>CM062917.1:93673293-98673293 GCA_031878705.1 Tapirus indicus | reverse complement strand
AGGACCATCTGAGGAACAAAGATGGAAAGATAAGATGCAATTGTTACCTGGAAATGATTTATTGAAAATTTCAGATAAGATTTTATGAAAAGTGTCAGAATTAAAACCTGCAAGTCTCTTTCAGTAAGTTTAAAATAAAAATTCTGAATAATAAGAAAGCACTCATAGATTGCATTTTTTTTCTTTCTTAGAAAAAAAAGTAACGTTTCTTCCAGTCAATGGGGTTTAACTCCAATGGCAGCAGGAAGAAAATAAGGAAGGAAGAAAAGCAGTCAAGGAGAGGGAATGAGATAGGGAGAGGCAAAAAAAGAAAATTTATTTTCTTTGAAATTAAAAAAAAATTTTTAATCTAAAATGTTTAAATCATTTAAAAATGAATAAGATACTACCCACATTTCAAAGCAATGAAAAGTGGTCAGAGTGAGATAGGCAGGAAGCTACATATGAGCTGGGAGCAAGGCCACTCCACCAGGTGCAGCATCCTAATTACCAGGCAGTGGCTCTTCAGCGTGCAACACTCCCCGAGACCCTGACAGAGTAGCCCCTAGTCTCATTATACCCTCATTTGCATTGTGGTTTTGACCCCATTGCAGGGGATCACCGTCATGACAGTTCCGGAGATGCCTATGTAAGGGACAAATCTCCCCCTCCCTATGGGGGGTGGAGACAATGCCCTGATTGGTCTGCATTCCAAGACCCTCACCCGCCACAGGAACCCCATTTTCCAAAAACACTGACCACCACAACTTCAGGGCAGATGCTCACCTTGAGCCTGCCTGCCCTCCCCTTGGGATGTACTTTTGCTTGACTAACAAATCCTCCTCTGTTAAAACTTCTGCTGTGTACTTGCTTTCAAATTCTTTTGTGTCTGTGGACCAAGAACCTGGGACCCCAGGCACTGATCTGACTGGTGACATACTTTTTTTGGCCAGCCAAAAAAGAAGGCTTGCGGAAGACAGAGGACTTTACGAACACTGGGACATCTGGGACATCAACAGGTGACCTTTTCTACATCCATCAAGTAATTGTCTTCCCTCGGCCCCCCCCTTAGCCTTGAGGGAAATTGTGCCTCATCCACAGTCTGATGTCCTTTGTCTGAACCTAATGTCCTGTTGGCCCATGTACTTACACTGTCTTTCTCTGTCGGTCCTCTTATACCTGAAGCAAGTGCAATGCCACATCACTGTAGTGGGCACAGGTTGAGCACATAAAAGCCCTTAGAGCGCTCGCCACCTAAAAAAACCACCTGTGACAGGATAAGCTGGGCACAGAACGGGGTTAGACATTAGCCCCCGCCAGCCACAAGACAACATCCATGCAATGGATAGGTATACAATAAAGCCACCACACCTCCCCAACCCTGCAGCATCCTCCCTGTAGGTGCACAGATTGACCATCCTCAGGCCTCTTTTGGCTTCTGTCTGCTAGGAACCATGTCTCATCACCAGCCCCCTGATCTCATGTTTTACATCTGTAATCATACTTTCTTTAGTGTCTATTTCCAGGAACTCTTGGGCTCTGATCTACTCCCTGCCCTGTGTCATGGAGCCTGTTTGTCTGGTGGGGACAAGGGTTGCATGGTGTGTGAAGGGTATCTGACAGGGCTCAGGAGATGCCCCTGGCTCTGGCAGATCAAAGACACCACAGTTGGGGAATTTACCCTCTTGACAATTCTAGTCAGACATCTTTCCCAGCATTATGTTGTATATACCACCAGTGACCAGTCGTTTGTAACTTCCCTGAGTTGGCTGTCTGCCAAAACTCTTCTTGTCAAGTGATACTTATGGACATGTAGATCCATCCTGAAAGAGGAAGACCAGGGACCCCTAAGTCTAGGTGCCCTTTGTGTCCACCAGATACTCACAAGGGCAACAGAGGAGGCCGACTGGCACATGGGCCGGGCCTTAAACCACGAGGAAATGAGGTCCCAAGGGATCCACCCGGGCATGAGGGGACTCATCAGGGGCCACAAGCTCTGGACTGCGGGACAGTGCTCTGCACCCACCCGGGGCCCAGCGGACGGTCGGACGAGGGGGACCCCGAGACGTCGGGTGTCCTGGGGAGGCTATTCTTAATGGACACTTACCCCCACACCTTGGTTGGGCCAAGGTGCCCTGGGTTCGAGTCCCAGCATTACTGTGCAGGCAGAGGGGACGCTTTGGGCGCCTGGCAGAGCCCAATAGCCTCGGGCGAGGAGACTAGGACGCCAGACTCCTGGCAGCCCGGAAACTTGGACGCCCCAGTCCAGGGAGGTTCCAGCAGATTACTCCCCTGCTTCCTCTGCAGGTGAAGGACCCACGACTAAATGGGGAACCAACCCTCTATCCCGGCCGGGACCCCCCTGGGTTGTCTCTTGGCAAAATGGAAGTCTCTCCCCATGGACAGCCTTAGGGGGAAAAAAGTGCATTTTCTTCTGTAACACGGCTTGGCCACAGTACTCACTGGGAGATAGGGAATCCTGGTCCCTCAATGGCAGCCTAGACTACAGCACCCTTCTCCAGCTAGGCTTGTTCTGTAGACTCGAAGGTAAATGGTCCGAGGTCCCTTATCTACAGGCCTTTATGGCTTTAAGGGAGGACCCCGCCTCTAAGCCCATCAAGGCCATCCTGGCTCAAACCACTGGGACACCACCCTGGCGGCCACCAATGGGCCCTCCGGAGTACAGACTACCCCAGGCCACTTCTGCCACTCCTACAGCCCCTCATGGCCCAAGTGCCATATGCCCCCTACAGGATGTCCCCAGTGGTCATGGGGTATTACACAGGTATATTTGCATTTCTCCCTGTCCAAGCTGAGTACCTGGCAGCAAAAGTTGGGCAAATACTTGGAGGACCCCAAACAGTTTAGGGAAGAGTTCAGGGACCTAGCCCTCTCAGTGGATTTGACTTGGAGAGACATCACGATTCTTTCCACTTACTATCCTTCCACTAACCTTTGACACTGCTAAACCCTGCCAACCAAATACCACCCATTGGTGTCCTGTCTCCCATCTACATAATGATGGAAACCAACATAAGCCACCCCAGAACAGATGTACAGTCTGGCAGGGAAGCTTCCCAGATCAGTGCCGAGTCTACTATGTGACAGGAAAGGCCTCGCGGGTGGCTTCATATTCACAGCCTCTAAACCCAGGTTATATAGGAGGATTTCTCTCACCCTGATGACAGGGGACCCCTCCTTGAGCACCCTCCATGAGTACTTGGTTTGATTCCTCAACCCCACACCAGGCTTGTACTCCTCCCAGATATCTGTTCCTTTGTGGCCCCCGTCAAAACACGTTGCCCCATGCCAACAGCCCCACCTCTACTTTCCAGTTCCTGGGTCAAGCACTGGCATACCCCTGCATAGATAAGGCTCAATTCAGGAGACAGTGCACCTTGGGTTGGCTAAGTCCTCAGGGACTAGGTATAACTATCCACAATAATACTAAACCCAGACCCAAATGAGAAGTTGGACTACTTCTGGCAGAAGGTGGAGGTGCCCTGGGTTTGGCTGCTCCCTGGGGCAGGTTTATAGACCATGAGTCAACGATAAGAAATCTCACATGGGCCTTTGAAAACCTGGTTATAAAGACAGGACAAACCCTACAAAACATCCAGGCTTCCCTAGACTCCTTAGCAAATGTTGTAATGGATAATAGACGGGCATTAGATCACCTCCTTGCTGAGGAAGGAGGCATCTGTGCAGTGCTTAACAAAACCTGCTGCACTTATGTCAATAACTCAGGACAGATTGAGATCAACATCCGAGCAATCTATGAAGAGGCATCCTGGCTCCGACGCTATAATTAGGGACCAGATCCCAGTCACATATGGTCAGCCATCAAGGGTGCCGCTCCATCCCTCACCTGGTTTCTCCCTCTCATTGGACCATTAGTTTGCATTCTACTCCTACTTATCTTTGAACCTTGTCTTTTAAATGTCCTACGTAAGTTTATTTCTTACCGCATAGAGGCCATAAAGTTCCAAATGCTTGTTCAGCCGCCTACTTTTCCTACGGTTAAATACACCTCTCTCCAACAACATGTCTCTCTAGGAGACCTCTATTCGACCCTGGATGCAGCTGCTCAAAGATTTCACCAGGATACCCAGGACAGAGCCCCATCTACAGTGGAGATCCAATTCTAGGTCCGCCCTGCTCCCAGACAGAGAGCAAGAGGATACTTGAGACCCTATCAACGTCGCCCCCTTTCAGCAGAAATGAGCTAAAGAAGAAGCTCCATGTCCCATTCCCCTGAAGGATTTCAGGGTGTCCAGACCTCTTGAGGGGGGAATGAGATAGGCAGGAAGGTAGATATAAGCTGGGAGCAAGGCCACTCCACCAGGTGCAGCATCCTAATTACTGGACAGCGGCTCTTCAGCATGCAACACTCCTTCTGACCCTGACGGACAGTAGCCCCTAGCCTCATTATACGCTCACTTGAATTGCGGTTTTGACCCCCTTGCGTGGGATCACCATCATAACAGTTCTGGAGATGCCTATGTAAGGAAAACACCTCCCCCTCCCGACGCAAGGGTGGAGACAATGCCCCCATTGGTCTGCATTCCAAGACCCTCACCTTCCCGAGGATCCCCATTTTCCTAAAACATCAACCACTACAACTTCAGGGCAGTTGCTCACCTGGAGCCTGCCTGCCCCTCCCCTTGGGGTGTACATTTGCTTGACAAATAAATCCTCCTGTTAAAACTTCTGCTGTGTGCCCACTCTCAAATTCCTTTGTGTCTGTGGACCAAGAACCTGGGACCTCGCTACACCAATCCAACAGGTGCCAGTGACAAGAGCATTATTGACAGGAAAATTTAGACCTTTAAATACATTAATTTTAACATAAGAATGACTGAAAATAGATAAAACAACCAATAAACACAAGTTAAAGAATACCAAACAACAAAGAGACCCAAAGAAAATAGAAGGGATTAATGTAGTTAACAGTAGAACTTAATTACACAGAAAAGCTAGAAAACAACAGATTTAAACAACTAAACAAAACTCACTTCTTTGAAAAGTCCAATAAAACAAACAAACCTTTTGCAAGGCTAATTTCTATTTAAAGTGATGGGTTTTAACCAAGATGTAATCAACATTAAGAATAAGAAAAATGACACAACTAAAAATGTGGAGATTTAAAAATATACTATAAACATATAGGACTATAAACTAAACTAAGCAGAGTATTATAAATATCTTTAAACCAATACATTTGATATCTAGATAAAACATGTCTTTTAAAAAAAACATAAATTATTAAATTTTATTCTATAAGAGACAGGAATTAATGAGCTACACCAAAAAAAAGGGTACCAAGTTCAGATGGTTTTAATGGAAAATCTTCCAAACTTTGGATAATATATAAATTACTCCAGAGCAAAGAAAAAGATTAGATTCTTCCCACTTCTTCTTTAAGGTTATAATGTCAAAGGAGGCAAAAAGAAAGCAGAGTCAGAGAGAACTAAACCAACCTCTTTATAATCATAGATGTATAAATTCTAATGATAGTAGACACTAGAATTCAATATTATATTAAAAGACTAACACATCAATACCAAACAAGGTTAAAGCTAGAAATGAAGAAACAGTTCAACGTCATAACATCTATTAATGTGATCCTCTAAAATTAACAAATTAAAGATGTGGAATGGTGTTGGATGCAAAACTTTCCTGATATTACATATTTGACATATATTTATTAAATGCTGATTTTGCATAAATAAGACAAAGTCTGCTCTCATAAAGCTTACATTCTGTGGATTTTACATACTTGTGAATTGTAATTTTTTCCAAGAATAAAGTATTCAAGCTTTTTGTTTAAAACAAAAAAAAAACAAACTATGAGGAAGGAAACATACCGGGAGTGGGGGAAAAATATTCCTGATCATCAAGGTACACATGCCTTCCTTCTGAGTATATGCCCAATGACATTAGCATCATCAATTGTAGGAAGGAGGCTTCTCCAGAAATGAGATCTTGGGAAATTTAATAAACATTTTTCCAAAGCTTTTAAATTTCAAAATTCATATTTCATTAGATGTGTATCATGAAAATATGTGAGTGTGTGCACACACATCACACACATACACACATGGCCATCACTAGCTGTGTAACCTTTGACAGATTACACAACCTCTGTATATCAGTATCTTCATCTATGTAATGAGGATAATCCTAGTACACCTACCTTATATGGACACTGTGAAAATTAATGACTAAATATCTATAATGGTTTCAGAATATTGCCCAGCACATGGTAGACGCTATAGATGATGATGATGGTGATGATGATGATGATGATGATTTTCTGTGGTGTGTTTAGAGTAGGGAGGGATATTTGGGAGGATTGCAATTAAAAATGGAATGAAAACTGGAACTCCTAGGGGTAACATTTCAACCCTATGTATGTGTTCTTCCTGTCTGCATGCCCAGACATTCTCATTCACAGCTCACTGCTCTCTGTACACAACCACTGAGACTATGTCTAGCAAATACACCATTAACCTCAGACTTCTCTGGGTGATTACGGGCAAGAATTTGGAGAATTTCAGATGGAAGAAGAGGCAAGAGGTAGTACAAGGTCCCATTTTGTACCCTAGCAAACCTCTGTTCTACCTGCATTAAGAACTGTTTCTTTTCCCTCTCTCTTTTTAATACACAGTACTATGCCTAGGACTGCATTAGATGTGCCTAAATTACAAATTTCATTACATCTCTTCTTTGCTTTTAACTTCTTTCCTTAGTTCAATTCATTGGATTATCGACCCTTATGTTTTGCACTGGTTCAGAAATACAAAACTAAACTTAACAATAATGTTAGAAGGTATTTCTTTGTCATTCCATTTTTTAAAGTCATCCCAGGTATAAAAGTTCTGAACAGAAAGCCCCTATGGTACACAACCAACAGATCACTACCCTTTGATGAGACACGGATAATCTCGGGATCCATTTGGCTTGGTCTCTGGCTATTCTTGTTCTAATACTAAAAGAAGCACCTTTGGACTAGGTGCCTGTTAACTGCAGATCAAACACAACCACTCTTTGCCCTTCAATCTCTGTCTTGGCTCCTGGCTAACATCTCCTCTTTCCCTCACTACATATCGCCTCACCTCATCTTCCTACATTTCCCTCTTATGCACTCCATCACTGCTGCTGTTCTTGAGGGTAATGCCTTTAGAAGACTTGTGTCTGACAGGTTTATACCTGAATGTCTAAGGACACCTCATCAATCTTCCATGGAGTGGTGGTTTTAAATGAAGCTTTCAAGTATGGCTAGACTTACAGACTAAGCCAAAGACAGAGAGCAGAAGGGTATTCCAAAGGCTCAATCCTCGCACTAGCATATATTTCTTTCAAAATCAGGTTCCTCTTTCCTCACAGTTGATTATCCATCAGGTAGCATTTATGTTGTTATTTACATAGGAGCAGGAGTGTTTCTAGGGGAAGGAATTTGAGGAACATATCTGAAATCATAACACCCTGAACATAACTGTTCTCTGTGAAGGAGTTTGCCACATTTACAATTTGGGTTTCCCCATATTGATTTGATTACTCTGGCTATATCAGTTTAGAAGGCAGGAGAGAAATCTCCCTTCATAAAAAGCCAGGATATTGAAAGACCACAGAAAATTGAAAAGACTTTTTACTCATAAGCACTTTCACACAGTAGAGTCTCAGTTAATTTCAATCATATGTAGACCAGAGAACTGCATAACTAACAGCACACAGCCATGAGACTTAAAGGGAAAGACATGAAAGAAAGCTGGAAAGACAAATTATGAATATAATGACAATTTCAAAACAGGCCTGAATAGAGAACAGCCCATTAAAAGAGGACCAGGAAAGAGATGGCAGCCAAAGAAAAAGATGAGAAACAAGCTGGACTATGACATTCACCTCTTCATATTTCCCACTCTCCATCCCTTACTCTTTGTGAAACTGACTTTGTGTCAGGGAAAGAAGCAATATCCCTCCACTGAAAGCCACTGGTAAAAAAAGGTCTCTGAAGAACACAGTTTCAGACGACCTCTTGAACATGAAATTTTCTACCCACATTCCAGGGTAGAAACATGTATAAATCAACAGTTAAGTAGGCTTCACCGTTCAGTATGTGCTTGTTTCTTTTTAATCAATGTATTATCCATGAAGTGAGGTTTTCCAATTGTTGGTCCTTCGAATGATCAAACCTCCAAGAGATACCAAGTTCCTCAGAGAAATTATGCTTTTGCATTAGCACTGGCTTGCAGACTGGACTTTTCACATTAAGCAGGAATCCAAGCAAAGCCCCTTCCCAAATCCATGCATTCCATGCTCCTATAATGTTAAGCATGGTATCCACAATATTTGTCAGCTAATTTCGATGTTCTTCAGAAGCACTGCCAAAATATGCATTGATAATAGCACAGTCTTATTTTTAGCGTCTAGGCTAAAAATAAGGAAGTCTTTCCATGGGGATAACCAACAGAAATCCTCATTTTGAAGTTACATTAAACATAGCCTCTACATCCTTTACTTCTGTTTCATTTAGTTTTTCATTTTGACAGTAAGAGGAGAGTCAGTATGATTCCGGTAACAAGTATACTCAAGCTTGATGTAATTTTTATAACATTAAAACACAACTGCTTCACAAGAGTAAGAATATGGAAAGATTCCAGAAAATAATAAAACTAATTCTGAATTTCCTAACTTCTTAAGGGATTGGTTTATTTTACATTTAAATATCAAGGTTCAGCCCTCTCCAGGTCAGCATCATGGCGGAGTGAGATTCCCTCTTTGAATCTCTGCCCCCTACGACACAACAAAAACATCATTCACATTCCAACAGAGCTCAATCAAACACTACGAAGGACTTCTGAGAAACCCCTGCTGCCATACATCGGACGGTGGAGGCGCGGGAAGCCCAGGAGAATGGGAGGAGAGGTAGGAGGTTGTACTCCCCCTCCCCAATCGATCCGCAAAAACAGCGCGGTTCGCGGACAGAGGGGGGAGGGGCGGCCCACAGCGGGGAAAACTAGCGCCATCCAGGTGCTCTCACAGACTGTCGCGAGATCCCCACGGGGAAGCGACGACGGACTGTTTAGGGGGTGTAGCAAACACCCTAAGAGAGCCAGAAAGGAAACCCCCGGGTCAAGCAGGAGAAAGAGAGGACCCCTCCCCCCACACACCCCACGTTTCAGCATAATCCCTCCGGGGGCTGCAGCCGCCTCAGAGCAAACCGCTCGCGATCTCCATCTAGTGGCAGCAGGGGGAAACTGCAGGACTAACTTTAATCATGAGCGGTAAAAATAAAGCCGTCCCCGTCGGATCCTTGCGAAAATATGTCAGGGCTACAGACCAAAAGGAAAATGACAAACACCCAGAAACCAACCCTGAAGGCACAGAATTTGATAACCTGAATGAGAGAGAATTCAAAATAGCTATCATAAACAAGCTCAACGAAATACAAGAGAACACACAAAAACAAATCAACGAATTCAGGGATTATGTCACAAAAGAGATTGAAACCATAAAGAAAAACCAATCAGAATTATTGGAGATGAAAAACAAAATCAACGAGATAGTGGAAAAAATGGAGTCTTTAAAGAGCAGAACTGAAAATATGGAGGAACGAATTAGCACTATTGAGGATAGCCACGCAGAAATGCTCCTGGTAGAGGAAGAGAGAGAGCTAAGACTAAAAAGAAATGAAGAAATTCTTCGAGAAATATCAGACTCAATGAGGAAAAGCAACATAAGGATAATAGGTATTCCAGAAGGAGAAGAAAGAGAAAAAGGAGCAGAGAGTTTGTTCAAAGAAATAATAGCTGAGAACTTCCCCAACCTAGGGAACGAGAGGGAAATAACAGTGAATGAAATCAATAGATCACCTAAATATATAAACAGGAATAAAAAATCATCTCGCCACATAGTAGCAAACTTGAAGAATACCCGTGACAAGGAAATAATATTGAAGGCAGCTAAACAAAAAAACAAAATAACATACAAAGGAAACCCCATCAGGCTCTCAGCTGATTTCTCGACAGAAACTCTACAGGCTAGGAGAGACTGGAATGATATATTCAAAATCATGAAAGACAAAAACCTTCAGCCGAGAATACTTTATCCAGCAAAAATATCCTTCAAATACGATGGAGAAATAATAACTCTCCCTGATAAACAAAAGCTAAGAGAGTTCATCACCACAAGACCCCCACTACAAGAAACGCTCAAGAAGGCCCTTAGGCCTGAAAAAAAACAAATGAGAAAGGGGATACAAAGATTTCAGCAAGGAGACTAAACCAGAACAAAATACAGTTGGAAAACTTCAAAAATTAATTCAAGCTCATCACTGGAAACACACATTCATGACACAATCTGGAATAAAGAGATAACAAATAAGGAGGGGAAGAGGTAAGGGATTGAACTGACCCAGACTCAGGAAAAAGGAGGCATCTGAAAATGTACTTTCTTATCCAGGAGATCGCTTATATAAACCGCACGGTAACCACTAAACAAACAACCAGAAGAGAACCACACATGACAAATAAAGAGAAAACCAAGAGAATGAGCATGCAGAAATACCAAATTGAATTTGCAGTCCGAAACACAAAGGACAAGAAACGAAGGAAATGCAAAAGAACCAGAAGATGAACAATAAAATAGCAACATTAAACCCTCATATATCAATAATCACTCTAAATGTAAATGGATTGAATTCTCCAATCAAAAGACACAGAGTGGCAGGATGGATTAAAAACCAAGATCCAACAATCTGCTGCCTCCAGGAAACACATCTCAGCTCTAAAGACAAACACAGACTCAAAATAAAAGGATGGAAAACAATACTCTAAGCTAATGGCAAACAAAAGAAAGCAGGAGTAGCCATACTTATATCAGACAAAGTAGACTTCAAGATAAAAAAGGTAATGAGAGACAAAGAAGGGCAATATATAATGATAAAAGGGACACTTCACCAAGAAGACATAACACTTATAAATATCTATGCACCCCACACAGGAGCACCAAAGTACATAAAACAACTGCTAAAAAACCTTAAAGGAGATATTGACGATAACACAATAATAGTAGGGGATCTTAACACCACCCTTACATCAATAGGTAGATCATCCAGACAAAAAGTCAATAAGGAAATAATGGACTTAAATGAAAAACTAGACGCAATGGATTTAATAGATATATACAGAGCACTCCACCCAAAAAAAGCAGAGTACACATTCTTCTCAAGTGCACATGGAACATTCTCAAGGATAGACCATATATTAGGAAACAAGGAAAACCTCTATAAATTTAAGAAGATTGAAATCATTACAAGCATCTTTTCTGATCATAATGCTGTGAAACTAGAAATCAACTGCAAGGAAAAAACTAGGAAAGGGACAAAGATGTGGAGACTAAACAACATGCTACTGAACAACCAATGGGTCGTTGATGAAATTAAAGGAGAAATCAAAAGCTATCTGGAGACAAATGAAAAGGAAAATACACCATACCAACTCATATGGGATGCAGCAAAAGCAGTCCTGAGAGGGAAATTCATAGCAATACAAGCTCACCTTAACAAACAAGAAAAATCCCAAATAAATAACCTTAAATTGCACCTAACAGAGTTGGAAAAAGAAGAACAGACAAAGCCTCGAATCAGCAGACGGAGGGAAATAATAAAAATCAGAGCAGAAATCAATGAAATTGAAACCAAAAAAACAGTAGAAAGGATCAATGAAACAAAGAGCTGGTTCTTTGAGAAGATAAATAAAATTGACAAACCCTTAGCCAGACTCACTAAGAAAAAAAGGGAGAAGACTCAAATAAATAAAATTAGAAATGAAAGAGGAGAAATTACAACAGACACCACAGAAATACAAGGGATTATTAGGGAATACTATGAAAAACGCCAACAAATTGGACAACCTAGAGGAAATGGACAAATTCTTGGACGCATACAACCTCCCAAAACTGAATCAAGAAGAAATAGAGAATCTGAACAGACCAATCACAAGTAAAGAGATTGAAACAGTAATCAAAAACCTCCCAAAAAATAAAAGCCCAGGACCAGATGGCTTCCCTGGAGAATTTTATCAAACGTTCAAAGAAGATTTAGCAACTATCCTTCTCAAACTATTCCAAAAAATAGAGGAAGATGGAATACTTCCCAACACATTCTATGAGGCCGACATCATCCTGATACCAAAGCCAGACAAGGACAATACAAGGAAGGAAAACTACAGGCCAATATCGCTGATGAACATAGACGCAAAAATCCTCAACAAAATATTGGCAAACCGAATACAGCAATACATCAAAAAGATCATACATCACGATCAAGTGGGATTTATACCAGGGACACAGGGATGGTTCAACATCCACAAATCAATCAACGTGATACACCACATTAACAAAATGAAGAATAAAAACCACATGATCATCTCAATCGATGCAGAGAAGGCATTTGACAAGATCCAGCATCCATTTATGATAAAAACTCTCAACAAAATGGGTATAGAAGGAAAGTACCTCAACATTATAAGGGCCATATATGACAAACCTACAGCAAACATCCTACTCAACGGGGAAAACCTGAAAGCCATTCCTTTGAGGACAGGAACAAGACAAGGGTGCCCACTCTCACCGCTCTTATTCAACATAGTACTGGAAGTTCTGGCCAGAGCAATTAGGCAAGAAAAAGGAATAAAAGGACTCCAAATAGGCAATGAAGAAGTGAAACTCTCACTATTTGCAGACGACATGATCCTATACATAGAAAACCCCAAAAATTCCATTGGAAAGCTACTAGAAACAATCAACAACTACAGTAAAGTGGCAGGGTATAAAATCAACTTACAAAAATCAATTGCATTTCTATACACTAACGATGAAAAAACAGAAAGAGAACTCAAAAAGACAATCCCATTTACAATTGCAACAAAGAGAATAAAATATCTGGGAATAAATTTAACCAAGGAGGTCAAAGACCTATACAATGAAAACTATAAGACACTATTGAAAGAAATCGAGGAGGACATAAAGAAATGGAAAAATATTCCATGCACATGGATTGGAAGAATAAATATAGTTAAAATGTCCATTCTACCTAAAGCAATCTACAGATTCAATGCAATCCCAATCAGAATCCCAATGTCATTCTTCACGGTAATAGAACAAAAACTACTGAAATTCGTATGGGGCAACAAAAGAGCCCGAATAGCTAAAGCAATTCTGAAAAAAAAGAACAAAGCTGGAGGCATCACAATCCCTGATTTCAAAATATACTATAAAGCTACAGTAATCAAAACAGCATGGTACTGGTACAAGAATAGACACACAGATCAATGGAACAGAATTGAAAGCCCAGAAATAAAACCACACACCTATGGACAGCTAATCTTCGACAAAGGAGCAAAGAACATACAATGGAGAGAGGGAAGTCTCTTCAATAAATGGTGCTGGGAAAATTGGACAGCCACATGCAAAAGAATGAAAGTAGACCATCTCCTATCGCCATATACAAAAATCAATTCAAAATGGATCAAAGACCTGAAAGTGAGACCTGAAACTATAAAACTCCTGGAAGAAAATATAGGCAGTACACTAATTGCGATTGGACATAAAGGGATCCTTTCAGATTCCATGTCTACCCGGACAAGGGAAACAAAAGAAAAAATAAACAAGTGGGACCTCATCAGACTAAAGAGCTTCTACAAGGCAAATGAAACCAGGATCAAAATGAATAAACAACCCACCAGCTGGGAGAAAATATTTGCAAATCGTTTGTCTGACAAGGGATTAATCTCAGTAATATACAAAGATCTCATACAACTGAGCAACAAAAAAACAAACAACCCGATCAAAAAATGGGCAGAGGATATGAACAGACATTTTTCCAAGGAAGAGATACAGATGGCCAATAGACACATGAAAAGATGTTCAACATCACTAATCATCAGGGAAATGCAAATCAAAACTACACTGAGATATCACCTTACACCGGTTAGAATGGCTATAATCACAAAGACAAATAACAACAAATGCTGGAGAGGTTGTGGAGAAACAGGGACCCTCATTCACTGCTGGTGGGAATGCAAACTGGTGCAGCCTCTATGGAAAACAGTATGGAGAGTCCTCAAAAAATTAAAAATAGAAATACTGTATGATCCAGCAATACCACTCTTGGGCATCTACCCAATGGACGTGAAATCAACCATCACAAGAGACGTATGCACCCCTATGTTCATTGCAGCATTATTCACTATAGCCAAGAAGTGGAAGCAACCCAAGTGTCCCTCAACTGAAGATTGGTTAAAGAAGATGTGGTATATACATACAATGGAATACTACTCAGCCATAAGAAAAGACACAATTGTCCCATTTGCAACAACATGGAAGGACCTAGAGGGTATTATGTTAAGTGAAATAAGCCAGAGAGAGAAGGACAGACACTGCATGAACTCACTCATATATGGAATATAAGTGAACACACGGACAGAGAGAACTGATTGGTGGTTACCAAGAGGAAGGGGGGTGGGGGGGGCACAAGGGGTGAAGGGTTACATCCACAAGGTGACGGACAAAAATGTACAACTAAAACCCCACAGTGTTGTAAACTAAGACATCAATAAAAAATAAATAAATAAATAAATATCAAGGTTCAGTTCTACTTTTATTTTAAAATTAACAAAAATTTGATTTACAAACAAAATTAAGTGGAAATATGTTTTAAAAAAATAGTTAAGAACTAGCTGAAAACATGTGCAAATTGGAAGCACAAAAATACAGAACCTTCCTCTCCCTGACTAATTTTTGATTATTTAAGAAGCTCCCTAGTCCTCATCCCAGTTTGATTCTAGATACTCCAATCTCCCAAGTAAGTGACTCATTATAAAGATCCTTTAAATAGCACTCTGACTGGTAAGAGATCAAGAAATTTGCAAATTTCTAAAGGACAAGAGCAATTATTTCCACTCTTCAGTGGTACTACATGTCATCCCAAAATTAATGGCAAGGATGGTAACTGTTAGTGTGACCAAGGCAGCAAGAACAGCAGATACTTACCTGTGATGCTTGCTCTACTACTGGCTAATGTCACCTTCATCATCGTTGTCCCATGTCTGGGACACATCACACACATTCTAACTAAAACCACACTTGAAGGGTAGTTATGAACTTTGGTAGAACTCGCTATCATTTTAGTTTTTAATCTATTTCACCTGTAGCTTATTCAAGTCATGTAATTCACTGGGGAATAGTTGCTGCTAAAGGCAAATGAAGAAAACTTATAGAAGTTGAGCCCTCCTTTCTTCTACAGCAATCAATGCCATTTTCCTCTAGCTATAATCTCTGTTTTAATCAGCCTACACTGCTGTAAGAATTAACACATCAAATTACTGAGCAGTTAGTTTCAAACTGCTTTCATATGAAGTCCACAGGTTTAAATAGACTTTGAAATTGTATTTTTTTCCATTAAGCTTTATAGTACTCATCTATTTCATTCCCAAATCATAATTAATGAAATTTTAATGTTGTGAGTTCCAACATGTGAGCATCATTCATTAGTGAGAAAAATGAAAATGAAAAGAAAAATTAATCAACTTTTCCTTTAAAACAAAATCACAGCCTTTCAAGATGCTTTATAAAGGAAGTTTGTACCAACTATGTATCAAAGGAGCCCATTTTCTAAACAGTGGTTAAAAAATAAAACTTTGTCAGTATTCTATCAACTGTTATTTAGACTTTGTGCTAATGCACTGAAATCCCTTATCTTTAATGACAAAAAGAAGACATTCCTGAACAAGTACAAAAGTGCTATCTCTTCCCTCTGAAGTAGAAATTCTAGTTACAACTAGATTACTGTGCCTTAAGTTGCGTCATAGGACATGGTATGACAATAGAGGCGATATGGTCCTCCAATCTATTCCATCATCACCCAAAGATATGTTCTCATATGAAATATTCTCAAATATTCCACTATTCCTACACAGACTTATTTTACATATTACAAAGCCTGTTTCTGGGTTATTTTATTTTGACCTGGTTGTAAGGCACTTAGGAAATGTTGAAATTCTACCAGTAAACCACACACATTCCCTGGGAAGGCAGGGAGGGCAGTTAACACATACCATAGTTTATACTACATAAAAATCTTCCCATAGCAATCAAAGTGCTGTGGTTTATTCCTAATTAAATTAGCCCTTTCTTTTTTTTATTATTATTATATAATATATTCTCCTTCTCCTTTTTGGTCATAATAAACCTATATGTGACTTAGCTATCCCATAATTCTGCCTAATTGGTTTCAGCTGTCATTTCTGACTCCATAATGCATGGGCAGCCTGGGGCTGGTGACTGGGACAGGAAGCACTTCCAAACACATTCCCATCATGTAAAACCAGCAACCTGAAAGATCTTTTCCATTAAAACAAAAAACTTAGTATTTGGCTTCTGGCAATGACACCAAGGGTAGACAGATTGCATAGCTCTACCCAGGCAGTAAGACTGTTGTGAGCCATTCTTCTCTGATAAAAAGAATGCAGACATTCATGCTCCAATAGTTCAAGTGTCTGAAGCAGTTTCAACATCGCAGGGGCTAATTCATAAACTAAACACATATCTATATCCATATCTATATCTACATAATTTATTTACTTTATAAAACTTCTACGAGGTATAAATGATTTTCCTTTTTTAAATGAAATAAATTTAAAGTATAGACTTGGGAAGTTTCGAGAAACTTAGAGTAATCTTCTAGAAGTGGAACATTGTGGTTCTACAGAACCATATGCTGTTTGTGCATTAGAAGAATGTGTAAAATGTGCTCTCTTGAAACAGTGAAGGAAAGAGCTACCCAGGATGGCTTATACGCCCTCTGGCAAACCATTCACAAGCCTAAAGCATATAATAAATTTTAACAGAGTCAAATAGCCACTTTAAAAAGATATTCAAGCTACTTTGAAGCCAGGTTGATTTTTAAAAGGAAAAATAAAAAGTCAATGGGCATAAAGAATGGAATGTTCTGATCATCCAACACACTCAAGAATTTGGAAAAAAAAAAGGTTAAAGTGGCCACAGAAAATTTTTTGGAGTCAAAGCATGAGACAGAAGACAAAAAGGGACTGAAATAGTTCTCAGGAATACCTTAACTCTGAAAACACCTTCAGGAGTTGCCCTGCTAGAAATATGGAAGATCTTGAAATTACTGGGTAAAAGCACCATGAATGAAAACAGATAGAAACACAGAACTAAAGTGGAAGAGAGGAGAAAGAGGAAAGATAGAGAGTGGGGGAGAAGATTGAGGAATCACAGGTGGCCATCCCAGAATAACTTTCCTGGCCACAAAGGAGAATAGAGGAGGCCTTTTTATAACCTCTGTTCTAAGGAGTAAGAGGAACTCCCACATAGGGAGAGATCATACCAGATGTGTGGTTCAGAAAACTGAATTATACTGTGATGAGCTTCAGGTACATGTTATTTTTAATTTTAAAAATAGTAATTCTGGAACACATAATCACAAGGAAAATATTAAACAATTGTTATTTGTTAATTTTGTCACCCTTTTGTTGGCATACCAACTGATACTCAAAATATATTTTTAAACTCTTATAACGGGTGAAGTATTGTAAAATGTATAAAGATGAACAGAAAGTATTCACTATTTAGGAGCTTACTGATGACTATGGGGAAAACAAGAATGACAATCAAATCAATAATACCTTCCTCTTCTTCCTAAAGTGAAATATGTATAGCCTTGTTCATATCATTCAACTGACTAGTAACAATTTTAGTTTTTGGGTTTTTTTTTCCCCCCCCAAGAAAATACAGAGGGATGTATTAGAAGTGATGTTACTAAGATGTTATAATGCAAAATACTTTAGAGTTCTTAAACATGGTTACAAATATCCGATTATTTATGAAGCAAGGGTGGTGGGCTATAGACTCCAAAATGGGACAAATCAAAATCTCTTAAATTAGAGAAGTAGTTTTGAAAATAAATTTATATTACAAATGTAGAGCTCACTTAAATCTTCCTGGCTGGTGGGAGTACACAGACTATAGAATGACAAAGCTTTCAGAGAAAGTCCTGGCAAGCAGTAAAGTATATGAAATGTTTGTTATACATGATGAAAGAGGCAATTTATATTGCTATTCCTGTGGTACACCTGAACCATAAGTATGTTTAGGTAAGATCACTGCTTTTTAAAAATATATTAATTTTAATTATTTCAATATAGTACACAAAGGGGCAAAAGTAATTTCGATTTCTCAAACTCAATAACTAAAAGGATCACACCAACATTATTTTTTTTAATCTGAGTTTTTACCTACAGGGTATGATGCTCTGAAGCACGAGAAATTCAGGAGTAGTGAAATATATTGTTAAGAATTCACAAAAATTGTAAAAGTTCTGTTTGATGTGGCTCTTTTAATAGCAAAGAACAAAAAGACCTCAGATCACAGAGGAGGGAAAAAGAAACCTCCTGACTTGTATTCTGAGTATTGCCAAAAGTTAAAATGGAGTAGAAATTCCAAAGTATCTCTTTTTTAGGATCTATAACCAAAAATCAAATTGCTGACTTACCTGACATAAAAAAAATTTACCAAAGATCAAATCATCGTTCTTTTTCTTGCCACTAGCTTTTTGCTCAATCCATGGACGAAGAAAATGTGCTTAATTCCTTGCTCTGCATGAGTATGAAATTAAAGATACCCTAGAAAAAGAACTGTTTTATTTTTTTCTCAATCACTAGTCACTTGCAAACTTGCCAAGATAATAACTTTCCCAGGAGCTTGACATATTTGGCAGATATAGTTGATGTTTTGAATATGAATCCTGAAACTTCAAGAAGCAAAGACCAACATTATTGCTCCTCATGATATGTTTTAAACTTTTATGCCAAAATCTAGTTATGTATTCAGCAAATCAGAGCTAAAAATATATTTTTATTCTCTTGAATTAGTGCAATTTGCCATAAAAAGCCTACCGAAAAAAATTTCAAGAGAAAGAATAAAATCTCACAAAGTCTGTCTAGGATGAATTCAGGTAGTTTTCCTGATGCTGTGGTTGAAAATACCATTTGAAAGTCAGTCTTAGCAAAATTTAAAAGAAGTTATTGGTACTCAAATTTGAATCAATTACCAAAAAAATTTCAGAAAATCATACTGAAGAGTTTTTGGCAAAATATCTCAATATTTACTGCAAAATAAATTAGTAGGCCTGGCATGTAATTATCATAATCAACATATGAAACTGTTTGTAATAATTTCTTTCAAGAAAGACATAGCAGAAACCATATTTGACATGGAGGGTGACCACATTTGTGTTTGACCCTTGACACTATCTACAATACAAAAGCTTGTAGTAAGCAAGCAAGCTGACTTAGTGCCCTTATTGATAAAACATGTGGTTTTTAAATGTTAAAAAGCCAGAATTAAGTGTTGAATAAAATATTTTAAAAATCATCATTATTTGACTATGTTTTATTAAGAATTTTAAATTTATCCAAGATTTAAAATATCAAGAAAAGCATGGAATTTTTAATATTAATACAAAGGGTGCATGAATTTTAAAATGTGGCTAAACATTGATCTATAACTACATTTATTGATTTGGAACAATGGTGGCATTAACTTCTGTGAGTTTTTTAAAAGGTCAAAAAAACAGCCTATGTAGTATATGAGTATGGTATACATATAAACAAACATACAACATGCATATGAGTATGAATCATAAAAGAAGTCTTCAAAGATAACACGTGGTTGCACTGGCTTCCTCTGAGGTGGCTGGATTGTAAGTAATCTGGGATATATCAGTCAGGATAGGCCAGGTTGTGCTGCAATAACAAAACTTTTGCTCACAATTTATTGGTCAAAGCAAGCCACACGGATGTGCCTAAATTCAATAGGGAAAGAAGGTATAATCTTCCTCCAGGGATTGGGATCCAAATACTAGAGAAGAGTAACAGTCTTCTGCAAGAGGCAAATCATACTCAATTTTTTCTTATTGATAATATAGTGAGAATATTAAATACATACATATATGTATATATTTGCATTGAATTTTAAGAGAATCTTCTGTCAAGGATTTAGTAACTTCAAAAGGATGCTACAATTTTATGAAGTCACTCAGTTATTTCTCATCCAAATTTAACTTTTCTAGAAATTCTTGCTATACCATGTTATTTTTTTCCCTCTAAACTCTGAAAATCTTTTGATTTTCTGGAATAATATCTGGTATACTTGGATACTTAAGTCAGAGCCCCATATTCTAACAGTAACTTCCCTAAAAGAGAACAAATCTCTGTTAAATTAAAGGGTTAAGCTGTATTTTTAAATTAATCATTATAACTCTATGTCATAGGTTGGGTTCTACAGATGGAGTTTGGAGGTACAACATGCTTATTATGTAAAAGGAATAAAAATGTTTATTAGATGAGAGGAAAGAGAAGGAAGCAGGATTGATTGGACAAAAAAATGTCAAAGTGCAATGCAGGCCAATAAAGCCTTAGCCAACCTAGCACCAGAGTTGCCCTGCATTGGGCAGAATTGACCAGGCCTTTATATCCCCACCTCACACAGTCACCAGATACAGGATGCCTGGGGGAAAGAGGGACCTCATTCCAGATGGGTCTCTGGAGCTGAGACAGATCCTGGAGCTGATGATGGGGGGCAGGGGTGGGGGACCTTCTAGTGACCGTATTTCCTATAGCTGGGCAGCAAGCCCTTCTTTAAAGGAGGATATGGACCCCATATTTCTGTATCTGTCACACTCTGTAAGGGTGTTTTAGTAAAAACTTTGAAAAACGACTCTCATTTATGTCTCTCTCTCTCTCTCTCTCATACACACACACACACAGACACACACACAATTGTGCCTGATGCATCTATTCTATGGAAATAACCATATTAATTTGGCAAAGATTTATAGAGTTCCCAGTGTAATTGTACTATGAGATACACCAAATGAGAAACCAGACCCTGCCCTCAGGGAGACTAGCTGCTCATTCATCTCACACAGATGTCACAACGATAGACAAGAATGATCATGCTGCCCTTTTTGCTCTTTACAAGATACGATGCAGTTTATGACATTTTACTCAGGTAAAATATGATTACAAAAAAAAATCCTTAGTGTTTTCTTTTCTTCTAATAAACATTCTGTTACCTATCATCTGTCCCCATAACTCTTTCCCCTAGCATTTTTTACTTTTTGTCTTGTTAGAATTAGATATCTTTCCTCAATATATTTCCTAAAATTCTAACAGAATGCTCAACATTTTGTCTTTCCTTGCTGCATCTAACTTCCTTATCCAAGGAAAAAGGCTAGAGAAATAGAAAGAAGAGAAAAGAGAACCAGTTCAATCTTCCAAATGTCCCTGATGATGGCTGAAAGGAAAGTTAACAATTAAGACTCAAAGCTTTAAAACAAAGATCACATATTCAAGAAAAAAAGAAAAACCCAGAAGATGGGAAATTCTTACTTAGCAAATCGCTGCCATGACAAATTAGTTTTTCAGTTCCTGAATTATTAAATAGAAATGAGGTTTGAGCATCTGTTGGGGATTTGTAACTGGACTTGTTTCTGCCAGTAAGAAAGGAGAAAATTACTCACTTGAAGCTGGATGTTAAACCAGAGCACTAAAGTTCATTGTCTAAAAAGGAGGTCTCTAATCATATACAGCAATCAAAAAGATGGTGAACCTGGAAAATGAGCAATCTATATGTTCTTAAGAATTACGTTTCAAAATCAGAATCCTTCACCATTGTTTATTTCCTTATACATACTCTTACACTGTAAAAATAAAATATTATATGTATGGGTGTGTGTTTATACAGTGTATCAACATCCCACAGTCATCATAACAAATTACAACAAAAAACAAAGGAAACAACAACTAACTGACCAATTAAAAAGAATAAATATTTTCCATCAAGACAGGACATCCTAAAAAAGGCCCACTTGCACTTTAGACACTGCTTGTGTGTCTAAAATTTTACTGGTGGGACAATAATCTAATAACAATACATTCGAATATCTTCATTCCCACTAGCTTTGCCACATCTGATAAACTGACAATTGATGAATAGCAAAGATTTATATGCTTCACAACTACTAATGTGAAAAAAATTATCTAATTACACAGTTGTTTACACAATGACAAGCTCAAGCATTTGTTCATATTTAAATTTATTAAGAATGGATGAGATTCCAAAGTAAAGATGGCAAACTGAACTCATGCACCTACGTTGTACTCTCCTGCATCCCCACTCACCAAGTTTTATAAGCTCCAAAACTTATGGTAGCAAGTTTAGCATAGCAAAATATAAACAAACAAACAAATGGATTATTAAACTGGCAGTGGGGAAAGCCTAGTAGCAGCCCTATATGTACAACAGAACGACCAAAAGGCTCAGGGGTTGGTGGCACGAGGCAGTGCGAATGAACAGAAGGTCGACATGTGGAGGTGTAAAATATGAAAGATTGGTTGAAAGTCTTTTCAGTAGCTATTTAATCCTTAGATCCCTTTTCCCCACTCTGCTTACATAGATACATGCCTCTCCCAAACCTGGAGAGGGTAAAACAGAGTGTTTGAACTGGGAAACCCAACCAGTTAGGGAAAGGGATACCCTCCTGAAACAGGAGGATTAAGTGGGGTCCTATCCTCCACCCTGCTTCCAGAAGATTGGCAGCTAGGCCTCTATTCTCCAGGCAGGAGTTTAGAAGAATCTTCACCAGGCAATTTACAGCACTGCAGGAAAGATGGATACAGACATCAAGGGTTTCTCAACAAAATGGCTTAGTCAGTTCCTACAGTGAAATTCATGGTGAACCAGCCACCCACACATTTGGAGCTCTCAATCAGGTTGTTATGGTACCACCTTTAAGTAAGACCAGACAGCCAAGAATCACCAGCTATCAAACCACAGCCTCTAATATTAAAGACAGAGACCAAAACAAACTAAAAGAATAAACAATAATAACTTGGTAGAAACAGAGAAAATACTGTTAGAAAAGCTTGAAAAAGACTATTATTAATATTTTCAGTGAAGTAAGAATAAATATTGCAACCTTGAAACAAGAAAAGGTTATTATAAATTGGAATATTCTGAGAACAAAAAGGTATCTTACAAATTAATAATATCAAAATTTAAAAACTTCTATAGAATAGGTGAAACACAAAGTTGAGAAAATGTCCCTTAACATTAAACTAAAAGAAACAATAATTAGAAAGTAGGAGCGGAAAGACAAGAAAATGAGAAAAGCAATCCAGGAGGTTCAACATTTAAATATCAAAAGATCCAAAGAGAAAAGAGAAAATGAAAGGAAGAAACCATAACAAAATAATTTAGGACAATTTCTTGGAACAGAAGGACATATGCACATTAAAAGATGCTCAACATCGTTAGTCATGAGGGAAATGCAAAACAAAATGACAATGAGAAACCACTAACCACCCACTGCAATCAAAAAGACAGACAATAACAAGTATTGGTGAGGGCGTGGAAAATTGGAACCCCCACACACTGCTGGTTAGATTGTAAAATGATGCATCCACTTTGGAAAACAGTTTGACAGCCCCTCAAAAACTTAAAGATAGAGTTATCAGATGACTCAGTACTTCCACTCCTAGGCGTATACTCAAAAGAATTGAACACAGGCACTCAAAAAAATGCTTGTACACAAATGTTCATAGCACAAAATTCATAACAGCCAAAACGTGAAAACAATTCAAATGCAAATCAACTGATGAATGGATAAACAAAATGTGGTATATCCATACCATGGAACATTATTCAGCCATAAAAAAGAATGAAGTACTGACACATGCTAAAACATGGGTCAACTTCAAGAACATTATGCTAAGTGAAAGAAGTCTGTCACAAAAGGTCACATATTAATGACTCCATTTATACAAAATGTCCAGGCAAATCTATGGAGACATAAACTAGATTAGTGGCTGCTAGGGTTGGAAGAGTAGAGAATTCAGAGTGACTGCTAATGGGTGTGGGGCTTCTGTCTAGGGTGATGAAACTTTCTAAAATTAGATAGTAGTGATGCTTCCAAAACTCTGTGGATATACTAAAAACCACTGAATTATACACCTTAAAAGAATGAATTTTGTTATATGAATTATATCTCAATAAAACTGTTACTTTTTTTAAAAAAAAGAAAAGAATAGAAAAACATGAGTTTCCAGATTGAAAAGGTGCGCCCAATGAAAATAAAGCCGCACGTTGGTCTATTTTTTGCTTCATCGTGAAATTTCAGAACACTGGAAATATAATAAAGAGAAATATTTTAACAGAAACAATGGAAACTAGACAACAATGGAACAATTCCATTGAAATTCTAATGAAATTATTTCCAACTGAGAATTCTATATCTAGCCAAAATGTCAATCAAGCATGACTGCAGAATAAAGATATTTTCAGAAATGCAATGTTTCAAAAAAAAAAATCTTCCACACATTCTTTCCCAGGAAGCTATGAGAAATTGTGTCCCCTCCAAAACAAAACAACATGAAATGGAGGAAAAAAAGAGCTCCAGCCTGGAAGAGAGGGGAAGGGCATCCCAGGAAATCCGTGAAGAGAGATGCACCAGGCAGACGTTTGGGGAGGCCTTGAATTAATGGTAGAAATGAAAATGGGAAATTATTATTCAAATAAACCAAAAGTTGAACTGAAGGGGAAAAATAATCACAGTATAGTATATGCCTCAACTGTAAACAAGATTTATATTGACATAATAATGTAAATATTGAATTTCTGATCTAAAAATAATTATATCTATATTGAGAGGATGGGACGTTGGGAGGATGGCAGAATAGAATGGGTTCATTTGTTTCAAAGTGGAAGACTGAAAAAAAATACTAAATTCCCATTTTTCATTGTAGGAATCAATGGATGATGTCAAAAGGTGAATAATCAAGAAGTGACAATAAAAGAAAGTCTTATTTGATATTCAGAGGATAATCCAAAAGAATCAGCTAAAAGAGTTGAAAGTGAAAACTGCTGTTTTTCATAACAAATCTTAGAACTGACTAAAGGCATGTGATACATAACTTGCATAAAAACAGCAATCACATCAAAAAAATGAACGATTTAAACCTGGAATGGGTTTAATATCCCTTTACCAAAGCATAAAATGTGTATTAAACTAAACCACTACGTGATGTTAACTAAATATTCTTGAAATGCAAGAAATAATTATAATAATAATAATAAAATGAAAGAAAATCCTAAATGGTCATTATAATGATATGCATTTATCAAATAATTGACTCTGAAAATTGGCGAGAAGTTGCAGACACCCCATTTTGTATGATATATAATAATGTGTACTTTTTCACTTAGAGATAAATTTGCTAATGATTTTTTCTCCAATTACTTAATGGCCTATTCAAACACAACACGAAGGTAATTGGAATTATTGATCATCTTCATCCTAATCTTGGGTACTTTCATCAGACGGCACCTTTAGTACCTCAGCTGCAACATTTCTCTAACTTCTCCAAGCTGATCATTATTGTCAATCTTATTACAATTAATGCATCACTCTCCTGCCTCCACCTGCCCCCTGAAACATGCACAGTTTTTTCAAGATTATTGTTTTCTTAACTTAAGAAATATGGAAATAATTCCTGTGAGAAAAGAACAAATGATTAATATGCAAAATGTTCTTTCCTTTCTAAGGGAATTCTCTTTTTATTACTGTTCTTATCTTCCCTATGATTTCCCTCCACCAATAAAGTCTTTTTTTTTTTCAGTCTATTCTCTTCAAATATCGCCTAGTATCCCAGCTTCCCCATTAAATGTCTGAAGTTTAAATGATGAAATTCCAAATTAAAGTAAAGAAATATAATTAAAATTAAAAAAATAGAGGCATAGTGTATGGTCATAAAAAAAGTCTCATCTATAGGGAAATGTACTCATTACTGTGTTTTTGTGGATAATCAGGCGTTTAGTATAGCAACAGTTAGAGATGAGATGCACTCCCATCTTAAACCATGTGAATTAAAATAATGAACTATGATTAGGACTTCCTAATAAGGATGGAAATCATATGAAATAAAACTAGAATATAGAGAAGATAGTTACGATGAAAACAGAAAAAAATAAACTAAAATCTCAGCACCCAACATGATAGTGAACAAACATAGTTGAAAATCACTAAAAGAGACCATGCTTCCTTATTAGAAGAGAAAAAGCCATTAGGGAAAAGAGACAGAAAAGAAGTTAATTGACTTTATCCTACCAATTAGAGAAAATGAGAAGTTCATAACAGAGCACTGACTGAAAGTTAGCTTGTTTCCTTTTCATTTGTTTCATTTCCTCTTATGGTTCAGAATTCTTCTAACTTATGCTACCTGCACATTTAGTCATCCACAATGTTTACTTCTGTTCACACTCGGTACTTGGTTCTAAATGACAACCCACCCCTTCAAAATATGTTGTTAGTGCCATGGAGTCAATTCTGAGTCCTAGTGACCCTGTGTACAGCAGAGTGGAATGCTGCCCGATCTTTTTGCACCATCCTCTCACCTTCCAGCCCCATATCAGACAATGCTCCACTGCTCTCCATAGGGTTTTCATGGCCAATTTTTTCAGAAGTTGGTGACCAGGTCCTTCTTCCTAGTCTGTCTAGCCTGGAAGCTCCACTGAAACCTGTCTACCATGGGTGACCCTGCTAGTATCTGAAATACCAGTGACATAGCTTTCAGCATCACAGCAACACGCAGCCACCACAGTATGACAACTGACAGACAGTTGGTGTGGTTCCCTGACCAGGAAACAAACTCGCCTCAGAGGTGAGAACGCTGAATCTTAACCACTAGACCAGCAGGGCTGGCTTCAGAATACACGTCATTGTATTATACTGCATAACTAGTTCTCCAAATGTGAAACTAAAACATCCTTGAAACTCTCCCATAAAGAAAAGTCAATGAGTCAAATCCAGTTTTCCTATTGTTTTCATTAAAACACAAATATGTTCTAGTCCCACGACACACAAAGATCTGTGACAATAACTTAAAATTCAAAAGGCACATGGAGATTATCTAGTCTAAGATCACAGTCCTCCAGAGGATTTCAACCTCTTTAAAAGCAAGAACTACATATTTGTATCTTTACAGCTTAAAGATAGTCCCTGGCACAGAGAAGATAGTCCATATATGTTGGAGGAAAAAAAATGAATGACTGAATAAATGAATTGAGTGACCATAACAAGTTGTTTTTCTGCTTCCAAAAATTATGCCAAATAGGATGAGTTTACAGAACAGTTGCAAAAACTTGGACAGTCTTTTGCTCTGTAAACTTGGAGTTACCTGGATTCACACTCGACAAAAGAGCTGGATGATATGATGCAGCCATTGGAAAGAGCATGCATGGAGTAGTTGACATCTTAGCCTGAATTTCCTCATAGGCAAAATAGAGGGACCTTATACCTATTTCAGGTTTCAGTTGAAACTACATAAATAACATATCTAAATTAAATAGTTCAATCCCTTGCATGGAGTACAGGATAGGAACCCTCCCTACAATATTTCTGGTGTGGATCCATTTATCCTCTACTTGAATACTTTTAGTGATAAAGTACTCATATTACACTTCAAAGCACTGAATTTAATTTACAAGTAACATAAACATTTAAACAATCTTCCCAGGATTAAGCCAAAACTAGCCTCCCCAGAACTCTCACACTTGGCTTTCTTATCCTGTCTGGAATATGTACGTTCTCTTTTCTCTACTCTCCAGTATGTCTTTAATTCTCCTGAATAACTCTACCTGGCACCTTTACTAGCTCCATGTTGTACACAATCCACAGTACACTGGCCCTCCTTGGTGCACACTCCTGTTTGCTTTCAGTTCTTTGAACTGAAAAATTAACTAGGCTTTTTCAGGTGAACTGTTTTTAAGTTAACTTTCCTCCATCCTGTTTTTCAGAATTAATTTGGGCTTCTTCTTTTTTTTTTTTTTAACCAAATACACTTTTTTATAGTCCTATAGCAATTCACCCTGTAGGTTCAGCTCATCATTTTATCAGACTTTTTTTTGACCCCTGATTCCATCACCGCAAGTGTTAATTGTGGCTCCCAGCTACAACACACACACAAATAGGTCAAGCACACGATCACCATGTCTTCATCTGAATCATTAATAATAACAATATCAAATAGGACAAGGTCAAGGACAATGCCCTCCAGCACACCCCGACAGACTTCTATCCACACTGATGTCAACGCATTAATCAATAGGTTTTGGATGAAATTGTTCAACCAGCAATAAACTGAAAGAATAATAATCTTTACCAACTGGATTTCAATTTTATTCTGTTTATAAGGATCTCATGAGAGTCCCTGTCGCAAGCTTTGCTGAAAGCAAGAAATAACACTGTTTCTTACTAAAAGGGAATGAAGATTATTAGACTATAATGTCTAAAAATCTATTTTTGAATTTCACTAATGTTCTGTAGTAAGCTTATATGTCTATAGATTCAGAGGTTTGTTCCCCATCACATTTTAAAAACCAGCATTACTTTTGCTCACCTTCATTCTTGATGGTTTATCAAAGATTATACACAACGGTTCTATGAATACACCATCTGCAATTCTTTTCACATTCTAGATGTAATTTATCTGGGACTGCATAATGAATTTATTCTAGTGGATGTTTATGAGGGGTTTTTTTTGGGGGGGGGGATTGAGAAGAGCAGGGAACTGAGGGAAGTGTGTCCTGTATCTGAATACATTCCCTATGTTGGGAAAATCCCCTGCTTCATGAACTTGGATGGGAGGCAAGACCCACCTACTGTTACAAAAGCCAAAAAGGCCAGACACTCAATATCTCAGGGGCCTGTGCAGTCCAAACATGGGCATGTGACCTAGTGTCAGCTAACCAAACACAGCCAACTCTAACTTAGCTTTAGGAGCTAACAACCCAAAGAAGCAGGGAGAATGAAGATGCCATTTTGGCATCATCAGCAGAAGTAATAGCAACCAGTCACCCAGAGCAGCCAGGCCAGCGAAGTAAGAGACAATGTCTGGAGCCAACACTCCTGGTGGCAGCAGTGTGCAAGTGGACAGTTCCATGGCCTGATTTTGGCTCGTTCTGGCTATCCAGCCTCACACTGTTCCTGCAGATTTTCAAAGTCTTCCCAGCAGGTGTGTCAGCCACACAATATCCTCTCAATAAACTTTTCTGATTAATTCAGCCAAAGAGAATTTCTGTTGCTTGCAGAAGAGAACTGTGACTGGTACATTTATTCAGAGCAGCCAGGCACTTGAACTACTTTGACACAACTAGGTGGTTTCTGACTGTCCCATTGTCTGAGGCCTGCCCTAATTGCTAAGGCTTCAGGTTTGTTCTAAATCTTCTGCTTGGAAGAATATTTGCTTTGAGAAAAAAAATAAAGACTACAGATAGAAACTAAAGATGGAATATAGATAGAAAAATAAAAAATTTAAAAATATGAATTAAGTAGTTCTGCTTTCTTTTGGTTGTTCAGCTTAAGTAGTAAAACTATTATAGTCTCTTGTTCTTCTCGTTTCAAATGTCACTCATTCATTCATATAAAAAGTATTAGCTAAGCACCTACCATGTGCCAGACACTCTGCAAGGCACTGGAGAGGCAGCCCCTGCTCTTGTGAACCCAAGTCTCTCTAGCTCAGAGGCTCAGATGAAACAGTTTTATCTGAGTTTATGAATAATCTCCTTTTTTCACTTGTTCCTCATCACTTTGACCCTTAATGTTGAAGTGCCCTAGTGTTCAGTCCATGAAACTCTCTTCCATTTTCTACGTTTATTTGCTCATATGGTGTTTTACTTATCGACTGCTGCAAAAAAAACTAACCCAAAACTTAGTGGCTTAAAACAACCACCATTATATTATTTCACATGATTCTTGCCTTACAGATTCAGAAAAGGCATAGCAGGGACAACTCATTTTGTCTCCATGTGATAGCTGTGAGCCTGGAACGCGTCCCCAACCCCTCCCTGCCCGAGACAGCTTCTTCAGTCACATGTCTGGCACTCAGCTAGGCTGGCTGGGCAAATGGCTTGGCTGGGGTCTTATGTCTAGGGCCTAACTTCACACTGTCTTCTGGGTTCTCAGTTTCCCTCCATGTAGTCTAGGGCCTTTCTCTCTCCACGTGGCCTCTCTACATGGTCTCTCCAGCAGGACAACTAGAATTAAAACACAGCTGGTCAGGATGCTCAAGAGTACAAAACAGAAGCTGTCAGGACCACAGCTGGCATACTGGCACTTCTACCACGGTGCTTTATTGATGAGACCAGGTCACAAGCCCAGCCTAGATTAAGGGGCAGGGACTACACAAGCATGCAAATTAAAGCATTCTTCATAGATTTAGAAATCAAAACATATGAGACAGAGAAACCAAATAATTAGGTAAATTGTGTGGCAAGGTGAGAAGACAGAATATAACTTTCAGCTGCCAGTCCCATATACTAACATCACATGTACCTCAGACCATCATATAAAACTATGAAGATGGTTAACACCAGTAGGCTGCAGGGTGAAATGGAATAACAAGGATCTTTAGGCACAGAAGACGGGCTAAAGTCTTATCCTAACCCTTTAACTTATCTGAGTGATTTTAGTAAATCTGCTTTAAATTCTCTAAGCATTATTTTTCCTCATCAGTAAAAAACTGAGTAACAATATACATGCCTTATGTACTTCAAAGGGCTAAGGATGAAATCCAACGGAATCACATTTATGAGAGAGTGCTTTGTAGAATGTTAAGCACTATAAAAATACCTTATGTGAATTTTGGTGACACACAAATCACTTTATATAATTTTTGCTGACAGCTTTGTTTCACGTGGAATACGGATTTTTGTTTTACATAATGCTACACATTAGTTTGCAATATTTCACTAGTTTGTAGTACAGTAGAAGAAATAAAATGATTGCTCCAATGAATATCATGATTAGCTATAAGTTTGTTGCTTTTCTTCTTATACATAATTATTAAATGTATAATGAAAAGTGCTACTATACATACTTTGCTCTCATGTAATTTAAAATAGAATAGTTATGTACTTTAACTAATGGCAATACATATTTACATAGTTATGTTTACTATTAATATTATTTCCACTTATGGAATCTGTTTCAAATTTTTTAGCATGGTGTTAGGGTAATGTGGCACTTTGTCTTTGGCGAAAATAAAAATTCAATTGCTTAATTTTCTCTTTAAGTAAAAAAAAAATTTTTAGCACTTTCACTACGTTTTATATTTCTCTTCCAAGTCTCAAACCCATGCAGGAAAAACGACAGCTATAACAGCATTTTCGACCATTATGAAACCAGATACCTTCTCAAGCTAATTGAGGCACTCCTTGGTTAAAGATGCTCCTTCACATTCGACAAGGGGAGGAAGGTAGCGCTCAAAATCGCACGCATCACAGGGGCCCACATGTCACACGACCGAGACATGAGCAACCTGGGAAGCCCATGTCCCAGGTGTTCCCAACCTTGCAACTTGCAGATCATTATATCTACACACTCTGAAAGTATCCAAGAATCTAAATTTCAGACATTTTAAGGAGCTTTTCACAGTACTTAAGAGACAGCCTATACTAACAATATCCTATTATCCACCAAATCACTTTAATAATGACCTCCAAAGTCATTTCCTCGAGTATTCTTTCATATCACTAACTTTTCATCCTTTATTTCATTATTCTGGCCCTCAGAAGGCTTTTGTGTAACCTAAAACATCATTTGTGGGAATAATATAAAGCAGCTAGGCTTAGAGTTTTCTTTTAAAGCAAAAAATAGAAATATATTTATACAGTGTGTACACTATCATAAATAAGAATCTTTCACTTTGTGGAACTCAAATTACATAGGTACCTCAAAAAACCCCTGGACACTTAATTAATTCCAAAGCCCAAAGGAAAAATCCAATAGTACCTAATGAATCTGAAAATTATTTCACTTTCCCTTCCTATCTAGGGTTTTAATGGGCATTAGGTATGGTTTTAATGGGCATAATGTATTGATTTTTCTTACACTGTTTAACTTACTCATTCCCCTCCTTCAAAGAAAGGTACTATTAACTACATGGAACCACAAAATCAACATTTTTCAGAAAATAACTTTGATGTTAACAATTTTGAAATATGGCAATATCATCATTAAGCTTAGGAATTTGTAGATTAAAGTGTTTGATATCGATGTTAAGGCTTGCTAAATAACAAGGTCGTGTGTGTGTGTGTGTGTGTGTGTGTGTGTGTGTGTGTGTGTACCTTTAAGTAGATCCCAGTGAGATACATGGGGCAATACTGTAACTTATAAGTTTGCTTTATGGAAATTTAAAACATTTCATAATTAAAGTAAAATTTGATACGTCTACGTTTTGGACCGGTTTACAAAACTTATTTAAACTATAAAGCAGTTTAACTGTATTTAGGATTTAACTGCACTCAGGATCTTAAGTGCAGAATAGGAGAGAGTTGTGGAAAGAAAGAAGAAAGTTTCCTTTCCCTCTTCTGACCAGACTCAACCCAAGTAAAGTTGGAAAAATAAACAGGAGATACAATACTGCAATTAGGATACAGGGTAAGATGGGTCTGAATCCATCTTACATGGGACAAGATCCTCGAAAAGCACTTAATTTCCCTAACCCTTAGGTTTCTCCTTTGTAAAGTGGTGACGTTCATAGTCCCATAGTCCCATAGTCCCATAGTCCCATAAGGCTGTTGAGAACATCAAAAGTGATAATGAACGTGAAGTCCCCAGCACACTGCCCAGCATAAAGTTCAACACATTTTAGTTGTTGGTTTTTAGTACTGTGCTCATACTTGTCTTAAACATTCTTTCACCTCCCTTTCTGATCCCTCATTCATCATCCCAAGCCCACAGTGCCCTCCTGTTTCCTACCCTATGCCCCTCACTTAGATCTGCTCTAATTCCCAAGGCATGTCATGCTTTGAAATCACTATCACCTTTCCACTGCTACAAAACATACGAAACATCCAAGAAAAGAGTAGGGTTTATTTCTGCTAGATACTGTGAGAAAAGCAATACAATTAAACTAATCCATTAAAGTATGTAAGAACCTTAATTTTCCTCAAGATATCGGCATATGTACAAACAAGCAATGTAAAAGCAGTGTAAGAAAATAAAAACTTTAGGAAATATTCAGGAAGTTATTTTTGTATTGGGCAATTGCCACAGTCAGGCTAATGCTGCCAAAGAGTCGCACTTTCCCCACTCTAACTGGGAGGACTCTTGTGAGATATTTCTACAGCCTGGAGCTCTTCTCCCCATCCTCCTCAACTCTGATTTCAGAGACTCATTGAAACATTTTAGTTAAAAACTCAGCAAACCAGGTGTATGTAGCAATAAAAAGTGCTTCACCAGAGACAGCAAAAGGATAGGAGATAAAAAGAACAGAAAAAGACAGACAAGGAAAGATGGAAAAGAGGAAGGCAAAGAAACAATGGGAAAATAAGGAAATAAAGGTGGAGTAGAGAACTGAATGAAGAAGGCGAAAGGCAGGGCAATCACAAGCCATGAATGACACAGTTTGCCTCAGTCTCTAAAAGAGAACAGGCTAATCTATGTCTTAATTCCCCCAGAGAAGTTAGGAACGAAATGTTGCCTGAAGAGTACTGCATAGGTCCATGCTACTATGTGGTTGATTTAAAGGACCCGGGATGTCTCCACAAGAATTGGGACCAGGGAAATTTCACTAACACAAAGAAGAATGATTGTCTAAAAATCAGTCTTAATTAGTCAGCAAATATTGCAGAACAGTCAGTTTCTTCCCATTTATGTGGCAACTTGCACAGAATATAAAATCATCAAATGACATCTGATCCGATATACACATTTTTACCCTCACAAATACATTTAATTTTCTTTTAGGATTTGGAGGACATATTTTCACATTATTTTTGTTAGTTTCTCTATCAATGTTACTGATTTTAGGGGCCAAACTATTTTTCTTCCTTTTAATTTAATTATCCAATTTGAGGGGGGAGGGAACAAGTACATTTTTGAAATCTCTTTTCCACAAAACATTACAAAAGTTAGTCAAGTATACTAAGAAAAATCGAGATTTAATTGACATATTGCAACTAGACATACTGGAAATATGAAACAAAAATTCCAATTCTAAATCAGCTGAATACATTATTGACTCCAAAATCATTGATTAAACAAAAGAAATTATAGTTGCATTGACATGTGAATCTGCATCCATTCTTAGTAGCATGTAATATATTCAACTGCTCAGCTCTAGCTGTCCTTGTAGCCACATTACCATATTATTCAAATGTATCTATCATTTATATGTAAATAGACAAGATGAATGGTTTCTTCATAAGACAACAATTTTCAAATGACAGACATTAGCAAAATAAAAATGTTGCAAATATTCATTCTATTATATATTTTTAAGGGAAAATGGAAACTATTTCAAATTTTTAAAAAAGTAGAGTGGTAATTACAAAATGGGATCTTAATACATTCACAATACCAACAACTATTCCTCTCAATAAGTCTCCACCAATGTCATTTGTATCTTATAAATTACATGTTCTCAGATCCATCTGTGAAAATTGGGATGTTAATTATCATGGTTACATTTCATGATTCCACAGTTAAATGCTGAAGTAGTGCTACACAAATACCATATGTTTTTCTAAGAGAAATGGAGAAAGATTAATTATGAGTTCAAGTCCAAGTCTTCTAGCAGTAATACTCTCAACACAATAAGATCATTACATTGTGTGCTATGCAAATTGGAAGTTTTAATTAATAGCTGAAATACCAACCAAGGGGAAAAACTCTGAAGTCTAAATTGTAAGTATCAGGCTTTCTTCAACAAAAACATCCTAAAATAAGAATGCTTTTGAGAAACCAACTTATAAGACCAAAGAAAAAAACATTTTTATTGTCTGTGAACTTCCTTTGATGTAGTAATTACCATCATGCTGTTTAATCCTACTTGATCAACCTAAAAATTATAGTGTATCCTAGTAGCAAATAGGTTATAAATAGATAATATATCTGATGAATATTCAACTTAACATTTTTCTAGATTTTTCTTTAAGATACTTATTATGCAAAATTATAAGTCCATTTTCTCAGATAAAATACTCACTTCAGTATAGCAACCTAAAAACAAAACTCTCTGATACTACTATAAGAATTTTATTCATATTTATAAAATCTGAATTCTTATTTTACTCACCACATATTCAAAGACAAGTGTCAGTGTCTCCTTGGTGTGGATGATGTCATGAAGCAGCACTATGTTAGCATGTTTTAGTCCTTTTAACAGAGAAGCTGTAAAATAAAGTGGAGAAAGAGAAAATTTATCATGAATAACAATCAACTGATATGTTTCATTATCATTTTTGACACATTGTCAGATGAAATATATCCATTTTCCAAGCCAATAACAATTCCTAATCAAGGGCAGAGGAACAAAGTTTTCATTTGGAGTAAGCCCCCCCCCCCCAGTTATTTCACCTCTTAATTGTTATTAATCTCTAGTTAGATTCCATTATGGTCAGAGAACATACTTCATACGATTTCTATTCTTTTAAATTTGTTAAAGTTTTTTTGTTTATTACCCAGGGTATGATTTATCTTGCTATATGTACCATATGTATGTAATATATATTCTGCTGATGCTGAGTGGAGAGTTCTATAAATGTTAATTAGATCCTGTTGGTTGATGGTATCCTTGAGTTCTTCTACATACCTGCTGATTTTCTGAATAGTGGTTTTACCAATGACTAAGAGAGGTGTGTTGACATCCCCAGCTGTAATTGAGAATTTGTCAATTTCTCATTTGAATTCTACCAATTTTTGTTTTGTGTATTTTGAAGGCCTGTTGTTTACTGTACAGTCATGCATTGCTTAACGACAATGGATACATTCTGAGAAATGCATCATTAGGTGATTTTGTTGTTGTGCAAACACCATAGAGTATACTTACACAAACCTAGATGGCTTAGCCTACTATACACCTAAGTTATATGCTACTAAATGTATGGGACCACCGTCATTGACCAAAACATCGTAATGCAGTGCATAACTGTATATACACTTAGGATTGCTATGTTTTCTTTGTGAGCTGGCCCCTCTATCAATATATAATGTCTCTCTCTGTCCCTGGTAATTTTCTTTGATCTAAAGTTTGTTTTGTCTGATATTAATATAGCCACTCCAGCCTGCTTTTAATTAATGTTTACATGGTGTATCTTTTTACCTCTTTTTTCTTTTAGCCTACCAATATTATTATATTTGAAGTGAGTTTCTCATAGACAGCATATTGTTGCGTCATATGTTTTTTTAATCCATTCTGCCAATCTCTCACTTTTAACTGATATTTAGACCATTTACATTTAATGTAAATATTAATATACTGGGTCATCTATCATTTTAATCTCTTTTCCCTTGGGCACCTTATAATTTAGTCATTTCTGATTTGATTTTGTCTTTTCTTCTATATTTCTCAGGAGTTCAATTAACTCTCATTTCACTTCATTTTGGATTTTGTCCATTTCTCTTCTTAGCTTTTTGTATTTCCATTCAAGGTGGTTGTTTTGTTTCATACACTCAAAAGCCTGAACGAGAAAATTAAATTTATAGTGTTATATACAGTTTTCCTTAATTTTATGGTTGATTTATTTTTGGGTTTTTTGGTGAGGAAGATTAGCTCTGAGCTAACATCTGTTGCCAATCCTCCTCTTTTTGCTGAGGAAGATTGGCCCTGGGCTAACATCCATGCCCACCTTCCTCCACTTTATATGTGGGACATCTGCCACAGCACAGCTTGATAAGCGGTGCATAGGTCTGCGCCCAGGATCCAAACCTGCGAACTTTGGGCCACCAAAGTGGAGCGCACAAACTTAACCACTAAGCCACCAGGCTGGCCCCAGTTGATTTTTGTGAAAAGCATTATCACCAGCTGAAATGCATTGATTCATATTTTCTGATTTTTCACAGCAGTTTTGTATATATGTGAACTACTTTGTTCTATTCCTATTCATTCAATAAACTGGGTTCTTAGTTTGAGAACCCTCTCTTCTATCAGTTCTTCCCTTTTCCATGCAGTTTTTATGGATAGTGCTGGTGAGAAAAAGGGAGAGGATTTGGGGTGTCTTGTTTCTTTTTCATTTCTATAGGGTCCTTAATTTCTCCCTTTTCTTTCCCTCTTTACTTTCACTGTCACATCTTCAAGGGGTACCATCCTTTCCCTATATATCTAAATCTCTCCCAGAAGCAATGCTTTCCAACAGCTGCCAGTTCCAGCCCCACAGACTTCTCATCTCCTTTCCTGGAGTCAGTACTGTGAACTACATGGAGTCCCAGTTTTCTCTTTCTGGAGTGATTTTGCCTGTGCTTTGTCTAAGTCCTCCATGCCCCTCTACTATTTTTCATAGTCTTTTAAACCTCTCTTAAGCTTCCTCTGTGCCACTCTCTGTAACCACAGGCTTGTTGCTGTCTCCTAATGCTCTCAAAGGTATGTATCATGTGTGCTTTTATTTGCTCTCTCTACTGGATTTACGGCTTTTGGAGGAGTTTGAGTGGGAAGATTCAAGAGCAGGCAACCACCATTCATTATCCTCCAAACTCCTTGTCCTAGATCAAGGCCTGATACACAGTAGCAACTCACTAAATTTATTGAATGGCATTCATTTAGATTCCCCCATGGGGGGAAATATGTATATATGTATACTGATCCCCTGCTCAGAAAAGGGCCTGCTGTTGCCTGGCAGCTCTTCTTAAGTTTGATCTATCTTCCTTCTACTATGAGACTAGCACTAGCCCCAGATTTCAGTCTGGTGACAGATGACACTCATTTTCAACACAAGGCCCCTTGATATCTACCCCTCCAAAAACCCAGAGAAGACCAGCTAACAACGTCTGCAATTTCAAGATCTGGGCAAGGACCAGCAGGTTCTACCTCTTAAATTCCATTTCCTACCCACACAAGCCTTCTTTCCTTTGACTAAAAAAAGAAATGAGACAACCCCACCCACCATAATCAGACTCACTGTGACACTGCTCATCATGAAAAAAAAAAAAAATTAGACTGTTTAAGATTTCAGTTTTTATAAATAATACCACAAAGGACATAATCGGGCTTTTAAAAAAATATTTCTTTAGGATTATCTGCCTATAATGAATTGTGAAAAATGGAATCACGGGGTGAAAAGACATGAATATATGTACAAGATATTACTTATTAATTAAAAAATAAGTGGATTTAGGCCGGCCCGGTGGCGCAGCGGTTTAGTCCGCGCTTGGCAGCCCTGGGTTCACTGGTTCGGATCCCGGGCGCCCGCCGACGCACTGCCTGTCAGCCATGCCGTGGCGGCGTCCCATATAAAGTGGAGGAAGATGGGCACGGATGTTAGCCCAGGGCCAGTCTTCCTCAGCAAAAAGGGGAGGATTGGCGACGGATGTTAGCTCAGGGCCAGTCTTCCTCAGCAAAAAGGGGAGGATTAGCAACGGATGTTAGCTCAGGGCTGGTCTTCCTCACCGTAAAAATAAATAAATAAATAAGTGGATTTAGTCTTATACCTTTCTAACTTCACATAAGAATAAAAGAATCATGGAAAATGGAAAAAATATGTAAAAAATAATATACCATACAAGTGATCCATTTTATCAAATAATCAAAATAAATATATAAGCATTTTATATACTATACACACAAGTATTAAGGATAAACTCTTCTTCCTCTGTCAGTGAGACCAGAAATAGATTTATTTCCCCCTACATCAATGACCATTCAGATAGAATACTTAAAGAACAGAAGCTTCCTCTGTCATTTTTATTTATTTTAGTAACATTGTGTCTTCAGTTTTGGTTTTTGGTATACAAGCTGAAGAAAAAAATGTTTTGCATGTGTTCTGTTAAGAACTTGTAACCATTCATTTATTCATCACGTATTTACTCAGAACCTAGTTACTGGCACTGGTGGCCATGGACAAACTTTGACACTCAATTATACTGCAAGACCATTTCAAAAGAGATTTATAACACCAAGTGTAAACTCTAAGTAAACGATGGACTTTTGGGTGATAACGATGTATCAGTGTAGGTTCACCAGTTGTAACAAATGTGCCACTCTGGTGAGGGATGGTGATAGTAGGGGAGGCTTGGGGAGTGGAGGGCAGGAAGTATATGAGAACTCTGTACTTTCCACTCCATTTTGCTGTGCACCTAAAACTGCTTTAAAAAGTAGTCTAGTTAAAAAAATTAAAATAAAGAGATACCCCCATGTTTCAGCACACTAAAAGAAAAAGCAAATCTAGATTATTTAATATTTCACTCAAATAAAACGGTATTTTAGATAGGCAATCACCATGCCAAAGAGGCTGTACTGGCGAGTTCCTGGAGAAGGCAGAGATAAAGCATGTAGACTGTTAAGTTCTGGTATGACCTCAATGAATGTGAGCTCTGGTTATTAGAGTTATTGTTATTGCTATGAATCTCTATTGTCTTCCCCAGGCAAATCTGTTTCAGGACAATATACTATATCCTTAATGCCAAGATAAATTTTAATAAACACATAATTGGTCCAAAGATTCAGACTGAGAATTACTTGGTGTGGTTGGTTCCAACACCAGAAAGACAGCAAGAAGTGTGTTTCCTCTAAACTGACTCAGCAAGGCCAGAGAAGTCTAAGCTAACTACTGTGGGGAGGCCTTCTCTTTCCCCTCACAGTATGTCTGCCATGGGCAAGTTAGTTTTATACACTAAGAACCTTAGAGTAATAATATCCACAGATTTATTTTATCTGAGCTTTGTAAATTAGCACACCTGAGAAAATAATGACAAGAATTACAATAAAATCACAGCACATGAACTTGGAAGAAACACCACTACAGAGATTTACAATAGAGATTAATATTGTTAATTCCAATAATTCACAATCTTTCTTATTTTAATTATTCAACTAGCCCAGCAGCCTTAAACAATTAAAGCTTTACTAAATAGCTTGCTTTCAGATATTAATCTGAGGACCAGTTTCACATTTGCTCATTTTAAAAAGGACAGTTGCTCTAGCCTTCTGAGGCAGACTCATCCTCAGAGATCAATGTTTCAAACCACAACAGGGTATTTGAAAACGATGGCAGGTACGGTACTTCCCCGCTCGCTCATGCAGGAACTTGTGTAGGTGAATGAATTAAAGACCTAATGAATATCACGTTGTATGAAAGGAGCCTGGCTTTGTGAGGCAGGTTTTGGAAATATATAATATCATTTGTGATTTTCTCCAGTTTCATTTTTCAAGTTATCCCCTCAGTTTGTCAATTCAGTGATGACCCATCCTCATCAGCAACAACTCCACAAAGGTACTGAAGCTTATACTTCACAGAGAATCCCCTTCCCCAAGGATCGTTTGCCTTGGAATTTTTTTTTTCACTTTTTCCCATTACCTCCTTTCTTCTCTCACCACGTATACCTAAATTGTTTCTCATTTCTCAAAGTAACGTCTTCACACCCATCATTTCCCATTGTGTTTTCCCTACGATTTCAATAAAATCAAATCGCTGCCATCATTCATCTTGGGAAAAAATATTTTTTCCTCACGGTGACTAATATTATAGAAAAAAAGTCATGTCATTTTTTACATGATATTTTGACCATTTCTACATGAAGACTCAACGCCTCCACATTTCATTCTAATAAGTCTCAATTATTATAGATTTTAGATTTCTCAATACATTTATATACACTTTAAAAAGACACTACCAGTGAAATAAATACCAATATCTGTATTTGAATGCAAGCCCTCTTTCTTTTGAGATTAACATAATGAATTCAAATTTGGAAAAAGACAGACCCACTAATTTCAAAGCTGATAACAGAAAAACAGCACTGAAGAGCAGGAAACCATCTACGATATCTACCAACGAAAGAGTAGGGACAGATCTGACTATCTCGGAGGCTGCCAGCGCAGCAGCCGCTGCTCCCAGCATGGTGCCAGATACTGTAATTCCTGCTCTTATCAAGGCGAGCGAGTCTCCTGGACTGCCAAGTCAGTCCAGTGATTAACACCTACAAGTTCTAGAGCCAGTATGTCTGGCTTTTCAAGACAAACACTGTCAAAATAACACTCCATGTAATCCTAATAACATCACAAATATACCACATGTTATTTTCTCAGTGCTTACATACAAAACAAATCTTGTAACGCTAGCATTAGTAACTCCAACATGCTTGGTTTCCCCACAAATTTTAAGTAAACATATGGCAATATTTTAAATTCATTTCACCAGTGAGATTTGAAAAGGTACAATTGTACATGAGGTAAATTACCCTTGTAATTAGGGTTGAGGGTGAAAATTCTAACAATAGTTTGGGGGCAGTGATGTTGAAACAACACAAAAACAGAAAAACATCACTGCTCATAAAGATAAACCGTGCTTCTGACAAAGTCCCAGTAGGACAAAAGGACACAGAGCATCCTCCCTTAGTTTGGTAGCAGGATTCAGATATCATCAGCCATATTGAAACCCTGACCTCCCACTTTGAGAATAAACAGCTTAAGTTTCTACTCCAATTTGGAAGAGATAAATTTCACCTAAACTCCAATCTCATCATAATTAAAATAAATTTTTAGTTAATAGAAAAATTCAGAGTATGTTTATCAGGTCCCTACTGTAGTAGTTATTTTAAAAAGCAGTGTTAATAAAAAAAGAAAGACAAACAAAATCCTTCTTTAATATTTCAGATAATTTTCTAGGTCATTATTTGACATCCTACCAGGAAAGGAGAGATCACAAATAAACACAACCTATCCTTGCTCACTCTCCCTTTAGCCTCTGAAAAGAAATAGTTCATTCACACTTGCCTCTCATCTTTTTTATGTGTTCTTTTTCAGTGGGGTGGACTCTGGTGGGGGGGGGGGGCTGCTACCTGACTTTTCTAAAAGACAAAAATTACTACCCATTAAACCCGAGGAGCCAACAATATCTCAAGCTACAACCACAACAGAGAAGAACTTTTCTTCAACTCCACAGCTAGATAGCTCTAAGGCTGCCGAAATTCACTTTACACTGGAAAAGGTAAAAAGACTTACTTGCAATGAGAAGTTCTATCTCACTTACTTGCCAGTGGCTTCTGAATATTTTCATAGCTAAAATATTCTGAGTGGGAAAATCTTAAGGGTGAACAACAACAAAAATGCAAGGGGAAAAAAAGACAAAATTGCTTTTTTAACTGTGTCTGTGATGAGTAGATGGTCTAGACAGAGAAAAAACATGTGTGAACCCTGGGAACTGATCAGAGCTCCAGGTCAACCTGTGCACCATTCTGTAAGGCGTGCCACCTACTTCAGCTCCATGCTAGGAGAAATGCTGCAGTTCTGCTCAGTTCTGGACCTTCCCCCTTAATGATATCTAATATGATAAACAGATACACACACACACACACAAAACCATTAACTAATAAATGAAAAAGTGAAAGAATCAGGTTAAAAAATGAAATTGTATCTTTGACTCTCTTTTTGCTTTTTAAATTTTATACACACATGCATACAAAGAGAGAACTCTGTTACGGGGAAAGAGGTCATAGCTAACCAAAAACACAAGGTTAAAACAAACGTGACGTCATATAAATTTAATTTAGCCAAAATCACATTCAGGATTTAGAGACATGTTTTTGCGCACCAGGTGTTGTTCAAATGAGAAGATAATACAACTGGTTCGAGATACTTTATAACTATCACATAAATTGTTTTCTACCTATCAAAAAGTCTACTGTTTTCACTTGCTCCTTAGTTAAATTTTTCTATTTGGGGATGGACAAAAATTCAATCCCACTAGATATTCCTCCTGCTCTGCTCCCTTCCTACTTTCCCCAGCGTCACAGACCTGAAACGTAGTATTGGAAATTACAGCCTCAACCATTGCCATCAATTCCTGCTCATCCACCCCTTGACTACTGGCAAAGAGCAGTCAGCTGGGGGCTATTTCCACATCGCAGCCTCACATGACCACATCGACTGTGCACTAAATCACTTCAAAGAACAAATTCCTCTAAGAGAACAGCTTAACCACATGAAACTGCCAATATTTGACATTTCTGACCTACTAACACAGTAACTTCATATGGTTCACCCTAATAGAGTCTACCTGGTTCAAAGCAATTTTAACTTTTTCACAAATGCGTTGTTACTCTTACCGCTGTTAATATTCAAACCAGTTAATCTGCCACCAAATGTCCTAGAATTGACTCTGCATAGAAAAAAAAAATTTAGGGAGGATCTACTCATCAAATTATGGTTATAGCTGAGGAGAGGAATATAGAAACAATTTAATTTTCTACATATACCTTCCTATATCATTTGAATTGTTTATGATAAAGATATTACTTTTATAATAAAAAAGAGATATCTAGAGAAGTTCTTTATTACAAACAGATTGGCTAAAGAGAACTGAAATGCCACTACAAAATAAAAGGAATACAGATACTTAACTACACAATTAATACACAACTACAATACAACTACAATAATGAATCATTATAACCGCAGTGTATTCTTCACTACTAATCCCTCCTCACTAGGGTATTGGGGCAAATTCTTGCATTATCAGGGTCTCTTCCTATCCTGGAACACCGCAGGCCCCGTATCAGCCTCTAATTTGCTCTCATATCACATGTTAATCCAAAATATTGAAATCGTTTCTTATTTTAATAGTGCTTCCCTGCAGTAAGATTAATTTACTTGCTGCAAAAGATTCCTAGTTTTACTGTCGCTGATATACTCCCAATTGAACCTGTAAATGACCCACCAGCTGCCTTTCCATGCTCTAGCTAATCTTGTTATTTGCCCCTGGAAAGATCCATGCATACGAAGGTACTACATGAACGCTAGACATGTGGTTCTTCTCAAATATAAACATCTTGCTAAGCGACAGGGGTGGGATAGTGGTAGTCACGCTCCATGTACTATCGTTAGGCAGCAAAGAGACAGCTTAGCGGCTGAGGGTTACTGGAAGATTTGATAACTGAAGAGTTGTTTTTTTGTCTGGCTATGAAAACTAGGTTTAAAAGCTGTTAGCCAGTGTGCTTTGTTTGAACTATTTTGCACTTTATTACACGTGGGTTACATGTACAGTCAGTAAGAATACTACAAAGTATGCAATAAAAAAAAGATGTGGTTTGGCACCAAGCCCCTTATGTCTTCTGGTTAAGAAGAATAAACATATCATACCAGCTATCGCTGTGTGACTAGGCTTAATCTCCTTACATGAAAGTATATAAATAGCTATTATTGTATTTTTTTACAAAAATAAAGATAAATCTAAAGCCAGAAAATATTTTCTTTGCCATGGTTGCAAGTCCCAGTGCCTAGGGGCCTGCACATAGGACACTCAACTTTGCAAGAAGCCAGTCAAGTGGTGGAGCACAGTCAGATTCCTCCATAAAGCAAGGAATTGCAGCACATTTCCAGACACGGGAAACTCCACTCCCCTTTATCAGGAAGTAGGCAGTTCATGTCATCACAGCCACAGCCACAGCCACAGGCCCACCACGGGGTGCTTCTCAAAGTGTGGTCTTTGAACCACTTACATCAAGGTCAACTGGTGTGCCCGAAATCAATGCAAATTCATCAGGTCCTATCCCAAACCTACCAAATCCAAATCAATGGGGATGGGACTCAAGAATCATCCAACAAATATTTATTTAACATCTATTACATGCCAATCACTAGGACTGGGGAAACACAGACAAAATTCTTGTCCCCATGAAGCTCATATTGTATATTTCAACTGAGCTTTCTATTCAACACTTATGCATCCTCAACTCTGAAAACCACTTTTACGGTTTTGATAGGAGGAATGGGTAGCATGTTAGGGCTGTGTGTGTGGTTATGAACTTATATTTCTAATCACTGCTCCACAAGCAAATCAATAGAACAGTAAGTCAATCAATTAGTTCATCTGTCCCTAATATCTGTCTCTCTCTCCCTCATACACACACACACACACAGACACACAGCCATCAAGATAGATTCCACTGAAAGATGTAAGGTCTTGGGCTAGAAGGCAGAGTGAATTCTTTATTCTGAAAATCTGATGGTATTTTGATATGTGTGATTTTTTTCCTGGCCAGTTCAAAAATGTCAGCTCAAAAAGTTTTTCAATATGAATAAAATGTTGATAAGGTCATGGTTATATGGCCTGTTCAATCCCATAACAATTTCTAAAATCTGTGAAAGCATAAGGTTTTGTATAAAACATTTGCAGTAAATGCTCTATCAGAACCAGTGCTTTGATAAACAGATATAAGCAGTAGGTCTGGAGATACGGTAGCCAGATTAGCAGCACAGAAGGAAGAGAAGCAAAACACTATAAAAAACGAATACGAATTTTGGTCAGGGTTAATTCTTACCATTGAAAATCCCCTGAATTAAAACTTCAAACATACCACTACCTCATCTGACTGAACAACAAAATCAAAGCTATAAAAATGACAAATTACAGCATAATTCAGTGGAAGGTGCACAGTCCCGGATCGCTGTGTTTTCTCACAGCATCAGTCACTCTTCAGGCAGTCAATCTCCTTCAGTCCTACCTCCCCATGACAAAACTCAGTAAACTGGCCCTAAGCCTAGACAAGGCCTTGAAATCCTTCATGCTGCCTCTAACCAGTGATGGCCCTGTAGGAACCCAAGTTCATCCCAGCCCTGAGTGAGCTCTGTCACTTATGGGAAGGTCACTAATACACTGTGTCCCAATTTGCTCCTCTCCCACCAGTGTTCTTTCTTCCTCTCAGTGTCTGGTGATGCTCAACTGCTAATAACACAATGATTGGCCCACTCTAGCACCACTCAAACATTCAGGAGTTTTACAAGATAATTAATTTATGAAAAGCAATTAAAGATTCAGTCAGGGATTGCATTCCAACTGTGTGGTGGCAGGACTGGCAAGCCCTAGTCTCCGAGTGCTCTCATTTCTCTTCTCCTTCACATTCTTCCAGCCACTGCATTTGAAGAGACCATTCTATATTTGGAAATACACAAAAGCAAGGTAGGAAAACAAATATATCTATAAAGGGTAGAGTAACTTATCTCCACTGTTCAGTATTCAGAAACCTATGATGGTAAAAATAAACCTGTTCTTCGAACACACAGACAGAGAGAACTGGTTGATGGTTACCAAGGGGAAGGGGGTGGGGGGTGGGCACAATGGGCAAAGGGATGCATCCACACGGTGACAGACAAAAAATAATGTACAGCTAAAACCCCACAATGTTATAAACTATTAAGACATCAATAAAAATGAAAATTAAAAAAATAAATAAACTTGTTCATGTAAGGTTACACAGGCAAAATGTTATTTAATGAGTTTGGGGAGAGGCTCCTCCCAACCTTTTCTGAAAATAAGGATTTCCTAAGTCTCCTTGACACTAGAGAAGCCACTTCAGTACAAAAATAGTAAGAATAACTTTTAAATTTTTTATTAGAGTCTCTTAATATCTTCTGTAAAGTCATTTCTTGTCAGAAACTGTTAACACCTTAGAAGTGCTAGATTTCATGCAATGTGTTATACAATTGCTTGAGATAAAATATTTATCTACTATGATAACTCCACGAGTAAAGTAAAAGTTGTACATTATATATTTTATGTTTCTAAATTAGAAAGGTACCTTCAGATTGTCGTGGTAGTTAAAAAAACAAACAACAACATCAGAAAACAGCCATTCAAGAAAATGACAATGGGGAAAAAAATAAGTTTCTCTACTATGGTCTCAAGTTTTCCAGAAATTTTGCACCTCTATCTTCACCACTGCCAACCAGGGGAATTGGGGGAGGGTTAATTTGATCACATCCATCTCGGCAGGAAACGGACTCCTGACACTTTGAGCCTCAAACATTGCGACCATGGAGGGGCTTTTCTTAGTGTCTCCGCAAGGTACACTGTGACTGGTACTGACAACAGTTCCTGCTCATACAACCCTCCTTTCCATGTAAGAAGGCGGCTCATGAGAAATATGGCAAACATCCACCTGTTACGAGCATTACCACCATTTTCTCAAATGTATTCTACCTCCCACTGACCCACATTTCCTTTTCTAACAAAATTTCATCTTGGTTTATATACATTATATGTGCACACACATACATACACATATATGTAAAATCTTAGTGCATTAAATACATCTATGATTTGACTTACACAAAGGGTGACTGACTCATGGTGCACAGCTGAAACAGTCCTCATAGAATTGTAAAGCTGAGTGTCACCTTCAAGAGCACGTCATCCCATCCTTCATTTGACAATTGAGGAAACTAAAATATACAGAAGTTTGGCCATAGGGCTCAATCCCTGGCCTCCTGACTCCTGATACAGTACAATTCTGTTTCTGCAATAGAAATAAGCCTTGTCTGCTTCTCTCTTTGTCTTAGTTTTCTTGTCTTCGTTCCTAGTGTTTTCCTGTGATCATGCTTTCCCGTTATCTTTGTATCTTTCCAGATCTTGAGGGCAGGAAAATCTGAAGCTAAGAAGACTAAAGGGCATCAGATATATCTGTGCTACTGTTCACTTGCAGCATCACCACCTGGACTAAAGAGATTTAAAAAAACAGTAGTAATGAGTAGGGGGCCGGCCTGGTGGTGTAGTGGTTAAGTTCGCACAGTCCATTTTGGCGGCCTGGGGTTCGCAGGTTCAGATCCCAGGCTCGGGCAGACACATCGCTTGTCGAGCCATGCTGTGGCGGCGTCCCATATAAAGTAGAGGCAGATGGGCACGGATGTTAGCCCAGGGCCGGTCTTCCTCAGCAAAAAGAGGAGGATTAGCAATGGATGTTAGCTCAGGGCTAGTCTTCCTCACACACACACACACACACACACACACACACACAAAAACTAGTAATGAATAAAGAAGAGAGCTAAACGGGAAATTCCTGTTCAAATCGACTTTTCAAAATTGCCTTGATCTGATCAAGTCATTTCTCTTCTTAAAACCTTTCAACAGCTGCTTAACAGGACTTACTAGGATCTGCACACAGCGCTGTTGACAGAGCTCTTCCCTCAGCTCCCCTGACTCCCTGCCACACTCTGATCTTCAGCCATGTGGAGCTTCACGCACATCTCCAACTCACCATGTCCTCTCAGACCTCTGGGATATTGTCCCTTCTGTTCCCTCTCCCCTAGCCTCTGAGCCTCACCAATTCCTACCATCTCTTCATATCCTAACCTACCTATCATTTCCTCTGGAAGTCTCTGCCAACCCCCAGGCTCGAGTTAGGAGCCTTTTCTATTAGTCCCTCAGCACTGTGAGTTGTTCTGGTGTTATAATGACCTGATGACCTATCTCCACCTGTCTGTATCCCCCATTTACTCATTATTTGCTCTTAGCTGTGCTCCTGCTGTGCTCATAGCACTCAATTCAGTGCTGAGTTTATAGAACATGCCTATTAAGTACTGGTTGAACAATGCGTGCATGAACAAGAAACACAAAATCCTTAAATAATCTTCTATAAATCACCACAAGCAGCGCAGTTCCTAGTATTGCACTCTGCTGTAGATTGGTTATCTTATTACAATGTGTTTAGTTCAGCTTGGATATGTTGATCAAAATAAGTCCATTCTCATTTTTGTAACAACTGACAAAACACACTGAGGCTATATATTTCACTGAATTTTAAAAAGAAGCAAAGAAACATTTATAGGATGCCATTAGGAGTTTTCCTATCACAAGTAGGTGAAGTGCTGTATACTAATGTAATAAATAAAACGGCTTTATTTTGTTTCCACTCATATTTCAGATAATGAAACAAGATTTGTTTGAAACTGTAATTTATTCCTAAAAGCTCATATTAGAAATGAAAATTACATTCTAACATTTTACCCAGCATGAGACAAGCTCATAAACAATAAGGCAGTATCAACGAGAAAAGGAAGATGTTCCAACCCATACGTGGGTTTACAGCAGAGTTAAATCCAACCCACAGATTTGGTTTGTTTGACCTGTGCAATGTTTCAGAAATTTTCTTACATATTTAAAAATCATAGGATTTTCACATAAGATACACGACTTTGGCTTTTCTAGAAAAACCAGATGTGGGTAAAAGTTGTGTGGGTAGAGCTACACAACTGGCCCCTTTTACAAGACATCACTGCTATGGTTCCCCACCCTCCTCATCCCCCAGAGTGGCAGAGGCTCATACAGCCTTTTATTGGATAGACCTCTAAGTTTGTGATCTCTGAGTGTCATGTTTAAAGTCCAACTTCATTTTGATTGTATAAGCCAAAGTAACAATTATGGGGAAACTGGAAGAGGCCAAGTCAAAGTGGATTCTATGAGTCCCACAAACCGACAAACAAGAGTAAGAATTAGAGGACTAGAAGAAGAACAAGGAAGAAGTTGTTATTACAGGAAGATCACAATTTCTACCAAAGAAGAATAAAGAGAAATTAAATTACAACCATTTCAAATTGTTGATCTCAAAGCCCCACTGAGACCCACTAGGTAAAATAGGAACCCCTTAGGGTAACTAGCACAGGAGTTTTTTTCCCATGTCATTTTGAACATAGACTCATTGACTGACAGATCTAAACAGACCTTGGAGGACATTTAGTCCAACTGATGTACTTTTTCAGATAAGAATATGTGGCCCAGAGAGATTGTCAAAAGTCATACAAGTTGATACATCACTTGCCCTCTCTGGCCCTCCGTTTCTCCAATTCATTCTCAGAGACTTAGAAGACAATGTCAGGTAGACATTAAATGTCTGATATTTACCCCTTAGGAAAATGAGAAATAAAGAAACAAAATGGATTTATTCAAGGTAGCAACAGAGAGCCAATGGCCAAGCTGGGCCAAGAGCCAGGGCTCTGATTCCCAAACCATTACGCCATCCTTCTACCTGTAACCGCCGAGTTTAAAGTCTGAGAAAACTACAGGAAATGCTTACAATGGCCAGACAGATCCCACCCCACAACACACAAACAAAAGGACTGAATGGGTAGGAGGGCAATCATCTGAGAGGAAACCTAAAGCATGAAAAACTCAGAGCAAATTAATCCAAATAATATTTAATATTGACAAGGATGTAAGGAATATACTCATATACTATTTGAGGCCAGATGATACTGACATGTGAGGGGAGATTGATCAACATCTATCAAAAATTAAAATATTTGTCATAGCCCTTGAGCCAACATTGCTCCTAGGAGTTTATAGACATAGACGCAAAAATAAGCAAAGATACATTAATAAGAATATTCTCTTCAGTGTTCTTTATAAACAGTGAAAAATTTGAAGTAATCTAAACTTTCCATTCATTGTGTTTTGGTTAAATAAAATATGGCACATTCATATAACAAAAAAATTGTGTAGCCATTAAAAAGAATGCAATAGTTCTACTATAAGCACTAATATCAAAACATGTCTAAGATACATTTAGTGGGGAAAAAACATCAAGTTGAAAGCAGTATGTATTTAAAAGGGAAGTGGGAGGGGGTGGATATATTCCAGAAGCTCTGAACAGAGGTAACCTGTGCAGAATGACACTGGGCTCAGGGGATCAAGTATGGGTGGAGAGGTAGTTTACTTTTTATCTTATACTCATTATTTAGTTTAATGTTTTTACCTAGATCATCCATTATTTTGTATCATAAATGTACCTAAAAAAATTTGATGAAAAAATATTTTCAAAATCCCTTTGTTCTCTATTCTCTCCTTAGGCGGGTATCTATTTAACAAACAACTTAATCATTCATTCAACTAGCATTTATTGAATACCTGTGATCTGTTTGTGATAAGCTAACCTAGGAAGACGTGGAAAGGCACAGCAAGTGTTGGAAGACTTTTAAGATTTTACTCCTCTAGCAATACAAGCAAAAATCATACTATGTGAGGTTAGCTATGGAATAGACAAGCATCCAAGAACAGCTCCATATTGCTCGGTGTGACCCGCCTAGAGAAATGTTTTGATAAGTACAATTACCAGCCCTGCTTCCCTAAGTAGGATAAAGCAGTTGAACCAAAAATAACTAAGTATCCTTGCTACCTCCTCCCTGCCCCAACAAAAAATCTTCTGATGGAGTCTTGGAAGGAAAGAAGGTAATGGGAAATAAGGTTCTGCTTGCCCCTCCTCCATTCGTATATAACAGCTTTGGCAAAATGGACCAGCCAGAAAGCAGACTGCTCCTGACAAGAGTAAGAAGAGGGAAGGGGGCAAATGGCAGGGCAGGAATTTATAGACAGGCTGAGCCCCAACGTGGCACTGCCAGGTGCCATTTCAGTTATTCAGGTGATGCTTATTTCTTTTCCAATGAATCACCTCATAAAACCAAGGCAAGCAATGGGCCCACAACCAGGTGCCGGTTGATCACACCCACAGCTGGCCACACCTATTCTTTGCCCAGATCACCGTCTTAACCTACCCCGGCGTGGGGGCCTGGACGACTGATGTGTTTGTATGTTTTTCCTCTTCTCCTGCTACTTTGATAAATAAAAAGATTTCTTTGCCTTGTTTTGGCACCTGAGGTACTGCTCAGTTTGATGGAAACGTGCAGGTTAGCTACCTTTGGCAAAGTGAGATGGCCACCTGCAAACATTCCTGGAGCTAGTCTAGAGAAAGATCAGTAACAGCACAGACTGTGGCACCTCAAACAAGACTCTTACCTGGATCCTCCTTTTAAGCAAAACTTCTAAACTCGAGTGGATGAAAAGAGACACGCAAATAACTTTACTACCACAGGTTGATAAAAGTGCCATGAGAGAGTTACAACTGAACACCTGAAACACTAAGAGAATGAAGAGGAAGGAGAGAGAGCTCCCGACTGGAGCAAAGTGTGGAATCTCAAAACACGGGTGTTGGACGAGTCACTCTAGAAGACCCTCAGGATGTGCTACAAAGAGATGGAGCATTCTAAGCTTGAGGAACTTGAGTGTGGGGAAAGAACAAGAGTCAGAAATGGGGAAATATCATGTAGTTTATTTTGGCTGAAAAGCAAAACGTCTGAAGGGAAGTAACGGGGACAAGGTTAGAGACGAACGTCTGGGTCCCCACTGCTCAGGTTCTGATGGAGTTGAGTTATTATTAGACACAAAAAAGAGAGGAAGATTAAACAGGATCTGCACTTCTAGAAGATTCACCCAGCAGTAATAGATACAACGGATTGCTGTCCGAAAAGAGGGAGTCCTTTCATATAAAACTACCTACCTGAATGTACTATTCTAGTGACAACTTGACAGAATAGCTATTAACGGATAGAAACCAGATTGCTAACTGCCATCCTTGCTCAGTGACATAATAGTGTCACCAAGAGGGAAAAAACAATTCTCAATTTATTTTTTCAGAAACATTCATATAGGTATTATATCAACTGAAATGAAAATGTACATATCTAATAAAAGGTTAGCATTGAGTAGTGCCTGTTACTTGTCAGATAAATAATATAATTTACTACAACGAGGCTTATGAGAAATTTTGTTGGAAATGTATTCACGTGAATGGCACCAGAAAAGAGAGCCAGCAAAATAATCTCTGCTTGTCTACACATTGGACATTTGAAATTGGACATTTTATTTTCTGCTAGTTTTAAATTACCACTTCATTTTGGAGAAAAATGTATTACAAAAGGGATTCAAATAAGGAGCTTACTCAATTTTCTGATGGAAATTTCCCCTAGAAAATAATGTTCCCATTTAATGATTTTAAAAGAAGGAGAGTAACATGAAACTTTTAAAACAAGTGGGATAAAAAAACACTGATGTCCAAAAAGGTTTAACCAGATTTACATAATGTAATTTCTATCATTTAAATATCTTCAAAAATATAGATGTGGTTTTAAAGCTCAGAGATATATGCAATGCAATACTTCCTTATAAAATGTTAGGAGAACTCAGTCATTCATTCAATAAAAGTTTATTGAGTGACTACTATGTGAAAGGCACTGTGCTAGACGCTGGAGACACAGCAGAGAACAAAAGACAAAAATAAGCACAAACCCTGACCTCATGATACTTACATTCTTGTGGGGAGAGGTAACCAAAAAAAGAAAAGAAAAGAAAAAAAGGGAAGGTGTAAAATATGTAGTTTGTTAGAGTGTGATAAGCACTAAGGAGAAAAATAAAGGACTTGCAAGCGTGAGGTTTTTCTCTCTCTTTGTTGGAGGTGAACAAGGGAGCATTTAGCCATAGGCTGCCATCTGTGACTGACCTAAGACTTGCCATTTTAGAATGAAGCCAACGCTAAGGAGAGAGTGGCACAGAAACGGCAGAGAGGGAGGTGGTTATCACACACCATCTGGAACCCCACCTTTCCTCTGGACTTCTAATTTGTGAGATAATACATTTCCCTTTCACTTAAACCATCTGACTGAAGGTCATCTGTGACTTGCAGCTGATAACATCCTAGCACCTAAACGGCACTGAGACTTTCTTATCTGTCACGTCATTTGTTGACTTCAGAGAGGGTTAAGACCACATGAAGCACAGAACTGGAGCTTAGAAATGAAACCTGATCATCATACCTCCCATCTCTTTGAAAAATGTATGCAGATGGAATATGCACATAAGCCAGAAAACAGAAAATTTTCTATGTAGAAGTCCTGAGAAGATAATTTACTTTCACCCTTCATTTTAGAGGAGAGACCAAAACCTAGCACAGGAATTTACAATCTTCGCCTCCTGACTCTAAGACCAGTGCTCTTCTCAGCACCTGCTCTATGTGAACACAATGTCAGCTGAAAGGGAGCTTTCAGATCACTTAGACCAAAGCCCTCATTTTGTAGATCATAGCTTGAGATCTGGGAAGTTAAATCCCCTGGCCAAGGTCACGGTTTACGGAAAGCAGATTTGAAACTCACCTCTCCTAACACCCAATCCTAACTACACTTCCACAGGCCGACTCCCTCCAGTCTCCAGGATTCATTGCCTATGCAATTAGCAATTAAAGAGCTTTTCTAATTTTTCAAAATCTCTCTGGCTGAACTTGCAGAGTCTGTTATTGCTCTGTGGCTCTGTTATATGACTGTTGCTAAGGTGCAATGGGAGTTTTTTTGAAAAGTCCATTACATTTTAAACTACAAAACTAAAATCATAATTTGGTAGCTCTGTGAAAACAGTATGGAAACTCTTACCTTTTCCTTAGTAAAAGTTTTCAAGATGCCATGTCAATAGAAGATTGGCGATGGGATATAGTTTAGTAAAAATTACACTATCCTACACACATCATAGCCAAAAACTTCATTACCTGAGGCAGAAATTATATAAGAGTCCTCCAGATTCATTCCAGGCTGTTGGATCTCCCTATACCATGTCTTTACAAGGATTTTCCTCCCTCTATTCAGGAAGTGGGCTTTGGATTCCAGACTGGAAAGTTCCCAGGAGGCTGCTGCTGGCTCTCATGCACAGGGGACCTCTCCTCATATCCAGGAAACTGGGCCTCTGCTTCAGCCTCACCACAGAGCTGAGTCCAAAAGGATCCCCTGCCACCATCCTAGCACTAAGGAGACCAGACCTTCAGCCGCTTTCACATCCAGGATGCTTTTTATTCAAGAATATGATTAGATATGTTGTTTTTCCTAAAAAACATTATGCCTAAAGTTCAGAGCTGTACAAATATCTCTCATATATACAACCTATTGAGATGGAGAGCTAATGCCCAGGGACTTAAGAATACTGTATCACCATCAATTAACTTTAATGAATAAAATAATCAAGTCATTAATCAATTTTTTGATAAAGCTGCAAAATTAATCTAAAAATATCAAGATAAATCACTACTTTTAAAATTGAAATTTGCATCTCTCTGTGTATGACAAGTATATATGACTTACATTAAACTATAAGTATGTACTTTTTGAAGGAGACCAATGATTAGTGAGTCGAAATATTAGGGTTGAAAGGGAAATGGCATTTTTTGGTGCCAGTTGTTGGTTTATATCAAGTTCATATGACCTCTAACCAAACATGAGTGGCTCCCATTCTTAGTGAAGAAGATGTGAACCTAAGGAGCTACTACAATTTCTCTCATCTACTTAGAACAAGCAAACTAAATGGTTAACAGTAGAACACTCCTTACAGTACAACAACAATGCCCCGGTCCCATAAAAGTGGGAAAATTACCATTGCTGTGCAAATCTCTCCAATAAAAGCAGTATTAGCAATAAGGCTGGTTGGTATTCCCATGAAAGATCTGCATTGCAACTCAGCAAATGCCATGACACTTCTCTCAGACCCTCATCCAACTCAGACACTAACAGAGGGATTAACGAGTTTTACAAAGTAGGATTCCAGGTCCTACCTATTTTCTTCTGGTTAAAAGAGTGCTCAGTAATAGCCCCTTGTTAACTGTGATACCAACTTGTGCAACAAAGTGTGCCAATTGAGTGTGTATGTGTGTGCATGAATGGACACACATAGATGTGAGTGTTTAACTGCTGGATTGTATATAACACACTCCTGTCCTTGTGAAAGAAAGATGTATTTTTGTTTCAAAAGTCTTTTCTAGGACGTCAGCATCATGATGGAGTGAGCTTTCCCCTATAAACTCTACCCTTACTAAGTTACAACAAAACGGACACTTGCATACCAACAGAGGACACCCACACAACACAAAGGAAATCTGAGAGACCCATGCAGTTGTACATCTGAAGGTGGAGGTGCTGGAACCCACAGAGGAAATGGGGAGAGGTAAGGAGAAATCCTCCCCCTCCCCATTCCATGGGCGACTCCAGGTCTGCATGGCTTCCAGAGAGAGACTGGAGGGTGGCCCTCTTGAAGTTATCTCACAACTGTGGGAACTTCCCACACAGAAGAGACTGAACAGTTGCAGGGGTGCTGCCATCATCCAAGCACCCCAGGAGAACAGATAGTGACGGAAGAATGAGAAGCCCCTGGGATGGGGCAGGCGAAAGAGAGAGCCCCTCCACCTGCATGCCCGGTGCTTCAGCACAACCAGTTGGCCAGAGCACCCACAGATCACAGCAGGCTCAGAATCCACAGCTCTTGACCCCCACCTAGTGGTGGCAAATGGAAACTGAGACCAGATATTTTTAGAATGAGGAAAAATAAGCCATCATTGGCAGGCATGATGCAAAAATATATTAAATCTCCAGACTAGAAGGAAAATGACAAACACCCAGAAATCAACCCTGGAGGCACAGAAATTTATAACCCAGATGACAGAGAATTCAAAATAGCTATCATAAAAAAGCTCAACGAATCACAAGAAAGCACAGATTGACAATTCAATGAAATCAGGAATTTCTTCACAAAAGAAATTAAAACCATCAAGAAAAACCAATCAAAAATGTTGGAGATGAAAAACACAATGGAGTAGATAAAGGAAAGTATGGAATCTTTAAAGAACAGAGCCGACAATCTGGAGGAAAGAATTAGCATTATTGAGGACAGGAATGCAGAAATCCTCCAGATAGAGGAAAGAGAACCAAGACTAAAAAGAAATGAAGAAATTCTCCAAGAAATATCCAACTCAATTAGGAAATTCAACATAAGGATTATAGGTAGTCTAGAGGGAGAAGAGAAGGAAAAATGAGCAGAAAGCTTGTTCAAAGAAATAATAGCTGAGAACTTCCCAAACCTGGGGAAGGAGGTGGAAATATCAGTGAATGAAGTCAATAGATCTCCTAAATATATCAGCATGAAAAGACCCTCTCCAAGGCATACAGTAGTAAAGCTGGCAAAAGTCAATGACAAAGAAAAAAATATTAAGGGCAGCTAAACAAACAAACAAATAAATAACAAACAAAGGAATTCCCATCAGGCTCTCAGCAGATTTCTTGATAGAAACTCTACAAGCTAGGAGAGACTGGACTGATATATTCAAAATTCTGAAAGACAAAAACGTTCAGCCAAGAATACTCTAGCCAGCGAAATTATCCTTCAGATATGATGGAGAAATAATTACTTTTTCAGATAAACCAAAGCTAAGGGAGTTCACTGCCACAAGAATCCCAGTACAAAAAATGCTCAAGAAGGCCCTCATGCCTGAAAGAAAACAGAAAGAGAATACAAAGCTTTGAGCAAGGAGAAAAATGGGTAGACAAAATCAGAAAAATCACAGCTATCTATCGGAATAAGTACCAAACACTTAATTATAATCATCAAGATTAAGGGAAGGAAAATACCAAAAATAAATGTAACCGAATCACTTTAAACACACACTCACAACACAAGATGGAATAAGATGTGACAATAATAACTTGTAACAATAATAACTTGAAGAGGGAAGGGATGGAATCAACTTAGTCTAAGGAAACAAGAGGTGATCAGAAAACGGACTCTCATCCACAAGATTTTTTATACAAACCTCATGGTAACCACTAAAATAATCAGAACAGAGTCACATACAACAATTAATGAGAAAACTAAGAGAATCATCATACAGAACTACAAACTGAATTGGAAGTCCGAAACACACAGGACAAGAAACAAAAGAAATGCAAAAGAACCTGAAAATGAGCAATAAAATAGCAACACCAAGCCCTCATATATCAATAATCACTCTAAATATAAATGAATTGAATTCTCCAATCAAGAGACACGGAATGGCAGGATGGATTAGAAAACAAGACCCAATAATATGCTGCCTCCAGGAAAGACAAACACAGCCTCAGAGTAAAAGGATGGAAGACAATACTCCAATCTAATGGCAAACAAAAGGAAGCAGGTGTTGCCATACTTATATCAGACAAAATAGACTTCAAGATAAAACAGGTAATGAGAGACAAATAGGGGCAATATACAATCATAAAAGGGACACTCCACCAAGAAAACATATCACTTATAAATATATATACACCCAACACAGGAGCACCAAAGTACATAAAGCAACTATTAACAAACCTAAAAGGAGATATTAACAACAAAACAATAATAGTAGGGGATCTTAACACCCCACTTACATCAATGGATAGATCATCCAGACAAAATGTCAATAAGGAAATAGCAGACTTAAATGAAATGCTACACAAGATGGACTTAATAGATACGTACAGAGCACTCTACTCATATACAGAAGATTAACATTCTTCTCAAGAGCACATGAACATTCTTAAGGATAGACCATATGCTGGGAAACAAGGCAAACCTCTATAAATTTAAGAAGACTGAAATCATGACTAGCATGTGTTCAGACCATAATGCTATGAAACTAGAAATCAACCACAAGAAAAAAACCAGGAAAGTGACAAAAATGTGGAGACTAAACAACATGCTCCTGAAGAACCAATGGATCATTAATGAGATTAAAGAATAAATCAAAAAATATCTGGAGACAAATGAAAATGAAAATACACCATACCAACTCATATGGGATGCAGCAAAAGCAGTCCTGAGAGGGAAACTCATAGCAATACAGGCCCACCTCAACAAACAAGAAAAACTCGAAATAAACAACCTAACAGAACCCTAAATAAACATCTAACAGAACTACAAAAAGAAGAACAAACAAAGCCCAAAGTCAGCAGAAGGAGGGAAATAATAAAAATTAGAGCAGAAATAAATGAGATTGAAAACAAAAAAAAAAGAGTAGAAAGGATCAACAAAGCAAAGAGTTGGTTCTTTGAGAAGATAAACAAAATTGACAAATCCTTAGCCAGACACACTAAGAAAAAAAGAGGGAAGGCTCAGATAAAATTAGAAATGAAAGAGGAGAAATTACAACAGATACCACAGAAATACAAAGGATTATAATACTATGAAAAACCATATGCAAGCAAATTGGATAATCTAGAAGAAATAGATAAATTCTTAGACTCATACAACCTCCCAAAACTGAATCAAGAAGACATGGAGAATTTGAATAGACCAATCACAAGTAAACAGATTGAAACAGTAATCAAAAACCTCCCAAAAAATGAAAATCCTGGACCAGATGGCTTCTCTGGAGAATTTTACCAAACATTCAAAGAAGATTTATTTCCTATCCTTCTCAAACCTTTCCAAAAAATAGAGGAAGATGGAACACTTCCTAACACATTCTATGAGGCCAACATCACCCTAAGCCAGACAAGGACAATACAAAGACTGAAAATTACCAACAAATATTGCTGATGAACACAGATACAAAAATCCTCAACAAAATATTGGCAAACTGAATACAGTAATGCGTTAAAAAGATCATACACCATGATCAAGTGGGATTCACACCAGGGACACAGGGATGGTTCAACATTTGCAAATCAATCAATGTGATACACCACATTAACAAAATGAGTGATAAAAAACACATGATCATTTCAGTTGATGCAGAAAAGGCATTTGACAAGATCCAACATCCACTTATGATAAAAACTCTCAACAAAATGGGTACAGAAGGAAAGTACCTCAACATAATAAAGGCCATAGATGACAAACCCACAACCAACATCATACTCAACAGGGAAAAACTGAAAGCCATTCCTCTGAGAACAGGAACAAGACAAGGGTGCCCACTCTTACTGCTCTTATTCAACATAATACTGGAGGTCTTGGCTAGACCAATTAGGCAAGAAAAAGGAATAAAAGGAATCTGAATAGGCAACGAAGAAGTGAAACTCTCACTATTTGCAGATGACATGATTTTATACATAGAAAACCCTAAAGAATCCTTTGGAAAATTATTAGAAATAATCAACAACTACAGCAAAGTTTCAGGGTATAAAATCAGCTTACAAAAATCAGTTGCATTTCTATATGCTAATAACAAACTAACAGAAAGAGAACTCAAAAAGATAATTTACAATCACAATAAGAAGAATAAGATATCTAGGAATAAATTTAACCAAGGAGGTGAAAGACCTATACAATGAAAACTATAAGAAATTATTGAAAGAAATCTATGAAGACATAAAGAAATGGAAAAATACCCCCATGCACATGGATCGGAAGAATAAACAGGGTTAAAATGTCCATACTACCTAAAGCAATCTACAGATTCAACACAATCCCAATCAGAATCCCAGTGACATTCTTCACGGAAATAGAACAAAGAATACTAAAATTCCTATGGGGCAAGAAAAGACCCCGAATAGCTAAAGCAACCCTGAGAAAAAAGAACAAAGCTGCAGGCATCACAATCCCTGACTTCAAAATATACTACAAAGCTATAGTAATCAAAGCAGCATGGTACTGGTACAAAAATGACACACACATCAACAGAACAGAACTGAAAGCCCAGAAATAAAACCACACACCTATGGACAGCTAATCTTCTACAAAGGAGCTAACAACATACAATGGAGAAAGAGAAGTCTCTTCAATAAATGGTGCTGAGAAAACTGGATAGCCACACGCAAAAGAATGAAAGTAGACCATCTTCTTTCACCATACACAAAAAATCAACTCAAAATGGATTGAGGACCTGAAAGCGAGCCCTGAAACTATAAAACTCCTGGAAGAAAATATAGGCAGTACACTATTTGACATTGGTCATCAAGGGATCTTTTCAAATTCCATGTCTACTGGGACAAGGGAAACAAAAAAGAAACAAGTAGGACTTCATTAGATTAAAGAGCTTCTACAAGGCAAAGGAAACCAGGATCAAAATGGACAGATAAACCACCAGTTGGGAGAAATTATTTGCAAATCATTTATCCGACAAGGGGTTAACCTCCATAATATATAAAGAACTCACACAACTGAACAACAAAAAAACAACCTGATCAAAAAATGGGCGAAGGATTTGAACAGATACTTTTCCAAGGAAGATAAACAGATCACCAATAGGCACATATTCAACATCACTAATCATCAGGGAAATGCAAATGAAAACTACATTTAGATATCACCTTACACTCGTTAGAATGGCTATAATCACAAAGACAAATAACAACAAACGCTGGAGAGGTTGTGGAGAAACGGGAACCCTCATTCACTGCTGGTGGGAATGCAAACTGGGGCAGCCTCTATGGAAAACAGTATGGAGATTCCTCAAAAAATTAAAAATAGAAATACCTTATGACCCAGCTATCCCACTACTGGGGATCTATCCAACGAACCTGAAATCAACAATCCAAAAAGGCTTATGCAATCCTATGTTCATTGCAGCATTATTCACTATAGCAAAGAAGTGAAAGCAACCCACGTGTCCCTCGTCTGATGATTGGTTAAAGAAGATGTGGTGTATATATCTACAAAGGACTACTACTCAGTCATAAAAAAAGACAAAATTGTCCCATTCACAACAACATGGATGGACCTGGAGGGTATTATGCTAAGTGAAATAAGCCAGGGAGTTTATATTCCACATTTCACTCGTGTGGAATATAAACTAACAGACAGAACTGTTCGGTGGTTACCAGTGGCAAGGGGGATGGAGGATGGGCACAAGGAGTGAAGGGATGCATTCATATGGTGACAGACAAACAATAACGTACAACTAAAACTTCACAATGTTATAAACTATTAAGACTTCAATTTAAAAAAAGTCTTTTCTAGCAGCTACTGCTCTCTCCAATCTGTGCCACTTGTTTCTAATCTCCTTCCTTTCTGCCTTCATTTTTCTAAGTTGTATTACCAAATTATTTTCTGGCACACACTCTCACAGCCTTGCTTCACACAGCTCACTATTAAGTGAACATTTCCCGCCTTAAGCTGGCTTCTTTCAAATCCTTCACAAAGCCTTCACCTGAGTTGCACACAGCACTAAATACTTATGGGCATGGTTAGACAAGAACAAAGAAAATGAAGTCAGATGCCTAACATTATGGTCAAAATGTCAAATGATAGTTTCATAGAATCAAAATGGCATCTTGTGGGAAAACACATAAAATAAAGTGCTACAGTTGGCTAGTACATAACATAATAAGAATGATCACTATAATAAATCAAAAGAACATAGAGTCTGGTAGATTGGAATTTTAGGCCCTGGTCTCTGCTAGCTGTGACCTTGCTCAGGGTCTTCCTCATCCATAACATGAGGATAATAATATCTGTATCACAAGGACACTACAAAGGCTACCTGAGGACATGCGAACACCTAGCCCAGTGCCCAGCAGACAGGGGGCACTCCACAAAATTAGTTTCCTCCTTTCCATGAGCAGATGTCTCTAACTACCAGGATATAAGAAGTACCCTCTATTAACCATAATCCTTCCAACCTTCTGAGTTCCCTTTGTTCCACTGGGAAAGCTGATAGCTGGGTGTGTACAATGAAAACACCATTACTACACAAACTTCACACATAAGTGCTACTGGAGGTGAATTTCCGTAACAGAGGCAACTAAGCAGCATCTTCAGTTACCATCAAAAATTTGACAATACTCTATATTACTTTTATTTTTAAATAATAGACTTTATTTTTTAGAGCAGTTTTAGGTTTATAGAAAAATTGTGCAGAAAGTTCAGAGGGTTCCCATATACCCTTTTCTCTCTCCCCCTTCCCAGAGTTTCTCCTATTATTAATGTCTTGCATTAGTGTGCTACATTTGTTACAACTGATGAACTACCATTGACCACTATTATTAAAGTCCACAGATCACGTTCACTTTTTCGTTGTACATTCTTTGGGTTTTGACAAACGTGACCACCATTACAGCATCACACAGGATAGATTCACTACCCTAAAAATCCCCCATGACTTTTGTTTCTCAGTAGGAATGTGTTTTACTCTGATCACAAAAGTAAAATATATTCACTGCAAAAAAAACTTTTTAACAATTTTAAAACGTAAAAAGCAAAAAGATCCATTATAATTCCGGCTGGTAGATAACCACAATTTGGTGCCTTTCCTCCTTTTTTCTCTATACATATGGTACCATATATGTACGTAGTTGTGTGTGTGTTCTCTTGTATGTCTTCTTTATTCATTTGCATTTTAATTTAAATACATATAGTGTCAATGAAAAGGTAAAGAAAACTTCCTCAGAATTTCTACAAATGTAGTATTGGTTAAACTTCTCAACGGAGACCACTTGTACCTCTTCAGTACATGAGAAAATCCATCTAAGTGGTCTGACTCAGTGTGAATTCATACAACTCTTCAGAGCTTCTGCGTTGTCCTAACTTGAACTCAGGCCACAAGTTTCCCTTTTGTTTCCAGTTCCCCACCCAACAGCCCTACCCCAGCAAAGCAAGGAATGGGAGAGACCATAGTTAAAAGACAGGAATTATTTTAATTCCTGTTCTCCCTGCCTATCTAAGTCTTCATATATCAAAAGGGGTTTTATAATTAATTTTAGGAGAATGTTCTGTTGGATCTCTCTGGCAAATCACAAGGATTTAAAGAAACCAAAAGCCTTCTTATATTTTTAATTTTTAAGGATCATGAACTTTCCCAACTTTATAGTTCAAACAACAAGTAAGACTTGAGCTCTGGTCATCCCCTGGTTCTTGAAAATCCCTCTACCAGTCTCCCCAATGGGGATAACTACACCACTATCTTTTTCATGCATTTAAAATAAAACGGGCTTTGAAAGGAAGATAGGGAGTTGCTAGACTAGAAAAGATAGGAGAAAAGAACATCTTGGTTTGAAAGGCTGACAGCTTCCAGTGACAGTGACAAGGTAATAAGACAGCCTGTCCTTCTTAGAAAGAAAATAGATGTAGCCTGTCCTCTGAAGCAAGTTATTTCCAGCCTCTCATCCATCTATCCCCAAGTTTGAATGACAGTCAGCTTGACTCTCACCCTTCATTCTTTTTATATCTTTCCAGATGTCTACATAGTAGGCATACAATTAACGTAGGTTGCATTGAACTGAATGTCCCAGCAAGCAAACCTTTGTGTCAGTACAGAGAGGAGGAATGAAGAATCACCATAATGCTAAGAAACAATTTCAAAAAGGGGAAAAAAATCACTATTCACAAGCATTGGATAACACATTCCACTTTGATTCTGAATGAAAACGAAGCATAAAACTCTATTGTCTGTAATAAATTTTACACTTCAGTAAAACCAATGGTTTATACTAGATAAGTGAAAGTAAACACAGCATTCAGTGATGCTATTTGGAAGAAGCCTGAAAGATGACCAGAAAATACAACTATTTGTTTTTTACGTGTAATATGTGGTTTCTACAAGACCTTTCTAAGACTCCCGAGGCACAAATTTGCCATTCATTTCTGAATCCTGAGAAACACATCACAGCAAGCAGAGATCATTAAAGGACTGCATTCTAGAGAAAAGAACAGATGGGGTGGGAGTAACTAAGCAAATGGGCTTCCCTGCTTACAACCTTTGTCACTAGAAAGCTGTGGATTCCACCAGACTGGAGCAGCAAGACTGTTCATATGGCTAATGAACATCTTTGTAGGGAGGCAAGGGCCATAAGCATAGTGGGAAAAAGCATGGGGTTAGAACTCTGGAGACCAAGCTTTAGCCTCCATTCTACACATTAGCTATGCAACGATGGGTAAGTCAATTAACCTCTGGGACTTGATTTATTTCCTCACTTCTTAAATGAATAGGGTGGGACCAGATCTCAAGAATTTTCACCCAAACTTTCTACAAAACTTTCTCAGTTGACCACCAGCATATCTGCCACAGCTAAGGGAATTTTGACCAGTGTATGTTCTATAATTTGTATTATGGCAACAACAGACATACTATACATGTTTTTTTAAACACACATGCTTTCGCCTCCCTACAATTCTAATATGCAACCCATTCCCTACTTGAAAATCACTACACTAAAAGATGTTCAATATGCTTCCTGCCACTAATGTTTTGAGAATTTGTAAATCTAAGGTTCATCCTACAAAACCCAGCCACACCTTCACACCAGGGATGGTGTCCACACATCCCTCCGAATCTGTCTGCCCAACTACCCTGACCTGGACAAGCAGGAACCAAAAAGGCAGAATCCAGTAGCAAAAGTCAAAGAAGGACAGGCTCTTTGGGCTTCTAAATCCATTTCTGATACTCTGGTCATGCTCCTCTGGGCCCAACACGAATTTCTCCCCTACAGAGATGACACATCCAACCTTTGACTATAAAACCAGAGGGCAGCAAAAAGACAGAGGCCTTTATGGGAGAGTGGCAGCTGGCTCATCTCTAGCTCCCTTTGTGTAATCTATAACGACTCTGAGATCATATTCTAACATACTAAGCTTATCATTCTGCAGCCTAGAATTTTATTTCATTTGTAAATATTAACTAAAAAGTATTTTTGCAGAAGTATAGTATATCTAAAACAAACTCTCCATGGCATGGAGACTTTCTCTCACATAAACCTTGCACTTGACCACCGTACCCAGGAAAAATCATTGCTCTGGCCGCCCGGTGGCGCAGCGGTTTGGTCCGCGCTTGGCAGCCCGGGGTTCGCGGGTTCGGATCCCGGGCGCCCGCCGACGCACTGCTTGTCAGCCATGCCGGGGCGGCGTCCCATATAAAGTAGAGGAAGCTGGGCACGGATGTTAGCCCAGGGCCAGTCTTCCTCAGCAAAAAGGGGAGGAGTGGCAACAGATGTTAGCTCAGGGCTGGTCTTCCCCACAAAAAAAAAAAAAAAAAAAAAGAACTGAGTCTTACTCTGGGGATCATGGGAATGCACCAGGTATCCAAATGGCCTCTGAAATGTGTGCTAATTTTTATGATTTTGTATTTTCTTGATAGGGGAGGGTTGATTGTTTACATCAGATTTCAAGAGTCTGTAACCCAAAAGAGGTGAACATTACATTTGCTGCTCATGGTTGGAGAAACACTACACACACACACACACACACACACGAGCGCACTAGTACTTTATCACTGTATGTGCCTTGGTAGGAGGTGAGAAAGGCAGGAGGAGGAGATAACAAAAGCAAGCAGTAATAGTGCAAGTGCTTGTAGAATGATAGGATCATCTCATATTTATACAGCACTCTAGTGTTAACAAAAAACTTTGACTTTCATTATCCTTGTCTAGTAGAGTCTTGCACATAGCAGGTGCATCGGTATTCATATTCTCTGCCATCCACTGCTCCTGTTGAGGGCAACCTCAATCACCTCTCCTTCAACTTCCTTCTAGTAGTTATCTGTTCTCTCTTATACCTTACAATCCCTCTCTTTGTACTAGATCATTCCCACCAAACATACCCTAGCATCATCTTAAAAAGTTCTTTCTTGACTTCAAGTTCTCCATCCCTCACCTGCCACTCTTAACAACCATTTCTCAGTTACTCATCAGAGAGATGCCAATCCTTGCTGATTCCTCTGATCATCTCCTGCTTGGTCTACAACCTACTCTAAAATGGCATCCATCTCTTTCATCATTTCTAGTTAATTTTGTCTCTTAGAAAAACAACTGACAAACTTGACTATAGTCATGCACCTTATAATGATGTTTCAGTCAAGGACAGACTGCATACATGACGGTGGTCCCATAAGAATAGCACCATATAGCCTACATGTGTAGTGGGCTATACTATCTAGGTTTGTGTAAGTGCACTCTACGATGTTAGCACAACAACGAAATCGTCTAATGACACATTTCTCAGAATGTATCCCCATCGTGAAGAGACATATGACTGTACTCTCTCCTTCAATGTCTTTATTCTCTTGTTTATCTTGCCCCCTCTCTTCTGTCACCTTGCTTCTTTCTTCTCCACCTCCTCTTCTTCATCTGACTGATGTCTAAACACTGGACTCAGTCCTGAGCCTTCTTCTTTGTTTAAATTCACTCTGTAGATGATCTCACCCATTTTTGAAGCTTTAAAGACCATCCATGAACCAATAAATCTCCAGTTTTTCTCTCTAACTTGGGCATCATCTTCAGCACCAGCCTTATACATTGAGCTGCCAACTTAACATCTTGAATTGATTGACTGATGAATGCTTGATTTTCCCCAGATCTGTCCCCAAATCCATTATTCCTACAATGTATCACATTTCAGTAAATGCTAGAAAATAAAACCTAGGAGTTGACCTTAATTCCTATTTTTCTCTTACCCCTTGGGTCAATCCAGCAGTAAGTTCCATTAGTGGTACCACCCAAGATATATCCAGACTTCATTCACCTTTCCCCCGTCTCCATACTATCACCCTAGTTAACTACCAACATCTTCCTTCTTGGTCTACTAAAATCCAAGTGCAAAGTAGTCTTTTAAAACTTAAATCAGGTTATACCTTCCCTCGCAAACCAACCAACCAACCAACCCTTCAATTTCTTCCCAATTACTCTAATGGCTTCCCCCTGCACTCATAATAAAATCACAACTTTTTACAAACAAGGTCCTACTTTCCCTGACCATTCCTCCCACGTCAGTCTCTACACTTCAGCCTCCAGCTTCATTTGCTTTTAACTCATCTTCAAACAAGTCAATCTATATGTCAGACGTATTCCCATTGTTTTAACAAACTGAATCTATGTGATAATCAAGGCTTTGTTCTCAGAGAACACCTAGTGGCATTGTTGACTAGTATCTTTTTCAAAGTAATTCCTAGGAAGATATATTAACTCTATATGCTAAGTGAGAGCTACAAAGTAGAGATATAATAACCTCTAATTGATTCCATCTCATTTTCAGATCATTTATGTATAAAAGTCCTTACAATACAGTTTCAGAAAGCCACTGATCTTTTTGACCGTAAGACTCTAAGAGGACAAACATCACTGCTAGTAACTGCTTTCATCACCACCAGGGGGTCTTTTAGTCACTGCCTGAACAGTTTCATAACAAGGCCATTGGGTAGACTGGTCTAAATTGTTCTAAATTGTTATTAAGATCATAAGAACTATTATGCAATATCCAAAGTTCACATTCTTAAAGGATTTTGAAAGGACATGCAACTAAAATCTACAAAAGGTGTGGGGTTTTTTGTTTATTTTCACAACAAAAACAAATTTAACAAAAATGACCAGGTCTATTTTTAGGTCCTTCTTGAAAAAAATCTTACCAGCTTTGGGAGGGGAGATGGGCTATTCAACATTATATATTCTTTGAAGCCATACTAATGACTGATATACTAGCATAAATCTTGCTGTCCTAGTCAGACTATTTGTACTTTTCTACCCAAGCTCTCTAACCCTGGAATAAACCAAGGACACCCGACCCCACGCTATCTTATCTAGACACTCCCCTCCATTCACATCAACCAAATGAACAAAAAAATCAACTACTGCATCATCTAATTGTGCCATTCATGTTCATGTTCATTTTCTGACTAGACACAAGCATCTTGAAGGCAGAGACTAAGCCTTATAATTCTTGTTGTGTCCCCAAAACAGTAGTTTCAAACATGAAAACACATCAAAATCTCTGGGGAACTTATAAAATGAAATCTCTGTACCTCAGCCTCAAAGATTCTGATTCAGCCTACCTGGGGTGTGCCCTGGGATCTGTGGGGAATCACACTCCCCAACTCGGTCACAGGGCCCTTACATGGTGCTTGTATCATAGCCACTGTTTGACTAATGTTTTCACAAATTTTAGAAATGAGGTGGTTTCCAATATCAATCAACTAATTGTTGGAAGCATCCCCATCTTTACAGAACATGAACAAGATATGAAATGCAATAAGTCCTGAAACAATAAGTGGCAGACCTGAAGCTATACCCAGGCCTGGTGGTTCTGAGTCTCACAGTCTCACTACTCTGCTACCTCTCCGGAGAAAAGAGAAGGGCTGAGTCAAGAGCTAAGCGGTGACATGGTGGATGACAAGGTGAGGGCTGGAGGTGTAGGAAGCAGATGGCTACTAGCATTAAGAAGAGATTCTGCAGACGCTATTGACAGCTCTAGAAACATTCACCAAGTCCTTACCCATGTGACCTTTCTCATCTCCACTGATCCACCCTAGGGACATAACCCAGTCCTCTGAGTGCCTTCCTGTAAAAGAACTTCTTCAAAGCCGTTTATATAAGCCCCTCTTCATGACCTACATTCTGAAGCTAAAGTATTTTTATCAAACCTGATCTCAGACTCACATCTGCTTAAGATAAAGCAGGGAAAGGTGCTTCCTACTGTATGGCCCTGTTCAAACAGAAGGGCTTATTCTACCCTCAATGACACTTCAATATTTAGTAACACATTTTTTTTCCCTTCTGAATGATATTTTAAAAATTAAAACTTATTTAATGGATTTTCAGGTATTTTTTTAAGCACTCATCTTCTTTTACATACTAGGTATTTTACTATAAATTATTCTGTATGTAAAGAGGCTTTTTAAAAAAAACTGTAAATGGCAATGTCTAATGTACATTCCATGCTAAAGATGGCGAGTTACTTGAGCAACCTGAAGTCCTCAAATAAATTCAAGTGTTCCATTTTGTTCTCAGCTTTGTGCTTATACCACTAAGTTTACTTCTGGTTTTACATAACATAAAGATACAGCACACAAGGAAAACTAAAACAATCAGCTAAGGGCTCATTGACAAGTGTTTTAATTAGAGTCTCATATGTAACTTACAGAAGACTCCCTTCGGCTACTTCATCTGGGGAGGGGTGCAAGCAGCAAGGGAGGTGGGGAGGATGGTTATTGTCCATAAGTAAGACATGGTCGAGGGAATCCAAGACCAGGAATTGAAATGCCTCACAGAGACTTGAACCCAAATCAGTCTATCAATCATTCTATAAACATGTACTGAGTGCTGGTATGTGTCAAGCACTGGGGATACAGCTATAAACCAGACAGGCAAAGCCCTTGCTTGTACTGGGCTTTCATTCTAACAAGAAAGCCATTCATTCCTTCACTCACTCAGCAAGTATGTTGTGTTACAAGTGTAACTGAACACTTACTAGTGCCAGAAACTATCAAAAACTATTCTAGGTGCTGGGGATATAGTAATGAACTTGTAACAACAAACAAATCAACATACAGGACAATGTCAGCTATTGGTAAGGACTACAAATAAAAATTATCAGTAAGAGGGGGCCGGCCCAGTGGCACAGCGGTTTAGTTCGCGCTTGGCAGCCCAGGGTTCGCAGGTTCGGATCCCGGCCACCTGCCGACGCACTGCCTGTCAGCCACGCCGTGGCGGCATCCCATATAAAGTGGAGGAAGATGGGCACGGATGTCAGCCCAGGGCCAGTCTTCCTCAGCAAAAAGAGGAGGATTAGCAACAGATGTTAGCTCAGGGCTGGTCTTCCTCACACAAAAAAAAAAATTTATCGGTAAGAGACCACAGAGAGATGACGACTATGGTAGAATGGGTATGGGGGCAAGGAGGGAGTTTAAATCAGAAAGGGTGATCAGATGTACTCCCTGAATATGTCTCTGAACAGTAATGTTTGATGTGAGGGAGAGGGGCATGCTAATGTTCCAGGGCAGAGTGGCAGGAAGAGGCACAGTAGGTCCAAAGGTCCTGAGGTGACATCTCATGTGTGTTCTATGGCCGAGGCACAAGGAGGCCAGTCTGTCTAAGGACACTGATTGAACATGAGATTGGAGAGAAGCCAGGATCTAGAACATATAAGTGAAGAATCTAGATTTTAGTCTGTTATGATTAAAGTCATCGGAGGGTTGACAGTGGTAGAATAACTATCTGATTTATATTTTAAAATTGTGCCAACTGCTGTGTCAAAGACAGACTATGGGGGGAAAGGGGGCAAGTGTAGAAGAAAAAAAAATCATCAAGAGGATATTTAGCAGTAGAGATAACAGCAGCCAAATATGTGGTGAGAAGCTGTTAGATTCCAGATCTATTCTGCAGGTGGAGCTGATACAATTGATCAGTGGACTAGATGTGGGGGCTGAGAGAAAGAGGCAAGTCAATCCTAATAACCTAATCTAAAACTGTACTTCATAATGATTCTTTTATGAAAAGCCTTTAGTTGTATCTGAAACACACTCTGCCACTTACAGGATACCTTTCACACAAGACTTCAAATATCTGAATCCTAAAAGGACACTACTTCTTTATCTTTTCTTAATAAGTATGATTCACGGTCACTGTTCTGTCAGTGAGTCACTCAACAAGCAGATGAGCATCTCAGTCAGACAAAGCTGGGAACTCAGGCAGCACAGCTGTCATGAGCAGGACTTTAGTGTTGTGGCTAGAGACAGATAGAGGTGTGAGAGATACGAAGAATTCAGTAGTAGTAGACTAAAATAGCTTGAAGAGTTCTAACCCAACCAGACAGGAAATATATGAAAAGAATATAAAATTCAATGAGAAGGTGAAGAGATTAGCTGAAAGAAGTCAAGCATCTCCTGATATGGAGGATTTAAGATTCAAAGGAAGTAAAAGAATTATTTAAGAGTAGAGACCTGGAATGCTCCGGTTGTGATACTGACTGTACAAAAAGGTGCATCAGTGGCTGGGGGAGAATGGCCCCGGACACCCACAACAGCTCACCAGGTCTCTGACTGGTAAGTTACCTACCTCACTCTATATAACAAGCATGCTGTTCCTGGGATGATAACTCTAAATCACTCTGGGTGACAAGAATTCTGGGAATGTTTAGTTTTAAATAGAGACCTAATGATGAGACCAAACCCCCAGTATTAAATGTTAACAAATGTTTAATGCTTAACTCTGATGTTAAGTTTAGGAATCAATGTATAATCATTTGGACAAGTTTCAATATTTAGTTGATAAAGGGTTTATTATGTTTAAGAAAGTTTGATATATTAACAGACTATGCTTGTAATTTCAATTTAATTTATTTTAAATTTGTGATTTTTTTTTTTTTTTTTTTTTTTGTGGAGAAGACCAGCCCTGAGCTAACATCCGTTGCTAATCCTCCCCTTTTTGCTGAGGAAGACTGGCCCTGGGCTAACATCTGTGCCCATCTTCCTCCACTTTATATGGGACGCCACCACGGCATGGCTGACAGGCAGTGCGTCGGCGGACGCCCGGGATCCGAACTCGCAAACCCCGGGCTGCCAAGCGCGGACTAAACCGCTGCGCCACTGGGCGGCCCCCTTAAATTTGTGATTTTTAAATTGAAAGGTATAAGAGAGTTTTACTAGGTTCTTACCAGCATTGGAATTCTTAAGATGAACTATAATTATAAATTCTATTTTACCGGGTTTATAAGAATATTTTAAGTACTTAGAGAAGTTTTGGTTATTAGATCAAGGCATCTGAATGCTTAAAAAGAACCAAACATATTAAATTTATAAATGCAGTTTGAAAGTGTTCATGGGAATTTAATTAACTAGGCCTCCAATTGGGACTAATTAAGACTATTTACTGGCACTCCTCTTGGTTGTTTTGAACTGTAACCAAGCAGGAAAACATACTTCCAGCTTCTCCCCAAAGTCCACTTACCCACCCGCAGGAGACAGGCTGGTGTTTGCACACTTTTGCTGGACCCGTACTTTAAACTCTGAATAGTCAATCTTACCCCCTCCCAACCCCCCACCTCCCACTCCCATAGGAATGGTGTGTTAATCTTGACTCTCATCTATATACTCAGTGTCTACTTGCTCTCTAGGCAAAAAGAAATTAAGTACCCAAAGGAGTTGAAAACTTATGTCTGCACAAAATCCTGCAAAAGAATGTTTATAGCAGCTTTATTCATAGTTGCCAAAAGTTGGAAGCAACTAAGATGTCCTTCAGTAGGTGAATGGATAACTAAACTAAGTTACATCCAGACAATGGAATATTATTCAGCAGTGAAAAAAAGAGCTGTCAAGCCCCGAAAAGACACGGAGGAACCTTAAATGCATAATTAGTAAGTAAAAGAAGCCAATCTGAAAAGGCTACATACTCTATGGTTCCAACTCTATGACATTCTGGAAAAGACAATACTATAGAGCCAGTAAAAGATGAGTCACTGCCAGGGGCTGGGAGAGGGACTGAAGAGGTTGGGGGGATGAACAGCTGGAGCATGGGAGATTTTTAAGGCAGTAAAACTACTCTGTATGAGACTTTTTTGGTGGATACATGCCATTATGCATTTGTCAAAACCCACAGAACCGGATAACACAAAGTGAACCCTAATGTAAGCTATGGACTTTAGTTAATAATAATGTATCAATATTCATTCATCAATTGTTACAAATTTCATGCCAGGGGAGAAGGGATATATGGGAACTCTCTGTGTTGTCTGTTCCATTTTTCTGTAGAACTAAAATTGTTCTAAAAAAACAAAGTGCATTAATTTTTTTTAAAAAACCCACACATATGTAACTGAATATTCAAATTACAGAAAAAGAAATTTTAAAAATAATAAAAAATTAAAAATTAGAAAGTAAGCCTTTTTTTTTGTTTTACCTCCCCCAACCTTGCCTTCCTACAAGAACTAGCATCTCCACAGAGATGGCCGACAGCGCCAGGGATACTGAGCTTGTGAAAAACGGAATGAACTCAATGCTTCATTCAAGAATTCAGTCAAATGAGTGGACAACGGCCTACAAAGCTTTTTGGTTGCTAAATTATAGCACTTAAGAGCTTTCCCCTAAATTATTGGAGGCTCAACTCAGAATTTACATAAAATTCACTCCAACAGCTGGAATTAATTGGTATCCTTGCTCAATTTATCTGGAAGAAATTCTTCTAAGATACCTATAATTGCAAAAGCAATCTCTTGAAATTTTTATCCAGATGACTAATCAAGTTTTTAATTTAAAAAATAAAACTGCTAGGAGTTTTGACTAACAGAAGCATAAAAAGCACATTCTGTGTGGTCATTTTTATGTTAACCTACCCTCAAAGGATCCTTTCCAAAACACAAGTCATAAAAGTTTTAAACAATGATAAACAAATTTATGATACAGAAATTTTGTTGAACAGAATTAATCCTATTAGCAAAACAGCTTATTTCCCAAGTCCCTAATATTAAAGTTCATACCATCTGAAAAATTATGATAGTAAGAACTATATTTGCTGTAATTTGCATATCTTTAAAGAAAAAAACTGTTACCTGGGGCCGGCCCGGTGGCTTAGTGGTTAAGTTCACGTGCTCCACTTCAGTAGCCCGAGGTTCGCAGGTTCAGATCCCAGACGCAGACCGATGCACCACTTATCGAGCCATACTGTGGCAGGCGTCCCACATAAAATAGAGGAAGATGGGCTTGGATGTTAGCCCAGGGCCAATCTTCCTCAGCAAAAAGAGGAGGATTGGCAACGGATGTTAGCTCAGGGCTAATCTTCCTCAACCAAAAAAAAAAAGTTATTCAAAAAAATTTGATCTCAAAATAATCACTTCCACGATACCAGTTTGTATACAAGTCTCCACTACTTATACCACAGCAAGAAAGGCAAAGGCAACAACCATACAAATGTGAAATAAATGTTTCTAGCTCTGAAGAAGTCCCTATAAGAGTACTTGAATTTAATTATTAGAAATAATTATACAATGGTTTTAGTGGTTCTCATAAGACTTTCTACTTAAAGAGATGATTTGCAAATGACTAAAATGTTGCCATTATCTCTTGTTTATACAAAAATTTCCCTGGAAGGCCCTAGGGGCCCTTTACAAATCTCAACTGCTAAATTGGAGGCATCCTCCATGAAAGTAGCAAACTCCGGCCCAAGTCAGACGCTCACATGGAAACAATCACAGACCCATAGATGGGCACATTTCAGTCTGTGACTCAACTGAGTACAGAGTATAGAAGTACAGCCTCCATCTCCTGGCCACACTGTGAAGCTCAAGTCACTTCAGCCAAGCACATGAACTTCAGTTATGTACATAATCCTATTCTTTAGGAATAGGCCTCAAGTGACTCAGATATTAATTTGGCCATGAATCCTGAACTGAAGCCAAAATTTCAGCAGTGTAGCCTGTATAACTAAAGGTAACCTTTCATGATTTCCTGAGGAGAATTTAATTGCTTCTTTGAGCCAAGAAGGGCATAAACTGCAAATCCACCAAAACAACTTAATCAGCAAATATTTGAAATATTGCCAGCAAAGGGCAGTTCAATCCTGTGGCCATCTGACGCAAAGCTATTACTGTCTATTTTTACTACTATTTTAAATTATCATTATTATTGTTATTATAGCATCCTCACCTTATTATTATCATCACCACCATGTCTATTACTATAACTTAACAAAAATAACTTATTTTGTAGCACTTAATTTCATAAACCCAGGAGATGGTTACAATAGCTCCATAGAGCAAAATGGCAAAGTACATTACTTCTTGATCCTCTTTAAAGATAGTTTTTAAAGCAACGGATGTCCAGCTTTGCTGAATGACTTGTCCATGGCTACACAGCATCTAACCAGTGGGTAAGGGCTTGAAACCAGTTCTCATTCCACATCCGCATTCTTTCTGCCACACCATGCTACCTTTTATTAGTTACTGTGCCATTGAGATTTAAGAGAACAGAAGTAGAAGTATTGATTCCCCAATTCCTGAGAACAACTGTTTCCAGAACAATTTTGGTACTATCCCCTACAAACACTGTGTTCACTCACAGGATGATGCAGACGGCTACAAGGGTTTTGGACACCAGTCCCACTCCTTCACTAATTATGTGTCTCGAAGCAGGCTGCATGCCTTCCCAGAAGCTTTTGTTTTTCTCACCTATAAAATGGAGATAATGCCAGCAGCCACATCTCACAGGATAGTTGTGTGAATTATATGAGATAATACATATAAAGCAGGAAGTCCAGTGCCCAGCAGAGTCCATGCAGAATCAATGTTGTCCATTGTCACTATGACTAATTTTCCAAAACTCGGCTCTAGGTGCACCTATCCCTGTTAACATAAGCCTTCCCTGACAAACCCCATCTCACAAGAACCTTCATTTGCTTTGGATTCCCTTTGTATTTATGAAAGATTTTGGTACTACTTGCTAAAAATATGGCCATAAAATTGTTGTTCAGTTCTTTCACAAAATTTTGTTATTGTCTGAAGAGGAAGGATTGCTTCCTTCTACTTATGTTTGTTTCCCAAACATATGAGAAGAGAAGTGCTTACTATGTGATACCTGTATTGAAATACTGTGCCTTCAAAACAGCAATCTGGAAAGGTGTGTCCTCTCTGTTCCAGGCCCATGTCACGACAGCAGTAACCATCACAGCCTTTAATCGAGCACTTACTGGATCTGGAGCTTTACCGTCGTTATGTCTAATCTTCACTAGATTCTTGCACATGAAGACAGCATTGTTACTGCGCTTTAGAAAAGGGGTAAACAATCCACCCAAGCTCTCATACTTACTAAGCACCAGAACCCTGACTAGAGAGTAGGTTTGGCTGATCCAAACCTACTCTTTCTCACTATGGCTTGCTACCCTCACATCTCCTGTTTCTTCTGCCTTTCCCATCTCATTACATTATTTGGCACTCACCAAGTAAAAGTGAAAAACTTCAAAAAGGTCTCTTCTCTCTGTTGCTGGAAGCCTTTGTACCATGAAAAAGCACATCCAACTTAAATGATGTAGCCAAAGAGAATAAATAATAGTTGCTTCCTCTACTTCCACCTTTCTTTCCCAGATATTTTGAAGTACTCAATGGTAGATCTTTTGGAGAACAGATTAATTATTGTTCTATCTAAAACACCTAAGGAAAACCATGATCAACTGTTCTCTAACTCTTTCTGAAGATAAAACAAGAGTAAAGACATTTTCTTTGGGGTTGGAGGAATTAATAAGACATAAGGAAAAACAATCTGATAACTAGGCTCTGTTGGAAGAAAAACTCAAGACTTTGAACATGAGTTTTTGATTATTAATGTAAAATAATGTCCAGTAGCAGATGGATGGATTCAATGACCTCTCACTCTTCCCCAGAACCACCATGATGAAGGTGAACAAAATGGGCCAAGTTTATGACTCCTCTCTTTCTATTATCTCTAAATCAGTCCTTCCAGGAAGAGCAACATATGCCCCTGCTCACAGAAGGGCTCCTAAAGTGATCAGCTTGCCAAGCAGAGAGATAGTTCTTAAAAACTTTTTATTGGAGTATAACATACATATAAAAGAAGTACCAATCATAAGCAAACAGCTCACATCCGTGTAATCAGCACCAGATCAAGAAATGAAAGATTCCTCTTGTGTGCCTTTTTAAATACTCTCTCTCCCAAGAGTTACCACTGTCCTGATTATAACACCACAGATTAGTTTTGCCCATTTTTGTAACAATTATTATGCATTCTTTTGTGTCTGTCTTCTTTCAACCAACATTATGTTTTTTTTTTTTTTTTTTTTTTTTTTTTTTTTTGTGGGGAAGACCAGCCCTGAGCTAACATCTGTTGCCAATCTTCCCCTTTTTGCTGAGGAAGACTGGCCCTGAGCTAACATCCGTGCCCATCTTCCTCCACTTTATATGGGACGCCGCCACGGCATGGCTAACAGGCAGTGCGCGTCCGCGGGTGCCTGGGATCCGAACTCGCGAACCCCGGGCTGCCAAGCGCGGACTAAACCGCTGCGCCACCGGGCGGCCCCCCAACATTATGTTTTGATGTATATAAATGTAGTTCGTTCACTGATACTCGTAAGTTTTGAAGGGGAGAGTTGGCCAGAAGGCTGTTCAGGGGTGTTGCTCTGGGGAGGCTGCTCTGTGGGTAAAGGAGGGGGTTACTGGGCTGCTGAGGAAGGAAGCAGTGGAGGGGAGCAAGTACTAGGTATCGAGACAGGACAAAAATTCCTAAAGGGGGATTGGAATCACCGGGAAGGAACTCCAAGCTGCACTGGCTCCAGCATGGTGCGAAAGAGTGAACTAAGACAAGGGGATGAGGAAACTGCTATTAATTCATAATTTTACTTCAGGTCATCCATGAAGAGGCCACAAAAACCCTTAGAAACATGTAACCTTGAAATTCTTCCAGAAAATTTCATCCCTTAAGTAAATACAATCTTTCTAGAAAACTCCCTCCATCATATCTCATCATTCTCAGTATTAATTTTTTTTGGCTATGCCACTTACAAAAACAATCAGGAAATAAAACAGCTACACTCTGATCCTCTACTATGAGACTAGCATTCTGCTTTGATTTTGTCAAGAGTACCAAAGAAGTCAAATATAAGTCTCACCTTCCAAAATAATATAATGTTAAAGACAAGAATGGCAGACATGAAGCTAATGAAGAAATATGATAAAATATACAATGAAGTACAGAATTGTACAGTACTAAGTATAAACAGGACTCATAAATTGAAAATAAATGAAAGAAGAATGGAAGACTTAGAGGAGAGGGGACATTGCAGGAGGGAGGACAGCAGGAGCAAAGGCCTGAAGGCCTGAGTGAAGGTGCAGAGCAGGCAGTGAGTGGGCAGGGATCTCAAGGAGGCTACAGAGCAGACTTGACCAGAGGGGCAGCACTGAGGACAACCCCTACTGGAGTGGAGGGTAGGCAGGGAAGATGGTGAGAAACTGAGTTCAGTAGCAGGTAAGGTGGGGCCAGATAATGGAGGGATCTTTGAAGTCAGGCAGACATTTACCTTGATGAAGTAGACAAGAGGGAAGCACTTGAGGTTCCTAAACAAGAAAGTGAAATGTTGAATGTGACTGCAGCAGATCCCATGGGGCTGACAGCCCTCTTCAGTGCCAACACACTCATCCCTCAGCTGCTCCTTCACAGCTGTGTCCTTTGTCAGGAAGAGGCCTTGGCTGCAGAAGAAGCTTCCCCTCGGTTCATGCCTCCTCTCAGGGAGTGATTTGCTCAGAGCAGGCATTTGAGGAGGCAGAAAGGAAGACACTAAAATGGTGGTTACAAATCAAAGGACAGCCATATAGGAGATGAAATTAGAGGGCCTTTGAAATGGATCACATCAGGGGCCTCTTGGGAAAGCTAAGCGGGTACAAGGGTCTGGCCCTCTGCCTTCATTGTCAACAGCTCTGGGGCACTCTGTAGGATCAGCTGAGGCTTCAGGTGCAACTTCACTGCAGGTCAACTTCTCTCTCTGCCCAACCCTGCCTTCCTCACTTCCTTGCCCGGTTATCTCCTGAAGCACTCCCCCATAAACCTGCATGCAGCTCTGCCTCCAAGTCCCTTTCAGGGAACCCAACCTAGGACTGTGCTTAAAGAGGATGAATCCAGCAGCAGAATGTAGGAGAGATTGAAAGGAGGGGCACAAAAATCAGATGGGCCCAGAAAGGAAATTATTTCAAGGACCATCACTACTTTATATCCAGATAGGATAACAGCAATGAAGATGAAAAGGACAGGGAAGAAAGTGGTAGCCATTTTGATGAAAATTCTACAAACACGGTGACATTACTTATGAGGACAGAGAGGAGTCTAACATAGCATGACCCTGACACAACAACCTGATCTTCTCGCAGTCAATGAAAACAACGTTAACCCTGAAAGTACTGGGATAATTGGTCCAGGGCATTCAAAATAGACTTCGGTTTGGTCAGGTTGAGTTGGAGATAGTAGCAGTATACTCAACAAAAGTTATGTTACATTGTCTGAATTTGGGGGCTGAAGCAGTCAAGGCTAGAGATATGGACTGGGAAATCAGCACAGAGAGGTGACAGCTGGTACCACAGGTAGATGAACTCTTGTGAGGACGTGAGAAGAGTCAAGTCCGTGGGTTGGCGGGATGCCCACAGGAAGCAGAAAGAGGAGAAAGACTCCGCAGAGAAGAGAGGGGACTTTAAGATGCTAGACTTAGCAAATAAAAATACAATACAGGATAAAAATACAATACAGGATGCTCAGTTAAATACTGCAAGGGTCATACAATTCTTCAGTGGTAGCAGCAGTGTCAAATTACAAAATGGTGTTAAGGATGACCAAAAATTTGAAAAGGTTATGAGTTTTTTCCTAAGTGGAAGTCACTGGTAACTTTTAAGGAAAAACATTCTAGTTTTTATTTGAAAAATTCTATAAAAGATTAATTATAAAAAATTCTATAAAAGATCCTATGTTTGAATTACTGTGTGTGCTTTCTTAATTTGATTTCTGATTAAATTATTCTTTTACAAAATTGACTCAGAGAGGGGAACTTTGTTGCCCCTCCAGAGAAAGGGCAAATGTTGAGCATTAGAAGTCCTCCTCTTCCTACTAGGGGAAGGTTAACACTCCTTAAAAAGCTAGAAGCTCTCAAAGACTGGTTTTCTACATTAACATATGCACTATAAATGACCATTTAAAACCTTAAAGAAATGTCCTCTCTCTTTTCTAAAGGCTACAGATTGCTTAGAGTGATTCCATGAACTCAGGAGGCCCACAGCAATTAAAAAGAAGACAGTTTCCTACACGTTTATTTCTATGAAATTTTTTAAAAAATCACACTCACCAGGGAAATGAAAAACATAAATTGCTCTTATTAAACATGAGTTATCTAAAATAAGCTTTTAATTTGCAGGGATGTGTCACTCTATATATTCATGTGCATGTATACAGAAAGGAGTGTATCCTGGAAGTCTTAGCATTAAAGAAAGGTTCCTAGATATCCTCTGGGTCAAATATGCATAACAAATCGTTTCAGTTACTTCTCTTTAAACAAAGAAAAATAAACATTCTTCATAAGAAAAGTCTACAGGTTTGAAAATCTCAGCTCTCGACTGTCATCTCAAATTTGCTTTTGAATTATACTTCATCTCCAAAATATAAAAGGCCATATACTGCCCTCCAATGACACATAAGCTTCCACTAACAACTCCATGCACAGACCAAAGCAATATATCACTGTACTTAGGGATTTGCCTAGATGCTTTATGAAGCCCAAAAGCAATACCCAGGTTTATCAAATCATTGAAATAATATGCCCATATATTTCTCTGGTCGTATTTTTGCTCCAAGTACAGCAATATGTATTATAATATGGCAGCAAATGAAAGGTTTGGGTAACAAATAATATTTATATACAAAAAATATTGGCCATTTGTTCTTTGTGGGTTTTAAGATTTTATTTTACTCAAAATATTTTAGATTGATGAAGGTTTTACTTAAAGAAGTAAGGCAGGACTTCCTGTTAAACACTGCAAATTGAATCCCAGTAATTTTTCCATCTCATGCATAAAATTTAAAGTTGAGGAAAATTATTCCTAACAAACCAAGTTTACTATCACTCATTTGCTCAAAATATTTTTATGACTTTATTTTTCATGGTTTAGGTAAATCTGAAATTATAATAGCATAGGATTGTTGGCCAAGTATTTTCAATAATCTACTACTGAGGTAAAAATCTTCTGGAAATATCAGTATCTAGAAGTATTATTTTTCAAGCAGTAGCTAAGCTACCAGAGATCTCCAATTCTGGAAACTTTCAAGAATGCATTTAAAAACAAAATTGTGAGATAAGCAGCCATACTTTCATGTTTTTCCATTTTCAGTTTGATTTAGCTCCCCTGATACAGCAATACTTTAAAAATATTTTCTTGTGCAGTAATTATTCCACCATGTGCAGTATCAATAGGTTCTGCTATATGTATTAATCATCTTATGAAATAGTAGGATATCTACTATTTGGTTATTTTATGTTCCTAAAATTTAATTGGTTATGGGTCAATCCCTGCCAGGCAAGTTTTGATTGTTTTCTAACACATTCATGATTCTGCTAGAGAGGACTGCATGTGTTAGGCTAAGAAAGGAAACCTGGAGCAGCAGTTGGGGTACCAGAATGCAGTTCTGGGCCGATCAAGTAGCAAATCACTTAAGGGTTAATTCTTAACCTCTAGGAAGTAGCACATCCCAGTGTTAAGAGCTGTAGAGGCAAATGGACCTAGGTTTGAATCCATCTGGTAATCAATCCTGTGGGTTCACAATCTGCTGGTTAGAATGGGTAGGTGGCAGGAGTTACTGGTTCCCTTTACCACCATCAACTGCCTGCAACATTATTAATACATTCCAATGTATTAATAATACATTAGTAATAATAGGGAAAGACCTATTCCAGATCCAAATCAACCCTGGAAGTCCCCGAGAGAGTAGAAATGTTTAACTGCTTCCCACAAGGCTTACAATCTTTATAGTATAATTAAAGGCATTTAGAAAACAATGTCACAGACAACTATTTATTAAATGACTACTATGCACTTAGGACTTTTAAAAAAATATTACTCAGGTCATCTTAAATAAACAAACCCAACCAATCTGCTGCTTGCCATGGAAACTGCCTCAAATCTCTGGCAAAAAAAAAAAGATACCCCTACAGAAAAATTAATCCTGGTCTTCATCAAGAAAATTTTATAATTATAAGTACTTCCATGAAACCAAGTTGTCATCATTAAAACTGACCCTTGTTGCTGGTTCCTGCCCACGCTAACCCTAAACTTTAGGACAGAAGGAAGGAGTATCAGCTCACAGAGAGACGACAGAACCACTGCCAAGTTCTTGCTTATTGTTTCCTTTAATTCTTTTTCTTGGGCCCTGTTCAGATTGTTAGGGCTTAAAAAAAAGTGCTGTTATCAATCCAATTCTTATGAGTATACTCAGGGACTTGACTGAGATGGCAGGTGTCCAAAAAATATAAATGTCCTACACTAAAATTCCCTTTAACTTTCTACTTCTAAACTTCTCCCACAATAAACTATACAGTACATCTTCTCCACATATGGTACTAATTTGCTTTTTTAAAAATTAAAATAGGAATTATTTGATGGTCTTCTGAAGAGTCCCACCACATTCCAAAATCTCAGAAGAAATGAGAAATACACAGAAACCTAAATGACGTATCTTTTTGGCACTTCCCACTAAGAACAGATATAATTTGCGGTGAGAGCTGCATTTCAAATATGTGATTCACTGCCAGGTCTCTGACCAGCTTCTCTACAGTAATGACTCACACAACTTTCGCTCCAGGCCTGGACTCTTCTGGTCTTGGTAGTTCAAACTACCTACTGAACTCTCTAGGACTCAGTTTGCTCTTTTGTAAAATAAAAGAACCAGATTATATAATCGCTAATGTTCTTCTCAGCCTCAACATTCTGTGATTTGGTGATTTCTACTGGGATAAATGGCTATCACCTCAAGTTCAGCATATGTAACATCTACTCAATCACTTTGACCCTAAAACTGCTGCCACTTCTGGCTTCCTGTTTCTGTAAATGGTTCTCAAAAATCAACCTCCAACTCATCCTTACATACAACACTCAAATCGTTCTCAGCTCCTTACTAATCCCCCTCAGTTAGACACATTCTTCCTTTTCAGTGTCTTGTTCTATCTCCTCTTCCCCAGACTTCATGACATTCTCTTCCAGATCCCAGATCTCTTGGTTTTTCCCTCACCAATTATTCCAGATGTCCTGGCCATATTAATGATCCAGCATCAACAATGAAACTCACGCTATAGTAACAAATGCAAGAGTAACAAAAAACAATTAAAAAGAACAGAAGATCTAGAAACTAAGACTTCGCACAGAACAATACCAGATTATCTTTTTAGTAGAATACAGTGAACACAAGAACAGCTAGAGTTTTCATCAGAAAACATTTAGAAGCAACCTACACACCCCACTGTCAAGAGATTTAACTTCTTCTATGCCAGTCAAACTGGTGATTCGGCTGAGTGGGGGAGGAAGTGATATTTCCTACCTTAGCCAGCTACCCTAGCAAGCAGGCCTTTCTCTGTTCATTTCTCCTTTTATGAATCCTATCTATCTGCTATGGTCTGAATGTTTGTGCCCCACCTTCCCCACAAATTCAGATGTTGTAATGCTAATCCTAAAGGTGCTGGTATTAGTAGGTGGAGTCTTTGGGAGGTGATTAGGTCTGGAGGGTGTTGCCCTCATGAATGGGATTAATGCTCTTGAAAAGAGATCCCACAGGGCTCTCTAGCTTCTCCCACCAAGGGAGGAAATAAAATGTCTGTGACCTGGAAGAGGGCCTTCACCCAAGCATCCTGGCACCCTGATCTCAGACTTACAGGCTACAGAACTGTGAGCAATAAATTTCTGCTGTTTATAAGCTACCCAGTCTCTGGTATTTTGTTATAGCAGCCCAAACCGACTAAGACACTAGCATTTAAGATCAGTCCAAATCCCATCTCTCACATGACCACACCAGAGATCTCTTTCCCTTTTAATTCAAACACTTCTACGGCCTTGTTCATTACTGCTTAAATTCTATTAATACACTAACTGAACTCTGGGTTAGTTCTATTTTGGTAGCAGGAGGGAAGGAGTCAGGATACGACTAGTCAATGTTTGCTTCAGGCCACAACCCTCAGAATATAAAGGCCCAAGAGGTTATCAATAGTTTACAACTGAACACAACTGACCACATCATAAAGTATAATGTAGAAGTGCTATAAGATAAGTAGAAAACAACAACAAAACAAGCAAGCAAAAGGAGCACAAAAAGAAAAAGATTCTATCTGCAAAGCCAGAAAAGTTCCAAGGAAGAGACAGCACTTTAACAAGGTCTTAAAAGAGGGTCATAGCAGAGTTGGGAAGGGGCTAGGAGCACTCAGGCTTGAGAAGGGCAAGGGACATTCCCTCCTCCGAGATATAGCTTCTCTGGCTGCTTCTCCACTATGGAGTCATAAAAATTCAACCTGTCAGTTGCCATTTACAATCAGCTTCTTGGCTGCACAAGTTATACAGTGATGTTTTGTTTGTATTGGGTTATTTTTATCTCACTGAACAAATAGTATGTTATAATTAAAGCTGTTTGTCAAAAACCGACAGCAATGACATACAGCTTCAAAATGTTCTTCAATGCAATCTTAGAGGATGTCTCTCTTCCTTCTTCCAAGTGGTCAGGGCAGATCAGTTCAGCACACAGGCTGCTCGTACTCCCTGTTCTCTCCCTTCCTGGAACGATGAAGGCTCTAACACCACTAACGTCAACATTGTTAACTAGAAGACTTAATTTCTGACAAGTGACTGAAATAAGGATTTTTTTTAAGGTTCCAATGTAAAATGTGGCCCATGTTTCTTGTAATGACAAGACAGGGGGTAGCACCAACAGGAGACCCTCAAAATCTTCCTTCTGACTAGCCGACCTCAACACTGCTCAGGTGCCACCTCTTCCATTATTAAAGGCCCTGTGACACCAACAGTATTCTTCGCAATCTTTCCCCTCAATAGATTTTTATATTACAGTCCCATAATTCAATTGATAACATGTTCATCTTCCTCCACTAATAAATTTTAAGATGCTTGAGAATAGGAGGTATCAGCTTTTATGCAGTATTCCCCCCCTTATCCACGGGGCATATGTTCCAAGACCCCCAGTGGCTGCCTGAAACCACAGACCGCACCGAACTCTATATATCCTATGTTTTCTTCCTATACATACATACTTATGATAAAGTTTAATTTATAAATTAGGCACAGTAAGAGATTAACAACAGTAGCTAATAATAAAATAGGACAATTATAACAATATTCTGTGATAAAAGTTACAGTAGATCTTAACAATCTCAACAGGTGATTTTTTTTCTTTCCTTATTAAGTTGAGAACTTTCACCTTTTCATTTAAAGAAAGCACTTTATGGCTTCTCTTTGGCATATCCAAATTGCCAGCATCTCTTGCACTTTGGGGTCATTATTAAGTAAAATAAGAGTTACTTAAACACAAGCACATGATATTGCGACAGGCAATCTGATAACTGAGAGGGCTACTAAGTGACTAATGGGCAGGCAACATATACAGTGTGGATACTCTGGCTAAAGGGATGATTCATGTCCCAGGCAGGACTGAGTATAAAATTCAATGATTTTTAATAAATTATAGATCTGCAGCCATTACCGTAACTCAGATTTGTCCAATCATAAGCAAAATTCAGCACTGGAATAATTTCATTTCACCAGAGAGTGGTGACAGTTTACACTCAATCCCCATTCCCAACTCCAGTCCCAGGCAATCACTGATCTGCCTTCTGTCTTTATCGATTTGCCTTTTCTGGAAATGTTACGTATACACATCCAGGCCTTTATAGCTAAGTATAATGTTTCCACAGTTTGAACATGTCGAAGCATGTTGTCAGTGGTTAGACCCTTTCTGTTGCTGTATGGATATTCGACACTTTATCAGAATAACAGTTGATGGACATCTAGATTGTTTCCTGATTTGGGCTATTCTGCATGGTAACGTTAGAAACATTCGTGTACGTGTCTTTGTGTGGAAGTATGTTTTCCTTTTTACTGGGTAGATAATACCCAGGAGTGGAAATCCTGGATCATATGGTAAATTAATATTCAAATTTTTAAAAAACTGTCAAAATGTTTTCCAAAGTTGCTGTACCATTTGATATTCCTACCAGCAATGTATGAGAGTTCGTTACCCTATATCCTTGTCAACACTTAGTATTGTTGGTCTTTTCAATTACACTCATTGTATTGGGTGTATAGTCACATCTCACTGTGGTTTTAATTTTCATTTCCTTTAGGACCTAAGACTTTGAGCATCATTTCATGGGCTTATTAGCCATTTATATGTCTTCTTCAGTGAAACAGCTACTCAAATTGTTTGCCCATGTAAACATTTTGGGGGGGGTCTTCTAATTATTGAGTTTTATATCTTCTATGTATTTTACATATTTGGGGTATAAATCCTTTATCAGATATATTATCTGGAAATATTTTTCCTCAATGTGTGACTGACCTGGAAATGTCTTTAGTCTTCATTCTTGAAGGATAGTTTTGTTGGATGTGGAATTTTTGGTTTACAGGTTGTTTTGTTTTTAAGCATTTTGAATACATCATTACATTGCCTTCTCACCTCCAGTGGTTGAGATGAGAGATTAGATCTTAAACATATTTTTTCCTCCTGCGTATAGTGACTTGCTTTACTTCTATTGCTTTCAAGATTTTCTCTTTGTCTTTCAACAGTTACACTATCATGGGTTAGGTTTGGGTCTCTTTAAGTTTCTCCTAATTTTGGTTCATTTATCTCACTGGATTAATAGATCAATCATATTTTTCAATATATTTAGTAAGTTTTTGGCAATTATTTCTTTAAATATGTTTTCTGCCCCTTTCTCTCTCTCTGTCCTCTTTTTCTGGGACTGTCAAATTCCTTTCCAATATACATGACATATCTATTTTTTCAATGATTATTAAAACATCTCCTTGTTTACTATTGTTCTCAAGTGTTCTTAAACATTCAAGGAAATTTACCTTAATCCAAAGCTTGAAGATAAATGAAACTAAACCTTGTCAGTGACCATGACATTTGTCATGAATTAATTACTGTTCATAGTTTGTCATCTTTTGACTATTTCTATGTTACTAGATAGCACATAGCTTAGGCAGCAAAACAATCTAACAGCTTCTCAGATATTGAGAAGTAACAAAGCTATACCAATGGATTTCATTTTTATGAAGCAACTTGTAGTAGCTATGATTATTATCATGACAAGCAGTTGATATGTAGATTATGGACTCCCATCACTTTTTTAAATTAGCCAAGAAATTTTAAAGAGAAGAAAGCATCATCTTTGAACCAAACACTTCAAAGACCCCAGTCAAAATTTTAGTTTACCTGTTTACTACTAAATTGTGTGATGCAGGGCAATTTATTTATCTCTAGACCTCAGTTACCTCATCTGTAATATGGAGATATTGATACCTATATATAAACACAGGATTACTGTGGGAATTAAATGAGGCAGCATTTTTAAAAGGTTAGCATGGTAGGGACTGAAAAAGTCCATGGAGATTTTTAGCTAGTTATAAATGCTTTCAGATTAGAACTAGTTACGTAATCCTTCTAAAAATGTTTTAAATATACAGGTATCATAGCTCAATTTATATTTCCAATAAAATACTTTTATTTATACTTCCAAATATAGTTTGAAATCTATATTTGCAAATAAAATATGAAAAATGTAATATAACATTTTTACAAATTTAAAGCAGACAAGAAATGCTATTTCATTTAAAAAGCTTTATCCTTTAAAGACATGAAAAAGAAAACATATGATTTTCATAGTTTTTAAAGTCACATGATCTAACAGCTTGCAAATTTTTTGTTGACATCAGTTGGCAGACACCCATCAAATTATTCAGATTTACGAAGAATAACAATTTTGGAAATTTACATAAGCTTACTTAGAATCAAAGTCTAGACTCACGGATTTTTATCTTCCATTTTATAAAATTTTGTCTGTCAATTGTCAAATGCTCTGAAACAATTCATGTTAATTTTTTCAGTGACAGACATAAAAGGTTATTATTAGAGGGTTTAAAAGAAATATTTTAAACACAATAAATATGCATCACATTACAGCATGTATGTATGAAGAGTACTGAAACAATTATAGATCCTTTTTCCAAGTAAAGATTCATGCTGATACTATTATTTTAATCATGAAGCTCTAAGATCATATAGTCCCAAACCTTTCATTTCAAAGATGAAGAAACCAAGATGAAATATGTTAAGTTACTCACTCACAATCACATGGCTAGTGGCACAGTCTTTATCAAGACTCTAAATTTTCCAACTTGCTGTATGGTGCTTTCCCAACTTCACCTCTCTGCTTCTTAGTAGCCTGAAAAGGATCTATATGCAATTTTGATCATATAGGTTTCTGACTCAACAGTAATGCAGCATAGTAGAATGAAAAGAAAGGATTTGGAGTTTATTCACTCACTCACTCATTCATTCACTCACTCACTCACTCATTCAGCATGTATTGAGTGGCTATCATGTGTCAGACACTGGCCTGGACACCAGGTAGAAGACCCAGGTTGAACTCTGCATCTGCCACCAAATTATTTGTGTGACTTTGGACAAAAATCTCTTTAGATCTCAGCTTCTTAATTAGTAAAATGAAGATAACATCAACATTCCTCACGATGTTAAAAGAGTGAATGAGATCATGTACTTGGAAGTGACAAGTTAGGTCCCCAATTTAGGTACAACTGATTTGTTATTTCAATTGTCCACCACCATATAAACAACTGCCACATGAATGCCAGACTCCAAACTTAACGTGTCAAGATTGAACTTGCTATCTTTCCCTTCTTATAACCACCCCCATCCCGCAGTGATTTTCTTATTCATTGCTCCACAGTTTACCCAATTACCACTCAAGCCAAAGTCCTGAAAGTAATTCTGAATACCTCCATCTCCATCAAGCCCCATGTCCAGGCAAATACCAAGCCCTGCCAGGTGTCCCTCTTAAGTCCCTCTCAAACATATTCATCTCCTCTCGCTCCCTATTGCTAAGGCCTCTTCATAGGCACTCATCACTTTTTGCCTTAAGTACTTCAACACCTTTTAGTCTCTCTAAACTAGCTGCATAACCTGAACTGAAAATAGGGAGATCTAATGAAAATCTGCATGTTGAAGGGTGAGACTATCCCGCAACCCCTGTCTCTTACTCAGTCTCCATAATGTGGGCAGCAAACTTCAATCCTCTATGCAGGAGATTAAATAATCCTTTCCTGTAGACTCTTAAGCCTCATCCCAAGAAAAGACCCCCACATACTGGCATTGAGGGGCTGTGAGAAAAAAAAACTGGTTAACCCCCCCCCACACACACCACCCTACAATGAAGCCCACCAACCAACATTCCCTACCCAAGCACCCAGAGCTTCCAGTCAGCATATTAGTGTCTCACTCTTAAATGTGAGTTGGCAATCAAGAGCTCTGGGCAATTGAAGGATGCTGCCAATAAGAAAGAAAGCAAAACAGACAAGCAGAAAAAATGAAACAGAGACAACTCAGAAGAAAATTCAAAGGAACTATATCACTTATCCTCAAAGAGATAAGGGATGATAACTCTTCTTGATCTTCTTTTGGGAGTTTTCCTTGAATTTGCCATTCAAATCTCCTCCTAAGTTTTTAATTCTAGTTAATGCATTTTTATTTCCAAGACATTTTCAGTATTCCTTGAATGTTTCTATTTTATGGCCTCATGTTTATATTTAATGGATGCAATATCCCAATAATCCTATGACGTTAGTAGTATTTTTATCCTCCTTTTACAGATGAGGAAACTTGAGACACAGAGAGTTTAAGAGACTTACTCAAAATCACACATTTAGTTAGGAACAGAGGCCAAATTTGAGTCCAGGCAGTTGGGCTTCACAGCCTAGGCTCTTAATCACAAGGTGAAACTAACTCTTGCTGGTCATTAATCCCATTTGTTAAAATTGGCTGTAAGAGCCAAATATGCAGCCTGAGTACCACCAGTATGCAACTGAGAAACCCCTGGACAAGGTGATCTCCAAAATCTGACTTAGCTCCCAAATTAGCTCACATAGGATTAACACAACTCAACCGATCCAGTGATGGCACAATTAGTGCCTTAAAAAACATTTGCCAATAAAACACCTGAATTCAGAAATATCTAAGCCGAGCACAGAATTACTGAATCATAAGAGCTATTAAGACCCTCAAAAGACACCTAATTTAACCCGTCACCCACTGCATAGGGTCAGATATTGCATTAGCACAGAAGAAAGGCTCACTAAAAGTTGTGATTATAATCTACTTGTTGATTTAGAAATCACTACAAGATGATGAACAACTCAAAACACCGATATTGATAACATACAAACAGGGAAACAAATGGCTGCCCTCTCTCCTCCCCCATACCGTCCTCTGGTTCTATTACAGAAAGAGTTTATGCCCCAAGAGCCCCTCTTCCCATCTGTGCCCACTGTCTCAGTTCAGCTTCCAGGAGCCCAAGCGAGAGATTCTGGGTCAGGGAAGAGGAGGGAAGGAAGGCCTGAGTTCTCTTTGGCAGATTCCCCCTCTCACCAGGAAGGTGACTGGGGTAAGATGTGTCTTGGCATCTAGACATTCAGAATTCAGAAGTCATCTTGTCAAAGAAATGATATTATAAAGGATATTTAAGTTCTATTTGATTGTAAGAACTATAAAATGTTTGACTGCATATCTGGATAAGAAAGACTCTTGTGGAACAGCCTAGGATCCCAAACAAGATTTACAACAATTTGTGTTTGAGTAAGTGTGTCTGAACTCCCAACAATCAATAAACAGAATTGTGGAAGCGGACCTTTGTCATTTCACATCTACCTAGTAGCCTTAGGGATCTCCACTACATCAGTTCTCCCTGCTTCCAACCTGACACTAACCAGCAACACCTCAATCACATTCACTGCCCTGACAGGCGTGATCTCTCTCCACACAAGCTACAGTTCATGAGTTGTTCAATCACCCAGGAAGAGTGATATTAAAAAAAAAATTCACAAGAACAACAAAAGAGCCTATTTAGAAAGAACCAAGAACAAATCACCTTGAAGATAGTCAATGCATTCATTAGTCTAATATATGTAAACTTAGTAAAAAGAAAACAATGAAGATTGTGATCAAAACCACTATACTGTACATTTTTCTTCTACGCTTTCTAAGGTGCAATGCAGGGCCCAATCCATGATTACCTACAAATCTCTCTGTGAAACAGAGAAGAATAAACACCTATACTGGGTTGAATAGTATCTCCCAAAAATTCACGTCAACCCAGAACCTCGGAATGTGACCTTATTTGCAAACAGGGTCTTTGCAGATGTAATTAGCTAAGTTAAGATGAAGTTGTACTGTATTAAGGTGGGCCCTAAATCCAACAACTAGTGTCCCTATAAAAAGAGGAGAAGACACAGAAGGATGAAGACCATGTGAAGACAGAGGCAGAGATTCAAATGATGCAGCAACCAGCCAAGGAACACCAAGGATTGCTGAGAGCCACCAGAAGCTAGGAAGAGGAAAGAAAGGATCCTCCCCTGGAGTTTTCAGAGGGAGCAAGACCCTGCTTATACCTTGATTTTGGACTTCTAGCCTCTAGAACTATGAGAGAATAAATTTCTGTTCTTTTAAGCCACCAAGTTTGTGGTAATGTATTACGGCAGCCCTAGGAAAGTAATACAACACTCCAAACGTGAAATGCAAAAAATGAAACTCAGATTGTTTAATAACCAATTGAATTATAACTCGGATATCAAATCTGATATTCTATCTTCACAAGCAATTATATCAGACAGCTACAAGAAAAAAAAATTGTGTCGTTAACATAAATAAATAAAGATAGAGCCAGCCCTGGTGGCCTACTGGTTAAAGTTTGGCACTCTCTCCTCTGGCGGCTCGGGTTTGGTTCCTGGTTGCAGAACCACACCACTGTCTGTCAGTAGCCATGCTGTGGCCACAGCTCACAGAGAAGAACTAGAAGGACTTACAACTAGAATATACAACTATGTACTGGGGCTTTGGGGAGGGAAAAAAAAAAAAAGAGGAAGATTGGCAATAGATATTAGCTCAGGGCTAATCTTTCCCAGCAAAATAAATAAATAAAGATACTGTGACATAAATAGATGTGACAAAGAAAATCAAATAGTAGACAAATACCAAAATGTTTAATGGCTCAACTAAAATCAGCCTTATTTTCTATTTCATAACTTTACCAAATTTATAAAAATATCAATAACTTAATTTGTATACCAAACTTACTGTACTATTAAAAGTGTTTTAATTATAATTAAATTATAATTATACAATTAATTAACAATCAAAGAATCAAATTATTCATTTTACTAGCAGTTTAGCTGTTTCCAAATAAAAGGGGTTGTGTTTCTTTCTTAATCCCATCTTCAATTTCTATCTACCTCTGCCTTCCTCAATTTTTATTTCAAATCTGAAATGTTTCTCTCGAATTCTAAAGAATGAATAATTGGGGGAAAAAATCAACTGAGGGATAAACCAAAGAAAAAATTCAGTTTCTGAAAAAGAAAGGAAGAGACAGAAAAGCTAGATAAAACATATGGGACTCTTAAGACATGTATTAAAAAGAAAATATTCAGATGATAAGCTCCATACTATACAGTTTACCTTACAGTGTTCCTTTCCTTCTGCATGCTTACTATCTTCCCTTAGTACATTACTGAGCCTATTTTTCCTTTCTTGTTTTTGATCTTCCCTTGTCCTACATGGATGCTGCCCCCCATGTTATTGAATTATGTGCTTTCACTTTCATAAGTAAGGTTTTTCCCTAAATTTTTCCCCCCAAAATCTACCTTTTTTGCTTACCTTAATGGCAATGATGCAAACCGCTGCATGAAACAAAAGTGCAGCATAAGTTCAAACTTTCTACTTAAAATCTCTCTATCATAGCATAATGGTTAAGTGTGGGCTCTGAAGTGTGACTGCCCAGGTTCAACTTCAGCTCTACCACACACTAGCTGCGACCTTAGTGAGTGACTTAACCTCTCCATGCCTAACTTTCCTCACTTTAAAACAGAAATAATGAAAATACACATCTTAGAGGGTTTCATGTGAATTAAGTGATACTAGGCCCTGGCTGTGTATGGACAGTGCGTCAGCACACATTAATATTGCCCGTTGATATTGTTACTATTATAAGTTTAAATTGTTCTCTGTTAGAGTAGCTAGATTTCTCTTTAAGCATGATTTTCACCTAAGAAAACCATTAGATTTCAAGAATCCACAAAAGGAGACAATTGATTCTCTTGCTTTCATCCCTTGTCTTGGAAAATCTTAATCAAAATAATGTTTGGACATCTAGAATATAATATCATAGAATAAAGACATACACATTTTGAAGTTTTAAAGATGGGATATCCTAAGACATTTCATCTACTCCCTTTCAAACCTTTCCTCTATCTCCTGACTCTTTATCAGTACCATCAAAAACCATGACAATGTCATGTAAGGATTTTAAATTAAGATAGAAAAGCTGACTCTCAGGGGCCACCCGGTGGCGCAGCGGCTTAGTCCACGCTTGGCAGCCCGGGGTTCGCTGGTTCAGATCCCGGGCGCCCGCCGACGCACTGCCTGTCAGCCACACCGTGGCGGCGTCCCATATAAAGTGGAGGAAGATGGGCATGGATGTTAGCCCAGGGCCAGTCTTCCTCAGCAAAAAGAGGAAGATTAGCAACAGATGTTAGCTCAGGGCTGGTCTTCCTCACAAAAAATAAATAAATAAATAAATAAATAAATAAATAAATTGTGAAACAGAAACCATATTCAAAAAAAAAAAAAAAAAGAAAAGCTGACTCTCAGCACTGAAACTTAATTTCTCTAAGCTGCCATCAAAGACAGAATGAGTTTCAAAGCACCTGAACCTGAACTAAGCCATTAAGCATTCTAGCTCTATGAGATAAAATTCAAAGTCAACTTTGGACATAAATCTAGGTAAGATGAGGGTTGCTTACGAGTATTTCCACTTTAGGTGAAAATTATGTGTTAAAATCTAAATTCTCAGGTAAGCCTCTAAGTGGCAAGCAGCCACTTGAAACAACTACTTTACTGTGCTTACTGCTTTCCTATTTTGAAATCATCCTACTGCTGACATTTTGTGAATGAAGAAACTGACCAAAACAGCAGAAAAGAGGCAAACTCAAACTAAAGTGCTTCATCTCAACTGAACAAGCCATGATACCTGCTCATCAATGTAAAAATGTAAAAATGAACATATCCCAAGCTTCTCCCACCCTCGTCCTAAATATTTCAAGCTCTACCACTAGACACACAGAGGATTTATTGTGCATGGATTTCTAAAAGTATTAATAGCAAAATATAGTAAGCAGTAGTGATAGCGTTTGCTTCCACATACAAATAGAAGAAAAATAAGACTATGAAAGGCAAGAATGAGACGGCAAGAGAGGAACAAATAACCAAAATTGACCCAGTGTTTAATTCTTCTTCTTACCATAGGGGTCATTTATCTCCATTAAAAATCACTCAGGGGGCCAGCATGGTGGCATAGTGGTTAAGTTTGTGCACTCCGCTTTGGCAGCCCGGAGTTCATGGGTTCAGATCTCGGGCGCAGATCTACACACCGTTCATCAAGCCATGCTGTGGTGGCATCCCACATGCAAAAGAGAGGAAGATTGGCACAGATATTAGCTCAGGGACAATCTTCCTCAAGCAAAAAGAGGAAGATTGGCAACAGATGTTAGCTCGAGGCCAATCTTCCTCACTAAATAAATAAACTCAGAAGTCAGATTTTAGTAAGAAAACCTCAAAATATTTTATTTGAAGGAAAATATAAAGTCATTTTGTGATCAGTTCCTCCAGGTCTCAACAATGCTTATATCATTCCCTGATCTCCTAACCATTCAAAACTCTGCATTTAAAGACTCCTTGGGAAATCAAAACCACAGTGCAGAAGGAGATGGTTCCTAAGTGAAGGCACAAACCAACTCCTGTGTTCGGCAAGTAGGGTTATTGGGGCCCAAAGACACTATGTGGTGTTATGAACTGAATTGTGCCCCCAAAAATCCATGTATTGAAGTGCTGCTAAGCCCAGCACCTCAGAATGTGACTATATTTGAATACAGGCTTTTTTCAGATGTAATTAAGTTAAAGTGAGGTTATTAGACGGGGCCTTGATCCAATATGACTGGTGTCCTTATAAGAAAATGAAATTTGGACAGACAGGCACAGAGGGAAGATGATGTGAAGAAACAGGGAGAAGACAGCCATCTGTAAGCCAAGGAGAGAGGCCTGAAACAAATTCTTCCCTCATGGTCCTCAGAAGAAGGGCCCTGACACCTTGACCTCAGACTTCCACACTCCAGAACCATGAGACAATAAATTTCTGTTGTTTGAGCCACTCAGTCTGTAGTACTTTGTCATGGTGGTCTTAGCAAACTAACACAGGTGACTTGCCTTTTATTGTGCAGGGATGAAAACAAAGTCAGGACCAAAACCCAGCTTTCCAGATTCTCATAGCCATGGAGCTTTCCACCTCACTACACTGCCTTGCAACTTAACTCTCTGTTTTCACTCCAAGTTCTCTCCCACAGAAATCTTACACTTGTTCAATGTGTTAAGGACCATGCTAAATATATACTGTTTATGTTGAACTCTTGTGAGCTACACTCCCCCATCACCAAGAAGACATTTTCATAGACGTCTCATGAACTCTAAATGTCTAAAATCCAAATCAGCTATTCCACAAAGTTACTATGACACTATTTTAGAATCTAAGGTCTAAGTACAAGATCCAACTCCTTGGACAAATCATCTAACCTCTCTGTGCCTCAATTCCATATTTACAATACAGATTCAGTAAACAATATAAATTCTATACAAAAAAAAAAAAAAACCTTCAAAGGGCTAAGTGAAGATTAAATTGGATAACAGTCCTTTCAAACTGTAAAGTGTTGCAAGCAATTCTCCACACAGTCACAAACTATTTCTCTTTCTGGCACCATTTTTTTTACTCATTCAAACTCAAAACCATTGACATTTCCCTCTCAAATCATCTATAATCAATAATTTACCTAACTCTGGCATTTCTTTCTCTACTACATCATTTTTTTGTCACTGCTTTTTAATAAACCCAGGTTCTCATAATTTCAAATTCGTACTACTTTGAATGATTGATTTATCAGCATCCAGGTTCCTCCTCATCTAACCTATATCATATCCTAATGTCAGATTTATCTTCCTAAAACACTCAGCTCAAGAGTCTTCAGAGGCTCTCCAACCCACAGAACAAGATCCCAGCTACAGAGCCCTGCATTCTCTGACACAGCTGCATCCCAGGGCCAGTTCCTAAGCTTATCTCAAGGCTTACCATGTGCCCAAGGGCCTTGCCTCATCCCCAGCCAATATGAACAGAGAGATCATCAACAACTTCAATTTGACCCTACTTGCTTCTTCCCTTGAACTTCCTACTCTTGGACCTAACTGTCACAATTGGATCCTCTAATATCATTATGAACTTTCTCAACCTTGAACCTGGGCAGGCACCAACAGCAAAGTTAGGTTGGTTAATTCCAGTGCACACCCCACATGCTAGGAAGCATGTGTGCTGCAAGTTCCATTTTCCTCTTGCTTCTCTCTTGGCCCAGTATCTCTTTGCCCTTTCCTACTCCCTAACCTTCAGAGTCTACCATAACCAAATTCAATAGCACTCTTAACCTTGCCTCCCTCCACAGCTCAACGGGAACCCACTGCTCCATCTCAGCCAGTGATTTCCAATCCCAGTAAACCCAATACCCTCTTTATATAACAAATATTTTATAAAGATGCCTGTACTACTATGAAATGAAATTTGTAGATAATAGGGTCTGTGTACACATATAATTGCAAATATTTATATATAGCATTTCAAATATTTATCTGTATGTAACTGAAATACAAAAGACAAATAAAAAGTAATATATATAAAATAATGTACTTAAATATATAAATAGTCAGACACAACTATACTGGAAAACATAATGAAGAGTGGTGCTTACATCTACATATAGAATCAGCATGAACACAACCACTAGAAATACAGACTGATTGAGAGTGTTACATTAGCGACTAAAATAACACAAGCAATATTGCCATTGGTTATGTAATCTTCCAAAAAGGTGAACAATTTTAGTAAAATTTTAAATAAATTGTATTCCTGGAAACGTTGGAATTCCAGGAAAATGTGTTGTATCAATTAAAATTTGTTGTAAAAATATGTTGTATTCCTGGAAAATTTGATATGTATTAAATGTGTGTTTATATGTGAATTAGTTGAGTTATAACCTAAGACAAATATAAACAGGTTTTCACCTGCAATGAATGCCAGTAGGATATTCAAAAGGCTTATGAGACGTAAGACAAGTTCATGGTACTAAAGCAGGAGTTGACAAACTTTATATAAAGGGCCAGATAGTATAAACTCTAGGTTTTGTGGACCATACACTCTCACAACAACTTGATTCTAAGAAAGCAGTCACAGACAATACACAAATAATTGGGAGTGCTGTGTTCAAATAAAACATTATTTACAAAAACTAGCAGTCAGCCTCAGACTATAGTTTGCCTACCTCTGTTAGAGTATCCCACATATTTCAGGATGTCCAGCTCCTGTCCACCAAATACCAGATGCAATATCCAATTATTGTGATGACAAAAACAGCCCCTATGGAGCCATAATCACTCACCCTCCCACACCCGCCAAATGAGAACTCCTGGACTATGTATTCCTATCCCGGCACTTGGCAAGGGCATGGAGCTTTCTGGTCTCAGCTCCTTTTCTATACCTGTCTGGAATGCAACTTCTCAGTCTACTCCTCACTGTTTCTCTCTTATGCCCAATTCAAGACCCAGCTGATACCTTACCTCCCTAGACTAATGGAGGAATTTCTTTAGAACTTACAATCTTTCAGAAATGATTTGGCATTGATATGCCACCTCATATTATTCCTCAACTTATTTGTTCTGTCTCGTACCTGGAAGACAGATTTCTCGAGGGCAGAGACTGCATCCAATACTCTGCCACATTTATAGACTCTAGCTTGATTTTCCTTAAGTCGCTCAATAAATATTATGATTACCATGCTAGATGTTGAGGATATAGCAGTGAACAATCAGCAAGGTCCCTGATTCACTAAGATTATATACTAGTAGAGAGGAGTGAAAATAATAAAATTCAGATTCCAATAAGAACAATAAAGGAAATAAAAAAGGTTAGTAAAGAAGGGTAAGATGATGGTCATCTGCTATTTTAGATATGATGATCAAAGGAAATTTTTCTAAAAAGAAGACATTTGAATTGACACCTGGCATATGAGAAGAGCCAGGGAAGAGCATTCCAGCCATAGGGAATAGCATGTGTAAAATTCCTGACATAGGAAACTTTGTGGTATGTTTGAGGAAAAATTCATCATACAGTACTTGAAAGTGAGGTTTTTAAATAAGGAGTGACATAATATGATTTAGGTTTTTAAAAAGATTATAGTGGTTACAGAGTAGAGAAGGGATAGTAGGAAGGTAACAGAAGAAGTGGAGAGTATAATTAAGAAGCTATTGCAGAAGTTCAAGCAAGAACTGATGATACCCTGGACTAGGGGTGGCAGTCAAGAGAGAGAAAGTGGACAGATCTGAGATATCTTTTAGAAAAATAACTTACAGAATTTATTCATGGGCTAGATTTGGAGAGGAGGATCACTGGGTGCTGCCATTACTAATATGTGGAGAAAATGGTTTGAGTTATGATGGGGGGGACCATGAGTTTCATTTGGATGTGTTAATTTTGAGATAACTGTTATATAATTGATTTTTGAAGGTTGAACCAGCCTTGCATTCCTGGAATAAACCTTACTTGGTACTGATATATTATCCTTTTTATAAACAGTCATGCACTGCATAACGATGTTTTGGTCAACGACAGACAGCATATATGATGGTAGTCCCATAAGATTAGTACCATATAGCCTAGGTGTGTAGTAGGCTATACCATCTAGGTTTGTGTAAGTACACACTATGATATTTGCACAACAATCAAATTGCCTAATGATGCATTTCTCAGAATGTGTCCCCGTCGTTATTCAAGAGGAAATGCCATGTAGGCAGACAGATACATGAAAATGGAGACAAAGACAGGTCTTAGTTAAAGAGAAGCATGTGTAGGTCATCAGCTTATAGCTGCTATTTAAACTCATGAAATGAATAAAATCACATGGGAAAGAGTGCTGCTTAAAGAAGGCCCCTTTCCTGTCCTAAAACTCCCTAATATTTAGAGAAGGAGCCAGCACAAGAGAAAGAGAAAAGGCTACCTACTTGGAAAATCTCACGTCACAGAAAAGAATATTTCAACCATGTACCATGTGCTAAAAGGTTGGTTAAAATAAGACAGAGAGGTGTCTATTTGATTTGGCAATAAAGAAGTCATTGACGAACTTTCTATGAACATTTTCAGCTAACAGGAATGATGGAACCCAAACTGCAGTGGTATGGAAAGGAGAACAAGAGGTGAGAATGAAAACAAAAAGGAGACTTCTCGAAAATAAATGTAAATCAAGACTGTTGTGGGAAACAAATGAGACCAATAATAGACTACATTCAGCTCATCATACCTTAATAATATTATTGCAGTAAATCACTGATATTTATCTTGTTGTGGATAAGCAGAACAGGTAGCTGTGATTCCTTCAATGCAAAAATATACTGAAGTCTTATGTCAAGATAATTTGCACTTTTAAAAATGTAGTAGAGGTAAATTAATACTAAAAGTTCTAAAACTGGGGCCGGCCCACTGGCACAGCAGTTTAGTTCACGCTTGGCAGCCCGGGGTTCACCAGTTCGGATCCTGGGCGCCCGCAGACGCACTGCTTGTCAGCCATGCCGTGACAGTGTCCCATTTAAAGTAGAGGAAGATGGGCACGGATGTTAGCCCAGGGCCAGTCTTCCTCAGCAAAAAGAGGAAGATTAGCAAGGAATGTTAGCCCAGGGCTGGTCTTCCTCATAAAAAAACAAAAAAGAAAAAAAAAGCTAAAAGTTCTAAAACTGTATTGAAAAGTTCCCACTAATAAAAGAAGATATTTTATTCTCTTGGAGTAAAGAAACTATGCAGGAAGTAATAAAGCAAAAGACAGAGCAATTTTATTTCATAACAATTAAAAACTTATATGTAGCAAATAACTACATTATAAAAGGAATTTTTAGAAAAAGGACAGAATGAAAGAAAATAGTACAACATAAGTGATGCAAATATATAAAGAGTATCTATAAATCAATAAGAAAAATCAATGGAAAACATAGTAAAGGACAGGAACAAAGAAATCAAGAAAGAAGAAATACAAATGACTAATAAGATAGCATGATTCCCCCATTTTTTAAGGACTTTCCTTAAAAGTCATGAATATAGAGTAATGCTAGATTAATATGTACTCTAGGAACTCTGCAAAGAAAATCAGACATATAAATTCCTCAATCAAGGACAGTCTCACCATCAATACACAGCAGTGTTTTTCCCCACACATGAGTATACAGCAGGATAGTCCTATTTTATTTAATATGACTTGATAAGATTACAAAAGATGTTGATTTTTAAATTTCAGTTTACACATTCCAATGAGAGATATAAACATATAGTTTAGAAATTCAGCATATTCAGGGGCCAGTCCCATGGCCTAGAGGTGAAGTTCAGAGTGCTCCACTTTGGCGGCCCAGGTTCAGTTCCCAGGCAAGGACCTACACCACTCATCAGCAGTCATGCTGTGGTGGTGCCCCACATATAAAACAGAGGAAGATTGGCACAGATGTTAGTTCAGGGAGAAACCTCCTCAGGAAAAAAAAAAAAAAACCCTCAGCATACTCAGAGCTGTATAATATTTAAACAGCTACAGGCATCATGCAAACACAGAAGCAAAGATAACAAGAGGACATGCTTACCTTCCCTTATAGCTGTAAAAGGTGTACCTTCTTCTTCTTGCAGCCTAATCACCTTCAGGGCTACCAACTTCCCATTTACCCTGAGAGAAATGAAAGAAAATGAGAAGCAAATCCGTGAAAATATGTTCCTGTTATGGTTCTGTCTTCCTTACAATTTATATTTTATGCATTTTTGCACTGAAAATGTCAGTGACTCAATTACGCTGCCACAACAAGATTAATTTCAGTAAGGCTGGGAATTCCATATCATCATCATAAATATTCACACTTTAACTATTCACATTTTAAATATTCACACTTGCATAGTCCAAGATTTAACTGAAGTTTTCTGTGATTCACATTATGTTCCTTCCAGAATGAAACTAGTGCTTAACAAAATCACCATGCTTGATCAATTATTCTCAGATTAATTAAAAATCAAGCGGTCAAAATAACCCTTCCCTTTGTTTCCCTAGTAGCTCCTTTGTTTCTTTTGCTGAAATGGCTTCACCTTTGATCTTAAACTGAGGTTACTCAATCCCCAAAGACAGAAACTGGACACTCAGCCTTCTCTCTTCTCTCTTCCCTCTTCTCTCTCTCTCTCAACATCACCCATTCCTCCCTTTTTTGCTACTTTTTTTTACTACAGCCTCCTAAAATTATATTTGATCTGATTGTGTTTTATAACATAGTACATCATCAAAATAAAAGTCATGAATATTTTACTATTAAAAGATTACACAAGACCTATCCAAAGCAGATGGTTCTTCCAGATGCATTCTAAAAGTGTATTGGCTCTAATTAAAAGTAAGGCTGCACTAGACAGATAAATTTTTATCCAGTCGATTCTGTTAACAAAGACATGACTATCTACATTGGTCTTCTAGTTGCATGCGCTACTTTCTACCCTTACTAGGCCTAGCGGCATACTTTGTTAATTAAAATAGGTGAAACAAGCACACATTAAACCTGTAAAAGGTGCAAGAAGGCATTTGATGAAAAGTAAATCTCCCTGCCACACCCTCCCTCAGTCACCCAGCTCCTATCCTGAGGTCACCACTTACCATTGTTCATTTATACTTACACACACACACACACACACACATACACATATACACATACATATAGATACACACACACAAATACAGAGTACATGGTATATTGTTTTTATCATCACTTAATATATTTTGGTGACTTCCTCATAAATTCATAGAAAACTCTCTCTTGCTTTTGAAAGACCACAGGTACTCCTTTGTATGAGTGTAGTACACTTAATTTAATCCTAATCCTGTATGGATAGGCATTTAGTGTGTACCCAATTTTTTGGTACTAAAACAATGATGCAATAAATATTCTTGAACACGTAATATCATCCATGTAAAAATATGTCTGTAAGATAAATTCATAAAAGTGAAATTGTAAGATCAAAACGTATGTGCATTTCTAAATTCTAATTCTGATGAATATTAGGAAATTATCCTATGTAGAGGTTGCATCAACTTCCTATAGCAAATGATAAGAGCTCTTGTTCCCCCTTCACCTGTACTATTTTGCCAATCTGATAGACCAAAAAAAATGGTTTCTTGTTGCAATTTAAATTACAACCAAATTTCTTTAGAGATTTTGGAACCAGCAAAGGAGAATTCATGTAGCCCAGAGAATCCAGTGCCTGAGTATAAAAATAAAGGATGTGAATGTCTCTTTCTTAAGAACTGCATCCAACTGGTCTGTTTTTGCTGAAAAAACTGCCACAGACACAAAAGTCAAAAGGCCAGGGAATTTATCACAGCCCAACCATCCTAGTGGCATTTCTCATTGAACTGATTGTTGAAATACATTATTGGCTACAGGAATTGAATAAAAACATCTGATTATAAGGCTCCACAATGTGCCATCTCCTCAAGGTTAGGAGTTGTGTTTATTTTTCCTTGTGTTTCAGCTGGGAGGACAGGCCTGCTGCTTTTCTGTTCTGCAACTCTCCTCTCCTGAGTACACTACCTTGATTTTTTTTTCCTGATCGTGCTTTAGGTACCCAGGTGCAGGCAAAAAGTTAATACGCACATAGTGTTCAACTGGAGACTGTACCTTGTGCTCGTCACTTTGTCCTTTCCGACTACGGGAGGCCTCTGGCAGGGCTTGAGACTGGGATACAGTCAGCACTGACATCTGCACGGATTTTTCTCAGCCCAGTTGAGCTCATCACTGGCTCCCCAAGGAGGCAGTAACTGATTCCAGGAACTGCCTGGAATTTTCCCCTCATTTACAGATATTTTCCCCTCACCCATAAAAAAACACACACAACCTTCTTCCCGCAAAGCTTTTCCATTTCCCTTGAGATTGTTAACTTATATGTACCGTGAACTGAATTCTGGAATACAGGGAATTCATGGTTTTGAAAGTTATATACTTAACACACACTCTTAGACCATGAAGCTATGCTTCCCCTCTAATACATTGAAAGGAGACAAACTTTCAATTGAACCAACACTTACTCTTTAAATGCAACTAAAGATGGAACACCTTAGAGTAATCCCATAGACCAATGTGCATTATTTTTGTGGTAAAAAAAATTTTGAACATATTTACTATAATAACTGCATAAAAGAACAAGAGCCAGGTTAATGGAATTCTGATTCTGAAGCATAATTCTCCATGAATTGAACCTCCAAGTATTAATTTCTTATAGTTATGATAATCACAATAGTTAAGGACATTGAGATTTTATGTATTACATCATATGAAACTAAAAATTTCCTTAAAATTTATACTAGACTATTAGCTCCAGGAGAGAAGAAACTTTTTCTGTTTGATTAACCATTATATGTACCTAATGCCTAAAACAGCCTGGCATAGAGCAGGCTCTCAAAATATTTTATTGAATGAATATTAATGATGTTAATATACTGTTATTTCTTTTCTTATACCTGCAGGATAACTCAAGAATAAAGTATAAAAATTACTGCTTTCAAAAATTTCAGAAAACTCAAATTTTTATAAAGCTTTAAACACCTTTCATATTTGGTTTAAATATTGATTTTCTCTTTTGAAATTAAAGGTGTAGTCTCTTTGTTTTTGATGCAGCAGATATGGAAAGTTTTCGTTTCCTTAGAGTTTTAGAATTTATAATATACTTTGTTAATTAACCTTTTTGCACCCAAACAGACATATTTTAAAACTCTCACCATCCTTCAATCATCTGAACCCAGAACACTAATCAGTATCTCCCTCTTCTCCAACGGTTTCATTGGTTTCCATTAGGAACCATATTGATTAGCAAATTGCTCTTTAACTCAAGAGTCATTGTGACTTTCTCTTTTCTTAATTAGTTTTTCTCCACGTCTAGACACTAACCAACTACTGAATTCCTCAGTTCTAAAGTCTAATAAAAGTGTTCATTCATGGACTCCATTTTTGGAAAAGGTACCTTTGGAAAAAATAACATTACAAATTTTCTAACATTCTACCTTTGGTACATATATCTTTTTAAACTTTAGTATGGACTGAAATACTTAAAATTCTAAGTTACTAACAAAATCTCATTTTTTAAAGATATCCAAAGAAGACATCTGTTATTCTACGAAAAACAAGATGAACACTGTATCTAATCATTACCTTGTGTGGTTTAAACTACTTTATTAAATTTTCAAAATATATACTTCAAACATTGATTTAAGTTCTTTAGATTAATTACAAAATTCAAATTGAATCAATAAATTAAGCTGTTTGCCGGAAAACACTGAAGATTCCTGTTTAACAAGTCTTATTAATTAAATCAAAGGCTAATAAGTAAGGGGCAATCAAGGCTTGATTGGCAGCAAAGACATTAATTCAGGTAAATAATGGTTTAAAAAATGCTTTAAATTGTGTTAATATTACTACAGAACATTCTATTGGAGATATTGCCAGGTTTGTGTTTAGTTGTTCTAAGCTGTACAGGGGGCCATTCCAATTTCAGAGATTCTTTACTATTCTCTAATTCTTCCAACAACTGCCACTCCCAGTTTGGCCTCAGTGTGAAGCCCACTTTAGGCCCAAGGATGAGTGCCTCACTGCTTCAGTCTGCCATTACACGGGAAGAGCTGTCAAGTGCAGTACAAGGAAGAGCCTAGGGAATGCCCAAGCGTGGAGCTCTCCACGCACAGAGACATTGGATACTGGGTGTCCTGGCAGAGCAGTGTGGAAGTAGCTCCAGCCTTCAAATTGGCTCTAACCACACATCCAAATCTCTGCCAACTTCAGCCACTCTGTTCACAGTTCTGTGTGCCCCAAGTTTGTAAATCATAAAATTCTCTGGTGAGAGTGAATCAAGATCTAAAAGCTTTGAATAAGGAGTACAGCCTCTTCACTTTTTCATGCATTTGTTCATTCAACATTTTGTGAAACCTATAAAGGAAAACTTCCCACTTAGGGTAAATTTTCCAGGTTCAAAAGACAATTCACAAAGAGAATTTCCTTAGAGACAAAACAATTCTCAAAGGAAACCCTAAAGGCTTTCTATTCCATTAGTTACCTCAAATTCATAGGATAACTTAGTACAATAAAACAAAATTACAAACATTATCTAAGTCATCGTTGAAAACAGTGTCCATGTGCTAACACCTAGAAGAAATTATGTCTAGAGGATATAAAGGAAATTAAGGCAACATACCTAAAAGAAATTCAATATACTCTGGGAAATTTAATATATTCTGCCTCTCTCCTTCATTATGATTTTGTCTCAAGAGAAACTGCTAAGGAAAATAATACCAAATAATCTGCAGGCAGATACAATGCTTTTGTTTCCTTACTGTATTGGTTTAGAAGCAATAGAAGGAAATGTAGGTACTACTGAAGGAGCGACAGTGGCAAGCTGGAGTATATCATGGACCATATTGGGGGCTGAATTTATAAATTTTTGGCAAAGTCATTAAAAACATTTTAAAGGCTTTACTAATAGTGCTTCTTTTATTAATTCCCTCTTAAGACACTAGCTAAAATGCTGACTATACTGTACTAAATACACACCTCAAACATTAAAAACTTAACTAAATATTCATGGCCTTGTTATCCCCATCTAAATTCAATTTTTCTTCAGGTGTAAACGAGAAATCACCTCAATACTATTTAACCTTGCTGTTCTGAAATATCCTAAAAGTGCCATCTACTATACTTTATTCTGGAAAAATAAATTAGAATTTCAAGGTAAGTTGTCAGTAATGACACCTTGTTCTAATCTTTATCAAAATAATATAGAGAGAAGAGGAAGAAGACTAATGTTATTTCTGTTAAATTAATTTCTTTTCTTAATTAAATCCAAAGATTAATAAGAGAATAGTGTAACGGCTATTTATTAGGATGCGACTAACAATGCAAAAAATCTGAAGATTTAATGCAATGAGAAAAGGGTATCCTCAATCAACAATTATTACCGATAAAAGAAATAATTGCCACTAAAGCATAATTCATCATTATCAATGTTTCATCAATATACAAACTCATAATACTTTGAAACATAAAATTAGAGTGACATATATTGTTCATGGGAGAATAGAGTAATTACATTTCAACAATTTTAAACCAGCCAACTTTGCACCTTTCCAGAAATGAAATCTGTCAACAAAGGATCTGAGAGTCTTATTATCTTGCAAGTAGAAGTAACCTCAGCGATCATTCAGGTTCCTGAGCAGACAAAAAGATCCTCACTAGCTGGATTATCTATCTTTGTCCTCTCACTCCCTGGAACAAAGCAGTCCTTCAAAAGACTTTGATGGAACTCAACTCCCCTCCAATACCCCAAATTACTTAGTTCTTCCTTATGTTGAGCTAAAATTTGCTTCCTGTAACTTCTACTCTCTGATTCAAGTTCTGAATCCACAAAAACTAAACTAAATGCTCTTCCACAAGACAGTCCTTCACCTAATTAAGTTTTAATATCCTGCCCCTTATTCAATGAACACTAATTGAGAGACTGTGATTCTGTGCTTGGGATAAAGGATGAACAACACAGACATGGTCCCTGCACTGATGTCTCACTGAAGAGACAGACATAAAACACATAACCACAAAAATGGCTGAGACACACCAAAAGGAGGCAGCAGGCTCTCGCTTGTCAAAGATGGGACAATTTAAGCATCACTCAACCAATACCTGCAATTGAAAGGTATTAAACATGTCTACATCAATAAGTTTACAATGAGATAAAACGTGAGTCATATTTGGAGGGTAATATGAAACCATCACATTAGTTTAAAAACTATCAAATAAAGAGAATATATCAAGCACTTACTTTCTCTTTTCATATACTTTCATACCTCAGTGTAACCACATAGTTGATATGTGGACGTTTCTCTTTACAGATGCATCGCATGTAACAAATGAAGTAGGAATGATAGATTTTGAATATCATCATTGCTAATCATAATCACTTAATGGATTATTAATAGTTGCTAAAATCACAAAAAAATGCTACCAGACATTATGTGACTCTTGAGGAAAGCACTCATCCCCCTTTATGGACTAAATCCAAACTGAATTTGACAAAGTCTAATATAACTACTTATTTTAAGGATATAAAGGAACAAATTAAATAACACCATTGAGATAGAGTTAGAAAAATCCAAACTATAAGAAACTCTGTAGAAAACTTAACCTGTTTCTTCAACAAATAAATTTCAAGGAAAAAAAGAAAGGGAAACCCATAGATGAAAGAGAGAGATCAACTAACTGCAATTAATTACAATGTATGGACCCAATTTTTTCTTGATTCTAACAAAGCGTATTTTAACACTGACTATAAATTTGATGATATAAAGGAACCGCTTAATTTTTTAACGTGATAATGGTATTGTGGTTATGTGTTTTAAAATAGAGTCCTCATCTTTTAAAGAATAAATATACTATGAAATAATATGTTTGGGGTTTGTTTAAAAATAATTAGGAAGAATGAATATAGATGAAACAAGATTAGACATAGGTTGTCAATGTTTGAAACTGGGCGATGGGCTCATGGGGGTTTATCACAACTATGGTCTCTACTAATTTTCCATAATAAGTTCTTTAAAAATTAAAAAAACACACCCAATATGAATTGGAATAAACGTGATGAAGGAAAATCACAGCAGGTTATAAAAAAGATAAAGAACCTATTTTAGATTAGACAGTTACAAAAGGATTCTCTGAAAATATGACATTTAAGCTGAAACAAGAAATATAAAAGAGTAAGCAAGAAACATGCCAGGTAGATGGAACAACCTGTACAAAAGCCCAGAGGCAGAAAACAGCTGTGATAAACAAAAATATAAGAGAGAAAGAGTGGTTGCAGCTTGTTGGCCAGAGGTGGGGGGGGGGCACCTGGAGAGAGGGACAGGAGAGCCAGATCATGGAGGTCCTTAAGGGCCACAGAAAGGATTGATAGAAAAACACTGGGGGATCTTACGAAAGAGAACGATATGATTAAATTATGTGTCTGCAGTTCATTCGCTATGGTGTGGAGAATGGCTTGAAGGAGTACAACAGTGGGAGCAGGAAGTGAGGTCAGGAAGCTGTTGCAGTGGTCCAGAGGAAAGATGACGGCCACAAAGAACCAGCGTATTGGTAAGAGAAATGGGAAAAAGGAAAATGATACTCTAAAGACAGAATCAAGAGGCTGTCAAGATAAACTGGATTGGGCATAGGGAAAGGTATAAAGGATGACTCCAGATGCCCTGACTTCAGTGTCTGGGTGGATGGGGTATCGTTTACTGAGTCAAGAGAAACTAAAGAAGAAGAGATTTAGACAGAGAGTACAAAGAGTTCTGTCTGGAAGGATCCTAGTCTGGGAGCGTCCAAGTGGAGACATATGGGAAGCATTGATATTTATGGGTCTGGATCTCAGTGCGAAAATCTAGTCTAGACATAAAAATTTGTGAGTCATTTGGAGGACTTTAAGAGAAGTAATAACCTCAAGAAAGAGCCAGTTTTCTGTTAAGGAAGGAGTCAAGAAAACACTCAGAAAAAGGCAGAGAATTTCTAAGAGTTTGTTGATCAGAGAATGATGTTCTAGATCTAGAAGACACGGCAAGAGCCTGAAGGACAGGGGAAAGGGACAGCGTAGGAGATATAGGGAGAAATATGGGAGTGAGGTGTAAGAGATAATGGATGATGAGGGAGTTTTCTACCTTGGGTTGTGTCCATGGTAAACAGCAATGTGAGGCAGAGGAGATTTCATCCTGACAGTCTCTTACAGCAGGTGGAATGGGGGCTGCTGTTTTGGCTGCTGCTCAGTGCAGCTGCCCCTGTGTACAATAGGCAAAGCACGGAGAGGGCTGCAGCTTGCAGCTGTGTGAAAGAACCTGTACCTGTGTGAGAACCTGTACCTGTGAGAACAGGTTCTCAACACTGGCTACAGATTAGAATCAACTGGGGAGCTTTAAAACATAACAATGCCTGTCCTCAACCCTGATTTAGTTGGTGTCGGGGTGGCGGGGGGGGTCCTAGCATCTGCATTTTTTAAAACACCCAGGTTTTTCTAATATGCAACCAGAGTTGAGAATCAGTGTTAAGCCTTCAAGTTCCTAAGTCAACTTCTCATTGCCTCTCTTCCTTTGTCTCATCTCCCCAACACTGTGTCTCCTTTTTTTACAATAAATATTCAAATTTTTTTCAACTATTTTGAGTGCCCTCACAGTCTTAGTTGCAAGGTTTTGGTAAGTCTCAGCTGATTAACCCTTCTTGAAATGTGGTTGCCAGGGTGTACACATTACCAGATGTGGTCTAGTGTTGAGTGGACTGGAATAGTACCCTGCCCCATTCCAGAAACTGAACTGGTACTAATTTGGCCATGTATTTGACTGTGACAGTCACAAAATAGTACAAACTTATACTGATCTTGCCAACAACTAAAATCCCTGAGTTTTCTTCATGGGCCCTGCAATCTCCCTGCACCATCTCTAACTTGCCCTATGCCTAATAATTCACTTTTTTAAAATATGATTTCAGGAGCTTGATTTATCCCTAAGAAAATTTCAACTTGTCAGCAGCAACCAACCGCTCATGCCTCTCATGTCTGCTCTAAATTCCAACCCTGTTTTTGACAGGTACTGGCTGCCCACCCTTCTGTGTGTCTTCATCTGAGGTAGGAATGAAAACACTGAACAGGAGTAGGTCCAGGGCAGTGCTCTTTGACACCTCTCTTGACTCCCATCCCATCCACCTTTTGCGGGACGTGGCTTCATTAATTGTCTTCTCTTTCTCTCTCTCTCTGCTCTTTCTCTTTTCATTTTCAAACTTTCCAATGCCATCCTTCCTCTCCACAGCCCTTCTGTCCCAGACCACTGCACTGACCTCTACCTCTACCGTTGGACCATGCTGGAAAATCTGCATCTGGCACACAGCTAGGGCTCAGTGGTGAATGAATGATTCAACTCCTTACCATGTAAAGGAGGTACTAGAAGCTCTACCACTCTTAGGCATAGTTCATCAGCCAGTTTTTAATCCACCACCAACAACAGCATATCACTTATCTGCCTATCACTCTCTTACCTATCAGAACGTAATCGGGAACACTTGAAAAACAAGCAGATGTACAGTATCTACAGTGTTCTGATAGTCCACTAGCTTAACAACCTGATCAGAAAAAGGAATTAAGGTTATTTAGGTATGACATAATTTTGATGAACCCCTAGATCACTATTCTGCCTTCTAACTACTCAGAAATCATCTGAAAGATCATCTGTCCTAAAATTTTCCATTGGAGGAGGGGGAATGAGGAGGACATGCAGGAGGAAGGTCACACCATTTCCCCTGGTTCTGATTCACAGAATCCATATTCTTCTGTGAATATCTGGACATCTCAAGGTTGCTGATGTCTCTCCAATTTTTCATAGTCCCTCAAAGATGATTGGCAGTGACGGGACAATCTCAACTCCCTATTTCTTTAAAATTCTGTGAAACAGTCCTCTCAGGACTTAAATCAGAACTCCCTAGAGAACCATAGTACTATCAGACTTCCTAAGACATTTGATCATTTAATTCACTCCTAAATTTGTTCTGCACTTGTGTTGGTGCCTGAAGCTAACTCTCCTTGGTAGCAAAGATGTAAGCAAAACAGAAGGTGAGTGATTGCATTTGTTCTCTATCACCTTCCTCCCCAGCAGCATCTTTTGTGTATAAACTTCAAACCTGAGCTTTTCCTGAATTTCTGATGCTTCCTCTCCGTCCCTCACTGAGCTGAATTGTATTGTGGTTATCTAGGCAGATGTTTGCTTGGTTTTCAGAGACTTTTATCATCCATTTTGATACATTAACCTTCCAGAGTTTTAGGGCAATGGACTGTACACTTCTCGGCATTCTTCCAGAATACCTCCAGATGCAAGGAACCATTGTGGGAGAGCAAAAAATCACATGCATACAGACCTTAAGGAGATTACCAGCGCAAAAAGAAATGACAGCATCAAGCAGCTAAAATGCATGACAAACAAAGGTAAATTTCTAAAAAAAAAAAGTAAGGCAAAGTTATCAAAGACAAGAAATGGAAGAATTGTTAACCTATCAAGAGAAGGCACAAAGCACAGAAAAGACTCCCAGGCCTCCCACAGATGGAAAAGATAATTGGTTACACATACTCCTGAAATTACTAGAGAAGGGCCATGTTTATTTGATGAGATGGGAAGGTTTCATTAAAAAATAAGTAAAATGTAGTTTATGATGAGGAGTTTTTAGAGATTCTTTTTTCATACATAGAGAGATTGGAAACTTACTGTGCTAATTAGTTCTATATAAGTTTTTACCGATAACATATAACAATCCATATCCCTAAACATACAACACCCATATGCACTCATATGCACTGAAAACTAAAAATGAAGGGATGGTGTAAAGGTAAAGAAAATAAAGAAAAAGAAGTTGGGTTTTTTTTGTTTTTCCCCAGTCCTACTTCAAGTACACTTGTCTGGAGAAACATATTACTGAGGTCTTTGAAAAGGCTGCATTTTACATTTCCAGAGAAATCAAATTTTCTCCTTTTGAGGTCAAGCTGCCACTTTAAATAGATTTTTGTCTTCAGTAGCTCTTTTCCCCATAGAAAATGCTTCAGAAAAGCAGAAAAGAAATGGATATACTTCTTGATGATATTATCATTTTTCCCCTATCTTGGATTACTTATTATTTTCTGGCTAATTCTTACATACTAATACCATACTATATCTAAAAATAAAAATCAAATCCACTCATTCATAATTTTGTTTTTAAACAGTCTAACTACAGCATCAGAATGAGTCATTACCTGAGCTGGGATTAAAGAAAAGAGGATCAAGTCTGACGCTCAACCTTAAACCATTTCAAGCTTCCTAGTTCAAAGACACGTTGAAAAGCCTCATGGTCCCATTTCTCTAGCAGAGTCATAAACATCCCCCTGTCTCTAGTAGAGACCAACATGTTCAGTATCATAAGAGAGAAGTCAAGCTTCCACTCTTAGGACAGGCATCTCCAAAGAAGATAAGTGAGATGAACCAAAAACCACATCCCTGATTCACCACGAGGCTTTGAGAAGTCCCCAAATACTCATTGCCAAGTAGTGTTAACCACAGAGATCTTGCATTTTCCATTCAAACATAGCCATACGAAATTAAGCAGAGTTTGGAACAGCAGGATAAAACAATTAAAGCAGCCCTGGAGAGCCATTAAAGCAGGGGTATTCAGAGTTCAGACTATTCTCAACCCATTCTAATAAAGACACACACACACACACACACACACACACACACACACACACACACACACACACCGCCTCTCAAGCTTATGTTACCACCAGGATAGCAAACTAGTAATTTCTTTTTTTTGGTTTGGTTGCAAAGGCCCGTGGAGAATCAACAAAGAAAATTATTATAAATATACAGTAGTTTGGTTAAAGGACTAGAAGACTTAAGTCAAGAGGATTATGAGTGATTTTTATTTTCTCCAACTAAAATGTATTACTTTCACAATTATAGAAAATGTCACTGTTAAATATCTTTAAAATGAAATTAGAAAACAATCTCAAGCAAAGTCAAATTTATCTAGCTTAAGTCTTTACGACAAAAGGAATTGGAGAACAATGCTATGGCATCATGAATTACCTAAATCTAAAAGACCGTTCTCCTGAAAATAAAAGTGATACTAAAATGGACTGCTTTATAGGCAAGCAGGGTGTCAAAGTAAAAAAAGACTCAATTAAATATAAAGCTGAAAACCATCTACCTCCACATGCTGAAGATCAGAGTTTATATTGATTCATGTTACTAAAGAGCTGATTAGATAAAGAAAGACCTTTATAAAAATTACATATAATTGGTATAAGACCTATGTTAGTATTACTTCCACGACCTAGCAGTAGAGCCAATAAGTTTAAAATCAAGATAGTCATCTTTAACTCAAAAGTAGCACTTGTGTTTACTACCCATATAGTTAAAGTACCTACAGTGTGACAGGCCCTGGGCCAAGGACTTTATTTATACTGTTTCATTTAATCCTTATAATACCTCTATGTGATAGATACTATTATAATCTCTACTTTATAAAGAAACTGAGGCACAGTTCTAAATCACACAACTAGAAGTGGCAGGTCCACAATTTGGACCTAGGAAGTCAGACTTCAGAGCCTGTACTTGGAAATTCTCTGTGGGGGAGCAATAATTAAAGTGTAACTACAGGAGAAAGGTCCACATCCTCACACTACTTCTTCATTCAACAGAGGCACTCTGCTTACACCAGTATATTTTTTTTCTGACACTTGTGATCAAATTATTTATTGTCAAAGTAATGATATTATCCTTCGTGTTTTCTAATAATTTTTCAAAAACCTCAAATAAGTAAATATATTTTAGAATGGCATTAAGAAGTCTTATCCTAATTATAAAAGTAATACATGCTTATGGCAGAATCGTTGAAAAATACAGAAAAATTTTATATCAAGAATAATCCCACTATTCAGAGATAAATTCTTCAACATGTGTGTGTATCTTCTAGATTTCTTTCTATTGTAGATTTTTTTAAATGGCATCCTACTTATATATTTGGTCATCTACTTTTTTATTGTGGTTTAATAATATATCCTTTTTTTTTTTTTTTTTTTTTTGTGAGGAAGACCAGCCCTGAGCTAACATCCGTCGCCAATCCTCCTCTTTTTGCTGAGGAAGACTGGCCCTGGGCTAACATCCATGCCCATCTTCCTCTACTTTATATGGGACGCCGCCAGAGCATGGCTGACGAGCAGTGCATCAGCGGGTGCCTGGGATCCGAACTTGCGAACCCCGGGCTGCCAAGCGCGAACTAAACCGCTGCACCACCGGGCGGCCCCAATAATATATCCTTTTACTGGATGGGCTGAAATAAGAACCCAGGGAGCCTTAGGTTCAAAGCAGCTCACACTTTCCTTTTAAGGAAAATGGCCCCAGTGCTTCTTTCATAAAATTTCATGACTCCTACACTTTGATTTATTGGTGAAGGCAACCTGCTAGGCAAGCAACAGAGGCCTGACTGAGGAAGCAGTGCATGGGCCTGACAGCCACACGGGGGCAGGACCCAGGGGGCACAGTTCCGTTGAGTTGGCCTGGCTGGAATTCAAACTAATGGGAGTGCTCCATATCCAGTGACAGAAAAGCACCAATCAAATCATCTCTAGGATAGATATGCTAGCAGATTTTACTCCATGAACCCAGATACATGATCTTAGATTTAGAAGAACTGAGACCCATAGTAATCAAATGTGCAGTTGAAGAAAGAAATTTCTGTGTCCTGACTACAAATCTCTATTCCCAAGGGCCATCTGTCAAAGCCTCTCCTCATTACACTTAAAGAGCCTGATTACAGCATTCCTAAACATTTTCCCCAATCATTACATAGATAATGTTTATCAGTAGAGCATCTATTGATAGTACTCTGACAGGTGCTGAAGAATAAGTTATATACATATAAGAGTAAGTTATACAGATATGAGAATAAGTTACATATATATGAGGAAGTAAAGGAGATACCAAGCAAGGCAGTAACTGAATCATGAAAAAGAAAAAAAATTATTCTGATATTTGTTAAAACAGTAAGGCTTCATTCAACACTATTGCAATAGTGGAGAGAGATGGGGCGCAACTCTGAATACAACATGAATAAGTAGGCATTTATAGCCTGGGAGCAGGTTAGGAGGCCATTGGTGGGTGGGAAATTACTAAGAGGAGACATCAAGGGGAAGGAGAATTCTTGCTAAACTGATCTAACAGAATTCTTGCTGAGGGCAGGCCAGAGCAATCAGATACCAAGGGTAGGGAGATTTTCTCTAAACTGACTTGGCAGGATTCTTGCTAAAATTGGGCTCTGCAGGCCTGGCAAGGACAAGGTGTATGTGTGGGAGGAAGTTGTGGCAAAGTCAAGGCCTAGTCAAGTAGACGGCTTAGAGGGAACATAACTAAAGTTTAGTCAAGGAGAGTGTCTTGTCAGAAGCCAGGAAAGTTTCATAGAATGACAGGACTTGAGTTGGGCCTTAAAGATGGGATAGGATGTGAACATGTGAAAAGAAGAGAGAAGCCACTTCCACAAAGGTATCCATCATAAACAAAGATGCAGAAGGGGAGGAAGGAGGCGCATTTAAAGTACGGAGAGTAGAAACTAGGGAAGCAGTGGGACATAAGAAAGAAAGGCAGACTCAAGAGAGATTTGGATGCCAGGTCTATGAAAAAACTGATCCAGTAAAGTAATTAGAAATTTGATCTTGCAGGATATCAATGTTTTATTACCTGCTACCTTTTTTTTTGGGGGGGGGGGGGTAGAGCTTTGAATGAAGTAAAAGCTAACATATCAACAATGTTCATCTGAAGAAGTTAAATATACATTTTTATTCCTAACTAATAAAGGTAAATTAACTGAGCTTATAAGTCTACTAAATATACCTCATGATAAATATAGATTAAAACAGACTATAAAATTAATATATTTATAAATATGAATTAAAACACCCTAAAAGTTAATAAATTTCCAGGATTTAAATACTGTAGTTATATATACATACTATAAAATATTTGGTGGCAAATCTTCATTGTAACAACAAAGGAAGCTGAATACACAATTTGTTAAATCCATCCATGCAACTTCCAGGGCTTTCCAAGCAGTAATGTGTGTCTTTATCACCATCAAACAGGACGTTAGCATCCCTTTTCTACAGAGCAATCTGTTTTGCTAGATTTAGTGCTACAAAGGAAGAAAAACTGACAAGATCTTAAACAAAAGGCTATTCAGTAATGTTAAGCTTCAGCCACCAAATCCAGCTTCTAATAAGAAATCTAATTTCCATTCAGTGAAATGACATAATTTAGCCACTTTGGGGGTAAACCATGTTGTATGGCTTTTCCCTATACTAAATGGCTTTCACAGAGTCGGGCTTCAGTAAATACTGCATGCATGGATCAATGAAGTCAGCTGTCTCAAACACAGTAAACAGCTACAGATAGGACAGATTACATCAACCTTCCCTGATAGAACAATTTCTATAACTAAGAAATCACAAAAGTCCGCTTTCCTAAACGTCTCTCCTTTGTGTGTGTCAATCTTCTCAGTCATTAATAGAAAGCTTTCTGATATGATTTTCATTTAAGTTCAAAATGAGTGTTAGAGGAGTAAAGTCCTTGACTTTGGGGCAACGTATACTCAAAAGCAATTAGATATTTGCTCAGTTTTCACCTAAAATGAGGAATGAATACAACTGCCATGACTCTTCTCCAACTGAAGCAGATGGGAAATCAACAGTAGTCATCCAACTGAGGAATTCTTCCATAACAGCACCTTATTTACAAATCCTAGCCCAGGAAATAAATGAGACTTTAGCTAGTGTAATATGTTACCTTATAATGAGTAAAAAGAAAAAAAAGAGTAATACATCTGTAAGTTGGGTAAATTGAACACATATATCTAAATATTTCTATGTCAAATACCCGCTGATATTTAGTCACTTAGTAACTGTCTACCATTTCCCTCTTTTCTAAGATTTATTTATACTCTTGTTAGAAAAAAATGGAATGTAGCTATTTAAAAGTTACTATAAAAAATGGACACCGTAGGGGCCGGCCTGGTTGTGTAGCGGTTAAGTTTTGCAGGCTCCACTGCGGCAGCCCAGCGTTCATAGGTTTGGATCCCAGGCATGGACCTATGCACCACTTACCAAGCCATTCTGTGGCAGGCGTCCCACATAAAGTAGAGGAAGATGGGCACAGACGTTGGCTCAGGGCCAGTCTTCCTCAGCAAAAAAGAGGGGTATTGGGAGCAGATGTTAGCTAAGGGCTAATCTTCCTTAAAAAAAAAATGGACCCTATAAACTAATGTCCTGTGTCCATGATATCTAAACAACTTTGTCTGGTTAAAATGCATAGCATTACCTTTCCTTCTTTCTTTGTTTTTAAATACCCAAATATTTAAAGAAAATACATCTCTTATTTTCTTCTTTTTACCATGATCTTAAAAAATCCAGACCACTAATTAGTCAACTGGACTCAGATTATGAATTTCAGAAAGTGAGAGAACATGATTAATCCTGTGTCAGATAAGCATCCAATCATTATGTTATAAAAACTCACTCATTTTGAGTGACTAAGGAGAAAGTATGACTGAATTATATGGGATATTTGAAAAAACAGAACGATTTACTCATTTCAGATAGACGGAATGGCTCCAACTCTGAAGTATAGTAAGAAAGTGACAGATGAGAAGCAGAGACACCCAAGTTTTCAGTGCAGCAACGTTACTACTCAGAGGTACAAACTTACACCAGTCCTTCAATCCGTCAATTCTGCTTTCTCCAACTTTCAAAGACAATCTCTGCTGCCTATCTGCATTTTCTTTTTCATATATATACATATATGAATACAAGTATATTCATATATGAATACATATAATACAAGGGAAAGTTTTTGAAGAGTAGAAAGGGAAATATAACTATACAGGTTGCTTATTAAGTGGCTATTAATATTATCTCTACATAGAGATCTGGCCATGTCAGCTTCAATAATTGCATTTGTGATAAAGCATCATCTACATAACCATATTCATTAGACAAAATAACCCTAAATACAGTTGTTCTTTCCATGTCTTGCTGGGTTTTTTTGTTTTTTTTTTTTTTTTGTGAGGAAGACCAGCCCTGAGCTAACATCCGTTGCTAATCCTCCTCTTTTTGCTGAGGAAGACTGGCCCTGGGCTAAAATCTGTGCCCATCTTCCTCTACTTTATATGGGACGCCGCCACGGCATGGCTGACAAGCAGTGCGTCGGTGGGCGCCCGGGTTCCGAACCCGCGAACCCCAGGCTGCCAAGCGCAGACTAAACCGCTGCACCACTGGGCAGCCCCAAACATGCTGTTTTTTTAACAGATGGGTCAATGGTAAATTAGTTCAGGTCACATCAATTATCACAAAAATGATATATAATTTAATCAAGCCATTTGAAGGTTTGTGTGAATAAATACATACAAACAACATAAATGTACCTGCTTAGATACAAATACATAAGGAAGTGGCTAAAAATAAGATCAAAGAATATGAAAATTTGGCAAGACTTTCAAAGAACACAACAGGTAAAATCATTTTCCCCTCCTAATATTTTGAATGCTTAACTACATTCACAGTTAGTGTTGGTATTATACTCCAGGTTGGGGCCCAAGGGCACTGTGTTTCTGATGTACTCAAAAACCTATTTGAAAGAATTTTATTTTTCTAAGGTACAGTTCTTTCTATACTATAAGTTCCTCCATTACTTATGAGAAGGATAAAAGGGTTGTAAAGGTGCTGGCAGAACAGAAATTATGTTTGCCATATGAGTAGAATAAAAAGGTAGTAAGAGAAACGAGTGCCATCAAATCCTGGGTTGAAGTCCACAATGAGAAGACAGCAATGGAATGGAAAGCCTTGTCCAAAACAAATTTATCCAATAGGAAAGGGAAAGGGGACCAGTGAGTGCTCTATTTCATGCAGGCACCTACTATATGGAAAGCCACAAAACACTTGGGTGAAATAAGGGGGGAAAAATAGCTATGATGTCTCTGTGGACTTGCCTAGACCAGTGGAAAATATGAATGATAAATGACTAAAGAGATACAATGCTGACACAGAGGGAAGATATGAGACTCACAGGAGAAATTGGCTATGTACCCCAGAGTTAATCATTAACAAAAGGGTAGAGTAAGCATAGATTTTTAAGAAAGCAGATTTCAAAATTTTTCAAAAAAAAAAATAAGAAGATAAAAATCAAGAACTCAGCTCTGGAGTTGTACTGAGTGAGTCTGAATCCTGGCTCTGCCACTTAGCTGTGTGATCATGGGCAAGTGACTCCAACTCCACAGACCTCAGTTTCTACATCTGTAAAATGGGAGAAGTAATCTTATTTTTAAAGCTTTTCTAGGATTGCTATAAGAAACAGAAAAGTTAATAGCTGACATTCATTTAACATGTACTATATGTGAAACTATGTGCTAAACACTCCAAATGTATTCATTCATATATATTCTTCATGGCTGTATGAAATCAATTCTATTGTTAGCCCTATTTTCATAGGTTAGAAAATGAAGCTTAAGCCAGTGTTCAGTAAATATCAGCTTTATTTCATGACCCTAAATGACAAACAGAAAGGTAACACGAAGAGAGAGAGAAGATTCACAAAACTAGATATGGTTATTAAAAAATCACAACTAGTATTGATGAAGAAAAGGGGGCCAAGAAGAGAAACCAATGTGCTAGAGAGTTCAATGATGTATTTGAATTTTTAAAGAACACAAATAAAAAAGAAGAGATATTTAAGAAGGATAATATTCTTATAGGGCTAAGCCCTAAAAGAGATGACACTGGCAATAAAAACAGCTATTTCAGATGTATATATTATCAGAACAAGAAAGGAGGAGACCAATTATCAGGGACATATGGAACAAAGTTCAAGTGACAGAGAAAACAGATCCCTAAGTTTCTTCATCAAGAATACACTGCAAGTATTTCCTTAATCATCCCTTTCCCTTTTTACTGACTCTTTTGTTATAATTCATATACATACTCAATTCTTTCCCATTTAGTTTAAAACTAAAACAACAAAAAGTACTTCTGTCCTTTCTTCTTCCTCTCCTTTCCTTCTCTGACTCACTCCTCAAAAGAATAGCTTGCACTTCAGCCTCCAGTTTTTTCCCTTTCACTCTTCAATCCAAAGCAATCAGGTCTCCATCCCCACCAGTTGTATACAAACAGGAAAAGCCTTTCTAATTGCAAATTTAATGGACTCTTTTCAGGACTCACTAATTTCACCTTGCTGAATATTTGACATCATCATCCACACTCTTCTGCAACTCCCTTCCTTCCTTGGTACTGGGCTGGTTTTCTTGCTCTCTCTCTAGCACTCCCTCTCATGTTATTTGGTTCTTCCTTTGTCCCACTCTGACTTGGTGTTCTATTTTTCATCCCTTCTATTTCACTTAGAGATGAGATATCTTCTATTTTAATTTAATAATCCTCCATGCTTTACTTTGGGCCCTCAACTCTCCAGAGCTTAATATTAAAACTTCCCCAGGAACACAAGGTACAAAAAAAAAGTGTCACTCTGTCTAACCGAGTCCATTGCCTTCTCATTAGGAATTCAGCTTCCTTTGGGATTCCCAACAGGCCTCGTTTGTAACATTTGGTTTAGCAGTCTCTCCATTTCCCTCTTCTTTCTCCTAAGAGGTTTGATCAGACATACAACAAAAGCCTTTGGTTCCCCTTCTGCTTCCTCAGGGGCTTTTCTGTCTGTCAGTACCTGTGCTGGCTGCTAAGCTGCTTCAGAATTCACTCTCTTATCTCACCCATCAGGCCAATTAGGAACAAGTTCTATCTTATTTTCTGTTGAGTTACAACGGGCTTTCAACTATTAACCAAAGTTCCTAGTGTTTACAATTTTCCTTCAGCTCAGATAACGCTGGTGGATCTGTAAGATCATTGATTTAAATTCCTGAAAACAGAGATAGTTAAAAACACAGCAATCCCAAAGAGACCATTTTGAACTAGAGATAGATTTATCTTGTAAATTTTCAAAGAATTTGTTTATACAGGGAAATACATGTTTGTTTCCTTGAACCCTAGAAGGGAACACATATTTGCTTGAGAATCATCCATTAAGCATGAAAAATGTCTCAGGCCTGAGATCTTTAACATAGTTTTCTTTCTGTCTGAGATTTTTTGAGCTCAGATATTTTTCCGTATAAAAGCCACTGACCTTGTATTATCTTTTCCTTTTTCAGATTCTACTGACTAAGGTAGACATCACTCCAGTTCACTATGATGAGGCGACATAAAAGAGACTGGAGTTGAAGTTCCCTGGCAACCCAAGCAAACATAGGGAAAGAATCAGATCAAGCACTGCTCCTTTTTCCAAAGCCTTTCTTGTTGATCCTGGCCTACCAGACCTTGTATTCCTCAAAAATCACCCCAAATCAGTAGTGTCTACAATCCAATCTTGTACTTGATTACTCTATGTAATTTGTAGTCCTAGATTTTTCAGGTACATGGCATCTCTCCATTATTATAATTGCTCCTAATGGTATAGTACACTCCTTTTGTATGCATCAGTGCTAAACAGACTATAAGCGTTTGGCTAAAACTCATTGATGCTACAACGTATTAGCTTTGAGCTCTAATAGCACCTGACTTCACCCAAGCCCCAGCTTACTCATTAATTCCTGTTCCAAATTTCCAGCATTTCCACTATCTTGAATTACTCTGAGCCTATTATTTATGAATAGTAATGGATCTGGGTAGGTCATTTGAATTCAGACTGCTCGGTTGCTGTTTCACAAAAATCATGAAGTCTAGCCTCCATACTTGCTATCCAAGAGCATGCGCTGTACCTAAGGCTTATTAACTGGCCATGAAACTTTTTAACTCAGTTGACAAATCTGCATTAGAGGTTCAATGCCTCTACTGAACAAACAATTCAAAAAAGCTCCCAAAAGTTTACTGAAATTAATGCTTCTAAATACTCAGTTGGATTCCATAATAAAATACTTTACTCAAATTTTGGTTTTTGGCAAAATGTTTTATCAAGTTTCTAGAGGAATAAAACACTATATAAATAAAGTGACCATAAATTTTATCATCCAAATAGGGACACTGAATAGTAAAAACACTGAATTAGTAAAAAGAAGCACTATTAATAATTACACAAAGACAACAAGCATAGACTAGGATTGTTCCAGACAAACCAGGACATAAGTTCCCCCTCCACACAAAGCACCTTATACCAAACTGGATCCTTGTCCTACTCAAGAATGTTATCTAAAACTTAGTAAAGTTAATCTAAACAGGAGTCAACAGATACGTGGTCAGATAAGATAACTGAAAGAACTCTGTGCCAAAGTGAGAACAAGATTTAATTTCAGACTAAGATGAAATCCAAACTGTATTATGAGGTATTAAAACATGGCCCCAAAATTCTTTGACATTCTTCATTGAGAGGTACAGTTTATGTCCCCTGCTCTTGAATCTGGTCTCTTCAAACACTTGACCAATAAAGTAGGAGAAAGTGACAATGTGTCAGTTCTGGGCACAGACCTTAAAATACTGGCAGCTCCCACTTACTGTATGTTGTTAGCGCTGTTCAGATCATCTGTTCCTTATTGATCTTTCTGCCGGATTGATCTATCAATTCTGACACAGGGGTGTTGAAGTCTCCAACTACAATAGTGGATTTGTTTATTTCTCCTTTCAGTTGTATCTGTTTTTACCTTACGTATTTTGACACTCTATTGTGAGGTGCATACACATTAAGAATTGTTATGTCTTCTTGAGTAACTGACTCCTCTATCATTATGTAATGTCCCTCTTTATCCCTGATGGTCTTCTGAATCATCAGAAATGTCTGCTTAGTCTGAAACACAGCTACTCCAGCTTCCTTTTAATTAGTGTTAGCATGGTATATTTTTATTTATCCCTTTACTTTTAACCTGAGTCTTTATATTTAAGGTGGGTTTCTTGTAAACAACATATCGTTGGGTCTTGATTTTTATCTAGTCTGACAACCTCTGTCTTTTTATTGGTATCTTTAGACCAATTATATTCTAAGTGATTTTGATATAGGTGTATTAATATCTATTCTATTTATAACTGTTTTCTATTCATTGTATTTGTCCTTTTTTTCTCCCCTTTTTTTCTATCTCCTCTGACTTTAACTAAGTATTATATACGATTCCATTTTATGTCGTCTTAGTGTATCAATGATACTTTTTGAAATTTTTGTAGTGGTTGTCCTAGAGATTACATTATACATTTCTAACTAATCTAAGTCCACTTTCAGATAATCCTATATCACTTCATGTGTAGCATATAGGTACCTTATAAGAGAGTATTCTCAATTCCAACCCCCCATCCCTTGTGATACTGCTGTCATTCATTTCACTTATCTATATGCTATAATCACCCAATAGTTACTACTATTGCTTTAAATAAGCAGTTCGCTTTTAGATCAACTAAGAAGAAAAATAAAAGATTTTAGTTTACTTCCATTTATTCCTTCTCTGACACTCTTCTTTTCTTTATATAGATTCAAATTTCTGACCTATATCATTTTCCTTTTGCCTGAAGAACTTCTTTTAACAATTCTAATAGGACAAGTCTACTGGCAAGGAATTCCCTCAGGTTTTTTCTTTTTGTCTGAGAAAGTTTTTATTTCTCCTTCATTTTTGAAGGATATTTATTGGATACAGAATTCTAGGTTGATTTTTTAAAGTATTTTCTTTAAGTATTTCACTCCACTCTCTTCTTCCTTGCATGGTTTCTGATGAGTAGTCTGATGTAATTCTTACCTTCTTTCCCCTATAGGTAAAGTATTTGTTCTTCTAGCTTCATTCAAGATTTTCTCTTTGTCTCTGTTTTTCTCCAATTTGAATATGATATGCCAAGGTATGGGGTTTTTTATTTTTGTTTTTTGGGTTTTGTTTAAATATATATATATATATATATATATATATATATACGTAGCCTACTTGGTGTGCTCTGAGCTTCATGGACCTGTGGTTTGGTGTCTGTCATGAATTTTGGAAAGTTTTCTGTCATTATTACTTCAAATACTTCTGCTCCATTCTCTCTTTCTTCTGCTGGTATTCCAATTATGCATATGTTACACTTTTTGATATTGTCCCCCAGTTCTCAGATGTTCTTCTTGTTTTTTGTTTTCTCCTTTGCATTTCAATTCAGGAAGTTTTTACTCACCTGTATTCAAGCTCCTTCTTTCCTCAGTTGTGTTGAGTCTACTAATGAGCACATCAAAGCCATCTTTCATTTCTGCTATAGTGTTTTTAATTTCTAGCATTTTCTTTTGATTCTTTCGTAGAGTTCTCATTTCTCTGTTTACACTACCCATCTTTTCTTGCATGTTGTCTACTTTTTCCATTAGAGCCCTTAACATATTAATCATAGTTATTTTAAATTTCCTCTCTGATAATTCCAACATCTGTGTCATATCTGAGTCTGGTTGTGATGACTGCTTTGTCTTTTCAGGAGTATTTTTTTTCTTACCTTTTGGAATTCCTTGTAACTTTGTGTTGAAACCCAAATGTAAAGATTTTTGTTAATCTGGCTAAGAGTTGTGCAGTTTACTGTTTGCTATAGCTACAGGTACCAGAGGCTTCAAATTCTTCTAGTGTTCTAAAAATCTCCTGAGTAAATCTAAGTTCTCTTCATGGGCCTGCATCTTGGGCTGTGACCCTCACCAGTGTTTCTCCAGTGATATAGCTTTTTTTTCCTTTCAACCTCCTACTTTCTTCCCTGACCACAGTGTTCCCAGTCTATTTCTGTGAGGCCCTGACCATTGTTCACTATGATTTCCCCCACTTAGGTGAGACAGAAAGGTTGGAAAGAGCCTAAGTAGGAGAAAGTCCCATCCACCAGCTGGGATAAGCCTCTAGCAAAGACTTTTCCCTGCAGAGTACGCTTTTGTGATGGAGAACACTCTGAGTGTATTTCACAAGGATTACTCTTCTCCTCCACCTGCCAAGGCCATAGGGAGATCTTTCCATGATCTTCGCTGTGAGAACTTTGTGGGATTCATGAAGGCAAAGCTCAAGAGAGTGTGGGGGCCTCCCTAAGACTGTGGCCCCCAGGAGTTTTCACTCTTCTACTAGTCCACACTCAGTCTCTAGCAATTCATCAAAATTACCATTTAAGTGTCCCTACCAGTTTATGGCTCCAGGAGCTTGTGCTCCAGGTAAGGAGATTTTGGCTATGTCTATCTGGACGTGTCTACTTCTCTACAGTTTAGTATAGTGGTTTGCCCTGTGACCTCCATTCTCTGATGAATTGAAAAGTTTTTGATTTTCAGTTTTCCTAGCTTTTTCTCTTTGTAAAGATGGGAGCAACAACTTCCAAGCTCTTTACATGTTGGAGCTGAAACAAGAAATCTCACTTCCTATGTCTTGGGATGTTCACTCTGAGAACCCTGTCATGTTGCTATTAGAAAGCCCAAGCCACGTGAAGAGCCAGCAACAACTTGCCAGCCACGCGAGTGAACCATGTTGACAACGGATGCCTTATGTCCCGGTCAAGCTGCAAAAAATGATACCATGTGGAGCAGAAACAAACTTTTCCTGCCCAGACCTTCCCCAATTGCAGATTCATGGGAAAAATAAATGATAGTTGTTGTTTTAAGTCTTTAAGTTTTGGGGTGGTTCATTTTACAGTAATATATAAGCAGAACATTCCTAAGATGATCCTTAAGGCCTTGCCAACTTCTCAAAACTCAATTCATACCAGTCTCCCCTGAACACATCCCATGCCCCGAGTCACATGGGCTCTCAGAGTCTGTAGAACATCCCAAGTTCTTCTCAGGGTCTAGCCTGAAACACTCTTGTCTCTCCTCTTTACCTAGTTGGTCACATCTCCTCCTTAGATCTAAGCTTAAATGTCCACTCCTCAGCAGTATTCCATTGTCCATCCATCTAAAGTATGCTTATTGTCCACCCCTCTCTCTCACTCAAATATACATAACCCACTACTCTCTCTGTTACTTCATTCTCATAGCTCTCTTTTCCTTTATGTAATTTAAAACTACAGATTTGTCTGCCGACTTGATTAATTTTTGCCTCCCCACTAAATGATAGGTTCCATGAAAAGAGAAACTCAGTTTTGTTCACCGTTACATGGCCATTGCCTGCCCCAGTATACAGAACACAGTAGGGGCTTAGTAAATATCTCTAAAGGAAGGAGCTTGTTTAAATAGGTACTGCCTCCATGCATTCCTAGTTTAGACCAGGGTTTCTCACCCTTGGCACCACTAACATTTTGGGCTAGATAATTCTTTGTTGCAGGAGACTCTCTTGTTCATTTGTAGGATATTTCACAGCATCCCTGGCCTCTAGATGCCAGTAACACCACTCCTGCTCCCCAAGTTGCAAAAACCAAAAATGTCTCCAGGTATCATCAAATGTATCCTGGGGAGCACGATTGATAACCAGTTAAAAACCACTCATTTAGACTAGAAAAATGCTACTTCCCTAACATCTTGGTTTAAACTAAAAGGATGACAATAATACTGAAGCAACTCAGAATGTGGATATGCTTTAAACTGAAACCAATCTTATCATCATTTCCCCGCCCTAGTCCACCTCAAAAACCACTTACACTTAACTACGGGAGAGAGATTCTAGGAGTCCTGACATTACAATAATTGGAAATTTCCACACCAACTCCTTCAAAAAATTCCTCCACTATCCAAAGAATGCCTCCATTTTCACCAGCTGGACATAGCTGATATATGACCACAATTTTGAAGACAGCAAATATCACTGATTGTTTTGAGAGCCTCCTAATCAAATGATCAAAGAACCCTGATAATAAAAATGGCTAACAGAGGCCAATACATTGAAACATTGTCTAATAGGAAAGTTATTCCTGTACAGTTTAGTCTAATAATTGAAATCATGCTTCTTGCCCAACAATACCCTCATTGTCACTTTTGTCAAAAAGATTAGGCATTGTTTGTTTATCTGCTGCAAGCTAAATGAAACCAGCTGTACCAATGAACCAGATTCGAATGCCTTGCATTCTTCCTCTCAAGGAAGTCAGGGCTGAATCTGCAATTTGAATAGACTTTAGGGTTTTTAAAAATAAAATTAGCAGATGTTGGTAGATGGGCTATTATCCTCCTTGGACTAGGTGAGGATTAGAACTTTACTTTTTCAACTTTCATCTATACTCAGGAAGCACCAGATCTGAAAATCACATGCAGCAAACTCCATTTACTCCACTGGCTTTTTTTAAAAATCCAGTTTCTCTCATTGTACATTGTAATGCTGTATTTTGTGTATTAAATTACAAAGCTAACACTGATTGCATTATCACACTACGATGCCATTTTCGTACCCTGTGACTAATAGTGTGGTTACAGGCTTGATCTTTGAAGTGAGCTGTGATAATAAGCTTTGGCCCATGGACCCGAAGTCTAAAAGAAATCAGAGCAGACCTAATGAGAAACAGAGACTGAGCCTCGGGAGCATCCTGCAGCAGAGCTTATAAAATGTAATCAGATTTGCCTCTGTTTTGTACAGAGTTCCCATTTGTGGGTAAGGAACCTCTCAGGACGCTGGAAGTCAGCATGACAGTCCAGGTGTCAACACTTAAGATTGAAACTTCAGTGAACCAGGAGTCCAGTGTTTTCCATCTGGGGATTTCTGACTTGTAGAATTCTTCGAACTCCTTCTGAGAGTGTTTCAGTGGAGTTGACCTCAAGTGCAAGCAACAAGAGCCACCTCTTTAATCTCACATATTCTGAAAAGGTAGTTAACTGCCACTGCCTTTCTTCTTGCTGCTGCTTGTTTTAATTAACAGCATTTCTTCCCTCTATTTCTCCTGGGGCTATGAAGGGCTCTTTGAAATGTATTTAGTGTATTTCGGTCTTGGTTTGGCGTAGTCTCTCAGTTTATGAGGTCATTTAATTCAAGTTCAATTATTCAGCACAAATTGGCAGAATGAAATGCTAAAAGAAGATTGGCACTTTCAATCACATAAATCTCATGTTACATAAAGTGAGCAAATTCCTCCATTGTGCTTACTGACCTCTGAGATAACAATTTACGGCTGGCACAAACCAGCGTGGGCAGGCTTCTCTGTTTAGCAAGCTCCCACAGGGGTAAGGCTTTGGCATCTTCACCTCAACAGAAACTGAAGATAAGCAGAAAAAAATGACCAGAAATTAGGACCATCTGTGGAATGACTTAGTGTGATTCCAATACTCTAATTCCAGAAGTGGAACAAAGAGCAAAGTTCTTTTTTCTCTAAATGACGCTAGAAGTAAGAGAAAATCAAAAGCAAGCAGCTACAGCCTCACATCCCCCTGGATAAAGCATGAAGGAAAAGAGGACTCTGTCCCAGGCAACAGCAAAGGTTCATAGCTTCTCACCGCTGGGATGCACAAACCTGGGGGAATTCGGGCATCTGGGAGGGACTTGGGCGTGCTCTACCAGCTGATCCCAGCACACTGAGGAGCGCAGGGGTCCCAGCACATCTCAAGTTTGGACGTTCAGGGGGTTGGTGGTCATAGCTCTCACAGCCAGGCATTCATGGGTGATAGCCCATAAACAACCCACCAACCCTTCAAATTATATTGATTAAAGTCAATTCCCTTTAACACTCAAACATAACACTTTTGCTTAGTCAAAATTTGTACAATAATCAAAATGAATCAATTTGCTTTTACTTTAAGGCCCTCAGGCTTTAAGAAATTTAGTGGACAGTCTAGTAACAAAGGGTGAAAATTTTATTATATTTGCTTGGAGGACCAAGCCCCAAAAGGAACTGTCCCAAGGAGTCCTAATACACACAGTGATGAGGCAGTCTTGATTTAAAAGCACATGAACCTGTGAATTCAATCAGTCACCACTGGAGAGAACATATTTAAAATACTTTAGTTAACATCATCCTCTCTTCTTTCCTTTTGAAATTCCACACCATTTTATCCCTTCTTACTGTGTTCTAGCTTACATAGATTACATTCTAACTTATACAGTTACTTATGTATATGGACCATCTCCCTTCAAGATTGTTAAGTTTCCTGTGGGCAGAATCCACATCTGAGTTACCTCTTTTTCACCTATAGCACAGAAAGGACATAAAGACAACATAGTAAATACCCATCATTAGTTGAATAAGCTCAAAAGATGTTAGTAAGTCTCTTAAGGTACAAAACTCTCTGGGAAACTGAGAAGCGAAAAAATGATATCAAGGTGCTGAATTAAAGACATTTAAAAATACCACATGTTTTAAAATACAAAGTATTATACAACGCATGATTTTTTAAAATCCCATATTAAACACTACAGGGATTTAGAAGAGAGAACATAATCAGGAAACCAGACCAGGAGAGAGATTAGTGGCCAGAGTGATGATAAACTGCCTTCCTTTCCCAAACATAAGCACACACACTAGCACAAAGAAAGTATTAAGAAGCTGGAGAACATTGGTTTAAAAAAAAATCTGTACTCAAATATGAAAATGTGGGAAGTTCAAAGCATTTAAAAATAAGAAAACTTATTTGTGAGTGTTGTACGTTGATGTGGTTGCAATTAACCAGCCATATTCTTTAGAATCAAGCTCATTGCCAAGGAGCCTCCACAGCAGTACAGGAATCGCGGTTAACTTCTCCTCAACCTATGTGTCCCTACGGGAATAAGAAACTCAAGAGAATTCAAGATAATAAAAAGCCTTTCTATTCCTTCTCAAGTTTCTAAACTATGGCTAACAGCAACTATACCAAAATCAACAATTACACAAACCTCTTGATGTGGGGGAATATCCTTTGCTTATATTACTTAAAGAAGAACCATGAAATAAAAAAATGGCTTACACATACCATATGTAGGAAAAAAAAAAACATTGTCATGAACACAATGCCAAATTAGTGAGGTTTGAAATTAATAAGTATTATGGATTGAATTGTGTCCTCCAAAAAGATATATTGAAGTTCTAACCCCTAATACCTCAGAATGTGACCTTATTTGGAAATAGGGTCTTTACAGAAGTAATCAAGTTAAAACGAGGTCATTAGGGTGGGCCCTAATCCTATGTGACTAGTGTCCTTATAAAAAGGGGAAATTTAGACATAGAGACAGACACACCGGGAGAACACCATGTGAACATGAAGGCAGAGGTCAGGGCGATGCGTCTACAAGCCAGGAATGCCAGTGATTGCCAGCACACCACAGGAGCCAGGAGAGAGGCATGGAATGCACTCTCCCTTACAGAACCAACCCTCAGAAGGAACCAACTCTGCCAACACCTTGATTTTAGCTCTAGCCTCCAGAACTGTGAGACAATAAATTTCTGTTGTTTAAGCCACCCAGTCTGTGGCATTTTGATTCAGCAGCCCTAACAAACTAACACAATGAGGTTCATGGCAAAATCCAAACTTGACACCTGTATATCAACATATATGTATAAAATGCTTACCCACCAAAAGTCAATGGGATCTCTACAAATGTCAGGCAGCTTTATTACAACATAATCACAGCTATTATTGGGGAAGATGCTGGAGATAATGTTTAAAGATGGAGGCAGGGATGCAGACATCTATGGAAGAGTGGTGAGGAATACTGGAATGGGGATCCCAATATTTAGGTGGCACTTTAAATTATGTAGCGCTTCAGGGGACCCACCAAACAAACTCAGCTCTCAAGTGTTGCTAGATGGCATGTTAACTGTTGTTCGTTGGCCTGACCTTGCCACCGTAAAGCAAGTAAACACAGGCAGCCTGTCATCTCTTAAAGCAGGTGAGTGGTCAATGGCTTTCATCTCCAGCTGGAGGAAATTAAATACTACATGTGACCAGCAGGCTTGAAAATGCTTGAGAAATGCTGACAAGATACATTTAGACCTGCTGGAGTGAAAAGTATTAACTGTCCAGAACTATCCTTTTCAAAGATTGCAGGTACTTTAAGTCTTTCTGTTATTCAGGAATAATAAATGGAGATTGTTCAACTATCTCTAAGATTCTGACATAAAGTTAAGCATTTAATAGAGTTATTAACTTGCCTTGGGTAATCAGCTGAGCACAACTGATTTGGGAAGGCACTTCCAAGTGATTGGTTTGTTTCCTTATAATGAAATAGTATGTTTACTTCTGTTTGATTCACAATTAAAACAAGTCAGAGCATATGTGAGAACCATCTGGAATATTCAACGAAGATCAAGTCTTTCCAAAGAAGGCTTTATTCTGTGGAAGCAGTATAGTGTAATGATTAGGAAAGGAATGGCTTCAAACCAGATAGACATGAGCCAAAACAAGCTTTGCCCCTAACCATTTGCATGAACTTGGACAAGTGGCCGAATCTCTCTAAGCACCAAGATTACTGGTCCAATGGAGATAACAATAATAGGATCTTCTTATAGGGTGTGTGAGAAGTAAATAAGACAATGGATATACCATATTTTATACAAAATAAATGCTTAATCCAGTGTAGTTATCTTCACATTACTAACATTAGAGGTACAAGTAATTTTTATACAGCACAGTACTAACGATTTTTCTTTAGGAAAGAATATAAAAACTTCAGACAACCCTTATTGAAATTAACTCAACTATTTAGATCATTACCATGACATTCCACAATGCTCAAGCAACAGAGTAAAGTCGTTAACAGTGCTCTAGATTTGTTTTGCTTTTTATTCTTCATCATATTTATTTTTCATTCAAATTTCGAAAAAAGACCTGGGTTTTTTTGCAAATATCTAAGGTCTCAAAATTAATACTACTACTTTTGACTTAACAGCATTTCTGCATTTCCTTACTCACACATCTTTCTTTATCAAGTAAATTCCTTCATCTTCTTAACTTAAAAACCACGAACAAAGATATAAAGACTACGTTCCAGAAAAGCCAAAGATTACCTAAATCAGCACATTGTCAAAATTTCCAATTACGTGTTTAGAATGATCCTTCAGAGAATTTTCTTCTATATCTTTTTATTTAATTACTTAGCTTAGAATTTCCTATATTTTATAATGACTTTAAAAAGAGACAAAAACAGGGATAGGGTAGAAAATCATTTTTCAACATTATTTGGTAATGTTATTACGGTAAAACAAGGCTTGTGTCTCCTGAAGTTATTTCAGAAATAGCATTAAGTTTTCTACAAGCTACCTGTCACCAAATACAGTAACTCTATTCTCTTAATAAGGGAGAGGGAGGAGGTCTATCAGAAACATACAGGGGTGAGCTTTTTAAGAATTCAAATCTGTGCCCTGACTCCCAGATAGTATGGGGGGAAGAGGATAATGGGGGAAAGGGTTGTTTCTCTCTGCAGAAATATATGCAGCACAATGCCAAAGCAAATGAGTAGGAAGAAAGAAAGAGTTTGCAGTTTTTAAGTTAAATGACTTCTGAAAGATGGAGTAAAAGCTCAATTTAAAAAGACGTCAAGGCCAGCCCCAGTGGCCTAGTGGTTCAGTTCAGCACACTCTGCTTCAGCAGCCCAGGTTCAGTTCCCAGGCACAGACCTACACAGCTCTGTTAGCAGCCATGCTGTGCTGGTGGCCCACATACTAAGAAATAGAGGAAAACTGGCACAGAAATTAGCTCAGGGTGAATCATCCTTGGCAAAAAAAAAAAAAACAGACGTCAAGAATGGCCAATATATTTGGCTTTGTCAAATCAGTACTCTTATTCTTAAGCGAACACTAAACTTCCATGAGAAATTAATCATATTCACCTGGAAACCAGTTCAAGGGTTCCAACTCCAATGAGAGAAAGAGAAAACAAAGTTGTGGGGAAGGGATACAACACAAAAGATAAATTCGACAAGTCTGCAAAACTATTTGCTAGCAGGGAAACCAATTCCCCTGACCTTTACACTTGTTAAAACAACAACAACAAAAACCCTGAGGGAGGATATCTATTGCATATTAAATGAGAATTATTTAAATATACTGTTACTTAATATTAAGAGAGCAGGTACATTATCCATGTGAAATTATCAAAAATTAATGAACTTACTTGCTTTTCCCTTTGTATACTGTAGCATAAGATCCTTCCCCTAGTTTTTCCAGTTTTTCATATGAGTCAGCTTTTCCAAATTTGGGACTTGTCGGCTATAAATGGAGCAGAGGGTAAACAAAACAGTTTGTATCAATCTAATTAACAATAAATAACCTGATTTTGCTGAAAATGTACAGACTCTCTGTCACTTTTTAAATAACTCTTCCCTGATATAGGAATGTTTATTTTAAAAAACAACATAATAAATATTCAGGGTATAAAACTCAAATGCAAATGAACACAGTGTAGAAGTGTAAATTTACCCATAATCTAACCATCAAGAGAGAACCACCATTAATATTTTGATATCTCTTCTCCCGGTGCTATCTGTATGCTGATGACTGGTTTTTTACATGAATGGGATTACATTATACATACTGTTGTATAACTTGCTTTTTTTCACTCAATGTATTATGAATATTTTCCATGTTACTATATAATCTTCTAAATTAAGAGCTGGCAAATTGAGTCTTTTACCTGTTTTTGGACAACTCATAAGCTTAGAAAAGTTTTTACTTTTTTTTAATGGGGGGTGTCAAAAGAGCAAAATTTCATAACATGTGAAAATTATATGAAAATCAAATTTTAGGGTCCATAAAGTTTATTAGAACACAGTCACACTCATCATTTACATATTGTATTATGACTTTCAAGCAACCACAGAGTTGTAGTTGCAACAGAAATCATATGGCCAACAAAGCTGAACATATTTACTATCTGACCCCTCTTGTAAATTATGACTATATAAAATTTAGTCATATAAAAGTACTCCTCCAAAACCCTTTAGTGATAATGCAAACAGATTTTCAAAGATGTATCATTCAGATATCACTAATTAACACAAATTATATTTGTATTATATCTTATATCTACATAACCAATGTATTATCTCTTATATCTACATAAACCAATCCTTAAGGTTTAGCTGCAACAAAATAACTCTTCCTTAAGAAATGGTGCATCACATCATGACCACAAAAGTGCTAAGAGTGACCTTATCACTCTTTCTGTGCTCAACTCCCACCCCAACTTTCACCAGAGAGCAAGAAAAGCGGGGTATTATCCTCCATGGGGGAAAATTATCTATTATTTTAAAGTCACTCTAAAAGGGTAATACTAAAACATATTAAAAATGATAATTATATAAGGAATTAAAAGCATCTTGAAGAGATGATCTGATCACAGTTGTAAGTACATATATAATTGATTAAAAGTTGCTAATGAATGTGGTACTTTGTAAGTAACCAACTTTAGAAGTTTCTTAGGGAAAGAACGTCTTGCAAAAAGTTTATAGAACACTATTCTTGAGCATATTCTCTTGTACCACTTATGAAAAAACACAACATACCAGCAATGAATCTGACTTCCATTGTTTGTAAAGATTCTATGTGGCAAGTTAATAAGCACATGCTTCTTACCTCCTTCCCACCTTTTCAAAACTAATAAATCAGAAACAGGAATGAGAAACAAAAAAGAGTGCTGATATCTCATCAGAAATTTTGAGGAATTCTGAAAGATAGAAAGTAATCAGGATCAAAACTTCAGAAAAAAGACTGGGGAACCTAAAGCCCAAGATGGAGAAGAAGACTATTACAGATAACAGAAGCAGGAGCCTCTAAGTCTCTACGAGACTGATCAACACAGCTGAGCAAGTGGTGTCCTCCCAAGCAAACTGCAGGGACATTTGCACAGAGAAGACAGCTGAGAATGTGAGTATTCAGTCTAGAGGAGCAGAGCAAGGACTGAAGTAGCTAATACCCAGAGAAAGAATGACATCCCCCCATCCCCAAGCTATAATCCCTGCCTCTCTCATATAGTCACCAGAGACAATTTACAGAAAACACAATAAGCTGACAGCAATTCTTAAATATAAAGATGAGTAAACAACCAAAAATCATAAATCATTTCAGGAAAATCAACACCTTGAAAGAGAAGCATAAAATTTAATGGGTAGATAAACTAAAACCCTGGTAAGAGAGTTGACATTGCAAAGGTAAGAATAAGTTTGAATAAAAATAACTAGTATCTTCAGACAGATTTGAGAAGATATTATATCCTTTGAAAAGAAACAATTAGAGATTTAGAGATTAAATATTTAATCAGTGACATAAAACATTTAATGAGCAGTGAATAAAAGAAAGGACATAGGTGAAAAGTAATAAGTTCAATGTTTGAACAGAATTCTCCCAGAAAACTTTGGGGAGAGGTTGCACCTAAACAGAAAAATTATCCAACAAGCATAATATTTTTATAAATAATAATGGCTGATAAAAAACAAGCAATATTTTCAGAATGAAAAGGGAAAATGATTCTGAATCACTAGTACTATACTCAAGATAGTTCCTCAAGTGAAGTGGAAAAGCTGCAATTTTACCACCCACAGAAAAATATCTAGATATAAAATTCGATATTATCTCAATATAAGACATAGTTGAACTGATGGGGAAATGCAGGAAGGCAAGGAACAGCAGGAAAGGAGAAATAAAAACATGTTGAGATTTACTGGATTGATCAGGACAGACTGCAGATACCGATTAACTCCAAATGCATAAGTTTTAGTATGTTTCTTAACTCTTAAAAGGTAATCACTAGAATAATATAAATAAGATGTTCAACTCCCAAACAAATTAGGGGGGAAGGGAATGGAATCAAAGAATGCAAGGAAAAAGGGAAAAGAAGGTAAGGAGTGGGAGGTTAGAGGATGAGGCGGTACTCAATAAGAAAGCACATTACGAAAAAAATCATAAAATAAGAAGGAAGTTAAGTCCAAAAAGATCAATGATTACAATAAACATAAAATGAACAAACTTCCTCTATTAACAGAAAGTTCTCTGTTTGGAAAGAAAAAGAAAATCTAGCAATATGCCATTGAGAAGAGACAAAATTAAAACAAAAGAGTAAATCTGAAAATAAAGGAGTAAGGGGAAAATATAGCAAAAAAAACTATGTCTGCAAACAGTTCTGAAATGTATAAAACAACTGCTGGTAGCAATAAAATGAGAAATTGTCAAATCCACAGTGATAACGGGAGACAAACACACATTGCTCAGACATCAACAGAGCAAGTGGACAACTAATAAGTAAGGGATATATGGGCTTGAATATTAGAATTAACATTTTAGTTTAATATACATATTAATATCTATTCTTTTCAAGTACACATTTAACATTCACAAAAATGACCACAGATTAGGCCACAAAGAAAATCTCAATATTCAAAACTACAGAATCATTTCAAATTACTTTTTCTGAATATAATGTAACAAATTAGAAATTAAGAATAAAAGGAAAACTAAATAGTTTAGCCACACCAGTTAAATAGAAAATCAAAATTGAAAATTCATAAATAAATATGTGGCAATGAGGACATGACATTTTAAGACCCTTGGGATGCAGCCAAATCAATACATAAAAGAAAATTTAAATATATATGCACATACTAGAAAAGAAGAAGGGTTGAAAGTAATATGATTTAGACATTTAACTGTAGCTAGAAAAGGACATAGTAGAAAGGGATTGATAAAGAAGATAGACCACCTATTCTTTTCTTCTAGAAACTTGTAAAGTACTAACCATGTGTTATGTTGAATCAAGTAAAACTTAATGGAAAATTACATTCAAAATCTCCTGACTAGTCCCGTGTGGGTTATGTTCTCATGCATTTTTCATCACTGGGAAACAGCTTGTGAATGTCGCACTTTACCATCACCCTCCTGAGCCCAAGTTTTAAATAGAAATTTTAAAAACTATATTAAACTTCAGTATAAAATGATCTTCAATGGGGAAAATATTGTGTTCACAGTTCCACTCTAAATTATTTAAAATCAGAATGAGAAGTCTCTATGTTTGCTTCTGTGCTCCTTTAAGAATAAATCCAATCTAAGTTAAAGAAAAAAGCAGCAGCAGAAAATTGCCTCTTTACTCCTGTTAGGAGATAAACTGCTAATGCGTATTTAGAGCAAGAACAAGACACAGTCACACAAAATTGGTAATAGAAGAGGAAGCTAATATTTTCCCTTCCCGGAAAGGCACAAATAATTTTCAAAAATGATATATTTCACTCTTCATAAACTGCCTTTGATATGATAGAGTTGATTTTAAGACACAGACCATACTAAACTTACTACTTGAAGAAACTGAACTGAGAAAATTAGAAAAACAAGGAGAATATTCTTTTTTTAAAAACACATCCCTTCTATCCACAAGAAAAATCAAGTAAGAAAAGATGCTAATGGCCCAAAGAGGTCTATTTATCTAATTAAATGGATTTGGATGCATTGACTGCCATGGATATTCTATTAACACTGTGATGGCAGAAAATTAATATTTTGCCACATTTAGTGGTAAAACAATCAACATTTTTTGCCCTGTGAAACCAATATGTAGACATTATGGAAATACATTGTAATTTACAGGTCAGTCATGCTAGCTCTGTAGGAAGAATCCCACAGATGTAAAGCCTCTCTAAAAGTTGTTCTAGTCTACAAAAGAATGGGCCTATAGAATCGGCCACATCTATGAGGTAGTTGGGCTTTAAGAGTTAGATTCTTGCAAAGTCAGTCTCCTATTTTAAGTACACAGAAATGTTCCAGTCTGTAACTATGATGCACATAAATAAACAATCAAAATGCCAAGTGTTTAAAGAGGCCAATAATAAAATCCTTCCTATCAAATGAGCAAACTAAGAATAATTCAGAAGGAGAGGTCCTATTTTGTTTGATAATTAAAGTTTAGGCCTTTGGTTTGCCTTCCTGTTTTCTTGCAACTTTATTAAATCATCACATTTAAATAAAGATGCTAGGTCAAACCAGTATGTAGTCAACCCTAAACACGACCTTTGGCTCTTTGATGTCAGGTGCCTGGATGGATGGGAAACAGCTTTACGGGGCAACTATTCTTTGCTTATCACTTTCCTACTTAGAGAGCAGGCTGGAGATAGCACTTAGGAGAAATGGAAATACAGAGGCTAAGCAGCAATGACTAACAGACACCAACTGCACAGAGGTGTAGAATTTGATGAGATAATGTTAATGCATTTTTTTTTAACAGAATAAAGGTACAGAGACTCATCAATTGTCTGGACCAGTGGAGGGGAACATTGGCATGGATAATGAAAAAGTGAAGATAATATTGCAGCTGAATGGTGTTTGCCCCCCTGCCATGAAGGAGATGCTGGCCCTTGCTAGCTCTGGTTCATTGTCTGTGCAATCAACAAAAACAACTAGCTAATATCAAGTGTTTACTATGTGCCATGCTTTAAGCTTATCACTTTAAACACATTACCTAAATTTCATCCCTATAACACCACCCTGAGGTTGATTCTGTTAGTATCCCTATTTGAACACGAAGAATTTAAAGACTTGAGAAAGAAAGTAACTCATCTAACATCCTTTCGCTAACGACAGAGCTAGAATTCAAATCAAGTTGACTGGAATCAAGAACATATTTTCTTTACCACTATTACATTGGTGGAATCTTCCCACGGATCTTTCCCACCCAAATGGAGGAGATATTAAATTATGCTTAGGTCTGTCATCCACTGAAACCCCATTCCTAGAAATAAACATGGGGTTTTGAACTGAATTTTTATAAACTACATGAGTATACCTCAGTGTTCACTGTAATGATTCCAAGATATGGCCATAATAATGTCCATAGTTTCATACTGAATTCACTGAGAATTGATTTTAACCTTCATACATAACCCCTTGCTTAAGATTGTTGATGACCCCTGAACTGCAGGAAAATCACAAGTAAGAATCACTGCTCTACTACATTATACTGTAATTGTGAGAGTGGCTATGAGGGTAAGGTGGGAAGGATTCAATCAGAGGTACATGAGCTCATAAGAATTTGAAGTGAAACCTGTCTTGGCTAATTTTTCCTCTGCCTTTGATCTCCAGAACAGGCACTATCACCTGCATTTCTAGTCGTACTAAACATAGCCACACTAAGGTAATCCATAGTTGATGGGTAATTTGATTACAAGACAGATTTAGATGCTAGACAGAGGAATAGACCCAAGCACCACATGTGGTAACAACCTGACAAGGGGGCTGGGTTCTACCTGGGAATTTTCTAGTCCCCACAAGAAGGAGACAATTGCCAAGTTGAGATCCTCAAGAATGCGCATCTGAGAACTGAAGTGGAACTCTCATTTTCAGGTCTGCACCTTCCTCCCCTCTCTCCAGATTGGGCCTGCCTGTCATGGATGTATTTTTTTGGTGAGGGAAGGAGGTAAATTTGGAGGAATCTGTGGAATGTATAGATGAACTTAACCTAAATATGAATTTCTGAAAATATGTTCTCTTTAAGCTCAGCTTATGATAGCACAGCTCAATGAAATCCCTTCTAAACTGAGCCGGCAAGACAGGCAGTCTCCTATAGCACTCCCAATAGTCCTAGCTATTGAAGAGCCAGCTGGGTTGGAGGAGGTGGTAGGAAAAGGGGTGTGAAAGTTTGTCCGGTCAGCAACAGTATTAAACACTACGCAGGGACTAGGCACAGGAAGCAAAGGCACTCAAAAAATGTCTGAAACAGAAAAAATCTGTCAAACATCTCTTGAAATACACCAATTTAAATAAATTCACATTCCCTTTACACTCTGCCTGAATTTTGAAGGGCCACTATCTGGACAAAATCAGGAGGTACAGACAAGTGTGACGGTAACTGAGGTCAAGGTACAATTGGTTCCTTGATTTCAGTCATGACTCCTAATATAGACAACGACCAGCATGTGATCAGCACAGAGATATATACTCAGTTGGGAAGATGTGATGTTGTATTATAGTTTTCTATCACAGTATTTCCAAGAAACAAGAATGGCTTTTCTCACTAAAACAGTTGCTTCAATGCCACACTTCTATTCACTTTCTCCCTCCTTCTCAACTGTACTCTTGGATATTCAAGATAACTAATACTTTCAAAAAAATAATAAAATAAAGATATGACATTAATCCTAGTGGCCCTTAAGTAAAGGGACTCTTTTGATGCTTACCAGCCTTTAAAAATCTTTAATAACAAAACCTATGTTCATAAAACTCCCATGCCAGTGGGTATGAAATGATCAAACCCATACACTGTTAGACAGGATGTAAAATGGTGCTACACAAGAAGTGTTAACACCTCCATTTTCTTCCCAATGAGGAATCCAAAGGAAAGTAGTCTTTCCATGAAAAAGAGTAAAAAAAAAAAAAACCCTTCCCATCACAATAGAGGAGAGAACAAAAAGGCAGTAGGCAGAAACGACTAAGAATAAAACAGAATATTGTAGCATTGTGCTAAAAGAGAAAAAGAAACCACTTTCAGCTTGAGAAGAAAAGAGCAAAGACATTTTCCAGGGCATCCTGAATGGAAGCAAAAATTCCTAAAATGAAAAAAAATCAAAGCAGTTTCCACACAAAGTAATGTAAGTGCCCTGATATAAAAGAAAGACACCCCAGAGTAGACCAGGAAAGGGTAAACCCAATAAGAAACTCAGGAAAGAGGATCTAAAAGAAGTTAACAATGTAATAGGAGAGAAACAGTGGAAATTTCCAGTTAAACATGGTGGCTTGAACACAAGTATTTATCTCTCCCTCTCACCAATCCGTACTAAAATGATAATAAAGTTATAACTCACAAGGGCAAACAGAATGAGCAAGGAGAAGATTGCAGACAAGATACAAACAAAAATTTGGAGATGAGAGACAAGTGGATGAGAGGTCAGTGACTAGGATGATGACCAAAGACATAAACCAATAAGAAATGTCAATTCATGCTTCAGAATTCCAGAAATACTCACAAATTGGAGGCTGAACTTGAAGGATGGGCTAAAATCAAAATGATTAGTTGGAGTGGGTTTAAGGACCAGGTCGGTTCCCCTCGACTCCCCCAGCCAGACGTCTGCCCTTCCCTGATCCTGGCAGAAGTTTATTCTCTGAAGACGTTGAACCAGAGAAGCTCAGAACTGGGACACCAAGCACAGTGGAAATCAGGGTGAAGAGTCAGATTGAAAACAAAGCACAAGAAAGTGTGAACAGAGAACTAGGAGGCCCTGGTCCCTTCTTAATCATCTCAGAATAATAGCAGCTAGGCTTACATACCCTGAAAAATAGATTGGTAAATTTGCTTTGGAGGAATGACCGCAATTTGGAGATCAACCAGTCCAGATTGGATTAGGACAACGGAGAACCACAAGGACAATTTCAGGGGGAAGAAAAACTAATAGATTACCTGATTCTGATTTGTTTCAGAGTTTTACAGTTTTATCAAATAGTTTAGGGCCTCAATTTGTGACTAAAATTCTATAATTAATTTTATTAATTATGAGCAAGTGAAAATAGGAGGCAATTATGACTAGGAAAATCAAAAAGTTATACAAGGAAAGAAATTTAATCATAGTACACTATGTGGCCTCACTATGAACAGTATTTACAGCATCATAAGATTGTAAATACTGTATGTTAATTAAAGCCAAAGAGTAGGGACACGTATTTGAGAACAGGAATGTAACAGAGAAAATCCTCTCTTGATGTGTTCTTTTGTACGCTGTAAATCGGTAGTTATATCTAGAGGCTTACTCAGACTCAGGCTTAATTCTGTTGGTGGTTTTCCTATACTTCCATCGGACGTCACAATGTCTGGCTGTCTCTCTTCTGGCGATGCTAGCAGGTACTGATAATCATTGCCTAGATGTATTAACGCATCAGGGGTTGCCAAATGGCGATTCCTAAATCTATTATTCTTTCTTGATTTATTAGTAGGATTACTTTTAAAAGAGAATTTTCCTGTCATCAATGACTAGATGACCATGAGGTAAATTTCATATAGGAATCACAGAAAATAAATGCTTAGTCATTTGCTTTATTTATCAGTTTTCAAACTGATTCTTGTTTGTTTTTATAAGGGTTTCTATTGGACTTTGCATGTTAATTTTATAACCTGCTATTTGGCTAACTTCTCCCATTGTTTGTAGTATTTCCATTGACTCTTTTGGATTTTCCAGATATATCATCATAAATCTGCAAATAACAATAAATTTACCTCCTTCTAGCTTCTTTCCTTGTCTGTAGAGATGTTGCTCTATCCCCTACTCTCTTTTTTTCAGTTTTGTATGAGATTCAACCAATAATTTTTCTATTGGTTATTTTTAAGTAAAATGAATTTTTCAGTAGTTTGAGAGGGGTATGGCCAAGATGATAGCTATTCTAGCTTTATGGAATAAAGTTCTTTTTTCTGTTTTCATGAAGTGAAAAAAATGACAATCTCACACACACTGAGGTTTCCCCCTCTGTTTCACTCCAACGCTTCTTACTGGACCTTCTCTTTCCTTTGTCCCTGCTGATCCTGCCCTGCACAGAAGTCTACTCCAGCACATTCTTTTCAGGGCAGGGCTTTGTCCTAGAAAGGTGCTTCAATTTGACATTCTAGAGAAGTCACAGGAGAAAGACCAGCAGATCACCACAATATCAGTAGACCATCCCATGGTCTCCTTGCACTGATCCCCTCATAGGAGCCATCAAAGTCCCCTCCCAGTTGCTGTTTTCCTAAGAATGGCAGGATGAGCCACCAGTATATACATGATGGCAATTTGGGGGTTTCCTGGCTCTGAGAGTAGTCACTAGTCCTCTTGCCTTAGCTAAGCTTCCTCCTTCACACTTGCTGATATCACACAGTTCTAGAATCGTTCATGGTTTGTTCCTCTCACTCCTGTTTTGAGGTTCATGGAGATACCTTACCACCTATAATTATTGCCGATGTTATCCATTGGTTTTGGTTTTACTATACTATTTGCTCTAATTATAGGAGGGATTTCAAAACCTATGCCACTACCATCCTCCTAGAATTCTGTCTTCTTTGATTTTTTAGCTATGTTCAAGCATTACTTTAATAAAAATAAAACAACTTTAAAGAGAGAGAAATCGGACAAGCCTCAACTTTCCTTGATAAGGATTTTAATTAATTCCTTATTAAAAATTAAAAATAAATATTAAAATCCCATTGTTATCATTATACATGATGTACGCACTGACTTTTAAAAACTATGTGACCCCCATAGCAACAAGCACACCCAGCACCCAATCTTGGTTTCTAAATACTATTTTCCAATAAAAGGAACCAGGGGTCTTTGGGAAAATGGCTGATTCTAGGTCTGGGGCCGGGAAAATACAACATAAACCATGAGCATCTTGTAGGACTAGGAAGTAAGGAAGTGCTCAAAAAACAAAGGGATGAAGACATCTCAGAAGGACACAGGAGCCAACCTAAAAGAGCTCCCAATGGCCAAAGCAGGAACAATTTGAGGAACAAAAGAAATAATGCACCAGTGGATAATAACTAGGATTGTAGATAAAACACAGAATGACAAGTTAAATTTGAATTTCAAATAAACAGTGAATAATTTTTTAATGTAAGTATGCCTCATTGCAATATCTGAAATGCCAATTTCTATATATCATGTATAGCTGACATACAATAATAGTAAGGTAACTATTAAGTAAAAAAATATAATTCTCTTTCTATAACAATAGGCCTAATCATTCTCAACAATTCCTTTCATTTCTTCTAAATGATACTAAATCTACAAATTCTCCCAGGAGTTAGTGATGTGTCTGTGACCTAAATGGATGCTATTTTGCCATCAAAGACAAAATTATGGAGGCCAGGTTGGGGAAAACCAGATAATCAATTCTCCTCACAAATGTTGCATTAATAACATTTATTTCAGCTTCATTAATACAAAATGAGTACACAAAATTTGTGCACTGTCACACACTTTAATTAAACTGAAGTGTCAATATTCCTTTAGCAGCTGACATTTCTTGCTCTGTTTTGGCCCTCATGGAATTTAATATTTAAAATTTGTGAAATGGGATGTGTTTCTTAGCAAAGTGACAGAATCAAAATTCTCTTAGCATTCTCCTTTTACCTTTTAAACTCTTAGAGCATCTATGTCAAAAAGTTCTTAAGTGTAGGTTAAATCTGAAAATTACTTAATTTCAAAAGATAATAAGGGGTTTTTTACCATGTTAAATGCAGGCCAGTCTTGGAAATACGAGGTTCAGTAAAAATTTTACAGTCAAAAAGCAGCAATCGCCTCAGAACTTTATACCTCCTTAGGTCAAAAAGACTTGCCATGATATAGGTTGAGTTTAGAAAATATCATTGTGATGAATAGCATTTCTCTTTAAGAACAACTTCAATGTCTAGCTCTTAAATTTTAAAATATTTACACTGAAAACAAACTGGGATGAGACAAGTGAACAAATGTTAACACGTATTCTGAAATGAAATTCTTTGTGAATTTGCCAAATTCAAAGCCATCCTTACTGCTCACAAATGCAGTAAGATTCAGTATCCTCTCCAAGGGTTTGAAATAGCAGAGGATTTTTAATTACAAATTCTCCTAACTGAAAACAATTAGAAAAAAGTGATTTTTCCAAAAATAAGTTGAATCATGTCTCACTTGCTTGCTGGGTGCTTATGAATAAGGAGTCCGTATAAAGTTTGCTCTCTCTCTCTCTTCCAAAACATCAAACCACCCTGGGAGAGAATGCATAATAATGCGCTGATAAAGCCACCTACTGTCTTCCAGCTCAGCGTGCTGCTCTTAAGAGAGGGGTCCTCCCGTTTACCCACCGAGAAATAAGAAGACTGCACTCACCGAGCTGGGGCTGGAGTGCCGTCTGACTTTTGGCGACTCTTTGCCCGTGGAGGAGGTCTTAAAGTTAATGCAAGCATTGTTCTCAGAATGCACCCTCTTCACTTGATTAGCTGGCTTCTCAAATGGGTCAAAAGTGCTCTGTGTCCTCTGAACTCTGACTTTTTTATCCTCAGGAATTGTGTCCAGGGGTTTGATCACTGAGTCCATTCCCTGGCAGTTCCGTGTAGACATCTTTGTGACACATATCTGGGAAAAAAAAGAAGTTAAACTCAGAACTCTCCACCGAAACTTTCATATCACTAAACATGTTGATTTATTATTCTAGAACACACGCCAATTTAAGTTTCAGGAAATACCCAAAAAGGCCACATTCTAAAAACTATACCAGCTTAAATCACAATACGTAAAATTCCTCATAATCATTGTGCTTATACTCACTTAGGGCTGACACTGAAAATGCAGTCCTCAAAACGGGAAGCTCTGGGCCTACGCTGCAAGTCCCCTAAGGTGGTTCTTGAACTCTACCACATATTTTACCGCCTGACTGCAAGAGGGATTATTCCTGAATCATTAAAAAGTTGGATAACTTGTCTTAATAAAAAAAAAAATCAGTTGAGCTAAATCAGATGGGCATTTTAACTGATGGGTCATCAGGGAAGCAGCTAACACAGCTAGAGAGAAAGATCATTATGTTCTTCAAAAATTTTATGCTTGAACATATATGTTTACAATCTGTCCCCATCTTGATTTCATCTCCAAACTGGAATGGAGCATATCAAAGGCTAATGGTTAGAGACGTGGAAAAATTGAAAACACTGTTTTTTTAATATCGAAACTAATGGATGAAAAGTAATAATGCTGTAAAAGAAAAAAAGTGAATACTACTCAATTCAAAATTTTGTTTACGTTACTCCACTAGATCCCTATTTCCTTCCCAACTTCCCCACTCCTCTTCTCCCTGTACAACCCACCCCACTCTCTCATTTCATTTTAGTCTCTCTGACTTTTGCTCTTTGTTTTCCACTTTAAGTTCTAACCCTTTTGTTCTCCCTATCCCTATCCCTGGAGACTTTTATGTTCTCATTAAATAACTTTACAGCCTCTAGCTTGTCTGTAAAGCCAGGTAACTTTTATTCTCTCTAAAGAAAAGATAACTGAAATTGCTTTTAAAGGTTTTTTTTTTTCTTGTAAAAAGTTTCTACATCTCTATTTTAAAAAGCAGGAAGATAGAAGATATCTAAGAAAATATCATATTGTTAAAAACATAAAGTGTCTGAATAATATGTACAGGATGATTCCATATGGAGAATAAATGCATCTATGTGTATGGACAGATATAGATAGATACAGACAGAGAGACAGATACAGATATAGATATAGATATTTGTATGTGTATATATGAGCACAGTGAAAGGTATAAATGGAAACAAACTGTTAACATAAGATACCTCCAGACATGTGGAATTGAATGTGTAAAAGGTAAGGTTACTAATTTTTTATATACCCCTGTATTGTTTGCATTGTATAATAAACACATCTAACAATGAAATTCTTAAAAACCACTAGAGCAGGAAAGTATATAATTAAATTAAACCCTCTCAAGGTTTTGAAACAAAAACAATTTAATTATTAAGCTTCAACTCTGTCCTAAGAGTGTGTCGCAGCTACTATAATCAAGTCAAATAAGAAGGATATCATCATGCTTTTTTATCACCACAAAATTGCTGAAAAGGACTTTAAAAGACTCAAGGCTTCTCTAAAGCCTTAAAGACTTCTCTACTCATGATCAAAAACTAACAATTTATCACAACTAGATTAAATGCATTCAATATTTTAAAGATTTATGTGTTCCTCTTAAGGATGTGAACGCAATAGGCAACAGATGTGATGTGGATGTGAAACCACCTCCATCACTGAAGCAATGGAATTATAAAGATAATATATAAACACATGGGCCAGAAAAGCCAATGAATCCCAAGCACAAGAAATACAAACAAAATGACACAAAGGCACACTGAAATCAAACTGCTTAAAATCAGTGATAAAGAGAATATCTTAAAAAGAAGCCAGAGAAAAAAAATAAGCACTTTAAAAGATAAGTATGACAGCAAATATTTGGAAAGTAGATAATGCAAAAGAGGAATCAGAAAGTATCTTGAACTAAATGAAAATAATAACATAAAATATCAAAATGGCAGGATGCAGCTAAAGTAGTACTTTAGCTGCAGAATAATTTATAGTAGTAAATGCACATAGAAAAAAATAAAGGTCTCAAAGCAATGAGATTACACTTTAAAATACTAGAAAAAGAACAATTTTTTTTATTGTGGTAACATTGGTTTATAACATTGTATAAACTTCAAGTGTACATCATTGTACTTCTATTTCTGCAAGAGAGTACATCATGTTCACCACCCAAATACTAATTACAATCCATCACCACCCACATGTACCTAATCATCCCTTTTGCCCTCCTCCCTCCCCACTTCCGCTCTGGTAACCACCAATCCAATCTCTGTCTCCATGTGTTTGTTTATTGTTTTTTCTTCTACTTATGAATGAGATCATACAGTTTTTTGACCTTCTCCCTCTAACTTATTTCGTTTATCATAATACCCTCAATGCCCATTCATGTTGTCACAAATGGCTGGATTTCATTGTTGCTTATGACTGAGTAGTATTCCATTGTGTATACATACTACAACTTCTTTATCCATTCGTCCCTCGATGGGGAGTTGGGTTGCTTCCAAGTCTTGGCTATTGTGAACAATGCTGCAATGAACACAGGGGTGCATGTATCTTTACATATTGGTGTTTTCATGTTCTTTGGACAAATACCCAGCAGTGGAAGAGCTGGATCGTATGGTAGTTCTATTCTTAATTTTTTGAGGAATCTCCATACTGTTTTCCATAATGGCCGCACCAGTTTGCACTCCCACCATCAGTGTATGAGAGTTCCCTCCTCTCCACATCCTCTCCAACACTTGTTTCCTGTCTTGTTAATTATGGCCATTCTGACAGGCGTGAGGTGATATCTCTCTGTAGTTTTGATTTGCATTTCCCTGATAGTTAATGATGTTGAATATCTTTTCATGTGCCTGTTGGCTATCTGTATATCTTCTTTGGAAAAATGTCTGTTCAGGTCTTTTGCCCATTTTTTAACTGGGTTGTTAGTTTTTTTGTTGCTGAGACGTATGAGTTCTCTACATATTTTGGAGATAAGGAAGAACAATTGAAACCCCAAATATGCAGAAGAATAAAAATAATGAATAAATATCGGAGTGGAAATAAATGAAATAGAAAATGAAAAAAATAAAGAAAATCAATGAAACCAAAAGCTGGTTTTCAGAGAATATTAAAAAAAAAAAGTGTTAAACATCTAGCCAGACTGATAAGGACAAAATTGTAAAAAATATACATTGCCAATATCGGAAATGAGAGAAGTGAAATCACTACAGATTCTACAGATACTATGAACAACTTTATGCCAATAAACTCAGCAACTTAGATTAAACAAATTTCTTTGAAAGACAAAAACTACCAAAGCTCACTCAAAGGAAGTAGATGTGAGGCTGGCTGGGTGGCATACGGATTAAGTTTGCATGCTCCACTTCAGCAGCCTGGGGTTCACCAGTTCAGATCCCAGGCGGACCTACACGCCACTGATCAGGCCATGCTGTGGTGGCGTCCCACATACCAAATAGAAGAAGATCGGCAACAGATGTTAGCTCAGGGACAATCTTCCTCAGCAAAAAGAAAGAAAGAAAGAAAAAAAGAAGTAGATGATCTGAATAGGCCTATGTCTATTAATTAAATTAAATTTGGAGCCAAAGTTTGGAGCCAAAAATTTTATCACAAAGAAAATTCCAGGGCCAGATAGCACCAGTGGTGAAGTAAAGGCAACATTTAAGGGGAAAAAAATACCAATTCTACAGAAACTCTTCCAAGAAATTGAAGAGGAGGGAATACTTCCCAACTCATTTATGAAGTTAGCACCATTCCAACAGCAAAACCAGAGAAAAAATAGTACAGGAAAACTCAGATCAATTTCTCTCATGAATACAGATGCAAAAATTTTTAACAAATTGAATCCAATAATATATTAAAAGGAAAATAAATCATGAAAAAAGTAGTATTAATTTCAGGGAGGCAAAGTTGGCTTAATTTTCAAAAATGTATAATTCATCATTTTAATATACAATGGTGAGAAGTCTCTAAAATGACCTCCAGTGATGGCCACTTCCAGGTATTCACACTCTTATTTAGTCCCCAGATCTTGAGTGGAGGCTGCATTGGTTGACTTGTACCCAGTAAATAAAATACGGCAGAAATCATGGGATACCACTTCTGAGAAAAGATTATAAAAAGGCCATGGCTTCTGTACTGGTACTCTCTCTCTCATTCCGTCTCTCTTAGATCACTAGCCCTGGGCAAAGCCAGCTGCCATGTCACGAGGCCGCCCTGTCGAGAGGGACATGTGCAGATGGACTGAGGACTGCAAACAACCACATGAGTTGTGCTTTCAAGTGCGACCACAGCCCTGCCTACTGCTCGACTAGAACTTTCCGGGAGACCCCAAGCCAGAGGCATGAGCTAACGAGCACCTGGATTCTAGACCCACAGAAACTGTGACATAAAAAAAACCAAAAAAGTTTGTGGTTTCAAGATGCTAAGTTTTGGGGTAATCTGTAATGGAGCAATAGATAACTAAGTAAGTTTATCAAGGGTGCAAGATACAAGATCAATATACAAAAATCATTTGTATTTCTAGATACTAGCAACGAACAAATGATACTAGAAATTTAAAAATACACAATGTAAACAGCTTCAAACAATATAAAATGTTTAGTGATTAATCTGACAAAACATGTGCACGATCTGTACACAGAAACTACAAAACATGGCTGAGAGAAGCAAGAACTAAAGGGAAAAACCAAAACAGAGCGACCAATTCATGGGTCTTTCAATTTACGGTGACACTTCCAGGAAGAAGCTAATCTCTATGTTTTGGCTACAAAATATTAATAATTTCTTTCTTAACTTAAAAGGAGATTAAGATGTACACATATAAATCAAGTGAGGTAATAAATGTGTATAAAATGATAATATGAAAAGGTGTAAATGGGGATTGAATTGATACACAGATAATGGGAAAATGGTGACCATGTTTGGACACCAACCCTTTCCTTGAAGGTAGCACGAGGAAGAATCAACTCTAAAGAAATATCTCTTAGTTTTGCCACGGAGAATATGGAGCTAACCCTACATTCTAATTTTTATTCAAAGTCTTTGAACCGTCTTAGTAAATTAGACTTTATCAGATAGAAAACTTCACTTATGTAGAAAATTTTTTCTAAATATATGGGGGAAAATTTACAATGAAGTAGAACTTTGTAGCACATGTACACCAACACAGGCACAGCAAAAAAAATTAGCCAGGGCTAAACGACATGTCATTTCAACATGTCAACAGAGGAAAGAAGAGCTGTACGGACACCACCAAAGCTAAAAGAGTGACCTTAACTAGTTCACGAAATCATATAAACCTTTCATTTGCTGCCCTTCATGCTACCAATTCTGGCAGAACTCAGACTCACAAAATATAATCTGCATCTGTTAACTTTAGGAGACAGAGGTGCTCCAACTGGAAATTTTGACAACTCTCTAAATCTATACAATTTAAGCAAGAGAAATTGTTACAGAATTGACCGTAAGTAAAGCCTTATCTCCCTCCTCATGCCTCATATTCAGGGACCTACATTAATATGTTTTCAGCCAGACAGCCTCTCATTTAATAGATCTGACTATGACACACTTGACAATTGTAAAAACCACTGTAAGCTATGCACCTTTGGGAAACCACCTTCTCTAAAGTATATTCTACCATTAAGATGGAAGAGTGGCAGCCTTCTCCTAATTTTTAAGAGGGAAAAGTATTTCAACAAAATTTCTAAACTTAAGATATTTCCCATAAATGTTCTTAAAAATTTCAGGTTTATCATTTTTGTCATCTACTAGCAAATGACAAAATACAAGTAGAAAACAATCATTAAGAAAAAACAAGTTTCTCAGAAACAGGATACTCGAATGGAAACTTGCCTATGGTTATGATGTTATTTACTATATTCACAAACATAGTTCTTGTTAGTTAGTTCCTAGTTCATCTGATAATGTTAAAATATATCAGTATCCCACAGTGGTTTGCAGAGGAGTGTGTTTTCCAGGCACCCCCTCAGCAGAACACATTTGAGACTCGGTATCTTCCCATCCAGTGACACGCAGGCAAGGATGTTGTCTATATTACTGCAACTTTTTCCCACAGGGCCTTGCTCAGTGCCTGGTCCATAGTAAAGCTAAGTAAGGTCCATCAAATTAATAAATCAGATTTAAGAAGGTTCATTCAAATAAGTAGTCTTCACGCTCTCTTGTTGAAAAGGCTGAAGCTCTGGAACATTTATTACCCAAAAGCTATTGTCAAAAAAAACAGCAGTCTTGACATAAAAATAACACACACACATGTATATGCACACACAACACACAAAATGCTATCAAAAAAAGTAAGATGTCTTTTTTTTAACTCATTGTGATAGGCAGAATTCTAAAATGACATTCAGTGTCCCTCGCCTTTGAATAATCCCCTCACCTCTGAATGTGAATATGATGAGCTATCACTCCCATGATGGCTAATGGCAGACTACCTTGGGTGGGCCTGACCTAATCAGGTGAGCCTTTTAAAAGCAGAGTGTTTTCTCCTGCTAGTCACAGAAGAGAAAGTCAGGGAGATGTGATCTGGCTAACCTGGAAGAAAGCAAACATGTCATGCTATGAACTGCCTATGGGGGCCACATGGCACAGAACTGCAAGACAGCTTCTAAGAGTCGAGAGTGGTCACTGGCTAACAACTATAAGGAAAATGGGGACCACTGCCCTACAGCCACAAGAAAATGAGTTCTACCAACAACTAGTGAGCTTGTAAGAGGATCCTGAGTCCCAGGTGAGAATCACAACTGTGGCCAACACCTTGACTTCAGCTCAGTGAGACTTAGAGCAGAGAAGCCAGCTACGCCATGCCTGGACTTCTAACCTACAGAAACTGTGAGATAATGAGCTAGGAAGTTTGTGGTACTGTGTTACATAGCAATAGAAAACTGATACACTCACTTGACTGATATTGCTTAAAGCACTTTGATATTTGAGCAGAATGTTCTTAGGAACAGGTTGCAGATACCACTTTCCAAATTTGATACACTGTATCAGATCCAGGAGAAAATAAGTGATGATACTTATGATTACTATCAATAAATGCCCATATATTGAGAGTTTTCTACATGATGTGACTCCACCAGCACTATAAAGCCCATGAACAAGTTCTCCACATAATTAAGTTTATACACAATGAATGCTGGTCTCCACTTTGCCCAGGGTTTGTGTGAGTAACACAATATCAGCACCAGCTTTGTGCATGCATCTTCATCCAGGAAAGTAATCAATACTTGAGTTTTCCACAAAGGGCAAAGTGATTGTTCTGGAAAAGTTGCAAGTTTCCAATATTTGGACAAACAAATGTCATCTGGCCGTCTCTGTTAACCACGAGCAAAGCAGAATCCAGGACATAAAGATAGGGGGAATCATCCTGTTGACCTCATGAGCTTGTCAGGTAACTCACCCTGCAAACCCTGAAAAGAAGAGGGCAGGGTTTGGTCTAGAGAAGGCTGCAAGCAAGGTGAAATAAGAGTCATGCTCATTCCCCCAGAAAGCTGCAATTTCTGGCAGCTCTTAGAATAAAATTATTGAAGTACCTAGGGTATGTGAAGAGAAGAGTGAGCACACTTGAGTTCTAGCAATAAAAGAGGGTTCTAGAAGCCAGATTATACACTGATGCTACTCCCCAATGCCCAAGTCTTCATTTGAATCCTTGTATCTACCTGTCAGCAATTGAAACAAACATTTCCCCTCCCCAAACAAAATCTGTCTTTCTTCTCACAACAAAATGCTTATGGTCAGTGCAGTAGGAAGTCTTGATGACAGATTTAACCTCAGACTATAACAAAACTAGGGGACTGCAATATGATATGTCAAACTGGAAAAAAATCAATGGGAACCCATAACCACAAAAAGGCAGATTTTTCCAACCACCAAATAGTAGCCCTTTGATCCACTATAACTTTCATGTGCACCCCTAGTGCCCAGATTTTGGTCTATGTTCCACTTCTCCACTTTGAAAAAAGAGAAATCCTTGGAAGGTAACCTGATTCCAGTTCACAGGGCAGGAAGCACAAAACAGCTGTGAAATATCCAGCTGTTACCGGAAAACTAGGATCCTTTCAAAAATGTCAAGGACAATGCCAGAAGGAAAAAGGAATCTGCCTGTAGGCGTTCCTACTGGCCAAACTGTGATTATGTATTCAAGCATCAAAAGGAAAATCAAATTACAGTTAAATGGAACAGGTTGAGTTACTGAAAGACCATGAGTTCATTATGATTTCAAGAGAAAAAGTTAATATAAAGGGCAAATGGCAGTTATAATATAAAAAAAAGATGGACATAATAGAATGTGGTTGGTTTCAACACATGGAACTGTAAGTCAAGCAGTGCTAGAAAAAGTAGGAACTGTACCAAGAAAAGGAGTGACTGATCAGGGGCTGTGGAGAGAGAATCTAAGAAATACAAGTTTAGAAAGAGTAGCAACACGGGATGTTCCAATGACAGACCAGGCCAATATAACACTATAATAGACTAAAGGGTATGTGGTGTTGCCTAAGCAACATTTTACAAAGAATGCATCTGGTGGAAAGACACCAGATTGAAAACTTATGTGAAACCAATGTAGAAGGCATTTTTTGTAAATAAGTTAAATTTTAATAATTAAGTGAAATTTAACCCTTAAAAAGAAAACAACTTGATTGCTAACCAGTGACTCAGACCTGAATCACTTAGGAAGAAGCAACCAAGACCCCAAGAGTCAACAACTCAGATTCCGTAACCCTGGCTATTCTGAGAAGACACTGTTTCACTTGTGGATTTGTAAAGATTACACAACCCCAAAAGGACTAAAAGAATATTATTACTGAAACCCCTGGAAGGAGTCCCAAAAAGTAGATCTGTAACCCTAGGAAGGCATAAAAAGAAATATAGAAATAATAATGAAATTAATTAAACACACAGTGTTGGTGTTTTAAAATAGGATGAGTGTGTGTAGTAATATAAACTGCAATAATCATATTTGTGCACATTCTCTTTGTTTAAGGTATCTGTAATACGTTAAAATAATGTCACACTAAATTAGTATTTGAAGTTAAGAGAATTTAATTAAGACAGTAATGTTTAAATAGATTGAAACAAATGGTTTTCAAAATTACATTTATTAGCTATATATATTTTTAAGGATGTGGGCACTTGGCCAAGTACAAAGGCCACCAGCTGTGGATGTTCCAGGCGTAGAAGACCCTTGGACATTCCATACACCATCAGCTTTCATTGTCCTTTACACATGCTTTGTTAGTGCTCTCAGCATAGGACACACCAAGCTGTAGACTTCCTCCCACACCAAGATGGACCCACCATATTATTCAAAACTTGTCTCAAATTACCCTTGCTCAGAAGCCCTTGTTGATTAAATCCCACCCACTCAGATGAATCCTTTATTAAGAATTCACCCCAGTGACTGTGCATTTAATCTACCCCAATATTTTGCATACCCTGGATTGTAATTATTCTTTTTGCAATACTTTAATCTCAACAACCTGAATGTCTCCTCTAATGGGCAAAGACTGTGTTTTCAACTCATTTTATAGCCTCTGAGAGTGCCTTTTCCTTCAAATCTCTACTTGAAGGGTCCAGTGTATGTTTTTGGCTAACTCATGGAAAGTAAGGGGCTTCCATAGGTTAAAAGTAGTTTTCTCAACTCATAGGGTCAGAAAAGAACACTTTGGTATCTCTGCCCAAGGCCAATCTCAGTAGATAGCTGTGCTCTCAGTACCTCCTGAAAGCAACAGACATTCCAATATTACTGAGAATTAAGAATACGTTTTCTCTACGACCGCATTTTTTCACACTTCCTTGTTCCATTTAGAAACTGAAGTGACAAAACTCACATAAACTGGGATGTCTCATGGTACTTGAAAACAGATAAAAAGAAGAAATCATCACAAACACCAAAATAAACTTCAGTTCTTTTATTTTTTCCAGTAAATTCAACCGAACCTAGAATTTCTAACAAGGTAAGAGATGCACCCACACATCAGAGTGTTCATCTGTATCAATTCTTTTCATCCACTCATCATTAACAGGGGTCTGTACATTAGCTGGCAGACTCAGAGCTTAGTAAAAATTGTCAGAAATTTGAACAGTGTTGGAGGCTCCAAAAGTCACAGTTTGACCTACAATTTTAGCTTGGAGCTATGTAAAATCCAGACAACTGTCTACCAAATTCACAGCAGTGGATCTGAAAGAGCACAACTTAATTCAGTTCAGTTTGGCATTCATTTCAAGTGAATTCATTCGGGCTGAAAATTGTCCCTTTGAATCAACAGTTTTCTAGTGATCGGCATTTTACCGAGTTCAGAGTGTGATCTCCACTTGTTCACTCTGCACTTTTCATGAAGACAGACACTAGGAAAAGAATTCATTTGCACGACGCCAAGTCGACCCACAGTAGATATGCATGAGGTAGTAAGCTAAGTCATGGTCTTTTGACATTCGTGAAAGGCATATTCATGACAGGTTCGATGCAAAACTGAAATAAGCAAAAATCTTGATGCTGAAACAAACTCTTACCTTTGTTTTTCCCCTTGTCTGTTAGCCCATGAGGGCCTGATGACTTTCTCCTACTCAATACCTTTTCTCAAAATCTGCTCCCACTAAAAAAAGCATCATCAGTCATTTACAATTTTTGAACACTTAAATCAGAGTATTACCTCTCCCAGAATTATCTGAACTTTAAGCATTATAGAAAATAAAAAGCCTTATCCCTTGTAAAAAAGGAATTTCAGCTATCAGGGGATAGGTGGGCAAGGTATTAAGGCGGGGAGGGGAGCGGGGTGAGAGTGTAGGAGGAATTTCTAATGCCACTGGAATCATAACCCATGACAGCTGCCTTCATCTCTAAGCTAAACCTGCAAGATCTAAAAGTATGCTGTCCTCTCTTTGGTTGTAGTCTTCTCTTCTCACTAGTGTGTGTGCACGCATGCTCATGTGTGTGTAGAGGTGGCAGTGTGAATGGCTACATGGAGCAAAGATATGAGATGTGTTACCTATATGTATATAGAGGACATATGCATGAGTGTATTTTTACTTATAGCTATGTTTTCTCAGAACCAAGATCTTGCCTAAAATCACCTTTAGAACATTAGCTAATATGCAGGTAAGCCTGCTGCCCACATAAGCCAGAACTAAGTGACTTAGAACAAGTCACTAAACTCTCTAGGTCTCAGTCTTCTCATCTGTAAAACGATACAGCTGGAGTCAACAGCTCTTATGATATTTTACAGCTCAACTGTTCTATTATGAACTCTGGACGGCAGTTTACAGCTGGTAAATGATTTTAAATAGACGAACTAGTAAAGCCAGACACGTAAATTCACTTCTTTGTGCTTCTGCTTCTGTTCCATTTCTCTTCAGATTTTAGGGTTTTGAAAGGAGGCAGACAGGTTTACAGCATGAACCCTCCTCCTGATACCTCCAGTCCCTGCAGATCTTCCTTAACTAAATCCTGGCCTTGTATCTCAGTGATGGGGTCCTGGGCCTTTTGGCTGAGGAACGATTTGTGAGCAGCATGCTACAGCAGCCACATTGTAGGAAGCTTGGGAACCCTGTTTTGTCTACTAAACGCTACTCGCGCCCCTATGTCACTCTCACTGTCGCAACCAAAATGCCCTAAGAGCTACGTCATTTTTAGATTGTATCTCATAATTTGTCACTTAAATACATGCTGTCTGACATGTTTTCACATAATTGACTGTGGAATTTGCTGTCATGTGTTTGGTTTATTTTGCTGGGGTGGGAGGAGGTCTTCGTTTTGCTCTGTTTCTCATGTGTTCATTATATTTCTATGACCAGACTGTAAACACCCTGAGCACAGAAACCATATCTTTCATTTCTTTAATGTTCCCAAAGCCCAAAAGACAGTATGAAATGAGTATTCTGTTAATATTTACTCAAAGATGGATCATTTTCCTTATTACAAGTCTTCCTCTTTAACCAAACATAGGCCATTAAAAAAATTAGTCCTAAAAAACTATGTAACAACGAGGCATCTTCTAAGCAAGATCTTTTCCAGTCAACGAAAAGGCTTGCACCAGCTGTTCCTACTCACCAGAATTCAATGTCTACTATTGTGATTTAATTGAAAAATGCATATTTTTCTACTGACTGGTTTCTTTGGGGTCTGACCTAATTTCATTTAAATCTTGAATCCATCGGCCAATGGACACAGCTGAATGGAGAACTCTTGAGGACATTACATTCTTCTATGCCACTTCAGTGACTGTAGTTTTGTTACAACCCTTACTGGGCTGCAAGGCTTACCACCAAGAGGCTTGACCACTATTTTGCTAATTCTATTAAGAAATATTTAGGTGCTCTTCCCAGCAGCTTAGACTGTAATATATATTGCTAAAATGATTTTATTTAGTTGCTTTCCCTTCTGTTATGATTATACACTTGATTTAGATATAAGAGATACCGTTTTGCTTATGGGCTTGTATAGATAGAGGCATGTATTCACTGACTGACCTCCAGGTTCTTTATTTTGTCCAAATCATAATGATACATTTAACATAAAGTTTAATGAACATTCATAGTAAAGGCAGAATTACCATCACTATTGTTAGTTGTGGCCTATAGAGGGTTTTTTGGAATGTAGTTATCTTTGGGGATCAAGATTTCATCTGGAATATTCTCCAACCCCTTGCTGCTTGCAGACCAGCAGCACTGGCATCACCTGGGGTCTCAGCCCCGCTCCACCCAATAGCCCCACTCAGTCAGAACCTGCATTTTAACGAGATCCCCAGGGTATCTGTGTGCACGCTCAAGTTTGAGGCCCAGTGCTCTAAACCACATAATGATAGATTCTGCTGCTATGGTCAAATAAGGGATTGAGATTGTGAGAGAGGTCGAGTCTTTTACAGGCAAAATTTGTTTCAGTCTATCTGGGTATGATATGAGTGATAATCATTTCAATATTCCTTGGGTAACTTTTTCCTCAAACTTCCCACAAAAGGTCACAATAATTTCAGATAATTCGTTAATATAATCTCAAATTCTGAAATAAAATTTTCCAATAAGGTACTCCCAACATATTTACATTGGGTACGCCCAATATATTTATGAATTTTAAAAAAACAATGGGACAGAGTGAGTGAGGAGTAGAGAAAGAAAAATACACATGGGTTATAACAGCACATGTAACATTACTTCCTGTATAGAAATTTATGGATTTATGAGTTTCTAACACAGAAGCATTGTTTTGTCATTGGCCACCATATTTACAAAAAAAATTACCACAAAATTATTTTAAGGAGAATTGAACCCAGAATCTTGCTTTGCTCTTTATTTACCAGAGTTTATTTAGTAATTTCAAAAAAAAAACATTAGAAGGAAGTCACTTCAGGATCCAGATATGAAATTTTGAAAAGAACTTACAGTTTTGAAGAGTACCATGTATCCTAAAATAAGTTCCCCACTGGAGGGGAAAAAAAGCCCTTCACCTACATGGTGTAACTACTGATTACTTCCCACCCCAGACTGACAAAGGACATGAACCCCTATTCCCGAAGAGAAGGACATGGCAATTCTGTGCAAGTCTGGGTGTCTTTCGGTCACTGTTTCCATTAAAAACTTACTAACTCCCATTTGACATTTCATAATTATATGTTGGTTAAAATTCCATTATGGAAAAAAGACAGAGTCAGGAGTCTAGCATTCATATCATATGGCCAAATGAATATATAGTGTTGGGAGGAGAAATATTAGAATTGACATCTATATTGCCTCCCCCTCCCATTTATAGCCAGAGGCTACATGAAATGGGGCATATGAAATGAGAATCCCCATGCACAGCAAGTGAGTGGCTTTGTTGAGATTCCACAAAGCAAAAGCCTATTCCAACTACAAAATCCCCACAGCTGCAGTGGGGAAGTGGAATACCCATTCTCGACAAAACAGAAGAATCGAGCTACACAAACTGGCAAACACTGCATGGCTAATTAGTTTCTTCATCAAGACACTTCCTTTAAAGCTCTTATTCTAGAAAAGAAAAAAATCTGTTCCTGCAAATAGGGACTTTTTTCCCTTCTCTCATAGAATTTATAGGTTTAAATATAACTTTTCTTTTTATTAGGTTTCATCTTGGTTTCTACCTGAGAAGGGGAAACCAGAGTGTGTTTTCTGAGGACCTCATATAGTGCAGAGGTATGAAATAACCTGGCAAGGGGGACTGACTAACGTTAACTACAGCAATTTTAAAACATCTACCATGTCAGAAGCACTAATAACCAAAAAACAGACCAGGCTGAACTCAGATTCATAGATGTTTGAAATCAACAACATGGTCCAGGATGCTTTCTACCTGTACACATACGCTTACTATTTGAGGGGTTTCTTTTTAACAACATGAGGATGGGAGAAGCCGTCATTTATCTCAAAGGCTGTGCAAACAACAGTCTTAGGTGCCTTCTGAATTCTGTTTCGTTTCTCTTCTGAGTTTCACTGCACTACCCATAGTTTCTTTGTACTAAACCAGGCTAGTTCTCCCTTCATGTTTATACCTCTCAAATATCTGTAGCTCGCTATGCTGTCCCTCATGTACGTTAAAGCATCCAGAAGGCACAAGAACATTAAAAGTGAAAACTGAAAAGAAAACACTACTGGAGGTACTGACTGATCCATTAGGACCTGAATTTCTTTCCCCTGGTAACCATATGAACAGCATTTAAAAATAAAAATTATAAATATTTTTAAATTCCTCCCCTGAAGGAGAATAAAATTGTGTACTATCTTCTTACTCTGAAACAGATGGCTATATAAATGAATACAACTTATATCTCCTCACCTACAATTACTGTCTTTTTAACAAAATTTAAATGCATTATTAATGCTTTGATAATAATTTAGTGATTAATGTCAAGAACGATGTTGCAAAGTTTAAAAGTTTAACGTTTTTATTCTAATAAAATAAATCTGGATGCACACTCCACCGAAGGATTCAGAAAAATATAGGGCACCACTCAATATAGGATTGACTTTAGAAGCTCTTAGAATTGTCAGAGAATCATATATGGGTCACTAACCACACAGAGCTTATGAAGAGAAACACAGGGAGCAATGGACCTTTGGGGAGAAAATGGAAGCATCTTTCAATGCACCTTTAACAATTGGTCCATCTATCTTAAAGAGCTAAAATTTCAGCAATAATAAACTTGACAGCAATCCATTAATAATCAAGTCCTAACTGATTTCATGGGGACTGGTTCTGTAAGCCTTTCCTGTGACTGAAAAAAGTCAACAGTGAATCCTGAGATAGCCAAGGTGAATAGAGCAGCGCAGTGGGACACACACAGCCTGCTGCTTGGCTGCCACCTGAAAACAAACCCCCGCGCTTCCAGGGGCATTTCACTGTCATCTTTGTATTTTTAGCAAGATCTCATTTAGCTGAGGAATAAGCTGCCAGGCAACAGAGGAAGTCTGTAGAACATATACCCTTCCCAAACCTGCCATATAATAAACAGAAGACTGGAGCATTCTTTCACATCCTCCTTTTATCCACTCAAACCAAATAACATTAAGAAATGTCACATATGCTCAATAACCAGCAAACTGGAGAAAGATCTTGGGCAAGATATAATGCAAGTTGATAGAAAAGAGAGATGGCAATTAGGGATTTCTAGATGATGATGACAATGATGATGATGGCTATTATTGAGATCTTACTATATAACAGTTACTACGAAAAAATGCTTTATAAGTAGTTTCTCAATTAATCTCTACAACAACCCCATGAGGTACTATTATTATCCCGATTTTAAAGATGACTAAATTAAGACATAAGACCTAAGTAACATGTCCAAGGCCACGGAGAGAGTAAGCAGAGGAAACGGGATTTATTCCAGGACCCCGACTGCAAAGCCCAAGCTCTTGACCACCAGGCTGACTTCCTAACATGTTCCCTGGGACTTAGATCCCAAGAGACACAAGCAAAGGACAGACCTGGTTTATAACACTTCTCTCATTCTTTCTTCTCCTGATGCAAAAGAAAAGCACTTTTAAAGCTGAGCAAAATAACTGCTCTATGGTTTAAGGTTTTCTGACCCATCCTCCTCTCCTCCCCACTACTTCCACCACCCAAATTTAAATGCTTCTGACTGATCTGATTCTGAATCAGCCTCATATCAAAAGTCAGACCTAACAGTAGTTAGGGGGGCAAAAAGTAATAAGATTCATGAAGGACAGGCTGATGGGGAAGATGGGATGACTCTGGCATTAGAGATAGCCATGTTGAATCTTCCTCCTCCATATATGTTTGTTTCCTGAATAGTATGTTAAAGGCATGGATATAAACTGCTGACTGATCCAGTCTACAAACCATCAAATCAGTCGATGGCAGATAAATGGACAGCTCTGGGGACCTCAACTTGGCTTTCTAAAAAGGATCCTCTATCAGAAAAGGCAATCCAGATTTAAGAGAAGCAGTATCAGGAAGAAATTTGAGAAAGAGAATGCTATATTGATGAAGCCAGGCTTATCTCATCCAGTGGAAAACTGCCTAATATGGCATCAAGCTTACACCCTCTCTTATTCCTGTCTAACTCAGAGGATACCCAGGGCTTTTGGACTGAGTGCCCACCAAAAACAGCACTGGAGAGTGAAAGAAGGCTTGCAGTGGGCATCAGGAGCCAGAGGAGTCCCACTCTCCCACTGGCTGAATGAGTGATGATGAGCCAATAGATAACACAATTGTGGAAGTACCTGCCCGTTCTACGAGCCTCCGATTCTGTAAGAGGACCCCAACGTGATCAGCCTTTGCTTATAAAGTTAGAGTAAGGGACTAGAAGCAGAGTGGGTGAAATTCAAATGTTAATCATGACAAAAGCCTAGCCTCCCATTGAATATTTCAGCTGATGGTTGCTCTCTCTCAGCAAAGAAGTGACATGAAAAACTAAGCAGCCCGATTACCACGCTCAATTACCAGGCCATGTGAAGAATCCAAACATAATGTATCCATAGATCATTCCTTCAGTGCATCTCTATTCCTCATTCCTTGCTCCTCCCACAGGCTTTTATTTTTTAGTATCTCCAAATTATCTACTATGGTGTCCATGTGGAAACTTGATTTAGTGAAATCATATAAGAGGGGAAAATTGCTGTCTTTTCCATATAAATTTCATCAAATGAAATTCCGATACATAGGGGTGAACCTTGAAAACACACTAAGGGAAATGAACCAAACACAAAAGGACAAATACTGTACGATTCCACTTGATATGATACGAGGTACCTAGAATAGGCCAATTCATAGACATAGCAAGTAGACTAGAGATTACCAGGGGCTGGGGGGAGGAAGAATGGGGAGTTATTATTTAATGGGTACAAAGTTTCTGTTCGGGATGATGAAAAAGTTCTGCAAATGGATAGTGGTGATGATAGCAAAACACTGGGAATGTACTTATTGCCAATAAATTGTACACTTAAAAATGGTTAAAATGGTAAATTTTGTTCATGTATTTCACACCACAATAAAAACATAAAAAAAATCAAAGCACACAGTATGTTTCATAACTGCGCAAAATGAAAAAAACTTGCTCTCAAATTTCTCCTTAAAATATTTTAAAAAGAAGTAGATTGTAAGTTCCATGAGGACAGGGACCATATCTGTTTTACCTACTGTTACACAGTAGTTACATTTATGGAGTAGATTCTCCATAAATGTTTGTTTAATAAATAAGTGATTAAAAGAAAATAGGGGCCAACAATAATGTACAACTAAAACCCCACAATGTTATAAACTATTAAGACATCAATAAAAAACATTTAAAAAAAAAGAAAATAGGGGCCAGCCCAGTGGCGTAGCGGTTAAGTTCGCCCACTCCACTTCGGCGGCCCAGGGTTTGCAGGTTTGGATCCCGGGCGTGGACAGACGCACTGTTTGTCAAGCCATGCTGTGGCGGCGTCTCATATAAAGTAGAGGAAGATGGGCATGGATGTTAGCCCAGGGCCATCTTCTTCAGCAAAAAAGAGGAGGATTGGCAATAGATGTTAGCTCAGGGCTAGTCTTCCTCACACACTCAAAAAACAAAATAGAGGAAGGATTCTCCAAAGTAGGAAATATAATATTTAAAAAGCATCAAATTTATTTATTCATGAGAAAGTATAATGGAGCATATTTCAGAGAAAAATACCAATGCTATTATATCTAAGCTCCTTCAAGGAACAGTATATATCTATTTCATCTGTACTTCTGTCATGGCATGTCTTACACATGGTAGATGGCTAATAAATGTTTATTGAATAAGGAATAAAAAATTGTGTAATTGTGGGCCTAGCCCCGTGGCCACGTGGTTAAAGCTCCCCATGCTCCACACTTCAGTGACCCAGGTTCATGGGTTCAGATCCCAGGCGCAGACCTACTCCACTCACCAGCCATGCTGTGGTGGTGACCCACATACGAAAATAAAAAATTGAAGAAGATTGGCACAGATGTTAGCTCAGGGCTAATCTTTCTCAAGTAAAAAAAGGAGGATTAGCAACGGATGTTAGCTCAGGGCAAATCTTCCTCAGGAAAAAAAAAATTGTGTAATTGTAAAACCAATGTCTATTACTGCTCTACTATTCCCCTTTTTAAAAATTACTTATTTTTGCAAATGGACAATTTCTTCTATCACAGGGCAAAAAAATAAACCTCATGGTTTACACAAAGTGAAGGTAAAAATATAAATAGCTAGAACACATCACTCTCAGAAAAAGAAATAGCAAACATAGGGCACATCATCTTCTGAATGGAAAAAAAGTTTTTTAAAAAAAGAACAACTGAAGTATGGAAAAGAATAGCTTATAGTCCATCTTGACTTTTCAGGAAATAATACATGATCAAAATAAAAGAAAATTTGAACTCTCTTTTGAATAAAATCCAAATATTCATTCCCCAAAATCAATATCTAACCTTTACAGTAAATAATTGAGTGAATAAAGAAACATATTTAAGGCTCCTCCCCCCCAAAAAGTTCTAGAGAACCCTAACATATTATCAATATTTCTCTCAATTGGTCTATCAAGTAATCAGGTGCTTTTTCTTAAAAATACTTATGTCACAAAATTATACACAAGTGCCTTATACCCAACATGCATACAAGTTCCTGATGATTTTCTCAACTAATATTCACCACCTACATCATTTACATTTTATGTGAATTACTGAGTTAAAGTACACATAAGTAGAATATTTTTAAAGCAAAAAATCAAATGCTGACATCGTTAACATTCAGCACCTACATAATAGATGGATCCTTATTAACTCACCAGGACCAGGTAATGTGGTGGCCTCACTTTGAACAACATTAAAACATGTCCTTCAACTTCAACCACCCCCACCCCCAATACTGTGTGCCAAATAACAAAGGAAATAGGAATTCAACCTCTACAGATATCAAGGTTTACATTTCTGTCTCTCAACTGTTATCTTCTTCACGAGCAGGTAAGCATCATTTTGGAGTAGCCTGTTTGCTGCCCCGGTCCTTCACGCATGCAGGGGTTCTCCATTAGCATCCAAAATGCTAACAACCCACTCTTAGAGCCACTACTTCAAGCAGAACTGCATGAAGGATTATCACTTCCGTACATGAAAGCATCACCACTACAGGTGTAATGATGCAAAATACCAGCACACTGACCTCTGCCAGGCAGCACATGCTCAAAGCAGGTGCGTTTCTATGCTCCAGAAGGGTAGGGGGTGGGATAAGCAGGGAGGAAGCCTCAGATCCCTAATATATTAGGGACGCTTATTCCACTCAGATCCAATCCAGCTAATTCATGGACATCAGTTTACCCAAATGAAAAAAAGTGGTCTCCCGTCCTTCACTGGCTTGACTCAGAGGGCATTCAGCCAAGCCTAGCCAGACAGAACAATCTGTAAGACCTCTTTAAGCTATAATAAACAAGACGAGTTTCAGAAGAAATAAGACTCGGCTATGGCAAAGCAGCACAGTTATATCACGGCTCCTGGTGTTTACAAACTACAAGCAGTAGCCTCGGGAGCCTCAAGAGACTCTCCCACGAGGAACCTCTGTCAGATCCCTAGTTTAAATACCCCCTTGATCAATCTGTGATGTTTGGCAGTTAAACAGAAGAGGGTGAGTAAAATGACATGCATAAAATGAATCCTTTTCAAGTTGTAAATGAGTGAGTCAGGATTCAGACTTGCCGAGATGCTCCAAATTAAAACCCTTGCTCTAATTTTAAGCATGCTCTGTCTTACCGTTTTGCTGTTGTCTCTCTCAGGCTCGATTCACCTGGAACTCTTTATACATGTCCCTAGCAATGTGTTTGCACCAGGCCAGCCTCATACAGCAACTGAATTCACATCTTTCTGCACTAGCAAGCTGAAATGGTACGGCCGTACTACAACCAAGAAAGGGGGAAGCAGAAGCAAAAAAAAAAAAAACCCCAGAAATCACCTAAGAGAGGCTAATCTCAATGGAATAAGACCAAAAATAGTTCAGAAGAACACAAAGGACATGCTAACATTCAGAATCAATAGCTTAAACAGTTCAAATTTTTTCCCAAAAAAATCTAATTATTTTTTCTCCAAACCCGATGGACTTGCCTGTGGAGTTCCCAGGAAGGCAGAGTAAACGGGCTCTGCAGCAGCATTGCAGCCAAAGTAACCGTGCATATGCTGTCCAGGCAATTCACAACACTCTGTCTCTTCAGAGAGATATTGATTTGCAATGCAGGGCTGCTTCAAAAGAATACAGAACGGGAGCCAAACAGCTAATGGTGATTGCATAGGAGGAAGAGCATTTAATCAAGGGGATGCACCTCATCATGCTCAATTCAATTTTTTTAAAGCACTGGAGAAAGCCAGTGTCTTGAATGACAACCCCATTAAACAATAATCTGAGGTCCTATAGAAGGCCAAGTTTAGGCTACCATTAATGTGTCTATGTGCATCTATTTGTGATATGCAAATGAGGTATGATGAGAACTCTAAAATAACTGTGCACCAAGTTTGTGAGGTAAAAAATGCACAGGTGTAGAATCTACAGAACTAAAGAGATAAAATATACAGTTATGAGCCTGCAGAATTCTTGGTGGGGTTAGAGCTCAGACCTCTCTCAAAAGTAAAATACCAACACAAACCAGACCTCACACTCTTTAGGCTAATCATGTCAAGTATACCACACGGTGCTTTGTGGCAAGGAAGGACACCAAACTGCTACTCTCATAGCGACCCCTACAGGAGAGTGGTTGATCTACAATTCATCCCTGTTGAAAGTCTCCTATCCTCAGAAAACAGAACCACAGAAGGGCATAAATTAGATTAAGACACAAGGATACAACCGAGAAATCCATTAGGCAAGAAATTTAAAAAGTCAGGCATGAAATCTGACCCCACAGATATTCACTTAATTAAGAAATTCAAGTAAAAGAAGAAGTAACTACTGTGTCTCCAGTGAGTGGCCATTAGTCCCATAATTCCCAAGACTGGGTGCACACTTATAACCAGAAAGCTCAGGGAAAAGCATTTTCCCTTCACATACTAATTGTTTTAAAGGAATCATCTCTCCTATCCCCCATCTGCAAACCACTTTCACCTTCATCCTTTTCAATGATACTGTGAAGATACTGAACTTTATTTTTTTCTGCAACACAAAAGCTCATTCAAAAATCTTACAAAAAATTCTTCTTCAAATACAAATATTATGTACTTCCTTCACCAAAGCCAAGAGAGAAAGCTATCGCCTCAATATCTGAAAACTATTGAGTTATATGAACATCATTTCTGAGGAGTAGACTTCATTTCAACAAGTCTCTCAAGAATCTGAGTTTTTGTTTGCTATTGCTCAACTCTCCAGCCCACAAAGACTCTCCTTTTTCAGAACCAACAGCACTACTTATTTGAATCATTTAGGACTTAACCATATGTTGCCTCATAAAACTCTCTTGTATTGTTGGCATTTTCCCCATTTTAAGGTCCTTGAAGAATGAACCATATCAACCGCATCTTTTTTTATTCCCCCATAGCACATAACACAATGCTAGGCATCTAGCAGATATTAAATATTTAAAAGAATTAATGAATTTCCCAACTCCATATTTTAGGGTTTAGATAATCTCCCCTCCCCTATCATTCAAAGTTCCCCCCCAAAAAAGTCCATGTTAGAAGTGTTATCTTTAGTCATTTCATCTAAGTAGTTTCTATATCTTCTTTTCTATAGAGTTGGTGGATAAGGGTATATACAGTGTTTGTGCTCACTAAGCTATCCTGTATAAAAACCTACAAAGTTAACACAATACAGTTTCTCCTTTATTCTTTCATTTATTCACTCAATAAACATGTATGATGCACCCAGCAATGTGAACAGCCATGTTCTCTGCATTCAAGTAACCCAACGAGTGGTTAAAAATAAAGCAAGTGGTTACAATACACTGAAATGAGTGTTTTGAGAGCACTTAGTTGGATATAAATAGTGTTCCTTGGGTGGCTCACAGAAGACTTCACTGAGAAGGCAGCCTCACACTGAGGCTTCCAGGCACTGTCCAGGAGGGGATGGGCATTTGAGGAACAGCAGGACAGGACTAAAGGATCAGAGGCCTAAAACTGGAAGCTGTCTGAGGAAACCACCAAGCAGTAAACACTGGTGGCAGCTGCAAAGGCTGAGGGGAAGATGACCCAAGGCCAGAGCACAAAGGCCCTGTTAGGAATTTTAAGAAGTTAGGGATTTTATCCTACAGGAAGCTGCCATTTAATCCAATAGGAAGATACTGAAGGACTATAAGCAGAAGAGTAACTGGATGGGATTTTTCATTTTACAACAGGGTAATGGTGTAGAAATGGATTGGAGCAAAGGAAGGGAGATGGGGAGGCCACTTGGGAGGCGAAGAGAATAGTTCAGTCAAGGCCCTGAACTAAAGCAATAAAAACGGAGATGGAAAGACAAAAGAGGTGAGAGACATTCAGCGTGAGTTACTTGTTGAGTGACTAGACAGGAGGTCTACTGGAAAGGGAAAATCCAAGCATGGCTCTGAATTCTCAGTATAATTAGGTGAAAGGTGGGGTTACAAACTAAAGGAACAGACACAAGGAGAACAAAAGCTCGAGGAAGAGGGGAAATTATCATGAATTCAACTTTTTACATGGTGAGTTTTAGGTATCTTTGGAACATCCAAGTGGACATATTGAGTAGGCAGCTATATAAGGGTTTGGAACCCAGAAAAAAGGTCAAAAGTTCACTTAAGTATCTTAGATCAGCTTTCCTAGAAATAGACCTATGCCAGGATTCTTGTTCACCTAATTTATTGAGGACATGCTCTCAGAGAAAAGGAGTGAGGAGGCAGGACAGGGAAGATGGGGAAAAGCAAGGAAGAATGACCTCAGATGAAACATTCACACCCAACATTAGTCCCACTTGAAGCAAGGGGGCCAGCCTTGTGTACCCCTGGACCGGTCATCGTTGACTGAGGCCTGGAAAGGAAGGGCTTCTGTTTAGCCTGGGCACCCACTGACCAGGCAGATCTGAGCAGGGCACCCTCGGCACTCGCCACACCATGCTTCAGCTACAATGGACAATTCTTCTCTTTCTCAAAGCTATTCCTGCCTCTGGAATCATTGTCTTTGCTGCTCTCTGTGCCTAGAATGTTCTTCCTCAGATAATCGCTTGCCTGACTCCTTCTCGTTACTCAGTTGGATCTCAGGAACCTCCTCCTCCAAGTCCTTCCCGGGGCTCCCCACTTCTCTTGCTGCTCCTTCCTCCCCATCACGTTGCACTGTTTTGCTTCACTATCTGATTTACTTTATTTATCTGTTTGTCTTCCTCCCCCACTAGAAGGTAAATGGCTCAAGAGCATTGACTTCTACTCATTTGTTCTCTGCGCCTCCCCAGCCCGTAGAGCAGCACTCAGGACTTGTTGAATAAATAAATATTAGGAGGAGCTGCTGATGGCAGTAGTTCAAACAAATTCTGTGGACTCCTTTAGAGTGGAAATGGACGGGGACTGTGTGGGAAAAAAATAGTGTCAACAAATGCGTACAAGGATACCACAAGTTTGGCCATAAAGCAGAAGTAAAAATAGAGGCTAGAGGGCAAAGCAGCAAGAAATTAATCATTATATTCATGTCATACAGGATTCACAATCTACTGCAATTAAGAATATCTTTATTAGGGGACATTGAGATGTATGTGAAACCATACTGGACAAGAACAATAGTAGAGGTTAAAAAAAGGATCTATCTTCAAAGAAAGAGACAAAAAATATTTTGTATAAACACCATCTCAGCAGATATAGAGGCAAAGATAGGGGAAAAAACCCACTCACAAAAAAGTCAGATACTGACATCTACTTTGGTCCTTTTTGCAAGAAAACAAAAATTGATCCCTTGAAATGTCTGCCTTTATATGTGATTTTTAAAAATTCTAAAAAGCATTATGCCCTTCCCTGACATTTTAAATGGATTATAATAAACAAAATCTAATCTTTAATAGCTGATGGGGTCAATTATGAACATTAGTGACAGTCACCCAGGTTTAAACAGCAGGTATAGAGGGCTATTGGCTCCCAATCCCAAAAACTGACATCTACGGGTTTCTCTGCTTCATTTTTATGGTTCATTCTCTCTTTGCCACCAGGCTTTCCTTCTTATGGTTCTAAATGTGCCACCTCCTTCTAACACCACCACACTCTTCCCAGTCTTGCCACAAGCTTCTTCAACCATCCCTGTACTGGGCAACTACACACACAGGCTTATGTGGGGGCCAGCCCAGTAGTGTAGTGGTTAAGTTCGTGTGCTCTGCTTCAGCGGCCTGGGGTTCACAGGTTTGAATGTGCACACTGCTCATCAAGCCATGCTGTGGCAGCAGCCCACATACAGAATGGAGGACAATGGGTACAGATGTTAGCTCAGGGCCAATCTTCCTCAGCAAAAAAAAAAAAAAAAGACTGTGTGAATAGAGGTTTGAGTCAGTAGGTGGGTTCAAAGCAGAACTAGGAACTTCCTCCTGAGTGGAGAAATATTAGCCTAGGCTCCTACAGACCTTAGGCTGTACCCTGTGGGCTTTGTGGGACTTATCTGCACAGAAACTCTTGTTTCACATCAACCTACATGGAGCCATTTCTGACATATGAGGCTGCCAGATGCCTGACCTTCACATCAGGAGGGTCTTATAGACAGATGGGGCCAAAAAAACCGAACCTGGAGAAAAGAAAAAAATTTTTAAAGGGATAGAGGTTTGTTGGGGTTTTTTAACTATAGAAGGAAAAAGAAACATCAAAAAAGAAAACTTTTTAAAGACTGAAAAACAGGTAAGAGAAAAGGCTACTTTATGCATATGAAATCTAATATAATAAGTCACCTTCTTTGTGAATTAATTTCATGAAATCTTTAAGTCTAAATGAGAAAAAGGAAAGCTTTTATTTTATTTTGAAAAGTGATAGAGAAATGATATAAATTTCCCAAAAAGAGGTTGGATTTCAAATTATAATTCCACAGCAATTTCTTTCCATTATAAACTTTTACAGTGAAATGTTCATGTTATGATTGATTTAAAAATGTTCATGATGTTTTAGTAAACCAAAACCCTAATTTTTTTAGTAAACTCTAAAACTTTTAGGACTTAATTCTTCACTGATGCCAGTCATTACTTACATTCCCATATATTCAGAGAAATGTTATTTACTTAAAATACTTTCTCAAAACACTGTGAAAGTCTGGAGGAGTTTGGTTTGAATGTTTAAAAGCCACTTCTTAACCACAATACCAAAAGTATCCATATGTCATTCATGGAATTTCATGGAAACTTTAGGATTTTCTTAATATTACACAACTTTGAGTGTTTTCTGGATTCTGGAGGGGAAAAAATGAACTACTTTTATCAGTAAATACAGGTAATTCTATTAAAACCCAATAAATTTATTCCTGAAAAAAAGTTGTATTCTGTTAAATTGCACCCTAAATATAAGAGGGCTTATGTTTCGAGAAAATAAGATTGAGGGCAGATCATTCAAAACCCATGCATCCAGAGCACTAATAAAAACAAAACAATCCTAACACACCTACCCACATAGGCCATATTTCCTCATCTCTGCCTCCCCTGCAGTGCTGGGTCTTACACATGATAGAAGCTCTACAAATGTTTATGGCTAGAGATAAATACTGCTCTGGTCACTGTCAACGGCAGAAAATATGTCCAGGTTAAAAAGTTCAGTTACAAACTTCACCTAGGTTGGAAATTAAAAGTCCAAAGAGAGAGCTATAGCAAAGGAACTTTAGATTATGTTTGTCAAAAAACAACATGGAAGGTTGAGAACCATGAATCCAATAACAGAAACAGGTAGGTGCAGATTACAATAATAAAAAGACAGACCTTATTTTTGCCTATATTTCAAAAATCTGATGTCTGATCACAGTTCTGATTCCACCCAAGGTTCAGCCCACTCCCTTTTGGGGAACAATTTTCCTTCTTCCTGTCTGTTGTGTTTCCTAGTTGTGTGTCCTCAGTTACCTTGGGTAACAACTTGTCTGCATCTCCGTCTGTGCTTCTCCTCAGTTAAATTTCTAATCCTTATCACACCATCCTCCCAAATAAGATTTGTATTTGCATTAAAATATATATTACATGATTTCTACATACATACACATACACGATTATGTATTTATTATTTATTCAGATAGTACATAAAATACATGTGCAGTTACATAGCCTGGGACAGTTTTTTCTGTCGACGCCCTACAAAAACACAACTGGATTTCTGATGTGGTGCCAGGCCCCAACTGTGTGAAGTGGAGCAGAAGACCCAGATGTAAAAGTGATTTTATTACGACCACACTCATGATAGAACAGTATCAGAGAGTTCCAAATATGTAGCACCTATATGATCTGAGAAATGTGAATTACAGTGGCAGACACAAAATCCTCAGGTAGCAGCAAGAAGAAAGGCAAACGGCATTGAGAAACGATGTGAGGATTTTCTCTCTTCCTGACGTCAGGATGCCAGGGAGGAGAAAGGCTACAAATCCATGACTATCAAAAAGCGTCTTAAGGAGCTAAGTCTCATTTTTTGAAAACTTACCTAAGTTTCAGAGTTAACTATGAAAAGGGGAGAAACAGTTTTCTAGTTCAGGGTTATAAGTCAGCTTTATTGCTTTTAGGGACTTTATCCCAGCTTTCTAAAATTTCACTGAGTTGGAAAATCCCAGAAGGAAAAAAAAAAAACTTCCTTAAAGGAGCCTGCCAAATAGACATACAGAAATAATTTTAAATTACATTTGACATTTTTAAATCTAGAAATTCCCTGCCACTGATCTAGTATGTACTTTAAAATAAAAAGTATTCACTAAATAATTTGCTTCCTTTGTCTCACTCTACACACCTAAGAAATAAAATAAAATAGGAAACAGACCATGGGAAAGAACGGATAACAATAAACACTCATGACAATGAAAAGATAACCAAGTGAAGAAACATAACTGAAAGTAAAATAGGTGCTCCTGCGTAATTTAATTAACTTTCCTGTGCCCAACATCTTAGTATTTGCCTTTTCCAGGTAATATGGATATAATTTAGATCATTCCGAAACCACATGTACATCTCAAAGAACAGAAAGCAAACCAAAGTAACCGTTTATCTCAGGAAGAATCATTATATAATCACATAACCAGTCCAATCTCACTGGTGTCATAGAGAAGAAGTTTCACTGCAAAAATGTGCAAGTAACAGGGGTATTCACAATTCTGAAATGCTTTAACTTACTCCTACACTCCTTTTGTATCCAGTAAAACCGTGATAACAGCAGCACTCAAATATTGGTTGAATCCTTTCTGCCACTCCTGTGGAATGTTTTGCTTGAGTGGTTATTAAAATAAGATAGGTTCCTGGAATGGCTCCTCCCCCGACACCATCCACTGCAGTCTAGGGAGGGCTGCGCCTGGTCCAGGACCAGACGAGGGATCCAACTTAGGCCAGTCGTGCCCTGGGACTTTTCCAACCAGAGTTGAACTGCACCCCACCCCTCCACCTCCGACAGTGGCAAAGCAGAGAAAGCATCCAGTTAGAAGCCACCAGTGTCAGCGTCTCCAACCCTGTAGAGAACTGGACTGAAATCCCGACACTACCAAGTAGTAAGAAACGAGGGCAAGAGACAGGCAGCAGTGATAACATGGAATCCCTGGTCCCCGCCACCAAGGTCCCAGCACTGCCTGGTCGCCTTTCTCAAGCATGGTGGTTCAGGCCTTGTGTCTATGCTGGCACACCATCCTCCCAATCAATCCCCTTTTTTTCTTTAGCTACTTCAAGTTGATTTTCAATTCCTTGTAACCAAGAATGCTAGAACACATGGAAACACATGTACAAAAGGATGCTGAGCTCCTGTGAAGCATTAATGCCAGAGCTATAGCTAAGTAACTTAATAGATGTGTTGCTTTCAACTCTAGGAATAGGAGATTTAAGGCTGATGTTGATTTATATGATGGTAGGAAAGGATGGGTTTCATAGCAGCCAAAGGTTTTTACAAACCTACTTCACACATCTACTATACACAATAATATTTCTATAAATTTGTACTAAATTACATGTATTAAAATTTTCTATTTATTCTTATAATTTACAGGGGAAACTGTATAACTGCCATAAGTCGTGGAGCGTTACCTCTTAATCAGTTATCTGCACCTGTAGGAAGCCTGAATGCTTGGACCAATTAGTTTAACCAGGCATCCAAATTGCTGTCATAGCACGTATTCAAATTTTAGGCACAGTACCTAAAGGGAAATAAACTGACTTGACCTTGCAGATACCATTTATTAATTGTTGGTAAAAAAAGTTTTTTCACATTCTATTCATTTACCAACCATTTATTGAGCTTTGCATTAAGCACTATAGGGGGTATAAATGAATGAGACACAATTGCTGCTCACAGATACTTATACAAATAAATATAATACAAGAAATAATTGCCATAGAAAAAGTAAAAGAAAATACTATGGGAGTCCAGAATGAGGGAGGCCTCAGAATGATGGATCAAGCATAATTGGCAGATTTTCACTTTAGGTAATCAAACTCTGAATACTCGAGTTACAAAGAATTCAATAGGTAAGATGCTGAGGGAAAAAAAAAATGTATATCCAAAGACTAGCAATGATTACTCTTAGCACAAAATTGTTATCTATATCTGGATGTAATTTGATAATTTAACAAAGAACCTTTGTAATATCATAGGAGCACAGCCTAGTCGTTGAACAATTTCCGTGATTTGAACCCTCATGAACAAAGGTTCTTTTCTCCCCTCTGGTGGAAGATTAGTTGGATGGACTCCAGGGTCTCCAACTACACTGCCTGCCCATATGGTTCAAAGATGTGTTTTTCCCTAGTTGCCCTGGATACAGACAACCAAACTCCTCTTCCATATTCCTTAAGAAAAACTGAGCATTGGGAATTGTTGCAGCAGCTAAGTCATGGGGAACTTGGAGACCATCTTTACTCTCGTTCCTGCTCTCCCTAGTACTGATTCTAATTTAGGGAAGGTGGGATTTCACTTATCATAACACAAAGGCCAAAGTGATGAACTTAGTTTTACCAATCCTCCCCTGAAGCACCTGATTCCTTCAAGAGTCTTTGCTTCTCCTAATCAGGCGGATTCAGTTCATACTTCCCGCCTGAGCCCATCACACCAGTTCCTGCTATGGGCACGTGGTCACTACAGCCCCGCAGGACACCAGACTCCAAGGAACCACAACCCGGCTCAGATCTACCTCGGTTCAGATGTTTCCTCTCACACCCATCAAGGTTCTTTAATTCAGCACTCTAAGGGATAACACAAGTTTGATAAGGAGAAAAGAGACAACATCGTGGATGAACTCGTATAAACAGGTACACTGAAGCACTAACTTCAACAGAAGTTCAGATGCAGAATAGCCAGATGGAGGAAGAATGTGAGCTCAAGAATCAGACAAACCTGGGTTCCCAATCCAGTCCTTGGGCAAGACACCTAACTTATGAGAATAATAATAATAGTTCATGTACTTTAGAGGGTTGTTGAGAGGCTGAACGGTGTATAAACTGCATAGAACAGTGTTCAGTAAATCAAAGGCTTTCACAACCCAGTGATAAGCATAATGTATATTTAGGCATGACTAGGCACCACAGACACCCCTTTATCCTGGGGCTTGTATTTCTGCATGAGGCCTGGTGCTGGCCTTGGTTCTCTTACTTCAGATCAGCCTGGGCACTTCCTTCTGTATCAGCCATGGGCTGTCAGGCTCATTTTCTGGGCACTTCTTATGTCCATCAGTTCCTAGCGATTCTTCTCCACTATCTATATTTCTATTCCTATTGCCATGCAGTTTACTTTTGCACTATTCCATGAAATTCAACCGCTTTTTTAACAGCTATAGGCGCTACCTGATAGCCTTGCTTCTTGATATTTCCTTTGGCTAAAGTCAGAAGGAGCTATTTATGGTTCTCTATGATTTTAATGAGAAAGCTTAGCTCGCTCTCATTCTCTCTCTTTTTCTCTCTTGCTCTCTTTCTCTGGACTTCCTTCCTTTTCTCACTATCCATCAGATTTCTCCATTTTTAACTACAAACCTGCGGCTTAAGAGTCAAGTCAGAACTGAGAACCCACAGTTGCATAATGAAACTTTAAAGATAAGGTTTACTGAATAGAATAGAATGATAACAAGAGATTTTACCACCATCAGGACACACAAGGGAAATTTAGTGAGTAGCAAATGCTGGAAGAAGTGAACTTCACATTTACCAACAGAAAAATCAACCATATAATGTATTCATACGTGGCTGCCACTCAAAACTATGGACAAAGGAAGATTAAAAAAACAAAACCAAAAATGCACAAAGAATCCATTTTGCCAGTAGCAACAAAGTAACTTTTCAAATAAACAGTTCTAAATTGGCAGGCACACATTTCCAAAAAATTGGGGGGGGGTGGGGGTTTAAGATAACTGATGCCAATCAAGAAGCAGGACTTTGTCTTTTGAGACTGCACTAAACAAAATGTTCTATCTGATCAAAGACGGAATAAAATTCTGAGGCATCAGCTTTCAAAACATACACAAATAATTGGCTTTCTTATTAAAATCTAGTGAATCATCCATGATGATATCTATGCAGAAGCAGAGTCTACCCACATGCACTAAATCTCAATCAGAAGAACCCACCACGAATCTGCTCTTTCTCCCATCCAAAAAAGTATTTTACCACCATGTGCAAGTAGCATAAGGTAGTACAACTAAGAAATTGTATTTTAAGAGTAGCTAAGATAACTTATAGGTAGAATTCATTGTTGTGCATCATTGCAATTACCATGAAATTAAAACAGGTGAAAATACCGTCACCACAGGACTCTGAAGGAAAACCCTTCTCCGAGAGATTCCACACACACACTGAAAATGTAAGGTAAGCATATAATTGTGTGGACAATTAATTTTAACTAAAACTAACCCTACCTATCAGAACAACATCAAGAAGCACGTGTCAGCTAATTTTCTTCCAGTACTTAAATACTTTTTAATTTTTTTTGAACAATTGGCAAGCCCATCCAACACTTCTTTTTATTGGGAAAATGTTTGATTCTTTTAACTCCATTTAAGTATTCTAAAAAAATTAGAGTACTATAACTGTTACCAATTTTACTTCAGACATAGAAGTCCTCTCTAAAATTTTTATTCTGAAATTACTTCTAGGTTTATAGAAAATCTCACACAGGGCAGTTCAGCTTTACATCAGTTCAAAGACACCATCACACATCTGAAAAGTTAAAAAGAAGAAAGCACGTTGTAACTGCACTGAAATCTGATGCCCTATAAAAAAATTTTAACACCGTAGAGAATGTAATAAGCTCTCTTTCAATGTCAATTTTCTCATGTTTATAGGGGATGTAAATATTAGAGCTAAGGATTATTTCAGCTACAGTATGTCTTCCTCTTGTTGAACAAAAAAGGGGAGGAGATTAAAATGTCATTATTCCCAAAGTTTTCTACCTTAAATCTCCCTTGATCCCTCAACCCCCCCCAGCTACAGCTTCATTCCTCTGTTCCTCTTTATACCAAAATTCCTCAAAAAGAGTAGTTAATCCCAACTGGCTCCACTGCCTCTCCTTGCTTTCATTCTTTTGGGGGCGGGGGGGGGCAGGGAGACTTTAATTGAAATATAATTGACATATAACATAGTATTAGCTTTAGGTTTACAACATAATGATTCAATATATGTATACATTGTGAAACGATTACCACACATCAGTCTTGGCAATGATTTTCTGACACCAAAAGTAAAGGCATCAAAAGTAAAAACTCCCCCCACCTTTTTTTTTTGGAGAGGAAGATTGTCCCTGAGCTAACATCTGTTGCCAATCTTCGTCTTTTTGCTTGAGGAAGATTTGCCCTGAGCTAACATCTGTGCCCATCTTCCTCTATTTTGTACGTGGGACGCCACTACAGCATGGCTTAATGAGGAGTGCATAGGTCTGTGCCCCAGATCTGAACCCGTGAACCCTGAGCAGCCAAAGCAGAGCACGTGAAGTTAACCACTACACCATGGGGCCAGTCCCCCTTTCATTCTTAAACTCATTTTAATCAGCCTTCTGTCCTCTCCATTCCACCAACAGTCAGCAATGGCCTCCACAATGCCAATTCCAGTACGCAATTCTGGACCTTTCAGCAGCAACTGACAAAACAGATCACCTCCCCCTTCCTAAAACTCTTTCTTCACTTGGGCTCCAGGTCTAGTTTTCTTCCTACCTCACTGCTCTGCCTTCTCAGTCTCCTTTGCTGGAGGTTCCTCTTCTCAACCTCTAAAGATGGAGGTGTCCCAGGACTGGGACTTCGGACCTCTTTTCATCTCTGTCTGCACTCTCTCCTTATGTGACCTTAAATGTCGTGGTTTAAATGATTTAAATGCCATCAATACACTGAGGGTTCCCAAATTCATATTTCCAGACCCTACCTTCCCCTCATCCCCAGACTCATATATCCAACTACTTACATGACAATTCCTTTTAGATATCTAATAGGAATCTCAAACTTAAGTCCAAAACCAAATTCCTGATTCTATACCATCCCAACCCTTCTCCCCTCCCCAGTATTCTCCACCTCAGTAAATGGCCCTACCGTTAATACACTTGATTTCTCTGGTCAAAAACTTGGCGAATCCTTGATTGCTCTCTCTGATATCCTACATCCAGTCCAACAGCTAGTTCTCCTGGCTCTACTTTCAGAACATATTCCAAATCCAAACACTTGGCAGCACCTCCAACGCTTCCACCCTCATCCAATCCACCATGTTATCTCTGAACAATTACAACAGCCTCCTAACTTGTCTTTCTGCTATTACTCTCCTATTCTTTCCCCTGTCCCGGTCTATACACATCAGTCAGGCTTTTTAAAAGTATCACTGTTTTGCTCAAAACTTCAAACAGTTTCTCACTTAGAATAAACTGCTACATTCTAACCATGACCGACAAGGCGCTACTTTTCTGACCTTCTCACCAGTCCCCTTGTTTACTGTACTCCAGTCACCCTGAGCTCCTTCCTGTTTCTTAAGCACATTAAGCCCCTCTACATCTCAAGGCCACTGCTCTCTCTTCCGCTCGATGTTCCCACAATTTGCTCCTTCCCTTCTTTCAGATCTACACTCAACCGTCGCCTTCTCAGAAATACCTTCCCTGGCCATTTTGTCAACACTATCCCCCATGTCTCTTTTTCCCTTTTCCTTGCTTTGGTTTATATTCTTTGCACTTCTGCCTGTCCATTGTGTTGTATTTCTGTTTATTATCTGCCTGTCATCCTGACTAAAGTAAAAGTTCCATGGTGGCAGGAATTTCTCCATCTTGCTCACTCTTGCATCTCCAGGGCCAAGAACAGTGCCTGGCAAAGTAGGTGCTCAATAAATATTTGTTGAATGAATGCATGAATGAATCATTTCTATACTCTTACTCATTGCCTACTGGGGTAGAGAATATATATTTCAATTGTCTATTACTTTAACATATATGGCATAATGCCAAAAGGAGCCATTAAATATTTTCCAAGTTATATTTTTAAAGCCTCATAATGTCAGATAAGGGATTTATAGACAGAAAGAGCAGTATGGGCACAACAAATGAGGTAGGAAATATTATTACATATTTATGGGAATAGAGGCAATTCCCTAGGGAAATCAGGGGAAAGCTAGGGGAGAAGGAAGCAGGATAGGTGAAAGATGTAGCTGAGAATAAGGCTGAAAGCAGACACAGGGCAGTCATGAAGGGTCATGGGTGCCAGCCTGAGTTCTGAGTGTTATCTTGTAGGCCACAGGGAGTCATAAGCAGAGAAAGAACAATCAGAATTTCATGTGGGAAAAATTACTATGGTCATATATGATTACATAACCCACGAAATCATGTCTGTTCTTAGTTGAAGTGGCAACTTAGCTTCTTAAGGTCTGCATAGAAATGAGACATGCCATATATGTCTTAAATTATTATTTAACCCCTTATCATTCATACCTAAAAGGTATTCGTAGGTTCTTGCTCACAAATTTTCCCAATGAAACATTTTCTCAGCATCTTCCTATTTGAATATTTTCAACTTTTAATCAATTAGTTCTTCAATTCAAGAACACTTACATGACAGTCTTTAATTAATGCACAGAGATTCTCATGCATACACAGTGAATCATTTAACTTACTTATAATACTAAATGTTAATACTACATTGCATAGTAAAATATTCAACAATTCAATTATGGTTTTTTTAATCAGTAAAAAACTGGCATCTGATCATTCAGATACCAAAATAGTCTAGGGCTTATCCAATACAAACTTTAAATTAAAGTAAAAGAGAGTTCAGTTGGTCTAGACAAAAGGCATAAAAAAAGTCCTGTATTTTTACAGTTAAAACAGTAGGCTTGATTTTAATATTTAATATTTACTTATATAAAGAAGCTTAATATAGAATGCACAGTCTACTAAGTTGCTTTTTTAATCAACATTAAATAAGTTTGTTTTAACTGGTGTTTTAAATCACTGTTTGCCTTCTCTTCCTTTTAGCTTTCTCTGTATCCTTAGTATTTACAAAGTAATCATTACTTTCACTTCTTACCTTGGAGCTCACTCTCAACATCTCATTTGGCAGTTACTCCATCTTTGACTACTTCAAAAACCATATACTGAACACCTACTATGTGTTTGGCACAGTGCCAAGCACTAAGGTGCAAAAAAGAAAAGATAAGACTCCCCTGAAGCAGATCCTGATGACTGAGATCCATTCTTCCTTCTTTTCCACCTCTTGGGCTTCCACAATGGTGTGGACTATCCCTTTAATTATATGACCCATCTACATCTGCTTTTATCTCCTTATGCAAACAACTTAATTTTTCTTCCTCAATAATCTTTTTTACATTAGCATCCTTCCACTATAAGTTCATTTTAAAAGGAAGCAAAATAACTCAGAGAAATGAACAATGAATGATATCACCTGCTTAAACAACTGGTTTCTGCTCAATAAACAGGATTATGATTAACATCGAGTGAGAGAGGATCTGGAAAGGGAATCATTAAGAAGAATGAACAAAGGCAGAGGACCCAAAGTCAATGACCAAGTGGATATTCTCTCACTGGGACTTCTTCATGTGTGCCTGGGACATCCACTGAATTAACACTAGGGACAAAGAAGCAGCACAGGTACGTTGTAGCACAACCTAGCTCAATCCCTGCCCTCCCGACCCACTGCCCTGATTAGCCTTTCCTGGAAGTTCCCAGCAACACAACCATGAGTGGACGGCCTTATAGGGAAAGCAAAAAGGAAAGGTAGCTGCACAAGCTCTTCATGACAAAGACTCAAGTTACAGCACAATGGGGAACCCTCGGAGATGTCTGTCCCAGCTGGGAACACTTACAGAGTGGGTGCTAACCTTGGCCCACATCCTCCAAATCTGTGTGGGCATCACAGACTAGAGTCTATTCCAGGACTCACCACCAGCTTATATAACTTATACAACTTCTGTTCAATAAATATTTAAGTATGAAGGAGTGCAGATGTTTTAAATTTTAAAAACGACCTTTAGACATCAACCTTAATATTTACATTCCACAGAAGTCATCACATTTTAAATACCTTTGGGAAGAATACGCAGAGCAACCATTTCAAAATGGAAAAAAGCAAATATGTACAAAATCTGAAATACTTCCTATAACAGCATGAAAAAGAAATCTGGCTTTTCACACACAGGCGAAAAGAACTACTCTTTGGTTCATGTGCTTCATATTTTTATGCACCTTTTCCTAGTACACCCCACAAGCTACAGAACCCTGCTGGCAAAATGCTTCTCTCTGAGGAGAATTTTTTTTTAACTTGGTAGAAGAAATGCCTTGAATTTAAAGCAGTCTTTCTTTCTCATCATAACAGTGCAGTGACCTCTATGCGAAATATAATGAAAAATGCAAGTCAATGCGATAAAGTAGAAAATGAAACCTGGGTTTGTGCCTAGAAAGACATCAGATCTCTAACTCTAGATCACACAACTGAAACAAAGAAAATATAAAATAATCCTATGCATGTAGGACCCCTCCTGATAGTGATACCTCCCAGGGGAGACCATGTACTACTGGGAAGCCAGTTCTGACTGCCCGCCTTCTTCCCAAATTCCCTATATGGTCAAAACAGATATATAGAAATGCTGGTGGAATCAAAATAAGACAAAAATAACTAGTACATGGACTCCACCAGCTATTACATTCCAATAAAATTTCCAACCCATAGTAAATTCAGAAATTATTTAAATGAAAAGGGCATCAGAAGGATTTAGAAAGAACCAGTCCAGTCTAATTTGCTAAATTCATGGATGGTATTCCGTAAATACTTATGGACTTAACTAAAGAGCTGTATGATCATGGGTAGAGGGTTCTCAAGAACAATATCTTTCCTTCATAAAATTGGCCACTATAGCAGTGAGGCGTGCTCAGTGGTTGACTATGATCTGACTATAGCAAGGAAGCATACCCCTTGTCCTTCTCTCTAAGACGGTGAATGGTAGCCTGTAAGAGCTGAAAAGAACCCCCGAAGGCTGAAACCTAAGGAGACAATCTCTCCCTGCAACTATGAGAAGGATCACCTTTGTCCTGAAAGCTATGAGGAACATCGAAAGGGATTTAGCAGTGAGGGGCATGGTCACATGTGAGTTTTTAAAAGATCACTGGCAAGAATTTTGAGGATGGATTTTAGAGGTACAGAATGAGTCACTGAAGCCAAACAGGACACTACTGTAATAGTATAGGTGAGAGATGAAAACTAAAACTGAGGTGACAGGAGTAGAAAACAAATTTGAGAAACACTTAGCACCTGAAATCAACAGGATGAGTACGTGAAGGAGAGGGAGATGCTGCTGCTGCTGCTGCTGATGATGATGATGATTGCAACTAATACTATTATCACTAAAAGGTACTGTGTTTCAATGTGCGTCATTGTACTAAATGCTTGTTTGTATTATCTCAATTAATCCCACTGAGTATCCTAGAAGGTGGGTACTATTATTCTTCCCATGTCACTTTTGAGAAAAATGAAGCTTAAAGAGATCAAGCAGCATATCCAAGGTCACATAAGTGGTGCAGCCAGGATTCAAGACTGAGTCTGCTGATGCCAAAGCCTTCGGGTCAAATACTTCCATAGACTCCAAACCTCCCATGATTCTGAATTTGTGGGTAACCAGAAAGCATTACTTACCTAAAAGTACCACTCTTTAATTATTTAATTCCATACTATTTTTCATATTCTGGTTTCTGTGAGTATCTTGATGGTGCGATCTTTCACAGTCATGTTAGTCTCTCCTTAACACAGCACGTGGTGAGCATCATTTTTGCTTCAAGACACCAATAGGAATAGTCTGGGCTTCTGTCTGAGTTCTGTGGACTTGTAGCTGCTCCGCAATTAAATTGTGTAGAGTCCTCAATCCAGCACACTCGTATCTTCTAACGCAGGAACCAGATAATTTGCACTCCCTCATTGCCTAGAAGCCTTTTCATTTTTCCCTAAGCTAATATAAGATCTGTGTAATTCTGATATTTATCTGCTGACCTACAATGTGGGAAGGACTCAACATCGTGCAGTCTATCAAAGTGTAATGCCTATGTGCACATATTAGGACCTCACAAAGAGAAAATATAGATATTCCAAGTAGAAGAAATGCAAACTTATTTTACCATTTCTGAAAATTTGCCCTCCAATCCATCCTCTTCTGGTCATACAATGTGGATGGTTACAGACAGAGCAGAGTGTAACCCTGTGCTGCAGGAATCCACTAGGTTTTGGTCAATAATACATACCTTTGTGACATTTAAAGTGTTATACCTCCTGCCTTCTGGGTGGTTCGTTGGCTACGGGGGGATAATAAAACCTCCCAGGTTACTACCAAATCAGACTGGTCTTTGTCTGCTTTTAAAACATCCAAAGAGCCTCAATAATGCGAGAGGGAGTCCAATCTCCATGAGAGCCAGCTGAAGTCACAGTAGGACTGCTGGGTATTGCCTGCTCTATGCCCCACCACCTTCAGAGACATTTGTATGAATATATAAACGGTTTAGACAGATTCACATTTTCTTTTTTCAGAATCATGAAATGAAAATTTGACAAGGTTCTTAATTTGTCATTTTTACTGTACTAGCACCAAGAGAGTCAACAGGTTTTGTTGGGGTTTTTCTGTGTTTTTGTGTGTGTGTGTGTGTAGACTTTTACTTTATCTGGAATCTTATGGTTACTCCACAAGCCCTTTAATGAATATCACGGTTCAGATAGACTGATGGGGAGATGTAAGAGCTTTATGTTGACAAAGAGTGATCATTCTGGTGTGAGCTCCTATTTTAAGTCAGTGGTCAAGATCACGGACTCGGGAGCTAGACTGCCTGGGTTCAAATCATGACTCTACTGTTTATCAGCTGTGTGACTTCCAGCAAGTTCCTTCACCTCTCTGAGGTTTCCTCACCAGAAAAGAGAGATAATAGAAGTACCAAGCTCAGATGATTGTTGTGAGAATTAAATTAGTTAATCTTTGTAAAGGACTTAGAACAGTGCTTTGCACATAGTAAACACTTTACATGTGTTTACTACATAAAATAAAAACAAAAATAATTCTGGCCAAATACTGAACTTTTGCCAATGCACTAAGCAGTGAGATGCAAAAATCAATTACAATGTGCTCGAAAGCTAATTAACCTTCAAATAAAATATTTTATTTCTATATATCAGTATAAGAAATATACTCCAGCAAAGTAACTGCTTTTATGTAAATGCATTATTCCCTGTTTAGGAGATGTATACAAAAATGTGCTACATCTATATAATGTACAGAAAACAAATATGAAGAGGAGTTGGTCTATTTTTGATTAGACTCCAAATAAGTAGATAACCTCAGTTATCTTATTTGAGCAAACACACATATAAAATGGCTCTTGTACATTTTCACTTGCCTACCTAAATTTAAGTCACATGACCACTAAAGATCAAACTTATCTTTGAAAATTTACAGGGTAATAATTCATCATTGTGAGCTTTCATGGAATAGTTCTGTCAGACAGAAAAATACATACAGATCAAATCCAGAAACTATAAAATCTGAATTCTTTTTATTTTAAAGTCTGTTTTTAGTAATAGAATCTATTAAAAAAAATTATGGTGGTCAGCAAGACTCACACAGCTAGTTTTCAAGATGCCCACATCTCTAAAGTACTCATAAAGCAGTGAAAGAGACTTAGTAATGGAAACAAAATGTGCCCAAGGGCATGCTGTATTTTTCTTAGGCATTTTTTCCTTTCCTTTATTTATTTATTTTGGAAGATAATCCGAGTAGACGGAATGGTGATTACATACTTCAGACAGCTAGAAATGCAAAGGTTGTCTTTAAGCACCCTAAATTCTATTCACCATTATCACTATATTGAGGTTTCCTTGAACTTTCAGTTCTGTGTTCTGCTGCATATTGCAGTTTCATACCCACACACAGCACCATCCTTCAAAAGGAGCTTTTAAAACATTTTATACCCAGTCTTACTCCAAAAATACTTTTTAAGGTGGAGAGTGAAATATTTACAATATAGCAAGATAAATTAAAAATTCAGAGTGCTGAATGGGACATCTGGTTAAGCATGGCAGATTAACCCCTTAGACCTTTTGTCTCCTCTCCTTCTCAAAACACATGCCAGTGAAGGAATAAAAAGGATGTAAACCCACCAGGACAAGGAGAAAGTTAGAAACATTTCAACAATGTTGGAGGAGCAATTACTAGTTTGACAGAGCAGAGAAAGCTGGTGGTCAAGTGCCTGTCAGGCGGATACCAATGAGATGGGAGCCAATTCACGTGCAAAACTCAGACAGGCCAGGTAAACCAAGGACAGAGAGAGTGAGGAGCAGAACTGTAAACAGGGGAGCTGGGTGAAGGCTCCCTATGGAGCAACTGAAACCCCCAGGCCTCCACCCCTACTCAGTGCAACCAGGTTATTCTCTGGAGAATCTGACCTTCAGAGGCCTGAGGATCAGAGTTATTATCAAGGGAAAGTGGACTGAGAAACAGGACTGAACACAGAGAGACTAAGTGAAAATTTGCAAACTGAAAATCACTAGGACTCTCAGAACTACTCCTTTGATCTGCTCCCACACACAGGGCCCAATTTCCCCACCAGAGGTTAAAAGAGTCTCCTCTAGAAAAATCAAACCTCTCTCAGAAAAAAGGCTCCACATACTGACATTTATGAGTCTCCTGATGAAGCAGCTTGCTTGCCACTTCACACCATACCGCCAAAAAACCTGACAATAAGCTGTACACACAGAGAGGTGCTAATCAGCATGTCAGGATCCACTCTTAAAAAACACTTGATAGAGAATAACCATACATTTAAGAACAAGTTCCAACATATAAGAGCAACATACAAAAATAAAAGGGAAAAGAAAGGGTCTGGATGTAACACAGATATTGCACAGAACAGAAGAATATTTTCGAAGTAAAAAGAAACTTTATTTTTTTAAAAAACACTATATTTAGGGGGCCAGCCCAGTGGCAGAGTGGTTAAATTCACATGCTCCGCTTTGGCAGCCCAGGATTAGCAGGTTCGGATCCTAGGCACAGACCTACACACTGCTCATCAAGCCATGCTGTGGTGGCATCCCATATACAAAATAGAGAAAGATGGGCACAGATGTTAGCTCAGGGCCAATCTTCCTCAGCAAAAAGAGGAGGATTGGCAATGGACGTTAGCTCAGGGCCGATCTTCTTCACCAAAAACAAATATATACATATATATTTAATATTCCCTAGAGAATAATAATTTAAACACAGACAAAACAAATGCACTCAATAACTAACATTTTCGGAGAAATAAGATATCACATATGTAAAATAAAAACAAATGCAACGTAAAAGAAATCATCAGTGACCAAGAGAGAGATCTCTGACATTACAAATATAATTAACAAAAATTTAAGGCAAGGAGTTGGAAAACTAAGTCAAGGAAATCTCCTAGAAAATAGAAACAAAATATCAAAGGATGTTGGACATGCAAGTGAAAAATAACTATTAGAATACTGATCCCATAAACCAGTTGATCCAAAGTCTAACTAACAAGAGTTCCAGAAAGTATAGGGAAAATTGAAAAGAAGTGATTAGCAAAGCAATAAAACCAGAAAATTTCCCATAACAAAAAGACAAAAGTCCCCAGATTCCTTCCAGAACCAAAGGTTAAAGTCTTCAGATTCAAAAAGCCCACCAAGTTCCCAGCTCAATTAATGAAGAAAAGAAATCTCTTATAAAGCAAATTATTACAAAATTGTACTATACCAGAAATAATACAGTCATGCACTGCATAACAACATTTCAGCCAACAACAGATCATATATATGATGGTGGTTCCACAAAATTAGTACCATATAGCCCAGGTGTGTAGTAGGCTATATCATCTGGGTTTGTGTAAGTACACTCTATGATGTTTGCACAACAATGAAATCGCCTAACAACACGTTTCTCAGAACATACCCCTGTTAAGTGACTCATGACCATATACAAAAAATCCCAAGAGCTTCCAAAGAAAAAAATTTTAAGATATATATACACATATCTAATTAGCAATTGCAATGGCAAAGAGTTCTTGAAAGTAAAGATGGAATCTAGAAGACAATACAGAGCAATGATTTTTAAATTCTATAGGAAAAAATTATTTTCAACATAGAATTCTATACCCAGCCAAACTATCATTCACATGTGAGAATAGAAATAAAGGCAGCTTCAGCCACGAAAGGAACAAAAAACTTAGCCTCTCATAGTCCTTTCCTTAGGAAGCTACTGACTGAGCATTCTACCAAACAAGAAAGCACAAGGCATGGAATCTTGATTCAGGAAATCCAACAAGACGGAGCACTGAAGGAAGTCCCACTATAATGGAGATTCTTCAGGTCTAAGGAATAAGCCGTCTAGCCTGGAGCTAGAAAAGTGGGAGCTATGAGACAGACGTCCCCAAAAGCATTTAATCATTTAAAAGATTGTCAGCACATTTGGGGGGAAAAACTTTTTAGAAAAGTAAGCAAATGCACAACAAGTGTTAATTATTAACTCAAACTGAAACAAAAAGTTGTAGAAGAATGGCAACATTTTATGGTATACCATTTCACTGAATAGTGAATACTGATGCAGTCTCCATAGTGAAAATATACACTACTTATTTAAATAAGAATGATGATATAACCTAAAAGTACTTAAGAAACAGCAAAAAAAAGAGTTGAATATCATTGTCTACATACATTAGGACTAATAGAGGGAAATAGGAAACTATAGGTATACATGGAAAATAGGAAAATGCTGTTTTTTTCACAATCATCCATTTAGTATGATTTGACGTTTTGATGCTGTGTGTATGTGTGTTAAATTTTTTTTAAAGTCATCCTTGAAAAAGAGTGGATGAGATGGAGAGGAAAATGGGGAATTGTTCAACAGACATAGAGTTTCCATTTTGCAACATGAAAAAATTCTAGAGATCTGCTGCACAACAATGTGAATATAGTTAACACAACTGGACTGTATATTTAAAAACAGTAAAGATGATAAATTTTATGTGTTTTTTCCCACAATTAAAAAACAAAATAAAATAATAGGTGCATGAGAAAATTGTCAAAGGGAAAAGCATTTCACATTTGCTAGACAACAAATTTGACTATAAGCTTTTTAGTAGCCATGAAAAGTGACATGATTCAGTGTCCATAAAGATTTTAAAAATAAAGCCATTATCTTCATGAGAATTGTAACTAATCCTCTTTTTTTTTTTTTTTTTGGTGAGGAAGAGCGGCCCTGAGCTCACATCTGTTGCCAATCTTCCTCTTTTTTGTAACTAATCTTGATATGGGAAACAAGGAGAATTTGTGGCAAGGAGTCCCCTAAGATGATACGATATAATTAAAGAATATCCTTTTTTAGCAAATACAGTAATATGTCTCATTTACTTTAAAAGTATCTTTTGGGAGTAAATAGATTTTTATATACAATATCTATTTCAGAAAAAAAAAAGGTATTAAATGCCTAGTAACAGTTCCTGCAGACCCCCATCTCCCATGGCCGGGGATGTGAAAATAGTCATGGTGCCAGGCAGTCCTGGGGCAAAAGGCAGAGAAAAGGAAGGGCCCAGCCCCTTCCCCCAGCACAGTCTCCAGCAGGCAGAGCCCTCATGCACTCTCATTATTCCATATCACTAGTCTACTGATGGGTGAAAGACTAAACTTGGCACATGAAAAGTTGTTAGCTCTTAAGGAGTATCAATGTACCGTGTACTAAAGCAGAGGTTGAATGAAAGTCAATGTCTAAAAATTGAAAACCCCTTCGGGACTAACCTTCCTGAGTGGCTTATATGCTAGTTTTGAAATAACATAAAAACAGAATTCCAAAAATATCTGAGCAATTGTAGCATCATTTTGGGATAAATACATAGCTGTCCAATGTAGATAATACTCGAAAGATAAGTCCCTGAAAGATAGATGTGTAACGGAATGTTTGGGAGTATTTGTCTAAAACCAAACCAATAAAACAAGCAAAAAGATACACTCTTGGCTTATAGAAAAGCAAGTGTTAGATGTAACAATGACATAAGGAAGCAAGCCAGAAATATGGGTTCCTAAATATTTGCAATCGAGTGAATCTTTAAAATAATTCCAAATGTAAAATGCATATATTTCTCAAATTTTAGCACTCCATATCTCATTTTCTTTTCTTTTTTTTTCTTTCTTTCTTCTTTTTCTTTGGTGAGGAAGATTGGCCCTGAGCTAAAATCAGTGCCAATCTTCCTCTACTTTGTATATGGGACCCTGCCACAGCATGGATGGATGAGCGGTATGTAGGTCTGTGCCCGAGATCTGCACCTGTGAACCCCAGGCCACTGAAGCAGAGTGTACAAACTTAACGACTACACCACCAGGCCAGCCCCTTTCCTTTATTTTTATAACACACATGTGCTATGAGATTGTAGTAGAAACCTGCACCTTTCCCCTCAAATTCAATACATCTGAAACAAAAGTGCTGATCTCCTGCCCCACAACAACCCTGAAACAGACTTCTCTAACAGTCTCCCCAAAGATCAGTTAATGGTAATTTCATTCTTCTAGTTATTCAGACCCAAAGCCTTGATGACTCTAATTTGATATGCAATCTGTGAGCAAATCCTGGTGACTCTACCTTCAAAGTAAATCTGGACTCTAACCACTTCTCACTATCTCCAGAGCAGCCAGTTGGATGGTGATCTGATCCACCCTCATCTCACAGATCATTGCAGGAGCTTCTCAACTGGTCTCCTGCCACTCCCTCGCCGTCTTTTCTCAGAACAGCTGATGAAGTGATTTTTTTAAAATGGAAGCCAAATCACTTCACTCTGCTCAAAAACTTCCAGTGATGTCCCATTTTACTAAGAGTAAAAGTCAGTTTTACAAATGGCCTAAAAGGCCCTATGCAATTTTGCTCATGTTTCAGATCTCATTCCTACTACTCTCCCCTTTGTTGACTCTGATCCACCCACAATGACCTCCTTGCTGTTCCCTCCACCTGAAATACTGTTCCCCTGTGCATCCACATGGCTCACTCCCTCATGGTCTCCAAGTCTGTGCTCAAAAGTCACATTTTCCATGTGATCTCTGACCATCCTATATAAAATTACAAACTTTCCTATATACTCTCTTGCTTTATTTCTTCCCTATAGTACTTACACCACCAGACAAACAAAGTTTACCTATGTGTTTATTACCTGCCTCCCTTCACAACTAAGTTCCCTGATGGCAGGGATTTCTGTCTGTTTTCTTTACTGCTGTATCCTCATGGTCCAGAATTGAGATAAACACATACTAGATGTTCAATAAATATCTGTGAATGAAGTGATTTCTATCTGCAAATCACCAAATTGCACGTGACCAGATAGGAAGTACATTTTAGAGATTTAAAAATATTTTCAAGTAATTATTATCATAAATAAAAATAAAACAGAAAAATCACAATAAAGAGTACATTGAGAACTTAAATCTCAGTTGAACATCAAGAGAATCGTGGTCACATTTATAATTAAACTTATAGGCTTTTCTGTTTTTGCTTTTATTTGCTTACTTTCTAAAGTAATCTTTGTCAAAACAACACCTTACAAGTGTAATTATTTTAATGCATCTTTTTGATGCTCTTGAAATACCTAGATGCAAAAATAATTCTTTTGCAACTGAGCAGAAAATTCTATACTGTTGCCATATATCAATTTTTTAATTCCATATGAATTTCATTTTAAAGTAATGTATGTGATTGCTCCTAAAATGACACTGAGCTAAAGGATTCTTTATTGTGCAGCTAGAGAACGCCATCTGGCTCAATGTGAGAGAAACCACACTATTATATTGAAGACTGTGATAAATGCAGGAATTAGTGTTTCTATGGGAATTTCCTTCTAAGATGAAATTAAGTTGTGGTATTTTATTTAATTCATTTAATAAACGCTTTCTAAATAAAAATTACATAGACATAATGAAAGAAGTTAATAATAATATGAATAATAACAAGACTAGGTAGTTCTAAGCATCTTACATGAATTGCCATTTTAATCTGTACCGCAATCCTTTGAGGTAGGTAGGTATTATTGTTATTCCCATTTTACAGATGAGGAAACCAGAGCACCGAAAAAATAAGCCACTTAATAGGAATCCTAGTAGAGCTAGAACAAATTGGAGCACACCATATCTGGAGCCAGAGCCCACACACTTAATATTACAGCAAATACCGAGCAAACCCACCTTGCATGCCTTTCAGAGCATTAAAAATAGGCTGAGATCTGCCTTAGAGGGTTTACAGTCTAAAGATGCGGGCCCTCAATTTTGATGGTCTATCATTCTATTAAAAATTAAGATGCTCAGAACAAATGATCAGATTCTTCTAAAGCAGTTTCATATGTATCTATAAAAAAGTACATTAACATTAGAAATTTTAAATAATAACTAAAAATGTAGGTTCAAGCATCAATAGAGCAGTTAGACTACATACTAAGCCCCTTACATCAATCATGAATTCTGAAATTCTATAAAAACTTTCTCAAAGAAAATCAAAAGTTTCTCTTCTTATTGGATCATCAAAGAATGATTTCCAAGTAATTTGCAATTTACTAGCAACTTTCAAATTCTTCCATCCATTCAGCAAACAATGCTGAAGCGCCTAAAACCTACCCAGGGAGGGATCCAAAAATAGGCAGGACGTATTTCCCATCTTCAAAGTAATTGGAGCAAATTCCATAGATTTTCAAATGTTATTTTGAGGGGAAAATACCCTAAGTTATGGAAACTCAGTTCATGAGCAGTGACTATACAGAAGCAGTCTGTCCCCAACAACCATGCATTTGCTACCCTTCCCCAAGGAACAGACTTCTGGTCAGCAACTGAACTACTCTGGGTTAACAGTCCGCTCTGGGGGCCACAACGGGAAGATCTGAATTGTAAAACTGCCTTCAGAAGGTCTAAGGACTCACAGACCACAGCTCACTTAATTAAATATTTTTATTTTCATTTCCGCATACCCTCCCCACTTTAATCCCTTTCCTCCATTTCTCTGTCATTTCTTGCTCAACAATTTTAAAAGATTCTCTACCCACACTCAGCTTCCCTAAACAGCCCTTCAGTCCATATATAAAACAACAAATGATCCAGATGATAATAGATAAAAATAAAGCTCGTTATTTAATCTGTACCAGTACCAGATTTTTTTTAAACCATAAATCTGAGGTTAAATTAGTCATTAAAACCAGCACCATCATCTTCTACAGCTCCTAAAAGTAACCACAAGTCCCTTTAAGAACTCCATAGGTCTCTTTCTACCTTTTCAACCACATTTAGCCATATTTCCTTCTCCTGGAGCACCAGAATCCAAGATAATTATATAAATGACTCCAATATTCATATTAGCACGGTGTGGTAAGGCCTGCTTAACTTGTCTGAAAACTGGGGGCACTGAAGGTGGAAGGATGTGCGAGAGCAGAGTTCACACTCCACGAAGGGGAGCACCATGGGAGGGCAAGAGACTTCTCCGTCTTGTTTACTTATGGCTGCAACCCTGAACACATCATCTGGTAGATTTTAGGAGCACAGTGATTTTGGTGCGTAGGACAAAGGAAAGGAGAGAGGGAAGAAGAGAGAGGACAGAGGGAGGGACTCTGCAAATTCATTGTGGCATATGGGTTGGTGGAGTAATATAATCACATTACAAACATTGTTTCTACATATGAAGGCTACTCCAAACTGTCTCTGAAGTCAGCACTGATTACACCAATGTAGAGTCTAATGCCTGCTGTCTCAGAAATTCCATATTACGACACTCTCTCAGTAGGTCACTATATATGACAGTTTCTATTACATTACAATAACACATTTTCAATATATCATGTTTACTTGCAGTGCAGTGTGTTCTCCAGTTTACTTTTGTAATAATCTGTTAGCAGTGGGTTTCTTGTTAATAGCTATTACTGTCATTGCCCATGAATTACTGACTTGGTGCTTCAACAGGCACAATTATTATGTCATTTCCATGTGCTATATAAACAATTTTTTATAAAACAGAAATTACAAAACAGATTTTTAATTAAGTAATTTAATAATAGTGACATATAGGGAAGGCTAATTATGACCTCAGTGAAAAAGATTAAGTCTTCAGATTGTTAGGTTTTTATTATGACATGAGATGACATGCTATTTCCATTTATATTTCCATTTCTTATTTATTTTCTTAGGTATCATTACTGACTTCCATTAGAAATCTGTATTTAATGGTCTATGACTGATCCCAGCTGTCAAAACCAGATATTGGGTGTCCATAGAAAATCTGTGAAGCAATAATTTTATTCAGCCCATTTTAGACGCAGAGGAGTGGTGTGCACGTGTGTTCTGACTGCTCTCTGATTACCACAATCCAACTTGGATATCTTGAACTTCCTTCCTAATACTTCCCTTGTGGCCCGAGCTTTTTAACTTTATACTCTGTCATTCTAATATTGTTGGTATTGATTTAGGTGACACTAAGAGAAAAGAAATCATAATTCTAAGTCACATTTCTCAGTTGTCAAATCTGGTGACTTAAATCAAGTACTTACTGGCTGTTTCTTCCACCCTTCGGCAGTTATTGCTTTCAGCCGCAGCAACTGTTCCTGTTTGTTTTAGATCATCAGCAAAAGATGCCACCATTTCACAATTTCATTTATCAGAGTATCTCAGAAATTGCTTTTTTAATCCAAGTTAAGTTTCTTCGTGACTAATAATGTCTTTCTCTTTCAAATTCCTTTAGAAACAGTTAATTAGGTTTTAAAGGTAAAATGCTACATTTTAAGTAACTGCCTAGATCCTTCTTTGGGGGGTGGGGGTGGGGGGACTGTTACCCAAGTATCATAGGTAAAAAAGCTGCCTAGCTCTCAAGACACTCCCAAAACCCAGCACATCGCTTCCCCATTTCCCGATCCCACTACTCATTTAGTCATTATTATGCCTCTAACTAGATTAGTTCTTGCCCTCATATCCCATTATTATTTCTACTTTCAGTACCACTGCTCCCACCTTTTCCCCTTGCCCCCAAAAGCCTTCCTTTTCCACCTTCTACCCAAACCCTGCTCACTCTTCAAAAACCAATTTAAATCCCATCTCCTAAACAAAGCCTTTTTTTCTCACAGTTCTTGTTTTAATTAGCCTCCCTCAACCCAAAAAGTCCAACAGCCCAGAGCTGTTTCTTACCTAGCCTGACTTTCAGACCAACCCTAAACAAACTCTTAGAACTGGTTGATTAATGTAATAGACTCATGCTGAAGATGATTTCTTCGCTTTAAAGAAAAAAAAGGAACACATTTCACTACTCTGGTCATCCCTTAAATCTTCCTACTTCTCATGTTTACGTGGGATTTGCAGCCCACCCAGATCCTGGATTAAGAAATATTGAAATCCCTTTTTGAATAAATTATCCCTTCCACTCTGATGTGGATAGTTTGATCTAGTTGAAGTTAACGTTTCTAAATTGCATAAATCACAGCTGCTGTTTAAAAAGAAAATTCATTCACGATTAGATCATGCTTTCTAGTCGTTAGAGGCGGCCATGATGAATGGATTTTTAAGTCCTTCTTCCTCCCTGGTCTTTAGTTCACAATTTGGTATTTGGTTAGAGTTTTTCATTTCTCTTGTTCATACAATATAATGGAACCACATTACTCACTTACAATTCACTTTAAGCACAATAGAACGTTTAACACATGGAAGATTTTAATTGGAGACAAAATAATATTCCACTGACTCCCTCAACTAATCTCTGTCTCAGGACTGATGGCCACTAGTAGCAATTTGAATTTATTATTTTCCCCACAACAACTTACTTTCAGAAAATAATAACAGAAATACTTTTATATCATCTTATGCATTTCATATAATAATTATTGGTCCATCTATTTAGTTGACAATATTTACCAGCACTTATGCAGGGAGATGGGAAACAATGAGGAAGAAGACAGAATCCTTCTCTTTTAATGTTGACTTTAGTTTTAAGAAGGCCATTCTGCCATTCTGGACAACATACCTTTCTTACAGACCATGTCTTTCAGAAGCTTCTCAAAGAAATAAACAAAGCCATATTATACAATTCATTTTTCACAAGTTAATTCTCCAAATTCATTTACATTAGGAGATGGTTGACATTTTGATCAATAAGTCAAAGGCAGCTGAAAATGATAATGATCCAGGACACCTTTTTCCTGAATTAAACTGCTTTGCAGAAAGGCACTTTGAAATCTTACCTAATTGGAAAGAGAAGGCAAAATATTTACTTAGAGGTGAATGACTAAATATTTGAGAATTATAGAAAAATCAACTGAAAAAAAACTACTGGAAACAATAAGGAAATGTAGTAGAGAAACCTGTCAAAAACTAAAAATAATCATAATAACAGCAATTAACATTTGTTGAGAACGATGTTCTACTTCTTTTAAAATATCATCTTGTTTAAACTTTAAACAATCCCTATGAGGCTGTTACAACTATTTTCTTATCATAAAGATGAGAAAGTTGGAGCAAGTAATTTGCCCAAAGACACACACTATGCTATACAGTTTGTTAAAATTATATGTAGACTAAAACAGCTTTCTTATGCACCAATATTAAAACAAACAGAAAATATAGTTGAATAAAAAGTACAACAAAATATCAAGAAAAGGCAGTATAGAATATCAGGGAATACATATTAATAAGAAGTCCACAGTACTTTTACAAGGAAACCTGGAAAATGCAAATAAGAAAAAGAGAAGAAAAATAATTGGAGAGAGAACTTGTTTCTGAACAGAAAGACTTCAAATTCTAAAGCTATCAATTCTTCCTAAATTAATTTCTAAATTCAATGCCATACTAATCAAAATCTCAACAGGAAATGTTTTTAATTTTGAAAAATATATTCTATATTTATTGAAAGACTAAATCTATGATAAATGTATTATCATGCTTCAGTAATTAAAAGAGTGGTACTGACACAGGAAAAGAAAGACAAATCAATGTAATATCATCACTGAGATGCAGGCCCAAGTATACATTGAAAATTAATTTATGATAATGGTGGTACTTCAAAGCAGTGGGGAAAAGATAGATTATTCAATAAATGCTATTGAGGCAACTGAAAAGCAATAAGGCAAAGATGGGTTCCCTACTCAAAACTTATACTAAAATAAATTTCAGATAATTAAAATATAAATGTAAAAAATGAAACTATCCAAAGGAAATATGAGTGAATATTTTTCTTATATTAACATAGGGAAAACTTTTACAAACATGATCCCAACACCATAATAGGACTGACAGATATGATTCTCTGAAAATGAAAAAAATAAAATCTGTACATAAAGAAATTATACACATTTGAAAGAAAGATGACAAACTGGGAAAAGTTATTTGCCAAATAAATATGGACAGCAAAGATTATTGTACCTAGAAATACAATTAGCTCTTAAAATCATAAGAAAAAATTACTACCCCAATGGAAAAATTGGCAACAGATAGGAACAGACTAGCCACACATACATACACAAAAGCAAATGACCAATATGCAACTGAAAATAAGTTCAACATCATTAGAAATCAAAATAAAAACTATTTTCATCACATCAATTGATGTGGGGCAAAACTAAGAAGACTGAGAAACTGCAATGGTATGGAGCTCCCATACAATTAACTTGTTACAATCTTTTTGGAGAACAGTCTGACAATTCATATTAAAATATAACTTTACATTGACCTAGAAATTCTCTCAAAACTTATTCTGAAGGATGAAACATTTGCAAACATATATATGTATTGGATATAAATCACAACCGTGATTTTAATAGTAAGAAAAACAAAAAGAATCTAATTGTCCATAATCAGAGAATTAGCTAAATAAATTATGATGCATCACAATTGTGATTTTTAAATGATGAAGCTGTATTTATTGGTTTTAAAAGACGTTCGTGACATCTTTTCATTTTTGATGTAACAGCAGATCTCTAGCTATCATATACAATGAAATGTATCCCCATACAAGTAGGTGGAAGGATAATGGAGTAAAAAAGAAAAGACAGAAGCAGAAATTGATGGATTTGAAGGGAAAAAGAAAAAAAAGAAGAGGAGAAACACTCAGGACTTAACTTTTGTGGGGGGAAGTGGAAATAACAGATTAAATGGAGGTTTTTCTAAGAATAAAAATTGCCAGAATTAATCCAAGAGATGTAAAAAAAGTTGGTATCATTTAAGAAATTGAAAAATCATCAAAGATCTATTCTCCTAAAAGATACTTTTGGGACAAGTGCTATTGAATCTTCATGGGACAGATAATTCCTTAACCACTAGCGTAGCCTTCATACCCAAACATGACTGAAGTAACGCAAATTTTAAAACTCTAAACCAATCTCATTTATGAATATGAATATAAAATTGCTAAAAACACTGTCAAATCAAATTTAAGATGAAATCAGGTGTATTCTAAGGCTGTCCCACATTAGGAAATATACTGAAGTAATATATTACACTAATATGCCAAATCAAAAAATCATAGAACATTTAGCATGGTAAAAAGGCATTTGATAGCTTTCAAGATAGTCCTGCTATGTAAAAAAAAAAATTAACTAGTAATAAAAGGAAATTTATTTAACATGATGAAGAGACTTATGAGATAACAACAGCAAACATCCTATTTAAAAATGATAGCAGAAGGAAGTTTTGGTGTGGAGGCCCTAGTTCCTTGGGAAAATTTTTAGAAGTTAAGGGTGGAGGAGTAGGGGGAAATTTTATGGTCAAAGGAATTCAAAAAACTTGAGGTTTAATTTTTAAGTTTCTCAGAAACTTTAATATGCTCATATGCATGGCACACATAAATGAAAAAAGTAGGTATAGGACATAGACAATTTCATTTGTGTTATAAGACATAGATGACCTCATTGGGTGTGTGTGTATGATTGGAATCTGAAATTCAACATATATATGTGCACTAGATAGAACCATAAACATGATGTGGTGGTTTTAAAATATGCCCCTCAATTCTTTTTTTCTTTTTTTTGTCCCTCAACTCTTTAATATGCTTCCTTTCAAAAGGTGGATTCTAAGTCTCCTCCCTTTCTGTGCAGGCAGCACCAGGAAATAATGAAGTTGGGTATCTATATGGGACTGGGGGTAGGAACGTAATGGAAAGGACACGAGAGGGGGTGATACTTTTCTGAGTGTATCTTTTTGAGTAGTTTTGACTTTTGGAAGCATGTTAATGTTACTGATATTCAAAAAATAAAATTAACAAGGATGAAGAGGGAATACTAAAACTGAAAGCAAATCAAAACAAATCAACCCAAATTGTATTTGAAATGAATAATATAACCACACCGCAACATCAAAAAAAAGGAGGACGACGACAACAACTTACAAAATTTATGAACACAATATTCTTGGTTGGAGGGAGGGAAGGGGCAGAGAACTGTAAACAACCCTAAATTCTTTTTATTAGGTTTGATTTTGTAGTGTTACGGCAAAACAATTCTGAAACTACTTTAGATATATTATAGAATTTAGCAAATGCATAAATATACTGAACTCATTGGGCACTAGAGTTCTCACCATGGAAGAAGAGAGACACAAATACGAAATGGGAGAAGACAAAGAAAAACTCTAAGGGGATGGATTAGAATTGGGATTTGGTGTGGACTCAGGATTTGTAAAATATGTATGTATATGTGTATGAACATGTATACATATGTACATATATGGATGTGTGAATGTATATATGAATGTATGTGTATATATACATGCGTATATTTTCTAGCTCTGTCCACTCAAAGGGGCTAAAAGCAGATTCCCCAGAAGCAATGAACACAACTACCCAGAACTTGATTTCTAACACCATTCCCCACTCAAAGGAATCAGAACTCTGTGGGGAAATGTTGGAGCAGAAAGTCATAAGATAAGCCTGTATTACCGCAACAAAAAATAAAAATAGAAAACAAAACAAAAGATAAGCCTGTAACATCTCGTTACGTCATAAAGTAAGAAAGTGCTCAAATGAAATGGTTTGACATCACAAAGACATAGGAGCCAGCTTGAAGAAGCGCCCATTGCTGATTCAGACAATGTGAGCACCAAAATAATTTTAAAAACAGAAATGGATCCTAAACCATTGAGGAAATATGGGAATCTATGAGTTCACACCAATAATAAATGGATAAAGAAATAAAAGAGGAAAAGGAGAGGGCTCTTGCTTATAAGAGAAGGACAAGGACCGATGGATCAATATGGAGGGAGAAATCACCATTTTGCCACCACCACAGTAAAGAATGATGGATGGATGCTAAATTTAGGGGGGAATATTTTGATGAGGAACAAGATATTTCCATGAAAATAAAATGTCTCCCTACATATAGCCTACTAGTAAGAAGGGGAAAATTAGTGTAAAGAAATCAGCTAACACCTTGACTGGATGATCAAAATTAACATCAAAACTGAGGAGCAGATGGATATTATGTGCCTCCAGATGTGAGACCCTGAGAACACAACATCCGTTATGAAATATTCTGGCAGGGAACACAGAACCTGAATCTAAACAAGAGGAAACACCACACAGACATAACGTGAGAGACATTCCACTTGGAAAAAAAAAAAACCTATATTTAAAATATTCGATGTCATAAAATATAGAAGTCCGAAGAACCATTCCAGATTAAAGGAGACTAAAAAGACATGACAACCAAATGCAATGTGTGATTCTACACTTTGTTTCGCACTGGTGGGAAACAAAATGTCATAAAAAGATGTTATTAGATCAATTTACAAAATTGGACAACAGACCATAGATTAGATTAAAAGTATTGTATCAGTGTTAAATACACTGAAGTTGATAACTGCACTCGGGTAATATAAGACAATCTCTTTATTCTTAGGAAATATGTACTATCTTACATGCAACTTACTCTCAAATAGTTCAGCAAAAGATTGTGTGTGTTTGTGTGTGTGTGTGAGAGAGATGGTGTGTATCTATATCTATTTATACACACAGATAGATAGATAGATAGATAGATGATAGGCAGGCAGGCAGATAGAGCAAACAAAGCAAAAGGTACAGGATATTTTAATGTTCTTTGTACTAGTTTTACAACTTTTCTGTACGTTTAAATTATCTCCAAAAAAAAGTTTTAAAATGTGTATAGCCTGCTTCTACACATACAAGAAAAGAAAAGCCTTCTTTTAGGTATTTATACATTTTTAGGTTATTACTGTTTTCTAGATATTTTCTTACTAGGTAGTGAAAATATAAACCTTACTATTTGGGGGCTTTATCTGAATTATTAAAAACAACAAAGGAATGAGGCTCAAATATAACCTCACTGCATAAACAGATACAGGTAAATTAATGTTGAATGTAAAGTAATAATCTACCACTAGTGGATGCCACTGCTAAATGAACAAAGCAAAAATGTTATTTAAAGTAGGGATTCACGAAAAAAAAAAAAAGTATATGCCTTAAACATTTCACTTAACTTAATTCTTATAAACAGACATTCATTCAAGTATCTTTTGAAATACAGTGAAGGATTTTTCTTTGAAGATGATCCAGGAATTCAGTCTTCTTTTTCCCACATTAACCATAACCATAAAGCATCATCTACAAATTCCAGTATTGAGTTTCATAAGGGAAAGATTTAAAGACACTTGGGCTAAAGTTTTCTAAATCTGTACAATCTTTAGAGCCGTCTCTTCTACATACAAGCCAACAGAAAAAAAAAGCTTAGAACATGCCTGTATCATATTTCCAACACATTTAACTTACTTTTCATAGAAACAACCACATTCTTTCTTTATGTACTTATATTTTACCAGTTTATGGTTATTTAGTTATATTATATTATTATAAACACAAGTTCAATTAGCAAAAAATGCAGCTCTACTAATGAGAGCAGCAGTGTATGGGCATCCTAGAGGGTAGCTGAGCACTGCCAATTGGTATGTTCTCAGAGGGAATGGAGAGGACCTGTTAATCCCATGAGTCTATTAAGCAGAGATTGGTTATGAGAGTGTCTGGTAGATACCCAAATGGAGTCACCTCTACCAAGTATGTAATGAAAATATTTGTCTCAAACAAGTAAACTAAGCACTTCATGAATAGCTCTTAGTTTGCCAGAAGTGCACAGGGATTAAAGTGACATTTGATCAAGTTTACAGGCAAGTGGATTCAGTTAAAAACCTGCTTGTTTTCTTATAGACCAGCAATATGAGAGAGCAGAAATGTCTGGTGCTAGATAATATATAACAGTTTGAAATTCATGCCCACGTAGTCAAGTCTTAAAGTATTTCATAAAAAACAAATATACAAATCAAAAGAGACAAGAACATAGGACAAGAGGGGAGTTAAAAGTCTGACTTTGATGCTCTCTTATAAAATAAATGCAAGCATATTTTCAAACATGTACACTACTCCCAAATGCAGGAATTTGTCTCTGCACAGAATCCATAAATGAGACTTTAATTTTCCAATAGAGTTTTTGGAAAATCTGTTAACTGTGTACCTAGTCATATTCTAAAGTACACCCAGGCATGGATGAAATCTGATTTGCCCCACAAAGTTTTACACCATTAAAAATGAGTTATTTAGGGGGGCCGCCCAGTGGCGTAGTGGTTTCGTCCGCGCTTGGCAGCCCAGGGTTCGCAGGTTCGGATCCCGGGCGCCCGCCGACGCACTGCATGTCAGCCATGCCGTGGCGGCGTCCCATATAAAGTAGAGGAAGATGGGCACGGATGTTAGCCCAGGGCCAGTCTTCCTCAGCAAAAAGAGGAAAATTAGCAACGGATGTTAGCTCAGGGCTGGTCTTCCTCACCAAAAAAAAAAAATGAGTTATTTAGTCTTCTAATTTGTAATCATACTGTGTCTCCATTAGAAATATGTGCCAATAAAACAATAACTGTCAGTGTAACAGAAGCTAACTTCTATCACACCTACCTCTTCTCCACCCTCAAGGACTAGAAGGAACAAAAGTGTCCAAACACTCCAGCAGCTGATCTGAATCACTACATAATATGCACATCTGATATGTGATGACAACGAGACACACAAGTGAGTGCACTGCCTTGTTATGAGAGCCTACAGAGGGAATTTGATTAATTTTCCCAATAGATTTCCAACACATAACAGTGTTTTTGAGAGCAAGGCAAATAGAAATTCATTCTATCTGACCCCAGGGTCTCAACTGACGTCTTCTACACCGTGACTTTAAATTTATTATTCATGCTAGATTTTATTTCTGCAATCAATAAAGAACTGGTGCTCTTCTATCCACATGGTTTCATGGATGAAGAAATTTAATTATATTAAATAATATTTGACCACCTAAGATAACAAAATAATCTGAGTATTTTTTAACCAACATTAGAAAATATGTCCAATGATGCAACAAAATTCGAGTTCACCTCAAAGAGGTTGTCATAACATCCAAGGCAGATATAAGCTGATGTCCTTCTAATGTCATTAGTTGAGCTAGTATTTATCAATATAAAGAAATTCAGATGCTATATGAGACTCCTATCTTAATGTAGATATTTTCCTATTTAGTCCTTAAATTATCATGTATGTATATGTATATACATGCATACATACACAAAATATATAAATGCAAAATATATATAAACATATATACAAATACATATAAAATTACATATAAATAAAAAGTGGATACTAATGCTTATAAACCCCTCATACTCAATTATACAGAATCATTTTAAGCATATCTAAAGCAGTAGGAGAAAGATAATGAAGATAATGGCCTCTGAAAGCCATCGAAAATTTCTGAATTGTGGATATCCATCCTCAACACTCTGGGGCAGCCTCTTCAATAGCCTACGGTGACTATGAATCTATACAGCAAAAGATCATTTAAAAAATTCATTCTTGAAAATGAGAGATTCAATGATTTATACAGCAAATCATATAACATAGCTGCACTGGGCCAACAAAAGTGGATTGATTTGTAAAAAAGAAAACTACCTCCTCTGACTCAATAAAATGACTGGAGTCCCTTAGGAGCATTTCTTGCACGTTGACAATGTGCAGAGTATTTTAAGAGGTTAAAAAAATTATACCAGTTTGATCTTTCTCCATTCTTTGCAATATTACCTGTGACTCTCTTTTAAAATAAACTGCTTTAGGGACTGGTGTTTCTAGCGGTCCCTGGAAAGAATAGATGATAAACAATTTGGCAAAATATTCATTTATTCAGTTTGGGATAATTTCCATTACAGGCTATTAAAGAGACAATATATTATCTACCCTAATAAGACATCATTATTATTATAAAACACAAATTGACATACTTTGAGTAAATTATCAGAAAAATTTATCTTAAGTAACCAGCTTTAAAATGTATGTCTGAATATGTAACTGAAATTATTTTATTTCAAGTTGCTATCAGTTAATACATTTTAAGCTGATCATGCAATATTATCTATGAGCTAGGTTTCTTAAGAACTGTTCCCAACTCTCTTTGCAACCCTTCCTAATACAATTCCTTTGGAAATAATTTAGGTGGATAATTATTCTCTTGTTCTTTGTATTTCAAACACAGAAGTCTGTGAGCTCCTCTCAAGCCACTGATTGTGTTGTGTTTCGCATCCCCAGCACCCGGCACATTATAGGTAGTTCCCAGTGCATGTCTGATGAATGAATGAATGATAAATGAATGAATGAATTGATGAACAATGAAGCAATGATTACTTCTGCATTTATATGAAGATGACCCTGCCCTCTGCTCTTGTGTAATCCTTCTTCATTAAATCCCACACACTTAAAAGGAAGAAAAGTGATGTTACACACTGTGGGCTCCTCAGAATATATCTGAATAACAAGTTACCCTCAAACGGAAGAGGTCAAAAAAATGTCATTAAAAAGAGAAATTCATCCCACCCTTCAGTTTATGTCAGTAAACAGTGGTGATATAAAAGGAATAAGCACGAACATCACCCTCAGGGCACCCACTGTCTAGTGGGGAAGACGAAAACACAAACAAATTAATAATACGGGCAGTAATTCTTCCCTCGGTTCCTGCTATCTCTTCTCTTCGAAAGCTGTGAGTCACATTTATTCGCTCATGTACCAATTGATGTGACTGTGAAGGGTCTCAACAACCAACACCTTGCTTTTACCCCAAGCCTCAGCAAAGGGTGCCAGGCTGGCCACTTCCACTCTCTCCCCTCTGCTGGTCCCTCTGCTCAGCTTACAGAACCCACCAAGCACCTGTCCGCCAACGCCATGGATTCACTTGATATTCCAAATGTAAGTGGCTTCCCTTAAATCCCCTCTATGATATGCTTCTAACAGCGCTGTTCTCCAACAAGGGCTGCAGCTTTCCTCCACTTCACTCTGATAATCAGCTAATAACCAGAGACCAGAAGCTCGGCCCCTAATCATTCAAACTAAACAAATGTTTACTCTCATCGCTGAGTCACAGCCTTTCTGACCCAACTGTTGACTCTGCCAAAGAGGCGCCTACGTGGTCCAGCTGCTTGCCAGCCACACAGCTGGCACCGCCAGGCATCTTCCTAACCCATTCCCCTGACAGCCTAAAGAAACAACATGCGCTGGAGTGGGGCACTAGTGCATCAACCACAGAGACCTGACATTCCCAACATCACTCCCCTAATCTCCTCTTTACATAAACAAAGGGATGAAAATCACAAATGTCACTAAAATGGAAAAATCAAGTCATCTTAGGCACCAAATATCAACAGAGGAAACAGGCTTGATTATACACACATCAGGGTGTAGATGGTAGACTTTCCTCCTCCTAGTCACAAGAAGAAAGAGCTTCCAAGAAATTATGTATTCTTCCCCATCACCTCGAAAAGGCAAAGTGATTTGGTGTTTTCCCCTTTAGTGAATACACAGAGACCTCAGTAAAATGACTACCCAGTTAGATTTCTGGAACAAAACTGAAACCATGATTTTATAAACATCCCTCTATTTTCTTTAAATAAGCAGACAACAAACAGCCAACAACACAATATGACAATGTGAAAATGACTACAGAACTTCAGTGGTATAATTTTAAGACACCTTCGTCTGGAAAACAGTATAAAATTAGTCTGAAATTGACTATTATAAGCATCTCAAGTTTCACAGTAAGTTTTATAGGAAGTCATAAATTTAAGGGGAAATTGGCAGATAGGTGAGTGACAGGAAATTATATTGCAGGGATCATTATTTGCAATTCTGCTGCTTGAACAAGATTACAAACCACAGAGTTCACCAGCTTATAGCACAATACTCTCTTAGTGGGTATTTATCTAAGTATTCGTGATGCCAAGCGGATCCAGAGAGGTCTTTTCTTATTTGCTTCCAAAGTAAACAGTGATGTACTAAATTTAGAAGTACATCCTAAAATGTTTGCTAAAATTTCTAAATGGTCAATGTTCAAGTAAACAGAAAAGAAACTGTAAACTTGAACCTGAATACACCGTTACTTCTCTTCTTTCTTCAAGGCGTTGGAAACTCTGAGCACATAAACAACCGGATATACAACGGAATAAAAATTAGAAGGTATGGCAAGGCTCGTTTCTTTGTTTTATTGTGTGGCCCTGCCCTTTCTTATCTAAAGAGCCTCGAAGCACCTAGGATAGGTCCTGGAGTTGCAGGTGCCACCTCCTACCACTCTCCCCTCACCCAGTCTACCCAGCCCCTTCTCCCTCACCCCCTCTTACAAGCACACAGGGCCTTTGCACTAGCTGTTGCCTCTGCCAGTACCTCTTCCCCTGACAACCCTATGGCTCTCTCAGGCCCTTCTGGCCATTTTTGCCAAGTTGATTTTTTTAGGGAGGCCCTCCTTCTCTCCACTCCACCAAAATGTAAGCACCCCCCAACACCTCTTATCTCCTTTCCATGCTTTATTTTTTTTCCTTAACAATTATTTCTATCTAACATACCACATAGATTGTATATTTTGTTTAGTGTTGCTGCTCCACTAAAGTGTAAGCTCTGTGAGGGCAGGCATTTGTGTCCGGTTTGCTCACTACTGTATTTCCAGTGCTTGAAAGAGTGCCAGGTGTACAGCAGGTGCTCAATAACTATTTCCTGACTAAATGAACGCATCTACATCTAGACTGTTCTCAGACTGGTCTCCCAGTCTGCCTTCTTGATGAGCTGTAGTTTGCTGACTCCACCTCACAGGACCTTTGCTTAGACAAAAGTTCTTGACAGGCAGCCTCACCTCCATCCTCTCCTCCTCTAGTTTTCTTCTTGCCTCCTGTATTCACTGTTTTAGATCTTATTAAAAATGGAGTTCTTAGGGGCCACCCCAGCAGCGTAGTGGTTATGTTTGCATGCTCTGCTTCAGCAGCTTGGGGTTTACGGGTTCAAATCCGGGTGTGGACCTACGCACCACTTATCAAGCCATGCTGTGGCGGTGTCCCATATAAAGTGGAGGAAGATGGACACGGATGTTAGCCTAGGGCCTGTCTTCCTCAGCAAAAAGAGGATTGGCAACAGATGTTAGCTCAGGACTAGTCTTCCTCAACAACAACAAAAAGAGAGAAAATGGAGTTCTTATTGTAAGCAACTGGAAATTGCCTGTGAAAGTAAGGAGGATGTAAAGAAATCAACAAGTAGAAGCAAGATCATGGTTGCCATGAAAGGTTTTCTCCCAGTTTTGCATGTTTTTGCAATCTTTGAATCATATTATAACTCATGGAGGGACAGCTGATACTTAACTGATGTAGAAAACAGCCAATTTGTATATGTTTTCATATATATAAAAGAGAATAAATTACATTGGTGCATTTGAATACATTTATTTCCGAGTGTAGTTCAAGAAGGTGTTGTTTAAAAGTTAAGCATATAAACCCTTTAATAGAGTTACAGTTGGCTGGTTATTTTATAGAGCACATCCCTTACTATCAACTTCACGATATCCAAAATTAACTACTGATACTTAGCTAGCAATGGCCAAATTTATATTTCAAGAAAAAAGTTGTAAATAATCTATGCCAACATTCCTATAGGGGTGGGGGGAGCCTATATTCAGACCTTAAAAAGAAAAGCATTCAACCAGATGAGAATAGTTAAAAGAAATTTGAAAACAGAATGAATTAAAGATCAGACTAGCCACACTAAGTATTAGAATGTGTTAAATGCCTACAATAAATAAAACAGCACAGTTTGGGCATAAGAATATATATGCAGAAAAATGGAAAATAATATCTCAAGAAAAAAAATACCTACTATATATAAAAGGTTAATATATGGAAAAGGAAGGTTGAATGGGCAGGATTCCAGGCTTTCTGGTCCTCAAAACCATCCCCTATCCCAAACCATCTCAGTACCAATGAGATCCCTGTTGTTGATAAGCCAGTAAGAACTCCTCCACCATGACCAACACCACATAATGAGAATGAACTATACACAATAAATGGGGCTCCTAAAATTGACTATGAGGAGGTTACCCATGTAAATCTTCTACACCATATGTCAAAATAAATCTGTGATAGACAGGGCTAGGCTCTACCTTCAGACTGGGGTGGAGTGCCCCCGCCAGGCTGAGAAGGAGAGGTAAGAGAGTGTTTGGTCACAGAGCCAGACTGGGAGCTCTGGGAAGGAGTCATGGCCTGTCCCAGAAGGTCTGGAGCTACCAGTGTGCAGGGCAGGAGAGGGCGGTGCTTCCTGGGGGGAGACAAGTGTGTCTCTGTGGTTTCTACTCACCATTTGTAAAACTGTCTAGACAAAATGTTTTAGAAAAAGGTGCTTGCACAAACCATAATTATGCATTTTATGATATTTTTTAGTTCTCTGTGAAGAAAATCATCCCTAAAACATCTAAATCTAAAAGTTTAAATTTTTTTTTACCTTCCCATTTCCAAGTATAATTATGGAAGCAAATTAAGCTGCTGAGTTAGTCTATAACCTGTTTTTCTTCTTACCTTGAGCATGTCTACATCTGCAGAAATTCATCTTTCATATTCTTCTAGAAGAATTTGTGGTCCCACCTTTCCTAACTGACCGTCTTTCTCTAGCTATGGCTATGCTCTCTCTATACTGATATCATTTGTTCAGACTGAAGCTTTCAATTCAAACTCTGACAATCCCACCGAGTGATTGCCAGCCACTTCCACCAGCCAGAGGTCCAACTCTACAGATTCTCTCTTGTGATCCTATCCTGCATCAACTGATGAATATATAAACAGAATATGGTATATCTATACAATGAAATATCATTCAGCCATAAGAAAGAATGAAGTACTGATGCATGCTATAACATGGAGGAAACTCGTCAACATTACACTAAGTGAAAGAAACCAGACACAAAAGGGCACATATTGTAACTTTATTATTCCATTCATATAAAAATGTCCAGAATAGGCAAATCCATAGAGACAGAAAGTATATTAGTGGTTACTTAGGGCTGAGGGGGTGGGGCAGAGGGCAATAGAGGGTAGATAGGTAAAGTGTACGAGGTTTCTTTTTGAGGTGATGCAGTGTTGTTCTAAAATTGACTGCGGTAATGGTTGCACAATTCTGTGAACATACTCAAACCACTGAATTTTATACTTTAAATGGGTGAATTGTATGGTATGTGAATTACATCTCAAGAAAGCTATTACTAAAAAAGTGTATATATTTAAGATCTTCTATATTCTATATTCCTATATTCTTCTATATTTCTCTTTCCTAGCTTTCTCAGATTTCATCTCTTCCAGTCACCTTTCCACACTAGGCCCAAATAATTCCAAAAGTTATATTTTCCTCCCACTTCACTTATCCCCCAAAACAAACCACATTTGACATGAGGATAACTGACAGGCTATTCTATTCCCAAAGTTCTGGCAAATGGCTCCTGGACACTAAAGGGAACAGAATAATTTGCAGCTGGGCTTAAACGCAGTTGTCTTTTTGTGTCATCCTCAGTCTTAGCAAACTTTTAGTGGGCGTATGTCATGTCGACTTAGTTTTTGTTTTTACATACCACTAGTAAACGTGCCGAAGGAACTTCTTATTTGTTAGGCAAGTTTCATAACCACAACAGTGGAAAATGCATTAGAAACAATTCCAGTGAGCATCAGGAAAGACAGGAAGAAATAACCAGTGGTGGTACATACCAAAGTTTGCTGGGAGGAGGGGGAAGGAGCATCACACAATGCCATCAGCTGCCGCCTATTTAGCCACACCAAATAACATACAAAATAAGAGAATATGGGCTTGCTGTCCAAATGAAACTCCAAGACAAGTCACCTTCATTGCCACACAAACAGATTTCCCCTACTGAGTCTATTCTATACAAAAATTTTGAGCACCTGCCACAGGAAAGAACCAACGTTAGCATCAATTTTTTCTTAGGAAAAAAAAATTTTTTTAACTTTTCTTTCTTTATTTTGTTTGCTTACATCTTGACATTTTCATGCTTACTTCTGATAACCTTATTCAAAGCTACAGTGAGTCTGTATAACCTTTTTATTATGGAGGTTGCAGTAAAGAAGATCAAAAAAATAATCTCCTGAGAGTTAGGAAAAAAGAATCTGTGACTTCTAATAATTGCTTGATCTCAAATTCATATGCTGAAAATCCTGAATGCTGGAAATAGGTGTGCTGACAATCTGCACGAGGACCACAACTTCCCGCCTGATTTAACAGACACAGGGAACGCCATCTGGATGAAAAATGGCAGCCATCCAGCCATTCCAGTGGAGTCTGGGTACCAAACTCAGAATGATGAAAACATCCAGCTGGCAATTCGCTAAACAAAAGGCTCATCCACATAAAATCTTCCCCTATTCTTTATTTTTTCCTCAAGATTTTATTGCAAGCCCCACCAGTTTTTGTTCTTAAGAAAGGGGTTCTCAGTAGGAGAAGATACGAAATAGCAGAAAGACTACACCAAGAATAAGGAAACCAAGATAACAGTTCCAGCCCTGCTGTGTGACTTTGGGCATCATAGCCTAGATGGGCTATAATTATCTTTCTCTGTGAAATGAATGAGTTAGACTAAACAATTCCAAGTCTACAGGGTTACATCAACCTAAAGCAGAATACTACACTGGGCCTTTATCTCAGAAATACACTAAATACAATAATATAAGGTTCTAAAAACCTTAACGCCACTTCCCAAACCTGCTACAGTCACTTCCCACCTTCGCTTCATGGCTATTAGAAGAGAAAAGTGCCATGGCATGGCCCATTTGATGGTCAGTGCCATACCACTGGTAGAGAGTAACAACACATCCACCTTCGATAAAATAATGGAAATGACTTCTGCAGGCTGCAGTGGGAAAATCAGTTTTGTTGTTTACATAAAGACTTAGTGACTGCTGATTCATCTTTCAACCCCAAATCAGGAATTATCCTTTTGAGGACTTTTTCCAATTCCCTAACCCCTCCCCAATAATTGCGCTATCTATCTATTTCATACAGATGTCTACTCTTTCATTTGCCATTATTTTTTATTTATTTCTGTCTCCCTTCCAGATTGGCAAGCCCATGAAGGCAGAAAGTACCTTGTATATCTTGTGTCTTCAGCTTCTAGCACTTCATCTGTGTAATAATAACTCTTTCAGCTGTAAATCTAAAAAGGAATAAACGGACTCTTGTATCTGAAAAATCTAGAAATAGTCTAAGCTTCAGGCAAAGCTAGATTCAGCTGTTAAATGGGCCCATGCGTATGGTGATGGATGGCAATTAGAGTTAGGCAATTAGGGTGGTAAACACGATGTAGTCTACACAGGAACCGAAATATAATGATGTACACCTGAAATTTATATAATGTGATAAACCAACATTACCTTAATAAAAAAATTTAAAAAAAAAGAATCTCTCTCTCAGCTCATCTTTCCTCATGTTGGTTTTATAGATAGACAGACACCCCTTTCTGCTGGGTAAGAGAGCAGTATTTGCTGGCTATACCAGTTTTCTTTCACATTAATTACGAGTATCTCTCTCATGACCCTTTTTGGATCTGTGTCCATCTCTGAACCAATCACTATGGCTCTAGAGATACAATCCTCATTGGCCAAGTCAGCACAATTTTCCCACTCCTTGAGCAGGAGTATGTGGTGGAAGGTCAGCCTATAGACAGAAACTGTGAGAAGTGGACTCCACAAAGAACAACTCAAGTCTCATTTCTAGAAAAATAAAAAGAGTAAGCAAGGAAGGCAAAAACACCAGATGTCCATTATAACTTGGTTGTTTGCTTAATTAAACGTAATCATATTTGTAATAGAGACTTTGTCCTCTCATAGACTCTGACTGTACTACTCTCTACTACACAAACAGGTTCTAATAAATTATGTCATGATTAGTTAAGGATGGAGAAGTGGAGATGGAGGATGGAGTGCACAAGTGGAGGTAAGTAAAGGGAAAATAGCTATCTTTCTAGGTCACCCTGAAAGCTAAAGCTAAAATTTTACTTTTAAGAGGGTGGCCTCTTCTTTACACCATATACAAAAATTAACTTGAAATGTATCAAAGACCTAAGTGCAAGAGCTAAAACTATAAAACTCTCAGAAAAAAACAGGCATAAATCTACACGACCTTGGATTAGACAATGGTTTCTTAGGTATGACACCAAAACCACAAGCAACAAAAGAAAAAATATATAAACCAGATGATCAAAATTTAAAACTATTGTGCTTCAAAGGACATCACCAAGAAAGTGACAAAACAACCCAAGAATGTGATAAAATATTATTTGCAACTAATATACCTGATGAGGGACCAATCCTTAGAATATATAAAGAACTCTTGCAACTCAATAATAAAAAGACAACCCACTTAAAAACTAGGAAAGGATTTGAATAGATATTTCTCCAAAGAAGATATAAAAAATGGCCAATACCCAAATGAAAAGGTGCTTAACATCCTTAGTCATTAGGGAAATACAAATCAAAATCATAATGAGATACAACTTCACACCCACTAAAGATGGCTAAAATCTAACAGACAGACAATAACAGGTATTGGTGAGAATGTGGAGAAATTGGAACCCTCATAAATTGTTGATGGGCATGTAAAATGTTGCCATCACATTGGAAAACAGTTTGGCCGTTCCTCAAAAAGTTATACACAGAGTTACCATATGACCCAGCAATTCCAATCTTAGGAATACACAAGAGAAGTGAAAACATAAGTCAACACAAAAATTTGCACATGAATGTTCATTACAGCATGTTTTGTAATAACCAAAAAGTGGAAACATCCCAAATGTCCACCAACCGATGAATGGATAAACAAAATCCAAACCATGGGATACTACTCAGCCACAAAAAGGAATAAAGTACCAATACATGCTACAACATGGATGAACTTTGAAAACATTAAGCTAAATGAAAGAAGCCAGTCACAAAAGACCACATGGTGCCCAGAATAGGCAAAATCTAGGGACAGAAATTAGATTAGTAGGGGGAGGAGAAAATGGGGAGTGACTGATAATGAGTGTGGGTTTCTTTTGGAGTGATAAAAATGCTCTGGAATTAGATAGTGGTGATGGTTGCATAACTTTGTGAATATCCTAAAAACCACTGAACTGTACACTAAGAGAGTGAATTTCTTGGTATGTGAATTATATCTCAATATTTTTCAAAATTTGAATATGAACTAGGTATTAGATATTAACAAGATACATAATAATATAATAATAAGTGCAACAATATTATTGAGGTAATATAGGCAATGTCCCCTTCTGTGAAGATGCACAGTGAAGAGTGTTAAGAGTGAAATGACATGATGTCTTGGATATGCTTTAGAATAGTTCAACAAAAAAAGAAGGTAGATGATAAAGAAAAAACATAGCAAAATCTTAATAACTGTTGAATCTGGGTAATAGGTATATGTGGGTTCAACATAACTTCCTCCCTACTTTTGTGTGTGTTTGAAATTTTTCAAATAAAAAATTATTTTAAAAGTTTATGATACAAATTTGCATTTCTTGTAGTTGGACTGTGTGGCAATTAGTCCAGCCACAGCTTTAAAGACTCTCTACTGATAAGGATGTAAATATTGAAATACTGACACCAAGTTGTCAAGTCCATTCAAAGAAATGGACAAAATCTGTCTGGTGTTTCCATTATTTCCAAGACATCCCTTCCTAAGATATTTCCTCTTATTAACCAAAACCACGTTTTAAGGCAATATTTTCTCAAACTATGTCACCAAACCAGACATTCCTCAAAACATTAACAGATGTTCTGAAAAAAGTGTTCTATTGTCAGATAAGTTTGAGAAACACTGGGTCAAATAAAGTTAAGTATTTGCTATCCTAATTCTCAGAGTCGTTAATATGTCCCCATGCACTGTAAGTGTCATCCAAAAGGAGCTATAATATGCCTAATTTAGGAAACTGATGTAAATCCACTTATTTATACAGCATACCTATTAAGTTGACAAAATACTTCTCCTCCAACTCTGGCAGAGAATAAGAATCACTTCTAGAGCCTGATATAAATACAATTTTTGTTTTTTAAGATCTACCCTGAACCAGGGTTTATGAATGCTTGTTCAGAGATAAGAAAGTTTTTGCTTAAGAAAAGACATTTGAGCTGAGTCTGGAAATCAGAGAAGCTAATCAGGCAATGTTGTATTCGAGGCAAAGGGAATAACAGGTACAGGGATACAAAGCAAAGGGACTCGTGAAGCATTTGGGAACTGATTATCAGGCTCCCTATTACTGGGAAATAAGAATACATGAGGGGAGGAGAGCTGGCAGAAGGTGAGGCTGAAGGAGAAGGCAGGGAAAAACTTTTCTGGGCTACTGAGTTTGACATGTGAGCAGTGGAAAGCCACTGGAGAACTAAACAAGAGTGATGTAGCCAAACCTGCAATTCCTTTTGGTGTCCCCAGATACACATCCACCCTGAAGCATGATGATTTGCCCTGGACAAGTCATGTGTCCACATTAGAACTGATTTGCTAAATGAAGCAACTTCCCAGTCCACATCTATAATTATTCAAAATTCAGCCTAGGTATAATTCAATACTCATGAAATACTACTACTATTCCAACTCATCCTACTATTGGCTGCAAATGCTGAAATTTTTAAACATGAAATTCTCCTGTAATGCACACATGGAAAATACCTCTCCAGTATCTCTTTTTTTTTCTCTGATGCTTGGATTTCTAGAAAGAGGAGAAAGCTTCCAGGATATGCTGCCACTTGAAAGAATTTCCCCTCATTACTTAAAAGCTACTCTACAGTCATTTCCCATGTTGCAGTTTCAATTATCGACCCTGACTGCAGCTGAGGTTAAAAATTGTTCCCTTGCTGCCTGGCTGGGGATTTGCTTTTTAACTGGGTTGTTTGCTATTCATTGTACTCTTAAAAAAAAAATTAATTAATTAAGAACATTTCATGATCTACTGATTTAAAGTAAAGTCTAGATTTCTTGAGTTCCTTGTTATTTTTAAAGATCTGACATTGGATTTTTTCAGTATACAATCAGCTAGAGATAAAAAGAACAGCACCCCCCTTAGATGAGCCTTCCAAATACACCAACCACCCTACACTTTACACATTTACATTCATGCAATGTGGATTGTGATGTCTGTTTCTATTTTTTATTAACTGAGGATTATACTGATCTAAATTTCATCCAAAAAACTTCAAGCAGTTTATCAAATTAAATACATAACATAGGATAATTAACAATAAAAACAACACCCGCCAATTAAAAGGAACAAGCAAATAGATTTGCTAGGCATCTGGTGGATGTAATTATGTAAAATGCAGTAATTAATTACTGCACTGAATCCTGACCTTGTCTAAGTAAAATGTGATTTCAAGTTATTTTTCCTTGAGTAAAAATTTTAGGGTTCCAAGATAGGGCTGATCATCAGCTGAGATTTACAAGAATTTCCCCCAAATAGTAGAATTCTTTCAACTAGTTTTACTCTTCAGATCTTCACAATCTCTCTCAAGCACAAAGCAGACTCCATATTGCTGTGATTTTGCTATGAGTTATCAATCTCATCCATATAGGTAATGTCTAACTGAAGATAAAGACCATAATTCATTTATGATGGATAAACTTTATCAAATGTATTAAGTTCTGCTGGCTCTTCCTTTAGCTACTTTAGTCTTAACAGTCAATCCTCTCTACTTGTTTCAAAAAGGGAAAAGAAAACATTTTACCCTGGATGTGCATATAGCTTTCAAAATATCATCACTCTGTGGAGAAAAAAGGGACACTTGAAGAGATTATTGGCTTGTGCTTTTTTGCCATCAGGAGGGTGGCTGTCCAACTATGGTAATTCAACATTATAATTATCAGATAAATATTTAGTACAGAGTAAAGGCATCCAAAATTTCATCAAAATGTGGGGTTGTCCATTTTCTGATGGAAACAGACCCGAAGGGTCACCTTATCTCTACTTGTGGTCTTAAGCTTCTTAGAAAGGGCCTTCTTCCTTTCCCTGGATTGGCTGCACACTGAAGCTCAAACACTATGCTCCAAGGGGTTAAATTTGTCATAGATGTCACATGGCTGCAGGACAAGGTCTAAGATCCTTTGAGTTCTGTGCCACATAAAGTATGAAGAAATAAATTATTATAGTCCTTGCAAAAGTACACAATCGTGGGGGAAAAAATGCATTCATCTTGACCTATTTTCACATTCACATCTTGAATAGTTTTTTAAAAAATATTCATTAGTTTCAGTACTAGCACAATTTAGCAACTTCTGCTAACTTGAACCCTTCCTTTACCATTACTTCATTTGATGGCTATTTATTTTTCCTACTTTCCACCAGATTGCAAACTTCACAAAGGCTAAAACCAAGTTTGCATCATTCACCACTGTATTCCCAGAACCTAGCACAGCCCCTGCCACTGAGTGCATAATAAATATTCAATGAATGAATGAATGTTAATAATAACAATATTATTAACAATAACATAATTTTAAGCAACATTCAGAGAAAAATTCCACTTAGAAAGTTTTTAAGCAAAACATGAGAAGTAAAATGTAAAAATTTGTTACAAAAAATATATTAAAAAATAATACATTTAAAAATCCTCCAGATTGGTAATGTAAACAATTTCCACTGGTTTCAGACACCATAACAGTAAAAAAAATATTTTTTAGAAAGCAATTTCTATTCTGCATAGGAAAGGTACTATAAAATGCAAGTATTACCAAGAGCTCTTGAACCATGGAGATTTGTTTTTGTTTCATTAAAGGTAACTAAAGGTTTCAATGAATTTTTAGAGAGATATTCTTAATAGAAGAGTATGACCAAAAATCTTAAGCAGAAATCTTACTAATAACAATTCAATGATTAGGAATATCTCTAGTTTCTTGCTCTAGAACAACAGAGACAAAGAACAATGGCTTCTCCTCAGAGATCAGAAGCAGAAAACACTAACACAGAGAGACTGGGATTAAAAACAGGGAGAAAAAGAAAGCTGAAGAAGGTAGGTTCTGAACATGCTGGTGGAAGACCCACTCCTCGGTTACCTCGATGGATTGTTCCATCAACAGCAACAGTTCCTTACTCAGCACCTATCACACCCTTGGTACTGAGGAGAGAGGATGCAAGACAGATACAATCCTTCACACTTTTTCTCAAGAAGCCCTCAATTTCAGAGAGATAAAGCGAATACACAACAATTTTAAATAATTCAAGACACTATACATAAAGTTAAGGAGAGTGATGCAGATGTGTTATAATTATATGGAGAGAGATTTATGAAAGTTGGAGGGCAATAGGGGAAGGGGGGCTTCATGGAAGAAATAGAACTCCAGGGGTGTGTGTGTGTGTGTGTGTGTGTGTGTGTGTGTAGACATTCCACTCAATGCAAAGGGAACAAAAAGCACCTCCCACCTGTGTGGTAAGGCTGGGTTTCATATCCATTTCCTCTAACCTTCGCAACCTAAAGAATATATAAATGTGTGTTCACATCTCCACCTAGCAGATGCACAAACTGAACAGGTGACATGAGCTGAATCAGTTCACATAGATAGAAAGTAGAGGAGCCCAGATTCAAACCTATGATTATCTGGTGGCAAAGTTTCCGTGTTTTTTGTTTCTTGGGATTTTTTGCTGAGGAAGATTCACCCTGAGCTAACATCTGTTGCCAATTGTCCCCTTTTTGCTTGAGGTTCGCCCTGAGCTAACATCTGTGCCAATCTTCCTCTATTTTGTATGTGGGTCACCGCCACAGCATGGCCACTGACAAGTGGTATAGGTCCATGCCTGGGAACCAAACCCAGGCCACCAAAGTGGAGCACACCGAATTTAACCACTAGACCACCGGGCCAGCCCCTCCCCTTTTTAAAACTCTTAATATGAGCAAAGTCATAAGATGACGACTGTTTAAACCTCTCTATAGATACTGCTTCTCTTATACAAGAGGTTTAAAAAATTAAAAGGTAACTTTCAACACCTAATCCTAGCAGCTTATGGCTGCATAGCACCTACTCTGTGCCAAACCCTGTTGTAAGTGCGTTACAAGTATTAGCTCATAGCATCCTTGCATTTGTCTGAGGAAGTAAATGTGATTTTACAGATCAGGAAACCCAAGCACAGAGAGTTTAACTAATTGCCCAAGGTCACTCTTCTAGTAAGTGACAGGGCCTTTTATAAACTTTATTCCACACCATTCCAATAAAGTGTTCAAATAAGAATCACCCCAATTGCATAGATGGGTTCTTTAAATGCCAGAGGCAGGTCTCTGGCTTCTCCAAGAGCACCTGACCCAGGAGAGAATGCAGCAGAACTCATCTTTCACTGGCACAGCATGGCCTAGGTGCTGGTTTAGATTCTACCACCCCATCGGTTCTGTCATTTCGTGCAAGTTACTTAGCTTCTCCGGGTCTTGGCTTTGACACCTGTAAAACAGGAGCTTGTGATAAATGACATCAGTCTCCAGTTCTAAGCATCTGTGGTTTAAATCAACAGACTTGCTTTATACCAACGTTTCTAACTACCAGCATGTGAAAAAAGGAATTCTGGGCATGAATAGTGGTCTAACTTGTTGACAAGTAAATATAAATTCATAATAACCTAAATGAGCAAAATACATCATCCTACTTCCAATTATCCCAGAGTTAATAAAGTCACTTTTCTAATTTCCCTAAGTTAGAATCACAACCTTAAAATATTCCTCAAAGTACCTAAAAAATTGGTTAAAATAAAGAACACGCCAACTTTTTGTCCCAAGTAAAGTGACCTCATAGAGATAAGTGCCAACTTTTCTTACTCCTTTGTTGAAATACAATTTTGTTTTTCTTTCCTGGAAGTGTTCTAAGACTCTTGCCAGACACAGCTCTAGCAAATAGCACATTTAATCCTTTTGTAATGCAAGAGAGTGCTTTGACAACTCCTAGGGCAGCTGCTGCAGTTGCTCAGACTCCCGCCTGGAGCAACTGGAAGCCCGGCCAGCAGATAGAGCAGCCGTTTGCACACAAGCATCAACACATTTATAACCTCCAAGATCTTCAAGTGACAACAGAAGGATCCATCCCAGCAACAGCGGCTGTAGTAACATGAATCAGGCTTAAAAGTGAAGACTGCTTAGTGAAGCTCCAGCACACAAGAGTTAGCAATCCTTTAAACCAGTCACCAGATGACTTACAGTGATAAGGCACGTCCTAATAACCTGGGTGATAACAGTGAGAGTCTGGGTTAAGGCCACTAGACACAGAAGGCACGTGGTTAAATAGAATTATCTGAGTATTTGGAGTTCAAGACCTTGTCTGGTTAAAGGCCCGATTTCATCCATAAGACCAGCACACATTCCAAAGAACTTGTAACAACAGGTTCTAAGAACAAGACGATGAGCCAAATTCAGCACTAGGACCTCCATGTGCAGCTGTGCAGGCTGTGTACTGCACAATTCCAGGGGGGTACACTTCACATAAACTATCTATGAGCATTGTCCCCTGGAGTTGTGCACTGCAGTGGCCCTGCTCAGCACACTTCTAAAATAGCAACAAAGCTAGAAAAAGAGTAACAGTAGCCACGAGCACCTTTTGCCAACAGACATTTTGCAAAATATATTGATTTTTAATTTCAGTGTGAGTAGACCTCAACAGGCAAATCTCAGCCTCTCAAAAGTTTTCACAGGAACCCTGTAGCAGACAAAGAATTCAATTCACCTGTGTCTCAATATTTTGTCAAGAAAGGTTTCAGAATCACTGGGAAATGACCCAATGACCAACATCTGTTCCATCTCTTGGTGCCAAGTGGTATGGTTGAGGGCACCTCCCACAGCATTTTCCAAGTGGGCCAAATAGTCAAATTTCACTGCATCAATCCAACTAGAAGGTCATTCAGAACTTATGAGAAAGTCTAAATCACAGAGCTTGTTATATGAAAGCTATTACCTTTCTGTTATCTGAAGAGATTCAAACTAGATTTCTTAAAGTCCACTGAATTGATTACAGTTTTTAAATCGCAAACTAGAAAGAAAATATGTACCTTTCTGTACCATATGATACTGAAGATGTATGCACATTATCAATACATGTTATTTTCCCTGCTAGCCTCTAAGATTTTTGACACTGGAAACTCTCTTGTATTTCCCACTGCACTTAGCACGGTGCTAGGAACACATTAACAATAGTTATCACTTAATGAGCGCTTGTTGGTTACCAGGCACGAATCTAAGTATTCTATGTGTATTAACACGTTCAATCCTCATAGTAATGCTATGCGGAATCAAGATTCTTATTCTCGTCTTACAAAAGAAGAAACAGGTTCAGAGGAGTTAAGTAACTTGCGCAAGCTACAGAGCTAGTCAATAGTAGAGCCGATATTTGAATCCAGGGAGTCTGATGCTAGAATCTATGCTCTCTACCATCACACTATTCTTTCTCCACATTCCAAATACTCAGTAAGTGTTGCTGGATGTTTATGCATGGGTCCTGCATTACAGAAGTACTTTAAACCCATTATCTTTTCCTAAATAGGTCAAACATTTACTTTATATCATTGATGCTATTAATTTCTTAGAAAATCCTATTTAAGCTAAATACTTATTCATTTCAACAAAATTTCCTCATTAGTGAAGTCCAAATTAATAAAGTTGTACTTTTAATCAAGGTTCATCCTTGATTAAAAAAAAAATTGTACCATTCTGGTGAGTGATGTTGATAATGGGAGAGGCTGTGCACGTGTGGGGGCAGGGAGACTACGGGAAATCTCTGTACCTTCCTCTAGATTTTATTGTAAACTGCTCTAAAAAAAGTCTTTTTTTAGAGTCAACCCAAAAGATTTACACACACACACACACACACACACACACACACACACACACACACTCCCCAGCTCCAGGATTCCACCCCTCCAAGGACCCCAGACTGCTGAGTGCTTTCTGAACTACTTGAAACTTTCCCACAGCGCTCTGTATCATTCTTGGAGCCTTTGCTTCGTTTCTGCCTTAGATCACTATTTGCATAAGCTCCCTGAAGACAAGAACAACACATATACTTTTGTAATCTCCTTAGGACACAGCATAGAAAATATACAATAGAAAATATTTGGATAAAACAAGGGAAATCAGGAAAATATCACAAATGTGGAGATTTTTATCCAAGGATGTTTTTTTCCTTTTTAAACAAACTGCACTATAATTCATGGTAATATTCTTCCAGGCCAAAGTACATCATAACCTTATTTTAATAAGATCATTTCTGGCAACATTCACAGAGCTAAACTATGTGTATTTTTAAAAAGTAGTTTCAGACTTCTGTTGTCTCAGCAAGAAATGTCTATTTATTGAACAAAAGGACATTATATTGCCTTAAAATTCTGCTGTTTCTTGCAGACAGGTCAGCAGGGGGACATGAAGTCCAACCCTTTAGGGTCTGAACATAATAAAGCCTAGAAAAATGCCATAAACCAACAAAGATTATTGTCTTGCCTTGGGTTCATAAATTTTCCCCCAGCTCTCTTTAATACTTCACTCAAAAGTGCACATTCTTATTTCAACTGACTTTCTACCAACAGTCTGAAGACTCCTGCTGTCCACATTACATTGGGAATACCACTTAGAGAAATACCAACCTATATACATAGACATATTTTTTTTAAGTATGAAGAAAGACATAAGAAGGAAGACTATCATGCATCCTTTTAAAAATCCCAAATGTATCCCAAATCACAGAAATATGAAAACAAGCACTGATTATCTTAAAAAGTTTTAGCTGGCACTAAAGGAGAGTATCAGTATGCTATTACTGTTGTTCTGAATCTACACTCCACTATAACCCTAATTTACTAGTGGACAGAAACCACAAGAAGGAATGAAGAATCAGGGCCAGGCCGCCCAGTGGTGTAGTGGTTAGGTTCGTGCGCTCTGCTTCTGGTGGCTTGGGGTTCGCAGGTTCGGATCCCTGGCACAGACCAACGTACCACTTGTCAAGCCATGCCGTGGCGGCGTCCCACATAAAGTAGAGGAGGATGGGCACGGATGTTAGCCCAGGGCCAATTTTCCTCAGCAAAAAGAGGAGGACTGGCAACAGATGTTAGCTCAGGGCTAATCTGCCTCACAAAAACAAAAAGAATGAAGAACCAATTACATTTATCAAAAAGAAACTACTCCTGCCTCAGAAATGCTAAACAGAGTTACCATATGACCCAGCAATTCCACTCCTAGGAATACACCCAAGCAAAATGAAACCATATGTCCCCACAAAACCTTGCACATGAATGTTTATAGCAGCTTTATTTATAATAATCAAAAAGTGGTAACAACCCAAATCTCCACCAACTGATGAATGAATAAACAAAATGTAGCATATCCATGTAATAGACTATTATTCAACCATACAGAGGAAGAAAGTACTGATACCTACTTCAACAAGGATGATCCTTGAAAACATTATGTTAAATGAAAGAAGCCAGTCACAAAGACCATCAGTGTATGATTCCATTTACGTGAAATCTGAATAGGGAATAGGGAAATCTATAGAGAAAGAAAGTAGATTGGTGGTTGCTAGGGGCTGGGCGGGGGGTAGGGGAAGGCAATGGGCAGTGACTGCTAGTGGGTATGGGGTTTAATTTTAGGGTGATGAAAATATTATAAAACTTGAATCTAATCATAAGAGAAAATCAGACAAACCCAAATTGAGAGGCGTTCTACAAAATAATTGATGCCACAGTTTGAAGCGAAATTAGATCCTGTGACAAAACAGAAAGAGCAAATATGTGGCCTAGCTCTATGACCTCAGTCAAGTTACTTATGCTCCCTGGGCCTTGGTTTCCTCACAGTAAAACAGGAGCTCCCAGGGTTGTCATAGATAACAAAAATTAAATATCCAGTGACATCTCTAGCAGAAAGTAAACAGATGCTCAATAAATTTGTATTTTTGTTGTTGTTAAGTCTGCCAGGATGTTAAGATAAAATTTAAGTCAAGCCTTTATTTACCAAATGACTCACTTGAGCTGTGCTGTCCAATACAGTAGCCACCAGCCACATGTGGTTATCTAAATTTAAATTAACTAAAATTAAAAATTCACTTCCTTAGTCCTGTGACCCACATTTCATGTGCTTAATAGTCACAAGTGTCTAGTGGCTACAGTACTGGACAGCACCGATCCAGAAAAATACCAAAAGATGAATTTCTGTAGATTCAGAACATTTTTACCATCACTGCAATGCAGACCTAAAGTATCTTTACTCAAATATAAACTTTGCATCGAGGTTCAAACTTTTACATCCAGCTTAAGAAACTGTTAGCATCAACTACTGAAAGTTCTGTCAAGGCAGTAAGAAGATGGAGGAAAAATTTCAGTTGGTGAATGTTCATGGAAAATATTTGCAAAAAATATATTTCAAATAAGAAGAAACAAAAATAAATCAAACTGCACCCAAAGTCCTTATATCACAGTGAATGGTCTGGGCTATTAAATTAGCACCTCCAAAGTGTAAGACTCGGACAGTCTCCTATTACTACAAAATGAAAAGTAGAAGGAATTAGATAAATGAGCAACAGTGATCTCTGAAATCAACCAAATGTTTGTGACACAAATTCCTCACCCATAAATTATACTTTTTAAAAAATGTTTTTACATATCTATTTCCTTACAGTTATTTCCAGTTCACACTTTATCTGTTGGTGTCAACAGAAGGAGGCTTAAATCTCCAACAGCAGTGAGATGTTGTGTCATATTTTAGCCAGTCATTTTCTATGAAATGGAAAAAATTTTTGCTTTATAGATCTAAGAAATCTGCTTGTTTATGATTTTTATTAATGATTGTAGGAAATCAGAAAGTCATTCCTCAGTGTTTCTCACTTATCACACTAGATGCTTTGAACTACATGGAGAATATTGCAGACTGGAACAGCTCCATTAAACAGGAAAAACCAGATCAAGAAGCTTAGCGTTAAGTGCTCTTCAGAAACAAGAGAAGCACCTGTCCACTTTCATTTAAGTTAAGGAAGATTCTGGGCCACTGTGTATCATGTCTTTAGGTTCAGATACCAAAATGATAATGAGTCCAAATTTATCATGGAATATTGAGTAATAATTAAAACATCTCCCACTGCAACTCAAATGCTTTCACATTCAAAATATATTACCCCTACAAAGGAGCTAAATGGAGTTCTCAGAAGAAAAGGGTGAGCTTTTGGCTTTAAAGTGAGTGCACTTTGCTCGCCTTATTCCAGCTGGAATATACCCAGTAATTATGCCTAGAAGTTGCAAGGCACTTTCCCCTGGAGAGCTTTAAGTGCTTTAAAAACATGGGCTCATCCACCTTTATAATATCCCCCAGGCAGCAGAGAGAGGCTTGGTGCTCTCTAAAACACAAAAAAGTTGAAGTGATTTTCCTGATGTCACACCACTGAGAGCTAGGTGATTCAAGGTGGGAGTGTTACGTTCTGGCTCAGCACCCATGTACACTGAACCAGAAGATTTAAACAGACCACTAGAAACTCTAAGAGCATTTCAGCATGAGTTAAAGTCTCTGAAGAAAGGATGGCAAATTCCCAGGATGTCAGACCCCTTGGCAGAATTATTGGCGGCCACAGGAAGTCTTGAAAGAATGGCTCTTTGCTTAATCAAAAGCAAGGGAGAGCCACATTAACATCCCAAAGACGTGTTCATACACTAGATATGCATTTGTAATGTGTTTACTTTCCTCAGTTTGAAATATGTCATCGAGTAAATTGCTCATATAAAATTATAAGACAGATAAGTATTTTATACTTAATTTATTATGTAGGATATTCAGTTTGTACTTAAACTCTAATCCTCAGGTCATACATAAGTATGTGATGATTAATTAAGTGAATAATTAAGCCTCAGTGTGTCTGGCAAGGAAGCCAGTATCTGCCCTTGGCTCTGACTAGTTCAAAGAAACCCCTTTTCAGGATTAGAGACTGGACTTCCCATCTGAGAATGGGTAGTTTACTCCAGAAACACTTCTTCCTGTGTTATCTTTTGACGTTAGTGCTTGTCTAATCAGCCAGGCCATTATAATAGGGTAGAACTGAAGACTGGCAGAGACAAAAACTACATTTTTCCCAAATGTTAATAAAAAAACCTGACAGACCTTCCTGAACTCTACTTACATCTTAATCCTGGGACACCAGTCCAAAACTTATGTCCACACAAAACCCTACACACAAATGTTTAGAGCAGTTTTATTCATATTTGCCAAAATTTGGAAGAACCCAAGATGCCCTTCACTAGGTAAATGGCTAAACTGTGGTACATCCAGACAATGGAATATTATTCAGCAACAAAAAGAAATGAACTATCAAGCCATGAAAACACAGGGAGGAACCCTAAATGCATACTGCTAAGTGAGAGAAGCTAACCTGGAAAAGCTACATACTGTATAGTTCCAACTATACGACATTCTGGAAAAGGCAAAACCATGGAGACAGTAAAAAGATCAATGATTGCCAGGCATTCAGGGGAAGGGGAGAAGGGATGAATAGGTGGAGTACAGAGGATTTTTAGGGCAGTGAAACCATTCTGTATAATGCTGTAACAGCGGGTACACATCATTATACATTTCTCAAAACCCTAGAACTGCACAACACAGTGAACTCTAACGTAAACTATAGACTACGTTATGGGCAGTGTTAGTTAAAAATAATGAATTAATATTGGCTCATCAATTATAACAAATGTACCACACTAATGCAAGATGTTAATAACAGGGAAAATTGGTGGGGGCGGGGGTGGGTAGAGAGAAAGAGGAGAAGTGTATTTGCAACAACATGGATGGACCTAGAGGGTATTACGTTAAGTGAAATAAGCCAGAGAGAGAAAGACAAATACCACATGATTTCAATCATATGTAGAATATAAACTAACACACGGACAGAGAGACCTGGTTGGTGGTTACCAGGGGCAAGAGGGGTTGGGGGGTGGGCACAAGGGGTGAAGGGATGCATTCATATGGTGACTGACAAACAATAATGTACAACTAAAACTTCACAATGTTATAAACTAAGACATTAATAAAAAATTTAAAAAATGAAAATACATAACCAGACCAAAAATAAAAGATGAGAGGTGATATGAGACTCTTTTCTGTTCAACTTTTCTGTAAATCTAAAGTTGCTCCCCCAAAAAGTCTATCTATTAAAAAACTGATAGACCTTCCCAAACTTCATATGCATCTTAAATACAGGGACACAAGTAGGGAGTTTTATTTGATTGACAACTCTTATGGTGAACTTATCTTTTTAGTGAATAAGTTCTAGAAACCACACTTCCAGTTACTTGCTTTTTTAAAAAGACTTTATACCCTCCTTGATGTTGTTTTATTAAACTAAATAAAGATGAGTCTTTCAAAATTCAAAATTTATTAAGCTAAATAAGGATGAGTTTTTCAGAGAACAAAGCTAATGTACAGGTAAGAAGAATAAGCAACCAATTTGTGAATTGCTGGCTACATTTCACGTTGAGTAATCAACTCATTTCATGTGCTCGAGTCTCTTCAGTCACTCCACTTCTCAAATCCATTACAAGTTTTTCATTTCTAGTATTATTAATCAAATTTTAACCTATACTATAAGCCAGCCCTCATGGTCTAGTGGTTAAGATTCAGTGTTCTCACTAACACGGACCAAGTTCCTTTCCTGTCAGAGAACCACAACACCCCTGTCGGTTGTCATATTGTGGTGGCTGCATGTTGTTTTGATGCTGAAAACTATGTCACTGGTATTTCAAATACCAGCAGGGTCACCCACAGTGGACAGGTTTCGGTGGAGCTTCCAGACTAAGACAGACTAAGAAGAAGGACCTGGTCACCCACTTCCGAAAAAACTGGCCATGAAAACCCTATGAACAGCACACACACATACAAGCATGACACAGCACATGTGACCTTCACTTCTACCTATTATCTTTAGACTCTGACCAACCTAGGCTTCAAATCCTAACTTCTGTCACTTTGTATCCTGAGCAAGTGATTTAACCACTTGCAAAACAGGACAGAACTGCTTGAGAGTTGTAAGGATTAAATGAGACAACATACAGTGCCTAGCGCCTGTGCACAGGAAGCACTGTTATTATGTGCCCCACAACATACGGTACAGTTTCTATCACATCATCTAACACTTATTTTGGTCTCTTAGCTGTTGAATGTATGTGTTCTGTCTCCCCAGGTACACAGTGAAGTCTTTAAAGACCGGCAAGAGCTGGCTCATTTTCCTCCTTTGCTCTCCCCCAATGCATCTACCTGATACAGTGCTGTGTAAATAGGGCAACAAGATAAACGTTTACTAAAGAAACACAGAACCCTTCTAATAAAAGTAAAAAGGCTTAATTAATTTATCAACCTGCAGAACAGAAGTATCATTAACGAAATCACTAGCTGTTTGCCTCTGGTCTATAAAATACTCACTTGGTTCATAAGCTAATATGCTTCCTTATGCAGGAGTTCTCCTTATGTAAAATTCAAATATTTCAGCAGATATACCTTTTCAGCAAAGGCTTCAAATTTTAATATAAACTAACTATGAATCATTCCCATTGGGGATAATAATAAAAAGAGGGAACTGGAGTTGGGAATAAAAAAGGGAAATAAAACAGATGGTAGAGCAGAAGTGAAAGCCTTGGGAAAGATAAAGGAAGATGAGGGGAAATAAGTGCAGGTCCTGCAATGGCCCACTAGTGGGCAGTGTCTATGAGGACGGAGGCCACCAAGAAGTAGAAGAGGCTCACACAGCAGGTGCTCAGGCAGGACCTGGTGGAGCCAAGAACATCCAGTGTATACTCCACTGTATTGGGGATGAATGAGGAAAGTACTGGGCTTAAACAGATTAAATGAAACTGCCCAGGCATGCCAGGTAACCTGCACCTCTAAGACCACTATGGAAACAAGAAAGTAGGATCCCGGAGGCCTGCTCATGAGTACAGATCCACAAAATGAAGTCAACGACTATGATCACTAAAAATTAGGAAAGCACTTAACATTTGGACAAAGAACCAGATGAAGATGATCAGTGGCCTCTTGCTATGACCTTGCAAAAAAGAAAACTTAACTACAAACAGGTCACACTAATGGTGAGGGATGATGTATCTAGAAACCTTAGTAACTATTTCAGTCAGTGGGAATGAAGAAACCTCAGACATTAGATACCTTAAATAGCAGAGATTCAAAAGAAATTGATTACATAGGTGTTGGGAGACCAAAAAAGTAAAAAGTGGACAGAGATAACCCCAATACTAGAAACTGCTAGAAGCAGTTACAACCTTAAGGCTGAAGAAACAAAAGGGAAGATGTGGGGTTACCAGAACCTGGGTGCTCAGAAGAGGGACTGATAATGGGACTCTAAGCAGGGCATGGGGACAGGACACACAAAGCATGATTGATACTTGGACCTTGGTTAGAGGCCATGGCAAAGTCGATGATGAAAGAAACTACAGACTAGAGCTATAGCTGGCCACTGGAGAAATGCTGACAGGAGCTGAAAACAGCAAAGTCCTTTCTCCCCCTTCCTCCAACAAGTCAATCTTCCACCAGTGTCTCCTACTGCCAGAAACCAACAGGAACCCAGCTGGCAGGGGAATCTGGGAAACGTATTTCATAGAGCTCCAGCCCCAGCCTTGCAAAATATAAAATGATGGGCTTGAAGCTGAAACCACAAGTAAATAGGCAGCACAATTTGATATCCATATTCTCTCTATTAGGTCTCAAGTTCCTCGACTGAGAACTCTCCAATATGGGTTTTCCAGGAACCTAACCCTCATTTTTGAGAACTAGTGAATGTCATGAAGCTTTTCTGACTAAAAATAAGTTGGAAAATTTCACTAGAACTCCTTTCCTCTGTCAGGATTATAAATCTATTTCCTATTTATTTGGACCAGAAATTACATAGGATAGAGTATAATTTTATAATTGAGAACATGCCCAAATACAACAATTTCTTCTAACAAAAGAAATTCATAGCATTTCCAAAATCTGTTTCAATATTTCCTAATTGTCCTACACAGAGAGTTGGCCTGTGTATTGGGATGAGATTTGGGGTCCCTGAGAGGAATGAGTATATTTTGTTTTGCAGGTAAGAGAGATGTGAATCTTTGGGGGCCAGCGGGTAGTCATTCTCCAAGAACCCCCAGCGATCCCTGCCTCCTAGAATTCATACACTTGTGTAGTCCCCTCCCATACTACCTAACAGGATATTGCAGAAATGACTACATATGACTTCTGAGATCATAAAGCACTGCAGCTTCCACCTTGCTTTCTCTTGGATTACTCACTCTGAGAGAAGCCAGCCACCAGAATGTGAGGACATTCTCTATAGCCTCTATAACCTGTCTATAGTTCTCAAGGAACCGAGGCCTTCTGCCAACATCCATGTGAGTGAGTCAAGGTACAAGCACATTCTCCAGGCCCAGTCCAGCCTTCAGATAACTGCAGCTCCAACCAACATCTTGACTACAACCTCTGAGACACCCAGAGCCAGAACCACCCAGCTACGTTGCTCCCAAATCCCTAACCCACAGAAACTCTGTGAGATAAGAGATGTTTATTGTTGTTTTAAGCCACTAAGTTTAGGGGCAACTTATTATGGAGCAATAGATAACTAACATATCCTCAAAGAGCCCTCCTTGGTTATGTTCTTTCATTCCTTAGTCAAATGGACAAGATTCACTTAACTTGCATTGCTCCCAGTCCCCTGATTGGGCCTGAAGAATCTTCTAGCTTCATTAATGTGGTTTATTTAAAGATTCCAGCTGCTCCCACCCTCTCTATCTATTCCACTACTCTTTTAACATATCTTGAACTTTCTGTCAACTAAAGCCAACAGAGGAATTAGATGCTCACAAGGTTTTAAGCCCCCTAATACTGGAAGCATTCAAGCAGATGATCAAAGGTTATGAAATACTTCTTACACCAATTGGAAGCTGGGACTAGATGACCTCCAAGGTTTCTAACAACACTAGGAAGGTGCTAAGACACAAGTCTCTGGGTGTCCCCCCAAAAACTGTGCAGTAATTCTCAACAGGTATAACAAAGTACTGAAAATAGCCTGGAGTTCACAGGGGAAAAAAAGAATTAAAATGGCTTATAAACTTAAAAAGAAAAGATGCTCAGCCTAACTAATAGTTAAAATAATGCAAATTTAAAACAACAAAGCATTAGTTTTCATGTGTCAGATTGGAAAAATCTGCAAGTTTCAGAAAACACATCAGGGCAAAGGGGGAAGAAACAGACATTGTGGGTGGGAGTGTGAATCAGTGCATGCTCTTTGAAAGGCAATATATATTACAATTTTAACTGTACATAGCCTGTGTGACTCAGCACTTCCAGTTGTCCACAAAACTGTCCATTCCACCTCTGTTTTTAAGGACAAAACCCCAAAAATGACCTAAATGTTCACCAGTTTTAAAAATGGATAAATACATTGCAGTACAACCATACAATGAGTAGCATACAACGAGTAGCATACAACCTGTAAACAGAATGAGTTGGATCTATATAGGGGCTGATAAGAAACACTCTCAAGATATACTGTTAGAAAAACAAGATATGTCCCATTAGTATAAAAAGGAGGAGGGGAGGAACTACAAGCATAGAAAATGTCTGGAAGGAGTTTTAAAAATGCTGTTCATGGGGCCGGTCCAGTGGCATAGTGGTTAAGTTCCCACACTCCGCTTTGGCAGCCCAGGGTTCGCGGGTTCAGATCCCAGGCATGGACATATGCACCACTCGTCAAGCCATGCTGTGGCGGTGTCCCACATAAAAAATAGAGGAAGATGAGCACAGATGTTAGCTCAGGGACAATCTTCCTCAAGCAAAAAGAGGGAGATTGGCAACAGATGTGAGCTCAGGGCCAATCTTCCTCACCAAAAAAAAAAATTGCTGTTTATAGTTGCCTCTGGGGAGGAGTACTAGGGACTTGGGAGCAACAGGAAGACTTTTTACTGTATGCTCTTTCATATTGCATGCATATATTATATTTTTAATTTTCTTTAAAGGGGAAGAGCTTGATGCAGAAAAAAGAACAAAAGAAAAAAATAAAGGCTTAAGTTATAGCTACTTTTCAACAAATTTATAATGCAGTCCATCAAAGTAACCAGGGTCTGGCTTTGGGCTTAAGAAACTCACACGCACATTCAACCGTTAAAAATCATCTCTAGGAGGAAAAAAAGGTCCTTCACACTGTCAGTGTGCCTCTCACTAATTAGGGAATGAGAGCTCTCTTGCCATCTTAATGGAAACCACTACGTCAACGACTGCAGGGGCCCATGAGATGAACATCTTCCTGCCCTAAGCTTTGTGAATCATGAAACATGATAGAATTGCCTTTCTTTAAATGTTTCGGCAAAGAGCGGCAAGGTTAAAGAAATAAAAAGAAGTCGGCATTCATTTTACAAACTAGTGGGAGTCACCCAGAGAACACAACTGCTGTCAGAAAGCTGGCCACTCCTGCCCACCGCCTCTACCCATGACTGTCAGCTGTGATTTTCTTCTCCACTGACCGAGCCCTTTCTGAGACTACGTCAGCACTTCCCAATCAGTGATCTGCTTAAAAGAGGTCTAGTAAGTGGCTGCTAATTAGTCTCAGTGTGTAACATAGAAGGAAAATTAAAGTAGGACAATATGCTTTCAAAAAGAATATTCTTTTTCTCTTTTGGCCAATATGTTAAAGATGAGACCTTTATGTCTTAAAATTGGCTTGTATGTGCTAACAGGTGAGGGTACTTTTGGTCAGCTAACTATAAATAAATTATAGCCGTCTAAAAACATTCAAGTGTTATCAAATATGTGTTATAACCTATAAAAAAGGAAGGAAAATACCCAGAATTTTCCTAATAAGTCAATTAAGCAATGCTGTCATGAGACTAAATAGAAAACCCACAAACAACTTTTCTAATACCTCACCCAGATGTTCAGATTCTTTTTCAATTCAAACCTGGGAAATGTGTAGAATTTTAAAACTGTTTCTGAGTTACAGAAAAAAGGAAAAAAAAAACTGTTGAACCAGTTTTAACCAGTCTGTTTAGAGATTTTAAATCATTTTAAGGTTGTTTAAAGGCAAATCATTCTTTTAATAATTAGAAATAAGATTTATTTGTAGACAGGTACATTGTAAACCAAGCACAGAACCAAAGTTAGTTTCCATAATCAAAAACACTAATGCCTGTGACTTATTTATCAAGAAAAGGCCAAGTGCCCAAAGTCATAATGTGCAGAAAGCTTTCCAAATATAATCATTTGTAGGGATGTATATACATGTTGAAACAGACACCTGTAACCCTAATTACAGATGCCCCTGATCTCCACATCTCTGTAAGATGTAAATTCCATGAGATCAGGACCCTCATCATTTCTTACAAAATGCCTGCCACGTGGCAGGTGCTCACTAACATCAAAGGAGCTCATTTTTATAAAGGCACCTACTTTCTTCTCTTAGAGGTAAGTTCATAACTATCTGCCTTCTGGGTTTTGCCTAATCTTTATGCAAAAATAAAAGCTATATTCAAATGAATTTTTTTAAGTAACATGAACATATAGTCTCATGACATTTTTAAATTCAATAAAGTGTAATAAGTACCCATATTCATCAAACATTTGGGTACATTATAAGTTAAATAGGCCTTTGGTGGCCAGTGCAGGAATCTGATGACCACTCTGGGCTGCACTGCCCAAATGAGTGTCCCTGAAAGGTTGCCCCACAGCCAATCCCTGGGGATGCCCCCAGGAAGTGATCTGAGCCCCATGAGGGTAAAGTTAAACAGGTTCTTCACTGAAGGATTTCTCAGAGACTTGAATACTAAATGTGCATCCATCAAGAAGAGGACGTTAAGTTTCCTAAGCTTATTTAAACAGGAAACACTTTGTAATCTATGTCTGGTTATTGTTCGGTCTTTTTCCCCCTAAAATATGTAAATGAACTACACAGATCTGTTTCCTCAAATTGGACATAAGCTCAACATGGATCCACAGATTCCCTTCCCAGCACTGAGACCTGAGACAAGTTACTTAATCATCGGATTCCTCATCTGTGAAATGGAGACAAAGGTATGACTTAACTCATATTTTGCTGTAAGGAAATCCAAAATTGACATATATTAAGCAATCAATAATTGTCTCAATTATTATCATTACTCCTGTCTTAGACTGCTTGGGCTGCCATAACAAAATACCATAGACTGGGTGACTTCAACAACAGAAATTTATTGTCTCAAGCCTGGAAAGTCCAAGACCAAGATCTGGCAGGGTTCAGTTTCTGGCGAGGACTCCCTTCTTGGCTTGCAGATGATCACCTTCTCTCTCTCTCTCTTCACACGGTGGAGAGAGAGAAAGCGAGCTCTCTGGTGCCTCTTCTTACAAGAACACTAATCCTATCGATCAGGGCGTACCCTTGTGCCTTCTTTTAACCTTAAGTCCACCCATAAAGGCCCTATTTCCAAATACAGTCATATTGGAGGTTAAGGCTTCAGCACAGGAATTTGAGGGGCATATAATTCAGCCCGTAGCAATTCCCCTTCCATTTGATTTCCATTTTCTCACTGCTTAGTATCTGCTATACTGCTGAAAGAATAAAAATCTCAGGCTGTTGAGATGTGAACAAGTTTGTCCCTTTACTTCAGCCACAGATCCATAGAGTAAGGTTGTTGGTTTGGCTCTTCAGGTCAAATAAATTAAGCCACTCTACTTGAGAAGATGGGCAAGTAAAGAGAAACTGTCCTCTGGCTTCCTGACTCAGCCATCAGGAAAATATCAGGCTGTATTCTCATAAAGTGGTCAGACCTGGAAAGAGTTTGGGTGTGGGAAATATGGGCTCCACATACATTTTACAACTCTTCTCATCACTTAGTGGGAAAACCACTTTCAGAAACAAGATTTGCTACTGCTGGATCAGTCAAATCGATAATTTTATGAATTAAGAAATTTCCATATGGTGCACATCAAAACAAGTAATCATAATCCTATGTGGCAAGAATGTAAAAGACAAAAAGTAACTAAAATTGAAAGTCAAAGAACAGACTAAAATAAGATGTTTGTCTTAAACGTGGCAAAAATTAACATTAGCATTCACATTTGAATGGAATACAAAGAACGGGAGCATATTAAAAACAACAACTGCATGTACTAATGAATAAATAGGAAGCGCAAAGGAGCCGCCAACTGTTCAGCCAGAGGGAACCTCTGGGAACTCCTTGCCCACATTACGGTGTTTGGTGGCCATGCCTATAACATGCACTTTACCCAGAATGCCCTCTTTGCCCCTCATCTTTAGTCCAGGCAAAGGCTGGTTCATCTTTCAAGCTGCACATACATATCACCTCCCCTCCTATACTGGCCACATCACCCAGGTTCCTCCTCAAACATCTTCTTATACTTTGATTGAAGCCCTTATTTTACCTACTGTGATTAATTTTTTCCCCATGAGATGTAGAATTTTTTTTGAGTGCACAGGCTAAGTAAATCTTTCTCATCTTGGTATCTCCAGTATCTGACACAAGTCCTGACACAGAGTGGCTATTCAATAAATGCTCGTTGAATAAATAAAAATGCTCATCACTCATGAGGTACTAATAGGAAAGGAACACAGGTTCAAAAACAATTTACTTAGTCAAAGAAACACAATTTAAAGCAACTTTTACTATGGTAGGGAATATTATGTACTTAACAAAACAGTAAATTTTTATTTTAAATAATAAAAATTGATTCAATCCTTCAGAAAAGTAACATAGCAATATCTACTAAAAATCTCAATCTATTCATTACTGAGAGTCAGCTAGAATTTTATCCAAAGGAAACAGCCAAAAGAAAAAAAACAACTAAAGTATATAGAAATTTTCATTATTTAAAATATCAAAATACGAGAAAGTCTTTATATAAGAGGATTAGCAAAGTAGCCTGCATCAACTCAATGAAATATTATGCAACCAAAAAATTGATAATTCAAGACTGCAGAAATAGGGTGTACTTTTTTTTCAGTTTTTAAGGTTTTATCTGGAATAGTTCATCAAAAATTTAAAGGATGCAAAGTATGTCATTTCTGGCATACTGCAAATATAGACATTTTTAAAATAAAACTATTATGTCCATTTTTAAACGGCTCTATTGAGCTATAATTCACATACCATAAAATTTACCCATTTAAAGTATACAATTCAATGGCTTTTAGTATATTCACAAAGTTGTACAAACATCAACACAATCAATTTTAGGATATTTTCATTACCTCAAAAAGAAACCCCACACTCCTTAGCTATCAATCCTCAATCTCATCACTCTCCCACCCAGCCCTAAGCAACCATTAATCTAACTTCTGACTCCATAGATTTACCTATTTTGGACATTTTATGTAAGTGGAATCATACAATATGTAGTCCCTTGTGGCTGGCTTCTTTCTTTTAGCATAACATTATCAAAGTTCATTCATGTTTTAGCATCTATCAATACTTCATTTCTTTTTATTAACTAATAACATGCCATTGTATAGATATACTACATTTTATTTATCCATTCATTGGTTGATGGAAGTTTGGATTGTTTTCACTTTTTGGCTATTATGAACAATGCTGCTATGAACATTTGTATAGAAGTTTTTGTGCAGACATGTTTTCATTTCTCTTGGGTATATAACTAGGAGTGGAATTACTGGATCAAATTGTAACTCTATGTTTAACCATTTGAGGAACCACAGACTGTTTTCCAAAGCAGCTGAACCACACACATCCTTGCCAACACTCATAATTATGTGTTTTTTATTATAGTCCTCCTAATAGGTGTGAAGTGGTATCTCATTGTGGTTTTGACTTTCAGTTCTCTGATGGCTAATGATGTTGAGCATCTTTTCATATGTTTATTGGCCATTTGAATATCTTCGTTGGAGAAATGTCTATTCAGATCCTTTGCCAATTTTTAATTGGATTATTCGTCTTTTTATTAGTGAGTTGTAACAGTTCTTTGTGTAGTCTAGATACTAGTCCCTTATCACGTATATGATGTGCAAAAATTTTCTCCCATTCTGTGGGCTGTCTTTTCACTTTCTTAACATTATTCTTTTAAATGTGTTCAGAGAAGCCTAAATACTATGGAGATTTTATTCCCACCATAATCCATAAAAAAAATACATGAACAAAGACTAGGAAAATTTACATCATACCCTTCTATCCTTGAAATTATATTTCATCCCTCTTTCCTTCTGAATTCCATCCCAATATATTTATGCTTGAAAGTCTTTTACTGATTTAGGAATACTCTATCATACTTCTCTCCAACCAAAAATGTTGTACACACTTTAAAATTTTTAAATGCCTTCGATTTACTGTGACTACAAAACTCTAAGCTTTAACATTTTTCTTCTGGATTCAGTTATTATAATTATTTTTATATTTTTTGTTTTTATATTTTTATTATAATTATAACTATTAATAGAACACAAGCATACATTTACAGTGATAGTTATTAAACATAAAAAATAAATTTTATTGGTAATGCATTGCTTAATAAGATGGATAGGGTAGGGGATGGCTAATAGGCCTTAAGATTTGCCTGACATCAAAACTATGAACTGGTCCTTTGTTTAATGATCAGGGCTTCGAAAACCTTAGGTCAATATGCCATAGTAAGATTGTGGATGGAGGACAGTGTTTTTTTATAGAATAGAAGAAGGCTATGGTAGAAGGACAGGTGGGAAAGAAGATTCTGCATGATGCCCAGACTGTGGGCATGTTTTCAGGGAGATCAATTTTCAGAAAGAATACATCAGAAGTTAAGGATCTGGAAAGAGATTCTCTTAAAACTATCCAGGCCTACATACTACTTGGAAGGTCTCTTTGCACTCTCCTAGGTGTACACGTTCCCCAGCTGGGAGACAGCTGCATTAGAGGGTCTTATGCTCCCTTGGACAATCATGTATAATGAATACTTGTTACATTACGCAGAGTCTCTCTTTGCTAACACCTCTTTCGATACAGGACAGAAGTGCTACCTTAGGTGGAGAAGGCAGCTTACTTTTTCCAATATTTCATAATAAAATAGCAAATCAAGACAATTCAAATAATTAAGAAGGCTTGTGTTAAGCAGTTGGTAAGAAGAGATCCAAAGGCTGATTAATTTTATGTAATTTTCTACCTTTTACCCTAAACGTTTGATGGCTCCAAATCACTTGCTGTACTAGACAGTGATATACAAATAAACCTAAAATAGCTACTTTTAAAATCAGACTTACACTTGACAAGAGCTATGACTGGATTAATACTGCTTACACTCGTCTAAATGTCACTTTGACAAACTACATGTTTGTCTTGATGACATCTCCCCAGGCATATGGCACTTCCATTAACTCCAGTGTTATCTTTGTAGCATGAGAATATGCCTCATTGTTTTCAGAATATTCATAATTTACAAGGCCTCTCTTTGGTCATGAGTCATAATTGCTCATAATATTGAGGGGAAAGTTCCCTGCACAGATGCTATCCAGTGTGTGTGGTGTTTTTTTTTTTTTTTAAGTATTATTAATTTCACAGAACAAAGTGTTCTCTTCGGAGCAAACACTTAACAGTCATGATCCAAATTTTAGATGAAAATGTTACCTTATAAAGTACAACATAAAAAAGACGTTAGGCTAAATTTTAGCATGGCAACCTTAGGCAACTCAGAGAAACTTTGCAAATATAAAATCACGGAAGAATATAAATTCATGATATTCAACAATTCCATTCAACAAGGTTTTATTAAAAACTGACCTTGCATAGATTCTGTGATAGAGATATGGAGGACAAACCTCTTCAGCCCTTGATTCTATCACCAAACTGGCATCACAAAATACACAAAGAGTCTGAAGGTTATAAGGGGATTTGTGACTCAAATATATATCCCCAAATTTAGGCTGTCTAACTCAAAAAGATTCTCTAGAGAACTGATGACACAAAATCAGTTCCACCTCAAATATTCCTATCTGCCCTTCCCGCCAGTGGCATGAAAATACAAACAAATTAACTACAAATCTTGTGAAATAGATAATATTTCATGAGACTAACGAAAGTGGTTTTGGAAAACTACTTATGACACACAAGACCACAGAAAATTAGGATCTCAGGACCCTCGTTGTAATGAATAATTAAAGATGAGAAAAATCAACAATTGTATAGATGTTTTAAAAGAGGTTGATCACTAAATTTTTTTTAAATCCCTTGGAAAAATAAAAATAAGTAAATGGGATCCTCTTTATGATTATGCTTAAATGAAGGATAGCATATTGTGCTACCATACAGCTGTCAGAAATAATTATTCCAAAAAACCTTAACTCATTTCTTTTTTTCTAAGAATTAGCACACAGTTATAAATAAAAACTAGAATAAACTTGATTTTAATGATTATTAGTTTATTTTCTAAAAGACCAAATGCCAATTAAACCTTATATGCATATTAACTATGAAATATTGATCTTCATTTTGAATGTATTCACCTTCAATGACTTTTTTTCCAGTGCCAAATGCCCTTGAGCCTCCTATATCTTTCTAGTTACAGTTAATGAGCAACATTCTAGCCAGATCTAAGCCTACTGGAATTATTTGTGCTCGAAGGGGCTTTCTGCTGTGGAATCTGCTGCCATTTTCCCCCAACTCAGTCCCAGGAGCCTTTCCCGGCGCCAGGTATATATGTGCACTCCCCTTTGACCTTTCAGCCTGGTGGCCCACCCAGGCCAACTACTGAGATACACTAGTCTCCCCAGTCCATGAGCCTTAATTGATTCTGTGTTAATCACTCTGGAATAGACAAACATGAAACTGTCAAAAAATTCTTACAATAGTGGCCCCTGGTGTAAGGATCTTAAATTCTTCTGGAAAGCTAAAACACACTCTACTTTTATTCACTTGACAAACTTGAAGTTTAACTCATTAAAATTGCCCCATCACTGCTACCACACCCCTTCATACCTCGGCATTTGGCAAATCCCTTCCTCCAAGATGGTCTGTCTTCCCAAACTGAAAATGGAGGGGAAGCACAACAGTGGGTTTCAGGCGGTCAGTCTGCCTTTCTGAGGAGCTCCAGGCAAGGAGTCACGAAGTAAGCGAGGGCATTTTACCACATGTGCAGTCATTCACGAAACATTTACTATAACTTGTATGATGCAGATCATCTAGTAAATTCAGAGACGTTAAATGAGCAGCTTGGAGAAATAAGGAGCAAGGTCGGAATACAGGAATCATTGATTCCATGATGCTTCCATAAGAACAGGGATTCTGAACCCTAGCAGACCAGCAAACATTTGGAATCCACAAAGATATCCTGTACACACACAGAAAGAGAGAGGAAACTGTAAAGGGGAAATAAAGGGGGGTAATTTTTACCGTCTTTCATGTGTGTAATTTATGTGTATATATATTTTTAAATGTAAATAGGCATGACTACACTAAATGACTTAATGATGTAGTGAGATGCTTGCAACTATTTTTAATGAGTTAATTTGGATTTAAAGAAGTAAAGACATTCACCTGAATATTTTCAACACTTTTTATTGGATATTTTAAAATAAGAGCTAAGTGTATGTGTGTGTGTACATACACATATTTCATAATCATCATATTTCCCCAAATGTGTACTGGTGCAATTCAATTACTTCAAAGAGTACTGCTACTTGTGACGGGATGTGCCAAAATGGTGGGCATGTCTTTGGAAAGTCATCAATAAATCAAAGTACAACTTCTGAAGTACTCAGCAGTTACATTCCTAAAAATTTCAGAATATGTTAAAACCGGGCCAAAAAAATTTTTGTCTTTATATGTTAAATGGAGTTAGGTTTTTGGCTCAGGTAATTATAGATAGTTTATTCACCAACTGCATCTCTAATAGGGACATTCAAAGATTTTGCAGAATGCACAGAATAATCCTTCACTTGGTTGTCTATTTTGTATACTGCAGAATGTCTAGCACCTCTGGTCCTCTGCCCATCAGACATCAGCAGCACACTCCATTCTTTGGGACAACCAAAGTTAGTACTCATCAATTTCCAAAATGCTCTCTGAGAGGGCAGTGCCACTCCCACTGAGACCCACTGAATAAAGCTGTCCTAAAAGTATTAATTGGGGACTAACAGACACCAGACCCAGTGCTAGGCACAAGGGACAAAGTGGTGGAAAAAAATGGAGCTTAGAGCATAGTGGAAAAGGTGACACTAAACAACTACCCAAGGAATTATATCAGTACAAAATATTATAAACGCTAATGAAAGGAAACCATAAACTGCTAATTTAGATGGTGGGTGACACTAGACTTGAGTTTGTAGACCAGTAAAATTATTTTCTTTTATTAATGGAGACATAAATAGGGTTGTCAGCTTTATTAATTTTGCCATTAATGGTCAGTTAAAAAATAATAATAACTACCATTTACAATTGTCATGGTAACAAGAAGGCAGGAAAGAAATTATTTCTGAATTTAAAAAAATTAATGAAACAAAAAGAGCACTTTAGCTTGGTGGAAAACTTCACAACATTATTCTTATTTTTCTCTTTTTGCTGTAGGCTGCTAAAAACTTATCAGAGATTGGCATTTTGTTATCACAGCACAAGATCCTTCCTGCTCCTCCAAGTGTGGTCTTTGGACCAGCAGCATCAGCACCACCTAAGAATTTTTGAGAAATGCAAAAATCTCAGGCCCCACCTCAGACCTGTGCATCAAAATCTCATTTTAACAAGATCCCCTGTCCTAGAATAGATCATACTGACTCTCCAGTGGCTGAAATTCAGCCACAACCACTTACATTTAAGACTCAGTAATGATCTTTAATACTCGATAACCATTTTTTGAAAGAAGGTAATTGAGGGGTCCCGGAAAAATCAGGACACAAGATGAAACATAAAGCAGATGAGCCAGCATCCTAAACATCAATCATCTTTCACTTTTTAAACCTCATGACCTTGAAAAGTAATTGGGGGGAAAAAAAACAATGAAGTGTCAATCACAAACAGCATTCACATCTTTACAGTAGATTTCAGTAACATAAAACAGTTCCGCAGCTTCTATGTGAGAGAATGCATCCAGGGACTGTGCTAAATGCTGAGTCTTGTTCTGACTGTTAAGTCTTGCCAGAAGACAAAGCAATTTTTATCACTAGCAGTCAATAAGTCAGCCAACTGTTTAGGTGACTTGACACATGCTACATTTAAATTCATGTTTTAGGATATTTCACCCCACAACTGGTTTTCCTAACAAAAGAAATCATTCTAGATACGTGTTAATTATGGGCAAAGACATGAAGCACAGACTTTTACCTCTTTTCTAAGCCATTTTGATGGGAAAATAATTACCAGTACAGTGCAATGCCTTTTTGAGACAGAAGAGTTACAGTATAGATCTATGCTGACCAATAAGGTAACCAGTAGCCACATATGGCTATTGACCACCTGAGATGTGGCTAGTCCAAACTGAGATGTGCTGTAATTATAAACTCTACAAGCAGATTTTGAAAACAGTACCAAAAAAAAGATAAATGTCTCAGTAATAATTTTATATTGATTGCATGTCCAAATTACAATATTTTGATATATTGGGTTAAATAACACATGCTAACCACAGAAAGTGTGTGTTAAGGAGGTAGCCAAACTAAAAAGGGGACAGGAGGTGTTCACAGAAGATCTTTTTATTTTAACAACTGCTGGGTAAGAGAACCCTTTCCCAAACGTCTGCAAGGGGGGTCCCTGAATTTACATCCAAAGAAGAGAGAAACATCAAGTATTTATTAAAAATAGAGCAAGCGGAGGAGTTGATACAAACTGACGTGCAACCACAGTGATGATGAGTTCTCTCAGAGTCTAGGAATGTAGGGGAGTGGAAAAGATAAACAAATTCCATTGACAATAGCCAATAATTTCCTGGCCTGAGCCATTCAAATAACTAACCCTTCCCACCCCTAAGTAAAATGACGAAGGTAAAAACCACAGCTCAATACTTATGTCAGATCAAGAAAGGTGCTCCACATGGAGAGCACAGCCAGAGGCTGACCATGTTGATTGTTGAGATGTAACTAGAAATTAAAATGAACTCACAGTTCTTCCACAGTACACAGAAAAACTTCCATGGGATTAAAAAGTAGATCCAAAAATCATTTTTTTAATAGCAAGACTTCCACACATACCAATATTAAAACAGCATCCCCAATATTGGAAAATGGTAGTGGGCAGTTAATTTGGGAATGAGACTACGAAAATGAAGCAAGCAAAGTAGCCAAAGCCATCTCCAATCTGGGCAGATTCCTCTCATTCCTGGCGCGGGGAACAATCCCATCACTTAGGAAATCTGGATCTCTGCCAACATGCTGCTTCTGCAGTCTGCTGGGGGATGGGTGAGGAGGGGGGAAATGTCTGGGCAGCTGGCTTTTATCACAAAGCCTTCTCTCTTCGAAAGGCTTATAATGAATTTCCTAGACATGATATAACACAATATTTTAAGTGATTAATAGTACGAAAATATCACATTTAAAAAATAAATCTCCAAGGTATAAGAGACAAATAAGTACATGAACGAAGTCTGATGCAAATATTAAAACATTATATTCTAGGGGTTTTTCAATTCCTTTCATTAGGCTTAACCCCAACGAATCTACACAGAAGAGAGACAAACTAACATATTGAGAGCTTAATACAGGCACCAGGTACTTTCCTACCTTATCCCACTTAAAAATAACTAACTTTCAGAAGGAAATTTACTGTGAGCCATTCACCATTCTGAGGGGTTTACATGCACCAAAACTTATGTGACCCTAACAACTCCATGAGTTAGGTATTGTCATTATCCCCCTGTTCAAGATGCATGAAGAGGTTAAGAATCATAAAGCCAAGAAGTGTTGGAGCCTGGATATGACTACAGGTTTACAACACCTGGCAGCTTAGCTCCGGCACCCTGACATCTTGCCCAATATATGAATCTTCACTCTCAGAGGAGGACACTGAGGCTCAAGGGGATTAAGAGACTGTCTGTTCATCATAACAGAGCTCCTGAATGGTGGAGCGCAGACTCAAACCCATATCTAACACTTATTTCTTCTCAAAAGCAGCTTCCTGTTTTCACCAAACCTTTGCCCCAGTTTGTAATGCTGTCAAAAGTATCTTATTTTCTCCTTATGCTCAATGGGATGGTTGCTAGCCACTTCTCCCTTCTTTCCTCTTAGCCAAACTGCCAATATTCCTACCATAGTTTGAGTTGTTGGCTCTTGAGACATCAGAAGAATACAAAATAGGATACATGCTCTTCACAGCTTTGTAAAATTAAGTATTCAGGACTATAAATTTGTCACAGAATATGGAAAATAAAATACATTTGTCTGAATGGACAAATTAGTGGATGACTCACATTGTCATTAATGTTATAATATTGAGAAAGTAACTATCATTTTGCAATCCACATTACTAGGGCTTTTAGGTCACACACCTCCCCTAATGTGATTCTGAATGCAATGTCCTTAAATCCTGACCTTCTCAGGTGAAGCAGAATAACGAGGTGAGGGCAGAGGGCAGGAAACCTGGGTTCCAGACCCAGCTCCACGGTGAGAACAGAAAATTGTGGCCCGAGGCCCAGCACTCACCTTCTCAGAATGCAATTTCCTCCTCTACAAAACAGGGTGAAAATATTTATCCACTGATTCACAGGGTTGTTGCAAGAATCTACTGAAATAACACGCGAAATTGCTTTGTGAACTCTGAAGCCCTATAAAATCTGCTACAAATTCGCAGTGACACTCTATCAGCCAGTATGAAAATGGGTTTCCGGACCTCCGATGATGCCAAAGAGGGGGACAGCGGTCTGTCCCTCTAATCCCACATACTCAATAACTCAACACTCCAAATGAAGTCATCCCTGGATTTTATGGTTCAAGAGCTATGTTCTTAAACAACAGTGAGAGATAATAAGCACTGATTTAAATGAAAGCCTTGAAAACTCGAGGAAAGCACAGCCACCACTACAACCGCCGACAGAATCCAGCCTCCGAGGGACAGCTGAGGACACTCGGGGGAGCTGTCACTGCTGGACCTGCTGATCAAGTGTGGGATGGTGGAAATTTCACCTTAAAATCACTTAAAAGTGAATTGACATGCGCAATGCTTAGGTGTTTTAATTCTTTTTAATAAACTTAAAAAAAAAACTTAAGAAAACAAGCCTAGTACTTCAAAATTGAATGGTGAGAACATTACAGATTTTCCTTTTGAGAAAATCCTTTCCAGAAAAAAATTCTTCCCTCCTTGTTTCACACTATCAACATGCCAGTATCCGAGTGTGCTATCAACTCTGCCAAAGTGATGCATAAATGGAGAACAGCACTTTAAAGAGAGGAGCAAAATAAGTGAAGATCTTCAAATTCAACTACAGTAACAGCTGCTACCCCTCTCTTAAAATAAAAGATGTCTAATTATTGGTATTCATGTGGTCAGACTATACCCTCAGAAGGCACAGAGCCACTCTTTCAGTCCTCGACAGAAATCCTTTTAAGCCATTTGACATCCTGCACTGTGCAGTTTTAGACCTGCACATATGTCTCAGTTAGGGGAGGAAAATTCACATGATTACAAACTCTAGAAAGAAAAAAATGTACAGACAAAGAAAGATGACAAAAATTTAAAAAGAAAGAAAGGAACAATTTTTTTAAAAAAATAATTATAGTACAAGGAAGCCAGTAATCTGACAAATGGCATGCTACTACATTAATAAAATGGCAACTATGAATATTCATTACACAATAGTCATAAATAGAATGAAGGAAACCAGAGAGTGCAGATGGGGCAAAAACTCAGAAAGCTTTTAAAAGAAAAAAAGAATGAAAGAAAGAAAATACATACCTCAGACAACACTATTTAAATAAGGGTCCCAGGGTGGAAACTTTGATCTAAGATAAGATAGGACAGTAAAGAAGGAATTTCCTTACGCAAAAGTAAATAAATAAACAGTATAAACTACCCAGAATGACAGGAAGAGCTTTCAGTAAAAACACAGTAGTAGTCTTGGCTTAGGACGTTTGGGATAAGAATAATACATCACCCAAATCACGAATAAGGTTAGTAGTATTGCTCCCCAACCCTCACTCCCCACTTAGAGAAAGGACAACCCCACATAAAAATCCAGTACACTAATGTGCAATCTCAAACGTTTCATTTTTTATACATCTTGAGAATGAGAAGGAAAAAACAAAGATACAAATAGAATTAACCCCAAAACATGTGCTCATGGATCACAACTTGTTTTTCCCCCCACTACAAGCTAGAGACTTCTGGAAAAGGTCACCACACTGGATCCACAGTTTCTCTAGAAGATAGTTTCAAGATAAATACAGGAAACTCATAAGCTCTAGATGAGCAAAAACACTACCACAAAAAAGGACAGTCATCATATGTTTTTTTAAAGTGTGCACATATTATTCTAAATTGTTTCCAAGCTAACTATAGGGGCAAAAAGTCATGGGTACTAAATTACTGACAACGCATAACATCTGGCCTGTACTTTTTAATTAGATAAGAAAGAATCCTGAAGGCAAATGCCACAGGATTGAGGGAACTGGAGTAAGCACCTACTCTGAGTAGGAAAATCGATTTGTTTGCAGCTCTTCCATTTTGTTTCTCAATTAGCCCCAGAGCCAAGGGCTACCCTAATACTCTCTTAGCATTCATTTGCAACTTAAAAGTCACACAATTCAATAGGAACTGTAACTCGGGCATCATTTAAATACAAGGAACTTTCTAAGTTCCTTTTAAAAGGCCAGCAACCTAGCAGGTCCCTCCCAGCCCCTACTGTCACTGTTGGTGGGCACCGGGCAGGGGCACTGTCTAGTCACCCCCAGTTCCACCACTTCATTAGCCCTGTGACCCTGTGCCAGTTGCTTACCTTCTCTAAACCTCAGTTTCCCCATCTTTAAAAGCAGAAATAATAATACCAACATTATTGGGAAGATTAAATAATGCACATAAAGAAAAAACATTTAAGGATTTTTTGGTCTCATCAATTGGTGAATTTCTATGACATTCTAAAAAAATGAAAAGAAAAAGAAATCTTATGACTGAGTTAAGGAAATAAACTCACCAAAAAGACCCTAAAAGTGTTGTCCACTTATTCTTTCAAGCAACACTCATTCAGCACCGACTAGGTGCAAAGCACTATGCTGAACAAATGAGACAGAGAGAGGTAGAAATGCACCTCTGCCCCCAGGAACCGTGGGCTCCTGTAGGGGGAATAAGAGAGGATTTTTAAGGATGCAAATATCTGCTCAGACAAGAGATTCACATCCTTAAAATCATCGTAACAGATATTCCCAAGATCTCCATAATAAGTGCCTATGAGGGGAGAACATCCTGATGGAGAAAATCCCCCAGTTCCTCAGCACATGGGCACAGGACACACAGAATAGGGACAAGGGGCTACCCCTGCCAAGACGATGAATAGGTTCCAGTAAAAATGTTGGTAACCAAGAAAGAGAACCAAGACGACATCATCAGGAGAGACTTCCAGGGAGGCACCAACCCAGAAGCAAGAAAACATGGGAAGATTTTCCTCCCTCTATATCTGGGGTAATCATTGTAGATCTTTCTGGAAACTCCTGTCACCAGCTGCACACTATAGATGCGATGTATGTGAGCACTGTTTCCTACTAAAGCTTTGGTTAAGAATGCTCACAAATGCAGAGCTCCTGATTGTCTTCTAGGACGTAAAATCCCATTCACCAAAACCCACTTAGCTGACAAACCCAGCAGTGGATATTCCTTTCTGCCAGATGCAGTCAGCATACGGTCACGGCAAGGCCACAGTGATGGGGGAGGAAGGTGGCAATGGCAGGAGGAAGCCTAAATTTGGACTTTCCCCATCTTTAACATGAGGAAGTTCCTAAATTTAGATCAATGGTGTTCCATGATAAAGCTAGGCAGGTGCCATGTGACCTCAGCTTGTGCCCCACAGATGGGAGGGTTAACATGGGGATGAGAAGGATGACACAAATGTCACTGAGCATGATGGATGCTATGAGTGGCACAATTATGCCCTATGAAGTAGAGCGTCTGCTATGTGCCAAGACCTGTAAAAGGATGTACCAGCATTAGCTGATTAATCTTCACAATAACTTTGCCAGGTAGAGATTATGATCCTTGTCATACAGATAAGAAAAAGAAGGAGCACATAGATTGTTGGGGGGTGACCCAGCTGGAAGACAGGAGGAATGAGATCCCAAAGCTCCTGCTCCTGTGATTTCCACTCATCACCCTGCTTCAGAGAGAGCTCAGGGCGGAGACCAGCGGCTTCACAGCCTGGAGAATACACAGTCACAACCAAAGACAGCCAGCACCCATCAGTCGATCCATCCAAAATAAAAGAAACCTAAAAGAAAATTAGCCAGCCCATCAACAACTGAATCAATAATTCCTGTGACTCATCCCCAAATGGCTGATCCTCGAAGATCCCTGAAATAGTGGTAGATGTCCCACTAAAAGTTCATAAACGTTTTTCAGGTTTCTGACTAGACAAAAACACTATGCACTAATTGTAACATCTTGCAGCACACTTGCAGCCTTCGTTACTGAAACATTTAACATACACACTTTTAAGAGCAAAGGAATGTCAAGAATATAATGAATAAAGAGGCATATATCTCTTTTTAAAAAAAAAAAATTTTAAATTCCTCAAAACAGCCTTTAAATAATTAAACATAATCAGCAGTTCCCTAACTCAGAATGCTTTAAAAACTCACCAACAAAACTTCCTATAAAATGTATCTGAGGACGCTTTGGTTATTAAATATATAGAGAAGTTGAAATAATCAATATTTTAGTTTCATTAAAATTTTTTATATTGAAAAAATACTCATCTGAGATTGAAAGAAAAATAATAGCTTTCATTTAGAAAGTTAAAAGCATCAAGAGGAAAAAAAAACACAAATTTAGGAAAGGAAGAGATAAAATCATTTGCAGATGACATGATTATATACCTAGAAAACCCAAAGGAAACCTCTGAAAGATACTGGAAGCAAAAGAGTTTAGTAAAACAGCAAAACACAAAATAAATATATAAAAATCTATAGGAGCAGAAACAATAAAAATAGATTCTTATTTTTAATTAGCAATTCTTTTTTTAAAAAGATGTCTTGAAATAACATTAATGACAAATGAAAAAAGCAAGTCACAAAGATTAAGAAAACTACAATACTTTATGAAGAGAACTTTATTTTTAAAAAAAGACTTGAACAATACTGGGACATACCATATCACGTTCCTGCAAGGAAAAAGAAAAAAAACACTGTCAGCTCAAAAGGATATTCTTTTAAAAGTACTGAAAGAAAACTGTTTACTAAATATAAAATTTTATTTTTTTAAATTTCCAATTTTTCTATATCACCTGTATTTTTTTCTTTTCACTAATTACCAGGTGTTATTTTATACTGTAAAACTATAACAATATTAGAATTAATAATAATAAAATTATCAAAAGTTTTCAAATGTAATCTTTGAGTTTCGAGGCTGTATTTTAATCAAATTTCCAATTTTCTTAAGCCCCTGAATATATGTCAACTGAGTTATTAGAAATAGGTTTAACAAGATTGAGCAGTAAACACAGAAAAACAGGTAAAAACTGAGCTTCATTTCTTTCCCTTCCTTTACTCTCAAGATAAATGTAATTTGAAGTAAAAAAAAAGAAAAAAAATAGGCATTACAACCAAGATCAGCACATCACACTAGCCACTGGCCTCAGAGGTAAAATACCCAAATGGAAGTAGAAACTAGTTAGAGGCTCCCACATGTAAGTTAAATGCTCCCCAAACAAACAGCAGGAAGGGCTGGCAAATACATTCATTTTAAAAGTAAATATTAACTTAATGAGCTTGGTGACCGGAAAACTGATTCGGCTCTCTAGAGATTTTCACTTCCCTGCTCCTTCTCATCAAAAAGAAAAAGAAAAATCACTAAGAAGGCACAAATTCTCCTACTTCTGAGCCCAACTGGTACCAGAGAAGAATCTAAAATTCACTCTGTATGTTTGGGGCCTTAAATCTTCCCAATTCCACTGGTGGTACAAACAGAAGACAAAGTCAGTCAAATGATACACATGCCAGAACTAGTCCATGAAATGCAGTGGGGAGCGCAAGGAAGCTCAAGTCGTTTTTTAGGGGCTATGATTCTGCTAACTACAGAACAGGGGCCAATCATTATAAACATCAGCATCTCCTGCCTGCTACTTCACTCTTCTTCCCTTGCCTGCACCAGCCATGCATCAGAAAAGAATTATGCCTGTTGCAGTGGAAGGACGGCACAAGCACAAAGGGTCCATACACTGACTGAACCCACTGCCTGGGCTGAAAGGGCTCAGGGCGAAGGAAGCACGGTGGCTGGAGGCTGAACCATTTGCTACAGACAAGAGTGAGCTGACTGTCCCCACCAAGACCAAGCAGTCTTGGGGAAAAAGAAAAAAGAGAAAACTCAATATTGGAAGCATAGGGGAAAGCAGAAAGAGAAAGAAAGAAAAAAAATGGTCCATTTCTTTTCTCAGCATCCACCTTACCAATAAAAAGGAATACAAAGTATTTAATGTCTCTCTCCATGTCCACCTCAAGTCTTTTTTTCCTCACTAAGATGTAAATATTAAAAAGATCTGCCTGTTTCCTCTGTATTTTTAAACTTCACAAAGATTTCAGTTGTCACCATGTGAAATAAAAATGAAGCTATAGTCACTTCACATGCACAAGCTAATAATCCAAGTGTATATATAATATAGTCAGGATTTGAAAAAAAAATGAATTTATTATCTGACATTTTCTGTTCAATATTAACTATTTGCCTTATTCAAGGAAGGCAATTTACACCCACTGAAAGATCTTCTGACAGTTTTCTGAACATGCCAGTTAAAACACATACCAGCATGGCTCTCGCAAGGTCTCCGGCTCAAACCGCAGGCTGGTGATCCATGGTACCCCATCCAACAGTTAACCTTCCACAACCTTCACTGCCTGCACAGCTCTAATGTCTAGCTGGAAATTTGCATTAAACTATTACTACTAGAAGGATAAAGCTTATATTTCAAACAATTCCACCCAGTCCTCACCCAAATCCAGATAAAAACAGCAATACAAGCACAGTTTTAACATAACCTTGACATTGAAATCTAAAATGTAAAGAGTAATTTAGAAGAGACCTTCTTGATCTCACACTAACCCCCACCATGTTCTCTTCAGCAACTTATTTAATCTCCCTGGACCTGTTTCCTCTCTGTAAAACGGGTATAACTTGGGTCGAAAATGACATGGATCTACTGCAGGAATCTTTTAGGTTCACTTACTTTTATGCCCTATTAGGAAAACCGACCATCTATTAGAATTACTACCAAACATCAGTTGCATCTTTGTAAGAACTTTAGGTCCTTTTCCCATCTACATACCACACATCACTAGGTCCTTTTCCCATCTACACACCATACACCATACCCATGGTGCCTGAGTGTTGATCTCCCTTCTCCTGGGAAGCAGCCCAGTAAAATGCTAAGCGCACACTGGAGTCAGAGAGACCAGGCTGGAATCAAGGATTAAACCGCTTTCTGGTTGAGGGCTTTAAGCAGTCACAACTTCAATGAACCTCAATTTCCATATTAATCTTTTGTTTCATTTCCTTTTTTCACATGTTCCCCCCATGCTGAGGACATGTATGTTTTACAAAGCTGAGATCATACTTTATATACAATAGTTGTTTTCACTTAACATTGTAATTTTTATTTTCTGCTTTTTAATATTTTATAAATTTTCTGCAATGAGCATGATTACTTTTCTTAATACCAAACATTAAAATTAGTCAGTGAAAAATATGTAATTGTGATTAGAAAAAATTCTAAACCTGAAAAAAGTTCAGAGCGAGTTCAAGATGACTATGTTGCCTGAAAAAAACATTCAAATGGAAGGAAATATATTTATAATAGAATAGAATAGAATAGAAATAAAGGGAATGCTGTCGGTACTAAAAGTGAATCACCCAAAATTAATGTCAATCATCCAATTAATGTCATTCATATGGGTTTTAAGATTTTTATCTTCTAATAACTGTAGAGAAATTAATGTAAAGGGAGACCAGTGTATCTTGCAAAGTCCATATTTATTTTCTCCTTTTATGACTAAAGCAACTTTTCGTCACACATGTAACACATCATTTAGATAGAGTAATGCAAACCTCCTGGGGAAAGTTCTGAGCTCAATTAGGGCATCTTGGGACAGGCCATATGTTACCAAGCCTTTTGCACACCTGAAACCCAATATCTAATAACCCAAGGATGCTCATTTATAAAATTAAATAGTCTGCCTTTTAAGAGAAGAGAATCAAGCACTGCAGAACATTCTCCATCATATTCACTTGAAGATGGTCTAAAGAGAGCTATACAGCTGAAGATCTAAAATAAATGATCACCTATAACACAAAAGAAGTTGTAATTCACACCTTGAATGACTTACCAACATAGAGTCTTATCTCATCAATATTATCTCTTCATCTATAATTTTTTAAATTAATAAAATCTTCATTGAAAAAATAAATGTTATGCTTATTCATTTTTATCACTGTAGAATAATATTTACTTAGCCCCTTTGTAAAAAATTTCTTTATCACTGTCTTAGTTTTTTTTTTTGTTTTTTTTGTCTAAAGTATCTGGAAAATTAATGTGATATTAAGAAATATACTATTGTAGAACTAGGACTATATTTTCTGAACCAAAAATCAGGATACATGATCTGAAATCAAGAGCTGTTCAGAAAATCCAGACTCTGTGACTACCAATATCCATCTTCAACTCCTTTCTAATAGTTCAGTAATAGACATTTTACAGGAGTGGCTCTCAATCATTTTTACCATCCAAACACACTTGTGGGATACGACACACTCAAAAAATAACCTTGGCAAACTGCAGCAGCAGTATTCTCGGGGTGTGTAATTCTTGGTAGGGGCAAGTGAAGAATCCTGAACCAAAATCTTCAAGGAGCATTTAGAAAGCTCTCACCTTCCACACACATCACTGTTTTATAGAGCTACTGCAAGCTCCTTTTCTGAAAATCTTTTAATACAGAAAAAATAATACTCTGAGGTAATTGAGTTATAGTCATAGCCCAGCCGTAAGGCAAGGAACAGACTAGCGGAACATATTTCACTTTGTTTCCAAGACATATGTCATGGGTGATAATTTTATACTTGGCACATTCCCATGGGCAAACTCTGGAATATGCCAAATTCCTGGTACTCTAACTGCAACTCAGCCCCTTTCTTTCCCACTCAAGAAAATATATCAAAACACAATTGAGAGACTGACATCAATCTGCTCTACATTTTTTTAAAAGGAAATTATTTGCATACTTCAATATTTCAGCTGATCAAAATACAGAGTTGTAACAATGTGTTTGAGGTCTTCTAGACTAGAATGGTAATTCCCATACACTGAATATGAAGATACCTTCTAGACATTACACTTTGCAGACATCTCACATGAGAGCATCCACAGACAGAGAAAACACAAATAAGCACATGGCATTGGTGAATCCAAGACTCCCCAGGTTCTCTGTCCAATTCTAAGTGTCTTTCAATACTTACAAGTCTGATTTGCCAGGCTGGAAAAAAGTATATCAGTGAAAGTCAAATAAGTACTCTATCTGATACCATTTAGGCTGAGTGTACAATTACATGTTGAAACCACTTTTTTACGTTATTTTAACTGCTCATAAAAGCCTTAAAAAAATTCTTTCCACACATTCCTTACCCATGCATATAAGATTTAATACCAGAGTGACGTCAGCATCATGGCGGAGTGAGATTCCCTCTTTGAATCTCTGCCCCATAAGACACAAGGAAAACATCATTTGCATTCCAACAGAGCTCAGTCAAACACTACAAAGGACTTCTAAGAAACCCCTGCTGCCATACATCGGACGGTGGAGGCAGGGGAAGCCCCAAAGGACGCGAGGAGAGGTAAGAAGTTGTACTCCCCCTCCCCAATCGATCGGCAAAGACAGCGCGGCTCGCAGACAGAGCGGGGAGGGGTGGCCCACAGCGGGGGGAAAACTATCGGCCTCCAGGTGCTCTCACAGACTGTCAAGAGATCCCCACCAGGAAGCAACGACGGACTGTTTCAGGGGTGTAGCAAATGCCCTAAGAGAATCAGAAAGGAAACCCCCGGGTCGAGCAGGAGAAAGAGAGAACCCCTCCCCCCACACACCCCGTGTTTCAGCATAATCCCTCCGGGGACTGCAGCGGGCTCAGAGCACACCTCTGGTGATCTCCAGCCGGTGGCAGCAGGTGGAAACTACAGGACCAACTTCAAGACGAGAGGAAAAAATAAAGCGGTCGGATCCATGAGACAGTTTGTTATGTCTACAGACCAAAATGAAAATGACAAACACCCAGAAACCAACCCTGAAGGCACAGAATTCGATAACCTGAATGACAGAGAATTCAAAATAGCTATCATAAACAAACTCAACGAAATACAAGAGAACACACAGAAACAAATCAACGAATTCAGGGATTTCATCACAAAAGAGAATGAAACCATAAAGAAAAACCAATCAGAATTATTGGAGATGAAAAACAAAAGGAACGAGATAGTGGAAAAAATGGAGTGTTTAAAGAGCAGAACTGACAATATGGAGGAACGAATTAGCATTATTGAGGATAGCCACGCAGAAACGCTCCAGATAGAGGAGGAGAGAGAGCTAAGACTAAAAAGAAATGAAGAAATTCTTCGAGAAATATCAGACTCAATGAGGAAAAGCAACATAAGGATAATAGGTATTCCAGAAGGAGAAGAAAGAGAAAAAGGAGCAGAGAGTTTGTTCAAAGAAATAATAGCTGAGAACTTCCCCAACCTAGGGAACGAGAGGGAAATAACAGTGAATGAAATCAATAGATCACCTAAATATATAAACAGGAATAAAAAATCATCTCGCCACATAGTAGCAAACTTGAAAAATATCCATGACAAGGAAATAATATTAAAGGCAGCTAAACAAAAAACCAAAATAACATACAAAGGAAACCCCATCAGGCTCTCAGCTGATTTCTTGACAGAAACTCTACAGGCTAGGAGAGACTGGAATGATATATTCAAAATCATGAAAGACAAAAACCTTCAGCCAAGAATACTTTATCCAGCAAAAATATCCTTCAAATACGATGGAGAAATAATAACTCTCCCTGATAAACAAAAGCTAAGAGAGTTCGTCACCACAAGACCCCCACTACAAGAAATGCTCAAGAAGGCCCTTAGGCCTGAAAAAAAACAAATGAGAAAGGGGAGACAAAGATTTCAGCAAGGAGAAAAGCAAGGAGACTACACCAGAACAAAATACAGTTGGAAAACATCAAAAATTAATTCAAGCTCATCACTGGAAACACACACTCACGACACAAGATGGAATAAATAGAGATAACAAATAAGGAGGGGAATAGGTAAGGGATTGAATTGGCCCAGCCTCAGGAAAAAGGAGGCATCTGAAAATGTACTATCTTATCCAGGAGATCGCTTATATAAACCTCACGGTAAGCACTAAACAAATAACCAGAAGAGAACCACACATGATAAATAAAGAGAAAACTAAGAGAATGAGCAGGCAGAAATACCAAATTGAATTTGCAGTCCGAAACACAAGGGACAAGAAACGAAGGAAATGCAAAAGAACCAGAAAATGAACAATAAAATAGCAACATTAAACCCTCATATATCAATAATCACTCTAAATGTAAATGGATTGAATTCTCCAATCAAAAGACACAGAGTGGCGGGATGGATTAAAAACCAAGATCCAAAATCCGCTGCCTCCAGGAAACACATCTCAGCTCTAAAGACAAACACAGACTCAAAATAAAAGGATGGAAAACAATACTACAAGCTAATGGCAAACAAAAGAAAGCAGGAGTAGCCATACTTATATCAAAGTAGACTTCAAGATTAAAAAGGTAATGAGAGACAAAGAAGGGCAATATATAATGATAAAAGGGACACTTCACCAAGAAGACATAACAATCATAAATATCTATGCACCCAACACAGGAGCACCAAAGTACATAAAACAACTGCTAAAAAACCTTAAAGGAGATATTAACAATAACACAATAATAGTAGGGGATCTTAACACCCCCCCTTACATCAATGGATAGATCATCCAGACAAAAAGTCAATAAGGAAATAATGGACTTAAATGAAAAACTAGACGCAATGTACCTAATAGATATATACAGAGCACTCCACCCAAAAAAAGCAGAGTACACATTCTTCTCAAGTGCACATGGAACATTCTCAAGGATAGACCATATATTAGGAAACAAGGCAAACCTCTATAAATTTAAGAAGATTGAAATCATTACAAGCATCTTTTCTGATCATAACACTGTGAAACTAGAAATCAACTGCAAGGAAAAAACTAGGAAAGGGACAAAGATGTGGAGACTAAACAACATGCCACTGAACAACCAATGGGTCGTTGATGAAATTAAAGGAGAAATCAAAAGCTATCTGGAGACAAATGAAAAGGAAAATATACCATACCAACTCATATGGGATGCAGCAAAAGTGGTCCTGAGAGGGAAATTCATAGCAATACAAGCTCACCTTAACAAACAAGAAAAATCCCAAATAAATAACCTTAAATTGCACCTAACAGAATTGGAAAAAGAAGAACAAAGTCCCGAATCAGCAGAAGGAGGGAAGTAATAAAAATCAGAGCAGAAATAAATGAAATTGAAACCAAAAAAAACAGTAGAAAGGATCAATGAAACAAAGAGCTGGTTCTTTGAGAAGATAAATAAAATTGACAAACCCTTAGCCAGACTCACTAAGAAAAAAAGGGAGAAGACTCAAATAAATAAAATTAGAAATGAAAGAGGAGAAATTACAACAGATACCACAGAAAGACAAGGGATTATTGGGGAAAACTATGAAAAACTTTACGCCAACAAATTGGACAACCTAAAGGAAACGGACAAATTCTTGGAAGTGTACAACCTCCCAAAACTGAATCAAGAAGAAATAGAGAATCTGAACAGACCAATCACAAGTAAAGAGATTGAAACAGTAATCAAAAACCTCCCAAAAAATAAAAGCCCAGAACCAGATGGCTTCCCTGGAGAATTTTACCAAACATTCAAAGAAGATTTAGCACCTATCCTTCTCAAACTATTCCAAAAAATAGAGGAAGATGGAATACTTCCCAACACATTCTATGAGGCCGACATCATCCTGATACCAAAGCCAGACAAGGACAATACAAAGAAGGAAAACTACAGGCCAATATCACTGATGAACATAGACGCAAAAATCCTCAACAAAATATTGGCAAACCGAATACAGCAATACATCAAAAAGATCATACACCATGATCAAGTGGGATTTATACCAGGGACACAGGGATGGTTCAACATCCGCAAATCAATCAATGTAATACACCCATTAACAAAATGAATAAAAACCACATGATCATCTCAATCGATGCAGAGAAGGCATTCAACAAGATCCAGCATCCATTTATGATAAAAACTCTCAACAAAATGGGTATAGAAGGAAAGTACCTCAACATAATAAGGGCCATATATGACAAACCTACAGCAAACATCCTACTCAACGGAGAAAACCTGAAAGCCATTCCTTTGAGGACAGAAACAAGACAAGGGTGCCCACTCTCACTGCTCTTATTCAACATAGTACTGGAAGTTCTGGCCAGAGCAATTAGGCAAGAAAAAGGAATAAAAGGACTCCAAATAGGCAAGGAAGAAGTGAAACTCTCACTATTTGCAGACGACATGATCTTATACATAGAAAACCCAAAAAATTTCATTGGAAAACTACTAGAAATAATCAACAACCACAGTAAAGTGGCAGGGTATAAAATCAACTTACAAAAATCAATTGCATTTCTATACACTAACGATGAACTAACAGAAAGAGAACTCAAAAAGATAATCCCATTTACAACTGCAACAAAAAGAATAAAATATCTGGGAATAAATTTAATCAAGGAGGTCAAAGACCTATACAATGAAAACTATAAGACACTATTGAAAGAAATCGAGGGAGACACAAAGAAATGGAAAAATATTCCATGCACATGGATTGGAAGAATAAATATAGTTAAAATCTCCATTCTACCTAAAGCAATCTACAAATTCAATGCAATCCCAATCAGAATCCCAATGTCATTCTTCACGGTAATAGAACAAAAACTACTGAAATTCATGTGGGGCAACAAAAGACCCCGAATTCTGAAAAAAAAGAACAAAGCTGGAGGCATCACAATCCCTGATTTCAAAATATACTATAAAGCTATAGTAATCAAAACAGCATGGTACTGGTACAAAAATAGACACACAGATCAATGGAACAGAATTGAAAGCCTGGAAATAAAACAACACACCTATGGACAGCTAATCTTCGACAAAGGAGCAAAGAACATACAATGGAGAGAGGGAAGTCTCTTCAATAAATGGTGCTGGGAAAATTGGACAGCAACATGCAAAAGAATGAAAGTAGACCATCTCCTATCGCCATATACAAAAATCAATTCAAAATGGATCAAGGACCTGAAGGTGAGACCTGAAACTATAAAACTCCTGGAAGAAAATATAGGCAGTACACTAACTGAGATTGGACATAAAGGGATCCTTTCAGATTCCATGTCTACTCAGACAAGGGAAACAAAAGAAAAAATAAACAAGTGGGACCTCACCAGACTAAAGAGCTTCTACAAGGCAAATGAAACCAGGATCAAAATGAATAGACAACCCACCAGCTGGGAGAAAATATTTGCAAATCGTTTGTCCGACAAGGGATTAATCTCAGTAATATATAAAGATCTCATACATCTGAGCAACAAAAAAACAAACAACCCGATCAAAAAATGGGCAGAGGATATGAGCAGACATTTTTCCAAGGAACAGATACAGATGGCCAACAGACACATGAAAAGATGTTCAACATCACTAATCATCAGGGAAATGCAAATCAAAACTACACTAAGATATCACCTTACACCGGTTAGAATGGCTATAATCACAAAGACAAATAACAACAAATGCTGGAGAGGTTGTGGAGAAACGGGGACCCTCATTCACTGCTGGTGGGAATGCACACTGGTGCAGCCTCTATGGAAAACAGTATGGAGAGTCCTCAAAAAATTAAAAATAGAAATACCGTATGATCCAGCAATCCCACTCTTGGGCATCTACCCAATGGACATGAAATGAACCATCACAAGAGGCTTATGCACCCCTATGTTCATTGCAGCATTATTCACTATAGCCAAGAAGTGGAAGCAACCCAAGTGTCCCTCAACTGAAGATTGGTTAAAGAAGATGTGGTATATACATACAACGGAATACTACTCAGCCATAAGAAAAGACACAATTGTCCCATTTGCAACAACATGGATGGACCTAGAGGGTATTATGTTAAGTGAAATAAGCCAGAGAGAGAAGGACAGACACTGCATGAACTCACTCATATATGGAATATAAATGAACACACGGACAGAGAGAATTGATTGGTGGTTACCAAGGGGAAGGGGGTGGGGGGTGGGCACAGGGTTGAAGGGTTACATGCACATGGTGAGGGACAAACAATAACGTACAACTAAAACCCCACAGTGTTATAAACTACTAAGACATCAATAAAAAAAAAAGAAATAAAAAAAAAGATTTAATACCAGGGAATTTAGAATTTAGAGTAGCTATTTTAAAAGACCTACAAAACACTATCAATCTCATTATTAAAAATATTAAGCACATAATGTTGCACTGTAACACACCACCAGTAAAGAGTACTCCTGTATTTTCAGATCACAAAAAAAAAAAAAATTTAACAAAATCCCTAGGCTCATATGCTTATACAAAGAAAATAAAGAGAGAAAGAGAAAGCGGGTGGGAGGGGGGCCAGGAGGGAGGGATTAAGGGAGAGAGGAAAGACAGGAAGGCAGAAAAAAGAAAAGAAAATTTTAAAACTAAACAAATTGAAAGAATAACAAGAACCAACTTTATGTATTGAAAATAAAATAGATTCAGAAGGAAAAATTGAGTATTCCTTCAATTATTGTCTTTACAGGATGAAAGAGCTCCTTCAAGCAACCCGACATTGATGTTACCTGAAAAAATCAAGCTTGCAAAATTGAGAGCAATTTTCTGATTCCAATTTTTTGTAATTGCACCTTTGGTAAATTTTATGACAAAGAATAAGAAGAGTTAAGTGTGTCTTGGACTATAAAAAATATTTCATAAATGTATCTCTCAGAGAAGGACCATTTAGAAAGGTATGTCTGTCACAATGACCTAAACATCAGCACACTCCAGATCAAGTGTGTGACTATGATTCGTCCTCAGAGAACTCTGACCCCCTGGTTTAGCTGATTTCAATGACCATTATGTCTCCTAGAATATGAGGCCACCTCAAACACAACCAAGCAGTTTAAGGATTTGTAGATTATAAATCAGTGGCTTAAATTTCTGTCCAAAAGAAAATGGGTATAACGCACTCCTGTAGCTGGGCCCATTTTGTACCTGTTGAAGAAAATCATAAGTACTTAGGCTGTATAGCCTTCCTATGCCAAAGATCAGCTTTCTGTAAAAGATTTCAAACATGCAAATCAAAGCACCACCAGGAAGGTAACAGCAACCACCCTTACAGGAGAGACTTTCTACTGGCTCAGGGCCTGCTGTAGGCTGCATCATACTCACAAAGAGAAATAGGGCACTACTCATGCTTTCAACTTCTGCAACATTCTGTCTTTCAGGAATTAAGAATATGAAAGTGACTAATTCTCCCAATTGTCATTCATTTTCAATTTCGCGACATGTACTTCCTCTCTGAATCTTTACAGCACTACCCAGACATTCTAGCCACTGTCTGGGACTACACATAATAATGGTAATTATGTCTGCCATAATTAGGGAGATGGTAAATGCGATCAAACTTTTTTTTTTTTTTTTTTTGTGAGGAAGACCAGCCCTGAGCTAACATCCGTTGCTAATCCTCCTCTTTTTGCTGAGGAAGACTGGCCCTGGGCTAACATCCGTGCCCATCTTCCTCTACTTTATGTGGGACGCCGCCACGGCGTGGCTGACAGGCAGTGCGTCGGCGGGCGCCCGGGATCCGAACCCGCGAACCCCGGGCTGCCAAGCGCGGACTAAACCGCTGCGCCACCGGGCGGCCCCCAATCAAACTTTTATAGAAAGGAAAAACTGAAGCACAGAAAGTTTTAACCCTCCGAAAATTTCCAATGAGAGAATTAAGGGGGAAGTGAGTTTCTTTTTCAGCCATCCAACATGTTGACACTGAAATGTAATGACTTATCAGATTACTTGCATAATCAGAGAATAGTCTATAAGCTTCTAGACTTCTTGCATGGGATAGGTTCACAGCATCCAGGGTTGGCAGACATGATCATGGTGAAAATAAAATAGGATATAAAGCAATACAAAATCTTACTATAAAGAGACAGTGAAGTTGAATATGTGCCCAGGTCCAACATTGCAAGATAACAGGAGCTGGTCAACCTGTAAATGCCAGTGGGACGAAATACTGTAAGACTGACTAAATTGAGAGTCAGGTTCAGAGCATAGCCAGAGCCTGACATAAAACAGACATCAATAAATATTTATGCACAAATTGAATAGGAAAGTACAACAAAAAAAGACGTTTTAGGAAGGCTGGAGTGGAGGAGTGAGAGATGTAACAGTGAGACCAATTAAGAGGTTGTTGGGATAAAATAGGTAAAAGTGATAGTCTTAAACTGAGGTGGTGGCAGCTGGAATGATAATGAAGGCATTAAAATAGGAGATGACTGTTTGATAAGGGTGGAAAGATAGGCAAGAGATGGACCCTGAAAGGCCTTGAAAGCCAAGTTAGGAGTTTGGACTTGAACCTGCAGCTGACAGGTAGCTTTTAAAGTATTAAGCAAGAGAATAGCATGACTTGCACTTCAGATCCACCATTCTGTTGGAATAGGAGGCACGATGTAGGCAGGGAAGCCAGTTAAAAGACTACCGCAGGTCCAGGCAAGAGAGGATGAGGCTAAATGTGCACCTCAGCAGTGGGAATGGAGATGACAGGAGGAAACAAGGACCAAGCCAATGCCTGGATATGGGACTTGGAGGAGAAGTTTAGGATGGTGTCGGGTTTTTGCCTTGGCAGAATCATGTGGCTGTTAAAGCCAATCACTGAGATAGGAAAGAGAAAAGGTGCAGGTTTGAGGAATACAGGAATCAGTAATCTTTGGTGTGTGCTGAGATGAAGGTGACTATGAGATATAGAGGCAGAAACATCTGATGGGCAGCTGGATATCTGAGTGTGGAATTCAGAACAGAAAGCTGAGTCAGCCACACTGATGTGAGTGTAATAACAGACTAGTCAAAAGCAAGGGATAGACAAACTACTCGAGGAGAACACGAAAAAACGATCCCAGAGGATGGAGGCCTTCCATTATGATGGAAGAGATGGGGAAGACTTAACTATGCTCAGAGCCTAGGGTGAAATACCTGCAAAAGGGAACAGACAGGAAGCGTAGATAAAAAAGGAAAGAATCAATTACGCAAGTTTCTGAAGTGGAAAGGAGGGAAAGGAATCAAGAGGTTAGGAGAAGGACCTAACCTAGAATAGGAGAAAAAAGACATTCTCCTCTGAAATCAGAAGAAAGGAAGTAAGACTGGAGCAAATGAAGGTACACATGTGGGCAAGGGGCTGACGCCTAATAGTGCTGTGTTCTAAGAACTTGGAGGGTGTTATGAGTTGAATTGTGTCCACCAAAAATTCCTATGTTGAAGTCTAAACTCCCAGTACCTCCAAATGTGATCTTTTTTGGAAATAGGGTCACAGCAAATATAATTAGTTAAATTAAGATGAGGTCATACTAGAGTAGGATGGGCCCCTAATTCAATTTGACTGATGCCTTTATAAAAAGGGGAAATCTCAGACACTCACTGAGGGGAGACCATGTGAAGACACACAGGGAGAAGATGGCCATCTCCAAGCTAAGGAAAAAGGGCTGGAATAGATCCTTCCCTCACAGCCCTCAGAAGAAACCAACCCTGACGACACTTTGATTTTGGGCTTCTGGTCTCCAGAACTGTGAGACAATAAATTTCTGTTGTTTAAGCTACCCAGTTTGTGGTACTTTTCTATGGCAACTCTAGCAAACCAACACAGAGGGAAAGTCATCTACTAAAGGAAGGAGGGGTGGAGGAGGGTGGCTAGAAGGTTTGAGGGAGTGGAAAGGTTTCAGCAGGAAACAAGCCAGCCACACTGTGCAAGACTGTGCACAGTTGCCTCAGGTTCCAGCTAAGGCTGGAGATGATAAATTTATTTACAGAGTGATTTCTTCAAGCAGCCCTTGGCAGCCACTGGGTAAGAGAGGAAAAGATGCCAGGTCAAAATCAAGGGCTGGCAGAGTAGTTTACAAGCAAAGTACAAAGGGGTAAGGACATTGAGGATCCTGGCAAAGGCGTGATGGACCATGAGTGAACAGAGAAGGAAACAAAGGAGTGGGGTGGGTGGTGGGCTAGAAGAATGGGCTAGGGCAGGTGGAACAGGGGTCATCCCAAAACTGGAAGCCAACAAAGAAGAGAGAGAGGGAGTGCAGCAGGAGCGAAAGAGCTACAGAAAGACTGTTACTGGGATTCAATATTTTAGATGAGGAAGTCAAGGAAGTTTGAAGCTAGACTATACAACGTATATATCGTTCACAGAGACACTGAGGCCTCCGACGATGATGATGATGATGATGACGACGACGATGGTGACAACAGAGTGAGAAAAGACTCACCCTCAATGTATGGAAAAGAATGACCAGGAATATTCCCCAAATCATATTTGTATTCCCCAAATCATATGAGAACCTAGACTCTGGTTCTCATAAAAATCACTGCCACATTTATCATCTCGGGTACTACAGTTATATCTTTATACAAAATAACAAAGAGGGACATGGACTAGAAGCTGAGATCATGTACACTGCCCCCATCTATCTTACAATGATTACACTAAGCACACAGGAAGCAAGTTAACCTCTAAGAATGTACTTGAAGCAGTTGCAGATCATATGTAAAAATGTTAAGATATTTTATATGCTTTGTACATATTTTCCTAGGATACAAAAAATAAAATAGCTGGAAAATGCCAAAATAATTGTTGGTAGCCCCTTCCACTTTGCAAACATGAAATAACTGACCAGAGCAGAGAATAATTAGAAAACTCATAAATGAGCACTCATTTTTTGTCAAATAAATTAGTGCTTATATACTATAAACAAATGAAACTCTCTGCATTTCAAAGGTTTATTTCAATTGCTAGAATTTTTGTATTTCTCACCAAAGAGCCAAGCATAGTCAACATTTTGTTCTGGTAACTCATCTGAGCTAAAATAACAGAGGCATGAAGCAGAACTAAAACTACACAATTTAACTTTTTAATTTATGCACAAGAACAATTCATGAATTGCTATGGCTTTAGCCATTTCCAACTCTTCCTATGCACATATATTCACACTTAATTGGAGCTTTTTGCCTCCAAAGTTCAAAAGGTTTTACGTGCGGTAATTTTACATTGGGGGAAATTAACTGTATTTTCTGACCTTTTATATTTTAGGTATCATTATTATTTTAAAACAAATCATTAAATCAAAAAGTAAGATTTCAAAAATTCACCTGAAGACATAGTGTTGCTATTGTTCACTGCCCCAGGAACAATGGGGCCACTGGCCTGGGCATTTACTGGGGACAAAAAGGTGAGAAAAAAATTTGGAAAGTTCTGCAATAGTATCATAGATATGAAGTTCACACTTACTGGAGGCTCTCATCACAGTGTCACCAAAAACAATGTGTCCACTTAAAACTATGACACAAAATAGCAATCTTCTTTCATCCTTCAATCTGGCTTAACCATTTGTTTCTCCAACAATGATTTATTTAGCCCCTTCATTTTGACCATGTACTGTGCCAAACCCTGAGGCTCCAAAGATCAAAAAGGTCTGTGGGGGGAAAAAAAAAAGACAACAAACTAAAACCAATAAAATTTTATTTGAGATATCCTTGTAAATGATTAGCCTATTCACATTAAATGTGTAGATTAACCCACAGAACATAAAATGTTTCCTATTTTAATCAGGGCCCAGATACGTAAGAAGGAAGGGCAAGATGATCATCCTTAGAATGTCCTCTTTCCAAATACGATGGGCTTCAACAAAATTCCCTATTCCAAAAAAATTGCCTTGCATTGTAAATATCTGAAACCCTCAATACTTAACTTCCAAAGCACCTCATTCTCTTTCTACAACAAGCATTAGCACACAGTTCCTGAATATAATTCCAGGCTGGTTATGAAAATTAGCAGTCATGGTATTTTAGCCTACTTAAGAACAAGTAAATAAATCTTTCAAATAGGTCCATATTTCTTTTTCTCCTCTGTTCAAGGTCAAACATTTACACACACCCTAGAGAAATCCTTACAGGAATCAGGGAGCAGCAGCTAAACTCCAGTTCCAAGAACTCTGGAGCAGCCAATCCTCAAGATAAGGAGCCCTCCAGCTCATAAACACTGAGTTAGGAGAGAGTTGCCACACCTCAATGCATATCTAAGAAGCTGACCCAGCCCCCACGTTTCAAGACTCACATCCTAAATGAATTCCAATGGACTGCAGACTCCCCCAACTCCGAGAAGAAAAATGGAAGACTACAAAATAAGTTCAAGAAAACTTCTACCACTATAATCTGAAGATGATCAGAGAAGAACTCAGTGACTTCCTGTTTATATAATAATAGGTCTGGTGCTCTTTTCTGATCTTGGAAAATCATAATTTCGTGTTGATTGTTACATAGGATTCTATCCTACATTTAAAGATATAAAGCAACTTGAAGATCCTGGTCTAACTGATTCATTTTACAAATGAGAAAATTGAGGCCTGGGTAAATTAAATGACCTGCCCAAATAGCTAGGAAGTGGCAAGTGAGAATCCACACTGGCCAATACTCGGATCAACACTCTCTCTCCTCATTTGCAACAAATATTTACTCATATTCAATAGTATTTATTGAAGTTTAACCATGTGCAAGACACCTGAGGGATTACAAAGCTGAATGCAGTCATTCCCTCAAGAAATCTTAAAAAATGGTGGATTTAGACAATATTATCACAGTTTTTATATGCAAATCATCACATGAAGTGTGAATCACCACATTACATGGAATTTTCGAGGAATATCTGAAAGTAATTCTCCTCATAGGCCTAATACTTAATTTCAAACTGGATCTTTCCATCTCCCTTGCAGCCCTTCAACTACAGAAGGTGGATATCATGATGAGAGCATCGATGATGATTATGATGAAGACAAGGATGATGACAATACCAATTATAAGACATTTACTATGTGCCAGTCACTATTCTGGAACCTTCACATATTTAGCTTATTTAATCCTCACAACAACCTTAGGAGGGAGATACTATTATATCTCTATTTTATCAAAGGCAAGGGAAGAGTAAGTCAATTGTCCTCAAGAGGACAGTTGAGTTAGGGTTTACACTCAAGCATGCCTTTACTAATACTATCTCCCAGGCTCCTGGCCCTGGGTCTTCCCCTGATTAGCTAAAAATTACCTGGCCCCTCTGGACCTCAATCTCTTCATCCGTGAAATGATGAAGTGGGCTACACGCTTTTCCAATGTCTCTTCCAGGTGTAGCATTCTGTGCTTTACTGATTTGAGGTATTTAACCAATCTCTTTCCTTTAACAGAGGAAGGAAAACACTTTGTAAAAGCTAAGGATAATTTTGCCCCAATTGACGAAACCCAGACCTTTGTGAAGAGATTTCGGGGTAAGGGAGGGTGAATAGTTACAGGTTTGACATATACATCCTTAACTTTCATCTAGGTTCCAACCTCAGATTTTTTTGAAAGCTAATGCCACAACCACATGACAGAATAACATACAATCATTAACAATGGTGTTTAAACAAGGGGTTTTTTAAATTCCTAATGACGGTTAGTAATCATCCATAAAAACATGGGAAAATATCATGCTATGGGTTTAAGGAAAAAAGCAGGATATGATATATGAGCTATGTTTGCATTTTGTTGTTTTGTTTTGTTTTTAACATGGGGAAAGAAGCAAGAAGAACATTCAACAGTGGTTGCAGCTGAATAATAGGATTGGGGAGATTCTTCTTTCTCCTTTTCCTTATTTTTCTTTCTCATGTAAGCTTAAATTACCTCGATACTTAGAGGGAGACTGTTCTTTATAAAGAGAGAAAAGGTGCCCAATATTCTCACATTGATTTCTTCTGACAAGAAAGAAAACATTCTCCTAAAAACATCTCAGTAACACTGCAGAAATTCCAGAAATACAGGTTTAGAGGAGAACATCATTATTATCTACTACAGATGGGGAAGAAAAGATACCTCTATTGCTTCAGGTCTAGAATAGCTAAGTTTTACAGGACGTTTCAGGAGTGCTGGCAGGGGAAATTGCTCTGGAATCCAGGGACACACAGCTTTGTAGAGCAGGACCCAGGGAAAGAAAGAACAGGTGCAGCAGACGAAGCAGCAGACCGTGAGAGCCAAATGTCACAGGCCCCATCCAGAAATCCCAGTCTGGAGCAGGTTCTCCCTGAGTGGTCCTGCCCTGCACCACAGCCAGCCACATGGCCAAGGGGACTTTCCATGAGCACAAATGTCCTTTCCTCTCTGAAGTACGACAGCAGAGGGAGGACAGGTAGCATATTTCATGGAATCTGCAACTGTTAAAACAAATCAAACAACCCCAGTCAAACTAATCCAAGCTTTCATTAGGCTTCAGGATAAGCACATCGTGTAGTTACATCTGTGTTCATGTAGAAACATGCAATATATATATATACACATGTGGCCCAGTTTACAACACAGATCAATTACTGTGGCTTTGGATGGTAACAATGAAACACTTCACTCTATAACACTCTTGAGAATATTTTGTAAACACATTTCTCTGGTGATTCCCACTGATACTACAAAAAACTCAGGAAAGAGCACAATTGAAAAAATCACATTCAGAATGCTATTAATTACATATGAATCCTCTGCCTTATTTGAACAGGCTTTTTTGCTACTTTGTAGCAAGTAGATCAAGACAGATCTGATATACAAAGAATAGGAAAACTAGAACAGGAAAAGTCAGCTCCTCCTTTGGGAGTCTGACAGACAATATGTGGCGTCAATGTCACATCACACCCTGATTCAGAGGAGGGCTGCGAGGGAGCCCGCGGTGTCCAGCTCACCAACAGCACCAGACTTGCCCTAAGCACACACATCACACTGGGTTTTGCCAGCACTGGCACCATCAAGGAAGCAACAAGACAAAGGTCTATGGGTGTCTTTTGTCTATTAATTTAAAAAGACATATTTCTGTTGATTGCTGCCAAAATTCATTTGAATGATTACTTAAAATTGGAAAATAATATACTGTAACTTAATAAAGAGATGTGATCTCTTGTTTTTTTAAAGGCATTTTTTTTCCGTTTCTAAGTGTGAAGTTGGCACCTATTGACTTTATCTGGCAGTAATTAAATACATCTAACACTAGATAAAGAAATTTAACCTACCTCATCAAACGTGGTGTCATCTTTCTTCAAAGCTATAAAATAAAAAGGGAAAGGAAACAGTTATTGTGAAACATCTCAAAGAGACCAAGTATCTAAGTTCTAGAAAACAGAAAAAAAAAAAACAAAGCAGTATGGTGTTTTCATTTCAGAGAGTAAAATTGTACCCCATCCTGAATAACAATGTTATGATACAAATACAAAAACTGCAAATGAGAGAGAAAATTGCACAGCGTGCCTCTTTGTGAAATACCTTCATAAATATGTAAATGGATCTATCCTCCCAAGTATAGAAGAGAAGAATGCGTATCTTTCCCCTAGTAGGAAAATATTTTAACGAAAGAATCAAAAAGTAATCTTAAAGAAATTTCCCCGTAAACTTCTGGTTTTTGATCATATATACATTACGCATGGTGTATGGAGCTCCCAACCCAATTGCTAGGATGACACGCCCTCTGCACAGTGCCCTGAATGAGGTTTTCACACCAGACAAGTTGAAGTGGGGCGATGAAAAACCAAGCATGTAAAATAACCACTGCAGAGACATTCAAACATTTCAACATGATACATTTTATAATAAAGTATCACCAAAGGAAATAATACATTCAGAATATTTTATAGGAACTAGAAAATACTTGAAATTTACTTTAAATATACATGGCTTCAGAACTGGAATTTTATTCCTCTAAAGAGAAAGAGAAGTATTTCATGCATAGTTGGAAAACACCTAGTTCCTTAAATCATACACAATTACTTAGAATGTTTCATTTTAAGGTAAATGCACAAAGTAGCTAATTTAGCTAAAACACAGCAGCTAATTTAGCTGAAACCACTCGTTGGCGAAATGTTTCAAATTTACAGAATTGTGCATAGGTGTTTACTGGTCTATACTGGGTAGTTCTATTCTGGATAAAATTTTCATCTTAAATTTTTATTTAAAATTTAAATTTAAAAATTTTAGTGACCTACGTAAATATAGACAAGTTGCTCCATCTAAAAAAACAATTTTTTTGGAATAACAAATGATGCACTCATGATTTCAAATACAAAGTCAATTATCGTACAGCCTCATACTAGCTCACTTAACAAAGATTAATGGAAAACACATTACGTTACTGGCATGCAAGACTCAAAGCTACAGCAGCTAGCTTATAATTCACAGCACAAACTTTTAAATATATTTTTTTTACTTTGGACACGACAAAAGTTCTGGAAACTCAGCCATGCATTTTCTTAAGCAAAGCATCCAGTAACAACTACAGTTGATACTATCCCTTAGGGAATTGCAAACATGAAATGAAGACCCTCAAGTTGAGAAATAAAGAAAACACAAAACTAGAATGTCTTTGACACCCAGACTAGACTACTTTCTTCTTGCCCCCTAAATCCTGCAGATTCCCTCACATCTCTGGATAAAGGGTTGGGGTCTGTAAGCAGAAAGAAAAGGAGAAAATAGAAAAAGAAATCGCAGTGTATTTTCTAAGATATAAGGAGCAGGAAGCCAGATTCTCTCCCCTGCACACTACTCAAGCCGAGAATACCAAAGGGGAGAACATTTTAAGACCAATAAGTCTATTGCCTCATTGAATGAAACCCTTCATTGCTAGAACAACACCTTACCAGTTTCTTCTAAATATTGAATCCTTGCCCTGAACAGCAGTTAAAAGTAACAACAAAGGCCAATGAAAGGTGTCTTTGCTAAATATTTATCAGGTCATTGACGAATAAACTCGGACCTAAACAAGCACACAACATCTCGTTATTGATTACATTCCCTGATTGTCATTAATTATTCATGTAAATGCAAACCCAGAACTGTCTTCAAGGCTATCATGGGATAGCAACATATTACATTTTTCTTGGTTAACAAAGGGGCATATATCAACCCATTTAAGATAATCACATATTCTACTCAGTCCTCTGCTCAGACATTGCTTCCTCTAGAAAGCTTTTCATGATCTCACCAAGACTAAAGTGGTGTCCCATACACTATTCTCTCTTATGACAGGACTATAGATACAAATTCCATTTCATAGTTTTCAAATTAAAATCTTTTGAAACTACATTGGGAGAGGATATAGTACAACAGTTAAAATTTGTATCTGAACCTTTAACTTTACATTTCTCTTTTCTGACAGAATAGCTTTATCAAATGACAGCTGGACTCTAGAATTACACACATACAGCACAAGGTACCAAACCCAAAAATGCAGTGTAAACACAGCCTCTTCCTTTTATTCAGTTCTCTCAGAAACTACATCTTTTAAAGAAATAGTATACACGGGGTTCATCTCAAATATTGCAGAGTATAAACTTCCTTTCTCTAGGAGATAATCCAAATAAGTGTGAAGAAATGCATTCAAACAAATATGAAGAAATGTCAATTTGACCTTAACCTTACACCGGATATTACAGAAAGCCTTTCTCCTCCTAGGCTATCATTCACAAATAAAAAAGAAACAAGGAAAGAAAAGAGAAAATGGATTTTAATATAAACTTTTTAACCATAAAATTCCAATTTGTCTTTGTTTATACTAACCTAAATTGAAAAAAAAAAAAAACAAGACAACTACAGTAATTCCTAACTAAGTGAACACACTGACACTATTTAGCAGAAAACCATATAAATTCTCACTACTAAAATCAATGGATGACTTTGAAATTCAATTGCATCCATCTTATAAAAGAACCATAGCTGTGTTACAGTCACTCCCTGGCAGATGTTGTAAATTAGAGTGCTATGGCTTAAAAGCCAATGTGTTTTGTTAGAACTTTTATAATATAGTAATCTCAGATCAGCTGTATTTGGGGTGGGCAGTGACAAAGTTGGCATGATCTTTCATGTACGAATAAATTAAATATGAGCATTGCTACTTTTATATAGTCAGAATTATTACTAATAAACATTGATTGGATATCACATACTTTCAAAAATTGCCCTCATTTTCTATATTTGCATGATTACTAATTTCTTATAGCTAAACAATGATATTGTATATTTTACCATAGAACAGGCTACACTTTTGAATTATACTGAAAAAGCAAAATAAAGTCAGTATGTTTATATCAAAAGCCATCATAGAATGGTTAAAAGGAATGAATATAGTGAGATGCTGGATTATTCAACAGAAATAAACCATTCACTCTTTGATCCCCTCATGTAGTACCAGTGAAGAAAGGAGGAAGACAGGGGATAAACAGAGAAATCAGAAGGAATAATAACAGCCTCCAGTATTGATCTTCACCATGTGACAGATATTGCACTAGATATTTTACGTTATTTTATCTGATTTAATCTTTACAACACCCTTAAGAAAATTTACCGATGAGGACTCTGGGGTAGGGAATTTCTGTTAGCTGCCCAAGACACACAGCAAGCAGGGAAAATGGGGTTAGAACCCAGACCAGTCTAACACCAAAACCTATCCTGTTTCCAGATTAGTTAAACTGTAAAGTCAGTGGCCACTTCTTCCCTTACTTCTCTTGCTTCCGACCTAGAAGGTCAATCATGTCAGTACGACGCAATCACTAATGACGATGATAACATATCACGAGCATCTACTGAGTCTTTATTACGTACCACATAGGACATAATGTGCATTATTTCACTAAGTGCTAATAACAAAACTGGGTTGCTCATGAAAATCTGAAGCTCAGAAGTTGAGGGACCTGTCCAAGGTCACTCAGCTACAAGTGACAACACCAGAAATCCCCAGTCCGTCTGACACATGCCCCACACCCTTAATCTATGCACTATATCATCTCATATTAATCTATGCACTATATCATCTCATAGTGAAGCCTCAATTCAACAGCCTCCAGCACCTTAAAAATCCTTAATCAGATTGAATTCATTACTTTTTGATTTTGCAAATAAAATATCATGAAAATATATAGATAACTAAGATTTATTTTTCTGTAATGCTACTTCTAACGAATGTCTCAGGCTTGGCATACAATCATAACCACTTAAAACTTCTTTATCTCCTTTTACAGTATTCCAGAATGAGATTTAGTATTCAGAATCATGGGCCTCCATCAATACAAGAAATAATCAGTTATGTTCACTGTACTGTACTGTTTCCGAAAGGGAGGAAGTAAAATCTATTAGATCTTAGAAGACATTTTAACAAGAGTTGGAATCAAAAGGAGTTTCACATCACTAAATCTCAGCAAGCTAGAAAATCCAATTAACTATAATATCCCATTTGCCAGCATTGTAGTTAATTCAAATCTCACTGATTGTTGATCAAAACCTTGAAATTATTTAAACATAAGGAATTTTTTATATTAATGTCCTTAGTTTCTGACTGAGACTCAATTGCAATGAATTATTTAACACAGAACTGGAAGGGCTCCAACAGAGTCATTAACATTAGTAAACATACAGTTAATGTGTTTTAGAACAGGACCTAATGGACTCCAGAACCGCCTCTGTGATGGTTTGGGTGGGGGGCTGAAATGTCCTCCTTAATATCGAACAGGACTCAACACCTTGCTGTCTCACACTCTTCTTGGCTTCAAACTTCATTTGAATGTAGGGACTCTTCATATGCATCCCTAACTTGTCAGTGTGAAACTCAAATATCCAATACATTTTATAAATAAAACCAGGGATAAATATTGGTTTCACACCATAACTTTACAGTCATCTTGGGAAAGCTTTTGGATACCTATACGAAATTTTAAGTTAAAAGACAACATAGAAAACTAGGCTAAATTTGGATCTATGTTTTCTCTTACTTAAAGAAAGTTTGCATATTTTATGATGCACTTATACAATGATTTTTAAATAAATGGATGGAAGGATGATTACAATACTCATATGCACTCCAGGGGGTTATTTTAAGGAATTAGGCACCTTATGCTTAATTTCCATTAACACCTTCATTAATGTGGATGACATGTTAAACCAGTGAAACAAAGGCTAGAAGGCTTCTTAGGGACTCTGAGGGATTATTCTTATCGCTTGTGCGATTTCTTGCTGAAAGCAGTTACCTGTATATATGAAAGTTATGTTAGAGAGGGCAGCTACCGTCTTAAGGTTCAAAGGGGTTTTTTATGGCCAACCCTAGAATCTAACAAACCCATTCCACGTGATACTGTTGTCACCCCTGTTACAGTCTGTGACATGGATTTATTCTTAAATGTCCTAAAAACATTTCTCGGTCGGTTTTTATTTGTTGGTCGGTCGGTTGGTTTAAGGACAATAGCACCGGAGCTGTAGTAAATGGAAGTTCGGGAGACTTTTATTCCTAAATGTTCCGACAAGTTCACAGAGCGCATTTCTCTGCTGCAATGGAAAGATTCAGAGACCTCGGGACTGAACACCCAAAGCTCGCTTTCGAGGACTCGAAGTACCGAACAAAAGGTCCCAAGGTATCTGTCCCACTTCTCTTTAGGTTGGATGTGTTAAACAATACCAAGGCACAACTCAACGTTTCACCAATTTCCAAAGCTAAATTATTGACTAAACACCCAATACCAAAGCCTGCGCGCAAAAAATAACAAGTGACCCAGGCGGCCGCGCAGCCCCGCGCGCAGCGGGGCCAGGGCGTTCCCTCCCCGGTCCCCCGCGGGCGCGAGAGCCCGAGCGCTAGTGGCGAAGAAGGGGAACCTAAACTGTAGGCTTAAGATCATCCACAAATGAACCTCCAGATTCTGAGGGAGAGGGGTGTCTCTTCTTTCCGTTGCCGCCCTTCCCCAGGTCCCGAGCACTGTTCCCTCCACCCTCCGCGCGCAGCGCAGCGCCGCGCCCCCCACGCCAGCCCCGGGTGGCCGCTGCCTGGCTAGTGCCAGAAGCGCGGGGCGAGGGAGCGGGAGCCGGGGGCGCCGCTCGGGTGCCCGGGGCAGCGCGCCACTCACCAATGCGGCTGAAACTCTCCGACAAAGTTCTCCGCAACTTCTTCATCTTGCCGATCTTCTCGCCCGGCTGGGGCTCAATGAGGTCGCACATCTGGGCGACACGGGGCCCCGGCAACTTCCCCAAACTGGTCCAGAGCGGAGAGCAGACAACGGCGAGGGCGCGCGGCGCAGGGAAGGCGGTGCCTCCTCCTCCTCCTCCTCCACCTCCTCCTCCGGCCGGGAGGCGACGCGCAGGGCTTGGGAGGCGAGTGGCGAGCGGCAGGCTCCGCGCGGGCCTGGGCCGCAGCTAGGCGGGCGGGGGTGGTCTACGTGGTGCCGGGGGCGGCCGCGATTGCCGCCGCCGTGGTGGCCCCGCGCCGCACCGCCGCCGCCCGGCTCATTTTCCCTCCTTTGTAACCGAGAGAAGCGCGGCCGGCGGCCGGCAGTGGGGGCGGCGCGGCCGGAGGCGGGGCGGGGGCGGGCCGGGGACAAGGTGCGGGAGCCGGGGGTCGCCGAGTGCGCGGGGCGCGGGCGGGAGAAGTTCTCAGCCCCGAGTTTCGGGCGCTCCGGAGAAAGAGCCGGGGCGCGGAACCGCCACCCGCCCCGCCCTCACCGCCCCTCCCGCCTCCGCCGCCGCCCCGCCCCCCCCCGGCGAAGGCCCCCGGGCGCGGGACCCCGGCGCGACCTCGGCTCCTGGCTCCGAGCCCGCGTCCTCGGCGGCCCGGCCGCCCCCTCCCGGCCGCCCCCTCCCGGCCGCCCCCGTGCCCCTCCCCCGGCGCTGCCCGCCCCGCCCGCGCGCTCGAGGACCCGGGCCCGCCGAGGACCCGCGGGCCTGGGAGCGGGCGGCGGCTGGGGACCCCGTCTCGGGCTGTGGCGAGGCCACCGGAAGGAAAGGGGCTGAGTCTGGATGGTTTACCTGAGGGGCTTTCTCCCTGCCACGACCGCGTGTGACAAGAGCGCGGAGTTGGGGGGTGGGAGGAGGCCGCCACCACTGCCTCCGGGTCGCGGGAGTGGGAAGGCCCCGAGGACGCATTCAGGTTTGACCGTGATTTGGGGGATTTTTTTTCAGTTTTGTCGAGGAAGCTGTGAAGTGAACGATCCGAAGGGAAAGGTAGGCCCATTTTTTAGGAGAGTCAAGTGCAGAAGCAGAAGCTTCAACTGTAACCCCCCCAAGGCAGGGCTAGTGCTCTGTTTCCTTCATCCCTCTGTCTGACACTGACAGACGGGAATGTAGATGAGCTGATTTCTGATATGAATACCCAGTTCTATAGTAAATAGCAAACAGAAGTCCTTAGTCTATTTCTCAATTTTAGAATGTATTTCTAAATTGGAAGACTTAGAGGCCCAAAAGATTCCGACCACCTCTTCCCCCACCGCAAAAAATTAAGGGGGGGTGGGGCGCTTTATAAAATCCCAGAACAAACAGTTCAGGAAGCAAAGACACATCGTCTTCATTCTACTAAAACGTGGTACAGCGAACGCTCCAAACGTCACTCTCCCAGGGGAGAAAGAAGGAAGATGGGGGAGGGCCTGAATGAGTTGATTTGGGGCCAGCAAACTTCTTATGAATAGAAATTTAGTAATCTTGAGTCATCTGGCTGTGTAAGTAATAAGAGCTTGTGAGAGTGTGACAATGCTCTTTAGTTTAAAGGAAGTTTTGGGGATTTTGTGTTTTGTTAAAAGATTTTTATCTTAAAACAAAAACTAGCCCCCTGCCTTCCTTAAATTGTGAGGTAGAACACTCTGATTTGTTCTGCTCTGCACTGAGCACATTATAGGGTCTTGATAGATTGTAGCTGATAAATGACAGGAATTCAAGCCAAGCCCGGAGCAGAGGAGGGTGGAGAATTCTTTAAGAAAGTCGGTATGAGTTAAAATGCAAGGATCTTGGGTCCCGGTGACCATATCTAGTTATTATAGACAGCACCAAGTGTGGCCAAAAGACAGGAAAGAGTTTGACTTTTACCACTTCCTCAGGTTAGTTAGGGAGAAAGTTATCAGCAGCTATGAATGAAAAGACAAAAGCAACCAATCAAAATACTGATGGGCTCTATCTACTGGTCACCATGAAGAAGAAATAAATAGTCATTAATTTAATAAACGTCAACTACTATATGTCTGTGGCTGTCCTCTTATTAACTCTGACAATGGCTGTTTCAAATGTATTTATATTGTATATATATATATTATAATCTCTGTTTTACCTCCCTAGTATTTAGTATTTCTGACTTTTTAGAAGATCAACTTCTGCTTGAATAAATTATGGTATATGCATACAAAGGTATAGTAGGTAAATATATTTTAAAATGAGATATATCAATACGTATTGATGTATAAATATGTCTAGGGTAAGTGAAAAAACATATTTACCATTAACCCATTTGTGGGAAAAAATATATATTTCTATATGCATAGAAAATTTCTAGAAAAAAGAACAAAAACTGTGTGTGTACTCAGAATACAGAAAACATTTCTTTTGCACTTTATACCTTTAAGTATAATTTAAATGTTTTACTCGAAGAATGCATTCCTTTTATAATAATAAAAATACCAATTTAAAACATAAAGAAAAATATTTACTTCATTTTAACCTACTCCACTCCATAACTTCAGCTCTCTCACCTCCAAAAAACTTCACCTAATTACAACAGTATACCTGGCAGGAGAAACAGTTTTAGTAGTGGACCAAATAAACTTTGGCAATTATGAATAACCAACTTTCCATTATATGCTTATCTACTTCCTTTGTTGGTTATATATTAAAATGGCTAATTTTGCAAGAAACTGTGGTACAAAGAAGGAAATTTTTAACTGGATGCTTTAAAGATCTGTACACTTACAGGATTCAACTCTTTATACAGTTGTTTCACATTTGCCTTCATCTTAGATTGTAAGTTCCCTGAGGGCAAGGATCCTATAATACAAAAGGTACAATGCCTGTTTCATTGTGAACGTAAATTCAGTGTTTGTCAAATGAATGTAGAATGTATTGCTGCTACTGAGAAGAGATGTCCTCAGAAACAAAGATGACTATCCAGCATCTGTGTGGCATATGTATTTTCAGTGGGAGGATGGATCTGTGCCATTTCTCCATCTGAAATTGCAGTTCACAAGGTTATAGTTTTGGCTGGCCTGAATTAAAGGTGCAGTGTCTGAATACAAAGAGATAAGCTTACCTAGGGGCTGCACCCAGCATGGGTTGACCTTAATCAAATTCATCAATTAAAGCATCCCTCTGTATTAATTAGGCCTGGAGTAGTATCAACAGTGGTTGGAGACCCAGGACTCATGGGTATTAGTCCTTACTCTATCAGTGAGTGTTGTATGGCCTTAGAGAAGTAATTGACATACCCGCTTCCTTATTTATAAAATAAGGAGCTTGAACTAGATGAACTCTAGGTCATTCATAGCTGCAAAATTCTGATTCTAAATTGAATGGTGAAATTTCTCCTCTCCTGCCTTATATACTAAAAGGTAGATACATTTAAAAAGAGTAGTTACTATACAAATAAGGTAGAGAGACAAAGATCTATGACAAAAATTGTGTGAAATTTAAGATACATTATTTCTAGACATGTTATACATAAATTATGCTTTCATTATAAATGGATCTTGTCCGTATAAGAAAAATAGCAGGCTCATATGCTGGCAGTAAATTTTAAGGGAATGAATCCTAATCCAAATAAGATGAAATCTAAAGGATTTGATTAGAATCTAAAGTACCAGCAAAAGCAGAAGCAGATTTACTGACCTAAAAGAGTAGGAAAAGATATTATCAGAGAAAAGAAGTCCATGAACCCAGGATGCCAAGGATGTGGAGAATAGAGTTGGAAAATGAAGTTAAAGAGAGAAAATATATGCTTATTAATGTAAAATTTTAGAATTTAGCCAAAGTGTCGATGAAGATTAAGACATATAGTAGGGGTGTAATTATTAAAGTGGTGGAAACTTACATAATTAAATATCCTCTTAGAACTCCAAAGAGTCACCCTAGTTAATTATTTTCAGGATCAAACATTGTCCTCCTTTTTTGAACACATCCAGGAACTGAAGTAGCTCAAGATCAAGTGACCTAAACCAAGTTCCCAGTGAATCATCAGTGAAACTGGTACATGGAATCCAAAATGCTTGTCACCGACTTTTATGTTCCAACTGTTGGATAATGTCTAGTCTTAAAGATTCCTTTTTTTTTCTTTTTATTTTTTTGACAAACAGCAAATTAAAATTAAAAAGGGGAGGGAAATGGAAGTTTGCAGAAACCAATGTATTCAAACTCAGGTGAAAGGAGGCTCCCTCAGCTCTCCCCTCCCTGTTCTATCAGCTGTCCATTGCCTAGTCACTCCTAATTCAAATCCTTTTCACATTTACAAAAATCACTCCCTGCTGACACAAACCTCCAGGCTGGTTCAGGAAAAAGACCTATATTTGTCTGATTGTTTTATAGGTAATTTTATATTTTTTCAACATATATTTCAAGAGACTTATGGAAAATAAGTAAACTGATCTACTTGCAAATGGCTATAGGAAGAACAAAGAAGTTGTGAAAACATCCAAATGATGTCAAGCATAAATGAGCTCAAAATAGTTTTGAAGAAAATAAACTACCAGCGTCAAAGTGTGCGTTGAAATACTGATAAATTCCCCTCTCCTATTACACCATGCTTAAATATTATAATAGCATCTCATTCCTGTTTTTCACTGTTATATAATTTGTACCATAGAAGTTTATATAAGAAAATATCTACTACCATTTCTAAGTAAGATACAATTCACTTAATTATACCCTTTGGTGTTAATTGTGTGTGTGGTACAGATGTGTCATTAAGAAAGGGTCCTCATTAATGATTTGTCAATTTCATTGCATCATATTAAACCTCAGGGGCCAGTCTTATAATTGAACTCTGGATGTGGATGTGAAGGTGGTCAGAAGCTAATACTTTAGGGAACCAAAACCTTATGCCTTTTGGTCGGTCCATACAAGTCCTGTTAGGAGCAATTAACTTCAGAAATGCAGCTCTTCTATCAAAAACATCCTAGTCTTTCTTCCCAAGGCCCTTGACAGTTCACCTGCATTCATATGCCTATTCTAATCAAATGCTTATGAGCTGAAAAAGTATCCATAGGAAAATTATATTAATGGTGTTATCAGACATATCACATTCCTTACCTAAAACGACTTACTATTTTTAATTTTAAAATGTAACTAAAATAACTTATGGTTTTATAATGGGCTATAAATTGATGATCTCATCTTATTTTAACCCATACTACTCAAAGAAACATTATCATTATCACAATGTAGCACGAGGAAATGGGCCTAGAGATGCCAAGAGATTATCCCCAAGATCATCACACAGGTTCCAGTTTTAGCTTGAGACACACTTTGGTTACCAAAAACTTTTATAAAGCATTTTTGGAGCATGATGTATGGCAATTTCTTTTTCTTTTGATATACTTTGGGTATAATTATGGTTGTCCTTATTGTGAAGAAAGGAACTATTCTGAAGCAGAGAGAGTTCAAGGAACTGGCCAAACCCAAGCAGGTTAATGGATGAATCAAAACTCAACTCCAGCGCTGTATTTTGCTGTTTCCTACCTTATGGGAAGAAATTAAAAGTGTGGGATTGAAAGGTGTAAAACTGACTTTGAAAAAGAGGCTCCTTTCTACTTTAATTGGTGTTCGTAAATGAACTAAATATTCTAAAACTATCACTTAATAAACCATTGCATCATGCTCAATAATGGATTAATAAAATGAAGTTTGATCATAACTAATATTTAATCCAATATTCCTTACCTGGAGGATGAGTCATATCAAAATTACTTAGTGTTGTAGTCTGTTTGGGCTGCTATAAGAGAATACCATAGACTGGGTGGCTTGTAAACAGCAGAGATTTATTTCTCACAGTTCTTGAGGCTGGAAGTTCAAGATCAGGGTGCCCGTGTGGTTGAGTTCTGGTGAGAACCTTCTTCTGTGTAGGAGTTTGTCAACTTCTCCCCAGGTCCTCACATGCTAGAAGGAATTAGGGAGCTCTCTGGAGCATCTTTTATAAGGACACCAATCCCATTCATGAGAGCTTCATGCTCATAACCTAATCATCTCCCAAAGACCCTCCAAATACCATCACATTAGGGGTTAGAATTCAATGTACAGTTTGGGGGGGCACACAAATATTCAGTGTATAGCACTTGGGGAGCATTTTCAAAGGGCTACTCTAGAATATCCTAGGCAGGGACTGGAGGGCCAGGAGGAGGAAGGTGCACGTATAGATTGAAAAAGCCTCCAAGATAATTCTTGTACAACTCCCACCAAGTGAGAATCACTGATTTAGTTCCTTAAATAGCAACATGATGGTAGTTATTTGATGAAAGTCAGATATAGAGGACAACATAGAAATACTCATAGAGCAAACAAAAGACAATAAGGTTGAAGAGGTTACATCCTAGGTGTGTTTCAAACACTAAAAAAGAATACAAGGTTAAGAGCCAGAAGATATTAATTCTCAGTTCTAGAACCTTCTCTCATGACCTGTATAGTATCACCAATCCTCTGCTTCCTCATCTGTAAACTAGAGATCGACAATGATCCTGGTCCTGTCCACCTACAAATTTAAGGGATTGTTATCCTCTTTTCCTAATCGAGTATATTTGATTTCTTCTAATTACAAACCAAGAAAACAGGAATAGACTGATACGATTGAACAGAAAGGATTGAGAGAATCAGTTTCCAGTACTATCTCTGTTTTCTTATCATAAGCAAGCAATTTCACTTTTCTCCATTTGTTTATTCATCAGATGCAGTTTGAGCACATACCGAGTCCTAGGCACTGTGCTAAGAGCCGGATATACCACAGTGAAAGAGGTGGAGCAGGGTCACAGCCCTGCCTGCACAGAGCTTACCGACTAATGAGGGAAAATAAAAGGTGACCCTCTTCAAATAGAGGAAGGACTCAGTGCTATGGATACCCTACAGCAGGGAGATTTCACCCTAATCTGAGGGTCAGAGATGTCCACCCCACACCTAAACTGAGACCTAAAAGATCCTTAGAGGTAGTCGGGCAGCAAGCAGGAGTTCCTGCCAGAGGGATCAGCACTTGTGGGGACCAGATGGCAAAGGGAGAACAGGGTGCATTCAAGAAACTGAAAGGTGGTCTGAGTGTAGAATGGACATGAGATCAGATTGGTGAATCCAGCAAGGGCCAAAAGGTAGGCACCTTAATAATCACACAGTAAAGGCTGTGTATGCTTTAATTCCTATTAGAAATGTCAGACAACACTCATGGTAGTTTCTGTTCCTCCTGAAAACCCACTAAAACTATAGTAAATAGATTTTTTTTTAAGTACAAGTCCAAAAGCACATAGATAATGAAAGAAGAAGCAGCACCGACACAATTTTGGAAGCTGGAAAAATTATCGTTGAGTAGTAACTGACTTGTCAGCCCCAGGAAAGCTGAATCCTAAGCCAGCAGTTGGCAAGGCTGAGAGGAAACCTACTGGAAGTGTAAAACTGAATGTCGAAACACCTAGCCTTCTTTCCCCACTTTCTTCCCATAGTTTTGACCGACAGATTGCCCTACAGTGAAACACACAGTTGACAGGCCCAACCTTGTAAATTGAGCTTGCCCAAAACTTTTTAGTGCCTCTCTGCTAGATATGGACAGACAGACAGGATCTCCAGACAGTGGATAGAATATTCTACTGAAAGATAGAGGCCAAAACAAACCAACATAGAATAGCAACCAGGAATAAATAAAGACTATGGCAGGAGAAAAAAAAACTATTATCAATATCTTCAAAGCTAGTAAAATAGTATAAGACATTGCAGTCATTAAACAAGGAGTGGATGCTATAAATGCTTTTGAAAGTAGCAGCCAGAGTGCAAAAAACAAACTCTTTGATATTAAAAATATCGTAGTATAAAAGAAAACTTTCAAGTGAAAGTTTAAAATATAAAATTGAGGAAATCTTCCAGGAAGTAAAACAAAAAGATGGACAGAGAAGAAGAGATAAAAAGATGAGAATAGTACAGACTAGTCCAGGAAGTTCAATATCTGAATAATGGGAATTCCAGAAAGAGAGAACAGAGAAAATGGACAGGGGGAATTATCAAAGAAAAAGTCTAGAAATTTTCCTGGAATGAAAAGACATGACTTCCCAAACTACAAGAGCCTACTGAGCTCCCAAGATAGTAGATGAAAATAAACCTACACTGAGACACACCATTATGAAACTGCAGAACCCTGTGGACAAAGAGAATATTCTGAAAACTTTCAGAAAATAAAAACAGGCTTCTAAAAAGAATTAAGTATCAAAGTGGCTTCAAACTTCTCGACAGCCACACTGGATGCTAGAAAATAGTAGAAGAAAATAATTTCTAATGTAGAGTTCCTAGGCCAAATTATTAACTAAGTGGGAGGATAGGATATAGATTTTTCAGACGTGAAAAGCCAAAAACATTACCTCACAGGTCCATTTCTCAGTAAGCTATCAGAGGATTTGTTCAAGAAAAGAGAAAATGGAATCCAAGAAACATTCTGATAAATGAGAAGGCAAGATGATGGTCAAGGGTAAATTCAGGACCACAGCTCTGAAGGAAGTCTCAAGATCAACCAACCTGGTGGACTGGCCCTGGGAGAAAGATCATCAAGAAAATGGCATGCATAGAATACTAGCGTTTAAAGCATGTTGAGGGAAGATTATAAAACTGGGGCCCTGGCAATTTGGGGATGTATTAATGATAAGTACATAAAAAGTATATAGATCAGTCTGCCCAGAGGTGAGCATGATCGCCCACTCAGTTTATTTGGATGTCTAGACACACGACACAGTGCACCCACCAGAGAATATAAATAAGGTGTATTTGGTGTTAACACTCAGCTGGGGGTTCTCAGCAGGGAAAGGGCTCATGCAGAGGTTTGACGAGAAAATGAGCAAAAGCTAGGGGTGGTTTGGGGATTTTACTGTGGTTAAACGGTAGTCAGCATGGTGGGGAATTCCCCTAGCATGAGCTAGAGTCTGTCCTATTTGAAATTCCCATCAGCTTTTAGAGGTAAAGGCCTACACAGGTCTCCCCAGATGTGAGGGAGATAGGAGAGAGGGGTGGAGATTGAAAGCTGTCAACAAACATCAAAAATGGAATCAAGCCTCTTCATTACAAAAACCAAGTACAGGGGGGAAAAGACAGTTGTTAACTCAAGATAAAACAAAAGGTTGTATAGGAAAGGAAAAGTATTCTTAGCCCTCTGTGGCTCAGATGTGAATAACATTTACAAAGTTTTAGCAGTGCAAATATTGAATGCAATATTATCAAGTCACTGCCATGTCGAGAAGATGAGGAATGGGAAGTGTGGTGCCTGTCATAGGGGTTGGTGAAAATAAGCTAAATCTTCACCTTCTAGAATTGGAAGTCACTGAAATTAAAAAAAAAAAAATAGCAATGAAAACACGTTCTTTGGAGATATGGAAATAACTCCAAAGGAATCAAGTAAAATAGTTGATGGTTGCCCCTGGGGAGTGGGAGCTGAAGCATAAGAAATGAGGGACAGTGGTGTAGGAGAGGGTACGTTGGAGGACTGCTATTTTGTTTGTTTGTAACAAGTATGCATGTGTAACTTTTCAAACATATATAATTAAATTACCCCCCAAATTTGACTTTATCCTAAAGGTAACAGGGAGCTACCCATCACCTTAGAGCTCTAAGCAATCAGGCTCTGAGCATGCTAGTGAGATCATATTTACATTTTATTAAGATTACTATAGTTACTTTGTGGAGAAGAATTAGAGGGAAGAAAGAATGGATACAAAGGTGTCTATTAGAAAGCTTAGTTAGTCTGGCCCGGAATCTAGACAAGAAGTGACGGCCTGGATTCGGGTCTGGTGACAGGGGAAGGTTAGAAGAAAACAAATTTGTGAGTACCTCTGTGATTGGATTGTGGGATGGAAGAGGAAGGGCTCAAGATGATACTGCATTTTCGGGTTTGGACAATGGGTGTGTAGGATGCCATTCCTTAAGATAGGAAATCCAGAAGAAGAGCAGGTTTGGAGGAACTGGAATGATTTCAGTATCGGATATCCAAGCAGAATGACTCTAAGGCGATTGCAGATATGGACCTGGAGCTCAGGAGAGAAAGCCAGGCTAGAGATGTAGATTTGGAATTATCAGCATAGAAATGGCAATCGAAGTCCTAGGAGTGGGTGAGATTGTTCAAGGAGTGGGCATAGAGCAACCAGCATCAAAGGAAGAAGAGGAGTCAGCAAAGAGGAGCAAGAGGGAGCAGGCAGAGAGGCAGCAGGAGAGCCTACATACACGAAAGTCAGGGAAGAGAATGTCCAACGGTATCCAATGGAGCTGAAAGGGTAACTGAGATAGGGATGGGAGCTTTTGCACTGGAGAGGCAAAGAGGAGGGAGTGTAAGCTCGACAACAGCCATGTTTGTGGAGCAATGAGGTAGTTTGAGGAGTATATGTGAGCCAAGGCACTCATTTTAATCTCTGTTTAACAGAGAACAATAGGAAATTTTCTTGAATGCTTATGGGACAGATACTATATTAGGTACTTTACATTCTTATCTCATTTAATCCTCAAAACAACATCATCTCTATGAATTAGATGCTATTATTAACATCTCCATTTTTCAGATGAGGAATCTGATGTTTAAAGAAGTTAAGTAATTACTCAAAGAAATAGAGCATAGTAAGCAGACGGGTTGGAATTTGATCTCAAGGAGTCTGACTCCTGAGCGTACACTCTTCAACACCGCACTATACCCTCTAAATGATCTGCCAAAAATTACACTATTCACACATCCATTCAAAAAACCCTCTGTGTGCCAGGCATTATTCCAGGTGCTGGTGATCCAACAGCACACAAAGCAATGCCCCTGACCTCATAGAACTTACTTTCCACTGGGGGAGATAGACAGTAAACAAAATTTAAAATGCATGTACACTTTTAGTACTTAGTGTAATGAACACTAAGAAAGCAGGATAAGTAGCTGGAGAGTGGCTAGAGAGGAGAGCTATTTTAGATCACAATCCTTCCTGAGACGACATTTCAGCAAAAACTTGAACAAATTTAGGGACTGGGCATGAGAAGATGCATCCCAGGCAGAAGGAAGAGGAAGTGCCACAATCCGAAGGTGGGGCGAGGGCAGGGGTGGGTGCAGAATGAGCAAGAGGGAAATTGGTAGCCCACAAGGTTGGTAAGGGAAGCAAGGCTACATCATGTTCAGCCTTATAGGTAAGAGTTTGGCTCTTGTTCTAGGAGTGATGGGAAGTCTTGGGAAGATTTTGAGCAGGACAATGACAAACTCTGACTCACATTATATTAGCTTGCAACAGAGCCTGGACTTTGGATTCGTTGACCATCATCCTTTCCGTTATTCTCTAGAATTAAGATACTAGGTGCCTACTGTGAGCACTTGAACTGTGGCTGGTCCAAATTGAGATGTGCTCTACGTGTTAAATGCACACCAGATTTCAAAGACATGGTACCAACAAAAGAATGGAAAAGATGTCATGAACAATTTTTTATATTCATTACATGTTGAAATGATAATATTTTAGATATATTGGGTTAAATAAAACATACTGTTCAAATTAATTTTACCTGCTTTTTTTTCACTTTTTTAAAAAATGTAGCTACTAGAAAAAAATGTTTAATTACATATGTGGCTCATGCTATATTCCTATTGGACAGTACTGGTCTAGACAACTTCCCTGATGCTCTCAGCTTCAGAGTGCTACGAAAACAAATGAAATAACTTAAGTAGGCTTCCTTGAGTTTTCTTAAGGAAACATGTTATGTAACAATAAGATAAATTATTGAGGATGATAATCAGGCAAAAAATGTACTGTTCTTTATAGGCCAAAGATAATGTTACTGACGTGGTCGTGGTTTCGTGTTGTTTTTCCAACAGTGGTGATGAGTTTGCACAAAGTCATCCGTAATGTTTCTCTCCACACCCATTCCGCCCCCTCCCTGTGCTCCCTTATGACAAAAACAGCATGTTTTTGAAATACCTGGCCCAGGTTAAGAATGCAGTTCTCTGGCCATGGAAATTTTTCCCTGTGCAAAGCACTCGGTCCTGTATAGGTTTAAACCTCAGCTTGCTTAACAGGACATTCTAATTATCTGGTCTAGTCAACCAAGCAGATTCCAAATGTCAGCAATTATACCTACAATCATAATTATAGAATACTTTTGGTCCTTTTATATTTAATTCTAAATATGGTCGATTAGAATGTATTTGTAGTGAAAACATTTGCACACATGCTTTGACCAAGAAATTTGATTTTCTTTGTGAATTTATATCTGTGGAAAGTTTCACAATGTTATAAGTTAAATCATATTTTGACTTACATATAATGGCATTAAAAATATTGTTATGAGACATAGGAATTATTGGGGATGATATAACTATATGACTCTATCCTAGGCCTTGAATACCAGTAAGAAAACAGAAGCGTCAGATGGAACCCCCTCATCTGCTTTGCCTACTCACCTCTGCTCCCACCTCCTTTTTCTCTTCTGTTAGGTAGATGACAGGCCTTTACTTTCAATTTTCAGTCTCTACCCTTGTGCTCTGGATTCAGTCTCCTTCTCAAGGACCTCATTGCTTTCCTTAACCCTTCCCACCTGCATTTCACCATCTCCTACCCTACTGGATCATCTCCATCAGCAAACAAACAGCTTTAAAATCTCCCATCTTTAAACACACACACACACACACACACACACACACACACAATCCCTGTTGGCCCCACATTTCCTTCCCTTTATAGCTTCTCTACTCCCTTTCACAGCAAAATCTTTCAAAAGTGTTGCCTATAACTCTGTTTCCATTTCTTCACCTCCCATTCATTTTTCAACACACTACAACTGGTTTTTCCTCCTCCAGTAAAATTGCTCTTGTCAAGGGCACACTGAGACCTCCATGGGACCAAATGTGGAAGACCTATCCATCCTCATCTTAACAGTGCTCTCACAGTACATGTGATACAGTTGGCCACTCCCTCCTTGAAATATGCTTCTTTTGACTTCCATGATGCTATCCTCCAGTTTTCCATCTATCGAATTGGCTACTCATTCTCAATCTCCCTTCTAGCTCCTTTGTTTCTATCAGATCTCTAAATGTTGGCCTTTTATTCCTCTGATTCCTTGGCCTTTTCCCTTTATGTGCTCTCTCCCCAGGTGCTCTCAATCATTCCCATGGCTTTAAATTCCATCTAATTGCTGATAATTCCCAAATGGATATCCCAAATGTAAACTCCAGATTCATATATATCCATACAGTTGAATCTCAACTAGGTATCTCAAATTAATATGTCTATAAATGAAATATTGATGTATTCTTCCCATACTAAAAGGAATAAGAAGAAGAGGAGAAGAAGGAGAAGGAAAGGGGAAAGAAGGAAGGAAGAATGAAAATATTATGTTTTTGCTCTAAGCAAAAATCAAGTTGTCCCTACTTCCCATATTTAATCATATTTAATCCATCAGCTAACTGTCTAGCCTAGCTCCAAAACATGCCTCAAACCCTTCATCATCTGTTTATCTCCATTGCTACTACTCTAGATCAGGGCCTCGTTATCTCTCACCTGGACTACTGCTATCGCCTCCCAAATGACCTCCCTGTCTCTGCTCTTGTACCTGTCTGGTTCATTTTCAGAACAGCCAAAGGGATCTTTTAAAACCATAAATCAGTTGATGTCAGTCTCCTGTTTAAACTGTTCAATGGTTTGACAGCATCTCATTGCACTTGGGATGAAATCCAAACACCAGACCATCACTCACAGCTCCTCATAGTTTGGCCCTTGCCTAACTCTCCAGCTTCATCTTGGGCCACCCTCCCCATCATCCCCACTCTTCCTCACCTTGGGTCTCTTGTACTTGCTGATCTTTCTACCTGGAATGCTCCCTGATTCCAACCCCCTCCCCTCATTTGAATGACAGGCTTCTTTTCATCCTTCAAGTCTCAATTTAAATGTCATCTCACAGAATCTTGTCACTTTACCTCTTTCAAAGCAACCTCACCCCTTTATTTTTTTTTTCCACATGACCTTATTTGTTTCCTTCCCGGTATTTGCCACAATTCTAATTACGTATTTTTGTATATCTGCTTTCTTAACTCTCAGCCCCTCCCCCTCACTTATCTCATTCCAGATAAGAGGATTGACATACCAGTTGGGATTAGACACTGGGTATTGTAACCATACCCCTCCTTTCTCCCTTCTCTCAAAGCCAGTTTGTCTATCGAGTGTGTCTGTCTGCACCCCTGTCAGGAGTGTCACAAGAACAGGTCTGTGCTGGTTCAGCACTGCCTCTGGCTGACTGAAGTCCAGGTCAGGCCTGAAGTGTTAGGAAACCCACTGCAATGATACAGCTAAACCATGACCACAGCAGCTCCATCCATAAGAATGCTGACATTTTGATTTGCACCTCAATGTCTTTGGAGATCAGGTAGAGAAAAGAGAGGTGCTATATATTGACCCCTATAAACACCAATATCTTTTTCCCAAAATTAACAAAAATCTAGGTCTGTGGCTTTTCAATCTTCTTAAGCAATGGTATCCTTTCTTTAAACCATGTATATGTTTGTCCCAATATGTGAAAAAATAACCAACAAAATAAATACAGATATGTTCTGATTACAGTGGTGATCATATTAATTATCACTTTTTATGTGGCAAGCAACAGAAAATTCAAATCAAATTAACAAACAAGAAAAATTCATTGGTTCCCATAACAGAATATTTGGGAACTTATCTGCATCAGGGAGAGGCTGATCATAGGTCACATGACTATGACCAATTTCCAGTTTCTTTCTCTCCATTTCTTGGCCCTGACAAGAGCTCTGAGAAGCTCAAGAGAGAAAAAGAAATTGTACTCCAAACAAATAGCATTGGATCTGTTTCTAAGAGACCTCTGCCTCATGGTTGCAAGGTGGCCACAAAGACTCCTAAGGCTAGTTCTCTTCACTCATGTACAGCAGCAAAGAAGCATCTCTACCAGTAGCATCTGCTGAAACATATACTTAAAATTTTTATATGCTTTCTTTCTCCCTAGAAGCATGGGCAAAATCTTTTGGATTGAATTATGTGCTATCTTAAACAAATCAATTCCTATAGCCAGGAATACAGGATACACTGGCCTAGGTCAACAACCAGGTCTTACCTGTAGAGCTGAGATGGGATCAATCATCAAAGCTGTAACTGAACAAGGGCTCATTCTGCTCACAACAACCCTGAAGCCAATCAATTACAAGATGAGTCAGTGGTCAAGAAAGGGATTTATTCAACTAGCCAGCAAAATTGGAAGATGGTGGACTCACGTCCCAAAGACTGTCTTCAACAAGCACAAAGTTCAAGCAGTCATACAGGGCTAATGGGCTATGAAGGAGAGGTATGTTGACCATCTGGCATCAGTAACTGCAGGCACCACACCAGGTCTTTCAGTTGTCATCAAGATGGATGCCAACATAGATGGTCTTCTCTGAGGGGGTCATCATATTCCTAAGAAACTCAACAGAACAAAGTTGCCATCTACCACCATGTGTCAGCCTGCACTGTAAATCTACGGAGGTGTGTCTTTGCCAGAGGATAGCTATTTATCATCTAGGCTACATGTAAGTTAAAACATATACTGCTGGCAGCTGGCCCAGTGGCACAGTGGTTTAGTTTGCACTTGGCAGCCCGGGGTTCATGGGTTCGGATCCTGGGCACCTGCCGACGCACTGCTTGTCAGCCATGCTGTGGCAGCATCCCATATAAAGTGGAGGAAGATGGGCACGGATGTTAGCCCAGGGCGTCTTCCTCAGCAAAAAGAGGAGGATTGGCAATGGATGTTAGCTCAGGGTTGGTCTTCCTCACACACACACACACACACACAAAAAAAACATATACAGCTGGGTGGGTTGGTTAGAGTACTGTAAGTTATAATATAACTTCCTTCATGTCAACCTTGTTTTGGGCCTGTATCAAAGCCACATGATTGAGAATGAGCTGGGGATACTTTTGCTGGGGGAAGCCAGGCATAGATGTTGAATGGAGGCAACCCATCAATGTCTGTGTGAGCCTAACAAGCCTAAATAACTGCAGCCTGATGTACACCCCTCTATACAGAAGCAACCTCTTATAATTTAAAATCCCCTTTCTATCTTATCAAGTATTTATGATCTTCCTTCCTCTCTCCCTTCCCCCCTCCTTCCTTCTCTCCCTCCTCTCTTTCTTTCTTTCTTTTTTTCAATTGGATTGGCCAGGATAGTTAAACATCTATGCCCATATAGTTGTCTTATTTACAAGGTCATAAGGGAGCTTTCAGAGGATCTTAATGTTTAAGAAGATAGGTACTAAAGATGGGGAGAAAAAAGGCCCATTTCACAGGACAAATACGAAAGACTAGCCACAGCGTTTATCAGCAGTGTCACGGTGCTAACTCCTTATGAGCTAAGTCTTGGAAAAACAAATGCTAGAGACCTGGGTCTTCAGAGGGAGAGGAGAGGTATGTGAAATCTTATCAAGTGGTAAGTGGGCATGGATTGTTTCAAGGGAATCTGTTTTCAGATAAGCTTTCCTAAAATGGATCAACCCAGGAAAGCTTCCTCTGGTCAAGGCACTAGGCTGTTTCTCTTTTCCTATCTCCTCTGTGCCATCACCTTTCTTGTATCACTTGATAATAGAAAGGCTTACCTTACACTCATCCCAAACCTACTAAGGCATTGCCTGGGGTATAAAAACCTCGAGGGTGCTCAAGAAAGGGGTAGTGAATGACTCTAAGGATAGGGTAATTAATCATTCTGCAAGTCAGACAGACTCCAATTCTCTGCTTTCCACAAAAGGGAAGGACATCTAATCAAGCCATGATGAGAGATGAGAGATCACTAAAAATAATCTTGATGATAGATTACCATGTAATCTTTGGTATAGAACTGAGAAGAATTCAAAGAATTAAGCCCCATTGCTATAATAAAACTCCATCATTCCTATTTACTTATTTAGGTGAAGAGTTTCTCGGTGCCTATATCTGCCAAATCATACATACAACATTAATGCTGAGCCCATTATATTTATCCCTGGATACATGGGGGAGAAAGGCTTTATGCATCTCATTAAGAACTGCAATTCGAATATATTTTTAGTTTTCATGTTGAGTAATTATTCATCTATATTTGTAATATATTTATGCTGTTTTGAGAAATTATGTAGACTTTTCTAACATTTAGAACCTTATGGTCACAGGAAATTTAAAATTATTTCCATATTTTTGTTGCTTAGAAGTATGGTATTCAGGAAATACTTTAAAGTATAAAAATATACTAGGAAGTGGAATGAAAATATAATTTCAAGAAGAAAAATGAGCAAAAGAAACTTTCCTACAGGTAAAGAAGAATTTATTTATGCATATTTAAAAAGTATGATGGGGCATCAAGTTGCTACATTATTTAGATTCTACTGGATAGATATCAAATAGTGATGTGACAGTTTATTTTTAAATGTCATTATTTATAATGTATTGGAATTAATACATATATATATATTCACAACTCTTTTAACATGATAAAACATTTTAGCCACCAACTTAAAAATGTGGTAAGGAACGTATTACTTCTTAAAATATTTTAGGAGTACTTGAGTGAAAATGCCTGGAGACGATGAAAGGAGAAAATTATGTTAGACAAGAAAATGATAAAGGAAAGAACGGGCCCACTGTTGAGACTGATTGTGCAATGAAATATGATGACAAAGGACCTGTCTACTCACATTTGCTGTTGCATCCTTTATCAAAGAGAAAGATCTAACAGAATGATTGCATGAACACCGGTAAAGGGGAAGAGAAGCTCAAGATGTAAAAAGAAATTGCAACAGTGTACCCATCTCCCTTGAGAACCAACAGAGGGTAGTGAGAATAGCAAGGGTTTGAATCAGCCAGGATTGATTCAGATTTCTGCCTCTGCCAGTTTTTATCTACATGACCATGGGCAAGATGTTTAACACACCTCATCTGTATTATGGGCATAAGGCAATTGACTGCACTGGGTTAAATTTCACAGTGGATGTAAAGTGCTTTGCACAGAGTCAAGCATGGCAATACATAAATAGTGGCTACCGTAATTATTGTGTAGCTGTGGGCCTTGGAGCAACTTACCTTCCTTGAGCTTCACCTTCCTTTTCTGTAACACAGGAATAATAACAACCAGATCCTAAGACTACTATGAGGAGTAAATTGATGATAAACTCGAGAGCACTTATACCGCAAAGAAGACATTCAGTACATATTACTTCTTTACCCACCCCTTCCTTCTCTAGTTTCCTACTGATTTAGACAGTTCTATGGTACCCCTGATGGGACAAGATGAAAAAAGAGTCTAATTCTGAATACCTATTTATAGAATAGTATATTACTTCTATTGTATCTACTAAAAAAGACTAAATCTGTCTGAAATGATTATTTTTCTTGCTGAGAAAAGAGATCAGGGTCTCGTATTATAAATGACTCTATCCTTGTGGCTATGACCTTTCTGCTTTACTAGCAAATCTCATTAATGACAAAGTTATTTTCATGAAATTGTGGAAGACAAATATGTTGCCGATCTCTGACCACGTAATCAATCCTCTCACAAAGAGGACCTCCTCACAAAGAAAAAATTCTTCCCAAGTGCTCCTTTTCTCTTATGAGTGAAAAGATAAAGCACTTATTAATCTGTGGGAATAAATGCTCTTATTAATGTGATTCACTTACTTTAGACCATGGCACCAAGTATGTGCTCTCTTTGCAGCTTTGTGTGCAAAACAGCCTAGTTCAAGATGAGCTAGGATGCCCAGGAAGGAGTTAGGGAACTAAGTTTCACTGAACAGGCAGGGAAGGTGTCTAGAGCCACTTCCTTCATTTTAATCTGTGGGATAATGTCCATTCGGTTCTTTTCAGAAATAGGCTGCCCAGTTGCTGTTCCCTGGTGAGGAGAGGGGTATAGTGACCCGAAGAGTCAGAATGCATAGGAAGGCCCTCCATCAGCCAGGATCCCAGCTGGAAACAAACGGCACACCAGAGGAGCGAAAGAAGTATTGTCGATGCTGGAGAATGGGTATGTGGGTGTCCATTATACTAGTCTCTCTCTATTTGTCTATATTTGAAATTGTCTGTAGAAAATATATAAAAACAAACGGAGGAGTGTAAAAGAGAGACCAACTAAAGTGACTTATAAAGGTATGGGCAGGGGTTAAAGGAAAATGAGGAAGGTGAAGTCTCCCTTTTCCCCTCCACCCCCCCACCCACCGCTGGACTGACAACAGTAGGAATTGCTGCCAGCAGCAGGCTTGAAGGTACGAGGGAAAGTGACCAACTCCTAGAACCCAGGGAGACCTGGAGCTATAGGCAAGGCCACCCACCGGGCATTGTGGCCTGGAGTTGAGGAATGCATCCTCTGTCAACCAAGGCCCAGGGCACAGTTTGTGAAGCCCAGTACAAATTGAAAAAAGCAAGAAAAAAATAGGGTTAAAAGTCCTTAAATGTAAAGCTTTAGCTTTTCTTCCACAGTCTCTACCTCTCTCTCTCTCTCTCTCTCAACTGGTCATATTTTTTAAGTTTTTCTATTTAACACCATAATAAAGAAAGAAAAATTAGAAGTTTACATTATTAGCATGAATTTTACCTTTTACATTGTGCAGTGTTGGTTTTAAACGCAATATAAGAGCATTTAACACATATGCAAAATAACCAAAATTATACAATTCATATTTCATAGTCTGTACATACATATGCATTTTTTTCTTACTGGAACAGTGGAAATGCTGCACAAAACTAACTCATCTGCTTTATTTCGCTTCTTTATACGCACACGTTGTGCCAATCCTCTCTACCTTTGGCTCACTGATGAGTAAGGAGGGATTGAGAGGAAAAGGAACTATGGATTGCCCTATCTTTCCCTTCCCTTCTATGGCATCCTTTTTAGTGTAAGTGGTTGGTTAATATAGGGAAGTAACATGAGTAAAAAAACATATGATAGAATTCATTGGTTGTTCATGTTTCTTAAAATGTCATTGCCTTTTTTTCTGAATTTGAAGCAAGTTTTGGTTCAAATGGAAAGAAAGGCATTTCAGGGCTTAATCAGTCATAGATGTGACATGCTTACCTTATTCTTGAGTCTCACCGAACTCCCAAGCATCATGGATGCACAGAAATTCTGTGATCGTGGGGCACCGGAAATGCTACATGTAAATGGGGCAACCAGAAATGGCAGACACATATTGTATATATCTCCTCTGTTCACATACCGGACTTCACTAACAAAACACATGTTCAAAGATAAAATTAAGAATTTCAAGATGGTGACAGCAAAGCATTAAACCAAGTGCAGGGCCCTTCTGAGCATGGGGCCCTGTTGACTGCACAGGTCACACACCCATGAAACCCACCCTGCTGCCAACCCAAGACCAGGCAAGGAAGGAGCCAGGGGAATCAATGTTCTTCCCCGCAGTCCTTCCATCTCCTGCAGGTGCCCCAACTGGTGGTCCCTGACTAGGTGGCAAGAGAACCAGAGAGACATCCAAAGAGGGTAGTCTCCCGAGCTCAGACTAGGAGAGAGAGGGGTGGAGAGTGGCTCTGGAAGGGCAAACAGAATATCCAGCACGGGCTGCTAGCTCCCAAATCTCTTTCCAACAAATTCAGTTCCTTTTTAATTCAGCTAATATAACAAGGGTGGATGAGGACAACAGAAGGGGATCACAGTTATCTGTAGGGAAATGGAAAATGCTGAAGAAAGATTGCAAACTTTGCTAAGGCCCTGGCATTGGTGAACTCACTTTGCTTTTGATAAGTGCAGGGGAAGCTACTGCGATCTGAACTAAGAACTTGTGCTTAACATGAGCACATTTGATCTAAATAAGATAGAAGAGGGTAGTGCTTAAGTCCTAGGTTCAAATCATGACCTTATTCCTTAAAAGCTATGAGATTTTGGTCAAAAGACTCATTCTCTCTGTGCCTCAGTTTCCTCATCTATAAGATGAGGGGATATTATGTTACATTACACTACGTTATGTCATATCACACCACATCTCATCACATCATGTTATGTTATATAGAGCTCACTTCATAGTGTTGTGGGAGAATTAGATAAGCTAGTACTTATAAACCACTTATAATAGTCCTTAGTACATGTGAGATAATAGAAAAAATATATATTGGTCTCTGCCTCTGGTTCCTGGCGCAGAGCTCCTAAAACCCTTGGAATTTCCTAAGTGATGAGAACAGTGGGAGCATCTTTTGTTCTAATATTTGGTCTTTGACCCCATTTCCTGACACAGAGCTCCTAAATCCCTCAGAATTTCCTGGGTGATAGCAGTGCTTTTTGTTCTAATGAGGTGACTCAGTGGGATCCTGGATGGGGGCTGGTCACCAGAAAGACCAAGCCATAATTAGAAGCTTGGAATTGTCAGCCCATCTCCATTCTTTACAGAGGGGAGAGGGGCTGGAAATGGAGAAATGATCCATCAGAGCTACATGATGAACACTTCATGAAGATCCCAACAGTATGGAGTTCAGAGAGCTTGTAGGTTGGTGAATACATGGAGGTGCTGGGAGAGTGGAGGCCTGGGGGAGGGCATGGAAGTTCTTCACCACTTCCCACATACCTTGCCCTAAGTATCTCTTCCATTTGGATGTTCATTTGCATCCTTTATCATATCTTTTAATAAACTGGTAAACATAAGTGTTTCCCTGAGTTCTGTGAGCTGTTCCAGCAAATAATCGAATGCAAGGGAGAGGAGGTCATGGGAACCTCCAATTTGTAGCCAAATCAGATAGAAGTTGTGGGTAACCTAGGGACCTACTACTTTCTATTGGCATCTGGAGTTGGGGAGGGCAGTCTTGTGGGACTGAGCCCATAACCTGGAGCCCTAACCAGGTAGATAGTGTCAGAATTGAGTTAAATCGTAGGACACTCAGCTGGTGTCGCAAAATTGCGTGGTGTGGGAAAAATATCCACAGATTTGGTGTCAGAAGTGTTGTGAGTGTGGTAGTAGTGTGAAAGTAAGAGAGACACACAGGAGGAGTAGTGTAAGGTTTTCCTACACGGTACACAATTAGTGCTCAATAAAAGTGAGAAAGTATTATTATGAAAATGGCTCCAAATATAGCACTTAATCACATTTGGGCAATATTTCAAGCTGCAAAATTTCTGCAACAGATGAAGAATCTCATCCATTTGTTTTTACTATGTATAATTTTGCAAAAATTATCATTTTGAATGGATGAATTTTTTCACATTTAATCTCTAGCCAAACATAAGTATTGTGAATTTTCCATTAACAAAAACAGTCATTTCTAAACTTTTCTCACCAAAAAGCAGAAGTACACTTTACCCTTTGGCACCTTGCAGATAAATTGTCCTACTCCACCATCCCCGAACACTGAGGAAATATTTTGTTTTCTTTTTAACTTTGGTCAATTTATATACTGATATATAGAGATTAGATGAAATACCAGACCCCACTGAGCAAATAGCTGGATGGGGCTCTTTCCTAATTAAAGGCAACTTTAGACTAGAACCAAGTTTGAGTAAAATAGTTTAGAAAATGTTAGGGAGGCTTGTCATCAGTCTTGTTTGCTTCTAGAGGTCAAGTTGAAATAAGATGGTAAGAGTCCAATTCCTGTGCACCTGTGAGTGGGCACATCACAAAACCTCCCTGACTTCACAGAAGGATCATGGGGAAAGTGTTGCCCAGCCTCATTCCCAAGGTTCTTGTGAGGATTAATAAAAAACTTTGTTAAAAAAACCCTGAAACACAAAGGCACTCTACAAATGCAAAAAGAATTTACTCAAATAACCTTCTCCTTACCCAATTTCTTTTTTGCATGTCATTCAACACCAGGTAGACTGGCTTATCTGTCAGGAGCAATAGCCCTGAATTAATCCCATTCACATCTTTGGAGTGCTCTTACCAGTATTTGTAAGAGAAAAAAATCACACTTGATTAATCAACTGGAGCTCTTTAATGTCCGTTATAAATAAATTGTGCCTGTCCAATAATAGGTACTCAATAAATGTTTTTTGAATGATTTTGGAAGTGTTCTAATGTAAAACATTTTACAAGATTCCACTCCCAAGGCTGCTAAAAATCAAAACAATGTCTAAAACAACCTAGTTACTAGGGAGACATAATTTTCATGGAAAGAGAGTTGTATAATTACAAGAACCAGAGCCTAGTGGTAAATGTTCTTCTTCTGGCAAAGCTGACCATTGTGGTGATTGTCAGGCATGAATGCATAATACCGACATTATGTAGCATTTCTATTAAAAAAAAAGAGTGCAAAGTAAAGGTAAAAATTTGAAGATGGCATTAAACTCTTCATTGTAACATATTACAGCATAACACTGGGCGAAAAAATGCACTTGGATTTCATAAACTTTGTGAGTAAGCAGGACATTTGCAAGGTGCACAGGCATAGAACAGTGAATCCCTGAGGGGAAGAAGGGAGAAATAATCTTAACTAATACACTCGAGGCCTAGAAAAGCATTGAAGGAGTCGTCATAGATTCAAGATTTTGGTAAATGCTGGCTATAATTCATGAAGAAGGTTGGGAAAGGAAAAGAGAATTCTTTGGGTTGCTTTCTTTTTGTTTTTACATCATATTAGCGGAGACTATCTTCTACCATCTGTCTTTCTTCAACATTTGTCTCAACATTTTGTAACTATTTGTTAGCATTTCTTTCTTTTTTTAAACAGCTTTATTGAGATATAATTCTCACATACCACATAATTCATCCATTTAAAGTGTACAAGTGGTTTTTAGTATAGTCACAAGATTGTGCAACCCTCACCACCATTTAATTTCAGAACATTTTCATCACCCCTAAAAGAATCCCCTACCTATTAGCAGCCACTCCCCATTCTCCTCCTCCCGCCAGGACAATTATTAATTTGCCTTCTTACCTCTATAAGTTTGCCTATTCTTGTCATTTCACATAAATGAATCATACAATATGTGGTCTTTGTGGTTGACTTCTTTCACTTAGCACCATATTTCAGGGTTCATCCTGTCACAGCATGTATCAGTATGTCATTCCATTTTTTGCTGAGTAATGTTCCATCGTATGGACAACCCCATTTTATTTATCTTTTCCTCAGTTGATAGCCATTTGGGTTGTTTTCACCTTGGGACTATTATGAATAATGCTGCTATAAACATTTGTGCACAAGTTTTTGTGTGGACATATGTTTCCATTTCTCTTGGGTATATACCTAGGAATGGAATGGTTGGGTCATATGGTAACTCTGCCAACTTTTTTTTACCTTTCTAAAAATTGAGATATAATTCACATACCATAAAATTAGCCATTTTAAAGTGTAAAGTTTTACTGGGTTTTAGTAGTCACAAGGCTATGCAACCAACATCAACATTTAATTCTAGAAAATTTCACCACCCCAAACAGAAACCCTATAACCATTACCCCTGAATTAATGTTGGATCAGTAAGACTAGAGTCCTCTGCCCTTTCTTTTGCCTTGGGAAAATGATTTAAAACACATTGCCCTTTCATTAAAATGAAATATCATCTGTGTATTTGAAAAATAAGCACATTGACTTTTTAAAATAATGGGTTTATTGAGATATAATTCACCTAACATAAAATTCGCCCATTTAAAGTGTACAGTTTAGTGGTTTTTAATACATTCACAAAGTTGTGCAATCATTACCACTGTCTGATTCCAGTACATTTTCATCTTGCCAAAAAGAAACCCTGTATCCATTAGCAGTCATTCTCCATTCTCCCCTCTTCCTAGCCTCTGGCAACTACTAATTTTCTCTTTGTCTCTGTGGATTTTTCTGTCCTGGACTATGTCTAACTTTTTGAAGAGTAAAAGAAAATTCTTACGCCATTGCCCATTAACCACTTCTTTGAAGCATAAATAATTTGGTTACACATGTGTGTGCACACACACCCACACACACCTATTGCTCTTGTCATTATTGGCATTTTCACACCTCCATGCTACTTTTCCAAACTCACAGATGCGCTCATTATCTGTTAAAATACCAAAGTGGGGAAAACAATATGGCAAATTATTGGTATCCTCAGTAGACAGATTCACCCATCAATAAGAACCGTGCTATCTCCCTAGTGATCCTATAATTACAAAGTAAAGCAAGACAATTTTTTTCAATCAAAAATATTTTTTTCAAAGGAGAATTTAAACACTATAATACCCAGTATTGCTGAGGATGTAAGGAAAGAGGCACCCTCATACACTCTCAGTTAGAATTTAAAGTGGTATAACATTTCTCAAGGCCCCTTTGGCCAGATGTATCAAAAACCTTTAAAATATAATATGTGTACTTTTTGATCCAGAAATTCCACTTTAAGGAACTTATTTTAAAGAAATTATCTTAGGAACCCTTAAAGATATATGTATAGGGTTGTTCATTATCTCATTAGTATTTAAAATAGCAGAAGACAGAAACAATCTAAATATTATTTGAAAGAAAGAGGTTAGTTAATTAACTTACCAAACAGCCATGTGATCAGTTACCATGCTGCTGTTAAAAATTATACTGAGGAGGGGCCGCCCAGTGGCGCAGCGGTTTAGTCCGCGCTTGGCAGCCCGGGGTTCGCGAGTTCGGACCCCGGACGCCCGCCGACGCACTGCCCGTCAGCCACGCCGTGGCGGCGTCCCATATAAAGTGGAGGAAGATGGGCACGGATGTTAGCCCAGGGCCAGTCTTCCTCAGCAAAAAGGGGAGGATTGGCAACAGATGTTAGCTCAGGGCTGGTCTTCCCCACAAAAAAAAAAAAAAAAATTATATTGAGGACCAGGAATGAACAGTGGAATTTGAAGTTAAAAACATAGTACCAGTTACATTAGCACCCCCCAAAATTGAACACCTAGGCATAAGTCTAAGAAAATATGTACAAGATCTATATAAGGAAAATTATAAAACTCTGATAAATGAAATCAAAGAACTAAATAAATGGAGAGATATTTCATGTTCATGGATGGGGAGACTCAATATTGTCAAGACGTCAGTTCTTCCCAACTTGATCTACAGGTTCCAGGCAATCCCAATCAAAATCCCAACAAATTATTTTATGGATACTAACAAACTGATTCTAAATTTTATATGCAGAGGGAAAAGACCCAGAATAGCCAACACAATATTGAAGAAGAACAAAGTTGGAGGACTAACACTCCCCAACTTCAAGACTTACTATAAAGCTTACTATAAATTAAGAGAGTGTGAAATTGGCAAAAGAATAGACAAATAGATCAATGGAATAGAATAGAGAGTCCAGAAATAGACCCACATAAATGTAGTCAACTAATCTTTGACAAAGGAGCAAAGGCAATACAATGGAGCAAAGACACTCTCTTCAACAAATCGTGCTGGAACAACTAGACAGCCACCTGCAAAACAGTGAATCAAGACACAGACTTTATGCTCTTCACAAAAATTAACTCAAAATGGATCATAGACCTAAATGTAAAATGCAAAATTGCAAAACTCATAGAAGATAACATAGGAGAAAACCTAGACGATGTTGAGTATGGTAATGACTCTTTAGATGCAACACCAAAGGCAAATCCATGAAAGAAATAACTGGTAAGCTGGATTTCATTAAAATTAAAATTTTCTGCTCTGCGAAAAATGATGTCAAGAGAATAAGAAGACAAGCCACAGACAGGGAGAAAATATTTACAGAAGACACATTGGATAAAGGACTGTTATGCAAAATATAAAAAGAACTCTTAAAACACAACAATAAGAAAGCACACAACCCAATTAAAAAATAGCCCAAAGAATTTAACAGACATCTCACCAAAGAAGACATGTAGATGGCAAATAAGCATAGGAAAAGATGCTTTACAGCATATGCCGTCAGGGAAATACAAATTAAAACAATAAGATACCATTACGCATCTATTAGAATGGCCAGAATCTGGAACACCAACACCACCAAATGCTGGCAAGGATGTGGAGCAATAGGAACACTCATTCATTGCTGGTGGGAATGCAAAATGGTAAAGCCACTTTTGAAGATAGTTTAGTGGTTTCTTAGAAAACTGAACCTATTCTTACCATACCATCCAGCAATTATGCTTCTTGGTATTTACCCAAAGGGGTTGAAAACACATGTCCACACAAAAACCTGTTTGTGAATGTTTATTGCAGCTTTATTCATAATTGCCCAAAATTGGAAGCAACCAAGATGTCCTTTAGTAGGTGAATGGATAAATAAACTGTGGCACATCCAGACAATGGAATATTATTCAGTGCTAAAAAGAAATGAGTTATCAAGCCATGAAAAGACATAGAAGAACCTTAAATACATATTACCAAGTTATAGAAACCAATCTAAAAAGGCTACATACTGTATAATTCCAATTATATGACATTCTGGAAAAGGCAAAACTATGGATACAGTAATAAGATCAGGGGTTGCCAGGGGTTGGGGTGGGGCGAGGGATGAATAGGTGGAGCACATAGGACTTTTAGGGCAGTGAAAATATTCTGTACAATGCTATAATGATGGATACATGCCATCACACACCTGTCCACACCCATAGAATGCACAACACCAAGAGTGACTTTGGTGATTGTGAGGCATCAATTTAGGTTCATCAATTATAGCAAATGTACCACACTGGTGGGGGATGTTGATAATGGAGGAGGCTATGTATGTGTGGGGGCAGGGGAGGATATGGGAAATCTCTGCACCTTACTCCCAATTTTGCTGTGAACCTAAAATTACTCTAAAAAAATTGTCTTTAATAAAATTATATTGAGGGAAAATATTTGTTGACTTAGGAAAATGTTCATGAGTCTTGGCTAAGCGGAAAAAAATGATTAGAGAGTATTAAATATTAACCCAACATTATAAAACTTTGGTGTTATGCATAGAAAAGCAGCAGAAAAGATAGTCAAAAAACATAAAATTCATCGGTAGGTGAGAGAACTTGAGATAAATTTTGTGTAGGTGCTACCAAATGCAATCACAACTCTGTCATATAGAAATACTACTTTATTGCTCTAAACTGAGCTCAACTTGCTGTGAGATCCCATTTCTGATGAGAGTGAAAACACTTAATCTTACCATTATAGGTAGCCTAGTTACTTTCAGCATAAAATTGAGTCCCGCTTAGTAAAGATACAGTCAGATTGGCTTACTATTCTATCATTTCAAAGTTTGAACTCTGTCTTGTTTCTCAACTTTTCTTCCATTCCCTCCCTTCTCAGGGTTTCTGGGAGACAGGGTCATTTTTGGAACATAATGGCATTGGTGATGGGACTCTGGCTCTGGTCCTTCCTTGCTGGCTCCCACTGACCACAGGTGATGAGTGTCTTGTTGGCCCATCTTCACTGCACGTGCTCTTTGAGTGCCTAGACAGTGTGACTTCTGGTCTCTTCTCTTGGCAAACACTGTTAAGGACCTGTGGTTGTCCTTTCTATCCCCAATCCCTGACCTTCCTTCCCTACCCTATCATTCCACCATGCCCTTGACTTGCCTCACCTCAGCCTTCTTGGGGAGGTTGATGTCCCTCTTCCACCTAGCTCCCAATTCTAGGTGATCCCCTTGCAGTGACTCCTGGCAGGCTGCTGGCTCAATCCTCAGCATTCCCAAATCTCAGGATATGGAAATTTTGTATCTTTTCTCTGCCTCATGCAGGCTTTGAGGAACTTGGGGGTGAAGTATCTTCCCCAGCCTATCTTTCTGCCCCAAAACAGGACACTGACAATTTTACTCTACTTAGGCTGCCTGATGCTGTCTTCAGGCTCTCTGAATGGCATCTTCCTCCCAGAATTCTAGAGAGAAGGGGGACAAGCTTCTACTATTGACGGATGCCAAAAATTTTCCAGAAGTCTCTATTCTCCTCACAGTTTTTAAGGAGGAGAGATGGAAAGTAAACTCTACAAAAACACCCAACTTTTCTATTCTCTCTCCTCTTTTCTCCTTTTCCTTCTCTTTTCTTTCCTTCCCTTCCCACTATGGATAGGAGGTGGCTGTGGGTCTTTCAGATGGGGACAAAAGCCTGAAGTTTTGGGAAGCAGTCAGGGCTCAAGCCATCGATTTGGGAGGCACCAGCATAGAGGTGATGGTTAAAGTTGAGGGACTTAGAAATGGAAAGAGATCATGGTTGAGGGCAGAGTCCTAGGGCTCATATTTTATTATTAAGAAGCCACAAGAGGGGCGGCTCAGTGGTGTAGCGGTTGTTTGTGCACTTGGCTTCAACAGTCCGGGGTTCACAGGTTTGGATCCTGGGCACGGACCTACATATGCTCATCAAGCCATGCTGTGGCAGGAGTCCCACATATAAAGTAGAGGAAGATGGGCACACATGTTAGCTCAGGGACAATCTTCCCCAGCAAAAAGAGAAAGATTGGCAACAGATGTTAGCTCAGGGATAATCTTGCTCACATGCACACACACAAAAAGCCACAAGAGTGGCAATGAATTTTCTTCAAAAACTCTGGCATATTACAAGATAGATAACATAAATCCTGTGAAAGAGGAAAGGATTCATCTTCCACTTTATCAAAGTAGTTCCTAACCAGAAACCAGGCAGGGCTTTAGGGAGGGAAACAGAGCATAATGAACCCTTTCTGTACTCATTCACCATGGCTCTGGCCAACAGGAAGAGTTGAAGAAGGCTGTCAGTCTTTTTAAAATGAGGCTGCCCCTATTGTAAAGACTACTCAAGCAACTTCATGTATTCTAGAAGGAAGGTCTTTGAACTAGGAATTCTTCACTGAGAAAGTTTCTTTTTCAATTACCAAAGAGAAAGGAACCCTTTCTGAAGATTGTCTTTGAGGATTAGATGTCTGTGGGATGGCTGGCTGGCTGGCTGGCTGGGCAGATGGATGGATGAATGGATGGATTGGTGGATAGGTGGGTGGATGGGTGAACAAAAGGCATTGCTGTTGACTACATGAAAATGGAATAGTCTCTAGAAATGTTAGTCCCTTAAGAATTTATAGTTAATTACTTAATTAAGTCAACAAATAATTATTGAAAGCCAACTGCTAGCCACTGTGTCAGGCAAGGTCCCTGAAGGACATGTCCTTGACCTCATGGAGCATTCAAACTAAAGGAAAAGACAAAGAGCAAACAAATTAATACATGAATTATTAAAATTATGGAAGTAATTTAAAGAGAATTATCATCTTAATTTTCATTTTTAATTCCATTAAATTAGGAAGAAGGAAGTTATGGCGCCAATTCCTTGTTATAGGAGAAGCGGTGGCCACGCAGAGATGGAGAAACCTAAGATCATATTTTTAAAATTTTGATATTGGCCAAGTTTCTTGACTTCCTGGCCAATTTTGCTGCTGCCAAAAAAAAAGCGATGGTGGGGGGCATAATTTTAATTCACATTTGTATTTGAATATTAACTAAAAAAGTGCTCTGAATATAAAATATAATGCAAATATGCCAGACTCAAAACACTTACTATAATTGAAATTTTAAAATATTTTATTAATTGTGTCTCTTTTCATTCTCTTGCATCTATAACTATAGTATCTAGCTTATTAGAATTACTTTTAAATTACTATCATACTCTTGTAAGTATTCCATCACTCTTGTATTAAGCTGCCCTCTGGTGGTTTTTAATTTAGCAAATATCTTTAACTACCTACCTTAGTATCTGATGTGTAGTATACTTAAGGTATTGTAGTTTGTTTAATATCATATTAATTCCTACTTTCTATATGTACTTATTTGGCAGGGCCTTTGAAATATTCATTTAATAAGAATGGACACTGGCTATTGTCCAGAACAGGGAAAAACAATTAGAAAATTCATGAAGCAGAGTTTGTATGTCCAGTGTAATGAATTATCACTTATTAGCATTCCTTTATTGTCATTATAGTACAGGACTGACTGATATGAGCCTCAGGAATAAAGTATAGAATATAACAACCAAAAACACCCCAAAACTAAAATGTATTTATTTAGTTATGGTCCCTAATACATATTAAAGTCTCTCACATCACACAATACAATTAACCTTTCCAATGAAAATATAAAATATTCTCATTAATTAATTGGCTAAATCTTTATTACCCCAAATAATTTGAAATATAGAACTGTCTTTTAACTTCCTGCCAAAGATAACCATGCTGCGCCTTTTGAAAACAGATACTTCTAACCAAACCAATCTCTTGTCTTTTGATAATAAGATGGAAATTGTCAATCACTTTTGTTTTGTTAAACTTTCTCCAGTATAATGATTGCAATGTATAAAATGACCTTGGTTATAAGAACAATATATTTTAACCATAAGAGTTTAAAAGTTAGGGTATCATTTAAATTTTCCTATCATTACTCTTTTTAGATAAGGCAAGATCTATTTGGACGCATTTAAATTATTTATCCTCTTACATGTATGCTCTGAATTCAGGGGAAGATTCACATTGTAGGAGATTAAACATTTTTTGAGTTCAAACATTTATTTATGAATTTGAATACTTTCCATGTGCTTAACCCTGTGTGACCCGCACTCTACAAAAGAAGGTCATTCCAGAAAAGAAGCCCCAAATATATTTTAAGCCATTGCATCATTGTGGGAATTAGTACTTGAGAAAAAAAGTGCTTCAATAGTTCAGGAAAGAATTGAGAGCCATGTTAGCTGCAAGGGAGAATAAAAGCTTCATAGAGAAAGTGGCACTGAATATAAATCATCACTGGGCTGTGATGGATGATGGGATTTTGGTGGCAAGGAATAAAATGTTGAAAACTTTTCTGATCAGAAAATAAAGATGAACAAAAACATATAGAAGGATCATATGTTGGTGAAAAGCATTGAGGGAACTGAGTTCAAAATAAGTCATTTTCTAAAACAAATCTACAGCGTTATAGTTGAAGACAGAAGTTAAAATAAATCTACATCTATGTTTAGCAAAATTCAGAAGCTTCATAGCAACAATAGTTTTACCTAATTAGACAAGCCATATAAATTGTCATTCATCACCACAATTGAGTAATTGATCATTATTAGTGGATTTAGTAGGATCAATGGTTATAACAGAGCTAAATGCAATTATTATATTATTTTAAGCTATTTAAGTTTTAAAAAATTGAGATATCACTTAAATGGAGAGAAATGCAGATCTTGCGTGTACAATTTGATCAATTTTGACAAAACTGATACACAGGTTTCAGTTCTGACACCTATGTAATCCACACTCCTATCAAGATATAGAATGTTCTATCACAGCAGAAAGTTCTCTCAGCCCATTCCCAGTCACTCCTCACCACCTCCACCCTCCACCACCTGTTCTGATTTCTGCAACCACAGATTAGTCTTGCCTGTTCTTGAACTTCATTGTGAGTGAAATCATACAGTACGTACTCTTCGAGTCTGGCTTCTTTTACTCTAGCAGAATGTTTGTGAGATTATCCTTGTTGCTGTATTAGTAGTTAGTTCCTTTTTATTGCTGAGTTGAATATTCATTCCACGGTATGAATATAACACAGTTTGTTTACCTGTTCTCCTGTTTATGGAGACCTAGCCTGGTTCCAGTTTAGGGCTTCTAGGAAGAATGCTGCTATAAACATTTGCATATAGGTCTTTACATAGTCATCTTTTCATTTCACTTGGGTATATATTTAGAAGTGGGATTGCTGAATTGTATGGTAAGTGTATTTTAACTTGATAAGAAACTGCCAATTTCCCAAAGTGGTTATATCATTTTATACTTCCACTAGCAATACATGAGAGTTTGGAGTTTTTATCTTCTTTAGTTTTAATCATTCAAGTGGGTGTGTAGTACCTCATTGTGGTTTAAAACTATATTTTTATGAGAACTTAATGATGTTGCACATTTTTCAAGTGCCTATTGGCCATTTATGTATCTTTTTTGTGAAGTGTCTGTTCAAGTCTTTTTGCTATTTGTAAGATTGGGTTTTTAAAATTCTTAATAAGTTGTAGGTATTCTTTATATATTTTGAGTGCCAGTGTTTAGTCAGACATATGTGTTGCAAACATATTCTCCCAGTCTGTGGCTTGTCTACTCATTCTCCTAACAGTGTCTTTTGAAAGTGTTTAATTTTGATGAAGTCCAATTTACTATTTTTTTTTTCCTTTTGTGGTGGGTGCTTTCTGGGTTTTCCTCAGGAAATCTTTGCCTACCCTAAGATTGCAAAGATATTTTTTCTAGAAGCCTCATAGTTTTAGATTTCATGTTTAGGGCTATAATTCATCTCGAGTTAATTTTTATATATGTTGAGTTGAGATTCATTTTTTCCCCACATGAATATCTAGTTGTTCCAGCACTATCTAACAAAATGACTGTTCAAGTTTAATTTCACTGAAATTATGTCAAGAAACAGAAACTTTTGAAAGATTACTGATAAAAGGAAATTAGGAGTAAAAAAGGCCCCTTGACTCATACTTGAGTCATTCTTTGTACTCACCCAGCAAGCAGGCACAGGTAACCATTAATATTTTAAAAGCACAGCTATCACACATATGAGTTCCTGACAGCTAGATCTCTTACCCGAATGAACTAACAAAACTACTTTATATGGAAAGGGTGCTCTATCTGCAACAGAATTCTAACTTTTTGAATCCTTGCAGCATTTTTCTATTCCACTTCGTGACTCTGAAGGCAGGTAAATATTTTTTTGGGGGGGTGGTGAGTGGAAACCTTCAGCAGACTTTTTAACTAGATAAAAGATAAAGCCTTGTGACTACACAAAAGATAAAGCCAAAATTCTTCTAGATTAGAGTTTTAAGGTCTCCAAGGAGCTGGACTCAAATGATGACACACACGGGGCTGGTGTAGGCTTTGCACTAGGACGAGAGAGGAAAACTAAATTTTTGTCTGTCTTTGGTCCTCGGACGAGATGGGGCGTTGTGTTCTGGGTAGGCAGTAACTTGGAGGAGGCATAAACATGGGGTAGAAGGCAGGGGTCGAGGGTGGGGCAAGTGAACTGCATCTTAGCAACACACCAAGGAATAAATACCCCTTGGGAAAGGTGTAGCTACCAACGCTTTAAGCACTCATTCCCAGTGGCTGGTTTTCTGCGTGTGCTTCCCTTCCATAGACTCCCAAGTCTTTGGTAAAATTATATCTAAGTCTTGCTTTGGGACACTAAGAGATGGGCTGTGTTTCAGCTTGTAGTGAAATTGAAAGGGTAAAGGGCAGCAACCTTAAAAAGACAACCTGTAAAAAGCCTAAAGAATAAATTGAAAAGCTTTGCAAGCAGAATACAAACCACAGAGAGAATACCAAGTGTTTGGTTTAGATGTAACATATTCTAACTTATGTGAAGAACTGTGTATTTATTGTTAGGATTTCTATGTTTTCAAGAAGGAAATTCAGATCTAGAGAAGGATTAATTAATAACACAAAGAGTAGGGTCACAACATGACTTGAATCTTTTTTTTATTTTTTGACTGTCTCCTTTTTTTAAAAAAAAGGTGCAGATTCCCAGGACCGCAATCCAGAAGTTCTGAGTCAGTGTGTTTGGGAAGGGCTGCAAATTTGCTTTTTTTTTCTTTTTCTTTTGAGACGATTGACCCTGAGCTAACATCTGTTGCTAATCTTCCTCTTTTTCTTTTTTCTCCCCAAAGCCTCAGTACATAGTTGTATATCCTAATTGTAGGTCCTTCTAGTTCTTCTCTGTGGGACGCCACCTCAGCATGGCTTGATGAGCGGTGAGTAGGTCTGTGCCTAGGATCCTAACCTGTGAACCCCGGCCACCAGAGCAGAACACTCGAACTTAACCGCTACGCCACCAGGCCAGCCCCCTTAAATCTTTTTATTAAAGACGAGTTGGAAAGGTGAAAGCTAAATGAAGGTATGACAGTAATTCTACAGCACAAAATCTGTATTCATGGGGTGAACTTGGAATTGTCTGACTTACACAAGATCATCTAAATGATGGCTTCTCAAACTTTAATGTTCATCCTGAAACTAATATAATGTAATCTGTCTATTATACCTCAACTGAAAAAAAACTTTAATGTTCATACAAATAGTCTGAGGATTTTGTTAAGATGCAGATTCTGATTCAGTAGAACTAGGATGGGACCTAAAAGTCTGGATCTTTAACAAGTCTAAGGCAGTGGTTCTCAAATAGCGGTCCCTAGACCAGCAGCATCAGTACTGCTTGGGAACTGGTTAGAATGCAATTCTCAGGCCCACGGATTAGAATGCAAATTCTCTGACCTCACTGCAGAACTACTGAATCGGAAACTCTGGAGGTGGTGCCCAGCCATCTGTGACTTAACAAGCCCTCCAGGTGATTCTGATGCACACTCAAGTTTGACAGCTGCTACTCTAGAGCTGCACTGTCGATATCCACTAGTCACATGTACAAATTCAAAATGTATAAAATTAAATAAAAGTAAAAATTCACATCTTCAGTAGCATTAGCCACATTTCAACCACTCAATAGCCACATGGGGCTAATGGCTACCCTATTGGACAAAGAGGACATAGAACATTTCTATCATTGCAAGAAGTTCTATTGGGTAGTGCTCCTCTACAGTACTATTTGCCATCCTGGCTTCCCATTAGAATCACATGGTGAGATTTGTTTTAAGTACCATTGCTTGGGCCCACACCAGACCAACTGAGTCAGAATCTTTGGGGGTGAGATCTTAATCCTCAAAAATTCTTACTGTGCTTTATTCTTGCCCCAGGCTATGAAGATCAGCAGCAGCAGAAGTGGGAATGGGAGGTTGGGCAGATAATCCCACCTACTGTGGTTTCAAAGGACAGGAGATATGGTTTTTTTTTTTTTTTTAATCCCACACAGGGACTTTGAATGCCTTACCTCCATAAACTACTTCCTTCCTGTGATAGAAGGATGAACAAAACAGAGACAGTATCTTCCTTCAAGGAGTTTATAGTCCAGCTGGGAAGTCAGTTCTCAAATAAGTAATTATAAATAATACAGAGAAGCAAGGGGTATGGTATGAGGTGTGCTATGTGCTTTAGGAACCCACAGCAGAGGAATCCAGTGGTCAGGAAAGATCTCCCTGGGTAAGAGACACTTAAGTTGAGACTAGAAGGACAAAGAGGAGTTTTCAGAAGAATAGGAGGGGTGGGAAGCATCCTAGGTTAATGGGACAATATGTCCAAAAGCTCAAAAGCAAGCGAGATTATGGTAAATTTAAGGAATTGAATGAAGTTCAGAATGGGTGGAATGTATGGTAGCACAGAAGATGGGCTGCAGAGGTTGTCGGGACCAGATCTCACAGGGCTTTATAAATAAGGGGACCTTATATCCCATTTTCCCAGACAGCTTCAGTTTACATGTCTGTTTCTTAATAATTGTTAACAGCACGCCTTGTCACTCTCCAAAGTGCCCCATTTGGATGATAAATTAAATGGTCACATTACCTATATGCTCTGACATAAAACTTTGACTTTATCTTAAGGGCAATGGGAAGATAGTCAAGAATTTTAAGCAGGGAATTGACATTTTTAAAGTGTTTTGAAATAATCCCTTAGGCTTCAGAGAGAACAATGAATTGAAGACCGGTTAGAAGGCTGTTACAGTTGTCCAGGCAGAAGATGATGGAGTCCTGGGCCATAGTTGTGGCATTGTGAATGGAGAGAAGTGGACAGAATTGTAAACTATTGAGAAAAGAGAATAGCTGGAAATCAAGTTGACTACTTTTCTAGGCCAGGTAGTAATGTCATTTGCTATGACAAAGAAAAGAAAAGGAGGGTCGGGGGCGGGTAGTAGTTAATAAGTTTCATTCTGTATTGCTGAGAGGGACTGTTGGATATGTGTCTGGAGCTCAGGAAGGAGCTGGGAAAATCAATTCGAGGTTCACTAGCAAGTGAGATTGCCCAGGTAGAGTGTATGGAGTGAGAATCACAGACAACCTGGGGCTGAGCCCTGAGGAGCACAAGCTTTTAGGCCAGAGTAAAAAGAGCCTGCAAAAGAGGCTGAACTGGAATGTTCCAAAAGACAAGAGGAAAACCAAGGAATCCAGTATAATTTATATGAAGAAAGGAAAACATTTTTGAGAGGAATGAGGTGTACTGAACGATACAAAAATGTCAAGTAAAATAAGGTCTGAAAATTCCCATTGGATTCATTGGTGAGAGATGTTTCTGTGGAGTTTGTGGGGCTAAAGACTATACTGCAGTGGAATGAGTAGGAGGTGAATGGAATGGAAGGGAAATGAAGGGAAGGGAAATTGAGTAAGTATAGATAACTGGAGAAATTTGGCTCTAAAGAGGAGGAGAGAAATGTAGCTATAACTGAAAGGGGAACTGGAATTGAAAGTTTTCTTTCTCTAAAATAGTTTTTTTCCATGTGTAATTGCTAATTAGAAGGAGTGGATAGAGAGAGAAGATTTGAATGGAAAAGAGAAGCAGGTAAGAAGGATTGAGAGTACAGATGAAGGCTGTATTAGTTATCTATTGCATAAGTTACCCCAAAATTTGGCAGCACAAAACAGCAGATATTTATTATCTCACAGCTCCTGTGGGTCAGAAACCAGGGCACAGGTTAACTGGGTGCATCTGGCTCAAGGTCTTTCATGAAGTTTCTGTCAGGCTATTTGCTTGGGCTGTGGTCTCATCTGATGACTCAGGAGTGGGAAGAGGGGAAAGGATCTGCTTCTAAACTAGCTCACATGGTTATTGTCAGCATTCAGTTCCTCATAAGCTGTTAGACCAAGAGCCTCAGTTTCTTGCTAGCTGTCAGTCAGAGGCCTCCCTTGGCATATGAACCTCTCCATAGGGCAGCTCACAACATAGAAGCTGGCTTCCTTCAGGGTCAGTAAGTGAGAGAGGAAGAGAGAGCTAGAAAGTACCCAAGACAGAAGTATAATCTTTTTGTTAACCTAACCACAGAAGTGACATTCTCTTACTTTTGCTGTATTCTATTTGTTGGGAGCAAGGCACCTATTTCCAACCTTCACTCAAAGGGAGGGGATTACATAAGGGTATGAATATGAATATCAATAAGTGGCAATCATTGGGAGCCACTTTGCAGACTGCCTGCCACAGAGTGATAAACTTTAAACAGAAGGAGACCTCTTCTATGGTACTAGAAAGGAAGGGGGTCGAGTCGGATCTAGATTAGTTTGGTATAATTGAAGTGAGAATGGAGAGAGTTCTTTTCAGATGACTCCTATTTTCTATGCCAGGTAAGACATACAGTCTTTTTCTGAGAGTGAAGAGAGAATTGGAATTTTGATAGTAGAGAAGTTTTGCAATAATCATTGTTGAGAATAAGGGAAAGAAATGAGTTGGGAAACAGAACTGCCTGGGAATGCTGTGGGCCCGCTGAAGTGGGTATCCATAAATTTATAGTGGAATCAATCTTCCCAATAGGGTGATTTTTCTCCAGCAGCACTCCCTAATAGGCAAGAGGAAGTTCTCCACAGCTACTTTCTGATGATTGCCCACTTTCCCTGAGGGGGACATGGAAAGCATGAGAAATTGCTGTGGCTGATACTAAAATTTATATAACCATAAAACTGAACAAAATAGCTGCCAGTTCCAGAGTCTAAAAAAGGAACCTGTCACACAGAGTTTCATTTGCCACAAAATCCACAGAGAGTCAGATTAGCACAAAATAGGCCAGCTGCTAAGTTACATGCCATAAAGTTGTCTATTTATCTGCCTTCACTGGAATTCATGCTTGCTAAAGGTAATTAAACCTATCAACCACAGAAGAGCATTGGAAGTTTTTCTTTGATTATTTTGGAAAAGATTGTCTTATGAAAAAAATCCCCAAAATGGATTTTTGAGCAATAGGTTCACCTGCTTACTCCACCTTCTGAATAAAACCTAATTAAAGCTCTGCTCTGATGCTTTTAGTTCCTGTATACAGAACTTAGCCCTATCCCAAGAAGAACAAGTCAACTTCTCTAGACTGGAAGCCTGACTAATTACAGGGGGTAGGTATCACCCTTTTGCTCTAGGCTCTCTGCCAAGTGAACTAATCATGTGTCAGCTGCCTGGATCTTGGTCTACTGCTTGGAGCTACTTGGTCACTGCAGTGGAGGGAAGGCTCTGACAAAAACTGACATATACAGTACCGTCTCCCACCCTCGTGTGTATGTGTTATTGGATCAAGACGGTGAAAATATTCAGGCTCCATAGCCTGACTTCACTCAGCCTTGCCTCACCTCTTTCTTTATATCCAAGTATCTAGTGAATAAGGGACATCCAAAGATTGGAATGTAAAAAGGCAATCTAAGGCAAAAGAAGATAAAATGTAAAATTTTGCGGGGCCGCCCGGTGGCGTAGCGGTTTCGTCCGCGCTTAGCAGCCCGGGGTTCGCCAGTTCGGATCCCAGGCGCCCGCCGACGCACTGCTTGTCAGCCATGCTGTGGCGGCGTCCCATATGAAGTGGAGGAAGATGGGCACGGATGTTAGCCCAGGGCCAGTCTTCCTCAGCAAAAAGAGGAGGATTAGCAACGGATGTTAGCTCAGGGCTGGTCTTCCTCACAAAAAAAAAAAAAAGTAAAATTTTGCTACTCCAGAGACAGCTTAAAGCCAAGACACAAATGTGAAGATAGGTAGTTGGGTTTCTCTATAGTTGAGATTTTCTCGGAGAGGAGAGTCTGAAGGACAGAGAAACAAGGAAGTCTAGGATTAATCAGTAAGAGTGGTTGACACATTGGCTATGATAGGATTGGACATGGAGGCAGGAGGGCTGAGAGATGTGAAGAGTAGAATTGTCACTGGGTGGATGGTATGGATAGGGCAAATCAGAGCTGCTGAGAATGACTGAACCACTGAGCTAGAAGGGGAGGCAGGTGAAACCCTAAAATGGGCTTTGAATTCATGATCTCTGGGAGGTTTACAGAGTGTTATCACGGTAAAATGGGTTTTGCCCACTAACTGCTATGCATGACATGATTTATATGGGAGAGTGCTTTCCAGATCCCTGTGCCTTTACAGACATTTAATTCACATCCCTCTGTAGAGTGGAGACTCCTACTTGGATCTTTTAAGAGGAATAGAGACACCAAAATAGGCCTGGATAATCAGTGATCTGACAATTGAGAGAGCTTAAGTTACATAACAGGTGAAAATCCTTCCTGATACAAGATTGCCCTTCAAGCAACATATTCCTTCCAAATATCTTTTCCTTACTATAAAAGGGAAAATGCTCCCTCTAGAAAACACAGAAAATTGATCCACCCATTCAAGCATTCATTCAACAAAAATATAGAGAGCCTTTAATGGCTGTGTTGGAGTCACAGGGATACAACAACGAATATGACAGATAAGGTCCCTGTGTTCATGGGCCCTGATTTTTAGTGAGGGAGACTGCTAAGTAAAAATCATAATACCTTAGTTAAGGAAAAAATGAGCAGGGTAACAAGATGGAGAATGACTGCTGGGTGTGGTGGGGGATGGAGACACAGTAGCTGGGGTGCTCGGAGGAGGGCCTCTTAGAGGAGGTGACAGTTGAGTTGAGATCTGAATAATAAGAAGGGGTCAGTCAGGATCTGGAAGGGCATGTAAAGTGAAAGTAATCATTGCCAGGCCCTTAAGGTGGGAGAGATGTTAGTTTAGGCTAGGAACTGACCAAAGCCCAGTGGGCCTAGAGTGGAAGGAGCTGTTGGAGATGCAGTGAGAGCAGCTGGCAAAGGCAGGACCATGAAGGATCTTGCAAGACGGTGGGAAGGGTTTGCACTTTGTCCTAGGTGCAATGGAAAGCCCTGTTGGGATTTTAGGCAAGGGAGACACATGATTTGGGCCACATTTTAAAAAGATGACTTTGACTGCTTTGTGAAGAATGAATAGGGAAGGGTAAAGGAAGTCAAATCTATGAATACGTTTCCAAAATCATAATTGTAATGCAAGTACAGTTTTGTGTCTACTTTTTTCATCCTGTATCATGAACATAACCATGTTATTAAAAATCATTTGAAATAATTTTTAAATGAATGCATGAAAAGTCTTATCTGTATCTTACCTTAGTCTATTGCACATTCCCCTATTGTCGGGCAATTAACTTATTTCCAATTTTGACTATTTAGCTATAGCAGCTATAGTTATACTTTTATTTAATTTTTGGCTACATTTCTACCTCATTAAGATCTATTCCTATGTGTGGAATGGGACTACAGAATCAAAAGATATGGGTGCTGGATTGTTCTATTGTCAACTAGGTTAAGCTGGGAATTATGTTGCCCAGAATCCCTTTCCCAGCATGCTTAGAGGTAGAGTTGGCCAAAAGAGGAACTCATGTGAAGTTTGGGCAGCAGAAGTGAAGCAGCAGCTTAGCTTACCCTATGAAGGTCTTTGTCGCCGGAAGCTGAGCTGACTGGTGGATTCTAGGTTTTCCTCACTCTTCTCTTGGCTTCCAGCTCTTCCTCTTGAGTGCTGGCCCTGCTGGTGGACAGTGGCCCTAGATTGGCCACCAGATGCCTGGCTGTGGATTCTCAGAGGCAATGGCCTCCCAGAGACCTTCTCACCAATCTGAGTCCCCCTTTGCTTATTCACATCGGTGTCTCAGATTTGCTCTGCCTTGTCCCCCCACCCCAGTGCTGGAGGACTGGTTAGGGACTCTTTCTCTGATTCTCAAACCCCATCTGCGCTTTCACTTCCCCAGCTTTTCCCACAATTGTGTAGGGTCTATTTATATAATCAATCCTGCACTCTGTAACACTCATAGTGGTTCAGCTTGCCTGACTAGTACAATATATGAGTATTTTGATGCTTGCTACATATTACTGGATTGTTTTCCTGAAAATTCATAACCATTTATACACCCACCAGAAGTTTATGAAATTGCTCATCTCACCACCTTCTCAACAGTATTGATGTTTTAAATCACTTTCAATTTTATGGGGAAAAGTTGGTATCTAGTATTCTTTTTCTTTGATTGCTGATGAAGTGGAACTTTTTTTTTTCTGTGATACTTCCCCTTTTCTTTTTTATTGGGAACAATGACCATGTTTTAAAGATTTTTGAAAAATTTGAGAAAACTGTAGCAACCTTATTCACGCTTCTCCCTTTTTGTCCGTCTTTTCACCTGTTGGCACTTCCTGCCTAAGTTCCTTCATAGGTTGTAAGGTTGCTATTGTGTGTGGGTGTTTTTTAGTCTTGATATCATTGTTCAACATGGTCAACTTATAAATCAGTAGATAGAAGGTGAATCAGGGCTTTTGGATTGAAAACAATGGAAATCAAATCTGCTGAATTTAAGGAAAATGGAATTATATGGGAACTCATGGAATTTATGCAAATCTTTGGAGAGCTAGGCCTAGATTCAATAAGCAGAATGCTATTGCAGGAATGAGCAAATCTTACCAATGTCAGTTTCATTTTCACTCTATTCAATATTTAAATTCCTAAGAGTGAGATTTAAATTGACCTAGCTTACATCAAGTGCTTGCCTCTAGCTTCATCTGGTTGTTGAGTGAAAGGATCTGGTGGAAGCAGCCTCCAAAGGCCCCTTTCTCATCCATAGTGGGTGGGAAGGCACCTGAATTTACCATTTTACCAAAAGTATTTCCAAAGCAGGAGGAGTAATTTCCCAAGGGAAACTGTAGTGCTGTTCGGAAGCATGCTAGTGCTTCTTGAATATTGGGTGGCAAAGTCCAAATACCCATAAGCAAAATCTAGCAGTTTCAGGTGAATTTTCATTGACATTGATTACAGAGTGAACACATTTTGGAATCTCATATTTCTTTTTAACTACAAGTATTTTATAAACCATCGTTTATAAATCTATCTAGGAAATATATAAAATAAGTGAATTTCCCTTTTAAACTTTTATAAGATCATCTGAGTTTTATGGCTTTCAACAACCACTAGTAGATTAAGAATTTTGATTGAGATATTTTGCGTGTATTTATCATACTATATAAGAAAGCCTTATTGCTAAAAAACTATACAATCCTGTCATAGCAATTTCTAATACGTGTGAAACCTTTTCCATGAGGACTATTTCTTTAAAAAGATGTTTTACTAAAAAAACAGAAGGGTTTAACATGTTTAACAGCAAGCTCCACCAATAACTTGCAGCATCTTTTACACATACCTTCTTTTTTAATACATAAAATACAAAATTTTGTGATTACACAGTTAAAATATCAATGTATATTACCAAGCAACTGTGGAGCTGACTTCTTTCCCATTTGCTATTATGGCAATTTCTTTCCAGTAAGAATAAGCAATAAGACCAGTTTTCTGAATTCTTGGTTGAAAGCAAGTACTTGTTTGGCAGGTAAGTGGGCATTGTAAATAAGAAAGTCATTTTGAAAAGAAACTAAAACCTAAATTTATAAGCAATTTAGGACTGAAAAAACAAGGAACAAGAAAGTGCTTCCATAACACGAGGAATTAGAATCAGGATCTAAAAAGCTCTAGGAACCCAGGCAACTTCTTTCTCATTTGCCCTCTCTCTGGTCTTTGGCCTCTGGTTCCCGCTTTCCTGGGCTTCTCCATCTTTTTTCATCTCTTTCTTTATGCCAGCCTTTGCTGCTTCTATACATAGTGCCCCTTTCTCACTTACTACCCTATCTAAAGTCATTGCCTATTTATGGTTTCTGTTCCCATTGATTGTCCCCTAATATCCATTTGCCCTTTTATCCACAGTAAATCATTTTTTAGGTAGGCCCATGACTACTTACATGTACACCACGTTTCAACCTTCCTTATAGCCACCTGTGGATATATGACTCTCTTTTCACCAGAACTAATAAGTGAAAATTCCAAGTCATGCCCTTAAAAGGAGTGTGCATTTCCCTTTCCACCTTCCTGCTGGTTGTGATGTGGAGGAGATGTTGAGAGCCAGAGAAGCTACCCTGTGCCCAGAGAGGAAGCGGGAGCTAAGATGACACAACCGTGCTGTGGGCCTGGGCTGAAACCTCAGGCTCTACTGTGGGAGAGAAATCTCCACCTATTCTACTCTGGGGTCTCTTTGTCACAGAGGCTTAAACAGCATTCTAAATATAATATGTCTTTCAAGATTTGAACCTTTACAAGGGTGGGTAAGAGGCCTTTTTCATAGTTGTCCCCAATGTTTAGAGCTATTAGGCACTCAAAAAATATTGGTTAAATGTTGTTATGGGCTGAATTGTGTCCCCCCAAAATTACCGTGTTGAAGTCCTAATCCTCAAGTACCTCAGAATGTAACTCTTTAAAGAGGTAGTTAAGGTTAAATGATGTCATTAGGGTGGGCCCTGATCCAATATGACTGATGTCCTTGTAAGAAGAGGAAATTTGGACACAGAGGAAACAACATATGACGACATAGGGAGAAAACAGCCATCTACAAGTCAAGGAAAGAGGCCTCAGAAGAAATCAACCCTGTCGACGCCTTGATTTCGGACTTCTAGGCTCCAGAATTGTGAGAAAATAAATTTCTATTGTTTAAGATACCCAGTCTGCGGTACTTTGTTATGGCAGCCCTAGCAAACTAATACAAACGTTTAAGTGATAGGGAGGTTTTTATAGAAGTTTTGTTTTGTTTTAAATAAAAGAAGGCCTGGGGGATTAATCAAGGTTAGAAAAAGATAAGCAGATAGAAAATGTTTCTTTTCTTTTACTCAAGGACAACGTCAGTGCACGCTAGAATCACTTAAATTTGGAGTAAATAGAAACCATTAAAACCAAGAGGTAAAGTTCCATGTTTTCAAGTTTGCTGATGATTTGAGTCACTATGGACTTTAGCAATTGATTAGAAATCTAATTATTCTGAGAAAGTCAGGGGAAAGCTCTTTATTTTAAAATCCCAAGAACATTGCAAATTGCACTACTCACATTATCCACAGTAAAAATTACTGCTTTAAATAGAACTTTCTTATGTAGCAGAAGAGCAGATTCTTGTTCAAGTGACAGTAATCACAGAATTTCAGGATATGCTCAGACCAAAAAAAGTCACTCTTAAGATTTTCTTCAAAGCTTAATGAGCTGAAAATCCATGACTGTACATAAGTTAGAAGACAAATTTTCATGAAGAATATGTTTGTTAAGAACTTCCATTTAAAGTAACAAAAACCTACTTGAGCTAGCCTAAAGAGGAAGCAAAAAAGACATTTTATTGGAAAGCTATGGGAGTTTCTCAGAACCAATAGGTAGAAACTCAAGGTGGGTCTCAGGTGAGAGTGGAACCAGGAACTGGAAAGCTGTCAAGATCCCAGCCATCACTCTTACTTTGTGTGTGTGAGTCTCTCTCTGGGCCCTCCTGGTGTCTCATCTCTGTTTTATTCAGCTTTATTCCTACTCCCTCCTCCTTCCTTCTCTATTCCTCTCTGTGGTCAAAGGTGAAAGGGATGGAGAGGAGGAATGTTGTATAAATAGAGCAGACCGACTCTCCATCTATAGGAGCAGGGGAAGTTGTTTCTTAAGAGAACTAGGGATGAGTTGTGTTTGGGCTAATACCCTGAAAAGTTTATGTTATGATATTCACTTTAAAAAATCCACATGTATGATTTCTCACCCTAAACATTTTTCTTGATTAAAACAAATTACACACTTCATTAGGGCATAATTTCATAGGGAACGTAGGGATACGTAAAGTAAAATTGATAAAGTAGTATATGATTTTCCATCTATCATCATGTAGTACTCCATATGACCTCCAGAAGTTAATTTCTGGGGTTTAGAGTTTCTGCTTGGGGACCAGAATTCTGAGCTAAATCTTTATTAACTGGTACTAAAATCAGACAGGCCATTGGAGATAGGAATAAGAAACAAAGCTGTTTGTACACATATATATTTCTTAGATTTTGAACAGAAACTGTCAATAAATAGAAGAACCAGTTTTCAAAATAGGAGTATTTATTTCCTTCCCACATATTTGTACTGCCCTTACTGAAGAAGCTGATGAGGAAGAATTGATGCTTTCAAGACTAGAGTTCACTGAGTTGTTTGAGTCTTTTCTTTGACGTTTACCACACTGTGACATATTTTCAATCAGCCTAACTTTTGAGTGTTATAAATTTAGCAATACCTTCATGAGTGGATTATTTTTTGGCACTTTATAGCTCCTTCCCCTAGTAAACAAGGAGGATGTAGGTATGAGGCAGGCTGGGACCTAGGCAAAATGGGGGTGACAAGGAAGAGACTTTACACTGGATAGAGAACCCCATCCCCACCAGGGTGCAGGGAACGGGTATGGGGAAGCTCTCTCATTTGCAGAGATTGGTTAGGTCAAGGTTAACCCACAGTCTTACAAAGCAGAGCAGCCCAGACATGAGTCATTCACACACCATCAAGAAGCCTATCAGACATGATTTACTTCCAGCCAGCAAGTGACAGAAACCTCACCCCAAATTTGCTTGAACAAAAACCAAATAAATTAGCTCATAAAACTGGACAGTCCCAAGAGAGGGTTGGGTTTTTTTTGTTTTTTGGAAGATTGGTGTTTTTTGTTTTTTTGGAAGATTGGCCCTGCGCTAACATCTGTTGCCAATCTTCCTCTTTTTTCTTTTATCCTCCCCAAAGCCCCAGTACATAGTTATGTATCATAGTTGTAGATCTGCAGCTCTTCTATGTGGGACACCTCCTCAGCATGGCTTGATGAGCGGTGAGTAGGTCCGCGCCCAGGATCCGAACTGGCGAACCCCGGGCCGCCAAAGCAGAATGCAACCTTAGGCGCTACACTGGGGGCTGGACCCCAGAGCATTGGGTTTGAGGTGACTTGTGTGGAGACTTACATGATGTAATCATAACCCAGTTCTCTCCACCTCTTGGTTTGACTCGGTTCTTCTCTAGTGTGTTGGATTTATTCTAAGACAAGTCCTACCCTCATGGTTGTGAGATAGTTGCCTGTAGCTAAGTGTCATCCTTAGATCCAGGTGAAAAGGCCCCTCATCTAAACCCTATACTATACAGAGCTCTTCTCTGGCTCTCCTCTAGCCATGCCCCTCCCCATGGGGCAAAGAGCCTCTGGAGCCAAAGGCACGTACTCCTCTGGAATTTTCTCACCTCCTCTTGATCACACTCTGGGTACCACGGACCCAAGAATTCCCTGCCAAAATCTCCAGCCCTGAGTGGACCTCTTTTTCGAGTCCAACCCCCTGCAGGTGAACTAAATTGCCCATTTGCATACCTTTGGGTCCAAGAGTTAGTCGTTTGCAGATGGTGTGTATGGAATTAGGATGAGCAGGTGGGGTTGTTCACACATGGCTTATGAGTCCTCTTCTGGTACAGAATTGAGGAGGAGGGAGAAGAGAAGGAGTTGGGCCAAAGTGGGTGTGATCTTTTCATCCAGCCATGTTCTACAGCAGAAATCTGAGGAGTTTGAGAATTTGAACCTGACTTTGCCAATTATCATGAAAATATATCTGTCCATTTAGGAGAAAAGAACAATTTGTATTTAACGTTGTGTTTGATTTTGACATATTTAAGCATGTGGCTCTATGTTTAGAACATAGGCTTCCATTTGTTCTCTTGCTCTGTGACCTGCAAATATTAGGGTTAAACCTGCTTAAGTTACAACCTCTCAGGTTTAAATTTAACCAAAGAAGAGGAAGCAACTATCCTCCAACTTCCAGGAGAATTCCTGACGTTTTTTCTGCGTGGGTCATTCTAGGTCACCTTCCCACCTCTGAACCAATTACTGTAGGAATAGGATATCTTGGCTCCCAAACTCCATCTCTAGGGCTTAGAACAGAGGCTTACCCAGTCTACTCAGACTAAAATGGGGAAAGGCTGGATCCTAGGCAAAAGTTGGAACTATTGCTAGAAAGGAGGAATGGGTGTTTAGGCTGGAAGGTCAGCCCTAATACTGGGACATTTTATCTGGCTCTCAGTTCTAAGATATTGATGGCTTGTTTTACAGGATGGTCTGGCAGGACCTGGTTGATCCTAGGAGGAGGGGCATCACTATTTGGCAAGGAAGGTGAGAAGGCAGACAGGACAACTGAGGCAGATGCCGTCTCCGTGGGCAAGCCCATCACCAGGAAAGGGGAAAGGAGAAAGAATGCTCTAGGTCAGGAGTGCCCAGGCCTCCAAGGCATACCAGACTCTAGCCTTCTCAGAAACAGATGCTTGAGGGAACAGCCTAGGGATCCAGGTCTGGTATGATGAGTTAATTCTGAAAAGCTTGCAGACAGTCTGAGGAACTTACAATTGGACAGAAACGAAGGTGTAATTGTGCATGTGAGAAGAGGGCATCCATGGAATAGACCAAGGAGAGGAGATGAGGCAGGAGGATGGCTTTCCTGCTGGCTTTCGTAACACTACTTCTAAAGAGAAGACTCTCCGTTCGGAGAAAAGTTGGTCTCTTAATTATGATATTTGCAATGTTAGAACCATTATGACCAAAAGAGATTTTGTACACTTTTTAAAAAGCATTAGGGGAGAATATTATTAGTTTTAAGATCCCCAAATCATGTTTATATTTGCTCTGCTATAATTCATAAAATTCTAAGCACTTTATAAATAGGTGGCCTTTATTAGTGGTCAAAAGCATTCAATTTACTATCATTATATAGATGAAGAACTAAGGTACAACTTAATTTTAGTCACGAATTGCAGTATTTACTCTCGACTCCTTCCCTCCACTATCTCTATCACTTGCTTTCTTTGTCCAGGGTTTCTAAGGTGATGTTTACATTTTTATTGGCTTAATTTTCTGGCTAGAACATTTTAGTTTTTGCATGAAATAAAAGCAGAGTACTTTGTATATTACAGGGACCCATCAAATATTTGATTTCTATGGAAGAAAGTAAAATAGCCTTAACTAATTTCCTAATTTACATCATACTGATTCATAGAAATTTGAACCTAAAAAAATATTTGTAGAACACGCCTGTCCATCTTTTCTCTTCTTGACAGAGGAGAATTCTATCTCAGACGGTGGTTAACTGCCTTATGCAGGCATTTCAAACACAGGTGCTGGACTAATGGGAACATCCCAAGACACCCAAAATCACCGCTTCTTTGCCTACACACAAGGCTGGCTGTAGATGGATTAAGACTAAAGAACTTCTTTTTCTATCAACAACTTGGAAATACTAATAGCTGTTTTTGAAAATAGAAAAAATTCCATTTGGGAAAACGTTTTCTTCTCAGGGATTCTCAAGAGTGGGATAAGGCCTTGGAAATCTTTTAGCTTAAAACCCCATTTGATGCAAGAACACTTTTTTTGCCTTGAAAATAACAGTAAATTATTAAAAGGTCGGGCAATTCTGAAACATCATTAACAAACCCATACCAAGAGAAAATGGCTTTGAAACATTAGATGTAAGTTAATAGGTAGTAGCAGCAACATCACAGAAAGAAAAAGAGATAGAATAGTCCCTGTGACCTCCTGGTGCAAAAGACAATTCCATTTCATCTCATTTAAGCTGAAATTTCAAAACTGTAAAGTCAGAGTAGTGTGAAAATCACCAAGTTACAAAATACCTTAATATGAAGGTATAATGGTCCAAAGAAAAAGGGGTGAAGTGAGATTGCCTGGCATAGCCTATCTCTTCTTTCATATTGTGATCAATATAACTACAGGAATGTTGGGAGCACCAGCCTAGATTCTGCTACCTGGCACTCACTCGAGTTTCTTACCAATTATTTCTCACATTATGTCAACCCTGGGCACATATCAGCTTTTGATATTTGGAATGCCTGGAAGTCTTTTAGTAGGTTGGCCCTAGGCAACTTTTAAAACTCACATTCCTAGAAATTACAGTGTTGGAGCTCACTAATGATTTCATTCTCCAGGTTATATATTTTCACCAGCAGGAAGCGTTCAGTATCTTGAATGAAATGGTTTATGGATTGTGAGAATCAAGGAATGATGACAGAGCTGAAGGGTCCCAGATGGATCAAGTCAAAAATTCATCTTCCTCATTTTACAGTTGAGGAAACTGAGGCCCAGAGAAATCCTCAAGATCACTTGGCCTGTTATAGCAACCTCAGGGTTGGATAATTTAGTGGCTCAATGACACCATCGAGGACCCAGGTTCTTTTCAATTTTCAGTTCTGCCCTCTCAAGGTATCAACTTTTCCCACAAACTTGCTTATCTCATGACAGGAAAGTAGCTGAAGCAGCTCTGAGAATCACATCTAGATGGAATATTAACCAACTGAAAAAGAGGAAGGTGTCCTTCTTGTGTCTTATTTGAGCATGAGAAAGTCTTTCCCAGGAGATTCCAGCAGATTTCTCCTTGATGATTGGTCAGAATTGGGTCATGTGTCCTTTCTAAAACAATTACTGGCAAGTAAAATGAGAATGCCAGTACGGATTTACCCTCTGGGGCTGAGAATCGGGTTGCCTCTCTCAAGTACATGGCCACATGGACAAGGGTGGCTATTTGAACAAAATCAGGATCATTTTAGCACATGTGTGCATGGAAATAGATATTGAGTAGGTAACCAATAGAATCTTCTACACGCTATAAGGAGCCCGAAACCTCAAGTAACAGTTGAAGATCACTGGAAATGATTTATTTTAGAAACCTACGATGCATGTCTCTGCTGTCTCTTGCTCTAGTGTGCCTATCTTTTTCTTCTTCTTCCCTGTCTGCCTTACTACCTTCTCCCTCCCTCTCCTTCCCCTAAGATGGTTATGAACTGAAATTAGTCTACACCACTTTGAGGGCCCACTGTATGCAAAGCATCATATTAATATAACTTAATCTTTGGGGAGTATTTATTCAAATGCTATAAGCTATGTTACTTACAAGCCAGTTTATTATTTTATAATATTAATCAATGTCTAAACTAAATAACTATTTAATATCAAAGACGTGTTTGTTTTTTCTTTTTACTCTGGTAATCAAAAATCTTTCATATAGAAAAGATTTCCACTGAGTTGCTGCCACCAAAATACCTAAAAATCCACATCAATGTATGTATTTTTTCTTAAGTGTTCATTGTATCTCAAAATGCTGATGAATATATTATTTTCTTCTACTGGTCATTTCATTCTATGATTAGAATTATATTCTCCACTAGTGGGAGGTCTTTTGTTTCCTTAAAATCCTTTTCTGTTACAGTTTCTTGTCTCAAAGACCATATTGGTACCATTGCACTCACTTGACAAGGGTCAGTTGCTATGTGTCCCAAAACTTGCTATAAATATTGAAATGAGTATTATTCTTCAGCTCTGAAGGAATCTAATGTGAATCATCATGAATTATGTTATGAATGTATAAGGGGTGACCATAAATAAGGCTGATTATTTTTTAACATAGCAAACCTTCATTAAAGCTAGGTCAGTTCTTTCACTGGTCTGAAAAGCATAGGAAAGCACATAGACTTTTTTCAGGAAAGAAAAAGCTAGCTGAATTCTCCACTGAAATATTTACTCTTTTTGTGGCTTTTTGCAAGTTGTTTCTAAGTCTTAGTTTTCTTTTCTCCAAAAGAAATTTTATAATTTATAATTATATCATCCTATAATTTATTGTCCAACTGGGACAATTTCTGCATGTTTCCCTCAGGGATTCTTTCAGGATTTTTGGGGGGGGGGGGATATTTTGGTTGAAGCATAACATAAACAGAAAAAGGCACATATTGTAAGTAGATTTTCACAAATTGAATAAATCCATCAAACCGATACCCAAATTAAAAATCTGTGAAATCAGCACCCAGATTAAAAAATAGAATATTACCAAGATTCAGACTGAAATGTTTGATTTTGAGAGTGAAAGGTGGCATTATTTTTAACAGCCTAATTGAGGTGTAATTGATATACAATAAACTATGCATATTTAAATTTACAGTTTAATGAGTTTTGACATATACCTGTGAAACTATTGCCACAGTCAAGATAATAAACATATTCACCATCCAAAAAGTTTCCCTTTGTCTCTTTGTAATCTCTCCTTTCATCTCCATTTCCTATGCCCAGGCACCCACCGATCTGGTTTCTGTCACATGTTTGCTCTTATAGACTTTTATATAAAGAGACTCATATACTATGTCCTTTTTTGTTTGACTTCTTTCACACAGATTCTTACATGTTGTGTATAGCAATAGTTTCTTCCTATTTATTTCTGAGTAGTATTGCATTGTATGGCTACACCATAATTTGTTTCTCCATTCTCCTATTGAACATTTGGGTTTCTAGTCTGGAGTTATTACTAATAAAGCTGCTATGAAATTTATGTAAAAGTCTTGGTATAGACGTATGTATTCATTTTTTTAATGTAAACATCTAGGTGTAGAATGGCTGGATGTTGTGGTAGGTACAATTACATTTTTAAGAAACTGCCAAGTAATTTTCCAAAGTGGTTGCACCATTTTACATTCTTTACAGAAATGTGTTAGAAGTATAGTTTCTCTGCATCCTCACCAACAATTGGTATGGTCAGTGTTTATAATTTTAGCCATTCTAGTATGTGTGTAATGGCATCTCATTTTGGTTTTAATTTGCATTTTCCTAATGACTAATGATGGTGAACATGTTTTCATGTGCTTGAGGGGGCTCTATTTTTTAATTGCACCAAGACAACAGGCATAAAGTAAGACTGTCTCTGGCATATTGGGATATGTGGTGACCTAAACAAAGATAAATGAAGCATTGATTTGTAGATGTTGAAACATCTTTGCATCCCTGGAATAAATCCCACTTGATTGTGGTATATAGGACATGCACCACATAAACAAAAAATGAAGGATAAAAATCATATGATCATCTCAATTGCTGTAGAAAAAAACATTTGACAAAATTCAACATCCATTTATGATAAAAACTCTCAACGAACTGGGTATAGAGAGAATGAACCTCAACATAATAAAGGCCATATATGACAAGCCCACAGCTAACATCGGATTCCATGGTGAAAACCCGAAAGCTTTTCCTCTAAGATTAGGAGCAAGAAAGGAAAGCCCACTCTCACCACTTTTATTCAACACAGTGCTGGAAGCCCTAGCCAGTGCAATCAGCAAAGAAAAAGAGATAAAAGTCATCCAAACTGGAAAGGAAGAAATAGATTGTCTCTATTTGCAGATGACATGATATTATGTATAGAAAGCCCTAAAGACTCTGCCAAAAACTATTAGAACTAGTAAAAGAATGCAGTAAGATTGCAGGATACAAAATCAATATACAAAAATCAGTTGTGTTTTTATACACTAATCATAAACTATCAAAAAGAGAAATTAAGAAAACATTTCCAACACATTAAAAAGAATAAAATAATTAGGAATGAATTGAACCAACAAGGTGAAAGACCTGTACACTGAAAACTATAAGATATTGATGAAAGAAATTGAAGAAGACACAAAAAAATGGAAGGATACTCTGTGCTCATGAATTGGAAGAATTAACATTGTTAAAAATGTTCATGCTACCCAAGCAACCTATAGATTCAATGCAATCCCTGTCAAAATTCCAATGGCAGATTTCACAGAAATAGAGTAAACAATCCTAAAATTTGTATGGAACCACAAAAGACTCTGAATAACCAAAGCAATCTTGAGAACGAACAAAGCTGGAGGCATCATGCTTCCTGATTTCAAACTATATTACAAAGCTATAGTAATCAAAAACAGTATGGTACTGGCATATAAACAGACACATAGATCAATGGAACAGAATAGAAAGCCCAGAAATAAATCCACAAATATATGGTCAATTAATTTATGACAAAGGAGCCAGGAATATACAATGGAGAAAGGATAGTCTCTTCAATAAAAGGTGTGAGAAAACTTGACAGCCACATGCAAAAGAATGAAGCTGGACCCCTATCTTATGCAAAAGCAACTCAAAATGGATTAAAGATTTGAATGTGAGATCTGAAACCATAAATCTTCTAGAAGAAAACATAGAGGATAGGCTCCTTGACATTGGTCTTGGTGATGATTTTTTGGATTTGACTCCAAAAGCAAAAATAAACAAGTGGGACCATATCAAACTCAAAATCTTCTGCACAGCAAAGGAAACCATCAACAAAACAAAAAGACAACCTACTGAATGGGAGAAAATATTTGCAAATCATATATCTGATAAGGGGTTAATAGCCAAAATATATAAAGAACTCATACAACTCAGTAGCAAAAAAAAAAAAAAAAACAATCTGATTAAAAATGGGCAAAGGAACTGAACATTTTTCCTGAGAAGACATACAGACAGCCAACAGGTGTATGGAAAGGTGCTCAACAGCATTAATCATCAGAGAAATACAAATCAAAACCACAATGAGATATCACCTCACACCTGTTAGAATGGCTATCAGCAAAAAGATAAGAGAGGGACTGGCCCGGCAGCATAGTGGTTAGGTTCGCATGCTCCACTTCGGCACTCCAGGGTTCATGGGTTCGGATTCTGGGCACAGACGTACAAGCTGCTCATCCCTACACACTGCTCATCAAGCCATGCTGTGGTGATGTCCCACATACAAAATATAGGAAGATTGACACAGACGTTAGCTCAGGGACAATCTTCCTCACAACACACATAAAAAGATCAGAGAAAGCAAGTGTTGGCAAAGATGTGGAGAAAAGGGAACCTTGTGCACTGTTGGTGGGAATGTAAATTGGCACAGCCGCTATGGAAAACAGTATGGAGATTCCTCAAACAGTTAAAAATAGAATTACCATATAATCCAGCAAGTCCACTTCTGGGTATTTATTCACTATCTCAAAATATATATCTGCACCTCCATGTTCATTGCAGCATTATTTACAATAGCTAACACATATGGAAGCAACCTAAGTGTCCAGGGACAGATGAATAGATAAAGAAAATGTGGTATATATGTACATGATGGAATATTACCCAGCCACAAAAAAGAAGGAAATCTTGCCATTTGAGACAACATGGATGGTCCTTGAGGACATTACACTAAGTGAAATAAGTCAGACAGAGAAGGACAAATACTGTATGATCTCACTTATATGTGGAATCTAAAAAAAACCAAACTCACAGATACAGAGAACAGATTGATGGTTGCCAGAGGAGTGGGGTGGGAAGTGGGCGAAATGGGCGAAGGTGGTCAAAAGGTACAAACTTCCAGTTATAAAATAAATAAGTTCTGGGGATGTAATGTACAGCATGGTGACTATAGTTAGCAATACTATATTGCATATTTGAAAGTTGCTAAGAGTGTAGATCTTAAAAGTCCTTGTCACAAGAAAAAAAACTTTGTAACTATGTGAGGTGATAGATATTAACTTATTCTGGTCATTTCACAATATATACATATATCAAACCATTATATTGCATACTAATACTAAATATACAATGTTATATGTCAATTATATCTGAATAAAACTGGGAGGAAAAAAGAAGAATGAAGAAGGTAAAGGGAGAGGGATATGGGGAAAGAAGAAAAAGGCCTCTCATTGTGTTAGAAGGTTGTGACAGTGCTTTGCTATTGTAAAGTTACATAAAATTTTATTCTTGTTATTATGTAAGCTAACAATAATAATTCAAATTGATTCGGTTTTTTTCCCAAAGGAAAAATATGAAAAAGTTACACTCTTGTTTAAGGAATCTGAGGGTCAATATTCTTACAAAAGTCAGCAAAACGCTATGTTTAAAATTTATATGTATCTACATCAAACTGTATAGAACACTTCAAAAAGCATATACTAAGTAGTACAATATAGTAACAATCTTATAACATTGTACTTCATATGGCTCAATTTTATAGAACATTGTAAATGGTTCTTTCTCCTAAAGCAATTCTAGCCTTTCTTTTTCCCTTAGTGCAACAAATCAGAATGTGTAAGGTTATAGAATGCTGAGGGCTCTTTTGGAGAAACTTTGCCAGGCATCTTTGAGGAGACAGTTGGAGAGAATGACAGATATTTGATTAAGCACTTTGAACCACGGATGTTTTGTTCTTCTGCCCTCTTATTCTAAAATACAAAAACAAAATATTGGCAATTGTAGATGCTTATGAACAATCCATTGATATTTTTCTGTTGTAATTGTGTTTTCAAATGAAATAATGTCTGTCTATAGGCTAGAGCAGTAAGTTTATGCAAGAGGACATGAAAATATCCTATTAGTTTAGAATCTGTATCTACAGTGCATGACATCCAGGGGCATTATGCAACATCTTTATATGCAGCGTTGTAATTGCAATTATTCTGAACAACCTAGAATGCTTTGTACATTGTACAACTGTACAAATGTTAGTTAGGATTAAACATTGGACACAAAACCATTCCTAAATATGCAACCTGATTCCCTATGGTTTTAGTATTTGATTTCCAGATGACTAGAATCTTATGTGCTCTGGGATTTTCACAGAGTGATGAACAAAGTAAACATTTGAGCTGGAAATCACTGGAAGTGTGTGAACCAAATAAAAGGGTAATACAAAGTAAACCTATCCTTAACTTTATAACCAAGCATGGATTTTCTGGTTTACTGTTGTACAGTTGAGAAAGCATTTTCCTCCAGATTTGTTCAGTTTCACTGACAGGGAAGTGTTTTTTCTAATACAATAACCTCTTTTTTGCATGATTTTAGACAAATTTAAAGGAAATTTTTAAGCTGTAATCTTATGGTGAAGCAGCTTCCTATAAGACAAAAGCTGTGTCCTTACAAGCCTAGCTCAATTTCTTAAAACCAGATGATCTTGGTCAATTCATTTTGCCTTGGACCAGCTTGTTTTTCAAATTCCTTATCTATACAATAGGGGCACTAGTACCCAACTATCTCAAAGGATTCATTTAGAAAATGAGAAAACCACCATTTTCTTTAGGTAATTTGTCAAGATCACAAATAATTTAGGGTCAGAGGTGACTTAGGACTAGGTCTCCTAAGTCTAAAACTTGATCTCCTCTTCGAAGCATACCTCTCAATCTCATGAGGTAAGACATAAAGAAGCTTGGATAATTAGTATGAAATTTCAGGTAGCAGCTGGTATTAAATTGTCATGTTTGATCTCTCTCCAGATTGTAGCTTCCTGATGTGGAAACCACCTAAAGTTCCAGTTAGAATGGTGGCACTCTCTCTCTAAATCTAGGCACCTTTCCCTCTTTTCCAAATTAACGTCGTTCGCTCTGCCCAAAGCCTACCTTTCCTGGAGCCATCTTATTTCAGCATTATCTATGCAACTCAAGAGTTTTCAGAAATGCAACAAAGCTAAGAAGATGTCTCCCCAGTAAGAATCAAACAGGATGGCATAAGGTGGAGAGTGAGGTTTTGGCCAGACTGATGCCAGGTGGGTGGAAGAATCTTAGGAAGATTTAATCAGATTCAGTTTAAATTTATATGCTGTTCACTTTAAATCCCAATATGGATATAATGAGCTCAGAAGTATAAATAAAAATCATATAAAATCTCAGTGCTTCATGGGCTGCCAGTAATTCCACATGATTGCATTCATTCAAAATAGTCACCACGGAAAACTCAAAGCTCTTTTGAAGAACTGCTGAAACCATTTTGGATTTTTCTTTTCAAATTATTAGTATAGTCAGTGTGGGCCCTTCTTTTCCTCCCTGCTTTTTCATTTTTCCTCTCCCATGCATACAAGTTCTTTATAGCCTATCCCTGACATTGACCAAAAATGGATTATCTAAAACAATCAGTTACCTGCTCACCACCTATGGCTCTGAATGTCTGTCTGCTATTTCAAAAACTAATCCTTCGTTCCCATTTCTCAACCGTCCACAAAGAATGATGACCTGCCACCATTGGAGAGGTATTTCAAATGTTTTGCAGGTTTTTAAGGACGATTCAAAGGAAGAGGTTCAAGGCATTTTAAGTAATATCAGCAGCACTGAAATAAGTGAATAATTTCTAACAGTGAATACTCTTAAGAGAGAAAATTAATTTTGGTACTTAATTTTAGTGTTTGTTAAAAGATGAGTCTGATTAATTCTTTGCTATACTTTTATACTTTGCTATGCACACATGTGTGTATAATCTCAAAATCTCTTGCATATTTTTAAATGGAAAGTTAAAATTGAAAGACAGCAACAGAAGAGAAATCAGCATGTAAAATGCCATGAGAGAAAACTGCTGCTGGGAGAACATAAACGCAAAAGAGATCTGACAGACTCCCTTCATAGTTTTACCCAGTAAAGTAGTAACAGTTACAAATAAAAATGTTGAGGAAAAGTAACAAAATTTCAATATTTTTTAACACATTTAAAGGCTTTGGCTATAATCAACCCGTTGGGAATCTAAAAACCTATAAGAACATTTTGTTTCTCTAATAATCAACTTCAATATGCATTTTATTCTATTATTTTACTTGTTTTACTTTATTTAGTGGAATTTTAGGAATAAGTTTTAACTTTATCAACTTTAAATTTTATGTCTTACTGATATACTCATAAACACTGCATTTACATTTTATCTAGGTGTTTGATTTTGTTACATACCACTGAAAATTCAGTAATCATAAATGCACAACCTCTTACTCCTAAAGCATGCACACAGGCTCTCTTTAATAATTCAAAGAGCTGTCTATAACGATGAAGTCATACTGATGAACTCAATAGGAACATTCTAATACTATTAAACATAACTTAAATAATTCCCTGTAGAAACCAGGCATAATAGAGCAAGAAAAATAAATTCTAAGTGCTCAAAATATTTTGCTTTTTCTTATGCCAATGCATATTTCTTAAATCATACTGACAGTTTTTCCTCTCCTTTTGTTGGAGTACATGACAGTTTTCACATACTGGAGCAGGTGCAAAAGATAAATGCTTCCCTATTAAAGTCAAGAATGTCAGCATTCTGTGTGTAATGACGGGCAGACCTCCATCATTTTTGCATAAGACATCTCCTGGGGAAGCTATCACCAGACCTTATTACTACACTATCAACTTACTCTCATCTCAAGTTGTTATTCTTCAAAGACAACCAGCTGAGTTGCACTTGACGTTTTTAGATTCCTTGATAGGTGATGAAAGAAATAAGTCACACAGAGAATAGAGGACAAGGTTATTCATAATTTCATTTAACACCAAACAACTCCAAAATCACCACTCCTTTAAATATAGTATTGTGCATTTTGAAATTATGACATATTGGTAATGATTCAATCTGGCTATATAAAATAAGTGATTGAGACAAAAATTAAAAAAGAAACAGTAAATGATTTTTGTCAATATAGGACTATGGTAGATTCTACAATGAATTAATTAGGGCCAGCAATTAAGAAATTAATTGAAAAAATTATATTGTAATTACAATAAAATATGGCTAGATATTTTATTATTTCCTTTGATGTTATTTATAGAAGCTCTTTTTCAGATGACTATAAATCATGAGCCACACTCAGATTGCATAATGAAAGAATGATTTTTTCTCAGTTTATTGGAGGCGACATGACATTCTACAGAAGATAACAAAGTCTATACTGAATTATTTTGAACTAAGAAGCTAAATTGGAATTTGTTATGGTGAAAGGAGAAAAAAAATGAAACTCCCCAAAGACATCAATTAATGAGATTTTTGTTTGTGAAATGGCCATGTGTAGAGAATAACATAAAATGAGTATAATCTTGTAGTCAAACAAGTACTCCTTCTCATTATCTTTCCTAATTTTTCTACATATAGGCACCCCATCTTCACCTAGAATTATGAGACTAAAGCTCCAGTCTGTGGCAAGTTTAGTAAAACTTGAATATCCAGGGCTCCATCTATTTTTTCACTCTATCTTAGAGCCAGCACTGTATTTCCAACTGAAGAATGAGGCTGATTGGGTTCACATGGCATGTATAAGCCTGAAGAAAGCTACTGAAAAACCTATCACCAAAAAATCCATAAAGGCAAATTGAGAGTTCTACAAGACACACTCCTTCCGCAGGGGGTTTCTGTATCCACCCTAAAGTATATATATAACAATGGAATATTGTTCAGCCGTGAGAAAGAAGGAAATCCTGCCATTTGCAACAACATGGATGAATCTGGAGGATATAATCCTAAGTGAAACAAGCCAGACAGAGAAATACACATTTGGATCATCTCACTTGTATGCGGAATCTAAAAAAAGCCAAACCCACAGAAACAGAAAGTAGAATGGTAGTTACAAGGGGCTGGGGAGGTGGGGGAAATGGGGAGATGCTACTCAAAAGGTACAAACCTTCAGTCATAAGATGAATAAATTCTGGGGATATAACGTACAACATGGTGACTATAGTTAATAATACTGTATTTTATACTTGAAATTTGCTACGAGACTAGTATTAAGCATTCTCACCACACACACGAATGTAACTATGAGAGGTGATGGATGTATTAATTAACTTGATTGTGGTAATCATTTCACAATGTATACGTAGAGCAAATCACCATGTTGTACATTTTAAATGCATACAATTTTGTCAATTATACTTCGATAAAGCTGGGGGGGAATAAAGTAAGGACAAACTCTAGGAAATAAGCTGAAGTGTAAAGAGACAGCTTGAGACAGACAGGAGAGAGCCTCCCTTGACTCTATTACTTGATGAGGGAAAAGGCCAGGAAGTTCTTGGATTTTGGTAGAACAAAAGAGATTACTTATTTCTGCACTGCTGTTTGAATTCTTTGATAAAAGTCAAATTTTCTGCCTAGTATAGAAATCAGTCTTTGATCTGGGGCAAGATCTGTTAACAGTCACTTCAACTTAGACAAATTTGGTTTTTCCTAGTAAAGTAATTTCAGCCTCAATATCTTGGGGAGAAAACTTTTAAATATACACAGAATCAAGCTTTATTGACCCCCATTATGACAATAGATCATCTTCTTCACAATTTTTGGTATCACGTGCCCCTCCAAAGTTCAACTAAAGCCATATTAGTTTTATATGAAAGTACTGCAAGTAGCAACAATATCAAATATATTTATGCCTTCTGTTTCCAAATTTGCCTCAGATAGAAGTTTAAAAAGTTGGTGAAACACACTTATTAATGAATGTATCAGAACATTACTGAATTTTATGAAGAAACTATTTGATATTGAAACAAGCCTGGCATAATTTTGTTCTATTAAAAAATCCTCTAGTATTTTTCTTAAATTGTTAAGAGTCTTCACCTCTTTCACCTGAAAGTAGCTACAGCATTAAAAATGTATTATCATTAATCCACTCAAAATTTCATCAACACAGATTCTAATAATGTCAATCATTATATCAAATTTACTATTGGGGGGAAGATTTTGAGTAGTGCAGCATTTTTTTGTAATAATAAATGCAAAGAAGATTAAAATTAGGTATTTATTTATTGTCTGGTAACACTGATGAGAAAATAGCAATGTCAGACATAACCATAGGGTACAGCCTCCAATCCTTATGCCATATATAAATTTATATGTCAGGTGCTTTAACATTCTATATTTATACCATTTTATGTTCAAAGGGAAGAATATTAAGATTGTAAAACTAACTAGAAAGGAGATTATTCAAAAGTTTAAAAATTTTTTTAAACTAACCATAAAATCTTGTTTCAAGAGCTTTTTTGACCCTTATGATCTCAAATTACTGCAGAAGTCATAATGTAAAAGTAATGAAATACTCTACAAAAATGTTCAATAGGATTTAAAAGTTTAACTTAAGAAAATTTGGAAGTTCAATCATTCTCAAAGAGGCCGTAAGGATGATTAAAATCCTGAAGGAAACCTGAAAGAAAAAGGACACAGTCATTACTGGAAATGTAGTACAACGTTAACTCTCAGGTTTCATGCTTAGACTAGAAAGCTTAGGTTCACAGCCATTACACCAATTTTTATAGAAATGTAATATTTTCCAACTCATGGTTCGTCCCTTGAAAGGCTGTATGTGGGTAATAATAATTATCAACTCCAATTAGTCACACACACTGGGATAAATTGGGAATGAAAAGCTTCTTCAATTACCCAAACTAACATAAATGATTTATTTCCTTCTGCTGACATGAAAGGAAAAGAGTTGAATGTTCATGAAGGATAGCATTTACCCACCCTGCACTAAGGTCAGAGAGCTCACTCAGCACAAATATTCCCAGAAAAGGTTCAACTTGGCAGAAAAGAAACTATCTATTCCAAAAGGTCACCACGTCAGCTTGACTTTTCATCTGCTATGAGAAAAATCCTGTCAAAGCCCATTACTGTAAGGCAGCAGCTGTTCTGTAGAATGATAGCCTAAGAGAGAACAGTTTCTCATATGCCCCAATGCAGCTTCTCCGCTTCACAGGCTATTTCTTGTCTCCTCAGACACCATCCTTAGTCACAATCCCATGGCTTTGCTTTCCCATCTCAGATGCCTAGTCCCAAATAGTTCTCTACATTTTACATAAGTCCAGCTGAAAATCAGACCCTCTCAGTCAAGTCTAGTGGAACCCAAACTCCTTCCAATGACCTATAAATTCCTACATAATCTGACCCCTGCTGAAGTCTCCAGCTCATCCCCTTGCCTGCCAACCCCAATGAACTTCAGTTTCTCCGACACCCCAAGCTCTGTTATCACTCTGGAGCCTCCACCTAGTATGTTCCTCCCCCTCACTCTACACCTGGCTGATTCCTTATCATATTTTGGTCTTTGCTTAAACCCCACTCCCTCAAGGAGGCCTCTCCTATTTATCTTTAGTAGATTCACCTTTATTTTCCCCAATTTCAGTCCCTTCTTTTCTTTGCAGTGTCAAAAGTTTTAATTATTTTCCTTTGCTTCTCACTTTTTTTGTATCCACTCTGGGATCATTGCCCGTCTTTTTTTTTCCTTTTTTCCCCCAGCTTTACTGAGATATAATTGACATATAACATTATATAAGTTTAACTGAGCACCTTGTGTACAATGTGTTGATCTGACGCGCCAATATATTGCAAAATGATTACCGCCATAGCATTAGCTATCACCTCCAACACATCACATAATTACCATTTCTTTTTGTGGTGAGAACATTTCAGATATACTCTCTTAGCAATTTTCAAGTATACAGTACAGTATTACTAGCTATAATCACCATGCTGTACATTAGATCCTCAGAACTTATGCACCTTTTAACTGGAAGTTTGTACCTTTTGACCAACATCTCCCATTTTCCCCTGATATTGTCTGTCTTGTTCACATCGTATCCCCACTGCCAGATACAAAGCAAAAATGCAATAAACACTTATTCAGTCGAATCCATCCTACCCTGATCTTTTTCTAACTCCCTTTGTTCTTATCAGAATCAGAGCAAAATGAATTCATCGCTGACTTCATTGTATCATTATTATTCAAGTCAACAAATACACCTACCATATGCCTATACTTGTGAAGTGCCACCATAACAGCTATTATTGACTGTTTGTTTGTCATGTGCTAGGCACTGTTATAAGTACTTCACATACGTTATTTCATTGTATCGCCACAACCATGTAAACAAGCAACTATTTTTATCTCTAAAGAGGAGGAAACTGAGACATGGGGGGTAATGATGTGCCCAAGATATCACAAATGGTAAGGGGTAGAGCTAAGATTCTGAACTCTATTGAATAAAATACAATTTCCACCTTAAGATAAGTACCAGGAGAGAGGGGAAAGTAAAGCGAGCTGTAAACTCAAAGGGAAAGGATAACATTTGCTTACAAGAGACAATTTATTTGAAGGTGGCTTTTAAGATGAGATTTGAAAAAAAGTGAGGGTTTTGAGAAATGAATACCAGGAATTGGTGCAAGAGGCCATTATAAGAAAGAAAGTAGTGAAAACAAAAATATGGGGAAAGAGACACTAAGTGTGGGCAGGAAATAGTTGTAGTAGAGTTGTTATATGTTGTCCCATCTCTTGAGCCCAAATAGTGAAAGTCCTTCTTCTATCACTGAGAATTTATCTGTGACTGAAAAAGGAATTGAAAATACAATCAAGGTTTTAAAATAGTAATTATTGTGGATCTATTGTCTAAGTTACTAGTAACCTCCCTTGTTTGTTATCTATTTCTGGTGGCTATTTTCTCAGCAACTGGATTTTAAGATTTTTGATGGCAGGCACCACGTCTTATACTTCCAGCAGAGGAGTTATGAAAGCTGACTCTTGAAAATGTCAGTGGACAAGAAGAAGAAAAGTCAGAGGAGACTAGAGAGAGGCGAGGCACTACACATAGAGATGGTAATGGTACAGGGATGAAATATCTCCCTGCCCTCAAGGGGCTTCTTTCTGACACAGAGATGAAATGATCAGAGTAAATTCTTACAATACAATAAATATGTTAGAAGAAATACAAAGTCCTACAGCTCTAGAATTCTGCAAAGCAAAATTACTTTAAAATTAATTCCAATAGGTATTTAAATTATAATGGCATTTTCCTAAAGTGTTTATGCACAACTTTGTCAAGAGTAAGAACAGTAAATTTCTATGATGGTGAGTACTTATTTAAAGCTTCTCTGCAACAGTTATTTACATAGAACAGTGAGAGTCTCATCTACAAATTTATTAATGTGGTTGCCATGAACTCTCCTATACATGCCATGAGAATACAACACAGCATTTGCTTTATATGGTCCCTTCCTGTCGCTTTCTATAATTAAAGTTCTTGACTGGAGAAATTTAATGAAATTATTTTTCCTCATTCAGCAAAAAGCAATTACTTTCAATTCCTTTCACATATTCCCACCATACTCTCATTGGAACATTTATCTAAAGTCCCAAACAACTGAATACACACATGCACACACACACACACACAACTAACACTTGTATTAGGAAATGACTGAGTTGAAGGTGTGTGATGATTCTCCCTTATTTATCCTATTGAATTCACATAATCTTTTTTCATTCATTCACTCTGGAGAACTTTTTTTCTTTTTTTTTTTTTGTTGGTGAGGAAGATTGGTCCTGAGCTAACATTCATTGCCAATCTTCCTCTTTTTGCTTGAGGAAGATTGTCCCTGAGCTAACATCTGTGCCAATCTTCCTCTATTTTGTATGTGGGATGCTGCCACAGCATAGCTTGATGAGCAGTCTGTAGGTCCATGCCTGGGATCCAAACCTGTGAACCCTAGACCACCAAAGCGTAGCGCGCAAACTTAACCACCATGTCACTGGGCCAGCCCCTCAGCTTCATCTTATAAGTCCTTCACTGGAAAACTACTACAAAATCATGAGGAGTCACTTGCCTCTTTTTTTTTTTTAGTTGATGTGTATGATAAACTGGATTCTGATAATTATAGAAATTGAGAGTTTTAACAATACCTTAGAAAGCATCTAATCAAGGGAAGACCAAGTTAGACACAGCATACCCCACTCCCTCCACAGAGGGTAGATATTGCTAATAGATCCCAGTGCTCTTTCCCACTGAGCCTGGGTATTGCTTAGATTCTTTCTCTGTGTGATGCTCCAGGCAACCTCTACCCCATAAGATAAAACATTTATTGTGCATGACCCTTCTCATAGGACAGAAAATGTATCCTGTGATTCAAGCCACTTTGGAAAGCTACAATCTATTTTCAGCTACCATAGTATTTAATATTTAGCAAAACGCTCCTTAGTATCCTGAAACATGCTAACAGTTTAAAAGCATTACTGCAGTTTACAAAATAGACTATGTGTATGAGCACCTTTTGCCTGTGCCATGCCTTCGGTGCTCCTGACCACTCTTATCGTACACCTCAGCACGATGTATCCTGGCTCAATTACTCTGTGAGTCACTCCTCCACCTTCTTGAGGGCACCATGACTTCTTTCCACACCCTAGACTAAGGCCGTCCTGAAGGATCCATTCTTGCCCTTCTGTTCTTCTCTCGACACATTCCACAATCACTCTCACTCACACCCAAGGCTTCAGGTAGACTGCTTCCTCATTTAGGTCTCCAGCTCAAATTTCCCCAGCTCCAGACCCACAATTCCAACTCTGGTTGGAGTTTCTCTGTGCATGTCTTGCTGTTACCACAAATTCAACATGAAAACTTCATCCTTCTCACCAAAACTTCCTTGCCCTTCCTCCTGTTTTCCTTCTGTATATTTACAGCATCATCGTCTTCCAGTCACCCAAGCTGGAAACCTTGGTCATCTCCTTCAACTCCTCCTTTTCACTCTCTACTTCTAAATGATCTTTCACTCTCTACTTTTTTTTTTTTTTTTTTTGTGGGGAAGACCAGCCCTGAGCTAACATCTGTTGCCAATCCTCCCCTTTTTGCTGAGGAAGACTGGTCCTGGGCTAACATCTGTGCCCATCTTCCTCCACTTTATATGGGATGCCACCACGGCATGGCTGACAAGCAGTGCGCCGGTGGGCGCCTGGGATCTGAACTCACGAACCTCGGGCTGACAAGCGCAAACTAAACCGCTGCACCACCGGGCAGCCCCTCACTCTCTACTTTTAATTCACTCACCAATTCTAACATGAAACTTCATTCAAGTCTGTCCCCTCCTCCCAATCTCCAGTGCCACTGCCCTGGTTCAGGCTTTCACCTGTGCCCACTTTAGTGCTGGCACTCCCCTCCTAACTGGTCTTTCCATCTGAATATCCTCTCTAAACCATCCACCCATGCCATCTCCCCGCCCCCTAATAATAGCATCAGAATAATTTCCTTACAAATGTGATATTATTCCCCACCTCTGCTAAAAGGTGCCTCTACATTCCTTCAAAATAAAGTCAATGTCTCCCATTACCTTTAAAATAAAGTTTAAATTCCTAAGTGTGAATTTCAAGGTTCTCCACAAATAAGGACGAGGTGCCTTTCTCATCACATGGTGTCATGATTAAAAGCTCAGACTCCGGAGCCAGATTGCCCAGCTCTGTGACATTAAGCAGGACTGCTGCACACACTAGTGTAGGCTGAGGGGTCCTGAGTGAGGCATCTGGCCGAGGGGTGAGGGTGAAGTGACGGGGGTAGAAGTGTAGCCCATGCACCACTCACCAAGCTGTCTCAGCAGAGGGCTGCTACAGGTGCAGAGGAAGTGGTACCATTTTCTATTTCACATATAGGCAAGATATGGGCTCCGTTTCCTTATTTATAAAGTGGGGCTAATACTAAGACTTATCTCATGGGGTCGTTGTGAGGATTCAATGAATTAATACGTGTAAAGCCCTTAGAACAGTGCCAGGCACATAAGTGCCCAGAAAATGTTACCGTTAATCGCACACCTCCCTGTTCTTTACTTTAAATAAATAGTAGAATATATTTACTATTTTACTCATGTATAATCTGTGCCTTTTCACCTTCCTGGCTTTCATTGTTCATTTTGCTTCCTCTCCCAACACTTCCCTCCTCTTGCAGCTCCAACCTCTGCCTGTTGATATCTTGTCCAGTCTTCAAACTCAGCTGAGCTGCCATGATCGCCTACGTGAAGTCTTACTTGATCCCCATGAACATATGCTCTCTAGAATTTGACTCAACCCTCGGGCACTTGTGGACCCCTATTGTGGAACTTACTATAGTATATTTTGCACTATCTATCTAAACTTAAACTTATCTTGAGACCATATCTTCCTTGAAAGATTTTAAGTGTTTTAAGGTATCCTGTAAGGTTCCTCCAAATGTTCCCACAGTGCCACAGACATACAGTGACATAATAGGCAATAATAGAGCCATCTATTAGGTACCTACTGTGTGCCAGATACTATAAAAAGTGCTTTACATTCAGTATTTAAAGTACTTCTCACACAACTTTTAGAGTATTATTATTTCCTTTTTATATAGGGAGACAGTACTTAAATAATTTGCATAGTATTAAACAGCTAAAAAGTGGTGGGCAGAGATTAGAACTCAGGGTCTTACTGGTTCAGGGATTGGACTCTTTCTACTTCATGGCGGGATCTTGCCTGGCTCCTCCTTTCCCCAGGAGCTACCATTTATTGATTATATATTATATTCCAGGAGCTTTTCCTACATTATTCCTAAGCTTCTTTGCAAAATGGTTATTATTATTCCTATATGCATGAGAAAATCAAGGCTCAGAGATGTTAAGCAATTTACCTTAGACCTCACAGCTATACATTCCAGATGCAACTTTTACACCTGACCACAGAGCTCCCCCCACCCCCAAAAAGCACTTCTCACATTTTAGGATGTATCTCTTGAGAAAAACATTATTGCTTTTACTATTATTATTGTATTACTATTACTCACAGGGTCTCATTTATGTGATTCTATTTCATTTAGATACCCTTCTGACAGGAACCATCACTATATACACTTATAGAAAAAATGTTATTCCTACATCATATTTTGTCAATTTTTGTCTTTATACATTGACTAAATCCTACTTATTGTAAATAACTTGACCAAAAAAAATGCTTGTTCTCCCAAGAATCCAATGGAGTTTTACATAAAAATGATCTTGATATCAGAAAGATAAAAGTTAGTGATATAAAATGATTGCTTATGTAATCACTAGGTCAGGAATACTTTGATGGATTCATATTTAGTACTAGTCATTATTAATTTCACCAGATCATTAGGTTTTGCATGGTACTTCTATTGCATTCAAGCTATTTGGAAGGTCAAGATAAAATACTACACCCAGAGAAATGAGTAGGCACTGATACAAATACCAGAATGAATCTTGAACTAAATACCACACACACAGAGAAGAGGGGGGAAAAGGAAACGTGCAGGATCAGAGTCAACCATTAGATTTTAAAAGAATATAAGAATTTAATTTTGAAAAGGGAAAAACTGGGGGGAGATTTTACTGGAAATTAGTCTGACATTATGAGAAAACGATACTCAATACCAAGTTAATACGTATGCAGCAACTACCAAGGTAATTAAAAGATACTTTAATAGATATTATTTGAAGTTATATGACTTGAATATCATTATTCAATTTTGCCAGTGCTTTCTATGTGATTGGAAAAATCCTATTGATTTTGAGAAAGAAAAAAGTGCACGTCAAAGTAGAAAAAATATTAACAGGACCAAAATCTTCCCAAGCAAAAAAATAACTCCAAAGAGTATCCCTCATTACGAAAATACTACTTTCTAGAGCTCCCAGAGGATTCTGAGTAAAACTAGGCACACTTGCAATGCATTATAAATGTGTAATTACCATTTAAATGGAAAGAGAAAAGCTGATGAGTGAAATAAGAAAAAGGCATTTTCTTACAGCCAACCAGAAGCTGGCATTTCGGGCAACGATCATCTAATCTACAGAGTCAGGTTAACAAAGCTACTGTCATTCTGCCACACACTCTCAGACTTTTAACTGTCAGCTCTCCTCTCCCAGAAGAAAACAGTGGGTTAAGTCTTCCTCCATGATTTTCAGTCACAATTTGCTCATTAGGCTCTGGCATGCTCACTATATAATTCAATAGCATATGTTTACCAAAGGACAGCTAAGAGACATAAAGTCTTCTCTTAATTCTTCCTTTTTAATCATTTGGGCACCCAAATTATAAGAGTAAATGAAATTTTGGAGTAAATGTCTATTAGCTGTACAGGAATGATGGTTAGGGTCATCTCATCTCACCTACGGTCCAATGAAAGCTTTCCTCAATAATATCCCACTTCGTGGATTTGGCCAGGCAGCAGCTTGGATGTGGAAAATATTACCTTATTCCAAAAAAGCATTGAACATCCTTTTCAAATGAGTTTAAAATTTGTCATGTAGATTTCAAAATTCTGGAAAAGTATCAAATGTGTTTTTATTGGATAGCTGCATAATGAAGTATACAGGTTAAAAGATTTGTCAAGAATCACACAATTTAACTAGAAAGACCCCTTTCCCTGTCACATATGTATTTCAGAAGTCTAATGTATTCCTTTTGGGTTACTGTTACATTTCTTATCACAAGATTAGCTGCTTCTTACGATGTGTTTGTCAAAACCCATTTGGATTTATCAGGGTGGCATACCTTGATCGGATTAATCATTGCTTCTATCTCAAAAAACTAAGTATTTCTGAAGTAAGAATATAAATATGAAGAATGAAAAACGCAGTAAATCATGAAACCAAAGGCTCTGATACATGATCAACAATGTGACAAAAGAGATGAGATGAGTTATATAATGGCTACTTTATTCTAGCTTTCCATTTGTATCTTCTCTTGGCTATTTTATTTGGTATCTTTAAAAATTTGTTACAAGTCAGTGTAAGAAGTTAGGCAAACACTGGTCAGCCATTCAATAGTCTTTTTCATCGTCTAAACCAAGGGTCCACAAACTACGGCTCAAAAACCAAATCTGGCCCTCTGCATGTTTTTGTAAATGAAATTTTATTAGAACACAGTCATGTACATTCATTTATGTATTGTCTATGACTGATTTTGCACAATGACAGCAAAGTTGAGTAGACCATAATGCCTGAAAAGCCTAAAATATTTACTATCTGGCCCTTTATAGAAAAAGTTTGTCAATCCCTGATCTAAACTTTTCCATCTTTTGGTGTTCTAGGTGGAAATTATTCTCTCTGGCCACAACCTTCTTCTCTACCACTCTCTGTCCCAATAGATGTGGTGTTTCTACTCATCCAAGACACCCCATTTTTCAATCACCTTCTTTTTCCAGTAAATCTGAGAGAAGAACCAGCCTAATGAGATAGGGTCAGCTGCTGTTGAAGCTGCAAGGCCCCTGGCCTAACAAGATAAGGCCCTAACCAACTGGCAGGCTAGGAGAATCAGACAGAGACCCCAAGATCCACCTTCCCAGCCTCAGGACTTTCCTGAGCTTACGCATGCCTCCTAGCATCCAGGAATTGGCTGACAGTGACCTTTTGCCTCATTACCATAGTAAAAATCACACCGGGGTGGACAGTTAGCATGCTGATGATACATGTGACACATGTAGTAAAACGCTGCGAGACAGTGCAGGTGCAAACACAACCCCACCTCCACACGCCATATCCCCTGCCCCAGCCTGACAAAACCCCCTGCAGTGTGGCTATTCGGGGAGCCACTCACCTCTCTCTCTCTCTCCCTTCTTCCCTTTTCGTGATTGGCTCCCTTGTGCACAAGCTAATAAACTTTCTAACTCCTCACTCCTGCTCGTTGTTTCTCTTGATTTCTGTCTTGGGGGACAACAAGAACCCAGGGCACTGGTAACACATCTACCATCTTCTATTATATAGCTCCCTTCTTAGTCACCATCACAATTAATTCCATTCCAAAATTTATTTAACCGGAAAATAAGGCTGGTTATATGTGTCCCAATCTCTGTACTGGGTCAATAAAAAAAAATCAATTTAATAACAATAGAAAGATATAACTGAAATTTAAATATTTACTTAGGCTGTAAAGAAAACGCTAAAGTGGTGATGTAGAAGTATGCTCTTAATGAGTGGTAGAACATTTCAAAATCCTATCTTCCCAGCATCGCTATTCTCAATATCTCCCCAAATCCAACACATCTGCTGTGGGGGATGCTATGGTGTACTGCCCGGACAGCCTTTTCAGGAACAAGGCACTCATTCCTCCAGCTGCCAGCCCGTCTTTGGGAATTGCCCTCAGCCAAAGGGAGCTGCTTCACTCAAACTTAAGTCTCCTTTTGGAGAGCATTCCACATCTAATGCTCGTTGATGTGGGGATTTGGGCTCCTTTGCCTCAATTAAGGAGGCCATCCAAGTTCCAGAGCTCCGCATAACACTGGCTGAGGCCTCTGCTATGAGCGTATGACAAATCAACTATTCCCCCTGCCCAAGTCCGCCTCTCTCTCTCCCTCACCTGCATTATTCCTAAGAGCTTCCCCAATAAACTCCTGCAGGCAAATCTCTGCTTTGGAGCCTATTTTCCAGGGAACCCAATTTAAGACCGCTGCTCTCTTCAAACTCTCGTTCTCTCATCCTATTCTCATCACCCAGACAGAAGCTTCCCCCAGTCTCGGTCTTTTCTAGCTCTTTATTTCTTTCTCCTCACAGTCCTTTTTTCTCACAATCCTGGGTCAATTCCTTTCCTCTCAATAGAGCCCACTATCTTTTCTTTAAGTTTACTAATTAGATACAAAAAAGAATCCATAGCTAGTTCTATAATTTGTGCTAATATATTTTAATGTCTTATTCTACGATTTCAAAATACTGCCTTATAGAAGACAGTTTTGGACTGTGATATCAGGTCTAATTGTTTAAATGTTTCGCTGTTTTATTTTTAACAGAATATGTAACCAAAAAGCATTTAAAATTGTGTCTTTTACATTATGCACTTAAAAGTCTTCATATGATTATTATATGGTCATCTTATAGTGAAAACTCTTCTGCAATAACATTTTTCCCTGCAACGGCATTTTGATTCAAAATGAAGTGCTCTGGTACAAAAGTTGGACAGCAAGGCAGCATGAGAAGACATACATTTTTCTTTTAATTCCTAATATCAACAAGTTCTTCTTTGGTAAGTCTGATTCTGAAAGGAAAGAAGGCAGGAAGGCAGGAAGGAAGGGGAAAGAAGAAAAAGAGAAGGAAGACAAAAGGAGAGAGAGAAAAGGAAGAAAACCAGAAGAAAGGAGGGCAGGAGAGGAGGAGAAAAGCAAGTTGAAACAAATCAAGAGGAAATCACTGTAAATTCATGTATTATTTTGCATGCAGTACCTCTGAAGTTCTAGAATGATTATTTTTTCCAGGGACCAAATGTTTAATTTTGTGAAATTTCTAGCATTGGCACACATTAGCATAAACAACTCATCTTTATTCTGCTTGAACTTAAAATTAAGAAAAAATGAAAACAAAAAGAGCAATGTGAGGTGAGGAGGAGTTTAATATCACTTCCAGATTTTAAAATAATTTATATATCCTCCATAATTAAGCAATCATAGTATTAGGGAATGATTAACCAGACAAACCAATGGCAGTGAATAGAATATACAAAAATACACTCAAATGTATATGGAAATTTAATCTAAGAAAAAGATTCCTTCATTGCAGCATTATTCACAATAGCCAAGTCTTGGAAACAACCTAAGTGTCCATTGATGGACGAATGGCTAAAGAAGATGTGGCATATATACACAATGGAACACTACTCAGCCATAAAAAAGATGAAATTTGCCATTTGTGACAATATGGATGGACCTTATGGATACTATGCTAAGAAAAATAAGTTAGATGGAGAAAGACAAATACCATATGATTTCACTCATATGTGGAAGATAAACAAACAAACACATAGATACAGAAGACAGAGTGGTGGTTACCAGAGGGGAACCAGGGGGAGGGAGGGGCAAAATGGTTCAAGGGGGACATTTGTACTGTGATGGATGGAAACTAGACTTTTGGTGGTGAACATGATGTAGTCCATACAAAAGTCAAAATATAATAATGTACACCTGAAATTTATATAATGTTATAAACCAATGTTACTTCAATAAAAAAAATTCCATCTCATATCACTGGCATAAAGATGGGCTTTTAAAATAAAAAGCCATTTGGATGGCCATTTGGAAAAAGATAAAATTGGAGCTGAATCTCATCATATACCATAATTAATTCCAAATGGATCAAAGAGCTAAATGTTTAAAAAATGAAACTATTTTAGATTATTTCCATAAGATAAAATTCCAAAAGTGACGTTATTGGGATAAAGAGTGAAAACAAGTTAAGGCTCTTGATTCCTATTGGCAAACTGATTTTTAGAATTCTTGTTCTAATTTACATCCCCAAATGTAGTACATGACAGTTCCATTCTTATTCAAGTCTAGTCAAGAATGTGTGTGTTCTCATTCTAAAAGTATTTAATAGAATATATGTATGTGTGGTATAGCTTAAGCTTTAGGTGCTCTCATTTGCCCTAGTCCTTTCAAGTCTCTGGGAAAATGTGTTATCAGAGTCAAATATTTTTGTAAAATTAACAAAAGGAAGATGATTGGAAAAAAATTTTGAGGGCCCCAAAATTCCATAAGCTTCAGGACCCAAAAAACCTAGATCAACTCCTGACTATTTTATTAGTTTGAACCATATGACATTGCCCTTTTAGTATGTCACAAGTGGACAAATGCAGAAATTGCATTTGGTTCAACTAATACACATAATTTTGGTGACTCACAAAGTATTTCCATAAGGGAAAAAAAATCTCTAACAACGGAATTACCAGGGCAAAAAGTCCCCCCAAAATAAAATTTTAATAGATACTGTCAGATTGCCTTCTAAAAAGTTTGTATAGATACCCAGTCCCTCCAACAACAAATAAATGTGCACATTTCCCTCACAACAGTGGGTGTTAACCAGCACGACTACACACTCTTGTTTGCCCAAGGTTGTCCTGGTCTACACCTGTTCTCCCAGCATAATTATTAATGGTAACCCCTTTCACTCTCAAAATGGTCCCAGTTTGGAATGATTTATGGCCACCCTAGTGTCAACAATCTTCTAAACTGATTTGTATTATTATCTCTTCCCTGGAGATCTTTCTAGCATCTAGGAGGCCTGTAGGCTTCTGGGAGGTACCTGCTTTCTCCTTCCCCTATCTCCCTATTAACCTGCACTGACTACTTCAGGAGCCATAGAATTATGGAGCTGCCTCTAGCTAGGGACTTCCTTTCTGTGTAGGTGGACTTAGAAGGTGGCAATAAAAGGATGCCTGTGTTTACCTTTTGAAAGTCAAGCACAGGCTAGTGCACCCATATGCACACACAAAGCCAAGTTAGTAACTGTTTTAATCCAAGTGACAGTCTCTAGTTGTTCATCATCCAACATGCTGGAGATGTTGATAAGAGGGCCCTAGCACAGGATGAAGGGTTGGGTAGGAAGAACTTTATATGCCTTCAACTGCTGAGATTCTGTGACTACAGTAGTAACAATGGACACTTATTGAGGACTTACTAAGTGTCAGGGACAATTCTAAAAATTTTACCTGTAAAATCTCATTTTGTTCTCAAAGCTACCCAATGATTCAGCACTATTATTAGATAATGTTAGCAACTGAGTAAACTAAGGCACAGACAGGTTAAGTTAGTTGTCCAATGTGACATACTTAGTAAATTCCAGATTCCAACTAAGGCAGCCTGTCTGAGGAGCTGTTATAACTCCATTTTCTGCTGCCTTCTATTACATGTTTTCAAGCATTGAAAATCTGTTTACATTTTACAGATCCGATTTCCATTTACTTTGTTAATAACTCTGATTACTTTTCCGGAAAAGTTGCTTAATAGGAGTGGGGGAAAGGCATGCAAAAAATTCATGCAATATAATTTGAAACCTTACCATTGAAGAAACTTCCTTCTCTCTCTGGAAAGTTTGTCTTTTCAGTTATCTATTCATCATAAGCTATGAGAAGAGAAAATCCATTTATCTTTTCAAAGTCTTTCTAAGAAAAGTCAATGGTGACTTACCTAATGTTTTAAAATGATAAACACAAAATATTTATAAATAATTATATGACTTCTGCCCTGAGATTTTAATATTACTGCTAATTTAATATTTAGGGCTCAAGTTACTTAAGGTATTATCAACTTGAGTATGAATTTGACAAAGAGGGAAAGGTCAAATATTTGGTGGTGACCACAAGACTAGTTGTCTCCAGTGACAGAAAACCTGTGAATGCTCAATGAACCTATAATCCCAGCAAATCACCTTCTGAATTTGTTTTCTAGAGAAGTTTGGACAAAGGACCCACAGGGGTGACATTACCACCACTCCTGGAAAATAACTCAGTGGGTGAGGAGCATTGTGGTCAAAGTCACAGTGTGTCCCGTTTTTCAGGTTCCATGTTTTCCTATTCCACAAGTCGGAAGTCTATTTATTCTGTCTAGAATAAACACTCATAAGACTACCGCATGCCAATAGTTTACCAGTAACCTTCCAACCTGTAAGTTCAAAGGACTTCTATGAATCTCTTTCCCTCCATATTCAGATCCTCCTTTCTTGATCTCTATGACACCACTGTCTCCCACTTTTCCATCTTCTTAATTCCTTTTAAAGAATCCTGTTTCCTTTACTCAACCCTTTGATATAGACATTTCCCCTTGGGCTTGGAGATTATTCTCCTGGGTGGAAAATAATCCTGCCTCGTGAGTTTGATTGTATTTTATTCCCTTCAATGAATCTAGTGTAACTAATTGTTCTCAATCTGTGAAGAGATAAGTGTTTCTATCTAAAATAAATACCCAACCTTGCACTCTTTTCAAAGCATTTCTCCTGGCCCAGTTTGCTGTGGAATTTTAAATGGAGGAAGGAACACTGAAACCCAGCATCGTTCTCTGCAGTCCTCTGGTTTGATTTCAACCCCAGGATGCAGCAATCACCTTGCACTTCAGCTCCCCTCCTCAGATAGCTTTTTGGAACAGTTCATGATCCTGTTGCCACCAAAGCAATTTCTACATAACAAGATCTAGGAGTCAGCAGTGAAGTGTGTATGTGCTTGACATTTCATCCTTGCACCTACGAGGTTTACCCTACTTCTCATTCAGATTTAGTATTATGTGCCAGAGGCCCGAGCAGCACAATAATCTGGGTATCCCAAGGTTGTTGTTAATGGTAAGGATAAAGGACCTTGCAGTACCCTTTCCTCAGTCATATTCTGATCTAAAATTTTTTATGGTCCAATTACCCAGGTGAACAGGGGGGCCACTATTCTGACTTCAGTTGGGGTTCCAGGATCCAGGCCTGGGCAGAGGAGTTGGAAGACTTGCCCAGGAGCTATGCATGATGAGCTGAAGGAAGCCAAGATTTGAGTCCTGAGTAAAGAGGAGTCTTGTAAGTAAAAGAAAGTTTAAAGAATCAAGTTGAGAAGAGTGGATAGAGGGTCAGCCAACTAGGTAAGATGAAGTGAGTTAATTTGGGGAAAACCTGTAAGGATTCCTTAAGGCAAAGGTCATCTTTTGTTGAGTTGCTTTTGTGGAGTGGGAGTTGGGGGAACTGGGAAAGCTATTGATATCCAATTTGGGTTGGAAATTTTTAACTCTTCTCTATCAATATTGTGGTTTTACCCATCCTAGACCAGCTGTTGAGGTTACAAGAGTGTCTTAGAAAGGAGAACAATGAAATGCTGTCATGTTTCCTACTCTTACTTTAATTTGGATGCCTGGAATAAGTAAGAGAAAGACTTCCAGCTGTGAGTTACTGAAAGAGCCCCCGGGACATCCCATTAAATAAATTAAAACACTTGCCAGGAGTAGACGCATGGTGAACATGAATTGTATGTGGTCTTCCAGCAATACAGACTTGAGTTCTGTTCAAAATGATAGTACATTTAGAATTAGTGAGGTTAATTTTCAGAATAGTTAAGGTTATAATTGGACTGATTTTATTTCATTAGATAGACTGCATTTATGCAATTTTTTATTACCATTGCTTTATTAAATTATCCTTTTATTTATCCACCAGGACAATTAAAGTGTTTGATTAAGAACAACATAATTAAAATAAATGGAATATCATTTAAAATATCAACAAGTTAGCAGTAAAATTAACAATTGCTCATTTACATGTCTGTGTCCCCTTAGCAGGATGTAAGCTCCATGAAGTCAAGGATTTGATCTTTGTTGTGATTATACCCCTAGTGACAACAACTCTGCCAAAGGCATAATAAATACTCAATAAATATTTGCTGAAATAGATGAGAGTCAATGAGGCACTGAGGACATAAGCAGATAAACATTTATATTCTCTAACATTTGGAACTTTTAAAAGTGCTTTAACTTTTAAATCATATCTGCTGAATAACAAGAATATTAGATCAGATGTAGTAATCAACATTTTGATGCTCATTAGTCATTTAAGGGTATTTTTTAAATGAAAGACTGATGTTTCTGGAACCCAACCAGGATCTTTGGATTATGGAGAGCAGTAAGTCCTTAATAAAGCAAATTCCTCTAACAGAATACAGTGCTCATTGAATTAACAAGGTCTAGGAGATCTCTAGAAGAAATTGAAAAAGAAGAGAAAGTGGGTGAATAGCAGAGCTAAACCAGAACTGAGTACAATTGTTGGCCCATATCTGCCGAGAGACCAGGGTTTTCCTTCTAAATCACAGGTAAAAGAAGCTTCAGTGCTGAATATTTGCTCAGGACCATACTCTTGTATGGTTATAATTTGCCACTTTACTCATAAGCACTATACAAAAAAGTGATGATACTTATAGGACACCAGGATCTTGGGGAGAAAATATTAAAAAAATAACATCTTTGCCACAACCTCTTGCCACAAATATAATGTACCCTACTGGTTCTTTCTTCTGGATATATTTTTGTTCTAGGGGTAAAGAATAAGGAATTATCTTTCATCTTACCCTTCCTTTTATCCTTGTATGTTAATAAGGAAGGGATATAAAGTCTTGAAGCCAGAAAAATACCAAGTCTTAGACAAAGTAGAGGTCTTAAGTAAGCAAACAGAACATTTGGCCAACCCTTATCTTTTTATAGGCACACTTTGCTTACAGATGGGCTTATTAGTGTGCATCTGTCTTATCTATGGGTCTTTCTCTCTTGTCCATGAGTCCTTCTTGGAAAGATGTACAATCTGAAGAAAGAAAATAATACCATGCTGGGCTAAAGGAGGATGGAGAAAAATAAATTTCTTGACATGTATAGACTATGGAAACACATTCCATACTTTCTGTGAACTTTTGAAAAAGTTACTTGAGGGCATAATCCAGCAAAAGGAAAAAAATAAAAAAAGGAATCCTAAAAAGAGGAAGATATGGAATCCAAAAAATTCTTCTAACTCAGTAAAGCAGTGAAAAGAAACTAATTTTTTTCAATTAGAACAAGAAGTCAGAGGACTTTTAGAAAAATGTCTATAAGAAGAAAATGAATATGTTTTACCAAATACTAAGATGAATGACCACAGTGATGAAATAATGAAGGTAACTAAAAACTCTAGAAAATGCAAAAGCTGCATAGAAAAGTCACAATGTAAACATAAACAAGCTGAAATACAGTACGATTTTGAGAAATGGAGAGTAAGGAAAGAGAATCTATTTGATCTTGACACTAGATAATTCTCTTTCAAGCAATACAAGTTAGTGACATAGAATTACATTTCCTATTTCCACTTCAGTCCCCTACTGAACAACATTTATATAATCATAATATGTTTTATTATTTTTTAGTTTAAAAATTTTAGATTCAAACTATAGAGTAAGGATTTCAACATGTAAATATAGTTACAGAACAGAATATAAATATTATACACTTGACAAGGTCAAAAGAGTGAGAAAGCTTATAGAGTTTAGGAGATAGAGGAAGGAGAGGATAGATAGAAGGAAATATAGGGTTCCAAATTTTCTTATCTTAAATAGTGGGAGAAGTATTGATGGATATAGAAACAGAAGACTAAATAGATTACTCAAAATCAAAAAGTAAACCAACAGAAGTATTAGCACCCTTAAGAGCCAATAATGAAAAATCATAGTTATGAATCAAAAATAACAAAATGATAATATCCACTAACAGCAAAATAACAAAAAAACATATGGATAGTGCAAGATAGGTTTTCAGCTTTCATGATGGGGAGTCAGGGGATAACACCTAAAGTTAATAAATCATGAAAAGGAGATATAACCATAGTGTTCAAATATATGAAGGTAACCAAAAGAAGAACTACAAATAGAATTGTACTAAAAGGATGACTTCTGGGGAGGAGGTGTCAGAGGTGGAGTGGAAGGTGTGAAAGTTAATACTTTCATTTTACGATTTTATGTATTTTTGAACCTTTTCCCCTTATCGTATGGATATATTATTTTTGTTACATAAAGAAAGGTAAAACATTTCCTGATGACTAGCTTAGCATACTCTTCAGTGATATTACCCCAAAGTGCATTCTTACTAAAGATAAAATGAACATACTGCTGCAGGTAATGGTGATAGATGCAGCAACTCCAAATGAATGCTGTAACTAATAGTGCAACGAGTAGAAGCATCAGGAATCCAAACATGTCAACTGAAATGTATGAAAAGAAATATATTTTAAGTTAGCAGAAGATTAATCATTTCTTATATTCTCATCTTTCCTAGTATCATGCAGTCTGATTTTTAAAGACTACAAATTCACAAGTTGTTGTTGAAAATGATTTAATAACATATATCACATACTCCAGTAAAACTACCATCAACACAACTATCACTAACATTTGAAAATAATCTGTGTTGCTAAAAGGAGGTAAAATTTAATGTCGTTTATCTCCAAATTGGTAAACTATTAGGCCACCAGCTTATTTTTTCTTTTATCTCTAAACTCATTGCAGGCAATATTGCAACAGATAAAATAGATTCCTCAGGTTGCTGTTTCTATGAAGATACATACAGATAGCAGGGATGGTTTGTTGTTTGAGTTTCAGCAGTTCATTATCAAAGAGACAACCAATGTGTGCTCGGAAAGCAGATGTCTAACACGTGTAAACTTTCCCCCCTCAGTACTAGGTAACTTATCAGCCTGGTGTACCTGTAAAATGAAACTAGAAGGGCAGAATATGAAATAGGAGACTAGGGTTCCCATTCATACTAAGTATATGAAATATTACTTTTTTATAAGCTCTATGCTACACACAATTATGATTTAAATATACCTGATAATACCTGAAGAAAACAGGGACTTGAGAGTAAAATTCATGTTTTCTCACTTCAATTAAGGGAAAAATATATAGGCAACTGGTTGTTCTAGACTGGGTTTTCTCATATAGTTAGGGTTCACCTGGAAGACCTTTTTTTCCAACTTTTTTTAAAACGTTCTAGTGCAGTTTCCTGCCTTGGTAAATATCATATAACAAACCAAAAATACAGCATTGCAGATATAATTTAAAGATTCTTTGATGATTGAGATTTGTTCAGTCTTAGGAAGTCATCCTTCTGAATGGCAATTCTCAGTATAGAACACATTAGCTGAAGAAATATGTTATAGTATTGCTTCCAGGCTCATTATGTCCTCATCCCAGGACTAGCTTATAAGAAACTTCTGGAATTCCTAAAACAACATAAGAACACAAACCTGTCTTCACTGGGTTATGGTTATTGTACATCAGAGAATTTTAGAGATAAAATTTTAAGTATTTAACAGCTGATATGATAAGGCACCCACCAATCAGAATGAATGTTGACCTAGTTTCAACCAACACTGGCTGGCAACAGCCAGTAAGCCTGTATCAAAGAGAAATACCAATGAACAGACTTGCTATATTTTAATAAAGCAAGTATAATAATTTATAATCCTTCAAATGTAGCAAATCACTAGTATTTGCACGACAATGATAAAAAAGTACATAAGAGAGTGATGCCAGCATCATGGTGGAGTGCGCTATTCCCTTAGCCTCTCCCCACTAAAATACAACTCAGAGGACATTCATTAACCAACAGAGGATATCCTCACAGCACAAAAAGACATCTGAGAGATCCACACAGCCAAACGTCTCAATGTGGGGGTCTTGGATCCCTGGGAAGCAGTGGAAGGAGGTAAGCAGATCTCCTCCCCCTCCCCGGTGACAGTGATCTAGGTTGCAGATCCACATGCAGCAGCCGGCATGCAACTCTAAGAGGAGGTGGGGGAACAAGCAGGCCTCTGCATGAACGCTTTCACTTTCAGAATTGCATCCCAGCCTGCAGGAATGCTCCACACTGAGGGGCTCAGCCACCACATGGGTGCCCTAAACAAGCCCAGCAGCCCAGGGGGTGGCCAGCGAGTGCACAGCGGGCTCACTTGTGTGAAAGAAAGCACCCCTCCCCTCCCCTCCCGCCCAGTGCACCAGCTAGGCTGGTTCACCAGGGCAGTGGATCTGCACCAGAGCACCTGAGCCTGCGTGTGTGATCCACCAAACAGCAGTGGCCAGCAGGCAGATGCAGATGAGCCCTATTGGCACAACTTCCAGCAGACAGGCACAACTTCCAGTGGATGCAGCAGGTTGAGAAAACACAGCTCCTGCCCACCCCACCCTCCAGTGGTAGTAGGTGGAATCTGCAACCAGATATTACCACTATGCACTGGCAAAGGTCTACTTCATCAAATACCTTGAAGAAATACATTAACACTCCAGAAGATAAACCAATCCTGAAGCCACAGAAATTTACAATCTAAATGACAGAGAATTCAAAATAGTTATCATAAAGAAACTTAACAAGTTGCAAGAAAACTCAGAAAGACAGTTCAACGAACTCAGGAATAAAATTAATGAGCAGAAGGAATTCTTCACAAAACAGATTGAAACTCTAAAAAAAAACTCAGAAATTCAGGAGATGAAGAAAACAATAAATGAGATAAAAAACAATCTAGAAATCTTAAAAAGCAGAGCTGACATTATGGAGGACAGAATTAATAATTTAGAGGACAGAAATACAGAAGTGCTTCAGATGAAATAGGAGAGAGAACTACAAATTTAAAAAAAACAAAGTTCTCTGAGAAATATCTTACTCAATTATGAAATGCAATATAAGGATTATAGGTATTCCAGAAGGAGAACAGAGGGAGAAAGGAGAAGAGAGCTTGTTCAAAGGAATAATAGCTGAGAACTTCCCAAACGTGGAAAAGGAACTGGAATTACAAGTAAATGAAGCCAATGGAACTTCTAATTACATCAATGCAAAAAGACCTTCTCCAAGGCATATATTAGTAAAACCAGCAAAAGTCAATGACAAAGAAAAAATATTAAGGCAGCAAGGCAGAAGAAAATAACCTACAAAGGAATCCCTATCAGGCTTTCAGCAGATTTCTCAGCAGAAACTTTACAGGCTAGGAGAGAGTGGAATGATATATTCAAAATACTGAAAGACAAAAACTTTCAGCCAAGAATACTCTATCCAGTGAAACTAGCCTTCAGATACAATGGAGAAATAAAAACTTTCCCAGATAAACAAAAGCTGAGGGAGTTTATCACTACAAGACCTCCCTACAATAAATGAGCAAGAATGCCCTCACACCTGAAACAAAAGGTAAAGATTTACAAAGCTTTGAGCAAGGAGATAAATAAACAGATAAAATCAGAAAACTATAGCTTTCTATCAGAACAGGTTAGTAAACAAATACAACATTAAAGATAAAGGGAAGGAAAGATTCAAAAATAACTATAAACATTTCATTTTAATTACAAACTCCCAACACAAAACAGAATAATTTGTGACAACAATAACTTATATGAGGAATAGGAAAGGGATGGAAGCTGCTTACACTAATGGAGATAAGAGGCTACCAGAAAATGGACTATCTCATCTATGAGATCTTTTATACAAACTTCACGGTAACCACTAAACAAAAAATTCAGAACAGAGACACAAATGATAAATAAAGAGAAAACTGAGAAAACCATCACAGAAAATCACCAAACTGAAATGGCAGTCAGAAATACACAGGAAGAGAAACAAGGGAAATATAGAACAATTGGAAAACAAGAGATAAAATGGCAGTATTAAGCCCTTGTAAATCAATAATCACTCTAAATGTAAATGGATTGAATTCTCCAATCAAAAGACACAGAGTGGCTGGATGGATTAAAAATCAAGACCCAACAATATGCTGCCTCCAGGAAACACATCTCAGCTCTAAAGATAAACATAGGCTCAGAGTAAAAGGATGGAAGATGAGACTCCAAGCTAATGGCAAGCAAAAGAAAGCAGGTGTTGCCATACTTATATCAGATAAAGCAGACTTCAAGATAAAAAAGGCAATGAGACACAAAGAGAGACAATATATAATGACAAAAGGGACATTCCACCAAGAGGACTTATGAATATATATGCACCTAACAAAGAAGCACCAACGGACATAAAGCAACAATTAACAGACCTAAAAGGAGAAATTAACAGCAACATAATAATAGTAGGGGACCTTAAGACCCCACTTACATCAATGGATAGATCATCCAAACAGAAAGTCAATAAGGAAATAGTGGAATTAAATGAAAAACTAGACCAGATGGACTTAATAGATATATATACAACATTCCACCCAAAAACAGCAGAATACACATTCTTCTCAAGTGGAACATTCTCAAAGATATGCTACATGTTGGGAAACAAGGTAAGTCTCAATAAATTTAAGAAAATTGAAATCATATCAAGCATCTTTTCCCACCATAATGCTATGAAACTAGAAATCAACTACAAGAAAAAAGCTGGGAAAGTCACAGATACGTGGAGACTAAACAACATGCTACTGAACAACCATTGGATCAATGAAGAAATCAAAAAATATCTGGAGAGAAATGAAAGTGAGAATACATCATACCAACTCTTATGAGATGCAGCAAAAGCAGTTCTAAGAGGAAAATTCATAGCAATACAGCCCAACCTCAACAAACAAGAAAAATCTCAAATAAGTAATCTTAAACTACACCTAACAGAACTAGAAAAAGAAAAACAAACAAAGCCCAACATCAGCAGAAGGAGGAAAATAATAAAAATTAGAGCAGAAATAAATGAAATAGAAACTGAAAAAACTGTAGAAAGGATCAATGAAACAAAGAGCTGGTTCTTTGAGAAGATAAACAAAATTGACAAACCTTTAGCCAGATTCACTAAGAAAAAAAGAAAAAGTCTCAAATAAATAAAATTAGAAATGAAAGAGGAGAAAGTACAACAGATACCACAGAAATACAAAGGATTATAAGAGAATATTATGAAAAACTATATGCCAACAAATTGGATAACCTAGAAGAAATGGATAAATTCTTAGACTCATACAATCTCCCAAAACTGAATCAAGAAGAAACAGAGAATCTGAATAGACCAATCACAAGTAAAGAGATTGAAACAGTAATCAAAAACCTCCCCAAAAACAAAAGTCTAGGACCAGATGGCTTCTCTGGAGAGTTCAACCAAACATTCAAAGAAGATTTAATACCTATCTTTCTCAAACTATTCCAAAAAATTGAAGAAGACAGAAGGCTTCCTAACTCATTCTATGAGGCCAACATCACCCTGATCCCAAAACCAGACAAGGACAACACAAAGAAAGAAAACTACCAGCCAATATCACTGATGAACATAGACGCAAAAATCCTCAACAAAATATTGGCAAACCAAGTACAGCGATACATTAAAAGGATCACACACCATGATCAAGTGGGATTTATACCAGGGACACAGGGATGGTTCAACATGAGCAAATCAATCAATGTGATACACTACATTAACAAAATGAGGAATAAAAATCACATGATCATCTCAATAGATGCAGAGAAAGCATTTGAAAAGATCCAACATCCATTTATGATAAAAACTCTCAATAAAATGGGTGTAGAAGGAAAGTACCACAACATAATAAAGGCCATATATGACAAACTCACAGCCATCATACTCAATGGGGAAAAACTGAAAGTCATTCCTCTGAGAACAGGAACAAGACAGGGTGCCCACTCTCACCACTCTTATTCAACATAGTACTGGAGGTTTTGGCCAGAGCAATTAGGCAAGAAAAAGGAATAAACAGAATCCAAATAGGCAATGGAGAAGTAAAACTCTTGCTGTTTGCAGATGATATGATTTTATATATAGAAAACCCTAAAGAATCCATTGGAAAACTATTAGAAATAATCAACTACAGCAAAGTTGTAGGATACAAAATCAACTTACAAAAATCAGTTGCATTTCTATACCCTAATAATGAACTAACAGAAAGAGATCTCAAGAAGACAATCCCATTTACAGTTGCAACAAAAAGAATAAAATATTTAGGAACAAATTTAACTAAGGAGATGTAGGACCTATACACTGAAAACTATAAGACATTATTGAATGAAATCAAAGATGACATAAAGAAATGGAAAGATACTCCATGCACATGAATTAGAAGACTAAACATAGTTAAAATGTCCATATTACCTAAAGCGATTTACATATCCAATGCAATCCCAATCAGAACCCCAATGACACTCTTTATGGAAATAGAACAAAGAATCCTAAAATTTATATGGAATAACAAAAGACCCCAAATAGCTAAAGCAATACTGAGAAAAAAGAGCAAAGCTGGAGGCATCACAATCCCTGACTTCAAAATATACTACAAAGCTATAGTAATCAAAACAGCATGGTACTGGCACAAAAACAGGCACACAGATCAAGGGAACAGAATCAAAAGCCCAGAAATAAAACCACACATCTATGGACAGCTAATCTTCAACAAAGGAGCCAAGAACACACAAGGGAGAAAGGAGAGTCTCTTCCATTAATGGTGCTGGGAAAACTGGACAGACACATGAAAAAGAATGAAAGTAGACCATTATCTTACACCAGACACAAAAATTAACTCAAAATAGATTAAAGACCTGAAGCCATAAAACTCCCTGAAGAAAATATAGGCAGTACACTCTTTGACATCAGTCTTAGCAGCACTTTTCAAATACCATGTCTACTTAGGCATGGGAAACGAAAGATAAAATAAACAAATGGGACTACACCAGACTAAAGAGCTTCTGCAAGGCAAAGGAAACCAGGAACAAAATGAAAAGACAACCCACCAGCTGGGAAAAAATATTTGGAAATCATATATCTGACAGGGGGTTAATCTCCAAAATATATGAAGAACTCATACAACTTAACAACAAAAAACCAAACAACCCAATCAAAAAATGGGCAGATGATATGAACACACATTTTTCCAAAGAAGATATACAGATGGCCAACAGACACTATGAAAAGATGTTCAACAACACTAATCATTGGGGAAATGCAAATCAAAACTAAAATGAGATATCACCTTATAGCTATTAGGATGGCTATAATTACCAAGACAAAAAATAACAAATGTTGGAGAGCATGTGGAGAAAAGGGAACCCTCTTACACTGCTGGTGGAAATGCAAACTGGTGCAGCCACTATGGAAAACAGTATGGGGATTTCTCAAAAAATTAAAAATAGAAATACCATATGATCCAGTTATCCCAGTACTGGGTATTTATCCAAAGAACTTGAAATCAACAATTCAAAGAGACTTATGCACCCCTCTGTTCATTGCAGCATTATTCACTATAGCCAAGGTGTGAAAGCAACCCAAGTGCCCATCGACTGATGATTGGATAAAGAAGATGTGGTATATGTATACAATGGAATACTACTCAGCCATAAAAAAGACAAAAATCATCCCATTTGCAACAATATGGATGAACCTTGAGGTTATTATGTTAAGCAAGATAAGCCAGACAGAGAAAGACAAACACTGCATGATTTCACTCATATCTGGAAGATAAACAAACACATGGACAAAGAGAACAGATTAGTGGTTACCAGAAGGGAAGGGGGTTGGGGGGGTGGGTGAAAGGGGTAAAGGGGCACATATATATATATGGTGATGGATAAAAATTAGACTATTGACTATTGGTGGTGAGCATGATACAGTCTATACAGAAACTAAACCATGATGACCTCAATAAAATATTTTTTTAAGTACATAAAAATTCAAATAAGGACAACTTACCTCTACAGTTTAACCAAAATACAGAACTGAGTCGACACCCGAAATTTGGAAAACAAAATTTTTTGCAAGCGCTTTCTTCACTGCACCAAACACACTGTGTTTGAAAGAAAATATAAAAGCAGTGTCCAAATACAGTAATTACAATCCTGGTAAGTTTTTAGTACTATTTCAATAGCATTCAATAAATAACAGCCATCATAATCATCATCATTATTTTACTATTATTATTTGTAGTAGATGCTGTTGGTGGTCTGCCCAGATCCCCTCTACCAGGCCCATGCACCTAACCCCAGCTTCAGTGGGTGTTGGGTGCCAATGGCTCAAGCTGCTCTTCTTGAATTGTCCTCAGTGGATAGGGACAACACTGCCTTAACGTTAGTTTCCCCTCTGCCATTAGTTGACTGATATTTGGGGTTCCAAACAGTGGGCATCCTTGCCTCAAGGCAGGGATACCTCTGCTTTGTGATTTTTTGCCCCAGGGCTGCTCAGGGTTCAGGCCAAGTGTGGACTTTAGCTGAGACCACATCTTTGTTTGGCTCTTGTCCCTTACTTGCCCTGAGTCCCTTAATCCTTCATAGAATTTTGCAGAAGAGCGGTCACTCAGGAAATCACATGTACCTGAATCCCTTTCTCAGGTTCTGTGTTTAGGGAAGTAAACCTGAGTTTTATCTCACAAAGTAGTAATAAGGACTTCAGTAGATAGGTTTTGTTTTGTTTTGTTTTTTTATCTCCAATACTCTTTCCCATACCCCTTGTCTGCAGCACTCTCTTTCCTCTAGTGATTCCTCCTCTGTAACTTGTGGGCCTGGTGGTGCTGTCAACCAGCCTTGCCTCACCCCCCTCTCCCTTCTGCTCACTGGTGGTCAGATAATCATGCAGAAATAGGAAAACCGAATTCTATGTCCCTTGTTAAAGTAAGCAAAAGCAAGGTATAAAGGGGGAAACCACTGTGGGAGCTAAGACTAGAACCCGGAAGAGTCAAAAAAATGAGGACAGAGTAGCAAAAATAGCTGTCACTTACATAGGGTCCACCATGTGACAGGCACCATTCTAAGCTCTTCACTTATATTAACTAACTTCATCCTCATGACAACCCTGTGAGCTAGGTACTATTATGTCCACTTCTATAAATGAGGACAATAAGACACAGAGCAGTCAAACGACTTACATAAGCTCACACCCCAGTAAATAGGAAAGCTTAACTAACCCAATCAGTCTCATTCCGTGCCAGTAACCAATCCTATAAGACTGATCCCAGATCCTTCCCAATCACTTCTTGCTGTACATCCTGAGACCAGCAGAGGAAATGATTCACCCCAATGTAAAGAACTGCCCCTTAGACACTGCCTGAGGAAGGAGGTATATCACAGACCAGCTTTTGTTTCATGTTAACCAAGACCAAAGGTCAAATGAAGTCATTTAGGCAAATCTAAGATTGAAGCCACTTTGGCTGAACGAGTCCTGTCCTCTTGGACTGTTGCTTAAAGGCTAGAACTGCAAAGTCAAGACAGGATTCAAGGATTACAGCTCAGAGACTTCTGGCCTTAGTTTTTAGTTCTCAGAATTTCTAGGAATCAAGTCATGTCATCTAGCAAGGTTTTAAGGGAGATGAATTGCCAGAAAAAAACCTGAACCTATTAGAGAGGAGCTTGTGGTTATTTAGCACTAAGCTGATTCCCAGGCCCTGGTAACCAAATCCACAGAAGATGAGCTCTTAAAGCAGTACAGTCCCCAGAAGAGACATTCTCCCCTGTGCCTGTCTCTGATGGGGGCTCAGAGAACAATGGAAAAGGAGCTCCTTCACAGGTTGAGCCTGGGGCAGCCAGATTGGTGACCAATAACTCACTGCTTGGCCAGGGAAACTCAACAGAACATCTGCACATCATGCACATCTCTCTGAGATTCCAGACTTAGAGCTGGGCAGCAAGAGCTGACAGTAGCTTTGAGTAAGAACAATTTTAGTTGAGGGTTAGTTGCATTATTTTGCCAGGAGCATTTTTTAAAATGTAGGGATGGAGAAAACAGAATGTGCATATCCTGAAAGGGTCAAAAGATGGAATACAGTAGACTAAGGTAGTTTATTTTTTTAACTCTTTTGCCCAACTTGTGTCACCATCCTTCTTCTGGCAACCACACCGTTTTTCCTTTGTGGACCTCTTCCCCCAGCTCTATGTGGTTCTGCAGCTGTCAGTCAGCATTGCCCCACCACTTTCCTACTATTGGAATCATCTGACCCAGGCAGTGGCACTCAAGGTAGTCCATCCCACTGGCCCAGTAACTAGTGCTGGACTGGACATAAGACCCACATAGTTCCAATCGGAATCTTCTTTGGAGATGTATACAGACATTGGGAGAGATCTCCTGGGAGCCAGCTGCTTCCCCAGCTATATGGAGAATGTCCATTTGCCATAGGAGAAAATGAGGTCAATATACAGAGGGAGGCAGAGCTGGGAGATGAAAAGAGAGAGAGGAAATGAGAATAATATCCTTTAAAATTCAGCTGTGCATGAAGCCAAGGCCACCTCTGGACTTCCCAATTTAGCAAGTCAATAAATTCCTCTTTTTATTAAATTAGTTTGAGTTGAGTTTCTGTATCTTACTAAAAAAAAGATTTGACTAATGCCTTAACTAAGTCTAAAAAGTTTTCAAAGAGCAGAGCTTCACATTACCCAGAGGAAGAGTACAATATATTCAACATCCCTAAATTGGTAATGCATAATTTAAGCAAATTACATGGATTTTTTTTCTTACAGCTAAAGAAGATGACCCATATAAATGTGAAGCCATGCCAACCTCAGACTCTTAAGAGAATGACAACTAAGAAGTCAGCTAAAAGACTTTAGAATGATGGTTAATATTGCTCCATGGGAAAACTAGAGTATTCATTTTAGGGTAGAACTCTGTTTTGATAAGCTTATATGGACATCAAAATTAATATTTTTATAAGCAACTATCATTAAAATGAAAAAATGCAAAAAGGAGGAAGGTACATAATAATGTTTAGTGGTTTGTTAACATTTTACAAACCAAATGGTTTCATATTATACAGGCAAAAAATTGTTAAATAAGTGTTATTGTGCAAAGGAGGATTTTAAAGTAGTAGACATTGACAGGATCAAAAGAGAATTTACTAATTATTTACAGGCAAATGCAGCAGAGGTTACACAGATATATAAAGCACTGCTTTTGCTTTCTAGATGGTGACAATTTAATTGGCAGGTACATTATGTACACTTTATAAAAAACAAAATCTCTAAATGGAAGAATATTATAATTTCAAAAGGAGTGAAACAGATATAAAATGTAACAGACATTCAGAAGAGAAAATACTCACTTCTGGTTGGAATGACTGGATAAGATTTCTTTCAGGGAATAGGCAGAATTTGGTCTGAACCTTGAGGAATGGGTAAAATCTGTACAAGAAAGAGTAGGGCCTTAGACACAGAAGCTATGGTAGAATGAAAGAACAGGTATCCACTGTGGCAGGAGGGAAAATCTGTCGTGGTGGAAGTTTGAGGAATAATTTGGAAAGGTAAACTTCTCTCAGACTGTGATAGGTTTTGAAAGCCAGACTAAGGACTTTGTGTTTAACAACAGGGATTCAAGTGAATTACTTTGAGCTAAAAGGTGACGTGATGAAAGTGCTGATTTACTGTAATGAATAAGGCATCAGGAGGGACTGGAGGGACCGAGGGGTAGGTGGTCTAGGATTGTTCCAGTTGAAAGAAAAGAATGGAAAGATTTATAGGACTTCATGAACTGCAGATGGAGAAAAAGGAAAAGAAAGAAGCCAAAGATTTCCAAAATTGTAGGTCTGGGAGAATGTTATCAGAAATAAATAAAGAAGTAAATAAAGTGAGCTTCTTTGGGGACAGAAAATAATAAATTTAGTTATAGAAAATTTGAGCTTGAGGATGAAAAACTCTGGGAAGAAATGTCAATCAAGCAACTGTGAGTGTGATCCCGAGGCCCAGGGGGCTATCAGGTCTAAGGAAATGAATCTGGGATTTCTTTACGTACAAGGACTAGCAGAGGCCATGGCAATAGGTGAGGTAGCACAAGGGGAGAACACAGTACTAAAAAATGCTTAGGAGTATGAGGAAGGATGAGGAAGAGGAGTTGGTAAAGGAAATAGAGAAGTGAGGGAAGAAGCAGGACAGAGTAAAGTGAAAAATCCAGATCACCACAGAAGGAGCAAGTTTCCAAACTGAGTAACTAATTTGAAAGGTCATTGCATTTGGTTATGGAGAGCCTTTTGTGACCTCTCAATCGGTTTGCTAAGGATTAAATCAGACGGCGTGATAAGGAAGCAAAGGTAGAATAAAGACTTTAGCTGATAGAAACAACAAGAAGGTTTGGTTTTGTTTTTTCCATTTTGTCTGAACTCAGAAAGGAAGGAGCCAATGCAGAGAAATAGAACGAATTTGTCGTGGGGGAACAAGGAAATGAGAAAGGTTCAGAGTTTGTGAATGTGCACGTGTTTCTGAGCATGATGTGTGCGTTGAGGCAAAGACTAAGGGATTCGGCTTGGAACTGAGAATCGACTTCTCAAGGGGAAAAAGAGTGTAAGAGAAAAGACACTCAACTTGTTCATGAAAAAAATGAGGAAACTTGAACCTGTCAGATGTCCCTAAACTTCTCAAGGAAATCAAGCTCCAGAAGGATGGTCATGCCAAGAGCAGGTAAGGTGTTGGAATAGTTACCCTGGAGAATAATCCATGAAACTGGTTCTCCACATTTTTTTTTTCAGCTAAGAGATTCTTGACAGGTGATATCTACATGTTCACTGGCATGTCCAGATTTGGATCCATGACCCTGTCCACTCTGCCTTACTCCATGCCCTAATACACACACATACTCTCTCACACAGTTTTTTAGAAAAATAAATACCAAACTGGGCATCTTCATGGTTGTGAGGTATGGTATTTATAAATGCATTTTACTAGCATGTAAGTAATGGTCATTTCCTGTGAACTGTGCAGTAGATGAGGTAGGCTGAGAGAGATTCAAAAAAACCCATTGGCCCTGCTGTAACTTCTTTCCTTTCTGTCCCAACCAGTAATCCATATCAAGATGCAATGAATGAGAAAGATGTGATTATAGAGAAAACTCAGAATCTACTCTGATTTATTTTTTAAGTCAACTGCAAAACTCAATACTTTAACTGTCATTAGCAAAAAAAAAAAAAATTACTTATACAAGTCTCATCATTGTGACACCATGATTGAAAACTATCATTCCAGGGATTCAACAATGACACATCATGATTGTGTACAGCAATGAAAGCCCAGCCGAAAGTTTGCACTTAGTTTTTTAGTTAGCATGGTCTTTGAAATTTTATGCCTAGTGGAAGAGAAGATATCAACAAAAATATGATGTTTTTCATATGATGTGTTTATGAGTTGTGTGTTGGGGGTAGTATTATAAATAAGTTGCTTTTTATGGATTTATTTTTGGTAAGAATGTTTTCTAACTCTAGGAAGGCTAGTCATACACTACTGAGTCACAAGGAAATGTTTCAGATAGAATCTGAGGAAGATTCCCTTAAAGTTAAGAAGGATAAGCATGTAGTTTACCATTCAAAGTGGAATATTTTGGGCATGAAAAAGTCAGTAAAATAATTTCATCAAATCAGGGTGGTGAACACCACCATAAAGTAGGACAGTCCTGGACATACCAGGACATCTATTCATCTTCCTTACGGTCCAAGAACTCAAAAGTTCTTGGTCGCTTCATGAATTTCCATCTATAAATTATGGCACTCTCTCTGGGAGTATGGGAGCTGTCAGACACTGCTACTGAAAGCCTGGTGTCTTTCCAATTCCTGGGAGAGGAGGGTAACTTTTTCCGAAAGATGATACCCTAATTCTGTGTTGACCATGTGGAATTATCCCTTAGTTCATTTCTATAAGGTACTGGGAATATATTAAAAATTACACTCAAACATACATATCCCCAGAATTGCCATAACGGCTTATGTTTATAAATGTTCTACCCTGTTACACTATAGAGTATATTAAATATAATTGAACCTTCTAATGGCTCAAGTGTTAATTCAGTTCAATAGTTATTGAATACTGTCATGTGATGGGAAATGTGTCTGGTGTTAGAGATACAAAGAAGAATAAAACATGTACTCTGTCCTCAGGGAACCGAGAATGGGGGAAAGGTGAACATGCAAACAATGTATGTGATATGGGTTACAGTTCAAAAATGTACACGTTCAAGATCCAAAACAGAGATATAGGGGAATTGGAGGAAGTATTCTTCTTTTAAGAGGAAGGGTAAGAATGGATAAGGATGGATAAGAATGACAGAATTTTATCAGTTTGGTGAATGAAGTTTATACCTAGAGCCTCTATTTTTACCTATAAAATCAGAGACAAAGTCATCTGTTGAGAATGAGCGAGTGTAGGATAATATTGGAACTTAAAGGATGGTAACAAAGTTTTAGAATTACTGCTGTGGGAAATTTGAGGAAATGTCACTAACCGAAGGCAAGTGATGGGTAGTATTTGAGTCAGAAATTGTGAACTTTAGTTGCACTATGCAGACTTTGATGCAATAAGCTAATAATGCATAGCAAATGAAAAGATAGACCAAAGGATTCTAGGGAATGTAGATCCAGCACAGTTAAAGATAAGAGGATAAGAGCATTAAAATAGTGTTGGTTTTCACAACCCCCAGTGAAATAATGGGTCTAGGCAAGGATCATCAAGGCTGCTAACATCACAAAATGCTAGAAAACAGACCTTATATGCCTCCTAATGAAAGTCCTCAGCATGAAGTATTGCTGTCAAAAAAATTAAACTGAATCTGTTCAAGCCTCCATATCTAATTACCAGTTTACAGAAACAGAAGAATAGGGAAAAGGGGAACATGATAAGGCATATCATGGGGACATGACCAGCAAAATCTAGACTGTGGGAAACCCAATAGGACAAACAATTCAGTTTCTGCAACAGATAAGTTGCAATAAAGAAGAAAAGAAAGGGAGAAGGAACATATAGGTAAAAAAAGATTTAAGGGATATATCAGCCAATTACACTGTATGGACTTGATTCAAATTAACTTTAAAAAATTATGAAACAACATGAGAAATGTGATTATTTCCTGGATGCTTGATGATATTAAGAAGTTATTATAAATTTTCAGGTATGATAAGGGACTTGTAATACTTTAAAGCAAAGTCTTTTATATATATATGTGCATACATATACACACATATATAAATATTTATAAATAAAACAACATGGTATCCATATCATTATTTGCTTCAAAATAATACATTTTGGAGGGAAAGGGCATACATGAAATAAGATTGTCCAAGATGGATCTAGGAGTATAAAGTTTTATTATTCTGCTTTCTCATGTTTGAAATTTTCCACAAAGAAAGAAAGAATATTCCATTCAAGTGAACAGCCATGAGAATTCACAGGAAGGAAGGGAGTCCATAGGAGAGGGCCAATACGCTGAGGGAAAAATTAGAGATTAAAGGACTAGAGGACGGTCTTGTTGAGACCAAACAGTAGGTACAGTGTAAGGGAATGAGAATGGAAAAGCCATTGTAGATCATGCAGAGTTCAGGATGTGGCCATGGAAGTGACTTTTTAATGCACAGAGCTGAGGAAGTCAAGACACAGCAGACCGACTGCGTCTGGACCATCACCAAGGATGGAAAGCACATAGGGTGATGGCGGGAACTGGGTGGAGGAGTCCATGAGCCAGGAGCCCAGGGCCTCATTAAAGTGGAGGAGTGGCCTAGATGAAGATAAGAAGGGGCACAGGGTGGTACATCCAGATCACTCATTGTGACAGATACCAATTACTAGAGTGTGCCCTTTTCTAATTAGTGTCTCTCTGTCTTTGGTGTTAATTGTCAGTTCTCCAGAACTGGTTAGAATAGCATGGTTTTGGGAGGGTTGCTGCAAAGCTCTCTGTGTTACCACTTCCCTCATTACTTAGAGCATTTCTGCTTTCTTCCAAATCTGAAGTGAAGAATAATGATGTCAGACGTCTAATCACCACACAAGGGGACCTTAGCTACATTGTGGTTAAGGAACAGTGTGTCATCCTTTCTAGTCTTTAGGGAATAGAGTAGCAAGGAAATTTTCACTCCATCTCAAAGGGCTTATCTTTCCCCTGACTTACAAAAAATTCTCCCCAAAGTCAGTATAATTTCTCAAGCAAAAAATTGTTTTGTTTTTGAAGTATAATTTTCTAGAAGGAAGTATGTGTTTGCACTAAATTTTTCCATTGTTTATTTCTAGATCCTCAAAGAATGGTTTGAAATGCAGAAACACATCTTAATAACTACATTAGTCATCCCTATTATAAAAACAATTGTGTAAAACAAAGTCTAGCATATCTTTTAGACTGAAACTGTAAATTGTGTGACTTTATAACATTCCTAAGACAATTGCCTCATATGAAAGTTAACTTACTTTACTATCATCTGTGCACCTTCGACAATTATTTCTTACAGCACATGCTACAAGAAAGAAAATTAAAATAAAAATATGTAAATACAAAGCCCATTTATTGCTCAATTTTATATAAAAGTACATTTCATTTAGTCATTTCTGTTTCATGGCATATTGATCCATACCCCAGTGTTTTATTTCATTATTTTCATACATCTAGACACTTTTCCCATCAGTACTATTTAAATCCTAACTCTTATTTTCTCTTATTACTCTAAAAAATGAATTGGCATCATCCAACTTTCATTAGCCAAGTAAGTTCTAAAAAATAACTTCCAAAAAATAATAGGGAAAAACAAACAGGCAATATTACTTATACTTAAAACATCATACTTTAAAAACCTCTTTGAGTAACTCCTTTGTTATTCAGCATGATTTTGCCAAGATACTCCCGGTTAACTGGTCCTTTAAATATTAAAAAAATTAATTCCCCATCTTGTTTTGCCACAAAGCTTTAAAAGCTTCCCTCAAATGAGCATTTTCATTCTTCTTGTCTTGTGAAAAAATAAACAACATAATTTATATTTGAAAGTTCTAAAATAAAAAATATGAGTTTAGAAAAAAGCATTTCAATGACTCTCTATTACTTCAACATCTCTGTAAAGTAAGGAGGGTCTGGAACTAACGCCCTAGTTGTCATGTGCTACAGTAACAATAAAGTCACTCTGTTGTTTGGGGGACAGGGTTCACAGGCTCTGTGAGAAAGTTCAGACCTTCCTATTTAATTTTAAATTGTTTGATTGGATACAGATCTGACTTGACTGGGAAAAAATTTACAGTAGGTTTTCAAATCAAGTCCTATCGAATATTACTTCCTCCAAACCAAAAGTATCCTTGAAGGCCCCAAGTGAAAGTTGAGTGAAGGAGGAGGCAAGGTAAATGGGAAAGATTCTACTGCTCCAGCTGTGTTGGGGTCAGCTGACTTCAGGCTTACTTCAGGAGGCAGGGGAGGGACACAAAAGGCACATGTTTTGGTCACCATTCTCCAAATTCTACTGCTTCCCACAGCTTCTTTTGTTAGCTAGTTTTTATTTTGGAAGAACTTTAGATTTACAGAAAAGTTGCAAAGATTATACAGGGAGTTTCTGTATACCTCTCACCTAGTTTCCCCATCTCTAATATCTTACCTTACCGTGGTACATTTATCAAAACTAAGAAACCAACATTAATACATTACTTTTAACTAAACTCCAGATTTTATTAGGATTTCATCAGTTTCCGCACTAATGTTCTTTTCCTGTTCCAAGATCCAAGACTAAACATTGCATTTAGTCGTCATGTCTCCTTTGGCCCGTGACAATTTCTCAGTCTTTCCTTGTTTTTCATGACCTTGACGGCTTTGAGGAGTACTGGTCAAATATTTTGTACAGTGTCCCTCAGTTTGGGTTTGTCTGATGTTTTCCTCATGATTAGACTAGTGAGATGGGGGTTTGGGGGAAGAACACTTCAGAGGTGAAGTTCCCTCCTCATCACATTATATCAGCATGTACATGATATCAACACGATTTTTATTTAATTTTCATATATTTAAATACATTAGAGAAAGTTGGAGACATAGGGCTGCTGCTAGCACTAGTTAAAGACACAGGACATCTTTGTGTGAACTAGGAAAAGGTGCATCTCTGAAAGGATTAGTTAGAAAAATGCATACCCTTTCTGAGCAGCCACAGCCAGGAAACTGACTTAAAGGGAAATATAAACTGGCTTTCACCCTCAGGTTATATGGAATCCTTATTTAGCAATTTATAAATATAAATGCTTATTTGTAAACAATTACAGCCCATCTTCACAGTACTGAAAGGTGATTATTATTATCCCCACTTTACTAATGGAGAAACTGACCTCAGAAAAGTCAAATAACACATTCAAGCTCACTTGCTAGTAATGACAGAGTAGGGATTTGAGCTGTTTTGACCACCAGTACCTCTCCCTTCTCCTGGGAAACGTAACCCATCCTTCCTTTGCAAACTGCTCCCTCCTCAGCTCTAGATACATGGTATGATTGGTAACTGCCCTCTCCTACAAACTCCCTTCTCCCAACCAGGCATCTAAGGCTATGCACCTGAACCAAATTGGGCTAATCCCAGACCACACTCATTGGTCTGGGGAGAGGGAATATGACCAAGTCCGGCCAATCAAAATCCTCCCCCAACAATTTATAAATTGGAACTTGAGGGTAAAGGAGTAGTGGGTAGCCTCTTTCTCTTTGCTTAGAAAGCTGAGAGGATGTGGGCTTTGGAGCTGCCAGTGGCCATCAAGGAAGTCCGGAGGAAGAACCTAAGAGGAGAGAATGAAGTTGATAGGCAGAGAAAAGGAGAGACAACAGAAGAAGAAATAGGGAGCTGATAGTGATTCACTCATTTCTGAGGTCCACTGCATTTCTACACTCTCCTGTTTCACTCAAGTGAGACAAAATTACATTTCTTTAATATGTGTAATCTTGGTTTCTTACACTGCATCCAAAAATGTTCCAGTTAATACAAAGTCCACAACCTTGTTTCTTTCCACTAAGTTCTATATTTTCCTTCTTGCTGCTTATTTCTTTTTTCCAATATTAAAACAGGATTATTCTCTTTATGTAGTTATAAAAGTGATACATGTTCAACATAAGAAATAAGTACACATAAAAAATAAAAATCAATGGAAATTCCACCATCCAGAGAAATTGATTCTTCATCTTACTTTAATCAAACTATTTCCATGATCTGAACTTGGATTTTGCCATCACTCCAGATGGCTCCAACCAGTCTAATATTCTATTCTCTGACTAGAATCTTCTTTTCTTTCCTCTTTGCTTGCATTTTGACATCACTCAGATCTTCACTTTCCTTGACCTTTCCATTGTTTCCCAAATCTGCCCCTCATGGTCTCATTTCCTTCATGTCAGTAAATGACCTGATCTGGTTCCATCTCAGAGGTTTAGATTGAACATTTGCATAACAACCAGCAATCTTTCCTATAATCTTTTTTGCCCAGTGAGGGCCAGCTGTCCTACATGACTGTGTGCTACATGAAGCAATAGGTTCTCTCTTTCTTTCACTCTATTCCTAAGAAAGAAGTACTAGCTATTTCCACAGCATTATCAGGTACCAGATTCTTCCCTTACCCTAAAGGCCTGATTTTTGAATATTTGTTTTGTATCTAGTCACTTCCTTCCTCTTGACTACATTTTTTCATAACTTTTGCAGCATCATTCTCTCCTAGTTCTCTTGGAACATCTCTGGCCATTCTTTTCGAGTTTCCTTGACTGGTTTCACTTTCTCTACCAGCGTCTAAAATGTTGTTATTCTAAAAGTTCCATCCTTGGTCTTCTTCTCCCATGAGGGATCACAATTTCAAATGCCTAGAGATGCCAGGCATCGACATACATTATACCAGATATCAGAACAAAACTCTCTTTTTGATTGGCATTTTAATGAATTAATAATTAAAAAAATAGAACAACTGAATCAGACAAGGTGATTCTAATGTTTATCTGGAAGGGAAATATTTTCAAGAACAGCTAAAAGGGAAAAAAACAATGGGGGGGCAGACAACAGGTTTTATACATTAAAATTTTCTATACTGTACTCATATTTTATTTACCTGATCTGTTGATTTCTGATATAGGCATGTAAAGTGATTCAACATGGTTTTTAATTTGTCAAATGCTCTTTTTATTTCTATCAGCTTTTGCTGCATCTATTTCAAAACTATGTTGTTAGTTGAATAAAAGTTCATAATATGTCATTTTCATGTATCATGCTACATGTCAGTATAGAATATCACTTGTTCTTCTACTTAAAGATCTTTTTTCTTGAATGCTATTTTATCTAATATTAATAATGCTGCACTTGCTTTCTTTTTCAGTAGTATTTGTAAGGTATATCTTATTCCATCAATTTATTTTTTGTTCCTTTATTTCCTCTAGTGATTTTGAAGTCACACCTCCTGTTTCTATTTCTATATAAGCTGTTACTTTAAAAATTTTGAGAGCTATATTTTATATGCCTCTTTCTATCACTGCCCAATCAGGATCTACTTTCTTTACCTACAAAAGGATCCTAATACGCTTTTGCTTTCTTCCTTTTCCTCCCCATACCACTTCCCAGGTAGAAATCATCTGGAATTTTAATTATTATTAAATAGTTATCAGTTATTAGAAGACTGTTATTATACTACAATTGCTGTTGACTTACAATCAATCATTTAGAATTAACTCTAAGTTTTACTGGTTTCTTTGCTTACTACTCTTTCTTGAATTCCACATTTCCCCTTAGTTCACTTTCATTTTGCTGAATAATATCCTATTAATATATATATAACACCCTATCTGTAAAAGATAGCAATCACTTTGAATATGGATATTCCTCAATGTAGGTGGATTTACATCCCAATAAATCCATTGTACATTGAAAATATCATAAGTCAAAAATGCATTTGATACACCTAACCTACCGAACATCATAGCTTAGCCTAGCCTGCCTTAAACCACTCAGAACACTTACATTAGCCTACAGTTGGACAAAATCATCTAACACAAAGCCTATTTTATAATACAGTGTTGAATATCTCAAGTAATTTATTGAATACTGTACTGAAACTGAAAGACAGAGGGGTTGTATAAGTACAGAATGGTTGTAAGTATAACAGTTGTTCACCCTCGTGATCAAATGGCTGACTGGGAGCTATGGCTCGCTGCTGCTGTCCAGCATCACGAGAGAGTATCGTGCCGCACACTGCTATCCCGGGAAAAGATCAAAGTTCAAAATTCGAAGTACAGTTTCTACTGAATGCGTATTTCTTTTGCACCATTGTAAAGTTGAAAAATCCTAAGTTGGGGACTGTTTGCATATATAACACAGGGAACTTAGTACTGGGAATTGGGTATGCAGGTAATGGAAGACTGAGAGGTCTACCAGGGGAAAGACAGTAAAATTCCACCTCCTCCCAGATATCAGCACCTCGTAAACTAGAAGACAGAGGAAGGAGGCAGCCACCAGAGCCCAATACTATAGGTATTATATGCATACTTAGTATATCATATGCATACTTAGAGTATACATGACAAATATTCTTGGTGTGTTCACCATTAGCAGAAATGAACAAATGGGTACTTATAGAAATAAAGAAAAAACCTGGAAGCCTTGCATCATATTCAAATTATTTAGTCTTCAATTTATTTCCTTGGAGAAATCTGCCTTTTCATCCCATTATGATATCTTATCTGGACTTGGAGACTTGTTTCACTGAATCTGTTTCTCATTTGGTGGTTCTCTAGCTCAAAACACTTGTGGGGAAATTTTCATCTGTTCCTTGAGTTATGCTTTCTTCTAGGGTAGATTATTTGTTTTCTGCATGCTATCATATACTCCTTAATTTCATTATTTATTTTGTTGACTATGCAGTGTTTGTATAGTTGCTATATTGTCTATTTTCATCTTACTAATGCTTAGATAGCTCTGTTTAGAACTTCTATTTGTGCTGACATAGTGTAGGTGACATCTTGACCACCTTGTCACTGTCCTTGAGATTGTTTTTCTGAGAAACTACAGTTTTATGGTATTTTATGTTCTATTCACTTGGTTGCTCTCAGCATTTGACAAAGGGATAGAACTCCGATGAGGCTGTGCCAGACTTGGTTAGAATATCTGGGCTCTACACTCTTTTCTGAGGTTTTGTAATTTTCCACTGCCAGGGTTCACTCTAGCTAATTGAGGGTGTTTCCCATTTCCAGAAAGGGGATATCTTTGGATTGCAGCTCTGCCCCTAAATCCAGTTTGTAGCCCAGGAACTTGTGTTTCCATCAGAGTCAGGCCCCCTGTTCGGTTTCTCTTGTTTCTCCCCTGTAACCATTTCCTCTATTGATCTTCAGAACAGGGTAAAGAATAGGATACCCACTCAATTTGCATCTCTCTAGATCTGGGAGTATTAATGAAAATTCTTGGAATTTAGTGACTCCCTAGTTACTTCTGAGGGGTGATGGTGGCATTTCGAGCTTTGACATGCTGTGCATTTCTATTCTGTTCCAGAATCTTCAATTTCTTTCCTTTGTTGCCACTTGCATTTTATAGATCATGACCCATTGTCATGTGGTTGCTCCTGGTGAAAGAAATTCTCTATATTTTAGTATGATTTTTATTCATTCATTAGATAACGGGGAAGAAGATTCTTAACCCAAAGTTCCAAGTGCAAACTGTAACTTCTTAGGATATTGCTTACTAAACTCTTAAATGTAAATGAACACCAGGATTAAAAGCCCTGGAGACCAAAGCCACCTGCTTTGGGGGAGATCTCACTTGATATGGGAATATTCACAAAGTCCTGTGGGAGAGGCCTATCACTCGGGAGCACAGGAATGTAGGTGTGATCTCAGCGAGGGTTACAATCCCTTTCTCAGTTCTGGAAGTGAAGTAATCATGATATTTAAGAAACCGTATCCTTTTCACATCCTCTGCCCATTTTTTGATGAAGTTGTTCATTTTTTTGTTGTTGAGTTGTATGAGTTCTTTATAGATTTTGGAAATTAACCCCTTGTCGGATATATGATTTGCAAATATCTTCTCCCAGTTGGTGGGTTATTGTTTCATTTTGTTGATGCTTTCCTTGCCATGCAGAAGCTTTTTAGATTGATATAGTTCCATTTGTTTATTTTTTCCTTTGTTTCCCTTGCCTAAAGAGACATGGTATTCAAAAAGATACTGCTAAGAACAATGTCAAAGAGCATACTATCTATGTTTTCTTCTAGGAGTTTTATGGTTTCAGGTCTTCCATTCAAGTCTTTAATTCATTTTGAGTTAATTTTTGTGTATGGTGTAAGATAATGGTCTACTGTCATTCTTTTGCATGTGGCTGTCCAGTTTCCCCAACACCATTTATTGAACAGACTTTCCTTTTTCCATTGTATGGTCTTGTCTCCCTTGTCAAAAATTAGCTGTCCATAGATGTATGGTTTTATTTCTGTGCTCTCAACTCTGTTTCATTGACCTGTGTGTCTGTTTTTCCACCAGTACCATGCTGTTTTGATTACTATAACTTTGCAGTGTATTTTGAATTCAGGGAGTGTGATACCTCCAGCTCTGTTCTTTTTTCTCAGGATTCCAAAGAAGATATACAGATGGCCAACAGGCACATGACAAGATGTTCAACATCACTAATTATTAGGGAAATGCAAATCAAAGCTACAGTGAGATATCACCTCACACTCATTGGAATGGCTATTATTAAAAAGACAAGAAATAACAAGTGTTAGAGAGGATGTGGAGAAAAGGGAACCCTCATACGCTGCTGGTAAGAATGCAAACTGGTGAAGCCACTATGGAAAACAATATAGAGGTTTTTCAAAAAAGGAAAAATAGAATTATCATATGATCCAGCTATTCCACTTCTGGGTATTCATTCCAAAGAACATGAAAACACTAATTTAAAAAGATATGTGCACCCCTATGTTCCTTGAAGCATTATTCACAATAGCCAAGACTCGGAAGCAACCCAAGTGCCCATCAACAGATGAATGGCTAAAGAAGATGTGGTACACACACACACACACACAATGGAATACTACTCAGCCATAAAAACGACAAAATCTTGCCATTTGTGACAACATGTATGGACCTTGAATGTATTATGCTAAGGGAGATAAGTCAGACAGAGAAAGACAAATACCATATGATTTCACTCATATGTGGAAGACAAATAAACAAACACATAGATAAGGAGAACAGATTGGTGGTTACCAGAGGGGAAGGAGGTGGGGGGAGGGGGAAAAGGGTAAAGGAGCACGTGTACAGTGATAGATGGAAGCTAGACTTTTGGTAGTGAACACAGTGCTGTCTATACAGAAGCTGAAATATAATAATGTATGCCTTAAACTTACACAATGTTATACACAAATGTGACCTCAATGAAATAATAAAAAAAAAGAAAGAAATTGTATCCTTGTTTGATGGGAAGGTTAAATGCAAGCACAAAGGGGAAACTGCCCCAGGCTAGCAAGCAAACCCTCAGGGGAGGCCCAGGACAGGCTGCACCAGGCTTGACCTCACAATCGGAAGCTGTTTTCTCAGAAACACTGACCAGGGTTGGTCAGCCCTAGAATTGAGCTAGCTAGAATCAGAAACTTCAGTCTTTGTAGACCAGACTATGCTATCTATGATTCTTGATTTGTTTTTGTTTACTCCCTGTTTGTTCTTCCCCAGCATTTTAATGAAGTCTTTCAAAAAATTCCAGTATGACTCCAATTTGCTAGGGTACAAAGGGAAGGATTTGTTTCTGTGCCTGCCCTGTTTTTAGGCACTGTTTGTGGGGAGAACAGGGTGGGGATGGTATTAGAACACTGTTCCTCTTGGAGTATGTATGGGGATGACCAAGAGGTTAAGAGAGAAAGAAATCTATGGGAAAGATGAAACCAAAGGAAACAAGCCAGGCTTTTTGATTCAGCTTTTCCCTACCCCCCACCCTCTCAAAGGAGAGTCTCATTTCAGGGCAAAGCTGAGAGCTTTGTGTTTGGTTTTGGTAAGGAAGATTGATTCACTTACAGATATTAACATTCTTTTAGACTCTGGAAACCAGACAGCAGTAATTATGCAGTCTTATGCTCTTCATAAAAATGGACATCTTGGCTTTACAGGGCATTTTCCAAGTAATTCCAATCCTGTCCTATTCTATCTATAGAATTCCAACTTATGATACTAAAAATCTTATTTCTAGGTTCATGGATTCAACTCAGCATTACTTTTAATGTTTCAATATTTCTTCAGTTGAGGAGGGGAACCAAGGGAAGTCTCCAAACCAAAGTAATTATTTCTTAAGACCCAAATTAAGCAATTTATTAACTAAGACCTTAAAACACTAAGAAAGACTAGCTATGGCCATTGAGTGGAGTCTGATTAGAGCAAACCCAACAGCTGATTCACAGCATAAAGCTTTTATACTATAGGCCGTGCAAAAGGTCCGAGGCAGGGAAACATGCTTTCCCAAATTTAAAACTGTTTTAATCCACTTTTCACATTTCAGATAAAGCAAATTAATTCAAGTCCAATTTAAATGGATTTCACCAAAAATGTCAAGAGCCTTTAAAAATGTCTTCCTGCCAACACCAAATGGCAACTTTAGAGATGAAAATCTCAGCCTGCTAGGATGGCACAACCAAAAGGGAATACGGCCAATGGTGGCACGTGTTGGGCACCAGCCTCTGGCCTTAAGATGGCTCACCGTCATCCGCAGATTTTGCTCTCTGCTTGACCCTGTGGCTGGAGATTTGGGAAAAGCCATTCTCTGAGAAGCTGACAAGCAGTTGGATGAGAAAGAGGGAGAGGAAAACTGGCAGGAGGATTTGGCCCCACGCCCGCAGCCAGCACATCGCTCCTTGACCTGGGTTCCACTGGTTCCTGGCCAGTGGGTCTGTGGCAGGCACCAGGTACCGGGTTGGACAGGTGGACCCCCCTCAGGGACTGTGACCTGGCCTAGTCACAGCCCCTTTCCAGCCCTGGACCCCAGCATAATTCACAGAACCTTAGAACTCCTGATGTTCTGGCTGGAACATGGAATGTTTGTGATGCAATCCGGGTCCACCCTGGGCAAGGGCTTCCTAGGGTCCTGACGACTGGGTACAGTCCCTCCCCTGGACTTGATAAATCCCTGCTATGCCATTGTTTTTGGAGAAAGGTCTGGATTCTAATTTCCAGCACTCAATAGCATGTAAAGCAGTTGCACCTTTCTGTGCTGCTTTCCTCAGATGTGAATGAACCTACCATTCACCCCATCCGTGGGGATTGCTGTGCGATTAAGTGGTGAAGTCTTGAAACTCACAGCCCTGCAAATCCTCGATCTTGTCCTTGACTAGTCTGTGGCTCTTCAGTGTGCTCTAACGTAGTTTCCCAAAGTATGGTGTATTTTAAGTGGTATGCAAATGAATATCTTTTGTTTTCATAGGTATGAATTTATTTTTAATGCGTATCAGGAAAATATAACTAGTAGTTATGATGATATAATGGCAACAATATAAATTTTCTTTTAAAATAAATCTATGTAAAAATGTCAAGTTTCAGAAATATAAATAATAGTATACAATTTAAAGGATATGGGAAAATTGTAAAGGTGGTCCCAGGATGACTGAAATTTGAGTAATATTGCCCCAATGTGTGTGTGGGGAGGGCATAGGGACCAGGCATGAAAATTTGACCTTGACCAAGGTCAAAAATGAATGATGGAGTTGTACCCTGCCATTCCTGGCATTTTGATCTAGACTGCACCCTGAGGACTATGGATCTAGTATGGATTATAAAGATAAAGTGGGGGAAGACATGTGCAGAGTTCCAGACTGCTTGTTTTTTTCTTTTTTATGCCTACTTTGTAAGATTGCAATGGTAATTAACACTTTGTTTTTGTTTGTTTGTTTGAGGAAGATTGGCCCAGCGCTAACATCTATTACCAATCTTCCTCTTTTTTCTCCCCAAAGCCCCAGAACATAGTTATATATCACAGTAGTAGAGTTGTAGCTCTTCTGTGTGGGATGATGCCTCAGCATGGCTTGATAAGCGGTGAGTAGGTCTGCACCCAGCATCCAAACCAGTGAACTCCGGGCCGCAGAAGCGGAATGTGCAAACTTAACTGTTACGTCACCAGGCCTCCCCCGCCAGATTACTTTTTGCTTGCCTATTTGCAATGCAGAGGACATACCAAGTGTTATTAGCTGTAATATGAAAAGAGCTCTTATAGATTGACAAGGACAAAAAAAAGAAAATGGACAAGGGATGTGAAGAGTCCATCTACAGAAAAGCAAATCCAAGTAGCCAATGAATGTGTGAAAAAAAATATTTTAAAACATGCTAGTACTAGGAAATTGTAAACTGAAGTAATAATGAGCTACCTTTTTGTATCTATCATGTTGGCAAAAATTTTAAAACAAAGCTAACATATATAGCTAGCGAAGATGTGGGGAATTTGTACCATTATATCTTTTGGTGGAACTAGAAATTGTTATAGTGTCTTTGGAAAGCAACATGACAACAGCCATTAAAACTGAAAATACATATATTCTTTATGTGCATGTCCTTGTTTGGAAATCTGCCCCTCATCGCTTCTCAGTGCTCATGGTATAGATGGGGCTCCAATACCTAGCCTGGAAGTGGAGCATGAAAACTAGACCTGAACAAATCAGAACATGGCATTTCCCTGGCCCCCATGATTGGTTCAGGGGTGGGCACATGACCTAAGCTGGTCCAATCCAAGTCAATCTCAGGGATTTTGTTCAGAATGCTGGGACAAAGATGCTTATCTTTCTCTGGATTCAAATTTGGAAGGATTTAATCCCCATAGCTGCTAAAAGCCATGTTGAAACCATGCAGAGAATGGCCATGAAAATGCCCCTCTCAGAGCATAATTGACTGATGACCTCAGGTATTGCCCCTCAGATTCCCCCATCATATTCGTGCCAAGGTCGTGCTTCCTACAGGCTGCTCCCAGCCAAGACTAAACATGGGAGGAGTACTAATGTAGAATGTCTCCAGTGGGAGATTTTGGTCTGAGGACTCCCCACCAATCTGGTTGAAACTTTCTTAAAACTAGGCTGTACTCTGAAACTCTACCAAACAAATTCTCCTTCCTTCTCCTCTCCTTTACAGGTGTCATACCTGTACTGCTGTTTGAAGGTTCTCCTCATCTTCACTAGCTCCCTCCTCTTTATCTTTCCCAACTGTTTCCCCATGAAACTTCTTGCACTTCTAATCCCATCTTGGCAGTTGATTCTTGAAAGACACAAATTAACACAAACGCTACTGGAAGTGTTCTGAGAAAATAGTGGTAAGATAAAGCTTTGGGACTGGTTCACTTACTATCAAAAGGGTAAAGAAGATATCATCTTGAGTAGTGTGTGGCATATGGATAGTCTCTGAAAGGGATGACAGCTGAATTGCTAATAATTTCATTGGTAGTGAAATGTTTTCCACCTGGGAAAATGAACTGGTGGAAGAGAATGCCCTGGTAGGTGTAATAATTCAATCATTTAAAAGATACAGGGGAGCAGTGCCTACAAGGACAGCAGAATTGGTTGGTTACAGAGTTATATTGATGCCCTGCAAAGGGGTAATGAGAAACCAAGGTCCACTGACTAGCAGTTAAAGACTAAGTGTAAAAGCCAGAAGACCACTTTGGTAGCCCTTATCCACTGTAGGAGAGGAGTGGACACAGCTAAGCAGCAGACTAGGACCTGATAGTTACAGAGCTACGGAGACATTCACGTGGCCAGCCAGGCAGGTCTCATGCTAAGGCCAGAGCTCTGTCTGGGAAAGCTTGGCAGGGTCCCAAGTTTAAGAAATAAACACATGGCTTCTGTGTTTAAGTGTTTAAGGTCTCTGTTACTTTGGGAACTTCATTATTCCCGTGGATATTAATGAGCCCAGCTCTGTGACTGCCTCTACTGTCAGTTTTGGCCTGTGGAGGAGAGATACTGAACTTCTTAGCGATGCTGGTGCCCCTTTTACCAGCGCATTTCCCGTGGCCTTAGTGTATGGATGGATGCTCCTAACAATGTGATGCTGACACGGCAGGTCTCGCTGAAAAGTCAGAGCTTGCAGAGGTGGCCTCCACATGTACTAGAAAACAAGGCTGTCCCAATAGGTGCCCTCACAGGAGCTCCCCCTGCCTCTTCTCCTAGCTGATAAGCCAATAACTATAGTTAAATCCCAGTAGACATGCTGAGCCTGATAAGAGAGAAAAGAAATTATATTCCAAAGTATAATTAGCTTGGATTGGCAGGAGCCAATGAGTACCACTGATAGTGAATGTTGAGGGTGCTTTATCAAGGGACAGGAATGTTAAACTGGACAAGCAAGATTTCATTGACTTGGGGGTACCTTCATAGGACATGAGATTTAACACCCTGGCAAGACTCCAGGGGATGAGCAAACTCGTTGTTAGGGTGGCTCTTAGAAGCCTGAAGAAAGTGATGGCCAACACTGAGGAAAATGGAAATGCCTGAGTTTCCCAGGTAGGAGAAGAGGAAGAAATAAAAAGGCTCAAAGAATTAGGCTTACTGAAGTAGATATATCATGTGAGGCCAGAAAAATCACCAGACGATTATGATCCAGGAGATGGTCCAGAGAAAACGCCATTCACCAAGGCCAAAAGGAATATGCTGATAAGAAGGGCACGAGCGTCACTAAGAAGTTCAGTGATGGCTCTCCGATGCAGGCCAGATGGACAGTAGAAGCAGTCGTGGAGCTGGGCTTGCTAATACCCAATGGGAATGGTGGAGCCCTAAAGTAATTATGGTGAAGTGGTAGTGCTTAAATGCAAGAAGCCAGAAGGCAACAATTACAATAACACCTGCCAAAGTCAGAGGGGCAGCCAATGCGGCTTGATCTATAGGGGGTTACGGAGATGGTTAATAGAGCACGGCATCCCGAGGGGCATGACTCCCAGAGGGGCAGTCAGCAAGAATGCTGCTTAACATCCGCAACCAGAAAAGGGCAAGAAGGGAGGAGCAGGAGGCTGAGAGCAATAGCTCCAATAAAGAGTCATGATCCTTTGCTCAATTCCCAAACTTGAGCCAATTTTCAGATCCAGAACCCATTGACTGAAGAGGTGTCCAGATTCTAGAAGGGACTCCACAACACTGCATCAAAAATATACTGTAATGATTCTCCTGGTCCTTCCCCAAAGGGATGTACAACCATTTACTAGGATGATTGTACACTGGGAAAAGAGGACCTTTTGAGGACTTTTGGACACAGGGCCTGAATTGACATTGATACATGGAGAACCAAATCACCACCCTGTGTAATACTGTCCTGGCCTCTGCTTCTCAGAGGACTCCACCTCATAAGGGAACAGCCAGCATGAGAATGGAGTCATTTCAGAAGAAGAAACAGGGTCCTGCTGATCCATCTGAACACTGGATCAGATAGTCCCTGGAGTCAAATTGTTCTATTATCTGAGTCAATAATTCCCCATTTGCTTAAGCCAGTTTGAGTTATGTTTTCTATTTCTTGACAGCTACATATCAAGACTCTTCACAGGAAGGAAAAATGGTGATAACAGATTTGTGATTATTGTTCTTAAGCAAGGTCCCCGTGTTCCTTCCTAGAGTAGATCTGAATACTTGCAATGAGGAAGGGGAATACATAAGTCTGTAAATCCCATGTATAAAGCTCCTTCTGTTCATAAATCAAGCTTGCTCTCTTGCTCTGTCTATATATACATTTCCACATACTTATGTGTATACACGTATACACAAAATAAACAAAAATTATCTATCTACCCAAATAAAAGAAAGAGGGAAAGTTTTTTTTTTTATATTGTCCCAAATTAAGAACAGAAGATTGTGATTGTGGTCTGTTACAGGAGACCCTTAATATCCAGGGCAGAACAGTAGAAGAGGTCAGGACACTCCCTCAGAGCATCACTCTGTTGTGCCCACCAATGCCTCCCCTGGCCCAAATGTGTACCTCACCAGCTCTGAGTCCCTGAATCTGTTCAGATAATTGCAACATCCCACCTGAGGTAGGGAGTTGAGAAAGTGATGTTACCACCCATGATGCCTGAAACTCTCGCACTGACCTCAGTGTCTTGGTGCTTTGTGAGTGAAGTTTCATTGCCTCATCAAAAGTAACATACTGCCCAGAGAGGTAGCCCCAACTCTGGTTGACTTGGAACCAGCAATCTCACACAATTCAGACATAACAATTACCATTTATTCATCTTCCTCCCAAACCACTCTTAGCTGATGACCTTGTTTACTGCCTCCCAGAGAAAACAGAACCAGTCAGAAGTAAATTTACCTAGATTCCACCTCCACACTTACTCAGGGTCTGCAGTCACAGCCTCTGCTTTCCTGCCTGTTACTACAGAGGAATTATTCATGCCGCTATTCAAAGCCAAACCTGCCCTAAGGGCCCTAGATCTCACCCTCCACATCTTTCCAACTGCACTGCTCCAGTAACTCTCCTCTTGTTCTTCATCTGCATTTGTTTTTCAGTCTCTATTGGATCAGTCTCAGTAGTACATCAACATGACATTATTGATCCCATCTTTAAAACCTTGTTCTAACCCTACTTCCTTAACTAGCTATCACCTCATTGTTCCCCTTGGCAGAAAATTTCTCAAGAGTAGTCTATACTCATTGACTTCAATTTTCTCTTAAACTCTCTCTAATCAGACTCCCGGACCCCTACTCCACCAAAATGGCTCTTGTCAAGGATACTAATTACCTCCATGTGCTAAATCCAGTGATCAAACCTCAGCTCTCATCTTCCTTGACTTATTACCAACACTCGGCACTGTTGATCACACCATCTCCCTTGATATCCTTTTTCACCTGGCTTCCAGTTCACCACGCATTCACCATGCACCATCACATCTTGAATGTCCTCCCACCTCTTAGGTTGTTCCTGATGAGTCTTCTTTTTTGGATGCTACTTTTCTCTAAGATCTGTTAATACTGGAGTGGTCCAGACTGAATCCCTGGTTTTCTTTTCTAGGTACATTTATTCTCTTGATAATCTCATCCAGTGATATGGCTTTAAATATCATCCATGTGCTGCTGACTCCTAAATCTATATCTCTAGCTTGGACTCCTCTCCTAAACTCCAGTCAAATATATCAAAATGCCTACTCAATATCTTCAAATGATGGCAAACAAACATTTCATCTCTACAGTTTCAAAACTTATGATCTTTCCTTCCATCCATTTTCCTATCCTTCTAGTTTTTCAGTCCTCAAACCTTGGAGTCATCATTGACTCCTTTGTCCTCTGAAACTCCACATTCAATTCATTAGCAAATCACCTCCACCTTCAAGTCAGCAAACTTCTACCTCCTCTTTTGTAACTGCAATAGGCCCCTAACTGGTCTCTCTGCTCCCACCCTTGCCCTGCCCTACTCTCATAGCCTGTTGTCAATACAGCAGCTAGTAATTCTTTTAAAATAAAAGTCAGACCAGGTAACACCTCTACTCAGAGCCTTCCATCTCACTCAGAGTAATAACCCAAGTTTCTTACAAAAAGCTGATGCCTACGTGATCTGACATTTCCCCACCTTGCCTCTCTGGCATCATCGACTATTATGCTCCTCTTGTGTGATTAGGCTATGGCCATGCCGGCATCTTTGCTGTTTCTCAAATACACTGGGCATGCTGTCATCTCAGGACATTCACAGTGACTGTTTCCTCTACCTGGAACACACTTCCTTCAGATAGCCCCTTGGGTAACTCTCTCAGCTCCTTGAAGTCTTTGCTTAAATGGTATCTTCTCAATGAGGCTTCACCTGAACCACCTCAGAGAATATTGCCAGCTGAACCCCCCCATACCAGCACTCTCAGTCCCCTTGGGAGCTCTGTTGTTCCCAGGCATTGTATTGCCTTCTAAAGTACTATATAATCTACTTGTTATGTTGTTGCTTTTTTCCTTTCTCTTGTCCACTAGAATATAAGCTCACATAAGTAGAGATTTTTGTCTCTTTTGTTTACTTACATAAACCAAGCGTTAGAATAGTGCTGAGCACATAGTAAGTGCTCAATAAATATTTTTTTAAATTGAATCCATATCCCAAAATCATTTATCACCTTAGTTCTGGTCTTATATTCCAAGTTCTTTCTAGAAATCTCTATTTGAATGTACTTCAGACATCTCAAACTCAGTATGCCCCAAATCAGACTCATCTTCCCTATCAAATTTGTTCTTCCTCCTGTTTTTCTAATTTGATTCATAGCACCAATATCCATCCAGTCACTTAAAAGAGAAGCCTGACTATCAGAAAATGGACTATCTCATCTACAAGATTTTTTATACAAACCTAATGGTAACCACTAAACAATCAGAACAGAGACACAAATCATAAATAAACTGAAAACTAAGAAAACCATCATAGAGAACTACCAAATTGAATTGGTAGTCTGAAATACATGGGACAAGAAACAAGGGAAATGCAAAACAATCGGAAAATGAGTGATAAAATGGCAGCATTAAGCCCTCATACATCAGTAATCACTCTAAGTGTAAATGGATGGACTTCTCCAATCAAAGACACAGAGTGGTGGGATGGATTAAAAAACAAGACCCAACAATATGCTGCCTGTAGGAAACACATCTCAGCTCTCAAGACAAACACAGGCTCAGAGTGAAGGGATGGAAGACAATACTGCAAGCTAATGGCAAAGAAAAGAAAGGAGGAGTTGCCATACTGATATCAGACAAAGAAGACTTTAAGACAAAACAGGTAATGAGAGACAAAGAGAGGCAGTATATAATGATAAAAGGGACACTCCACCAAGAAGACATAACACTTATGAATATATACGCACCCAACGCAGGAGCACCAAAGAAGAGAAGCCTGAGAATCATTCCTCATTTTAAGTTTTGGAGCAAATTCCTAGCCCGCTCCTAATGCTCACAGGCATTATTTATATTAATTATGATCCCTTAGCCACACACACAAACATTTTTTTCATTGCCTCAGTCACTTGCCCTAGTCTCTCGTGGATTATTGTCATGGCTTAGTGCATAAGTCTGCTCAGGCTGCCATAACAAAATACCACACTGTTAGCTTAACAACAGAAGTTTATTTCTCACTGTTCTGGGGGCTGGAAGTCCAAGCTCAAGGATTGGTTTCTCCTGAGGCTCCTCTCCTTGGCATGTAAATAGCCATCTTCCTGCTGTCCTCACATGGCCTTTCCCCTGTGTGTGCACACTCCTGGTGTCTCTTCCTCTTCCTGTAAGGACTCCAGTCCTAACGGATTAGGGCCCCACCCTATGACCTCATTTAACCTGAATTACCCCCTCAAAGGCCCTATCTCCATATACAGTCACATTAGGGGTTAGAGCTACAACATATGAATTTGGGAAGACACAATTCAGTCCCTAACAGCCAGGCATAGTGCTTTTCCCTTATCACTTGATTCACTCTTTGTCCTTCAGAATTATTCCTGTCAAAAAAATTCATGCCTTGTGCACATGCAAACTTTGTTCTTCTCAATTTTGCATTTTTTCCAAATCATCTTTGCTTTTCATCAAAAGCAAATGTGTGCCTGTTAAAATAGCTTTTTCAATACTTTCACTGCTTTTGTGTTTCTCAGGTGGAAAGAGTTAATGTTTGTGAAACATTTAAAATACAAAAAAAATAGCTCTTTTAGGTTTTGGTCACTAATTTCAACATGTAGGGGGATTACCCCCCACAACGAACAATGCTCAGGACACCAGCTAGGTGTCCTATAATTCACCTCAATTCTGACACTGCCTACCCAGAGATAGCATCAGATCCCATCCTACTTCAGACACCAGTCACAAGCCCAGGTTATCATCTGTGCTTCTGACCAACCGGTTACAAATTAGAGTTTTCCAAGACCTCCTCCTCAGGTTTCATTAATTTGCTAGAAAAGCTCACAGAACTCAGAAAAATATTTTACTTACTAGATCACTGGTTTATTATAAAAGAATATAACTTAGGAGCAGTCAAATGGAATAGATGCATAGGGTAAGGTATAGGGGAAAGGGTGGAGCTTCCACGCCCTCTCCAGGTGCACTATCTCCCTGAATCTCCACGTGTTCACCAACCCAGAAGCTCTCTGAACCCAGTCCTTTTGGGTTTTCATGAAGGCTTCATTACATAGGCATGCTTGATTAAATCCTTGGCCATTGGACACTGATACAACTTTCAGCCCCCTCTCCCCTCGCTGGAGTTCAAGGGGTGAGACTAAAAGTTCCAACCCTCTAATCACATGGTTGGCTCTCCTGGCAAACAGTCCCCATACTTAGGCGGTAAGTCACCTCATTAACATAACAAAAGACACCTTTATAGCTCTCCTCACTTAGGAAATTCCTTTTAGGAGCTCTGTGCCAGAAACGAGGATGAAGACCAAATATATATTTCTTATTATAAATTACAACATCACAATAGCCAACAGACTCAAGAAAAGAGCAATGCACAAGCCCTAATTGACTGACATGACTGCTAATGCCCTCTGTTGGTGGCAACAGAAGTTACATGTTTTTAGTCTGGATAGTAGCTATGCTCAGACCTATCCAAGTGTATGTGTTGAACATTTGAAGGTAAAGGAATCTCCGTATTATCTTTCCTGACCTGCTGTATTCCTCTCTGTGTCAGTCAAGGGCTCAACAGGAGGGTTAAGTGAAGAGAATTCAATGAAGAGACTAAATACGGAGGTGTGGGCAGGAGAAACAAGAACAAAGAATGGTGAAGCACCCAGGATCTAAGAAGCAAGGGAAGCTATTACCAGCCCTGGAACTGAAGGGGCAAGGTGGGAGCAGAGAGGCTGAAATCCAGAGAGAACTGGAGAGGGGTTGCCTGACAAGAGCTGTGGTCATAACATAGAGGAAATATAGTTTGGCTGAGGGAGTAGGGGGAATAAATACCCTGATTTTCTCTTCTCCTACTGTCTATCCTCCCAAAGCCAGAGGGGCAGAGAAACTCTATACAGGTAATACAGTCTATAGAGATCAGGGCAGGGCAGAGAATGGTGAAGAATGGATATAGATGGTTAGCTGGTGAATAACCAGCACACCTTTCCTTCACAAAATGAATTGCCTTCTCTTCTGATTTATAAATTTGTATGTATATATGTATAAATAAACATATATATAATCACCTGTATTGTAGGTATTTATTTTATATTTGGCTCCCTATATTAATCCAAGAATGAGTTCTTACATGTCTCATTCATGGTGGTAAGTATTCCAGTACCCATTATAGAAGAAATTCATAAATAAATATTTTTTAAATAAATACATGAATGAGTGAATACTCATTATGTGTCCCCATGACTTAAAATCTTGCTGGGGGGAAAAAGGGCAAATGTGCCCTATTTTATGATATGTCTTAACATCCAGTGAATTCCATCTGGCTCCTGAATACAATAAAGACATCAATAACACAAGTGGGATCATTTTTCCTGATTGTCGGTTATAAGTTTATGTCAGAAACAAACTCAAATAGCCGATTCTAAGAGAGTTTCTCCCACGGTTAGACTTTAAAATTTGCGGTATATTTTAAAAATAAAACTAGCTGACTTATCTTTGCTGCTAGCTTTAAAAGTCCACACTTTTAAGTGGAAGTGAAGAATCGAGTCTATCTCCAAAAGAAGCACTAAAGTCAACATTTAGATTGTAGTCAACGTTTGAATGTAGTCTAACAGCTGAATTTTAATAACTTAACAGCCTGTTGAAGGCAAGCAAATGAAAGGTCTCCAGGATACTACAGATTAATTACCAAGCACTGTTAAAGCCATGGCCTCTGTCCCCTTCCCCAAACACAGAGATTACGCTTATGGTGGCTGATATTCCTTTTTTCTGACCATTGTACCTGTGGATCTCTGAGTTGTGGAAGTGTCTGATATGACATTTAAGACAAAGATGCAAGTGTACTCATCACTTGCTAACGACTACAGTTGGCTTAATGACAGAGATGCATCAATTTTTCAGTAGGACTACAGTAGTAGAGCAGATAGTTCTCCAAATGTCATATTCCCTTTTACGTGCCCAACCAGGGGAAAGACAGCATGGTGGAGATTGTTGTCTTGGTATTTTGTTCTTACAGAAAAAAGGAGTGTTTATATTCTATTAGACATTTTTGAGGGCACATATAACATGAAAAATACATTCCAATGGAAAATGTACATTCTGGTTGGTTAATGTTGTTAAATGCATGGTTCAGCAAATGTTCTGCTATATCAACTTTCAAGCATCAGTTGAATTATATTATGGAAAAATTTGTGATGAAGGTAAGCTAACTCAAAATGACAAGCCAAGGGCTTTTAAAATCCACATTTCAATGAAATATGGCAGCACAAAACAGCTGCTCTAAGTCCGCTCCTCTAATATTTCAAAGGAAGAATAGCAATGGATTTCTGATACCATATGTACCAACTCCTGAAATTCTAGAACAGCCTGAGAGACCCTGGGTGAGAGGTCACACTCTGCCTTATACAGATGGCACGTTTAATTATTAAAGAGCAATTTTAATCATTTAATCATTTCAGGCACTGAAATGAAAGGTTTCCTTGGTTAGCTTGAAGCTCATTGCAGCCTAAACTCTGCTGTCAAGCTTCTGTGGAGCCAGTAAGTAGCATATGTGACTTCCTATCCTAACCTGATTTACATTCACATGTGAATTGAATTTTTTTTTTTTGCAGGCTCTAAAAAGCATTTCTTGGAAAATAAAAATTTGAAGGTCATGTCTTTGGCAGAGAATTTACCTACCCTTAGCAAGAAAATTAAATCTAAATCCTTGCTTCAGACTTAAATCAGGCTCATATTTCTCGGAGGATGGCTGAAGGACCCCTTTTTTTTTAGCAGAATTGTTTGCAGTTCTGCTGGAAAATTTTGCATCTAGCCTCAAAAAATTTTTCAGAAAAATCTCCTTAGCTTTTGTTCATTACAAAAAAATAAACAACCCCAGCAAAGTCTCTGGTATGTAATGTTCATAAATGTTAGGTCCTCCTCTCATCCTCTCACTCCTGCACACATACATGGGAATTCCAGTTTATGTAATTTGGCAAGAACCATGGAATAAAATCAAGGGTAATTCCACCAATCTTTAAATGAAAAACCAAATGCACATCTTAGAATTAGTATGTCCATTAGATGAAGAAAATGATACTATTACTGAGCCAATAATAATAGAAAATATGTATTGATAACTCATGTGTTAGGCACTGTGCTAAGCTCTTTACATGTTAATACTCATAACAGTTTGATGAAAAGGTGCTACAATTATCTTCATTTTACAACTGAGGTAACTGAGGCATAGAGAGGTTAAGATACTTGTAAGGTTATATAGCCAGTAAGTGGTGGGGCCAGGATGCTAAACCAGGTCACTGAAATTTCAAAACCCATAATTGTGTCAATATCCTCCAGGTAAAAACCACTAGCAACACACCTCTGGTTGAACAAGTTGGGTTTATTTCTTATTATAGCAAAGGAGGAAGTACAGCATTGGGGAAATGTGGCAGGTCTCAGTAGGAGGGTGTTTGAAAGGACTTATGGAAGGATTTGGTCTTAGGTGATTCTGGGAAGGGCTTAAGGAAGCAGGACTTTCCTCTGGATTGGATGCTATTGGGAAATGGGGGTAATTGTATGATTGGGTAACAATAAATCTTATATAGAAGGAGGGAAGATTAGAGAACTGTAAGTGGTAAAGCAGCAGCAGTCACTCATATTAGCCAGGATAGGGGCATAGAGGGTCACCCAGAAAGTAGACAGATGAGTCAGGATTTGAACCCAGGAGATCCACTCTGGAGTCTGCACATCTACCTGCTCTACAGGCAAAAGCAACAAGAGCAGCAGCAAAAGGAAAACAAGGATGGTGGGAGAGATGTTTTAGAACATCTTAGCTACACAGTACAAAGAAACCTTGGCTATGTAGTCAAGCCGAGGCATCAAAACAGGAGATGGGCACCACAGAAGTCCCCTGGGGGAGCTAACTGCTCCAACAATAGTCTGAAGTTAAAAAAAAAAAAAATGTCCCTTTAGGGGACCTTTCTGCTTTCCTGGAAGGCTTCTAGGTCAGCCTACGCAGAAGAACCAACCAAACACTCTTCTCAGTTTTAAAAGACTCAGCCCCATTATTTACATGTGTGACAAGGCTACTTTCTTCAAGAGGACTCAGGCCATGCTGGCAGCCTGATGTCCCCATTGGACTTCATGAAGGCCCTCCTCCCAGAATTCTCAAACCCACTTTCATAGGAATCATCTCATTCTGGGGTCCTAGACCCGTTTGGTGCTACTGCTAGGAGACTGCTATATTAAGCTTTGATAAAAAGCAGACTAAGGAGGAATGAAATATCCGTTGTGTCCTCTTGTACAGCAATTCTCCCCCTTTCTTGGGTAAGAAAACCCTGCTTTCCCTTGGGAACTTCCCCTTCCTCAGCACAGATAGTCCTAGAATGACATGGAAATGAAGGTGGCCTCTCTGCTGCCCTCCTTCGGCTCACAACACACATACTACGGAGGGGCCACCTAGCATCAGTCAGGCAAATCAGTCTCTCTCTTCCAGGAGTCTGGATCTTGAGTGGAGTGACACACACAGGAATGAGTGTAGAGCTGACATGTGGCAGTTCTCTGCAGAGACTATCCATTCACTCCTGTTACCCAGATCCCCAGAGCTGCCTTCATCCCTTTCCTTCCTGAGGCCTAATTATTCAACATTTCCTTTGACTCTCTGAGCTACCTAGAATATTTCCAATAACTTTTTTGCTTAAGTTAGTCAGTTCCTATTATTTGCATCCAAAGAACCCTAGTTGACACATAGAGTTTATTTGATAATGTCTTCTATTGAGCAGAGTTTGGGGAAAAAGTCCTTTGATGTCAGTTCAAAATAACGAGAAAGGACATGCAGTTAAAGCTCTGACTTCCAGTTCACATGGTAACCAGACTGCTCTCCCAGGAGACTCTTCCTTGATTAAGACTACTGGTCCTTTTGCCCAGAACTGACAGGTGGTCAGAATAAATGGCCACAAAGATAATGGGTCTTTGACCTTGATTTTCATTATGTGACTCTTTACTTTTCTTCTCAATGGGAACAATGATGGTGAAGTCTCAGCTCTTCTCCAACTTATTTTTATTGACAAACAAAAATAGAACACCTTTGTTTCATTCTATTTACAGAGAAATGTGATTATGAGCTTCCTAAATCTAAAGACTATTTCGACAAAAAGTCCACTGTTGTTTAAAATCATAGGTGTTCTTAAGAGGGATACTATGCCCTTCTTAAAATAGAAGTCACCCATTTGCTTCCAGTTCTTTGGTGCTCCATTTGAAGTCACACCAAGGGATAAAGTCTTCGGGTGACAGAGCAAGAAAAAACATGGTCATAACTATACCTCTTGAACAACATTCAGGATGGGGACTAGAAGGCAGTTCCTGAATATCTGCATTGGAACATATGCTTGTAGATATTGGAGAGTGATTTTATTTAAGAAATCAAATATCCTGGGAGCTTTTTATTCTGTAGAACAGGTCACACTGAGAAATATGATCATTCTAAAAATGCTTGCCTATTCTTATTTTCAGATGGTTGCCCACATGGAAAATCCAAGCTATTAGAATAAGTGAGTTCAAAAACTTTCCTTGATTCTAAATCAATTGTCTCATATGTTAATTATAACCAATTAGAAAATGTAATTGAAATGAAGATTCCATCCACAATATTACAAAAGCTAATGGTATAAATCTATTAGGTTTAAATATCAACATAGATTCCAAAACAGCATTGAGTGTAAAAAACAAATTGCAGAGTGGTAGATACAAGATATTTATATACATGATAAATTTATCTTTTTTTTTTTTTTGGTGAGGAAGATTAGCCCTGAGCTAACATCCGTTGCCAATCCTCTTCTTTCTGCTGAGGAAGACTGTCCTTGGGCTAACATCTCTGCCCATCTTTCTCTACTTTATATGGGATACCTGCCACATGGCTTGACAAGTGGTGCTTTGGTCAGTGCCCGGGATCCGAACCTGTGAACTCCGGGCCGCCAGAAGCGGAGCACACGTAACTTCTACGCCACCAGGCCGGCCCCAAATTTATCTTTTATATAAATACAAAAAATCTTGTATTTAAAATTTTTTAAATGCTAAAGTATATTTAAACATTTTTGGATTAACATATAAAATTTAGGTTGCTGTTACCTCTGAGCAGTACAAGAAAAGAATGGGATTGGGGAAGTATTCACTGGGGAAACATTAAGAAAAAATCTGAAGCAAACATGCCAAAACGTTATGGTTTGTTGTAGCTGGGTAGTGAATATCATTATTTTCTTTAATGAATCATCATTATTCTCTATAACTTTATTTATATTTCATAATAAAATATTTTTAAAATACTATTGTAATTGTGAGGAATAAGACAAAAATTTTGCTTATTGTTCTCTTATGCCAAGTGGAGAATCTGAGAATGAAATAAGAATCAGTCTGAATATATGAGTGTTTTCTTTTCTTGGGAAACTACACCTGCAGTTTAGCCAGCAGATGAAGTTATGCATAAAACACGCTGGAGCCTACATGACCAGGGTTGATGCTCTGTAGATAAACAACCTTCTACGTTTCTCCTTAGGGAGAAACTTACCCCTCAAGCTTTTATAAAACAGAGGTGGTTACGGTGGCCCTGGAGGAAGGGGAAAAAATGTCCTGAGTCTTGGTGCCAATTTTACCACTACCTGATGTCCTTGGAGAAGTTGCTTGCTCTTGTTCTGTTTCCTCATTTGTAAAATGTGGGTGTTCACTGTTTCCCTTTCTCACAGTTTGCTGTGCAGAGTAAACGAGGTAATATAGATGCAAGACTGCTCACTATTATAGAAACGACAGTGGATTCTGTGTACAGAGTTTTCACTGATTTTCAGATTGAATTTCATGAAAAGCCAAACAGTTAAGATGTCAGGGAGTGCAAAGACAAAAACTTTTTTGGGAAAAAGATGTGCAAACAGGATTTAATCCCAAGGATTCTCTTTAGAAGAAAGTATACAGAGGTGTTATTTTAGTGCTTTTTTCCCTAAGTTCCCAGATGACTTTATTTGAAGAATTTCACTCTTCTCTTATCAGACTGAGATGTCTGATAGAAATTAAGATGCCTTAGGTTATTTTTGTTGGGATAAGCGATATTCTCTGGGATTTACTTTAACTGGAAAGAGAATGTCAATGATTTTCTTATTTTTACCCACAAATGTAGAAATACGGTGGTTAAGAGCACAAACTCAGTAGTTCCACTGTCTGGGTTTGAATCCAGACTTTGCCGCTTGTAACTGATGCTGTTACTTAACCTCTCCTTGCCTCAGTCTCTTCCTGAGTAAAATGGGGATGATAATGGTACTTACCTTTAGGCTATTGGGGTTTTAGAGAAGGCACTCATACCTCGCTCCAGGAGTGGACCTAGGTTTTGTGGGGCCTGACGCTTATATTTTTGAGGGGTCCCTTTAAGAGAAAGAATATAAAATTATAAACACAAAATAAGTTATAAGGCCATAGAAGGGGCCCTGAAGCTTCAGCTTTATTACCTTCATGGTACGTCTACTTCTGCCTCCCTCCACTCTCCAAGCCAGAAAGAGAGAGACACAGAGAAAGTAGACACAGGAGTCGACAGTGAGAGATCAAAATGTAGCTAAACCATCCCTTATCTACAATTCAAAATCCGAAAAGTTCTAAAAAGCTAAAGTGTTTTCGTAACTCATTTGGCGGTAAAATTCAATATCATTCGAACTCATTTGACAGTTAAATCTGACCTGAATTGATGTGATCTAGTCTTAATTCATCCCACTCAGTGTGAATATCCATACCTTTTATTGCAGAAGTAATAATGCGTTTGATGGTGGAGAGTTGTCCCAGAACCTGTAAATGAGCCTATACCTTCCTAAAACCTAAAGACTTCTGAAGTTTGAAACCCCCCTGTCCCGGTAGATTCAGATGAGAGATTGTGGGCAGTGTTAGGATTATTGCTGACAGAGCGGACTTGAGGAACACCTCGGAACCCCGGAAGCCCAGGGGCGGAGCTTTCCAGAGCCAGCTCTGCGCACGGAGGGGCAGAGGACCCCCTGCGGGGGGAGCTGCAGCTGCTCTTCCTCCTCTCTGACTCACCAATTCTCCCAAACTCGCCGGAGGAGGAAGGAGTTTCGTAAAGGGGCAGATCTGAGAAGCCCAAAGGGTCACTCCCAGGTGTTTCCCTCCTAGGGAGTCAAGTGGAAACAAGGGAAGCAGGAATAAATGTTCCCCACTAACAACGGGGGTATTGTGAAGTTTAAATAAAACCATGACTTCAAGAGCTTAGCCTTGTTCCTGACCCATCGGAAGCCTCAGTAGTTACTGCTGTCCTTGTCATTGTCACACAGAAACCTCATGCACCGCAGTAATTTCCCTCCCGCCTCAGACTCAGGACGGTTTGACGCTCCCCAACTCTGGTCTCTTTCCTGGGGGGGGGGGGGGTGCTGCTTGGAAGAGTTAGATGGCCCTCAAGAAGAGCGATGCCCTTAAGGAATAGATTTCATCATTTTATTTCATTTTCTCTCTCCTTCTCTCACATTTTCTTTGTCCTAATTTCTTCACCAACTTATTTTACATTTTACTCTTATCTGGTTTATTTATTTTTAAACTTTGTTTTTACTAACTACTTTAAATCCTTTCTGGAACAAGGCTGAGTATAATTACATAAATAATTTTAAAAGAATGCAAAGAATGTCAGAAGTATTTGCTACTTATTCCACATAAAATATAGATGAAATCAGTCAATTATGGAGGTGAAATCCAAGGATTAAGAGGTCTTGCATGACTGAAATTTGGTGGAAGAAATAACCTTCATGTCAGATATTTTTGTATCCAATTATCTTCTGGCTCCATGAACCAGAACTTTCTCCTTTTAATGGTATTAATGAAGTATATCACCTTATTTTATAAGAAATACCTGATGAATCAAACTTTTAAGAATGAAATAAGTCATTGGAGTGGGGAAGAGAGAGAAGGGCTGTGCTGGCCTGTGGGTAAGTAAAACATAAGCTACATGAAATTACAGTTAAAGTATCTTACAGAGATCTATACACGGGAATTAATTAATTCTGATGTGATTTTTTTTAACTCTTTATGATCACAAAAGTAATATATGTCCATTGTGAAGTGTTTAGAAAATAAAGATTAGTACAAAAGAAAACAATAAATTTACCCAAATCTTTCAACTCTGAGATCATTGTTAACATTTTGGTGTATATCTATCCAGTCTTTTTTCTTTGCATAGATAATTCTTTTATTTTCTAAAGTGAGATCATATTTTATTCATTGTTTTATGACTTGCTTTTTTGGTTAATTACAGATGCTAAATATCTTCCCATGTTATTAAATATTCCTTTAAAATAATTTTTATAACATAAGTAATACATGTTCATAGTAATACATTCAAATAATGGAGAATTGTATAGAGACAAAAATAAAATTCTGCTTATCTCGACAACATCCATATGCAATCCTAGAAGTGTCCACTGTTAACAGTTGTGTGTGTACGTGTGTGTGTGTGTATCCTTTCAGATATTTTCTGTGCCTTTGCAGGGAAATAATTTTTCAACATGAATGGAATCATATTATGAATATTGTTCTACTCTTTGCATATTGTTCTACTCTTTGCATATCTTTTCTTACCAGTATAAATACTTACCTCAGTCTTTTTAATGGATATACTTAGATTTACCAATCTCCCTTACATTTTTAGGGGGAAAATAAAGTTGGATCCCTACCTTGCCTACTTTACTAAAATACCAGATTGATCAAAGACTTAAATGCAAAAAATAAAACTACAAATAACATACATGTTTATGTTACATAAATAAACATACATGATTTAAAATTTTTATCCTCTGGGAGAGGAGACTTTTAAATATGACATAAAACTAAAATTATAAAGGAAAGAGTTGATATACCTGACTACATAAAAATTAAATCTTTGCAAAGCAAAAAACAATCACAAAGTATAAACAATAAATGACAAACTGGGAAAGATATTTTCAATGCAAATGACAGACAAATGATTAATTTCCTCAATATGCAAAAATCTTTTACAAATAAAAAATATACTCAAGAATCAGCAAATATTTTAAAATGGGATAAAGATTTCACTGATAAAGAAATACAAGTGGCCAAACAAAATAAAAAACAAAAGAAAGAAAAAAAAAGCCATAAGAAGATGAACTGCCCTATTCACAAAGAAATTAAAATTTAAAAAAAAGTGAACGTGTTTGGTAATATTCATTGTTGAGATGATGTGAAGAACTCTTCTCCATCACAGTGGAAGTGTAAATTGGCGCAACCTTCTTCGGAGGGTGAATTGGCAATATCAGCAGTCTAAATACACATATCCTTTCACTCAGGAATTCCACTACTTGGTCTTTATTCCATATAATTAAGTATGTAAAGAGATATGTACAAGGATATTTGTTACAATATTATTTGAATAGCAAGTTCTCATATTTAAATAAATTTAAGGAAGGAAAATAGAATGTGAAATCATTCCTTAGAGTTACTTAGATTAACCACTAGATGTCGCAATTGTTCCACAAAAATAAAGCTATAGCCAGGTAGAGCATCAAATTTGAAGGTTAGAAAGAACTTTCCATAGATAGTCTTTCACTTTTAAAAAAATGGTACTTATACATGCCACCCAGTGCAACTCTAAAACAAGGACAATTTTCCATATCACAGAATACTTTGCAAAACAGAGCATTTCACAAAGTGATCTGCAAATTATCTTTTAAAAAATATTTTTCTTACAAAGCAGTCTCAATGCATTTTTATATGCTTTTACAAGACTTTAGCCTCAAAAGCACTAAAATTGGGAAAGCTCCTATGGTATGATTTGGGAGTTTCCAGGAGGAACTCAGGCTTCAAAGAATCTCACCTCTAACATGCATAATACCCTAAAATTCCACTGCTGAAAATTAATTTTGAGGAATTTAAGAGTTTCCAATCTTTAGGGGTGGCATATTCGCTGTAAAATACTTCTGGATGGAGTGACCCTTCAAGCACTATTGCTGAATAGTTTTAAAGATTCATTGGGTTCCGCCTAGGAAAAGAGATGGGGAGGGGGTGACAGCATACTAGAAAGAGGTGGTTCTTAGCATGGGCTCTGCACATCCACTCTATCCTCCTTTAAGCTAAATACGACACAATTCCGTGTAATCTTACTACTGAGAAGTACGAATACATTGGGAAATCTAAGACCTTAGACAACATTCAGCTTACCAAAATCCATATTGTCACTGTATTTCCTAATGCTCTTATATTGAGCTGCACACTTTATGTTGATCTAAAATAAATAAGCACAAATACATTAGGAAACAGATGTCACTTATTCGTTTCTATACTCAAAAACTAATTACCAAGGCAAATATTGAAACCAAATCCACATTTAATTTCTGATTAAGGAGTTCCAAATATAAGAATTGCATGTAGACATAGGGCTAAATAAATGTTTAGTCTTAAAAATAAGAATTTCTTCATCAAAGAAAGAAGCAGGAGATACAAATTAAACAGGAAAGTGAATCATAGCATTAGGTGATAACTTTTAGAAATATTTGCTTGTTAATTTAGTTTTATATCAAGTATAAAATAAAATAATAATGAAAAGGGCTGAGATCTCATCTTGGCAAAACACAATGTGGAGTACTAAACCTGAAGACGCAGCTGCTTTTTACACATCTTTTATTTGAAAGGAATTATGTTAACAAAATGATATTTGTAAGTATATTTAGCTATAGATACCAGTCAGTTCCTAATACTTTCTGTTCAGGGCGCATTCTACAATTTTCAAAGCAGGTTTACATACCTTATTTTATTTGATTTTCTCCTGAAGAATTACTTTTTTTGGTATTGATATAAAAAATACAAACAGCCTATTATCAATTTTCTCTAGCCTATCTATAGGTTCAATTAAATTAAATATCTTTAACCTTAGGCACTTCAAAAAGAGGAAAGTTCATCTACTGAGTTTGGACAAATTTTAAAAAGCTAGAGATGACATCAGTTCCCAGAGTCCCCAGCCTCCCCTCCCCCGGCCTCAGAGCAGAACCCACTCACAGTTACGGCACTTCTCCTTCAGATGGGCACGTCTTATAACCAATGAAATAGGAATCCCTCTACCTGGACCTCGATGGCATGGCCCATACTTCCTGCCCTAGAAATAAAGGGTTAGGGCTGGGTCTTTATCCTAACATGAAAGAAGAAAAATGTAGTAGCTCTAAATTGGCCAAGGGCTGGGTCCTACTTCCTCTTTTTTTAAAAAATTTTTCTTCTACGTCATATTATTGGAACTGTGCAAATACAGACCCTTCTCCCTTATAGACCGTGAGTCTCCTAAGTGGGATGCACACATGATGATCCACTAGGGCAGGCGTCAGCAAATTCCAGCCCAGCCAAGTCCAGCTCACCACTTGTTTTTCATTTTTTGTTTTTTCTAATTTTTTTATTGTGGTACAATTCACATAACATAAAATTTACCATCTTAACCATTTTTAAGTGTACGGTTCAGTGGTATTGAATACATTCCTAATGTTGTGCAACCATCACCAAGGGCTGGGTCCCTTGTAGTGCTCCTCCACCTACCCCAATTCCTGTCCATCAGAGGGGAGCCAACTTTTCACTGGGCCCCCTCCTCCAAGGCTGTAACATCACAAGTTAAGTGTTATTTCTCATTCCCATATTTCCCCCTAAAATCCTAAAGTGAGGGGTAGGTCTTATAACTGTGGCTTTGTTATTTTATCCTATCTAGAAAGGCTAGTTTAACCAGAAAATGCTTATAATTATATTGTGTTCCCTTGGATTTGTAATGTTTTTTGAATGAAAATATACTTATTATCCAAATCCAAAAATTAGCATTGACTTGGCTTTTGTTTTTTTCTGGGGAGACAAGTCATCTACAAAGGAAGATTCTGATACACAAAATGACACCTGTTTCACCTTCTTCAATCTCAGACCCAACATTAGGTCACAATAAGCAGAACTTAAAGAAAAATCCATTGTACCCTCACAACCACCCTTTTAAAGAAGTAAGGCAAATTGCATTGGTCTCAGTGTACAGATGTGGAAACTGAGAAACAGGAACAGGGAGTTTCAGGAGTCTACCCAAGGTTGCCCAGCTAGTAAGACAAGATCTAGAATTATAGAAATTTCATTTCTCCCGATTCCACATCCAGTGCGCTCTCTGCTGTATCCTGCTCCGAAAGGACATGAGAGAGACGGCCAGATTGCACATCTGTGCGCATCTCTTTAACCAGCCCTCTGGATTTGTTTTCTCTTCAAGTCCACTGAGGTAGTGGTATTGCTCCCTCTCAACTCCTATGCAACTGATTCTCATTATTGGTGGATTCCGTATTTGTAAATTCGCGTACTCACTGAAATTTATTTGTAAACCCAAAATCAGTACTCATGGGCCTTCGAGGTCACTCGTGGACATGTGGGTGCAGAGGAGGAAAAATTTGAATGGTTCGACTTGCCTGTTCCCAGCTGAAGTCAAAGAAGGCCACACTCTGCCTTCCTGTTTCAGCTCTCATCCTGTCAACAAGTGTCCTTTCCGGGTTCATGATCTGTTTAGTGCCAAGTTTTCCACATTTTCAACTTTTTGTTGGTAATTTCTTTGTTTAAAAGGGCCTTCAAGCCTAGTCCTGACATGCTGTCTAGTGTTCCTAAGTGCAAGAAAGCTGTGACGTGCCTTAGGGAGAAAGCACGTGTGTTAGATGTTTGTTCAGGCATGAGTTCTAGTGCTGTTGGCTATGAGTCCAATGTTAATGAATTAACAATATATGTCAAATAAGGTATCTTTAAACAGAAACACCCATAAAACAAGGTTAAGTATTGATCGATTGATGAAAACGTTGTGCCCAGAGGTTTCCAGGAACCTCAGTCTGTATTTCTCCCGGGAGCAATGGTTCAGTATTCACGAATTCAGTGTTCGCAGTGACCTTGTAGAACGTAACCACTGTGAATCATGAGGATCAACTGTATTTAGACACAGGCTCGTATGTGTTGGTTTGAAGAACATCATCTCAATCCTGTGTAATGTCAGGACATGTCTTGGCTCCCTGTCCTCTCCCCACTGTGGGGACCACTTGAGCTCGTCAAGGTAGTACTTAAGGTTTGGTTTGGGTTTGGTCAGTTGGTGCTCTAATATCATTCTTTCTTTCAAAGTAACGAACAAGGAAGTATGTTTCCCTGCCTGCAGTTACTTTGGGGTTGGCTTAAGAGATGAAGCAATTTGTTTGGTCACCTCATAAGGTTTCAAATTTATATTCCCTCCAACCAGAGTAGGGGCCTGCTGCTTTGTTAGTGGGAACAGTGGAAAAATCCTTTGTCCCGGGCTATCAGAAATGGCACCATAATATATATATATATTTTTTAATTGTATATTCCAGTCACCTTCATATCTCCTTGAAAAACCAGGGAAACTCCCTGATTTCCTTGTTTCTGGAGTGGAATCATGAAGAACAAAGCTACTCCACATGAAGTAGCTAATAAGAGGATTGTTAATTTTCTTAGTCTCTATTAATGGCTCCAACTGAAGTAATAAGAAGTCATAAGGATCCTGGCAAAAGTGACAGCAGTGGCAATGTAAATCCATAGCTGTCTGTAAAATGTAAAGCAAAAGTAGAGATCTGTTTTTCTTTTTCTTTCTTTATTTTTTGTGAAGGAAACTAGCCCTGAGCTAACATCTGTTGCCGATCCTCCTCTTTTTTATTTTTGCTGAGGAAGACTGGCCCTGGGCTAACAGCCATGCCCATCTTCCTCTGCTTTGTATGGGACGCCGCCCATACAAGCATGGCTTGACAAACACTGCATCTGTTGGCACCTGGGATCTGAACCTACAAACCCCGCGCTGCCACAGCAGAGCATGTGAACTTAACCACTAGGCCACCGGGCCAGCCCTGAGACCTGTTTTTTAAAAGATACTTATTTTTATGACCAGCACTAACAGGATTTGGGATCTGGTATCTAGACTTGGCTGTTATGAATAATAATTGTAGTGAAGCCAGGCATCCTGTACAAGGAGCTTTATCTGCATCCCTTCACAACAATGTCTAATCCTCACAGTAATAGCCCTAGGGGGTAGATGGCACTGTCCTTGTTGCAGATGGAAATGTGAGGTTCAGAGGATGAGTCATTTTCCCATTGCATAGCAAGTAAGAGGCATCTTGGATAGAATCCCAAGTCTGCCTGCCTCCATAGCTGGGATGTTGCCTTCTCCAGAGGGCCCTCATGCAGAACCAACTACATAATTTGTGGGGCCCAGTGCAAAACGAAAACACAGGGCCCCTTGTTCAAAAATTAAGAATTTCAAGACAGTGACTACAGAATATTAAACCAAGGGCAGGGCCCTTCTGAGCACGGGGCCTTGTGTGACTGCACAGGTCTCATGCCCATGAAGCCAGTCCTGCCCTCATGTCACAATGCCTTCTGAAAGCACAGCCCCAGCAGGAGTTGGGGGAGTGGGGGGCGGGGAGGGTGGTGCTTCTTATTTGCCTTCGGTATGATTCACATCTATGCCACTGTGGAAACATTGCTAATTTCTCTTGGCAGTCTGAGTGACTTTGCTTCTAACAAAAAATTCAGAGGCATCTGCAGAAACAAAAATAAATATATCAACACAGAAAAAGAGGCTGCCAGTCTCTTGATATGTGACTGATAATAGCAGGGTTTTTAAGTAAAACATAAGGGTAAGATGATTTTTTTCTTTGCCATTTTTCTCTTCGGAGTGTCTTAAAAGTTTGATTCCTTTACTTCCTTAACAGTCCCATACTTGTGTTCTCTGAATAAACTGAATTTTTGCTCATTATTCTTTCATGGTATCACTGCTACGGGCACAGAATTTCACTTGACTTGAGCTGAACTAGAGATAATTCTCATTTACCACAAGGTGTTAGGATGTCCTTAATTCCTGCTCTGTTTCCTGTCAAAGCTCGCTTAATTCCACTGGCATTGTGAGAATACCTGGGGATAATTTACTAGTCTCTCTCTACTCCACTTTAGCATTTACGACTGTCTCCATCTTAGTGCCTGACAAGTTGTACAGGGTGGGTGGGGAGAAAAGCAGCCTAAAAAGAATAGGAAAACTTGGCTTTCGATGCTTTCCATTGCTGAGCCGTCCTCCACTTGGGTCACGTTTTCTTCTATGAATCTCTTTTATTCCCCACCACGGAGCCCAGTGTCTTTAGGCTGCTCCCCTCTGGGAGTCCTAAACCACCGAGTTTGTCCCCTTTTCAGGCCAAGTGTTAGGAAAACAATCAGATTAAATTGACTGTACTGAAATGTCAATATAATTCAGCTTCCCTCTCCCAACCCTTATCTCACAACTGTTGCCAGAGGCTTTTATCTTGCTATTTGTTCTACTAAAGGGTGGTATTGCTTGTCAACTCAACTGCCTAATGAGTCTTAGAATCAACTATTTCCTCTCCTACCTGGGAAACTATCAGTTTTATTTTCTTCCTGAAGGGCTGACCCCAGAAATAATCAGATGGTTAGATAAAAACAACTGACGTATTTTTTTATAGGTATGGTTTATTTGTTCCTGGTAACCATATAACAGGATAACCACTATATATATCAGATTAATTTAACTGTAAATGTATTTAACTTCTATTCCAAATTCCATGTACGTTTATTCTTCAGTTTATTTCTCTGGTAACAAATGCGGTCACTCACAACCTAACAAAAATTAGAGAGAACTCTGCTCCCAGTCTAAGCTCAGATCTTTCTCTCTTCCCACTCCCAACATATACATTTCAGGTTAAGCTGTTTTACCACATTTCAGCAATAAATATTCAGCACTTTCCAAGAGAATCTGGGATCACGAGAGAGATTTTTTTTCTGATATGGAAAATGAAAGCTCACAACACCTCTTTATAGCATAAAAACAAATATTTCTCAAGATTGGTCCCCTGCATTTGCTTTATGCTCTTTGTATTAGTCGACTATTGCTGCGTAACAAACTATCCCCAAACGTAGCATCTTAAAACAACAATAAGCATTATTTCACACAGTTTGTGTGGGTCAAGAAGTTGGGGGCAGCTTAGCTGGATGATTCTGGCTTGGGGATTTCTCAGTCAGGTTGCAGTCAAGATGTTGGCCTGGGCTGCAGTCATCTGAAGTCTTGACTGCAGTTGAGGAAATCTGCTTCCAATATGTTTCTCTTATATGGCTGGTAAATTGGTACTGGCAGTTGGCAGGAGGCCTCAGTTCCTCCTATATTTACCATAGGGCTGTGCATGTCTTCACAACATGGCAGCTATCTTCCCTCAGCACAAGTGATCCAAGAGAGACAGTCAGGAGCTACAATGTCTTTTATGACCTGTAACTTTAGAAGTCACACACTATCATTTCTGCAAAATCTTATTGGTAACACCTAAGTCAGCCCTGCTCATTGTGGGATGGGACCACCACGGTATGACTACCAGGAGGCAAGGATCACTGGGGGCCACCTTAAAGGCCAGCAATCACATTCATCATGCCACTCTTTCCATCAGACAGGAAACAGAAATTCCTTGAATAATGAATGTGACCAATCTAGTGGTCCCTGAAAAAGGATATTCCTTATTATTTATTATTGAATTTGCATTCTTTGTTACACATTAGACTTGTGAGATATTGTTAGTGTCAATAATTGCTAGAAGTCTGATCAGCTACAGGCAGTGAAAAAAAATCTCCTTCTAGACAACTCTGTGTTGCTGTGCTATGCCAGGCAGTTTGCTTTTCCTGGTTCTATATTCTGTGATGTACTCCTGTGTGTACTACTGCACAAGACCTTCCATTGAGACTTCAAGCAAGAGCTTAGACTGTTCTGAGAGGTAGTTGCTGAATTATTTTAAGTAGGGGAGAGACTAGGTCATATTTGTATTTTATTAGGTTCATTCTATTGCCTGTGTACAGGATGGATTGGTGGTAGGGAGGCACATAGAGCAATACTGGAGATAGGAAGTACCTTTATCACAGATAAACGTTTTACAACTCTCAGCACTTACTATGATTCCCGATTTCCTCATCAACGAACCTGAAGCTTAGCAAATTAATCTTGCCTGAGCAACGCTGTGTGCTGGTATATGTTTAACAAACAACTGAAAAAAGGAGAAAGCGAGAGAGAGAAACTCTAACTTGCACCATTTGCCAATTTCTGTGGCATAAATTCTTTCACCATAGCCCATTTCAAGCTATCAGTATGATGCCATTGGATGAGGAATTGGGAAAGATGTGCACAACTGGCCAGTACCACCCGACTCATCCACTGCTACCTTTGAGCTCTTAAAGCAGGAGCAGGTGAACAGGTCAGGAACAGGAGGCACCAGTTGAGTCAAAGCCCTGTTCACGTGGCCAGCAAGGGGGAAGATGGCTCCCCAGGCACCTGCTCACCCCAGAGGGGCGATGCTAGGATCTGAGGGTCCCCAAGACCTGCAGCAGCCTCTTTGTGCTCAAAACCTCCACTTGGACCTTCCAGACTGCAGGATTAGCCTGTAAGAGTGAGAGCAAGAAAAGGGACATGAGGAGAGAGGCAAAAAATATTTAAAAATCTAAGTCTTGATTTATTTACCAGAAGTGTCCTTTCAAACTGTTGAGAGTGAATCTTGGAGCGAGGCCACTAGACATAGTCCAGTAAAAGTATCAATAATGCCTTTTCTCTTAATGAGAAGCTGTTGCTTTTTTCTATAAAGCAAACCCTGGAGACACGAATATACACACCATTTTTCTACAGATGATTTCAGTCAACAAGGACCACTCAAAATCATGATTACTAGTCTCCTGCTAATAGGACCCAGTCACAGTGGGTTTTTCATACAAAATAAGGAAAATTTTCTCTCCTTTCCTCCTCATCCACCAACTCATTTTCTTCCTTAAAATTTGCTGAAGAAGAGGCTGGCCTGGTGGTGTAGTGGTTAAGTTCACGTGCTCTGCTTTGGTGGCCTAGGGTTCGCAGGTTCAGATCCTGGGCGCAGACCTACGCACTGCTTAGCAAGCAATGCTGTGGCAGGTGTCCCATATAAAGTAGAGGAAGATGGGCACAGATGTTAGCCCAGGACCAATCTTCTTCAGCAAAAAAGAGGAGGATTGACAACAGATGATAGCTCAGGGCTAATCTTCCTCACACACACAAAATTTGCTGAAGAATTTGTTTTATAGGATGGTCAGGAAAGTTGGCATATTTCCAAACAAAATACAACAAATAAACCCAAATTCCCCACTAATAGCAGATTTAGATATGAATACTAGGCAGGCTATAGTTGTTTTTCTCCCCAAGTTCTACAGTCCTGCAGTGAGGTTTAAAGGGCTCTGGCATGCTATGGCTGGAGGGTGGTGAGACACCCAGCAGTATAGGGAGAATGACCTTCTCATCAAAAGGTTCCTCCAATGAGGGGGAGGAAAACCAAGGGGGGAGATAGCCCTTAGGCTAACCTGTCAGTATGCTTTAGGATAGAAGATATTGTTAATCAATGGAAATAGGACAGCTAATTAAGATCCCATCAGTCCTGTGGTTCTGTGACTTTGATTTACATCTCTTCTGCAGGGCCTTTCCTTTTTAGTTTTTCAAGACAGAAGACCTGACACATGCTCTTTAAAATCCCTCCTAAAAGAGCTATTTTACAAAATATTTTGGAGACAATTTAGACTAAGTTTTTATGCTTTTTTATAAAAATGAAGAGACACGAGATCAGGAGAAATAAAGAAGGAAGCAAAAAGCAAAAACAGAATTGACAAGCTGCATGTTTCCTCAAGATTAGACCCAGGCCATGTATTTATTTTTTGTGTGTGAGGAAGATTAGCCCTGAGCTAACATCCACTGCCAATCCTCCTCTTTTTGCTGAGGAAGACTGGCCCTGGGCTAACAACTGTGCCCATCTTCCTCTACCTCATAGGTGGAACGCCACCACAGCTTGACTTGATAAGCGGTGAGCAGGTCCACGCCTGGGATCTGAACCTGTGAACCCTGGGCTGCCAAAGCGCAGCACGCGAACTTAACCACTAAGCCACTGGGCCGGCCCCTCAAGCTATGCACTTTTAATGGAAATACCACAAAAGCAATGGTGTGGCCTTCTCATTGCATCAAATCAGGAGGTGCATGATGTTGGTCTCATTATGGTGATAAATTTGATCACTTGGTTAAGGCCGTCTGCCAAGTTTATCCACTAAAGTTACTATGCTTCTCTCTGAGATTAGTAAGTAATTTGTGGAGCAGTACTTTCAGACTAAGTAAATATTCTATTTTCATTAAACTTTCACCAATTAGTTTTAATTCCATTGATGTTTTGCTAATTCCATCTTTTTTTCTATATTACTTGGTTTTTACTGTAAGAAATAGCTTTTTTTCCTCCCCATTTGTATCAGTATGGACACACGGAGTTTTGCTTTATTCAATGGGATATAACCCACTACTATCATTTATTTTGATGGTCAGATTGTCCCAGATTTGCCAGTGAGAACCTCTTCAAGCTGGCTCCTGTGTAATTTGATAAGCCCCCATCATTCTTTGAGCATTTCCTTATCTTCTTAAAGAACAAGAAGAAGAAGTGCTGGGCTCATCTTCTACTTTCGCTAACCCAGCAGAGGAATCAGTCTTTTCTCTAAGGAGCTCTGTGCAGTGTGTATTTTTAAAACTTGTCTTGGATAATGGTAGCAAATAATCTGTATTTCCCATTTCTGCTTGGTAATTCGGTCTCGTGAATTTGGTTAGCCTGAAGGGATTCTCTTGCATTCAGTCACCCTCAGTGACCCTGCCCAACTGAGGGACAGACTCCGGATTGAGGTGCTTCAGTGTAATCAGATGGGGATGCCCAGCCTGAAGCAGCTTCGGGTATCTAGTGCAACATATGGCTCTGCCATCTAAGGTACTATCATAGACCCGAGAGTTCAGTGAGGAGTGCATGTGAGAACTATCCCCAGGAGACCATAATCCAAAAAACTAAAAGCTCATCCCAGGTTTCAGAAATTTTAAGGTGACTTACCTGTTAGGACAGCTTCTCCTGGCAACTCAAGTTCTGAAGAGTAAGGAAAAGTCCTCCTACTTAACTTAACCATTTGAGAACTCCCAATCTCCAAGAGCACAGACCATCAGACAACTCCACTGATGAGGCAAATCTGGCACACTGACTTCATTCAGAGGTTTTTTTGTGGAATGTTAAAACAGTCCAGTGAACTCCTAGGACCATTCTTAGAAATGGATGAAGGGTCTTGATGCTTCTGGAATAATAAATACATGTTTTGCAATTCCTTTCCAATTGCTATTCTATAAGGCTTTAAATGGGGCTGTGTCTTTTCCAACTTACATATATTTAGGAAACACTTCCCAAAATATTTCACCCTAAAACGTTAAGGAAAATGATGATAGAAACAGAAACTTGTAAAAATACATCTTTTAATAAACATCAAGAAATACAGTGCACTTTTATTGAGGTTTTACATTGCAGTTTACAGCAAACATATTATCTATTATAGTGTATATTCACAAGTAAAGTAAACTCAGGGGTTTTTTTCCTCCCATGGCTGGATAAACCATATCTGGTGCATTATACCACACTTAGGGTTGTTTTCCAAGCTGGCTTCTAAGCTGGCCCTTAACATTAATAGCTCATAACAACAAAAGAAGACATCTCCCATCACAATGAGCGTGATGAGCGCTCGAAAGTTATTAAAAAGAAATGTAAATACTTGCTTTCTTTTGATGGCTTTGAAGAATAGCTACTGACAGCAAATCTGAAATATTGAAGACAATCAGGGAAACAGCTGTTTCTTTCGTCTAGTGAATCCATCATAAATACTAATTTGAGGCTACAGATTATGAAAAAAATCCAAAAGATTCTGGTAAGAAAAGCTTAACATTTATATTTATGATCCCATGGACTAAAAACTGTCTAGTATATTAATGGCTGAGTCTACTTTTCTTTAACAATGTTTATATAAAGAACAGGGGGATGGTGGAATTCTTGACACTTCTGGACAAATTTAGTGAGAGAGGGAACTGAAATTAATTAGCAAAGGCGGAAATTAACATTAATCTCAAAATTCTACCTGCCATTGTTTTGGAATGATCAGGATTCAGCTACATCCAAGAAGAGTTAAAAGGAATGGAACTGAGGGAAATTAGAAGCTGTAACCAAAAAAACCATAGTTTTGCATGCTTTCTACTGATGGCATTTAAAAACTAGCTGGATTTGCTATATACATAAACTAATGTTGGAATTAGAAAAAAAAGTACCACTTACATCCACAGAAGTACCAGAATCATACTCAGATTTGCAAAGAGGCATAATAATCTGTTTATCATGCAACTGTTTGTGAAATTTATAAATTTGTTAATAAAACAAAATCCTTATGAACACAGTAGTAATATGTAGCAAATTACAATTAAGTAAGCAGCTCAAATTCAAAGACCCAATATCCCTGGATTTCTAAGCATTCATCTCGGTGTTAACATGGTTTCATCTAAATGCTACCCCATTAGAAAAGAGATTTTAAATACTCTTCCCTCTTCAACACATCAAACTTTCAGAAGTGAAAAGGGAATGATTCAATTTCTCTACCACTTTCACCCATTCTCATGAATCTGATATAGTATTACAGTGTCTAATAGGTGCTCTAGAGGATCCAATGAATTGAATATCTAGGTTCCAGGATATTGCTGGTATTGTACAATAAGCCTGTCTGCCAGAAAGCCATATCTCTGGTTGAAATATATTCCTGGATCAATGATTGAGAAGTTAAGACTAACTGCCAATAAAGTCAGACTGTCCCCTAATTGTCAGATAACAGTTTGATCTTCTCCATAAATTAAAATTTCTTAGTGGATGGGACCAGATCTCATACTTTCCATGTATCCTCTATAGCACCTACTAAAGTGTTGGGCAACGATATATGCTCAAGGAAATAATCAGTGATGGGAGTGGGAACTGAATCAAGGGTGAATGTGGTCATGGGGAAGCCATAATTTGCTTCACCCATCACTCAAAAGGCAGTCACCAGAGTAAATCTCTGATGTTGTCACCAAAGAACACGTTTGTCCCCTACCAGTGTCTAAAGGAAAACAAACCACTCAGGCCTTCTTATTTCTTTCTCTTAGTTACTAAGAGATTATACATGGGCATGAGTACCACTTGGTGGATGACATCTGGAATAAAGGTTTTTCTGCCTCAGAGGAAGCACCAATCCATCACATGGCACATTTTTAACTCCAGTAATACAATTTATAGAATCATTAACTTTTAAAATTATGTTAAATGTTATCCATACTAATAGACATTTAAAATGTTAGGCTTATTCTCTCTGATATCATTTGAAATGCATTTTATTTTTAAACATTGGTATGAGGTAGAAGATAAGGAACTCACAAAAGAAAGTAATCTTCAAAATACTAAACTCTGTTCAATACAATCAGCCCCGTGAGAGAAGTAGGAAAAGTTACAGCCTTAAGCTGATAGACTAACTACTGTTAAAATATTACCCTTACCTGAAAGAAATTTCTTATATTTGAAATTGCCCTTTTTTCCCAGTTTAAGGTATTATGGAAAAAGGACAATAAACATTCTAAAATATTCATAAAGATCGTATACAACGACTTCTCTTAGCCATTTTTTACTTTACCATGTTGCCCTAAATCACCTCGATTGAGATACAGGTCGTTTGCACTTGAATAAGTGATCAGCTATCAATATGAAAGTTAAAAATCCTTCTAGTGGGGCCGCCTGGTGGCGCAGCGGTTTAGTCTGCGCTTGGCAGCCCGGGGTTCGCAGGTTTGGATCCCGGGAGCCCGCCGATGCACTGCTCGCCAGCCACGCCGTGGCAGCGTCCCATATAAAGTAGAGGAAGATGGGCACGATGTTAGCCCAGGGCCAGTCTTCCTCAGCAAAAAAAAGAGGAGGATTGGACGGATGTTAGCTCAGGGCTGGTCTTCCTCACAAAAAAAAAAAAAAAAATCCTTCTAGCATAAGAAGCAAGATAAAAGGAATGATTCACATTTAAAATAATGTACTTTTCATAAAAACTAGCAGCACTTCATTCTACCAGGACATACAAATTTGGCTTCATTGACTGGTCAGAAACAAAAGAAAATGTATATAGGTCCAAAACAGCTCCTCACACAAGGGAAATGTGAGGCTAGAAGTTTTCTTTAACAACTATTTCCCCATTAGGTGGTATGTGAAACTACTGGAATATCAATTTCAATGGCAGAAAGGCGGGAGCGTGCTGAATAGGGCTGTGAGTAAGTATGCATACTGGGAGGATGGGAGTACAGTGGTTGCCAGAAAGGAGAAGGCAAAGACTTGCATGCACAATACCAAATAAACAGCAGAAGGGAAGTCATAAACAGACCCCCAGCACTAGCAATAGTGACATAAACTGCATAGTCAAACGTAAAGACTGGCTCGAACTTCTTGTTCAGATGGATGTTATAAAAGATGACCCAGATGGATGGGGAGAGGCTCACAGTACCTGCCAGGAAAAATAGAAGACCGGCTACCAGGTGGCAGCCTGCACTATTGACCAGACACTTGGCCAGTTTGATGTTGGGCACTGAGGACCTGAAGGCCGTGTTACACATTCCAATCAGGCAGAGCAGCAGAGCACCCATTGCGATCAGGATGCTGAGGGGCAGGGCAAACTGGAGGACCCGCAGGTCCAGCTGGTCAACGGATGAGTACCAAGTAGTGTCGTACATCAGACAGTCACTGCTCCCGTCGTATCGGGCACACTTCACCCACAGGCCTGTGTAAACTGTCAGGTTCTTCTCGTTTCTGTTGAACGTGATCAGTCGTAATTTTCTCCAGTTGGGAAGCAGGGTCCCGGCAAAGAGGCCTGCTACCGAGGCAATCCCACACAGGAAGGAGAGGACTGTGGCTGCATGGACATCCCGACAGCCCATGGCAGGCAGGCTTGTGCAGTATTGTCAGCCAGACTAAGAGGTGACACACAAGAGGACAAATCATGAGGAGACAACAGGAGAGCAGAGCAGGAAGGGTGGTGCTGACTGGCAACACAACTAATGATGTCACTGCATAGAGGGAAATTCTGTTCCTTGTTCCCTCTCTATGTACAGTATGAATATATATAAACACATGTGCATGTGAGCTCAGAGCAGAGGTGCACACACACGCTCGCTTACCACTGACTGGTTCATGGAGCAACAAAAGTCTTTAGACATAAGCATTTTTTCTTCACAGTGAATCAGAGGAACAATGATAATAATTTCAAACTCTCTTAACATCACATTTGAAATTCTCTTGGCTGTCAATACCACTCTTTCAATGCACATATATCAAGCACTTTGATTTGTCAGGCACTCAAAATACATAGGGTCAGAGCACTCATCAGCTATCAACTACAAATAACACAAATTCAGCCTCAAATGCTCATGCAAATGTAAAATGAGATTAGCATGCAGCAGAGGGGAAGGCGGCTCATAAAAGACAAAGGTGTAGGGAAAGAAGCACTATAGGACAGCAGACTGGCTGAGGGCAGACTCTGCATCAGACTGCTTGGGTTCTAATCCCCACTTCCTCACTTGCTAGCTGAGTGGCTTTGCGTCAGTGAACTTCTCTGTACCTCATTTTCCTCACCTGTAAAATGGGAAAAATAACTGCCTACCTCACAGGGCTGTTCTAAGTATTCAATGAGTTAATATAAAGTCAAGTGCTTACAACACATCTGGCACGTTGTAAGTGCAACACAAGTGTTAATGACTTAGCACTCAGTGACCAGCTCAGAGCTTGGCATAATGGAGCAGTTCAAAGAGCATTTGCTGAATAAACGTTAAATAAGAAAAGCAAACATCTCATTCCTATATACTAGGCACACCGGAAAATCACAAAATGTAAATGGACTCCTCTCCAATGAATTAGTCAAACGAAAAAAAGAGAACAAAGGTCCCTGGAATCATTCTGCTCAACTATTTCCTGGCTGATTCAAGATGACTTGTGTGCTTTTCAGGTTATTATACTATTACTGCTCATATAAGATGAATGCAAAGATTTCTGAAGTAATGGCAACCTATCTCTATCAATGCTATTAAAAGGAAAAGAAAAAAATAGCCAGGCCTTTCTCTCATCCCCATTAAAAGGCTGTGTTCTTTTTCTGTAGATGACAAACTATAAAAATCAGTATTTTATTCAGCTTTAATTTCTTCAAGAATTTGAAACTCACTTTTCAAACACCACTCAAACGTATTTTCTCTACCTTCTATCATTCCCCCTATGAGACAAGAGAACAGACTAATAAGGTAGCACATTTACTTCTTCTAGTCAGATCATGACAAGGGGTAAAGTTGAGAATATTCTTATTTCTGGATAGAGTACGTTTTTACAGAATCCATCTCCTTTGCAGAGTCAAATATTATTTGCTGAAACGGTGGAGTAGCGTTCCCAGGACTTCAGGGGTCAGAAAGAATGCTAGGAAACTGGGTCAGGACTTGATCAAATGTGCTCGAATGGGAGGGCACAATGTTCTTTAGAAAACAATGTATTTGTATATTTAATCTAATCATATAAACTAAGAAAAACTTTACTAGCAGAAAATATATAGGGATGTATACATATCTATATACACACATATATAGTACAATATAAAATCAGAGTTTAAGCACAAGTGACCATTTTTTAAAGTCCTCAGGTTAAGCATAATTAGTTCTAAGTTTCCCTATTAACATTAGTTTACTACTTGTTTATCATATTCTGTCAATATTACCAAAGTAGCAGCTGTTTAAGAAAATGTTATGGATGAAAACAAAACAAAGGAATTATAGTCCTAATGTATTTTTTCATGCAAATTGGGGGAAAAAACTGTTTTGCGTAATTTTAGCAACCAAACACCTTGGTCCAGCAACGAAAACTCTGGTGCAGGTTTGAGGCTGTCTATACTGAAAAAGGCTACTAATGATGTCGAACTCCAGAATTCAGCTTTCTGTTGGTTTTTGCTCATTCACCTCTCTCCCTCACACACTGTGAACAACTTGCACAGTGCCTGGCACACAAGTCATTCTAAGAATATTTGAATAAATGAGTACTGGGCCCTGTTCCAAGACCACAGTAACTCACAAAGGCAGGCTACTGATAAAGTAGAACTGGACAAGGAAGTAGCCATTACTAAGCAATCATTTATTCAACATGTATTTAGTGAGTATCCAGCAACATGCAATACACTCTGTTAGGCCCTAGAGGGATACTGAGGCCACTAAGATCTGGATCTTGTCCCAGTGTGTTAACCATCAGACTGAGGGAAAGAATATGCTGTTTTATGAGAACTCAAAATGCTGATAGCAAGTCAGTTGTATGATTACTACATATCAAGTGACTGTTGTTAGGTGTTACGCAAAGTGAACCAATAAGGTACCTGTTCATAAAAATGTATCATCCAAGGTTAGAGAAAGACTGAGCAATGACAGAGAATGATGATTTGATCAAAGTGGTGGAGATATAAAAAATAGGTTCCCTCTGTTTCTTTCACAGCTTCAGAACTCCTTCAGGTAAGCCACTCAGAATCCTAACCCAATCAAAACTCCTTCTTGCTTTCAGAGGTAGGGGACAAATACTTGGAGTATCAATGTAACAGATTTCTCCAATCAAGCTGCCCTGTACCACTGACTCCTACAATGCAAATGGAATGAGAAACAAGATCAGGATGAATGACTTTATTATTAAGTAATTAATAATAATTAATTCATTAAATAATTAATTCCTCTAGTTCTTAGCCTACAGACTATCAAACAACACTAATCAACAGAGGTGGTCAATATTTAAGTATCAAGTATGTTCAAATTTATCCTTCATCAAATCAATACAAGTGTTATATCAGTCCTCCGAACTTGCTTTTGCTGAAGCGTTCTTAACTCAGATTCCAGAGATTGACTAAAAGTCCTATTTACAGAGCCAACAAGGATACCACGGTAAGTTTCAGAAGAGAAATATATTAGCCTCAATTCTTCAGCTAAATTTCAACCTTGATGCCGGAATTAACGTCCTTGCTCTTTGTAACTTTCTTTGGCTGCTTTACTTTTTATGCCCTGTTCTTACTCCACATACATATGATTTGATAGTAAGTCATATATCCCACTAGAGGGACAAAGCAACATTTTATAGGGATAGTTGGGAGAAAGAATATGTTTAGTGATTTAAAACTGAAAGATAATGCTGACTCTCAGGTTAGGATCTGTCCATACCGAGAGGGCAAAAAGACCTCTACTCTTATGCTATGCCAATTAATTTTGAATCCAGAATAATTTTTTTCAAATGCAAATCTAATCATTTCACTACATTCTTAAGATTCAATGGCTTCCCATTTCCCTCAGAAAAAAGTTTCTAAAGTTTCAAATCCTCATGGTCTCCAAAGTTTCAGATCTCACCATCTGGTTCCTGCCAAATTCTCAATCTCCTCATGTGTCACTCTCCCACCTTACACACTACAGTTTATGCAGCCATACTGTAACAGCTAGATCTTAAGTTAGCATGAGGGAAACCATCTCAGGGAAAGGAAGCAATATTGTAACTGTGACCCTGACTCACTAGTGTCTGTGCATACATTCTAGCCTGCACATAGCCTAGATGATGCAGCACCTCTCGCTTGTGCAAAATATGTGATCTGCTAGTATTATGACTCTTGCTTATAAGATGGTAACTTTGTTCTCTGGGTCCCCCAGGAACATGACGACCTCCAGAAAGAAAAACTCTGTGTTGGTACCCATCACAAATGACAGAAGAAAGAGATAATGTGGCGCCTTGAATTTCATCACACTGGATGGTCGACGACCCTAAACCCCCTCCTTCCTTGCCCATTTCCCCTATATAACTGCCTCAAGATTCTGTATGATTTTAACATGGCTCTTTAGGACACTAGTCCACCATCTTACAATTGTGCTAGCTAATCGTATAAACTTTCCTTTCTCAACCACCAATGCGTTTGCAATTGATTGGCATTGGATTGCGGTGAGCAGAACAAGCCCCTTTTGCTCGGCTACAGTACTGCTTTCAACTTCTCAAATTTTCTACTTTTCATTTTGGCTAAGGGCTTTTCCTCATGCTATTCTTCCTCTGAGACCTTTCTTAATCCCATCCTATTCTTTGCTGAGCCAACAAGTATTCATCTCTCTAGTTATACACTCTGGTAACACCTTTGTACATTTTCTCTAGTAGGAGTGATTATGCTTATAATTCCTTGTTCAGTGTTTATCTTTGCCAACAGACTGTGAATTCCCAGGGGACGGAGAGCCCTCTGTTTTATTCACTGTGCCAAACACTGGCACATAGAAGGCGCTCAAATATTTGTTAAATGAATGAACAAACAAAAGGTCCATATGAGTATGGTCAGGATACAGAGGAAAAGTTATAGATTTCCTCTAGTATCAGTTCCCTTCATTCATATCCTGTGTTCTGAAGCTTCTGAGCTGCTTCTAGACCGTGCCCCTACTTTCCACTCCTTATTCGCCAAAGTCACTTCCATTTTCTAAAAGAAAGTTCATTTTCTTCCCCCAGGAACTTCCCAAGAAAGACGAGGCGATTCCCAGGCATTTACATATAGACTATGCTTCTAGAAATACATACGTAAGTTTGGCAACATTGGTTAACTTTCACAGTGGTTAGGGAGTCAATCAACTACGACTGTGCTGATTCTTGTGTTTTCAACTTAATAGGTATGTTACACATTGGATATACTCCTCTTCATTAAGAGTGGTTCATATATCAAATTAATGTTTGCTTATCAAAGCTAAACAATTTATTTTATTTGTATTTATATTTTCTTTTCAAAATAGCAATGGGGAAAAAAAATAAACATCTTTTTGCCATATGAAAACCCCTTATTAGGGACTGTGGAAAATGTGCAAGGCTAAGAACATACTTTAACACTTGAAATCTTAGGAGCACTCAGAACACTAGCTGAGCAACAGCCTTGAGCTGGGTCATCTACACAGATGTGTGGGCTTGTTGTTTCCATCTGAGAGGCAGCTTGGTATTGTAGTCCAGGCGACCGAATACCCAAATGCCAGTCATAACCTACCATTTACACTTGAACAAGTCACCTATGTCCTCTGAACCTCAACTATCTCATCTGTAAAATGTCCTCCAAGGTAGTTGTGAGATCATGAATAGTAAAGCCCTTTGTAAAACAGAATATAGTCAGAAATTTTAGTCTGTAATGATTATCAGTAGGCTTATTTACTTTCTTTATCTAGGAACATCTTTTCTTCTGGACTCTCAGCAAACCACCACAGATGATTACAGCGATATAACAATAATGATGGAGCATTCTTTTTGGAGTAGTTATGATCAAATCAAATAAGAACTTTGTTTCAAAATAACCACTTCACATTTGTCATTTGACTATCTGTTCCACGTGACTTCCAGAGAAGTAGATGGATAAAATCTGATACACAATTTTTATCAAAGATATCATTTCAAATAAAAATATTTCCAAAAGGATATCTGTTCTGTGGTTTTGAATAGAGTTCAAAGAAATCTGGAGTAGGAATAGTGGCTAAGGGCTTTAGGAATTCACAGACCCATTACTATGTATTTTTTTCAGGGACAATTCCGAGGAATAGCTATATGAGAGCACATGTGAAACAGCAGCTATATTAATTCTTGAGGGTACACTAGCTGTCCCTTCTACCTGTAATTTGGGTTTTCTTAGAAACTGCAGGTTGTCACTCATTGAAGTCACAAGGGAGGTCTGTCCTATAACTTTATTTTGTTGAACAAGAGAAAAATGTGTCATCTGATATATGGTAGCAAAAGAGAAGTAAGATATAATCAAAGGATGTACTTACTCTTTGAGGTAGTTGATGGTTCTAAAACAACTTGAATCAACTTAAAAGAAATATATGCACATCTGAACAGACAGTAGAGATAATCTGGGCCTAAAGAAATAGGAAAAATGCTCCAAATTAATATAATACTTCTTTAAAAACGCAATTTGAATTCACTTGGAATTAAGAAAAATAGTTAGCAATCATCTAAATCCAAAGAAATATTATACCAACAAAGATGGGCAAGTTTTTTTTTAAAATGGCAATTTAGGGCCCAGCCCGGTGGCATAGTGGTCAAGTTCGCGCGGTGGCCCAGTGTTTGCAGGTTCAGATCCCAGGTACAGACCTACACACTGCTCATCAAGCCATGCTGTGGCGGCTTCCCACATACAAAATAGAGGAAGACTGGCACAGCTGTGAGCTCAGGGCCAATCTTTCTCACCAAAAAAGAAGGCAGTTTATTCTTAAATTCAGATACAGAAGAAAAAACTCATTTTGTGATTTGAGAAGATAGGAGAAATAAGGATAAAAATCACTTTACTGTCTTGGAAATAAATTATCAATATTTAATGGATTTTTTAGACCCTTTTCATGACTATAGTGAAAGAATAAGGAGAGCCAGGAAACAACAGTGTAGTTAGTTGTCTTGGAAGTAAAAGAAATTCATTGTTTCTTTTATACTTTTTAAAAGAACACTGACAACAAAACTAGGCAAAGTTGCTCTTCATTGTGCATCCTAAAATTTGCAACTAGAATGCTTTTTTGAGTTTACAGTTCCACCAATGGCTCAACCTGCCATTTAAATGCTTCCATATATCTTTTTTAAGCATCAGCAACTTCCTCTTCAAATACTATTTATCTCAATAGGTAGGATGAAAACTTGTAAATGTCTGAGAACTTCCTGGATAAAGGCATTTATCACTAGCCTTATTATGATCATTATGTAGAATGTTGTCCTGGACAGTCTGCACAGAAGAGATTTCAAATGGTTCTTCTTTTCTAAACGTTTGTTTCCTGAGTTGGTAACGAGCATAATTGCTCACTCCAAAGTTAAGGGAAATTGTTTTACAATTAAAACCCACACCAGGACCCCTAAGCAATCATTTTAAGTGGAGTCACCAAGTGTGGCCTTTCTCTAACGTGGTTATGGACCCCTTCCAAGGCCTGTAACACAGAATTCGGGTTTCAGAGGAAAGCAAACCAACGTTCCAGGATCAACCCGCAATGCCCACTCCTCTTCTCTCTCTTAGAGCTGCGTTCTCAGCAGCACCAGAGCTAGTAGAGAGAAAGAAAAAGAAAAAAAAGAAAAAGCTCTCCTGGTTAGAACCAATGGAAAGAGACCACAACAGTAACTGTTAACGCTCTCAGAACAAGCGCATCCCTGCAACACCGAGTGGGTTTGAACCGCGAGCAGGTCATCATTACACAACCAGCCGCAGCTGGTGATTCAAGAATAGCAACTTGCATCTCCACACCGCACAGCAGGCCGGTCAAGCCCCCAGCCCCTGGCTGCTCCGGCGAGACACCTCGACATTTCCATACTTCTGTGTACAAAATAATTTTTTAAAGTTTTATCAAATACCTCTTCACTCAATTTTCATGTCCACAAATGTGGTCTGCATTTTTCGGTGTCCCTGATTCCCCTCGATATAGCTATTTTACACAAAATCCTCAACTACTTAGGCAAAAGACCCAGAAATCAGAATATTCTTGACCACACCTACCTGTTTCTCACATCCAAGTCATTTTACTCGCCCACACTGAAGAGCCTCTTGGAGCGTCTCCCCCTCAGCGTCTCAGGAAGTGCGTTCCCAACGAGCCGCACCGGAGGCTTCTGGGAGCGTAATCAGGTTCTCCCGAGGCTCTTAACTGGAATGCCCTGGAAGACCGGGAGACTACAGTTCCCAGAATCTACTGGGCCGCCGCCGCAGGCAACATCCTGCGACCACCTCCCGCCTTTCTCCCCGCCCTCCACCTCCCCCATTTCTCTCGCACCTTCAGTTCCGTCCAGGTTTGGCTTATAAGTCAAAGAAAAAAAAGGTAAACGAAACCAAATTAAAAATAGTTTTGAGTTGGGTAACCAAGTAAATATTTCCTACTAAATATGATTTGCCCCAAGAAGGTTAGCAAAAATCCTTAAATACTTTTTTCCCCACAAAGTATTTACCGAGGCACAAAATGGAAAAGAACTCAAAACTCTGGAATTTATTTTGAAGTTTTTCAAAGGCACAGAGAATTTGAATAGTACAATGAACACCCATATACTTATTCTCTAGATTCAACAACTGTCAACATTTGCCACAGTTATCTTATCTCCATTTATGTGTGTGATCATTTAAAAGCAGTAGGCATCATGACACTTCAGCATCCTTTATTTAAAAAAATATATATATATATTGTATTTAACTGCCTAAGGGACTTAATACAGGCAAAGTACTGAGCACATAACTATCAGATATTTGAACTAACTTTACTCTCCCGCAGTTTCAACTATCCTCTTTCTTTGTGTCTTCTAAATGTGAAGTCCTGTATTAGTGAATATCTGAATTAAAATAAGGATTCAGAAGTCTTATATAGAACTGTTTTTTTTAAATAAAGGATGCTGAAGTGTCGTGATGCCTACTACTTTCAAATGATGACACACACATAAATGGAGATAAAGTAAATGTAGCAAATGTTGATAATTATTGACTCTAGAGAGAATAAGTATTTGGGTGTTCATTGTACTATTCAAATTTTCTGTACCTTTGATAATTTTCAAAATAAAAAGTTTGAGAAAAGGCATCATAGTTTTACACAAAAGTAAAGGATGGCATCCATCCCTATCCCACTCTCCCCTGTATGACCTTGGGCAAGTTAAGTAACCTCTTTATGCCTCAGGATCTCATGTGTAATAATGTAACTACATAAAAAAATTATGGTGAGGATTTAACAAGTTACTATTCATAGAGAAGTTTACAAGTGTCTGACACACAATAAGCGCTATCCATGTTTGCTATTACCATTTTCCATTTTGTGTTGCTCTAGTAACAATGGGACTATTTGTCAGTGATGGAAAAAGGGGAAAAGTCTACTATCTGTCCACTGCTACCACCTTCTCATCTGTCATACTGCTTCAGAGGATGGATAAGGTTATCTAAGGCCAGAAGCAATCTGATCCCAAAGCCAGACATAATAATGAGAAAGAGAGCACAGGGTGGTAAAAGGATCTCTGGGCACAGATGGGCTCTGGGCTTCAGACCAGCTCTGGCAATAGCAGATGGATGATGACAATATGACACAGCATAACTCACTTCTTTGCTCTGATCTTCAGTTCTCTCATCTATAAAACTGAATTGAATCAAAAAACTGTGCACAAAATCATTTTATAACTTATTTCTCAGTCACTGATGAACACTACCTGGTTAGCAGAATTTAGCTGGGAATGTATATGTAGTTAATTAGAATAAAAAAAACAGTTCCAAAAGTAAGGGAAGACAACCCTATTTCTAGACTTACTGATCAAGTTCAGGTCTATGGTTAGCCTGCCTTTGTTACATCAAAGATGGAGCAAAATACTTATGTTCCCTAATGAGACTAAAATATTGAATTATCATTCTCAGAAGTACTTTAGGTAAGACTTCAGATAGCGATGAACGATCCTGGCTTTCCAGCTTTTCTCAACAAAGACTCTTTAAGGGTTAAGGCAAATCTTAAAACAAATTCACTGCAATATACCAGCACCAAAATTCTACAGATTCCCATTTGGTTCCTATACTAGCTTCCTATCACTGCTGTAACAGATTATCACAAACTCAGTGGCTTGTGCTCTGAATCCTCTCTAAAACTACAGACATCAACCCCAAATTACAAACTAACCTGCACATATTGTTTCTTTTTATGTGTTAGTCATATCTCACCACAGTATTTCCAAGTCCGAGACCGAAATTCAACAAATTCAGATTAATAAAATAACTCCCCATATACCATTTTTCAGAGGAGCCTGTAAAATAAGAAATAATAGATAACGTTATCTATTAATTGGGAAGTTGGGAAGTGTATTATTACTATTAGTTGGGAAGTGTAGGGAGAAAAGTAGGGAAGCGTTATGGATTGAATGTGTCCCTCAAAAATTAATATGTTGAAGTCCTAACCCCCTCAACAGGCCTTAGGATGACCTTATTTGGAGACAGGGTCTTTGCAGATGTAATCAAGTTAAAAAGTGGTCATTAGGGTTAGTCTTAATCCAATATGACTGGTTTCCTTGTAAAAAGGGGAAATTTGGAGACAATCACACACACAGAGTATGCCATGTGACGATGAAGGCAGAAATGGGGTTGATGCTTCTATAAGCCAAGGAATACCAAAGATTGCCAGCAAACCACTGGAAGCTAGGCAGTGGCATGGAACAGATTCTCTCGCACAGCCCTGAGAAGGAATCAACCCTGTTTGCACCTTGATCTCCAACTTCCAGCTTCCAGAACTGTGAGACAATAAATTTCTGTTGTTTAAGTCACTCAGTTTGTGGTACTTTGTTACAGTAGCCTTAGCAAACTAATAAGGGAAATAAGGGAAGAAGGTTCTGGATAAATCAAGCAGTGAGATGTCACTTTAAAAACTGTTAGGCAATCTTGCCATCTGCAACATGGATGGTCCCTGAGGGCATTACACTAAGTGAAATAAGTCAGAGAAAGACAAATACCATATGATCTCGCTTTTTTGTGTAATCTAAAAAAACAAAACGACCAAGCTCATAGACACAGAAAACAAACTGCTGGTTGCCAGAGGAGGGGGTGGGGTGGCAAAATGGGTGAAAGGGGTCAAAACATACAAACTTCCAGTTATAAAATTAAGTCATGAGGATATAATGTGACTATAGCTAATAATACTGTATTGCATATTTGAAAGTTGCTAAGACAGTAGATCTTAAGTCTTCAACACAAGAAAAAAAAATTTTAACTATATATGGTGACAGATATTAACTAGACGTATCGTGATGATCATTTAGCAAAGTACACAAATATCAAATTATGATGCTGTACACCTGAAACTAATGTTATATCTCAATTACATCTAAAAAAAAAAAACTGTAAGGAAGTTGTAGTCTACTATAAAATAGGCAGGATGACAACACGCTTCTAATGTTCTTGAATCAAGTTACTAGCCAAGAGCGGAGGGAGGGAACGAGGGAAGGAAGACGACTGTACAAAACAATTGGCTTAAAGTAGGATAATTGAAGGCTTTTTCCTGAATTGCATTCAGGTGTTTTAAATCTTTGTCTTTTACCATGCCTATTATCCCCTACTCCCCCACCACTATTTTAAACAGTTTTTAAAGAGAAACCTGTTAAGTTAAACTTTTGACGAATGTGTTAAAAATTTGGCATTATATTAATGGTTCTTTAAAGCAGGTGAGTTTTTCTGGTTCATATTTTTACAGGAAAGGCCATGTGTGCTCATTATATTGTTCTTACTATTTCTCTTGACCCTGAAGTAGTACTAGTTCATGAAAAGATTTTTGAAACTGAGGCTCGATTATTATATACTACTCTTATTTCCCTCCATTAGGATTTGGTTGACCAGGGGCTTTTATTTACTATCATTTAATACATTTCCAATCCATAAGCTTTATTCAATGTCTGCTCTTGATTTAAAATATTTTCAATCTCCTTCAATTTGTAGCAAACTGTATACAAACAAAAGTGAAGGTTATTTTGGCTCTATAATCATATTCTTTTTCTTAATATAAGAAAATTACACCATGGTCTTCTTAAAGCCTTTTAGAAAGATACCTTTTAGAAAGAAAGCCTTTTAGAAAGAAATAATACCAATCATAATGTTTGATAACAAGTAAGAAAATGAAGGCACTGGTCAGAAGATAGTGACAATTTCAGAAAACTACATTGAAATACATGCCAAAACCAAAAGAAGCTTTTGTCCTTTGCTTTCAACTTTCAATGCACTCAGAGTTTACAAAATAAATAGAAAAAAAACTACCTTGCCATATATTGCTCCAAAATTAGTTACAATATAAACTGCACATCCTGTTCTTCAGATTCCAAGTATGTCAAAGGACTTGATTCAAATAATAGAAATGCTTCACCTAGCTTCATATCTGGATTTAATTTCTATTATGAACACATTAATAATATATACAAAGGTGATTACTTCCTCTGAAGTCTTCCAAGTACCCAACAACTATTAATTAAGCAACTGTCATATAACGAGAAACATAAAAATTAAAAAAATTAGAACTGCCTAAAATTAGTGGTTGGTTATGGTCAGAAATGGGTGTTGAAACTGCCCTGCCTTTTTCATCCTTATGATAGCCAACTGAGGCAATAACCCCACCTGTTACCCCTGAGTTATCCACAGGGAAATACAACTTTCCAACACATATACTTTTCTTTCTTTTCTCTTCTCTCTCCTTTTCTCATTTCTACTACCTATTTAATTTTGCTTTTCCTTCAGCTGGCTTGTGACACACACTCAAAGCTAAACAGATTCCTCTGATACTTCCCCTCTGCTTGCCAAGCTCCAATCACAAAACAGAAAACAAAATGCTTCTTTGAGATATCTCTTTAAGAAAAAAAAATAGATTTTTATTTTTCATTATTGTTTAACTTTGCAGTAAAAATTATAGCATGTTGTCTGCCAACATTTGACAATATGTCTATCTAAATAAATGGCTTAATTCCCAAGGCACAAACTTTTGTTAGACAAAGCCTTTTGTTTTAAATTGTAAAATATATGAGACTCTCAAAAGGTTAAAAAAAACCCAAAACACTCATATACTTACCACCCAACTTAAAAAATAATAAACGACCAGGAGGCAATACAGTGTAGTATTCAAAAGAGATAATGTATGTGAAACACTTAACACAGTGCCCAGCACACAGAAACATTACCAGGTTGGATGTTATGATTATCAGCACAGACCATGTACTCAAAACATTTTCTGGCTTTGTTTCACTTGTCTGTTTCATAAGCAGGGACAGATTTAAACCAAATTTGAGATACTCTTAAGGGTTTAAAAATATACATTAACTCAATTCACAATTTGATCTCCAAACAAAATAGTGCCGTATTTTTGAAATAAGGTGTCTTTTGTGTAAAGTTTACAATTTATAATATTGCTAATTTTCATTTTTTAAGCTATAGCTTGTAAGTACTTATGCTGTTGCTTTGAAACATTTTTAATGTACCTTAATGATATTACTAATTTCTAGATGGAACCTATCTTTGTTAACTGAGTTTTTTTTTTTTTTTTTTGGTGAGGAAGACCAGCCCTGAGCTAACATCCGTTGCTAATCCTCCTCTTTTTGCTGAGGAAGACTGGCCCTGGGCTAACATCTGTGCCCATCTTCCTCCACTTTATATGGGACGCCGCCACGGCATGGCTGACAGGCAGTGCGTCCGCGGGTGCCCGGGATCCAAACCAGCGAACCCCGGGCTGCCAAGCGCGGACTAAACCGCTGCACCACCGGGCTGGCCCCTAACTGAGTTTTTTACCTGAACTTTGCAAACCCAAAGAAATTGCTTAGAAATACTCCATGTGTTCACGTGAATTTTTGGCGAGAAAAAAAAAAAATGTGTAGCTTTCATTAACTTTCTCAAAGGAATCTCTGACCTCTACCCTCCCAAAGCAAATGAACACTGAGCTAAAAGAAAACATGTAACTTTACAAGAAAACTAATTGGATAAAACCTGAAATAAAATACCCTCAACTTGATTTTTCCTATTATGAAAGTAGACTTTCCCTCTGATTATATAACTAATACATGTTTACCACTTAAAAGAAAACATTAATTTTAAATAAAGTTCACCTTACTATGATAAATAAGAATAATATGGATATATATCACAAAAAGAACAATATAATAGGACTCCAGAATTTTTTTATTCATAGGTGAAATATTCAGAGCATAGATCCAACTTCATATTAGGATATACTTAATACTTTACAGTGCCTGGTAATATAAATTTGCAATTCATGATGGTAAATGAATCAAGATAGCAAGCTCTGAAAGAACTACTGGGACTCAGTAAAAATTTGTTACATGTAGTGTATTGATATTCTGGCTACTCAGTAATATAACAATTAAGTATTCCAAAAAGTATATATTTTAAAAGGTAGAAATAAAAAAGTCTTGCTTAAGGACAAAATAAATGGCATCTGAGATGATGTTAAAAGATTTATTTAAAAATAAATCTTTAAGTTCTTAAAATTTATTTTTTATAAAAGAAAAAAGTAATCCAGATTTTCTCCTTTTGTTTAGAATAAAAATCAACCATCAGAAAAAGGTACATAGAGTACACTTTTGGTAACTAGAAAATACAAACAATGGAACACTCTAGTGAGTTACACAAAATGTTTCAGTTACTCATGGAGTAGTAACCAGGGCATGACTGACACAGCATATAAGATACAATTCCTCTTAATCTTCAACACACATCTTCTGTCCTTTGCCACAGCAGAAAATAAGATTATGGTGTCAGAGCTTCAGAAATTCAGCTGATGAAACTGTCCTCACATTGCTACTTGTTTATATCCAGGAAGTAACAGAAGTAAAAAAGAGAAAAGAAATGACACTGAAGTCATAAATGTAAGACATACCCACTATGAAACATGGTCACTATGATCAGTACAGATGTTCAAATTCCAAACTCCTTCCTCACTATTATTCCTTTGCTGTGAAGTGGAACCAGGCTAGTCTAATCTCCTGTAGTTTCTGCTAACAAATGTGAGATCCACGAGGGCAGCAGGTCCCTTCTGTTTTCTTCAACACTGTACATGCAGCATCCTACAAAGTGCCTGGTACAGGGGAGACACTCAGTAAATACCTGTGCAGTGAAGAAAAAAGAAATACAAGAAAAGCCAGTGATCTGGGGACTGAGATGGGAGGTGGGAGTGGGGAACAGAAAACAGAGAACAAATGAAAGTGAAATAACGGTTGTAAGAAGTCACTCACATCATCCTATCGGAAGAAATTTAAGTAGAACAATACTAACATCATTTTTATTTAATACTTAAAGCCACATGTAAAGGATTCACTAAGCCTTAAATTCCAAAACAATTCCTAATAATTTAAAAGCAGCATTGAAGAACAATTTTTAAAAAGCTCATTAACTTGATATTTTGTTAAAAAAAAAAAAACTTGGAAAAGATCTGTATAATGAAGTCATTTGGGTAAAAAGATATATGCATAAAATATTCTGCAAGAACATAAACTATTAACAGTGGGTTTTCTTTGGGAAGGCCTGGAGGACCTAATGCAGAAAGATGGGAACTTTTCTTTTTTACTTTATATGCTTTTGCATTGTTTAAAATTTTATGTTTTTTACAATGAACATATATATTTTATAATAAAACTCATTAGGAGAAAATGTCTAACTTGTAAGTATTTTTGAAATTCAGGCAGAAATTTAGAAATTATAATCTTAAGAATATACTGATGATTGATAATACTGGTTAAAGTTCACACTTCCTATTTATTCTGTCTTTACTTACCAAAGCAGGAAAAAATATGCTTATACTTAAGAAAATTTCCAAAAGCTGAAATTGCAAACATTTATCTGCTAGTTTCTATTAAATATTATCAGTGATCTTTATTATCACTGAATATATGTTTAAATTTAGGGTTCTGAGGTTTTCCAAAAAAGAGAACTATTATATATTTAGTGGAACCAGGTATACGACAGACTCAAAAACAAACAACAAAACCTAGTTGCTCATTCTAATATTATTATAGGGAATCCTTTTATATAATTTTAAAAAATGATCTCAGTAGAGACATCATAAGTAGAAGAATATCAGAAGATTTTATTATAAGTGGATTGTCCATAAAAATTATAAATTGTCATTTTTAGCTCCCAGTTGTTTTTTTTACTGGTCATACACTTAACTACAAAACAATTTAAAAAGGTATGGTTCTTGAATGATGGCGTATATATCAGAAGGTTAATAATAACTAACCTAAAAAATACATGTCTGTGGAAAAGCTTTCAACTGAACAGAATTTCAATTATCCATTCTGGGACTCGTAACAGTATTCTTTGATGGTGGCTCACTATAAGGTATTGTATTGGAAATCTGTAAATTAAGTAACTGTTTCTTATGATATGCATCATTTTCCCAGTTGGCATGTTCATCTAGAGATTTTCTTATACAGTTCTTTAGTTCGTCAATTCCTTCTCCAGTAATTGCTGAGATGGGGATGATGTGTTGGAACTCTATAGTCCTCTCTGGAATCATGTTTTTTTCAAGTAAATGCAGAAAATCTGAAACAAAGAACACAAAACTAAGCTGATTTTCACTGTCTTTGAAAGTAAATCAAAACTCCATTAGAGGTTTAATTTGCAAACCAAGGAACCAGAAACTTAGCATTTTTAATTCCTTTTTTCCTTCTCTCTCTAATAAGCTCTCAGAACCTTTGGTTTTTACTAGTGACAATGGTAAGGTTCTTAGCACATGATAGGTACTTAGTAAATATCCATTGGATGAATACATTTTATTAAGTATAAATAAAAGATGAATCACAGAAGATGATTTACTCACAGAAGCAATAAATTTTGTTTGGGGGGGTTCAATAAAGTGAGGCAACATTCTCGATTTGGGATATTCTAGCTTGCCTCAGCACACCGGTGGCCTTTAACTGCCCTAAAGTATAGGCTTATCATCACTGGTGCTGGTAGTCATACTAAAATTGAAAAGGGTGTAGAGAGAGTTTAAAGGGAGATCATTACAGATGAATCCAATCTATCACTCCACAGGGGCCAACAGCTGTTACATTACTTTTTCCTCTTCTCTGCCACCAAGGCAACAGGAAAGGGGATGGCATATTGAGGGGATGGGTTAACACTGACATGAACTGGAAAGGCTGGACTGAAAGAGACTGGACAAACCAACAAGGGGCTTAGTTTCTGAGATTCATATGCCTCCAAGGAAGTCCAGAATGGCTAACTCAGGAATTATCACTGAGGGGACTATATTTTGTTTTATGATGGTCCAAAATAGCCACAAACTCTTGAGTCACCCTCCCTTCTGGTACCTCCTCTGAAAATTCCCTTTCCTGCAAGGACAACTAGCAAACTGATCTAATGACCTCATAAAGCAAATGACATTAAAGAATAAAGACTCTTTACTAATTCCAGGGAATATTTATATCCCAAAAATAACTTACTAACTCAAGGACAGCTCCAATATGTAAACTACACAGGGGAGAGATTTTTGAGCATGGAGAAAGGATCTTTTGGTGCTGCCTGCTAGTCTTAGTACATTATAATTTATTTTCTTCAATTTTTATCCCAAGGATAAAACAGAGAAATTAGTACTATTTAAAAACACATTAGCTATTTACCATTCTCCGTACTTTTTCCTCATTTGTGCAAGAGGTCCTCTACTAAATTCAGAAAAATGAAAGCATCATCACTGTAGGATAGAGCGTTCTGCAAAGGTCAATATTCAACACTATGGAGAGTCCCTTTAAATTCCTTTACACAAAGTGTTCCATTTAGGAACAAATTTCCAACAAATAAATCCTTTTGGAGTAACAGCATCTACTATTCTGTGTCACACATACATAGGTACTCAACTTCTTTTATAAGATTAGTACTCTTCAGAGAACTATAGAGCTGGCAGTGCAAAGACACATACATCTTTAGAACTATTAGCTCTGTTTTTAAATTCACGGTGTACTAAGGGAACAAAGTCCTAGAAGATGTGAAATATGTTACCAAAGTGAAAGACTTCACAGGTAGATGCTGACTATTCCTCTTTTGATCCAAATCCCATTAACTCTTTAAGTGTCAGCCCAGTTTAAGTTTTACTTGTTCATGAAGCTCACCTTTTCAGCTCAAATTAATCTTTCTTTTTTGTCCCCTCTAACTTACTGTCCATATCACACATTCTGAAACTTGATAATTTTGTTACAATGTTATGAAATGTTTCATATGGTGTGCGTTCTTTCTTCAAACATACTTTTTTTAAGAGTAGCAACCGTCAGTTTTCTTTTCCATTGATTAAAGCTCTTAGCACTCTCTGCACGTACTAGGTGTTCATTAAATTGGCATTAAATGAATGAATGGGTTGACCTTTAGGATTCTGGAGTTGGTTCATCAGTACATGGAATTTATCTTGGGCATTTGGCAAGTCCATTTTATTAACTGCCAGGAGGGCAGGTTTTGTCTGAAGTTCCTCTTTGTACAACTCCAACTCCTTTAAATCAAAAGAGAAAAATCAAATAATTTTATTACAATATCTATATAAATTACATATTTGGTAACGTCTTCCTTTACTGTATAGGCCTGGGCAATCAAGAGCCCATTCACATCTCTGAAATGCAATAAGTCCCAACAACCACAAAACTAATTAACAAAGGAAATTAAGAAAATGCTTACCGGTTAGGTCATGTGTTAGTATATTTTAGCTCACATGACATCCTATAGACAATAGTGATTTTGTGCCTAGAGACAAATACAGATATTCGGACTTCTATGAAGCCCAGAGATAACATTCAGAAGTAAATAATAACAATTTAGGCCTATACCTGTGTTATTCTTGGAAAAAGTAAGTTTGCTTGGGAGTAAATTTTTGTGACCATAGATTAGGCAATCGTTTCTTAAGATATAACAGCAAAAGCACAAGCAAAAGAAAAAACAGGAAAAGGAGACTTCACGAAATTCTGTGCTTCAAAAGATACCCTACAGATAGTGAAAAGACAACTGACAGAAGGAAAGAAAATATCTGCAAATCATACATCTGATAAGGGACTTATATCAAAAATGTAAAGAACTCTAACAACCCAATAATAAAAAGACAAATAACTCAATTTAAAAATGGGTAAAGAATCTGAATAGACATTTCTCTAAAAACATACAAATGGCGAATAAGCACATGAAAAGATGCTCAACATGATTAGTCACTAGAGAAATGCAAATCAAAACTAAAAAGTACCGCTTCACCCCTACTAGGACGGCTAAAATAAAAACACAATGTTAGTGGGATTGTAAAATGGTGCAATGCTGCAGCCACGCTGGAAAACAGTTTGGCAGTTCCTGAAAATGTTAAACAGAGTTACCATATCATCCAGCAATTCCACTGCTAGGTATATACCCAAAAGAAATAAAAACATGTCCACACAGAAACCTGTACACAAACATTCACAGCAGCATTATTCACAACAGGCAAAAAGTGGCAAAAGAAATAGGATATGCAAAGTCCTGGAGGTACATGACATCATGTTAAAGGAAAATCACACAGCTAGATATAGAATCTAAGGGGTGGCGGGAGACAGAGATGGACTGCTAGGTAGGGATCCAACCTTGCCAGACCTCATAAACCAGGTTCAGGTTAGCCTTTAACCTAACAGCAATGGGGGACCATCAAAGTGTTTTAATCAGGGAACAAACATCAGCTTGGCTCTTTTACAAAGATCACTCTAGCTGCCATATAAAAAACGGACTGGAGAGAAGTGAGACTGGAAGCAGGGAGACCAACTAGGAGAGACTTACAACATCCCAGTGAGAGGGATTGATGATTACAACAGCGTGGATGAAGACAAGCAGATGAATTTCAGAGAGATTTAGGATATAAAACTGACAACACCTGATGTAGGTGGTGAGCAAGATAGAATCAAGACCACTATCCAGGTTTCTGGCTTACGTACTCAGTAAAGTTCTGGGGGAGGCTGGAGAATTGAAAAAAAAGTTCAGTTTTACACATATTAAGTTTGAGAAGTTAATGGGACATCCAATCAAACATGTCCAATAGGCAGCTGGTCTAAAGCACAACTAAAAGATCTGGGTACAGATACAGATTTGGCAGTCATCAGTATATTAACTATAACTGAATGCTGCTTAAAGAATGAACAGAAAAGAGCCTAAAAAGTAGACTGAGAAATAGTCTAAGAAGTGGGAATAAAAGTTCAAGCAAGACAGTCTGAGAAGTATGTAAGAGGAATTTGGAATCAAGGAAGGTTTTATCAATTACGATAGTTTGAGGAGCAGGTGAATATTGAGGAACTGGAGACAGCAAGTTTAGATAATTCTTTAACTGACATCAAGTTCTAAAAAGTACAGGTGGAGTATACATTTATTCTAATTATCATGTTATTTCATACAGTCCTATGTGCCTACATGTTAAACCAGATACAAAACAGAGTGAAACAGAAAACCTACTTTTGTAAGCAGCATTATGGTTTCAAAGGCAGTCCTGTATTGAGTTTGGGAAGAAAGCTGAAATCCAGAAACATCAACCTTAAAGAAAAGGAGGGAAAGAGACAGCTTTTAACATAAGAACAACAGCTGTAGCTGTACATTTTATGTTTTGAAGTGTTTTACTCTCTCTCAAGCTAATTTCTCAAGCTATACTCTATTAGTAATTTAGTAATTCAAAATAAGTATGAGAAATTGAGGTGTTAAGATAACTATAATTATTCTGATAAAATGAAAGTCATTATTAAAATAAGAAACTATTAATAGATATGACAATTTAAACCAACATAGTCTCATATACAACTCTAGCACCATCAATGACGTAGCAGAGAGATACTACGTAATAAAGATGTTGAAAATCTTAAGGAATTAAACCTGGATAAATATGGCCAAATTTACACCTGATATAGTAAACAATTCCATTTCCATCCCCATATTATAAACAGATTACTGTATTTGACCCCCATCCAAACAGATTTTGTGGAGTAACATATGCTACTACTGCATCTTTAAATCTTATTATCACAAAAAATTTCTAGGAATTTTTCCAAATTCATTGATTTTCACATTCATTTGAATATTACATTGATATGCACATGACTTACAACAAAAAGCAGTTGTTTAGTTCTTTCTATATGCTTGAGGAATTTGTGGCCCATTCCTTTGTTCATATGTGCTCCTTCTATTAAACCAGGAAGATCAGCTACTGATATCTAATACAAAGTTAAATGGTTTGATAAAGAAGAAAAATATATGAAAATCACAAGTACAATTAAATTCAAAGTTTTCATATTTCAATTATAAACAGTTTCTAATTTGTGATTGATTACCACTGCATCTTTATAAAGCCAAAATATCTTTATAATAAAATAAATGTATTAAGAATCAAAATCCTTTGTTATCAGAAATTAGAGTCCCATTTTTACTTATTAATCTAACAATCTAGGAATTTTAGGGATTAGTTTAACATTTATTAATCTCATAAATTCTCTTTAGAATTCCATAAATTATACGGTTTAATATGAACTTTTCATAGAATTTAAACTTCCTAAATTCTAAAAGTATACAAGGATATTAATTCAGCAGACATTTACTTAGTATAGCTCTGTAATTTTAAGTTTTAAATTCTATATGTAATTGATTATTTGGTACCATTGTTCCTTTTCTGTTCATATTCTACCAGGAGGACTATTAACCATTCTTAAAAAGTAAAGGATATAGTGTTCCTATATTCCTTTTGGAGGTAATAAGAGTTATTAACCATTATTCTACACTTTTGGTTTTCAAACCTCACTGCATATCATAATCACCTGGGAACTTTTTATAAAAACTACAGATGCCCAGGCCCTACCTCCAAGGGATATGGTTTCAAATTTCTGGGTCCCAGGCTTCATTTATCATTGTTGTTCTTAAGCTACCCAGATAATTGTGGTGTGCACTAAGGAGAGAAGCACTACACTACACACACTGCCAGGGTGGATAAGGATTTCAAAGAGTTTTAAAGGAAGTTGTGGCTATGTGACAACGCAGCATACACAACAGAGGTCTCATGTCTTGAAATTGTTTTTGGAGGTTCTCTACTGATCTCCCTTAAAAATTACAAACAATGTTCTCTTTTCCTCTAAACATTGTTCGCTATATTGTTATCTTGTATTTATAATTTTACTTATTATTTAATATTCTATATAATTGCTGAAGTTTTTAAAATTTTTTACTGTTTTATTACTACTATAAATGAATATAAATCTTTTATGTCTTTTGAATTTTGTCAGTGGATTATATAAAACCACAATGATACAGCATCACCTTAAGTCCATACTTTACATTAGGGTTCACTGTGTGCTGTACAGTCTACGGGTTTTGACAAATGTATAATGACATGTATCACCATTGTAGTACCATACAGAATATTTTCATTGCTCTAAAAATCCTCTGTGCTCTGCCTATTCATCCCTTCCTTCCCCCTAATCCTTGGCAACCACTGACCTTTTTGATAAACTGCACCTAAACTTTGCAAAAACAAGAAGTTATATTCTTATACAGTATTTTACTATGATAGTGCTCAGCAGAATTGACTTGATCATGGTTTCACTTATCAAAAACAAAATCCTGCTGCTTTTTCCCCCCAACACCACAGAAATAGTCAAATATTATAAAGTCCAAGTACCAAAAGCAAGTACTTTCACTTCTAACCAAGTGTTTTACTTTAAAAATACCCACCTGTTTGAAATCATTATACATAATCTTTCCAAGTTCAGGCTTTAATGTTGTAACTAAAAGAAAAAACAACAATAAATTAAAGCTAGATAAAGGCTGGTACTCTCAAAATTGTCTTAGCATTATGTATAAAATAAACAACACTTCTTTTCTGTGAACAATTTAATTCAGATTATATTCTCATTTGTTGAAATGGAAGGTACAATCATCTTTGCTATTTATGATATACTTGGAAAAGAACAAATATAGATTTTTATAATCTGCATAAGCATAAATCTAATCTAATTAGTGTGCCTCAAAGTTCCTCTGTCGCACTTTACGAAGCACGGTAAAGGTGTTGGGATGGGGGACAGAGTTTAAGTCTGTAGGTGAAATTTGTCTAGCCCTTTCTCATCCAATTATCCCCAAGTCCCACCAATTCTGCACTAGCCTTCTTCCTATGACTTTTTGCTTTTCTTCCTCTTTCCTTCTTAAGAGTCTTCTGTATTATAACAATATTGGCCATGTAATTTATAGCAGATAGTGCAAAATTAACTCTCCTTTTTCAGAGATTAATTTTAGAAAGGCTTCATTTTATTTTCAAGGTTAACGTCATCATCTGCCTTTTCATTCACTGATGGCAGCGATCCTATCATATTCACTTACTACTTTTTAAGTCTTAGCTTCCATTTTTGTCTCATCTAGCTACTGCAAGAGCTGACTGTTTTTCCCAGATCCATTTATGTCCCACACCAATCCATTTTCTGTATTACATGGAGAGAGATCTTTTTGAAGAGCAAATCTTATCATTTTATCTCTTGCTTAAAAGGCTATCAACTGCTCTTAAGATATAAAGATCAAATACAGCCTACATGACCTACATGATATAGTCTCTACCTACATCTCCCTCTTTCCCTTACTACATGTTCTCTAGATACAAATCTACTCCCTGCCACCATAGAGCCTTTGTGCACATGCTATTTCCTCTGACGGAGAGACCCTTCACCTCCACTGTCTGTCACTGATTAACTCATATTTATTCTTCATACTTCAGCCCCAGCATCACACTTCCTCAAAGAAGAAAGCAGTCACCTAACTCTTTCACAGAACCATATTATATTTCCTTATATTCGTTAGCGAGATATGTGCATTCCTCACTAGTCCGTAAGCTCAATACAAGTCAGAACAGTATCTGCTTCCGCTTACCAGCCTCTGTAACCCCAGAACCTACTGCAGTTTCCAGAAATAAATACTTGCTAAATAAATGAAAAAATTCATGTCTACCTTCCTAATATTTATCACAGTGCTTGATAAAGGGTAGGTGCTCATAAAATCATAACTAAACCAAATAAATGATTATACAACAGAGAAATAAATGCAACAAAATAAGTGTCTAACAAGTACTAGGAACTTTGCTGAGGGCTATAGAGATTTCAAAAATTAATGGGAAATGCATGTATTCCAACTGCCAATAGTTTTCAAACTAAGGCTACCCTCAGAGTTGTCATTTTATTCATAATTACTCAAAGATAGATCAGTCTTTACAAATTTACCTTCACATATTAAAATAACATACAAATTATACTTACATGCATAATTTGCAATTGCAGGCTTTGCGTGAGATATCTGACTTAGCAAAGAAGATTTTCCAGCATTTGGGAATCTGAAATGAGAAAATGAAGTTATAAATTACAACAAATGTCAGTATTATTAATACCTGCTTATCTCTGAATTCCTAACATTTCAGGAAGTAGATTTCTTGAATATTTCTGGAATTAAGAACAGACTATAATTTAAAATAATCTTGAAAAAACTTGAGGAACAAAATATACTTATGAAAAAGGTAAAGATAAATCCATGCTGGACACTGAAGATATTTCAGTATCGACAGTAAATAATTCCGATTCTGAAAACAACAACAAAACTTGTAAATCCTAGAAAAACAGAAAGAAACTAATAAAAAAACACCTGCAATCCACTATCCCTAGCCAAACACTAACCAAACATTAATTACATTGTTTTGTTGATTTTTTTTGTTTTACATGGACATTTTCAAACATACACAGAAGTAGAGAGGAGTAATGAATCCCATTTAGCCATCACATAGCTTCAACAAATCTTAATATATTCTCAATACGTTTTTAAAATTTGGTTTGTTTGAACAGAGACCCAAATGAGGTCCGTGTATTATAAGTGGTTGATATGTCGCTGAAATTTCCTTTGGTAAAGGCTCCTCCTCCTCCATCTTGTTTCCCCTTTGCAATTTTAGTTTTAAAGATACTGGGTCATTTGTCCTGTAGAGTTTCTTTCCCACAGTTTGGATTTTTATGCTGACAGTTCCCCATGATGTCACTTAACATGCTCCTTTGCCCTGGATTTTCTACAAATTGGTAGGTAGATATAAAGCCACGATAAAATTCAGTTTTGATTTTTTCTGAAAGACTATTTATAGTTGATTGGCCTCCTTTTTAAACTGAATTATATAAGGTGAACACCTTTCAAAGGTGCACTGTAATTCACTTAACTAATTTCCGATTGTTAGGCATTTAGGTTGTCTCCAATTTTTTACCATTATAAGTAATATTGCAAAAAATATGCATACAGCTAGAAAGACATATACCAACATTAACAGTCATCTCTGAGTGGTGGGATTAAAAGACAACTATTTTTTTCTTTCTGCAAATGAGCATTTATTATTTGTCTAACTTTTTTTCTAAAAACTTTAAAACATTGAAGTGACTATCCTTGAACCTTTACACACATCTTTAATCTCTTTCTTGAGATAAATTTCTAGATGAGGAAATACTGGATTAAAACACATGCTCATTTTGAAGGCTTTGATTTTATTGGTAAATTTCCCTCAAGAAAGGCCCACCATGCATGAAAGAAAGTACTAGGAATGGGGGTCACTTAAGAGATGATTTCCTAAATTTCATGCAGATAGTTTCATTAAATTTATCCAACAAATGGGGATGTACATTGGTGCAGCCACTATTGAAAACAGTATAGAGTTTCCTCAAAAAATTAAAAATAGAACTACCATGTGATCTAGTAATTCCACTTCTGGACATATAAATGAAGAAAATAAAAACACTAACTCAAAAATATATACACACCCCCATGTTCATTGCAGCATTATTTACAATAGTCAAGACGTGGAAGCAAACTAAGTGTCCATCAATGGATGAATGGATAAAGAAAATGTGGTATATATATAATGGAATACTATTCAGCCATGAAAAAGAGGGAAATCTTGCCGTTTGCAACAATATGGATGGACCCTGAGGGCACTGTGCTAAGTGAAATAAGTCAGACAATGAAAGACAAATACCATACGATCTCACTTACATGTGGAATCTAAAAAAAACCCCCAAAACTAAAAACTCAAACTCATAGAGAACAGATTGGTGGTTGCCAGAGGTGGGAGCTGGGGAAGGGGGGTGAGCAAAATGGGTGAAGGGGGTTAAAATGTACAAACTTCCAGTTATAAAATAAGTAAGTCATGGGGGATATAATGTACTGCATGGTGATTATAGTTAATAATATTGTACTGTATATCTGAAAGTTGCTAGAAGAGTAAATCTTAAAAGTTCTCATCACAAGAAAAAAAATTGTAACTGTGTGGTGGTGGATGTTAACTAGACTTATTACGGTGATCACTTCACAATATATACAAATATTGAATTATTATGTCAAATACCTGAAATCAATATGTTATATGTCAATTATATCTTAATAAAAATCATTTACCCAACAAATATTTATTGAGCATTGACTTGTATCAGGCAATAATCTAGCCACCAGAAATATAGCAACCAAGGAGTCAATGTGATCCCTGCCTTCACAGAGTTTTCACTGAAATTTGAGGAAGCTCTTCTTTCAAAACTCTGCCAAACTTTCATTAGGAATAATGGTGTAATATTTTGAAAATATTAGTTTAGAATTCTATACAAATTTATAAGCTATTAATGGAGCTCTTTTAACAATTTTTCTCATTAAAAATATTTCTATAATGAATTTAGAATAAAATTATGTGAGATTCCTTAATGACTCCTTTCCTCTGGAAATACAGTATTTTCTTATATCCTGTTACACCCAAGCTCTTGTAACTTTCTGAAAAGCAAATTGCAACCATTTTTGTCCATGATTTTCACCAGCTGGACTTGCTTATTTCTTTCCAATATCCTCATATTTTCATAACAGTAATTAAGCACAGAAAAATGCAAGCAACTATTTCCAAAAAGATCAAAGTACAAGAAGAAAAAGGATGCTAATGGTTGAAGAACAGATACTTGAGATTTTTCTTGAAAAGTACCTAACGAAAATTTTAGAGGCTGAAATCCAACCTACGCAACAATCAGATGTGACAACAGCAGTACAAGCGTGTTACTCATGTGATACCTTTCTTCCAAGTTTCAGTTCATTGCCAAAACCAGCTAAAAGGATACCTGCTTATGCTGGTATTCACATTAGTAACTTTTTAAGAATAGTTGCCTAATTTAAAAGCAATAGAATACATGTTAAACATTGTGCTTAAGAATCGTGATGCTTTAATTACTGACTGTAATTTCAAGTCCACTCTGAAAAGCTTAATATTTCACTATACATAGTCTCCAATAAGTTGGCAATACAATGATGATGATGATAGCAGCAACCATTAATTCATTGAGCATTCATAAATCTAGAGCATGTGTTGTGTTGCAAATGCAATATCTTACTCATTAACAACATTTTAAGGTGAGAATTATCTCCATCTAGTATTAAAGATGAGAAAACAAAGGCTTAGAGAGACTGTACAACTTGTCTAAGACCAGCCAGCCTGCCTCCAGAGGATTTGAGATTCTAACCCAGTCTCACTTGAGTCCCCCATCCCCAACCCACCTTTACTGCTCAGCCTTGCTAGGCTCTTCTTAATCTGTCAAGTTATCTCTGTGGAACTTAAAACACACTTTTCTACCAAATAAGAAAGTGAATGGCTGGATTCTCAGTTTTATCTAAAACCCTGTTAAACCCATAATGTTCCTGAAAAATATATAGTTACAAAACCTATGACTCATAACCCTCATAACTACGTTTTACTGAAAAAAATTAAATGCGAATGGCAAGCATGAATCACATCTTTTCCTGTTACAACTCCAGCAAGAACGGGGCCTCTGTGAACTGTAAGACACTGCTGGTAAGACCTAGACAGGCATGGAGAGGAGAGGGATTCAGACTGAAGAGTCTGGTAAAGAAGCAGTGAGATAACTGGAAAGGAAGATGAAAGAGCTTAGAAAGAAACTATGGAAAGGAAAGGAATGGAAATGGCAGTTTGGAGCAGGGCAGCAGTTTTCTCTACCTTTTCCTTAGGCCTTCCATCTGACTGCTATGTAATGCTGTAGTGGGGCCAGGGAGAAGAGGAGAGAGAAGGAGAGGAGAAATGCAAAGCTGAAGTTTTCCCTTCCTTTATCTACTCTCTATCGTGCTATCTCCCTCCAGTCAGGTACCAGCACTGCAAACCCTACAGCTAAACAGCATTGTGTGATGAAAGAACGCATGCTGGTGGAAGAGGACAACATTGCAAGGTCTGCAGTACTGAGGAGGGACAGATCCTAAGCAGAGTGTGAAGGAAAGGAAAACAGTCATAGCAAGATCCAACTTGGTGCTCAGTAATATATAAGTCTGATGATTGAGATTGTCTGTACTGGCCTTTAGCCATCTGATCAATGATATCTCAACAGCTCATTAAGATTTGTAAGAATATCTTAATCATTTTTTCCTCTTTGTATTTTCTTCTATACACTTTTTAAAATGTAGTTTGTTTGGATTTCTAATTTTATTCCTTAATATCTGGTAACATTTTTTTAACCTTCTTATACTGCTGTGTTTGATTGATTTTTCTTTCTTTATTCATTTTCTAACATTTCCACTGGCCTATTCAATTGCTGATCTTTGACAAATGAATAGTAACTATGAAACTCTAAGTTAGCAATACAAAAATACATTTAGCAGCATATTCTCAAAGTTTGCAAACAACGCACAAATTCCATAAATTAGAAACAATGCTGGCCCCAAATTACCATTTATATTTATTTCCTATTCATGAACTATCTCTCTGAAAATATTTTTAAAAAGTATAAAAATAAAAATATGAATGTTACTTACCCCACTAGGCCTATATCAGCTATAAGTTTTAGGTCAAGGTGAATAACTCGTTTCTGGCCTTTCAATGGTAAGAAATTTGTAAGTAATTTACCACCAAGACCTCCTTCAGCTACCAAAATTCTATCTTTCTCTGTATTGAGTTCCCCTTAGAAAGAGACATAAAGATAAATAGAGCAAAGATTAGTAAGTGGCGCTAATCACTAATGACATTTTTCTTTCAGATATAGATGCCAGGAAATTCCAATTTACAAATCTAAAGGGCTAAACAGTAGGATTAAGTTTCTATTAAAAGTTTGACCCTGGAAAAATACTTTTGTAAGCAGTTGAAGGGTCTAGGTACATGTTGTAAAACCAAGTAAATACTCTTATGTCTTTAAAATAATCTTAAATCTAGTAGTTAATTTTGAACTTAAAGTTTTAAAAAGCTGTTTTATAAGGTAGCAGCTGAAATAGCTTAAAAAAATTCTGAAACTCAAGAGGTATTGAGCTATTCCTCACAGCTCCCAATTTTAGAAATTGTGCACATTTTTCACAACCTTGGAATCTACAGTACACTTACCTATAATTTTACCATTTTCATCAGTTACTGAAATACCCACAGGTACAGGAATTTCACAGTCTTTTCCTTTGGAACCTTTCAGTGCACTTACCCTACAAAAACAAAAAAAAAACTAAATTAAAATAAGGAAAACCCACTACAATAAAAAGGTTTATGCTTCAAGCAAATATAATAGTTTACCAAGAAGACTAGCCACCAACTCTTCTAATGCAGATGTTAAATGGCCAAATATTAGAGGAAAAATAAAATTAGCCCTAATTATTTGAATTTTAGACTACCATATTCCAATAAAAATAATATTAAGGAATGATTTAAGTTACCAAGCTAATTCCCATTAGATCATCATTTAATCTTAGACATCTTGTACAGTGATTGGCACACAGTAGATACTCAACATTAGCTGAAGGAATGAACTGGATTGACAGAAATGGATGAATTAGAAATAAAAAAAGATTTAAATAGAACACCTCTCTTACTTGGATCATGTGTTGCAATTTTTAAAATGTAGAGGCAAGACAATTTCATCCTTATTTACTTATCATCTTACTGCTGGTGAACTGTCTATTAAAATATTATTTTATTAAAAACATTTACCACTTAAATTTCAAAAGAATTTTGAAAAAGCTTTTCAAATAATTGAAATGGTATTTGATAATTTTCATAGTTAAGTAAGCATAAACCAATTTACTGGGAGATGATTTCATGATGAACAAAAGCAGTCTAATTTTTAGTAGACATTATTAGATTACCTAAAATTAAAAGTTTACTCAGTTACCTCTATTTTGGAAGTGGTGCTTAAATCATATCTTGAAAGGGGAATAGGACTTTGCCAGACAATCAAGGCAGGAAAGGATGTGTTGGCACAGTGAATACACACACACACACACACACACACACACACACACATATGCGCACTGGATTAGGAAGAAACAAGCTGTGTGGTGAAATAATAAATAGTTATTTCTAGCATAACCCTGGTACAAGTGGAGTGGTGTGTCGTGAAATAAAGACATTGTAGTCCAGATCACAAAAAGCCTGATATGCTATATTAAAGAGACTGAATATTATCTTAGAATGATGAAGAACATTTAAGGATTTTAAATAGGCAAGTGACATTAATAAATTGGTGTTTTAGAAAAATTACCCTAGGGATAACTGGATAAAGAATGGATTGGAGGTGACAATTGAGACTGGAGACAGGAGACCAATTTGGAGAATACTGGAATATTTCAGAAACGATGAAGGTCTGAACTAAAGCCTGGCCTGTACCTATCTTTCTAGTCTCATCTTCCTCTACATTCTATGTTTTCTGCATTCCAGCCACACTGGCCTTCTTTTAGTGTCTTATACTGGTATTTGTCTTCTATCACTGGACCTTCATTGTTCATGCTGTTATCTTTCCTGTAATGCTTTTTTCTCTCCTTCACCCAGCTGGCTTCTATTAATCGTTTAGATTTAAGTCTCTACATTCCAAAAATTGAAACACACAATCCTAGTAAGAGAAACGTTCTATTTAAATCTTTCTTAACATTTAAACGTTATATAGCATCTTTAGTATACCACTGATCTGAACACAGAATAAAGCTGGAATTACAGCAACCTTACTTTTCAAAAGAAATTATAAAATGATAATTCTAACAAATATAGGCTCTAACACAAAAAAAAATTCTAACAAAAATAGGCCTCTCAAACTTTGCCCTATAAAATGATATCAGTCAGACTATTCATAAAACGAAAACTCTCAACAGAAATTTAAGGGGTTTCTCCGAGGATCCCTGTACCAGCAGGGGGTGCTGCCAGATATTCTGGGCAAGATAAGTTGTTGTTGGGAGTGTTCCTCACTCTGCATTACAGGGTGTTTAGCATCCCAGCCTGTATCCTTTGCTTACACTCACTCCGCAAGTAAGTGCCACGTTCTATCTTCTAGTATTGTGACAAATAAATATACCCAGACACTTCCTGGGGAAGCGAAAAGAAAGAAGGGACATAAAGTCTAACCTTTATACCAACACCTCCTAAGGAATAACAGCAGAAGGAGAGAGGCCTGAGGAATCACAGCCTGCATTTTGATGGAAGATTTAAGAATTTTTTTCACTTTCTTTACAATGAAAGAAAAAATTCATCTCACATTTTGAGGCCAACATAATATGTTCCACAGAAAATAACAAACATTAACAAAAAATAAAGGGAAGGTTTTGCTGTCATAGAGAGAAGACCCAAACAGAAACAAAAGGAAAACATACAAGAGATGTATCAGTGAAACAAGCTCTAAATTTTAAGCACTGCCTATGAGATGCTGGCAAAACCACTAGTGGTGGTGGGGTGAAGTAGCATGGTTGAGATTTGAGAAAGGATTCCTAAAGATTGTCAAAGATAATTTAAGAAGAAAACAGTGGGGATTCAGACCATTTTTCTTTCTACAAAAGAATATAAACAGACATTGGGAGAAGAAAAGGATAAAAAGTTTAAAAGCTCCAAAACATTCCTTAGTACCTTTTACCTTTACTAGAGTTGAGATAAATTATTATAGATTTTTGCTCAGTTACAAATACAGGATATAATTTACTTCAAATTACTAATTAAATTTTTACCTCTTAATTCTTTTTTCTTCCAGGAGGGATTAATTTCATAAAATCAGTCATTCAGTAAATACTTACCGACTGTTTGCTCCTTCTCCAGCCACAAACCGTTTCTGAGGATATTTGTCTTTAAGTTGTTTTAAAGTCATTTTGTTATGGGCTACAACCCAAACATCACCACCTTTTCCACCTTCTCCACCTAAACGAGGGTAACCCATTCCACCACTTCCTCCTCTGGTGAAGAGTCTGAGGTTATCAATGAAGTTCCCATACTTAAAAAAAGAGACAGAGAAAGAGAACATTTGTATACCAAATCCACTTACCAACTTAGAGCTCCTTTCTAGTACTCTGTTGCCACTAAAGCTCCTACAATAAAAAATGGCTTTCTGTATGCCAAATCTAGTCTTTTCTTAGCTCACCTCCCATCTGACCTCCCTTTCCCAATTGATTAACTCTCTTAGGATCTTTCAGTTAACAACTGTTGACCCCCTTATCCTCAAGGTCTCTGACATCAGTCCACTTTTCAATCTAGACTTTCTCCCCTGCGTAAGAGTAACTATCACCTAGATGAGATATTCTCTGTGTCCAGTCTGTTGAATGTCTCCACCAGGATGTAAGCTTAATAGTCTAAAGCAACTGAGAGCAAGATCTATGTTTAATTTATCTTTGAAATCTCTGAAATATGTAATTTTTTCTTAGGTAGCAGTTAAAAGGATAAGTCACCTCAAATACATGTTAACATGACAAAACCAAACTTTCCCCCAGGTAAATTCTGTTACCCCAATGTTCTCTCAAATAATGGAACCACAGTTTATCCATTCATTGAGACTACATATGGGAATCTTGGACTATACCTGCTTACTTTCCCAAAGCCCTACTAACTGTATATCTCTTTCTGGTACAGCTGCCCTAGTATCGTGACCAAAACATTAGCTCCTCACCGATCTTGCGGTGTCTAGTCATTCCCTCCTCAACACATCCTTCACCTTCAGAAAATTTTTCTGAATTTTCTTCAGAGCTATTTTTCTGAAACTGGATCTGATCTCTAATCATGCTTCTCCCTACTCAAAAAACATTCATGGTTTTTTGCTCTTTATGAAATAAAGTCTACAATTCTCAGTACTATACTCACAGCTCTTAACCTACCCTCCATTTCATTTTCATTCATTCAATCCCTCTCTCTCCTTCCTCTTTACTTTTACTGCATGACGTACTTTCATGTCTCCATGCCACTCAGCTTGTACTTTTCCTCTACTCACAATGTCATTTGTTCTAGTCTGTCATAAACCCACCTGAATGTCATATTTTCTGATGTCTTTCTTAATTCCTCTTATCAACACTTAGCATTGTCTTTGCTGGGCTCTCTCAGCAACTGGATTATACCTCCACGATTATACTTTTGAAATCTTATACCGCATTTAGTGTTTACTGTTTCCCTCACTAAATCAAGAACTTCTTGCAGGTAAAGATTCCATGTATTAACCTCCCAGACTACCCAAATTCCTTAGAGTAATTTATTAAATTCATAATCTTCTCATTTTTAGTCATTTAAGATAGTTCTAAGTATCAAAAACATCTGGGAACTTTTTTCAAAATACATACAATCCACCGACCATTCTGATATGCTCTGGAGGAGGGGATGAGGGTGGGTCAAACCAGCATATTTAGCCAAAGTTCCCTTGGTGATTCTGATGCAGTCTAGATCTGAGATTGTGGTGGATGGGAGAACAGCAGAATTCAAAGTGTAGGTTTTCAACTGAGTATGAAAATATAACCATGAAATAAAATGTTGTAAGGGAATAGGGTGGAAGAAATATATAAAAGATGAACTTGCAGGCTAGCCAGAGTATTTTTTTCTGGGGGGTGAAGAACTTATGCTTTGAATCTGCAAGGCTAGATTAGAAACGCATCACATACAAGTGAGCTGATTCCCCCTGCAAGATGAAGTCAATTGGAAGTGACTGTTTGGGGCAATAAGGCTACACAAGCAGCCTTGAATAACTTACCCACAAAAAAATGTAGTCGTTTCTTTTTTAGTTGAAGAATTAGTTACCTCATATACCCAAATAAACCCTTCATGGGTCTCTTTTGACTAGCTATTTTCTGGAAAATAGAAGGTTGGATAAAGTATAATTTCACTCAGAAATATTACTAACCACGCCTCTTCCTCCAATAAGAACTCCTGTTTTTAAAATTCTGTTCAAAGTGTGACACATTTTTTTACTGCTCTAGATTCATTAGATTCAGAGGTTTAGAAACCAAACTTAAAAATGGAATATCTCACTCTCCTCGGCTGTAATAAAGTAATGGCCGAACTATGATGCCGGCATGTTTCAAAAAAACATTACTAGTAAGGCTCTTAAAGGTTTTTCAATTTGAAGCAACTGTAAATTTTTACAGAAACGATTCTAAAACCCGCACTGCACAAAAAGTAGCCTAAATTTCTTGCAAGAAGACAAGCCAATTACATATTTTCGTTTACTGATGAATAGTCGTCTTTTGACAGCTCTTCAACAGTCTATCGATATTTTTACTTAAAAGAAGAAAAATACACTATTTGAGCCAAAAGAAAGGTCAACCTACACTCCACATATGCCATATTGTGTCTAAATGTGTCACAATTCCCCTGATGAACCTCAAACCCTGCCCTCAAACAACTGTCGTCACCGCGCCAGATAGACACATTCTTCCCAGCCCTCCCCGGCCGAGCCCCACTCCCGGAAGGAGGAGAGGAGAGGACTATGGTAGAACCAAGCAGGAAAGAGGCCCCAGAAAGAAAAAGGGGAGAGAGGGAAGCGAAGGAGAACCAGAGCCTCAGATGTGGCTAGAGGCACCACACTCCTAGGCTCAGGGTGAGGAGCACCAGTCACGGACCTTCCTGAACACCACCCAACTGCACCGCACCATGATTGCGACGGGCCAGGGTCCACTCCCTCGGAAGGCGCACACACTTAAGTTCCGCGCGGCATTTTTACGTCACCACCGGCCGCTGACGCTATTTTTCCTCCGCACGCTCCAGGGGAAACAGCCGCATGCGCTGTATGGTGCACTCCCACGGGGCAGGCGCATGCGCTGTGCGGCGCGCCCTACGCGGAGGTGGACGGAGGTGGTGGCTGTTGAGGAAGAGTTAAAGCAGCCTAAGACACTGAGAAGATGTTGGGAGGCACTGTGGCAGGGGACAGTCGGGCGCAGAGTGGGTGCCTCAGGAAGTAACATTTTGAATAGGATGGCACTGGCGATTGACCTGCCTTGTAGGAATTTTTACGCTGAGGAGCGGAAAAAAAAAACCCTCCAACAGACAATGAAACCAAACGGGCAAAAAACACGAAAATTCAGCTGGAAACGAAGAGCCCGGAAAGCTATTCGTTCATGGACGAGTTGAGTAATCTTGTAGTAAAAGCTCCCAGGAGACGATGAATTGAAAACTTGTGACACAAATGTCAGGACCTGAGGTCTGTAAGAATTTCATTTTGTTCAGTGGGGAAGGAAAATCGTCTTCAACTGTTTGTCGGAGAGTAGCTTCTTGTAGTCCGGTAGACAAGAGTCTTGATCCACCGTTCACTTGCGGCGCGCGTTTGTGAGAATTAGAAAGAGATTACCACTCAGCCTGGGCAGGCCCAGCAGAGGGTGGCTGGATCTCAGCCCGCCCCACTCCCCTCCTCAGGCGCGCATGCGGTAAAAGTGTCCGCAGCTCTGCTAGGGGGCCCTGCGCTACGCGGCCTGTCTTAGAATGTTTCTTAACCGCCAAGACTGTTAATTTCTAGAATCCCTGTCATATTTCTACCCGTCACTTATGACAGTGATAATTTGGAAATAGCAAGATGTGAAAACTGTCCCTCTCTGTCTTGATTTCTTTGCTGCTCCTGAACCTCCCTGTTCCCCACCAATCAATAAAGCTATAATTGTCATTTAACCTGTGATGATTAATTAGTCAGGCCATTAGGTTGTTACTGTGTAGATATTTAGTTTAATCTTGATAATATTTCCTGCCATTTGGAGTACTGTCTTTACTAGGTCTTTCTATTATGTCGGAATAGTGTTGAGACCAATCTATTTATTTTCTCAGATTTATTTCTTATTTGTGAACACAAGCCCAAATTGTTTTCTTTCTCATGATATATACATGGGAAAATGATAGCAAATTAAAAAGAAATGAAAAATTGATATAAAAACATCCCAAAATACTGAGGCACATTATGTACTATAAACAAAGGAGAAAGCATATTTTTCCTTGAACAAAACGTGGTCAGAGCCTGAGGTATTTATTACAGCTCTGGTTACCAGAGAGTAAAAGAAACATGAAACTGGAAATTGTCCCATTTAAAGTGTGCAGCTCTTACCCAGCCCACCAACCCCAGAAGACATTAACTACAGCCCTACTCAGAACAAGCCTAACATGTTATCTTCAGTTTACAGGAAACCACAGTGAGAGGAAGGAGCAGATGGCTGAGACATGTGGTGGAGATCAACCTGAAGGCATGAAGGCAACATGGTGGCCCATTTGACCTGACATAGACCCCTCAGCTCGTTATACACTCATTGTAATATATTACCGTATTATAGAACACACCTACCAAAGCCATGACAGTTTACAACTGCCAGGGCAATGGCAGGATATAACCAAATAAGAAAAGAGAAGAGGTGGCAACCTTGCTTCCCAGAAAAGCCTGCCCATTTCCCCGAATAGTCCTCCCCTTCATTACCTAGACCCCTTATAACAGCTGCTTAATTACCCCAAGAGCTAAGTTGATTTGTGAACTTAGTTCCCACTTCTCCATTTTTTTGGCCATTGAATAGAGCTTGTGCTGTTGAATGCTCAGCTTTGGTTTTGTTTCGAATCTGCAACACTGAATCGGAAAGAACTCGCCAAGGAAGGGACAGATTGTGGGTACAAGGCCCACCCATGAGTCCCTCCTTGGAGCTCCTCTGAGTGTGGGTCAGAGTCCCACACTCCCACCGGAGTGAGGTGAAATTGGTAACAGCTAAAATGAACATGAGGTGAAATGAACCAAGAAATTATCCAGACCTGATGTAAAAGTCATTATTGAAAGAAAATATCACTACTTCTACCATTGAGAGGACAGAATGTCTTACCCATGGTTGCTCAGAAGATTAAAGTATAGGCAAAGCATTAAACTCAGTGGCACTAGAGAATCTTGCATAATAGGCATGATAGTCCCAAATGAACCATTGGCATAACTCACAATTTGATTTTATAAAATTTTAATATTGGGGCCAGCCCATTGATGTATTGTTTAAGTTCGTGCACCTTGCTTTGCCAGACCAGGGTTCACAGCTTTGGATCCTGGGCACAGACCTATGCACCACTTACCAAGCCATGCTGTGGCAGGCATCCCACATATAAAGTAGAGGAAGATGGGGACGGATTTTAGCCCAGGGCCAATCTTACTCAGCAAAAAGAGGAGGTTTGGTAACAGATGTTAGCTCAGGGCCAATCTTCCTCACACACAAAAAAAGAAAAATGTTTTTAATATAGAGTTATTCTAATCAAAAAAAATTTAATAAGCATTTTATTCTGGAATAAATTTAAGTTTACAGAAGAGTTACGAAGATAGCCCAAAGAGCCCATATACCCTTGACTCAGCTTGCCCTGATGTTAACATTTTATGTAGCCATTTGTCAAACTAGGAAATTAATGTTGGTACAATACTATTAACTACACTACAGACTTTATTTGATCTCACTAGTTTTTCAACTACAACCATTTTCTGTTCCAGGATCCAATCCTGGACACCACGTTACATTTAATCTAATAAACATTTTAGTGTAGCTATTATTTTAAGCATATAATTAACAAATCTAACATTTTATGATGTTCTACTGTTTAATTTTGGCAGCAGACTAAAATGAAAATTGTCTAACTTGATTCTCTGCTTTGTAGATTATCTAAATTGATTTTTTATCTTCTCATCTCTTAATTAGATTCCTACCTTTTGCCTATCATGCTTTTGGTTGCTGTCCAAGAGGAGTCAACATAACCAGGTTAGAGGGGGCATATGTGAAACTGCAAAGGTAGAGTCTGTCATCAATTTCACAACACTCCCTCTGGTGTTTAACTTCTTGGAATTGCCAGCCCCTTCTCCTTCACACCAAAAATGAATTTCCCAGGCCCATAAGGGAACTCCTAATGTGGCCTTTTCTCCCTCAGCAGACATCTTTAGTTCCCTTTGTCTTTTCTCTCACATCAAAATTTACCCGGCCCTATTCACTATAGCCAAGAAGTGGAAGCAACCCAAGTGTCCCTCGACTGATGATTGGTTAAAGAAGATGTGGTATATACATACAATGGAATACTACTCAGCCATGAGAAAAGACACAATTGTCCCATTTGCAACAACATGGATGGAACTAGAGGGTATTATGTTAAGTGAAATAAGCCAGAGAGAGAAGGACAGACACTGCATGAACTCACTCATATATGGAATATAAATGAACACACGGACAGAGAGAACTGATTGGTGGTTACCAAGGGGAAGGGGGTTGGGGGGTGGGCACAAGGGGTGAAGGGTTACATCCACATGGTGACGGACAAACAATAATGTACAACTAAAACCCCACAGTGTTATAAACTATTAAGACATCAAAAAAAAAATTTACCCAGCCCATACCTTATTTCCTGAGGACGTTACCAAGGATGGGCCAGCCATTCTGACAAACTGGTTGTGTCAAGATGTTTCTAGGTGGAATTGTCATAAAGCTACTCCTAGTAAAAATAATTGCCTACTAAATGGCTTCTGGTTGCTTCATTGAAGAGAAATAACTCTATTGCTGGACTTTTCAGGTACCATGGCAAGTGAGTGGAAGAGATTTTTGGTGGATAGGCAGGTCTTTCAGATGTGCTAAGGGCAGATGTTCCTGTGATATCGACCATAGGCCTAAAAGAGGATGGAGTGGGAACCAGGTGGGAAAGAAGGAGGTTGTGTGTAAATAAATAAGGCTGTATACGTGAATGTTCATTTCTTTTTATAACTGTACTCAAATTCCCAGGAAGTTTCATATATAACATATAAGTAAAAGTACAGCACTACATTTAGAACCATAAACATTTTTATTATTTTATGTTATTCATCCCACTTCTCTCTATTAATATAGTTACTCAGAAGGTAAATAGTTTATCTCAGCATTCGCTATGAGATTAACTTTCTGATACTCTTCAGCATCTACAATTTTTGTTATGAGTATCATAGGTTAGCAGTAAGTTTAATCATTAAATTGAATTTACTAGTACTTATTAACAAATGCTTCCTCTCTGCATTTCCTCTTCCAGAGCCACCCCAAAGACAAAATGTTGAAATAATAGTTTGTTTTTGGTGTTCTTAACCTCCCTTCTGTGCATTCCCCAAACCCCCTCCCTTATAATTACTTCTTCTTGCTACAGATACTAAGTACCCTTCTGCCTTCCTCTCATAGTGCCCATCAAAACTGGATCTCAGGCATGGATATGATACCTGCATTTTACACCCTGACACGATTTTAAGTCAGTGTGTTAGTTCTTTCAGAGCATTTATTTTTAGTTTTTATCTCTAATTGTGGAATAAAAGGCCCTAGCTTCTACTGAAAAGAATTTCAAGGTTTAGTGTGGGAGATCCTCCAGTGGGGGAAATATTTGGAAGCAGAAGAAGCTTCTTGGTGTCCTCAGTAACAGAAAGTGGCAGCTAACATTGCTTCTATAAGATTCATTCTAACCTTAATTATTTTATTGATTCTATAACCCAAGTGTTATCAGGCTTCACCAGTTTTCATATATAAAGAAAATAATATAGGCCACATCTTGTTCACTGTAATCCTTTATCCATATGATTTTTAGAGGTGTTGTTTTCCTTCTGAAATATAGACATCTGATCATACCACTGTATTCCAGATCCCCTATGGTCTCAGCATGACGGCTGTAGTTCCAGGCGTCATATCCATGTTCCATGTGGGAACATTTATAAAGTTGCTTTCTGGGAAGTTCCATCCTTGTATCTCATTGCCATGCCACCTTGATCTTGAAAAGATCTTTTTTTCTTTTTTAAAGCTGGATACTTTGCCATCTCCAATTATTTAGATGTCTACATCTTACACTTTTTTATGTTTCCTACCAGGGTCCATCTGGTTCAGGACTTGGACTCAGTATATACTCTCTGAATATTTGTTAGTTAATTAATTTATTCTTAAAAAAGACAGTGGCTAGATTGCTAACTCCTATAATATACGAATTGCCTGAAGTTGGGCATAGAGTTATTCTCATTCATTAGTCTTATAATCCCCTAAAGTAACATCAAATATTCCTTTAGTTTCATTCTATTCAAAATACTGTTATTCTGGGGCCGGCCCCGTGGTGTAGTTGTTAAGTTCGGCATGCTCCGCTTTGGTAGCCCGGGTTCACAGGTTCAGATCTCGGGCGTGGACCTGCACCACTTGTCAGCTATGCTGAGGTGGCAGTCCACATAGAAAATAGAGGAAGATTGGCACAGATGTTGGCTCAGGGCTAATCTTCAAGCGAAAAATAAAAAGAGGAAGATAGGCAACAGATGTTAGCTCAGGGTGAATCTTCCTCAACAAAAAAATAAAAATTAAAAACAAATACTGTTATTCTGAGAACCATTGCAAGTTGGGGTCTTACTCTAGAATTAAATCAAGTTCTCCTCGATGATAATGGTAAATGTATTGAACAAATGAGAGCCCTATACCAGCTAAACTCTTCATCTCTCTAAATTAAAATGTAGGATGTCAAAGTGACAGCCTCAGGCCATGTAATTATTGTCCTGAAACATAAACCTATGTGAAGAAAAAAAAAGTAGATTTATCTTACTGCCTTTCTTTCTAAGGATTTACAGTTTGTTCGTTCCTTCATTCATATGAAAATTACTGAGTTCCTAATTTGTCCCAAACACTCAGCTATGTGCTGGGATTCTGCCGTGGTTACTGGAATAACCAAGCAAGAATAATTAAGCAGGGCAGTTGTGTTAATGAAAGAAAGAAGTAAATTTTAATATTTCTGATACCTGAATTCGTAGTGAGCTGAGAAAACTTACTGCTATGGAACATGATTTTGCTTGGCTCTTAGTGCACCCTGTTTTTAATTTGAAGGATATCATTGGAAGGTTTTTTTCTTAGAAATATTTATAGAAATCCTAAGAATTAGTTGAATCATGTTTTTAAGACCTCCATTGTCAACCACTTGTACTAGAGGAATAAATATATTTTAAGGGGCTTCTACTATACTGTGAGTCATTGATAGCTCTCTTTTTTATACTTTCTTTTAATCATCTACAGGTATAAGAATGGCAGTGGAATTATCGGAAGGGCCTTTGATAATGCTACTTCCTGCTTGTTCAAAGCACGAGTGCTCATACAGCAGGAAAGCCAGTAATGTACCCAGGATTCTCATTGACCTAACCCATTTTTCTTTGTTGCTTGTTACTAATACTTCATAAAGCAATAACCACTTACAGTAAAATAGAATTCTTAGATAATTTGAATAGTAATTCAAAATAAGGAAATGAATGTTTACATTAGCATATTCATATACTATTTTAAGTCTTTATTACTACCATGTCATAAATTAGTCAGCTAGAATATTCTCCTCTAGAGGGGAGGTATTGTAAGAATAGGTAAGTCGTTGTCCTATGCATGTATGTCAGACTATCACTCCATACATGGTAAGCTATGGCTTTGGAATAGAATAGCATTTATGCAAATTGCACCCATTATATAGCCTAGATAGGACACGTGGCAGAGGGTATACTCTGAGAAGGTGCAGAACACATAACTTATTAGAGGACATGGTTGTGTGAGCAGAAATGAAGTTTATTGAAAACTTATTTTGTTCAAGAGTTATATAGAACAAAAAATATATAGTTTTTTGAATCTCAAGGGCCATAGGCACTTAAAAGATATAATTTTAAAAAGTTAGATCTGTAGTTACTCTATTTGGCCTTTAAATTCATTTATTCATTCAGTCTAACCCTTGCAACATCACTAAATCTCTCATTTGGTTACTGCAAAGCTCCCAGAAATTTTGATATTCATTTCTTGTGTCTATTTTCTTATCTCCCATTCACTCTTCAACCTACTAGAGCTTTATTTCTGTTCTTACTATTGCACTAAAATTGCACTCACTAAGTTCTTTTCTCAATCCACATTTTATTTGACCTGGACATGTTTATTAGTGAATCAATTAGAGTTATGGGACATACCCCCATTTTTGTTGACCAAACTGAATGCTAATAGACAGAAGAGAAAAAATGAAGAACATATGAAAAGGTAATATAATCCATAGAACTTTTGATTTTATATAATTCTTAGTAAGAAAAATTGTGGAGTGGAGTTGGTATAAGGTTTATGTGTGAGCGATTTTTTTTTTTTTTTGGTGGGGAAGACAAGCCCTGAGCTAACATCTGTTGCCAATCCTCCCCTTTTTGCTGAGGAAGACTGGCCCTGAGCTAACATCGTGCCCATCTTCCTCCACTTTATATGGGACGCCACCACGGCGTGGCTGACAGGCAGTGCGTCGGCGGGCGCCCGGGATCCGAACTCGCGAACCCCAGGCTGCCAAGAGCGGACTAAACCGCTGCGCCACCGGGCGGCCCCTGTGTGAGCGATTTTTAAATTTCATGTTGAACAAGGCTTGAGCATGAGACCTAATAAAACAGATTTTTTTTTTTTTTTTTGCTTCCCATTGTCTCTTTAAATCTTTTCAATGGAGGAAACTTTCCCCCATTATTGAATTCGAGTTCCAACATTTTCTACTCACTCTCAGATGAAGCATTCCTTAAAGACATTTTAAGGCCCAAAACACTGTCTGGATTCAGAAATTAGAGTGTTGGTTCCTGTATAATAATTGAAACTCTGCATTTAACTTAAAGTTACATCTTTTTCCCTCCCTCAGCTAGTGCTGATTTTATGTGCTATCTTGCTAACCTTGGCTTCAGGCCATTCTAGATTTGGAGCATGGGAAGGAGGAAGAAAAAGATAATAAAAATATTCTTATTTGAACTTGTCTTTGGTGGGCTAGATTTGAGATCCTAGGATTGGCAGATATTTAGGGCTGATTTTCTCAAGGGTGCTTTTGTGGGTACTTGGAAAAGTCCCATCACTGGGACTTCTCAGTTCTGATTCCCTAGTACATAAATCTCTCTTTGAATGCTGGCTTTAGACTCTCTCCACCCTTTCTACCTCTAGAAATCTGTGGTCTACCTAGATCCTATCCTTGTGGATGGGACCTCTTGATCCCTTTTGGTAGCCCTATTAGATTGAATCCAAGGTGAGCTCTTCTTTTTTTTTTTTTTGGTGAGGAAGATCGGCCCTGAGCTAGCATCCATTGCCAATCTTCCTCTTTTTGCTGAAGAAGATTGGCCCTGAGCTAACATCTGTGCCCACCTTCCTCCATTTTGTCTATAGGATGCCACCACACTTTGGCTTGATGAGCGGTGTGTAGGTCCGAGCCTGGGATCCGAACCCACGAGCCCTGCCTGGGCCGCCGAAGCGGAGTGCTCATACTTAACCACTACGCCACCAACTGGCCTCAAGCTCTTCTTCAGGCATGATCCACCTGCAAACCATGGCAAACCCTCATGTAGACTTTACCTGGGCAAATTTGAGAGTGCAGGCCTATCCTCAAATGTAGAAACTCTCCTCCTTTACCACCAAAGCAATTGGTAGGTCAATCTCTTGGCTTCTTAATTTCTCTGGACAGGAGTCATACTACAGTCATTATGCCTTACCACTGCAGAGGTAAGACAGTAGGTTCTCTCAGTAGACTTCTTGGAGGCTCCTGCACATTTACATGAACATGAGGATAGTGATCAAGCATCCCCTACTCGCTGCCCGTTGGGGATGGAGGACCTGTGAGGTCCAAGAATTTTGTGATCATTTCCTTTAAAAATCTGAATTTGGGTCTGGCACCTTACTTTGATATGAAGCATCTACTTCATCTTGATGTATTGGCTATAACTTGTCCTTCGATGTCCTGAGATAGTCCCTTTTTGGGAAATATGAAATTTGGGGCTGGAATTGAATTTGACTAAAACACTAACACCTTATTTTCTATTCTTTCTTGCTTCTCTGCATGATCCAAAACTCTTGTCATTTCTTTTGTTAATTAATAATTTAGTTATGGGGAGCTGGACAAGGTGTTAATATGAATTTTCCTTTTATAACTTTTCTATTATAATAATTGATATTTATTTGGGGGATGATATTTCCAACCTCTTTTATCCTCTTTTCCCCCTTCTGAAATGTAAAGGAAATGATAATCTAAACCTCTATGGGCTGATCTTGGACTGTGAAAATGACTCTCTGTGTGCCATTAGTTTCAGAGTTGGAATCCTTTTTACCTACTGTGTAAATTGTGTCTCCAACGGGTAGGAATGATTGCATCTCTTCATTAAGGAAATCATCTCTCATATGAAATGTTATCTTAGAAAAAAAATGTACTATTGTCAGTCTTGACATATAAGGCTTTTGACAGAAAATTCTCTCATAAATGAAAAGTAGTTTCTTTCCTTTTACCAAAGAAAGATGGTGTCTTATTAGCTGATGAGCACTTTTTTTGTTAAAAGAAGATGAGATCTCTGATGCATGGAAATTACTTATGGTTCACAGAAGAGAAAAACCAATAACTGCATCAATTTCGTATTACTTCCTTCTAAGGTATTAAAGAGTTGATACAAGAAAGCAAACTAAGATTACTTAAGAAACATTACTGTGAGGCTAGATATAAAAGGCTGCAGCAGAATTAGATAGGATAAAAAAATTGAGTAATCTTGACCCATTTTATTTATATAGGCACATAGGAATTACCACTGAGTCAAAGCTATGATCTATCCAGCCCCACATTTTACTAACAACAGTAGCTCAAGTCTATAAAACTGCTGTGCCAGTGCTAGTCATAATGTCTGAGAATTTTAGGTGGAATTGTTGGGTGGTTGGAACGAGAAAGTTGAGTTAGTTGAGTTATTTTGTCCCATCACATTCTGTTGGTCTTAAATACATCCAGTGTCACTTCAGGTCTTTTTAAATAGGGTCGTGACTGGGGTCCAGTTGATTCATAGTCTTCTTTCTCATGGTGTGTTTGGTGAAAAGCATGACTGTGGTAATTTTGTACTGTGTTAATTCAGCAGTAACTATGGTTCCCATAATTTCCTTCCCTTAAGTAGTTTCAATTTAGAGTTGGCCATTAGAGAAATTTGCATGAGATTTGGAAGGGAAAAACAGCCGCCATTATGCTCCAAAGGTTGATGCAGGGCCCCAGACATTGCTCAAAACATGCTTGTGTCATGCACGTGCATGAGTGCACGTGTGTGTGTGTTTGTGTGGTTTCTGACGTTCTGGCTAACATTGTTCACATGGAGCAGAGCCTAGGCCCACAGCTCCTCTAGCTCCCATGAGATCTCCTCCTTCAACTCTTCCACTTCCTGGGCCAGTAGCATGTGTAGCAAGATGGTCAAAGGCACCAATTTTTCCTTCAGGTGGCCTGCATCCCTGGAGTTTGACATTATGAGTGACGAACACAGGTTCCAGTTTGTCCTTGTAGAAGAAAAATGTTTCCTTGCTTTACCCCACTATCTGTCCAGCTTTTCTTCCTGACTTTCTGATCTGCTGACTTACAATGACTTGAGGCCCACCACCAGATGCAAAGGCAACAGCCTCCTACAGTCTTCTTCACAGCTCCCTTTGTGGTCCCTTGTTAGTGACTTTTCTCTAATCCTCCAGATATTCACATTCAGACTTTTATTTCCTCAGCTTCTCTCACAATTGTGTAAGTTCTAATACCTATAATAAATCCCTTATTCCAAACTATTCATAGTATTCTGTTTCCCTGATAGAACCCTATCTGATATAATGCTTATTTATAGAAAGGATTACAGGAGTTACCCTTAGTTATATCTCAGTGGGAGAGCTCAAAAGACCCAAGGTAAAAGATGTCCCTTGGACATGGCAAAGAAGGAGAAGATGTGTGTTTAGCCTGGCAGGAGAGGCCAGGAAGACTACAGGACAGTCTATACCAAGGAATGCCAAAGGAACTTGAATATAGCAAAGAAATTAAAAAGGAATCCAGAGTCTTTTCATCAAGTCTACCCTGTATAGATTTATATTCCCAATGAAGTAAAACTAAAAAGAGAGCTAATTCTCAAAATGTGTCCTTTTTACCATATATTTTAAATTCTTTAATAACAATTCAATCTCTACTCTCTTCTCTCCTTTTACATAATTGTAAACACAACAGAAAAGAAAAAGAAAAGCCAGAAAGCAAGATATTAGGAAGTGCCAACTTTACTTTGCAGAATTAACTTTTCGAAATCTCTTAAGAATTTGATGAAACTTGTGCATACTTCCCACCTAAAGTCCATGTGAATATATACACAAAATTTTCATTCCATTTAAGGGCATTCAAGGATCCTGCAAAGCCTATCATGTAAGCATAGGGAGTTTATGGACGCCCTTCCCACCACTTCTATAACATCATCTTTCCCCAGTCATCCCCATCTTAGTTATTAGCATCATCATTCGTGTAACTAACTAATAAAGCCAAAAACATCAGAATCAACCCTGATTCCATTCTTCCTGGCTTCTAACATTCAATCTCTCAGTGAATCCAGTTGACCAAACATCCTAAATATTTCCCAATTCCAATACCCTCTCACCATGTTCACTCGTACCCTTATTTATCTTCTGCCTGGACTGCAGTAAAAGCCTCCTAATTGATATCCCTGCTTCCACCCTGGACCCTTTTGTTCCATTCTCCACAGAGTAGCTTATAATCCTTTGAAAACATAAATCAGATCGTTTTCTTTTCTAGCTTAAATTTCTCCAATATCTCCCCATTGTAATTAGAATAAAATCCAAAGTTTTAAGGTCCCACGTGACTTGGCCCCTGGCGGTTTGTTTATGATGCTTTCTTGAAAGCACTAAACATGTACCCAAATGAAGGCCCTTTTGCTAGTGTTCCCTCTGGTTGGCATATTCTAACACATCCAGCTCTTCTTACCTTCCTGGCCGGCTCTTTCTTATCATTTTAGTCCCAGCTAAAATGTCATCTCTTCAGAGGTATCTTCCGGAACCACCACATCCAAAATAGCACCTGCTTCCCAGTCACCTTCTATTTTATTATCTTCATAACACTTGCCACTATCTGCAACAATCCTTTTTATTTATATATTTGTTTACTTGTTTACTGTCTGCTCCCTCCTCTGGGGACTTGTCTGCTTGTTTACCACTACAGCTCCCAAACCTAGCTCAGCACCTGTCAAGAAGTAAGTGCTCATCAAATATTTGTTGAATAAAGTGTATAATGGATTTTCCTTTATAAAAAATTATGAAATTAGTTGATGTCACAATTATAGTCTGAGTTTTTATAATATATTATATGCTTATAGAAACGTTTACTGTGAAGACTTATATTGCCTGCCTGGATTGTAATGTGAATCTGGATTGCTTAGGATCGCAGCGTTTATAAATAACAATAATCCATCATTCCCTTTTCCAGTTGCTCTCTAAATGCCTGCTGTATCAGCATACCATTCTTTCCATAACTGTCCCCTTCAGGAAGCTGGTCCATCAGTATGGTAAACATCTAAACCCCTGAACCCTAAAACTTTCCTTTGGCTTCTCTATCCTTAAATTCACCATGGTGTTGCTTGGCCCACAGTAATCCCCAATTAGTCATACTTTATTTTTACTGGCTGTGTTTTTGATGATGCCCAGTCCACTTTGGGTCTCCTAAATGCTAATAGGTAACCCCCCAAAAAACTAGATGTAGGAGGCCGAATGTGCTGTGTTACTCTGTGATTTTACCTAAAAATTAACAATAAGATATAGGTTTAAAAGCATATTTCCTCTGATCTCAAAAGAACTGAACATGAACTTGTCTCTATCTCTGTACCCAGCAGAGTTTAGAGGAACCTGATAATTGTAGTCTACAAGACAGTTCCAGAAAGCTTCTCTAGATCTATTATTTCAGAATTCACAGGTGGATCTAGAGCCCAATGACCCCTAACAAATCGTCCACATCTAATAGGGAAACTCCAAGATAAAGCACACTATTGTTATTAGTGTAATAGAGATAATTTGTTAATTGTGTAAAGAAGTCATAATTACTAATTTATGAACATTCATAGCCTCTTTCTTCTCTTTGAACATCCACCTACACTTAGGAGAAAGAATTCTTTGATTTCGGACCTTTGGGGCTGTCATTTGGTCTCTCAAATTCAAGTATAGGTCTAAACAAATAAACAAAAACAAATGACACCAGAAGGGTGATGTGGAGCTACATAATAAAAAGCTACAGAAGAAAGAGAGACGGTAGAGAGAAAAGGCATATGGGGAAGCTGTCAGAGAAGTTTTGGGGGGCAGGGAGCTCAGAGTGGAGAAGAGTTTCTGGGAATAGCTATGGTGTTGGAGAATATTAAGAGGGCATGGTGGGCTGGAGATTGAGTTAAAAACTGTGGCCACTGATTCACTTTATGAGTCTCTTCACTTGGCTAGTCCTGATTTATATCCTTTATAACAAAATATAATTATAAACATAGTGCTTTTCTGAGTTCTGTGAATCATTCTAGCTAGTTATAGAACCTTAGGGGGTAGTAGGAACCCCTGAATTTATAGCCAGTTGATCAGTAGCATGGGTGGCCTCGGAACCCTGGACCTTGCAGCTGGTTTCTGAATTGAGGGGAGGATTGTGCCATTAACCTGTGAAATTTAACCTAATTCTGGGTAGGTAGTATCAGAATTGCATTGCACACAGCTAGGCACATTATTTGTCAAATTTCAAAAAACTAAAGATATTTTGAAAGCTGTCAGAGAACGATGGCGTGTTGTGTACAAGAGAACTATAATTTGAATGATGAATGCTTCTCATCAGAAAAATAATGGAGACCAGAAGACAGGGGAACATCTTTAAAGTGCTGGAGAGGAGGGGGGATCAAAACCACATCATCTCAGAATTTTACTCCAGTGAAAATGAGCTTCCAAGAATAAAGGTGAAATAAAATACATTTTCAGATAAAGAAAAATAAACAAACCTGTTGACAGTGGGCATGCATTACAAGAAATACTAAGAAGTTTTTCGCTAAAGAGAAAGGAAAACATGGAAATTCAGATCCTGGGTGGGTGACGGGGATGAAGAGTATTGGAAATTATAACATTGTATCATGGGGTTTAAAATGTATGTAGATGAAATATCGTTGACAACTTTAGTAAAAAGGATGCAAGGATGAGTAAATGGACACATAACTTGCAAGATTTCTACATTGGACATGAATTGATTCAATATTAACCCTAAGTAGTGTGTGAAAAATTAAGGATATATATTGTGATCCTTAAAACAACCACTAAAAATTAATGCAAAGAGGTAAAATGAGGATCCTGGAATACATCATATTTGTACACTTTCTATGTTTCAGTAAACCAAAGATAAAGATAAACTAAACATAAGATAAGCTTTTATTTCTTATTCTTCTTAAACAACGACAATAAGATATTTTCTATTAATGGTCCTTTTTTGCAGGGATTAGGATTAATGATCTTTTTTCAACTTCTCTTCTGAACTTTTTCTTTTTCTTCTCAGAGACAGTATTTTGCTCATTTTTGTCTCCTGTGTTCCAGAAAAAAATAATGCCTTCTTTCTCTTCAATTAGTCAGCAGTCAGCTAGTGCTTGTTTTCTCTGCAGGGTACTTATTTGTTTCAACTTCATTTCCTGCTCTCTTTCTCCCCATGGTCATTGAATCACACTTTGATAAATACATTGTTATTAAGGTTTTCTAGAGGCAATCACAATTGTACACGTTTTAAATTGTCTTTCATTATAATGAGTCAGAAAGTCAATGAATTGAAAAATTATTCTTTTTGTAGGTATTCAGCATTAGTCAGTCAACATGTCCCTACTGTGTGGAGTGCTCTTCCGAATTCTGTGGGGTGTGATGATGGCAGTATTTCCTGGAGAAGCATGCTGTACCAAGAGAAGCAGGATAAACACAATTGTGACAGAATTGCAGCTAAGTGATTGGAAGGTAGGAAGCCTGCGTGCAAATGAATAGGCTACTGGCCCAGGAAATCTTCATATCAACACTAGAGTTCTGAAGGACTTGGGTGTGCCTTGTGGAAAGCTGACAAAACTTCCTAAGTGAAGAGAATATTGGGGATATGAAGCAGAAATCAGCTAAAAATATTTATTGCATGCCCATTGTATTATATGCCAATCATTAGAAAAACCTGAAATAGAGTATTTTTATAAACTCATAGAGAAGATTACATGTTCTCAAGGAAAAAAGATGACTTATGTAGTAATAGATGCCAAAAACAAATACAAATAGATGCCAAGTAATGTAGTGAAAATGAACACCTAATTGCAGAAGTAAGGCTGAATCAAGCGGAAAGAACTTTGAAATGGGGTCAGGGCCTAAAGTGACAGAGAGAAAGCCTCTGCCGTATAACTCAGAGATTAAGTCTGGGGAAAATGGGAATATGCTGGAAACAGGATGATTGCGATAGGATGGTTCAGCTGGAACAGACTAAGACAGAGGAGATAGTTGAAGCATTGGAAGACTGCTGTAGGTCAACCACTTTAGAGAGGGTGAGGAGAACTGGTCTTGCAATAAGATTTTTCATTTGGCAAAAAGAAAGTTCAGTGGTGAAACTCAAAAGCACACATTTTAAAATAGCCATGATAAATTCATGTAGAAGTTTAGATTTAACAGTTGGTTATTTGTAAAATCAAGTTAACTAAGCCATCTAATTTATCATTATATCCAAAACAAACCCTATCCTAATACGCAAATATGTTTTCCATGCCACGCATTATTTTTATTAAAATCATCTTCCCCAGCAGCAATATATTCTTCACCATCCTATCATGATAGGAGATAACTTGGGTATGTAGACTGACAACTGCCACGATGGGTCTTCTCAAGGAGAGAAGGGAAGAAGAGGGAGAGCAAGGAAGACGCTGAGCCGTTGCAGTTTCAAGAAACTCAGAGGAGGGCAGGAGAGGCGGGAGCAGCGGGCCCCGCGGGTCTCGGGGCTGGGAAGGTGGACAAGGTGTGGGCGGGGCCTGGGGAGCGCGGCCACCCACTCTGTGCCTCCTCACTCTGTCCCTAGAAAAGGAGCGGAGCTCCGGCTGCGGGGCTGACTCCGGAGGCCCCCGCGGCCGCAGCAGAGCCGCCAGCGTCGCGGTCGGCGAGCCAGAGCCCCCCAGCCCCGCAGCGCGGCGCGCCGGAGACCGTTCAGCAGGGCGCTCAGGGCGCCCGGAGAGGGCTCGCGGCGGGTCGCAGAGCGCTGCTTCCCGCCTTTCGCCTTCTTCCGGGGGTGGGTTCGGCTGGGCAGGGAGTGGGAGCTAGGACAGCCGGGGGTCGTCGCAAGCGCGCGTTGAGACCTTTTGTCCCTCCCAGGCAGCAGCCTCCCGCGCCCCCCGAGCGAGCGCAGCGCGCGCGGGACACCGTGCCGGGACGCGGGCCTCGGCCGCCGGCGAGAAGTACTTCATTCCCCCGCCTCCTGCGTCCGGGTGACGGGCCCGGGAGGAGGGCGCTGGTCGGGGAGCGTAACCTGAGATTCCTGCCAAAGAAAAGTCTCCGGTCCCACCCAGACCCGCCCTTTTAGAACTCCTATCAAAAACTGGCCACTGTCAGTTCGGCTTGGGGAATCTGCACACTTTTTGACAACGTGAAACGACTTGAATAACCTAAGTTTAAATTTGTTTCTTTGTCTCTTTATCCTAGCTTTTTGGGGGGAGGTGACCGTATATGGGGAAGGAGGTGAGTCCTGTCTTCTGGATCTGTCCTCCCCACTCCACTCCTCCGCCCAGGCTGTCAAGCTTGTGTCAGGGACATTTCCATTGCCAGCCCGGAATAGTAGCTCTGTGGCACCTCAAAGCCGATTTAGTCCTTGACGTCTACAAAGGCGGCTTTACTGAGTGAGCAATTGGCGGGAAAACTTGTTTAAAGAGCCATTAGAAAATGCCAAGATTTTGCTGAATGTCATTGGCCCTGCGCCGTGTCATATTAGCTTATGTCACCTTTATTGTCTTCGTGCTCCTTCATGTATGTGTGTTAATCTTCTCCAACCAGCTCCTGAGCAACCTGAGAGAAGCCAGGGATCCACCAGACAGCAGTGCATAACAAATATTTTTTCAGTGAATAAAAAGGGGAGCCCAACTTGGAAATTTAAAACGGTGCCTGAGGGTCCAACACCCTTAGGGTTAATAGATTGGTAACATCTCAATTTAAAAAAACCAAAAAACCTTTTTCTCATGGTTACACATAGAACGGCCTGCATTTTGATCCAGGTAGCTGACATGTGTTGTGGTAGGAGTCTTGGATAGGGGGACCAGGGAACTTGCTGACCCACATCACTGAGAATTTTTCTCATCTGTAAAGGGAAAAGGTTGGAGCACATGCTTCTTAAGGTTTCTGCCAGCTCTAAAGGTCTGTAATGAAATGAATCTACTGCATCTTCATAACGTGTGTTGGATTTCAGTGGCTTCTGAGGACTTTATCATTGGTAAATGAGTTGTAATTGTAATATCCTTTCAAAGGAAGGTCTGAGAGTTGGCAACTTAGAGGAAAACCAACAAATTTACAGTAGGCAAATTTGGCTTGATCAAAACCAAATACATATGTATTTATAATTTTTTAGGCTTAAACAGATCATTGAGTAATTGAATAATTTTCTTTTCAAGTTAAAAATATGTCCCCTCATTTTTTTCTGTATAGAATATGGGTTTTGCCACAAGAAGATTGTTCTACCTACCACTGGGCTGCATGATGCTGATCAATCTGATTAATGCTGATTTTGAATTTCAAAAGGGGGTGCTTGCCAGCGTCAGCCCAGGGATCACGGAAGACATTGATCTGCAGTGCTGGAACGCTTGCTCTTTGACACTGATAAATCTCAAGGAACTCAAGATAGAGCACAATGTGGATGCTTTCTGGAATTTCATGCTGTTCTTGCAAAAATCCCAGCGACCTAGATATTATAATGTGTTCTTAAGCATAGCTCAGGATTTTTGGGACATGTATGTAGACTGCTTGCTTTCAAGATCTCATGGAATGGGCAGAAGACAGGTGATGCCTCCCAAGTATAATTTTCCACAGAAGATAACAGGAGGTAATTTATATGTATACTTCGGAGAATAGCAGTTTAGTTTTCTTAAAAATTCAGTATTTAATCCTTCTGATTTTTCAAGTTTATCCAACAAGCTAGCAAATTTGCCATATTTTTTCCTAATATGATCGGCTTTGATTTTCATTTTTGCTGATTTTATATTATTTAGAAACCACAGGAGCTCTGATGTGCAAACACTTGATTCTAAATGATCTGAGAGTATAAAATATGCTTTGGTAGATAATTAAAATTATCTTATTTTTTCCCCATGAATAGTTTATAAGAAAGGAATTTAACACTGTAATTATTCGTATTACATTTGTTGAAGAAATTTTTAAATGTCGGACATGTATTTAGGCTTCTGAAATTAATATTCTCAATAGGGTTGTTTAAAAGGAGGGAATTTTAAGAGTCATATTAGAGTAAATGTTAACAATTTCTCTTCTCTAAATTTACAGGACTGAATTTTACAAAACGTGAGTTTTACATTTAAGAGAGAACATGGAAAATACCTCAAGCAAGATGACACCAACCTGAAAGTTAAACTCTGTCAGTATTTACGAGGCCAAATATTTCCTGTAGTATTCATCAAAATCATTATTTGTAATTCTTTAACATTGCTGAAGGTTGTATTTTTGTTGTTGTGTAATTGTTTTACGGCTGTTGAATTATTATTTCCATCTTTTCAGGTAATTTGTGAATAATTTTTTATTTAGAAGGAATCTTTGTAAAGCATCTTTATTTTAAAGAAAACACCACTTAAAATGGAAAGGCGATATATTTTTTAATACAACAGTCAATGAAGTAAAATTGTAACAAATTTTATATCTTATACATAATATTGACTTTAAAACTATGCCAAGACTAATGCCAGTATTGTCCTAAAAGGTAATATTTAATCTTGATGTAGTGTAATGTGTGGCTTCTGGAATGTGCGTTTCATCACTAAGTCATCTTATATATTAAAATATTTTTCTATGCATTAAGGACCAAATTTTTATATGTTCTTGTTTTTATTGTCTTCATTTTTGAAACGGAATAACAGACAGAAAGGCAATAAGAAACTTCATTTTAGTAAAGTGCAATTTGATAGAGTTTTTGTCTTTAGGTGTTAGCTCAGTTGTTTTTTATACAAATTTCCTATTTATATCTTTCATGTTATTCCAAAAAGGATATGAAGCTTTAAGGAAATATTACAAATAATAGGATAACATGAAGTAAATGAGGAAATTGGGATGATGGGAAATGAAGACAGGAAACCAATAATATGCAGTTATCGTTTAGATTAATACTTTTAAATGTATGTCATAAAAGCCTATACCTTTGATAAAGGGTAGCTGTAAATTTGGTCTGAGTGTCTACTTCTGAAGGTGAAGAGGGACTCATGGGAAGTTTCAAGATTCACAATGCTGATAGGAAAAACCAAGCAACATGTTTGGGAGCAGCCCAGCCTCTCCTAGGACTAAGAACCAACAGAAATCTGTCTCATAGGTTTTCATAATAGCTACCGTGGTGTATAGCACTGTGTTTTCCAGTGTTCCGACAATGACAGATTTCCTTCAATGCAAGCTGATGCCAGCACACCCAAACTCGATTAAATGTAAACAATTTTAAAAGCAGCAAAAATAATACTAAACAAGTATGCAACTGTCTGATGGTTTGACTTGATCCAAGAATAAACTTGAATTAGAGGGGGCCTGCCATTCTTTGACTTATGGGCCACTTTGAAATTCCAATGAAGCTATAGATCCTTTACTAGGGGCTTTATATACACACACTCATTATTTCGTGTGTAATTTCAGGGGCTCCATGAAACCCAGGTTAGTAATCTCCAATATTAAAGAATGAATGAACTGCAGATCTCTCAGGTATTCTCTTACACATATTATTTTATATAACCGAGTTTTGTATAATAACCAGTTGCAGATAATGTGCGATTATAAGTCTAATAAATTTCTAGATTGAAAATATTTTAGCTTGCCAATTAAGGATGGATCTCTAAGTTCAGAAAATCAACTGGCTGGAGTGTAGGGCTTACAAAAATGTTGTCTTATAAAAATGACCAGACAGGTACCCAAGAAGATGCCTGATTCATTTCCTGCAGGTACAGGCACAGGGTCATGATTTTCCTTAGAAAACAGCTCTTTTACAACTGGGGGCAAATGATTGAAGTTCAAAAGTTCAATACCACAAAGCAAGACCACATAATTTTAGCCTAAGAAATGGTTCGACCGGTTGTCATCAATCAGAATCGTCATAAAAATTTTACTGCAGGAATAATGAACTTTTTAGTGTTAATGAATAAAACTAATTGTTAGCCTTCCAAAATAGGTCAATTGCAAATGGTTTCCTAGTTCTCCTAATTGAATTTACATGCTACCTTGGATTATTAAAAATATTAAAAATAAAGACATTTGCCAAAAGGGGCATTCTGGTTTTAGAGCAGTTCGTCTTAAGCCTTTTGGATGGTACTTAGATATCATGTTCTGTTAAAATTCCCCCGGTTTTGGGCACAAATCACGTCATGTGTATATAGGAAAATTTATTCTTTTTTTCTGTCATTTATTCATTCAACAAAAATTCATTGAGCTTGGAGGTAGATTGCTGAACAATCCAGACATAATCCTTGACTCACAGAGCTGTGGGACGAAGGTGCAGTAGGAAATAACACAACTAATTCAAAAGCAGTTTTATGATATCAAAATGTTAAAAAAAAAAAAGAAAAGAAATGGTGGCCAAAATGGGGTTTAGTGGGAGACAGTAGGTATTTCTCTTTTGCTCAATTCAAAATCATCTGACTAGGTTAGTCAAGAGATCATTTGAAAAAAACAACCCACCAATTCTTGCAGTGGCATTATGGTAAAGACTCAATTAGTTTCACAGCTTTGGGTTTATGCTGAGCTCATATAGCTTAACTCATAACCAGTTATTTTCCAGAGAGCTTAAGGCTGAGGAGGGAAAAAGGCAGAAAAAATATCTAATATTGCTCCCAAAATATCTCTTCATAAGGTGATACAATCGACAATAATTGAGACTCTACATTTCAAGTTTCTCTGCTCTTCCTATAGAAATTTTTTTCTACTTTAAATAAACTTTATATATATATATGTGTGTATATATATATATTTTTTTTTTGAGGAAGAGTGGCACTAAGCTAAGATCTGTTGCCAATCTTCCTGTTTTTATTTTTTCTTCCCAAAGCCCCAGTACATAGTTGTATATCCTAGTTGTAGGTCCTTCTAGTTCTTCTACGTGGGACGCCACCTCAGCGTGGCTTGATAAGTGGTGAGTAGGTCTGCGCCCAGAATCTGAACTGGCAACCCTGGGCCACTGAAGTGGAATGCGTGAATTTAACCACTACACCACCAGGCAGGACCCTAAATAAACTTTATATTTTAAAATAGTTTTAGGTTTGCAGAAAAGTTGCAAGCATTGTGCAGAGTTCTTGGACACTCTTCACTCATTTTTTCCTATTGTTAACATCTTACATGTTAACAATAACATGTATGGTACATTTGTCATAAGTAATGAACCAATACTGATACATTGTTAACTAAATTTCATATTTTATTTGGATTTCACTAGTTTTCCCCTAATGTCCTTTTTCTGTTCCAGGATCCCATCCAGGACACCACATTACATTGAGTTATCGTGTCTCTTTAGGCTCTAAGATGTTTTTGATGACCTTGACAATTTTGGGTACTGGTCAGGTATATTGCAGAATGTCCTTCTATTTGGGTTTGCCTGATGTTTTTCTCACGGTCAGACTGGGATGATAGGTTTATTTGGATGAAGACCACAGAGGTAAAGTACAATTCTTAACACATTATCAAGTGTAATGCTATCAACATGACATCACTGATGATGCTTAACCTTGGCTAAGGCAGTGTTTGCCAGGTTTCTCCACTGTAAAGTTATTTTCCCCTCTCTTTCTATACTGTTTTCTTTGGAAGCAAGTCACTAAGAATAACCCACACCTAAGGGAATGAAGAGTTATGTTCCACCTCCTTGAGGAGGGAATATCTACATAAATTATCTGGAATTCTTTGTTTGGGAAATTTGTCTCCCCTCCCTCCCTCCCTTCCTTTTCTATCATTTATTTATATCAATATGGACTTATGGACATTTCTTTGTACTTTGGGTTATAATCCAATACTACGTTATTTATTTTGTTGCTAAAATTGTTCCAGCGTTTGCCATTGGGAGCTCTATAGGATGCTCCAGACTCATCTTGTATATTTCTGCCCCATCCCTAGATCCAGCCATTTTTTCAAGGAGCCCTGGTTTCTTTTATTAGAGAATGTTATTAGAAACCAAGATTTGGGCACTGGGTGTGTCTATAGACTTTTGACCTGATAGTACCAGACCAGTTTCTCTTTCTCAGAACGCATCCTTGACATTTTCCTTGACTGTAGACTAAACACAAGCAATTATGAAACATGGTTGCTAATGAAACTAATGTAAGCTTAGGCTGTGTTGGCAGAAAGTGTGTAAAAATGAGGACTAGTTTTATACCCTCCATGGGTCCTTCTATACCAGGAAATCTTTGCTGAGTTTGGCTGGTCACAATATACAGGAATATTATCAAATAAGCACTTCAGAAGGGGCTGGCCAGATTCATAAGGTCTGGAATGATTAAGAAGGATATTTGACCTGAAAAGACTTGGGGTGAACATCATAGTTTTTCCCTGTGATATGAAATGTACCTTGTGCTTCAGAAGGCAGACTGAGGACCAGATAAGTGAAAGTTATTCACCTAAGTTTTCATCCAATATAAGCAAGCACTGGCTAACCGAGTTTAACCGTGGAATGAGCTCCTTCATGTGGTAAAAATCTCTTTACTGAAGAGTGTTGAAGCCAGTTTCATCTGTGCTCACTAAACTCCATCATTTTTATTCTTTTGACTTCCTTTTCATTTAGTTTATTAGCAAAAGCTTCAGTCTGAGAGCTTGAAATTTTGTCTCAACTGACTCATGGAAGGAAATATAGTGTCCACCCTTCAGTCAGGCTGGATAGGCTAGGCAGTACATCCCCTTGGGCTCAGGAGTGTTGTGGGAGCACAGGATGTGAGGAGAGACAGAGAGGCTTATTAGTGACATTGTCAGACAGGTAGACTGATTCACTTGCTCAGTGCGGGGTGGCTGAAATTGTAATATGCAAACTTGGGTGCAGTCTGTCTACCAAGCACAAGTGTCTGGATTAAGCAACATGACTACCTTCCATCCACCTACATTTCTTTGGCTATTAAATGGCTGCTAGCTAACAACCTGCCCTCAGGTTGCTAACAATCTTTCCTCAGGTAAGATTTACATGGCAGGGGAAAGGTCCACAGACATCACAGATTATTTTGATTGTGGTCAGTCCTAATCAATCTGGAGTTATCAGGTTGTACCACATAGAAAAAATGATATTCCACCAAGTAACATCAATTCTATTTCTGCCTATTGGTTATATTAATATTATAGGCATAAATAGTATTTATGCCTCAGCTTTTTGGAGATTCTATTACTGCGATGAAGTAAATACATTTGAACTACGTTACCATGTCCATGTTGAGCATTACCTGTATAGTATTTTGTTGGCTGAATCTTCCCTTTGAGCTCAGGACTTTGCTGCATTTGCAGAGGTCAAGGGAAAGGCTGCCAGGAGCTGAGGCCACCGTCACACTTATTCAATAACTTATTTACTAAGGTGTTGGTTACAATAATGAGATATGGTTTCTACCTTGTCCTCAGGGAGCTAGAGTCTGAGGAAGGATCTTAGTCTACAAAATGGGGCAAAGGTTCATTTTTCTTAGTCATGGACACTTCATCTTGATTCCATCTGTATCTGAGATATACTTGAGGTGTATCTGGTACTTTTTGTATGGACATCTCATTGTTGCATGTTCCTACCCACATCCATTCTTGTGTCTCAGTAACTCCCCTTTACATGGAATCTTTGTGCTGAGGGCTGTGAAGAAGAGGAACAAATTATGTCTTCTAATATCTTTTTGGGGGTGGTAGTAATAGAGAAAGGGATTCAGGACAGAACAAAGCTCACTGACAAGCTGATGCATATTATCAACTGTGGGCCACAAGAATGGGCAACTGGGCCAGGGTGAGAGGACACTGGCCAAACGTGAAAAGGCAACTTATTCTAATTAGAACAATAATAACAGCTACAATTACTTCCCTCATTGCAGATGCTACCATCCTCACAGTTAGGATAATGGAAAATTCCTGGAAGAATGTGAGTTGGTGGAGGAGGAGGGAGAGTGTGAGCTGGTGAGGAGGAGGGAGAGGAGGAGGAAGGAAGAAGAGGAAGTAGAAGAAGTGGGCCCAGTGGAGTGATGGAACCCTCTCTTATCTGATAATGAACGTGGATTCTGTGCATCTCTTCCCAACTCTGCATTCAGTAGCATCATGTTGGTAGGTTGAAACTGGTCATAGGGGGAGTATTTACACCATGCAAATTGGCAAACACTACAAATGAGGGCTTTTTCCTGTTGAAAAGCCAGTTGTTGTACATTTACCAGTACACTGCTGAGTGCACCCTATGGGCTTAGGATCTAGACTCAAATTCCAGTATATTTTACTGTCTAAGAAAACAGGTCCTTGTCTCCACCAGCACTGGACATGAACTCAACTTTGCGGCTTCCTGGGTGGAGGAGGGGGTTGATGGGGATGGAGACAGGCTATGGAAACCTCATAATGGCACACAGGGACACAGACTCTTTGCTCTACATCCAGCATTAAGGGATCTACCTCCTATTCTTTGCCAAGATACCTCCACCACCAGAGGAGAGAAAACACTTTCCCCACTCTCCCTTTCCCTTTCTCATTAAAGAAGAGAAGTAGCATCAGAGTTTGCTTTCCATATTTATACATTAAGAGTAAAACCATCAGTATTGTTTTTATTTTTATTGTTTAGCTCATGACTAACATTTGCTTTTTATAACAGAGATAACTTACTTTACTTTGACCAACATATTTTTTGCAAATGTTTTTACTGCCCAGAATTTATATATACTTATGATAACAATACCCTGATTCTCCACTCCATTCATATGCTTTGGATAAGGTTGGCCTGCATCTGGCTCCAGGAGTAGGCAGTACTCAGATCTGGCCAAAGTCATGGCGAATGGCTCAGGAGTGGCATGTGGCCAGTCAGGGGTCCCAAGATGCAGAGGCAGTTGCGGAGACTGTTGAGAGACAGGTATGCACTCTTCTCTGCTGGATGTCAACCTGGGAGAATATAATCCAGGAACTGCCAGGGAAGGAGAAGATCCTACTCACAGTTTCAGTCCCTACGTCCAACAATGCCTGTAGTCTTAATTATTCCTAGATTTGATAGCTACTGAGCCTTTAAAAAAATTTTTAAAGTTGTTCACATGCAACCAAAAGAGTCTCAACTGATACAATATGTTTTACAATTTCAGTGAAGAGAATTAGTAATCTTTCCAAAGAAATTGATGACAATTCTTCTTCTGCTATATGTTGATACTGTCAATAAAAATAAATTGTATGTGCTTACTTTTATTTTTTATAGTAGTTTACTAAAATATTTATTCTAAAATATTTGCTTTACATTTTTATATAAAGGTATAGTTAACTAAAAAGTTATAAGCAGAATTTATTTCAGAAGTCTCGAGTATTTTATGTAGGAACACTCTTCTTTGGCTCATCCACAATTTTTACTGCTTTCACCCTCTGTAAGGCTCCTCCTCGAATAGGCAATTTTTTAAGAGCAATATCTGTATCAGCCAGAGGTCCTCCCACTAATCGGGCAGGAGTACTTTCCACTGTTACTACCCGACCAGAGGGCACCTGAAAAAGAGAAAGGTAAATAGCCAAGAGTCCACTTACAAAATTTTTCAATAAGAGAAAAACCCATTCATCCTTCAGCTTACTTTGGAAAGGCACAAAATGTACATATAAGTCATTAGGAGGCAGCATGGCATAATGGAAAGATAAGGTCTTTGTAACCAGGGAAAGTGGATTTGAATTCTGCTTCTACTGCTTATCAGTTTTGCAACCAGGGGCAAATTATGTCCAGAAGAGGACACCAGGAACACTGGAATACAGTATGAATCTATTCGCCAGGCAAAGGAGGCACTGCACATTTTCCGTCAAAGAGATGTAGAGATATATGCCGACTAGCATTTGTAGCAGTTTCTTGGGAATCCTGGAGGGTGGAGTCCGGTCCAAACCAGCATTGGACAAGGGTGAAGGTACCTTGGCAATAAATATGCCTTAACTATGTGAGATTTCAATATCAAAAAGAAAAAATATGAGACCAAACCCTATGGAAAAAAGATTCTTTGGGGACTAAATTCAATATCTACTGAGATAAGTTATGAAGAAAAAAATCTTACCGTTGTGTTAAGGCCTTTAATATCTGTCTGGTGAAATATTGCATTTGGTGGTTGCTCATTGTATCTAGAGGATTCTATAGCTTTTTCCTGAAGTATTTTTGCTTTCTGAAGATTTTTAAATTAGAAAGAAAATATTCCTATTAAAGCATTAACTATGGTACTTAAAATGAAGTACACAAAGTACATTTAATTGTATCTGGCTTATACTTTGTTGAGTAGGTAGCCTGGAACATTCCTTTACATACTCATTTAGGCTAAGAAGATAGTTATTAGCAAGTTATATCTTTTATACATTGCAGAAGACACCAGTCATCTGAAAATGTTACTGAGATTTCCAGAGGGACAGGTCATATATGACCAAGGAATAAATCAGGTTCAATTTTTAGCACATAATTTACTAACTACTAAATTTACATCAGGTGATGTACGGTTTCAAAATATTCTGCATAAATTAAATACTAATTCAGTAAACTTAAATGTTTCAAACATTCAGAATAATATAAATTATATAATTTGCTGCAGTTATATTCAAGCTCAATAGCTGAGGCACTAGAACAGGTGAAATTTGAGGTAACAAGTGATTTGCACAGAAGGGGCTGATTTTCACTAACTATTCCTTAAAAGCACAGGTAGTTATGAAGATATGTTGTAAGTAAAGTTGGAAAAGGGAGACACAGTACCTTGAATAAGCTTGTTCTTAACTTTGGTTTTGCTATATTAATATGGTTCCACCATTTTCATGGACTAACATAAAATTTAACAATTTCATATCTAGATGAAGAACTGTAACGTTACGTAAAACTATATCCAAAGTATTAATAGAAAAGTTGGAAAAAAGTAATGAGATTTTGGAAATTCATGGTGTTCCTCACATATTTCAAGTGAACAATTAGCATTATAAACTTTCTAGATTACTTTCTAGCTTATAGCTGCAGCAGCTTATCACATTTTTCCAAAGGGGAGTTTATCCCAAATTCCCATTTAAGCTTTAATATAATGTTTCTTTTGGTGGTCATGGAGAGGAAACAACCTTGGGGGAAAGGGTAATATGGACAGTTGTTTTTTCTGTCCTTTACTCTGCTTCTTACAGAAAAGATCAATAAATAAGAAGGCTCAGAATGGAAAGTAGGAGCACATTTCTCCTGCTTATTCCTGGCTAATGATTTATCTTCTTTATGCAAGCCAGGAACACCACCCTTGCTTCTCACTGCTAAACCAAATGAAATTCAGAGTGGCATCTTCTGTAACTATGAAAATGCATAGTTTCAGTTATCATCCTAAATTGCATATGAGGATCTAAGAGAGTTGGCATTCTACAGAAAGATCAACAGAAAAAAGTGAATGAATATTTATTCCTGAAAAAGTCTGTCTGAGCTGGCTATTTGTTGTGGATATCACAGTATTTTAAAAATCCTACCTTTAAAGTTTTAGCATTTGATGTTCTAGCCAAGAAATTTTCCCATGATTTATTAGCCAATTCTCTTTGCTTATGGGTGGCTTGTATCTGAAATGAGAAAGATAATTAAGAGTTCCAGTTTCTATGAAAGGATACCAAAGGGCTTGAAATCCCTCATTTTGAAGGAAGACCTGGTTTTGCAAAGGTATGTTTTAAAGCCAACTAGCAAAAGGATTAGAGTATTCATACAGTTCAATAATTTAAAAAACAAAAATCTTGGGGCCGCCTGGTGGCGCAGCGGTTTAGTCCGCGCTTGGCAGCCCAGGGTTCGCAGGTTCGGATCCCGGGTGCCCGCCGACGCACTGCTCGTCAGCCACGCCGTGGCGGCGTCCCATATAAAGTGGAGGAAGATGGGCACGATGTTAGCCCAGGGCCAGTCTCCCTCAGCAAAAAGAGGAGGATTGGCGACGGATGTTAGCTCAGGGCTGGTCTTCCTCACAAAAAAATAAAAAACAAAAATTTTAAAATGGAAAACAAAACCCTTTCCTTATAATATGGCTAAGGTTTTTGAACTGCTTTCCATGAAATGTAATGCAAAACTGTTGTTATAAAAATATAAAAATAACAATAATCATTATCAGCAAGACTGATTGTTTTACATAATTATCACTTGTGAAGACAGATTATAATCCAGAACAAGCTATAGAAATGACCCAACAGCAAATTCACAGGAGAAAAGAAAGAGATTCCTGCTGCCACTGATAACAGTTTAGGCAAGATTATATTGGCAAAACTACTTCTAATTTACGGCTGCAGCAAGACAGGCAATTTTGTGAGTGCTGAGTTTGTGGTGGTGATGCTGTCTAGGGAGGTAACTACTAACAAACTGCAGGGACTACAGTTTGCATCAGGCTATCCACTAACTATATCATCAGGGGACACATGCCCTTGGTTGGTGTATAATACACATAAATTATGAACCTAAGAATATTTAATTAAATTGCTAAGAAATAAGTGGGGTCAGAGCCATGATAACAAATCAACAATAACCAACAAATCAACAACAGCTTGTCCACCCAGCAGACATTCTGCCATTCAACAGAACTCATGAGGCAGCAGAACTTCCAACAGGGCTACCCCACTTACGAGCAAGTAAGTGGGTTAAATGGCAGCATCCATGCTATAAAAACTCTTAACAAACAGAACTTTCAAGCAAGGAGGTCTCTAAAATGGAGCAGAAATCATAGGTGGATGCAGAGTCCCACCAGGCTGAAGATATAAACATTTAATAGTCCATGTGAAAAGAACAGGCAATAGCAAACACTGGAAATCACCTTCAAGAGTTTTAAATATTGTAGCCATAAAGGATCACCAAGCAGAAGTGGGAAATCCACATCCTCTTTGTAAGTGTGGACAAGTTAATTTAAATATTAACCTATTTGCTCAAAAGCTTCGGATATGTTCAGTTTCCAACCTGTGTAAAGCTTTAGGAAAATGGTCTGTATTTTCTTGACAGGCTTTTTCTGATTAGCTCAAGTTAGAGACCAGTTTATTTCTGGATTTACAGAATGCTCACAGTAAGTGTTTTGGCACTGAGGTGAGGATGAAGCTTACCAATGTGCCTATGGTTGGCCTATCAGGAAAGGCCTGTCACAGAGCGAGCGATGAGGGCCAACTTCTCAGTGAGGTTATACATATAGTCACAGAGATACACTGTTTGTCAGATTTGCTAAATGTACACATTTAAATAGACCACAATTTTTGGAACTCTGTATGATATTTCAAAAATGGAAGTGTCTCAGGTGTCTACCTTTTAAACTGTAAGCCTGTAGAAATCAAATTTAATGCCATAAAACAGCATTGAATACAGTAATGGAATCTCAAGCTCTTAACTCCATGGTTCCTTTAAAAATTATACAAAGACACTGAAAATATAGAGAAAACTACAAAATAACTCCAAGTGATGAAACATTCATAAGGCAAATATATCCTGTAACTTCAACTAGTTTATACACTGAAATTATCTTGTGCCTCAGTGGTATCTGTGGCTTACTTTTGCATATGCTTTTTGTTCATTTTGCACATCTTGGCGCGCTTGGCTTTCAATCATCTCGCTTTGTAGAGAAGCAACCATCTTTCCAATATTTTCTGATGCTGTTGTAATAGTTTCCAAAATTTTTTTATCTGTAGTGACTGGCCTTAACTTTTCTAATTTTATTTCTTCACATATTTCATTCCATATTTCTCCAATCTGTTATAACAAAGTTTAAGTTTAAAAAAGTTAAATTAACCAAAAATAAATGATATAATTTTAGGTAATCCTTTATTTGGTGGCCGTTCCAAAGTTAACACTTACTGAACCAGCTTTTCCTAACTTACTCCTTGGGAATAAGTTAAGTGCATCAGGAATGATTTGGGGCCCAGTTACATAAGAGTATTCACAAGTAATTTACCAGATGTTTTTCATTGATAAGGTATTCCTGGATGCGGCTCCACTATCTAAGTCTAATTAATTGACATCATCACTGCCCTCTGGTTTAAGTCACTCTGTTTTCACAGCTGCAGAAACTGCTGCTTTAGTCTCATCCTCCTAAACTATGGATGCTTTCCATCCTAAAGCCCTGTACTGAAGGCTGGGTCAAGCTGAATTTGGAGGACAGTGAACATGGTGATTCCTGGGACCCTAGAACCTAGCCACCCTGAGAAGTAGGGTCCTGCCCCTCACCTTCTAGCTAAGGCAATGATTGAATCTCAAGCTCTTAACTTCATGGTTTCATCATGCTGATAGCTCCATCTCACATTCTGGGCTGTCTGGAAATTAATGTGCTTGAGTATGTTTAAAATTAGACAAAAGTTTATATAACCAGGATAAGGATAAAATTCAGCCTTGTTTTCATTTGAAAATAGATGTTTATTCATTTACAACATTCAAATACATAGTAGTAACATTAGTAGAAGAGAATGTTTACTTGAAAAGACTTTCCTGAAACTTCAAAAGCATTTATTTACCAAAAAAAATATAATCAGCAAGGCAAGCAACCTAATATTCTTTAATTGATATTTGATCATCATATAAAGTAATGATAAAATAATACTTTAATAAGTATTAATAATTTATTTTAATAAATAATTTCATTTAATTCTAGTGCCTAATGCTCTCTTAAGATAAGAAATTATATTTTAAAAATTCTGTTAACGGGGGCCAGCGTGGTGGCATAGTGGTTAAGTTCGTGTGCTCTGCTTTGGTCTGGGGTTCGCAGGTTTGAATCCTGGGCACAGACTGACACACTGCTCATCAAGCCATGCTGTGGCGGCATCCCACATACAAAATGGAGGAAGATGGGCATGGATGTTAGCTCAGAGCCAATCTTCCTCAACAAAAAAGAGGATGAAATCTTATCCCATGGAAAATACCCAGTCAATTAATTGTATGTTTCTGGAACAGTATCAGATGCAAAATGGAAGATAAAAACTATACAGAATGGGGGCTGGCCCGGTGGTGTAGCAGTTAAGTTTGTGCACTCTGCTTTGGTGGCCTGGGGTTTGAGGGTTTGGATTCTGGGTGCAGACCTACAGACCGCTCATCAAGCCATGCTGTGTTGGTATCCCACTTACAAAATAGAGGAAAACTGGCACAGATGTTGGCTCAGGGACAATCTTCCTCAAGCAAAAAGAGGAAGATTGGCAACAGATGTTAGCTCAGGGCCAATTTTCCTCACCAAAAAAACTCCCCCAAACCTACAAAGTATGTGGATGACTGCTCACAACTACAAATAGATCTTGTATTTCCCAATTGATTTTTTGCCATACTAGATTTTACAACAAGGTTAAGAAGGTACTCACTTTAAAATCAAGATATCTATGTATGACACAGAGGGTGACAAAATCTTCAGCAGATAGGCCAGGTAAATTTTCAAAATCTAAACAAAGTTTATAAAGAGAAAATTACTGTAACAGAGCAAGTGATTCCAAAAGGCATAGATCTATCATAAAAACAAATGCAAACAGTTACTTTTGACTTCATCTTGATTTACGAAAAAGTTACTTTGGTGAGCTTCTGGCTTCTTCCCTCTATAACAAACCTGTGCCAGGTCATCCTTATCTAGTTACCAGAAGAGGAACGCTTTTGTGCTATGGTCAGACCATGATATTGTACTTTCTGAATCTGAAAAGCGAGGACTTTTTCCTTAATAAAAAGCAAGTATTTAAAAAAACTCAGGTGATTCAGAATTGTAGTGTTTAAGCCTAATTGTCTAACCTAACTGCCTTTAATCCTGGCTGCGCACTGGAATTGCCTGGGGAGCTTTAAAAAATACTGATGCCTGGGGGTCGTCCGGTGGCGCAGCAGTTTAGTTCGCGCTTGGCAGCCCGGGGTTCGCGAGTTCGGATCCCGGGCGCCCGCCGATGAACTGCCTGTCAGCCATGCCGTGGCGGTGTCCCATATAAAGGGGAGGAAGATGAGCACGGATGTTAGCCCAGGGCCAGTCTTCCTCAGCAAAAAGGGGAGGATGGCAACGGATGTTAGCTCAGGGCTGGTCTTCTCCACAAAAAAAAAAAAAAAAAAAAAAAAAATACTGATGCCTGGATCCCATACCCAGAGATCCTGATTCAATTGATCAGGGGTGTAGCCTGGGCATTTGGGATAATAATGGAACATGCATTTATCTGTATAAAGGGACTTCTGTTCATAATGTTTGAAAAATGGACTCCAGAACAAAATCAGCTTGCACACTCAGCAAAATAGAGAGGCTCTTGCGAATCTGATGAGTAGCTTCTTACCTAATTTGCCCAACACAGCATAAATTTTTGCTCTGATATTCTCGGCAACATCCATAACTGCAACAGTCGGGCAGTTAGCAGGCAGTGGCATGATTTTTTGCTCTTCTTGAAAACTAGTAAATAGAGGTTTCTTTGTATCTAATCATTGGGTATCATGAAAATACATAGAAGGGACAGATAAAAACCATAGTAAGTTAATAGTTAATTTTGAGATTTTAGTCTAGACATCATAAAATATATAAAAATATTATAACCGAGTAAAATAGTGCCTTGTAGCTGGTTACTCTTTTGGAAGCATAAGTAATCAGTAATTTCTTCCCCATTCTGTGGGAAAACTTAAAGCTTTCATTTTTATTATTTATGTAAGATATGAAAAATTTTTTAAAGTGAAACTTTTATATAAATAACTTTTGTAATTTTGAGATCCAGAAATTGAACAATGCCACTTTAACAATGATCTAATCTTTGCTTTTGGTTTCTATATATTATGCTATAAATATAAAAACTATTTTATGATGTTATAGATCAAAACTCAGATATAATAAAAACAGACTGAAGATAGCAATTGTTAGAAGTTAAAGGAGAAGTATTTTCATTTAAAAATAAACAATACTAATAGTTTAAATGAAACCACAATAAGAATCTTAAGAGGTTTAGAAAATGTAATGTAACACTGTAGGATAGATAAATGAACTATAAATTTTATACTGCAAACTTCATTAATTTAGAATCTAGTAATTAAAATTTATGAACATTTGATGTATTTTTATTTGGAAGAGTTTCTTCTTTCATATAAAAAGTAAATTGTATAAATACGAATCAACAGAACTGTACAAAATGCTATTAAAATTGTTTTCAAGCATTCTGTTTAAATCCCAGATTTTGTTGGTAAATAGAATATTACCGAATCTATTTCTAAAAGCAGGTAACCCAAAGGAATTTCTTTAGGAAGAATTGTTAGTTTTTTTCGAGTTAAAGAATATAATCAAGTACCATTTTCCTGAAAATAGCCTATAAAAATATAAACCTGCTACTAACTTACTTAATTGTCTTCCAATCATTCAGAATTTATGATAGCAAGTACTGTCAAAAGAACTTTAAACAAAGGGGCAAGTCCTCATACTTTCCTAATATCTTTTAAAGATCTCTTTTTAAAAATATGCATCTAATTTCTTCTACGAACAATTATAAATACACTTACCAATGATCTTCCCATGTTTATCACGTTTTACTCCTAGTTCTTTTTCTTCCTTTCTCCATAATTTAATTAAAAGGCTAGCAGCTGTCTGGTCTTTCTTCCCTCGCCAAGCATTAACATGAGCTGTAGTTTTGGGATTATCACAAAATTCAACCATTATTCCAAGTATTAGATTACAGAATTTTTTTTGGTTCAACTTATGCAAGGAAACAGAAAAAGAAAAAAGTTGCAATAAATATTAAGAATTATTGCCAAAAAAAGGGAGAAACATTTGTATTAATCAGTAGGTTTCTTCTAAATGACAGTCTTATAAAATTCAGACTCTAAGTATCATTTGTGACAATCCCCTGTTAAAAGATACCCATTGTAATGAGTACATTTTCAAACATTAGGAATTAAAAAGGATAAAAAGAAAAAGATTCAATAAAATTCTGATGTAGTCATAAACATACATCATGACCAAAAATGTAGCTGGTTGGGTTGAGCAGGAAAAAGGGAGACTGTAAAAATAAGTGAAGATGTTCATTTTAAGCGGAGCAAGGTCAACAGTGCTATACATAGGTCACTGTAATTATAGGATCTTTCCAATTTACGTGCTTTATTAAGGTTTGTAAAGACGTACACTAGCTATAACCTCATTGTTATTAAGAGAATAACTGATGGTAACTGCAAATGGCAGTCACATTTGAAAATAAATCAAAATGAGGTGTAATTTTGTATTTTGAAAATCAGCATCCATACAACAGCATTTAAGCATTGAAGAAAAATTATCTTATCAAGCATATTTCCTTTGTTTTGCTACAACTGGTTTTCAGCAAACCAAAATTTAGGCATAGAAAAGCCCATCCAGAGCAATGGCTTCCACACACAATGGTTTCTGTGTGAAATATTTTTTGTTGATTAACACTTAGAGTACACTGCTAATAGAATATAGCAAAGCAAACAGGTAACCTGTCATTTGAATTGCAAACATTATGAGTTTCTTCTTTTATTAAATGAAGGATAATATTACCTGCTTTAGAGAGTTATTTTGAGGAGTTATATGAGACTGCCTGTCAGATAGTAAGCTCTTAAAAATATTTAACCATTACTAGCAATTATTATCATTGTGCAATGAATAAATATTTTAGCAGATTGTATTAAGCAGAACCCTCAATCAAATGAGTTTTTGATTCTTAAACTTCACTTTCAAGAGACAGGGGCAAATGTCAAGGGTCGAAGTTGATATAAAAACTTCATTAAAGAATATTTGTAATTTGTAATTAACTTGATTGGTTTAATCCACATTAAGCACAATCTAATAATTATATTCATAATAATAGAAAACAGCAAAAATATGCATCAGAAACTATTCTGATGCATGTAAGTGTATGTGTGTATATATACATACATACACAGACGTGCACACACACGCTATCACTCATATAATCCTCCCAACGGTGCATAAGGTAGACACTGTTGTTATCTCCTTTTTACAGATGGAAAAATTGATAACAGAGATGTTAAATAACTTGTCCAAGTCACAAGCTAACAAGTATTGGAGGCCTCAGTCATACTGGTTCCAGCCTATGCTCATAACCACTATGCTATATGGCTTCTACCAGTCTTCATGCCTTTCCATCAAAGAAACCTTAATGGAGAAGGAGAATGAACACAAGTGAGAAATGTCTTTGAAGTCTTCTATATAATCTTAAATATTAATATAAAATTTAATAATTTAACATATACATGTTTAATATAACTCCTTACTTCCAAATCTCTAAGTAAAACCAAGATTCCCGGAAGATGTGCCAAACTGATTTTGTGACTTTGAGAATCCCTGTCACGTCATGCCTCTGGGCATACTTGTACTCTACTCAGAGAAACACGGTGAGCTATACATCATTTAGGACTACATTAATAGAGCTACACTTACATCCTTCAGTGTTATGTTCAATTTTCTGAACTTTCCAAGGGTTTCTGGTTATGACTCATTCTTGTTTATCAAGGTGGGTTTTTATTATTATCATTATTTACTTATTTTTTGTTGGCAGTGTTTTACATCTAAATGAGTTTGGTCTCTTATCTCTGGTATCAACTAATTTTCTTTCGGAGAGATGAAAAGACACAAATAACTTTAGTCCCCTTGATAAAACTAGGTTTGTTATTCTGTTAATAAAATCAAGAATGGTGGCAATCACAGGCAGTGACAGAGCTAGCACTTTATGTGAGAATATCTCCCAAAGTTTTATTGAAACAAAATTATACACTTCCTCCCACATCATCTTGACTATGGACCCACTTAGAATTGAGGCTAGTAAGGGCGTTACTTTGAGGATCAAGGAGAGTCTTTGCCATTCTTCACAGCTGCTAGATTGCAACTGTCTTTCCTGGAAGGTTTAGTATGCTCCCTCCTGCTCATCCTGTACAACTATCCATGACAAACTAGATTCCTTACTTTACCACAGACTGTACACAGTTCTTAAAAATTGCTGATCTTTGCTCCTTCATCTAATGTGGCCCTTATCTTTTAATACTAAGAGAAGAAGCTAGAAGTTATTAATAAGTGATTATGGGTTTTGATATAGTCTAGTACTTCACAAACTGTTTCTTTAAAAGTTGGTGGGAAAAACCCCTAAAACAAATTCTCTGCTGTCACGTATTTGGGAACACTGACCTAAGTAAACTGGCTTCTTCACTGGAGAAATTTACAGTCTTTAATATGCCAATGCATATTATGAATCTCTGGGAGGGATTCTGCGTACAACAAATAATTGAACACGATTTGGGGGCAAATTTAATCACAGAATAGTGTTCTGTGGTACTCAGTTTGCAAGGGTTAACAAAGACATATTTATTTTTTGTTTTACAATTGTTATAATCATACTTACTGCCAATAAATCCAAAAGGAGAAAAATGCCTTCCTTTTCAAGAAAGTAATCCTCTGAGGGATAACATCCCAAAATGCAGCACCTTAAATAAAAAGGAAGTTATTCATTTAACAAGGATTTATTGTTAAACTCAATTTCTGAGTTTATTTCTACCAAAAAAAATTTTTGAAGAATATTTTTTCTTCATTCCTTTAAATCAAGTAAATTCTTTTACTTAAAAAATTGAACTTTGAAGAGACTTTGCCAGTGTAGTTTAATTTCAACTATTTTTAAACCAATAGCAATTAATTCTTTTTCATTACTGCCTATTTCTTTTCTATAGATGCAATATTCTCCTTTGCTTTCATGATATTTATTTGCAGATGAGATCTTTCCTCTGGTTGCTCTAGTAACTTTTTCTTCAAGGTTTATCCATTTATTGTCTCTCTTTCACAGTGTTGGCATGCCTCAAACATTTGATGATGTTTAATTACATCTTATCTTGCAGTTGAGATTATCTGCTAAAGTGCCTGCTGTTTAGGACTACACAGCTCACATGGAGTGAGGGGTTGAAGTTGCTGCCAGGGCTACTCACTGTTTTCCTGGGCGGGGTCAGATATGGGCTGAACAAGCTGTTGCTGCTGCTGGTGGTGCTAAATAGTAACAGAGACTAATCTCCATTTCTTCCAGGCATTGCAAGCCTGTGGGAGCCAACTTCCTCTGTCCCTTTCCTACTTAGCAAGGCTATTAATTATTTATGGTTCAGTAATAATATGGTAATTATTTAACATGGCTTCCTCTTGTTTCTGCTGCCTGTTTTGTGATAGTGGTTGTGTGCAGTGGTGGTAGTGGTGGTTGGCGCATAAAGGCCATCAGCTTGGTCCCTCCCACTCAGCTGGTTCCAGTTTTTACCACCTCGGTATGAATCACATTTATTCTGTTCCCACTTTTGAGGTAGTACTCTCTGATGCCTATCATGGGCTGCCTTTCACCTCTTTAATTCATAGCAATTTCAGTAATAGAAAAAATAGAGTATCTTTATTTGTTCAGAAATTAAACAATATATTTCTAAATCTCTCAAAGGTCAAAAAGAAAATCACAATGAAAATTAGAAAATAATTTGAATTTAATGATAATAAAAATAGATCATATTGAAACTCATGAGCTGGAGCTAAAACCATGATTAGAGGAGAACTTACAGCCTTAGATAAAAATATTAGAGCAGAAGAAAGGTTGAAAATCCATGATCCTGGCATCCACCTCAAGAAACAGAAAAGGTAAAATTGAATGGAAGAAAAAAAAAAAGAAATTAATGAAATATAAAGTAAAATAGAATCAATAAAGCACACAAATTGATTCTTTGAAAAGACTGATAATATTAATTCCTCATGAAAGCCATGAAGGAAAAAAAAGAGTGAGAGAAGGCAGAAATGAGTAATACCAGGAAAGAAAAAGAAGGCATCACTTTATATCCTACAGACATTAAAGATACAAACAACTGCATGACAGTAAATTTGAAAATTTAGACAAAACAAATGAATTCCTAGAAAAATACATCTTATCAGAACCTAAACAAGAAGAAATAGAAAATTTTAATAGACATGTATATACACTAAAGAAATGAAATCTATATTTCAGAACCTTTCTACAAAGTAAACTCTAGGCACAGATGACTTAATTGGTGAATTCCACTAATTTTTAAGAAAGATATAACAACAATCTTACACAAATTCTTTCTAGAGAATACAAAAAGAAGGAATACTTCCCAACTTGTTTTATGAGGTCAACATAAACTAGATACTAGAACTTGCCTCAGTTTAAGTCCCTGAAAAAAGGAAAAAGAATAGATGCCTGGTATCACCAATTAAACACTGAACTTATTCATTACTTATTATTTCTACCTTATCTCTTATCCAAAGGGATTTGAAGTTGTGTTATAATAAAAGATACAGATATATAACACCATTTATCTGTTAATTTTTATCTTAGTATAATTGTGATATATTAAATAAGGGATAAGACATTTTCTGCAGTAACCTCTGAATCCCAATATACTGGTAGATAGAAAGGGTTGTATTCATCAATACTCATCTCTGAATTTTTTACTATGCTTAATACAGTGCTTTGGTCAGTAAGAATTTGCTGTTGAAACTTATGATCAGGTTATCATGTTTCACTACATCCCTCTCTTCTCCACAGTAAAAAACTGGATACCTGACTAGCCCCATAGGCTATGTGTATCTGGATGAGAGCCGAGTAGTCTAGCTGTCCATAAAAACAGTGAATTTGCAGTGGGTAAAACCAGTTATTTGATCTTTTTTTTTTTTTTTTTTTTTTTGTGGGGAAGACCAGCCCTGAGCTAACATCCGTCGCCAATCCTCCCCTTTTTGCTGAAGAAGACTGGCCCTGGGCTAACATCGTGCCCATCTTCCTCCACTTTATATGGGACGCTGCCACGGCATGGCTGGCAGGCAGTGCGTCGGCGGGCGCCCGGGATCCGAACTCGCGAACCCCGGGCTGCCAAGCGCGGACTAAACCGCTGCGCCACCGGGCGGCCCCCAGTTATTTGATCTTACGAAAAGTAATATTCATCAGAGTTTTCTCCCCCCAACTTTATTGAGGTATAATTAGAATACAAAAGTCTGCATATAATTAATGTACAATTTGGTGAGTTTGGACCTATGTAAGTATCTTTGTGATACTTGTGTTAGTATCACAATCCAGGTAATAAAAGTATCCATCACCTCTGACAGTTTCCTATGTCCCTTTGTGTTTCTTTCGTTTGTTTTTGTACTAAGAACACTTAACATGAGATCCACTCACTTAAATTTTTAAGTACACAACACCTTATTGTTAACCACAGGCACTATATTGTACAGTACATTTCTGGAACTTACTAACCTGGTATAACTGCAACTTTATACCCATTGAACAACTGCTCAAACTCCTGCTTCCCCATCATTCTACTGTCTACATACCATTGTCTACTTCTATACTTTTGATTATTTTAGAGAAATCATGTATAAGAGATATTCTTCTTTGAATGACTTATTTCACTTAGCATAATGTCTTCCAGGTCCATCCATATTGTTGCAAATGGTAGGATTTCCTTCTTTTTTAAGGATGAATGATATTCCAATGTATGTATATACCATATTTTCTTTATCCATTCATCTGTTGATGGACATTTGGGTTGTTTCCATATCTTGGCTATTGTGAATAATGGTGCAATGAACATGGGAGTGCAGCTGTCTCTTCAAGATCTTGATTCAATTCTTTGGGATATAAACCCAGAAGTGGAACTGTTGGATCATACGGTAGTTCTATTTTTAATTCTTTGAGGAACCTCTGTACTATTTTCCACAGTGGCTGCACCATTTTACATTCCCATTAGCAGTGTAAAAGGGTTCCTTTTTCTCCACACACTCACCAACACTTGTGACCTCTTGTTTTTTTGATAATAACCATCCTAAGAGGTATGAGGTGATATCTCATTGTGGTTTTGATTTGCATTTCCCTGATGATTAGTGGTTCCATATAAGTTTCAGGATTGTGTTTTCTATTTCTGCAAAAAAATATCTTTACGATTTTCATAGGGATTACATTGAATCTGTAGGTCACTTTGGGTAGTATTGACTTTTAAACAATATTAATTCCTCCAAGACATGAACATGGGAAGTCTTTGCATTTATTTGTGTCTGCTTTCTTTCATCAGTGTTTTATAGCTTTCAGTGTGTAAACCTTTCACCTCCTTGGTTATGTTTACTCTTTAGTATTTGTTTTCTTTTTGGTGCTATTGCAAATGTGATTGTTTTCCTGATTTCCTTTTAGGATAGTTCATTATTGGTGTGTAGAAATGCAACTGATTTTGACTTTGTGTCCCACAACTTTACCGAATTCATTTATTAGTTCTAACAGTGTTTTTGGTGGAGTCTTTAGGGTTTTCTACATATAAGATCATGTCATCTGCAAACAGAGATAATTTTACTTCTTTTCTGATTTGGATGCCTTTTATGCTAGGACTTATAGTACTATGTTGAATAGAAGTGGTGAGAGTGAGCATCCTTGCCTTGTTACAGATCTTAGAGGAAAAGGTTTCAGCTTTTCACCACTGAGTGTGATCTTAGCTGTGGGCTTTTCATATACGGCCTTTACTGTGTTGAAGTCAGTTCCTTCTCTACCTAATTTGTTGAGGGTTTTTATCATGAAAAGATGTTGAATTTTGTCAAATGCTTCTATTGGGATGATTATGTGATTTTTGTCCTTCATTCTGTTAATGTGGTGTATCACACTGATTGATTTGTATATTTTGAAATATTCTTGGATCCCCAGGGATAAATCCCACTTGATTATGGTGCACGAACCTTTTAATGTGCTGTAGAATTTGGTTTGCTAACATTTTCTAGAGGATTTTTGCATCCATGTTCATCAGGGATATTGGTCTGTAATTTTCTTTTCTTATAGTGTCTTTGTCTGGCTTTGGTATCATGGTGATGCTGCTGTCATAAAATGAATTTGGAAGTGTTCCCTCTTCTATTTTTTGGAAGTGTTTAAGAAGGATTGGTATTAATTCTTCCTTAAGTGTTTGGTAAAATTCACCTGTGAAGCTATCTGGTCTCGGACTTTTTTGGGGGGGAGGTTTTTGATTACTGATTCAATCTCCTTATTGTTATTGGTCTCTTCAGGCTCTCTATTTCTTCTTGATTCAGTCTTGGGAGGTTGTATGTTTCTAGGAATTTGCCCCTTTCTTCTATGTTGTCCAGTTTGTTGGCATGTAGTCGTTCATAAGTCCCTTATAATCTTTTTTTATTTCTATAGCATGTTGTGATGTCTTCTCTTTAATTTATGATTTTGATTCTTCTCCCTTTGTTTCTTAGTCCAGCTAAAGGTTGTCAATTTTGTTATCTTTTCAAAAAACCGTTAGTTTTGTTGATATTTTTCTATTCTCTATTTCATTTATCTACTCTAATCTTTATTATTTCTTTTCTTCTGCTAACTTTGGGCTTAGTTTGTTCTTTGTTTTCTAGTTCCTTATGGTGTAAAGCTAGGTTGTTTTTATTTCAGTCTTTCTTCTTTTTTAATGTAGGCATTTATCACTACAAACTTCCCTCTTAGTACTTTTGGTATATCACATAAGTTTTGGTATGTTGTGTTTTTATTTTAGTTTGTCTCGAGAAATTTTCTAATTTCCCTTTTGTTTTTGTCTTTGACCCAATGGTTGTTCAAGAGTGTGTGTTTAATTTCCATGGATTTGTGAGTTTTCCTGATTTCCTTTTGTTATTGATTTCTAGTTTTATTCCACTATGGTCAGAAAAGATATTTGGAATGATGTCCATCTTCTTAAATTTGTGACCTTGCATGTGATCTATCCTAGAGAATGTTGCATGTGTGCTTGTAAAAAAACCTCTGTGTTTCCTCTCCACGCTCTACTGTCAACACTTCACTTCTAGCCACCAAATGTCTGTTTTTTTTCCCCACACCAACCAGTTCTCCAGTTCTCTGCAGACACCAACTGGGTGTCCTACAATTCAATTCTAACACAACTACCTGGATTTAGCATCAGCTCTCACAGGTTAAGGGCTATGTCCCACAAGAATATGCTGCCTCCCTCCCACTACCTTAGACTCCAGTCCAGGTTATCGCCTGTGCTTCTGACCAGCCAGCTATAAATCAGAGGTTCCACCCCTCCTTAGGATGGAAAATTTGTTAGAGTGGCTCAGGAAAACAGTTTATTTTCTAGATTACTGGTTTATTATAAGAAGCATACAGCTTGAGAACAGCCAGATGGAAGAGATGCAGAGGGCAAGGTACAGTGGATGGGGCGTGGAGCTTCCACACCCTCTCTCAGCACCTCCATGTGTTCACAAACCTGGAAGCTCTCGTGATAGCCTAGTTTAGGATTTTTATAGAGGCTTCATTATTTAGGTATGATTGATTACATCACTGGCCATTGGTGATTCAACTCCATCTCTAGCCTCTCTCCCCTCCCTGGAGGTCGAGGGTGGGGTGAAAGTTCCAACTCTAATCCATCATATGGTTGGTTTCCCTGACAGCCAGCCCCCCATCCTGTGGTTGTCTAGGGGCTTTCCAAAAATCACCTCATTAACATAAACTCAAATGTGGTTGAAAGAGGCTTGTTAAGAATAACAAAATATACTAACTTTCATCTTTATTACTCTGGAGCTATTATAGGAATTGAGAATAAATGACCAAATATTATAGGTGTTCCCACTGCTCTTATTGATTAGGAAATCACAGAGTTTTAGAAGCTCCATACTAGGAATGGAGCAAATATATATTTCTTATTATAAATCACATTATCACAGCACTTGAAAAGAATGTGTATTCTGCTGATATTGGTTGGAATGTTCTGTTTATGTCTGTTAGGTCCATTTGGTAAACAGTCATCAGAGTTTTCTTACAAATGTGTTCCAGAGTGGCTCTCATGAATCTTACCCAAATAGAACAAACGAAATGTGTTAAAGGTTAATGATATATGAAACTCAAATAATTTTCTCCAAAACAAAATTTCATAAATTAATGTTCAGAAAAGCAGTATTTTTGCCCTTAGGAATGCTAAAAAGTTTGGGAAACAACACCGATTAGGAAATACCTAATCAACTGGTTTTCAACTCCTTGAAGAGAAGATGAATGAGGAATTCAACAGTCTTCAAATATAAGAATACTGTATGAGGTATAGCAGATGCTTGTGTTTTCCCAGACCAAGCCAAAACGGAATGGGTTCAAGTTGCAAAAACAAGGACTTAAGTTTAGATACAAGAATGGTTTTATATTTGAGCAATGGACAAGATTACTTTTCAAAGGACATTGGTAAATGTCATTTCTGGACTACTGAAAAGAAAAAGGCATTGAGATAGTTATCCTTCTGGTGTGGTTTTGAGGGAAGAAAATTGGCATACATAGCTATAGAGGTAATTTTCTTGTACTGTGATTCTATCTAATTTGGGTACAGTAATACTCACCAAATGCTGTCCAATGTACTAAAAAGAAGTACATTATAGCCTAATCCACTCTGTAACTTCTTGGGGTCTGTTTTCATTACATGAAGAATTATATCCACTCCTTCACTTCCAAAAATTTCCTAAGAGATTTATTTAAAATTATTTCTCGAAATAAATAATACCTTCCTTTGTCATTTCATCCTGTCCTCTAAAACTTTTTCTACCAAAATACAACAACATTGTTAGGAAAACAGTACGTTTAATACAATTTTTTTTTTTCAAAATTTGTTCTTGTTTTTAGGAATTTGAGACAAATTATTGTAAAGCTAATCATTTTAAGAGAGGGCATTAATCAATATGCCAGCTTAATGTCCTTTTATATTTTTTGTTTTTTCCCTTTATCTCTCTTTAAAAAAAGTAAACTATAAGACTTGTCCCATGATTTTCCTCCACGTTATAATGAATATAGTCTAACATCATGTCAGATGAATACTAGTCAGCAACATCTACTTTAAGAGGCTGAAATTCTATCATGGAAGATTTTCTAATGCTCCCAAGGAGAAATAAATGGTAGATAAAAACCTTTAATAATTTATATGAAATTATTACCAGGTAATATTTGTCCCTTACCAATTACCTTTCTCATTGCCTTGTTGTTCAGTTCTGGTTCCCAGTAAGCAAGACTATGAATATTTTTCCAGAAGAGCACAGGCAAAGGGTGGTAGAATATAAGGAGAAGTTGCATCAAAGCTTGGAGCTAAGTATGCATTTACTGTTCTTGTTGCCTCTCCCTAAAATCCCTCTACTGAAACCTTCATAAATTTTTATTTTTATCTTTCCAATTCTGTCTCTTGCTATTTAGGCTTTCAATTTCTGAGACTCAGAGTCTGCTACAGAGTTTAAAAAGATCAAATGGAATTAAGCTCCTTTTCTAACTTTTAGCTTTAGGTATGAACCCAATTCAAACCCAAAACAGCATTTATAATGGTACAGCCCACTTTGGAAAACTGTTTGCCAGTTTCTTAAAAACATACACTTACTTTATGATCCATCAATTGCACTCCTATGTATTTATTCAAGAGAAATGAAAGCATTATGTCCACAAAAAGACTAGTACAAGAATGTTCATAGAAGATTTATACATAATAGTCCCAAATGGAAACAACCTGTGTTTATCAATAGGGGAATGGAGAAATAAATTTTGGTATATTCATACAATGAAATAGTATTCAGCAATAAAAAGGAATGAACTACTGATACATGTAACAACATGCATATATTTCAGAAATATAATTCTGGATGACAGAAACCAGATATAAGAGGGTAAATACTATGTGATTTCATTCACATAAAGTCAAAGAATTGGCAAAACTAATTTATGGGGCTAGAAATCATGGTGGTGGTTGCCTAGAGGCAAGTGGGGGGATGGCTGCTAAGGGGCATGAAAGAATTTTATAGAGAGATAACATTCTATATTTTAATTGAGGTATTGGTTAAATGGGTGCATACATTCGTCAAAACCTACTGAATAATATACTTAAGATCTATACACTTTACTGTATATAATTATACTCTATTTATAAAAAAAAAGAATATTAAATTAAATCTTCACAAGATTAAAAAACACCAACATTTACGGATACTTACTACGAAAAAGTTCCTAATGTTAGGTGATTGGGAAACCTGAATGAAAGTTTGAGACACAGGCATACATACCTTCCTAGGAATATGATGTTCACAAAGACCAGATAATATAAGTAATATATCAGATTGAATTTCCAAAACAATGGCTTCTTCCTTGTCATTAGATTTGCTTATTGTATTTTTAAAGATCCCTTGTATGAAAAAATTTAGAAAATATAAAGTTATTGGACACTGTATTTTTATTTTGATCAATTACTGTTTTGAAATCCCTTCTTATAAAATTTCAGCTAGAGAAACAATTTTAAAAGGGGTTATTTTCATTGCATAGTTACCTAGAAGCTGTAGACAGAAGATGATAAATGGATTCTTTGAGCTTTCAATACAATCAGTAGCCCCATCTATATAGAATTTCTAGTACAGAATTAACGGAGTGTCATTAAAATATGCCCTAAGAACCTGATAATTTGCCCAGCAAACAAAACTGTTTAAAAATATACAGAGTTACATTAGGCAGACAAGAGTGCCTTTGCAAATAAATAACCAAAATGTCTGATCATAGCTTGCCTCATCTCTTCTTCTCCTCATGGTTAACATGGCCAATTTTAAGCAAAGGTGAAAGACCTCTGTATGTTTCCTATTCCTGTTACTTCCATCTGCATCCTCTCCTAATGCCTACCTGAAGGCGTCTTCAACAAGTTTGGGTGGCAGTATTCCCACATCCTTTAAAATCTCTCCCTCGGTTCTAATCAAAATTAGAAAAGATTTGAAAACAGCCACTTACACTGATGGAATGACATTCACAATAAAATTTTGCCTCAGAAAGGAATTTTCCTTTAAGCTTTCAATGAGGAACAAAAGTCATTTTTCCGCTGTTAAGGGGTCACTGGCATTAGCAGAAAGGTGTGGAGCTGTGTTTCAAACTAAGAGGGGCACAGAAATCACAGCCCATCTCCATAGTTGGCCCTGAAAGGATGATTCTTGGTCCTGTTAGGATGAATTACAGGTGGGGATCAGGCCCGAGGGGGGCTAGTTGAGCATGTTGGAGGCCCAGTGCAAGGACATGCCAGGGACAGAGGGGCTCATGCTCCTTTACCAAGAGCATCTTCTAGGAATCCAATCCCCAGGCTGCTTTTCCTTTCTAGATGATCTCATTCTCCTTCCTACCTGGGTGCAGGAATGTCACTTTCCCTGTTGTCCGTAACACATGTTATGTTAACACTGAATTATTTTCTTCATATTTCAGTGTGCTTTTCTTCTCTGCTTTTACCTTCTCCTTGTTCCATTCTAAATCATCTGATACATTTCTTCCAGATTTCTCTTCCTAAAACAGCATTATACATATAATTTCCCTGATCAGAACCACTAATGGCTCCTCATGCCTAAAGAAGATAAAGTTCAAACTCTACTATCTACCTTTCAAAACTCTTTCTAGCTTGGCCCCTGACTAGACAATTAACCTTATCTTATATTACTTGTCTTCATAACACTCTGAGTCTACCTAAGCTAACTCTGAACACATCATCGTGCATATTTTAGTACCATGTCTCTGCTCATGATGTCTCCTTGTTTGAAAGACCATCTCTTTTTTTTTCCTCTTGAAACTAGCCTTACCTCACACCCCAACTCAATTAAGTTTCCTGTTAAGATTGCCCAGCCTTGAAAACTACCCAAATCTCTTGGTTTCTGTTAAATTTCAGAATTTACTCTCTATATTACTTGTCAGGTGCCTTACGGATGGTGCAGGGTAACACATGCTATCTTTCTATGATAAGGCCCCCAGCGTCCTGCTCTGAACATGTTTGTGATCCCAGTGCCTACAGAAAAGGTGGATAAACATTTACATTTACAATGCGATTACTATTTCTTGAGCATATTATTACTACAGAACCCTCTGGTAGATTCAGTAAGAAAAGCTTCCTGCCTCTACAAACTCACGTGATAAAGATCAGCACTTTTCAAGTTAAAGGGAAAAGGTCTTAAGAAGAAAAGAACCCTTGCTATTTGTTTTCCCATTTCCCCACCCCTCTTACTCCTCCAGCTAAGATTAAGACTTCTTCCTGGACATATGGAAAATTGTTTCCTAGACTCCATTCAGTTAGGCTTGGGCCTTAAGACTGAGTTCTGTACAATGGAATGTGCACAGAAGTGATAAAATCTGCTTTCAGGTTTGGTCATCCTAAGCAGACTCATCAATATTTTTGTCTAGCCCCCTTTTCAATATCCTTACTTTCTTACTAGTATTATTATTAGAGGGCACCACTCCACTCCACTAATGATGGAAGAGTAGGCACTTTAACAACAGATAGAAGAGTTTCTGAGTAGGCATTTGTAATTAATTGACATACAGCAAATTATATGACTTACTCATGAGGCAATCATTGAATGTGAATATGACTAAAATAGCTCTTACTTTTCAAAGTCAGGAAAGCTTAGGGCCAGAGGACTATTTATTTTTTAAGAAACAAAGGCAAAAGGCTTTTTGTTTAGGGCTTCTGAATCTTACACTGAGCTCACAGATATGTATTTTGGGGATAAGGCGATTTAGCACAGTCAGTTCTAAGTTGAAAATCAAGGATATCCTGATATTTCATATCAGAAAAGAATCTCCTATGTACCTTTCTGTATATACCAGCATACCAGTGTTCTGGTACGTCAGATGCACTGGAAAAGGTAATGTTATCCTCTTTTAAAACAATCCCAAAAGGTCTGGCCAAAGAGTGATAATCATATTACTAGAAGAATGAAACATGACAATACTCCATTAAAAACAAAGATAAGAAGGGCTGGCCTAGTGGAGTAGTGGTTGAGTTCACGTGTTCTGCTCTGGCAGCCCAGGGTTTGCAGGTTTGGATCCCGAGCGCGGACCTACGCACTGCTCATGAAGCCATGCTGAGGCAGCGTCCCACATAGAGTAGCTAGAAGGATGCACAACTATGATATACAACTACCTACTGGGGCTCTGGGGAGAAAAAAAGGAAAAGAAGGAGGAAGACTGGCAACAGATGTTAGCTGAGGGCCAATCTTCCTCAAAAAAAAAAATATCCTAACTTAAAAAAAAAAAGATAAAGATAATCCTAAATGAAATGGTATCTGAATTGAGTAAACAAATGTTTAAAGGATAAGTGATCATGATATTTCAGTAAAGACAAACTGATTTATAGCAACTATACGAAACAAAAATCAAGAAAATATTTAGGAGTTTCTCAGCTATAAAGACAAAACAAATAAGTAAAAAAACATTTCAAACAAAATCTCTAATATATAATATTCTACTTTCATCAGCGCACAGACATGTTGTGTCTTACCTGTCAATTGCTGAATTGTTCCCTTTTCACAAAGATCCTTGTTTATAGTCTCATCTTCAAGGTAGACCATGGCTCTTAAGAGTCTTAAACTGTAACGCATCTGGGCAAACTTGTTGCCACGGCCGCCTGTACCATGAAAACTGTTACCGTGACTAAAGAAGGAATCTGTGGAGAAATATTAATAATTTATTTTACACCAATAAATTTAAAACATAAAACATTTCAAATAAACCAAATATATCAGACATCTTATGAATCTATAAGTTTAAACAGACGTTAAAATTTTGTCATACTTGCTTTAGTTTTTTTTTTAAAGTAAATATAATCCCTTCCGCCTCCTGCTTCTATTTCCAGAATAAAAATACGTGCTTTAAAATTTTACTCACATATATCATATTGCATGTATCTTTTGTAACTTGCTTCTGTTACTCAACACAATATTTTAAAAATCATTTGCATTGTCACAAGTAGATCTAGATCATTCCTTTTAACTGCTTTCAGTATTCATTTTATAAATAAATCACTGTTTGTCCATTCACTAGTACAAATAGCTACAATGAACATTCTGATTCCTGTCCTCTTATTCCCACTGGGAAGAGTTTTGTTATGTGACACCAGAATCATATAGTGTATACCCACTGAATTTTACTAAAGTTGCCAGATTGTTTCCCAAAGTGGCTATATGGATATAATGTATAAGACAAATAGATTTTTCCCAATCTGTTAAATGTGAAACGGTAGTTCATTGTTATCTTAATTTGCATTTCTCTGATTACCAACGGGGTTGAGCATCTTTTAATGTTTTTTGAAAATCTGAGATTTTCTCTCAAATTTTGTGACTCGGCAGTCCCTATTCTTTGTCTATTTCTCTACTGAGTTATTTTCTTTTTTGATATGTAGGAGTTCTATATGGACCTGAATTCTAATCCTTTATCAGTCACAGGGATAGTAAACGTCTACTGTCAGTTTGTAGATTATTTTATTCAGATTTTGTCCTATAGACGTTTCTATGTTTTACACTAGTTAAATGCATTTAATCTTCTACTGTATTGTTTCAGCTCTTCTGGTTCTTAAAAATCTTTTCCTACCCTGTTATCATAAAGATATTTTCCCATGTTTTCTTCTAAGACTTTTACAGTTTTAACTTTTCATATTTAGGGCTTTAATTCATTTTGCAATTGTTTTTAACAAGGTGAAAGAACGTAATTTTTATTTTTTCACATGGAGGGCCAACTGCCCTAGCACCATCCTTCTCTCATTCATTGGCAATATCATCTCTGATAATGCCAACTTCCCATATATTCCATTCCATTCATCTATTCCTGGTCTAGTACCTTACAGTTTTAATTACCATAGCTTTATGGTAGGTCTTGATAAATAGCAAGGCAAGTCGTCCTTTATTCTTTACAATACGCTTTCTTTAAAAGGTTCTTTAGAAGTAGCTTTATGTTTAAAGCTTAAAAAAAAAAGTTCAAAATACTGTTCTGAGTATTGTGTACAGGTTAAAAAGATGGGTTCCAGAGCTACACTGCCTGCATTAAATACTGCTTCTGCCACTTACTGTGTGGCCAGGAATAAATTATTTAACTTCTCTGATTGAATTCTACCCATCTGACCAAGAGGGATAATGATAGTACCTATAACTCCTCGATTTGTTATGAGCACTAAATGAGTTAATATTTGTAAGGTGTTTAGGCCTACCACATAGTAGGTACTCAATAACTGTTAGCTATCAGTCTTCCTCCCATTAGGCAGCATTTTCTCTTCTGCCTTATAGTCTTCTGTAAACACAAATGATATAAAGGATACACAGAAGAATTGTTTTATTTAATACACAGTAATTTAACAAGACTAAATTTGTAACTAAGTATATTAGAAACTAGAGAATAAAAAAAAAGCTATAATTTTTCCCTCCCTCATGGATAAATGATATTCTTGATCTAATACACCACACAAGATTATTTCCAAATTAAAATTGCTACCAGAAGAGAATGCAGTATCTTCCTTATAATTTTTTTTAAAAGAATGTATTACTTATTTTCTTTCTAGGAATTATGAGAATTGAAATAAAATATTTGTACAAATTGAGGCTCTGCTAATTTGGTAGACTATATGTGGAGTTATTACTTCTGGCTAGAGATCTAGATTTTAAGCTCCATAAAGGTAGGGATTTTATTTAATTTTGAACATAAATCTATCTTCAGCAACTAAAACAATATCTGGTACCTAATAGGCATTGAATAAATGCTTGTTGAATGAATAATTAAAATATTACCAGGACTTAGTATAATTGGTGGATATGCCTAATAATACAAAACTTTAAATCAGACTACATGAATGATTTCTTTTACTGAGTGGTATGCATCAACTATAGTTATGACACTTACTAATGTCTGACTTTAAATGAAATCTCAGGTGTTTTTCTTAAAACAAGGAAAGACATTAAAATCACAGGAAGCCAGACCTATATTTTTATTTCTCTTTGCTTAATTTTATTTCTTTTTCTATATATATATTGAGAGTTCAGTTGAAACATGTAGACTAGAATTTTGATAGGAATCTTGAAGGGCCACTCACCTTCACTCTCACACCATTCGAGAAATGCAAGGACTCGAGCATTCCCCTGGTACAACATATACTCTTCTATTAATAAGGGAGCCACTGAGGACAAAGTGGCAATTGCATGCAGTTGCAATTCTTCATACTGAGCTGCAGACCACTCAATTATTTTGTGTTTCTCAGGCTTTTTAACATAAGTAAACAAAGCCAAAATAACTTTGCCGTCAATTAATAGCTATGAGAAAGGGAAAAAAGTACGTTGTTAGAAACATAATTAAAACAATTTCATTTAATCTAAGAAAATTATTAAGATTTCCAATTTGATGCTTTATTGATCATGTAAAAATATTTCCTTCCCAAAGATCCCAACCTATGTTAAATCCAAGGGAAAAAAAAAAACTCCAAGATACTAAACTCAATAACAACAGCTGACTATGATCCTCTTTTCTGGGATATGTACTCTCCAGCTGACAATAATGTAAAATAAGTATTAATTTTTTTTGTCTATGCTGTTTTAGTTCTTGCCTGTGATAAAACCACAGGAGTAGAAAATTTGGGCCAAATAAACTGCTGGCATTTCTCTCTTCCCTCTTTCTTTTTTAAAGGAAACATTTCACAGACTCAATTGTATACTATAAAAAATCCATTTTATGTGAAGTAATGATTATGGCTAAGTTTTAAGCACACACAACAGAACTTATACAAATATTCTAGCCAATGAATGCTAGTCAAGTCACAAGCCATATTTAATTATATGCCTAGAATTTTAAGATTGTATTGAATCCAGGATTTCAATAAAAATAAATAAATGCATAGCCATTATAATTTGACAATCAAGTTAATATTATAGCTGATGCTGATTGATACATACAAGTATTTATGGTTTACAAGATAGTAACACATCATGTGCTATATTCTATTCAATTTTCTCTACATTTGGAATTCTTCTATAAAGACTTTTTCACAATAACATCTATGAACTTTTCTAAACTTTCTACTAGTCCACATGGAAAGAACATAAGATTTAGAATTGAGAAAACAGGAATAGGAATAACAAGTAGTTCTAGCATTACTGTAAGGAGTAAGTAGATAATGTTTTTGAAATACTCTGTGAATTGCAAATAATAGTACACATATTCACTACCACTACTATTGCTAGGCCATAAATATACAACATAAAAAAAAAATCAGTTGATTCCACTACTCACATGGTGCTTTAAGAAGCTCACCTAGTCTTTGCACCATTTGACTCTGTTGTCAAGTAAAATTGGTTTATAAACTATAGTGTAAAGTTTATTTATTGTCTTTATACCTATCATTTTAATAGTTGTATAATACTCTACTATAGGAATAAACTATATTTTATTGAGTGATTTTCTATTTGGCATTTCAGAAAATACATTTAGGTTCTACAGAATATCTGTTTTTTGATATAAATAATAAGATTGTAACTGTAAAGACTTTCTTTTTTTTTTTTTTTGTTGAGGAAGATTAGCCCTGAGCTAACATTGTTGTCAATCCTCCTCTTTTTGCTGAGGAAGATTGGCCCTGGGCTAACATCTGTGCCCATCTTCCTCCACTTTATATGTGGGACGTCTGCCACAGCATGGCTTGATAAGTGTTGGGTAGATCCGTGCTCGAGATCTGAACCTGTGAATCCTGGGCCTCCAAAGTGGAGCATGTGAACTTAACCACTATGCCACTGGGCTGCCCCCAAGACAATTTTTCTTTTTCTGAGCATTTTTTAGTATATATATTCCTCAAAGTAGCAGTACCAAGAAAATTCTGAGCTCTTTTAATCCTCATGATAATTCCATGAGGTAGATGTTATCCCTATTCTGAAGTTGAGATACCTGGGATTTAGAGAAACTAAACAATCTATTCAAGATCATATAGCTAGAAAGTGACAGCACTGGATTCCACCTGACCAAAGCCTTCACCACTATACTATACCACCCTTACATTATCATTAATGATATTGATAGAATGAATTCCCACTTCTTTTCCAAGGTAACCCCTTGGAGCTTGAAAGAGTTTTAGGACTCAAATGAATTTTCCCTTAAAGCAGCAAATAACTAAACTAATGGAATTGTTAGTAGATTTTTTTCTATCAGTTTATAGTTTACAAAGCCTTCATCTCAATCTCACAACAGCCCTGTGAGAGGGCAGAAGTATTATAACTCTCCTTTTACAGGAGGAGGAACTGAGCCTCAGAAAGTTTAGGTGATTTTGCCAAGGCCACATACCTAGTAGGTGATAAGACAGAAGTGAAATTCACTTACAGTGTTCTTCAAATTACATCATACTGTTATGTAGGATATAAACTATTAAGAAAAATTCATGGATAACAACAAAAAAATGTAAAGACATTAGGTTTGTGTGGAGAAAAAGCAGGTTCATAGGGTTTGAGACTGGCAGCACAGATGTTAGCAATTTTCTCCAGCATTAAATCATCCCTTGTTACTATGGTTAGAGACAGACTATCAGGCTGGATGGGCCTATTTGGATCTTCTTTCTTTTATGTTCTCTTATTTGGGAGATCTAAATATATAAATACATCTCTAAGGTTCTCCTACTTTTCTTTGGTTTATGTGGTTTAAATTTAGGTAAGTTCACTGTTTATTAACAGATAAGCAAAGGAAATTTTGAAAAGGTGAAATTCTGGCCAATAAGATCTTGTTACTTTCTATGGTAAACATACGGGTCAATGAAAGATTTTCAGTCATGACTTTAAAAAAGTTACACTACAAAGTAATAATTTTAATTTTTGCTTTAATTACTCATTACCTGTACAGTAGGTAAATCTTTACTTAAGATCACGATTATATTGAATAGCAATTTCTTCAACTCAAAATCTTCATAGGAATTAGAAAGCTTAAGCCCTTTTACCAAAGGATTTTGACTTTTAACTGTGATGGGAAAAAAAAAGAAAAAATAAAATAAGAGTTAAAATGATGTATAAGACTCATGAAGATAACTATAGGTTGCAAGTTTCATGGTTTTTACCTTCATTAAAGGTTGCAAATAGTATCAAATCCCTGGTAAAGCCACATTCCTAATACAAATACACAAAAGGATGAATTAATTAGATGGAAATTAAGTTACAGATGCCCATATTTACCTAATATTTAAGTATCTTTATCAGATTCCTCTTGTCATTCAATAACAATAATAGGAAAGCAAGAAATAAAAGCACATAGCCAGATTAACTTGTAATTTATTGAATACTAAACTTACTTCTGTAGGTTCTAAGAAACATCTTACATTATTCTATAAATATTTTACAAGATGCTGCTTGAAATTTGGTAAGAACCCAAAATGTATTAAGACCACAAGTCACTTATGTAATTCATTATCTACTCTTTCAGGTGACAAAATAAGGGAGGAAAATACAGACATTTTCAACAGCTTTTCTTCTTAAACACCCCCACTCCCCACCCTGACCCCAAACACTCTCATTATGTCAAAGATTTGGTCAAGAGATAACCAAGCCCTTCCTACTTAACATGAAAAGCCCTGAAGAATGACCAGAATTGCAAACATTTCAGCACGAGGGAACCCATTCCCGACAGAGATATCCTAGCTGGACTTTGGACATTAGGGAGAGCTTACAGGGGCAAGTCTTTGGCTTTTAAGCTTGCAGCTTTATACTCCTACTTTAGGACCCATATGGTTTCTTTAAAACGTGAGGATGTTATCCCTTTGACTCACAGTCATGAAATTCACCTGAATCTTTGCAAGATGCTAATGAGAACTTATTGACTGACCAGGGGCTTCCAGAGAAACATACAGGTTCACTCACACATTGCAGCCATGACTAGGAAGCTAAGTAGGATTGTTTCCCCATTTGCACAGTATGAATTCCATGACTGCTCTCTTATGTTGGGATCACTTGATGTCCACTGATACGGGGTTGAGGCCTTCACTGCCAAATTTCCTTTAAGTACAACTTAGAAAGTACATGGCTGATATGTGAATTTCGTTGCCAAAGATCTCTACTCAATGATTTTTACGTTATAAAATATGGGGAAGCTCAGCTTCTGGTATGGCTGAGTAGATCCTATAAGAAAGCCCCCTGCAGGTAACAATTATAAACTCTGAACAAAAATACAAAAACAACTATCTTGTGACCAAAACCAAGCGTATACTGGAGGGGAAATGGCACAGCATGAGTTTCCCTTTTTTTTTTTTTTTTTTTTTTGTGAGGAAGACCAGCCCTGAGCTAACATCCGTCACCAATCCTCCTCTTTTTGCTGAGGAAGACTGGCCCTGGGCTAACATCCGTGCCCATCTTCCCCTACTTTGTATGGGACGCCGCCACAGCGTGGCTGACAAGCGGTGCATCAGCGGGCACCCGGGATCCGAACCTGCGAAGCCTGGGCTGCCAAGCGCAGACTAAACCACTGCGCCATTGGGTGGCCCCCTCCCTTTTTTGTTTTAATGGCTTTTAGACAGGCCAGGCCCTAGTCTGCACCTTATGGGGATGCTAAAACTCAGGCTAAATCTGTAATCTTAGTGGTTTGAAGAATCAGAGGACAGAGGTAATCACAGGACAACCACCGCTACTGGAAAGTGAAGGGAGAAATCCCATAAAGGAGAGAGCCAGGGCAAGGGAACTTCCCAGATCGCTGGCTGATGCCTAAACCACACAAAGGCAGGGAATGCTCATGTATCCCAAGTAAGGCTAAAAGAAATGAACTGAGATGTGAACTGCCATCTATGATAGGGATGAGTCTAGCCAAACTAAATGCATATTAATACAAAAAATAAATACTTTTCAGAGGAGTACACCAGAATCCACAGTAAAGATGCTCATAATGAATGGAAAGACAGGAACTCTCAACAGAGAAATAGAAACCATGAAAAGGAACTAAAAGGAAATTCTAAAACTGAAAAATATAACATCTGAAACAAAAATGTACTGAATGGGATTAATAGCAGAATGGAAATGACAGAAAAAAAAGAGTCAGTGAATTTAAATATATAGACCAATACAAATTATCCAATCTGAAGAATAGAGAGAAAAATGATTGAAAAAAGTGAACAGAGCCTCATAAACCTGTGGGATAATATTAAAAAGTCTAACATACATGTAATCAGAATTCTAGAAGAAGAGGAGTGAGAGAATGGGGCTGAAAAAATACTTGAAGAATAATGGCCCCAAATTCTCCAAATTTAGTGAAAGGCTTAAATTTACATATTCAGGAAGCTCTATGAACCTCAAGCAAGATAAATACAAAAAAATCACATCTTGGCACACCATAGTAAAACTGCTGAAAACCAGAGATAGTGAAAATCTTGAAAAACAGCCAGAGAACAAAATGATACATTGTACCTAGGGAAACAACAATCTGAAAAAATTGAATACTTCTTATCAGAAACGATGGAGGCCAGAAGACAGTGAACAATCTCTTTAAAGTGCTAAAAGAGAATAATTTTCAACATAGAATTCTATATTCTATGAACACAGACTTCAGGAATTAAGGTGAATTAAAGGTATTTTCAGATGAAATAAACTAAGAGAATTTGTTGCCAGCAGCCAGCAGATCTGCATCTTAAGAAATGGTAAAGGAAGTTCTTCAGTTGAAAGACAAATGATACCAGATAGAAACTTATATCACCAGGAAGGAAAGAAATGCATCATAAATGGTAAATATGTGAGTAAGTTAAAAAATAAGAGGAGGATCTCAAGTTTCCAAAGGGATGCAAAGAAGACTTGGCAGAGTGCAAGTATACTGGTGACCATCACGACATTACAACATAACTCATCATCACAACAACATACATAAATATTATAACACAGAATAGGACTCCCTCCACCAGCACCTACCACTTCCACAATTAAAATGAATACAATTTGATTCATACTTACAATCATTGGTGCTCCAGGATTTTGAGCTATAATTGTAGTGATCACTAATATATCGTTTCTAAGCTGACGATCGTAATGACTAAAACTTCTCATAAACAAATTTTTAAATACTTCCTTCAAAGCCCTAGAAAGTAAAATCATATCTTTAAAAAGATATTTCTATGGAAATACTACTTTTGCCTATCAACAAAATCTCCCTTTTCATATTATACTATTCATTTCCAAGCATTTCTAATCTTTTCTACATTTCCAGATCCGCCTCTCATTCACTGTTTACTAGATAATACACCTCTTTAGAAGGACTTAACAGGCCTTTCAGGTTCTAGTGCCTGTAAACACTGTTAACTTCATCTCTCACTATTCTACCCCGTACTTCCTGCTCTTACCATATTGAATTTCTTTCAGTTTTTTGATTTTGCTAGATTCTATTTTCAATTCTGGTCCCCTGTCTAGAATGCTCTCTGCATGCAAAACTCTTCTGTGTTGCCAATTTGTACTTATTATTCAGATACCAGATTAGGGTTCCTTAGGAAGCATTTATTAACTCTCCAAGTCTGGGTCAGGTTCCCATGTACAATGGGCATTTGTTGCTTTGCCTCCTGGGACCCACTTGCCCTTATAGTAACAGTCCCTTATTTTTATTTAGGCATTCACTCTTTCCCCACTTTTGGTCTTATGAAGCTGCCTTCAGCTTCTTTTTAGCCAGTCAGAGCATTCCGTCTCTCGACACTAGTAATTCACTCTGGAATGGGCATATGGCCAACACCAGACCACTCAGGGCCATCAGGGACTCAATTCAAAGAATTTTCTTTGAGGTTCCAGAATAGCAAGTCTTCTCTTCTGCTTGATTTGGGGTTGTGACGATGTGAACCTAGACTTCTTAGGTCTCACCATGTGGAGCTTGGGAGGAAAGACAATACAGTGGAAGACAGTACAGAGAGATGAAGAGGGCCCAAGTCCTGATATTTACTGAGACTTGAATGCACCTGCACATAAAACCAGTTTTATCCTTGACTTTCTGGTTACATGAACCCATAAATTTCCTATATGGTTTAAAACAGTTGGGTTGCGAGTTCAGTCACTTGCAAACAGAAATGTTCTGATTCACCCTCTTCTGGAGAACACAATGCACCTTGTGATACTCTCTTTCATAACATTTAGTAGGCTCTCTTTTAGTTGCCTATTTACTTGTCCATCTCTCCTAACACAATGCAAATTCCATGAAAGCAGAGACCATGTCTGTGTTGTTTTCAATTGTATTTCTATGGCCCAGTACTGAACTTGGCACAGAGCAGACAATAATTATTTGATGAATAAAAGTAACTTAAAGGCACACTCATATTTTATTGCTGATGCTTACTGCAGTATCTGGAAGACAGGAAATACTGAAAAACGGATTTATGGAATGAACAAATGGTTCTTTTAAATGTCTAACTTTATCTTATATGTATTCAAAGACATAATTTAGTTTTGTTAACAAGCTACTTTAAAAGCCTTTCACATAGAAAAAAATGGCTTGTTATTTGCAGATGCATTTATACCATCGCACAAAAAAGATGTCCTGAAACATAGCCATTACATTATCAAAAAGTCCAAAGGAACACAAATTCAAACAAAGATGTTATGTCACTGCCTATAATTTTAAGGTTAAAAAACATTCCTATCTAACCACATGTACTTACAGCAAACATTCTAAGTTACTAAGCTGTTGTATGATTTCTTGTTTTGAAGTTTTTTCCAATAAATTCCAGAGTATTTCTGATGAACGAAACAGAAGCTGTCCAGAGGGATCTGGATCATTGAGGTAAGCACAAATTCCACTGGCTGCTTGTGCTTTCACCATTAAAGTACAATTAACTTCTGAAAATAAATTTTAAAATTATGTTGTACAGTCTTGACATTGTTAGATAGAAACAAAAATAGGTGAGACTGACGTGTTCAAATTTAATAATATACAAACCAGAAGTTGAGAGATGTTGCAGAACTTTAAGTACCCAAAGTTTCTCAACAAGTTGATTTTCCAGCAAGGCCAGTGACTGGACCATTGTTTTTGCCAATCCTCCAACTTCAGCCATTTGAATCTTATATGATGAACTAGCTTGCTGGTAACCTAACAACAATTATTTAAGAAATATGTACAGTTGTTTCACATAGTAATCATCTATGTTAAGACAAAGGAATGAGTAATTTATCATTAAACAACAGCAACAACAACAAAAACTTGAAAAAAGTGCATGGCATTTTAAAATGGTATAGCACAGGGATAGGCAAACTTTTTCTATAAAGGGCCAGATAGTAAGTATTTTATGTTTGGCAGCTTATAAGGTTTCTGTCTCAAATACAGTCATGCGTCGCATAACAATGCTTCGGTCAACGACAGACCATATATATGATGGTGGTCCCATAAGATTAGTACCACAGAGCCTACGTCTGTAGTAGGCTATACCATCTAGGTTTGTGTAAGTGCACTCTATGATGTATGCATAACGACGAAATTGCCATTCCTGTCTCTAGGGCTATGTCTCTTACAATTGCTCTACTGAAGACCTTTCAGCTGTGGTCCCACATGTCCAGCCATGCTCATCACTTGAAACCAACTGTGACAGTCAGTGAGTGCATTGCCTAAGGTTCTTAATTTTCAGAGCCTGATCAAATTAAGGTCAACCTTATTTCTCTGCACCTTAACTTCTCTGTCTCATCTCATACATCATTTGTCTTCATTTCTTTCTGTCTTAAAGAAGGATGCCTGTATCTTGCCAAGGTTAACCCTAAGCTTGTGCTTTTAATTCCATCCTCTCATGCTTTCTTTGGTAATTTCACCCTCCCATTTTCCACTTACTAGTTTCTTGTTCCTCTGCCTAAAAACTTCATTTTCCCCTACCCTAAAAATAAATAAACAACAACAAAACCTAAATATCCTTCTTTGATCTTGCTACCATTTGAGCTGTTCTCCATCTTCCTTCTTTTTCTTCACCATCTGATCTTAAAATATGTCTGCATTCACTGCCTCCACTCTCACAATCCTCTCATTCTTTAGTCCTGTATCTGCCCCGATCACTTTATGGCAATAGATCTGCCAAAGATTAACTATACTTTTCAGATATCACATTAACTTGGCCTTTTAATTTCTCAATTACAGAATCCTCTACAGTATTTGACACTTCTTCCTTCATCAAACATTTCACTCACTGGCGCACAGACATGGCAGTCTTCAGGTTTTCTTCCTCCTCTTTGAAACTCTGTTCACTGCCAATTTCTTTGGATCATTTTTCCCCAGATCTCAATATGGGCACTTTTCATGTTGCCATTCTTGGTCTCTTGCTGTTTATATGCTTCATCTCCTGGCATTTGTGGTCTCTGCTTTCAGGATCCAATATTATCTACTAAACACTTCCACCTGTCTATCTCATCAATAGCTCAAATTTGACATTTAGTAATCTCTTTACTCATTTCTTTACTTCAGATGTCTTCACATTTTCCCCTAGTCAAAACTAATCTCTCTTTTCTACCACAGTCTTATTTCCACCTATTTTAAGGAACATATAACTTTAAAAAATATTACTTATATCATCTCTCCCTTCCTAGATTGAGTATAAATTACAGAAACTATGAAGGTAGGAAGTATGTCCTAAATAACATTATATCCTCCACACTGCAAGTGCCCTCTGCCTTGATACCACCCATTTCAGTGTGATTGATTTTATCATTACATATAAAGTCTCTTAGCTGTAACATGCAGAACTTTTAGCATTAGGAATTGAACATCTAATTGGGTGGGACAGATATTATAAATAATTGTAAAATGTTAGAAAAATGATAAATAATATTATCAACAATATTAAATAACATTAACTAATAGTAATAATTAACCTAATTTGGGTATGACTTTAAAATTTGTGTCATAAATACTTAGCATCAGAATAAAAATATGTAAATATAAAGTTGAAAAATATGTATAAAATTTTTTGTTTAAAATGACTGAAGAGCTCTAGACTACAAAAAAAGCTTTGTTTTTGATGTGTTGCATTTATGATTCCACTGTGTCTTTCCAAGTTCAAAGAGAAATAAAATAGAATATTCTATTTTATAAAGACATAAGTAATTACTGAAAGATCATTGAAAACTTCACCTGTAATATGCTTCTTTGGTGGTTCTGCATGATAAAAGTCAATAATACACTTACAAATTTGTATCCTCAATTCAGAACTAGGTATTTTCATTAAGTCACCTGCCAGAAAGATAAATGAATGTTATTTAATAATACCGTCATAAATTTACTTGAAAATTTAAGCATCAAGTGTTAGTAATAGGATTATTAAAAATACCCTCATCAGAGATTCAAATTGGATCATGTAATTTTATACACACACACACACACACTCATACATGAAACACCCTGGACCTATCCTCATAACATCTGGCCCCTCAATAAACTCAGCTTCTCCTGTCCAGAAAAAAAAGAATGGGGATTAACAGCTAAATGCTGGAACTAGACTGTCTAAGATTAAATCCTGGCTCTGCCACTTACTACCTGTGTAAACTTGTGTCTTAGTTTTCTCATCTATAAAATGGGTATAACAATAGTTACTACCTTAAAGATTGCTGTGAGGATTAAATGAGTTAAGATGAGAAAAAGGCTGAGAACAGTGTCTGGCATATTGTAAGTTACTGTTATTATTTTGGCAAGATATGGGTTAGCATTTTCCTCCCTAAATAGAGAGTCAGTAATTTGTTGCCTCTAACAATGCATCCTTTGCTTAGAGAAGTTCCAAGTGAGCTCTGCTCTTCAATTTGCTGACAGACTGGAAGACAGTGAGTTTCCAGGCAGCCTTTGCCCTACAGGTAACAGTTTTATGTTCAAGTTATCTTGGTGGCGATGGAAGATAGGGAGGGTTCCTTTTCAGTCCTATCTAAACTACTTCTGAATTGGCTTCAGCCTATACTTCAAAGTGGATTGCATTTGCTCTGGTGAAGTTCTACAAGTATAATCCCCAAGAGAATCTGAAAATGATCTGCGGGATTCTGGAAATGATCCATGCCCTCTAGGTGCCTGAGGACAAAAGAAGTCAGGAGTATAAGCTTCAGGGCTGAACCAGATCTTGTTGGCTTATCTGAGAGAAAAAGATAATCAGGTGCTCTTTGAAGACTAGTGTTTTGCACTAGGCCTTGTATAATGTTCATCTCAAGGGGTGGTCAGTGAGCAGGGATGCAAGTGGACAGAAGGAGGGAGCACATTGGAAAGCCTCCTCCTTGCTTTGGGAGAATCTGCAAAAGATGGCACTTAAAAAAAAAGGCAGTTTCAAGATTATTCTCTTTTGGACCCATACTTTAAAGTTGAAAAATTACTATGTTTTGAAAAAATTTAGACAATAGGAACAACTTTTCCAATAAAACTGACCAAACATTAAAGTTTATGGGAAATTCTAAGGCTTCTCATCTGCTTTTGCACCCTTTTAATTCTTGTAAATTTAGACCATTTCTCACAGTTTCCTGATTTATAATCTCAGGGCAGTGTACCAAATGTTTCCTTCATGTTTCCAGAACCCCGCTCTTAAGTCAGAAATATCTATCATTTAGAATAAAAAGTAATATAATTTACCAGTACACAGAAGAAACTGGAAGTTATTAGTAAAAATGAATAGCCTTTGTTCAACACTTTATACTATATACAATTATTTTAATTTAAACTCATGTTTCCAGTAATTAAATAAAAAAGGGACAGAACAGCAGTACTTGCAGCCAACAATCAGCAAAAGGAGCTCATTTTTTTTTTTGGGTTTATTTATTTATTGTGTGTGTGTGTGTGTGTGTGTGTGTGTGTGTGTGTGTGTGAGGAAGACCAGCCCTGAGCTAACATCCATTGCCAATCCTCCTCTTTTTACTGAGGAAGACTGGCCCTGGGCTAACATCCGTGCCCAATTTCCTCTACTTTATATGGAACGCCGCTACAGCATGGCTTACAAGCAGTGCATCCGCGGGCACCTGGGATCCGAACCCGTGAACCCCAAGCTGCCAAGCGCGAACTAAACTGCTGCGCCACTGGGCCGGCCCGAAAGGGGCTCATTTTAAGCTAAGAGTTCATCTTGCCCTCAAGTGAGCCAGCAGTGTGTTCTGTAGGCCGGCAGTCATTCAGCAAAGAGCAGACTGAAGCAGTAAGAAATGGGCCCGTGTATTTACCATACAAATGTCTGCCCACACTCTTGGAGGCAACATTTAAAAATAATAAGGGCATTTTTTTAATGTTATCAACCAAACCTACACTTTTTATCTGTTAATACTATTGTGTCCTCTGTTGGGTTGGCTTCCCGTTGTAAATTTCCACTGATGATAGAGATTCACAGAATTAGTTTCCCATTAGTTTCCAGCCTTAAGGTAATCTTCTCTAACTCCCCATGTTTATTCTAATTTTCTTGATACCTTCACTCACTCTAGGACATAACAATTTCTCCCAAAGTATCTACAATTGAAGACTATAAAACTTATTTAGATATAAAAGGGTTAGTGTCTATGTTAAAAATGTTTTTTACTTATTCCAATTGAGTCTCTAACATCTTTCAGTATAATGCTGGGAACATAACTATTCAGTAAACACTTGTTTTTATCCGTTGGGCCAATTGTGTATCTTTTATTTCTCCTGTACAAAGACCTAAATTAATGAGTTCAATGTAGGATTTATTTTGGGAACATGCTGTCATGTCTCAAGGGCTGATTAAAGAAGCTAGTGTTTGACTGATCTCATTTCCTAGGAAATGATTGTTTTCTTTCTCAAGAAAGCTGAGCAATAATCCAAATACAAACGCCTGCTCTTTTATGATTTTTCATATTTTTGTATACAAAACACAGGCACCTGTATCTTTATGCATACTATGCTAAAGTTCTTAATGTTCCACCATTTTATGATTTTGCTTCAAGTTTTAGATTTTTGATTTTATTTAATCAACAATTTGGCTCTCAATGACTCTAGTTATTAATTAGATTCTAGTCATTATTAGAGATCAAAGTTGAAAACATTTTTGTGATTACTAAAAGAGGGGGACACATACTTCTCATTTACAAAAAAAGTTAAAAAACATTTCATCAAACTAAATAACATCAAGACAAATAAGTGTAAAGAAGTATCTGCCAGTCTTTATACTTAAGGAACACAGAATCTTGTTGGTATTATGAAACACCTGAGTGGAAAACAATACAAAAATTATTACCAAGCATACTATGATTAATTTCTAACCATAAAAAGAGAAAAGAGCCTAAATTTGGAGAAGTACTTTTGGTGAAACTTAGTGAAGGAGACATTTCTTTCTTATCAGTAGGGCCTGTTATATGTTACGCCCCTCTATTCTAAGGAAATCTTAACTTACCCAGAAGTGCAATTGAATTAGCAGTATCTTCAGCATACGTTATTTCATCCGATGCTTTCTTTTTCAAAAATGGCAAGCTTTAATAAGAATGAAGAATATATGAGTTATACTTAATGAAGTCCTTGAAGCATCATTTGCAAAGTAGGGGAAAATTTCCTTTCTAAAGAATAAAATGAGGATAATATCCTATTCTTTAGTCCCAGGGAATTGACAACTATCAAAAAAAAATTTCTGTTTCTAACTAACTGACCAAAAAGAAAATAAAATAATAGCTTTATAAAAATGAAGAGAGGTGGACATAAAAGGCAAGAGTTAAGAAAGCCATCTTGCAACACTGAATAAATAATAAAAACTTAAGAATCCTCTTTCTCTCTGAGGGCAAAATAATAATGGACTATAGCTGTACTTCTATCAAAATTAGGAAGACATTGGATAATCTGATAAAAATCACAGATCTAGGCTTACCTATAACTTAAAAGCTGTTTAAGGGCTTTTTCAGAAGTTTTTGAAATTCCAGTTAATAGATCAATGGCCTATTTGTTCTTAAAGGTCAGTGACCTTTCCTTTATTAACCGGATCAGTTACCATCCACAAAATAACAGATATACTTTTTGAAACACTAAAGAATTCAAGTTAACAAATATTAATTATATTGGAGTTGTATTTCACAACTACTATAAGCAAAAGTTATTTGAAAATAATTGACTTATAAATCATAAAACACAGGGCACTTGAACCAGAGTTATTAGTCTAAATATCAAAGGGGAGAGAAAGTAATTTCTTAAATACAAAATATAAACTATTTTGGCATTTCACGAGTTCAAAATTTGAACTTCCTGTGCTATTTAAAGTATTATATATCCTATATATAGGACTTGTAATTCATGTTTTTCAAGAAAAATTAACCCAGTGGTGGAAAAATGGCATTTAGAACTATCAAATTGTGGATGTAGTATATATATAAGTCAATTGGAATTGAAAGATATTTCAAGGGCAGGCTACGAAAACGTTTACTTCTAGAACCTTTCTTAGAATTTTTCATTTGAAACAAAGAAGAACTCTAAAACTACGTCTTGTCCTCAAGCTTTTTCCTTTTCTACTAAAGGAAACAACCTAAAGATAAGTCATCAGAAGAGTTTTCCACCAAAAATGTTATGGAAAAAACAAGCATTATACTTCTCGTGCAATGAGAAAAACATATTACTTAAAGGCCAAAACAGAAAGGCTTGATTTTATTTTTTTTATTTTCAATGTTTTCATCTCTCCAAAACGTCCTGAAAAGGGAATCAAGTGAGGGTGAGGTGTGGAGAAATGCAGGATGAAAGCAGAAATTAGGAAAGTAGAAAAAAATTAAATAATGTGAATAATTATGAAATATGAGGGAGAGTGGGGAGTATAATTCAAAAGATTTGCTGTGTTACACAATGAAACACTCAGTCACAGCTTTCACAGAGAACCAGTTGTGGCGGAGCGCTGCAGGAGCTCTGACGTCGGAAGTGATGCTCCTGAACCTGGTGTTCCAGGACCTGCACAGCCTCAAAACTTGAACGTGTTCTACGCAATCTAATCTCACATCAATATAATAATAATTTCCAATTAGTACATTAAAGTTCCTTGAAAGCATCAGAGTAATAATTTATTTATTTTTCACGGTCTGTATTAAAAAGTAAGGCATGGTAAAGGTATTCAATAAATTATTTTTCACTATTATCAAGAAATTAAATGTATTATAAAATATTAAATATTATTGCTGCTAAATCTAAAAAGTGAGAGTTAAAACCTACCATGTACACATAGACTTACTAATATTATTATTTGTATGTTAAAAGAAACACACTGTTTAAAAGTTTAATTGGTAGAAAGGTTTAGAAGGTAAATTATCAGAAATGTTTATTCCTACTTTAAGAAATTTCCTCTAGTATATTATATTGAAAACTAAAAATAGATATTTTAATATATATCTTGATTAGCCACTATGTGGCAGCAAGGAAGCAGAAGATATTTCTAGTTCCCCAAAATGGTTGGAGAAAAAAATAGTTCAGGGGATGGGACATATTAATTTTATAATTCTGACCTCTACATTTTAAAAAATATATACCCAAAGTAATTGGTGATATTTTGTTCTTCATTCAAATTTGGATAATCATATAAAATATGATCTAGAACCTAATATATCCTTGAGAGTCAAATTTTCTAAAGAGAGAGAAAAAACCTAGACTGAAACTATTAAGTATTGTCCATAAATTTTCTCAAGGATTCTCTAAAAATATTACGATTTCTTGGTTTCATCTCACATTTACCATTCACTTGAGAGAAACTTATAATGAGAAAACATTTTAACATATTTACGGTTTAATCTCTTGTGGCTAGCAATCTCAGACTACAATAAAATTGAGTACCTTTGAAATACCAACTGCTGCAATCAAGTGATCAAGTAAAGTTTTCTGAGTTCTGTATCACTTCGCTACACCTTAATGCATAATATCTTTGTAACACAAAACAAAACATAATAAAACACTGCATGCCAATGTAAAATAAAGTTAAAAAAACAACTTACCCACATAATTTTAGGATGTTATATGCAGATTCTATAAAACGAGGCTGCTTCTCAATTTTTCCTGCACAGAGATTCAGAATTTTAAACATCTGTGCTAAATCCCTTAGGGGCTTTAATATTTTTAGTTAAGAAATAAAACTAAGATTAATATTTTTATTAACATATTCTTTACAGCACTTCTGTCAATAAAGTCTATAGAATTCTATTTTGTTAACTGTGGTTAACACTGTTTTAACTATATTAATTTTCAAGTCTAAAGAAGAAAACTTAGAACCATATTTTTCTAGGAATATTATTTAACTTTTGTTTCAGTAATCTCTTACTCAAAATATTTTTTTCTCCTTTCTCAACACCTTTAGAATTTGATTACCAACTATTACACCATGGATTCAGTTGCTCAATAACTTTTTATTGGCAATGAGTAATAACACATTGAAAAAAATTAACTTAACGGCTCAATTATATCCTTCATCTCCATCCACCCACACACAAAACATACACTGCTCCATAATAAGCAACCCAAACCTACCTTACTTTTCTGAATTACTTTATTAACATTACTCAGATGCATTTTCCTGTTTTTAAGGTTTAAATTGGTTGAGATTTTATTTCATTTAAAACTAGTATGAAAGCAAAAGGTACCCTCTCTAGATCTTCAGGTAAAAGCACCTTTTATTTTAGCTATTTAAAAAACCCAATTGGTACATAAACAAATTTCATAGATTTTGTTTTACAGCTAAGGGAACATGGTAGTTGTGATTTGCACTTCTTGGTTGAATCCGATCACTTCTAGTCTCTTTTCAGGAGCTTCTGAGGAAAAGATGGGCGAGCTAGGTACAAACCTCTGTTAACTTCCTTGAGAAGTGACCAAAATACTTCTTTAACTTATCTTTGCTTTACGTTTTATAACCTCTACAGCCAGCCTACTAAAGGTATTCAGAAATAGAGCCATTTGCCACCAATTCTCTAACCTGAAGAAGAAAAAGTGATGGAGGTGTTGAGGTATAGGTTAAGATAGGAAAAGAATCACTTGCTACTAGCAGACTTTCTTGGCTACCAGTAAATAGTGCTTGATATCCACAAGCCCGCAGGTAACTGACTCAACAAATCCACATAAAACAAGACAAAAATAAGGTAAGAAAAGAGTTAGATAAAATTATAAGACACATTTCCCTGAATGGGAGGCCTGAGAAGTTTTGAAATACTGGAACAAGCTAATATTAGAGGCTGTTATCAGCTTTAGACCAGGCTGGACAATTGTCAGAGACTGTTTAGATCAATACTACCAAAAGCGTGGTTTATGGACAACTGCAAGTTCTGGAATTGTATGTTATTAGTCTGTGTGTGGCAAGATGACTAACAGAAAGTGAGAGTTTCCTGTGACAATTTTACAATAGCATATATATACAAAGGCTAAAGAAACAACAACAAAACCCAGCAACAAACTGGTTCTTAAGCATGGACAGTTTCGAGACACACTGGTTTCCATATATTCTGATCAAGGCGGTATATTCAGTGGGGATAATATATTTATATAGTGTTTTGCAGATTATCATGCACTTGCAGGCACATTTTCTTATCTAGTCTTCCTATCAACCTCACAAGGTGCTGTCATCCCTGTCTTATAAAGGTGGAGAAGTTAAAAAGCTTATCAACAGTGCAAATACTCAAGTGAATAGGTAGAAACAAGACCTTGACGTGGCCCTCCTAACTACATCCACTGTCTCTCTTGAGTCTATAGAAAATGACTTTACCTGCAGAGTTAATTGCATTATACTGTTCCTTCAATTTTATATCCTCTGATAAACAAAAAATATAATTTTATAAAAAACACAAAATGGAAATATTTTCTGTGGTAGACAGAACAATAGCCTGCTCAAAGATGTCCACATCCTAATCCCCAGAACTTGTGAATATGTTATCTTACATAGCAAATGGACTTTTCAGATGTGATTAAGTTAAAAATCTTGAGATTGGACAGTTATCCTAGATTATCCAGACAGACTCAGTGTAATCACAGGGTCCTCATAAAGGAAAGAGAGAGGAAGGAGAGGGTCAGAGAAGGAAATGTGACAACAGAAGCAGAGGTGAGAGTGAAGCTACTTCAAGGAAGTGGCCATGAGCCAAAGAATGCAGGCTGCCTCTAGAAGCGAAGAAAGGCAAGGGAATGGATTCTCCCTTAGAGCCTTGAGAAGGCACCACCCCTGCCAACACCTTGACTTTAGCCCAGTGAGACTGATTTTAGACTTCTGACCTCCACTATAAGACAAAAAATGTACATTGTTTTAAGGCACTAAGTTTGTGGCAATTTGTTACAGCAGCAATAAGAAACTAATATATTTTCTAATAAAAATTCTCCCAATTTAGTATAAATGAAACAAACACATATATATGTAAAGGATACAAGTCCATTCTGATAACATTGCACCAGTTTCTTGACAGATTTAATTTGTTTTTCTTCTAAATCATCCTAAAACAAATTATCTATTTTAGTTCTTTTGTGCCATTAAATCTGTTGAGATTTTTAAAATTTTCTTTAATATAAAAAGAAAGTAGACACATTATGATTATTAAGTAATTCTTAAATTATCATATAATACAAGCGTTATAAAATGCTTCCTGAAAGAGGATAAAAATAAACTATCATTTAAATTTGATTAGGAAATTGAGAATCAAAACTAGGTTCATACAACAGCAGTAATTGTTTCCAGAAATAATATTAACAATACTTGAAATATGTTGAGTATTTTTCTATGCCATGTACCAGTTAGGCACTATATGTACATATCATTAATCTTCAAAACAACCCTGTTGGGAAGGTAGTTATTATCCCCCTTTTCCAGAATAGGAAACTCAAGCCGAAACACTAAGTAACTTATCCAAAATCACACAGCTAATAAGTGGTGGTGTCAGGAGCAAATTTAGCAATATGACTCCAGAAATTGTATTTTAACCTCTAAATATATGCACAGTATACTGGTGCAAACCAAGTATCTTCATCCAATTAAAACAAAACTCCATACAGTGATGTGTTTTCATGACTGAATCACTTCTGTCCTTTTAATCTTCTTAAATGGTTCATGATAAACTGTGGCATTTTCTATACTTTTTTTTTTTTTTTGGCTACCCTTATTTACCAGCTAGTAGGAGCTCTATGTAGTTGGGTTGTCTTTTTTTAAAAACAGATACAGTCACAATTGAAAAATAACTTTCACAACAAACACAGCCAGCAAAAGATAAATTATGCTTATAGAGACATTATTTTTATTGTGTTTTTTTCTTCTATATAAAAATGTAGAGATTAAAAAGAGTTACAACAATGACTAAATTTTTGTGCCTACTAATCACATGACATTGTTTTGTTTTGATTGGCTCTACCATGGTCAACCCATTTTCCACTTACTAAAAATAAGCCATCTTCTTCATTCTGTGTACTTCTACAGTGTGTGGGGGCTTTTAGGCATTCAGGCAATTCCTGGATAATACCAGGAGAGTGTGGTGTGTGAGCACGTATACATATGCATTTATTATCCTTTCTACCAATGCCTAAACTCTCAATTTTGAGTTTTGTGTCTGAAATAATTTTATTTCCATTACTTTCTGTATAAGATTTCTCTCAAAATAACTTATGAGTATGTATGAATGCGTATATATATCTTGATTTCATATCAGAAAATTTTAAGTAGTACATCATGATACACTTTTTCTACCCTCGCTTCCCACATCCTACTTGGTAACAAGCAATTAACAGAGGCTAGATGACTCTTTCTTTGCTCTTACGATTCCTTCTGTTTATATCCACCACAGATTTGTCCATCCCACAAAACCAAATCTATTCTTCTCCTTCAACCTCCCTACAAGGTTAAATACATTCATACCAAATTTAAACAGTTGTCAAGTATAAGACATATTACTATTTGAAATGTTTTCAATGAAAGGAACAGAAATGAAACTTAATTTGGGGTAATACATGTTACCTTTCAGGGAAATAACAGTTTATAAGTGATATAGCAGAGAAATTTTCTCTCAAAGCTTACTCACTTTATCACTTTCTTCAAGGAGCTTGATGACACGATTTAGGTCCATAGTTTTGAAAGTACGCTAAAAAACATACAACTCTTAGTATTCTATATCATGAGAATCAAGAAATGACATCAAATACACTATTTTATATGATATTATCTCTTGGAACTTAAAAATATCTTATCACAAAAAGATAGTGACGGGAGAATGAAAAGCAGATGAGAATTTACAGGAGTAAATAAATTTTGGAGTAAAAAAAACTAATTCTGTAACTTCAGACTTTGACTAAGGTAGTGGCAACTAGGATAGACAACAGTGAATGGAATGAAAAACATCAAGGAGGTAGAATCAGCAGGAACTGATGAGTGATTCAATTGGCTGGGAAAGAGAAAAACAGGTGAAGATGACTCCTCAGCTTGAGGAATTATATAAGTGGTGGCACTGTCTGCTGAGACAGAATGCTGGAGGAAGAGGCTTGTGTTGAGGCTGGAGATAAGTTAAATTTGGGGCAGAAATTTCTAAATCATAGGCTTAATGTAATAATTGGAAGAGTTTGGGTAAATGAGATCACACAAGCAGAGTATAGAAGCAAAAGAGAACATACACATGTAAATATCAAAATAATTGCTGTTATTATCATCATAGGATGTTTATGGAGAAACTGTAAAAACACTTAACAAAACCTTTGAAGATCAAAAGTTTAATAAGCTGCTTTGAAGAAAATTAGACCTCCACTTACTTCAAGTTACAGGATGAACTTATTTTCCCACCTTACCAAGGGACATTTCAAAGTGGAGAAATCCTGCTTATTTGATACTTAGTTATAGGGAAAGGAGCTAACATTTACTGTGGTCCTTTTATGTGTCTGGCACTTTATATCTTAATTAATCTTCAAGTCCACCACATAAAAGTAGCATTGTTATCACTGTTGATGACACTTGGGCCCTGAGACGTAACTTATTAAGGTCACATAGCTAGTAAATGGGCTAGCTGGTCTGTTTGATGCAGGAACACTGGTTCATTGCACCTTAAGTTCTCTGCCTGACTCCTCAATTGACCACAGAGTTTATTTCTAGTAAAGACTCCAAAACAGGGGTAGGCAACTTTAAGGACACAGTCCATGGCAGTATTACAGACAATGGCAGGATATGATATCAACTAGAAGATTGAGGAGGTTCTCAGAGGGAGAGCAAATTTGGGTAAGGAAGCTCAGCCACAATACCTACGCGAGTGAACTAATCACAATTATATATTTATTCTACAAATATTTACTGGGTGCCTACACTGTGTCAGGCATTATTCTAGATGCCAAAGATATGGTATTGAATAAAACACACAAAATCTCCTGCTTGCATAAAGAATTAATATGCTTTGGAGGAGATAAAATCAATAAGTTATATAGTGTACTACAAGATGACAATGCTCTAGAGAAAAGGGAGTAGGAAGTGCTAGGATGCTCAGCTAGTGGTTAGCAAAAGACTCACAGAGAGAGTAACATTTCAGCAAAGTCTTGCAGGAGGTAAAGGAACAAAGGCTGCGGATACCAAGCAGAAAACTTGCACACAATGGGAAGCGCCACTGGGCAGGGGTACACCTGGCATGGTTGAGGAGAAGCCAGGAGGCCAGCATGGCTGAAACACAGAAGGCTTTGTAAACTATGTATAAGGACTTAAATTTCTACTCTTGAAATGGAGAACGAGTTAAAATTTCCCTGGATTAGGGTGAAACCATGCTCTGTACCCACAAGGTTAACATGGGAAACAAAGTAACCAAAGTTTCTGAGCTTGCTGTGCAGAACAGCAGGAGGACCGGTCATAAGAAAGTAGCTTGCTGACAGCCCTCCCGCCTGACTAAGCATCATGCAGGCGCACTGAGAAGCTAAAATGACTGACTGTAAACTTCAGACATCACAGACTAAAAATCCACCTCATGAAACACACAGAACCCCCACCCCCAGGAATTTGCACATGCAACCCATGAAGAAATATGAAAGACAGTCGCGCCTGCGCAGAGGACTCAAAACTTCAGCCTCGAAGGCCACATGCTTCCCCTTCCCCTAAAACTCCTTGCTTGTAGCTTTTTGGGGAGTTCCGGATTACTCCTTAGCTGCCTGTTCTCCTTGCTCAGTGCTTTGCAATAAAATTACTACTTTCTTCCACTACACCCAGTGTCAGAGATTGGCATGCTGTGCGATGGGTGAGTGAACCCACTTCAGGGTTGGTAACACTCTGAGCTCAGAGTAGAGGAGTGGAAGAACACGTAAGTATTAAGATATATCTCCTAGAGTTAAGGAATCCATATTCTAGTGGGAGAGACAAGACTTAGACAAATGTAACAGTGACCAACATAAAACAAGTGATAATTAGGTGAGAAATTGTGTGACTCAGCCTAGGACTATACCCATTCATGAGAAGATCTGTGAGAGTGAAAATAAATGGCAAGTGTTTCCTATTGGGGGAATACGTATGTTGGAGAGGTAAGATCTGAAGGTAGGGTAAGATTTAAATTCAGAAAAGAGGGGAAAGCATTCATTCAATAAATATATAACATTACCTCCTGTGTACCAGGTACTGTGTTGGGTGCTATTGGGGAATACTGGGGGTAACTACAGAAAAAAACAGATAAGGTTTCTGCCCTCATGCAGGCGACACTAAACAGAGCATATGGTATGGATAAAGTACAGATTACGCATTAGAAAACCCTGAAAACAGGAGAGGAGTGGAACTGAGACACTTAAGGGATAGCAGAGACCTTGGACATCATCTATTTCAATGATTCTGAGGCTAAAAAATAACTTGAGGGAGCATTTTAAGAGTCCTATGCTCCACACTAGGGATTACAATTGAGTAGATCTGGGAAAGGACACAGCTATGTACAGTTTTTTAAAAATCTCAGATGACTGTGATAGTCACCTAGGTTTGGGAAACACTCATCTATTACAGTCTTGTTTTATAGAAAAGAGAACAGGCCTAGAAATGTTAAGTGATTTGGTCAATGTAATTATATTAGATGAGGTAAGCAATAAGAAACTACAGTGGAATCCTGAAAGAAAGGGGGGGGGGGTGAGTCTCAGGGATAAGGAGGAGGATGATAAAGTGGTGTTTAAGGAAAATAGATTGGAAAAAGAAGTGTGAACCAAAGGGCTGATTAGAAGTGTGTGACAATAATCCAGGACTAACTGAGGCATTGTGGTGACAGGAAAGGAGAGCAAGTATTTCTTTTAAAGCCTCATTTGGCACCCCTTGTTTTTTTACCACATCATCTGGCCTGGTGGAGGGAGGGTTGGAATTTTATTGTTGTTTATTTTGTTTTATAATCTGAATCCACATGAAACTATCTCCTACAGCTTTCCAGGAGTCAGTTGTTGTGAAACTCCATAGCACTGTTCATACCATACTGCAGCTGTAACACACTAAACATTGCTACTGAAAGTGGGAAATGCAGTCCTCCAACCAGCAGCAATGGCATCACCTGGAAACCTGTTAGAACAGCAGAATCCCGGGCTCCACCCCAGACCTAGAGAATCATAATCTGCATTTTAATAGACTCCCCAGGTACTCCAAAAGTGCATTAAAGTTGAGAAGCACTGCTCTAAAGAGCTTGAGCATTCTTTAGAATGAAGGGAACATTAAATTAAATAGGAAATAGATAAAGACAAAACAATGTACTTTGTGATTTCAAGCATATGGTGGAGCTGGTTTAATGAACTGAGGTCGACTCCACACCCTTACTGTTAGCCACTAGGATACAGTTTCTCAAGTGTAGGCAGAGGAGGAGGTTGCAAATGTGGAATGGTCTGAAAGGACTGAAAACACTTAAGAGTTCCAAGGGTCTCTCCTCAGGTGGCCTAAGGCAGAAGTCTACAAGGTTATCATTTTAATTATAACAAAGAGCACTAGACCCCACTATCTGAGCAAAGAAACTCAGTAACTGTAAGTTAACTTTCTATGGCCTTAGGGTCCTCATTTGTAAAAGTACCACAAATAAACAAGAAGGCTCACTGATCACTAAGATTTCTCCCAGCTCTAAAAAGTTTCTATTCTATTTCATTTCTTTTGGTAGAAACTGCCTTTTTCTTCAGTACTTAAAAAAAATGTTAATACTCCCAGAAGTAGTTATTTAATTAATACAAATTGGAAGAGAATTCTAGGCCCTGGAAGGAGAGGTAGTAATGAAAGAAAAGAAAAAAAGAAAGGCAAAAGGAAAGGGAGAAAACGCACACTTAAATACACTGGAATTCTTGCTTTGCTCTACTTGATAAGTTGTAGACTATTTTGGCAATGATCTGCTAAAAATATTTCCCCTTTTTTCTTTTTAACCCATGCTTGCCTGACTCATACAGCCTTGTCCCCGCCCCCCCAGCTTTTTTTTTTTTTTACACCAAGTAAAGGAAGAACGAGCTATGAGATACCAAATTCACCTACTTCTCAGTTTTGCCCCGTGCCTGGGATAAGAGCGGTAGTGTTGAGTACCCTCGCAGCCTTGGGGTAGGGGTGGGGGGCTGCTGCTCCTCAGAGTTCTCCTCGCCTAGGTTGGAACACTCCCACAAAACTGATTAGGTAAATTCCCGTAACACCTGCTCCTCCTTATGCAAAAGTGCTGTTGCTCTGCAGGTTACTGTGTAAATGTCTGACCGTCCTCAGAGAGCTCAGCCCTATCCCCACAGTAGAAGAGGTCCCCAGTCAACTGGCCACTCCCAAGGACCTCTCCAAGGCTCCAGGATGTAGACGCAGGAGACAGGGTTCCTGACGCAGCCTGAGACTTGCGAAGCCTCAACAGGAATTCCCACAGTGGCCCTACATCATTAGTGTGAGGAGGCAGAGCAGAGAATTCACGTTTTGGGGAACGATCATGGCTCTCTGGAGAGGAGCAATGGAAGCCTAGCATGAAACTGACTTGGAGTTTCTAAACCCCCTGCCACGAATGGAGATACCAGTGAGGATTCCGAAGTGCAATTTCTCAGCAGATCGACTTGAAAGGATTAATTTTGTATTCAGGACAAAAGTAAACCAAAACACAAGAATAAATCAATTTTATTCTCTCCCAATTCTTTCCCACCCACTCCATGAGCCAACTGCCAATTTCACATAAAAACGATGCTTAATTTCTAATTTTAACAACGTTTTTCTTCCCTCTGGGTGCAGATCCTAGCAGCAGCAAATTTAAACACGGGAGAATTTACGCCAATATCAAAAACATCACTTGATAACAGGGATCTACATATAAAAGTCCAGTACAGTCAAAGTAGTCATCAAACACATGTTTTCACCTAGAATAATTCCTTCCCTCCCAGGCCGGTCGTGGTCAGACTTTTCGAAGAGGAGTGGCAAAGCCTCTTCTACTCAGTTTAGTGGGACGCTCCGGGAGGACCACGTGGCGTGAGTCTCCAGACAGGCTGGCTGACGACAGCCAACCCCCCTCTCACGCGGCGCAGTTGTCGGGGGGGGGGGTGGTGCCGGGGGGGGGGGTGGTGGCGGGGGGGCCAGCTTTGCGCATGGTACCTATGTCTCGCAGTCTCCCCTCGTTTCCACTCGGGCCCCTATTTCCGCCCTTGCTGCCTCCAGGCCTCGTCCCCGTCCACCGACCTCACGCTCCTCCCTCCCTCCTCCTCCCTCCCCCATCCGTTCTCCTCCCTCCCCCATCCGTTCTCCTCCTCCTCCCCCCTCCCCCATCCCTCCTCCTCTCTCCCCACAGCACAGACGGCGGCCCATACTTGCGCCTCCTCGTCCTCAGTCACCACTGCGACCACCGGGATTTGGCGAGGGCTGCTGGATTTGATCCTGCTGCCCGGTTCCTGGGCCTGGGTCGTGGCGGCGGCCTCCGCTGTTGACATGGCTGCGGCGGCGGAGTGAGGGCTGGGAGGTCCTCCAGTCCTACACTGTGCCCACAGCCGCGGGACCCAAAGAGGCTCCTCCACCGAGAAGTGAGAGCCGCCTGAGAGCCGCTAGAGTCGCGAAAGGCCCCGGGGGTCCGGCCGTGGCCTCGGCCACCACGACGCCACCCTCATCGCGCCGCCACAGCCCACCCGCGGACCTCGGCGCCTGCCTGCCGGCCAGTTGTTAACACAAGCCGGCGCGTTGCTAGGGGCGGGGCCAGAAGTATCAGAAGCGCGGGCTCCTATGGAAGCCCGAGGGACCAAACTACCCCATACCCTAATCTGCGCCTCCACGCTCAAAGTGGGTGGCGTTGCTTGCTCGCCAGAGGGAGGCTGGAGAAGAGGACGTCGGTATGTAGCGGTGGAGTGTTGCCTTGGCGCCATATATATCTCAGTCTTGGTAGTTTGCGCTGGGCCTTGTTAAAACAGGCATGAGTGGGTGGAGGGAGGAGGGTGGATGTGGGACGCGGGAGTGATGGACGGTGGATCGTTAGTGTTGGGAGCGGAGCAGTCTATCTCACCTCGGGGAAATGACCGGTGTCACCTACATTCCCCAGCATTTTACCCCTGTACTTTAGTGGCCCTACCGGACATTTAAATAAACAAACGAGGCATTGTATACAACGTTAGAAAGTTTTTGAGTCTAGAGCAAGTTAACTCCTAGAAGCGCCACTTTTCTCATCTGTGAAATGGGATTGCTGTAAGAGGATTGAATGAGATAATTTTGTAAAGTGGTCCTTGGCACATAATAAGCACCCAGTAAATGCTCAAGATTATCTTTATCTTTACTATTACTGTGTTATCTATCCATTGTATCCTGAGTAATAATACAAGAAGGGTCAAGACTAATGGGAAGCTTCTCATGAAAATCATCAGAATAATTTAACCACTCCTGACACTGTGGCTGTGAAAACTTATTAAAAATCCTTTAAACCTTTTAATCTTTTTTTAACCTCCAGAAATTCTTCAAGATTTACATGTGAGTTTTTATATCTTCTATAAAATTTATGGACTTAAAAATTACACATAAACTCCATGAGAATAAATGTCACTTCACTTCTCAAGGTTTCTTTTCTCATTTGTAGAATAAGTAGGTTGATCAGTGATTTCCGAGGTTTCTTAACCAGTTCAAACACTGGATGACATTTCTGGCCCTACAAATAAAAAGAAATAGAAAAACTAGATTGGGCCTGGCAGCACTTGATGTAAATCACGGCCAAAGAAACCAAGCTTCTTTGAAAGAGTACTGAGCACTTCCAGTCCCTGTTTCCTCACTTCTGGTTCATTCTTCCACTTTCGTCATCCCCAGTCCTCGAAGCTGCTCTGGCTGAGGTCACCAACACTTGTGGTCAAAGTCTCTGGACACTTTCCTGTCTTCATCTTGCTGTACTTGTCTGTAGTATTTTACACTGTTGACCACTCTCCCCTTCTTGAAACTCCCTTGCCTGGGCTTCAGCATTCTTTTTGTCTTTATTTTATTCTTACAGCTACTCACTGGTATTTTTAGAGTGATTCTCAGGCCTTTCACCTATAAGTGGGTTCAGTACGTCCAAGATTGCTGTCACTCCAGGAGAGTGCAAAGGGTGTGTCAAGTATATTATTAACATGACTTTAATTGCTGTTGCACATTCCAAGTATACCACATCAAAAGGAGACTGAAACCACTTGGATAAACACACTGGAATCTGTGAGAATGGAACCTGAAACCAAGATGGTGGTGGAGAGCTGACAACTGGAAGATTTGCTTATCCTCTGTGTGCTCATTCTGGCATCTCAGGAGAGGAAAGATGAAGAGGGGGGATTGCAAAGGAAAATTTTCCACTTAAGCAGAGCTTGCCTAGGAGATATCAGATGACTACAGTATTGTGTTTCAGCTCAACAGGCTGGAGCCAATAAGGGTCCATAAACCTCAGTGACCCTGGAAAGTCAGACTGTTCTCCCTGGACTTAACAGAAGACATTTTCTTGATGAATGAACAGCAGGATTTTTATTTTATTTTAACCCATTGTGTACAGACCTATGTATTCTTTCTGTGCTATATCCAGAGTACCAGTTTCCAATGCTTAGTTAACATAGCTCACATAAACTCCCCCTTTCTAGTACTTAAAAACCCTTGACTTTCCCCCCTCAGTGAAATTCTTCATGGAATGGGTTCCTTTACCTGGGAAGTTAATAGATCCAACTTTGTAATTTTTTTTTTTATCTCCAATGATATTTGTTTTATTCTTTGACAGGTGAGAAGCAGCCACGATGGAAGTCCTCAAACTCCCCACACTCAAGACATCTTGAGTGAATTACTTGTAGGTTTACGAAGATGCCAAGCTTCCTCCTTTGTTACCTATGCATATGTTGTACATACGATTGTCTTCAGATGTCTAACTCCCTATGAAACTTAGCTCATGTGACCTTTTCTAGGGAACCTTTTCTACATCCTTTGCTGTGTTGGATGCTACTTTGTCATTCTGTTTTTGTACTCACCACATACTTTATGGTATTTACTGGCTCAGCAGCCCAACCTTTTCCTTCTAAACTGAGATTTTTGAAAGCAAGGAGAGTCACTTCCCCAGGTTTGCACTCCAAGCTCTCAGCATAGTATCTAGAGCATTGTTTCTCAAAACTTAGCGAGCATTAGAATCATCTGGACAGCTAATTAAAACTGACTCCCGAGTCCCATCTCGAGTCAGCTTCAGCAAATCTGGGTGGAGCCCAAGGGTTTGCATGTTCAGCAAGTTCTCAGGTGATGATGCTTGTGGTCTGGTGACCATACTTTGGGACCTCCTGGTCTAGATCACACTAGGTACTCAATAAATGTTCATTCAAGATTTAAAGGATTATAAATTATTTTTATTTGACTTGAAGCCAAATTAAAGCACTTCATAAGTTACCCAGAGTGAAGTAAATACTAAGTCCTTGCTACTCAGAATGGGGTCCTTGAACTACCTACATAGGCATTACCTAGGGGCTTGCTAGGAATGCAGAAGTTCTGGTCCCATGGTGGACCTACTGAATCAAGCGATTAGTATGCATTAAAATTTGAGAAGCACTGCTCTAGTGTGTGTATTTTCATTAGTGTTGTTTTGGAGTAGTTTTAACAATCTCTGTAAAACTGGCTTTCACTAAGTATTCCATTTGTGAGTTTTCCATGTCCTTTGCTTACTGATGATAATATTGGGTGTATTTATTTGTTTTTCTTGTTAAGTGCACCAAGCTTAAGCTTTTTAAAAGCTTTAACCGTTTAAATTAGGTAGTGGATGTATGTTTAATCATTATTCATTGATCCTTCTTTAATACAGATTTTTGTGGGTGTGTGAGCAAGACTAGCCCTGAGCTAACATCCATTGCCAATCCTCCTCTTTTTTGCTGAGGAAGACTGGCCCTGGGCTAACATCCGTGGCCATCTTCTACTTTATATGGGATGCCGCCACAGCATGGCTTGACAAGTGGAGCGTCTGTCCACGCCTGGGATCCGAACCTGCAAAACCCCAGGCTGCCAAATTGGGGTGCGTGAACTTAACTGCTATGCTAATGGGCCAGCCCCCTTTAATACAGATTTTTGAAGATTGTAAGTTAAGAGCACAGAAGGATGGGGCCAGCCCGGTGGCGTAGCGAGAAAAAAGAAAAAGAGAAAGATTGGCAACAGATTTTAGCTCAGGGCCGATCTTCCTCAAAAAAACAAAAAACAAACTTAGGAGCTTGAAACAGCAAACATTAAAAAACAAAAAAAAGCACAGGACGTATTTTTATGACACGAAAAACACAGAAGGATGTAAGGTAAAATGACTAACTTGAAATTGTAAATTATTTCAGCAAAAAGATAAATTAGTAGAGAAACATAAGAGAAATGAATTATACATAGAGAATAGAAATGCTTCAATCTGATAACAATTCTGCAGAATTTAACATCTCTGTTAAGTTACAAATCGCAATTTCTTAAAAGAAGCCATAGAGACTGGCTCGGTGGTGTAGCGGTTAAGTTCACGTGCTCCACTTCGGCAGCCTGGGGTTTGTGGGTTCATATCCCAGGCACAGACCGGTGCACCACTCATCAAGCCATGCTGTTGTGGCGTCCCACATACAAAATAGAGGAAGATGGGCACAGGTGTTAGCTTAGAGCCAATTTTCCTCAACAAAAGGAGAAGGATTGGCAACAGATGTTAGCTCAGGGCCAATCTTCTACACCAAAAAAAAAAACAAAGCAGCCATAGACTTAAATTAACTATAAGTTTTAATAATATGTTAATATGCACAATTTTTACTTTTAAAAGTAACAAAGGAAGCTAAATATATTTTTAACATAAATAAATGTAATATTAAAAAATAATACTGTTCTGATTTTTTCCTGATATTTGTTTGCACACTGCCTAATGAGCAATGTTTAGTAAAATTATAATTATTCATTAGCATTAATTAAGAATGTTCCTAATAAGTATTTTAAATTACATGTGAATTTGGTAGTCTCTAAACTAATGCTAGATGTTCTAAATGTTCAAGCATATGTTATTCCTTTCTGAGTCAGAGTAATTTATTTTAAACAGAGAATTTTTATAGCACATATGAAATGTAATTAGAGTATAGTCTTAGATTTGCTTTAGTAGGGGAATTATGTAACACAAGAAATATATATATATATATATATATATATATATAAAGCTGAAATTTAATCTACCATAATGTTTTAAAAAATCTTTCAGGTTATTTGTTATAGAAACAAAGCCTGAAAAGGAAACAAAAGTAATTACCTCTTTCCAACAGAATCATTAATGCAAATTAGGGAGTAATAAGTATATGGAACAGATAACAAAAGTAAAAAACAGCCACCCCTGAAGCCAAGCATTCTAATAAAAAGTGTACTAATGATCCAAATTGCAACTGATTTTTAAATAGGAAGCTGGAGGAGCTATTCATATTTAGTGGAGAAACTAAATGGTAATAAATGAAATGAATTTATAAAGAGCGACTTTTACCTGATCAAAAGCTTCAGTTCCAAGACACAGGAATATTTCTGTGAAATGAAAATGTTCTAGAGCTTTTAGAACTAAAAACTTTAGTTTACATGGTGGAAGCTTATAGTGAAGTACCCTCAGGATAGAACTATCTTTATTGTGGAGGATTAATCAGACAAGTTTATTCCAATGACATTAATTATTCAAGTTCTATAACTAACGACTTATTCTGATTCCATGGACCATGTATTAGTTTGCTAGGACTGCCAGAACAATACCACAGACTGCGTAGCTTATGCAACAGAAATTTTATTTCCTCATAGGCTGGAGGCTAGAAGTCCAAGATCAAGGTGTCCAAGATTCGTTTCATTCTGAGGCCTCTCTCCTTGTCTTATAGATGGCCATCTTCTCCCTTGGTCATCACATGGTCTTCCCTCTGTGTCTTAATCGCCTCTTCTTATTAGGACACCCAGTCATATTGGATTAGGGCCCACCCATATGACCTCGAAAGGCCCTATCTCCAAATATAGTCATTCTGAGATGCTGGGGGTTAGGACTTCAACAAACGAATTTTAGGGGGATACAATTCAGCCCATAACAGATCCCAACATCCTTTGGGTTATAATTTGAATTCTTATAAACAGATTCAAGAATAGAATATGCTTAGTTAAGGCAATACTGGTATTCTTGCCCATAAGACACTGATATTTCTCACAGTAGTGAGAAATTACTATTCTGATTTAACAATCTATTGCTACATTTGATCAATGTCAATCTGTCCCTGGGAGCTGTATCCACTCTCAGGGGTCTCAACCAGTCTGGATTTTGAGCCTACAGGACCCTGTGCTTGACTTTGTCAAAAATCATCATTTATTTTATGTTTCATTTTCCATTTGAAGAATCCACTACCAAAATTACCGTGCTAGCTAGTCTAGGTTCCCTACAGCCTGCCATAAACAAACAACAAACACTCACCTGCTGCCAGTTTATTGGGGGCACTATTTCTGGGAGGCAGAAGTGAGGAAAAGATGGAAGTGAGGCAGGCAGTGGAGGAGGGAGCACAAATATAGGTATTACTGAGCTGGCCATTGCTTTGGAACAAGTACAGTTAATTGCTCGGTCTTTTAGGATATTTTCATGAAGGCCTTACGAATTATTGCACTTCAGAACAGCCCATCTTGGGGAAAGGAAGGGAGAAGAATTTGTCTACTGGCTCCCTCTTGTGCTGCATCTCTTTGGTCAAAGTTCACCCTTCAAGCAGGGTTGCCAGATTTAGCCAAAAAAAAAAAAAAAAAAAAAAAAAAAAGTCCCATGCAATATTTGTAACAGAATTACACTACAAAGTTATTGTTTGCCTGCAGTTCAAACTGAACTGAGTGTCCTGTATTTTACCTGGCAACCTTACTCTCAGGACATTAACATCCATGCATTTCCAGGCAGCTTGGGGAGAAGCCAGTCTCCACAGATCCTGTGGCACAAGCACCAAGGTCAGTTTCTCCTCCTCAATATAGCAGTGTGGTGGTGGTGATGGTGGCAGTGGCAGCAGTAGCAGCAACTCCACTCTGGGACCACAGGGCAGCTCCAGGCCACTGGCCAAGAGGCAGAGCGAGAAGTGGAGGCAGTGATGGGGAGGGGTGTGGGCAGGAGGATGCAGGCATGGCTGCATGAATGGGGGGTAATCAATAACATAATTTTGTGTAAAAATGAGTCAACATTTATGATAATATTGCCTTAGGATGTGTAGGACCATACTGCACTAGACACTGGGATTACAGTAGTGAATAAGACAGTGTTCCTGCCATCAGGGAACTTACAGAATATAGCTTGAATATTATGTTGAGTCCTGGTTTAAAGATACTTAATGAATGCTAGTGAAATGGAATAATTTTAAGAATACCACACCTCATTAAATGGATGTTTTTCTAAATGACTACTTTGGCAAGAACAAACTAACAAAACTCCAAAACTATTACATGTATTGCTTTCTGGATGTTTCTAAAAAGAAATAGTCAGAAAAATATTAGATGGTCTTCATCACATATTGGAGTTATTATTCAGTAAGAAAAATCCGTTTGTATACATTTCAAAAAAGTTAAAACACATTAAATAGTACTTTTTGTTTAGATGTTTATAAGGCAGATCTATGAGAATGATATAAAAACATGGCATGTAATTTGATAGTGATATTTAGGAGATTACAGACTTTTAGCAAATATCTGTTACAGGGTTAGAAAGAAGACAATATTTTCCAAGCAGATACAAAATATCTAATCAAAGACCAAGGCAAGAAAATGAGTATAATTAATTAACAATGGAAAATCAATTCTAATGTGAATTGCACATTATCCTTTAAAAACTTTTAAAGGTAAGAATGATTGCAATCTAGTTTATTCAAACAGTGTTAAACAATATCATGACAAAGAACTGAAGGCCAGAATAGATTAGTTTTGACTTCATATATAGAAACCCAAATTTACGATGGCTTAAATAAAGGAAAAAGCAGTCAAAGTAGTGAAGTAGTCAAGAACTTCTTAGTCTCTCACATGCCTTCCTGACATGTGACCTTGGTCTTCTTGGATATTTGCCAGGGCTCCTGTTACATCTACAATTCCAGCAACAAGATGGAGGGATAAGATAAAGAACACATGCTACTTTCCTTTGACGAGATCTCCAAGAAGTCATCATACGTCCACCTACATCTCACTGGCCAACACTCAGTCTCATGGGAACACCCAACTGCAAGGGCAGTCAAGTAATGTGATGGGCAGCAGCTTTTAAAGAAGAAGGGTAACTAGACATTGGGAGACAACTTCCCTGTTCAGGCTGGACATCTGCAAAGCTATGAAAGATCTTTAACGAAAATCTTAAGAGAATACTTCCTTGAAGTTGACAGCAATTTGGAAATCATACAAAGGCACCTGCTTTGGTGACTTAATTTAATTTAGCCCATCTAGCTACTGGGAGAATCCATATAGTCTGCCCTAATTATGGATGATTGCACAATGGAAATCCAATCATTTGGAAAGTTAAAAAAAAAATCTCAGTACGTACATGTGTTAGGCTGAACTAAACATTTTTTGCTATCATATGGACAGAATCTCTGAATATTAGCACTTTATAATTTTCTTGCATAAAAAAAATTGAAGGGGCTGGCCCAGTGGCGTAGTGGTTGAGTTTGCACGCTCCACTGCGGTGATCCGGGGTTCGCAGGTTCAGATCCCAGGCGTGGACCTACGTACTGCTTATCAAGCCATGCTGTGGCAGGCGTCCCACATAAAGTAGAGGAAGATGTTAGCACAGATGTTAGCCCAGGGCCAATCTTCCTCAGCAAAAAAAGGGGGATTGGCAGCGGATGTTAACTAAGGGCTAATCTTCCTCACAAAAAAAAAAACAAAACTGAAGAACTTATTCATTCCTGTAAAATTCACTGTTCAAAGGTATGAACAGATTACATTTCTACTAAAATTATTACAGTTTCATTTAGAGCAATTACATGTACTGAATATATACCAGAATTTGTTTAACTGCTTTATGAACAACTGAGGGTGGAGCATCTCATTTTCATGACGACACATCACAATATAAATCTTAACACTGGACCAAGGTGTGTTATCCTATTTGTAGCACTGCTTTAAATCAGAATTTACAAAATAATTTCAACATGACATTTTAGGCTGTTTAAATACTTATTTCAAAACAGACATTTTATAGACTGACACAGATTCAGCATTTATAGTATCCCTAAAGAAATACTTATGAATTACATTTATGGTACTATATTTAAAATATCACATAAGAAACCTTATATTTCACAAATAAACCACTTTTTTGGGGGGGGAACTCTATAGAATTTATTACAAAATAGTTTAATGGCAAAAGGCAATTAAAAAGAATTAAGGTTTTATCATATTACATGAGATAAACAATACACAAATTGGATATGATATATTCTTGAAGCCCTTTTACATAAATAATTTTCATAATTGGACTGTAAGTATATTCATAAGTAACTATATTTAAGTTACTATTATCAAATTAATTTTGAAAGTAAAATTCCTTAAGTCAAGATTATGCGAATTTATAAGAAATTAATCAGGGAGTTTAATACTGGAGCTCATTAGCCAATCCCGTATGTAGCACAAAATAATTATCTCTGATAAATACCTATAAATATAATTTATTCATACTTTAAAACATTTTAAAACTTAAATAAAAATCTCTATATGTAGACAATCTGGGCTAAATTTCCATATATGCTTTAAAAAATATATGTTAGCATGAATATATTATTTAAACATGATTTTAAATATTTTTAATATACAACACATGAAATCTGCATGCAAAAGCTAAATAGCATGATTCAGTCCATGATTATTTTCCTCTTAGGAGAAAATTACTTGACTTTTTTTTGCATAGGAGTAAGACTGGGTATATTTTCTACATTCTTATAATTTTCTCAGGGGCACTTCGCAAAATACAGATTAGGAAACAAATCCTCACTACTTTAAATTTCCCACCACTTTCTCACATCTATCAAGAGCAGAAGCCAGTCCTACTTTTGAGGCCAGAGGAATGATTAAAAAAAAAATAATTATGAGAAATAATGATTAAGAAAAATAGGTAGGAAATAGTAAAATAAAGCAATTAAAAGTCAACTAAATATAGTAATTAAAAGCTAATTAATATTTTTGCACTTTTAGAAAGGCTTTTAAACATTTAGAATTATAATGAATATATTACATTTATTCTAAAACTTCAAAATTATTTCATCTTTGTAGTACTGAAAAGGAGATAGTACCATTTGAAACAGCAGTTACATCTTATACACATTTTCATAAGCTTTGTTTTTCATACTTTCAAAGACCCCATTTACCTGTAGTGATAATTCTGTTTATATTATCAGCTACTTAATATATACATGCAATAATATACTTCAATAGTCATCTAAGTTTTAAAAATATTTCATTGTATTTTCACATTAAATGGAGAAAGCATGGTCTTAAGAGAGTGAGACTTAAGGAACAAGAAAGTATTGAAAATATGCTGTTAATTTCACTAGTCCACTACAATAGTTTATAGGTACCTTTCAAAGCTATCACCCAATGAATACCTACTACGAACTAACAAGTAAGTAATTATCAAGAGGGGAAGAATATAATTAAAGAAAATGGAGAAGTAAATTAAAAAGTATAAGATATTAAAATTCACCTAGAAGAGAACATCAGAGAATCATGGGTGATTTACCAAACTGATATGATGCAGTAGGGGAGGAGCCATTGGTGGGAAAGGTTGCCTCCACTAAGTAAAAGTCCTTTCATTTTGGGCAGCTGGATTCAGTAGTACCTCAGTGGGTAGGTTTAGAAAAGTTATAATTTCTGAAAGAGGAAAGCATATAATTGTATCTTGTCTGCAACTTCCTATTTTAATAAGGAAAGAGCAAATGGAAAAAAAATGTAGGGCATTCTAACCAAAGTTTGAACAAAATGCAATTTTAATGTAGACTGTCAGCACTGAAAAGTTTTATGAATAATTTGTACAATTATATGTCTCTAGAGTTGATTTATAACTAACCACTTATCCTACAATCCTTCATGATTACAAACTGCTCCCTAATGAATGATTGAGGAGGCAGGAGGCCTTCTCAGGAAGAGAAAAGGAGATAACCAACTCTACAGGGATTTTTCACGATTCTGTAGAACCTCAGCCATTCATTAAAACTGCTATGGTCCTATCTCTGCTGGAGTCCCTCACTGCAAACAGAGGAGTATGGACTGTCATGGGTCTCCAGGGTCATGTCCCAGGCAAGAGTCTCCCCCAGGGTAAGTAACTGTGGATTATCCCACAAGCAATAATAAATTTATGATTGTAATATTTTCATATATCTTTTGATACCCACAACCCACTCACAGCCTTTATACAAAGGAGGAAGCATCTAGATTGGCATCATGAATGTAATGCATGGGGGAGCACATGCCATATAGCCTAGTGGTTAAAACCACAGCCTCTGAAATATGACTGTCTGGACTTGAATGCTGGCTCAGCCACTTACTGACTGTGTGACCTTGGGCAAATTACTTAACTTTTCTATCCTTCTTCAGTTTTCTCATATGTAAAATGAGGATAATAACCACCTCTGCCAGGGGGCTGTTGTAAGTACATATGAAATGGGATAATACAAGTAAAGTGCTTAGAACAGTGCCTGGCATGTTAAAATTCCTCAATGAACAGCAGTAAAATCCTGTACCATACAGAGTGGTAACTGGCGAAGGTGCAACAACATAGAGCAGTTGACAAACAACTATTTGTGTGCAAACTTAACACTTTCCCTCTAACTAGAAACAATTATAAGATTCCCAGGATTGGTATCATATTAGAAAAATCAGTTGTGGAGGCCAAATATTACTGTATTTTCCCTGATCAACTTATTAATATGTAAGTGGAACTGCTCTGTAACAAGATAAAGAATAAAATCTTTCATGTATTATCAGTTTGTATTTCATGTCTCCAATGCATTTTAAATATAATTTCAGGTTCAATTTGTCTTTTTAATTTGTGTTTGTTCACAAGTCACATTGGTTCATACAATTACTTACATTCTTCAAACCCTATTTCACGAGAGACATATAGGAATGTTACCATGCACCCTTACCTAGATGCTAATGTAATGTGTCCTTTCTTCAAAATATTGTATGATTATGCATTTCTATTTCTTAAGCTGGATGATAATTAAAACCTTATTTAAGCTTCAGAAAAAACATATATCCATTGAATTATATTAAAACTTTAAATTCTGCTGGTTTGCAAAGTTTTTTTTAACATTATGTTGTATCTATATTATTAACTATAATTTTTTTGTGTGTGATTTTTGGAATATAATCTGTTAAAATAACAGTAGTGTTACAGTTGTACAAAACAAACATACCTAAATTTCAACAATAAGTTGACTACCAAAATTCATATTGACAAAATATGACATTTGCAAAAATTAATTTGAAGAAAATTCTACCACTAATTTGGTTGAGATCTCATTGAACAGGTTTCAGCCTGTTCAAAGTGCACAGAAATTTGACAGTGCACTTGGAACTGAACATAAAGGAAGTAGAAAAAATAATGGCATGAACAGAACTTCATATGGCATCAGTGAGCACCGTTTATCATCACATTACTGTAACCCTCTCTGGTGAGAAATGAGGAACTGCTCCTCCAATACCTTCTTCTAGAAATTGGCTCTTTTCCCAGCCTTTTTTAATTCTCTTCAGCTTCTGGCTTACACATGGAAGGAGTAAAATGATCTTACCCAGAATTACAATTGAGGGCAAAACAAGAGCAAGAACAAAGTTTGGTGGTGTATAAAACCTGTAGTACTCTTCTTCAAAAGCTCGTTTCCATCCATAAATTAAAACATGGAAAGTACTTATGAGTAGAGCGACATATCCAAGTGTAGACTTGGGGTAGGGATGGAAGAAAAAGAAACAAAGAATAAGAAACAAATTATTCAAACTCATAAATTAACCCATCCAGTTGTACCATGTTTCTATTTTGATAAAACTATTTTGTCTTAAATTATTGAGCTACTTTTTGTTCTCTACTGAACTAAACAATTTTAATATTTTCATATATATTTATTTATAGGCACACTTTATTTTACACAAATAAGGCCATATTCCATATAGTTTAATATTCTGATTATTTTATTTATTATATCAAGAACCTTTTCCCCTTGTCATTCAATATGAAAACATGACTTTAATGATGTAAAATAGTCTATTAAATGGATGTGCTATAATTTACTTAACCATTCCTTTTTGTTGCTCATTTACTCTGTTTCCAAATTTCCTCAACTGTAAATAATGTTACTTTAAGCCCTTTCCTATATTTTGGTTTATTTCCTTAGAACTGATTTCTAATAGTGGGATTACTGGTCAAAACATCTGGCTTTTCCTTAAGGGTTTGATAAAAACTGCAAAACTCTTTTATAAAGCTTATCCACATTTCCACCAGTTGCATATAGCAAAAAAAAAAAAAAAGTATGTGTGTGTATATTATATATATATATACACACACATACATATATAATAAAATTAAGTGCTGAAGAGCATTCTCATGGGTATACACACACACACACACACATACTAATTGAAGGTAAATATGAAAAATCTTATAGTATTACTATCTAATATAAATAGCATTTCAAACGTGGCTTTACTGAACATATTAAATGAGATTATTAAGAGTACTTCAGTTAAGTAGTGTGTAGGTTAAAATCTAAAAGGTCAGCATTCCAGGTTCCCTAAATTATTATGTTCAATTGCTTAGAGAAATGGTCTATGTTACATAAAACGTAACATTACATCAGTATGATGATGTAATGTTTAACTTTGTTGGGAAAGGCTCAACTCTCTAGCAGAAAATTGTTTTGTTTGCAGTTACTCATCTAATTTTATAATGATAATTTTCACTTGTAAGAACCTTTTATCAGAGGGCCTTCTATTTCTTTTCAGGTGTGATTAAATTAGCAGTTGGGGAAGCATACACATTTTCTTTCCTTCAAAGGGAAAAAAGGAATTTAGACAAGGGATAGGCCCTTAATTTGACTGAGACTTTTAGATGACTTTAAAAAAAAGCTCAAGCAAATAGGCAAGAAAAACAAACCAAAATTTAGCGTACCAACAAATGACACTCACGTGCCTATTGTGCTATAAACCACTTGGCTATAGCCAGTACTGATTTTGTGATAATATAGGTAGGGTCTAAGTTTCAGTTATATATTTTTAAAATATGCAAATTTATTTTATATTTACTCATATATATATATAAAATATAGCTATTACTGGAGAAGGTAAATGTTTAACTTATTAAAGAACATATGCTGTTCTGAAACCCCTTTATAAACACTCATATACATATATATACAACTGATATACTAAATACATATACTAACAAGATTCATAAGGCTAGTTGCTTGTCATAATCCATTAACCTAGTTACCTAGTTTGCCACTGCTTGTGTTAGTGTGTGTATACACACACATTTCTTTTGTTTGTTTGTTTTGTGGGGAAGATCAGCCCTGAGCTAACATCTGTTGCCAATCCTCCCCTTTTTGCTGAGGAAGACTGGCCCTGGGCTAACATCCGTGCCCATGTTCCTCCACTTTATATGGGACACCACCACGGCATGGCTGACAGGCAGTGCGTCGGCGGGCGCCCGGGATCTGAACTCGCGAACCCTGGGCTGCCAAGCGGGAACTAAACCGCTGCGCCACCAGGCGGCCCCACACACATTTCTTTTAAAATATTCAGATTGAACTTCTCCCCACTTAAATTTAAATTAATGAGATTTTTCTGGAGAGATCAAGATGACTCAAAATATAAAATAATTCTTCATTCATTTGGCTCATAATGAATTGACTTTTGGCATTAAACTTGATCTAAGCTCACTCATCCCCTGCTTTCATTCTTTTTCTTTTTAAAATAACTTTTATCGATAACGTAGTAGGCAGTGCTATCAAAGGCTTCCAGTAGGATCCTGTACTGGTCTTTCACTTACTAAACCAGAATGGTCAGTCCAAGGTGGCTTCCAGCAATATGTGTTCACTGAGCTAGATGCCTAAACAAAACCCCAAAGGCACTCTTTTAGAAGAAGCATATTTAAAATTCAACTGTACTTAACACTTAAATTCTATGCCGCACAATCTCTCACCAAACAAAACCCCACGTACCTGAATAAAACTGAATTCCCTCCAGTTTAAAGCATTGCTCACTGAAGGGATGGAGGTGACTGCCAGGAGGGAGAGTAAGCCAAGACTCATTATGCCAAAGGAGATATACATTTCAATTCTCCAAACTTCTTCTTCGTTCCAAGAGTTTTCAATATTTGCATGAACCTAGCAAGAAAGCAAATGTGAATTTCCTTTATTTGGTTAGAACTTGAACTGATTCAGCACAAAGGTCACTCTTGGACTAAGACTACGTCATATGTGGACATATTTAAGATGTGTTAATTCAATTTAACAAACTGTTATGGAGAACATATTACTGGATGATATTTTTCCAGCTGTTGGGGAAAGAGAAGGGAGAGTTAAACAAAAAAAGGACTAAGATTTTTCTTCTTTCTTGAATACATGTAAGAAGAGTGGGTAAACATGTCATCACATTTGCAATACAGCATGGTTATAGGGACTCTGGAGTCCCAAGATCATGAAACGCCCAGTGGTTGGTTCCAGGATAACACCAAAGAAGTGTTGGCAGTTAGACTTAGTTTTGAGGTACTTTTACAAGTTGGTTTAAACTTGTGTGGAATAAAATGAAATCAAAAAGAACTGTGTGGCTAACTGGGACCTAAAACCAAAATGGAGTCAAGTAGCCATGACAGGACCAGGATGCAGCCACATACTCTGTTCTCAAAAACAATAACAACAACCAAAAAACCCCCAAAACACTCTCAAGCTTTGACTGCCAAAATTCCTGATTCTACAAAAGGCCGTAATAGCCACCTGGACCTAACCAATAGAACTGGGACCTGTGCCAACCAATCAGGACAAAGCTGGCTTGCATCCTTCATTTGCATAAGCAGACCTGAAAGGGATCCTGGGCTGGAACCTTTTTCTATAAAGGCAGCCCCCTTTCTTTGTTTTCTCCGTGAGTACTGTGAGTACTTTTGGCTTGCTGCTGAAGGCCAAGTCTCCCAGTTTCTAACTGTATGAGCAATAAAGCTTTCCTAACTAAATTCTTATATTCCAGATATTTTTGTTATCACTTGGTTGAATATTTTGGGTACATTCTGACCTTAGTCCAACTTAGAATCCAGGATGGGAATTTCTAATCTACATCTGTATCTTCCTCACATATGAGGAATATTTATATGTTGATTTATCTCTTCTTATCTTCTTTTTCCCCAGGACACTGAGATTTCCCTGAGGATAAAGCCCTCCCAAATGCAGATATTTATCCACTTGAATTGCCTCATTAATACACTTTTCTGACTGTCCAATTGCCTCATCCCTGTACAGTTCTTTTCCAAATGTCTTTCCCTTACATAGATAATGCATATATAATCAAGGCAGACTTGATTAACTTTGAATGTGTGGTATTCTGCATAGGGACTACTTTTAGAATTGTCTATTTACATGCAAACAATATAATTAGAGTGTAAATCAAGGGTTAGACTTCCTTGAGCTAAAGTCTTTATTTAAATAGGTATCTATTCATGGAAAACGGATTGTAACTTAACACCAGCTTACCTTTGTCCAGTTCCAGTTTGCCAAACATACTTGAAATTAAAAAAAGGGAAAGCTAGTTCTTAGCATACCAACATCCTGAAAAAAGTCATAAAGCTCCTCTGTGGAAAAAGGCTCTTATTATCTCATTTGATGCCTATACAACAATACGGAATAATAACATACTTCAGTATACCCAGAGATTACAAACTGGATCTACCTGCCCTCCCAGTTCATTCATTCATCCCACAAATATGCTTTTTGGATGTCACAGTTCTAGGCATTAGGCATATATCAGTGAACAAAACGGACAAAGATCCCTCCTTTCATGAACCTGCATTCTGACGAGAGAAGGCAGACAACAGTAAATATAATAAACAAGGAAAACATAAAATGTGTTAGAAGGTGGTGAAGGGGAGAAAGAGTATTCTCTACCCACTCTCGGTCCTTTCTTGCTGAGCTACAAATTAAATTGACATGAGGCCGAATAGCAGGAGAAGATCAAACAAAGCTTTATAACATGTATACATGGGAGAGACCTGGGGAAACTGAGTATCTCTTGACAAAATGGTGAAGGTTCTCCCCTTAAATAGACAAAGGAGGATGTTGAGGGTGGGTCAGTTATGAGAGATTACCAGAAAAGCACAGTAAAGTTATTATGCAGATTTAAGGCCTGGCCTTCCGCATTGATCAGTTTCTAGAGATGAGGTCATCCATCCCTCTTCCCAGTACAGAGGAGAGATCTTTACAAATAGAGATTTCCCTTACAAATGTATATGGCTGGTAAACAGAACTTTGATAACAATGGGCCCAGCAAAGACCCTCCCAGTCTATCGATACCCAGAGTTATCCATGTGACAGCCTGTCCCGGGACAGGCCTTCCATCCCAAATCCCTTTAGACAGTTAGTGGGGGCGGGGAAGGTCAAAGCCTCCTTCAGTGAAAATAAGATAGACACATCTTGAGGTGGCCAAGTCTGATCCCCCACAGTGGTAAATGCTATTGGAAAGAGCACTAGAGCAGAGTAAGAGGGACTGAGAGTACAGGGGTTGAGCAGGTAGCAGAACTTAAAATGGTGTCCACTGTAGGTCTCATGAAGGAAGAGGTGAGATCTGAGGAATTAACTTGAACGACCAGCGAGGAAGCAGGTAAGGCAGATATCAAAGCCTTAGTATTCGGTTAAGAGAAGTAGTAGTATTTTTAGAGACAAAATGGCTTAAAGAACATCAATGTATTAATTTTTTTTCAAATTATTTTAGGTTGAAATTGTTGAAACAGGCATAAGTACTAGATGCTACATATTGGATCATGATGCCTTGGGTACTTATAAAATGCAAAAGTTTTCACACATTTGTTTTGGTGCAGTGTCCTCAGCTTTCACTGAGAAATGCTACATCAAACAGCTTCAGTGAAACCCTTTATATTACACTTGCTGAATAATCATTGAGGGAAATCACAGTCTACTCCATCATCAAGCTCCTTCCATGAAGCTCTCCCTGAGATTTTCTTGAAGAGGGAAGGGCTAGAAAAGCTTCACCTAATGAACTAGTATTTTCTGCTTTCTGACAACAAAAACCTCATAAGTGTATGTCTCCTGATCTTGACTTCCTATTCTGTTTTATAGTTTCACTGGTTCTAATTTTATTGTATATGTTCACTGATGACAAGAGATTCTCGCATATTGAGGTATATGGGGGTAACTATTCGGGTTTGAAACTGATTCGGCTTGAACTAAAAAGCCCGACTTATGGCCTATCAAACATACACTGCACATCTGCTTAACCATTAAAGAATATACTCTCTTAAGAGAAGAATGCATACTTCCCCTCCTATGCCCTATTGGTAACGTCCTATTGGTAAGGCCCAAATTAGTCCCTTTCTGGGCATCACGGTCAGGTTGACCTGCTAATTTGCAACTGAATGAAAATGTATCCTAGGTGTGTTTAACTACATTCTTTGTCCTAAAAAGCTATAAGACTGAAAACCATGCTTCTCCAGAACGCTTTCTAAGACCTTCCCGGGTTACAAGCCTCACTTTGGGTCAAGTAAACTCATCTTATTTCTCTTATCTATAGAATGGTTATTGGTTATTTTGAGTCGACACTGAGAGTTGCCTTATCATTTCGTGGAACATGGCCAATTATAAAATATTAAAAGAATTAACTGTTCAATGCTGAAAGCAATTGTTGCAATTGTAACATGAAAAGGAAAAAAATAGAAAACCCAACCCTTTATTTCTCTGCTTTTATTCTGCAAAGAAAGGGATGGTAGCAGCTTTTACCCTAAATGATTTAGAATTAGACACATAATTCTTATGCAGAAACATCGTTTAAAGAACAATTCTTTCCCCTCCCTACATATACCAAAATTTCTGTTACAAAGTATGTAAAGTTTTACACTGTTTTAAATCTTATGTTTTACAAAGTATACTAATAAAGTATTTTATTAGTATCAGATAAACAACAAGCTCATTCCATACCTGCTGATAAGCCATGTTGAGAAACAAGTATCTCTCTGACCTTCTCATGGGTAAGCAGAGGCTGTAGGCAACATGGACCGAAGCGAAGAAAAAACTTAGTAATCCAAGCTGTTTTCTACACTGTAACCAGGTCTCCAGCCAAGGTGGAAATCTCCTATACTTGGTGCCGTAATAAAGCTGATAGGCAGCTGCCAGGAGACCTGCTAGGTATACCAGAGACAGCAAAGTAATGGCAACTATGGGCAAGGTTTTATTCACAATCTCAATAGGAATCTTGTAAAAGTCACTCTGCTGGTTTCTAGCATATGGATGGATCACATCTCTGACAAAGGAATAAAGAAAGAAAAACGTGGCCAGGCTTATGGCAACCACCACTGGCCCTCTCCAGAGCGTAAATAGTCGCAAGGGTAAATTTTCAATCTCCCTGGCTGATGATAATGATCCCAAGTCAATGGGAATGAAATTCAACTGACGGGCAAGTTCAATAACCTGTTGTCGAGCTTGAATGTTGTTGCTGCATACGTAAACCTGCGGCAAAAACAAAAGACTCATCATTACTATTGTTTATAAAAACGGTAATGATCACACACTCCACTTAATCTATGGAGCATCACTTGTGATGACCTTGAGCAATGCAAAAAGTTACGGAGATAAAGCATTTATTAATTTATTAATCTATTTATTAATCAGTTAAAATAGTGTCATAGAAACAACAAAGTCCTTGCTACCTATGATGACATAAATAAAATGCAAAAAAATCTAGCTAGATCCTGGGATTGGGAAGTTTTCGGGGAAGGCAGGCGGGAGAAAAGAGGTTTTCGACCAGGTAGTTCAGTAGCAGAGGCAAGGTAAAGCCTCTCCTCCAGCCGTCTAGGTGGAGTTTGAGCTGCTGGCCGTGCCCCACCCCACTCCAGCTCTCTCACTCTCGCAGGAACAGGGTGGGGCTGGCTCTTCAGGCTTTTTGGACAATGTTTAGTTCTAGGACAAACTATAGTGATTCTGCCTTGTAGAGTGATTGCAAGCACTGCCCTTCATAGATATACAGCAAGCAAGATGATGGGCATGGACTCTGGATAGTTGAATTTGCAATTAAAACTTCCAAATTATGTCATGACGCTATACTATTTATAAAATTTCTCATTTGGCTTAGAAACCAATTCACCAAGTATCTCTGAAAAATCATGGATATTCTCAAGTATATTATTTAATTGGTCAGAATACAAAATTCTTTCACCTTTAAATGATGATAATATACCTGGTGGGGGGAAACATGGTATTATAAGGCTTAGTTAATTTAAATGGTAAAGCAACTGCCATTTTCTAAGACTAAGGTGTCACTTCTGTAGGAACTCCAATGACGTGATGGGTTGGGGTAAGGGTGGGCTTTCAAACTAACAAAACCTCTTAGTTACAGTACCGTAGTTGAGAATTCAACAAATATTTGTTGAGCACCAAATTCATGGCTGGATTGTTATTTACAGGTGGTCATCTCACTTAGGGCTAGAAAAATATTGCTATAAAGTCTCTGAGTAATGTTTGGGGAAAACAAATTCCTAAATATATCCCTGAAGATGTTTATATAAGGACTCCGGAACAGACCACACTGAAATACTTGCATGCTAAACCTATTGACATTAAGCTGACAATGTAGGGCTCTGTGGATTACTGATTTTACCTAACATCAGCCAGATGAATGACAAAGTCTATGCTATTATAGCAATGTTCAAGAGTTTCTAAAATGGAGTGGGGAAGAATACCTATGTACCAAAGAAATAAGGAAAAGAATTCTAAGTTAATTTATTACAGTTGTGACAACGGTGAAGTAAACGTTTTTTTATTCATTGGAAAAAAACTCTATAAATTAAAAAATTTTATAATAAACCTAAAAGTATAAATCAAACATTCATAATAAGGGCATGAAGACTATGAAGTACAAATGAAACTATTTCTGTGTGCTCACTTTGAATGTAATCACTGTTCCACAATTTTTTTTTGTTAAAGAATTAAAATTATCACAAATATGGGCAAAGGATTAAATTCAGGTTTATCCTAATCTGTTTGGTCTGTATCCATTGCTAAACTTTGTTGGATATGCGAAAGAAAAAAAAAGAATTCAGAAATAGCCTCTAGGAAAGTTGGCAAGGATACATTCTCTTACTAGTCTTCTAGATTGAAGACGTGAAAGTGAATGGTTATCATGACTCTGATATGCGGCAGAGAGTGATACAATACATTTATTCTCTAAGGCGTCTAATCAACTGTCTTTATGGACAAAAATAACAGAAGTATTTTATAATCCTGCTTAATTATAATGCATAACCACACCTTTAAAAGATTTTAAGGTGCACTATTTTATATCTTTACCTGTAAAACTCTCATTCCCCAAACGCATCGATGAGGCTCCCCATCTGCTTTATTCTCAAATTGAACTAGATAGAACCTATAGACTTGTATACTAAAAGAGAACCTAAGAAATCCAATCTGCTTCTACCTTCCCCACACAGGTTAAAATCTACACCTAAAATAAACTGTACTATTTTAAATTCCATGAATAATCTATGTAAAATTAAAAGGTACTTCTAAAGCATTCTTCTTGAAGATCTAGTAATAGTATTTCACGTAGAGATGGAATATTGTATTACTAAATAGTTGCAGTGGAAGAAAAGGAGGGAGAAAGGAAAGAAGGGACAGGAAGAGGGAAAGAAAAAAGACATGCTCTATTTTTGAGGAAGCAAGGAGAGACTCCAGCAATGTGTTCCATTATTCATCAGCCAACCTTGCCTTTTCTTGAATTAGCTGGTTATGACAGGAAAGTCCAAGTTATTTTCTCAGCTTTCCACATTATTTTGGGAATAGAAATGTGCCCTTACAAGGTCAGGACATGAATTTTCAGGTGCTCAGACATAGTTTCCAAAATTATAATCATTGGAGAGTGTCAGAATTTGGTTTTTAAATATATGACATTTGTTTCACTATTTAAGTACAAAATACCAGATAAATAAGAATAAAATTTAAAAATACATACCTGCCGGCTGGCATCCTTAGGGCCTAACTGAAGTGCCCAAGCTGAGACAACATTAAAGCCTTTGACAACCAAGGAATCCGGGAATAATGAAGCCAAATATTCAGCATTGGATTCTGGGTATTGGTTTATCCTCATGTTATTGCTCACATCAATCAGGATTTTACCCACAAGCAGATGTCTTAGGTCCCACAGGGAGGTGTAATGTTCTCTATGTATGGCAACAAATATTATATTTGTTTTTGTTAGAGCATCTTCATGATGAGTGACATCTACCACATGAGGAAAAAATTCAGAAGCAAACTTAGGATTTCTACTTCCTATGACCACATGATAGCCACATCTAATAAGTCGAATGGTCAGAGATTTAGCAAAATCCCCACTTCCAATTACACCTACAGTGACCTTCCTTGCATCTTTGATACCATTTATGCCATTAGGCAAAAAAGTTTCGCTAAGGCTCTTAGGGCTTCCCATCATAGAGATCGATTCCATGATACGGACTCTTCCAAGATCACCACAGATATCCTAAGGGACAGAAAATGAAGTGTTCATCAATGACCTATTACCAAACATTAATACACTTCTAGACAGTATAATAATGTCCCTCATTTCTAGAGGCAAAACATTTTGGCAAGCTTTATAACATAGAACACAGCAAGACACAATTTGTAAGCTATAAAAGGATCTCGAAATAGAAAACGAACCGTCACAAAGTTGATGTGCTAAAGTGGGGCTTCTCAAAATTTAATATGCACATGAATCACCTGAGAATCTTGTTAAAATGCAGATTCTGATTCAGTAGGTCTGGAGTGAGGCCCAAGATTCTGCATTTCTAATAAGGTGATGCTGATGCGGTTGGTCTGCAGACCCCTCTTTGAGCAGCAAGGGACTACATCAGAAAAGGAAAGAAATTGACATTGTCACCTACAACTTTTTTAAAAACACAGTTCTAACAAATCTGACTACCTAGTTTCTCAGCAGATCAGAGGCAGCAAGTCCAACGTGCCCCTGGAGGTAGAGACAGCTGTGAAAGGCCATGACAGCACACAAGACAACAGAAGACAGAAAAATTATAAAAGACAAAGAATCATTTAAACCAAAACTGTTGAGAATCATTCGGGGTGGAGCCTATAAACTATCCTATACACCTCAGTAACTAATGAGGGACTTTATTACATGGGAGTAAGATAAATCAGCAAATAAAAAATGAACACCCGCACTTAAACAACACTTAAGAAAAAAGGTATCAAAATATAGCAAAGGATGAATTAAATGCCATTAACTTCTATCATTCACCCTATATCCTGTACCTTATCACTGAGAAAGATAGCTTCCCTATGAAAAGGGGGTTAGTAATGTGCTTATGGTCTTAAATGACACAATCCTTATGAAATCTTTTTCTTCCCCTTTTATTCACTGGCTGAGTGGAATATAATGAAGTTATTTTCCCTGGACAAATTTGTCAAATTATTTTTTATTTAAGTGATTAACATCTGAAATGTTCATATTTGTAATAACTTGCTCAAGAACACCGATCATATTGCCATGAATCAGGGTCGCTGTTAGGTCTGAATGAAAAATACTCTTCCATTCCATCTCTACTGCACAATTTCTTTTATGCTAACAGCAGATGTGGATCACTTCAGAGGATTTAACAGATTTTACAGGAGCATGTGGAATGTTTCAAAAAACACGTTTTTTTGGTTTTTACCAAAGGAAATTTGAAATTACTGGAGCCAGGAAAATTCAACTTTTTTACCCTAGAAATGGAGCACATTCAATGACTACAAATACATCAATAAATTAATCTTTAGAAAGACAATAATATTACCTAATATTCACATAGCACATACTATGTGCCAACTATGTGCTTTATGTATTAACTGATCGAATCCCAACAACTGCCCAATGAGATAGGTGCTACTATTATCATGCCCATTTTGCAGATGAGGAAACTGACACATAAAGAAGATAATTAATTTGTCCAGGGTCATAAGAGAGAAAGCAGGGAAGCCAAGATGAGAAGAACCCAGGCAGTCCAGCTAAGGCATGTGTCTTTTGGGGCATGTAAGGAATTTAAGAAAGAGCTTTTTCTTTGGGAATGGGGGGCATGCTGGAAGAGTTATGGTTGTGCTCATATGATTGTGTTCCTTCTTCTTTCGCCATGTCATTGCTTCTCAGCATTATCTCCTGATCTTGTGTCTAACTCAGATCCCGAGAAAGGAGAAAACTCACTATTTTTGAATCTATTACATGTTTCATTTCACACTTTTCAAGATAGAAAGGGTGGTGATCATCTGCTTTCCCTTGGAGTGATCCCATGCACCCAGAGGGTCAGGCAGGGGTTAGAGGCACCAGGGTAGAACAAAACCATCAATGTCTTGGGAATCGGGAGCAGTTAAAGGAACCAGAAGTAATTAAATCAATGCTCATTTCATTCAACAATTCAAGGTGAACCGACCAACTCACCCCTAATCATGTATGTTATCTAAGGGTGAAAAGGGTTACTAGACTCACACACAGGATCCCAAGGTTCCTATATCCCAGTCCCCAGTTTTTCTGAGTAGAGACAGTAGCATCTCCCAAAATATAAGAATTGCAAAATCTTTAAATCTAAGAATCATGATGATCAAGGCCCTTTCAAACAAAAACAAAACAAAAGCAAAACACTATCAGTTATCTGTTTACAAAGCAAGTTCAAATCTCTTTTGTAAATCAGAATGTGAACAGGTAAAAATACATTATGACCTAATAATGTCACCTATGGGCCCCTCATTATACCATGTAATTTATACATATTAATGGGTGACTCTGCTCTAACATGTTTGGGCCTTAACCACACTGTATTTCTAATGGCAAGTTCTAACTGAACCCTTTAATAGTATGACTGTGACTACAAACAGAAGCTGGCCTAGTAAATGAGACTGTTTTCATTATAGTTTTAGGGAATGTAAAAGCATTCATGAGAGACAGAAAAAAAACTCTTTAATGGATCTGAGAGATGGATAATTTGTGTATTGCTGAAAGTGTATAATATCATATGCTTGTGTGCTATTTCATAGTTCAAAATGTTTTCATATTTATTATTTAATTCTCAAATGGCTATGGGGTACACATTATGCCCATTTTTAAGATGAGGAAACATTGGCTCAGAGAACTTTAGTGACAGTGCAGTTTGTAGTGACACAACCAAGCATGAGTCTTCTGACCTCTGCTCATTCTAAAACTGCAGTGTAAAAATTATATGGGGGATCTTAAAACTATTTCAATCTCCAAATGTCATCAGTATATTCTCTAAAAGCAATATTAACTTTAAATGGTTACAATATGAATCTCAGCTTAGGATAGTTTCAAGTAAATCCAAACCTATAAGCTTAGGAATTCTAGCTACAAAACAGATACATTATTGAAATAATTCCAATTTTTGGATTAAAACCAATGAAAGACCTAAATTTATCAATACTACAAAACAAAAAATGATTGGTTGCTGTGTAACTCTTGAACAACCCTAGAGAGCAACTCATTTGTCTTTTGGGGACTCTGGGGTGCCTAAAAGAGTGTCTTGTATAAGGCAAGTATAAAAAATGTTTCTCAAATGAATGAATAACAAAGTTAACATAAGTTCATTGAGTTCACTGATTGCCACAAAGGTCAATACAATTTTAGACTGTAGTACATAAAAAGATGGGAAGATGGTCCTGCATTACCATGTATAGTCAGCACGTCTGGAATAGTGTGTTCAGATACAGACTCTATAATTTAAAAAGGGAGACAGAGGGCCAGCCCCATGACCTAGTGGTTAAGTTTGGCACGCTCCACTTTGGTAGCCCAGGGTTGGTTCCTGGGCATGGACCTACACCACTCACCAGTGGCCATGCTGAGATGGTGACCCACATACAAAATGGAGGAAGACTGGCAAGAGGTGTTAGCTCTAGGCCAATCTTCCTCAGAAAAAGGAGACAGAAAAGGCAAACACCCAAGATGGTAGATATAGTGTGGCCATAAAGTCTGTAAACATTGGTATATGTACATACAAATGGCTTCATGGTATTATGTTACAATACACGATGTGCTCAATGACATTATGTGATATGTTCAACGTGTTGGTCCTCATTAGCAATGCATAGTTCAATGAACTGAAAAATTGCAGTAAATGTGGTATATTAACACATTTTCTTTCACCTTGCACTTGCATCTGTGATGTATTACCTTAGATGTTTCTGGTTTCTACTGAATAAACCTGCACTTTTAGCATGTCAGAGGGTTCACATCCAGCACACAGGTAGCCCACTGCACATGCTCACACATCTAATCCAGGTTTAGAAATGATCAACTAAGCAGTCCCTCACCACTCGGGTGTGGAGTGGTGGGCCTTCCTAGTGACCTTCTAGCCAGTCAAGTGTAGGTATTAATTGGCCACTTAAATGTTCAGATGTGTCAATTAGTCACCTATGTTTCCAGACTTTATGGTCACCCTGAATATTCTGCAGTGCTTTTCAATGGTTCACTGGGGGAAGAGGAGAGGCCAGGACCAAGTAATGGTTATGATATGGATTCTGGAATCAGACTGAATTTGAATTCTACCCCTCTCCTCTTGGAAGCCCTGTATAAACCTGGACACATTACCCAATTCTTCTATTGCTCAGGTTCTGTGTCCAAGCAATAGAAGTAAAAATGATCCTACTCTACAGGTTATTATGAGGGTTAGATAACATCAGAAAAGCAATGAGAACTATGCTAAGTAGATAGCACACTCCAAATCCATGTTAGCCATTGTTGTCAACATGGCTAATAATAATAATCATCATCATCAAACAGCACCCATCACTGACTGACCACACTCTCTGAATTGTTTAGTTCCAATTTTCAGGAAAATAATGAATTTGTCATGTGCAGGGGTCTACACACTCCAATAAGGTTTATATCATAACAGACGCCATGAAGGTGTGTACTGCTTTTAGAGGGGAAGGAAGAAAAAGCCAAGAAGTGTGTCCATATCCTGTGGAACTCGCCCATACACAGACCTAAGAGCAACTCACCTCCACAAGCTACGGTTAACTACTATCTGGTGCTGAGACACTGCAGCAAAATCTCATACATCAATTAATAGTTTGCTAAACTACCATTTTGGATCACTTGGTTAACAGCTGAGCTGAAGCTAACACTTGTGTTATTCATAAAAACTGGGGTTATAAAAAGTGAATAATGTCAATATCTGAACAAGGTTTACCTCTTTACAAAAAAGAATACTAAACATCTTACATTGTACATTTCGATTGACAAGGAATGATGCAACTATATTCTGCAGGGAGATCTACCCTGCTGTGACCCAGCATGAATTTATCCAGGCCACTGTGTGCTTTGCACATGAGATAAAGGACAAGAGAAGCATGACACTTACACTCAAGGAATTTACATTCTAGTTAGGAAGAGACAGGATGTACCTGGAATGAAAAGCAGAAAAAAACCTCACAGCATAAAATTAAGAACGAGACTGTATGATCAGAGCATAGTTACTCTAGAAAATCAGGGAGAGGAACTATCACATGGTTTTCTCTTACCTCAAGTCATTTTTTCATATATATATGTATATGCATAAACAAATAAATAAAATTGTACTTACAAAATAATCTCTATATCACACAGAACTTCTTCAAGCCAGGTTAACAGTGCACTGCAGTTACATTCTAGCTTAGAACCCACAAGGACCCAAATTTAAATTTGGCTTTCTATGACCTTAGCTTAAAAGTGCTAGGGCACTGATTCTCAAACAGGAAGTTATCACTGGTCTACAGCAATTAAAAAGTATATGGAGACAGTAGGGAGTTTTTCATAAAATTATTCAATTTAACGAATTGTCCTTTACTCTGAGAGTATGTCTTTCCTACTTTTCCGGGTCAAAATGTCCTTTTTTCATAAAAGGATAGTGATAACAGTTGTTTGAGCTGGCTGTCCTGTATAGATCCCCTCCTTCCTTTTTATTTTACTTGTCTGTAAAATCTACGAGTCTGGGGCCCACTGATTTAGCAGACATTCAGAAGCTCTCTACATGAAAGTGCTCCTTAAGCCTGTTGGAGAGAAAACCTTTCTGGAGAGGGGAGAAAAGTTCCCTGGAGCAAGCTCCCTGCACCTGGATAATGGTTGCTTAATACTCAGATGAAGGCATTCTGGAGATGAAATATCAAAAATCCCAATATAATTTTCTTTAATTAAATGGTGATTTTTACTATCATGATCTTTGTGTTGCACAAAGATAATCCCTAAATTCTCTCCGTATTTAGACAAACAAAACCCAACTGTTTGTTTATATCTATGACAATCAGGAATGTCTTTGAGGGAAGAGGTAGCTTTTTTAGGTTTTTATTTTTCAGAAGAAGTTCTTAAGCCCTTTATAAAACCCCAGAAGCAAAGCTGCAATTCTGCTTGAAAAATAAGAATGTGATTTCCTAATGCACCGGTCGTCCGAGTGTGGTCTTTGCACCCACAGCATCAGCATCACCTGGGAACTTGTTAGAAAGGTCAATTCTCAGGCCCTATCCCAGACCTCCTAAATCAGAGCTCCTGGGAGTGGGGCCCAGCAATCTGTGTTTTAACAAGCCCTCGGGTGATTCTGATGCACATTAAAATTTGAGAATAACTGCCCTAATATAATGCAGTCCAACCACTATTTGCTGCTTGAATATTAAAATCCACTTAAATCAGATCATTAAATTCTTTCCCTCAGTTGAAATTCTTGGGTAATTGGTATGCATCCTCATTTGAAAATCATTTTCCAAAAGGTATGAAATAGCAATTTTATTAAAACTATGTAGATTTTTCTTTGAAATTTTGTCTATAAACTATTGCCATTGAAAATGATTTATTAATATTTTATACTCAGACTGTCTTTTTGTGTTCATGTTTTATACAACCAACCAAAGAATTTTCAGAAAAGAAATATAATTGCATTATAGTTAAAGCTTAACCAACTCCAAGCCTTCCAGACTCTTCAAATAACCAAAGTTTTAATGAGACAAATTCAAAATAACAAGTAATTTCCAAGATATTTCCTAGGCTTGGTATGTGTTCAATAAATACTTTTATATGGACATGATTTTATGACATCTCTAGGTCCTAAATCACCAAAATAAAACTTCATATGTTTATTTTGTTGCAATTACTAGGGCAGGAAAACAGTCTAATTCATGTTAAGAAGATTTTCAATAAAAAAGCTTTCTGGTTAAATTTAGGTTAATCTAGAAATTCAATTTAAAAATCTATTTTTCAAGGACTTCAGTTATAAAATTTTAGGGTCCTCTTCAATAAATTAAAGGAACAACACACAACACCCCCCCAACACTTTCCCACCGATTTTTCTTCCATGTATAGGACAGAGAAGAATGCTATACACATCCGTCCATCCACCTCCTAAGTGTAGCCTGCTATGTCTAGCAGAGCCATATGCCCTGTGCATACCTGGGCTTTCATAACTTTACACAACTGGGGTATGTCTAAAATGAAGCTGGCAGTAGCAGGTCATAGCATGACTGAATTAATTTCCTCATCTGACGACCTCGTTGCAGGTGGTATTTTGCAATAAGGATACCTATGTCTATTGGCTAGCAAACACAAGTTCTTCTGTGTTGCAGTAACTCACTTATAAATAACTTCTATGAAGGCCTGGCATTCTAGCCTCTACACAAACCCACTTCCCTAATTTCAATGCCATACCATATAACAGGTTACAAATGGCACCAATGCCCACTGGGTGCGTGCTGTGAACTTTAGGGATCTCTGGTGATTGACATCAATTTTGAAATCAGTCCACAACCCAAGATCATAGTGATACTCATCCATCCATCTCCATCCAATATCTTATTGAACCCCATCCACCAGGCATTAAGCTAGGTGCTGACACTCCAATGACACAAGACAGGCACTGGCTTCCTAGCTATCTAATCAATGTGATATAATTATGAATGTTGAAGCATACACAGCAACTAAAAAATAAAAGCTTTACTGAGGTACAATTTACATATCACAAATTTACCCATTTTAAGTGAATAAATTAATGATTTTCAGCAAATTTCCAGTTATGCAACCATCACCACAATCCAGTTTTAGAACATTTCCACCAGCAGTAACTGTTATTATTCAAATTTTAACAAAACTGCCGAGAGTAAATGCCTCTGTAAAAAAAATCCTACCTCCCTCAGTGTTCTGAAAGCGCCACCGCTGGCTTCCATACACACAGCAGAGGGTGACCCGGGTTTTGCTGACTCTGGTTGGTGCGACGGGAGTCATTGAGGGTCCCACCACTTGGGTAAGTGGAGAGGCAGACCTGCAGTCTCAGAGCTGCCTCTTCCCACAAGGAGGAACGACCTACTGAAGAAGAGGTTCTCAACTCCACCTGCACATGGAATGACCTGAGGAACTTACTAACATAGTGATGCCCAGTCACCACCACCCTCCACCCAGATTTTTACTTAATTACTCTGGGGTTCAGCCTGGGCCTCAGGAATTTTTCAGCGATCATCAGGTGTTTTAATATGCAGCCAAGATTGAAAACAGCTCTAAAAGATTCAGGATTCAATCCCAAAACTTATTTTGGGATGTGGGGATAACCAATGTGGCTTTTTGATCCTCAGTTATGCGCACTTTTACACTGTTGTTTTTAATAATGAAAAATAACACTAGCGAGAAAAATAGTTGCCCTTGAATGCAGGCAGCAAAAGGAGATGCATCAGTCCTTTCCCTTCTCCCACTCAGGCAGGAGCAGTATCAGAAGGTCCACTTGCTATTTTGCAATTTCCTGTCTTCACTTTCTGGAAAAGGCAGTGTCATTTCTTAAAATGTGTCATCCCACTGCACAGCACACTTTGTTCCTGTTGTTAGGTAACATTCAAAATTCAGAATGTTCTAGAGGTGGCATCTCTTTCTGTCTGACAAGGGGCTCCTCTCCTCAGTTCTCCAGGAATCACAGGTTCTGCTGACCTGAGGAGACGAGCATTTCCAAGTGGACTGACTTGCTCTAGAATAGCACCTATCCAACATTAATGCAAATATGATCACCTGGGGATCTTGTTAAAATGTACATTCCGATTCTCTAGGTCTGGAGTGAGGCTCTCGAGTCTGCATTTCTCCCAAGTTCCCGGGTGATGCCCACGGTCCCGGTTCATGGGCCACACTTTGACTAGCAGGGTCCTAAAGTCTCTCTGTCTTATCATTTGATGTTATTTACAAGGTGATACAGACTAAACAATTGAGAAGATGATGACATTTGCAGAAAGTTTTGTTTATGCAGTATCAAGGACAAAGGACAGGCCTAGGCTTCTGAAATCACCATGTTTTCTGAGTCTGTTTCCTTTGTTAAGTGGAAAACAAAGAGGTGGTACTTGACTCCTGCGGTCCTTCCCAACACTAAAATTCTTTTGTTTCCAAGCCTTAAAGCTATATAATAATGGTAATATCAGTGCCTTATATTTAACACTGTGATACTTCAACTTTATGAGCTCAGTCTAAAAGTGTGACTTAAGTAGCACATGGGCTCCTTGAAATTTCAAGGTCACAGTTTTCTTGAGTGGACATCTGACTGGATGTATGCATTTAATATTTGATGTATTATTATCAAAGTAAGAGAATCTGATTACACTCAGCTACAGGCCTCCTAAGATTTTTTCAGTTTAGAAGGATTTCCTTGACATTCCTCTGGCTGAATGGCAGCTATTGTGCTATATTAATTTTGAAAAATAGAACCTAATTTGTTTCACATATAAACATCTAGGGCATTAGTTACTGGATGATAGTAACTCTGAAAAAGCTGTCCTCAGGGATTTTGATGACATTCACAACCTGCTGAGTTGGATAGGTTATCAGGAAAATGTAATCTTCCAGGGCCATGAGGTAGGGTAGGTATATTTTTGACTTTGCAAGGCCAGTCTGAACCCTTCTTCTCCTCTCCTGCAAACACTCAGCTCCTTTTAGGCTCATGGCACCTCATAATACCCTCTCCCTATACTCACTCCTGTCATCTACTGATTTCTAGCTTATTCTCTATCGCTGGAGACTTTGGCCCCAAGTACATACACAGTCTCCCTCTCTATCCCTACAGCTGTCATCCTTCTCCAGTACCTCATCATTCAAGCAGATGAACCTCATGGTCTCTTGTTTCCTTCACTTATTCATCAAAGGCAATGAAGCTTTGCCTCCACTCCACCTCAATGACTCACTTCCTGATATCTCCAAGCACTATCTCCTAGCTATCCAATAATCTTAATCAAATATTCACACAGACAATTCTAGATAGCAGAATAAATCTGATCCATTGACTCTATGACTTTCTCACTCTCCATCGACCTCCTCCTGGTTTCTCTTTACTCAGCCTAGAGGCCACAGTGTAAATTTATCATCACTCACTTAAAAAGATCCCCAACTCTTGTTACAAACTGAATGTTTGCATCCCCCCAAAACTCATATGTTGAAATCCTAACCTCCAATGTGAAGGCATTCGGAGGTTCTGCCTTTGGGAGGTGATTAGGTCATGAGGGGAGAACCCTCATGAATGGGACTCGTGCCCTTATGAAATAGACACCGGAGAGCTCTCTCTCCCCTTCCACCATGTGAGGACACAGTGAGAAGATAGCCGTCTATGAACCAGGAAGTGGGCCCCCACCAGATATTGAGTCTTCCAGGGCCTTGATCTTGGACTTCCCAGCCTCCAGAGAAATAAATATTTGCTGTTTAAGTCACCCAATCTATGGTATTCTATTACAGCAGCTTGAAGTGATCAGGACAACTCTCTTACTCTCCAACACATTTACTTGGCAAAACTCTAGTCCTGGAAGAACCCCGCTATCCATTTTCACTGTATCTGTGTCTAAGTTGGTGAAGGCTGCTGAAGAAAAATCAGATGACTGAGCTCATTAGTTTCACCTTAAATTCACGATCACCAACTTCACCTCTCGAAGGCCAGTCTGTCCACTTCTGTCCTGGAGACCATTCCTTTTCTCTTCCCAAGGGGATGTGGTTATGAGCTCCTCAGTGACATCTCAAACTTAATGGGTTCAAAACAGAATTCTTTTTCCACCTAGACCTGTCCCAGTCACCCAAATTTCCTCATCTCAGGTGGGTATCATTACCACCTGTTGCTTAAGTCAGAAATCTAGGAGTCATTCTCTAGTCCTTCCTTTTCCTCACCCTTGACATAAAATCCAACACCAACTCCGTTCTCCGAAATATGTCTTCAGTTCCTCTCCACTGACACCAACTTAATCCAGGTCTCTATCATCTCTCACCTGAACTTTGCAAACATTTTCTAACGAGTCTCTCTACTTTCTCTTTTGCCCCTTTCCAAAGCATTTTCTACATAGCATTTAAGATCATCTTAAAACGTAAATCAGATGATGTCTCTCCCCTCCTCAAAATCAATGGCTTCCTGTTGCACTTAGAACTACAGCCACCTTCCTGACCATGGCCTAAAGGCCTCAATGAGCTAGCCCCTGCTCACCTCCCCAACCTCATCCTGTATGACTATCACTCCCCATGTATCCTTTCAGGTCCACCCAGAGCATTCTTTTCTAGAAGTAGAAAAGACCAATCACTTTCCCATTTTGGAATTTTCCACACGCTGTTATGTCTCTTCAGTAGAACGATTCACTCCCGTTTTGTTTTGTTTTCAGCCCTGTTGTTTCCTCTGTAATTATTTTATGTAATTGTTTCTTTACTCATTACTATTTCCCCCACCAGACAATAAGCTCCTTGAGAGCAGAACCACGTTTGTCTTGTCCATCATTGCCTCCACAATGCCTGGCACATAGTAAATAAGAATGCAGTAAATAGTTATTGAATGCATCAAAAAATGTCAGAACCAAAAGAGATGTAATAAATCTCTAGGTAGGATCCCCCTTCTTGCTGATCAAGACATGTGGGCCCAAAGGGGGTGAGTGATATGTCAATGTCATGGTTATGTCAATGTCATGGTTACTGGCTGAGCACAGAATAAATGCATCTCCTGATGTCCTGATTGTGTCCTTTGTGAAAACTGCAGGCCTAGTCTTTCCAAACTTTTTGTGTACCCTCTTTCTAACCTTTCTAACTCATTTATGATCCTTTCTTTAAAAATCTGGTTGCCTTCACTGTGCCTTTTCAGTATTAAAATATAATTAAGCTCATTCACTACAAGCACATTTTCCATGTCACCAGTACAATAAATAGTGACTTGGATAAAGCTTTTCATTTCCTTTCTACACAGTTAGCTCAATTTATCATTATTGATATTGTCTCATTTCCCTACCCCTCAAAACACTGACTAGCTAAGAGAAAGAAACTGCAGTCAATCCAATGGTCTCTAAATATCCTGCAAAATATGTCGGATGGGTATTTTTTTTTCTGTAAATAGCTTTTAAGCTTTGAAACTACAGAGGGAGAGATGCAGAGTAAAAAAAATATAGCCTTAGAGAAGGAAAAAAATTAACGGAGATCTACACAACAAGAAATAATAAAAGGTGGAAAGTGTGTGTGGGGTCGGGTGGGGGAGATGGTTTGGAGAGAACTAAAAAGGTTCCCAGAAGTAGGGCTGTTAACAGGACTAGAATCTAATTAGTCACGGGGCGGGGGTAGGAGCTGGAGTTAGAATTCTGTTTCTCCCAATTTCACCCACAGTTATGAGTGATAATTAACCACGGCATGGAACAAGTTTTCCATCTAAAAAATGAACCGCCTAAGGGGTAAAAACTGACACCAATCCTTCTCCAAGGGGTGGGGAAGATAATAAATGGAAACCTCTCGACAAAAATTCTCTTTCTCTCTCCGCTCTATTTTAAGAGAAAGATTTTTAGGGCATAATTTTCAACAAGTTTTGGCTGAGACTGAACATAGGGCTCAAAGATAATTTAGGACACGCAAAGAAGAGGCCAAGTACTTCCCAACACATAACGGCCTAAACAGACTACGGTCACATAATTGGGTAATAAAACGACTACTAGAAAGACTTACCTGTTCGCAAAGCAGCACTGCGCGATCTTCAATGAAACGCGCTGCAGGAACCCAAAAGGGTAGGCAGACTATCAGGAAGGCTAGGGTAACTTGCCTGTCCTTTCCCTTCGGGGTACATTCTACCTGGGACGATCTCTCTCCCGGCCTCCTTCCTCCTGGGCCCAACCTAAGGACTTTCTGCGAGCTCGGGGAAGACCAAGAGGAGTAGGGGGCGGAATCGGTGGAACACTCTTACCCACCCTTCCCACTCCCCACCTCGAGGTGCCTGGAAATCAGGAACCCCGCCAGCTCAGCGCGGACGCCCGCAGAGGGCGCAGAACCCGGGGTGGATGGATGCGGCGCGTGGCGCCCACTGCGTCTTGACCCTCCACTCCGCCGCCGCCACCTCATGTGACGCTCTCCCCCGACCCGCTCACCTCCGCGCCCTCCGCGCTGGGCAGGGCGGGCCTGGCAGCTCTCGGGGCACCGCGCCGACTCCCCAGGGGCCCGCCCGGGCTCCAGGGCCTAGGGACTGCGCCTCCGACCTGCGCCTGCAGGGTGGCTGCCGCGGCGGTCGCGCTCCGGCTGCTTCCCCGCCTCCCCAAGCGGGATCGCGTGGAGCCGGAGAGGAGGAGGAGGGAGGCGCGCAGACGCCGGCCGCGCCGTGACGCGCCGCTAGGGGCTGCGCGCGGGGAGGGCGCCAAGCGCGAGCAGGTCCGGGGAACGCCGCCTGGAGGGCCTGGCGGGCGAGCGGGGAGAGCCGTGGAGCGCGGGGAGGAGTTGGGGAGATCGGAGGGCGTTAGGGGACGGCGTGGGGGGACTTGGGCAGGACGGGGAGCGCCGAGGGAGGCGAGTAGTGCCTCGGGGAACCCCGGCTGCGCGGCGCCACAGTTTTGAAACCCTCCCCCCCAACAACTGAGAGCAGCTAAGTATCCGCCCCTCGTCTGCGCCCACCTGCGGGGCTCCCCTAGGATTCCTTTTGAAGCAGCTCTAGAAAAATCAAGCCCACTTTTCTATTCCACTGCTTTTGTGCTGTGTAGTCGTCTTTCCACTTGAGACTTGGCATTTTATTAAGCCGCCCCCTGACCCCCCATTCCTTCTTCCCTTCTCTCCTGACAAGTCTCCAAGAAACTACTGTTTTTCTCCTGTACGTGTTCTGTCTCTCGTCTCTACCCACCCAAACAATCTTTTGGCTGGACCGTGTCCTTGGAGTAAAATGTTCAGAAATGCCCTTTTCATGAGCCATATTTTAAAACTCCTCAGATAGGAGGACCCTCTCAGCCGGCGGACTGTAGATCAGTCTGTTGACTTTGACCTTCACTGCTTCACTGGTGCAGCGCAAGCTGTGGTGTTGGGGAGAGGGTTAGGCCGAGAGTCAGGCAGACCTGTGCTCCCGGGAAAGCCATTTAACTCCAGGGGCAGCAGTGGCCTTGAGTGTTCAGGGGATATCTGAGCTGTAAGGGCACCTTTGGCTCTGAGATTCTATAATTTTCTCCCTGCAGATTACCAAGTAGTCAGGTATCCTTTATCTTTTGTGTAGAAGGTGTCAATAGAAGAAGCAAGAGATCTTTATTCTCAGATGTCAAATCAGTTTACCGAAAATTTTCAAATTCAGGGAAAAAATTTTTTTCATAGGTTAGTATATTCCCATTTCAGCAAATAAGTTTAAAAATTCTCCCTCCCGGTGGTTTATTAACCAGGAAAAAAACCGAGAAGGGGGTCTGGGGTCGATCATTGGACGCTGCACTTTCCCCTCTGCAGTCAATGCACAGATTAACCTTTGCAAATGCAGCTTTGGAAATACATCCTTTGTTTGACTTGACATGTGCCCCCTCCCCCACCGCTAATATTAAGGTTTAAAGTTTAAGCATAGGCTAAGCTTTTAGCGATGTGTCAGGGGTGGGGGCATTGGAAGCTGGTAAAATTCTTCCCATTTTGGTAACTGGAAAAATACGAATCAAATTTTATTTTATTTTAAATTTTTACTATTTCACTTCAACACTACTCTCAAATAAGGAAATTAACGTTTTTTTCTAACACTTCTGGAGGACAAGTGGAGGAAATTCATGACTCATAGCAGTTAATGAAAAGTATGTAGCTAATACTATTATATAACTTTTGCAAAGGGTTATTTAAAAGATATGGCATTTTCTAACTATTCTAACACCATAAATTATTGTATAAAACATGTAGGTAAATCATATATTTGAAGTATTTTTAAAAGCTGTCTTAATAGAGGCTCTGACAACCCCAAAAAACAAACAAAAAAATCCCAACCAAACAAATAATATGTAAAATCACTTATCCTAAAAGAGAATCAATGAGTCAATAATTTGCAATTTCCAGAAGGAATATCTGCTTTTCATACCTGAACTAATAAAATAAGCAAATATCCTTGATGGAAAATCTCACGTTGCCAAGTGTGTCACAAACAATTGTTGGTGTTGATGCAAAGTATGATTCCTTTCAGATTATCCCATGGTAACTATAAATTTTACTACTGTTTTTCAGTTGGAGTTTCAGAGTATAAAAGTGATTTCACAAGATTTTTCCAGGTCATGACGTGCTCTTTGAGAAATCTCTGCAGTTCCCTGAAGTAGTAATTGATTCCACTGAAGCACAGCAATAATTTATTAAATGGATCTCTAGTGGCCTAGAGGTGTTAACGCAAGTTTTTCTTTGAATTTATTATACAATTGAATAACATTAGAGTGATAGTTTTCCAAGCGTGTAACCTCAAGCACTGGTCCCTCCAGATGCTCCTGCAATAATTTATTGACTGCAAAAATATTTATTGAGCTCCTTCTACATACCCCGGCTGGGGCACTAAGAACAATAGTGAGGAATACAGATATATTTAACTGTCCTGGTAGAATGTATAGTTTGATTGTGAAGATAAATTAGTAAACAAATACAAATAAGATTTACACAAATTTGTATACACAAGTAAAATGAATGTAAATTATGATGAAAAGAACAGACTGACAGGTAAGTAATAATAAGAACCTCTTCATTTTAGAGAGTCACAATGCATATTAATGGATTAAAGGCTTTGAAAATATCTACAGTAGAGACATTTACTTAGCCTATGCCCAATAAACTCCCAAATTTGTTTTGAGCACTGAAACTTTGTGAGCAATACTTACTAATAAAATAGAACCATTTTTTGTGAAACACTGCTTTTTTGAAACTGAAGAATCCAATAAATATAAAATTCCATTAAATTAATATTACCTTCCATTTGTTCGTCAATGTACATTCATATATTTTAATAGATTTATAAATATACATATAATCTGTTTGAAATAGATTTGTTTGAAGACAAAATGATAAAAATATTCATAAATACATTCACATATTTTAATAGATTATAAGAATAAAGATATTTTTATAGATTTTTGTCTAAAGACAAAATGACAAGTGTTTATAAATCTATTAAAGTATATGAATGAATATCTGTACAAAACATATTTCGTAGTTAACATTGTTTCATGAGCATTTCCATATATCAATATGGTCCAGATACTTATAATTCTTAATTGCTATTTAGTCCATAATATTGGTACAGAGTAATTTTCTCAACCCTAAGATTGGGGAAAATACATTTTCTGACTCTTTTACTGTTATAACTAGCACTGCTTTAACTTCTTTGGGATAATAAGTGGAGGGATTATTGCTGATATCAGTTCTCTATCAAGCACTTAAAGGTGTATTTTTGAAAAAATGATTATCTTAAAAATTTCAGTATAAGCAGGTTTGATTCTGGATCTCATGGGTGACCACCTTGTAACTGAGTACAACTGTGCAATTTCAGAGCCCGTGTTTTTTTGCATTTATCATTGCATTGGTGCCTCCCAGTATCATCCTGTTAAACCTTAATGAGAGAACTCTTACAGCTGAATAATAAAAAGACAATCCAATTACAAAATGGTCAAAAGATTTGAATACACATTCTCCAAAGGAGATATGCAAATAGCCAATAAGCACCTGGAAAGATGCTCAACACTATTAGTCCTTAAACAAATGTAAATCAAAACCACATGAGATATCACTTCACACCCGTTAGAATGGCTATAATCAAAAAGTCAGTTTCACAATATCAAGTGTTGGTGAGGAAGTGGAGAAATTAGAACCCTCATACATTGCTGGTGGGAATGTAAAATGGTACAGCTACTTTGGAAAACAGTTTGACAATTGCTGTCCTGGGTATATACCCAAGAGAATTGAAAACATATGTCCGCAGAAAAACTTGCACTCAAATGTTCATTGAAGTATTATTTGTAATGGCTGAAAAGTGGAAACAACCCAAATGTCTATCAATTGATGAATGTAAAAATGAAATGTAGTATATCTATATAATGGGATATTATTCAGATATCATTGTAAAAAGGAATGAAATAGTGATACAGACTACAACATGTATGAATCTTGAAAAATTGTGCTAAATGGAAGGTGCCAGACACAAAAGTCCACATAGGTTATGATTCCATTATATAAAATGTCTGGAATAGGCAAATCCATACAGACAGAAAATAAATTAGTAGTTGCTAATCTACTGGCTGGTGGGGAAGGGAATGGGGAATGACTGCCTAATAGGTAGGGGGTTTCTTTTTGGTGTCTTGAAAATATTCTGGAATTAGATAGTGGTGACTGTTGCACAACTTTGTGAGTATACTAAAAACCACTGAATGGTCCACTTTAAAAGAATGAACTTTATAGTACATGAATTATATCTCAATAATAAAGAAAAAATAGTAATCAGGAATTGTCTGAAAAACAACAGCAAGGAGTAAACAGATGTAGACAATTTGTAACAAGGCATTCCCTTTAACTGGAGACCAAACGATATTAATTTGTGCTCTAGCAATGTAAATTTAGCAGTTCACAGAAGAGAAAAAAGTGATGGGAGAAATTAGTCACTGTCTTGCTCATTTTAATTTAGGTGTGTTAAACCCAGAAGATCTACACGGCTATAGTCAGTACCATGCTCACATTACAAGTAGTGATTTAATTTCTGTCAAATGATATAATTCTTCACATTCACTGAGTTGTCTTTGAAGATTTTTGTGAAACCCAGCTCTCCCACTTACTGATTATGTGACGTTGGATAGGTTTTCCTCAGTCTCGATTTCCTCATCTATTCAATGGGTATAATAATAGTGTCCAACTAATAGGGTTGTTGTGAATATTAAATGAGGTGATATATGTAAAGTGCCTAGGACTTATTAAGTAGTATATATGTTAGATGTTATTTAACAAACTCCCAAATTTGTTTTGGTTTTATAATTGTGTACACGCTCTAATCATAAGAAATTTATAGCAAGTTTTATATTTGAACATGCAGTTTTTAATAAAAAAAATTTAAGTCAACAATGTGTCCACTGAGGGTTTTTTTCCTCTTCTTTTTTCTTTGAAAAGAAGTTCATACTTTACTCAAATTTGGGAAACACTGGTCTAGAACAAACTTGGCCTTTTTTTTTCTCTCCATACTCTCCATTACCTCAGAGCTGTCACTTTTAAGTCTTAAAAATTAATAAGGATCAACCATATTCAACTCCAGTTGCCTTGTTAGTAATTTAGAGTTTTAGTTGAACTACTACTGAGTAAATGAAAAAGGTTGCAGTGCAAATTTGTGGACCGGGAGCTAGAATGTCTTCAACGACTTATGTGAAACTTTAGCAAGTTGTTTAACCACTGGGCCTTAATTATAGTGTCTTAAAATGAAGGTTGATCTTCAAATCCCTTCAGGGTCTAAAATTCTGTGACATTTCTAGTATACCCACTGTAATACTATGATAAGTTGTCATGCACACCTAGTACTAAATAGAGAAATGTGCCTTTCAAGGCCAAACTCTCATGTGGTATCATCCACCTGGGAGTTGCTGGGTGTTTGTTCTGCCCTTTTCTCGTTCTCTGGTATCAGTTTGAATACACAGTTAAGTTCCCCAAAGTGGCAGAAGGGAACATGGTCAGAAGTAGGAGATGTAGGGGTTATCTAAAGATTGAAAAACTAACTGGAAAATTCAAACGTGGCTGCATAGTATTAATCACCCCTGATTTTTTCCCCACCTTTTTTAACCCATCATTTTCTTTTGATGTCATTTTGGGCACCATCTTTACCAGTCTTTACATAAAATGTTGTAGAAAGTACTTGTAGCTGGTCTCCAAAGATGGTCTTCCAGTGAATTTCACCTTCCAGTATTCATGCCCTCGTGTAGTCTCCCTCCACATTGAATCTGGGCCGGCCCCATATAACAAATAGAGTGTAGTGGTGATGTCTTGTGACTTCTAAGTGTAGATCACAAGAAGCCTGCAGATCACAAGATCCTTGGTCTCTTGGAACTCTTATTTTGAGGGAAGCAAGTAGCCATTTGAAATTTACCTTGAGACCACTATGCCGTGAGGAAGCCCAACCCTGATCAGCCTACCCAGTTGAGGTGTAAATCATGTGAATGAAAAAGCCATCTTGGATGTCCAACACAAGCCTTCATATGACTTCAGCCCCAGCTACCATCTGATGGCAAAAGCATGAAAGACTCCAAGTGAGAATCACCAAGCTGAGGTCAGTCAACTCACAGAACTGTGAAAGATAATAAATCGTTATTTTAAGCTGTCAGTATTGGGGCAATTTGTTGTGCAGTGATGGATAAACAGGACTGAAAAATATTCATTTTCTCTTTTGATCAGTATCTATTCTATATCTCTCTCATATGAACTGCTGGAAAAAAAGTACGGTCATAAACATTTTTATTCCAGTGGATTATTTCCTTCTTTGTTTCATTGATTTAAAAAAATCACAAAGACGTTATTTCATAGTTTCATACCATTTCATCATCTTTTTGATGCCTGGTTTAAGATGTAGGTTCTAGGAATAATTGGTTCATCTCCAATATTATAAGGACCAAAAAATGTTCATTTTCTCTTTTGATCAATATCTATTCTATATTTCTCTTGTATGAACTGCTTAAAAAAAGTATACCCATAAACATTTTTTTCCAGTAGATTATTTCCTTCTTTGTTTTGTTATTTTAAAAAAAAATCACAAAGACATTATTTTATGGTTTCGTAGCATTTCGTCATCTTTTGGATGCCTGGTTTAAGATATGGTTTCCAGGAATAACTGAGTTATCTCCAACATTATAAGTCCTGTTGTTAATATCTGACAAAAGAAACCAGCTTTATGAAACAAAACCCAACTGCTATTTCTCTAAACATAAATGTTTAAGGCTCATGTCTGTAAAAGGATCAGAGAGGATTAGGAATGGAAGAGAGATTAAATAAGAGTCTATTTTAATCTGTTTTATTATTTTTAAAATTATATTTAACTTAGTCCCTTTATTTTAAAACACATTTAAGTAAAATTGAAATGTCTCTTAAAATGTTGGAATTTTATGACTCTAAATCCAACTGTCTCTGAAAAGAGATTGCCATTTATTTTTATGCAAAGTTATAAGAATTGATCACAGTGTTTATAAATAACAAAGTGCTTTATAATACTTAATTTACAATATGTAAAAATAAATTCTATTTAGGTCAAAGTGTTAAAATTTAGAAGTCACATGATAAAGAAAATTAGAAAAAACAGAAATGAATATTTGTCATATTCCTAGTGGAGAAAGGACTTTTTAAGTTTGAATAGACGGAAACAATTCCAAAGATAAAGATTTATAATTTTGACTAGATAAAATTTAAAGTTCTATGTTTTTTTTAAAAAAAACATTAACTGAGGGAAAATGCTGAAAATTTAACAAAGGATTAATGTCTTAAATATTTAAAATAGGTCACACAAATTCAGACAAGAAGCAAAAGTTTAAGCTTCAAGAAATGGGCAAAAGAATGACTATTTTAATAAAGAAAAAATAAAACTGTTTAATAAAGAGAAACACTGGGCGAGATACTTTACAAGTTTTCTATAATCTTTTTATTCCTTTCCTGTTCATTAATTTTGAGCAATTAAGTATTTGCCTTTTTCAGCAAATCACCAAAATTTTAAAGGACCTCTAAAATTTGCAGTGCATCTTTGTCAAGGCAAAAACTAAGAGGTAGGCCATTGGCTTAAAATGCCAAGGACTATATTTTATTTATTTATTTATTTATTTTTTTATTGATGTCTTAGTTTATAACACTGTGGGGTTTTAGTTGTACATTTTTGTCCGTCACCTTGTGGATGTAACCCTTCACCCCTTGTGCCCCCCCCACCCCCTTCCCCTTGGTAACCACCAATCAGTTCTCTCTGTCCGTGTGTTCACTTATATTCCATATATGAGTGAGTTCATGCAGTGTCTATCCTTCTCTCTCTGGCTTATTTCACTTAACATAATACCCTCTAGGTCCTTCCATGTTGTTGCAAATGGGACAATTGTGTCTTTTCTTATGGCTGAGTAGTATTCCATTGTATGTATATACCACATCTTCTTTAACCAATCTTCAGTTGAGGGACACTTGGGTTGCTTCCACTTCTTGGCTATAGTGAATAATGCTGCAATGAACATAGGGGTGCATACGCCTCTTGTGATGGTTGATTTCAAGGACTATATATTTTTTGTTCTTATTTTTATTATGCAATTACATAATAAAGTAATTCCCAGACTTTCCAATATTCAACGTATATTCTAGGCCTTGTTATGTTAATTCCTAGATTATTTTACAGCAGTAAACTTACCCAGTTTATGAGTATCATTAATGTTTTGAGGCCATATTTTCCAGGATTATGTCCTTTAGTTAAGGGGATCCATGTTTTATTTTAAAACAATAACGAATAACTTTTATTTTTTGTGTTTTTTCAAACTATTTATTCTACAAATATTTATGGAGTGTTCTTTGTGTGCCACTCTCTAAGGGGCTGGGTACACAACACCAAGCAAAACAGATCCCAGCCTTCACGAAGCATGTGTTCTACTTGGGTCTGTCAATCTTGTGTATGATAACTGACTGCCCAAAGACACCTGGCTGAGGAATTGAATGGAGAAGGGGGCCCTGGGTGGGGGAGGGTGTGAGTAAAATTCATCCAACATTCTGCTCTCACCCATGCCTTTTTCTTTGCACAAAGTTGGTTGCTAATCAAAGCCTGTGCATGGGATAGGATGGATGTGTGTGTTTGTGTGTGTGTGTGTGTGTGTGTGTGTGTGTTTGTGTGTGTGTGTGTAGGCAAATATGCACATGCCTGAGTCTTCTTCTAATTTGCACCAAAGTGCCAAAGATAAGGCCCTAATTCTACTGGGAGAAGATACACAATAAATAGGCTACATAAGTAAAAATATAGAGTATGTCTGATGATACTAAGTGCTATAGGAAAAATGCAGTAAGAAAGGGAAATAAGGAATATGGTTGGAAAGGCCTCCAAGGCGACATCTTAGAAGTGAAAGAGATGAGTAAGTGAGCCTTGCAGACAGCCAGGGAAAAGTGTCCCAGTAGCGGGGAAATCAAGTGGAAAGACCCTAAGGCCTGACAGGAGCCAGGTCCAGAGAGCAGGCCAGCTTAGCTGGAGCAGATTGAATGAGATGAGTAGCGGGAGGTGAGGCCAGAGATTTCAAATAGGGGGTGGGATGTGGGGATGTGGGTAGGCCTAGATTGTTAAGGTCTTTATAGGCTAATGTAAGAAATTTAGTTTTTATGAAGAGTGAGATGAGAAGCCTTGGAAGATTTTAAATAGGAGTGACTGAATCAGATTAACATTTTAACAGACTAACTATGACTATAGTGTTGAAAATAGACTGAAGAGAGACAAAGACTGTCACAGGAAAACCAGTTGGGGGCTGTTGCCATAATCCAGGTGAGAGATGATGGTGGTATAGACAAGGGTGGTAGGTGTTTAGTTGGGAGAAATGTAGGATTCTTGATATATTCTAAAGGTAGAGTCAAGAGAACTTAATGGCAGATTGGATGTGGGGTCCGAAAACAGAAAGGAGTCAAGAATAATGCCAAGGTTTTAGGCCTGACCAACAGGAGCAATGAACTTGCCACTCAGTGAGAAGGGAGAGATTGTATCTAGATCAGATTAGGAAGGTGGAAGATCAGGAGTTCAGTCTGGGGCATGTTATGTTGGAGATGACAAGTAGGGAGTTGGATATATGAGTCTGGAGTTGAAGTGGCCTAGAGATACTAGTTTGGTAGTTATTGGCATATAAAGTATTTAAAGTATGAAGTCAACAATAGAGTAAGAATAGTTAGAAAAGAGAAGAATTCCAAGGATTGAGCTTTGGAACATTCCAATATTTGGTGGTGGGAGAGATAAGGAATGAAGGACAAAGGAAATTAAAATGACACTAATGAGGTAAGAGAAAAAGTAGGACAGTTGAGTGTCCTGGAAGCCGAGTGAAAAGAATATTTCAAGGAAAGGGGAGTAATCAGCTGTGTCAAATGCTTTTGGGTGATCAAGTAGGATGAGAAATGAGAACAAGGTTTAAAATGGGAATGTCATTTGTAGCTTACCTCATGGGAGTTGCTTAAGAGAAGGGGAAAACTGACACTGGAGACAACTAGTATAGACAACTCTTCTTAAGAGTTTGGCTGTAAAATGAAGAAGAGAAATGGAGTGGTAGCTGGAAAAGGAAGTAGGATCCAGAGGTAGGAATATTTTAAGATGGAAAAAAAATTGTATACATATACTTATGGGAAGGATTCCATTAGGAGCAAAAGATTGATGATGGAGAATACAGAGTAGAGAATTGCTGGGGCAAGGTCACCGGGAAGGCAAGAAGGGATGGGACTTAGTGCATAAATGGTGGGGTTGATCTTCCTGAGGAGAATGAACAGTTTATCCTCAATAAAAAAAGGTACTACAGATGGATCCACATGCAGTGAAGTGGCTAGATATTGTGGATGAGCCTCTGGAAGTACTCCTGTGACTGCTTCTTTTTCTCAGTGAGAGAGGAAGCAAGATTGTCTGCTGAGAGTGAGGATGGGAGAGAAGGGAAATTTGGGAAAAGAGCAAAAGGCATTAAAATGGAATAAATAGAAAGCACAGAATAAGAAGGTGAAAATAAATCTAAATGCATCAGTAATCGCCACAACTATGAATGGAATAAACTTTCCAGTCAAAAGGCAAAATTTTCAGACTGGATGAAAACAAACATTTATGCTATTTACAAGAGTCAGATGTAAAGCACAAGGACACAGAAAAACTAAAAATCAAGATTCAAAAGGGGTACCAGGCAAATACCAAGTAAAAGAAACATGATCTAAGTATATTACTACCAGACGAAATGACTTTAAAGAGGGTCATTACATAATGATAAAATATTCAATCCATCAAGAGGATAAAATAATTCTAAATTTGTATGCCTCTAGTGACATAGCCTCAAAACATAACATGACAGAACTACAAGTAGATTTTTAAAAAATCTACCAGCACAGTAAGAGATTTTGACACATTCTTTGAGAAATTGAATCTTTAATTAAAATCTCTCCAAAAAGTAAAAACATACAACAAACAAATGGAATCAGGCCCAGGAGACTACTGGTCAGTTATGCAAACATTCAAAGAACAGACTGATCCAATACAACACAAACTCTTCCAGAAAACAAAATGAGAAAGAATGTTCCCCAGTTTATGTTATGAGGTTAGCATAACCTTGAAACAAAAATTAGACAAAAATATTTTTGAATAACAATGCAAAAATTAAAAAAATGAACAAAACAAATCAAGCAAATTAAAAAAAATACATTATGGTTAAGCTTATTACAAGAATGTTAGATGATTTAATATTGGAAAATATATTAATGTAATTCACTATAGCAACAGTTCAAAACAGAAAATCGTGTGATTATCTCAATAGATGAAGAAAAAGCATTTTGCATATTTCTACTCGTGAAAGAAACTCTTAGCAAACTGAGAATAAAAGAAAGTTTTCTTAACCTGCTATGGGGCCGGCACAAAAACCCTACAGCACTTTCCAATGTAAGATTGAAAGCGTGTCCTTAAATAAGGAAGGACAAAGATGTCCTCTATCGCGAAAACTGTTCAACATTGTACTTGTAGTCCTAGCTCATGTAGTAAGGAAAGAAGAAATGAAAGACATGATGATTAAAAAGGAGGAAACAAAATTGTCATTATTCATACATGAAATGAGTTTATATAGAAAACCCAAGAGTACACAAAGTACGAGATTTATTAAAAGAGTTTAGTAAGATTTCTAGATAAAATCATCAGCATACAAAAATCAATATATAATTATATACAGCATCAATGAGCAGTTAAATAATGCAATTAGGAAAGATACCACTTATTACAGCAACTCAAAGCACCAAGTGCATACTAATAGATCTAACAAAAGATATGCAAGCTCTTTATGGAGAAAAGTATAAACCATATTGAAAAAGGTATTAAAGAATATCCAAATGAATATGAAGATCTTCCATAATCTTGGGTAGAAAGACTCAGTGATGTGAAAATGCAATTCTCCCTAAACATAAGTTCAGTGGGATTCCAATGGGCTTCCCATCAGGATTTTTCATAGACCTAGATACATGAATTCTGAAACTGACATGGAAGAGCAAGAGGTCAAGAATAGTCATGAAATTCCCAGAGAAGAAGATAAGATGGTTTGTCCTTCCAGATATGAAGGCTAATATAAAGCTGTGAAAATTGTGTAACACAGAGTTAGACAAACAGACCAAGAGAATGGCATAGAGAACATCAAAACTGACCCAGGCATAAAGGAAAAAACCTGATTTATGACAGAGCAGGCCTCTTATATCAGTGGGAAGGAAGGGCTATTGTTCATGCTAATTTAGGAAAAATCATTTTATGAAGAACATGAAATTGTACTTGAACCTACAAAAATCAGTTCTAGGAAAATGAAAGACTTACTATGAAAGGAAAACTTGAAAACATAGGAAAATATCTTTAAAGAAGAAAACATAGGAAAATATCTTTGTGACTTTTAAGTAAGGATACGTCTATTAAATAAGAAACACATACAAGAATGTGAACCAAAAGAGGAAAAGATTTATCCATTTGATGCTAAAATTAAAACTCCTCATAATCAAAAGAAACCATGGAGGGACTGAAAAATACTAATCACATTGTAAAAAAGTTTTTGCTATATGCATGAGCAAATGATTACTGTCCAAAAATAAAAATTGTACAAATTAATAAGAGCAACGGAAATCCAAAAGAAAAATGTTCAAAAACGTGTGCATAGTATTCAGCCTAGAAATACCTTTCCTGTTATATGCCTCAAATACTTTTGTCTCAGAACCTATTTACACTCAAAAATTATGGAGAAGAACCTCAAAGCGTTTTTGTTTCTGTGGGTTATATCTATCAATATTTGCCACCTTAGAAATTAGAACAAAAATTTTAAAAATATTTATTTCATTTCAAAATAACAATAATAGACCAATTACATTTTTACGTAACATATGTTTATGAAAAACAACAAATTTTTCCAAAAGAAAAAGCGAGAAAAATGGCATTATTTTACATTTTTGGCTAATTTCTGGTTTAACAGAAGCTAGATTCTCATATCTATTTCTATATTCAATCTGTTGCAATATCACAGATCATATGTGATGATCACAATATCACCTCTGGAAAACTCTGCTGTTCAGTTGTGAGTGAAAGTGAAAAAGGCAAACAACATATTAGTATTATTTTGAAAATAATTTTGCATAAGAATATATACATAGGAGCTAAAATGATGAAGGAAAGCAAGGGAATGATAAACTAAAGATTCAGGATGGTGTTTACCTCTGAGGGTGGGGGTGGGGAGGCAGCTATAACAAGGAAGGGCTCTTAGGGGGCATCTCAGACACTAAAATTTTGTTTCTTAAGCTGCATATCTGCTACATGAGTGTTTATTTCATTATTATTATTTTAACTGTGCAGACATGTATGTATTTCGTACACATTATATATGATATAATTTAAAACGTTTTATAATGTAATAAAAATCAATTCAAAATGACTTAAACAATAAAAGAAATATACTGACTTTTATAATTGAAAGATCTAGTAGTAGTGAGAGCTTCAGGTATGGTTTGATCCAGAGTCCATCCCTATAGCTAGAGAAGACAGGTCATCTTCCTTCAGAGCACATGGATCACATTGGGAAAGGTTGAACACCAGAATGAAGAACCACTGAAAGAGGAAGAGTCTAGACAAGAAAAAATAGTAAATGTCCAGAGCTGCAAAACATAAAACAGTTGCATGAATATTTCAATTAGCATTTTTTATCTTCCACCTAATTTAAAAAATTTTTGTTTTTCCTGTTTGACTTTTGCTAACCCGGATGTCTAGCTGTAATGAAACTTATTAAGAGGCATAATAACTTTCTTATATCCCTCAATTATTTTGTACCCATAATGTTCCAACTTATGCTTTAACTTTTTGCTAGAAAGATATTTTGACTCAATAATAAGCATTCCTTTTAAGTGTGGTGACATCCTGACTGAGAAATAGTGTTCAAAACTTATTAAAATAGTGACTTCTGTGCCTGCATCCTTCTATTCCAGATGTTTTCACAGGTCATAATTAGGATCATATTGACTTTTAATATAATTGCAACTTTCATTTATTTTATGTTGTCTTATTGTTTACTTATTATTCTTATTTTTCCAATTTTTAAAATGTCATTAAGATAGGCAACTTTCCCAAGCTAATTATTATTATCACAGTTTATCGTTTCTTTCAAATAATTATGTAATTATTTAAATAATTTAAAATTTCCCTTTTAAGTCCAAAAGTTTTTAAAAAAATTATTCTTGATAGTAATCTCTCAAGGCCTTCTTAAGCAGATTAAATGCTATGTAATTTTATGTTTCCTTCATGACGCAGGGTCATTAGGAATGTAAATTGCTTTGTTATAATTACGATAATTTTAGATGAAAGTAGCTATTTGCTTCTATACTTAAGAGGAATACTCTAATTGGTGAGTGTAAATTTTTTATGTTTTTTTGGTCACTGCTCTCAACGCCAGTTTTAACTTTCTGATGCTATTCATATGCCAGCACCTAGCAGCAAAACTCTTCTAAGTTGTTGCATCTAAAGCACTATAAACTGATAAAATATTAAAAATTTGATATAACCACATCAAAAGTATCTATAAATAGGTTTTGAGTGAAGTTCTCATTAAAAACAAAGTATCTGAATTTTGGAGCAAAGATTTTTCATATTCTTTTTATATCACAACAACTTTAAAATTTTTAGTTACAATTTTCCTTCTTACCAAGTTTCCAGTTATACTTTACATAGTTAAAATCTCTAAGAAATTTTTCTAAACAATGAGTATGGATTGTTTTATAATCAGGAAAAAGCACTAAATGTGAATGAAAGTGCTGAATTATTTCAGTTGTATATTACTTCTTATGGTTCAACCACTATAATGTTTGAATTCTATGCTTCCTACTCATAATGTTGACTTTGAGCTTTATTAATTCCATTCTAAGCTATCTGTAGTTTCTATTAAAAAAGAGTCTGTTTTGGGGGCCGGCCGGTGGTATAGCAGTTAAGTTCGCCCTCTCCCGCTTTGGTGACCCGGGGTTCACAGGTTCAGATCCTGGGTACAGACCTATGCACCGCTTATTGAGCCATGCTGTGGCAGGCATCCCACATATAAAGTAAAGGGAGATGGGCACAGATGTTAGCCCAGGGCCAAGCTTCCTCAACAAAAAAAGAGGAGGATTGGCAACAGATGTTAGCTCAAGGTTAATCTTCCTCACCAAAAAATAAAAAGAGTCTATTTTTGATTATCTATCTCTCTTTTTACTCAAAAATTATTTTAGTGATTTAAATATTTCTCATTTTGATATTAAAACACTATTTTGCAGGTGCTCTAAAACTTTCAAAAACTCCATTATCAATAAGATAAAACATAGACTATTAAAAGTCTTCTCTATTGTATTTCCAAATTACCTAGCTTCTTTTACTTACCATGTCCCTGTGGAAGCTCTCTTTTGACATCCAAATGAATTTGTCATTTGCAGTCCTCTCTTCTGGTGGGACTCTACTACATGAACCACTAGTCTGACTAAGTGATCCCTTGTAGCCCTTCCGTTTGTGAAACCTTTCTTGAGTTCTCCCAGCCCAGACGAACTTCTCTCTTCTCTAATTATGTATGGCACTTATTATCTTTAATATCTTTATCTTCTTATCTTTAATATCTTAATATATTTAATATCTATAATTATCTTTACTTATCTTCTGGCGTAGAGCATGTATACTATTTTGTATTGCCACCCTTTCTAGGGTAACCTTTGGGTGATTTTGTGTATCTGCAATGCCTAGCACAGTGTTTATCCACAATACCTAGAACAGTGTCTTAGAAGATACTTAGTAAGGATGTAATGATAGGTGGGTTCGTTTCATTTAGAGTACACACTAATAGTCTACCTGGGAAAGTTCCTGTCCTTTCATGATGAAGTAGTGTGGGTTTCCTTTTGGTGAGGCATCCTTGCTGGCAGGATACTCCGAGTATACATTTCTACCAGGAAAGCAAACACAAGTAATTCTAGCCAAAGAAATAAACTGCCAGATTCTTTCAGAAATGGTTTCTTAGAAGCAATTTACATTGACGGTGCTTCAGTCCACAGGCTCCTTTAAAAGTGGTGTAGCATATGTGGTAAATCTAGTCATTGCAGATAGCTAGCTTGTAGTAGTAGCATTTAACTGTTGGCTAAAATCATCTAGATTATTGCTTCAGCAATTCAATTCATTTTGGAAAGTCACCATTCATTTTCTGCAGATGTGTAGCAGAAAGTACACATCTCTTTAGAACTGGAGTACCTTTCTAACTACTGAACAGCCCTTCCTCTGGTGTGGATTTTGGTTAGCGTGTTGAAGGGATTAAAAAATATATATGAGTGTCATTGTATAATGACTAAAGAGTCAGTGGAAACTTGACATTTTTCCTTAATGTGTACATTGATCAGAAAGTTGAATTCCTAAACTGAGTTAAAAAGATACTCATATCTATAAATTTCCAGAGATGTACAACCAAAATCAAATAAACAAGTGTTTATTAATTGCAAGCTAAGCCTTACATGGGATGAAAAAAATAAGCCATAATGCTTGCCTTTAAGGAATTTGCAATCTGGATAGATAGATAGGCAGATAATATGTGTTATTTATTGAAATATGAATTCATGAAAGAATAAAGCAGTGCATCATATTTGTCAAAGAATGATACAATAAAAATATCATCATGAGAGAAGGAGAGAGGAGTTCTTTTGGGCTAGGATGACTATAGAAAGCTGTGTGAACATAAACTCTGAGTTATACTTGAAGAGTGGATGGACTTTGAGTAAAGGAAGAAGAGAGAAAAAGGCATTCTTGGCGAATAAAGAATGTGAGCGTGTGAACAAGGCCATGGAGTCAAAGCCATTTTGGGAGGAGACTGAGTCAATGGGTTTTTCAGAGAGGTTTGTAGATTAGGCTAGAAAAGGAGTTAGGGGTCAGATTGTGGAAGAGTGTGAATGCCAGGTTAAAGACTAAGGATTTATCTTGTAAACAGTGAGGAGCTATTTGGGAAAGATTTTGATAAAAGAAAAGGCTTGATGCAAGTTGAGTTTTAAGAAGATAACTTTGTTAGCCACATGCCATTTGAAAAGGAAGGCAATGAGACAGGGTAATATACGGATATTTAGAAGACTAATAAAGCAGTTGAAGTGTAGGGTAGAACGGCATACGACCCTGCTTTGCTCAACTAAGGGAGCCCATTCCTTCAGTCATAATTATTGGTTCACGGATGGGCACATGATCTAAACTGAGCCAATTAGTGTTATCTCTAGAACTTTTTCTGCTGGACCTATCAAGAAAAAATACCTTCTTCTTCAGGGATCCTAACATTGTCAGTGGTCGTCTTTCCCATCACATTGTGTGGCAGCCAGTCTCCAAGATGGTCTTCAATGTTCCCTTCTGATATTCATGACCTTGTATAATCTCCTTCCATATTGTATTAGTGTTGGTCTATATGATGAATGACGATACAGCAGAAGTGATGGGATGTTATAAGTGAAACTGGGTAAGGAGAGAACTACAGATTCCAAAATGGAATCCACAAGACTTGGTAATTGGTTGGATTTTTAGATGTAAAGGAACACAAAGTTTTCAAGTTTGACCAAAAGGTTATATCATTAACAGATGTAATAATGCCTGGAAGAGGGATTTGTTGTTGCTGTTGAGGGAGGTGCATAGGAGGAGATAAGGAATTTATTTTTGGACTGAGACTCTGGATAGCAATATTAGGAACAATGGCTGGTATTTACAAGAATGAAGTAGACCATCTCACAAAATAGTGAGTTCTCTGTCACTGTATGATTCCTTATTGGGGATGTTGGAGACTGGACTTATTATAATAATAAAACATCTAAAATCGTTTCCAAGTGAGTGATTTGATTTCTACTGGTTGTTATACACACACACACTCAAAAGAGGGGAAACTAAAAGTAAATGGAGGCAATATCCATAATCTCTCCTACCATAGAGCTCTTAACAGTTTTCTTCTTGTTTCTCACACGTTGCCTCAGGAGCACTGTAATCTCTGTCGGAGCATACCCAGTTTAGTAAACAGGCTGGAACCAGGTTCAGGGGACTTGTGGTCACACCCATCTCTCAACTTTGCAAATTACTTCAGTTCCACTCTTACTCGATTCTATGCTGTATAAAACTGGCAATCTCACAAAATACTCAGAAAAACAGAGAAAACCAAAAGATACTCTAGCAAATTGACAAATCCATATGTCTTCTTTCTATTAAAAATGATTTTATGCCCTATAAATATTTTTCCTATATTGTTCCATAGACTTAAATTCCCTTTTCCTTTAATTTTCTTTTCTTTTTAAAAAAAGTTGTCTATTCCTTGTTTTCAAAAAATTTCTCATTTTCTTTAACATAATCCTGAAGCAAACAAAATACATTGCTGAAGAAAATAAAACGGAAATGTAGAAGGAGGAAGTTAGACTAGACAATTGCTAAGATTCCTTTTACCTCATAAATAGCAAATCCTAAGTATTTTGTATTCAGCGTCACTGAACTCCTTTAGTAATAGTTAAAAATATTTTTAATGACACAGTTACACAAACTATGGTTTTTAATGCTTTCTCATCAAATTATTGTAAAATTCTGTGAACATTTAAAAGACATTTATGGGCTTGAAAAAGCTGACATGCTTCTCTAAGTATGTTCTTCATCAGAAGCCAAATCTTGAGATTCAGTAATGTTTGTGTAACACAGCAAACAAGGAAGTGGGACAATGCAAAGAAAACAGGTCCACCGGATTCTCACCTCATTCTCCTGCCTCCTTTTGCCCACAACTTGGATTCGCTGAGTACTTTTTTCTTTCAAATCTGGAAAAATCTCTTCTGCTTGCATGATTTGGTAGATGCCTGCCCTGGAGATTTACTATTTACCTTCCCTGCATTTAGTTGAATACTTTAATGAAAAATAGAGCCTTTCTTTGGAAATATTTTTTTTGGCAAGTGTGAAAGGATTAGCAAAAGCATTGATAATTTTAGTGATTTTCTAAAACCACAGAACAGAATTCTTTATCATTGGAAATACACTTAACGTATTAAGGTGTTGTTAGGCCATCTAGGAACGTCAAAAAGACCAAGCTGATGCAGTGTTCACTCATCAATTGTTTGAGGAAAGCAGGGGAATTCCCAGTCAGCCACTTTTAACTACACTAAAGGGGCGATTTGACTCTTTAATTCTGTTTGCATAAATAAATACAAACCGAGAAGAGTATCGTGGGTCAATTGGCTTCATAATTTTCCTTTCATGGTGCTGTTCTTTGCCTCTGTCCTCACTCCGGCCTCCCTCCTCTTGTCAACAGTTCATCTTACTAGCTATTATAATATAGAAGATATTATCTTTCAGGATGAAGGCAGAATGCCAAAGTGGGAGGCAGAATTTTGGCAGTATTCTGGATTTTCTTAAAAGACAATGTGCATTCTCCTTCCTTTATCCCCTTACAAGTGAGAAATAAATCTCACCAGCTTTTATGGAACAAATTTAGCTCAGCCCTCAGAGGACAAAATGTTCATTTTTCTATAGTTACTTCAGAGAGAAGATTCCTGATCATTCTTTGTACAGTTTTTTTTTACTTGAAGTACCATTGATTTATAACATTACATAAATTTCAGGTGTACATCATTATATTTCAACTTCTGTTCACCACCCAAAGTCTAATTGCCATCCATCATGAACAAAATTGTTATGAGTACTTTGCTCTTTCTTTTGGTATGACTTGTGCAGTATACTAGTGTAATTTAATAATAAAATTCCAGTTTTCATGTTGCAAAACTGGTTGCCCTAGTTTAAAATTACATGTTGAATTATGAAAATCAGGCATTTGGTTGCCAAAGAGAAAAGAGAGTTCCATTTTGGAATTGTTTAACTATATAGGCATGGTGTATTTCCCACTCATATTTTCCTTCCAGAAAGTTGTCTAGGAAGCCAATCCTCCTCTAATATGTAGCATAATTTACATAATTAGTGATATTGTACAATTGTAATAAAGACCTAAAATAATTTGGTTTTCACTGACCTCTCGATGAATTGGTCACAGTTTCTGTCTTATTCTCCAAAAAGAACAAAAAATAGATTTTGTCAAAGGGCTATTACGAAGAAGGAAACATGGTTTGGGACTGACTAATAGAGATATGACAAAAGGGTAAAGTACTGTTCTCTATTAAAACAACTGGCCTTAAAGAAAATTCAGAAAGACTAGATTTGCCTTGTATAGATCAAGACAGTGTTTTGTTCTATAGCCTGTGTAATATAGATATATAGATTTAGGAAACTCTAGCAGGTATTAAAAGCTTAGGCATTAGTAGCCTATTTTGTATTTGAATTTCAAGTTTTTAAAACAGTATACAATAAATTTCACATTAGATTTGCTTTTTGGTAGATTAAAAAACAATTTTTTAAAAGGAAGAAATGGTGTGCCTCTTAATTTGAAAGCTTATGTCACTGTCTTGACTAGTCCGTGGGATTTTAATGATTATTCTGGGTTGCATTTGAAGAGGAACTATTGCTAGGGTTGCTGCTTAAATTTTATCCACAAGGTCCGGGGATCTGACAACTGAGATGGGTCAGGAAGTCTTGGTGGTGACTAACGGGAGTGTCAGACTGTTCGTGGCCTTCTGTCCCAATAGATGGAAGAATTTTGCTGCAAAGCATTTATTAGTAGTCATTGAACAACGCCTGGACACAGGTTTTCAAGCGGCTGTTAACCCAGCACTATGATGTACTTCACCGGTTGGTAACCTGAAGCAACCTCAGATTTACTACCTCTGACTGGTGAGCTTGTTAAGCCAGGACTGAGGATTTCTGCAAAGGATGGGGAGATTTGCTCTGCTCTGAGTCTCTGAACTCTTCACCAACCCTTCCAATGGCATAAATGCATATCCTTCATCACAAAGGAGACCAAACACACGAGTGTAGAGGGATCAGTGGTAAGCTCTCAGCATGACACAGAGCCTACAAAGTCTTGAGCCTTGGGTCTCAGATCTTGTTCTACCACCTACAGAGTGTCACTCTGGAACAGTCTCCTCTCCCTGGCCTCAGTGTCATCCATAAAATGAGACTTCATGGGGGGATTTAAGACATGAAATTATGCTACATAATTAGATTTACAGAAATTATTTTGAATTATGGGTATGTAGACATTAGAATGTGATCTGATAAACTCAGTTTCTTATGAGAAATGGACGTTAGACTGATTTTACATGAAAAGTTGGGTGATGGTGCATTGACATTTTGGCACTACTTCACTTATAGCAGGGGCCAGAATTTTAATTGCCTCATTCCTGTCGGAACATGAGGCTTTATGAGGAAAGTGATGATTTTATTAATGACATCCCTCCTAGCAACACCAACTACCACCTAGCTTTCTTCTAGAGCCAAATTTCAGGAATGTGCATAACCACCCACTCTCTTCTCAATTGCTTGGAATCTAGATACTTTTTTCCTAAATAGTCTATTTTTTCTCTATGGAAATTTTTGGGATTTTCCTCCTTATTCTTGGTGGCCTGAAATTTCACCAAGATTGTATAGGTATGGATTCCTGCATTCCCCCATGCCCTAATTCATCTCAGATAGCCCTTTGATCTGAAGTCTAGTGTCTTTTTCTAGCTCCAGGAAATTTTCTTTTTAATTATTTATTTTCCCATTTTATTCCTTCTGTTCCATCTCTCTGAAACTTACATGAGAGGTATTTGAAATCATCTGAAGCTCTTTTCCATGTCCTTTAACTTTTCTTTAATGTTTTCCTTTGGCGCTGCATTCTGGGAGAATTCTTCAGTTTATTCTTTTAGTTCTGTAAGTTAATCTTCAGCCATATCCATTCTGGAATTCAGTTCCTCCATTAATATTTATTTTTTTTTCCTTTTTGAATCCTGAATGTAAAGAATTGACTTAATTGTAACATGTCAGTCCACAGCACAATGTTGTTATTTCTCCATTCAAGACTCTTGTTTCACTCACTTAGTTCTTTACCTTCATCCCTGATTTGCATTCCCTTTCTACCCACCACTGTTTCTACTTAAGGTGTTTGATATATGTTTTTAAATATGCATGTATTCCTGCATGACAAAAGATATTTTGTCATCCTCTGTGTATGCTTTCTTCCTAACCTAATAAATACACAATATTGTGCTATGCAGTGTAGTTTTAAAAAATTTTGGTAATAATAGTTTTAACTCCCCCAAAGTCTTAATTGTTTCTTTTTTATGGCTGTCATATTTTTGCTCATAAATTTAATATCTTCTCAAATCTCTCCAAATATATCAGTTATACTTATGTTAAGGTCTTATTCTGTTGCCACCATTAATTTTCAGTAGATTTTAGTTGTTCTGTTATTTGAATCAGATGACCTTTTCTAATGGTGTTAATTTTCCTCAAATATTTGATGATGATTGTCTGTTCTTACTGTTGCTGAGGTCTGTTTCTTTGGCTAAATGAGAATCCCTGTTTACTTTGCAATTGCGTGTTCCACTTTTGATGATAAAGGAGGAGTGCAGTGGAATGTGTGGCCCAGAGGGCTAGAGCATTAGTTTCCTAGGGCTGCCCTAACAAAGTACCCCAAACTGGGTGATTTTAACAATGGAAATTTATTCTCTCACAGTTCTGGAGGCTAAAAGTCCAAAATCAAGGTGTTGTCAAGGCTTCAATCTCTGAAGTTCTTAGAGGATCCTTCTTTGCTTCTTCCAGCTTCTGGTGGCCCCAAGCATTTTTTGGCTTGTGACAACTTAACTCCAACCTCTGCCTCTGGCTTCACATGGTTGTCTTCTCTCTGTGTCTGTGTCTCCATGTCATCACATCGTGTTTTCCTCTCTATGTCTCTCTCCTCTTCCTATAAGGATACCAGTCACATTGGATTAAGGACCTACCATACTGCCTTAGAAGCTCATTGTAACTAATTATATTTTCAATGACCTATTTCCAAATAAGGTCACTTTCTGAGATACTAGGGGTTAGGATTTTAACATATCAATTTAACCTATAACAGTGGGAAAGTAGCTTGTCTGCCAAGTAAAGGTGGGCTTCCCATCCTTACTTTGTACATTGTCCTGCTTCTGCAGTCCCTGAAGCTACTCTGGGAGACTCTGATTCCAAAACTCCCACTTTAGAGACCTGGACATGACAGTTTACCTTGGTGGCAAATGCTCAAGTCAAAATGCCCTTTTCTTTCTGTCCTCTGCTGTCACTGAAGAAGTCTTGCTGGACTCTGCTTCCCCAAAACTGAAGCAAGGAGCCTTTCCTAAAGCCTTTTAGCTTTGTTTATAAATGACATCTGCAGCCAGCCGTTTAGATCTTTGGGTGACAGAGTCACTGGCCAGAACTTCTGACCGATCCACCAATGACTCATTTAATGATGTCTCCAGGACTAATTTGGTTTGGTTAGCTTGGAGCATAAAACTCATCCAGGGTTTTCTTAGGAATTTTTGCTTCCTTTTGCAATAGCTTCTATTTGGATCTTGTGTGACAGGTTCTCCTACTTGTTTCTCTGTTAATCTGATCTCATCTGCTTCCCCCTATAAAATACTCTTTGTGTACTGGAAATTCTTCAAATTTTCTGGTCCACAGACACCACCCTTTCCTATTTTTCAGTCTGTTATGGATCTTTCTTCAACCACAGCTTTTCTTTAATTTCGGTGGCATTTGAGTGGGAGGGAGATAGATATATGTGTTTATTCTGCCATAATTATACAGTGTAGGGTGTTGATTTAAACTAGGAGTCATCAAATTTCTTCTGCGAAGGGCCAGGTAGTAAATATTATAGGCTTTGGGGGCTATAAGGTCTCTGTTGCAACTAATCAACACTGCCATTTTGCTGCAAAAGCGGCCTAGACAATATGTAAATGAATGGAAGTGGCTGTGTTTCAATGAAACTTTACTTACAAAAATAGGCAGTGGGCCAGGTTTGGCCTATCGTTGAAACCAGTGGTTCTCAAGCTTATCATGCATCAGAATCTCTGGAAGGGCTTTATAAAACACAGATTGCTCTCCTTACCTCCAGTTTCTGCCTAAGTAGATCTGGCGTGGGAGTCCCAGAATTTGTGTTTTTAATAAGCTCCCAGATGATGCTGATACTACTGGTCTGTGGACCATACTTTGAGAACCAATCATCTAAATAATTTTTGTTTCCTAAACACCTTGTCTCAACCATTTATTGATAATACAACTGTGTTCCTTATTCATTTGTTCATTCCTTCAACAAGTATTTACTGAGCTTCTACTATGTGCCAGGCTCTGTTCTGGGTCACGAGAGTAAAGTCTCTGTTCTCATGAATGGGGGACCCAGAAAACCATACAGACACAAGTATACCTATAAAATATATGATATTGGATAGTAATAAGAATTACATAGATAAAGCCAGGGAAAAGGAGAGAGTAGTACAGGAAGAGAACTATTTTAGATGGGATAGTCAGGGAAGGTCACTTTGAATAGATGACATCTCAACATAGATGATATGATGTAAAAGAGCTAATTATGGGAAAGGTTGAGCATTCCAGGCAGAGGAAATAGTAAGTATGAAGGTCCTAAGGTAGGAATGAGTTTGTGTTTGAGGAAAAACAAGGAGATCAGTGTAATGGGAGTGGTTTGAGCGAGGTAAAGAGTGGCAGGAGTTGAGTTCAGAAAAGTGGGCAGGGTGAAGATGTTTTATGGATTTGTAGCCCATGATAAAGAGTTTGAATTTTATTTTAAGTTTTATGGGAAGAGGTGGGAGGTTTTTGTGCAGAGGAGTGACATAATAGCATTTACATTTTTGAAGCATCACATCGGTTGCTCAGTGGAAAATATTCTGTGGGAGTGGTGGTGGCAGGGGATGAGGATGAGAGTGGGAGCAAAAAGACCAGTTGAGGGTTTCAAGAGTTCTAGGAGAAAGACAATAGGGGCTTGGACCAAGATGATTTTAGTGATGAGACACAGCTGGATGCAGAATATATTCTGATGGTTGAACCAGTAGAATTTGCTGATAAATTGGATGTGGCGTGTGAGGTAAAGAGCAGTATCAAAGATAACTCCTCGGTGTCTGTCTTGAGCAGCTGGCTGGAGATGGGAAGGAAATTAAGACTTTACTTTTAGAATTTTACATTTGAGATGCTTTTTAGACCTTCAAATGAAGTTGTCAAGAAGGCAGTTAGGTGTAACAGGTTGGAGATCAGGTGAAAAGTCAAGGCTAGGGATAAAATATAAATTTGGGACTCATCAACATACTTTGATGTTTTATATTTAAGGCCATAAGACTGAAGGAGATCACCTACATTGTGGGTGTAGATAGAGAAGAGAAGGGGGCCGAGGAGTTAACCCTGCTAACGTTGAGATGACGGGAGAAAGAAGAGGAACCAGCAAAGGAAAGAGAATGCATGTTGGAGAGTATGGTTTCCCAGAAGCCAAGTAAATAAAATGTTTCAATAAAGAACAAGTTATCAAACTTGTCAAATGTTACTGGGTTATCTAGAAAGATGAGGACTGAGACTTGATCACTTGGTAATCTTGACAAGAGAGGATGCAGTGGAACAGTGAGGGATAAAGCTATTCAGAATAGAACAGAGAAAACGGAAGAAGAGGCCATAAAGACAGTGAACATAGTCAAGTCTCTCTAGGGGTTTCTGCTTCTGGTAACGCTTGCCTAAGTTGTATGTACCAATCCCGAGAACAACTAGAAAAGCAAGACTAATTATAAAAATTCTCTGCCTGAAGGTATTGGATAGCTAACAAAATTATGAAGAATGATACGTTTTGGAAGAAGAAAGAAACCCAGAGAGATAAACCCAGCACTGAGCTCTGCTTTTCCATTAGGAGAAAAGGTAGCTGAGAGACTGAGAAACTGAACAGCACTTTTAACAACTTCAAGAGATTAATAAGACAAAATACAGGCATATTTTGGAGAAATTGCAGGTTTGGTTCCAGACCACCACAATAAAGCAAATATCACAATAAAGTGAATCATACAAATTTTTTGGTTTCCCAGTGTGTATAAAGGTTGTGTTTATACTATACCATAGTCTATTAAGTGTCAAATAACATTATATTTAAAATAACAATGTATACATCTTAATTAAAAGACACTTTATTGCTAAAAAATGCTAACCATCATCTGAACCTTCAGTCAATCCTAATCTTTTTGCTGGTGGAGGGTCTTGCCTCGATGTTAATGGCTGCTGACTGATCAGGGTGGTGGTTGCTGAAGGTTGCATTGACTGTGCCAATTCCTTAAAATAAGACAACAGTGAAGTTTGCTGCACTGACTCCTCCTTTCACGAATGATTTCTCTGGAGCATGTGGTGCTGTCTGATAGTATTTTACCCACAGTAGAACTTCTTTCAAAATTGGAGTCAGTCTTCTCAAACCTTGCTGCTGCTTTATCAACTAAGTTTATGTAATATTCTAAATCCTTTGTTGTCATTTCAACAATATTCAAAGTATCTTCCCCAGGAGTAGATTCCATCTTAGGAAATCACTTTCTTTGCTCATCCATAAGAAGCAACTCCTCATCCATTCAAGTTTTATCATGACATTGCAGCTATTCAGTCCCATCTTTAGGATCCACTTCTAATTCTAGTTCTCTTGCTATTTCCACCACATCTGCTGATACTTCTTCCCCTGAAATCTTGAACCCCTCAAAGTCATCCATGAAGGTTGGAATCAACTTCTTCCAAACTCCTGTTAATGTTGATATTTCGACCTCTTCCCATGAATCACAAATGTTCTTAATGACATCTAGAATGGCGAATCCTTTCCAGAAAGTTTTCAATTTACTTTGCACAGATCCATCATAGGAGTCACTATCTATGACAGCTCTAGGCTTAAGAAATGTATTTCTTAAATAATAAGACTTGAAAGTTAAAATTCCTCCTTGATCCATGGGCTACAGAATGGATGCTGTGTTAGCAGGCATGAAAACAACATTAATCTCCTTGTGCATCTCCCTCAGAGCTCTTGGGTGACCAAGTTCATTGACCAGGTCAATGAGAAGTAATATTTTGAAAGGAATCTTTCTTTTCTGAGCAGTAGGTCTCAACAGTGGGCTTAAAATATTCAGTAAACCATGTTGTAAACAGATGTGCTATCATCTAGACTTTGTTGTTTCATTTATAGAGCACAGGCAGAGTAGATTTAGCACAATTCCTAAAGGCCCTAGGATTTTCAAAATGGCAAATGAGCACTGGCTTCAACTTCAAGTCAGCAGCTGCATTAGCTCCTAACAGGAGAGTCAGCCCGTCCTTTGAAGCTTTGAAGCCAGGCATTGGCTTCTCTCTAGCTATGAAAGTCCTAGATGTTACTTTCCTCCAATAGAAGGCTGTTTCATCTACATTAAAAGTCTGTTTAGTGTAGCCGTCTTAGTTAATTACCTTAGCTAGATCTTCTGGAGAACTTGCTGCAGCTTCTACATCAGCATTTGCTGCTTCCCCTTGCACTTTAATGTTATGGAGATGGCTTCTTTCTTTAAACCTCAGACTTTTCTTCTGCAGCTTCCTCACCTCTCTCAGCTTTCATAGGATTGAAGAGAGTTAGGGCCTTGCTCTGAATTAGGCTTTGGCTTAAGGGAATGTTATGATTGGTTTGATTTTCTGTACAGACCACAAAGACTTTCTCCATATCAGCAATAACACTTTTTTGTTTTCTTATTTGTGCGTTCACTGGAGCAGTACTTTTAGTTTCCTTCAAAAACTTTTCCTTTGCATTCACAACTTGGCTAACTGTTTTATGCAAGAGGCCTACTTTTGGCCTATCTTGGCTTTTAACATGCCTTCCTCACTAAGCTTAATTATATCTAGCTTTTGATTTAAAGTGAGAGATGTGCAAGAAGATGGTCCTTTTACTTGAACACTTAGAGGCCATTGTAGGGTTATTAACTGGCCTAATTTCAATATTGTTGTGTCTCAGGGAATAGGGAGGCCCAAGGAGAGGGAGATAGATGGGAGCATGACCGGTTGGTGGAGCCATCTGAACATACAGCACATTTATCTGTCAAGTTTGCTGTCTTATATGGGTATGGTTTGTGACATCCCAGAACAATAATAGTAATATCAAAGATTGCTGATCACTGATCACCATAGCAAATACAATAACAAAAAAAAAGTTTGAAGCATTGTGAGAATTACCAAAATGTGACAACAAGACACAAAGTGAACAAATGCTATTGGAAAAATGGCACTGATGGACTTGCTTGATGCAGGATTGCCACAAACCTTCAGTTTGTAAAAAACATAAAATCTGCAAAGTGCAATAATGTGAAGTGCAATAAAATGAGGTATGCCTATATATAATCCAGAGTATGCCAAAGGGAATAGCCAGGAAGTCACCCTCCACCAAGCTTTGAGTTAGAATCCTAAAAAACGAACTCTTAGAAATAGGTGTGAACCAGAAGTAGTTCAAGTCTGGCAGAGACTAAAGCCTAGCTTCAGATAAACTCAATCCTTAAAATTGAATTAAGGAAATCTCACATTGCTAGTGCCTCTAACTACCTGCCAGAAGAAAACACAAATTCTTTCTGGAGTAAAACAAATTATTTAAGGCATCCTATCATTTCTACAATGTTTTAACATACAATGTCCAGCACTCAATAAAATAACCAATCATTCTGGGAGATAAAATGACATGAGTGAAAACCAAGGGAAAAAAACCCCCTCTAACAACAGAAATAGACAGGAGTATCAGATAATGGACTTATCTTTAAGATTCTTACTCTGCTCAAGGAAATTAAGGACAGATTAGGAAATTTGACAAAAAATTGGAAGCTATGAAAACAAACAAAATTAAAATTCTAAAACTGAATTTACCTGATAACTGAAATTAAAAACTCAGTGGATGGATTTAACAATTAATTAGACACAGTTGCAGAGAGAATTAATGAACTAGGAGGTGGGCAAAAGTGATTACCAGAATGAAGTATAGAGAACAAAAAGAATGGAAAATACAAAGAGAGGGTTACAAAATGGGAGCTAGAGTGAGAACATCTAGTGTGAGTAACTGGAAGAAGCAGAGGAGAGAGAAAATGGGACACAAGCAATATCTGAAAAGATATTGGCTGAGAATTCTCCAAATCTGTTGAAGAATATCAAACCACAGATTCAACAAGACTGCAAACCCCAACTAAGATAGCTAAAAGGACAAGCACACACAGTCTAATTATAGCAAAATTACTGAAAACCAAGACAAAAAGAAAAAAATCATAAAGTAGCCATAGGAACCTCACGAGGCAACAATTAGAATGAGATTTCTCTTCTTTCATCAGAAACAATGGAACTTTCCACAAAGTTCTGAAAGAAAATAACCACCAACCTAGATTTCTAAACATCTAAAAATATATCCTTCAATAATGAAGATGAAATAAAGACATTTTCAGACCAAAAAGTTGTGAAAAATTTTTTTTTCTAGCAGGTATGCACTATCCACTGAAAGGAACACTGAAGACTTTTTTTAGGTAGTGGGAAAATGAAACAAGTTGGAAGCTAGGAGCTGCAGGAAAAAATAAAGAGCAACCAAAAGGGTAAATGTGTAGAAATCTACATGACTGTATAAAACAGTAATTATAATTCCTGTTAGGTCTGAATATATATAGTATTAAAACATACAACCACAATGTCAAGGGGGAGTTAAATGAAGTTAAAAGGGTCTAAGTTTCTTACATTGTACAAGGAGAGGTGAAAGTACCAATTAATATTATACTTTGCTAAGTCAATGATGATGTAATCTCTAGAGTAGCTTCTAAAAATAGTAAAAAAAAATGTGTAACTGTTATAGAGGAGAAACCTGGAATAATAAATAATCTCAATCAATTTGAAAGAGACAATATAATAAAGAAACAAAAAACAGAACTATGAGAAAATAGGAAGCAAACAGTAAGATAGTATAAAAAAGTCCAAATATGTCAATAATTATACTTAATATATACGGCCTAAATGCTGTCAATAATAGCAAAGGTTGCCAAACTGAATTAAAAAAACAACTGTGTTGCTCTCAAAAGACACACCTAAAAATATAGGAAAACAGAAAGATTGAAAGTAATAGGGTGGGAAAATATATGCTATGTAAATACTAACCAAAAGAAAGCTGAGTAGATAAATTAATATCAAAATAGGGAAATCTTTTGAGGAATTTTTTTTACAGGTTTGCAGAGAAATGGGTCAAAAACTAGAGGAGGACATTGGTTCAAGCTATTTAATTTAATTAATTTATTTAATACTTATGTACTAATGAGAATAATGCAGCAGAGAAGAGTAAATTCATGACACAGGAATAGTGTGTATAATTTAAGAGCAGAAATCTCATTGCGTAGAAAAGGGGATGGTATTCAGTGCTGAAACAGAAGAATTGGTCTCAGGGACAGGGACAATTTTTTTGTTTTAATAAGCAGAAGATAAGGGTACCGGATGTATGTACATTGGCAGATAGATTTGGTGAGAAGACAGGTTTCTTCTGATTACATCTATTTCCTAAGGAAAATGTACCAGTTGAGTGTAGGAGGAGAGGTTATTATTGCTGTGAGCAGAGGGAAGGTGTGATATAGCAGTTTTAACAAGAGGAAAAAAAATTTACTGTGGAAATGTACCAGGTTTAGGCAGTGTTGAGAGTTCAATTATTTGGATCGTAAATTTAAAGTGAGGCTGGTCAGTGTGGTAGTTGCATGTCTTTTTTCCAGCCAAGTCCATCTTCTTCAGTGAGGATGTAGAGTAGGTGAAGAGTTTAATCTGTGCTCAGGTGAAGTAAGGTAAGACATGGGCATAGTTTCTCTATATAAATGCCTCACTTCCTAGACCAAAGGAGAACTTCGTGCCTCCCTCTGTCTTCTTTTGTATGCATTAGTAGTGAGGTGGTGAGTGGTTGTAGCGCTGGTTCTGCTGAAAAGCATCTCTCAGCAAACCCTGTCTGACCCCACAGCTGGTTGTTCTCTGAAATTAGGATGAGGACTATTTGGCATTTCTGGTTCTCAGCTGTGGGCCTGGTTGTCAAATTTGCAAAAATAGGAAAGAACCCACTTTGAACTTCATAGCATCGTCACATCTGTCTGCAGAAAGAGACAAGCAGATGCACTTAGGTTCTGTCTCGTGGGATCCCAGCTCTAGGGACTGGGAGGATATGTCATCTACTTTACCTGTAGGTTACATCAGCGGCCCCCTTTATGTGATCAATATCTCCCCCTTTACTTGAGGGACTTTGAGTAGGTTTCTGTACTGTGCAAATGAGCAATCCCTGACAGATCAGTGTCCTTCTCTGTACAAATGAGGAGGGGTTTTCAAACTGTGCACCATGGATCCCAAGTTGTCACAGGGACTTGTGAGCAGGATGGAAGAGGTAATGAAAAGTCACGGCTCTGAGCCCACAGCCCACTTCAACTCTGACCCCTGTCACGTACTGGGCTTCCGTTAGGGATTTTGCTCAAAAACGTTCTGTTAAAAAAGTGAAAATAAAACCTACATTCTGAGCTCTTACACTGTATAATTCCACTGGGTAAATCCATTAATATTTATCTTTTGTGATAGTACAACTTCAAGTTACGAGATGAGGGTAGGTAAGAAACCATTTCCCAGGTCATGTGCCGAAGCATGTGCCCATCATTATGGCTGGGTCATCACAACTCCTGAGCTTAGCTTCCTGGTTCTCTGCCTCTTAGAAGATCCTGTCCAGTCAGTCTCTCCCTAGTCCAGCCGAGGTGCAGGAGGGGGTATTGGTTCTAAGAAGATCAACAGCTTCCTCACCATTACAATTTTAGTACCTATGTTCCTTTTCCTTCTTCTCTCTCTTCAATTTTGTTCAGAAATCCGAACGTTTTGCTGAGGGAGCCTCATTTCAGTGGGGTCATGCCTCCAGGCAAGGGATTAGTGAACTCATGTGATTTCATCAGTCTCTTCCAGTTCAATAATTTTACAGCTGCATGAACTGGCAACTTGTTCTTGGCACTGTTCAAATAGGCATCCATTAATAATTCTGGGAATGTCACATACTCATTAGCAACTAATGTAAGGATCCCTGACCAGCTGATGAAGTAGAATTAGCTGAGAAAATAAATGTACTGGATGTTAGCCTCAGGTCATGTGTAATGGTCATGAGTCAGTGATTTATTAATTTATTCAAGTTTGGGATAATTTTCGACAAATAATTTATTAACTCTTCAAAGGGCCCCTTGAAGACACCTGGAAAAATTGGCATGAAGAAAGAGGACTTCTAACTAATTGAGTAAAACTTAACATTAAGTCCAAACTGGAAAATTTCTAACACTTTGAAGACCGGTTTTAGAAAAAGGAGCTACTACATCTTGTTCATTTTCTTGGAAGAAAATTCTAGAGTTAATGTTACCAAGGAAAATTACTTATTTTTGTTATTAAGTTGTATGTTTAATTTTATAGACCCCATGCTTAATAGGCCATAATTTCTTACAGGCTTCCTCAGACATTTGGTCTATGGTCTGAAAATCAGACCAGAGCCATACATTTCTTTTTTATTGTCTTTAAACAACATTAAATGTAGCTTGTTATTAAAATAGTAAAAAGACATCATTTTAACAGTTTTTTTAAACCTAAGATTATAAGCTCCCTACAGAGCAAATGCTTAAGAAAATAAACCCCAGGCCGACTTCATTTTGAGCAGAAGAGGAAGCTCTGTTTGGAGAAGGAAGGCACTGGGCTCCTGGCCAGAAGATTTTCTAGGTCTGTTCTTTGTGCTCCAGGGAGACCTTGTGTGACTGTTCTCCATGAGTGTGTTAATGGTATCAGAAGCTTCATTAAAAAAATCACCTTATCAAAGGAGCAGGGAACTGCTTTCCTTTTTCTTCCCACTGCTCCAAACTGTATGCCTTTCATAGTTTCATTTGTGTGTGCTGAAACTAAAAAAACTACACTGCATCCCTTAGCAACTGAGATTATTGTAAATAGCATACAACGTACAGCACACTGTTTTTGTTTTGGTTAAAAAATCTGCTTCTCCTGTAGAATTCCCCATCCTGTTTAATCTCATCATTCTTTAAATGATCCAAGCTAACAGAATCCCAGAAGTCCCACCCTAAATGCCTTCTCCTCCCTCACTCCTCGTATTCTTTTGGTTGTGAATTCCTGGAAATTCTTTCTTTCTACCATATTTCATTAGCTCTCCTCTTTTATCCACTCCTTCTGTAACGACCTTTCTTTAAGAACATATTGTCAGGGCCGGCCTGGTGGTGTAGGGGTTGAGTTTGCATGCTCTACTTCGGCGGCCCTGGGTTCACAGGTTTGGATCCCGAGTGTGGACCGATGCACCGCTTGTCAAGCCATGCTGTGGCAGGCCTCCCACATATAAAGGAGGGGAAGATGGGCATGGATGCTAGCCTAGGGTCAATCTTCCAATCTTCTTCATCTGATTGGCAACAGATGCTAGCTCAGGGCTAATCTTCCTCACACACACACACAAAATGTATTGTCTCTGTCCTGGGATATTACAGTTGTCTCCTTAGATATTCTTCCAGCCTTCCAACTTGCCTTCACCTTTTGGCCCCCACGATCAAATCCATCTCCTAGAGAGTCTACAGATAGATCTTTCTAAAATGCAAATCTGGTCATGTTAAGCTTCTGTTTAAAGGTTTTTCAGTGGCTTCCCCACTCCCTGAAGGCAAAGTCCAAACTTAGTTTCATGTCATAAAATGACATTGTTGATTTGTGGCCTATGTCTGTACCCAATCTGGTATTTCCTTTATGTACTCTATTCCAGGACTTCAGTCCTTCCAACACCTCCCATCCCATCATTTTACACCTCCATGCTGCTCACTGTTACCTATCTTCCCATTCCATCTGAAGGACTCCTACTTATACTTTAATACCCATGTCAAATACTTCCTCTTTTTTGGATCAATCTCACACTGTCCTGACGTTGCCCTTCCAAACTGAATTGGTCATTTCCTCCTTAGTGACATCAGTTAAGTATTGGAATTGGTATTGGTATTGGTACTGGTATTGCTGTACTAAAGTCTGTCTTCCCTATGAGACTGTGAGTAGGGACTAGGTCATTTCTATCTTGATACATCCTCTGTCTAGCACTGGGCCTGGTATAAGGGAGGTGCTCTTTAAATGTTCATTGAGCAAATAAAAGGAAATCCAAGCATATACCAGAATATAATATTTGTCCTTTTTAAGACCTTTATTGATTTCTCCTGCTTATAACAATACTACCCAACAATTGTAAAAAATTTAGAAAAGATACAAAGAGTGAATCATCTAGTGTTCAACAGCCTATGAGTACAAATTGAATCTAGGTGTCTGTGCTTTACTTCTAAGGCCCTTGTAGACTCCCTTTCTCCTATCATTGGGAATTCTCCAAAGGGTATATTCAGGATAGGCCTGTTCTTGCTTATTATCCTGACTAACCAAGATAGGAATCCAATAACCAAGCCAGAACTCAGCTGTTTGTCCTTGACAACTTTATTGAAGCACCACTTCAGGTTGGAACCCTGTTCTCAAGGTGCAGCCTCTCTGATGTTTTGGTACATCAGAGAGGAAAGGTGACACTTGATTTCTCCCTCTCACTGCTGGAGATGTTAACACTTTACCATCTTGCAGTGCAGTTGACAGTGCAGATACCTGACTGCTGCATTTCAGAGCTGGTTGATTATGGTATGACGTGTCATGCTTAGTTAAGTGGTCCCATAGTTATGTCACCTCGCTGAGTCTGGTTTGCAATTCTAGAGCCCTAGATTCCTTTCTCTCTTATGGTGAATTATTTCTCAAGGTCACTATTGTTGCTCTGTTTCCAATCGTGCTACTCTCAACTCCTTTCTTCACTATCTGCAGACATGTCTCTATATGTCTGAATTCCAGTAGTGCATAGAATTCAAATTTATACTCCAGAAGGCTCTTTAGCCTCCATGTAATAATGAATAATCGTCCTTTGTAATAGAACAAAAAAGAAAAAAACAACTCCACTCAGTGTACTGTTTTTCCTAATTTGTACCATTAGCTCTATTGTTTTTAATCATAATACTTTACCTGCATAAATGATAAGGTTTGTGGTTAGTTTTGCTAATTATGAAAAACCTCTGAAGTATAGTCAGTTGGGTTAGCAAGTCCTGACGGCAGATGTATAGTTTGGTCTTTGGGGAACTGGTTCATGGTATGCTTTCACCAATGTATTAAGGTAAGCTCAACTGAGTTGTACATAATTCAGATGGAGAAAATGGAATTTACTTTTTCTCCTAGATAGCCTGTGTTTTACTTTGCCTGGATGTGTTGCTTTACTTGTGTAGACACAATCTGTGTGTTTCTTGAGATAGGTGTTTTACGAATAGCACCCAATTATAGGAAAATGAAAGTTCTTGAACAACAATCATAAACACTGGATACACTTGTGTGGTAGATTCAGAAAATATTTTTTTTCATGGCTCATGGTATCTTTCAATAACTAGCAAGGACTGGTACTTCAAGGCCTTTTATTATTTATAATGCCATACACTCTGTCAAATCAGATATGATTGTTTTGTTATATTTAGCTTTACTGAACATAGAGAATGACCTAAAGATTATTTTATTTCTTTCTCTGAATCAAATGTGCAAAGAAATACACATATTTCAAACTCATCACCTATAAACAAAGAGATACATTAAGATCTTCAAGTGTTCATTTTATTAAACAAATACAAATTTGAAACGTTTCTGATAAAATATATCAATATTGAACAGAAATGTGTGTAAAGAGTAATTCTACAACTGGGAAGACATCTCAGTTTTATTAATTTTGGTGACATCTTCCCAACCATGTCTAATCATCAGCAGCTTCTTCCTCAAGCATGGCAGGAACAGTATGGCTTTGCAAATCAAGACAACAATCGGAAGGAAAACAGCTATCATAAAAGTTGGAGGTGTATACCATACAAACTGTTTTATATCTACCCATTTATTCCAGGCAAAAATCAATGCATGTATTGTGCCCAGTAGAAGGGAAACAATTCCTAGCTTGCTCTGCAAAAGAAAAAAAAAAATTATCTTGGTGAAGATTGGTTCAATATGAGTTTATTCCATCCTACCTCATCTGGATCTGTTCTGTTGCTTAGAAATTCTTTCCTTCATCTGTGATTGTTTTCCTATTACATTTCTCAACAATGTCCACTCACATCTTTCCATTCGTTTTCCATATCCCCACCACACCCCCTTACTTTTGGGTAATGTCTTTGTCTCCAGGCTAAGTTGAGAAAATTCACAATCATTCTCTTTTCAGTCTCAGCTAATCAGTAACACTGTCTTCCTTTTCTCCACACTTTGTTCATCTCTCTTATGACATTTACTTTTATGGTGCTTTGTCTCTTGTGCATTTGCCTTAATTCTGCCTATCAAGAGACATCTAAAACCAGGGACTCTGTCTTACTCCTCACAGGGTCCCTGCAGAATCAACACAATGATTTGCACATTTTAGGTGCTCAATAAATATTGCTGGGTTGACTGAAGATTAGTGCAAAAATCAATTTGACTTCAGTGATCTTAATTAGTTGTGAAGGCAGCTAAAGTTACTGACTCTGATTTTGGTACATGGATACCAGAGTGAATAAGCTTGGCCTATGTTAAAATAATCAAACATTCTGATAAGGTGGAAAATACCAACAATTATTTCAATGTTTGAACAAAACAGAGATATGGAAATGTGAAGAAAAATTTCAGCTTGCACTGGGATACTTGGTACCATCCAGATAAAGTTGCTCAAAAATAGTGTTCACCTATGTAATTTTATGGCATTCTGACAACAGCTCTTCTGGATAACTTCTGACTTCTATTCACTTTACTGGAAATGGTCATTAGCCTGCCAGAATGAATCCAACTCACAATTATTCAGCAGTAAGTGCTCTTAAGTCCCAATGAATACAACCAGATAGCTAAGTTTATATTTTCAGATATAAATCTCCAAGATAAATTGTAGGGTAACCAATTCTTGGATTATAAATGAAAAGTTTCTAGGTTATTAATTGAAAAATACATGTGATTGGTTGAAGATTAATTTTACCAATGTGTACTGCATAATCATTATGGCTAGGTGTTATATACATAGTGGAATGCAGTCGGTTGTCAAAATGCAGTGCTAGAATTCCTAATTAAATCTCAAAAGTGGTGCTCAGCATAAGTATGACAGGCAGAGCAATGTAAGAAGAAAGTTATTTAGGGATAAAGGGGCACATGTGTATGGTGACAGATGGCAACTAGACTTTTGGTGGTGAACAAGATGCAGTCTATACATAAGTTGAAATATAACTATATACATCTGAAATTTATATAATTTTACAAACCAATGTGACCCCAATAAAGAAAAAGAAAGTTATCTAATGAGGGACAGAAAACTCCAACGGCTCTCAGGTTGAACCTACAAACTCAGCAAATACTGCCCTGAAAAATTTGGCACCCTCTCTAAGCCGCATTGGAATAATTCAGATGGAGACATCCTTTTCAGCCTAATCAAATGCCTAGATAATGTGTCTGTTGGAGTATATGTATGGACATGTAGAAAGGATAGTGGGGTATGTCTGACTTTGTGGGAGTTTCTAAAGATGTCCACCTGTTACAGCTAAGCTATGTAATTTAAAAAATCTTGGCCGTACTTATGACTGAATTAACTTGAGTCCTTTGAATTTGATCAGATGTGGATCCCCCTGTGAATTCTGGCACATGGCTCATTTTAGGGTGTAATCGACCACTAGGCGATTAACCTCAAAAAATCTCAGATAGTTTTGAATTCCAAGAATATTGAGAAACTTCAAATGAATAAGCTACATAAAATGTAACTTGGAAAAAGAAGCCTTTAAAATTAGACATTGGAATACCTTTGGTAGATAAAACTCCACATTTCAAGGAGAGATGATTTTTATGGATAATACAAAGCTGTGTAATTTAAAAGCCATGAATAAAATCAAGGGATAGGCAAAAGAATATTTTTATTTTGGGGAAACTAACAAACCATGGATATTGAATTCCTAAAATATCACATTTATAGCTTTTAGATGGACAGTAAATTGTCTAACAAGTTTCAAAAGAGAGAAATAAAATTTTTCTTTGAGTAATGCCTTTTACCTATGTCTAGAGAACATTTCTATTTAGCAGCAATAGAGAAAAATGATAGGAGAGCACATTATTAATTGGAACAAGTGTGGGATCTTTGCTACTGGAAAATCATTTGTTATTTTCATTTTTTTTTTTTTATGGGGAAGACCAGCCCTGAGCTAACATCTGTTGCCAATCCTCCCCTTTTTGCTGAGGAAGACTGGCCCTGGGCTAACATCCGTGCCCATCTTCCTCCACTTTATATGGGACGCCGCCACGGCATGGCTGACAGGCAGTGCCGTCGGCGGGCGCCCGGGATCCGAACTCGCGAACCCCGGGCTGCCAAAGCGCAGACTAAACCGCTGCGCCACCGGGCGGCCCCAATCATTTGTTATTTTTAATGGGGTAAAGTCAATACAGTTGATGATATTATAAGCACAAAAAGAAGATTTACCTCTCTGAGGGACCAGGAGTTATTTTATATATAATTTACCTGAATATAGTGAAATTCTCTCCATGTCAATGAGTCGCTCACAGATGGAATAGATGTCACAGCCAACAGAGCCAGTATTGCAAGTGCCACAATTCCCAGAGACACATAAATTTCCATTCTCCAAACATCATGTTCAATCCAGGCATCTTCTTTATTTTGTTGGACCTACAGAGGGTGGAAAGAGGGAGGAAGGAATGCAAACAACACTTGTTTCCAGCATAGGAACCTCCTACCCTCCCACTACGGAGGGCCTGGTAACCAGAGGCCTCCGCTAATTTACGATTTTGTTTTTGCATTCCTCTAAGAGAAATGACATAGGAGCTTTCAATCTCTTTTCCTGAATATGACATTTATATAACGTTTCATTTATTTATATCATAGTTATTTGATGCTTAGAACTGTAATGTGAAAATAAGCAGAAAATAAGAACAATCAACATTAAAAAGTAATCTTATGAGGGTGTTAAAAGATTGAAATGTGGCCCTGTTGATGAACAAAATACTTGTTTATGTTGTTCAAGTTGTAATTTACTACTTTCAGCTTAAAAAAATACATTCCTCACTGTAAAACTATACAACCAAGCCCCAATGAAGAATTATAATAAAAAAATTAAAAATACAGGTTACTTCTCAACACCAGCTTTCAACAGAGGTTTGGGGTATTGATATTAAAATAAGAAAGAGCTAATTTGTTAGGTGACTCAGACTTTTTAGTTTAGCGTTAGTGTCAATATCATCATCCTACCTGTTGATATGCCCAGTTTAGCAACTTGTATCTGTAAGACCGCCTCATCGGATAGGATAAACTGTAAATTGCATGCAGTACAGCAAAAAAGAAACCAAGAAGCCCAAGTTGCTTTCTTGTTAACATCCACCTATCCAACCAGTGTGGAAATTTCTTATACTTGGTTCCATTATGAAGCTGGACCACTGCTGCTATCACACCTGGCAAATAAACCAGGGTCAAGAGGGTGATAGAAACCATTGGCAAGACTTTGTTGATGACCAGGATTGGAATTTTATAAAAATACTGTTGATGGGAAGTTACAAGAGGGTGAATTATTTCCCTCAGAAGAGTGTAAAGAAAAGTCAGAGATGATACGATAGCAGCAATTTTCATTGGCAAACGCCACTCCAGAAAGAGTTCCTGTTTGTGCTGAAGCTCTGGGGGGCAATCAAAGTCATCAAAACGGGTTGTTTGGTTCAAGTGCAAAAGCACAGATCTTTTCAGTACGCTGTTCTCTCCCGAGTCCTTATTCTAGAAAGGAAAGAAAATAAACATCTTAAAATTGAACAAAACAATGGGATGTCTCTTTAATTATTTATTGCTCATTGTGCTTATCAGTAAAAAAGAACATTCAGAACCTTGTTTTTGGATACTGCTTAGCTGAAGATGGCGTACTCTATTTAGCACTGATCAAAGGTGCACTGAGCTATGTTGGGGGTCTCCATTAATTTCCGTTATTCATTTTTCTTTGTTTTTGTTTTATTTTTTGTGAGGAAGACCAGCCCTGAGCTAACATCCATTGCTAATCCTCCTCTTTTTGCTGAGGAAGACTGGCCCTGGGCTAACATCCGTGCCCATCTTCCTCTACTTTATATGGGACGCCGCCACGTTATGGCTGACAAGCAGTGCTTCGGCGGGCGCCCGGGATCCGAACCTGCGAATCCCGGGCTGCCAAGCGCGGACTAAACCGCTGTGCCACCGGGCAGCCCCCTCATTTTTCTTTAAGAGAAAAGAAATACATGCTTCAGATATCTCCACTAAAGCTTAGGCCATTGAATTTCTATCTTGAAGGCATGAAAGAATGGAATAATGCAACTGGGAAACTAAAATTGAAAAACTTAAAAAAAAATCCAGTAATCTGTGGTAAAAATAATAAAACCTGTGAATTGTGTTTGTTTATAATATTTTTTTGGTTACTGGACAATTCTCTGTGAAGAACTGAAGAGTGAATTCTTCATTAATTCAAGTACAAAGGATTAGGAATAATACAGTCATTACTATTAGAAAAAAAATATGTAGTTTCCATCATGTAGTCTTATATTTCTAAAATATCTCCTTTGTTTAAGTACTGATAGACAAATAGTCTCTTATAAGGAACAAAGGCTATATAAGCAGTTAAATCCCATAGGGATGATCTGTTTCCTGAGAAATTTATACTTCTTTATCCAGTTGCATTTCTAAGTAGTCAACAATTCAGAAGAAGGTTGCATTGAATATTTTGTCACTTCCCCAAGTGACTGACATACCAGCAAATTAAAAAAAAAACACCTCATAATAAGAACTTACATCAGAGTGTTTCATATTGTGTTACTTTATGAATAAATTTACTTTCTTGCCTAATATGTTACTCCTCATTTCTTATACCTCTATCTGTAGAACTGCAACATTTTTTTTTTTTTTGGTGAGGAAGATTAGCCCTGAGCTAACATCCATTGCCAATCCTCTTCTTTTTGCTGAGGAAGACTGGCCCTGGGCTAACATCTGTGCCCATCTTCCTCTACTTTATATGGGATGCTGCTACAGCATGGCTTGACAAGCGATGTATTGGTCCTCGCCTGGGATCCGAACCTGCAAACCCCAGGCCGCCTGAAGCAGAGTGTGTGAACTTAACCACTACACCACTGGGCCAGCCCCTAGAACCACAACATTTTAATGCCTGAAATGATGTTATTGATTATCTTGTTTATTTACTCATTTTATGCAGCGTAACTTTAATTCACATAGTTCTTTATAATTTTTAGTGTTTAAAAATGACCTCTCGACATCTGACTTTTACTTTCAGTAATAAATCACTGTTACACCTGATGCTTTTTCTAATTACTCCATTTGGAAGGGAGTTGATGAGCGTGATACAGCTTCTGTCATCTCTGCATGGTAAAACAATCAACAGAGATCAATTTTCTGTTTAAGGGTAAAGAATTAGAGAACAGCAAGCAAGACAGCTAATTTGAAAATGAAAATGATTTTATTTTATGCATATTGTTATTTTACAGAGTACGTGTTTATAATATCTTATTTTTCCTATTAAATAATTAAGATAAAATAAATAATTTCTGTTAAAACTGCAGTTGAGATCATTTAGAAAGGTAAAAAGAGTTTAGAACCAAAATTTTCTACTTTTTCGGTCAAATAATGTGGAAAGAAACATTTAATCTTGAGGTGGGGCAGAAGTGGGACAAGTGATTCTTACTCCGAAATGGAATTTATTTGGTTAAACAGTGAATCATGAATTTACTTGATGATCTCCTGGTAAGCTGCCATGTTGCCTATAAAAAAATAATGCATGTTTCCCAAACTCTTGTTATATAGGCATTGATCACTCTTAAAAACTTAGACCCACAGAATATTAGAAAAAATTGGAAGGGACTTGGAGAGTATCTGGTCCAACTGTCTCACTTTAGGGATAAACCAACACCCAGGATTTTCAGTGACTTATGCTAGGTTATTCAGCTAGTCCTTGACAGTCAAAGTACTATTTCTCTCATATACCATACTGCCTTTCACTCATCACAATATCAGTGACAGGAATCAGAGTGAAGATATCAGCCAACCAGGGTGCAAATCACTTTTACAACACTAGGAAATATAGAACTGCATTTGAAGTATGTTTATAGATTTTAATTAATTAATTATTACTATTTTACCAAGTAATCATCTTCTTCTAGATTCCTCCTGGGCTTCATTTCCCAAAGTTCTTCTTGGTTTGTGATGTCTTGTCTGCTCTCCATTAATTCTATATAATAGTATGGCTTCAGCCACCTATGAAAATAAAAATAATTATCTTCTTCAAGTCTATGCTACTTATGATATTAACGTTTGATGGGACAACACGAAAAATTTACTCATACAAGGATTAGAGTGGCAGATAAAGTACAATGCAAATGCAGATCGTGATTGACTTATATATTTAACTTCACATTACAATCTGTAAGAATCTCGAACTAGTGCCCTGGTGTCAATGTAACTGCTTTTCATTGCAACTATTGGTGCAGTGAATGACTTAGGTGTCTGTGGAATTCAAAGGGTTGGATGTTGCCTTTTCGTGTAGGAGAATTTAACTCCAGATGCTCATTTAGAAGAGAGCCAACTCCCCTCAAAGGTAAACAGAATTAGGAATGCATTTTTTTTAGAATAACAATGTTATCAAAGGAGGTTAGAGTTAGCTGATATAAAATTATTCTTCAAGAAGTTGTGTTGAATAGACTTTTGGGGTTGACCAATCTGAAATAATAATTAAATGGTTTTATGGGGAGATGTACTCTGAGTTTCAGACAACGAACAGAACAGACACTGTTGGTAAGAACCCAGAGAGTGGCATAAACGACCAAAAGGTCGTATTTTTCAGAGTGCCATTTTCCCATCGGATTAATGACTGGTCTTTGTTGGTACGAAATGAATTGCTAGTATACTTCCAGTGGGGTTGTTGAGCTGTGCTCAATCACTGATATACCCACTCTCCTGGTCAACCCTGTGGAAATTAATTTTGTCAAACTTCCTACCCAATAAAGGAATTTTTTCCTTAATACCCTTCACAGATCCTTATTTAGGCTTGGTGTAACATTGTTTTAGGGAAGGGAAACATATGGTGTCACAATATTATTCACTGTTTTTATTAGTTCTAAACTTATTTCCAGAGGAATACATCACCAATTCGCAATTTGTGAAATGCAATGAGAAAAACAGATGAGATATATAACAATTTGATTGACAAAAAACATGGCAGGTGTTTCTGAATTTTAGACCACCTGCACTATTTTATTAAGTGGAAAGTGTTTCCAGGAGTAGTTCAAAATATTTAAAACTTTCTCCGACTTTTAAAGGTTTGATCTTCACAAAGAAGAAAGAGGAGCCATCTTGACATAATGCCAACATTTGCCCTTGTTGAAGTGCTCAGAGAACATTTTCCAGATATTATCTATTTCGAAATTTCACAATATTCATGCTGAGGATATTTGTTGTTTTGGTCTGCCCACATTCTTTTCTCAGTTTTTTTTTTGATCTAAAACATTTCCTTCATTTGGAGAAATGCCCCTCCTTTTGCGAGGGAAGTGGGCATATGAGTCAGTCTTAGCCAATCACAGATCTCTATTCCCTTGATCACATTGACTGGCTTAGGGATGGCACACAACCTTGGTTGAACCAGTTATAATCCTTCTCTGATATTTATATATAGAAGTGGAAGATATATAGGAGATGTCTTTAACATTTTAAGTTGGAATGATAAAAGCCCACCATGCATTTTTCTACAAGCTGTAAAGAGGAAGATATCTGGAACAGAATAGAAGCCAACACATAGAACACAACTAAGAAATGGAAAAGGACACAGAGGAGTCCTGGTGGCATAGTTGAAGTATTTAGAATCCCTCCCTGAGACCAGATCCTGAATTTCTCAGTTATACAAGCCAACATATTCCTTTTTTGCTAACATTAGTTTGAGTTGGTGTTCATCATTGGCATTTGAAAGAATTCTGAGTAAAGCATATGCCAGTCAAGTGTTTATGAACTCAACTCTGATGAGTTGAGTGGACACTGAGGAGGAAAAAGAAATGAGATTTGTGCCTGCTCTGGAGGAGCTTACAGTCCTTAAGAAGCATTATTCCAAGTCATTTGGTGATTTAACCAACATTATAAATAGAGTAATTTATGGTGTGTGTGTGTCTAGGAATAGAAATTTCATCTACTGTAATCAAACAGAAGTAATAATTCACTATGTTTAGCAGAGTTTTCAACTCTGTGAATTGCAGGGTGGCAAAGATGTTAACATAAATCTGCATTTATTCAATATTGACTCATTAACTATATCATGAACAACAATATCTGGCAGTGGGAACAAAGTTAAATGAGATGGCGACTCCACTCCCCAAAACCTCAAAGTCTAGGAAGGAAGGTAGACATTTCAACAATTAACTGCACGGCAGTGCAATGAATCCTAAAGACGACAAAATTTTATAGACAGATGGTGGCATGGGAAGAGTGAAGGCTCTCTTCTATACCTGGTCCTGAGGCATCTAACAAGTTGGTAGTGTTTGCTGATTGAGGGCTGCTTTGTACAGAATCTGGGTGAAATGCCAGAATGGCCCTGGAGAGGTATCCAGCTATCCATCTGCCTGGTAGGGAGACCATGCTGAGGAGGAAAGCCAAGGAAAAGCCCAGGTAGTGAGGGAGGTTGTTGACTGTGAGGCCCACAGTCAACTTTGTGCCCACAAGCCAAGAAAACAAAATATCAGTCAAATAAAATATGCTGGTTTCCAACAGACATTAACCAAATACATAATTTAACTTCTACAGTAAAATCTTTTCACGAAAAAACAAATAAGTAACAGGAAAGAGCACAGTGTTCAGATGTTAGAAACGCCAGAATTTGACCCAAAGTTTTCTAACTTTCATTCTCATTAAAAAGCAAAGCTATTTCTGATGTGACTGTTCTGTTTTGCTGTACCAGGACGGCTGACCTGATGTTCCTGCTAAATATTGACACAGTCTAACCAGCGCATGTTTATGTCGAAGAGTTTAGAATATGAAGAAACTCAATGACCAGGATCCACTGTGGGTTGCAGTGCATTTCCAAACTTTCTATACTTTCAAGAGCACACTTGCTTTACCATTTTTAACTATGTGAAGGGGAGATGTTTTTCTTCACTGGGCTGCTTTTTTTAAGCATTGCTTTCTCCCTGTGCTTAACATTCTGTGCTAAAAGAATGACCGTTTATTAAATGTCAGGATGTTGAGGGAAATATATATATATATATATTTTACAAAAAGAACAGAGTAAGGAATTTGGAAGTGAACGTAAATTTTATGTCTACAAACCTCTTCCAGTGGTTTTACCCATGACATATATAAAGCTTTGATTGACTATTTGGAGGGAACTTGAACCACAACCCAGATCCTGAAAGGGTAGGACTAATGTTCCAAGGACTTAGAATGAAAACTTCCTGTTACTGGAAACCTAAAGACAAGTTGTACGATTTTAAGTTCTATGTACCAATCATTCATCAATACGATGCAAACTCGTGGCGTCTTTGCCAAGATGGAAAACTTGCCATCAGAACCCAACCCAAGGACAAACTTAATAACCTATCATATCCCCTGTGCCCCAGGCGAAAAGGCTTCCTTGTGAGTCCCTGGCTCCCAGCCCCTGGCCAGGCCACAACGGAGCGGTGTGCTCCGCGGAGAGCTCTGTTGGAAGGCAGCGCGCCCTGGAGCCGAGCATGAGGCGAATTGAGCTCGCTCGCCCCGGAGCGCCGCCGTCCCAGGAGCCGGCCGGCTTGCGACCCGCTACAACTTCCCTCCCTTTCCCCCCAGGAGGCTGGGAACCGGGGCCCGGCCTCGCAGGGATAAGCGGAGGCGGGGAGCAAGCAGTAAGCCGGAACGACTCAAGTAACTCACCTGGTCCCCGGTGTGACCTGGCCGTTAGTTGCGGTCGCAGCGTCTGCCCAGAGGTGCCAGTCCCACGCGGCGCCCGAGCCTCCGGAGCGCTGAGCCTGCTCTCCCGCCGCAGACCCCGCCTTCTTGTCAATTGCCCGTCCAGCGCCACCTGCCGGTGCCTGGAGTCTGCACGGCTCCTGCCTTGGATGGACAGCCAGGGCCCAGCGGCCGAGCCAAGGATTTTCTCACATTGCAACCTGGCCGCTCCCTGTTTCCTTTCAAATAGCCCTGTCCTCTGAGGTCTGCACCGTGCCCTCCCACCGTTCCCCTTTCTTTAATCTCCCAGGTAAGGAACATTTGCGCAATTCTTTAGAGCAGTGGTCTCAAACTTCAACGGGTATCACCTTGTAGAGCTTATTAAAACACGGATTTGAGGCCCCACTCACAAATTTCCAGTTCAGCACGTCTGGGATGGGGCCTAAGATTTTGCATTTCTATCGAGTTCCCAGGTGATAAGTGCTTTAAAGCTTAACTAGCTCATTTAAAACTTGACAGCAACGCAGTGGCTATTTACAGTTCAGGAATCTGAATCTGAATCTCTGAGAGTGACTTGCCCCCTAAATTGTCCAAATCTTGTATCCTAAACCACACAAACCATGTCCCCCAACTGAATAAGCACTTAAACCCCACGTTTACTCCTTTTCTTTCTCACTTCAGATATTAAAAGCGACTTCCCATATGCTAGCCCAGTCGACTCCAAACCTAAAGCAAAGTTACTGTCAATATTCAAAGTTTTAGGTTGTTCTTAAAATATGGAGAAAGTGAGAATGTGAGTGAGAGATCTACTCCTCTGAGTTGGAAGCAGCTTCAGGATACAGTGTCTGGGACCTGAAGTGCAGCATCTGGGAATTTGGTGTAAAACATCCTCAGAACTAGTCTGATTAGAAAATGCAAAGGAAAATGAATGCTCAGTCACATTTTCTGTGGGTGATTGTCCTTTACTTATAGCTAGGGAGCCTAGCTATAAGTATATTTATGCTTTAATGTGTATTTTTTTTGGAGTCATTGACTTTCCACAGAGTAATCTTAAAGCCCTTTGAAGATTAAATTACCATGGACTGGCGCCTTGTGGAAGAAGTAGAATCTTACACTTCTTATTTCTGTTGAAACTAGAAAATAATCATTTAAAAAAGTTTTGGAGGGGCCGCCCGGTGGCGCAGCGGTTTAGTCCGCGCTTGGCAGCCCGGGGTTCGCGGGTTCGTGATCCCGGGAGCCCGCCGACGCACTGCCCGTCAGCCATGCCGTGGCGGCGTCCCATATAAAGTGGAGGAAGATGGGCATTGATGTTAGCCCAGGGCCAGTCTTCCTCAGCAAAAAGAGGAGGATTGGCGACGGATGTTTGCTCAGGGCTGGTCTTCCCCACAAAAAAAAAAAAAAAAGTTTTGGAAAAAAAAATCTGAGTGTGTCTATAGCACAGACGACAAAGACTGAAGACAAATTGTTAAATGTGCCTAAGCATTGTTGAATCTTTAAAATAATCATGAGTCTTAAAGGGTCAAACAAAGCAAAATACTTTCATTCTTTAAGATCAGGAAGAACAAAAGTCATTCTGTTTTTCATAATTTATTTTCCATATGAAGAGGGTAAGGAAATTATTATTACACTAAAATAAATTTGCTAATTATAATAGCAAGCTCCACTTAAACCTGCTTTTCCTCTTTTAATTAAAACATTTAAAATCAAGCCCTAGTTTTCTAATTTAATATTTAGACTAACAATGTCATTTCCGCACTTCTTCTGCAAGATTTTTTATTCCACACTTTTGTGTGGCAAACGAATATAGTATGTTTCAAAGTAAAATGATTGAAAATGTGAGGTTGTTTACTGATTTGCAGATGTTATAAAAGCAACACAATATTGGATTAAAAAAACACAGTATTAAAGAACTTTTATTGAGTTTCCAGGAGTTAATATTACAGATAAAATTTTTTGCATACAAATGACCTGTGATTTGGGTATGAGATGAAGAAAAAGATTTTCTTTGAGAAATACAAAGCCAAAGCATCTGAAAATGTTCTGAGTCAGCCTCCATAGCATATGGTTTTCAAAACCAGTATGACTTGTGGAAAACTGTTATAATTACAAATGTTGAAAAGCAGATTGCTAGTTTTGCTATGACTTGTAAGAACTAGAGGATTTTAAAATAAGAATCCAACTGTGAGTTACAAACAAATTTGGATCATTCAGAATATTTTTTAATAAACAAACTATAGCAAGAGAGCATGTTAACAAAACAGTTCAGTGTTACTTGGGGTCAAATACTAAACTGGTGATTTCACACTAACATGTCATGGGGCAAATATAGTAATTTAGAATCCATGAGTACTTTTACCTGACCAGTAAGCAACCTAATCTTAGAACTTGACGGGACTGCCATTTTGAGATGTAAATGGAATACAGTGGTGTGAAAGATAAAATAAAAATGATCATACTATTAAAGATCATCACAATGAGCAATAGATGGTAGATTATAAGTGGATGACAAGAACTGTATTTAGTTTTTCTCCTTTGAAAATCAAGCTAACTCCTAAGGGCACAGTAATTCAAATAATGATCAATGCTCTTTCCAAGTCTACCTCTTACTGTGTAAGAATGATCAGACTTATGTTAAGATAAGGCAAAAATTACCTAAAGTTCATGGAGAAATATTTTGTCAAATGATTGTTTTGGCATAGACCTGGCAAAACTCTCCTGGCCTAATTTTCTGATTCTACTAGCCTCATATGATAAGTTTTCTTCACTGGTTCAAGATCTACTGGTAGAGAATGCTCAAAGTATGTGGTCAGTTTGTCCCCAATGTCTGTGTGTGAAAGTGGTTGGGGGTAGAGAGAAGGTCTACCTTCGGGTTGAAGGTTTTAAAAATTCTTCCATATATTTTCCACCAACCCAAGACCTTTATTGCTCATTCACCAACACAGTTAGCAGTCAATATCTGTTCTAGGTGGGTTTTAAGAATAGGGGGTTTATTCTGAGGCTCACAGATCCACCTCTGCCCTAATACTGCTTAATGATTCTCAAAATTCCATGACAAAATATATTCTATTGTCTTTAAATCTGTTGTGGCCTAGCAAATGGCTAAAGTCCCACGAAATGGTACCACCTTAAGCCTTACCAGTTATCTATATCCTACTGTGAATGAATAGTTCAGTACTTTTTTGAAAGTATGTTCCGACATAGAGAGTGAAATATAAAGATTTTGAAGACTTACACTGGGAGGTTGTGAAGGGGTTATACCTTAGAAAAAAGTATTGGGGCCAAGAGGACAGATTTCACCACCTTCATAATATTACTTAAACTAGGCAGTTTCTCCTTTCCCCACATCTCTGTATCAAACATGATAACTGAATCCATGTTTGTGAATACATCCCGGTGGAGTAAACTATCTTTTTAAACCACTCTCTCTTGGTCTTCTCTGTTATAGTAGCTTAATCCATACCCTAGCTTATTTGCTATTATATTGCAGCTCGTTTCAGAGTCTGCCTGTATTGGAGATTTTTATATGCGTTTCTGTTACCCTCATTAAATTGTGAGCTTAAAGAGAGCAAAGCCCTTGCCATTTTTATCTTTGTATCTCTTGTAACTTAGAGATGGATGGAATAAACTTGTAACGTTTGTGGAATGTGATTTTAGCCCTGGGTCTCAGTAAAGTTGTATGGGGCACGTAAATATGGAGCCCATGAATGTCTAGATCATTTAGACCAAAACTGTGGGCACATATCCATTTGTTATTTGTTTTATAGGGAACACATTCTTATCCACCTTCTGTAGTCTGTGTCCTTGTTGTCTTCTGCTCCAGGACCTTGTGGGTCCAAGGTTGCCATTGTCACAGGAACTATAGGCCTTAGATGTCCTAAGTTGTAGGGGTTAGGGAGCTGGAGGGTGTTGGATAGAGGGAGCTGGTTCAATAGATAGTCCAAGAAGGCTGATTGGTAGAGTTGGACCTAAAATTTTTAGTAATGGACCTTGCCTCATAAAGCCCTCGGCATAAAGAACCATGCCTGCCAATTCCTAGATTTGAGCTTCCAGAAGAAAGGATGAAAGGAAGGATACTATTATTTATGAAATGTTTATTCTTTTCCAGAACTGTGTTTAATTCTCTCAATATCTCTCCTATATTGTTATTACCCTCTGTTTATAGGTGAACTTAGAAAGAATTTAAGAAGCTTAGAAAATTTAAGTAACTAGATCAAAGTTGTACAGCTTTTAAAAGTCAAGCTGGGACATCAACCAAAGTCTATTTGATGCCAATTCTTTCTCCACTATACCACACTGCTTCTATGAGCACATTTAATTAGTCAAAATTTCCTCAGGCTACACCAGACTGGGAGGATTCAAGATAGTAACAGTTAACAGAATCCATCCCATAATCCATTCAGTTTTCCCTCAGTATCAGTTAGAGTACTGGCTAAGCTACTGTAACAAAGAGGACCAAAATAGTATGTCAAGAAGATAGTTTCACTCTCATGTAATAGTCCTGCAGTGAGTGTTACAAGTTGGTGAGGTCGTTCTGCTCCATGAGGTCATTCAGGGATCCCAGCTCCTTTCATCTTATTACTGTGCTGTCTCCTAGGGAACTGTCCTTGGCATCATGATTTCAGCATGGCATGGGCACATCCATGATCTAGCTTGCAGGAAGGGGAAAGAGTACAAGTCCAAAGCAATTTATTTTCTTTTAAGAATTGAGGCAAAAGTTGCACAGTCACTTCCTCTTACATTCCATTGATGATAATTTACTCGTAGGGCAAAGCAGGCAAGGAAATGTAGTCTTTAGCTGGGAGCTAGCTTTTAAGGTCTATTACTGTGGAAGAAGGGATAGCAATTTTGGTGAACAACTAAAAGTCTCCACCATATCTCACCTCCAGGTCTGATCTTTATGTTCATACCAAGCTTGTAAACGTCAATTTCTTCCTTCATTGGGCTGAATGCCTTCCTTATTCTGAAGCCTGTCTGAAGTTTCAGGATAAGCTTCTTACAGCTCAGTCTTATACTGGAGGCTGACTATTAGTACTAAGGCAACCTCTTATGTATCCTGATCATAAGCATCCTTGTGTAGAGGTTCTCTCACATGGTCTTCCTGCTGGCCCTCCAGGGATGACTGGCCATAAAGAATAGTCAGTGGGAACATTGCTTGGTTCCACCGTGGGATTCTTTGCTGCCATTTGGTTGACTCTTCTCTTTACTTAAAAAGAAACAGCAAGCCAGCCCTGATGGCCTGGTGGTTAAAGTTAGGTGTGCTCCACTTTGGTGGCCCGGGTTCAGGTCCCAGGCATGGAACCACACCACCTGTCTGTCAGTAGCCATGCTGTGGTGGTGGCTTACAAAGAAGAACTAGAACGACTTACAACTAGAATTTACAACTATGTACTGGGGCTTTGGGAAGGGGGGAAAAAAAAAAAGAGGAAGATTGGCAACAGATGTTAGCTTAGGGTGAATCTTTCCCAGAAAAAAAAAAAAAAAAACAAAGAGTGAAAAAAAAAAAAGTAGCCAAGTGCCATAACTGAAAACCAATACCAGGGGCACTAAGAAGACAAATGTATATTTGTTTTCTTTTCTTTTTGACCAATTATCTGTAATAATCCCCTTCTTTCAGGATCCATTCTGCTTTAGGTGGCAGCTGTCCAATTCCATACATCTGCCTGTCCAGGGTTATTTATATTCCTGAGAATGGAGCATTTGTGCACAGTGATCCAGAACCACTTCTTAGCAGCTTTTCCAGTTTCTCACAGCACTTTGGACTTCTAAAGTCTTCCTAAGGATGTGAAACATGTTTCATCTTTTCTTAGCACAGAAAATACCGAAGCCCTGATGTATATTACTTCAATCTATTAATAAATACTCAAGTGCACTGTGTATATATATAATAACAAATCTCGCTATATATATATATATATATATATATATATAGCACAATATATATAAAATTGTGCTGAATCCAGTAAGATAAGTTCAACTTACAGTTAAAGGATTCCTGAAAATAAATTGCAGTTTGAAGATAAATATCCATAATGACAGCCTAAGCAAACAAAAAGAAGGTGAAAGAGCTGGTGGTTTTGTTTTTGCCTTTTTTGTTTTTGTTTTATTTTTATTTTTCCAGCTTTATTGAGATATAATTGACATATAACATTGTGTAAGTTTAAGGTGTACAATGTAATGATTTGGTATATGTATATACTGCAAAATAATTACCACAATAAGGTTAGTTAACAAGTCCATCACATCACATCATTAGCAATTTTTTTGTGTGTGTGGTGAGAACTTTTAAGATTTACTCTCTTAGCAACTTTCAAATATGCAAGACAGTATTGTTAACTATAGTCACTATGCTGTACATTACATCCCCAGGACTTATTCATCTTATAATTAGAAGTTTGTACCCTTTAACCATCTTCACCTGTTCCAAACACACCCCCACCTCACCCTAACTCCTGGCAACCACTAGTCTGTTCTCTGTTTCTATGAGTTCAGCTTTTTAGATTCCACATATAAATGAGATCATACAGCATTTGCCTCTCTCTGACTTATTTCACTTAGCATAATGCCCTCAAGTTTCATCCATGTTGTTGCAAATGGCAGACTTCCTCCTTTTTTATGGCTGAATAATATTTCTATATGTATATGAATTCACATATATGTATGCCACATTTCCTTTATCTATTCTTCTGTCAATGAACACTTACGTTGTTTCTGTGTCTTGGCTATTGTGAATAATGATGCAAAGAACATGGGAGAGCAGATATCCCTTAGAGGGATATCTGATTTCATTTCCTTGAGATATATACCCAGGAGTGGAATTGCTGGGTCATATAGTAGTTCTATTTTTAATTTTTTGAGGAATCTCCATACTGTTTTCCCTAGTGGCTGTACCAATTTATGCTCCCACCAATAGTGTTTAAATGTTCCCTCTTCTCCACATCCTTGCCAGCTGGCATTTTTTTTTATTCCAAGTTTAATCTCTTTATCAGTTTCATTACAAAGTAATTTTTTGGAAGCTATCCAGAAGACTATTTAAAATGTGAATTTATATCCAGTATAGCTAATGACAAATCTCACTTTATTTTCTTGAGATATTAGATGATGATAGTGTATATTTGCATATATTTATAAGTGTATTGAGGATGTAAACATGGATAGAATGTAATCAAAAATTGGAGAGATCTTTGTTGTAGGGAAAGGGGAACATGGAAACGTTCAGTAGGAGAACAAGGAGACTCAGACATTTCTTTCTTCTCACTCTCCTCACTGTATACTTAGCCTTCTCTGCTAGACTGTAAGCTGTTGGGAGGCAGGGACCATTTCTTTCCATTTTACTCCTCAGGCTTAGTAAGAAGCATAGTATATAGCGAGGAGCTGATCAATGCTTATTGAATGAAAAGTGCCTTGGAGAGAACATAAGGAGGAGCAAGTGGTCAACAGTATCAAGTTATGTAAAAAGGTCAAATAGGATAGGAAGTGATAAGAGTGGTGGATTCAACATTTGAGAGGACTTTGCTACCTGTATGAGAACAATTATTGAGGGTGGAAGCTAGACTGAGTGAATCAAGGAAGAATTGAGGAAGGAGAGAGTGAAGACAATGACTACAGACTTCCAATAAGGTTGGATAAGAAAGGAAAGAGAGGGAGTGATGTCAGTATCATGTCTCTTCCCTCTAAGTTACAACTAAACAGACATCCATTAACCAACAGAGGATTCCCTACACAGCACAACACGACACTGCTCCTGTGCTAGGTGCATATATATTAATAAGTGTTACATCTTCTTGGTGGAGAGATGCATGCAGCTATATATCTGAAGGTGGGTGGACTGGACCCCTGGGAAGGAGTGAAACTGGGGGAACGGCCCCTACCCCATCCCAGCAGCTGCCATCCAGGTCGCAGATCCTCATGCAGTGGCCAGTGTAACTATGAGTGGAGGCAGGGGGAGCTGGGCCCATGCATGAATGCCTGCAAAGTGGCAGTAGCCTGGCCTGGGGGAGTGCCCACCAAACCACAGTGGCCCTGCCTAGGTGAACACTCCCTGCTGAGTAGTGGCAGCCTGGCCTGCATGAAGGCACTCTGCTGAGCAGTGGTGGCCCTCCCCATGAGAATGCTGCCTGCCAAGCAGTGGTGGCCTGGCTTGCATGAATACAGAGCTACATGACTGGCACAGCTACAAGCAGACAGGGTGGGAATAGAAAAAACAGCCCCTGCCTCTCCTCAGCAGTGGCAGGTGGAATCTGAGACCAGAAGCATCAGGAACCACAGAAGAGCTGGTGACCCAGCCCCCAGTGGCAGCAACCTCAACACCAGCTCCACCAGCAGTGGGACCTGCATACAAGTCCCCGGGTCCCTGGGCACCCACCAGTGACAGTGACACCCATGAAACCAGCACCCCTACAGCAGTGCAACCAGCTCTCCAAGGCAGTTTGGGAGCAGCAGTGCAGGTAGTGCACTGGACGGGAGCATCCGAGCTTGCAGAGAGCCAGTGGAGGAACACGAGATCCAGGTGACCAGAACCAAAGTAACCAAAGCTGTACTCAAATAAGAAAAGGTGATTACTACCACAGATGTGCCAGCAGAGGATCAATTCATCAAATGCCATGAAGAACTACAGTAACACAGCAGAAGAGAAGGAAAATGACAACTGTCCAGAAACCAAATCTGAAGTTGCAGAAGATTACAATCTAACTGACAGAGAATTCAAAATAGCTGTCATAAAGAAACTCAACAAGTTACAAGAAAACTCAGAAAGACAGTTCAGTGAGAGACAGTTCAAAGACAGTTGAAGAGAAGGAATTGATGAACAGAAGGAATACTTCACCAAAGAGACTGAAGTTCTAAAAAAAACACAAGCAGAAATTCTGGATATGAAGAACACAATTAATGAGATAATAAATAATGTGGAAAGCATAAAAAATAGAGCAGACCATATGGAGGAGAGAATTAGTAAGCTTGGAGATAGAAACCTACAAATGATTCAGGTGGAGGAGGAGAGAACTAAGATTAAAAAATAAAGAGGAAATTCTTCCAGAAATATCCAACTCAATTAGGAAAAGTAACATAAGGATTATAGGTATCCCAGAGGGCAAAGAGAGGGAGAAAGGAGCAGAGAGCTTGTTCAAAGAAATAATAGCTGAGAACTTCTCAAAACCGGGGATGGAACTGGACATACAAGTACATGAAGCCCACAGAACTCCTAATTATATTAATGCAAAAAGATCTCCAAGATGTGTAATATTAAAACTGTCAAAAATCAATGACAAAAAAAATATTAAGGGCAGCAAGAAAGAAGAAAATAACTTACAAAGGAACTCTTATTAACTTTCAGTGGATTTCTCAGTAGAAACTTTACACCATAGGCAAGAATGGAACGATATATTCAAAATAATGGAAGACAAAAACTATTAGCCAAGAATACTGTATCCAGTGAAATTATCCTTCAGATATGACAGAGAAATAAAAGCTTTCCCAGATAAGCAAAAGCTGAAAGAGTTCTTCACCACTAGACCTGCCTTACAAGAAATGATGAAGGGAGCCCTCCCGCCTGAAACAAAAAGGCAAAGGTTTACAAAGCTTTGAGCATGGAGATGAATAGACAGACAAAATCAGAAAATTGCAGCTCTATATCAGAATAGGTTAGCAAACACTTAATTTTAACATGAAAGATAAAGGGAAAGAAAACATCAAAAATAACTACAATCAATTCACTTTGTTAACAGACTCATAACACAAAAAATAATAATTTTTGACAACAAAAACATAGAGGGGGAAGAGAGAAGGGATGAAACCTGCTTAGGCCAGTGGAGATAAGAGGCTATCAGAAAAAGGACTATCTCATCTATGAGATCTTTTATATAAACCTTATGGTACTCACAGTACAAAAAATCAGAGCAGAGTCACAAATCATAAATAAAGATAACACCATCACAGAAAATGACCAAAATGAAATCGCAGTCAGAAATACAATGGAAATGAAACAATGGAAATGAAACAATGGAAATATAGAACAACCAGAAAACAAAAGAGAAAATCGGAGTATTAAACCCTCATATATCAATAATCACTCTAAATGTAAATGGATTGAGTTCACCAATCAAAAGACACAGAGTGGCTGGATGGGTTAAAGAACAAGACCCAACAATATGCTGCCTCCAGGAAACACATCTCAGCTCTAAAGACAAACATAGGCTCAGAGTGAAGAGATGGAAGATGATACTCCAAGCAAACGGCAAGCAAAAGAAAGTTGGTGTAGCCATACTTATATCAGACAAAGCAGACTTGAAGATGAAAAAGATAATAAGAGACAAAGATGGGAATTATATAATGATAAAAGAGACATTCCACCAAGAAGACATAATAGTTATTAATATATATGCACCTAGCACAGGAGCAGCAAAGTATATAAAGCAACTATTAACAGACCTAAAGGGAGAAATTGACAGCAAAACAATAATAGTAGGGGACTTCAACACCCCGCTTATGTCAATGGATAAATCATCCAGACAGAAAGCCAACAAGGAAACAGTGGCCTTAAATGAAACACTGGGCCAGATGGACTTAATAGATATATAAGAACATTCCATCCCCAAACAGCAGAATACACATTCTTCTCAAGTGCACATAGAACATTCTCAAAGATAGACCATATGTTGGGAAACAAGGCAAGCCTCAATAAATTTAAGAAGATTGAATTCATATCAAGCATCTTTTCTGACCACAGTGCTATGAAACTAGAAATCAACTATAAGAAAAAGACTGGGAAAGTCATGAATATGTGGAGATTGAACAACATGCTACTGAACAACCATTGGATCAGTGAAGAAATCAAAGGAGAAATAAAAAAATACCTGGAGACAAACAAAAATGAAAACACAACATACCAACTCTTATAGGATGCAGCAAAAGTGGTACTAAGAAGGAAAGTTATAGCAATGCATGCCTACCTCAACAGAAAGAAAAATCTCAAATAAGTAATCTTAAATTACACCTAAAAGAACTAGAAAAATAAGAACAAAGCCCCAAGTCAATAGAAGGAAGGAAATAATCAAAATCAGAACAGAAATAAATGAAATAGAGACTAAAACAATAATAGAAAGGATCAATGAAACTAAGAGCTGGTTCTTTCAAAAGATAAACAAAATTGACAAACACTTAGCCAGACTCACTAAGAAAAAAGAGAGAAGACTAAAATAAATAAAGTCAGAAATGAAAGAGGAGAAATTACAATGGACACCACAGAAATACAAAGGATTATAAAGAGACCACTATGAAAAACTGTATACCAACAAACTTGATAACCTAGAAGAAATGGATAAATTCTTGGAATCATACAACCCCCCAAAACTGAATCAAAAAGAAATAGAGAATCTGAATAGACCCCATCACAAGCATAGAGATTGAAATAGTAATCAAAAACCTCCCAAAAAGCAGAAGTCCAGGACCAGACAGCTTCCCTGGTGAATTCTACCAAACATTCAAAGGAGACTTAATACCTATCCTTTTCAAAATATTCCAAAAAATTGAAGAGGAAGGGAAGCTTCCTAATTTATTCTGCAAGGTCAACATTACTCTGATACCAAAACCAGACAAGGACAACACAAAAAAAGAAAATTACAGGCTAATATCACTGATGAACATAGATGCAAAAATCCTCAATAAGATATTAGTGAATTGAATAGAGGAATACATTAAAAGGATCATACACCACAATCAAGTGGAATTTATTCTAATGATGCAGGGATGGTTCAACATCCACAAATCAATCAATGTGATACACCACATTAATAAAATGAAGAATCAAAATCACATGTTCATCTCAATAGATTCAGAGAAAGCATTGTACAAGATCCGACATCCATTTATGATAAAAACTCTCAATAAAATGGGTATAGAAGGAAAGTACTGCAATATAATAAAGGCCATATATGACAAAGCCAGAGCCAACATCATCTTCAATGCAGAAAAACTGAAAGCCATTCCTCTGAGAACAGGAACAAGACAAGGATGCCTACTCTTACCACTCCTATTCAACATAGTACTGGAAGTTTTAGCCAGATCAATTAGGCAAGAAAAAGAAATAAAAGGGATCCAAATTGGAAAGGAAAAAGTGAAACTCTCAGTATTTGTGGATGACATGATTCTATATATAGAAAACTCTAAATAATCCACCAAAACTACTAGAAATAATCAAGAAATACAGTAAAGTTGCATGATACAAAATCAACACACAAAAATCAGTTGCATTTCTATACTAGTAATTAACTAGCAGAAAGTGAAGTCAAGAATACAATCTCATTTACAATTATAATAAAAAGAATGAAATACCTAGGAATAAATTTAACCAAGGAGGTTAAAGACCCATACACAGAAAACTATAGGACATTATTGAAAGAAATCAAAGAAGACATAAAGAAATGGAAAGATATTCCATGTTCATGGATTGGAAGAATAAAAATAGTTAAAATGTCCATATTATCTAAAGCAATCTACAGATTCAATACAATCCCAATCAGAATTCCAATGATGTTCTTCATGGAAATAGCACAAAGAATCCTAAAATTTATATGGAACAACAAAAGGCCCTGAATAGCCACAGGAATCCTGAGAAAAAAGAACAAAGCTGGAGGCATCACACTCCTGAATTCAAATTATACTACAAAGCTATAGTAATCAAAACAGCATGGTACTGGTGCAAAAACAGACACACAGTTCAATGGAACAGAATTGAGACCCCAGAAATAAATCCACACATCTATGGACAGCTAATCTTTGTCAAAGGAGCCAAGACCATACAGTGGAGAAAGGAAAGTCTCTTCAATAAATGGTGTTGAGAAAACTGGACAGCCACATGCAAAAGAATGAAAGTAGACCATTATCTTACACTATACAGAAAAATTAATTCAAAATGGATTAAAGACTTAAATGTAAGACCTGAAACCATAAAACTCCTAAAAGAAAATATAGGCAGTACAGTCTTTGACGTCAGTCTTAGCAGTATCTTTTCCAAACCATGTCTATTCAGGCATGGGAAACAAAAGAAAAAATAAACAAATGTGACTACATCAGACTAAAAAGCTTCTGCAAGGCAAAGGAAACCATCAGCAAAAGGAGAAGACAGCCACCAACTGGGAGAAAATATTTGCAAATAATATATCTGATGATGGGTTTATTTCCAAAATATATAAATAACTCATACAGCTCAACAATAAAAAAATGAACAATGCAATCAGAAAATGGGCAGGGATATGAACACACATTTTTCCAAGGAAGATATACAGATGGCCAACAGGCACTTGAAAAGATGTTCAACATCACTAATTGCTAGGGAAGTACAAATCAAAGCTGAAATGAGATATCATCTCATGCCGGTCAGAATGACTATAATTAACGACAAGAAATAACAAGTGTTGGAGAGGATGTGGAGAAAAGGGAACCCTCATACACTGCTGGTGGGAATGCAAACTGGTGCAGCCACTATAGAAAACAGTATAGAAATTTCTCAAAAATTAAAAAAGAAATACCATATGTTCCAGTTATTCCACTACTGGGTATTTATCCAAAGAACATGAAATCAACAGTTCAAAGAGATTTATACATCCCTATGTTCATCACAGCATTATTCACAGTAGCCAAGACATGGAAGCAACCCAAGTGCCCGTCAATGGATGAATGGATAAAGAAGATGTGGTGTGTATATATACACACAATGGAATACCGCTCAGCCATAAGAAAGACAAAAATTATGCCATTTGCGACAACATAGATGGACCTTGAGGGTATAACGTTAAGCGAAATAAGTCAGACAGAGACAGACAAATACTTATGATTTCACTCATATGTGGAAAATAAACAAACACATGGATAAGGAGAACAGATGAGTGGTTACCAGAGGGGAAGGGAATGGGGACAGGGCAAAAGGGATAAAGGGGCACACATGTACGGTGATGGTTAAAAACTAGACTATTGGTGGAGAACACAACGCAGTCTATACAGAAACTGAAACATAGTAATGTACATCTGAAGTTTACAAAATGTTACAAGCCAATATGACCTAAAAAAAAAAAAAAAAAACCCAAAAAGGAAGGAGAGAATTGGAGCAGGGGCTAGAGAACAGTCTTCTAAGTGTGAGAGAGTTGGATACTTCTACAAGCTGAGAAGAGGAGAACTGTGTGAAGAGAGAGATCGAAGATATGTGAAAAGGAGAGACTGATGGAGTTAGGTGCTGGAGAAACGTGAACGGAGGTGAAAACCAGAACGTGGTGGGAAGATCATCTGAGCAGAAGCGGGGGTAGCTTTTTCTCAGGGAATAGAAGACAGAAGAGAAATTTGAGTTTAGATGTACTCAACCTTGTGGGGAGAGGTGAAGGACAGTGAGTGGGCTCATGCTTGATGGGAGTCAAGACCAGCTGAAGGGGATAGAGGGTAGGGACTTTGAAACTGCAGAAATTGAGGACTTGTTCCCTGCCTTCAAAGTGTATAACATTTATTTGGATGAAATGGGGAGACAAGATATATGAATAAGTGAATTCACTGAGGGAAAAAATAAAGTCATTTAGAACCAAGTAAAAGGTGCCTGGGGAGCCTAAAAGGAACTGGAGTGCCTAAAATTCCTAGAAGGAGTGGAGCAATGATTTGAGATTTAGTTGGTTAGGGAAGATACAGTGGAAGAGTGCATGTTTTGAACTTGGCCTCAGAAGAGTGAAAGATTTTTCCCTGGGGAAAGAAAGGGAAAGGTTTTGTTTTCTCTCCCAAACCAGAAGTGGTGTGTATGGATTCAATTTTCCTTTGGTCTGGCAACATGTTTGTGTCCAGGAATTAGCTTTATAAACTTAGCAGCATTCCTCCCCTGACCTGCTGCTTATGTGGGCTAACTAGAGAATTTCTAACACAGTGTACAGGGTGTGATTCCTTAGTATTTCCTAAAGATTCCTCCCAGGTGAGCGTCTTAAGGTGCTAGCCTTCTTCATATCTCTAGGCCTTAGTAGAGAGCATTGCTCCTGGTAGCTGGAGCTCAAAAAAATTAAGTGAATTGAATTCTACTCAGCCCTTGTTATAGGCCTGTCCTTAGTTCTGTTTTTGTATTCTGGTTAGCTTCCCCCAAAGCCCTCATTTCTGTCTACTTCATTAGTACACTAGTATATTATACTACTTCATTAGTACATCAGTATATTGTAGCTCTTTCTGATCATGTTCTACTCAGTTGTGTAACATGTCTCTCTCTCCTATTGATTGGCAGCTGAAGAATCCTAAAGGACCCACCATGAGCTTCACAGAGAGAGTGGTTAGTTGGGATAATTCAATAAAAAACACAGAGAAAGGTTTGTGGACAATAGAGTGAGCTCTATGCACTGTTTCCATCTGAGAAGGGGTAAGGTTCTTCCAGTCAAGGACACTGTTCATGTTCTCAGGTGTGAAGGGGACATTTGGAAAGCTCAAACTTCACAGCTGGAGCTCGATTCAGTGGTGGGCTGCTGTGCCACGTGGCCACAAGGTGGCTCCAGAGTCCTGTGCAGTAAAAATGAACATATCAAGGGCCTCTGGCACTGCTGCTTTCTGCTCGTATTCTATCAGACTTTCTCAAGCTCACTGGAAAGAGAGAAAGCTTCTGCCCATTCAGACTCGCTACTCGGTGTGTGTTTGTCTATCTGTCATCTATGTGTTTGCTTATGTGTATATATGTGTTTGTATATATCCTTTATTATCTATATCTATGTCTGTGTCTAACATTTACTGAGGGCTTACCATTTCAAGCATTTCACATAAATTATCTTTTTTTGGTGAGGAAGATTGGCCTTGAGCTAACATCCATGCCAATCTTCCTCTATTCTGTATGTGGGATGTTCAGTGTGTAGGTCATCACCCAGGATCCAGATCCGTGATCCCTGGGCTGCCGAAGTGGAGTGTGTGAGCTTAACCACTACACCACCAGGCCAGCCCCTATCTTACTTTTTTTATTAAGGTATAATTGACATACAACATTATATTAGTTTCAGATGTACAACATAATGATTCGATGTTTGTATATATTACGAAATAATCACCACAATTAGTCTAGCTAACGTCTATCACCATATATAGTTACAAAAGTTATTTTTCTTGTGATGAGAAACTTTTAAGATCTATTCTCTTAGCAACTTTTAAGTATATAATACAGTATTATTATCTATAGTCACCATGCTGTACATTACATCCCCATGGCTTATTTATTTTATAACTGGAAGTTTGTACATTTTGACCTCCTTCACCCATTTTGCCCACCACTTATCCCCCCACCTCTAGCAACCACCAATCTGATCTCTGTATCTATGAACTTGTTTTTTACTTTTAAATTCCACATATAAATGAGATCATTCAATGTTTGTCTTTCTCTGTCTGACTTATTTCACTTAGCATAATGCCCTCAAGGTCTATCCATACTTTTGCAAATGGCAAAGTTTCATTCTTTTTTATAAATGCATAATATTCTGTTGTATATATATTCCACAGTTTGTTTATCCATTCATCCATTGATGGACACCCTGGTTGTTTCCATATCTTGGCTATTATAAATAATGCTGTAATGAACATGAAGTGCATATATCTTTTCAAATTAGTGTTTTCATTTTCTTCAGATAAATACCCAGAAGTGGAATTGCTAGATCATAAGATAGTTGTATTTTTAATTTTTTGAGGAACCTCCATACTGTTTTCCATAGTGGCTGCACCAATTTATATTCCCACCAACAGTGCACAAGTGTTCCCTTTTGTCCACATCTTTGTCAACACTTGTTATTTCTTGTCTTTTTGATAATAGTCATTCTAACAGGTGTGAGGTGATATAAATTATCCTGTTTAATCCTTATAAAAACCCTTGAAAATAGGTAGTTTTATCACTTTACAGATGAGGAATGCGGCTTAGAGAGGACACATAACCTGCTTAAGGACACAAAGCCTTTTTTCTCTTTACAACCACATACAATGCTTCTCATAGTTCCTTTAACTTTCAAAGCATCTTTGTAAGTTTAAAATATGTGCATGGAGAAATAAGAGCAGTTTATAGTCAATCAATTAGAAGGGAAGAAAGTCCCTGTGACAAAAATGTTTGTCTCTGGTTCCTGACCTGTTGATAATTAGTTTTCGTGAGTGCGGGAATCTTGTCCTTGATTAAGGTGGACATATCACAACCAAACTCCCACTCTTGCTGAAGCACCGCTGTGACTGTGCAGGTTACTGTCAGAAGGCAGCTGGAGAAATCACTCCCTTCTCCAAGTGCTTTGACAACTCCACTTAAACCTCAGGCATTACTTAAGAGATTTGCTTAAGAATCATGAACAGCAGCAGTAAGCTGAGACATAGTGAGATCACTCATGATTCTTTTATTCTTGTCACCAAGGACTTCATACAAGGTGTTTAATGATTATTCTATTATACGCACTGGAATATAGCAGTCATAGGTGGGGTGAAGGAAAAAATGCCTTTCTAAGTCTCAGGCTCATGGTGTACAAAATGAGAAAAAAATTTAACCTATTTCATAAGGTAGTTGTCAGGATTAAATGAGGTAATGAATGTAGAGTGTATGGCACATAGAAAGTGTCCAATGAGTATAACTATCATTACTGCAGAATAATGGATGATAGTATTGAATGAAGGCAGGGAATTGGCAGAAGGAGGAAGGAAAGGGCAATGAAAAGGAAGGAAGACCAGATTGACTGAGGGACTGAGGGCCAGAGGAGGGGAGGCCCTTACTTGCATCTGATTACCACCAGCCACAGAGTCATAGAATTTCTGGCAGGACACTTAGAGATCATCTAATTTAACCATGTCACAGGAAAGAAAAATGAGTTGTGGGACTTACTCATGGTCAGGTAGTGGCAGGTTCAGGGCTAGAATCCAGGACCCCTGACTGGTCCTGGTATTGTTTTACCTCTATTCACATTGCTTTATGTTAATCAGGATATTTGCAAGCCTGAGATTGAGAGAGTTCTTGTCTGTATTGTATGAGCAACTCACTTTAGAGCCTTGAGTTGCTGAACTATAATGCCATATGGAATTGAGGGAGTACAAGGTATTATGACTTTAAATCAAAAGGACAACTTATATGGAGACTTATTTCTCCTTGGCATAGTATCCTCAAGTTCTTGGTGCCTTCAATACATCTCTTCCTAGAAAGGCTACATATAATGTGATTTTTCCCCATTAGGGGAGAACTATGGCTTCTTTTGTGTGTGACCTCTTCAAGATGCTTTCTATTATCTTTTTTTTTTTTTTGTGGGGAAGACCAGCCCTGAGCTAACATCTGTTGCCAATCCTCCCCTTTTTGCTGAGGAAGACTGGCCCTGGGCTAACATCCGTGCCCATCTTCCTCTACGTTATATGGGACGCTGCCACGGCGTGGCTGACAGGCAGTGTGTCGGCGGGCGCTCGGGATCTGAACTCGCAAACCCCGGGCTGCCAAGCGCGGACTAAACCGCTGCGCCACCAGGCGGCCCCCTCTATTATCTTTACTTATGATATAATCCTGTAGAGACTTATTTCTCAGTAAGCTCCCAAATATGAATAGCAGTAATTTGATTTTATGGACTAATATATTGTCAATAGAGTTACGCTTTCCGAGTCTTCCTTAGAGAAAAGTCTTACTTATGTAGGTATACTAGCATCTATGATATATCTATATATGGCTACTGGACAAAAGGAAGCGAAGAGTAGTCCATAGAGTGGTTTCTCACATTTTAGAGGCTACCAAAATGGAAGGATCATTTCCTTTAAAATTACATTGAAAAATTTCATTTGTATTCCCAGTCATAGTGTAGCTCTACCATTTTCTTGGTTCATTTTTATATGCTGCTAATGAGATTGCTCATTTCACTATTCAAATAAGTATCTTTTAAAAAAGATTATTCCTTCCTTTGAACTCTCATATACACACAATATATGTGAAGACAAAAATTGGAATTGTGATAACGCTATTTTAAAACATTATATTTATTGTGGCTTCCAATGACAAAAGTACCTGTTTATTGAATGAAATGTGGAAATTGTAGACAGAAAAAGAAAATAAGAATGAATGGTAATTTCATCAACAAAATTGAGTTAACCTGTGGAGAATTTGATGTATGCCTTTCCAGAGAAAGAGATGTTACATGTGATTAGGATTCCATTAGATACTGCTAGTTTTTAGCCGTATAATCATTACTCAATTTCCTAGAATCTCAAAGCAATATCTTATTAAAAAGAGGTGTGGTCTAATGGGAAACAGTGGCAAATGTAGTAAACAGAAATAGAGCAATTTCTTGTAGTTTTGATTTGCATTTCCTTGATAGTTAATGATGTTGAACATCTTTTCATGTGCCTGTTGGCCATCTGTATATCTTCTTTGGAGAAACGTCTGTTCAGGTCTTTTGCCCATTTTTAAACTGGGTTGTTAGTTTTTCTGTTGTTGAGATGTATGAGTTCTTTAAATATTTTGGAGATTAGCCCCTTATCAGATACATGGTTTGCAAATATCTTCTCCCAATTGTTAGGTTGTCTTTTTGTTTTGTTGAGGCTTTCCTTTGCTGTGCAGAAGCTTTTTGGTTTGATGTAGTCCCATTTGTTTATTTTTTCTTTTGTTTCCCTTGCCTAGTCAGACACGGTACATGAAAATATGTTGCTAACATCAATGTCGAAGAGTGTACTGCCTATGTTTTCTTCTAGAGGTTTGATGGTTTCAGGTCTTACATTCAAGTCTTTAATCCATTTGAGTTAATTTTGTGTATGGTGGAAGAAAATGGTCTACTTTCACTTTGTTTGCATGTGGCTGTCCAGTTTTCCCAACACCATTTATTGAAGAGACTTTTCTTTCTCCATTGTATGTTCCTGGCTCCCTTGTCAAAAATTAGCTGTCCATAGATGTGTGGATTTATTTCTGCACTCTCAATTCTATTCCATTGATCTGTGTGCCTGTTTTTGTGCCAGTACCATGCTGTTTTGATGACTGTAGCTTTGTAGTATATTTTGAAATCAGGGAGAGTGGTACCTCCAGGCTTGTTCTTTTTTCTCAGGATTCCTTTGACTATTCAGGGTCTTTTGTTGTTCCATATAAATTTTAGGATTCTTTTTTCTATTCCTGTGAAAAATGTTCTTGTAACTTTGATAGGGATTGCATTGAATCTAACAACTGCTTTTGGAAGTGTGGACATTGAAACTATGTTAATTCTTCCAATCCAAGAGCATGGAATATCTTTCAATTTCTTTGTGTCTTCTTCAGTTTCTTTCAACAATGTTTTATAGTTTTTAGTGTTCAGGTCTTTTACCTCTTTGTTAAGTTTATTCCTAGGTATTTTATTCTTTTTGTTGCAATTGTAAATGGGATTGTATTCTTAATTTCTCTTTCTGATCTTTGTTGTTAGTGTATAGAAATACAACTGATTTTTGTATGTTGATTTTGTATCCTGCAACTTTACCATATTCATTTATTATTTCTAAAAGTTTTTTGGTGGATTCTTTAAGGTTTTCTATATGTAAAATCATATCATCTGCAAATAGTGACAGTTTCACTTCTTCCTTTCCAATTTGGATCCCTTTTATTTCCCTTTCTTGCCTGATTGCTCTGGCTAGGGCTTCCAATACTATGTTAAATAGGAGTGGTGAAAGTGGGCATACTTATCTCTTTTCTCTTCTTAGAGGGATAGCTTTCAGTTTTTCACCATTGAGGATGATATTAGCTGTGGGTTTCTCATATATGGCCTTTATTATGTTGAGGTACTTTCCTTCTATACTCATTTTATTCAGAGTTTTTATTATAAGTGGATCCTTTATCCTGTCAAATGCTTTCTCTGCATCTATTGAGATGATCATGTGATTTTGATTCTTCATTTTGTTAATGTGGTATTTCACATTGATTTGTAGATGTTGAACCATCCCTCCATCCTTGGAATAAATCCCACTTGATCATGGTGTATGATTTTTTAAATGTATTTTTGTATGTGATTTGTTAGTATTTTGTTAAGGATTTTTGCATCAATGCTCATCAGTGATATTAGCCTGTAATTTTCTTTTTTTGTGTTGTCCTTGTCTGGTTTTGGTATCAGGGTAATGCTGGCTTTGTAGAATGAGTTAGGAAGCTTCCCCTCCTTTTCAATTTTTTTGGAAGAGTTTGAGAAGGATAGCTATTAAGTCTTCTTTGAATGTTTGGTAGAATTCACCAGGGAAGCCGTCTGGTCCTGGGCTTTTATTTTTGGGGAGGTTTTTGATTACTGTTTCGATCTCCTTACTGGTAATTGGTCTATTCAAATTCTCTGTTTCTTCTTGATTCAATCGTGGAAGGTTTTCTGATTCTAAGAATTTACCCATTTCTTCTAGATTATCCAGTTTGTTGGCATATAGCTTATTGTAGTATTCTCTCATAATCCTTTGCATTTCTGAGGTGTCTGTTGTAATTTCTCCTCTTTCATTTCTGATTTTATTTATTTGAGCCTTCTCTCTTTTTTTCTTGGTGAGTCTAGCTAAAGGTTTGTAAATTTTGTTTATCTTTTCAAAGAACCAGCTCTTAATTTCATTGATTTTTTATATAGTTTTTTAGTCTTTATTTCATTTATTTCTGCTCTGATTTTTATTATTTCCTTCTTTCCACTGGTTTTGGGCATTGTCCTTTTTTTCCAGTTCCTTTAGGTGCACTGTCAGATTGTTTATTTGAGATTTTTCTTGTTTGTTGAGGTAGGCCTGTATTGCTATAAACTTCCCTCTTAGAACTGCTTTTGCTGTTTCCCATAAATTCTGGCATGTCGTATTTTCATTTTCATTTGTCTCCAGGCATTTTTTTGATTTGTCCATTGATTTCTTCATTGACCCAATAGTTGTTCAGTAGCATTTCATTTATTCTCCACATATTTGTGGCTTTTCTGATTTTCTTCTTGTAGTTGATTTCTTGTTTCATACTGCTGTGGTCAGAAAAGATCTTGGTATTATTTCAATCTTCTTAAATTCATGGAGACTTGTTTTGTGATCTAATATGTGATCTATCCTGGAGAATATTCCATGTACATTTGAAAAGAATGTGTCTTCTTCGGTTTTTGGATGTAATGTTCTCTATATATCTACTAAGTACATCTGTTCTAATGTGTCATTTAAGGCCAATGTTTCCTTATTGACTTTCTGTTTGGATATACTATCCATTCGTGTAAGTGGAGTGTTAAATTCTCCTACTATTATTGTGTTGCTCTCTATTTTTCCTTTTATGTCTGTTAATAATTGCTTTATATATTTAGGTGTTCCTATGTTGGGTGCATAGATATTTACGAGTGTTATATCCTCTGGTTGGATTGTTCCCTTGATCATTATTAGTGCCATTCTTTGTCTCTGTTACAGTTTTTGTTTTAAAGTCTATTTTGTCTGATATCAGTATTGCTGCCCCAGCTTTGTTTTCATTGCCATTTGCATGGAGTATCTTTTTCCATCCCTTCACTTTCAGTTTGTGTGTATCTTTAGGTCTGAAGTGTGTCTCTGGTATGCAGCGTATATATGGGTCTTGCTTTTTATCCAATCGGCCACCCTATGTCTAAGTGGAGGATTTAGTCCATTAACATTTAAAGTAGCTATTGATAAGTATGTATTCACTGTCATTTTGTTATTTTCTTCTGGATGTTTTAGTAATTCTTCTCTGTTCCTTTTTTCTTCTCTTTCTCTCTTCCCTTGTGGTTTGATCACTTTCGTTAGTATTATGTTTGGGCTACTTTCTCTTGGATTTTTGTGTATTTATTATACGTTTCTGGTTTGTGATTACTATGAGGTTCATATATAATAACCTACATATGTAGAAATCTGTATTAATTTTATGATCTGTTAAGTTTGACCTCTTGCTAAAAGCTGTACTCTTTTACTCCCCTCCTCCCACATTATATGTTTTTGGTATCATATTTAACCTCTTTTTTGGGTGTGTGTATCTGTTAACATCTTGTGATGGAAATAAATAATTTTAGGACTTTTGTCTTTTGAGCTTCATTTTAGCTTTGTGGTGGTTGATCTGCTACCTCTACTGTATATTTGCCTTTACTAGTGATTTTTTTTTTTTATAATTTTCTTTTTTGCTGAGGAAGATTTGCCCTGAGCTAACATCTGTTGCCAATCTTCCTCTTTTTTTTTTGTTTGAGAAGACTAGCCCTGAGATAACATATATGCCAGCCTTCCTCTATTTTGTTTGTGGGTTGCTGCCACAGCATAGCCGACGAGTGGTGTAGGTCCATGCTGGGCATCCAAACCCGCGATCCTGGGCTGCCAAAGCGGAGTGTGCGAACCCAGCCATTACTCCATTGGGCTGGCCCCTTGATAATTTTCTTATTTCTATTTGTGGTCTTTTTTTCCACTTAAATAAGTCCCTTTAGCATTTCTTGTAAGGCTGGTTTATTGGTGATAAACTCCTTTAGTTTTTGCTTATTGGAAAACTCTTTATCTCTCCTTCCATTCTGAATGATAACCTTGCTGGGTAGAGTATTCTTGGCTATGGGTTTTTACCTTTCAGCACTTTAGATATATTGTGCTGATCCCTTCTAGCCTGTAAGGTTTCTGCTGAGAAGTCAGCCCATAGCCTTATGAGGTTTCCTTTGTATGTAACTTGTTGCCTTTCTCTTGCAGCATTTAGAATTCTCTCTTTATCTTTAATTCTTGACATTTTAGTTATAATGTGTCTTGATGTGGGCCTCTTTGGGTTTATCTTGTTTGGTGCTCTCTGTGCTTCCTATACCTGGATATCTGTTTCCTTCCTTAGGTTAGGAAAGTTTTCAGCTATTATTTCTTTGAATTGATTCTCTGCCCTTTTGTCTCTCTCTTTTCCTTCTAGGACGCCTATAATACAGATGTTAGTGCTCTTGATGTTGTCCCAGAGGTCCCTTAGACTGTCCTTGTTCTTTTTTATTCTTTTTTCTGTTCAGCTTGGGTGATTTCTTCTAGTCTTTTGTCCAGCTCACTGATCCATTCTTCTGTATCATCTACTCTGCTGCTGTTTCCCTCTAGTAAATTTTCATTTCCATTAATGTATACTTCAGTTCTGATTGGTTCTTTTTTATATTTTCCATTCTTTGTTGAAGTTCTCACTGCATTCATCCATTCTTTTCCCAAGATCAGTGAGCATCCTTATGACAGTTAGTTTATACTCTTTATCAGATATATTGTTTATCTCTGTTTCATTAAGTTTTTTTCCTGAGCATTTGTCTTTTTGCCTTATTTGGAACATATTCCTTTGTCTCCTCATTTTGCCTCTTTCTCTGTGCTTATATCTCTGTATTAGGTAGATCAGCTATATCTCCCAATCTTTAAGAAGTGGCCTTATGTAAGAGAGGCCTTATGAGGCCCAGCAGTGTGCTTCCCTCTCATCACCCATTCCAAATATTCCAAGTTTGTTCCCCATGTGGGCTATGTGTGTTCTTCTGTTGTGGCAGGATTGCTCTTCCTATAGGTGCATTGGGGGCATAGGCTGTCCTCCTGGCTAACTAGTTGTAAAGGTAAAATAGTTTTATAAGGTTTTTTCCCCCTTTCAAATACCAGCTGTCCTTATTGGCTCCTCTTCCTTCTTTCAGAAGCAATAATTAAATAACTTATAAATTCCTATTTTACATTGAATTTTACATTGATATCCCATTATGGTAGAAGAGGATTTAGCTCTCCTTTGTCCCTCATCCTCACCACACATGGACCCTACTTATCCCTCATCCCCTCAATGTAGATGTATACTGTACTATAGATAGATAAATATTCACTAATCATATTATTATAACTCTATAACTGTAGTCACAGCTGAGGTATTCAATATACTATAATTATTTTTCCTTTCTTATACAACTTTTAATTTTCCCAGGGATTAATACTGATCTGATTTTTGTTGCTAGCTCAGTTTTTAATATACTTACCATTAATTCACTTCCACACTTGGCACCAATTGTCTAAATCTTCTCCCAAGATATTCTGATGCATCAGGTGTTCTATTAATCTTGGAAGAAGCTAAATATTTTCTGATTGCTCCAGTCCAAACTGGTTGCCCTATGCCTAGTGCATAGTGTTTTCCTGAGATCTTTCTTTACCATCACTTGGAGATTCTTGTTTTCTTTCTCTCTCCTGTATTTAACCTCCTCTTTCCTGCATCCTGAGGTTTCTTCTTTCTTGGTTAACTACTTTGTTGAGGTCAAACATACTTCAATAGATTCCTGAGAAAGAGGGCATGAGAAACAAATGGACACTTTGATTGTATGAAAATCTTAATTTTACCTTCATGCCTGATTGATAGTTTGGCTGTGTATAGAATTCTAGGTTGGATATTATTTTCCGTCAGAATTTTAAAGGCATTGCTCTAGTGTAGTCTAGCTTCCAGTATTGCTTTGAGAAGTCCAAAGTCATCTAAATTACTTATGTTTTGTCTGTGACCTCCTTTTTCTCTGTGGACACTTTGATCTTTGATTACTCCCACTATGTACCTTCTTGTGGGCCTATTTTCATCCGGTGTCTTAAGAAGTTGTTTGATGTTTGCAATATTGGAGCTAACCAATAAGGCCTTACTGCCCCCCTCACTTGACCAAACTTTAGTTAGACAGGCTTCTTTCTGACTCCAGGCCTCTTATCTCCCTTTTCTTAGAACATTTACTTCAGAAAATTTGCAATTGTAAATATTTCAATGCTCCCTTGAGATGTAATCTTTTAAAAAGCCTCTTGCCAGATTTATACTCCGGGATTGTCTTTCTCAAGGACCTGGGAACCATCCCTTTGACATGTAATCACCAAGGAAGATCTTACTCGTATCTCCCATTCTCTGTGGGAGGATAGAAGGTTAACTTTGATAGACAGCATGCTCTAAGTTATAAAACTACCTCCTGTCATAAAGATACAAGAAAATATACTTTTCCTTTGGGGAAGGCCAATTAGCAAACACAGTGACCTACAATCTCCCTACCCTGGCCCTTAAAACCTCTTGAAGTTGGATACCTGAGGGTTACTGTAAATATTCAATAAGAACATGATTATCCTTCAACCTTGTTCCTAACACAGGCACAGATGCAAAGAAGTTAATCTTGTTAATTTGCTGTTTTCTTGTTTAAGCTGAGGGATGACTCAAGGGTCACAAGGACTTATGAGCTTGTTTTGCAGAAGAAAAAGAATGCCTTCAAGGAAACTAGGTCACCAGCTAACCAGCCCCCAGCTGCTGTTGTCCCCCAGAAGTCAGATTGCCCAAGGGCGTATCTGGAGTGAAAGGAACATGGATTACCCCTTTGTTTCTCTGAAACTCCTCCTCCCAAGCCCCTTAGCTCCATACCCCCCCCTGCTTTCTTCTTTTGTTAAGGCAGATTTGAGATAACCTATTCTCCCACCTTCTTGTTTTAGCCATTTTGAAAAAATCTTTCTCCATCACCAAGCACCAGTGTTTCAATGACTGGCTTATTGCACATCAGGCACATGAACTTGAGATTAAGAGGTTCAGTATCACTCTCCTGTCCATTATTTTAGTGGAGGTGAGCTAGATCTAGTTCTGGTCTCTCTTACCTGTGAGGTGATAGCCTTGAATAATGCCTTTTTTTTTTTGCCTGTTTAACTTTACCCAGTACCTTTTTTGCTTTAATAGAGTTTATATCCTTTCATTCTGGAAAATTTTCTCATCATCTTCATTGTTTTTCTTGTTCTCCTTTCATGGTCCTACAGGGACTCAGGCTTTTGTTGTTTGTTTGTCTTATCTTGTGGCTCTACCATCTCTGAGGGCCTTGGAATCCTCCTCTGGATCTCCGAATCTGTTCAGCAGATAGGAAAAGAGAGGGGGGATCACCCTGGGAGGTTTTTATGGGACAGGCCTAAAATTGGTATACATCATTACATTCATATCCTATTGGCCAAACTCGGTTATATGTAGAGACACCTAAATATAAGGCAAATTGGGAAAATTTAGTCTAGCATGTTCCCAGGAGGAGTAAAATAGGGTTTTGTGAACATAAAGAGACTTCTGTGACTGTTTGCCCTGCTGGCCACTTAGGATCTGTCTCATATTCCTCTTATGCATAGAACATATTCTGCACCCTCCAGGCCCTCATTACTCTCCAAGGCAGACAACCCATCTGGTCACTGTATCCAGTTCCAAGTTTGAGATTTCTGGGTAATATGCAGTCCTTCTATGAGAGCTGGTTGTGACAACTTGTGAAACATTGACATGTGAACAAGGAAGAAAAGTTATCTGCCTCCCTACCCCCTTAGTGATGGTGGAATAGGGACAGGATAAATACAAAGAAAACTTCTACTCAGAAAAGAAAAGGATGGGAGACATACAGCAATTTCTGGTCCATAGAGTCTGAACTTCTGTTAAGCAAGCATTATAATGGCTTCCCAGCCTGGGAGTGGAAGAAATTCCTTGCCTGGCTCTGATTCTGCTCTCAGAGAGGAACTTCCTTGATCATTGTTCCTTATGGCCCTTGGCTCTCCTTCTGGGAGGTTCTTTTTTTTATGCTCACATCAGACATAGACTTTGGTGGGTATGCATTCTTTGGGAGTGTATGTAGCTTCCATTGTCCCTTCCTTTCTAAGGGTTGTATTAAGACTTTTCCAAACCAAGTTCTTTAAACAGCCTCATGATTTCTTTGGCAATTCCATTAAAATTTTGATAGTTTTCAATCTATTTACTTTCAATAAGTTTTACATGCTGGTTAACACTCAAACAGATTTTTTTCCTGGACATAATTCTTAAACTTGACCTGTTTATTTCTTCGCTGTCATATCTCTCAACTTAAGAGTGGCTACTTGAAGTCGTGGCTTGGTTGGGAAGGTGGCACCCTTATTCTGATGTCTCCCACAATGGTGGCAGATGTCTGAGTCCCTTTGCTTAACTTTTTGAAAAGTCTCATTGGACTTGATTGTTTAAGGTGTTTTATAATCTTATTTCTTAATATTTGGGGAAAGAAGAGACAGATTTTCCAACCCTAGGAGACTTTGGCTTTGGACTCTGTCTATTCCCTTCCTTTACTGCTTGAAAACAAGACAAATTCTTGCCTGAGTTCATCTCTTTCAAGTAATACCTTGCTGAAGGCAGGAAATAGTAGCCAATAGAATGATTTCACTAACATTTTCCAATCACTTCCCCTAAAGCTACAGATCGTAGGCAGTGGCCTGTCTTTATCACAGACAGGAGTTTTATCAAATGTTTTGCCTGGCATTACAGGGGTCTCTAGCCTTCCAGACTCTTCTATTTGTATACATGAATCCCATGTTAACCCCACATATTTTAGCTTTTTTGTTTCTTTGTTTTGTTATAAAAGCTCTCCACTTCAGGGCAATAGGTCCTATGTAAGTTAGCATAAAGAATATTAGCTGTTATAATGAACAAATTCCCAAATCCTAATGGCTTAACATAGTAAAAGTTTATGTCTTGCTCACCCAGAGTCTAATGTGGTGTTCAGCAGGTAGCTTTCTATATGATTCTTTAGGGAGCAGGTTATTTATTTACTCAGGCTAAAATTGATCTACTCAACACAGCTACATGGATACAGCTTTGTGCTTTAGACAATAACCACTTGAGAAAGACCTGACCTTTCCCCCTAATCTTCCATTCAGCCTGTGTCCTCATGTTGAAAAGCAAAGGGACATCCTTCTACATAGTCATCTTCTCTTCCTTACCCTTGAGGAGTCGAGTGGAGGGAAACTGGCCTATAAACAGAAATTGCAGTACCATGTGGTGAGGACAATAAAAGTGATGGGAATGAAGCATGGGGGAGCAGAAGTGGGAGCACTAACTCTGCCCGAATGGCACTGTCCTCTCAGAACTCTTGCATTTACTTTAAAGGCAGAAAAGTCTAAAGCAAATTATTGCCATTCAAAAAAGAGGTATTTCAACAGGAATCCAGACCGCGATATTGTACAAGTCCGGGGGACATCACTCACAATTATTCAAGCAAATAGTGTCTCCTGGAGTTGTGCGACAGAGTGATACTGTCAGGAGGACATAGCACAGTTAATGATAGGTTCTTTTTATAACTTCAAAACCAGTTCTACCTACTCCATTGGACAGGTAAACCTGCTCTGGGAAGTTAATAGAGATCCTTTCGAACTTAAGAAGCTTTTATAGATTTCTTTTTTCTCAGTTTTATTGAGATATAATTGACATATAACATTGTGTAAGTGTAAGGTGTACAACATGTTGACTTGATACACATATATTGCATAATGATTACCTCCATAGTGTTAGCTAACACCTCCATCATATCATGTAATTACCATTTCATTTTTGTAGTGAGAACATTTAAGAGTTACTCTCAATAACTTTCAAGTATATAGTACAGTATTAACTATAATCACCATGCTGTACGTTAGATCCCCAGAATTTATTCATCTTTTAACTAGAAGTTTGTCCGCTTTGACTAACTTCTCCCCATTTCCTCCAACCCCCCTGTCCTGGTAACTACCATTCTAGTCTCTGTATCTATGAGTTCAACTTTTTTAGATTCCATCATACAGTATTTGTCTTTCTCTGGTCTGACTTATTTCACTTTAGGGAGCCCGGTTATTTCAGTCTTATGGTCTCGAAATTTATGTTGGATCCACTGCATCTGGTTGGCCAAAAAGGGAAAAATGTGTGGGATGTTTTGATGAAACACATCACTCCCACCCGCATTCTAATGGCTGGAATTCAGTCACATGGCTGCACCTCATTGCAAGCGAGGCTGGCAAATGTAGTCTAGTTGTGTTCTTGGAAGGAAAAGGAAACTGGTTTTGGTGAAGACATAGTGGTAACTGCCACATCTTTTGTTTTACTTTCCCTAGAGACTAAACCACTGGTCTTCTGCCAGGGTGGGAGAAGAGAAGTTTCCTGCCTGTTCTGATTGGAGGAGAGATCAGTTTCTTCCCCTACCCTTTACTTATTTATTTATTTATTTCCTGACCTTTATTGAGATGTTATATGTCTATTATAAGTTTAAGGTGTACAAGGTGATGATTTGATATATGTGTGTATTATGAAATGATTACCACAATAAGGTTAATTAACATATCAGTCATCTCACATAGTTACCTTTTTGTGTGTGATAAGAACGTTTAAGATCTACTTTCTTAGCATCTTTGAGATAAACAATATATTATTGTTAACTATAATCACCATGTTGTACGTTACATCCCCAGAACATATTCATCTTATAACTGGAAGTTTGTACCCTTTGATCACCTTCACCCATTTCCCCCACTCCTCCCTGCCTCTGGGAACCATCAATTTGTTCTCTGTTTCTGTGGGTTTAGTTTTTTTAGATTCCATGTATAAGTGAGGTCATACAGTATTTGTCTTTCTCTGTCTGACATCTCACTTAGCATAATACCCTCAAGGTCCATCTATGTCGTTGCAAATGGCAGGATTTCCTTCTTTTTTATGGCTGAATAATAGTCCATTGTGTATATATATACCACATTTTCTTTATCTACTCATCCATTGATGGACACTTAGGTTGTTTCCATGTCTTGGCTATTGTAAATAATGATGCAGTGTACATGGGAGTGCAGGTATCTCTTTGAGATAGTGATTTCATTTCCTTCAGATATGTACTCAGAAGTGGAATTGCTGGTTATGGCAGGCTGGGCTTTGTGATCAGGTAAGCTGCTGGGTGTGCTCTGCTGTTGGATGAGTTTCCTGGCTGGGCTGTCTGTTCAGACAGGGCCTCCATCTATATCCTGCAGTTGGGTGGGGCTGGAGACTGTGCTCTGTGGTCAGTTGGGTGGGGTTGCTGTCCGGGTTGGTCAGGTGAGGCACCAGGCTATTTTCTGTGGTTGGGTGGGTCACTGCCTGTGGTCCCTGCCTGATGAGGCTGCAGGCTCTGTTCAGCAATCAGGCAGGGCTGTAGGCTGGCCTTCACTGCTGGGTAGCATTGTAGGCTGGGCTTTGAGGCTGCCCAGTGTCACTGTTCAGGCTCTCTGGTTATGCGGGGCCAGAGGCTATGCTCAACAGTTGGACAGGGCTGCTGGCTTGGCTCCTTGCCTGAGTGGGGCTGCAGGATTGGCTCTGCGGCTGCCCAGGTTCTCTGGCTAGGCTTCACGGTCAGGTGGGTCTAGAGGCTATGCTTAACAGTTAGGCGGGGCTATAAATTTGCTTCCCTATCTGGGTAGGGCCATAGAATGGGCTCCATGGCATGTATGGCCCATTGGCTGGGGATTCAAATGAGGCAGAATTGCCAACCAAGCTCCCTGACCAGACAGGGCCACTAGCTTGGCTCTGCAGATGGGCCGAGCTGCTGGCTGGGATCTCTGCTCAGGTGCAGCTACAAGAAGGAATGTAGTTCTCTGAGATCTGAGCACTGCTGCTGTAAGCTCCACCCCACTTATTTGTCTTTATCTGATCCCAGTGGTCTAGCCCTGCAGATTCTCCCAGTGATCTCCATGAGGCAGACCCGAGTGGGCCTCCTGAGAACCTCCTGCAATGCTGGGGCAGCTGGATGTCCATCTTGGGCTCTTTCCCACCGAAGAAATTGTAGGCCCAGAGGGGCCCTGTTTGTGTGGTGCTGTCCTGGCCTCGGGTAGGGGCAATGCTGTTGAAGTGAAACCACTCCTCTTACCCTTCTAATGTGGTCCTTCTGGATCTCTGAGGCCAGGGGTGTGCTTTAGCCTGACCCCAGGTTCTGGAATTTTCACAATATGCCTTGTCTAGGGAGAGTTGGCAGTTGGTCTCCTTATGAGAGGGACTGGAGTCAGGAACGACCTATGTTGCCATCTAGATGATGTCACTTCCCCTGTTTCTTAAATAGACTCAACCAATCCACTTTACTCTAGTTTCCCACTCAACTCGTCTCCTAGAGATATGTCTTATCACCAATTCTGATCCTTTTTGGGATTTTACAGTTTAAATTGGTTTGTTCTTGGCTTTCCTCAACACTGGCAGGATTTCCATTTTCTCAGGTCTGATATATGATTTACAAATCTGCTTTCTAGCTTTCAAACTTGTTTTGCTATTATGCATTTGTCCATTCTCTCTGTCATTGTGGATTTGTGACTTACAGTAAATTCCCTGTGAATTCATTTTAGTAAGCCTTTAGGAGAGAGCAGGAGAAAATGCTTGTCTCTAATCCATCACTTTTTTTCTCATCAGTACTTTCTTTTTCATAATTTTCTTGGGTATCACTTTCCATCTTTAGAGGCGTTGGTTTAATACATTTGGATATATTAATAGCACAGATACAAATCTAATAAAAAGAATGTTAACTCTTTTCCATGCAACTTGGAGGGATGTCCAATGTGTTGTGTTAAAGAAAATCCAGAGCTGGACAGTAATTAGAGCAGTGAAAACATATTTTATTCAGGAACTATTACAATAGGGGAAAAGAGACCTTAGTATAGAACTGGGCTCAATTCCAAGTACGGCATGAACAAGTGGGAATTTATAGCCAAGGAGCAGAGTGGGAGTCAGTGAATGGAAAATTACTAAAAGGGAACATTAGGGGTAAGGTGGGTATTTTGACTAAACCAACTTGACAGGATTCTTGCTGAAGGCAGGTCAGGGTGATCAGATATTGAGGATGGGGATGAGGAATTTGATCATATATTACAGGGATCAGATACAAGGGTGTGAATTTGGTCTAAACTGACTTAGCAGGATTCTTGCTAGAACTGGGCGATGCAGGTCTGACAGGACTGACACTGAAGCCCAATGTTGAAGCCTAGTTGAGAAGAGGGCTTAGAGCAGCCTAACTAAGGTTTGGTCAAGGAAAGGGTCTTTGTCAACTATTAAATGACTAAATAAAGGTGTATGTGTGTAAAACGTATGATTATGTGACTGCAGAAAAGGATTTTAGCATTGGTTACCTGGCTGGAAAGAGTTTGTTAACATTGGTTACCTGCCTGGGGAAAGGAGGAGTGTATTTGGGAGGAGAAGGAGTAGAGTGGAGGAAGGAGGCAAGTAAAATAAAAGTAAACTATTTAAAGAGAGGAGTCCACAAAAATAGCATTTGTCATGTAATTCCACTTATTTAAAATTTACTATATATATATGCTATATGTCTAAAGACATGCTTGAAAGGATGCTTAAAATATATTAATTGTGGTGTGGCAGATAAAAACGGCCAAGAATTTCTTGACACCCTTCCTATTGGGAGTAGACATCTATGAACCCTCCCCTTGGATCTGGACAGGCTCTATGACTGCTTTGACCTGCAGAATATAGCAGACGTGAAGCTCCGCCAGTTTTCGGGATTAGGCCTAAAGAGAGTGGCAGCTTCTACTTCCTTTTTTTGGAACACTTCCTCTTGGAGCCCTGAGCCACCATATAAGAAGTCTGACAACCCTGAGGCCCTAGAGGATTTAGGCGCCATGTGGAGAGAGGACAAGGTGCCAGCCATGTGGATGAAGAAACCATCTTGGAAGTGAAAATATTTCTAAAGACATACTTGAAAGGATACTTAAAATATTAATTGTGTCATCTCTCAATGCCAGGATTTTGGATGATTTACTTTCTTGCTTGTGCTTTCAAAAGAGGTAGTATACTGTAGTAATTGAAAACATGATTCTGGAGCCAGACTACTTGAGTTCAAATACCATGTCTGTCACTCACTAACTTATTAATCTTGGGCAAGTTAACTACCCTTATGTGCCTCAATTTCCTCATCTATAAAATGGGGATCATAATAGTACCTACCTGATAATATTTTTGTGAGGATTAAATGAACTAATTCAGATAAAGTACTTAGAACAGTACCTAATAAATGTTAACTACCATCAGCAAAAAATGTGTTGTTCAAATTATTTTCCCTGAGCCTGTAGAAAAAGGTACCAAGGATGGAAGTATGGATTTACACTTCCTTTCATTCTTAATAAATTATTTGTTAATGAACCCAATATGTAGGCTTAAGGAAGTAGGGATAAAATCTGCCACATAAGAAATTTTGAGGTTTATGTTATTCCTTAACTATAAAGTGCAAAATTGGCACCTAAAAGAGAGTAAAATATAGCTTAATTCGGGTATATCTGATAAATATTTAGACTAAAGCAAGAAGGTGCCACAATTTTAGGAGCTGCAGAAGGAAATTAGGGAGTCCACACTGACTGGAGAACTTGTTGAGAACTAGGAGTGTGGCCAACAATGGAAGGGAGTTAAAAACTGAAGCTCTTCCAGAAGTTAGGAGAGCTCTCCAGTTCCCGGAATTTATGTGTCTGTTGGATGGCTGTCGACTTTAAGAAGCTCCTTGGTTAGATCCCATCTCAACAAAGTTTTAACTCCAGTTTATTGGGAAATATTTTTCTTATGAAATGGAACTTAAGTTAATAAAGGAAATAAATGAGAAATATAGGATTCCCTCCATGACTTGATTGAAAGTAAAGCATTATCTGTACATTCATTTCCATAAAGCTGGGCCGATGCAAGTACCCTAAGCGAGAGGAAATTCTCCTGATGATACAGGCCAATAAAACCCACTCTTAATGTATTTTAGATTTGAATTACGCACGCTGATGTTTTACATTTACTTGAATACATTTGTTAGCTGCACTACAATCTTCACTCTGGCTATATTGAAATGCCCACATTATGTGGTAATAAGATGCATATGACTTAGTTCTCAGAAATCATTTCACTATGGATGGATCTTTCTCCATGGTATTTTAATGTCAGAGGGTAAAATATGTTGTTTTATCTTCTTGTCTTAAGAAGTTTAGTTTAGTAAATGTGGGCATAGATAGGGGATGATGGGAATATTGGAAATGAGCTCAATTTCCTTCTTTCTAAACTAGATTCAAACATTCTGTTGCAATTCTGGGTCATCATTTAATCCAAATGGGAAATATATTTGAGCATCTCCTCTATGTAAAGCATTCTGTAGAATTTAATGGAAGATTTAAAGAGTCAGGAGAACTGTAAACCTGATCTTGGAGGCAAATTATATGTAATTATGATTCAAGGATATATGATATAAGAGCTATATTATTTTATTTAATACATGTATTTATAATCTAATTCTGAAAAGAGAATTTCAGGAGGTAAAGTCTGCAATAGAGTTAAAACACCATAGTATTGTGGAACTCTAGAGAATGGAATTAATTTTACCCAGGAGGATTAGGTAAGGTATTCTAGCTGGGTCCTAAGGAGGATTAGGATTTTGATTAATAGAATAGGAACCGTGTAAACAAAAGTGTGCAAATATCTAACATAATCAGTCAATGGCATAGTGTGTTTGGGTTACAACATATGAAGATGCATGATGAGGTCCCAAGTGTGATAGATATCTGGGAACTCAGATATTTAAAGACTTGGCCCTAGGTTTTCAGGTACACCCCCAATGATTAGCTTAGATCAGCAGTCTCCAAATTATCTTATTTAGAAAGCCACTTCAGCAGTGTTTAGAGGTATTCCAAGGAAAAAAGGGTTCCATGATAAAAGAAGTTTTGGAAATCCTAGGCTAAAACAATCTAGACAATCTTCATTATTGCAAGACTTTTCAGGGCCTTTACTCTGCTAGTATACAGAGTTCATCTGCCAATGAGAGTTCTTGGCTATGGTGTTTTAGGTGTTTGGAAACATTGATTTAGTTTGTTTTAAATATCCAATTTTAATTTAGGTTCCTTTTAATCAAAGACATCTAACTTCTTGTTCCTTCCTTCTTTTTTTCTCCTTCCCTCCCTTCCTTATTCCTTTCCCCTTTTCTTAATTTTTTCCATTTCAAGAAATTTGTAGTTAAATTATGATTTTAAAATTGTGATCAGAGTTCTGTGTTAATTTAAAAACAAAGTCTTTTGTGCACCTCTTTAAGAAATTGATTCTAAAAATACTGATGAAAATAAGTGTTCTTCATTATTGAAATTGTATTATCTCAGGTCTTACACTACCATCCTTCTGACAGTAGAACATGGCTACTCTTATATTCTTGATTTAAAAATACTTTCTAATCAGGGAAGAACATCTTTATATTTTTTTCTTTTCAGTTTTAACCTAGAATGCAGCTTCTGAGTGGTGAGGAAAAAATGGGACAGTCATCTACCAGCCAGATCAGCTAAATGCACTCTGCAGGTCAGTAGGAAATATGTCTCAGCCAAACACCCTCAAACTGTTTTTTAGTGGCTATCAGGCTGGCTATATGCCATGCACTGGAAATGAAGCATTTTTCTCATTGTCATTCAACACTGGTAAGAGGTAGAGCAAGAATTAGAACCCAGGAATCTGATTTCAAAACCACTACATTTTATTGCCTGCAGCTATGCAAATTAGAACTTCTCTGTAAAATCACCAAAGGAAGGCTACCATTCTTTATGTTTATTCTGATAAACTACAAAATCCAAGAACTAGATGTCAGACTCCCATCCAGCATTTTAAAATCATCTTTTTGGTAGAGGCGACAATTAACATACAGACAACAAACAAACAAGTAAACGGAAAACAAAGAAACAAACCAAACTAATAGAAAAACATAGCTTTAAAATATTGTAAATAAATAAATTGTATCTTTTGTGATCCAATAATATTGACATCATTTTGCATATGAATGACAGAGACATGAACACCATAAAATTTCAGTTTCACATTTGGATTAAATAAAGCCCTTTTCAGATTAATACACCCTGCAAAAAATTTAGGAGAATAAATTGTTTAGTGATTGTGGCTAATTTAAAGACTTGGTAGAGAACATTATGAAATGTAGAAGAACATTTTTCAGAAATGAATGTTATAGAAATCTAATTAAGTATAAAATAGCAAAATTAAAAATAGAGATGAGGAAAATTCATTTGTGAGAGGAAAAGAACACACAGATATAAAGTAGTGTAACAATGCAGAGAACTCTCTAACTTGAGCGCTTGGAGACATTAAATCCTCTTGAGGAAAGTTCAGTGGAGGAGTGACTCCTAAGTGCTCACTCCTCAGGCTGTACCGGGACTGCAGGTGTGAATAAGGAACCAACTGATGTGTGGAATTGGTTTTTTAAAAATGCGAAAATGCTTGAGGTTGACATTTGTTAAAACCTATTCCACTAAAATGGTATAATTTTTAATAAATACACAAGAAACCAAAATGTCAAAAGATGAATCAATCTTCTCTTTTAAGATCTTTTGGAGCTATATTATTCTCACCCCTCTGTGACTCCTTCACTTGGAAATTATTCACAACAAAAGGACAAGTTTCTCATTTTTGTGGCCATAAGGGGATAAGAGAGATGCTATTTGAATTGTAAAAGTCCTTTTCTTAAATGCTTACTCTATAATAAAGATGGCACTTTAATCTGGAGAACAATATTTTTTCACATTTGCTCCCTAATATACTGCACAATTTCAATTGATCATCTTGATGACTTTATTAAATATGAAATAAATTCCCCTCTTCTCCATTAGGCTATTTAACTTTAATTTTCATAATGAAATGGAGTAGGAAAGGTCAAGGGCTCCCCTCCTAAAACCCAAGTAGAAAATCTCATTTATCTTCTAGGCAAGAGTGGCTTTAACAAAAGATCAACTTAAATAGGTGCTCAAGGAAATAGGTTCTAGGGGGCAGCAAAGGACCTAAGGCTCTCTGGAAAGGTTTTCCAAGAATTAAATGTTTTCCACTCTGACTCTCTATTTTATTTCTCTTATCCCTCTCCCTGGCAAATATTAACCCTCCAGCCCATGAGGGACACTTTGCTGCTGGGCTGTAGGGGTGGCAGAACTCTACCATTTTGTCTTAAAGCATACCATGCATTTGTGGGGAGAGGCTGTAGGGGAGGAAAAATAATTTTCCCTTTACCCTTCTATGTTCTTGGCTGAGACCCCCTCCCTCCCCATCATAAAAGACAGATTAACAGGAGAAAAACAAATGGAAGTTTAATAACACATATACCTCCTGTGTACACGGGAAATACCCAGGGAAACTGAGTAACTCCCAGAAATGGCCAAGCTATCACCTTAAATACATCTCCAGCTAAGAACAAAAGATGTTGGGCAGAGGAGGGCCAGGTTTTCAGGAAAAGCACAGTTATCAAGGGTAAGGTTGTTAGTTATGTGGATTTAGGTCTCTGCCTTCTCCACTGCTAAGGGTTGCCTCAGATTTAGTCACCCTCCTCTTCCTGGTACAGAGAAGAAGACACCCTTACAAATGGTGATTTCTCTTATAACTCTTATAAATAATTTGCTCTTACAAAAGAGTAACTTCTACTTGGTTTTCAGAGCTTCTCTCTTGTCTGCTGTTTCTTAAAAATAATCAGCCTAAAATAATCCTTATGGCAAAGTGGCACATTTTAGGGTGACAAATTCTGTTCCACCTCAAGGTCATCAGAGAGTGGGTCCTATCTCAGGGTCACAGGTATCACTAAAATGGCAACATTAAAAAAAATTAGTTCGTTCAATAGAATGGAGAGAGTTCCTTGTTATTTGAGAACTTCAGAGATCCATACAGAGCAGTAGTTCTCAAACTGAAGTGTGTGTCAAAGTCATTTGCAGGGTTTGTTAAAACAGATTGCTGAACTCCAGTCCTGGAATTTCTGATTCAGTAGGAGTGGGATGGAGAAGAAAGTGCATTTCTAACAGGTTCCCTGGTGGCTCCTGCTGCTGGTCTGGGGACCACACTTTGAGAACTGCTTTAGAGTTCTAATAGGTGAGCTGTGACGCAATTGTATGCCTCAGGTGGATTTCAAATGAGCTGAAATGTGAACTACCTCATCTTTGGGGAAGCAAGTGGGTTGTAGAAAGGCCAGAGCTCTAGGCCTGTTGCCTCTGGCTGCAATCAGTCTTGTCTGTTTATCTCAGTGTGCCATATAAATATTATTACTTTCAAAATATGCCATGACATGAAAAAGTTGGGGGTTCATTCAATTCTATAGAACTTGAAGGTTTCCAGTGATTTAATTCTATTGGGAAAAAACTCAGTAGGCATAACTTGTCTTTAGAATAGAGTGTTTAAAATGAGGCAAGGGACCTCCAAATCATTCCTCAAAAAGTGACACTTTGCAAGAGAGGAGAAAGGAATGAGAATACTTGTTGAACAAGTGTTTTGTAATAGGCACATGCCACGTACTTAATATGTTATTACATTTAGTTCTGACCACAACCTAATGAGATAGGTATTATTTTGCTCTTATTTGACCTAACTGGGATTTAGAGTAAATAAGTAATTTGTCCAAGATCCCAGAGCTGGTAAGTAAAACTAAGTTAAACACAGTTATCTCTGACTTAAAGTTCCAAGCTCTATCACATGGTCTCAGGGGTGAAACAAATGGAAGGGCCCTTTCTTTACATCATCTGAAATTAGATCAGCCTCAGAAAAAGTAAAGTCAGGTTGAGATTATGTCTATTTTTACAATGAAAATGCAACCAAGGAAAGTATTGCTTTATTGGCTTACCCAGCTTAGGTAATTTAGGTTTGTAGGGTATTATCTAGCTAGAAGTTTTTAGCATGTGATTACCAGGCCTTTTCTTCTGTGTTTCCCTTCTGATGTTTTTAGCCACAGCCGACACCTGTAGTGTTGTCACCAGTGTTGCCCTAAGCTACTCAAAGGAAGTTTTAAAAGTGCTTAACACTTCCTCAAGGTTGTTTTTCGGAATTATGTTAGGAAGAGATACCATCGTCAACTGGCCTGAACCAGACTGAGTCCCACTGCAAAGGCAGCTCCTGCACAGACAGCCCAGGAGATGACTTAAAGTCTCTGTTTGCTTCATTTTAATACTAAAACCTCTGCCCCAGGAGGAGCCTAAGCCTTAGTAGCATAACATGCAATGTATATAAGAGCATGTTTTCAAATTGCGCCTGTGCGAGCTTATACCCACCTTTTCGTGTGATAATGAAACTTCCCTTTTAAATATTCATTCCCCACCCAAAATAGAAGACACCTGCTTTCCCTTGCTCAGAGAGCCACAGCTTTGGAAAGAGTTCCACGTGGTCTCCTTATTTGCGGTAAATAAAATTTACTTTGTGTGACAACTACTTCTGGTGAAGGCTCTGATTTCAGCTCACCAAGAAGCAGACCCACTTTGGTCCAGTAACAGTGTGTCATAATTTCTGGCTTTATTATGTAGGTACAATGAAGTGATGAATTGAGCAGTTATATGATAGTGAGTTGGAGGACCCATGTTTTTGGGGTAGTTTTCCTCTGTCTTCTACATAACTTGGTGGAGATTCAGTCTAGGGACTCTTGTCTAGAAGCCATCTCTCATTGCCCTGTAGCCAGCCTCCTCTGGTTTCCAGATTCTTCCAGCTTTTTATTCTTGCCTACTTTGTTTACCACGTTAATTTCTAACTCATAACACTTTACATTTAATTTACATTTCTCAATTTATCACTTGTAATGTTAAAAGGGCTCACTAATTTCTTTTATTGTGTCTCCCTTCACACTTACTTCCTGTTTTAAGCATGCCCCGTTCACAATGAGATGCCTAAATAGATGTTTTAACTGGATGCTTTATTAATTACTTTAGCTGATTTTCCTCAATTATTTTAATTAGTGATGTGTTATTTTTATCTCTTGACTCCTCAAATTAAAAGTTCACCCTTTGATTTATTGAATACATATGCAGAAAAAGAAGTCAGTTGAGTGAGTTAAGGCTAGTATCTGGGAAATGTACTACAATTAAAAACATGTGGGACACTAAAACGTTGCCATTCGATAATAAGTGAAAGACTAACATCCAGAGAGATTAAGAGATTGGCTAGTAGCACTACTAGTGGAAGCAGATTTGAAATCAGCTAGACCTGGGTTTGAGTCCTGGATTTTAATTACCAGTTCTGTGATCTCAAGCAACTCACTTAATAGTTTTGAACATGTTTCCTCATCTAGAAAGTGGGGATGGTAATAATGCAGGGTCATGGGAAAGATAACTAAAGTATGAACATTAGCATAGTATTTGGTACACATGAGGCTTTTAATAAATTGTAGCTATCATTATTTCTAGCACATGATTCAATTCAATTAAAATATATTTCTCACTTGTCCTGTATTTGCATAAATTCTAAGTTCATGGGGATAAAGTACAATTTTCAAAATAACGTTTCAAAAAGTTACCTTTTGAAATCATGAAATCATGACTCTCATAGAAATATAAAATAAACACCTGCCAAAGATAAATTAACTCTTTAATTAATGAGAACCCATAAGATGTTAAAACTAATTTAAGAGAGAATTTGATTTACAGAGATTTGTATTCTCTATCAGACAAAATTTATTTGCATCTCTATGAAAATGAATAATTTGAATTGCTACAGGCTGGAAACATTTGTATTACTATTCAGTTTTCTACAAGTTAATTTCATCCCTTAAAAAGTTTGTTAAATGGTCTAGTCAATCAAAGACAATCAAAGGTTCACGTCCCCATGGAATCAGATATCCCTGGAGAATCTACTAGACAGATGACCAACATTCCACTGGAAGGACACCCAGTAACCTCTTTTGCTATTTTTCCAATTCTTTGGTAATTTTTCTGACAGTCTCTCCCTCCTCCACTTATGAGGTTAAAATAATCTCCAAATATTATTTTAATTACAAAAAAGGCTAGTCTCATTAGGTTTTGCCTAATTATTAACAAAGAGTGCTGGAAGACTCCTACTTATTTGTATAGGCCTCCTTGAGTTTACTTTGCGAATCCAGAGCCAGCCAATAATATGAAGCTACAAAGGCCATAGAATTAATTTTGATTTTGGAGTTTTTATAAGGAATCTTGGATTGGACTTTTAAAAGGCTCTGTTATTTGTTCTTCTCTTCCAAGATAAGGAAATTAAATCCAAGAACTCTCTCCATCAGACTTTACCTGTGGTACCTATGAATTCAGGTGAATTCCTTCTTGAGGTCTCCAAAATTTGCTAGGATTCCTGGCCTACCAGCAAGTGACCTTCCTTTCCCCCTCTGAGGCCAGTTTTCCTGGGAGGACTTTGTACGCATTGGATCCATGTATAAAGTCAAACTTGTCTTCCAATAGTGGCTTGTCATGCCTGATTAAATGATACTTGTTCTCAGATATAATACTCCAGATAAAACATTGATTTGTCTGATTATGTTGTGGTAAAAAGGAGGAGAAATTTTTACTGAGCTTACACAAATAACTCTACTGCCATAAAAAGTAATTGAAGTTTGGGGGAGGGGAGTCCAATAAAAATTAGATTCCATTTAAACATATTTCATATCTGTTTTCAAAAACAGTTTACTGAATTGAGGGTTAGAGATAGCTTAAGAAAAAGAGAAAGGGCTACCTCATACATACATAGAAAATTCAAATAATAATAATATTCCAAATAAGTAGCCATAATTAAATTTCCCTCATTAGTTTATTCAGTCCTATGTAATTAATTCGTATTCTTCTGGATCTTCGGTCAGCAGGTGTTTTCATGAAACCATCTGCTTTTGGACTAAAAGAGTCCTGGAAATCCTGACTTGGTCCACTGGCACTTTCTGAAAGTTGTCTAAGTGATATCATTTTGGAATTCTGTGCCCAAGAACCTATTTTCTGCAGTATCAATAGTCTAAAGAACCTTGTATAGTCCTTTACATGAGGCTCTGTCTTCATGTGATCATGTCATTTGTTGAAGACACAAACTCTGACCAGGATCTTAGAGCAAAGATTTCAGGCAAGCACCAAAGTAAAACAAGCTATCTGTAGATGCCAAAAACTGAATAGCCATGATTAATTTATTCCAGTGTAACCAATAATATTGGAATGGAGGAAAGTAAAATTCTTTATTGGGGTATGGTACATATTATTTCATAAGCGTTTGATTCATGTTTCTCCTGAGGTTAAAAACAAGTCATGGACAGTAGGGGCATTGACAAATCTACAAGTCTTTTCCATAAAATGTAAAATTTCTGAAATATTTATATTAGTAGCATTTTTACCTTAACCTAAGGAAAGTTGTGTGTCTCTTTGATTTGACAATGCTTCCTATGCAGCTCTTCCTCTATTGGATCTAATTCCTTATAGGACACGTCAAACAAACCTAATTATTTCTAGCATCAAAGCAAAAATTGCACCTGACAAGATTAAACAGGCAAGAAAGACTTTATTCAAGGCTATTGCAATAGGGAAGAGAGGCCAGAACTAAAGTCTTAACTCTGTTGAAAGAAAGGATGGGAGAGTTTTAAGAGCTGGGATGGGTGGATTGTAGGCCACCTGTGTTTGCTAACTGGTCTTATCCACAGGAAAAGTAAAGTTTCTCATACCTTCATGGCAGGAGATAGTTTTACAACTTGGAGCAAGGCACCAACCAAAGTTAGGCTCCTGCTCTCCCATAGAGAATGGGAGATAGGAGCACTCTCCTCCTTGATGTTTTCACATTTCAAAGGGATGGCTGCTAGGTCTTTGCAAAAGAATCCTGGGCTGAAAAAGTGGCAAGAGGCTTTTAAAAAGATGTATATCTCAAAGAGGGAGAGAAAGAAGTTACAGTTACACATTTTCTAAGGTAAGTGCTCTAAAAAAGGGAGGTTAGGGGCCCGAAAGTCAGGAAGAAGGCTATCTGAAGTTTAGTCAAGCTGAGGGGAGCATTAAGGCCATCTTGGTCAGTAGCATCCCTCTTTTTATTAGATCAAAGAACAAGTCTTTGTGATTTTCCAGGGGCCCTCTGGGAAATGTCAAAGATAGTTTTAATTGTAAAAGATATTTTGAAAGTTTTATTTTATTTTTTTCTAAATGTAGGATATGATATTGGGAACACAAATTGAAGAGTTTCAGAAGAAATTTTGTCATTTTTAAAGGGTTCCTGAGGAAAAAATACTTGATTTTCTATTTAATCAAAGTGAAAATAAAATATATAAAATATATAAACATAAAAGAAAGTAACCCGAGTGTTAGGAAAGTTAGCTCTTTCACAAGTGAGAAAACTTTTGCTCTTAGTGTTTTTTTTTAAATCAATCAAGTATATGTGTAATATAAAGAACAGAAAATTATCCTGATAAAAAACAAAATCTCTATTATCTAGACAGATTTGTAAAAGATAAAGAATCACCTTTCAAATTGTAGATGAAGGTGCCATGAAATAAACTCATCAAAACTGAGCAAAATTTACTAAAAATTAATACATTTTATAGATTTTTTTCCCTCCAAACTCAGGTGTTATAAACCAAGCAAATAAAATTCACTTGCTTCAACTTTTGTCCCTTATTATGTCTTTTCATATTCTGCGACAAACTAACATTTTTTTAAACGTGGTAACATTGGTTTATAACATTATATAAATTTCAGGTGTACATCATTATATTTTGATTTCTGTGTAGGTTACCTCATGTTCACCACCCAAAGATTAATTACAATCCATTACCATATACATGTGCCTCTCACCCCTTTCATCTTCCTCTCTTCCCCCCTTCTCCGCTGTTAACCACCAATCCTATCTCTGTCTTGATGTGTTTGTTGTTTTCATCTTCTATATACGAGTGAGATCATATGGTGTTTGACTGTGACCCTCTTAATTATTTTGCTTAACATAATACCACGTAGTCCATGTAGTCCATCGATGTAGTCACAAATGGCTGGATTTCATCATTTCTTATGGCTGAGGAGTATTCCATTGTGTATATATACAACATCTTCTTTATCCATTCATCCCTTAATGGGCACTTAGATTGCTTCCAAGTCTTGGCTATTGTGAACAATGCTGCAATGAACACAGAGGTGCATGTATCTTTATGCATTCGAGTTTTCATGTTCTTTGGATAAATAGCCAGCAGTGGAATAGCTGGATCGTATGGTAGTTCTATTCTTAATTTTTTGAGTAATCTCCATACTGTTTTCCATAGTGGCTGCGCCAGTTTGCACTCCCACCAGCAGTGCATGAGAGTTCCCTTCTCTCCACATCCTCTCCAACACTTGTTTCCTGTGTTGTTAATTATAGCCATTCTGATGGGAGTGAGGTGATATCTCATTGTAGTTTTGATTTCTCTGATAGTTAATGATGTTGAACATCTTTTCATGTGCCTGTTGGCCATCTGTATATTTTCTTTGGAGAAACGTCTGTTCAGATCTTTTGCCCATTTTTTTAACTGGGTTGTTAGTTTTTTGTTGTTGAGATGTATGAGTTCTTTATACATTTTGGATATTAACCCCTTATTGACATATGGTTTGCAAATATGTTCTCACAATTGTTAGGTTTTTTTCCTTTTGTTGATGGTTTCCTTTGCTGTGCAGAAGCTTTTTAGTTTGATGCAGTCTCATTTGTGTATTTTTTCTATTGTTTCCCTTGCCCAGTCAGAAACGTACTTGAAAATATGCTGCTAAGACTGATGTCGAAGAGTGTACTGTCTATGTTTTCTTCTAGAGGTTTCATGGTTTCAGGTCTTACATTCAAGTCGCTAGTCCATTTGAGTTAATTTTTGTGTATGGTGTAAGATAATGGTCTACACATTCTTTTGCATGTGGCTGTCCAGTTTTCCCAACCCCATTTGTTGAAGAGACTTTCCTTTCTCCATTGTATGTTCTTGGCTCCCGTGTGAAAATTAGCTGTCCATAGATGTGTGGGTTTATTACTGGGCTCTCAGTTCTGTTCCACTGATCTCTGTGTCTGTTTTTGTGCCAGTACCATGCTGTTTTGATTACTATAGCTTTGTAGTATATTTTGAATTCAGGAAGTGTGATATCTCCAGCTTTGTTCTTTTTTCTCAGGATTCCTTTGGCTATTCGGGGTCTTTTGTTGTTCCATATAAATTTTAGGATTCTTTGTTCTATTTCTGTGAAAAATGTTGTTGTAACTTTGGTAGGGATTGCACTGAATCTGTATATTGCTTTAGGGAATATGGACATTTTAATTATGTTAATTCTTCCAATCCAAGAGCACAAAATATCTTTCCATTTCTTTGTGTCTTCTTCAGTTTATTTCAACAATATTTTATAGTTTTCAGTGTACAGGTCTTTCACCTCTTTGGTTAACTTTATTCCTATGTATTTTATTCTTTTTGTTGCAATTGTAAATGGTATTGTATTCTTAATTTCTCTTTCTGCTCTTTTGATGTTATTGTATAGAGGTGCAACTGATTTTTATATGTTGATTTTGCATCCTGCAGCTTTACCATATTCGTTTATTATTTCTAAAAGTTTTTGATGGATTCCCTAGTGTTTTCTATATATAAAATCATATCATCTGCAAATAGTGACAGTTTCACTCCTTCTCTCCCATTTTGGATCCCTTTTATTTCTTTTTCTTGCCTGATTCCTCTGGGTAGGACTTCCAATACTATGTTAAATAGGAGTGATGAAAGTGGGTATACTTATCTGTTTCCTTTTCTTAGAGGGATAGCTTTCAGTTTTTCTCCATTGAGAAGGATATTAGTGGTGGGTTTGTCATATATGGCCTTTAATGTTTGAGGTACTTTCCTTCTATACCCATTTTATTCAGAGTTTTTTTTTTTAATCATAAATAGATGCTGTATCTTGTCAAATGCCTTCTCTGCATCTATTGAGATGATCATGTGATTTTGATTCTTCATTTTGTTAATTTGGTGTACCACGTTGATTGATTTGCAGATGTTGAACCATCCCTGCATCCCTGTAGTAAATCCCACTTGATCATGGTGTATGATCTTTTTAATGTATTGTTGTATTCGATTTGCTAGTATTTTGTTGAGGATTTTTGCACCGATGTTCATCAGTGATATTGGTCTGTAATTTTCTTTTTTTGTGTTGTCCTTGTCTGGTTTTGGTATCAGGGTAATGCTGGCTTCATAGAATGAGTTATGAAACTTCCCCTCCTCTTCAATTTTCTGGACTAGTTTAAGAAGGATAGGTATTAAGTCTTCTTTGAATGTTTGGTAGAAGTCACCAGGGAGCCCATCTGGTCCTGGGCATTTATTTTTTGGGAGATTTTGGATTACTCTTTTGGTCTCCTTACTGGTAATTGGTTTATTCAAATTCTCTATTTCTTCTTGACTCAATTTTGGAAGGTTGTATAACTCTAAGAATTTATCCATTTCTTCTAGATTATCCAATTTGTTGGCATATAGCTTTTTGTAGTATCCTCTTATGATCTTTTGTATTTTTGAGGTGTCTGTTGTAATTTCGCCTCTTTCATTTCTGATTTTATTTATATGAGCCTTCTCTCTTTTGTTCTTGGTGAGTCTAGCTAAAGACTTGTCAATTTTGTTTATTTTTTCAAAGAAACAGCCCTTGCTTTCATTGACTTTTTCTATTGTTTTTTAAGTCTCTATTTCATTTATTTCTGCTCTGATTTTTATTATTTCCTTCCTGCTACTGATTTTGGTCTTTGTTTGTTCTTCTTTTTCCGCTTCCTTTAGGTGCATTGTTAGATTGTTTGAGATTTTTGTTGTTTATTGAGGGAGGCCTGTATTGCTCTAAACTTCCCTCTTAGAATGCTTTTGCTGTAGCCCATAAATTCTGGCATGTTGTATTTTCATTTTCATTTGTCTCCAGGCATTTTTTTACTTTCTCCTTTGATTTCTTCATTGACCCAATCGTTGTTCAGTAGCATTTTGTTTAATCTCTGCATATTTATGGTTTTTCCAATTTTCTTCCTGTAGTTGATTTCTTGTTTCATACTGCTGTGGTCAGAAAAGATGCTTGGTGTTATTTCAATCTTAAATTTATGGATAATGGTTTTGTGGCCTAATACGTGATCAATCCTGGAGAATGGTTCTCATGCATTTGAAAAGAATGTGTATTCTTTGGTTATTGGATGGAATGTTCTGTATATATGTACTAAGTCCACCTGGACTAATGTGTCATTTAAGGCTAATGTTTCCATATTTATCTTCTTTTTGGACGATCTATCCTTTGGTATAAGTGGAGTGTTAAAGTCTCCTACTATTATTGTGTTGCTGTCTATTTCTCCTTTTGTGTCTGTTTTTAATTGCTTTATATATTTAGGTGCTCTTATGTTGGGTGCATAAATATTTGTGAGTGTTATATCCTCTGGTTGGATTTTTCCCTTGATCATTATGTAATGTCTTTCTTTGTCTCTTGTTACAGTTTTTGTTTTAAAATCTATTTTGTCTGATATCAGTATTGCTGCCTCAGCTTTCTTTTCTTTGCCATTTGCGTGGAGTATCTTTTTCTATCCCTTCACTTTCAGTCTGTGAGTGTCTTTAGCTCTGAAGTGTGTCTCTTGTGTGCAGCATCTATATGGGTCTTGTTTTTTTATCCAATCACCTACCCTATGCCTTTTGATTGGGTCATTTAGTTCATTGACATTTAAAGCAGCTATTGATAAGAATGTACTTATTGCCATTTTGTTACTTTTCTTCTGGGTGTTTTAGTAATTCTTCTCTGTTCCTTTCTTCTTCTCTTGCTCTCTTCCCTTGTGGTTTGATGGCTTTCTTTAGTATTATGTTTGGGTTCCTTTCTCTTATTTTTTTATTTATTATAGGTTTCTGGTTTTTATTTATTATAGGTTTCTGGTGATTACCATGAGGTTCATATATAATAACCTACATATATAGCAATCTGTATTAGTTGATGGTGTCTTTAGTTTGACCTCTTGCTAAAAGCTGTACTCTTTCACTCCCCTTCTCCCACATTTTATGGGTTTTTTTTTAAATTTTTATTTTTTGGTGAGGAAGATTAGCCCTGAGCTAACAGCTGTTGACAATCCTCCTCTTTTTGCTGAGGAAGATTGGCCCCAGGCTAACAGCCATGCCCATGTTCCTCTACTTTTTTTATATGTGGGATGCCTGCCACAGCATGGTTTGATAAGCAGTGTGTAGGTCTGTGTCCAGGATCCAAATCTCAGAACCGCAGGCCACTGAAGCAGAGCACATGAATTCAACCACTACACAACCAGGCCAACCCCCATGTTTTATGTTTTTGATATCATATCTAACCTCTTTTTTTGTGCATTTGTATCTGTTACCCTTTTATCATGGAAATAGATAATTTTAGTACTTTTGTCTTTTGACCTTCACATTAGCTTCATGGGTGTTTGATCTACTACCTTTATTGTATATCTGCCTTTACCAGTGATTTTATTGCTTTTTTTAAAAAAAAAAAGTTTCTTATTCCTTTTGTGGTCTTCTCTATTCCACTTAAGTAAGTCCCTTTAGCATTTCTTGTAAAGCTGGTTTCTTGGTGATAAACTCCTTTAGCTTTCACTTGTCTGGGAAACTCTTTATATCTCCTTCCATTTTGAATGATAACCCTACTGGGTAGAGTATTCTTGGCTGTAGTTTTTTCCTTTTAGTACTTTAAATATATTGTGCCACTCCCTTCTAGCCTGTAAAGTTTCCTCTGAGAAGTCAGTTGATAGCCTTATGGGGTTTCCTTTGTATGTAATTTGTTGCCTTTCTCTTGTGGCTTTTAGGATTCTTTATCTTTAACTCTTGACATTTTAATTATAATGTGTCTTGGTGTCAGCCTCTTTGGGTTTATCTTATTTGGTGCTCTTTGTGCCTCCTGTAGCTGGATGTCTGTTTCCTTCCTTAGCTTAGGAAAGTTTTCAGCTATTATTTCTTCAAATATATTCTCTGCACCTTTATCTTCCTCTTCTCCTTCTGTGACACCTATAACATGGATATTAGTGCACTTGATGTTATCCCAGAGGTACCTTAGACTGTCCTCATTCTTTTAAATTCTTTTATCTGTTTAGCTTGGGTGATTTCTTTATTTCTTCATCCAGCTCACTGATCCTTTCTTCTGTATCATCTACTCTGCTATTGAGTCTCTCTGGTGAATTTTTCATTTCTGGTATTATATTTTTCATTTCTGATTGATTCTTTTTTATATTTTCCAATTCTTTGTTGACATTCTCACTGAGTTTATCCCTTCTTCTCCCAGGATCAGTGAGCATCCTTATGACTTTTTGTTTGAACTTTTTGTCAGATAGATTGTTTATTTCTGTTTCATTAAGCTCTTTTTCTATGGTTTTATCCTGTTTCCCTACTTGGAAGGTATTCCTTTGTCTCCTCATTTTTCCTCTTTCTCTGTGCTTATATCTATGTGTTAGGTGGATCATCTATGCCTCTCGACCTTGGAGAGGTGATCTTATGTAAGAGATGCCTTATAAGGCCCAGCAGTGTGCTTCCCTTTGTCACCAGTTCCAAATATTCCAAGACTGTCCCCTGTGTGGGCTACATGTGTCCTTCTGTTATGGCAGGGTTGCTCTTGCTGCAGGTGCCTTGGGAGGCTAGGCTGTCCCCCTGGCTGGCTGGTTGTAACACTCAGCTGTGTGTGGCTGCAATGGTCCTTTTAGTCACTTTATTGGGTGTGGGAAGCCCCAGCACAGTTGGCTACAAGGTCTAATAGCACATTCCTTTGCAGTTTTTCTGTTAAGTGAGTAGGCCCCCAGCATGGCTGGTTGCTTGGCTCAGGGGCTTACAATTGCTGCAGACCTTTGGCCTGCAAGGCTATTGACAGCTCTCTCAGGGTTGCAGCTGAGTGGGGCCAGCCCCAGGTATAGGAGCACTTAATTGTTTCAGGCTTTGGAAGGTGGGGCCAATCCCCTATGTGGCTGTTTGAGAAGAACAAGTCTACTATGGCTGACAGGCCCCACTGCCTGCAGGGCCACACACCCCGTCAACACAGTTCTGTCCCATGTGTGTGCCCCAACCCACTGAAGTGGACTCAGTTACCCCACTGTAGAGGTTCCACACACTCCAGCAACACAGGCCTGCCCCTCATACATGCTCTGCCCCACAGAGTTGGACCCACTCTTCCTCTTGCAGAAGTTCTAGACACCCTGCCTAAGCAGGCCCACAAGTTGTCTGAGGGCTTGCTGTTGGGTGGCCAGTCCCTAGGGTGGGCTGCCTGCTCTGGCTGAGCTGGATTAAATTGGTCCTCTAGTGGGTGGGGCAGACCCTGCACTGACAGGCCAGGGGAAGAACTCCAATGGCGTCTGCCAGCGTCTGTGTCAGCATGCCTGTACTAGGTCACAGTAATGGCTGCCACCAATGTCTCCATCCCTGGAGAGGTCTCACCTCTCATCAAGATGCACCCAGGGCCTATTAGGTGAGTCTCTTTTCACCAAAGGACTGTGCACCTTTCTTTCTGGTGATTTTAGGTTGCATTCCTAAATGGGTCAATTTGTGCATGGGCCCTTTAAGAGCAGGCTTTTTTCCCCCCTTATGTCTGATAGCTTTTCTAGGGATATTCCTTGTTGTAGTTAATAGCCAGCACAGCCAGTTATTATGATACTTGTCTAAGTTGTGCTGAGTCCAAAAACTGCATATGGCAGTAATACTTCCCCACTCAGATACCCCACTCCTCCAGGAAAGGCTTTGTACCTTAAGGTTGCTCCTGGCCAGCCATGAAGCATCACAGCTAGAAGGTAGCCTTTTTCTTGGCAGAAAGGAATTTCTGCCTCTTCCACTTCAGTCAGCACTGTCCCTTGTTGTGGGGTTCTTTTTATCCAGTTTTCAGTTCTCTGTTAGTAGTAATTGTTCCAAGAGGAGTTGTAAATTCATTGTCTCCATGGGAGGAGGTGAGTTCAGAGTCTGCCTATGCCACCATCTTGACACCATCTCCCACTAACATTCTACTTTAGGACAAAACTATTCTTTTTTTTCTCTTGAGAAATAGAAATCATAGTCAGTTATAGTTCTCTATCACTATTGCCTAGTATAGTTTCAACCACTCATAATATTTTAACTTTTAATCAAAGTATTTCACTTTTTTTTGCACAGAGAAAGCTGAGAGATAGGTAATTAAAAACTGTCTTATACAAGCAGTTTAGAAGACTATGACTATGAATACCCATAGCACAACTTTCTTTAGCCACACACAATACCTTTACATGCTAAAGAACCAACAATAAACATGTTCACTAGTGTGATATAAAGATACAGTCACCCTATAGCATATGAAAATAAAAATCAATAGTATATAAACTTAAAATTATGGTTAATAACCAATGTTTCAGTATTTTATCTTACTTAGAAATTATGTAGGTATCTAAGAATTATCTATTAATTAACTCAATTTAACATTGACTCGAGGTTTTAAGTTACCTAAAGATCTTAGAAATTACGTTTAAGCTGACATTATAAATCATAATTACTGTTGATATAGAAAGTTTGTCAGAATGTTTCAAATTATCTTAACACAATATATTTTTCATAATCTGAAATATAATGTAGAAATAATGCTAGGAAATTCATATTAACTACTTTGTTCATGAGGAAAAAAATCTAAGTGTTATAAATAAAATGTACATTTGTATTATTCTTAACTTTGATAAACTAAAGAAAAGATAGCTTATTTAAAAAAAAAAACAAATCATTAAACCCAATAATTAAACTTTAGTATGTGATCTTTGATTCTTAAAAGATTTCTGAGCTAGTAGTTTCCATAATAGGAATTTTTTCTGAAATGTCCAGCACATTTAAATTGTTAGAAGTTCAATTTCCTTATTGTTCTGTGAATTGTGGGAATATTAGAGATGATGGTTGCTTAGACCATCTTGATAGCTATCTCTGTAAACTAATTAGAATGGAACTCCTTTAACTTAAGAGACATTATCATCTAAATCATTAATGCTATTTGGAGATAGGAAAACATTTTGTACTCACACAACAAGAAGTCAAGATCTTTCTCAGTTATAGACATATACACACCCAGAAGCATGGATAGTTGATAGCCTAAGTTGTAACACTTCAGCCATGGATTAAAAATAAACAAAGAAAACAAAAACTCTCTGGTTCAGATCTCAAAGAACTTTCTTCTTCTTGATGGTTATAAATTCCTAATTGATTTGTACTCACAAATAGACAGACAAGTAAACAAAAAAGACTAACAAAACAGATTCTCTCTTATCTCTCACCTAACAGAAAATAGATCACCATCATTCACTGAGAGAATTCACAAAATGGTTAGACTATAAACCAAATTCCCAGTCATCAATGCCACCAATGGGGAATAACTTGACTGTGTACAAACTAGAAACAAAAACAAAACACAAATTCAGTAGAGAGGAAACAAAAATCCTAGAGAAACCACCAGCAAAGTTAAGCTTCTGTTGCCCCTTGGGATTCTCTATGGAAGCCAAGAAAAGATGTGCTCGGGTTTAAAGGTCCCAACCTTGGTACACGTGGCCTGGCACTGCCTTACATCTCAGGCCTCCACTCTCTGCACTTTGGTTCTATGATTCCTTGGCTGCTCCAGGTGCTGCTCTGGCAGGCTCCGAGGAGGCCTGGCTGCCTCCACTTAGATTTCAAAGGACAGGGCCACTGGCTTGGGATCCCAGCCCCAGAGAGCTGGGGAGCCCAGGCAGAGAAATGCCTAGAGGCAGCACCGCCCAAAGATGTAGGATCAGGACCACTGTCCTAGTCGGTCCAGAACTCAAGACCTCCCTGCTCAATGTGTCTGAAAGGCAGGACCTCTACCCCAGTGGACCTGGAAGGCAAATCATTGAACCAAAGAAGATTATTCTTGAGCCTTAAAGTCTAATGAGATTTACCCTGTTGGGTTTTGGACTTGCTTGGGACCTGTCTTTCCTTTCTTCTGATTCCTCCCTTTTGGAATGGGAATGTCTATCCTATGCCTGTCTCACCATTGTATTTTATTTTATTTTATTATTTTTTTTTTTTGTGGGGAAGACCAGCCCTGAGCTAACATCCGTCGCCAATCCTCCCCTTTTTGCTGAGGAAGACTGGCCCTGGGCTAACATCGTGCCCATCTTCCTCCACTTTATATGGGACGCCGCCACGGCATGGCTGGCAGGCAGTGCGTCGGCGGGCGCCCGGGATCCGAACTCGCGAACCCCGGGCTGCCAAGCGCGGACTAAACCGCTGTGCCACCGGGCGGCCCCTCACCATTGTATTTTAGAAGTACGTAACTTGTTTGATTTTACAGATTCACCACTGGAGAGCAGTTGGTCTCAGGATGAATCACAGCTTTTATCTCACCTGTATCTGGCTTAGATGATATCTATGTAGATGAGACTTTGGAGTTTAGACTTTTGAGTTGATACTGGAATGATTTCAGACTTTTGGGGCTGTTGGGATGGAATGAATACATTTGCATGTGAAAAGGATCTGAACTTTGGGGTCCAGGGGTGGAAAGCTATAGACTGAATATTTGTGTTGCCCCCAAATTCATATGTTAAATCTTAACACCCAATGTGATGGTATTAGGAGGTGGGGCCTTTGGGAAGTAATTAGGTCATGAAAGTGGAGTCCTCATGAACAGAGTTAGGGCCCCTATAAAAGATACCTCAGAGAGATTGCTCTCCCTCTTCCACCAATTGAGGTTATAGCAAGAAGATGGCTGTCTACGAACCAGGAATTGGGCCCTAACTAGACACTTACTTTCCGGCACCTTGATCTTGGACTTTCCAGCCTTCAGAGCTTTGAGAAGTAGATTTCTGTGGTTTATAAGCCACCAGTCTCTGGTATTTTTATTATAGTAGCCCAAATAGACTAAGACAGGAGGTGATAATGTCAGAGAGAAAAAGAGCAGCCAGATTGTGTAAAGCCTCATGAACTATCTCAAGAATGTAGGCTTTTATTCTGAGTAAAATGGGGATCTTTCAGGGTTTTAGGCAGAAGAATGATGTGATCTGACTTATGTTTTAAAATGGTCACTCTGGATGCTATTTTGAGAATAATAGATGGTAGGAAGGTGAAAGTAGAAGTGGAGAAACCTGTTGGGAAGTTGTTGTAGTAATCCAGGTGAGAAATGATGTTGGCTTAGACTAAGATGCTAGCAGGGAACGTAATGAGAAATGGTAGATTCTGGATATATTTTATTATTATTTTTTATTTTTTTTTTGTGAGGAAGACCAGCCCTGAGCTAACATCTGTTGCTAATCCTCTTCTTTTTGCTGAGGAAGACTGGCCCTGGGCTAACATCCGTGCCCGTCTTCCTCTACTTTATATGGGACACCGCCACGGCATGGCTGACAGGCAGTGCATCGGCAGGCGCCCGGGATCCGAACCCGCAAACCCCGGGCTGCCAAACGCGAACTAAACCGCTGCGCCACCGGGCTGGCCCCCGATTCTGGATATATTTTAAAGGTAGAGCCTACAGGATTTGCTGATAGTTTAAATTTTGCACGTGAGAGAAAGAAAGCAGTCAAAGATGACTACAAGGTTTTGGGCTGAATACATAGAAGGATAGAGTTGCCGTTCATTGAGATGGAAGGCTGCAGATAGATCAGATTTAGGTGTTGTGATAGATTATAAAAATGCTAACAAATTCTTTTCCCCCTTGCATGAACTCCTTTGCAAAGTGACATTGCATCAACAGGTAGAGTCACTTTCCTCTAGATAATTTTCTTGAGATTTGAGTCATCATGGCTGACAGCCTGCCAACCTCCAGACATGTGGGAGAGGCCAACTGACCACAGATGCATGAGATCATCCAGCCGCCAGACATCCAGACAGGTGGATGAGAAAGCTCAGTAGAGATCAGGCAAACTGGCCTAAACTAAAAAAAATACACAGCTGACATAGAATCACGACTTGTCATGAGTCTAAGTCACTGGATGACTTAAAACAACAGAAATTTATTCCTTCACAGTTCTGAAGGCTAGAAGTCCGAAATCAAGGTGTAGGCAGGGCTATGCTCCCTCTGAAGGCTCTAGGGAAGAATCCTTCCTGGACTCTTCCTAGCTTCTGGTGGCTGCCGGCAATTCTTGTCATTTCTTGGCATGTACCAACGTCACTCTAAACTCGGCCTCCATTATCATATGGACTTCTTCCTTGTGTATCTCTCTGTGTCTTCACATGATCTTCCTATAAGGACACCAGTTATTGGATTTAGAGCCCACCCTAATACATTTGATCTTATTTTAACTAAACCATTTGTAAAGATGTATTTTCAAATAAGGTCACATTCATAGGTACTGGAAGTAAGGACTTCAGCATCATCTTTTTGAGAGACATAATTTAACCCACAAAAATGGTGCTTAAGTGAGCATGTTTTGGGGTAGTTTGTTATGTGGCAAACTCTACCTAATACTGTGGTGGGAAATGAGGAGTTCAACTTTGGACATGTTGAACTTATATTACCTCTTTCCCTAGCCTCACTTCTAGCTATAAATTGCTTCATATTTCCCTGAGAAAAGAAAAGCAATCAGAGGAGAATTTTTACCAGCTTCCCTATCTGATTTCCCTACCTATAAGCATCGGTTTTGTGTACTTTGTCTTTGCCTCTGGTACTGTAGGTGAACCATCTGTGTTCCAATCTAAGCCCAACCTCCCTCTATGAACCTCTTGCTTGTTTAAGGACTTGTCTCCAGCTATTCTCCCTTTCCCTTCTCTGTCATCATTTTTTTCCTGTCTCAACCAGATCATCCCCATCAGCATTAAAATATGCTATTAAAAACCAGGCTATTATTTCTTCCATCTTAAAAAAACCCTCTCTTGACCCCTACTCCTGCTTTCAACTACTGCCCCACCTTCTGCTCTTTGTTATAGCAAAATTCCTCAAAAAGAGTTGTCTTATATTCTCCCCAATAGTCTTATGAGCCGACTCCAATTATACTTTTGCCCTCTTCATACCCACGTGCCATTCCACTGAAACTGTCTTCTCAAGGTCATTGGTAACCTCCATATCACCAGTCATTAATTCTCAGTCTTCATTTTACTTGACTTGTCAGCAGCTTTTGACATGGTTGATTTCTCTCTCATCCTTCAAAAAACTTTCTTCACATGGCCTCCAGGGCGCCATACTCTCCATGACTTCCATCTTTTTTCCTTCTCATGCTTCTTTGCTAGCTTTCTTGATAAGTTCTGGGTCCTACAGCAAAATACCATAGACTGAATGGCTTAAACGGCGAACATTTATTTCTCACAGTTCTGGAGGCTGCTCAGTCCAAGATCAAGAGGCCTATAGATTCAGAGTCTGGTGAGAGCCTTTTTCCTGATTTGTAGACGGCTGCCTTCTTGCTGAGTATCCTCACATGGCAGAGAGAAAGAGAGCACAGGACAGAGAGAGAGGGCTTTATATCCCATAAATATAAGGGCACTAATCCCATCACGTGGACTCCACTCTCATGATGTCATCCAAACACACAGTAGTCCCCCTCTTATCCATGGGGATATGTTCCAAGACCCCCTGTGGATGCTTGAAGCCATGGAGAGTACCAAACCCTATATATGGTTGCTTTTTCCTATATATACATACCTATGATGAAGTTTAATTTACAAATTAGGCACAGTAAGAGATTAACAACAATAATTAACAATAAAATAGAACAACTGTAATAAAGGTAACAACTGTAGTAAAAGTTACCATAGATCTTGGCAACCTTAGCATTCAATTTTTTTCTTTCCTTATCAAGTAGAGAACTTTCACCTTTTCACTTAAAGGGAGCAGTTGACGGCTTTTCTTTGGCATATCCAAATTGCCAGCATCGCTACTCTTGTGCTTTGGGGCCACTATTAAGTAAAATAAGGGTTACTTGAACACAAGCACTGTGATACTCTGACACTTGATCTGATAACCAAGGTGGCTACTAAGTGACTAACAGGCAGGTAGTATATATAGCGAGGATACACTGGACAAAGGGATGATTCATGTCCTGGGGGGGACAGAGTGGGATGGCTCGAGATTTCGTCATGCTACTTAGAATGGCAAACAATTTAAAACTTATGAATTTTTTATTTCTGGAATTTTCCATTTAATATTTTTGAACTGCAATTGACAGAAGGTAACTGAAGCAGCAGAAAGTGAAACTGTGGATGAGGGGGGACTACTGTAATTATCTCCCAAAGACCCCACCTCCTAATATCACATTGGGGGTTAGGGCTTCAACACATGAAGTTTGTGGGGACACAAACATTCAGTCCATAGCACTAGTTTTGCAGAGGTGAAAAACTCTCTTGGTCTGTACTTTGTAAACTACTACCTGAGTTTATAGCCACTTCCTGGCTGTATGAGAAAACATAATCTGCATGTAATATTTGACTTTCTCATATCTGATTCTTTTCTTCAACATTCCATGCCCATGTACTAGATGATAGGATCCTGATCTTTTTGTGTCTCTTCTATGCAATAGGGAAGATAGTAGTATTCAATATAAAGATCACTTTTGAGGATTCAATGTTAATAGACATTTAAAATGCTTGGGATTGCGCTTGGGATAGTATACACTCAACACATGCTAGCTATTATTTATTATTATTTACAGGCTGGTGGGCTTACTAAGACTGAACCCAAGACTTAACAGATATATCACTCCTGGTCAAGTGCAGCCTGGAAAGTCACATGACTTCTCTGTGGAAGGGCCTTTTCTTCTAGCCAATAACTGGGGGAGGGGTATGTTCTTCTCTATAAGTTGCGTTTGAATAGGCAGTTTTGGTTGTCCCAATAACTAGGAAGTATTGGGACTTCTGGTATTTAGTGGTTTGGGAGCAGGGTTTAAAGTCCTGTAATGCATGTAGAATTATCCCTCCCAAAATGTCAAAAATGCCCCCATTAAGGAATGCTGAGAGTAACCGAGATCTCTACTTCTCTGTACTCAGGCAGTTATCAAGAGGAGTGGTAGAGAAGAAGAAATGGGGGCATGATGCTGAGATCCTAATTCCATCATGTTAATAATAAGCTAAGGCATTTCTTAGGAGAGAATGAGGAGGCAGAGAGATTTTGGAGAAATGTTATGCTAGTGGAGCTCCCTCCACATAGAAGTAATTTGGGGATGGGAAATGAGATTTCTGTCCATGTTAAAAATTGGTTGAATGTTGCCTTTATGTTCAAACATTTGTCTGTGTTTATGTCTCATGTTACAATTTTTATAATTGTTCCACTGCCTTGTTAAATGTTGGATGTTACTATGGAGATGTTTGAGCCCATCTCAAAAAAATTTGAGACTGATTTTCTTTTTTCCCAGTGAATGACTTTGTCTTTCCTGCCCTGTATTCCCAACATATTCTTTCCTTATTTTTGAATTTTTACAGTTTTACAAAGCTATGAATTGATGTTGATTGTTTCGAGTCTGTTTTATTTTCTTGGAGAATTGCCTGCCATTTGATGTGTGCATTCAGAACTGTTGTATGTTTTTTCTTTCATTATATCTTTGTCAATGGAAATGTTCCACTATTCTGGTCTGCTTTAAGGGAATTTTATTTATGTTTATGTGAGTTCTTTTAAATTGTATTTTAGATATAGCTAAAGAAAGAATTTCCATTTGTATTCTCATTTTCCTTGTTAATTTTGGGATTTCCAAGAGGGGAAAAGGAAAATTCTGACAATATGCCCCCATATTCAAAGTGAATGACTCTTTACATTATTTTAAAGCCATATTTCAAATTCAAAATAGACAAAAAAGACATGCAAATATTCTATTTTGAATTCAGTTTTGTTGCTTTTTGTTTTTGGCTGTGAAGTAATGCTTACCCAGTGAATTAGAATGAAGCTAAACATTTTGATTTTAACTTTTCAGCCTCTGTCAAGGAGATAGGAATGTTTTTACACAAGTTAGACTATACAGTAGCCATGAAATGACAAAAAATGAAAACTGTAAGTAAATGTCAGTTGATACTTTAATGGGTTTCTTGATAGTTGATTTGTGTGGAGTGATCTTGTATACCAGTGGTTCCCAGACCTGCTGCACATCAGAACAAGAGAAAAAACTTTAAAAAAAAATGCAAATATGTGGGAACCATATCCGAAATTTTCTTTTGGTAGGTCTGGGGTAGGCTTTAGGAATCTGTATTTTTTAAAAGCATCTTAGATAGTTCTATTGTGCTACAATGTATGTTAAATAATATTGCATATCATTAGCAGATTTGAGAATGTTTTTCTCCTTCTTAGTTGTTTCTTTAGAGCAATTCTCCGCTATTGCACCAGTAGCAATAGCGGAGAATACTATGGGGGTGCATTCTTGGGACAGAATGTTTCTTTAGATTTGCTTATAAATCTGTGTGTGTAAGTGTGTTGGAAGGTCTGTGCCAGTGGTGGACTACAGTGCAGTTGAAATTTTTCTTAACATTCTCTACCATGGCTGTTCTTTTTGATGTGACATCATTTCAGTTGCTACAGAGAGAAACCCAGGTTGTAGATAGGAACAAACAAATGAACAACTGCATTTTTTGAGCAAATATTTAACAACTCAAAATGTATTTTTTCCCCCAAAGCAATGAAATGTAGTTCTTTAAAACACATGAAGTAGCATGAATGGTTTTCCTCTATAGTGTCTTATTTCCATAGAATTTCATAACTGGATTTGATTTATCAAATTAGCTTTTTGGTTTATATAATCTTCCACTATAATAAATCAGGTAAAATGTTTTTAATGTGAATGTTTTCTTTTTATCTCTAGGAGACCATAAAAAGGGTTAACTTTATTGCAAAATGCATCTAAAAGATAATTATACCACTTTATACTTTGGATAAATTGTTCATAAAATGACTTAGAACTACTTTTAGTGATAAATGCTTATATCTGATGATGGAAGGAAATAGGACATTGTAAGTGGAAAATAAATGGCTTTATATGATGTCAAGTATTTTTTTATTACATCTGTCATATTATAAAGTAGCTTACTTCTTTAAATGTTGCTTATAAAATATATATTTTGTGATTTTACTATAATGCTTTTAAAGAAGCAATTAGATTTTTACAGACTTATCTTACCTCTGATAGAACATCTCAGGAAATCTGACTATGCCTAATATGTCAAACATTTTCTTTATTTGTTGAGCAGTAAGGAAATGCCACTTAAAAATGCCTGTAATACTGGAACATTATGATAAATATAATCTTGGAGGAAACCTCTTGGAGATAGTGGGGTTATTTGACATTTTCTTGGTGGTTGTTTTGTAACCATAATCTCTGAATCTCTGAGCATGGATTGTCACTGGACATTTAATTGTAATATTTTTGACCATAAACTAAACTGAACAATAATTATGCTTTTTCTGGTTAAAAATAATGAAAATTGTAAAAATTATAACTGTATAGGTGAGTTCTTAAGTTTCTGTTTATCTTGGGATAAAGAAAAAAGCAGTGTCAGCACACCTTTTTTAGTAGGAATATCCCACACATTATTATTGTAATTATGTTCCTGTTGAAAGAATTAAAATCATATGGCCTATATATTAAGTATTAGATGTTAATATGTTTTAGTTTGGAATATTTTCTGGATCAGAGATAACTTCATCCTCGCCAAACCTAGCCACAAAAATGGTTTGATTTTCTAAATGTATATGCTTATGTAAGAAAGACAGTGCATATTTCCTCTAGTGCCTTTGCCTGCTGATTCCAATGTGTATGTCGACTGCACTTAGTTTTAGTCTAAACATCACAAAATCTTGGAATTTACTTCCTACAGCTTCATTTTCCCCTTCCTTTAACATGTGCTCCCTACCAGCATCTGTCTACTTTTGTTCATTCTCTGGTGCTCAGGTAGTTGTTTCTTACACTGTGTATAATTTATAGTAGTTTAATCCTCCAGTAGGGTCTTCATCCATTCATCACCATTTTTTATCTCCTCATCTTTTCTCCCTTGAAATCTTCATTCTGGTCTAATTTCCGTATGGTTGGAATACATTCCTGAGTAATTACCTCAGAAAGGGAATGTCCAGGTGTATGTTTGTTTTATATGTTCGTTTGGCTCAGCTCAGGAGAGTTTCTTCAACCTCGTCTTTGATAAATTGCACCTGTTCTAATAATTCTTAATTCTTTCTCAGAAAAATTAAGAATTTTTAGTCTCCATTTTTCTTCATTTTTCTCTCATGCCTTTATTTATTTTGGTGAGGAAGACCAGCCCTGAGCTAACATCCATTGCTAATCCTCCTCTTTTTTTGCTGAGGAAGACTGGCCCTGGGCTAACATCCGTGCCCATCTTCCTCCACTTTATATGGGACGCCGCCACGGCATGGCTGACAAGCAGTGCGTAGGCCGGAGCCCGGGATCCGAACCCGCGAAGCTTGGGCTGCCAAAGCGCGAACTAAACCGTTGTGCCACAAGGCCAGCCCCTCATTCTCTTTATGTTTTAATCTTCTCCCTCTGCATTCTATGAGATCAAGTTCACACTTCTCGTCACTTATTCTATTTTCCTCAGTATCAATTCTGCAATTTTTATTACAACTAAAATAATATTTTATTTTTTTCTTAATGTTCCTTTAAAAAAACTCACATTTTAATTTTATCCTTTAGATTCCTTTTGGCCATGTTTATTTTTAACTTCATTTTGTCGCCCCCTTGGATTTCTGTTTTCTTTTTTTAAAGAGGTTTTGACTTTTTAATTTTTTTGAGAAAGTGAAATTGTATTGAAATATTTTTCTCCAATTCTTGCAGTGAATCATTTTTAGAGATATGCTTTCCTTGTCATATGTTGTGCTTTTTTACTTGAGCTTCAGTACTTTTGTTAAGCTCATTCTAATTTTTTCTCCTTTTATTCTTTCTTATAATAATAGCTGTCATTTACTGAGTGCTGACTCCAGCTTAGACACTGAGTTGGGTATTTCCATACATTAATGATTATTATTTCCATTTAATAAATGAAGAAGCTAAGGCTTACAGTACAGAAGCTGGGATTAAAACTCATGTCCATGTGGGTTAAAAAACCATGTTTTCTCCATGATCTTTGGAGTGAAGAGATCTCTTTCTATGTAGGATGTTTATAAGCAGTCAAAGTGTTTGGATTACAATTAGCCAACTTGATGCTGGTTGAATTCCACATAAATTCCCCACAGAAACAAGGTGGCTGTGTAGTGATGAATCTAATTCCCAGTATCCAGCAGTCATCTATCTTTGCTGGACTGAATGAAGTGCAGGTTATTCTCTTACCACTTCTGCTTAAAAAAATTTAGCACTAGAAAGCAGTAGAAGACCTGGACAGCTACCTGGGCTCTATTTTTATTTGTTCTACCTAAAGTACTTTACTGTGGGGTGTACACTACCCCAGAGGCATATGACAACATGGGGCTTCCTTCTCTGTTTCTGAGCTGTTGTTTATTGCAATTTGAATTGGAATCTGGTCTCTGTCTACAGAAAGATAAACTGAACAGAGAGCTAAGGTACACAACTCTGGCTGCTTCAAAATACAATGTCCACCCAATATGGGGTAACTGCTCATTTTACTTAGCTTGTACAGCTCCTGCATCTTTGAGTGAGTGACTGATGGTGTATCTTCCCTACATCTTTATAGGCTGGGCAGTGCTGAGGAGGGGGACAATCCCCTTTCTACCCTTCTTGTGTTCTTATTGCTGGGCTAATAATAAAAGACACAAGATCAGATTGACAGGAAAAAAAACACCCAATTTAATTATGTATGCAGGAGAGAATCATGAAAATGGTGCTTGGAGAGTGAATAAAGCAGGCAGTATATATTCTTTTATATAAAGAAACAATACATTCGTGAAGAATTTTTAGGACAAAGAAACTAAAGTTTGGGGTACATAAATAGTGAGGAATTTAAACGAAGTTTAGGCTAGAGGTAGTAAACTAGCAAGGTTTGTTTATGCAGGCTTCCCCGCCCTGAATTCCCTGGTTCTGGTGATAAGGATGCAGGGAGAGCACCTTTCACATGGGAGATTTATTTCCTGCTTTCAGGGGGCACAGAGACAGGAGAGTCAGAATGCCCTTTTTGCTTCTCAGATAACTTTAACTCAATCGATATGCCATTGTGGGATACTTGGGGGTGGCCTGCCCTGGGCCCACAGCAGTTTATTGTTTCTAGTTGGTAAAGTATTCATGAGCTACAACTGTGTTTCTCACTAAGTTTGATCAGTGATGTTGGTAAGGTGAAGTTATAGAAAAGTTCTCCTGGTTTCTGGCGATAGGTTGACTATCAATCAATTTTTGCTGGTTTTCATCTTTTTTTTTTTTGGTATTTCTAATAGATAGAAAAGGGGACAGATTGTGGAATGAAAGCCGGGTGTTAGAACCTCCAGTAGTTATTTTTGCAAATAATGCTTTAATTGTTCTCCAAATGTGATATGTTGGCTAATATATAGTCTCCTGGGTATCCTACACTTATATCATTTCATACTTTAGGGCGGAGAGGTCTTTGGGACTGTGAGAGATTTGGAATTGTTGTTTTCTCTTTTGCTAGTCCTTTAAATTAGATTTGGGAAAAATGATAATGGCCTTTGTTTTTCCATTATTACTGGCAAATGCACATTCCATCGAGACACTCTGCCTTCTTTTACATTCTCTCCCTCATCTAGAACTTTGCCTTCTGAGCTTCCCTCATATTTTCAGGGTTGAGTAATTCAAGGAAATCCTTAAGAATAGCCGAGATTTCAGTTATTTTCTTATACAATGGTGCACTCATTTCACCCAGTTTTCAAACTGTACATTTCTCAAAAGCTTTTCTCCACAAATTGCTTTGAAAGGAATTGAGAAAATACATACAGGATTTAGGAGGGAGGTATTTCCTGATTGGTACAAATGAAACATTCCTGTAATAGATTTCATAAGAATATACATATATTTTTGGTATAAACAGCTAATGATGATGGGCAGTTAAATATTTATCATTTTAACTTTATATTCAAAGTGAAAAGAGCTCATTTTCAGAGGAAACAATAATAATGTCTTTTACTTTACTGTGACAATTCTGTGAATTACTCAGCTAACTTAGTAATATTCAGATTCTCATAGCCAGTAAAGTACTAGTACAGCTAGTTTTCAAAGTGTGGCTTGGGGGCCCTGGGTTCTTGAGACTCTTTCAGGTGGTTAATGAGATAAAAATTATTTTTGTTATAGTACTTAAACATTATTTACCTTTTTCACTCCCATTCTCTCAGTGGAGTACAGTGGAGTTTTCCACGGGTTGCTTGACGTAGCATATTGCAGCAGAGTGAATGCAGCAACAGATATGAGAATCCAGTTGCCTTTGGCTAAACCAGATATTAAAGAGAATAAAAAAACTAAAACAATGCCACTTGTGATAGGCCAAAAAATGGTCTCTCAAAGATGTCTATATCCTAATCCTTGAGACCTATGGGTATGTTACTTTATGAGGCAAAATGGACTTTGCAGATGTGATTAAATTAAGGATTTTGAGATGGGATGATTATCATGGATTATCTCTAGGATGGGCCTGGTATAATCCCAGGGTCCTTAAATGTGGAGGAGGGAGGTAGAAGTGTAAGTGTCAGAATGATGAGATGTAAGAAAGACTCAATGGGACATTGATGTCTTTGAAGATGGAAGAGGACCACAAGCCAAGGACTGTGGGAGACCCCTAGAAACAGGGAAAGGCAAGAAAAACAGATGCTCCCCTAGGGCCTCCAGAAAGGAGCACAGCCCTGCTGTCACCTTGATTTTAGCCTGGTAAGACCCATTTTGGATTTCTGACCTCCAGAATTAGAAGATAATAGATTTGTATTGCTATAAATCATTAAGTTTGAGATAATTTGTCATATTAGCACCAGGAAACTAATACAATATTCACTGAAAGCCTCTTTTAAAGGCCATATTATTCCTCTGCTCTACATCCTTCAGTAAATCCCCGTTGTTTTCAGAACAAAATCAGGCTCTATAGTTTGACTGTAAGGCCTTTTGTCATTTGACTTTAACTGTTAATTTAAGGTCTTATCTTTTTTGACTTCCTGGTTTCCATCCTATGTGCCACGCGTACAAAACTATTGCTGTTTTTCAAAATTGTCGGCTTTCCCATGCCCCTGTTCTTTTGCACACACTGTGTTCTCTGTCTATACAGCCCACTTTCACTTATTTATCTGTCCAACTCCTACCTATCTTTATGAACTCACTTTTAATGTCATCTGCTATGCAAACCCTTGCCTCAGCCTTCCGGTCTAGGTTCCTGTTTCATAAGTAGTGCTTGCTACATTGTGTCTCATTTATACATATGGCCTATCTTCCCATCCAGCTGTAAGCTATCTGGGGAGGTAATAATGTCATATTTGTGTACCTCCAGCATCCAGTACGTTGCTTGATTCACAGTATTCCTCAATAAATATTTTTTCTGATTGCTGAATTGATTGATGACTGCGCAATCCCTCACAAATAGTTTATTTCCATGGATCAACCTTCAAACATGATTCTATCATATACTCACCTGAACTTCGCCCTGTCCTGCTGCCTCTCCTAGCTACCATCCTATTTCTCTCTCCCTTTCCCTGATAAATACTTGAGGAGTGAGTGATCTACGTATTTAGTTTCAATTTTCTTCATCCCATGACCTCTTAACTCCTTGCTACTTCTGTTCTATAGTATTGGCTTTTCTTTTTCAAAAGTCCCTATTGATCTCTTTCTGTCTTTTTTGACCTCTCTGGATACTTTGACCACTACTACTCCAATATTTCCCTCCTTTAGTTTCCATGTGTATTACTGCTCTTTTCCTACTTCTATGTTTTCTTGCTTGTTCTTTCTCTTTCTACTCCTTAATTCTGGGTATCCCCCCAATATTAAATGCTTAAGCCTTGGTTCTTCACTCCAATGCAATCAGTGTCTTGAAGCCCTCATCCACTATTATGGTTATATCACCATTTACAAACATGCTATGTCTGTAGCCAAGATCTACCATAGTGCTGTCCGTCCAGTGGCTATAGTTGAAGCCTCTGCTGTTATCGTCAACAGAGACAGAAACTGAAGTCAATTGATTCTTCATAAGTAACTCTCCCATCTTACTTGTTTTCCTCTGTCAGTAACCTCTTCATTCTGCTCATTTCTCAGGTTAGAAATGTTGGAATTTTTTTTCATACTCTTTGCTTTTGTCTTTTAATTTTAGGTATTATCAGTTTTTCTTCAAGCTGTCTCTTAAATTTGTCCTTTTTTTCCCCATGTAATTAGCACCCTAATCTAGGTCCTCATCATCTTAAGAGCCACCTACACTTATTTCCTGTCTCCAGTATTTCTTCTCTTTAATCAAGCATGCATTCCTAACACTCCTCTCTGATCTATCATGAATCTTACCACCACTTTCACCTCCAGCACCCAACTCATGCTGAAGTGCTTTTGTGTTACCCTCCCACACAAGAAACTATGGTTGATCTGCACTGGTTATTACAACATACCCTACATGATCTTCTTGGGCTCAACTAGACATTCAGACTCAGTTTCACTATCAAAGTCTGCATTAACACCAGTCTACTCAAAAGGAGCAAGACACACAGATTGCCAAAGGGCAGCATCAGGTCTCCCTCCTCAGAGGTAGCTGCAGCAGTCTAATAGCTCAGTGGCAATGGAACTGTCTGATTTAGAAGTCTTATGTCTTACAGGTGCAAATTGTTCTGGTAACAACCTCACATGCATAGCTTCTAAGGTCCTCTCAAGGACGTACCAGTCACAAGAGTCACCACATTCAGGAAAGACCAAAGTATGGCATCCACATCTGTTCTTTATAGTTCATTTATAGTTCTTCCTGGTCCAGGGGTCATTTTTACTATAAGCAATGTTATGCATAATACAGTGAGTATTCTACCCTTATTAGGTTATCAGGAGAATTGTGATAGCAAGTTAACTGAGGGTTGCCATCTCATGCAGAAAGAAAAAGGATTTTGTGAAATTTTTGCCCTCAATTGCCAATCAAATTAAAACTTCTTTGACTCAAGGTCTTTCATAACCTGTCCCTCCTCTGCCATTTATTCAGACCTCTTTCCCAATACTCCTCAGAGAGCCTCCCCTGACTCCCTCACCTAACACAGTAAGAGCCTAAAATAAGAGTAAGAGGAAATGTCTTCCCTCATTATATTCCAAAATTCAGTGTCTGCTATATTTCTAGGCAAGTAGTAGCTACTCAAGAAATAGCCACAGAATAACAGAATCTCAGAATTATAAGAGACGTTCTAAACTGATGGCTGGATTCCACACTGTTTTGCATTGATATAAACTAAACATAGAACAAAACAAAACACCTTTTTGACTGATTGATGGATTGAGAAAGTACTATTGCAAACCTTTCGTAGAGGTGAAAAAACTCACAGCTCAAAGTTAAAAAAAAATCACCTCCAACCCAAACACCTAGCAGTATGAATCTTAAAAGAAAGAGCACAACGATAATATGAAAACCAAAGTTGAACCACAAAATTGCTTATGTTTCTGTTCCGGAGAGGCGCACTTCCCCAGGTGGAGGCAGGGAGCAGTGAGGCCAAGCAAAGAAGGAGGAATGTGAGGTCTTAGGAGACAGAAAACTGCTGAGGTGGTTCAGGCTGACTAGTCGTGTGACTTCCAGCAGGTTAATTAACTTTCCTGTGCTTTAACACATGTCCATGAATGCACATAGTGATATTTTCCCACTATTTACCTGAAGTGATGTGGTAAGGATTAATGAAGTGATACTGTGAAATGTCTTAAGTTATATGGAAGAGAAATTTGGCAGAAATGTAAGGTATTTTAATTTTCCCCACTGGAGATCAAAGAGGAGAGTAAGAAGAAGATTTACAATAAGGCTACTTTAAATTGTGTCTACATAGGCCAATTAGAACAGAAATCAATCATTTTTTTAGTGAATTTTGTCAATATAGACAGGCAATTAAATTAACTCAGGCTGACCTGTATTGTTTCATTCTTAAGTAGAAGGATGTTGGATCTAAATTATTCTTGTGATTGCTCTTTTCTTGTCCCCCAGTTTTACTTTTTTTTTGGTGGAAAAATCGAGCACAAATCCTTCGTCCCTTTTTAGGTGTAAGATTAAATATTTTGGACAAACAACACTGGAAAAATGTTTATTTCATAATAAAGAACAAAATAAAACATTTTGTGAGCTACACATCTGACGCTTGTGTTGCTAGGGTAAAAGCCAAAGCAGATGGACAAGTTGAAAGATAAGTGCATCCTAAACCAATGCCCAACCTAAATTATATTCCAAGTTAAAAATGTAAACTAAAAGTGCACTTGATATATTGTAGGATGTTTTTGAAAGGAAGTAATTAACATGCAATAGGAACTGATAATCTCCATTTTTTAAATAATGAATTTTCTCAATTAAAAAACAGAGAGATGAATGATACTTTGTATGATGTTCTACATTGATCAACTATAGTCACTGAGAAGTAAGAAGTCCAATTTTCTTTTCCAGAATACTTGAGCCCCTATTATCCTCTCCTTTGCTCACATCACCCTTAGTCAGTAAAAGTAGTAGAGTAGACAGAAGTACTTCCCAGATTGCATTTATTCAGTCTGTGGAATTTATTACCACAGGAGGTCATCAAGTCAGTTATAACAGCTGGATTCAAAATGAGGTTGGAAGAATTTTATAACCAATAACATTATATTGTAAAGTGAGTGACTTAAGAGTTTTATGCTTTAGGTCATAAGAACATACTTCAGTTCATAAAATATTAAACCATGGAATTGGAAAGAAAATTTTCCTTGCGAAGTATCCTTGAAGATCTTTGATAGAAACCACTCTTGGTGCCTCATGATAGACAAAAATGACCTAACAACAACGTAATAGAAATGTCATTTGATGGCAAGTCCAACATTTATGTAACACTGCAACCAAATACAACAAGCAAAACATCAAGCAAAAATTGAAGTTCTGCCTGATTGCATCTGCATAGTGACAAAACAACTGGTTAAAAAGGATGAAAATTCAGTTGAACAAATTATTCATGTTAGGGAGACATGAAAAATTCTTGCTATTTACTGAACTCAGCTTAAAAAAGATGCAAGCAAACTTGCTTGTATGTATGCACATAGCCTAAATGATCTAAATTGTAGCAAATTGATTCCATTTTTAAAATAAAAATTTCCCATTTTTATTGGTGGAGTTGGGGTATTCAGATACAACTTTCTAGTTAGAATTGTTTCATGGTCCCTCTGCTAGTTAGACCTGTAATGCAATTCTTCCTTCCTCAGAGTAAATAGCTTGAGCAGGAATTGGATACAGTCATCCTTCAGTATCTGTGGGGGAATGATTCCAGGACCCCTATGGATACAAAATCCGCTGATGCTCAAGTCTCTTATATAAAATGGCATAGTATTTGCATATAACCTATGCACATCCTCCCATATATGTCAAATCATCTCTAGATTACTTATAATACCTAATATGATGTAAATGCTATGTAAATAGTTGTTATATTTGTTTAGGGAATAATAACAAGAAAAAAGTCTGTACACATTCAGTAGAGACTCAACCATCGTAGGCCTTTCAATCTGAGGTTGGTTGAATCCGCAGATGCCGAACCCACGGATACGGAGGGCCGACTGTGATTTTAAATCCAATGCAATGCCATTTCATTCTCAGAACGCCTGACTTAGGGAAGCCTAAGATATTGTTTAGGTTCAGAGACTGTGAAAGTTAAAGTGTTGCTCTAGAAACAGAAAACCTTTTGTATTGACATTGACATTCAAAAGTCTTGCTTTTTCGTTACACTTCGGATATACAGAACTGTTGTGGATCAAAATTTGTAATGTGTGATACCGCATAGCGCATGTTAGTTTGATCTTATAATGCGTGTCAGTAGTCTTTGATCTACACTTAGAATAACTCTCTGTGGTTTCTTTCATGCCTGCTCTCCACAGGCATGTTTTGGTGACTGATTCTTCATATTTCTATTCTCTACACTTGCTTTTTATGTTGCCCACATTGCTTATTTTCTGAGCTTGATTCTCAGGTATAGAGATATATGTTCTGTTGATTTGATTTAATGTTGGGCAGGAACATAGCAAATGACCATAGAAACACAGAGCTTTAAAATTGGTTTTTATGTCTATCAAATATCATCTGTCCCTCATTCCCTAATTCTACAAAGGTTAGTAGTTCCAGAGAGACATAAAGTGACTTGGTCAGAAGAAACTAGCGTGATTGTTAACTTTATGTGTCAACCTGACTGTATCACCGGGTGCACAGATACTTTGCTAAACTTTATTTCTGGGTGTGTCTGTGAAGGTCTTTCCAGATGAGATTAGCTTTGGAATCAGTAGACTGAGTAAAGAAGATTACCTTCCCCAGTGTGAGTGGGCATCGTCCAATCCGTTGAGGGCCTGAATAAAACAAAATGCAGAGGAAGTGAGAATTTGCTCTATCTGCTGACTGTTGAACTGGAACATTGGTCTTTTCCTGCCCTTGGACTGGGACTTACATCATCAGCACTCCTGGCCCCAGGCCTTTGACTTAGACTGGAACCACATCACCAGCTTTCCCGGGTCTTCATCTTGCGACTGGCAGATCATGGGATTTCTCAGCTTCTATAATTGTGTAAGCTGATTCCTTATAATAAATATCTTTATATACAGTCATGCATCGCTTAACAGGGATATGTTCTGAGAAATGCATCATTAGGCGATTTTATCATTGTGCAAACATCAGAGAGTGCACGTACGCAAACCTAGATGATATGCCTACTACACACCTAAGCTATATGGCACTAATCTATGGAATACCAGTGTATACACTGTCTGTGGTTGACCAAAATGTCATTGTTATGTGGCGTGTGACTGTATTTGTGTATATCCTATTGGTTCTGTTTCTCTGGAGAACACTGACTAATACAGCTAGTCATGGCAGAGATAGGACTAGAGCCCAGTTGTGAATCTACTGCCATTTATCACACCATGCCTTTGAAAATGCCTGGCATGGTGCCTAATATGAAAGAAGTAGACAATAAATGTTTTTGAAATGATGAATGAATACTAATAGTTTAAGAAAACATTCTGACTTTATCTTGCAACAGATAGACAGGGCCTGATAGTAGCTGCAAATTTTCATCGTTCCATTGCTCTTTGTAAATTAAAAAACTCTCTCCTCCCATAAAAAAACAAAAAAAACCCCTGAAAGTGGGCATCATCATATGCCTTTCTCTTGCTTTAGATATTAATTTACTTATCATAACAGAGATTGTAGTCACTGATGAGTCTTTTATAGGAACTCTTTGTAGTTATGCTTGTATATGGCCAGTTCTTTGCATAAGTGAGTAGAAAATTTGACAGACTGACCAAGTTAGTTATAATGCCCACATTTCTGATGCAGCCTTTAGTCACACGAAGTTTATCGACCACATCTCCTAGATCTTTAGAGGTAATAGGTTCGGTCAATCTAAGCAACATCTTGTCATGAGCACAAGGGAGAGCAATGCTTCTGAACTAGAGCATGCATACGAATCATCTGGGAATCTTGTTAAAATGCAGATATTATGATTCATAGGTCTGTAGTGGGCACTGAGACTCTGAATTTCTAACAAGTTCTCAGATGCTGCTAAAGTTTCTGGTTTGGGGTTCATGCAGAGTAGAAAGAAGCTAGCTACTAGAGAATCTGACTATCTGACTGTTGTGTCTGATTCTCTACTTTTGCCTCAGTCCTTCTTGTTTTTTGGTTAAAGATCTTATATACTAATAGTGGGAATCCACACCCCACAACATTTAAATAAGGCTAAAAACTCTTACTAGTCCTGAAGTTTCCATTTGCTCCCCTATATATGTATATATATAATGACCTCAGTCTTTCTTTTCTCTTTGCACATGTAGATCCAGAGCCATGTACTATCTGATTCTATGATTATTTTGTGGAGTAATATCAGAATTTAGGGGAAACTTTTAGAAACATAGATAAGCAAGTCTGTGTTTGGAAATATGGTTCACTTAAAGACTCATAGTTTAATTTAGAGATCAAGAAAAAGGAGTCATTTGATTTAAAATGGTTATTGTTGGGAATATAGGTAGTATCATTGAAAGTTAGTCTGGAGAAGAAGTTTACATTTTCATTGAAATGACATCCACATACATACATTTGTAAAAGAGAGAGGGAAAAAAAGAAGAAAAAAACATTTTAACCACAAGATGTCAGTAAAACATATATAAAAAAAGGGTTTCAAATAAATAATGATTTCAGATCTCTGTGGAAATGATTGTCAAAATAAATAGCATTTCCTAATGCAGTGGTATGCAGAAATGCCTCAGCAAAGCAAATTATTTGTAGTATTCTTGGATAATCACACTCTAAATTGCAAGCTGTATAAACTGGGCATCTTCTTGGGTCCTCAGTATTTGCAGAGGACAGTTTTCAATTAAAAAACCAATTGCATTGTAATATTTCTTATTTATTTTGGTCCCATTTAACCAACAGCTAGTGTCATATGTTACATGTAAATATTCCCAAGATGTGAACTCTAGAAGCTTTGACTAGTCCTCAATTCCACATGACATATTTAATTTTAACTGCCTTTTTGTATAAAGAATACATTTATTAAAAATTTTGAAGATGTTTTACCGTTCCACTCTTTGTGACACTACATTGCTTTTTTTTTTTGCTGAGGAAAATTGGCTCTGAACTAACATCTGTGCCCATCTTCCTCTATTTTGTATGTGGGACACTGTCACAGCATGGCTTGATGAGTGGTGTGTCCATCCACACCCAGGATTTGAACCTGCGAACCCTGGGCTGCTAAAGCAGAGCCCTGAAGCACACGAATTTAACAGCTACACTGCTGGGCTGGCCCCTGCATTTCATTTTTAAAAAATTTTTATTGATTTATTTTTTTGTGAGGAAGACTAGCCCCGAGCTAACATCCATTGCCAATCCTCCTCTTTTTTTGCTGAGGAAGATTGGCCCTGGGATAACATCCGTGCCCATCTTCCTCTACTTTATATGGGACGCCGCCACAGCATGGCTTGACGAGCAGTGTGTTGGTCCATGCCTGGGATCCGAACCTGTGAACCCTGGGCCACCAAAGTGGACATGCAAACTTAACCACTATGCCACTGGGCTGGCCCCTACATTACTTTTTTTTTTATCTTGAAAATATGCCTCACTTTTTTTAGCCTTTTTATCTTAGTCATGAAGGCCCCTGTATTGTCTACTAAAAATCAGATTGTGTTGTGAGTATCCTATCAACAGTTCATTGGAAAGCTGCCTAAGTTTACCTAAGCAATGTCTAATAGAAAGGTGAGGTAAATATTGCAAAGCTACAAAGATATCCAGATGAATGAAACACTCTTTTCCTTTCGGAAAAGGATCGGAAAGGTAAAGATAAAGGATGTTAGGAAGGGTTCTGTGAAGGACAAAGAGACAGACTGAATTATTCAATACCCGTTCTAGTTCTTTAAATAACTTTGCATGAGGTAAAGCTCTGCTCTCCATATATTCAGAACTTGAAAATACCCTCGAATGCCAGCTACTGAGCCAAAACTTTTGGCAGTCAACTGGGGATGGGAAAAGGAAAAATGTTCTGGCTGGAGTAATGGGTGGAATTTCTTCTAATTCCTGCCATTGGCAGGATGTCTGGGTGTCAGTTGTTCTGGGACTGGAAATTGGCCAGAGAAAGGCTGAGGCCAAAAAGCCAAGGAGTGACACCTGTGCAGGTGTGCCCTGGCTCTTGGGTAGATATCCCCTATGCAAGACAGTAGAGACTGTACTTCTGTTTGTCTAGACTCTGCTGAATGGTTGGGTAGCAGTACATAAATTATGTATGTCTAAATATGAGTGAGATTCCCTTAAAATCAGTGCTCAGAAATGAGGGAGTAGTCTTTTTGGAATTTATGAATACTAAAGACTTCAGGTATATGAAGTCTGCTATACTGGCGTGCTCTTTCAATTACTCTATTTTGAATTAAAATACCACTATTGTTTGAAATAAGTCAACAATATCAATCAACGCTACATAATGATGCTTATAGTGGTTACCTGACAGAATTAAAAAATAAGGAGGGAAAAAATTTCACATAGACTTAGTAAACATTCTGGGGGGTGTCATGTCACAACAAGAAGTGATGCTGGAAGCTTATGTAGATGTGAGCTTGAAATCACTGACGAGGAGAGAGATGTGCTGAAACCACAGTGTGTTATTTTGCAACAATGTAGTAGTTAATGAAACAATGAAGCCCTCAAAACTTAAGCTGCAGTTACACACAAAACATAACGACGTAAGTACAGAACTGAGTTTAATATATGAGGAATCATACTTTGAGTAGAACTATCATTATCACTTAGTTTACTATTACTGCTGCCACATTCTGAAAAGGTGTATCTTTTTTGGATACAGACATACAGAAAAAAATCCAGTCACAAAGTTTATTTTGCCATCCTTAAATTAGGTTGTAAAACAAATAATACAAATTTTACTATTTTATCTTCTTAATTTAGCTGATGAAGTTAAGCTGTTAATTTAAAAAATAGGCTTGATTAAAAATTGAGCCCATTGTGGCAACAGCCCTATATGCCAACAAGGCCACCATCCATTGTGACACCAACATGGGGAACATGTGTGGCACACAATGACAAGTGGACTGTATTGGATCCTTATCCCTTAGCCCGAGTAAATAAAATGCCTTAATCACAATAGACACCAATTTAAGATTTGGAATGGCAGCAGATACCACTATTATGTCTCCAACCAACCACAAGTGTACACTCCAGCATCATAACCAGTGACTAAGAGGACTCATGTCATGGCCAGAGATACGCAGGACTGGGAAAAAACACAGTATCTCCTGGGTTTTCCATCTACCTGTTACATTCAGAAAACAGGTGTCATCTAAATGGTAAATGGCATGTAAAATATCAACTGAAAATTCACATGCCATCCTTACAAAAGCAGGGCTATATTCCTGGCTGAAGCAATCACAGAAGTCACACTCAGAGATTGCCTCAGGAAGAGGCGGGGAGGCAGAGGAATAGCAGTAGACATAGCAACATGGAACACCGAGAGATTGTTTTCCTAACAGCGACTGACACTGTAGGCAAATCAGGGTTAGATTGAGCTGCCCTATATGTGGGCCCAATTCATCCCAAAGCGAATTTAGGTACAATTCAGCTTAAAGTTTATTTTTCTCTAGAATTGCTTTGGGCTGGCTAAACAGAACATGACGACAGTGGGAGTTGTTATTAACCTTGATTACAGTGAGGAAGCCACATCACTACTGCATAATCAGGGGATGAACACCTTTAGGTTGGAAGGTGATAATTGTCTTGTCCAGCCAATACTATTTCCTGGCCTGTGGATTAGGCAAGGGGATGGGAAATCTATACTGTGGGTTAGGAGTGAGGGGATCCCAGGGCATGCTGGTGCCAACATGCTATTGTCTCCCTGATGGGGGCCTGAGAAAGAGAAAGGTTAGAGCTGTTAGGTAAGCCCCTGGCAGCCCAGGATGGATGGATAAATGGGAGGGAGACATTTATTGACAATTTGAGGTCAAGAGACTATGGGAGAATAAGCTTGTTTTCTAGGTCAGGTGGAAAGGAAGAGCCTGCCAGGACTGTCACCGTTTCCTTATTGTAAGACTCATGCTTCTCTTCCCGATTTTGGGCATCATTTGTCTTCTTTATTCCTCAACCTGGGGATACTTCCACATTTGGCTCAGAGTCCAGGGGCACTCCTATATTCTTAGACTAATTATGGGAACTCCACTATCATAACTTTTTTAGTCAGGTAAGCCTCCAGTAATATAAAGTCTTTGAGTTTACACTACATAACCCAATCCTAAAATCTGAGTTTTTCTGCATGTTCATATAGCTTATAACCAGTCACCACAAACGGGACTTCATAACTGGAGCTAATTCTCAGCATTCAAGGTGCTCCAAAGAGAACTGACTTTGCCAGATGGGTTTTCTATCTTGGGGCACCACGTATAGTCTGCTGTCAGAGGCCTCTTTGGGGCTGGACTATTGTAGCTTATGCACCCCAAAGTCCTGTTATATGCTGTCTTGGGTGACCCCCGGCCTCACCTCTGATCCTTGCCTATACTTGTTTGGGAAAGTAAGAATGGAAGTTGCCCTGATTCTGGTTATCATTTGGCTGAAGAGGCACGTTTAGAGCAGTTCTGTTTTAAGAAGTCCTCCCCTGGTCATCAGGGACACTGGACACTTCACCATGGTCGGTTTGTCTTCGAGATAACAGGCTTCCTCACAGAGATGCTTGATACAATCTTGAATGAAAAGTAAGTGTATAGAATATTTATCTCCACGTCGGGAAGAACAAGCATTAGCAGAATGACTCCTTGGGATGGCAGTCCAGTTGACTATTTAGATAAATTATTCCAGGATGAGAATACTACAGTTAACATCTGCCATGAATTGTATCCTCATAGTCTTTGAGCTCACACAAGCTGCTGCTAAATGAGAAGGTAACACTTTTATTAATTTGTCTCAAATAATCATCATTCAAAGAGGCATATCTCATGTTGAATCTTTACCCGGGGGACCATTAGGGTGAGCCTCCTTGACTCTTCTCTGTCTCACCTCATCTCTGAGCCATCAACACTTCTGGTTCGTTAAATATTTAAAAATATTCTCATATTCTGACTACTTCTCACTAGTTCTACAGACACCATTCTTTTCTAAGCCACCTTCTCTTCTGATTTATTGCCGAAACCTCTACATAAGTTTCCCAGCCTTCTCTACAGTCTATTTTTCACAAACCTGCAATAGTCAGATCATGCCACTCCTCTGCTTTAAATTCTCCAGTGGCTTTTCATCTCACTCACAGTAAAAGCAAAGGTTTCAAGGCCTCAACAGAAGCTTCGCCATCCTACGATAACAGGCCCTTTTCTCTCCCTGTGCCATGTTCTACCACCGTTCCCTTCCTCACTCCACTCCATACCCTTGCAGTTTCTTCAGTGTGCCCATCATGCTTTTCTGCTCTTGTTTCTTCTCTTTTAATGCTCTCCCTTTCACTCTCATGTCAACGTGGCTTGCTCTTTCCTTCTTCAGGTCTCTGTTTAAATGTTGCTTTATCAGAGATAACTTCCCTGAAGACCCTGTTTAAAATAGAAAACGTCTGCTTCTTTCATTCCCTATCCCTTTCACCTGTAACATTGACATATTACATGTTTTTGTTTAGTTGTCCACTTATTTATTGTCAGTTTTCTCTCTACTGGAATGTAAACTACTTTTTCAGTAAGGACGTGTCAGTTCTATCCGTGTTTATATTTCAGTGCCTAGAGCAGTGTCTGGCAAGTAGTAGGTCCTTCTTACATATTTGTTAAATAAATGAATGAAATGTAGCATGTGCTGTCCAGTTCATCACTATCTACATTATTCCATATCTTCTTTCGTAAGTCTATTTCACTCCTTTACATCACCTGCCTAGCCCTTGTGGGTATATGGATTTGTGACTCGGCCTATCGCTTAAAAAAACAAAGGTCAGTTTAGGAACACATGGACAAATATCCACACAGCAAATATCTCTTTGAGAAACATAAAAATCTCTGTTAGTCCATCTCCCTGCCTCTTTCCACCCCCCACCCAGGACGGAAAGTCCACGTCTCAAGAATGGGGGCCTTACTTTCTTGAGAAAGAAGAAAAATACTTCACTTCTCCAGTCTACGGTAGTGACTCAAGGCTTAAATTAGCTCCTCTGAGGTAGAAATGTGACAAACAATAAACATATTTGTATAATGTTGAATAAATGATTTTTGATTAAATGGAATTGTACATAACTCAGAAATGTCTTCATTTAAGGTCAGAATGATTTTTACTGTACTGTGGTTTTTAATACTTTGTTTCACCCCACAATGAATATTTAAAAATATATAAGAACTGAGGGAAAGGAAATTATGGCTTAAATGAACTCTTCTGGCAATATTTTATATTTATTCAATTTATTAATTACATCCAGGGGAAGGCATCCATTTTAATTTTAATTTTATGGTATTACCGAATAATTGAATACACATGTGTAATCAATTGCATTCCAATGAAGATACAGAACATTTTCAGAACTCTAAAAAGTTTCCCTGTGTCCCTTTGTAATCATTCCCCCTTACTTCCTGTCCCAGGCAACTACTGATCTGCTTTCTGTCACTATGGTTTTACCTATCTTAGAATTTCTTGTAAAATGGATTATAAATATGTACTCTTTTATGTCTGATTTCATTTGCTCAGCATAATGTTTTTGAGAATCACCCATGGTTTACAGGTATTAGCAGTTTGTTCTTTTTTATTGCTGAGTAGTATCCCACTGTTGGATGGTACCAGTTTGCCTATTCATTTACCTGTTGACAGAGTTGATAGAGTTGATAGGGGTGTTTCCAGTTTTCGGCTTTTATAAATAAAGCTGCCATGAATATTTGTGTACAGGCTTGTGTGGATATGTTTTAACTTTTTTTGGATAAATACTTAAGAGTAGAATTCCTGGGTCAACTGGTGAATATAAGTTTAATTTTATTAAAAAAATTCTGACAATCTTTATTTTTTTGTAAAGGGAAAACTTCTTTTGTAATTTATCTGCTTTGCATTGTGCTCATATTTTCATGATTAGCTTTTTTTGTGTGGAGAAGGTGAAGACTCAAATGTGGCTATTGCATTTATTGTCAATCAGGCTGGTATAGAAATTGAGAAATGGCTTTCAAATAAGGGAAAATTTCCTTTCCCTAAAACTCTGTGACTGGATGATGTGTGTCTCCTGGGGCTGCTGGGAGGATTAAGTGAACTGAGACATTGAAAATGCTTAACACAGTGCCTGGCACATAGTTCATGTTCAGTGATGTCAGTTGTGATTATCATCTGAGTTTATTAATAAATTAGGATAAGAGAGATGTGACCCCAGTGGTGTAGAAGTTAAACTATGACTTTGTACTATACTGTGATCATCTTTCTGAAAGGCTTACCTCACAACATCTGTAACAGCTTGTTCACCTGCATCATTGGCTAATAATGTGTGTTCATCTACATTAAATACTTGAAAGCAAGTTCAGAGGATCAAATCACAGAGAAAGGCAGAATCCAATAATGTCGCAAACTGCAAAATGAGAAAATAAGAGCAGAATCACAAGGTGGAAAATTATAATAATTTAAGGCTATGGATACTTTTGTAAAGACTTCCTAGTTTTCTAAAATAAGATAATTTCATTAAAGCCTATGACTACTTTTAACTTTTGCTGGGTCAACTTTGGTGCTTAACTCTTTTCTCTGATGAAAGAACCATGCTGACAACATACAGCGGGCTTCACTTTTCTGCCTTTATTTTTAAAAATGCACTAATCTTGAAGACTCCTTAATCTGTGGTGGCATTGTTAAACCCTGAGGTGGAGAGGAGAAAAAATACTCAAGTTTATTAAAGAAGCTGCATTTTTAAAACAAAGGGAAACCCTTCCTGTAATGTGTATTTTGATCAGAAGAACTAACCACTTTGTTTTGTTTCTTGGCAAGTGGTCTTTGTGAAAGCATGTTGCTGATCTCGAAGCTCCAGATATCCAAGACACTGTGGGCAGGCTCTGTTCCCAGTCAAGAATAGTTATTGGATACCTCTAATTTTCAGCACAGCAGAAGACCTTTTGTGTAATTAATTTTCATTTTTGATGAGAAATCAAGTTGGAATTAAATTGACTTGGTAGAGATAGGTGTAGTGATTCTTTCTGAAATGAAATTGAATTAAGATGAAAAGGATTGCAGTGGTTAACAGCCTCATGAATCAAGTGCTGTTTGAAAAAGTCTTCATTTCTGTAGTGAATTTCACTGAAATTGTCAATTGGTAAAATGTGTACATTCTCTATCAATGTTCTTCAGCCACATAATCTGACTAAAAATTGAGATAATTAGAGAATAGAATCACCTCCTATTCATCCTGTTGGTGAGGGAGGGATTCTTGTTCTAGGGTTACAGGGATGGCTGAACACACAACACCCAACACTGGACAGGAGATATTGACAGCTCTTGGAATTAGTGCTGTGTTATGAGGAAGCCTGGATGCACCTCCTTGAGGGTGAAAGAACATAGAGTGAGGCCCAGAGGAAAGCCAGCACTAACTGCCAGAGAGGTAGATATACATATACTAACAGCTTGGTAGAAAAGGACATCACATGTCACATAGGGCCTCATGGAGGTTGTACTCAGGAATGGAGTGAACAACCAGGGGCTGTGGGAGGCAGGCTTTGTAGTATCAAGAGGGTGGGGTGCCTTCTGGTTGCAGTGGGAAAGTGTCATTGGCTTGTTTGAATAATTCCACAGACTAGCAGAGAACTGAAGCTTGCTGTTAAGGGATAAGCAGGAACTGCACCCGGTCCATTTGACGAGGAGGTTGTTTAGCTAGGACATCTTTTGCACAGGAGCAGAGTAGGAAAGGGAACTTGTGGTTAGGACTTTGAGTCCCTGGCGATTTCACCAGATATCAAAGCAGCACAGAATATTGGATCTTAATTTTAAGCCTTATATCACACTATGCAACTAATATTTAATAAGAGCTACTATGTGCCAGGCATTGTGCTAGAAGCTGAGGGTAATTAAGACAAATAATGTATCGCTTATGCATTTAAGGAGTTTAAAGTTTCGTAGAAAGAGCCAAACATGTGAATAGGACCAGAGGACACAAAAGAAAAGTAATCAATCTTATCTAGATAAGGTAAGAATAATTTCCCCAGAAAAGGACTTGTTTCTGCCTCCTTTATGAATAAGAAAAATCTTAGCAGAAGCTCTACCAGAAGATATTCCTTTATATGTGTCTTTTGGGGGGGTCTAGTTTATATTGTGTGCCCGTATCTAAATCAGTCCCTGGTTAGGGGAATCTGCTAGCTGATTGATTTAGACAAGTCATCATTCGGCTGCTGAGGTTGGAGAGGAAACCATGTAGCACATGGCTGCTCAGAAAAATCGACAAGACAATTCTAATTTAATTCCTCTCCGTCTACATATCTTCTCTTCCTTTACCTCCTTCTCCTCTTTCTTCTCCTCCTTTTCTTCTTTACCTTCTCCTTCTCCTCCTCCTCCTCTTTCTCCTTCTCCTTCTTCTTACAAGATGTGGGGAGATTCATAGTTGGGTTGGCATTAACAGCTTCTGCCTCATATTCCCATATCTGATCCATCACTGAGTGCTGTCAAGTCTAGCTCCAAAATATTTCTAGAGTCTTTCCACTTCTCTTCAAGTCCACTGCCCCTACCTTAGCTGAGGCAAGTGGGGCTCTTTGCCTGGGCTCTGCACTTTGGAGGGCTCCTATCACAATCAATTTATTAACAAGGATGCCTTTGTTAGTTGGCTCTGGTGCTCAACACAGGCACAGCATGAGATCCTTAAGCCTAAGCATCTAATCACATGATTAACACTGTTCCTTTCCCAGGGAAATACTTTTCCACAACTCTTACCCTACATTCTTTAAGCCAACAATGACCACTTAAAAAAAGCTATGAAGGCTTATGGGGTGTGCTTTCACCAATGTCACAGATTTAGTATATTCAAGGAGTTGTGCAACCATCACCTCAATTTAAGTTTGAACATTTTCATCACCACAAAGAGAATTTCTATACCCAGTAGCAGTCGTTCTCTATTTCCTTAACCCCTTCCCCACCCTCTCCTAGTGCACTAGAGAAACACTAATGTAGTTAATCTCTTTACAGATTTACCTATCATGGACATTTCATTTAAGTGGAATCATACAGTATGTGGTCTTTTGTGATTGACTTCTTTCACTCAATTGCAATGGATTCTTGCACAATGCTATATTGTTCTTCAGTAGGACTGAGTGTTTGTTTCTTTACTTATGAAATAGGAAATTCCCCACATTTAGGAAGGGTATGCAAAAGATACTGAGTAACCCTAAATATGTCAAATGTCCATTACCCATAGCTAGCAACATCTTATTCTTTAGGTCTCAGCTCAAATGTCACCTCTGAGAACTCCCTGTACATCCTAGTTAAAGATAGACCATCCCTGTTATTCCATCTCCCAGACATTTGTTTGTTTTTTTAAAGCACTTAGGATAACTTGAAATTATTTTAATTGTCAGTCAGTTTGTGTGTGTGTGTTTGTGAGCTGTCTCCCTTACTAGAGCATAGACTTCATGAGCAAATGAACCATGTCTATCTTGCCACCATTGTACCTCCAGCATTTAGCACAGTGGTTCAAAGTAAGCACTCAATTTTTGAATGGGTAAATAAATGAATGTTATTGAATGGTAAAAAGAATGTAGTAGGAGACAAATGCTTGATGGGGAGTGATGATAATGAGCTCAGCATGGAGATTTTAAGTGTGAGAAAACTGGAATATCCAGGTGACCGTGTCTTCTAGGCAGCTGATAGACATAGTTTATACATACATTTTTAAAGTTAAATAGTGTAGAGGGCCTACAGGAAAATGCAATATTCTCTGCTCTACTCTACCCTCTGTCCATCTCTCTAGAGTACACATAACCTTGTTTAGCTCCTTTAGTGGTTACTGCCACTGTCTGTATCTTTAAATATAACGCTATATTGTTCATTTAAATTCTCCGGTCATACATTCTACTGGCTGTTCAGAATCATGTCACGTTTGAATTGGTTTCATGTTTGAACTATGTTGCTTGTATCGTTTTAATTATTATGCCTGGAGTACCTGATTCCTTTTTTTCCCTCTGATGGATGAAAAAGCATGTTTCTTCTTTATCATATTACTAATATTTCTGGTTTCTTATTTATGCTCTATACTTTTTAGAATCGATTATTTTCTTTTCCTTGAAGTCATTGATTTCCTGTTTTAAACTGAAGTGGTTGCATAAACTGTGGCTTTATTGTACAATATTCTGCTTTTCTGGAGGTTTAAATTTCCTTTCTTTCTTGTTTCTTGTAAAGGCAAAAACATATATTGATACAAAATCCCCTTAAGGAAATAAAATTTCAGCCAGAAATGAGAGAAATTCTACAGGTATGTAAGCTACTTTATATTATAGAGGTAGAATATTAGACCTCAGAATTTGACTATGGCTTATAATTATCATTTAATTATAAGTTCCATAGGTATGGAGAACTCTTTGCAACTGACATGGTTCCAGACTAATCAAGCATTGTGTCTCTAATCCTAGTGCTTATTGTATTATAATCAAAGGAAAAAGATGAGCAGAGAATCTTCCTGACAAAATTCCTGCTAGATTCAAAGTCATAACTAAGACAAGCAACTTAGAACATAATTCAAGTGCTGTTTTCTGCTGAGATATGAGTAGAGATTGTAGGTGATGACCTGATCTTTATCATTTATTAAATATATGAAAATATTTCAAGACTGAAAAACAGGTAGTTTTCATACTCTTTGAGGCAAAGTATGAAAAATTAGATATCCCAGAAATAAATTCCTCAGAGTCTGTTTCATTTTGGTAAATAGTATTTAATGGTATAAAACATAAATTTATAAAACACATACACACAGAGGCGTGTATATAAAAGACCTGATTGGCACTGAGACCAGGCTGCCATAAGGCACAGTAATTGTGCCAGCGTAACCATCCTTGTCACATTAATGTGCCCCATTATGTGGTGATTAAACCTTTCCATTTATCTGGCTTGCCATAACGTTTGCATTCCAAGCAGAAATGAGGAATACAAATTATGCTTAGGCAAGGGGAAAAGCTTATATTGAAATCACGATGACAACTTACAGTATACAGTGTATAGAAAGTTTGCATACTGCTTTTCACATAGATTTGCTCATCTGCTTTCCATAACAACTCTGAGAAATGCATGTTGCTATATTAGCTCCACTTTATTGCTGACAAAACCGAGGATCAAAAAAAGTTGTTATGTTTTTCAAGGGAACTGCTGATAAAGAGCAGAGCAGGAGGATTTAAACCCAGAAATCCAGACTTTTACTCTCTTTACTTATACCACAAAATTATCTGTTTATCACCTATTAATGTTTATTACGTAGGCTGTATCTGCACAATAAAGGAAAGACACTGGATACTAGTAGACATCCAAATTGCTCATATAAAGTGTTATTTACACCCCAGCACCCCTTCTAAAGGTCAAAGTGAAGTAAGGGCAGAAGACCTGACCTCAATCCTGGCTGTTTCCAGAAAAGTATATGATTAAGGAGAACAATACTATGTGTGTCCAGCACTTTCCACCACACCCCCCAGATAAGTTCTGATGAAAGCTTTGTGATGAGAAAGAAGTCATTAAATTATCAAAGCATGTTCCCACTGCTTTGCCTCAGCAGTGTTTATAGGTTAAGCAGTCTTTTAGTTGCTATACAGTTTTTGAGCAACTACTATGGGTCAGCATGATTCAGAATGTAAACAAAAACAACACAACAAAATGATTGCAGATTGTGGTCAATGATATGAGGGAAATAAGCAGAGAAAGGCAAAATTCTTTTAAATGAAGGAGTCAGGAAAGCCTCTCCAGAGAAGGGACGTTTAAACTGAGCCCTGGAAGATGGGCTGGAGCCAGCAGTGTGGGAGCCTGGGGAAGAACGTCCTGCAGGGGACACAGAAAGAGCAAAGCCCTGAGAAGGGAAAAGAACTCAGAGTGTGCCAAGAACTGACCAAAGAGCCATGACCAGGCTCAGTGGGCAAGGAGAGAGAGAGCAGGATGTGGAAGTGGAGAGGTAGGCAGGACCTAGTAGGCGATGTAAGGAGAGCAGATTTTACTCTGAATGCAACAGAAAGCCATTGATAGGGTTTAAGCAGATGTGACATGATCTAACTTACATAGGAAAGAAGGTCACTGTGGAGGATCTGCTGACAATGGGTGGAGGAGCCCAGAGCTGAAGCAGGGAGACAGCTGGGATATTCCCGGCATGAAGAGGAGGCAGTGGTATGGACTATGGTGGTAGCGGTGGGGTTGGGCAGAAATGGATATTTGCAGAATAAATGAATGAGTCTTTTTGGGGGGTTTAAAATAATGGACCTAACTTCTACCCTGGAGGCCAAGCCTATAATAGCTACTAACTGTCAGTCACAGAAACTTCTAGTTCATTAAGTCACAGAGCCTTTGCCAATTACCTGGGCTCCTTTACTAAGGACAGCTTCTCCTTCAAATTATCAAGAAGTGGTTTCTTCTTTAGAAATGAATACACACAATTTAAATAAATTCTTTATTGACAAGTAACATATCTATAGTAACATGCACAAATCTTAAGTGGACACATTGATTAATTTTCTCAAAGTGAAGATACCTGTGTAAAAAGCTCCCAGATCAAGAGAGAGAAAGACATCCCCAGCATCTCATAAGCCACTTTCTGTTTCCTGTCAGTCACTCCTCTCCTGACCTCCCCAACTAACCACTATCTGACTTCCTTCACCACAGATTAGCTTTGTCTGTTTTTACACTTTATATGAATAAAATTGTACAGTATGTACTTTGTTGTGACTGTCTTCTTTCACTCAGTATGTGTGATTCATCCATATTGTTGCCAGCAGTGTATGGATTGTTTATTCTCATTGCTGTATAGTATTCCATTTCCCAACAATACCAATGGAAGAGTCCCATAATTTTTCTGTCCTACTTTGATGGACATTTATTCTTTTATTAGTGAGAATAGAATTGAATCATGCTCTCTTGCATGGCAGTCTGGGTGATAAATGTCTGTTAATATTTAGGGGAGTTTCCTCAGTTCAAATAAAAAGAAAATTAAAGCTTATTATTTGATATGGACCCTTTTTTTACAAATATTAGTACAATTACACATGTTAGTACAAATTTACAAATATTAGTATACATTTGATGGCAATAATGATGAAAAATTAATTTATCATGTCAGGCACTGTGTGAAGTTTTTAAACATAATCTCTCACTCTATCCTTCCAGGCACCATGTGAGCTATGTACTAATTACCTATCCACTTTTCCAAAAGGAAATTGAGACTCAGGGAGATAATTTGTCTCAGAGCAGAGTTTCACCAGAGAAACAGATCTAATAGGATTTATATGTAGCTATATATGTATATTCATATGTTGATGTAGATAGATAGATGATAGATAGATAAATAGGTTTATGGCAGGGAATTGGTTTACATGATATGGGGGTTGGCAAAGCAAGTCTGAAATCTCTGTAGGGCAGGCCACCAGGAAGGGCAGGCTGGAATTTTGGGGCGTGGGTGGAAGCTGCAGTCCATAGGCAGAATTTCTTCTTCCTTGGGGAAACCTCAATTCTGCTCTTAAGGCCTTTTAACTGATTGAATCTGGCTCACCCAGATTATCCAGGATAATCTCCTTTATTAAAGCAAACTGATTATAGACTTAATCACCTCTACAATATACCTTCACAGAAACCCTGAGATTAGTGTTTGATTTAATAATCTGGCTCAGTTGACACATATAAAACTGACCGACACAGTCATGTAACTAGTAGAGAGCAGGACTGAGTTATCAATTCAAGCCTGTGTGATCTCAGTTTCTATGATCTGTTAAAAAATTAGTCTAGGCTGAGGGCAGAGCATGTCCCAAGATTCTGGGGTGGTAATGTACTGAGGATAATCAGGAATAAAAAGAAGGCCAGTACGCCTGAAGCACACAGATCTGGGAGAGGCGAGAGATAAAATGAGACTCCCAAGTTTGGTAGGCTTCTGGCAGGGTCTCGGCCAAATACCAGCTGTGTGATCTTGGGAAAGTTACATGAACTCTCTGTTACTCACCTTGTAAAATGGGTAATGGAAGCTATTTCCTAAGATTGATTAAATACATTAATACATGTAAAGTGCTTGGAATAGTGCCTGGCACAGGTAAGTATGGCATAAACGTTAGCCATTAATATCAGTGGGGTTTTGGGAGGGGTAGGGTAGGGGCATTGTAAACTTGCTCTTAAGCAGCCATCTTTGCCTGAATCCTTCATAGAACTTAATGTATAAGAAAGGAGGACTCACAGCCAATAAGGTAGGGTTGCATAGCTCAGTAAGTAGTGTTGGAAACACTGGCCAGCCCTTTGAAAAAATTAAATAGGGAGACTCACCTTAAACAGTGTATCAAAATAAAAACTAGGAGAGTTCAAAGTATAGACACACCATAAAAAGGAAGAAAACATAGGCAAATATTAAGCAAGGTAGGAAATTACAGAAGAAATGATAGTACATCTGATCATGTAAAAATTAAAACTTTATCTCTGATTCATCATAATCAAAATTCAAGAGCAAATGTCAATCCTGTTTGCTACAAAGGTGTGACAGCCTAAAACACATAAAATAAATCAACACCCCAATATATAAATGGGCAAGTTATATGAACAAACATTGAAAAAAGTGAAAAAAAATTGACTCATAAATGTATGAAAAGATTTAATCATAGAGTTAATGGAAATTAAAATATAATTTAAGTGCATTTTTTTTGCCTAGCAAATTAGTAAAAATTAAAAAAGTAAATTAGTAAAAATAAAAAAATCATTTTGCAAATGAGGGTATGAGAAGATAATCACAAATGTGTATTCTGTTTGTTAGCAGTATATTTTGGTACAATCCTTCCGATAAGCATTGTGGCAATAATATAAAATTTAAAAATATTCTTTGCCTAGTAATTTCACTTAGTCTTCAGGAAGGAAATAATCTTTAATTCTGACAAAGTGTGATGTATAGAGATATTTATTACAGCATTATTTATAATAAAGAAGCAGCCTAAATGAACAGCTAGGTGAAATGTTTATATCTATGTGATTAGTACAAAACGATTTAAAATTGTGTCTATGAAGGAGGTGGGGGAAACGAGGAGAAGTTGGTCAAAGGGTACAAAGTTTCAATTATATAGGAAGAGTAAGTTCTGGAGAACTAATGTACAGCATTGTGACCATAGTTAATAATACTGTATTGTATACTTGAAAGTATTTCAAGTAGATCTTGTGTTCTCACCACATACACAAAAAATGGTAACCATGTGCAGTGACAGATATGTTAATTAGCTTAATTGTGGTGATCATTTTACAGTGTATGCTTGTTACAAAACATTACCTTGTATACTTTAAATATGTAAATTTTTAAATCAGTTATATATTAATAAAGCTGGAAAAAATAAAATTGTGTCTATTAATAATTTTAAATACAAAGGAATGTGCTTTTGTAAGTGAAATATGAAAAATAGAATGTCACTATGAGTTCTGTGTCACTATGATTGAAATTGTCACTATGATATATGTGCATATCTCCACAAAAATATTTATATTCATAGAAAATAACCAAAAGTGTTTATTTCTGGGTAGTAGAATTATGGATAATGAATATGTTTTTCTTTATTTCATTATTTTCTCAAATTTCTATACCTTTAAGTTTAATTAGAACAAAATTGCAGAAAGAGAAACTGCTAGTTGACTAAAGACGGTGGGCAGGAAGTTTCAGAGTACTTACTCTGTGCTTGGCTGTACAGAATAACTCCTAGCCAGTTCCTGGATGCTTGGTGCATTCTTTTATCTCTGCTCTTCTATTGTCCCTTCAACCAAGAAATGTTTTCCGCATTGTTTGTTTCGCAAATTCCTCCATCATCCAAGTTCAAGCATTATTTCCTTTATAAAATCTTCCCTGACATTTCCCCTCTTTTCCTCCGCAGGAGCTGGGTACTTCCTTCCTAGTGGCTCCATAGCACCTGGTACATAGATAAGAGTGGCCTTAACGTCTGGAGACACAGGCAATATACATAACACTTATCAATAGTATATTCACATTCATGTAAAATAATATCTGTTTCCAGACTTGATGGCCATGCTGTATTTTAGAATATTTACTACACTCTGTTATAATTGTTATGTTGTTCTTTCCATAGTGTGAATCTTTGGAAGGCAGTTTCTTCACCTTTCTTATCTCTGTACTGGAGCCTACCTTTCACAGTGCCTAACATGAAGTGGGTCCTCGGTAAATATTTATTGAATGAATGAATCATCTAATTTGCCTGAAATGTAATTTTTAAATGAAATGGCATTTACTGTCTCTGTTGTTTATTAGTATTTTAAAAATAGACTTTGAAACATTTTAATCATCTCTTTTTATCTGGAAGCTGTCTTATCTCTTTGATGTTTCCCTTTAGTTTTGGCTATGTCGGTTGAACTTCTCGTCTCTTTTTGGTCTCTCATATCTGTCTTGACCTGTGAACAGAACACAGAATTGAATACATTATTCTGGGTTTGGGTGTGCTGCTTTCTGAACAAAAGTTTTGCTTCTATACTTTTGTAGTAATGCCCAACATATGTGAGGTTAAGCAGCATTATGCCCTACCCCCTGTATTCCAAGAACATTCCAAATCATACTTATTTATGATGGTATTTATGAGGCTAGGTTATACCTTCTGGACAATGCTTCTAAGTTTTTATCCTAATTTTTCTTTCAAACTTTGTAGTAGCCATCTATTGTCAGGTAGTTTGCAATTAGGTCTAGAACTTTGTGCATTATCCTCCAAATAGTTAGTTTTGAGAAACATTTAAAAGTGGGATCTTCTCAAGATTTTTCTTATTTGAAAACCGAGACAAAAATTCACTCAACTTTTCTACCTTTTGTTCTGTTTTGTTTTAGCCTGAATACATATCCTTTGCTCTCTAACATCAAGTGGATATTTCTTCACCTGTCGCCAACCAATATCCACATCTCAAGTCCTGGTAATGTGTTTTAAGATTTTGGGTAATGGTGTGGTTGACTCCTTTATCATTAAGATACAGCATTGGCTTGCTGCATTTTGAACTCATATCCAATATGATTACGAGACAATGTTAATAATATTGAAAAACCCTGGTGATTTCTTGATATTTTGATATTCATTCTGAGATTGAATGCAAGACCATAAAACATATACCTAGTTCCTTTCAAGACATTTTCTTGTCTATCTGTACTGTTTTGCAATTTTTTAGGGGGACATTTTTATGCAGTTGGTATTTAACTGTCATGGTTTTAATTATTTCTGAATCTTTGGTAAGTACTTAGCAGGGTGTGCTGTGCTTGAGAAAACTGTTATTTCTTTATTTGTCTTTGACTTTTTCTGCAAGTAGCTAACAACTGAGTGGATCAGCATAGCTTAATTTGAACACCAAATTTTCACCAGAGGAACACTTGATATATACTTAGATTTCATAGAATTTACAGTTGAAAAAATAGATTCATACACCCAAGTTGTTCTAAATATATTTAAAAGTTTTCTAATAACTGTATCAAGGATTGGTTTTTAAATTTAAATTAAATTAATTAAAATGAATTAAATTCACTGTAATTTAAAATTAATCAAAATTAAATGTAGTTTTAAATTAGTTAAAATTAAATAAAGTTAAACTTTTGGTTCCTCAGTTGCACTAACCATATTTCAATACCCACATGGGGCTGGCAACTACAGTGCTGGACAGGGCGGAATTGAATGGTGCTCTAATTCTGGAAAATTCCACCTGTTGTTTTCCTAGCAAGCTTTCAACTCCTAGAGTACTTTCGGTTTTTTTCTTACTTGGTGTGTGATATCGCTTTTCCTTTCAAGTAATTTCAAGTTGGAGTGATCACACTCTGGTTCAAGCAGCATTATGTTCTTTGCCTTTATAGTTGAGGGTCCTTTGAGTCATTGTCTGAAAATGCATTCATAGAGCTGCCAGAGATTATCAGTTGCTCATGAAACTGTGTTTATCTAGGGAATGACATTTTCTTTTTTCTTTTGGTGAGGAAGATTAGCCCTGAGCTAACATCTGTTGCCAATCCTCCTCTTTTTGCTGAGGAAAATTGGTCTTGGCCTAACATCTGTGCCCACCTTCCTCTACTTTATGTGGGATACCTGCCACAGCAGGTGTGTAGGTCTGTGCCCGGGATCCGAACCTGTGAACCCTTGGCTGCCAAAGCAGAGTGCACGGAACTTAACCGCTACGCCACCAGGTAGGCCCCTGACATTTTCATCTACTAACTAGATGCCTAGCCATGCTCCCAATTTGGGTGCATAAATGCTTGCATTTTTTGCTTATGTTTTCTGGTGTCAATTGCATACTCAGAATTTGCCAGAAGAATTTAAAAGGCCAGTGTTAGATAATTTTTATAGATACCATTTCTCAAGCCTTCAGGCTTCTTGATACATTTACTTACACTGAATGGACATGTACTGATGGAGGCTTAGTGTAGAATTTACTTTGTATGCTTATACTGTTAATCTGTGAAATGAGTCTGATTTACCTATCATGTTAATTGTTGACTGAGAGTATTTGTGTGCGTGTGTTTTAAACTTTTCACCATCTTTAAATTAAAACTATTATCTTTGATCCAGGGGATTCTAAGTGTCTGTATGATTGAAATCTATGTGGTTTTATTCTAGCAGAAGAATTTTAAAGCCTTGTAGATTGTAAAAATGTCAAGGTTAGATTGAGTAACCATTTGTTTGTTCTTTCATTTATCATACACTTATGGGGTACCTACTGTTTTCAAAGTAATGCATTCTCTGTGGGAAAATTCATGACCTCTCTCTGCAGGTAACTGATATTTTCACTTGCATATTTCATTTTACTGTAGTTTATCTGTAAAACATACTAGCCATGGGAGTCATAGCACTATGCTAGTTGGCCATCTTGGCTGGACAAATCTGTCTGCTCTTGTCAGAATATGAAATGACGTAAAACACGAGTAAACAAGCAGTGTAGCTCAGCTTTGTTCATTGCTCTGCCACTAAATTATTGAACATCCATGGAAAAATCACTTAACCTTTGTGTTTCTCAGTTTCCCAACTACAAGAATTATGGCAAATGTCCTATTCATCAAAATAGCCAATTTTAAGGGTCACATGTAAGGATCAAATGAGCCTTGCATGTGACTGAATGGTTTATGTTAGGACAAAGAAAACATGGTGCCTGGACTTGAGGGGGAATAGAGGGTCTACCATAGGTTTGGTGAGTAAATTTGCAGAAGTGGCAAGGGGAAAACCAGAAGGTATAAAAAGAAGAAAGCAATAGAAGCACAAGCCAGTGCAGCGTCAGAGGGACAATAATAGAATTTTGGATGTCCTGTGCCCCTGTGTTTCTCCCTGGCTTCAGTGGGGTACAAACAGCATGTTGGCTTTTGTTTCCTGGGCTCCCCAGAAAGCAGAGCTTGAGGCAAAAGCTTAAATTTGAGTGCCTTATTGGGGAGCATCTTTCTAGACAGAAGAAGTAAGAGGTACAGGGTCAGCAAAGCAGGAAGGAGGATGCATTATAAAATTATCCATGGCTATGGGTGGATGTTGCTCCATCCAATGAGACTGTTGGAAAAGATGGATGATCTGTCCCAGGACATTATCTGTCAGCTCTCATCCCCTGTTGGTTGAAAGTCACCCTGGAAGGTGTTCAACTCCTCCTGCATTTCTGGGTTACGCATGGATGGATGCTGAGCAGGTCCTGGGCTGTCCTATGCCTTACTTAGTGCAGCACTACTCAAAGTGTGATCTGTGGATTGCAAATTGTCAATAGTCCATGATAAGGTAAGTACAGAAATTGAAAGTAAGTCTTTAGAAACTTTTATAGCGTTTTGACTGAGTAACTTTATGTCTGTTGAATCTAATTGTAAAAAAAATTGGGCTTGTCTTTTCGTATGCTTTTGTTTTCTATTTTTTCAATTCATTTTTCCAGAAATTCTTTTTTATTGTATTTTACAAAGCATCAGTCAGCAATGGATTGGAGAAAAAAATGACCCGTCACTAAGATAGCTTGAAAATGACTGCCTTAGTGTAAACAGGGAAGCCCCGTGCAGGAGGCGAGAGGTGCACTGTGCAGGCAACAGGTAAAGCAATACCAGGTCTCACCTGGGGAGGTTAGTCAGGCAACCCCCCCGCCGCCCCAAAGCTGGTCGCTGCAGAGGTAGCTGGAACAAGTGGGTAAAATCCCCAGAGAAAAGTGAGGCTGGTGGCATTTAGAGAGACACAAAGAAGTGGTGATATTGTTGGGGCCGACGGCAGGCCACCCCAAAATATTCCACAATAACATATGGATTATTTTGAATGAAACTGACTAGAGAAGTAAAAAGGGGATTCTGACCCTCCTGTCTCTGTTTCCCCTGAAAGCAGGAAATAAATCTCCAATGTGAAAGGTGCCCTCCCTGCATCCTTATCACCAGAACCAGGGAATTCCAGGCGGGCCAGAATCCTGCATAAACAAACATTGCTAATTTACTACCTCTAGCCTAAACTGCTTAAATTCTTCAGTATTTACTTACCTCAAATCTAAGTTTCTTTGTCTTGTCATTCCTCACAAATCTATTGCTTCTTTGTGTAAAAGATTTACATACTGCCTGCTTTGTTCACTATCTGAGCATCATTTCTTTATGATCTCCAATACGTACGTATTCAACTGGGTTTTTCTCCTGTTAATCTGGTCTCATGTCAATTTTATTATTAGTCCAGCCATAAGAACACAAGAAGGGAAGAAAGGGGATTTTCCTCTACTCTGACAATACTCATGGTTATCTGGATGATTTAGAATAGTAGTTCTCAAATTTTTTGGTCTCAGGATGCCTTCACAGTCTTAAAAATTATTGAGGACCCCCAAAGAGCTTTCATGTATGTGGGTTATCTACTAATGTTTACTATATTAGAAATAAAACTGAGAAAAAATTTAAAATATATATTTATAAATTTACTTAATATAACTATAATAAATCTACCACATATTGACATACATAAAACAATTTTATTATTTTTTTTTGTGGGGAGGACCAGCCCTGAGCTAACATCCGTTGCCAATCCTCCCCTTTTTGCTGAGGAAGACTGGCCCTGGGCTAACATCCGTGCCCATCTTCCTCCACTTTATATGGGACGCCGCCACGGTATGGCTGACAAGCAGTGCGTCGGCGGGCGCCCGGAATCCGAACTCGCGAACCGCAGGCTGCCAAGTGCGAACTAAACCGCTGCGCCACTGGGTGGCCCCTACATAAAACAATTTTTAATGATTATCTTGTAATATAAAATATAATATTTAATGATTATATTTTCTAAAACAAAAATTATTCATTGAGAAGGATGGGATTGTATGGTGTATCAAATCTCTTTAATGTCTGGCTTAGTAGAAGGCAGCTGGGTTCCCATATCTGCTTGTGAATTCATGTGTTGTGAAAAGTGGATCCTATATTTATCTAAGAGATAATTACTAAACATTTGCCCTTTGATAGTTGCTATGATAAATACTGATGATGCAGGCATGAAGAAGACTCCATTCTACTTCGTTTAGATTTTAAAGTTTAGAGGGAAAAGTAGATTAAAAACCAAGAAATGACAATATGGTGTGAAAGTGTCCAATCTAGACAATGTTCTGAGTGACTAGGTGGGAGTAGCCCTTTATCCATAGCAGGAACTAAGTGTCTTGCATGACCGACTACATCATAGCTTACTATAATTGCATTTAAATTTTAAGTAGGAGGAAAGGTCACAGTTTTGGTGGAGAATGAAAGGTGTTCACATTTCACTAGCCCAAGGCTGGTGGAGTGGCCAGGAAGAATTTAAAAAACAAAGAAAGGATTAAAAAAAGGGGCCAGCCCAGTGGCGTAGTGGTTAAGTTCCCATGCTCTGCTTCAGTGGACCAGGGTTTGCAGGTTTGGATCCCAGACATGGACCTAGGCACGGCTCATCAAGCCATGCTGTGGTGGCGTCCCACATACAAAATAGAGGAAGATTGGTGCAGATGTTAGCTCAGTGACAATCTTCCTCAAGCAAAAAGAGGAAAATCAGCAACAGATGTTAGTTCAGGGCCAATCTTCCTCATTAAAAAAAATTTTTTTAAAAAATACTGGAAAGAAATGCTGAAGAAGACAGTGGAGCATAAAGGCAAAGATTAAAGAAAATATAAACAGAAAATTATTACATAAAGGAAATACCAGAGACGGCCTGGACTTGAGGATGACATTAAAAAGACTTTTAAGAGACTACAGGGATTTTAAAAACTAGGACAAGACAGATGTCATGTATAATTTATAACCTAGAAAACTGGTAGTTAGAGTGGATATAAAATTGCAGGGTAGGAGAGTCAGGTGTGGAAAAAAGGTGCCCTAGCAAAAGTTAATGTGCTAAAGCAATATGCTTTCAAAGTCAGTTAGTCAAGATTATTGAGACTAATGGGAGGTAGACTGGACAGCTGTAGTTAGAATTTATGGGGTTGGAATGAAAAAGAAGAGAAAAAGCAAAGCCAGAACTTTTTGTTAGAGCAAAACTGTTGAAGGTTATAAATGTTTGAAAGAATATAGAGATGATCTGGCCTGCAGGGTAGAACACATTTTTAGAAAAGAAGAAAGGAAATAAAGGAAAAAGAAACAATGATCATTGAAGACTCTTAACTTTGAAATTTATTTTTACTTAAAAAATTCTATTGTCATAAAAAACTCCCTGAGAAGTTAATTTTAAATGATTTCATTATAAAGTAATACATTCTCATTATTGTACATTTAGGAAAGGTAGGAAAAGCAACCATAGTTCCACTGTTTAACATTTAATATATTTTTCCAGTTCTTTTTCAATGCATGCTTTTCTTTGTTTTGACTTTGGTAAGATATTGATAAAACCATGGGTTTTATTTGATCATAGGACAAAATAATAAATACAAGTATCTTGTAAAGCCTTTTTATAAACAAAAGTTATGAGGGTCAAATGGAGTTATTTATAAGTTGCTTCTCATACCATAACCGTATTTGTGTAAAGCTCTATAGAAACCATTTCAGGTGCTCAATCATGAGCAAGTTTAGCTTATCCTAGCAAGCAAGGAGGAATTTTCTAGTGGGCTGTGGTACTGTCTTAGTCCTTTCGGCTACTATAACAAAATTCCACAGACTGGGTAGTTTATAGTCAACAGAAATTTATTTCCACAGTTCTGGGGGCTGGAAAGTTCAAGATCAAGATGCCAGCATGATCGAGTGAGGGCCTTTTCCTGGTTTATAGTCTTCTTGCTGCATCCTCAAATGGTGGAAGGGGGCAAGGGAGCTATTTGGGGTTTCTTTTGTAAGGGTGTTAATCTCATTCATGAGGGCTCTGCCCCATCTACTACTACCATCACATTCGGCATTAGGATTTCAACATGTGAATTTTGGGGGGACACAGACACTCAGACCATAGCAGGTAGTCTGCGTGGAGTGGATTTAATGTCTGGAGTTTCTTTCAGCAGAGTTCATGGATACTTTATGGAAAATCAACAATGATTTATATATTATCCTTTTATCCTCTCTTCACAACCCTGTTTGGTAACAGCTTTTAGATCTATGCTTCCAGAGAAAGAAAGGACAGATCAAAAGTCCATCAACTCTCTGATTCTAGTATAAAGAACTGACTCGGGTTGGGATGGGAATCATCTGTAAGCTCTGATCTATTTCAAGAGATCTTTTTATTTTAAAATTGTCACATGCACATCTGTCTACCCTCTACCCCCCTCTTTTTCCTGGAGAGAACTAGATTCACTTAACCATATACTATATACATTCTTAATGTTTTTCTTTCCTTAGAATAATTCCACTTCAGCAGAAGTTTAATTTTTTTCCTGAATTCTCATTTTAATTCCTAGTGATATGCATACCTTAAGATCTGAATTCAGTGTGAAAGAAGTTATAATGTGTAGTGATACTAGACCCATTCTTACAATCTTCTATGCATTTTATTTTGAATCCACTGTATTTAGCATAGTGTCTGGATGTGTCAGGAACACAATAAAATATTTATTGAATGAATAAGGGTTTTAGTTTTCTCTTGTGAAAAGTCCTGTTCCCAAATAAATGTCAAATAAATTTTGTAGGATTTTTTTTTTTGAGTTTGAATTCTGGACTTTGTGTCTGACCTTGTTCCAGCTTACATTTCTAACAGGGTTTCTCAAACCCTAGTGTGCATTAGAATTACCTGGGGAACATGTTGAATATGAGGACTCTTGGGCCACACCCCCTAGATATTCTCATTCACTAGGTGTTGTCTAGTCATCTGCATTTTTAGCAAGTGCTTGGAGTGTTTGCATAGTAGGTGATCGTAGGAACACACCGTAAAAGACTGCTAAAGATGTAGGTTCAGGAGGATGCAGGTGGATCCAACTTAGATCTGTTTTCCACAATTTGGTTAGGTTCTATCTATTTCAGGCAGATATTCTAGATGGCTGGTTTGAGGAAATTGTCTTCTGGCTGTCTTTAGATCATCAGTCTAGAATGAGTTCTACAAGACTGTCTCATCTCAGTTGCATGTGCAGAAATTAACAGCTGGTCATATATTATCTTGTCATAAGCAAATCTCCATGACATCAAATCTACCTGATTAAATAGTTGACCACTGTTTTAAAAATGAAATTTCTTAGGAACATTTCATTATCATGCCCTCATAGAGGAAGGACTAGCTAGTTACTTAAAAAAAAAGTGTCTTTGACTGGCTAAGAAAAAACTGACATGCCTTTCACAATTCGATGCTCTTTCTTTAAAAATCTGTGGTTCGCACCTTGTGGTCCCTCTTGGAGTCACCCTCAAAACTTCACTGAGGAAGTGGGGGTCTCCACGGTCACGTTTTCTTCCTATGCTTTCTGAGTCTTACTAGGCCTTCCTGATTTGAGTTCCTAGGTTCTTCCTATTCTAAGTAGCTACCAAGGCATCTTCCCTTCTGTGGCAACATACTATTAGAAAGTGTCAAGAGGTATGTGGCTGAAAGGGGAATGAGGGTAAAAAGTCTGGCTGCTGACTTGCCACTTGCAGCATATTTCACTTCGCCACTGAGTGATTAAAATCCCCTCCGTGACTTTTGCATTAAGACAGAAAACAGTACAGAGGATCTAAAAAAATGTTAATGTTATTTAGGACTTGGTAAATAAACCTATTTTTTTATATGCAACTGCAACAAGAATAAAAATTCAAACTCCAGCTCCCAAAACAACCAACCAAACAAACCAACTCCCAGTAACCAAACTTTCAAATGGAAGAATGTTTATAGCTATGTAGAAAAATGATTACTGTATGCATGAGAGTTTTGAGTTATGATTATAATCTGGAACCCTAAAATTGTTAATAAGCCTCACTGTACTGCCTTTAACTGACTGTCAAGTTCATTGGTGGAGGATAGAGGGCACCACATACCTCCCACTCCTGGTGTTGCCTTCCATGTGGAGGGTCACCATTAGCATATCACTCCTGGTCTGTCTCCACATCTCCATTCCCACTCTCCCTCTCATGGAGTAATATCTTTTTTGGCGAATGCGGGAGCAGAAATTAGGCCTACATATCACAGTCTCTTCATATGTTTCTCCTTTAAAAGCCAGCTGCTAGTGAAAACTACATATCCCGGGTCAGCATGTCCATGCTATACATTTTCAGTGGCCCATCTCTGTAAATGATCTCTGTGATTACTTAGCGCCACCTGTGTCTGGATGTCAGTGCTGAGTGTCATCTATTGTTGCTGAATATCTTAGCCATATTCTCCAACGTGGTCTGTGGTAGACATGAAGATGTGCTCCCCACAGTCCCTTAAAGGAAGGATTTTCTCTTCAGCTTCAAAAAGGGTGGTAGGCAGAGTGCCTCCATGTGCCTGTTTTTTTAGGGTCTGCCTCAGCTGCAAAGAGCTAGACACCTTGCTCAAAGTCATGCACCTCCCAGGGCAGCCCATATCTGGTAAGTAAGCTAGGAAGGGGTTTAAAGACCTAGACATTTCAACCCACTATGGGATGACTCTGATGGGCAATGTTCACTCCAGAGCTTCCTTCCAGGTTGGCCAAGGCTTTTTTGGATCTGCATCACAGTGTGACATTTTTCCGTTGCTCAATCCTGCTTCCTCCCATTCCTTTAATCCTTTATATACATCTTGAACTCAAACTCTATTTCAGTGTCTGCACTTGGAGAACCCAACCTGTGACATGGCCTCTTTTGGTTATAAAGCTTTTAAATATCCTTTTGCCTTAATTTTTGGTTTTCTTAGCTGGTTCAGAACTCAAGTAGGGAAACAGTGGTGCCGTTTCTGGGCTCCCTTAGGATCCAACCGTGGAAATAACTCAGTCTAGATGAGGAAAACTTATATCTTATCTCTGTGTAGCTTAGAGAAGTAGATAATATGGATGACATCAGGTGACCTTGAGTAGAATTCCCTGTAAGTAACTGGCACTCTGGATATACCATCAAAGGTTAATATGTTTTCTGTCTCTTATAAATAAATAAAAATATGACTTCCCATATTGATACATGTAAAACACTGAAAGAGCCTTATTTTCAGGGAGACGTGAAATATGGTTTATGGTTACACGGGCTTCCTAAGAGAGCAAACAGATATTCCAGATTACCAAGGAAGAGTTAACCTTAATTTCTATCAAATACACATATTCATTCTTGGCTTAAAGCATAAATGGTTACCAGCATTCTGATTTCTTTTAGAACAGAGCATTAGGTTAGTCATCAAAATAGTGTCAAAAAAATTTCTGTAAAGAATCCCCACCCTCCATGTGGGGTGCCATACCAAGGTAGCTCTGAGCTAAAAATTGTGAAAAATTAACAATGGCTTCTGTTGAGAACAGAATAAGTAGAAAATGACTTTGTAATACAGGAGAACTAGTGTTTTAATGGTAATGTTACCAAAAGGGGCTATTTCACATAAGACTTTTCTTTAGAATGTAGCATGTCTTCTCTTGCAAATTAAACTTGTGATCGTAACTGGATATTCTATCAAGGGAATGGGAACAGAGAGTTTTATCTGGAAAGGTCCAGCTTTGGGAAAGTTTCACTTGGAAAAATTGAAGGAAATCAAACATGTGTTTAATAAGCCAGATTAGCTAATTTTAACCCTGGAGCCCAAAAGAATGACAGATGTCACAACCAGATAGCACTCATATTCAGCAAGGTTTTTGAGTATGTTTAAATCAGTCATTCTCAACCTTGTGAGAAAATGGAAATAGGTCCTATTAAATAAACAGAGAAAGGGAAAATTGGGCTTACTGAAAAAACAGACCACAATGTTTGCCAAAGAACGTAAATACACCATATTTAGAACAAGACAATGACTAGGCCACACCTTAACCACAAAAATGATTAACACCCCATTTTCATTGCCAACAACCTTGCCTTCTCAGTGATCTTGATTTTTTATCAATGATAGCCCTGCTCTAATCTTTCTGCCTCTTGGATGAAGATAATTGAGATACCTAATCATTGAATTTTCCCCATTCCTCGATGTCATCCAATTCAGAAGTGTCTCTTGTTTCCCTCAGCTTTCCTTAAATCACCCAGTTTGAAGTTCTTCCAAACACCCTGTTACCACACAAAGATGGGGTTCTCCCACCCAATGTGCATTAAAAAAAGCCAATTATTATGGCATCAGCTTTGGGGAAAAGAAAATAGCTTTATTTCTATATCAACCTGCAGGGAGATAGGGGGCATATGCCCTCAGATGTCTCCCTAGGACTTGGGACAAAATTTATGGGATGAAGGGCAGGGCAGTCTGAAGTGTGGGAATAGATGATTGGAGGTAAAGAGAACTGAGGTAATTGATGATCTGCTTAAGAGTAGTCAAGCTTCATGGACGCGTGTTTCACAAAATGGTGGTGTTAGCATGATCTGAGGGTGGAGTTTTCAGCCCCTTGTGCAGGCCCAGTTGATAGGTTGGTGGTCTCAATTGACCTGAATTGGACAAGGGGGTCTCAGTTCCTGAAAAACCACTCTGAATTACTCTGTTGATAAGATGGGGTCAGTTGAACTGGTCCTAGAGGGCCCCTGGTTACAACCTCTGAGAAGCCCCTGAGGTTCTCCTAGAATCTCCCATACTGCAGCAAGCAAACCTAACTTTTCTTGACTACAGGTGTTTTCTTGGTAGTCTTTGTTTGATGGGCTTTGACACTTGGCTGCACATTAAAATCACCTGGAGGGTTTTTCAAACGTGATATCAGGCTGTACTCCAGGCCAATTAAATTAGAATTTCTGGGGTGTAGGTCTGGGCAGGAGAATTTTGAATAGCCTCTCAGATGATTTCAATGTACAGCCAAGGTTGAGAACCACTGGTTTAAATGAATATATTTTTATTGGAGGTAGAAGATGCACCATGTAATAGCTGAGAGTTACTTGCAGCCCTGTGAACCTGACATTGTTTTACATTGGCTCTGCTTATTGATGCTGGTGAAGTCATCTTAATCTATTGAAGGGAGGGAGCTTGATGTGCTGGAAGAAATCTTTCATGATGATATTCATGATTAGCCTGGAAGAAGGTAAAGAGAGATATTGACAACACTCATATATAGTTCTTGGAGTGAAAGTGAATGAGGTTATTTGAAAAGCTCTTTCAGTCTGACTGAATGGGCAAGAGGCATATATTCTCTTTTCACTTTACCTTGCTGGACCATCTAAATGTTAATGTTTTGATTGAACTATTGCTTCCTTTAATCTGTTCTTTTAGAACTGATGGTTAAACATTTAAATATGTTTGTTTCTAAGCATTTCTATTAACAATGTAAATTAATTTCTCCTTCAGGGCAATGGAAATTATGCCATAGAGGTTTAAGGAGGAGCATCTGAAACATTTATATTAATACTCTGTAATGTAATGCTTAATTAACTCGTGTTTGCGTGTGCGAGATTTAATGTAGTGGAGAAGAATTGGTGACAGAGGCAGAAAAACAAAACAATCAGTTCTATAAAATGTGCCACAAGCTAGACCATTAAGATAAAACCAGATAAACTCTAACTTTTCCTTTTTAGTCCTGTTTAAGGCTTAAGGAGCATGCTTGTTTCTGGAGTACTGGACGATTCTCTACGTGGAGCTGAGCTGAGAAATTTCATAGACATGGCCTTTCTCGGTAAGATAGTTCAGATTTAGAATATTTAATACCAAATATTTGACCCAAGACAATTCTGCCTGTGCAAGGAGGTGCACTGAAACATGTGCACTACTACTGGCCAAGCTGTGTTTGTGCTTCACCTCGAAATGTAAATGACCTGCAGGCTCAATTCACAGAATCATCAGTTTCTCCAACATAGCTGCAAGAGTTGAGCAAGAGTTGCAAGAGGTAAGGAGGCCCTTTTTACTTGTAATCTTATTCCAACAAGTAAATTTGATCTTTCTTACCTTAGAGGTTCAAAATAACCCAGATTTAGCTTTGCTCTTTGAGGATTGTGTTGGAATTGAGGACCAGTTGATACATTCGGGTTCACCTTTGGGTTGCTAACAGTTGTTGTGATATGGTTAAACTGACTCTGACTGATTTAGATCTTTTTTAATGTGAAATTTTCTACCTCGGTTTCTCTCCATTGTCATAATGTCTAAGAATCTATCTAAGCCATGCTGCCTCTAGTTTCATGAGCTTATGAACAGATGACCATGACTTTATATGAATGGTTGAGTGATGTAATGAAATGAACCAACAAACAATCTGATATATATTATTGCAAACGTCGTTAGCTGTTTAAGCAAATGCCCGTAAGTAATACTACTTTTATATATCCAAATTGACTTTTCTTTTTATGGTTTTCTCCTGTTAGTTCTCACCTGTCTACAAGAAGTGTCACTGACAATGCATGTTTCCAAGATCATGTACTTTAATATTCTCTATCTTCTGTTTTTTATTCATCCCTTTCCAAGAGTCTAAGCTCTCAGAATTAGATTTTTGATGTCTAGGGTATCAAAGGGCCAAAGAGAGTCAGGAATTCTGTGAAGTGAGGCTGCCATCCTGGTAGCCTAAGCCATTTAAGGGAGTGAGGATGAGAAATCATCCCAGTGGTTCTCAGCCCTGGCTGCATATTAGAATTTCCTGGGATGTTTTTGAACATTACTAGTGCTCTGATCATCCCCAAAGAATCTGAATTAATGAGTCAGGGATAGGGCTGTAGCTGAAGGATTGTGGGAGTTCTGTGCTCAGGTATAGTGCCTCCTGGATTCAGGACTGGGAGAAGCTGGTGCCTCCCATCCACAGGGGACACAAACTCCTGTGTGAGTCCACATGGTAAAGTGGGGCGATTGCTGGCCTGAGAGACCAGGAAACCTGATTCTTAAACTGGCATCACCACTAACATGCCCCGCTACTCTAGGCGTATCATTTCAACTCTCTGACCTTTAGTTTCCTCATATATAACATTAAGAAGTTTAACTACATTCTCTTTTAGAGCTGAGTCTATGATTTCAGCTTTTCATTAAAAATAACCTTTACTTATTTCTAGCATATACACTAAAAAAAAAAAAAACCACCCTTCAAATAATTTAGTATATTTGAACAGAGGTGCTACCAATGCTAAATTAGTCTAGAAGGTTTAAAATAATTTAATTTTAATTTATAATCAATATTTAAATAAGTTCTAACTTTGGTAGAATTAGTTAACTCTCCTTAGAGATGAGGCTCTGGATGTATGAATTCTTGAATTTTATCTATTCCAAGAATAGTGGGAGTTAAAATAAATGATCACATAATCCAAATGACTGTTCCATGAGGTATATGATATTATAGTGACAGTTTTTACAATTATAGATGATTTTTTAAAGTTGGTTTTTTTCTTCAGCATCTGAATATACTTTATTTTAAGAAGTTTTAGATCTTTTGATTTTCATTGTAAAGAAGAAGTGGAGGAGGGTGTTATTTAGGGCATTATTTTAACACTCATTATACATTTGTATCAGAATTTTTTTTTTAGCAATGTCTTTAAAAACAGAGAAGAAGCAATTTGACCTTTATTTTGGAGAAGGACGGGGGTGGGGGTGGTGAGTATAGCTCTGCCTTTCCTTGTCAAACAGAAGAAAAAAACCTTTAAAAATAACCCACCAATTTTCAACGGTTATATTTTAAGCCACAGGAGCTTGTGAGTTATCTTTCATCTTGGTTCTATCACATAACCAGAGAAATTACACAGCATCTCCCAAAGGAGAGGTCTCACTGGGAATCAATTCAAACAAAAATATATTATAGAAATGTGATTGTTCAGTGTCTCATTATAACAGTTATTCCTCTTTGCCCCTTAATCTACAGTTTTCTCATTCCTCTCCTTACTTTATCTTTTATCTGTCTGCACTTTTCCATGGATGCATGTGGCAGAAGAAGTGATCATGAGACAATGACAGCTGGGGAAGAATGTTCAAAGAATTTATTGGACTTAAATGTCGCTGAGTAGTATCTATAATACCTCTGTAGATAGAAGGCATTTGAATTTGATTATTCTCCCTTCCTTGTTGATTTGCATCCCTGGAAGGAAAGCTAGCTGTGTTTAGGATTAAAAGGACTTTATTTTAATACTAGACAATAATAACAATTCACCATCTAGGAGGGCAGCAGTGTTCATTCAGGTCAACCATCATTATAGCACGCATTTTAGTACTTGCTTTCTTGTAGGACCATATTTCCAATGGAAAAAAATGGCATTAATTTGATACACCATATGATAATAGGACAGAATATTTAAAATCTGGATTGTGTTGGAAAATTGGGAAATATGGTGCTTCACTGCATCAGTAATTTATTACTGTGTACGAAACCACCTGAAACAACAGTCATCTTTTTTTCCCTCATGGGTAAATAATTTGGGCTGGGCTCAGCTGGGTGGTTCTTCTGCTGATCTCTCTTGGGTTAACTCATGTGGCTACATTCTACCTCTCTAGTAAGACTAGATAGTATAAGATGGCCTCACTGACATGTCTGGCCATTGATACTGGCTATTGGCTGGTTGTTTAGGGGTCTTAGTTGGGATGACTCATCTCTCATCTATGCTCCATGTGGTCTCTTATCCTCTAATTGAATGTACTGGGCTTCTTCATGGCAATCTCAGGGCAGCATTCCATGAGGGCAAGGAAAGAAGCTACAAAATCCCTTGATGCTTAGGATTTGGAGCTCCCACAACCCTAGGACTACTTAGACTCATGGGTTGGGGAAATAAACTCTATCTCTAGTTGGGAGGAGCAACAAAGTCACATTACAAAGGGACATGCATACAGAGGTTTGAGGAATTTTTGTAGCCATTTTTGCATACAACCTACCATAATCTGCCACCTGGCAACAATAATTCACATCTCTTCCACATGAAAATACACTCACCCCTCCCACAAATGTCTTATGTTCATATAGAATCATCCCTGAAGTCCAGGATTTTGTCATCTAAATCAGGTCCAAATGTGGATGAGGTTCTTTCAGTATAACTCCTTGGTTATGACTATTCTTGATACAGAAACCTGTGAATTAAGAGGATAAGAGATTTTTTACTCTTTTCGCAACATGCAATGGTAAGACTGGACAAGGATAACTGCAATAGATGTTTATGTTCAAAAAGGGGAAGAATGGGAACACTCAGTAATCACCTGCTCATGGAAATTCTGAAATCTAACCAGGCACATGTTGCCAGCTTTCTCTATTGTAGGGGCTGAGAATGTTCCTTGATTAGAGACTAGTTCAACCCCAGTGGATTGATTCCTTAGTCCATTGTTCTCAGCTCTTGGCTCAATCTTCTGAGATCTTTCCCTTTCTATAAGAATTGGCCTGTGTTTTTCACTGAGTTATTTTCTCAGCCTGCTTCTTGCCCATAGAAAGCTGGAGGCCCATTAGTCCCTTTTCATTTTGAATTACTCAGTCCCTTTTAGTATAAGCTGGAGGTGCTTTTGTTAGTAACACTGTCTGAAAAACTTGTGTATTTCCTATGAATCTTATCAGGGTTTACTACATGCCCTAAAAGCCACACCATAATTCTTTTTCAGACAGATCTCTATTTTTGTGTGTCAGCATGTTGTGGGACAATGCCCTTAATGTTATTCAAAGTTCCTTGTCTATCTGAGAGAGTTCCACCTTAAGTATTTCTGAAGTCATACAAACAGATTTATATCCATACCTTTGATTCAATCTTGAGATCATTTCTTAATTTTGGAATCTTTTGCCAGTTGGAGAAATGGGGGATAAGAAATAGGTTTATTTTCCAATTTAGCATCTTCCTTTAAATTCTGCTTACAAAAATAAGTACCTTCTTTCATTCTCTCTTTTTTCACATTGGCTTGTCATGTGCAGTCAGAAATAACCAACCTTCTGACTTTCAACATACTGACTAGAGATCTCTTTAGATCAATAAGTTCATTAGGCACATTTTCTAACTTTCAAGTTATTGTATTTTTTATCAGATAATAGTGTGGTATTACTATCACTATTATGGTTTATCATGTTTGTCACTATATAACAAGGGTCATTCCTTTTTCCAGCCTCTAATAGTATTTCTTTCACCACTAACAATTTCCTCATCACTTTTCTAGACTCTGTACCTCCTGGTCCTAAATCCAATGCTAAATCTTCTAGGTTTTGTTAGCAGCACCCCACCTCCAGTACCAGTTATGTATCAGTTATCTATTGCTGTATAACAAACCACTCCAAAACTTAGTGGCATAACACTTCAAGCTTTTATGTACTCATGGTTCTGTGGGTAGGCAATTTGGGCTAGACACAACTGAATGGCTCTTTTTCTTATGTCTCCTGGGGTCACTCATGTAGCTCCAGTTAACTGGCAGCTTGACTGGGGCTGGATGGTCTGAGATGGCCTCACTCACACATCTGGTAGTTGTCAATTGGCTGTTAGCTGGTTGATCTGGAGGGCTTCAGCCAGGACAGCTTGGTCATATGGTCTTTCACGCTCCTAGAGTCTGATGTTTTTCCCATGGAAGTTTCAGTTCAACACTCCAAGAGGGCAAGAGGAGTTGCTGAAAGGTTTCTTGAGGGCTAGACTTGGAAGTCACAATCACCATTTCCACTACATTCTATTGGTTTAAGCAAGTGACAAGGATAGCTCAGAGTCAAGGTGTGGGGAAATATTCATGACCACTTGATAGAAGAAGCTGTAAAGTCACATTGCAAAGGAATGATGTACGTATGTGAAGAATTTCTGTGGCTTTCTTTGTAAACAATCTACCAAAAACACTTAAAGGGATATTTAGGCTCTTACATTAACCAAAATTCTATGGACTATCCCACCCTTTTTGATAACTGTGAAGAGAAGATGGTGCAACCATACACACATGAAAAAGAGAATATTCTGTTCCTTTGGGAGATGAAATATGGAAATAAGTGATTCAAGACAGTATAAAAATTGGGCTAGAAACAAATGAGCATGTATCTTACTGTCTACTTTTAGGCACAGAAAATTTACGAAAAGGTATCTCTTTTTTTCCCCTAAAGCTAGGACTTTTAATCTATTCTCTGAGTTTATACCTTTAAATAGTAGCTCCTGATTTTCCCAATTATTTTCTTTCTTCTCAATAGCTTAACTTGATATAGTTCTTCATTTTCTCTTGGTCTACTTTTCCATGAAGCTAGACAAACTTCTAGAGTTTCAGGATAAGCTTACCAGTTACTTGGAATAATTGAATATTAAAAACATTTTTCACGAGACTGAAATAAGGATTTTTTTTGCCATTTATTATATGATTTATTTTTGTTTGTCACTCTTGGGAAACACCAACTGACATTTGTTTATTGAGGTTCTATGGGGTAGGGAGTTTATGGGTTTAATGATAACACTATGTTTCCATAGCTACAGGGAAAAAAACACAGTTGAGAAAATCTTTTTGTTTTGGGTATACTACACATTTACATGCCCCGTTCAGCATGAGGCTTCCAAAGGTTATGTTTTTAAAACAGGGGTTTCAAGGAGACTAGATGGGATATAAGGAGAGCCTGCAAATAAAGTAAAGTTTTATAAGAGGCCAAAATAAGAAGGAAAGAAAGAAGGGCAAAGTGAAGCTGAAAACCGGAAGTGGGAAAGATTCTGAATATGCTTTGGTGATAATTTTACTGAAGTGTCGAGAGGCAGGGATTGGGGGGAATAAGTAAATTTTATTTACCCTTTTGCAAAAATATACATGCTTTAGAAATACTCTTAGTTTTGAAGATGATTAAAGTAATTACTATTCAACTAAATATCTAAGGTTACTTTATACATCTTAGTTTTGTCTCTGTGTTAGTCTCTGAACTAAAAAGCCTTCAAGTTGGCATCAGAATGCTAGCACATTATGTCAAGATGAGAAACTGAAAAGTCAGCTGCTGTCTTTACTTGGAATATAAGACGCTTAATCTTTCATTTTATAACCTTGCAGTTTTTTTAAAAAGTGTTTAAGAAAGGTCAGAGACTCAAAAACTTTATGAATTTTAACTTTTCTAGCACAAGTAACATTAAGTCATTGTTGCAGTCCTAGAAATGGTTTATTTGGAATCATTTATTATGTTTGATGAACTCAATGAAAATCATGAAAGGAGCACCCTTTTTATTTCCTCACGCTTCCATAATGATATTTACTGTTTGCACAGCAATCATTCAATTTTCAGGGATGCTCACCACTTTCTCCTGCTGATTAAATTCCTGTTTGGTTTCACCGCCAAGTCTGTTGGATTAAATTAACAAATTCTGTTTGCTTTGGAGGGATTGACCTGCATCAAACTTAAGCTTGTACAAAATAATAATCTCTTCAATGATATATTGATTCAATGCTCTTTATCTTCTTTTAAAGAAATGTGCAGTGAAAGTGTTATCTACAGCTTGCGAGAATTTGCAGGCCTGCGTTGCTTATTTTAATATATCGGAGACCTTGATCTTCCACATCTAATAACTCCTTTCTCCTTGCTGTTTTTAATGATTCCTGTTCTTCTAAAGGATCACCAAATCTTGATTACTCTAAGGAAAGACTTTACCATGATCTTTTAGTCTATAAAATGTTCTACTCTTGAAAATTATCTACATCAAAGAGCCAATTAAGGAAGATTAAAAGCTTTCTTTTGAAAAAGTAAATCCAATTCTTATTGAATTGCTTACTTCTGTCTCTCATTTGCTTTACAGCTAACAGCTAAGAGGTATTGAGAAGTTTTTGAAGAAAATGAATTAAAATTTTTGATATAAGAAGATTTGAAAGTATAACAAGATTTTATAAATTTTACATGGAATCTATGCCATTACGAGCATTATAGAAAGCATTAGAAAATCAAAATGACATTCTCTGACTTTCAATAAAAAATGAATAGCAAGGGTAGATTAAGGAATAGAGGCTGAAGGGATAGTAGTTCCTACATTCCAGCGATTAAGCTATGGTACAAAATTTGTGTATATTTTCAAATTTATTACTGATCTGCCCCCTCCTGCACATTATTTCTTTTTCACAGATAAGGTAAGTGAGGTACAAAGAGATTCACTAACTTGCCTAAGATCATGCACAGTACACAGGCAAACTGAGAGCTACCATTTGACCTTAAGCCAACTTAGCTCCAGATCTCATTACCTTCTTAACAAAACATACTCTGTTCTTGGGAAGTAACCGATTCCAAATTCTCAACCCTCTATTCCACCTTCTGCATGAAAACATAACCCATGATTCTGCATACCACGTGATAACCACATAATAACATAGGTTTTTGAGGAGACTTTCTCCCCAAAGAGGTTCTTGCTTATTGTATTTATCTTTTAATCTACTTGGATTCTTGCGTGCAGTTCAGTGAAATTCAACTGTCTGTTGTCAGAGAAGAAGGAAGAAAAACCATTCAGGAAATTCCCCTCACCTGTATGGAACTCAAGGTAACAGCGGCAGTGAACCTAAAATGGAGGCTGTGTCTCTGCTGCTTCATCAGTTTCAGCTTCCCTGGTGTGAGCATCTAATGAGCTGAGTGTACTTCTGATAGGTGTTTTTTGCACAACATCGCCTTTTACCACAATCCAGGTACTTAATCTGGGGCCCAATGGAAGAAATAACTGTCTATTCCAATACTGGAAGAAAGTTGACTGATTTGGATTTATTGAGAGATTATATATTTGTAGGCTTTAGCTAATGGACAATTAAAGGCATCATGAGGGATAGTTGTGACTATATTAGTTTTTCACCTTGTGTGCTGATGGAGGGCCTATCTCCATCTGCCCAGTCCTTCCTGCCTTTACACCCACTTCTCGACTGCTCCAGTGCCATCCTTGGGGGTGTGATGTTCTTGGGTATGGCACCTCACCCTACAACCTGTACCAATTGGCCTTTCCCTCTGAGGTTCTGCTACATTTTTAGTGAGTAGTGCAGATTTCCATCTCTGAAGACATCCATAGAGTTCTCTTTTATCCCAGTTTGGAGAACTTTTTTTGTTAGTTTCAGAGAAAGTTCTACCTCTTCCTTCAAGTTTCTCTGTTGTTCCATTGATCCCATTTTCTTCAAGAATCCGTGCCACATGTCTTCCTGGGGTTAAAGAGCACAGGGTCTGTTTTCTCTGAGCTAGGGAAGGGAACAGGGAGAAGATATGGAGGAACAAAAATTCAGATTTCAAAAATTTGCCTGCCACGGTATTATGGTCAATTACAGTGTTTCCTCATCCTAGCTACAGAGTGTCCTGGACTCATTATTGCTCCGTTTCTTGTTTGACATCATATAGAATGAATAAAAGCATATTTTGTTTATTTTTAACCCAAGAGGAATGGTCTTCTACAGTGATATCAGTCTGCAGGGATATAAATTTTAGGTGACTCAAAATCAGTCCTAGGAAGATAATGCTGATACCAAGTTATGGCATAGGCTGCGGTAGGAGTTAAGGAAGGGATCTAGACAGAGCAGCAATTGGACAGTGGAATATCCCTTTTTTGTGCCCTCTGACATGGGTCTAGAACTTGGGTGATATCTTTCTTAACCAGTTGACGGTTATTGCCTGGATGGATTTCAAGTCCTGGGTTTGCCCTGGGTTTGTTAAATTTCTGAAAGCCATTATTGCCTATTACTGGCATTAACAACCTCTCAGTACTTTCATTTTTCTTCTTGAAAATAAGAGTTACATACTCATGCTCTGTGAGAGAGTGCTAAGGTTATTAGGCTAACACTTTTCTAAGGTCCAATTTGATAGTACTCTTCCACTATCCCTCAGGTTATCTACAAAAGAATTTCAATTGTTCAACCTTCCTATTGTACTTGAACATAGCTCTCGAGAGTATTTCTTTTTTTCCTCAAGTGAGTAGTATTTTTCACTGTCCATTTTATGGACAATACATTGATATCAAAGAAATGACTTCCAAGTAGTTGTGCATAAGTTGAGGTTTCCAATTGATCTTTGCAGTTCTTTTCCTTTAAATTGAGGTTGAGGAGCAAACAAACAAACAGAATCGTTGAATATATTGAAGCAGAAGGCAAAAAGGACTTATAACTGGCGCTGTATCCTAACCAATTAATTTGGGACTGACACTGATGAAGGACAACATTGTACAGTGAAGAGTAATGGTGTAACTAGCTATTACTCAGATAGCAGTGTTTTTGTACTTTATCGCTGTCTGTGAGCAACGATAAGGATTGAGGCGACCTTCCAAACTATGCCGTAGCATTTGTAGTGATTGCTAGGCCTTGAACAAGCCTTATTATGGACTGGCTATTCATCGTTTCAGAGAGAACTAAAATACACCTGGACAATGTCCTATGATTAATTTTTGGTGAGGGACTTTCACATTAAACTGAAACAAATGAAAATAAAAGAAGAGAAAAGTGACCTGCTGTATAAGATTATCAAAAGGAGCTGTGCTGTGTTTATCAAAAGGAGAGAGGAGAGATTGAGTATCAGAATTTGGAGTTGGTGTAATAGACTATCACGGTTTTAATTTGTGTACAAATTATCTTTATCTGTTTTGGGATAAGAGCTTCCTATTGGTAATTCAGTATAAGGTCACCGATAAAATGCCAGAAAGCTGTTAAACCTCCTATTCTGGCAATGCAAGCTGGGATGGGCAGATGGATTCATTAACATTTTGCATTCAACATTTTAGCTTCAGCTATTTCTCCCCTTTTCTTGCTGCAATAATTTCTCTCCCTTCTTCCTTGGTTATTTGACATGTTCATTTCTCTTGGGAATGATGTTGCTTATTTCTTCTCAACGGCTATGGATTTTACTATTTGTTCCATACTTTAAGCTCCATATTCTTTGCCTTATATTTCAAGCAAGAAACCAGTGACCACTTAATGTGTGTGCACTGTTTTTCATATTGTATATATTTTAGGTCCTTCATATATATGACTTAGTGAAAGGTGAAAGAGGCACTTTTTAAAAATCTTGAAAGTGAAACTAAGCACAAATATTATGATAACTAAAAATTATCAAGAATTTGTTGACAAAATAGGAATTATAATTCTGCCCCCTGAGTCTTAAGTCCACGTGTATTTGAGCTTATGTGATTCCCAGGCTGCTGAGTGTAAAGTGAATAAACAGTAATATCTATGCCTGGCCAGATGGCAGAAGATGTTACACACAAATGGAAGCTACCACTCTAAATGGATGTAACTTTCTTCATAAAAATAAGTTCAAAATCCCCAGTCTATCTTGTTAATGCTAGAAAAATGTTGGTTCTTCAGAGGGGATATCACTGTCATAAGGGATAGATACATTTGGAGTCCTCAGTCTACAGAGGCAGAGAGCTTGAGCACCATGCAGTTTATGCAGGACTAACAAGCATGGAAGGATACAAGTTACCTGGGGTAAGTTCCTTGAACTTCTCCTTCCCACTCACTTGAAAAGCATTCTGGCCTGACCTGCTCAATCTCTTTCCCTCCTAGGCTTTCCAAAGTGGGTCATGTTGGACAGATCACTATTTGAGATTTTGTGCTGGAGAATCAGGAAGAAAAGGGAAACCAGACAGAAAGAGCTAGAAGTTTTGTTTTATTTTTGTTGTGAATGGGAGTGGTTTGGAAGCACAACCACTATGTGAGAGCAGGTGCGGAAGAGGAAAATGGTGATGAAAAAGATGTTACTAGGACCATCTCTCCTTTCCACCGTGTTTGAGAAATATAAATAAAAGATTTGTTATTTTAGTTTGAAATCACTTTTTGTTGCATGACCTATGTCCTGTAAAGATGACTCCAGTGTTCTACTGCACCATGTGGGTCAAAGCATAAGCTTGTGTTATGCTAATAGGCATGGGCATTCAACACAAAGAAGACCTGGACTAGACTGCTACATGGCTTGAACCATAATGGTTAAGTATTTCCACCAACCGAAAGAGGAGAAACTTGAGGCCCATGTTGGTCAATTAATGTCTGCCTGCTATTGGTTGTCTACTGCGTGCCAGAGACTATGTTAGGCAATTAACATGACAGTGCTGGTAATCCTATCAATAACCCTGTAAGAAAACAGAAAAACTGCTTCAACAGCACAGAGTTAAAAAAAAGTAATTGCAAAAGTAAAATGCTCAGTAAAAAAAACCTAGTCAATGTCAAAAGTCAAAAGTAAAGGTTTCCTTTGCTTTCACTCTTACTTTTCAGACCTCATCACTGCAGTTAACTGTTTCATATGCACAACAAAATGTAAGATATGATTCCATTTCTGTGTAGAAACACCCAAACCTATGCTTATTTGTACCATGTAAGCAAAATGTTATGCTAAAGGAAAGTGGTCTTTTATATATATATAATACATTTGTGCATGAGATAAGCTTTTGACTTTGGATAATCTAGTTGGAGTTGGAAATAAGTTTTACTTGAGTGGTCCTTCTTAAAATTTAAAGATCATTTTCCATATATGTATTGGTGAAAGTTTAGTCAGGAAAATAGGACCCACATTAGGTATTTCAACAAAGGGAATCTAATCTAGGAGATTGGTTAAATAAAGCTGAAAAAGCAAAATGGGAAAGCCCAGTGATAACAATTATAGGAAGTAGCTAGCATCCCTAGGGCTGGGAGTGCAAAAGGAAGAGCTTAGGGTTTTCAGAATCTAGAAGAGTACAAACTCTGTAAATTGGGGCTCAGATTGCTCAAGAAGAGGCTACTGCAGGTCCCCTGAGAAGGGTGTAAGCTAGTTCTAGGAATGCCAATAGCTGCTGTTGGGATGAAGGGCCAGTGCTAAACAAAAGAGATGGGAACAGGAAGGAATAATTCCCTTCTCCCCATCTCCTGCCTTTTAGTCTTTAGAGTCCTCTATTGGCTGCATCTAACAGCCAAAGGCAGCAAACCGACAAAGGACAAAAGTAGTTTTCAGGGTCTTAGCCTCAGGATTACAAGAGTACAGAATGAAAGATTTGGAGCATAGAGTTAAGATCTTTATAAACACTGCAATATTTATCATCATTTATAGGTACTTCTGAATTTAGAGTTTTTGATTTTAGATCATAGCTTAGATCTGAGAGCAATCCTTATGAGTGGCCAAAAATTTGGCAGAAAGTAGACAGGGTGAGGAAACCAACTTAATTGGGATATACCCTTTACTAGTTGCACCAAAATTAGGCCATCGGCTTTTTTGTGAAGGCATGATGTATGTGTGGGTGAGAGCAGAAGTAGGGAAAGATCTTGGTTGGCTTGCTGATTGTGTGAGTCTGCTTGGGCTGCCATAACAGAATACCACAGTCTGGGTGGCTTAAACAGCAGAAGTGTATTTTCTCATAGTTCTGGAGGCTGGAATTCTGAGATCATGGTGCCAGCATAGTTGTTTCTGATGAGACTCTCTGGCTTGCAGGTGGCTGCCTTCTTACTCTGTCCTCACATGGCCTTTCCTCTGTGACTCAAAAAGAGTGAGCTCTCTGATATCTCTTTTCTTTCTTTCTTTTTTTTTTGCTGAGGAAGATTTGCCCTGAGCTAATATCTGTGCCAATTTTCCTCTATTTTGTTTCTGGGCTGCTGCCACAGCATGGCCACTGATGATTGGTATAGGTCGGAGCCTGGGAACTGAACCTGGGCTGCTGAAGTGGAGGACATGGAAGTTAACCACTAAGCCACAGGAGAGGCCCCTATTGTGTCTCTTCTTATAAAAACTCTAATTCTATCAGATTGGCTTCCCCTCCTTGCCACCAAACAGCCCCCATGACCTCAAGTAACCTTAACTACTTCCTTAGAGGCCACATCTCCAAATACAGCTACCCTGGAGGTTAGGGTTTCAACATATGAATTTTGGAGGACACAAACATTTAGTCCATAACACTGATGAATTCTGTTTTTTTTTTTTATATTCTCAGCATAAGTTCTAGGTATCTCAGTTCCTTCATTTGTAAAGGTCAAGAGAAACACTTAAATGTATCTGAGAACTAATAATGAAAGTTATATCCCCTGAAGTTAATTTCTCTACTGATAATTGCAATGCCTGCTCTTAATTTTTCTCTAGAGCAGTCTAATTTTACTTTTCATTCTAATTACTGAATTAAAGTGAAACTCAAAGGTAAATTCATCTTGAGCCATATAATATTCTCCTAGTGTGCAGCATATTTTATATAAAACATTTCTAGCTTAGTATTTAAAAAAGCATTGTTAGTTTTATTATATCTTAGTTTTCCTTCTAATCAAGCCTCTAGTGGACCACTGGGTATTTGTATGGAGTCCAGAGGAATATCGTGTGTCTCCAGGCTTTTTTTTTTTTTCAAATATGTGACTTGGTGGTTTGGAATCACAGGACTGTACTGAGGCTGCATTGTGAAAGTAGATAAGTCCCACTGCAGAAATGTGAGAAGCTAGATATAGACATTCTTCTTTACCTACCACACTCTAATGAAGAAATGATTGTAGTGGAACATAAAAATATATTCTGAATCTTATCTGAACTTTATTTTGATACTTAGACTATCTTAGAACATAAATTCAAATTGCTTGCTGTGTTTTTTTCTTGTGAGGCTCATAAGCATGCCCAGAGATGATTTAACACAATGCATAATTGAGCTATAATTTAAATAAGTGCAATAAAATGCCTGATTTTATATGCTCTATTGAGAAGAGCAAATTGATCACTGGAGAGTACAATGAGTAGGATATCTACTAGAACCAAAGAATCTTTGAATTCACATTTTAATTGGATAACATCCTAAGATATTACTCTTCTGGGAAAAGGAGAATACTGAAATCTCAACAGAGTTGAATGTTCCCAACTATATTTTGTAAATCTACTGAAAGAAGAGACTGAAACTGAAATTTCACTTTTTGAAGTTAATATTTTTTATTTAGTAAATTTATTTATTAATTTATTAAAGTGCTATTTAATAATATTTGGTGAAATAAAAGATACAAGGCATATTATGTGCCAGAGACTATGCTAGGTACTGGTGACTAAAAAAAGATGAATAAAATACTAATCAGGTGTTTGTAATACATGAACTATATATGTGTCCACAAATATTACAATATGGTGGGACAATTAAAATAATAGAATAATATGCTCAGTAAAGAACAGAGGTGATATAGTGGAGGGAAGGATTAACCAAGACTCTTAGGGAGTGGAAGATCCAGAGAAAGGCTTAACAGAGGGTATGACGCCTGATACTATCTATTGATGCTCATCACCTATTTCCTCCTCTTCAATGTCCCTCTACCTTTGTAGGGGTTGGAAGGCTAAAAATGGTAATGAGATGCTCTAGTGCAAAATTTGCAAAGCATGGCAGAACAGAGTCATTTTTCCTTTAGCAGTAATGGCAGCTGACAAATAAGGATCTAGCAGACATTGTTTTTTACAGTGATCAGACTCGTTTCACTGCCAAGTCATTAGCCTTGGCTGTGGGGACAGCTGTGACATCGGCAGTAGTTCTTGTAGCTTGCTGACCTCTGACTGTCAGCAGCAGCTCCCAGTTTCTAGATCACACCTGCAGTGTTGTGACCTGGAAGCTTATTGACAGCCTCTGACTTGTGCTCCTCTAGTCCTTTCAACAGTTTTGTTGGCCCTTCATTCCCTGCATTAAATGCCTTCCTGGCTGACATACTCAGAGTGGCTACTATTTCCTACATTGATCTCTGACTGATACAAAGTGTTTGGAAGATGACTAGGAGCTCAGCAAGTGAACAAAGGAAAGAAGGTCCATTTCACTCAAAGTAAACAAAAGGAACAAGTTAACGAGGGACATGAAACACTGTGGTATGTTAATATGAATCAAAGTAAGTCATGATTGCTGGATTGTAAGGAGGCAGGAGAGATAGGAAGTGAAGTTGGTGTGTTAAAAAGGAAAGAGATTATGTAGCGAGTTGTGTGCTTTTCTAAAGCTGGCATTAGGTTGCTGTTGAGTTGATTTGACCAGGGAGTGGTGCTGTGGAGGCTGTGTTTTTAGGTGGCCTGTTCTTAAGACTCCATGGAGGATGAACTGGGGGAAGGTGGTCCAGCAAGGAGAGAATGCCCAGGGAAGCATGTGGAGTAAGAGATTAGCAAAGAGAAAATTCTATTCAGGTTTAGGTCTTCTAATTAAATTATTATTATTTTTTCATGGAAATTGCTCTTAAGAAAATGCATTGAGCTAGTTTGTTTTCCATTTTAGAAAGAATTAAGGTTTCAGAAAAATTATTTTACTTTTTCATGCTCAGAGTACATCTCCTTTCTTTGCTATCCAAAAAAATCTCCAGCCTCACATATTTTAGATTTTCTGGAAAAATATGTTAAGAGGAAAAAGAGCTACTGATCTGTGTAGAAAGGGGATATTTTTGTCTTCCTTTGACATTTACATCAATTTAAATGAAAATTTCTTTTTAAGATGTAAATATATTTATCCAAAACTTCTCTTCTTGTAAATTATTTTAGCACAGAGTGGGAAGAATCAAGATAGTAACAAAAGAAGTGGGAACACTGGGGAAGGACGCATTTGGCAATAGGAATCAGGGTTGGCATGGTTAGTCCCAGGCACACAAAGCTACTGGCAAGCTGTCGGAGGAAACTGTGAAGGTTGCTTCATTTGCTCACTCCACACCTTCTCTTCACAGTTTTTTCACACAGTACTCTCTTGGAAGTGAGCCTCTGACTTCTCTCCCTATCCCAAGAGAAGCTGAACAAACAACACAGAACACGAGGACACCTAATGTTTGCAAAAAAGTTTGAAAACTATGTATGTCTTTAAACAGGCAAACAAAAGCAAAGAAACATTTTTCTTTTTATAGAGTCAGACTCTAATGTGATTCAAATTTCTGCAAAAGGAGGCAGTAGGAACTAGTGTATATTTGGGTAGTTGTCTCAGTCAGTTCGGGTTGCAATAACAAAACACCAAAGACTGGGTGGCTTATAAACAACAAAAATTTATGTCTCATAGTTCTTGAGGCTGGAAGTCTGAGATCAGGGTGCCAGCATGGTTGAGTTCTGGTGAGAGCCCTCTTTCACATTGCAGATTGCCGACTTCTCATTGTGTCCTCACATTGTAGAGAGGAGAGATTAGAAGCAAGCTGTCTTCTGACTCTTATAAGGGCACTAATCCCATTCATGGGGACTTCCCCCTCATGACCTCATTTAATTACCTCCCAAAGACCTCCTAACACCATCACATGGAGGATAGAGTTTCAAATATGAATTTGGGGGGGCACAAACATTCAGTCCATAACAATAGGTCTCTTCTGCACCCTTGCCAGAGTGGGACCCTGAAGAAAGGAGAATATTCTCTCCTCCCATAGGCAAGAGGTCTTTTGCAGAGAAGCAGAGTTATTTGCCAATGGACATTTGTTTATAAATGGGCAATTCTACATATAAACTAAAATGTAATGCAGACGTGTTTTCTAGATAAACATCATTTATTGAATAATCCAGTATTTGTTAATTAAAGAATTCCTAAAAGAATCATTCTAAAGAATGAGTATATTTATACTATGGAATGAAAATCATTCATAATTTTCTACATTACCAACTAGTATAAAGGAGTATTTAAGAATAATTATTGTATAGTAGGGTTCTGATGTTAACTTTCAATCCCTTCTAAATAAGGTTGGGGAACTCCTTAGCCTTATTATCCCCTTCTCTCATCATCTAGGTTTCCCAGTCACCCTTTGTGAACCATGTCAATCTCTGAAAAAATGCTTATTTACCAGATCTTTGAATCTTAAGATCAGAGTTTTTAATCTCACTTATAAAATTGAAGAAGTTTCTATAATTAATTGATGTAGCATTATTTGCCCTGTTCTTGCTGACGACTGCACAGATCCATGTGTGTTTTGAGACTGGAGGATTTCTGGCTCTTTCATCATGCTTCTTGAGAAATGTCAGTCTCTAGAAGAATTATTTCCTTTTTTACATTGGAGCTCACTGGATATGTGCTTTGTCCCTCTCTGTTCTGTGACCTCTCAGATCTCTGAAATCCCTGTATCACTGTGTCATTATCTACAATGGTGAGAGAGATGTTGTAGCTCCTCGTTTTTTGGAAAGAAGAGAAAAACTTTTAAGATGAGATGACCCTGCTCCAATACACCTTGATCCCTCCACAATGCCACAGCCATGACTTTCTAATTCACATGTCAGCTTATCAATAAATGCTGAACTATGGCAACCTGGGAGGTACTGTTTAACCATTTCATGGTTACTTTTGTGCAGGCTGAAATCCTTTATGCAGACAACTAACTATCCCCAGATCATTGCAGTTTATTTCCTCCCTGCTTGATCACACTGTTCCCTCTGCCTGAAATGCCTTTCAACTTCATTTCTTACTTGTCACACTGCTACTCATCCTTTGAATCAAGTTAAAAGGGCTCTTTCTCCAGGAGGTCTTTTCCAATAACTCCAGATTCAGGTGATCCTGTCCTCCTTTGAAACCCAGATCAATTAATTTTCTATTGAATATTGATGATATTCTTACCTATAATTTTTGGTTACTTGCATCATCACCCTTATTATCTTGTATTAATAGATCTGATTTTGTCTCCAAAAAAAATTCGAAGTAGTTCTCTCTCTTATTTGAGGTAAGCTCCTGAGAACAACATTCTTATATATGATTGTGTTAATTATCATAACAGATAAATCCCCAAATCAAAAAAGTTTAACACAACTGAAGTTCATTCTCACTCTTATAACACTTGTGTGGTCTCTGGCAGGCAGTCTTCTGTATGGTGATGTAGCAACCAGGTTCTTTCCATCTCAGGGCACTGCCATCTTCAACATGTGGCTTCCAAGGATGCCATGTAAGGACAAAGAGAGTAGACAAAGCACATATCCTTCTTAACCAGGTTGGCCGCAAAGGGTTCACTTCTCTTCTGCTTACATTCCATAGTCACCTGGCTACAGCTGGATGTAAAGTAAGACCAGGAAATATAGCATCTGGCTAGAAGAAACTTCCCTAGACACTACGGGATAGGAACAGGGATCTTTGTTGAATAAGTAGCTCTGCCACAACTATACAGGCTGTCATAGATCTCTACAGCTCCCTTGCCCATAGGAGGTGCTTGATATATGTTTGTTAAAAAAAGAATGGATGAATAAATATTGTGTACCAGATCAAGGGTAAAGGCAATTAGAAGGTGAGAGCCAGCAGTTAGCATGTGTTTTATGGCTACTGGATGTAATAGTTCACAAACTTAATGTGGCTAGGAGAGTAGCTCTTTGCTCTTAGGGAGAAGCAATCAGGTTGGGACATATCTATATTCTTTTAATCATGCCTTAATCCAAAGGTCACAGATTATTCTACAGAAATAGTGGTGAATACTATGAAAATTTATAGTCACCTTTTTTCTGAGTACATTTTGTCATTTAAGTGCTTTAAAAATCATTTATTTGCCCAAGAACATTCTAGAAGGCATGTTTTTATTTTAGAAAATAATTGTTCTCATTGTTCGACAAACATCCATTTGTTCTAATGACTAAAGAAGTGTTCTGTTACCTTGGGAGAGACTTAGATTTTTAAGAGGCAGGGACAGAATCACATAATTTCTAAGGGAGTGAAAAATTTTTTTTTTCCCCATAGGAAAGATTGATTGGTACTGCTTTTACTATTTTTTCCTGTCAAGAGGCAATAGATAGGATATCTATTCAAAAGTGTATAATGTTACAAAGTGACAAAATGTCAAATGCACAGGCTAAGGGAGAATATCTCTTAATGCAACATATTTTGGGAAGCCTCTAGCATCCATTAAATTGTACAAGTGAACAAAATTGACAGCTGTTAAAAAAAAAATTAAAGCATCAGCCATGGTATGTTTAGAGTCTGCAAGTAAAACAAAACACTTTGGATCTGAACTTTCACTTCACTTTATATATGTGTGTTTACTCAGGAATTGTTATGGCTTATCATTTTTACTGTGCTTTTATCACAGCTGTGTGAAAAATTACAGTTGGATCAGTGTTCATGTTTTTACTAAAATACATTTTATTTCATGCTATGAAGCAGATTGCTAACATTTGCTACTTTTATTATTACGGCTACACAACTCCCTCCACTCCAGTTAAGGTTGTGTCAGTATTTCTTTGAAAAAAATCCTTCTTATTTATGTATTTGTTTTTATTCTATGATTGCTTTAGCTAAGCAGAGGTGAATCTCAGAAGAACTCATGCTAAGTTAAAAAATTGGAAAAATAAAACCTAAGCACCAAACACTGACTATAAATTCCACACAACAAATATTGCATTTAAAATGGAGGTAAATTTCAAAGAGGATTATTTCCACAGGATTTGATAAGAAAGGACCTTTAAATTGTGATTTAACCACTCACATTCTTGAAAGTGAAAGTCATATTATGATACTTCAGATTTCAAGAAATCAGATGAACTGTTAGAAAGTACCCTTGGGCTTGAAACTTGGTGTACAGATCTTTACCTGGAAGCATATGTGAAACTTGAGGTGATAAGACTTCTAGTTGGGTCATACACTTTGGATAGGGAACTGAGTTTTCTTTCTCACTGCTGTAGTTTAAAATGTATATTGCTCATTTAGGTTTGCTGGAGTAAGGACCACCAACAATGCTTGGGAGCATCATTTTAACTCTTCTACACTTGGCATAGAAAGGGCCGATGCTGTTTTACTTTTCCAAGTCATCCTGCTTACCAGCCTGCTGGTGAAATAACCAAGAAATGAAATCCAACAAACATTTTATAGTTTCAGATTTAAAATTAATTTGTCTTTGCCTAGTGATAACCCACTCATCCATAAATGTGGACAGGCATGTGCCAGGGGAAGATGAAAAATTGTGCCTGAGGCAATGGGCTAGGAAGCATGCAAGTGTGAGAGTTACCAGGGAAAACATCCTGGTTGCTTTGCTAATATTCCTGTCTAGCTTTCAACCAAGTTCCCTGGTTTTTTCAGGCATGGGAATATGGATAAAAGTATGAAGATGGCAAGGCTTACCTGCCACCCCAGTTCTTTAACTTCCTTTGGACTCTCTGAGTGCCTGGTAAGGAAAAAGAAGAAAAAGGCAGAGCACAAACCCCAGGGTCAGGGCGCAGGTGTCTTCTGCAATCTGTGATCCTGTGGTCATGAAGACTCTGGGTACTGTTGCCTCCACCCAGCACTCCAGATATCCACCATCAATCGGTTTGATGCCTATTTACTGTCTTGGCTAGTCCAGTAGCACCGCATCCTATAAATTTCTTAACACTATGGGATACTGTATCGCTACCCTAACACAGTTAGAAAATTGAGGAAAATTCTAAACTGGAGCTCCTGAAGATGTCCTCGCAGCACCATCCCCAAAGCTAAGACAGGGCTGTGCAACTAGAGACTTTCAAGTTCTCTGCCACATCTATGGTGCATTTATTCAATTATCAAACATTTCTTGAGCAATCAAAACAAATAAGACTGGTCAGTGAGAATGTGAACCACATATAAGGAATTTTGAGAGTCTGTGGTTATTTGTAATTATTGTGGCTCAAAGTCTAAAACAATAGACATTTCAGAGCATTAGAGCATAGTCTAATAACTGTGATCAAACAGAACAGTCAGGCTGGGACACTTGCAACACAAATTCGATTGTTTTGTAAGGCAAGCGGAAGTAATACAGCCTAAGGCCGTTTAGGAAGTCATTGTTGCAAATGCAGATAGATAACTGAAGAAACCATCACAGAGGCATGAAATACCTTAATTTACATAGGAAGAAGGGGAAAAAAAATTCTGTTTGCATTTCCAGCCCAACTCTCTGGGACTTCCTTGCACCTACGCAGAAAACACATTGCGTCTGAGATTTGCTCCGCAGATTAGGGAGGGAAATTATGTACTCTGCCTCAAGGCTGCAAGCTGAACATTACAAATAGATGCATCTGGGCTGTGTTGGAAGAAGATACACTCCAAACTGTCCAAGGAGACAGAGAGAAGCCCATCTGTGTATAAAAGCCAGAACTGGGCTGCTTTTGCTCTTGTTATAAAAATTCCATTCTGTTCAAATCTCAGCTAATGAAAATGTGCATCTGTAAATAAAAAATAAATCAAGGGAATGTATTAATCCTGCATCTGCTATCCACTTAACTTTACTTATAAAAAATAACTCCATTTTTTTGGTCTGAATGTTCTTGCTGTTTAGCAATGTGATGGCAATTTGAGGGGGACAAAATAAGTATTGAAATCTATTTATGTATAACAACCTTGGCAGTAAAAGCTGCTATGCAGTAACCGTACAGTCATTTGCTTTTGTAACTGTGTGGATACTTGAGGTCCAGAGTCTGACCCTAGATATCCATTACCTCACCGTTTAAATTGCTATTTTATTTGCACATGCTATTAATTAAGTTGTTTCTCTAACCTGGGACTGACCCTCTGCGTGGGTCAGCTGGGCAACCTTCCAGGTTTTACAATTTAAGAAGAATAGAAAGGGCCCCTGACCAAAAATTTCCTCCGACTTGCATTCCATGGTGACGAAAATGTTTGTCTTTTAAATTGTTGGATTATTATTTTCTCTAGGAAGGATAATATATTAGTTAGAATTATACAAAAATTAATTTGTCTCATCTATCATAATCCATTGTAACTGGAAATGAGGCAAGACCTCAAAGAGAAGGAAAAATATTTCAGTTCTGAGGAAGCAAGAGAAAGACCTGGGAACGGTGCTATCTTTAAAAGATTCTCTCTCCTAGATGGTTAGAAATTTTTACAGATCCTGGCATATATCTCATTGCTGGTGTTACTGCGGCATGAGGGCAGGAATAGATGAAGCTTATTAAGAATAATGTTATCCTAGGAGCAAAGTCCACAGACAGGATGTCTGGCTAGAGCACAGTCAAAGTGACACTGAAGGAACAATCTTAAAGAATCCCCCAAATCAAGAACAGAATGTCTGATATAGAACTAAAGAGATTGTAGGTTTCAATACCAACAAAAGTGAGTGAAATCGTATAGTTACCGAGCTTCTTCTTTTGGAATTTCACAATATTAGTTTTCCCTTGTGTTAATAATGCTAAGACTCTCTTAATAGGAAGGATTCTGCATTTTGACTCTCAGAGACAAATCCGAGGGGTAAATATTAACTATCTCTTCTAATATTTTGAGAGGTATACTTGTTTACCTCTTGTGCTGTTAACCCACATTTGGTTTTGATTGATACTAGCCAAAATGCATCAATGAGGACAATTTTAAGCTCAATAAACAGTTCATGCCACAGGAGCAATATTTTCATTTTCTTGTCTTTTAAAATCTTCAAAAGAATCAGCAAACTTCTTATTGAAATGGCTGTTATAACTGGCAATTCCCGTGGTTTGTAATCCTCATGGCTCGAAGAGTTTGTTCTGGTGAAATTTTGTAGTGGTTAGAGAAAAGTCAAGAGTTTCTCTTAGCATCTCTTCTTTTAATCCTTTTACTTACAATTTCTGGTTTCCCTGGAGATTTTTATACAGAAAGTACATTCACTTCCTTGTGCAAAATGCTGCCTTGTTCCTTGGTGTCTCATTTTTCATGGTGGCCACAGCTGAGATATTTTTTCTTCTCTGTTAAGCCTGATTGTGCCCATGATGCCCATTGCTTCGTGAAACAATGAGATTGATGGCAGTATTTTGCATTCACCTGACTGTTCCTACATCTCTACCAATCCATTTTCAATTTTATGTCTTTTCATGAGAGGCAAGTGGAGGAAATCAAATAAACTTGCATAATTCCATTTTGAAATTCAGCTGATTATTGTCAGTTTGAGGGTGGTAACAACAGGAGACAACATGTAGACAACAGGAGGTAGCCGGATGAAGTCAGGGTTTGCTGTGCTGGTCGGTTTTAGGGTATGTTTGATAGTTTCTGATGCTATTCTCCTAAATTTATTTGATAATGGTAATTAAATTTTAGATAGGTACCTTGGATGGTTGGTTTCATTACTTTTCCTCATAAGAAAAAACTATTGGTGTAAAATGGACTTGTGATTAATTGTGTTATTTTCTTTTCGAAGATGGGAAAAATATCTTCATGTAATTTATGCTTTTTCCCACCATGCTACACTACTAAAATGCTAATGTTGATGGGCATTTGTAGTTGACTTATGTATTGAGCACAGAAATTGTGCTGGGCTCTTTACGAATAAGCAGCATGATCCCTGTTTATCATCTAAGTGTTTATCTTCTCTGCTAATTAGAAGGCTCATTATATACCCAGTTTTAGAACTTGTGCATTGAGAGCTTTCAGAGTACATAGGACTGTTTTTAGAGTCCTTGGAAATAGAGCCTAGGACAAAGTTTGGGTGCTGATGCTTTATTGGTAATCCAATCCTAGGGCAGTGAGAGTGAGAACAAAGGGAAGTTACAGAAAGAAGGAATAAAGCCAACACAAGGTGGCACATTACTCAACTATCCTTTGTTTCTCAAAGGGATACCAGTGGTCTTCCAGCCACACAAGGGGTCTCCTGGCAGATGTTTAGAAGCACCTCACCCCCAAATGGTCCACTGTTGAGGAGAATGCAAAGCAAGTTTATCTGCTGGCCCCCTCCCATCTCCAGGCTCTCACTGGTTAAAGTAAACTCTATGGGGAGTTGACACCCCCATGTTTTTGGATTATGTCTCTAGGTTGTGCAGCTAGGGAATCCAGATTCCTTGTCCTGTAGCTGCGTGCTTCATCTGAGTCAGAAAGTTGTGGGAAGAGATGGAGATTACAGACTTTGTCAGCTGCAGGCAGCTGAATTACGTAGCATTCTGGGTCTTAGAGTTGGCCTGCGAGGTGGTGACTTAGTGGAACAGGCTGAAGGCCCAGAAGACAGGTGAGATGGAGAGAATATGAGGTTATGCATTTGAGGTATCTAATACGAGTATATTCCATCCTTATTGGCTGTTCTTTGCTATATACCCTGAAAAACAGTTATTGCCTCCTTCTACTACTGCTTACTTTGTATATTCATTTCTCCCACAGCTTTTCTTATTTATTTAAAAATTTTTTTGAGTTTTTATTTTACTAGGGTGGGATAACATGTCCTTTTCTCCTTCTGGTCTTTCAGAAGCTAAGAGTGTACTATACCAGAGTGTGAAGAAAGGCCACTGCTTGATTTAGAAAGTACTGAGTTGAAAGATAGTGTTCAATAACACACAATGTAATTTTCAGTAGTTCAATGAAGATATAGATAATTGTGTTAAATTGATTTGTAATCTGACATCACATATAAATGTTAACAATTTGATCATTCACAGTTACTAAAAGCACTTTGAGATCCTCTATACAAAAGAGCTAAAAAAATTATGAGCAATAATATGGGAATTTAGTAATTGGCAATAGGCCCAGACCCAAATTCTTATGAGGGGAGAGGTGAGATGATTTGCACTTGAAACATATTGACTGTATTGAAACTAGAGTCAGAATTGACCATGGAGTATGTTTGAGATCTTAACTAATATTCCTAACTTACATCTGGGTACAAAGCCCAATTCTTCCAGTTATTAGTTTTGTGACTTTGAGTAGTTATTTAGCCTCTCTAAGACTTTGGTTTCCTCATCTGTAAAATGGCAACAATATTATTAGCATTTCTCTGTACTCCACAAAACCTGCAGGGTTTTTTGTTGTTATATGAAGAAAATAAATGTAATGTCTTGGGTTCATAATAGACCTTTCAATATTTGAAACATAAGTGGCTCTCAGACTCTTTCCCTATGAAACCCTAAAGGCTCCACAGTGCCCTTCTCCTACTAAGAATTGCAATTTTCAAATAATACTGTGTTTAAATTACTCTTTGAACTGTGTCTCACTTCATTTACCATGTAGCTTGCTGCCCACTATCTGCAATTCAGATTTTCACATTTCTTTGGATGCAATTCTCTTATAACTCTCCTACTAATCTCTTTTGGGTCTATGATTTCCATATTAAGAAACATTCTACTGAATATTTTAGTCAATCAATCAGTTGACAAAGATTTATTGAACAGCTACTGTGTGTTAGGTGTGATCTAACACATTAGACCTTCAGCAGTGAAAAAGATAGAGCTTCTAATCTCCAGATGCTTATTCTAGAGACAGATGAATACATAGAGGAATACATAGAATAGGAGAATTTCTAGTACTGATAGCTAATGGAGGTGGCAGTAGTGAGGAATCTGTGTGAGACCGAAAACCTTAGGAAGGAGGACCAAGTCCTCCAAAATGAAAGTGTCATCAGGGTGATGCCCCCTTTGGGACTCTGGGTAGAATACTTCCTTGCCTCTTCCTAGCTTCTGGTGGTGGCTGTCAATCCTTGGCTTTCCTTGGCTTGCAGCTGCGTCCCTCCAATCTTTGCCCATGTCATCATGTGGAGTCCTCCCTGTGTTTCTCTGTCTTCTCATGGTGTTTTTCTCTTCTTATTAGGATATCAGTCATATTGGATTTAGGACCCACCCTAAATGACCTCATCTTAACTTGATTACATTTGCAAAGACCCTATTTCCAAATAAGATCACATTCACAGGTACCAGGGGGTAGGAATTCAACATGTCTTTTTGGAGGACACAATTCAACCCATAACATTACCCAACTCAGGGAAGGTTTAGATTTAATTTCAAACTTCTAACCTCCAGAACTACGAGAGAACAGATTTCCCTTGTTTTAAGCCACCCAGTTTGTGTTATTTTGTTATGACAACCCTAAGAAACTAATACAAGTAGTGAGGAAAGGGTGAAGAAGTAGGATGAAGGAGGATTAAAAATGCAGGGAGGGGGTAGGAGTAAGAAGCTGGTGTTGGAGAAGTTGCTGGAGAGAAAGTAGCTGCTGCCCAGAAAAGCCAAAAGTGTTTACTTGGCAGTGCGTTAGTTGGCTTGGGCTGCCATAGCAAAATACCACAGACTGGGTGGGTTTAATGACAGAAATTTATTTTCTCACAGTTCTGGAGGCTGGACATCCAAGATCAAGGTGTTGGCAGGTTTGGTTTCTTCTGAGGTCTCTTCCTCTTATGTTATTTTGTGTGTTTGCATGTCTGTGTCCAAATCTCCTCTTTTTATAAGGACACCAGTTAGATTGGATTAGGGCCAACTCAAGTGACCTCATTTTACCTTAATTACCTCTTTAAATGCCCTATCTCTAAATACGTAGGAAGTTTGGGAGGACACAATTCAGCCCTTAACAGGCAAGAAGGGGCGTGTTTTTACATCCGGGATCTATGTGGAAACTGGATCACAGACTCCTCAGCTTTCCTCAGAAGCAGCCTACCTTTGCCTGCACACATGGACTACAATAGTAGTGTGCTTATATAGCACGTGGTGAAGCTTTTACTTCCTTGGTAGCCAGTACCTCCCTTGGTGTCTGCTTAACAGGAGCAACCTCTGTCATTGGTTAAGACTTGCTCAGTTTCCATATAATTTACCCCATGTGTACACCTTCTCTTAAACAACCTTAGGGCCCATGTAAGTCTAAAAAAAGGATACCTAACGTGGAGGTGATGGGTTAAAGACTTCTACACCTGTACGGAAGGGCTAATAAACCAGCTTGGGACCCTTGATATGAGATAATCATTACTGACACCCCAACTACAAGTATTCAATACATTTGATTTATGAAAAATTATACCAATAAGTATATAAATACTCCTGAGCCAGACTCTCTAAGACAATGTAAATTTTATAATATACCTGATTAAAAGAAGAAAAGAGTCAATTGTAGTCAACAAGGAACAAAAGAGATTAGAAACACAGTTAAAGATACAGAAAGCATGGAATACTTACTCTTCCATTTATCAAAAGTACAATGTATCAGACTTTGTTTATTCCCTGAAAACATTAGCTTGGTGTGTTTTTACAAGAAATAGCCAGCAAAGCTTGTTTCTTATGGGTTTTGAAGATATAGGAGTGGCTACCTTACCCAGCCTTGAAATGCAAAACTGGGAGCCATGGCCAAGGCAGTGCTGGGACTGCTTGGATGGTGTCTGCCAGATGGAGGTTAATAGAGTCTGGCAGTGTATATTGTGTTTGGCCAAGGCCTTCAAGTCTGCATGTGGTAAGGATAAGAGTGTAAAAGGTCTGGACAGCCCTGCTGCTGTAAAAACTATGGGGAAATCTCAATATTTACCAAGATGGTGCCAAGCTGCCCCACTGTAGGAGTGGGGAAGGAAATGAAATTACATGAACATAAAGTGTTCTTCATTCTGTATTCAGTGAGATTTGCCACCTTTTCACATTGCTCCCTTATGTTTTCTCATTAGCCTAAAATGATTCCTAAAATGCTCATTGTTGGATATGGTATAACTGGCTAGGAGTCAGATGCAGGCTTTTAGTCAACTCTTGACATTCACCAGGATGTAGTATGGCCATTTGAAAAAGTTCAAATTCTCAACTAATAATATAGCCATGAAATTTGTTGACAAGGAAAAGACTACATAGCTGTGTTGAGAGGCATCTACCTCTGGGCTCACTAACTCTTTATCATAGTGTTTCTCAAAATGTACAGATTCACCTGGAGCCTTGTTAAAAATATAGTTTTCCTGACCTTCTGTCAGATGTACTGATTCAGAATCTCTGCATTTTTTTTCAAACACTTCAGGTGACTCTTATGTACACTACATTTTGAGAAGTACTATACATATTATTCAAATTTCCATCTAAGCAAAATTATGAGTTATGACAACTCATGAACCTTCTTGAGCTTGTTCTCAAATAGAGTTATGAATGTAATATATGAAAATGCCTAGCTTCTAGTGACTACTATTTTTGTCAGCAACAGAAGCAGCAGAGAAGACTTGGAAACGCTCTTTTTATTTTTCCATTTGCTCTCCATTCTCTTTCCTCTTCCCCTTACCAATAAATAACAAACATTAACTATAAAAGAAATAGGAGAAAAGCAAAAGACTTTTAAAACAGTTCGTCTTGTGTTGAATAGAGTACCCTGAATGTTGTGAGAACTTTATATAACTTAAAAAATTTTTCAGCTGAGCAGAATTTTATTAATCATAACAATCCTTGGTTGGGACACATTATCATCATTAGTCTATGACACCCCCCCCACCCCTCACTTCCTGAAAAATCACTACTAATGGAAGAACTAGAAATTTGTCAGTAACTTACATTTACTTCTGTGTGCCTCTTCTATTGTTTCCATAGGCTCCCCCCAGACATATATACTATCCTAAATTTTGTCATCCTTTTTCTTTAAAGTGTTTACCTCATACATTTATGTACCAAATAATATATTGTTCAGTGTACTTTGTTTTTAACTTAATAAAAGAGTTTATGACCTTTCAATTCTATATTGTTTTCTGGAACATGCCATTTTGACTTTCTACTATGTTATTCATTCATGTTGCTTGTAGCCACAGTTTATTCATTCTCACTTTTGTATAACATTGTATTATGATATATACCACAACTTGTTTATCTATTTGTTTATTGGTGGGCATTTTACATGTTTTCCAATATTTTAATGGTATGAACACTGTGTCCATGCACATTAGTCCATGTCTCTCATGTGAAAATTTCTGTTGGTACAGCCTTGGAGCAAAATTACTCAGTAACAGAGTATGTTTATATGCACTCTTGGAAGATAATGCCAAATTGTTTTTCAAAGTTGCTGTGCTACCAGAAATGTAAAGAAATCACACTGATTTCCATTGTCTCCAACATTTCATATTGTCAGATTTCTTGTTTTGTTTTGTTTTCCCAATCAAATGGGTTTTAAATGATATTTCATTATGTTTCCGATTTGCATTTTCTGAATTACCAGCGTCATTGAGCATTTCTTTTTATGTTTATTCTCAATAGGTGTTTCTTCTTCTATAAAACACCTATTTATATCTTTTGCCTATTTATATATTTTGTAGTCTTACTTATTGGTTTCTAGGGATTTTTAAGTATATTTTAATACTAATCTTTTGTCAGTTTTATGTATTGTTAATATTTTCTCCAAGTTTTAGCTTGACTTTTTCTTTTATTAAGCTGTCTTTTATGAATAAAAGATATTAGTATTAATATAACCAAATTTAACAGTATTTTTTTTTCCTGCAGTTTGGGAATTTTCTATCTTGTTGAAACCGTTCTTCCATATCTCAAGGACAGAAAGACATTAACTTATATTTTCTTCTATTTTTAAAGTTTTGCTCTAAACATTATTTAGGGCAATGTTGTTTTAATACATTTGGAGCTGACTTTCATGTTTAGAATGAGGTAAAGAGCCCTTTTTATTTTTTCAATGTGGATAACCAACTTTTTTCAGCTCCTTTTGTTACACAGTCCTTCCTTTCTCAGTATTAAGTTAACTCATTCCTATGAGCTAGCATATTTGAAGCACTCAGCCATGGCACCTCTACCACTGACCAAAATTCCACATATGGTATGGGCTTATTTCTGAGTTCTGTTCTTTTCCATTGGTCAGTTTTTCTTTCCTTATGCTAATATTATATTGCCTTTTTAGTACGGCATTATAATGAATCCATATATCTGGTAGGGCAAATCTTCCTTTTCTTCTGAAGTGTTATTCTTGGCTCTTTGCTCTTCCATAAAAATTTTAGAACCAATTTTTCTAATTCTATAAAAGCCCCATTAGCATTTTGATTGTAGATGTATTAAACTTATAAATCAATCTTGGGAGAACTGACCTTTTTTATGATATGGAGACTTCATATCCATGAGCATAGGATAGATCTCCATTTATTTAAGTCTACTTCGATGTTTTCATTAAAGTTTTATAACATCATTTGTAATATATTTGATAGTTTTTGGTGCTGTTTTAAATATCGTCTCAAAAATATTTTTTAATTCTTTGCTATAATCCTGGATAGGGGATGTTGTGTCCTTCTCAGAGTATCACAAACAAAGGTTACATATATCCATCTCATAGGTGGTGATAATTTCGATCACTTGATTTATCCACACTATAATTACACTTTTTCCCCCCTCTTTGTAACTAATAAACAATCTGTGAGGAGAAGTTAAGACCATGCAAATATCCTACTCTTCATCAAGTGCTTGGTATCAGAGTAAGTCTCAGATTCAGCTTACTCTGTTCAAGGGTTAATGTGCAGCTATATTACTAGGCCTTGTGGCTACTCTGGGTAACTTCACCGTTTCCTGGTCTGTTGGCCCAATTTGGCTGTGTGCAACACTGGCCCCTATTTACTCAGACTCCTAGCAGCTCAGGTACTAACTCCCCACCTCTGCCAGTGGCCTCTGGGTATTTCCATCCATGGCCCTGGGCAATTCTGCTTATGTGTCTAGGTTTCTAACTGTCTCTGTTCCCATCATTTGCTGTTTAAAGCTCAGGTCTGGATAGTCTGTCTGTTTATCTGTTGGTAGTGGGGTACCTTGAAGGTTTTTCTATTTCCTGTAAGACCAGAGTGCCAAATGCCTGAGACCTGGTGGTAGCAGAACAGGAAGCTCTCTCGGAGCTTCTAGTTAGTCTTGACCTGGGAAGCCAGTGACCTCTGGTACTCTTAGAGTATAATTTGTCATTTCATAAAAACATTTTTCTCAATATTAAGTTAACTCACTCCTAACAGATATCATATTTGAAGCACTCAGCATTAAAAAAAAATGAAGAGCAAAATTAGGCTATTTGCTTCTTCAGTTGATAGATCTAATGGGTTAGGGAAACCATGACATTTCTGAAACATTAGAATTCTTCAAAGTTAGGGTGGCAAGGACATTCCTGAACCCTATGAAAGGCAGAGAACTGGGTTATTAGATAATCTCTAGATCTAACCCAGGATGATAACATCTAGATCCTTTAAAAAAGTTTTGAAACACACAGATGTCATAACTTAAAAGAGGCTATAAAATGAATTGCTATTTCTTTCACAATTTTTCTTTACTTTTAGGAAAATTACTTTTTTCATGAGCTTGATGAATAAAAGAAATAGGAAACAGTTTTAGAGGATTTTAAATTGTTGTATACATTAAGATAAATGCTAGAATTTTCCCCCTCTCTTTTATTAAGGAGACAGCCGTATTCCAATTTCTTTAGCTTATTTTGTAATAGCACTGTCTGATTTGAAAGACTTCAGGTTGAAAATCTATAGGTAATGAACAGAAAATATTATTGGGATGATTTGAATTGCTAGGGGCTGGCATTCTATAACGTTTAGAAACACATCACCCAAGTGAATGTCGATGTAGCTGCAGGTTGTCTTTTCGGGGAAAAACTGAGTCATTATTAAAAAGAATCGATTAGCTACATAAATTTAATGATGCACTAAATTTTAAAGGGCCATTTGATTCTTGAAACTCACATAACTTCAACAGTTGAAAAAAAAAACTGCACTGTAATAACGTTTGTACTTTAAAAAACTATTTTGAAATAGGACAAATGAGTCTATACCCTTCCCCCCTGCCCCCCCTGGAGACGGAAATACAAGCCCTATGGCTGCTAATTTTTTTTTTCCAAATCTGGATTTATTTCAACAATGTTGTCAGAACACTCTTCGCAATTGTATTATTCTGTTATCTTTTGGGAACTGCATTAGTTTCCTAGGGCTTCCATAGTGAATTACTACCAACTTGGTGGCTTAAAACAACAGGAGTGTATTCTCTCACAGTTCTGGAGACCACAAGTCTGAAACCAAGTTATTGGCAGGCCTGAGCTCCTCCTGAACACTCTAGGGGAGAATCCATTCCTTGCCTCTTCCATCTTCTGGTGGCTGTTGAAATTCCTTGGCATTCCTTGCCTTGTAGCTTCATAAATCCAATCACTGCTCCATGATCATATCGCCTTCTCCTCTTTGTGTGGCTTCTCCTCCATGTGTCTGAGTCAAAACCCCTCTGCCTTTTTCTTATAAGGATGTGTATGATTGGATTCAGCGCCCACCAGAATGATTTGGAATAAGTCTCCTCTCTTTCCTTCAGCCTCTAGTTTCCTCTACTACCTATTACCGGCGGTATCTAAGGGACTCAGCTGGCAGAGATTAAATAAGGTTTGCAGCATCCCAGCCCCAGCACCACGAAGCTGAATGTAGAGGGCTAGGTTTAGAGCTGAGAGTCCATAGCTTAATAGCCATCTCAAACATGGAAGAATTATGTATAAATGGAAACTAACTAATGAGATACCTAAAGTCATTTTTACTGAAAAGCATTGAGTCTTGTTTCCTTTTGTAAGTTCTTTTCTTTAATTTTTTATTATTTTTTTCCAGTGTGCATCATTATATTTCAACTTCTATATAGACTATATCATGTTCACCACCAACAGTCTAGTTGCCGTCCATCACCATACAAACGTGCCCCTTTATCCCTTTTGCCCTCCCCCCACATCTCTCCCCCTGGTAACCATCAATCTATTCTCTGTATCTATGTTTGTTTATTTGCTTGTTTGTTTATCTTCCATATATGAGTGAAATCATGTGGTATTTGGCTTTCTCTGCCTCACTTGTTTTGCTTAGCATAATACCCTCAAGGTCCATCCATGTTGTGGCAAATGGCAAGGTTTCATCTTTTTTAAGGCTGAGTAGTATTCCATCATATATACATACCAAATCTTTTTTATCCATTCATCCATCAGTGGGCACTTAGATTGCTTATAAGTCTTGGCTATTGTAAATAATGCTGCAACAAACATAGGGGTGTATATATCTTTTAAAATTAGTGTTTTGATGTTCTTTGGATAAATATTCAGAAGTAGAATAGCTGGATCATATGTTAGTTCTGTTCTTAATTTTTTGAGGAATTGCCATACTGTTTTCCATAGTGGCTATGCCAATTCACATTGCCACCAACAGTGATTTCCTTTATTCTGTTGTCCATATCACTGATCTGTTCTTATGGGTCACACCTACTCTGCTGTTGATTCCCTCTAGTGAATTTTTCATTACAGTTATTGTATTCAGTTATTGTGTGCTCCAGGGCTCTACCCTGTGTGGGTTGCATGTGCTCTTCTGTTGCGGCAGGGCTGCTATTGCTGCAGGCATGCAGGTAGGTGGGGCTGACCCTCTCCCTGCTGGTTGCAAGGCCTGACCACTTGCGGATGCTGTGGGCACACTATTGGGCAGAGCAGGCCCCCAGTGCAGCTGGCTGTGAGGCCTGGTGGTGCACAGCTGCTGCAGGTTTACTGGTGAGTGGGGTAGGCCCCTGGTGTAGCTGATTGCTAGGCCCAGGGGCATGCAACTGCTGCTGGCTCCCTAGTGGGTGGGGCAGGCCTCTGGTACCGGCTGGCTGTGTGTGGCCCAACAGTGTATAATTGCCTTGGGCATGCTGGTGGGCAAGGGCAGGCCCCTGGTGTAGCCTGACTGTGTGGCCCATCAGTGCACAACTGCCTGGGGGGAATGGTGGGTGGGGCAGGCCCCCCAGTGTGGGCTGGCTGTGCAGCTCATGGCTGCTGCTGGGTCACGGGTGGGCAGGGCAGACCCACAGTGCCACTGGGTGTGTGGCCCAACTCCATGACTATTGCTAGCTTGTTCTTGGTAGGGCAGGCCTCCAGTATGGGCTGGCTGTGTGTCCTGTTGGTAGGTAGGGCAGGTCCTTGTTGCAGGCTGGCTGTGTGACTCTGCGACATGCAACTGCATCAGACTTGCTGGTGGGCAGGCGGGCCCCTAGCACAACAGCATGTGACTGGTTTTAGGCATGTTGGTGGGTGGGGCAGATCCCCTGTGTGGCCGGTTTCGAGGCTTGGTTGCACAAGTCTGCTGTGGGCTTGCTGGTGGGTAAGGTAGGTCCCTGAAGCAGGCTGGCCAGAGGTGCATGACTGCCTCCAGTGCTCTAGTGCGCAGGCATGCCCCGCGCTAACAGGCTAGAGGAAGGATTCCAAAATGGCAACTGCCAGTGTCTGTGTCAACACAGATGAACTAGGTCACAAAAATGGCTGCTGCCAGTGTCTCAGTCTCTGCGGACGTGGGGAGGAAGCCACCCCCCGCCTCTGCAGGAGGCGTACAGAGCTTACTAAATGAGTCTCTTTTACCAGTAGACTATGCACTTTTCTATCTGGTGTTTTGTGCCGGTTTCCTGGTCGAGTGAGTCTGTGTGGGCCCTTTAAGAGGAGGTTTCTCTTTCCCTGCAGTTCCATAGCTGTCCTGGGTGTATTCCCTGTTGGTGTTGAAAGCCAGGGGTTTGGGTTCTTGTCTCTCCTGCGCTGGATCTAAGGGCTGGGGTGCCCAGCGTGGAGCTTGAATTGCTCGCTCCTCCAGGAAAAGCTCTGTACCTTTGAGATCGCTCCTGGCCACGAAGCACTGTGGGTGTGTTTTTTTCTCAGCAGGGCCGTATCTCTGCCTCTTCCACCCCTCTCAGTGTTGTCCCCTGTCGTGGAGGTTCTTTTCATGCAGTTTCCAGGTCTCTCTCGAAGGAAATTACTCCACATGTAGTTGCAGGCTTGTTGTGTCTGTGGGAGGAGGCGAGCTCAGGGTCCTCCTAGGCCACCATCTTCCAAACTCTCCTTGTTTTGTTTTTCATTTCCCCAAGAAAGTTCTGCCACTGGACTGGCTGCCAGGGTGTCCTCAGAGTCCAGCCATGTCACGCCTTCTTTCCTAAGTTCTAAAATGTCATTGAATTCATTTGGAGTGAGTGCAAGGCAGGGTGTTGCTTGTTTATGGAGAGGAGAGTGGGCGGTCAATCTAACTGCTCACGCGACTCAGTTGCTGGACCACTGAGGTAGAGCTGTAACATTTCTAGAAATGAGGTGTCAGCTTGCCTCAGGTTTTCAGGGCCTATTGGTAGGGAGTGAGGGCGGATGGAGGGATGCTATGAAGTTTTAAGAATGTGGTGGTGACTGCATTAGAAGAAGATGCTTTTACACAGAAGGAACAGCAGCTATGCTTAGTCTTGGGAATCATTTAGAACTGCCAAGTGCTCCACTTAGTCAGAAAAATGGATGCAATTTGAGAAAATTATGTTCCTGGTGAGCTATTTTACAGGAATCTGAGGGCAGTTTGATGTTTTTCAGTTACGTTTCATCTTGAATGGAGACTTTTAGTAAAAAAGGTTTGCTGTTGACATGTCTGAGGATGTGATTTCTTGCTCTCTCCCCCTGCCCCTTTCCTTTGCACAGAGGTCCAGCATGCTATAACTCCTCAGCCTGTGGTCTCAGAACATGCTTTTGTGTTAATTGGGTGTCTTCACCTGGACCATTTGCCTCTTTGTCCCAAGTACATTTAGCTAGGAGATGCAGGTCTGCAGCATCACTGAAATTCCCTGGCATTGCTCCAAGCGGGTGGAGGACTTGTGTGGAACTTCTGGCTCTTTTGGGATCTTTTAAGGTACCTGGCAAGCCTGGATTCCCAACATCTCCTGGGGTGTCCTGGAAGGAGTGGATCTATGGCTATATGTGAGCGAGTCTTAGCACCATTTTCACCAAAGGTGCTGTTTGTGATCATGCTATTCAGGACCCCTCTTAGAATTTGTGTGCTTTCTGCCACGATTTTCTCTTCCTCTCTCCTTTCACATTTATCCCACTGTGTCTGAAAAAGTTAAAATTATCAGAAGTGTAAGTTTTCCAGAAAATTGGTACCCTTGGCCCCCACGTGAATGCCCTCTTTACTCTGGTTTGGCTTTGCTGCCGTTCTCTGGACCATTACGACTACCCCTCCTGACGTCTAGCGCAGATGCCTGCCATGCTCTGTCCCGCCTAATTGTTTTATTATTGAGTTCTCAGGAAGGGAAGGGAGTGGCATGAAAGGGAAAGGACAAGAAGAAGAATAGAAGGAAGAAGAAAAACTGAAGCAGAAAAATTTTAATATGTCTTCACTGAGAGTGCTTTTTTGTTTTCTTCTTTCAAAGAGTTTAAGAGACTGGGGCTAGAGATGGGGGTGGGGAGACGGAGGAGAACTCAGATGGAAAGAAAGAAGTGGAGGAATAGGAGATAACAAAGACCTCCATTGCAGGGAGCAGGGAAAGGAATAAAAAGGACTCATTGCCAAGACTTCATCAATGTGGACCACCCAATGACATATTAATCTGTGGGCAAGTCACTCTGAACAGAGGGTGAGGACTCACATCTCAAATGGGTGCTCAGTGCTGCCTAGTAATCCCTCCACACTCCCCTTGTGTGTTTGCTCTCTGTCTCTTTCTTTCTTGTTTTATGCTCATACAGTTGCCTCTGATACTTCGGTAAGAGAAATTGAATAATAATCTATCCATTCACCTGCATGATGTGTTTTCTGCTTTGCTAGCACCTGGAGTGTCCACGCTCCTGCCAAAGTCAGGCATACCACCCCCTTGTGCCCTGGATGATCCCGTTTCCTTTTGTCCTCTAAAAACTTCACTTCTATAATGCTCCCTCCTTTCCTTCATATCATCAATTCCTTTTACTCTACTGGTGCATTCCCATCAGCACCCTACCTTAAAAACAACGAAAATACTCCCTTCAAATCCCTCACAGAGGCATTCTTACATCCTGCTTAAGTCTAAGGCATGTTCAGCCCTGAGATAATACTACATCTTCTGCACTTCTCCTCCATGGTGTCTTGACAAAACACAGTGTGTTTTGACAAGAAGCAAGGTGTGTTGCAAATAATGTTACTATTAATTATTGATGTGTTAATTGATTTACTTATACAATTAGAGGGGAGTTAGTGTCCCTACTAACGCCACTCATTCCCTAGCATTCTGATATACTTTCTTTAGAGGGAAATAAAGAGGTGAAGTGAAAGTTCTCACACTAAGAACAGGATGTGTGCCCTCTGTGGGAGTAATTATCAGTGGAGAAAAGTTTTCCAGTTGTTTCCCCAAGCCATTTAATGGTTTCCCCAACTTCTCATTTTATGTAGAAAATTCCTTCTTTCACCAAGCAGGTAGTTTCAGAATTTTGTTTTCTTAAGGTATTTATAGACATTCCAAGAAGACTAATTTGCTTTAAAAAGGTGATGTTACTAGGTGAATATTGCAAAAAAATTTTTTGTGCATCTTGTATGTTGCTTATTTAAAACCATGTAGTGATTAAGAAGGACTTAGACCACGCTGTGAGCCCTAAACTAGAAAACAACAGTGGAACTTAAACCAATTAAACTGCCATTTTTTTTTGCTCAGCTGCAAATCATAATAATTAAAATGTAAACAAACTAAGAGACAAAAATAAATCACAAACCAGCTCTACCAGTTTAGAAAACCAGTTGTTTTCTAAAACAACTACAGTAGACAATCAAAATCTTCTGTAAACGGGATCAGGATTTCATTCAATATGAGATCCAGGTTGAAAGCGGCGTTTTAACAGTGAGACGGACTCATGTTTGAAGTACAGGACAAGCACAGGACAAGCTGAAGTTCCTGGATAACATTGCTTGTTTGTAAACTCCTTCAGAGCAAAGGAGAAGACAGCACTGGGCATTTATTCTGTGCTCAACAAATGCCTTGTTAACCGACTCAAAAATCGAGTCTATTATAGTTGGCTGAATTCATGATCTAAGTTCTCTCTCTCAGCTATAAATTACATGTGGCATTCATCGGGTAAGAATTAGGGTAGCCTTTATGTATCCCTTTTATTATTATTTCTTACTCAGCTTTGAGTTCTCTTTCTTTTGAACTTCCCCCTTATCCCCAAGGTAGAAAGAGGGACACGTAATTCTCCTTGCCATGCAGCATTACTATTAAGGATAGGATTTACAACTTGAAATTTGAGCTTCAGTTTACGGATGAAGAAAGAATTGAGAGACGGCAGTACCAGAGTTTTGAATGGGCCTTAATTCTTATGTTCTTATGTTCAGCAGCTTAGTGTTTGAAGCGAATGGTAAGCTTTTTAGAGAGTCCTCATCTCATTCTGGGTTCAATGATCTGCTACAAAGTGCTTCCATGCTCCACTGATGTGCTGGGAATGATTTTTCTAAAAGAGAAGACTGAAGTTAAATGTTGATCAAGTGGGATTTGGTTCTCTCTTCTTGTTTTTAATTATTCCTGAGATCACCAAGTACAGAGGAGTCTTGCCTTCTACTGGCAAGACTTTTCATAACAATTGTGCATACCTTTTACTCTCAACAATTAATTTCCAGTTTCAGTTAGAGTGGATGGTATCTGCTAATGCATATGTCAACTGTCTCTGTAAAGGAAGACACTTCCCTAAAGTGCTCAAGCTCTAAGCAATAACAAAGTATATTGAAAAAAAAAGCAAAATCGCTCCACTGGTCAACACCCTTGATTTGTTCTCCACCAAAGAAACTACTTGTATTGTGAGGGCTGAATCAGTAGGTCTGGAATTAGCCTGAGGTATCCTACTGAAAGAAGAAATGTACCTGCACTACACTGACTCCTGGTCAGGCACGAAACACACTGATGAAGAGTGTCACTTTGTAAACATGGACTGTGCAGTTTTGGGGTGGTTTGTATCAGTTTATCAGAATTGTTTATTAAAAACAATGAGACTAATGATTTGCACCTGGTCTCAGTAAGCCCCATGGAGGGCTCTACTGTTGAGGCTGGTTACGTAGCAGGACTATGCCTATGTGACCAGCAAAACTTAAAACAAACAAACAAACAAGTGAAAAAATGATGCAGCTCAGACTCCATTTTAAACTCTCTGGTTCCAAAGTGTTCTGTGCATATCCTGGTGGTTTCTGATCCAAGAAAGTGCCCCCTTACAGAGGGAGGGCAAAGGAGCCCACATCTAGTCTCCTCAGATTCCTTGCTGTGAGGCAGCTTTTGGCTGAGATGTATATCCTGACTTAATGCTGTTGCTATATTGTATATTTTCACAAAAAAATCCTGGCATTGTAGCTTTATTCAAAGAATATCAGAATTTTGTAGACATTTAGACTGGCTGTACTTGATTTTTTGAAATTTTGACTCCCAATTTATTTACTTTTTTCGGTGAGGAAGATTGGCCCTAAACTAACATCTGTTGCCAATGTTCCTCTTTTTCGCTTGAGGAAGATGGTCCCTGAGCTAACATCTGTGCCAATCTTCTATTTTGTATGTGGGATGCTGCCACAGCATGGCTCGATGAACAGTGTGTAAGTCCCTGCCCAGGATCCAAACCTGCCATCCCCGGGCCGCCAAAGCAGAATGCGTGGACTTAACCACTATGCCACTGGGCTGGTCCCTCCCAATTTTTTTTTTTAATAAAGACTTTATTATTTTTTTAGAGCAGTTTTAGATTCACAGCAAGGTTGAGAGAAAGGTACAGATATGTCCCATATACTGCGACCCCCCCCCACATGTGTAGCCTCCTCATTAACAACATTGCCCCCAGAGTGGCACATTTGTTAAAACTGACGAACCTACGTTGACACATCATGATTGCCCAAAGCCCATGGTTTCCTTTAGGGTTCACTCTTGGTGTTGTACATTCCATGGGTTTGACAAATGCATAATGACATGTATCTACCATTATAGTATCATACAGAGTATCTTCACGGCCCTAAAAATCCTCTGTACTCTGCCTATTCATCTCTTCCCCTGATCCCAAACCCTGGCAACCTCTGATCTTTTTACTATCTCCATAGTTTTGCTTTTTCTGGAATGTCATATAGTTGGAATCATACAGTATGTAGCCTTTTCAGATTGGTTTCTTTCACTTAGTTGTGAAAGGTTCCTCTGTGTCTTTTCATGGCTTGATATCTCATTTCTTTTTAGTATTAGATAATATTTCGTTCTTTGAATGTACTACACTTTATTTACCCATTCACCCACTGAAAGGTATCTTGATTCCTTCCAAGTTTTGGCATTATGAACAAAGCTGCTGTAAACATCCATGTGCAGGTTTTTGTGTGGACGTGTTTTTAACTCCTTTAGGTAAATATCCAGGAGCATGATAGCTAGATCATGTGGTAAGAGTATGTTTAGTTTTGTAAGAAACTGCCAGACTGTCTTCCAGAGTGTCTGTACCATTTTGCATTCCCGCCAGCAGTGAACGAGAATTCCTGTTGCTCCACATCCTCGGCAGCATTTGGTGTTGTCAGTGTTCTAGATGTTGTCCATTCTAATACCTGTGTTGTGGTATCTATTGTTTTAATTTGCATTTCCCTGATGGCATATGATGTGTGCCAACTGTCTCTGCAAAAAACTGTAAATTTTTAAGCTTTGTTGTTCTGGGTCCCATGATTCTTCCTTAGTAATTAAATATTGTGTAATGGCCTCTATTATAGCACTACAATTGGCAGTTTCTTTTGTATCTTTGCAGAACATATTATTTGTATATTATTTGAAAATTTTTACAAATTAAAATTATACCATCAATAAAGTTTGACATGTTGCTTTTTAAAAAATTCATGTGAGCACGTATATTATTTTTAGTTTTCAACTAAACTAAAAGAAACAACAAAAATGCAAATATCCTTGGGGAAAATTTTAAAAAGTCTTACAACTCTATCTAAAAACTGTATTTTTTTTACAAGTTTCAAAATTTGCAACAAAGCAAAGTTAAATATCGTTTGTGATAATTTCCTGGGTGCTTCTGTCACCAGATGTGGACCCTAACCCGCTTCTCTTGCCCTGCTTGAAAATCTAACTTTTATGCTTGACCTAATTCTCCTGTCTTCTTGCAAGGTGCAGGTGTTCCTTTATTTTACATCTTGGGGACTTGAGCTTCTGCAGTTTTCAGCTGTTTTCCAGGAAGAAGCTCTAAGCGACAACCGCCACGGACCCAGCTATGCTGAACTGGACCAGGCCAGCCCAGACCACAACAAGATTGGCACCTACACAGAAAGACAGAGAGTTGTACTAAAGTAACCTGCCCTCATTAGCATAGTAAATTCCCCTTCTCTGGGAGGGGCAAAGCAGCCATTTTTAGGTCATGTTATGTATGTAGAAGCATGATTTTAAACCATGCATGTGCATGCTTATGCCCACTTCCACATGCAATGATGAAACTTCTTTGAATATTCATTCCCTACCCCAAATAAAGATACCTGCCTCCCTGTGCTCAGGGGGTCAGAGCTTTGCGAAACTAGTCCCTGTGGTCTCCATTTTTCTTTGCTGCATGCTGCAAATAAAAAGTAGACTTTGTAAAACAACTACTTCTGGTGCAGTTTGATTTAACTCCCGAGAAGGGACCCACGTTTGGTCAAGTAACACTTCTAATGAAAAAGTGTCTTTAATTAGAGTTGTCTGTAGAATTTATAACAACCCAAGCGACAGTAATATTTAGGGTTCTTTGAGTCTGCTGTATACTATTTAATGTATTTCTTGTGTTTTTCCTCCCATTTTCCTTCATGTTTAGAATTCTCACAGAATTTTCCTGCAAACCATTCTCCCAGATTGTATTTAACTTCATCTATCACTCAAGGCTTTGCTTAGGCGAGGCCCTGAGCAGTTGCCCAATCGTTCTGTTTTTAACAGACTGCATATATGATTGTGTGATTGGCAGCATTCTCATGACTCCCCATTAGATTAAACACCTGTAAGTGGTTGTTTTTGCTTTGTCAAGAGGTAGGGACTTCTGTCTCTGGGCAACAGGGGCTGAGAATAGGGTAGGACCATCCTAGCCCTGAAGGAATGTGCAGTATTCGAATGGTATCATGGACAAGTGGTGGGTCAGGAAACTGAACATCATCCTCCACAGGGCATAGGTAGACAAGTTCCAAACTCCATTACCATGTGGTGTGGTGGTGTGATAGAAGCTCATACAGTTAGGATCTTTTCACTATTCCAATGCAATTGTACTTCACAATAAAATATCAAATTTGCTTGCTAATATTTTCAAAAGTCTCTTGCACAATGTTGTTACTTTGGACTTAACAAACGAGGGGTTTATTAATGAAAAGGTCTTCAGAATCTAATTTGTGGAAAGTAGAGGAGCATGAGGTATGCATGTGTGCTTGTATGTGTGTGTGTGTTCACTCCCTATACTGTGTAATCTGGCTCACACGTCTGCTATTGTCTATGAAAGCAGGCTCACTCAATTTTTCCCATCATATTTTCTCATTTTTAATATTTTTCATGGAATTACTTTTTGAGTTTTAAGTGTTAGAATACATTCATGGTTTATTGGCTACCTACAGAACTTCTGTCCTATGGATCAATGGAATGTTCTCTTCTTATGGGTATAATAATATCTCTTATCTTTAACAATCCTTTTAAAATGTCTCTTTGATATGTCATCTGGGCTATTTAATAGTGTCTATTGTACTATCATATGCATGAACATGGATTCATGAAAAGAGTCAGTCTGACAGAAGCACGAAGTCAAGACCCCCTAAAGAGCTTCACAATACTGTTAGAAACTGAAAGGGCAGTGAGAGTCTTAGGGCAAATTTGGGAGTCATCCAGCATTCATCAATATGGTAGAGTGGGGAATATCAAAGACCGATGGAGGGAATGACGATTTTGTTCCATCGAGTCCTTGTTCACTACAACTGCACTGAACTTCCACTTGAACATCTACCTCTCACTCTGCTCAGGAGACAGTTTGTGAAACACAAGTGAAGGTGAGGTTCTGTTCCCTCCGTCAGCTATTGTCATTCCAAGTTCTTCAAGGAAGGTGAGATTGATAGGAAGTAGAACCAAGAGGTGAAAACAGAGGAAATGGAAAACAGGCATACTTATGCAACTAGAAAATGCCATGACACCATTCAATAAAATCATGCTTTTCCTTTAGGTCAAGAGAACCCAGTTGGTAAGAAATTTAAGCAATTGTCTTTCTATAATCTGGCTTTGAGTTAGCAGAAATTCTTCAAAGAAATTTTAAATGAGAATATCTAAAATCAAGAGAACTTTTAAAACAAAGGATATGAAAAACTGATAGAATATGTCAGCTTTATTTTCATCCATCTATGTTATAACAGATTGCATAAGGGTAAGACAAATTCATGATTTGGAAATTTATTAAGAAGTCCGTGTAGTGCATTTATGTTTAATGTTTGACTTTTTCTCTACCATAATACAGCACAAGACAAGACTGATAGAGCCTAGATCCCTGATGTGAAGTATGACATAACATTTAAGTATCTTTATTACAGACACACACACACACACACTCACCCACACACACACACACACACACACAGAGCCATGGTCACCCAACATTAAGGATACTACAACAAAAACAAAATAAAATAAAACAAAAATCCCAGAAACATACAAAACACTTTATGTGTGAATGACTGATATTGAAAGCTCTCTGTCTTCAATATGTGTTTTAGAGTAATAGAAATTGACATTTTTTAGTACCTATCATATGTTAGGAATTATGCTATGTGTTTTATTTACATGTCTATTTAATCCTTATAATGACCATATAAGTTAGTTATTATTACCTTTGTGAGAAAACTGACATTTTTAGAAATTTAGACATGTTATCAAAAGCAACTAAGTTCTATTACACTACCTCACTCCCATCCTCCCCTTTCCTCTTAAAAAAAAAATGATGATTTATTTTTATCACATAACAAGAAGTCTAGAGGCAGGCAATTAATGATGTTGGTTCATAGCTCAACAAATCAGGGCTGATTTCTTTGCAAATCTCTTGGCCTTTCCTTCATGGTTGGAATATGGCTGTAGCAGCTTCAGCCATCACTTCTATTCAGGGGAGAAGGAAAAGGACAGGGATGGGTTGCACCAGCCACATCTGTCCTTTTTTGTATGGAAAAAAAGAGTTTCCTCATAGATACCTCTAGCAGATTCCTGCTTACTTAAAAAAAAAAATTTTTTTAAATAATAAAGTAGCAACATATAAGAAGGTATAAAATTTGAATGTACAACTCATGATTATCACAAAATGAACACCTAGGACAATAATACTGTCAGCTTTCCAGAGACTCTCCCCCCTGCCTTCTCCCAATCGCTACTATTTCTACCCCTGCAGAAGTGACCATTATCCTGGTTTTATAAAAACATTTCAGTGATCTTTCTGATTGTTTTATTACCTCAATATGAATAAACACTATAATTTAATTTTACAAGTTTTTTGAATTTTTAAAAATAAATAGATCCATACTGTATGTGTTATTTTGGGTCTTTTCTTTCAATATCTTATTTTTAATATGCATTGAATTTATTCCATATAATCATGGTTTCTTCATTTTTATACCAGTATAATATTCCATCCTATTAATATACTTCAATTTATTTATTCATTGTATCGCTAAAGAGCATTTAGATTGGTTTTAGTTTTTGGCTAATGCTAATAATATTCTAGTGAACATTCTTATTAGTGTTTCTTGTTGGACATGTGAATACATTTCTATTGTGTATTTATGGTTGTATGTTGAAGCTGACTTCCACTGGCTTGTGAGAATCAATTATGCTCATCTCTTCCCAACTCTGAGTTATGTGATGTTTTGTTGGTAGCTTGGAATCATTCATGGTAGGAGTGTTTACTCCATGAAAATCAGCAAATACTGCTAATAAGAAATCCCACCACTTACCAGAGAGCTAGTTATTAAACATTTACCAGCACAACACTGGGTGTTTATTTAGGAATGGATTTTCTTAGTCGTATATTATGCATATGTTTCATATTTAGTACATATGATGACAAACTGTTTTCAAAGACATACCAATTTGTATTCCCATCAGCAACATATAAGAATGCATATTTTTTCCGCATCTTTGCAATATTTTAATTTTACCCATTCTGATGAGTGGGTAGTTGCATTTTTTTTGTGATTTTAATTTGCATCTCCCTGATGACTGATAAGTTTATGGGCCAGTTGGATATATTCTTGTGAAGTGTTTGTTCATATCTCTTTACCAGTTTATATTTGGTTGTCTGTCTTGAGAAATTGACTTATAGGAGTTCTATATTCTGGATATGAGTCTTCTACTGGAATTACATGTTGCAAATATTTTCTGCTTTGAGCTTGCTTTTTTACACTGATAATGGTATCTTTTGATGGACAGAAGTTTTAAATTTTAATGTAGTCCAATTTATTGGACTTTTTCTTTATAGTTAATGCTTTTTGTGTCTTTTTATAGTTCTTCCCTACTTTGAAGTCATGATGATATTCTATATATTATTATCTAGGAGCTATAATGTTGCTTTTTACACTAGATATACAATTTACTTGAAATTGCTTTTCTTGCTTTGTACTTAACATAAGGGTCAAATATCAATTTTTTCCATATGTATACACAATTGTATCAATATCATTAATTGAAAAGATTCTTTACTCACTCTTACAACAAAGACACAACTTTTGTTGTAAATCAAGCATCCACATATGTGTGGGTCTGTTTTTGGACTGTGTGTCCAATTGATTATTGATCTATTTGTCTGTCCCTGAGCCAGTGCCACATTGTCTTAATTATTATTGTTAATAATAAACTTTAAAATCCAGTAAACAAATCCTCTCATCTTGTTCTCCTTCAAGACTGTTTTGGCTACTCTTGGCCCTTGGCCCTTCACGTTTATGTACAAATTTTGGAATCTACTTGGGAAATGTCAAATGTCAAGTTTTAATCTCATTCTCTCTCTTACACACACACACACACACACACACAAAACCTCCCTATCCAACGCACACCTGTTAGCTTTTTGATTGAGATTTCAGGGTGTCTATAGATTAGTTTGGGGAGGAGTGATATTTTCATATTTAGTCTTCCTGTCTATAAATATAACATATCTTCAATTTAAGTCTTTAATTTCTTTTTATAATAATAATGTGTTATACTAGTCTATGTAGAGATATTAGTCTTACTTCTAGGTAATATGTACTTTTTGATGCTATTGTAAACAGCATTTTTAAAAATATGTTATTTTCAGGGACCAGCCTGGTGGTGTAGTGGTTAAGTTTGCATGCTCTGCTTTGGCGGCCTGGGGGCCATGGGTTCGGATCCCAGGTGCAGACCTACACACTGCTCATTAAGCCATGCTGTGGTGGTGTCTCACATACAAAATGGAGGAAGATTGGCACAGATGTTTGCTCAGGGACACTCTTCCTCACCAAAGAAAAGAAAGAAAAAAATGTTATTTTCTAACATTTGGTGAAATGTAGAGGTGAAAATTATTTTTTTTTTGCCTTACTACAATGTCCAGGACCTCTTAGTTATAGGAATTTTTAGATTTTTCTATTTTCTCTTTGAGTTTATTACTCTTTATTTCTTGAGTTAGCTGCATAGTTCATTGATTTTTTTCTGCTTCTTTTCTAATCTATGCATTTACCAACATGGATTTCCCTGTTAGCACTGCTTTAACTATTTCCTACAAGTTTTATACATGATGCCTTCATTATAATTCAGTAAAACACATTTCTATTTTCCATTGTGATTTCTTCTTTGACCCATTAGTCATTTAGATGCACATTTCCTAATTTTCAAACATGTTGGTTTTCCAGTTATCTTTTTGTTATTGTTTTCTAACTCAATGGCATGTGGTTAGAGAACACATTCTGTATGATTTAAATACTTTGAAATTTGTTGTTCAGTTTTTGTGACTATTACTGTGTGCTTGAAAAGAATGTAGGTTCTTGTTTGGTACAGCGTTCTTTTTTCTTTATTGAATTTCTTGTCTGCTTGTTCAACAAAATTTTCAAAGAAGTTTATTAAAATCTCCTACTATAATTTTAAAGTTATTTATTTCTTTGAAAGTTTAATTTAAATGTGTATCTTTTAAGGCTTTGCTGAATTTTTATGTCTTTCTGGTGAATGAAAACTTTTATTGTTTAGGAAATGTCTTCTTTATCTCTAACTATATTTTATTTTTCCTTTTTTTTTTTTTTGCCATAAAGCTTACTTTGTCTGATGTAAATTTACCTATAGAAGTTTTCTCTTAGTGTTTGAGGGCATATAATTTTGATCTTTTTACCATTAATCTTTCTGTATTTTTATATTTTAGATGTATCTGTTTTAAACAGCATAACTTTGAGTTTTGTTTTTATCTAATCTGCTCTGACAGTCTGTTTTTTAATAGGAACAATCATCCCACTGATATTTAATGTAATTACTGATTTAATTTTGTTGAAACCTATTAGCTTACTAAATGTTTTGCATTGTCCATGTAATTTGATGGTCTTCTCTCTATTCTTTCATCTTTTTGATTGATTAAATTTTTTATTATTTCCCTCTGCTGGTTTGGAAATTAGACCCTCTTTTGCTATTCTTTTAGTGATTTCCTGAGAAATTACACAGGCACCATTCACTTATCAATGTCTTTATTTATTTATATTTAACTAATTATTAGTACAGTGTAATTATTATTAATATAATGTTATTAATTGGTATTTTTCCTCTTCCTAGAAAAATACAAGGACTGTAAAATACTTTAAATCTTTTTACATATTTCCCAACTATGTTGTCACGTATTTTACCTCTATCCAAATATATAATATTATTTTTACATAGTTACTATATGGTTACTATATCTTCATATTTAAATACATACCTATATTATAGTAACTATGATCCTATATATGAAGTATCATATATATAGTCTCATATACATATATATACATATATATATCTCATATATATCTATCTATCTCATAAATATATACCTTTTCCCATTACTTTTCATTACCTTCTGCATCTCTGAGTTTCATCTGAAATTATTTACAGATGAACTCCCTTCGTTATTTTCTTTTGTGTAAGTCTTCTTTCTAATGATGAATCCTCTCAGGCTTATTTTTCTCAAAACTGTCTGTATTTTATATTAGGTTTGAATAATATCACCTGTGAGTATAAAATTCTAAGTTAACAAATTTAGAAATATTAGCACTTTAAAATATTCATTTTAAAATAGTAAATATAAAATAAAATATTACTCCATTGTCCTCTTCCTTCAATTGTTTCTATTGAGAAGTCTGCTGTTATTAATGTTTGCTTCTTTGAAGGCAATGTATTCTTTGTTCTCTGGTTGCTTTTAAGATTTTTCTCTGTCTTTGATGTCATCAGTTTTAATTTTATGTACCTAGATGTGGTCTTATTTTCTTGATCCTGCTTGTGATTTATAGGGCTTTTGACCTTGTGGTTTGATTTTTTTTTTAATATCAATTTTGGAAAATCCTCAGCTATTATCTCTTCAACTACTTTTTCTATCCCATTTTCTCTTTTGTCTTTTCCTTGAACTTCTAGTGCATCTATGATAGCCCCCTTCACTGTATGCTGTTTGCCATTTGCCATGTCATTTTTATTTTTCATGTCTTTTGTCTCTTTGTAATTCATGCTTGATATTTTCTTCTCACCTCTGTTTAATTTCACATTCTCTCCAGCTCCGTTTCATCCAGTGAATTCTTAATACCGATCATTGAATTTTTTAGATCTGAAGTTTCATTTGCTTCTTTTTTTTAAAAAATAGTTTCCAGTTCTCTTCCAAAATGCTCCAATTTGTTGTATATCTCCTTGAATATAGTAAGCATTGTTATTTTTACTGATTTCTAATTTAATTTCATTGTGGTCAGAAAACATATTCTGTGTGAGTTCAATCCTTTAATTTATTGGAATTTTTAAATATGATGCAGCATCTGATCTGTCTTGGTTATCATACCATGTGTATTTGAAGAGAATGTGTATTTTGCAGTTGCTACATATAGTGCTCTATAAAATAAATTAGGTCAAAGTTATTGCCCTAATAATAATATTGACCTAAGATTATTAAATATTATGTGTTTTTACTGAATTTTTTGCCTAGTGTTTCTACCAATTGCTGAGATAGAAGTGTTAATATCTCTATTTTTTCTTTTGTTCTGTCCATTTTTATTTCATGTATTTTAAAATTCCATTATTAAATACACATTATTGTTATATCTTTCTAAAGAATTGACTCCTATTTTTTATGAAATGTGGTCTTTTTTTTTTTGGTGATATTCTTAGTCTTAAATTCTACTTTATCTGATGGGGCTGGCCTGGTGGCATAGTGGTTAAAGTTTGTGCATTCCACTTCAGTGGCCCAGGGTTCGCCGGTTCAGATCCTGGGTGTGGACTGATGCACAACTTGTCAAGCCATGCTGAGGCGGCGTCTCACATAGAGCAACTAGAAGGAAGCACAACTATGACGTGAAACTATTTACTGGGCTTTGGGGTGAAAAAAGCAAAAAAAAAAAAAAAGGAGGAAGATTGGCAATAGATGTTAGCTGCTCATTGCCAATCTTCCTCAAACAAAACAAAACAAGTTCTACTTTATCTGATATTAATATATCCAGTTCTAACTTTCTTATGCTTATTTTTTATATCTTTATATATATAGCTTATATATTTTCCATCTATTTACTTTATACTTCAGTGTATTTTTACATTTAAAGTATGCCTCTTGTAGACAGCTTATAATTGGGCTTTATTTTTTAAAATTCATTCTGACAATCTCTACTTTTTATTGTGGTTTTGTATCCATCAACATTTAATGTACCTATTGAGGTGGTTTGATTTAGGTGAAATTTTTTACTATTTGTTTTCTGTTTGTCCCTTCTAGTGGTATTTCTTTACTTTTTATTGCCTTTTTTTATTTACTGGAATTTAAAAAATTATTGAAATATATTTATTAGTTTTTTAAATCATTTTTGAAAATTTTTTAGTAGTTACCTTAGAGAATTCGACATATGTGCTTAACTTGTCATAATCTACTTAGAGGTAATATTGTACCACTTTGAGTAAAATGCAGAAACCTTGGAAACAGGTAGGATCATTTGCTTCCTTTCCTGGTCTTTACATTATCGTTGTCATATATATGTCATCTATGTGTTTTATAAACCTTGCACCACAGTATTATAATTTTTTCTTTAAACAGTCATATGAATTTAAAAGAATTAAGAAGAAATAATCTTTATATTTATCCACATATTTATAATTTATAAATACATATACTTTTCAATTCTGTTTGAGAACCTGGGTTTCAGTTTGGTTTTATTTTCATTCAGCCTGTAGAATATCCTTTAGCATTTCCTGTAATGAAGACATGCTGGCAAAAAAGTTTTCTTAGTTTTTTTCATCTGAAAATGTCTGTTTTGCTTTCACTCTGATAGGGTATTTTTGCTAGATATAGAACTCAGAGTTGACAGGGTTTTTTAAAAGCACTTTAAACATGTTGTTCCACTGTCTTCTGTGGCCATTATTTCTGATGAGAATTCAGCAGTCATTTGAATTATTGTTCCCATGCGTGCAATGTATCATTTTTATCTGACTGTTTTAAAGATTTTTTTCTGCATTTTTGATTTTAAACAGTGTGACTATGTTTTGCTGAGGTGTGGTTTTATTGTATTTTTCTGCCTGTGGTTTGATGAGCATCTTTAATCAGCAAATTTATGTTTGTTTCTGAGTTTGGGAAATTTTCAGTCATTATTCCTTCAAATGCTTTTTCTGCTCCATTCTCTTTTCTGTCTCTTTTACCTCTGGATTTCCAATTTCACGTGTGGTAAACTTTTTGTTATTTTCCCACAGATTCCCCATAAGATTCTGTTTATAGTTTAAATGGGGTTTTTTGTTTTGTTTTGTTTTTAGATTATATCATCTCTGTTCATCTATCTTTAGGTAAACTGACTCTTCCTTGGGTCACCTGCAGGATGTGCTGTTGAGCCTATTACCGAACTTGCAGTTTCACATATTATATTTTGCAGTTCTAGAACTTCCATTGGTTCTTTTTTTATAGCTTCTGCTTTTCTCCTGAGATTTTTTATCTTTGCATTTATTATGAGCATATTTTTCTTGACATTATTGAGCATAATTATAATCACTGATTTAAAATCATTTTTAAATAATTCCGTCATTTTATCATCTCAGTTGTTCTTTTTTTTGTCTTTTCCATTGAGAATGGGTTTCACTTTTTCCTGTTTTCTTCTATTCTGGATATTGTGAATGATATGTTGTAGAATCTCTTGATTTTGTTGTTTCCCTTAAGATTGACTTATTTAACCAAATGGTTAAGTTGGAAAACTGCCTCCTCAGCTTTGGGCAGCTGCTCAGATCTCAATTCATTTTCTTTATTCTTAGATGGCCTTTCTGAAGTCTGCTCTGCTTTATGTGGTTCAGGGATCAGCCAGAGATTAGAGCAGAGTTTATGTATGGAACTTAGGTCTAATCTTTTCTTGCTTTCTTCCTTCTGAGATTTCTCTTTTCTCTTTGGAGTGGCTATAGTTGTCCTAAATTCTGACATCTAGTAATCCAGTAAGCTGTATGTTATATATTAGAATCTTAGCTGTCCTCCATGTCATAGCTGGAGATAAGCCCTAAGACTAAAGGCTGTAAAATCAGAGAACTTACTCAGTGTTATTCCCTTCTTTCAGGTGTCATTTCCTAGCAGTGCAGGCTACTTTTTGTGTGCTCTTTTTGTGTTTTGTCCAGTGTTCATAGTTGTTTTTTGGCTAGAGGGTTGATCCAATAGGAGCTAACCAGCCATTATCAGAATCAGAACATAGCAGAGAGTTATTTTCAAGTCTACTTTTGATAATTCTAAAATCTTGATTCCCTTGCCTATTTTTATTGTATTTTTTAAAAAAATATTTTCTTGTGTCTTTTTGGTCATGCTGATTTTTGATTATGTGTAAGACATTGTATTTGCATTATTTATAAAACTAATTTAAGGCCCAGGATGATCTGACTCAGAATTTCTGGCAGGGATCACCTCAAATTGATTTTGAGATTGAGATAATTTGAAGTTGAGCTTAAATCCCTATGAAGACCTGTGTACTTAGTTCATTCTTACCTTTGGACGCAGGTCAAATGAGAAGGCTCCCCCAAACGGCTAAGTCTTGTCTTCTATTCTTGTCCTGTAAAGTTCCCAAAAGCTTTGCTTAATTTCTTAACCTTTCAGCTGTCCTCTCAGGAGATGACAAATGCCACTCAGGAAAGAAATACTCCATATGTCAGTGTTGACCTTCCTGGCCTCCATTCCCCACCTGAAATTCTGGCCTGCAACTTCTTCACTTTTTTTGTTAGATCTTTGACACCTTTGGATTGCTGTTCTCAGTGGGATAGTTGGTCTAAAATAGCACATCCATTGCTACTCCTTTATATTCTTTTGAATACCTCTCATTGGTATATATTTAGGAGCTACATATTTTTTGGAAAGATAGCTATAAGTTCTTTCAGAAAGGTGAATTTAAATGGAGTACATGAGATGTCTTTTTGAGAACTAATGTGGCATGTGGAGTGAATTTCCCTAACACTCTGTCATAATTATTTTTCAAGGCATGCTAAACTTTTCCTTGTTTTTAAAATTGCATTTAGATATTTGTCCATTTGGAATTTATTTTGTTTATGGTTTTTAGAATTTTTGAGTATCTATTTAGAGCTTAATTTTCCATATGGATAGCTAATTATCTCAGCACCATATACTGAGTAGTTCATCTTTTCTTTTCTGATTCTGAAGGCTACCTCTGTGATATTAACAGTTTCCGTGTGTGTCTGTGTGTGTGTGCGTGTGTGTATGTACACGTGTGTGTTTGTATGTCTCTTGACTCTCTGTTCTGTTCATTGTTCTGATTCTTCACAGTACATATAATCACAATATTTATAATGACTGTTAGTAGCCGGTAGGTTAAATCCATCTTCCTTATTGTTCTAGGACATTTCCTTAGCTATTCTTTTCTGTATACTTTTTCATCTGAGCATTTGAAATATTGTAGAAATAAAATAAAGATTCAGAAAACACACAAAACAAGTGTATAGCTTAATGAGTTATTAAGAGGCCTTGTAACTACCACTAAGGTCAAGAAACAGAATTTTTCCAAACCCCCAGAAACTTCTCTCTGTGTCCTTTCCTAATTACAGTCCTTGTCCTCCTCCCCAAAATAACAACTATCCTGATTTTCATAGTAATTATTTTCTGGGGGGTTTCTTTTTGGTTTTGTCACCCAATTGTGTATCCTAGACACTATAATTTAGTCTTGCCTGTTTTTATAAAAGTCTGAAATGTGTTGAAGTTTCCAAATAAATTAAAGGTTTTCCCCTCATCCTTTCTTTTCATTACAATTTATCTGTTGAAGAATCTGGGCATTGGACCTACTTCCCCACAGACTGGATATTTTAAATTGCATACTCATGTAAGGGTTTAATGTACTTCTCGGTCCTCTGAATTTCCCACAAATTGGCAGCTGGATCCAGAGGCTAGATCAGATGATGTTTGATTCCTTTGGCACAACTACAAGTAGTATTGTGTTCTTTCATCAGGAAGCATATAATGACTGGTGTGTCTCTTTTTGAGGTATAAGTAGCTGTTGATGCTCAAAGCCTAGACACATTAATTTATTAGGGTTTCCAAAATAATGATATTCTATGTCTATTATTTCTTTTTAACTTATAGTTGAAATACTTTTATGATATTTACCTTCATCTACTATTTAGTTACCCAGTTTTATAGTTAGATAGGAAAGACAGGAATATGTTTGTTTCTTTCCCTCTACCAGTTTTCAAGATAATGAATTGCTTTCCTATCCTTCTCCAAAGAGGATCAATTAGTTTTATTTTTTAATATCATAATGAATTCATAGATTAAACCTATTTGATAGATTTCAATTCATTGCAATTATTAGTCTTTTTTTTCCTTTTTTTTTTTTTAGTGCAATTTTAAGGGTCTTTTTCTCTCTGGGAAAGAGGTGTTTCTCCAGTACAAGTTGAGGCAATTCATCATGTTCAGTAAAGTCATAGTGGCTATAATTACTCATTGCAATGTCTCCTTGACAAAAGGAAGGGTGAAAATGGTAGTTTAGAGCAGGCAAAATGGTCTGTTGTTGATATTTGGTGCATCATATTATTCAGTGGACTTTTAAAAAATATTTTTAATTTATTTTTTCATTGAAATAACATTGGTTTATAACATTGCATTAATCTCAGGCGTATATCATTATACTTCTATTTCTGCATACATTACATCGTGTTCACCACCCAAATACTAATTACAATCCATCTCCACCCACATGTGCCTAATCATTCCTTTTGCTCTCCCTCCCCGCTTCCCCTCTGGTAACCACCAGTCCAGTCTCTGTCTCTATGAGATTGTTTGTTGTTGTTTTTATCTTCTACTTATGAGTGAGATCATATGGTTTTTGATCTTCTCCCTCTGACTTAGTTTGCTTATCATAATACCCTCAATGTCCATCCATGTTGTCACAAATGGCTGGATTTCATCGTTTCGTATGGCTGAATGGTATTCCATTGTGTATATGTAGCACATCTTCTTTATCTGTTCGTTCCTTGATGGGCACTTAGGTTGTTTCCAAGTCTCGGCTATTGTGAATAATGCTGCAATGAACACAGGGGTGCATGTATCTTTACGTATCGGTGTTTTCATGTTCTTTGGATAAATACCCAGCAGTGGAACAGCTGGATTGTATGGTAGTTCTATTCTCAATTTTTTGAGGAATCTTCATACTGTTTTCCATAGTGGCTGCACCAGTTTGTACTCTCACCAGCAGTGTATGAGGGTTCTCTTCTCTCCACATCCTCTCCAACATTTGTTGTTTCCTGTGTTGTTAATTATAGCCATTCTGATGGGCATGAGGTAGTTTCTCATTGTAGTTTTGATTTGTATTTCCCTGATAGTTAATGATGTTGAACATCTTTTCATGTGCCTGTTGGCCATCTTTATACCTTCTTTGGAGAAATGTCTGTTCAGGTCTTTTGCCCATTTTTTAATTGAGTTAGTTTTTTGTTGTTGAGATGTATGAGTTCTTTATATATTTTGGAGATTAACCCCTTATCAGCTATATGGTTTGCAAATATCTTCTCCCAATTGTTAGGTTGTCTTTTTGTTTTGTTGATGGTTTCCTTTGCTGTGCAAAAGATTTTTAGTTTGATGTAGACCCATTTGTTTATTTTTTTTATTGTTTCCCTTGCCCGGTCAGACACAGTAATTGACAATATGTTGCTAAGACCAATGTTGAAGAGCATATTTCCTATGTTTTCTTCTAGAAGTTTCATGGTTTCAGGTCTTACATTCAAGCCTTTAATCCATTTTGAGTTAATTTTTGTGTATGGTGTAAGATAATGGTCTACTTTCATTTTTTTGCATGTGGCTGTCCAGTTTTTCCAACACCATTTGTTGAAGAGACTTACCTTTCTCCACTGTATCTTCTTTGCTACCTTGTCAAAAATTAGCTCTCCATAGATGTGTGGATTTATTTCTGGGCTCTTGATTCTGTTCCATTGATCTGTGTGTCTGTTTTTGTACCAGTACCATGCTGTTCTGATTACTATAGCTTTGTAGTATATTTTGAAATCAGGGAGTGTGATACCTCCAGCCTTGTTCTTTTTTTCTCAGGATTCCTTTGGCTATTTGGGGTCTTTTGTTGTTCCATATAAATTTTAGGATTCTTTGTTCTATTGCTGTGAAAAATGTTGTTGGAACTTTGATAGGGATTGCATTGAATCTATAGGTTGCTTTAGGAAGTATGGACATTTTAACTATGTTAATTCTTCTAATCCAAGATCACGGAATATCTTTCCATTTCTTTGTGTCTTCTTCAATTTCTTTGTGTCTTCTTCAATTTCTTTCAACAATGTTTTATAGTTTTCAGTGTATTGATCTTTCACCTCTTTGTTTAAGTTTATTCCTAGGTATTTTATTCTTTTTGTTGCCATTGTAAATGGGATTGTATTCTTAGTTTCTCTTTCTGCTACTTCATTGTTAGTGTGTAAGAATGCAACTGATTTTTGTATGTTGATTTTCTATTCTGCAACTTTACCATATTCATTTATTATTTCTAAAAGTGCATTCTGTAGTGTTTTCTATATATAGAATCATGTCATCTGCAAATAGTGAGAGTTTCACTCCTTCCTTTCCAATTTCGATCCCTTTTATTTCTTTTTCTTGCCTGATTGCTCTAGCCAGGGCTTCCAATACTAAATAAGAGTGGTGAAAGTGGGCATCCTTGTCTGGTTCCTGTTCTTAGAGGGATAGCTTTCAGTTTTTCACCATTGAGGATGATATTAGCTGTGGGTTTGTCATATTTGGGCTTTATTATGTTGAAGTACTTTCCTTCTATACCTATTTTATTCAGAGTTTTTATCATAAGTGGATGCTGTATCTTGTCAAATGCTTTGTCTGCATCTATTGAGATGATCATGTGATTTTTATCCTTGATTTTATTAATGTGGTGTATCACATTGATTGATGTGTAGATGTTGAACTATCCCTGCATCACTGGAATGAATCCCACTTGATCATGGTGTATGATCTTTTTAATGTATTGTTGTATTCGATTTGTTAGTATTTTATTGAGGATTTTTGCCTTGATGTTCATCAGTGATATTGGCCTGTTATTTTCTTTTTTTGTATTGTTCTTGTCTGGTTTTGGTATCAGGGTAATATTGGCTTTGTAGAATGAGTTAGGAAGCTTCCCCCCTACTTCAATTTTTTGGAAGAGTTTGAGAAGGATAGGTATTAAGTCTTCTTTGAATGTTTGATAGAATTCACCAGGGAAGCCATCTGGTCATGAACTTTTATTTTTGTGAGGTTTTTGATTCCACTTTTGATCTTACTGGTGATTGGTCTATTCAAATTCTCTATTTCTTCTTGATTCAGTTTTGGAAGGTTGTATGATTCTAAGAATTTATTCATTTTTCTAGATTGTTCAATTAGTTTTTCATATAGCTTTTTGTAGTATTCTCTTGTAATCGTTTGTATTTCTGAGGTGTCCGTTGTAATTTCTCCTCTTTCATTTCTGATTTTATTTATTTGAGCCTTCTCTCTCTTTTTCTTGGTGAGTCTAGCAAAAGGTTTGTCAATTTTATTATCTTTTCAAAGAACCAGCTCTTGGTTTTATTGATTATTTTTATTTTTCTTTTAGTCTCTAGTTCATTTATTTGTGCTTAGATTTTTATTATTTCCCTTCTTGTACTGATTTTGAGCTTTGTTTGTTCTTCTTTTTCCAGTTCCTTTAGGTGCACCATTAAATTGTTTATTTGAGATTTTTCTTGTTTGTTGAGATAGACTTTATTGCTATAAAATTCCCTCTTAGAACCACTTTTGCTGTATCCCATAAATTCTAGCATGTCGTATTTTCATTTTCATTTGTCTTCAGGTATTTTTTGATTTCTCCTTTGATTTCTTCATTGACCCAATTGTTGTTCAGTAGCACTTTGTTTAATCTCCACATATTTATGACTTTTCTGATTTTCTTCCTGTAATTGATTTCTAGTTTCATACCACTGTAGTCAGAAAAGATGCTTAGTATTATTTCAATCTTAAATTTATGGAGAATTGTTTTGTGGCCTAATATGTGATCAAGCCTGGAGAATGGTCCATGTGCATTTGAAAAGAATGTGTATTCTTTGGTTTTTGGTGGAACGTTCTATATTTATGTACTAAGTCCAACTGAACTAATGCATCATTTAAGTCTAATGTTTCCTATTTATCTTCTGTTTGGATGATCTATCCATTGGTATAAGTGGAGTGTTAAAGTCCCCTACTATTATTGTGTTGCTGTCTATTTCTCCTTTTATGTCTGTTAATAGTTGCTTTATATATTTAGGTGCTCCTATGTTGGGTGCATAGATATTTACAAGTGTTATACCCTCTTGTTGGATTGTTTCCTTGATCATTATGTAGTGCCGTTCTTTGTCTCTTGTTACAGTTTTTGTTTTAAAGTCTATTTTTTCTGATAAATATTGCTGCCCCAGCTTTCTTTTCATTGCCATTTGCACGGAGCATCTTTTTCCATCCCTTCATTTTCAGTTTGTGTGTGTCTTTAGGTCTGAGGTGTGTTTCTTGTATGCAGCATCTATATGGGTCTTGTTTTTTAATTCAATCCTCCGCCCTATGCCTTTTCAATGGAGCATTTAGTCCATTGACATTTAAAGTAGCTATTGATAAGAATGTACATATTGTCATTTCGTTACTTTTCTTCTGGGTGTTTTAGTAGTTCTTCTCTATTCCTTTCTTCTTCTCTTGCTCTCTTCCCTTGTGGTTTGATGACTTTGTTTAGTATTATGTTTGGGTCCCTTTCTCTTAATTTTTTATTTATTGTAGGTTTCTTTTTTGTGATTACCATGAGGTTCATATGTAATAACCTATGTATATAGCAATCTATGTTAAATTGATGATCTCTTTAGTTTGACCTCTATCTAAATGCTCTACTCTTTTATTCCCCTCCTCCCACATTTTATGTTTTTTATATTATATCTATCCTCTTTTTTGTGTGTTTGTATCCATTACCCTCTTATCATGGAAACAGATAACTTTTTCCTATTTGTGATCTTCTGTTTCCCCCTTAAATAGGTCCCTTTAGAGTTTTCCATAGGACTGGTTTCTTGGTGATAAACTCCTTTAATTTTTGCTTGTCTAGGAAACTCTTTATCTCTCCTTCCGTTCTGAATGATAACCTTGCCGGGTAGAGTATTCCTGGCTGTAGGTTTTTCCTTTTAGCATTTTAAATATATTGTGCCACTCTCTTCTAGCCTGTAAGGTTTCTGCAGAGAAGTCAGCTGATAGCCTTATGGTGTTTCCTTTGTATGTAACTTGTCTTTCTCATATGGCTTTTAGGATTCTCTCTTTATCTTTAATTCTGGACATTTTAATTATGATGTGTCTTGGTCTGGGCCTCTTTGGGTTTATCTTGTTTGGTGCTCTCAGTGCTTCCTGTACCTGGATGTCTGTTTCCTTCCTTAGGTTAGGGAAGTTTTCAGCTATTATTTCTTCAGATAGATTCTCTGCCCCTTTGTCTCTCTCTTCTCCTTCTGGGACACCTATAATACGGATGTTAGTGCACTTGATGTTGTCCCAGAGGTCCCTTAGACTGTCCTCACTCTTTTTAATTCTTTTTTCTTTTCAGCTTGGGTGATTTCCTCTAGTCTTTCATCCAGCTCACTGATCCATTCTTCTGTATCCTCTACTCTGCTTTTAAGTCCCTCTCATGAATTTTTTCATTTCCAGTATTGTATTCTTCATTTCTGATTGGTTCATTGGTTCATCTTCCATTTCTTTGTTGACATTCTCCATTCTTCTGAGTTCATCCATTCTTCTCCCAAGATCAGTGAGCATATTTATGACTCTTTGTTTGAACTCTCTGTCAGGTAGGTTGCTCATTTCTGTTTCATTGGGTTCCTTTTCTGGGGTTTTGTCCTGTTCCCTGACTTGGAACGTATTCCTTTGCCTCCTCATTTTGCCTCCTTCTCTGTGCTTGTGTCTATGTATTAGGTAGGTCAGCTACATCTTCTGCTCTTGGAGAGGTGACCTTATGTAAGTGATGCCTTATGAGGCCCAGCAGTGTGCTTCCCTCTCATCACCAGTTCCAAATGTATCAGGAGTGACCCCTGTGTAGGCTATGCGTGTCCTTCTGTTGTGGCAGAGTTGCTCTTGCTATAGGTGCCCAGGGAGGCTGAGCTGTCGCCCTGGCCAGCTGTTTGTAATGCTCAGCTGTGTGTGGTTTTTTCAGGCCCTTCAGTCTCTTTATTGGATGTAGGGAGCCCCAGCACAGTTGGCTACAAGGTCTAATATCACAATCCGGTTGCAATTTCTCTATTAAATGGTTAGTCCCTGAGTGTGACTGGTTGTTTGGCTCAGAGGCTTACAATTGGTATAGGCCTCTGGCCTATAAGGCTCTTGTCAGCTCTCTGAGGATTGCAGTTGTGTGGGGCTGGCCCCAGGCATGGGAGCACCCAATTGTTTCAGGCTTTGGAGGGTGGGACTGATCCCCTCTGTGGCTGAGAAGCACAAGTTTCTGCAGCTGAGAAGCCCTGCCACCCATGGTGCCACACACACAGTTGACACAGTCCTGCCCCATGCATGTGCCCTGACCCCCTAAAGTGGACCCAGTTGATTCATGGCAGGGGTCCCACACTCTCTACCCACTCCTCAGGCATGCCCTTCCCCACAGAGGTGGAGCCACTTGTCAGGCTGCAGAGTCCAGGCAGCCCCCTTAAGCAGGCCACAAGTTGCCTGAGGGCTTATTGTTGGGTGGGGCCAGTCCCTAGGGCATGCTGCTTTCCTTGGCTGAGCTGGATTGAATCAGTGTTCTAGTGGGTGGGGCAGAGCCTGGGCTAGCAGGCCACAGGGAGAACTCCAATGGTGTCTGCCAGTGTCTGTGTCAGCATGCCCACACCAGGTCGCAACAGTGGCCGCCACCAATGTCCCAGTCCTTTGAGAGGTCTCACCTCTCACCGAGATGCACCCAGAGCCTATCAGGTGAGTCTCTTTTCACCAAAGGACTGTGTGCCTTTCTATCTGGTGATTTTAGGTTGCTTTCTGAAATGGGTGAATTTGTGTGTGGGCCTTTTAAGAGTCAACTTTCATTTCTTTGTCTCCCAGCTTTTCTGGGGGTAATCCCCATTGTTGTTAGTAGCCGGCAAAGCCCAGATATTATGACACTTATCTTGGTTGTGCTGGGTCCAAAAAATGTCTATGGTGGCAGTGCTCCCCGGCTCAGGTCCCCGCCCCCTCCAGGGAAGGCTGTGTACCTTTGGATTGCTCCTGGGTGGCTGTGAAGCATTGCGGCTTGTGAAGCTGGAGTTTTTTCTCTCCAGAAGGGAATTTCTGCCTCTTCCACCTCAGTTAGGACTGTCATTTTTTGTAGGGGTTCCTCTTACCCAGTTTTCAGTTCTCTCTCAGGGGTAATTGTTCCACTATTAGTGGTAAGTCTGCTGTGTCTGTGGGAGGAGGTGAGTTCAGAGTCTGCCTAAGCCACCATCTTGACCTCTCTCTCCATATTAGTCTTTTAAAAGTTAAAATTGTCCTATTTTTGGTCAGTGGGAACCTCAATAATGACTGCTTTGACATGAGTTTATTAGTTTCTGATAGCTTTTTTATTCTTTGATATGATAACATTCTTACACATTCATCTTTTACATTTTCTGATCGAAGAATCCTTGGTTTCCTTTCATGGGAAATTATATTTCAAGACCACAGTTTGCTCCTAGGCTGGTCATTGTTCCTAGGCCTCTTTAGTGGACAGAACTAGGAATATATTAATACATAATATGTTAAAGATGAAATATTTGTGAGTTCTTACTGATATTTCCAAGTCAAAATCAGAACTACAGGGTTATTTATTGACCCTCTTCTGTGTTACATCTGTATCTATTTTCTTCCACACTGAGAATCCTAATTCTCCAGGTCTGAGGGGGATGATATAATGAGAATATCCCATAATTTACTTTAATCCACAACACACATGCAAAAGTCTCAAAATAGTGATACCAATACTACCAATAAAATTACTGATCATTTTTTAATATGCTCTTCCCATTCTTTCCCCACATTTTTATAGTTACACTACATCTAATTCTCTGAGCTTATAGCCATTTCATACTGTACTCTCTTCCATTTGGCATTCATTTAGTCTTAGTTGTACAGCAATTATGTGTTTAATGCTCACTATCAGGTCTTATGTTGATGCTTTTCTAGACACTTTAGTTGTCTGAAGCTTTTTCTCTAGTAGATTCTTCGGGAAGCGTTCATAAGGCTAATACAGTTCTTGCATCTTGATAAGAAGTTGTCTGTGCCCTTTATTCTCCAAAGTCAATTTTGCAGGATGTAAAATCTTTGGCTCACTTTTCCTTTCCTTGAGTATCTTAAATATTATTCCATTTTATCCCATCATAAGGCATCCCTGTCTTAAAGTCTAATCTACTTTTCTTTCTCTTGTAAGTCATGTGCCCAAAAGATTTTTTTCTATTTCTTTAAAGTCTAGTGATATTACTAGACTATGTCTTTGTGTTAGCCATTTTAGGTCAATATTTTCACATTTGCTGTATGCTATGTCATATGTAATTTCAAATTTTTGTTTATTTCAGGTAAATTTTCTGAGTTATAGTTTTTAGTATTTGTTTTGCTTCTTTGCTTTGGTTTTCTTCTTTAAGGACTTTTATCTGTATGTAAGATTTTCTTTACCTGTTGTCAGTATTTGTCACTTTTTCTTGAATTATTTTTTCCCTTATTTCTTTTTGACTTATAAAACTTTCCTTGTTTCCTCCTATTTCTCTTGAGGCATTATCTATTGTACTTTATATTCTTATGTTCCTTCCAATTTGGTCTTTATTTCTGAAATTTAATGTTTTTCTTTATTTTTTCCCTAGCTTCTGTCACCTCATTTCTGAATTATTATAGTTTTAATTAATGCTTTTTTTGTGCCTTATGTAATTTTATTAATACCTTTTCCTCTGAAATAGAAGATTGTGGTTTTTATCTGTTCTGTGGGCATCTCTTTCTGGCATATTTTCATTGTTTTTTGAGATGTTATTCTGCTTTTTATTCTGTTTTTATCTTATATCAACTTCGTATGGAGTTTTACCTTAATACTTATCTGTTGTTAATTGTTATATGAAATTAGTTTTCATATACTCTTAATAGGAGGCATGGTTGAGGGCAGCTTTTCCTAACAGATTTTTTTGAGCTCTGGTTTTCTTTTGATAATGTTCATATTTTTGATAACATGCTTATAGTTTTGTTTTTGGTGTTTTTCAATTTTGAGCATTATCTATGAAGATGAAGATTTAGCTCTCTTTCATGACCCCAATCCCTACCAAATCCTTGCTTCTTGTCACCCATCTCTCTGGGTAGTTATAATTTTGATTAGTTCAGTATTCAGTATTTACATTATGATTACTTTGAAAATCCTATTCACAGCTGAGCCATAAGGTAGAATGATTCCTTTGATGCACACCCTTTGGTTTCTCTGCATCGGTATTTTTCTTTTTTTCCCTCTTGTTTTGTTTTCTCTGGACTCCAAGCCCTCCCTAATTGTCAACTTTTCCTCTCAATACATTAAAAACATATCAGATACTCTATCAATTTTGTCTCCTCATGCCGTTCTCTCAGAGCTCTCTGATCTGCCCCCATTTGGACTGTTTTCTAAATCGACTGTCTTCTTAAGGTCTCTCTTCACCACTTGTGTTAGTTCCTAGGGATGTTGTAACAAAGTACCACAAACTTGGTGCCTTAAAAAACTAGAAATTTATTCTTTCACAGTTCTGCAGGATAGAGGTATAAAATCAATGTGTTGGCAGAGTTGGTTCTTTCTGGGCTCTCTGAGGGAGAATCTGTTCCATGCTTCTCTCCTAGTTTCTGGTGGATGTGGGCAATCCTTGGCATTCTTCGTCTTGTAGATGCATCACTCCAATCTCTGCTTCCATCTTCATATGGCATTCTGTGTATCTCTGTGTGTTCAAATTTCCTTCTTATTATAAGGACATGAGTCTTATAGAATTTGGGACCCACCTTAATCCTGTATGACCTCATCTTAACTTGATTACATCTGCAAAGACTGTTTCCAAATAAGGTCACATTTACAGGATTTGGTGGTTAGGATTTCAACATATGTTTTTGGTGAACACAATTCAACCCATAACACCATCTTCCTGGGATACCCTTTTGCTCCTTCTTGAATTTAAGTCCCTGTTTTTTCCCCATCTTCACCTTTCTTAGCACCCCCCTAACATTTGTAGACTACATCCTCCATTAGTTTCCTAAGAAAGGGAGCAATGGAAGTTTTAATTTTTCACTATTTTGAGATCTTCCATATCTTCAAGTGTCTTTATTCTCCTGCTTCCATTGTTGTTTATCTGTTGTGGTATTCTGGGTTGAAAATAATTTTTCTGTAGAATTTTGGAAGCATGTCTTCATTGTCTTCCAGCTTTCAGTGTTGCCTTGAAAAATTTAAGGCCATTCTGACTCTTGATCTTCTGCATGGGAACTGTTCTATTTTTCTTCTGGACACTTTTAGTATCTTCTCCTTATGCATAGTGTTCAGGAAATTGCATGGTGACATGCCCTGATTTGTGTGTCTATTTTCAGCCATTGTACTGGGAGGTTGATGGGCCCCTTCAAAATAGAACCTCACTTTTTTTTTTCAATTCTCTGAAATTTTTCTGAATGATTTCCTTAACACTCTGCATTTTGTTTTTTCTATTTTTTCTTACTGGAACTCCTATTATTTTGATATTAACTTTCTGGACCAAACTTTTAACATTCATTTTTCTTCTCTGCTATTTTTCATCTCTTGGTCTTTTTGCTTTCCTCCACTTTTTCTTCTGTTGAGTTTTTAAATTTCTGCTATCACATTTTAACTTTTACAGAAAGCTTTCTTATTCTCTGATTGTTCCTCACTTTTAGAAGCAGCCTGGTCTTCTCATTCATTCATTTATTTTTGTCTTTCAACAAATATTTATTAAGTGCCTACTATGTACCAGGCATGTGTAGTTATTTTGAAAAAATTATTATGTGTTTGTAATATATAAATAAATAAAACAAACATGTTGCCCTTCTATAATGGGGCTTATATTCTCGCAAAGAAAGACAATAAACAATAAAGATAATTAACGACTAAATTATATAGTGTGTTAGATGACAATAAGTTCTGTGAAAAAAATAAAGGAGAGTAGAATCAATTGAGATTGCTAGAAGAGTGGTGGGTTGCAGTTTGAAATAGCATAATACGGGTAGACCTTATTGAAAAGGTGACATTTTCAACAAAGATAGAGTTGAAGAAATGAGTTATATGGATATCTGTGGGAAGAGCATTCCAAGCAGACTGAACAGCCAGTACAAAGGCCCTATGTGGGAGTGTGCTCCTTAGGAAGCAGTAAGGAGGCCACTATGACTGCAGAGGAGTGAGTGAGAAGGAGGAGAAGAGAGATGAGTGGGCAGAGAGAAGGTGGGCCTTTGTAGGCTGTTGTAAAATTTTTGAGTTTTACACTGAATGAGATAGGAAAGTTTTAAGCAGAGCAGTGACATGATTCAGGGTTTTATTGTAGCAGGATCCCTCTGATTCCTGTGCTGAAAAAATGCTGTGAGGGGTGGACAGGCATAGAAACAGACAGATCTCTTAGAGGATATTATTTATATATATATATATATATATATATATATATATATAAATAATTGGGCATGTATATGAATATAATAAAATAAATACATACCTAACTGAAATTAGCCTTGAATATGGCAGAAAACATTTTATTCACAACTTTTTGTGGTTGGTTTTCATTAATCAATCAGAATAGTCTTGGGCTTGTCTGGGATAATTAAGTACATAGATACTGCTGGGTTTATCAAGGGATATATTATAGTGAATGGTGTTATTTTCTTATGTTTTTGAGAAGAATATTTTTGCAGCTCAGAAATTAAAATTTTGCATATCTGAAATGACGATGCAAGTTAGTTGGAAATATAATTAGATAAATTCCATTTTACATATAGGTTATCGACCCAATTACCGTTTTTAAAGCTCTCCATCTTCCTGCATGGACACTGGTACTTTCTAGTCGCATTTACTCTTTGTTTGGGTCTCTGTCTTTTGCATTAGAGGCTTTCTGCAGGAGTTTGTGCTGACTGCAAGCTCTGTACACAGTCGTGTGTTGCTTAATGACAGGGATACGTTCTGAGAAATGTGTCATTAGGCAATTTCATCATTGTGTGAACATCATAGGGTGTACTTACACAAACCTAGGTGGTATAGCCTGTTGCTCCTAGGCTACAGACCTGTACAGCACGTTACTCTACTGAATACTGTAGGCAATTGTAACACAATGGTAAGTATTTGTGTACCTAGACATACCTAAAGATAGAAAAGGTACAGTAAAAATATGGTATAAAAGATAAAAAATGGTCCACCTGTATAGGGCACTTACTGTAAATGGAGTTTGTGGGACTGGAAGTTGCTCTGAGTCAGTGAGTGAAGGTGAAGGCCTAGGACACCACTGTATGTTACTGTAGACTTTATAAACGCTGGACACTCAGCCTACACTAAATTTATAAAAAGTATTTTCTTTCTTCAATAATAAATTAAACCTAGCTTACTGTAATTTTTAACTTTCTAACATTTTTAACTTTTTGACTCTTTTGTAATAACACTTAGTTTAAAACACAAACACATTGTACAACTGTACAAAAATGTTTTCTTTCTTCATAGTATTATTCTATAAGCTTTTTTGTATTTAATTTTTTTTACCTTTTGAGCTTTTTTGTTAAGAACTAAGACATAAACACACACATTATCATAGGCCTGTCTAGGGTCAGGATCATCAATATCGCTGTCTTCCACTTCCACATCCTGTTCTACTGGAAAGTCTTCGGGGCAATAACATGTATAGGGCTGTCATCTCCTATGATAACATTCCTCTATATTAATGAAAACATTTCAGTGTTGGGATCCATGTTTTCAAACTTTTTAAGGAATTTGCTGAGGTCTGCAAAAGCTTCTGCTAAACACTTCACCCTTGTGAAATTTCTTGGGGGTTCTTTTTCTTCTTCTACAGTTTCTTTTTCTCTTGTCTCTTCTTCAGCTATGTGTTCCTGTTCCAGTTCCAACAACTCCTCATTAGTCAATTCCTCAGGAACCACCTCTAGGAGCTCTTCAATGTCATCCTCATCCACATGTAGGTTAAAGTTGTTTCCCATCTCAGCCACAGGCATCTTGAGTTTTGCAACCTCCTCATCCTTGGCAAATCCTTTGAAGTCATGGAAGAACCTCTTGAGTGTCTTCTTCCAGATGCCAGTCATACACTCCTTGGTGACATCACCGCAAGCCCAAGCAAGGTTCTTGATGCAGTCATAGATGTTGTAATCCTTTCAGAATTGCATCAGTGTCTTCCTCAGTTACAGCAAGAGCCCAGGGAAAGGTCTTCCTCAGGTAGTAGGCCTTAAAAGCTACTATATCTCTTTGGTCCATTGGTTGGATCAAAGAGGTAGTGTTTGGAGGGAGAAACACTGCTTTGATATTGTGATGAAGATTACCAATAAAAAGAGGATGTCTGTGGGGCCGGCCCGGTGGCGCAGCGGTTTAGTCCGTGCTTGGCAGCCCGGGGTTCACGAGTTCGGATCCCGGGCGCCCGCTGACGCACTGCCTGTCAGCCATGCCGCGGCGGCGTCCCATATAAAGTGGAGGAAGATGGGCACGGATGTTAGCCCAGGGCCAGTCTTCCTCAGCAAAAAGAGGAGGATTAGCAACGGATGTTAGCTCAGGGCTGGTCTTCCTCACCAAAAAAAAAAAAAAAAAAAAGAGGATGTCTGGGAGCATCATCAACAATCTTAAAAGGTATGTTGCTCTCCAAACTACTTTTCCATTTTGTTGGCATAGCCATTCAGGAGGGCTTCTTGGAAGAGGAGCTGGGTCATCCATAACTTATTATCGCTCCTGTAGTACACTGGCAGTGTGAGCTTATTGATATTCTTGAAGGCCCTGGGGTTCTCACTGTGCCAGATCACAAAGGGTTTCAATTTGTAGCCTGCAACGTTGCCCCCATGCAAGACTGTTATACTGTCCTTAAAAGCCTTGAAACCTGGCATAGTCTTTGTCTCCTTATGGATGAAAGTTCTTTCAGGCATCCATTTCCAGAATAGGGAGGTTTCATCCATATTGAATATTTGCTCTGGCAAGTAATTTTGCTCCACAATCAGCTTATCTAGAGTTTCCCAAAATTCTTCAGCTGCCTTCACCTCAGCACCTGCAGACTCAGCAGTCACTTTCACATTATGTAATAAATAATGAGTCTTGAATTGTTTAAACCACCCAGAGCTTTCAGTAAGTTCAACATTGTAATTGGGTCCAGGCTTTTCTTTCAACATCACAAACATTTTGTTTTGGCTGTGATTGTCATGGTGCTGAGAGGGATACGCTCTGTGTTGGGTCTTCAATCCAGGTCATTAGAAGTTTCTCCATGTCTGATATAGGCCCTTCTTGAATTTTCATTAGTCTTGTTGCCTTCAATGAAACACATCATTCAACAGCTTCTGTTACTTTGTTCTTATTTTTTAAGATCATAGCTGTGGTGGGAGGGGATGTGCCTGAAAGTAATAACTATCACTGATTTTCCACCTTTGTAATCCTTAATCACTTTGAATTTCATTTCCAGGTCACTCCATGTGGCCTCTTACTGGTAACATTACCAGTGGATTTTGTATGCTTAGTGGCCATGATGAACAAAACATAGGATTAAATCAAGCACAAGAGAAAATGATGCAATCAAGAGATGCACAAGATGTATGAGGCTGCCACTGGCGTAACACAGCATACTGTTCTACAGTAAATTTTTTTATAAGTAGAAAGGGTACACTCTAAAATAATGATAAAAGCATAGTATAGTAAATACATAAACCAGTAACATAGTCATTTATTACCATTGTCAAGTATCATGTACTGTACATAATTTGTATGACTGATAGTGCAGTAGGTTTGTTTAAACCAGCATCACCACAAACACATGAGTAATACACTGTGCTACAACATTACAATGTCTATTACATCACTAGGTGATAGGAATTTTTCAGCTCCATTGTGATCTTATGGGACCACTGTTGTATATGCAGTCCGTTGTCAATGGAAACATCATTATGTGGTGCATGACTGTACTTGGGACAGGTTGGGAGATTGTGGGTGAACTATAGGGTATTTTGTTGGTTAGTTAATCAGGGAACATTTGAGGCCTTTTCTTTTGATCTGGTCAGATTCAGCAGGAGGAACCTCCCGTTTGTCTGCTTAGGATGTATAAGCTTGACTGCCGGTGTTTAGGGAGCTGAATTAGAGAACAGAGCAGGGACTCCCAATACTGAATATGAAATGTTTCCTGAGTCTCCCTAATTTTATAAGATAACCTCACCCATAACCATGCCTGGCATCTCCCAACTCTGAAATCCTCTTTTTGGCTGTCTCCAGAGAATAGAACTCCATTTTTCTGGAGCTGGAGGAGGGGAGTGGTGCTCATCCAGTTAAGGGCATCCTGGGACCAAATTACATCTTAAATAAGCTTTCAGTTATTCCTTTTTTTTTTTTTTTTTGTGAGGAAGATTAGCCCTGACCTAACATCTATTGCCCATCCTCCTCTTTTTACTGAGGAAGATTGACCCTGGGCAACATCTGTGCCCATCTTCCTCTACTTTATATGTGGGATGCCTGCCACAACATGGCTTGATAAGTGGTGTGTAGGTCCATGCCCAGGATCTGAACCTGTGAACCCTGGGCCACTGGAGTGGAGCACATAAAACTAACCATCATGCCACTGGGCAGGGCCCTCCTTTTTTTTTTTTAATTTTTTTTTTTATTGATGTCTTAGTTTATAACACTGTGGGGTTTTAGTTGTACATTTTTGTCCGTCACCTTGTGGATGTAACCCTTCACCCCTTGTGCCCCCCCACCCCCCTTCCCCTTGGTAACCACCAATCAGTTCTCTCTGTCCGTGTGTTCACTTATATTCCATATATGAGTGAGTTCATGCAGTGTCTGTCCTTCTCTCTCTGGCTTATTTCACTTAACATAATACCCTCTAGGTCCTTCCATGTTGTTGCAAATGGGACAATTGTGTCTTTTCTTATGGCTGAGTAGTATTCCATTGTATGTATATACCACATCTTCTTTAACCAATCTTCAGTTGAGGGACACTTGGGTTGCTTCCACTTCTTGGCTATAGTGAATAATGCTGCAATGAACATAGGGGTGCATACGCCTCTTGTGATGGTTGATTTCACGTCCATTGGGTAGATGCCCAAGAGTGTTATTGCTGGATCATACGGTATTTCTATTTTTAATTTTTTGAGGACTCTCCATACTGTTTTCCATAGAGGCTGCACCAGTTTGCATTCCCACCAGCAGTGAATGAGGGTTCCCGTTTCTCCACAACCTCTCCAGCATTTGTTGTTTTTTGTGTTGGTGATTATAGCCATTCTAACCGGTGTAAGGTGATATCTCAGTGTAGTTTTGATTTGCATTTCCCTGATGATTAGTGATGTTGAACATCTTTTCATGTGTCTATTGGCCATCTGTATCTCTTCCTTGGAAAAATGTCTGTTCATATCCTCTGCCCATTTTTTGATCGGGTTGTTTGTTTTTTTGTTGCTCAGTTGTATGAGATCTTTGTATATTACTGAGATTAATCCCTTGTCAGACAAACGATTTGCAAATATTTTCTCCCAGCTGGTGGGTTGTTTATTCATTTTGATCCTGGTTTCATTTGCCTTGTAGAAGCTCTTTAGTCTGATGAGGTCCCACTTGTTTATTTTTTCTTTTGTTTCCCTTGTCCGGGTAGACATGGAATCTGAAAAGATCCCTTTATGTCCAGTCGCAATTAGTGTACTGCCTATATTTTCTTCCAGGAGTTTTATAGTTTCAGGTCTCACTTTCAGGTCTTTGATCCATTTTGAATTGATTTTTGTATATGGCGATAGGAGATGGTCTACTTTCATTCTTTTGCATGTTGCTGTCCAATTTTCCCAGCACCATTTATTGAAGAGACTTCCCTCTCTCCATTGTATGTTCTTTGCTCCTTTGTCGAAGATTAGCTGTCCATAGGTGTGTGGTTTTATTTCTGGGCTTTCAATTCAGTTCCATTGATCTGTGTGTCTATTCTTGTACGAGTACCATGCTGTTTTGATTACTGTAGCTTTAGAGTATATTTTGAAATCAGGGATTGTGATGCCTCCAGCTTTGTTCTTTTTTTTCAGAATTGCTTTAGCTATTCGGGCTCTTTTGTTGCCCCATACGAATTTCAGTAGTTTTTGTTCTATTACTGTGAAGAATGACATTGGGATTCTGATTGGGATTGCATTGAATCTGTAGATTGCTTTAGGTAGAATGGACATTTTAACTATATTTATTCTTCTAATCCATGTGCATGGAATATTTTTCCATTTCTTTATGTCCTCCTCGATTTCTTTCAATAGTGTCTTATAGTTTTCATTGTATAGGTCTTTGATCTCCTTGGTTAAATTTATTCCCAGATATTTTATTCTCTTTGTTGCAATTGTAAATGGGATTGTCTTTTTGAGTTCTCTTTCTGTTTTTTCATCGTTAGTGTATAGAAATGCAATTGATTTTTGTAAGTTGATTTTATACCCTGCCACTTTACTGTAGTTGTTGATTGTTTCTAGTAGCTTTCCGATGGAATTTTTGGGGTTTTCTATGTATAGGATCATGTCATCTGCAAATAGTGAGAGTTTCACTTCTTCATTGCCTATTTGGAGTCCTTTTATTCCTTTTTCTTGCCTTATTGCTCTGGCCAGAACTTCCAGTACTATGTTGAATAAGAGCGGTGAGAGTGGGCACCCTTGTCTTGTTCCTGTCCTCAAAGGAATGGCTTTCAGTTTTTCCCCGTTGAGTAGGATGTTTGCTGTAGGTTTGTCATATATGGCCCTTATTATGTTGAGGTACTTTCCTTCTATATCCATTTTGTTGAGAGTTTTTATCATAAATGGATGCTGGATCTTGTCGAATGCCTTCTCTGCATCGATTGAGATGATCATGTGGTTTTTATTCTTCATTTTGTTAATGTGGTGTATCACGTTGATTGATTTGCGGATGTTGAACCATCCCTGTGTCCCTGGTATAAATCCCACTTGATCGTGGTGTATGATCTTTTTGATGTATTGCTGTATTCGGTTTGCCAATATTTTGTTGAGGAAATTTGCGTCTATGTTCATCAGCGATATTGGCCTGTAGTTTTCCTTCTTTGTATTGTCCTTGTCTGGCTTTGGTATCAGCATGATGTCGGCCTCATAGAATGTGTTGGGAAGTATTCCATCTTCCTCTATTTTTTGGAATAGTTTGAGAAGGATAGTTGCTAAATCTTCTTTGAAGGTTTGATAAAATTCTCCAGGGAAGCCATCTGGTCCTGGGCTTTTATTTTTTGGGAGGTTTTTGATTACTGTTTCAATCTCTTTACTTGTGATTGGTCTATTCAGATTCTCTGTTTCTTCTTGATTCAGTTTTGGGAGGTTGTACGCGTCCAAGAATTTGTCCATTTCCTCTAGGCTGTCCAATTTGTTGGCGTAAAGTTTTTCATAGTATTCCCTAATAATCCCTTGTATTTCTGTGGTGTCTGTTGTAATTTCTCCTCTTTCATTTCTAATTTTATTTATTTGAGTCTTCTTCCTTTTTTTCTTAGTGAGTCTGGCTAAGGGTTTGTCAATTTTATTTATCTTCTCAAAGAACCAGCTCTTTGTTTCATTGATCCTTTCTACTGTTTTTTTGGTTTCAATTTCATTTATTTCTGCTCTGATTTTTATTATTTCCCTCCTTCTGCTGATTCGGGGCTTTGTCTGTTCTTCTTTTTCCAACTCTGTTAGGTGCAGTTTAAGGTTATTTATTTGGGATTTTTCTTGTTTGTTGAGGTGAGCTTGTATTGCTATGAATTTCCCTCTCAGGACTGCTTTTGCTGCATCCCATATGAGTTGGTAGGGTGTATTTTCCTTTTCATTTGTCTCGAGATAGCTTTTGATTTCTCCTTTAATTTCATCAACGACCCATTGGTTGTTCAGTAGCATGTTGTTTAGTCTCCACATCTTTGTCCCTTTCCTAGTTTTTTCCTTGCAGTTGATTTCTAGTTTCACAGCATTATGATCAGAAAAGATGCTTGTAATGATTTCAATCTTCTTAAATTTATAGAGGTTTGCCTTGTTTCCTAATATATGGTCTATCCTTGAGAATGTTCCATGTGCACTTGAGAAGAATGTGTACTCTGCTTTTTTTGGGTGGAGTGCTCTGTATATATCTATTAAATCCATTGCGTCTAGTTTTTCATTTAAGTCCATTATTTCCTTATTGACTTTTTGTCTGGATGATCTATCTATTGATGTAAGGGGGGTATTAAGATCCCCTACTATTATTGTGTTATTGTTAATATCTCCTTTAAGGTTTTTTAGCAGTTGTTTTATGTACTTTGGTGCTCCTGTGTTGGGTGCATAGATATTTATAAGTGTTATGTCTTCTTGGTGAAGTATCCCTTTTATCATTATATATTGCCCTTCTTTGTCTCTTATTACCTTTTTTATCTTGAAGTCTACTTTGTCTGATATAAGTATGGCTACTCCTGCTTTCTTTTGTTTGCCATTAGCTTGGAGTATTGTTTTCCATCCTTTTATTTTGAGTCTGTGTTTGTCTTTAGAGCTGAGATGTGTTTCCTGAAGGCAGCAGATTGTTGGATCTTGGTTTTTAATCCATCCTGCCACTCTGTGTCTTTTGATTGGAGAATTCAATCCATTTACATTTAGAGTGATTATTGATATATGAGGGTTTAATGTTGCTATTTTATTGTTCATCTTCTGGTTCTTTTGCATTTCCTTTGTTTCTTGTCCCTTGTGTTTCGGACTGCAAATTCAATTTGGTATTTCTGCATGCTCATTCTCTTGGTTTTCTCTTTATTTGTCATGTGTGGTTCTCTTCTGGTTGTTTGTTTAGTGGTTACCGTGAGGTTTATATAAGCGATCTCCTGGATAAGAAAGTACATTTTCAGATGCCTCCTTTTTCCTGAGGCTGGGTCAGTTCAATCCCTTACCTCTTCCCCTCCTTATTTGTTATCTCTTTATTCCAGATTGTGTCATGAATGTGTGTTTCCAGTGATGAGCTTGAATTAATTTTTGATGTTTTCCAACTGTATTTTGTTCTGGTTTAGTCTCCTTGCTTTTCTCCTTGCTGAAATCTTTGTATCCCCTTTCTCATTTGTTTTTTTTCAGGCCTAAGGGCCTTCTTGAGCATTTCTTGTAGTGGGGGTCTTGTGGTGATGAACTCTCTTAGCTTTTGTTTATCAGAGAGAGTTATTATTTCTCCATCGTATTTGAACGATATTTTTGCTGGATAAAGTATTCTCAGCTGAAGGTTTTTGTCTTTCATGATTTTGAATATATCATTCCAGTCTCTCCTAGCCTGTAGAGTTTCTGTCGAGAAATCAGCTGAGAGCCTGATGGGGTTTCCTTTGTATGTTATTTTGGTTTTTTGTTTAGCTGCCTTCAATATTATTTCCTTGTCACGGGTATTCTTCAAGTTTGCTACTATGTGGCAAGATGATTTTTTATTCCTGTTTATATATTTAGGTGATCTATTGATTTCATTCACTGTTATTTCCCTCTCGTTCCCTAGGTTGGGGAAGTTCTCAGCTATTATTTCTTTGAACAAACTCTCTGCTCCTTTTTCTCTTTCTTCTCCTTCTGGAATACCTATTATCCTTATGTTGCTTTTCCTCGTTGAGTCTGATATTTCTCGAAGAATTTCTTCATTTCTTTTTAGTCTTAGCTCTCTCTCCTCCTCTACCAGGAGCATTTCTGCGTGGCTATCCTCAATAGTGCTAATTCGTTCCTCCATATTGTCAGTTCTGCTCTTTAAAGACTCCATTTTTTCCACTATCTCGTTGATTTTGTTTTTCATCTCCAATAATTCTGATTGGTTTTTCTTTAGGGTTTCAATCTCTTTTGTGACATAATCCCTGAATTCGTTGATTTGTTTCTGTGTGTTCTCTTGTATTTCGTTGAGCTTGTTTATGATAGCTATTTTGAATTCTCTGTCATTCAGGTTATCAAATTCTGTGCCTTCAGGGTTGGTTTCTGGGTGTTTGTCATTTTCCTTTTGGTCTGTAGCCCTGACATATTTTCTCAAGGATCCGACGGGGACGGCTTTATTTTTACCCCTCATGATTAAAGTTAGTCCTGCAGTTTCCCCCTGCTGCCACTAGATGGAGATCATGAGCGGTTTGCTCTGAGGCAGCTGCCGCCCCCGGAGGGATTATGCTGAAACGCCGGGTGTGTGGGGGGAGGGGTCCTCTCTTTCTCCTGCTTGACCCGGGGGTTTCCTTTCTGGCTCTCTTAGGGTGTTTGCTACACCCCCTAAACAGTCCGTCGTCGCTTCCCAGTGGGGATCTCGCGACAGTCTGTGAGAGCACCTGGATGGCGCTAGTTTTCCCCGCTGTGGGCCGCCCCTCCCCCCTCTGTCCGCGAACCGTGCTGTTTTTGCCGATCGATTGGGGAGGAGGAGTACAACCTCCTACCTCTCCTCCAGTTCTCCTGGGCTTCCCGCGCCTCCACCGTCCGATGTATGGCAGCAGGGGTTTCTCAGAAGTCCTTCGTAGTGTTTGATTGAGCTCTGTTGGAATGTGAATGATGTTTTCGTTGTGTCGTAGGGGGCAGAGATTCAAAGAGGGAATCTCACTCCGCCATGATGCTGACGTCACTCTGTCCTTTTTTTTTTTATAGTCCCAATTTTACCTCCACTTCCACTCAGTGTTGAACCTTTTGAGGTTCTGCTGTACAAATTGGGTTACATGTCAACTTTTCATAATGCTCATTGAGGATTTGGCTTTCCCATGTGTGCTAAACCACTTACCATTTATCCTTCTGCCTAAATTAATATATATCCTTTTGCTTAAATTAAAATAGTCCTGTGAGGTATACAGGCAGGTATCCTTATCACTTAACAGATGGGAAAACAGAAACATACATTATCCAATAGAATTTTTCAGTATCACAGGGCTTGACAGTGATAAAACTGGATAAGAATGAATAGTTCTGGAATCTCTTTTAGAGATTAATTTACCTCTTTTCCACACTGATTGCAAAACAGATAGCTACTTGGAAAAGAACAACAACAACAAAACATATCTAGATTGTCAGTCTTTTGTTACGTTGTACTGATACCTACTGTATCACTTCCCAAACATCTGTCCATGTATCCGCTCTAACAAAACAGCATGAGGTGTTTATTAAATCTATATGATCCCAGATACCACAACAGACCTACTGAGTCAGCATCTTAGAGGGAGGGCCCACAAAATTAGCTTTATTTTGTAATATGTTTACCAGGTGCTGATGTACAGGAATATTTGGAACTCACAGAATTAGATTTCCCTAAAAAATGACTCATAGGGACATTGTGAATTTGGAGTTGTTTCTCTGTGCTTAGTTCTTCTTTAATTCTGTTGTGAAATGGAAGGTAGAAAATGTTTCCAATGTGTGACTTTAGCTTATCTTCTGCAGCTACTTATTAAGTCTCACATTAGTGATGAGCACCGGGTTATAATATTCTTCCAAGATGTTTAGAGGATAATCCAAAGATTTTCAGTCTCATACATGGAGCTGGTGCTCAGCACATATAGGATTTCATAATCAAGTAGGTTCTACCAATTAGGACATATTCAGGTTAATGAAGACCACTTATGACTGCCTACTCATAGAAGCTTGTAGAATTCTATAAGGTTATAGCTTCTGACCATAAATGATCTCATAAAATGTTTAATGTAATTGCCTTAGATGTTGAGTAATTTGGTCTACCTTTGTGATATTGTGATTTATAATAAGAAATATATATTTGGTCTTTGTCCCTATATCCAGCACAGAGTTCCTAAAGCCCTTGGAATTTCCTAAGTGATGGGAGCATCAAAATTGTCTTTTCTTATGTTAATGAGGTGACTTTTGGACCTCACTTAAGAATGGGGGCCTGTTGCCAATAGGACTAATCATGTGATTAGAGGGTTGAAACTGGCAGTCCCACCCCCTGACATCCAGGTAAGGGAGAAAGGCTGGCGGCTGAATCAGTGGCTAGTGGCCAATGATTTAATCAGCCATGCCTATGTAATGAAGCCTCCATAAAACCTCCAAAGACTGGGTTCAGAGAGCTTCTGGGTTGGTGAACATGTGGAGATTCAGGGACAGTAGCATACCTGAGAGGGTGTGGAAGCGCCATGCCCTTTCCCCACACCTTGCCCTAGGCATCTCTTCCACCTGACTGTTTCTGAGTTATATCCTTTTATAATAAACTAGTAATCTAGTAAGTAAAACATTTCTCTGAGGTCTGTGAGTTGCTGTAGCAAATTAATCAAACCCAAGGAGGGGGATGTGGGAACCTCTGATTTTTAGCCAGTCAGAAGTGCAGGTAACAACCTGGGCTTGAGCCTGGCATCTGATGTGTGTGTGTGGGGGGTGGGGAGGGGCATTCTTGTGGGACTTAGCCCTCAATGTGTGGGATATGCTGCTATCTCTGGGTGGATAGTCAAATTGAGTCGATTTGTAGTACACCTGGAACCTTTAACCTTCCAGACTTTGAAGGGGTCAAAATTAATTAACTTCCCTTTATTTGGTACCAGTTACTACAAATTTTAGGAAATGCAAAATAATGCAAATGAAGACAAGGATAGGTATGAGATGCTGTCAGTGAAAAGGGTGCATATTTTAATGAAAATGGTAATAGGCATGTGCAGTGCATCACACTTCAGGGCTAAGCAGAGAACTTTGCAATATCTTGGTCAGGTAAAGGAACAAGCGAAGTGCTGAGTGTTGAGGTTGTTTTTTTCTTTCTTTATTTTGATGCAATGATTCAATCTGGAGACCATAACATCTTTTAGTTCTTTTTAAAATTTTTTCTCTTCCTAGAAGAACACTTGATGGGATGGAGGTGAAGTGGTTGAAACTTTTTATTTAGACCAGGAGTTGGTCAACTATTTCTTAAAGGACCAAATGGTAAATATGTTAGGCTTGAAGGTTCCTGTAGCAACTACTCAACTTTGCCATAGTGTGAAATCTGCCAGGGATGATATGTAAATGAATGGGCAATGCTGTGTTCTGACAACACTTTATTTACAAAAACAGACAGTTGTCCATAAGTCCCAGTTTGCCAGCTCTTGCTTAGACTCTTCTAAGTGTAAGGATTTTTTTTTCATGTACATTTATTTTCTTTTCATCAAATTTAATTAATCTTAACTATACAAATTAATTAAATTTGACTAAAAGAAAATATTGGTCTTTTAAAACAGCAGAGAAGGTAAAAAAAATCTGTCTGCATCTTTAATAACCAAGCTTGCCTTAAATTACTAACAAGTTCTGACACTACTACAAAAGTCACAAATTTTGTGATGGAGTTGAATGCAGGCAATTGCAACTAATTTTGCCTATTTTATAGGCTTTGAGATGATATGTTTTGAATTTTATCTTGAAAAATGAAACAAAAAAATCTAATTAATGTTTTTTAATAGTTTTATCTATTATTCAAATTATTTAGATATAAAATAGCTTTAAAAATCTAATAGTAAAGTTGTATTATCCATTCCTGAATTTTAGTGTTATTTCAGTCATTTTAAAATTTTGTGGGAAGAAAATATTGTCAGGAGGAAGCTAATCATCAATTTGCTATGGCTGAAACCAGCACAGCTGGTAGATGAGTGTTTTAATGTATTTCTAGATTAAGTGAGGCAGTTTAAAGAAAACATCATGCAAAAATTCAATCTGCTATGGGTTTAAAATAAAGTCTTCATCTGTGTTGCTGCAGAAAGAATAGCTACCTTATGTTTTGTCATATTGTAGTGGATTATCTTTAATGAAGCGTATATCCCCCAAAACATTATTGTGATATTTTGTGTTTGTCTTGGTCTACACTAATGCAATGGTTTAGGTTTAGTGAACAGAAGAATGGATTTTACTCTTAATAATGCCCTGGCAGGTTTTCTTTCCTGAAGTTTTAAATGAAGGCAATTCACACACATTTAGTAGGAGATCTTTGCTATTGATTTCAGTGGGCTCTTGTAGCAATGATAGTGCTGATGTTTTGGTCTGAAAAATGACAGGAGGTCTTCACAAAGGAAATCCTTCATAATATATTTCTTTAAAACCAGAGTGTAGTATGATTCAGTTTGAAAAGGAGAAAGAATATCTATCCATCCATCCATCACCTTTCTCTCTATATATTTAGCTATCCAATCATCTATTATTATCCTTCGCTCATCCATATTTCCACCCATACATCTATCTGCCTACTTACTAACCTACCTATCTACCTTCCTATTCATCCTAGTCATTAACTTTCTGAACTGTAGGAGATTTCCCTCTTTGTCTTACTGCATGGATGCTAGCTCTGGGGAATTGTCTTTTCTCTTAATTTCCACCCTCCATTTTCTGTACCTGGGGATTTCTGTCTCTATTCTATTGTCCTTCTCCCATCCTTTGGAGTACTTGTAAGGATTTCACTCAGCTCTCCTCTACACACAGCCTTCTGCAGCCTGCTGCCTTGCACGTGGAGAAGGCCCTATGCATCTCGGGGGAGATCTCTCTCAGCTGTTCTGCTCTTCCCACGGTATTTGGCATTTTATCCTGTGCACTTGGCGAAGTTCTGTGGGAAGAGGAGGCAGGTGCGGCAGACTCACTCTGTGTTTGGTGTGCCTAGTGATTCTAACTCGTCATAACTGGCCATACATAGCCATTAGAAGTTTGACCAACATTTGGCTGGTTTTTCTTTGTTCTGTCTAGAATGGATTTCTCTTCACCCTACAGCTCCAACAGGAAGGAATTAAGCTGTGAATCTCTTCTCTCCTAAGAAGAGCTCATCACTTTTTTGGAATTTATTTTAGATCTCGTTACATCTTCAGCTCTCAGATAGCTTTTTTAAAAATTACAGTTTATCTGGTTTGTTCTCATTGTCAGGGTCAGAGCAATGATCTGTAATAGTTTGCTAGGTCTACTGTAACAAAAACCACAGACTGAATGGCTTAAACAACAGAAATTTATTTTCTCACTATTCTGGAACATAGAAGTCTGAGATCAAGGTGTGGGCAGGATTGGTTTCTTCTGAGGCCTCTCTCCTTGGCTTGGAGATGCTGCCTTCTCCCTATGACTTCACATGGTTTCTCTCTGTGTGTGTCTGTGTCCTAATTTCCCCTTGTTATAAGGACACCAATCATATTAGATTAGGGCCCACCCTAATGACCTCATTTTAACTTAATTGCCTCTTTAAAGACTCTGTCTCCAAATACAATCACGTTCTGAGGTACTGGGGGTTAGGACTTCAACCCATAAATTTTGGGGGGAACATAGTTTGGCCCATAACAGTCTCTGCAACCTTCTACCAATCCTTTAAGTTTAACCTTTCTGAATCACTTTGTTTAGGTGATTCTCCTATTTACATCATAAAATTGGGTCTTACTGTGCTAATATGACAATATTTTTATTTATTAGATGAGTTAACCACATTTATATTTGTTGGTATGACTGATAAACTTGATCCTAGGTTTATAATATCATACATATAATGTATCACACATATATTATGTATGTTAGTAAATATGTAAATATATATAAGAAGAGAGTGCTTTTTACAATTGCAATGTTATCTGTTTTTTTCCCCCTTCTTTCTGTTTATGGAGTTTTTTGATATTTTGGAAGGTTTGTATTTTTGTTCTAGTGCTTACTTTTACATAAATACCTTTAAATATATAGTGCCCTCTTATTTATCCTGTGTCTATGAGGAACAATAAATTTAGACTAGAAACTTTTCCTTTCTCTTCCCTTTTCTCTCTTCTTCCATCTAATTTTAGTCAATGATATTAACTTATTTAGTGTTGACATTTGTACTTTCAAATATGCTAAATCTTTACCACTTTAAATAATGTTTTATTCCAAGCCATAGCTTATGAGACAACCAAGGAATTTATTTTGTTTCCTTCCTCTCTCTCTTTTTACTCAAGTTTTATTTTGTCCTAGTTTTCATAGGCTTTTACATTTTTATTTATTTTTTGATACACAAAAGCTGTACATAATTAATGTATACAACTTGATGAGTTCAGAGTTCAGTATAAACCAGTGAAATCATCATCACAAACTATGCTGTAAACCTATCAATCATCTCTAAAAATTTCCTCCTGCCCTCTTATTTGTTGTTATTATTGTTTTGTGACAAGAACTCTTAAGATATAAACTCTTAGCAAATTTTTAAGTATACAATATAGTATTGTTAACTGTAGGTTATGTTGTACAGATCTCTAGGACTTATTTATGTTGTATAATTGAAACTTTGTACCCTTTGACTGTATCTCTCAGTTTTCCACTCCCCCTAGTCCCTGACAACCACCATTCCACTCTCTGTTTCTGAGTTTGACTATTTTAGATTCTTTATACAAGTGGTATCACACACTATTTGTCCTTCTCTGTCTGGCTTATTTCACTTAGCATAATGTCCTCCAGATTCATCCATGTTGTCACAAATGGCAGGATTTCCTTCTTTGTAGAGCTGTATAGTATTTCATTGTAGGTATATGCCACATTTTCTTTATTCATTCATCTGCCAATGGATGTTTAGGTTGCTTTCATGTCTTGGCTATTAATAATGCTGCAAGGAACATGAGAATGCAGATACCTCTTTGAGACACTGATTTTAATGCTTTTGGATATATACCCAGAAGTAGGATTACTGGATCACATCATAGATCTATTTAAAAATTTTTGAGGAACCTCCATACTGTTTTCCATAGTGGCTGCACCAAGTTACATTCCCACCAACAATGTACAAGGTTTTCCTTTTTTCCACATCCTTGCCAACATTTATTATGTCTTGTCTTTTGGTAATAGCCATCCCAACAGGTGTGAGGTGATATCTCATTGTGGTTTTAGTTTTCATTGATGGTTAGTAATGTTGTGACCTTTTCATATATCTATTGTCCATTTTTTTGTTATTTGGAAAGTGTCTTTGCCCATTTTTAAATCAGATTATTTGTTTTTTTGCTATTGAGTTGTAGGTGTTCCTTATATATTTTGGATATTAACTCTTTATAAGACATGATTGCAAATGTTTTCTTCCATTCTTTAGGTTGCCTTTCCTTTTTGTTGATTTTTTCCTTTGCTGTGCAGAAAGTTTTTAGTTTGATATAATTCCACTTGTCTATTTTTGCTTTTGTGCCATATGTTTTTGGTGTTGTATCCAAGAAATAATTGCCAAAGCCAATGTCAAGAAGCTTTTTCCCTATGTTTTCTTTTAGGAGCTTTGTAGCTTCATGACTTACACTTAAGTCTTTAATCCATTTTGAGTTGATTTTTCTGTATGGTGTAAGATAAGGGCCCAATTTCCTTCCTTTGCATGTGGACATCCAGTTTTCCCAACACCATTTATTGAAGAGACTATCCTTTCTGTATTGTTTATTCTTGGCACTCTTGTCAAAGATCAGTTGATTGTATATGCATGGGTTTATTTCTGAACTCTCTATTCTTTTCTATTGGCCTATATATCTTTTATGCCAGTACTATTCTATTTTAATTAAAAATTTTGAGATCAAAAAGTGTGATGCCTTCAAACTTTATTCTTCTTGCTCAAAATTGCTTTGGCTATTCAGGGCCTTAATTGGTTCCATTTGAACTTTAGGATTGTTTTTCTATTTCTGTAAAAAATGCCGTTGAGATTTTGATGGGAATTGCATTGAGTCTGTGGATTGCTTTGGACAGAATGGACATTTTAACAATAATTCTTCAAATTCATGAGCATGGGATGACTTTCCATTTGGTTGTGTCTGCTTTAATTACTTTCATCAGTGTTTTATAGTTTTCCATGTGGAAATTTTTCACTTCCTTGGTTAAGTTTATTCCTAAGTATTTTATTTTTTTGATGCTATTGTAAATGGGATTGTTTTCTTGATTTCCTTTTTGGACAATTTGTCATTAGTGTATATAAATGAAACTGGTTATTTGTACAGTGATTTTTTTATCCTACAACTTTGTTGAATTCATTATTAGTTCTAACAGGCTTTTGTGTGTGTGTGAGTCTTTAGGGTTTTCATATATAAGAACATATCTTCTGCAAACAAAGATAATTTTACTTCTTCCTTTCTGAATTGAATAAGTTTTATTTCTTTTTCTTGTCAAATTGCTCTAGCTAGTACTTCCCATGCTACATTTAATAGAAGTGGTGAGAGTGGACATTCTTACCTTGTTCCTGATCTTAGAGGAAAAGCTTTCAGTTTTCACCGTTGAGTATGATGTTAGCCCTGTTTCTGTGGAGAAATGAAGGCTGGAGCCTTCTATTCTGCCATCTTACTGACATCACTCTATTTTGTGCTATTTTTATAGCGCCAGATCATATGTAACATTTGCATGCTATTCTTTCACCCTAATCCCCATATTTTAGTTTCAATTTTATTGCTAAATGTAATTATTGTGTGCCTTCATTTCTTTTAGCAAAGTTTCTCCAATAATTTCTTGATTGTCTAGAGATTATCCTATAATAGATTCCCCAGAGAGGGCAATGGGAGAAATATTCCCTGGATTCTTTCATGTTCAGAAGACCATTACCTATATACTTAAAGAGGAGCTTGGATGAAAGTAAATTGCTCATCTCACATTTTCTTTTTTTGAGTAACTTATAGGTGTTTTCCTCTGTTTTCTGGTGTTGATGTTGCAGTGAGAAGTTTGATGCCCCTATGTTTTTTTATCAATTATACATGACTAGATCTGTTTGCTGAATGCTCAATCTATCTTTCTGTTTGATTTCTTATAATTTTACTTGGAAATATCTTGGTGTCAGCTTGAGTGTTTTCTCAGGTACGTAATGTACCATTTCAGGATGTATATTCTTCATTCAATGTCTTTTTTTTTTTTTTACTGTCACAGATAATTCCCTTAATTAAAGTTTCCCATATTTCATTATCTTGGTCTTTTTTCACGAATTCAAATACATGCTGAATTTACTTTGCCTCTCTTCTATGTCTATTCATTTCTTTCCAAACCTTTCTTCTCTTTTTCAATGTCTGTTTCATTTTATTCACATTTCTCTCTCTTTTTTTTTTTTTTTTTTTTTGTGGGGAAGACCAGCCCTGAGCTAACATCTGTTGCCAATCCTCCCCGTTTTGCTGAGGAAGACTGGCCCTGGGCTAACATCCGTGCCCATCTTCCTCTACTTTATATGGGACGCCGCCACAGCGTGGCTGACAGGCAGTGCGTCGGCGGGCGCCAGGGATCAGAACTCGCGAACCCCGGGCTGCCAAGCGCGGACTAAACCGCTGCGCCACCGGCGGCCCCCCACATTTCTCTTTTTATACTCTGACAATTACTGATCTTCCTGTGGTGTCTGTTTTCTACTGTGGCTCTTATGTCTTTGTCTTTATTTCTAAAATTGTCTTTTTTTTCAATTTCTTTCTTGAGTTCTGCATATCCTTCTATTTTCTGGTGCTTTCTTCTGTGAGTTCCATATTTCTGTTTTGTGTTCTTTCATAACTGCTATTGCTTCCAAAAGGAATGTTTCTTTTAAAGTTTATTTGGGAACATTATGTTAAAATTTTCATCTGCTTCAAAACAAAATTTTTCAGTGAGTTTTCATCAGTTGTTGAAAAATTTAGTTACTCATTTTCATCTTTTGCTTGTATGGAACCAGACTGAATTTATTTTATCTTATACATTTTGCATCAGGTGGATTTTCCTGAACTAGTGATGGGAGAATATTTTAAGATGGATTTAAATTGGAAAAGGGCTTTCCAGGTTTCATAATTCAAGGCTTCCCTCCTCTGTAGCTAGAGTCAGGTATTGACAATATAGCTCCTCCTTCTGGGTAGCCACTCCTCTGGCCCTCAGGGCCCAATATGACTTAACAACGCTCCTGCCTTCAGTTTTGTGTTTCCACATATCCTCATGGCCTTTGTCTCACAAGGTGAGGGACTCACTTTACAATGATGTTTGGCGGCACCAGTCATGATTTTCTGTCTCTTCACTGCTCTCACTACCTCAGCAATTCTGTCCTGTTTATTCAGGAGGCTGTTCTAGAAGTTTCCTTTTAGTGTAAGGCTCTCTCCTTCTAGAAGTGGTTATTTGTGGGAAATTTCTGAAATCTTTCTGGTCCAAGACCTAGCACCTCCTGTTTTACCCTGAAGCCCCTTTGCCTCTTCCTCTGGTTCCATCCTGTTTGGTTCTGTTTTAAGTAGCACTTACCCAGAATCTGGAGTTTATTGATATTCTGTTTCCTAGTTTTCTTTTTGTTTGACCTACTCATAGCATGTCCCATTCTGTCCGTCTAGGAGTGAATATTTGCTGATGATTTTTTGGATCTTCAGCCACCTACCACAACCCTGATTTTCCAGCGGTCTCTCTAAATGTGTTAACTCTATACTTCCTTCTCTACTCCTATATTTTCTGATCGTTCTCTCTCAGGTCCCCCAGCCAATTCTGCTATTATGAGGAGTTTTTACCTATGCTTACAGATGCCTAGTAAATTTTAGATTTTTTTCTATCTCCTACTTTTGCTAGAAATGTAATATCCCCTCCCCCATTATTCCTGTTGCACCATATGATTTTCAGGAGGAGAATGGGAAAATTTGATACTGAGATGCTATCATATATCTTCTAGAACCAAAACTCTTGCCCTCAGCTTCAATAGTGAGAGACACAAATATTTATATGATGTGAGTGATGGCAAATGGTACATAATCATATTCAAAATCACCAGTATCACAAATATCAAAATTTAAACATCCGTGCATTTGGATGTAGTCCTGTGGAAAGAGCTACATACTAATTATTAACTTTTTACTATTTTTAGTTGATGTCCTAAATCTGAACTTCCATTAGTGACTAAGAATATTCTTTGTATACAATTTAGCTTTCAATATATTCTTTTGTTTTAGTGCTTGGAAGATGGTTTGACATGTATAAGATGCAGAGCACTTGTTATTAACTGAATATTTGTGTCTCCTCAAAATTCATATGTTGAAATCCTAACCTCCAATGTGAAGGTATTAGATGTTGAGGCCTTTGGGAGGTAATTAGGTCATGAGGGTGCAACCCTCATGAATGGGATTAGTGCCTTTATAAGAGGAGACACAAGAGCTTTTTCTTTCCACTCTGTGAGGATATGTCAAGAAGGTGGCTATCATGTAGCAGGCTCTCACCGGGCACTGGATCTGCCAACACCTGGATCTTGGACTTCCCAGCCTCCAGAACTGTAGGAAGTAAATGTTTGTTGTTTAAGGTCTCCAGTCTATGGTATTGTGTTACAGCAGCTCAAATTGATTAAGACAGGGTTGACTAGCAAGTGGTGAATCTTGTAATCTATTTACAGCCTTTCTATCCTTGCTGCTTGATTTGGTACAAGTTGTTTGACCTTTGGTTCTTTGAAATTTTTATTAAAAAATAAGTTGGGTTAAAATTGTCCTGTTGTGTCAAATGACTAATGACATCAATAAAAATATTCTTACAATAAAATAGTCTAATATTGTAATTATAGATACATGTGTAGACATTAGAGTCAGACAGAACACCTAGGCTTCAATCCCAGCTCCATCGTTTACTGTATGACCTTGGGCAAATTAATTAACCTCTCTGAGTTCAATTTCCTCATTTGTAAAATGGGGATAATAATGACCATCTCCTGTGCTATTAAGATTAATGAGATAGCAGATATTACAGTGCATGGTAGCTCTTTTGGGCTTTGTGATTTATATCAGTGACAGAGATCTTGGCTTGACTTTCTTTGCAGGTTTTAACCATGGTGGTATCAACATCGTGAACACTGGGTCTATTATTTCAAATGTTTATTGATTGCCTTCTAGATGTTAAGGTACCATTGTGGATGCCGATAATATAGCAGTGAATCAAAATATATGAAAATCTTGACATTCATAGAGCTTACATTTGTAGGACTATATTTATCACACTGTTTCTTTTTGAATGTTCTTAAATAAAAAATATATTTATTGGCCCAAGTAATTGAAAATCTGAAATTGAGGCACAACTGGATCTAGGCCCTCAAGTTATGTTATTAGTTTGCTCATTCTCCCATTTTTTAGTTTTTCTATCTACTAAATTAACTTCATTTATAGGATAGCTTTCTCCACATGATTGAAAAGATCATTTGTAGCAACTTCAAGCTTTTGGGTTCTTACACTTAGTGACCTCAGAGGAACCTGATAGATGGCCTCTGATTGGCCCTACTCAGGCCATGTACCTTCTCTGAACCAATTTCTGAGAAATAGAGTACTTTGAAGGACTTGTTCTGGGTGTGGTCCCCTCCCTGCATCCAGGGAGCAGAAAGGAATATAGGAATTTGGAGACTGTTTCCATGTCAACCTCATGAAGTGAATTTCTAATAGGAAAGCAGAGTTTTTTTGGAGGAATGTTGAGACAGACTGTCGAGCTATTAGAGCTTAGTTTAAGTACTCAACTATTTGCATCAAAGTTAGCCAGTGTGGATTGACAGAATAACTTATGTGAGTACTCTGAAACTCTTCATGCTAGTTCTTTTGCAGTTGTCAGTGGAGCTCTAGTGATACCCTTGCTCTAAAATACCAAGGCTATTTTTTTATTCAAGACTGAAGAAGGTAGTCAAACTGACGTTAATTTTATGGAGAAAGAAAGATAATACTCTTGGACTAATTTGTGAGGGTAATTGCTCTTTGTTGGGACCATTATTTTCATAAATTGACACAATTTTCATAAGTGTTTGTTGCACATGCCTTTTATATGTATTTATTGGAAGATATTTGAAGCTGGATATTTGTGATCCATTCCTAGTTAAATAACTAAAATTGTATGACTTTAAATAATCACCTTCTCTGCGTCTTTGTTTGATCATCTGCAATATGGAAAGACTGTACTGGATTATTCATTAACTCATTTGGCACATGTTTTGATTACTGTTATCTACCTGGACCTGTATGTGTTGGGCATAAACCCAGAAAATATTTCCAGCTCATTGAAAATGATATTATTGTCGGGGTAAACTAATAAATAAGCTAGTAGATATAAAATATAATGTTGAGTGGTAATAAGTACTCTAAACAAGATGAATGTAAGGTCCATGATGGCAAAGCCCTTGTCTATCTTCTCCATTTCTGTATCCCTAGTGCCTAGAGCAGTGCCAGGCCATCGGAGTGCTTGATAAATATTTGCTAGCTAAATGAATGAATATAAATCAAATTATTTGCAAATCGCCTGTATCTGTTATCAAGGATGACTTTATTGAAGAGATTCAGGGACTTCAGAACAAAGAAATCAGTAAAACCCCCACTTACTAAGTTTATAAATAAGAAACCCAGTTGTGATTGTTAAATTTTATGCATCAACTTAGCTAGGCTATTTGTCCAGTTGTTTGGTCAAACACTAGTCTAGATGTTGCTGTGAAGGTTTTTTGTAGATGTAATTAGCACCTACAATCAGTTGGCTTTAAGTAAAGGAGATTACTTTTGATAATATGGGTGGGCCTCATCCAATCAGTTGAGGTCTTTAAGAATAAAAACTGAGATTTCCTGAAAAAGAAAGAATTGTGCCTCAAGATTTTAACACAGAAATACTGCCTGAATTGCCAGCCAGCCAGCCTGCCCTACAAAATTGGGACTCTAGATTGCAACATCAACTCCTTTCTGAGTTACCAGCCAGCTGACCTCCTGTACAGATTTGCCAGCCCACACAATTTTGTGAGCAAATTCCTTAAAATCTCTTTCTCTCTGAGTATATCCTATTGATTCTGTTTTTCTGGAGAACTCTGACTAATACACCAGTAAAATTATTTTAACAACTCTTTAACTCCTGTAATTGAATGGCTTGTTAGTATATAGAATTTTTTAAGAAAAAAATTTGAGTTTTCTTTAAATTATGAGACTTTCAATGCACTTGGTTAGTTTCCTCTGCTAATTTGGAGGTAGTTGAAAGCAAATACAATTTTTAATGTAAGATGTAACATGGTTAACCTTGAGGCTAGTTGTGTCATGGCTATCTCCACACTATTTTCATCTCTCTCTTTATTAATTTTCTTGACCTATATCAGTGTTACAGACAAGCTTGTGGGAAGTAACAACATAGACAGAAGGGATTCTTTGATGCAAATATAAACCAGCTTTGGGGCATGGGCGAAGGTAGAGCTACGGAAGTAGAGGAGTCATGCTTTGCTAGAATCCTTTTGGGTATGAAAAGAGTGAGCAAGAACATATGCAAGAGGTGAGCATGAACATATGCAATGTACATATTGAAATACACTCTAGTTATCGAGAAGCTAACTATAACATTAAAGAAGCTAACGATATTTCAAAATGTATATTGCATATGTTCTTGCTCACCTTCTCCCTATGTTTAACACTCAAATAGATGCCAGAAAGTAATCATCCAAATGGCAGAACTTTGAGATGGATGTGGGAGAAAATTGGAATATAACCAAATGCTAAAATTATTCTTTCAATACAGCTTTTCATAGGCGAAACAGGGAATCCAAAAAACAGTAAAATTTTCTGAGAGAAATGTATTTAAAACTTCTGTCTCTAGACATTGAAAGAGACTTTGAAAAGTTATCCTTTACCTCTTGGCAGGTACATTTTAAAGCCCTCTCCCAGGGAGCAAGAGTCCACAACTCTCCTTAGCTATCCATTTTAGTATTAAATAATTCCTACTATCAGAATTCTTCCTTTTATCTAACATAATTTTTCTCTTGTTCTGGTCCAAATTGAAGTTAGAGAGAAGCTGGTGATTATTCTCTGTGTGAGAGCCCTTCATGTATTTATAGATTGTTATTAAATTGTCTCAAATCAACCTTTAATCTTCGTGCTGAATAATATCCATTCTCTTGACCTCCTTTAATAGATCTTTTTCCAAACCCTTCAATCACCATTTGTAGCTTTCCACTAAACCAGCTCTTTTTTTTTTTCTCTCTGCTTACTTATAGATCACAGAGCGAGAGAGGATATTTTTGGAAGAGTAGGAGTTTGATGAAAGGATTTCATCGTTTGTATTTATGTATATGTGCACCTTTCTTTATAACATGTTTTTTGCAAATCAAATGGTATTTTAATATTCCTGGCAAGTTTACCTTTTTAAGGTTGTTGTGAATCTTTTTAAAAATAAATACTTTTGTTAGGTAAATGTATAAAGGGAGAGATTTTCTTGAATTAAGATTTTTATGTTTACATAAAGCTTTCTTAAAGTAGAGGCCATTTCTGTTATTATATCACCCTTGTCATTTTATTCTATAGCAATTCTGTAACCAACTCCTGCTTGTGAATTATTACGTTTTAGATCTGCTTTTGAATGCTACATTTGCACAATCAGTTCAGCATTTATTTGGCACCTATGTTAAAGATATCTGTAAAAATGTAAAGAATAAATCATACTCTGTTCTTAAAGAGATTGCAATCTAGAGGGAGAGAGAGAATGCACACAAATAATTAAAATATAAATTGGGAAGAATGTAAGTATTATAAATTGGGACCTCACCAAAGAGAGATTTCCTGGAAACAAAAATTTTGCAAGAGGCTGCATTTGAGGGGAAGTCCTGAAGATGGTGTAATTTTTGTACAGGAAGAAATAAGAAAGAATAATTATCAGCAGAAAGAACTATCTGAGAGATGCAATGAGACTGGGGAATGGTTGGTGAAGAATCAATTAAGAGAAAGAAGAGAAGAAAAGATTGGAAAGCGAGTTTGGGGATGGAGTGATTATTCCCTTGATGCTGTCTTTAGGAATATGGATTCAAAGGTAAGGATTTCCCTTAAAGAAGATTATAGTTAACATTTTTTTTTTTTTTTGGCTATCCAGAATCCAATCACCATTCCTATTTTGGAGAGAATTCCCTACTATGAGGTATTAATTGGAGGCTGAGGTCTGTCTTCCACTATGAAAACCAAAGAGAGGGCAGACATTTCTTCTCCCCACTTAAAGCTGGAGACACAGGGCTTTGACTCAGCCAATCAGAAACTCTTATGCAAATCTTTAATTTAAGGGATTAACACAATGATGCAGTGACATACAGCAACCTATAAGGTTAACAATGTATCCAGCTGGGGTGGTGGAGAGTATCCAGTGGCAGTGGCACCAGTGGCTGTGTCCTCCCCTGACTCTTCTTGTAGCGTGAACTTGACTGTGTTCCCCTCTTTCTGGCTTTCTTTGATTCTTCCCAATTTCCTAAACTTGATTCTACAGCATTCCAATGGATTCTGAGGACTTCTTGATATTTTGTATACAATTCTTTTTCTGCTTAAGTTAGCACAATTCAGTTTCAGTGGCATATAATCCAGAACCATGACTGAAATAAATATTCATCTAGAATCTTCACATGGAATGGAATGGAATGGGAGAGATAAGATGCCAGAATAGGTACTAGGGATCTGCCATCATCCAGGTGAGAAGTAATGTCACTTGAATGAGGACAGTGGCAGTCAGAAAAGAGAGAAGGAGCTGCATGTAAGAGAGATGATACTGAATTTCAGTATAAGGTTGAATAGCCTGCATTATTTGTTACAGTTTCCTTCCCAAGGTTGATGATGCCTGATTTGGCTGGTTAGGTGAGCATCTTGTTTCTTTTTTTGCAGAACATGTACTTACTCCTGAAGCTCTGGGGTGAAGAGGATGCCTTTTTCAGTTGAAGGAGGATTTTATCAATCAAGGCTGATACATCAGACATTGCAACTAATCAAAGTGAAGAAGAATGTAGAGTTAGTGAATGAAAAATAATGGTAAAGTTTACGGTGAAGTGATTGGTTAAGCAGCAACATTATTAACCAAAAATGGGGATGTTAAAGGAGAAACTAGTAGAGGGAAGATGAATAATTATTGGACATTATTCAGCTAGTGTTCCTCCTAGTTCCAGTTCATTACAAGGTGCGAGCTCTCCATGTCTTCTTTTCTTTAATGATCTCTTCTCCTTCCCTTCTCCTCATACAGCAGTAATACATTTCATAATAATAATGAAAAAAATCAGGCAATCCAGAAGCACATACAACTCAGATGTTGGATGGGGTCTCCCGGGCCATTGAGAGCTGGACAAAACGATTTAAAACTCCACCCCATGCAATGTTTCCACAGCTTTCAATAAGATTTCTCTGGCCACCTGGAGGCTTCTTATTGTCTTGCATCTAGGGCCTTATTCTTTACACATGACTATTCTATGTTGTATTACCCAGAAGTTACATCAGCCCCTTCACTGTATTTTTTTGTAATAACTTTGCCCATAGGGAGCATTTATGCTATACCAGATTCTTTTGGATAAGTTGTATGTCACTTGGAAGGATCCTTTTGAGCAAGCAATGCTGCAAATATCTCAAAATCTCATTTTAGAGATTCTTCTCTGAATTATTTCTTCTGGGCCACTTTACCACTTAAGTTATGTTTGGTCACTCTCCCCTATCTCTCATCTTCCTCAAGTTCTTTCTTTTCATCCTTCATTCTTTCTCATCTATTCTGCAACTTCCCACCTCTTCTGGAACATTACTCTCCTGGGTCATGCACAGTGATATTGCCTTCTTCTCTGAAACTTTGGTATAAACCAACATCCGTCCTCTGGCTTTTACCATTATTTTGAGTGCTAATCAGATTATTTTTTCCAAAAATTGTTTCCTCTGTAAAACAAATCCTGTTGCCTGCTGTTAGTTTTTTCTCTCCTTGTCACATCTACTACACAGAGATGTTATCTATCCATAACTACATAGGACAAAAACCAAGTCCTCAAATATAGATATATATTTTAAAGATATATATTTTTTCCAACAAGTTGAATAAACTAGAAGAAATGGAAACATACAACCAACCAAACCTGATTCATGAAGAAACAGAAAATGTGAACAGACCAATAATGAACAGGAGATTGAATCAGTAATCAAAACCCTTCCAACAAAGTGAAGTCCAGGAGCAGATGATTTCCCTAGTGAATTCTACTGAATATTTAAGGAAGAATTAATGCCAATCTTTCTCAAACTCTTAAAAAAATTAAAGAGGAGGGAACACAAACTCATTTTATGAGGCTAGCATTAATTAACCTAATACCAAAGCCAAGTAAGGAAATACAAGAAAAGAAAACTACAGACCAATGTCCTTGATGCATATAGATGCAAAAATCCTCCACAAAATATTAGCAAACTGTACTCAACAACACATTAAAAGGATCACACATGATGATCGAGGGGGATTTATTGCTATGATGCAAGGATGGTTCAACACATGCAAATCAATAAATGTGATTCACCATGTTAATAGAATAAATGATAAAAATTGTATGATCATTTCAATAGATGCAGAAAAAGTATTTGACAAAATGCAACATCTTTCCTGATAAAAACACTCAATAAACTGGGTATAGAAAGAATGTACTTCAACACAATGAGCACAAAAAATATGACAAGTCTGCAGCTAACATCATACTCAATGGTGATAGGTTAAAAGCTTTTTCTCTAAGGTCAGGAACAAGACAAGGATGCCCACTCTCACCACTCTTATTCTACATAGTACTGGAAGTCCTAGCCAGAGCAATCAGGCAAGAAAAAGAAATAAAAAGCATCCAAATAGGAAAGAAAGAAGTAAAATTTTCTTTGCAGATGATATGATCTTACATAATAAATATCCTAAAGACTATACCAAAATACTTTAAAACTAATCAATGAATTCAGTAAAGTTGAAGGATACAAAATCAACTTACAGAAATCAATTAGTTATACACTAACAATGAAACATCTGAAAAAGAAATACAGGGGAAAATTCCATTCACAATAGCATCAAAAACAATAAAATACTTAGGAATAAATTTAACCAAGGAGGTAAACGATCTGTACACTGGAAACTACAAGACTTCGATGAAAGAAAATTAAGAAGACACAAATGGAAAGATATCTTGTGTTCATGGAGCTGAAGAAATAATATTGTTAAAATGTCTGTACTACCAAAAGCCATCTATAGAATCAAAGCAATCCTTATGAAAATTCCAATGTCATTTTTCATAGAAATAGAAAAAATAATCCTAAAATTTGTATGTGCCACAAAAGACAATTCTGAGTAATCCTGAGAAGGAATAACAAAGCTGGAGACATCACACACCCTGATTTTAAAGTATGCCACAAAGCTACAGTAACCCAAACTGTATGGTACTGGCATAAAAATAGACACATACACCAATGGAACAGAATTGAGAGCCCAGAAATAAGCCCTTGCATATATGGTCAACTAATATTTGACAGAGTAGCCAAGAATACTCAATAGGGAAAGGATAGTTTCTTTAGTAAATGGTGTTGGGAAAACTGGATAAGCATATGCAGAAGAATGAAATTGGATTCTATCTCACACCACTCACAAAAATTAACTCAAAACGGATTAAGGACTTAAACATAAGACCTGAAACCGTAAAGCTGCTAGATGAAAACACAGGAAAAAAGCTCCTTGCACTTGGTCTTGGCAATGATTTTTTTGGATATGATGCCAAATGCACAAGTAACAAAAGTGCTAATTTATAAGTGGGTCTATATCAAACTAAAAAGCTGCACAGCAAAAACAAAACAATACAAGAAAACAAAATGAAAAGGCAATCTACAGAAAGGGAGAAAATATCTGCCAATCATATATTTGATAAGGGGTTAATTGCCAAAATATATAAAGAACTCATACAACTCAATAGCAAAAAAATCCAAACAATTCGATTAAAAACTGGGCAGAGAAACTGAATAGACATTTTTCCAAAGTGGACATGGTCAACAGGTACATGAAAAGGTGTTTGACATCACTAATCATCAGGGAAATGCAAATAAAAATCTCAATGAGATATCACCTCACCTTTTTTTTTATAGAAAAATATAATTTTAATAAGGAAACAACTAGAGGTAGGAGTACTCGAGACAATGGTAATCCGCTTTGATTACCATTGATGATCTGCTTCTCCTCTGGGAGCAAAACACTGCAAACAAGGGATGGACAAAGGATCTGAGAACCCAATATCCTTCACCTTCCAAGGAAGAGGAGAGGAAGAGATTGTTGAGTTGCCCCCCAAAAACTCAAGAGTCTTCCTTCTCCCGGAACCTGCAGCTGGTGCAGCTGTAAAAGACAGTCTGCCCTTCATCGGCTGAGAGCATCTGTCTGGTGTGGTATGCCATTCCCTCATGACCACAGAGAGAGCAGCGCCTGTCAACCACGGGTCCCTGGAACTCAGGTCCTTCCTCTATCGACATAGGCATGGCTGTCCCGTTTGTGGAACACAAATGAGGTCTTCACAACCTTCCCTTCGAAGTCTCGCACGTTGATGGAGAAGCCACAGCGAGTTCAGGTGACCGTATCCTGAGCCCCTGGCAGAGGCAGGACCCAGCCACGATCCGATCAGAAATCTAGGTCCGACTGAAAGCTGGAGGAGGTGCAGGCGAGGTCCATGACGGACAGGTGGTCGAGGGCCCCTGACTCAGTGGCTTGAGCGGAGCAGGCGAGAGAGGCGAGCCCACGCTGTGGGCTAGAGCGCCGGCCCTGGTTTTTTCTGGCTTTTTTAAATTGCTGATTACAGATTTAAAGCTATGAAATGTGCATTTCTTGGCAAGTTACACAAGTGATTCTCTCCTTAGTCGCATTTCTGTGACTGTTAGAATGGTTATTATCAAAAAGACAGGAGATAAGTGTTGGTGAGGATGTGGAGAAAAGGGAACACTTGCACACTGCTGATTGGAATATAAATGGGTGCAGCCACTGTGGAAAACAGTATGGAGCTTCCTCAAAAAATTAAAACTAGAACTATCATATGAGCCAGCAATTCCACTTTGGGTATATATCCAAAGAAATGAAAACATGATCTCAAAGAAATATCTGCACCCCTATGTTCATTGCAGCACTCTTCACAATAGCCAAGATATGAAAATAACCTAAGTGTCTGTCATTGGATGATGTGATAAAGAAAATGTGGTGTATATATATATATATATGTATATATATATAATGGAATATTATTCAGCCATGAGAAAGAAGGAAATCCTGCCTTTGTGACAACGTGGATGAACTTGAGGGCATTATGCTAAGTGAAATAAGTCAGAAAGAGAAAGACAAATATTGTATAACACTTGTATGTGAAATCTAAAAAGGCCAAACTCATAGAAACAGAGAGTAGAGTGGTAGTTGCCAGTGGCTGAGGGGGGGATTAGGGAAATGGGGTGATGTTGGTCAAAGGGTACAAACTTCCAGTTGTAAGATGAATAAATTCTGGGAATCTAATGTACAGCATGATGATTATAGTTAATAATGCTGTATTATGCACTTGAAAGTTGCTAAGAGAGTAGATCTTAAATATTTTCACGACAAAAAGGAGATGGTATGTGATGTGATGGAAGTTTAGCTAACACTATGAGGGTAATCATTGTGTATTGTGTAAGTGTATCAAATCAACACATTGTACACCTTAAAATTACACAATGTTATATGTCAATTATGTCTCAATAAAGCAAAAAAAAAAAACAAAAACATTTGAGTTGAGGAAAAAGGTGCAAAATTGGAAAGGGGAATTATCCTCTGAATTTGAACAATATCAGGGGTTACTGGGAAAGGAGCAAGATGCTGTTTTTTAAGATTCACAGATGGAAGAGAAGGATTTTAAAGAAAAACTAAATGTAAGTTTCAAAACTATGATTTTTGAAAACAAAATCATACGTTCTCACCATATTTCCACAGTAAAAATGTGCTAAGTGAAATAACACAAAAGTGTGTGCAGTCTAAGCTGTACTTCCTAACAGGTATTGAAAGTATCCACAATAGGTATGAAAACCCCATAACCCCAGGAATGTTTTCATACAAATTAAAGAAAGGGAATTGCTGTCTCCCTGCATACTATTTTGTCCTGCATAAAATGGTCAGCATGTTTAAGACAGATTTGACACTAGATCCTGAAATTGGCCAACCCAGTCTTATCATATCTGATGATAGAAAAAGTATGACTTAGGGAAAAATCAAACGTTTTTTACACTGCTAGATTTACTTTTCGTCCGGCTGTCCTGAGTTCTGAAGGGTTTGAGGTTGCCAGGCATTACCTGCAGGCAGGTGGAAGTGAGAGGCACAGATGACGGGCTGCAGGTGTGTGCAGGGAACCTTCCTGCAGCAGCGCTCTTACATCAGCATCCCCCACGATGGCTGCTGGCAGATCCAGCACTGAACTAGTCCATGAGGTACAGAGGATACGAGAAGACTCATATGGTTTGGCATTTTTCTGGGTTATGAGTTGAGAGAGGTTTCATTTTATAATGTGAGTAGTAGATCTCATATTTATACCTTCGCTGATACATTTACAGAAAAACTTAGGCATTATTTCTCTACTCAACTTACTTCAAACTCCCTTACAATCTGTAAAATCACAGATGAATGGTGAAGGACCCGGAAGACTATTCACGTCCTGTTTTATTTTCTTTCTGTTTTCATGAAAATGTTTAAGGATATTGTTTAATTCTAGTTTAATTTTTAGGATAATCTGCTTTCTATAGTTAGGGTGATTTTTTTTTTTCAATAAAATGGCCTGACTTGACTTACTTTTAAGTCAAAGTAAGTAATTTTTCAATATTTCTGTTTGGATAACTAATATATAATCTGTGTATGCCTATTTCACAGGGATGATGTGCGAGTCAATTACAAAATGCTTTAACAATTTCAGAAGGGAGGACATTGGAGTTACGACTTCTTCTTACCAGTCTTGTTTTCTCAAGGCCAATAAATGTATTTTATCACATTAAAAAAAAAAGAATAGCAAATACAAGGCATTTTCTCTCTTGATTCAGCTTGTTTACTGGTTTCATCTGGTGGAAAGATATTACATTAATCTGCAATTTTGGGGGGTAAAGTTTTACAACTTTTTCTGTACACATGTATATATATGTAAATGCATATGTATACACATACAGATTTATATATGTATATATGTTATAATAATATAATATATAATTGTAATTTGTATATTATAAATATAAAGAATTAGGTATATATATTAGGTGTTTATAAGCTAATTTGAAAAATTACTTTTCCCTAGTATACATTTTCAGATTTGGGTATTAATTAGATGCACTTATTTTGAAAGTCTCCTATAAGAGGTGGATATTTAGAAATTTTTCAACCCAGTCTAGAAACCTGTAAATATACCAGCTTTGAGTATAATTCTCAAATATTTGCCCTCCATGAAAGTTACATTTTGTTTTCCTAGGACACAGATACTTTAAAGTGAAAAATTTCTTTTTCACTAGCAATTTCCCAGAATAAGTCATAGTAACCACCCGCTGTTAGAATAAGGTCATCAGGATTAATCAGATTTAAATGGGAGGCAGAGCTGAGGAACGTCTTGTGAATTGTGAAGAGCCTTTGTAATCAAGATGTAAACACTAAATTCTATAGAACTTCTTAAGAACGTGAGAAATTATTTTGATTTCCTCCTTTCCAATATTCTCATCAAGATGCAAATATATGGTACTTAGTATTTTCTAATTGTAATTTATTAATCAAGTTTTAAAAAGCAGCTGCATTTTAGGGATTTGCAGGTAGGTATTAGTCTTGGTTCTGCAATGCTCAAAATAAAAGGGGAGCAATTATAGATATGAGGATTAGCTCGGGTTTGCTTGCACATGTCCAGGATATAAAGCCTTCCTAGTGAGGTGCGCAGCAAGAAAAAATGTTGGTGCATGAACAGCTAGACGGAGCAAGGTGTTAGGAGTTCGCTCTTCGTCTGCAGGGAAAGTCAGGGTAGACATGTTACTGGCTTATCTACAGGCAAAAAGAGGTCATTTCATAAAGCAGTGCTTGTCAAAGATTTTTTTTTCAACCAAAATATCCCTAGGAGGAAGAGATTGGGCTGGTTCTTTGAATGTAGCCCAAAGCTCTCCTCCATGAAAGGGAAAGTTTCTTTAAAATCTAGCTTATTATTTAAAAGTCAATTGAATGCTGTATGCAACTGTATAGTGTATGTTTATGTTTATGTTTTAATAAAAAAGTTTTAAATTATTTGCTTCCAGGTAGAACTGATATTCTAGAAAAATGTGGATTTGTCCTGTAGCTTTGAGAACCCACCCCGGAATGTCAGTCCATATGAGGTGTGCATTTTCCAGCTGGTGATATTACTGCTCTCACTGCCCAAAACAGCAATAACCAACATTTATGGAATGTTTAACATGTTCCAGACACTGTGCTAAGCCCATTAAGTATATTAATTTGTCCCACTCTGGGAGTGATGGGTAGGGTCTTTAGATTTTGGTTTAGGTTGTGGGTGTGGAGAATTGTCATTATATAATGGAATTGGCTTAAATAAGCAGTAATAATGAGATATCTTGATGACTTTGGCAACTTCACATTTTGTCAATTCTGGCCTTGGCCCTATCCTAAAAAAGGTTTGTACTGTTTAAAGCAATTCAAATTGCTCAATACCAGCAACAATTCTGGCACAGATATGTCCAAATTAGATCTTATGTTGCACTTGAGTTAAGATTTCGTATCAATTTTCTCTCTTCTGATCTTTACTAAACATTTAATTTCTGTTACTGATATATAAAATATTTGATTAGGTTTAAATTTACTAAATAAATGTTGACATTTGGTGGATTCCAGCCTCTGAATCGCTTTGTTATAGTGCTATTTTATCTTTAGTTTTTTAGATTTTGGGTCAAACGGACTGGACAGGGAAAGTTGGAAATAAGTTAAACTAAATGTTATTGAAATGATGCTCAACAACCGAGGTCCACCATAGCAAGAAGTGTTTATCTAATGGAACCAAACAATTTAATCAAATGAATTTTACAGTACATGCGAAAATTCTGCAGCATAAAAGCACTAACTTGCTATGTACTGCAGGTTTAGTCCAGTTTGCATACAGCTCTTTTTTCACGGTCAGTGGCTATATGTGCACTGCTAGTAGAAAAGTGGCTGTCTTGCTAATTGAGCTTTTTAAAAGCATCCTCAAGAGATAGTAAATAATTGGGTAGTTTGATGAAGGACTTTGGATATGGGTAACTGTTTTGTAAGACTGGTTTAACATAGCAAAATCTGAGCTGAGATTTTAGATTACAGCAGAGAGAGTATGCAAAGAAAGTAATAGTTTGTGACCTAAATGAATACTCTCATCCCCTTCAAGTCATTAAAATGCGTCATATACTTTCATTTTGATTTGAATACCTAAAAGAAACCAGTTTTCTATGCTTCTGATGTCCGAAAACTTCTTTGAAGGCCCTAAAAATTTAATACTGGTATTCACGGCAAATTTTGTATTGGAGTAGAGTCTAATATGAATTTTTGTAGGGTCATGCCAGATTTGAATATATTTTTTCATTGATTTTAATGGGTGTTTTATAATGATGAATTCTGAAGGGACATTCAAAGCACAGAGATGTTAAATAAGGATTTGGCACTGAGGATTCAGTAGTAGAATCTGGCACATAGTGAGTGATCAACAAATCTACCGAATTCCAGATGCTGTTTGAGGCACTGGAGGTTCTGCAGTCAACAGACACAATTTCCGGACTTTGTGAAGCTTGCATTCCGGTGGGGAGAGACAGATGATAAACCAAAAATTAAAGTATATCCTATGTTGAATGGCATAAGTGTGATGGAGAAAATGAACCAGCAAGGAGGATATGAAGTTTTTGGGGTGGTGGAGTTAGAAATTTTAAGTAGAGTGTTTAGAAATGACCTCTGAGAATTTGCCGTTTTAGCAAAGACCTGAAGTAGGTGAGTGATCCTTGCAAATATCTGTAGGAAGAGCATTTCAGGCATGAGGAAAAGCAAGTGAAAATGTCCTGAGGTGGAAACTTGTGCAGCATGTTCCAGGAATCCCCTGTGGCAGGAGTGGTGTGAGTGGGGGAGAGAGTATAGTAGGAAATGAGATCAGAGAGATAATAAGTGGGGATTTTTATGTCATGTAGGGATTTTAGGCTGTGTGAGAACATTGCTTTTACTTTGAGTGAAATAGGAAGCCATTGGAGGGTTTTGAGAAGAATAATATAACCCAACTTATATTTTTATAGAATCACTCTGGATTCTGTGTTCTCTTCTCTGCTCCGTGGGAGAGGAGTTCAGATAGATTAGATGAGAGATAATGGTGTCTCAGACTGTCACAGAGAAATATATAGAATTTGGGACCTATTTTTAAAGAGAGTACTGGAAAGATTTGCTCATGGATTCAATGTGAGATGTGAGGGAAAAAGAGTCAAGCATGAGTTAAGTGGCTTAAGCCATTGAATGGTTGAAGCTGCCACTTATCAAGATGGGAAGATTGTAGGGGAAGATTTGGGGAGGGGTACAGTATGTGAACAAACTTTGATGGGCCTGTAAGAATTTACCAGGGGACAGCAAGGGTGTGGAAGAAAAGATGTTCTAGGTGAAGGGATCATTAATGTGCAGTGGTATTGAACCTTGAAAATACTTTAATTATTTGGGAATGGGTGAGATATTTGTGTGATATAAGCGGTGTACATTAGGGGCTGGTAGACTACTGCCTTCTTGTTTTGTTTTGTTTTTTTTGGCGAGGAAGACTGCCCCTGGGCTAATGTCTGTTGCCAATCTTCCTCTGTTTTGTATGTGGGACACCGCCACAGCATGGCATGATGAGCTGTGTGTAGGTCCACACACGGGATCTGAACCCCCGAACTCCAGGCCACCAAAGCAGAGTGTGTGAACTTAACCACTATACCACCAGGCCAGCCCTGACTACTGCTTATTTTTATATGGCCCATGAGTTGTACAAGATCATTAAAAAAAATCAAAAGAAGAATAATATTTTGTGACAAGTGAAAATTAGATGAAATTCACATTTCAGTGTCCATAAGTAAAGCTGATTGAAACATGGCCCTACTCATTCATTTAGATATTGTATAAGGCTGCTTTTGCACTAAAATGGTAGATTTAATAGTTAGGATGGAGATTATATGGGCTGCAAAGGTGAAAATATTTACTCTCTGACCCTTTACAGAAAAAATTTGCTAGAGTCAAAATGGAGCATTATTTGGGGTCAGATGGTGAAGTTCCTTGTGTGCCTTGCTAAGGAGTTGGGACTTGATTCCATAGGCAACAGAAAGCCATCACAGGTGACTGTCTTCCTAGAATATCACAAATAGTACAGGAAAAAATCCTAGTCCAACCTAATTCCCAGATGGAGAAACAAGCACAGAGACCAGCAAGCAATTTGTCCAGAGCTTCCCAGCACTTTAGTACAGACTAGGCAAGGACTTCTGTGTTTCAACTCCCAGAATCGTAGTTTTGCTCCTATTCCTAATCATCTACTGCGAAACTTCTTTTTACAAGGAAGTTCCTCCAAAAATCTCGTGTAATACTTATGTCTGCTATAGAATGTCAGGAGAAGTAATTACTTAGAGTTTAATGTCTTATCCTAACCTACCTACATAATTATTCCATAATCAATAAAAATTTGTTTGAGAAAAGACCTTTCACAAACACTGAATGAAATTAAAATGAAAATTGAGCCATTATTTTAATAATGTTTGATCCTGGGCAAAGCTGAATTAGGCTGAAATTTGTCACTTCTGCGTGTTCTTATTGGAATATTCTCATTTGACTCATAGTCCCTTCACCCTGTCCTGTTCCCCTTAAGCTATGAAGAGGAGAGTGTTAGCAACAGGCCTGTAATACAGTCTCTTATTACTGTCTTGGATTCTTAAAATTAATGATTGGGGACATATCACTAATTCTAGATGCTGTTGAATGGAGGAGATTTTATGGATTGACAAGTTATTCCGGGGAGTGAGCCAAGGAGAAGCATTAGGCAGTATACTGTTATTGCCAGTGCTATGGTTAAACAGTATATCTGAGCTGGAAAACTCAAACGTGGGGAAAAGGATGGGGGACCTGCAAACAGGTAATAAATGGAAACGGGGGAACATCAGAGCAAACAGAGGTTGGTCATGATCCCAGGGAGAAATGCAGTCAGAGCAAGAGAATAACACTCTCAGCGATCTCTCTCAGGTCTGGTGCTGACTAATGGTGGATGCTGGGAGAAACTTCTTGATCTGTTTTTTTTCTAAAGAAGGGGAGTTGGACTCCACCTGGATAATTTGAGAAAAGAAGTGATGCAGTATCCTCTCATGAATCAACTTACTGCAGCTAACTACAGCTCTCATTCAGTTCATTGTTGACAGGCTGTATTTGCCATTCTGGTTATTTCTCAGTTGACCTGAGAGAAATACTACCAATGATTCTCGCTGGGTAGAGATGCTGAGTAGCAGAGCTTTAGCATTCTGTGTGGGCATAAGTCATGGTGATGCATTGCTGCAACAGCTGCCTGGATATGATGGAAAGCAGATTGCTGCCTTCTGCCAAGAATATTAGGGCTTGATTTGTCCCTTTGAGTATATCAAATGTAAATGTGCATAGAACACATATTAAAGAAAGCTGAATTGGAAACCAGTGATCCAATATTACCAGCAAGTCTCTTCTGGAGTTACACAAAGGATCTTTATGGGAAGCATTATGGTACATTCAGATGGAGCTGTATTTGAGGGTAGAATATATCCAATTGACAATCTCATGTGACACACAGTAATTTTCATTGTAGACTGTATTTCCATATTGCACAAATCCCATACATGTTAAATGGCAGCAACGTATGTGGTAGCTTAGTAAGCAATGACCTGGTCACTCCAGATGTTCTGTGGGGATTTTAGGACATGGCTTGGGGTATTGAGTCAGTTTGAAATAATGTTCCCGGATGATCACGATGATGAGAAAGACTTGTTAACTCAAACAGTGACACTAGAGGGAGCACTCTTCCAGAAATCACTGTAGGGAGGATAACAAAGCTATATGTAAATGAACTAATTGAATAAGTATTCTGTTGGATCACAATCATCATTGACAACGTTAGGAGAAGATTTGAACCCTCACCAAGGAAAGACTATTCCAGTCACTACTGAACCTGCTGTTTTTAAAGGCCAGTGGCCAAAAGTGTTCAAATGCTAGGCTGGGAGTGTACATTTATGGGAACAATATGCTCATCCCATACTATGGTAGGCTGTCACTGGACAATAAAGCTTTTGTCATTGTTTTCTAATGACCCAGGTATCATGGATACAAAATGAATTTGTCTTCTCTTTGTAATTGGTTTGGATTGGACAGATGGTGAACATACTGTGTTGTACCTGTGAGAGGTAGAGGGGTGATAGAAAATGGTACATGGAAACCTGTGTTTGTAAATACCTGTAAATACACTGGCATCTGGGATATGGTTATATCAAAACCCAAATGGAATCTAGAATGTCCAGAACAATACTTTATAAGTCACTATCCCAGCCATTGGCAATGTGTGGTACACAGGAAAATATTTCTGTTGGGAAGGAATGAAGAATGACACTACAATTTTAAGTAATTTCACAGTGTGCTAAATGTTACTTTAATCTTTCTTCCAAAGATGTGTAGTGTAACAAATGACTTGTTAATTGATAGAATTATACAACAATTAGAAAATATTATGGGAGGTTGATTTGAAGTCCACAGATGATCTGTATGGAAAAAATTGGCCAGAAATATGAGTGAATTTGGCCTATTTTATAAATAATTACATACACTATTAAATACCTCCATCAAAACATATAAATGGTTCAAATAACTATAGATGACAGAGGAAACTTGTAAGAGAATATTGAAAGACTTGTGAAGGAATATGGCCACATGGACATGCTCTATGGAGGAAATTCCTATTCTCCATTGGATAGGCTTAAATCATGGTAGTTGTCAGGATGCTAGTAGGCTTATTCCTCTGTATAAAATAGTATTAAAAAATAATGAAAAGATACCCAAGAAATATGTGTCAAGAAGATATTGACTGATGTCAGAGTGTGGACTGGAAAGGAAAATGTTAGTTGCAGATCTGCAAGTCATTTTCTCCCTTTGCAGTGGGATGCACCTGGAAGAAAAGATACATCAAAACCTCTTGTAAGCATTCTAAAGATGAACTCCTGGCAAACACACAAATGGTATTTGCTAGCAGTAGAATTCTTATACATGGAGTATTTTTAGTACATGTATCTAGTCTATCTGGGATTGCTTATGGAACGTGGAAGTGTGTGAATTTATGGGACATAGCTACCTGGAAAAGATCACATAAGATATGTAACCATCTGTGTATAAAATGGAGATGTTTCATGACAGAAATACCTCTCTTTTGTGGCTTTGATAGGGATTGCATTGAATCTGTAGATTGCTTTAGGTAGTACAAACATTTTAACTATGTTAATTCTTCCAATCCATGAGCACGGAATATCTTTCCATTTCTTTGTGTCTTCAATTTCTTTCAACAATGTTTTATACTTTTCATTGTACAGGTTTTTCACCTCCTTGGTTAAGCTTATTCCTGGGTATTTTATTCTTTCTGTTGTGATTGTAAATGAGATTATATTCTTGATTTCTCCTTCTGCCATTTTGTTGTTATTGAAACACAACTGATTTTCGTATGTTGATTTTTGTACTCTGAAACTCTGCTGTATTCATTTATTATTTCTAAAGTTATTTGTGGATTCTTTAGGGTTTTCTATATATGAAATCATGTCATGTGTGAATAGTGACAGTTTTACTTCTTCCTTTCTAACTTGGATCTGTTTATTTTTTTCTTTCCTAATTGCTCTGGCTAGGACTTCCAGTACTATGTTGAATAAGAGTGGCAAAAGTAGTCATCCTTGTCTTGTTCCTGTTCTTAGAAGGATAGCTTTCAGTTTTTTCACCAGTGAAGATGACGTTAGCTGTGGGTTTGTCATATATGGTCTTTATTATGTTGAGGTGCTTTCTTTCTATACCCATTTTATTCAGAGTTTTTATCATAAATGAATGTTGAGTCTTGTCTAATGCTGTCTCTGCATCTATTGAGATGATCATGTGATAGTCTTCATTTTGTTAATGTGGTGTATCATGTTGATTAATTTGTGGATATTGAACCATCCTTGGATCTCTGGAATAAATCCCAGTTGATAGTGGTGTATGATCCTTTAAATGTGTTATTGTATTCAATTTTCTAATATTTTATTGAGAATAGATTGGAGGTTACCAGAGGGGAAAGGGGGTGGGGGTAGTGTAAAAGGGGTACATTTGTATTGTGACAGACTCTTGTCACAACTAGACTCTTGGTTGTGAACATGATGTAGTCTATACAGAAGCTGAAATATAATGATGTACACCTGGAATTTATATAATGTTACAAACCAATGTTACATCAATAAAAAATAAATTAAAAACAGAAATACCTCTCTTTTATGTAAGTGATGCTTCTACATGCAACACTTAAAGCTCATATATTAAATCTAGACCAGAGTATTACTAATGCAGCACAAAAGGACCTGGGGAGTGACATTAATATTTCAGACTTTTCCATCCTTCTCCTTTCCCATGATATCCTGCCTCTTTGAAATTATTAATATGGTTTAATTCTGAATAACATCTCTGACCCTTGTGAGTCTGATCTGACAATTCAACCCTTTATATCATTTCAAGCTATAAACCTTAATGCCCAAGATTTACCAGTATAATCCTTTAAATTGGCCTCCTAGGTTTTTCTAGAACCAAACTTTTCCTTTCTACTTTAGAGCCATATCAAAATTTGCCTGCCCCTTGATGTAAGTTCTTTAGTTCTTGTTCTCAACTCATAAATTGATCATTAATAATTAACGTAAGCTTATTATTATTTTTGTAAGAGTTCTCTGGTTAAAGAAACTGATCTTGAGTCACATGTCTTAACACAGAACTATAGTGACAGCATATGTTATTTTCTGGTTCTCTTCAAATGGAAGTGACCTCTTGTACCTTTTGAACCATCCATGTAGTTTTTTTAATGCCTCTCAACAAATTCCTGCTTGAAATAAAAATTTTTGTAACATGTCTTATTTCTACAGTTAGGACAGAAATGTATGTCACTATTTTCTAAATCTCCCACAGTGTTTAGCGGAATGTATTTTCTCTAAAGACAGAAATGAATATTTGACAAATTAAATTGAGTAGAAAGATAGGCCTTTCGGTTTTCCTCAAAGCAGGGGAGATTGTAATGATAACATTATTAGCACAAATAAACAAACTCTACTCCAGTTTATTTTCTAAGATCCCATCCTTAGAAGAGAGGATGAAACATCTTTCCTCTTTTACGTTTTCTTTACCGAGAGGAAAAAGACAGAGGTTTATTTTTCTTTTCAGTGAGGGTGGGGAGTAACTTCAAGGAATTTTATTCAATCTGTCTAGCAAATTTCAGAAAATTCCTGAATTTGCCAGCAATCAAAAATATGGGAGAAAGGAGGAATTAGAGAAATTAGGAAGCCTATTATGTATTACTGATTTGATGAATCAGTATCAGAGATTTAATGAAAAGTCACTGAAAAAGGCAACAATGGGGAAAATTGGCATTTGGAGAAACTTGTAATTTGTTTGTTCCTAAGAAAACATTCACATTGAGGTCCAATTAAGATCAAAATGGTTTTTATTGGCAGTTCATTAAGCCCAACAGATGGTCAGTGATTTCTGTTGAGGAAGTTATAGTTTACAAATGAGGATTTTAGTGAGTATTTAAATACTTGAATGCTCTGAGGGCACCTCCTCTTAACAGCACCTCCCACCTTTCCCCATCCATTGATGTGCAAAACCAGGCTATCACCTGGACGCTGCCTGAGGAGCAATGGATGTGGGAAGTTCAGAGATTGGGATCTTTGCAGGTTAGGGCTGTCACGTAAAGTGCTAGGAGAAAACAGTCAATCTTTACTATTTTCTTGCTTCAGTCACTTTTCCTGTGGCCTGGTTTGGGGATCTTTTGGTATTTTGTCTATTCATGCAGGCAGATAGCCAAGATGGGAAAAAAGGAAATAATTATGTTGAGAGGATTGTCTTTACTTTCTCGTCTGAAACTGTTAATAAAACTCTACAAGTGTAAAACCAAATTTGCTAGGAAAATAATTGATCATATCTAGTCTTATGCACCTGGAATAAAAAAAACTTCTTCCTTTTCTTCTAAGAACTTACAATATCTTTGTGAAATAAATATATATCAATTATTGCACATCTTCATTAAATAGGGATGTTGGTATGGGCTGTAGTTTAAATGGGTCATATTCTCACCGGCTATTTTACTGGCCACAGACAAAGGAAGTTGTCAATATGTTTGCATTTCAATGCAAACAATATCAATGCTGTTTATTAAATTTGTTTTCTTTATTTCCAGAAAAAATTTCTAATATGAAGACTTCCTTTGTTAACATATCTCAGATCAAGTTATTTCCCTTTTTTTTCCCTAAGCTAACATCCATGCCCATCTTCCTCTGTTTTACATGTGGGACACCTGCCACAGGATGGCTTGACAATCAGTGTGTCGGTCCACACCTGGGTCCGAACCTGCGAACCCCGGGCCACTGAAGCAAAGTGCATGAACTTAAACACTATGCCACCAGGCCAGCCCTTTCTTTAGAGAATGATTTTTTGTTAGGATCCTTTCTGGGAGCCTAGTCAAAGTTTAATGTGATATGCTAGTTTTCACTCTGGAAGTTGGTACTTCAATACCATTGTGTAATACTCAAAAAACCTTAAAATTTAGTCTCAGAGTAGTTTTGTTATAAAAAATTATAACCAAAAAATAATTTTATAAAACCTCAAGTTTTTTCCTGTATTTCTCAAGTAGCATGAAAAACAATAATTTTGCTCATGCTAGTAATAACAAATTATTTTTCCTCTCTTAATGATTAAACCTTTGTTCCTTCACATAAGTTTTAATACTGTCTAGATGATACAACTCTTTTCATACAATTGCTTCCTGTATTGGTGCACACTTAAACGAAGGGAGGAAAGCTCATTTTCCAGTCATGTCCCAGAACTTGATGGCTGGGTGACACCAAGAACTTGATAACTAGTTTCCTCATCTCCAGTCTTACTAATTCAGTGTCTTAAAAACAAATGATGAAACAAATAAGCAAATAAAAAACAAACAAAAACAGACTTGCTTAAATAATGTTTTTATCAGATTGCTTCTAGCTCAGAAGCTTTCAATGATTCTATTTCATGTTCTGTTAGAACCAAATTTCTCTGTGTGGTTTTCATCTCTTTTTACATTCTGGCTACATTAACTCGCAAACTCATTTTTTACAGACTGGTCTCTTTACGGTTTTATGAACATGTCATATATGTTCATTTCTCCACATCTTTAATAATGATATTCCTTTGTCCTAGAACTCCATCTCCTCTCCTGCTTATTCTAACATTTTCCAACCCTGGGGTGTCCTTTTATGCCATTCTGACAACCAGATAGAATGAGCAAGTAGATGCAGGAGCATTTAGCTTATTGACATCAACCAACTTGTGTATCTTTGAGGTCTTTGTCCTACTTGCCTGATCTCTAAATGCATCCAGACTTACTATACATTGCTATTGTTTTATAATATTTCATGTCTTCCTTTCTTTGATGTGATAAGAATATAAAATATCTTTTGAACATTTACCATAAAATAGGTACATTCTAGATGCTGAAATATAATAATGCTTTATGTTTGTACCTGCTTTATATTGTAGAAGGATTCTCATACATCACTAATTTAAGCCTCATAATCATACTACACAGTAATTTCTGATATATTCATTTTACAGATGAATAAAGTGAATTTTGGAGAGAGAAAGAGATTAAGCTGCTGGTAAGTGGATTTCAAACTCAAGTCTTCTGACCCCTAGTCCAGTGTTTCCTCAACTACTACTTCATCCTTTGAGCAAGGCATTGTGCTAGCCTTCAAGAAGCTTCATGCCTACCCAGAATGGATAAAATGAACACAGAATAACTACATAGTTAGAATATGATAAGTGCTCTGTAGAGATGTGGCAGTATAGTGGAAAATCAAAGGGTGTGTCATGGTGTGCATGTATGTGTGTGTCTGAGTGCTTGCCCAAAGCAAAACATTTAAGAAGGTCATTGATGTTCATAAGGAAGATGTATCCTAAGAAGTAGACCTTGGCATGTGTAGTATTTGGAAAACTGTTTCTCGTTTATGAAGGACTTGGTTTAATTGTGAGGGATGGAGTTAGACATAACGTTATAATGAATTTATTTGCTTCCTTGGTTGAAGAAAAGGTGGGATTCACATGTAAGCTCTTTGAATAAGAATCTGATATTGATTAAACTGCTCGATTACGACATTCCAGGCAACATTTGTTTATATGCTTGCACGTGGGGAGTTTAGAGATTCCTCGATATTTGTGTGACCCAATGCTCGTATTTCCACTCAAGAGACAGAGTCTTTAAAATAGTCACTGGAGAAGAAATCAGTTGTGCCATAAAGAACCCTCACTGGGATTTTAATGAAAGATATTTATGCACCAAGGTTTTTAGAAAATATTAACAACACAATTTGAACTTCATAGGAAAAATTATATAATTTTCAAAAACTTGTCTTTAATATGGGTGAGGTTTACACCATTTTCACTTTCTTTTTTTTTGCCTAAAGCTCTGGTAATGCTCTCTTCTTTTCTGAACAGTGATTGTATCAATCAACTAATTAGTTAAAAAATTTTTCTCTTAAAGAAAAATCATTAAAATTAGCTGCTTGACTGGCTGCTTGGTTGATTAGTTAACATAGGAAAAATGAACTCTTTAGTCCCTTATCAAAAAAAATCTACAATATCTACAATGTAACTAAGCCTTCTTTTTCTTCCTCTTTCATTTTAGTGGGTGCATTCGGTTTTGCCTTTGCCCTATCTTACCATAAGACTTTCAGGATTAAGCAATTCCTAGCAAAGAAACAAAAGCAAAATCATCCCATTCCTCAAAGAATTCAAGTGAGAACTTGTAATAAGATGAAATAGAAGCCCAGGACACTGGTGAAGAACCAAATTCGGATTGCAAAAACAGCCCACAGGATGGTGATCATTTTTGTGCTCTGTTGAGTTCAAGCTAGAAAGATACTCTTAAAATACTTGGATGCAATTTTTTTAAAGAAAAATGTCAGATTCTGAAGCTTAACTTTTATTCATGCATTGAATTAAAAAAATTAGAAATATATATATGTGGGCCATTTTGAACTAAAAATAAAATCTGAAACATTTTATTTGGTTGGGCACTGTTATAATCAAATTTTCAAATTGGAATAAATCTTTCAAAGATCAAATAATCCTTTTGACTGTGATTGAGTCTAGTTCTTTTGGTACCTAATATTTTTAAACTTTAGTGGGTGGTATCAGGAAACTTGATTTTCTAAATGTCACTTTAAATTTTGAGCCATGGCTTTTAGTTTTTCAAGGAGATAAAATCAGAAAATGCATCATATGCCTGTTTAGTGTCATCTTTCCCTATTTAAGGCGATTTAGAGAAAAGCTGTTATATCTTTTTATTACAGCCAGAAGCACCATGTTTGCATTATTTTCAAACAGGAAATTACATCCCTATTCTGATGTAATCCATAGCATGAGTCTATTAATTTGTTACTTTACAAAATATAGTTCTCCTTGAAAGAGAAAAATTTTTATCTAAATATTTGTCTTTTATAAATATTCACTAAAAGATATATCTGTGTTTAAACATTGTCTCTGTAGTTCCTTGCAATCAGAAAATGATGTTTCTGAATTTTGTATTGCATCTATTCACTGATGATCTCACATTTGTATCTCCAGACTGAGTTACTGTCCTGAGCTCCGCATTCACACATCCAACCTCTTATCTGATGTCTTCGTTTGGAGATCTAATAGTTATTTCAAACTTAATGTTTCCAAATAGAAGTATAGACTCTCTGGTCTCTCCCACCTCAATCCCAAAACTAATTTCATCTAAGCCACTACACCTGAATAAATTATGTCAATTGCTCAGTCGAAAGAAAAGAAGAAGAAAAAGAAATCAAGAAGTCCTTCTTGACTCTTTTCTTTCTCTCATACCTGCATCCTGTATGTCAATAAACTCTGCCCCTCCTCTTCTAAAATAACTACATTCCAAATCTGACCACTTCTCCTTATTTGCCTTTCCATAACCAGTCCAAACAACTGTAATTTCTTGCCCTACTTTCTATAATAGCCTCCTGTTACTCTTCTGCTTAGGACCTTCCAAAGGTTTCACGTTGCACGTGAAAGTCCATTTTTAAAACTATGTACATAAAGCCAGTACCAAAGAATGCTAGCACGCACCAATATTCTAGTTTCTTCTCTTCTTCTTGGGAACATAGTTAAACTGCATTCTCCACCCCCCTTGTAGAGATGGACTGAGTTTTGACCATGGAATGTAGGCAGAAGTAGTGGACATCACTTCCATAAAAATTTCCCGTGTGGGATCCTCTACGCTCTCTTCCTATTGTGTGGCAAAGTTGGAAACCAGGTGTTAAAGATGGTATTCCCACAAGATGAAAGGAAGATGGGTTCTTCAATGTTTCCATGGAGTAAATCACCCACCCTAGCCAACTCCTATTGGAAAATGACATGCATAAGAAATAAACCTTTACTTTGCTAAGCCACAGTTTTAGTCCCCACATGATTCAGCTCCTGTCCATCTCGTCAACCTCATTTTTTTTTCACACTCTCTCCTTTCTTATGAGGCCTCACTTACTCTGGATTTCTTTTTAACCCGGGAGTTCACACAAATCAGAACCTGTGCACTTGCTATTCTTCTGCTTGAATTGATCTTCCCTTCAGATCAAAACATGGCTACTTCTTTCTCTTTAATCAGATTATCAACTCAAATGCCATTTCTTCAAAGAGACCTTCCCTGACCACCCTAACTAAAAGAGCCTCCCATAGTGGTCACTTTCTATAACATTACACTAACATAGATTCTTCTCAGCAGTTATCTGTACCTGAAATTATCATATTGTGTTTATTTTTTGCTCACCTCTTTCTAGAATGTCAACTCAATAAGAGGGGGGATTCCTAACATTCACTCATAAGCCTAAATAGTGCTTGGTATATAGCAGGCAGTCAGTAAATATTTAGTAGCTGATTGACTACTGTACATAGATATGCTATTTGAAGATAGGAATTGTACCCTATTGCTCAAATGTATATAAAGCATATATCTCATATAAACCATAATATTTCTAATACGATATCTCATTTAATTGCATGTAAATAAGGTAATAATAGAAAGGCACAGAATTTGGAGGCAGAAATACTCAGTTCAAGTTTTAAACCTATTGTGTGATCTTAAGATGTCATTCTTTCTAGGGCTCTATTTGTACTATTTACACAATGGAAATACTGTAGTATATACCTTATTCTGATGACAATCTCATGAGATATAATGTTTATGAATAAACAGTATAGAGTTCATATAATGTGAGAATTAAGGCCACAAGGCTGTTTTTAAACACGTGCAGAATACCTTGTGTGTAGATACCTTGTGTGTCTGAATTCTTTGTGGGTAGACAATGCTGACAAGTGATATATAGGTTAATTAGAAATATTATTGTGTATTATTAAAATACAAGGTTCACTGAGATGTATAAAATTCTCTCTCAGTCATCACAGTTTCTTGAGACTTCAAAGTAAAGAAATTGCTTTCTGTTTAACACGTAGTTTCTATAACTCAAATTTTTCTTTAACACTGTCTGGTGAGGGTGAATGAAGTGTCAACATATCAGTGAAAACTTGAATTTTTATTCTGATAGAAATGTGAAGTTTCTCTTCCGTGGTTCTATTTAGCATTGTTCTGAGAGGTCCATGCTCAAATTGTCCTTTATTGGCCTAAAATCCCCCCAAATTCACCAAACTGGGAATAAACAGTATCACAGGAACAAACATTTATTGTTCATAATCAAGTCTTACAATCAAGCTATTATCTGTACTTTTCCCAGAAAACAACATATATTATAACATATAGAACATGTCATGCTTATCAAATTCCCATAGGAAATGCTCTTTGGGAAATTAGGCTTGGGTGCCATTTAATACTGCTATTACAGAGGAGGGAGGCTTGTCCCCTAACCCTGCCTTGGTGAGGAAGTCAGTTGTGATTGGTTATTACCACTATTCCTTGTTCTGCTCCAGAGCATGTAATAATATGATCAGAATATCTCTTGCCTTTGAAGAAGTCCCCAGTTTGACCTTCAGATGAAGTTGTAGGTTGCAGGCAGTTCTCTCTGTGTCTGCCTCCCAGGACCAAGGGACCAAGCCAGCTCAGAGTTGGTACTGGAGAAGGTCCTGGATTGCTCAGAATTTTCCCTCTTTAGTAGAGGGCTGACATGCAATGTGAGATATATCATAGTCAAATTTTTTTAAAACACTGCCCTAGGGGAAGGAATAAAGGGAAGAACAGAATATTCTTTTGGCTGGTTTTTTTCTCCTGGTGTGCTTGAAACATCTATCTTACTGCTTATTAAAAAGACAATTAAAATAGGCCAGTCCTGAGAAGAAATCATTTCTGATTTTGACAAGGCCCCCAAACAAAGTTGTTTTTAAATGCCATTATGCAAGTTTTCACAAAGCAAGCGTTAGTAGCTTTGTCCTACTCTGTAATATTGGGAAAAGAAAATTTTCTTGATTTTGTTAATGAAATCTACAAATCAAGGAACATTTGAATAGGGACCTAGGGGAGCACTTCTATTAATGTTTTATGATACTTATTTAAAAGAACATAAAGGATCCTGAGAGATATTGTGTCAAGATGGAATTGAAATGCATTATTGCTTACCAACGAGAATATACAGGAGATTTTTTCATAAATTGGATTCCAGCTAACCTAATACTCTGCTATAAAAGAGCTTTTACCTTATGGATGTATATTATTTGCAAACTTTATGGTGCTAAGTATATTGCATTTATATGTCTAGTGGGGCCTGATCCAGCTTTTGAGAACTGTGCTTAATTAAACACTAGTGCCTCATCGAACGTGCTTACCCTGGAGTGAGGAAGAGAATGGGACCACACGGGCCAGTGCTGTGGGTGTGGAATGGGTTAGGTATAAGTATTTGTTCATGCTTTATTTTGAGCAATGAAACCCTACCATGGCTAACTTGATCCTTTTCTTTCACACTTGACAGTTCTTGCTGCATTAGAAAAATAACTTGTATCAGGAAGAGAACAAAAACAAAATTCAAAGTGGTCTCAAATCCCAGCTGCTAGGATAAATCCCATAGACATTTCGGAAGATGTTATAAATGCACATGGGTCAGAAAATTTAGATGGTATAGTAAATGTAAAATGAAAATGAAAAACTTACCCTTCCATTTCCATTCAAGTCCTAAACCTAAAGTTTGTCACTTTTGCTAAACTTGACTTTACAAATTTAGTTTTTCTTAGAGAGCTTTCCTTAGCAATGAGTGCAGATCTACTTCAGTCTTTTTAATCAATGTGTATGGACAATAATTTATTTAACCACTCTCTTATTGATGCATATTTGGCTTTTTTTTTTTTTTGCTAATACTACTGCTGCCCCAAACACCAAAGCATAAATCTTTTAGCAAGTATTACACAGAATATATTCTCAGAAGTTGAATTGCTGGGTCAAAATGCAGATGCATTTTAAATTTTGGTGATTTTACCAAATTGCACTAGAAAAGAGTGTAGGTAGTTTACAGTCCTACCAGTTCTATCCAAGAGTGACTCTTTTCCCACACTTTCACCAGGACTGGCCTTATTAGTCTTTTAGTTTCTGGGGTTATCTGATGGCAAACTTAGAGGTTCGGGCAGGTGTAACCTACTTGGTGAAATTTTTGCAAAGTAAATTGATAGGAAGGAAAGCAGTGGTCTTTCCTTCATATAACCATGGATGAGGTTAGAGGGTCTAGAGGATTTGAGAGCTGAATTAAAGAGTTTATCTCTGTGGTCATTCAAAACTGGTACACGCAGGCAGTCCTGAGGCAGCCTGTCTGGCAGTATATGCAACTTGTGTTCTTGGGAACATCAAGGCAGAATTAAATGTGTCTTTAGTTAGTCTTAGGAGAAACTTTTCTTAATGTCTGCAATGATTTTTGAACTATTTTCTAGCTAATTCATTTTTATTTATTTATTATTCTTAACCTTTTTGCTGCAAAGGAAATTAGTTATTATAGCTACTGATATTTGATATATTTTCTAGTCTTTTCTCGGTAAAATGTTTAGCAAAATAAGAATAACTTTCTCTGTACCGACAGATAAGAAATAAAGAAGAACTTTACAAAAACTTATTTTACTCCATGGTTTTATTTATTTTATTACTTCAAACGAGGCATAAAATCTTTCCTACAAAGTTCAATGGTCCTTGAATTGCTCCATTATCCACACTTAGCTTTAATGGGGAATCTGGTTCTGGATGATTGTGTAGTCATAATGTGGTTCTTCAGCCCAGGAAGGTTTTCTTTGTTTTTATTTTTATTATTATAATTTTTGTTTTTATTTAATTATTGGAAAAAAGCAGCAACTACCATTGTGACTTTTTCTTTTTAAGGGTTTTCATTAAGTCCAGGGAACTAGTGGAGAATTAAGCAATTTATCCTTAAGTCAAAATGAGTTTCAGTGTCACTTTTATATCTAAAAATGGTGATACAAAAAGTTTCATTTTGGGGCCCGCCCGGTGGCGCAGCGGTTTCGTCCGCGCTTGGCAGCCCGGGGTTCGCGAGTTCGGATCCCGGGCGCCCGCCGATGCACTGCCTGTCAGCCACGCCGTGGCGGCGTCCCGTATAAAGTGGAGGAAGATGGGCACGGATGTTAGCCCAGGGCCAGTCTTCCTCAGCAAAAAGGGGAGGATTAGCAACGGATGTTAGCTCAGGGCTGGCTGGTCTTCCTCACAAAAAAAAAAAAAAAAAAAGTTTCATTTTGAGTTTTCTCTCTATTTGAAGAAGACTGCTTTCACGTAAAGCATTTGCATTTCAATCACTTGGAGGGTTGGCCTGTGAGGACAACCTTTTGTTCAGTTAATTTTAGTGAGTTCTTTCATTGCTGTTGTCGAGACAGGTATTTCCACTTGGCTGGCTTCTATCTCTTCTCTCCTCTGGTCTTTCATAAGGCCTCGTTGACATGAATTGGCTCTGTTCTCTGTCTTTTATTTCACATGGACTCCCGTGACTCCCTCTGTCAGCTGGTCTTGGGGGTGGGCATTCATGTTGTTCTTGGTGGAGGTCCCCCTGAGGCGTTGCGGTGTGGTGCTCATATCTTCCGATGACAATGCTGAATCTTCTCCTTTATCTATTCAGCTACCCCTTCAGCCAACCTTCACTTCAGTCCAAACCTTTTATTTAATAGTAGGAACTGCTTTTAAAAAAATTTAGTTCAACTCTAGTGTTAAAATATAAAAAATACAAAAAAATAAGATAAAGCCTCAACTAGTTAAATTTCCATATTTTTTGACATCTTTTGCATGCATAAAATTTAGTATTTAGACCTAGTCTTTGACAAAATAAAATGAAGCTGGAAAATAACTATCCTTTCCTGGGGATAAGATTTCTTCTAAATACCAGATAACTGGTTTTTTTGCCCCGGTTTTATTGAGGTAAAATTGACAAGTAGGAACTGTATATATTAAAAGTGTCCAACTTGATGTTTTGACACATGCATATCTTGTGAAATGATCACCACAATCAAACTGATTAACATATCCATCATCTCACATAGCGTTTCTTTCCTTCCTTCCCCTCTCTTTCTCTTTCCTACCTCCCTTCCTCCTTTCCTCCTTTTCTCCCCCTTTCTGCCTTCCTTCCTTCCTTTATTTCTTTTTCTTTTTTGGGGGATGAGAACACTAAAGACCTACTCTCAGCAAATTTCAACTTTATAATATTGCATTGTTAACTATAGTCCCCATCACCAGAACTTACCTTTTGACCACTTGTCCCTATCCCCATCCCCCCCCACCTGTTGCCTCTGGCAACGATCGTTCTACTCTCTGCTTCTATGAGTTTGACTATTTTAGATTCCACATATAAGTGAGATCATGCCGTACTTTTGTGTGTGTGTGTGTAAGGAAGATTGGCTCTAAGCTAACATCTGTTGCCAATCTTCCTTTTTTTTGCTTGAGGAAGATTGTCCCTGAGCTAACATCTGTGCCACTCTTCCTCTATTTCGCATGTGGGGTGCTGCTACATTATGGCTTGATGAGTGGTCTGTAGGTCTGCACCCGGGATGGGAACCTGCGAAACCCCGGTCACGGCAGCAGAGCACGCAAACTTAACCACTACGCCACCTGGCTGGCCCCTAGTATTTTTCTTTTTGTGTCTGGCTTATTTCACTTTGCTTAATGTACTCCAGGTTCGTCCATGTTGTTACAAATGGCAGGATTTCCTTCTTTTTCATGGCTTAATAATATTCCACTGTGCGTGTATATATATATTATGTTTTTTTATGCATTCGTGTGTTGATGGACATTAGGTTGTTTCCATATCTTGACTATTATGAATAAAGCTGCAGTGAACATAGTAGTGCAGATATCTCTTTGAGATACTGACTTCATTTCCTGTGGACATATACCCAGAAGTGGCATTGCTGGATCACATGGTACTTCTCTTTTTAATTTTTGGGGAAACCTCCATACTGTGTTCCACAGTGTCTGTACCAATTTCATTCTTACCAACAGTGCATAAGGTTCCCTTTTCTCCACATCCTTGCCAACGCTAGTTTTCTTTGTCTTTTTCATGATAGCCTGTCTAATAGATATGAGGTGTTATCTCATTGTGGTTTTGATTTGCATTTCTCCAATAATAGGTGATGTTGAGGACCTTTTCATATACCTGTTGGCCATTTGTGTGTCTTCTTGGGACAGGTGTCTGTTCAGGTCTTTTGCCCATTTTTAAATCAAATTATTTGGTTTTTTGCTATTGAGTTATATAGTTTGAGCATTACACCTTATCAGATATGTGGTTATCTGATATACAGAAAAATATTTTCTCCCATTCCATAGGTTGCCTTTTGATTCTGTTGATTGTGTCCTTTGCTGTGCAGAAGCTTTTTAGTTTAATGCAATCCCACTTAACTATTTATTTCTTTTGTTGCTTGTGCTTTTGGTGTCATATCCAAAAAATTATTGCTAAGACAAATGTCAAGAAGTTTTCCCCTATATTTTCTTCTTGGAGTTTTACAGTTTCAGGTCTTATGTGAAAGTCTAATCCAATTTAAGTTGATTTTTGAATATGGTGTGAGATAAAGGTCCAATTTCATTCTCCTGTGTGTAGATATCCAGTTTTTCCAAAAACCACTTACTGAAGAGACTATTCTTTCCCCATTGTGTTTTCTTGGCATCCTTGTCAAAGATCAGCTGAACTTAATTGTGTAGATTTATTTCTGAGCTCTCTATTTTGTTCTCTTGATCTGCATGTTTGTCTGTATGCCAGTACCATACTGTTTTAATTTCTGTAGCTTTGTAATATATTTTGAAATCAGCAAATGTGATGCCTCCAGCTTTTTTCTTCTTACTCAAGATTGCTTTGGCTGTAAGGAGTCTTTTGTGTTTTCATATTAATTTTAGGATTGTTTTTTTTCTATTTCTATAAAGGATGCCATAGTGATTTTGATGGGGATTGCATTGAATCTGTAGATCATTTTGGGTAGTATAGACATTTCAACAATATTATTTCTTCCAATCCATAAACATAGGATGTCTTTCCATTTGTTTGTGTCTTTTTAATTTTCTTCATCAACATTTTATGATTTTCAGTTTGCAAGTCTATCACCACTTTGGCTATTTCTCAAGTATTTATTTTGTCCTTTTTGTTGCTGTTGTAAATAGGATTTTTTTAAACTTTCTTTTTTGGATAGTTCATTGTCAGTGTATAGAAATGCCACTGATTTTTGAATGTTGATTTTATATCCTGCAACTTCACTGAATTAGTTTGTTAGTTCTAGCAGTTTTCTTGTGAGTCTTTAGAGTTTTCTACATATATAATCATGTCATCTGCCAATAGACATAATTTTACTTCTTCCTTTCTGATTTAAATGACTTCTTTTTCTTTTTCTTGTCTAAGTGCTCTGACTAGCATTTCCAATACTACGTTGAGTAGAAGTGGTGAGAGTGGGCATCCTTGCCTTGTGCCAGTCATAGAAAAAAAGCTTTCAGTTTTCCCCATTGGTTGTGATGTTAGTGATGGGCTTTTCATATATGGCCTTTACTGCATTGAGATAAATTTCTTCTATACCTGTTTTGTTGAGAGTTTTTGTCATGAATGGATGTCAAATGCTTTTCTGCATCTACTGAGATGATCATGTGGTTTTTGTCTTTCACTCTGTTAATGTGGTATATCACATTGATTGATTTGCATATGTTGAACCATCCTTTCATCCCATGGGTAAATTGGACTGTCAGGGTGTATAATCCTTTTAAAGTGCTGTTGATCAGATATCTGTTTTTTAACATTTATTTTAATTCTGCACTGGGATCTCTTTTTAAACTTTGTTTATCTATCTATCTATCATCTATCTATCTATCTATATCTACCTATCAACTTATCATTTATCACAACTCAACATAAGATGACTCTCACTACAATCTATTCCAAATAGTTTGTTTATTGAAACTCCAACAAGATGCTTTAAATCAGTCTCTTCTATAAAGTTATTTAGTTTTATTTGAATTACCAGTAATGTCACTTAGTGGTTAATTGACCTTGGGTAATCCATTTAACCCTGGGTTCTCCATTTCCTTATCCACAAAATGGGGACAATAATCCTTATCTCAAGCACTTTTGAAAGTGACAAGTGAAATAATATATATAGAGGTGCTTTATAAATAGAAGTGCCAAATAATATTAAGTATTATTATTATTTGGGGACAGATTATAGGATTTAGAGCTTTATGCCTTTAAATGTCTCCTAAAAATCACTTGCAAGATTGCAACAGGAAAAGCATTCACCTGTGTAAATTCTTCAGTTCTTTTACGCTCTTCTATTGTTTCAGACTTTATTCAGGGAAAAATGATTAGCTGTCAAGAGATTTTAAACAAGGGAGTGATATAATTAGACCTATGCTTTTGAAAGGTCACTCAGGCTGCAGTGTGAGAATGGAATGGGTGGTAGTGGGAGTGGTGGCAGACGAAGTGAGGAGATCATGTAGGAGGCTGTTAGAGTGATCACACAAGGGGATAATGGCATTTTGAATTTAGCAGCAAAGATGATGGAAGTGCAGCTTTGCAAAATTTTGAGGAGGTGGAATCAACCAGATGAGGAAGAAGAAGAATTATAAACAACATATCAGCTAGTGGGAATTTTGCAGCACTTTCCTGGGATGGGAGACACAGGAGGGTTTTAGTTAGCTGGATTTTGCTGCTTTTCATGGGATAGGAAATGCAGAAGGAGGGACACATTTGTGGGAGCAACTTTTGGTTCACTTTTGTACAAGTGGAGCTTGAGACATTTAAGTGAATAAATGTCCTTAAAATTGCATAATTTTTCTGGAACTCAGGAGGACACTGAACTAGTGATGGTAGTTGGTATGGGTATGTGCTCATTTGTTGAATAAATGAAGGCAAATGAGAGAGAAGGAGTTGTGGAGGGAGACATAGAGTCTTTTTTTTTAAGATAGCAGAAATATGAGAGTGTTTAAATTTTCTTTGGATGAATGACAGAATAAAAGAAATAATATTATAGGAAAAGGAGAACAGGATAAACAGAAAAAGGCCCCCAAGGAGGCATCTGTGGATGGATCCAGACCACTGGGGGGAGGCACTGGTCCTAGGAAGTTGACACCTTTTCTCTGTGAGAGGGAGGAAAAAGAGTAGGTACGGTTGCAAAAAATTCGGGTAGCTTTCCATTACTGGTATCTATTTTTCTCTGTGGAGGGGAAAAGAAGGCCATTTACTGAATGATGAAGGATTGAGAAAGCTAAGGAAGAAAACATCAAAAAGTTTGGCAAGCAGCAAGTAGCACTTTGTGAACGTCGGAGATCTAAAATGTGTTGTGATGCCAATGCCATTTATGTAATCTTGCTTGAAATGCCTACCAGTCTGGATGCAGGCACAGAGATGAGAAGTTAGATTGATCATGCATTGGCATTTCGTTAGGAATGACTGAGGGGAGGAAAACAGAAGATAACTATTACAGGTCATAGCACGAGAGGTGTTGATGTGGTGAACTGTGAAGTCTAGGAAAATGGAGTTAAGTCTGAAGGTAAGACATAGGTCTCCAGTGAAAGGAACTAGGACTAGTGGCCTCAATAAGTCAGAAGAACAGGTGCTGTGGAAGTACTGTGTGAGAGATCCTGGAGGAAAGAAGGATATGGTTACAGAAGGTAATGTTTTAGTTTAGGAAGTTTGTGGTGGATTGGTACCTAGTGAGTAAACCTGGACCAAGAAGAAGCCAGGATATGGCTGTTGGAGTGAAGTAGTGGATGTCACTGGAGCTGAGGATAAGAAACAATGGGATTAAAGTGATGGGTAAGAAATTCTTTCCTTGTTGAAGCTGCCAAGAATGATGACAATGCTCGGGATATATTGGAGGACTGGGATCTGAACCCTAAAATTTTATTGTATAGGAGAGAGTTTCTAGGTAGTTAAAAGATGCACAGAATTGAAGAGAGAAATGATGGTATAATCCAAAGTGGAGAAAGTGGCAGTCTGCAGTCAAATTTGGTCCATAAATATGTTTTATTTGGCTCACATTGTGTTTTAAAATTTGATTAAATTGCTATCATTTAAGTAAGTGCGTTTTCATACACATGCACACACACACGCACATGTACACACAGGCACGCATGTACACATATAATGAATTTCGAGCTTTGCTTACAAATTAGAACAATCTGGGAGCAAGAGCACAAATTTTCCTAAACAAGAAGTGTGTGAGGTAGGCACCTGGTAAAAATTTGAATAAATTAAAGAACAATAGAGCATTTAAAGACTGTTTTTCCCTTTGCCATTTCTTTGTTGATAGGAATATGCATTAAACTTAAGATTTATGGAAATAATCTAATTACATAGATTTGCAACAAGATATGAGATGAGGTCTGCTAAAATATAGTAGAATTTTTAAGATATAATATTATTTCATTTTAATATTATCATATATGTTCTATATATTATAATATTGTTTCATGATTTCTTAATAGATCATTACGGGGCTTCTATCAAAGGACTTGCTCCTTCTATGCTTTTGATAATGTGGTTTCAAACATGATTTTGTGCTCTTAGCTAGATTATTTACTGTTCTATTTTTGAAAGATCATAGACTTTTTAGCTGCTCTTGACCTTGATCCCTCACGGACAAAGAATTTCAAGAGAGTTGTTTGTTTTGTTCCTTCAAGATAGGCCCTCTTCCGTGAAGAACTTTACTATAAAAAGAAATTTGGTGTCTGATATAAGATTTAAAGGTTCTTCTTTTGTTCTTCTGACTTTTTTTCTTAGAAACATATTTCTGTAGTCTCTTTCTGGATTCTAAAGTTAATCATTTTCTCTGCCTTTCTAACACCAGAAAAATCCTGTTCATAACTTTTCACAAGGGAAGCATTAACTTATTCACAAAAGTTTAAAAATCATATATATTTATTTGGAAAGAAGCTGTGATGGTTAATTTTGTGTGTCAACTTGATTGGGCCATGGAGTGCCTAGACGTTTGGTCAAACATTATTCTAGGTGTGTCTGTGAGGGTGTTTCTGGAGGAGATTAACATTTAATTCAGTAGACAGAGTCATGCAGGTGGCCCTCCCTAATGGGGGTGATCCTTGCCCATCAGTTGAAGGTCTGAATTGAGCAAAAAGGCTGACCCTTCTTTGAGTAAGGGGGAACGCCTCCTGCCTGACTGCTGAGCTAGGATATTGTATTTTTCCTGCTTTCAAAGTCGAACTGAAAAATCAGCTCTTCTTGGGACTGCAGCCTGCTGGCTTCTAGACTGGCCCTTACGTCATTGGCTCCCCTGGTTCCCAGGCCTTTGGACTTGGACGGGAACTACACCATTGCATCTCCTAGGTCTCCAGTTTGCTCACTCCAGATCCTGGGACTTCTCAGCTTCCATATCAAGTGAGCCAATTCCTTATAACAAATCCCTCTCTATATAGACGTATTGGTTTCATTCCTCTGGAGAATCCTGACTAATATAGAGGCCAAATGAATATAAGGTACTCTTTTAAAATGTGATTTTTTTTTGGAATGGAGGGCAGGGGAAGGCAGGTGTCTTTGGAAATAGAGCCTGAACATAGATGCTCTTTTATGTTTTACAGATCCAGTTCTCAGCAGATATCTTGAGTAGTCCACGTTAAATGGCACTATATAGGAAATGCTCGCATTTTAAATTTGAACTTTGACTTATTCATTTGATAATGTAGAGATAACTGTCTTTTATGGTCTAAAGATTTACTATGCTCCTGATTATTCAGTGTGCTTCATTATATATGATTGCTTCAGATAAAGCACTAGAAAATTATTTTGCTGAAACCATATTTTCTCTTTCCTAATCTATCAAATATTTGTTTCTTCTAAGAGTCATGACAAACATGAAATTCAATATTCAGGTTGAAGTGCTTCATTTCTTTTTGCATCAGATGTCCATGAGGCTATAGTGTCTTCCTTGAAAAGTTTTTTTATCTTTTATAATCTGATATTATTCTCAATACTTTCAATAAAAGCCTTGCAATATAACTTATTTATTGAGAAATAAAGATATTCATTTAGTAAGTAGATAGTCTGACAGATCAGAGATCTTAGGGTTGATCCTAAATATAAGCCTTTCTCAGACTCATAAGACTATCATTCAATCTTTCAACCAGTCAACATTTTCTTATTCTTGAACTACTCTGCAAATTTCAAGTTGTGTGAAGTTTTTCAGGCTGAGGTGATTTATCAGTACACTAAATGATATCTCTAACACAAATTTACAGGGGATCATGGTGCTTTTGAGAACTTGAATTTTGTTCTGTTTTTGTTTTTGGTCCTACAAAAAGATATACCCATTTGTTACTTGGTTAAAAAAAGTGATGCAGGGATATAGAAAATATATATTCAAAGAATTTAAACAAATTCGTGAATAAAGATTTCTCTTTGGTTCTGTTTCTTTTTTCTGTAACCGTGTGTGTGTGTTTTTAATTTCAGCTCCAATGATGAGCCTTGAGTTGTGCATTTCATCCTTAAATTTTACTTTAGCATATGTTTGTGTTTGAATATTTGCTTACACTTTGTGATGCTAGCTGCCGAATCACTGGTGGAGACCATTTTTAGCTTTGAAAGCCAAGGTATGGCTTGCTATTCAGATGCCCTTTTAACTTGGAAAATCTATTGTTTAATTCACCAAAGCACCCTAAAAGTAGTTCTATGGCTACCATATTACAATTATTATTAGGTGGTGGTAGGTATTTTGATTTTATATAAAAGTAGTGTTTTTAGGAAGGCTTTCCCTGGGGTGTGCAGGGCCCTAGGTGTTGTAGACTAAATTGAGTTCTCAAAAATTCATATGTTGAAACCGTAATCACCAGTGTGGCTGTATATGGAGATAGGGCTTTTAAAGAGGTGATTAAGGTTAAATGAAATCATAAATGTGGGGCTTTCATCCAATATGACTAGCGTCCCTATAAGAAGAGGAAGAGATGCCAAGGGTGCACGCTCACAGAGAAAAGCCCCTGTGAGGACACAGTGAGAAGGTGGCCATCTGGAAGCCAAGGAGAGAGCCCTCACTAGAAACCAGCCCTGCTGGCATCTTGATCTTGGACTTACAGCCTCCAGAACTGTAAGAAAATAAATTTCTGTTGTTGAGGCCACCAGTCTGTGGTATTTTGTTATGGCAGCCCTAGCAAACTGATGCATTAGACAAATATTTTTTATGAACCATCTCTTCAGGTGAAATGCAACTTTCCTGGCTGATTTCATATCTCACTAGGAGAAAAAGGTAGCAAAGCTGTTGTTAGTCATGATGTCATGGCTCTGTTTGTATTGCTACAATGTAGATCTTGCTTCTGCAGTTTCCTGACGCCATATTTAATGCTGGTTACATCATTACTCATGACCTCATCATCCATCATGCCACCTGTGAATACTGGTATCCCATGACTCTTTCAAAGGTTGTTACCATGCTTCCTTTATAATGACCACAGATGCAAGACTTACCCAGCGTGTGCAAGAAAGTGTGAAGCATGTTTAATTCATTTTCTTGACATACCAAATCTATCTTTCAAAAGCTTATGGAGTAAACATAGAACAATGCATCTAACCATGTCTTTTCTTGAACTTTTTAGGCTGCAATCACTGCATTCCTAGAAAGTGACCTCTTTTGATGGTGACCTCACCCTTATCTTCTATGCACTCCTGTCTTCCCCACACTGCCACTAATGGGAGGATAGCTGAGGTGCTGAGAAAAGCAGTCCTGGATGTAAGGAATGTTTATCCCTCATTTGGAATGACTTAAGAATTCCAGGGGAAATCATGATGTCATAATTGGCTAGAGAGGCCATTAATGGAAGGAACTTGCTTGTGTTAGTAAGCAATAGTCTCAAAAAGCCTTCAGTGGAGAGGGGCACAGCCATCAGTGGGCAGGCCAAGGAGGGGTGAGGTGCCACCCTGTTGCCATGGCAGGTATGTGAGAGCACAGGGTAAATAATGCCTGCCACCACCCCCATCATCCTTGGGTGCTGTGGACTGAGGCAGCATTGTTTGAACACCAACCGGCAAAAACAACACATGGGTAGCACAAGTGGCTCAAGCCCAAGAGTTGGTATGGACCACAGGTAGCCCACATTCCCAAATTCACCCATTGTGAGACCTGAGTAAGACACTCCAAATTAAGTACTACAACAGTCAATGGGGGTGATCCTAGAACTGGGGTCCTCCATGGGGACATGGAATCACCCCAAAGGTATGAGCCTGAGAGGTGCTCTATGCCTCTGGTTGACTCCATGCTAGAGGGGGCCAGAGGCCCAAAGGACAGAAGCCAAATCAGGGCTTCCACAGATCCCCGTCCCATCCGGCTCAGGATGGATGCCATTGATGACATTGCCCACCTCAGCCAGTCCCTGATACTGAAAGAGAACATAGGAAATTTTAAGGAAGACATCCATAGCTCTGGAACACTTGAGGCAGTGACTGCTGGGCCTAAGGGGGTACTGATCTTTAGCACCATGCAAAGGACGGTCTATGTTTGGCAATTGGTCAACCAGGTCTCCCCTCTTTCCATTTCCTTCTGTTCATTTCTCTCTCTGTGGATATTTTATCAACACCAATAATCCCTCCTGAAATTAGGCAGGTTTTGGACTAGGAGCTACACAACATTAAAACTCCCCCCACCAAAAAAGCAAGCAATTAATGTTTGACTTGGTAATAGCATTTTCTTCTATTACAAATATGTCATGTCATCTTTCTTCTATTTATTTTTTGTGAGGAAGACCAGCCCTGAGCTAACATCCGTTGCCAATCCTCCTCTTTTTTGTTGAGGAAGACTGGCCCTGGGCTAACATCCATGCCCATCTTCCTCTTCTTTACATGGGACGCCACCACAGCGTGGCCTGACAAGTGGTGCATCTGTCCGCTCCCAGGATCCGAACCTGTGAACCCCGGACTGCCTAAGCGGAGCGTGCAGACCCAACCGCTACGCCACCAGGCCAGCCCCTCTTCTGAGTATTTTTATGTGTATTGTATTAAAAACACAGTTGTACTAGTTTTCTGTTGTAACAAATCACTAGAAATTTGGTGACTTAAACAGTACAGATTTATTATTTTATAGTTCTCTAGGTCAGAAGTGTGACACAGGTCTCAGTGGGCTAAAATAAATGTGTGGTTAAGGCTGTGTTTCTTCAGGAGGCCCTGGGTAGAATCCAATTCCTTGCCTTTTCTAGCTTCTAGAGGTTGGCTGTATTCCTTGGATAGTGGTCCCTCCCCCATCTTCAAGACAGCAACATTATGTCTTACTAACTCTTTTCCTCTAGTTACAACTCTCTCTGACTGCAGCCTGGAAAGGTTCCTTGCTTTTAAAGATCAATATGAGGAGATTGAGCCCTCTGGGATAATCCAGGACAATCTCCCCATCTCAAGGTTCTTAATCTTTTTTTTTTTTTTTTTTGTTGGGGAAGACCAGCTCTGAGCTAACATCCATTGCTAGTCCTCCTCTTTTTGCTGAGGAAGACTGGCCCTGGGCTAACATCCGTGCCCATCTTCCTCTACTTTATATGGGACGCCGCCATGGCGTGGCTGACAAGCGGTGCGTCTGCCGGCTCCTGGGATCGAACCCGCCAACCCCGGGCTGCCAAGCGTGGACTAAACCGCTGCGCCACCGGGCGGCCCCTCAAGGTTCTTAATCTTAATTACATCTGCAAAATCTTTTTTGCCATATATGGTAACATATTCACCGGTTCCAGAGGATTATGGTGTAGACATTTTCGGAAGGGCTACGATTCTGCCTACCACAACAATTTTAACAACAAAGTAGGGTGGCAGGATCTTTATGCCATTTAGAGTGCTGCCTGTCTAATGACATAAAAAATTATGCTTAAATCATTTCATCATTTACAGGTAAAAAAGTGAAAAAAAGCATCCATGCTATATGCTTACAGTCTTTTTTTGATTGAAAGATGTGAATATATCACAAATGAATTATTCAGTTTCATTTTTAGTGCCCTGCAGTGCAATTTAAAGGATATAGATAGTATCAATAATCATTATTGACAGTTTCCTTTTTATTCTATGAGCTAGAAAATGCCGGTGTTGACATTCATTTAATATTTAGTCACATGCACAGAAAGATTAGAGTCCTAAATTTACCACAACCCCAAAACCAAAAGGAAATCTTCAGCCTCTGGCGAGGATCTGTTTAAGTTCATTACCTAAGACGTCTTGTTAATTTGTATTGGGGAGCATGAGGAGGAAAGTAATGATGGCCTCACCTGTCAGACCAGGCTTCCAGGGGCTGGTGGGTTGGAAATGTAGCCCAAAGAGTGTGAGAGTCTTTAACTAAGAAATTAAAAGTATCTTTCCATGTCTTGAAACCACGTAGAGAAAATGCTCTGATATCATAAATGTAGGTAATATGACACAATATAGTGAATAAAATGCCCTCAGCACTGGAGTAGAAGGCAAGTGGTTCTTGTCTTGACTCTGTGGCTAACTTGTGGAAACAAAGTGCTTCACCCGAGCCTCAGTGTCCTCCTGGGGGTAAATTGGAAACTTGAGCTAGACCATCTCTAAGGTCTCATTCAGTTTTTAAATTTTATAATTCCCTATTTTTAAAAATTTTGAATTGTCTTGGAATATACTTTACATTAGTTACTATTTTTAAAGCATTAATCTCAACTCAAAATTCATCCTCCTTCAAACCTAATAGATAAGTGCTGGATATTCCCACTTGTGTGTTACTGTGTCAGACACTAGACATGTTACTAGATGTGTTACTAGAGTAACAGTCATATTGTGTGACAGTCTGATTTACGTGTATCACTCTCCCCTACTAGCTACTCTGTTTCTCTAGGACAGGCACTCTACCTATTAGTCATTGTGTCCCTGGAATTCAGAACAGGGATTGTAATATGGTAGGTTTTCAATCGATACTTTTTGAGTAAATACATTAATGCACCATTTCTGAAAGTATGTTCTGTGTACGTCATAGTCCCCTGAGATATTCTGCAAAAGGAGTTCCATAATATAACGTTTGTTAAATGCTACTTCTCTTTTTCTGTATGAATATTTATGATTAATTAAGTGTTTGAGAATTTCTGCAAAAAGGAAAGCGACTTAATCTTGTGTAAGCTGGAATTTTGCACACATTGGACTATGAAATCATTTACGATGAAAATGATAATCCATGCAAGATGCTTTGAGAAGCTGTACATTAATGAATTAAGCATAAAATGCTGATAAAATATGATTTTGTTAATTCTGAAGGAATTCTACATTCTTAAGAAATTTATTATATCGGTTATGATATGATCTCTGTCTACCTCATCTCAAAATATTCTCTCTCGACATTATTACTCTAGTTTACAGGCCTTCTCAAATCAGCAAATAATTTCTTGCTCAGGGCCTTTGCACAAACCTTCCCATCCTTTCAGACTGCTCTTTGCTAGACACATTATGTGTCTAACACTCACTTACTTTTCGTTTCTCTACTGAAAGTTCACTTCCTACAAAAATTTGTTATTCTTTTATAGAACCTTGTTAGTTTCCTTTATAGCATTTACCACTATTGGTGGCTTTATTGGGTTTTTGTCTTCCTTGTTAGACTCCGTGACAATTTTGGTCATATATATTTTGTTCACCGTTTTTACCCCACTCCTAGTCCATAACACGAGCTTAATGAATACTTTTTGAACGGGGACAGATATATTTATGTTTTTATGATAAATGTTTCTCTCCCCCTTTAGATGATAATGTGCAGGAGGTTAAGGATTGTGTGTATTTGTTTACTGTTGTATTGTGAGAATTATGAGTGCAGTAACATGTTCAATAAATACTTGTTAAATAAACCAGTTGTTTATTCTGCTAGTTTGAATAAACAAAGTTGAATGGTGAACTTTGTTTTTTTGCCCAGCTTTATTGAGGTATAATTGACAAGTAAATTGGTAAGATATTTAAAGTGTACAATATGAGGATTTGATATATGTATACATTATGAGAGGATTCCCTCCATCGAATTAACACATCCATCACCTCACATATTTACCTTTGTTTTTTAGTGAGGACATTTAAGTACTAGTCTCTTAGCGTATTTTAATTATACAAAACAGTGTTATCAACTATAGTCACCATGTTATACATTAGATCCTCAGACCTTATTCATCTTATAACAGAAAGTTTGTATACTTTTACCAACCTCACCCTATTTCTCCCAGCCTCTAGCCTCTGGCAACCACTTTTCTACTCTGTTTCTAATGAGTTTGATTTTTTTAAGATTTCACATATAAATAATACCATGAGATATTTGTCTTTCTCTGTCTGGCTATTTCGCTTGGCATAATGCCCTCCAAATTCATCCATCTTGCTGCAAGTGACAGGATTTCTTTCGTTTTTTTATGGCTGAGTAGTATTCAATTGTTTTATATATATAATGTGTGTGTATATTACCACATCTTCTTTATCCATTCATCTGTTGATGGGCACTTAGATTGTTTCCATATCTTGGCTATTGTGAATAATGCTGCTGTGAACATGGGAGTACAGATATCTCTTCAAGATAATGATTTTGTTTCCTTTGGATATATCCCCAGAAGGGAAATTGCTGGATCATATGGCAGTTCTATTTTTAATTTCTTGAGGAACATCTATACTGTTTCCATAGTGGCTGCACCAATTTACTTTTCCACGAACAGTGCACTAGGGTTCCCTTTTCTCCATATCCTCACAAACATTTGTTATCTCTAATGATGAACTTTTGGTTATTTTTAACCAAAATGTTTTTTCATTCTTTATTTATTAGAACATTCTAACTGACAGAATACTAAAAAATAGGATTTTCATGGGAGCATGAGAAGAGAAAAATGAAGCAAAACAAATTGTCTGGTTTATAGCATTGTAGAATGGAATTTTGTCACTAGAACAGAATTTAAATAGAAATCCAAATTTTAGAAACCTCTTTTTATGCTATTTCTATAATTAGAAATTCCTATATGAAGTTGAATGTACAGGAAGTAGAAAAGAATTCAGAACTGTGAGACTTTCATTTTTTTATCAAATATTTATTGAGACTACCAGGAATTTTACAGTGTTCAGGTAGACTGGGTATCCGTGTGGGTATCAGAACTACAAAGGATCATGGTTTGTTTTCCATTATTAACAGTGAAAATAAAAACACCGAAGTGTCAAGAGACTGTAAGAATGTTTTCTAACATAATCCTCTGGAATTTCACTGTCTCTGAGGCAGGTGGGGGTGAACAATGCGTTAGCCCTTTGAGCAAGAGGGAAAGCTCAGGCCCAGTGGAATCGTGACCAGTTCTTATCAGCGGTGCTCATGGGTACAACTGAAAATAGTCCTGTGTTTGCTGATCTGTCTTTTCTGCTGTGCTGATGAGTTCCTCTTTCTCTTTCTTATCGGCTTGGTACTCAGAAAATATTTTAGCTTAATATTTTAGGCAGAGTAGAAAGCTCAGGAGCTCTTTTAAAATTTATTTCTTGGGACAAAATAAATGGAATCAGGGTGTTAAATTTCTCTAGGAACATCCTCTGGAGGCAGCTGAGAGTTGGCGGGGGGCTTGCCATGCCATGTGCTTTAAAGCAATCATTGCAAATGAGTACACTTCCATAATCGTATGTTAAGCAGTTTTTAATACCCAAGATGAGCGAATTACAAAGAAAATATGAAAAAAAATAGATGCGAGAGAGAGATTAAAGCCAGTCTAGTCCCCATTTCATACATAGATATATATCTGAATGCTCGCTCCATCAAGGAGATATGACCTTTCTCTAGGGGTTTCTTCTGTCTGAAGCATGAGGTGCAGAGAGCATGTCACTACCTGGCTGTAAATTATAGCTTCTTATCTGGCTTGTTTTCATTTAACCAGTTTTGGTTTAGAATGTACTTAATGCTTATGATCACAACTGATGTCCCATTATTGGCTGTTAGATGCTGCCTTAAAGTTCTTTAGCAAGGTTTTATTACTTAAAAACATCACTCATTTGTTTAATAAACGTTTCTTGAGCTCTGGCTAGGTGATGGGTACTCCCTGTTTTGTGAGTTAGGACACTGCACTGAATTAACACTGAAAGCCCTGTCCTTGCAGAGCAAAATAGAGAAAGAAAGTATATTGAATGTTGGATAGTGATTACCGCTGAGGATATAAATCAGGGAAGGGAGGTGTAAAATGTCAGGGGTGGCCAGCAAAGGGGTCACTGAGAAGTAGACTTTTATGTAAAGACTTAAAGCTAATGAAGGAGCCAGCTATCTCCGGGAGAGCAACCTAGGCAGATGGAAGAGCAAGTGTAATGGCCCAGAGGTGGCAGATTATCTGTTGTTTTCAAGGAGCAGAGAGGAGGTCAGTGTGTTTGGGATGGTGTGAGTAGGACGGCATAGTAAGAGATGAAATCGGAGAGGTAATGTGGGCCTCACCTTGGGCCTGAAGTCATAGTAATGTGTGTATATTAGAACCACCTGGGGAGCTCAGGACATGTCCTGGACCAGCTAAATTAGAATCTCTGGAGGATGAACCCAGGCCTTGTTAACATTATTCAAGGTACAACCAAGATTGAGAAACATCGCTATTAGGGGTGGAATCATATGATCTGAATGACAAGATGGGGTGTCCATTTAAAAATGTTCACTTTAGCTGGTAGTTTGAGAATATTCTGAAAAGGAAAGAAAGAACAGGGATTATCACTTTAGAGGTTATTGTAAAATTCCAGGCAATAAATCGTAGCAATGTAGGGTGGCAAGAATGGTGGAATTTTGGATACACTTTGAGCTCAATGATATATAACTGACATCCCCTGAAAGTTCTGTGTACTACTCTGCAGTAAGTAGCTTATATAGCTCAAGTATGTGAAATATCCTGGCACTGACACCTTGGTAGCCAGCATAGCTATGATGGTTCAAAATAAGGGGAAACTGGCATCAGAGGTTTTGGTAACATTCTGCTTCTTGAGCTGGATAATGATCACAGGTATATTCAGCTTGTGAGAATTCATCAAGTAACACATTCATGATTTCAGCACTTTTCCTTATTATTTTATACTTCCGCATATAACAAGGTAGAGGAGGCTATTCTAGAATATAAGAGACTCATAGACTTAAAAATGCATTGGTGATGGCTCTCTCGTTCAGTTGCTGCAGGGTGGCTCAGGTGATTATGAACATGTGGATGTCCTTGTTTCCAACCCCCTGATGAGCTACACCTTCTGTGTGCCAGTTTTCTACAAAGACCTTTGTTCACCTTTGCAGGAACAGTGAACTTGTAAGATGTCTGTTTTGTTATGATGAGGTTTCTTAGATGAAGGTCTTTCCCTCCTTGTTAGTATTGGACCTGGTGGGATTGATGCCCTTGCAGAAGTGAGATGGCTCTGTGACTTGGTGGGAGGGAAGAAGGGCACGTCTAAGGTCACCGAAAGAGCAGAGAAATCACTTAATTTGAGAATCTTTGCTCTTTTTAATACTGACTTTGCAATGTGACCTTGTGCTTTACTAATCCTGCAGTCTTAAAATGTGACTCTATACTTTGAGGGAGTTCAGTGAAAGTTAGTATTTGAAAAGATTGAATGGACCCAAAAGACTAAACTAGTATAATTGGAACACATCTGGAATGCACTAATGTGCTTTTTTTTTTTTGAATAGACTTAAGTTTGCATTTGTAAACAAAAATTAATAGAGTGAAAGATTCCTATCCTTTAGAAAGGAATTGACATACCAGACATTATTCACTGCGACATTCGTTTGCTGGCGAATACAATGCATTGAAGAGAGCGTTTGCAAGAAGCCAAGTCACAGTGAATACGCTGGCAGTATTTCATGGATCTATACCTAGAAAGGGTAAACCTAGAGGGACCTGCCAGCATTTACTTGGCACTGTGAGTAGGGAACTTGAAGGGACAAGTTGGATGCTAGTGCCTGTGTGATGTCAAGGAGAGCGTCATTTGGATAACCACGCTCAATTCTGTTCTCTATTCGAGTACTTTAAGGGTTGGTTCTGAAGGTAGAGTTTTTCAGGACCTGACAGGGATGCCTATGTATGCCTAATTACCTTCCAGGGCAACATCTGATAGTCATTACATGTCAGCTAATCAGCTTAAAAGCAATCTCAAAGAGGCTTTTTCTGCTGTTTTTTTTTTTTCCAACCCTGCTTCTAAAAGCTCGAGAGGAAGGAGAGAGGAAATATTTTCTCTACTGAGAGAGATGCAGAGATACCAATCATTGGCTTCTGCTGGCTGACAGTGCACTTAACTTCTGCTGCAAATGCATTTTATTGTAATAGGATGATGTGAAAAAGGATGTTTTGCCACCACATACAGGCAAATATTGTACCACGGGGCTTGTATTAATTGCCGTCTAGACCATATGCTCTGCTTAATCAAATGCACTGCCTTGTGAAAATTGCTTTCTCTGGTAAACCTGGTGTAGTCATCTTTCCTTTATTTCCTTTTTAGGATTTAGTCCAGGCATTCAAGCTAATCAGTAATACTAACATTTAATATATTTAAAACATTGCCATTTTCTAGTTCTTTCTAGACTTGAAACATACAATAAAACATTGGAGGTTTTGAACATTGATTATATTTTTACTTAATTGAATAGAATTTGGTGGGTTTTAAGAATGTGTACAATATCTATAGCATTGACATTTAAATTAATTTTCTGTTTTTTTAAACCTTCACCTGCTGAGTAAAATAGATCATTTTGAACAAAATTCAAAAGAGAAGTAGGCTTTTTCCCTTAATTCTCACTCAGTGGTGCCAAAAGTGGCCTGTGTTTTTTGAGCTCCCGTAGGAACAGAACCTTGAGGATGAGGTGTCTGTATTGGTTCTGGATTATTTGGAAGTATTTTTCTGATCTGATGAAATTTAGCAGCATTAATGACCCTGTTGCCAGTAATAAAGGGGACACCGGTAGTCCATGACGTACTATGGCAAATGCTGATGCTCGGTGTTGGGAAAGGAAGTTGGGTGCAATCTTTGAACCCCTACTCAGCCTCATAAGCATAGGCCATGGGCCTGGGACACTTACTAGGAGAGAAACAGCTCAGACAGCCTGTGCCGGGCTTGTCATCGTGTGAGGTAATATCTTCCTCTGTTGTAAGCCCAGTGTATGCTCTTTTGTTCTGCTTAAGTGCAGGTGTCGTAAGGAACCTGGCCAACCCCACTGCTATATCTGTCCTCTGAGAAGAGGGGATGGGATCCTTCCACTGAGGCACGAGAGGGGCACGTGTGAGGAAACTGCCCTACATTGGCTGCCAGAAATGACCCGCTGACCTTGGGGACTGATGCTTACTATCGAAGCTTCTCTTGCTCTGTCTCTTCTCTATGTGAGTAAGGCATTTTTCCAACCAGGGCTTGACTGCATTGTGTTTTCTCTGTGACTCTGAGACTGGTAACTGGTGCACAGTGTTCTGCTAGGCCCTGAGCTATTTCTAAGCCTATGGAAGAACTTGAAGAAAGAAAATGGTGGTCTCAAGTCTCAAGATTCAGGGAATGGACTAGAATGTGTCTATGACTGCCCCAAAATAAGCTTTTATTTACTGTTAAACACAGGGCTGAGGTTTCTGAAAACCAAACCTAAAGAAGTCTAGTCCTGAAGTTGCCTGAATTTCAATGCAAATTGATTTCACAACCTTGTAGGATTTCTTATGTTAATTACATTGATTTGGAAGAAGTGGAGACCAAAAAATTTGAGATGGGGACATCTAGACAGATCCGGATAAAGCTGAGGACATTGGACTCCTAAATTCTGCTGAGCCTCCTTTGCTAGAAGAAGATGCTCTTAATCCATTACCTGTGGACATTAGTCTCCAATTGTCTGAAGAACGTGAGGTCTCCTTTGAGGTAAAAGCCTTGCAAAGCACTGCTGATCCTTCAGAGGGCTTCCCTCCATCCAATATCTTCTAGATCTCTAATCAGACTAAAATCCTCAGGCCAGCCCTAGTGTTCAGGCACAAAATGTGACACATGAAATAGTGCCACACACACCAAGAAAATTGCGAGATTTTGCCAATTTATATTGGCAGAATCCTGGGGCACATGTACGGGAGTGAATCTAAGGTGGTTGGGACAGTGTGGGAGAGATATAATCCTGGATTGGGCTGAATTTGTTGATATGGTTGAGCTAAACAGAGATTCTGGATTTAATATTTTAGCTTAAGCAGCCTGGATGGGTCTAAGAGTTTGCTTGGTTAGTTTACTGAAACATGGGCCCAAAGATGACCTATACTAATTGAAGCTGAAATTTCAGGAGTTCCTTGATGTACTGTAGAGGAAGGTATTCAAAGGCTTAGTAAGATTATAATGCAAGGGTAGATTTGTTATGGAAGACCTATGCACCCAACCTTGAACTGTGTCCCACAGGAGGGTCCAGAGGGTCCAGAGAACATTGTCTTCATCTAAGGAGGGTCCAGGAGCATCCGGAGAACACTCCCTTCATCTAAGCTATAAGAAATATATTTATAAAGGAGCTCAGTATCCTTGGATCCCAGTATCTGCAGTGGCTATTCTCTATAGGTTAGGACTGTGTGTGGGAATGCTGTCATCAAACTGGATTCCTTGAATTCAAAGGGGATGATGAGATCCCTGGGTGACAGGGACCAAAAGGTGGCACATAATTGTCAGACACAAGGTGGGTGCAGTTACCATGCACCATAATGGACAACAGAGCTAAAGCAGTAATCAGAACTTGAGCTTCAGAAAGAGAGAAAGATCTTTGATGATCATGGTGTCTGTAAACTGAAATATTTTTACAGCTTCCTACAGTCCTACTTGAATTATTTAAGTGGCAAACTCTAGGTCTGGGAACAAAAGTCTGAACTGAATTACAATAGAGTCATGGCCTCTCAGTCAGTTCCCAAATGTGAACCAGTTTTCAGACACAGAGTCCCTTGAATGATGGGGAGACCAGGTCCCCTTGAGGAAGGATCCTTTGACATAACATTTTATACTGGAAATCTTTTCAACATTCCTCAAAGGGGACTATTTACCAGGGTGGTGCGTTGAAGAAGGGGGAAATAACCAGTGTTTTTTAGGAATTACTGCATACTGATCTTAAAACTGACACTTATTCCCAGAAACCCCAAATGCCATTGTGGTCCACTAGTCAGAGAAGGGGTTTATGGATGCAAGGTAATCAATGGAGTTTTGATTTGGAAGTGAGTGGGCCAATGGGTCCTTGAATCCGTCCTGTGATTATTCCCCAGTTTGGGATGCAGAGTCAGCATAGGCACACTCAGCAACTGGCAGAGTCCCCACGTTAGTTCCCTGACTGATGGAATGATGGCTATTTTGATCAGAAAGGCCAAGTGGTAGCCCCTAGAACTACTTCTGTCTACCAAAATAGTAAATCAAAGACAAGAGTACACATCTGAAGTGATCATAGAGGATGGGGCCACCATAGTGCACTCGAAAAATGGTGACTCACGTCCTCACACAACTCGCATATTGGCTTGTGCAGCAGACAGATGGATCTTGGAGAATGTCAGTGGATTAGCATACCCTTAATCAAGTGTTAATTGCAATTCTAGCTGCTGTTCCAGATATGGTTTTGTTTTTAGAGCAAATTGACATACCCTTATAACTTGGCATATAGCTGTTTACCTGGAAAATGCTTTTTTTCAACCCTCTATAATAGCTAGTAGAGAACAGAGAGAGTGATGAAATGGTTGAAGACTTTGTTTCAGCACCAGCTAGATGACAACACACTGCAGGGTTGGGACAAGATACTGGAGAATGTGGTATATACTTTACATCAGTGTGCAATACACGGTCCTGTTTCTTCCAAAGCCAGGATTCATGGGTCCTGGACTCAAGGAGCAAAAATGGGAGTGCATCCTCTCACAGTTTCCCTGGTGATCTGTTAGCAAAATGTTGGCTCCCTGTTCCAGTGATCTTAGACTCTGCTGGTTTAGAGGTCTGAGTTCTTCTCAAGGGAGTAATGCTTCCACCAGGGGTCACAGTACTGGTTCCCTTAACCTTGAAGTTGAGACTGGTCACTTTGGACTTCTCATGCTAGTGAATCAACAGACAAAGGAGGGGGTGCTGTGTTGGTTGGGGTTGTTTGTCTCTATCATCAAGAGAATAATTGTGTTGCTACTATGCTGTGGGGGGTTGGGAGGAGTATGTCTGCATTGCAGACATCCTTGGGGTGCCTCTTAATACTTCCATCACCCATGATAAGGATTAATGGAAAAACTATAATAATCTAATACAGATGGCCCAAACACTTTAAGAATGAAGGTTTGAGTCACCTCACCTGGTGAGGAAACTTAAGCCACCGAATTGCTTCAGAGGCAAAAGGGATGTATAATGGGTAGTGGAAGATGGCAGGTATAAATACCAGCTACAATTACATGACCAAGTAGAAATGAGAACTGTAATGGTTATGATAATTTCTTACTTATTTTGATATGAATTTACTTGTATCTATATTGTCAATTGTAATACATGTATTAATCGCTTCTTTTCCAATCCTTCCTCTTCCATTCCTTTACTATCTAACATAAGAGGTATTCATAAGTGTCTAACCTACACTATAGACCATCAAATAGGGAGCATGATGCTCATCTGCTGGCTCATCTCGTTGGAGGAGGGAACCACCTGTGCTTGCAGTTTCTCCAGATCTCCTCTTTTAGCTTCTCTGAGTCCCAGACCAGGCACATGTGTAGCTCTGTGATGAAGGGTACCAGCCTCATCTGTAGGTCCCTAGTGTGATCGAGGTTAGATGTGTAGAGAGACATATTCCAGTGGCTTCATTAATTTGTCTTTGTCTTTGCAGATTTCAGTTCTACTCATTTTTACATCCAGCTTTTCTTCCTTACTGTGGGCCCTGCTGACCTACAGCAATTTTGGGTTCACCAAAAAATGCAGGGTCAACAGTCATCCATAGTCTTCTTCATCAGGTCCCCTTCCCGTTCAATGGAGCTGATCATCTAAACCTTGCCTTCTGGACTTATACTTCCCTGTCTTCTCTCACAGTTGGGTAAAGTCTAAAATCTGTAATAAATCCCTTAATTCATAACACTCAGATTGCTGGAACCCTAATACAGTAGTTATTTTAATCATTAATATTAACATTTACTATACTGCCAAGTTGTTACAGTTTAATTTTTTCTAGATCTGAAATTTAAACTATTAAAAAAATGGATGTTTTGAGTATTATATTAGGATTTTGGTTTAAATGAATAAAATATTGTTGGCTTTAAGAAAATGTTCAACATTTGTAACTGTGAGGTTCAAATTAGGTTTTTGTTGTTTTTTCATCCCTCATATGCTAAACCAAAACAGACTATTCTGAATAAAATTCAAAATTGAAACAGAATTTTTCTCTGTAATTCCCAGTCTCTGGAGCCAACTGTGGGTTGTGATTTTCCTTTTTAGTTATGCTGTTGACTTTTGGGTGAACCTATAACTCCGGTACATGTATTTTTAGAAGGTTGACATTAAGAGTCCAACATTAAAGGATCATGGGGAGACACTGTCAGCTTTGCTGCTGTGGCTTTTTGTTATATTTAAGTGCTAGTATTTTTCCTACACATGTGCATTTCATTGTGCCAAAGCACGGTATTTTTGCTAGGCCATGGACCACATGTTAGAGAAAGAAATGAGGAGAGAGAATTTCTCTATGCTTTTATCCACTGTAGGTTTTATACGTTACATTATATGATTCTTAAATTTAACAGAGAGTAATGCTCTTCTTCACTGTATCTTTCCCCTAGGAGGAAACCTAATAAATACAACTGTTTGGGTCCTGGAGAGAGAATCCCAGGTAGATTTATTGTAGCAGAATTCACTTTTGACTTAAGATTAGTATACCCATATTATGTTGCAATAAAAGAATTGGACTACCTAGAAGCTGTTAAATAAATGTTTTAATGCAGGGATCCTAATGGTGATCAAGGTTACGTTAGAGAAGCTTATTATAATGATATATTTGCATAACACTCCAGTGCTTTATGTTCTCTGAATATCATTGTGAATCATCCCTGTTCATATGAAATTAAAAAATAATTGCATTATATTATGTGGACCTTCGTAACATTATTTCTTGGACTGCAGAAAAAAGATGAAAGATTTCTTATTCCTTAAAAGGTAAAAATCGAGGCAATTTTTAAGAGGTCAGGGCATGCCCTTATTTTTGCTATATACATAGGAAAGAAAAATGTCTCCTTTCCACATTTGGAATAGAAGTCACTCAAAAGTCAGAAATAAAGAGGAAAAGCATCTCTTGAGCTTTGGCCGGATCAGATGCCCCTATCATTTGCTGTAGCATTTAACTAACCATCTCCCATGTGAACATTGGCTGGGATGTAACTCAGCTAAAAAACAATAAAAGTAAAAAAAAGTAATAATAGTTTTCTATAGTGTTTATTAAATTGGTCAAGGACTTGAAAGTAGTATCTTTGGTAGGTCAGGTCATAAATTCTCTGAATTTGACAGTCCACTCAAAAGGAAAATGCAGGCTTTCAGACAGCTGCCAACTGTTAAAGAATTTTTATCAGTGACTAATCTTACCTTGTGATTTAGGAGATGCTAGGGATTACATGAGGCTTAAGTCAGGGCGCCTTCCATTACATTATCTCTTGTATCCTCTTTTCAGTATTTTGCTGCCATCAAGAAGTTACATAAATATTCCCAGGGTATAATCAGTCAGGCAGCCCATCTCGTCCTTTCGGCTGGCTGTCAGGTCATTCTGGGGAAAATGAAGGCTTTAGAGGACAGGATAAGGCTATGCATTGCAGGAAGCATAAAAAAAGGTACCTCCTCATGTGCTAAAATATATTTTACTAAAATGATAAAAATCGTTTCTTGAATTGCAGGTGTTGGACTTTATTCTACCTGGGGTCACTAAGATTGTGAAAACATGGCTGCTCTGGACAGATTCTTGCTTCCTATTCATCTTTTTAAGCTCCAAAATGATGAGGGGAAAATGAAAATCTTATTCCATCTTCTCTACATTTCAATCTTAATAGTATATGAATCAATTTCCTTTAGCTATATTTATATTCAAATAGTCATTCTTCTTTTTCTTTTATAACAGGCCAACTTATTTTTATAACAATCATTTAATACCTGGATTCTCTTTGTTTTACACACATGCACACTTTTTTCTCAAAAGCTAGCAATGAGAAATCTTCATGTGTGCTATCTTCTTGAGTATAAGATCAAGAATACATGGACTGAAACATAGTACTAGTGTTTATTGCATCTTCTTTAAGATGTGGATTATGTCATAGATGGAAAGAAGTGTTAACCTAAGCATTGAAAATCTATCCTTATTTCCTGAAAAAAGGGAAAAGAAAATGTAGGAGGAAATGACAGGAAGTGTGTTGGGAAAGGAAAGGTAGAGTTTGAGGATTGGAAAGCTCTTTATAGGATGAGTCATTGAAGTAAATACAATTGGGTGTTGGTGCACAATTTTTGCTATTTGTTGCAGTAATAGATTATGTAGATATTGTGTTTCAGTAACACTAGAGTTGGAACTATAATAATCACCCTTAAAATTTGAGGTCTAACGCAATGTTTTCTACAAATTTAGACAACCCTATAAACAGACATGTGACTAGCCAGGTAGGTGATATCCTAATGAACCCATGAAGATATTTATTATTTCTCAGTGTTTATTACAGTCTCAGGGCATACTGGAAGCATGGCAGGTGCTCAATAATTATTCATTGAATATGTGCATGTTATTAGCTCAGGGGCCTTATTAATGCTCAGGGTCATTGTCGTCTGCTGGCACAGGAGAGAACTGAGGCCCAAAGAGGCTGTCACCTACTTAGGGTGACCTAGAAGAGTCAGGATTAAAATCCAGGTCTCCTAAATAAATTTCTAAATGCTCACTTCTTTCTATTATGATCTCTGCCTTGCAAAAGCTAAATCATAGCTGAGAAGTACATTGCACCACGTCACAAAACTACACTTGAATTTCTTTCATTTACAACATACTATAAGAAGTAAATACTATGCCACTTGTTATGGCTAGCAGGAGAAAGAAAATGTAATGGTATTAGTATTAGTTCATGTGTTTATTCTTGTATGCAATAGCCGTGTAAAACAAATGCTGCGCTCTATTTTTCTCTTAGTCTTATAGCTCCCTTGGATGTTGTTGTAGTGACAGTATCAAGTAGTTTTCTTGGATCAAAAATTGTGGAGTATCTTCCATTGCAAGTAAGCCAAAATAAGAACCAATAACCTGAACCGTTATAAAAAGAAAGTATTTTTAAAAGGTGTCTTTGTTTTTAATTTTTGAGACCTATGATTTTGGCAAAACTTGTACCGATGGTAAAAGTGTAGCCCAAAGTGGCTGTCTGTTTCATTCTTTCTGATATGCATAAGATTGAATTCGTCATGGCCAGAGCACAAGGAGCACGTTGCTTTCTTTAGCCCATAAGGAAGCCAGTTACTAGCCCACAGACATGTATGCAATTTTGAATTTATTTATATTTCATTTGTTCCAAGGTAGCAATAATATAAAATAGCAAGGTGAATTGAATTAACAAGAGTAAGAAAAATGAGACATAGTACAAATGAAGAAAGGAAAGTAAAGGGATTACAGGTTGGTTAGTTCATGAAATGCACCCTCTTAAATCCTGCAATCAGTGTTACCAATACTGAGCTAGACTGGTCTCTAAGATTTCTAGCAGTGAATGAAAAAATATGGCAATAGGGCCAGTCTTAGTTTCCGCGTCATAAATGTTGACCAAGAGAGACACAACTGTGTATTATACTGAGGAAAGGGACCCCGGGCACCAAAGTGAACAATGTCCTTGACAGAAACAACGAGCTTCATGGAGCTCTTTCTTGTAAACTTCCTCATTATAAGTCTTTAATGACAATTCAACCACATCAATTTGTAGAGGCCACAGGGATGTTGCGCAGGTAAGCTGCTCTCTGGGATGGTCTAATTTAACTGAGGGATAAATTTTAAAGAACCCAGAGGAGAGGACAGATGGCCCGTGCTTTAGGCAACCCTCCGTAAATATTGTTTTCCACTCCAGCTTTTGATAGGTTTTGGGCAGCAGTGAACTTGGGGTTATGCTCCTGGCAGGTGCTGGAGTGATGTTTCTAGCATTGCTGCCCGTGTGTATGGACATGTGCTCTAACGCTCAGCCACGCTGGGGGCAAGGTTGAGATTTATTGTAAAAAGTGAGATGCTTACCTAGGGTGCATTCCTGAAGAGAAGGCCACACACCATTTTTAGGATGTTGGCTGACATGAAATTATGCTAGCCAAGGTTTTTCTCCAGGGGGTGATTTGGGAACTCTTCTAACAAATAGTTGGGCATAGAAGCCTTACACCTTATGTCATAAACAATGGCCAAAGGAATTTAATATATTTTAAGAGGGTATAATTAAACACCTACCTTATCAAAAATATTCTTAATAAAAATACAATAGAATAAACTTTCTGGTATAAAGTCAAAGTCCAGTCAGGAGATAGACATGATACCAGTAATTTGAACAGGAAGACTGAAAAATTTTTTTCATGTTATTTTAAATTAAGGTATACTTGACATGCAGTAAGGTTCACTGCTTTTAGTATGCAGTTCTGTGAGTTTTGATAAATGCATTCAGGTGTGTAACCACCAGCACAATTAATACATAGAACAGTTCTATCACCTTAAAAAAATTCCCCCAAGTCCTATTATAGTCAATCCCTTCTCTCTCCCCAGCCTTGGCAACCACTGACATGCTTTCTGTCCCTAGTTTTGCCTTTTCTAGAATGTTATAGAGACGGTATCACAGCGCATGGAATCTTTTGAGACTGGTCTCTTCGCTTAGCGTAATGCTTCTGAGATTCTTCCATCTTGTGGCGTGTGTCAGGAGTTTGTTCCTCTTTATTGTTGAGCAGTATCCCATGGTATGGATGTGCCAGTCTGTTTATCTGGTCTACAAGTGAGGCACATTTGGGTTGCTTCCATATTTTGGTGATTATGAATAAAGCCACAAAAAGTATTTGTGTGCCTGTCTTGGTGTGAATATAGTTTTCATTTCTCTTGCTATAGAGTTTGTAACAGAGGTCACTGTGTGATTTTTTAATTATTTACATTCTACCTTCAAATAATTCTATACCACTTCCTGTGTGATGTAAAGGTCTTCCAACAGTGTATCGTCTCTCTTCCCTCCCATCTTTCATGCTAGTTTGGCTACACATTATACTCTTACCTATGCTGTAATCCTGCAAGATGTTGCTACCATTTTTGCTTTAGACAATCGATGGACTTTGAAAACATTTAAAACTTGAGTTTTATATTAACTTCATTTATGCCATTTTTGGTGCTTTTAATTTTCTTGTGTAGATCAGAGTTTCCTTCTGGTACTATTACTTTTTCCTGAAGAACTTTGTTTAATCTTTCTTATAGTGCAGGTCTGCTAGTAATAAACCCTCAGTTTTTGCTTATTTGAAAAGTTTTTATTTCTCCTTTATTTTGTAACATATACTCATTGCATACATAATTCTGTGTTGACAGTTTTATTTTTTCCTTCAGTACTTTAAAGATGTCACTCCATTGAGCAGGAATATTTAATATAAAAAAACACTAACTAGTAAAAGTGGTTAACGACTAAAATAAGTAAAAGGACTTTAAGGAATATAAGAGTTGCTACTACTTCTAGGGCCTAGGGAGCATAGCTAAGGAAGGAATAAAGAATTTGGAAGACATCCCCTCCCACCACAAGAGATTCAGACCTACCCTAACGCTCTCCACTGACAAGGCCTAACATTGTGCCAGCTAAAGAAGGAGAGACATTTATAGTGTTTCGCTTCACTCTAAAAATGCAGGACAAAGAATTGTGGATTTCAAGCTAAGAAGCAGTGAATTGATAACCGGCACATGTGCCAAAATAAACTAGTTGCAAAATGAGACTTGTCCACATAAACAGCTAGAAAACTGGATATAGAACAATCTTCCCTGCCAGCTTCAGCGAAGAATCTTTCCTTGCCTCTTCCAGTCTCTGGTGGCCCCAGGCATAACTCAAGTCTCTGCCTCCATCTTCATACGGACTTTTCTGTGTGTCTCTCTGTGTCTTCTCCTCTTCTTATAAAGACACCAGTCACTATATTTAGGGCCCACCCTAAATCCAGGATGATTTCATCTTCAGATCCTTAACTAATTATACCTGTAAAGATCCTGTTTCCAAACGAGATCACATTCTGAAGTTCTGAGTGGATACAGATTTTGGGGGGACATTATTCAACCTACCACAATCATTATACAAAATTCAATTGCATCTACATACTAACAATTGAAAAATAAAATCTAGAAAACCATTTATAATTGCAATTAAGGAAAAATTCAATAACAGATGTGTAAGTACTGTATACAAAAATCTACGAAACGTTGCTGGGAGAAATTAAAGAAGACGTGAATAAATGGAGAGAAACGTCATGCTGTTAGATTGAAAAACAATATTATTAAGATATCAACTCTCTGCATATTGATCTACAGATTCAATACAGTCTCAATCAAAATTCTGGCAGGCTTTCTGGCAGAAATCCATAAGTTGATTCTTCAACTTATATAAAATGAGCAAAGGGTTAGAACAGATACTTGACAAAGAAAATAAAATGATGGTCAACATGTACATGAAAGGATGCTCAACATCTTTAGTTGCTATGGAAATGCAAATTAAAACCACAATGAGATACTAAAAGACAGCCAGTAGAATGGCTAAAATAAAAAAAAATTATAATATCAAGTGTTGGTCAGGATGTGAAACCATTGGAACTTTCATAGGTTGTTGGTGGGAATGTAAAGTGGTACAACTTTGGAAAGCCATTTAAGCAGTTTCTTAAAAGGTAAACCTACACTCATCATCTGACCCAGAAATTTCATTCTTAGGTATGAAAAAAAAATGAAAATGTATGTCCATATAATAATTTCTACATAAGAATGTCCAGGGAAGCTTCATCCATAAACTCCCAAACTGGAGAAAACCCAAATATCCCTCAAGTGATTTGATAAACAAATTGTGGTGCATTCACATAATGAAAAACTACTCGGTGATGAAAAGAAATGAAACATTGGTAATAGATAAAATAAATGATTCACAAAAATACTATGATAAATTAGTCAGACACACAACAATGCCAATTGTATGATTTTATTTATATGATAGTCAAGAAGAGGTAAAATTAATCTACAAGGGTATAAATCACATCAATGGTTGCTTGGGGAGATCACATCTATTGTCGCTAGGGGCATGAGGGAAAGTTTTGGGGTGATGGAAATGTTCCACAGTTTATGGATATGGTAGTTACATATATATATAACTAATCTCATTGTTCTATGTACTTTAAATGAGTGCATTTTATTTTATGTAAATTATATGACCATGTAGTTTACCTTAAAAAAATCCAAACAACTTACAAATAATTTCAACCCAGTGTTGAGAATGAATGCCAGATTTGTGTGCTGAGAGATATTTGTGACTCCTTATTAGGACTGTGGCTGGAGGTAAATATGATTCCAGTTTGGGTGATACCTGTTTGAATTTGGTGACAGTAGGAAAGAAGTTAATAGGCAGTGCATATCTCTCAACTCTTCCTTCTGACCTCAGTTTGAATTTGCCTGAAAAAATTTTAAGCACTGATTTCTGAGTTGAGCTCTCGTCCACTGTGCCCAATCCTGGAGCTTCCTACCCTCCAGAACAGCCTGATCTGCCCTCTGCCTGGGGAAGGGAGAGGAGCAGAGGAGAGGGGAAGAACATGTATCTAGCTGCTTCTCCGTGTGAGGCATTGTGCCAGGCATTTTACGTTTGTCATCAAACCTCCCTGGTAGGTGGTAATAGCACATTTTTCTGAGTTTTAGAGAGAGAAAGCAAAGCATGCATCGTCACACGGCTTACAAGTGGCCCAGCCTGGATCTGAACCACCTCCTGTCTGCCTCCAAAGCCCATCCTGAGTACATCGCAGTGTGTTGTGCCCCTCTTTTCCAGATTGTTTCTTCTTGCGCATCACCTCGTACTTGTTCACATGTCTGTCCCCAACAGGCTGTGAAGAGCTCTTTCATTTATCTCTTACCTTAGGCACCCGAAGTGGTTGGCTGTAGGTCAACGTCTATGAATGAATTAGCGCACAATACAGAAAGATCAGAACTGTGCTTAGAATTTGAGATTTACAACTGCAGGACCTACTGGATATAAGACCACTGTATTCTCATAATAGTGTTTCTAGCAGAACATTCAAGTCAAGTGGAAATAAGAAAGATTCAAAGTAACAAAAGGAATAGTAAATTGTTTAAATCTCAAGCTAGCTAAGTTATTTCCGGTTTGGTTTCGAGTTCTAAGGGATGCTGTGTATTAGTTCTTTGATATAATCTACACTGGCCATTCCATTTGGAGGAACAATCAGTATTCAACTTGCCAGCACAGAAATACTTTGCTGCTGTTAGCCCCCCTTTGATATCTCTTGATCAGATTATAGCAATGGTTTATACTTAAGCTGGAAAACTGCTCAGAAGTAGAGGTGACTAATTAGGTTCTATTTAGCTGTATTTGTCACTATAACTTTGTGTTCTAGTCTGCAGTAAGTGCTTATTCCCTTCTAGGGAAGTTCAGAGTGCTGAGTTAATCTATGGAGTCTCATAGGACTGAGCATCAAAATACCTTGGAAAGGGCAGGCCCGGTGGCAGAGTGGTTAAGTGTGCATGCTCCGCTTTGGTGGCCTGGGGTTCCCAGGTTCACAGGTTTGGGTCCTGGGTGTGGACCTGCACACCACGCATCAAGCCATGCTGTGGCAGCGTCCTATAAAGTAGAGGAAGATTGGCACAGATGTTAGCTCAGGGCCAATCTTCCTCACCAAAAAAAAAAAAAAAAAGTTGGAAAGCACACCAGCACCTACCTCTGAGTGCTTTATTATGCCAGCATGGAGGTCATCCAGGGAGCCGCTGTTTATAGCTGTAAAGTTGAAACTCTGCTTACTTTGGGAAAAAAGAGAAATTACTTTTCTTGAAATGTCCAATTGAGCCAAATGTTTTGACCTCTAGTATAAAAATCATAGTTGTGGCAGACACTTTTTGTTGCCTATCAACATTTTTCCTTCCTCTGTGTTAGCAATACCCTGATTCTCTTCAGGCCTCAATTAACCAGCCCCAGCTGAAGCTGGTTTGTCTCATCCAATGTGGCAATACCTTCCCTTTACCATTGAATGGTTTAAGTGTGAGCATTTGGCTTACTTCTAACCAACGAGAAGTAATGGGGAATCTGCTGGGGAGAATTTAAGGAAAATACTTTTCTCTGTGATAACAGGAGGGAGCTGCATGAAGGGGAGATGCTTTTCTGCTCCTCTCTCTTCTTGCTTTAGATGCCAACACCGGAAGCATGTTCCCTGCCCCTGTGCTCCCTTAGGGAGCCCATCTACTCACACCTCCACTCTCAAAGGGATATGCTGCTTGGAGATGACAGCCAGCACCTTAAAGCTACAAGGAGAAGGGTAAGGAAACCAGTCACTCAGACCCAGTGGCATATTTGTGCTTTTGGACCAATCCTAGAATTGCTACTTCAAGCTTCTTGCTATATGAGTAAATGAGATAACTTTATCTTTTAAGTTTCCAGTAATCAAGTATTTTGCTACTTGCTGTGGAAAGCTTTCTGACCAGTGATTCACTGGTTAATGCAGATGATTGATTTCCTTCTCTCCCTTAGCTCCTTCTGTAAAACAGGATGTCAGCGTCACTGTAGTGCTATCTTACAGCAGAGTTTCTGTGAAGAGTTAAAGTTGCTGCATCTTTGCTCTTTTAGTTTTTAATATTCTTGAGTCTTTAGAAGATGGAGTCAATACAAAGTAATTATCTAATTATGCTTTTCTTGGATGTCTGTTATCACTCAGTAAAGATATGTTAAAATGATGAGGCCTGAAGCTATTGTCTGTTTTCAATGGTTACATTTAAACATTGTTATTCGTGTCCTTAGAGTCTAAAGTGACAAGGAAGAAATAGAGGACTGAATAATTAGAATCTGATGTTTCATTTCGTGTTGACCAGAATGCATGTGTGTGTGTGTGTGTGTGGAGGGGGGGTGATTTGCAATCAAGGCAACCTTTAATACTTAGAATATACCTTTACTTAGCCCCTATTTCATGTAATGCTTATTCCAGGATTTCTTTTTCTTTTATTTTAAGGAAATACACTAACTTTCCAGAGCATTTGGAGATCACTGTAAATAATTTACACCCTGACAAATGCCTGCCTACTGTACAGAGAGCAGAGCGTGTGTGGGGTCGGGCCACTCATTACTCTGACTTGCTGGCAGCCCAGCTGTACGTGGAGGTCCAGGGGAAAAATCCTTCTCCCCCATTACATACGCTTACGACAGGACATGTACCTTTTGAATATTCTGAGGATTTATTTTCCTGCCAGGTATAGATGGCTCCCATTGATATCTTAAACCCTGGCCAGAAAGCTACATGGCCCTTGGTATTGCTATTATTATTATTGCAGAGTTATTTATACTGAAATGCATTCTGTTTTATTTTACTCCTCTTTGGTATGCATGCCGGTTCTTCTGATAGCTAGAGTATTTCTGCAATATGCAGAGTGCCTGTAAAGAATTCATTACTGCAAAGGAAACTATCTAGTGCTCTTTTTGCGGGTCAGGGTAATCAGTGCCTTTGTATGGATCCCCAAACCTCCCAAGGACAGCTGCTATATTAGGGAGTCAAAGTAGAGTTCACAGTGATAGTGCTTTGATGCTTCTTTGCTCAGGTTTCATTTGGGGTAGAGCACCCCCAGAACCGTTTAACACGTACTATAGTCCTAGTCTCTGACCATATGGAATTCTACGTTAATTATGACTTGGAGGCCTGTGCTTACAAATCTCATGCAGATTAGAAAATACACAATATTTTTCTTAGGAGACAATTTTTTTTATTACTTAGTAAAAAATGCAGGGTAACGTCAAAGGTAAACTTTATCTACCTTTTATTTTTAGTCCCTTGTCTCTAAAAAGTAAGTAACTTTATTATATTGAGTGTTTGCAATTTGAGTATCATATTAATCTTTTAAAGCTTTCCTTGACTTTACACCTGAATATGACTTCTTTAGGCTAAAATAGACCAGTAGTCTTTATTTCTGATGTCCAGGAATCTCTAATGATCTCTTTTCTCTTAAAAAAAGGCCATCAGTTTCCAGCTGAGGTGGCTGTAGAGACTGAGATTATGGGCAAGGATCCCCAGTAACCTAAACGTGATGAATAATGTTTCTAATGAAATTGGAGAGGCTGTGCCAGTGGTTTTGGAAGGAAAATAGAGTTGGATTTTACAAGGAAGGACTAAAGAGTATAGTAAATGAGAAAGAAGTTCAAAGAGATGAGAGGGTGATTTAAGAATTTTTACATTTAACCTTATTCTTATATATAATTTGATGTTTAAAACAACACCTTGTGGGGGGATTGAGACAGGGGCTACTTACTAAGTAGTACAAAGTATTTCAACATTTCGGAAGTGGATACAGTCATTCCAATACATGCCAACTAAATAGTTACCCTGCCTTCTTGTGGTAAGTATCCTTCAATGCTGAGAGCTCAGAACTTGCTTCATGAGCTTGCTTCATGAGTACAGGGAGTTGATGCCTTTGGTCTACCTTTGTCTCTTTTGACTCCTGAGCCCAAAATCCATCATTTTAGTTTCCATCATTGTTGTATGTTTCTGTTGGCCTTCTGATCCACACAAAGGTTTATTTTGTTTTTTTTTGTTCTTTGTCATGGTTATAATTATTTAAAAAAAATGATTAAGGTAGGATTGGGAAAGTGCTTGAAGTATAAATTCAAAAATGCCAAACTAAATGGAAATCTCCTTGACTATGTTTTTTAATTTTAGAAAATAATGCTTTTTTTTAATAAGTGCTAGGTGTTTGGGGCAAAAAGTTTCCCAACTCAGAGTCAACTTAACCTGAAGTCTCATTGTCTTCTCAGACCACTCCTATTTTGCTTCCACTCTCTCCACTCTACCAAAATGGCAAATCTCCAAAGTCTTCCTGTCTCCAAAGCCAATAGAAAATTTTAAATCATCTTCCTTGTACTCCCAGCAGCATTTGACCACTTGACCTCCACTCATCCTCAAAATGCACTCTTCTGTTGGCTTGTGGACACCATGTTCTCACTTTTCTTCCTACCTTTCTAGTTATTCATTCTTAGTATTCATTGTCAGTTTCCCTTTCTGTTTTTGACCTTTAAATTTTGGAAGGCCTCATGACTACCCTTTTTCTGCTCACACTACATTTTCTTCCCTAGGTGATTTTAATAATGTCCTCAGCTTTCAACACTATATTCTGATGTCTCCCAAATTCATATACAAGTTTTCTGAGCGTCTCTATACCCACTCCCTTAGTGACATTTTTGTTTAGATGACTCCAAATAATTTTGCTCTTAACATATCTGAAACTGAACTTTTAATCCTTTAGATTTGGATCTACTCTTCTTCTAGTCTTCTGCAGCTCAGTGAATTCCATCAATATCTTTGCATTTGCTCTTGCTCAAAATTACAGAATCAACCTTGATGCCAATTTTCCCCATACCCTTACATAAATCCATCACTAAGTTCCATAAATTTTGCTGCCTAAGTAGAATTTATGTGGAATCTGACCACTAAATCTGCTGCCACCACTAGTTTACTGCAAGCCACAAGCCTGTCTCCTTTAGCCAATATATTAGCTTCCTATTTGGTCTTGCCACTTCCAATCTTGCCAAACTTGAGTCCATTCTCCATGAATTGGGCAAAAAAATCTATTTAAAATAGAAATCAGATTTTGTAATTCTCTTCAGGGTTACTCTGAGTTCTCCAAGGGGTAGACACCAAGGTACAATTAAATGTGTATGGATTTTATTAGGAAAACTCTTATGAGAAAAAATGGGAAAGGATCTGGGGAAGGTTAGAGGCCATCAAACGATGCCACAAGGCTGATTCCAAGATAAGGAGAGAGGGAAAGAAGGTCGAGTGTCAATGTCCCAGACTGTGGTCAGTCTAAGGATAATGTGGCAAGGCTGTGGAAGAGTCTTTGAGTCAAAGTTGCCTGTTAAAGGAGTCAGTTTTTCCCAGGAATTGGTCTGCTTTGTAGATCAGCTGCACTCAGTCACTGGCTTTCAGCAGCCTGTGGGAAGTGCCGCCTTGGCGTAAATGCAGCGGTGGATATCAGAATGCAACAGCTGGGGTCTTTGGACAGTTATGCTACCTCTGTATGTGACACATAGGCACATTCTCATGGGCACCTGTACTACTTTCCTAGGGCTGCCATAACAAATTGCCGCAAATTGGGTGGCTTAAAATAACAGAAATTTATTCTCTCAGAATTTAGGAGGCTAGAAGTCCAAAATCAAGATGTTGGCAAGGTTGGTTCTTTCAGAGGTTCTGATGGAGAAAACATTCCATCCCTTTCTCCCAGCTTCTGGTGGTTGCTGGCAATCCTTTGCATTCCTTGGCTCATAGATGTATGATTCTAATCTCTGGCTCCATCTTCACCCTGGGGCCTCTCTCTCTCTCTCTGTGTCTCTGTGTGTCCTCTCATCTTATAAGGAAAAAACTCATCGGATTTAGGGCCCACCCTAATCCAATATGACCTTGTTTTAACTAATGCATCTGCAAAGACCCTATTTCCAAATAGGTCACATTCTGAGGTTTGGGGGAACATGAATTTCTGGGGGAACCTATTCAATCCACTATATTGCCACACCTCCCTAAGTCTTAAATAAGTAGAACACAAATAGATTAAAGTGATTGAGATTTAATGAAGATGAGTATTGTATAAAAGATGCAGTTGGGATGAGGTAGGAAGGAATGGAATGCCTCAAGTCAGCAGGAACACCAGAAAAGAGGCTCTGAGAGTCCTAGAGATGGAGTATGATGTTACGAATGGAGTGGAAGAGATGTTTCAAAGTGAAAATATGCAGAAGCTGATAACTTGCTAAATAGAGGAAAGGAGGGAAAGAAGGTGTAAATGCTTGATCTGACTGATGTACAATAGTGTCTTGATTAGAAAATAGTGTCCCTCTTCTCTAGACATGTAGGTGTGATGCTGGCCCTGATATCAGTTCCCCTACATTGAACCCAGCATATATGGGGTTAAAACCAAAAGCACTCATTCCACGTCCCAGCTCCTCTAAATTGCATTCACATGTAGATATCGATTGTTTTAACCCTTTGTATCCCTGAACCTCACAAGGCAAATATAAGTAACACATTGTTACAGCCCAAGTGGCCTTATGTTCGGGGGGGGGGGGGGGGGGGGGGCGCTCACTGAAGTTTGGTTAGTTAAGGGTCTTTTGAAGTCTTGTTACAGGGAAACTGATGTCCAGAGAATATCCAACAGCTGAAGCTGAAGCTTCCCCAACTCCCTGGCTTCCTGGCACCGAGATCCACCATTCATCACGGAGGCTGACACCTGCAGCTCTCTTATCTCCGCCAAATGCAGGCTGGTGGGAGGACGTGGAACTGCAAGGCCACAGCTCCCCCTCCCCTGTCTCAAACTTTGTAACTGTTAATTGGCGACAGTTTCTTTCTTCTCCCTGGGCCCAATTTCAGGTGGCCCTGGGAGATTATCAATGGAGCCCTAAAACAACTGCTATAGGGATAACAACTGGCCCGGCACCAGAATGTCTGGGACCCTCAAAAATTTTCTCTCACCAGATGGTTAAAGTCATGTAGACAGCACATTCCTGCCCATAGATTTTCTTTTAAAAACCCCAGTTCCCAGTGCCTCAGGAGGTGGACTTTGCAGCATGAGCCCACTGCAGCCTCATTTTGCTGGCAAAATTACACTTTTTTTTCTCTTCCTCAATCCCTTGTCATTGTGTTCATTGATTCGGCTATGGTGACAAGGTCCCAGTTTTCTGGCAACAGGTGCATTTTTGAATGGTGAAAAGTCATCTTTGCCCTTCTGTTTATAGCACATCTATGAAACAAGACAAAGCAGTGGGCGTGAGCTAGTCACTAAACTGGGAGTGAGGGTTCTATAACACAGTGAAGCATTCCCGTTCTTGAAGAGCAAAGTGTCTTGGGCAGGGATCAGAGGAAGTAGAAACATAGGCACTTTAATTCCTACATTTCTGCATTACAGAAGAACGCAGACTCTGATGTACAGTACAAGATCCTAAAATAGATCTGCTCTAGATTTCAAGTGAAGAAAAGCTCTGTTGCCCTTCGTGTGTGTATTTTGCACAAAGCTGAGCTGTTTTGCAGCATTTTCTTCCACAGTGCTTCTATATTCTCAACCAGAGCAAGGTTTAAATCAGAGTTTCTTGACCTTGGTACTATTGATATTTTGTTGGGGGGTGGTGCTGTCTTGTGCATTTAGGATGGTTAGCAGCATTTCTGGCCTCTACCCACTAGATGCCATTAGTGCACTCCCCTCCCCCCAGTTGTGACAGCCAGCATTATCTCCAGACATTGCCAAATGTCCCATGGGGACAAATTACCCTTGGTTGAGAATCACTGGTTTAAATCATGGCTGTCACATGCAGGATATACTTGGTCTTCAGAGGAAGAGCTCTTAACATGATAACATAATGAAGGAGATGCGCTAGACAAATTACATACCAGGTAAAGAGGATTTGATTTAAAAGCTCTGAATATTGCCAGCTTTGCTGATGACAGCGTATTTCAGCCAGGGCACTGTAGTGATACTTGAGAAGTCTTTCAATCACCAGCCAAGTTTTGGAAGAAAGATGCAACAAATGGCCCATTCCTTTCTCCTCTCCTGGCCCTTAGATCTTATTGAAAAACTTTCAAAAGGGAGATTACCTGAGTCCTATCCATGACTACAAATGAATGCCTAAGAATTGTCAACTTAGCCTATTTCACGTATCATCATATTTGTAATTTGCTAAATGTCTTGGATAAAATCTCTGAAGGTTGGAAAAGCCCAGGAAGGCTTTTTGATTTACTCAGCTCTCTTGATGCCCAGTCTCTCTAATGTAAATGTAATTGATGTCTTCTACTTGTTACCAAGATAGAATGTTGAGTTTTGAAAGCTTTTCTGAGGTGCAGTTGGGATTTCTTGGTGAGATTTGCTGATATTTCTTTTCTCTGAGTAAGAGTGTCATCACAGCAGGTCTGCTCTCCCCGCATTGAGTTCAGTGGAGTTAGCACCCCGGCAAAGCATGCTCTCTCCTTCCTAATTCTCTTTAACTTTTATTTGTAGCTTTGTTCTGTGGGGATCCTGAACCCACAGTGAATAAAATGTGGCAGATATCAAAACTGCTGACACTCTTTCAAAGCAGACTGAGAGAGCCGCCAAATTTCAGGGTTGTGCTTAATTTGAAAAATTGGTTAGGAAGTCTTGCATGCAGGGAAGCATCTGGGATGTTTGAAAAATGGCATTGGTGTTCCTCGCTGGAGAGAGGAGGCTGTTGACCAGTGTGGAATGAAGCAGGCACGCTGCTCTGCATTTAAGCTTTTTTTTTTTTTCCATTTTCTTCCTTTTTTTTTTTTTTTTAAAGTATGTGTCTTCTCCTTTTATCATGGAGGGGCTTTAAAATATCACCACGCATCTTCCTATCTCTCTGGACTTGATGGAAGAAGAATAACTAGAGTGGATCATATGTGAGGGTATCTGGCACAAGCTGCCTGTCGTACATCACACTTATTCCCCACCGCCATTTCAAATGCTAAATGGCGGCCTCAGAAGATTTCTCCCTGTGGTGTCTCCAGCAGGAGTTTCCTTGACTGTATAACAATCAGATCTGACCAGATGGTGATGAGTCCGGGAATGCTTTCTGAATGGATGCTTTGTAATCATTCTTGCTAGGCTTCCTAATTCTAAGTGGACCAATCAGCTTTAGGCTGTGAAAGTTACAAGAAATCTCACAGTTTGGACTAAAAGACTATTACCAATTGTGATTTCCCGAAGTTCAATGGGAAGGCAATTTTCCCTGTCTGCAGTAATTTTATTTTAAGTGACTGAAGTGACAGATTGACAGCCGCAGTCTGGAGACCTCATTACACAGGCTTGGACCCTGTCACCGCCTTTTTATATATTCAGCTCATATTAGCAAGATCATTGCTACATCTCTGGTCTGTATATCATTCCCGCACACTCTGAGGTTTGAGCTTCTCAGTGGGTGGCTGAACTTCATGATCTTGGTTGCTGTAATGGGTGCTGTGGGGCATCACCCAGATCCCCCTTTAGAGTCAATCTACTCATTCGCAGAGCTTTTTGGCTGCTAATGGCTCGCAGTTGGGTCCCTCTCCAGAATGGAGTTGCCCTCAGCTCCCTCAGCAGAAGGGAGCTGCTTCTACCACGATCCCTTCACTCCTCCCTCCCTCTGAGGCACCCACATCTAGTCATTGGGCTAGGCAGGGGTATGAAGGTCCTTTGCCTCAATCTAAAGGACCATCTCCATTCCAGAGTTCTGTAAGGGGTCAGCTGAGGCCTCTGTGATAACTGTATTGCAGTTCAACTTCTCCTCTGCCCAGTCCTGCTCCCTTTTTCCATCACACTTGATGTTCCCCTAGAACACTTCCCAACTAACTTCCTGCACACGATCTCCCTCTCAGAATCTGCTTCTGGAACCCAAACTAAGGCAATTTTAAATACACACAAAACTAAGGGAGCCACTTAGGAAAAAAAAAAAAAAACAAAAAAACAGCAGTGAATGTTTTATCCTCTATTCATTTCAAGGACATTTCTCAGTTGCAGCCTAAGAATGATTTATCAGAACACCATCTTTCTTTTAATGCTGGAGGTAATGTGATTTTTTTTCCATTAAGTAAAAGGTTATGATAATCATGCAATCAACATTAATTGAGCATCTTATCCATGCTAGGTATTGGGCCAGATGCAGGTGACATAAAGATGATAGGGTCTCTGCTCCTGAGAAGCTCACTGTCTAGGGAGAAGTCAGTATAACCTCTTCCCCCCAAAAACCTATAATGGACTGTGGCAAGAGGCCATGGTGAGGAAGGGAAGACAGTGGAGGAATAAACACACAGCCAAATGACAAAGTCACAGCTTAAAGCCTCCCAGCCCCTTCTCCTACCTTTCTTTTCTCTCTCTCTTTCCTCTCTCTCAGAGTTCTTCAGGATAGTGGTGCTTCCCATATTCTTAGAATTCTTTTATTACTTGGAAATATACTAACTTTGTGCTTGTTGGTCTTAACTTTAGATTACAAAAATGCCGTTATATGTTCTACAACATTTTAGAGATTCTGCTCTATACTGAAATGAGCATTGCATTTCATTTCAATGCAAATATTCCCTCCATTCTGGTCCTTTACTGTAGTTTAGTAGAACGAAAATTCTTATTCCTTGTTGATTATGCATAATGCTCGAATCTTTATGAAAATAGTTGTCTAAATTTGTGTTTAAGTTTTAAATTGAAGTTTGGACATTTGTAAGGTATAATGTTTTGCAGAATTGTAGTTGCTCTATTCACATCTGTTTATCATCTATTTTATATCATTAACTTGAGGATGTTTTCAGTGGGAGTGAGATTTAAAAATACTAAAGCCTATTTAAAATGAAAACTGTTGAGTCTAAGAAGTTAAAACTCTCCTCAGATTCTACATAAGTCTATTCCTAAACTAGTTATGTGAGTATATTTCAAAGGAAATTGTGTATATTTAGGATATATATGTAGGTGACATATATGGTCTAATGGATTTGGCAATAAAGAAAAGTAGAAAAATATTTTGTCAGAGATTAGGGAGAAAGAAAGAAAAATGCAAATGAAGTCCTTTAGATTTACTAACATTTTTGGCCAAGTTGACCACATACTATAAATAGGAATCATTTCTGAGCCCATATTAGAAGGAGTCAGGTGTGCAGAACTGATGGGGTGGAAGATGATCAGTCACCTTTTGGAATGGTAAAGGAAGCTAACATTTTATGCAAGTGCCTACTCACAGCAGAGTCTGCGTAATGATCTAACGCTCTCAGTTTTTATTTGAAAGTGAGCAAAGCAGTGCAGAGTCATAGTAAGTTAAAGCCTCTGTATTTTTTTTTTTTATTATATCTCCCATGATTTTTCATTCCTCTGCCACTTCTTATGATGCCTGCCTTGCTTCTGGCTTTTTACGACCAGGAGCTGGTCAGGGGATGCAGCCGTTTATCTCAGGAGACATTCTGCTGATTGGGAGAACATGGTCAGTTGCAAATAGTCTCCACAGGTAAGGGGTCTGACACCACACACTCACATGCATTCCTTTATTAGAGCATCAGACACAGCAAGAAGACAGTGGGCTTGGGGCAGGGGACAGGGGAGAGAGGGTGAAATGGAGGAGAGAGAATGCTAGGTCTAGGCTTGTTAGTCACCGACAGGCAGCAACAGCTCTAAGATCTTCTAGCTTCACGCATTTCCTTTAGCTGTAGCTCAGCAACATGTGACTCCTCATGTCCTCCTTTGATTATGATCTAGATTCTTCAGGACCATCCTGAACGTGCCTCTGTAAAACCCAGAACTAACCTTTCTGTCCTATTTGACACTATTCTGTGTAATCTGACACTGTCGATTCTGTGTCCACCTATTCAGTTCCTCTCTACAACAGTTCATCTCGGAACCTATTGGAAGGTTCCAACCATCTTGGAACCCTTGGAACAGTTCATCTGGACCCACTTCCTTTGTCTCTCCTGTAAAGCAGAATTTTCCCAAACTGTGGGCCATGTTCCAAAGGTGCCACAGGAGATGACTTGAGGTGACTCACAGACAGGGCATTAAATAATATTCCATCACATAGTGAGAATTCTATTGTGTCTCCTTTTAAATTATTTTTAATTTGTGTTATTTTAGATTGTGGCAAGTTAGTCCTCACAATCTTGCTAGAAAATCTTTATTTTAACTAAGAAAGAACAGCTCCCAGGAGCTGAAGCACATGCTGAAGTATCACAGCTAATAGTATTGGATTCAGTATAAACATTTAAAATTGTATTTATTTATTTAATTTTATTTAAAGTCTATTTTTTAGAGCAGTTTTAGGTTCACAGCAAAATTGAGAGGAAGGTACAGAGATTTCTCATATACCCCTGATCCCACCATGCATAGCCTCCCCCTCTGTCTACATCCCCAACAGACTGGAACATTTGTTACAACTGATGAACCTACATTGACACATCATGAAAACTTACCTTTAAGGTCATTTTCCGTTTATTATGCCAAGTAATGCTAGTTTTCTTTTTATAGCAGTGATACAAAGTTTTGTTTTAAAATAAAGTAAAAAATGTGCCAGTTCAAAGAAAACCATTGCATCAATAATAGTACAGGTGATACACTAATTTGGCAAAAGTCCCGAAGGTGATACTTGAATAATTGAAGTTTGGAAAACACTGATCTTTTGGTATTTTTGCTTTTGTTTTTTACTCTGCTTAGCACTCTTGCGTGAATCCCATTTGTTTCTATGGCTTTAAATACTGCCAGTATTTTGAAGTCTCCCAAATACACATCTGTCTTCTGAGATTCAGGGTCATTATATGATCGTTAAGTGTGTCCACAGGCTCACCCAGTCAAACGTGAACCCATTTTCTTCATTATAAAACCCTTCCTCCTCTGATGTTCCCAACTACCATTAACGGTGTTCCACCCCTCTCACCCAAGTAAGCAACGTGAGAGACCTCTGAATCTCCTCCTTTCCCGTCCCAGTGCTTCCCATACAGAATCCTTCTCCAAATTCTGTGGGTTCTTCCTGTTGAATCTCTTTTGACTCTGTTCTCTTTCATCCATGTCTATCAACAGTGCCATAACTCCGGCCCTCACAGTCGGTTGCTTGGACCAATACATTTGCTTATTAACCGAATTCTCTGTCTCCTTTATTGATTCCCCTCCCGTCCATTCTGCTCACCACTGCCTAAGTTATTTTTGTACTGTATAAATCAATACATGTCACTCCATTGTTTAAACCCTTTGTTAGTTTTCACTTTCTTTCTTGAAATGATATAAACTCCTTTATTTGATATGTGAAACCCTTCATGGTCTGCTTTTTGACCACCCATACATCTTTTCTCATTTCCTACATACCTCCTGATTTCCCACCTCACACCATAAATTATAGCAACATTTATAGTTTCCTAGGGTACTGTAACGTGTTACACCTCTTTGCCTCTGTACACATGGTTCCCTCTACTAAAGAGGAGGTCTGTGAAGAGTTTAAGAGCAAACTATTTCAGTTTGATGCCTATCACTGTCACTTATGTGATCTTGGTAGATAAACCTTTCTATGCCTCAATTGCTTTATCTGTAAAATGGGGATATTTGCTAAGAAGAATACACATTTCACAGGTTTGTTTTGAGGATGTAATGATTTAAATATGTGAAATGCCTAGACTAGTGCTTGAAACATAGGAAGTGCTATATAAATGACTTATTATTACTGTCACTCTGAATGCCTTTTCTTCCATATCAACTGAGTGAACTCCTATAAATTCTTAAAGACAAATCTAGTATCATCTCCTCTGTGAAGTCTTTACTCATATCTCCAGGGGTATGTCTTTTCCCTTTCAATGTGCCCTCACTGTAACTGTAATGTGCATATTTATGCAAATATCATACTTCATTGCCCTTCTTTTTTTTTTTTTTTCTATTTCTCCCACTAATAGGTTGTGAGCTTCTTGGGAAAAAGGATCATGTTTTACTTATTTTGATCTACAAATAGTCCGTGCTCAGTTTGTCAAATGAATAAATAAATACAGGAAGTTACATGGTCCTTTAAAAACGTTTTCCCTTGGAAAATTTCAAACACACACAAAAGTAGAGGTGCTCATATAATGAACCACCATACACCCCAAACCTAGCTTTAGCCATCAGCATACTGCCATTTTTGTTTTGTCTATTCTTTCCTCTTTTCTTGATAGAGCATTTTAAAGCAAACCCTAGACATCATATTTTTTATTCATAAATAAATCAGTAGGTATTATTAGTGGATAAGGAATTAAACATAATCACAATGAACAAATTGACAGTAATTCCTTTATATCTTCTAATACCCATTCCATATTTAGTTTTCCCCAATTATTTCCAAAAATGTCTTTGAATTTTTGGTTTGCTTGGATGAGGATCCTCCCCACCAAAGTCTATATAGTATTGCATTTAGTTAATGTGTCTCCAAACTCTTAATTTCAAAGAGCATCCCCTCTTATACCATTTAATTTTTAAAGAAACTAGGTTATTCTTCTTTAGCATTTGCCACATTTTGGATTTGGCTGATCTTTTGGAATTGGCTTTTTTCCACTCAGTATAGATTCTTCCAGGTTGTTGTATGTATCAATTGTTCATTCCTTTGAATTGCTGAACAGTATTCCATGATGTGGATGTACCACAGTTTGGTTAACCATTCACCCATTGGAGGATATCTGGATTGTTTCAAGTTTTGGCTATTATGAACAAAGCTTCTGTAAACATTCATGTACAGGTTTTTGCGTGAACATAAGTTTTCATTCCTCTGGGATAAATTCCCAAGAGTAGAATTGCTAGGTCATACCATAGTTGCATGTTTAGTTTTTAAAGAAATAAACTGTTTTCCAGAATGGTTGTACTATTGTATATTCCCACCATCAACGTATAAGTGATCCAGTTTCTCAGCAGCCTCATTAGCATTTGGTGTTACCATTTTTTTGATTTTAGCCATTCTGAGAGTGTAGTAATATCTCATTGTGGTATCAATTTTCATTTCCCTAATGGCTTATGATGTTCAACATCTTTTCATGTGCTTACTTGCTTTCTTAGTACATTTGGGCTGTTATAACAAAATACCACAGGCTGGGTAGCTTATAAACAATAGAAATTTGTTTCTCAGTTATGCCAGCTATGAGTCCAAGATCAAGGCATGGTCATGTTCTGGTGAAAATTCTCTTCCTAGTTCATAGCTGGCACCTTATCACTGTGTACTCACATGGTAGGCGAAGGAGCTCTGTGGAGGTCTCTTTAATGAGAACACTAATCCTTCATGAGGGCTCCACTCTCATGACCTAATACTAACACATTGGGCATTAGATTTTAACATATGAATCTTGGAGGGACACAAACATTCAGACCATAGCACTTACTACCTGTATATATAAATATCTGGTCATATATTTGCCCATTTTGTAGTTGGAGTATTTGTTTTCTGCTGTTGAGTTTTGAGTGTTCTTTGTATACTATAGTTATACTCATCCTTAATAAGATATGTATCTTGCAAATATTTTATCCCACTCTGTAGCTTGTCTTTTCATTCTCTTAACAGAGTTTTTGCAAAATAAAATTTAATTTTGATGAAGTCAAATTTATTAGTTTTTCTTTTTATGGATTGTACTTTTGGTATCACATCTAAGAATACCTTGCCTAGCCCTAAATCCACCAATTTTTCTATTTTTTTGAAACATCTTTATAATTTATAGTTTATAGTTTACATTTTAGATTTAAATACATTATTTTGAGTTAATTTTTTTGTATAAGGTCTGAGACTTAGATAAAGGTTTTTGTTTGTTTGTTTGTTCTGCTTTTTGCTATAGATGTCCAATTGCTCCAGAACCATTTGTTGAAAAGGCTGTCTTTCCTCTACTGAATTACTTTTGCACTTTTGTAAAAAATCAGTTGCGCAAATTTATATGCATCTATTTCTGTTCCACTTTTTCTGTTGTCCTTTTTCTGTTCCACTGGTCTGTGTGTTTATCCTTTGGCCAATACCACATCATCTTGGTTACTGTAGCTATGTATGTCTTGAAATCAGATAGACTGATTCCTACCACTTTATTCTTTTTTATTGAGAATTGTTTTAGCTATTCTAGTTCCTTTGCCATCCCATGTAAAATTCAAACTAATCCTGTCTATATTTACAAAAAGTCTTGCAGAGAATTTGATACAAATTGCATTAAACCTGTATATAAATTTGGGGGAGAATTCACATCTATGCTATGTTGTCTTCTAATCTATGAACACATATGCTTCTCTGTTTATTTAGCTCTTCTGTGATTTCTTTCATCAGTGTTTTATAGTTTTCAGCATATAAGTTCCATATATGTTTTGTTATATTTACATCTATTTCATTTTGGGGGGGGGCAGTTATAAATGCTATTGTATTTGTATTTCAATGTCCACATGCTCATTGTTAGTTTATTGAAGTACAGTTGATTTTTATATGTTTATCTTGTATCCTTTGATCCTATTGAACTCAATTATTAGCTCTAGAAGTTTTTTCGTTTTAATTTCTTGGGATTTTCTACATAGACATGATATTTGCAAATAGTGACAGTTTTTTTTTTCCCTTTCTGATCTATATGCTTTTTATTTCTTGTTCTTGACTTATTTGTACTGGCAAGAATTCCCAGTACTATGTTAAATAAGAGCAGTGTGAGTGCATTTCTATGCCTTGTTTCCACTGGAAACAAGGGGGAAGATATTCAGTCTATTACTACTGGGTATGTTAGCAGTAGAATATTGTAGATATTCTTTATCAAATTGAGAAAGTTCCTCTCTATTTGTACTTTTCAGAGTTTTTATCATAAATAGAAGCTGAAATTTGTCAAATGCTTTCTCTGCATTGATATGATCATGGTTTTTTTTCTCTTTATCCTCTAATTTGGTGGATTACATTGATCTTTTTTTTTCAAATACTGAACCAGACTTGCATACCTGGAATGAACCACACTTAGTCTGGTGCATAACTATTTTTATATTTTGCTGAATCCTATGCATTAATATTTTGTTAAGGATTTTTGCATATATATTCTTGAGAGATATTGGTCTATAGTTTTCTTTTTTAGTACTGTCCTTTTCTGGTTTTGATTTCAGAGTAATACTAACTTTATAAAATTGAGAAATATACCCTCTATTTTTCTAGAAGAGAGTGTGTAGAATTGGTGATAATACTTTAAACATTTGTTAGAATTCTGGTAAAAACATGTGGGCCTGAATATTCCCTTTTTGGGAGTTTTTAAATTACAGATTCAACTTCCTTTAGCAATTCTTTGAGGGTAATTATCTTGGTAACAAATTCTTTTAGTTTTCTTTCATCTGAGAATGTTTTGATTTCCCCCTAATTGCTGAAAGCTATTTTCATTGGATATAGGATTCTGGGTTGACAATTTCTTTCTTTCCACATTTGAAAAATGTTGTGCCACTTCTTTCCGGACTTCATGTTTTCTGATAAGTAATATACTGTTCATTCAAATGTTTTTTTTCCTACAAGTAAGATGTCATATCTCTCTAGCAGCTCAAGATTTCTTCTTTGTTTTTCTCTTCAGAAGTTTTACTATGATGTTTCTCGGTGTGGATTTCCTTGAGTCTCGCCTATTTTTAGATCACTTAGCTTCTTGAATATGTATGTTTGTCTTTTGCCAATTTGGGGGACTTTTTAGCCATTATTTGAGTACTTTTTAAGCTTTATTCTCTTTCTCCACTACCTCTGGAACTGTGATTTCTTGAATGTTAAATATTTTGTTATAGTTCCACAAGTCCCTGAATATCATTTTTTCCCCTTCCTTTACTTCTTTATTGGTCAAAGTTAGCAGTTGCAGACAGAGTCTATTCCATTTTCTGAAAGAGAATTTTTTCTTCTTTCTTCTTCTCTCTCACAGAATTACTGGGAGGACTAGAGATGAGCTCTCGGTTAAGCTCCCAGAACCACTCCAGATCCACTCTGCAGATTTGTCCCATTCATGAAGTTGGGAAGAGAAACCCCACAACGTTTGCTGCCCCTGTACCAGCAAAATGGAGGCCCCCTGTCCAGCACGTGTCCCCACATAGCTTACTTCTGAATCAAAGTCTCATATTGATGCTTATGATTAGTAGACCCAAGCATATATCTGCTTCCAAACAGCAAGAGGGGCTGGGAAATGTAAGCCTTTTTTCCCCATCTTTATTGAGATATAATTGAGGTATAACATTGTGTAAGTTTAAGGTGTACAACATGTTGATTTGATACACTTAAATATTGAAAAATGATTATCACAGAAGTGTTACTTAACACCTCCATAACCTCACATAATACCATTTCTTTTTTTGTGGTGAAAACATTTAAGATCTACTCTCTTAGCAGCTTTCAAATATGTAATACAGTATTATTAACTATAATCACCATGCTGTACATTAGATCCCTAGAACTTATTCATCTTATAACTGGAAGTTTGTACCCTTTGACCAACATCTCCCCGTTTCCCCACCCCTAGCCCCTGGTAGCCACAATTCCAGTCTCAGTTTCTATAAATTCAGCTTTTTTAGAGTCCACATATAAGTGATATCATACAGTATTTGTCTTTCTCTGTCTGACTTATTTCATTTAACATAATGCCCTCACATTCCATCCATGTTGTCACAATGGCAAGATTTACTTCTTTCTCATGGGTGACTAATACTCCATTCTACCACATCTTTTTTATCCATTCATCCATAGACAGATACTTAGGTTATTTCCAAATCTTGGCTTTGTGAATTATGCTGCAATGAACTTGGGATTGCAGATATCTGTTGGAGGTCCTGATTTCCTTTGGATGTATACCCAGAAGAGGGATTTCTGGATCATATGATAGTTCTATTTTTCATTTTTTGAGGAATCTCCATACTGTTTTCTGTAGTGGCTGCACCAATTTTCATTCCCACCAAGAGTGCACAAGGGTTCCGTTTTCGCCACATCCTTGCCAACACTTGTTATCTCTTGTCTTTTTCATGATAGCCATTCTAACAGGTGTGAGGTGATATCTCATCATGGTTTTGATTTGCATTTCCCTGATGATTAGTGATGGTGAGCACCTTTTCATGTACCTGTTGGCCATTTGAATGTCTTCTTTGGAAAAAATGTCTGTTTAGTTCCTTTGTCCATTTTTTAATCAGATATTTTGTTTGTTTGCTTGTTTTGGTGTTTTTTTTTTTCTTTTGAGCTGTAGGAGTTCCCTACATATTTTGGATATTAACTCCTTATCAGATATATGATTTGCAAATATTTTCTCCCATTTCTTAGGTTGTCTTTTCATTTCATTGATTGTTTCTTTTGCCGTGCAGAACTTTTTAGTCTGAGGTAGTCCTGCTTATTAAATTTTGCTTTTGTTGCTTGTGCTAGTGGTTTCATATCCAAAAACAATCATTGCCAAGACCAATTTCAAAGCATCCAAGTTGGAAAGGAAGAAGTAAAATTGTCTCTGTATGTAGAGGATATGATCTTATGTAGAAAATCCTACAGATTCCACCAAAAAAAATGTTAGAACTAAACAACAAATTCAGTCAAGTGTCAGAATACAACATCAACCTAGAGAAATCAGTTGCATTTCTAAACACTAACAAGGAAATACCTGAAAGAGAAATAAAGAAAACAGTATAATCACAATAGCATCCAAAACAATAAAACACTTAGGAATAAACTTAACCAAGCAGGTGAAAGATCTGTACACTGAAAACTATAAGACCTTGAAGAAAGAAATTGAAGAAGACACAAATAAATGAAAAGATATCCTGTGTTCATGGATTGGAAGAATGAATATTGTTAAAATGTCCATACTACTCAAAGCCACCTATAGATTCAATGCAGTTCTTATCAAAATTCAAAAGGCATTTTTTTTTTCACAGAAATAGAAAAAAAAATTCTAAAATTTGTGTGGAACCACAAAAGACCTTGAATAGCCAAATCAATCCCAAGAAAGAAGAACATAGCTAGACGCATCACACTTCCTGATTTTAAACTATACTATGAAGCCATAGTAGTCAAATTGGTATGGTATTGGCATAAAAATAGACACACTGACCAATGAAACAGGACTGAGAGCCCAGAAATAAACACTTGCTAATATGGTCAACTGTTTGACTAGGGATCCAAGAACACTTAATGGGGGAAGAATAGTTTTTTCAGTAAATGGTGTTGGGAAAACTGGGTAATTACATGCAGAATAATGAAATTGGACCTCTATTTTATAACACTCACAAAAATTAACTTGGAATAGATTAAAGACTTAAACACAAATATCACTTTTTAGAAGTCTTTTCTCTCCTTGTTATTCATATTGGATAATCTCTATTCTATCTTTCAGTTCCCTAATTCTTCCTCCGTCCCCTCCATTCTGCTGTTAAAGCCATCCATTGAGTTTTTTTTAGTTTTGGTTATTGTATCTTTTGGTTATAAAATGCATATTTGATTCCTATTGTATGATCTTTAAATATGTGAGTTCATTCTCCTTTAATTTCAGGAAAGTTTCCTTGCATTATAGTTTTTAGTATTTGTTCTGTTCCACTGATTTGATTTTCTTTTAAGAACTCCTTATAGACCTATGTTGGATTGTTTTTGCCTGTCTTGTATATTTATTACTTTCTCCAATCTTTAAAATTTCTATTCATTTCTGTTTTTTTAAATTTTTATTTTGTTCCCTCTTTATTCTACAATGGTTCATTCTATGGTGCCTATTTCTTCTTGTATTCCCTCTAGTTTAATCTAATCCTTAAACTTCAGATTTATGTTTTATTTGACAGCTTCTATAATTTCTTTGTGTTTTTGTAATATGAAATTCCAACTTTTTGTTGTGTAGCCATATTTTTCTATGGCTTCATTTTCATAAGTGTATAATTTACATTTTATTATCCTTGTCTATCTTGCAATATTTTTAATTGGGTTTAACCATAGTTCCTTTAATTGTTCATTTTAAGTGAGAAGGAGTTTCCTATAGTTTAGTAGAAGTGCCTGTTTGGCAGAAGTGAAGGTCAAAATTGCTTTTCCAGCTTCATAACTAGGTTTCCCTTTTGGTTTCACTGTGATATGTTAAAAAAAAAAAAAAAAAAAAAAGATATGTAGGGGCTGGCCCGGTGGCGTAGCGGTTAAGTTTGCACATTCCACTCTGGCAGCCCAGGGGTCACAGGTTCGAATCCCAGGCACGGACTGATGGCTCATGAAGCCATCCTGTGGCAGCGTCCCACATACAAAATAAAGGAAGATGGGCACAGATGTTAGCTCAGGGCCAATCTTTCTCACACACACACACCAAAAAGATGTTTATCTGCATAGCTGTATCTCTGATACTTTGAGATCTACCTCTTCTGCTTTCCTCTTTCATTAGAATCTAAATCTCTTCTCTCCTTTACACCCAAGAGTTTTTACCTTGAACAAGTGTTCTGTTCTGACCAATTTCTCTTTACTGTAGGGTTTTGACTATTTTTGAGATCCCAGAGGGCCCAGGCTGCCCCAACACCCTTAGACCTTTCTGCAATCCCCTTGTACTCACCTGCAGATAAGGACCTGTGTAGTTTCCCAGTAGTTATGACTGTCTTAAGTTTGGTCATTTGAGTCCTCCACTCTGAGTGGAGACCTCTTTTGGGAATGGATACTTCTTGGCAATTCCTGGGTTTCTTGGCTTTTAGAGCCCACCAGAAATCCCTTTGTTTTCCTTTTGCTTATTCCTGAATAGCTGCTGTTCTTCCTAGGTTCTTGCTGCTGTCAGTGTTTTAAATACACTTGTTCTTATACTGGGATTTATGGAATAATTCATCACCTTGTTTTGCAATTTATTCTGTTTATTACTGCGTAACAAATATGCCCAGAGCTTATTGACTTAGAACAACAATTTATTGTTATTATATCTCATTATATTTTGGGGTCATGGATTCAAGCTTGGCACAGTATGAGTGTCTCGCCTCTGTTTCAGAATGTTGCAACCTCAGGTGAGATGACGAGTGGTTGAGAGTTGGAACATCTGGGGGCTTGCCAAGCATCTTTTTTTCTCTTTCTCTTTCCACATGGCTAACATAGGCTTCCTCAGACTAGAGTGGCCTCAAGGTATTTGAAGTTCTTACATAGCAGCCAAGGTATCCTAGAGACCAAGATGGAAGCATCCAGTTTTCTTAAAGGCTAGGGCTGGAAATGGCATATCATCACTTTCACCTACTCTATTATTCAAAGCAGTCACAGCCCAGCCCAGACTCAAGGGCAAGGGAAATAGACCCTGCCTCTTGATGGCAGGAGTGTCCAAGAACTGTGGCCTCATTTAACTCAGCATAACATCCTAGTTATTCTCTTAGCTTTTTAAAAACAACAGCTTAATTGAGATATAATTCACATATCATACAATTCATCCATTTAAAGTGCACAATTTAATGATTTTTAGTATATGAACATAATTGTGTGACCTTTGCACAGTCAATTCTAGAACATTTTCATCATCCCCAAAAGAAACCCTGAAGCAATTAGCAGTAACTCCTCATTTCTGTTAGCTTTTGTAAGGAAGTTGGGGAGATTCAAAAAACATGACACCAGCACCACCACCATTTTGCTCACGCTTGTGATATACTTTTTTTTAAAGAGAATATTTCCAGTTTCTGAGGTATGTATTATTGAGACTAAGGCAAAGGTGCAATTTTAAAACATTCAGTAATATGAAATTTTCTTCCCTATTATCTAGTAGTTATTATAGGGAACATATGAAATCATGAAAATAAAAAGTTTGAAAAAGTTGAAAATCTATTCTACATGTATTATTGATTATTACTTAATTATTAAACAAAAGAGTAAAACAAGGTGTTTTGAGAACATATCACCATAGATTCTGTATATTTCTCAGTAGTTATAGTGTCAATCTTCCCGTATTAAATTATGAATGTACATATTCCTCACATTTAAAGCAGTGAATTCTAGAATTTTTGTAATAAAGTGAATGTTTGCCTGTACAGTTCTGTTTTCTCTTTTGAACCTATTTTAAAACCATGAACTTAAAAATCTGGAAACTGTAGAGAAAGAGATTTGAAGGGTGGATTGTGCAGCAGTGCCCTGGTAATGACAACTCAGTCTGCCAGGGCTGCTTCTCCTCCCCCGCCTTCCTCCTCCTCCGCCTTCTCCCTCATCCTGGCCTGGACCTCTGCAGCAAGGCTGCCTGGGTCACAGGTGTGGATGAGGATGTGACCTACATTTTCCTAAGTGGGGGATCCATAAAGGGGAGAAACTAGATCTTCTCTCTCCTTTGATTGGGGTGATCATATAATATATCATACCAATTGTGATGTTATTGTTCTGGAGAAATGCTGAACAGGAACAGTCCCCTGGGATAGCAGGTATACACTGGCCACTCCTGAGCAATCAAGATGTGTGGTCCTTACCTAAATACCTCTTGCTTTTCCTTCCTTTTAAACTGCCTCTGAGTCACATGGTGACCAAGGAATTGGGTGCTTTTCTCTCTGAGTATATATATATATATTTTTTTTTGGTGAGGAAGATTTGCCCTGAGCTAACATATGGTGGCAATCTTCCTCTTTTTTCACTTGAGGAAGATTAGCCCCGAGGTAACATTCGTGCCAATCTTCCTCCACTTTACATGTGGGTCGCCTCCACAGCGTGGCTGACAAGTGGAGCAGGTTCACGCCCCGGATCGGAACCCACGAACCTGGGCAGCCAAAGTGGAGCGAGGAGAACTTGAACCACTCGGCCACGGGGCCGGCCCCACTGACTATATTCTTTCAATAAAGAGACTAGTCAGGTTTGGCAATGGCAGCTGGGGAAGAAGATAGTTTTATGGAAAGTCACACCTCCATCAATATGTAATGTAAATACAGCCTATATTCAGATTTTTACTTATTCATTTGAAGAGAAAGCTGCATTTTTGTTACTGGAGTCACATATGAGTTATTTGGTGTTTTGTAAAATTATACCTAAATCTCCAATAAAACATGAGTGAGTGTGGACTGTGAACGATCAGATTAAATTCTCTCTCCAAACTTGATTCTCCATTTCTCTGTTGTGGAGATGGGCTTGGGCTCAGCACTTCTCTTAATCTGAGTTTCCTCCTCTAAAAAATGAGGGTGATACTAGTCCCTACTTCACAGGGTTCTTTTAAGGCATACGAGGTGAGGTGTGCAAAAAGCCTTCTATACACTTAAAGTCTTATGTAAATTGTAATCATATGGAGGTATTATTGTTCACCAGTGAGGAATTTGGGCCCTGAAATGAAGATTTTTGGGCTGGAATTTTGCCGTTTCATAAGTTATTTAGTGTGTATCTTATAAATTACTTAACCTCCCTAAACCTCAGTTTTATCTATAAGATGAGGATAAAAGCATACCTTGCTCATAGGACTGTGTAAGAATTGAAGGAGATAATATATGTAAATATTGTAGCCTGGTGCCTGGAAAATGCTAAGCGCTCATAGATGTTAGTTGTTATTATTAGTTATTATCATTAGTTCTATTAACCAAGTCAATGGGAAACTGGATAGAAGCATTTATTAATTTCAACAAGGTTTAATTGAGATTGTTCTTATCAATTTGTCATTTTATTCTATAGAAGTCTCACAAAGATTTGAGGGTTTTTTTTTCAAGGCTTTATTTCTGTTCTTTTCACACATAAATACGGTCTTCTTTGCTACATTAAAAGCTTAAATTCTAGAGTAGTAAAAGGCCAGTAGTGAAAAAAGGATTATCTATTTGTTCTTCTATCAACCTGTGCATTAGCACCACTCGGTCAGAGGACCGGGCTTGGTGGATGCCCCAGCATAGAGGACAACACACTTGCTCTCTCTCCACCCCGGAGCCCCAGCACATTTTTGGTCACTGAACCTGCAAGAGCCTGGACCCTTGGCCCAGATAGGATCCAATTCCCAGAAGGAAGAGGTGGCCTCCTGCCACTGACCTAGAATTGTGGCATTGTGATGTTCTACCATTTGATCTGATTTTTCGCAGCGATGTCGTGATCATTTCATGTTTGACACTCATTACCGCAGTGTGGTTTCATCTGTTCATACCACCGACCTAAATCCTCTTCAAAAACAGACCATAATGTCAGAACTCAGTTTTAAATTCAAGATTTGAAACTGATTTCATAGCTGGGTTGAAGCTAATTTGGACTCATCTATCTATAAAAGAATCTATAGCTATCTATAAAGATCTTTATCTTACTTTTATTTTTGTTTAAGCGCTCTGTGTGTTACAAAGGCCTCTATTCAGACATACAAAGAAACAGCTTGTTCATTTTTATAAATGATCTGATCTTTATCACAATTTACTGACTGGGTTAAAACAGTCTTCTTCAGGGATATATGTTCAGTTTTTCAGAATTCTACTTCCTTTTCATATTTCTCCCCAAGATGGAGTCTGCATATATAAAGGAGTTCACTGTCTCCCTTGGTTTCAGAGAAAGGGCTGCAGCTCTCTCTGTGTCTTTGTGCTGCTCTCTGCATCTTTATTGGATTCTGCAGCAATGATGTCCCTTATCAGCCTGTCATAGCTTGGTTTGTTGGCATCCTCTGCTGAAGCGTGTGGCTGAAGAACATGGGGTCTCTCCTCTCTGGTCTTGGACAATACCTAGGGTCCTATCTGCTGTTTTGACCCCACCTCAGCTCTTCCAAGTACAGTGGCTGCCACTGAGGTCTGGCTGTGATTCCCTTTTGATCTCCAGTCTGCATGGTCTGCAGCCCTCAGATATAGGTCTTGACCCCCTGCTTGTCATCCCGTCACTTACCAGACATCCTATCAGTTGCCTTCCACAGCCCTCCTCAGGGCATGTGAGAACTTCTGGATTCTTTCCATGCCACGATAGCCAAGCTGGAGAACTAAACTCAGGCCCTTTCTCTGCCTAACTCTGCCATGCCATTGACTTCACTCTGAAAGAGCTTCCCTAGGTTGGCTGGTCTCCTCCCTAAGCACCAAAGCAAAAGTGGAGGAAAAACCCTCTTAGGCTTCCGAGAATGGAGGAAGAATAGGATTTTTCTTAGCTCCTCATTGGTGAATATAGACTATTTTCTTTTCCTCCTAACTAAAAAAAAAAGGAACCTCAAGTTTTGAATCTTGTGTTCACTTAAACTCTACCACTCATTATTTCTTCTTTCTGAAATCATCTACTGTTTATATTTCATTTCTTGAAAAGTTTAGCTCAAAAAATTAGTAAATTTAGCTTTACTGCTGTCTTAATTCCCGGTGATGTCAACATCTACAAGAGCATCCATCCAATATCCTAGCCTCTCATACCCTTGGCCTTATATCCTCCAATGATATTGGTCCTATTTCTGCCACTCATTCTTGTGTGTGGCCTAGATTTTGTCACTATTCTTAACTATATTCCTTCTATCATTTCCATTTCTAGTTTCCCATTCTCTGAACACTTCCCATATTTCCAGTTGACTCCCCTTTAATAATCTAACTCCAACAATCCTTTTACACTCAGCGACTTAAAATTAGCAGATCCACCACCTTTTCCATGTCCTTAACTCAGCACATGTCCTCACACTCTTTCTTATTCAGTAAAACTTCCACGTTTTATCATTATAATCACTCCTTAGCTATGCAACCACAGCCTCCTTGTATCTCTCGTTTCATTACACTATCTGGCAGAATCACAACTGTAGTTAAATCCAACTGCTTGCCTAACCTGTGCCCATGTACGGAAGCTTGAACATGGGTGGAGAAAAGCTTGCCATCCTGCTGACTGATCTCTTTTTAAATTTATGACAACTCACTTCAAGTGTGTCCTAATGATGCCCAACAACCATATTATATTTCCCTTGTATATTCACTCCCAGTCCTTGGATAACTCCTCAGACCTTTTTCTTTCCTGTAAAACTTCCGTCACCTCTTCCCTCACATTATTCTCTAATGAAATAAAAAGCAATCAGAAGAGAATTTGCCTCAGTTTACCCATTCTTATGTCTTTACCTACATCTATCAATGCTCATGTGTTCTGCCTTAACTCCTTTATCTGAATGAACTGTCTAAGTTCCCAGCAAAGGAAACCCCTCTACTTGTACACAAGGTCTCACTCCTTTGTCTTCTTAAGAACTTCACTGTAGCAATTCTCTTTTCTCTTTCTTGCATCATCAATTCTCTCTCTCCATTGAACTTTTCCATGAGCATATGGTGATTTCTTTTAACAAAACAAACCAAACTGCCTCACTTTTTCCAGCTACTCTTATTTCTCTCCTTTCATTTACAGCAAAGCTCCTAAAAAGATTTGGCTCTGTGCACCGACTCCAATTCCTTTTTTTTTTCTGAACCAACTCCAATCAGATTTTACATCCAGAACTCTTTTAAGAGTGTTTGTGGAGGTCACCCATGATCTCCAAGTTGCTAAATCCAATGGTATTTCTCAGTCCTTATCTGACCTATCAACAGGATTTGAAACAGTTGATTACTCCCTCATCCTTAGAACATTTTCTTCCTTGGCTCCCAAGATATTTCACACTTTGTTTACCTCATACTTCAGTGGCTGCTCCTTTTGAGTCTCCTCTGCTGGTTCTTCTTAATCTCTCCAACCTCCAGGGCTAAGTCATTTGACCTTTTCCGACTACATATAGTCCCTTGCTGATATCATCCTACCTCATGGCTTTAAATGCCGTGTATATACTGACAACTCTCAAATTCATACATTGGGCCAAGACCTTCTTCTTTACTTCATAATCGTACATTCAAATACCACAAGTAGGCTCATCCTTATAAATTACCTATCAAATATAGCAAATTTAAATCACCTCCATTGCCACCATTGTGGTCCAAGCCACATATCACCTCTTATTTTTGCAACAGCCTCCTAACTGATTCCCTTATTTATGTCCTTGACTCCATCATCCCATTTTCAGTGAAGTTGCCAGATTGAGACTGTTAAAACACACAGATCACTATTCTGTATGGTCCTGGAGTGTTGGATACATGACTGTATGCATTTGTTAAAATCTATACACAGTGTATTTTATACTATGCAAATTAAAAAAAAAAGTAGATTTGTCACTTCCCTGTTCAAACCCCCCAAAGTCTGAGCCGAAGTCCTTATAATGGCCTACAAGTCCATTCTGCTTCAGTCATACTGAACCCTTCATATCCTCAAACATACAAGATATGTACTAGTTTTAGGATCACTGCACCATAGTCAAAGAATATAGACTCTAATATTGTTAATTTTAAAAATTTATGTTTTCCTAATGGTCTAATATGTAGCCAGTCTTTGTAAATGTTCAAGGGGCATTTAAAAAGGAAGATTATCTTTTTTGTAGGGACTAGGTCTAGGCCTAAATCTCTAAAACCAAATTTATTAATCATATTATTTATTATTAGTCATCATTTCCATAGCATCATCTTGCTTTTGACTACTTAATCTGTCAAATACTGAGAAAGGAGTATGAAAATATTTCAGAACAGTGAAAGCTCTCTATCTAACAAGATCAATACTGGAGTGAATCAATTAATCCAAAATGTGTGTTAAGACAGAAAATAAAGAAAAATAATGTATATATATTGAAAACCTTTTATTTTGGCTTAAAAGATGGATATACACTTATTTCCTAATCTTTTGATGCAGGGCCAAAGTCTTTCTTAGAGTATGGGCCCTAAATTGAAGTTCTATTATCTGCCTGGCTTAAACCACACCCATTATATAAGGTCTATCATTTTTATTTGTGGATTTTTAAAATGGAGTGAGAGCTTAGAGACATTTTCGAAAGTGATCTGAGTGTGGAATAATATGTCTAGGTTTTTATAGTTAATATCTGATCTCCCAATAACTTACATTTGTGTCCCCACACCTAATTTGACGTGACTTTTTAGAGAGTCATGTTGATTGAGGCCTTACAAACTGTTTAATTTAGTTTTAGTTAAGTATAAACTGTATTTTCACATGCTCTATTTAATACATGCTATTAAATGGTACAACATTTAATGGTACAACAGATGTAAGCATGTTTGGGAACAAATATGACTGACCCTTGGTAAGCATACAGCTCAGTTTGTGGGAGTAGAAGGGAAGAGTATACAGTGGGAGCAATCTATTAGTGGTTAGTGTTCAGACTGCTAGGGGTATGTCAGCGTATTTTGCAGAGGAATAGAAATTGTCAGTTAATCTACAAAGTCAGTTAAGAGAGATTTTACTGCATTATTATGTTTCTGTTAATGTCAACTTTTATTTCCAAACTTTTTTTTGCTTTATGTTTTACGCTTTATTAGATACATAAAATTTGATGACAGTTATAGCCTTTGAACATTGCCCTTTTATCCATAAAAGTAACATTCTTTGTTCCTTTGAAGCTTTTACCTTAAATGTGGATTTGTGTCTTACTGCTATTGCAACTTCTTTTTATGCTCTTTATCTTTTTGCTTTGTTTTCTTTTATGCCTGAAGTTTCTTTGATATTTTTCCCTTTGTAATTTGGAAGACCTCCAAATTGCTAGAGATCGATTTTAAGACTTTAAAAAACTTTCTGGATTCTGTATTACTCAAGATATCAACTTCGATAGCTATGAACTTCTCCTTGATAAGAGGAAGTGTTGGCAAACTTCCAATTTCTTCAATCTCTCTCTTATTTAACTTACATTGTGTAACATTTTCTGTAATCACTATGTTTCTCCATATATGTGTGTATATATGCACATGTATACACACATGCACTTATACACATGCACTTATACACATATGTGTGTGCACACACATACACACATATGCTCACATGCACACAAGTGTACATGCACATACATACGTATATGGGTGTGTGAATTTAATGCCCATTACCAAATTCCTCATTTATGGGTTATCTATTTCAATTCATTTCTTAGTTTACTGGTATATGTCTTCAAATAGCTTTTTCTCCCTACAATGGTATGTAAACGATGTACTTTTCACTTCATATTTTTAACTGAAAAATTTTCTTTCTTTCCCTATTTTCCAGAATGGCAACTTATCAGACTGTAGATTTCATAAGTCAGAACGCCTTCCTTTTAACATTTGCAAATGTTGGTAGAAGGTATATATCATTTAATGCAGTCAAGGAGAAAAAAACTATGTGATCAAATTGCTTTTCTTTTTCTTTGTAGGTGAAATGTTTCTTCTCCCGGGATGCTTGCAAACTTTTTTCTTTGCCCTCAAAATTGAATAATTTAATCAGGTTGAATCGAGAGAAGAGTTCTCATTTAATTATTTCACCTGGTGCAGGGTGAATATTTTTTAGCTGTAGATTTGATCAGACGTGTTCTTTTAATAGAATTTTGGTTATTACTTCCCTTCCATCTGTTTTGTTTTCTTCTGCAGGATATCTTATTCCTAAATGTTGGATTTCTCCTGTCTATTCTCGATGTCCCTCATTTTTTCCTTACACCATGTTCTGGGTGATTGTTAAAGCCTCTTACCAAAAGCAATAATGTGATTTTTGACATTGTTGATTCTGCTTTTCTTCTCAATAGTTTCTAAGCTTATATAGCTTCGAATACCATTTAAAACTCTTCGGAGATTTAAAAATTTTTTCTTAGCTTAACCCCATTATCTTCCTTTTTATCTAAGTGTATTTGCTTATCACTCATTGTCTATTTTATTTAATTTCCTTGAGAGAGCAAAGCAGTTTTTGTTTAAAGTTTTCTTTTGCTGCCTTTAGTACAGCTTCCAAAGTATACTTTTGCATCTGTACTTTGCATCTTATATTTAGTTAGATTTTTATGTTGCAGAATTTTTTTTATGAGTTTTTATAGGACTGACTTTGTATTAGTCAAAGGACAACTCTAATTAGATCTGCCAGTTATTCCAAAATAGTAGAGGTGGATTCTCCTCTTTGTTTACCAAGGTCTCATAATTATGACCTTCAAAATTTAATTGAAATGTTAGATTTTATAGATAAATGTTAGTACTAACTAGCCTGAGGAAGTGTGGGGATATCAGCATCTGTGGTGACTTTGTTTCTGTGAAGTTTATTCTTAATATCTGTTGAAACTACTAAACTGTGGGCCAGTTTTCCTTATTTTCTTTTCAGTCTGTCCTTAATTCTGAAAAGTTTGGCTCTATATAATCCTTTTATTTGATTTGCAGCTTGCTCAACTGAGGGAATGCTGTGTTTCTCATCCCTCTGGGGATGTGGTTGAATGCCTTCATTGTAAATCTTCCTTCATGGCCTTTGAGTGCTGTGAGGAAGGCAACAGTGGTACATCTCCAGTCTTTCCTAGGGAAGCACAATTCCTCCGGTCTTTATTGCTTTAAATTAAGGCAATTTGACAAGATTTTCTTTGTTCACCTCTTGCAGCACTACTCTGATTTCTTGTGAAAAGGAGTTGTGTATCAGCCCATATTTTAAAATTCAGTCTGTATTATATTTTGCAGGCATTCCTGTGTTGTCGTTTGGTACCATCCCTTCTTTTTAGTGTTAGTCTTGTATCTCTTTGGTCATCACAGTTGGTTTCTGGCTTGGGGGATTGGAATAGACCCATTGATTCCTAGTGCATTATCTTTTCCAGATACCCTCAGTGTGAATTTTGTTGCGATCTATGTGTCGTTTTATTCAGCTCTTCCTCCTTCACCCATTTCATAAAGTAATTAGTCTAAATTTTCTCTTTTTTTCTCTTTAATACCTAACTCCTCTAGATCTCTTGTAGAGAGTCACCTCAAGCTGGTGACTTTCTTTCTTTGTCTACTTTTGAATATCTTCTGACCCCAAACCCATTGAATAACCACTATTGGTAAATTATGTCCTATAACAAAAGAATGAGGCACAGTGCTTGCCATGTGGGACTTTCTCAATAAATGTGAGTTGCAGTCCCCTTCCCTTCCCAGTTGCTTTTATTGTCTAGTTCTTCCCCTGTCGTCTCCATCCTGAAAATAATTCTCTTTAAACATAGCTCTCTTGATACTTGAATCTCCTATTGGTTACAAAACCACTAACAAACTATGTAGTCAGCAATTGTTTTCTGCTTCTTGAGCTTTTACTTGGTTTCTTTACATATTCCTAGAGGGTCCTAAACAAGTAGACCAGTTATAAGCGTGGAATAGATACTCTGGAAAAGAATTTATTAATAAAGTGAGAATATTCTCCGTCCTTTTGATTTTTTATTCTATGTCATTACTTTGGATTCTTCTCCCTCCATGGCATTTCTTCCTCATGTCTCAGGAGAGTTGAGAATACCTAAGCAATATTGAAGCTATTTTTTTGAAAGGAAATCCCATGGAAAATAAAAGTAATATCTTCTTGACATTTTTGGGCTTTAGCTGAGGTTTTTTTCCCCCCCAAATCTGAGCAAGGTATTTTTTTGCTATTTTTGAATTATGTATGGAAAGGAAAGTATATTTATTTATTTTTTTAAAAGTACACTGAGTCTTTGAAAAATTCTATATTTATGCAGAAAGCAATTAGCTATATTTCAAATTTGCTTCAGGAAGGAAAATTAATATAGAGTTAAAGAGAAATGATGTATTACCCTATAAATGATTAAGTAATAGTGTCTGTATTAGCAAAGAAATACCTCTTAGTTTAACACAATCTCAGTGCCCTAGTTAATGTTGAAACTGTTGAAAGAACTCACACGGCTCAACTTAGATCAGAACAAATTATATACTGAGTCAGAAAAGGGATCTTGTTTTGCTAGTGAGAAATATATGTGCACCAAAACTTTCTTCCTTCAAAAAATTCTTCCTTTCAAAAGTTTTTAGTGTAGAGGATTATCTTTTCAATGATTTCTTTGCAATCTATGCTAAATTACTCTTACTGCAATTTAAAACTTTTTCCTATTTCGTTATATTTCTGTGGAATTGGAGACTTCATTTGACTCTAGTAGATGCTGTCTTACCAATCAATGGATGCGTTTACAGGAAGAATCCTGAGAATACTGCACAAAATGCCCTTCTGTAGGACTCCCATTCTTCTACTCTGGTTACAGTTGGATATTATTTTATTTCTTCCTTCCCGTACTCCCTCCCTCTTATTTTAGAATCTTGTTCCCTATGTAGTTTAATACAGATAATCAAATATATCACAGAGAAGAGTTCAAATTCACTAAATAATAACTTTTGTTATGGATATGGACTTTGCAAAATCATTACTGAATATTGACCATGATTTTCATGTATTTTGACATATGTTTTTTTCCCCTGAAAAGCATCTGTTTGGACACATCAGTAAAATTCTACATATTAATATTATGTCCTTACATTACCAAACATTTTAGAAAAATACAAGAAAAAGACAAGATTCAAAAATTCAAAGCAAAACCGCTGCAATTTTCATTCATGAATATTGCTAATTTTGGAAATTTCAGACAATAGATATTGTACCAACAATGACTGGTGGTGACAGAAGCAAATCTAAGCTTCTCTTCATTGTAGTTATATGAGCATAGTAAAAATTAAAGAATATGTCTATAGGTTTTGTGCAAACTATATTTGAAAACATTGAAGTTAATGTGTTCAAAAAATATTTGTAGTTATATATTCTGATATATCATGATATGATATTTTTAATAATAGAGTATTATTTTAATAATAGAATAATTTAAAATAGTTTGTATGGTTTATACATCTGCTGAAATCTTCCTAATGAAGGAAGCCTCCATTCATATCATACATGGTTTCTTCCTGTCCAGCATCCTTCCCCTTTCTTGTAACGTAATCTCTTTCATGGGAGAAACTCCACATGATTCAGGTGAAGATCACTGATTCCCAGCTTGGGACACATGCCTCAGGTCTAGCCAACGAGAGCATTGTATTCCACTCTCCTTGCAAGCTACACTGAGATGGTCACATGCCCCAAGGAGATAGCTTGCCCGAAGACTTTTTTCAAATAATAGAAGAAGAGGGACACTCTTTGCCTCAGATTGCGGGTATAAAAATCCATTCATTATGTAATTTCTGGAAATATCTTTGCCACCCATTGAAAGAAGAGAGGGGAGTAGTCCCTCCAGTGGCATTGTTTGAAACCTGGATCAAATCCACCCAATAGTCCATGGACTTCATTGTTACAAATGCCAATATGCCCCCTACTTCTTATTATTTTTTTAAGTTAGTGCTGGTGTTTGCTTGAGTTAGTTAAGTTTGTTTCTTTCACTTGCGTTAATAAAATTCTGAGTAGTGCAAAAAATGGTCAGTACAGCACAGCAGTTAAAGAATACAGACTCTGGAACTGTTGGCCTTGGTTTGAATTCCAATTCTGCAGTTGTAGCTTTGTGACCTTGGCTAAGTCACTTGACCTCTCTTCCCCTGTTTCCTCACTTGTAAAATAGAGATAATCGTAGTAACCACCTCAGAGGGTTGTTACGATTATTGATTCAGTTAATATTTATAAGATGTCTACAAGAGCTCTTGGCATAGTATGTACTGCACAATATTTGTTTAATAAATATGAATAATTAATTAAATGAATGATAAGCAGTTTCTTCATATTATAGAGGGAGGGTTGACATTATCTTTGATTCTATGATTCCTTTATAAAGAGCAGAGAATATGCACAGAATGCTGCATTTTTTTTCTGTTGGTAGCCGAGTTACTCTTCATCAAGATAAAATTTAGGCTCAGCACAATCCTTAGTAACTCTTCTGAGTCATCAAGTATTCTATTTTTAAAGTGTCATTTTCATGTTACTTTAGTGGGCTATTTGGGTATAACACTTTGGGTGCCAGCTAAAAAGAATGTTTCATTTTCATCAACATTGGATTTCTCAATCCTTTGGATTAAAGTAAATGTCTTATAGACCTAAAATCTCGTACAGGTATGCTTAAAAATTAAGAGTCGGGTCTGTGACAAATTCCATGCATTCATACAAATAGGCTCTGCCTCTGTTATCAGTCCTGCCTAGTCCATTTGATCCACTCTGCCATGAAGGAGTCTCTCAAGCATTTTGAAGAGAAGGGTATTGTGGCAGAGACTTAAAATGACAAACTCCCTCTCTTTCGATGTACTTTCTGGAGTTATATCCGTGTAGTCTTTATTTCCTACATATCTTTTGACTTTATAACATTTTTAATACACCAGTCGAAAAATGTAATTGTAGATATTTATATTTTTGACATTGAGGAAACTCAATTTTGTTAATTTTTGAGTCTGCTGTTTTTCGTCATGACTTCTGCTGAAGTATTGAAAATTTATTTAGTAAAGGTTGTGATGTCACACTGCACACATTTAAAAAGATTAATCATTTTGTGTCCGTGGGTAGGAAGAAATGTACCTTTGGTGACATTAATCATTGCATTTCATGTCATGAATAATACATTTATGTTGTTTGCTGCACTTTTCTGATAATATATGTCTGCAGCATGTTCACCCTTTGCATGCATGTTGTAGCTCTCACGATGTATTATGTACAGGCAGTTAGTTCCATTTATTCTTTTAGAGCCTGTGATCAAATCATGCTGCAGTGAAGTGAAGAAGTGCTAGTTATGCCCAGGGATATTAGGTCTTTGTTAAATGACAAGCCTGGTCCTGGTCCTAACTTTTGCTGGGCTGGAGGAACAACTAAAAATAGATTTATATACCATGTATCTAAAGATTTAAAAGTTATAAATCAGGCTAAGAAAATTATTATGAAATATGTGCTATCTTCCTACCTTGATAATTATGCCTTCATAATGAGATAGAAGATGGATTATAATTGTAAATTCTTGGACTACTTGGAGCTCCCCAGAGAGAGCCAGACATGTGGGCTATGGCTTCTTACTCATGTCATCGAGCTCTGTCCTGCATTGCAAGGTGCTCAGTGCCTTGTGTATACATGTGTGCATGCTCTTGTCTCCATAGGGATGCTTCACCTATAGTTGGCTCCTTGAACACACATATTTTGGGGAATTTTTCAGCTTTGCAATGGTGGCTTAGCTCACACTCTGGAGGATGTAGCAGATAAGAGGCCTGTGCAAGCCCTAGAATCATGTTAAGGCTGTTTGGGTAGCTACTTCCAGGGTCCCAAGTCCCCAGAGCCTTGGTGCTGCAGGGCCCTTGTCTGGTGGAGGGACATACCTGGAGGAGGGCCAGAGTAGACTGGGGCCCTCTTGTCTAGGGGGAACTGCTGAGAGTCCAACCCAGAGATTTAGTGTTCATTTACTTTACTTGATGGTTGCATTGTTTTGAAGGTTGAGTTTCTGCAATCCAAACAGAAAACAGAAGATCTGTCCATTTATTTACACATGAATATTTTAGAAGAAAAGTGAGTTATCAAGGAAATTATGAGTGGTGCCAACACATGTTATAAATCGTGGCATTTAAGGGATCTTTTATCACGACAGTAAAACACTTCCACATTTTTGTACAGTGTAGGTTTTGTTAAAATCAAAATAGCAAAATTCAGCATGATTTCCTATTTTCTATAAGTCATTTGGCATTTGTAGTTTTCATGAAATGTAAGTTTTTAAGCATGAGCATATATGCTTTTTCATTAAAAATTTTTTTCTGGTGGTTTAGGTGTTAATCTGCTGAGAAGATATCCTTTGATATATAATACATACAAAAGTCAATTCTATAGATGAGAATATAGAACTCAATGACTCTACACTAAATTAGGTATTTGATTCCTTTGTCTTCAAACCTAAACACATAATATAGTAACTAAAAAATAATAAATCAATTTTTCAACTGCCAGTAATTCTGAAATAGAAACACCATGGGAAGAGGCCATATCCTTACCTTTTTAACTTGGCTGGAATATTCTATCACCACTGTTGCCTAATCAGTCTGAGAGAAATATTTGCCCAGATCAAGTGTATATTATTGCATTCCACATCAAACTGAATATTTTATTACAAGTACGTAGTCAAGGATTTAGTCTTCCTTCACTCCTGGTGTTTTATCAAACCACATTTAATACACTCATTTGAAAGCATATCCCTTGTTAAATAACAAGTATGCCTTATGCTTTACAAATAACAGACAAAATCAACTTTCTGTCAGGTCAGCCAGAGGCTTTCTTTATTGTTGTGCTTAGTAAGAAGGCAGAAGGGCAGGTTCCTCAGGCAAAGGTAGGTTGTAGATTCACCTGTGCAAACAGGTAGGGAGATGTATGAAGGAAAACTGTATGAAATGAGATCCCGAAGCATAGAACGCTTTGTGAAAATTATTTTGGGTGAGATATTAGCTCATTTTTCCTGCATCAGTTTTGCTGTACATTAGTGCTTACTGACCACAAGTCATTGTAGCATCTGCTCCAAGCATGCAAAAATCAGTTCCTAGAGGTGCGTTCTTTGCTGCTGCAGTGTTGGTTTTAAAGAACCACTTGTCTAATTTGTGAAAGTTTCACAGGGGTCGCATTAGAGTAGGAACTTGGTCTCAAAGTCCTGGCCTCATCTCTCCGGTCAGATGACTGAATGGGAAAATTTCTTAAGACCCACTAATCAGTGCCTCAGTCCAGGCATGTGCTGGAAGAGAGAAACTTTGTATTTGGAAGGCAAAATCCCTCCTGACTAGAAACCCTCAGAGTAAACTCAGCTGCCATTTACTGCATTGACAGTGCAGTGACATTTATGTGCACACATTTCCATCAAGGAAAGTAAAATAAATTACATGAAGTAATTTCAATTACTTTATCAAACACATTTGCAGGATTTTGTGACATTTAAATAATTACACATGGGCTATAGTAAGGAACATGTGTCTGAAATGAGATTCAGTCCTAAGGCAGAAGCACAATTTTTTCTGTGAAGAGTTTCTGTACTGAGAATGAAGATAAGTATTAAGTCTTTTTGAATCTTAAGTGCCATTACATTTCAGAAATAGGCCAAAAATTATGGATTATAGAGTCTTTGCATACAGCCTACAATAATTTGAATATTAGCAGATCAAGTGACAGTCCCTCTGACTGCAAACTCTTATTATGGAATTTTTCTTCTTTCATCTAAATGATTCAGGAAATAACTATAGAAATTATGCATCAGAGTTTTGACTTATGAGGCCAGAAGTGGATAAATTTTCTGGGCACTAATGGTGGTGGGATGAGAATCCCAGAGTTAGTCTAGAGGAGTTTGGTGCCTTCTTGGTCTCCTTTCCTTCTGTTGAATCCAAGTTGAAATGGACACAGAAGGTATTTCTGAAGTGAATGAAGTCGGTCAGAGGAGTTGCTTGGAAAGAAATGGTAATAGTGGTGATATGGGGTCATAAGCAGCTTCTGACCTTTTTGAGCATCAACAGAGAGATTCTACATTGTTTCTCCCAACTCCAGGAGCTGAGACCCAGGCCCAGGCCCCAGTCTACCACATGCAGCTGAAAGCCTGCTTGGTTGATTAATTTCACTCTTTTCCATTAATGATTGTTTCCTTAGAATATTCTTTATCTAAATTTCAATTTTTAAAGCAGTCTTCGAAAGAGACCATGGTAGACATTAACAGAGCCCTTAACTTCAAACAAATGGACTTAGAATATCAGCAAGAAAAAATGAAATATGATGTCATACAGAGGAGTAGCATTTAAACAAATACCCAGTTAGAGGATCTAAGTACAGGTGAGGAAATGGGGGGTGTGAAGACAACGTTAGGAGAAGACTTGGCGAATCATTTGTGAGAGGTTGCATCATGGGCTTTGTATTAAGACAGGTCAGATTCCAATCTCATCATTCACTAGTTTTTATGTGAATTAAGAAAATTGCTTTCTTTGAACCTCAGTTCCCCCCAGAGTAGAATGGGGATAATGTCATCTATCTATTGGAATTTTTGTGAGGTTGGTAAATAATATATGCAAAACAACTAACATGGTATATTTCATGTGGGCGCTGAATAAAGTGTATCTATTGTTATTGTATCAAAATGCTAAGTGAAGGAAGAGATTATTCAGAGGGAAAAATGCAGATATGGTGCAACTCTAAGAAGAAATGAGCATTTACAATTAAAAACTCAGATCACTATTATATTTGGGAAATCAGGGTAAATCCATATGTATTCAGATCCATACGTATTCAGTAGGAATGATCAGACTTGGTAGAGAGGTATTGTGAGGAAGCAGGTGAGAATGTAGGATTGAAATCCAAGTCTTGTGTTCAAATCCAGCTCTACCATTGAACAACAGTGTGTCATTAGACAAATAACTTAGGCACTCTGTATTTTAGTTTACTCATCTGTAAGATGGGAATAATGATAATCAAACCTACCTGGTAGGGTTGTTCTAAGGATTGAATGAGTTAATATCTGTAAATCTAAGTCCTAGCACATAATAAGCAGTGAGTAAACATCAGTTTTCATTGTGATTGCTTGGGCTCCTGAGTGCTATTTGATACTTTTCCTTTCTGCTGTTTCAGACACAGTGAAAAAGAAAATTGTCATGCAACTTTTCAAAAAATGTATATCACCGATCAATTTCTAGTTTGGGTGTAAAAAGTTACAAGACACCATCAGTCTCAAATTAACAACCAAAACAAGCTAGATAAACTATAAAAATCATAATAAAACAAACCCCCGAACTATCATAAAGCTGAACACATAAAGAAACCCAAACAAACAAAACATCAGAGAGTAAGGAGCTCTTTATAGGATAAGAGACACTTACCACCGTTCTCATCGCTGGAGGAAATGTTCACCACAGGTAGGAGAGGGAAAAACCATCTGAACTGTTTGTACAAGTTTAATAGCTGTATATGGGCTCTAGTAATAGCTCAGAACTACAAGGGACCCCAGCCATAGAGCAAGTCTCTGCTCACCACCAATTGAAAAATAACATTTAAAAATGTACAATAACATAAAAAAAACTCACACAAGAAAAAATCTAATGAAAGATATCTAAGATCTCTACACTGAAAATTACAAAATATTACTGAGAGAAATTAAATAAGACCTGAATAAATGGAGAGATACGCATGTTCCTGGATTGAATGAAATATTAGTGATGTCTATTCTTCCTAAATTGATATATATAGTCAATGCAATCTTTATCAAAATGTCAAAAGTCTATTCTGAAGAAGTAGACAAGATGGTTCTAAATTATATATAGGAATGCAAAGCAAATAGGATAGCTAAGACTATCTTGAAAAAGAACAAAGTTGGAGGACTTAAACTACCTGGTTTCAAAATTTACTATAAATTTACAGTAATCAGTGCAGTGTGGTATTTGGGATAAGCATAGGTAAACAGAATAATAGAACAGCACAGAGTCTAGGAAAAGATCCATACGTATTCAGTCAACTGATTTTTGACAAAAGTGTCAAAGCAATTCTTTGGGGAAAGTCTTTTCAACAAATGTTGCTGGAACAACTTGGTATCTGTATGGAAGAAAAGGTATCTTGACTGATCTCCTGCCATATACAAAAATTAATTCCAGAAGGGTCATAGATGTAAACTTAAAACCAGACTCAAAGTTCTAGAAGAAAACAGAAAAATACCTTCATGATCTCAGGTTAGGCAGAGATTTCCTGTACAGGACAAAAAAGCATAAACCATAAAAGATAAGTTGATTATTGGACTTAAGCAAAATTTAAAATTTCTGCTCATCAAAAGACTCCATTAAAGATGAATAAATAAACCACGAACTGGAAAATAAGATTTACAGAGTATTTGACAAAGGACTTGTATACAGAATAGATAAAGAATTCCTACCCATCAACTATAAAAACACAAATGACCAAACTGAAATATGTGCAATAGACTTGAGCAGACACTTCACAAAAGAAGTACATTAAAAAAGTGCTCAATGTCATTAGTTATCAGGCTGCGCAAACTAAAACAACAATGAGATGCTACCAACCATTCCCTGGAATGGTCAAAATAAAAAAGACTGAAAACGTTAAATTTCGGTGACGATATGCAGTGACAGGAACTCTCTACATTGGTTATGGGAGAGTAAAATGATAAAACTGCTTGGGAAAACTTTGGCAGTTTCTTATAAAGTTAAACGTACACCTCCCCTATGACCCAGGAATACAGCTCATAGGTATTTACCATGACTTGTAGAAGAATGTTTATAGCAGCCACATTTATAATAGTCAAATACTAGAAACAACCCAATTGTCTAACAGGAGAGTTGATAGACATGTTGTAATAGATCCATGCAATTGAATACTATTTAGTGATAAAAGGAAAAACTACTGATATACAGAACAGTACGGATGAATATCAACATTTATATTAGACAAAAGAAGCTATACACAGAAGAGTACATACTGTAGGATTTCATATCTATGAAATCCAAATACAAGCAAAAATCATCTATGGTGACAGACATTTCATATTAGTCATGGAGGTGGGGAGAGAATTGACTGGAAAGGAGCGCAAGGGAACGTTTGTTCTATTTGTATTTTGAATGGTGATTACACGGCTGATATAATTGTCCACGCTCATCAAACTGAACGTTTCAAGTTTGTGCAGTTTATTGAATGTTAATTATATCTCAGTAAAAAAGTGAAAACCAGCAGAGAAAAAGGTATTAGATCATTTGTTAAAAAGAAATCACAGAATAGTCAGAAATTGTTTTGATCTCTGAATGGTGGAGTATTCAAAGAATAACACGTAAAGAACACAAAAATAATCATTTGCTCTATTTTTTTGTTGCCAGAATAGAATCATCCCCAGTACAAAATCCTTTTGTCCAGAAATATGTCACACTGCCTAAGCGCAGCCATCCTGAACTGTGTCTAATCACCAGTGTACTCTAATCTTTAGCGCAGCCGATTCGTATGTCTCAACTGGCTAACATTTCTGCTCTCTTTGCTGTAAATAAAACAAGTGCTGCAACAACCTACCATTTAATGCATCTTAGATTTTTATCAGAAAGCAATTCCCTGCAATGCTACCCATCGTGTTTTTGTTATTTAACACCCTATTTTGCCAAACATATGTATGATGAGGATATATGTGGCAGTGTTTAGAAGGTGGACAGTGAGTATATACTCGACTTCAGTGAGGTTGGATAAAGAATTTTTCAATCCCTGTATAAGGAAAAGCTCAACAGAAGGAAATTCTCTGCTTAATGAACACGATAAATTCTCTGAGTCTGTAAATTTTCTACCATGGGTTGATAAGTAATTTTATATACTCCTCTAACTTAGAAACACAGTTTCCTGCTGCATGTTAAAGAGCTGTAAGATCTACTACCTTCAAAATAAGTGCATCCTTGGCTTCTACCTGTTTTAAGAGCATATAATTGTTCAAACGTTAGGAATAATTTTTATTACTATCTTGTCATAATTATGCCGAGTGCTGAAGACAGGAGTGACAGCTACTGTGGCAGCTCAATAAGATTTTTTATGCTACTGTCACTCCAGTTCCACCTCGAGTCTGATGAAAAGATATTCTTCCTCTCCTAGTTAAGCTGAAAAGCATCTAAATACGTAATTTGTGGTGCTGTGCTTATTTTAATCAGATCACTTTGGAATTCAAGTTACATATAGCTTTTAGCAAGTTTTTTCTTGCTAGGCCTTTTGAGGAAAAAGCACAGTGAGTTCTGCTGCTATTGTTGGATTGAGCTCCTACGTTGACTTAGCATGCACCACTTAGATATTTTGGAGCTGCATTCATTCTGAGGGAGAATTCGTGGTCTGGGGGAATGTTCTGTCCTGGGACTATGACACCGGGTCAGAAAGTAAGGCAGATGCCACTATTTTTTTTTAAATTTTTTGTTCGCTACACCCAAAAAGTTGGTCTCTTTTCCCTTTGAGTGCCTGATGCTCAGCCCATATGGGTGGGTTAGGGAGGATATGGGCATAAGTGTCTTTTCCTCAATTTATCTAACTAATGCTGAGTGAGTGGCCTTCCACATACCTGGACAGAATACACACATACACATACATGCACATTTCATATGTTTGATGTATACATCTATATATATGTACTTAACACACATACACATGCATGTATACACATACATAAATGTCTTCTTGCCCATGTGGTCTGTCAAGCTATCATAGAAGAACATGGGTGGTTGATTGACCAAATAAGAATTATTCTTCAGCATTAATTGGCCAGTTCATAGAGTATTTTTTGGAGAGTAAATTAGCAGGCTCAACCAAATTGGAAATGTGCATAAACTTTGACCAAACAATTTCACTTCTAAGAATCTATCCTACAGAAATCCTTGTACATTCTTAAAAATATATGACCATTGTAACATTTTTGTAACAAAAAATTTTGAAAGCGACTTAAATGTTCATCAATAAATTATGGTATATTCCTTCTATCAAATATCATGTGGTCCAAAAATAATGGTGTCAATGCCTACATAGAAAGAGAGATATCTTCAAGATATTGATAAAAGGAAAGTGCAATTCACTTAGCAATATGTATAGCATGATCCCACTTATGATAAAGAAAAAAAACAAGTAACTACCCTTTACATATGCACAAAAACTTCTGAAGGGAATTTTAAACTGTTATTGGTTCAAGAAGAGAGGAATTAGGCAAGGAGTGTTGAAGGGGAATAATTCTTTCCCCTATACTTTTGTATTGAATTTTAAGATTGTGTGCGTATGCATTACTAGTTTAATCAAACAGCAGGAAAAAATGAGTCATTTGCAGGGCTTATTTTTCAATAATTTTCAAAATAGATCTATTTAAGAAACGGTGAATGCCCAAATTAGAACATGGTTAACAATAATGAAAATCACATGATAATATAGAAAATATTGATAGATTAAAAAGATTGCTATTTAAACTTGTAGCTTCATAAGGTATATTAAAACATCCTAAAACAAATTTTTGATTGAAATGCTATTTTTGTAAATAGTTGAAAAAGTTGATATTTGACTATTTCCTTTTCAGCGTGTGAGACATCTATACTATCAATATTTTATAAGTCAGTGTGTGTTTATGTAAGCATCTGTAGTGGGTTCAACGGTGACTCCCCAAAAGACATATCCAGGTGCTAATCCCCAGAACCTGTGAATGTGGTCTTATTTGGAAATAGTTTTTGCAGATGTAATTTAGTTAAGGACCTTGAAATGAGGTCCTGGATTATCTAGGTGGGCCATAAATCCAATGACAAGTGTCCTTGTAAGAGTTAGACAGAGGCAGATTTTATAGACAGAAGAGCAGAAGACATAAACTCCGAGGAGACGGCCATATGAAGATGGAGGCAGAAATTGCAGGGTTGCAGGCACGAGCCAAATAAAGCCTGAAGCCACAAGAAAACGGAAGAGGTGAGAAATCATTCTCCCCTGGAGCCTTCAGAAGGGAGGGCAGCCTTGCGGACACCTTGATTTTAGACTTTTGGCCTCTGGAACTGTGAAAGAATAAATTTCTGTGTTTTAAGCTACCAGGGTTGTGGTAATTTGTTATAGTGGCCATAGGAAACTAATATACCGTATATTTCCTAAATAAAACTGTGATAGGTTTCACATGCAGAAGAGATCTGAGAATTTTAAAACTTAGATTATTTCAAATTTCCTCTTAAAATTTTAGAAAAAAGAAAAAGCCCACTAAGTCATTACAATATTGAGTACCAGAGGAATGAATATTACTCCATGTGTTTCTCCAGAACCATTGAATGTTGGAAGATTCCTTAGGGATTATCTCATCCAGCAGCCTTACACAGAAGAGCCTACTGGTATCAGGAAAGAGTCAGGAATGTCGGAATTAGGCCGGTTAGGGCAGAAGTGAGTGGTGAATGGTAGAAAAGTTGTGTCTGATCTACCCAGAGGCACTGTGAATCAAACAAAAACCCTGTGGAGCCAAAAGATATATTGCTCTTTCTGGCTACCCGTATGCCCATTAAAACTCAGGGGGATCTACTATCAAAATGAAAAGAAAAATGGAAACTAGAAGAAAGTTGGCTATTCCTGCCACAACATCTACCTAGCTGCTGGGCTGGGATCATAATCCCTGGTTCCTCCCTCCTAATCTCGTGTTGTTCTGCCTCCTATTCTCTTTATCTCTGCTACGCAGATTGGAAAGAAACAAAGATGTATTGACCAGCATGTATAGGACAGCACCCCAGGCTATTTCAGATATGTAATGTCATTTAATTCTCACCACAGCCCTGTGAGGTTGGTAGGTTTCCTCGAGGTTCAGTAACTTGCCTAAACTCACTCAACTAGTAATGCAGGTCCCTCTGGCTGCAGAAATTCATGCTGTTTCCAAGACACAGTACTGTTCCAAAGGAGAGAGTAACAAGCCATTAGGCTTTGAGGGAAATACAAATGTGTTCTCTTTCCAAAGATAGGTTATAGTTGCTTTTAATAGTCATATGAATTTTTCACATCCTTGAATTAGAAAACAATAATGTTTCTGCAGTGATACAATTACCTTCACTACTTTTTTTCTGTTATTCACATATCATGTAGGTTTTTTTCTTGTTGGTTTTACAACAGCTTCCTTTAATAAATCCAAGACAACAGCCTTCTTGCTTAACTTTTTTTTAAAGAATTTTTCTCAAACAGCCAAATTACTTTTGGAATGTGATCTGATTTCCTCTGTACTTGCTAAACAAAGCAATTATGTTGTATATCTGTCTTTTTATTTAAACTGTTGTACCTTTAACAATTCTGTCTGAGAATTTTACACATGCATGAAGAGCTAAGTTTGGCTATGCTAGGAGACAGTCATTATTTTCATTGATATGTGGGGAAAATGCACTTTTAGATAATATATTTTAGGAAGGAGTCTTTTGCCTGTAGTCATTCTGCCAAATGACATGGGAATTTTCTAGTTATTTTCTTTATTTAGGTAACCAATAAATATTTATTCATGGCTTTTATGTGCTCAGCATGTTATCTGTAGACCATTTTAGGTGTTTTAGAAGAAATAAGAAATATAAAATATAACTCCAGTCTTTAGAAGCTTGCAACTTAGCTATGGGAACAAGACTAACACATAAAAAATCAGAGATGTGGAAGACTAACTGAGCATTAGGAACTCAAAAATTGAACAGCCCAGTATGAACTAAAGTAGTTAAAGAAAATTTCATTGAGATTGTGGAATTTGAGCTAGACCTACAAAAATTGATAGGATGGAGTAAAAGAATAAGAAAATTTATTTATTTATTTATTTTTGTGGAGAGAATAGAATTAAGAAGGTAAATGAAGAAATTTGTGTATTTGGGAGGCAGTAACCTCACTGAAGAGAAATAAGGGAAATAAGAAATAAGGGGGATAAGAAATTAGGTATGGCAGCCAAATAGGAAAACAATAAGTGCTTTAAAAGCCAGTCTAAAAAGTTTAGATTTGAAAGCAGCAGCAGATGATGAATCCTCTGGTGGAAAATGAAAAGGTAAAAGGAATTTCTAAAGGAAATTTAGCATTAAAACCTATGACAGTTGAATTAGACTAGAAGCAGGTCAGTGTTAGAGTCAAGTAAGTATAGTAGATAAAATATTGCTGTGTTAATCTGGTTGTGGTATTGGGAGGGCTTGGACTGGGGTAGTGGTAGTTAGAATGGATGGGATAAGGCAGATTCTTCCAAGAGGTATTGAAGGAAGAAACAATGAGTCTTGCTTAGAGATTAGAGAATGGAGATGCCTATAGGCAGCTGGAAAGGACATACTATGATTCAGTAGGGAAGGATGGCCAGACAACAGATGACCTAGCTGAAGTAGTGAGTGGACATCAGCCCAGTGATACTATAACAAGAAAACCAGAGGGATGAGCTTAAAGAACCCTCCACAGTGAGGAACCTAGTGGAGAATAGGAGAGGAGAAGGGGCGTCAGAGAGATGGGAGAAGCCCTTATGTAATGCACCAAAGATGCCAAAAGATGAGAGAATTTCATGAGTGGGTGGTTTGTAACAACAAACATTACAAGATGTTGAAGAATATGTCTAAGGGAAGGCCAAGGCCATCAATTAAGCAGGAAGAGATCATGGCTAATCTTCAAAGGAATAGTTTCTAGGAGTGGTATGCACTGAAGTAGATGGTAAAGGGAATAAAAAAGGAATTAGAATACTTAAAAAGAGGAGAGGAGAGATGTAGACCATCAAATATTTGAATAGTCTGGCAGCAAAAGCAGAGAGGGGCATTGGTTAGTAAGTAGAATAGATAGGCAGGGAGAAAAGAAGGATGTTATGATAGCTAGTATCCAAGATGGCACCCAGTGATCTTTACCTCCTGCTATTCATATTGTTGTATAGTTCCCTCTCACGTGGAATGGTGCTGACTTGCGTAACCAATAGTATATTGCAAAAATAATGGTGTATGGCTTCTGAGGCTAGTTTATAAAAGGTACTATGGCTCTGCCATGTTCTCTCACAGATTGCTCATGCTGGGGGAAGCCAGTCATCACATCATGAAGACACTCAAGCAGCTCATGAAGAGGAACTGAGGCCTCCTTCCAAAAGTCAGCACCAGGTTAGTGAGCTATTTTAGAAACACTTCCTCCAGGTCCAATCAAGCCTTCAGATGTCTGCAGACATGGCTGATGGCCTGACTGCAACCTCATAAGAGACCCTAAGTCAAAACCAGCCAGGTAAGCCACACCTGATTTCTTGACCCACAGAAACTATGAAATAATAAATATTTGTTGTTTTAAGCTGCTAAGTTTTGGAGTAATTTGTTATGCAATATTAGATAATGAATACAGATTTCTTTAAATATTTTCTTTTGTGTGTGTTTATCCTTTTTATTTTGTTTTTGTTTTTGTCTAGTGGAAACCTGAATATGTTTTAAGGTCCTTATGGATATCGCAATGATTCAAAATGAGAATATGAATAAGAGAATTGCAGGACTAAGCTCTAAATAGCTGGAAAATCTGGGGGACCAAAATAATGCTGGGGAGATGATTTTCAAAAAGCAGAAGTGACCTATTTTCTGAAAGTAATGGGAAGTTCAAAATAGATGTAGACACCATTCCATCCTGAGATGAAGATAGGAGTGCCTGAAATAATCCAAATAATATCAGTTCAACTTAATAAATCCTCTATGTGTATATATTTTTCTATATTTTACATTTATATTTTTACCTAAATAGGCTAGTAGATGATTTGCTTCCCCATAATAAGACATTTTCTGTGATGGTACACTTTTTAAGATAAATAGTGAAAATGTTAACTTCATTCCACACAAAGGTCAAGAATCTGCTAAGTGATTCATTAAATGCATATGTAATGCTTTATAATGAAACAAGAGGTTTTACCTTTGTTATCTCTATATTTTTTCTACAGGGATTTCTTATCTTTTTAACCCATCTACACTTATCCTGGCACCAGGGGGCTAAGTTCATGAACTCTATAGGTTCTGTTTGCCATCCAAAGGTCAACTGGACTTTTGGACTTGTGGCTGTGTTCTAAAAGGTTTACTTGGCTGTTAGTCTAATAAAGGGGGTTGAAGTGCGGTAGAGATGAGATTACATAGATTTGGCTTGTGAATTGGTTTTGACCCTGTACCGGTTCTCAGATTTTGCTGTAAACTCTTTGATATGTATCTTCAGGAAGTGAATATTCAATTAAATGCAATTAATTTATTGCATTAATCAATATTGTTTGAACATCATCCATTTGTAGGACACTGTATGAAGACCACTAAGGGCTAAAAGGACCAATCAGAAAAGAATCTTTCAAGTAGCTTGTAGTCAAATATCATTGCTATAGGCAAGAGTGGTCTGGGTGTCAGAGAAAAGATAGAGGAACAAGAGTGCCTGTATGCCTTGAATGTCTCACGTGGTTATTGCATCTCTGAGCTCCAGGAACAGAGTTCTCCTCAGAGTGCACTTTGGGAATAGTGAAGAAATGAGAGTATGTAGCACTTCAGCATATGAAATACTGTTACTGATGACCAAAATGGTGTTAACATTCCTCTCAGCTGCTTGACTAAACTTTAGACAGGTTTCCTCTTTACTATAGGCCCCTGATCTTGCTTTTCTTAGAGCATTTACTTTAGAAAACTTGAAACTGTACATTCTTTCTCTGCCCCTTTGAAATGTATGTAAATATTCTCCGGCCTCTTGCCAGTTTTACAACCCAGCAAATGTCCTTCTTAAGAATTTGGGAACCATCTCTTTGAAATGTAAATTACAAAAGAGCACCCCTGTCTCCCAGTCTCTGCAGGGGTCCGGGGTGGGGGGGAGGGTGTAGGAGCCTAACTTTGATGGGCACCAACCAGCAAACCCCATGGCCTAATCACAGAGAAAAACATTTGGGAATTTAGGAATAACCCATTGTGCTCCACACATTTCATTGATAAACCTACTCTCTGATGTCCTCCAGTACTTTCACTAGCTCACCCCATCACTTAAAAATCCCCCTGCCTTTTGTTTCAGCAGAGTTGAGTTCAGTCTTTCTCTCCTATTGCAGTACCCTGAATAAAGTCTTTGCCTGCTACACTCTGGTGCAATTTTTGCTTTGGCACTGGAAATCCTGATGTCATCTGCCTTGCGTACTAATGTTAGTGAAGATAGAATTAGATGAAATCTTAATCCAACCTCTTCAATGTGATGAGAGACACGAATAAAATGCTCAAAGTATTTAGATGGATGTAGGTTGGGGAAAGAATTTCCAGGGGTCTAGAAATTGAATACAGGACATTATTTCAAATTGGTAAAGTAATAATTTGGTTGAAAAAAACAAACTTCACAAAAAGGTGTACAATGAAGAATGAATGTGTCCTTATTCCTTTTCCCTTGTCCCACTTCTCAGGTATAGCCACTATAGCCACTTTTAACTGTTTTTACCTCATTATTATCATAATGCTAAATAATACACTTACATCAATGTTTCTTAATTTATCATTTTTTGATATTATTTATTAACTATTTCCCATAAAAGTTAAGGCAATTGATGCATTTCGATGCCTTCCTTTTCTCCCTGACACACTCCCCTCACGGTTTTCTTAGATATATCACTATCTAAAGAAGCTCTTCTTATAGTGATTCTAGTAGTTACCTTTTTCACTTAAAATAATTTTTAGACCCCTGTTTCATGATCTGACAAGTAAAGATTAGTGGTTCTCAAACTTTAGCATCTATCAAAATCACCCAGAGGGCTTGTTAAAACACAGGTTGCTGGACCCTACCCCAAGAATGTGACTCACCAAGTCCTGTGACTTTGATAGATTAACATTTGTTGAGTAGAGCCCTGGGCTGGGCTGTTGGGCTGGTGAGCCACAGGTGAACAAAAGATGACAAAGGAATTGAAATAGAGAAGTTTATTGCTCACAAGTCCTGGAGGGAGTACACAGTGTGCCTGGAGGGACCACTAGGGGAGGTCAAGGCAGGGTGCAGGCAGAGAGAGCAAGGCAGGACCTGGGGCACAGGCCTTTATTAGGGTCCGTGGGTGGAGTGCTTTGGGATTCCTGGGCTAAGGCTGGATTGGTCAATTCAAATCAAAAGAAGCGAGGTTTTGGTAAGCTTTGTGGGGGTCTTACCTAAGAGATGCACAAATAGAAGGCCCTGGGAAGTCGGGGAGAATGCTATCTCAAGGGCAGGTGGGGGAGTCACATTAGGAACTTATATTTACTTGTGACTCTGCCAGCTGTTATCTAGGCCATTTGCTCAGGGAGGGGCTAGTATGAGTTCAAGGCCCCTACTGCTTGGCCACAAGAAATGAATGCTGAGGCAGCAACACTATGGATTAGTTTAGCTACCGTTAACAGTAGATCTAGGGTGAGGCTTGAGAATTTGCATTGCTAATAAGTTCCCAGATGATGCTGATAGTGCTTGTACAGGGTCCACACTTTGAGAATTACTGATTTAGATAGTATTTATTGAATCACCATTACACAAGAAGAAAAAATTTGTGGATCTACACTTCTCTTTACTCTTCATTCATCTTCTACCTCAACTTTTGCCAGTTATATCATTACTTTTACATTGTCAATATTTACAAAATTAACATTATTTCTTGTTATTTAATTAAGCTTTCTGTTCTTTGCATATAGTTGATTCAAAAATTTGAAAACCAATAACCTACATTCACCATAGTATAATTAAGTTAAATGGTGATATTTGATCCATGGAGAAGAAAATAGAAGCCTATGTAACAAGACCAAAATCATTAATGCTTTGAGAATCTCTATCTCACTTCCACCTTCACCTTGGAATGTTGGTTCTGGCTTTGCCAGTTGAGCTTCTTTTCCTCCTCGACTCCCAGAGGATGTTCCAGGGTTGCCAGACTAGGTCTGGGGGCTTTGTGATGCAGAAACAAGAGGAAAGGAGCAGAGTCATAAGGTCAAAGGAGTGTTAAGGCTGGGAAAGAGCTTTGGGGGAAATTTGGAGAGAAGGAATAGAAATAATTTTGTATGTAAGGAAATCAGATGAGAGATTTCATAGGAATCTGAAGAAGTACTGTAGTCTATGTAATCCTTTAAAGAGTGCAAGAAATGCAAAGAAAGATTCTATCTGTGACTTTTTTTGTACAGCTTATGTTTTTCTAAGTTCTGCATTTCTCTCTCTTTCTGTCTCTTGTTGATTGAAAGGTCAAATGATCTTTATCTTTTTATTAAGAAGTTCTAGACCTTTAATAAACACAATTTATATACTGAATTTTAGCTTCTTCCTAAAGACACTCCTCGCAAAGAACTCTGAATTCCTTTCCTCACATTTTATTCTTGAGGAAATCTTTTGAATTCATAGAGATGCAGATGTTTTCCGCAGATATCGCTCTTATGAATGCATAAAACAGGAAATTAGAAGTGTAATAAATTGGTTAATATGATAATTCTCTTTTTGGTCTCAGGGCCCTTGTATAACAGACATATATGGTTTAAGGGCGAGGATACGTTCTGAGAAACTTGTCGTTAGGCGATTTCGTCATTGTGTAAGCATCATAGAGCGTACTTACACAAACCTAGATGGAATAGCCTACTACACAATAGGCTGTATGGTACTAATCTTATGGGGCCACGGTCATAAACATGGTCCGTCGTTGACTGAAACAACGTTATGTGGTGCATGACTGTACTAAAAATTGAGAATCCCAAAGAACTTTTGTTTAATGAGTTATATCTATTAGTATTTACTGTATTAAAAATCACAACTGAGAAAATCTAAAAAATATTTATTTAAAAATAACAATACTAAACCCGTTATTTATAAACATAAACACTGTTATGAAAGTTAACTCTTTTTCCAAAATAAAAAATAGTTATTGGAGTGGCATTGTTTTACATTTGTGTAAATTGCTTTAATGTCTGATTTAATAGAAGATAGCTGTATTCTCATATCTGCTTCTGCATGAGTTTGCTGCCATATACTGTTTTGGTAGAAATATATAGAGAAAATCTGTTTTCACACATATGTAACTGGAAAAGGGAGAAGTATTTTAACAGCCTTTTCGAATAATCCTGAATATTTTTTAATACTACAATGAAACTCAGTAAGTGGTAGTTTCTAAAAGGTTAGTTGCAATGTGGAATTTGAAACTATATTGTATTAGTTTCCTATTGTTGTTGCAACAAATTACCACACACTGAGTGACTTACAACAGAAATTTATTCTCTCCCAGTTCTGGAGGCTGGGAGTCTGAAACCGGGGTGCCAGCTGAGCTGTACTCCCTCTAGAGGCTCTAGGAGAGATTTCGTTCTGTGCCTCTCATCTTCTGGTAGCTGTCCACATTCCTTGATTTGTGACCTCATCACTCCAATCTCTGCCTCCAAGGTCACATTGCCTCCTCCTCTTCTGTCTGTAAAATCTGCCTCTGCCTAACTCTTGTAAAAACAGTTGTCATTGGATTTAGGGCCCCCCAGATAGTCCAGGATAAGCTTCTTCTTCTCAAAATCCTTACGTAATTACATCTTTTTGACATGTAATTCACTCTTTTCTCATATAAGGTACAGGTTCTAGGGATTAAGACATAGACATATCTTTTTGGGGGCCACCATTCAGCCCACTACACATATCAATGACCCTGTCCTACTCTATTGTATTAAAATTCATCGGTTTATCTTGCAATCTGAATAGTCTTTTACCATGCATGATATTATAACATCATGCATTAGTTATTTGGAAAATACTCATTCACGAGTTATGAGGATCTTCCAAATATTGACGCATTTTATTGTATAGTATCAAAAAAATCCCGCTTATTAATATCACCACAAAACTCGTCAGAAAAGTCTTTGAAGACTGGGAACATGCATGGTGGCAGACACAAGTTTTCCCAAATTCTAATTGTTGCCTGGAAGTTCCAGTTTTATCATTGGCAACAAGTTGAGTCAGTTCTTTTCCTTGAGATGACAGACATTTTGTTCACCTCTAAGAAACGTTCTATCAAATATCCCCAATCTGAATAACTGTCATTTGTTTGTCTGACATTCTTTCGAGTAAAATTAGTGTTCCATGAAAAAGTAACTAGTTCCCCTCACAGTTCAAACAATTGCATGAGTGCTTTTCCTAAAGGCAACCTTCAGACTTCAGCACGCAGCAAAGTACTTTGTATACAATTCTCCCTTGTCAAACAGAATATTTAAAACAAGCACCGTGGTATAAAACATGTATACCAAAAAGTTGAGATTTAATATTAATTTCTACTGCTTCTTCAAGGAATTTTTAAGTAAAATTGGCTTTTTCCGCCTTACTTTTTTGGTACTCTGAGTGTGTGCTGGTGAAAAATATTACAGCTTGGTACCACTTGATTCATGTGAAGGTGCCAGTAATTTTACCCATGATGGCTCTTGACCCATCGGTGCAAATGTTTATGGTAGTGAAAGAAGGTAAATAACACATTGAAAATTATGAAAACAGTTTTGACCTTGCAGACCCCTGAAAGGTCTCAGGGTTCCCTTGAGAACTTCTCTGTTAAGGTATTCTCAAACTTCTTTGCATTTAGAGTCCAACTCTTTTGGTGCTTGTCTTTTTCCATACAGAAGTATACTCTGTATAGTCAATAACATTAGTGATATAGTATTTCTTTAAAGGATGCTCTACTGTATACTCTGTAATTTTCTTCCAAACTTATGATATCCTTCCAGTTTGTTTTGACATTGAACTTTTCGTGTTATGTCCAGAAAGTGTCAACAGAAGGGTTTCAGACAAGAAGAAAGACGCGTGTTCCTCAAATTCCAAAGTTGTCTATGACTGAATAGCTAAGGGATTGCAATTGTCTAGTCATGCTACTAGAATTGAAAACTGAGGTCATGCATATGTAAACAGTGGTTAACATCCATATGACAGTGAATCATATATGCCAAAGTATGGCATATGTTCCCTTTTGTTTTGGATGCTTTTCTGCCTTTCAGGAGCATTTTATGGCTTTCCTTTGGATTTTAAACATTTCTAAGCTTGCAAATAAATACTATTATCCTAATGGGTTTCTCTTTTTTATTATATCCTCTAATTGGTTTTGTATTGTTTATATACTATATTCCTTCATAGAAAGATTTAGCATCGTATAGATATTAATATTTTCTAAATTAATACATTTAATGCAATCTCAATGGAATTGTCATTTAGTATTTTCTCTCTGGGGATAAACATGTTGATTAGCCATTTCATTTGGAAAAACAAATAAGCAAATACAACTATGAGTGTCCTGATGGGAAGAGTATGGTTTGTAAAGTGAACCAGCTTTATCAGATATTAAAACACATATAGATAAAAATAGTATATTATTGGCAGCTAAATAGACATTCAAACCAAGAGAAGAGAATAAGAAAATATATAAATAGATCCTAATCCTTGTGAAAATTTATTATAAAATCAGCTTCATCAAATCAATGGGGAAAAGATGTATTTTTTTTCTTTTTTTTTTGGTGAGGAAGATTGTCCCTGAGCTAACATACATACCAATCCTCCTCCATTTTGTGTGTGGGACACCACCACAGCATGGCTTGACGAGGGGTGCATAGGTCCACGCTTGGGATCCGAACCTGCAAACCCTGGCTGCGGAAGCAGAGTGGGCAAACTTAAGCACTACAGCACTGGGCTGGCCCCAAGATGTATTTTTTTAATAAGTGATGTTGGGGTAACTGGCTAGACATATAAAAGAAGATAAAATTCCATTCATTCTCACACCGTACTTCAAGATAAATTTCAAATGAACTAGACATGCAAATTTAAAAAATGAAATGTACAAGTATTGGATGGAAACCTGAGTATGCTCCTCTGTAACCTGGGAATAGAGGAAACTTTCTTATCTATGATTAAAATACAGAAGCAGTAAAGGAAAGACTGATATATCTGACCACTTTAAAACATTGAATGGCAAAAGAATTATAAACAAAATCAAAGACAGGTGATGAGCTAGAAAAAATATTTGCAATTTATTTCAGAAATAAAGAGTTAATATGATAAGAGGTTCTAAAACAGAGAAAGGAAATTACTACAACTTGAGAGAAAAATGAGCAGTTCACAGAAAAAGAGAGGCAAATGAATCTTAAACATAGGAAACATTTCTCAACTTGGTTCCCAATGAGTAAAAGGCAAGGTGAATCTACAATGAGATTCCATTTCTATTGTATTGGCAAAAGTTCCAATTTGAAAACATACTCTTTGATCAAGCCTGTGGGGAAACAGGTGCTCTCGTGTGTTGCTAGTGGGAATACAACATGGTACAACCATTATGAAGAGAAGCTTTGCAATGTCTAGTAAAATCACATGTCTTTACTTTTTGACCCAGCAATTCCTCTGATTGAAATCTACCTCAAAGATACTCAGGCAAAACTGCAAAAATATATTTGCATAGGATTATTCATCGTAGGACTGTTTATTTTTCCAGTCCCCTTTGATGGATGTTTGAGTTTGAGACTATGCAAAATACTATTACATCCACAATGGAGTTTTATTCAGTTGTAAAAGAATGAGGAAATTCTCTATAGACTGCTATGGAGTAAAATAATAAGGTAGAGAAAATGTGTATAGTATATTATTGCTTATATCTAAATATATATACATATATAAGCCAACATATATGTATGTCTATACACATATGTATATATAAATATATTATATAAATTTATATATTGATAAACTCTTATATATATTATATTAAAATATGTGTAAATATGTATGTATACATATATAAATATGTACATATATGTGCTTATATTAAAACAATGGCTGAATAAATCAGAACATTTTTAAAAGGTGAATAATATGTGGAGAGCACATAAATAGAAGCTAAACTGCTTTGAATATACCACATTTTATGTATTTGACTTTGAAACCATGCGAATGTGTTTATTTTTACATAAGTTTAGAAAATTAATACCAAGAAACACAAAGGAGAACATAAAGCTAAAAAAAATGAACTAATGAACCTAACTATGACTCATTATGTTTGTGTAAATCATATATAAAGAAATTATTATAAGTGACTTTAAATTCTGGTAAATTTACCAAGGATCCTTAGTGGATTATAGTCTAAGGAAAAAATTATATACTTAAAAATTTTAATTTTTTGGTTATTATACTATTCATTATGATATTGAGATTGTTATTCTCTTATTTGTAGAATAAAAGAACTAAGGAATATGGTAATGTCATAAGGAACCAGAAATTTTCAGAGTAAGGAAAAAGAGATAAAAATTATTTAATTTTGAGGGGCCAGCCTGGTAGCATAGTGGTTGGGTTCACGTGCTTCGCTTTGGCAGCCCTGGGTTTGTAGGTTCAGATGCCAGGTGTGGACCTATGTACTGCTTATCAAGCCATGCTGTGGCAGGTGTCCCACATATAGAGTAGAGGAAGATGGGCATGGATGTTAGCCCAGGGCCAATCTTTCTCAGCAAAAAGAGGAGGATTGGCAACAGGTAGCTCAGGGTTAATCTTCCTCACCAAAAAAAAAAAAAAAAAAAATTAAATTAAATTTGGAAAGGAATTATTGATATAAATGCATATTTCATGCTCCATTTTCTCTTTTAAGGAGTGCATATTTCCTTGCTTTGTCTACTGAAAGGCCTAGACTCTAAAGAACTCTCTAGCAATGAACACCCATAGTACTTAGATTACTGTCTCTAAATACCATTCCCTATCATTTTAGGAAACAAAACATCCTGGAGAAGTGGGAGACTTGAGTATAGAGCAAGAAAGCTATCAAAGACTTCTATTTTATTCTGCTTGGGAAACACTGTGCTTTTGGATGTGTTTATTTGTATTTTTCTTCCAACTCAGAAAATACTCAAGCTTTGCCTCCTTTTCATTCTTACCTTTTCTACTTCCAACAGAGAAACCTTTGATTTCCTCATTCTGTCCTTCATGTTTCTAATTTCTTTCACATTTTTCATCTCTTTATCTCTCTCCTGTTTCATTCTGGATAAATTATTTGTATGTCCTATCTTCCAGCTCACTAATTTTCTTTTCTATGGTATCTTTCCTGTTGTTTTAAACATTCATTGAATTATTTATTTCAAATTCATTTCTATTTTTTCAATTTTGTGTGTTCATTTCTGACAGTTTCTTAATTTAAGCTTATCTTTATCATTGCCTAGTTTTTTCATTTAAATATTTCATGCATGATTCTTCATGCTGGGACTGACAATTTCAAAATCTTCAAGTCTTGCAGGTATTAATTTTTATTAATTTATTGTTTCTTGTTTCTGATGGATTTGACTCCAAGTGGCTTACTTTCTATGTGTGTGGCAATCTTTGTAAAATTATGCATGATTTTTATCTCTGGAAAGTTTGCAGTCCTACCCTATGGTAAGATCTTTGTGCTTCTTAAGAGTTTTGAGTTCAGACCACATAGCTAAGACTCAGCTTCTCTTCCAAGAGTCAGTATCCCCCAAACTGGCTTACTAGAAGACTTGGCCTCAGGGCTTCCTAGCTTCTCCCTGCTGCTGCATGTTTAGGCCAGCCCACTCTTTCTTACTCCCTGCCTCTTTGACTCTGCAGTCCTGCCTCCACTTTTTTCACATTGTCCTCTGGGGCATAGCTGCTCTAGTTCCCAGCTACCAACGCCTTGGCTTAAGAATTTTAGGACGTTAGAGCACTTTGGTTCTGATCTCTGCTTCATCACTTACGTATTGTCATTAGCCAGTACAGGTGTTCCTTGACTTACGATGGGGCTGTGTTCCAATAAACCCATTATAAGTTGAAATATTGTAAGACAAAAGTCCATTTGATACATCTAACCTACCGAACATCATAGCTTAGCCTAGCCCACCTTAAATGTGCTCAGAACACTTACATTGGCCTACAGTTGGCAAAATCATCTAACCCAAATCCTATTTTATAATAAAATGTTGACTATCTCGTGTAATTTATTGAATACTATACTGAAAGTGAAAAGCAGAATGGTTGTATGCATACAGGATAGTTGTCAGTATATCAGTTGCTTAACCTCGTGATCGCGTGGCTGGCTGGGAGCTGTGGCTGCTGCTACTGCGCAGCATCATGAGAGAGTATGGTACTGCATATCACTAGTCAGAGAAAGATGAAAATTCAAAATCTGAGGTGTGTTTTCTACTGAATGCATATCACTTTTGCACCATCATAAAGTTGAAAAATCCTAAGTTGAGGACCATCTGTATTCGTTATTTCCTTTTTTAACTCCACATTTAGACACTATAATCCTAATGATCTTATCTAGATATTTTCCTTTTAACGCTTTTTTTTTTGCTCATTATTCCTTCTTATATCTGTCCTGACTGGAAGAGTGACTAATTTTGGGTGCGCAAAGCATTTAAAAGGTTTTAAAAGACTTTGGGTCCTCCTGGAGGTTATTGCTGTTTTAAACATAACTGGAAATTTCTCTAGTGTACTTTAGTAAGTAAACACAGTAAAATCTTCTTGCAGTGGGTTTGCAGGGCACAGAAAAATTGTGTGCTGGATATAGGATTTTGCTTCATGCAAGGGGCCTCTCCCATAGACTTTATTTCAATGAGGAAATCATGGCCTGTAGCTTGAACCAGCAATTTACAGATTAGTAGACAAGAAGATTTATTGAACTGAATAGTAAAAAGGAAAAGCCATTTTATAATGCGTGATAGAATAGTCTAACCAAAAAATTGTTGTCTCCCCTAGTCTATACATAAATCAGTGCCTTATCATTTCTGTGCAGTCAGGCTTAACATTTTTTACCCTGGAATTATGAGTAAAATCTTTGTAATACAGTCCTTAGACTACATTTTTTATGTCACATCTAATAAGCATTTTAAAAATGCCATTCTTCTATTTTTTTCTCACTTTTTCCTGACTCTCTCTATTAGAACCTCTCAGCCCAGTAACTCCCCCTGTGTGTCACGACCACATCCTAGCAGCCCTGTGCAGCTGGCTGACCCTCAGAGGTGACACATTGCTCTGCATAGAGAAAATAGGAAATTCAAAATAAGCACTTCAGTCTTAATGTTATCAGAATTCGTTTTCTGTTTCAGGAAGTATGATTTTGATGATTATTATTAATAAGGACAGGGAAGATCTATTTGAGGCTGGTTTGGTTTCATATTCTCAATTTGACCCTTAAGGGGTAAATGTTTTCCATTGCTCATAATTCCTTTCTTCATTTCCTTCTTTTTCCTTTCTTTATTTCTGCTGCTGCTCCAGCCTCATTTCAGAAATTGCTGATGACAAGAAGAGATGTGCGTAGCATGAATTATCTGTCTGGGTCAGATTGTATCAGCATCAGCAGTAAGATTGTTTAGAATCAGCTTTTGATGTTGCTGTACAACTGTGAAAAACAGTGGAAATGGGAGACAGATAATATCCAAGACTCTCATATCTTAGTTCTTTAGGTGTGGAAAAAATCATGTGTCTGAGACATCATTTCAAAAGGAAGTAGTGTTTGAGAGAGGAAATAATTTCTTGTTAATAAGGCAAATAAGTAAAGTAATTAATTTAAAAGTGAAAGCAAAGAAGCCATATTTAGACCCCAAGTTTCCAGACTATTTCATGCAAAAAAAAGGAGCTTTTGTAAAATAGAGGAGATAAAAAGCGTTGAGATATGTACAGTTTGAAGACTAAATAAATCCCCATTTTCCTATCACTGAGGCTAAGAAATAGGACATTATTAGCACCATAGAAACCCCTAGATGCCTCTCCTAGCTTCATCCCCTCTTAGCTTCCAAGAGGGCACCACCATTCTGAAATTCTGAATTTTTATTAATCATTTTCACACTTTTTTTCTAATTTTATGAAAAACCTGTGTCTTCTTAAAAATTTTCTTTTTAAAGAAATTGCATATATGGAATCATATTGTTTGTATTCCTCTGAATTGTAATATATTTTGAAATCAGGAAATGTGATCCTTCCAGTTTTGTTCTTGCTTAAATTTTCTTTGGCTATTCAAGGTCTTTTGTGGTTCCATGTGAATTTTTCAGCTTTATTGAAGTATAATTGACAAAATTGTGTATATTTAACGCATACAACTTGATGTTTTGTGATATATGTATATTTTTAAATGATTACCACGATCAAACTAATTAACATATCTATTACGTCACATAGTTATAATTTTATTTCTCTATCTTTTTTTTTTTTTTTTGGTGGTGTGGATGCTTAGAATTCACCCTCTTGGCAAATCTCAAGTATCCAATACAGCACTGTTAACTATAGCCATCAAGGTGGTAACTTGGGTCTCCCCAACTTATTTGTCTTGTGTAACAGAAGCTTTGTACCCTTTGACTAACATCTCCCCGTTTCCCTGTCCCTGCCCCTAATTCCTTGTCTATTTTGGATGTTAACCACTTACCAGATGTATGGTTTGCAAATATCTTCTCTCATTCCATAGGTTGCCTTTTCATTTTGTTGTTTGTTTCCTTTGCCTCGCAGAAGCTTTTTAGTAGGATGTAATCCTACTTGTTTATTTTTGCTTTTTATGCATGTGCTTTTGGTTTCATATCCAACAAAATCATTGTCAAGACCAGTATCAGGATGCTTTTCCCCTATTTATGGTTTCAGGCCTTACCTTTAAATCGCTAATCCTTTTTTTAAGTGTATTTGTGGGGGTTTTTCCCAGCTTTATTAAAATATTATTTAAATATAACATTGTATAAGTTTAAGGAGTACAATGTGTTGATTTGATATACTTATGTGTTGCAAAATGATTACCACCAGAGCATTAGCTCACACCTCCCTCGTATCACATAGTTACCATTTCTTTTTTATGGTGAGAACATTTAAGATTTGCTCTCTTCCCAACTTTTAAATATGTAATACAATACTATTAACTATAATCACTGTGCTGTAAGTGATGTCTGTGAGTGAGTGGCTCTCTCTTTACCTCATGAGAGAACTCACGCTCTCGTGTTCCCTCATGTTCTGAGGGGATCTCTCATGTTCCGAGGGGATCGCTCACATTCCGAGGGGATCCCTCTTAGAACTGTGCTTTGCCAGATTGAGGGAGGAGTGATGTGGATCAAGTGAAACTTTTCTTAATCTTTGCAATGCATTTTTTTTTCTCATTTCTGTGTTCTACCATGGTGGTGTAACCTCTCACCTGGATTCTGGAGCTCTCATAAAGGTATTTTCATCCATGGATGATTGTTAAATTGGTGTTTCTCTGGGGGAAGTGTGCTGGAACTTCTTGTTCTGCCATCTTGTTGATATCACTGCCCTGTTTCATATTAATTACAATCATTATAACTAACATTTGTTGACTATTTACTATGTGCAGACACAAAATATTATTTGATGTATTCTTTGCAATAAACATATAAGATGCTACTTTTACCCCAATTACCAGTGATAACATGGAGACTCAAGGTCACATAGCCTATGTGGTGGAGCTGTACCTGTGACCCATGGAAGACTTTAAAGCCAATAGTTGTAACCTATATGATATATCAACTCTACCACTTTTGTAGTATTTCCAAAACACTGGCAAAGTGGAAGTGTCGTACATTGCTTTTGGGTAGGGAAATATTTCAAACCAAATATCTTGGAAAAGCTAATAGATTAAATCTACAGCCTTTATAGTTGGAATACATGTGCTCCTGAATGATTCTTTCTTTGTCAAAACAAAGTTTTCTTTGCTGGTTTTATATATTTTAAAAAATTTCACGACACTGTTAAAAAGTTGGTGTTTTCCTCTAAAATGATTTCAGAAGTCACACAGGGTGGGGGAGGAGATTCAGAAATAAGATACTTTTGAGTCTGGCATTGAGAGCTTCTGGTTGTAAAGTGTTTCATAAAACTGTTGATTGACTAGGAAATAAGTTCAGTATGTATGTATTTGCATAATATTTCTTTGAGGGAAGCCTCATATTCCAAAACAATTGTTTTAGAGATACTGTACAATGATTTCATTTTCTACTTTATTAATTCCTTTAAGTAAAATTCTTTTATTTGAGATTACTGTGTTGAATATGAAAAGATATTAACTGCTGGGAGGAAACTTCCTGGCTGATGTGAGATATTTGTCTTTTGTAAAGCATAATTTATGAAATATTTAACTGAAAATAATGTCATAAACATAGCTAGTTTCTAAACTGGTTAGCCCAAATAAAGCTGGAAAAGGTTGGTGGTTAGTAATCTCAGAGAGCATAGAATATGTGAATGATTACTTAGTCTATCTTTCTTGATGAACTCCTTCCACAGAGAATCAACTAACAGATTATTCCAAGTTTGAATGAGAGCTTTTCCTCTGGCTTAAAAAATCTGTGTGTACTAAGGATTTGTTATTATCCAAGTAAAATTTGAATTCAAATGCATATTGTGCTAATTTTTTTTAAGACACTAACTTTTTGTCTCAAATGAAACAGATGATTGGATTCAGGTTTGTTTTCTAGTCATCATTCTAGGTAATTGAAGTGAGAAGAAACTATGTTGGTCCTGGCAGTTCTGGATTAACCAATTAGCATCTAATGCTTGGGATAAAAACATTAGTTAACAAGTCCAGGCCCCAAATCCCTTTCTCACACCCATAATCAAACACAGCTAAAGAATCGGCCATCCAGTGATAGTGATTTTCCATCACTGTTGGCCTGGTTTGAGTCCAAACTGCTGCCCTGGAAGGGACACTGCTGCACATGACGTATTGCCTCTCCACTCCTCCATGTCTTCTATTCATGTGGTTTCTGCGCCATCACGTCCTTGCTGGCTGCGGTGTCTATCTCTAGGAATCTCCTAAATAAATAATTATGTTTACTCTTAGGTAATCTTTTACTGATGCTTCTAAAATGTTTTGGTTCCCATCCCTTTAAGCTTTAGCTTTTAACAGTTATAAAGAACCCTTTTCACCTATGAAGTTTCAATTGGCTTCAATACTTGCTCATTTAGAAGGTATATATATATATATTTTTTTTTTGTGGGGAAGACCAGCCCTGAGCTAACATCCGTTGCCAATCCTCCCCTTTTTGCTGAGGAAGACTGGCCCTGGGCTAACATCCGTGCCCGTCTTCCTCCACTTTATACGGGACGCCGCCACAGCGTGGCTGACAGGCAGTGCGTCGGCGGGCACCCGGGATCCGAACCGGCGATCCCCAGGCTGCCAAGCGCGGACTAAACCGCTGCGCCACCGGGCGGCCCCTAGAAGGTATATTTTTATGTTGCTTTTTTATTGTAGAGCCACTTATAATTAGGTCAAATCGTTAGTAAACTCTGAAACTGAGTGTGAAATGGGCATTTTAATGGTCCTCACGAGGCTCCTTATATTTATTTATGAAGAAATTTTCCCTACTAATTTTATTAAATACATGTCCTTTTGCCTTGAAGTAAATAACCACTGGTCCTGCCATGCTGTTCTGAGGAGAAACAAGTGCTCTTACGTGCTTTTCTGAAAAGAACACATGGATATAGTTATTTATAGGAAAATGATTATAGCAGGTAGAGACTGTTGAGGCAGAAATGTTTTAGACCCTTTAAACCTTGGGTCTTAAATTTTTGCGTATGTTTTATGTGTTGTACCTATGGCATGGGGTATCTTTTACAGCATAATTATGGAGGGAAATGCTGTTCTGGAAAGAGATAATACCCATTGTAGGATTTCTTTGGGGACTTCCTTATTTGGGTGGCTTGAAATTGGTTGCTGTGGATTTTCTCTCAGTATTGGCCAAGAAGGAGTAAGAAAGAGCAGCTTTTTGGATTTAGTAAAATCTTTTTGATGAAAGAGAAATACTTCCCTTGACAGATTGCTCTTTCTATTTTTAACTCAAAAACAGAATAGTGTTTATTAATTTAGGACAGTCGAGGTACAAAACACAATATTAATCCTTGACAGTAAGAGCTATGAATGGTCAACTATATGACTTGATTTCTTTATGAGTTGCACAACCATTTTTCCACGTGCATAATTATATTAGCAGAATATTAATTCATCTGTGCTGCCAAAGGGACTACCTTCTATTGGGGAGTGGAAAGGCTCCTTAACTATGGTGGAAATGGAGGTGTATGCCATCATTCCATTCTTGTCACTTTATTTCCTTGAATTGGTGAGAAGCGACAAGTTATCTGGCTTTATCTAGAAAACTGGATTCTTAATACACATACTGAAGGAAACACCTCACAACGGTTATATTGAAGGGGAAATAGAGTCGGAAGAAATTTCAACTTGTTTAGCTTTTTTCCCCCTCTACCGCCAGCAGGAAGAAAGTTATCAATATTTTTTCCTTTTGGGAAGAATTAGGAAACAGAATACTTTTAAAATATGACATGACATTAATATGGCTCTACTCTGTCTTATCATATTATTCTGGGCAAACATTTTACTATTTCACAAGAATTGTCAACAGAGCCTCTAATGACTAGACAAACAGAGACCAGGGGTATTGACTAAGAGGCAGAAGCAGAAATAGTAAAATTCCTGCAAAGTGAATGCACTAGCCTTGTTACTATTTTTTTCCATCAGGACTTCTGAAGGTGAAGGGATTTGCTTGTATTAGTTTAGATTTTGGAAGAAAACCAAACCAAAGACCAGAATTTGGCACATGAGTCAAAAGAAGTTAGGAGAGAACAAATATTCAGGAAAGAGGTGGCAAATGTAAATTAAACAAAAGAGACATGAAAATGATGCTGTGTGACTTTGGCTTGTATTTTCTGGGTCTCCTACTTCTTCATTTGTATAAAGATCAGTGGTGATCCATGGGAGAGGGGTTAGTGATTGAAAGGTTCCATTGGGCACAGGCTATAAGGGAATGTATCATCTGTAGAGAATTTAAATGGACTAAAATTCATTTTTTAAAAAAAATTTTTTATTTTTTTATTAATTACCTTGTACAGGCAATTCTAAACAATGTTAGTGAAAAAATACCCCTTATCACAGGGGAAGGCCACCTGTGCTGGCCCCTATCTTGGTATGCCGTTCTCTTCTCTATATTTCATTTTCATTGGTCTTGGCAGTGGAAGCAGTGCTGAATATTCATAATTTCACTGCTAAGTTTAAAGAAATGGGAGCACATCCCTTTCTATGTTAATGATGAAAACTACAACACGACAAAAGCAACAATAACAGGGAGTGTTTATTGAACATTTTTGAGATCCTGGGGACTATACATAAATAATTGCATTTCTCTTCACCACAATCACAAAACTATTATTACTACATTTTTCAGTTGAAAAATCTAAGAATTAAGAAATTTTCTCAAGGTGATACTAGTGTAGAAGAAATTTGCCAAGGTCATGTTGGTATAGGAGCTGAGATTCATGTCCAGGTCTGTCTGACTTCAAATTTTACATTGTTTTCCATTACGAATACACTGCTTTCCACTAACTTTACTTGGTCATCTTCGGAGAATGCTTTTTAATAAGACTTTGATAATAATTATATTTTTTTGTCTTCTATCTCCTATTCATCTTTCACTTTTCCATTCTCTTAAGAAGGGCTTTCCTACTCTCTTTGCCTCCTCCTGAGTCCTTTGGCAATTCCCTCCAGCTTGCCCTAAGTCAGGTGTGGCTTTCTTGACAGATCTTGTAAGGCACTGTGGCAGTTTGGGGAATAGACATGTGACGCATCACTTTCTAACTTGTCCACTTATGGGGGAAGCCAATGATGAAAATGGGTCTATGGATGGGACATAACCTAGTTTCCTCCTGTTAATTGTGACAGGTCTAGTGTTATTTCAGTCACCAAGAGCACCTTATTGCTGAATTCCAATTCCACTTGTTACAAACGGCATGTTTGTATCCTCCCAAAATTCATATGTTGAAAGCCTAATCCCCCATGTTATGATATGTGGAGATGGGGCCTTTGGGAGGTAATTAGGTCATGAGGGTAGAGCCCTTATGATGGGATTAGTGCCCTTATAAAAAGAGACGAGAGAGAGCTTGCTTCTGTCTCTGCTCTCTGCCATGTGAGGACACAGCAAGAAGATGGCTATCTGCAAACCAGGAAGAGGGCTCTCATCAGAACCCAACCATGCTGGCACCCAGACCTCAGAATTCCCAGTTTCCAAGCCTGTGACAAACAAATTTCTGTTGTTTAGGCCACTCAGTCTATGGTATTCTGTCATGGCAGCCCGAACTGACTAAGACTCCCCCCAGTGGGATTCTACTTGAATGGAGAATCAGCATCTAGGAGGATGGAAAAAGGCTGTCACTACTGTTTTTTTTAAGACTGTTTTTTCAGAGCAGTTTTAGATTTACAATAAAATTGAGAGGGAGGTACAGAGATTCCCCATCTACCTCCTGCCCCACACATGCATAGCCTCTCCCATTATCAACATCACTCACCAGAATGGAACTTTTTTTTTTTTTTTAACTAAGGATAAACCTACATTGATGTATCATAATCACCCAAAGTCCATAGTTTACCTTAGGGTTCACTTTTGGTATTTTACATTCTATGGGTTTGGGTAAAGGTACAATATCATTATATACCATTATATATATCATTATAATGATAATCATTATAATATCATACAGGGTATTTTCACTGCCTAAGAAATTTTCTGTGTTCTGCCTATTTGTCTTTCCCCCACCAACCATTAACCTTTTTATTGTAGTTTTACCTTTTCCAGAATGTCATATAGTTGGAATCATACAGTATGTAGCCTTTTCAGATTGGCTTCTCCTACTTAGCAATATGCATTCAAGTTTCCTCTGTGTCTTTTCATGGCATGATAGCTCATCTCTTTTTAACACTGAATAATATTCCATTGTCTAGATATACCAGTTTATTATTCCATTCACCTACTGAAGGACATCTTTGTTGCTTCCAAGTTTTGGTAATTATGAATATAGCCACTATAAAATCCATGTGTAGGTTTTTGTGTGGACATAAATTTTCAACGCCTTTGGGTAAATACCAAGGAATGCTATTGCTGGACTGTATAGTAAGAGTACTTTTAGTTTTGTAAGAAACTGCCAAACTGTCCTCCAAAGTGGCTGTACCATTTTGCATTCCCATTAGCAATGAATGAGAGTTCCTGTTGCTGCACATTCTCACCAGCATTTGATGTTGACAGTGTTCCAGATTTTGGCCATTCTCATAGGTGGGTACTAGTATCTCATTGCTGTTTTAATTTGCATTTCCTTGATGACATATGATTTGGAACATCTTTTCATATGCTTATTTGCCATCTCTCTATGGCAAATATGCCATTTGGTGATCTGTCTGTTAAGGTCTTTGGCCCATTTTTTAATCGCGTTGTTAGTTTTCTTATTGTTGAATATTAACAGCTCTTTGTTTATTTTGGATAACAGTTCTTTATGTCATTACCTTTTTAGGAATATAAAAGGAAATAGATAGTAAAATTCTAAAACTGATTTTATTCATTCAGGTGATATTTTGGATTACAACATGATCTGTGGCCCCTGAAGAATGTTAACAGGCTAAACTGCAAGTCTAAGCCATTTTGTTTTTCTTTTTTTTGTGTGTGAGGAAGACTGGCCCTGTGCTAACATCCTTGCCCATCTTCCTCCACTTTATATGGGATGCCGCCACAGCATGGCTGACAAGCAGTGCGTCTGCGGGCGCCCGGGATCCGAACCCGCGAACCCTGGGCTGCCAAGCGTGAACTAAACCGCTGCGCCACCAGGCTGGCCCCCTAAGCCATTCTTTTGACTTCAGTTTGAATTGCAATGGATTAGCAACTATGAACAATGATTAAATAGTGATTATATAATGAATATTTGAAAATGAATAATCATTTAAAGTTTAATTTTGAATATTTTAAAATACTCTTTACATAATTAAGGAGATTAGATAACTCATTTTGCATTTCTTGAAACTAGTATGATAGGACTCCTTCCCCCATCACAATAATTGTCATTTAAAATTAGTTTTCATTTTTCCCAAATATTTAATCTTGACTGTTTTAGATCTTTACAAGTGCAAAAATCTAAAATCCTTGTGCTATCAGTCTCACGTGAGCCCAAGTATTCACAATGACGCACAATCAAAATGCATGACCAGATGAAATAGAGAGGAATAGCAGTTCCCAAAGGGTATAGAAAACTGCATTCTGCATCCAAGGCTATATGTTGCGATGCAAAAAGCAATTTAAAGAATGGAAATAACCAGTATAATTCAGATGAACAATTACTTAGTAATTTTGTTAGTAGGTATTATACAGGTGATAACCCCTTTTTGTTAGTTTATATTGCAGAAGATGATTAGCCCAAGTACAGTATTTTCTTGAAGCTATGTTTGTGTCTATATCTATGTCCATCTGTCTATCTATCCATCCATCCATCCATCCATCCATCGTTAGCACTGAATTAAAGTACTTCATAGAGAAAACAGGCCTTTATTGTCCATGTTCTGCAGAACACTAAAATGAGAAAAAGAGGTAGGCATTTTCTAAAATGGAATAGAAATTATTTGTACATACTGTTTGCAGGAAAAGACACAAATATATTTAATAAGTGAAGGGGAATAAATGTAGACTATCAACCCATAAGTCACATATCCTCATTGATTCCTTATTTCAATGTGACTTTTGAGGGTAAAAAGTATGATTTTATTCCTATTTCCATGCAGAGGGTCTCTGCTAGCACAGCACTGCTGGCTCCCTTCCTGACCCGTCACTCTCTCCACCTCGCCGGTTGCAGGTTGGAGAGGAAGACTGGAGAAAGCCAGCTAGGCTTTTCTTTTTATCTTTAGGAGTAGCTTCCTCCACTTTTGTTCTCTCTGCTGTACTCTGGTGAACTCCCAGGGATGGGAAAAGCCTGCAGTCCTGCTTGTCACTGGGTGCCTGTATTGGGTGTGCGAGTCTGTCTACTTCAGGTATGGAGCATTGGGAAGCCCTTAGGATGCCGGTTTTAATCAGTAATAAAGCTGTCATTTAAGTCTCCATCTGTCTATCTCGTGCTTTCCTTTTAATTGGTTCTGAATCTAAGACGGGAAGGAAGGGCTATTATTTATTGACCCATAAGATCCCAAAGGTGATACTGAAGTCCTTGGAGCATATGTTTCTATGATGCATGAAAAATAAGGCCACCTTGTTGTAAATTCAAATGGAAGTATGATTGAACTACAGCCAAGTTAATGCCATTGCATTTTTAAACAAAAATCCATTTAAAATTTCTAAAATATGAACTAATTACATATACAAACCAGAATCTAAAAAAAGTTCATTTTGGTGTTCTTCATCCAGATCAGATATAGAGAAACCATTCATTCCAGTGTATAAACCCTATGACTGATTACTTCAAGGATAGTGATTTAGACTTTAGCCTATGTTGTGGTTCATTATATACTTTGATCAATCAAAAAAGGCATCCTATAAAAGCCCTTTCCCATTGGTTCAATCTTGTTGCCTTTCTCCAATACCAAGTTAATCTAAGAATTAGTGTATGATATTTATGTATGGAAAATTCCAAATAAAAAGAGAAATATTTGTGTAGTGATTTCAAGAGTTTTTACATTGATTTAACTTTAAGTCAAGGGTATTCAAACTCTTGTGAAGGGCATTTTGCAATACATGTTTCACATCTTAACAATACTTGGGAGCATAAGACAACCTTATTAGAGTTCCTCATCTCATTAAATTTCTTCTTAAATTTTATTTGTTACCTTTTTTGAACATTCTGGCAACAAATTGAAATTTTCACTTTTGTTGTCAAAGAATTGAAAAAGTTGAGAAATGGGATTGCTTTGCTTTTTAATTTTTTGTATATTCAGTATTTTTCCTAGTAAAGGATATCCTTAAGAGGCCAGATTTTCTGGTTCTGTTTACCAAATTACATATGTATTATTGCAAATGAATTCTGCCACAAAGAAGTCCATAATGAAAATATCAGAGGGAATTATGATGCTCTTTATAACCAACACGTGAGCTTGCTCCATTAATCTGAGGGCAGAAAGGATCAAGCCGTTATGTGCCAGATGGCATCAGGCAGTGAATGCACAGTCCTTGCTAAAGTGTTTCTAAGTATTTTTTTCCTGAAGGTTAGGTCTAGGAGCAACAAACTGATGCTGGTTAATTGAAGCCCCTGAGAAGCATTTTAACTCAAGTTTAAATCTTACGTCCCAAGTTAGTGGATCCCTGTTAACTCGCAAGAGAGATTTAAAGTTTTAAAGAGATATATCCTAAGTTGTCTTTGGGGTAAAAACAAGAGTTAAACTAAGTCTAAATATAAATTTGTTTTACAAAATTGACTTTTCCTGAGTTTTTAGGCTCTCAAATGTGTATTTTGTGAGATTATGCGATTGTGATAACGAATGCCAAATTCTCACAAAATAATAATGTGGTTCCTGGCCAAAAAAAAAAAAATGATGACTACAATCATGAAATAAGAACTTCCTTTTGTTCATCCCTCTGAGTTCTTTTAGCACTTAGTTTCTTATAGTGATTATTTGACCCTCAGAATATACTATCTTACCACACTCATTGTGTAGCAGAAAGAGCAAAAGCTTTGGAATCAGACATATCTGGGGTGTGTCTAGCAATCGTGAGCTATAGGACTTGGGCTATTTCTTTGAGCTGCTCTGAATTTCAATTTTCTTAGCTGTAAAATAGAGAGAACAATAAATACATCACAGAAAAGTTATGAGGATTTAATAAATTATATGATGTCCTTAGCAAAGTCCCTGATGTGATGTAGGTACTCAACATGTTTAAAAAATAAGAAAAGTCTAGTATTTCCCATTAAGGCACCACATGCTTGAGAGAAGGAGCTGTGCTGCCTTTTTAGTGTAGGAATAAATATTTGTTGCTGCTGCTGCATTCTCTGCATGAAGATTCCTTTCCTGCCACAGGGGGAGCTCTTACAAGGGTTTTCAGTGACGGAGAAGACAGGACACATCAGACCTTACGGTAGAACTGCCTTAGGTTCTTTGAATTGGCTCTTTTGGCTCCAGATGGAGAAGAGAGAAGAGACGAAGTGTCAGAGAAGTTTCCTGCTTTATGGTCACCCTGTGCGGGCTGGAGACCACAGTTCGAGTTCTCCATTGTCTGCAGGATTCTGGTTATGTTCTGCCAATTAGAGACTTTCATGAAGATTCAAAATGGAGAAGGGGAGAAACCGTTATTCTCCAGACACATCAGGTCAGGCACCTGGGCATCAGCAGATGGCTGAGGTGGATTTTGCCTGCAACTGGGGGGCATCGTCTTCAAAATCCCTCCTTTGATGATGCAGGCAGATGAGATCACCGATGGCAGCTTCCTTGTAACCCTGAGCCTCTGGATTTCCTGGGAGAGCTCAAAATGTCCAGAGTGGGTTCTGCTTTTCTGATCAAACGTTAATGGATACCTAGTGAAACCTCGTTTCAGCTTAACAGCTGCCTTAGGAAAGTTTTTTATCGGTTTCTATGAGTCAACAAACTAAACCTAAGCCTGGTGTGTATACTCAAGTTCATTTGAAAAAAAAAGGAAGCTAAAAACTCATTACCTTCAACTTTGAACAGATTATTTTGATAATAAGATCTTGTACATGGTAAGAAATAAATACAATTTTGAATAAATATTTGAAAATAATCAGTTTCAGATTAATAAGGCATTTGACTTCAATATCCTCTGGTCTCCTGTGAACTAATTTTTAGTGAAAAGAGGAAAGGAAAAAAGCTAATAATTAATTTGAGAAACTAATTTTGGTAAACAGAAAGAAAAGAGATTCAGGCTTCTTTCCTTGGATTGAGAGATATTTCAGTGTATTTTTGGATGCTGTGGCTTGTAAATACTTACTTATATAAAACAATCTAGAATGTTTTCTGGGAAATATAGACACATTGACTTTAAAAAAAATAAACAAGTAATTTCAATAATTCTGTTTCTGCTGTGAGGTACAATTAGAGATTGGTTAATGTAGGAAAATCCGTATGGATTGCACTTCATATCCGATAGCTGTGCTATTTCAGGCTAACTTTCTACTGGAATTGAGGACACAGAGATGAATTGGTCAAAATCTCTGATTCTGGAAGCTAGGATCTCCTGGGGGGAAAAATTAACTTTAATTGTAGATTCTAGTATCATATTTATGCGGGTATGTTTAGGACCTATTATTTGGGATGGTAATGACTGGTTTGATGGTATCACAAGCTCAAAAATATGTATTTTTAAATACCATCTAATTCCCTAAAATTGTTCACATTCTGCAAGAATTTTTAGATCGATCCAAGATTTAAGCAGATGTGTAGGATTGTTGAATTAATATGGTTCTAAGGTGTGCTGCTGAACTGGTAAATACAAGCTGGTGAGAGTCCCTCATTCCCTGATGCCCACCATCCTCCAATCCTGGCCTAGGTCTTGCAATGGTCATCCAGGGGGGTGAGAGTATATATCTGTGTAAACCCATGCTCATTTAAGAGTTGATACCTGCTTGTGAAGGATCGGTATGGAGTTCTTCATAACACTTATAACTTTATAGCATTTTGTAACACTTAACTGTACCTAACACCTATAAATTCATTATTTTATGTTTCTCAAAATCACCTTGTGAAATAAGCATAAAAGATATTTTCATCTCCATGGTAAAAGATGCAGAACCTAAAGGTCAAAGCACATCAATGTCTTGGCTAAGATTACCCAGGAAGTTTAAAGGGAGAACTGAGGGTAGAATCTGGCTGCACTGATCTCCAGCCAGTGTTCTTTCCACTATTTGAGCAGTATTAATGGATTTATTTTAATTTATGGTATTGGGAATCTCAAGTGAGAGGATGACATAGCACCAACAAATAATATTAATAGGAAAAAAGATATTACTAGTAGAAAATGATTGTAGGCATTATAAAAGATACAAAGCCCCATATCCCAAATTTTCTCTCAAACTTCAGTTTTATATCTTTTTGTTTGGACGAGGCTATACTATTAGCCATCTATTGTTGCCAGAATGAACAACTTGAAAGAAACCATCAACTGTCTGGCAAGGCTTTTCCCCCAACGCTGATCCAGTGAATCTATGCCAGGCTATTTGCACCATCTGTTGGGCATGAGTCAGTGGAGGGAGGAAGGGTGGACAGCTGGAGCTGTCAGCTTTGAAATGCTACTTACTGGGGAAATACCAGAATTCGCATCAAAAGGCATCAAAACAAAGTACTTTGCTAGTCCAAAAGGAAGACTGGTTAAATATGGTGGCATTTCTGATGAAGGTCTCCTTTTTCCAAACACTCAGTCCTCTTTTTATCCTTCCCAGCCTCTTTCTGAGGGAAGGTTTTTTTTGTGTCATATGAAAAAGATGTGAGCAAAGACTTTTTGTGTGAGACTGTAGTAAGAAATTGAGAGGAAATAATATATTACACTGTGTCTTCCTGGTCTAAGGGCCTGGAAGCAGAGTATCCTAAACCTTTTGTTTGATTTTGCATTAGAGGTAGAATTATCCATTCAAACCTGTATTCATTCATCTATTCACTCATTCACTCGTTCACTGAATGCTTACTGTATTGAAGTGCTGGTGGATGAAAGAGAATAGTAACTACCACTTACCGAGTGCCCATGTGCAGTGTGCTTTAAATATGTTATTTTATTTAGTGTTGGCAAGAATCCAATAGTACAAGAATTATTGTCTCATTTTTTCATGAGGAAACTGAAGCACAGCGAGGAGGAGTAAATTTGCCACCAAATCACTAATAAGTGACAGAGACTTATCAGGGATTGGAATCCTGGGATAGTCTTAAAATTGGTTACAAACACATGTTATATAAGTGTCTTCCTTTCTCTTCCTCCATGGAATACATAGAAAAGTTTCCTTATTATTGTGGGAATCTCCAGACAGGAGAAAGAAGTCAATGTTAATTAGAAGATAGGGAGAACCTTTCAGTGCCAAGAGTCAGATGGGACAAAAGTCTTGGAGAAAGTTATTGTGGGATGGTGCTATTCATTCAAATTTCGGAAATTTTCGTACTTGGTCATTTCCACACATCAACTTTAAAATGTGAAAACTGAAGAAAGGGAATAGATAAAATCCAGTAAGCCAGTAAGATTTATTTTCTTAGCTGTTTAATGTATTCCTTTAGTCTAGTTGCTTTTAATGTACATTCTAACATGCCCAACATGAGGATTTTTGCCCTCTAACAGTGGCCTAAAAGAACTTCTCATAAATTTAATCTGTAGTACAATTAATATTGACAATGTTTGAGTTATATACCAGAGTAGTATCACAAAAATTATTTGTAAACTGAGTAACATTTCTCCCTTGTTAAATTGAACAAGATATATTTGAAGGAAAAACTTTAGCCATTTGGCTGAATTAAGACATTAATAATGTGATATTAATGGAACAACTCAAAATATATGATGTTATATACAGAATGCTCCTAATATATCAAACAGTAGTTCTCATTGTGTAGAGCCCAGTCCAGCAGTGTTAGCATCAGCTGGGAACTTGTTAGAAATGAAAAATTTGGGGCCCCACCTCAGACTTACTGCATCAGAAACTCTGTCGATGGGGACAGGCAACCTGTGTGTTAACAAGCCCTCCAGGTAGTTCTGATCTTGTGGAAGGTTTAGACCACTGATATAAATTATGAAAGAATTATGAAAATTATAAAAAAATACTAGAAGTAAATGAGCCAAATTATTCACTGTGATATTCTCTTGGTTATAGAATTATATGCAATTTCAGATTTTTTTCTATATTTTCAAGGTTCTCTCTAACTAATAGATATAAAGTTCATCATTAGAAAACTATATTTTAGAAAATTAACATAATGCAAAAGAGTAGAAATTGTCTATAATTCCACTATGTTGAGGATTCTAAAAATTAAGAATTGAAATTCCCTCTCTACCCCTCAAACTTCACACTTCAGAAGTTACCACCATTAGTAACATATCCTATAATAAATTATTAAAATTAAAATGGTATCTTGCCAAACATAATGGGTTGGAGATTACTTTTATTAAAAATAATATATCATGGATATCTTTCTAGGTCAGTAGATTATATTTTCTCATTCTTTTTAACAGCACACTTAACATTCCATCGTAAGGCTATGCTATAATTTATACTACCATTTAATTTAGATGACCATTTAAACTATTTTCAATTTATTGCATTCATAAGATAATGCTACAATGAAAATCCTGTCTTTATGGCATTCATAGTAATAGATGGAAACACAATTAATGAAAAATACCAAATATTCTAATACATGAAGTTAATTATTCATTCCAATATTTATTCATTGCAGTGAAATGTTTACTCCCCTCTTTTTCCTTTTATAGGGTTTTGCCAATGTCTTATGGAGAAAAAAATTGGTTTGACTTGTATTTACAAGGGGCTTTATCTAATCATGATGCTCTCTTATATGAAAGAGTCTTGTATTCCAAGAATTGGTACATCTAAATAAATTGTCCAATTTTGTTAATTCCATTTGCCATACTTCCATAAAAATGGAAGCTAGTCATAAGGGAAGAGCAAACAGAAAGACTGTACAGCCCTGTTAGACTTTTTCTATTTTTTAATATCATTGAGATGGAAATTGATGAGTTTAATCACACAGGAACATCAAATCCTAGACAAAAACCCTTATTAAACTCATTAAACAATTGCTTATAAAAACAGAATTTTACTGAAAAGATTTATATCTTAAGGAATATAGTAATTTAATGGAAACAGTCTTTCGGAAAATCAAAATATATACTATTTAGTTTAGAATATTTTTGTTAACTTAGTTTAAATGTCTAGTCAGGCAAATCTAAACTATATCCTTATAATCTCATCTGAATCAACTGTTTTTTTCCTATGACACTCAATTAATGATAATGTTGCTTGTTGAGTATTTATTAAAAGTCAATATAGTATATTACCTACAATTTATATCATAGCTCATGATTTGTAGACTATTTTATTCTATGTGACTTCACATAGTACAATACCATTGTAAAAATACTGTTCAAACATATGCTTGTCATTTAAAAATCTTTTAAGCCAAATCCTCTTATAACAAAATTTCATTTAGTGTAATGAAAATTTCTATTAAAATATTTAAGCCATATTAATTCAATCTTTCATTTAGGCTAGTAAGATTCTAAGTTAAACCAAAAAAATGCCTTTATCTTTGAGTTAAGCTGAAGTAAAAACTATTTTTTTGGTCATAAAAGCTAAAAAAAGTTTCAAATACACATAAAAAGTCATCATTCTACTATTATTAATCTTGTATTATCTTTATTTCTTTGTACACATTTTATAGTTTTTAGTCTCACTAAATGAACAGTTTTGGATCTTAGTTTTTCTTTTATATAGCATAATTTGCCTTGCATGTTGTTTCATGGTATTCATAAGTGTTACCGAACCAGGTTTGTTTTTGCCCATTGCCCAGGAAACCAATCACCGAAACAACGAGATTGCAGCAGAGATAGGGTGTTAATCACAAGGCAGCCAAGTGAGGAAGTGGGAGAAGGAGTCTCAAATCTGCCTTTTCAAAATGGGGACTTAAGGATATTTATGGGGTAAGGGAGCAAGGTGTTCTGAAGTGTGGGGACAGATGATTAGAGATGAGAAGAAGTGAGGTAATTGATGATCTGTGCAAGCCTAGTCAAACTTCATGCCTCTTTGTGGGATGCATGTTTACAAAATGGTAGTGTTAGCATGATCTGAGGGTAGAGTTTTTAGCCTCTTGACAGCAAAAAGATCACTTTATCTTTTTATCAACTGGGCACCTTTGCAGGCCCAGTTGATGGGTTGGTGGTCTCAACTGGCCTGAACTGGACAAGGGGATCGTAATTCCTGAAAAACAGCTCAGATATCTGTTACCATGATGACCCAGGGGCCAGGAAGATGTTATCTATAGGAACCTAGTGGGAGTTTGAGAGTATATTGCCTAAGCAGCACAGTTAACAATGGGTGGGTGAACAACTAAAAGCTATAATTAGTAATTGCAAAAAACTTAGTTACTAGCTACCTAGTCATCAATAGCTGTTTACTGGTTTCAAAAGCATACTTTGTAATTATTGCAAATGTTCCATTTACATGTTTATCCATCACTAAGTTGGGTCATTTCTTTATTGTTGGACATTGATTTTGTATTAAGTTTTCACTCAAATAATGTTGAGAGGGAGACTACGCATGTATATATTGTTTAACCCATTACAAGTTATTTTCTTAGAGCATATTCCTTGAAATTAAGTGTCTGGATTAAATAGAATGTACATAGAACATTTACTTATGTATTTTATTTTAACAATATAGTATCAATAAAATTTGAAACTAAAATTTAAAAAATCCACTAAGAATCAAACTACCCTAAATGTCTCTCTATATACATGTATTTGTGTGTATTTACATACATATGCATGTGCAAATATCCAATATTGATTATATAACTTAATACTGAATCTTGAATACATGAACTAATACAGCCTAAATAGGAGATTGGAGAATATGACTTGGATATCATAGCATTAGCCAATCTTTCATGCATAAGTATTTTACCATAAATAAGCATTCCAAAGAACAAAGAGATTTCCATGTAGTGTCATGTGGCCCAAACCACCAGTGTCCTGTTCTTGTTACAAATACTTTTCTACAACAAGTGATCATGTTTGATAATTTTATGCCTGGTCACCAGCCTTTTCCAAATATGTTGCTTTCATTGAAAGAAGGAAGGTGAATCAAAAGAGTTTAAAGATTTCTAATAATTCTTTTATGTTGATAAGATTAATTAACAATTAATATCCATTTGTTTTCCTCTCTCTTAGCACTATAGGTCTCCTGATTACTCAAAGGAAAAAAAATAAGAAAAACACAAAGTTCAAAAAAATCAAGCACATCTATACGCCCATCCACATGAACCTAAAACACCATCTAAGGCTAAACCACAGAGTTGAGTAGTAATTAGGAAAGAAAAGAGTACAAGATGGTAAACTCATTATACTTTTCTCCTTCCCAATTGGGTTCAAAACATTTTTTCACTCGTTAATTCATGCCGGAGTGGCTACCCATCAGCAGGGTTTCAGCTCTGGCTGCTCTGACCAGGGATATGCTTTCTAGCAATATATTCACAATAACAGAATTTAATTAAGCAACAGCAAATTACAGGTCCAGTGGAGTTCATTATAATGGGATCGTACCCATATTTGTCTTTTATTGAGAATATAAATCAACCTAGTAGAGGTTTTCTTTACTATTTCCCTTTGGAAGCCACCTGTCAATTTACTTTATATATTCCTATCTCACAAGAGGGTATCTAGGAAAGCCAGTCCTGTTCATGTGTATAAACATTTCATGACAGACATGGAGTGTCTGTAACTCATTTGGTAAGAAAGACACTCACAATGAAAGGAAATGCATTGGTGTAATTTTCCGTTATAATCCTGTATCACACTTCAAACTAGGAAAATACTTTAAAAGAGGCTAACTCTTGTCTCTGTCACGGAAACCAGAATTTAGCTTGTGTGAGACATTTAGCATGGATTTAACTTCCAGAGGAAAGAGGATTGGTGAAATAATCACTCCATGGACAGAAAAAGAGGATTTTATGAGTTCAATCTACCTTAAATAATAAAAAACAAATATAGCCCTTGTTATATGCCACATATTTTTCTAAGCTCTTGAATGTATATTAACTCATTCAATCTTCCACAACTGTATGAGATGGATACTATTTTTACTTCCCTTTGCTGGATGAGTAAACTGAGGCACAGAGAGGTTAAATAAGTTACCTGAGGTCACATGGTTATCAGATGGTAGAGCTAGGAATCAAATCCTGGCAATCCAAGTCCAGAATGCATGCTCTTAATCACTATTCCCACTGGAAGGCTGGTAAGGATGGGGCGGAGGAAGAGATGTCCTGGAATGTCTAGGCTAGCTGCTTCATATTTTCCAAATGCAAACTGTATCTAAGAAAGTATGGGGGACCAATGTCTATGCCGTAGGCCAGTAAAACAGAGGTGTATAGGGCTGTGCTTCTCAAAGTTCAGCACACACAGGAATCATCTGAAGAGCTTGTTAAAACACAGATTTCTGGGCTCCATTTTCAGATATTCTGCTTCAAGACATTGGGCACAAAGCTTTATATTGGTAATAAGTTTGAGATGATGCTGATTCTGGCTCAGGGATCACATTTTGAACAGCACTGGTGTAAGGACTCTGAAGAGCTGAGACGAGTAGCACCCCCAATGGGATGAGATATGCAACCCTGGGAAAGAAATCAAAAGTTATCCTGTGAATGAAGAGCCAGAATGGCAACTGACAACAAGATGGCCTTTGTTTTGCAGCCAATCATTTTAATTTAGTGAGGGCTTTCCAGAAAGTAGAGAGTGAGGAGGTCATAGCCAAAAATCAAGGAGCAGAGTCACACCCATGAAGGGATGCAAATTTGACATGTTCGAGTTGAAAAGGAATTTCTGGGTCTTTTCAAGACTTAAGGAAGTCTGAGGATTCACTCCTAAGTCTTACATTCTTTCTCAGCAAATGTAAATGTGTCAGTGGTGATGGTTTGAGGTGGATAAATTTACCAACAGGTATTCAAAGTGCTTATGTGTTAGTCTAGCTATGGGGTGTTTGTTAAATATGTTAAAGAGTCTCTTATGTTAATTTTACTTAATGTTTTATGGCCAGAATTCTCCTTTTTCCTTTCAACCCTCTCTCACTTCCTTGTTTTCAGAAACATTTACAGAACAGCTATCATGTGCTGGACTTTGCAAGCAGGTAGTGGGGATCATGGAGGCTGTGGTCTAGCAGGGGGAAACAGATGCTAAACATGCAATGAAGTGAGTATTCCATGAATTAATTGTGATGGTGATCAATTCCATGAAGGAGACACTGGGGATAGGGAGTGGAAGGTTGTAGTGGTAAATCTGAATGGTTGGACATCATTGCTTACAATGCTACATCTACTACTGGGAAATCTCCATACTAGGCAAGGCCAGGTTGCCTTTCTCTGTGGTATCTATCATATGATTACGTTGAAAGAGAAATTTCTTGTGACTTGGGTTTGAGTTATTTCTTTCTTGAACAAGAAAACAAAGGAATATTTCATAGATATGTAGATGCTTATCCAAAATTTTTTTCCCCCTAAAATCACCACATGTGAATGTTTAAACTCCTTGAAGATTACTGTTACTTTTCTGTTGACCGTATGACCTACATAGACATGGCTCTATTCCATTGTCTGTTTCAGGTTGTAAAACCACTACAGGTCAGAGGCCCATGCAATTAATTTTCTCAGCACTGAGAGCTTTATGCATGATTAGGTGCTTAAATGCTTTTTTATTCTAGGGATGATGCTTGTTGAAGTTTTCCTATGAATTTGATTGATAGTCTAAATGATGCTTGGTTTTACACAGATAATATTAATGACTGTGTTTAATACAGTGTTAAGAAGATTGTGCTTGTAAGCCAAAGCTTCAACAATTAGTGAGAAAGCCATAGATGGCACTCATTGTCCTTTTGTCATGTCATAGGGCCATATGCTTATGTAGAGTTAGTTATTTTTGGCTAAATTTCTGGGTTGTGGTGGAAGGTGAAGGATAAATGTGGAGTATGTCAAGATGTTATAATAGTTTTGCTTAATAGACATTGACATTAAACTTTACTAAATGTCACAAAGATAAGTAAAAAAATTAAAAGAAAGACATTAAATCTTTTCTCTATATTACTAGTAAGGAAGTTGCAATTATTTTTATGACCTCTAGTCCTCTGATAAACATTATATATCAGTATATATTAATATGCATTAATATATATTAATAAATATTATATATTTGTTAAAATCAGTATGGAAGTGCAAATTTATTTCTCTAGAAAAATAAGCAAAAGTCCTCTTTTGGGCAAGAATTAGATAAATAGGGACATTTTGAAAACATTGGAGGTGTTCTATAAATTTCAACCTTACCTAACTACTGGCTTTATATTACCTCTTGTGTTGCATATTATTTAAAATCCCAATGATATTTTTCTGGAACTTGTGAAACAATATTGAGTCTTGGCGTTTGCTTAACTGTAATCCGCTAGTAGCTTGGCACAGAGGGCATCAAGCTGCTTTAGCCTATAGAGGCTTGGAAGGGTCTGCATTTCCAGTCTTGCTGTTTTCGCAACAACAAAAAAATTTATCTTGTCTGGCCATCCAAAAGTATGAAAGTTGATCCATTCAATGTTCCTCTTTTTCCTTCCAGAACTAAATCTTTCCTTATTTATGTATTCTACTTCCTAGCTAACACCCTTATCTGAGACTATTTGCTGTCAAACTTGGTAAGCACTATAGCTACTTTATTTACAGTAGTGCCTAAAATACACGTTTGTTCAGCTTTGTCTCAAGAGTGAATCCAGCTCAACTAACACTAGACACTGTGGATAAAAATTTTCCTTTTTGATGATTCTCTCCTCAAAGTATCAAAATCCAAAATGAGCCTGTCCTGTGTTTGTTGCTCATTTACTTGACTTCCTTTTGCCTACCTAGAACATGTTACCTTGGATTAAGTCTTGTTTTTTCTAGCTCTGTGATTTTTACATTTTCTCAATCTGGGTCCTTTCACTGACAATATTTGTTTTGTACAGTAAGTCTCCATGACCCTCAGTTCTCTCGTTTGTAAAAAAAAATTTTCTTACAGGTTGTTGTAAGGATTAAATAAAATTAACATGTAAAAAAGCATTTAGCACAATGATTGGCACACAGCATGAATATTCAGGAAAATTTTTGCTTACAATTAAGGAAAATACAGATTTTTGATTTTAGATTCATAAAGGGAACATTCAGATAACCATTAAAGTCTCTATCTGATAGAGTAATTAAGAATCATATTTATAGATGTGTCCAAATTTTAAGGATATGGAATGTCAGGTAAAATTGAAAAGCATAAAACAGCTTGAAAAGTAGTCTACTAAAGATTTAACAGCTAACATCATATTCAATGGTAAAAAGCTGAAAGCTTTTCCTTTAAGATCAGGATAAGACAAAGATGCCCACTCTAGCCACTTTTATTCAACATAGTATTGGATATCCTAGCCAGAGCAATTAGGCAAGAAAAGAAATAAAAGGATCCAAATTGGAAAGGAAGAAGTAAAACTGTCACTATTTGCAGATGACATGATTTTATATATAGAAAACCCTAAAGACTCACCAAAAAACTGTTGGAACTCATAAACTAATTCAGTAAAGTTGCAGGATACAAAATCAACATACAAATCTGTTGTATTTCTATAAACCAACAACAAACTATCAGAAAGAGAAATTAAGAAAGAAATCCCATTTACAATTGCATCAAAAAGAATAAAATACCTAGAAATAAATTTAACCAAGGAGGTGAAAGACCTATATGCTGAACACTATAAGACATAGATGAAAGAAATTGAAGGAGACACAAATAAATGTAAAGATATACCATGCAAATGGATTGGAAGAACTAATATTGTTAAAATGTCCATACTACCCAAAGCAATCTACAGATTCAATGCAATCCCTATCAAAATTCCAATGGCATTTTTCACAGAAATAGAACAAACAATCCTAAAATTTGTTTGGAGCCACAAAAGACTCCAAACAGCTAAGGCAATCTTGACAAAGAAGAGAAAAGCTGGAGGCACCATGCTCCCTGGTTTCAAACTATATTACAAAACTATGGAAATCAAAACAGTATGGTATTGGCATAAAAACAGACACATAGATCAATGGAACAGAATTGAAAACCCAAAAATAAATCCACACATATATGGTCAATTAGTTTATGACAAAGGAGGCAAGAATATACAAGAGGGGAAAGGAGAGTCTCTTCAATAAATGGTGTTGGGAAAACTGGACAGCCGCGTGCAAAAGAATGAAACTAGATCACTATCTTACACAAAAATTAACTCAAAAAAAGGATCAAAGACTTGAATGTAAGACCTAAAACCATAAAATTCATAGAAGAAAACATAGGTGGTAAGCTCCTTCATGTCTTGGAGAGGACTTTTTCGATCTGATCCCAAAAGCAAAGGCAAAAAAAGCAAAAACAAACAAGTGGGACTACATCAAACTAAAAAGCTTCTGCACAACAAAGGAAATCATCAACAAAATGATAAGGCAACTTAGTGAATCGGAAAAAATATTTGCAAATCATATATCTGATAAGGGGTTAATATCCAACATATATAAAGAACTCATACAACAATATCAAAAAATAAACAATCAAATTAAAAAATGGGCAGCAGATCTGAATAGACATTTTTCCAAAGAAGATATACAGATGGCCAACAGGAACATGAAAAGATACTCCACATCACTAATCGTCAGGGAAATACAAATCAAAACCACAATGAGATATCACCTCACAATTGTTAGAATGGCTATTATCAAAAAGACAAGAAATAACAAGTGTTGGCAAGGATGTGGAGAAAAGGAAACACTTGTGCACTATTGGTGGGAATATAAATTGGTGCAGCCACTATGGAAAATAGTATGGAAGTTCCTTAAAAAGTTAAAAACGGAACTACCATGTGATCCAACGTCTACTTCTGGGTATTTGTCTGAAGAAAACAAAAACATTCATTCGAAAAGAATATGCACCCCCATGTTCACTGTAGCATTATTTACAGTAGCCAAGATATGGAACGAACCTAAGTGTCCATCAATGGATAAATGGATAAGATGTAGTGTGTGTGTGTGTGTATCTATATATTCAATGGAATACTATTCAGCTATAAAAAGGAATAGAATCCTGCCATTTGAGACAATGTGGATGGGCCTTGAGGGCATTATGCTAAGTGAAATAAGTCAGACAGAGAAAGACAAATACTGTATGATCTCACTTATATGTGGAATCTACAAAACAAAACAAACAAACAAAACAAAACAAAACCAAGCTCATAAATATGGAGAACAGACTGGTAGTTTCCAGAGGGCATCTGAAATGGGTGGGTGAAGTGGGTAAAGGGGGTCAAAGGTACAAACTTCCAGTTATAAAATAAAGAAGTCATGGGGATATAGCATGGTGACTATAGTTAATAATACTGTATTGCATGTTTGAAAGTTTCTAAGAGACTAAATCTTAAAAGTCCTCATTACATGAAAAAAAAAGAAAAAAATATTTTGTAACTATGTATAGTGAGAGATGGTAATTAGACATCGTGATGATCATTTTGCAATGGATACATATATTCAATCATTATGTTGTACACCTGAAACTAATGTAATGTTGTACATCAATTATACTTCAATTAAAAAAAGATTTAAATGACATACATGCATGACTTAACATTCATATTGTCAAACTTACAAATCAAAAGTTTTTCCAACATTTAATTTTGAAGGGAGATTTTCAAATTTTAATTTTTTCAGTAAATAATTCATTCTCTTTATGAAAACTTAAATATTGTAGATAGGGTTAAAATTCTTTCTTTATTTGCAAACAATTTTCATTACATTTCTTAGAGGTAAAATAATCTGTTTCACGTGTATCCATCCTTTTATTGTTTATGTATGCATGTAAAATACATAGAAACGTTATTTTCATTTAAAATGTATATAAATGGTGTTTTACATATATTTCAGAACTTAATTTTTTTCACCCAACAAAATATCTTGAGCTTTCCATGTCAGTACATATAGATATGGCCTTTAAACTGTTGATTAGAATGGATATATTACTGAATTATATATTTTTTAGTAACCCAGGGACAAAAAGGGTTTCCTGCCCTTGGCCTCACATATCACAAACTCAAATAATACATTTATTTAGGAAATAAAGGGCACTTGTCAATCTGGATCTCGTACTCAGGGCTAGAAAGAGCAGCTTGAAACAACTATTTCATGACTAATTCAATTCAGGCCCCAGGGAGACACCTTTCCACAGCTCTTCACCTGTGCTGACAAACAAAAGATGATTATTTTTGAAAGATATGACACAGTGGGTGGTGCCTCTACCAATCTCACAGATGGACACTGCTCCAGAGGGGGAGAGGATTTTGTCCATAAAATACCTTAGGTAAAAGAAAAGACAAATTAATTAACATGCCCAATTCTTCTTCTCAGATAGCACATACAATAGATTTTTCCAAAATAAAATATTGTTTCCAACAGTCGTCAATGCATATTTTGTGCTTTTACTATTCATTCTGTTCCAATTCAAAGTAATTAGCACAGTATTCACAACAGTACTACATGGTGCCTAGGTAATATTTTGTAGTATTAAACAATTCACATTACTATGAAAAATCCAGATGTATCATGGGTGAAGTAGGATACTGATTCTCTGAGTTGGCAACTATATGGAAAAACTACAGAATTGAGAGAAGTTTTATTTTTCTAAAAGTATTTAATAAGATTTAATTAAATTTTCAGAACCTAAATTTAATGTTGGTTTTATTTAAATAATTTTGATTTAAAAATTAGTTGAATTAAAATTTGAACTTCATCTTTTAATTTTAGCATTTGATTTTTGAATATTTTAAAAGTAAAATAAATTTAAAATAAATTATTTTGATTTTTTACATTTAGCTTATGATTTTTGAATGAATTTAAGTTATATTTTTGACTAAATATTTGGAAGGAAATACACTAAATTTTTTTACTCTATGATTATAATTATATTTCATTTTTAGTTCTTTCAAAAGAATAAATAAGGTGAAGATAATGATAGAAAAATGAAAGTGGAGTTCAGAAAAGAAACACAACTGAAAAGAAAAAAGAGGAAATGTTCAAAGAGGCAGTTTGATTAATTTGTTAAAACTTGGAAACAATAAAGTAAGAATTTTATGTTATTAAGCCCAAACCACATAAAATTTGCTAATAAGACAGTACAGATTTGTTATTTATTGAAGGTTAATTACTGATCAAAATGATGAAAGTGAGCAAGAAAATTAACCTTGCCTATAACTTGAACAGATCAGATAGAATTGCTGCAACTTGTATATATTTTACTAAATGAAGGCTTAATTGCTGATGAAAAGCCTGAGAATGAAAAAAGAGAATTATTCTTATTGAATCCACAAATAAGAATCAATAAATGCAACTCTGCCCAGCAGAGTTTCTTCTCTTAGAAGGAGAAGAAAATTACCATCTTGAAATTGGCAAATTGGAGAAGAAAGACAGACCCTTTTACTCTGCTTACAGGAAAATGGCTGTCATATCTTTCTGACAGCATAAGGATATTTATAGCAAAACATATCTGAATAAAATTAATATTTACAATTTTCCATTGGTTGTATATGGCAGAAATTTATATTTAATTTTACACACATTTTATACATGTAGAGGTAAATTAGAAACTGGCTTTTCTTTTTCAGCACAAATATGGTATTTTGTTATTTATGTTATGTGTTTCATCATTAATCTTCAAGATAAGCTTTGGTCAATGATGTATAGATGACTGGAAACAATTACTTTCTCAATTAAAATAACATAAAATATCATTTACACATGAAAAAGCATCTATACATTTAGTAGAAATTTAAAAAGCTAAATAAAGAGCAAATAATTCATAGTATTCAAAAAAAGGACATTGGTGTGGAGGCTGGCCTGGTGGCGTAGTGGTTGGGTTCATGCATGCTGCTTCAGTGGCCCAGGGTTCACAGGTTCAGATCCCGGATGCAGACCTACACACTGCTCATCAAGCCATGCTGTGGTGGCTTCCCACATACAAAATAAAGGAAGATTGGCACAGATGTTAGCTCAGGGTCAATCTTTCTCAAGCAAAAAGAGGAGGCCTGGCAACAGATGTTAGCTCAGGGCCAATCTTCCTCACCAAAAAAAAAATAAAAGAACATTGGCATGATGTTCCTAAAAGAATAATATGTGTCCAGTGTTTTGAGGGTAACAGGACATAAGGATGGCAACCTATTCTCAAATGGTTCAGGAAAATAAAATTACTTTCTATTTTTTTGCAACTTTTCTATAATTTTTGATTGTTTCAAAATAAAAAATATTTTAATTCCATTGCATTCACACATATTATAACTAATGCTAATATTTATTGAATACTGCTCTAAGGGCTTATAGTATGATAAGTCATTCAATCCTTCCAGCAACCCTGTGAGATAGGTACTATTACCATCCCTACTGCACAGAATAGGAAACTAAAGCACAGAGTCAGGTAACTCCCTCATATTTACATGGCAAGTAAACGGGATGCAATTGTGTTTTGAACTAAGGCATTCTTGTGGCAAAACCCTCCCTTGGCAAAACTACTAAGCTTCCCTGCCCCCAGGCAATCAGGCTTTGTTTCTATAATCATAGATCAGTCATTCAAAAATATTTTCTATAATTTGGATCTGGGGACATTCTCCTTGATCTGTAATTTTTATAGTAGCTTTGTTTCCATTGATGAATCCCGTCATTTCCTAAGCCAGAGCTTCCCAATCCACGTGCCATGAATGGGTGACACATGCATTGAGATAGTGACCCCTCAGCCCTGGGTGGGGTGACCAGCAGGACCTGGAGCAGCCACACCCTGATGGCTCCTGAGAAGTAATGCAGACATGTCTTATCATTTGCTATGAACACCGTGATCTCAGATAGGTAAGCATTTTCAGGCTAATATTCCTCTCTCCTTCAGCCTTTTGCTATATGAGATGAAAAGCTCATGACTTCTCTGCAATAAATTCACTGCATTTGCCTTTAGACAAATATTCTTCAGAAAGCCTACACCAAGCGGAATAGAAAATTAAAGGCAGAATCTGTTTGATTTCCCATTACATGTTCTGCTTTCTTCTGATTGTATAGACACTATTTTACTTAGGTGCTTAACATTTAAAATTGTCATTATTTTCATCCCTGGTGTTGCTGTATACACATGTATATGTACAACACATACACTTGTGTCTTTTATTTAATCAAGTCAAGATACAGTTTTATAGTTGCAGCAGGTTGAATTATGATGCAATTGCCAGCTGACAAGTAATAATGTGGTACTCTATAGAACTGTAAAAAGTACTGTAAAATACTTTTTCATACATAGTATTTTTTGTAGACTGGAAAATGTATCACTGCATTGCAGTGAAGAAATGATTGCCTTTCCAAAATATAATTTTGTCAATAATCATAATTTCTATTAAACAAATGTTTGGACAATCCTGCATCCATCACCTTAAATCCATTTAAAAAGCTTTCTACAGTTCTAGAATATATGAATAACTTTCATGTTTAATATAGAAACTAATGTTGATGTCTTCCCTGATATTAAAGTGAGAAGTCTAATTTTAACTAATAATTCCATCAGTGTTATAAAATGACTAAAAGAGGACCTAGTGCTGCTGGTTTATAATGAATATATTACTCAGGGCTGCTTCTGAGTGGAAAAGTGATAATTAAAGAATCTTTTCTTCATAACTTAAATGTTAATGTCTTCCTTTTTTTCCTGAAATTTTCCAGTAAAACATTATATCTAAGAAGGGCAAGCCAATTTTAGAAGGGTTATATTACAGACATATAGAAGGCAAATACACAACCATTTTGATGCAAGCATTGAATATGATATTTTATTGATGACTTTGTATTGTTATTGCTCTGCTAATTGTGACTGGTAACTGACAATGAATGAGGAATCACTTCCCTTTAATTTTTTACCAAAAATAAATTTGTCTTTTCTTTTTAAGCAAGTAAGAGAAGTGGAGGTTAAATTCATACATATATAGTCAATACATCTGTTCAAAGGCGACAGCTAACTCTTCAAAAATAATAAATTGTGGAGAAATTAGTAAGTAATGTAAACTAATGGAGGCTAAGAAAGTTATAGATCACATGGCAATTTCTTTCCCAAGTACTCCTTATAAATTATATTAAGAGAAATGTGCCCTGTTGGAGTTTCCTTCCTCTGTAAAGTCTATGTCTTTGTGGCTTAGAATGTGAGAAGAAAAAAATCAATTATTGATTCATTTGTGAAATACTTCCTCAGCCCCAACTCTGTGTCAGGTGCTCGGAAGTAATTATAAACAGGTCAGCCACAATCCCTATGCTCAGAGATGCTCAGATAACCTATAGATTGGTGGAAGATAGAGACGTATTATCAGACAGCTGATAAGGGGGATAAGTACTAGGCCAGAAGGGGCACGAGGAGCCCTGGGGAACAACATGACAAAGGTATTAAACACTGACTGGCAGTGTTGCAAGTGTCTGGTTAGGAGGTCACAGAAATCTTTCCTTGGAAAGTGATGGCTCAGTTGAGTCCTAATGTATAAATATGAATTAGGAGAAAAGGGGAAGCAGCATATGCGGTAAGCTGCAGGCAAGAAAAAGCACAGCATATTTAGGAAACTAAAATAGCTTGGCCAACTGTATTTTCCATTTCTTGAACACTCCCTACCACTCTACATTTCTTTTTACCATAGGCTTCTTTTCACATTGGATTTATGCTATAGGCCTTTTCTTTTCATGGAAAGATTTCATGGCTCTTAAATGTAGCTATGATGCCAAGAGGTCAGGTTTCCCTTCATTGGGTGGGGGTTTTAAACTTCCGATTTGCTAATCCGTCTTGAAATCACCACAAGATACACAGAACTCACCTCCACACTGGGTGAGACGCTCCATTGTCAGGCTCATGCTCCCTCCTCTCTCTTCATGATAACCACACTGTTTGTGACAGGATGTGTGTCATTAGGATGATGGCAGGGAGCTGAACTGTAACATGAAACATCCTATATAAACTTCCCTTAAAGTGTAACTCTTTGACCTCGACTTGAGATGAGACACTGCCTTTTTCTAGTGTGCTGTGAACCAGCCTGATTAACACCACAGGACCTCGGGAGGCTGTGGCTCCTGGGACTCGTGGTACTATCTGCCGCCTGCATTTCAGCATCCTTTAAATTCAGCCCAAACAATTCTACGAGTCTGCAGAGAAGAGTCTCACTCCCTCACAGTCCTCTTGGTTTCCATACGCATTTGATACCTTCCCGTGTTCTCTTCCGCCTCTTTGTTACGGTATTTCTTGATTCTGCTCAGATATCAAATGTGACAACCATGCCGTAAATGTTTGCTGGAGACATCCGTCTCGCTTCCAATGCCCATTGACATCCATGCTGAGGCTGAGGCTGCCCAGCTCTGCTGTTACTTATTATGGTCAAAGCTGTGAGAATTTTCTTCCGTCATTATCTAGGGAAGAAATATCACACTATTGGTCTTGAGATCACATTAGGATTTTTGGTTGCCCACATCAAACTCTTGACTTAGAGTTGACATTTTGCTGATTTAAATTTTCCTTTTTATCATTTAGATGCTGCTACTAATTCACATCTTTAGTATCTCTTGTGGTGATGCTGTTTTTCTGTCGATGCAGGGCTTTCTATTTAACCTGTTACATTGGTCTTGTTATATTTGGCTCAACATTCCAAGCTATTCTAATCTTTTTGAATTCTAAAAGTGGACCAGTCTTTGGTATTCTTCCACTTTGTATCACCTGAAAATTTGGACAAACATTCTTTGTCTCTATCCATTTTATAGTTTAATAAATTGGGCACCACAGGGCCATAGATGGAGCCCTAACCATGGCACCAGCTCAGCTACAGTGGTCTAGTTCAGCTGGAAGCCAGTGCTCACTGACAGCAAGTAAAGCAGCGAAGGGATGAAGTGTAGATGAGGCTGGGTTCCTGGCTTTGGCTGGTGGTTACTGTTCAATGACTGGGTCTGTATCTACCACTTTGAAGATCTCAGAACACTCGGCCCTCTAGTCCTCTCCTCTACTTTCCTATAAAACTCTGAGGGTAAGGTATTCTTGTTACAAGTGTCTTTCCCTGGAAAATGGGGCAAATCAACTATCCATAACCTTTTTACGATAGCTATCCTCAGTGACGCAAAGTGCATTATCCACCTAAGGTTTCCCAAAGTGAGTTATTTACCCTAAATGAGAACAACTGAGTACAACGTGACTTCTCTCATTGAACAAGGAGAAACATATCTACAGATTAATGTCTCATGGTCTGCTTTTCTGTGTGGTTTGCTGTTTCTTGCTGAATTGGGTATACGTAGTTTACTGTGGGATCTCTCATGTGACACTCACTTAAACTTTGTCTGGCAACATGTGGGACTTTGGACAGGACATGTCACAGAAACCCATATTTAATCCTCAATATGCCCACTTCTTAGAACTGACCAAGGAGCAATATTATTGTAAGTGACCAAGTAGAGTCCAGGCCAGTGGCTGTGTGCTGGCAAGTTGGAATAGTATGGTAGGATGTCATTCAAGTAAACCATGACCGTTGTTCCCAAAGATGATGCACATTGCCTGACTCTTCTTTCTTCTCTTATCCCTGGGGTAGGTAAATCAGCTCACCTGGCCTTTCCTAGGTCAGCCTAGAAGGGCTTTCATAAGCCTTTCCTAGAAGAAGCTACAGGATCCATAGAATTCTGGTGAAGCAGTTCTTCTTGACACAGTATGCATTTTATGGGCCTCAGACTCAAAAATAGTGATTCAAAAAAGCTGAGGTGGAGCCTGAGAATCTTTGCTTTTAAACAGCTTCCTTCTTAACTGTGCAGCTCACGTGAACTACTGATTGTATATCCAATCAGGAGACTATTTGCCTCAGATGGGTTATTTTTGCACATCTGAGAAATTTCCTGTGGATTGAAATATATTTCAGTGGCCCCTGCTCCACACTGGGAACAGTTCCCTTGATCTAAAATTCACTCACCATCCAGTGCTCCAGTTCCATTAATGCAACCCACCTGGTGTTGGATAAGCCTGTAGGGATGGAAACTGTACAACATCTTGGTACAATGCTCTTCAATTTGGCTCTTTTCTTATGAGTTATATTATTCTTCTGTTTATGCATGTTTAGCTTTATATCTCTCAGTTCCTCACAAAAATAGTTGTGCAGAGAAGGTGTTTAATAATTGTATATTTCATTGAATTTAGTAACATTGAAGGTAAGGGGAAAAAGAAGAAAAATGTTTAGTTTCTGATCCCTATACTTTTTTTATTATTTATTGTTATTGTTAATGTTATTATTAATATAATGACCCTCATTCTCTCTCTCTGTAAATGTCTTATGTGTTGGGCTTTTGCATTATACTGTCTCAGGCTTTGGCCTTTCCAAGCAGAGGTAGAGTCAGTAAGGAGATTGTCATAGGAAAGAGAAGCCAATCATCAATCTTATTTTCACTTTCTACTTGAGCCAGGATGTAAACACACATCTCCACAGGTAAAAGGAGAGCTTGGAGAGGTATCTAGCCCCTTTTTTATACCAGTTAAATCTCAAACAAATTTTATCCCAAGCTTATGATTTTAGATGCGATCTCCAGTAGGCACCTTTTGGAACACTTATTTTTTGGAGTCCGGGAGGAGTACTAGAGGACACAAGATAGAGCTCTGACTTTTTCAGGAGCCCTGTTGCTTATATATTTTATCTTCTTAATTTAAAAATCTTCCAGTGTCATACTGTAGGCCTCAAACTCTTCTTGAAGAACATCATCTTTGCTTTTTTAAAGCCTTAATTAGTGGACATGCTGACAGATTTTATTTGTTCAGTACTCGTGGTCAATAAGATCTTGATTGAGGTTGGAGCATATAGTGTTTTGAACTCTTTTTGATATCTTTGATCTAAAGAAAACTATTTCATGTTACAAAATATTAACTCTTTCCTCTCTAAGTAGAATGCTATAATTGTAAGTTCAACTACAGATAATCAGCAATTTGAAGTAACTAAATGCAGCAGAGGGCTCCTATAGCCCAGGAATTAATACAAGAATTATAAAGCAACATTGCTTCTGTCAGGAAAATTCAATCAACCCCCATGGTCAAATAATATTATAATTGTCTCCATGCTAATAAAGAATTTTATAACAGCTTTAAAAAGTAATACATAATTGCCCAAAACAATTTTAGCAAAAGATGTTCTGTGCCATTATGACATTTAGTGCATTCCGAACTGGCCTCATGAGATCAACACAAAGCTTCCTAGAAGTAATGTTCTTTCATTCTCTTTCTGCTTCTAGAGGGGCATATAATACCATTCCTATGTGTAACAGTTGATCATATTTTTTAAGTGTTAAGAAATAATCTTTTCCATTCCCATCCTTCAAGTCAGCCTGTGGCAAGGCCCCTTAAATAGTTCTTGAAAGTATTACTTGAATACAGTTGTGTGCCACTTAACCACCTTTGGTCAATGATGGACTACATGTATGACGGTGGTCTCATAAGATTAGTACCATATATCCTAGGTGTGTAGTAGGCTATAGCATCTAGGTTTGTGTAAGTGCACTCTATGATGTTCATACAATGACTGAATTGCCTAACAACATATTTCTCAGAAAGAATCCCCTTTGTTAAGCAACTCATGGCTGTATAACATTTGGATATTTCTAACTTACATTAATATAATATGCTGAGATATGAAAACAAATTTAACTATTGATACGAATTCTATAATGTAGAAAGAGAGAGAGACGACCTTATAATACAATCAAGTGACATTGATTACTTCAAAATATAACCCTGTTGGATTTAGCCAGATTGCCTAGCTACAGTTTATAGTAAACTGTATTATATATGTCTTAAATAAACTTTTCTATAGTACACAAAAAGTAGCAAATTCAAACAGATATGTTTGTATTTGGTATATTTTTGTTCATTTGTTTCTTTAACACTTATCAGAAACACTAAAATACACTTGTACCACATTAACTCAAAAATGACAAGATTGACTCTAATCATCTTTGCTTCTGTGGACTTGATGATAATAATAAGTAAATGCTCTATAGTTGTTTACACTGCATTGACTTCCAAATTAGAATGGAAAGGGTGAAAAATACCATTATCCAAGTGGAAAAAATGACCTAGTAGCATAATGTAATTTTCTATTAAAAATTATAATCTATGCATCACCATAAAAATCCATTTCAAAGGTGCTTTTATCTTTGAATCACCTGCCCCATGCCATCAGACATGATGAGAACAGAACCAGCTTAATTGTCATTTTTTCTGCACAATGAGTTTATGAAACAATAGAATGTAGTTCTTTCCATTGCTCCTGCTGCAGGAGGCTCTGGCATTTGGCAATAAAGCTGCATACTGAGGGGTTGGTAACTCGATGTGCTTCATCCACCAGATGTGATGCTTGTTGTGCTCGACTTTTCAGCCAAATCTGGAAGATTATTCATAGGAAATTAGATTGTAAATGCAGATAGGATTTTTAATATTCCTGCTGTCCACATTTTTCCAATTGTATAATGGGTTGATAACTAAGCTTGAGAAGGCTCAGCCCTTACTCATCATCATATACACAACCTTGAAAATAAGAGAGGAAGAAATCATTTCTGCCCTCTGTGCATCCCTGAGGAGAGTAAGACGGGTGAAAATGGATTTGCAAAATGGCTCCTACTACCCCATGCTAGCAGTGTAATTGCTTTGGTAGTATTCTTGCAGAATGTATCCCCTGCAAGAATCATATCTAGGAATTATGCCCTATCTTCTCAAATTCCTGGTGTATTTTCTAACTGTGTCACAATCTAGGGAGAAGTAATGCAAAAGTATGATGGTGGCCGCAGAATTGACCTCCAACTCTGTTTTGCACTCTGCCAATCCTTTCCTGCTCCAATCCTGCATTAGTCTCCCATCATACCTTAGCTTCATGATGAAGTAGTGGGCAAACTTTTTCCAGACTCAACAATTAGTCATGTAGTCTTTATCCACATTATCTGTGCTTAGTTCTTATGAAGACGTAGCCCTATTGAGCTCTACTCTCCTTGTTATAGAGTGCAGGGAGGTACTGAATTATAACACTTTTAGTGTCAAGTTTATTCTAACACAGTTTTTTACATTTTACAAACTTCTAAGTTATTCTGAGTATGTTAAACATTTACGGCTCTATTACCTGAATGACTGTATCCATGTATTGAATATATCCCACTGGATAGAACATTGTTACTTTTAAGATCAATTCTTGAAATTAGTCATATTTTTTCTTTGGGGCCATTCTCATATTCCATTCTTTTCCTTGACAAATTAAAGGGTTAGAAATATAACTCAAATCCCTTCTGTGGCAAGAGTGTTAGTTTGCCCTGCAATATCCATTCTCCTTCTGTTCCAAGGTAATAGAAACTCCTATTTTTATGTAGGTACATAATTGCCTGGAATAAAGACTACATTTCTTAGTCTCCTTTACATCTAGGTGGTAGTATTTATCAATGAGGTATAAGCAGAAGTGTTGTTTGATGGTTTCTAGGACATTCCTTAAAAGATAGTAAGGATATGCCCTTTTCTCATTCTATGTCTCTTCATTTATCCTGTTGCCTGGGAAACAGATGTGAGTAAAATCTGTCATGTGGTACCACGTGAATTGGGTCCTAAGGGATGGTTGGCCATAGAGCTTAAAGGAACTTGGTTCTCTCAGGATTTGGGGAAGCAAAGTATCAGTTCTTGACTGCACCTCCAGTAGATTCCATGTGGGTGGCTGCTGCCTGACTCCTGAGCTCTGTATAGCATGGGGCTGAAATTGAAACTGAACTGGGATATACCATCCCCTCTTTCTAGATTACAGAGAAAACGATATTGAGTAGATATCTAGAGATACAGAAGGTGAAAATAACTCAAACATTTTCTAGGCCTGAATGGCTCATAGAAGAAAGATGTTCTGGTCTTGTTTTAGAATGTTGTTATCAGAAGATGATGAATTGCAAATAATTGTAAGTAGTTTGGTGATTTAGGCTGCAAAGAGAGTAGTAGCATTTGTGGCCTCCTAACATATATTTTATGAAATAAATGGTTAATTGAAATTTCCATTTGATGGGATGATTCTATTTATTCCATTTTTCTTGATGGCATTCTTCTTGGAAACTATATCTGCCATTCTAATTGCTTTCTAGATATGCTGCACAATTGTAATTTGATCATTCTTTTAAAATGTACTACTACACCTGCACTATTGTTTCTGGTATCCTATGTCTTTTTTTTTTCTTTCCTGTTTTTCTCTTTTGTTTTGTTAGAGTACTTGTTTGAATAATATCTTAAGAAAGAGCACTGGAAGATAAAATTTTTTGGTTCCTTTTATATCTGAAAATATCTTTATTTTCTTTTTGCACTTGATTCATCGTTTTGCTAAATATAGGATATATAATTGTGTGACCAAAATCATTTTTATTCAGAGTTCTGATGATACCATCTCACCATCTTATAGTGTCTAATAAAGTTGAAAAGAAGGTTGTTGTTATTCTCATTTTTAATCTTTTGTAAATCATCTCTCTATCCCTTTTTCCTTTCTCCAGAAGCGTTTACCATCTTCTTATCCTCAGTGTTCTCACATTTCATGATGAACTAGTTGGATTTTGAAAATTTGTTCTACTCAGTAATAGGAAGTAGTTTGCCGTCAAAAGATTCGTGTTACTCTTCACCTCTAAGAAAAATCCCCTCTCTTATTCCCCTGATAATTAAGCCTCTATTCTCTCTGTTCTTCTTTTTTTTAAAAATAGAACTCCTATTAGTTAGATCTCCTGGATTGCTCTCATAAAAATGTGTCTCATTTTATTCTCTCTCTGTATTCTATGGTCTGAGAGAGTTCTGAAATTTTGTTATCTAGTGCAGTACATTTTTTCCCCAATAATCTTATATACGTTTAGGCTTTTATTTTAAAGTGATTCTCTATTGTTTGATTTACTCTGTTTTCCTCTAGTGTGGGTTGTTTAATTTTCTATTTATTTATCACTGTCTATCTCTTTCATGGTGCTGTTTTTCTTCATTTATCCTGTGATCATATGTAGTTTATTCATATTTTAGAATAAAGGCACTTATTACTTATTCCATGTGGGAAGTGGGTTACCATGTCAACTGTCAGACTTCTTTCATGGGTAAGTAAAGACAGTCAGAAATTAATCTGGGAAACCTTCAAGTGACCAAAAAAGATCCTTTTTCCTAGATGTGCAGGGCCAGTCTAATCTAGTTTTATCCAGGCAGTTAGTTCAGATGAGCCCTGCATTTTCAGCCCTGGATTTAAATACCTGTTGCCTTAGTTTACATTCAGGGGAGCAGAGAGATAAGGAAATTTTGCCTCCTGACTTCTGCCTGTCTTAAAAGTTACAAAAGAAAGCCATGATTCACAAATTCTATTGACTCTATTTCCTACATGTCTCCTAACTCATTAACTTCTTTGAATCCTACTGCTATTACCAAAATAAATCTTAGATTATCTTCTTTTGTCTGGATTACTTAAACAGCCAACTAGTCATTGACTAGTGTTTCCTCTTGGTAGCAATATCGCAACTGTGTGATATTTCTAAAACCAAAATTAATCATTCATTCATTCATTCAGAAAATGCTTTTTAAATATTTACAATGTGAAAGCATTATTCTAGGCATTTGTTTCTTGCCCTCCAGGAGGTTACATTCTAGTGATAACGGTGGGTGATGGTCAGACAGATAATAAACAGGTACACAAGAAAATATTTGATCTCACATGAGATGATGTAATGTTGCATGGACATCAATTATCCTTTTGTATACTTATACAGTTCATGAAATTCTAAACAAAATCTTGAAAATATTTTCTTACCTTAAGAAATTTATTTTTAAAGTTTATCTGTGATAATAAATGCTTTAGAATGATTTAAAAATAAATAATAATATAACTGGTGACAGAATATCAATATAAACATATAATCTTATTTTTCAATAATTAAAACAATACACAAATTCTACCAAAATCAACATACTGATCAATGGAAAAATAGAAAGGGCATAAACATGTTAAATATTTTGACTTATAAGATTGATTTTTTTTCAATTATTTTATTGAAATCATAAAGGTTTACAACATTGTATAATTTCAGGTATACATTATTATTTATCAATTTCTGTATAGACTGCATCATGCTCACAACCTGTAGTCTAATTTTTTTCCATCATCATACATATGTGCCCCTTTATCCCTTTCACCCACTCCCCAATCCCCTTTACTTCTGGTAACCACTAATCTGTTCTCTTCATCCATGTGTTTATCTTCCACATATTAGTGAAATCATGCAGGATTTGTTTTTCTCTCTCTGGCTGATTTCACTTAACCTCATACCCTCAAGGTCTAGCCATGTTGTTGCAAATGGGATGATTTTGTCTTTTCTTGTGGCTGAGTAGTATGCCATTTGTGTGTGTGTGTGTGTGTGTGTGTGTGCGTGTGTGTGTATCGCATCTTCTTTATCCCTTCATCCATAGCAAGGCACTTAGGTTGATTCCACATCTTGGCTATTGTGAAAAATGATGCAATGAACTTAGGGGTGCATAAATCTCTTTGGGCTGTTAATTTCAAGATCTTTGGCTAAATACCCAGTAGTGGATAGCTGGATCGTATGGTATTTCTATTTTTAATATTTTGAGAAATCTCCATACTCTTTTCCATAGTGGCTGCAACAGTTTGCATTCCCACCAGCAGTGTATGAGGGTTCCCTTTTCTCCACATCCTCTCCAATATTTGTTATTTTTTGTCTTGATAATTATAGCCATTCTGACAGGTGTGATGTGCTATCTCTTTGTACTTTTGATTTGCATTTCCCTAATAAGTAGTGATGAATATCTTTTCATGTGTCTGTTGGCCATCTGTATATCTTCTCTGGAAAAACCTCTGTTCATATCCTCTGCTTATTTTTTGATTGGGTTGTTTCTGTTGTTGAATTGTATGAGTTCTTTAAATATTTTGGAAATTAACCCCTTGTCAGATATGATTTGCTAATATTTTCTCCCAGTTGGTGGGTTGTCTTTTCGTTTTGTTCATGGTTTCTTTTGCCCTGCCGAAGTTTTTTAGTCTGATGTAGTCCCATTTGTTAATTTTTTCCTTTGTTTCCCTTGTCCCAGTAGACATGGCAAAGAGCATAGTGCCTATATTTCCTTCTTGGAGTTTCATGGTTTCAGGTCTTACCTTCAAGGCTTTAATCCATTTTGAGTTAAATTTTGTGTATGGTGAAAGATAATGGTCTACTTTCATTCTTTTGCATGTGGCCGTCCAGTTTTCCCAACACTGTTTATTAAAGAGAATTTCCTTTTTCCACTGTATGTTCTGGGCTACTTTGTCAAAGATGAGCTCTCCATAGATGTGTGGTTTTATTTCTGGGCTTTCAATTCTTTTCCATTGATCTGTGTGTCTGTTTTTGTGCCAGTACCATGCTGTTTTGATTACTATAGCTTTGTAGTATATTTTGAAGTCCAGGACTGTGATGCCTCCAGCTTTGTTCTTTTTTCTCAGAATTTCTTTGGCTATTTGAGGTCTTTTGTTGTTCCATATAAATTTTAGGATTCTTCATTTTATTTCTATGAAGAATGTCATTGGGATTTTGATTCAGCATGCATTGAATCTGTAGATTGCTTTAGGTGATATGGACATTTTAGCTATGTTTATTCTTCTAATCCATGAGCGTGGAATGTCTTTTCATTTCTTTATATCTTCTTCGATTTCTTTCAGTAGTCTCATAGTTTTCAGTGCATAGGTCTTTCACTTCTTCGGTTAAATTTATTCCTAGGTAATTTATTCTCTTTGTTGCAATTGTAAATGGGATTGTATTCTTGACTTCTCTTTCTGCTAGTTTGTTATTAGTGTATACAAATGCAACCGATTTTTGTAAGTTGATTTTGTACCCTGCAACTTTGCTGTAGTTGTTGATTATTTCTAATAGTTTACTGATGGAATCTAAAGGGTTTTCTATATATAGAATCATGTCATCTGCAAACAGTGAGAGTTTTGTTACTTCCCTTCCAATTTCGATTCTTTTTATTTTTTTCTTTTTCTTGCCTGCTCTGGCCAAAACCTCCAGTACTATGTTGAATAGGAGTGGCAAGAATGGGTACCCTTGTCTTGTTCCTGTTCTCAGAGGGATGGCTTTTAGTTTTGCCCATTAAGTATGATGTTAACTGTGGGTTTGTTATATATGGCCTTTATTATGTTGAGGTACTTTCCTTCTATATCCATTTTATTGAGAGTTTTTATCATAAATGGATATTGGATCTTGTCAAATGCTTTCTCTGCATCTATTGAGATGACCATGTGATTTTTATTATTATTATTAACATTTTGTTAATGTGATGTATCACATTGATTGATTTGCAGATGTTGAAAGATCCCTACGTCCCTGGTATGAATCCCACTTGATCATGGTGTATGATCCTTGTAAAGTATTGCTGTATTTGGTTTGCCAATATTTTGTTGAGGAGTTTTACATTCTCGTTCATCAGTGATATTGGCCTGTAATTTTCCTTCTTTGTGCTGTCCTTGCCTAGTTTTGATATCAGGGTATAATATTGGCCTCATATGAGTTAGGAAATGTTCTGTTTTCTTCAATGTTTTGGAATAGTTTGAGAAGGATAGGTATTAAATCTTTGAATGTTTGGTAGAATTCTCCAGAGAAGCCATCTGGTCCTGGACTTTTGTTTTTTTGGGGGGTTTTTGATTATTGTTTTAATCCATTTACTTGTGATAGGTCTATTCAGATTTTCTACTTCTTCTTGATTCAGTTTTGGGAGGTTGTATGATGCTAAGAATTTATTCATTCCTTCTAAGTTATCTAACTTGTTGGGATGTAGTTTTTCATAGTGTTCTCTTATTATCCTTTGTATTTCTGTGTTATCTGTTGTAATTTCTCCTCTTTCATTTTTAATTTTATTTATTTCAGACTTCTCTCTTTTTTTTCTTAGTGAGTCTGGCTAAGGGCTTGTCAATTTTGTTTGTCGTCTCAAAGAACTAGCTCTTAGTTTCACTGATCCTTTCTATCAATTTTTTTAGTCTGTTTCATTTATTTCTGCTCTAATTTTTATTATTTTCTTCTTTCTGCTGACTTTGGGCTTTGTTTGTTCTTTTTCTAGTTCTGTTAGGTGTTGCTTAAGATTATATTTTGATATTGTTCTTGTTTGTTGAGATGGGCCTCTGTCACTATGAATTTCCCTCTTATAACCACTTCTGCCACATCCCACAAGAGTTGGTATTTTGTATTTTCATTTTCATTTGTCACCAGGTATTTTTTAATTTCTTTTTTGATTTCTTCATTGATCCAATGGTTGTTCAGTAGCCGACTGTTTAGTCTTCACATATTTGTCAATTCCTCAGCTTTTTTCTTGTGGTTGATTTCTTGTTTCATAGCATTGTGGTCAGAAAAGATGCTTGATATGATTTCAATCTTCTTAAATTTGTTGAGGCTTGCCTTGTTTCCCAACATATAGTATCTTTGATAATGTTCCATGTGCACTTGAGAAGAGTGTGTTTCTGCTGTTTTGGGATGCAATGTTCTATATGTGTCTATTAAATCCATCTACTCAAGTGTTTTATTTAAATCCATTATTTCCTTATTGACTTTCTATCTGGATATTCTATCCATTGATGTAAGGGGGGTGTTACTATTATTATTGTGTTACTGTTAATTTCTCCCTTTAAGTCTGTTAATAGTTGCTTTATATTCTTTGGTGCTCCTGTGTTAGGTGTATATTTATTTGTAAGTGTTACATCCTGTTAGTGGAAAGTGCTTTATCATTATATACTGCCCTCTTTGTCTCTCATTATCTTTTTTATCTTGAAGTCTGCTTTACCTGATATAAGTGTGGTAACACCTGCTTTCTTTTGGTTGCCATTTGCTTGGAGTATCATCTTCCATCCCTTCACTCTGAACCTATGTTTGTCTTTACAGCTGAGATGTGTCTCCTGGAGGCAGTATATTGTTGGGTCTTGTTTTCTAATCCATCTGGATACTCAGTGTCTTTTGATTGGAAGATTTAAATCATTTACATTTAGAGTGGTTATTGATATATGAGGGCTTAATACCGCCATTTTATCTCTTATTTTCTGGTTGTTCTATATTTCCATTTTTTCTCTTCCTTTGTATTTCTGACTGCCATTTCATTTGGTGGTTTTCTATAGAGGTTTTCTCTTTTTTTCATGGATTGTGGCTCTGCTCTGATTCTTTGTTTAGTGATTACTGTGAGGTTTGTATAAAAGGTCTCATAGATGAGATAGTCCATTTTCTGATAGCCTATTATCTCCATTAACCTAAGCAGGTTCCATCCTTTCCTCTTCCCCTTCTGAGTTATTGTTGTCACAAATTATTCTGTTTTGTGTTGTAAGTTTGTGACTAAGTTGAAGTGTTTATAGTTACTTTGGTGCTTTCCTTCCCTTTAACGATTAAGTTATAATTAAGTATTTGCTACTCTGTTCTGAAAGAGAACTGCAGTTTTCTGATTTTGTCTGTCTATTTATCCTCTTGCTTAAAGCTTTGTAGATCTTTGCTCTTTTTTTTTTTCAGGTATGAGGGCATCCTTAATCACTAGGGGAGGTCTAGTCAATGAACTCTCTCAGCTTTTATTTATTTGGGACAGCTTTTATTTCTCCATTGTATCTGAAGGATAGTTTTGCTGGATAGAGTATTCTTGGCTGAAAGTTTTTGTCTTTCAGTATTTTGAATATATCATTCCACTCTCTCCTAGCCTGTAAGGTTTCTGCCAAGAAATCTGCTGAAATCCTGATAGGGGTTCCTTTGTAGGTTATTTTCGTCTGCCTTTCTGCCCTTATTTTTTCTTTGTCCTTGACTTTTGCCAGGTTTACTATTATATGCCTTGGAGAAGGCCTTTTAGCATTGATGTAATTAGGAGTTCTACTAGCTTCGTATATTTGTAAGTCTGGTTCCTTTCCCAGGTTTGGGAAGTTTTCAGCTATTATTTCTTTGAACAAGCTCTCTGTTCCTTTCTCCCTCCCTTCTCCCTCTAGAATACCTATAATCTTTATGTTGCTTTTCCTAATTGAGTCAGATATTTCTCAAAGAATTCTCTCATTTTCTTTTTCTTTTTCTTTTTTTTTTATTGATGTCTTAGTTTATAACACTGTGGGGTTTTAGTTGTACATTTTTGTTTGTCCGTCACCTTGTGGATGTAACCCTTCACCCCTTGTGCCCCCCCCACCCCCCTTCCCCTTGGTAACCACCAATCAGTTCTCTCTGTCCGTGTGTTCACTTATATTCCATATATGAGTGAGTTCATGCAGTGTCTGTCCTTCTCTCTCTGGCTTATTTCACTTAACATAATATCCTCTAGGTCCCTCCATATTGTTGCAAATGGGACAACTGTGTCTTTTCTTATGGCTGAGTAGTATTCCATTGTATGTATATACCACATCTTCTTTAACCAATCTTCAGTTGAGGGACACTTGGGTTGCTTCCACTTCTTGGCTATAGTGAATAATGCTGCAATGAACATAGGGGTGCATACGCCTCTTGTGATGGTTGATTTCACGTCCATTGGATAGATGCCCAAGAGTGGTATTGCTGGATCATACGGTATTTCTATTTTTAATTTTTTGAGGACTCTCCATACTGTTTTCCATAGAGGCTGCACCAGTTTGCATTCCCACCAGCAGTGAATGAGGGTCCCCGTTTCTCCACAACCTCTCCAGCATTTGTTGTTTTTTGTGTTGGTGATTATAGCCATTCTAACCGGTGTAAGGTGATATCTCAGTGTAGTTTTGATTTGCATTTCCCTGATGATTAGTGATGTTGAACATCTTTTCATGTGTCTATTGGCCATCTGTATCTCTTCCTTGGAAAAATATCTGTTCATATCCTCTGCCCATTTTTTGATCGGGTTGTTTGTTTTTTTGTTGCTCAGTTGTATGAGATCTTTGTATATTACTGAGATTAATCCCTTGTCAGACAAACGATTTGCAAATATTTTCTCCCAGCTGGTGGGTTGTTTATTCATTTTGATCCTGGTTTCAATTGCCTTGTAGAAGCTCTTTAGTCTGATGAGGTCCCACTTGTTTATTTTTTCTTTTGTTTCCCTTGTCTGGGTAGACATGGAATCTGAAAGGATCCCTTTATGTCCAATCGCAATTAGTGTACTGCCTATATTTTCTTCCAGGAGTTTTATAGTTTCAGGTCTCACTTTCAGGTCTTTGATCCATTTTGAATTGATTTTTGTATATGGCGATAGGAGATGGTCTACTTTCATTCTTTTGCATGTTGCTGTCCAATTTTCCCAGCACCATTTATTGAAGAGACTTCCCTCTCTCCATTGTATGTTCTTTGCTCCTTTGTCGAAGATTAGCTGACCATAGGTGTGTGGTTTTATTTCTGGGCTTTCAATTCTGTTCCATTGATCTGTGTGTCTATTGTTGTACCAGTACCATGCTGTTTTGATTACTGTAGCTTTAGAGTATATTTTGAAATCAGGGATTGTGATGCCTCCAGCTTTGTTCTTTTTTTTCAGAATTGCTTTAGCTATTCGGGCTCTTTTGTTGCCCCATACGAATTTCAGTAGTTTTTCTTCTATTACCGTGAAGAATGACATTGGGATTCTGATTGGGATTGCATTGAATCTGTAGATTGCTTTAGGTAGAATGGACATTTTAACTATATTTATTCTTCCAATCCATGTGCATGGAATATTTTTCCATTTCTTTATGTCCTCCTCAATTTCTTTCAATAGTGTCTTATAGTTTTCATTGTATAGGTCTTTGACCTCCTTGGTTAAATTTATTCCCAGATATTTTATTCTCTTTGTTGCAATTGTAAATGGGATTGTTTTTTGAGTTCTCTTTCTGTTTTTTCATCGTTAGTGTATAGAAATGCAATTGATTTTTGTAAGTTGATTTTATACCCTGCCACTTTACTGTAGTTGTTGATTATTTCTAGTAGTTTTCTGATGGAATTTTTGGGGTTTTCTATGTATAGGATCATGTCATCTGCAAATAGTGAGAGTTTCACTTCTTCATTGCCTATTTGGAGTCCTTTTATTCCTTTTTCTTGCCTAATTGCTCTGGCCAGAACTTCCAGTACTATGTTGAATAAGAGCAGTGAGAGTGGGCACCCTTGTCTTGTTCCTGTCCTCAAAGGAATGGCTTTCAGTTTTTCCCCATTGAGTAGGATGTTTGCTGTAGGTTTGTCATATATGGCCCTTATTATGTTGAGGTACGTTCCTTCTATACCCATTTTGTTGAGAGTTTTTATCATAAATGGATGCTGGATCTTGTCGAATGCCTTCTCTGCATTGATTGAGATGATCATGTGGTTTTTATTCTTCATTTTGTTAATGTGGTGTATCACGTTGATTGATTTGCGGATGTTGAACCATCCCTGTGTCCCTGGTATAAATCCCACTTGATCGTGGTGTATGATCTTTTTGATGTATTGCTGTATTCGGTTTGCCAATATTTTGTTGAGGATTTTTGCGTCTATGTTCATCAGTGATATTGGCCTGTAGTTTTCCTTCCTTGTATTGTCCTTGTCTGGCTTTGGTATCAGCATGATGTCGGCCTCATAGAATGTGTTGGGAAGTATTCCATCTTCCTCTATTTTTTGGAATAGTTTGAGAAGGATAGATGTTAAATCTTCTTTGAATGTTTGATAAAATTCTCCAGGGTAGCCATCTGGTCCTGGGCTTTTATTATTTGGGAGGTTTTTGATTACTGTTTCAATCTCTTTACTTGTGATTGGTCTGTTCAGATTCTCTATTTCTTCTTGATTCAGTTTTGGGAGGTTGTACGCGTCCAAGAATTTGTCCATTTCCTCTAGGTTGTCTAATTTGTTGGCGTAAAGTTTTTCATAGTATTCCCTAATAATCCCTTGTATTTCTGTGGTGTCTGTTGTAATTTCTCCTCTTTCATTTCTAATTTTATTTATTTGAGTCTTCTCCCTTTTTTTCTTAGTGAGTCTGGCTAAGGGTTTGTCAATTTTATTTATCTTCTCAAAGAACCAGCTCTTTGTTTCATTGATCCTTTCTACTGTTTTTTTGGTTTCAATTTCATTTATTTCTGCTCTGATTTTTATTATTTCCCTCCTTCTACTGATTCGGGGCTTTGTCTGTTCTTCTTTTTCCAACTCTGTTAGGTGCAATTTAAGGTTATTTATTTGGGATTTTTCTTGTTTGTTAAGGTGAGCTTGTATTGCTATGAATTTCCCTCTCAGGACTGCTTTTGCTGCATCCCATATGAGTTGGGATGGTGTATTTTCCTTTTCATTTGTCTCCAGATAGCTTTTGATTTCTCCTTTAATTTCATCAACGACCCATTGGTTGTTCAGTAGCATGTTGTTTAGTCTCCACATCTTTGTCCCTTTCCTAGTTTTTTCCTTGCAGTTGATTTCTAGTTTCACAGCATTATGATCAGAAAAGATGCTTGTAATGATTTCAATCTTCTTAAATTTATAGAGGTTTGCCTTGTTTCCTAATATATGGTCTATCCTTGAGAATGTTCCATGTGCACTTGAGAAGAATGTGTACTCTGCTTTTTTGGGGTGGAGTGCTCTGTATATATCTATTAAGTCCATTGCATCTAGTTTTTCGTTTAAGTCCATTATTTCCTTATTGACTTTTGTCTGGATGATCTATCCATTGATGTAAGGGGGGTGTTAAGATCCCCTACTATTATTGTGTTATTGTTAATATCTCCTTTAAGGTTTTTTAGCAGTTGTTTTATGTACTTTGGTGCTCCTGTGTTGGGTGCATAGATATTTATAAGTGTTATGTCTTCTTGGTGAAGTATCCCTTTTATCATTATATATTGCCCTTCTTTGTCTCTCATTACCTTTTTTATCTTGAAGTCTACTTTGTCTGATATAAGTATGGCTACTCCTGCTTTCTTTTGTTTGCCATTAGCTTGGAGTATTGTTTTCCATCCTTTTATTTTGAGTCTGTGTTTGTCTTTAGAGCTGAGATGTGTTTCCTGGAGGCAGCAGATTGTTGGATCTTGGTTTTTAATCCATCCTGCCACTCTGTGTCTTTTGATTGGAGAATTCAATCCATTTACATTTAGAGTGATTATTGATATATGAGGGTTTAATGTTGCTATTTTATTGTTCATCTTCTGGTTCTTTTGCATTTCCTTTGTTTCTTGTCCCTTGTGTTTCGGACTGCAAATTCAATCTGGTATTTCTGCATGCTCATTCTCTTGGTTTTCTCTTTATTTGTCATGTGTGGTTCTCTTCTGGTTATTTCTTTAGTGGTTACCGTGAGGTTTATATAAGCGATCTCCTGGATAAGAAAGTACATTTTTGGATGCCTCCTTTTTCCTGAGGCTGGGCCGATTCCATCCTTTACCTCTTCCCCTCCTTATTTGTTATCTCTTTGTTCCAGATTGTGTCATGAATGTGTGTTTCCAGTGATGAGCTTGAATTAATTTTTGATGTTTTCCAGCTGTATTTTGTTCTGGTTTAGTCTCCTTGCTTTTCTCCTTGTTGAAATCTTTGTATCCCCTTTCTCATTTGTTTTTTTTCAGGCCTAAGGGCCTTCTTGAGCATTTCTTGTAGTGGGGGTCTTGTGGTGATGAACTCTCTTAGCTTTTGTTTATCAGGGAGAGTTATTATTTCTCCATCATATTTGAAGGATATTTTTGCTGGATAAAGTATTCTCGGCTGAAGGTTTTTGTCTTTCATGATTTTGAATATATCATTCCAGTCTCTCCTAGCCTGTAGAGTTTCTGTCGAGAAATCAGCTGAGAGCCTGATGGGGTTTCCTTTGTATGTTATTTTGTTTTTTTGTTTAGCTGCCTTCAATATTATTTCCTTGTCATGGGTATTCTTCAAGTTTGCTACTATGTGGCGAGATGATTTTTTATTCCTGTTTATATATTTAGGTGATCTATTGATTTCATTCACTGTTATTTCCCTCTCATTCCCTAGGTTGGGGAAGTTCTCAGCTATTATTTCTTTGAACAAACTCTCTGCTCCTTTTTCTCTTTCTTCTCCTTCTGGAATACCTATTATCCTTATGTTGCTTTTTCTCATTGAGTCTGATATTTCTCGAAGAATTTCTTCATTTCTTTTTAGTCTTAGCTCTCTCTCCTCCTCTACCAGGAGCATTTCTGCGTGGCTATCCTCAATAGTGCTAATTCGTTCCTCCATATTGTCAGTTCTGCTCTTTAAAGACTCCATTTTTTCCACTATCTCGTTGATTTTGTTTTTCATCTCCAATAATTCTGATTGGTTTTTCTTTAGGGTTTCAATCTCTTTTGTGACATAATCCCTGAATTCGTTGATTTGTTTCTGTGTGTTCTCTTGTATTTCGTTGAGCTTGTTTATGATAGCTATTTTGAATTCTCTCTCATTCAGGTTATCAAATTCTGTGCCTTCCGGGTTGGTTTCTGGGTGTTTGTCATTTTCCTTTTGGTCTGTAGCCCTGACATATTTTCGCAAGGATCCGACGGGGACGGCTTTATTTTTACCCCTCATGATTAAAGTTAGTCCTGCAGTTTCCCCCTGCTGCCACTAGATGGAGATCGCGAGCGGTTTGCTCTGAGGTGGCTGCAGCCCCAGGAGGGATTATGCTGAAACACCGGGTGTGTGTGGGGGGAGGCGTCCTCTCTTTCTCCTGCTGGACCCGGGGGTTTCCTTTCTGGCTCTCTTAGGGTGTTTGCTACACCCCCTAAGCAGTCCGTCGTCGCTTCCCAGTGGGGATCTCGCGACAGTCTGTGAGAGCACCTGGATGGCGCTAGTTTTCCCCGCTGTGGGCCGCCCCTCCCCGCTCTGTCTGCGAACCGCGGTGTCTTTGCCGATCTATTGGGGAGGGGGAGTACAACCTCCTACCTCTCCTCCAGTCCTCCTGGGCTTCCCGCGCCTCCACCATCCAATGTATGGCAGCAGGGGTTTCTCAGAAGTCCTTCGTAGTGTTTGATTGAGCTCTGTTGGAATGTGAATGATGTTTTCGTTGTGTCGTAGGGGGCAGAGATTCAAAGAGGGAATCTCACTCCGCCATGATGCTGACGTCACTCTGAATTCTCTCATTTTTAAAAAATCTTAGTTCTCTCCTCTCCTCCACCTGAAGCATTTCTATATGTCTATCCTTTAACTCACTAATTCCTTCCTCCATAACACCAGGCCTATTTTTTAAGGATTCTAGATTATTTTTTATCTCATTAATTGTGTTCTTCATATCCAGGATTTCTGCTTTTTTTTTTATAGTTTCAATCTCTTTGGTGAAGTAATCCTTATTCTCATTCATTTTATTCCTGAACTCATTGAACTGTCTTTCTGAGTTTTCTTGTAACTCATTGAAGTTTCTTCATGACAGCTATTTTGAATTCTCTGCCATTTAGATTATAAATTTCTGTGACTTCAGGGTTGGCTTCTGGAGATTTGTCATTCTCCTTCTGCCTGAATTGTTGCTGTAGATTCTAATGGTGTTTGCTGAACTGATCTTTTGCCCAGGCATTTGTGGTAGTATCAGGTCGTAGATTCCACCTGCAATCACTGGGGGGGAGCAGGAGCTGTGTTTCTGATCTCACCCCATCTGCTGGAAATTGTGCAGGTATGGTAGATGTTCCCATCAGCCAGGGATGCCTTTGCATGCAGGCTCAGGGCTGCCGCTGTGCCATGGCATGTTGCCACTAGTAGGGCCGCAGGGGTACTATGGGTCCTCACACAGGCCGGGAAAGCATTAGAGTGTGTGGATATTTGCCACCAACTCTTCTTACAGGCTGCTGTGCTTGGTGCGTGGAGTTTCTTTGTGAGGTCTGAGCCTGGGCCTCTCGTTGGGACCTCAGCAGCAGAGTGGGCTCTCCCATCAGCCAGAAAAGTGTTCACCTGTGGGCTTTGTGATGCTGCTACCACTTCCCACAGTTGTGCCAGGGCACAACTTTTGGGGCAGCCAGTACAATGGGTGCTCACACCAGCTGGGAAGGCATTAGGGCATGCACATATGGCTGCCTGGGAAGGGAAGGAGAGTGCTCATCTATCTCTACCACTTCCCAGGAGTGAGTCCATGCACTTTCACATGTAAAGCTGCGTGAGTCTCTCAGGTGTCCTGTTGTGCTGTGTGGGTGTCCTCCACTGGTCAATGAATGTTCATTTAGTTGTATTTCAAAGTGGGAGAGATAAACAGAACAGCTCTCTCTGCCATGTTGCTGACCTCCATAATATTGATATTTTAAATCAGTGAGGCAAAGATGAATTTTTTTTTAAGTGAAGTTGAAATAATTGGCTTTATTTAGGAAGAGGGTAATGTTCTTGTTGTACATTAGATAAGGAGGGAAACAAATGGTAAGTAGTATAATAAAAAAAGTCACAAATGTATGAAAATATATATATTACCTTGGGAATATGGAACAGATTTTTAAAGATGACAAAAATACCACAAATCATAATGAAAAATATTAATGAATTTGACTACAATAAAATTTGAAAATTCTGTTCTGATTTAAACTTTAACATATTTTCCCTTCCTCTTCTCAGATAATTTCTGATAATTAGCAGAATGAATAAAAGCAAAAATATAAATTACATCTTCAACGAAATAATGGGAAATCTGAAATGCCGAATAGGTGAAAGAGCTACCAAAACAGTGGAGATTATGTAAGAGTATGAGATAAAATGTAAAAAGAAACATCCCTGAATATCTTAGAAATGCTAGAACATATACAGTTCTCCAGGGTAAAGGGCATAACATGAGGAACAAACCCCAAATCCCTTACATGACACAACTGTGGTGGGATAATCAAGATGGCAGTGGGATCATCCTTGAATCCAGTTACTTTGCTGAGGGAGGATGTTGGACTAAATAAAGAACACCACCAAAAGAAAACTGTATTTATTAGAAGTATTATTTTGGTGATGCAAGGTGAATAAGTGAGATTCTGTATTATAAATAACTCCTCTAACTGTGATCTCTTTTGTCTAGGCAAAAAACAGGTTAAAACCCAAATTACAACTTGTATCATAAGTAAGATTCCTACTAGTCTAGAACAAAGCTCTGGTTTTTCCCTTATATAAAGTTTCTACAAATTCATGATCTGATCTCTCCTTATTTAAAAATTTATAATCAAAAGAAAACAGAGAAACAGAGTGAAAATATCTTTAAAAATAAGCAAGAAAGGAATAGGGAAAAGAAACTGATGGCAGATAAAAAACTTTAACCAGGGAAATAAATTTCCATAGGGCAAAATAATGTGACTAAATATTTATAGATGAATTAAAAAAAAACTCTCTCTATAAAACAAGAGCACAATGTAGAACTGTGAGAGTTCAAGGAAGAGATTGTAAGATGTATAGAAAGGATAAGATGGTTGATCTGACAGACTTTAAGCAAGAAAAAATAAAATTTTAGAATGTCACAGAAATGAAAATCAAATCAGAATAAGCACAAGGAAAAACAGACAACATTAAACACATAATAACCGGAATGAGAGAAAACAAGCAAAAGAAAACAGAAGTGAAAAGTTAAAAGAGATTAGAAACAAAATGATAGGGCTGGAATAGAGGCAAAGGAGATTCAGTATAAGTGTAAGCAGAAACCAAGGGGGAGACAAATAATGGAACAGAAAACTATTTAAGCAATAACAACAATACCAAGACATATTCTTTTAAATTTTCAAACTTCAATTTTAAAAACATAGACATTTTTAGTCTTGTGAGGAAACTCCATACAGTTTTCCATAGTGGCTGTACCAGTTTGCATTCCCACCAGTAGTGTATGAGGGTTCCCTTTCTCCACATCCTCACCAACACTTGTTATTTCTTGTCTTTTGCATAATACCTATAATTCTGATGGGTGAGAGGTGATATCTCATTCTGGTTTTAATTTGTATTTTCTTAATAATTAGTGATGTTGAAAATCTTTTCATGTGCCTGTTGATCATCTGTATATTTTCTTTGGAAAAATGTCTATTCAGATCCTCTGCCCATTTTTAAATTAGATTATTTGTTTTTTTGTTGTTGAGTTGTATGAATTCTTCATACATTTTGGATATTAACCCCTTATCAGGCGTATGATTTGCAAATATCTTCTCTCAATTGTTAGGTTGTCTTTTTGTTTTGTTGATGGTTTCCTTTGCTGTGCAGAAGCTTTTTTTAGTTTGTTGTAGTCCCATTTGTTTATTTTTGCTTTGGTTTCACTTGCCTAAGGAGGCATATTCAAAAGATACTGCTAAGACTGATGTCAAAGAGCATGTTGCCTATATTTTCTTCTATGAGTTTTATCATTTTAGGTCTTACATTCAAGTCTTTAATCCATTTTGAGTTAATTTTTGTGTAAGGTGTACGATAGTGGTCTACTATCATTCTTTTGCATGTGGCTGTCCAGTTTTCCCAACACCATTTATTGAAGAGACTTTCCTTTCTCCATTGCATGTTCTTGTCTCCTTTGTTGAAAATTAGCTGTCCGTATATGTGTGGTTTTATTTCTGGGCTGTCAATTCTATTCCATTAATCTGTGTGTCTGTTTTTCTGCCAATACCATGCTGTTTTGAAAATTAAGAATAGAATTACCATGTGATCCAGCTATCCTGCTTCTAGGCATTTATCCAAATAATACGAAAATACTAATTCAAAAAGATATATGCATTCCTATGTTCATTGCAGCATTATTTACAATAGCTGAGGCATGAAAGCAAGCTAAGTACCCATCAACAGATGAATAGATAAAGAAGGTGTGGTGTGTATATCTATATATACACACACACATATATACACACATACATGTACATACATACATATACCTATACACACATACATACATGTATGTATATACATATATATACACACAAGAGAATACTACTCAGCCATAAAAAAGATGAAATCTTGCCATTTGCAGCAACATGGATGGACCTTGAAGGTATTACAGTAAGTGAAATAAGTCAGACAAATAAAGAAAAATACCATATGATTTTGCTCATATGTTGAAGATAAAAAACAAACAAACACATAGATCCAGAGAACAGATTGGTCGTTACCAGAGGGGAAAGCAGGGGAGGGCAAAATGGGTAAAGGCTGTCATATGTAGGTAATAGAAACTAGACTTTTGGTGGTGAACAAGATGTGATGTATACGGAAGTCAAATTATAATTATGTACACCTGAAATTTATGTAATGTTATGTCAGTGTTACCTCAATAAAAACAAATTACCAATGAAAAAAACAGAGATATGAGTCCTGTATATTTTCCTTTTTGCACTTTCCAAGTTTTACATTAATTTTATACTATTTTTAAAATAGAAAAAATTATTACATATATGGTAAATCAAGACAAAAGAGAAAGAGTAATATCCATAACATGGACCCAGAGGTAAGCTGTGTGCATGTGGTAAAGATTGGTCATAGGCTCTGTATCTTTCAGGAGCTGATGCATAAGAAGAATTATCATTGATAATTGTCTTTAGAATGAAAACAATGTAGTCCATTAGGAGAAAGATTGGTTTAGAGATTTTTATAGAGTATGAACACTGTGTGGTGGAGATATAGTCCTCAGCAATAATGGCATTGCCAGTAAGATGATAGAAAGAAATGTATTGTTCTGTAACAGCATTTCTATGAGCAGCTCTCTTATTCCAAGGACAAATAAGAGGACATCGAAGAAGGATATTTATTTAACTAAGACTTCTCCAAAATATTAACTCCTTTAACTAACATTTTCATATGTATTTAATGGTAATGAGCTTGCAGGTTTTTACTAACAAATGTATATACAGTATATAGTCCTTATTTTTACCATATACTTACTTTAGCTGTGTTTGCCAAATGACCTGGCATCAGTGTCTAAAAAAGTGCTTGATTAGCTCCAGGTGGCAGTCTGTTAGGATCGTCAATCAATCTCCAATTATCTCTTTTCTCTAAAACATGAGGTTAGTAACAATATGCCATTTCTGTTTTTACAGAGTATGGTCTTTAAAATGTTTTGAATTCTTTGGGAAAAGAAGGCATATAAATACATTGCAGGATAACTTTTATTCTTGCTGTCATGTAAATTTGGTAGCCTTGCAACAGTGTTTCAATAGACCTAGTCCTCACATGGGAAATAGACCTAGTCCTCACATGGGAAATACACCTAGCCTCACATGGGAGTCGTGCATTTTATTTTGTAAGCATTCTAAGTCTCTGCTGATACTCTTACAATGGAATTTGATTGTCTGAATGTACTTCTTAAATGGGTTTTGCAGCATTTTCACTTGTTCTTTCTCACAGACATTTTATACATTTCATGGCAGTTTCTAACCGTCTTCTAGGGGTAGCTAAGTGCTTTATTTATCATTAAACGGTAAGGCCGTGTGGGAAGTCTACTGGTGTGAACTGTGGACAGTCAGCAGTTTTGAAGTCGATAAGTCGAGGCTGTGTTTGAGAGCTCTAAGGAGACTAAATATTTTATTTACAGAGTAATTCAGTGTATGTCTGAAGGTTTCTTCCAAAAGTATGCGTATCAGGAAAATGCTGAATATATAGTATTAGCAAGAGGGAAGCAATTTTAGCTGCATGTATCTGCCGAAGTGAGTTGGCCAGCATCCTGCAAGATACACTTTAAGCACATAGAAACCTTTTTTTTTTTTAAAGAGAACAATGTAACTCTTCACCTAAAGCTAAACGCTAAAGACTGAATTCTGTATCTTGAAGTACCCACTTTTTTCCAAATTATAGGATGAGAAAGGTTTAGCCATTCCAGTGATCCGATAGACTAACTGTCTGAGATAATTTTAAGTGCTTTGCAAGAGTTTTGACTTCCAAGGAAAATCATATTCATTTTGAAATTTAAAATATCTCTTTTTTTCCACCCACACAAAAACTTTGGTTTGAACATTTAAATACTGTTATCTCTGTTATTAGCTAAACTACTAAAGAGTTTGCCTGTAATATCGGAAACTGTATTAAATAAGAAAATAATTATTCTTCTATTCTCAAGTTCTTGTTACACATTTGGAGAAAAATATTCAATGTCTGTACTAAGGTATTAAAAAATCTCCTCTAAAATAAATATTACCCCCTATGACCCTTAGGTGTTATTCCTAAGGTAGTTAGGTTTTTATCTGTGGATTGAAACCAGGGCTCAATCTCAACCTTGGATGCACTTTGGAATCACCTTGGGAGCTTTAAAAATAACCTGCCATCTGGATCCCAGACCCAGAGTTTCTGAAATAATTGTTCTGAATTATGTCCTGGCCATCCGTTGAGTGCTTACAACAGGAAGATGCAGCTTCTAGGTAATAATGATGTTCCTACTGTTTATCATGATATACACAGTTCCAAGTCTAATGGGGTCAAGAGAGAAGGGAAACTAAGAAAAAATTCTTAACTGTTATAGTGGGAAAGGAGATTGTCACTCATATGAGCTTTTTCCAAAATGGTCCTATTTAAGCTATGCTACAGAATCATAGCCTTATATCCATGACTAAATGAGAAACATGACATCAGTAAAAAAATCTCTGAGGAATCTGTATACCAACAAAATTTGGTCTGCAGTATGCAAATCAACGTAATATTGGGAGACAATTCTCTACGCATCTTTTATGTGTCTGCATGTCTCGAAAGCAGAGGCACTGACTGTCTTTTGTTCCAAACTCTCTTTTCTGGGATGTTTGTATAGTGAATAGCCTTTAAAGGTAGACATAGTATCTCCCTCTGAAGCAAAAGGCAGGCATGCTTACCATTCATTGTAAAAGATATAGATTCCCTAAGCTCAGGATTTCTCTCCTATAATATAAGCCACTCTGTATTCAGGCTTTTATCTGGGCCTGTCTGCATCATCCCTGTAAGACTTGGGACAAGAGGGAGTGATGCAAATATACAGATATTAACGCTTCTTGCTCTGCCATGAGTAATAAAGTCTTTTATATCTGGCCCAGGAGTCTCATGTCTTCTACAGGCATCCGTAAAACAGTAGCTGTCTAGCTTATTAGTTTCCCAATATGTAAGATCTCAGACCCTTTGCAATTTTTGACGGGTAACACTAGTGCAACAATTTTAAGAAATTAAAGGAAAGAATGTTTGAGTCAAGGACTATTTCCAGTCATAGTGTCCTTAATGTATCAAGGCTATATAATATGTTTTAACCATAGGAAAAAAATCAGGGAACACTGTACTCATGAGCCCTTGTTGAGGCACCTAGAGATGAAGAGCTTCATTTAACCAAGACATGACTAGGAAACTTGAGCAAAAGGACTGGTGGTAATCATTCAATTTATATAAGTGGAGATTTAAGAACAAAATTAAAGTGAGGACAAGTGTTGAAGGCCAGTATATTAATGTCATTAAGATGTAATAATTAGAAAAAAACCCCTAAAAATTGGGAGGTAAATAAAAGGAGAAAAGTAATTGTAGAATGGACTTATTGATTGACACATAGTTAATAAGTAGTAGTGAAAGGATATTATCTAAAGCTTGTTAACCCTAACATTAGATGCCTAATTAGGAAAAGAGAGGATTTAAGGCATTATTAAATGTTTAAGTACGAAGATAACTACTAGAGCAATAATACAAACTTTAGTAAATAACAAAAGAATATGATAAAACATCAAAATATGTAAATTAGAAATACTAATATAGCAAAGTATACACAGTAAATATTGCATAAAATAGGCCCAATATATCAATTATATCAACAAATGTAAATGGGCTCAACTCACTTATTAAAAGAGGATTTTTATATTGGTTTACAAAACACAGTTAAACTCTAAAATAAAGTGATTCAGAATGGCTAAAAATTAAGTAATGGGCAAAGGTACAGCAGGTAAATTCAAATAGTGAGAAAGCAGGGGTTGTGATACTGGTATCAGACAAAGTAGAAAGCAGTCCAAAGTAACAAATGAGAGAGAGAAGGAAACTTTATGAAGTAAAGGTTAAAATTCACATTGATGATAAAACAGTATGGATCTCTTCGCACCAAACGGAGAGCAAAAACTTCATAATGCAAGAAAATAAAATAGGCATAAAGCAGTAGTAAGTAGACTTTAAAATAACATTCTTAGTCTAATACAGGTTAAGTAGGTAAAAATGAGTAAATATATAGAAAGTCAAAACAACATCACAAATAAGGTAGATCTTATAGATGTGCGTCAAACTTATTAACATTTACAAAACTTACATTTACAAAAATTGACCATAATAAATTCTACATAAAAGTGTAAATAACATTCTTTCACACTGTAATAAACTAGAAATTAATAACAAAATCAAAAAATAAGTTTCTTTAACTTGAAAATTAAAATACATAGATAAAAGGGAAATAAAATCTGAATTTTCAGAATTTCTAAACAAAAATAATAAAGAAAACTCGATTTATTAGAACCTATTGAGTATAAATTAAAGTAGTGATCAGAGGGAAGTTCTTAGCCTTAACTTCTTTTATCAATAAAAATGAAAGAATGACATATATAAAATATATTCCTGACTCAAACAGCTGAAAAAAAAAAAGCAAAGGTGAAGAACAGATAAATATAAAAGCACAATGAGGTAGAAACCAAAAAACATGAGAACAGTAAGTAAGTCAAAATGCTGATTCTTCAAGAAACATTCAACAATACAGACAAAGTCCTAACTACCCTAATCAAAAAAAACAAAAAGAAGGGCCAGCCCCATGGCATAGTGGTTGGGTTTGGTGCACTCTGCTTCGGTGACCCAGGTTTGCGGGTTCGGATCCTGGGCATGGACTTACACCACTTGTCAGCCATGCTGTGGTGGCAATCCACATACAAAATAGAGGAAGATTGGCAAAGATGTTAGCTCAGGACTAATCCTCTTCAAGCAAAAAAAAAGGAGATTAGCAACGGATGTTAACTCAGGGTGAATCTTCCTCACCAAAATAAATAAATAAATAAATAAAGAGAGAGAGGGGGGACACAAATATGCAAAATAAAGTATGAGGGGAAATACCATTGGAAAAGAGGAAATTTCAAATACCTCTTTCAAAACATATTTGAGATTCTATGTAACTAGTACAATTTACCAGAAAAATACAATCTCCAAAATTGACCCCAACCGAAGTAGAAAGTTTAAACAGACCAAATGTCTATGGAATTAATAAAGAAAGTCATAAAGAACTATCCCACAAAAAGCTTCACACTAAGATGGTTTTGTGGGGGAACTCAAGAAACTATCAAAAACTAGATCTCAATTCTACTTAAATTATTCTAGGAAATAGAAAAAAGATAGAAAACTTCCAAATCATTTTTATGAGGCGGATGAAACACTGTTACTGAAATGACAAAGAATGTCCAAAAGAACAAGGTGAATATCAGTGCAACAATTCTAAATAAAATTTTAATAAACACAATCTAACATTACATTAGGAAATAACAAGTCATGCTTAATGGCAAGTCTCTATCCTTTCCTCCTAAGATTTAGAACAAGACAAAGATGTCTTCTCCTGTCACTACTATTCAACATTGTTCTGGAAGCCCCAGTTACTGCAATAAGAGAAGGAAAATAATAGAAAATATACAGATTGGAAAGAAGAAATAAAATTCTATTTGCAGATGACAGATTGTCTATGTAGAAAATCTCAAATAATCTACAAAAAATTCATGAACTTGCAAGTGTAGCAAGGTGACGGGATGCAGTCAATATACAAAATCAATTACTTCTCTATATATCAGCAATAAAAAATTGGAATTTGAAATTTAAAAAATACTATTTCCAATAGCACCCAAAAAACCCCACTTAGATATAAATCTAAGAAAATATGTATGGCATCTATATGTCAAAAATGACAAAACTGATTAAAAATCAAAGAAGTTTTAATAATATGTGCATGTATTGGAAGGCTCAATATTGTTAAGATAGCTATTCTTCCCAACTTCATTTCTAAACTCAGCACAATCCCTATCAAAATCCTAATAAACTATTTTGTAGGGATCAACAATCTGATTCTAAAATTTATATGGAAAGGCAAAAGACCTAGAATAGTCAATATAATAGTGAAGAAGAAAAACAAAGCTGGAGGACTCACACTACCTGATTTTAAGATTTAAAATAAAAACCACAGTAATCAAGACTGTGTGGTGGTATTGGCAAAAGACTAGACACAGATCAAAGGAAGAGAATAGAGAATCCAGAATTAGACCCACATAAATACAGTCAACTAACTTTTGACAAAAGCAGGCAATTTAACAGAGAAAAGATAGTATTTTCAACAAGTGGTGCTAAAAATACCGTGCATTCATGTGCAAAAAAATGTACTTAGACACAAATCTTGCACTTACTACAAAAATGAATGCAAAAATGATCATACTCTAAATGTAAAATGCAAAACTATACAATTTTTAGAAGAAAATATAGGAAAAAACTTTATATGACCATGGGTTTGGTGAAGAGTTTTTAGATAAAACACCAAAAGCACAATTCATGAAAGAAAATTAAAAACTTCTGCTTTGCAAAAAATCACTGTTAAGAGAATGAAAAGACGAGCCACAAACTCGGAGAAAATGGTTGGAAATCACATATCTGATAAAGAATTTGCATCCGATATATATGTATAAAAATTAAAAAAACTGAACTGTAAGAAAAGAACAACCCAATTTTAAAAATGAGCAAAAGATCTGAATAGACACCTCACCAATAAAATGACAAATAATCATATAAAAAGATGCTCATCATCGTTTGTCAGTAGGAAAATGCAAATTAAAACAATAATGAGATATCTTCACATACCTATTAGAATGGCTAAAATCCAAACGACTGACAGGACTGATTGTGAGTGAGGATGTGGAGCAACTGTACTTATTCATTGTTGGTGAGAATGCAAAGTGATACAGTCAAATGGGAAGACAATTTGGCAGCTTTTTATAAAGTTAAACATAATGTTACCACACAATCTAGAACTGCAAGCCTAGGTATTTAGCTAATTGATCTGAAGACTTATGTCCACATTGAACACAAAAACTGCATGCAAATGTTCATAGAAACTTTATACGTGATTGCCGAAAACTGGACGCAGCCAAGATCTCCTTTAATAGGTGAATGGGTAAACAGACAATGGTATATCCATACAATGGAATATCATTCAGGAGTAAAAATGAATGAGCTATCAAATTATGAAGAGACAAGGAGGAACTTTAAATGCCTATTGCTAAGTGAAAGAAGCCAGTGTGAAAAGGCTACATACTGTATGATTCAATTTATGACCTTCTGGAATAGGCACAACTGCAAATATGCTAAAAAGATCCATGGTGCCAGTGGGTTGGGGTGGTGGGAAGAGGAAGAGTTGAAGAGGTGAAGCATAGGGGATTTTCTTTTAGAGAGATGAAACTACTCTGTATGGTACTGTAATGTTGCCTACTGACATTATACAGTTGTCAAAATGCATAGAACTTTACAGCACAAAGAATGAAACAATGTATACAAATTAAAAATAATTCATTTGGGAGGAGGTCAGGGGATTCCCGGATGGAAAGCAGAATGTGACGCTAGAATCTAACAGTGTCACAAATGTATGAAAAAACCTCACTGAAAGAGGTGGGGGAAAATGGTAACTAAGTAACTTTGAATATGAATGCAAAAAGAGCTGTATGCAAGCATTGTACTTTAGTCGATAAAGTTGTATCTCAGCGACATGCGTTAACAATTCTAAAACAACTATGCATGTACACAAATTGAAAAATTAAGTAAATAGATCATGGAAGCCAGGTTTCTTACTGATGGCATGGGAGGGAACAGATAAGTAAGGGCAGAAGGCTAGAATAATCCATACAATAATGGATTAGAGTTGAAGAACTCAGTATGAACTCATGTTTAGCTTAAGAAAGATAGAGATGGATATATATATAGAAATATTTGTAGATATGTTCATATAAAGGGGGTAGTATACACACATACATTTCCTTGCTCTCTCAGCTGAGAAGGCCTAGAAGAAATGCCATGTTGTAGCAGTGAACACACAGCACCCAGATCCTGTTTCTAATGTCATTCTCAATAAAAAGGAACCAGGGCACCTTGGAAAACTGGCTAGTTCTAGAGCTGGATCCAGAATATACAAGATGAGCCTGGAGCATCTTGTAGAGCCAGAAAGTAAGTGCGTGCTGGAAAAACAGTGTGATGGGAGTATTTTAAAGTGACAGAGGATCCAAATGAAAGAGCTCCCAATGGCCAAAGATGGAAGAATTTGAAAAACAAAATTAATAGAGTAATACTGGATTATAACCCAAAGTATAAAATAAAAAAAACATGAGCCAATTTATATAGATACTTCATCCTCAAGGAAGTGAAGCGTAACTCCCCACTCCTTAAGTGTGGGCTTCTAATGAGAATGATATGGAAAGAGAATATGGGGAAACAGTACTTCAGGGATCAAGGTTACCATCAACAGTGATGTCATGCAGATAATGTATCCTTTACGTGATGTGATATGATATGAGAATGGCATTTATTTCTATGATTTTTCTCCCTAAAACCTATAACCCCAGTCTAATCATGAAAAAAAAAAAATCAGACAAATCCCAATTAAGGGAAAATTTACTAAAAAAAAAGACTGTCTAAGACCTGAAAGTAAAAACAAAAACAAAACAAAAAGAAATAAAAAACAAGAAAAGTCTGAGAAACAGACTAATAGCTAAGAGGAACTTAAGATGACATGACAGCTAAAGGTAGTATCCTGATGGAATCCTAGAGTAAAAAACGGATGTTAGGTAAAAACTAAAACTAAAGAAATCTGAATGAAGTATGGAATTTAGTTAATGATGTATCAGTATCACTTCATTGTCACAAATGTACCCTACTAATGTAAGATGTTAATAATGAAGAAAGCCGAATGACTAAAACTATAAAACTACACATATTCATGAATTTTCTGCTTACGCACACCCTTTCACAAGCAATTACACTTCTAGGAATTTACCCTAATGATCATCTCCACAAATATTCCACAATACATGCAAAGCATTATTTAATGTGGTCTTATTTGTAACATCAAAATATTGACTACAAATCAAACAACTTTCCATCTGGAATTTGCATTCATGAAATTGAGTGTGATGCAACAGTAACAAAGAATGAGGATGCTATTTAGAAACTGATATGGAGTGATCTCCAGGATATAATAAGTCAAAAAAATCAAGGTTCAAAAGAGTATATATAACATGATACCTTTTTTTACAAAAAAGTAGAAATTACACATATTTGCTTATTTTTGCATACAGAAGCACAGGAATGTTAAACCAGAAATTAAAGAAAATGGTTACAAGGGGTGATCGATGGGAATGGGCCAGAATGTAGAAGGTATAGGGAGATAATTGAAGTTTCTCTGAATATATCTATTTACATAGTTTTACATTAAGAATCATGAACGTATTTCACATATTAAAAAATAAAATTAATAAGGAAGAGTAATAAATCTCTAGAAATACACAAAAAGAAATGTACTCAAAATAACAAAACCAGAGTAAATAAATCAGGTAACTGTTGAACACAGTACTGTTGCTGTACGCTTCTAGAACACATAAAAAAACCTTCCAATAATGATAAAGAATACTCAACTTAGTATCTTTGCTGTTAGTAGTGGTATTGGTTTTGTATTGCTAAAACTATTCTGTATGTATTGTAGAATAAAGCAAATATGTATGATATTGTTGCATTTTTACTGTGGGTGAAAAGAGATGAAAATATGGAATTGTAAAGGTAGGAAGGACCCTATATTGTTGAAAACATATATATATATATAATGCTCATATATGATTCTATATATATTTTAACAAACATATATAATTCAATACTCATATAGATATAATTCAACTGTATGTACATGTATACACATATATAACTCAACTGTGTGTGTGTTCTGGCTCTGTTCCTGAAAGTGTCTAGAAGCAATGACAACCCAGTTGCAATGAGCAATTAGTAGTACAATCTTGATTGGTAGATACGTCTTGATTTCTAAACACTTCCCTAGTAAAAGGAATTTGAACTTCTTGGGAAAATGACTGATTTCATTTCTGGGCAAAGAAAAGTACAGATTGAGCCTGAACCATCTTATTGTGACAGAGAGGATAAAATACTCAAAGACAGACTCATATCAAAAGGATGTAGCAGCCAGCTTGAAGTAGTCCAAATTTGGCATAAATGAGTTTCAAAAAGAATAATGATGGTAATGGATTATAACACAATGAATACATAAAAAAGAAACTGTCCATAGTGATCCTGAAGGAAACAAAAATACTAAATTAGTGCAGGAAAGAGAGTGAGAAAGAAGGTGGAAAGCTCTTCTTTACAGAAGAATGTCAGCCAATAAAAATAGAAGGGATGAGAACATTAGAAAATCACTATTTTGTAACTCCGAATTTAATTCAAAAGTAGATAATCAATTCACTCCCCCTACAAATGACTCCTTGAATACAAAGGGTAAATTTGCCTTTATGACAGAAACCTTAAGTAATCAAACCTTCCATTGCTCATTTTGGGACAGCTTGATATGTGCCTCTGATGCGATACAGTGTCACACTGTCACCCATGTGGTGCTCTTCCTAGAAAACTTTGACCTGAATCTCAGCACAAGATGAATCAAAAATGTGAACTCTTCTGCCAGACAAATGACCCGAACTCTTAAAAGAACTCAGTGGGATAAAGAACGAAGGGAAGAAGGGGAACCGTTCTAGATGCAAGGAGATGAAGGAGATATACTAGCAGAATCCAAAGTGTCAATATTCATTGAATTCCAGATGGGGAAAAATAAGGTGTAAAGGACATTTTGGAAACAATAGGGAAATTTTAGTATAGACTTTTTCTTGGATGATATTGTATTAATATTGATTTTCTTAGGTGTGATAATGGTATTATGGTTGTATAGGAGAGTGTCATTGTTCTTGAGAGTTTATGCTTAAGTATTTTGGGATGAAATGTCATGATGCCTATAACCTACTTTAGGATGCTCTGGAAAAATAGAAGAATTTCTTTCCCTCTGTAAATGTATGTGTACGAGTGTGTAGATATTTATGTATATGTGTGTGTAAGTGTATATGTGTGTGTATATATATGCGTGTGTGTGATGTGTGCATGTGTATTATAGAGAGAGAGACAGAGAAACAGAAAGAGACAGTGACAGAGATAGACAGAGAGTTGGAAAGCAGGGGGTGTGGTGAGATGTTAACATTTGGTCAAAAGTACATAGGAATTTGTTATGCTGTCTTTCAATTTGTAAGTTTGAAATCTTTCAAAATTATACAGCAAATTAAAACAACAATAAAAAGATTCTCTAATCAATTTCCAGATCCTTCTTTTCTATTTTATTGAAATTTCCATTGCAAGACCATAACCCTTGCCTTTGGTCATTTAGAAACTCATGTTCATGGAAACCTTTGCCTTGTTAATAGTTCTTATAATATTAGCTTCTAGTGAATTTTGCATTATGTTCTTGAAAGGAAATGAGGTAATTGCCAGATAAAAGCCCATTAAAATGGCTCCTCATTGCAATATTTAACACATTCTGAAAAGTGATATGAGATCAGTAAAGTGTGGCTTGTCATTCTCTGCTTTTCTTCCATTCTGGATATTACCTGGGAACACTGGAGACTGTATAATTAGTTATGGTGGTAGTAACAGAGTCTGGGGTTGACATGTCTAAAATGCCTTCATTATATTTCCTAACATATACTGGGTGGTTTTTCAAATACTCTAAGTCAGATCCTGGGATATTTTAATTTGTAATGTAATTTTCCTATGAAATAAAAATATTCTCAAAACCCCAAAATAGCATTACATTTTCAAACTGAGAATTGTTAAAGACATATGTCCTTATTTTTTCACTGGTATAAAGTCACTTTTAAGTAAATTTAAGAAAATTAAATTTCTTAAAAAAATAAAATAATCAGGCAAGATTTCCTGCATTATATGAAAATACACATGTGCAAACTATTAGATAATGTAAGTGTGTTTTTAAAAGAAAGTGGAAAATGAAATGCAATTCATAACAGCCAATGTAATGAGAGTTGATCTTAACTACTCTTTAGATTTTAAATTAGAACCAATTAGTAAATAGAAAAGAATAAAATCTTGAATATTTTGCTTTTGAGCTCTGAAATAAATTATTTTTTGCTGGCATATTTCCTGATTTATATCCTTAATGATTCTTAATGTCATTATTATACTGCTTCCTGAGAGGCAGAACTGTAGCATCTGAAAACAATTTGAAAGGCAGTAACCACCAACTTAGTGTTGGCAATGCTTTGTTTCATTTCTTTGGGGACTTGCCTTCAGCATCTAGTGTGGAAACATACTTGGCCTTTCGGAGAAACCTCTAAGGAGCTCGCTGCTAGGGAAGGGAGAGAGATGAGCTTGTTCTTTGGGAGATGTCTGATGAATCTAATGACTCATGATGGAAATGTCTATGGAATTTATGTCACTGTTGGTTTTTTAGTGACAGACATTCCATGATCTGGTATACCCGTGAAACACTAGTATCCTTGTCAAAAAATATTGGAGATCATACAATTTTGGTAATTAGACAGGTTTAAGCAAAAATGCTATAATTCATATTCTCTCTGTCTCTCTGTGCTTCTGTAGAAGCTGAGAGATCTTGACATTTGGAAGCCACCGTATTAAATTAGACTTTCGTGGGAGAGGTATACAACCTAATGCTGAGTAAGATTTTCTTGACCAAATCTTTTCACACATCCATTGTATTGTTTAGCAAAAATGTTGCAATTTGAGTAAAGAAATATCCTGCTACTTAAAGAAATACCATTTACTTGATGGAAACTCTTTATACATCACAACCTGATACAGAAAGAATAGAGACCATCTACTAAATTCAAAGCCTGAACTCTGTTTTCCACAGCATGGCATCCTTGGAAGTGCAAAGAAAATGTGACTTTGGGCCATTATGTTCTTCGTGAGTGCAAAATTCATAATTTGTTTGCTATTGAGCACATGTGAAAAATGTTTTCCTTCCCCATTGCTGTTCCCCTGAGGCACAGTTATATTGGATTTCAAATTGTGTGGTCTTTTAACATTGCATTCATATCAAATTGTGGTTTTAGAAAAAGCTAAAAATAGAGATTTGTTCTGTTGTGGTAATCTTTCTACATTAAACTAACAAAAAATAATTGTGTTGCGTGGCATTTCTTGTGTTCCATTCAAGTTAGTGAAAATAGCTTATAATCAGAACCCTGAAGATTTAATTTCTTAAAAGGTTGTATTTCTTCATTCAATGAATTTTTATTGTGACCACTGTGTACCAGGCACTATTCCAAACTGAGTGAACTCTCAAAGGGGAATGGAAGAGTTTCCCTTTGATATTAAATGTAATTTTCACTTACTTAAGTGGTTTTAAAAATGTGTGAATTTTCCTTAAGAATTAAAAAAAGAAAAACAATTTTCTGACAAGGTAGGATCAAAATAATCACAGCTATTAATGTAAATATACCATACCACTGAAAACCTGGGATTTATGGAGTTAACTTTGTTGACTTCAGTTTATTTATTTAAGTAATCTGGTTTAGCCACAGGTAGTTTCTTGACTTTGGGTAAATCACTTAATTTCCTTGACTTAAATTTCTTATACATAAAATGAATTGTTTGCTAAGGTCCCTTGACCTGTATGCCTTCAAGATTTCTTTGGTTTCTGCTCTAGACTACTGGTTTTAGATTTGATGTCTTTGTCTAATACAAATCCTAATTATTTAAATAACATTGTAGATTCTCTAGGAATGATTAGTTTTGTTTTTTAGGTGTGTTCAATTTTCTGGATTCATCGATGCCTGCCCTGGCATGAAGGATATCACGGAATGATGTGAGCAATTTCTTAATCTCCTGGAGATATATAGTGCTTACAGTCTTATTAGAGAGGTGCCACACAGTCACTTTTGAGCAATTTAATTTTTGCTAAATTAATTTTCCTGTGCCATGGTACAGCTGGAAATGACAATCTTCTCATTTAAGATCTGATGGAAATATATATTTTATGTACTCATATGAGAACTTTTCAGTGTAGAAATTGGGAAAGTTGATCATTCTAGAAACTTGAGTGGAATAATTCTAAATGCTTTCAAACTGTAACATTAAGAATGTTTTGAATAATTTTCTAGGGTTTAGAAGATTATATGAATAAATGGTAGCTGAATTTGACATATTGCCATTTTGCAGTAGTCCTAAGACCTGATATTTCCAGCAGTCATTGCCTGACTGGCATTGATTTCTAGGGGTTGTTTATCAATAAGTGTTTGAATCCTCTGTTCAATCTTGAAATATAGTCCAGGCCAGTATATGAACCTGGTTCGGGAGTGTCCTCCATCTTCATAGTTAGACAATTTGGACATGAAAGAAATTTTATCAATTTATAAAACTAGCAAAAGAAATATTTTGAAGTTTAATACAGTTTTTTGGAAGGAAACACTACTGAAGATGAAGTAGAATATCTCAATGCATTTAGCTTCATGGCCAAAAGCAACATTATTTACAAAATTGTAGGGTCTGGGCTGTTTAGCTGGCACCGTAATCCGTTAGCTATTTAGAGAAATGTTAACAGCTTTTTAATGGCTCTGCTAGCTGGGCAAATCCTTATATATTTAAGGTAAATGAAGAAAAGAAACAAGGAAAAAATTTTTTTCGATCAGTCATCTCTTCTTTAGGAAACTTCTTTCACAGCCATTTTGTACATTTAGATTTCCAAATACTAGACTGAAGAAAAATAATTTTGCTCTCAGAAATTAAAAGGTTTTTGCTTTCAGTGTGGGGAACTGAGTAACTAAAGAACAGGGATGGGAAATTTGTTTTCACTGTGTTTCTTTTTGTGCCTTTTATGTGAAAGTTCTGCCAATTTAAGTGTGTGTATGTGTACGTGTGTATGTGTGTGTAAACTAATAATGAATGGGTGAATGATTTAGTTTGGTGATTCATCCACCAAAAGTATATTAAGCCAGGATGTTCTGTTGAAAAGAGAGAAGTAAAATCTTTCAATAGCCAAAAATGTAATTCAAGAAACTATCACTATTTTGTTCTTCTAGAATTCCCCTTATTTCTCTTTAATATTCAAGCTACCACTGAAATAAATGATCTAATAAGATTTTAGATTTTAAGAAAAATGATTCTCCTAAGGCAATAAAAGAATAATCTGAATAAGTAGAATTCTGAATCAAAAGCAAAAATGGTGTTCCTCCAGGATCTGCCGAGAGGAGTGGTCCACTGTAGCCCAGTGTTCAAAGCAGGGGAGGATGCTCCCAGTTTAAATAGTTGAACCTCTTTCTCACGATAGTGGTCCCTGGGATCCATTGTTCTGTGTGGACTATTTATTCTCCTTACCAGCCTTCTTAGGAAAAATGACTCTGAGTTTTTGTGAGGCCCACAAAAGTGCTCAATAAACTCGATATCACCTGTTCCTCTATTTTGGTCTTCCTGGATCCTAAGTGATAGTTTGGTCTGGAGGTTAAAGCTTATTTTTAATTTTTTAGTTTGTTAGTTTATTTTTTGTGCTCAATTCAATGACTTTTAGTATATTTGTGTAACCATCACCACTAATACTAGAACATTTTCTTCACCGTAAAAAAGAAGCCCCATACCTATTAGTAATCACTTCCTGTTCCTCCCTCCCCACTGGTGGCTAGTAACCACTAATCTACTTCCTGTCTCTGTGGCTTTGCCTATTCTGGAATTTCATATAAATAAAATCATATAATATGGGCCCCTTTGTTTCTGCCTTTTTTCACTTAAAATAATGTTTTTAAGTTTCATCCATATTTTAGCATGTATCAATACTTTATTCCTTGTTATGGCTGAATGATATTCCACTCTACAGATATTACCACATTTTGCATTCATCAGTTGATGAACATTTGGGTTGTTTCCACATTAGGTCTATTATGACTAATGCTGCTATGAACATTCATGTACAGGTTTTTCTTTAGACATATTTTCAATTCTCTTGGGTGTATATTTATATGTTGAATTGCTGGGTCATATGGTAATTCTGTTTTGGAACTACCTAAGTATTTCCTAAAATTGTTGCACCATTTTACATTCCTACCAGCAATGTCTGAGGGTTCCAATTTCTCCACATTCTCACCACTATTACAGTTTATATCTCATGATATTGATTTGCATTTCAACAATGACTAAGGATGTTGAGCACCTTTTCATGTGCTTCTTGGCCATTTGTATATCTTCTTTGGAAAAATCCCCTATTCAGATCCTTTACCTATTTTTATTTGGGTTATTTGTCTTTTTATTGTTGAGTTGGAGTTGTAAGAGTTCTTTATATGTTCTGGATACTAGTTCCTTGTCAGATATATGCTTTGCAAATATTTTATTCTGTTCTGTGGGTTGTCTGTTTCACTTTCTTGAGGGTGTCATTTGAAGCAAAAAATATTTTAATTTTGATGAAGTATAATTTTTCTACTTTTATCTTTTGTTGCTTGTGATTTTGGTATTATATCTTAAAAACCAATAACCTATCCAAGGTAATAAAGATTTACCCTTGTTTTAACCTATGAGTTTTAGGTCTTACAATTAAGTCTATAATCCATTTTGAGTTAATTTTTGTTTACAGTGTAAAGAAGGGGTCTAACTTCATTCTTTTGTATGTGGATTTCCAGTTGTCCCATTACCATTTGTTAAAAAGACTATTCTTTCCTTATTGAATTATCTTGGCACCCTTGTCAAAAATCAATTAATCATTAAGTATAAGGGTTTATTTTTGGACTCTCAATTCTATTCCATTTATCTATATGTCTGTCTTTAAGCCAGTAGCACACTGTACTGATTATGGTAGCATTGTAGTAAGTTCTAAAATTGGGAAATGTGAGTCCTCCAATTTTTTTTTTTCCAAATTGTTTTGCCTATTCCGGGTCCCTTCCAATTCCATATGAATTTTAGGATCATCTCTCAATTTCTGCAAAAATAGCAGGTGGAATTTTGATAGAGATTAAATTGAATCTGTAGATCAATTTGGGAAATATCGCCATCTTCACGATATTAAGTCTTCCAATCTGTGAACACTAAATAAATATCTTTACATTTCTTTGATTTTTTTCAATGATATTTTGTATTTTCAGTGTACAAGTCTTATACTTTCTTGGTTAAATTTATTCCTAAATATTTTTTTTGATGTTATTGTAAATAAAACTCTTTCTTGATTTTTGGATTGTTCATTGCTAATGTATCAAAATACAACTAATTTTTGTGTATTAATCTTGTGTCCTTCAACCTTGTTGAACTTGTTAATTAGTTCTAATAGTTTTTTGTGGGAGGCTGAGGCTTTGAATGTTATGATAGTGTCATCCTCTTTCTCTTATTCCTGCAGCTTTGTGTGTGTGTGTGCAACTCAATCCACTTGATCAAATTTTGGCCTTTTAGGTGTAAGGTTTATATTGAATATCATGTTATATCCTGCACTGTCCTCTCCTGACTTAGGATCTCATTTTCATGGACAAGAGGAATAACTATCTATTGCATGCCTATTCTCAAGGGTGCTGCTGGCAATATTGAAGGGACCTGGCAGTGGGTGGTGGTTTGCAGCCTCGATTATAAAGCATGCCACCTGATGGCAATTTCCAGACAAAGCCTCTTGATAGAGTTTTCAAGCCAGTCATGACTAGGATGGTCATATAATTTATCATCACCCTGGGATGCTTTTGAGATTTAATGGGGTGGGGTAGGCGAAATGTGTGCTGTTAATTATTATGCCAGTACAACAGGCATAAACTCTGAATATCCTGGGCAAAAAGGGGTATAATCACCCTTGTCGTAAGGGATTGTCAACAGATGGGTTTTCGAATGTAAATTAGACAAAATGAAAAGGACAAGCCAGGGACAGAGAATTTGTTATCAGAAGGTGCCTGTGGATCTTCTGGTGGGGAACAAGGGTTAGAAAGGCCTGATCAGGAAGGACACCCTACACTGATATACTGGTTAAGAGCATGGGCCCTAGAATCCGATTGCATAAGTTAAAATCCTTCCTCTGCTACTTATTTGCTGTGTGAGTTTGAGCAAGTTGCTTAACCTCTCAGTGCCTTAGTCAGCTGAAATACAAAATGGGTCTAATAGTAATCTTATCTCATAGACTTGTTATGAGAATCATATGAATTAATATATGTAAAGATTTAAGATGATGTTTATCATATAGTGCGTGCTATGTAAACATTATCCATTAATGTTAGCTAAATATCTGCAGTAATTAATTTTGTGTCTTGGGTAGGATGTGGGCTGAGTGCACAGAAGTGGAGCCCACTCATCATGGGACTTTAATAAATCCATGTTGTTGACTATATTATAGCTGAGAGACCTGTAGTTGATTTGCTATAACTTACCTCTTCAGCACTGGTCTGTACTGAGTCTCCGTGTTCTTTTTTAAAAAATTTTTAGAAGCTACTTCCAATTTCCTTTTCAAAATACACCCCCGGGAAAGAGAGTCTAAAAAAGCTTGAAAGGGTTGTGATATTAGTAGGATTCAGCTTGGACTTCGTAGTGTGAAATTATCAGCTGCTCAGAAGCCACTTCCATGGAGTGACATATTAATTGGTATTCTGAAGTCTAATTTCAAACTATTACACTCTGAAAAACACTAAGCAGAGTTTTCCTCTTTTTCAGTAGCATGTAATTGAAACATTGAGAGGTTATTTTGGAGGGCCACCTACAAGTTAACTTTTCATTCCAGGTAGAATAACTCAAATAATATTCTGGAAAAGTCAATACTTTTCCAGTATTTTCTCTTTCAGTTTAAGCACTTTCTTCTCTTCCTTATAGAAGAAATACTAAAGATTTTAGATAAATATTTGTCTAATTTTATCTTATTATCTTTTGGAGGTATAGAAAATTGACTATTTACTTATATCTAAAAGCTATATATTTAATATGATCAAATTTCTTTTTCAGAATATTAAGGGTGTTAGCTATAGGAAAAACTTCATTGAAAATATATTTTTAGTTTATACTCAAAGAAAATTCACTTTTTGTTTCTTTTTATCAACTTCTTTAAGGTAATAATCAGAAGTTTGAGCCATTTCTTACCTTTTCAGACATGATGTGCTATGAACCCATGTGTAATTGTAGGCATTAGAGTGGTTATGGATTCAAAATTTAAGATGGGATTTTTGTCACCCTCCAGTTGGTGGTACATCTGAACTTAGAGGACTTGAATATTGACCTAGGAAATCAACTCAAATTCTTTATGAATGCTCCTTTTATGATAGGAGGTAACTCCTTAATTGATTAAATTTTGCATTTAGTTCTTTGGTTTTTAGATGACTACTGATATGCCTTGCCTTATAATTTAAAAAAGGATACTCAATTTTTATTGAATATAAAAATTAGTAGGTGGTTGTTCCATTTAAGATGAGTGTTGTTTTTTGACACACAAATTATCATATGACTCCTTTAAGCTTTGCTTCTACCTTCAGTATAAGCTTTGTTTTATGAAATATAGAACTAGTTTAAAGGGGTTTTGCCACTTCCGCCTTAGAGCAGAGTGTCTTTGTCCTGTGAAAGGCCCCTACTATGCTTTTATTGGTTGTGAAAATTTTCAGTTGGGTAGCCATCCTTGGTCATGGGGAGAAGGAAGAATTGGATGTACTATCTTGTGGGGTTTGATAAGAGTTCCTCTCTCTTAAGTGTGCTGAAATGTGAGAAGGCCAAATACGGCAGCTTTAGGGTCTTCTGAGAGGGAAGGGACACATACTCCAACTCTCTTTCTCCAGGACTTGTGGCTAGGGAGGTGAGCAGGGTGCATCCAGTGTCCCTGAAAGGCCCAGGGATTAGAGGAGTAACGAGTTCCCAGAAATACCATCCCTTTGAGGAAAGAATATCTATGCTGGCAACTTGGGATCAGCATAGGAGTTCATTGGGAGGCCTGATTTCAATTGCTGCTTATGCATAAAATTAACAATTGACCTTTAAAAATATTTAGGCTACAGCAGTTAAAATTTTAAATAAATTCTAAATGACAACTGAGCTAGGTTTATCATGTTTAAAATAACTAACACAGTGCCCAAGCATATATAATATACTAAACATTTTATTTCATTTATGTAAATTAGTAAAGACAATTTATAGATTCAAGACTACTAGAAACTATGAAGAGGAAAACTCGCCTATCGCTACAGCAATTTTTATTAGATGATGTGAGGACAAGCTAGATGACAAAGATACTCTCCTTGACCAAACCTTAGTCTGGCTGCTCTGAACTCACTTCCCAACTAGACCTTGACCTTTGGGATTCTGTGTTCATCTTTGCATGGCCTGGATATAGCAAGAATCCCGTTAAGTCAGTTTAGCACGACTCCCCCACCCTCAATTTCTCATCTCCCACCCTTGATATCTAATCACCTTGGGCTGCCTTCAGCAAGAATCCTGTCAAGTCAGTTTAGCCAAATCACCCCTTACCCTTAATGTTTCCTCTTCGGAATTTTCCATCCACTGACCCTCACCCTGCTCCTTGCCTATAAATCTCCACGTGTCCATGCTATATTCAGAATTGAGCCCAGTTCTATACTGAGGTCTTTCCCCCCTAATTGTCATAGTTTCCGAATAAAATCTGTTCTTACAGCTTGAACTCTGTCCAACTCTGGGTTTCTTTGATGTAGGTAAGCTTGAGAATAACTCAATACGTATTTGTCAAATATCATTCATTATGTCCTTAATCCATGGAATTAAGTATTATTAGTAAACCGATCTGAATCCTGCCCCTGTCACGTTGCACTTACAGGGCTGTATTTGCTTTTGATGATGCCCATGGACCATGCATTTAGTATTAGGAAAGGAAGGGACACGAAAATGAGAAAGAAGATAATCTAGTTCCTTGAATAAACACCATTTGGAAATTGGTATGTAAGCCAACAATTATTGCTTAAATCAGGGAATGTCAACGCATGCCAGTGAGGATGTGCTCCCTGTGCACCTGCTTCTGTTGCCTGGATTTGACTCAGACCAAGAGCCTGGCTATCCCCAGAGCTGCCTCGGCTTTAGTAGGGAACAAAAAGCACCAGAGGAGGTCCATAAGCATCAGGAACTGTCCCAGCTCAAAACTCTGGGTAATAAGATGATCAAGAGCCCTCCTACTTCTATGGCTGAATATAGCTTAGGGTCCACACTTAAACAGCAATGGGAATTCTCAGCACAAAGAAGTGATTGGCAAGTCAGGACAACTCAAAATTTGACTGCAGAATGTTCCTGCCAAACTATCTTACCATCTGGAAAGGCCTTCCTATAAGGCCTTCCTGCTTGGAGGTGCTCTGGTTGTCAGAAGAGCAAAGGCTTTCAGCCAAAGAGACCTGTGGCTCCCCCATCCCAGCTCTGCTGCCCATTAACTACCAGAACAGGAAGCATATAATGTGCTCCTCTGTGCCTCAGTTTTCTCATCTGCAGACAGGGTACTATGTAAAAGGTACCCAGAACAACACCCTTTAGTACTCATTCAACAGATATGATCGAGCACCTACTATGGGCCACACATGAAGCAAGGTGCTGGGATACAGCAGTGGAATTTACAGTCTGGTTGGCAACAAACAAAAAAATGAGTTAAAAAGCAAATAAATAATGTAATTATGAATGGTTTTAATAGCTATGAAGAAAAAACAATAACACAAGATATGGACATAGACAGTAACCCAATGGTACTTTACATAGGATGGCATGATCAGGCTCATCAACCTTTAAATTGAAACCTAACAGATTAAAAACAGCCTTTCACCCCTAACCTCTTGTCCTCAGCCTGTTAGGGAAAGAGTGTGCTTGACCAGGGAAACAGAACCTTCCAGGCCTGAGGGTGTGCCACAAAGTGAGGAAATCAGGGTCAGATTGGGTGTGACCTTGTGGGTTATGGAAAGGGATTTGAACTTGTGTGTAAAGTGGGTGAAGAATAGATTGGCACATGGTTAACACCAAACCTGTGGTGGTGGTAGTGGTGGTGATTATTATTATTCCAATTTGACTTTTATGGGTTGTTACTTACGTCTTATAGAAGTGAAAAGGGGAAATAGTACATTGTAGGTTAAAAAAAAAACAAAAACGTAAAACACCTGAATGAAATTTCATCAGAGCCATAGTCCCATTAGTGTTTTTGGCAACAATTTAGTTTGTCAGCTGTTTTCTTCAATTAAAACATAACTGGTATGTAACAAAACAGTGCCTCCACAGAGGTGATTTAAATTTTATTACATAGCTACCAGCTCTTCATCTACTTTTTTAAGACATATGGGACCCTTTTAAAATGTTGCTTACATTTTCTTGGGGACATGCAATGGTTATTGAAGCTGAAGTGCAATTAGGTTAATCTCTCTTTAGATGATACTTATTAACTAAAAGTTTCCAGCTCTAAAGCGAAAAATACATCTATTCATGATGTGACAAATCCCGAAATCAGGCCTAAAGATTAAGACAAGAACACACAAAACATTCTATGGATGGTCAGGATACTAGAGGAAGTAGGTACATACACAAACACAGAGCACAGCCTAAAGAAGTTGCTAAGCATAATTTTCCACATCCAAATTTTTATTGGTTATATGTACATCTGTGTCTCTCCATCTTCAGTATGGAGGTAGAAGAAACACTTATTTAAGGGTACCTCCATTCCTTTCCTCCATCTCAGTCAGCTAATTTGAAGTGGAATACAATAGAAATTCTTTGATTTCAAACTCTTGTGATTTCTCTGTAGAAATGGTTCGTTTTATGTGACTGTGTGTGTATACATACATGTGTGTGTGTCAAAGTGGGAGAAGGGAGGCGCAGGGTAGTGTACAACGGAGAGAATCACAACATAAATATAGGTAATAAGTCTTATTAAGTCACATGTCCATATACACCAAACATGTGCCTAGTTCCTTAAGTAACAAGATCTTCCGAGCAACTCTCTGCACAAGGATTGTAGAACTAATTAACAAGTTTGAAAAATGAAGAAAAATTCCAGCAAGTAGTTTTGCTTTGTGAAAGATTGTGAGCTGCCCATACTGATTTCCACATTTCAAACATTTAATATGAAAAAATAGAACATGGAGGACTACACAGATAAGACAACAGAGAATGACACTGTGGGGGATCAGAATTGGCCACCTCAAGATGTGTCTCTCTCTACCTTGCTCTGAAGGACATTTGACCTCTCCCCCTCCCAACCGTTTAAAGGAATTTGGGATGGGCCCAGGGACAGGCCTCACCTTGGAAGACTCTGGGTATCGATAAAGCAGGAGGGTCTTTGCTACACCCATTCTTATCAAAGTTCTGGTAATCTCCAGTTGTAAAGATATCTCCTTCTCTGTAGGCGGAGGAGAGGTGGATGACCTTATCTCTAGAAACTGGTCAATGTGGAAGGAGAGGCCTTAAATCCGTATAATAACTTTGTTGTGCTTTTCTCGTAATCTCTCCTGGCTGACACTCCCAAGTCCCCCTGAAAATCCTCGTTTGTCTATATAAGAGGAGAATCTCTTTTGTCGAGAGACACTCCCTTGTCTCTCCCATGTACATGTTTTATAAAGCTTTGTTTGATTTTCTCCTGCTGTTCAGCCTCATGTCAATTTAATTTGTAGCCCAGCCAGAAAGGGCCCAGAGTGGGTAGAGAATGCTCTTTCTCCCCATTAACACCCATGGATCTCTACTGTGTCCCAGAATTAGAAAATTTCCTGAGGACCTCAACTCAGTAAGGCCATCATTATTTTTCTTTTTAAATCCATTTAAGGCAGATCTATTATAAAATTTTGGCTTTTCTATAATGTTTCATTGTCGAAGAACTGACTTGGAGATCAGGGTCATATAATGGAAATTAGCAAAATTTGGCATCATGCTGCTGTGAGAATGTGAAAAAAATGCTTTACTGCAGCAATCTATCAGGAAAATTAATTCACATTTGACCCTTCCATGGTATGCAGAAACTTTGAGATTTAATTGTGACTCTTCTGTCGATCACTGGTGTCTCCTTGGCTTTGTTCCTTTACTCCTCAACAACACTCTCCAAGGGTTGATGATGAGGAGTTACTAACAAAATACACACTAAACCAGAATATTCTTCTGACATGCAGAGCTTTCAAATAAGGGATCACTTTCAACAAAGTTCTCTAAGTAGAAAACTGCAGGGATGAAGCTGCAGACAGCGACCTTTCTAAACCCCGAATTTGACATTACTTCCTATTTAAACCCATAGAGAGCTTCCCATTGCCCTTTGAACGACATCCACACTCCTTAACACAGTTTACAAGGGCTTATATGGCCCCCGCTTATTTGTCCAACTCAACTCTCCGTCAAGCCTGGAGTTCTTCCTCCCAGAAACACCAACAGTCTTTCTTTTCTAGTACACCTTGGCTTTGCCCCTCTAAGCTACTGCAAGTTTACTACTCAGTCCTCTTTTTTCTTCTCTATGTCTGGATCACTCCTACCTTTGTTCGGGTCTTACAGAGCAAGGGCTCGCTACTCGATGTGCACAGAAGCCAATACCACGGGGCATCAGTCTTTGAAAGAAGCAGCAGTTTATTTTGCAGTTGATTGGTAAGGGGACAGAAGGACAGGCTTTCAACTCTGTCTCCCTGATCCAGGGTACGAGGTAAGGTTGAAGGGTCAGGGAGGGCAGGCTGGTAATTGGAAGCGCTGAGGGGATGAGTTTCCATTGGTGGATCAAAACGTTCTCTTCTGTGCGTGCTCTTGTCTGTCTCGCCACCCTTGAAAAATAACTTTTAACATCCTGTTAAGATGGGGTCAGTTATGGGAGGTTACCAGGAAAAGCACAATAAACAAGGCTAAAGTTGGTATGTAGATTTAAGTCATTGCCTTCTCTATTGATAAGAGTTTCTAGAGATTTAAAGCCATCCTCCCCTGCCTGGCACAGGGAGGGAGGCACCCTTATAAATGGAGATTGCTCTTATGAATGTAAATTTCCCTTACAAATGGGTAACTTTTAGTAGGGTTTCAGAGCTTTTCCTATGTCTGCTATTTTGTTTTAATAATCATCAGCTCAAATAGCCCCTATGCCAAAGAGGCAATTTGGGGGTGACAAATTCTATTCCTGGTCCTGTGGTTACAGAGGTTACAGGTTCCATGTCCCTTCCTATAAGATGTTCTTCTTGGGCAGGTCTGGTGGCATAGTGATTAAGTTTGCATGTTCTGCTCGGTGGCCCGGAGATCGCGGGTTTGGATCCTGGACACAGACCTACTCAGTGCTTGTCAAGCCATGCTGAAGCTGTATCCCATATGGAAGAGCCACAGCTCTACAACTATGAGGCACAACTATGTACTGGGGCTTTGGGGAGAAAAAAGGAAAAAGAGGAAGATTGGCAACAGACGTTAGTGCAGGGCCAACCTTCCTCAAAAAAAAAAAAAAAAATGCTCTTCTTGATCTCCCAGGTGAGACAGACAGCTTTCCCATTTGCTCCAAGGCCTGGCATTTCCAATATCCCAGCACCTTTCTGGATTACGTTACACATGCCTCTTTATTGCCCTGTGACTGACCTGTTAACTTCACAGAGGCAGGGGTCTGTCTCTTTCGTTCAGTCTGGTGTTACTATGTCTGGCCCAGGACCTAACACAAATTAGTGCCCTCTGAACATTGTTTGAATGAGGGTTGGCATAAAAGAAGGGATCCATCCTTCTGCAATTCTACTAATTTTAAAATACATACAATTAAAAATATAAGGTAACCTAATAATTATTTTCTTCATTTCCTTTTTCTAATATTTTTAACCTCTCTTTATCAACAACTTGCTCTTTGTCACCCAGAGACATAAATTCTCCTCATTTTAATATGTAAGAATTTTCCTCTGAGTGTGAGTTCCTGTCAGCCAACAGACGTGTTGTTTTTGGCTTTGCCAGATTTCTTGAAATAATATCATTTGCTAGCTCCATTTTCTCAGCAATCTGACTTTTTACAGCCTGGTCTAACAATCCATCAATAGGATTCCCTCAGTAACAAATCAAAAGGCCTGTTCTTAGTCCCAATCCAACTTCATCGGACACCAGGGATAACTTTCTCTGTGTGTCGCAGATACAGCAGACTCTATATTTACTTGAAGGACAAAATTACGGTAGTACAAACTCCCACTGGCCTGGTTGTCAGAAAATCAACTTCAAAATGTTCCCAATTATTTATCCCCAAAGGATTGTCTATAGGGATGGATGCAGAAAAGCTGAATTTACCACTTTGCCTCCTACCTTATCTTCTCCTCTTATTCTATTTCTCATTCGTCAAAGCAAAGCCTCAGTGGAGCCTCTCTGCTCTCCCTGTCTGCCTTGAGAAGACTAATGTTCATTCTAAGGCGCTGATTCCAGATGCTCCCAAACATTCAATCCTCAGAGTACAGAAGTACTGTTCAGTTCCAGGAGGAATAACCAGAACAGGGAAAAATGGCTTCTTCTCCAGTGCTACACCATTTGTGTCACTTGGCTCTGTACCCAGAGCATCACAAAATCTCTCTGGAAAACTTCTCTCTGCTTCTGAGCATAACTCTCTGCCCAGTATGTCACCTTGCCCAGTCTTTCTGAGAAAATACTATTGCCATTCCTCTCAGAAATCTGTCTTGTATACTTACACAGCCAAACCTATTCCCTATATAAAAACAATGTTATACAATCTTTTGAACCTCTATCTACTCTCCCATCTGCTCTCCCCATCCAACTGAATTTCCGTCTTTTCCAAGGAATGTAACAAACACTGTTATGCATATCACTGTGAGTAACCACATATTATGTGAGGAGGAGAGGAAGAGGGAGGTGTGGTTTGCAGCAATGATATCCGGGTCCCCTTTCACAAAGTGAAACATGTGTTAGTTGCACACTAACAGCAGTGCCGAAGTTTTGAAAGTGAAGTACAGTTACATCAGGCATAAAAAACATTCAATATGTATACGTTGATCCTCATTATTCACGGATTCTGTATTTGAGAATTCGCCTACTGGCTAAAATTTCTTTGTAACCCTGAAATCAATACGCATTGTGCTTTCACGGTCATTCTCAGACACACACAGAGAGGCAAAAAACTTGAGTCATCCAATGCGCACATTCCGAGCCGAGGTCAAGCGAGGTGATGCTCTGCCGTCTTATTTCAACTCTCATACTGTAAGCAAGTGTTTGTGGGCTTTTTTTTGCAATCTATTTAGTGCATGTTTTTCACATTTTTGTTGGTGATTTTACTGTTTAAAATGGCCACCAAGCATAGTGATGAAGTACTGTCTTGTGTTCCTAAGCACAAGAAGCGTATGATGTGCCCTATGGAGAAAATACATGTTAGATGAGCTTCATTCAAGTCTGAGTTACAGTGCTGTTGGCCATGAGGTCAATATTAACGAATCAATATGGATTAAATAATGGTCTTTATACAGACACATACATAGAACAAGGTTATGCATTAACTGGTTGATGAAAGTGTTGTAATCAGAGCTTTGCTGAAGCCTACCCCTGTATTTCCCCTCGGAGCAATGGCTCAGTACTTGCTAATTCAGTGTTTGTGGTGACGTTATAGGACATAACTACTGTGAATACTGGGAGTCGACTGTATGCATATTCAAGAAAATGTTAATTTTTGAAATATGTATGGAAGCTGCCATTTTAATTTGGTCTTTGTGCTCAGGAGTTGGTGGTTGGCAGTGATGCTCGTATTCAGCCAGTCAGCATTTGGTGACATATTGAAGCCTGTGTGTATCTGGTTAAATGGACTTATGTATCACTTTAACTAAATTAACTGTCACAGATGTGGGTAAGCAGCTTAAAAATATTCCCACATAGAAATGGAGGATGGAATGATACTTGTAAGAAATGTAAATGAACAATACCAAGAAAAAGGGCAGAGCTCACAAATTCAGTGGTAGTATGAGCTTTTGGTCAGCTCCTTATTAAGAGGTGAATGAATAGCAATCTCCTAAGATCTGATACACTTGCTCTTCTCCTTTAAATAAAATTAGCAAGAAATATTATTTTATATATAGATATTTAAAATCACTACTAGGTATATGTTGGCTGTCATCCTAAGTTGATATTTTGCCTTTGGATATTTGCAAATGACAGTTGTACATGTTAATCATTTATAAATAGTTTATAAATTAAAAGCTTTTTATTGATGGGGTAAGAGACCACTGGAGTAATATAATTGGAATATTATTCTTGATATGTAATATCTAATATTTATACTGGTATATAATATCTGATATATACTAGTATACCAGTATATAATATACCACTATAGACTAACCAATATATTAGAGTATTATAGTTGGAGAGAAGAGGCCCAGGAAATGTTGCCTTTTTAAATGGAAGTGTGGTCTATAATTTTAGTTTTAAGTGTGTATTTGAATGTGAAACTCTTGCAACTGTTCAAGGTCATTAATTCTTTTTCAAATTTTTTTTATTGAGGTAAAATTGGGATATAATGTTATATAAATTTCAGGAAATTTAGTCCTTTGAAACTTTATTTTTTTTCTCTTGTACTCATTCCTGATTTGGAATTCAGTTCCAAAAGCCAGTTACACTTAGACTATAATACCTCACCTTTTCATGTATTTCTATAGAGAAAAAGAGAAGGAAAAGGAAAAACCTTTTGAAATTCCTTGGATGGGAATTTGATACTTTTCAAAATACTGGTCAAAACCAATTGATTGGAAGGTAAAACATGTAAATTGGTAGGCTGTTACAAACTCTGTAGGAAAATATGAAGACTTCAAGAGAGTCAATCAACAAAACCCTTGATGTGTTTGAGAGCATTGTGAAGTGGATTTTTATATGTTAACAACTTTAGGAAGCTCATGGAGAATGTGTACTGTGCAATCATTCTCTTACATGTTTCTCTACATTCTCCCACACAAACTTCTTACCCCATGTGTAGGTTCAGCTGTCTACCCTTATGTCAACAGAGCCTTCTGCAAATCCTGTCTACAGGACAATTTTACATACTGAGAGATACCAATTTGTCTTATTCTCACTCCTGTGGGAATATTTAATGTACCTCTCAATTCCAATCCAAACACACCCAAATTTATATACTCAATAAGACAAAAGAACAGGTATTTCTGTTCTGAGATTCCTTGTACCCTGGGGAATTAACAAATTATTTTGTTTTAGGAGCCATCAAGGAGATAATCCTCAGGGAGACATAGGTTCTTAAGGGAGAGAATAGCTTTGCCCTGTAAGACAGGAGGATAGAATTTGCAGCCTGGAGTTGAAGACCACATGGAATGGGGATAACATCCCTGAGACTAGAAGGACAGGATTCAGGGTGAAGGGGCTCTATTAAGCAGGCCCTCTTGGAAGCATTCTGAGAATGGCAGGACCTCAAAAGGAGCCACGCTTGTTACCCTCTGTCAGTCCCCCCTCCCTGAACATTTTGTCCTCTTCTCAGATTCCCTGACAGCTGGTTTCTAGTTCAGCTAATTGAAGGCAATGGCAGGTGAGAGGCCTGGAAGAGAGAGGTCAAAGTATTCTTCCCTGCTCCCTTCCTCTTTGGGTGCTGTGTTCATGGCTGTGGCTGTATCCTTCTACCATGCTGACTGTGGCCCCTCCTCCATAGGGCTCCTATAAGACTGTTCCTTCCCTTGCTGCCTAAGGCCTAGGGGTGGTATTCCTTTCCTTCTGCTGCTAGCCTCTGGAAGCTTTGACCTCTCTTGTGGGTTCCTTTAATCTTGGCCATGACTGTATAAATATTCCTTTCATAAACTATTTTTAATCAATCCATTTGCATGGGATTCTGCCTCCTTCTGGAGTCCTGACTGGTACAGGGCCTAGAGAGGTAGGGCACTAGCATCTTGGGTCTGAGGCGTCTTGCCTTAGAAACTTGACTGCTCCTTTGCTGAAGCTTGACACACTTCTGAGATGACTACTGAGTCCATCAACAAGGAGCACTACCAGAGACTGGTAGACTTATTGTCAGCACATCCAGAGTTCTTGAGACCCGTTACAATCACAAGGGGTAGAAAAGCCATAAAAATGACCAAAATCGAGTTCATCACTTGACCCTGATTTGTGACATATTTTGCTACTCGACTGCCAAGGAGCAAGTGTATGCCTGTTTGACTCATTCCTAAAGCATACTTTTAGCTTTGGTGTAGAAGTAGCAGTTTGAACCATATGACCAATCCTTTTCTATGGGTAGCTGAAGTTTTGTCATTAGAGTTTCATTTATGTCATTGTTTATTGCTACTCTGGGGTTTTGAAAGAGATATCATGTTGTAGTGTATGGGTCTGATTGTTATAATCAGATTGGCCTAGGTTTCTATGAGTCTTTGCTTTCCGATTTGTAAAATACAGAAAGTAGTATCAAACCTGTAGGATTGTTTTAGCTAAAGCTTTCAATAGACATTCAAAATGTTACTTCGCTTTCTCTTGATTGACATACGTCCCTTTATGTTCCATGAGAGTCATGAACATCTATTGTAGGCTTTGGCCACATGCCCCAAGGACTGAGGTTGAAAACCGCCAGAAGGGAGAGAGAATTACAACCCACAGGGCTCTGAGGTTAAGAGTGTGCGTTCTGTTCACAGAGCTGGTTTAAATCCAGCTCCAACCCATACTAACGATGTGATGCTTGGTAACTTACACATTTGCCCCTTGTTTTTCTCATCTGTAAAGTGGGGATGATAATAGTATCTACTTAATGGGATTATTGCAAGGATTGAAAAAGTTAATGCATGTAAAAAGCCTAGAACAGAGCCTGGCTTGATAGATGCTCAATAAATATTAGCTCTGGTTATTATTTCATATTATAATAACCTGGCTAGTTGTGCTGTTTAAGGATGTGCCACGTCACATCATATCTGTCTCCTCGCACTCAGTGCAGTGCTTGCATCTGGTGAGTAGACAGTAAACAGGTGTGGAGAGCATAATGTCTTCTCTGGCGATTCCCAGAGGAAGTCCTGAGAGCTGTTATTTGAACAAGCAGGTAGTTGATACAGCTCTATGGACTCCTATTTACTGTAGGAAGCATTGTCGGTTGCTGCTTCCTAGATGTCTGAGTAGAAAGCCACAAGGACCAGAACAGAGAAGGCAGAATGGTGGGTGCTGTATAATGAACCAGCAAAAACAGCTCTCTGAAACTTTTCTCCCCCAACATTCTAGCAGCAGATTACAGACCAATATTTTGTTCAGAATTTCGATTTATTTTAACTTGTCTGGCACTCTTCTTCCTACACATAAAAGGATATGAATATAAATTGGAGATCCAAAGAAGGATGCATCCTAAACTCCAATTGTAGTCTTGAGTTATATGAGACCATGTGACTCCATTACTACATAGAAGTGTAAATCAAGCTTCTGAGTGCTACAGTATCTTAGGGTACAGTGAGAGAACCTGTATAACCTCTACTCTACTGACTTTGAAAGAAATGGAAAAAGGCTGTTCCCAATCTATCAGAATGTATTCTGGCTAATAATAGATCTTTGCTTGTGACAAGTCACATTTGTTCTCCTTCAGGGGCCAGATGAAGATTTGTGCTCATTTCCAGTTGTCACTGCACTTTGCAGGTTACAAGGTCCTGTAACATACATGAAATGATCTCGCTTATGTCTTACACACAAAGCCCTGTGGGAGAGACAAAGCAGGCGTTGACCTCATTTTACAGATAATAAAATCAAGGTCTCTGGGAAGCTAAGTGACTTGCCTGAGGATCTATAGCAATTGGAAAAAAGCATGAAAACTCAGGTTTTGGACCCCACCCAGTGTTCTTTTCACTCCCCCACACACCTCACTGTGGCATTGGTGTGATTTTTTTGAAGAAGCAGATGAATTCTTTGTTTTACCAACTCAGTAATGAGCTATGTCCTCAGTTGTACAAATTAAAAACAAAACAAAAAAAACCTCACAAAAACAAAACAAAGTTTTACTCTACTTATTTATAAATATTGAGCACCCTCTGTTTGTGAGGCACTGTGCTAGACCTTGGGCAATAGAGCAATGATTAATAGATACCAAGGCTGCCCTCAGTAAGCTTCTAGTCATTAGGAGAAGAGATCATTCAACCATAAGAACATAACATGAGGCAGAGAGTATTTAGTTCTGTTATTTTCCTTTACTCTTTAGTTTCTGTGGACTTGGAGGAATTTCTGGTAGCTCACAGATTGCGTTTTAATATATTATACCATATATCTTAAACAGGTATAAGAGAGAATTTATGAAAATATATAACAATTAGATGGACAAAACATTGTTCCAGGAAAACATTTCATTTCTATTACACAAGCATTTATTGTAATGATATTTAATATAATGTGATAAGTAAAATAATTCTCAACTAATATGCCCTTTATTTTTACCTACATATTTTCCATAAGAAAACTGTGTATATAGCTCTAAAAATATTCATTTTATCACTGCAAAAGGAGAATAAAAGGTATTTGAAAAAGTGATAATACCCAAATCCAAATGAAAATGAAGTATGTAGGGAATAGCAAATATACATATGAAATTTTTGATCTAGTATATTCTCACCTATTCCCAAAGAGGATTATCAGAGAGGATATGGGAAGCTCTGCTCAGTGGGTTTTCTGAGAGAGGACAGACCACGACTTGTGGAGCAGGGTGCATAAAACCATAACAGCTTTGGGACTGTCCTCTCTACTGACTCTCCTACGTCTGTATAATAAAAGAAATAATCACTAGCATTCATCATGATGTGCCAGGTAATGTGTGGACTCCTCACAGAAATGAAATACTTGGTGTACTAAATATTTTTATATATCTAAGTATTTTTATTATATGCTTTTTCAATTTGATTTCTTCAGCAACTTTGTGAGTTTGGGGTAAGCATTATTGTCCCATTTTACAGAGGGGCAAATTGAGGCTCTGAGAATTTTAATTCTCAAAGTCACGGAGCTTGTAAGTGGAAAAGACATAACTTTTAACCAATTACTAATTTCCAGGCTGGTTTTATTCACCATGTTTTACTACTTGTTTGTGTAATGTTTGATTTTTTAAATCTCAGTAAGAAAAGGACTCTTAGCTATCATCATGCTCATCCTGTAAAATAAAGCAGATTGACCATAGAAGCTAGTGTCCTGAATCTCTGAAATCCTGCGATGTTGATGATTTTGCTAGCAATTATTGTACATGTCTCTTGATTTGGGATGCAGGCTCTGTTTAATGGAAGAATATGCCATTAACCGCATAGAATATCAATCTCCTGAACAGGATGTAGTGACAATACTCTGCCTGACTGGTTACATCTATCATGATCTTAGAAGCAGTTTGGATTATGAGTATAAATATCAATTATCATATTATAAAAATTGTAGACAATCGAGATGAATCTGTAATAATCTGTGATATTCCTTGGAAGCTGTTTTTTTTGTTTTTTAATAAAAGAGTACAGAGCATTCTTTTATTTACATATATATATTTATGAGGCAGAGACCCAGGAGAGCCAATGGTGCAGATGAAGTCTGAAGTATGCATTCATTTATACACTTTTGAGCCATGATGATTTAATATAAATATGTATGCGTTATCATATTTATTTTGAATATTTAAAATATGTACAGTAAAAGAGTATCAAATTAAGAATATCTTTATAAAGTGATGAAATAGAAAAATCTGGAATGCACTTAATAAAAGAATGTAGATAAAGTTTCTTTTCTTGCATTTAGAGACCTTGATGTTATTATTTTATAAAATCTAGGTCAATTATCCTGCTGGTTTTATGAAATCTGTTCCTTTCTTTGCATTTGGTACAAACATATACAGTGTTTTATTTCCTGCATGGCTAATCTCTATGAGTTTCAGGTGGTGGAACAGGTGAAATTCAGGTGGAATTTCAGTGTACATTTTGACATAAGACTCCCAGCTCACTTAAGAGATCTATTTTCTCTCTGGGAAAGCACCCATAGCACCCATACCAATAAATTCATCACATTACAATATAATGTATATTAAATGGGTTATATATTCATTAAAAATAAGCACTTGGTGATTGCTTATTAAAAATCCACTTCATGGCTTTGGACTGAATATTGCATTAATAGTTTTAAAACTCCATTTTAAAAACATTGATAAAACTTATCACGATCCCTCTTTGTTAAGGTTATGAAAATTTCATATATTATCAGTTATATTTTTCATGTTGTGTATGTACAAATGACTTTCTTAGGTCAAGCTATGACTGATTCTTATCATATGGACACCATTTACTTGTATAAATGCTGCCGTTATGTCATACTCAGCATGTCCAAAATTGAGTTCATCATCTTCCTCACTAAATGACTTTCCCTTCTTTTATGATGATATTCTTCCTCTGTATTTTTTGTCATTACTTTAATTTTCAAGGCTAAAAATCTTGATGCTATTGTCGACATCTTTTTCTCCTTCATTGTACATATCTGATCAATAGTCAAGACCCACCATTTAAAAAAAATTTTGAAACATCTCCTGGATTCTTCTTTCCCTTCTTCCTCCACAGCCATCACCAAAATTCAGATCTTTACCTGCTTCATGTGTGTACCCCTAAAGGATTACACATCTCTACAGTAGTCTTCCCTCCCCACCGCATACACACTTGAATCCATTCTGCCTCTCATTCCTAGACCCAACTTAAAAACCAAATACATAATATTACTCTTCTGCTGTTACTATTGCCAACCACATCTTATTTTTAAGATCCTCATAAAATGACCCTCCTTTACCCATTCATCACTATTTTAGACTATTTAGACATGCGTTTACGTCTCCAGCCCAGACTACTCTTCAATTAAGTTTCCAATGACTTTCTCATAAGGAGCTAGTACTTCAGCCACACATATCCGTGTTCCTGCAGTTTTCTGAATGTGCCACACGTTCTTACCCATTCATTTATTTTCATATGCTACTCCTTCTGCCTAGAATGCTCTTCCCCATCTCCAGTTGTCAAATTTGTAGCCATTCTTGAAACATCTTCTCTGGTAGCTCTTGTAAGACTTCCGTGTCCATATAGTCACTCTCCAGAATTGGGTTTTCATTTTTCTATGCTATGCTACCATACGGTGAGTGTTTTCATATAAAGAATGTGTCTTATTCATCTATGTCTTCCCAGAATCTAGTGTGGTGTCTTATAATGAATAGGTGCTTGATAAATGTTTAATTAAAATATGTCATATTAATTTCTCTCTTTATGTCTTTGCTGAAGTCCAGTTACCTTTAAGATCTCTTTCTAACAACTGCAAACCTTCAGCATTCACAAAATTAAACTTTGATGATTTGATAATTTGTATTAGTCAGAGTTCTCCAGAGATGCAGAAGCAATAGGATATATGTGTGAGTGTGTGTGTGTGTGTGTGTATATTTATATCTATGATGTGTGTAGATATATATATATATCTACACACATATATATATATATATATTTGTCCCCCCCAAATTCATATGTTGAAACTCTAATCCCCAACGTGATGGTATTTGGAGGTGGGGCCTTTGGGAGGTAATTAGGTTTAGATGATGTCATGAGAGTGGAGCCCCATGTTGGAATTAGTGCTTTTATAAGAAGATGAAGAGACCATATTTCTCTCTGTCTCCGCCATGAGAGCATACAGCAAGAAAGCAACTATCTGCAAACCATGAAGAGGGTTTTCATCAGAAACCAAATCAGCCAGCACCTTGATCTTGGACTTCTAAGCCTTCAGAACTGTGAGAAATATATTTCTGTTGTTTAAACCACCCACTCTATGGTATGTTTGTTATAGCATTTTGAACTGTCTAAGACATATAGAAAGAGACATTGTAAGGAATTGGCTCATGTGATTCTGGAGGCTGGCAAGTCCAAATCTATAGTAGGGGTTGGCAGACTTGAAACTGAGGATAGCTGATGGTTGCAGTTCCAGTCTAAAGACCAGTAACCTGGAGACCCAAGAGAATTGAGGGTGCAGGTGAAATCTAAAGGCTGTCAGGCAGAGACCGAGGAAAGCTGATGGTGCAGATATAGTCCAAAGTCATTCTGCTGGAGAATTTTCTCTTGCTCAGGGAAGCTGGTCTTTTTGTTCTCTTCAGGCCTTCAACTGATTTTATGAGGCCAACCTGCATTATGAAGGACAATCTGCTTACTCAAAGTTCACTGATTTAAATGTTAATCTCATTCAAAAAACCCTCCAAATTGACACATAAAATTAACCATCACAACAATTGATGAAGAAACCTAATTCTCCTTAACATGGCAATTTAAACTTTGATAAGACGACTTTGAATTGCATACGGTGAGGTCAGTGTGTTATTCTGAGCCTCTTGGTGAGCAAATGAGTCTAGCATACTGCCTACTGCTAGTGTCACAGAAGTGTCTGAGAATCTGGTGATATTCAAGTTCTGGAGATATATTCTTCTTAAATAAACCAAGGATCTACTGGATTAAACATGCTCTTATGTAAAGTTTAATTGTTCTTACAACTCATGGCTTAGAGTTTAGTTGTTTTCATTTTTTTTAACAGTTACACCGTGAACTGAAAGCAGGAACCATTTATATACTTTAGCTTCCTTCATATCACTCATTGGTGAATATAGATGTTTATAGTAATATGTAGCAAACGCCTCTAAAAGAAAATATGTTGATGTAATACTTGCATGCAGTTGCCTAGGATCTAAATGTAAGGACCAGAAAAGAAGGGCAATAACTTCTAAGGAAAAGTGGCGGGGGCTGAATCTTCTGATCTGGCATTGGGTGAGTAGAGAAATAACAGAGGAGAAAAGAGCCTCAACCCTACCTGGGACTTGGGGCTTGAGGCTCAGGTTCTCACAGATATTCTCTGGTAAACAGGCCAACAAAGAAACAGACACTTGGCCGTCAGGAGGGCAGGAAAGAGAGCCTGTAGGCTTCCTAAGAGAAAGTGGGTGGTGTGTTGGCTGATGGCAGTGAGAGAAGGGCAGCTAAGGGAACACTTGTGGAGAAGAGCCTAAGAATGCCTCGTGGGACACTTTCGTCTTCCAGACTCCCCCACACCAGATCTTTACAGGCTGTATATGCCCAGGGCCTGGCCCCCATCCAGGGTGAGGAGTTTACTGTGGAGGAGACTTATTCTGGGTACAGATGCAGCAGCAGTGACTAAGGTGGCAGGGCTCCAATTCTCTTGGTGGCACTGAGAGCAGCGAGGGTCTGTCATCACAGTGATGTGGGAGCAGGTGAGAAGCAGGAAAAGAAGAAAGCAATCTTCCATGGATTTTCCTTACTTGCTGCCTTTTTGAGCCAGAAGAAGGAGTTTGGAGATGATGATCCATTAGAGAGCTGTTATGCTATCGATCTGCACCCTGCCTCTACTCCTATCCAGGGTGTTCCAGGAACTACTTGTAGCAATCATTTATTCATTAATTAAATTGCTGACCACGTTAGGGATATCCAGATGGGCACATATATTAGACAGAACTTTTGGTTGTATGCTACAGAAACACAACTCAAACCAAATAGCCTGTGTGAAAAATGGGATTTATTGGTTTATGTACCTGAAAATTTCAGGGGTTCTTCCAGCTTCAGACATGGCTGAATCCAGCGACTCAAGCAATGTCAGGTCTCTCTGTCTTTTCTCATGTCTTGACACCACATTCCTCTGTGCACTGATTTCATTCTGAAGAAAGTTTTTTCTAGTTCCCTGGAAAAGATGGTTGTTGGCTGCTCCAAGCCCTTCCAGCCCACAGTTAGGGCAGAGGTAAGCAGGAAGGGGATAGTTGAGATTTCTTGACAGCTCTGTCTGCAAAGCTCCAGAGAGGACACTGTTTGAAAAACCTTATGTCATACACTCAATTCTGAATTTATCTCTGTGGCTGGTCACCACTGGGTCACATGCTCACCTCAAATAAGACATTCTGGGTGAACAACAGCTTATGTCCAGTGGAGCAGGGAATATGCGATGTAAGAACATATCATGCATGTTAAGTCAGAAAAATACTCTGTAATGATATTCTATACTTAACAATACTAACCCCCTAGTAGGGTGAGTTGACTCTGGAGTAGCTTTGTGAAATAAATTGCAATTTCCTTTCCAAAATAAATTGCTTGTCTTTTAAAATTGGACAGTTTTATCTCTAAAGGATGGTTTAAATGTAAATCACAAAAGATTGAGGTGGATGCGTTCTCTGAAAGTGCAGAGGGTAAACATCTGCCTTTTGTGGTAGCAGATCCTGTAACTGCTCTTTCTCCTTTGGACTGAATAATAACAAGACTTCACCCTGCAGACCAGAGCAGGCCAGGGTGAAAGGGAACAAGTGTCCCTGTAGAACTTGAAGCTAGTGGCTGTGACTTACTGATCAAGTAAGAACGTGTATATTGTACTCAGAATGTGCCAGACTCTGTTCTAAGTGCATTATGCATGTTAATTCATTGAATCATCACAACAACCTTATGGGATAAGGACTATTTTTATTCCATCTTATAGACGGCAAAACTAAAGCATTGAGAAGTTGAGAAAATTGCCCAAGATTACTATTTAGTAAAAGACAGAATTGAGACTTAAACCCCTGCATTTTGGCTTCAGAGTCCACGCTTTTAACCACTAGACTCTACGATTTCTACAGGAGGTTATAATCTCAGGGAAGGTGGTGTATCCAGTACTACTTCTCGCTGCCCCCTATCACCTAGTCAAGTTGTTCTCAAATTCTGGTTTTTGGAAATCCGTGTTTGAGGGACTATATGAAACTCTTGAGTTTCATTTTCAAATGCAATTCGGTTGTCTCAAAAATGGTTTTAAAATAGGGAGACCTAAACTTGATATATCAAATTTTAACACTTTGGAAACCATCAAACTATTAGCCAGTTCTGGCAGATTACCTTGACATTGCTCAGACTTCCGAATGAAATTTCTCCTGCCATCTCTGTACATAAAATTGAACTTCTTGTAAATGTGATGTGGATTATTAAGCTTGTCACTTTGCATTGTCTTTTAAAAACATTTGATCTGTGCACATTTGAGGATACTGGCATATGTTCACAATACTCAGTTAATTGCAAGGCAAGGCTCAGGTATATTTGCACCTGCTTCATATCTTTTAGTAATTCATAACCAGCTTATTTTAATAAAAAAGTAAGGGTTTCCCTAATACACATAAAACTTAGAAGTCAATGGCTACCTTATCCTACTTTTTTGGGATACCGTAAGAGAAACCAATAAAATAGGAACAGTAATTGCAATGTAGAATTTTCTGATGATGATACGGAAAAGGAGGAGAGGGCTTATACCATATACCACATAGAAGACAGCTTGGAATCCCCCTTCAGCCTTTTGCTTTTCAAAAAATGTCTTTTGACCCCCCACCCCATTATGTATGAGTATGAGGGGAGGGAGAGAAGATGAGGTAGCCCATGTGGGAGAAGCATGTCCCAGTATCCTGGGCTTCAGTATCTTTGCCTCTTGGATTTTCCTTGGGCCTTGGAAATTCCTCTCTCTCTCTCATTATAGAGACTGATTCACCTCCTCCCTAGCTCCTTCCTCCTAACATTCTTATCCAACCCTGTGTTCAGCAAAGAACTTTTCGGTTACTAAGGCCTACTCTCCTTGGAAAGCTATATGGGTTTATAAAAAGCAAGTTAGACTTTTTCTGTTGCTTATTTTTCTCTTAATCTGTATCTAATACCCTTCTCATAATAGAAAAGTATTTGGTTATGGTTATGCCTTAAACTTTTAATTATGATTCTCTTTACAAAAATATATACTTCATATCATAACTTAAGAACAATGTAAAAAATTAAAAACAAATCTTTTAAAACTAAACATTAAATTAATTCCATTAAAGTACTTCATGACATCGTAACTATATCCAAAAGTGAGCAAAGGACCACAAGTCAGTCAAATTTTCTTTTATGTAAGGAAGGAAGCCCAGGCCCTGTTTGTTTCAACTGTAGAAGACTGCCATACCAATCATGTGGTCACCAACACTTCTCCGCATGCCACGGTACCAGAACGTTACTGAATTAACACACCCCAAGACATGCAAAGTGAGACAGTGAATGTCTAGGCTAGGTAACAATCAGAATATCAAATTCTTAGTTAGTGCCAATTACATTTCTTTATGCCAAATAATATTCTAATATTTCATTAATATTTCACTGTATTTAGTAAAGAATAAAATACAAAGCAAATCTAAATTGCTTACCTCTGTAAGTATTTGGAGATATTTGACTCAAATATATATAGCAGTAAGCAGCCAAATAAATTTAAAAAGAAATAGTTCTCAGATGTACCAGTTAAGAAAATTAGTTGGAGTCAAACCAACAGAAAACTGCTTTTTAAAAAAATTGAAGCATAATTGACATACCATATCCTATTAGTTTCAGGTGTACATCATAGAGACTCGATATGCATATATATACATTACTAAATGATCACCATGATAAGTCTAGTTACCATCTGTCACCACACAATGTTATAACAATATTATTGACTATATTCCTATACTGTACATTACATCCCCATGAGTTATTTATTTTATAACTGGAGTTTGCACCTCTTAATCCCCTTTGCCTATCTTATCCAAACCCCAACTCCTCCCCACTCAAACTGAAACCAGTTTGTTTTCTGTATTTATAAGTCTGTTTCTGTTTTGCTTTGTTTGTTCATTTGTTTTATTTTTTAGACTTCACATGTAAGTGAAATCATATGGTATTTGTCTTTCTCTGTCTGACTTATTTCACTTAGCATAATGCCTTCTAGGTCCATCCATGTTGTCGCAAATGGCAAGATTTCATTCTTTTTATGGCTGACTAATACTCCATTGTATATATACACCACATCTTCTTTATCCATTCATCTATTGATGGACAGTTAGGTTACTTTCATATCTTGGCTATTGTAAATAATGCTACAATGAACATGGGGGTGCATATATCTTTTCGAATTAGTGTTTCGTTTCCTTTGGATAAATACTCAGAAGTGGAATTGCTAGATCATATGGTAGTTCTATTTTTAATTTTTTGAGAAAGTTCCATACTATTTTCCATAATGACTGCACCAATTTATATTCCCACCAACAGTGCACGAGTGTTCCCTTTTCTCCATATCCTTGTCAACACTTGTTATTTGCTGTCTTTTTGATAATAGCCATTCTGACAGATGTGAGGTGATATCTCATTGCAGTTTTGATTTGCATTTCCCTGATGATTAGTGTTGTTGAGCATCTTTTCATGTGTCTGTATGTTTTCTTTGGAAAAATGTCTATTGAGGTCCTCTGCCCATTTTTTAATTAGACTGTTTGTTTTTTGGTATTGAGTTGCATCAGTTCTTTATATATTTTGGATATTAACCCCTTATTGGATGTATGATTTGCAAATATTTTCTCTCATTCAGTAGGTTGCCTTTTGTTGATTTTTTACTTTGTATACAAAAGTGTTTTCGTTTGATGTAATCCCATGTGTTTATTTTTGCTTTTGTTGCCCTTGCCTGAATAGACTAGTCTAAAAAAATATTGTTAATACTGATGTGAAAGAGCTGATTGCCTATGTTTTCTTCTAGGAGTTTTATAGTTTCAGGTCTTACTTTCAAATCTTTAACCCATTTTAAATTTATATTTGTATATGGTATAAGAAAGTGATCCAGTTTCATTCCTTTGCATGTAGCTGTCCAGTTTTACCATTTATTGAAAAGGCTGTCTTTCCCCCATTGTTTATTCTTGCCTCCTTTGTTATAGGGTGATTGACCATATATATGTGGGTTTATTTCTGGTTTTGTATTTTATTCCATTGATCTACATGTCTGTTTTTGTGCCAGTACCATATTGTTTTGATTACTATAGCTTCATGACATAGTTTGAAATTAGGGAATGTGATACCTCCAGATATGTTCTTTCTCAATATTGTTTTGGCCATTTGGGGTCTTTTGTGGTTCCATACAAATTTTAGAACTGTTCATTCTGGTTCTGTGAAAAATGCCATTGGTATTTTGATGGGGATTGCATTGAATCTGTAGATTGTTTTGGATAGTATGGATACTTTGCCAATATTCATTCTTCCAATCCATGAGCATGGTATATCTTTCTATTTATCTGTTTCATCTTTAATTTCTTTCGTCAATGTCTTATAGTTTCTAGAGTACAAGTCTTACACCTCCCTGATTAAATTTATTCCTAGGTATTTTATTCTTTTTGATGCAATTGTAAATGGGATTGATTTCTTAATTTCTCTTTCTGATAGCTAGTTATTAGTGTGTAGAAACACAAGTGATTTCTGAAATTAATTTTGTATCCCACAACTTTATTGAATTCATTTATTAGCTCTAATAGTTTTTTGGTGGACTCTCTAGAGTTTTATATATGTAGTTTCATGTCATCTGCAAAAAGTGACAGTTATACTTCTTCCTTTCCAATTTGGATGCCTTTTTTTTCTTTTTCTTGCTTAATTGCTGTGGCTAGGACTTCCAATACTGAGTTGAATAAAAGTGGAGAGAGTTTGCATCCCTGTCTTGCTCCTGATCTTAAAGGAAAAGTTTTGTTTTTGCCACCAAGTATGTTAACCATGGGTTTCTCATATATGGCCTTTATTATGATGAGGTACATTCCTTCTATACTCACTCTGTTGGGAGTTTTTATCATAAATGGATGTTGAATTTTGTCAAATGCTTTTCCTGCATCTATTGAGATGATCATATGATTTTTATCCTTCATTTGGTTAATGTGGTATATCACGTTGATTGATCTGCAGATGTTGAACCATCCTTGCATCCTTGGAATAAATTCCACTTGACTATGATGTATGATCATGATCCTTTTAATGTAATGTTGAATTTGATTTGCTGATATTTTGTTGAGGATTTTTGCATTTATGTTCATCAAGGATATTGGCCTATAATTCTCTTTTTTTGTGGTATTTTTTATCTGATTTTGATATCAGGGTAATGCTGGCCTCATAAAATGAGTTTGGAAACATTTCTTCCTCTTCAACTTTTTGGAATAAAATGAGAAGGATAGGTATTAACTCTTTCTTAAATGTTTGGTAGAATTCACCTGTGAAGCTATCTGTTCCTGGACTTTTGTTTTGGGGGAGTTTTAAAATTACTGATTCAATTTCATTACTTGTAATCAGTCTATTCAGATTTTCTATTTTTTCTTGATTTTTTTCTTAGAAGCTTGTGTGTTTCTAGGAATTTATCCATTTCTTCTCAGTTTTCCAATTTGTTGGTGTATAATTGTTCATAGTAGTCTTTTATGGTCCTTTGTCTTTCTTTGGTGTCAGTTTTAAATTCTCCTGTTTTATTTCTGATTTTATTTATCTGACCCTCTCTCTTTTTTCCTTTGAGTCTGGTTAAAGGTTTATTGGTTTTGTTTATCTATTCAAAGAACCAGATTTTAGTTTTACTGATCTTTTTTATTGTTTTTTAAATTCATATTTCATTTATTGATGCTCTGATTTTTATGATTTTCTTCTACTAACTTTGGGCTTTTTCCTTTTTTCTAGTTCCTTTAGGTTTCAAGTTAGATTGTTTATTTGAGATTTTTCTTGTTTTTTTGAGGTAGGCCTGTATTACTATGAACTTCCCTCTTAGAACTGCTTTTGCTGCATCCCATAGATTTTTGGAATATTGTGTTCCATTTTCATTTTTCTTGACGTATTTTTTGACTGTCACTTTCATTTCTTCTTTGATCAACTGGTTCTTTAGTAGCATGTTGTTTAGTCTCTACGTGTTTGTGTGGGTTTTTTTTTCTTCTTGAAATTGATTTCTAATTTCGTACCATGTGGTTGGAAAAGGTATTTGATATGAGTTCAGTCTTAATTTTATTGATACTTGTTTTGTGGCCTAACATGATTTATCCTGGAGAATGTTCCATGTGCACTTAAAAAGAATGTGCATTGTGCAGATTTTGGATGGAATATTCTGTATATATCTATTTAGTCCCTCTGGTCTAATGTTACATTTAAGACCAATGTTTCCATGTTGATTTTCTGTCTGGATGACCTATCTATTGATGTAAGTGGGGTATTAAAATCCCTTACTATTATTGTATTACTGTCAATTTCTCTCTTTATGTCTGTTAATGTTTACTTTATATATTCTGGTGCTCCTATGTTGAGTGCTTAAATATTTATGATGTTATATATTCTTCTTGGATTGAGCTCTTTATCACTATATTATGCCCTTCTTTGTCCTTTGTTACAGTCTTTTTTTAAAGTCTGTTTTGTCTGATATGTGTATTTCTATCCCAGCTTTCCTTTCATTTCCATTTTCATGGAATATCTTTTTTTCTGTCCCTTCATTTTCAGTCTCTGTGTGTCTTTAGATCTGAAGGAATCTCTTGCAGGCAACATATAGGTAGGTCTTGTTTTTTAATCCATTTAGTTACCCTATGTATTTTGATTGGAGCATTTAGTCCATTTGCATTTAAAGTAATTGTTGGTAAGTATGTACTTATTGCCATTTTTTTAGTCGTTTTCTGGTTGTTTTTGTAGGGTTGTGTTTTTTTTTGTTCTTCTCTTGGTCTCTCCTCTTGTGGTTTGAGAGTTTTCTTTAGTGTTATGTTTGGGTTCCTTTCTCTTTATTTTTTGTGTATCTACTGTAGGTTTTTGGTTTGTGGTTACTATTAGGTTCAGATATGTTGACCTATATATGTATATGTGGCTGTCTATTTTAAGGTGATAGTCTCTTAAGTTGGAATGCATTCTAAAAGCACCACATTTTTACTCCCCCTCCACTCCCATGTTTTATATTTTTGACATCATATTTTATGTTTTTTCATTTTGTGTATTCCTTAACTACTTATTGTAGTTATAGTTGATTTTACTAGTTTTGTCTTTTAACCTTCGTATTAGCTTTTAAAATGGCTGATTCATTGTTTTTACTAAATATTTGCCTTTACCAGTGAGATTTTTTCCTTTCATGTATTTCCTTATTTCTAGTCATGTTTTTTTTCTTTTCCACTTAAAGAAGACCCTTTAGCACTATGTGTAAAGCCAGTTTAGTGGTAATGAACTCCTTTAGTTTTTGCTTATCTGGGAAACTCTTTGTCTTTCCTTTGATTCTGAATGATAACCTTGACAGGTAGAGCATTCTTGGTTGTAAGTTTTTTCTTTCAGCACTTTAAATGTGTCATGTTACCCCCTTCTGGCCTGCAAAGTTTCTGCTGAAAAATCAGCTGATAGTTTTATTGGGGTTCTCTTGTATGTGACTTATTTTTACCTTGCTGCTTTTAAGATTCTCTCTTTATCTTTAACTTTTGCCATTTTAATTAGTATATGTCTTGGTGGGGTTAATCTTCTTTGGGACTCTGTACTTCCTGGATCTGGATGTTAGTTTCTTTGCCTAAGTTAGGGAAGTTTTCAGCTGTTATTTTTTAAAATAAGTTTTCTGCCCCTTTCTCTCTCTCTTCTCCTTCTACGACACAAAATGCAAATGTTGGTATGCTTGATGTAGTCTGAGAGGTTCCTTAAACTAGTCTTGTTTTTTAAAATTCTTATTTCTTTTTGCTGTTCTGATTGGGTGATTTCTACTATTTTGTCCTCCAGATCACTATCTGTTCTTCTGTATTATCTGATCTGCTGTTGATTCCCTCCATATATTTTTCATTTCAGTTATTGTATTCTTCATCTCTGGTTGAGTCTTTCTTATATTTTCTAACTCTTTGTTGAACTTGTCACTGTGCTCCTCCATTTTTCTCCTGAGTTCAGTGAACATGTTTACAACCATTACTTGGAACTCTTTCTCAGGTAAGTTATTTATCTTGTCTCATTAGAGTTTTATTCTGGGGTTTTAGCTTGTTCTTTCATTTGGAACATATTCTTTGGTCTCATTTTTTTTTTTTTGACTCTCTGTGTTTGTTTCTATGAATTTGGTGAAACAGCTACCTCTCTTGTCTTCAAGGAGTGGACTTGTGTAGACTGTGTGTGCTGGGAGATTTTCTGGGCTGGCTGGAGCTAGAGCTGGCATGGGTCAGGGAAGTCTGTGGGCATGCCTCATCTGTGCCACCCTAGAAGGATGGCTAGAGCTGAAGTGGGCTGTGTCTGGGAGGTCCTGGGTGCCTGGAGCTCATACAGGCACAGGCCTAGCAGGAGTCCCAGATTGTGCTGTGCCAGGGTTGCCCTGGTGGGTTGGCTGGAGCTGGAGCATGTACAGGCCAAGGGGGTTCCAGGGAAGTCTGCTCCAGGACAGACCTGGCAGGATGGCTGGAGCTGGAGTGGGCACCAGCTGGGAGGTCCCAGAGCTGCCCTGGTAGGGTGGCTAGATCTGGAGCAGGCATGGGACAGGGGGTCCTAGGGCATGCTACAGGTGCCTTAGTCAGCCAGCTGGAGCAGGGATAGGCTGAGTGTTCCTGGGTCATTGTCTCACCAGGGCTGCTTTGGTGGGATGGTTGGAGCTGGTGTGGGCCAGCAGCCCAGCATGCTCTGAGGCAGCTTTTGGAGGCCAACTAGAGTGTCTGGACCATGTTCCTGTCCATACAATCAAGGTGGAGAGGGAACACAAAAAATGGCACTTGCTGGTGCCTCCAACCCGAGTTCTAGCAGTTTGCCACTTGTTTGGCAGATGCTCTAGGGTTAGTAAATGGATTTCCTTCCCATATAGTCTAGATGTTCTTTAAACTGCTGTTTTTTTTCTATGCCCCATTGTGGGCAAGCCTGGGCATGGGTCCCTCAGGGATGCCTCTCCCAGCTGCAGGTTTCTGCGTTGGTACTGTGTCTCCATCTCTCCTATCCCTCTCTGTGTGGTCCTCTACTGTTTATTGTGCAGAAGCTGTTCAATCAGCCCTCAGTTTTTCTTCAGGAGGAATTGCTCTATATGTGGTTATAGATTCATTTTGTCTGTGGGAGGAGGTGAGTTTAGCTTCCTCATATGCCACCATGTTAGACCCTCCTTCCTAGAATACTTCTTAATATTGATATTTGACCACTTTTTCATAATAATCATAGAAACACAAAGCTAGAATTGTTTTTAATAATAGACTACCCCAGTGAACACTGATAGTACTTTTTTTTTTTTGGTGAGGAAGATTGGCCCTGAGCTAACACCTGTTGCCAATCTTCCTCTTTTTGGTTGAGGAAGAATGGCCCTGAGTTAATGTTTGTGCCAATCTTCCTCTATTTTGTATGAGGGATGCCACCACAACATGTCTTGATGAGTGGTGTAGGTCCATGCCGGGGATCTGAACCCATGAAGCTGAGTCACCTAAACAGAGTGCGCTGAACTTAACAGCTACACCACCAGGCTGGCCCCTGATGGTGCTTTTTATTATAGGTATCCAACTATATAGTTCTACACTAATTTTTCCTAAAACTTATTTGTATTGTAAACTCTGCAGATAATATATCTTTTAGTTATTATCATTAACCTAAAATGTGTAATAATGGTAACTTTCCTTCAGATAATCTTTGAAAATTTCCTTGTTTTTCAGTCCTAATTATTGATTTCTTTCTATTCCATTTTCCTTTTAATCCTCATCTCTTTCTCTGCAATGTGTACATGTGTGTACATGCACGTATAGAAATCCAATATATTTTTTAAAGGGAGTGAATTTGACAGTCCCAACAGGGACATTTTAAGTACATTTTTGGATTCAAGATACTAAGGTTAAAAAGTGTACAGCAAACTTACTTTAAGATGATTCCACAGAAGTGTCTGGGACTGAGGAATGTTTCTAAGGAATTAAAAAAAAAAAAAAAAAAAAAAAACCTAGTGTTGTTGCATTCCAATCACATATAAACTCTTATTTCTCTCTGGTTTATGACTACAATTAAAGGGGCCTCACATTGATCAACAGAATAATGAAAATCAGAGGCTTGAGAATTTATCCTGATTATCCCCCAGTGTTCTGGAACTTATATTTTAAACTGTACTGAAATAGCCCATTCCTGGAATTTCTCAATTTTATATTATATGGATACGTTACTTTTCTCATTCTAATTTATTCAGTATTGTATGTATCTACTCACTCAAGCTTTAAATAATTACCGACCACCATTTCTGTGTCAGGTAGTTCTAGGCCCTTTAGATAGACGAATAAAATACAGCTCCAACCTCCAAGGAAATGCGAGTCTGGTGGGGAAGCTCACAGTTTGAGTGTGATACAAGGACAGCCAGTTCAACCGCTGGTTTGAAGGACTTTGCAAACCACATAATCTTAGCAGACAGCGTTGAAAATGACCACCAGGGGGTATCTAGCTCAGTTTCCATGAGAGGAATTTTTCAGATAAAAAAATAAAATAAACCAAACAACTTATCTTTGATTTGGATTAAAATCTGGGACATCTGTGTAGATCAAACCAGTCGGATAATCACTAATTCCTGATCCCTTCCCCCTTTGCTCTGTATTACAGCCAAAGACAGTTTGTAGGCTGATCAGAGGCCTTTGTTAAAGGTTTGTGCTAAGATGCTTGTGCTGCATTACACTTCAAAGTTGGGTCAGAGCGTTCAATAAATTGATTTTTCTGTCCCTTCTATTTCTCGTTCTAGAACTCTGTCATACCCTGATCCAAGCAGCTCCTATTCTGTAGTGGGAAAACCTGTGCCTTGAGTGACAGCAGCAGGCTTTTGAAGTTTCATGAAATGGTTGTGTTGATTTCCTCTTTGTTCAGTGAAGGGGGTGGGATGCCTCTGGCTCATCTAATTTAGACACTTAAAAGGCAGATCCCAGTTCTACTTTTCAAAACCATCTGGGCTGCTTTTTATTCTCTAAACCCAGGAGCCCTCACTGAAATCAACGGGGTTGGCAGGAAATATCTGTGAAGAGGTGAGGTTAGCTTGTTTTCAAGACATTCTTCTGAGACCTGGGCAAGAGAAAAGCAGCTTCTTCAGGTGACATTTTTACAGGTCTAAAGAAAGATTTTTTTTGTGTGTGAGGAAGACCAGCCCTGAGCTAACATCTGTTGCCAATCCTCCCCTTTTTGCTGAGGAAGACTGGCCCTGGGCTAACATCCGTGCCCGTCTTCCTCCACTTTATATGGGACGCCGCCACAGCGTGGCTGACAAGCAGTGCGTCGGCGGACGCCCGGGATCCGAACCTGCAAACCCCGGGCTGCCAAGCGCGGACCAAACCGCTGCGCCACTGGGCGGCCCCTAAAGAAAGATCTTTTGAGGGCTTTTGTGGAATAGTTGGGATTTATTAGAAGATATGACATGTTAAGCTTTTAAAAATGATGGAAAACCAGTACATATTTAAATATCTTTTCTTTCAGTTTTAATTGATCTCTAGGATTAAAAACACAATGATTTAAGATATAATTTCTATTTTCTTCTTATCTAAGAAAGATTATTTTGGGGCAAAATGTTGATATACATTTTGATATACATTCTTCATTGATATACATTGATATACATTCTTCATCTTTCAATTTCAGAAAATGGGGATATGTTAGAGGCTTATACTGGTAAATCGCAAGCTCAAAAACTGTTTGATTAATACTGTTATTCTAAAATAGGATTTAAGCCTGGTTGTAGTGAAAAGGTATATAGCTTTATACAAGGTCAATATATTGGGCGAGGTGATACTGTGAATAAGGTTCAAGTGCCCTCGTTTGAGCCACTAGCTGCTGATATTTCTTCTAGCCAGTATAGCAATTTTTTATCCAACAATGTATAAATATTTTTAGACATTGCATACTCAGGTAAATTCTATTGACCAGAGATAAAGATCTGTCTGTCGATAGTTCACTAAAGGGCAAGGTGATTTTCATTAATCATTTTTTAAAATTCTCCAACAAGTGATTATTTTATGCATGTTATTTTATATTTATAATGCCAAATTGAATCTCCGGTATATCTACATAGTTGACGTAATGTAGTGAACTATTAACTCTAACATATTTGATCATTGTCAGAAGATTTACTGTGAAGTAATGAAGTCAAAGCCCATTCTAGTCCCTCTATCTCATCTTGTGTTACAAAAATGAGGGCTCTTTAGTTTTTACAAGTTTCAGGCTCCACCAAACCTGAAACCACTTATGATCAGTGTGGCACAGTGGTTTTCAAAGTGTGGTCCTTGGGCAGCAGCAGCAGCATGACCTGTGATCTTGTTAGAAATGCAGGTTCTCAGGCTCCACCTCTGAATTATTGAATCAGAAACTCTAAGGGGAGCACTAGCAATCCGGGTTTTAACAATCTTCCAGGTGATTCTGATACATGCTAGGAGTAGAAAACGGTGGGAAATGAAATGTGCCTGGATTTCTCAGTGCTGCTGCAAAACCCCCTAGCCTCCTAGGTGTGGAAATGCATGTAACATAGAGAATGTTTGCTTTCACTTTCTGCAGAAATATCTTAGTCTTCACATACCGTGAGAATTAGATCTGTAGCCATTTGTCTAGTTAAATTGCCCTGCTCTCAGTGGAAAATAAAACTTCTCATGTCTTCCCAAGGGCTCCATGGTGACAGCCTGGACAGGTCCCTAAGGTAAGCCCTAGGGTGTTGGAGAGACTGGGGAGCTATCTCCCTAGGTATTGACATTCAGGAGGAATGAAGCCTCAGACCTTAGAGACATCATTCGGTCACAAAAGCTGAGACACATGGGAGTATCTGGCTCCTGAGGAGATTTATTTACATACCAAAGGGTTGAAATAAATTACTCAGGCTCATTTTGTTTCCAGAGAGGTGCATTCCGGAGAGGAAGGGGAAAACTGCCTCCTTCCCCTTCATATGCAAAGAAAAATCATTTTTTCCTCACCCCTAACCTATGGAGCATCTAGCTACCCATGTAGGAAAACCTGGCTCTAATCACGTTGCCCTAGGAGTGAAGACTAGGGGAAAGTGGGAAGGCACACATTATCTACTGTGACAAATTTAGTAAGAAATCTGACTCCAATCCAGAATACTTTGTGAGCATATAAATGATAAAACTAATAAAGATTGTGAAAGATGACATATAGAGCCACATTAAAATAGAGCCAGAGCAGCCATTTCACAGGAATTGCCTTGCACATCTTATTTTCTTTATCTTCCAAACTGGACCAAACCACCAACATTCCAAGAAGTCAGTAATGACAAGAATACTCTGTCTGTAAGAACTGGTGAAATTGGGCTTTGCTGATGACCAGCTTGCTCACCATTCAATGAAGTTCAAGTCTAGCCTTTTGCCTGGTGATTGAACCTCAGGCCAATCTGAAGTATAAACCTAGCCTTACCAATGAACAATTCCTTAATACAACTTACCTCATCCCCTTTTTTTCCCCATAAATACCCTAAGGCCCTCTCCTGTAATCAGGACATGATTTGGATTTGGGTTTCTACCTGAATCTGTGCTCCCTGAATTGCAATTCTTTGATCCCAGATAAACACTTTGCCTCTTAAACTGGTTTCTGTTTTTGTAGGTTGACAAGATAAATATTAAAAACCCAGCAATAATACATGATTCATTTAAGAGTTTTTCTAGATTTCTTTATCTTAGGCCCCATTTTATGACCTAGAAATTGTTCTTCATTTCTTATGACAAGAGATTTTCACATATTGAGGTTATGGGGTAACTATTTGGTTCAAAACTGATTCAGCTTGAACTAGAAAGCCTGACTTATGGCCTATCAAATATACATTGTGCATCTGCTTTAATCATTAAAGTATCTTAAGATAAGAATGCACACTTCCCCTCCTATGCCCTATTGGTAATGCCTGACTTTTTTAGTCCCTTTCCTGATGTCAGGGTCATGTTAACCTGCTAATTTGCAAGTGAATACCTCTTCGAAACTTTGATGAATATGTATCCTGGGCGTCTTCAATATATGTTCTTTGTTCTAAAAAGATATAAGACTGTACCGAAAACCATGCTTCTCTGGAATGCTTTCTTCCTTTTTTTTTTTTTTTTTTGTGGGGAAGACCAGCCCTGAGCTAACATCTGTGGCCAATCCTCCCCTTTTTTTGCTGAGGAAGACTGGCCCTGGGCTAACATCCGTGCCCATCTTCCTCTACTTTATATGGGACGCCGCCAAGGCATGGCTGACAGGCAGTGCGTCGGCGGGCGCCCGGGATCCGAACTCTCGAACCCCGGCTGCCAAGCGCGAACTAAACTGCTGCGCCACCGGGCGACCCCAACTTTCTTCCTTTTTGAAAAAGGCCTTCCTGGGTTATAATCCTCCCTCTGGCTCAAGTAAAACTCTTGTCTATAGAATGGTTATTGGTTATTTTGCCTCAACACTTATTTCCAAATAAGTTTCATTGTGTTTTGAAATAACAATAAGTGTAACAGTTGCTGCTAGGCCAGAACTTGTAACACCTCAGAAAATTAACCTTACATTACCTTCCATATAACTTATAAACAAGGACACATAAAATTCACAAACTAGGCCAGAAACAAAAATTGAAAATAAGTGCATTTCCTGATATGCTCAGCAATGTTTCTGACTATATACTAGATTCACCATGTTCCCTGAGTAAACTAAAGCATCTTGTAAACTATTTTCTGGTTGCTGCCAAAATCACTTAGAAATGTCTTATCCTTTCCCCATAATGTATTTATGGAGTTTGTTGCTCCCTCATTTCCCCCTAGTGTTTTACAAAACTGTACTGCACTCTTGGGGGTCCAGAGAAAGAAATGACCCTGGCCTGCTGACATGTTCTAGTGTGGCTCTATTTCCCCAGGATTGGGAGTCCTTAAGTCTGATGCCTCTCACTTAGTACCCAAGCCCAGCCACCTCTGACCTCAGAGCCAGGATAATCTCCCCTACTGAAGATTATTAACTTAATCTCATCTGCAAAGTCCCATTTGCCCTGTAAGACTTTCACAGGTTTCAGGGATTAGAATGCAGATATCTTTGGGGAGGGATTATTCTGCCTATCATAGAGATGGTAGGGATATTGGATTCTGTTCTCCAAGTTCTAGGCAAAATCAAAAGGACTTTTCCAGAAGTTTTGCTCTTCACCTAAAATCTACTAAATGTAGTATATTAACTTGACCTTTTTCCCCTGCTTTGATGTGAAAAAAAAAGAGAAAAGAAGCCTTGAAGTCCCCCCTGGCTCTGTCTGGTCTCACAAATGTTTGACAGCCAATATATTCACAAGAGGCATGTTCTGTTCCCAGAAGCAAACAATATTTTCAGGGACAATTCTATTTAAATTTGTACTCATAAAAAGCAGAATATCTGCATGTATACATTTTGCTAGACAGAACAGACCTAAATGTCAGTCTGAAGCACCTATAGTTGATACTTGACTGGTTTAAATTCCTCTAAAAAAATTGGGTAAGGATTTCCTTACATTTATATAACCAAAAATGCTCAATAGCTCAAAAATTCTCAATCCTTCCCAGAAAGATGACAGGGCCAGTCCCCAAAAGAGATTCAATTTTACCCCTAGAATGTGGGGATGGTTTAGGATCATTCCCTTGTATCTCATGTCAGTTTTCCTACCTTTAAAAATTTAAGATCAAGTCTCGACCTCTTGCATTAGGAAAACTCTGCTGCTGGCAACTTGAACATAGCACTAATGTTACAAATATGATTACTGTTTTCTAGGATACATCCCACTTCTGTAGACAATCACCCCAGGATTTCATAATCACACAGAGAACTCTAGGGATGAGGGTACTTTATCAAAGGTATAATTCAATTCCATTATTTTTACAGATGAAGCAACTGAGACACAAGGAAGTTAAGTAACTTTCCAAAGACCTTGCATGTAGTAACTACAGAGTTAGTGCTAGTCTCAGTTTTCTTGACTCTCTTTATAATCTCTTATAAATCTTTTTATAATCTATTATATAAACTCTTTATAATCTTTATCATATCTTTCAGTAAAACACACTGTCTGTGTAGATGGAAAATCTCTTGTGAATTCTGTCTATTCAAAGGTATTTCTAACTGTTTGATTTTCTCTGGATTGGGGCTGTTAAGTAAGGAATCTTCCTAACAAATGCTTTGGACCAAGAGTGACAGAACCAGGAGGGACTAGCAGTGGTTGAGGCTCCCTGCTTATTTACACCTCAGATATGTCTAACCACATCTTTGGGAGGCTTATCCTAGAATTTCTGTTTTCAGGTGTCACTGTTGCTTAAGCTTTATAAGCTTCAAAATATCTTTATTTTAAAAACAGGGATGGGAGAGTGATATCAGCAACATGGCAGAGTGAGCTGTTCCCTTTGTCTCTCCCCCTTTGAACTACAACTAAATGGACATTCATTGATCAACAGAGGATACCCACATAGCACATCAGGATGCCTGAGAGACCTGTGCATCTATACACCCAGGGGAGGTGGTGGAGATAGGTGGGCACTCTCCAGTCCCCAGGCAGCCCAGTGCATTTATATGACTGCATTCTTGGCTGAAGCACTCACAGCACTGCTATGGCCCTGAGGGTGGGAGTGTGCCTTGGTGTGACTGTGGAAACAGGTGGTGGAAGCCCTGAGTCCCCACGTGACCACTTCCCTGTCTGGTGGGAGAGTCCTTGGGGCCACACTGTCCACAGGGAGTGGCTCAGGCTCGGATCCAGTGGGGAGGCCCCACCAACCAACTTACAAAGGCTGGTGTGACCTAGGAGCAGATGGCAGCAGAGCAGCAGAGCTGCAGCCCAGATGAACAAGCTCCCAGCTGCCACAAATACCCATAGTACCACTGCGGCCCCAAAGAGGGGAACGTGACTTGGTGGGACTGTGGAAGCAGATGGCAGCAGCCCCAAACCTCCATGTGATCACTCTCTCATCTGGTGAGAGAGTCCACAGTTCCACTGCAGTCCTAGGGAGTGGCTCTGACTTGGACTCAGTGGGGAGGTCCTGCCCACTACACACAACAGCTGGTGCCCCAAGGAGCAGATCTAGGAGCAGAAGGCAGCAGAGTTGCAGCCTGGGCAAACAAGCTTCCAGCTGCTGCAAACATCCATAGTACTGTTGTGGCCCCGAAGGGGGAAGTGTTACTCAGCAAGACTGTGGGGGCAGGTGGTAACAGCCCTGAGCCCCAGTTTGATCACTCTCTTGTATGGTGGGAGAATCCACAGTCCCACCATGGCCCGAGGGAGTAGCTCTGGCTCAGATACAGTGGGGAGGTCCTGCCCACCAAGCACAATGATTGGTGAGATCTAGGAGAGACAGTGGCTGAGCTGTGAGTCCAGGCAGACCAAATGGGCTCCTGGCTGCTGTGAACACCCATAGTACCATTGTGGCTGTGAAGGGGGAAGTGTGTCTCAGTGAGACTATAGGAGCAGGTGGCAACAGCCCTGAGACCCCGGATGACTGTTGTCCCATTAGGTAGGAGACCCCACAGGGCCATTGGGATCCCAAGGAGTGGCCCAGGCTCAGACAAGCACAGCTGATAAGGGATAGTGGTGGTGGGCTCAGATTACACAGCTCCCGCCACCCCCCTCAGTGGCAGCAGGTGGAACATGCAAACAGACACTATCACTATGCACCAGCAAAAATCCAATCCATCAAATGATATAAAGAAGGAAGGAAAGAAAGAGACACACATCCAGAAATCAATCCTGAAGTCACAGAAATCTACAATCTAAATGATAGAGAATTCAAAACAGACATCATAAAAATACTCAACGAGTTACAAGAGAATTCAGAAAGACAGGTCAATGAAATCAGGAACCAAATTAATGAACAGAGGGAATTCTTCACAAAAGAGATTGAAACTATAAAGAAAAACCAATAAAAATGTTGGAGATGAAAAACACAATGGATGAGATAAAGAAAAATCTGGAGTCCTTAAATAACAGAGCTGACATTATGAGGATAGAATTAGCAATCTAAAGGATAGGAATACAGAAATGCTTCAGATGGAGGAGGAGAGAGAACTGAGACTAAAGAGAAATGAAGAAATTCTCCAAGAAATATCTGCCTCAATTAGGAATTACAACATAAGGATTATAGGTATTCCAGAGGGAGAAAAGAGGGAGAAAGGAACAGAGAGCTTATTCAAAGAAATAATAGCTGAGAACTTCCCAAACCTGGAGAAGTGGCTGGAATTATATGTAAATGAAACCAATGGAACCCCTAACTACATCAGTATAAAAAGACCTTCTCCAAGACATATATTAGTAAAGCTGGCAAAAGTTAATGACAAAGAAAAAAATTGAGGGAAGGAAGGCAGAATAAAATAACCTACAAAGGAACCCCTATCAGGCTTTTAGTGGATTTCTCAGCAGAAACCCTACAGTCTAGGAGAGAGTGGAATGATGTATTCAAAATTCTGAAAGACAAAACCTTTCAGACAGGAATGCTATGTCCAGTGAAAATATCCTTCATTTATGATGGAGAATGTAAAACTTTCATAGAGAAACAAAAGCTGAGGGCGTTCCTTGCCACAAGCCCCCCCCCCCCACAAGATATAATCAAGAAGGCCCTCATACCTGAAAAAAAGAAGAAAGGATTTACAAATCCTTGAGCAAGGAGATAAACAGGCAGACCAATTCAGAAAATTGCAACTCTCTGTCAGAACAGATTAGCAAACAATTACAACTCTAAAGATAAAGGGAAGGAAAATAAAAATAAATAGCATTGCTTCATTTTAACCAGAAATTCACAAAACATAATGGAATAAGTTGTGACAACAACTTAGAAGGGGAAGAGGAAAGAGGTAAAACCTCCTTAGACTAAGGGAATAAGAGGCTCTCAGAGAATGGACTATCTCATCTATGAGACCTTTTACACAAATCTCATGGTAACCACTAAACAAAAAATCAGAATAAAGACACAAATGATAAATAAAGAGAAAACAGAAAACCATCATAGAGAGCCAACAAACTGAACTGGTAATCTGAAATACATGGGGCAAGAAACAAGGGAAATACTTAACTGAAAAACAAGGGATAAAATGGCAGCATTATGCCCTCAAATATCAATAATCACTCTAAATGTAAATGGATTGAATTCCCCAATCAAAAGACACAGAATGAGTGGATGGATTAAAAAACAAGACCCAATAATTTGCTGCCTCCAGGAAACATAGCTCTAAAGACAAACACAGGCTTAGAGTGAATGGATGGAATACGATACCCCAAGCTAATGGCAAACAAAGAAAGCAGGTGTTGCCATACTTATATCAGACAAAGTAGATTTCAAGATAAAGAAGACAATGAGAGACAAAGAGGAGCAGTATATAATGATAAAAGGGACACTCCACCAAGAGGACATACCACTTATAAATACATATGCAACTAACACAGGGGCACCAAAGTACATAAAGCAACTATTAGTTGACCTAAAAGGAGACTAACAGCAACATAATAATAGTAGGGAATCTTAATACCCCACTGTCATCAATGTATAGATCAACCAAATAGAAAGTCAACAAGGAAATAGTGGAACTAAATGAAAAACTAGACCAGATGGACTTAATAGATATATATAGAACACTTTACCCCAAATCAGCAGAATATACATTCTTCTCAAGTGCACATGGAACATTCTCAAAGATGGACCATATGTTGGGAAACAAAGCAAGCCTCAATAAGTGTTGGAGGATTGAAATCATAACAAGCACGTTTTCTGACCATTATGCTGTGAAACTAGAGATCAACTACAAGAAAAAAGCTGGGAAAGTAGCAAACATGTGGAGAGTTAATAACATGCCCCTGGACAACCAATGGATCATTGAAGAAATTAAATGAGAAATCAAAGACTATCTGGAGACAAATGAAAATGAAAATGAAAATACACCATACAATCTCCTATGGGATTTAGCAAAAGCAGTCCTAAGAGGGAAATTCATAGCAATACAGGCCACCATAATAAACATCTCAAATATGCAATCTTAAACTACACCTAACAGAACAGGAAAAAGAAGAACAAACAAAGCCCAAATTCAGCAAAAGGAGGGAAATAAAATTAGAGCAGAAATAAATGAAATTGAAACCAAAAAACAGTAGAAAGAATCAATGAAACTAAGAGCTAGTTCTTGGAGAAGATAAAAATATTGACAAACTGTTAGCCAGACTCACAAAGGAAAAAGGAGAGAAGGCTCAAATGAATAAAATTAGAAATGAAAGAGGAGAAATTACAATAGATACCACAGAAATACAAAGGATTATAAGAGAATACTATGAAAAACAATATGCCAACAAATTGGACAATCTAGAGGAAATAGATAAATTCTTGGATGCATACAACCTCCCAAAACTGAACCAAGACGAAATAGAGAATCTGAATAGACCAATCATAAATAAAGAGATTGAAACAGTAATCAAAAACCTCCCAAAAAATAGAAGTCCAGGACCAGATGGCTTCTCTGGGGAATTCTACCAAACATTCAAAGAAAATTTAGTACATATCTTCTTTAAACTATTCAAAAAAGTTGAAGAAGATGGAATACTTCCTAACACATTCTATGAGGCCAACATCAACCTGATCCCAAAGCCAGAAAAGGACAACATAAAGAAGGAAAACTATAGGCCAATATCACTGATGAACATAGGTACAAAAATCCTCAACAAAATATTGGCAAACTGAATATAGCAATACATCCAAAGGATCATTCACACTGATCAAGTGCGATACAGGTATGGTTCAACATCCACAAATCAATCAATGTGATACACCGCATTAACAAAATGAGGAATAAAACCCATATGATTATCTCAATAGATGCTGAGAAAGCATTTGACAAAATTCAACATCCATTTATAATAAAAACTCTCAATAAAATGGCTATAGAAGGGAAGTAACTCAACATAATAATGGCCATATATGACAAACCCACAGCCAACATCATATTCAATGGGGAAAAGCTGAAATCATCCTGAGATCAGGAACAAGACAAGGGTGCCCACTCTCACCACTCTTATTCAACATAGTACTAGAGGTTTTGGCCAGAGCAATTAGGCAAAAGAAAGGAATAAAAGGAATCCAAAGGCAATGAAGAAGTGAAACTCTCGCTGTTTGCAGACAACATGATTTTATGTATAGAAAATCCTAAATATTGCAGCAGAACATGATTAGAATTAATCAACAATTACAGCAAAGTTGCACTGTACAAAATCAACTTACAAAAATCAGTTGCATCTATACTCTAATAACAAACTATCAGAAAGAGAACTCAAGAATACAATCCCATTTACAATCAGAACAAAAAGAATAAAATATCTAGGAAAAATTTTAACCAAGGTGAAAGACCTATACAATGAAAACTGTTAGACATTATTGAAAGAAATCAATGAGGACATAAAGAAATGGAAAGATATTCCATGCTCATGGATTGGAATAACAAACATAGTTAAAATGTCCATACTACCTAAAGCAATCTACAGATTCATTGCAATCCCAATCATAATCCCAATGACATTCTTCACAGAAATAGAACAAAGAATCGTAAAATTCATATGGGGCAACAAAAGACACTGAATAGCTAAAGCAATCTTGACAAAAAAGAACGAAGCTGGAGGCATCAGAATCCCTGACTTCAAAATATACTACAAAGCTATAGTAATCAAAACACCATGGTACTGGTACAAAAACAGGCTCACAAATCAATGGAACAGAACTGAAAGCCCAGAAAAAATACCACACATCTATGGATGGCTAATATTCAAGAAAGGAGCTAAGAACATACAATGGAGAAAGGAAAGTCTCTTCAATAAATGGTGTTGGGAAAACTGGACAGCCATATGCAAAAGAATGAAGGTAGACCATCTTTCACCATACATAAAAATTAACTCAAAATGGATTAAAGACTTGAAGGTAAGATGTGAAACCATAAAACTCCTACAAGAAAATATAGGCAGTACACTCTTTGACATTGGTCTTTGAAGGATCATTTCCAATACCATCTACTTGGGCAAGGGAAACAAGAGAAAAAATAAACAAACGGCACTTCATCAGACTAAAGAGCTTCTGCAAGACAAAAGAAACTATGAACAAAATGAAAAGACAGCCCACCAACTGGGAGAAAATATTTGCAAATCATATATCTGACAAGGGGTTAATCTCTAAAATATATAAAGAACTCATACAACTCAAGAACAAACAAAACAAAACAACCTGATCAAAAAATAGGCAAAGGATATGAACAGACATTTTTCCAAAGAAGATATATGGATGGACAATAGGTACATGAAAAGATGTTCAACATCACTAATCATCAGGGAAATACAAATCAAAAGTACAATGAGATACCACCTTACACCTGTTAGAATGGCTATAATTACCGGGACAAAAAATAACAAATGTTGGAGAGGATGTGGAGAAAAGAGAACACTCATACACTGTTGGTGGGAATGCAAACTGGTGCAGCCACTGTGGAAAAAGAGTATGAAGATTTCTCAAAAAATTAAAAATCAAAATACCATATGACCCAGCTATTCCACTACTGGGTATTTATCCAAAGAACTTATAATCAACAATTCAAAGATACTTATGCACCCCATGCTCATTGCAGCATTATCCATGATAGCCAAGATGTAGAAGCAACCCAAGTGCTCTTTGACTGATGAATGGATAAAGAAGATGTGGTATATATACACGATGGAATATTAGCCATAAAAAAGGACAAAATTGTCCCATTTGCAACAACATGGACGGAACTTGAGGGTATTATGTTAACTGAGATAAGCCAGACAGAGAATGACAAACACTGTATGATTTCACTCATGTGGAAGATAAACAACTACATGGATGAGGAGAACAGATTAGTGGTTACCAGAGGGGAAGGGGGTTGGGGAGTGGGCATGAGGGGTAAAGGGGCACGTATATATGGTGACTGACAAATAATAATGTAGAACTGAAATTTTATAATGTTATAAACTATTATGACACCAATAAAAAATTACAGGGATGGTATTTCTCAGGGTTTAGTAAGAATTCATAAGGAAATGCATGTAAAATCAAAACAGGCCTTTAGTCAAGTAGAATTCTCCAGGTCTTCTAAGAAGAGGTTGTAGAGCTCTGAACACAGAAGCAGATGAGCGTGATTTTATAATTGTCTTAAATCTTGAATGGCATATTCTGGATCTGCAGGACACAGAGGCCAAAGAAATGAAAAGTGCGATTGAATAAGACAGATACATGACTGAGTGAGAATGATAAAAAAGTGACTGAATGAAAATAAGGCTGTTTAGGACCCGTTTTGGTGTCTTTTCATGGACTTTAGATAGTTTCCATATTTTAAAATGATTTTAGTTGTCAATATATCAGTAACATGAACTAGCAGGGATAAAAACAAGGACCCAAGATCCCTAAATAGTCCAAATAAAAATAAGATATAAAATAAAAATGTGAAAGTTGCACACAGCCAAAATCTCATGCTGTAGCACACCTGGGAAATACTTTTCCCTTTGCTATAGAGTTTAGAAAGTAAGCAATGTCAGGCTTTTAAACCAAGTGGTATAAATTTAATATGATTCCAGAACTATACTGTGTATGAAATCAGAGATAAGGCAGTGGAAGAAGTAGCCACTCTTTTTCTCTATTCTAATTATCTTCGTTTCAGTGGATTAGAAAATGGTAAATGTAGAAGTCAGGTTGGAGATGGTCCTGAGCTCAATCTCCTGCCAAGTTAAGTCTGATAAATGGCAAGTATGTATAATTAATACTGTCATTTTCCCCTAGACCAAAGGGCGACTGCAGTAACTATAGATTGTAATTGTCATCGTTGTCACATAAAATGTGCTATTATTAAGTTCAGGCTGAATTTTATTGCTGGGAATGCTCATAAATTGAGCGGTCAGTCATTTAAATTACCAAGTAGAGAGCTTTGTGGCTTGTTCTAAAACTACTTTCTAAGACAATGTATTTGACTTTAGACCTCCAGAAACTAATTGCATTTTTTGAACAGACGTTAGACAGGCTGTAACCTATAAGTGAGGATATTCTGACAGACATGCCATGTACACTTATGAATGTTCGTAGGAATCTTACATTTTTGTTTCCAATATTTTTGGTTGTAGGGGCAAGAGAGGAGTGAGGAATAGATGTGAAATGACATATGAGTGGGAGAGATCATTTTGAAATCACACTTATTGCTTTCTTGCAAGATACCTACTTTCCAGAAGGTGATGATAAAAAATTAAATAGTGCAGGATGAAAATTATGGTGGATTTGTTGTTAGTGACATAGAGGATGAGTGTGGGAGGGAAATTTGAATGGAGTAGCAAGAGAAAGAGAACCAGCTAGCAATATGTTACAAAGATTAATAATGACTAATAAGATATTTGATAATACCATTTATTGTTAATTCAGTTTCTTTGTATATTTAAAATCACCATAATTAAAACAACATATGTTTGCCTATAATGCTATGCTAGGTACTCTGATGTGAAAAGCATTGATGTGACACATGGTCTTGTCTTTGGTTTGTTTAATTCTATTTCCATTTCATTTTTAGCATAAAAATAATGTAATTTTAAACTAAAAAATACAAATAGAGGAAAAAATCATATCCCTTTCATATTTATACCACTGCTGTTTCTATGTGAATACATTTCTTCTATATAAGAATAAATTTTTATAGTTGTAATAAGTGCTTATGCAACTTTATGTTTTGGTTTTGTCTGTGCCTCTTTTCTATGATTTTCTATGATTACATAGTATTCTGTAGATCTTCACATAGCTGCCTAGTTCACTCCTATCATTCAATTCTTAAATCAAATATCACTTCCCAGACCTTTAGTCTATATGAGCCTACTCTCTGTCCCAAGTTTCTATCATACTCCTCTTCACAGAATTATTATAATCATAGCAATTAGTGCTATAGTAAATAATTTTGCTTATTCATTTGCTCATTTATTTTTTATCTTCAATTAAAATATGTTTCATGACAGCAGGGACTTGTCTGCCTTATTTATTACTGAATCCCCAGCCCTTAAAACAGGACCTGGCATCTGTAAGTAAATATGTATTGAATGAATAATAAAAAATTTACAGTACCATTCTTCCTTTGTTGGACATAATTTATGTCCACTTTTGTGTTATAATTTATGCATCGAGGGGCATTTTCCATGAATATAAGTGTTTTCAAACTTTAGAAATAAAATGTTAGAAAGCTTAGAAAATAACTCCAAATGTTAGATAATAGGTTAAAGAATCTGAAGATATTTATGTTTCATATATTCAGCAAGTTTTTTAGAAGGCTTGACCAAATGCCAACAGTCTTGTGTTTCTTTTTTTTTTTTTTTGTGGGGAAAACCAGCCCTGAGCTAACATCCGTTGCCAATCCTCCTCTATTTGCTGAGGAAGACTGGCCCTGGGCTAATATCCGTGCCCATCTTCCTCCACTTTATATGGGACACTGCCACGGCATGGCTGACAGGCAGTGCGTCGGTGGGCGCCCGGGATCCGAACCCGCGAACCCCGGGCTGCCAAGCGTGAATTAAACCACTGTGCCGCCGGGCAGCCCCAACAGTCTTGTGTTTCTGTACACTATTAAATTTCGTGTATTACAATTTTAGAAAAGTTCCCATTAAATTAATAGGAAAAAATGATATACCTAAGCTTGTTTATTTTGCTTTTCTTTGGTTTTTAGCAAGTTTGTACTTTTATTTCAATTTTTTTAAATATTATTGGGAAGTAGTATTTTCTCTTTTGTAAATATGTTTGTGTTTATTCCTCTATTTTGTTTTAACATTTTTCTTCTTAATCAATATGAGCTCTTGTGTACTTTAACCCTTTGAGATGACAAGCTTAGTTGTATTCAATTAAACCATTATTTAGAAAGGTGACACTATGAGTTTGTTGCAAGAAGGAATGAAGTACCATCCTTTAATACCCCTGAATTGATGTAGTGAAGGAGGTAACCATTATGGCCCCCACTGTTGAGCACCCATTATGTAGGTTATGTTAAATACTGTGGTCAGTGCTTTATATCAATTAATTCTCACAGTGAGTCTGCAAAATTGGTAGTTTATTTCTATTTAAAGATGTGAAACTGAGACTCAATGAGATTAAATAACATGCCCAAGGTAGCACAGTTACTAAGTGTTGGGGCCATGATCTAAACTCAAATCTGTTTTCTCCCACAGTCTGCACACTGTGTACTATGCCAGATATTACCTTTGAGATGAATATATAGATGATTAACAAGGCAGAGTAACACAGATGTCACTGAGAAAGATACTAGAAATGAAAAATCTGGAAACATTGACTGATGACATTAAAATGTGCATTTTTTAATTTAGTTGAATCATCACATGTTTTAAATAAATCAACAAGAGTGATGTTAGCATCATGGTGGAGTGAGGCTTTCCCTTTGAATCTATGCCCCCTAAGACACAACAAAAACATTGTTCACATACCAACAGAGGGCAATCAAACACTACAAAGGACTTCTAAGAGACCCACGCCTTGGTACATCTGACAGTGGAGGCACGGAAAGACTCAAAGGACTTGACGAGAGGTAAGGAGATTTACTCCCCCTCCCCATTCGATCAGCAATGCCAGATAATGCAGCTTATGGGGGGGGTGGCCCTCTGCAGGAAAACTGTCACCCTCCAGGTGATCTCACAGACTGTCAAGAGATTCCCCTGGGGCAGCAACGACGGACTGTGGCAGGGGTGTGATCAACATCCAAGCACCCCAGGAGAGGAGTAGAGTGGATAGTGAGGGAAGAAGAAAGCCCCTGGGATGAGCAGGCAAAAGAGAGAGCACCTCCCCCCACATGCCTTGTCTTTGAGCACAATCCCTCTGGGGACTGCAGGGAGCTCAGAACACACAGCTCACAACCACCACCCAGTGGCAGCAGGTGGAAACGGCAGGACCAGATATCCTCAAGATGAGAAATAGCAAAGGAAAATCAGCCAGCTCTATGCAAAAGTATCTTAAGTCTCCAGACCAAGAGGAAAAAGGCAAACACTCAGAAACCAACCCTGAAGGCACAGAAATCTATAACCTAAATGACAGAGAGTTCAAAATAGCTGTCATAAAAAAACCTCAATGAATTACAAGAGAACTCAGAGAGACATTTCAATGAATTCAGGATTCTTCACAAAAAAGATTGAAACCATAAAGAAAAACCAATCAGAAATATTGGAGATGAAAAACACAATGGACGAGATAAAGGAAAACCTGGAATCTTTAAAGAGTCAAACTGACAATATGGAGGAAAGAATTAGCATTATCGAGGATAACCATGCAGAAATGCTCCATATAGAGGAGGCGAGAGAACTAAGGCTAAAAAGAAATGAAGAAATACTTTGAGAAATATCAGACTCAATTAGGAAAAGTAACATAAGGATAATAGGTATTCCAGAAGGAGAAGAAGGGAAAAAGGAGCAGAGAGTTTGTTCAAAGAAATAATAGCTGAGAACTTCCCAAACTTGGGGAAAGAGTTCGAAATATATAAATAGGAAAATACCAACTCCATGGCATATAGTAGCAAAGCTGACAAACGTCAATGACAAAGAAAAAATATTAAGGGCAGCTAAACATAAAAACAAAATAACATACAAAGGAAACCCCATCAGGCTCTCAGCTGATTTCTCAACAGAAACTCTACAGGCTAGGAGAGACTGGAATGATATATTCAAAATCTTGAAAGATGAAACCTTTCAGCCAAGAATACTTTATCCAGTGAAAATATCTTTCAAATATAATGGAGAGATAATAACTCTTCCTGATAAACAAAATCTAAGGGAGTTCATCACCACAAGACCCCCACTACAGGAAATGCTCAAGAAGGCCCTTATGCCTAAAAAAAAAAAAAAAAAAAAGAGAGAGAGAGAGAGAGAGACAGGGTGTATAAAGTTTTGAGCAAGGAGGAAAACAAGGAGACTAAGCCAGAAAAATTGCAGTTGAAAAACACCAAGAATGAATATAAACTCATCACTTTAAACATATACTTACAACACAAGATGGAATAAGTAATGACAACAACAAATTAGAAGGAGAAGAGGAAAGGGGTTGAATCGACTTAGTCTAAGGAAACAAGAGGCATTAGAAAATTCACTATCTTATCCAGGAGATCTTTCATATAAACCTCACAGTAACCATTAAACAAGTAACCAGAATAGAACCACATATGACAAATAAAGAGAAAACAAAAAGAATCATCATGCAGAACTACCTCACTGAATTGGCAGTCCGAAACACATGGGACAAGAAACAAAGGAAATGCAAAAGAACCAGAAAATGAGTGATAAAATAGCAACATTAAACCCTCATATATCTATAATCATTCTAAATGTAAACTGATTGAATTCCCCAATCAAAAGACACAAAGTGGCAGGATGGATTAAAAACCAAGATCCAAAATTTGCTGCCTCCAGGAAACACATCTCAGCTCGAAAGACAAACACAGACTCAAAGTAAAAGGATAGAACACAATACTCCAAGCTGATGGCAAACGAAAGAAAGCAGGAGTTGCCATATTTATATCAGACAAAGTAGACCTCAAGATAAAAAAAGGTAATGAGAGACAAAGAGGGGCAATATATAATGATAAAAGGGACACTTCAGCAAGAAGACATATCACGTATAACTATCCATGCACCCAACACAAGGGGAACCATGTACATAAAACTATTAAAAAACCTAAAAGGAGATATTAACAACAACACAATAATAGTAGGGGATCTCAACACCCCACTTACATCAATGGATAGATCATCCAGAAAAAAAGTCAATAAGGAAATAATGGACTTAAACAAAAAGCTAGACAAGATGGACTTAATAGATATATACAGAGCACTCCACCCAAAAATGGCAGATTACACATTCTTCTCAAGTGCACAAGGAACATTCTCAAGGATAGATCATATGTTGGGAAACAAAGCAAGCCTCTATAAATTTAAGAAGATTGAAATTATAACAAACATCTTTTCTGATCATAATGCTATTAAACTAGAAATCAACTGCAAGAAAAAAACTGGGAAAGAGACAAAGATGTGGAGACTAAACAACAAGCTACTGAACAACCAATGGATCATTGATGAAATTAAAGGAGAAATCCAAAACTATCTGGAGACAAATGAAAATGAAAATACACCATACTAACTCATATGGGATGCAGCAAAAGTGGTCCCGAGAGGGAAATTCATAGCAATAGAAGCCCACCTTAACAAACAAGAAAAATCCCAAATAAGTAACCTTAAACTGCACCTAACAGAATTAGAAAAAGAAGAGCAAATTAAGACCTGAATCAGCAGATGGAGGGAAATAATAAAAATCAGAGCAGAAATAAATGAAATTGAAACCAAAAAAAAAAAAAAAATGGAAAGGACCAATGAAACAGAGAGCTGGTTCTTTGAGAACATAAACAAAATTGACAAACCCTTAGCCAGACTCACTAAGAAAAAAAGGGAGAGGACTCAAATAAATAAAATTAGAAACAAAAGAGGAGAAATTACAATGGATATCACAGAAATACAAAGGGTTATTAGAGAATATTATGAAAAACCATATGCCAACAAATTGGACAATCTAGAGGAAATAGATAAATTCTTGGACGCATGTCACCTCCCAAAACTGAACCAAGAAGAAATAGAGAATCTGAGTAGATCAATCACAAGTAAAGAGATTGAAACAGTAATCAAAAACCTCCCCCAAAATAAACGTCCAGGACCATATGGCTTCCCTGGAGAATTTTACCACACATTCAAAGAAGATTTAATACCTATCCTTCTCAAACTATTCCAAAATATAGAGGAAGATGGAATACTTCCTAACACACTCTCTGAGGCCAACATCAACCTGATACCAAAACCAGACAAGGACAATGCAAAGAAGGAAAACTACGGGCCAATATCACTGATAAACATAGATGCAAAAATCCTCAAAAAAATATTGGCAAACTCAATACAGCAAGACATCAAAAAGATCATACACCATGATCAAGTGGGATTTATACCAGGATCACAGGGATGGTTCAACATTGGTAAATCAATCAATGTGATACACCACATTAACAAAATGAAGAATAAAAACCACATGATCATCTCAATCGATGCAGAGCAGGCATTCAACAAGATCCAACATCTATTTATGATAAAAACTCTCAACAAAATGGGTATAGAAAGAAAGTACTTCAGCATAAGAAGGGCCATATATGACAAACCTATAGCTAACATCTTACTCAATGGGGAAAAACTAAAAGCCATTCCCTTGAGGACAGGAACAAGACAAGGGTGCCAACTCTCACTGGTCTTATTCAACATAGTACTAGAGGTTTTGGCCAGAGCAATTAGGCAAGAAAAAGGAATAAAAGGACTCCAAAAAGGCAGCGAAGAAGTGAAACTCTCACCATTTGCAGATGACATGATCTTATACATAGAAAACCCCCAAAATCCATTGGAAAACTACTAGAAATAATCCTCAACTACAGCAAGTGTCAGGCTATAAAATCAACTTATGAAAATCAGTTGCATTTCTGCATGCTAATGATGAACTAACAGAAAGAGAACTGAAAAAGACAATCCCATTTATAATTGCAACAAAAAGAATAAAATATCTGGGAATATATTTAACCAAAGAGGTGAAAGACCTATTCAATGAAAACTGTAAGACACTATTGAAAGAAATTGATGAAGACATAAAGAAATGGAAAAATATTCCATGCACATGGATTGGAAGAATAAACATAGTTAAAATATCCATACTACCTAAAGCAATCTACATATTCAATGCAATCCCAATCAGAATCCCAATGATATTCTTCATGGAAATAGAACAAAACATATTGAAATACGTATGGGGCAACAAAAGACCCTAAATAGCTAAAGCAATCCTCAAAAGAAAGAACAAAGCTGGAGGCATCACAATCCCTGATTTCAAAACATACTACAGAGCTATAATAATCAAAACAGTATGATATTGGCAGAAAAATAGACACACAGATCAATGGAACAGAATTGAAAGCCCAGAAATAAAATCACACACCTATGGACAGCTAATCTTCAACAAAGGAATGAAGAACATACAATGGAGAAAGGGAAGTCTCTTTAGTAAACGGTGCTGGGAAAATTGAACAGTCACATGCAAAAGAATGAAAGTAGACCATCTTCTATCACCATACACAAAAACCAACTGAAAATGGATTAAGGACCTGAAAGTGAGACCTGAAACTATAAAACTCTTAAAACAAAATATAGGCAGTGCACTAGTTGACATCAGTCATAAAGGGATCCTTTCAGATTCCATGTCTACTCGGACAAGGGAAAGAAAAGAAAAAAAAAACAAGTGGGACTTCATCAGACTACCGAGATTCTACAAGGCAAATGAAACCAGGATGGAAATGAATAGACAACCCACCAGCTGGGAGAAAATATTTGCAAATCATATATCCTACAAGGGATTAATGTCCATAATATATAAAGAACTCACACAACTGAACAACAAAAAAACAAACAACCCAATCAAAAAATAGGCCGAGGATATGAACAGACATTTTTCCCAAGGAAGATATACAGATGGCTAACAGACACATGAAAAGACGTTCAACATCACTAATCATCAGGGAAATGCAAATCAAAGTTATGCCAAGCTATCACCTTATACCTGTTAGAATAGCTATAGCTATAATCACCAAGAAAAACACAACAAATATTGGAGAGGTTTTGAGAAAACGGGAACCCTAATTCACTGCTGGTGGGAATGCAAACTGGCGCAGCCTCTATGGAAAATAGCATGGAGTTTCCTCAAAAAATTAAAAATAGAAATACCTTACGATCCAGCAATCCCACTACTGGGCATCTACCCAATGGACGTGAAATCAACCATCACAAGAGGCTTATGCACCCCTATGCTCATTGTGGCATTATTCACTATAGCCAAGAAGTGGAAGCAGCCCAAGTGTCCCTCAGCTGATGATTGGATAAAGAGGATATGGTATACATATATACAATGGAATACTACTCAGCCATGAAAAAGACAGAATTGTCCCATTTGCAACAACATGGATGGACCTAGAAGGTATTATGTTAAGTGAAATAAGGCGGAGAGAGAAGGACAAACACCACATGATTTCACTCGTAAATGGAATATAAATTAACACAAGGACAGAGAGAACTGGTGGTGGTTACCAGGGGGAAGGGGGGTGGGTGGGCACAAGGAGTGAAGGGATGCATCCACATGGTGATGGACAAAATAATGTACAACTAAAATGCCACAATGTTATAAACTATTAAGACATCAATAAAAATTAAAAAAAATAAAAATAAAAAATAAATCAACAAATATATTAACTTTTCCTTTAATATGCAAATACAAAATTTGTAATATTGTGGTTTAGATTGCTAACTAAAATAGTTTAGTTTTGCTGGTTCTATAAAATATTGAAGAATGGTTTAAAGACCTATGAACATATTCTCTGGTTCTTTTGTTTGGACAAACGTAGGCTGGACAATATTTTTACTGAAGTTTACATGATGTTTTAATAGATGATGTAAAAACTGTTGTTTCTAGGACATATTGACAATCAAGGTCTCAGCTTCAGAACTCTCAGTGGGATTTACTTACTTTTTCACATTCTGTTTCCAGATAAATCAGTTTAGAGAATATATGATTTCCTATGCTGATATTGGTGGCATGGGATTATTTGAACATCACTGGCCTGGGTATTATCAGCATTATTGTGACAAACAAATACTCTTTGAAGACTCACATGGTATAATCCTACTTTTTAAGACATAAAATCACATACTTGCACAGAAGGTATGATGTAGGGAACAGAGGAAGTGAAAAAAAAAAGCTTTTTAAAAAATGATTAATCTCATGCTGCCGAGGAAAAAGATGCCTCCAGTCAGACAAACTCTTTCTGTGAGTTGCTCTAGATATCTTTGTGTTGATAAAGGGACATAATAGCATTTTATGTTTCATTTACTGCGGGAGAGACAGAGGGGAGAATCTCTCAGAATAGCTGAGCTCAAATCTCTCCCCATGTTCTCTGCCCCTCCCTGTTCACCTACATGTCTGTGGAGGGGTTGTGAATATCTGGCAGAGACTTACAGAATTAAGAAGATGAGGATTGCCTTCCTCACATCCTGTAGCTATCTCTCTTGTTATGACCTGAACTGGTAAATTTTTATCATGATCCAAAAAGGTATGAGGAAAAGAAATGCTACAAGTCATCTGTTGGCCACAACTTACAGAGAAGCCTTTCTTTGAATTGATCTTTTTTTGCTGTGAAGAATCATGCGATAATATTTATATTTTGATAAACCTTTAAACTGCCATTTTCACCTCTCCCTTTTTCTTTGGTGACTAAACTCCATAATTTACTTTAATTTGCAATGTGGTTAACTTTATTCCTATCAAATGTGTGAGTTGACATAGGAATAGTTTAGTTTTACAAAAGTGTGTCAGTATTCTGGAAATTAAACAGTGTGTGCTGGGATGTGATGCTAGACTGAGCTATGCTAACTAAGCACTATCTGGGCATCAGATGATGTGGATTTTAATACAGATTATATGACTGTATCTTAGATGAAGAATTTAATCTCTCTGGGTCTCTGTTTCTTTATCTATGAAAGCAGCTTGTTAAAACTAGGTGATATCAACATTATCATGGAATCCTCAATTTCTGGGACACCATCACTTCCTTTTAAGGGGTATATGTGGAAACTGGATCCTGTATTCTATGGCAAACCATCATCTTATGTTTGCATAACGTAACACCTTTGACTTGTCACAGCAGTTTTACCTGCATTAGCTCATTGAATCAGCACCACAATGCTGTAAGTAAGGTGGGGAGGTATAATTATCCACGAAAAGAGGTGCAGAAGCTGAGATTCAGATCAGTTATATGACCAAACCGAGGCCACACAACGAATTCCAACCAGAGCGGATGCCCTGGGTACTCTAATAAAGGTTTAATAATTGATAATATCGTGGTGTCGGAATGCCTACTGGCTTCCCACTGAATTTGCTTCTGCTTGAGGCAAAAAAATAATTTCTCCTTAATCTGGTTTGCATCCAGAATTCTCTAAGTAGCGCTTACTAACTCCAGATAGAGGAAATAGAAAGTAGTGCCCAGAAGGTGGTAAGAACCCACAGTGTCTTTGTGAACTGGATCTGCCTGGATCCAGGTGATCAGTTGGCGGCTGGGCTCCAGTGTTTCAGGGACATCAGCCTGTGAGAAGTCCTTGATGGCTGATAGCCCCCATACTGTTCCTTTCTATTAAGACATAATGTTTCTTTGCTAATACTAATGATTTTGAAGTGTATATTTATGGCCAGCATTCTTGAAGAATCTTTCCTGAAAAGAAAAATAAAATAAGGTAGAACAAGGTAGAATACTATGAGGTCATAGCTGAAACAGGATCTATTCCTAGAGACAAGAATACGGCAATGAACAAGCTATTGTGGAGGGATGGCAGATCCCCCAAATGCTTGCAACCTGTCTCGGTGAACAGAGCATTTATATGACAATGAGTTAATATGTAAATTGCAGTTTTAGTCCCTAGTTTCTGAAAACATGCCAATGTATCATTTTGAAAATGTTATTATGCTTTCCTGAAACAAGACTAAGTCCTGTGAATAAACTTGGGCATTTATCAAACCCAGATTATGTCAGAAAAAGACATGATTCAAAGTAGTGGTTTGGTTTATCTACTATGTCATGTGTGTCCTGCTGACAGGAGTTTATTTATATGTTTATGGTTCTCTTTGCCATGGTGACTATACCTTTATATTTGATATTTTTGTTTTACTTATAAAAAGCAAGCTCTATGCAGAATTAAAATATTAGTATTGATTATTATGGATTTCTTTTTCCTAGACAGGGTCATATAATCTCTTGATTAAAAGAGAGAGTCTTAGAGGAGATAAAACATTAGTGTAAACTGGATGTTTTGGCCTATGATGACTACATATCAAACAAAAGGAGAATAATAATCTCAATTATAAAAATACTGAGATACCCAAAATAATTTTGAGATTTGAAGGAGTTGAATGCCTCTATGTGTTAACAGTCCCTCAGTTTATGGAAATAAAATTTTACAAAAACAACTCTTTTATTTCAGGCATTTCTGTTTCTAGAAAAATTGGAAAAAGACTTCTCCTATTGTTTCTTAAAGTAAGAAGCAGCACTGAACTGAAAGCCAGGGCACCCAAGTTCTAATGCCGCCTGTTCGTCTTTGGGCAAATTTCATTCCATCCTCTGCTGCTGAAAAACTTTGTCTCAAACAAGGAAACCAAAAACCAATAAAGCAAAGCCTATGTATATTTGAGGAACTTGGAAGAAAAATGAAATAGAAATTAGATACCCTTTTACAGGCATGAAAATAAGCACCTTTACAATGCCTGTAAGAAATTTAATGATCTAACTTTTAAATATTCCCTTTATTAACTTTGTAATAATGGTAAGGAATATGAATTTAAGGGAAATAGACACAAGTGTTGGGCATGATCTACACGGGCAGGAGACTAACTGGGATGTCTGGAATCTTTATCTAAACGTGCACATCTGATCCAAATATTCTGCCTGACTTGATTAGGGAAAAAAAAATCAGGTCATCTAGGCTGTTTAGTCAAACCATGAATTAGTCAGTCAAATACTTCTTATTGGTCTGAATGGATTAGCTGATATGTTTATTCATTCAGCTAATTCAGACATCAGTTATATGTCAAGCAATGTGCTACGGACACAAAGAGGAAACAGACGTAATCCTTGCCTTTAAGGATTTCATAGACTATGGTTGACTCAACTATAATCCAAGGTACTGAGTTAAATACCATCTAAATTGAGCCTGCTGTAGGCGGCTGCTTGGTAGATTCAGCAGGGTGAGTTGAGGAACAGCAAGCATGTGTCTAGAGGATGAGACACTTCTGGTCGAAATAAATGTAATTCAGGAAAAAGCTCTGCAGAGGGCTTTGGGATTTGGAGAATTTGTTGGTCCACTTATTGTTTGCATTCTTCAGTCTCAATCCAGATGGCATTCAGCCAGGGCTGAGAATAACAAACTTCGTTTCCAGCTTTTTTACATTTACTAGCCCAAATTTACTGGCTTCCTTTCTGCCTAGTATCATCCAGAGACACTTCCTTTCCTTGCTCTTTGATTAAACAGAAAGACAGAAAGTCAGATGAGTACAGAAGATTGTTTATAGATAAGTAACATGACTAGGGAAAGGGAAAAGGAACTACTACTCCATATGTCAAGATGAGTTGCTTAATGAAGCTATCACTTGATATCTTAGAATGTCACTAATGACACTTAAAACTGGTCCCTCCTATTTGTATTCAAAGATAAGTAAATGAGGCCTAACAGGAGGTGGAAGAGTGATGTGCATTCAGGTCTTGGGTGTAGCTCACTGATCTTTAGACCACAGCATGAAAAACTATGGGAAGGAGATTTTTAAATGCCTTTTTAGTGTTCCTCTTGGTAGTCCCCCTATGCGCATTGGATAGAAATGTGAAGAAGGAGACAATGTGTATTTATGATAATTCTGTTGAGACTTTAGTATGCAGTGTGATTATCATTTAAAAACAATTCAGTTAAGGCTATGTCTAATGAGAGAGGCAAAGGCCATGTTGAAATATTCTCTGCTGACAAAATCCAGCTATGTCCGAGGCATAAAATCACCCTGACTTTTGGTCCTCAGATAGTGACACTGAGGATTTGCAGGGACAGCACTTTAATCAAAAGACCAGCTGCTGCATTGTAATGGCACTGGTGAAACGAACAGTGCAATATTCCCAGGAAGCCAAGGGATTCTTTCAGATTGTTCACGAGAGAGTAAAGGCTTTGTCTTTCCTCGAAAACAGGAGGAAATGCTGAGATTCAATTTAAAAATTGTCTAGTTCAGAAGTTTATTTTTAAGATGTGTGTCATATCTGACAAGATTTTGCTGCATTTTTTTCTGCCACAAAATGAATTATAATCTTTTATATGCTCTTACATTCAAGTGTCTCAATCACACCTGCATTGAATATTAACTTAGTTATTAGTTGCGTAGACATTAGAATTATCTAAATCTTTATTTAAATGGATTAATGATAGCCAAATGCTGCTCAAGGAACCATCTGTCTTGTTCACGTTCTTCCGCTCTTTCTCTCCAGATCCCAGTGTGGATTACATTGTAGAACTGAATTAATTCATAAACTTTTCATTCAGTTATGCTGGTTTCACCAGGATGGGTTGCCAGCAGATTCTGCTTTCATTGCCTTGCCTAGAATTTAATAGACGGATCTCTGAAAGGCGCGGGGCAAGTTGTGCAATCAATAAATCTGAGGCAAGCACATCTTGAGTCTGAGTGCTTGCGTCTAGCACTGCATAGACTAAGTGCTATGCAGACAGGCTCTAACAGCGCACTTTTTAGAGGACATCTTGGATTAATTGAGTGCATCGCAAAATAAGGAAGAGGAAGTGAGTGAGTGATAAGGTTACACACATCACCACAGTATACGATGATCTTAACTTTGGATCTGGATTTTAGCACACCAGGAAAAGAGGCTGATGGGGTGGAAAGAGAACAGGATGAATTTGAGAGGAGAGGATTAGCAAATTAAAGGTTCAGATAGAGTGTAAGTGGCTTCAAAGAATACAAAACCAAGGGTTCATAAGGGATTGCATTTTACTTAATTCCCTCTTAAATAAGCATTAAGATATTGAGGCAGAAACTTCGGATTTTATGTTGTATTAACCGATTAAATACTTACTAAGTAGTTTTGCATTCAGAGTTCAGTTAGGCAGCTGTGGTATATCAGAAGCTTTGAAATCTGATAGTTAAAGGTGGAGGTCTGCAAACTAGTCCCCTGGCCAAATCTGGCCACTACCTGTTTTGTACTTCTGCAAGGGCAGTGTTGAATAGTTGAAACACTGCGTGATCTGCACAGCCTGACAGCTTGACTCTCTGGTGCTTGATAGAAAAAGTTACTGAGGCCTCGTCTAAGATAAACCCCAGTTCCACTGTTGCTTAATGTGGGATTCAGTGATCTCACAAGCTAAGATTTATTGCGGACTATTGTGTGCTGAGCATTTTTCTTAGACCTTTACTCATCTCCTTTGGCCCTCATGACACTTGCACGAGATAGCTGCCATTTTATGAATATTTTAAAAGAAGAAATTGAAGCATAGAAACGCTAAAAACTTGCCGCTTAATCGCATAGCTACTAAGTAATCGAATTGAGAATTGGACCCTGGCAATCTGACTCCAAAGACTATGCTATCCATTTTCTAATTCTCAATTTCTCATTTATAAAATAAGGATAGTGATACCTTTTTAAACAGCGTTATTATTAGGATTGAATTAGTTAAAAATATAATTTTTATAAAAAATATAAAAGCCCTTGGCAGAAAAGTTGATACTTAATAGGTTAGTTCCTCATTTCCTTCTAACCTCTATACCAATATTTTCTAAATATCTCCTAGCTTACTTGTTAACATACACATTGGAGTTCCTGGACCCAAAGATTCTGGAAGAGAGGCTAAAAATATACTTTATAAAAGTACCCCTGGGTTATTTCATTGTAGTCAGGGTGGCACTTTGAAAAATCCTGGGTCATTGTAGATATGAAAAGGGAGAGGGTAGAAGATTCTGCCCTCCAAAAAGATCAAACTTGTGTACATAAAGACATAACCATTGTAATGAACACCCAAATCCAAGGTTATGAATAAGTCCTAGAGAAATTCAGAGGAGGGAGAACTTATTGTGAGAATCAGAGTTAAAATTATGGAATGAGAAATAGGAAAAGCCACAGAAACACATAAAGAAAGAAAGAGCAGGGAGAACTGGCCAAAATATAAGCTGCCCTAAATGAATGTGTAAACAAATTTGGAAACTAACCTGAGGGGGCATTCACAAGATATTTCTGAAAATTCAGACTGTCTGTATCTGCCAGGAGGAGACACAGGGACTCTGCACAAGGAGGAGTCATGGTTCTTGCTCTCAGGGAGTTTACAATTTAGTTGGGGAGGCAATGGTGCAAACAATGGGTACAGTACAATATTGAAAATTTATAATAAACAGATAATCAATCTTGCATATCAGTAAGGAAGAGGCACCAACTCACTCCACCTTGGGGAAGCAAGTAGGTTTTATGGAGGAGTCAACAATACCAATGGGAAGACAGTCGAAACATAAAGACCATGAGATGCAAAATAGCAAGAATAACCAAGGAACATTAATGGAAAAGTTCAAGATGATGTCAAAGAACAATACATAACTTTTCTACCAAAATGTGACCGAAAGTCAGAAGAGTTAGGCCAAAGTACCCATGAACAAACACTTTTGAGTTTAATAGATATGTTAATTGCAAAGTAACATTTCAAAGATGCTGTCGCTCCCACTCTCGCTCATTCTGAGGTCAGCAAGCACAGCTTGTTCATAGTTACAAGTCACTGGTTTTAGGAAATTTGGTGGTATGGGATGGAAAGATCCCCAAAAGGTCCACTCTAAGGGCATTTTGTTAAAAGCCTTACGATGGTTCTTCACTTAGGATAAACTCAAAATCAAATGTGAAATTTTTAAGTGATGATATAGATGACTAAAAAATAAAGTTAAACCGACTTTATGTCTAAATTTTGCAGTACAAGTACCTTCTATCTTTGGCCTAATTTTGAAAGATTAGCCTCCTTCAACGTATCTCTCTCCATTTTCCCTTCCTCCCCCTTTCCTTCTGTCTTTTGAAATATTTTAAATATAGAAAATAACACCACCCAATTTAATCAACTCTCAACATTTTGCCATATTTGCATCCTTTTCATCTTGACTTTAAACAACATTTTAAAGATAGGGTAGGACTAAAAGCCTCCTTTGTATGTCTCTCCAAGCTTTTCCCCTTTATTCTTTCTTCAGAATTAATCACTGTTCTACTGTGTGACCTTGGTGTTTATCATTCCCAAAAAGTTTTTGCTATATGTTAGATAGCTATAAAAAATATCAGGTATTAACTACATATTTAAAATTTCTAGTATCATTACACATAATTCTGAAGTATGCATTTTTACTGAAAACTGTGTTTTTGTGTTTATTCTTATTTAATTTTCCAACTCAAGCTTGTTAATTTTAACTGCTCTCTAATATTCCACTGTGTGACTGTGCCACAAGTTATTAGTCCATTTTCCTGATAAAGGACATTTGGTTTGTTTCCAATTGTTAGCTATGACAGATCTTATTGCAATGAGTATTCTCATAGGTATTTACTTGTGTACTTGTGTGAGATTTTATTTGGGGCAGTGGTCTCATCAATGCCTGGAGATGGCAATCACTCCACCCTTGTCTGAGCCTTACCCTTAGAGATTCTTTTTTTTTTTTTTTTGTGAGGAAGACCAGCCCTGAGCTAACATCTGTAGCCAGTTCTTCTCTTTTTTGCTGAGGAAGACTGGCCCTGGGCTAACATCCGTGCCCATCTTCCTCTACTTTATATGGGACACCGCCACGGCATGGCTGACAAGCAGTGCATCGGCAGGCGCCCGGGATCCGAACCTGTGAACCCCGGGCTGCCAAGCGCGGACTAAACCGCTGCGCCACCGGGCGGCCCCACCCTTAGAGATTCTTATTCATTTGTTCTGGGGCCGGGCTTAGGTACTAGTATTAAAGATAAAACAAAGGAAAAACTCCTTAGGTAATTTAATGCATAGTAATAATTGAGAATCCATCTCTAAGCATGGTTGCTGGGTTGTAGAATATGCATATTTTCAAATTTGTTAGATTTATCAACAACTTGTTCTCCCTTTAACAATAAGTGTGTGTTCCAGTTAAACTACAGCCTAACCAATACTTGGATTTGTCTCTTTATTTTTGTTTGTTTAGTTGTTAATCTAATTAGTTGAAATGGTATATCATGTGGTTTTTAATTGTATTTCCTAGATTACAAGTGAGATGAGTTTTGTTTTATTTTATTGTACATTTAAATTCTCACTACTGTGAACTCTCTATTTATTTGTTTTGCTCATTTTTCAACTGGATTTTTAATCTTCTTATTACTTATTTGTATGAGTTTTTAATATCATCCAAATATTGCTCTTTTATCAGTTGTATGTGCTACTGATATTTTCCTCGAGTATGTGACTTTTTTCACTTTATTTATGGTAATTTTTTTCATACTGAAATATTTTATTTTGATGTCAGTTTTATTCATGATATTCATTATGGCTTGTGTTATTTGTGACTTATTTTAGAAATTCTTCCCTATACTGAGGTGACAAAATGTATTCCCCTGTATTTCTTCTAAAAGCTTAAAATTTTAGCTTTTCACATTAGATTGTTAACCCACATGGAATTTATATTTATGTATGTTACAAGGGCATTGTAGTGGCTAGGGTTTAAGTGGTGAACAGATAGTAGCAAAGTAGCCTGGTGTCCTACGTGCTAGTGGTGTAGAGAGTGTTGGAGGAGAAAAGCAGATTGCAAAGTAAGTTGTGATGTTAGGTTTGGTTGAGAGGTAAGAAGACAACAGTGGGAGAGCTCAATCCAAGGAAGGACAGTGCTTTGAGAAGCAAACAACTCAAAGTTTTAAACATGGTAGAGTGATCAAACAGGATATGGGGCAGAGGGAAATCTGGATTTGGCAGTCAGTAAGGATGTGGTGAACTATGAGATTTGGGGGATATAGAAGGTCATAGATTTGCATTTAATTATTTAAAAGCAATGGAAAGAGGGGAAGTAAAATACAGTGAACAAAGAGCTGCAACTGCACACCACTAAGAAAACTGAAGAGAAGAGGAGAGGAAATGGGAGACGCAAGCAGACAGGCTTCTTTGAGTGGTGTGGAAGAAATGGAAATGGGAAGGGGGGTAATTATAGGTATCTCCATCTCAGGGGCACATATAAAACCTGCTGCAAGACCCGGGACCTGCCTTTCACTTAGGTTGTCATCTTGTTAGACTTTCTCCTATGATGATGTGACTATAATATGAGATAAAATCTGGCCCTATTTTGGAAGATTTTGAGGGGCAACATCTCACTAAACAGCAAATAATTTGCAGAGGGAGCTTATGTTCCTGTGGTGTCTTTTGGTTGCGTTTATTGTTTTCAGATGGAGAACTACCCTCACCAAATCTGCCAGAAAAGTCTATGGCAGGAATCAGTAAATTAGTGTTCATGGGGCAAAAATGGCATTCTGTCTGTTTTTATAAATAAAGTTTTATTGGAACATAGCCACACTCATTTGTTTATGTATTGCCTGTGGCTTTCCTACTACATTGGCAGAGTTGAATAGCTGAGACAGAAACCATATAACCTACAATGTCTAAAAAACTTTGTTATCTAGCACTTTTCAGAAAAAGTTTGCCAACCCCTGATCTATAATTTTGAGAACTTTCTCTAAAGTGTTGTCATTTAGCAGGCTGCTAATGCAACATAGGATGATGGATTGGGAGAAAACCTTGGTAATTGCCAAGCACTGCTGAAGGTCATGGAGACCATGCAGGGGAAGGGGCATTATTCAGAAGAGTCAGGCTAAGTGACAGTCCCCAGTGGAATTGCCAGATTCAGCAAATAAAAATACAGGGCACCCAGTTACATTTGAATATCAGATGAAAAAAATAATTATTTTGGATAAGGATGTCCCATGCAATATTTGGGACATACTTACACTCAAAAAAGCCTGGTTGTTTATCTGATACTACACATTAACTGGGTATCCTGTGTTTTCTCTGGCCACCCTAGTCCCCAGGGAGCAGAGTAGTGCTTCAGAGTGGACTCTGAACACAGACAGCCTGAGTTCAAATACTGGCTCCACCTCTCCCTGGCCAAGTGGCTTTCAGTAGCACATTTAGCCCTCTATGGCTCGGTTTCCTCATCTGTAATACGAGAAGAACAGATTTTACCTCAAAGGATTAAGTGAGTTCACACGTACGAAGCTTTTTAGAATAGTGCCTGTCACAAAATAAGTCTTCTGTACATGTTTACTCTTATTAATTATGCAGCAAAATAAATCAGAATGAGAGAAGAACTTCGAATCTTCTTGGATACAAATACTGTGAAGGAATGTGTGAAGAGAGGTGTGGTCGAAGAGGCAGGTATCCAATCAGAAGCAGATGGACTGGTCTGGCATCTGTTTAGAAGCAACTGGCGTGGACTGCAGTCTCTCCTTGGAGGGCTCATTTTGTAAAAAAACATGCAGTTGGTCTGAGATGCAGAGTCCCTTATCATTAAGTGTCTCGGATCCCAGAGTGGCATTATCACTTCAAATTACTAAGCAGAGGTCATATAATTGTTGCATAACAAGAAATTAGGTAGAACGCTTATCTTAGTCAATAAATCTTAGGCAGTATTACTTTGTCTTATTGGAATGGTCCCAACTATTTACCATCATGGATCCTATTCCAAAAAAGACCATTTCTTAAATTCCTCAAAATGGAATATGCTCTAGAAAAGCAAAAAGACTAGTGGTCATATTCTTGATTCCAATGAGAGAGTTTTTAATTGCAAAAATTAGCTTCCACTTTATACTTATGACTGATTTTTCATAATGCCTTTAAATCTAGGGCATGATGTGATAATTCAGAAAGTGACAGCAATGTGGTAACTGAGGCTAAAGGGACACCTGTCTCAAATAGTGAAGCTCATTTTGGAACTTGGTGAGATTCTTGTATCAGTCAGCTATGAGAGATGATGAAAGTAGGTTTTAAAACTTTGGCTTGCCTCGTCAGGATGCATAAAAGGTCTAGATCAAAAGGTGTTCTCTAGTACAGGTCTTCTGTGATTACAATTTACATCTTCTTGTAAACCAAGAATTTTATTTAAAATTGTTTTCAGAACCAGCCTGGTGGTGTAGCGCTTAAGTGTGCATGCTCTGCTTCAGCAGCCCGGGGTTTGCAGGTTCGGATCCCGGGCACAGACTGACGCACGGCTTGTTGAGCCATGCTGTGGGAGTGTCCCATATAAAGTAGAGGAAGATGGGCACAGATGTTAGTTCAGGGCCAATCTTCCTCAGCAAAAAGAGGAGAATTGGTAACAGTTGTTAGCTCAGGGTTAATCTTCCTCACACACACAAAAATTATTTTCAAAAATGGACTTGTTTCCTTATTTATTAGTTCTCTATCTTTAACTTTCATTCATCTTTCTAACAATATGTTGTTCACATAAATAGAGCTCACTGTACAATGTTATCTGTACCCACGCTATTTCAATATTTTAGTCTTAAATAGTCCAATCTAGTGACCATCTGCTGGGAATAGAGGCACCAACTTTCTCTTGGCATGGATTCCGTGTATTTATGTCAATATAAGGCTTTTATTTGTGCCCTGACAATAACAAATGTACTTATGGAAATACAAGGTGGTTGAGCAATAGATGCCCTGAATGAATGGTCCAAGAGTAATGAAGCACACTCTAAATTACAAAACATTTCAGAAATCATGATGATGAAGGAAAATATTTTACAGTTACTTTCAGTATTCATTAAGGATTTTAAGTGATCAAGAGTTTAGATTTATGTGCTATTGAGTCAGTACCGACAAATTATCTATCCATCTATCTATCTATCTTAGGGGGAGAAGTGTTATGGGAGGAATAGTGAATGAAAATGAATAAATATAAAAAATATTCTAGGGAATGTGAAATCGTGCAAAGATGTAATATGTCTCTAAGCCAACACAATTTGGTTTGATACATGATCCTTTTATTTTACAGTTTTAAAATGCATCTCACAGCCAAAACCATTCTTTACTCCTCTCCTTGGGGAAATATGCAAAGACATGCAGTTCCACACGGGTCTGCCCCACTGGAAGGTTTTTATTTCAATGCTATCAACTTCTATTCTCTCCAATCATTTTTCTTTTATTCTCAGTATCCATTGTTTCCAGTAATTCACTTGAGTGATCTGAGCACCGCTGAGAACAACTGTGAGAAATCTCTCTGCCTGACGACTTTGTTGAGAATGGCTTTTTGTGAGGAAGATTATTTCTGAGTTTTTTAAAATAAATAAATGGACTGAAATTAAATTATTATCTCACACAATCATATTGATAAGAAAATGCAATTTTATTTTTTGCTGTACAGAAATTGTCCTTAAATTGTTTCTGGTAACCATGATCCCCAGTACTATGTGTGACAACGGTGTGTACTATTTTCCAATGTGGAGGAGCAGAGGAGGCCAAGGGCAGGCTTTCATCTCCCCTTACTCAAAGACCAACTTCTCCTTGATCAGCTATGCTGTGATGACCTCATTTTTAATTTCTTTGCCCATGGCTATTCTACTGTATAAGATAATACATTCAATATAACACGTAAATAAGTTCATAGGAAAAAAACCCCCACCAAGTTGTAAGGTTAATTTGGTTTTCTAAGCAGTTATGCCTGAAATGTATTAATGACATCTCTCCAATTGTTATCTTCATCATCATGATCATTAGCATCATAATCCTCGTTATCATTGATAGTATTTTATTACTTTTCAAGCTCTAACTATACGATATCACAGCTATAGATTTACCTAATCCAGTCATTCTAAATAAGTCAAATCTAGTGTTTTAAATTAATAAAGGAGACCCGATCAGTCTGATGGTTCGTAGACAAACTAACTGTTGCTTTGCCATTCTTGTGCTGATCAGAAAGCTTTTCAATTGCTTTCAGCTGACCAACTTCCAAATACTTGTGAGACCTAGTCATCTAGTATCTTTTTTTTACATCAACTATGTGTGTAAATTGCCCTTAGAATAAACAGTAGGCCTCTGGACTCCTGAGGTTGGAAGGGATGCTGTATGTCATGAGGTCTATCACTTAATAGTTTTAGTGAGGATGGCTTTGTCCCATGGAAGGTGCCAATGTACCTGTTAGTCTAGGATTATTTATCTGTTCATCTATTGAGGGATCATTTCCTTGGGCAGAAGTGTTTCATTTCACTGAAGTCTTCTATTTCAACAAATTAAAAATAAATTCTTGACATGAGAGTTTTTCAAACACAACCATTGATTTCCAATTTGTTTGACTTCCTTGGTCAGGGCAAATGAAGAAAAAGTGCACAGTTAGGATGCGCACTTAAATCAGTGTAATTTAAAGGAATCAAGTATTTAATAAACATTATAATAGATATATTTATTAGCACTTCAACTGTGACAGGTATTTATTATTTATTACGTACTGACTCATCTAATCTTTTAACAACTCAATTTCATTATTTTCCTGTTTTATAGAAGGGGTTGCTGAGACAGAGAGCCCAAGGCACAAAGCTAAAAAGTAGTAGAGCCAAAATTTGGACTCAGCTTGTCTTATTCCAAAGTTTATGCTCATACATATAACAGTACACCTACATCTACCCTTTCTCTCCTTAAAAATCTGCTCAGGGCTGCCCGGTGGCCCAGCGGTTTAGTCCGCGCTTGGCAGCCCAGGGTTCGCGGGTTCGGATCCCGGGTGCCTGCCGACGTACAGCTCGTCAGCCATGCTGTGACGGCGTCCCATATAAAGTAGAGGAAGATGGGTATGGATCTTCCTCTACTGGAGGAAGTCCAGGGCCAGTCTTCCTCAGCAAAAAGAGGAGGAATGGCAACAGATGTTAGCTCAGGGCTGGTCTTCCTCACACACACAGACACACACACAAAATCTGCTCAAATGCGATGAGATTTTTTGCCTCATTGTGGTAAGAAATTTACATTTGTATCTCACTTATAACTGCAGCATTGCAAAGTATGGGATTTACATGAGGTAGATGATGCAACAGGAAATATTAAATTAACAGAGGAGAACTTACTGCCTCCCCTTTACCTTGTCAAGTCTGTCCTGAAGAGCATTGGAAAAGAAAGTAATTAAGCCAGGATTTTCTTTATGGAAGAAAAAATGATGAACATATAGCAAGAGTTGGGGAGTGAACAGGAAACTCCAGAGGCAGCTGACATATGTGGGAGAAGGAAGAGGGGAAGGGAGATTTTTAAGTTTTCTACTTTTTTTCATTTTGACTGTGATCTTATTTTTACCTTTTCTTAAGAGTAATCTCAAGAAAAGACTTAACTGACTTTTAATTACTTTTAGGAACCAGACTAAGGTTTCTTGGGATGTAATTGACCCTAAAGTCATAAAAAGAAGGTCTAACTAATATGGTTTGCAAATCTTTTGCAATGTTACTATGGCTGCTAATAATAAATACAATCACAGCAACTTTCTTTTTATCTAAAATTTAGTTTAGCTCATATTTTAATCTGCCTACTTTATCTAGTCTTCACAGAAACTCTGTATTGTTAGTATTACCCCATTTCACCAATGCCCTTTTTCAGATTGTGGTACATCCAATAACTGCTTTAGTCAGTTGCAACATCATTAATTATTTTTATTTATTTATTTTTGTGAGGAAGACCAGCCCTGAGCTAACATCCATTGCCAATCCTCTCTTTTTGCTGAGGAAGACTGGCCCTGGGCTAACATCCGTGCCCATCTTCCTCTACTTTATATGTGGGATGCTGCCACAGCATGGCTTGACAAGCGGTGCATAGGTCCATGCCCGGGATCTGAATCTGCAAACCCCGGGCTGCTGAAGCAGAGTGTGCGAACTTAACCGCTATGCTGCCGGGCTGGCCCCAGCAATATCATTAATTATTGATGTCAAAATTGAAAATATTGATACCATTACTGGTGAAATAATAATAATAGATGTCTTTTTCTTTTTTTAAATGTTTTTTTGTAACTAGAATGTGCCATGCTCCAGGCTAACTTTTTTTTAATACTATACTAATTCATTTGTGCAATTAGCACTCTTAGAAACATCTTCTATACGTATTCTTCTTGTAGCCCACAGTGGTGAACATGTTTCACAGAAAGAGCACTATACTGATTCATTCAGACAACTAGAACTCTTAGAAACATCTTTTACAAGGTTGTCCTTAGAGAGTGTATAACATGCCAGGCTAACTTCAAAAAAAAATTATCTGTAATTATTTCAATAACTGCACAACGTCATTAAAATTATTGTCATTGTGTCAGTGAGGAAAATGAGACACAGGGAGGTTAAATATCTCACATAAAACAAATCCTACTTTCACTTCTGGAAATATATACTTTTTTTCCTCCTACTAAGAACAACTGAAAATCCTGGACATTATATATCAAACGTAAGAAGACTCTGTAAGGTGGAGAGAAGAAGGCATATCACTGTCAACTTTGGAAGCCAAGAACTACCATGAGGAGGTTTCCTGGGTTTTTTGTTGGCTCACATATCTCAGACTTGGAGTGAAGATGTAGGCAACTGGTAAATGCCAACAGGCACAGACAAAAATAGTTCAAACAAAAGCTGTGCTTTCAAGTCAGAAGACCAAGAAAGAGGCAGCCTGCAAGAAAGAAAAATGTTAGACAAGAGCCACTCTACTACATCCAACACCACAGGGAAAAATAAAAACATGGCCCCACCCCACCATGCTGGCAAAGGCCAAGTAAGAAGCCTAGACTTCAACCCTTGCCCAGCTGTTATGGAGTGCTTCCATCTCCCTACCAGGGTGGTGTCAGAGAATGCTGAGTAGTGAAACAGACTTTCATCCTCATCTGGTAAGAATGAGACACTTTTCCCTCTCCCCAGTGGGGTGGATGAGAGGAGGCCCAGTGAAGAGTTAGGACTTTTACCACTACACAGCAATAACGAGGCACTCCTCCACCCCCCGTGGTGTCAATGAAAACCATGTGGGGAGCAGTAACAAGACATTCCTACCTGTCCCAGCGAGAGAGGTCAGTGGATGCCTTGTGGAGAGCTGGAATGCCCATGCCCGCTCAGCAGTAATGAGGAATCCCCCCTTGAGTGTCAATAGAGACCAAATAGGGAACCTGGACTTCTACTCCACTGGGTGTAGTGATGGCTACATGAGGGTGTGTACAAAATGATTTATTCTGATGTAGAATTAAAATGTTAGAATTTCTATTAATATTTGGTTATCTCATCTTTTCAAATATCTGTTGTTTATATTTAAATTAAATAAAATATATAATAGTGCGTGTATATCATTAGTATATAAAAACGCATATATTGGGGATATGCTCAGTTTTCTTACTGACCAGATACATCATATTAATGTTTGGAGCCAACTGTTCTAAACCACTAACATCTAAAACCCTTTCTGACCTGAGGATTGAGCCTGTAAAAATGGGTTGATGTCTTGGACCTGAGACAGGAACTCAGAAGAGTGAGAAGGGCATGGCCAAAAGGAAGATTTGGAAGGTTCAGGAGACAAATGTGGTTTTGCCTATCATTAGTCTGATTGGACACAGAGACATACCTAGGTAATCACTCTCTGCTATCTAATGGCATGGTTCCAACAATGACTTTAAAATGGAATTATTTTAAACCTGAGGTAGAGGGAGAAGAGCAATGCAGGCATGTTGAGTGGGATACATGCAAAGTGCCAGAATTTCCCCATCCCAGGTGAAGTTGGGTGGGCTAATCTATGGAGCAGGACGTGGACAGGGTCTGCGATAGCCTCCAACCTGACATCTAACAGGATATGATGTAGGCTGCACCAATGCTCCTAAGACTTTGACAGTTGGATTGATTCAGTCAATATATAATGTCTCGAAGCCCCAAGAGGATCACACTTGAATGACATTTAATCAGTGGTATTAACAAATCTAAAGAAAGAATGATTTCAGTGGAGAAAAGTGGAAAGCCTAGAAAATTGAGATTCAGAGAGTGAAGATCTGCCTGATTTTTTAGTGAGTACTGTTCCACTAAGGAAGACTCTAGATTTGGGAGATAAAAATAAACTTGTTAATTTAGCTTTACTAGAAATTAAATGTAATACTACCACTGCCACCACCCCACTGCCCTGGATCTTCCACTTCATACTTACCACACAACTTTCTGTTGAAAAAATGTGGGTTCCCAATAATCTTGCTGATAACAGCTCAAAGTAGTTGATCATTGCTACGTGCCAGACACTGCTCTGGGTGCTTTATATGTATTAGTTCATTTAATTCTTATACTGGCACTCTGAAGTGGAAGCTGTTATCTGCCCCATTGTACAAATGAAGAAACTTGATTCCTCAGAGACTAAGAAACTTGCTCAAGACCAAATTGTTAGTAAGTGGCAGAGATGGGATTCGCACTGGGGCAGTCATAACTCAGTCTGAGTTCTTAATCATTCTGAAACACTGCTTTGTTGAATCTGGGACAAGGGAAGCCTTGGAAGGGAGTGTAGGTACTTAATCACTGGAATAATGTGACTGCTGTTTTAAATTAATGAGTGGTCATTGAGGTATTGTGGCCAGAAGTACATAGATCAGCCTTGTGCAAAGTCAGTTAGCAAGACTTCATCACAGAAAGACTGATCTCTCAGGTTACTAAGAACTTTTGGTCTTTGGAATTGAAAGCCCAATGGCTGATTCTGGAATTGTAGGGACTACAAGGGGATTACCTTTAGAAATACCTCCTGGATAAAATCACCATCAGGATCATCCCATCAGCAATTCAGCCTCTACTCTAGGGAGCTTCATTAGAAATGATGATGCAAGTATGTCCTATGAATGTAGTTTCTAGATGATCTGGGATTTTATAGAGACCTGAGTATGCAGTCTTCTTTTATTTGAACTCATATGTCTCCTCGTTCATTGTTACTTCTGCCCCAGTCTTATCTGCTGTCTCTGAGAACTCAAGGTTACCTCTTAAAATAATCAAGTTACAAGTAGAGTAGTATTGTAAAGAAAAATTGTAGGGTTTTTGTTTTGTTTTGTCCATTTGTAGGACTCAAAAATGTTTTAAAAAGTAACGTTGATTATTAGATAAACTCCTGGTTGTGTTGGGCCAGTTCTTCTCCCTGGGAAATTACTCCTGAGAGTTGGCTTGTGTCAATTCCTACGTCAGCAACGGCTATTAAGCTATTTTCTTCTTGGCATTTATAAGTTGTTGTAGTAGTTTTAAAAGTACTTTAAAATTTTCTCTCTATCCTGTTTCTCTCCAAAACCTTTCTCAGGTGATCCTACTATTATAGGCCATGACTTTGTTTTCTTGTAGTCCTTCAGCTTCCTTTTGGCTGGGATGATCACCTGGAGGCTTGGGGTCATCCACAGGCACATCCATTAAAACGACTAAATACAACTAATCAGGGGCTGAAACCTCACTATTTCCCCTCACTCCCCCATCTAGCCCTCCGGTTGTCTCCCATTTCACACTCAGAAAGTTCTCAGATTGGACAGAGCTCAGTCCAACCAGCTTTCCCTGATACTTTTTCTTGCCTGTTTTGTGTGTGTGTGAGGAAGATTGTCCCTGAGCTAACATCTGTGCCAATCTTCCTCCACCTTGCACATGGGACACCTCCACAGCATGGCCCGATGAGCAGTGAGCAGGTCTGTGCCCGGGATCTGAACCTGCAAACCCAGGGCCACCTAAGCAGAGTGTGTGAGCCCAACCACCACACCACAAGGTCGGCCCTTTGCCTACCTATTTTTAATCATTTCTTTCCTGACTACTCTGGTAATTGACCTTTGTCTTCCTATACTGCCTTTTCTAATCAATCAGACCAAATAAGCTTCTCTCCTAGTTCTAGCTATTTGTACTAATTGCTTTCTGGGCACTAAAATGACTGCTTTTCTGCATCTTGTGTTATCAAAGAATTAACTTCCCACTGCCTTCCTCTACCCAACTCAGTAAACACAGCAGAATTTTAAAAAGGAATGAAGGAAGAAAGGAAGAAAGATGGAAGGGAAGAAGGGGTGGAGGGAGACGTCGATTAATGGATACCTTCTCAAAAATTCAGCTGCTTTTCGAATGTTTCTTTCTATCTCTTCTCTACAGAATATAGTGAAAGGCCATTATACTAATGCTTACCAAGGATAATAGAAATAAACAAATAATTCATTATTTAGTTTTCTAATTGATTTTTAATTAATTTAATAATTGTAAGGCCCAATATGCTGATTATGGGTATATATTATCTCTAGAAATATTGACCATATCTGCATCAACACTCTGAGGAAATAAAATATAATCATAGAGACTAAAACATTTATGTACAGATAATATGGGCTTAAATTGGCAGTAGCACCTTGGTTAAAATAAATGGTAAGTCTCAGTGTTAGAAGGTTAGCATAACCCTAATTTATGAGTTTCCTATTTGGTTCCTTGTGTTGAGTCATGATTTTATATTAAAATATAGAAATAAAGGTAGAATAATATGGTCATGCAATATCACCTTCTTCTCCAGAAGCTTGAGGCAATTTTAGGATAATATATACTTCATCCTCGTACTTTTTACATGAGGATGGGTAGAACTAATTTTATTTTCTTTTCCTAGAAATGAGGAAATTAAAATAGAAATATTCTGTGGGTTCACAAAGTCTGAATACCACTGTTAAAAATTGTTCTTCTTTAGAATATATTTCTCATCATTAAAAGTTGCCATGATTTGAAAGCCCAAATGTGGAAAGAAATAGTGTTTTTGGTCAGAGAAAATTTATTAAGGCTTATATGCTGGCAAATGCATAGGAGACAAGTCTACAGGAACTGAGTGAGTTAAAGGTAAGGTTGCTGAAGGACTGTCTACCTTCAAACTTCAGCTCTGAGATTCATTGAAACATAAATACAATAAGTCTTTAGAGTTTGTTCCCTTCCCTTGTACCCTATTGACTTTCCAGAGACTTCTAAAGTGGTGTTGAGCCTAGATCTACCTTCTCAGTGCAGTAATCTTATCCGGATAATGACTGTCCCCCATTCTTTCCCTTAAATAGTGCAAAAATCCTTATTCATTCCAAATGTAGCTGCTAGGTGCTAGTGGTCTCATTGGAGATATTCTGTTAAATTCATGTGGAGTCTATTTCATAGATTATGTGTTGTCTTATAAAGAAAAAATTCTTAACACAAATGATTTATTATCTAATGCTGAAATGTCAGACATCTATAGCAGACTAATGGGCGGGGGGCAGAATTAGTGATGTGAGAGCTTTTGGGGATTTTAAATTAAAATCAATAATCTCATTGGACTTACTATGCTTCCTAAAATTCAATCAACTGAAGCTTTGTGTACTGATTCTAGAAAGAGATACTCTGCTGAATCATATTCAGGGCTGTGCTAAATTATCACATTAATAATTCCAAAGGAATCGTACCTCCTGTTATCCATGTCTCTGTATAGTCCTCTTCCACAATCACTATGTGCTTGGTCATATGACTTGATTTGGCCAATGGGTCATCATGCAATATGAACACAAGTAGAGGCTTGTGTGTACCCATCGTGGTTTCCTTCTTGAACCCCAGGATGCCCAAGATAGCTTGCTTTAATAGGACATGTAGAGGAAAACCAAGGCACTCTGACCAACAGCACCAGCCAACTGACACCATTAGAGTGTGGCCATCTGAGGTCAAACAGCCCCCAGCTGACCTGCCAACTGACTACATCTGCATGAGTGAGTCAAGTCAACATAATATGGAGCAAAGACAACCTCCCCTCGTTGAGCTCTGCCTAAATTGCTAACCCAAACAATTGTAAGCAGATAAATGATTCTTGTTTTAAGCCACTAAGTTTTGGAGAGTGGTTTATTTCTCAGCTCTAGATAACCAAACAGTATCTGCTAGAAAGGACATTTTAACTTACCCAAAACTACGTAAGTTTTTGCATTATCCACAGAATGATGTTGGGTAAATTACACTCTCTGAGACTCAACTGGGTAGTAAGTAAAATAGGAATAATATTAGTATCTTTCCATTTACATATTTTTAAATTACAAGGTCTTTTAGTTTATTTAGCCCTTTTCCAGCTGTGGAGACAGAGCTTTGTGGGGTTAAATGACTTGCTGAAAGTCACAAAAAATACTCATTGGCAGAAATTGAATTGGCTTTCCTTTATATAAGTAATAAACAGTTTAGTTTTAATGCTATGAGATGGGATAAGAGGAAAATAGTTCATATTCGAAAAAAGAAAGAAAAAAAACCCCATAAAATACCCAGGATTGAACTTGACAATAAAGGAACACTAATAACGGGATTTATCAGAGGATATGAAAGAATAAAGGGAGACGTCTGCCAGTTTCCTGGAAAGAAATATTGTTAACATACCAATTATGTCCAAATTCATACATTTATTTCAGTCAACACTCTATTTTTTTTATTGTTGTTAGAACCTGAAAAGCTGATCTGAAAGAAAAATGTATGAAAATGGTCAAGGACTGTGGTGAGAAAATAGAAAAAGAAATATGTGGAAAAGATAAAAGCATTGGGGAAATAGACTGTGAAGTTATTGTAATTGAGATAGTATAGTTCTGGCATCCTCATTCTTTGATAATGTTCTTGCTTCCTATTTCATTAAAAAAATTAGAAGCACTTAGAAAAGAATTTTCATATGCTCTTACCATTACATATGTCAGCCTATCTACATCTGTATCTACATTCTTTGTCTCCTCTTCTATCACTATTGATAAACGGTTCATGTTCTTATCCAGTACCACTCTTTTATTTATAGTGGATTCTAACTCCTTTTGCCAGTTAGACTTTGTCTGAACAATTAACTCTTTTTCTTGCAGCATCAATTTTTCCTGTGCCACTGGATTATCTATTAGCATACACTTATGCTGTTATTTTTCTTGGTTTAAAAAAATGAAAAAAAGTCTCCTTTGACCGCTTATTCTCCTCCAGTTTCTATTCCATGTTTCTTTCAGCAAAACACCTTTAAACAAATCTCTGTAATCACTCATTCCACTTCTCTTATTCTCTCTAGAAATTACTGCAGCCTTTGGTACTTACCACTCCATCAAAATAGCTCTTGTCAAACACATGAAGGACTTCTCGGTTGAGAAAGAGAGCGTTAAATCCTCAGCCTTCAGTTTACTCAAAGTGTCAGCAGTCTTTAACACAAATGGACACTCATGGTTTTTTGAAACACTTTCTTCCTCTGGATTTTAGGAAACCATGTTATCTTCATAACTTTCATCCAGTCTTATGGCTTTAAACAGTATCTATACATTTATGAATCTCAAAGCATATCTCCAGCCCAGACATCTCACTCAAACTTCAAACTTACCCATCCATCTACCTATTAAGTATACTCAGTTGGATGTCTAATAGACATCTCAAACTTAACAAGCTCAAACCTAAGCTCTTGAGTTTTGACACCCAAAACGTGTTCTCACAGCCCTCTCCATCTGAACAAATGGCAACCACGTTCTTCTGGTTGCTTAGACCCAACATTATGTTGTTATCCTCTGTCTTCTTTATTTCTCATATCAGCAAATCCTGTTAGCTTTAGTTTGCAAATATTTATAGAAACTCCTCCATCACTATAACTCTCATTCAAATCATCATGGTTTCTTTTGTGGATTATTGCAATAACCTCTTAACTTGTCTTCTTTCTTAAGTCTTCATACAAGTAAACTATACCACAACTAAATTAAAATATCCACACTAAAGGGGTCATCTAATCATCAATATGGCTAATTTCATTTTTCTTGAGGAAGTAGCAGCAGATGTGGGTTCAAATTCGGATTCCACCATTTACTGTCAGTATGACTGTGGGTGAATCATGAAAATTTTCAGCCATTGCTCCTTCTTTTATGAAATATGTACGTCATTTGCTTTCTCTACCCCACAGAGATTTTGAGAGAATTAAACAAATACAAAAACACATCTGTGCATGTGAAATTTTTTCAAGTGCTACCCAAATATAAAGTGATAATAATAAATTGATAGTATAATTACTATGATAACTGAATAAATGGAAATATATTGTATAATATTTCTTTGTCTCATAAAATATTAATCATAATTTCAGATTAATAGAAACCATAATATAATAATCACTTCAGAAAATCTGCTGCACAAAATGAATGGGGGAATGGGGAGAAGAGTATAGCACAGCCATTTTAGATGGGTTTGTAAAGATTTATTGAGCCCAGGGAGCATTCTGCAGTCTAGTAAATTGGCATTTGAGGGGTGTCACAAATAATAATGTACTACATCTTGCACTACAATGCACAGATGTCCAAAGGCTATTACAATCCAAGCATTGCACTAAAATTGTATGAAGGTAATAGCATGGCTACAAGAGAAGGATACTCAGAAAAGAGCTTTTTAAAAAATCTATTTAGTACAATCACTGCTACCTTTAGTCCAATAAAACCACGGCAACTTGAGAAATTAAATTCTCTGCTCCCAATTCAACCACTACTTCTTTAAGTAATAACTCCAGGATGAGATGATTGTATATCAGAAGAGTGTCTGAAACTTTGGGCTTGTTAGATTCAACCCATGTATAAGGGATTGTTGAAACCTGACTGAGTCTCTGGAAGATGCTGGGCCTCTCCATATCAGGCTACTTTTAGAATGAGTTAAATGAGTTCTTTCCAGTAAGAATTTTGGTATGGAATGTTTTTTGGAATATTTGGTTTGGAATATCCTTTAGGTCTATTGCAAAGGCATTGGATAGTTCATGCATCTCTTTTGTAGACCGTGTCCTTGCATCAGTGCTAGAGTGAAATTTCTCTCTATTATGTTCAACTGATTAATTATTTAGTTGAAACTCCCACAAACACAGGTTCAGTTCCAAATACAAAGGAAATAATAAAACTGCAATGATTTTTTATGCTACAGTCAATTAAATCCAGGATCATATCTTCTACCTTATGAAAAAGATATTTTATAAGTTTAAAAACATTATTCAAATATTAGGATAGATAATTCCCTTTATGGGCAGAAGTTAAGGGTGCCAAAGAACATTAAATATGATAAAGGGGCATCATAATTGCCATTCTTATAAACGATTTTAGTTGTTATATCAATTTCCATGTCTGCTATGAATTATTCTAGGTGTTGGAGCCACAAAGGTGAGCAGGAAAGATACGGTCCCCGATCTGTTGTTGCTGTATAATGTTCAGATGTATGGACTCTTATTTTCCGAGATCTCCACTTATTTCCCTCCCCTACTCTTTTAGACCTTCTCTTTTCTTCACACATACTTTTGCGGTCACGCTCCACTTGAATTCTGTTTGAAGCTGACTCTCTTTAAAGTGGGGATTTAGTCTAGAGGGGATTTCAGGCTGTCAGTTTTGAAAGCTCACGGCATCCTGATGGCTCCAACACCTTTAGACGTTTTAATGGACCCCTTGCAATTATGCCTGAATTGGTGTTTCAGCTGAGGTTCTCCCACCAACTTGCTTTTTCCTCTGAGTCCCTGTTGACCATGTGAGGTCCTCTTGCTTCCCTCTCACTTCCCTTTGCCTCCTCCTGCATAGCTCCTGATACGACACAGGTCTTTTAGTTGTCATGGTTTGCCCATACCTACTCATATTTGGGGTTGTGGGATTACAGATATGTTTCCACTTCTTTTTTGTGATATTATCTGTGGGTTTTGGTTTTCCTATTCTAGTTGCTCTGTCCCTTTTTATGGGGGATGCAGGGAGGTTCAAAAACTGCCACCATTGCCATCTTTCCAGAATTCAAAACATATATTTTTGAACTTATCTGGGCAAGTAGAGAATTTTGGGGGATGGAATAAAGCTAAGATTTATACACATGCCAGAAGTTATAACTAACAGCACAGCTGGTCTGCACACAGAACTGGAAACTGTGAATCAGACAGTTGTTTATCAATATCTGAATGTTTTCTCTTGGAAAGATTTCTTTCAGGCTGTTAAATCTACACTCAGTAGCATTCTATGAATATGTATATATACATATAGACTGCAAACAAAAACACACAGACATAATATTTTGGAACTGGGAATCACAAAGGGATGCTACATTACCACCTGTGTCTAATTAAATATTTGTGGTAATTTAATGTAACTAAAACTTAAACAACCATTTGGTACAGGGTAATAGATCATATTTCCTACACCAGTTATGTGCTTCAATATGCTCTCTGGATGATTGTTTTAACTTGGATTTGATGTTAACAGCTTCTACTATTGTTTGTTCTAGTTTGTTGAATTTTTACATTTAATGTGCCCTCTACTTGCATCTTTCTTCCTTCCACACTTCATCCAGTTAATTCCTCCTCATTCTCAGATCTTAGCTTAAATGTCATTTTCCCAAAAAGGCCTTTCTGACCACTACACACCCAACTCCAGGTAAAATCTAGTTCTCCTCTTATTCTTTGTAATGATAATTCTTTGGCTTCTAGGAAGTATCAACGCTTGAATAAACAAATGAACAGCAAAGCACAGTCTCCTTATGATCTTCATACTAATTTTTTTAGAAGAATAAGATAAAGTCCAAACCATTTCTAAAGAAGGTAGAGTCATGCAACATAGACCTTCAACCACTTCTTTAGTGTCTGAAGCTCTGTGCTGTATGACTTAATTGATGGGTTTGTTATTGGAGTAGGAATCATGGCCCATATCTTTTCTTGAAGTCCCAGCCAGAACAGTGTGGTGTAACTTTTGGTGCTATTATTATTATTATCTTTTTTGTCTGCACAATTGCTCTACTACTATACTAGGAACCACTTTTCCCAAATAGTTATATTTATGTAACCTGACTCCACTCTAGGCTTAGGGTTGGACAATTAAACCAAGTTGGCCCAATCAGAATTTCCTTGCAGGTATATGAAATCAGGATTAAGCATAAGTGGTCTTTTCAACAGAGGATCTATAACCCCCAGAGATATGATCAGCCTTGTCCTTCCATGTGGATCTGTAGTAAGGAAAAGTGGTATTCTGTGAGCTAGAATTATGATGTAGTCTGGCAGAAAGGCAGAGACAAGAGATGGGGAGTGTTCTGTTGGCATTTGTGTCCTTGGTTACAAGTTTATTTCTGAGGCCTGATTGAATCTGGATTCTTTAGGCTCCATAAGACATTTTTATAGTCTAGAAATACTTTCTCTCTTTTAGTACAATCTAATTTAGTGAGTTTTTACTAGTTGCAATCCACAGAGACCTAATAAAAATACTAATTATTAGCTATCAAATGAGCACAGGATACAACATTTCAGAGTTATAAACTCATACAGCTTCAAGTTGAGGAAATAAGCAGTCACTATGATGAGAGAAGAAGGTTCGTTCTCCATATAGCACTGATTATGTTATACAGGGCATGCATAACTATTCAAAATTTGCTGCCCAATTGGCAATCAATCTCAGAAGTGAACTTGAGATTCATCTAAGCCATTTAACCATGTCTTCAGCATCTTACAGATGTGTCATCCTTCTTAAATGGAGCTCAGCTAAATTCCTCGACAGTAGTTGCAGAGCTCATGTGAAGCAGTGGCATTAATATAACCTAGACGATCTAGGGCCCATCTTTAAATAGTTAATGCAGCTGTTTAACTTTCTTCTGGACAATCATGGCACCACTAACAAACGGGTGTATGAAGAAAGCACTGGGTCTAAATATCAAATAGTTATCTCTGCCTCTGGCATAGAAACCAGCTGGGACAGGAGATAAACCTAACTTTATGCAGCTTCAAGGATCTCTCTCACTCTTGCTGTTATCATGGAAGCCTCTCTGGATGCTTTCTCAAGCCAAAGTCAGTGATAGAATGTTTGAGCCTGACTCTGTTAATGATTCTGTGATCTAGTACTTCCAAAGGTTGATTTTCATACCACGTACCTGGAACATGTGGAATCTGAGTCAAAGACAGGAAAATATGTTAAACATGAATCATGTTAATAATGTTAAACATTATGAAACTAAGGAATAACTTTCTTTAATGGTCAACTCTAGTTGGAATCAGTGTAAGAGATAAACACAAAGATTAAAGACTTGGTAGGGAGTAGTTGCTCAGGTGAGTCAGAGCCAGGCCAACAATATGATGGATAATTCTTCTCCCTGACTACCAAAAAACGATTGAGGAAGAGGTGCCAAATGAACAGATATTTTCAATGTAATTTGCACTTGTCTCTTTCTGCTGATTCAGAACAATTCTCTACTTCCCAAGACTGAAACACCATGTTTAATTTGAATTGTTTGATAATATAAGCAATACCTTCTTTTACTCTTTTTGCATGTTTATACTATTATAACATTAATACTTAAGGAAAATACTCAGGTTTATAAGCTTATTAATGGACTAATTGCAAACAACTAATTAGTATTTAAATCAGGAACTTGAGCATGCCATAGCAATCTGCATCAGAACATTTGCAGTTAAATGACTAAAAAATTATAAATTAACCTGTTCCAACAATTCCTGATATTTCATGTATTTGTGTTCATAGGCCCATATGTATGAGCAGTCAAATGTCTTTACACTATTGTGTTGATTATTGTTTTAATTCATTTTTATATTATACATTGCATGCCTTCCTTGTTATGTTTAGAGTCGGTAAGCATAAAGCCTACACGGTTAAAACTGAAATTGCTATGAGTTTTCAAGTGCTGTCCCTAATTGCTATTACCATGGCTAATGACACCATAAAAACGATGATAATCACACACAAAAAAGAGCAAATTGGATATTTTAACCAGAATAGTGTAGGTTAAAACAGACTAACAAGTCTCATGTGGGAAGTCTATATTTAAATAAGGAATGTCTCTTTTTTCTATAAATGAGATTTCCCTTTAAAGGCATATTTGCTTGTGACTCTCAATAAGCACTCAATGTCTATATATCATGGCATTCAGTATATTGTTGGGGTGGAGGGAAACCTTTGTCATAATGAAATGTCATTTCTTTCTAAAAGTCTTGCACATTTAAGTCTGTAGAAGTAATGAAGCTGACATCATCAAAATATCCCCTACTGCTGAAAATTAAATGTTTTTTATTGATTTTTCAAGTATGCCCAAGTCAGCATTTTATCATAATTTCTTATGGATTTTCCTCTATCCATGGAAATAAAGCTATTAACTCTAACTCTATAAGCTTTAGCTTTTTTTTTTTTTTCACTTTACTGAAATTTGTATTATAATGTTGTTAGGTTTCTTGCCGGTTACTAATTTTAAGCTGTTTTAAATACTTCATTTATCTTTTTAACTTAGATGCCAGCTGTTAGGGCAAGAAGAGAATTATCATGACATGTGCAGAATTGGAAAACCTATTTTTAGGGAGTTCTGTGTCATCGTATGAGGCAGAGGTCAACACGACAACCATATTTTTTAACACACAGTGGGCATTTGCTTAATATCAAATCAGTTTCATCAGCTCTACTGGCTATGAACCACGTGACTATGAAAGAGTAACTCTCCTGAGCTACTGTTTGCCCATGTGGCAAATAAAGAGCCCTGGAAACCCAATCATTCAGAGACTGTAAGGAAAAAATAAAATAGTCCATCTTAAAGAGCTTTGTGAACTGTATAAACCTAAAGAAAAGGTCAGAGGCTATTGTCACTTCCAAACCAGAAATAATTACCAGAGAATTTACCTTTCGTGTGAATCTGGTAAATGTTGTTATTTCTGCAACATAGATAGAACAGGGCCTGGCTCATGAAGGGGTGTTTTACAGCTCCACCTGAGAAACTTTGTCTCAGATTTCTCAGGAAAGGAGGATGACTAAACATCATCTACTAAATGTCTGTTGGGCACTCAAGGAAACAAATTAGCTTGAGAAGTATGAGCCTCATATACAACAAAACTTTACATTACTACTGTTTTTATAACTAATGACCTTTTTGGGTTATTGGAGTTATAGAAATAATTTTTAAATTTTCTGATTCCAGGTGGAATAATGACAAGGAAACAGTATTTCTCATAAATAGTGGTGAAATGTGATGTAAATGGTGAAAAGTCATGTATTTTCCCGTTGTATCATTCAAGTCTCTGAATTCCATACAGAAAATCTGGAATTGAAACAAATTTGTGTTACAAAATTACATATATGTAAGTTGAATTGTAAAGTTTAAGCACAAGTACTTATACTTTACATACGTATGTGTGATTTCAGTACTCACATTTATGTATTAAGTATTTCGGATGGGACACAGCTAATTCAGTGGAGACTACACGTGAAATTTAATACAGAAAAAGGAGAAAATCTGATGTCATCCTAGAGATCTATTATTTGATTAGCAATGCCATTGGCATCAAATAACAGGTTTTTTTGTTTTTAATGGTAACTTCCTTCTCCATTTCTAAGTTATTTTACTTGTTTTTTCCTTTTAACCCAATTGCTTTTTGATGACCTTCAAGCTTTTGGGGCTATAATCAAGTGAAGCGATGAATGCTTGAATGTTAAGAGTGGAGACGGTCAGGAATATAAAATCTCTAATTATTTTAAACTTGAGTATGGAAAATTATACTATGAGATAGTAAGTAGAAGTTTTTAACTAACAATTCAGTTCTAAGTGCCTTCTTTAGCTTATCAACTCTCTTAGGACACCGTGGGAAGCGGCTGTTGTGGGAGCCAACAAGCCACGTGCAGTTTCTCGTGGCTACTCTGTTACACACCTGGACGATGGCCATATTTGAAGCTGCTCCCCTCTCTCAAGACTGGCATCCTCTTCCATCTGGTGTCTTTAGGTAAGACCTGCAGGGCACAGCTCAGGATGAGAAATAGCCTGGACCTACATCAGACAGTAACTTGTTCCACCTCTTCTGTCTCAAGGGTTCACTTCCAGGTCTTGCCAGATGATGGTGTTCAAAGTACTAGCAGAGGATTCTTTATCAGAAGTGTTTTCCTGGCAAATCTGAGGTTGAATCAGACTGTTGGTATTTACTTGCAAAACTGTCTTGGTGCCAGCAGCTTCTAGTCTATGAGAAAGAGACTGTGTGAGCTCAGCCTCATAAACTCTGTCTATATAAACTCTGCAAGTGATTATTAGACATGTCTAAACTGACAGATACAAAGCAGGACTTGCAGACAAGGGCTGAAAAATAAAAAGCAGTTACCCCCAGTAGGACAACAAAGAATCAACTTTGGCTTTGTAAACACTACTTGAAAAGACAAATGCATTAAATCACAGAACTCATGGATTTTTCTCCAGAGCATAGTCTTCCTTCAATAGAGGATGTGTTGATTATCATAGGAAATGCATTGAGACATAGGAGGAGTTTAAAATGAAAGATTTCCATGAATGTTTTTGTGTTTGTGTGACATGACCATCTAGTAAAAGAAGTGAGTAGAATAACACAAACTGGTGTGTCAATTGTTATATTCTAAGTCTCCTTGCTCTCCAAAAGTCCACTTTCATACTCATATGTTAAGTACAGATATATAATCCTAAAGTGATTTAAAAATAAAGACTTTTAAGATTCAATACTTTGAATATATTTTTGTGCATGGAGCATGTCTTATCCATGGAAATGAGGTTCTGTTATTTCTCAATCATTAATGGTCATGTTTTAATCCTAGCCTGGTTTTCCCTGCACATCTGTGGCACATGTGGGTTACTGCTTTCCAGTTGTTGTTTTCTATTTTGAGCATGAAAGCAGAATCATATTTTAGTAAGTATTGATGAGATATCAACATTTCCACCTAGATCCAAACCAGAAAAATATCAAATTCCATAGAGCTTTAAACACAAACTTTAGATTTTCTTTGTCTCTAAATCATCTTTGGTAGCACACCCAGGAGACCTTTCCTTAGAATTCTATATTGCTAGCTTCTTAGGTAACAGCCTTTATTTTTTTTGGCCTTCATTTTTGGGGATGGAAAGACTGCAAACAAGAACAAAACCAAAAACTCTTTTGCTTTCTTAACTACCCAAGTAAATCATAAGAAAACATAACCTAAGGCTGACCTAAAGATCCATTTCTGAACTTTACTCAAGAAAGAGTGTATGTTTATGACCAAAATCCAACTGCTGAATGAATTTACATGTGTGTGCTGCAGAACTAAACAGCAATGACTCCTTTATATCCAGTAGAGCAGAAGCAGTCACATCCTTCCAAGTACAAAAGAGAGAACCTCTCTTCACTTCTTCTCCTGCTGCACCATCCAATTGGAAAGAATTAATTCTCTAACTACCCATGAGATATGGGACTACCTGTACATTATACATGCTTTTATAGGAAAAAAACTGTACCAAATATTCAAGAAAATCTGCATCGTAACTCACACTCTGGATGCCTAACTTTAGCAAAAGCTTTTCCTTTTGCTGGCTGCTTTTCCAGGCTGTTTACAAGCATACATATTTTTAAACACATATATACTTATTTTTACACCATTTGATGTTTTGCTTTTTATTTTTTGCTTAACCTTAGAGCATACACATTTTCCTGATTGCTCTCTGCATTTCCATACTCTTTTTAGTGGCTACATTATTAATTGTCCATTTTATTAATGTATATATAAATCATTTCTGGCTGATTTAACTTTAAGAGTGGCTTTAATTCCCTGTTATAGATGATGCTGCAATGAAGACATATGCCTGCATCGGACACGTGCAGTACATTAGCTTTTGTATGGTAACAGGATGTGCCTGTACATGTTGTTTCAGCATCTCTGGTGTTCTGGCTATCTATTTCTCTGTTACAAACCACTCCACACTTAGTGACATAAAGCCACAATAATTTTATTATGCTTATGGATTTGTTGGTCAGGAATTTGGCCAGGATACTGTGGAGATAGAATGATGTTTGATGTCTATGCTGGGATGATTGGAATGGCTGGGGTGACTTGAATGACTGGGGGCTAGAATTGTCTGACGGTTTCTTCACTCACATATCTGGCTGCTGGCCTGGGATGACTCAAAGGCTGGGCTCAGCTGGGACTACCTACCAGAGTGCTTATAAACAGGCTTTCCACATGGCTTGCACTTCTTGCAGAATGGTGTCTGGGATCTGAAAGGGAGCATCCTGCAAGGGAACAATTGACATATAGTGTTGCAAGTGTCCAAGCAGACCCAGATGATGTACAGGGAACTGAATCACACAGGGCTTTGCGGGGCACAGGCTTCTTTGGACCTAGCCTCAGAAGTCCCTGGAGTTACTTCCTTCCCACTTTATTGGCCACAGGTGAGTCGGTAGAGCCAGTTGAGATTCTAGGAAATTAGACTCCCTCTTCTAATGAGGGACTGGAAGGTCACACTGCAGAAGAGCACTTGGGGTAGAAGATATTTTTGCAGCCATCTTTGCCATACATGGGTTGCTAGAGTATTACTTCTGGTGGGACAAGATTTTAAGTGTACATATTAATTGCTTAGTTGAACTGTGGGAATGAAGCTCCATTTGTGTCAGAGGGTTTCTACAAACCACTTTCCCAACCCAGAGTGATACATGGCTTTAACTCTGCTCAGTAAACCAATAGAATGCAGATTCCTTCAGCCCTTGTCACTCAAACCTCAGAAACAACTTTTGAGCAGGGTCATAGTGTTTCTAATTCACCTCCCTTGTTTTGACTTGGAGCCAGATCTCTTCTGGATGCTCAGTTCTTTTTTCCAATTATAAAAGTAAACATACCCTGAGACATATGCTTATCATCTCCTCTTTCTACATGAAACCTGATGGCTAGGATTATGCAAAGTGCCTGATTTAGTTGATTAAGTAAATAAGCCATTTAGTTTTTCATTTTTGCATGAACGCATGGATACATACTTTTATTCCTTTAACAAATGTTTATTGAGTAAATTTTTGCTAAGTTAAGTACATTGTGAATAAAGGTATGATCTCCACTCCCATGGAGCTTAATGGATTTTAGGGCAGACTGAGAAGAAATACTAAAAATGCATATCACAGTATACACACAGTAGCATATTGTGATAAATGCTATCAAAGATAAGTGATGAGAGTAATGTGTGAAGAATGAGAAGGAATTGGGCTGGTAAGGAGGTGGAAGTAAAGCATTTGAGACAAGAGGCAGCATCTGAAAAGGAAATTTGTAGTTAAGGAATGGAAAGAAGTTAAGTTTCACTAGGCTAGTGAGTGAAGACAAGAATGGTGCAACAGCTTAGTGAGATAGGCAATTGTCTGGTCCAACAGGGTCCTACAGGTCAGTTGAATAGTCTGAATTCTATTCTTAGCATAAAGTGAAACCATTAAATGGTCTTAAGAGAGAGGTGACATGATTTGATTTATTCTTTAAGAATTCTGTGGGCGGAGAATAGTTTGAGAGAGGTCAGAGGGATTTCATAAAGATCAGTGAGACACCAAGTCAGCGATTCAGTTGAAAAAGAATCATGGTTAATAGGGGAGGTGAAGAGAATTGGAAAGCTTTCAGATGTATCTTGAAGTTTAAGTAAGATAATTGGTGATAAATGAGTTGGGGTAATATGAAGAAGGCGCCCAGAGTGGCTCCTTTGGTGTACCTGTCAATCCTTAAGGATAAACGAAGCCAAAAAATGATGAATCACACTCTGCAGCAGTCTTATGGCTGGTGGCAGGGCAGTGGCTCGAGGAGGCTGCTCCAGATGGGAAGGAAGAGGCCCTGTGGGCTGAAGTTTAAAAAAATACTGCCAAATCCTTAAATGCTCCCCAAAGGCCCAAGGCTATTGTGGCTGGAGAAGACGAAGTATAGGAGAGTAGTGTAAGGTGAGGTCAGAGAGATAACATGGAGCCACATTGTGTCAAACTTTCCAAGTCACAATAAGGACTTCGGATTTCACTAGGAGTAAGATGGAAGCCAATTGGAAGGTTTTATACAGAAAATAGTTATGATCTTATAATATTTTAATAGAATTTCTGTGTGTTGAAGCCAAATTGCAGGAAAGCAAGGTCAGATTTAGGGAGACAGTAGGAGGAAAATGCAGCAATCATGGAAACAGATGGTGGTAACTTGTACCAAGTTGTTGGTCTTGGAGGTGGACAGCTGTGGTCAAATTCTAGAAAATCTTTGCAAGTCATTTGCTTCAGAAATAAACAGTTTGATAATCATAACTCCTTTATTTTAGGTATGTTAGTGATATCAATTTTTAAGATGTCCTTATCTTTTAGAGGTGCATACTGAAAAATTGACTAATGAAACTATAGAATGTCTAAGGTTTGTTTCAAAACTAGCCTTCGTGTGTGTGTGTGTGTTGGGAGATGATAAAGTGGGTGGGAGTATATATAAAACAAGACTGGGGGCCGCCCAGTGGCGCAGCGGTTTAGTCCGCGCTTGGCAGCCCAGGGTTCGCCGGTTCGGATCCCGGGCGCCCGCCGACGCACTGCCTGTCAGCCATGCGGTGGCGGCGTCCCATATAAAGTAGAGGAAGATGGGCACGATGTTAGCCCAGGGCCAGTCTTCCTCAGCAAAAAGGGGAGGATTGGCAACGGATGTTAGCTCAGGGCTGGTCTTCCCCACACACACACACAAAAAAAAAACAAAAAAAAAAAAACAAGACTGGCCATGAGTTTATAATTAACAGTATTGGAGTATTGGAGTACATGAGGCTTCCTTATGCTATTCGGTCTACTTGTGGTATTTTGCATATTAACAAGTCTTAAAAATGAACTGTTACATTTATAATACAAGTGATATGATGAAAGAAATTATATGAGAGCCTGGCTGGCTGCCTAGGAGCATCTTGTATAATCATCACAGATGATCAGCTCAGTTCAGGGTATGGCCCATAGTTGGAGAAATTTAATTTTCTATGGCACCCAGAATTAGTTGAATTAATGTGACTGACTCATATTAACCAAGTTCAGAATATTAATTTAAAATTCGGGATACTTTTTTCTAGTGATCAGAATTCTTGGGCCTTTCACTACATGTACCCCTTACACGTATCAGAGTAGAAGTTTATAGATGTGCAAGGGACCAGAGGAAAAGGAGGTGCATCAATTTGAAGAATATGTCACCCATGCCACGGTGAGGCCTGGTGAGCCCTCCCTGATCCTCAATATAGGGCATTTCTCCAGAAGGCCAGTGTTGTTCCTCCAAATCCATTTGGGTTGTGCTTGACATACATGCATTGTCAAATGCTGTATTCTTATAGCCCATTCTTTTGGGCCCTTCTGATCATATTCTATGGTAAATTTATGTAAGTAACAGTTTTAGACAGATATTCTAATTCACTCACTGACTGTGGGTCAGGAAGCACTCTGGCCATAAGTCTATTCCTATGGATTTTTTTCCATAGATCTCATTCATTAATTGTTGGATTTTCCTAATATCATCCTGAGATAGTTACCATGACATTTAGTCATATCTTGCTGTTGTCCCAGAGGATAGGGATCCAGTGTATAGATACCCTCTCCTTTGCAAATCACTTAATGACATTATTGGCTGAGAGGTTGAGTTAGGTACATGGTAGTGGTGGGCACATTTTCTGCGGCAATATCTGAACTGCAATTTTTTCAGTGTGTGTGGGGGATCACTTAGGTAGTTAGTAATTGCATTAATTTTCTATTGCTGCATCACAAATTTAGCAGTTTGACACAATATCTACTTATTATCTCACAGTTCTATAAATCAGAATTCTGGGATAGTATACCTGGGTTGTCTATTCAGGGTCACACAAGGCTGAAATTAAGTTATTGGCCAACTATGTTCTGATCTGGAGCTTTGGATCCTCTTCAAGGTCATTGCTGTTAGTGGCAGAATTCAGTTCCTTGTGGTTGTAGGAGTAAGAGTCCCATTTCTCTGTAGGTTGCTGAACTGGGGTTGTTCTCAGCCTCTTGAAGCACTCTCCGCCTTTAAGACAACAGTGGCACGTCAAATCCTTCTTGTGCTTTGAACTCTCAGATTTCCCCTTCTGTTGCTCCTTGGAGAAAACTCTTTGTTTTTAAAAGGGCTCATGTGATTAGATAAGACTTACCAGATAATCTCTTTATTTAAAATCAACTGTGCCATATAACATGATGTAATCATGGGAGTGATATCTCATCATATTCACAGGTTTCATAGACGTGGACAGGACATCTTTGGGAGACTGTCTATCACAGTAATCCTAGTCCACAGCCCAGCATCTGCATCTAAAATGCTATTCTTGAATTAAGTATGCAGTTATTTTATTGAATTTATAAAATCTCTATATCTTTATTTAAAAAATGCTTCCCAAAGGAAAGAGTTGATATACTTGTGTTTATAAATTTGGATCTTTGGCTATAAACCTCAAGAATGTCAAGGTTATATTATTATTGTTTTCAAGGATACACAATTTACTATATATATGTTTTACTATAAAATTTACCATATATATAATTTTACTATATAATTAGAGGAAACTGTATACAAACTCCGTTTGATATAGAGTTGTTCTAGATATAGAGTCATAAGTTTTATATTCATTTCCAGTTCCCTTTCCTAGTAACTCTTGTTATAAACTCAGTCTAAGATCAACTATATTACTCTCAACAACCTCAAATGAAATAAAATTCACATTTAAAAAACAGTAAAAGCTAGTTTACCTAACATATCTCTCAGTCCAATATTAAAATGTATGTGTGTATCATCATTATATATCAATTTTTTGGGGTGACAAAAGTAATATATGTTCTTTATAAAATTACAGAAATAATAATTCAGAAAGAAAAACCTCCATAATTCCAAATCCAGTGATAACCATTATTAAAACTTTGCATGAATTTCTCTGGGTGTTTTTTTTCTATGCATATATTAACATATAGATTTACATATAGGCACGGTTACATATTTTTAAACGAGTGACTTATTTATTCAGGTGAAATTCACATAACAGAAAATTAACCATTTTAAGGTGAGCAATTTCAATGGCATTTAGTATGTTCACAATGTTGTACAAAAACCACTTTCATATAGTTTCAAAATCCTGGAGTCTCCATCACTCCAAAATAAAACCCTGTATGATTAGGTACATTCTCCCCAATCTCCTCTCCCTGCAGCCCCTGGCAGCCACTAATGTGCATTATCTCTCTATGGGTTTACTTATTTTAGATATTTCATATCAATGGAATCATACGATACATAACCTTGTGTGCCTGACTTCTTTTATTTAGCATAATGTTTTCACGATTCACCCACAGTATAGCATGTATCAATATTTCATTCCTTTTCAAGGTTGAATTATATTCTGTTGCATGTATATACCACAATTTGTTTATTCATTGATTGGTGGACATTTGGGCTGTTTCTACTTATTTTGGCTATTGTGAATAGTGCTGTTATGAATGTTTGCACATGTCTTTGTTTAGTACCTGTTTTCAGTTCTTTTGGATATATAACTAAGAGTGAAATTGCTGGGTCATATGGTAATTCTATGTTTAACTTTTTGACAAACAAAAGTAGCTTACTTTGTACATTGTGGGGACCAGAATTGGCCACCTCAAGATGTACCTCTTTATCTCATTATCACTGAAGGAAGCTTTGACCTTCCCACCCCCACTAGCTGTCTGAAGGGATTTGGGATGGAAGGCTTGTCCCTGGGACAGGCCATCACTATGTATAACTCTGGGTATCAATAGACTGGGAAGGTCTTTGCTGGGCCCATTCTTATCAAAGTTCTGTTTACCATACATTTACATTTGTAAGGAAAATCTCCATTTGTAAAGGTGTCTCCTTCTCTGTACTGGGAAGAGGGGTGGATGACCTCATCTCTAGAAACTTGTCAGTGTGGAATATGAGCCCTTAAATCTGCATAATAACCTTACTGTGCTTTTCTGTTAATCTCCCATAGCTGACCCAACCCCCAATATCCTCGTTTGTCTTTTTAAGAGGAGAACCTCCTCCATTTTGTCAAGAGTTACTCAGTTTCCCCGGGTCTCTCCCATGTATACATGTTATAAAGCTTTGTTTGATTTTCTCCTGCTATTTGGCCTCATGTCAATTTAATTTGTAGCCCAGCCAGAAAGGACCCAGAGTGGGTAGAAAATGCTTTTTCTCCCCTTCAACATACAGTTGTGCAATATGCTTTATCAACTTAATATATATTAAATGTCTTTTGGTACCATTCTGTGCTTACTTAAAAAAAAATTCTAGGTGAACAGGGTAAAGGGGCACATACATATGGTGACAGATAAAAACTAGAAAAAAGTTCTTCAATTTTGGCCACAAGTAGAGTATAGTTTTTATCATGATTATAATAGGGGAAAATTTTGTTCTTCTATAGATTTTAGAAAGCCCGTATTGCAAAGTAAATCATGTGGAACTTAACTGAAATCTATTGTGGAAAAAAAATCTTTAAATTGGCATTCAAAGAAATATGACTGTTACCTATTTGGTTAGACAAGAGAAAGAGTTATTGAATGCCATTTCCTGAATTTGTCAATTTTCAAGTATTGAATTGAAAGACTGAATATCAAGTTTTTTGATGGCTAAGCCATTTTCTTCTCCTTAAAAAAAGAGAATGCATCCAAGGTTATAACACTGTATAAAAATACGTTCTTCAGACAGATAAAAGTCAGTTGAAAAAAACTCCAGCTTGTCTCCTCAATTACCACATCCAAGCAGTACTATAAACCAACTCAAATAGTTAGAGCACTATGTATATTTGTATATGAAAAAGTACTTCCAAAATTCATTCATTTAAACCATCCAAACATTATGTATTGAGTGTCAACTCTGTGCCAGATACTCTTGTAGGCAATTGAGGTACATCAGTGGTCAAAAGAGACAAATGTGGTCTCCCTCATAGAGACCACATTTAATATTTTTACATTTTCTATTCTTTATACTATATAAGCATATTATTATAATTGTGAATATTGATAAACACAAAGAATATGGAGTTGAAATTTTCTTAGAAAATAATTCCCTTGACTAATACAAAAATTTGACCTAACGACAAACGTATAACCTGAGAGTCAGCAACTTTTGGCTTCATTTGAGATATCAGTAGCAAATATAAATAATTTATATAAAAGATAATTGTATAACATGATTCATATCTATAGTATTCACTGTTTCTTGAGGCCCTTAGCCTTTGTCTTCTTGTATCAGGGGATGGCTGGCTGTTCAAGTCAGTTTCACTCTTCTCTTTTGGCATACTCCTGGATGCAGTTCTCTGCCTCCCTTACAGGAAGGTTTGCCACGTGAATGAGCAAGTGGAAGTTCAGCAAATGTGATGTGCACCAGTGCAAGCCATGGCACATGTCAATCTTCACTGGGAGATCCCCCGTGCTCTCTCCCATCATGTTAGCTTGTTGCAAATGTGCACAGTAACCTTGGAAGTCATATGTTGAATATGGTGGAACCAAAATATGGAAGGAGCGTGGATGCTAATTTTCACTTGGAGGAGAGCCACCTGCTTAATAGGAACACCAATTTTAAACTTTGGTTTGAGACGTTTTGTGTATTACAGCAGCTAAAGTCACCATAATGATTACACTTTCCTCCATAAATAGCAAAGGGAAGTAGAAGTGTCAATGGATTGGGAAGAAAAGAGGTATTTAACGGTTTAGAATTGAATATAAAGAAAAGGTTGATTTCTCTAAAAATCTTTTTCTTTTCTTTCATATATATGTAAATAAAGGAAGCAACCTTATTAAACTCATTCCCTCAGAATGAAAGCTTAAAGAGAGCCAGAGAAATTTAGGAATTTACTTTTTTCATTTTATTTTTACTTACTTTTATTTTTTTCAATTCTTCTAAAATTTTGTTGAACTCCATTTAAAGGATGAGAATGAGGGCACAATGAGCAGAAAATGAAACAAGTAAATTTTCTACTGTATTTTCCCCAATTGTACAAAGCTGGGTCAGAAATACCTGGAGGGATGCAACACTTGTAATCAATGTAACCAAGAACGAGACTATGATTTGAACCCAGTGCAAGCAGATGTAGGAAAGTCTTAAAATGAATAACATATTAATTGATAAAAAGAACCATTTTTTTTTTTTTAATTTTAGCGTCAAAGAGGGTGTAAGTCAGCAGAAAGTTAAGAAAAGTGGTAAAATAAATAAGTTACATTTTCAGGATTGTGTCATATAGAAAAAAATACCCTTACAATTTAATTTTAGAGTTTGGATTTTATAAAGTAGTAATTGATAAAAACAGGTAACAGTGGAATTTATAAACAAAAAAATAACAGGACATTCTTCATTATTGTTTTGATTCTTGGTTAAATGGGCATTGTATTTGCTGTTTAAAATTTCTGAAAATGTACCATAGGATAGAGATAGACAAATACAAAGATTTTCAAAATGACAGTAAATTAGATTCCAGAAGCTGAGCACTAAAGCGCTGGTGTTGATTTATGTTAACACTTTAGAATGAATTATTAAGCAAATGGTTTGAGTGTACTTAGAAAGTATTAACCATTAGCTAACATCTTTATTAAGTTCAAGTCTTGCCAAATTAACCTGCTATTCTTTTTTAAAGGGTAATTAGGCTGACAGATGAGAAAATTGACGGAGTCTTTATACATTTTAATGTAAGCCAGGCATCTCACAAAGATAGCTTATATACAAGAAAGAATCATATGCTCTATAATATCACTCAAGTGGAATTCTGGTCAGTTTGTAAGTGGAAGTGGAGGCAACATGCAGACTTTAGCTCACTTAGCAAGGAAAACATTTCCTAATTATCTCACTTTCAGTGGCAAAACAATCTTCATTGTAAGAGAAGAACAGGACTTTATACCCATGATTTAATATTATAAAATAATGTCTTATAAAATTAACAATTACTCAGTAATTTGTTTAAATAGTATGTTGCAATTTATTTAAATGGCAAAATTCACAAGCAGCACACCACAAATAAAGTGCCATTGCAGAAGTTAATTAGTAGAATTTATATATATATATATATATATATATATACAGCTTCAGCAATAAGAAAGTGTATGATTCACAAATAAGCAATGATACATATGTCTTATAATCTAGTTGGAAAATCATGGGCTAAAATATGCAAAAGATTCTACTACAAATTGTAGGGATACCAAACAGTCCCACCCAGAAATCTAATAATAATGAAGCAAATTAACCCTAATTTAGGATGAGAAAGGAAGAACAATAGTAAATGAAAATCCTGATGATGAACAACTCAAGATAACAGTGATAATGCATAGTTAAAAATGTTTTTTTTTTTTGAGCGTTTCAGGATTTCCAAATATCTACACATGAATTGATCTGGTTATCTATTACTATGTAACAAATCACCTCAAACTTATTGGCATAAAACAGCAATCATTTTATTATGTTCATGGAGTCTGTGTCAGGAATTTGGACAGGACCTGTATTCATTTCCTAAGGCTGCTGTCCGTAACAAGTTACTACAAACATGGACACTTAAAACAACAGAAATTTATTCTCTCACAGTTCCGGAGGCCAGAGGTCCAAAATCATGGTGTCTGTAGGGCCATGGTCACTCAGAAGACTCTAGAAGAGAATCTGTTCCTTGCCTCACTTTCCAAATGGAAAATCTAGAGTTGAAAAGCATAATAATTGAAAAATTCACTAGATGGACTTGAGTAAATGTGAGTTGGCAGGAGAAAGAATCAGTAACCTTGAAGGTAGATCAATATAAATTATCTAAACTGAAGAACAGAGAGAAGAAAGATGAAAGAAAAATGAACAGAACTGTAGGTGTTCAGATGACTTCTGGGGCAATGTCCAGTATTTATCTTATGTTAATGAGAGTTCCAGAAGAGGAGGAAGTAAAAGGAATATAAAAATATATTTGAAGAAATAATGGCCCCAAAAGTATTAAATTGAATGAAAATCACTAAATTATTGGTATAAGAAACTAAATTAACTCCAGGTAGAACAAATATTATATAACATTGCATTATCTTCTAGACGTTAACTTCTTCCTTATATCGTAAATGCTTGACTGACCGCCGTGGAACAATATCTTCTGAGTTTGACTTGCCTGTGTCGTTGAGCCTCAGTGTGACCCAATTTTTCTATTAGTTTCTTTTATTTAAACCTCACACCATGATGATAACTTTGGTCTTCAGTTGCAATAAAATTATTACTTGCCCATTAAGTTCATTTCTTTTTTTGTTCTCATTTGCCTAGGGCAGGAATTGCAGACTTTGTCTGTAAAGTGCCAGAGAGCAAATATTTTCAGCTCTGCAGGCTTTACACTCTCTGTCGTTAACACTCAACTCTGTCGTGTTAGTGTGAAAGCTGCCAGAGACAACATGTAAACTAATGAGTGTGGCTTGTTCCAATATAACGTTATTGACGAAAGTAGGAGGTGGGCTGGATTTGGAGTGCAGGCTGTAGTTTGCTGAGCCCTATCTGGGGTAATAAAAGATGCACTACTTGGGCAAAAAAAGTAGGAAATTTTAGTCCTGAGATTACCTGCCCTTGTCAGAAAAAAAATTGTGATCCACATAATTTTGAAAATGCTTGTATTTTTATATTATTAGAAAAAGATGCACTTCTCTCTTTTAAAAAATGATCATATTTGTGAAATAATGATAGAGGAAGATCTCTACTGTTGAACTACAAGCTGAACTATTTCTTTTTCAATAATTTTTATCACTAATTTGGATGGAGTTACAAAAACCATCTTTCAAAATGGCAGAAGGCACAAAAACAGTAAAGATTCCTAATATTTTGGAGACGAGAACAATGTTTCACAACAATGAAGCCACTAGAATGATCTCTTACAAAACAATTTAAGGTGATGGGACATTTGCATAATGTAATATTAAGTGAAAACAATGGATAAAAAATTAGATACAGTAAAATCTCAATTTTGTATAAAACATAGAGGGAAAAACACTAGATTATGAACAGCATAATTTTATATCTGTAGAATAACATTTAACTTTTTTGAGGGTTTACTATATTTCCTGCCCGTTGTTAAGCAATTCACGTTATCTCATTTAATGCTCACGCCTATAACCTATACAGAGGCTTTTGGCTTCTCTTCTTAAAATGAGGCACCTTAGGCAAATACATTTTCTGCTCAAGGTCTGTATATAGTAATTTATGGAGCTAGCTTTAAATTCAGTTTTTTTCTGACTGCAAAGGCAATGGTCTAATTTTCTAGTCTTAAGTGGTGGGATTATGGCTGGCTTTACTTTTATTCTCTATATACTATATATTTTTGCATCTTTTATATTATCCACTTTGAAAATGTATTAGTTTAATAATGATAAAAATAAATATATTAGAAAGAAAATAAAGACAGGAACTGTTGACAATGACAAAGTGACATTTTACAGTTATATTAATATATTGAAATTACTGAATTTATATTTCCAAAAGAAATTCAATAATACAGGACTGGATGAAAAAATTTAGTAAAGGATATTAATATGGATTTGGCTGACAGAGTTTCAATGAAAGCATTTACTTTCAATACTCATACAAGCATGGGCTAAATAAAGTAGAGCGTCTATTACCTGGGCAGTGCTACTCAAGGTGTGGTCTTCAATTGCTTTCAGTTTACAACTGTTTGTTACTGGTTTATGATAAGATAAGGAAAGAAACTGAGAGGAAGCAATTGACTGAGTAATTTTATGTTAGATGAATCTAATAATAATAAACAGGGCTTATATTTTGTGACTTTTTCACAATTTGTCTTTAAACAAATCTTTGGTCCTCAATAGAGAGAAAGATAAAAGCCTAGTGGTGTTTTACTACAGATAGTATGAGAGTCACTGACCTGGGAGATAATCTGCAGTACTGGTTATACATGTCTGTGGTACTTATTCACACCTGAGTATGAAATTTAAGTGGACCTTTCAGAGACGGGAAATAAGTATAATGGAAAACCTGGAAATGACATCATGTCATGAATGATAGAATGTTGCCTTATCAGTAGATGGTCTGATAATTCTGGAATTGGATGAGTCATCATAGGAAAAAGAGCAAGAGCTTATCATGTATAGATAGAACCAGAACCAAAAGATAGAAATTAGTAGAAGAAAGATTTGGGCTCAATAATCAGGTAGAAGCCTAAATTATTAGAGTAGTTACAATGAGAGTATTCTGCTGTGAGATGAAAAATTCTGCAACATTAGAGCTATTCAAATAATTTTGGGTGATAACTTGAAAGACATTTGGTATAAGACTGATTCTAAAAAGTTCTTGCCCAATTCCAAGGTACTATGACTCTCAAAATAGGATTAATAATCTGGTTTGGTCATATTGTCCCAGTTTATGCTGAACGTAACTTTCAGTGAGATCTGAAACCAGTGGCACTGCTGTCCGTATGAATTCGAGACCATACTAATTAAATGGGCCAATCTTACTTTTGTGACGTTTTGGTTCCCTTAGGTGGAGAGTTTTGACTACCCTATTTTAAAAAACAACTCATCCCAAAATGGTACTGAGAATTGTCCTAAGAATGGTCCTAAGAATTTTTGTTCAGCAATATGCTTTTGGCTCTGAGCTATCCAGCTATTTTTCTCAATTTTATATTGAGAAATTATATTGAGAAATATTGATTGTTGATTGAGCCATTGTTATGTTGAGGCTTTGTGCTAGACTTTTATTTTTTTTATTGTGGTAACAATGGTTCATAACATTATATAAATTTCAGGTGTACATTATATTTTGATTTCTGTGTAAATTACATCATGTTCACCACCCAAAGACTAATTACAATCCATCACCACACACATGTGCCTAATCACACCTTTCACCCTCCTCCCTCCCCACTTCCCCTCTGTGCTAGACATTCTAATCACATCTCACCATTTACCCTTAGTCATGGCTTAGCTCTGCCTCTAACATGGGTCACCCTGGTGATTAGGTAGTCTTGCTATTACTAAGATGAAAAAATTTTTTGGTTTATACGAGCTGGGCTAGGGAGTTTGGAAAATTTTGATATGCTCTTGGGCAACCATGTATACTTGAAATATTTCTATATCTTACACCTTTAACCTCCTACAAGGCAGTGATTGTGTCATATAGTTTTATTTTCTTAAAAGAATAAAAATCCCTAACACAAGGATAGCTCAATAAAGATTTGTTTTATGACATTCATTTTAGCCCGACGTATAAATGGGTTGTGTAAGATCATCCAAGACCGCTAGAGACTACATTAGTGAAACCACGACTCCACAGGTACTTTACGAACCAGAGCCAGAGATACGGAGCAGCAGTGGCCATTTTGACAAGTGCACCATTAATAGAGAGAGTGCTTGTAAGACGGAATGCTAGTAAAATAATCCTGGGGCTGAGGCAGAAATTTAACTCAGCAGTCCGTCTCCTTTTGTTTTGTCACCAATGCCAGATTTAAAGCACAGGCTTTGGACTCTGACATGCCGGGGTTTCTAGTCTATTTAAGCCACTTAAATTAAGTGACTATAGGCATGTCTCATAATATATCTCTGCCTCTGTTTCCGCACTGACAAAATAGAAACAAGAATACCTACTTCACAAGGTCCTGGTGAGGACTGAATGAGGTAATCTAGGCTAAGCATGAACATTGTATCCTGCACCCAGTAGACACTCAGCAAATGATAGTTCTTTTTCTTCCTTCATAACTGATTCTGGAATATTTATCTGGCTCTCGCTTATTGTTCATCCACGACATTACTCTTATATAAACCCTAATTCTAACATAACTGTTTTTGACTTTTGGCCATATTCTAACTTCTAGAATTCATCTGCATTTGTTGTGTCGGCTCTATTTTTTTGTTGTTTTTTTGGCCTTGGGCATTCAGCTTCATAGCTGTCCATGAAGCTCACAGCTTCATCTCACAGAATCCTCTCAAGAGTGGAGAAGACATAAAGAAACATTAACACAAACGTAACAAAACAAACATGATCTCATTTTTCTATTGAAAGATATTTTTTAATCACTTGAATATCTGATGAAATTTGCCTTCTGTATGTATAAATAATATTTTGAAAAGCCTTATGCCAGCTTCATAAAAATTTCTTTCTCTCTTTTTTTTGCAAGAATATTTTGCTGATCAGGAAATGATACTAACCAAATATGTTGCAATGTCCTTGCATTTATGTTATTATGTCTCAATATTTGTCTGTTGCAGAAGAGCAATAATGACCTAGCCAGATAAAACTTGCTGTATGTGAACCTTGGATTTAATATAAATAAATGTCCTAGTTTATGTAGCTATGTAATCATTGTAATCGATAGTTACGGTTTTGTAGACTTGAATTCTGCTTTAGATAAATATTATGTTTTATAAATGAATAAATGTGTAACATGTTCGGTAAAGTACCAAATTAAGAAATCTGAATATGAAATAGATTTTCTTTAAGGAAGAGGGAATTTACAAAGTGCTATAAAAATTGATTAGATAAGCCCATACATCATTTTAGATTTTCATTGATTTCATGCATATCCAAACATTCTCTGGATTAAGAAATGGCAATTTCTTTTAGTTGTTTGTTTATTCTTACCATAAATATCACATATGACCTCAAATATTCAAGAATATTAAGCCTCTAAAATGTAGTATGCATTTAAAATCTGAAAATGAAAAAGTATGGTGAATTAAATAATCAGTGCTATATTTCTATATGTTAAGTATTCATGTAAGAGGCTATAATAAAGGAAATATTTGATATCTGTATATTTGAGTAAGAAACATTTACAAAAGAGCGTCATAATAAAGATATTTTATTTTTAAGAATTCACCTTATTTAGAAGTTCAGTGTTATTGATGAACTTCCAGGATAAAATAAATATGTTGTAAATACTTGAACCTTACTGAATTTAGCCCTTTATTATTTTGCTTAAGTATTCACAGTTCATATATTACTGCTAAACTTTATATTTACCACAAGTACGTTGGTACAATTAATTTGTCTCTGACAGAGTCCTGTGATTACTCAAAAGTGACGATTATCATGGGATAAAAATAACCAGACCAAATTACTCAATTATTGATTAGTCGTTTGAGCTGGACCTTGCTGAACAGTTCTGGTATTATCCAGGCTTCCTCGTGCATCTGCAACCATCTGGGAGCTATTGATCTAAGATGGCCTCAACTCCCTGGCTCACTCCTGCAGGCTAGCCCAGGCTTATTCATGTGGAAACTCATTTCAACAGCAGCTAGAACACAAGCACCAAGGTATCAGCATTTTTCAAATCTCTTCTTACATCATATATCCCATTATATCATATCATATTCCATTGGCCAAAGCAAGTCATATGACCAAGCCCATTAGTTGCTGAAGTAAGGCATCAACCAAAGGTGAGGACACAGGATGGCATCAATCAGTCTGGGACCATAACTGTAAGAATCTACCACAATGAGGTTTTATGAGGTCATTTACTTTAAGTAAACTCTTGCTTCACAATAAAATAGTTAACACACAAAATGTAAACACAGCCTATTTCAACTTGAATTTTATTTGCTTTGTGCCACAAGAATTTATTTGTCTGGTAACTTCCCCCTGTAGCAACAAGCATTTCCTAGTGACACATATATTTCCATATTGTATGTATGTAGGCAACTTGAATCTTCTTCCCTTTCTCCATCCCTACCATCCTTCTTTACTAACCCCTCAAAAAATTAAATAGTGTCTAATGTGTTTCTTTTGACATAAAATGAACTCCACACAACAAACCAAACTTAACAAACAAAATCAAACCCCTCAAACTTTTACAAAAAGTAGATAAAGTATTTTCAGAGAAAGTTTACATAATAGCACATATTTTGCATACCCACACTTCAAAATTGAGATTTCTAACATGAAATTAGAATACATACCAAACAAATTTTAGAATTTGGAAGTTTTAGGTAAATGCTCATATACAATGAGTGAGTGTTGAGTTGCAACAACTTTTTATTAATGTGTGGGGTTTTGTGAGGATATAGAGCTTATTAAGTACCATGCTAGTCATTATATAAGTAGTACATTTTATTGCCTTCCACCAGCACACTCCTTTTCTTATAGATGCAAATCATCTTCTCAATATCTTCCCCTCTTTCTGTTTCTATTTACAAAGATTTTTGGTCGTTTATTGACCTGCAGATTTATTTGGGAAAATCTGTGAGTGAAAAGGAAAAGAGAATTATAATTCAATGGGATAATAAGGTCTCTCAAGAAGATTTTTAGACTAAGTAAATTGAGTGTGTTTCTAGGCAAAAGAAATATATCAGGAGAAAAGTGAGCCTTTACAAGAAAAGGTGCATGACTGTGGAATGAGTTCACAGGGAGCATAGGTATTATCCTTGGAAAATAGGACAGGCTTGCTCCTCTATGAGGGAGAGAGAGAGGGTAGGACAAATGTAGATTGAAGAATAAGGCTTTGCAAGAGAGCAGAATGTGATATATAAGAGACACATCACATCGGAGGGAAAGGCATTTTTCTTTCTCATGCATCTTAGTAAGATCAGAGGTAGGATCACTTACTTAGATTGAAAGTCCAGTTCATTTCAGTTCATCTCACATTATTTGAGCATCTCCTATGTGACAAGAATCTTGATAGGTACCGATGATCCAAAGAGGAATAATGCACAATCTCTGTGTTGAGGGACTTTACAATCTAAGTTAGAGATGGTCACATAAATCCAGTCTAATGTTCATAGCAGGGCTCTCATAGGAAATGACACCTAAGCTTGGTTTTAAAGGATGTATAGATATTGACCATGAGAAGATAGAGAAGGAAATTGCAAGCAGAAATAATAGTAATTGCCAAATCAGCCAAGATGGACAGATAAATGTTCAATATTGATAGAGTTGTTTCTTAATTGTTTTTAACCTATGATCCCTTTGATGACCATGAAAAATGTTCACATCCCTCTTCCAGAGGTGCTGAATTGCCTCCCGCCAATGAAGACCCAGTTTTCCCACTACAAGACCTGGTGTTTCCTAGTGATGAGAAGACTGCCTGAGCAGATTGAACTGGCAATGAGAATTATGTGCAGGTCTTTCCATTAGCAATTCTGCAGGAGGTGAATGCTGGGGAGACTAGAGGTAAGGAATTTAAATAGAAAGCGAGTAAAAGCTAAGATTAGCAAGACTCCTACCTTTACCCAGAGGAGACATAGATAACTAGAAATGGTTCTGAGACAGAAAAACAAGGTGCTTAAAATTTTCTACCAATTGTATTCCAATATAACTTCTAATGAAATACCAATTGATTAGAATAAACCAACACATAGGAACTGCATTCCTCAGTTCTACATGTTTCAGGAAAGTATTTATACTGATACTGATATTCTTTTTAGCTGCATTTAAGTAAAGTCCAACAATTGTGTTGAATTGATCCTTTGGCAGTCAAAACAAACACCCCCCCCCCAATTTCAAGTTCATGTTAAATGATCTTAGAAGTTATTTGGGTCATCCGCTTAAACTTCTCTAAAAGCTACCCTTCTATTGACAATCTCAATAGGGGAATAATGTCATTAAGCCATCTTTGCTTAAAGACATTTATTTATAATATCATAGATTAAAGTCATTCTTATGTTATGGTTTGAATACTCCATAGTTTTATATTTTTTCATTTAATGATCCATTCTTAATGCCTTTGGGTATATCTTATGGAAGAAGTGGACAACTGGACTAAATGGTTCATGAAGCTTGCATATCACACATATCTGAGACCACAGAGCTTTCAACATTAAAACTGGCAACACAGTTGAGAAATTTTCTCCTGATGGTTTTAATATTAATTTCTTTCCCTCTACTACTTAAAACAGCTACATTTTTCAGTATCGGTATTGAATGGAATCATCAAATCAAATTTGAATTTTGATAATTTATCTTAATTTTACCTACCAAGTGTTGCTCTCCTATCTCACAATATTCTTGAAGAGAATGTAAAATGTAGTTAGGAACTTGTACTTTGAAATCAGACAAACCTAGACTTTGGCAGTGTTAATCTGGGCAAATTTTAAACACCTTAATCTTGGTATTCTTTCTTTTTGTCCTTCTATCTGTTTTTCTATCTATCTACCCATCCATCCGTCTATGCTTATCTATAAAGATGATGTAATAGTACCTACTTCAGAGGGTTACCATCATGATTTATAAGATCAGGCACAAAAAGTGCTTTCTTTTTGGCAAGAGTAAACTCTCAAGAAATGTGAGCTATTAATAAAACAATAATAAACTATCTTCTTGAGGCAAGCAACTCCTCACTTTGTCCTGATCACATCGTGCTCTCTTGACTCCCATGTCCTCGTGCATAGTTGATGCTTCTTTCTATTGAAATTATTATCTCTTACTTGAAACCCAGCCAAAACCCACCTAGTCCATGAGGCCTTGTCCCATCAATGCAGAACAGTAAAGTTTCTGAACATAGATCTAAATTTTGTATATAGCCTTTGGTTCCCAATTGGAGTCATGGCCCACTGTTTATTGATTTGCCCATATAGATATTGTCTTTCTGGAGAGATTTTGAATTCTTAGAGAAAGCATAAATTACATTAACAAGAAACAACAGACAACAAAATAAAACAAAACAAAAATACTATCAACCAAACAAAACCAACACACTTCCAGAATGTATTTCAAGCTTTCAGATATTTACTGAATGGACTTTTGAATGGCTGTCTTAGAATAATAGAAATGACTCTCAAATTCAAAGGGGCACTGACTACACCCAAAATGGAATATGAATATTTTCTTCTTAGAGAAGTTCTTGTCAGTCACACCTTTCATTGGTGTAGAAAGGTGGGCATTAGAGCACAGGGTAAAGGCAATTTACCTCCCCCAAGTTTGGTGCTGCACTTTAATTTGGGGCCTCCTAGAAACTTAATGGTGGCAGCAGGGCTGATATTCAAGATTGGTTGGGTCTGGTTTTCTTTTGCTGGCTTGCTTCAGACCTTCTTTTATCATCTTTGTTATCTGGCAACAGATAATGTTGAGCTAAGGTCTGATGATGCCATCTAGGCTCTTCCCTGTGCTATGATTTTGAGTATTCATTAATTAACCATATTTCTTTGATGTTCACATCAAGGTCCATATGAGTGTGAAAAATGGAAAGGAGTGATTTGGTTAAGGAAATAGCCATATTATTTGAGTCTATCATAGAGTGAGTTTGTTTAAAAAATGTGCTGAGTAAACTTCTTTGATAATTTGAAGAAAATTTGGTGGTGTCTTACTATAATTTAAAGAGAAGTGGAAGTAGTTTCTCTATAGGTGGCTTCTTGCAAATTGCAGGTTTGAATGTGGCTGATCACAGTAAGGAACTAATTGCCTGGTCTTAACTAGGCTCACTGCTGGAAGAGATCTTGGAAACATTTCTCCTCCTGGTGTTTCTATCACCTTGAGCTTATTTTAATGGTGACTTGCTCTTTTTGTATTGAGCCTCATTTCAAAGAAAATGTGAGCTATTTTCACTTTTTTTAAAGAAGAGTTATGTGTAAAAGGTTTGAAGCTGCTAAAATGAGTTTCTCATTTGTTTTAAATATTCTGCTTAAAGAGGTAGATTTGTCTTGTTATTTTTTTAATAATCACACTTTGTGACATTAGCCACTCTCTCTAATATCTCTGTGATAGTTGTCATATTTACTTCAGAAATATAATTACCAATGCCATCAGAATAGTGTTATATGACTGCATTGAAGGAGAATCACGAGAATCTCAAATTTCTATGATCCAAATTCTAAAGTTAACTTTAAGGTGTTCTAGATAGTTTTATAACTAAGTCTTCCATCGAACCAAAGTTTACATTTAGAATCAATAAAATCAGTTTGAAATGTTTACTATTTTATAAAACAACTGGCTTTTAATTCGATCCAACCACCCCCACTGTATGTTTATTATGTTTATATGACTAAGACATTTTAGATCTTGTAAATATGAAAAAGATATAGTCTTTGTTTTCAAGTTAATTATGATTTATGAAGGAAATAATAGGCATGCAAATAAATATAAAGCAATGCAGAATGTAGTTACAAACAGAAACCTCTGCAGATATAAATATGTGTACTAGATCTGTTCAAGAGACAATAAGGGTTTAAATTTGTCTAGGACAGTGGTTCTCAAGCTTGCACTCTGGATCAACCATCAGCATCATTTGAAAACTTTTTAGAAATGTAAATCCTTGGGCCTCATCCCACACTACAAACTCAAAAACTTTGGAATGGAGTCCAACAATCTGTTTTTACAAGTCAAAAAAATATGACTTTTATGCATAAAATTTGAAAACCACTACTGTAGAGCTGAACTGTGCAATATGGTAACTACTAGCCACATGTTGCTACATAACTTAAATTTAAATTAAATAAAATTAAGATTTCAATTCCTCACTTGCATTAGCCCCATTTCAAGTGCTTAGTAGGCATATGGGGCCAGTGACCACCACATTAGACAGAATAGATATAGAACATTTCCGTCATTGCAGAAAGTTTTATTGGATAGCATTGCTCCAGAGCATGGAGACCTCAATGGGAGATTACTGAGAAATGAAAGAAAGTAGATTTAGCTCAGGTCCTTGAGATTCTTAAATGCAGTAGTAAGGAATTTGAGTCACATTCTGTTATCAGGAGAGAAGGATGAATTTTTTTTTGAGAAAAGGACATGACAAGCCTGGACTCACTCTTCCTGCCAGGTGCCTGATGCTTCCTATTGAGTGAGCCTGGAGCCTGAGACTAACAGTGGAACAGGCAAGGAAAACACATGTTTATAAAACATTGAGAGTATAGGCCCGGTAGGAACTGATTACTCTTTGAATGGAAGGTGGTCAGAGAGAGAGAAAACTTAAAACAAGATTGGATTTTGTGTCAAGTGGGACAAGGTTAATGCCATTACTGGTGACGAGGAAATAGGAACAGCAGTAGTTTATCAGATTATGTGAAAAAAGATCATGGGTTTGCCATGAAATTTCATTAATCCAATAGCTTTGGATAAAATTTCATCCAGAAATTTTTTTCATTACTCTTATCACATAGTTTCACCCTGTTACTTTCCTTTGCTATCAACTAACATTTTAGATAACCATTTTTAATGAAGAAAATGAACATTTTGCCACTGATTATTATGAATATCTTTCAAGGATGAAAGGAAAGATGGAAGAAATTTTATCTATCAATGCATCTGGTGGGATATGACAAAACAATTTCTTCCTTTTTTGCTAGAAAATACTTTTTCTGGGTGAAAGGGTTGCAAAGAAAGAAACCAGGTTGTAATGTGTTCCATGAAAATTCTAGTCTCCTCAAATACCATCTGAACATTATAGTAGGATTTTGTGACAAAACTGAAATGATCTTCACTTCTGTGTGAAATAGAATATTCATTTTTGGAAACAAACAGAATGTGTGGAGTGTCAAGCATTGTTCTAGTCTTTTACTATCTTACAAATTTCACTGTGGTGTATACTTTTACACATTATATTCCTGTGCATTGTTTTTATTTTTATTTTGAAAATTTAAAAGAAAATCATGTTGGCTAACATCATGTCAGAACAGTTTTGTATTTTAAACCAGTTCTTTACAGAGATAACTTAATTGGTATGATTGGAGCCATCATAGTAAGGCAGGAAAAAACTATTTTGTTAGGTGTCCAGAATCCTGAGTTGTAGTTCTTACTTCTCCTATTTTTAGGATGTTAGATAAAGAGTAAAATTCTGTGGTCTAAAATTCCCTCATTTACATAATAAAGAGCTTAAAGTAGATTATCTTGGTTTTTCTGGCTCTAAATGGGGCAAAGCATGAAAACATAATTGCTTGCAAATTGTTTATTAGCTGCTACTTATCAAAGAGCATGCCTCTTGGGTGGGAATGAGGCACAGGGCAGGCAAGTTGCTGAGAAGTCAAGGAAAATAAGATTTGGGACAGGATGGAGTCACTTCTATCAGGTTGGACAGTAGCAACTAGCAACTTGACCTTGAGGACTCTGACACCTGAGGTAATGTTCCAAATAGGGGAATTGCTATTTTCATGTAAATTAAATTCTAATTGGGAACGGGTGGTATGATGGAAAATAAAGGGAAATGTTACTCAGAAAAGGAAATGGAGTGAGAAAGAGGCTTCTGCAAAGACAAACTCTGTTCACGTAATGATTGTATCTGATCTACCTCTAGCTTCTGTGTATACTGTTAAATGCATAGACTCTGAATTTGTACACTGTAGAAGTGAATTTGGCAGATACATTCTTGGGTGAACACCTGATGGGATAGAAAAAGTACTGCATAGGGAATCAGGAGGCCTTCCTTGGGTGCTAGCTCTTCAACTAGCTAGTTCCGTAGTGTTGTACCAGTTGCTTATGTTAACACCTACTTCTATGCCAACTACCCTCTGGGCAAACTAGACACTCTTAGGCATATCCTAGCAGCAAGGAGAGCAATCTAAGCAGCAAGTGGCTAAATTGCTCTCATTTCCAGTCAGTGTACCTAGTTTACCAGTTCATTGAAATTGGCAGTGCCCCAGATTAAAACTCTTTCTGGTAACCATGCCAACAAGTAGACCTAGGCTGGCCACATGGAATTGTGAACATTCAAAATGTTGACATTGACTGTGTCTAAGCTAGAGAAAGAAATAATAGATAATGTACTGCAGTAATGAGTGATTGATCATTCAGATGAGTTTATTGCCTTTTATACAGCACTTGATGTTTTTCCTCTCATAATCTAGTTCTTTGTCTGCAGCACAAACACTTATTAAATTTCTCTCCAGAACTTTCCAAATGGGGCTCGCTAATTGAATTTTCTCTTCTCCTAATTATGATTAACTTCATTTATGTAGAGTCATTTCTGGTTGACCCAAAGAGGGATGTCTGTTATCGTGGAACCAGAGGGTGGAATAAGAGCAGTTAAATCTATGCTCAAACCCAGTCAGACTCTACCTGTGTTCTTTGCTTTTCCCACACTTTGGCCACAAATTGTGTAGTGACGATGCATTTATTCTTGCCATCTGTATTTCATTGACCAGAGATTTCTCAGTGACCAGAACAGAGTTTTGAGTTTTATTATCTCAACAGAAAATTGAAAATAGTTTTTCAAAATCTTTTACAAGATTTTCCATGAAATAGTTATTTTATAATTCTTAATATTAAATACTACACTGATATATTTTCCTTAATATAATCATTATTCTCATTTTAATATAACACAAGTCCTTTATTAATCCTCTCTTCTCACAGCAGCTTAATTTCTGGGCTTATTTTCTTTGTTTTTTCTGCAAATAGGGGAGTTTGGATTCAGTGATCTCTGAAGTCCCTTCAAGTTCTGAGACTAAGTCTGAAAGTTAAGGATGATGATAGGAGGATTTTCCTAGTTTCTTGAGACTGAAGTCATGAAAAGTGTCTACTGCACTGTTTTCTAAAACATCCCTTAGATTCACTGAAGTGAATAGACCATTGCAATAGTCTGACAGTGAATGCTATTTATCTTCTGATAGTCCTCAAATGGTGGCCTCTCACTCTTCCATGAAATGAATTTGCAGGCTTTCAGTCCTTGAAGCAAGTGGCATTTTTCTAATTTTAACTCAGGTCAATCAGTTGGGTGAGTACTGATGAACAAGCATTTGTTAAAGCAGTGTCTCAAGTCATGTCAATCTAGATTGAACATGTGCCGTGCCTAAGAGCTTTCTTCATTAACCTGCTGACATTGCCAATGAGAGTTCAATGTTGTTTCAAGAAAGAGTCCCATAAGCACGTGCCTTTTTGCTATTTTTACCATTTGCCCTGGTGTTCCATGAATATCATGTCTTTTATTTTTCTTATCAAAGCTAAATAATTTATGAAGACTATTTAAATACATTATTTCAATTCTTTAACATCCTGGTGACTCAATAATGTTAGATTACTGAGCTATGGATATGTTGAATTATAGGAATATCTAGGTCACAAGATAGGAGTGAATGAGAGATTTCTATGATTTTGAGTTACATATTTATGTTTATTCATTTATTGTTTTTAGAAAGGTCTGTTTTGAAGCCACTTATCTGAAAAGTGTTACCTGAAAAGCCTAAGTCCCAAGACCCTCTTCCAAGAACCGGAAATTATAATGTTCCTCTTGCCATTTTTGAAGTGTGGTACAACTGCCTCTGTGGCTTTAACTCTGGAAAATCTGTGTGCCCATTTTATTTTTTGTCAAATTTCCTTGAGTTTATCTGAAAAAAATAACTATAGTAAAAATCATATTCCACTAAAAAATAATACTATATTTCTCTTGGGGGCCATGTGTCAATAGTGTCACATGGGTGATAAGAACTAAATTAAACCTTCTGGCTGCATATGTTATGTTTCTTTACATTACACCATACTTCTGTGTGAATACGAAAGGAAATTTAAAAAAAGGCTCTTCCAGCCAGCTAAAGCTATCATTTATTACATTCTTATTGTTTCATTATCAGATTTAAAGCTGTTAATACTTATGACTGGAGAATTTAAGTAGCTTGCTTTAAACTAGGCTTTGAAGGATGTGTAGATTTCAACAGTTAGAGACATAATCAGAAATTACCAGTAACAATCAGAAACAACACTAAAAACAGAGGTCTAGAGTTGGGAAAGCATCAGATATGTTGTTTGGACTGTGGGATTCCTGGTAGGATCGCTGAATTGTGCCAGTCAAAACTGCACCTTCCCTTAGAACAGTATTTTATCGGCTAGTTTATTTTGATACCAAAGACTTATATTTATCAACACTGTAAATGGTGCTTTGGAAGTTGGTGGTGTCACGTATAAGGAAAGTGTTCATTTCCTATGCAGGATATTTTTCTTGAGGACCTTTGGGAGAGATTTCTTTCTAGTTTTCAGATGAGGAAGAGCTGAGCTCACTGAACTGAGTTATAATTATTTTCTCTTTGCCTGCTTAGAAATCTTGGTGCCAAATTTGAGACTCACCCTACCATGTGTATGACTTTATATTCAATGTGCTTTCCCTATTTCGACCTTACTCTGTTTTAATGTAGTTTATCTCTCTAAGCTGCCCCAAATTCTTTTTTAAACAAGCCAGGGTCTGAATAAACAAATATATCAATAAAATTCAGGTAGGTGGTTTACAGGAACCCTTCATGAATTTGCAGGTAGGCAGAGAGCTCTGAAATATGATTTCCTGATGCTCCACTACCAATCCTCCTAAACTGAAGTGAACTGGGTGAACTGGAACACTAAATTATTAGCTTGGCTCTTATGCTATTGTCAATAAATCCCAATGGCAAGCCTCAGATGTTGCATTAAAAGATCATGATTTGGATGTACTGATAAAGACTTCACTCTGGTGTCTCTTTTCTTTAACTCAGACAGTAATTGGATGCAAAGGATGTAAAATGGGAGTTGTAAGAAAGTAAGGTCCTTCAACAATTACTTCAAAAGCTGTGTCAGCTCAATTTCGATAAAAGTATGCTGGCACAGCCTCACAGAATGTGGTACATCAGCAAAGTGATGACTGTTACAAATAAAAGCATTGCACCTCTCACATTTTCAGAAATGTAAATTGTATTAGAAAAATGATGCTATACAACTCCGTTGCAAATGGGACGTAGGAATTGGTTGTAATGCTAAGCTATTTGAAAGAGTTCATAGCGATAGCTTAAAAAAGCCTGATGAGCAAAAATCAGCAAAGGAAGGAAGTTGAAAACTCTAGTACTCTATAAAAATTTTAGGAAATTAGAAAGAAGGAGGTGGGGTAGGAAGCAGTTAAAGCATCAAATAACACAAAAACATGGAAAAGATGGGATCACATAGTCTGAGAGTCTAGAAGAATAAGAGGTAAATGTCCTAGGAAGCTTTAGAGGACAAAAGCACAATGAGAGACATGAATGACGGGTGACACACAAATCATACGGGGAAGGAGACAGCAAGCACAATGGTCAAGAAGACTCTAATCTAGAGAATGAAAGAGACGTTTCAAGGGTAGAGAACACTGAGAGGTGCCAAACATATATGCGTTCTATGTATGTCATGATGAGACGAATATTGATGCAGCGGGAAAATTGGGTTGGAACAATAACAAATTGCCTGTTCTTAACTTTCTTTCATGTGAAATCAAGAGGAAGGTGTGAGACTCGTATCGAATTCATAGAAATTCTAGTTTACTAGATTCCTTTTAACTCCTTGGACCTTAGAGAGCAAGAAACTAGGGGATATTCATTTAATTCATTCAATTCATTTAAATATTCATTTAATTATCATCATGAGGCTTATCAGTCCAGATCTGATATACATTTCAGCTAATGCTTGTATTATTGTACTGTGGCTGCTGTAACAAACTACCAACAAACATCATGGCTTAAAATAGCAGAAATTAATTTCCTCACATCTCTGGAGGATGGAAGTCTGGAATCTGTTTCTCTAGGCCAAAATCAAGATGTTGGCTGGGACACACTCCTCCTTAAGACTCTAGGGGAGAATCTTTTCCTTGCCTGTTCCAGCTTCTTGGTGGCTGCTGGCATTCCTTGGCTTGTGGCTGCATATAACTCCAATTTTCAAGGCCAGCATCTTCAAATCTCTGTCTGTCTTTTCTGTCTTTACATCACCTTCTCCTCTGTATGTATAAAATCTCTCTCTGCCTCTCTCTTATATGGATACATGTGATGGCGTTTAGCGCCCGCCTGGATAATCCGGTATAATCTCCCCATCTCAAGATCCTTTACTTAATCACATCTCCAAACATCCTTTTTCAACTAAGATAACATCCACATTTTCCAGGTATTAGGACCTGATATCACTGAGAGCCATTATTTAGCCTATGACAATGCCCAGTTTAAACGTAAGATGGTGTTTTGGCATAAAATAAGAACTTTGGTGTAAATTTGCTCTCTCTAGGCCTCAGTTTTATTCATCTAGCACATGGATATGGTGTGACTTAGATTACTATGTCATTGTGAAAATTAAATGAGATCATGTTTAAAAAAGCATTTTCTAAGTGTAAAGTGCCTTATACATATATGAGGCAATGTTAACATTTTAATATCAAACAGATTCTATTATTATATTCTAATAATACATTGGTAATATTTTACTGTGATTAATAATGGTAATAACTATGATAATATCATAATGACATGATTTGAAAGAATCTAGGAAGACTTATAGGATCAAAAATATCTCTTCTGTTGTTTGCTGCTTCCTTATTTTTAAAATGGAAATAATAATAGCACCCACATCCTAGGATTGTTTTCAGGATTCAGTTAAATGATTTTGTTGTTGTTACATGCTGTTAAGTTGACTCCAACTCCTGGCGACCCTATGAATGAGCAATGTCCACAATCTCCTGTCCTCCACAGCCCTACTCAGCTCCTGTAGACTCATGCCTATGGCTTCCTTTATGGAGTCAATCCATCTCATATTTAGTCTTCCTCTTTTCCTACTGTCTTCTACTTTTCCCAGCATTATTGTCTTTTCCAAAGAATCCTGCCTTCTCAAGATGTGCCCAAAGTAGGACAGTCTCAGTTTCATCATTTTTGTCTCCAGCAATAGTTCAGGCTTAATTGGCACTAGGACCCACTTGTTCATCTTCCTGGCAGTCCAAGGTATCTGTAGACCCTCTCCTCCAACACCATATTTCAAATGAATCAATTTTTTTTCTGTCACCCTTCTTCCTTGTCCAGCTTTCAAACCTGTACATAATAATTGAGAATATGAGGGTATGGATAACATTGGCCATGGCCTCTAATGAGATTTCCTCACTTTTGATGATCTTTCCTAATTCTTTCCTTGTTGCCTTTCCAAGTCTCAGTCTTCTCTTGATTTCTTGGCTGCAGTCTCCATTTAAATTGATACTGAATCAAGGTAAACATAATCATTACCAATTTCCATGTCTTCATTGTCTATGTTAAAATTGTGTAGCTCTTCTTAGTCATGATCTTTGTCTTTTTGAGATTCAAATGCAGTCTTGCTTTGGCACTTTCTTCTTTCCCGTTGTCAGAAGTCATTTCCAGTCATTGCTGCTTTCTGCCAGTAAGATAGTGTCATCTGCATATCTTAGATTGTTGATATTTCTTCCACCAATTTTTACTCCTCCTTCATCTGAATCTAGCCCAGTTTTTCATATGATATGTTCTGTGTACAGAGTATCAGATAGGGAGATAAAAATGCACCCTTGTCTAACATCTTTGCTTATAGGAAACCACTGTCTCTCCGTAGTCTGTCCTGAGAATGGCTTCTTGTCCACAATACAGGTTAAACATCAGGGCAATCAAGTGCTGAGGCATGCCCATTTCTTTCAGAGCAGCCCACAGCTTTTCATGATCCATGTAATTAAAGTTAATGAATATAAAATACTCAGAAAGTGTTAGGCACATAGTAGAGTTAGTAATAATAACAATAAAAATTGAAAGTAATTAAGAGCTCTGGGTAATTGGTCTGGAATTTGGGAAAAGGATGTGCATAGAAATGGGAAGAATACTCTAGAAGACATAAGATGAGATTGTCAAAGCAATGTTTTGACATAATCCTCAAATGGAAAATATTGTTTTTGGTTAGCCCTGCTTTCAATTTTGTTTCATTTATTATTATTTAAAATGTGCATGTCCTGTTTTTGGTGTTCAATATTTGTCTTAGTTAATTGTATAATGACAAAAATAGAGCTCTGAGGAGTGCCATAAGCAGAACTCATAGATTACCACTAGGATTCTAGCAGTCCATAAAATAGACCTTTGAGGGATTAGGATGGAAAATGTATTAGGATTTTTGATCCTCCTATCATAGGCCTATGACATTCTACACATGGTGGAAAATTGAATCACATGGAACAAATAAACGTAAATAAATAATTAGAGGACTATCAAATAAGTGCTCTTAAAAAAAGCATTGTGAGTGTCCAACTACGGTAGAAGGGTCTAGGAAAGGTTTCATAAAATATATGATATTTGAACTGAGTCTAGAAAGATGAGCAGGAGTATACTTCACAGGCAAAAGTGGAGGAACATGTTTTAGGCCTAATAGGCAAAATATAGGGGCATGAAAGAGCATAGTAGATTCAGGGAACTATGATTAACTATTAAAAGTAAAGTTTAGTAAGCATTTGTAGTAATTTGGAAGATGACTTTGAAAAGATTGAGACCAGGCTATCAAGGATCTTGCAGTTCTAATGAATCTGCCCTTTTTCATGAGTGGCATGGAAGAAGTTGACACACAAAAATTATATTAGTAAGTTTCCAGTTTAAAAAGTATTTGACTACATGGGTCAAGATGCTATATTGAAGCCATGGATATTTTATATGACATTTCTCTTTATTTCCCACTAAATGTATCAATGAATGTCCTAGGTGTTAAGGCATTCTATAACAGGTAGAAAATAGATGTCCATTCGTGTACATGACACTTCCAAGCTTATTGTCAGTAAATGCCACAGCTAAGAGAACATATCAGGTGGAATAGAGCCTCCAGTGGAGTGGGTAAAGAGATTCCTCAATTTTTTCCATCTCAACTTCTCTGGAACCCCAATAATATCTCCTAATTCAAAGTGAACTGTGAACAAAAGGATGGACTTTGAAGCTGTGGCGGGAAGTTGGGGAGATGAATTCCAGGCTTCTAGCTAAGTGCCAGAACCTTCAAATTAAAACCCATGAAGTCACATAAACTTTGCACACAAGCATCCAGGAGCCTGGGAAACCTACTGAGTACAGCTAAAAATCATCGCGGCATTTGACATCTGAGCCACAAAAATCAGTTTCTCTGAACCTGTAGCTTTCTTTGCCTAAAACTCTATCTCATCTCCCATGGCAGTCACATTGACTCTTGAAGTTTTAAGAATAAAATAAAGTAAGTTTAACTTTTTTATATTGATTTTTTATTTTTGTAATTCTTTTATGTTTGTTTTATTTTTATCTATTTTGCCTGGGACTGATAAAACTGAAATGTGACTACCATTGCTGACAGAGCTAATGATGACCAATATTAAATGAGTTAGAATCCACCTGAAGTTCAACAGCATGGGTGTCTGAGCCTTCAAATCAAATAACTTTAAATAAGAAGGCTTAAAAATATTCTATTAAATAATGACAGTAACATTTAGAGAGCATAAAAGAACACTAAAATATTCCAAATAAGAAGAATACTAAAGTTTTTGGAAATTAAAACAATGATTATTAAAATTAAAAAGATTCATTCCATGTAAAATCCAATCTGTAGTGACAGTAGATTATTGTATTGTATTAAATTTGATGATTGTAAGAGGAGTTGGAGATAGGTTCACAGAATTTAGAATAGTAAAGGGCTTGAAATTATAAGGGAGAACTGTGACAATAACCTATAAAAACCCCTAGGATTTTACTTATTAATTGATTTCCAGAGGCAATTTTTTTCACATACTAATAGCTCTGGAAGCAGGTTGTGTCTAGCAATCTATGCCATATTACAATCCCTGTTGCCTTATTCGTTTTACATTATAATATCTCTCAAATTGAGTTATATCTTAATGTTGATGGCATCGTAGATTTGTTGAAAATAAAAAATAGCAGTTCCAGAAGTGTTAAAAAACAGCAATATTCAACACGGGAGTGAGGAGAAGCAATAATAAAAAATAACTGATGAAAAAAACATACTTAGGAAAAGGCAAGAATTTTCAAATTGAAGGGTCTCTCTGAGAGCTAAAAAATATTTTAAAAACCCACACCTGGATGTATTTTGATAAATTTTTTAAAAATTTCAATGATTAAGAGAGAATCATGCAAACATACAAAAGAAAACAAAACCACACACACACAAAACAGAAGCAAGAATCAGATTTTCATCAGACATCTCATCTCCTCCCCTTCCCATCCCCCAACGCTGGGAGACGTTCAAGAGCAAGATTGTCATTAGACCTTGCCAAAATCTCCCTATAGTCTTTTTCACTCTTGGTAAACTGCAACCTCTTTCTTTCCTTCACACGATGTCTTATCAAATAACTGGAAAGAACACTGGACTGAGAATTAGAAGATTTGGATTCTGGTTGCTGCTGTGTCCCAACCAAACTTCCCCATCTCAGGGTATTCTGTCATTTAGGACTTCAATTTCCTTGCATGTTAACCAATTTGAATTTGTTTATCTATAATGGCTGTTCTAGCTCTAACATTCTTTGATAGTGAGGTAGTCCAAAACATATTTTACAATTGTTGCAGAGTTTGAGAAGTAACTTTGCAATTTGGAATCAGGAACCAGAATGCCATGAACATGTGAGATCTTTTTTTTCCAGTGATATTGGCAGTTTCATTCAAAAGTATATTCCAGTGGCCTTCTATTACATTCCAGACTGGCTAGAAGTTACAGAAGCAGTTATAATGCTTGCCCAGAGTTTTAGCATTATTGTCATAATTTTAACTTGAATAGAAATTTTTTTAAAGTAATAACCATCTGAAATTTTAAAACCCATGACTCCTAGACCAATTAATTAGCAATTTTCTGATTAATGATATTCTAAGTCAACAGAAAAATGTTGAATAATTTAAAAGAAAAACTGAGAAATCAAAAATAGTTTAAACAAAGTTATTTTTTTATTTATTACAAGAAAACGTTTGTAGTCCGCCTAATCATAACATTTCAGTACAGTATTCAGTATCCCTTAGTGAAATCAGGAATTTAATATCAACCAGTGTCTTCATAAAGAACAAGTTCCTTTTAACAATTTTCATCTCTTTTGAAAGAATGACAGACTTAAAAAATAGTCATAATCTATCTAGATATTTTAGAGAGTTTTAATATTTCTCTTCAAGACGAGTATATTTAACCATGGATCAATGTCAACTCTAAGGACATATAGCAATCAAGTTTGGAATATGGCAATCTTTTGTCAATGACTAAATGCTAGAATAAAAGGCTTTGATCATTAAGTTCACAGATTACTTCACATGAAGTAGGGTGAATAATTTGAAAAATATGATCTAATTACAAAGTGATCTTCATAAATTGAGGGGATGATCAGGACCAAGCAGAATGAAGTTCATTCAAGTTAAGTGCACCACAGACACGTGCAATTGGAGAGCTTGTGATCAGGTATGATGACATTTAAGCCTGTGCAGGTTACACTTCACATATACCACTTGGATTAGGAGACAATAGTGTAAAGGGCAGTTCAATCACTGCAGTGTGCCTTACTCTGATGCTATGGGAGACAGCATAGGGGATGGACTCTGTTTTAGAATTATTGATTTTTAGGTCTTCAAATGACCTCAGAGTTCATTTTTTCCAATACTTTAAATGCTTTTGACTATAATTCCAAAGGAAAATGGGAAGTGAGAATATGTCACTTATAAAAACAAACCTAGAATTTTAATTTTCCTCAAATTATTTTGGAGTCACAAAGTACTAAGCAAGAATATATAATAGATAGCCTAGTTGCATCAGTAGGTGCAGCTGTTACTCAAAGAATTCTTTACGCCGCAAATTGGTAGAAATAAAGTCACTGTTTTCATTCTGAGTGGTATTTATTATCATTTAGCCATTTTAACTGTAGAAGAAAGTGAAACATATGAGATTATATACATGTTAGATATCATTGTGTGTTATCAGGTTGTAGAAGAATATTATTAATTTATACCCCTATATCCTCAAAGAACAGTTTTCTTATTAAATATTTGTAATAATATTTATATATTTGAAATTTCATTTTGATGATAAATGCATAAAGAATTAAAAGAGACATATGACTTGTTTACTGATTTTCAAAGCTCTTCAAAATTAATAATAAAACACTCTCAATTTGTGATACAAAGCATGTAATGAGAATGTCACCCAGCAGCACTTATACATTTTAAGCAGTCATTAAAATGACTTAATATTATGGTGATATACAATATGAAAAAAGGAAAACACAATTCTTAAAATCAAGTCATCTGCCAAAAGTAACAGTTTTCATAGGAGGAGCTTGAACACAGATATACAAAATGTAGATGTATATGAAAAACAACAACCCTGCAGAGCTCAGGAAAAGATCTGCTAAACTAATAAAATACAATAATAGAACTCAGTTGGATTAGTAATGATCTTATAAAATGAAAGTTGCTGATATCTTAATGTTATGGACCATATTGAATTGAGACCAACATAAACCTTAAGTGCAATTATACATTACTTCAAATGGTAATGGTAATAGAATAGCAGGGACTATTGGCTTATTTGGGGACAATTCAACTCTTCTCAGTTTCTTGAAGCCATTGTTAAAAATGCAATCTATAGAAAATTATCAAACATCCTGTAGCTGTGGAAAAAATAAAATGAACCATCTTTTCTTGTTTTAAACTCCATACTCTTTTTCATAGTAAATATGTTTAGGTGATTGTCCTGTTACACCTCTGCTCTATTCCCAGCGCTGGGATTTGTGTATGGCATATAATGAAGCTCTCTCACTGTTGAAGGAATGAGTGATCTGGATTTAACTGTGCTGGGTTTTAGGATTTTGCAGCTTAATGAGATTGTCACTTCGGCCTCTGGGGATTTCACAGTCTACTGGGAAAGTCAGGCTTGAAAACAAATCATAACAATATGATGTGATGATTAAAGTTTGTGCCAAGTGCTAAGTCAGTAAGGGATGTTCAACTCTTGCCTTGGCAGATTGAGGAAGATTTCCTGGGGAGGCTTTTCTTGAATTTCTGTGTCTTAAATGAAAATTAGTTTGATGAGATTCCGGTGAATTTTAATTTTACTTGAGGACTTAGAACCCTAAGTTAAATCAGTGCCTATCCCTTAACTATTTTTTCCAAGTTACATTCGTTCATTCATATCCCAAATATTTTTGACGATTTATAAGTAGGTGCTTGAAATATAGAGATAAATAAGACTACTCCCCTAGAAGCTAGATATAAAAAATACACTTTCCATGTTGTCTATGAAATATCTAAAGCAGAAGGCAGGAACATAAGTCAATATTGTAAGATGGTATGGATTTATGCACAAGTTCCCAAGGGGACATTAACTCAGCCTAGGGGGAGGTGGTGATAAAGGCTGATTAGAAAAGGATCACCCAATGAGATAACACCTGAAATGGGTCTAGAAGGATAAGCAGGAGTCAGCTAAGTAGATGGACTGTGGGGGAAAAGGCAAAGGACGGTTTCACAAGAAAGGGACTACTTTTGAAAAACATGCAAAGGCATGAGAGATTTCTGTGTTCACAGAGCTGTAGTGTAATAATATATTTGGATAGCAAGTTGCGTTTATGTGTTCTTCTTTGGTTGTATTTATTCTAAAAGTAGATGGCTAGTGAGAATTTTAAGTAGACAAAATTTTCATGAAAAAGCGTTGGTGAAAAGAGTAGAGAATACACTGGAGAATAAAGTAACTTGGAAAGAGTTAGAAGGCATGTAGCATTCTTGTAGGAAATGATGAATGTCTAAATCAGTGTAGTAGTAGTGAGGATGAGGACAGGGGTAAATAGTTTAGAGCTACTAAGCAGAAAAAAATAATCAACAGGATTTTTGGGGGGAGGTTGTTTCTGTTCTGCCTTGTTTCATGAAAAATTTAAGGTAGCTTATAGGGATATGTAAAATGCAACAGAAAAACATTATTAGCTCATAGGATTATGTTACTAATAAGAGATTGGTGATTGATCGATTAATAATTGGACCAAGGAAGAGGGAGAAAAAGAAGGTAGTGTCTTGGCTTTTTTGCTTGGAAATAGACAAATGCAATTCTTCTTTACTGAAATAGGAAATAGCATGGGGAAATTAGCTTACCTGGAGAGAAGGTAAGTTCATTTTGTGTATATTGAACTTGATGTACCTATGAATCATCCAGATGGGTATGCTAAAATGAGAGTTGGGTGTTTTTGTTTAAAATTCAGGGGAATGGTTTGTGAGACATCAATAAACAGGTGGTATAATATCAAATATTTGCTTCAAAATCTCTGTATAAAACTATCCTAGAGCTCAGTGGTTTATAACAACAGGTACTTGTTTTTTTGCTCCTGGGTCTGTGGATTAGATGTGACTCTGCTGGACTAGGTTACACTTGCCTTCAGGCTGCAATTCATCAGTTCTGCTTCATGTGTCTCCTTATCCTGGAACTAGAGGTTTTCCAAGGGATGGTCTTCTCATCGTGGTTGGCAAAGACTCAAGAAGAAGTAGCAAAAGCCCGTGGTGTCTCAGTGTGCACCTAGCAAATAGCTCTTACGCTCTTATGCTCACATTCCATTGACCAAAACAAATCACATGGCCAAGCCCACAACCAAAGGGGCCAGTATTATGTGCCCAGAGGGAACTATGGAAAAGGTAGGGAGCATTCTGAACAAAAAGTACAATCTCTCATATGTGGTGTTTGGATTCATAGGGTTGGATGATATTACTCTGTGAGAGTTGGTAAAGTAAGAGGAAACGATGATAGCACCCACAGAAACACTTATGTTTAAGAAATAACTCCAAGAATGGAAATAAAGAAGGGATGGAATAAAATCAGGGATATAGAGGATCTCTGAAGTCAAAGAAGGGGATCTTCAATGAGTAGAATGAGGAAAACATTATCTCATCCTATGCAGAGCTCAGTTCAGATTTGAAATTGTTTTCTGCTTAGCAGTTTGGAGGTTTTTAATGAGACCAGTTTCTGGATAATGTTGGAGGCAGAGACAAATTGTAATAAGTTGGGAAGTAAATGGAAAATGAGGAAGTGGCGATCACTATAAACTACCTCTTCATAAAAACTTGTCAGTGAAGGAAAGGAGGTATGGGGATCTGAAGTCAGTAGACTGCCTATGTCTGGGAAAGGGATATTCCTCTAACCCCTCTTATAAAGTTAGACCAGTGAAAGAATGATTTCTTGTTTGAAAATGATAAAAAATCAAAAAAACCTACACTTTGATTACTATACCTTGAGGTCCACTTAAAATAGTTGGCTATATATAACCAAATTTATTTATTGCTACTATTATAAAATTTAGTCACCACAAGTCTTATTTCTGTATGCCAGGCATTATTAAGATGTGTATGTACAAATACGAATAAAACCTAGTTCTCAAATTCAGGGAAATACCTATGTGTCTAGAATTATGGTTGCAAAACATGTGTGTGTACCCATCAATTCACCTGAGAAATTCTTCAACTATATTTATATGAGGCTTAAAAATGATGTGACTTATTCCAAATATTCATTTTCCAGATTTATTTCAAGGAATGAAAATTTGATTGAATGGATCAATTTTGAGGATTTCTATTGCTATAAATTTATTATTTCACATCTAATGTTTGTGGCTTTAAAATGTAAAAGTGTCAACAAAGATTGCTGCTCTCTTTGGTGAAAAACCATCTAGATAAGCAGAGAAATGTGTAGAAAAGGAGAAAGGAAAGAAAATTTTGTATTTCAAATAAGATCTGAAAGGATGAGTTGAAAATAATTGTGCATACAGATGCTTAAAAGTCAAGACATTTGGAACCATTACTTGGAAAGACTAACAGGTGATGGTAATCACAGAAATTACTCAGTTTTTAAATCTTGCACTCCCATTCATCTTTCCTCAGAAACATCTAAATAGGCTTTTTTTGTCTCTAAATCTCTGATACTCTGGTTTATCCAGTGTTACCTACATTCGCCCTTTCATTAGATTCTTAGAGTAATAGATAGTTGTAGTTTAAATATCCTTAGGGCAGCTTCGGTTCAGTTTCTAACATTTCTCTTCTTTACCAATGAGCTTCAGACCATCAGCAAAGAAATTTTATCATTGAGATAGCTAACAGCTTTCCTGATTTTTAATGCTATATTTTTATAATTTATCTACGAAATGACACAGGAATAAAAGCTCTGGTTTAGCTCTTCCCTCCTTTGTACTCCCACTGTGTCTTTATATACACACCTTTTTTAACATTTATTGAATTGCACTTATTTTCATGTCTTTTTTACTCTGAAAAGTGGTCAGGTTATTCATCATGACCCTAATATAGTTACATGAATTAATGGGTTTTTAAATGAATAGAAAACTAATGCATGAATAGATCTAAGTATATTAATGAAGAAACAACAGTAGGACCAAAATAATTTTCCTTTCTTTTGTCTACATTTTGGTTTTCATAGAATTGCATTGTAGTTGAGAAAATTGGATTACGAGCATATGATTATTTTTTTCTGGCAAGAAGAAATGACAAGAAAATATATATAACATTTTTATAATTGACAGTGGACACAAATCTATGAAAGTTTTGTAAACTAAATGAAATTGTATTTTATTGAGTATCGTTTATTGTATTTTTCCAGTATTAGGATATTGGAGTAAAATTGATGCTCCTCATTTCATAATTTGTTGTAACTAGCAGAGAAGGACCTCTTAATGCAGTGGAGATCTAAAAGGGAGAGGGAAGATGTCTACAGAGGACATCATGACTATAAATCTTAGAAAAAAGTGACAGCACAGACTTCTCCAAAGTTGATAGAGTGGTACCACATAGGCCAAAACTCCAAATTGCTTTCATTTATGAAAGAGAAAGGGTGTATAGGCCCTTAGATAGAACTGTGTTTACCAACCCCATTGAAAATCAAAGAGGCAAGACTAAAAAAGGAAACACAGTGGCACCATCTTGATGAAGTGGCGAGAAAATTGTGAAGGGGAGAGCCAGAATGCATATGCTGAATTTTGCTGCTGAAGGAGAAGTAAAGATTGGGGAAAAAAACAACAAAAAAACCCCACCTCACTAAGGTTTCCATTACAGATGCAAGAAAAAAAATGTCCTTGCATTTTCTGTTCTATTGTGGCAGCCAAGACTGAATGAGGAAAGACAGGAAGTACAAAAACTTGGAGAGATGGAGGGAAATAAGTTTTGTGATTCAGAAATAACCTTGTAAACAGCAGAAAACTGGTTTTATTCTAAAAAAGGAATCTAAAATTTGGGTTAAAAAAAACCTCTCAATCACAGCATAAACTGTATCCTGAGGTACTTACGTGAACCAGAGAGAATCCCTGCCGGCCTGAAGCAGTGTCCTGTCCTACTCAACATAAACTTCCTGCAATTAACTATGCCAGAAAGAACTTTATTAAAAAGATAAATAATAAACAAAAGGTGTCTGCACAGGAGAAAAGGACTAACAGAAACAACAAATGAAGAACATTCATAAAAATTGTGTTCAGATACAGAGCAACAGATTAGAGAAACTTAAACTTTCATCCTTAGCATAAGAGTTCAAAGATAAGTGAGAGATTCGTGGAAAAACAGGTGGTAAAAAGACATGAAATGAGCATTAAACCTATTCAACTGAAGGACCGAGCAATTATAGTTTCAGAAGAAAAAATAAATATTAAAAATCATGAAAAGGTAAAAATGATAGTACCAACACACTCCGTGAAGAGAATCGCCCCCCCCACCCCCACAAAAAATGTAGACATGATGCTGGTATGCAGATTATTTTACCCTTTTTGAAACTATGGGCCAAAAGATATCTATATAAACTTGATGAAATCAGCAATAGGATAGAAGTATACTTAAATGCATAAGAGGGAACACTAGAAGTACTGAGAAAAATAAGACAAGGAGATAAAATCCAATGGTAGAGGGGAAGAAAGTCATGTGGGGAGGAAAAGTGGAAATACATGAAAGTAATCACAAGAAAACTCCTGTGCCAATTATTTGCCTGGTTGCTTTCATATTCAGTCTCATCCTACGCTTCTCTGTATCACAGGAACGAACCCCTGAAAATTATGTTTTCTAGGCCTCTACCTTTGGCAATGTATTCTTTGGCTTCTACCGTTGCCAAGTTCCCAAGTTACCAATAGCAGAATGTAGAAATGAGCCCACAATATGGCATTGTTCCAAGAGGTGAGGGCTGCCAACTACCTTGTGGAAGATTCCATACTTTGGACCTCTTTCGTCATTTAGATGAAGGGTTTGTTCTCATTGGAATATACACCTTGTCCATGCATGTATTTGTCTTGGTGTTCCCAGTCTGCAATGCTTCTGCCATCACCATCACTACTGGATTTATAGAATGCCTTAGAAACCATCAGTATCTCACATGCTTCTGCGAATGAACATCATTAGTCTTTTCACAACCTCACATCTAGAAGCATCTGCCTTATAGAAATGTTAAATAGCTTACTGAAGCCTGCTGTACAATGTGGGCTGGAAGATAATTTCCTGAGGAGTAGGGTGCTGTCCTACAGGAACAAAATGAGTATTGACCTATTGACCAAAATACACATATCCTGGAACTCAGGGGTGGAAGAGGAAGTGGCCTCCTCCTCATGTCACTTAATTACTCAACTGTAAAATTTTTGTCTTCTGTCCTCATAATTCTGCTCTTTGCTCCTTTAGCAATCTGATTGCCAAAGGAGAATGTTTTTATCAGGGGCCACGTTAATGGTTTCATTGAATTTAGAAGTTGAAAATGCCATCTGGACTATGTTTTGACGTCAAGACAGTCAGTGGCATGCCTCCTGGTGTTTACATATCAAATAGTTTAATGTTAGACTTCAGCAACCTAGTAAAGGTGGGGCCATTAAGGAATCAGACACTTCAGGAAGATGTCATAGAAGAAAGACTCCTATTTATAAGGAAAAATTTTTAAAAAGATAAAAAACATAAGAAAAAATCTAACAATAAACTGACAAGCTCTCTATGTAGGACTTTGAAATGCTATTGAAGAACACAAAAGATGACTTGGAAAAAATGCTTTTAGATAGAAAGACTCATTATCATAATAATATTATCTAAATTAATATATAAATTATCAAAATTCCAACATCCCAATAAAAATAACAATAAAATTTCTAAAGAGCTAGAGAAGCTGATTATAAAGTTATATAAAGATAAGTAAGAATAGCCAGAAAATTGCAGTCAGGTAAGGGGGTAATGAATTAGTCAATTTTTAATAGTTCTTAAAATCCAGAGTAACTAAAATGGGGTAATTGTACACAAATAGAAAGTAAAATCAATAAACTGAGTGCACAAATATGTCCACTACATATACAAATTTAGTAAATGATGAAGATATCATATTTTAGTAGAGGAATATAGTTCATTTAAGTTGATAAAATGCATTATCAAAAACCTAGAATTAAATTACGCTTAATGTTGAAAGATTAAATACTTTTTTCATCCAAAATCAAGAAAAAAAAGCACAGATGTCGCCTCTTACCACTTTTATTTAACATTGTACTTATGGTCCTAGCCGGTGCAATATGTCATGAAAAGGAAATGAAAGTTATATAGATTAGAAAGAAGTAAAACCATATTTATTTGGAAGCTACATGAGCATGTACATAGGGAACTTGAAGGAATCCAGAGACCTACGAGAACTAAGGGGACTTGAGCAACTGTATTTCTATGTTATTAGCATACAGCTGGAAAAGAAAAATTTGAAAATACCAATTATAATAGTATCCAAACACAGGAAATAGAGATAAATGCAACAAAGCATGCACAAGACCTGTTCATGGAAAACTATAAAATACAGATGAGATTAATTTTAAGAGCTCTAAATAAGTAAATAAACGTACCACACTTATAGAGTGACAATTTCAATATTAAGACGTCTGTTATTCTTGAATTGATCTATAGAGTCAATGTAATTTCATCCAAAATCTTTGCATTTTTTAAGACGTTGATAAGCTAATTCTAAAAATGTATGTTTTAGAATACACTAGAATAGCCAGAACATATTTGAAAAACAATAGGAAGACTTACACTATTCCAAGGCTTGGTATAAAGCTACAGTAATCAAGATAGCATAGTACTTGTGTAAGACTTGACGTATAGATCAGTGGAATTGAATAGAGTCTAGAAATGAACCCATAAATACATGGTAAATTTATTTTTAATAAAGGCGCCAAGGTAATTCAATGGAAAAAATAGTCTTTGCAAGAAATGGTGCCGTAACAATTAGAATTTATAGACAAAAATGGACATCTCCCCCAACTCACAATGACATGAATATTATTTAAAAAGAGATTGTAGACCTAAATGTAAAATCTAAACCTATGAAAAGTCTAAAGCAAAACATAGGAGAAATTTTTCAAGAATTTGGGGATGCAAAACTCTTTTGGATATGACACAAAGCACAGAACATAGAAGAAAAATATTGATTAATTGGATTTCATCAATATTAAGAACTTGACATTGATGTTTAAAAAAGTGTTAGGGAAATAAAAAGACACATCAGACTGGGTGAAAATTGTGTGTGTATGTGTGCTGATGAAAAGCTTGCATTCATAGTATATTAAGAATTCTTAAAGCTCAATAAAATAAAAACAGCCGAATAGAAACAACCTATGACAGTTTTGAGCAAAATCCTCATAAATTACTGGCAAATAAGCATATTAAAATATATTCAACATCATTATTTATCAGGCATTTCAATGTAAAACCACAATGAGATACCACTACACATCAACTTGAATGGCTGAAAGTAAAAGATTGACAAAATGTCAGTCAACTGGAACTCTCAAGAATTGCTGGCAGGAGAGTAAAGTATTCCAACCACTTTGGAAATAAGTTTGGTATTTTCTTATAAGGTTAAACATGGTTGTGTGAAAAAATGAAGACAAAAACAATGATCACATAAAGACTTGTAAAGAAATTTGTTTATATTAGCCAAAAACTGGAAACAACCCAAATCAAATGTCTATCTACTGATGAGTTGATAAACAAATTTTGTACATTCACACAATATAATACCACTCAGGAATAAAAAAGAATGCACTACAGATATAATATAGACAAACTCTAAAACATTATGCTAAGCAAAAGAAGCCATGTAAAAAGAGTACATACTATCTGTTTATACAGAGTTTTAGAACAAGAAAACTAACCTACAGTTATAGAAATCAGATCAGTGGTTACTTGGGAAGATGAATAGGAAATGATGGAAAATGGAAATAAGAATACTATTTGGGTTACAGAAACATTCAATATCACATGATATGACAAACTGTACAGTAACAGGGTCAATTTTATTATATGTAAATTATGCTTCAGTACAGCTGAAATATACATGATAAACAGAGTCAAAAGGCAAACCACAGCATGGAAAATTTGAATTGTGTGTCTGAGACCAAATGCTCAGTTATTTATATATAAGGAAGATTAATAAGAAAAAATTTTTAAATTTCTACTAACCTATAGAAAAACAGGACAGACATAAGAATAGGCATAAACAAATAAAATAGATAAAGATAAGGAAAAGAATAGACATAAAAAGACAATATATAAAAAGAGGTTCAGTTCACTTTTAAAAAGAATGTAAATTAAAATGACAAGGAGACAACATTTTTACCTAAATACTTATTGGACATCAAAACATTAGATTATATTGTTGATGAGGTTTAGGGAAATGTCTTTTCACGTATTTTCTGTTGGATGGTATTTTCACAAATTCTATCAGAAGAGCCATAACCTTTGACTTAGAAGTTCTACATCTAGGACTGTTGTTACTAATAAACTCTATAATGTAATCTCATAATCATGGAAATAACGTAACGTCTGCAATACACGGCAGGCTAAATAAATTATGTAAAATCCATGCTGTGGGCTGCTACAGAGCCATTACAAAGAGTGAAACAGCTCTTTATGAGCTAATTGGAAGAAGCTCCCAGATCCAGACATAAACAATTAAGGAACAAGAACAAGGTGAGGACTATACACATGTGCACACGCAGCACTTATGTACGCATAACGTATATGCTAGAGGGCGATTTGTTTAGATAGAAAAGAGGAATGTTGCTTTTATTTTGGCATTCTTTGCTCAGATCATGATGACAAAGTGCCTTTTTCCAAGCATTTTGAGATTCGGGGAAAATCCCATTTTCTAGAAGATTTATACTTGCAATCTTAATTGATTTTTAACATTCAATAATTGATCCCATTCACCCGTTGGATATGCATGCCTATCAGAACAAGAAGACGTAAATAAATATTGTATCAGCCATCACACATCACCGCTATACAATACTGAAGGGCATTTTTCTCAGATTCAGTGTGTCTTTTGAACCGTTTAGAGTCCATTCTCTGCCATGATAAATCCCTGCTGCTGCTTGCAATGGCTTTCAGTTAGCAAGGTCATTCTGTGGCCTAACTTCGTAGTCTAATCCGCTGATGTCTGTTGTGTGAGCCAAGCATTGTAATTTACCTCCGAAAAGAGCTTTTGGTAGAGCCAAAGGAGGAAACACACTGTTAAATACAGACTTTTCCAAATAATGTCCTAATTTTAGCTTCTCTTAAAGGATTTGCTGATAGTGTAAATGTGCGAAATGCTTGAATCACTTTCTGATGCATGCTGTTTGAAGTCACGTGTTTGTGTTAAGAACAAAGAGGAAGTTCCATTAGTGAAAAAAAGGAAAATAAATTTGAGAGATTTAACACAATATCAGTTCTAGCTAACTTGTTTTACCTAATTTATTTTTGTGACTCCAAAGATTAGATAAAAATTTCATAGATAAATTATATAGAAAGGTATTTAAAACTGAGGTTCTGGGACTCATTCTTTCCATGAGATTTAATTATACCCAAAGTAAATTTTGCTAAGTATACATCCAAGCAGGGAAACTTTTTCTATTGCAGGTCGCTACACTATACGATGATAGTTGAATGAAAGTGAAAGACTAATTTATTTAGAAATTCTAAAAAGAAACTAGAGGTGATATTTTATCTGAATTTTATAATAAAAAGAAAATGAAGTATTATTCTAAAAAGTACAATAAATATTTAATATTCTCCTTGAGTTTCACAATATAGTTCCTTAAGAAGAGGGTTATAGGCACAGAGAGGAAGAAAGACAAGGAAAGAAAATATAAATTCGGCATTAACGTGTGTGGGGGGCTTATACTGTAGGCACAGACTCAGACAAATTAAGATGTCAGGGAACAAAACTATGGAAGCACATTTCCAGAATTAAAGAGAATGAATGGAGAGGAGGTGGATAAAGGAAGGTAAAGGAAGACAGATAATTATTAGATAGAGACTCCAGAGGTTCCCAAGTGTTAGTTAAATTACTCTTGTCAGCCGTCTCCCTGAGGCTGTGACTTCAGGGTGTCGTTACTTCTTACTTCTTGTTGCTACTCTTATTAGACACTCTAAGGTTTCATTTGCTCTTTACTCAAGGACCTCCCCCGGTGCAGTGGTTTTCTATGACCTCCGGGGTGTGACCACATCAATTCTGACCCAATGATGCCTGTATCTGACCTCCAGACTGGAAATTCCTATATCTGCTCTCATTTTGCAGATTTCTTTTTTACTTGCAGACATTTAGAGGTTTTTTTCCCTTCTCTTTTGCATTATAAAAGGAGTCATGAGTTGAAGGGGCGTTATGGATTGTGATAGGAAAAAGTTTGACTTATTACTGCCCAAGATCTTTGAAGCACAATGAAAAAAATATTTTTCTCTTTTATAGATTTGAATATCTCTTTTATTTAAAGTCACTCTCTTGGGGAATACATTTTAGTGAAAAAATAAAGCTGTGCCACTTAAAGGGCAGTGGTAACATTGTCTTATTATGCCTTCTATTATTCCTTATATAAATGTTATATATTAAGATATAAATAAAAATGAATGACTCAATAACTGGAGGATTGTGACATTATGGGATGAGTATGAAATGTATATATTTTATATGTGTACTAATTTTTTCTTAATTAAAAATTACATTTTTAGATATTGCCTTGCTTGTACTAAATATATTTCGCAAGAATGTTGTAGTCCAGACTCCAGACCAATCAAACTTCCAGAGTAATTTACTCCCTGTGTTCAATTACTTCCTGAAAATGTAAAAGATATTCTTTCCCTTTAAACCCTCATCTGATATAAACATTCCTATGAAAACTAGAGTATTGCTTTAGACAGCTTAACTCCAATCTGCCAAGTACCTAGTATAATTTAATTTAAGGCTTGCATTTAGAAGTATTTTCTGTTAAAAAAAATTAGACTGAACCATATGAAGTTGTCACTTCTGGAAAACAAAAATGTTCAAAAATGGCAATATCATATGGTTCAATTGTCTATAAAATTTTATTTTGGGCTACATTCAGACATTCTAGAGAAAAATATGCCTAAATAAGTACAATCATAACAAATTACAATGTTTTTTTGTAGAACAGTATTTACATATTTATATTATTTGTTTTACACCTAACACAACTACCTATCTATAAACAATTTATTACCATCTAGTTGTGAATTAACTTATTTTGAAAAATTTCTCAATGATATTTAAAATTTGGAGAAAGGCAAAGAAATTTTGTATCTGAGGAGAAGTATTTGATTCTTGATTTTTTTCATTCCCTCTCTTCCTATTTCTTGATGTATTCTTTGGTATATTCAGCAATTTAAATACTTCAAAATCAAATCACTAAAACTTATAAAGTGCACAGATTCATTTCAGGCTTCTATCTATTGTATACCTTCCCTTACACCATTAGTGTTTGTATAGGCAGGCAGACCTATGGCTTTATGCAAATATAAATCCAAATGAATTATTATTTTATAGAAAATCTTTATGACTTCTTAAATTCTACTAATACTCACTTGAAAGAGTATTTCAAGAATTTCTTAAGATGTGATTAAAACCCAACTAAAACAAAACAACTTGCTCATCAAATGTCTTTGTTAAAATGCTGCTTTAGATGTTGGCTATAAAGTTTGGACAGATGAATCAAATGCTATCAAGTTGTACCCAAAGACAGATAATTCAATAATCATCATAATCTCTAAAACAGTTTTGTAGCATTATAAGAACCAGAGTTGGAAGATGGAGAATTTAATTTCTTATAATTTTCTCTATCCAAAATAGTAGATAGTGATCTTCAAATGTAAAATCACAAAGGACAACAAAATGGATTTTGATAGTCTATCTAGCCGCTCAATTTGAAATGTCAGATTTTCTAAGTTCCTACATCCAGTTTGTCGTGAGATTGACATTCATGTGCATGGAAGAGGTACCCGACTCAAATGACTGATAGCAAACCATCGGGAACATAGGAGGTACAACTGAGCTTCAGTGAGAGGAAGAAAGGGAACAGATTATTTTGGTCTGTATCCATTCTATTTAGTCACTAGCACCCTTTGCTCTTTCACTTGAAGTGTTAAATGTGAATTATCTGTAAATGTACTTTAAATAAAAGCATTCAATCTTTTTTTTTCAGTTTCTGCCTATTGTTTAACACATTTCCATAATTAAAAAGATAGATGATAAGAATAAGTGAGATATTATATTAAGATTAATTTACTTTTTAAGATATTCTAAGTTGACTATACCAACATAGTCAAGTCAGACCTCAGTGAAAAGAAAATGTATTCAATTCTTTTGATTGTGACCCCAAATGACTATACACACTACGCATCTGACACTACATGCTAGCGAGAGAGATGTACAGTATATGTGATATAATTCATGCTATAAGCTTAGAGTTTTCATTCCTCATTCCAACATTGGTCCACTCTCCCCAAAATACTCTCACCATGACTTTGAGAAGATGGGGATAGTGAAAGGGGGAAAGTGCTTCTTTTTCTAACATGGACAATGGATAGAATTCAATTCATTAGAACACACTATGACTGTGTTGTCTGTGTTCATTTACTATATTTTCAAATGAAGTTCCGTAAGAGAAATGATAGCATCATATCTACAATGATGTGACCCTGTTTCGTTTAATGTAGTTGCTACTTTGTTCTAAAGAATCACAAGTAATCTTAGTGCCATCAAGCTTAGATAGCACAAGTAGGTTCTAATTCCTCTGCTAGTGTTGATCAACTGCTAGTGCTATTGGTTGTGTTGAGAAGGATTCTTGGAATCAGGCTGGCTCCTCAGGATTCTCTGTGGCAGTTACTTGGAAATGTATGATACTATGTGAGATAGTGAGATATATGTTTGTGAGATGATAAGGGTAGCACCCTTCTTATCTTATTTGATATTTCTGATCTAGCACGGTGTTTTATTTTACATCTGAAGCATCAGGGTGAGAAAGAGGAATGACATTTATTGCGAGTTTTCTGTACTCCAGACGAGGCACTTCCTGCTTAGCATGTTATAGCTACTATTTCATTTACTCCTGATAGAAACTTCATGGTGGGATTATCTCCAATTTACAGATGAGGCAACTGAGTCTTGTAGAGGTTACATTGTGTGCTTAGGACACAAAAATAACGTCAGGACTTAAGTTCAGCAAGGATAACTCCAGATCTCCCACTCTGAACCATTTTGCTGTGCCATCATTGCTTTTCCCTGGCCCACAGTATCAGATGAGGCTCAAGAAATTGATTGGAAACAAATTATTAACATGTTTTAATACCATATTCTGTGTTTTAAAAAGTAATCTATTAAGCTAAAGACTTTTCAAGCAAGGGATAGATTTTATCCCCTTATCAGGGGATAGATTTTAGGATGACATTTTTAGATTTTTTAGGACTGTTCTGACCTCTATCCCAGGTCACTGTTTAGCTCCTGGCAGTCACTAAGCTATTTCCTTCTTGTGTCTATGGAGATTGTTGTGTTACTCTTATCTTGTCATGGATATCATCCTCTTGAGATCCCTAAACCATCACAAACCCAAATTCATTACATTATAGGATTATTGCCTCATTACAACATTACATGCTAATTGGTTCTTGTGTTAGTTTCCTATGGCTACTGTAACAAATTACCACAAACTTATTGGTACGAAACAACTCAAATTATATTCTTATAGTTCTAAAGTTCAGAAGTCTGAAATCAAGGAGTTGGCAGGGCTGCATTCTTCCTGGAGCTTTCTGGGGAGAATCTGTTTCCTTGTCTTTTCCAGCTTCTAGAGGCCCCCTTCTCCATCGTTAAAGCTCATCATTCCAACCTCTGGTTCCATGGTCACATTTCCATTTTCTGACTTCAATTGTTTTTGATTAATCTGGCCCACATGAATAAAATAGGATAGTCTGCCATCTCAAGATTATCAATGCAGATTAATTACATCTGCAAAGCCGCTTTTACCAATGTAAGGTAGCATAGGCACACGTTTCTGCAATGACGATGTGGACATCCATGGGGGCATTATTCAGCCTACCACAGTTCTGAAAAATGTTATTTTCAAATTGTGAATTCTGAACTCTTTGGGCCCCCCAAACTTGATTGAACATTTTTATCTTCTCAACAAAGAGGGGGATGACAGAGCTTTAGAGGTGCTGAGTAGGAGACAAAAAGCTTTACTTTTCTACCTAGTTGCATTTTACTAAAGTGACATTGTCCCTCTGAAAGGAATAAGAGAAACTTTGAAATGCTGCCGCGTGCAGGACCCTGTGATGCTGAGATCCAGAGAGCTTTCATTTCCACCTTTCTTCCTCAGAAGGGAGTCTGTCACTCTGCAGGAAGCCTCTTTGAAGCAGCCACAGCTTTGGGGTTGCTGAGTGCAGGGACTTCTCAAAGGAAACACTGCTCTTTTTATTTCCTGTCAATGAGGAGTTCAAGTTCAAAAGAACGTTCTCTCTTTCCTTGGTTTTTCATATGTCTATTAATAGGACAGTGCCAAGACTCTGACCAGGAGTTTGTAGTAGATTCAGGAGACTAATGGGAATGGAGGCAGGTACTAGCATTTTTGTCTCATTTGTGCTATTATAAAGCATTACAATGGAGGTGTAATGACCCCATGCTTTTTTGTAGATCTTATTTTAGAGGACACCAAAAAGCTTTTAAAAGCATTAAGCCACTAATCTTCACACTTTAATTGGCAAGAATGTGGGAAAACTATTATCTCATTGCAAAAAATGAAGGCTACATCTGTACAAGTGGCCAAATCAACCTACCTGAAGATTTATTCTTTTTTTTTTAATGTTCATATGGGTGATCATTTAATATTATGTCTGGAAAATGTTTGCAACAAAGAGGGAGTCATTGAGCAGATTTAAGCCTAGTTTCAAGTCACTGTGGCATGACTTGTGGGAGCCAATGCACTTGGGCAAAGCAGTCGACATATCTAGAATAAATGAAGATTGCCATGCTTGCTGAATGTTGAAAGAGTTAAGGTCCAGAAACCAGGTGTTTGGGTAAAACAGCAAATATTTAGAAATGGTGAAGTGCCCTAGATTTTAGAGTAGAAACATTTACCTCTTTCTAATTTCCTGTCAAAACGAAGTGGTTCTGAAGTATATATATATATATATATATATATATATATATATATATATATACACACACACACACACACACACACACACACACACACACACGCATAAATATGTTCTGGGCTTACCAGTTAATGACTGAGAAAGTGCCAGAAGCTCTAAGTATTTCTCAGGTTTACTGGGAGGTTACTAAATTGATTTCCAAGTCTACATTCATCTCTACTCATTGACTTTCCTAGTTAAATTTTAAATTTTACTACTAGCTTGTGAAAATTTGATCCATTGTCTGTACAGATACAATTCAGTGTCCTATTATTATTACTTTAAAGAGATTTCTATTGATTTAAACCTCGTGCCTGTCTTAACCCATGTCTTCCAGATCAATAATCAGACACTTCAGATTTTCAGTTTCTGTGGCAAACCAAATGTCCCTCATTCTCAGAATTTAATATGCTCCCCCCTAAAAAAATAAAGAAGTCTAATACTCCACTAGTAAAAATAGTTTTCTTTTTTTAAAAAAATTTTAACTTACTGCAATATGTTTGGAAATCAAAATGCTTTTTTTCAGGAAAATAGTAAGCGATGATTAAGGTGACTGATAAGTTTTTTAAACTCACACTTTGGCATAGCTGTAAGCCTTCCGAGTTCCTTTGAGATTTCTAATGAATGAAGAGATGAGGTGTGAAGAGGTTCTGATTTTTGATGGAAGTGAACGTGGGGAGGGCACTGGGGTGTGGAGGTTTTACAAGCCCAGAGGGACCTAGAAATAATTTTCCATTCAATACTACTTTTATTTCTCTAAGTAATAACCTCTGAGAGTCCAACAAAAGCTGTGATAAATGGGTTTGCTCACCTTTGGTAGATGTTTTGTAGGCTAGGGGTATGCTGTTGGGCAATCTTAATGCATTTATTTTTCTTTTTCTCTATTTACAAACCATGCTTATTATAAGGTAATGGTACTTAGGCATTCTACACTTTTCTAGAAGAAGTATATTTTATTACATCCTTTCTGGAGGGTGTTTTGGCAAAATATATCAAAAGTTTAAAACTCTACATAATTTTCAAAGCAGCAATTCCTCTTTTAGGAATTTTCTCTAAGGAAATAATCACAGGCACATGCAAAGATTTCTGATCAAAGATGGTCTTTGTTGTTTTCTTAATAATAATGAAAAATTAGAGATAACATATGTGTTCACAATATGAGTAGGTTAAATGCATTGTATCCATCTGGATCTAATCATGAGATAGAAACACACAGTAGATTAAATAGGGGAGTTTTAAAATAAAGAATCATTAAACTCTGATAAAGAGAGTAATTATATATAATATAATATAAATATAGAACTATATATAACAACTATATAACTAAGTTGTATATATATATATATAGAGAGAGAGAGAGAGAGATTCAGACTTCATTGAAGAAGGTATAATCCAGCTCACTGGACAGCCGAGACAGGTTGGAGCTGATCTGCAGTCATTGGGCAAGCAGGAGGCAACCTTCTAGAATGCAGGCAAGGAGGAGGCACTCAGGAACTGGTGGCAGAAGTATACAGAGGAGTGGGAACACCTTGGGCTGTAGGAGCGCTGTGCTAGTAGAGGCTCAGTGAGAATCCCCTAGGGCATAGGCGGACTGTACAAGGGACTGCAGTGAGAACAGCAACTCCAGGGGATACCTCCAGGCTGCAGGCATGCTGCTAAGGGAGCTTCAGAGGGAATCACGGTGCTGATGTGGATGAGAGGTCTTCAGGGCAACAGTGTTCTGGGTCAAGTGAACCATAGAAAGTTTATCTCCAGGCTGAGGATGTAGGATTGTCAAAGGCTCTCTGCATTCCAGGCCTGTGGCTACAGCGGAGTTCTTCCAGATGTCCTCACACCCACATTGCTAAAATTCCCACTGTTTGCTATAGCTGGAAAATGCTGGAGAGCCCCTTCCTCCTGCAATTTCCCTCCAGCACTCTCTACTGAGACAGCTTAATGTCATACTCACAGTAAAGGAGAAATACTTAAAGGAATTCCATCTATTATCACAGAACATTTATTGAAGGGTGAATGTGGAGGTGAGAGGCAATAAATTAATAACTAGCACCCACATGGTGGTGAAGCATAAGATAGCATTATGTAAAGTGTACAACCTTGGAATATATAGCATATATATTAGAGAGAGAGAGAGAGAGAGAAAGAGAAAGAGAGTATATAGTGTATTTCTTTGGAGCAAAGAGGTTTGCTTAAACTCCAGTATAAAAATTTTGACCTTCCTAAGCTCAGCACTTCTCTCATATAACACAGCTCACTCTGTGTTCAGGTTTTACCTGACCCTCTCTGAGTCACCCTAAGGGAAGTGGAGTTCAGGTAACTGACACAAATGCTACTGCTGTGAGTACTAACATACTTTGTCTTTGACCCAGGAGTCTCTTGTCTTCTGCGAGCAACTGTAAAGATATGACAGACTAATTTGTTAAGTTGCAAGTAAGATAAAATTTCAGACCCTCCTCTGTTTTTGACTCACGTTAACTAACTAGCTAACTAACTAGGATATTTTCTAGAACTGGCAAATGCTATTAAAAAGATAAAACGGGAGAATAGCACAGAATGACTAGGGATACTGGTTTAGTGAAGTGGATAAAGGAGGCTGCTTTGAAGACCCAACTCAAAGCTGAAACATAAATAATGAGAAAGAAAATGCCAAAGGGAAATTTCAGTGAAGAGAATTATAAAACAGGAAGAGCAAATGCAAACACCTGAGGTGGCATCAGGGTTGTCCTGTTGAAGGACAGTTTGAAGGCCAATGTGGTAGAGAATAGTGAATGAGGGTGCAACAGGGATGAAAAGAGTTGGGCAGGTAAGCAGCAGGACCAAATCCTGTACTATCCTGTAGGCCTTGGAAAGGAAAGGGAAGCCAATGAAGGGTTTTAAGCAGGGAGTGATGATCTGATTAATATCTTATAAAGATCACTCTGGCTGCTATAAACAGGTTGGAACAGAAGGATGAAGGTTAGAGTCAGAAAGCAGTTAGGAGAGGACCAACATAAGAAGAGTTTGGTGATTGTGGCTTAGATCAGCATTATCTTAAATCTAAGAAAATAAATAAAAATCCAGTACTAAATATTCAAAAAAGAAAAATTCATCAATGGCATTTAAACATAAAAAATGGATGACTTTATGACATAAGCTCTTAAAAGTAATGGCCGAGGAGAAACAAATGATTTTATCATGACTCTGCAACATTGAAAAGTGCTTAACTCCATGGTCAAAAGATCAAAAGTGCCTCTGTGAAAGATGATGAGCCAGCAAATCCAGTAAAGTCTTACTATGTCATCCAGTGTGGAAAATAAGTATGAAATATCTTGGGAAGCCTATGTATTTGTAGGAAATCTCACTGGGTCTAGCTATTTTTAGGACCTGACAAAGAAGAGATGTTATAACTTATAGCACAGAAATACAAAGGATCATAAGAGGCTACTATGAACAACTATACACCAACAAACTGGATAACCTAAAAGAAGCGGATAATATGCTAGAAACATACAACCTACAAAGACCGAATCAGGAAGAAACAGAAAATCTGAACAGACCAATAATGAGTAACGAGATTGAATTGAATAAAAAATCTCCAAACAAAGAAAAGCCTAGGACCACATGGCTTCACTGGTGAACTTTACCAAGCATTTAAAGAAGAATAACACTAATCCTTCTCAAACTCTTCCAAAAAATCAAAGAGGAGGGAACACTCCAAAACTCATTTTTTGATACCTGATACCAAAGTCAGATAAGGACACTACAAGCAAACAAAGCTACAGGGCAACATCCCTGATGAATATAGGTACAAAATCCTCAAGAAAATATTGGCAAACCAAATTCACCAGCACATTAAAAGGATCATACACCATGATCAAGTGGAATTCATCCTTGCAGTGCAAGAATGGTTCAACATATGCAAATCAACAAATGTGATACATCCAATTAATAGAATAAAAGATAAAAATCAAATGATCACCTTAATAGGTTCAGAAAAAACATTTGACAAAGTTCAACATCCATTCATGATAAAAACTCTCAACAAGTTAGTTATATAAGAAACATATCTCAACACAATGAAGGCCATATATGACAAGCCCAAAGCTAACATCATACTCAATAGTGAAAGGTTGACAGCTTTTCCTGTAAGACCAGGAGTAAGATAAGGGTGCCCACTCTCACCACCCCCATTCAACATAGTACTGGAAGTCCTAGCTAGAGGACTTAGGCAAGAAAAATAAATAAAATGCATCAGAATTGGAGAGGAAGAAGTAAAATTTGCAGGTGACATGATTGTATATATAGAAAATCCTAAAGAATCCATTAAATAACCATGAGATCTAATCAATTCAGTAAAGTTGCAGGATACAAAAATCAGCATGTAAAAATCAGTTACATTTCTATACACTAACAAACTATCCAAAAAGGAAATGAAGAAAATAATTTCATTACAATAGCATCAAAACAAAACAAAAACTTAGGAAGAAATTCTGCCAAGGAGGTGAAATATCTCTACACTGAAAACTATAAAACATTGATGAAAGAAATTGAAGAAGACACAAATAAATGGAAAGATATCCTGTCTTCATGGATTGGAAGAGTTAATATTGTTAAAATGTCTGTATCATGCAAAGCCATCTCCTGATTCAATGCACTCCCTATCAAGATTCCAATGGCATTTTTCAGAGAAATAGAAAAAACAATTCTAAAATTCATATGAACCATAAAGGACCCTGAATAGCTAAAGCAATCTTCAGCAAAAAGAACAAAACTGAGGGCATCACACCTCCTAATTTCAAACTATGTTATAAAGAGATGGTAATCATAACAGTGTGGTACTGGCATAAAAACGGACATATAGGCTGATGGAACAGATTCAAGAGCCCAGAAATAAACCTCACATGTACATTTAACTAATTTTCAACACAGATGCCAAGGATACACAATGGGGAAAGGATAGTCTTTTCAATAAATGATGTTGGGAAAACTGGATAGCCACATTCAAAAGAATAAAATTGGACGTTTATGTTACACTGTAAACAAATGTCAACTCAAAATAGACTACAGACCTGAATGTAAGACCTGAAATCCTAAACTCCTAAAAGAAAACGTTGGGAAAAAGCTCCTTGATATTGGCCTTGGCAATGATTTTTTGGATTTGACACCAAAAGCAAAGGCAGCAAAAGCAAAAGTAAACAAGTAGGACTACATCAAACCAAAAATTTCTGCATAACAAAGGAAACAGTCAACAAAATGAAAAGGCAACCTATGGAATGGGAAAGAACATTTGCAAACTATATACCTGATAAGAGTTTAATATCTAAAATATATAAGGAACTTGTACAAATCAATCGTAAAAAAACCAAATAACTCAATTAAAAAATGGGCAAATGTCCTAATAGACATTTTTCTGAAGTTAGACATACAAGTGGCCAACAGGTATATGAAAAATGTTCATCATCACTAATCTTCAGGAAAATGGAAATTAAAACCACAATGAGATATTACCTCACATCTGTTAGGATAGCTATCATCAAAAAGTCAATATTTTAGTGTTGGCAAGAATGTGGAGAAAAGGGAACACTTATACACTGTTGGTTGGAATGCAAATTGGTACAGCCATTATGGAAAATGGTATGGGAGCTCCTTGAAAAATTAAAAATAGAACTACCATGTGATCCAGCAATCCCACTCCTGATTATATATCCTAAAGAAATGAAATCAGTATCTCTACGAGTTATCTGCACTTTTACATTCACTGCAGGATTATTCATAGAAGCCAAGCTATGGAAACACATAAGTATCTGTCAACAGATGAATGGATAAAGAAAATCTGATTATCTATCTATCTATCTATCTATCTATCTATCTATCTATCTATCTATCTCTCTATCTGTCTATCATCTATCTATCATCTATCCATCCATCCATCCATTCATAATGGGATATTGTTCAGCCTTAAAAAAGAATGAAATCCTTCCATTTGTGACAATGTGAATAAACCTAGAGGACATTATGTGTAATAAGCTAGAAACAGAAAGACAAATACTGTGTGATCTTACTTACATGGGGAATCTAAGAAAAAAGTTGAACTTAGAGTAACAGAGAGTAGAATGGCAGTTACCAGAAGCTAGGAGGGGGGGGGGGGGGGAAGGAAGATATTGATCAAAAGGTATAAACATTCAGTTATAAGATGAATAAGTTCTGGAGACCTAATATATAACATGATGACTACAGTTAATAATGATATGTTATGTCTTGAAATTTGCTATGAAGTAGATTTTAAGTGTTCTCACCACACATACACAAAAAGGAGCTATGTGAGGTGATGGATGTATTAATTAGCTTGATTTTGGTAATCATTTAACAGTGTATACATTTATCAATACACCTCACATATATAGAATTTTCCTTTGTTAGTCATACCTCAATAAGCCCTTGGCGGGGGGGGGGGGGGGATGCATTAATTGTAGAGTTGACTTTAACTTACTGCTCTCTCTTACAATCTTTACCTTTGGCAGTTATTTAAATTTCAGTCCTAGTTACTGATTTCCTGCTTAAAAGATGGAGAATTAAACATTTTTTAGTAGAGCTTGCTATTTTTGTTTCAATTCCTAATTGCACTTGCATGAATGGATGCCAGGTAAGAACTTCAGGGTGTGTAGTCCTCTGAGGGCAACTCCATTCAGGGGTGCATTTTCTCTGCTCTGCTATCTGTAGCTCTAAGGGCTGGGTTTAGGTCTCCATGTAAGATGATAAAATGATTCTTCTGTTTGAAGGATTCATTGCCATGCTATGAAAGCATTTTTTAACTTTATTTTTATTGAGGTTTATAACATTATATAAATTTCAGGTGTACATCATTATATTTCAATTTCTGTATAGACCACATTGCATTCACCACCAAAAGTCTAGTTTCCATCCGTCACCATGCAAATGTCTCCCTTTACCCCTTTTGCCCTCCCCCCACCTACCTTCCCTTCTGGTAACCACCAATCTGCTCTCTGCACCTATGTGTTTTAATTTAGTTGTTCTCTATATCTCATCACAAATGTTTCCACTGCAGAGTTAATCTCCTTGACCTGTGAAGAAGTATAGCTAGATGAGTAAGACTTTGTCATTTAAACCTTTCATAGTCATTGCAGGTAGCATTGTCCATTTTTCAAGGAAAAAAGCAAAATAATGTTTTACATTTGTTTAAAAAAGCATTTTTTGATAAGGGGAGACAAAATAATCATGCACTTAATTTGACTTTTTTAACAATGATATTTCCAAAAGTTAGTATCTTATCCACCAGCACACTTCAGTTTTCACACGAATCTTTCCATCCAAATATCTGGTACCCTTTGATTTATAAACTTTAAAGAAGATTATAAATCAGCAAAGGGTCAAATCACAAGGGCTGTAGAAGAAAGAACACATCCAGAATATATTCATGAATACCAAAAAAAAGTTAAAAACAAGTTTGTAATTTACAGCTGCCCTGAGGCAGCAATAACTAATACAGTGAAAATGTACCCATTTTATGCATCTATTTTGCTTGTTTTACTACTTTGCTTTTCATAAAAAGCACATTTATTTCAGCAACTGTCACTTCTTTTGGCATTTATGTGATCTCTGAGCTATGTGTGAAAATATGCATATTTCTACTTTACAATTTTTATTGAAAAATTATTTTTTTTACAAATTTATATCAATGCTTTTTTGTTCCATGCTAGAATTATTTTCATTGTTCTTTTTTTTTTCCTAACAGACACTTCTGAAAATTAGTCCTATAGCTTATTTAGTTTAACATCTGCTGTAAATCTTTTTTCAATTGCTGCTTGAATGACGTTTGATCATTAACTATAAAGAGGAACAAGTGGATATTTTCAGAATACAGGTCACACCAAAAATTATTCAATAAGAATAACAGTGTAAATTACATTTAAATGACTACCCTCATAAATACTCCATGCGATTCACAGCTGTAACCTAATGAGTTCTCATATTGTTTCTGGGAGTCAGTGGAGTAGTGTGAACAAATTATTATTTTGAGATGTATGGTTATGGTGGTAGCATAAACTTCAGCAGAGTAAACAGAAGCAGGTGGCCTCTCAGTACCTATTTCCCAAAGAATGGCCATGAAGAAGCCAGGCTTGGATTTCTTATTTTATTGAATAAAACTTTAGATAATAAGGCAAGGGAATGGTAGTGGATATCTCCTGCTTAGCATTAATTCCAACATCTTCTGGTAAGAGCATCCACATTTTTGTTTATTTTTGGATAGCATTTTTCAGATGTGGCTGTCTGTATCCCCAGTAATGGAGATGGTATCTTGATGCAGGCCTAGTCTTTTAGAAGCTTCATTTTGGATGCAGTAATTGATTCGATAATTTGCAAGTAACCAATCTATTTACTATTCTGTCTACCATATCCCTCTCAATCTTCCTTTGTGGCATATTTCCTGTTCTAACAACCTTGAAAATTGCCGAGATTAGAAGGGGTCATCTAAAGGGATCTAGCTTTGGGCTAAGGGAGGGAATGTAATACCCATCCTAGGCTACTCTGCTTTTCACTTTCTTCAAAGACAAAACTGAAGATATTAAGCTGAGTTCTTGACTGGGGAGTTAGGTAGAATGGTGAGTTGGCAAGAACATCAAAGCCTATTGCTAACAAAAATGATCTCCAGACTAAGCTATAGATATAGGAATTGTGATTCAACAAGGCCTCTGGGGGGGACCAAATGCAAACTGCCCCAAGTTCTACTAAACCTTGAAAGGAGTTATACTGACAAGAAATTAGCATATAAAAAAAGAACTGTGATTGTTCATGTCCTGTGGAAATCCCCGCAAAGCAATCCTCCATCCTTAACCTACACCAAAGTCAAGGAATTAATCAATGGTAAATCTGGTATCCACAATGGATGATTTGATTCCAGAAATTGTGTTTCTAAACACTTTGCAGATTGCACCATCACTCAGGCTGGGAAGCTCTTATTCATGCACAATGTGCCACACACAAAGAAATATGATCTGAAACCCTGGGCTTGACTTTGGATACAATTGTGGTATGACATTAGATTGTCTGTCTTTTGGAAGCAAATGTATTTTTAGTTAAATGTCTAACCACTGCAAAAATTTGAGACTTGGGCTTGTTAGGCCCATGAATTTTTTTAAATAAACTTTTTATTTCAAAATAGTTTTAGATTTACAGAAAAGTTGTGAAGATAGAGTTTCAATATACCCCATGCCCAGTTTCCGCTGTTATTAACATCTTACATTAGTATGGCACATTTGTCCCAATTAGTGAAACAATATTTGTACATTATTATAAACTGAAGTCTATACTTTATTCAGATTTCCTTAGTTTTTACCTAGTTATATCTCCGTATGATCCCATCTAGGATGTCACATTACATTTTGTTGTCATGTCTCCTCAGGCTCCACTTGGCTTTGACAGTTTTTCAGACTTTTCTTGTTTTTGATGACCCTGACAGTTTGATAAGTACTGGTCAGATGTTTTGTAGACTATCTCTCAGTTGGGATTTGTCTGATATATTTTTCATGATAAGACTTGGATTATGGTGTTTGCGGAAGAAAACCACAGAGGCTTAAGTACCATTCTCATTGCATCACATTGAGGATATATGCTATCAGCATGATTTATGGCTGTCAATGTTGACTTTTATCACCAAGGCTGAGGTAGTGTTTGTCAGGCTTCTCCACTGTCAAGTTACTCTTTTTCCCCCTGTGCTCTTTGGAAGGAACTCACTATTGTGCAGCACAAACTTAAGTACTAGAGAGTTATGCTCCACCTCCTTGAGAGTGGATTATCTACATAAATTACGTAGAATTCTTCCACAAGGGAGATTCTCAATTTATTTATTCAACCACTTATTTATATCAGTATAGACTCAGATATTTATTTCAAACTTTGAGTTATAATCCAACGTCACTATTTTTGTTTGTTTCTCAAATTGTTCCAACTTTGGCAATTGAGAGCTCTTTAAATTGGCTCCCGTGTTCCTTGACATACCCTCATCATTGTAGAGTTTTTTTCCAGAGTACTTTACTTTCCAGCATTACAAGATGCTCCATGTCATCTTGTATGTTCCCTGTCCCAGCCTAAGAATCATCCATTTTTCCAAGGAAGCTTAGCTCCTTTCATGAGAGAATAGTATTAGAAACAGAGATCTGGGTGCTAGGTATGTTTGTTGCTACTGGAGTGCCATTGTTTGTAGGGCCTCTCAACTGACAAAGCAAAGAAATATATTGTGTATTTTATCTGGTGTATATACACATATCTATAAATATTTCTATATGTATGCATCTATATGTATATTAAGGTAAATATGATTCCATACTGGTATTTCCAACTCTAATTTATTGCCATATGGATCATTCTAGCCTTCTCCCCTTGCTTTGCTAACCTTGAACTCCAACAATAAGAAACCCAGCTCCCATCATTCATCATTCATTTGCTTAATTGTTTAATTCCAGTATAAATGTATAGTGATTTCAGAATTGTTTATTCATACCTCTCTTGAAAACCAGAGTACAGTGCTTATTCACAGTTCCTTTTGCCTTTAGTCTTACAGAAACCACTCATTTCCAAAGTTAGTTAGGTTAGCATCTTTTTCTCCTGGCCCTCTTTAGATTGTTTCCTGTATCTGTACTATAGATAGATTTTTTGTTCACAGTCTGTATTCCATCTTGGGATCCTCAACTTCCTAAATATTTTCATATTTAAGGCTCATTCCTTGTGCTGTAAAGTTTTAATAATTTTGACAAATGCATAGTATATCACATAAAATAGATTAACCACCCTGAAAAATTCCCTGTGCTTTGCCTGTCCAACCCTCCAGAACTTTCCCAACCCTGAACCTTTGGCAACCACTGATCTGTTTACTGTCTCTATAGTTTTACTTTTTACAAATGCCATATAAATGGAATTATACAGTTTGTGGCCTTGTTTATTTCACTTTTCAATATTTAAGATTCACTCATGTCTTTATATGGCTTGATAGCTCATGCCTTCTTATTGCCAAATAACATACATTTTATAAATATACCACTTTTCATTTATCCATTTACCTATTGAAGGGCATCTTGCTTGTTGCCTGTTTCTGGTGATTATGAATAAAGCTACTATAAACGTTCATGTGGGGCAGGTTTTTGTGGCGATGTAAGTTTTCAACTCATTTGGGTAAATACCTTGCAGTGTGATTGCTAGATCATATGATAAGACTGAATTTAGTTTTGTAAGAACTGCCAAACTGTCTTCCAAAGTGACTGTAACATTTTGCATTCTCACCAACAATGAATGAGAGTTATTGTTGCTCTGAATCCTCTCCAGCAATTGTTTTTGTTAGGTTTTTGGATTTTGGCCATTCTAATAGGTATTTTGTGGTATTTTTAATTAGCATTTTCCTAATGACAAATGATATTTAACATCTTTTCATGTGCTTATTTGCTATCTCTATATCTTCTTTGGTGATATGTCTGTTCTAATGTTTTGCCTGTTTTTAAATTTGGATTGTTTCCTTATTATTGAGCATTGTGTTCTTTGAATATTTTGGATACAAATCCATTATCAGAAATGTATTGTGCCAAATTTTATCCCAGTCTGTGGCTTATCTTTACATTCACTTATCAATGATTTTCATGCAGCAGATTTTTAATTTTTAATAAAGTCCAACATATCAATATTTTCATTCATGAATTGTGCTTTTGGCGTTGTATCTAAAAACCCTTCACCAAGGTCACATAGATTTCTCCCATGTTTTTTCTAAAAATTTTATACTTTTGCATTTTACATTTATATATAATTTATATAATATTGATTTGAGTCAACTTTGTGTAGGGTGTAAGGTCTATGTCTAAGTTGATATTTTGCATTTGAATGTCCAGTTTTTTGAAAGACTGTCCTTTCTTCATTTAATTGCTTTTGTTCCTTTGTCAAAATCAGTTGATTATATTTACATGGGTCTATTACTGGGGTCTCTGTTCTGTTCTATTGATCTATGCATTTCTTCTCTAGCCAGTACCATGCTGGCTTGATTACCATAGCTTTATAGTAAGTCTTCAAAAATTGTGTAGTGTGAGTCTTCCAACTTCTTTTCTTCTTCAGTATTGTGTTTTCTATTCTAGGTCTTTTGCCTTTCCATAGAAACTTTACAAAAAATTCAATTCATTTAAACTATAGAAAAAAAACCCCAAACAGATCACCTACCTCTCTCCGTACCCCCCGGCCTCCAGCAACTACCAATCTGTTCTCCATGAGCTGGGTTTTTTAAAAATTTATTTATTTTTAGATTCTGCATATAAGAGAGATCATATGGTATTTGTCTATCTATCTGACTTATTTCACTCAGCATGATGCTCTTGAGGTCCATCCATGTTGTCACAAATGGCAAGATTTTATTCTTTTTTATGGCTGAATAATATTGCATTGTGTGTGTGTGTGTATACTCATACATACATACATATATATATATGGTGTATACGTGTATGTGCATGTGTATATACCTGTGTGTGTTTAAGCATTTACATATATAAAGCAGTTTCTTTATCCATTCATCCATCGGTGGACACTTAGATTGTTTCCATATCTTGGCTATTTTAAATAATGCTGCAATGAACATGGGGGGGCTGTGCATATAACTTTTTCAGTTACTATTTTTGTTTTCTTTGAATAAATACCCAGAAGTGAAACTGCTGGATTGAATGGTAGTTCTATTTTTAATTTTTGAGGAACCTCCATGCTATTTGCCATAGTGGTTGCAGCAATTTACATTCCCATCAACAGTGCACGAGGGTTCCCTTTTCTCCACATTCTCCTCAACACTTGCTATTTCTAGTCTTTTTGATAACAGCCATTCTGACAGGTGTGAAGTGATATCTCATTGTGCTTTTGATTTGCATTTCCCTGGTGATTAATGATGTTGAGCATCTTTTCATGTACTTTTTGTCCATCTCTGTGTTTTCTTTGGAAAAATGTCTATTCAGATCTGCCCATTTCTTAATCAGATTGTGTTTTTGCTATTGAGTTGTCTGAGTTCTTTATATATTTTGGATATTAACCCCTTATCAGATATATGATTTGAAAATATTTTCTCCCTTTCAGTAGGTTGCCGTTTCATTTTGTTGATGGTTTCCTTTGCTGTCCAGAAGCTTTTTAGTTTTATGTAGTCCCGCTTGTTTATTTTTACTTTTGTTACTTTTGCTTTTGGTGTCAGATTTAAAAAATCATTGCCAAGGCCTATGTCAAGGAGCTTACCACCTGTTTTCTTCTAGAAGTTTTATGGTTTCAGGTCTTATGTTCAAGTCTTTAATCCATTTTAAGTTGATTTTTGTTTGTGGTGTAAGGTGGTGATCCAGTTTCATTCTTTTGCCTGTGGCTGTCCAATTTTCCCAACACCATTTATTAGTGAGACTATCCTTTCCTCATTGTATAATCTTGGCTCCTTTGTCATAAATTAATTGACCATATATGTGTGGCTTATTTCTGGGCTGTCTATTCTGTTCCATTGATCTATGTGTCTGTGTTTATGCCAATATCATACTGTTTTAATTAGTATAGCTTTGTAATACAGTTTGAAATCAGGGAGCGTGATGCCTCCAGCTTTGTTCTTCTTTATCAAGATTGCTTTGGCTATTTAGGGTTTTTTATGGTTCAGCAAATATTTTCGGACTGTTTATTCTATTTCTGTGAAAAATGTGGTTGGAATCTTGATAGGGATTGCATCAAATCTGTAGATTGCTTTGGGTAGTATGGATATTTTAACACTATTAATTCTTCCAATCCATGATCACACAATATCTTTTCATTTATTTGTGTCTTCTTCAATTTCCTTCATAAATGTTTTTATATATACAGGTCTTCTACCTCCTTGGTTAAGTTTATTCCTAGGTGTTTTATTCTTTTTGATACATTTGTAAATGGGATTGTTTTCTTAGTTTCTCTTTCTGATAGTTCATTATTAGTGTACAGAAATGCAGCAAATTTTTGTATATTGATTTTGTATCCTGCAACTTTACTGAATTTGTTTATTAGTTGTAAAAGTTTTTGATGGAGTCTTATGGTTTTCTATATATTATATCATGTCATCTGCAAATAGTGATGGTTTTACTTCTTTTTTGACTAATTGCTCTGGCTAAGACTTCCAATACTCTGTTGAATAAAAGTGGCAAGATTGGACATCATTGTCTTGTTCCTGATCTTATGAAAAAGCTTTCAGCTTTTCACTCTTGAGTATGATGTTAGCTGTGGGCTTGTCATTCCCTCTGTGCCTGCTTTGTTGAGAGTTTTTATTATAAATGGATGTTGGATTTTGTCAAATGCTTTTTCCGCATCTATTGAGATGACCATAGGATTTTTATCCTTTATTTTGTTAACATGGTGTATCACATTGACTCATTTGCAGATGTCAAACCATCCTTGCATTCCTGGAATAAATCTCACTTGATCATGGTGTATGATCCTTTTAATGTATTATTGAATTCTGCCTGCTAATATTTTGTTGAGGATTTTTGCATCTATGTTCATCAGCAATATTGGCCTGTAATTTTCCTTTTTTGTGTTATTCTTGTCTGGTTTTGGTATCAGGATAATGTTGGCCTTGTAAGATGAGTTAGGAAGTGTCCTGTCCTCTTCTATTCTTTGGAAAAGTTTGAGAAGGATTGGTATTAATTCTTCTTTGAATACTTGGTAGAATTCATCAGTGAAGCCATCTGGTTCTGGACTTTTGTTTGTTGGGAGGTTTTTGATTACTGATTCAATCTCCTTATTAGTAATTGCTCTGTTCAAATTTTCTATTTCTTTGTAATTCAGTATTTTTTTTTCTGGATTTGCCTTTTAATTTAGTTATCTAAGTACTCTTTTATAACTCAAGCACAATATTAAATATGCCCAATCTTACTTATTTCCTAAGATCTGAGATAAAGGTCATTTGCCTCACTAACCATGTGTTACAAATTAGCCATAAAATGAGTTACCCCTGGATTAGGTATCTTCAACAAATCTTACAAAATTATATATTATAGTTTTAAATGAATAAATATAAAATACAATTATAAAAAAAACCTAACAATACAAATAAACAGTTTAATTAACCAACTTTAACAGTGATGACACCAAAAATAAATATAAAATGAGATTATCCTATTACAGATTAGAAATGAGTACGTATTGTGTACTTTTAGACTGCTGTTAACCATAATTATTTCCACCATTTAATATCACATACTCACTGCCTTCAAAATACCATCAGTGATATAGGTTTCTTTTTTCTTTTTATTGTGGTAACATTGGTTTATAACATTATATAAATTTTGGGTGTACATCATTATATTTTGATTTCTGTTTAGATTACATCATGTTCACCACCCAAAGACTAATTACAATCCATCACCACACACATGTGCCTAATCACCCCTTTTACCCTCCTCCCTCCCCCCTTCCCCTCTGGTAACCACCAATCCAATCTCTGCCTCTGTGTGTTTGTTTGTTGTTGTTTTTATCCTCTATTTATGAGTGAAATCATACAGTATTTGACTTCTCCCTCTGACTTATTTCGCTTAGTATAATACCCTCAAGGTCCATCCATGTTGTCACAAATGGCTGGATTTCATCCTTTTTTATGTCTGAGTAGTATTCCATTGTGTATACATACCACATCTTCTTTATCCGTTCGTCCCTTGAGGGGCACCTAAGTTGCTTCCAAGTCTTGGCTATTGTGAATAATGCTGCAATGAACATAGGAGTGCATATATCTTTACACATTCATGTTTTCATGTTCTTTGGATAAATACCCAGCAGTGGAATAGCTGGATCATATGGTAGTTCTATTCTTAATTTTTTGGGGAATCTCCATACTGTGACTGCACAAGTTTGCACTCCCAAGGAGTGTATGCAAGTTCCCTTTTTCTCCACATCCTCTCCAACGCTTGTTATGTCTTGGTATGTTGTATGTTTCTAGGAATTTATCTATTTCTTCTAGGTTGTCCAATTTGTCGGTGTATAATTGTTCATAGTAGTCTCTTATGATCCTTTGTATTTCTGTGGTATCATCTGCAACATCTCTTTCATTTCTGATTTTATCTGAGTCCTGTCTCTTTTTTTCTTGGTGCATCTACCTAAAGCTTATCAATTTTGTTTCTTTTCAAAGAACCAATTCATAGTTTCATTGATTTTTTTCTATTGTCTTTTTAATCTCAGTTTCATTTATTTCTGTTCTAATCTTTATTTCTTTCCTTCTACTATCTTTGGGCTTTGTTCTTTTTCTAGTTCCTTGAGGTGTAAAGTTAAGTTATTTATTTAAGACTTTTCTTGTTTCTTGAGGCAGGCATTTATTGTCATGAACTTTTGTCTTAAAACTGCTTTTGCTGCATCCCATAAATTGAGGTATGTTCCATTTCCATTTTCATTTGTCTCAAGGTATTTTTGATTTCTCTTTTAACTTCTTTGACCCATTTGTTGTTCAGTAACATGTTGTTTAATCTCCACATATTTTTGAATTTTTCAGTGTTCTTCATGTAATTAATTTCTAATTTCATACCACTGTAATTGGAAAAGATGCTTAATATGATTTCAATCATTTTAAAATTTTTAGACTTGTTTTGTGAGCTAACATGATTTATCTTGAAAATGTTCCATGTGTACTTGAGAAGAATGTGTATTCTGTTGCTTTTGGATGGAATATTTCTGTAAATATCTGTTAAGTTCATCTTGTCTAACCTGTAATTTAAGTTTGATGTTTCCTTATTGATTTCCTGTCTGAATGATCTATCCATTGATGTAGGTGGGATATTAAAGTCCCCTACTATTATTGTATTGTGTATTTTTCCCTTTAGGTTTGTTAATATTTGCTCTATAAATTTAGGTGTTCCTATCTGGGGTGCATAAATATTTATGAATGTTATATCTTCTTGTTGGATTGACCTCTATCATTATGTAATGCTCTTGTCTCTTATTACAGTTCTTGTTTTAAAATCTATTTTGTCTGATATAAGTATAGCTACTCCAGCTTTCTTTCAGCTTCCACTTGCATGGAGTATCTTTTTCCATCCCTTCAGTTTCAGTCTGTGTGTGTGTGTGTCCTTACTTCTAAAGTGAGTCTCTTGTAGTCAGCATATAGATGGGTCTTGTTTTTTAATCCATTCAGCCACTCTATGTGTTTTGATTGGAGAATTTAGTCTATTTATATTTAAAGTAACTATTGATAGGTATGTGCTTATTGACATTTTACTAATTATGTTCTGGCTGTTTTTGTAGTTCCTCTGTGTTCCTTTCTTGTTCTCTTGCTCTCTTCATTTGTGGTTTAATGACTTTCTTTAGTGGTATGCTTATATTCCTTCCTCTTTATTTTCTGTGTATTTACTATAGGTTTTTGTTTTGTGGTTACCATGAGGCTTACATATAACTTATATCTATAACAGTCTATTTTAAGTTGATAAATTAAGTTTGATATCACTTTAAAGCTCACTATTACTCTCCCTCCCATTTTGTGTTTTTGATGTCACATTTTACATCTTTTTATCTTGTATATTCCTTAACTAATTATTGTAATCATAGTTATTTTTACAACTTTTGTCTTTTAACCTTCATACTAACTTTATAAATGATTAATCCCTTACCTTTATTTTATATATATATATATATATATATATATACACCTTTAATATATTACTATATATTTACTATATACTATGATTAATCCACTCACTTTTCAGTGAAATTTATTCTTTCATATGTGTTCTTGTTACTAACTACTTGTTACTACCCTTCTTTTTCAGCTTAAAGAAGTGCCTTTAATATTTCTTGTAAGGATGGCTTAGTGGTGATGAACTCCTTCAGCTTTTGCTTATCTGGAAAACTCATTATCTCTCCTTCACTTCTGAAAGATAACTTTGCCAGATAGAGTATTCTTTGTTGGAGGACTTTTTCTTTCAGCATTTTGAATATATCATGTCATTTACTTCTGACCTGCACAGTTTCTGCTGATAGTTTTATGGGGGTTCCCTTGATGTAACAAGTTGTTTTTCTCTTGGTACTTTTAATATTCTCTTCTTGTCTTTAACTTTTGGCAATTTAATTATAATGGGTTTTGGTGTTCGTCTTTTTGAGTTCCTCTTATTTGGAACTCTCTAGGCTTCCTGGATCTGGATGTCTGTTTTCTTCCCCAGGTTAGGGAGGTTTTCAGCCATTATTTCTTCTAATAATATTTCTGCTCCTTTCTCTCTCTCTCTTCTCTTTCTGGGAGCCCTACAATGAGAATGTTAGTCTATTTGATGTTATCATGTAAGTCCCTTAAGCTATCTTCATTTTTTTCATTCTTTTTTTCTTTTTGCTGGTCTGATTGAGTGAGTTCCACTTCCTTGTCTTTGAGTTGATTGAACCCTTCTTCTGCTTCATCTAGTCTGCTGTTGGACCCCTCTAGTGTATTTTTTAGTTCAGTTATCGTATTCTTCATCTCTGTGACTTCTATTTGGTACTTTCTTATATTTTCCATCTCTTTGTTGAAGTTCTCACTGTGTTCATTCATTCTTCTCCCCAGTTCAGTGAGCATCTTTATAACTACTATTTTGAACTCTTTATCAGGTAAATTACTTATCTTTATTTTATTAAGGTTTTTATTCTCAGGTTTTATCTTGTTTGTTCATTCTGAAAATATTCCTATGTTTCTTCATTTTGCTTGACTCTCTATGTTGGTTTCTATACAGTAGATGAAAAAAACCACCTCTCACAGTCTTGAAGGAGTGGCCTTGTGTAGGAGAGGAAACTTGTCATTCAACTCTGTCTCAGCTCTTGGTTGTCTCTCAAACCTTTGTGCTTGTCCAAGCAGCCTATTGAATTTTTAGTAGCCCCCAGTAGTTGAGGATGTGCCAAGACCAGTCAGTGTCCCAAAGGGGAGGAACTCAACACCTAAATTCAAGCTGACTGGAAACCACATGCTCAGGCATCAGCTTTTAAAAGTATGCAAATATGTACAGTCCTGTGGGGCTGAAAGTATAAGCCCTGCTGGGCTCCAGAGACAGGTCATCTGGAGGTGTCCCCTGGGCAACAGTCACAAAAATTGGGGCTCCAGACAAGTATATAAGCTCTTTTCTGGTAACACCAGTGAGCTGGAGCAAAGTAGAGAGAGAGTGCTAAGATGGTGTCCATGATATATGTTCCTTGACAGCAGCTTCATAGGCCACTAAATGTGTGCCAAGCCTGAAGCCTGACCCTCAGGCCAAAGCTCCAGGACAAGCAGAGATCTCCTTCACAGAAAGACAGCAGGGGAGAGAAGGGGTCAGGGGGATGGGGACAGGGGACTATCTGCAGTGCCCTGGAGGAGGTGCCAAGAACCACCTCTTGGATTGCCACAGTCCTGTGGGGCCCAGGAATGCAAGCCCCCCCCCCCACCGTTCACCAGAGCCAGGCAATCAATAGGTGTTCCCTAAACAGCAGCCATAAAAACTGGGGCACCAGACACAAAAACCAGGGCATCAGATACATGTAAATCTCCCCTCCAGGAGAAACTGGCACTCTGGAGTGCAGTAGAGGGTGAGCACAAAGACAGTGCCTGCCCTCCAAGGTCTCTGGAAAGCATTATAGTCAGCCCCTAGATGTATGTTTAATTAGAAGCCTGTCCCTCAAGTGGCAGTCGTGATGATTAGCTAATAGGCCTCCTTCACAGAAAGATAAGCTCCTGGGTCTGTTGCCTCTTATTGTGCTCTGGGGGTGCTAGCTGTTTAAGAACTCTTTCTTTGTTGGTTACAGTCCTGTGGGACTCTTGACCATAAGCCACACTGGCCACCAGAGCCAGGCACTGTACAGGTGTCCCCTAGCAGCAGTTGCAAAAATCGGGGCACCAGACAGGGGTATGAGCTCCTTTCTGGATAACACCAATTATTATAGTCCCTTGGGACCAGGAACACAAGTTCTCCTGGTCTCCAGAGCCAGGTGATCAAGAGGCATCCCCTGGGCGACAGCCACAAAAATTGGGGCTCCAGATGTGTATAAAAGCTCCCTCCGGGAGATACTGGTGCTCTAGAGCACAGCAAAGTGAGCTCGCAGAGATGGCACCAGCCAGTGTCCATTCCCAGAGAGTGTTCCAGCAGGCTCCTAGATGTATGTGTTAAATTAGATGACTGCCCTCAGGCTAATGCTTTAATATAAGCAGGTGAGCCCCCCTTCACTTTAAGTCTGGGCATGACTGGCTGCCTCTGAGCTGCGCCCTGGGGTGGGTGGATCTGAGCACACAAGCCCTTTGAGCGCAGTTTCTCATATCGCTTCAGTCTTGTGGGTCTCAGGATGCGAGCCCCGTTGCTTTTCAGTTAGATGTTTTGGGGGCTTGTCTCTCAAGTGTATGTTTTCAAAGTTGGGATGCTCAATGCAGGGTTTGAATCCTTTGCTCTTCAGGGAGAAGCTCTGGGTTTTGAGCTCCCTTGCCGGGGATGGGGTTTATGGGGAGATTGTGTCTCAGCCTCTCCTACCCGCTTTGATGTGGTTTTCTTCTCATTTGCCTGATGTGTAGTTGTCACTCGGCCAGACTTTAGGTCTTTTTAAGGGGAAATTTTTCCAGATGTAGCTGTAGACTCAGTGTATCCATGGGAGGAGTTATCTTCCTACAGCATCTATAGAAACTTTTTGATGGTTTGCTGATAGCTATAAAATAGCTTGCTGGAATTTTGATTGGGGTTGCATTGAAAAATCTATTGACCAAATTGAGAAAAACTAATATCTTAACAATATTGAATATTCCAATACATAAACATGGGCTATCTTCTCATTTGTTTAGATCTGTGAGCTTTTTCATCAGTGTTTTGTAGTCTTGCACAGATATTGTACGTACTTTGTTAAATGTATACTATTTCATTTTATTGGTGCTGTTGTAAATAGTATTGATTTCTAAATGTCAAATTCCAATTGTTCATTGCTGATACATAGGAGAGCAGCTTATTTTTTGCATATTCATCTTGTATCTTATGACTTTTCTATACTTGCTTTTAATTCTTTTGTCAATTCTTGGGGGTTTTCTACCTAGACAATCATGCCATCTGCAAATAAAGACAGCTTTATTTCTTCCTTTTCAATTGTTATAATTTTATTTCTTTTTCTTACCTTAATGCACTAGCTCAGACTTCCAGGACAATGTTGAATAGAATTGGTGAGGGAGGATATCCCTGGCCTTGTTCCCACTCTTATAGGGAAAGCATCCCGTTTCTCACCATTCAGTATCATGTTAGCTGGACGTATTTTGTGATGTTCTTTATCAAGCTGAAGCAGTTGCTCTTTTTTCCTAGTCTTGTGAACATTTTTGTCATGAATGGATTTTGGACTTTGTAAAATAGATGGTCTTTCGGTGTCTATTGGTATGATTTTGTAATTTATTTTAGTCTGTTGCAGTGGTGAATTATATCGATTGTTTTTCAGATGTTGAACCACCCTTTCATACTTGAAATAAATCCTACTTGGTCATGGTGTATAATTCTTTTTAAACATTGTTGGATTTGACTTGCTAAGATTTTGTTGAGAATTTTCACATCTATGTTCATAAAAGATGTTTGTCTGTAATTTTCCTTTCTAGTAATATCTTTGTCTTATTTTGCTATTAGATAACTTTGGACTTATTGAATGAATTTTGAAGTGTTTCTTCTGCTTCTAAGTTCTGAAACAAATTGAGGAAAATTGGTATTATTTATTCTTTAAGTGATTGTTAGAATTCACCAATGAACTTGTCTGGGCCTGGTGCTTTCTTTTTTAGACATCTATGAATTACTCATTTAATTTCTTTTATGGATATAGGGCTATTCAGTTTATTTCTGTGGGTGAGTTTAGGTAGATTGTCTTTTCAGGGAATTTCATATAATTTATCAAATTTGTTGGGATAACATTATTTGCAGTATTCCTTTATTGTCCTTTTAATTTTCATGGGACCAGTAATAATGACACTTATTTCCTTTTTGATAGTCGCAATTTTTGTTTTACCCCCCCTTTTATTTTTTTGGTGAGGAAGATTAGCCCTGAGTTAACATCCGTTGCCAAGCCACCTCTTTTTGCTGAGGAAGATTGGCCCTGAGCTAACATCTGTGCTCATCTTCCTCTACTTTAGATGTGGGATGCCTGCCACAGCATGGCTCGATAAGCAGTGTATAGGTCCTTACCCAGGATCCAAATCTGCAAACCCCGGGCTGCCAAAGTGGAGTGTGTGAATTTAACCACTACACCACCAGGTAGGCCCCTATATCCCTCTTTTTTTTTATTAGTCTCTTCATAATTTTATTCCCCCCTCCCCAAATAACTATCTTTTTGTTTAGTTAATATTTTCTACTGTTTTCATTGGCTTCTGCTCTAATTTTTATTAAATTTTTCTTATGTATGCTTTAGGTTTATTTGCTCGCCTCTGGTTTTATATGGTGGAATCTGTGTCATTAATTTTAGATCTTTATTCCCTTTTAATGTACACATTTAATATTTTCAAGTCCCTCTAAGCATTGCATTAGTTGTAGCCCACAAATTTTGAATAGTGTTTTTGTTTTTACTTAGTTCAAAATATTTTTGTATATATAATTTACAATCATTTTTGTATTCATCATTTTACCAGTTCAAGGCAACTATAGAAATAGTTCTTTTCATTATTCTCCCCCATTTGTAGTAACTTGTCTTAAACCTTTCTTCTGTATACATTTAGAACCATTTCAAAGTATGTTATAATTTTGCTTCAACTGTAAAACATAATTTCGAAAATAAAGAGAAAGAGAATCTGTTGTGTTTACCCATATTTTTACTTGCCATGTTATTTTTTCCTTTGTGATATTCCAAAGTTCCTTCTTTCATCATTTTCTTTTTCTTTAGAGAACTTCCTCTAGCCATTCTTTTAGAGTATGTCTGCTGGTGACAAATCTCTTAGTGTTCTTTAATTCTAGAATTTCTTAATTTCCCTTTCCTTCCTGTAGGATGTTTTTACTGGATCTAGGATTCTAGGTTGACAGATCTTTTCTTGCTGTATTTGAAAAATATAGTGCCTTTTCCTTTTGGTATCCCTAGTTTTTGATGCAAAATCCACTGTCATTTGAATTGGGTTTTTTTTTCCCCTGTAGGTAAGATTTCGTTTCTCTCTGGCTTTTTTCAACATTTTATCTTTGTCTTTAGTTTTCAAAAGTTTAATTTTAGTGTGTGTTTGCATTGATTTATGTCATTTAGGGTTGGTGACCTCTTTTAATCTGTAGGTTTATGCCTCGTGCCATAGTTGGAAAGTCTTCAGCCATTATTTACTTAAGTACTATTTCATTCCTCCCCTCTTTGTCCTTTTCCTCAGGAACTCAAATGATGTGAATGTGAGAACTTTTATGATAATCTAGCAAGTCACTGTGCTCACTGGGTTTTTTTCAGTCTTATTCTCTCTGTGTTTAAATTGAGGGACTTCCATTTTTCAATCTTTCAGTTGTCAGAATTTTTCCTCTGGCTCCTCTACTCTGCTTTTGAGTCTATCCACTGAGCTTCTTATTCAGCATTGTATTTTAGAGTTCTAAAATTTCCAGCTGGTTCTACTGCTATTTCTTTCCTGAAAACTTCTATTTCTTTGCTGAAGCTTTTAATGTTTTCATTTTTCTCAAGCATGTTCGTAATTGCTTGTTGAGCATTTTTTATAGTGTCTGCTTTAAAATCTTTGTCAGATAATTCTAACAAATTGTCAAAAGTATTAGTGTTGAAATCTTTAATTACCACAAATGTAGTGGCTTAAAACAACATAAATTTATATCTCACATTTTTAGTGGTCAGAAATCCAAAATTGGCCTCGCTGGTTGAATGTCATGAGGTTGGCAGGGTTGCATTCCTTTCTAGAGGCTCTAGGGAAAATTTTGTTTTCTTACATTTTTGAGCTTCTAGACGCTGCCTTCATTCCTTGACTTGTATCCCTTCCATTTTCAAAACCAGTAATGGCTGGTGTAGTCTTTCTTACATGTACTACTCTAACAATGTCTTCTGTTTGTTTCTCTTTTACACATTTAAAGGCCCCTTTTGATTACATTGGGCCCACTTGAATAAACCAGGATAACTTCCTTATTTTAAAGTCAGGTGATTAGCAACCTTAATTCTATTTGCAACCTTAATTCATTTTTTCCATTTAACAAAACATATTCACAGGTTCTGAATGTGGACATCTTTGGGGGTGGTGGTGGCATTATTCTGGCTACCACATTATAGCCCCCAAAGACTCACCTCCCTACCACACACAAAATGCATTCACCCCATCCAAACATCCCCCCAAATCTCAACTCATTGCAGCATCAACTCAAATCTAAAATCTCATCTTAATCATAGAAGCTCAAAAGTCCCAAATCTCATCATCTAAGTCATATAAATCAGGTAGAGGTGAGGCTCTGGGTATAATCCATCCTGAGGCACAATTTCTCTCCATTTATGAACCTCTGAAACTCAAGAGTCAAGCTATCTGTTCAAAAATATAATTATGAAAGAGACATAGGATAGTAGCTATAGAAATTTCCATTCAAAAAGCAAAAAAATGAAGGAAAAACAGAGTCACTCATCCCAAGCAATTTTGAAATCTAGATGGGTAAGTTCCTTTTATTGTCAGGGCCTAGGAATAATATTATGAGGCTCACAGATCCACTCTCTGAAATCATAACTCTTCCCATGGGCTCTTGACTTCACCTTCTGAGTCACTCATCCTTTTTCATGAAAAGTAGAATTTGTTTGTAGTTGAGTTGTTTTATCAGCCTGTTATCTTGCCTATAGAATATTGCAGGTCCAACAGCCTTCTTTCATTTTTTCCTGTCTCTTTCAGGCCAAGTTGGTAGGGTTTCTATTCCTGCAACATTCTGAAGTACCTTGGGGATCTCCCATGTAAGTAACAGGGATTTACTCCATTAATTATGAGATCTGTCCATAGATCTTTCTGAGATAATCTCCTCTATTTTTGTTTTTTGCTGACATGGCAGAGGGGATCAATGAGCCAACCTCTAATTTGCTGAAAGAGACTTGTGTGACTGAATACTGTGAACTTTTAATCATTCTGAGGTATTAGCAAAAGGTTATAAAGCCACAATCTCAGATTTTTCTCTATAGGATACTTTCTTGACAGTAAATATCCTAATTTTAGCATCTTTTGCTATATGTGTAAGCTGAGGATTTCCAAAATCATCATGGCCTGGTTCCTTTATGTTTAGCCATTTTTCCTTCAATTTATCTCTTTCCTCTTGCATTTTACTAAAAGCATCAAAAAGAAACTATGTCATACCTCTAACAATTTGCTTGGAACTCTTAGCTAAATATCTAAGTTCATTTCAGTTCTAAAATTTCTATTTGGTTCTTCTTTATATCTTTTCTTTGCTTAGACTTTCTATTATTTTACTGAGTCATTCAATTTTGCCATTTGATTCAAGCATGTAAGTGCTTGCTGAAGCATTTATATAATGGCTGCTTTAAAATCTTTGTCAATAATTCTAACATCTCTCACCTGTGTTGGCATCTAGTGATCATCTGTGTCATTCTTTGATATCTTCATGGTTCTTGATTTGAGTAATATTTTTTTACTGGAACCTGGACATTTGGGGTACTTTCTTATAAGATTCTGGATCTTATTTAATCCTTTTTATTTGGCTTTCTTTGACACTGTTCCAGCTAGAGAAGAGGAGTGTTGCCTCATTACTGTCAGGTAAATGAAGAGTGTTTTCACCCCATTTTGTTATCACTGAAACCCAAGGGAAAGTGGTTCTCATTACTACTGGATGGAAATGGGAGTTTAAGCTGTCCATATGGTCTCTACTAACACCACTATGATAAGGACACCTGATTACTGGATGGCAGGAATGAAAGGCCTGATTCCCTACTTGGCCCTGATAGGTCAAAGTATTGTTCCTAGCATATGTTAACTGGAAAGATAGGAAGTGGTGATTAGAGATTTTGGAGATGGCACCATAATTTTGATGATGAGATCAAATATTTCCTCATGCTTGAAGATGACTGAAGGATGCTGTAGGAAGTAAGGAGGAGAAAGAAGTGAAGGTTGAGGTACTGACAAATGATATATGTGGGCATTGAAGTTTCCAAGAAATTTTGGTGCAGCCATGGAAAGGAAGGCTAAAATATTCAACAAATAAAGATAAATGGTGGCATAGTCTGAAATAAAGGGCTTCAGTGGAAGAGTATTTTTGAGGAAACATACAAGAAATATAAACTAGAAGTACCAATGAGGCACCTAACCCACTCACAGTCTATGAGGTCTGTCAAGGATGGAGAAGAATACCATTGTTTGAGAGTATTTTAAAAAAAGCAATATCTTTGGGTTATAGCAAGGTTTTGATTAGAACAAATAGTATGAAAGGAGCTTTCAGAGAAGAGGTAGAAGATGACTAGATTGTACTGATATCAGAACATGAATTACAAAAGGAATGGTCGTTGGGAAATCATAGCCAAGTGGGAAATGGTGTTAATGAGTAGATGTACAGAGGTATGCTATGTTTTGCATCTGGGCGGTTATGGCCTTTCTGGGAGGCTTGAATTTTGGGCAGTGACTGAAGTGTGCAGCAATGTAAGCTATGAGGTTAGTTTTGTTGGTCTCTTAGGAGCAGAAAAACCTTGCAGCATCCCCTTGGGATTTCTCTTAGGCAGTTAGTAGGGTATTTGCTGTCATGGCTTGGGAAGGGCTACTTTACATGGACCATGGAGGTTTACAGGCTTTTTAAAACAACTTCAGCATGTGGTGTCCCAGCTGGAGAAAGGCAGTTTATTCAGAAATAAGAACTCTGCAGGCCTCCTTTGAAACTTGTTATAGGCTATGTCTCAGCCAAGATTTGGGTAAGATTTACCAAGAGCATGTTGAACTTTAGGGATTTCATTTAAATCCTTCCAATATTTTAAAATCTAATGAGAGAAAATGTAGCTAATGTAAGGTATGTTGAAGAAACTTTGATAAGAGAGTTACAAAAGTAAGTTATCAGTGAGTTCATTGAGAAGGGTTCATTGAGATGATAACCTCTTATATCCAGCTCTAATATCAACACACTGGGCAAGAGGCCACTCTTTTTTGTGTGTGTGTGTGAGGAAGACCAGCCCTGAGCTAACATCCCTTGCCAATCCTCCTCTTTTTGCTGAGGAAGACTGGCCCTGGGCTAACATCCGTGCCCATCTTCCTCTACTTTATATGGGACACCGCCACGGCACGGCTGACAGGCAGTGCATCTGTCCGTGCCTGGGATCTGCACCTGCAAGACCCAGCGCCGAAAAAGTGGAGAGCGTGAACTTAACCGCTACACCACTGGGCCAGCCCCAAGGGGCCACTCTTGATAGAAAGAAAATCATGAGCAAAGCTGGGAGAGCATTACTAGAGACTTACTGAGGAAATGTCATCTCAAGACGTAGTGAAAAGAGACAAAAAACCACCACATAAAGAAAGTGATGAAGATGAAGAGATCTAAGAACAAAGAGGAGAGAAGAGGAAAAAATTAGATAAGGATGGAGAAGGGGTTTAAATTTACAAATAAGCAAACAAACAAATGATTAAATAAAGTTTGCTTTACAAAGTTTATGAATCACTTGAGGAATTTTGTTAAAATGCAGAATCTGATTTAATATTTGAGGAAGAGTTTCAAGATTCTGAATTTCTAACAAGCTCCCACATGATATCAATGCTGCTGGTTTGAGGATCAAACTTTGAGTACCAAGATGATAGACGAGGTAGAAATAGAAAACAGAAGAAAGGAGAAGAACGGGGTGAGGCAAAGAAAAAATACAGTTCACTTGACGTCATAGCTCTATACCTATTCTGCCATATTTTGATTAGTTCTTAGATGGCATGAAATTTCTGCTTCACTTACAGTCCTCTTAGAGATAAGTTTTCAGAGGGAGCTTAAAGTTGCTACTGGTAGAAAGAAAGAAGTAGGCAAAATTAGATATATACAACATTTTGAAGGACCTGACATTGTTATTCTTCCATTTCAGCCTTTCTTGATAGCTTCCAGTATCCCTGCATTTCGCAGCGTGGTTATTTACTCTGGCACACACTTTCCTCCTCCTTAGCTAGATCTAATCTCTTTGTGTCTTTGATGGGAACTCAGTTGGCATTAAGGAAAGCACTTAATTCACATGAAGTTTTAATAACTATCATGCATTTAATCCTATTGGAGTACTGCATTTTAGAGAAAGAATTGCTTATTCAAGAGTAACAAATCTTAAATGGTGCATCATATTTAGGTAAGGCTAACTTTCCTAATGCTCATGAATAATCTCATGGACCACCTATTCTTCTAGGAATGGGGGATACAACACTTATTCTCCTGATGCTCTTGCATACAGTGTTCTCAAAGGATTAAAAAAATCATTCTTAACTTCTTTGGTTCTATTATAAAAAAGTAAAAATCAAGATTTTGTGGACTTCTAATACACATCATGTGTAGATTCAACTACACCTAGGTTTAAAAAGAAAAGTGGTCACTTCTTTTTGAAAAATTTATATATTGTTGCATTTTATTTCAAGTCTCCTCTAGACTCTATTTTGGCGAAGTGAATAAGGTTTGCCATCACCCACTATTTCTGATATTAGTGATTTCCATGTGCACCTTTTTTTCTATTTTTCTTTTTGTACTTCTGCCACAGCTCGACAGTGAGAGCCGTGGATGATTTCTAGCTATTGTGTGGCTATTTATTCCCCTGGACAACTCGGGTGTGCTCAGTCACAACGCTATGTCAGATATCTTTCAACTAAACGATGATTACATTGCTTTTTTCTTCTAGTCTGAGGATATCTTAGTTACTGGCCTGTAACAAAGCTGGAGTGAAGTCTCAGAGGTGTATTTTAACTTGCAAAGCAATCACGAAGGTTGGCATTGCATTGCCACAAGGTGGTTTGTGTTTTCTTAAAGAGTTCTCCCCTCTACCCTCTGCCTAAGTGGCTTTGCTTGCCTGAATGGAATCAGCTGATTCTTTGTGTGTGTGACCTCACCCAACCTTTTAAGAAAGTATTTCTCATTATTTTCAACTTTGGCATTTCCAGGCAAAAATTATCATATATTATATTATATATTTGCATAGAAAATATATGAGCCTGCTTCCAAGCCTTCTAGCAGGGCTTTGTATCAAAAACGATAAGGAAGAAAATGAAGCTGAAATCCTTATACAGGCTACTTTGGTATAGATAATAAGCAGCCTAGACATCCTGGTTTGCTTGTAAGCATATCAGGGGTATATAGAGCCTACTTGAAATTTGACAATTTTAGAAATAGTTTTTAAAATCACACGCACACATATACCACCCCACCAAAATTGTTATATCATTGTGTAATGTTATCTGAAAGAATCCAACTGATTTCTTTTAAAGTTTATATCTTTTCTCATTAATTTCAAGTTCATGTAATATAACTGAAAGTCATCACCAGATTTTATTTACTTGACAGTTACTTACTCTCAAAACATATATAACACACAAAAGTCATAGAAACCTGGACCACCTTCATGAAGAAACAATGAATTCTCTCTCAAGATTGCTAATTGATGCCACCGAACTCTGGTCCAAAGTAAAGAATTTAGCGAATATTTTTATTCCTGCCTCAATTGCTGAGTTTTATGACTGAATGGAGTGTTTACATTTTTTGTGTTCTTTTCTGTTTGCATAATTGCTTGTTCTATTTTGCAATTTCATTTCTTTCATCTGTACACCATTGATAGAAATAACTGCAAAAAAAAGGCTATTTTCCATTTTTCCTAACAATCCTTTCTCAATTATTCAGGTTTCCTAGAAGGAGAACATTAGGTGTGATACACATACTAATTTTCTTGAGTGTGTGGGGTACAATATTACAGAAACAAAAGTGAGGCTAAAAGGAGAGCAAGGCAGAGGAGAGAAAGCGGTGCATGGCAGAGCTGACAGTTTTACTGGAAAACACAGCTGATACACAGGTGATATATCTGCTAGAGGAGAAGAGAGAAGAGTTTATCTGGCTTCCTGTCTCCCATCCATTATTGGTTAAAATTAACCCCAAGGGCATTAGCATTTTCATGCTATTGGGCCCCTCCAAGCAGCCATTGGGGAAACCAGACTCCATAACAATACAGCAACAGTGGCCAGCTAGCCCCTCTCTGTCTGCCTGGAGCTTGGGTGGGAGGAGGGTTCTGCGAGTCTCAACATTGGAGGCAAAAGCAAAGCTCCACCCCATGACCTAATTACCTCAAGGCCCCCACTCCAAATACCATCACAATGGGAATTAGATTTCAATATATGAATTTTAGGGAGACACACGTTCAGACCATAACACATAGAGACGTGGAAACATACTCAGTGTGAGTGAATTGATCTTTTCCTTTCAGTTACCCCCACATCTGAAAGTCCACAGCTTAAACAGTGCTTTAGCAGAGTGATTACCAAATACATAAAAGGCTTATTATGATTTGAAATTCTGATTAGAATTTAAAAATGTATTTCTTATTAAAATAACTTTTGCTTTTATTGAAGGGCTAAAAGCCATGCATTATTATTATAGAAAACTTGAATAATAGAAGCAATTTTTTCCCTACTCCTCTATTACTTCCCCTCCTTATCCCCAAGCTAGACTCAAAGTTGAAGCAAGTCTTAAACCTTGTTTCAAGGAGAATGGGATCTATTTCCAGTTTTACCTGTAGCTGACTGAGGAAATATATTGATATGCTAAGGACTGGTTCTTTTGGACTTTCAGACTACAAAATGTACAAATCAGATGATCTCATCTTTTTAAAATATTTTTTTCCAGGCAGTTAGGTTAGCTTGTGCTTTAACTTAGGCTCGCTTTCCATGTGCCCATGTTTTGCTTCTCTGGCACATTCTGATGATAGCAGTGCAGTTGATAGGAGCAGCAATCACAAGCGCACTCAACGTGGCCCTTTCAGAGAATGCTGTTAGACCTTTTCCTCTTACTGAACAAGTCCTCTTATGTCTTTGAAGAAAGAAGGCGGTTCTCTCTGCCTGTTGAGCAAGTTCAATTTAAAACCTTGTGGGGAGAGTTTCACAGCATGCAAGCAGAAACAGTTTTATTGCCTCTATTTTCAGAATCTCTTTTCAAATTACAATATGCCCAAGAAGCATATGAGAAAAGACAATCTTTTTGGGCTAAAACAGACCTTTTACCTTTTAAATCCAAAATATAAGTAAAGGAATCACTTTGCTCTTGAGTTTATTTTCCAATTTTAAATTTCATGCTTTAGGAAGTGTTACATTCTGGTGGAAGCAGAGAAAAAAGTGCTTGTATAACACAACTCTTTTCTATAAATATTAGGTTCATCCAGATTGAAAAATCTCTCATAATTTACCACTTGTGTAAGTATATGATGAATTTTTATTTTCCCAAAAATATTTTTAAAAGATAATGGAAAAATAAATTATTGTATTAATATGCATTTAAATTTTTAAATTTAATTTCAAGTGCATTATATATTACTAATTTTTATTATTCATCATGCTTAAGGAAAACATCTGAACAAGAAAAGCTTTATTTAGTTTTCATGTTTCATAACCCCCTGTGAAGTTTTCATTCACATTCTTGAGGGAAATCAAAGCATTTATGTTTGATTGACACAACTGAGGATTATTATAATCCAAATGAGGATATGATACAACACATTGTTTTATAAAACATAACTTATTTTTAGTTACATGTTTACTATAAAATTAAAATTTGTTGCTTCTAATATTTCAATGAGAGATGGGCCTGGAAATTAAAGTTGAATAAATCTGTGTAGAACTCAAAAATTGTTATAGAAAATTCACAAATAAAATAGGCAACATGGTAGATAACTACCATTGGAGATTTGGGAGTTGATGCGTTGATTGATGTCAATTTATTTTATGCATAATCTATTCCCTAAGCAGAGCTCTTTGAGGATTCTGAAAAGTGTTTACCTATGCACGTTTAATGATGAATTTAGGCAGGGGGAAATCAGGTACTAATGGACCTGGCTAGGAGAGCAATTGCTACGTAGATATTCACTTCTTTTATCAGTACGGGCTATAGAACTTTGCTGGAGTTGCAAGGCTCTGTGGCATGAAGACGAAAGTCCGCTTTTAGAGCCCCAGCCAATTCTCTGCTAGTCTACGGCTAAGATTTCAACAATTCACTCCTACATGATTGCTCTTTCATGTATGGGACAGATGGAACAAAATTATTTTCTGATTAAAGACTTGCCCTTGCTTTTCAGAATAATAAAAACAGGTATATTACAAATGCAAAAGGAAAAATCATTCCTACCTTAGGAAGAATGCGAAAGTAAATAAAATTTTTGGCTTTTTGAAGAAAAGAGGAAATTAAAAAAAATTATTAAAATTCCATTTTATCAGAGGTGGAAACATTTCTTAAAATGCATTAATTCTTGAAGCACTTATCCAGTGTTGAGCCGCTAACAACTTCAAATCTCTAGGAAATATCTTCAACTCTGAAATAAGACAGGAAAAATATCTCTCGGTAACTAAAGTAGTCATCATAGAGCTAGCCTGATAAAACCAGCAAAAACAACTGACACAATGTCATGAACACAAAGCCAAAAACTTTATTAGAAGGAGGAGGGCTCATAACTTAGAGCCAAACATCTAGATCATCCCTCCACTGCTATTTAAAGTAACAAGATTGGCTATCTCGTTTCCCAGCTCACTGCCGGCTGGAAACCACCACTCAGAGTGTACTGGCACTGCCGGAGGCAAGTGTGATGGCGCAAGGAGACTGAGAATCCTGACCAAATGCTATCAAGGGAGGAGGATCGATTGTGTAAGGTAACCGGAGACCATGTAGTACAAGGTGAAACAGTCTCCCCTAAGAGCATCACTGAATTGTGTCACAGTAAGAGGAATGTGAGTCATAGTAACTATTTTTTTAAAAGGTTAATCTATTTGTTTGGAAAATTTACTTTTTAAATGCATTATTCTGGCAACACCCATCGATTTTTTCCAGTACTAAATACTGGTTTTTGAATTTATATTTTTTAGCGTATAAAAAGCTTGTCAATTTATTAGATATCATCACTTGAGATTCTATTTCAAACCCTTCAAGTTAGCAAAAATTAAAGTCTGAAAATACCAAGTGTTTTGGCAATATAATGTAATGCAAATTCATAAACTGCTGATAGTAATACTGAAAGAGAAGAGTAAGCTACTAAACTTGAACATGTGTATATGTAGCAATTATAATTTCCCTTAGAGAAAAACCACTCTTTTGTACCAGGACATATGGAAAAAAAATGTTCTTAGCAGCATTGTTGTAATTGGAAAAAAAAAACTGAAGAAAAACAAATAGCCAACAAAAATAGTGTTGATAAATTATAGTAGCTTCACTCGATTGTATAATTTAAAGCAGTGAAAATAAACGTTGAATAGAAAAATAAGCTTATAGAAGATTAACTACAGTCTGATTCCATTTTTTTTAAGGTTCAACGCAAGCAAAACTGAATAATATGGTGGGGTTAGCGTTGTGGCAAAATATATAGTTGAAACCTATTCTGTGAGAAGAGACCTAATTTCACTATATAGGAGGTTTGCTCAAAGTGAAATCTCAGATGTGGTTTGCAGGCTATTTTTTTTGTTTTTAAATGAAAATGTTTTATTTTACTCACATTTTTAGTGATGAGAGTTACTCTTGTTCTATTATTGGTTGATAATTAAATGTTGGCTATTAAATTTTATATGTTCAAGAAATATTTGCATACCTAATAAATTTATAAATGAATGGAATTTGGATGTATTGGACAATTTCATAGAGGAGTAGTAGGTAAATACTTTTAACAATTACTTAACTGCAGTAAATTCAGTTTCTCACAAGATGCAACTGACCTTCTAGCATAGTAGATTCCCTAATCATACTTACAGACCTGATTTTAGAGCTACGGTCTCCATATTGGGGTGCGTGGACTGGTAGCATTGGTAGACACAAAGAGAGTTGTTGGAGAGGAAGGTAAGTTTCATTTATTTATATTCATTTTTAAAATAAAATCTTTTATATTTAATATATGGATTAACAGTGGTGCCATCCCTCGATTCATAGATGAGAGGGCGCTATGCCTAATGTGGCTCCTGAGCTGTTGTAAAGAAAAAGTGGGTCTCTCACTACAATGACTTGCGATTAAAGCTGCTCTTCTGTATAGTTTCTGTCATCCAGTTATGTAAATTTATGGATTATATTAACAACTAAATTCACCCTGATATTACATATTATACCTTATACGTTATACAATACACTAATAATGAAAAACACTAGTGAACAATAAAACCTTGACAGAGATGGTGATTCATCTAGTTCTAGAATAGTCTCTCTCTTGGCTATGTGATGAGGTTAAAAGTAATAAAAAATTAAGTATAACAAGTACATTTAAAACTTCAAGATTATTAAGAAGATTCTTCAGCAGTCTATGATTAGAGATGAAATGTGTCTATTTGCATACAGTGCTGAGCTAATAATATGAAGTCAACATGATTAGTGAAATTTTGAAAAGCTAAGCATCAAGAATATAGGACAAAACTTGACAATTTATTTCAGTGGGACAGCTGAAATTTAGACAGCACAAAATGTGTACCTTAGAATATTTTCACTAAATTTGATAAATATTTTGAAGTTTCTTAGTAGCAAAAGTTAAAACATCAAATACAATTGGAGATATATTTGTTTTTCCAGCTCAGTAAAAATTCCTGAAAATATATGTTAAACACGATGGTACCTAACTAGTTGCATATTTTGGTCAGCATCTAGTGTTGGAAAACATTTCTGAAATTTAAAGAAGCAAACATATCAAATGTATTTAACAAATATACTAAATGTGGTTAAAACTATGTCCTCAGTTTGGGAGTTTTATTCTACAGTAGCCAAAAATACAGGTAGATTTTCAAAACCAGTCCCAGATTGTTTGACACAGACTATTTTACTAATGAAACTTATCACAAATTATTTTTTTCATAGGATGCTAAAATATCTGAAAAGTTAAGTTATTGACAATAAACGTTTTCTTTCATAACAAAATATTTTAAGGTAAAACTTTGCAAATGTAGTCATCAATATTGGAGCTGTTTTATCTGGGATTTTAAAAAGAATTCTCCTGTAATTTTCCAGCTATAACTGTACACCTGAAATGCGTTGCTTACGTCATTCAGAGAAACACCAGAGACAAAGACATGGAAGCCCAACGTGAACAAAGTACTGCAGAGTATCATCAATGTGCTTACTTTTATAAAGACAAGACCTTTAATAGTAAAATCTTTAAAAAAAACTATGTAATGACATGGGAAATGGCTTTGAAACTTTTACCTTAAAAACTATCAGTTAACCTTAACCTGGAGCCGGCCAGGTGGCGCAGCGGTTTAGTTCGCGCTTGGCAGCCTGGGGTTCGCGGGTTCGGGTCCCGGGCGCCCGCCGACGCACTGCTTGTCAGCCATGCTGCGGTGGTGTCCCATATAGTGTGGAGGAAGATGGGCACGGATGTTAGCCCAGGGCCAGTCTTCCTCAGCAAAAAGAGGAGGATTGGCAACGGATGTTAGCTCGGGGTTGGTCTTGCTCACACACACACACACACACACACACACAAAAAGTTTCAGTTAACCTGAATATTATGGTAAAGAATGTAAAAAGAATTCACAGAGTTAAAGATAAATTGAACATTTTCTTTTCATGAAGCCAGGTGTTCTAAATGAGCTGACATTCTCTGTGATGTTGTCTAAATTTAAAAGCAAAACAATTTGTCCCTTCAAAATGTAGCTTAGTCTTTTCAATAGAACTTTTGAATAGGAAATACATTTATGTGGTTCAAAATGCAAAAATAGAAAGTATTATAGAGTGAATAGCTTACTTTCTCTTTTTATCCTTCATCTAGCCAGTTTCCTTACTCTTCCAGACTTTCTTAATGATTATATAAGAAAATAAGAATATGTATTTTTATCTCCCCCTCTTTTTATACAAAATTTGTACATACAAATTTTTAATTTCTTTCAAATAACACTAGTCTTGGAGGTCTTTCCATATCAATACATATTAGTACATTTCATTCATTTTTTAAAATAGCTGCTTGATATTCCTTTATATGGATTCACTATAATTAATTTACAATTCCCTATTGGTGAATATTTGCGGTAGGCTTTGTCAGTGTTCACCAATATCCATTTCCTGTCCTTTGAGATCACAATTCTCTATCCCAGCAAAGAAAGACCTGGCCATGTATCTTGTTTTGACCTGTGAAATCATGAGTGACAGTGACATGTCACTTAGAGTAGAAACTTGAAGAGACAGTAAATGCTTTACCATGTTCTCTCCTCCTCTTTTCCCTTCCTCTCCTTCTTCGTAACCAGACAAAGAAACCAGTACAATTCCAGATGTTTCCTCTTTTTTCAACCTGGGATCTAGATGGAGTGCAATAATCAGGACCTATGCTAAACACCTTGTGTGAATGAGAAATGCACTTCTATTGCTAAAATCCATGAAGAATATGTTTTCATTTGTTACCACAGCATAACCTAGATAATCATGATTAATACGAAAAATGGTACCAGAATTTATGTGATAACTTAGAACCTATGTGTCATTGGCATCATGGTTAGGAAATGAGTGGCAAGAAAAGTGTTGTTAAAGCTGAAAGGATGGAGGTCTACATTATGCTTTGGAGAAATAGTGATAAAACTGTTAACGTGCAATAACTTGGAAAGTCTGTAATGTTTTTTATAGTTTGGTGAAAAGGTTGGAAAACAGAATACTAGTAGTATGGGTTGTCTACTGTTGACTATATTTGAAAAGAAATTACAAGAAAAGCCCAGGGCAGAAATTGCCAGTTTGAAATGAGAAATAAAAAGGAAGAAAGACAGTCCTGAAAGTTAAGACTTGAAGTTTGCTAGAGGAAATTGAGTCTTGATTTCTAACAGGAAAATGTAAGCTTAAGAGAAAAAGCTGTTGAAATCAGTTTTGTAGCAAAGATCATATAAAATAAATGGATCGTACAAGAACTGCTAAAATATCTGAACAGGTTATGTGGCAAGCAGTATATTCTTTTCATTGGAAGGATGGTTTAGTGAAAAAGGACGAAGAATGTAACTTTCTTAAAACAAAACAAAACAAAACCCTCACAGCTCAAGGTATCTGAAATTTAGTATATATGGAGAGGCACATGTCTTGAGAAGAATTGAGTGTGGTTATTTGCAAGTAATGCTGATTGAAATCAAGTAAATAAGAGGCCAATAAATTATTTGAGTTATACTATGAAAGAAACACTAGCCTGGACTATAATAGACTATTGTGCTTCCAACTCTCTGTGGGCAGAAGTGGGCTGAGAAAGCTTTTCACCACTTAAAAAGTAATATTATCACTTGTCTTCTTCAGTTGTGGGCTAGGAAGATAATTGAAAAAGAATTACCTCCCAGAGAGTGGATTCAAGGACCATGGGGAACAATGGACTGGGGATTACTCTCAGGAAGACAAATCAGAGCCCTGTCAAGGATTATTCCCCACTCCCAGGACAGAAGCTCATTTCTATATATGGCCAGCATGAATTGGCATTGCTACATATGAGTGATTGCTGTATGTTTTGCCATATTTCTCCTTCTGGATGGAAGTGTTCATAGCAGGTATGCTGTCCTTGTTTCTCTATTGTGTTTCTGGTTGGTCTGGCAGAGGGTGTCTGCATGTGATGAACTCCTGGAATGATTGAGGCCTAGGGCTTTGAGCTCAAAGCATGAAATGGGTGGGATGTTTGGGTAGTTTCTCTTGGGAGGAGGTGAGTATGTAAGTGAAAGAGGGAAGGAACCAAAGATGTGCTGATCTGAATGGAAGACTGTGGTAAATCCTATTACAGTTCACCAGTACTCAATTCCCTACCATGGAAGAGAGTTATGTTCGAATTTCTTCTCTTATTAGGCCCCAAATTCGCCACCTGCATTGCTTTTGCCAAAGAAATGTAAATAGAATTGATGTAGTCAGAACCTTTATACCATAGGGCATACTTTGACGTTCTTTTTTCTGTCACTGCAGCCCTCAATGTTCCAGACAGTTCCTGTCCTGTAAGCTTGATTTTAATGAGATGATAAATTCTTAAAGCAGTATCCATGCAAATACCCTCACTGAATATGTAGCACGAATAATAAATAAAACTTTACTGTTTTAAACCGTTGCCATTTTGGTGTTGCCTGTTACTTCAGCATAATCTAGCCTATCTGGATACATGAGTTATCTCCAAACTTTTGCTATAACAAATGTAGCTGCAATGACTTACATATATCATTCTGAAAATGTGTAAGTAGATTTGAGGTTTAAATTCTTAAAAGTGGAATTATTAAGTCAAAGGATAGAAACTTAGTAATTTTGATGGATATAGCCAAACCTCCCTCCATAACAGTGCTATCAATTTACATTTATTTACTAGGAGTTTATGAGATGCTTATTTACTCAGATTTGCCAAGAAAATGTATTATCAAAATTTTGGATGGTCAATCTGGAAAGTTAACATTTTGAAAATGAGCAAAAAAGTAAATGTTTGTGAAAAAGACTCATCCTTGTAAAATGGATGTTTAAAATGTTTGCAATGTTTAAAATGTCTACATGATGTTTAAAATGTTATGTGATTTTCAAGCCAGTACAGATGCGGATCATCAAAAACCTTCTTTTATAGAATTATAAATGTAGACACTTAGAAACAGAATTTTCTAACATAGATTAAAATCTTCCATGTGAAGAGTTTCAGTGAGTTTTGAATCTAATTTTGAAAATGCATAATATCTGGGGGCTGGCCCTGTGGCCTAGTGGTTAAGTTCAGCGCATTCCGCTTCAGCGGCCCAGGTTTAGTTCCTGGGCAGACCTACACCACTCGTCCCTGGCCATGCTGTGGCAGCAACCCACATACAAAACAGAGGAAAACTGGCACAGATGTTAGCTCAGGGTACATCTTACTCAAGCAAAAGGAGGAAGATTGGCAATAGATGTTAGCTCAGAGTGGATCTTCCTCAGCAAAAAAAAAAAAAAAATAGTATAACATCTGATTGTCTGGAAAAACTACTGATTTGTATAAGGAAAGGTGCATATTTGCTAAGCAAATAAAGGTACTAAAGGAGAAACAACCTATGGTCATATTGCTAGATATATAACTAGTATTTGGTAAGGTTCAACACTCAGTGTTGAGTTCAAAAACTCAATAAACTAGGAGCATAAGGTAATTTCCTTAATCTGATAAATAGTATCTATAAAAAAGCATTTGGCAGACATTATGATTAATGGGGAAATATTGTAAACATTCCACTTGAGATTGGGAATAAGATGAAGATGTTAGCTTGGGACACTTCTATTAAACATTGTATTAAAGATCTTAACTAGTGCTATGAGTCATGAAAAAGAAAGAAAATACACAGGAATTAGAGAGAAAGATTCAGCTCTTCCATTATTAATAGATGACATGACTGAATAGAGAAAATCCAAAAGAATGAACAAATATACTATTAGAATTAATAAGTGAATATACCAAAGTGACTGGATATAAGATGAGTATATAAAAAATCAATTGCATGTCTATATTTCAGCAAGAAACAACCACAAATGACAATTTAAAAAGTTATCAGCTGAGTAGGGAAAATGTTACCATCTTACAATAGATGAAAACAAGCAAACTTCTAGGAATCAATATAATAACATATGTACAATATCTCTACGTCAGAATTTTTCAACAGTAGCACTACAAAACTGCCCAAGTGAGAATCACTACTCTCTCCATATATTTTTTTAAATGGCATAATATTAACAAGAAAAGTTAAAGTAGCCCTAAATATAGGGATTCATTATGTTTACTGATTGAAAGATTCACTACTATAAAGATACCAGTCCTATATAAATTGATATATAGCTTCAGTGTAATCCCAATAAAATGTCTACCTGTCTTTCATTTTTTTGGAAATTAACACGTTGGTTTTAAAGTTTATATGAAATGCAAAGGAGGGTAATTCAGATACCGGAAGATGAATTTTGTCTGTGCTGTTATTCTTGCACTCACTAGAGAGTGCTTTTTCTCCTCTGACAAAATGAAGGAAAATCCAATTTCCTTTGGCACCACACTTTGTCAAAATACGTTTATCTCCCCTTCTCTGTTGACAGTCTCTGCAGTTCCCTCAGTGGAGTGGTGAGAAACCACTTTTTTTTCTGTCTCAGGACCTTTTACTGGCTTCACCACTTAGTCTAGGGAGTGGGTAGCTGAACTAAAGCTTGCTTAAAGTTTACTGGTATCGTGAAAGCCTGTATTCTTTAAGTAAAAACCTACTTGATCCTATGAGCAAAAGAACCTGCTTATAGTTCTACCTTTTGGCCAAATAATTAATCTTTAATTAAACTAATACATCTCAGTGAGACCAACTAATTGATTTCTCTGCTGTCAAGAATCCAAATGACAATAAACAAAATTCACAAAAAGCCTTGCCTTCAATCTTGTATTCACATCTAGATGACTCTTTCATAGTCTCAGGAGGACCTTTCCCAATAATTTTCTATCTCAACTTAAAGTATAAATTTCTGGGAAGTTTTCTCATCCTTCTTCTTCTAAGTTAGGTGTAATTCAGGTGTAATTCTCTTCTGTGTAATCTTGGGACCCTGCTTATTTATCTCTCATGGAACATTGTACTCTAAACACTGTGTTATAGGAATTTTAAACTCAATTCATTTGTATTCAGTCAGGCTAAGCTTCAGAACCAAAGAGACTCCGATGTTTCAAAAACAATACAATGACTCCAAAACAATGGAGGTTTATTGACCACTCAAGTAACAGCCCAAAGTAAGTATGTCTGGTTCTCAGATATCTCATTCATGAACTGCAGAATCATCTACTCTTTCTAGGGCAGCATAGTCACTTGCATTCTGTGTCAGGAGAAAGAACAGGAAGTAAGCACGGGAAGATGTTTTGGCTAGGCCTGGAAATGGTACTCATCACTCTGGTTTATATTCCTTTGCACAGAGGTCAGTTACATGGTCCGTTTAACTGCACGGGATTCTGGGAAATGTAGACTAGATATGTGGCTAGCTGTGTGGCCCATATCAAAGCCTCTACTATAATGTTCAAACCAAACACATTTCTTTCCTGACACCTCTTCCCTTTCCTGTAGTACTTACTTTTAGTATATCTCCGTTTACTCACTCTCTATAGCTCTAAGACCAACTAGCTGTTTGATAGTACTATTTAGATAATATGCAAATGTACCCTCTCCCCACTAACCTGCATTTTTTTAAACTACTTCCCTGGTCTAGATCAATAATATTTCTTACATAATCTATTTTGAAAGTTAAATAACTTGTTTTACCACCATATAATGCTTCGTTATTAAACACACTTTTCAGAATTTTAGCAATGAGTTTTCAAAATCCATAAATCTAATATTGATATTCTCTTAATTGAATCTCCATTATATGAGTCCTGTTTATATGGGTTCGCATTTCCTAGGGATTAAAATTAAATCCCAATCTGTGTCCAATGCCTTTCCAAATTAGAATCTGCTATCTCCAACAGTTTTCCCTCTTCTCTTTACCCATCTATACTTCAGACACAGGATACAATTCTCTGCCCCTTGAATAAAACATGCAATTTTAGGCCTTGAATTCTTTCCTTCCTCTGCCAAAAATAGCCTTTCCCTTTTCCCTTCTCTCATTTTGCTTCTCTGCCTTCTTGATATAACTATCCTTAAAGGCATAACTCAAATGTCATATCCTTTGCAGAGCTTCTCTTTCTTTATATCCATAGTCTCAATTAATCAATCACTTTTTCCTTTTTGCTCCCACAGGAAATGTTTACAGTTGTTTTACAGCATTTATCACTGTGGACTTGCATTGTCGTTATTTGTGAATGTGTCTCTTTCCCTTCATTAAGGATAGACTGTGAGAGGCTCCATAGTAGTTATAACATCTTATCCCTGTCTATGTTTCCAGCATGTATACACAAATTAAATACTTGTAGGACTATTGTAATAATCCAGATACCTGTTTATCAATGTTTTATACACACACACACAAATCATTGTGTATTTCTCCTTGATTCTTAAGAATACAGTCTGGAAATAGTTCTCAGAAATTAAGAAAACGTTTTGTAACCAAATATAAAAATCCAGAAGTGAAAAGGGGAAAGAAAATTTAATACATGTTAAATGAAACTACCTAAATGAATCTTTTAGAATAGCATTAATAAACTGTTATAAATGGATATTGCTTATATATTGCCGTAAAGCCACATGACCTAAGCCACATGGGCTTTCCTAAGAATACACAATGAGTATTTTAAAATTCTATGTAGATATACTTCAGGATATGAGTGATCTATATGTCAAGAATATATTTTATATGGTTATCAAGGAGGGAGAAGAACCTACTAGAAAATATATGGAGGAATACAAATTTGCCTTTAAAGGGCTGATGCAAGAAAGACAGGTAAGGCAGTTTATCAGTGACTGACAAGTAATTTTTAAGTCAGAGGACTTTTGTAGATGCCAGAATTAGAGGTCAGAACAACCTTTGTTCAATGGAGAATGCCAACTTTTGCCTTTCTCCAGACCCTCTCAACTCCTACACACAGATTCAGCCTAAGTAATCCCTGTCTTAAAGAATATATACAAAGAGTTCCAGCTTTACTGGCTGGTGAGTATGGAATGCATCTTACTGCCAAAGATCTGTTGTCCAGTATATATAGCATAAGTCTTAAATATCCATGTGGCTCCCGAGAATCAAACTTGCACAACCCTCTGCCCCATTGCCTTAGCCTGGGGTTCTGCTTCAGCAACTCTGCCTGATGTCACAGTTGTCTGCTGTAGCTGAAGCCTTACCTAGAACTTCAGTTTTATTGTTTGCAGCTCTGATACTTTAACACTGTCTGAAGCCCTATCCTCTAGGGTGATAGTCATTTTCTACACTCCCCAATACTAATTATCTTTCAGTGATGAGCTTTCCACCTCAGACCTGTTTTTTCCCTATTACCTGCTTTCTAGGCTCCCTTACCTATGGTCTAGATTTTGGTTTGGACCTCAACTTCCAAATTGATGAATTCAGAGAAGACTTTGAATCTTTAGTCACTAAGCTTTGGATAGCATGATTCAGCCTTCCCATCCTCTTTCCTAAAGGGCTAATCCTACAAATGAGTCCATTTCCCCAGCTTGCCCTTTTATATTATCTGCCTGCTTCTCCCTTAGTCGAGATGATCTCGGTCTAAGTTTCTGATCCAATTTTGTCTTAGTTACTACAGAACGTCGTGATTTTTGTTTGCAGCAACCACTGTCCTATCTGCAAATTGACATAATTAGTCCCTTGATTCCTCATAGGCCGGTGGCCCAAGTGTTTCAGTGGGTGCATAATCACACTACTTTTGCAAGTCTCTACACAGCATATGTAGACATATTTATTAGCTTTCATTTCTGTTTCTGTAACAGAGATGAACTTGTCTATTATTCTGATATGTTTCATGTCTCATTAAGCTTGTAGTTTTGTTTTTTCCTTCTCATTCTACCCTCTCAATCTCAGTCAGCTTCCTTTTCTGTAAAATGGGGATAATCATGTCTTTTATTTTGTTGTGAGAATTTTAAAACAGACTCAATGTAAATGGCTTGTTATAATACTTAGCACATGTTAAAGGCTTAGTAAATGTTAGCTATGATTGTGGTAAGCATTTAAAATGTCTTAAATAAGTGAGACCAAATAAGAAATCATTAGAGTAGAAAAACAATTCAAGGGAAATCTTTGTCTAGGGAATACAAACAGTAAGACTATTGTGCACATAAAATAGTGCACAGGAAGATATTTTAATGTAATGATACTTAAAGACTAGAAAGGAGTTAGAAAACATTGTATTATTTGTTTGTTTCTGTCAGCAAGACATTAGAAACATAACTAAAACCAAAATGTGTAAAAAAAAGTTTCAGTAGGTAAAATATAGTAAAGTTGGTAAAGGCAATAATTATATGAGTGATGTCAGCATGACGGTGCTATAAGACATTCCTTCTTTTAGTTTTCCATTTTCAACAAAGAATTAGACATCATCCATGAACAGAAGTGCCTTTGTGGGAGAAGTGGGATCTAGCACCATATGCCAAGAGACCCAGGAGGAATCTTACCCACTTGTGCATCCAATAATAAGTAGACAGACCTCAGTATGGATTGTGGACCCAGTGGAGCAGCAGCAAACTTGCCCCAAACCCTCTCACCACCGTTGGAAAAAAACCTGGAGAGTCCTGACCTGGGCAGATATCCATAGACGAGATAGAAGTCCAGCCTTCTTGAGGGGAGATTCCAGCACATCATCAATACACACACACACAAATACAGTTTTAGATGCAGTGGAGATAGTAAGAAGAACTTCATCAGTGCTGACCCTCCTCCTACCCCAAAAGCAACATTGCACTAGGCTGAACTATCGGGTGGCAGTGACGTCTCCCACAGAGGAAAAGGAGAGCAGTGAGTGAGTGAGTGAGTGAGTGAGTACCTGGCCACCCAGTTGTGTGGGACACAGCTGGAGAAAACCGTTTCATTTCTCTCCAGCAGCACTCAAAGTACTGAGTTGGGACCTCCATGCCTGGCTGGAGGGAGGAGATCAGGGAAGAGGCAGATAAGGGTAACAAAGAGCATTAAAAAGACACAGTGCCTGATGAATGCATTCAGCAGGAAATCTACCCAAAAGCCTCTGGGAGTACCACAAAGGGTGATAACCTACCAGGTCAGCAGGCACCCCTAATGCCACGAGTGCTACCCACACCTCTCTTGACCCTGCAACCAGCTCCTGTAGGTCTCCCAAGTGCGTGGGGTGGGGGAGTAAGAACAACCTCCAGCAGACAGGGAATAAGATCAGAAAACAGGCCAGGGTCTGTGGGCAAGGGAGAAACTACAAACTTGAGCTATAGGGCTACCTTCTGGAAAACAAAAGAGAGGTTTCTAATAGCCATTCTGGTGAGTTTTAAGAAACAGAGAAGTCACAAAAGCTTAAGAATTCTACTTAAAAAATTAAAATTCCTAAAAGCTTAAGAATTCTTCAAGATGGAGCAATAAAAGTGGAACAGGTATACCCATACAAAGGCAGAGAAAACCCCAGATAATAACAGCACCAATGAACAGAATACCCCATTGGAAGGCAACTAGCAAAGATGTAGCTGCTACCTGTAATGTGAAAGCAGCAACGCAAGTCTACAAGGAACATGAAAAACCAAGGAAATATGTCATCATCACCAAAAGATAATAATAGTTCTCCAATAACTGACTTCAAAGGCATGGAATTTTATGATCTAGTGGAAAAGAATTCAAAATAGCTGTTTTGAGGAAACTCAATGAGTGAAGAAAGCCTAGGAAAACTATGAGAGCCATCAAAAGGGCAAATATTAAAATAGTTGGGGTTCCAGAAGGAGAAGAGAAGAGAGGTTGAAGGTGGCAGAAAGTTTACTTAAAGAAAAATTTGCAGAGAATGTTCCAAACATGGAGGCAGAATTGGACATCCAAGTTCTCAAAGCTAATAGAACATCCTATTATCTCAATGCAAAAAAGACCTTAAGACATATTATAAAGAAACTGTCAAAAATCAAAGATAAGGAGAATCCTAAAAGCAGCCAGGGGGGAAAAGAGTGTAACCTACAAAGGAAACCCTATTAAGCTATAAGATTTCTCAGCAGAAACCCTACAGGCCAGGAGACAGTGAAATGACATATTCAAAGTCTTAAAAGTAAAAATTGCTAGCCAAGAATACTCTATCCAGGAAGTAATTCTCCAGATTTGGAGAAAAATAAAGACTTTCCTAGACAAATAACAGCTGAGGGAGTTCCTCACCACTACACCTACTTTGCCAGAAATGCTGAAAGGAGTTCTTCAAGCTGAAATAAAAAAAGCTAATCAGCGATAAAAAACATATGAAAGTATACAGCACACTGGTAAAGGTAAATATAGAGTCAGAGTAGGAAACTCTAATTCCATAATAGGATGATTTGTTAACCACTGAACTGTGGCATAAAGGTCAAAGGAAAAAAGTGTTAAAAATAATAAAACCTACTATAATTTACAAATGAATGTACAATATAAAAAGAGGTAAATAATGACATCAAAAAATATAAAAGCAGGGAGTAAAAGGGTGAAGCTTTGGTAGAGGATCCAAATTAATTGCTATTAGCTTAAAATGGACTATTTTATCTATGAGATGTTATATAAGCCTCATGGTAACCAAAAAGCAAAAATCTAAAGTGGAAGAATAAAAAATAAAGATGAACAGAACATTCTTCCATGGAAAATCACCAGTTTACACAGGTGGTCAGAAACAAGGGATAAAGAAGCAATGAAAGTACACACACAAAAAAGAAAACTATAAGATGGCATTAGTAAGTCCTTACCTACCACAAAAGACTTCAAATGTAATGTATTGAATTCACCAATCAAAGGCAGGGAGAGGCTGGATGGATTAAAAAAAAAATACCCAAATGTATGCTGCATACAAGACACACACTACAGCTTTAAGGACACATGTAGGCTCAAAATGAAAGGATGGAAAAAGATATTCCATGCAAGTGGAAACCAAAACAAAGTGGGGGTAGCTATACTTATCTCAGACAAATAGGCTTTAAGCCAAAAATAGCAACCAGAGAACAAAAACGTTACTGTATAATGATAAAGGGGTCAATTTATCAAGAAGATATAACAATTGTAAATATATATACATCCAACATCAGAGTATCTAAGTTTATTAAGCAAATGCTAACATCTGAAGGAAGAAATTGGCAATAATATAATAGTAGGGGATGTCAATACCCCCCTTTCAGCAATGGGCAGATCATCTAGACAGAAAAATCAACAAAGAAGCATTGGACTTTAATCACACATTAGACCAAATGGGCCTAACAGACAACTACAGATATTCCGTTTAACAGTAGCAGCATTCATATTCTTCTCAAGTGCACTTGGAATATTCTCCAGGATAGACCATATGATAGGGCACAAAAAAAGTCTTAAGCAAATTTGAGAAGATTGAAATCATATCAAGTATCTTTTCTGACCACAATAGTATGAAACTAGAAATCAACAAAAGGAAAGCTGGAAAAATTTGTAAATATGTGGAAATTAAGCAAAAGACTCTTGACCAACCAATAGGTTGAAGAATAAATCAAAAGGAAATTCAAAAAATATATTGAGACAAATGCAAAGGGAAACACAACATACCAAAACCTATGAGATGCTACAAAAGCAGTTTTGAGACTGAAGTTTATAGTGATAAATGCACATATTAAATAAATAGAAATATCTCAAAGAAACAACCTACTTTACACATCAGAGTACTACGTCCAAAGTTAGCAGAAGGAAGGAGATAACAAAGATCAGAGCAGAAATAAATGAAATGAGAAAAACAATAGAAAAAAAATCAAACTAAGAGCTGGTTTTTTAAAAAGATAAAATTGTCAAACCTTTAGCTAGTCTAATTAAGGAAAAAAGAGAAGACTCAAAACCATAAATGAAAGAAGAGACGTTACAACTGATACCACAGAAATATAAAAGATCATAAGGGATTATCATGAACAATTATATGCCAACAAATTGGATAACATAGAAGAAATGGATACATTCCTAGAAACATACAACCTACCAAGACTGAATTGGGAAGAAATAGAAAATCTGAACAGACCAATAATGAGTAAGGAGATTGAATCAGTAATCAAAAACCTCCCAACACAGAAACCCCAGGACCAGATGACTTTCTTGGCAAATTCTGACAACATTTAAAGAATAATTAATGCCAGTCATTTCAAATTCTTTTACACTTCCAAACTCATTTTACAAGGCCAGGATTACCCTGTTATCAAAGCAAAATAAGGACACTACAAGAAAAGAAAACTGTAGACCAGTATACCTGATAAATATAGAGGCAAAAATTCTCAATAAAATATTAGCAAACTAAATTCAACAGCACATTAAAAGGATCATTCATCATGATCAAGTGGGATTTATTCTGTGCATGCAGGGATGGTTCAACATATGCAAATCAATAAATGTGATACCCCACATTAATAAAATGAAAGATAAAAATCATATGATCATCTCAATAGAGCAGAAAAAGCATTTGACAAAATACAACACCCTTTCATGATAAAAACTCACAACAAACTGGTTATAAGGGGAATGTACAACAATATAATAATAGCCATATAGGGCAAGCCCACAGTTAGCATTGTACTCAATGGTGAGAAATTGAAAGCCTTTTTTCTAAGATTAGGAAGAAGACGAGGATATCCACTCTCATATTCAACACAGTACTGGTAGTCCTAGCTAGACAAAGAAATAAAAGGCCTCCAAATCAAAATAATGCCTTTAATTTGCAGATAATATAACCTTATATAAGGGACACCCTGAAGGTTCAAGCAAGAAACTATTGGAACTAATCAACAAATTCAGTAAAGTCGCAGGATATAAAATCAACATACAGAAATAAGGTGCATTTCTATACACTAACAAAACGTCTGAAAAATAAATGAAGAAAACTATCCCATTCACAGTTGCATCAATAATAAAACACCTGGGAATACATTTAACCATGGAAATGAAAAAACTGTATGATGAAAACTGCAAGAGTTTGATGAAAGAAATTGAAGGAGACACAAACAAATGGAAAGATATCTTGTGTTCATGAATTGGAAGAATTAATATGGTTAAAATATCCATACTACACAACGCCACCTATAGATTCAATGCAATCCCCAACAAAATTCCAGTGCCATTCTTCACAGATAGAAAAAACAGTCCTAAAATATGTACGGAAACACAAAAGAATAGCCAAAGCAATAACGAAAACTAAGAACAAAGCTGGGGGCATCACAGTTTCTGATTTCAAACTATACTACAAAGCTATAGTAATCCAAACAGCATGGTACTGAAATAAGAATAGACACATAAACCAATGGAACAGAACTGAGAGCCCAGAAAAAAACTTACACATTTATGGTCAACTAATATTTGACAAAGGAGCCAAGAACACTCAATGGGGAAAGGATAGTCTCTTCAACTCTTCAAATGGTGCTGGAAAAGCTGGATAATCCCATGCAGAGAAATGAAAATGGACCCCTATCTTACACAACTCATGAAAAAGAACTTGAAATGTATTTAAGACTTTAACATAAGACCTGATACCATAAAAGTACTAAAAGAATTCATAGGGAGGAAGCTCCTTGACATCGGTCTTGGCAATGATTTTATAGATATGACTACCACAAGTACAAGAAACAAATGCAAAAATCAACAAGTGGGACTACATCAAACTAAAAAGCTTCAGCACAGCAAAAGAAATAATAAAAAAAAAATGAAAAGGCAACTTACAGAATGGAAGAAAAATTTTCAGACCATATATTGGAAAAGGGGTTAATATTTAAAATATATGAAGAACTCATACCATTCAATAGAAAAAAAAAATAATTCAATAAAAAGTTGGCAAAGGAACTAAATAGACATTTTTCCTGAGAAGACATCTAAATGGCCAACAGCTACATGAAAAGATGCTCAGCATCACTAATCATCACAAAAATGCAATTCAAAACCACAATGAGACATTACCTGCCACCGGTTAGAATGACTATCATCAAGAAGTCAAGAGATAATAAGAGTTGACAAGAATGTGGAGTAAAAGAAACCCATGTAGACCATTGGTGGGAATGTAAATTGGTTCAACCACTATGGAAAACAATATAGAAGAGTTCCTCAAAAAATTAAAAATAGAACTACCGTATTATCCAGTAATTCCACTTCTGTATATATACCCAAAGGAAATGAAAACAGAGTATTGAAGAGGTATATGCACTCTCGTGTTTATTGCAGTCTTGTTTACAATAGCAAAGATATTGAAACAACCTAAGTGTCCATCAATGGTTGAATGGATAAAGAAGATGTGATATATTATATATATATATATAATTAGTGTGTATATATATATATATATATATATGTATATAGACATACACACCCAATGGAATATTATTCAGCCATGAGAAAGGACATCCTGCCATTTGTGACAACATGCTTGGACCCTGAGCACATTATGGTAAGTGAGATAAGTCAGACAGAGAAAGACAAATACTGTATAATCTCACTTATATATGGAATATGAAGAAGCCAAAGTCATAAAAACAGAGTAGAATTGTGATTACCAGGTGCTGGAGGGTGGGGGAATTGGGAAGACATTGTTTAAGGCACAAATTTGCAACCAGTAGATGAATAAGTCCTGAAGATCTAATGCACAGCATAGTGATTACAGGCAACAATATTGTATTGTAAACTTCTAAGTTGCTAAGAGACCAGATTAATTGTTCCCACCACAAAAATGAAACTATAATTATGTGACATGATAGAGGTGTTAGCTAAGGTGCTAATCACATTGTAATATATAAATGTATCAAATCAACACATTGTACACCTTAAAACTACAAGATGTTATATGTCAATTATGTCTCAATTTTTTTAAAAAGCAAAAGAAAACATTAAAAAAAGTAATACATTATACAAGCACAATATACTCTAGACCAGTCTGCTTACTATGACTTTCTTTGCTGATGAAAATGTCTTGGTCTGCAAGGCCTGCAGTGGCCGCCATCAGTAAGAACTGAGTCTTTGAATTACAGCTAGTGGCACTAAGGACATAAATTTTAATTTTAGATTTTAATTATTTAGTAAAGAGTAGCGAGTTAGGAGCAATAGAGAGTTGATGTGCCATTTCCACAGCCGGGTAGCTGACAGATTTAAAAATAGCATAGAATTTTTTAATATAAAATCTGGGCAAAAGACAGCGTGGTATCTGAAGGAGAAACAATAACGTGGGTAACATTTGCTGTTTTAGAATATAATCTCTATATATACACGATAAGAGACATGTTTTAATTTTTGTCACAAATGCTGAAAAGTTTTCATATCCAAAGACCCAATAATTTTGAATTATCATGCAGTTATGATAATCTTTTATCAGTGATCTGGAGATAAATGACATCCTAACATCCAATGACTTTTTTTTCCACTTTCCCGGGCCTCTATATCTACATTCCATTGACATGTGTAGGGTGTTCATTTTCACAAGATTTAAAAAAATTAACTCTATCCATGACTTCCACCATTAACACTTATAAATTCTACCCTATCTACAAACCCTGAATTCCTCAATGCCTATAGTAGATAAATAACACCCCCAGAATAACATGCTCTCATCTTGCCTTTCTACCACTCAGCCTTAAGCCCATTGTTTTTTTGTCTCCTCTACTTTCTTTCTACCACGGCTTTTAGCTCTTCAATTTAAGTAATTTATACCTATATTCTGTTAATCTGTAGGTATTAGTAGGGATTAATATTACTCTTAGAGAAAATAATATTCTTAGAATGATTTGTTAACACAATTATTTTATTACATTCTTAATTATATTAATTTAATAAAAGGGATCTATATCTCCAAATCCTTTATTTTCTTAGAATCTATTTTATAAATTATTGATGCAGTAACAGAAGGATTTTTTTTTAATTTGTCAAGATTTGGAATTAACAAAGTACTTCAGTTCTCTGTTGATATTGTAGCACAGAAACTTTCCACTTATTAAAAATTCAATTTGATTTCTCACAAGAGCGTCGTGTTGATATTCAGTTTGCATCAACAAGATTGAAATGTTAGGTCTATAAGACATATTAGGTTTATGACATTTCTCTGATTCATTTATTTTTCCATTCAGTCATTTCTTCCTTTAGTCTTCTTCCTTTTTGTCAAAGGAATATGTTCTTTTTACTTTTCAATCATTTATAAGTTTTTCGTATTTCATGGTTCAGAATGTTAGAGTTCATTTTTATTTCACAAATTTGTATAGTTCTAATTCTTCTGAAAATAACAGTAAAATCTAATTAGATGAAAATTGGCAGGTATGATAAACTATTTATTTCAGATTTGCAATAAGTATAACTTTTTTAATATCCAGATCATGGCTTGAGTTTTCAGTGACCTTATCATGAATATAAAAGATTTACTCTGACTTTTGCTTAAAAAAAAAAATCAAACCATATGCACACGTATGTCTTTTTTCTTAAAGAATTTATTGTGTCTGGAGAGTTGCATACATTTCTCTAAAGTATCTAAATAGTGACCCAACACAGAGAGGCAAAGATTGAAGCAGGCACAGATTTATTCAGCTATGCTGCACAACCCCTTCTATTCAGCTCGAACTAATGTTTTATAAAAAGTATTTTAGCAAAACATAAGCAGATCACATTTTATCCCGTTCATTGTTTCCTTAGTCTCTCTACAGTGATTGGTTGTTTCAAGTTTGTTCATTTGTTAGCGTACATGTATGACTATTTAGACATCCATCCCTGCTCCTTGCCAACCTCACATGCGCTTGAATAATCGTGTAGCCCAGGAAAGCCTGTCTTTCTGGAAAGTTATACTCATCTATTATACAGAAATTCATCCATGAGGTTCCAACTTAGTGAAATAAATGAGAACATATGGAAACACAGGTGTTTGGTTCTTCATGACTGAATTATACCTATATCATGCATTAATTGCACAAAGAAACTTTTACACCATACTAGAAACTTAAGCCTAAAGCCTGTATGAAATCCTGTATCAGGTGGTTCTACTTTTTATCTACAGGAATTATCTTCACTGTAAATGTAATATTGGAAGAAATTGGGTGTGGGGCATCTCATAGAAAAATAATCTTACAAGTTAGAATGTAACAAATATGCAAAACTTCCAAGAAACAGCAATGAATTTGTAAGCTTTCAAGTCATATTTCTTATAACTTTGCTACAAGGTAATATTACAATACTTTCATTAAGACACAAAAGAAGTTGGTTGTGGAAAAATGGTGACAGGTAAGAACCCAGCTTCCCCATCCCCTCGCAAAGATGAATGATTGTACAGCTATCCATAAACAAAAAGCTGCTCTGGAAGACCTCTGGAGCCCACTTGGAAAATTTTAGCAACATCATGAAACAAAACAACTGAGAATAATCACACAAGAAGAGAAGGAAGACAACTTCATTTTGCCTGCATCATGACATCTTCCAAGCCAGCATTGTTCAGTGACAAGAAGTAATTTCCCAGCTGGAAAAAGTTACCAGGAAAGAAAGAGTAGGGTGAGCAACCAGCCTCTCTGAGCACTGTGCAAAGGTCCTGTAAAGCTGAGATGTATAGAGCTGGCTAGGAACAAGGAAGAAAAGCAGAGGCTATCGTTAACAGACATGCAGGGGGAGTGTTTATGGTTCACAGAGACCTGCTCTGCAGACAAATGCAGCAGCTTCCGCAAATGAGTCACCAGACAGCATAACTGTTGTGGATCCCCCACAGATCTCACCAGTTGTCACCTCACAGTTATTTGCACTTGCTAATGCCAGCCACGTCAGTCCCTCTCTGCCCTCCAGCTCTGCACCTACATGTCCCAGGTGTGGCCCACATCACCAGCCTCCATGGCAGTGTGCACACCCAGGGGGAGAGAGTGCAACCACAGGAGAGCACACCAACATCCAGGGCCCCAGCTACTACTTGTGGGTCCAGATCAGGATCTGCCATATGTCACTGGCTGGGACCACTGTGCCCCCCTATAGAAAGCCCCTCTAGTTGTTCACCTGCATATTCCCAGCCCAAACCCTGTCACTGGCTTCCACTGCAGTGTGCACACTTAGCAGGAGAGTGTGTGACCACAGGTGAGCACACTGACAGCCAGGACCCCTGCAATTACTTGTGGGCCCAGATCAGGCCCTGCTTTCTGTTACTGGCCAGCACCACCATTCTAACCTATAATCAGCCCATCCATCTGTGCACCTGCATGCCCCCCAGCCGGAACCCTGTGTTCAGCCTCCAGTGCATTGTGCACACCCAGGGGTAGAATGTGCAGCCATAGGAGAGCACACTGACAGCCACGGCCTCCACAGCTGCCAGTAAGCCCATAGTTGGTTCTGGCCTTGCTACCCACCCTGGCCCCCATCACTATGCATGTTTGTACCTGGCCTCTGCCATTACATAGGTACCTGTAGCTGGCCCCCACAGCCAAGTGTGTGAAAACCACACATTCCAGCCACCACTGCTGCCTGCTCTGGTTCTTAGCTACTGGACCTGGAGGCACCACTTAGGACCCCACAGCCCGTGAAGCCACTGCAAAACCTCCATTGTGCTCACACAGTTGTTGATACTGTGGACCCCAATGATTTGAGTGGAAGAGGCATCATACTGCCCCCCAGACCAGGTGCCACTATGTGCCCCTGCACTTGGCACCCTATATAACTAGACCTAGCATCACATCACAATGTAGTGTGCCCCATCTGCAGGTGAAAGGCTTCCTTTACTGAAATCAGTCCACAAAGTCTGGAAGAGGTGACTCCTACTTCAAATGTGCTGACATCTACATGAGGCTACAGGGATCATAAAAAATCAGGGAACCATATCTCCACCAAAGGAATACAGTAAACCTCTAGTAACTCAACCTAATAAATGGAGATCAAAGAATTCAAATACAAATATTCTACAGATGATCAGAGAGCTACAAGAGAATACGGATAAACAATTTAAGATCAATAATAGAAGAAAAAAAATAGAAGTTCAACCAAGAGAGAAAACATAAAAAAGAACCTAATAGAAATTTTGGAGCTGAAGAATACAATGATTGAACTGAAGAATTCAATACAGGGTTTCAACAACAGTCATGAACAAGCAGAAGAGATAATTAGTGAGCAAAAAGACAGATCAATCAAAATTAGCCAATCTGAAGAGTAAAAAGAAAAAAAGAATGAAAAGGAATGAAGAGAGCCTATGACAATTAAGGGGAAGCCATCAAAAGAAGGACTGTATGCATTATTGGAGTCCCAGAAGGAGAAGAGAGGGAGAAAGAAGTAGAAAACTTAGTTAAAGAAATAATGTTTGAGAACTTCCCAAACCTGGGGAAAGATCTGGACATCTAAGTTCATGAAGTTAAGACATCAATTCAGAACTTCAATCCAAAATGTTCTTCTCTGAGATGATAGTAATAAAACTGCCTAAAATTAAGACAAAGAGAGACTTTTAAAAGCATCAAGAGAAAAAATTTTTCTCATACAAGGGAACCCAGTAAGGTTATCAGCAGATTTCTTAGCAAAGACTTCGTAGGCCAGGAGAGAATGGGCTGATATATTCAAAGTTCTAAAAGAAAGAAACTACCAACCAAAAATACTTTACTCAAAATTGTCCTTCAGAATTAAATGAGAAATAAATTTTTCCTATTGAACAAATCTGAGGGAATTCATCACTACTAAATCCACCTTACATAAAATGTTGAAAGAAGTTTTCAAGCTGAAGCAAAAGGTCACTAATTAATAACTAATTAATGAAAATATACAACGCTTGTAAAGGTAAGCATACAGTCAGGTTTAGAACACCCTAACTATAATATGGTGATGTACTAACTACTTAACTCTGAAATAAAGGTTAAAAGACAAAAGCATTAAAAATAGCTATAGCTTAAACAATTTGCTGATGGATACAAAATAAAAAGGATATATGTGGTGACATCAAAAACATAAAAGAGGAGAGAGTAAAATAATAGCTTTTGTATGTCATCAAAGTTAAATTATTTTCTCTGTGTGTGTGTGTGTGTGTGTATGTGTGTGTATGGTTTTTTTCTGCAATCCTCATGAAAACCACAAAGGAAAATCTGCAATAGATACACAAAGGATGGAGAGAAGGGACTCAAAGCATACCACTATGGAAAATTATTATCACTTTACTAAAGCAGGCAGCAAGAAAGGAAGAGAGAAAAAATGAAGTACAAAACAGCAGGAAAATAATTAATAAGATGGCATTAGTGAGTCTTTAAATATCAATAATATCTAAATGTAAATGAGTTCAATTCTCCAATTAAAAGGCATAGAGTGGCTGGCTGCATAAAAACACAAGACCCAACTGCATGCTACATACTAGACTCACTTCAGCTTTAAGGACATACATAGGATCAAAGTGAAGGAATGGAAAAAGAAATCCATGCAAGTAGAAACCAAAACAAAGTGGGGGTAGCTATACTTATTACAGACAAATAGATTTTAAACCAAAAACATCAACAAGAGAAAAAGAAGGTCATTATATAATGATAAAGAGGTCAATTCATCACGAAGATATAACAATTGTAAATATATGCACACCTCAAATCAGAGCACCTAAATATATTAAGCAAATACTAACAATCTGAAAGGAGAAATAGATAGCAATACAATAATAGTGGCAGATTTCAGTACCCCACTTTCAGCAATGACTAGATCATCCAGACAGAAAATCAACACAGAAACACTGGACTTGAAACATACATTAGACCAAATGGATCTAACAATTATAGAACATTCCATCCAATAATAGCAGCATACACATTCTTCTCAAATGCACACAAAATATTATAGGGGATAGATCACATAATAGGTCACAAAATATCTTAGCAAATTTGAGAAGATTGAAATCATATCAAGTATGTTTTCTGACCACAATGGTATGAAACTAGAAATCAAAAACAGGATGAAAGCTGGAAAATTTATAACTGTGTGGAGATTAAACAACATGCTCCTGAATAATCAATGGTTCAAATAAGAAATCGAAAGGAAAATCAAGAAATATCTTGAAACAAATGAAAATGGAAGCGCAAAATATGCAAACCTATGGGATACTGCAAAAGAAGTTCTAAGAGGAAAATTTATAAAGAAAACACCTACATTAAGAAACCAGAAAGATCTCAAACAACCTCACTTTACACCTCAGTGAACTGGAAATAAAAGAACAAACCTAGCCCAAACTTAGTAGAAGGAAGAAAATAACAAAAATCAGATAAGAAATAAATGAACTGGAGTCAGAGAAAAAAAAGAATTGATGAAACTAAGAGCTGGTTTTTGATAAGATAAACAAAATTGACAAACCTTTAGCTAGACTAAGAAAAAAACAGAAAACTCAAAATCAGACATGAAAGAGGAGACATTACAACAGATATTCAGAAATACAAAGAATCATGAGAGACTGCTATGAACATACATACACCAAGAAGATATACACCTAGAAGGATAACCTAGAAGACATGGATACATTCCTATAAACATAATCTACTAAGACTAAATCATAAAGAAATAGAAAATCCAAACAGATCAATCACTAATGAGGAGATTGAATCAGTAATCAAAAACCTCCCAACACAGAAGAGTCCCAGACAGATGGTTTCACTGGTGAATTCTACCAAACTTTTAAAGAATTATAGCCAATTCTTTTCAAACTCTTCCCAAAATTGGAAGAGGAAGGAATACTTCCAAAGTCATTTCACAAGGCCAGCACTACCCTGACACCAAAACCAGATAAGGATACCACAAGAAAAGAAAATTACAGAATAACATCCCTGATGAATATTGATGCAAAAAATTCTCAACAAAATATTAACAAACTGAATTCAACAGCACAGTAAAAGTATCATTAACCATGATCAAATGGGATTTATGCTTGGGATGCAAAGATGGTTCAACACACACAAATCAATAAATGTGACACACCACCTTAATAGAAGAAATAAAAATCATATGATCATATCAACAGATGCAAACAAAGCATTTGACAAAATACAACATCCTTTCATGATAAAAACACTTAATAAATTGGTTGTAGAAGGAACATACCTCATCAAAATAAAGCCCATATATAACAAACCTACAGCCAACATCATATTCAATGGTGAAATGTTGAAAACTTTTCCTCTAAGATAAGGAAAAAGACAAGGGTGCCCAGTCTCACCACTCCTATTCAACATAGCACTGAAAGTCCTAGGCAGAGCCATCAGGCAAGAAAAAGAAATGGAGCATCCAAATAGGAAAGGAAGAGTAAAATTTTATTTGTTTGTAAATGATATGATCTTCTATACAGGAAATTCTAAAGACTTCACCAAACAAACTGCTAGAACTAATCAACAAATTCAATAAAATAGCAGCATATAAAGTCAATATACATAAATCTGTTGCATTTCTATACTCTAAAAACAAAACATCTGAAAAAGAAAGAAAGAAAAACATTCCAATTACTGTAGCATCAAAAACAATAAAATACCCAAGAATAAATATAACCAAGTGTAAAATGAAAACTACAAGACTTTGATGAAAGAAATGGAAAAATGCTCAAAAAAATGGAAAGATATCTCTTGTTCATGGACTGGAAGAATTAATATTGTTAACATGTCCATACTACCCAAGCCATCTATAGATTCAACGCAGTCTCTATCAAAATTCCAATGGCACTTTTTACAGAAAAAAAAAAATCCTAATATTTGTATGGAGCCCCGAATGACCCCGAATAGTCAAAGTAATCCTGAGAAAGAAGAACAAAGCTGGAGGCATCACACTTTCTGATTTGAAACTATACTACAAAGCTATAGTAATCCAAAAAGTATGGTACTGGAATAAAAATAGACACATAATCCAATGGAACAGAATTGAGACCAGATATAAACCCTCACATATAGGATCAACTAATATTTGGCAAGGAGCTAAGAACACTTATTGGGGAAAAGATAGTCTCTTCAATAAATGGTGTTGGAAAAACTGGTTAACCACATGCAGAAGAATAAAATTGGACCCCTAGCTTACACCAATCACAAAAATAAATTCAAAATGAATTAAAGACAAAGTTAAATCCTGAAACCATAAAACTCCTAGAAAAAAACATAGGGAAAATATTCCTTGACATTGGTCTCAGCAGCAACTGGCTGAATATGACACCAAAAGCAAAAGCAATAAAAGCAGAAATAAGTGGGACTACATCAAACTAAAAAGCTTCTGCACAGCAAAAGAAACAATCAACAAAATAAAAAGGCAACTTATGGAATGGGAGAATATACTGGCAAATCATATATCTGATAAAAGGTTAATATCCAAAATATAAAGAACTCATACTCAAACCCAATAGCAAAAAATCTAATAACCCATTAAAAAATGGGCAGAGGAACTAAATAGACGTTTTTCCAAAGAAGACATACAAATGGCCAACAGCTACATGAAAAGATGCTCAATATCACTGATCATCGGAGAAATACCAATCAAAATCACAATTAGATATCACCTCACACCTGTTAGAATGGCTATTATCAAAAAGACTAGAGATAACAAGTGTTAATAAGGCTATGAAGAAAAGGCAACGCTTTTGTACTGATGGTGAGAATGAAAATTGGTATAGCTACTATGGAGAACAGTATAGATGTTCCTCAAAAAATTAAAAATAGGGGCCGCCCGGTGGCGCAGCAGTTAAGTCCGCGCTTGGCAGCCTGGGGTTCGTGGTTCGGATCCCGGTCGCCCACCGACGCACTGTCAGCCCTGCTGTGGTGGCGTCCCATATAAAGTGGAGGAAGATGGGCACGGATGTTAGCCCAGGGCCAGTCTTCCTCAGCAAAAAAGAGGAGGATTAGCAACGGATGTTAGCTCAGGGCTGGTCTTCCTCACAAAAAAAAAAAAAAAAAATTAAAAATACAAATACCATATGATCCAGCAATCTTACTTCTGGGTATATATGCAAAGGAAACAAAATCAGTATCTCAAAAAGATATCTGCACTCTCGTGTTCATTACAGCATTATTCACAGTAGCCAAGATATGGAAACAAATGTCTGTCAATGGATGAATGAATAAAGATGTCGTATGTACACACACACACACACACACACACACACAGGAATATTATTCAGCCATGTAAAAAAAGAAAATCCTGCTGCTTCCAATAGCTTGGATGGACCTTGAGGGTGTTATGCTAAGTGAAATAAGCCAGAAAAAGACAGATACTGCATGATATCACTTACATGTTGAATCTGGAAAAGCTGAACTTATAGAAACAGAGACTAGAATGATGGTTGCCAGGGGGAAATGGGGAGGTACAAACTTCCATCTGTGGAACTTCAAAGGGTACAGACCTCCATTCATGACATGAATAACTTCTAGGGATCTAATTTTCACCATAGTGATTACAGGTAATAATGTTGTATTATACATTTGAATGTTCCTAAGAAAGTAGATCTTAAATGTTCTCACTACAAAAAGAAATGGTAACTATGTGATGTGATGGAGGCTAGCTAAAGCTATGGTGGTAATCCTTTTGTAATATATAAATGTATCAAATCAACACTTTGTACACCTTAAAACTTACAAAATGTTATGTGTCAATTATATCACAAGATAGCTGGGGGTGGGGGGAAGACAGAAAAAAACAACAAAGAATAACATACACCATAATTTCTTAGTGAGATCTACTACTATCAAATATTAGAAATCTACAGTTTTCCAAAGTAATTTCAAACATACAGAAAAGTTTCAAGGATAGGCTATGAAATTCTGTATAACCTTCAACTGGATTCCCTATTTTGTTAAGATTTTCCCCTACATTTTATCTTTCCATATATATAATCGAATATTTTTCTCTGAACCATTGGAGTATAAGTTGCAGATATGACACCTTATTACCCCAATAAGTTATTGTATACTTCCTAAGAAAAAAGTCACTCTTTTTCATAACCACCAGGCCATGATCAAAATCAGGAAATTATCATTGATATGAACCTATTATCTAAACTACAGATCTTGTTAACATTAAAGCAAACTCATCCCAATAATGTCTAATTAGAGCAAAAAATAGAAAAGTTATTGTGGTCCAGGATCTGCGATTCACTTATTTTCATGCTCCTTTAGCCTCTTTTAATCTAGAACAGTTCTTCAGTTTTTATTTTGTCTTTCACATCTTTGACAGTTTTGAAGAGACAGCCAGTTGTTTTGTTGAATGTCTAATAATTTGTTTAATATTTCTTCATGATCAGATTCAGATGACTCATATTTGGCAGAATTATCACAGAAGTGGTGTCATTTTCAGTGCATCTTGTCAGGAGGTGCATATCTTGTCTTAACCCTGTTTATGACAACTTTCATCACATGTTTAAGGGGGTGTCTGCCAGGTGTTTCTATTTTTGCTTTTGTAATTTACAAGCATTTCTTGTGGAAATATTTTGAGATTGTATCTTGTTCCTCATCAAATGTTCACTAGTTTTAGCATTAATTTATGATCCTTTTCTCCATCAATTAGTGTGTTGATTGCCAAAATGTACATTTATAACTGTATCATTTCTTCTACATTTATAAGTTGTCACTCCACTGGGGAGGGGGAGAGGGAGAGAGGGAAAGAGTATACACATGCATACTAACTAGAATTCAATATTTGTTTAAATACTTTTGTGTGTGTGTGTGTGTGTGAGGAAGATTATCCCTGAGCTAATATCCATTCCAATCCTCCTCTTTTTGCTGAGGAAGACTGGCCTGGGCCAACATCTGTCCCCATATTTCTCTACTTTATATGTGGGATGCCTGCCCCAGCATGGCTTGATAAGCAGTACATAGATCCACACACGGGATCTGAACCCGCAAACCCTGGGCCACCAAAGCAGAGCATGCGAACTTAAGCACTACACCACTGGGCTGGCTTCTGTTTAAATACTTTTTAATCTTTGGTCTTAGGATAGTCAAAAACTGTATTCCAAATGACCCTGGGTTCAAAGTTCTACTGTGGTTAGGATGTAGAATGTTGCAAAACATTCCACACTACTAAATATAAAATCTGAGTAACTTATGCAATCAAATGCTTTTAAAGCTCATTAGCAAGCTAAGGAAACAAAACAATAAGTTGGACTGAATTTCAAAGAAATTAGACCCCATGACGAGAGATGGAGCACATAAACTGTGACTCTATTAAACAGAATAGGAAAGGAAGAGATGAGACATAAAAGCAAGTAGAAGAAAAAAATTTATTAAAAATTTATTTATTAAATTAATTAATTTATTAAAAATTTAATAAATCCTTAAAGGTCAAGCGTGAGCCTTCCTGACAGTTGAGAATCATTGGGAGCTCCAGACACAACAGGAGTTAGCACCTATTTGACAGTTTTTTGATGAGGTCTCACAAGGAAGATTAGGGACAGAAAAGAGACTGAAGTGGCATGCCTTAGTGACACAGACATACAAATAGTGATTGCGTGCTGTTGGGTGCTAAATCAGAGCTTATTTATTGTCCTGGGCCTTTGTCTCATATGAAGTAAAAAATGACTATTACCGGGGGAGTGGTAGCAAACTCTCCTTCCCTCTTCTTCATTTTCCTCTCACTTAGGGACAAATATAAGCCAAAGAATTTCCACTGTGTAAAGGTCAGGAACCTACTCGTATCTAGGATTCTCTGGTGATACAATGCACAGCTCTGCTATCCTGAAGAAAGAGCAGGAAACTCTTATGCCCAAAGCTCTTCACAGGGAAGAAGATATGAAAGTTGAGCAAACTTGACTCCTGGGGCTCATGTGCACAAGGTACGAGGAAGTATGAAGACAGTACAGGGGAACTGAGAGAAATGCCCCTATTCTCACAATGAACCTTTTCATGAACCAAATACAAAGCAATAGTAGTCTACCTCTAGGAGAGCCTTAAAAGCATGGAAACCCTCTTTGAGTCAGACATGCTGAACCTATTGAAAGATGAGGTTTGAGAAGAAACAGAAAGAAAAACGTTTCTGTATCCCAAAACTCACACTAATCACAGAGTAGCAACAGTCCACTGTTGGAGAAATTTGAAGTGTGTTATTCTGAAAGAAACTATAGCAGAAACAAAACCTAAATCCAAATCAACTAGTGACTAGATTAACTCAACCCTCCACACTAATGGCCTAAAGAAGAAGAGGTGGGCCTATTTCTGTGTGTAAATATTATTTAACTCAGTCTCTGCCTTTCTTTTAATTAAAATGTCTAGACATTATTCCAAAATTTGAGACCACAAATGCAAGGAAAAAAAGATCCATTTGGCAAGAGATAAACTAATCCACAGAACCAGACCCAGAGATAGCCAATAGTCAAAACATCAGACACTTTAAAATAACTATGATTAATATATTAAAAAGTACAGTAAAAAATGTGGACAACATGCATGAATATGCATGGGGATTTACATCAGAGAAATGGAAACTATAAAAAACCTAAGAAACTCAAGAAATGAAAATAAATGAATATTTATTAGGGATAAAATATTCCACTGACGGGTTCATCAGTAAAATGAACATGGTTCAAGGAAGAATCAGTGACCTTGAAGATAGTTTAATAAAAAATATCCAAATAGAAAGACACAAATAAAAAATGATAAACAAATGAACAGAGCATCCAAAAACAGTGAGATATTATAAACCCTCTCACACGTGTAGAATTGGTATATTAGAAAGTAAAGAGAGTAAGAACAGGAGAGAAGAGCTATTTTAAGACATAATAGCCCAGCATTTTTCAAAATTAATGAAAGACAAAAACCTCAAATTGAAGAGGCTCCACAAAATCCAAAAAGGATAAATATAAAGGAAATCATACCTAGGCACATAACAGTCAAACTGCTGAAAACGGAAGATAAAGAGAAAACCTTGAGGGCATACTGTGAATAAAGAACAAAGATGAGAATTTCAGCAGAAGTCTTGTGAAACACAAGCCAGCCAGAAAACAGTAGCATGACATCTTTAAAAATGGGGGAAAAAAAACAAGTAAAAAAACAGCTAATTCAGAATTATATACCAACTGAAAATATTTTTCAAAGTGAAGGAGAAATAAATATAGTTTCAGATGAACAACCTCTGAGAGAATTAATTGCCAGAAGACCTGAATTATAAGAAATGTTAGAGAAAGTTCTTCAGGTAGAAGCAATATGATACTAGATAGAAATATGAATCCATACACACAATAAAATGAGAGTTGGAGAAATGGAAAAATATGAGTATATTTGAAATGCAATACTTATGATTAAATCATATAAAAGATAATTGTTTAAAACAAAATAGTAATGATACATTATAGGGTTTGTAGCTTATGAGTAAAATACATGACAGTAACACCAAGAATGAGTGGGAAGATATAAAAACATAGTCTTGTCAGGTTCTTTTAACAGATGTGAGTTGGTATAATATTATTTGAAGGTGCAGTGTGATAAGCTAAAAGTGAATTTTAGAAAATCTATAGCAACTATTAAAAATAAAACAAAGAGAAGCAGTTAAAAGCCAATGAGGAGATAAAATAGATGAATAAAAACACTGAATTAATGAAAATAATGACAGAGAAAAGGAAGAAAGAATATAGGACAAACAGCAAATAGCAAGATAGATTTTAATTTAACAATATCAAAATTTTTTATTAAATATAAACCAACTAAACACTCAAATTCAAAAACAGAATATCAGATTCAGTAAAATACAATATCTAAGTATATGCTGTCTACAAGAAACTCACTTTAAATAGAAAAAAACAGGTTAAACGTGAAGTCATGGAAAAATATATACCATGCAAACAGTAATCATAAGAAAGCTGGAGTGGCTATGTTAACATCTGATAAAGTAAGCTTTAGAACAAGAAATATAGCCAAGGATGAGAGGGACATTACACAGTGACAGAAAACAGTTCATGAAGAAAAAATAAATGTCCTAAATGTATATGCATCTAATAACAGAACTTCAAACCTATGAAACAAAAAGTGGTAGAACTGAAAGTAGAAATAGATACATCCACAGTTACAACTGGAGAATTTAACATTTTTTCCTCTCAATAACTGATGTAACAAGTAGGCAGAAATCTGTAAGGATATGGAATACTTGAACAACTTTCAAAACACCATACCTAATTGGTATTTATAGACAATTAACATTGGCAAAGGCAGATGCTTCTCAAATGCTTATGAAATAGTTACTATGATAGAACATATTCTGAGACATAAAACACATTTAAAAATTATGTGGAAAGACATGATACAAAGTATGTTCTCTGAATTAAACTAGAAATCAGTAAGAGGAATCTGGAAAACATCCAGATATGTGCAAATTAAACACAGTTTTAAATAACCAATGGGATAAAGAAGAAATGACCAAGGAAAACAGAAAATACTTTGAACCGAATGAAAATGAGACACATATATCAAAGTTTTAATGATTAAGCTAAAAGTGTCCTTAAATGAAAATTACAGTCATGCACAGCATAACGATGTTTTGGTCAATGATTGACTGCGTATACATTGGTGGTCCAATAAGATTAATACCATACAGCCCAGGTGTGTAGTAGGCTATACCATCTAGGTTTGTGTAAGTGTACTTTATGAAGTTTGCACAAACACAAAATCGCCTAATGACATGTTTCTCAGAATGTATCCCTGTTGTCAAACAATGCACGACTGTAATACATTAACTGCTTAAATTAAAAATAAAGGGCTCAAATCGCTTGAACTTCCATTTGAGAAAACTTCCATTTGAGGAAACTAGGAAAAGAAAAGGAAATTAAATGCTAAATAAGGAGAATAATGGAAGTAGTGATAATAAGAGCTGTAAACAGTGATTTATAAAACAACAAAGGAATAGAGAAAATCAATGAAATAAAAACTGGTTCTTTGAAAAGTTCAGGAAGATAGAAACAGTAGTCACATTGATCCAAATAAAAGTGTGTGTGTGTGTGTGTGTGTGTGTGTGTGTGTGTGTGAGAGAGAGAGAGAGAGAGAGAGAGAGAGAGAGAGAGAGAGAGAGAGAGAGAGAGAGACTGAAACAGACAGAAGAAAATAATCACCTGTATCAGAAAGAACATACCACTTCAGGTTCTACAGACACAAAAAAGATAATAAGGAAATATTAGGAACAACCATTTTACCAATAAATTTGAAAACTTACAATACACTAATTCCCTGAAAGACAGAAAATACCAAAATTCATTCAAGAACAAAATACGTGACCAGAATTAAGGATCTATTTAAAAATTGAAGTCACATTTAAAAATCTTCTCACAATGAAATCTCCAGGTCCAGGTGGCTTCATTTGTGAATTTTACCAAATATTTAAGGAATGAATAATACCAGTTATACACAAATTTTCCAGATACTACAAGAGGGAAAACATGTCCCAACTTCTTTTATGAGGCCAGCAATACCATGATACCAAAAAGAGAGAAAATCGTTATCAGAAAAGAAAATTAGAGACCGATATCCCTTATGAAATAGACAACAAAGCCCTTGAAAAACTTGTAGCAAATCAGATCAGTAATGAAGTGTTTTTTTTCAAAACATATTTAAGTCATGTGTTAGTATGTACAATTAAAAGAATAAAGGGTATAGAGTCAAACCAGGTATGAAGTCAGCTCCTGTATTATCTTCAATTCAAATGCCAGCTATAACGCTTCCTAGCTCCATGAACTTGGGCGAGACAGAGTCTCTCTAAACCTGTTTCTCTATCTGTATAATAATGATGCACACTTTAGAGGATTAAATAAGTAAAATACAGTGTTTCTAACACAATTTCCAGAACATATTTTTTAAAATCTGAATTTTTTAAAATTTGAATTCCTGACAGGGCTTAGCACAGCATCTTCTACAACTAATCGAGCTATTGAAAAATTGGTTAAATGAAAGGGTTTTTAAAAGTGTGTTCTGCTGATCTCTTAATTGCTTTTTAATTTGTGCAGAAAACAATTTTTAAACTATTGGAATAAAAAAAAGATCATGCTCCTGAACTCATGAAATAGAAGGAAATGGGAAAAGAAATGATTGACTCAGGGACATAGATACATTACTGAAAATTATTTTTTAAAAAGTAGGTGAGGGAAATACAGAATGAAATTTGCATACTGGTCCCTTAGTATACTTGGGTAGTATTTATCACGGAACATTATAAAGAAAAACATTAGCCTGATTATTGAGAAAGCTACCTAAAAACAAAAAAACCTGGAGGAAATAGTTATTACAGAAGTTCAAAGACCCTTGACTATATTTTCTGCCTTAATTATACTTAAAGAGCTGCATTTATTTTGAACCAATAGAAGAGGGAGCTACCTCATCTGTGGGGCTGGTGTCCAACATTTAGAATTGCTATCAGAGGTAAAAACAGTCACTTTGCATGTTGCCATAGATAGACTATCACTTAATCCTCACAACTGCTCTGTGAAATAGAGATCATCATTGCAGATTTAGTGATTAAGAAACTGAAGCTCAGAAATTTAGAAAACATGCCAAGCTCATGTAATTAACACATGCTATAGTCAGGTCTCAAACTCATCTCCACATACTCATGCTTTTTGCTGATGTTGTCATGTAGCTGTCTGCAATCTTTAATTTGGTTTAAAACTTTACAAAGTTTTCCCATAGAATTATTTTTATTTATCCTCACAAAACCCTACATGTGTAGCTAGGTTTTTATCATTTACAGGTGACAAAACTGAGATCAAGAGAGTTTGTGACGGTGCTAAGCAACACTCAGTTGTAAAAGTAGAATTCAAATCTCAGTCTCAAGCTCTCTGGCTGCAGTCTGAATAAGGACAGAGCAGAAGTCGAGGCTCTTCTCCTTCCCAAATGCCTTTTGTTTGCAAATCTCTATAATTTCCTAACATAAAGTCTTTTATTCCCCTCCTGCCTGGCTTTTTTTTTTCAATTGCTGAGGAAAAAGCAACTGTGATAGCGATGGAATTATTGTGCAAATTCACTGCAGTGTAGAATGAAGACTTGAGGGGGAGAGAATGAAAATTACTAACTCCTGGTATCTCTTCACCTCTACCCCAGACAGTGCTTCTGAGCTACTATTTTATAAAGTCCAGTTCTACACTTAGGAGTGGGATATAATGGGATTGTGAGAATGTGCTAAAACAATTATTAAGAAGAAATAACAATCATCAGGATTGCCGCACGCAGATAGGAAAGATTATTAGTAGTGTTTAGACTGAAGGCAAGGATTGTGAATCTCCACTTGATAGGAAATTAAAAGAAATAATTGTTATACAGATATAGTGATATCATATTTCTATATCAATATATTAACATATTTACATATTTTCATGTCATTTAAATGTTTTATTATTTCCTATAAAACCTTTGAAAAGTGGCTTATTACAAATAGCAATTTAACTATGAAATAACAGTAGTACTGAGAACTCTACCTGAATTTTGGCTTTTCCAGTAAGACCTGATATTAAAATGTCCCTATCTGAAACTTTAATAGCTTATTAATCCAAGAGAAGACTAATTCATTGGAGACTGCAGAAGCAGCTACTGTCTTTTCAAAGCCCCAAATCCTTTAAACCTCTTTTCTCCTTCATTTTAGAAATATGAATAGCAAGACTCAAATCTGGCAGCCAGATTTTTGCAGGGTATTTTTTTTTCTCAAAATTTGAGTAACATATTTCTTGTAACGGTCTTTACGATAAGCAAATGTTTGTGGAAAAGTCAAGTGTTAAATGAAGCCATGCAAATTAGCCATCTGGATAGAACAACATTGTCTTGCCTAATATTGAGCTAAACAGATTTATAGGCTTGTAAAATATCTTCATCTTTTAACCTTTACAATATTCCAGTATATTTGACCAATCTTCATGATTCTTCAAATATAAATTAACCTTGAGAGTTGGAAAACATAGTTGACAAAGCCTTCATGTTTCCACCCAAATATCAAGATAGTTATTTTAGAAATCATGACTAAAATAATAGGCAGTGCACAGCATAAAAATATATTTGAGAAAATATTTGATTTTTACCCAATGCATTTTTTTTTTTTTTTTAAGAAATGCCTAGAACCCACCATCGTGCTTCCATTTTGGTTATGTGAACACACGTTTAAGAGCTTTGCTGATGGTAACTGTGAGGAAGGCTGACATGATATAAACAAATGAACACTGTGATTTGGTGGGTAGGGAGTTTATGCAAACCAGAGGCCAAAGAGATCCTACCATTTAAGAGAAACAATGGCATTCTTCTTCCCATGGTTTGCTGGAGACTTGTCTATCCACTTGTCTGAGGATGTCACTCCAAAGGTTAAAAAAGAGAAGGGAAGGGGCCAACCCAGTGGTGTAGTGGTTAAGTTTGGTGCACTCTGCTTCAGTGGCCTGGGTTTGCAGGTTCAGATCCTGGGCACAGACCTATACCACTCATCAAGCCATGCTGTGGTGGCATCCCATATACAAAATAGAGGAAGATTGGCGCAGATGTTAGCTCAGGGCCAATCTTCCTCACCAAAAAAGGGGGGGGGGGAGGGAGGGCAAACAAAATAAATTGATGCCCCATCATTGGTTCACAAATAATATTTGAGATGTTTATTCTGTTATTTATGACCTTGCATGTTCTAGCTCTATTTAACTTTTCCATTTGTGCAGCAGCAATTCCTATTCATCTATCTTTTCTTCCAGTCAAACAGAACTCACCACTGCTCCCCACACATGCTATACACTTTCCTCTCTAGGTGCCTCTGCTTACAAGTTTACCATTTTCCACATCTATCCACTCTCCCTAGCAAACAATTCGTATTCACCATTTAAATTTAGTTTATTGAGGTATGATTTATAAACAAGAAAATACATTTATTTTAAGTGTACATTCAATGAGTTTTGACAAATTATCACTACATTCAAGTTATAGAACATATCCACAAAATTTTACTCATGATTCTTGCAATTAAATTTTCTCTCAACCTCACACCACTTCACACACACCCTGAACCCAAGGCAAAAACTAATCTGCTGTCTGACACTATTAATTAGTTTTGTCTTTTCTCGAATTCCACATAAATGGACTTATAGAGTATTTACTCTTTACATCTGGCCTCTATTGCTCAGCATAATGTTTTTTGATATTCTTCTATGTGGCTACATGTATCAGGACTTCATTCCCGTTTATGGCTAAAAGTAATAACGCATTACTTTGTGAAACTGGTAAACAGTTAGTCATTGATGATTACATAGCTAGTAACTAAAGTTTTTTTCTTTTTTGCAATGACTGATGATAGCTTTTAGTTGTTCACTCACCCATTGTTAACTGTGCTGCTTAGGCAATGTGCTATCTGACTCCCACTAGAATCCTATAGATAACATGTCTCTGGTGCCTGGGTCACCATGGTAATGGGTGTTTGAGCTGTTTTTCAGGAATTAGGACCCCCTTGTCCACTTCAGGCCAGTTGAGACCACCAACCCATCAACTGGGCCCATGCAGATGCTCAATAAGTGACCTTTTGAGGTTAAAAGACGAAAAACTCCACCCTCAGATCATGCTAACACCACCATTTTGTGAACATGCATCCTATGAAGAGGCATGAAGTTTGACTACGCTTGTGCAGATCATCAATTACCTCACCTCTCCTCACCTCCAATCATCTATCTCCCCACTTTATACCACTTTGCCCCTTACCCCATAAATATCGCTGATTCCCCATTTTTGGGGAGGTGGATTTGAGACTTGTTTTTCCGTTTCCTCACTTGGCTATCTTGTGACTAAACCCTCTCTCTGCTGCAATCTCATCATCTCAGTGTTTGGCTTTTCGGGCAATAGGCAAACACGAACCTGATTCAGTCACATTTGTATTGTATAACATTTGTACTTTACATTATATAATATTACCAAAATTTATTTATCCTTCCGTCTATTGTTGGATATTTGATTGTTTCTAGTTTTTAAATATTTTGAATAAAACTTTTATGAGCATCATGTATACGTTCTTATGTGCATATATGCCTTTTCTGTCTTTGGTAAATGCCTAGGAGTAGGATTGATGAGTCACATGGTAAGTGTGTAAGTTTTTAAGAAATTGCAAAAATTGTTTCCCCAAGTGGTTGCACCACTTAAACACCTACCAGAAATGTATAAGATTCTCAGTTACTACTCATATTCACCAACACTTGATATAGTCAGTCTTATTTTAACCATTCTAATGGATGCCTAGTAGCATATTATTGTGGATTTCATGTGCATCTTCCTGAGGACTAATAATACTGAGCATCTTTTATGTGTTTTTTTAAAGCAATTTAGATATCATCTTTAGTTAAGTCTCTGTAAATTATTTATAAATTTTTACAGAACTGTTTGTCTTGACTTTGTTTCTTTTTAGGGATTCATTAGAATTATGTCATCTATGAATAAAGACAGTTTTTCTGCTGCTTTTCCACCAAGCTATGTATGTTTTTTCTGGTATTACTGCACTGGCCAACGCCGCCAGAACAGTGGACAATAGAAGTGTCAAAAGTAGATATACTTGGCTTTCCCTTTATCTTGGGTGAAAACATTTAGTCTTTTAACATTAAGTATAATGTTAGCTAGTTTGTTACAAGTTTTTGTGTGTGTTTGTTGCTTATTGTCAATGGATGTTGCATTCTGACAACATTGCATGGATGTTGCATTCATACAACAAACATATATGGAAGATACATTTTCCATATCTATTGATATAAATTTTTGGTTTTGCTTTTTTAGTTTATTAATACTGTGAGTTATCCTACTTGTAATGTTAAACTAACCTTACATTCCTAAAATTGTACATTTGTCAAAATCTTTGAACTGTACACTTGGTCATGGAGTATTATTCTTTTCACATATTGCTGGGTTCAATTTGCTAAAATTTTAAAGGATTTTGTTTGTATGTTCAAAACGATATTGATCTGTGCTTTATTTTGAATTATTTTTTCAGCTTTGTTGAAGTATAAGTGAGACATAAAGTTGTAAAATATTTAAGGTATACAGCATGATAATTTGATATACATATACATTGTGAAAGGATCCCCCCCATCGAGTTAATTAACACATCCATCACCTCACATATTTCCTTTTGTAAAATTTTAATGTGTTTGTCTGATTCTGTTATCATGGTAATGCTGGCCTCATAAAACTAGTTGGAAAATACTTCCTCCTTTTCTAGCTTGTGCAAGAATATGCAAAGAATTGATATTACTTCTTCTTTGATAGAATTAACCATTGGAGCCACATGGGTCTGGACTTTTCTTTGTGGAAGGTGTTAAACTACAAATTCAATTAATAGATATAAACTATTCAGGATTCCTATTTTTTTTTAGTGTTTTAGTAGTTTGGGGCTTTTCCCTTTCATCTATGTTGAATTTATTGACAGCAATTTGTTCTTAATGGTCTCGTATTATGCTTTTAACATCCCAGGGTCCATAGGATCTCTTTTCCTGAACTTTGTCTAGGAGTTGATCAATTTTCCTGATCTTTCAAAAAATAAGATTTTGGGGTACATTCATTTTTCTCTATTTTGTCCTTTTTATTTTACTAATATCTGTTCATTTCAAAATTATTATCCCCTTCCTTCTACTTAGAGTTTAATTTGTTCTTTTTTATCATTTTCAAGGTGGAAGATCATTTTTGAATTTCTTTTCCATGTAATGCTATAAATATTCATTGAGGCACTGATTAAAATACATCCTTCTAATCTGAATGTTATGTTTTAAATTTCATTTAGTTCAATATGTTTTCCCATTTTGCTTGTAACTTCTCCTTCGACCTGTGGGTTATATGAAGCAGTGAGACCAAAGCAAATGTGATTTGGAACTCTGAGTAACAAATAGGATAGGAAATAAAGAAAGGCTGGTTTGAATTTGCCTATTTATAGGGGCAATGATGCTTCTTTAGGAAATTGCATTAAAAACTCCTGATTAAAGTTATTATTCTTACTCAATGTAAATTTTACATATATTTGTGTCAGGATTTTCACTAGATACTGGGACAAAAAGATAAATAAGATAGAATCCTTCCTCTCATGGTGATTTTAGTCTAGTGGGGAAAGAAAATGGTGAATATTTAGGGTAGTACTATACAATAGAAATATTTGTAATTTTAAATTTTCTAGTGACATTAATAAAAAATAAAAGTATAATTAAGTTTAATAATATATTTTGTTTAACCCTATGTATCTAAAATACCATTTCAACAAGCAATCAATATAAAATTATTAATGAGACATTTTGCTTCTTTTGTCACTGTCTTCAAATAGAGTGTATCAATATTCACAGTATATCATAATTCAGACGCGTCACGCTTCAAGTGCTCAATGGCCACAAGTGGCTGGTGGCTATTGTATTGACCCTCACGGTATTCTTGAAATGTACAGAAAGTGCTAATTTAGTCCTCACAGAAATATATCTCTGTCACATTGGGCAAATTCCATATCAAAGAAATTAAGTAACTGGTCCATGATCTTTTAGCCAATAAGAAAAGAGATGTGATTTGAATCAAAATTTTTTTAACTCTAAACCCTGTGTTATTTTCATGACCCTTGATACATCTACAGTTTCTGGTTTCCCTGCCTCCTCCTAACTCCTGACTTCTCTAAATCATGACCCGAAATCATGTAATCAAGACTGATGTGCTCTAGAGCTACCGGGCAGAGGGCTGCAGCAGAGTGCTCTTCTCACTGAAGTGAATACAGGCTAAGGACGGGAATATATGATGCTTCTCTTGACTTGGCTGGGGAGTCAAGTTTCTATTCTTTATATCCTAAAATAAATATAAAAGTGCATTGCAAAGGTACAGTTGTGCATGCTGGCTGTCCTAATCCGAATCTGTTTCCCTGCATAGAGTTTTAAAGAATAGTTGGGAGAATTCTACTTGAATAAGTAAAATAATAAATTGGATTATATTTGGTTAAAATTATTAAAATGAGCTTGCCTATAAACAATTGGATAAAAGGTTCTCTTTCCTTATCAACCAAGAAGCAGAATAGTTGATAGGTTTAAGGGCCTTGTATCCAAGCAAAGTTATGTCAAGATGTCACTAGTATGGTCTAGACTTATTTTTAAGCCACTAGATCTATGTCATATTTTGGGGATAAACTTTCTTGGGGCCAAAGAACTTTTTACATACTATGGGTGTGGCATCTGCAAAAACCCTTGCTAAAAATTAACTGAGTCGCAGAATAAGTTTGGATTCATTAATCCGTTCAGTCACTGACACAGATATACGTATTTATTCAGCATGAGTGACTTGGGTGCTGGAATTCCTTCCTGAAATCACAAGTTTTGGTTTCTAACATTGTCTCTAATTAAAAGTCTGGTTTTGGCAAATTTTTTAACCGCTCAGTGCTGTCTTCAGTTACTATGGTCTGAAAACTATGAGCCTGTGGCCCAGGCTCCATTGAACACGTGAAGAACAGAAAAAGCGACATTTTCACGGCAGTCCAATCAGATGTATAGGCACAGGTATTCAATTCCTCACAAAAGTCCCAGGAGGAACTTTGTTTCTGAGATTTCTGTTTACTTGCTCTCAGATCTTGCCAGTCTCCTACACTATATCTGATTCTTGGCACTTGTTTTTTAATTTGAAAACTTTATTGGAAGACATTTTAAAATAGCTAAATAGAGTGATATGCCATATTCTTGGAAGGAAATCTTCATTATAGTTTAGTTTATATATGTATATACATACATAGATTTATATAGAAAGTTTTATATATCTAGATTTATATAGTTTTATACAGAGTCACGTGTTCCTTAATGATGGGGATACATTCTAAGAAGTGCGTCGTTAGATGATTTCATCTTTGTGCGAACATCAGAGTGCACTTACACAAACCTAGACGGTATAGCCCACTACACACCAGGCTATATGGTTCTAGTCTTTTGCGACCACTGTTATATATGCAGTCCATCGCTGACCAAAATGTCATTATGCAGCACATGACTATATATGTATACATAAATTTTATTTTCATTGAAATATAGTTTGGATGGAATTTCAATTAAAATTCCAGAATGACATTTTTTTTTTGCTAGCATTTTTTCATAAACTGTTTTTAGAGCATTTTGTTTTAAGGATTTAGCCATAGAATAAATTTGCCCTGAACTGGCCAGTTTTGTGAGATTTGACTGTTAAGCTTAACCTCCAGGCCAGAACAGGCCAGTGTCTAGTACCCCAGCTTCCTCAGATGCTAGGTAAGGCAGCTGACATGTTTAACTCACCTCTGCTGTGCTGTTTCTAAGCTGGTCTAAGTTTGCTAAGAAAACCAAGTTGGGTGTTAGGGTAGGTTTAAGAATCAGTCATTTGCAGCTTATTTTGATACGTAGAGAACTCTACTAACTTGTAAGACTGAACTTCAGCTTATGAAATCCTTCATCAAGAACAGTTCAAGATAAAGCAGCAAATGTTAAAAACTGTGTCTTAAGTAAAATGCTGACAGATGATCTATACGAAAAATGAGCATGATTTTACTAATGTTAAACAAAGCGGCACATGACTGGGTTCAGAGTGCTGATGTTTGAGGCAATGAAATAGTTACCTCTGCTCGGGCAAATGTGGATGAAATGAGGTGTAGAATGTGTTCTGTTAAAAGTCACACCTAAGAAGAATAATAAAGATGTGAACATTGAAATGGAGAGCAATAAGGAAGGCAAAGCTTATCAGAGCTGCTGATTACAGATACAGGTCACGAAACTGCAAAATAGCATTCCTAGGTAGCACTAAAGGCAATTTCACATGGCAGTATTCATTCAGATATAACCAGAATCATGCACATTTTTATTTCTATTGCAAAGATCATCCCTCTGCTAGTGCAAAAGTATGCTGGAGATGACTGAATTTGCTAACATGAAGGGATTGGAAACTTATCAAGAGTGAAGATCTGTTTTGCGGGGGGAAGGCGGGGAGCTGAGAGGGCATCTATGGGGAGTGATGGTGGTAACCCTAAGAATCTCCTGAGCAGAAGATATGGTGACCAAGTGTTGACCTGGTCTATGACTGGGCTAGAGCAGGGGAGAGAAAGCTGCTTAACTAAAGCTACCCTTAATAGTCATACCTCCCAATCAATTATATTTCCTTCCTACCTGCCTTACTGCCTCAAAAAAAAAAAAAAAAAAACCCAAAAAACATATTAAATATGTCCTCTGTATTAGTCATTGTTCTTGAATCCGAGGCTTCAACAGTGGACAAAATAGATAGAATTTTCTCTGTCTTAAATGCAGCTTATATTTAAAGCAGGGGAGTCAGACACTTGAAAAATAGACATAAAATATACATATATGTTAGGAGTAAATGTAATTTTACAAGAGGCAAAGGAAAGAGAGTGCTACCTTAGAAAAGGTCATCAGGGCAGGAGTCTCTAGGAGGGTGACATCTGACACCCGAATGGAGTGAGGAGTGAGGCGTGATCGCTGGGGGAGGAGAGGTGCCTGGCTCACACTATTGTCCACGCCAGGAGTGCTTTTGTGTCTTCTCTGCCTACCAGTATCTTACTTATCTTTCAAAGCTGAGATTGAACATTCTTTCTTCTTTAGAATCTTTCTCAATTTCAACCAGTCAATAGGAATTGTTGTCACGTGCCACGCTAATGATACAGCCTTTTATTCATATGCTAGAATAGCACTTGTTTAATCATCACATAGTAAATATGTGCTAGAGATGAGGGTCATGAGGAATAGGAGTACTGGCCCTCCAGGAGCCAGTGAAATCACACTCCCCTCAGGGAACTTTCACTGCATTTTAGTTCTCTGTGCTCCTGTCCTCCTGCCTTATGAGACTGTAGGCAACTTGAGAGAGACTAGGTCTTATGTTAACATCGCCATATAGTTGTAGCATGCCATATGTTGCAAAATGGTGTGTAGCCGAAAAATATTAAGTGATATTAATAGAAGGTAATGCCAATATTCATCTAGTAGTATTAAGAAGTTGCATGTCAAGATATAATCAGAGCTAAGACTCTACTTGGAAAGTGCTTCTTTCTGCTTAAGGAAATAAGATAAAATTCTCCCTTCATAGTGAAGAAGCAAAACTACACTGAGGAAACGTAATGCTGGTATGGCAGAGATCCTGTTTAAGAGACAGTTAGCTCATAAGGCTTAGCATGCAAGAAGCATTTTGAAGAGAATATTGAGGGGATCAAAGTTGCTATGGAAATTAGTTGAAAAAGTCTGTTCTTAAAGTTAACTTTGGACAACTGCAAAAGTGGAGACCGAGAATATAAATATAATTATAGAAGGAGTTAAATCCATTACAGATGATTATGGAACAAGCTTTAAAGAAAAAGATCAACAGTAAGGTTGCCACATTTGTCAGTGCAGGCTGTGCTCACCGTTCAACACCAAGGGGACATCGTTAACATAGGACACTACACATGAGGCATTCTGGAGTCATGCAGGTGGCAGTGACTACCCCCTTTCCCCAGCACAATTCCAAAAGCCTCAGAATCTAGAACAGAATGTGAGTGTTTCCTTTGTCACCCAGGCTAAAGATTTTCTACCTTTCATTTGTCAGAACACTTTGTGTTCGAATATTAGAATTCTATTCTTTATTCAGTTTGGTATATTTTAAAACATGATTTTCTGTTTTCTCAGTGTGGTTGCTGTAACTATCCACAAATAATTTTTTCATTCCTACTAAACCTCACATTAAAGACTCCTTATCATATTGTCATAAGTTTCTTCCTGGATAGAGAGAATATTTCCTTATTATTATGGAAAAGATTTTGGTGCTCATGGTGATCAAAAAAAGTAAAAAACATCCCTGATAGAATGCTGTTTCAGTAAAGTTTATTTCTGTCTTACGAGCTTCATATTATAGGCATTCAAGAATATTTAGAAATCTGGGGCTGGCCTCGTGGCGTAGTGGTTAACTTTGTGCGCTCTGCCTTGGAAGCCGTGGGTTCACGGGTTCAGATCCTGGGCGTGGACCAACGCATGGCTCATCAAGCCATGCTGAGGCGGCATCCCAGATAGAGCAACCAGAAGGACGCACAACTATGACATACAACTATCTACTGAGGCTTTGGGGAGAAACAAAGCAAAAAAGGAGGAAGATTGGCAACAGATGTTAGCTCAGGGCCAATCTTCACCCCCAAAATAGAAAAGAATATTTAGAAATCATTGAGTTTCACAGTAGTTTCACAGTTCACTGGCTCGTGGCCCCTGAAAAATCAGCCCGTGTGCCGTTTTTGATGATATGCCTTAGGCTTCCTGCTTTATGACCTCCTTACTCCTATGTCAAGTCCAATTAAACATGAGTATTTTCTCTTGCCACACTGAGGTCACACAAGCTGGGACTTGGTTCTTGCCGTCACAGAAAATGTCCTGAAATGAAGCAGAGTTTTGGCACAGTATCCAAAGAGCAAATTTTCTTGGTGCTGCTTTTATCTACTTGTCTTCATGGCCCGCTTTCCCAGTCTGGATTTTGTCTCCTTCACTGCTGAGTCCCTGAGGCCTGCTGCCTTTCTTCCCAGGCCTTTGTAATTCACATGCTCCTGGTAGCTCTACCAGGCTACTTGAGCATCAGTGACTTCTGGTGCTATCAGCACCCACTCATATACTTCAATTCTGTTTCTGGTCTTGGGTACTAGATCCTCAACTCAACCACTACAACCAACCTCTGGACTCAAGAACAGCCTTTTCCCATCATTCTGGTCCCTTCCCCTAACACCGGCTCTCCTGTCACCACTCCTGACTGCTGAGCAGATCAGCTGTTGTCTACAGCCCAGCTCTGACAGGGCAATTGTGCTCTCACATTGCCAAACATCGTGGTGCTGTTGAGATTACCTCAAAGGTGATTCTGAATGATGCTGCTATATACTGAAAAACATGTTGGGTGCCTGAAAAAAATAGATAACCAATAAAGTCACAGAATTTTTGAACTGAGTGTGATAATCTAATCAGCTCTCTTCTATAATCAGAGATGAAAAATCTATTTATGATACAATTTTATTAAAGAAAATTATAATTTTTATTGATAAGGAAAAACCAATATGAAATGTTGATTGTAGAAAAAATAAAATTGCATAATTTTATAGACATTGTGATATCATTTTTTTGTGGAAAGACTAGACACACTTGTCTATGGTAAGAGCCAAGTGACATTGTTATAGCCAAGCATGGTTCTAGGGTCTCCACAAGTATTGTATCACTTAATCTCTATAACCAACAGTTATCAATCCAATTGCAGAAATGAAGAAACTACTACAAGGAAAAGTTAAGTAATGTGCTCATATTTGCAGAACTGCTCAGCAGCAGAGGGATTTGAACTCAGACCATCTGGCTGGCTGCACAGTATGGTCTTAACTGCTCATTATATTGCATTCTCATACTAGTAAATGCATAGGAAAAGGCCAGGAAGGACACATTTCAAAGCACTAATAGTGTTCATTCCTGAAAAATGGATTGTGAAGTAGGAAAGATGTGAGAGGGATTTTACTTTTCACTATATATAATTCTGTACTATTTTCACTGATAATTTTAATTAAAGAAACGTCATTAAAATAAGCAAGGTCCTTTCTGTGGCTTAATTTCTACTAACTGTAATAATTTATTTTTGATAGAGTTGTAGATATATGACTATCTCAAACCTATGGAAAAGTCACAAGTATGTTGCAAAGACTTTTTTCCCTGATGCTATTTCAGAGTCCATTGCCGACCTGATGCCCTATGACCCTTGAATATTTTAGTGTCTTTCCTACAAACAATACATTCTCCTATGAACCACAAGACAACCATTTAAAACCAAGAAATTACTGTTGGTACATTACTGCCGTTTAAGCTTCAGAAGTCATTCAAGCTTTGTCATCCCAGTAATGTCCTTTATAGTAGAAGGATCATGTCCAGAATCACAAAATGTGTCTAAATATCATTTCTCTTTAGTTTCTTTCAATCTTGAACAATGCTAAGTCTTTCTTTAGCTTTTATAACCTTGACACTTTTGAAGATTACTGACCAGTTATTTTATAGCATGTCCTTCTAGTTGAAATTGTCTCACATTCCTCATGAAGTTCATGGGATGCTGTGTTTTCCTCACTGCATCCTATCAAGTGGCAAAGTATTTTAATTTATCTACTTATTGAATGTTCCCTTTGATCACTTGATTAAGATGTGTCTACCAGGCTTCTTCTCTGTAAGCTTACTCAATTTCTCCTTGGAATTAGTAAGTATTTTGTGAGGAGGTACTTTGAAACTATGTAAATATCCCATTTCTCATTAAACTTCCAATTTTTCATTTATGACACAATAGACTCATGGATTCTTATTTTATTCAGTGGGTTATAACCCATTAATATTACTTGATTTTAAATTGTCCCACATTTGGCCTGTGGGAGCAACCTCAAGCTGGCTCCTATATCCTTTTGACACATCCTATCATTTTTTGAGCATGTCGTTACTGGATAGCCCAAGATGTTCTGGGTTCATCTTTTTCCCCTGCCACAGCCATGTTTCTTTCCGTGGAGAAGTAGCACTAGATGCACTCACTCCTTTTCAGGTTAGAGACATAGATTTTTCCTGAAAAAATTATGGAGTGAACTTCTGGATAGAAGTTAAAACTGAAATGATAATCCAAGTATAGTCTTTCAAAGACAAGTCTAAACAAGATTGAGTACAGTGCAGTTTAGATTAATTCCAAAGTCTTCCTCAGAAACCCCTTTTGGAAAAATTTTATTTTTATTCTCTTTTATCATCACCAAGCCTTTTGGTTTCTGAGGACTCTTGACCTACAGTCACTGCTATTTCAGATCTCAGGACATCAGGGGAAACTATTGGGCTAAAAGCCATAGACAAATACACAACTAAAGTAAAGATCCCCAAAAGTGAGAGGATGAAGCGTAGATATATTTAGCCATTGTTCTATTCTTTAATCCCAACAAAAGAAACTGACTTTCTATTGATGTGTTTAAATGTGACCTCAAGACAGCAGGCTCAGGTTGAAAAGTAGTATTTATTTTCCTTTCTTGTAACTTGTTGCAAAAATCGATAAATGGCATTAAATAAAAATTCTCAGTTCAAAAAAGAATCTCAGTCTAAATTATGAATAGAGAAAGTCATTGACTAGCTTTCTAAAAATAGAAGTTATTAAATATCAAAAAAATCTCTTGGGTGTTAGCTCAACTGATTTTGATGTATAATAAATCTGCGAGATAGCACCTTTATTTTATAAGCTATCCCATAATTAGATATTTTATCTACATTGAAAATTCTGCAGTCTTACTGAGTAATAGATAAAATATATATTCATATATATTATCTCATATTCTCCCTGAGCAACCTGGTGTGATAAGTATTATTAGTTTCATCTCACAGATGTGGAAGTGAAATCTGAGAGTTTAAGAGATCTGGCCATGACAGCCAAGCTACTAATTGATAAAGCAGCATCTTCTAATTCTAGATTCTTACTTCTCTTATACTTGCCTCTACATACCCCTCCCCAACCTTTGCCCTATCATTTTTTTTAAAGATTATTTTTTCATAAAAATTTCAGATTTACAACAAAATTAAGAGGAAGGTACAGAGATTTCTCATTTATTCCCCACCACAACACATGCATGGCCTTCCTCATTATCAACATCCCCCAAGAGAATGGTACATTTTTTTTTCAAACCAAGGATGGGCCTTCATTGACACACCATAATCACCTATAGTCCACAGTTTACCTTAGGATTCACTCTTGGTGTTATACATGCAATGGGTTTGGTGACCACTGATCCTTTAATTTTCTCCATAGTCTAGCCTTTTCCAGAGTGTGAACTCAAAGTATATTGCCTTCTCAGATTGGCTTCTTTCACTTAGTAATACACATTTAAGGTTCCTCCATGTCTTTTCATGGCTTGATAGCTCATTCCTTTTTAGCTCTGAATAATATTCCATTGTCTGGATGTACCACAATTTATTTATCCATTTACCTACTAATCTGATACACAAGTCACCTGAAACTGATCAAAGTAATATTAAAGCACTGAGAGGATTACATTATTTAAGTTAAAGTTTGTGATATTTTTTTCTGAAAAAAATCAGTAGGATCATGATTGTTTCATACATCATAAAATATGTTATATCTCATGAGGATTTATAGTCATAAAAAATGAAAAATTTTGTCTGTAGAGCTTTTACTAGCAAAGGAGGGGTGAAAAACCACAATCCAGAGGGAAAAAACTGAAAACTAATAATGTCATGATTTCTAACAGGATTCACTGTGGCAGACAAGATTCTAAAGACAAAGAAAACAGACTGAGATTTGCTAGGCATGAATTAGATGTTGATTATTTATTTATTCTAAGGATCATTTCACCTTTTGTTTTGTCAAGCACTGTTGCAGCCATTGTAAGAAAGCACTTACTGTTTACAGTCAAGAACCAATGAGGAACCCAAGAGCCATGTTTTGTTTTGGAAATTTTGACTATTTGGGCAGACAATACAAAACATTTATCAACCAATGAATTAAAATGTCACATAGGGCCTCTTTGGCCACATTAGGCCCAATACAGGAGGGAAACGAGACTTCATAGCCTATGTTTAATTAAGTGGTGTCTTCACAGTATTTCCAAATGTGGAAGCTGAAAGACACATTTTTGGCATTTGCTCTTTCTCCAAATTGTATTTCCTATAGAAGCAATACAATGAAAGACATGTTTTCTTAACTACCACATGGTGCTCAGAGTACCACAGTTTGTGAATTTTTAAGTGAAAATGGAAATTGTTTTTATTTCCTTGATTTTTATTTGCAAATTTCATGCCCCGAACCTGGGTGCATTCTGATAAAAAGTGACAGCTAGAAGTAGCAACCCATTTAAGAGTGACATATTTTGTTACACTCAGCACATCTCTAGTTTAGGGAATTAAAGGACAAAAATATGGAAAGAGAAGAGGGAAGACTAGCATTTATCTTGATTTTTTTCCTCTCTATCCAAGTCAAAATAAAGGTTAACCTACATGCTATGACCCCCAGCATGTTTCAAAATAAATAAATTAACAGGGTTAGGAGCCCCTCCATCCATTCCCTTTGTCTCTTTCCCAAATACTCTCCCTCAATTTTGCCAAACCTTCCCCCACCACAAATAAAGAGAAAGGAAAAAGCCACAGAAAAGATTAGAGGAAGTAAAAAATTCTCAAAGGAATATCTGATTTGTGTTTTCATCTGTAAAAACTAAATTGCCTTTGAATTTAATTTCTTTACACAGAGCTACAGAAGCATCATTTAAGTAACTCAAAATTATATCAGATACTGCTGACCAGCTTAGTTTACAGACTAGTTTGATTACATTTGAGTTCTAAATCTATATTCAAATATATCATCCCCTTCGTTTATATGAGAAAGAAAAGGAGATTCATCATCCCCTGTTTTTTGTTGTATTTTAAATTAGGTTTTTGGGGGCTATTATGTTTCTTCATAAATGCATGCAGAAGAAAAAAAACTTTATTCTTATCTTGGAACATTAGAACAATGCAATTTTGTCTTGTGCATTTAAAAAGAGTTTTACCAGGGTGTCTTACATTGGGTTCTCCTGAACTAAGCCTCTGAAATAAATATTTGAACACAGGTGGTGTTTTGGGGGAGGTAATTCCAGAAAGCCAAACTGATAGACGAGGAGAGGAAAATGCAGAAGGGAAAGCTTACAGAGACTGAATAAATGAGCTGGCCATAACGACAGGCAACTAGTACTCTCCCACAGTTGCTTCAGAGAAGTCTAATAAAACACATCACACAACTATCTACCCAGGTGATGAAAGGCAAAAGCATTTGGCCATCAGTTCCTGTACTGCTTGGCTGGCCCTGAAAGTATTAGTTAACCTGGACTTCCTGGGTACATATGTACCCGTGCTAATTAGGATACTGCACGGTTTCATATTCAAGAGTGTAAAAGAAGTATCCTAGCAGAAATCAAGAAGTGTCCAGTGTGTTCTGAGGTGAGGATTTGCTTATTGGTCTATGCAATACACCCTTTATTACAGTTTGCCAAAGGCTCCACTCAGCATTTTAAACACTGTAGACAAGGCTAGTACCATCAGATCTGCTGGGTCACATGGCCTAAGTAACAGAGAAACTTTCACCACAGTCTGGACCTGTGACCTGGACCTGGAATTATAAGGCAGCTTCTTCCTCTGGACCCCACGTTAGACTAGTAGAATTCCAAGTGACCCATTAATAGAGAAGACTGCAAATTAGGGCTGTGGGACAAATCCAGTCTGCTACATTTTTTTTAAATAAAATTTTATTGGAACACAGTCACACCCATTTGTTTATGTGTTGTCTCTGCCTACTTTCTTGCAACAATAGCAGAGTTAAGTAGCTGCAACAGAAACCATTTGTTACTATTTTGCTTTTTATAGAAAATGTTTGCTAATTTCTAGAATAATAAATGGAAGAGAGAGAGAGAAGTTTCCCAAGTATAGGATATGATGTCTCCAAATTTGGAAAAAAAAACAAAAAACAAGCTAAGTGCCTCATTATGAAAGACAGGTGATACAAGGTACAACAACTTGTCTTTTATCTTAAAGGGGGATATTCTGGCATTCCACAGATCCTTAAAAACTTTACCAACGTGGAAAATGCCATATTAGGGTTTATATTCCAGTTTCTATTAAATCCTTTACCTGATTTTAAGTATAATCTTACATGCAGATGTAGGAGATGAGACTCTCCTTAAAAGATGCCACGGAAGCTACCTGGATCTCAGAATTCATTGAGTTGATAGGTGATTGGCTTGATCCTGACACTCCTTTATTTAGTGTTTCCATATTAGTTAACAAACCCCAGCCAACTCATAATACATATAATAACCTCTTCTCCCATACTGTTTAAGGGCCACAGCTACTGCACCATTCTTTTGCCTCACTTCACAATCCACCATGGGTGAGAATCTTGGTAATAGGGAAGATGTGGCAGACCAGGAGATCTCACCATCCTTATTACCATCAGGAGCTGTGTCCACAGTGCTGTGTGACCTGTGAGTGATCCAACTCTATAATCCCGTCCTAAAGGTCTGCTTACTAGGGCCTCTTAGGGCATAAACGGAATTAGTCTAAGCTTGGATTCTCTGAAAGCAGGCTGGAGACAAAGATTTACATGCAGATCATTAAATTCAAACATGATCTCAGGGAGCAGGACTGATAAACTTGTGTCCTAAAGCAGAGAAGGGGATAAAACCAATACAGGAGAGGCAATATTGAGCTGACCACTGCTACAAGCAAATGGTGCTCAGTTACACCATCTCATGGGACCCTTTCAGGATCCTTTTAAAATGTGTCTGGGACATTACAGTTTAAAAATGTACCAGTCATAAGAGAGTATTGAGCCATTTCCACAAGCATCTCACAACATAACAGAAGTCTCAGAGCAAGACATGAGAGGTTCACGGCATGGGTCCAAAGCAAAGTGTCATCAAGTTTCACCTGTGTGAAGCCAGTAATCCCAACATTGGCTTGAGGAAGAGATGCCTAATGGAAGATGTCCAATATATTAGGTATGAATTTGCCTGTTTTGTTTTGGTAAAATGGCTGAAACCAATATGACAGCCACATATTACATATATTTAAAGTTCTGGTCATTCAGCTTTTGGTATGGAGACATAATAAAAAAAAAACCCTGATTCTACTAGAAATAACAGTCAAACTTTGGAAAAAGTACAAGAGGGAGCATAAGGAGTGAATTTTGAAGGAAAGTCAAAATTATAGGAAGCAATGAAATGTTTTATATTTTTGTAATTGGGCAGGGGAACTGAATACACATTTTTCCAAAGACAGTATACAAATGGCCAACAGGTACATAAAGACGCTCAACATTACTAATTATCAGGGAAATGCAAATCAAAACCACAATAAGAGACCTCATACCTGTTAAATGGTTATAAAAATGACAAAAGGTAAACATTGGCAAGTATGAAGAGAAAAGAGAATTCTTGGGATTGGGGTGGGAATGTAAATTGGTACAGCCACCGTGGAAAACAGCATGGAGATTCCTCAAAAAATTAAAAATAGAACTACCATATGATCCAGCAATACTTCTAAGTCTATCCAAGGAGATGAAAATAGGATCTTGAAGAGATATCTACAGTATCATGTTCATTGCAGCATTATTCACAATAAACAAGATATGGAAACAACCCAAATGTCCATCAACAGATGAGTGAATAACAAAGATGTGAGGGTAGGAAGTCAGTAAGATGGCAATATAGATCGTTCCTGACTTCAGACTCCCTCACAAGAAGACTAACTAACAACTACTCATAGACAAGACACCATTGTGAAAATCTTAGCACCTGGGATTAAGGCTGAAGCACTCTTCTGGACCTCATAGACCAGAAGGACTATAATAGAAGGGTAAGAGGAGTGGCTATACTCTGACTGCATCGCCCCTCCCCCAGGCTGACACAATGCCACACCAAGAGGACTCCCCTGGGCCTATCATTTCCCCAGGGGGAAAAAGAGAGCCTGAGGTCCCTCAGAGTTGTAGGTCACTTCTTGGGAGGCCCACTTGGGTCTTGTCTCATGGGGATCCTGGCGATAATCTGTGGGCCTTGACTATTAGAGATTAGATTGTGATGGAGAAGGAGACTAGTACTCTGATCTTGACAGACTGAGGTCGTACTCACAGAGGCACCCAAGCGGAAATCCCAACAAGTGGCTTTGTCCTTCTACAGAGCCAAGAGGTTGGCCTCACTGACCAGGGAACTTGGTGTACAGTTTTGCTGGCCTTGGAACCTGTTCTGCCACCCTTCCCAGGCAATGAAGCTAATTAATAGACCTGTCTACTGCCAAGTACCACTTCCAGCCCCACCTGACAAGGAACCCTGTGCTCAGAGCACCCAGAAAGCTGCATTGCTTAGCAGAACTTGAGCTGAGAGCCTGCAGGCAGCTCTGCCCATCTGCATAGCCAAACCAGAGGCCCTGTCTGGCCAGAGAGCTTAGTGCATAGTTCTGCTTGATTTGGAATCCTAAACAATGAGTCTTGCTAGCCTTGGGGCCTGTTCTGCACCCCGCCCTGGCAAGAAATATAATTTGTAGCCCTACTTACTCCAGAAAATAGCCTTCAGCTCTGTCTGACTAGGAACCCTAACCAGAGCAGCTGGGAAGCTGTGTAGTCCATCCTACAGCCCCACTTACAGTGGCACATGAAAAGAGTGCAGCCAGTGGCTCTGCCAGCCTGCAGAGCAAAGCCAGTGACCCTGTCTGACCAGGGGACTCAGTGCACATTTCTGCCTGATTCAGGTCCCCAAACAATGAGCTGTGCTAGCCTTGGGACCCATTCTGCCACCCTGCCTGGACAGTGAAGCTAATTCATAGGCCTGCCTACTGCTAAGTATAGTACCCAGTCCTGCCTGACTATGGAGCCCGACCTGAGAATCTAGGCAATTGCAGAACCCATCCTACAGCCACACTTGGGCAGGGAACCAAGCCAGCAGCCCTATTCTATCAACTATTCTAATGAAGCAGCATCACTTCCCACTGACCTCAGAGCTCAGGCAGTGGTCTTGCCCAAATATAGACCCTGCTAGCAAGCTAAACCTCACCAAGGATGCTATAGCTGACCCATCCAGGACCCCTAGCTGAGCTGACTGGTGAAGGATTGTCTCTGCAAAAGCAAACCTGTAAAGCACAGAGAAGGAGACCATCCACTCAAAAGTGCAGATACCAATGTAAGGAGTCAAGGATCATGAAAAATCAGATAAACATGACACCATCAAAGGAAACTAATAAAGTTGCAAATAAATGACTCTAAAGAAATGATCTATGAACTGTCTCAAAAAATTCAGAATAATTCCCATAAAGAACTTGAGTGAACTACAAAAAACACAGGAGAGGAAAGAATGAGATGATATATTAATCATCTTGAAAGAAAATAAAAACCCTGTCGACCAAATATACTATAACCAGCAAAGTGGTCCTTCAGAGAAAGAGAGATGGAGACTTTCCTGAGCAAACAAAAGCTGAGGGAATTCATCACATCTAAACCTGTGGAACAAGACATGCTAAATGGAGTTCTTCAAGTGGAAATAAAAAGATGAGAATTAACATCATAAAAACACATGAATGTAGGTGTAAAACTCACTTGTAAGGATAAATATATCATCAAAGTTAGATTCTCTAATATTGGAATAGTGGTGTGTAATTCAATTACAACTCTAATTTAAAAGTTAAAAAAACAAATGTATTAAAAATAACCATAACTACAATAACTTGTTATTGGATACACAATATAAAAATATGTAAACTGTAATATCAATAATCTAAAATGTGTATGGGTGTGGGCAGAAGTAAAGTTTAGAAATGCTATCCAATTTAAATTGTTATCAGCTTAAAATAGGACGTAATAAATATAAGACATTTTACATAAGCTTCATAGTAACCACAAAGGAAAAATCCATACACAGGTTTAGTTTAGTTTAGTTACACAAAAGATTATGATAAAGGAGTCAAAGCAGGCTGCTACAAAAAATCATCAAATCACAAAATAAGATAGCAAGATAAGATGAAAGGAATAATTCATCTACAAAACAGTCAGAAAAAAAACCTGACAAGATGGCAATAGTAAGTTGTTATCTCTCAATAATTACTTTAAACATAAATGGATCATTCTCCAATCAAAAGAATTAGCAGGCATTTGGTTCTATCTAAAATATCCATGGAGACACTGGGTCCATGCCAAAAGGTCCTTGACATTTAGTCCCATCCAAAACATCCATCAGAACTTTGCTCTATGCTAAAACGTCCTTGATTATTTGGTCATATTTGGTCCTGCCCAAAACATTCACAGAGACATTAGGTCCATGCCAAAATGTCTTTGATATTTAGTCCTGTCCAAAACCATTTGTCATGGACCAAGTACACTCATGGACATTTTGGACAGGACCAAATGTCCTGCAAGGATCAAAAGATGTAGAATGGCTGAATGGATTAAAAAACAAGTTCCAATGATATGCTATCTATCAGAGACTCACTATAGCTTTAAAGAAACAGACTGAGAGTGAAGGAATGGAAAAAGACATTTCAAACAAATGGTAACTGAAAGAAAACAAGGGTAGTTATACTTATATCAGACAAAGTAGACTTTAAGCTAAAAGTGGTCAAAAGAGACAAAGAAGGTCTGTATATAATTACAAAGGGATTAACCCATCAAACATATATAAAAATTGTAAATATTTATGCACCCAACTTCAGAGCACCTACATATACAAGGCAAATACTAACAGAACAAAAAGGAGAAGTAAACAGCAATACAATAATAGTTGGAGACTTTAATATCCCACTGTCAACAATATATGGATCATCCAGACAGAGAATCAACAAGGAAAGAGCAGATTTGAACAACACTATAGACCAAAAGGACCTAACAGATGTATACAGAATATTCTGTCCAGCAACACATTGTATACATAATTCTCAAGTGCACGTGGAACATTTGCAAGACTAAATCATATGTTAGGCCACAAAACAAATCTTAGCAAATTTAAGAAGACTGAAATCATACCAAGTATATTTTCTGACCACAACAGTATGAAACTAGAAATCAATAATAGGAGGAAAGCTGAAAAATTCACAAATACATGGAAATTAAACAACACACTTCTGAAAAACTAATGATTCAAAGAAGAAGTTAAAGAGGAAATAAAATATCTTGAGACAAATGAAAATGGAAAGACAACCTACCAAAAATTATGGGATGCAGCAAAAGCAGTTCTAAGAGTACAGTTTATAGCTAGAAATGCATACATCAAGAAAATAAAAACATCTCAAATAAACACCCTAACCTTACACCTAAAGGGGCTAGATAAAGAAGAATAAATGAAGCCCAGAGTTAGCAGAAGGAAGGAAATAATAAAGATCTGAGCAGAAATAAATAAAATAGATAACAGGAAAACAATAGAAAAAAAATGAAATTAAGAGCTAGTTCTTTGAAAAGATGAACAAAACTGACAAACTTTTAGCTAGACTCACCAAAAAAAAGGAGAGAGGACCCAAATAAATATATAAATGAAAGAAGAAGCATTACAAACGATACCACAGAAACAGAAAGGATCATAAGAGACTACTGTGAAAAACTATACGCCAACAAACTGGACAACCTAGAAGAAATGGAAAAATTCCAGGAAATGTACAACCTACCAAGACTGAATCAGGAAGAGAGAGAAAATCTGAACAGACAAATAATGAGTAAGGAGATTGTTGGAAGGCTTTTGATTACTGTTTCAAAGTCAAGCCCTGGATAGATGGCTTCATTGGTGAATTCTGTCAAGCATTTAAAGAAGAATTAACACCAATCCTTGTCAACTCTTCCAAAAAAATTGAAAAGGAGGGAACACTTCCAAATTCATTTTACAAGGCCAGCATTACCCTGATACCAAAGTCAGATAAGGACACTACAAGATATCCCTGATAATTTTTGATGTGGAAATTCTCAACAGAATACTAGCAAACTAAATTCAGCAGCACATTAAAAGAATCATACACAATGATCTAGTAGGCTTCATCCCTCAGATGTAAGGATGGTTCAACAGGCAACCCGATCACTGTGATAGCCCATCGATGTGATAGCCAATCGATGTGATATATCATTTGATAAAAATCATATTATCATCTCAAAACACACAGAAAAAGCATTTGACAAAATTCAACATCCATTTATGATTAAAAACTCTCAACAAATTAGGTATAGAAGGAACATACTTCAACATAATAAAAGCCAATATTCTCACCGAAAAAAAAAAAGATAAATATGTGAGGTGATGGATGTGCATGTGTTGATTAACTAGATGGTAGGAACCCTTATACAATGTACAACAAAAGTTTTAGAGGAAACAATGGATTGTTTTATATTTGTGTACTTTTCCCATGAAGGCAGCTCCAGTTATTGTAGAGGTGCAGTGTACAAAACTCTAACAGGAAGCTCACCATCTTTCAGGTTAGGGAGCCATAAAGAGATTGGAGAAAAATAAGACCACTGAAGGGTGAAGAGAGGAAATTCAGAAAGGAGAGAGCCAGAGAATTCCAAATGTAAAACCTAAAATTATAAAATTTCTAGAAAATCATAGAATCAAATCTTTTTGATCTTGCTTTAGACAAAGATTTCTTAACTACAACACTAAAAGTATAATACTTAAAAGAAAAAATAACAAATTTGACTTTATCCAAAGAGAACTTTTGCTCTTTGAGAGATGGTGTTGAGAATATAAACCCAAGCCAAGACTTGGAGAAAATATTTGCAAATCACTTATCTGATAACAGACTTGCATTTAGAATGTATAAAGTCTCAAAATTCAGTGATAACAATTCAAGAGAAGAAAAGGGGCGTAGATTTGAATACTCACCAAAGAATCCATGTGAATGGCAAAAAAAAAAAAAATGATGCTCAACATCAGTCATTAGGGAAATTAAAACCACAATGAGATTTCATTATACACCAAATAGGATGTCTAATATTTTAAAAAATGACCATCCCAACTATTTGCAAGGATGTGGTGCAGGTGAAACTCATATACGCTGCTGATGGGAATGTAAAACGAAAGAACCCTTTGGAAAATAGTTCTGCCATGTTTAAAGTTAAATATACAACTATCTTAGTACTTTACATTCCAATCCTAGGTATTTACCCAAGAGAAATAAAAGCACATGTCCATACAAAGAATTGTGCATGAATATTCACAGCATGTTTGTAATAGACAAAAACTGAAAACTTAATATGTGAATGGATGAACAACTTGTGGTATAACCATATAATAAAGTATTAAGCAGTGGGAAAAAACGAACTATTGATACTGGCAATCATACGGATGAATCTCAAAATAACTATGCTGAGTGAAAAATCCAGATAAACAGAGTACCTCCTGCATGACTCCTCTTATGTAAAATTCTGGTAAATGGAAATGAATGTGTATTAGCAAACAGCAGATCAGCAGTTCTGTTGGGACAGCAGTGGGTAGAGTAGAGGGGTGCAGGAGGCAGGCACTGCAAATGGGCAGAGGAAACTTTGAAGGTGGGGTGTCTTATGTTTCTTGGCTTAGTAGTGGAGATGATTCCAGGGTGTATACAAAAGTAAAACTTATCAAACTCTAAACGTTTTACATGTTCAGTTTTTTTATATGTTCGTATATTTCAATAAACCTTTAATAAAAAAATCACAGGATATAAAAAGTATAGCTGGAAAAATGGAGTTTGGGCAATTAGAAGTTCAAATTATTATTTCTAGTTTTCTTATTTAATGAATATATAAGGCATATAAATATGTGAGGCATATAAATATGTAAGAAAGTTTGTTTACTTTAAGAATAAAGTAGCTACCCAGAGGTCATTCCTTCTTCTTTTGGTAATAGCATACTGATTTCTGTGTGAGTAATTGAGCCTTCCCCACTGTGTGCAGTCCCAAAGTGACCCTCAATAAATTTCCCTGCCGCCTTCATTAAGGAGGAGGCACACAACCCAAACAGAATTAGTGGATTCTATTTTCCTGGGCATTGCACCTTAAGTAAAGAGATTTAAGGGAAGAAAAACAGATGGAGTTTATTAATCCTGGCAGTACAGACTTGGGGAAAAAAGCAAAAAACAAAACAAAAATGAAAAAATCATAGAAGAGTTCCTATAACTAGAAGGCTGAAGCTTCCCTGTTTCCTATTGTTTTCTGAGCCTGGTTCGATAGCCTTTTTTTTTTTTATAATCCCAACTTATATAAGTTAGTAAAAGGAAAAAAATGGGGGGAACATGTTAATTTTAGTGTCTCCCAATTGATACAACTGAAACATATCTTCTATTCCCTTAATATTTTGCTGAATAAAAGATAAAGTATCATTATTTTTAATGAAATAATGAAGATCGGAATGTTTGAGGAGAAACAATTGCTTTCAGCTATCATCAAGTAAGTAAGAGTTGGGTCAAAGACATTAAAACAGTTCTTCCAGAATAAGAATAAGACTTCCTACTATTGCTTTCTTGTTTTTTCTTTGCCTTTTTTGTTGACGACGATGGAGGTAAAGAGGTTTCATGTACGTTTCCCAGTCATTCTTCACCTTGGAATACTTGCTTCCCTAGGCTTACTGGAAACAAAGCTAGAGCTTTGATACTAAATCCATGACCTTTTCTTCCCAGTCTCCTTTGTAATCATCTTCTTTCACTTATCTCCTTCACGTTCTTTTTGCACAGAACTATTTTAGGTCCCCTTTTGTTCTCTCTATACACACCTTTCCTGTGTACCCTCATCTATCTCCAAAGGCTTTAATAACTATGTAGAAGCTGGTGACTCCTAACTACTTTTACCTTAGATCTATTCATGGCTCCAGATTCATTAAACCACCTGCTTGACAGACATCTCACTTTAAATGCAACATGATGAGAACTGAACTCATCATCTAACCACCACACAACCTTAAGTTTGTTCCTACTTTCATTTTTCCTGAATCCATCAAGTTACTTGAGTCTGTTTTCTCATACCTCAACTCAATCACCAAGCACTAAAAATAATCTTAATCCATATTTCTATTACCCATGGAAATTCACTGTGGTATACACAGTATATTGCCTGAAATATAATGACTATTTTTAAAAAGGAAATGACAGACCCAAAATGGAGTCACTTACGCTAAGCTCCATCAAAACACCTAACCTAATTGCAGTTTCACCCTTCCAGGGAATTTGACCTTTAACCAGCCAACCTGGAATTTTCCGGTCAGCACTACGAGGTAATTCACTGGTGGATCCCTTTCGTTTTCCTTAGGAGGGTGACCTTGCCTAGAACAATGCATTCTTTGCTAATTTCCTTTCAGCATTAACACAAAATGGATTATTTCAATTTACTTAAAAGTATGCTTATTCTGAAGAACAATATTGCATTCACTTTGCATACAATTCTGACCTGACAAAAAGAATGCAAAACCACAGTAAGTAAAATACATAGGTTCCTTGTTCATTTCTTCATTAGAATTATGAATGTGGAAAAGGAGTTGTGAAATTATAGAGATACTACTCAAATTAATTCCAATCCAGACTTCTCACTTTGAGCTATTTGACCTCATTTCCAAATGGAATTTTCTTCATTCTACCTCAATCATCCATTACTCTGCTTGTACCCTTTATGTTGACATCATCAATAAAAGAACACCTCCAAAATTCCAATTTCAAGTCCTTACCTTCTCCTGTTTCTTCTTCTCCTCTTCCTTTCAATCTGGCTGGATCAATTCACTATTTTTTTATTCATGGTCAATCACTAGTTTCATCTTCCGAGTTAACTTCCAGGTCCAGGTCCTATGTTTCATTATTAAAATCATTATTTGCAAAAATCCTTATCACTTGATATCTTCCCCACATCTTGTTCACCTGGCTGAACTGCAGATCTAAGTAATCTAACACTTTTCTTATGCTACACCTGTATCTGGGAATCTGAATTTTGCTGTAGAAAGTTATACAATCATGTTAAGTGGACTACCTTTAAATGCATAGCCACAAGTCTCAAATTGGCCCTCAACACTATCCTGACAATTCTGTTATATTTCCATAGTAAGTGAGAAGTCCCAATTCTAGGGACAACTATTTCATATTTCTTCTCTCCTCAAATCTCTCACATCCCCTAGCAACTCTCAGATGATGACCTCACCTTATGTTTATTTACAGAAAAAGAAACAGAAAAGAATGATTTAATCTTCCTGTAAACAAACCTATAATTTAGCTAATTTGGTAGGTTTCTCTATTCTCTGTTTCTCTTCCTGACACTATAAAGATGTGTCCACAGTCCTTAAAGGCCAATTCTGCACTTGTGACCTGGATCCTACCTCCTCCTGTCTTAATTATTTCAGTCTGTCTTTATCCTCACTTTTTCTCTCACACAAACAATTTCTTCTGCTATCCTGAATATAGCCTCAATGCACTCTGGTACTTCTAACCTTACAAAATAATGCATTTTTATTTAAAAATACCACCTTTTATGCTACATTACATTCCAGCATTTGCCTCTTTCTCTTACCCTTTCACAGAATAACTTAAAAGTAAGCTATAGTTGCTATCTCCTTGTCCTCGTCTCCCATTTTCTTTCAAATTCTCTTTGATCAGGCTTTGTCCTCTCTGCTGAAATTGCTCTCATTAAGTTCACTAGTGATCTCCATGCTTTTCAGCAGAATTCAACACAATTGACAACTACTTCATTCCTGATCTATTTATTTTTTGTGATATCACACTTTCTTGACTTTTTTTCTTACCTTTTTGGATCTTTCTCTTCTTCTACCCAATCTTTGAAAACTGAAGTGCCCTAGAACTCGGTTTAAGCTCTATTATTTCTTTAGCTCTATATTATATTTTAAGCTATATTCTACTATTTCTCTAAAAAGTCTCCCTACATAATCTCACCCAGTTGCATTGCTTGAAATACTAATTGGGCAATGAGTTCCAAACACAAGTCCTCATGTCTAACTGTTCCCCTGAGCTCCAAATTCATAAACCCAACTGACACTTGAATGACTAATAGGCATCTCAAATTAAACACGTCTAAAAAAGAATTTTATTTGTGTCTTCCTCCCTGCAACATGATTTTCCATCAATCTTCTCTATCTCAGTAAAGAGCATTATCATTCACTCAGTTGCTCAAGCCAAAAGAAGCCTGGAGTCATTCTTAATACCTTTCTTTCTTTCCCTTCCCTCAAAATGCACACACACACCCCACTCCCTCAATGCACACTCCCCTGAACACACACATGCGCACACACACACACCAGTGTTAAATCATGTCAAATCCACCTCTGACATACACTTATTTATTTCTTCATTGCCATCACTCTAGTCTAAGACACCATCATTACTTGCTGAGCCGTGGCACTGACATCTTAACTGTTTCCCACTTAAGTGAACTTGGTCAGGTAAAATTCATTCATTGATAGCAGCCAAATTATTCTTTTAAAATGAAGATGAAAATTATATTTCAGCAGTTGCTGAAAACCTTTGTATAGGTTTTCAGGGCACTTAGAAAATCCAGATCATTACCATGGTCTACACATCATTTCGTTCCATGACCTGGCTCCTGCCAAACTCTGCCACCTGATTGCTTGACCACCTACCCTTGTTTTAGCTGTATTGATGTCCTAATGGTCCCTCTAGGCCAGCACCCTTGTCCCAGCCTCATACCTTTGCGTTTGCTGTTCCCTCTGCCTAGAATGCTCTTTCCCCAAGATCTTTCTTTGATCTGCTCCTTCTTGTCATTCATGTCACAGCTAATTGACAACCATAACTAATATTGCATTCTCATGTCCTGTTTCATTGCCCAGATTTAGTTTCTTCACAGCACTTTTCAATATCCAAATGATCTTTTTTGTATATTTGTTAATTAGGTACCTTTCTCCCCTCTCCTCCCCTTCCACCCCCAGAAAAAAACATCACAAAAGCAAAGACCTTGTCTATTTCTTAACTCTATCTTGAGCACTAACAACAGTATTGGAAGCTAGTACTTACCTTAATAAAAATTAGTTGAATGAATTGTAGGGATTGGTATGAAATATGCAAAATTAGGGAAATAAGAGGTTTTTATTACATTCATTTCATTAAGAAAATAATAATACTTTAGAAACTTTTGAAAATTCTGACTTTGAGCTAGCAGAATTAGCAATTTCAAAGCGGTATTCTGTAATTTCAATGTTCTGCTTACTCCTAATGATAATGTTATTATGAAGAAGTATAGTACTTACATAAGAATATACTACTATTTTTGAGAAATTTTATATACATGTGTACATGCACTTATATTTTTATATAATTATTCTTGATATAAAAATTCCAAAAATTCTCAATTCTAATGAATAAAGCTATTACGGGTGTTTTCCCCTTCATGATACTTCTTTCCCACAATATTTCAACTACTTTCCTTTGCTACCACTAATGAATAAAGCGAAAAGGCTTAAAAACAGACTTTGAGATTAGTGCAAATATACACTTATGTTCTACTTCTATTGAAATCATAACCAGAACAACCTAAGGAAAAAGAAGGAAAATTTTGCTTTGTTGCTTTTGTCGAAGCATCTTTAGAAATACACTGATTTGTTTGTTGAAGGAAAGTCAAGCTTAGGGAAAGGAATAAAGAGAGTTGCCATCATGAAACATCACTATACATGGATTTTTGAAAATTCTTTAATGGCAAAGTTCAACACATTAAATCACAATGACACTTAAATATTGGAGAGAGAAGATAACATACCATCTAACTGCCAAAGTATATTTCAGTAAAGAAAAGTAATGAACTATTTTTCAAATGTTCCTACTTTTAGTCCTCTTCAGCACACATGCTTACTCACGGATGTCACCACTTAAGATCCTAAACATCATATCATCCCTTTCTAGCAGTTGAAGTAGGTCCCTTATAGGGGCTATAAAGTGTCAGGATGATTTATCAGAATTCTGATCTATGGGAATTTTTTTAACACACAAATTAGTTAAGGTATATATAAGAAATAAAGTCTTCAATTTTCTACATTAATTGATATATAAAATGATATAAAATTGATATATAAAACAGGGCTGTTTTAAAGGGAAAGACAGTAAATACAGCCTTAAAAATGTATTCTCTGTAGCTTGTTTGAGTTCTACTCTTCAGAATAATGGTGATAGAAATATTGTTGCCATCCAAAGAGAAGAGTTGAACAAGTTGGTATAGCAAATACATAAATCTTGGAAAGTTAAAATATTTCAAGAAAATGCCTCATTTTGTGAAAGTTGCTCGAACAGCTTCCCTACCAACATTTGCCTAGCAACGGATTCATCTTTTCTTCTGCCAAGCATTCGTTCAGACCTTTGTCATCTGGTTCCTTCATTTATTAGACTATCTTTATTCTATATTATTCATTTAAAACCAGGCACTGACATAGGCAAGGGGGATAAACACACAAAAATATTGTTCTAGCCAAAAAGTAGTTTAAAATATAGCGAAAAGATCCACAAATGTACCAACAATTACACAATAATACCATCATTGCTACAATGGATACATATATATGCCAATTGTGTATGTACATATATATATAATACAGTAGGAACACAGGATAGTAGCTCCTAATCTGCCTGGAGTAATCTGGGTAGTGTCTCAGCACCTGCTCATACCTGTGCTGCCCAGCCAACCATCCCTGAAAATGAGTCTTGTCTGCCCCAGTTGGGGCTTATTTGAAAGGACTGGAGATCACTTAATGCAAAGATTGGGTAGCAAGGACTCGCAGGAAAACTAAGGAAGAAAGCAACACAAGAACTAGAGATCAAAACATGTTGAGATTTCTACTATCCTTACAGGTGGGCAACTATTATGTAATCTGTAATAATTTAAACAGTAGAGTCATGATGGTGGTTAAATAACTACAGATGAAGTGGCCTGAGGTCAGGGGCATAGGACATAATTTCAGCAGTCAAGAATTTCACCATATTGGTTGGCAATTTGCTGCTTGATCCCGTCTTCTTTATACCTTTCATCCACCTGAGAACTAGGTCTCAAACAACGTGGTCAGGTTTCCTTCTGATTGCTTCAAACAACTGAAGAATGATTGTGTAGGAAGAATCAAACATCTTTCTGGCAAAAGTTCTCTCTGAGTTGTAGTTGTATGGAAGTAAAATTTGAATCAAGGCAGTAGATACCAGAGAAATTAAGTTCCGGAGATGCTCACATGGGTCCCTGCTCACTGTGATTCTCTGACCTTAGCCAGACTCTATATCCTGCCCACCGGCCTTGTACTCAGATCTGCTCTTTCTGTCCCATTTTTCTGTGCTCTATTCTAGATGATGCTCACAATCTGAACCTTGACTGAATGTTGTTATTGGTTGGTATCTTCCAAGGGATATATCTCCCCCATTCTCTATATCCCAGAGAAAGGGGACTCCTACCACTGATACAACCTTAGTCTTTATCTACTTTGCTTGCCTTTTCCTTCCTATATCTATTTGGAATCAGTTATTAAAGTTTCTTTGGACTCTCACTCTGACAATTTTATATTTCTTCTATTCCTGGCTTTTGGCAATGAATAAAAATTTCTAATGTTAAATAATGACACCCACTAAACCAGCTGCTTAATTTTATATACACACACACATAACATATGTATATTTTATATATATATGGATATATGTATATAATGTATATATACCCTTATATTTATGTATATATAACATATACACATAATACACACCCTTAAACAAGGGTGATATATGACTAAATGTAACAGTTGCCTACCCTTGTTTAGGTTATAGTGTTTATTATTTTTTCTTTTATTCTTCCATAAAACAGTGCCTATATTGCTTACTCTGTACCAGGTACTGCTCTTAACAATTCATGTATATTAACTCACTTACTTCCTGTAACAATCTTATTGAGTTAGCTACTATTATTATCCCTATTTTATACCTGGGGTAAAAAACAAACCAAAACCTAAGGTATTAGGAAGTTAAATGACTTTCTCAAGGTTCCAAAGCTACTAGGTGAGAGAGCTAGATTCACATCCAGGCAGTCTGGCTCTGTGTTCAAGATTTTAAAGAGTGACTCCATCAGACAGGAGTTTTAGAAAGTCCTTATGACAGCACTAAAAATGGACGGGTTTCAGGGGAGAGGGTTGTGATATGGAAAGGAAAAATAAAGACAGAGATACCGGTTAGGAGACTGTTTAAATAATAACGACAAAATTTTGAATTTAGGCAGTGTCATTGGAGATGAGAGGAGAGAAGTGCTGAGACGGAATCAATAGGACACAAGGACTGACTAATAATATGGTGTTGACTTATCCTGACATTTTTGATGGCATAAGAATAAAAAAAATGATTGACAAAACTTCTTTCAAAAGTCAAGGGATAATACTCGACTTCACTTGGTTTTCAGTTATTAAAAATTCCATCTCTTATGTCCTCTAAGAATAGGTTGATATCTTTTCCCTAGGGCTTCATTTCCTCAAGTCCGATTAAATCCTTGAAAATCACATCTAAAATAGTCTTTGCATTCCAGATTTATGTTGAGCTAAACTAAAAAGAAACACATGAACAGTAAATGGCATGGCATTTTGCAGTTGTCACTATTAATATATGGTAGATGCTATTTGAATATAAGACTAAAATAAATGTGTCGTTTCAAACATGTTTGCTTGTTCGATCTTTTAGATTCATGTTTTTAAAGGAAAGGAACCCATATCATAGGTTTTATTATTTTGTGTAAAATTATGACAAAAATTAGTCATGATTATGTATTCTATTACATGATAACGTTATTCTTGTCATATTCCTGTAGTTAGACATTTTGAAAAGTCTTCTCTCTCAGTTTCCACATATGACAACCTTTTTATGCAAGTGCTTCTTCCATTGATACTAATAGTTAAAGAATATCAGAGAAATTAACTCATAATTTTTAGTTGAACTATGATCATTCAGATATATTGAGTAAAATATAAAAAAAGTATTCCTAGCTCACAGCAATCATTGCACCATTATTATTTCTATTAAACTTACTAATCTATGCATATTTTCAGATCCTAAAGCAACATATTTACAAGTATCTTTCACTAACTTTTCAAAGGTAGGAAGTGTAGATTCTCTTTAAACAATCTTTTTATTATTCTAAGATCCAAATTCATTTTAAAATATATTTTGTCTTATTTTGTAGCCAAGCAGAGTTTCATAAATTTAGTAATTAAACACTAAAAGATGTTTTACATGTTTGCAATGCATTATATGCAAATTTGCCATGACATTGTATATTTATAAAAACAAAGATAAAAATTATTCATGAAATTAAGATAATATTATTATAAAGTAATTTTTACCAAAACCTGTGTTCCAGGTGGTACATCTTAACACTCTATAACCTTAGGCAAGTTACTTAAACTTTCTATTCTTCAGTTTCATTATGTTCAAAATGAGAATAATACTACCTGCTTCATAGGGTTATTTTAAATGAGTTAATATGTGTAAAGCACTTAGAATAATTCCTGGGACATAGTGGGTGCTAAAGAACAGGTAGCTACTGCTTGTATATTATCATGGGGATAAATCTCATCTTGTAAAGTGCTTTGCTGAAAATGGACTGTGGACAATACAAAAACAGTTCTTTATAATAGTCAATATTTTAAAAACTAATTACATAAACGTATATATATATACATTTCACGAGAAATCACTGTGCTGCTCAGTCACAAGCACTTCTCAGCTTTTTTGGACAAGGATTCTAATGAGGCCACTTTGAAAAGTGTTCTGGGGCAAGGAAGAGCAAAGCAATGAGGCATAAACACATGAGTAGATTGACCAGTATCTAATTCTCACAGTTAAACATGTAGGGACTTGAGTACATGGATGGTAGATGGATGGAAATGTGTGAGGGTTAGTAAAGCAAGACAGAAAAGAAAATCAGAAAACTGGTCAAGTTTCCAGATGATCTTTCCCAGCCAAGATGAAAGACACAGAATCAGAATACCAGAAAAAAAGCAACTCAGTTTAAGACAATCCAAGGAGAGAAAAATATTCACAATATTCTTTTTCATCCAGAAAAAGTGTAGATTGTTCAGTTTTTAAAACAGACCCTATATGATCAAGCAAGATTACTTACCAGTTATAAATGTTATCATTTCATTAAATTCCATATAAATTTAATCATTCCTATAGGGAATGATTAAAATATCAGAAAGCATCAACCACAAAAGTCAGCTGAAGAGGATTCTCATAGGCAGTATTCTTAAATTAGAATTGCATATATTTAATTTGATAAAATTCCTTTTGAAAGAAAAATAACATTTTGTAAAGTCCATACATGATCATTTTTAAGTTTACAGTAATACCCCAAAGTACATATTTATTAATAAAGTTATCCCACTTTCACCACCCATAAACAACAGAACTTTGCCGTGGTGACTGCAGACATCTCTGTATGCATTCACACAGAAAAAAAAAGGGGTAAAGACTACAGATAGACAGACAGACTGATAACAATCAATATGAAGATAGAGGACATTTTTGAACTCTGGGTAGATATTTACAATAATATGTATTTTTAAATGTTTCTAAAATTAAGGGCAGAAATATTAAAAATATTGATGTGAGTGTCATTTTTAAAGCTTCATGTTAATACTTAGAGAATTGATTGTCTCCCTGATATGAAATATGAGGAAATAGTGAACTTATACTCCTAGACCCTCTGTCTACTCCCTTCCTCCAGGGATAAAAAGATATTTAAAGTGTTTTATTCATATAGCTATTTTTAAAAATAGCATTTGCAGTTTTTCTTATAGGACCATATTTTATATTTTAATGGATTTAATGCTCAATAAATAATAAAATAATCAGACAGATTTCCTTCAAAATTTAGTTCACAAACGCTACTACATTCCTTGAATCCTTTCATGTTTGTGAATGCCTAATAGTGTTGAAGCTTAAATACTTTTGATTGGATATAATCTTATTGAACATTGTGTGCTGATAGAGAAGTCTGAAGCCATCTTGATTTTTTTCCCTTGTAACTTGTTTGTTCTGTCTGTATGCCTCAGGGTGGAAAAAATAAAAAGTTTATCTTGAAATCCAACTACTTAACAAGAATATGTCAACATGTTGATCATTGTTATTTAGAAATGATGTCCAGTAATGTCAATCTATATTTAAAAATACCAAATATCAAAAGAACACATGACTATATTTTTGAAGGCTAAATTATTTGTTATATTTTCTTGAGCTTGTCATGGAGCAGTTCTGAGTTTACTCAAGCAAATAAATAACTAAATTTTAAAGAAGAACAAGACCTCCAAGGAAAGACAGGGCAAATCCACTCTTTCACCTGTGGCAGAAAGTGGGAGAAATATGTAGCTACCATACAAGCAAGTAAGAAGAAATCAGCTAAAATTTTAACACAATCTTATGGCCATGGGAATTATTAAAGGCCAAGTTTGAAACACCTGGGGAACCCAGAAAAAAAGAGGGGTTTGCTCTGACTTGCAAGCTCTTCTTTAGTGGTCTCCACCAGGTACTCACAATGAAGGTTGGGACAGAGCAGGAATTCAAAGAAAGTCGTAGAAATGCAGATGTGGTTGTTGGGGATGGAAGAGACAGACTCCAAAGTTGTCTTCTTTCCTGGACCTTCATTTCATACTAAGAAAAACTTTTACTCAACTGGAAGAGGAGCAGCAGAATTTTTCACCATCAGGACACAGGCATAAAATCCATTATTCCAAGAAAGACATGTAAGCAAGATCCCTCTGGAGGAGAGGTATGAAACCAGCTTTAGCCCAGGAAGCTGTATTGATATCCCACTGGGGTAGAGATAGAAAACTTCTATCCAAAACCACAGATACAAAGCTCAGTTTGAATGGCAGTATAAGAAAGGCCAGGAATGCTGAAAATGCTTCACCTCTGGGGTCCAGGTTCTTAGGATCTGCTTAAGACAGAAGGTGGACTAAACTAACAGAAAATATCTTGACAAAAACAGGAACCTAGCACTAAGTAAGAAGCAACACCAGTATAACACTGAGAGAGGAGTAGGGATGTAGCAATGCTTACCTGTAGCACAAGTTTGAAGGAACTGCCAAAAGCTCAAAGTGACTATGAATGTTGAGAAATATACGCCAGCACACATTAAGAATGAAGTAAGAGGCAACCTACCACTGGAGCAATTTCAATCATGATATCAACAATAAAACTTAGACCAAACTCAGCTGACCAGATTGACTCAAACTTTATTCTAGATGCCTGACAGAAGAAGAGCTATGCCCACTGATGCGCATAAACTTTATTTTCATCAGCCTATTCTGTTATTCACTACACAATATCTGGAATTCCATCAAAAATTGAGACACATAAACCAAGCAAGCAATGTGACCTATTGTCAGCAAATAAACAATCACTAGACCCAAATAAAAGTGACCCAAATGGTGAAGCTATCAGTCTGGATTTTGGAATAACTATGATTCATATGTTAAAAGATTTAATGGAAAAATTGAATGACATTGATGAACAGATAGACAATCTCAGCAGAGAAATTAAAACCATAGAAAAACGTCAAACAAAAATGTTAAAAATAAAACCATGATATCATTGATGGAGAATTCTTTCAATAGGATCATCAGAAGAATAAAGAAAGCTAAAAATCAGGAAACTTGAATTTATGTCAATAAAACTTATCCAAAATGAAACAAAAAAAAGAAAAAGACAGAAAATAAAATACCAGAGTGTCCAGTCATGAGACAATATCAAACCATTTAAATCTAAGATATGTACAATTAGAGACCCAGAAGAAGACAGAAGAACAAAGAACATCAGACTTCTCATCAGAAACTATGCAAACCAGACATAAAGCACTAAAAGAAAAGAAAAACAAACTTTCAACCTAGAATTCTATCCCAGCAAAAATACCTTTAAAAATAAAATAAAGGCAAAATGAAGACTTTGCTAGACAAAAAAAGCCGAGAAAATTTACCGCCAGAAAAACTGCCATAAGAAATGTTGAAGGAGGTTCTTCAGACACAAAGACTAGGATACCAGACGAAAACTTGGATCTACACAAATAGAAGAGTGCTTAGCAATGGTAAAAAGAAAGTAAATACAAAATATGTTTTTTTTCTAAATTTTACTCGCTTGAAAATAATCAACCATCTAAAACAAAGTAATAACACAGTCCTGTGGTGCTTATAACACATGCAAAATTCAAATGTATGACAAACATACCATGAAGGATGACATGAAGGAGTTAGAGCATATTGTAAGGTTTGAACACTGTGTGAAATGATCTAATATTGTTTAAAAGTAGACTATGATATATTAATGTTGTATAGTTTAAGTGTTGATGAAACCAGTAAAATTTGCAGAAATAAAACTAAGAAGTCAATAGGGGAAAGAATACGGAATCATAAAATAATTATTGTTTTGTTTTTCAGAACAAGAAATAAAAGGAAAAAAGAATAGATGGGACAAACAAAAACAACTAGCAAGATCGTAGATTTTAATTCAATCATATCAATTATAATAAACTATATAGTTTATTATACTAAGCTATAACAAATATTCTAAACACCCAGTAAAAACAGATTAGATTTTTAAAAAAATAAAGAAATTATATGCTGCCTAAAAGAAATCTACTTTAAATATATAAACATATATATGTTAAAATTAAAATGATGGGAAAGATGTTCAATACAAACAGTAATTAGAAGAAAGATGGGTTGGCTATACTAATATCAGGCAATATAGACATCTGAACAAAAACTATCAGAAATAGAGAGGGAAAATTCATAATGATGAAGAGACCAACTAAGATATAACAATTTCATGTGTATATGCACATTTTTTTCAAAATATATGAGGAAACTGATAGAACTGAAAGGAAAAGAGACAAGTTAACAATTACAGATAGACACTTCACTTCCTTCCCAGAGACAGGAAAACATTAAGGATATATAAGACTTGAACAATGCCATCAATCAACATGACCTAACTGACCACTCCAACAAACAACAGTAGAATACACATTATTTTCAAGCACGCATGAAACATTCACCAGGTGACTGTATTTTAGACCCTACACCAAAATTTAACAGACAAAGAATTAGACACAAAAACTGAATAAACTAGAGTAAATAACAAAAAAAAATCTGGAAAATTCCTCAAGCAAACATACTTCTAAATAAGTTGAGTCAAAGAGAAAGTCACAAGGGAAATCAAGAAATATTTTGGATTGAATAAGAAATACAAATAAAAATGTGTGAGATGCAGCTATAGTGCCTAAATGAGAGTTTATAAAGCATATGCTTATATAAGGAAACAAGAATCCAAAGTAAATCTAATCCTGCACTTTGAGAAACTATAAGGAGAAAAAATTAAATCCAAAGGAAGAAGGAAGGAAATAATAAAAATTGGACAGAACATGAATATAAATACAAATATAAAAACAATAGAGAAATATTTGCAACAGACACTGATAAAGGACTTGTATACAGAAAATATCATGAACTCTCACAATTTGCCAAGGAAAACATAAACAACCAACTGAAAAAAAAAGGACAAAGACTTGCACAGACATGCTAGCAAAGACATGGATAGCAAATAAGCATGTGAACATAAAGTTACTCAATATCATTACTCGTTATGGAAATGAAAATTAAAACCTTAATGAGATATCACTATATATCTATTAGAATGGCTATAAAACAAACAAACTAACTAAAATAAACACCTGACGATTTTAAGTTCTGGCCAGGATGAGGTGCAATTAGGGTGCTCATTCATTGTTGTGAGAAGGCAAAATGGTACAACCACCTTGAAAAATAGTTTTGCAATATCATATCAAGTAAAACACACACTATCATATGATCCAGCAATTGCACTCCTAGGAATATAATACTTCTCCAAGAGAAATGAAATGAGATACAAAATACAAAAATTTGTTGATGAAAGTTTTTAGCAGTTTTATTCATAATTGCCAAAGAATGGGAGAGAATCCAAATGTTAATCAATTGGTGAGAGAATAAATGAATCGTGGTAGAGCTAAATAATGGCATAATATTCATCAAGTAAAAGGAAATAACTGCACTCAATAACAATGATGAACCTCAATGGCATTAAGAGAAAAAGTCAAATTCAAAAGGTTACCTACTATAAGATTCCATGTATATAACTTTCTATGAAAGGCAAAACTGTAGGGACAGAAATCCTATTAGTGGTTGCCAGTGAGTGGGGGAAGGGATCGACTGCAGACTGACACACAGATCCTTCTGGGGTAATGAAATTTTGTATATCTTCATTATGGTGGTGGTTATGCAAATGTATTTGTTGGTCAAAGTTCATAAGACTGTACACTTATAGGTGAATTTTACTCTATGTAATGAAATAGAGTATTATTCTTATTTTTTAATAAATATTAAAAAAATAAGAGGAAATGGGAAAATCTAGGTAGTAGATATACAGGTTTTACTGCATATTTTTCTCAACTTTGTTCTACGTTAGCAAGTTTTCATATAAAATGTTGAAAAATTGGAAACAAGTTTATTTTCCCCTCAAAGTCAAATGCTTATGATAAGACCAGGAGATAAAAATTTATTACAAGGAAAAAATAAAACAAATTAATTTAGCATAAACAAATTGCATAGTATATTAATCATTTTCCACTTAGGATCATGTGAGCAAGTAGTAGACTCTAAATAAGATGCAACATTATGAACAATAATGAAGTCATAATAATTCACATTTGTATTTAACTTATAGTTTATATACTGTACTTTACCTACATGATCCCTTTTGATCTAAAGGATGAGTTAAGTCAGGTAAAGAATGGCAATACAGATCCAGAAACTGACACACAGAGTAGTTAAGCAACTTGCCTTAGGTCTATAAGTCAAGGCCTATAACTCCAAATCTCATGTCATTTTTTTCTATATCTTTTTATATTGAAGCACAATAAACATTCAGAAAAATGCACATATTGAAACACTATATATATTCAGAAAAGTGTTCATATAAAGGTCCAGTTCAATAGATTTCACAAACACCAGATAACCAGAACTGAGATCGATAAATAGAATATCCCCAGCACGCCAGAGGTACCTTAATTCTTTTTAAGGGGGATCAGTATATGAAATAAATTTTTATAAAACATCTAATTTTGTGGTCTTATCACTAATATAAATAACTTTCCCTTTGAGTGTCCTTTAAGTAGTCAACTATTTTACTACATTTAAAATGTGATTTTATTTATAAGGCATTTATTTACACACAGCTTTTTAGGAACATTGATTTAGGCAGACCATTAGGAAAATACCCCCAAATAACATCTATTGGTAGTCACCATTTATAAAATTACTAAGACAGTCTACATAAAAGTTTACCATATTAATTGCTTCTAGCCATAAACATGGTTAGAGGGCATTGACTAATGGGATTCATATCAGTGGTCAAATACAATTCTTAAGACATTTATTAAGCATGCACAAGATGACCTTAATGTTCCCCTCAGCTTGACTAGACTTTGGACAGGTACCTTTCTGACTGTAGAAATAAGCCCAGAATAAACTCATGTATATAAGGTCAACTAATATTTGATAAGGGAGCCAAGAATACTCAATGGGGAGAAACAGTCTCTTTACTAAATTGTTCTGAGAAAATCAGATATTTACATGCAAAAGATTGAAAATAGACTCCTTTCTTATACCACTCACAAAAATTAACTTGAAATAGATCAAAGACTTAAATGTAAGACCTGTATCCATTAAACTTCTAGAAGAAAACAGGGAAAAAGCTTCCTGACATGTTTCTTGGCAAAGATTTTTTGGATATGATACATAAAGCTCATGCAACAAAATAAAAATTACACAAGTGGGACTACATCAAACTAAAAAGCTTCTGCACAGCAAAAGAAGTTATTGACAAAATGAAAAGGCAACCTACAGAATGGTAGAAAATATTTGCAAACCACACATCTGATAAGGGATTAATATCTAAAATATATAAAGAACTCATACAACTCAATAGCAAAACACCAAATAATCCAACTAAAAAATGGGCAAAGGACCTGAATAGACATTTTTCCAAAGATAGTCAAATTGTCAACAGGTACCTGAAAAGGTGTTTGACGTCACTAATCATTAGGAAAATGCAAATCAAAACCACCATGATATCTCACCTTACACCTATTAGAATGTCTAGCATCAAAAAGATAAGAGATAAATGTTGGCAAGAACATTGAAAAAAGGGAACACTTGTACACTGTTGATGGGAATGTAAATTGGTACAGCCATTATGGAAAATAGTATAGAGGTTCCACAAAAAATTAAAAATAGAACTACCATACTATCCAGCAATTCCACTTCTGGATATTTATCCACAGGAAACAAAGTCACTATCTCGAAAAGGTATCTGCACTCCCATGTTCATTGCAGCTTTATTTACAATAGCCAAGACATGGAATCAACCTAAGTTGAATAGATGAATAGATGAAAGAAAATGTGATATAAACACACACTCACACACACTGGAATACTATTCAGCTGCAAAAAAGAAGGAAATCCTGCCATTTGTGACAACATGGATGTACCTTGAGGGCATTATGCTAAGTGAAATAAGTCAGTGTAAGACAAATACTGTACAAGCTCACTTGTTAAATGTGGAATCTAAAAAACAAAGCAAAACAGAACAAACAAACTCATCAATATAGAAAATAAATTGATGGTTGCCAGAGAGGGTGGGTAGCAAGGAGAGTGGGAGAAATGGATGAAGGTATTCCAAAGGTATAACTTCCAATTATAAGATAAAGTTCTGGGGATGCAATGTACAACATGATGACTCTAGTTAACAATACTGTATTGTATATTTGAAAGTTGCTGAGAGTAGATCTTAAAAGTTCTCATCACAAGGAAAAAAAATTTGTAACTATTTGAAGTAATAAATAACTAAACTTAATTGTAATCATTTTACAATATATACATATAGAAAATCATTATGTTATACACCTTACACTTATACAATGTTGTATGTCAAATGTATCTCAAAACAAGTGTAAAAAAATAAGAAAAAAAAAGGATCTGGAAACTCTCTCTCTTTGAAATGCAATCATCATGAAAGGGACAGTCCCCATATCTCAGTCTCTGTGGGACAGTAGAAGCGCAACTTGGATATGCACCAAATAACAAACACAGATGGTGGCAATCACACTGACCAACCCCAGTCCTCCAACATCCTCTAGTACTTTTCTACTAGCTCACCTCAGTGCTTAAAAACTCTCTTATCTTTTCTTTTAGGGGAGTCCAGTTCAATCCCTCTCCCCTATTGTAATAGTCTTAAGTCAAGTCTTTGCTTAACTCCCTCCGGTACAATTTTTATTCTACAAGCACCTACTATACTCTAGGTAATAAGCCATAATCTCAGGCCTTGGATCTACTCAACTAGATAACCAAGCAAATATAAACGAGTGTGATAAGTACAATGTTTATATACAAATGTGCTATAAAAAAACAGTTAAAGGAGGGTTTTTTTTCCTGGAGTAGGAGGGGTTTTAAGGAAGTTATACAGATTAAAAAACAAAGTTGAACCACGAAGAAAACATGCTTACCTAGGATACATCATATGAAGGGAATTCTCGGCAGACAAAAGAGCATGAATGGGGGCCGACCCATGGCACAGTGGTTAAGTTCATGCGCTCCACTTTGGCGGCCTGGGATTTATCAGTGCAGACCTACACTGCTCATCAAGCCATGCTGTGGTGGCGTCCCACATACAAAATAGAGGAAGATGGGCACAGATGTTAGCTCAGGGCCAATCTTCCTCATCCAAAAAAAATTAAAAAGAACATGAATGACAATATGGAGGCATGGAGTTCATGATGTTTGGGGAATAAGAGGTCAAGAGTTGCTGCAACATAATATAAACGTTGTCTGAACCAAAAAGTAAGAGTTGGAGTGGCTAGAAAGACTGACTGCATTCAGGTTATAGAAATGACTAAGTAATCCTAAGTAGTTTGGACTCTAGGAATTGGGATGTGAATACAAGTAGTATATCAAGAAGCGATTAGATGTTTTTGAATATTCCTCTGCTAGCAGTGTAAAGGTTGATGTGCTGGTCAAGTGGATCTCCAGCAGGACATGGGTGGGAGAAAGCCCTAATTAGTAGAATTTACAGATTTCCCTGGTGTAAATACTCCCACTGTAGCTGATTTCAAGCTGCCAATGGTTTAATAACCAGGTTTCAGAATTCCTGAATATTTAAAAACTGTGTTCTCATGAGCCAGTACAGATTGCTCTAGAATAACCACTGGTGGCAGAAGAAGAGAATGGGCTTTGTCTAGGTGAAATAAATGAGGATACAGACTCATAAAACAACTGTGGGTATGGATTGGAGAGAACTCATTCAAAGGACATCACAGAAGTAAAGCTAATAATCCATATCAGAGGTATTATTCACATTATAAAACAGCCTTTTCTTTAAGGATCCTTTAAATAATCAGCTATTTAAAGGTCAAATATTGTGTGTTAGAGATCGAGTAACGTGCCCATAGTCACCAAATTTGCCAGTGGTAGAGCTTGGATTTGAACCCAGTCTGCCCGGTTCCAGTGTCTCATACATAGGATTAGGAGCTCAACTCAGGTTCATCTGGAAAATAAACCTAACACGGTTGCTCTGATGCTTATGTAAAATAATATATATCCAAAGCACCGAGGACAACACCTGACACCTATAAACATTTACGAAATTACAGCTAGCATTGTTAATAATTACCATTATCCTTGTTTTACTACAATCATCACATTTAGTTGCATTTGTTAGGAGAGTGATGGAAAATAAATCAGGAGGTGCACATACGGAAAGCAATTTTCTACGCTTAAAAAGTTTACAAGGTGGGGAGAATAGTGGATTTAAAATACTGTGGATTTTGAATTGTATTCCTTAATCTTTTTTCCTCCAAGTATAAACCAAATCTTACAAACAAATCAATATGTCTTGGAATACAGGCTTCTTTTATGTCATCACAGTGTGGGGATAGGCTTACCTGGTGATGATAAGCTCATCAAACATTCCCCCAGGTTAAAAGCTAAGATAATGGTGCTGTAAACACACAAACATTATTCTTCCTGTTTTCCTACTAAAATCAGAAGTAGAATTAAGTTTTAAATTATGCTGGTAATGATTCATTACTCAAGTAACCGAAAACTCTTGTTTCCCACGGAATAACTCACAAGGGAGAAAGACACCAACGTCCAGCTCAGCTTTGACCACTGGAGATTATAAAACGTGTTGTCCATGTCACATATCATTGGGTTTTGGCATCTGTGCAAAGAATTAGCTGTATCTCCAGTGAGATAAACCTTTTAATCTATATACAGAGCAAGAATCTTTTGGGCCACAGCTTTATAGCCTGTGGTGCTTTGGACCTACAAATAAATCACTCACAAGATAGAAAATTTGGCAGAAAATTTTGGACTCTAAAATAGCCTGCAAACTATTTAATTTTAAAAATTCAATAACTGCTATCAAACACACATGATGAAGATGAATATATCTCCTGCAATTTTCACAGTTTGGCACACCAGAGAATACCTACGAGACAAGGTCACCAGAGCTGGGATTGTGTTTACACTTTTGAATTTAAGTCCTTGATAAATAAAATATCTTCACTCAAAATTGAAACATACATTCATAAACAAGAATCAACACACAATAAAGTAATGCTTCTGACTCTCAACAATTCATAGAAACACTCAATGAAAATCAATGCCAAAGAAAGCATGTCACATTACTTACTGCAGGAAAATTGCTTCATTATATAATTACATTCTTTTTACATTCAGTATTTTTATTTAATGTTTATTATTATTTGTCACCTTAAGTTTCAGCTGTGGCATACACATTCTCACTGTGAAAGCAAACAGTGAGTCATTTGTTATTTTGTTCTGATCATAAATATGCATACTACAGCTTTTATAATAAAAATTATAACTGTTTTGCATGTAAGCATGAAAAGGATGTTTGCAACCAAAGTGTGATGTTTCAAGGAAAAATTTATTTAAATTCTGGCACAGAGGACAAGTTAATTTCTTTTCTAGGCAGTCTTATGTGGAATACTCAAATATTTGCCCTATCTCTGCGGTGAACTTTGATTCTGTCTGTTTAAAAGGAAAGGGGATTCCCATTATGAGAACTATGTGAGATAGAATTTTGTATGGCATCTGTTTGGAATCTTTTTCCCCTTAACCATCCCAAGTTGAAATTTTAATTCAAATCCGTGAAAGTCAGTTGCCAATTGGTCTCACAGACACTGTGGTATGACTTCACTCCACCTTCTGAATCTTATGTGCACCCCTTATGGAGTGGCTTGTGATAGAAAGCGGTTTTAAGAAATAGCACATTAATAGAAAATTTGCAGTACAGTAAGGCCAACAGATCAGGAAAATGATTGCCATTGAAAACAGTAATAAACTGGGGCCAGCCTGGTGGCATAGCAGTTAAGTTTGCGTGTTCCACTTTGGTGGCCTGGGGTTTGCTGGTTCGGATCCTGGGCACGGACCTACTCACTGCTCATCAAGCCATGCTGAGGTGGCATCCCACACAGAAGAGCTACAACTCTTCAACTATGATACACAAGTACATACTGGGGCTTTGGGGAGAAAAAAGTAAAAAAGAGGAAGATTGGCAATGGATGTTAGTGCAGGGCCGATGTACCTCAAAAAAAAAAAAAAAAGAAAAGAAAATAGTAATAAACTATTAGTCACAATTCCCAAGAGGAGGAAGTATGCCACACCACAGGAGGCCACATAGGGAAACACTGAGGATCAGGTCTGTCAGGAGGCAGAGGGAGGGAGAGGAACTGTGGGCAAGGGTCTTTATTGTGGTTTCCTTGGGAAGGAACAGGTGAGGCAGGGTAAGCAGATTTAGGACTGGCTAGTTTGAGTAATTTCAGTGGGCTCTGGGGCAAAGGGGCTATCCCTAGTTGTCTGTTACCTGGCCCTAGAGGTCATTAAGGCAGATGTGTAGTGGCCTGGAGCATGAGAGCCCAATTGGTTGGGGAAGTGAACTCTGGATTGGTTGATTTGTATTCAAAAAATAGGTCCCCAGGAGGATGACTCCTCTGGAGAAGGGGGGTGGGGCAATGAGGAAGGCAGGGGTCCAAGGAAAAGTGATTCAGGCATATTATCTGGTTCTCCAGAATGAGGCGCGTCTATCATATACATGCCAGACAGATAGTAAACTATCAAGCTTACAGGAGCTACAAATCTGGTTCATACAAGAAGGATGACTAACCAAAATACAACCGAAGCATTTAACATATGTAGTGGGTGCTGTTGGTGGTCCACTCCAGTTCCCTTCACAGAGCTATTGAACCAATGAAGCTGTGAGGATTAGCTGCTAAGGACTCACAGGTTTCTCCTCTGGAGAACTGCCCTCAGCTTGTGTGTATCAGAATTACCTGGAGAGCTTGTTAAACTACAAATTGCTTGGTCCGGCACCCAGAGCTTCTGATTCAGCAGCTCTGGGCTGAGGCCCAAGAAACGATAATTTCTAACGAGTTCCCAGGTGATGCTGATCCTGCTGGTCTAGGGACTGTACATTGAAAACAACTGCTCTAGACTGACAGGCGTCACCTCCCCCAGGGATTCCTGGGAGGTTGTACCCTCCAGAGTCAGTGACTGACTGACAGGGGCTGTAAAAGTCCAGCCACCTTGTCTCAAACCAGGACAATTCTAGGGTGCTATTCATTCTCCAGAGATCCACATGAGATCAAGCTGTGGCTAGACTTTGATTGACTCCAGATTTTTACCAAGGTTCTTTCCCTACCCAGAGCTGCTTCCCTCACTTCCTTACAGGTTTCTCCTTAGTAAACCACTTGCACAATATACACCACTCAGTTTTTGTTTAGGAAACCCAACCTAAGAAAACATATTTTTACCAAAACTATCTTTTTTTATTATCAAAACTACATCTGAGAATTATTTTACCATTTTAGAGTTTGTTTACCCTCAATATTCCTCTTGATCCTCAAACACAGCAATGGTTTTGAGAGTGGTCAGTAGTAGCCAAAATCCTCAGAAAGATAGCAAGTATAAATGGTGAAAAAAAATTAAAGGTAATTGAGGTTATTTATATGGAGCATAGAGGGCAAAAAGAGAGATTAGTTAGTTATCCTTGTTAGAAGCATCCAGTGTCTACTTACCATTGGCATTGTTCTTACGAGGCAAATTTAAAAAGGAATGAATTCAGGGCTGGCCCAGTGGTGTGGTGGATCCTGGGCTCCCGGACACAGACCTAAGCACCATTTATCAAGCCATGTTGTGGCAGGTGTCCCACATATAAAGTAGAGGAAGATGGGCATGGATGTTAGCTCAGGGCCAATCTTCTTCAGCAAAAAGAGGATTGGCAACAGATGTTAGCTCAGGGCTAGTCTTCCTCACCCCCCCGCCCCCTCCCCCCAAAAAGAAATGATTCTGCCTTCTGGCACTTTACACTATAAGGTCTTGTCTGAAAACATATTTACATTCTGGGAGGGGATGAATTCATGCAGTGAGTATCATGGACAATATTTTGTTATCTAAACTAACTCCCCACAGCTGATTCGTTTTAATTAATGGGTTGTAATTAAATTATATGCATGAATGAATAAATAAATTAATATACATTTAATAATCTAAATATGTCAGATACTGGGCTAGTTATTTTCTCAGATATCATTTAGTTAATCCTTATGATTAAGGACTCCAAACAAGTTTTCGGAAAACACAAAAAATTCTGTGTATTTTTAAAAGATTGAATAAATAAACTTGGGAAGGAGCACAAAGCCATGTAGTATTGCTATTTTCCTGTCAATAATATAATACTAAGTGATCTTAATGAATTAATATATGGTTGAAGAATAATTAATGTAATGCCTACCACTGATTTTGGCAAGACATCGCAGAACCTGGGACTGCTTCTCCCTCACTCCATTCCAAGCTTTTGAACAGAACTTATCTCATTTAATTCTGACTCTGGAAGGAAAAACAGCGAGTGTTTTTGACTTGTACTTTCTTATCAGAGCCAGAACAGGTGATGGATGAGGTGGAATAGTGTGAAAAAATTTGAGTAGATGCTTCTTAAATTACTATTAAGGACAATTCATGCAGTGTATTTGTGCAATTCATGCGCCAACCCAGGAGGCTCCAAGGCTATGATTTAAGAGAGAGTTTGGTCTCATCTGACTTTTTTGTGATGCAACATGTTGTAATGGAAAGAATCCAATATCATGTGTTTAAAATCTTGTTTTCCTGGGGCCGGCCAGGTGGCTTTGTGGTTAAATTTGCGCATCCTCTTTGGCCCGGGGTTTCGCAGGATCCCGGGTGCGGACACACGCACCGGTTGTCAAGCCGTGCTGTGGCGGCGTCCCATATAAGGTAGAGGAAGATGGGCATGGATGTTAGCCCCAGGGCCAGTCTTCTTCAGCAAAAAAGAGGAGGATTGGCAACGGATGTTAGCTCAGGGCTAGTGTTCCTCACACACACACAAAAAGAAAAAATAAAATCCCCTTTTCCTGTTTACGTTTGATCTAAATCAAGTTGTAATTGTTCTGGGTCTCAATTTCTTTATCTCTAAATTGGTGATCATAATGCCTATCTTGATAGTATGGTTGTGAAGATAAATAAAGTGATATATGTAAATTTCTATACACTATAGCCAAAATGTCACAGGTTCACAACAAATATTAATTTCCCCTACTTTTAACTCTATCCTTATCTCCTTTCTATCAACACATATTCTGTACTCCAGTCAAACCAAACCATTACCATCCATAACCAAATCCTGTGTTATCTAGCCCTTATACCTCTTTACGCCTCATGCTGGTCACCTTATTTGGTTTTATCTCTATTTTTTTGCAGACTTTATGAACTAGCTTCCCTGATTCTTTAATGAAGTGTGGTTGATTCCTCCTATGAATATCCAATAATACATCTCTCATGACATTTAGCCCATTTGCCATGTATTATTCTTGTACACAATTACTTCTTCGAAGTTACTGAGTGCAGTGTTTCATTCCACCTACAGTAGGTTCGCCTTGTATATGTCCCGGTTGAAATTATCACACGAAATAGCGTGATAACTATACTAGTAGTTATCTGCTTGTTTATCTGCCTCCCACGCTACATCATAAGGTCTTGGAACGGACTATGTATTTTCTCTATTTCCCTCTATATATTCTCTCTATATATTCTATTTCTCTAAATTTCATTTCAGTGGTGTACTCCCACTTTTGCAACAACATGAGATTTTCCATTGTAGAGGTATATATCCCCAAGTCCATGGTTTATTCTGGCAAATTCAGCGGAAGTTTTAATATGTTTAATGATTTAACAACTAAAATCAGTGGCTAGTAGTCTGAAAGAGGAGCATTTGATAGCAAACCTTCAAACAATGATCGAAGAGCTCTTATTGCTCTCTATCTTCTCTACAAGATAGTTATAGTTAATGGAGCCATAGGCTGTTAGATCCCAAGGACCTGGAATCTCCAAGAATTAACTTACAAGTTATAGTCAGGTGGACTTAAAAGCATCCACCAGGTCATTGGAGTTGGGGATCCCAGGCTCCCTCCTCTTAGCTGGTGACCCTCCTATCTTCCTTCTAAATTTCCTCAATCTCTGTAGCTGTCTTTGCTAACTTTTGCTTCGTGAATCTGACTCTACTTCCTAGTGTTTCTCACTATGACTTGTTATCCTCACTTGGATCTCTTGACTGCTTTATATTTTGCTCGAGAGCAAGGTCACTGTGTTTTTGATGCCATTTTGATACCTAATGCCCCACTGTTTTCCATTCATTTTTTTCAGTACTGACCATAGCCTGACTGCTCAACTCTTTTTATCATTACAGCAAAAACTGATTTTTTTCCTATGAAAATGACCCTATAAAAATATAGATGTAAAAAATTTCTTTCTTTTCCCAGCCATAACAGAACTTGTGCTGACTTATTTGGGTCCTTGTCATCATTTTGCCACTTCAGGTTATTTATTGTGTGAGCAATGTTGGGGAAATGGGGTGTACTTTTCCTCAGGCATCTTAGGGAACAGGGACTCTAGAGGCCTTCCCAGGTCCTCACAGCCTATAACTTTCTAAAAACCAATTCACAGGCAAAATCTGAATCTGAATCTGCCATGTAGACACCACGAAGAAAGAGCTGGATAAAAATTTTGAAGACAGGAAGACTATGACTATGTGTTTTGGGAATCACCCATAGGAGGGCATAGGAAATGTTGTCTTCAGCAAGCAGAGTTTCCAAAACTGGAATTATGACTCCTCTAATAAGAGAAGTAAATGGTCAACATGTGTGGACAGGTAATAGAACCTACCTCTTGGCAAAAATGAAATCTGAAAGCAGAAAGTGTGCTTTTGATTTTTGAATAATATGAAACATATGAAGATTTTTGATATAAATGCAGATTCCAAGGGACTACGCATTGCACTGCTGGAGAATGTGCTAAAAACAAATTTTGACCAGAGTAAGTGGAGAGTTGAGGGATATAACCAGATGTTTCAAGCAAAAGAAAATCAATCCACTCAAAGAGAATATCTTGGTGGGTTATGTTCATATGAGGTAGGCCAAGGCCAAGACCGAGGCTATACCCATGGAAAAAACATCAGGGGGAGAGCAGAAGAAGGGGATGATACTGTCATGCTTAATGCTAAATTGCATAACCTTTCCATAAATGAAATATGGGCGTGCAAGGAAAACATCACCAAATAAAACAAAGAATCCCTCTTAGTCACACACCCCCACATACTCCTATACTCCAACCTCAACAAACAAAGTGAATAGTTTCCAATTTTGCATATTATATGAGCACGATCCCAAAAGTTCTGGATGGTTCTGCTTGGCTGTGTCTTTGTAGAACAAAGATTGTTTTGGGTCCTATTTGAACCTATGGCTCTTCTAATAAACATGTACACTCCAATTCCTAAAATGCAAGTCATCTTTATGATCACTGGGGAAACATGAACTACAAGCTATTTTTCTATTTCATCTCATTAGCAAGAATTCATTTTCTCTTTAGATATAAATATGATGTTTGGGTAAAAAATAAGGGATTCTCTGAGATACATATTTTAAGTTATATTTACATTATAGTTATTTTTAAATTTAATTCCATTTTCAAAGGAAAATAAAGTAACCTAGCTCTTCATAGAAATATATTTTAACTTCGTGAGTTTACGTGTCTTACAGACAAGGCTTGAATAATACATGAGAACTAGACTTCACCATTTATTTAAAATTTGAAATCAAGATGCATTTTACCTTCATCTCAAGCATTAGTAGAGGAGGTGAGACACATCATTTTCTTAACTCCAAAGTCCTACTGCATGGCCAATCAAGGTAGATTGATTGAAGATGTCAAAAGTAGTGGCAGCTAATATCCTCCAGTCTGCTGACCTTGCTTTTCAGAAGACAGATTAAACCAGGCTGTCTCTTTCTAAATTCAAATGGATTGAGAAAAAAAAAAATCTTTGTGCCTCAATCCGTAATGGGGCTTGTGCTTAATTGATCTTTGACTCATTACTGCAGCTGAACAACTTAGTGACACTGACATGAATACTTGTTTACCAAATGGTGAGCCAGGATAATAGCTCATCTCTAGCTTTGAAACAGAATAACAACATAATAAAATGATGAAAACAAACTATAACAAATTACAAAACAGCCTCAATCAAGCACTATCCTCTTCAATTGCCATCATTTAAAAGTCATTGATAGCAGGAATAAGTTGCATAAATTTGTGTGCCCCACATCCATACACGTATCTTATTTGCTGATAATTTTTTGCAATATTTAATCTTAGCATTATTTTCAATATTTGATATCACCTTGCTACAGTGCAAAAACAATTCCTGTATATGAGCAACGTACAATGACAATGACTATATGCACTGTACGACTCACTACTCTTTGGTAAAATAATGAGTTGTTTGTTACTTCAAGTTACAAGAGACCTTTGGATAGCTGTATAATTTAAATCCATTTAAATCTTCCTGGGTATGTGCTGTGTTGTACAGTGATCATACTAAATTTCATCAGATCTAAAACAGCATCAATTGCAGGATGCACTATTATTTTATGTACCAACATTAAAGAGAAAAATCTGCCAATTAAACTCTGACACAGTCCTAAGATGCCATCAGTTATAAGATGCATCCTGATTTCAGAGATGTAAAATGTGAAAAAGAAAGTGCATCTTAGACTAGATGAACTACAGTAACTTCTTCCTATAGATAACACAACTATGCTCTTCCCACAATGATTCCTGTAGCCAGTAAGAATATGAACAAGAAACACACCATCCGGGTTTTCCTCTTACTTTATTCATGCCTCAGTCTCCTATGGTGAATCATCCTCTTCGTTATTTCTGACTAATGACCCCAAAGTTCAGTCCTCAGCCCCCTTTTCTCTGTCTACTCTTCCTCCATAAGTGATCTTATCTAATCCCTTACCTTTAAATATCACCTGTACAGTGGATGGATCCACTTCCAATTTGTAAGTTCATTTCCAACCTCTCTCTGATCCATATTCCAAATACAGCCCAATGTGATAATTCCACTGGGTGTCTAAAAGACTTCTCATAATTCTAAATCAAATACAAAACTCCCGGTTGCTGCTTCTCATCCCAGTTCTCCTGATCTCAGTAAACGGCATCTAGCAGTTTAGACTAACAACTTGGGAGCCTTTCAAGATTGTTTTCTCAAACCCCCTATTCACTTCTTTCAGGTCTAACTTCAAAATTGGCCAAATTTTTATCACCTTTGCCACTCTCACTCTTGTCCCAAGTACCCTCAGCTTTCTCAAGCACTGCTGCCCTGAACTCCCAATTGGTCTTTCTGCTTCTATACTTCCTTCCATTCTCCACAGTTTAGCCAAACAGATATTTCTACAAAGTAAATCTAATCATGTTATTTTCCTGCTCAAATCTCTTCATTAGCTTTCAATCAAACTTAGAAAAGTATAAAAATTTCTCTTCTATGGCCTAAAAAGTGCTAGATTGTCTGGCCCATGGGTACCTATTAGTATCATTTCCTTGCACTCTTTTATACACACATGTGTGCGCACACACACACACACACTCCCTATGACTCCATTAGAATGTAGGATTCATAATTCATAACTGCTACTGGAACTTGGTTTTATCTTATTTGCCACTGTATAGCCAGAGCCTGAAACACTGACTGACATAGTAGATGCTGAATAAATATTGATGATAAAATGAATAAATGAAGTAACGGATGGATGAATAAAACAGGAAAATGCTTTGTAAACATTGACTCATTGTCTCCTCCTCCCACCACTTTCCTATGATGTTGGGTCTGATGGAATATGGAATGGAAGAGTGTCTGACGTGGAGCCTGGGAGTGCTGAAGAAACTAAGAGACTTATGAAGATGAAGGACTTTTAGCTTTTGTCCAGGAATAGAGACATTTTGGTTAAAGAACTGATTTGAGACTGTTGGTGTTTTTAGATCAGCATTGTGAACGTCTTTAGAATAAGGGTCAGTTAGAATATATTCTCCTAAAAGTCCCTAACCAACATTAAAAACAAGCTATTCCAAATCTCAGGCACTCTTCAGACGATAGTTTCTTTTGTTTGCCAGTCTGACAGTTTTGAAGTTAATGATCTGCCACATATCAAACACCAAGGCGGGGAAGATGTCTGCCAGCCATTCAAGTAGATTGCTGTCCGGACTGCTGAACCCAAGGCTAGGAATTTGGTGTCAAGGCTCCTCACTGCTGTCTGGCTATTAGGCTTGTGAGCAGCAGAATAACTGTTGTTACTGAAATTCATCATAGAACACTCCAACCGAAACTTACATTGAGGCAGTCAGTGAAATCTGTCTCTGTGGGGCAGAAGGTCATCTGTCATTTTGAAAGAAGCTTATGTGAGCTCTGGGGCTGCGAAGCGGTTTCTTTAATGTGAAATATTTATGTGAGAATGGGGATTGAGTGTGACTTTGGGGCTATGGGGCAAATTATGGTACTATTTTTGCTGAAAGTCAGAATGTTCTGGCAGTAGATAAAGGAGTGTGGGATTCTGAATCTATTCTGGTCATGTGATTTTCTGGCTTCCCAGCTCCCACTTGACGCTGTGTGTTCCTCCTCCACTGCTCTGAGCTTATTATCCTCTAATATTAAGGGCAACTGTTAGCAAATGCACCGCAAGTCAAGAGACACTAATTATGAAGACTTTCTGTGATGAAATGCCATCTCCTTCCCTTGGTAGAAATTATGTCTCTTAATGGTCTGTGATATTAAGTTATCTTTACATTGAAAACTGTTTGTTGTTAGTGCCGTTGACTCACTTCCAACTCTTAGCCACCCTGTATACAGCAGAGTGGAACCCTGCCTGGTCTTTTTGTGTCATCCTCTCCCCTTCCGGCACTATATCAAATGCTCCGCTGCTATTCATAGGGTTTTCATGGCCAATATTTTTGGAAGTGGGTGGCCAGGTCCTTCTTCCTACTCTGTCTTAGTCTGGAAGCTCCGCTGGAACTTGTCCATTATGGGTGACTGTGCTGGTATTTGAAATACCAGTGGCATAGCTTTCAGCATCACAGCAACACACAGCCACCACAGTATGACAACTGACAGACAGGTGGTGTGGTTCCCTGACTAGAAACAAACCCAGGCCATGGAGGTGAGAATGCTGAATCTTAACCACTAGACCACCAGGGCTGGCTGTTGAAAACTATAATTCATTTTAAAACCATTTATCTTAGGTGAGTATGAGGCTCCTGAAGGTTTGAGGAGATGAGTGGAACTTGTGACTCTAGTTAGAGAGAATCGGACAGCTCGTTTAGTCTCAGGACACTTCAGTCCAAGAAAGAGAACACAAAAGATATCTCAAAAATTTCATGGGTCATTACAAAGGGAATGAAATGACAAATATTCGTGGAAGAATCTGTTTGACAGAAATGACACGGTGAGTTATGATCATTTCTCAAAACTTCTAGGAAGTTCTAGGCTAAGACATGAACTTAAAGCAATTGGAGTAAATTATGTCTCACAAACACCTTCTCATTTGAAACTCAGGGATTTTAAGGGCTAATTCACAAAATTGTTGTGAAAACACACATAAAAGCACCTGGTAAATTGTGAATGGCAAAACAATATTCTAAAGTTTTTTTTTTTTTACTTTTATTGACTGGGGATGAACCTCAATTATTGTAATAGCTTCCAGAGAAATGTTAAACTTCATGTTGAGAAGAAAATGGTTAATTAATTGGATGCATTCAGATTTAGAGCATCACATATATTTTATACCTATATCTACATCTCTCTCTCTCCCCCTGACATATACGTACATACATTCTTTTATCTGTTCTATTTTTGAAAAACAGTAAGAGAAATCTGGTCAGGGATTGGTATATGATCTGAAGAAAAAAATTTACTCTAGGTGAGCCCACATGATAAGATTAAATGATTCAATCTTAGAATGTATTTAGAGTAATATTTAGACTATGTAGGTAAATATTTCTAGGAAACACCTACAGCCTGTAGCAATACTTTCCTACCATATTCCTATCATGGGGCACACACATACAAAAAATGTATGTGGCCCAAAGGTGTAAAGAATGAGGCTTCTCACAGCTGGAGGCAACTGGTGAGGTGAACAGTAGTACCTAAACTCTGCCTGGCAGCCTGAAAGCCGAGGAGATCACAATATTGGAACACACTGCCTAGAGATCTCTGGCTTTAGATCTAAAAAGCATCAGATCCTGGTACTATCACTTACTCGCTTGGGAAAGTCACCTAGTCTCTCTGAACCTGCATTGCCACATCTGTAAGACTCAGATAATAATCCTTTCCCCTAAGTACCGTACATGAGGTCCAAATGACAGGCTCTATGTGAAAGATGAAAAGTGAAGCATTGCATGAAATTTTGATATTAATATCAAAGATAATTTGGGTTTTTACTTATTTATCAAAGTTTGGATGCAATTAAGCAACTTGGAGCCATAACTGTACTTAAAAATAAAGGAGTTCTGTCATGGAAAGTGGTAAATGCATATTGGACAGGATGGAAATGGAAGAAAATGAACACAATTTTATTCACACATTTGTTGTTGAATTTGCCACCACCTAAATGAGATGGAATTTTGCTTTTAAACATGAAAGAAAATTATTTTCCCACATTTCTAAAATATAAAACTTCTGCTATTATTTTACTATCTAATATTTAAATATTTAGGTCTCTGAATGTCAATTCAGAATATACTATATAGAAACGTTGGGTCAGTATCTGTACCTTATGCCCTTCAGAGAGAACTGCCAAATTGCCTCTTTAGCCAAAAGATAAAATAAATTTTCTAAAAGAAACAGGCTAAACTTATTTTATAGTTCACTCATTAAATATTCCTCTGTTTATTTTCCCTATTGAAATGCTGAAAGCTTTACTTAGAGAGTTAAAAAGAAGATTTGTTGAATAAAAGACGTACTATTTCAATTCCCTCTCTACTTTTTCTTACAATGCTAGCAAAAATAATAAAAGGAAGTGGGGAAAAATGGGAAAAAATTCTGTTTAACCTTCTCTCAAGATGGCCTAGCTGAAAACTTTAGCCAGGAGACGGTCTGATGGTTAAGATGGATGAGCAGTGTCTCCTTTGGCTGAAGATCAAGTGTCGTCTCATTTGTAATTTTCTCAGTACCCTTGGCTAAGGAAGAAGGGTCCTGCAGTTGAACACACCTGCTTCTGCCTTCGAACCCAGTGAGAACAACCTTTGCTATAACTAGGCAGACCCTCTTCGCCACGTGAGAAGAGAGAGCAAAATATACAGAAAAAAAAAAAAAAAAGCCGCTCAGTGCCACAGTAGAGAGAGAGCTAAAGAGAGATGACATGATATTATTGTTTTATTTCCAACTTCATGGTGACCCCTACTCTAATAAATCAAATATGCACTGTCATTAAAATGTAGAAAAGCTCTTTGGAGGTGGGGGAGAACATTTTTACTAATAAAAGCAATAATAAATTAATTATGTTGTCAATGTGAACTTAATTTAGGTAAGTTGTTTTATCGTATGCAGCCCTGGTATATTATTTTGAATTTGTAGCAATACAAAAAATAAGCTCTACAACCTATATCCCAAATATATTATTTTACATCGCTTTTAAGTTCTTTAAAATAAGATGTATCAAACGTTCACTGAACACAATTAGAATAATACATGTATAAGTTTGGTTCTCTCAGGGCCTTGTGTGAATGACAAAATGGATTCAATTGAATCTACTCTCAGTTTTTAAAATATATACATATACACATATATATTCACATGAAATAATCACAAGGAAGAAAACTATCTATGGATTATACAAAATGGACTAGGAAACAGATTATAAGAACAGGATATAAAATCATATGTGGTGTCAAATATTCAGTCAGGGACCAACATGATGTTGTTTCCTTGGTAGACTCTCAGACCTTCTTTTTCAGGTTGCTCTGGTGTCTCCTTGGCAAGTTACTAGAGAACAACTCAAATCCTGTCATTTACAGTTCTAACAAAATAGAAAAGAGGTCAAGTTCTTGTGTGATGCATAGAATACTTCATTGTCTGTCTAAAGATGACTACATTTATTTCTCACGTGTATAGGTATGAGTGGAAAGGAAAATGTGGGCCCTAGGGGCCTTCTTTCACCATTTGGCATATTCACTGAGAAGGGTTGTTGGTTGTTGATTACCTTGATTTTACGTGATTAAACATTTTTTTTTACCATATCTATCTTCAAGTTCCATGCATTGGTAAAACGCCTCTGATGATGTAAACTAGGAAGATATTTCAAATTACCATTCTTAATCTTCCTTTATCCTCTTGTCTTCTGAACTTCTGTTTCTTTTCTAATTATACCATAAAACAAACTTTTAGAAGGATCCTCAAGGAAATGTTGGTTACTTAGGTTAAGAGGAGATGAAGAAGGATCTTTGGAAACTCTAAAATAGAAATGGGGACCAGGAAGGAAGGAAGACCAGGCACCCAGAATCAAAACATAATAAACCTGTTTTCTCTGGCCACTCAGGAATTTTGCTTAGGCAAGTATATTCTGGAAAACTGACTCTGATGATTTATTTAGTTTAACAAAATAGATATTCACTCTCGGAAAACTGGTGGCCTAAACTGATGGGAACTGCAGTTACCTGCCTTTGTGAGAAGTTGCATTGTCCAAAAATGTGGCATAGAGGAAGATAAGCAAACCCAGGCTCCCTGACGAGTCTAATCACATAACTGACTTGGAGGCAACTTCAAAGCTGCCAGGGAAACTATTTGAAAAGCCGGCCAGTGAGTCAGATCCTGCTGCTAGTGAAAGGTCTTTCAAAGGCTGGCATCTGGGTCCTGTGATTGCCATTCAGAAAGGGCAGCTGGGACTTTGTGCTTTATTTCTGGTGATCGTGTGCTTGGACCATTACCAGGCTGTCTGGAATGTGGGGAGTGTTGTCTTGATTCACGATGAAAGCCTATCTTGTGATTTCACTTCTGAATAAGAGTCTTCCAAGTTGTCCCTTTTTATTTATTTACTGTTCTATATTGACTTCAGCATGCGTTTTCTGTGGGCAATGAATTGACTAATATCTCTCTTTTTCACCAAATAGGGGTAAAGATAAAAACCCAGCTTTTTGCACACTCATGACTAGTCAATCTCATCAATAATGAACTTCACATCCCCTGTTTTCAAAATACTGTTTTGAGGAAGTTCTTTCATCAATGATGGATTCTCACGTTTGTTTTCTTCAGAAATTTCTTTAATTCACCTTCACAAAGCAACTAGTATCATGTAGCTAATACACACGTTTTAAGTAATGTAAAAGCATCTACTTTTCCTCTTGCACCATAACACTCCCAACCACATCCCATGGTTGATGGGGTCTCTCGTGAAGAGGGTTATGTCAGTAATAGAAACACTCATGCTGGCATTTTAGAAAAGCTTTTGTTCTAATCTATCTTAGACTCCACTAAAGAGGTTACCCAAATTGCACTTCCCCAGTCAACCCTCATTTAGCTACCTATGGAGGTACCTTGCAGGCAACTCATTTCACTCCCTTCTTTCTGCATGGCTCACCACCACCTTCACTTTCTTTCATCTCTCCTGTCATGATTCTTATCATACAATATCCTCCCCAGCTGTACATAGCCCATTAGACAATTGCATATACTTGGAATCCCTTCACAGCAGGTGCTACAATTCTCCATCAAGTGCATGTGCCATTAGCTATACAATATTTATATGGTCTTCTTCCTCCAAAGTCTCAGTTTTGTTCTTGGCTATAGATCATCCTCCCTTCCCAAATATCACTCTGTGGTTTTAACCCACTGTATCAAAGCAAGCATGGCCTTGATATTAGCTATGTTGTGGTTAGTCTCACTGGCTCAAGGCTCCTGCAACAATCTTCATGCAAATATAGAAAACCAATACATGAAATTGAGAAAACTCCACCTGAACACTGGCACTTTTCTGAAGCCCACTCATTTTTTTATTGAGCATAATTATTATGTACAAAACTATAGAGCAGTATACTGAACAGATTTTGAAAGGATTACTGATTTATAAGATATTTACCAACCAATATTTGAAGATATAGAATTATAGCCTTGAGAAGTCTAAATATTATAGCTGTAGGCATTTATTTATCTCTTTAAAATTGTTTGTAATGTTAACTAAATTTTTAAAGCAGACTCATATTTAAAGGAGAAATAGGGCTGTAGATGTGGCTGTTGCCACGCTTAATTAAAACCTTCCGTATTCTGGCATCTATGACTTTCCTACTAATATCCTGACCACTTAGACCTGAAGCAAAGCCTAATAGTTGACAAGCCACAACCCATTTATATAGCATGTCTGGCCAAACCTTCCATTTTGGTGTGCAGCTAATTAGGGAAATAGACTTATATACACAGCAATGAACGAAATGCATACCTCCTATTTAGATTAACCCAATTTCTAATTCTTAAACTATAAATGAATGGTCAAAGATAATTAGACACACAAGGAAAATCAATAGCATAGAAGAGAAAAACTAACAGAACTGCTGACCCAAAAGACCAACAATTACAGAGGTAATTCAGGAAGTAGAAGAGATTTTAAAAATTCTGATTGGTTTACACAGACAAATATATAAAATAGAATCAAATGCTATGAAAAGGTAACATTCAGAGAACAGAAAAGAGTCCTTAGAAATTAAAACATAGTGAGAGAGAAATCTGGCAGAATGCAAAGACTGAAAAAAGGAATAAAATCTCATAGAAGATTAATCCAGGAGGTATAACATCCAGTTACTAAACATATCCAAAAAATATTATGGGGACTATTTTATAAGAAATAGTTGAATTAATTTCTCATAGTTGAAGACAAACAAAAATCTTTAGATTATGTGGTATTCCAGGGGCCTGTAGGACAAATGAAGAAAGCCCCACATATTGATGTAACCTTCTGAACTTTCAGAGCACAAAGATAAGAAAAAAACAAAAGATTGTGAAAAGTTTCCAGAGAAACATGATATGTCTCATAAATCAATTGGCACTAGATTTTGATCACTAATGTGATATGCTTGAAAACAAAGGAGTAATACCTTCTGAGTTTTAATAGAAAAGATTGTATATCAACACAACATAGCCTTGGTTATTTCATTTAACAAAAGAAGCAGAGAAGGAGGATTTGTGCCTGTCCTCTATCATTATATATAAAATGCATAATATAAGTATTGAGGAGAACTGAATCTGGGTGGGTGTTGCAGTATTACCATTTTAAAAAAATTTAGCCTTGGTTTTTCATTTAACCTCAAAGTCTAGTTTCCTTGCTTTTGAAATGATGATAATGCCTGTTCTGCCAGCTCACAGCGTAGTTGTGAGGATGACGTGAAGTAATTAGTTGGAAAATGCTTTAATAACTATTACATATAATTCAAGATGTTTCCCACTTCTGTCTCTTACAACTTCTCACTCAAGAACAAGCCACCAGTCAATATCACTGTTATATTTCATAAGCGTTCTTAGGTGTAATATTTCTTTTGAAATCTTGATCTTTAGATGGTAGGTCTTCGGAAACCATTATGATGGATGGATGGGAATTAGGAGGGAAGGCAAAAGGTTTTGGAGTGCTCTGTTAATTATCCCTGTTCTGCATTAGTAAAAGGTTTGATTTTTGTATAAAAATTTAAGTTGAGATGGACAAATACCACTGTTATCTGCTCACTTTTATCCATATTCCACATTCCCTAGTCTTTTTGCAATAGATAAATGAAAATACAATACTTTCTTGGGTTGGGATAATTCTACGGCCTAAGAGAACTTGGGTGCTTTCCTTCTCTATGAAACATACTCTTGATTTATTTCAGGGACAATTTGGGAGCACATACTAGATTCTAGAAATGATATAGGTTAAGTTTGTTTAGTGAACAATGAAATGCTTTTCCTTATCTTAAAGCCTTGAGATACCCTAGTTCCTATACACAAATGCCAGACTGCTTTATTCAATCCCGACGGCCAATTTCTTTCTTTATGGTTTCTTTTCTCTAAGGACTCAAATATGCTTGTATTGCTTTCATTGAACCTTTTAATCCACTTCTTATAAATACTATCCTAGAAGCTGCTATTTACCCCTAAGTTTCTATTCTTATTCACTTGAAGGGACACTAGTGTATTTCAATCTCTACGGTCATGCCAGTTACTTTTTGATCATGAGTTAATGAAAGTTGCAGATAGATTATTTTTTATTAGAAGAGTGCTAATGATATATTGCTTTATCATCAGAACTTAATTTCATTACAGGAATAGTGAGTGGTCACTGAGCATTTTTCCTTTGGATGTCTACAAGCACAATGCAGATTCTAGTAGGAAGCTGAAGAGAATATATAAATAAACTTTTACCTATTGAAAAAAATCAGAAAAGGGCTTAGCTATTATAGATTGCCCACATCTATGAATATTTCTGCATATAAATAATTTTCAGTGGCAGTCTATGATTGCTCTACATATTTTCCCAATTAACTTACGTTAGATTCCAATTGTTTCTTGTGTTTCAGCATTCCTGAGGGGTGTGTGTGGATGTGTGCATAGGTGCCCTTTGAAAGAAGTATTTTGAAAGAAGTATCATTTAGCCTCTGCCTTCAAATACAGAAACAGGAACACAATACTATGTTAAATACAAATTTAATTTATATTAGAGCTATACTCTTTTCATAAATGGATAGATGTGTCACATTCAAAGGGCTACATTGATCGTCTAAAAGAGGAAGCAGTGGCTATGGGGAGAAGTTACTGTGTAGTGTCATCAGCCATTTTGTTTATCAGGTGTCTGAAATGTCTGTCAATTCCATTTGCTTGTCTATGTGCAGAGCGCATGTATATGGTTGCACTTCCCTGGTGGTCACTGTAGTTTGAAGATTACAATTTTCCTTTGTAAGTATACTCTCCTTACCTGTTTCCCATTTATCTCTATGTGATTGATAAGGTGTTTTACGTTTTTACCCCCAAGACCTGAAGAAATAAATAATTTGCATGAATGCATTTCTTATGGGAATACATTAGATAAGCAACTCTCTAATTTAAAGGAAGGTGACTTGTACATTTAATTGAATTCGATAAAGTAGTTGCAAAATACATGTTCCAAATGAATTCTCCTTATGTATTTATTAATTTCCTGCTTCCTTACAAACATGTCTGTTGCAACTTAAAATAAGAGACACACAGAGAGACATTAAAACAAGAGACATTAAAACACCCTCTAAATAATATAGCAATATTATGTCCTCTTCCTAAAATGCACAGATATGTTCTAAAAAAATAGCTTGGATAGAATACGTAAAAATATTAACAGTAGTTATCTCTGAATCATAGTAATGTCAACAATTTTACTTTATTTCTCTATAAAATGTTTGGCAATGAGTAGCCAAGACTTTCATGAACAAGATAATATTTTTAAAAATAAATAATTATTTAAAATTTAAATAAAGAAATTATTTGAGAAAAGGAAAGTTCACCTAAACACGACAAAGAAAATTATGGCCGTGTTGATTCCTTAGGGTCCCCTACTACATAAATCATAGAAATCATAGCATATTAAGATCAGACCACATAATTTTTTATTTCATTTTACAGATGAGTAGGGTGAGTCGCAAAAATGTTAAGTGATTTTTCCAGTGTCTTGGTTGCTGAATGTAGGATTCTTAACGTCTCTACAAGAGGTTTTACACAATAAAATCTTCCTCTTGTTGGGAGAGTTACTACTAGGAACACAGTCACAACTTAAATAAAGTTAAGAAAAAATTCATATTTCACATCTTACCTGTTCTTCCTTTATTTATTATACTTAATTTTCTTTCTCAAATAAAAATATCTATACTTGTTTTCATGACAGAGTTGAAATCACACTGAATAAATTATTAATTTTTCCACATATTTTCATCCATTTACCTCTTTGGTTAAGTAATTTTCCAGGTGCCTACTACATGTGAAGTAACGGACAATGATTAAATAATGCTGGACACGTGGGAGATAAAAGACATGTTGATATGAGTCCTGGGAAAGAGAGGGTATTTAACTTTGCTCATAGCTGAAGCTCTCTTGAGCCTGGAATGGTGAAGTCCCATCTTCTCTACCATCTGAACAGAGCTTGCCAGAGAACCAAGCCAACACAGAGCAGCAGCACCGAGAGCTGGAGTTCGAGTCAGATTCCTAACGGCATCACTTATCCGTCTGAATCAAGAGGTGCTTCAAACCTGTATATTCCTGAACTTTCCATTTACTTGATCTTATCAATTTCCTACTTAGAATTATGGTAATATGAGGGATTTTGTTTTGATCATTTTTATTTTAAAAATTCTTGGTGAATACAGGGACTATATTCTCAGCTTCTGTATTAGTTTGCTAGGGCTGCCAAAACAAAGTGCCACAGACTGGGCGGCTTAAATAACAGGAATATATTATCTCACAGTTCTGAAGACTAGAAGTGCAAGAAAATGGTGTCAGCAGGGTTGGTTCCTTCTGGAGGCTGTGAGGAAGCATTTGTTCCAAGCATCTCACCTAACTTCTGCTGGTTGGCTGTCAATCTTTGGCCTTCCTTGGCTTATAGAAGCATCAATCCAATGTCTGTCTTCATTTTCACACGACATTCTCCCTGTGTGTGTCCATTTCCAAATTTCCCTTTATAAGGACACCAACCATAATGGATTAAGGCCCACCCTCATGACCTCATTTTAAGTTTACCTCTGGAAAGATCTTATTACATTCATGTCACATTCTGAGATACTAGGGGTTAGGATATAAATTTTGGAAGAATATGATTCAACCCATAACAGCTTCCAACTTGAAACTTAACTGGGCTGTACCCTTTAACACCTTTTTTTTTACATATTTATTGAGGTGTAGTTGACATGTGATAAACTACATATATTCATAGTGTATAATTTGGTAAGATTTGACATATGTATACACCTGTGGAATCATCACCTAGATAGTAAACATATCCAACACCCTCAAAAGTTTCCTCATGCCCTTTCGCAATTCCTCCATCCTATCCCACCCCACCCTCTATGCCCCACCTCTAGGTAGAAGTGAAGCCAAGAGTCTAGACATGGAATTTCCAAATCCAGATGTAAGGGACAAGTCCTGTGCACTGACATGTATTTGAGAGTGACTGACTCTGTGACCCTGAGTTCCCTCCTTGGCTATAGTTTTGCCTTCTGTGTTTCTCATTGCCAAGTTGGCTCCTCTCAGTCCTCTGTCCCTTACTGCTGAGATTTGGTGTCATCAGTTTCAGGTAGGCATGTTGCCTGCATTGAGTTTTGGACCCCACTGCCCAGTGAACCTCAGCAGCTGGCCCTCCTGAAGCAGTTACTCTGCTTTGAGGCCCAGTAACTGCCTTTGTATCACATGAATAGGGACTTTCTAGGAAATCAATTCTACCTGCCAATTATTATTTCCAACTCAAATCCCCTTCCCTTGCAAATTAGGGCTAGTTTGATGATCTCCCCTCATTCTGCACTGTGATCAAGGGTTGCTTTGTGCTTTTTCGTGTGCACCATTCCTCATTATGCCCCCCGAGCCCCCCAAGCAAATGAATCTGCCATTTTGTGAGCAGAGATAGTAATCTCACTGTCTGTCACACCAGCAAGTTCTTAGGCATCCACTTGGGGGGCAAAACCAAGTCCACTTGATTTAATTGCCATTCACAGCCTGGTTACAGCAACCAACATATATTTGCTTGGGGAAACAAACACTTTCCTGCTTTGAATTTAGTCTCTTGATAAAGTGCACAAAAACTAACTCTGTGTACGTGTAATCAATTAAACCCTTTAGTAAGAGTAAGAGCATAGAGTGCCAACTATACGCCAGAGACTCTGAAAACACTTTATAGCTCTTTAGTCCCCAGAAGGTCCTCATGAGGGATGTATTACAGTTTATGTTTTGGATGGAGAAATTACTAACATTCATTGAAAGTTTACTATAAACTAGGCACAGTTCCATGCATTTCATATATATTAACTTATTTAAACCTTACAAAAAAACCTATGAAGCAGGTATTATTTGTGTCAGTTAGGATTTCTGTAGGAAAAGGATGGCTCAAACTAAAATATCCTAATGCAGAGCTACAACAAAGAAACAATAGTGAGGCACCCAGATCATCCTGAGGTGGTAAGGTTTGTCATCTTGAGAGCTAGAGGGATGGAGCCAGGAAGCGGCTGGAGCCCCAGTGAGAGCTGGAGCATGGTGTAGGGGTCAATTGGCAGGTGATGTAATCTAGAAGGGATGAAGATGCTATCAGAGACAAGAAGGGGAGAAGAAAGAGCAAATCATCTCTCTTAAAGACCAATTATTGAAGTCGTGCACGTCATTTCCGTTTGCCTCCCCCTGACCAGATCTTACTTAGCCTTGATCCCATGCCTAGATGCAAGGGACCCCGGGGAATTTAAATTCTATTGTTCATTCTGGACAGTCATGTACCTAAATCAAATTTGGGGAGGGGAATTTCTGACATGCTATTCATCCAAGGAAACTGAACATAGAATTTGGCACTGATTAGCCTTATCAATTTGGGAATCTATTAAATTTGTCTTTTTTTAAGGTTTATTATTCTTTAAAACAAAACAGCTTTAATTCGCCTTACAATGATTCTTGATAAAAACCATTTGCTGAGTTAATATGATTTGAGAAAAATCAGTAGAAATGTGTACTGAAATTCGATTTTTGCACACTAAACTGTGCTAGCTAAGTATGTCTTTCTTTAAGGATTAGAGGCAAATGTCTTTTATGAAAATGACTTCAGTACTTCCTTTTGGTCGTGGTGTCTGAATAATTTAGTTTGACAAGGTTTAGATGCTGTATCAATCAATATGTGTTTAATAAACATCACAAAACTTCTATAGGCTCATGTGTTGGTTAAAGTAAGGGCTCAGAGCTCAGAATGTCTTGGTTCCATTGCTGACACCATTACCTAGAGCAGCAGTTCTCAAGGATGATTCTCTGACCAGCAGCATCAGCAAATTCTCGGGCCATACCCTGGACCTACTGAATCAAACACTGGAGGTACGGCCCAGCAGACTGTGTTTCAATAACCCTTCCAGGTGATACTAAGGCATGTTAAATTGAAAACCACTGGTCTATATCAAGTTACTTAACCTTATAGAAGCTCAGTTCCATCCTCTGTCAAACAGAGACAATAACTGTAACTAGCTTTTAGAGTTGTTTGAAGAGTTAAACAGTGTAATACAGCTAGAGCTTGGAAAATACTAAGGGCATAATAAATTTTAGCAGCTATTTTCATTATAATTAATAGCCTTCACTCTATTTTTGTTAAGTAAGAGAAGGAAGTATCTGTTTAGGAGGCAGTGCAATGTAGCAGTTAAAGGCTCAGAAGCTACATTGCCTGGACTCAAAGCCCAGCTCAGCTCAGACCCAGGGGAAGTGACTCTCTTTATTCCTCCGTTTCCTCATATACAAGGTGGGTATAATAATGAAAGTCCTTATATCAAAAGTTCGACTAGTTCCTATCACATACTAAGTTTTAAATTTAAATGTTACCTATCATTACCCTTTCAAGCAATTCAGTTTGAAGAATAAGCATTTGTTGTTGAGTTAATTTATCCCAGTACATTATTGCTCTTAGGGTGAATTAGTTTCTTTCCTCTAATACTTACTTTAAAATTCAATTTTGTTCCATCTCAAAAAATAAATCTTCCCTGCTCCCCTTCATAAGCAACGCTTCTATATATACACCTCCTGTACTTGTTTACTGTTGATTAGTTCCTAAGCACTTCTTCCAGGTGGATTAAAGCTGAGGAAGGATAAACTAAAGAGAGACTTTAAATAATTATAAATAAAAATGCACGTCTGTGCTCATTTTAAGGGCTCAGAACAATTTTAAATCTTCTTTTCTTTACTTAATTACCTTTCACAGGTAACGGGTACTTGTCTATAGATATGAGCTCCCTGTGCTGAAGAAAATCAGGGTTTATGCCTACTTATAAAATACTTTCCTGAACCCTGAAAGCCAATTTAGCATTTCGTGTCACTTTCAAAGTTTTTCTCACTTCAACAAGAGCCACTCATGTGGTCTGGGATGTTTGGTAATTGAGTTTCTCAAGGAATATGTGACACATTGTGATGTAGTGTAAAAGGATTTCAGAGTTATCCATTCCCAGACCCTTCATAATCGGCTAAAAATATATTTCAATGTCCCCTGCCTGTGCCTCGAGAGGCCCTACCAACCTCATATTTCTTAATCTGATCTTATTTTCTGGTCATCAATTTGATTTCTCAGTGACTGGCAGTGCTTGGTCTTCTTTGAATAGTCTCACGTCTATAAATCTTTATCTCTATTTTTTCAATTTTCCTCCCAGTCTCTGTTGATCTTAACCCCTAAATTTTTATCACTTGTAGCCTGAATTACAGGTGACCTTTTCATTGCTATCAGTCAAGTTTCCACTTAATAAGGCTGAAATGGCCCTTGTCATTTAAAAAAGAATAATGAGCAGTCCTGAATGAAAGGTAGAGAATAGAAATACACACACAGAGGGAGAGAAAGAAGAAAACAACAAAAAATTCCTGGTGCTTTAAAGGTTGAGGGCTTCACTGCCTGTGTATTTTTCCTTGTTTATGTTTAACCTACTCTACTTCCTGTTTTAAATGAGTGATTGTTCACCTTTTCTGGAAAAAGTAGCTGAATACTTGAATCCAATAATAAATCACTGTGAATAAACCAAATACTTTTTATGGTGAATTAACTATTATTTGAGGGAGAAGAAGCCCAACACTTTTACTACTGACCTAAATAACAAAAAGTGAGTCACTTACAACTTTGTATTTTCTGTGTAATTTTTTTTAGATACTTATGGAAAGAATTTACCATTTCAAGGCGCTTCACAGAGGAGACTATTTCCTTGTACAAAACATTTCTTGTCTAGTCCCTTTCAACCTTCTTTGAATATGACAAATTTAATTATGATGCTGGAGAACATCTGATAGAAACCTATCTTATGCAAAAAAAGTTTTTCTAAGTATTTACCTTCTCTCCTCCTGATTCTCTGATAAATATGTCAGATTTGCATTTCGTTGTTCAACATGCACATTAGCAGGCTTTTCAGTGAGTCTATGGTACCCGCTGCAAGAATAAACCACAGATTGCATTGTCTGGGAATTTGGGTCCAAGGGAATTAAACATTTGGCTGAAAGAGAAGGTCCCCTGGGGACAATGATACTTCAACTTGTTTCTTTAGATATGCTTGTTATTGCCTAATATACAAAGCAATAACTTAACAGAAATGTCATGTGAAAATTAATAAAGGAAACTTGAATTAAAATTGGAGTAGGGAAGACCTGCAGAGGAAGCTCTCATGCCCTACTGTTCATTGTCAGTTACCCCAAACAGGAAGAGACCATACCTTGCATCTCCAACAGGAAGTTCTATTAATTTACTACTCCAGCAAGAGGAAGGAAGTTTTTCCTCTTGCCCAGCAGCAAGCCCAGCCAGTGGAAACTGCTGTAGCATAGCCAATAGGGAGCCATTGACACCCTTGATCTCCTCCAATGAACTTTCATTTAGAAGAGCCCCTCCCAACTCTCCCTTTTCTCTATGAAAGTGAGCCCCCCTATTTTGTTCTCTGGATTTGCCTGTGGTTCACCATAGTTTGCATGTCCTGAATTGTGATTCTTTTGCTATTCCCAAATAAACTCATCTTGCTGGTAAAATAACTGGCTATTTTATTTTAAAGTTGACAGTCAGGAGAAAATAAATCTTCTACACGATTCAGAATACTTTAGCAACATGAAAAAAAGGTGCTAGATTAAAATAATGACAATCAATACCATTTAGGAAGAATATAGATTTTTGCCTGTGTATGACAATGAATAGAATAGGCAATTGAATCAGATATGCACTTTAAAGGGCCTCAATTTGAATTCTTGTCCTACTGGTTATTTTAGATACAAGGACTGATTTTTCATAGACTTAATGAAGTGATAAATATACAATTGTGATATATAGTACGATGTGTGTGTAATAGCCCCAGCAATGACCACCCCCCCCCAAACCACTGCTAGGTTGCCTCTCTTGAGCTTTGTCGAAATGAAGGTACTGTGTGATTCCATTCAGTGGATGTTTATTCAACAACTACTATGTATCTAGGCTTAGTTAGGTCTTATAGATTAATAAAAATATATTTTAAAAGCCTTTCTAAGTGACAATTTATAGAAACTATTGAGGAAAATGACATACGTCTATAAAACTATTAACAAAGAATATGATCTGTTACCATGTTAAATACTACAGTGTGTAAAATATTAGAAAATACATCAGAGCACTGTGACATTGAAGAAGCTAGAGTGATAATATCCAAACCATCTTCCAAGGTGTCTCAGTAGGAGGATCTATAAGAAAAAATGTTCCATGATCAAATATGTGCAGAAAATCTGAACACTGTAGCATTGTTTTTGAAATTCAACACATGAATTCACATGGTGAAGCCTTTGAGAACTGCTCCAGAAAGCAAATCTTTTAATATTTGTAACTTAAATTGCTGGTGTCTAAAATGAAATACTCTCACACTATATAATATAAAAATATATAAAATAATATATAAGATATATATACATACATATATACACACACACACATTGCTTGGAATACAAAACGATTCTAGGACTCCAAACAAAAGGATTTATTGTTTTCTGGGAAGCCTTGAATAACGAGGCCCTATAAGCTCAAGATAGTGTGTGTGTGTGTGTGTGTGTGTGTGTGTATAGAGAGAGAGAGAATATATATATAGAATATATATATATATATTCTAAAATACTATCAAGGAAAATGTCCATTATTAAAAACTATGGAAAAAAAACCCATATTGCCAATTGAACTATGACACGTTTTCTTACCACAAAAATTTTACTTTCTATTTATCGAAAGATAAGTTTTTCATGAAATTTTATCACATATTACTTCTGTGCATGCATAAAAATGTAAGTGATATAAATTGGTTAAGATTTTTCTAAAAAATTCTTCATATTTAGAGTTTGAAATTTGGAATCACTTTTCTATCTAAAGTCATAAATGTCCATATTTTTCCAAAAAGCATTAGTGGAACAGAATTCCTTAAAACCATCTATAGAAGCACTAAAAGTCATTAGAGATGGTTCCTAAGGTGGCTTTGCAACTGAATAGTTAGCCGGCTTTCTTTCTTGGTTTGGAATAAAGCACAAGCCCTCTCCTTCACCACATGCTCCTCCTCATCTCACAGCCCTTTGGTTTCCAGGAAATAAGAGAGGGCTACAGTATAGTCTCTGAGCTTTTCTTCTAAGCCACTGACACCCAAACTGCACATTTTGATTTTGCATTGCACACGTGCAGGCAATGGCAGTCATCACCCCACCACAACTGTAAGATGCATTTGATTTCAAGAGGCAGTAATACGTAGGGAAAAAATGCACCTCACAACTAATAAAATACATCATTCCTTTTAAAGGTCAAGCACCGCATTTGAATAGGGACATTTTGGCTCTCGGTGAAACACTGAAATCAGTGAGTCTGCAAAGGAATGATGGCAAATTTCCTCTAGTGAACTTAATCTCAACTCTTCTATCTCTACCCAATGGCAAAGAATTCCACTTGGGGGGAGTCGACTTGAGAGCAAACAGGAGATAATCTGTAATAAATACTGAATACTACAAATGGCTTCTTTCATATATTTAAATACAAGTAATTTGTTTCAGATATTCTCAATACTCATTTCTAGGACTTGCCACTAGCTTCAGGAAAAAGAAAAGCTCTTTTGAAGAGCTGAAATATTACAGTTTAATAATAAGTTTTTCAACTTATATAGAATGCAAATTATATTGGCAAAAGTGTATTGAAATTAATAACATTTTGAATTTCTGAGGGCTTTCTGAATATATTGGGTTAAATAGAAGGGACTTCTGAGAGAAAAGTAAAAAAAAGAAATTTCAATATTTAATGTCTACTTCCCAGAAATAAAAATGTGTGCTTCTGTTTCCAAGAGGATGTAGTAGATGCAATTTTTCCTATTCCTCCCACTAAGTATGATGGAAAATCCTGGACATTATATATAAAACAATCATCAGAAGATATCTTCCTCTAAAAGGTAGAGAAAACAAGCAGATTGGCTCGGAAACTTGCACCCCGAGGAACACAGTGCGGTGCTCCCCGGGTTTTCTATTTGCCTCACATATCGCAGAGTGGGAGCTGAAGAAGCCGACAATCCAGAAATGCCAACAGGGGCACAGTATAAAAGCATGAGAAAAGTCTGCTCTCCTCAGCCAAAGGAACAGGCTAGGGCAGGCTAGCAACACACAAAACTTTTAGACAATAACCACTCTACGCCAGCCAAACACTGCAGAAAACACTTGACCCCACCCCTACCCACCCCAGCAAAGGCCAAGCGATAGCCTAGACTTCCACCCTCACGGAGTTGTAAAAGGTGCCCCAATAGCCCCTGTGTAGGTGCCAGGGAAGGTTAAGTAGGGAAGCAGGACAGATTCCTGCCAGCTAATGAGGAGGCTTCCCCACCACCCACAATGTCAGTGTCGATCATGTGGGGATCCTAAACGTCCACTTCCATCTGGCAGTAAGGAGGTACCACCCTCTCCCTTACAGGTGGGATGGTGTGAAGAAGAGGCCTAGTAGACCCCCTTGACTCCCACCATTGGAAAGTTTTGTGACTATATAGCCTACAGTGCATTTTACTTTTTTTAGAATGAGTCTTTTCAAAGGTTGGTTGCATTTTGTTCAATGTCAGCATAAAATTTTGAAATTTTGAAATAATTGGGAAAACTTGAGAACAAAAGCCAAATACTAGGAAAGGCTGAGCAGAAAGCTTGAAGGAAACTGGGATTTGATGGCTCCATGAGATCAACAATGGATTACCAACTTTTATTTATAAGAAGAAAATAAACTGATTAGTAATTTAAGCCACCTTTTTCCGGGTTGTCTGTTACTTGTAGAAAAATGCAATCCTAGTAGATATCCTTGTCATTCCATGTTCCACACCCTCGCAGAGGTGTGACTTGTTCAGTGTTTCCCTCTTTCAGCTGTTAAATTATGGAGTAAATTAGATTTGAAAGTGCCATGCAGGTATTTAGGTATTTAAGGGGACAGGAAGAACAGGCTTTCTAGGGTGACCACCATTTTTCACACATGGACTAATAGTTAAATCAGAAGTGAGATGAAAGTCCTGAATCTTGACTCCATTTCAGAAGAGTCACTTGGGTGCATGTAAGCCTAAGATTCCAAAAGAAACAATTCTGTGGTGGTTTAGGCTCTACCTCTCGATGTTAGATTGACAGAGGAATTTACCATCTGTCAATCCGAACAAAACCAGGGCGTTGGGGGAGGAAGAGGTTGTGTGGCCTATCTCCTTCTGATTCTCGGTCTCCCACTCAGAGCCGCATGGAGGTCAGGGACCTAAGGGTTTCTCAAGGTTGAAATATGAATAAAGGATTATTGTGGGAGTGTCCATAGGATCAGACAGCTGAGAAACTTTAGAAACTAAAGTTAAAGGAAATTATAAATCCTTTTACTGTGAGTTACAACCTTGAAATAGTTGTTTATTCTTCCAAAGATTATTGCTGTCATGAAATAGCTCTAACCTCTTAGGAAATTCCTGTTCTTTGGGAAAACTCCTTAGAAAAATAAATGGAGTAACAACAACATACTGCTTCATGCTTTGCACTTTTCCTTAGCAGAGGAATTGCTAGGAAATTCCTCCTCATTTGTCGAGCGGTATTGGGTCCAGTAACTGTCACATTCTTTAACATCACATGTTTATTTTCTTCATAGCATTCACCATATTCAGAAGTTATTGTATATGTATTTCTACTTGTCTAGTGTCTGATTCTGCCAACTCGAATGTTAATTTTATAAGGGCAGAACATCTAACTTGTTAATCCTTGACTTTCCAAATCTTAGCACGTAGTAGGTTCAAGATGCATTTGTTCAATTAATGAAGGCATAATTTATTAAGCAAAAATGAAAGTCATGATTTCTGACATGTTATTAATTTCAAGAATAAATGTATAACTTTGGAATTACTGTGATATGACTTGAAAAATTACTTGAGATCCTGGCCTACCTGGTATTGTAAAAGCTCATAGGATTCTTACTGGCATAAGAAAGGGAATGTTCCTGTTTAGTGACCACTGTAATCTTTGAATATGCCTTTTAAAAAATATTCTAAATGGTTTAATAATACTTTCAATTCTTGTATGCAGTTTCAAGAAACTTACTAGGTTACTTGGATTTTGTCAAGAAAAGAATGTTGTTACAATGGCCAAATATATCTCAGCAGGAATACTTTACTGCAAAGTCACATACACAAAGAGGCTCAAAGAACTGCAAGTGACAGTATGGCAGAAAACATTGGTTGACTGATTTTTTTTCCCCCAAATCACCTGAAACCATGGATCTGTCCTTTGAACGTAGTTTTCAAATCCACCACACAATTTTTTTGAAAATAGTTTTAGTCTTACTTGAAAACTCTTGATATTTCTAAGTTCCAAAGAAAAAGAAATCTATCCAAGCTAGAATTGAAAAAAAGGATTGCAATTCTACAGTCTACATACAGCCACAGATACAAAAACATTAGGCAGTAGAAAATTGCTCCTTTGTTAGGGAGACAATCACAGTTATTCCTCCAAGTTAGTTAACAGAAAATCATTCTTGTGTTCCTCTGTCCCATTGAGACTTATGGCTTATATATGACTTCATGTGAATGTTTAGGGTAGATCCTTTCTCCACTCAGGCAACATGAATAATACATATCCATATTAGAAAATTATTTTGCAAAACAATGAGGCTTCTTTTAAATGCAAGACTAATTTACCAAACTCCTGTATCTGACCGTTACATACTTTCTGTTATTTTTGAACATTTCTCAATTACCACAATCAATCATCAGCTGACAGTGCTTTGAAAAGTTAATAAAAATCAATCTTGCTCTTTTTTTGCATTGCTTTAATTGCAGTGGACATTAAACTCTCATATAGTGCTCTTGGTTGATCACATGGTTTTTTTCATGAGGTACTCTTCATATGCATATGTGTCTGTTTAGTAACACAATTTCCTCTGGATGCTGAATGGCTTAAAAATATATGACTTACAGTTCTATTAGTGGACCTGAAATTATCACATTAAAGCCCACCTTTAAATTTTGAATTATAGTGTTTCCCGGAGGTCTGTATTAAAATTCCAACATACTACTTTGGGAAGGATAACCTGTCAAACTAGTGTTCCGCAAATTACGGCCATAGGCCAAATCTGGCCCACTGCCTATTTTTGTACATAAGGTTTTAATGGAATACAGCCCCACCTATTTATTTATATACTGCCTATGGCTGCTTTTGTGTCACAATGCCACAGTTGAGTAGGTGCAACAGAGACTGTATGGTCTAAAAACTAAAAATATTTACCCTCCAGCCCCTTACAGGAAAAATTGCTGACCCTGGATGAAACCATTAGTGACAACTACCTTTAAACTTAACTATGCTCATGAGATTCAATATATACCACTTTGTAGAAAACAAGGCAAGAGAGACTATAAAGGACAATATCTACTTATACTTCCTGGGGTGATACAATTGGGAATCCTGGAGAGGCACATGAGGTACAGGCTACAAATGGGGAAGAAGAGTTGAAATCAATGGTAGTGAACCAGAAATCAACTTTATCTACTCAACCATTTTCCTAATCAATGCTTTGCTAAACAAAGGAGTGAAGTTAAAAAAAAACTGTAGGTTCTTTTGTGTGTTTCTCTCTGAGTCATTCTTAATTACTATGGCTACTGAATGATACCCTGACTACATACACACTGCTTCCACATCAAGAACAGCAACAAAATATCAAAAGAATTATACCGTTTGACTCTCGGCTGCATAAAATAAGATGCAAAAAATTGATTTTAAAGAGAAATCAAACTACCGTTGTTTTACATTTGGGCCATTACACATTTTATTAGCTTACTCATATTCATAAAAATTTTAAGTTGAAGAACAGCTTTAGTTTTATTGCATCTTAATAAGCAATCCAAAGTATTTTAGAGACTTTTATCATAAAATTTAATAATACACAATAATAGCATTTTCTGATGTAATCAACATATAAAAACACAAGGAAAGCAAGTTCAGATATGTGGTCTCATTGCAAACCTCAAAACTGAAATCCAATTATCAGTTAGGAATTTACATTTCCTCTAGGGGGGAAATATAGACATTTATTTATAATAAGGAGAGATTTTTAAAATCAAATGTGTGGAAGGAAAAACGTCGATTTCCTGTCTAGCTCAGACAATTTCAAAAATCAAAAATAACCAACTATGCATGGGTTAAGAGCGTTTCAAATTATTGGCAAAAATTCCTGGAATTGAGACAGACGTCATGCCATGGGTATGCCACTAGGGCAACTGCAGCTACATGTGCTGTGACCCAGCAGGAAGATGAAATGGCCACAGTGGTTAGCCAACAAAAAGTCACACACAAAATCAGCTTTCAGCCAAGAGGGATGAGTAGTATGGACCAGATTAAACTCCTGCCTTGAACAACTGAAAACCAGTTAAAAATTTGAAGCAATGATTTTAAGAAATTGGACAATATGTAGTGTAGCACAGTTACTCCTGAGAGGGGAACAAATGAGATTAAGCCCTATGACTAGCCTAGCTTACTGCATGGAGAGGGTTTCCTTTACAGAAAGCTGGGATCCCCAAAGATCTTCGTAGTGTGACGGGGATGGCCAGGTCATAGGATATGCGTATTTTGGGCTTTAATTTATACTGCAAAGTAGTTTCGTAAAGAGGTTGTAGAAATTTACAATCCCAGCAGCAGTGGGTGAGGATATTTTTGTCATTTTAACTATTTTGGGGGCATAGCAGTATCTTATTATGATTTTGATTTGCATTTCCCTAATGACTAATACCTCTAAGAACCTTTTCAAATATTTATTGGCTATCTGGATATCCTTTTTGGTGAAGTGTCCCTAAGTCTTTTATACATGTTTTTTTTCTTTTGCTTAGACTGATTTTTTTCTAATTGATTTGCAGAAATTTTTGTTTATTCTTCATCTGAGTTATTTGTTCTTTGTATTGCAAATATCTTTTCCCACTCTGGCTTGCCTTTCACTCTTTTAATGGTATCTTTTGATTGACAGAAGTTTGTAATTTTATTAATATCCAATTTGTTCAAGTATGTTTTTGCTTAGTACTTTTTAGGTTCTGTTCAAGAATTATTTACCTATTCCCACAGTGAGGAATTTTTAAATAATCATTTCAGAAAGTAATAGCTCAACCAGAGAGAAATTAGTAAGGATATAGAAGATTTCAACAACACAATTAACAAGTTGATCGGATGGACTAGTATAGAACACTGTGCCAAATGATGAGAGAAAACATATTTTTTTAAGCATACATTCTTTGGGTCTTTTTCACAATAGCTGGCTAAACACAGCTAATACCAACCAATACATGCCAATATTGTTTGGGTTTTCAACCACTTCTCCTAGTGTTACACATCCATGAGATACATAATTGGTCATCCAAGTTATAGGTAGTGATAGTTTTATTAAGTATATTGCTAATGTACAACACGAATTGCCACCTTTTTCACTGCCAGGACTCTAACATTATCACCCCATATCCACAATATCGGGATTGGCTTATAATCTTGCACTAACAAAAAGAACCAAAATCCCACTGGGTTAACACAACCAAAAAGTGTTTCCTACTGGTGCTACAAAACAATGCAATTAAGCATTGAGTCATGGCCATTATAGACACATAAGGATACAGAACAATATAAGTTCATGTCAACTGGAAATATTTTGTTAAATAGCAGTACTGATTACTGCATACAGGGACACATAAAAGAAAATTTTACCAAGTAATAGATTACACAACATATCATAAGAAATATCCAAGAATCTGAATCACATAGAATTGACTCAAAGTTGGTTAAATTTAAAAGTTAGAAATCAGCAGTAGAAAGCTAACATTCACTCACCAATATATTTGGATAAAAGATAATCATGCACAATATTCCAAATAACTCATGGACCAAATAAGTTAAAATAGAAATTGAAACATATATAGAACTAAACCAACAATGAAAATACAATGTGTCCAGACTTGTTAAATGTGGATAAAGCAGTAGTTTTACGAAACTCTTTGGTCTTAAATGATTATATCAGAAAAGAATAAATACTGAGGATTCACGAGTTCCCAACTCAAGAAATTAGGAATAAGAAAACAGAGTAAACATAAAGAAGGTAATCAAAATAAAACAAAATTAAAAATAAGAGCAAGAATTAATTAAACAGAAAATAACAAAAAATAGAGATAAAACTCCAAAACATTTTATTTGAAAAAGTAATGCATGCAAAAACTTGGCAAAACTGAGTAAGTAAAAAGGTTGATTATTTATTGAATAAAGTCATAAATATGAAAAGCAAAACTGAAAACTTTTAGAAAAAAGTGTTGAAGAATATCTGCATGATGTTAGGGGAGGGAAATAATTTTTAAACATGAAAGAAGCAGCACAAAGCAAATTAAAAAAAGATTTATGAATATAATTATAGTAAAATGAAAACATCCTTATCATGAAATATAGAGTAAAAGAGTGAAAAGACAAGCCAGAAGCACAATACTAACAAATAGTTTTCATAATTGACACAAGTCTTTGAAATCACTAAGAAAAATAAAAACAACCCAAGAGAATCCTGGGCAAAACTATGAACATTCAATGCACACAGAAGTAACCCCAATACCCAATAAATGAACAGAAGCTCACCCTCAGCAGTAATCAGGGAAATGTAAATAAAAACTAAAATGGAGAACAACTTAACATCCTCTCAGTTGGTAAAGTACAATAGTTCCTATAACACCCAGGGTGAGTATGGGTAAAAAGGAACTAACCATTCTACTACAAAGTATGAGTCATGGAGAAACTGGCTCAAAAGTGCCCCAATTGCTGTATAAAAACATATGCATTACAATGTTTTTTGCAGTAGAATAAAAATCGGAACGTTTTCACTTGTACGAAAATGAATAAACATACAATGAACTACTACCTAATAGTTAAAATTGATGAATTTTATCTGCTGGTACCAACATGGATACATCTCAAAAACAATTTTGGGTAAAAAGAAAAAGGAAGCAAGTCGCTAAAGGATACAGAGAACGTGATAATAAGATACCATTTATGTGGATTTAGACTCTTTAAACAGTAATTTGTATTATTTATGGACACACACAAATGTAGTAAAACACATAAGCATGCCTGAGAATTATACACACCATCTTCAGGGAGAAACGTAAGGTGAGGGCAGGAAGATGGAGCATTTGAAAGCATGGACCTAGTGTCTCTAACACTTTAAGAGAAAAAAAGATATCTGAATTAAATATGTCAAGATGTTACAATTTATTGAATCAAATCGTAGTGGTGTGCATTAGGCATGATTTTTATTATTTTTATATTTCTATATTTTAAATATTTGATCATTAAAATATTAGTTTTAATCATGATGAAATATGTATCAGAAGTTGTTTAAATGTTCATACCATTGATCAAATAATTCCATTCTTGGCAATTTATTCTAAAAAATTATTTGTTAGAAGAAAAGGAGCAAAATCTGCAAGGAAAATATATGTATTTCCCGGATGTTTCATTGTAACAGCATAATTTATAAACCACTTATATGTTCAATGGTAGAGGAACAGTTGAGTAAACTATGATATATAAACACAATGGACCACTGTATACTATGTTTTATTAAAACATTGGAAAATATTTAACATATTTTAATCTAACAGCACAAAATTGATGATATTCTATTATCACAACTATATGAAACTATAAATCCATGCAGAAAAAACATTACAAATTAATATGGGTCTTTGTTCTGAGTAGTGACAATCAAATTTTGGAATTTCTCTTAGTTTTGATTTTATCAGGAGAGGAATGAAACAGTCAAAGCCCTCATCAGCTGTTATTCAGTGAGGGAGGCTCTGACAAAGCAAAATGTTATTTTATGGCTATAATAAATATAATTACTACCTGAAAATACCTTAGAGCTACAAGTGAAGGCAAATGAGTGGAATATCAGTTGCAGGGCAACTGTCTCATGTTAACAGAGAAACAAGGAAGTATCTGAGCTGCAAAGCTGATCTGGTCCCAAGGTCTAGAGCAGAAACAAGTCGGGTGACAGACTCCATCATATGATTTGTGCAACTCTCCCAAGCACGGCTTGTTCCACAGACGGTGTGTAAGAGCCTGCTTTCTTCTTCCCTCCCCATCCTAAACACAAGTGCCAAATTTTGTAATCATCTTCACCTTCACACAGGAAGAAAAAGTTCTTTGGCTTTCTGCCCACACTCTAGTTAAATACCAAAAGTTCTCAGAACCCTTTTTAGTAAAATGGTTTCCATTGCTCTATTCAGAGAGCCTGAAATGGAAATAAAGCTTTTCTCTTAGAAAAGAAATTAAGAAGATAAAAATTGAGTTTAAAGTGGAGTTAAAATTGAGACCTCTCAGAGATGTTTTTGTTATTTCAATTCTATAAAACACAAAAGCTGAAGAAACATCAATACAATTTAAAGGAACTATGAAATTGATTTGATTTTATACATTTCTAAGTGGTAGCTTTAAGTAAGGCTTCCTCTTTCTTGTAAATTACTTTGAGCAGAGCTCTTTATGAAATAATGTGCCATTTATCGAGATCCTGTCTCTGTGTTTTGCTCTGTTAGTGAATATCTTCCATTAAGGTTGGGCCAATTACAGAGTCCAAATGCTGTTTAAAATGTTGTTCTCCTTACCGACACAAAGGTCAAATGTCTGAGAAACCTTTGCTTTGGTGGATTGAGTTTTTCTTCTTGTTGCAATTGAGACTCTTTACCTGTATTTCCAGTGATGCTCCCAATTCTTGGAGAAGGCTTTTGGAGCTTATGACATTCATCCTTACATCCCTCTCCAGGCTACAGCTGAGCAAGTGATGTATTAGCTGCAAAGATTTTTGCATGATACAGCAACTCCTCTAACTAGTGATACAGTGGGTAGTAACGAAGGCATTTCCCAGCAGAAATGACTGGTTTTCCTTTAATTTGCAAAATTAATTTAGGAGAAGTGGTAGCTAGCTAAGATCGGTCTCTTATCTTATTACAGAGCTGACATTAACTTTTATTAATAGATTTTCACGCAGTTTTATACTTAATTGCATAAGATTCCATTGCTTTTGACAGCTCTTCAGCTAGTCTTCCTGACCAGAATATTTTATAGTACTCTGATCATATTTTTACATGGTGATTTCATGCATTACAGTGAATACCAATTTCTGTTTTCTATTTGGATACTAACTTCAACATCTTAAAATGATCAACTTTTTATGAATCCTGTCTGAGAAGATACAAAGGAAATAATGAGTAAAAGAGTCAGTGCATTTAATATTCTTGGTCAGAGCTCACATTTCTATTGCAATGTGATCCCCAATGGATTAACATTCCCATTTCCACAAAAATAAACTAGAACAGCAAGGGTAGGGGCACATTTAGTAAACTGATACAGCTAGCTATTTCCCATCACTGGTCTATTTCCTCATTCATTTGTGTACATGCAAATTCAATATTGCTGTCAGCAATGGATAGTTAGATAATTGTTCAATACAGTTTCACATTTGAGTGTAAATTAACACACTTGCCAATTTCTCAAGATAACTTTGAGACAGCTCTTGAGAAACATGATTTAAAATACAGTCTATGGGCAAGATGTGATTTCATTCAACTCTCCCTTCTCATTGCTAATGGAGTAGATTGATAGGAGAGTTAATCCTGAGCACAGGGATAATCTTATGTCATACAGATTTGGCTTGAAGAACATTGCATTTTCTAAAGCATATTTACTTTTCTGGTTCAGCTTGGTTGAGCCTAACATTCAAATGTGTTGATTTCTCTTGGAGAGTAGAACCTGAACCATGTTGGGCCCCAGGGTAAGTGAGCCTGTCACTGCTGTGTCTGTGGCTTACTCTCCGCAGAATTGATGGGCTGTATTTGTTCATAAATGAGAGCAAACTATATAGTGTGTTCTGTTCTAAATCCCTTAGATGATAGTAATTTTCATTCATCCCAGTGTTCTTAATGCATTTTAAAGCACTTTCAAAATTATCTCAGTTTAACCTTTCAATAAATAGTTGAGACTTTAAATTTGACCATTAAAAAAGAAACAATTTGAGAAAATTTTTAGTATATAATAATGGCCGTAAAAACATCACCTTTTTGTATTTAATAAGCCACTTTTTTTTCCCTAAAGAGTTATTCCAAGGATGATACTAGTTAATTACCTAATTACATGGCATTTTTAGCAGTTTGTGTACTCTGAGAGTTTTATCATTTCCAGTGGAGGACTGTCAACTTTCTGCTTGTCAACACTCGATTGTTTTATTATATAAATGGAGGAATATTCTTGTCAGACACTCATCTGTCAAACTCCTAGGAACATCATGATTTATTAGTTATTACCTTAGTCTCCTGTAGGAAAAAGCATTGCCTACTACAGTAATTACTCCTCCCTTGCTACTCACAGGTAAGTTCTGGTCCCTGGGCTATGCCATTTTGGAATCCCATCACCCCATTGATGTTAGGTACCCTAATTCCATAGCAACATCTCTTACTGCCTCTGGACCACAAAGTTCAGATGCCTCCCTTATTAAGGCATTCCTTGCCACCTTAATAATAATTTAAGAAATGTCTTCTTGGACTACTTCATAAAAATAGAAACATTGGCTGTTCTTGGGCATTACAGAGTAAATCCATTCTAACTTTCCCAACTCCTCAAAGCTTCTGAGTCCTTCTTCAATACTATGTCAAATAAATGTACAGCATCTCTACCTCATTTACTGTAGATTGTTGTCATGCTCAGGCTTCAAGGAGCCATTTCATAAAATTATTAGGTCCAGCTACAGGTATTTTTGCCAAAATTTTGAACGCTGATTCATGGGTAAACACCCTTAGATGAATGAATTTTCTTCTATTTAGCTTTATTATTTGCATCTCCTGCTCTAACACCTTCAAAATTCATGACCATGCATATTCACTCAGCCTGCTGAATCATATTTTCCAGGCGTCCTCTTCCTTTCACATTTACAGAATTGCTTTCCAGTCCACTTGGGATATGCTGAAACCTGATTCTCGTTATTGGCCTGGAGGCAATAGATGGTGGTGGGTTTCAGGAAAACAGCAACATTTTACTAGACGCGTGCTTCAGGCAAGCTGTTGGCATGGTCTCCATGCAAAGGGGAAGCTCTGTCTGTACCAGGCAGGAGAGGTAGGAGGAATTTGGAGATTCAACAGTCTTGGGCTTATCCACTCAAATGTTCCCATTTTTATCAGGATGTTGGCATTGACATCAAAGAACTCTGGGGGCTGCTAATTTAAAATATATGGAGGCTCTGATATCCTTATAATCACAGCCTGAGCCTAACTTTACACAATCTGCTATGTGGCTACAGCATATTGGACTCATTTAAACTATGGAAGGTCTCCGGCTTTCATAGCATCCCTTAAGTTAACTGCATTGATCCTAACCATTTTATTTTGCCAGGTCTCTGATTTCATTAAAACGTATATGCCAAATCACAATCTTCATAGTTGTCATTGTCTCCATAGTGATCAAGTGATTTACCCATCTGATCTCCTTATGCCTTGGATTCCACTTGCATCTCATCAAAATTAACGACAGGTCAAAATTTCAGTAATCGTGGTGCCACCCACTGCACATCAGGGGTTATTGTCATCTCCCTTACCACCAGACAGGTGATCAATTCAACACTAAAATCTCATTCTGATGATCTGTATTTGTGGGATATACCCGCCACAAATTGTCTTAGCCCAGATTCCTTAAAATATAAAGTCTTGGGTAAAGATTGTGAGTTGTAGCTTTATTTGGAAAAGCAATCCTGGGGCTGTGAGAGGAAAGGGGAAAAGTGAGGAAATGAAAGGGAAGAAAAAAAAGCAAATCTGAATTGGTGCATTACCCAACTGGTCACAGCTTCAAAAGCATAACACTCATTTTCTAGGTCATGAGGGTTGTCTTCTAGACAGGATGTGTGAACTGATACCATCTTGAACAATTTTCCAGGAGGAGGAAATGAGGGGAATTAATCATTCATTTCTCTAGTCTGTCTTTGGTTTACTAAAGTGGTTTATCTTTCCCAGACTTCTGGGTTATGTTACTCAGGCCTCTGGGAAACAGTTGGGAAAATCAGATCCCATTAGTGGCTTTTCACCCGAGTCAGAAAGTGTTACAGGGAGCCAGACCCTCTGTGAGTCCAGCCAAGTTGTACTTTATAGTCAGCAATGTTAGGAGAGGAGATGAAGACAGTAATAACAAGGGCTTTTCATTTATTCAAGATCTGGAAGACAGGTAGAGCTGAGCTATCCGGAAAGACACATAAACCCATTCCAGTTCATTACCAATTTTTCCAAATCTCCTTACATTCATTTTTAACTTCTTGTACTGTCTTCATATTATGCAAACCATCGAGTCATTTTTGAATGACACAGGACATATAGCACAAATTCAAGATGTCTTGAATTTGAAGCAAATTAATTATGAAGTTCAGGTAGAACTGTACCATGAAGATTTCTGAAATATAAGCTGAAAACCCAAGGCCTAAGATTAGAGTCAAAAATATAGATTTGAGAGTCAGAATTTGAAGATATGGGTCTGAATAAAATTGATGAGGCAGATACCACAGAAAGAAAAGGGAAAACTGCCAATGACTGAAATTGTATATTTTACTATAGTTAGGTGTATGGATTTGAAGAAGTGATTCTTCAAGGTTACATAAGCCTGGAGATTAACAGTGAAACTAACATTTGAATAGCAGTTAAGGAAACATCACAAATATTATTTTATTTCATTCTTACCACAAACCTAAATGATAAGTATTAATGTCGTAAGTATTGTGTATTGCCTCTGAAAATATCCATTCCAACTGCCTTCTAGGTAGAATGGTTGGAAATTTAAAAACTAATTTTCAAGATTTCCTTGATCTCGACTACTGGGTATAAATTAAGTTTCACCAGTTAGTTATACTGATCTGAGATTTAAAAGGCACAGGTTTGGTGGAGTTCATCCTCCTGGTGACGTGGCTACTGGCTAACACTAATGCAGAGATCTGGGGATTTGGAGACAATTACAGTGACTGGACACATTGATTCAGTGTCTGGTGAGTCAAAGTCAAGATACAGAACATTTCCATCACTACAAGGATCTCCCATTTTTCTTTTTCATAATTACACTCACTTCCCTTTCACTCTCAACCATTTCTTAACTCCTGGAAACCACTATGTGTTCTCCATTTCTGTAATTTTTTTTCAAGAAGGTTATTGTATCACTGGCTAGGGCTGTCATAACAAAGTACAACAGATGGGTAGCTTAGACAACAGAAATTTATTTCCTCACAGTTCTAGAGACTAAAAAGTCCAAGATCAAGATGTCAGCAGCAGGCTTGGTTGCTTCTGAGGGCTTCTCTTCTCGGCTTATAGATGGTCATCTTCTCCCTGTGTCTCCACATGGTCTTGCCTCTGTGTGTGTCTGTGTCCTAATCTCCACTTCTATAAGGGCACCAGTCTTATTGGATTAGGGCCCACTCTAATGACCTCATTTACCTTAATTAACTCTTTGCAGACCCTATTTCCAAATATAGCCACATTCTGAGTTACTGAGGGTTAGGACTTCAACATACAAATTTGGGGCAGGAAACAATTCAGACCATGACAGTTATGTAAATGGAATTATATAGTATGTAATCTTGTGGGATTGGCTTTTTTCACTCAGCATAATTCTCTGGAGATTCATTCAGGTTGTTGTGAATATCAATAGTTTGTTCCTTTTTATTGCTAAGCAGTATTGTATGGTATGGACATACAAGTTTCTTTAACCATTCACTCCTTGAAGAACATCAGAGTTGTTCCCAGTTTGGGATTATTTTGAATAAAGCTGTTATAAACATTCATGTGCATGTTTTTGCATGAACATGAGTTTTCACTTCTGTGGGATAAATGCTCAAGAGTGCAATTGCCGGGTTATAGGGTAGTTACCTGTTTATATTTTTAAGAAAATGGCAAAATGTTTCTTAGAGAGACTGGACCATTTATGTTTCTACGTGTAGTATATGAGTAATCTGGTTTCTCTGTATCCTCACAAGCATTTGGTGTTGTCAATTTTCTCTTTTAGCCATTCTGATAGATGCATAGCGATATCTAATTGTGATTTTAATTTGCATTTCCTTAATGGCTAATGATAATGAACAGCTTTTCATGTGCTTATTTTCCATCTGTAAATCCTCTTTGGTGAAACATTTCTACATATCTTTTCTCCATTTTCTACTTGGGTTGTTTATTTCTTTACTGTTGAGTTTTCAGAGTTCTTGTATGTTCTAGATGCGAGTTCTTTGTGGGATATGTAGCTTGCAAATATTTTCTCTCAGACTGTAGCTTGTGTTTTAGCCTCTTAACAGGTTCTTTGAAGAGTAAATATTTTCATTTCAATGAAGTCCAGTTTATCAGTTTTTCCAGTTATGATCATGCTTTTGGTGTCAAGTCTAAGAATTTGCCTAACTCTATATCCCAAAAATACTCTCCAACCCTTTTTTTCCCTGAAAGTTCTGCAGTTTTACATTTTACATTATGTTTGTTAGTTGTCTTCAGTTAATTTTTGTATAAGTTGTGAGACTTAGGTCCTTTTTTTTTCCATTTTGGCCTATGGATGTCCAATTGCTCCAACATCAATTTTGAAAATGTTATCTTTCCTCATTGAGTTGCTTTTGCACGTTTGTCAAAAATCAAAAATCAGTTGGGCATATTTGTGTAGGTCTGTTTCTGGGTTCTCTGTTCTGTTCTAGGGTCTATGTGTCTGTTCCTCTATCACAATCACAGTCTTGATTACTGTAGCTGTATGTTAAGTCTTGAAACGGGGGTGACTGATTCCTTCCACTTTCTTCTTTTTCAAAATTGTTTTAACTATCCTAATTCCCTTGCCTTTCCATGTAAATTTTTCTTTACATAAAAAAAATATTTGTTAAGTTTTTTTAAATGTTATTGGGGTCATATTGGCTTACAACATTGTGTAAATTTTAGGTGTACATCACTATATTTCAGTTTCTATATAGACCGCATTGTGTTCGCCACCAACAGTCCAGTTTTTATCCATCACCATACATATGTGCCCGTTTACCCCTTTCTCCCTCCCCTCCTCCCCTTTTCCCCCGGTAACTGCTAATCTATTTTCTTTACTTATCTGTTTGTTTATCATCGACAGATGAGTGAAATAATATGATATTTGTCTTTCTCTGTCTGACTTATTCCACTTAGCAAAATACCCTCAAGTTCCATCCATGTTGTTGCAAATGGCACAATTTTGTCTTTTTAATGGCTGAGTAGTATTCCATCGTGTGTGTGTGTGTGTGTATCACATCTTCTTTATCCATTAATGCATTGATGAGCACTTGGGTTGCTTCCATGTCTTGGCTATTGTGAATAACACTGTGATGAACATAGAGGTGCATACATCTTTTTGAATTGTTGATTTCTTTGGATAAATACCCAGTGGTGGGATAGCTGGATCACATGGTATTTCTATTTTTAATTTTTTGAGAAATCTCCATACTGTTTTCCATAGTGGCTGCACCAGTTTGCATTCTCATCAGCAGTGTATGCGGGTTCCTTTTTCTCCACATCCTCTCCAACATTTGTTATTTTTTGTCTTGGTAATTATAGCCATTCTGATGGGTGTAAGGTGATATCTCATTGTAGTTTTGATTTGCGTTTCCCAAATAGTTAGTGATGTCAAACATCTTTTCATGTGCCTTTTGGCCATCTGTATATCTTCTTTAGAAAAATGTCAGTACATATCCTCTGCCCATTTTTTGATCGAGTTGTTCACTTTTCTTATTGTTGAGTTGTTGAGTTCTTTATATATTTTGGAAATTAACCCCTTGTCAGATATATGATTTGCAAATATTTTCTCCCAGTTGGTGGGTTGTCTTTTCATTTTGTTGATGGTTTCCTTTGCCTTGCAGAAGCTTCTTAGTCTGATGTAGTTTCATTTGTCTAATTTTTCTTTTGTTTTGCTTGCCTGAGTAAACACAGTATTTGAAAAAGTATTGCTAAGACCAGTGTCAAAGAGGGTACTGCCTACATTTTCTTCTAGGAGTTTTATGGTTTGAGGTCTTACATTCAAGTCTTTAATTCATTTTGAGTTAATTTTTGTGTATGGTGTAAGATAATGGTCTACTTTCATTCTTTTGCACATGGCTGCCAGTTTTCCCAACACCATTTATTTAAGGGACTTTCCCTTCTCCATTTTATGCTCTTGGCTCCTTTGTCGAAGATTAGCTGCCAGTAGATGTGTGGTTTTACTTCTGGGCTTTCAGGTTTGTTCCATTGATCTGTGTGTCTGTTTTTGTGCCAGTACCATGCTGTTTTGATTACTATAGCTTTGTAGTATAATTTGAATTCAGGGATATTGATGCCTCCAGCTTTGTTCTTTTTTCTCAGGATTGCTTTGGCTATTCAGGGTCTTTTGTTGTTCTGTATAAATTTTAGGATTCTTTGTACTATTTCTGTGAAGAATGTCATTGGGATTCTGATTGGGATTGCATTGAATCTGTAGATTGCTTTAGGTAATGTGGGCATCTTAACTACATTTATTCTTCCACTCCATGAGCATGGAATATCTTTCCATTTCTTTATGTCTTCTTCAATTTCTTTCAATGTCTTATAGTTTTCAGCATATAGGTCTTTCACCTCCTTGGTTAAATTTATTCCTAGATATTTTATTCTTTTTGTTGCGATTGTATTTTTGACTTCTCTTTCTGCTAGTCATTATTAGTGTATAGAAATGTAACTGGTTTTTGTATGTTGATTTTGTACCCTGCAACTTTGCTGTAATTGTTGATTATTTCTAATAGTTGTCTGGTCGATTCTTTAGGGTTTTCTATATATAGAATCATGTCATCTGCAAACAGTGAGAATTTTACTTCTTCCTTTCTAATTTGGTGCCCTTTTATTTCATTTTCTTGGCTAATTGCTCTGGCCAAAACTTCCAGTACTATGTTAAATAAGAGTGGTGAGAGTGAGCACCCTTGTCTTGTTTCTGTTCTCAGAGGAATGGCTTTCAGTTTTTCACCATTAAGTATGATGTTGAGTGTAGGTTTGTCATACATGGCCTTTCTTATGTTGAGGTACTTTCCCTCTATACCCATTTTGTTGAGGGTTTCATCATAAATGGTTGTTGGATCTTGTCAAATGATTTTTTCTGCATCTATTGAGGTTATCATGTGATTTTTATTCTTTATTTTGTTAATGTGGTGTATTACACTGATTGATTTGTGGATGTTGAACCATCGCTGCATCTCTGGAAAAAATCCCACTTGATTATGGTGTATGATCCTTTCAATGTATTGTTGTATTTGATTTGCTAATATTTTGTTGAGTATTTTTGCATCTATGTTCATCAGTGATATTGGCTGGTAATTTTTGTTTCTTGTGTTTTCCTTGTCTGGTTTTGGCATCAGGGTAATGTTGGCCTCGTAGAGTGAGTTAGGAATCTTCCTGTCCTCTTGCATACTTCAGAATAGTTTAAGAAGGATAGGTATTAAATCTTCTTTGAGTGTTTGGTAGCATTCACTGGAGAAGACATCTGGTCCTGGACTTTTTTTTTTTGGGAGGTTTTTGATTAGTAAGTTTTTTCTACCTGTATATCAGCTTGAGGAGAACTGACATGTTTTCTGTGTTGAGCCTTCTCATTTTTAAACACAGCATGTCTCTCCTTTTATTTAGATCTTATTTTGTCATCAGTGTTGCTTAGTTTTCAGCATATAGACACTATAAATGTCTTGTTCTATTTACCTCTAAATATTTCTCTTTTTTTTGACAGATTGTAAATGGTTTTATATTTTCAGTTTGGGTATCCACATGTTTATTGCTAGTATATAGAAATACAATTGATTTTTGTAGTTTATTTTGCATCATGTGACCTTGCTAAACTGACTAATTAGTTTTAGCAAGTTTTCTTAAGATTCAAGTGGAATTTTTGCATGGATAATTATGTCATCTGAAAATAGAGACAGTTTTATTTCTTTCTTTCTGATCTGAATGCTTCTAATTTTTTTTCTTGCCATATTCCACCAACTATAACTTTCAGCACTATGTTGATAAAGAGGGATGAGAACAAGTATACCTGCCTTGTTACAGATCTTAGGGGGAAAGGATTCAAATTTTCACTTTTGAGGAAAACATTAACTGCAGGATTTTTGTAGATGCTTTTTATCAAAGTTAGGAAGTTCCCCTCTATTCCTATTTTTCTGAGAGTTTTTATCAAGAATGGGTGTTGAATTGTGTCAAATGATTTTTATCAAGAATGGGTGTTGAATTGTGTCAAATGATTTTTCTTCATCAATTGATATGATTATGTGATTTTTTTCTTAGTTAGCTAGTTAATGTAATTGATTGACTATTGACTATAAATACTGACCTAGTCTTCCATCCCTGGGATACACACCACTTGGTCATGGTATATAATTCTTTTTATATATTGCTGAATTCAATGTGCTAATACTTTGTTGAGGGTTTTGCATCTATATTCATGAGGCCCATTGGTCTATAATTTTTTTTTCTTTTGTACTGTCTGTCTGGTTTTAGTTTCAGCATAATGCTGGCTTCATAAAATAAATTGGAATGACTTCTCTTCTATCTTCTGAAAGAGAAAATAGAATATTCATGTATGTAGGATTCGTATTAGGTGTTCTATGACAATCTGGTAGAATTCTCTAGTGTAACCATCTGGGGCACGGACTTTTTTGGGGGGAACTGAAGAGTAGTTATATGAATTAAATTTACTTAATAGCTATAGGACTATACAAATGATGAATTTCACTTTAAGTGAGTTGTAGTAATTTATATTTTTCAAGTAAGTGTCCCTTTCATCCAAGTTATCAAATTAGTGTGTACAGAGATTATCATATCTTCTTGATGCCTGCAGGTTCTCAGTCTTGCTAGAGGTTTGTCAATTTTATTGATCTTTTTCAAAAAAACTAGATCTTTATTGTATTGGTTTTATTTATTGTTTCTGCTTTCAAATTCACTGATTCATGCTTTTATCTTTATTATTACCCTCTTTCTACTTGGTTTAGGTTTATTTAGTTCTTCTATGTTCTTGAGATAGAAGCTTAGATTATTTCTTCTTTTCTAATTTGTGCATTTAATGTTTCCATGTCAACACTACTTGTGATGTGTCCTACAAATTTTGTTATAGTATATTTCCTTTATATTCAGTTCAATGTATTTTTAATATTTCCCCTGAGACTTCATCGTTTAGTCATGGGTTATTTAGTAGTGTGTTTTTTAGCTAAAAATGTTCATTAAATTAATATATTAAGTTACAGCTACTGTATTCTAGTAGAGAATATATACCTGATCATGCAACAACAAGTAATTATGCATGATATGATGATACTAGCTGGAGTTGACATGTTGCTACATTGTAGTCCCATTAAAGGGTGATTTTTAAAAACAGTGGTAAGGAAACTTTCTTCTGGTGGCTAGATATATGAGCAGTCCACGTGAACACCCACTTCATATGGAGGAAGAAATAGTCATAGATACAGATAAACACTTCTGGGTAGTAATGAATACCTTGGCTAGTTGGTCAGGAGCCTGAAAAAAACATTGAAATATTAAAGGAAAAGAGACCCAGGAAGAAGTATGTGGAAGAAGTAAGTGAATAGGCAAAAAGTCTTCAGATCTTTGTATCCTGTGTAGATGACTACAAGAAAGCAGCTACTGTAGAGGAAACTCTCAACAACCAAGTGGACAGAATGATCTGTCCTCTGGAAATTACTCCATGGTACCTTAGTGTTTATGTAATGGATCTATGAACAGAGTCATCGTTGTGACATAGTCAGAAGCTGTACATGGATCCTCTAACATGAACTCCCATACCTACACTGATCTAGCTACTCCCACTGATAAATACCCAAACCTCCAGCAGCAGAGATTGATACCGAACCCCTGATTTGGTACGATTCCTCAATGAGACCAAATAGCTACTGGGTGGCAAGTTGATTACACTGGACCATTTCCACCTTGGTGGAGGGAACACTTTTTCTTTACGGAACTAGTGCATATTCCATCATCAGTACCTCCACCAGCACCTGAAACCAAGACTAAACAAAATACCAGATTTCTTTTTGTCATAATATCCTACAAAGAATGATTCAATGACAAAGTAGTTACATTAATAGATACATGACCAAAGGATTTACTGGAGAAGCAGCCAGGTGGATAGATGCATGGAACTGCCTGTCGAAGACTCTGTTATGGTGTCAGCTTAGCTTAAACACATAAAGCTTTGAATATTATCTTTCAGGATGTAGTATATGATCTAAACCAATGGCCAATATAGTGTCCTGTGTCTGGGACAGCTAGAATAGATGAGTCTAAAACCTATGGTACAAATAGGAATGATCTCTTCACTAGGATAGCTAGTGACTTTTCTGGTGGAATTTAAATTTCAAAGCTTCAATTTCAGCTTAGATAGAGGCCTTGATTCTTTGTTAGACACAGGAGAATACTTCCACCAGAGAATATAATAAGGGTTTCATTCTACTGATAGCTGTAACTATCACCTGATTACCTTTGACTTCTCATGCCAAGAGACTAGCAGGCAAAGAATGGAGTTACTTTAGTGGAAAGGAAAATTAACTTTGTTTACCAGGGAAACCTGCAGTTACAACTACATAATGGGGAAGGAGAAAAGTAGATCTGGAATCCAGGTGAGTCACCAGGATATCTTTCAGTACTCTCGTGACCAGTGAAAACTGTGAATAGATATCTGCACAACTAAGAAATCAGACTTCTCTGAGTTTGAATTTAACATCTAGGTCACTCCAGAAAGCAAGCAAACCAGATGAGAGGAAATGATGGCCAAGGAAGAGGAACATCTTGAATGGGTTCTGGAAGAGGGAGATGATAAATATCAGTTTCGGCTCTGGGGCTAGCTGTAACATTGTAGACTATAGCTTTAGTTTGCTAAAGTTTGTTATTATTTTTAAAGAGAAAGAAACTGTGCCTTCCCTTTTAGAGAAGATATGATGACATCCTGTTCTCATATGAGATCCAGATATCATAAGAGGATGCAAGAAGTTCTGAAAGGCACAAGAGATGGACGGTACCAGACTGAGTTTGTCTGCCTCTTCAGGTCTTGGCCTTTTACTTATTGCAGAATATTGGATTCCACTGTCTTCACTTCCTCTCCTCACACTACCTACAGTGGCAGCCTGCCGTGGGTAAGAACTGAAATTTAGCATAGCCCCTGTTGCTATCACACCAGAGCAGGCCACAGCAACTCTAGCACTGAAGTCTCATGAATTGGACCCACATAGACTCTGTACTATTCCATCTCTTTCTAACTTGTTGGAAGTACTGAGCCTCAGGTTGTAACATCTAGCTTGTCCAGCTATTGTCTGAACAGGCTGGAGAAGACGATCCGGAAGAGCAGGGATTTAATGCGCATGGGGGAGAACATTTTAAAATGAGACACAGGAGACTCTAAGGATCTAGCAGGTAAATATTTTTCCATTCCTCCTCCCAATAAACTATACTGAGGCAATGTGATTAATATGGCTTTTCTGGAAGACATTTCTCATGATGATCAGCTGACCTCTATGGCCAGATTGGTATCATACTCCAAAATATTTGCTTTCCTTCCTTCTCTCCTCATTTCCTTTATCACCCTAATTCTTCGGGCCTGGAAGTGCACCTCTCAGTAAGCCTTTGCACATAAGCAATATTTATATTTTATATTTATATTTAAGTATATATATATTTTCAATAAATAAATGTGTCAAAGGGATCACTGTGAGGCGTGAAACCATGAAACATTATGGAAGATTTGAGGAACTGAAAGTTGGACTTTAGAGTGCTAGAATATAAGCTGAATGAGAGTGGTGAGAGACAAAGTTTAATAGGTAAACACAGGCAGACTGGTAGACAGCACAGATCCATCTATACCGTGTAAGAATTTTAACTTTCCTATTGAGAAATGGGAGTGGTAAGAGATCATGTTTAACAAGTAAGAGGGCAGATTATATATATACAGTTTTAGTTTGCTAAATATAAGTATAATATATATAAAATATATATAAAATAGGTTTTATATACATAATACATATATATACATATGTATATATATATATACATATATACATGTATATACACATGTATATATACATATATACATAATAGGTTTTATAATTTATACGTACAGTAGGACCATTTATACCCTGAATGGAAGGACCTGTACTTTCTTATTGGGAATGAGGGGTCTTAAGCAGAGGACTATAACATAAATTTCATTTTAGAAAAACCACGTGACAGTCATATGAAGAATGAAAATAGCTTTGGGAAGAGGTGGCAAAACTAGAGGTAAGAAATCATTTGGACATTGTTATGATAACCAAACCAAGAGATGACAGGAGCTTGAATTAAGGTTTAGCAATAGACAACTAGAGAAAGGAACTGCTAAGAGAGATGTTAGGTAGATAATATGAAGAGAAGTGTAGCATTACTTGGATGCAAAGGAGAATTCTAATATGACCATAATTATAAAAAAATTATAGAGAGCTCACTTTGTGTTAGGTATTGCACTAAGCACTTTGCATGAATTAATATATTTATTAGTTTGGTGACCAGATGCATGGCAATTCCACTCATAATAATTCAGCAGACTTGGGAAAAACAAGTTTATAGGACAAACCCCACTTCTCTCACTTAGCAAATTTAGACAATTTCTCTGAATCTCAGTTTTTATCAACTGGTGATGTTAATTCCTACCTTGCAAAATCACTGTAATACTTAAAGGAGATAAAATACAGAATGCACCAAGACATGTAGTAGGCACTGGAAAATTTTATTGCCTTCCCTTCCTTCTACTCTTTAATTTGAAAAGTACGTCTACAACAGAAAGTGCTCCTTTTGGCAAAAGAAAAGACTTTAACAATATTTAAATGCTAGGTTATGCTAATGTTGTACCATGGTTTTCAAATTTGGGATCATGATAGTAATTCCAGCCACTGCTAGTGTATATTTTCTACTTATTTTTCACAAAAATTCTATCGGAGTAATAAATTAAAAACTTAATACTGTGCATTTTGAACTTGAAACTATAGCAAAGCTACTGCAACATTATATCCCAATAGCCACAGGACATATTTATTGTGCTTATCTAATAGATTTTTTTCCCCTTTTTGTAAGTCAAAGCACAGAGTTGGATTACTCTAAACCACTCTGTAGCTTCTATGTCTTATTGTAATTGTGATTTGTGTTTAAATAAGTTATCCTTCCTACCTTCCTTCCTTTCTTTCCTTCTTTGATTTAACATCTCATTAGCCAGGTCGGTCACTGTTGTACCCACTAAACCTTTCATTTAAATTTACCAAACAGTCAGTCTGTTATGAAAATATAAGATACTATAAAGCATTCTCACTGGGTGGGTAGCACTGCTTAATTGTGCAAAGCATGGATTCAATCTCCTTGAAAGTACTTCTGCCCTGTCTGTGATAGCTGCTATTATTGCCAAGTAAATTATGTCTGTGTCTCTAGCACATGAAAATGTTAAGGATGCAGTACATCTATTTTGTGCATTTATTGCTGAAATGCTCATGACCTTGACTGAGGACAAACTGATAGTTTTTACAAATAATACTCTTCCTTTGCCTACAAGTCTCTGGAGAGAGGAGAAAATGTCCTGTGGAGTCCCTGGGGTTTATCATCTCACCACTGAGATCTTAGCCATCCCTTTGCTGATGTTTAGCCTTTCATAGATGACCAGACTCTCCCAATAGTGCAAGTTTTCACTGAGATTGCAATACCTATTTTGGAGCCTATGCCATTATTCTGACCACACAGTGACCAATTAGCATACTGTACTGTTATCATCACTGACTAAATCACGTACAAAACATTGTTTTGTTGAAAACAACCAGATCATGGAAATTTACTAAAGGCAAACTGTGAATTAGCTACCCCATGTTCCCTGGGGCAGACATTCTGGAGGTAATGAGGTTTCCATGGGAAAGCCCATATAGTAAATCGTCAGATATTAGGAAGGAAAATAAAAGCTTGAACTCAATTATTCCTAGAGACTTCTGACCAGCAATGTTTTGCTTGATACTAACTGGGAAATGTCAAGTGTAAACTATCATATCTATGTTGAAAAATACAAGCAGATTGTCTATTTGATTAATATATTTGCACAGCTAAGGTATTTATAGATTTAGAAGTTATAATTCTGATAACTGTCTCTCCTGAGCAACTTAACCTCATGATTTAACCTATTTTGAGCATAGAATTAGCTTCATCTTACTTTATCCCCAAATTGAAGAGTTAATCAGATTTTACATTAAATGATTGTCAGTTTTTTGGAAGAAAAACACAACTCTATATACACTTTAGTTTTTACAGTCACGCATTGTTTAATGCCAGGGTTAGATTCTGAGAAATGTGTCATTAAACAATTTCATTGTTGTGTGAACATCATAGAATGTACTTACACAAACCTAGATGGTATAGCCTACTACACACCTAGGCTACATGGTTACTAATCTTATGGGACCACCATCGTATAAGCGATCCATCACTCATGAAACTTTGTTATGCGGTGCACAATGGTATTATTACTATTGAATCATAGTAAAGTTTCATCAAAAATTTTGTTTTAACCAAGAGTGTCTGACTTATTAAGAACATGTTTGTTGAAGGACTATTAATCCTTCTCTGGATTTTCAGTGATCCAGTGAAAGAGAAACAGAAATAAAGTGATCTTTCTGCTTGTACTAGTGTTAAAAAAAATAATTGCCTTGAATGGATACAGCTTAAATAACTAATTGCAGACGGTTTTGAATGAGGCTAAGTTCTTGTTTTAACCAATGAGAATTTATTCAGAATAGCAAGAAGGATTTTATGCTCCTGCTAAAGGAAAATTTATGTTTTTGGAAGTGACATATCATGAGGCACCATCTTGTACTCCATGTTGGTTCTTTTTTTCCTTAAGTCTACGGCAATAATCCTGCTACAATGTGCCAGCAGGAAACATCAGAACCAATACTCACAAGGTATATTTGAGATACAGATTGAGTGAGAACAAAATACTAAAATAAATAAAACAATCAGCCTGCTTTTCCTAAGTAAACTATGGGTAGAAACAATTCTGGGGGTGGGAAGAGAAATCACCATACATTTAGTAATATTACCATCTTATAAAACATTTACTTCTTCCAACCTCTTAGCCTAGGATAAGAATAACTGCTAATAAATCTACCCAGCATATATGTTAATCTTCTTGGTTTTGTAGAAGAGTTCCTGGTTTTGTTAAGAAGTCAATTACGTTTCCTATAATGTGTCCCTTAACATAATAGACCTTTCATATTGTAGCTCTATAATAAGTCCATTTTAATAATATTTCACTCAGGTTTATAAAAGTATAATTAAAATATATACTAGAGAGTGCAGAGTCTTATTTTTAAACTTATCACTATTGGGTTAAGATGTAAGGGAAACTGAATCAGCAGCAGAATTTTATTCCACATGTGTCCTGTGGTATGTTTCATAAAATTATCACATCTAAAAATAGAGACAAGGACACTTAGGGGTAGGAAAGATGGGGATCAATCAAAATCATCATCCCTACTGGCAAAATGCAGCCAGAGGTTGTACATTACAGATGCTAAAAAATAACCAGTGGTGTTGATGTATTATATTCTATGAAAGGTATATTATTTCTTTTAAAGGCATATTGTTTTCCTTTCAAGCTATATCATTATATCACCAATACTCTTATTTTAATAAGTACATTGGACCTCCATATATCTTTGAAAGATCCCCAAACCTGTACTTTTTCAGCAGTTCAGAAAGAGACCTTTTTTAATTTAAGAGAAGTTATGATGCAAAATCCGTTTCAGAGATGAGCTGTAAGAACTTATAGGACAACATGAGCAAGTCCAGATCAAGCAGTCATATGTGGAGGGGTCAGGAAAAGCATGTTATAGCTTTTTAGATAGTGCAGGGGAGTGGCATATGACACTATTTCACAAAAATCCTGCCTTTTGGTGACCTTAGTAGTACATGGAATAGCAAATAGGAGCTTAGAGGAAAAAGGAGATTTAACTTATTCACTTGTGCAGAGAAAACATTTCTTAGATTTTGGAATTATGTCAAAGTGCCTGTAAGTCTGGTCCCTGCATTAAGGCAGAATCCAGAAACCACCTCTTCCCTCATCAATGGGGCCTTTTCTCTTGGATTCTGTGTGAAGGTCTCCATTTTCTGAAATCCTATCCTATTATTTTCCTCTTTGCAGGATTCTAAAATGTTTTCAATGTCTATAGACCTAGATTCCTGGTGCTCATAAGCAAAGAAAAGGGAAGGTTTTACAGATAAAACTAGATTATTTGCAACTTGCTGGTATTCTATATGTATAAGATCATGTCACTGACTAGGAAGCAAAATATTATCATCTTCAAAGATTTTGTGAAAGGATTTGACTGGCTCTGGCATGAAGAATTTGTGCCGGAAATGTTGTCATACACAATATCAATGTGTATAAATAAATATAAATGTATATAACAAGAGATTTGCAAACAGATTCAGTGAGAATTGTATGAGCCGACATAGGCAATACGCTAAAACTGAGGTAAAGCAATGGACTTTTGTCAACATTGCTAATTATCATAGCTCAAAACCCATTCACTTTTTTTAAAAAAGTAGGAATTTTCAAAAAAATTCTTCAAAGCTTTTGTAGTAATCAAAAAAAATCATGGTTATGAAAGCAATTTGTCAATTGTAAAAATCATTTATACATTTTAGTTGTTATTAAGCCATATAACATGGAAAAGGATGTAATACCCAATAGTTGACAACCTTGGCTATTTATATCATCTAGGGAGCTGTAAAAAATATTGATGCCTAGGACCCATGCCCAGAGATTCTGATGAGATTAGTCTGGAATGGAGCTGAACATCAGATCTCCAGGCAATTCTAATACGTGCTTAAAAATGAGAACCTCATTTTGAATATGTAATATGTGCTAAGTTATTTGTCTATATTATTTCTAATCCCTGCAATGATTAGAAATACTTATTATTCCTGTTTTAAGAATGAGGAACCTGAAAAATCAGAGAAGTAAAGAAGAATTCCCAAGTCCATACTGGTAGCGAATACAGAACCAGGACTTGAACCCAAGTATTTTTGTCCTCATATGTAGCCATAGCGTTTTGACTATATCATACTACATATGTGATTATGAAATAAAGTATGTATGAGAACTATATTTCCTGGGTAAAATTTAAAAATCAAGTGTTTAAAAAGGCTGAATTTTATTGTTATGTATTGTTGGTGCAATGTGAATTACTACAATCATTTTGAAAAGTAATTTGCAAAATCTATAAAAGGATTCGTAGTTGTTTTAAATAACTAACAATAATTGCATGCTTATTGTATGATGCTCCACTTCCAGGTACTGCATGTGGGTTTCCTCATTTACTTATCAGGGGAACTTTATAAGATAGATGTTACTATTATCCCTATTTTAAAAAAATGAAAATATTTTTCAAAAAATGCTTGGAGGGTTTCATCAACTACCTGAAAGCAATACAGGAAATCAATGGTGGAACTTGATTCAAACCCATCAGACTGCAGTTTGACCCTATTTTCTTTTAACCAAGTAATTTTGTATTTATGAACATATCCTAAAGAAATTATCCTAAGTAAAAAATAAGTTGTGTACATAAATATGCTTACTGCAATATTCTTTCTTAATGGTAAAAAACACTGGGAAAACCCCAAAGTATTCAACAAAGTATTCAACTTGACTAGTGGAACAGTCAAGTACATCATGGTAAATATTTGCAATGGAGTGTTATACACCTGTTGAAAACAGTGTTTATGAGGCATATGTTTATGAGGTCACTTCCACTTCTGCATAAGATGTAGAAACTGCCAAAACTGTCTCTTCTTCACTTGCAACAAGACAAATCCAGATAATCTGTAGAATCATAACTTTTCTTGAGCCTATCAGAGAGCTGAGTCTAGTAAACCTAAATCAGGTTTACTGATTTTAAAGATGGACAAGCCTTTCCAAGGAGAGGCAGGACATACAACATGTCTCACCTTTGGCAGAGCAGCATAGAAAGAGGTGGCTGCCATACAAAAGGGTAAGAAGAAATTCATTAATATTTTGATAAATATTTAAAGGTCAAGTGTGTGCCAGCTTGTCAGTTTGGATGTCCCAGGGTCCCAAACAAAGGTAGTTCACACTCACCTGAAAGCACCTCTCTATGTGTGCTCATTTAATGCAATACATAACACTAGTAAAAGTTCACTAATTTTGGTTGTTGTTATTAGGTGGGTGGGAGACAAGAGAAGGGAATCAGTTCAAATGATTATTAAGCATACATTCTAGCTATCATTAACATTATTATCTATTAAAATGTTATGTGAATCACATCATTCCATGATTTTTGTGTTTGACCCTAATTTATATTATATCAACTTTAGGTAGCAGAGTTACAGGTACCTGCCTTATCAAGAAAGAATATTAACTTTTTTTTAAAAAGACTTTATTTCTTTTTAGAGCAGTTTTAGGTTCACAGCAACCTAAAGAGATTTCCCATATACTCCCAGCCTCCACACATGCATAGCCTCCCATCATCAACATCACTCCCCAGAACAGTATTTTTTTTTTTTTTTTTTTACCAAGGATGAACCTACATCGACACATGATAATCACCCGAAGTCCATAGTTTATATTAGGATTATCTTTTAGGGTGCTGTACATTCTGTGGGTTTGGACAGATGTATAATGACATTTATCCATCATTATAGTATCATACAGAGCGTTTTTACTACCCTGAAAATCCTCTGTGCTCTGCCTATTCATCCCTCAACCCATCTCCTCACCTAACCTGTGGAAACCACTGATCTTTTTACTGTCTTCATAGTTTTGCCTTTTCCAGAGTATCATATAGCTGGAATCACACAGTTTGTAGCCTTTTTGGATTGGCTTCTTTCACTTAGTAATGTGCATTTAAGATTCCTCCATGTCTTTTCATGGCTTAATAGCTCATTTCTTTTAGTGCTGAATAATATATCATTGTCTAGATGTCATAGTTATTTATCAATTCACCTATTGAAGGATATCTTGATTGCTTCTAAATTTTGGCAATTGTGAGTAAAGCTATTATAATCATCCTTGTAGAGGTTTTTGTGTGGACAGTAGTTTTCAGCTCCCTTCGATAAATACCAAGGAATGTGATTGCTGGATCTTATTGTAAGAGTATGTTCCGTGTTATAAGAAAACACCAAACTGTCTTCCACAGTGACTGGACCATTATGCATTCCCACCTGTACTGAATGAGAGTTCATGTTATTCGACATCCACACCAGCATTTGGTGGTGTCAGTGTTCTGGATTTTGGCCACTCTAATAGTTGTGTAGTGATATCTCATTGTTGTTTTAATTTGCATTTCCCTGATGACATATGATGTGGAGAATCTTTTTATACATTTATTTGCCATCTGTATGTCTTCTCTGGGGAGTATTGACTTTTGTTTAAACTATTTTTATTCAAATCCACCTTGAAAGGAATTAGAAGTACTCTAAATATCTGTAAATATGTATGTGCTAGGTTTCCTAATTCTATATTCTACAATGGATCTTTGTCAGTTCACAAGGAAAAGCCAGACAGTGAATGAAATTGTTATTTACTATTTTAATTGCAACAAGCATGTTGTGATTTAATGAGTTAATTATCCACTGAATTAATTCTGGGACTCCTCAGTCCCAGTGTAGTTTCAAAGGACTGCTATATTGTTTTTCAAACATGTCACTTTCCTTGTAGTGGTAAGTGAAATCATTTCACATAGTGCTTGGCAGTAAGACCTTTCTTTTAAGAAGGCTAAAAAAAATTTTTTAGGGGCTGGCCCTGTGGCATAGTGGTTAAGCTTGCAAGCTCTGCTTTGGTGGCCTGGGGTTTGTGGGTTCGGATCCTGGGCGCAGACCTACACTACTCATCAAGCCATGCTGTGGCGGTGTCCCACATACAAAAAATAGAGGAAGACTGGCACAGATGTTAGCTCAGGGACAATCTTCCTCAAGCAAAAAGAGGAAGATTGGCAACAGATGTTAGCTCAAGACCAATCTTCCTGACCAAAAAAAAAAAAAGAAAATTTTCCCCATTTTATTACATTTATGTGATAAGGAAAAGAAGGTGTGTATATACACAAATGGAATCACCAAAAGGAAAATCTCACACACACACACATACACACATACAATGTTATATCAGCATGTGTTTTCTTAAGCTAAAGCTTCCTTAACACAGGTTTTGGATAATATTGTTTCTGCCATCTATACACGATATTTAGAGATGTGAGACGTTGCAAAATCAAATGACAGCAAGTTCTAGCTCTTCACACTTATTGCATCTGGGAGACAGGTTTGAATTAATCTTGAGTTGCTTGACTGGCATGAAATAAATCTTGAGAATAAAACTGAATTGACCGTGTCTGTTTTTTTGCAAAAGTCTTTTCAGAATGAAATTTGACATTTTTCCCTCTTCCAGGGGTGGCAGTTTACTGCTGGTTATCTTTGCCGTTTAATGAAACTCAGAGTTTTCAAATAGAGAAACTAATTACTATATAGTTTCAAGAGGTTTTCATTTTCCCCTCCATTTCCCTCCCCCTCTCCACATCCTACCCCACATATGCAATGTGGGAGAATAGAATTACATTCATTTATATCGAATGAAACATGTTCTGGCAATAAGGTACTTTCGTAAAACGCAAAGATAAGTGAGAAGTAGTGTGTTATCAGTTTCTCGAAAACCTAGGTGAGGCTCAAGCTTGGGGACATAAGTGAATGACATGGGAGTCTTCCCCTCTGGTTTCCCATATGATGCTTTAACTAGCAGAAACCAAATACACCCTGGGTTTGTTTGAGCTGACAATTTAAATTCTAAGTCTGGCTATTCATCTTTGAAGAAACAGGAGGCACCCAGCTTGGGCCCAGCATGTAATTGGACCTAAGTCACAGTTTCTGCCTATAATTATGTCCCTGAAGTCAGATGGTTTAAACTGGGAGCAGGGCCATGTTTTTAGCCTCTTAAGTGTAAGCTTATATTTTAGAAATAAAGAATGTTGTTTAATTAATTTCTAGGATATATATGCTTCAAATATTTAAAACTGGACTGTTAAATCGTAATAATTAGTAAGCTGGAATCAGAGCTGAGGGGTATGGAGAAAAATATAGAAAAATAAAAATCAAACAAACCAACACAAACATCACCTGCTATTAGAAGTCAGTTATTGTTGGAGAAAGAAATGGCCACAGGATTTAATTAATATCTAGATACTATAGACTGGAAAACTATGCTGTAAGTTTACTCTGGGGATGGTAGGCTGGAGGCGTTTGATGTGAGCTGGAGGGTACTCAAGCTTAACAATTAATTTTATTAGTATTAGATTACACTGTAAAAAAATGGATAGGCGATCCCCACCAGCAGAGACTGCAACTCCAGTTTTAACCCATTCTGACAGTCTGAAAGAAGGATTCTGTTGAAGCCCCAGAAAGAGGCTTTCTCCATATCATTTAGAAAATTCCACACATGGAAGTAAATCCTACAGTAAAGTAAGGGAAAATGCCAAGCTGGGTAAAACAAAGGAGAAATAGAGAATAAGCACAGAGGTGAAAAACGAAAAAGGAGAAGGAAGGTAGTATATTGTCTTAGAATTCAGGCAAGGGATTGGCACGTTTTCTTACCAGTGTTTGTTGTAGTTATTGGCCTGAATTTAATACTCAGTGAGTGCTTGTTAGGAAATAATAGGATTGTTTTCCTTTCTGTGAAGTTCAGGATTTTAACTTCTGGGAAGACAAATCTAAGTGAGCAGCCAACAGTCAAAGAAATTCTCCAAGGCAGGAATAAGGTTTGAGACATCTCTAGAATCATGTGTTATTGATGAATATTCCATTCTGAAGGGGTTTGTCAGGATTGCATCATATGTAAGGACAATAAACATAATCATCTCTGCACCGGCATGGTGGATTTATGTATAGAATGCATTGTCATACACATTCTCTCATTTGAGTCTAAATGTTGAGGCCAGTGTTTAATGAAGTGACACTAGAAAGAGGTTCGTATACAGTAGATCCCCCTTATCTACGAGGGATACCTTCCAAGACCCCCAGTGCATGCCTGAAAATTCAGACAGTACTGAATCTTATATATACTATGTTTTTTCCTATACATACATACCTATGATAAAGTTTAATTTATAAATCAGGCACAGTAAGAGATTGACAATAACTAATAATAAAATACAACAATTATAATAATATACTGTAATAAAAGTTACCACAGATTTTAGCAAGCTCAACATACTATTTTTTTTTCTTTCTTTATTAAGTGGAGAACTTTCACCTTTTCACTTAAAGGAAGCACTTTATGGCTTCTCTTTGGCATATCCAAATTGTCAGCAGCCTGCTCTTGCACTTTGGGGCCATTATTAAGTAAACTAAGGGTTACTTGAACACAAGCACTGTGATACCACAATAATCCATCTGATAAGCGAGATGGCTACTAAGTGACTCATGGGCAGGTAGCATATACAGTGTGGATACGCTGGACAAAGGGATGATTCTTGTCCCTGGTGATACAGAGCTGGACTGTGGGAGGTTTCATCATGCTACTCAGAATGGTGTGTAACTTAAAACTTAAGAATTATTTCTAGAATTTTCCATTTAATATTTTTGGGACTTCAGTTAACTGCGGGTAACTGAAACTGCAGAAAGCAAAACTGCAGATGAGAAGGGACTACTACACCTTAGTGTTAAAGCCAAATAACACCCAGAGAGAATGATAGGATTCCTCACGTTTAGTTAAACAGAAACTAAGAATCTAATCTCTTCCAAATACCTGGGAGTGAGAGTATTTCAACTCTAACCTACATTATAGCACAACATATCTCAATGCACGGTATCTCAGTACACTAACCTAAGGGGAAATATCATAACTTAAATTCCAGCTTATTCTGAGAGTCTTCGAGATCAGTGGTCTTCTTACAGTCTTATTTATATCTTTTTAAAAATCTTACCCAAGGGTGTTCTGATTGCTAAAAATACTGAATCTCCTCTATATCCTATTTCTCTTTAAAAAAGAAATATAAGAGAAATCATTGTTATCATATTTTAAATTAAGCTATGGATATCAATAACAGTTTAGCATGTTTTAACTTATTTATACTTTTAGCAATCTAGTTCATGTAAAGTCTTTCTATCTGAAAGATAAAATTTATGGGACTCTTGATAGTTTCAGATCCTTACAGGAGTAATTTTACATAACTAAAGACAATGTCTTTACTTTTTAGCAACATGAACTTTAGGTGAGATTTGTATTCGATTTGTTTACATTGAAATTTGAGAGCTAAATAAGAAGGATTAAAGTTTCTTGGAAGGAAGAAATTATCAGTCACCAAATCAAAACTATGTTAAACTGATAGGAAAACTATAAAACTAAAAGAGATGGAATAAGGTTTATGAGCTAGACTTTTTCTTGGAATGGGACCACCTATTAAGGATATAACTGTTTGTCAACCAGGAAGTTAAAAGAATACATGACCGTTGGCAGTGTGGCTAATGAGTGTGCCTTAATCAGAAAGACTTGGGTTTTCAGTCTAGGCCATATTACCCATTAAAACGCTGACCACAGGTAATTCATTTACTTCCTTATCCCTCCGATGTATCCATCAATAAAGGGTTTTAGTGAAAGAGCTGCCACTTCTATAGAGATACAAATAAGTGAAATAGTATATGGAAAGTTCTTTGGATTTAATGAATGAAAGAAACTGTGAAATTGTGACATAAATCTCAACAACAAAGTTTATCGTTTACATTTTGGGAAACTGGAACACTAAATCCAATACAGGTGAAATGAGTTGGTCTGAAGTCTGCTAACGAATGAGCAGAGACTTAAGGCTTTGGCCTGTGGAGTACGAGCCCGTGGCCAAACACATAAACCCTTCCTATTTTGTACCCCTGCTTACGTCACTGCTATCTCATTAAAAAATATATATTTTTCTGTCATAGGGTCCTTGAATGTAGGGCTAGCATAAATCAAATTTTCCCTGGCTTCTGCTCCTCTTTTCAAATCAAATTCTCAGGTTGAACAGAATAAAACAACCTCTTTATCCACTCGGCATTTGGGGTTGGACCAAAGAGAAAGTGACGATCAGGAGAGAGGTGAGGAGCTGAACTTGACACTCTCCTGTCCACACCATCCAGGCAGCATGGAGCTGCGGGAAGGCAGGCATCGTTGCAACTAAAACCTAGACACTAGAAGATATATACTCTTTTTTTTTTTCTTTACAAAATTTGCAGTTTGAGTAATTCTGGTTCAGGATATTTGCTAATTTCCTTCTTCTCACTGGCTAGAAGTTTATTTTGGCCAATGATAGACCTAACAGGCTTTAGAGGAGAGAGAAATTCTAAACACTGAAAGTGTCTAACAGTCATTCTGCAAACGCCTCTGCTAGTTAATTTAGAAATAACGATGTACAAAACAATGTGTGATATTTTTATATCTACAGTAATATGCGAGGTCCTTTTTAATGCACTGAGATTGTTCCAGAGTACCTGGCCATCCCATGTAAGTCAGCCAAAACCAGTGTTGCCCCTGTCTAAACAGGTCATTCAGACCTGAAGAAGTTTTCTCATTATGTCTTCATACACATCTGTGGTGGATATTGTGGGTGCAACCCAACTGTCTCTTCAAGGAAGACTTTGATGCCCCAGCCACTGGGAGTGCTGACAGTAGACAGCTTTCCACTGTCAGCTCCTTCAGGGATTGTCTCAACCACAGAGAGCCGCTCTACTCAAGGTCATGCCCTGTCCCAGGGTGACCCCTGTGCAATGACTAAACAACATGGGTATATAAAAACTTGGTCATCTCATGCCAACTCAGGACAGCTCTGAAGGACCACTCGAACTCCAGAACTCCCCATGCTGACTCTGTTGTTGGGACTGCACAGTAGCTTCACTTCTCCCACTGCCCAATCCTGTTTTTTTCCCTTCCCTTCCCCAGGTGTTAGTTGATGCTCAACAGCATGCTCACCTCTCTCCAAATCTGCTTCCTGGGAAAACCCGCCTGTGACAATATCTGACCATCTTTCTATTTACCCCAAGTTTCTTGGGTTAGGATATACTTTCAAAAGTAAATAGTAACAATTTCCGGATAGGATATCAACCTGAGCATACCTGTCTAAGCATCTCTGCTTATTACCTTAAGATGGTTTGAATATTGTCCAGTAGAATACAAAAATAAGAGAAAATATGCACCATAGCTAGATTCCCAATTTGTGACTAGTACAAATTGTTAGGTTAATACAAAATAATAATGAAACAGGTAATCATAATCCATAAATGTAAGAAAGATTCAGTATTAGAAAATCTAATAATACTAACAACCAGAGTTACATATTAATAGAAAAACACCGTATAATTATATTATGGTTACAGGAAAAACATTAAACGTATTTCTACATTGCTTTTAATTTAAACAATCATAAATGAGAAACAGAAAGGAATTAGTTAATTTGATAAAATATATTTGCTAAGACCATAAAGAAAATACCTTACATAATTGTAGAGCTTTAGCCACATTTGCATTAAAGTTAAAAACAAGTCAATTGTGATAGTTTTCTATTGCTGCTTAAAACAATACTCCTTGATTAGCTCACAGTTTTGTGACTATGTGTATTGAATTGAAGATCTACATTTTAAAAATGAACATCATTCTATTCACCAGCAATAATCAATTAAAAATATAGTAGGTGAAAAAAGGATGATCTGCAATAGTGTATGTATATGAGTGTGTGTATACATGCACACACACACATATATATTAACTGGGAAATAAATAAGACACGGAGAAATGTTCAAAATGCTCTTTATGAACATGAAAAATTTATCATTTAGAACATATATCTTTTTTGCTGATGAGAAGACTCAATTAGCCACAAATTATTTATACATTTATGAAACTAGAGTCAAATCTTTATAGTTTTTCATGGATCATGAAAAAATTATTTTAAAATTCATTTAGAGAATTCAAGTTCAAACATCACTAAAGACCAGACCCAAACTAACAGACCTCTGCCTCCTCCTTGGATAAACATAATATAAACATACCTTTTAATGAGAAACTGGTAAATATTTCAATAGAAAAAAGCAAGTTATTAAAAGAAGAGGAAATAAGACTGCCTAACCAATAAGGAAATGAGTAATATACAACCACACAGGGAAATACCAATTAAAGCATTAATGAGATACTATTTTATACTCATAGAATTATTTAGAAAGTGTAAAAACCTAATAATACTAGGTATAGTCAATCAGGTGGGGAAATAGATAATTGCGTATATAAGATATTGCATACAGACACTGAAATCTATTCTGGAGAGCAATTTGACATTAGTTGATGTTTAAATGTGCATAAATGGTTACCTAGCAATTCTATTCCTTGGAATAGACTGGCATTCTCCAATACAGTAGCTACTAGCCACATGTGACTATTTAAATTATTTAAAATCAATAAAATTAAAAATTCAGTTCATCAGTCTCACTAGATATATTTCAAGTGCTAGTAGCTACCTTATTTGATGGCACAGATTGCAGAGTAGTTCCGTTATCACAGGAAGTTCTTATTGGACAGCCCTGGTATAGATCCTGATGAAACTCGAATATGTGTTGAGAGATGTAGCCATATGTTTTATATTGTGTCTCCAGTTGTAATTATACACACACACAAAAAAAAAAAGAGAGAGAGAAGAAGGAAGGAGAAGGGGAGGGGGAGGGAGAAAGAAAGAAATCATGAACTGAAAAAGTGGTGGGGCTCAAAGAAAAGTAAATTTAGGGAGAAAGAAGGTTGATATCAAGAATTCTATTTGGGGCGTGTTAAAGTTTGATATGCCCATTAACCATCCCAGTAGGCATGTTGAGTAGAAATTACACAAGGTTGGAACTCAGGGGAAATGTGATTTAAGGCCACAATCAATTCAATTCAACTTGTTCAACTGACCTTTGACAACAAGGAAGTTTTCATGAATGGTTGTATCCCCGTATAGTTCTTCCAGTAAAATGAAATAAAAAATTAGATATTTTATGACTTTTTCTTCCATCACTAACACTATCAAGAGTTAAGAGTGTGCACGTGCGTGTGTGTGGTGCATGTGCTTGATGGAAGGAATGGAAACAAAGTTTTTAACGAGGATATAAAGACATGTTTTTTAAAAAAGTAAATATATTGCAATGTAAATACTATGAACCTCATTTAAAGAATTTCTTTACATATGGCAAACTTGCTCAAATGCTACATCCACAAAATTGCTCAAATGTCATACCTACAAAGTGAAGGATCCATTGTACACTCTACTCAAACATCAAATAATTGGAAATATTTGTTCTTTTTCTTATGAACGTGAGGTGGATGAAAGTGATGAGATTATTCTCATGTTCAGTTATTTTCAAACATTCAGGCAAGCCTCAGGAGTCCATTTCCATGAGGTATATATTATCGGAATAAAACCTAAATCACTTTTAACCCTGCTTCAAAGATAGCCTAGAATTTTACATCTGCTTTGTAAGGCAATCTTAAAAAGGCATGCTGGCTGTGTGTCTAAATAACATTATGAGAAATTCTGATAAAAGGCTTAAGGATGACTCTTCTTTTGACTATGAACAATGTCTAATATTGAATAAGAGTTGAATAAAATATAAACCTCTAATGTTTTACAATGTAACTAGAATTTGTTAGTTCTTTTGCTGATATATTCTTTGTAAACAGCTTCCAGAAATGTGTTCCCTGAAGCTAGATAGTACTGTTTCTCCCTCTTTTTTCTAATGAAAAATAAATTTAAAAACCCAGCAGGAGTTGCAAAATTCTGTATCCCTTATTCTTGCCTAGCTTCAACCTGATGGAACTTTTGAAAATTTTCATTAGAGTGATGATTTTTTTTGTCACTGTAGTCAAATATCTATTAGCATTTCCATTCAAAAGTGCTTATGCCTATGGTTTATAAATTCAGGTCTACTCATGTTGCTGCATGTGCCTACTAAGAGACTCTCCTGGTTTTCTTCAGATGCTTGCATCTGGTTATGAACTGTTCAATACTAAATACAGTAAATTAGTCATAATTATGTGTTATGCACAATTCATTATACATCTTCATTTTAAAACATTAAGCAACAAAACAATGTGCTTTCTCAAAGGACCTGACCATCTGCATCTTGCACTCCAAGTTGGGAACAGTGAATGTAAAAGGTAATATGGTGATAATGAAGATGAGAGTTGTTATAGACCTAATGAATTACTGAAATTCTCCTTTGGTATTATTGTATTGCTGCTTGTATATACCATCTTTAGAACTCTTGAGACCAGGAAAGAGATGGGTGCATGAAACCAGAGGAGCAGAGGCAGCCATTAAACATGGGCTCATACTCTCATTTTCTTGTTTTTGCACATTTTCCTTTTCCTTTTTCCCCCTTTGGTTCTCCTTCTCTTCTGTGATTTCCTTCCACTCCCTCCCCTTCTTCCTCAAACATGAAACTGCATGTGTTATTAGGAGGTTGGGGGGCAATAATTATTTCTCTATTTTTCCTCCTTGACGTGAAGACCTAGGTCATTGTTGGTAGTGATTTTACAGCTATATATTTGTTCTAAAAGTGTTTATCATATTGCTGCAGCCAAAAATCCACATGTGGAAACAACATCCAGAAATAAGTTTCAACAGGAGGAAATTGCATCTTCACATTGTAACTGCTTCTTGTCAGTCCCCTTGTTAATGAATGGGTAGCGTGTATCTCTTTTAGAAAATACGGATTGAAACCTTTGGGTTTTACTGTTGACATAAATTGCAGAAATAGTTGAGAAGTGATTTTCAGTTTTCTCCCAAACTTGGAGTTCTTCTGCCTATGAAGTCATCGGCTATAAGTCATTTTCTTATTTTTTAAATGCACTAATAATTTGATTAATAATTTTAAGGGACATTAGCTTATCAGCATAGAAGTCTGAACATAACTGCATTTTAAAGTCTTATTTCTATGTGTTATTAGAAAAGAATTTTTCAGAATAAATGATCTTTCATAGTGTACAGTACAGGTAGCTCTGTTTCCTACATGTTCCTGGAATATGAGGTTATAAAGTTTTGTCACAGACAGAAGTGGTGGAAGCGAGTATTGATGAGGTCATTTCTCAAATTTTAAAATATAATCTTTCATTCTTACTCTTCAGCTCTCAGCTGTCTCTCATTCTGCCAATCAATCTACTTTATTGCTTTTGGGGAAGGAAAGTCAGATTTTGTATCATTACACACCCTTATTTTGTCGTCTAAGCATTACTTACTGGCCCATATCTTTTGCTATTCCAAGCCAAGCTTTTTAAACTCATAAAACTCCCTCTTATTCCCCTCAAAAATGTATGCGATGATTGAAAAACCAAAAAGGATTTTAAGAATGGTATCTTGCTATGAGGTATAAGAAATACATTTAGAATCCCAGCTAACTTTCTTATTTTTACTGGATTATTTTATATCTCCCTATCCTTGGGGCAAATATGTGCTTCCTGAAGTAATAAAGACTTTTAATTCAATAGGTGGTGGTCTATGAGGCAATGGCAAAAATCCATGAAAGAGCAACTTATGAACTCAGTCTTATAACCCCTGCCCCATTAACATTGTCATAACCCAGAGAACTAATAGAATCATCTTTCATGAAGATCTCTCTGCTCTTCATCCCAAAGGACCAAAAATTCTACAAGTTAGGTAGAATTATCTCTAAGAAATTTGCTGGCAAATAATCACTTAACTTCCAAATAATTCTTTTTTCTATTAAACCTATAAATAACAGTGTTTTTCAAACAAAATTTTATTATTTTTATTACAAATAATCCATTAGGAAAAATAAAAACTACAGGCCCTTTCTATAGTATATATTGAGTAGGCAATGCTTAATTGATTTGTAAAGTAAAATTATGTCACGATAATGAATATAATGTTTAAAAATATACACATGCCTGTGATTATTCTAATATTTCTCCTGAGGTTGGGGCCTAATTTCCAGGTGAGACTTATCACAAAGGGATAGACTCTAAAGAATAATTTCACACTTTTACATAAATAAGAATTCTATTGTTACAAGTCCATGGAGTAAGTAATTGAGCATTTTCTAAGTTCTCATGCTTGTTACGTTGAAATCTTAAGTTCAGGTGAACAAAAGTCTTGGTTATGAAGGTTTCCAAAGATCCAATACAGTAGGCCTCCTATTTATATTCACCTCTTAATTGTATATTAACATAGGATATACATTAAACCCTATTATAAACCTACAGCTTATTATATTTTTTTCAGAATATTGTTGGCAAGTAGCAAAGGTAACTAATTTGAGTTCCATTTTACCACCCTTTCTCTTCCCATCTAGTGGACATAAAAATGATTAATCAAATTATTAAGACACTGGCAGCAGAGGATGAACACAAGTAAATAATAATACATGAACTGAATGATAAGGAATTTAATCATTGAAAGCAAAGCTCAGGAGATCCAATTTATGAATTATGTGAGTATTTAGCTCTCCTTTATGGTAGTATGTCTAGCTGTCACCTAATAGAGGTGAACACATGGTAAATCATGATTTTATTCTTCCCTGTGACATAGGTATCTTGCCAGTACAGAATGGCCTGGGAGGTCTTCGGAATCATGTTCACTTCTCTGATGAACTTTGTTCCCTCCCCAAAGGACCAACGCCCCCCATCCCATGATGTTTATGTCTCCAAACTCCATTTATTCTACCTCTGTAGTGTTTATATCTCTCTCTGCTTTGTATTTCCACCACTGCAGAGCTCATTCTTTTACAGCTCATGGATGAATTATTGCAGTAGCTTCTTAACTAGATACCCTTCCTCCATGTTCTTACCCCTCCCATCTCTTCCTCTTACCGCTAACATAATCTGTCTAAAATAGATGTCAGATGACTTCCCTACTTTAAAAGGAAAAGATTTAAAAAAGTGTTTCCTTTCCCATTAGCTGTTGACTAAAGGCCAAACTTCTGAACAAAGGCACTTAAGAGCTCCTTGCAATACTACTTCCTATGGGAACTTTTCCATAAAGACTTCTGCAGTCCCCATTTGTTACAATAAATTACTAATTTTATCCCTTATTTAGCATTTTGATTCAATGTGTGCTTTACTTTTGTCAAATATCACTGGACACTTTGTATTATAACCACTTTAGTTATTACATACCATGCCCACTAAATATAACCTATTTAGGGACAGATATTTCTGAATCTGCCAAATTACATATTGATGGTACTAAAATATGATTGAATTTGTGTGTGTGTGTGTGGAAGGTTTCATCTTTGTAAATTTAACTTTCACTTTTCTATATTATTTCCCAGAATTGTATTCACTTGTCAATCATAAATGTTCATGTTTTGTTTATATAATTGCCTAAAAATCTTTTTTTGTTACTCGTAATGAGGTTGTTCCCCCATGGTGATGTTATAATCAATTTGTACAAATAAGAATTACCCACCCAAATTATAGGATTTAATTTCTCTACTTTTTAAGGCCCTGAACACCATTTATTTATCAATGTCTAATAATCCATTTCAAGTATTGAGCCCCCAACATGTTTCAGACATATTAGATATGTAATATTTTGCTTTATGTATATTATAATATATGCATATATATTCCACTTTAATTATCCTAACGATCCCAAAACAGACATTATTCCCATTTGTAGATAATGAAATTGGTACTTGGAGAGGATATATAACTGCCCCAAGTCACAAAAGTGGAATTTGAACCTCCATTTTTCTGGCTTCAAAGCTATGCTCTCTACATTATGCATCTACTCTCTTTTTATCACTTTCTGCTACTTTTTCCACTCTCTTCCTTCCCTTGACACACACACACATCATGTTTATTTTCATTTCTCAACTTTTTCCCATTCTGTTGTCACCACTTTGAATTTCATTCTAGTGGCTAAGTCCTTGGTTAAGACCCATCTTCTGCAGAAACGTTCTCTGATTCTCTTCATTCATGCAATTATTAGGGCTTTGAGGATGATACAAATAATATCTCAGTTTACAGATGATAAAACTGAGGCTTAGGGTGATTTTGTAAGTGCTCAGGTCACCAACAGACACTATTACTTGTCTGTCTCACTACAAAACCTGTATCTAACTACTGTTCATTTTTTATCCCTCCTTTAAACTTGATTGTTACTAATTGTTTTGTGTAATTTTAGCTTGGTTTCCCAAAATCAATTGCAAATTCTTTTTGAGTCTAGCTGCCCTAGGCAAATAACAAAGTAGATATCACACAATTTAAAAAAAAACTAGTTAAAAATTCCTACTTATAGACACATTGGAACAAAGAATTATCCAACTAGTTGATAGTTTAGATTTTAAAAAATAATAATATATACTTCTAAGGCTTAATAACATAAAGGTCTAATGAGTTAATTAGATTTGATTAATTATTTGACCGAAGATTAAAGGCAATGAAAACCATGATTCCCTGAGTGATATTTTTTCCTTAAAACTGTAACTAACATATTTTCACCTAGTCACAGGTGGCATTTCTTCTATGTTACATCAAATAAAGACATCTTTATTTGTTCAGTCAGATCTTCAGTAGAGGAAGTAGGGATATATTTGCAAGAGGTCACAATGTGTCAACAGTGAAGAATCTAGTTTCCCTGGTTGCCAATCTAAGGGTGATTTATTAGTACAAAACATATTATCAGCATTTCCACACTTTAAATAAAGAATTATCAAAAGCCTATTTCAAAATATTCAGGCAAGGTAGGCTATAATACAGCAACAATTAAACCCTAAAATGTCAGTGGCTTAACAAACACAAGTTTATTTCTTGCTCAAGTTACATTTAATATGGATCGAGCAGCTCTCCTAAATGGTTCTCCTACAAGCGATAGTTTATGAAGTCAAACCTCTTCCATCTGTAGTTATGCTACCTGGAACTCAGGGCCACAAAAATCGTGAACAACAGAGACAGATAGAGATGGAAGATGCCATGGGGTGTTTTAGATGGCCAGACTTGGAAGTGGCTTACATTAGTTCCTCCCACATACCCTTGGTTATGACAAAGTAGTGTGGCCCCAACAAATTCTACTTGATGAGCACTCTCTATGACACATTGTATTAGTTTCTTATCACTACTATATAAATCTTACTGGTTTAAACAATATAAATTTATTATCTTACAAATCTAACTCTGAAGTAAGTGTCAGTGGGCTAAAATTAGGGGTCAGTAGGGCTGTGTTCCTTACAGATACTCTAAAGGAGAATCCTTCTCTTTCCCAGCTTATAGAGGCTACCCACATTTCTTGGCTTGTGGGCCCCTTCCTCCATCAACTTTGGGCCTAGCCCTTGTGCTACCATCTCTCTCTTCTTCCTCCCTCTTACAGTTTTAAGGACTCTGTGATTACATTAAGCCCACTCAGATAATCTAGGTTAATCTACTTATTTTAAGATCAGTTGCTTATAACCTCAATTTCATTTGCAACCTTAATGTCCTTTGCCATGTAACCTAACATATTCACAAGTCCTGTTGATTAGGATGTGGCCCCTCTGAGGGGCCATTATTTTGCCTACCATATACATTATCATTTTATCTTAAATGAATACCATCTAAATATTCCTATTAAGTAGTAGATATTTCATATTGGATTAAAAAAAAGCAAGATCAAAAATATGCTGTCTACAAGAAATCAACTGTAAATATAAAAATATACAAAGGTTATAAGTAAAATAATAGAAAATGATATAACATGCATAATAAATAAAAGAGAGCTGGAGGACTATATTAATATCAGACAAAGCATACTTCAAAATAGACTACTACAAGGGATAAGGAGAAATTTCATAATGATAAAAGGTCTATTTGAAGAAGATATAAAAATATCAAATATGTATGGAAATAATAACAAAGGTTCAAAGTACATTAAAAATCTGACAGAACTAAAAGGAGAAATTGACAAATCTATAGCTATATTTGAAGAATTCAACATTCCTTTTGCAGTAATTGATAGGATAGAAAAAGTAAAGAGAAAATCTGTGAGAGTATAGAAGACTTAAACAACATTATCAACCAAATTGTTCAAATTGAGATTTATAGAAAACTCTATCAAAAAAAAAAAATAGAATACACACTCTAAGTGCACATGGAGCATTCAAAAAGACAGATCATATTATATGCTATAAAACAAGACTCTAAAAATGTTAAAAATTGAAATCATACAAAGTATGTCCTATTAATAGAATAGAATTCAACTATAAATCAAAAGCAGAAAGATATATGGAAAATTTTCAAATGTTTGGCAAGGTCACAATATTAGTTACCAAGGAAACTATTTACCCTAAGTAAATTAAAATACATGTCTAAAGAAAGATGTGTATTCAAATGTACATAGCATTCATAGCAGCTTCATTACAGCAAAACGTGAAAAGAAACACTGTCCATCAGCTGGCAAATATATAAGCACTACAATGAAAACATTGCTTAGCAATAAGAAGAAATAAGTCTTAATACATGCAACAACACGGATGAATGTCAAAATCATTATGTTGAACCAAAGTAGCCAAATGCAAGAGAGTACATACTGTATGATATCACCTATATAAAATTCTAGAAAAGACAAATCTAATTTATTATTTCAGAGGGCAGTTCAGATATTCCCTGGAACTGGGATTGAGCAGGGGTTACTGGAATGAAGCATAAAAGAACTTTATGTAGTCATGGAAATGTTCTGTATCTTGAATGTGGTGATGGCTACATGGGTATATAACTTTGTCAAAATTTATTGAACCTTATACTTAAAATAGGTGCACTTAATTATATATAAACTGTACCTCGATAAAGTTGATTTAAAGAACATTTTAAAAATGTTATAGCATCTCTAAATCGACAACATGGATAAACCAGAAATTAAATTTGACTCTACAAAAATATTTGCATATAGACTTTTAGAATATATTGATGTGTAAAGAGCTCTGCATAACAAATAAATCTGAAGTTGTATCAAATTGGCAAAAAAATTAAGAAAGAATCGCTATTTTAAAAATCTCTTAGGATTGATGCCCCTTATCTCACAGACTCACAGAATCAGTGTGCAGTCAGGGAGCATATTCTGATATTATATTACTAACAAATACAATTGGGAAGGTAATTATAGTACTAAACATCACATGGTGAATTCCAAAAACATAGTAATAAAGAGAGGGGAAAAGAGACAGAGAGAGAGACTGAGAGAGAGAATGTGGATGTGTTTGTGTGTTTGTAGGGCAGGAAGAAGTTGGGAACTATCTATCTGCTTTGGTCACTATTTTATTAGGAATTTTACCATTAACTAGATGTTATACAATTTTTCCTATTCTCTGATACAGAATATTCTTTTCAAATGCTTGGTTTCCTTTTCTGCTTATCCCAAAGGAACAAGAGGAAGTTATTATTTCCCTTGAAAATTTCTCTCAACTGACACTTTACAATTTAATCTAATTTTAAAATATTTATTAGTATACGGGTGGGGTTTTATTATTTGCTTTGTTTTTGACCTGCTACTTAGTCTATAGACATCAGCTTAATGGACTGGGAGTTCCAGCAGCTTCTAGCTAAATTTACCCATGGCAAATAGAAAGCCGCTCTTGTCTCCATCCAATGATTGCTTACGTTCATGAAGGCCCTTATGATATTTGCTAAGAAAAGAAAATGATTGTTTCTTTTAGATGGAGACTTGATTGTATGTGAAAACTGCAGGCACTTTGGAGGGTATCCTTAGATTCTGTGGAGCCACTAGAGAAACAAAGAATATGGGAGCTGATGACTTAAAATTCTTCAGCAGCGAGGTAGGAGCTGACCTTCCTATTCCTTCACCTTTGTTTTTGGTTGTGGTGTGTTCACTCAGGGCTATTTTCAAGATGCTTTAAACTTTTTATTCTTTGGAAAAGTTATAGTTTCCTTGTTATTTCAATGAGGCTGCAGTACCACTCAGAATCAAATAGTGGATTTATTTCACGATTTCCTATTCTTGGGAACCTCTCACATCTTTTTACCCTCTCATTAGTCTTTCACACATAGGGTGGTGAAACAACACATGAAAAGACTGTAGCTCTAGTAATTAAGGTGCAAGGATTTCAAAGTCATTTATAATTTAAAATACACACACACACACACACACACACAAATACATACATCACCACCACCAGCACCATCACAAACAACCAAAAGCCTGGGGTTCTGAAAGCTGAAATGGATTTGCTTATTTAATATTTGCAGTTTGCTTTTATGAAGATATTTTAAGCGTGGGTTTTTTTTTCCCTTCTCAATGTTTCATGAGTTTCTTTGGAATAAATAACACATTTTTAAACTCTTTCCAAACATTCATAAATTATTGCCAGTTTATGAAATAAACAAACTGGGAAAGTGATATTATTTTTTTTCTGTTGAACTTTCTTTATATCTAATTTTGTAAGAATTTCTGAGAACAAGTTTTCAACAAAAAAAGACACCGTCTTGCATGGCCAAATTTAACAATGTCTACATTCTCAGTCTGCTCAGCATCCCTACCATGTTCTATATGAGGTCCATAGGGCCACAAGTTGGGACACACACACACACACACACACACGCACTCACTTTCTCCCTTCTGACTGACGCTTGAGATCCCTTACTTTGGGATCCTTTATGATATCCCTATTGTAATGTCCTTATCCTATTCCTTATAATATCCCTAACCTACAATTGCCTAATTAGAAATAAGACCTCAACTATCAATATATCTGAGAATGGTAATATACAACGGCTAGCAGTCTTTTTGAAGAACAGAATTTGGGTGAAGAAGACCTAAAAATTCTGAGAGTAGTTGGGAGGATCTAATCTGGAGTAGGAAATAGCATTAAAATAGAATCCTGAGGAACCCGAAAACAAGCTTTAATTATTATCAAATTTGGTCAAGATACAGACTTGCCTAGGCATGGATAAAATAGTGGAGGCTGCTTACTCTCTCTTAAAGGGGTTGGATGAAGTGCTTAAACATCACATTACATAAAATATTCCAGAGTGGAGCCATCTTCATCTTCTTCTCTCTTCTTTTTCCTTTTCCTCTTCCTCCTGATCTTCTTCCTCTTCTTATTTTTATTTCCAACAGGAGGATCATGTTATCTAGATGTATAAGGTTAGAAACAGAGTAACATCTCTCTCTATCCATTTCAAATTGCAAGTTGTAATGGTTATTTTTAAAGAAATATATGCCTGTGAGAAGATTTCAAAATGTGAATAATAATATTTATCTCTTATTGAACATCTGCTTTTCTACATTCCTTTTATTTATTTATTTTTTTGTGAGGAAGATTGGCTCTGAGGTAACATCCACACCCATCCTCCTCTATTTTGTATGTAGGACATCCAGCCACCACAGCATGGCTTGATGAGCGGTGCATAGGTCTGCACCTGGCATCCAAACCTGCAAACCCCAGGCTGCCAAAGTGGAGCGTGCGAACTTAACCACTACACCACCAGGCCGGCCCCCTAATTCTTTATATTGATGATTCAAATTAAATATCTCAACAACCCTGCCAGTTAAGTATTGGTATACTCATTTTAAGGGTAAGGAAACAGGTTTAGAGAGATTGTGTAAGCTACATAGCTAGTGCAGGAATCAAATTCAGGTACTTTTATGTCTAATTAACCATAATTTTTCCACTTTAGAATTTTAACTGTTTTTTCTCAATAAGCAGAAGACAAGGTTATTTTTTCTCTACTGAAAATACATATTTACCAGGGAGTTAGGTGTTGGTATTTTCATTCTGTCAGTACATTGGGATTAGTAATGACAAGTGACACTCTCCGGAAATCTCTCCCCAATCACAGGAATCCTTGTGCTTTACTATCACAATCAAATTTTAGTGTTTTCTTTTATTATGCTTGAATGTCAATGAACTGTGTAACCCAGATAGAGGGAAATAAGGATACCGAAGCATTACATATGAAGAACTCTGGATTTTTGAAGGAACGAGGAAATGTTTCACTTGAGAGACTCTTCTGTTCTGGTTGTAACAGGTGGTGTGTGAAACTAACCAAAGTGATGAATAATGACTCCTTTTTCCATCTGTCTTTACTGAAATAACTAACTTAACTGAGATTAATATTATCAATTTTGTTTGACCAGCTTTATACTTTAAAGTAGAAAGAACTGTACTCTTGATAAAATGTATTGCTATTACATTTCTTTCTAATTATCAAAGGTTATAAAAAAGCTTTACATGAAGAAAAGGGAGAGGAAAAGGAAGAAGGAGACAAGGATGATAAAAAAGAAAAAGCAGCAGCTATAATTATCTTATTTAATTGTATTGTATTTTTTTCCATCTTTTAGGTCTGAGGATCATTGAAAGGGTGCTGACTCGGATCCCATATTTGAGTTTGGCTCATTTGTAAGTATTGGCACTACTTCTCACGGAGGGAAGAAATCTATGCTGGGAGCAAGTGAAAGTGAAGTTGTGAGTGACCTGAAGTCCTAACTCCAGACACTCCGCTGACCTGCCACTGCTAATATCCTCGCTCCACCGGACAGGGAAAAAACAGGAAGAGCAGATGGAGGCCTTGATACTACTTTTCCTTAGTTTGACCCAACTATCTAAAAATGAGTGACAGACCACTGACTATTTGTTCTATTTTGTCTAAGTATCAAGGAAAAACTATATTTTCAACAGTGAATGGAATAAAAACAGAATATGAGCTCTACTTCCAGTTGTAGCCCAAACATGTAAAGAGCTTAGAATCCAGCCCTTACAACAGGAAACAGTCGAAAAAATTTAGAATCATTGACTTTTCTTGGACTCATCAGAGAATTGATGTCGTAGGGCAAACTGTCATCCCAAAGTCTGGAAAGAGGCAAATTCAGAATCACAGGAGAGAAATGTTTACCTAGAGTAGAAGCCCCTAGAGCCATAAACTGGTGGAAACACTTAAGTGGTAATTTTGAGAAACTTCAGGAGCCTGAATGTGGGCTAGCCAAAGAGTGAGAAATCCTGAGGTTCCAGTCTTATGGGGTGTTACCTCTAGGAAGCAAAGATTCCGTCCTGGCTCTGGCAGTAAGGGAGGAAGATTAATCAGTATAAAATATGCCCAAAGCATTCTCTGTTTTACTTCCCTTTTTCCTCTCACTCTTTTCCTCAGGATCTGTTTTTGAGGAAATCCCAGACTGGCCTCAGACAGTACATACCCTTCAGGATGGGATTTTGGAGTTGGATTCTCCACCTGTTTGAAGGCAATAGTGACCACATAGCTCATGGTAAATGGAGGAGGGAAATAATTCTTGATATTCAGAGATGTCATAATTCCTAATGTTTTGACCTGTGGTTAACTGGAGGTGGAATTGTGTATAAGTGGAAGACAAGGCATTGGAAGATCAATTGGCTGCCACGTTAATCATTATGGGGACAGTGATAACTGAGCTTTTGGTAACACTGGAAACTTTGAGAAAAATAGAAATGATAGGCTTACAGCAGCTATTTCCCATGTAAATCAAAGGACTTTTATGGAAGCTTTCAAAAAGTCTCTCTCATATTGTTCCTCTTGTAGACTGTGCTGAAAATCAAGCCTAAGATCTGAATATAGAACGGCAAATCTGGAAAGGAGACCAAAAATGTCATGTTAAATCTCCTATGTTAAACTAGGGTCTTGATAGAGAAAAGGTGGGATCCTAAAACCTGTGATGGTTATATTTGGATGAATGAGCCTGAGTATGACAACTTGTTGAATTTTCCTTAATCTTCTTGATCAGTAGAGACAACCCTAAAAGAACTTGTCAGAAGAGAACAACCTGCCCTTTCTAGGGACTGTGTACTAACTTGACCGAAAACAGAGGTCTCAAAAGATAATGTTTGTTCTCCACAAAATCTGTCCCTCGCATGCCTCATTGGCTCCTGGCCAATCAAATCTCATTATAGTCCAAGAAGAGAGGAATGGGCTCTGCTCTGGGAAGAAAAAGCCTAAATGTCAAAGAAATTAAAGGCCTGGTTAAAATATGCCAGCAAGAATGAGAGAACCAAATATGAGAATGGATCCTAACTAAAGGTTATGGCCCAGGAATGTAAGGCTGGATCTATCTGTCATTATACAATGGAGGCAGAGTGGAGTATGTCTGTGTCCTAGGAGATTCACTGGTGCATCTTTTGATGTTTCTATACTCATTGATAATTGTGAATGAAAACCTTCTGCAGCTATGACCCAACAAAGGCATATTAAGATCTCAAACCCATTAAGAATGAATAGTATGTCAGTTCCTGAAACAAGCAACCCTGACCTGCTGAAGTGCTGGGAGAGGGTAAGGGAAAACCAGAAAGCTAGGGTAAAGAAGGATGATGACAAATATCAGTTCTGTACCTCCTGCAATAGTTTGAATATGACTTTGTTTTCTAAACCTCTTTAAGTCTCTTCAGAAGATTGCACTGACCATCATTTTGAAGGATTAGATTTACACCTCCCTTCTCAGGGAAGAGTTGAATGAAAAGTGTTCCAATGTGAGATCTGAAGATCATTAAAGGCTGTGAGTAAATATGAGTTTCTGCCTTCTGAATCTACTTGACCTCACCTGATCCCCAGGTCTCAGCAGTTTACTCTACTTCCTGGCCAGAATGGCAATAGGGATGACTCATGCTATTACCTCAACTGTAAAGCCTAGGTCATTGCCACTGCCATCATTTTCACTACCACTATCACAGACCAAGTCACCCTCCCACCCCTCCAACACACACACACACACACAAAACCTTGGAGAAGTCCACTACATCAATTATTGGCTGAGCTGGACCTCTGGAAGCCCTTTTTCCTCCATAGTGACCCAGAGAGCCCAAGTGACATAATCTAGAAGTACAGAGAATTACTGTGAGCGAGGCTTTGACCAGTAGGAAACAAGTGACAAAGAGGAGTCAGTAGGTAATTCACTAGCCTTTCCTCCCTACTTCAATCCCCAATAGATCTATCCAAGCACAGAGTTCCTTAAAGCTTCTTTTTAAACAATTCACATAATAGAGCTACCAATTATGCTGCTCTTGATACTGTGGCCCGTATGGTAACAAACCAACTTGTATTTACTCTCCTTCCATTATGGTCTGTCTTCCTTTTACCATTCACTTTTGCTTCCAGGGATTGCCCCCTTACCTACCCTCATTAAATTATCAGGGTATAAGTCTTTGTCTCAGGTTCTGTTTTCTAGGGAACTCAGGCCAACACATTCTTCTTCCTGCCTTGACCTGGCCAATATTAAATCAATGTCAGGCTTTCAGGAAATAGGTGATACAGTTAGAACAATGCAAATTCACTCATGATACCATTTTATTTATTTCTCAAAAGTCAGTAGTTCTTGATTTTATATAGGTTAGTACATTTTAAGTTTTATAATATTAATGTATTTTCATTCTGTTTTCTGGTTAGCTGTATATCCTGATTTACCTATCTCTATAGATAGATAGAACTACATCACATTATATACTTATTGCTATATATACATATATTTATATTTAAGCATTTCTCTTTTTAAAAATATTTTTATGATTTTTTTTCTGTCATTGGGGTATAGGTAAGATATTAATCCATGTTACCATAAGTTAAAAATGGCTGTTTTTGAAGATAAAGATGGACTGGAGAATTATTAATAAAATTTTGAAAACTATAGAGCTTCCAAAATGCAAGACATTATTGTTTCTTGTCCATACACAGCTGATAAAGTATAATAGAAGACTCAGATTTTATAACTGAAAAGTACTTTAAATGCCATTCTAATCTAGATTTTATTTTATATAAAAGGATAATGGGGCCCAGAAATATGACCAGGAGTCAGGACTACAGCCTAGTTTTGCTAGTTTATTTTTCTCACTTACTGCCTTGGTCCAGCTTACACCCATAAATTTTTGTTGCCATTCTTTACTTAAAAAAAAACAAGGTGGGAAAGAGCAAGAGGCTTATTTCAGAGACTGAAATAAGAGAATGAGACTGAGAAATTGCTCTGAACTGTTCTTGGTAGAACAGCCACCATTAGGGTAAAATTGAAATGAACAGCTTTTCTTTTGTGGCAGCATTTATCCGGAATATTTAAATAAAAGGCAAATTCAAGGAGGCAAGTTAATGGGGAATTCTTGGAAACATGGTGAGAAGTAAATAGTCTTCTGGCTAACATCAAAAATAGTCCTCACAACCATTAGGCCTATCAATATGTGTCTGCTCATCGGACAAGAGCATTGCCCAATGCTAAAGCGAAGAACCTTTAAACTTTTCAGTGTGTAGACTATTTAGACGGGTTTTTGAGAATACGTTTTAGGTTGTTTCTTCAAGCACCCTCCCTCATTTTTGGTTTTTTTTTTTCAGAGTTTGTTTCCTGAAGTAGATTAGAGAGTGAATGATAATGTGGAAGCAAGGTGAAAAGCTTGCAAAGTGTTTCACATTAGATTCTTTTCTAATGCTTATGTAATTCCCTTGAGTTCAGTGGTCTGTGAATTTTGGATAAGTCACCTAACTTTTTAAAGCTGCTTATTCAAACTATGCAATCTCTATGTGGCATAGGCAAGTTCATTTTCTCCTGGTCATGAAGCTCAGGGAGCTTCTAACATTTTATCACTACTGTCCAACTTGGCAGTTTTCAAAATGCAGAGGGTATGGTGACACACACTCTGAGAAATGTAGGCAAAGAAATAATTTTGACAATTGGCTTTCCACCCATTCTTTGGCATCTAGACTCCGCTCTTCTCATGAGTAGTGTGATCCAAACGGCAATTTGTTATGAAATCTATCCATTCCACAAATGGATGAATTGAGATGATTACCTGAATATGTTTAGAAAACACCTTTAAAACAATTGCTTTGTGCTAGCTGGGTCAGCAAAGCCAAATAATGCTGTGCTGGCTTTTCCTCTTGCTTCACCTGAAGCTGTTCTCAATTTCTCCCCCAGCATGAAAACTCTCCTACAGTGGCACCAATCCTCAAAATGACAGTTGTTTCTCCACCGTTGGGTAATAGCCCTTTAGGACAAAAGACTTTGTCTAATCTTGGGCCATTTGTAGCTCTACAAAGAAATTTCTGTTGATGAAAAAGTGACATTGTTTTCAATAAATATCTCAATGCCAGTAAGTTTTCAAATGCCAGAGTACTGACTCTACTTTCACAGAGCAGAGCAGTAGGCAGTTGCCACTGTTGCCTAAGTCTTGCAAAAACTAATTTTGTTCTTTTCCCTTACTTAAATGGCCATGGGCATTTAAGCTGACCATCACACTGACCAACTGCACAGTTTGTCATTCAGTTTTCACATGGGCTGCCATTCCTGCTGCATATTCAATACACTGATGTGAAAGATGGCTCCACTTTTTAAATCCAGACTCATAGGTTGGCCCAAAATCAGACAAAAAATATGCTTTTCTCCAGAATGTCAGTCAACTTGGACAGAAAAATATTTAATTCACTGTATAAACTCAGAAGCTAAAAATTATTTCCTAGCATATGATCAAGAGCAGGAAATGGGAGCTGGATTTAGTACCTCTGTTCTCTTTGTTAGTAAGTATTCACCAAATTTAAATCCCAAGAACATTTGTTGATCTAGCAACTATTCTCAGTACCTGGACATGAACTGATAATGATGTTGATTGATCAAAAATAGGACCCATGGTACTTATTATAGAGAGGGCTTGAGCTAGAAATATGAAATGATAAAATCCTACCATGCTCTGAGAAAGCTGATGAAAAATTTGCAGGTCTGAAACCTTGTAGACACTGCATATTTTAGCACCATCATCCTTTAAATTCTCCCGAGGGAAACTCTCCTCTGAACTTGATGTTTTTGAAATAATTCCTTTAACTGAGACTAGTTAAATCTTGGTAGTATCCTTAATGCCCAGAATAGCTCCTGAAATGTCTAGGCACTGGTAGGAAATTAGAGCAGCAGATAATTTATATCTGCTTCTAGAAAAAAAATAATACTTAACTTTAAACTTAAATGGAAATAATTTGAAACAATATGTTGAGGTCTTATTCATTTCACGCAGAAACATTAGCAATATCTTCCTTCTTTTGACTAAAGACCACATGCTTTCTGTGGACCTTATAATTTGATGTTCTCGATGTTTCATGTTTTAGTTGGAACTAAAAACAACTAATAATATGGTAATATGATATCTTGATCTTGAACATCTCCCTTACTCCTGAAAAGTGGGTAGAAGAATACAGTATCATCTAACAACGTATATTAAAGTTTTAGAGAGATGCAAAGATATCTGAATTAGACTGTATATACAATTATGAAAAGAGAAGTTTATACTGACTTTTAAAAATAATCTCAATAACAAAATAATAATACTAACAATATTACTTCAAGTACCTACTATGTACCAAGAAATGTATCAGTTGTTTCATATATGCTGTAAGACAGAAATTATTTCCACTTGACAGATGAAGTGTCTTTGCCCAGTTAAGTGGAAGAGGCAGAACTTGACCCATACATGCAATGATGCTAATACATTGTAAATTCTGCATTGCAGCATAAGCTCACACTTTGCACTTTATTAACTGAATGCAACATAGATTTGCCAGGCCTGTTGGATGCTCATATATGCATGCTTCTGAGGCCACCACCAATAACTCCCTGATGCTGGGTTATACTAAGTAATTGTTTGCAACATGAGCCCTTTTGGTCCATTATCAAAGTCCATGTCTTTCCCCAAGACCTCCCTGTGCTGGTAACATTCTCCATTTGATATGAAAAATCTACTGATTATACTATTTTACCCAATGTTCCCTATATTTATAGTCCCTCACATTTTCCCTATAGTGGTAAAATATTTTACATATTCATTATTGTTTTATTATGTAGTTAAATTTTAATTTTTTACATTTCTGAAAGTGACCTCTTCTCTACACATATCTTTGTGGATCCCTTAGATTCCTAATGGTTGCCTCTTTGTATTGGTATCTAGTTGGCTCCAGCTCTGGATGGCCAGCATATATCCAAATATGTATGTCCTAGTTTGTTCTGGAGTGCTGTGTGTCCTTGATATTATTTTTTGAGGTTTTCCCTCACTGGTATTTTCCAAAAATTTACAATGTCTACTAAACTTACCTACCAGTTATATTAAAAGCCAATGTCTTGAGTTTATTTCCACACTATGTTCAAAAGAAGGAAGTGTGCTTATTTATTCCTATCAGCTTTTCTATCTCCACATGCTTTGGAGAGAGAGGGAACACTAAAGTGGTGATGGTAAGTTCAACACACCCTCAAAACTGATGGATTTTATCAACAGCCATGAAGCTCTCAAGATACATTATGATACAGAAACTCACACACAAGTTTCTTGGTAAACAGCTCTTTTGTTTTTACTGCTGTTGTTAGGATAAACCATCATTCTAAGCATCTTTTTCTCCTTGAACTTCTCTTCCAGCTCTTGAGCTACGCCGTAAAGCAAACTGGATGACAAACAAATAAAAACATAAAAATAAAAATAAAGAAAATTAACATATATAATTGTGTAATTTATGGGAAGTATCTTAGCCTATTCCTTAGAGCTGCTGCCTAATTTAACATTTATGATGATTTTGTATAATGTGTTGCATTTTCCCTAATTTTACAGATAAGGAAATTGAAGTGCTGAGCATTAAAGTAAGTTTCCCATGGTCACATAGGTAGTAAAGGGCGAATCAAAATTTGAAACCAGGATTGAGGAGTGACCACCAAGATGGCGACACAGGTTGCTCCTGACTTTGCTCCCTCTCACAAGAATAACAACTATCCAAAAGCAAGACACCAGTGAGAGAGTCCTAGAACATGAGGGTGAGGCTGAAGCAACCCCCGTGCTCCACAGAGACCAGGACAGACTGAATTAGAAGGGTAAGAGAAGCGGCTACGTGTTGACCGCACTGCCCCTCCCCCTGGCCAGTGCAGCGCCACATGAAGAGGTCTCTCGTGAGCCTCCGGTTCCTCCAGTGGGAAAAGAGAACCCAGCGGGGGACAACTAGCCCACCCCCTCAGCATTGTGGGCCACTAAACAGGAGCCCCTACTCTGATCTCACACCACGAGATAGCATGGGATTCTGCGGGGCTCAACTACTGGGAATCTGTGATGGAGAAGGAGGAGGTGCTTGCAACAACCAGCACATGGATCTTGGCAGACCCATTTCATTTCATACCTGCAGTGCTCAAATAGTGATCCCAGTCAGCAGCTTTGCTCATTTGCAGAACCAAGTTGGGTGCTCAGTCTGACCAGGAAACTCAGTGGGGTGCAGATCTGCCTGATTTGGATCCTCAAATGAGGAGTTTTACTGGGCCTAGAGCCTGGTTTGCTCACACCAAGGCGAGGAGCTGAATCATAGTCCCACCCACTGTGGAGAGTGTCTTCCAGTGCCATCTGACCAGAAGGGCTGATTACAACTTCTGGAAGCTGTGTGGCCCTGTGACACTTGAGTCGAGAGTCAGGCAGGCAGGGCTGATCATCCCCAGAGCAAAGCCAACACTGGACGTGGAACGTTCCCATGCTGCGCAAAGGCAGGGGGATTGATTTACAGCCAAAGCTAAGAGTAGCTCCTGGCTCCTTCCAACCTGAGAGCCTGTTTCAACAATTGAGAGTAGCCTTGTATGGCCCCTCCCCCTCCCACTCAGGCAAGGAAGCTGAGACATAGACTCACTCACTGTGGAGAGTGTCTTCAGGCCCCATCTGACCAGAGAGGCCAGAAACACCTCCTGGAAGCTGCGCAGCCCAGCAAAACTTGAGCTAAGAGTCAGGAGGGCAGAGCCAATAGTTTGTAGAACAAAGCCAGTGACCCTGTTTGGTCAGGAAAGTTGGAGTGTGGGTTGGCTTGAGTTAAGACAACAAAGAGCTTTACCAGCTTTAGAGCTGATTCTCCTGCTGTGCCCAGGCGGGGAATCTAATTCATGGCCCTGCTTATCTCTGAACACGGCCTTCAGCCTGTCCAACCAGGAAACCTAACCAGAGCACTGGGAAGCTGCATAGCCCATTCAACAGCCCTATGTACAGTGGCACTTGAACAGAGAGCACAGCTCATGGCTTCTCCCATCTGTAGAGGAAAACCAGTGTCCTTACCTGACCAGGGAATTCAGTGCACACTCAGGCGTGATTCAGGTCCCCAGACAATGAGCTGTATAGGTCCTGTCCTGCTGCCCTGCCAGGGTAGGGAAGCTAATTCACGGCCCCATCTACTACTGAGTATAGCACCCAGTCCCAACCATCTAGTAAGCCTGACCAGAAAATCCAGGCAACTGTGGAGCCCATCCTACAGCCTCACTTGGGTAGGGAACCAAGCCTAGTCCTATCCGACTGTTCTCAGCCAGTGGCACATACACTCATCCCTATCCTCAGAGCTTGAACAGTTAGTAAACCCAAAAATAGACCATAATAGCAAGCCCCACATGCCCAAGGACATTACAACCATTACTAAACAAAATTAGGAAAACAATGCATGAACAAAATGAGAAGTTTGACAAGGAAATAGCAACCATCAAAAAAAAAAAAAAACCCACAGAAATCCTAGAGTTGAAAAATACAATAATTGAACTGAAGAATTCAGTAGAGAGTTTCAAAAGTAGACTCTACCATGCAGAAGAAGTGATCAGTGACTTGGAGGATAGGACATTGGAGATTACCCAGTCAGAGGAACAAAAAGAAAAAAGAATGAAAAAGAGTGAAGAAAGCCTACAGGGATTATAGAACACAATGAACAGAAACAATATTTGCATTATGGGAATTCCAGAAGGAGAAGGGAAAAAGAAAGGGATAGAAAGTATAAAGCAATAATGGCTGAAAACTTTGTGAATCCAGGGAGAGAAATGAACATCTAGATCCATGAGATCCAAAGGACCCCAAATGAGTTGAGTTTGAATAGGGCTATGCCAAGACACATTATAATTATATTGTCAACAGTCAAAGACGAAGAAAGAATTTTAAGAGTAGCAAGAGAACACAGAGAAGTTACATACAAGGGAACCCCCATAAGACTATTGACAGATTTCTCAACAGAAACTTTTAAGGTCAGGAGAGAATGAGATGACATATTCAAAATATTCAAAGAAAACAAATGTCAACCAAGAATTCTATGCCTGGTGAAGCTGTACTTCAGAAACGACGGAGGGATAAAGACTTTCCTGAACAAACAAAAGCTGAGGGAGTTCATTACCACTAGACCTACCTTACAAGAAATTCTAAAGGGAAGTCTTTGAATGGATGTAAAAGAATACTGATTAACATCATAAAAATATAAAAAGGTAATGTAAATCTCACCAGTAATGGTAAATATATAGTCCTAGTTAGATTCTGCAATGTGGTATCACTGGTGCATAATTCATTTAGAACTCTAGGTTAAAAGTTAAAGAAACCAGGATTGAGTGACTTGAAAGTCCATACTGTTTCACTAAACCACATTGTTGTAAATAGATAAGTGAATCTTTGTAAATGTCCAATTAATTCATATTTTGATTCACTCTTCTGATTGCTCATTGTTCGTCAATGTAGTTCTCAAACTTTTCCTAAGTAAACTTAATTGCAGAAGATATTACCATGAAACCTATACAAAAAGTAAGTTGGGAAACTTACTCTAAATTGTCCACAAACTTAAACTATCTTTAGGGTTTCCTGTTGTAACCTTACAATTCATGCAAAATTTGCATCATACGGTATCATGTTTTTCTTTATTTTAAAGGTCTATTAACTCATAAAGAACACAAAAACTAACCTTTCTAACTTGTCACATTGATTAATGGGCATTATGTTATTAGATTTATTCTAAGGATTTTGTAAAAGGGGCTGAATAAAGACTCAAAAAGCATTCCTTCATGATAAATATATATGTATATATATATATATATACATTCATTCCAGTCTTTACCACAGTCTACAAAGACTGACATATGCTCGCCCCTCGCTATTCCTCAGACCTCATTTCCTCTCAATTTCTCTTGACTCAGTTCAGCCACATTACTTTCTTACCATTCTTCAAATAGTCTGAGCAAGCTTCTACCTCAGCACCTTTGCATTTATGGTTTCTCTGCCTGATATTCACATGGTTCGCTTCCTCCTTCAGTTAGCTTTTACTTAGGTTTAAATGCCATCTTCTCTGGAATGTCCGCCCTTACTATGGCCTTCTGAAATAGTTTCTCCTCTTCCTCTACCCATGTTCTTTTTAAAAAATAGCCTTACACTACATTTTATGCTGATCAGGTTATTAATTTTGTCCCTTCTTAGAATGCCAGCCCCATAAGGTCAGGGACTTTTTTTCATCATTGATATGAATCATGGATGTTAATTGCAAAAGAACCAAACCTATAGTTATCATAAAAAACAATGAATTTATTAAAAGCTAGGAGATTGCTCATGGACTCTCCAGAGGGCAAGATTATCAGGCTTGGAGGATGAGCCACCAGGAACTCTGCTGAAGCCTCACCATGAGGGCGTTCCAACAAAACTCCAGCATACCACCGCCTGAGTCAGACATCACAGTTTACACACTGATGATATGCTGCCTCTGGAAGCCCAACTTCTCAGCTGCGGGATCTGACTTAGGTAAAACATTTAGGAAAGTACCCCCTTTGTGTTTGCTTCCTGTAGTTGTTTCTTTCAGGACCCAAGTCTTGAGTGAGTGCATCCTGATTAGCAAATTCTAGGTCACGTAGCTGAGCCTTAGATCAAGAGCGGTGGCAAGAAAAGCGAGTTTCAGGCTTCTAACTTGAGAATTGTACTTCTTAACATAGGAAATGCCCTAAGTATAAGAAGGCTGTTGAGAACGTGCTGTGTGGGCCAAAACAACAAGGCAAATGTCCATGTCATCACTGCATTTTCAGCAGCTAGAACAGTGTCAAACACTCTTGGAGCATTCCATAATAGTTGTTAAGTGAATAAAAGAATACATCGTGTTCATGTTCCAGGTAATGTATTTTTTTGCCTTGGTGTCACAATATTTTGAAAGCCGAATTTATACAAATTTGTGGGTACATACAGCAATAGCTTTTTTTTCAGTGTTTTGGAGATCCAAAGTACTGCCAAAGATATAGAAAAGTGGTGTTTTCAGGGTTCCTGTTGGTGAAGACAATTTTAGGTGTCATCTTCTTGCTCAGTTCAAATGAACTGCCTCATATGATGGCTGAAGTGCTCCTGCATCAGTCAGTCAGGTTCTCTTATCATCTCAGGGGAATGCAGGTCAAAGGTCTTTTCAGCATAGAAAGATGGCTAGTGATTCCTGTAACTTATTTTACATTAATAATCTGAGCCGGTCAGCAATTTCTTTTCTAAATCCTTTGGGGTACATATGTTTTGATATTCAGAATTTTTAGCTATTAGAATGTTTATGAGTACATATGCCACATATTACATAACATTCTCAGCTGAGTCCAGGGCAGCACCCTATAATCAAACCTGTTACTACTTCTGCAATGAAACATGTAATATCATATGCAGTAAGATAAAGGAAGATAAAGACTATAAATAGCCTCATATCAGTTCATATTAGGTTTTGTTCCCAAATAAGTTATGTAACTCTTCTGTTTTTCAGAAGATTTTAGGTTTTGGAATTGAGCATAAGAGATTATAGACCTGTAAATTTATCGGGTATCACTGAATGAAGACACTCGCATGTTTATTGTTGCTGTGATCAACATGCTTCATTCAACTGTTCAACTTACTTTTAGTGCTGTGATCTTGAAATGGAAATTAAACACATTCACTTTTTTCTGCCTTTGATTAAGAATATTCAGCCTAGAAAAAAATTATTGAATTTATATTTATTTCCTACACTTACTTCCCTCTCCATAAATATAAATCTCATATCTTGCTAAACCTTCTAACTACATTCCACAGTGTTCAGATTAAGCTAATTCTGCTTTCCTTCACTAGCCCCTTGTGAGTGCCTCACTGACAACATTAACACTTGCTTTTTTCAGACCTGCTTAGATTCTTGCATTACCTTATTCTATTTATTATTTAAAGGTTATATTTGAATTTATTGTTTTTCAGTACTTAAGACCCCAGCTGACACATAGTTTAAAAAGATTGTTAAAAAAAATAGCATTCCCAAAACAAAATAAGGTTTAAAGTGCAGGAATGAGCAATAAGCCATTCCTGTACCTGATCATTGTCTATCTAGCCAGAACCAACTCAAATAGCACCGTCTAATGTTCTGAAAATCTCTTCTCTAAGATATTATTTGGCAAGAATTGCATACCACACCATAATTATTAATGCTGACTTTCTTCTCTGTACGTGTGGCTGTATATTATTAACTGACAATGATTGAAATATTTCTGAATTCCCAGTACCCAAGGTATGTATCTTTTATTTACAGCAACTTTTGTCAAAATGTATTGAACAATGTTCCCTGCTGTTATCTGATCTCTACAAAGTATAGTGCTGTTTGAATAGGAGAAACCAATTTAATTGCAACAATAAATGGCATCTAATATTTTTAAACTACCAATTGTGCAACAGATATTACAATCTTTCCTGCAATCATGTATAATTTCTAGCTTTCCCATTGAGCAAAGCTAATTTGGATGAGGCTTCCAAGATAATGTTGACTGCTTATTTTTAGTTTTACTAATATTTTTACATTTTACTAGAACTTATCTTTTCTAATTAAAAAATAATAGTTTTGTGTATAGATTCCAGAAATTTTGTAAATCATATATTTAGAAGAGAAATGAATTCAAACTTTTTTGTTGTTGTTGTTTTGCTGAGGAAGGTTTGCCCTGAGCTATCACCTGTTGCCAATCTTCCTCTTTTTGCTGAGGAAGATTCACCCTGAGCTAACATCTGTGCCAGTCTTCCTCTATTTTGTTTGTGGCTCACCACCACAGCATGGCCACTGACGAGTGGTGTAGGTCTGTGCCAGGGAACTGAACCCAGGCTGCCAAAAAGGAGCCCAAAGAACTTAATCACTAGGCCACTGGGCTGGCCCCAAATTCAAACCTTTTATATATACTTTTTTAACCAAAAATCTCAAAGAATTCTCCCTCAAGAGTAATGAATTCTTAGATCACAGTCATTGGAAAGGAAAGGGAAAGTATTTCAGGAAAAATTGCCATCAATCCTACCACCATGCTCTATACTACACGTGCGTTCAGACTGTCTCAATGCAGGCCAGCGTATCCTATTTCTAATACCCCCATTGTCCTGAACATTAATATGTAAAAGGCATGGAGAGACACAAAGCCTACCGCAGGTTTTTGATGTCTTGATTAAAGGAGGCCTCTCAACACTAATAGTTGGAATTGTCACTTTGTTCTCCAGAAGTTTTTTCACTCCATCACAATGCAGCATGGAAAGGTTCTGACAGCCTGGAAAAAAATTGCTTTTCTTTTGTAAACTGAGAGAAGAGAAATTTTGAAAGGAAAAAGGGGAATAGAGAAGGAACAAATGAACTAGAATGTAGTTGTATTTTTTAAGGAGTAAATATGGAAAATTGAAATTTAAATATTAATTATCTTACTACTTATGCCCATACTGCCCCCTCAAAAAGTTTTTGTGTAACCACAGTATGTGTATCCTAATTTGAAGACCATGCTCTAGGATGACCTTTATCCTATGTCTTAATCTATCCTCTCCTGCGCAAAAGCCTACTCTTTAGTGCCCTGATTTGAGAATCCTGGATCTAAATTTTTGACTTTAGTGAAGTATATTTCCAGACTACCTAGAGGGCTTGTCATGTGTGCATAACACAGATGTCATTTGGTTAGAAAGCCCAAGTCCTCGAGCCACTTGGAGTCACATGCTTTTTAAAATTTAAAATGATAAAATGGATAAGGACTCCACATAGTAGATTTGTATAACCCTGGACCCTTCTTGGTGTGATTTTGCTCTTTCCACTCTATGTGGTTTTGCCCTTATTCCTCTTCCAGGGCAAATCAGATCGTGCCAGCCTCCCTCCTCAGACTACTTTTGGCATGCTACTATGTAGCTGAGGTTTCCGTCTCTATGATTCCCTCAGGTTGTCCCAAGAAACTAAAAATTCCTTAACTTTAATAATAGTAATTCAGTTATCTCTTTTTCCCCATTTTGGCTATGGAGAGGGGGAAATGTCACATTTAATGCTCAAAGAGATCCTCCATAAATTTTCCTAAAGAAAAAGAGTTGTCTTCCTAAGAGGAATTCTTACTTCAGCTATTCTGTGTAAACTTTATGCTTAATATTAGTCTTCCTATTTTTTCTTTTCTTTCTCATGACTCTTTTTTTTGCTTCATTTTTTAGTTGAAATGATGCATAACTTATTATCCAGAGATTCTTCCCTTATTGCTATATTTTGACTAATATAAATTTTGTCTTATGTGAATTATTTTAATAAATTTTCAAAGAATTTGGACATGTTTTTAAAATCGTTAAATCCATGCAAAAATTTTTTTTTCCTTGATGGATATTGTGAGGTTTGGAACACAGTTTTGTTTTCCATTGTATACTAACTAGTGACTTTGGTTCACACATCCTTTGATCTCAAAATACTTTTTCCACTTTTAAGCAATTAAAACCTAAAATGATATCCTGTTTCCTGTATACATTTAAAGACCTGTTATGAGAAGTTAATGTTAAAATATAATGTTTGATCTTTTAATTAGCCATGAAATGTGGAGGGTCTAAATCCAAGAATGTATAAAAATTAAAGTCTGGGCCTTCAATATGTTAATTATCACCTAGTAGTGTTGCCTATTAATATGTCCTTTTAAATATCTTTACGGTTGCTTTCCTGGGATGTACTTTCCTAAAACAGTATATTTCAACACTGGCTGCTTATTAGAATCACTTAGGAGAAAATTTTAAAAATATAAATACCTGAGCCCTACTCCCAGAGATTCTGAATTAATTGGTTTTGGATAGGGGCCCAGTTATACTTTTAATAAATTAGGTGTTTCTAATGTGCCAGAGAGTTGAAAACAACCGTCCTAAAGTGAGGGTATGTTTCCATTTTATTTCCCATCATGACAACTTATAATTTTAAAAATGATCATTCACTATAGCAATGAATATATAACAAACTTAAACAAACTAGCAAAATGTATGCAGGAACTTTATGTACAAAATTATAAAATATTCTTGAAGGAGATTAAATAAGACTTAAAGAAAGAGATAAATAATATTTGTGGAGAAGAAGGCTCAATGTAATAAAGACTTCAGTTCCTTCCAAATTGGTATTTTGATCTAATACTGACCCTCCAAACAGGATTTTTTTTTTAATAGTTCTGAAAGCTAATTCTCAAATGTATCTGGAAGATCAAAGACTCAAGTCCAAGATACTCTTAATGGAGATCAGATGATGGGATTGAGATATACAATATCAGTGCATGATAAAGTAATAGTAATTAAGACAGTTTCTATCAGAATGGCAATAAGAACATGGACTATCAATTCAATACAATTCAACACAGTTTTTCAACACGTATTGTATTCTGATTTTGTTTTAAGGTTTGATGATCCAACAGTAATAGAGCAAACAAAACTCTGTCCTTAGATATAATGTTCACTTTAATAACACTGGCGATTACCTTTTAAAATGTCTCTAAGTGTATAAGAATATGTGGAATTGTAGATACCCGCTGCTAAATCTGCTGATAAACCTTTTCTAACCTTGAGGATATACCAAGCAGGGTTAGGGAGGAAGAAGAAAAATATCCTGTTGGGCTTTTCTTTGAGATTTCCCTTTAAAAGAGATTTCTCTTATGAAAGAGGAGCACCGATCCTTGGGAATTCCTGGTTCCAGCTGCTACAGGCAACAGTGATTTCCTTCACTTCTTTCAAAAAAGTCAAGAGACTGCAGACCAGACCCAGCATGTCAAGTAATATAACTAGGAGAGAAACTGCATGGACTCTAGAAAATTCCACATCCCATTGGGTGTTGTGCTATCATGTTTATGCTAAAACATTAAGACCAATATGGGGCATGAACTCACAGTGAAGAGGGCAATTTGTGTTTGGGACAGTCTATTTTGTCTTTAACAGATGTGCTTCAGGTGAGAAAAGGGTCAGAATCAAGGATAAATGAGATAATGTGGTTGAATTGTTAAAGGCTGAGTATCTTACTGTACGCACTTGTTTCCTGGTCCATGTACTAGTAAACTGCATCAGAGTGGGGTGCTGTAATGTTGTCTTTTATAAAAATAAAACCTTTTGAATAAATGTGAAATCAGTATTTCGGTGTGGAACCATACTGTGAGTGCAGCAGGGGGATATTTGGCCAGTGACATTTTACCAAGTCACCACTGCCGGTTAGTGCTGTTATGGGGCTCATTAAAAAAATGTTAGCGTCTCAGGCCTCTACTTGGTGAAGCCTCATTTTTACAAATCACTGATGACTCTGCTTCCCTGAAATTCTTTGATTGCTGCCTGAGCTTCCTTACTTTCTTCAGCCCTGCCCCATCCATTTTCTACTCTAGGTTAAGGCTCTATTAATTTCTATTGTATTTGTAATATTGCGCCTGTGTGAGTGTGTGTGTGTGTGTGTGTGTGAAAGAGAGAGCTAACATTTCATAATAGCACATTAGTATCATTGCATATGGAAGTAAAAATCAGCAGAGGGAAAATCTCTTCATAATAATTGAATGGGAAAGTTGGAAGAATCATTTTAGTATCTACAAAAAGCCAAATAAACACAACCACCCTCCTTTAGAAATATTCAGTTTTCTTTATTGTGGATCAGAGAGGAAGCCCTTGAAATATTCCTTCTAAATCTCTATCTATCTATTTCTATACCTGTATCTGTGTCTGCATTTTTCTCTGTATCTATAGCTATAGAAAAGTTTTATAAATAAGGATAGACTTCAGAGTTCAGAAAAATTATTTAAAATTAAATGTCTAAGGTGTAAACATAGGAATGAGTAGCTCAGATGGACTGGAAGCCAACATCAGTGGAGAAGAGGAGGTCAAGGAATGGAGAGAGGCCAGGTCATTGGAAATATCTTCTAAATGAACATGGAAAAGATTTGGACAGAGGATACCAGTACCTGTGATGATAGGATGTTCAGATTCTAAATAAGAGGGCATCCTTTGGACTTTATGGCATTTAAAAATTTACTTAATGTATAAATAGGAATTTTCATAGCAATGTATGTCTGCTAGCAACAGCTAAACTTGATGAATCACATTATAGCGAGCCAAGAACCAAAATCACCAAGGAATGAATCATCAAAGGTTTGTAGAAGACTCCAACAGGTGCATAGTCAGTGTGAAAGTTAAGGGGGGATAAAGAAACAATGGAGGTGAAGGACAAAGAGGGGCAAGGTAGACATCTATCTTTAGACTCAGTGAGACAAGAGAGGTGAAAGACAAAATAACCTCCATGTGAAAGAACTCTCATGAGGTATTATTCTCAGTGGGAAACCAGGTTGTAGTTCAAACAAGATACTTCGAGAAATATTCAGAAAAAATTTTGAAGAAACACAAGATCATGCTGATTATAGGCTCTGAGTACTAAGGGGCACCATAGAAGTATTAGGAATTTCAGGTGGGTATAGAATGAGATCAGGTAACGCAGTATTAGAACTCTATGGGGATGAAAGTCTGAAGAGTAATGCATGGGAATTTGGGGCTTCTTGTGGGGCCAGGATAAGATTTATCAAAGGAGACTACAGTGGTAAGACTAAGTTTGGAAGAAGGCTCGTTACTGACAATGTTCCAAGAGGGAGGATATGAAATAAATGATCAAGTTTTCACAAAGATCAAATTATCAAATCAAACTCATATGAATAAAAGATATTACTCAGAACCATGATTTGGTAATAATTCAAGGATACATTCAATCAAGACACATGAGCAAAGTGAAGAGAGGTTTGGAAGAAGGACAGCTCCCCAAACCCTTCTCATATCAGGCCTACACTCTGGCCCAGAGTAATAAATTTGGTCTCTAGTGAGGTATATGAGTTACCTGATGGAGCAAGGAGCATTTAAGTTATAAGACATAAATGTTTTATATATTTATACATCACACAGCTTATGTGACATTTTCCATGGAGCTATGCCTCCTGAATCATAGATTTTAGATTTGTTCATCATAAAGAATCCTAAAACAGGAGCATCCTACTAAAAGTATTCCATAGGTAGGGTCTCTCTTCTTAGCAAACACAGGCAGTCTATATGACAGGAGGTCCAGTTAACACTGGATTTAAAAGGCATTTAGACTGGGTTGCCCGCCCTTTTTCTTCCCCAGAGTGCTTATCCTCAGTAATGGGAAAGAAATTAATCATAAACTGCTGCTTTAATGCTTTCCTCTATGACAATTATTATTTTCTTAGCACTTTTTCATTTTAACTTTCAAACCTGGTTATTATTTTTTTCCATGCAAAGAAATCGTGAACGAATATCTGAGAGTTTGTCTAATTATCTCAGTGTAATTCCCAAGTGAGATCAACACGTAAGCATCACTTGGCAGCTTCTGATTTAGAGATACAGTGAAAATGTTTTCTCTGCTTAGAGTTATTAAGAATGATTTGCATTGGAATATTTGAGGGAAATAAAACTAATTTCGTTTCCATCAATAGCTCCATTTTAAGCTTTTGAGAGTTCATTTAAAATCGTTTTTAAAGACATGTGCTTACAGACATGTTTTCTAGAAGGACCTATAAAATTTCGGGGAATGACCATGTTGTATATTGTTGAATATATAGAATTGATGGAAGGAAGTTTCATGTACTAAACCAAGATGGACAATATTTTCAGTATTTTACAAATTTGTTAAATGTGATTGAAATATTGGAAACACTTCTCTAATTTTTGACCATGCTTTTATATTCTGGTTTAGTTTATGGTTACACAGTTGCTTGCTGGATTCTCTTTGGCTGAATGTGTATATACGTGCAAGTACATGCATGCAGGCATGCTAGATTATAGCAAGTCCTATTAAAACTTGTATTTAAAGTTTATCTTATCTTAGCCATTTTCTTAGCACAGGAATAGATCAATAACACAAAGCTGGCCACTTCTTTCCATGATGTATATATTACAGTAAGATAAATACAAAGTTTTAAATAGAATTTTACTTAAGAGCATAAAAAATACATGTCTTTACTCTCAGACATTAATTTCCTTCTCCAGCAAACACATACATACACTCATCAAAATATTTCCCTAAAAATAATAAACTTTTTGATATCACATGGCCGAAGTTGTACTTTAAAAATTATATTTTCTACTTTAAAATTTCCCACATACAAAAAATATCTGGATAACACCAAGATTTGACATAAAAAATTATAGAATATCAAAGAATGATGGAGGAGGTGGGGAAATGTTCCTCAGAATACAAGTAGGGAAGAACTGAATTTTCATTTCTGTTTTGGCACTGGACAGTTGTGGTTTGTGTCAATCAAGTGCCTTCACCCCCTTGAGCCTCAGGTTTTTAGTTGTTGTTGTTCTGTTTGGTTTTGTATTTTAATCTACAATTTGAGAGCCTTGACCAAGTTTGCTGTGATTCCCTCAAGCACTAATATTCTGTACTATGATAACCTGGGAAAACTGTAGCTGGCACAGAGGCACAAGCAGGGTTGATCTTAGGAACACTCTGGGTATGTAGCCCATGTCCTTGAGGCCTCCTGACAAGTGCCTGAAACAGCCTTTGAGAGTCTCGTTGTTTGTATTATTTGGGTTAAGTCTTTGAGTGCTTTTAAGATATAAATGTCTCTGAGAACAGCATTGGTGTGTATGAATATCTCAGCTTTCTTCTTCAGAAAGATTTTCATAGGAAGATAGAGATCCTAGTTTCTGGACACTTAAGGATCATATGGGAAAGAAGTAGAGATGAGCGCTAACCAGGAAGGCAGGAGAAACTTTCTCCCATGGGATACATGTCAGACAGAGTCTTTATGGAGATTTCAGGGGTTGCTGATCCTTAGCCAGACTTGGCTATTGTCTCTGGCTGTAGGGCTGCTGCCTTTGAATCACAAAGACCCACAATTCAAGGTGTAAATTTCTCCATCAAGGAAGCAAAGGCTTGCTAAGCAAGCTTTCTGTCAGGGTCATAAGGGTGGGAGCCACTAACTCATTCAAGGAGAATGACTTGCTGAAATTTACTGATCTATACTGGTCGGTCTGTATATAGCAATGTCATCGTTAAAAAAGACATATCAGATCCGTTGATTTTTAGAAATCCTGCCATCCATTAGGTGATTGTGTAATCCCTTTTGTTCAAGCAAAATCTCACATGTATCATTTGCTCCAAGCCCACATAATTGTTGATTCTCTCATTATACTTTAAAATGAAGACTCCAGTCACAAGGTGATATATTAGTGATATGCTATCCTGTTCCCTGAAGAGCTTCCTCAATGCAGAAGATTTCCGCTATCTTATGCAAAGCACATTGCACCAGCAGAAATTTAACTTGCTCAGTCCTACTAATGGCAGCATGCTAATGGAAGGAAAATGTTAAACTTCTTATTCTCTTTGAATTCTGGCTAAAGAGTTGATGTATACGGCACAGAGCTAATCAAATGAAAATAGAACAATAAAAGCTATATAAATTTTGGCAATATCCTATTGAGTTTTTTTTATTTACTTAGAATTCATAAAAATGTAATTTAGAAGGAGAAAGCATATTTTTAAAATTGCTTTTCTGGAAACTTTTGGAAACTCATTGTCAGCCAGCTGAATTGTCTGGGCAAATCTCTTTCTCTAAGACAAGAGAACTTAGAGAGGCCAGAAATGTTACTAAAGTTGATATTTTACTTTAATGACATTGCTCAGAATCTTGAACTTCAAAAGTATCTTTGATATCATCTTGTTTGATCTCTCAGTTTAGGAATTTATTTTACGGCATCCTGCTGGGATAGCTCACGTGACAGGGAACTTACCACCTTGCAAGCAACCCATTTTATTGTTAGACAGAATTTAGCAATCAGAACTATAATTAGAACCACATTTTTTTGCATCAAAATTAAGTTGCTTTCTGATCATTTTTTTATTATCGGTCCCAGTTTAGCCAATTGCAATTAGACAGGGTAAGTTTTATTCTAATACCAGATTCCACTGAAATTCTTGTTCTCTTCCTGGATGAATATCTTCATTTCTTTCACTGGTGCACACGTTTTCTAGAACCTCACATTTCTACCTGGCATCCTCTGGACGCACAAATGTTGGCCAACCACCCTTTAAAAATTTAGCCTCCAGAATATATGCCAAAGTGATCAGTGTCATGCAGAGTATGATGGTTTTTTCAAATAAATTTAAAAGACATTTACTAAATAATAATTATAAGATTATCCTAGAACTTTTACCAGGCTCTGTCTCTATTCCCCATTTCAAACTATCTTATACTTTTCCTTGATTTGCATTCCCACTGCCTCTCCATGAACCCCTATGGATGAAAGGCCACTGGGATAGTCTATCTGACTTCCATGAGCAAATGACACTCCTACCCACATGGTGCTTAGTTACTATACCTCAGCTTCATTTAGTGCTCCAGACACTACTTGTCTGCAGGAGCAACGGGTACTGAACTCAGAGAAAACTAACCATCACTAAAGTGGAGCCTGTCTTTCACCTGTTGCACCTTGTTGAAGCTATACCACTGGGCTCATCTTAAGATTGCCGTCTGCTTAATTGAATGCTATCATCATGAGAAGATAACTTGTCTGGGAATCAACAACCCAAAGTCCTGGTTTGACAATAGCATGGCCCTTCTTATACCACTTCTGCTCTTACTCATTTCCAATAACACTGTTCCCTCTCTCATTCTCCTGCCCACTCAAGTCTAGATGTATAATGGCTTCTCACTGTTGCTGGTCTTGTACCTTGTTGGTTCCCTTAACCCTTCCCACACCTCTGTAAATAGTCTCTCAGCTATTCCTTTCAGTATTATTTGTTTCCTGACAGGGTCCTGACTGATAACCTCTCTAAGCCACAGTTTTCTCATCTGTAAAATGGGGATAACAATAGTACTTACTTTATAGCATTGCCCTGAGAATTGGTGAAATAGTATCAACATTTAGCATAGAGCCTGGTAATTGTGTAATAAATGTGAAATGTTTATGTTGTTGTCATTGTTGTTATTAAGAATAGTTTACAGAGGATATGATATAATATGTTAGCTATGAAAAATGTTGTTGGATAATCTACACAGCCCTTTCAGTGCAACAATTTGTTAGATATTTCACTTGTGATTCTTGCCCAACAAATTAACTCAAATCTCAACGTCAAAACCAAATAGAGTACTTAATGATGACTGTTAGTCACATCAGTATCTTGCAATAATGCTAGAAAAAATTAAGAATTTTTGAGAAAAAAATAGCAATTTTCATTCTTTTTTAGGAAAATCAATAAGAATATTTAGTCAGTTTCATAGTCATGTTCCATGGAAAAGTGGGTGTGTATTGTTGGTTATAGCAAAGGTTCTACTAAGTGGTATATGCATCCACAGTCTTTTGAAAGTCCCAATCAATGCTTGGTCCATGTTTCTAAACGGATCGCTTAGTGAGACTCCTGGTGTTATTACAGATCCGATGATGTCCCCGGCGGTATTATGGATCCACAGCAAGACTGAGACCCAGGGTCTGTTTTGTAAAGTTCTTGGCCATTACAGTTTTTCATCAATTTATATAAAAGTATGCTCCCCTCCACTACTTTCTGCAAAATATTTGTTTTATGCTTTTCTTGTTAACCTGGAATGCTTTCCTCCATTTTATCCTTTTCATCTTTGTTGTCTGCTGCTATCAGCCTTTCACTGCTGGCTGAATTCTCTCTCTCCATTGTTGTTGCAATGTATTCTGCTGCCTTTGGCAGGAAAAGCCATTATGCGTCCATATCCTGACTGAAGGTAGTTGGTCCATCGCCCAGCACTAAGCACTTCTAATGTAGCACCATTAAACATATCCTAAGCAAGAGTCACTTAGGGGCATGCCTATTAAGTCGTCATGCCCACTATTTTGTGTGCTATAATAGATGCTGACTGCATCACTGTACTGCCACATGTATATGTGATTGTCATAATCTCGAGAAAACATGAGCCTCATTAACACAAAAGACCTAAGAAAAGTGAAATCATTATTGATCTTTGAAATACCACTCGCTACGTTAACTCTCACTTAGTACTCATGGCCATGTAGAAAAATTGTTGTAAATATCATAGTTTCCTGAAGCATCTTACAGTAGACCCTCTGAATATAAAATAGCTGTTAAACTTAACTCTCAGATTATTCCTCAAAATTAACTGATACAGGATAATATGAACTGCCAGGAGAATTGCTAGATTTCCTTCCCCTAGTTTCCATTCCAGTGTATCAAGTGGCATAATGTCAGGAAGAGTTCTTGAGAATCTGTATTCCCTGTTCTCAAAGCTACATGTGTACATTCACTGCATATCACATCCTCCTAGAACAGTACCTAATGAAAACGCCTTTTTGTGTGGTGTGAAAGGTGTTTTATGACTTACTCATTTGAAGCACAGATATCTTGACTGCAAGACAGGTAGAGTCCACCCAGACTAAATATCTCTGTGACAGTATTTGGAAGGGTTTGCTTTATTGCTGTTGTCAAATTCAGAATTTTATGGAAAAAACAAAATTATAAGTTACAAAATAAATTACCTATTGGAATGAGAATTGTCTTCATGTAAACATATGGTCAGCTTGATCACCACAATGTGCGACGCTATTAGGATACAAGTCACTGTCATTACAAAGTAACCTTCCTCTGCTCATAGCTCTTTCTGATGTAATTGTACAAAGAAATCTTCCCATCCCACTCCATGCTGGTCACAGCTGTAAGGACATGGATAGACCCCTAATCTAAGGGCAACCAACACATAAAATGGACTGAATTAATATGATTCTTTCCCCCCAAGATCCATAAATTAGACCACTGACAAATTCAGTTTTCTAGGAACAGCTGAACCAAGAGGTTGGTCATATAGACCCAATGCCCAACAATGGTTCTGTAGTGACCGTGAGGAGCCATGGGGTGCTATATGTGAGACAAGGCAGATCTGAACAGAAAAGAGAAAGGGAGAAAAGTCAGAGAAGCTCAGGAAGAAATCCTTTTAGAATTAACGACAGAGGAACAAAATGCCAGCCCCAATCCTGATTTTATGAAGCTTAACTCAAGACTCCCTACATTTTGTAAATTTTTTCTTTTTCTTTGTTTAATCAAGAGTTAGTAAGCTTTTGCCCCTTGAATTTAAAAATCTTAAAAAAAAACCCAACAAACTAAATTGCTATTGGGAGTGGCTGGTATTATTTTCTAGCACCTGTTTACTATGAAACAATTAAATTTATTTGCACCAGACGAGGGTCAGAACAAGACTTAGTTCCTCATCTTCTTCTTGTCAAGTTGTCTTGACTTTCTTCTAGGTGACCTATACATAGTTCTTGTGTCGCTTTTGTCTCTCATAAGAAGTAATATTCTTATACCAGGGTCCTTATCTAGTTCTCCATAGGAACTTGCTTTAAATTCATTTAGGGATTACTATCTTAATTGTTCGTGTTTCCAAAGTCATTTACTTCCTCCAGTGTTCTGCAAAATGTCTGTCATTGATTATTCATAGGAAATATTAATAGGTATGATATATACGGAGACAAACCTCAAAATATATCAAAGTATATACTGTAAAAATAATCTCCTTCCCACCTCTAGCCTGAAACCATTCTTATACCTCACTGCAAAGGCAACCACTGCTCTCAGACTCTTGTCTATTTAAAAATTAACAGTATTTTCAATTTTTATAGTCTTTTAATTTTAATATTTTGAGTATATATTGCACTCATGTGGTTCAAAAAATGTAAAGTTACAAAAAATATTTTTGTTCCCACCCTTGCACTCAGTCACATAAGCTCATCTCCTGGGGTAAATTAATCTTACGATTTTTTTGTGGACCGTTTTGGAAATATTTTATGCATATACAAGTAAATAGTCACTTAGTTCACCCCGTTATTAAGATGAAATAGTCCTATATTTTGTACACTGTTCTGAACTTTGCTTTTTCTACCTAATATATCTTAGGAGTTATTCCATGGTGGGACAAAAATAGCTTCCCCGTTCATTTTTATGGTTGGTGTTTCCATGTATGGATTACTTAGACCACTTGCTGACTGACATTAGATTTCTTTCATTCTTTGGGAATTATTAACAGTGCTTCATATGTCCAATTTACACCTACAGTATCACATTTGTAATACTGATAGATATACTAAATTGCACCCTACAGAGGGTACGTCAATTTACTGTCCAACCATGAGTGTATGAGTCTCTGTTTCCCCACAGTTCCTAATAAAATAGCACATAATCTTTCTTTCTATGTATCAACCCATCATATTATATATTATCATATAATATGTAGTACTAGATATGTTACTATTAGGTTACATAATTATTAGATAAATACTTCAATATCATATTGTTTTATCTTTGCTAATCTGAGAGGAAAAAATATTCTATCTCATTGAAGATTTTGTTTTTTATTGAGGTTTATTTTGTATACTATAATAAAAGTATTCAGCTCCATGAATTTTTACACATGTATACACCTGTGTAACCACTACCCAAATCAAGACATACAATATAACCAGTATCCCAGGATCTCTCTCTTGCTTCTTTTCAAGTAAATATCCAACCTCCCCAGAAATAAACACCATTATGACTTCTGTAACAACAGAGTAGTTTTGCTTATTCTTGAATATGAATATAAATTATTGAATAGAAATAAAACCGTATAACATGAACATTTTTCTGACTTTTTATGCAATACAATGTTCCTGCAAATGTTGGTACTCCATACTTTTAAACTGTGTGTAGAGTTCTATTGGTTGACTATATCACATCTGTTTTGTCAATTTTGTTTTTGAAGTTTCAGTATTTCTATTTAAGTGAGGTTGAATTCTTTTTTTATTTTTTAAAAAGACCATTTGCATTTTTTAAAATAACTTTCCATGGGTAGCCCTTGCTCTTTTCCTATTAGAAGCTGATATATATAGAATCATATATATATAAGCTGATATATATATATATATATATAATTGTATACATGATTCAACATTGTTTATGTCACAACTTTTTCTCCTGTTAGCCATTATCTTTTAATTTTCTATTTGTCATCCAAATGTCTCACCTCTCTTATACGACTTTCACCAAATTTTAACATTTTTAGAAAGATCTTCCATATTCCAAGATTATGAAAAAAATTGATGCTTTTTTTATTGACTTATTTTTTTTTTAACCTTCTACATTTAAGTATCTGATCAACTTAAACTATATCCTGGTGAAAAGTGTAAAGTATGAGTCCCACGCCATCCCCCTGGCAATTCTCTGCTTTTGGACCCTGCCTTTCATATCCTGCCTTTGAAGAAAGTCATGTGGACGGTTTTCTCCATGTTGGTTACTCATCACATGAAAGCAAAATTGAGCCTGAACATGAGCTTCAGGCAGGAAAAAGGTGTTTCTTTTCCTCAAATGGATTTAAAAACTGTGTAATTAGACCACAAAGTAGTACAAGACAATCCCTTCTGAATATTTTTTTCACAATCCTGATCAAAATTAAACTAGAAATAAACAAGCGTTCAGTGATACCTTTTTCCCTGCAAAATATTATGTCCCAGCTCTCAAATCACCCCCCTTACTGACAGTGGGGATTTACAGGAGCAAACCGCCCCCCGGGAATGAACAGTGTGCCTGTATCATGTCCTATAACTAGGCTCATCAATTTTTATTACAAACAAACATATTCTCAATTATTTGAAAATAAAACCAAACAAATAAAAGCTTCTTAGTAGTGAGGAAAAGTCTTCCGTAATCAATAAGTTCCCCACAGAAGCTATGGAAGCAGAGGAAAAGAAAAAAGATGTAAATCTCAAATTGCAGGAGCATCTCTCTGATTTGGTTTATCTGGTATAAAATGGAACAAAAATGGCATATTATTTTAGCATTTAGCTACAGTATTACTCCATTTATCCACATTTTAAGTTATGAAGGAGAGTGTTACACCACCAGTTGTGTCTGTAATAGTATCTATTTAACACCAGCCTTTTTTTTTTTTTTTTCAGTTTTTGGAATTACACTAAGATACTTTCCCCGGTCTAATTTTAGGTTCACCCATATGTTTTATTTAAAATATCTACAATTTAATTCTAGAAGGGTGTAAGGAATATGTCCTTATATTATTTTTCCCAAGCAGCTAGCTAGTTCTAGTACCAAATTTCTTTATATAGTGACATTTCATTTCATATATTTTAATAACAGGAAGGGCTACAATATCCTCGCCATTTCCACATTCATCATCAGATTTTTTTAGAGTACCTTTTGCATTTGTGTGTTTGTATGTGTGTGTTCTTCTAGAATTACTTTATAATCATTTTGTCAAGGTAAAAATACCTATTGCCTCATTGATTGGTGGTAGAAATGAACTTACTGATTGCTTTAAAAATAATTGACATAATAATATTGGTTTTTTTATCTAAGAAAAACATGGCATTCCATTTCCTTATGGTGCCTTTAATGTACTTCAGTAGAGTTTAAAATTTTTTTCTAACATGGGTTTTGAAATTTTTGTTCAGTTTATTCTAAGGCATATTTTTAACAATGTAAATAGAATATTTATCCATAAAATATTTTACATTAGTAACACCAATGGAGATTTATAACACCAATGGTGTTACACTAGTAACACCAATCTCTAATGGAGATTTTATTTGATGTTCTTCAATTTGATATTTATAAAATCATACATCTTGCAAATAAAAATGGTTTGAGATCTTTTTCAATATTTATGCCTTATTTAATTCTGGCTGCTAATATTTTACTGAGAATTTTTGCATCTATATTCATAAGTCATATCTGTCTCTAGTCTTCATTTCTTGTGATGTCTGATTTTAGAATCAGGGTAATACTAGCCACATAGGCTACAATTTTTCCTAGTTTTCCACCATTAAATAAAAAATTACCAGGCATTCCAACAACCAACATACAGATAACTCAGTGTTTGGTGTTAGCTGCCTTGGAGTTTAAAGCAAACATGATTGCAATATTCAAGAAAATAAATGACAATATGGGAAATTTCTCCACAGAACTAGAATCTATATTAAAATTCTAGAATGGAAAAATGTGGTAAAGGATATCAAGATATCAAGAACTCAATATAGGGGTTTAAGATAGCAGATGAGAGTATTAGAATTAATGACTAGAAGATGGGTCAGTAGAAAATATTCAGGCTCTAGCCCTGCTCACCCATGATCTGAGGACATTCCTGCCCACCCAGGAATCTGGCAGGAGGAGCACCCATTTATATCCTGGGAGATAGGCCTGCAGAGCTTAGTCCCAGCTGTGAACCTTGGAGCAGCTCTGTTGCTATTTTCCAGGTGCTCTCAGCCAAGGTCTGGGGCCAATCCTCCCCATCCATAGTCCTACCTAGTAGCCTGGCAGGAGCCTTCCCTGAGACCAGGCAGGAGCCAGACTCATCTACACACTTTGTAATAGGTACACGATCTGTGGATCCAACTGTAGACACTGCAGCTGACCCTTGTCCTAGCACCAGCCCTACTGGCCAAGGTCATAGAGGCAGCCCCATCCATCCAGGGACCAGACAGGACCCATGCCCCCCCAGGACCCTGGTAACAGGCCCACCAACCACAGACCCCACAAGAGACAAATAAAATAAATATATAACAATATCTTCAAGATGGTATTAAATTGTAAATATACATGCAACCAACATTGAAGCACCTCAATACATAAAGCAAATATTAACAGAACTGAGAATATAAAAGTCATAAAAATTGAGAGAATAATCCAGAAAGACTGAGAGTTTAGTGGTAACTAGAAGAATCCAATTATATCCGCCTTGTATTATTGCACACATATTAGATGAAAGAAATTGCTCCACTATTTGCCATAGTCCTAGCTATTTTTTTCCATGGCCCTTACCTTAATTCCAAGCCTTTCTTAATTCCTTTTCAAAAAGGAAAAGATGAATTTGAAGGCCTTAAGGAGGGCATGAAGACAATAGCAATCAATTCTGAAGTCAAGGAACAGAAAATGTATAGGCTCAGAAATTGGTATCAATTACTTATATTCCTTTAAAAATAACTTTCATGCCCATCAAAATATTGGAAGCAGGCTAAATATACAGATTATAAAACTCTGAGTACATGAAATGTTAAAAGTGGGATATAATTTGGTGATCATCGCTAGTATCATCCTTGGAATAAGTCTTTAGGGAAAAAAAGTGACAATATTATATACAAAAAAGTGATGTTTTATGGACACTAATACTAACTAAATTTTTTCTCAAATTGTTTCTCCTTTAATGGTCAAATTTAAAACTTCAATAATTTATGAAAACTTCAACAGAGCTAATTTTGAAAGTGCTTTAAAATGCATTAAGAACAATGGGATGAATGAAAATTATCATCATCTAAGGGATTTAGAACAGAACACACTATATGGTTTGCTCTCATTTATGAACAAATACAGCCCATCAATTCTGCGGAGAGTGAGCCACAGACACAGCAGTGACAGGCTCACTTACCCTGGGGCCCAACATGGTTCAGGTTCTATTCTCCAAGGGAAAATCAACACATTTGAAGGTTAGCCTCAACCAAGCTGAACCAGAAAAGCCAATCTGCTTTAGAAACTATAACGTTCTTCAAGTCAAATCAGTATGACATAAGATTATCCCTGTGCTCAGGATTAACTCTCCTATCAATCTACTCCATTAGCAATGGGAAGGGAGAGTTGACTGAAATCACATCTTGCCCATATACTGTATTTTAAATCATATTTTGTAAGGACCTTTGCAAAGTTATCTTTAGAAATTGGCAAGTATGTTAATTTACACTCAAGTGTGAAACTGTATTGAATAATTAACTATTCATTGCTGACAGGAACATTGAACTTGTACGTATACAAATGAATAAGAAAATAGACAGTAATGGGACATAGCCAGCTGCAGCAGTTTACTAAATGTGTCCCTATCCTTGCTGTTCTAGTTTATTTTTATAGAAATGGGAATGTTAACCTATTAGGGATCACATTCCAATAGAAATGTAACCTCTAACGAAGAACATTAAATGTGTTGACTCTTTTGTTCATTATTTCCTTTGTATCCTCTCAGACAGGATTTATAAAAAGTTTATCACTACAAGATGTTAAAGTTAGTATCCAAATAGTAATAGAAATCTGGTATTCACTGGGGTACATAAAATCACTGTGTAAAAATATGATAAGAATACTACAAAATATTCTGACCAGAAAGACTCTAGGTGAAGAGCTGTCAAAAACAAGGGAATCATATTCAATTAAGTATAAAATTGCATGAAAATCTATTAATAAAAATTAATTTCATCTCTGTAGTAAGACAGGAGATCGACCTTAAGTAGCTACCGCTTCTAAATTAATTTTGCAAATTAAAGCAAAACCAACAATCTGTAGTGGGAAATCCCTTCGTTACTACCAACTGTATCACTAGTTAGAGGAGTTGCTATATCATGCAAAAATCCTTGCAGCTAATCCATCACTTGCTCAGCTGTAGCCTGGAGAGGGATATAAGGATGATGTCATGAGCTTTAAAAGCCTTCTCCCAGAATTGGGAGCATCACTGGAAATACATGTATAGACTCTCATTTGGAACAAAAAGAAAACTCAACCCACCCAAATGTTTCTCAGACATTTGACCTTTGTGTTGGTATGAAGAAAAAAAATTTAAACAGCATTTATACCCTGTAATTGGCCCAACCTTAATGGAAGGTATTCACTAATAGAGCAGAACACAGAGACAGGATCTCGGTAAATGGCATGTTATTTCATAAGGAGCTCTGCTCAAAGTAGTCTACAAGAAAGAAGAAAGCTTACTTAAAGCTACAGCTTGGGATTACATAAAATCAAGTTAATTTCCTAGTTTATTTAAATTTTATTGATGTCTCTTCAGCTTTTGTATTTCATAGAGTTGAAGTAATAAAAACATCCCTGAGATGTCTCAATTTTAACTCCACCTTAAGCACAATTTTTATTTTATTGTTTTTATGAGGAAGACTAGCCCTGAGCTAACATCTGTTGCCAGTTCTCCTCTTTTTTGCTGAGGAAGACTGGCCCAGGGCTAACATCCATGCCCATCTTCCTCTACTTTATATGGGACGCTGCCACAGCATGGGTTGACAAGCGGTGCATCTGTCCACACCTGGGATCCGAACCTGCGAACCCCGGGCCACCACGGAAGTGGATTGCATGCACTCAACAGCTACGCCACCAGGCCGGCCCCTGAATTTTTATCTTCTTAATTTCTTTTTTAAAAGAAAAGTTTTTTTTCCATTTCCAGCTCTCTGAATACAGCAATAGAAACTACTGTACAAAAGGATATTCTGACCTTTCTTATTTAACAAGAGTATTGGCAGAAAGCCAAACAACTTGTTCTTCCTGTGTGAAGGTGAAGAAGATTATAAAATTTGGCACTTGTGTTTAGGATGCAGAGTGAAGAAGACATTTCCACTTGTGGAAAAAGAATATTTCACTTATTTCCCTCACTTGTAGCTTCAGGATATTTCCAGGTAGTTATTACATTTCTTGTAGCAAAATAAGAACATTTTGTTTTTCACAGTCTACCTCACCAAGTAATAGCTGTTGAAGGTTTTGGTTGCCTTGTTCCTCTCCTGGTAGAATCAAAACTCAAAGAACCAAAGCATCAGGGTTGATTTTCAAAATTTGATTTTCACTGCTGAATATGAGCAATACTGCTAGCCCTATTGGGAACCACTGGAAGATATTTCTGTCTGCACCCCAAGAGAGCCTGAAAGGGCTCTGTATTTGATTCCAGCTCCTCTCAGCCACAGTCCACAAGGAATCCTGCCAGCACAGGAGCCAGGTGGGAGACACTCATGTCTGTGCCTCAGGAAATCTTGAAAGGGTCCTATACTCAGCTTCAGGAACTCCATAATTTGTTAATGGATGTACAATAAGAAAAAATATAGTGTGACCTCAATAGCATAAAATATGAGGATGGAGAAGTAAACATGTAGAGTTTTTGTATGCAAATCAAATAAGCTGTTATTAGCTTAAAATAGATGACAAGAACTACAAGATGTTTCAAGGAAGACTTATGGTAATCACAAAGAAAAAATCTATAGTAGTTACACACTAAAGATATAGAGAAAGGAATTGAAACGTACTCTTTAAATAATAACTATCAAAGGAGGAAGTAAGAGAGGAAGAAAGGAACAAAATATAGTCAGAAAACATTAATGAAATAGCAATAGTAAGTCCTTACCTATAAATAATTAATATAAATGTAAATGGACTAAATTCTCCTATCAAAAGACGCAAAGTGGCTAAATGGATTAAAAAATAAGATCTGAGAGGCCAGCCCGGTGGCATAGTGGTTAAGTTCATGTGTTCTGCTTCAGCAGCCCGGAGTTTGCAGGTTCAGATCCCAGGTATGGACTGATGCACCGCTTATCAAGCCATGCTATGGCAGGCATCCCACCTATAAAGTAGAGGAAGATGGTCATGGATGTTAGCTCAGGGCCAATTTTCCTCAGCAAAAAGAGGAGGATTGGCAACAGATGTTAGCTCAGGGCTAATCTTCCTCACCAAAAAAATAAATAAATAAATAAAATTCCAAAATATGCTGCGAGAAGATATTTATTTTAACTTTAAGGACACACATAGGCTAAAAGTAAAGGGATGGAACCAGGGGTGACTAGAATTATAATAGATACAATAGATTTTTTATCAAAATCTCCCACAAGAAACTAAGAAGGTCACTCTATAGTGAAAAAGAGGTCAACTCATTAAGAGAATATAATCATTGTAAATATATACTCACCCAACATTGGAGCAACTAAATATTTATGGCAAATATTAACAGAACTGAAGGGGAAAATAGACAGCAATACAATAAAAGTAGGTTCTTCAATATTCCATTTCAACACTGGATAAATCATCCAGACAGAAAGTTAATAAGGAAACAGCAAACCTGAATAATACTATAGACCAAATGGACCTAACAGACATATACAGAACATTCCATCCAACAGCACCAGAATACACATTCTTCTCATTCACACACACAACATGCTTCAGGGTAGATCACATGTTGGGCCACAAAGCAAGCCTTAACAAATTTAAGAAGATTGAAATTATATCTAGGATTTTTTCACACAATGGCAAGAAGTTAAAAATCAATTACAGGAGGAAAACTGAAAAATATGTGGAAATTAAACAATAACCTCCTGAACAACCAATGGGTCAAAGAAGAAATCAAAAGTGAAATCAGAAAGTATCTTAAGACAAATGAAAATGAAAAAACAACATATCAAAACTTATGGAATGTAGCAAAAGCAGTTTTAAGAGGGAATTTTATGGCAATAAATACCTATATTTAAGAAAAGAAAGATCTCAAATAATCAACCTAACTTTACACCTCCAGGAATTAGGAAAAGAACAGCAAACTAAGTTCAAATTTAGCAGAGGAAAGGAAATAATAAAGATTAGAATAGAAATAAATCAATAGAGACTAGAAAGAAAATAGAAAAAAATCATTGAAACTAAAAGTTGTTTTTTTAAAAAGATTAAAAAATTTGACAAACCTTTACCTAGACTAACCAAGAAAAAAAGAGACATAGCTCAAATAAACAAAATTGTGAATAAAAGAGGAAATGTTACAACTGAAACCACAGAAATGCAAAGGATCATAGAAAGCTACAATGAACAATTATATGCCAACAAATTGGATACCTAGAAAAATGCACAAATTCCCAGAAATATACAACCTACTAAGACTTAAACATGAAGAAATAGAAAATCTGAACAGACCAATTACTAGTAAGGAGATTGAATCAGTAATCAAAAAACCTCCCAACAAAGAAGTGCCCAGAACCAGATGGTTTTACTGGTGAATTCTACCAAACATTTAAAGAAGTTTTAATGCTAATCCTGCTCAAAGTTTTCCAAAAAAATAAAGAGGAAGAATCATTCCCAAACTTATAATATGAGGCCAGCATTACTCCGATACCAAAGCCTAATAAAGACATTACAAGAAAAGCATACTACAGGCCAATATTCCTGATGAATATAAGTGTCAAAATTCTCAACTAAACTCTAGCAAACCAAATTCAATAACACATTAAAAGGACCCTACACCATGATCAATTGATATTTATCCCTGGAATTCAAGAATGGTTCAATATATGCAAATCAATAAATATGATATAGCACATTAATAGAATGAAGGATTAAAAATCGTATTCTCTCAATAGACACAGAAAAAACATTTGGCAAAATCAACACCTTTTCATGATAAAAGCTCTCTACAAGCTAGGTATAGAAAAAACATATTTCAAAATAATAAAGGCCATATATGTCAAACCCACAGTTAACATCCTACTAAACAGTGAAAAGCTGAAAGCTTTTCTGCTAAAATCAGGAACAAAACAGCGGTGCCCATTCTCCCCACTCCTATTCAACACAGTACTAGAAGTTCTAGGCAGAGCAATCAGGTAAGAAAAAGAAATAAAAGCCATCCAAATCAGAAAAGAAGAGTAAAATTGTCTCTGTTTGCAGATGAGATGGTCTTATACAGAGAAAACACTAAATGCTTCACCACAAGACTGTTAGGACTAATAAATGAATTCAGGAAAGTTGCAGGATACAAAATTGATGTATAAAAATAAGTTGCATTTCTATATAATAACAAATTATTGTACATTGTATTATATCTATACAACGGAATATTATGAATGAGAAATAAAAACAATCCCATATACAATAGCATCAAAAACAATAAAATACTTAGGAATAAATTTAACCAAGGAGGTTAAAGATCTCTACACTGAAAATGATAAGACATTGATGAAAGAAATTGAAGACACAAATAAATGGAAAAGTATTCCATGTTTATGGATTGGAAGAATATTGTTAAAATGTCCATACTACACAAAGCCATCGATAGACTCAAAGCAATCTTTATCAAAATTTCAGCGGCATTTTTCACAGAAATACACAACATCCTAAAATTTGTATGGAACCTGTTTGTATGAATAGCCAAAACAATCTTGAGAAAGAAGAACAAAGTTGGAGGCCTCACACTTACTGATTTTAAAGTATATTACAAACTATAGTAATCAAAACAGTATAATCCCATGTGTATACGATACACTGATATTTGACAAGGGAGCCAAGAATACTCACTGGGTATAAGATAGTCTTTTTAGTAAATGGTGTTGGGAAAACTGGATTGTCATATGGAAAAGAATAAAACTGAACCCATATCATACACAACTCACAAAAATTAACACAAAGGGAATCAAAATTTAAATGTAAGACCTGAAGAAAACTAGGGAAAAAGCTCTTGACATTGGTCTTGGCAATACGTTTTTGGATATGACAACCAAACACCAACAAGAAAATAAAAAATAACCAAGTGGGACTATACCAAACTGAAAAGGTTTTGCACAGCAAAAGTAACAACCAACAGAATGAAGAGGCAGCCTATGGAATGGGAGAAAATATTTGCAAACCATATACCAGATATGAGGTTAATATCATATATATACATATGAAATTCATACAACTCAATAGCAAAAAACCTTAAATAATCTGATTAAAAAATGGACAGAGGTGGGGCCGGCCCGGTGGCGTAGTGGTTAAGTTCACGCACTCCGCTTTGGCAGCCCAGGATTCATAGGTTCAGATCCTAGGCGCAGACTGATGCACCACTCATCAAGCCGTGCTGTGGCAGTGTCCCATATACAACATAGAGGAAGATGGGCACAGATGTTAGCTCAGGGCTAATCTTCCTCAGCAAAAAGAGGAGGATTGGCAGTGGATCTTAGCTCAGAGCCAGTCTTCCTCAAACGCACACTCACACACATACGCAAAAGAAATGGACAGAGGACCTGAATACACATTTTTCCAAAGAAGACATACCAATGGCCAACAAGTACCTGAAAAGTGCCTGACAAGATGCTCAGCCTCACTAATCATCAGGAAAATCAAAACCACAATCACCTCACATCTGTTAGAATGGCTATTATCAAAAAGACAAAACATAACAAATGCTGGTGAGGATGTGGAGAAAGGGGAACACCTGTGCACTGTTGGTGGTACTGTAAATTAGTGCAGCCACTATGGAAAACAATATGAAGGTTCCTCAACAAATTAAAAATAGAACTACCATATGATGCAGCAATTCCACTTCTGGGTATTTATCCAAAGAAAAGGAAAACAGGATATTGAAAAGATACTTGCACTCTCTTGTTCATTGCAGCGTTATTCACAATAGCCAAGATATGGAAACAACCTACGTGTCCATCACTTATCCAAAATGGATAAAGAAAATGTGGTATATCTATAGAATTATTCAGCCATAAAAAGAAGGAAATCCTGCCATTTGCAACAACATGGATGGATCTTTAGGACATCATGCTAATTGGAATAAGTCAGACAGAGAAGGACAAACACTGTATGAGCTCACTTAAATGTGGAATCTAAAAAAAGAAGCCCAGCTCATAGATACAGAGTGTAGAATGGTGATTGCCATGGGCTGGGGTGTGGAGGAAATGGGAAGATGTTGCTCAAGGTTACAAACTTATAGTTGTAAGATGGATAAGTTCTAGAGATCTAATATTCAGCATAGTGACCATGGTTAACAATATTGTATTATATTCTGGAAAGTTGCTGAGAGTAGATCCTGAATGTTCTCACCACCAAAAAAAAAAAACAACTGTAAACGTGTGAGGTGATGGATGTGTTAACTAACCTTATGCAGTAATCATTTTGCAAAATATACATGTATCAAAACATCACTACACCTTAAATGTACATAATGTTATATGTTAATTATATCTCAATAAAACTGGGGAAAAAACAAAACAATCATTTGTCATTAGGGAATTGCCAATTAAAATAACTGCAAAAGTTAATAAATACATAGCTGAAATTCTAACTGTTAGAGATGATATGGAACAAGAGGAACTATCATACATTACTTATGGGAATTTAAATTGATATAACCAGTCTGAAAAACTGTTTGGTAGCGTCTACCAATGATTAACACATGCATACACGTGACTTGACATCTGCTCCTAGGCGTATAGAAATACACACATATTTTCACCAAAAGACAAGTACAGGAATGTTCAGAAAAGAGTTATTCTCAATAGCTACAGGCTGGAAAGCAACCAAATAATCATCAAGCAAAGAGTATGTATGCAATTTGAGGTATAGACATACAAGGGAATTTTACCCAGCTTTGTAAGGCAATGAACTATTTATACATAAGAGGCCATGGGTGAATCTCACAAACCCAAACTTAAGGGAAACATTTCAAACACAACAGAGTACATATGATGTTATTCCATTTGTATAAAGTTTAAGATCAGGGAAAATCAAACTTTGATAATTAACTTTTAATAGGAATTAGTGATCATAACAGGGAGGTCTGGAATGAGTCTTCTGTGGTACTGGAAACATTCTATACCTTGAAATCTTGACCTGTGTGGTAGTTGCATGGGTACATTCAATTTGCAAAAATTCTTATTAATCTGTACATGCAAGATTTATGGAATTTATATATATTATACTCCATTAAATAATTTATAAAAATTTTGGAAATTTCAGCTATACCAAATATCGCAACTAGTCAAGTAACATAGAGTTAAATGGTGATTTATGTTTCTCATCGAGGATGACCTTGGTGACACTTTCATGAGACATTTGCAAGAAGTGCGACTGGATGCATTTTTGGAATGAAATAAGGACAGATATTATTGAGGCACTAGGTAGAATGATGTAAGTGGTACTAATAAAGTTAATAAGTACGTGATAGAAGCAACCAGAGTGCAATAGAAGTCTAGATGAAAGGCACTTAACTAAGCCTCAAGATATAGGGAGAGCATCCTTGAGGAGATGATGTTTAAACAGTCTTCAAGGTTAATTATGAGTTAGTCAGGAGAGGAAGGAAGAAAGTGGCATAGGAAATGTGGGCATTTCAGGCAGAATGAGTAGTGGCAAGCAGTCATGAAACTGCACAGATACCAGAAGCAGCTTGGTATGAATACATTGTTAAGTGTAATGTAAAGAGAGTTGGGAAACACGGCTGGAGAACTAGGCAAGACACCAGCAATGGAGAACCTTATACATCATGTTCAGATGGTTGGCCTTTTTCTATTGATTCTGAGTAGGTATTAACAAGTGACAGACAGAGAAGAGGCGTAATCAGATCAGTCTTTTAAATTGACACTAAGGAATTGAAGAGGAGGTTTGAGAGCCACATGATAAAAACAGAATATGAGGATAAATTAATTTCTCTTTTTCTTTAAGATTTATTACAAGCTGATATAGAGAAGTCATCAAGAGATACAAACAACATCTAGCTCTCGAGTACCCAGAAAGATGATTTTGCTTTGAGTGAGCTTCTTTTTGGACATTTGCCAGTAGTTGTGAAGTTTGCACTAACTCATCCACACTTTATCCAGTTCCCTGTTTGGCTAGTGACATGTATTTGCAAATAGTTTTCAACCATGAACACATTAGATCCTCTATAATTATATTGTTGATTTGTTGTCGTTGCTACACAGGGTTGAGAGGAAGGCATAGAGCCATGTAATAGTTGCTGTGGGTTTTTTTTTTTCCTCTGTGTGAAGTTAATTGGACTATGTAGAAATCCAATTCTCAACTTGGCCTCAAAAAACCCTTTTTTATCGTCTCAGCAGGAAACTCATTTTAGGCTTTTAAACATACTTTCATGATTTTGATGAGATTATCATTATCATAATCATTATTATTATCCCCCATTAAGTTCCTGGACTAAAAGGACATACCATCTCAAGACAGGAAGCTTTTTAAATAGACTTCACTAGTTTTTTTTTTTTTTTTTACTGCAATAATTATAGCAAATTCTGAATTCCAAGACTCTTTATATTGTCTGGGTTAAAATGCTTAGTTCCTTTGTTTGAAGTTGTCTTCATATTTATAGAGATGTGTTGATAGCTTTAAGCAACCAAATAAGACTTTGTAAACACACACACACACACAACTAATAGCTGCTTTGGGAAATATATATAATGCATGATGTTTAACAGGTCTTAAAGAATAGATTTCCTTTAGCTTAAAATCTGTTTCTAGTCTAAACAGCAACTATATTGTATAAAGAAATATAACTTGGAGCAAGATTAGCCACATCATATAGGGAAAAAAAATGTAATGTCCTTACTGAACTCTCTGTGCCAGCATCTCTCTCTCCAGTCCAGACTGCGTGTTGCCACCAACCAATGTGACTTCTCTGAGGCACAATTCCAGACATGTGCCTCTCTATAGCTGAAGAAATGTCAATAGATCTCTTCTCTCCACATGAAAGACTCTGGCATTCAAAGCCCTTTACTATCTGCCTGTTAGGTCTCCACTCAGTTACTCTTGGCCAGGCACTATTCTAGGTGCTATGGATATAGCCGTGAAGAGGGGTAACCGGAAAGAGTGTATATGTTGTGACATAAACAGATGGCAAACATGAAGAAATACAAAATATTGTTCACTGCTATAAAGACTATAAAATAGGCTAATGGCATATAATGACATGGGAGGTGCTTCTGTTAGGTAGTCAAGGAAGGATCTCTGAGAAAATTTGAGTTGTATCTGAAAGTTGTGAAGGAAAAATTCATGAAATAATATGGGTAAATGACATTCCAAATAGAAGAAATAGCAAAGACCTTGATATGGGGTGACCTTTCTGTAATTAAGGAATAGAAAGAAGACTGGTTTGCCCAAACCTATCCTTCCAGACATCAATTCTTCCTTCATTGAAAACCCAAACCCCAAACTGAAATATGTTCTCACCTTTCTCTAACTGTGTTGTGTGTTTGTTCCTCTCAGAAGTTTAGTCATGAGCATCTTTCTGTATACTACAATGATCCCTCTCTCTGCACTGAGAAGCCTTCCTGCTTTTAGAATGCATTGTGACCTGGCATCGATAAGAATTATGAAAAGTGCCTCTAGGCGGCATTTGGACTTAATTCTGTGTCTGGATATCAGATAGCGAGCTTGGATAGAAAAGCCGCCAACAACAACAACAAAAAGGTGTAGCAGAGGAGAAATAACTTAGAGGTGGACTCTTCCAGGTTGTTCCAATGCTAAAGTTATACCCAGTTCACTAGAAAGAGCCCAGTAAGCAGAGCACACTGATGAGGACAAGCCAAGCATGTATTCAGGAAACAGCAGGGGACGCAGCAGAGTTTATCAGTGGGCATGCCAGAAGGAAAAAATCTCATCGCCATGACATTTCAGAGACTGAGTGATAAAGAATGCATTTAAGAAAATGTGGTTTATCAAGATTCTTAATAATCCTGTTGTTCATAATGTGTTTCTTCTTGTATACTTCAGTACATATATCTGTTTTTGTAACTTTATCTTGGAAATATATAAAATAAGGGAGTTGTAAATTTTGGGATGTAAATTTTCCCAGATATGCTTTGGGGGAATATTAATTGAAGAGACTACCCCAAGTGTCACCTATGGTTCCATGATAAGGGCAGTCAAGGATCACAACACGTTAAGTGTTTTCTTTTTCTTTTAAGACAATGCCATTTTCTAGTATGATGACTCATTTATTTAATTTTTCGTTCATTAATTTGATAAACATTGAGGGCTCACTATGTGCCAAAATCGATTATATTTTCTAGAGTTACAATGTTGAGCAAAACAGTTGGTGGATTGTTGTCTTTACTTTTAGATAACACAAAGGCCTTAACTTTAGGAATACAAATTCATACATCATTATAATCCTCTATATTATCTATTCACACATTCATTTGGCAAGAACCTAATAAATACTTTGAGAATTCTTGAATAATAAAAAATGAAGGCCAGAATGAATGTATGCCTGGACCCAAATTATATGTAGAAATCCAGGGAAAGCTACAGCCTTGAAGTCTACTATAGGAAAGCCTGGGCTGTTCTTTGACAAATGAGATGGGGTGGGACTTGGGGACAGGAACAAAGTCGGCTCTCCTGAGCTCCATTGTTCAGCAAGCCACAGCAGGAGAGAAAGCTAGTCACTCATCAGAAGCTCTAGATTCTGAGATGCTTTATTGATACTCTTGTTGGATGTACATTTTGATTCCCAGAGGGAATTAACTTATGAAGAATGTTTTTGTAATCAAAGAAAGAGGCATTTGGACAATTTGTTTAATTTGCAGAAAGATGCCTTCCAACAAAGTTAGGAAGACTTGTGCTTACTTTTAGGTTTCTAATACCGGGGAGTTAATGTAGTTCCACTGTCACTTTAAGTAGTAAAACACCCCCCCACACACAAAAATTTATATGTCCCTTAAACTAAAAAGCTGACTCATTATGACGAAACAATTTGTGGTATTACCCTTTGTTGACACAACTGATAACATTCTGCATGGCATATATACTTTAATACTATTTTCTACTAACTACGTCAACTTGAAAACGCAGAGAGTTCTTTGCTACAAAGAATAATCCCCCGATCTCTAAGTACAGGCCTTCCTTCATGAAAAAAATGCACGTGACTTGGGGGCAGGTAGAACATTGTTAGTGAAGCAGAGAATGGAGGGAAGTGAAGAGCTGTGAGAAATCCTGACTGCAGCAGCAGTTGCTGAAGGCCTGACCCTGCGTAGGGGAAGGATTCTCCTGGGTGTTAGCGAGCCTGTGTCTGCCGCAGGGGCTGCTGTATCTTTTATATCAGAACATGTCCCCTTCTTAGGGCACCCATGATTATTTGGGGCTCCTGAATGCTTCTGAGGGGTGTGATTCCTGGAGTTGCCTCTACCGCAACTCTTATTTCTCATTACATGTAAAGGCAAAATGTGAGCTTTTATTTTATGGCCTTGTAAGCCTTGCCATCCCAAGGTAAGTAGTTGTGGTTTTGCTGGTAGAATTTTTCTAAGTTGTTGGTATTCCTAGCTAGAGTCAGGGAGTTTGGATATTGGTCTCACTTGTTGCCTCATTGGCTGGGAATATCTCCTACACCTGTATCTCAATATGTAACCCAATGCAAACTACAACTACAGGGGTTTGCATTTATTTCAGAATTTACTACAAAATCATCCAATTCTTGCATAATTTACACGTAGTTACCTGCTTTGTTGAAGTATCTGATGGAAGATTCCAGGTGTCTTACCAATGATATACTTGTTATAGATAAGATAGTAATAATGATATATTATATTTAGATAATACTTTATGGTCTGCAAAGCTTTTTTACTTGTATTATTTCAGATCATACACATAACAACCCAGAGAAAAGAAGATATTATTTTCTCCATTTTGCAAATAAGAAGCTAAGGTTCAGGAACATTGGATGCTCACAACTGGAAATTGAAAAGAATAAAATTCAGGCTAACAGACTCTGAAGTCTCCCCATTTGCTTGTGCTATGCCTTCTTCCTAATACAGGAGAGCCCCATCAGATTCCTAATTACACTATAACAAGCAGTGTACTTCTTCCTTTTGGAAGCGACAGGGGGCCATGTAAGCCTCAAACACCTTGAGCACTGTCATGAGAAAGGCGGGAGTGTATTGGGTTTTTCCCCTGGGCAGGAGGCACAGACCCAGCCAACATGCCATGACCAGAGCAGCCACAGGTAAACGCTGACACTCTGGATTAGCAATTCTATGTCAAGTTACCTCCAAAAAGCAGCTTGGATATGGGTTTGGCAGACCCTTTTAAATTATTTTTTTAATCAGATACAGACTGTACCTAACTTACAATGGCTTGACAAAATTTTTCAACAGTATGATGGTGCAAAAGCGATTGCATTCAGTAGAAACCATACTTTGAATTTTGATCTTTTCCGGACTAGTGATATAGGGTAGGATACTCTCGTGATGCTGGGCCGGCCTGAGAATGCAGCTCCCAGTCAGCTGTGTGATCACAATGGTAAACAATAGATACACTTAAACCGTTCTGTGCCCATAGACCATTCTGTTTTTCACTTTCAGTATGGTATTCAATAAATTACATGAGATTTTCAACACTTTATTATAAAATAGGCCTTTGTATTAGATGATTTTGCTCAAGTGTAGGCTAACGTAAGTGTTCTGAGCGTGTGTAAGGTAGGCTAGGCTAAGCTATGATATTCAGTAGGTTAGGTGTATTAAATGCATTTTCGACTTACGATATTTTCAACTTACAACGGGTTTACGGCAACGTAACTTCATTGTAAGTCAAGGAAGATCTGTACTGATGGAGCATCCACCATGTCCCAAAACTTGCTAGGCACTCTAGATAAAAGGATATGGTCTCTGCCCTGGAGGAAACTACATTTAGGAAATGAGACCAACATGTCAACTATGAAATTGATTCTTAGCTTGGCATGACAGAGACAGTCAGAGACAGAAACAGCAAGAGTGACAGAGTAAAGATTTATGAGAGTAATGGGCAGTTACACTTTCATGCCATTGTATCTACAAATTTGCTACTGCGAGCATTGCCTCTCTGGCTAGATGTCATTGAATTTCCAAAGTCCGTGCATTCTCTCTTTCCTAAATACTTAAACACGAGAATTTTTTTTTCATGTTAGGAAATAAAACTTGAGGAATCCAGTATGACACAAATTTCAGATTCCCAAGAGACTTGATATAACCCAGCTTTAATTTCAGAGCTGTTTTTTATGATATAATTAGATTATTCAGAAAATAAATTCTGCATCAACTGAGTTCAAACGGGGAAAGTTCACAGCAACCTCCTGATTGACATTAAAGAAATGCTAATGGTTCAGGAGGTAGAAATAAAACTCAAGATGGAAATGCAACATTAGGCTTTATAGTAAGAGCCTGGTGAGACTACCCACATTTTACTTTAAGCAATAATTACTGAAGAGCAGTTCTCCAACTAGACTCTTCTGACTACTGTGCTTCATGGGGCAGGGGCCAAAGGTGCAGAGACCTCCTATGGTACACTGCCTCATTCCCGTCATCATCAGAAACTCAGTTTGCTCTCACTCCACACGTCCCAGCTTCTCAGTGGGCTTTGGGCTGGGAAGTGACTTCATGCCTGGGCACTGTGCAGGGATGCAGCACCCCTTCCAGCACTAGGGAGAGGCATTGCAAGCCAAGATTTGAACCACAACAGTGCCTTCCTCTGCAGCTCAGATACCTGCCCGTGGGTAACATTCACATGTGCATCATTCACATGGGCAGCTTTCTTTAAAACTCAGACCTACTGATTCTAACTTAGAGAGTTGCAGCATTTCATCTCAAGAATGAGGTATTCAAAACAAATTGGTAGAAAGCACATATTAGAACTGTCATAATTTTTATTCTGTTGTTCTTCAACTTCATAATGTAGCATGAACGTGGGAGTCAGGAGGTAAAGAAGTCCAGAGTATCGAGGATATTTCCATGGGGCATTGAGGTCTACAATGGGGCCCTGTCATTGTCAGCTTTGGGATCATAAGATATAATGTTTTTCTTATCATACTAAATTTTCAGAGTAAAAACCCTCATCTATCTATCTTGATATAAGGCGTGTACCCATTTCATTATAAAGAAGGATATAGCAGGAACTTCTGGCTAAACATGGCATCAGACCAGCTTTGTCAATAGATTCTGATCTTTCTGAAATTGTGTATTGAAATCTATATAATTAAACAGGAGAAGCCTGATTAAGCAATACAGAGATAAAAGGCCAATGAGGCCTCTGAGATACACTTAACCTTAAGGGAAGAAGAGTCTAGACTTGTCCTTAATACTCTATACCATCCAAGGATTGGGTCAGAGGTAGTGTTGTCTCTTCAGTGCAAGTACCCACTGATATCACCCTAGAAATCTTTTTGGGAAAACAACTCTGTGTTTGTGTGTGTGTATGTGTGTTGCATGTGTGTGACAATCTGGATGACAAAGAGCTGTAATACGTGGTGCTCAAGTGGATTTTGCTGTAGGATTTCACTGACGGAGCTTGACACTCGGGCCACACACAGAGTCCTGGGAGAATCAATAGGGACTTAGCACAGAGGCTGCAAGATGGCACTGGGACTGCAGTGGTGCTATCCTACATGTGAGGCATTGTTGTAATGGTTTAATCAGTAACTCTAAGATCCCAATTTGGCTATGGTAGCCCAGGAAGTAACCAAGACTAGCAGACCTGGAGGTCACTGTTATGGCAATTGGCTTTGAGAAGCATCCCTGAAACCCCAATTTCACAGCAGATAACTTTCAGTACAAAGGAGGAATGAAATACCCATCTTTGTAAAGAACCTTAGGGATCCATGGGAAAATCTGCAAAGAGACTGCAGAAGGAAATGAGCGTACCTCCAGTGAACCTGGGGGGTATAGTCATTTGACCATGCTGTGAATTTATGCTGTGTTACAGATTGAGATCTGAGGCTATAGCAATTACTCTATATTATGGACTGCTTGTGCCCCCTCTCCCAAAAATCCATATTCTGAAGCCCTAACCCCAATGCAAGGGGATTTGGAGATGGGGCCTTTGGGAGGTAATTGGGGTTAGATAAGGTCATGAGGGTGGGGCCCTCATGATGGGATGAGTGCCCTTGTAAGAAGAGATGCCAGAGAGCTCTCGCTCCCCCAACATGGTCACAAAAACGAGGTCCTGTGAGTACCCGGTGAGATGGCGGCCACTTACAAACTCAAAAGAAGAGGCCTCAGTATGAAACCTGCCTTGCTGGTACTTTGATGGTGGACTTCCCAGCCTCTAGAATTATGAGAAATAAATTTCTCTAGTTTAAGCTACCCGGTCTAAGGTATTTTGTTATGGCAGCCTGAGCTAACACACTAGAAAAAAAAATGTGATCCTTTATCTTATTTGGGCAAACGGAGTTAATAAAACTAACTGCAAAGCACTGTGAAATTAGCTCTGAGTTTCTCTGTTTCTCTAGCCAGAGACTGACTACAAATTCTTCTTTTTTCATAATCATTTACAATTTGCTACAAAATTCTACCACATCTGAATGTTTTGAAATGTTAATGAGAAAAGTTTGGTCTATATACATTTGGAAGCTTGGTAAATTGATTATTGTCACTGAGTTCAAGTTTTCTGTACTCTTTTCCGTAAAGTCAGTTTTGTAATTAACTTTATCATCATCATCGTTCATCATTGTTAAATTAGTAAACACTGATGAAAACAAAAACTAAACTAAAGGGAAAGAGTATTGTTTATAGATTTAGAAAGACTTCATGATATTTAAATGTTTGATTTTACCATCAGAGCACAAGCAGCATCAATGAACAAAGAACGATATTAATGCACACTGTTGCCTATACCCTGTGTTAACACTCTAATCTGCCTTTCTGAGTCTATAGAGTTTCATAATTAGTCCTCTACCACAAGTTATCAGTCTTGGCAAAGATTAGTAACAACTGGAGATCATGCTTGCTCTGGGAATTGTTACCTACATTTTATATCTCCAGTGTTTGGCTAATAGTGAACCCTAAAGAAAAAATAATTTAAAAATCACAGTTGTCTTTGGACTTTATTGTGATACTCACAATCAAAGGCAGAAGGGATGTTCTGGAAATCATTTGAGATAAAAGAAAAGGCAGAGAGGGAAGGGGATGGGGAGACAAACTACTGCCTAAGTAAAGGAGGTGGTGGAATTCCAGCTTTGCAGAGAGGAAATAGTGTAAAAGAAGAGATTCAAGCGGCAGGTGATTTGGTGGCCATAAAGTATCTTCTCATGGATCTTACAACAGGGACGGACTCAAGTGACGTGCTCTGAAATCCATTGGTGTGTCTGGCTATGAGCCATGCTTCCCACCAGGTGCTCACAGCCAGAAACTGAATGTAACAGGAACACCAAGCCAGGCCATTTCCCGGGAGATATGAGACTTCTGTGACTGGTGACTTTGGCTCAAGAGCTCCTTGTTGGCTTTGCTAAAACTTTCTTTGAACTGTGCTACAGTCTAAGACTTTTCCTACTCAAGCTTCCTTGTTTCTTTCTCTCCTTCACTGGAATTAGACCTGCATCTTGGTCTGATAATTCTCTCAGTCTCTTCTGACTCGCTTCTGATTTTTCTTCACAGGCATTTTTGCCAATAAATTTCTTGCACAGCTAATCCCAGTTTGGTGTCTGTTTCTCAGGAGACCCTAACTCACACAGGTGGGAAGTTGGAGATCAATAAAATAATTTTTAATAAGATTCTGTGATTCTTGTGGGTATCAATAATTTAGATAGCAAGTTTGCCCATTTAGGAATTCTCTCCAAGATAATCAAGACAATCTCCAGGATATATCAGGATGCTGTTTTACATATTAACAGCAGTCTGATGTATTGTTTAAAGAAGCAGGTTTGTTTAGTGCCTGGTTAATCAAGGCAGTTGAGGAAAGCAGGAATTCTCTTCTTACCTCACCCTTAGGTCCACAGATAAGAGTGAGGGGATAAATGAGCAGCTGAGTCCATCTACTACGGGGTGCTGAGTCTCATGGTCTTTTTCCTTTATGCCAAACTCAAACTGAGGGTTTTTCCCCCATTCTCATCACCTTGGTGAAATATTTGGCTTTTAAATAGAAAATTAGCAATCATATCAATAGCCAATACTAACTAAACCCTTACATGTGCCAGACACTTTTACAAAATGCTTTAAACTACAACCTCATGAGGTAGAAATGATCATTATCGCTCTCAGATAGATGAGAAAACTGGGGTGCAGAGAGGTTAAGTAGTTTCCCAGTTTTCCATAGCTAGTAAAAGACAGAGCTGGAATCTGAACTTAGGCAGTATGAGCCCAAAGTTCTTGTTCTTAACACTCTATAGCATGCCTCTCAGAAGTTATACTTTCTAAGATACACATTTTGAGGGCAAAACAAATTAGAATTTTCAAACGTCACATACCAGTTTATTTTAGCCACGTTGTATATAGAGCATCCAAGACAATTCACCGTTATCCAGAGCTTCCTGCAGCACCTGCAGTCCCATTGGTGCTTGGAAATATTGCAGAGACACTTTTCTGAGGACATACACCCACTTGGCACAGGCCGCTCAGCCTTGAAATCAGCTGTGACTTGACCTGAATGTATCCATTTTAACTTGCTTATATGTTATTAGCATATTATGCTAATTTGTATGGTTCTGAACAGGTGTTTTTTCTTCCTGACATGACCTAAAGTCATTTTTTGCTTTTTTTTTTTAATAATTCTCAAATAAACCAGAATGAAGAGGAAACAAAGCTATGTGCTTTATAAAAGTACTGGATTGAAAACGAGACACAACATCAAAATATTCTCTGAATTGATCTGAATCTGTTCAGTTCAAATTCATTAAAAAAAAAAAACTCAGTTTTTCTCTCATTGGTCCTTAACTTTCCTTCCATCTTTATTTCTGGTTGAAAACAAGCCTGTTATGAAAGAGGATACACTTGACAGTATATCTCTGTGTGTGTATATATGTTTATATAGATACAAAATCCAAAATGAGAAAGCAAAATAAATGCATAAGGAATGGAAGAAATATTTGGGATTATCTATAACAGATCAAGACGCTCAAAATATATACTTTTTCTTTGAGGAAAAATATCAATATAAAATTTCATTGTGATAAATTCCTACCATCTGATTTTCTTTATGTATGTATCCTTCTATTAATTTTTGTTTTATTGATAATTCCAAGCCACTACTTGAAGTATATTCTGAAAAAGCAGTGGCAATGTCTGCATTTCATCATCTAAGAATACACCCCCTTCCTGGAAACCACTGATAGGAAATAATTCTCCCTCCTCCCTTCCCTCCTGGTCTTCATCTTTACTCCGCATCTGTGGGCTTTGTTCTTGGACATAAGAGATCTGAAATGGTGATTCTGAGTAACATTCTGCCTAGAATATGCTTACCCTCAGAATAGATCACATGATACAAGGGCTCCAGTGTAGTTGTGACAACCTAAGTGCTCATTTTGGTGACTCTTTCCTTCCTCAATCCACGAGAGGTGAAGTTTTTGTTGAAAGGGAATTCAGTCTAACCATATCTGCTCACTTGCAGGGATTTTACAAAGTAAAAAGAAGTGTATAACCATAAGCAATGTTTATCAATTATGAATATGTAATTTCATAGGCCAATTGGACGTCACAGAGCACCAACAGGTAAGAACTTTAATAATGCCTGTGGTTGTCTACTGTTATCAGCTTTTGAAGTAAATCTGCAAGATTAGCAATTATGAGGTGAAATACACCACTCCTCAATAAACTGGAAGATGCATATGGGAAATTCAGTAATGGATGCGATATTTAAGTAACTCTATGCAAGAGATCAATGCTAGGTCTTTTTAAAAAGTTCTTTAAAATAATATTTTGGAACTAAAAGAGAGCAAATGTCAGGAGAAAGAGTGGTGGGAGTCAGAGGCTGCATAACTGACCTGCTATAAAATAAAGTCCTGGATCACGTCCCCCTATCAGAACAGCACAGCTTTCCATCTCCAAACCCTGGGGTTCTGCAATTGTATATTTTCATTTCCATGGGACTAGCCAACACCACCTCTCTGCCCTTTTTTTCTTGCCACAGGGTTTGGGTCAAGAGAAGGGGAAAGAGAAGCAAATATCTGGGTTTCGGATAGAAAGCAGAAAAGAAAAAAGGCAGATGGAGATGGAATCTTAAACATTTTGTTTTTCATTCATTCAGGAAAAGACACGACTATTTAAATTGGCCAGAATCAGAACTGCGATTTCACTCTCCTTTAAGACGTAAAGTAAGGCACCAGCACATATGATGGAGCATTTATAAATAAATCCCAGCTCGCTCTAGACAGAGCTGTGAGAATAGATGTGAGGGAGCTTTTGCATTAGCCCAATTCACTTTGTGACCTGTCCACTTAGGTTTCTCTCCACTCCACCAGTGAAAATACTCTTTCAATGGGCTAGAGCCAAGAGGAAAGTGTCTGATAAACTTATTCTTTCCAGGTATAAGTGGCTGATAACATTTATTCCTGATGAGGTAATTTGCATTCGGATAGGGAATGAAGCCAGAAATGCCTATGATGAATTTCTACAGTGAATACCAAAAGCTTGAAATTTCCATACTGGAATTTTAGGCAAAAGGGGCCAGGCAGTGAAAAAGAAAGACTTTTTTTTTTCAATTGTGGTAGGCAAGAAAGATATTTCACTGAATGGACGGACTTGAATGAAATAATCAATGGGCACTTAATTGTCATTGACTACTTTCTGCAAGGACTTAAGGGGCTGCAAAGTATATGAAAAATTAACAATGAAATGCTAAATTGCTAGTGTTACATTTTCTCCTCTTCTTCCACAGCTATGCTATATATCCCAGCCTCCCTTGCAGTTAGATGTGTCCTCATGACTGAGATCTAGTCAAGGGAATGTAAACTGATATTACTTTTAGGCTTCCACCATAGAAACATTTTATGTTTTCTCCCCATTTTTTCCCCACTTCTATCTACCTGAATTGGAGATGACACCCAAGGAAGCTTTGGGAGTCATCACTTGAGGACTGAAGAGTCCCTATCAGATAGGTTTCTCGAATAACACAAGGCAGCAGACCCATGGATGTATTTATTCACCCAGTACTTCTATTAAAAATAACTTTAATAAAGTTTATTAAAAAATAAACTTGTACCGAGTTTGCATCATTATGATTCCTGGGGTCTATTTGTTATGACAGATAGCCCAACATTCTGTACAGTCCTGCATTGAGTCAGTTAGCTCAGTTACAAGAAATCTAGAGGTAAACTTTCCATTCTTCTTTTTTTACCAAAAAAAAAAATCAGTCCAAAATTTTAAATGATTATACCTGCAATAGCTCCTTCTGGAAAAGGAGATTCAAGCCTTAGACTAGAATAAATGGGATAGGCTATATAACAATGGAATAGGAAGTACAGATTTTTTTTTTAATGTTCATTTGTACCTTTACTAACAATTTGAAAAATGGTCTTATAGAAACATCTTATAGAATGTTTCTAAGGGTTTAAAAAATGTGTATTAAGCAAGCAGTGACTAATACTTACTATTGTTGCCATTATATTTATCAGTCACAAAGAACCCGAGACTTAAATAATAATTATAATAGCTAACACTTATATAGCATTTGTTGCATACCAGCTACTATTCTAAGCATTTTACATACACTGAACCATTAATTCTCATAATAACTCTATGACATATTGCCATGACTTTTACCACCAGCTACCCACAGTTGTGACAGACATCACAGATTAAGGGTACAGTCCTCCACAACACTACCCTCACTTCAGACACTAGCTGCAAGTTTTGGGATTTGCAGGCCATCCTCACTTCTGACCAACTGACTACAAATTCAGAGACTCCTACTACCCCCTCAGGTTCAGTAATTCACTAGAATGACTCACAGAACTCAGGAAAGCACTATACTTATGATTACAGTTTTATTATAGCCGAAAGAATACAAGTCAGAGCCATCCAAAAGGAGAGGCATACAGAGCAAGGGAGGTTTCCAGGTCTAAAGCTTCCATTGTCCTCTTACAGAGTCAGGACACAGAATATTACTAACCAGGGAAGCTCACTTTAACTTGAGTGTCCATAGTTTATACTGGGGCTTCCTTACATAGGCATGATTGATTGAATTATTGGCCATGTGACTCAATTCCAGTTTACTTCTCCTCCCTGGAGATTGGGCTGATATCATGTGGCTCAAAGCCCCAACCCTCTAATCACATGGTTGGCCTTCCTGGCACTGTTAGCCTCTATCGTGAGTCATTAAAGTTATCTAGGGACAGCCCTGAGTCACCTCCTTATGATAAACTATCAGGACACACCATGAGTAGCAAAACCACTCCTATTAGGAAATTCCAAGAATTTAAAGGCTACCTCCCAGGAACCCAGGTCAAAGACCAGCCAACTTCTTTACTCCAACGGTTCAGAGGCTGCCTCCCAGCCAAATTCCTTATTACACAGATACATGCTATCACTGTCTACATTTTTTAAATGAAGAAACTAAGGCTCAGAGTGGTTAAGGGACTTACCCCAGATGACAGAGCTGGCAAGTAGAAGAGCCAAGTTTTGAAACTGGACAGTTTGGTTCTAAAGTCCATTCTTTACGTTATTATTACTAATACTTTTAACCCTGCCATCACTTCAAATCTGGATGGTAGAGTACTACAGAGAAGAGCTAAATTTTTTTACTCAATATCAGGTTACTTTGGCAAAGTCATTTGTATTTCTGGGACACACTTAAAAACCATTGTTTATAAAATGAAAAAGCACAGTAATAGATTCATTCAAAAAATTTTACTTAGTGTCTACAAGGTTGTAGCTACTGTTCTGGACCCTAAATGAGCTCTGAAGTCTCTCTTAACTGTAAGAATTTATGATTTTCCACCACATGGGAATGGCATTTTACCATTGTGAATAGCTCTAAAATGGCTAGGTGACATTTATTTTTAGTATAATTTTCCCTCTTAAAGGAAATATGGGGAATACAATGACAAAAGACAAGATCCTAGAGGAGGATATTTGATTCCTAGTCAGGCAATGAAGACATTTGAATGGGATAAAAATATAGGCATTCAAGTCAAGGGATAAAAACATGAAGCATGATGACTAAGGCAGGGCATTATTTGTAGTCCATTAAAGAACAAGAGCTACAAGCTGTCACATTCTCATTTTATGTAAATTCTCGAATATATAATATAACTATATATTTATATATTTTTAAAAAGTAGGAACTACAGCTAGGAGAATTTATAGGAAGGGGGGTGACATCACCAAGATGATAATGAAGGGGACGAGAAAGATCCTCTACCCACTCTGAGTCCTTTCTGGTTGGACTACAAATTAAATTCACATGAGACCAAATAGCAGGAGAAAATCAAACAAAGCTTTATAACGTATATACATGAGAGAGACCAGGGAAACTGAGTTTCTCAACAAAATGATGGAGGTTCTCCTCTTAAACAGAAAGACAATGGAGGATGTTGAAGGTGGGTCAGTAATGAGAGATCACCAGAAAAGCACAGTAAGGCTATTATGCAGATTTAAGGCCTTGTCTTCCACATTGACAAGTTTCTAGAGATGAGGTCATCCTCCCTTCTTCCCAGTGGGAAGATGGTATCTAAGGTGGCGACCTCAGCCATTTTGGTAGCTACTCAGTTTTTCTGGGTTTCTCCCATGTATACATGTTATAAAGCTTTGTTTGATTTTCTCCTGTTATTCTGTCTCATGTCAATTTAATTCTTAGACCAGCCAGAAGGACCTAGAGGGTAGAGGAATTGTCTTCCTCCCCTATACTTGCAACAACAAGCACTTGGACCTTGGCAGACTGAATTCCTACCTGCAGCACCCAAGTAGTACTCCCAACAAGCATGGCTTTGCTTATCTGCAGAGCCAAGGTGGTGGCACAGTCTGACCAGGGAACATGGCAGAGTGCAGGTCAGCCTGGTTTTGTTCCTCAAACAAAGAGCTTTTCCAGCCCTGGAGGTTGGTCTGCTCCCTGCCCAGGCAAGGTTGCTGAGTCATAGCCCCGCCAACTGCTGAGTGCAGCTCCTGGCCCCTCCCAACCAGACGGTGTAATCAAGAATACCTTGAAGCTGCACATCCCAGCAAACCCTGAGCAGAGCTGATCATCCATAGAGCAAAGTCAGTGGTGCTATTTGGCCAGTGAACTTGGGAAGCAGGTCAGCTTGAGTCAAGACGACAAACAAAAAGCCTTGCCCAGCTTGGAGAGTTCCATTGCTTTCCCTGGGCAGGAGAGCTAATTCATAGCCCCACCCACTGTTGAGTGTAGCTCCTGGCCCTGCCCAACCAGAAAGCCTGATTGGGAACACCTCAGAGGCTGCTTGGGACTAGCTCTCCCATCTCACCCTGGCAGGGGAGCTGAATCGTAGCCCAGCTCACAGCTGAGAGTAGCTCCCAGCCCCTGCGGACCAGAAATCCTGATTGGAAATACCTGAGAGGCTGCTTGGACCCTGGCCTTCCCATCCCAACTCCACCAAAAAACTGTTAGAACTAAATCAACAATTTTAATAAAGTTGCAGAATACAAAATTACCACAAAAAAGTCAGTAGTGTTTCTATACACTAACAATGAATGATCTGAAAAAGATAAAGAAAATGATCCCATTCACGATAGCACCAAAAACTATAAAATACTTAGGAATAAATTTAACCAAGGAGATGAAAGATCTCTATACTGAAAACTACAAGACATTGGTATCCCATGTTCATGGATTGAAAGAATTAATATTGTTAAAATGTCCATACTACACAAAGCCATTTATAGATTCAATTCAATCCCTATCAAGATTCCAATAGTATTTTTTCAGAAGTAGAAAACCAATACTGAACTTTATATGGATCCACAAAAGATCCTCGCTAGCCAAAGCAATCCTGAGAAAGAAGAACAAAGCAGGAGGCATACATTTACTGATTTTAAGCTATGTTATAAAACCATGGTAATCAAAACAGTATGGTACTGGCATAAAACAGAAACATAGATCAATGGCACAGAATAGAGAGCACATATATAAAACCATGCATATACAGTCAACTAATATTTGACAAGGGTGCCAAGAATACTCAACGGAGAAAAGATAGTCTCTTCAATAAATGGTGCTGGGAAAATTGGATATTAATATGTAAAAGAATGAAACTAGAACCCTGTCTTAAACACCACTCACAAAAATTAACTGAAAATGGATTAAAGACTTAAATGTAAAACCAGAAACCATAAAATTCCTAGAAGAAAACATAGGAAAAATGCTCCTTGACATGGGTTTTGGCAATGGCACCTAAAGCAAAAGCAACAAAATAAAAAATAAGCAAGTGGAATTATATCAATCTAAAAAGCTTCTGCACATCAAAAGAAATGATCAACAAAATGAAAAGGCAAACTATGGAGTGGGAAAAAATATTTGCAAACCATACATCTGATAAAAGGTTAATATCTAAAAATATATAAAGAACTTCTACAACTCAATAGCAAAAAAACAAATAATCCAATTAAAAAATGGGCAAGGGACCTGATTAGACATTTTTCCAAAGAAGGTATAGGAATTGCCAACAGGTACATGAAAAGGTGCCCAACATCACTAATCACTAGGGAAATGCAAATCAAAACCACAATGAGATATCGCTCAGGCCTGTTAGAATGGCTATCACCATAGAGATAAGAGACAACAAATGCTAGTGTGGATGTGGAGAAAAGGGAAACCTTGCGCACTGTTGGTGGGATTATAAATTGGTACAGCCATTATGGAAAACTGTGGAGATTCCTTAAAAATTAAAAATAGAACTACCATAAGATCCAGCAATTCTACTTCTGGGAATATATCTGAAGGAAATGAAAACACTATGTCAAAGATGTCTGTGCCCCCTTGTTCATAGCAGCATTATTTACAATAGCCAAGACATGGAAGCAACCTAAATGTCCAATGATAGATGAGTAGATTAAGAAAGTGCAGTTTATATAAACAATGGAATCTTATTCAGTTATAAAAAGGAAGGAAATCCTGCCATTTGCAACAACATGAATGGACCTTGGAGGGATTATGCTAAGTGAAATAAGTCAGACAGAGAAAGACAAATACTGTATGATCTCATATGTAGAATCTAAAAAGAAAAGAAAAACCAAATTCACAGAGGCCAGATTTGTGGTTACAAGAAGGGAGTCTGGGAGGAGGGGGAATTGGATGGTGGTAGTCAAAAGGTACAAACTTCCAGTTATAAGATAAATAAGTGTTAAGGATGTAATGTACTAATGTGATGACGATAGTTCACACTGTTTTATGATATATATGAAAGTTGTTAAGAGAGTAAATCCTAAGAAATCTCATCATGAGAAAAAAGACGCATTTTTTTTCTTTTTTTGTATCTATATGAGATGATGGATATTAACTAAACTTATTGTGGCAATCATTTCACAATATATGTAAGTCAAATCATTATGCTGTACACCTTAAACTTACATAGTACTATATGTAAATTATCTCTCAATAAAACTGGAAAAACGAACAAAAATAAAATAAAAATTTATAAGGAAAAAAGAATACATTGAGGTCTTTTTATCTTAAGTTACCATATGATTATGGCATAATAATATAGATGGAATAATAATAACAGTAATAATAATGATAATTGACAGAAGAAGGGAGAGTTGAATGAATGATAGCACATTACTGTCAAAGTTTTTAATGTATTTCTCACACTGATAAAACTCATTGGAATGCACTTTGGTAGTGTATTAAAAAAATAATACATGTGTGTTTTAATCCCCATTTCTAAGAACCAAACTTATATCAGTAATAAGAAGAGAAAAACTATATCTATGAAAACATGCACTGAAGCATCATTCATATTAGCAAAAAGCTGGAGGAGAGTCTAAATAACAATAAAATAGGTAACGGTTGTGTAAATTATGGCATATTCATTCCATGCAATTTTCTGTGTAACTTAAAATGCTAATTAAGAAATAATGTAGCGTGAAAGAAAGAGTTATAATAGTAAGTCAAAAAAAGCAGGGTGTGAAACCACAGGTACACCATTGCTTCAGAGCTTGACAGCCCTGGCATAGTCAAGTAATGTTTTTATCGTTCTTGTAGGTCTAGATGAGGCAAATAAATTGTGACCATTGTCTTTTAATCTGCTGGTCAACTATGGTTGCTATGCTCTTTCCTGCTACACATCTGCACATCTTCACTGAGGAAAAATGAATACTGGCAAATTTTGGATTAGCTGACTCCTCTCTGAAAATATTTAAATGCTCATCCCTCTGAAATCTTCATTAATGACAGGCCCTCAGTTGGCACATGAACTTGTTGTCTCTTAATAAACACTATCTCTGGCACAGTATCATCATCAAGACTCAAGCGGACAAAGTAATTGTGTGGTTCTAAACACTTTGAATTTATGAGAATTTTTCTCCATGTCACAACCATTTACAAAATTCTAATGCAAATACCACTCACACTACCTCGGCAGGCAGAATAAAATCCCCGTTGGTCAGGGTTCAGGATGCATTTCCTTCTTCAGGTTTGACACAATGATTGTGAAAACTCAACTCTGACAAGATTGGCCCGTGAGAAAAAGTGATGAGGGCAGAATTTCTAAGAAACAGAAGAAGAGGCATGCCCATCATGGGCAGTGTAACGCTTCAAGGACATGCCAGAAATCAGCCTGAAGCACTAAAACATCTCTGTAAGTAGTGACAGAACCAATCCCGTGCTGCTGTCAAAATGGGACAGCTCAGTTTGAAACAAAGAAACCAAGGCTGGTGCTGCAATTCAAAGTATGATCCTCCAAGAAGAAGCACTGGATGCGGACCCACCTTTTCCTGTGTAACAGTACCGCTGAAAAGTCTCATTTATCAGTCAGACCTTACTGATAATAAATAAATTTATTTGCCATTGGCAAAAACAACCAGTCAGAAATCAGGAAGAGACTTTTCCCAGGTAATTCAGATTTTCATATGGGGTGCTTTTACTGTTTTCATTCTACTTCTAGACTTAGGATATAAAGAAATCCATCTATTACTCAAGTTGGTGAGAAAAAATTAAACAATTGGGAAAACAAACAATAAAAATGCCTAGTAAAGGGCTGCTGGCTGCAAGATGCATAAGAAAATGAATGCACGTCAAAGATATGAAAGTCACCTTAATAAATACAGCAACTATATAAATTGAATGGCAACAAATCCTGGAGTGCCTATCCTCTTAATGAAATGAAATTTCTCTGGAGAGTTTGCCAAAAACTAAAAGTTTGCCTCATATAAAACTGCTTTCCTAAACCAGAGATATCTCGGAAGACAACTTCACCTATCATTCTCTGAAATTAGATTTTTCCTTTTCTGGACATGCATTAGTTGCTGATGACAGCAGTGGGAATCTAAACATAGCGCATTCATGTCAATGTAAATATGTCATCAGTCCATATGGCATTGTTCTCTCTCCTATGCATATCCATCCATTTAAAATTGTCCAATAGCAACAGATTTTGAACTAGTGTAATCACAATATTCCAGTCTCAAAGTCAAGATATGCTTAATATGGGTGACGTTAGGGTAAATTTTACAAAGATTCTTAGCAGGCCATTCAAAAGAGATGGATTTTCCTCAACTCACCATCCTTCTTTGAAGGAAGAAACCAAGCAGACAAGCATCATTAATTAACCAGACAGTAATTTCTATCTTATACCATCTTATGTAATAGAACAAACATGGCTTTGAGAATAATACAGCCTGGGTACAAATACAGGCTCTTCCATATGCACAGACTGTCATTAACTTCTTTAGCACTTATTATTATTTATCCTAACTCATAGTTTGCTTGTTTATTGTTTGTTTTCTTCTTCCTCCATGAAAATGTAAGCTCCATAAGAACAGAGTTTTTTGACTGTTTATACAATGCTATAGCTGTCTTGCATGTAGTAGCTACTGAATATTTATTAGTTGAATGATTGACGAAACCAATCTCCAAAGAATTTCCAGCCTGTCCTACCACTTGTGAAGAGCAGTGGGAGCATTATGTGTGGAGGAGTAGAAATATGCACCCAAACAATATTGATTATACTGCCTCTCACCAACAGGATCAAACACAATCCCTGAATTTATAGAGGTTATATGATAAATACTTTTACAATTCATTGTAAAATTTAAAATACGTATTAATACTTTATGTACGTCTATAAATTTTATATCTTCAAGGAAATACATAATGACCTATGGATAACTTAAAAATTAAATTAACAAAAACATCTCAAGTTCAACAAATATTTTATTAATCAAGAGGTTTTTTTTCACATCTACTCTTTGGTTGAAAATATAGGCTTTAATTTCCAAATTATAATCTATGTACTAACTTGCATCAAATTTTGCATACTGGTGCTCAGTAAAATAACATTGCCTCAAATCAACCAATAAGCTGAGAATCTTCTTTAACTCAAACATTCATTATATTACTGAACAGGTATTTATAGAGTGCCTACTGTGTTTCCAGTACGATTCCAAGAAATTAAAAAATTGTATCAAACAAGAGAGGAAAAAATCCCGCTCCCATAAAATTCCTCCTCTCAAAAAGTTTATTTCTATGAAGATGAATTTAAAAAGATATAAATACAAATATAAAAGTAGATGTATAGGCTGGCCCGGTGGTGTAGTGGTTAAGTCCGCATGCTCTGCTTTGGCAGCCCGGGGTTCGCATGTTCGGATCCCAGGGGCAGTCCTATGCACTGCTCATCAAGCCATGCTGTGGCAGCATCCCATATATAAAATAGAGGAAGATGGGCACAGATGTTAGCTTTCTTCCTCAGCAAAGAAAGGAAGATTGGCAATGGATGTTAGCCCATGGCCAATCTCCCTCACACACACACACACAAAAAGTGAATGTATAATGGAATAGTAGATTATTAATTGTTGTAAAAAACAATTCCAGGTTAACGGTATGAATAGTGAAGTACATATTCTTTTAGATTGGGTTGGTTAAGAAAGGCCTCTCTGAGGACGAAACATTTGTAAAACCACTCGAGTGAAAAGAGGGAAGGAATTGTAAGACTACCTGAGGAAAGAGCATTCTATCAGAGAAAACAGGAAATGCAAAGGCTCTGCGTGGAAAATGCTTGGTTTGATTGAGAAACGGCAACATCAGAGTGATCAAGAGATAATGGAAGAAGATGAAGTTGTAGAGATTGTCCGAGGTCAGATGAAATTGGATCTTAAAGGCTGTTGTAAGAACACAGGATGTTATTCTGAAGATAATGTGAAACTATTTAGGAGATTTCTGTGTTTAGGATAGCACTCTGTCTCCTCTCCGTGGATTAGGCTCTAGGAACGTGAGATGCAGGGAGATCAGGTAGGAGGTTATTGCTATACTACAGGTGAGAGAAGACGGTGGAATGTACTAAGATGATAGCAATGGAAATGATGAAAAGAGGTCAGTTTGGGGGTATATTGTGAAGGTAGAACTGGCAGGACATGTTGATAAGTTGGTGATAAGGATGTGGGTTGTGAGGGAGGAAGAGATCCAAGAGGATGCTCCAGAGTTGTATATGAGAAACTAGGGAACCGATGGAGCTCTTTACTGAGACGTGGATTTGTGGAAGCAGACCAAGAGTTCTGTTTTGGACATTTAGTTCCTGATGACTAGCAGACATTCAACAGAGGTTTTGAGTAAGTTGTTGAATAAACAAGTGCAGAGGTTAAATGAAAGTCATACCTAAAAATACAAATTTGAGAATCATCAGTTTATAACAGTTCTTAAAGGCCTGATACTGAATTAAATTACATAGTGTGTACAACAGAGAAAGACGACGTCTAAGTCCTGGGTTACTTCAACATTTAAAGATTGGAAGCATAAGAAATCTCCGGGAATAAAAAGCTGTAATGAAACCAGCCAGACTTAAGGAAAATCAAAGTACACAGGGTTCTAGAATCAAATGAAGAAACTGTTTCAAATAGGAAGGGTAATAAATGCTGTTGAGACTAGATTACTATGGGGTCTGAAAGGGACCTTTCTCAGGAATGTCCTAGCTGACTAGAATGTGATATATGCATTCATCTTGCGTCCTGAGTACTTTAAATACAATGTATTTGAGCTCATTTCCTGAAATTCAATTATGCCAAACTTTCTAATATTAATTTAATTCATCTATTTAGCACACTTAGGCTTCAATTCTGTAACCATTGGCTCTGAATTGGAATAATGAAAGTCAGTAGGCTTTATGGAATTTGCATAATCCTAAAATTATTTGTATACTTATATTGATTATAATTAAGTCATGTTAAAGGAAATTTGTGCTTTGACCGGATAATGTAAATTCAATGTCCTAAACTGAGAGTGTGGTAGTCCATGTTAGTGCATCCAGATAAGGATAAATGTCCAGATGAAAAAATGATCCAAAATGATTACACTCACCACTTACTTTTTCCACACATCATTTAATTTTGCCTTTGTTTTAGTCAATGCTGAATAATCCCCTAAAAACTATTTAAGGAATTAGTGATTTAAACAGGGAAAAATTAAATCCCAGTTATTTCCTAATAAACTATCTCTACAATAAATTTTCTTTACAGTCTTAAAGTCTTGGAAACATGGAAAAAATCTCTTTGCTCACAAACTATGAATAACTAATGACAAAGGACAAGTGTCTATTCAAACGTCTCAATAATGCATGAAGCAATCCCATGAAAAGACAGTGGGTTTAATTCCTCCTCTGAAGATGTCATGCTAAAACCAGGCCAAATAATCAAAATACCATGTCTTTGAATTATCTCTCTAAGAAAATGGATACAAAGAAAATGTTGAATTTGTGAGTTGTTCACCTGAAGTGTCTTTAAGTGGCATAGTATTCTGATGAGTGTGCCAGTCTGCTGAGTAGCTTTCATTCATTTATTGCTGAGCAACTTCACAAAGTTCTGCTAAATTTCATCTCTATGATTCAAAGCATAAACAAATGCCGTTTGGAAATTGACTCAATTCTACCAGATGTAATAAGAGAACACAACCTCGAGAGTATGTGACACCGATTTATGTCAGCGTCAGAAATTTCCATGATGAGCCAAAAATGATACAGAAGGGAAATAAAGCTCAGAGCTGGCAGAAGGTTCACACGTGATGGAGGGGCATCATACATCCGCATTTGCTTCTATGTCTCGGTGTAAGTAGTAATATCATCTCCTTTCATTTTCAAGAAAAACTTATTTTCCTACTCAGAGAGAATTCAGGAATATAGCTATTGAGAAGGACATGAGCTGAACAGTTTCTGGCTCATAGTAGGTAGTTAATAAATGGTAACAATTTAATTAATTAATTAAGAAATGAGAGTTTCTGTCATAACTGCACCAGCAGTCAATGTATGTGTGCACGTGTGTGTGCGTATTGTGTTTGTGTGTATGTATATGTTGCATGAAAGGTACTTCTTGATTACTTATCGGGGTTCTATTAAAGAGTCCAACATAGAAATAGAGACTCTAGTATAGAAGTCTAGGGAGGCAGATGATTGGCATCCAAAATATTTCTCCACTGAAAGATTGGATTCAGCTACTAAGGTTAGAGTACATAGCAGAGTCCTGTTCCACTAATGCACATGTGGTGACAGGACATCCAATTAAAATGCAGAGGTAAGAAGCTTTTGGACTTGGTTAAATCTTGTTTGGAGGGTAAAGAGAAGAGTAAGGGATAGATGTGAGTCAAGAACAACAGAGCATCTAGTGGTCATTTCTGGCAACACATGGTCTGAGATTTTGCACAGATTATATCAAACGAACTAAGATCCAGTCGATGAGGACTATGTACCGTTGTCTTGGGGAGGGCAAAGATAAAGAAAATAAAGTGAGGAGTGAAAGGTAAATGGAATCTCAAGTGATAGTCCCACACCATTAGTCATGCTTGATTAAAGAGATTTCCTAGTAAACTGAGTCCTTCTGAGAATAACAGCTTAATGGGGCTATAAAATACTATAGTATTTTCAGAGTTTACATCAAAATTACTATAAATGTGCAGAATGCCACCATGTCTATATTATATTATCAATTAAAGACTATACTCTGGAAACTGTTTATAGAGCATTGTTAGACCATGATGAAGTATTAGATCACAGTTTTTTAAGCAAACAAACAGAAACAGAAGAATTTACACGGTATATGAATAATAGGTTTCAACAAAGAATGCATCTATAGAACTTTTAAAGTCATATTTATTTTCAGTTGGAGGAAACAGCTTTTTTTAGCACTAAAATTTTAAGAAATAGTCTAAGAAATCCCAGCCTTTAAATATATAATATAAATATATACAGTAATAAATAAAATGTTAAATGCATTTTAAATTCAGCAGTGTAAAATACAGGATATTTCCATACCAGTTTTCTTTTGATTTTGTTCTTATATTTTGGTATGCTTTTTCTTAGAAATGCATGACTAACACTCATACCATTAAGCTTTTTATTGAAAAAAATATTATTGCATTGAACTACAGTCCAAGTAATTTATTGAATAACCTAAAATAGCTGCTTTGCATGTACAATAGTGCAATTTACTTAGCCACAGTATAATAAAAAAACATGTTGTACAGAAAATACAAAAGAAAATTATTAGATTATTTATCATATTGCCAGACTATCATCCAGTTTAATTGCAAAGTAAATACTTTAAATAGAATTGAGTAAGACGGGAATTTGTTTTAAACAGCTACATAACCAATTTACATTGTCAACTATTTTATAATTTCTCACAAATAGAAGGAACTGACGATTTAGCATGGAGGAAAAGAAATCTATTCTTGAAGTTGATTGTTTTAATGTATGAATATGTTTTGAAAAACACTGTTTTGAACAAAGATCAGGGTCTACAACTGAAGACTAAAAATTATATTCAATAATACACACACGCAAAAAATAATACATACTCACATACACACTCATTTTGTATATTTCCAATTTGCCTGATTCATGTTTCTGCCAAGATGCTCCTGTTCCTGCTATTAAAGAAAGTCGGTGGGGTGCCTAAGGAGGCAGGGACTTTGGGAAGGAATTAAGCAAGTGGATTGAGAGCTCTGCCTCAGATACAAAGCTGCACAAAATGGAAAAAAAAAAAAAAAGACCCTTTCGCTTATCTCTGTAATATTGGCTTATTCTAAACCCACCCGATTCAGCCACTGCTTCCATTTTAATGTAGCTTAATCCAAAGCAATACAACAATCACCTTCAAATGTCTACCTAATAGAAGAAGTGGATAATATTTTTGCTGGAATGAAATGATAACCTTTGAAAATCCTCTGGACCCAGGTTTATTGGCAGGAAAACTCATATTTTAGTAGGAAACTCCCATCTTATTGAAATAGTTTCAGTCTGAGACACAAAGGGCAGTAAACTGTTTTTCTGAAGTGGTCACCCACTTGCTTTTTTAATAATGTTTCTATTTTCCAATGAGAACACATTTCTTTTCAGGAATTCACTATTTAAAGAATCAAAATTAAACCTCTCCACAAGTCCTGCTGGGTCAGAGATAAGCACTAGGTCAATTTTGCCCCTAAGTACGTTAGCTGCATACACTGATGTGTGAGGTTTGGGTTCTTTCAATTGTGCTTTTAGAAAACTGGATCCGATATGTACATATTTTTCTTCAGAAAATTTAGCCATCTCTCTGAAAACTTGTGGGGAAATTTTTAGGGAAAATTGAGACATATGCTACTAGTTTGAGGTGGTCGGCAATGTTATTTCACTAATAAGGAGGCAGTGGTCTCTCCACACAGCCTGAGGAGGGCGACTGGGCATTTCATTCATATACATCTAGAACACTGGGATACCAAGTGGTTCCCTAAAGGGTAGAGCCATCTCCATATCTCCAATTATAGTTCCAAATGCTTGAGGTGCATGGTGTTTTGGGATTAGCTTGAAAGTATTATGGTAAAATTCAGAAACTGTGTTGCTGCCATCATTGGGAACTTTGTAGGTAAGCAACAACTTCATGTGCTAAGGAGATAGTCAGATCTGGAAATATGATCTTGAGCAATTTTACTGATTAAATATTCCATTTCATGGGGAAGCTTCCTAGGATTAGTTTCTTTGACTATACCCTTATTCAGAGATAACAGGGAGATTCCATTAAGTCCTGGCAGAAACAGAAGAAAAGGAGTGACTGTCAAATCCATTTTCTGTTAAGTGAAACAGAAATTTCAAGAGATCATTCTGTGAAATGTCTGCCTAAGAAAAACACCCTGGGAACTGGGAACTTTCCAAATCATTTCCTATATTCTATTTTGATTATTTCCTATATTTTATAACATATCATATATAAAAGTAAACTCATAGACAGTATTGAAATACACTCTTTAAATCATATTTTTTTCTTGCTGAATATGGCAGGGACTAATTAAGATGATGAACTTTCCCAAATTTCCAGTTCTTCATGCAAAGCATTTATTTTGTTTAACCATATCCTGAATCCTGGGAGGCTATCTGATGGTAAACTGATTCTTAATCTCTGAGAAAAATATAATGATAAGTATGTGTGTGTGTGTAAAGATTTCACAGACTTTCTTAAAACATTTTCAGTTTTTAATTGAGCATTTATAGTTTAACAGATACAAAAACTTGCCTCAATGAGCCAAGTGGGAAAGGGTAATCCCATAAAGAAAATTACTCCATATGTATCAGAAAATGGGCATAAAAGACGTTTAATACTGAAAATCAACTGTCAAATAATTGTACAAGTGGAAGGAAACGATGTTGAAAATAAATCCATCACAGTGGCAATTTTTTTAAAAAAGAATCTGTTTTAAAATTCAATATATTTTTAGAAGTCTTCCTATTACATTTTCTTCCAGAGTGTGTTTCACTTAAGTAAAATAAAATACAATATGTGAGCCCACATTCACTACTTTGGGGGAATTAAGATGGCTCATAATGTTCTCCATAGCAGAAAAGGCCTTTTGAGTTATATCAGAAGAAAAATGTTAATCCAAAACTAAGCCCCGTGAATCAACCATCTGAAATTTGGAAATTATCCTAGAGGATAATTTCATTGATCACAGGATATGACAGAGGATATGTCTTTGATCAGAAGCAAAATTTTAGTAAAACTATTCTGAAAATTCCTAAGATTTTTGCTAAACCAAATGTACAAAATTTCTTGAATATTTCAGTGATGGAGATTTTACAACTTATACAAGCAACCCAAATTGTCAAGATATTCTTCATACTGAGTCAAAACCTATCTATTTGTAGTATCTACCCTCTCTGCCCTAAAAAGAATAAATATGATCTTCCACAACACACAGCTCCATGCTGCTATTAAGACATTTAAAATTAGAAAGTTATTCCTATCCTTTTCTTTCCTCAATATGTGTTCTTTACTTTGAAATACACATATCAGTTTATTTTTCATGAGGCATTTATCAGAGTCTGTTCTACCAAATATTAGTTCTATAAGACGGTCCACAGGAAAAAAAAATGTTTCTGTAATAATTTCTTTTGGAAATTTAATATATTCTCTCCCTCTCCTGGAAATGTCTGGTACATACTGCTTGTCAAATGTTCTGAGATATACAAGTAATGAAATAAACCTATTTAACCCAACATTTCCCTGAAGTTTTTGAAAATGGAAATTGTTTTTCAGTTAAGTTTTGTTTATTCACGGAATTCATGTTATTCACGAGAGTAAAAACGTAATATTGATCTGGTCTATTAATTAGTCAAACCTGCCATTTATGGACACACTTCAGTTTGCCAATAAGGCTCCTAAATCGTGTCCCAGAACAACACTTAGTATTCCACAAGTAGTCTAAATTTTTCCAAGTTCTAAAAGGAATCCTTTTTCAAGTTCTGTATAATTCCTTTAATACAGCCTAATACTTCATAACTTTTCACCAGCTTCTTCACATCATTGGGTCATATGGAGCTTGTAATCTACTAATCCCTTCTTCTTATTGATGAACTGGTATTGGACTCTGTCTCCCCAACAATCTATGTGTACAAAAATTGTTTTAATTAAAAATAAATGTAGGATTTGACATTTATTCATGCAAAATTTCACCTTCCAAATTTTGTCCCATTTTTATGCTTTTTGAACGTTTTTCACATTGTATTTTGCCATTCACTACATTTGCTAGTGCTCTTGGGTTTGTGTTTTTCTCCTATTTGATAGATATGACATCCATGATTTTGTCCATGTTTTATGACAGGTTGACTGTAGCAGAGTGAAACACAAAGCCTTGAAACCAGTCTCTACAACCCCTCTCTAATTTGCAATTAGTCCAGATTTCAATACTCTTTCAGTATAGTTGTTTAACTAGCTATAAAAACACATTCATCACAGAGTGTCGACTATTGCCCATAAGGATATTTATGAGAATTATAAAATGTCTCTCTATAAAAGTTCCCACATATTTTACTATCTTTTGCCCCAGCCACTCCACCACAATGTCTCTGGTCAAGGTAACAAGCATATTCTGTAACTGAAGGAGTACTTAATTTTCCATCCTCTTCTCACTTGACTCAGCAACATGTGAGAGGGTTGATCACCCTCATTTCTTTGAATCACTTTCTATGCTTGCCTTATAGGGCACCCATGGTCCTAATTTTATTCCTATGTAACTTGAAAGTTTCTCATGGTCTCATTTCTTGGTTCCTTCTCTTACTTCCACTCTTAAAGTGATCTAGGGCTCAGTCTCAGAACCTTTTATCTACCCTACCCACCCCTGATGATATTATCCAGGCTAATGGCTTCAAATATTTTCTATACATTGATGATTCCCAAAAGTATATGCCCTTTTCACACCTCTACTCAAACTTCAGACTCTTATTTCCAACTACCAACTCAATATCTCCACTTCAATATTTAATAGGCATCTCAAACAGAATATTTAAACTGATCATTCTCACCTATCCTGCTCTTCCCTCAGTGTTCTCCATTTCAGTTAACAGTAAATCCATCCTTCTAGTTGCTTGTGCAAAGACTATTTTGTCATCTCTGATTCCTCTCTCTCTTATCCCTTAACACCCAATATGAAGCACATTTTCTCAGCTCTACCTTCAAAATAAATCCAGACTCTCACCACCTCTCATTTCCACTAGACTGTCACTGAGCAAGTAATTGCATTTTCTCTGTCTGAAACATTTCAATCTACTAATTGGTCTCCCTACTTCTACGTTTCCTCCCCTAGAGATTATTCAAAATGCAATAGCTGAGTGGCCCTGGTAAAATCTGAGATGAATCATGTAGCTCCTCTGCCTAAACTATCCAATAGCTTCTCATCTCACAATAAAAGCCAGTCATTATTATGGTCGACAAGATCCTATAGGATTTCGCTCCACAATTGCTTCTCTGACCTTATCTCCTGTAATTCTCTCCCCAAAACCTTCTTTCCCACCCACAATGTTCTTGTAGTATTTCTTGAGCATGGCAAGCACACCCAACAGGTTGTTTGAAACCTGCTCTTCTCTTACCCTAGAATGATCACTCCCTCACTTCCTGCAGGTCTTTGCTGAAATGTCACTTTCACAGTGAAACTTCCCCTGACTACACTATTGGAAATTGTACTTTACCAGCTACCCCTGGTCCGAGACCCTTTATTTGCCTTTCCTATTTATTTCCCTCAATAGCGTTTATCATCATCTGACAGAGTATATATTTCATTTGTCTATTCTGTTTTTTGTCTGCACAGCTCAACTAGAATTAAACCATATTCTGGCATTATTTTTTGTCAGTTTTGATCTTTTTATATCCCTAGCAGTTAGATTACTGCCTAGCACACGGCCCTTAATAAATACTTGTTGAATGAGAAAGAAAATAAAGTGGATAAATGAGAAATAAAATTCTTTTATTTTTGTACTATTCGTTTTTAGTATACCTGTTTGTGTTACCAGTGATTGTCTCTTTCTTTTCATTAAACATTCTGCTTAAAATTTTATCTATAAATATGCTAACTTTTAAGTCAGTAATATCTATATTCAATATTTCTCCCTTTATAAAAGTAGAGATGTTTGTTCTAAATTCTTTTCCATTCTGCATGTTTTCTCGAGGACAGTTGATGCCATGAGGCCCTCTTTATGCAATTTTAATACTCTTCGGTAAAATTTTTCTAAATGTGAAGATGAAAATTCATTTGAAGTGGCCAGGAAATAATTTTATCTATATGTTCCAAATTGCTTGTCCCTGTTGCTGCTACAATTTCCACATTAGAGCACTTTCTCTTTAATAGAGAAAGCAAAATGAAATCAGACTTAGGTAACACTCTTTTTTTTCATTACATCATTTGCCTTTAGCAGTAAACAGTAAGCAGAACCAACAGATGAACTTCTTTTGATTTTCCCAATAAATGGGATATTAAAAAAACATTAGCCTAATCTCTGTTCATTTTGATCCATAGCTATTGTGTTACTATTTATGGATGTATGGCACTTTAACAATTACTTGGAATGTTTTCCCCATTCAGTTTATATGGATTGTTTAAAGGACTACATTTTCCTGCCTCATTGTAATCTTTTATAATTGTAGCTTTCCTCATGTGATGCCACACTTTTGCGATTTCCCACCCTGGAGGAAAGGTTCTTTTATTTAAATGGTGAAGTCTGCTTTCCCATAGTCCAAGATAATATATCCAGTGAACATTTTCATCACTGATAATATGAGATAGTCATTTCCATGCCATCAATTCACATCAATCTATTCTTGTTAGTCAAAATTCAGTGCCCAGTAGAGGTTCTCGGGTCTAACATTCTGAGAGATTAAATTATCACTGAGACAATTATAAAAATTAATCAGGTATTGTCTTTTCCATAATAGGACTTCTGGTGAATTCCCATAATTACTCTGTCTTGGCTCTGTGCCAACTTTGTAATCTGTTTTAGGAAATAATCATCTACATTACTTTTTTTTTTTCAATGTGCTGGGCCACTTGTCATCTAGTTCTGTAAGAAATATTCCACTTATTTCACTTTTTTTGGATTCCCTCAATGTTTATCAGTGTTCTTCTATAATCACTTTTATGGAGTTCCATGCAAGTATAGAGTCTCTTGCTCTTTGATGTCTTTCCTCCATTTTTCTATTCCTTTTAGATAAGCTAGACTTTCTCACTGCCATATCCCAGTCAAAATTCCCATCCCACAAGTCCTGGTGATATCTAGGAAACTATGTCTTTTCTTTAGATTAACATTTCAAATTCACTTTCTCTTCTCTCTCTCTTTTTCTCCCTCCATCTCTCTCTCACCAGCAACAAAGATGTCCTTTCTGACTGTTTGCCAAGTATTAAGAATTTAACCTTTCAACTTCGTTTTCCTCATCTGCACAGAGGAATGATAATATTGATCTCTAAATACAGCTGTGAAGGTTAAATGAAATAATATGGGCCAACTGCTCAGCCTGACTCTCTTGTTGCACAATAGACCTTCAGTAAGTATAGCTCTCTTCCCTGTGAACCCAAGGCTGAGTAAGTTGCCCCTCTCATCTTCTAATGGTAGAGGAGTTTGCATAGTCATACACACAGCAGTGGATGACTGATTACCTCCATTTCTGTTTAATTTGATTTTCTCTGAAACCCATGCTTTTGGGAAATGTGCAGTGATACAAGTTTTTCTCTCATTTAAAAAATATAAAATAATAAACCTAACTAGGGGGCCATTTGGAAATATAGATGTAAGAAATGCAAATTCTATGGGCCAGAAAACATTTTAAATGAATGTTTAAAATCATTTGCAAAATTGTATGAATGGTGATTTTATTCATCATCATTCACTGTATTTTATAAACATCTAGTACAATGGAATAAAACACACTAAAAACTTAATAAGATTTTCTCAATAAATATCATGTAAAAATTCTGACATTTCCAGACCTTTACCTCTCCACTTATACATACATATTGGCTGAACACAGTAAGATTTCTGAGTAGAAGAATAAAGAAAACCTAACATTTTAGTCCCTGTAATATTTGAAAGATTGACCAATGTATTCAAAATGTTATTCTGAGTATATTTTATTTTTCATTTTGTGTTATCAAATACTGATGATAGTTTATATATGTTCTCTTATACAAAAATTAAACATTCTTAATTTTAGATGTTGTTGATTCTTACAGTTACAAAATTCTCTTGACATAGATGTGTGTGAAATGAAGATAACCCGATTTTTCACAGAAACTCAACGATACAATCTGTGTAAAGATTGTTTTTCATTGAAGAGTAGTTTTCAACCTGAATTAATCAGAAAATTTCTTGCCATCTCTTATTTCCTATGAAAATATAGATCATATTGATTGAAACAGATTATATTGATTGAAATCTTAGTCAATAGTTAAGCATGAGAATTATTTTTAATAATTAGTTCATTTCACTGACCTTTTATTATCATCTGATGAAGAAAACCAAATGTGCATTCATTCATTCACTCACTCAACAAACACCTAGAACATATGGTATTATGTTCCATGTGATTTTCTTTGTAATATTAGTGATCTGCCACAATATTTTCTGTAACATTTTATAACATTATGTGAGAACTCATCCAAAACGGATCTTTAACATTTTTTCCTCCACTTTTCCATAAGATTATTTTAAATTCACCATATTATTTTTGCAAGTTAAAAGAAATTCTTAAAATGTTCCTATTTCAATATTAGCGATTCAGTTCATATTTAAAGATTGGTCACATTTTGAACTGGCATATATTTTAATCCGGTAATACTCAGATAGAGCACTTTAAATATATCATTTTGTAGGTAGTGACAATTTGTTTTATTTATCCACAGGAGGGGCTTTAACAGCTATGAGTTCAAGTGCGCTGACACATTTAAGGCCTCTTTCACTCCATTTAACTGTTGCATCTGACTGGAGCAAGAATGATGGCAAAGATCTTGACCTTGAAACACTGGTTGAATTAAAGGATTCAAGTGGATTATAGAAGTTGTGGCTGGGTTTAAGTGAGGGCCAAACAATGTGGGGATAAATGCTGCAGGGGGCAGGGGCTGAAGTGTTATGTGAGAGGGGTGGAAGGGGACAGCAGTGACTAAATGCAGGGGATGACCCGCTAAGAAAGTGGGATGTGCAGGGATGATGGTTGGAGTCAGAGGTGAAAATGTGAATGGAGTAAAATGTGGCTGTGACAGAGGATGTAGATGAGCTATAGGGAGGCGGCTGCTATGGGAATTCATGGAAGCAGAAACAGCAAAATGCTGCAGGAATGTGTGGTGGATGGTGGTGAGAGAAGTGTGCTGGTGAACTGGAACTGTCTGTACAGCTGAGGCTGGAGAGAAGGCAGTCGGCCCTGTAGCAGGCAAAACTCGAAGATGCTTTGATAGGAGCTGTTTCTGCATATGCTGCTGGGCTTGCAGCTGTAGGAGCTTATATTTATCTATCTCATCAGGAGAAAATGTTATTGGCTGTTGAGTTAAAGGGGGAGAGAGAGATTTACGACATACTTCCAATTCATCTGCTACCTTGTCATGCTTCTGCATAGTTCTGTCATAGTAAGATTTTATACTCCCCTCTACATGATTCATATACATGCTTACATCCTCTGAGTCTAGATTTATTTGGTCCTCTTTGGTCTCTGTTGAATCGGTAACACCAGTATATCTATTAGATGGAAAAGCACCAGGGAAATCATTTAGTACTGGGTCACAGCTTTGAATAAAAGGTTGGACTTCACTAATTAAAGGTTCTGATTGTTCTTTTGTTGTTGGGTTCTTTTTCATGTTTGGTGACTGAGACTCTGTTACTACGTGAATTATACCTTTAGAAAGATGGTTATCACAATCAGTGTCGACTAAAACAGTAAAATTATTTGTCTGTGAACTTTTGGCTTTGTCTTTCTCAATACTTCTTTGAATTGCACTGCCTTTATTATTTCCTCTTTTGCTTGTGTTCTGTATTTTTTCAGACAAAGGCAATGCCTGCCTGTTACAGCCTGGTGGCATAAATTGAATTGTGCATTGGATTTGTGAATGATCCTCTGATTCATTTTTACAACTGTTTGAAGAGACCTCAAAATTAGGTGATTGTTCCTGACACTTCTTGGCTTGCACTCTTTCTAAAAGGCTTTTGGCTGTCAGGGGGGTCTTTTCTCCTACAACGTTCAACACGGTGGTTTCTGAAGGGTGGCTGGAACATTTCCTTAGAAGGCAGCTGATATGCCCAGAGTTACACTGCATGGGTTTTACTTTTCCCAGATCACAAATGTGAGGGGCATCCAAAGACCGTTGACTTCTTTCACTTTTATTTAAGTAATAAATTCTTTCTCTTGAGTAAGAACCCAGACCGCTGTGCTGAGGTCCCTGGGAATTAAGTGGTGTTGCACTGTTCCCAGCACAGGAAACCTGTGAGCTAGTATCACAATGTGTGATGCTCCTGGATTTGGGCCCTGAACACTGTTGTGGATTTTGGCCCAGTTTATGTCTTTCTCTGCAGTGACCATATCTATGTTTTGAGTGTTTTTCATTTTTAAATGATTCCTGCAATTTGCAGCTCCTGTCTCTATGTGCTCCAGACCGCAGGCAGGCGCTCTGTGCCGTCTCATCAGACAAGCAGAGGCAGCTGTGTTTCCGGCGTTTCAGTTTGTGCCTTTCAACTGAGCTGTGCTCTCTTTTACAAAGGTAGAGCAAACGGCCTCTGCCATCACCACTGGACCTACGACTTGAGCAAGTACTTCTCAAGCTGGATGTGCTGCCAGGGGATGTGTCTGAAGGGCTAGAATGTCTATTCGGAGACAACTTTCCAGAATTTCTCTTGTAACTTTGGTTTCCATATCCAGAAACCCTGCCGGTCATGCTGATGTGGTCACTATTCAAAATGACATTGAAGTCCTCCCCATGGTCACTGTGACCCCTTACTGTGTAAGAACTAGAATTCCAGGTGAATTGATTTCCATCTTCAAAATCCAAATTAGGGTCACAGGGAATCTGTTTATGCTTTTTAGTCCTAGAGATATAAGGAGAAAAAGATAGGTCCTCATTTGCCTCACTTAGAACTACCCTTTGGCAGCTTTGCCAATGGGCCCTTGAAGGTTCTTTAAGTTCATTATCACCATTATTATTGTTTGCTACACAATTCTTTAGAGAGATATCAAGGTAAGCAGGCACTTCAGGATTTTTCATTTCCAGATCACTTGCAGCAAAATTATGTTTACTCATATTTGGCTCAGAATCATTGTAGCCCAAATTACATTTTCTCCGGAAATTTTCCCAATCTGGATTAGCTATCATCATCTTTGGTTTCAGAGATTGATTATCTTCTTGGATCAATTTTTGTTGGTCTTTGATTAAACCTGAGACTTGGCTCTCTAATGTAGTCTTCATTTCTGAGGGCTCCTTAATCAATTCTGTTTTTAAGTCCTCTGGATCATGACCATCCTTTGTGTTCCGAGAAAGCTTAAAATCAAAATACAATGGGTTGCAGCCATAAGAGATACAGGGCTCTGTTTTTGTAAAGAGCAGAAGTTCTCTAGGCCATTGGAGAGTGGTGTGACCATCCTTGCTTTGCACGTGGAGAAAAGGCAATGGCTTGGATTTCACATCATGGGGACATGCTTCTCTTACAAGACTTCGCACATTTTTGCTAACTATTTTTGTTTCATCTAAAGATTTTTCTCTCTTCTCCATTCTGGAGTTGGGATTCAGATGCACTGTACTGTTTTGCTCACTTGGCTCTAGTGATGGAAACTCATCCAGACATTCAAATATCCTGGCATCACTGTGCTTGTAAATGTTTGGTGGGCTGGAGAAAGCATTTGCTTGGCATGAGTGATTAACGCAGTTTTCTGAAGTGTTCTTCAGTGTATTTCTAGTTCCTTTTTCTCTGCTGGAAGGAGTAATAGCCACATCTGAAAGACGGACATTAGATTTAGAGAATGAAGCATGAATGCCAGTGGAATCTTCTAGTGTTTCATCGATAGAGTCATTTTTGTCTTGCAAAATTTGAGAGCTTACTGAGAAAGTATTGTGTAAAACACTCTCCAGATGGCTTGGTGAGACGTTTATATCTTTTTCCTTAGTGAGGTGTGTATCCTCATTTGCAAACCTGCGGCACGTGCATTTCTCTTCAGTTTTTGTTTTGTAGATGGGTGACTTGTTAGAATCGTGGGATTCTTCCGCGTTCTCACTGAAAACTGATGCTGAAGATTCTAATTTTAGATGTACTTTTTTGGAAAAAGAAAATGACACTCCTGTCCTGTGATTTGCATTGCTGAGATCTGAAGATGTTTGTGTCACCCGATTTCCAAACAAATAACGTCTGTCCGTTTGTAACTGGTGCCGATTTGGCGTGGTGGAGCGCTGTTTATCAGAAGTGCTTCTGGAGAGAGTCTTTCCTTTAAGGAGAAGAGCACTTTTCATGCAGGATACCTTTCTTCCATTCTTAACTGGGAAAATTCCTTGTTGGAGTTGCTTTTCTATGGCTACTCTGGGGGCCTTGTATGCTGGTCCATTTCCATAAACACTGTAAATATAATAAATAGTTAAATGATTAAGACATTAGATTTAAAATCTTAGCTATATGTGAACATTTCATAGTGTTTCTCTGATGGGTTCTGCTACTATTTATGAACTATGTCTACTATAATATAACAATTTCACTGTGTGTATACAGTCATGTGCTGCATAACAACGTTTCAGTCAAGGATGGACCACATATACAATGGTGGTCCCATAAGATTAGTACCACATGACCTAGGTGTGTAGTAGGCTATACCATCTAGGTTTTGTAAGTACACTCTATGAAGTTCGCACAACGATGAAATTGCCTAAAGATGCGTTTCTCAGAATGTGTCCCTGTGGTTAAACAACACGTGACTGTATAATTCAGTGTATCTATGTTTTATAGTGGCTATTTCTAAGGTACATCATTTAAGTGTATTCTCTTGAAATTAGCAAAAAGCAATAGCAGGTGAATATCTTATGCTAGTGCTACAAAAGAAAATAAAGTATTGCATTTATATCGAAATACGTCCTCCAGAACCTATTAATTCTTTGGAATATAGATTTAATGTTTTTTCACAAAAAGTTTTCCAGGTGGTGCCTTCACATTAAATAAGAAATTAAATGGAATTAAAAGTCTCTTCCAAAGTGTGAAATATATATTTAATTTGCTTTTTTGTACAAGTTTTAGCATTTTATAATTTTTATTTCCTTAGTTTTAAAATCCCTTCACGTTTGGTTCCTTTTGAAAGAGGGTAGTTAGTCCTTTCTTTATGACTTGTCACTAATTTCACTAACTATAATAAATGCATAACAAAGTAACAGACATTTACAAGCCATCTCAATATCTTTAATTATTTTAAAATCTTTTCTTTTGCTTCTTACTCATTGAAATATTTTCTTTTTATCTTTTGTGCATATATATATATATCTTTTAACAGTTTTTTAAAGATTATTCATTCTACTGAGCTTAATTAGTAATTCAGTCAGAAAACTAGAAATAGCAATATAATATATAAGAAATGAAACTCTTAAGATTAAAATTGTCTCTTTAATATTGTTCGTATAAAATCTCTACTATAAAACAAGGCCTTACTGGAGGGAAGGCAATACAAATCACATCATTTGTCTGATTGCTTTGAGCTGGCTATCTTTTCCTTTTCTTTTTCCACATGCTTGCATGTGTGTTTGCTTGCTCTTTTCTATTTTAGATTTTTATTTCATCTTTATTCAGTCATTTGTTACTTGAGTTTACCATACTAAAACAACTGATAACTTTTCCACATGTAGCTTAAATTCAAATGGAGAGGAGTGCTCTCTGAGCCCCTGGTCTGAGAAATTCTTTCTTGTTGCCATCATATATGACTACTTGACCAATCAGTATAGAACTGAGTCACATTCCCTTTGTCCACCAAATTCGTGTGCTTTGCTTCATTGTCTTTACATGTTTTATATTGCAGAGACATATTTAAGTAGCCTCCTTTTATTCATTTTTTAAAATGAATCTGCCTGTGCTTTTATATGATTTTTAATTTTTTCTTTTTACTTATATAAAAAATATTTTATTATATTTATTATATACATTTTTGTTATATATAATATTTTGTTATATTTATTATATATAATAAATTATGTTTATATATATGTATATATACATTATACCAGACAGATTTATTTATTTCTTTATTTATTTCTTATACAGATTCATTTCTTTGGTTAATTTTTGCTAGTACTTCTGAGCACTTTCAAATCAACTTTCTTCAGCTCAGATACATTTTCTTCTCTGATTTCCCTGGTGTTGCTTCTTCCCTACCCTAGTTTCTTGTCCTGGTATTTATATGTTAAATTTATTGGCTGTCCTGAATATACATATCTTTTAGGTCTTATTATTTATATTGGTACTCTAGCATCTTTAGTCTTTTTCTCTAGTTCAGAAAGAACTTCTTGTTTTCAATTTCTATTTAACTGATTCAATTCTTTACAATGTCCAGTCTGTTGTTTACTATGCCCATATGAATTCTAATTCACAAACAATGATTTTAGCTACCATTCGGTCTCTAATAATTTCAGATTGTCCCCTCTTCATAAACAAATGGCTGTAGCTTTAGAGTTATAGTGTTCTCTTGAATCTTGTGGAAACTCAATCTAGAAATTTTCTAAAAGTCTGCTCTGTTCCTTACAGTAATTGTTTCATAGTGAAAGTTTCCTCTTATTCATCACATTAATCTCCTTTTTTGAATCATTTTTTTATGTTATTTAGAGAGGGTTTTTAGGCATATTTAATAGGAGGAATGGAGAGGAACACTCTAAGATAGTGTATGGGTTATTGAATATTTCTTTCAAATATAAATGAAAATAGGAAGCACAGAGGTTTACTACAGTTACCAGTCTTTTAAAGTGCCTGCAATCTGGGGATAGAAGGATGAGGTCCAGAAACATCTGCAGCCCTGAATTTTGCCTCAGTATCAAAGAGATTGTTTTCCATATTTGTAGATGCACTTTGAATTAAGTAGGAGCTATACTTCTGTATTAAGTTACTTTCTCCAGGAACTTCAATCATCTGATATTATTTTCACTAAACTTAGCAGAAATTATTTCAAAAGTCTGATGTATGGATATTATCATTCTACCCCTTCTGATTCCATTTGATGCAGATATTTTACTATTTTTATATTCTCTTTCTATATTTTTTTTCATTAATAATACTTTTGCTTATTATCCTGGCACTGTTTTGCACATTTTCTTTCTTTGATTTATGTCAGCCTAAATGTTCTTTTCTGTATTGCTGTTTTATTTTACCATTTATCTCTCTAATGTGCAAGCTTCTTTCTTTTATATTTTTTAAAATATTTTTAAACCTCTTTGCTCTTATTGTTTTTGTATTCTATTTTGCTCTTCTTGTCCGTAATCCTTCTTCTCATTTGGCAATCTAATCTACATTTAGATTATATTTTTTCACAAGTTTTAACATTTTATCCTCATTATTAATCTTTTATACCTCTTATTTTCATGCTTTTTTATCTCATTGCTTTATAAACTTTAATTTCCCTTATCTTAAATCTAGTTTATTTTTATTATTTTGGAAAATCCTAATTTTCTATCTCTCTGGTGTTTTAAATGCTATTACTTTAATACAAGTTTATGCTTATAACATAATTAAAGGTTTAATTTTTGTAGTTATTGCCTCATTTATGATTTCACTCCCTCTGCTAGAACTTTCTTTAGTTTCTTTCTGTATTTTTTACCTAATTATTTTTATTTATAATAAAAAAGTGACTATAAAGGTAGTCCTTTAATTTTTATTAATGGAATATCCATTCCAAAAGTTCTAATTCTTGGCAGCTCAACACATGCACAATTTAATCCTCTCCTGTGCAAAAAAGTATACTTTCCAAACAGAAAACAAATATACCAAAACAATATGAGTTCTTTAAATGATATAATTTCCTAATGTTCCACATTATCCAGTTGTTATATAAGGAACTTCATAGTCTCAGAATCAATGGTCCTACAATTTTTAAAATTTGGAAAAATATCCACATCAAGATGCACTATACTTAGACTTACACATAGTAGAAGTTTACAAACAGAGTGAATCACAATAAGTGATTTTACTGAGGAATCAGCTTGGGTTGAACTACCCAAGAGATGGCCAAAGTTGACTGAACTTTATAAGATGCATTCGTAGTTTTCTGCCATCATTTTTTTCATCAGTCTGATTTAAATATTACTACTAGTAAATTCACCTCTTTTTTCCATAGGGTGATGGAAGAATCTTCTTGCTGTCTGCATTATCTTACTCAGAAGCCCTCATTATGAGAATAAAGGACAAAGAAAGGTTGTCCAGGATAGAGGTAATACAGACGATTTTTTTTCTTTTATTTCTTTCTTTCATTTGTCAATTCAGCTGCCACAATGAAAATATTTAATAATTCTATTAAGTGACTTCCCATGAGGCTGCCTAGAAGAGAGAATAATTGCCTGGAGGGCAGAAGGTGGATAGTAGAAAACAATGAAATAATTTTCCTAGTTCCAAGTTCTGTATCTGAAAAGCTAAAAACCTATTGTTTCCCCAACAATATGAAAAGAGATTGGGACCTAGAGAGCCTGCCTACTCTATAAAGGATGGATATGTATTTCTTTAGTTAATCGAATTTCCAGAGGAACAGTTTAACCCCATAAAGTGGATCTTTTAATTTGTTTTAATTTGAAAGACACTTAACGGGTAGCTCTGTAAATGTAGAACTTTTAAACAAAAGCATCATCACCATCATCATCATCACCATCACTATCATCATCATCAAGACTCCTCTGATCCTTTGTCTATTTCTCCCAAAGGAAGATATGGAATGAGAGTAGAAATGTAGAAATGTGAAAACTTTCATAATAAGAAAAAAACAAAATTATGTCTATTGAAGCTACTCAGATTTTCTTTTGTGTGGCCTTAAAAGACCTATCTAAAGAGTGTCTCTCTATGGTAAGGTTGGCCCCTTTTTGTATAATCTGATTTATTTCACTTCATAATTAATCACCCAGGAATTAACATCTTCCCTAGATTTCTTCCTGCATGCTACCATAATAACTATTAGACATTTAAGACTTCTAAGTCCTTCCACGTCCTATTTTGACAAGGACTGTCTGATCTCTTACTGACTGACAACGTGCTCAAACAACATATCGTAAGATCCTCATTGAGTTGGCAGGTAAAAAGCTCAGGACCAAATGTGTGTCCCATTTCTGTGATTGTGTGGCACCTCAGAGCACTCATTTTTGTATTAACCTCACCTCTGGACACATGTCTTTTCAACGTTTACTTTTCCTTTATTCTAAATTTCTCACTAATTTTAATATTATTATCTTTTATGTATTTTCACAAGTTACTTAAATTATTCTAAGATAGTGGTGCAAACAGATGAATATATGCAAGCTGAAACTAACTCTGTTTTTACTCATAACTGATCCTAAAAAATAAATATTTTCTTAGAATCAAATCTGAGGTTGAATATTTTATGGTACTGTAATTGAGTCATTCATCCCCAAGTTTATTGTATATTGTTTTTCATTTAAACAACAGGGGTTTAAATTCTGGCACACAGCTATAAATTTCACAATTCACCAGGTTGCTGTCAACTACATTAATTAGCTACATTAGTGTTCTACATTATGATTCATATGAACACAAATCATAATCTGCAAATGTAATTGAGTTCCAGGTAACAATTGCCTCACTTCAAAACATTCAGCAATTTCAAGCTTATGTAAAACTGCTATTTTTCAGCTACAAGAATGTATTAGTGTAATGCTTGTTATAATTACCAATTTAAATGGCACTGTGTGGTAAATTTAACTGCATTAATTACATCTTGTTTGTCATCCAGACAATGATAGTGCCACTTATTCTAGGTTCAGGTGTGTGCAGAGGAATGTACAGATTTATTTCCTCCTCCAAAAGATGCAGTATTGATGGTTTTTAAAATTATTATTATGAAACTTAAAATAGTTACTGAAGAGCTATGTAGGTTCATTTAAATCACCTGGATAGAATAAATGTTAGTATATTAGAATCATTCTTGGACAATTTCATCAAAGAGTACATAAATTAACAATGTTGGGAAGGAAAAAAATCAGATGCCAAAGTAATTACTTTATGAAGCTTTAACTATTAGGAACAGTTGCCCTCAGACATATCTGTTGATTAATTATAATTTGTTTACATTGTTACAGTGAACCAAGTAGATTTATTATTGAAATTCCCCCAGAGGTTGAAGAGAGTTTTGAACCATCCATGACACCTCCAATTCTTACCATTCAGACTGTTGCCTTAACTCAGCCAGCTGATGAAGCCGTTTAAGTGCTTTTTCTTGTTTCTTCTCATCTTTCCATGACTTGGAAGCTACATTTCGAGCAAATTCCCGTTGCTTTAATTCTTTCAGTCTCTGTTGACAAAGAAGAAAAACAGAAAGGATACTACAAATAAGTAATACATTCTTTTCCATCCTCTAGGCTCCTCATTCAACTTTGTCCTGGGCACACAGGTGACTTTCTAGACAGGGAGAGTAAAACACCTTTTCCATTCTCTGCTCCAAGATAAATTTAGTTGTCAATTGGGTTAATTAGCAAAGCTTCTAAAATCACTACAGAAATGTGTGCTCGACCCCAGTCCTTGCAGGGACCACCCTGGCTATATAACTGCAGTCATCTGTGTGCCTGTGAAAACAGAAATGGGAAAAGTGTGCAATATATGAGTGGGTATGAAGGGAGAGGAGGTTATGGAATGCACTTTCCTCTACTCACTGCCCCTAGCCCTCTCACTTGTAAAACATGCCTACTCTTATTCATGAGAATTGATGCTACTAAATACACTGGGTGTAATGAGCTTGTTTTGGTAAAGAGCATCTGTCATTGTGGAAGATTTGGTTCAAATCTCTAAATGTGATTCTCAACTCATTTTTTTTTCCTGGTGGAGATATTTATCCAATGCAGATTTCTCTGTGGGGCCCGGAAGAAAAAATGAGTCAGGGATTTAAACTCAAGGATAGAGGCTTGGCCTTGCTTGATTTAAATTAACCTACCACTACTTTTAATTAATCTTTTCTCCAAAACAATTGGCTTAGGTACAAATTGAATGCTACTCATTACCTGTTTAGATTTCTACTTCAGAATCTGTCACTAAACACACCTAATGATATTGAACAAATTGAGAAACAGCCACAATCAAATGAGCATCTTGAAGTTTGGGGCTTAAACCTGAATTGAGAGTATATTTGAAGATTAGCCTCTCTTAATCCATAAAAAGTGATTTTAAACTGCCTGAAATCTGTATCCATGTAATTTGTTTTCATTTCCTAAATCAAGTATAAAAGATGTTTCCTGGGAATGGCAAAAACCACATAGCTATCAAGTGAGGTTATAACTCTCTGGTAGACTATTTCCCACCCATTGAGCAGGGGCCAAAACCTTTAATGATCATTAGCTTTGTTCTTGAAAAGGAACACGATCTTGGGAGATGGGAGCCAGATAACTGCTACTAGGCTGTGTATCTGAAGGAGGCAGACCAGACTTTCAAAGAGAGAGTGTGCTGAGCACAAAGAACAAGAGTTTCATAGAAGGAGAAATAGCCACGGGGAGAACAGTGGAGTCAATCTGAATTCCATTTTTGACAAATACTTCAGAGCCTTTTTAAAAACAGAAAATTTCAAGAAATAAAATTATGGCCCATGTGTTATCAGAAAAAAAAAAGGATCAACAGTTCTCCAGAGCTGATAAAGAGCAGAGGGTCTAAGCCTTAAAGGACAGCCTTGGTCAGAAGACAGAATAGAGGCTTGTAAAATCCCCGTTTCTATTAACCTTCCTACTCACACTTCCTCAGCCCCCTTATGTATAATAATCAGTTCTTGGAGGGAAGGCTTATCTTATGAGCAAAGACCTTTTGGAAATTGTTCTACACGATTTAAGAACCCACATAAAATGCAGTTCTCTGTCAAAGAGAGAAGATGGTTACTTTGGTAAAAGGAGGGGGGATTTTTTTTTTTTTACTTTCAATTATTACTGAACACAAAATACTCTATATTATATTCATTAATATTTTATATTACTAGTATGTAAAACCTGAATAGCCTAGGAGAGGAAATTCATTCATTTACTCACAACATCTGATACTTAACTCTCATTATTGGAACCTTGTTTGAAATTCAGGTATACCCATTTCTTCCCTTAGCCTCCCAGATTCCAGGACTGTACTTCTATCTTTGAGTTACATAAATGATTGAGAATTCTGTCTCATTCATCCAACAACAAATATTATTAACTCCTATTATGAAATAGCAATATAGCAATTTACAAATTAATTATTTTCCCCTCAAGGGAGACGGACAAGTGAACAAATACTTTTTAGGATAGTGCTGAGTTTCTTAGTAGGGGTGGATACAAGATGCTTTTGAAGTATATAGGAAAAGTTAAGACAGGTTGGGGGTAGGGGTGAAGATTTGTTGTGTTAAGGAAGTCAGAAAAGTTAAAGTGCTTTTAAGGAATATAGAAAACTGGAAGAAGAGATTTTGTTTAAAGACGTCTAGCCACAGATTTGGCTTAGCCAATGCTGAGTGCTCAAGGCTGCACAGAGAAAAAACCCCAGAGATCTACAGATGGTTCCTCTCAAGTTTTCAGCATACTGATTAGCAGTGCATGTGTGTGAAGAACTATTCCAGGCCAAGAAAAGAGCTACCTGAAGGAATTAAAGGCAATAGTGGCTAGCATTCACATAAGGTCAGGAATAGAGCCTGTTTTCACCAACAAAACTAGAGGAACTATGGGATGTTGAGTATAAAACTCAGAGAGGTCTTATTTCAGTAGAGAATAATTAGCCATAGTTTGAGCACTACACTGGATTTGCCTAACAAATCATAAAAACAAGAAATAAAAGTATAAACATAATTGCAAGTAACTTAACTGCATTTCAGAACCAAATTCAAGAATATTATAGAAATACAAAACTATTCAGCAAAAACAAAGAAAAATTAATGACATCTAACAGCCAATCAAAGATTACCAGGCGTGCAAAGAACCAGGGAAGCACAGCCCCAAACGAGAAAAATAATCAACCAATCAAGACGAATATAGAATTAACTCAGGTTCTAGAATTGGCAGAAAAGTGCATTAAGATAGTTATAACTCTATCCTGTATGTTCAAAAACTAAAGACAAGATTGTGATCTATTGGACAGTTGTGGAATTGGAGTCTCTGAAGATGAGGGAGGGAATATTTGCAAATACAATGAGTGAAAATTTTCCAAATTTCCTGAAAACTATAAATCCACAGATCTGCCAAAATCCTCAACTGTGAGAAGCATGAAGAAAACTATACCAAAGCTCATCATATTCAAATTTTTCAAAATCATTTTTAAAAAAATGACATTTTAAAAGCATCCAGAGAGAAGTGACATATTTCTGAAGAACAAATAGTAGGAAAACAGAATTCTCATTGGAAACAATACAAGTGAGAATACAGTGGAGCAACATTTTTAAATTGCTAAAGGAAAATAAAAATCTTGTCAAAATTAAATTTTATACCCAGTGAAAATGGAAGGAAGGGGGGCAGCCTGGTGGAGTAGTGGTTAAGTTCACATGCTCTGCTTCTGGTGGCCCGGGGTCCGCAGGTTCGGATCCCAGGCATGGACAGATTCACTGCTTGTCAAGCCATGCTGTGGCAGCGTCCCATATAAAGTAGAGGAAGATGGGCAAAGATGTTAGCCCAGGGCTAGTCTTCCTCAGCAAAAAGAGGGTTGGCACGGATGTTAGCTCAGGGCTAGTCTTCCTCACACACAAGAAAAAGGAGGTGAAATAAAGATGTTTTCAGACATGAAAAGCTGAAAGATTTCAATAGCAGCACACCCACATGGTAAGAAATGTTAAAGAATATCATTGGGCAAAAGGAAAATAATACCAGACAGAAATATGTGTCTACGCAAAAGAATGAACACCACAAATGGTAACTACCAGATAAATAAGACATATTTCTTATTACTTAAATGTATTTAGACTGTTTAAACAAAAACAATAATTATGTTTTTTTGAGGTCGCTAACAATTTTATAAATAAAATGTTTGATGACAATAGCATAAAGCCCAGGAGGGGAAAAATGACATATAATGTTGAAAATTCTTATTCTATACATGAGATGGTATAATAAAAATTGAAGGTAGATTGTGTTAAGTTAAAGAAGTGTACTATATAACCTACAGCAATCATTAAAATAATAAACCAAAATATTTTAGCCAATAGGACAACAAAGAAGATCAAAGAAAATCATTAAACTTACTCAGTCCAAAAGAAGGCAGAAAAAAGTAAAGAGGAAAGTAAAATAGGTGGGGTAATTATAAAACAAATAGCAAGATAACAACTAAAATCTAAACATATAACTAATCAAATTAAATGAAAATGCTCTAAACACTAGAATTAAAAGGTAGAGAATGTCAGTTTGTATAAAAAAACAAGATTAAACCATATGTTGACTATAAAAACAAACTTTAAATAAAGACACAATGGGTTAAAAGAAAAGATGTAAAAAGATATACCATGTCAACACCAGTCAAAAGAAAGCTGGAGGGGCTCTATCACAATAAGACAGAGTAGATTTTAGAGCAAAGATATATTAGTAGGTAGGAAGGTTATTTTGTAATGATAGCAGAGTAAATTAATCAGTATAACAAAAAAAAATCCTAAATGTTTATGCATCTAATAACAGAACTGCAAAATACACAAAGCACAAATGGATAAAACTACAAGGAGAAAAAGTTAAATCCACAATTATGATAGGAGTTTTCAGTGCCCCTCCACTAAACAACAACAAAATGCTAATCACAAATACCATACTTCTGGAAAAGGTTCCACCAAGGTGATCATGCTTATTATAAAAGACTCTTCCAAGAGTTGATTTGTCTAATAAAACGAGGACTGTTTCACACTGGACAGATAAGGAGAACTTCTGAGAACCCAGATGTCAAATTTTGCCAACCTCATATTTTAGCTTGGGTCTTCCCAAGTTTCTACATTTCTTCTCTTGTTTTTATTTTTTAAAAATCCATTTATTTAAGCAATGGTGCATGCTATAATTGTCAGTAACCTTACTAAGTTTAAACAAAAAATAAAGCAGTTGGAAGCAAATTAAAAGTTCTTTGAGGGTATATAGCAGATCAGCTCTTAATGAGCACAGCTCACTGTTCTGTCACTCACTAGCTTTGAGACTCTAAGAAGCTACTCAGTCCTCCCCAACTTCAGTTTACACATTGCAACCTGCAAACTATCAGTATTTACCTTGTAGAGTTTAGCATAACACCTGATATATAGCAAATGCTCAATGAGCATGAACTTTTAGTTAGTATCACTTTTAGAGGTAGGGAATGGTCAGCTTTTATGGAACTTGGGGAAGCAGGATGAATAAGGAGCCCTTGATTTAACTGGCAACAGGGAGCCATTCAGAGCACTTGACTCATATTCTTATTGAAAATAGAGCGTTTGAGTGGTTTTAATCTGGACAGTTTTACAAGACCAATAAATGGAGCCTTTTATAAAGGAGAAGATAGAAAAAGGAAATGCACTGGGTGCATTCCTCACCCTTGTCTTGAGTAATTTATAATGTTTAATTGAAACATTTGTAATTTCTGTAAGTCCAAAATCGTATGTCACTACTGAAAAAATTATAAATTTTGGATTAAAGTGTGATATGTTGTCAGACTTCTCTTCGATAAATCTTATTTGAAGTTTGCCCTTGGGTATTAATATTATCCAAAATGGACCTCAATCAGGAAAGAGGGGAAAAGAGTGGAAATCTAGTATTTCCTAGAGGGAAATAGGGACATCTACGTCGTGTCCTTCTATTTTCTAAAGAAATTTAAAAGAGAAATGGCAGAGCAGAGGGTCTTTCATGGTCCTGAAGAGAGGCTACCTGCCATGGTCTTTGCCCAGATCAAAAGGAATGCAATAAAGGACTGATGCAGAGATGGAGTTAAAGAAAGAAAAGTCCCCACGTAGATTCTCCAGCTTTCACAACGCATTTTATTCTCTCTCAGCAATAAGTGAAATAAGGCTTATGGAGATGTATTTGCTAAAATACATTTTTGAAATATTGGGAATTTAATTTTCTTCTCAGGTTCATTTTAAAAGCACAAACTAAGCAATCTTTATTTCCCTACCTGCCAACAAGAATGCTTGGCACGTGCATTGCAAGTGGAATTCAGCTGTGAATAAATAAACGAAGAGGCAAATTGATCAGGTCAGTGAGTCTCCATGTGTCTGGAATAGCAACAGTCCCAATATTATTGCTAACCAGTCGGAACATGTATGCGAACTCCAGTCACCACTCTCCATTCGACTTCACTGAAGCAGAACACACATGTGAAATGAATTTACTCAAGTGCATCTATTTTTTTCCTCTCTTAAATAGAATACCTCCTTCCATCCCTGTGTTTTCATCCATAGATCCCAGGGTACTTTGCAAGCATTAACGTTTTTCTTCACAGCAAAGCAAAACCCCAGTGCAACGGGTCAAAATTATTAACCTCGTTTTAGAGATGAAAAAAAGAAACATATAGAAGGTTAAATGACTTGATCCACACCAAAGGAGAGACCAAGAAGAGAACTGTGAGTTGAAAACAGAATGTTTAATCTTCATAAGCATAAGGAGAAATCAGAAGAGTTTATGTAAAATTCTAGACACTTATAATAGTTTCATTTTGTGAAATTAAAAGTCTATCCAGTTCTGAAATATTGTTCAATGTTTGGAAATGTCTTTATCAAAATGATTTGGAAGACATTTATAAGTCATTAACAATAATCTAGAACAGGAGAAGGTATAATTCGAACAACAATATAATCAAGATATAAGAATTAAATTATACAAAAAGTCTATTATTTCTCAGAAGAATTCTCCACGTTGAAATGGGAGTTTTCTTATTTTCTGCTCTTTTGCATGTCACTATCTTTTATATGATCTAGTAGCTATACAAACACAGATAGTGAAATGAACTAAAATATTTTTGTAAGGAAGCTACAGTTGGGCTTAGAAGCTACAGTTTGGGCTACTAACCAGGATGAGTTTCCTACCACGTTCTGGAATTAATGCATCTGAGCATATTCCCTCTGATGGGATTCCCTGCTCCAAGGACCAATCACGCCACAAGCAAGCTAAGAATGGGTAAAAAGAAATGAACCCGGGGTTGTTACTCTGCCTCCATCCTCTTCTCCATAAGTGCTAAATTAAACATTTTACAACAGGATCTGGAGGATTCTTCCCATACATGCTGGAATATGAATTGCTGGACTCTAAACCTAATTGCTGACGGTCATCCCTCTGTGCTTTGACAATCAGGATCTAGAGATTCCTTGTTGGGCTCCTTTCTGGACTCTTTAACTGCCTGAACCCAATGTTCAGGAGAGATGTAGCCAGGCCTGAAAACACCAATATTTAAGTGCTAGTTTGGGGATGTTTCTAGACCCTAAGGAAACCTGAAAATGGAGTTCATGTAAAAGAAATTTCTTTAAGACCCAAAGTAGCCTGGGACACCTCTGTGGCTTAGGGACGGGCATATATTCAGGTGCTTAAGGTATGTGCCCAGACAAACCACCATGCCATCCCCTTCCGAGGCCCAGGATCCCCTGAGAATTCCTCAAACAGCAAATTGACAGCTCTAGTGTTCCCATTTCTTCTGCGAAGTTACCCAGATCCTTCCATCTTCCAGCTATTAGGTCAAGATCCAAGTCAGCTGTGATACAAGGCATGCATCTTTATTTGGTTTAATTGCAAGGTTTATTTATTTTCTGTACCATGGCATAACCAAGCTAAAGTTTGTAGTGCTTTTGTAAGTCATATTTTATCAGTCAAGGATATAACCAATACTATATCATCATCAATAGCTCTAGTGATTCTTGCGAAATGATTAACAGCATTACAAAGGAAGTGCTTTGTTGATGTGTAAATGGAAATTACTTTTCAGACCGGTTTAGTAGTAGAAGTCAAAGGGCTTTTAATCTTCACCCTTTGCCATCCATGTTCACAGCTTGGTAAGAACACACCCTCCACGTTAGAACAATATTAATTCCCATGAAGTATCTGCAAAGAGTATGTTCATGTTTGGAGAAATCCAGCATTTCTGGAATGAGCAAATGGAAATTCATTAATTAGAGATCATGACTTAGGTAAACATTTGATTAGACTAATACTTAGTTAATAAGGCCTCAGAAAAAATAATTTTGCACTCCATCACAGTCTAGACCATGGAGAATAAGTTCAATGTGGGAAACACAAGAAAGATTCTAGACCAGGAAAATCCAGGCACTTTTGCTCATGCAACAGGGTTTCAAAATTATCACTATTTCTTTGAAGAAAAAGTGGAGTGTCAGAATGTTTCATACATTCTTTATAACCTAGAATGTAAATTACTTACAGTTTATCTTTAAAAAGTGTTATTCAAGCCAAAAAAAAATGCTCAAGTGAATTTTACAAATCTGTCTTTTAGAAATACTTCCAAGTAGAGTTATCAAAAGAGAACTGTTAAGGATAGTGTTCTGAGTGAGGCTCATTTCTATCTTCAGCACTCCTAGTCACATGTGGATGAGACCAAGACCTTAAGGAAACCTTTTATTTGTTTATTTTTAAAGATAAAGAGACTTAATCACATTCTTTGTGGGAAAGTTTTAGGAAATAAATGTTTTTGCACTAGGCCCTAAGAGTCTAAAAAGATGTCTTAAGAGAATCCCCCGGCAAACCTCTGCCCTCCCAGACTGTGTGGCTGTCGTCACGATGCCATCTTTACTTGGAAGGTTATTATCTACTCTGCAGCATTCTTTCCCAGCTGTGTGACTCCTTCATGGTCACCTTCTCCCCATTCACTTCATAAAGAAAACTTGACCTAATGCTCTCTGACCCAGCTATCCAGCTGTTTCTTTAAGAGCAATTTCCTGTATTTCAGCATCTTGTACAACCTAACATTATATTGAGTTTTAAAAGCTCTTTCAATTTCTACTTCATCCTCCCACTCTTTCATACCTTAGTTTAGGGTCAGCAATGACTGCTGAGACTATGGCAGGCAGAAGTATTTAATCTGAACATACCTGCCAACTAAGATTGTCTTAGTGAGGGAAACAGGTTTTGAGATCTCCTCAATTTCCTACCTAAATGTTGTTCTGAAACAGAACTGTCTTTGAGAAGAAACTATTAAAATAGAGGCAGGAACAGAAATGAGAAATTGATAAAATTAGATTCTGGTGTAAAATTGAATTCTGGATAATATTACTCTTACACAATAAATAGAGATGATATTTTAAAGCTGAAGATATCACTTAGTAATGAGTTGAGCTACTCATTCTGTGCATCAGAAACTTGGCTACAGTGGCTTAATCAAATAAGGTTTATTTTACTCTTACCCAAGAATCTCTATTCAAGCATACCACAGGACTTATGCCTTCTCAAGGAAGTCCACAGACCAATCTTCTTTCAGCTTTCAGTTTCCTCCAACTTAAACATGTGGCTTTATCTTCCCGGTTGCAATAGACCTGAGAAAGATCATGTAACCAAACTGCATTCCAGGTAGGAAGAAAGAAGAGCTAAGGGCAAAAGTCAATGCTGTACTTTTTTTGTTGTTATCTCAAAGACAACACGTTTTTGGAAGCTGCACCAAGTAGACTTCACTCACATATTAGCATGTTACTTGCTAGAGGGATGTCATATGCTGCTTTTAAGTAAGGGGTATGGGAAATCCAGGTTTTTAGCGAGGTATATGGCCACGTCTCAAATAAATCTAGGTTTTGTCAGTAAGGAGAGGGTGGGATGGACATGGAGTAGGTAACCAGCAGTGTCAGCCCTACTAAAGTTGCTAAATGTTGCCAAAAGGGATGGCTGCAGTTAGTGTTCAACCAAGCACACTGCTTCTTTCAGATGTAAAATTCCCCTCTAGAAGCTCTAAGTCAATGGGATGCAAAACACGATATGAAGAAGTTTCCAGATCATTTTGCTCTACATCCTCATAAAGGCCTTAATTAAAATTTTCTGATTCTCTTAAAAGATTTGGAATTGATTTTCCACTTAGGTATATATAGTGTTAGAAGTAGAGGTTGGTAAACTTAGGCCCATGGGTCCAATCTGGCCCTCAGCCTGTTTTTATAAATGAAGTGTTATTGGAACATGGCCATGCCCGTTTGTTTACATCTCATCTCTGGCTACTTTCAAGCTAAAATGGCAGAGTTAAGTCCTTGCAACAGAGATCATATGATTCGTAAAGTCAAAAATATTTACTATATGACCCTTTCCAGAAAGTTCGCCAACCCCAGTGAAAGAAACAGCCCTGTTCTTGTTAGTTCAGGGTGAAGGAGATGGTTAGTGCCATATTTACACACCACATGGGATATTCTCCCAGAGAAAAATAGCCAGGTCAAGGGAAAAAGTAAAGAAACAGATAGTGGTGGGAGAAAGACATAATGGTATTGGAGGAAAATACCAGTTTTATTTAACTGATAGTAGTAAATTTGAAACTCCAGAATACAGAACTACCAGTGCTTACAGGATAACTTTTAGTATTCCTAGTAAGATGATGACTTATCTTAGCTTTAACATTACTGACTTCCTGTGGGACATCTGACTGAATCAAGCTTGACTTTGCTAACAAATCAAGCCCTGAATATTCTCACTGAATCAGGATCCTGAAGAGCTATTAAATGCACAACTAATTTTCTGAAATCAACAGATTGAATCATCTCTTATTTCAAGCGTTTCACTGGCATTGTTCATAGAAAACAACATTAGGCAGATATGAGTTTCATGGTCTCTTCTGTACTTTGCCTATCTTTGCATGGAGGTGCCGCTGAGCAAAGAAATGAGGATAGTATGGATAGTTAAGTCTGGATATTCCAAGAATAAGGAGCATCGTGTTTGAATAACACTAAAAAGACTCACTGTTTTGTTTTTTGTTTTTAAAGTGAAACTGATAAGTAGTCTTTTAAAATACTTAAAATACTTTTATTCTGTTTTTGTTTTTCAAAAGTATAACTCTATTTATTAAGTGCATTATGGGAAACTTATGTCACATGCCTCATTGTAATTGCAAGAGCCTGGGATACCAGGGTTTTAGCTGAGTATATACTTGAGAAAAAATGGATTATAGGCAAGGCTGTGCAACCATCTTCTCCTTTAATGTGGCTCTTGATTTCTATGTCTCCTTAAATAAAATTCATTCTTATTTATTTTTAGAGCAGAATTTATTTTCAAATTTTTCATTTCCTAGACTGTAAAAACAAATTTTTCTATACGTTCACTTTAGTTATTTTCTCAATAATTAGTGCCTCTTTAACAAGCAGATACTTTAATTGAAAGTGTATTATTTTTAAAATTGAAGTTATTTGAACAAAACTTTATCAACACCCATAGCTATTACTACTCAAAAATAGAATTTCATATGTTCATTCTTTTAGTCATTGCAAAAGCTTCATGGAAAAGTATTCCAAATGAATATATTAGCGCTAAGAGCAAATCTATACTTTAATTTGAAGTGGTGAGATACTTCATAAATCTTAAACTCCAAAACATTGAAAGGGTTGCATTGTTTCAAAATTAGCCATTCTCAGATTTTTCAGTAAAGTGTGACATTTAAGTAAAATATAAACATATGTGTGCCTTTATGCACATTTATTTATAACATTTGTATAAAAGTTGGCCAGGGTTTAAATGGCTTAAAAAATTGATGAATGCTATTCACTATTTTAAAAATACTATTACAACAAAAAATATTTTTAGCTATATCTATACTTTTTCTAACACTGTCTGCATTATTCATTGTGTGTTTTATATCTCCAAGTGTGTTTACTACATAAAACTTTTAGGTTGAAATGCAGAAGCCCTAAGAAAGGCTGCCTAGGTTGATTTTGACTTTTAAAAATAAAATAATCTCATTCATAAAGAAATATAATGCAACCATCAAAGAAACCCCATCTTTTCACTTTTCAAACTAACAAAGCCATAATGTTTTATAATACCCAGTGGTATTGGGTATATGTAGAAATAGCACATTCATTCACTCTCGGTATGAATATAAACTGACGCGGTCCCTTCAGAGGGTAATTTGACAGTAGCAATTACATTTCTATTTCTACCATCCCCCTGACTCAGCAATTCTACTTCTAGAAATGTATCCCTCAGATACAATTCCACATCTGAACAAAGACTGTTCCTTGTAATATTGATGGAAATAAGTTTAGGAAAAAAACATGTAATTCCTGAATCCTGCTCTTATCACTACTCAAATTGCCTGTGATAGCTTCTTTTTAGGAATGATACACAAGTTACGACCATGTCTATAAGCTGTATTATTTTTTATTCCTTTGTGTGTATGTTTTTCCTTATTCTCGGCCCTGAAATTAGCTGAAATAAATTAAAAAAGAGAAAGTCTATCACATTACTTTTGCTGTTTTTGTTACCTTAAGAAATATTTGTATATAGAGAAGAATTCATCAAACTCAGTACCTAAAGAATCAGTGGCCTCAAAATTTTACCTTCTCGAGGCCAGAGTCATATAATATCACAGCTTTTAACACTTCTAGAAAATAAAACAAAATACAGTGTCAGTTGAGGTGAGGATATTTTAAGCAACTAAAAATTAAAATTCACAATTGTGAGACAAAGTAAAGTGGAAATAAGGATTGCAGGGGTTGAGTAGAATAAGAGCAGAGCGAGATACAGACAAGGTTAAGGGTGGGATTCTTGGCCTTGGTGAAAATATCACAGGGTTCTTTCTATTTCCTTTTTTATGAAGTATTTGACCTGCTTTCACATTCAAATCTCTGAAAAATATCATGAAGATATAACTATAATGGAATGAGATATTTAATGTGATTATTAACTGAATTTCATAATTCAAGTAAAAACATACACTTTGACATCTGAACTGGCTGTTGATTGGAGACAAATTATGCCTGGAGATGAAATCTGTTTAGATAGCTCAGCTATCAACAGCTATTTAATAGTGCTATTTATTTACCCCTTATTTCATTTAGCCTATTTTAAATTAAATTTCCTAAATGTTATTAACTATGGTAATTCAAAGTTTGGACAAAAAATTGTTAAGTCCATTAGAAGTGGTAACTTCAGAAGACCATACATTTCAATTTTCCTAAACAAAGCCATCTAACCATTAGTGGCTTTACAAAGTATCAAAATAAACATGAAGATCACAAAAAAGCACACATCATTATTCAAGTATAAATAAATAGATATGAATGAATAAATTTCATATGAACCTTCAAATAACTATAAGTGCACTGAAAAATATGTCCCTTTGAAAATTAACATCAGAAATTTAAAAAAATGAATATATAAAATAATCTGCTGAAGATTGAAACCTTATCGGCAAAGACTTTATTTCTCTTGGGGACATATAATATTTACATTTATTATATTTACTATCTTTGATGAAAAATTGAAAATAATCCAGAAGTTCAACTATAGAAAATTGGTTAAATAAATTGATACAGATATTTGGTAAAACACATGTCATCTAAAAAATCTATGCTGAGGAAGAATACTTAATTACCTTGGAAATGTACATTGTGACAGACACACTGTTCACTCAAAATTATACCCTGTCCCCCTCCGTCTTTACTAACACAACCTATTTTTTTGGGTGTCATGTAGCGATTCCTTGACCTCAGATGTACATCTGACACAGATCTTGCCACAGCTGTAAATAAACTCCTACAATTTAGCCAAAAGAAAATCGTAACAAACTCAGTTTCCGTGTTCATATCAAATTCCCTAGTGGCCACTGGGTTCTTCCTTGCAACGTTTTAAAATATTTAATAATAATAAGAGCAAATGCATAAGGCAAGGATGACATCAATGTACTCTGTACAAGACCCAGCTTAAAGTGCAAGCGCTTTATGCATATTTAGTCTTCACAACAAATCTGTGATATAGATGCTGTTGTTATCATTCCCATTTCACAGATGGAGTGAAGACAGCCAGAGGCAGAACCTGGCAGCCAGGTCAGTTTAGAGTGTGACTCTAACTAGCCGCAATATGCATCTCTAATGCAAATTTGTCTTGCATACAAATGGAGGAAAATTCTTTCTAGGTGAAAATATTTTGTGGTCTTTTGAATGTCTAATTCTGCACTTTTTTTCAGAACTTTTTTCCTTTCTCCTTTACATACAGGAAAATGAGATCCAGGTAGGATGAAGACCAGGTCTTTTGCCAAATGCCACTCTTACAGTCAACAGTCAATGGGGATTTGAACTGAGACCGGAGATCTATGCTTTAGAATGACATCTATTAGCTGTCGGGTCTCTGGGACTGACATTCCAACTCATCCGGACAGCTGAGTGTTGGAAGTTGGCAAGTTTTACTGAAATACAATCATTGTAATCTATTAAGAAACAAGTTTGAAGGCAAACACTTTAAAGAGACGGAAGTTCAGTTCCTTTTTAAATTTTTTAGCGACATTCTCTTATGTACACACACACACTCGAAAACACACCTTGTGTTTTCATTTTTACCATAAACATGCTTCTAATGTAAAAGGAAAAATTGCACCGGACAAGCCAAACCTGAAAGGAAAATTTTATTCAAGACTATTGCGATAAAAGAGAGGGACTATTGCAATAGGGAAGAGAAAGTGAACACAACTCTGCTGAAACAAAGGGCAGGGGGAATTTCAAAGGCTAGGGTTTGCTGATGGAAAAGTACTGGAGGATGCTGAGGGGAGGCACATCAATGTGATTAGGCCATCTGTGTTTGCTAATAGTCGTTTATTGAAGTTAGGCTCCTATCCTCCCACAGAGGCTGGAAGATAGGGGCTCTATGGCCTTTGCTGATTACCTTTCGAAGGTATGACTCCCAGGTCTTCAGATAGACGTTTCTGAATTGTAGAAGATTTACATCTCAAACAGGCAAAGAAAGAATTACAATTGCAAGTTTTCTAAAGTAAATGCTCTAATAAAAGGGAGATCAGGGGCCTAGAGTCAGGAAAAACAAAAAAACCTGTCTAAAATTTAAGCTGAGGAGAACATAAAGACCATCTTGGTCAGGAGAGAGTTTGGAAAATGCATGTCCACCAGTAGAAAGAAGTAAAAATATTCATTCACCTGTTTATTATCAAAGATTCCTGTTAACATTTTGGCGTTTGCCCTTTCAATGTTTATGCATCACTTATTTATAAATATAAATTTTGTCATACACGCAATTTTATAGTCTTTTCCATCCAGTTCTTATTAGAGCCATGAAACAAGTGAAATCAGATGAAAATCTGTCTATAATGACTGCAACCAAATAACACCAATAGCCCACAGGAATTATGAGATTTTTACATGTCAGGCATTATGCTAAGTAAGCCCTTTACTTAAATAATCTGATATAATATTCCCCCAAATCCTGTCAGTGCTATCGGCACCCATACCCCACTTTTTAGATGAGGAGATTGAGGCTAAGAGATGCTGAGTAACTTGCTCAGAATTATACAATTAACAATCAGTTTTATAGAATTTATTTGAAGTCTAAGCTGCCTGACACCTGAGCCCTGGCTGGTAACATCTACACTCTATTTTCTCAGATAGATTCTTTATGTCCTTTGCAGCCCATCCTTACTCTCCCTTAGAATCATGACATTGCCATCCTCACAGGACCAAGGCTTTTGAATTATATTTCAAAAGTTATATTTTCTATTCCACGTAAACTGTAGTTTTAAAAACATGTATCTATGAAAGCTTTGAAATGTTCATTTGGGATTTCACATCTGAAATTTAGAATGTCTCTGTGCCAACAACATAAAAACATCTGCTTTCTCCTTAATTAACAAGTAAAACCTCTGGGATACAATTCAATTTCAGAAAAATTATGATTTACTAAAGTAAGATTCCAATCCAGGAAGTATCTTTGCTTTTTCCAAATGCATGCGACTTACTACAAGAAAAGCCAGTTATACTCCTTATTATACTTCAGTCCAATTTAGTAATTCCCAACTCAGGTTTGCCACAGTCCAAGGTCTTAGAGAAAATCTCGAGGATTTTTATAAAAGACTACCAAAGTTCTCAAAGAAAATGAATTTAAATTTACTTTTAAATAAGTCTGATCCAGTACTCTGAGCAGTACGGTGTTAAATTCAAGATTATCAAGAGGTGGAAAAACAATTGAGAGTTATCCAGTTGTTAATGCTGTCCTTTCTGTGTGAGGCACTGAGCTAGGTGTTGTGGATGAGAGAAGATGAAAAAGATGCTCACACAGCTAAGAGCTTGTGAAGAGAGAGGGGATACAGACATGGTCTCCAACAAGGATGGTTTACTTGTGAGTAACAGAAATCTACTAAAACTAGGGATAGTTTCATGCAAGGGCACAGGGTATCTCACTCAGAGACCTAGCAGGAAGTGTAGCTAGGCTGCAAAATGGAATGACACCAGGAACAAAATAGCTATGAACTGAGATAATTTTACCTGTCAGTAGAAGATCACATGGTCTCCTATCTCTTCTTTTCTGGACACACAAATGCCATTCTTCTGTCTCTCTCCAGCATGCCTTTCTCTATTTTGGAATGTATTAGACTGGAACATAGCTACTTCAAGCTCTGGCTTTATTACATGCAAAAGTGACAGATTCTCTGACTCTGATTTCTAAGTCATGGAGGGAAAGAATGTGTCTGGCAAAACTAGGACCAAGGGTACATCCAAGTCCCCATCACCCATGAGAGGAGCAGAGCTGTGGCTTAACCCTCATTTAGCAGGAGTTGCAGGTACAAGCAATGTGAGAAAAGGACATAAGCAAATTTTCTAAGAATTGGGTATAGGGCAGAAGAGAAAATATTCAGCATGGAAAATTATTGTATGCTTGGTATATATACAGTCTTAATGCACAGCAGAATGTGATAAGAAGTATGTAAGAGATGTAGACAAACTGTTATGAGAATGAAAATGTGAGATTATTTTTGGTCATATATGTGTATATGTACACATATACCATATATGTCATATATATCATGCATATATATCATGCATATCACATATATCACAAAATGTATATGCAAACAATTGTAATATATAACATCACATTCAAGTTGGTAGTTCAAACTGTCATAAGTGTTTCATATATAGTTATATCATTTAAAATGAGCCTCAGTAAAGGTATTGATACCTATCATAAATTTAGTGCTTAATTTATGACAAACATTGTTATGAAATGTGTTAATTAATTATGCCATTTAGTTTTTAGAGCTATACTATAAGGTAGATACTATTATTTTCTCCATCTTAGAGAAGGTGTAATTGGCTCTTACAGAGAGTAAGAACTTGCTGGAGATCACACATCTAATAAGTAACAGAGTCAGGATTCTAACCCATGTTTCTTTAACCAATTCTCTTAACCACTATGCATTACTGTCATTCCGAGCCCTGATGCTGACAGAATTTTGTTAGAGAGATGGGATTCCAATGTCTTGTGAAAGACTACAAGAGCACCAAAGGATGGTAAAATTCTGGAGTATTCAAGAAACACAGAGGAGCTATTTTTAGCTGAAACATGGGATGTATAAGAAGAGAGAAACAAAGTCTGAAAGATAAATCTGGTCCTGAGCATGGTGGGCCATGACAACCATGTTAAGCTGAAGAGAAAATTAATTGAAATGGTTTTTGAGGAAGGTAAGTATGATGGTAGTGAATGCGATTTACAGGGTGGGTTGGGAGGGGAAAATAAAAGAGTCATAAGAATCTGGCAAGGAGACTATTACACTGTCCTGTCAAGTTCATCTACTGCAGTCCACTTTATTTAGTTGATATAAATAATAAGCATCTTGAAGCCATCCATGAATGAACACGGGTAGCCAAGAGATCAGCTAAAGTCTAATAAGGTGAAAAGCTGTCAAAATAAGGGAGTGGTAAGCTTAGGGTGTCTATTACTGTTTCTTGTCTATCACTCGTTTTCATTCCAGGAAAAAAAAGTTATTGAAAAATGCCAGTCATTCAAATTCTCTGCCTAAATGCAAGAAAATTTTTCTCAACTCCCTATCTACCAGCAAGTCCTGTTTGACGCTACCTCTAAATTACAGCCTATATTAATAGCTTTTTCTTTTTCCTCTCCAGTGATTTCACCCTAACTGAAGCCATCATCATATCCTTCCTGGATTCCATAACTTTCTAGCTGGTCTCTCACCTGCCAATTCTACCCTTCCCTACTTCTAGCCACTGTTCACAAAGCAAACAAAGTAATCAGTGCAAAACATTTTTCAGAGTAAACCGCTTGCTTGGTTAAAGCTTATCAGTGGTTTAGAAGTGATCTGAGACTAAAATCCAAAATCACTGGAATAGTTTGTAATACTATATATGATATAGACAGTCTGTACCTCTCCAGGTTCATCTTTTATCATTCTTTCTACCCTGCCCACCCCCCAATTCTATTGCTCTTCAACTATGCTTACTTCTTTTATATTACTCAAATACACCATAATCTTTCCCAACTCAAGAACCACGCCCTTGCTGAACCATCTTCATTTCTTCTTAGATGGCTGATGTATTTTCCTCTTCAGAATCTAGGATCATGCGGTCACAGAGGCTTATCCCTCTTGAGGGAGGGTAAATGCTGCTGTAGAATGTACCAGATCAAGGAAAGAGCATGCACAAAAATCCATACACAAGAGAAGGGAACCTATAAAGCTAGAGCAGTTACCAGTAGAATAGGAATGAAAAGTAGAGGAAGGTAAGAGATGCGATAGGAGAAGTAAGTTTACATCTGCAGGGCTTTTCCGGCCAACATAAGGAGGTTAGGCTTTATTTTGAACTACACAGTGGTGTATGAGAAGGAAGGTAATGAAATCTTTTGAGTAGAGGAATGACATAGCGATAATTGCATTTTAGAAAAATGAAGTTGGGAGCAGACAAGACTTTAGGCAAGGAAACTAACTAAGCAGGAGGTGATGGGTGTCCTGACCTAAAATGAGAGGCGGTATGGGGAGGAGCTAGCTGAGGGGACTATTTAGGCAGCAGAATTAATTGTTGAGAAATTGCTCATCAATTAGAGATCTATTTGCACTCTTGACACTACTATTACCAAAACAAACCATTTACTTCAGTAAGATGTTTTCCTCTGGTTAAGGCCATTAGTGGTTTAATTAAACAAGTAGCTCTATTCTTATTATGAGAAGGAGATATTGTAAATAGACTGATACATTTTATTTTTAGGAGCTAAATGGGAGGAAGCAGCTAACACTCAGACATTGAGTGAAAATGAGAAAAGCATTATTTCAGGTGCTGGGGATTTTAGAGCAGTGAGTCATGTCAGAGGTGTTTAATCTAGTGAAGACTAGATACTCTCAAAGTGAGCAAACTGACAAAAGACACTCTGAATGAAGAAGCCAAGTTTTCTTGTTATTGTTGCTGTTTTGGAATTTTTGTTCATGTTTGTTTTTGAAGATTTTGAAGACCTACAGAGACAGCTAGGAACAGGGAAGAAAACAAGGGGCTACCAACAGCAGCCACACAGCAGGAATGACCATGGTTCCCAGTGACCTGCTCAGCCAACTAACTTTCTTTGCCGGCAGCTTTCTCCACTGCAGAAATCAATGACCAAGACAGCCACCACAGACACCCTACAGATTTCAACAGCTTTTACCCTACAGGAATATGCATTCATTGACATCTCCCTGCTCCTCACCTCACCCCCAAAGGAGCCCAGGAACCCCACTGGCAGTCATCCCAGGCCTCTGTGGCTGTGCAATTGCAAGATGCCAGCCTAGATCCCTGGGAATGAACCCACTGCCATGCACACACTTGAGGCTAGCCCCTCCCGCTGTGCACTTGCATGATGTCAGCCTGACACCCATCACTGGCCTCCACTGCCATGTGCATGTCCAGGGGAGACTGTACAGCCATGAGAGAACACACTGACGGCCAGGCTCCCTGAAACTGCATGTGGGTGAGGATTAAGCCCATCTTCTGTCACTGGCCTGCACCACTGTGCTCATATGAAGCTAGTCCCTCCAGCTGTGCACCTGATACTCTCGGCCTGGTCTCAGCCCCTGCAGCCCCTATGGACCTCTGACAGTGCTCACCAAGGATCACACAGATGTTGATGCTGAGGATCACAGTGGCCTAAACCAATGAGCCACAACATCTCTCCCCATCCCCAGACCTGGTGCCACCACATACTCTCACACTTGGCACCCTGCACCACTAGACCTGGGGTCAAAGCATGCTCCAGTGTGACCCCACCTGCAGATGAAAGTCTTCCCTTACCAAAGTCAGTCCATAAAGTCTGGTAGAGGTGACTTTTTTCAAATGTGCAGACACCTAAGGCTACCGGGATCCTGAATAATCATGAAAATATGACTCCACCAAAGGAATACAGTCAATCTGTAGTAACTGGCCCCAAAGAAATGGAGATTAGGAATTTCCTGACAAAGAGTTCAAAATAATTGTTTTAAAGATGCTCAGAGATCTACAAGAGAACACAGATAAACAATTGAATGATATCAGGAAAACAGCAGAAGAACAAAATGATAAGAGAACATAAAAAAGAAGCAAACAAATTTTCAAGCTGAAGAATACAATGACTGAACTAAAGAATTCAACAGACAGCTTCAGTAACAGACTATACCAAGCAGAAATGAGCAGGAAGACAGACCTTTCAAAATTTTTCAGTCAGAGGAACAGAGAATAAAACGAAAGAAAATGAATAAAGAAAGACTGTGGGTCTTAAGGGACACCATTAAGAGAAAAATGTATACATTATTGGAGTCCCAGAAGAAGAGAGGGAGATGGGGTAGAAAGCTTATTTAAAAAATAATGGCCGAGAACTTCACAAACCTGGGAAAGATTTGAACATCCAAGTTCATGAAGCTCATATATCATCCCAAAATTTCAATCCAAAATTATCTTCAAAGGCACATTATAATAAAACTGCCTAAAATCAAAGACAAAGAGAAAATTTTAAAAGCAGCAAGAGAAAAAAATTCTTTCAAACTAGCGAACCCACATAAGGCTATCAGCAGATTTTTCAGCAGAGACCTTTCAGGCCAGGAAAGAATGGGATGATATATTCAAGTGCTAAAATAAGAGACTGTCAACCAAGAACATTGGTTGTCCTTCAAAATTGTCCAGCAAAGTTGTCCTTCAAAAATGAAGGCAAGAAAAAGACTTTCCCAAACAAACAAAAACTGAAGGAGTTTATTACCACTAGACCTGCCTTACAAAAAATGCTCAAAAGAGTTCTTCAAGCTGAAACAAAAGGATGCTAACTAGTACCATGAAAACATATGAAAATTAGCACCACACTGGTCAAGGCAAGTACAGTTGGCCTTCTGTATCTGCAGGTTTTGCCTCCACGGATATTTAACCAACTGCAGGTTGAAAGGTCTATGATGGTTGTACCTTGCTGAACATATACAGACTTTTTTTCTTGTCGTTATTCGCTAAATCATACAGTATAACAACTATTTACATAGCAGTTACACCATATTACTGGACCTCATGGACGTAGTAGAAACAGACGAGCAGCGGCAAGTGTCCAGGAACCTTCACAACGCCTACAACCAAAATCTCCAGGAATTGCAGTAGCACAGGTTACTGGAGGCTCCAGGACCCATGGTGGTACCAGCAACCCAGCCCTGTCACCCTCTCCAGCAGCAGCGGCACCTAGAGACCATGGCCCGTCCAGCAGGAGGGGCTGCATCCAAGACCCTGGTGCACTCTGCAGCAGTAGTGGCACCCACAACCTGAGGTTCCAGGAACTGTGGCAGCGTTCAAGGGCAGAGGCGCCAGAAACCATGGTGGTGCCTGCGATCGGACCTAGGCCGTGCTCATACCCAGCCCCCTCCCTGCCCCAGCAGTGGTGGTGGCTCTTGCAACCTGAGGCTCCAGGACCTGCCTCAGTGCCCTCCACCAGAGGCTCCAGGAACCACGGCAACGAGGCAGCACATGTGACCAGAGGCTCCGGGAACCACCACGGTGCCTGCGACCGGTCCCCCCCGCCCCCTCATCCGGGAGTAGCAGCAGCACCTGCGACCCTGGCCCCCATAGCAGCAGGGGCTGCATCCAAGACCCTGGTGCTCCCAGCAGTGGTGGTGGTGCCTGCGACCTAAGGCTCCAGGAACCGTGGCAGTGCCCAAGACCAGGAAGAAGCTCCAGGAACCGCACTGGCACCTGTGATTGGAGGCTCCAGGAACTGTGGTGGCACCCACAACCCAGGAATCTCCCTGGCAGTAGTGTCAGCGGTGCCCGTGACCCCGGCCCACCCAGCAGCATCAGCGATGCTCGTAAACCTGGCGCCCTCAGCAACACTGATGCCAGCAACTCCAGAAACGGGAGCAGCAGAGGAGGCAGCGCACATGACTCCGGCCCTGGCTGCAGTGGTGCCCAAGGCCACAGGGAACCAGGTAGCAGCAGCAGTAGAGCCCGCAATCACAGTTCCCCCCAGCCGCAGAGGCACCCACAATCTTGGTCCCCCACTTGTGAACCTAACAACCCCGGATGTGGCAGAGGTGCCCATGACCCCGGCTCCTGCCCCGCTCTCCGCATCCCTCCACCGTGGGGGACCCTGCAACCCAGGCGATCCCAGAAGCAACACAGACACTCGTTTGCCCAGTGACCCCAGTAGAGACACCCGCGGCCACAGTGACACAGTGACACTGGCAGCAGCAAGCCTGAAGGGTGGAGGAAATGGGGTACAAACTTTCAGTTGTAAAATGAATAAATTCTGGGGCTCTAATGTACAGCACGGTGACGTTAGTTAGCACTGTTTACTTGAAAGTTGCTGTTGAGTAGGGCTTTAATGTTCTCACCATAACAACAGCTAAATGGTAATTATGGGTGGTCTAAAGGAACTTATTGATCCAACTGATGAAATTTGACTATGGGGATTAGAAAATAGAGTTATCTCAGTCTTAAACTTCCTGACTTTGGAACTCTTCTATGTTTATGTAAGATAATATCCTTACACATAGAAAATGCATACTTAACTATTTAGAGTTAAAGGAGCATGGGGTCTCCAACTTACTCTCAAATGATTAGAGAAAAGTAACATCTATATTTCTACAGAGAAAGAATAATAATAAAGAATATAGAGAAAATATAAACAATTGGTGAATCTTGGACATATGGGAGTTCTTTGTACTATTCTTGTAAATTTGAAATTACATTAAAATAAAAAGTATCCCCCACATCAAAAAAATAAAAGTAACAAATGCACAATTTGAAATTTCAAAGTTCTACAGTATATATAAAATATGGTAGAATTAATTTGGGCCTAACCGCTTTCAGAAACTGTTTTACAATTTACTATTCATAGATATGGCAGAATTTCAGAGAAGCTTCTATGGACTGTGCTTAATCTTATGGTTTAGTTTTCCAAAACTGATGTATGATTGAAGTGACAATTTATTTTTGGAGAATAGCTTTCAAGGGTGATGACTATAACTTAGTATAATTAATAGTAAGCAATTCTTATCTATTTAGATATCAAGTTCAGTGCCCCCTAGGAACAAGTTGTGGTCCCTAAAGAGAAAATATTTCATCAACACAAAGAAACACATGCATTTCTAATTTTATTATTCCAGGATAGCATGTGTCCAATTAATTGGACTTAGTAGGAGGCCATTAAAAATGATTTATAGAGAAGGAGAATTAAAACATAGTCCTAGGATATGTTATTTGAAATTGTGACTTGGTCAGCCACAGCACTTTTACCTAGACTAATTAAGATGGTATTAAAAGATTTAAATTTCATGAAAATATTAACAACCTAAGAGCTATGTGAAGTGTATATTGCTTGGCTCTTAGCACAGTTCTGTGCACATAGCTATTGGCTAATGCAAAGCAATAAAAGCTACAAGTAGTCATATTTGACTCTTAATTGATTTCTTAGCAAAATGAGTACAAAACAAATCAGTATTAAAATAGTTGAAACAGAAACCCACTCTCTCTCCTCATATAAGGGCCAGAAACTCATTAGGGAGAAAGTTTTGTGGCTATAAAAAGAGTTTTGTGCACCCAAACATTCCCTAACTAAAGACTTGCCTTAAGTAAGTATATCTTAAAATATACCTTCTTTTGTAGTCCTTGACTATTACCAAGCATAAAGCTTCATAGCACTGAAAATTAGATGAAAAGAAAAAGGTCAGGAAAAAAATAATGTTAACTCTAGATAAACTGAGGATGACATCAATCGGACTAAATTTTTATATGTTTTATCCTGAATAATCCAATTTTACAATATTGATTTATTTAACAAGGAAGTTTAGAATGTTCTAAAAAAGCCTATTTATATTGTAAATAAACAAAACATACTTTTTAAAACATTGAGATTGATTCAAATTTGCATGCTGTTAACATAATCTGTATTTTCCATCTTGCCCCAAATCCAATGAAATGAGAGAAAATATAATTTTATAAAATACTAAATCATTGATAACAGAAAACAAACAAAAAGTACAATTAAAGGACTGATTATTTTGACCATTTCAGGAAGATGAGAAACTGAGAGAAACTATTCAGTAGAAAATAGGGGTACAAAACATTTGCAGAAAAAGATGACCTTCAAGGTAAGAAAATGTCCAGGTAATATGCAAAGTCAGAGTCAACAAGAGAGCTTTAAGGCAGTTCAAAGAGTGAGTCCCTGCAGAACTGCATTTTGAGCAATTGTACTATCCAGCGTCTTGTACTGAACAGTGGGCAGCAGTGATATTTGCTTGTGCATCAAGATGGGATACAGGCACTGAGAGCAGAGAGATGTAAAAATGAGCCCAGATAATTAATGGCTCTCAGGAGAGGCAACAAGCCCTCACCTTCAACATAAAAACTATCAGAATTCTCAGAACTCTAGAATTCTCAGGATAATACATCCCGATCTCGTACATAATTACCAGAGGCAGGATAAGACATGTTGAAATACCATCCACAGACCGGTCAGCAGAAATTCACAAATACAAAACTTATATACTACCAAGAATCGTCAAATAGTTGAGGAAAACTAGCACTGTGAAACTCTTCACACATAAGAACCTGAAGAAACACACTTCTTATTATCAAAATTGGTTACTAGGCTACAAACGGAACAGAATGATAAATGGTCTGAGGGAAAATGATTTTTAATCTCAAATTTTGTACTTGGTTAAATTAGCATTCACATGTGAGGGGAAAATACAACTATTTTCAAAGACATTTGGAATTAAAATCTAAAATAGACTTCTGGTCTCTGTTTAGAATGTAGAAATCTGGCAAAGTCATTGTGCCCACCAACCAGAAGAAGAAGCCAGAAAATCTTAGTAAAATTAACTTCCTTTAATTTCATGTTCTGATTGGTTTTGTCAGCTATATCTCTTATCGTATTAGTTTCCTATGGCTACTGTAACAAACCACCACAAACTTGGTGGCTTAAAACAACAGAAATTTATTCTCTGATAGTTCTGGCAGCCAGAAGTCTGAAATCAGTTTGAGCTGAAATCAAGGTGTTGTTAGGGCCAAACTCCCTCTGGAAGGCCTAGGGGAGAATGTGCTCCATGTTTATTCCAGCTTCTGATGACCGCCAGCATTCATTGGCTGGTGGCCCCATCACTCCAATCTCTGCCTCCATGATGACACAGGAGAGAAGCCCTTCTGTGTGTCTTCAAATCTACCTCTGGTTTCCCTGTAAGGATACATGTGATTGCATTTAGGGCCAACTCTAATAATAATCCAGGATAATGTCCTCAACTCAAGATACTTAACCACATCTGCAAAGACCCTCTATCCAAATAAGGTAGCAATTACAGGATGCAGGTATTAGGACATGATATTTTGCGGGACCATTATTCAGCCTACTACACGTATCATTTGATTTCTTCGTTGTTTTGGCATTTTATTTTGAGGCTCACTTTGAGTGGAAAGTCTTTATCTTCGTTGTTGTTGTTTTCTTCTTCATTTCTATCAACTCTTCGTTTTCATCACTTTTAAGTTACCTGTCCCTGGATTCTTCATCCTAACCAGGTCTCACAGTGGCAACTGGATTTTCTGTCCCATTATGATATTTGCAATATCACAGGCACATGCACGGTTTCTAGTCATAAGGTTGGTAGCTTCCCTGACTGGAAACTTGTTAAAAGCAGTAGCCAGTTTGTGGTTTGCCACTGCTTAAGATATATTTTTTATCGCCTTTCTTTCTAGTGTGGGGAAGCCTAAATCAGGCCCATATCTCAAACAGTTTTTTACTCTGTCTGAGTGGACTACATTCATTGCCCTTTACTACAATTGTGGAAATACTTTTTCTTGCTTTAGGATACAGAACCTATCAGGACTATGCCATGCTTTGTGTTTCTGATCTATCTAGTCTACAGAGGTATTTCTTTCATTTGGAACCTTGCTGTGTCATTTGTTGTTGTTGTCATCTATGTTCATATTATACTTGGCTTTGCCATGTATTTGTTGTGACACAGAGGGTTGTGTCATGACCTAGACTTACCATGTCATCTGGACCAGAAATTCTAGTTATCTTCACTGTCTTGTGTTCATTACTTGTATTAATTTGAAAAAAAAAAAAACTAATATTATGAATTTTCACAAATTATCCTGGTTGAAATACACTCATGTTAATGTCAGATAGATATTCCCTTAAGTGTTCCACTGTAATTTAGCATTAGTTATGGACATTTAAAATGCTGTCATAGCATTTGAGAAAATACTGGTGAAAATCCAGTTCTCCAGAAGTTGCCAAGATTCTCACACAAATAAGTAATATAAAGCAGTTGTTTTTTCTCCCCTGGGAGCCAAATAAAAGGTTATTAATTAACATTTGAAACCCAACTTTGATAATAAATTCATAACCATGCCACCTATCATTCATAGCTATCATAACAATATATAGATTATAGAGAAGCATCCCTTGAAGAAATATATTCTACAGTACAAATCCATGAGCACTGGGATATATGACCATCTCCAAAGGACACAGTTATGCCACTAAATTCTCAACATCAATCATAAAGTGAAAGATGCAAATGGTCATGATAATTTCGAAGTTTACTGCTAGACACTAATGGTTGAACAAAGATTAGATAGTATATCACAGATATTAAAATATAAGCACCTTGAAAAAATTCTCCTTTATATGTTTTTGATGGTGGATCTTTGTATCAGATATGACTGATAAACTAAATATATATATATAATATATATACACACACACACACACACACACACACACATACACATTAGTACTAAAGTAAAAGTCAATTAAATTTGACAACCAAGCAAAATTGTTTTAAATTATTTGAGTGTACATTTCTATGTGCCTATGCAGGCTAATTCAGGATATACACACAGCTCAAAAATTACAAACATACACTCTAAAAGAGAGACATAATATTTTTCAGGAAATGAGCAAAAACAACTTATAAACACTGGTTTTGTGATTTAGAGAGTGCTATCTACGTTGTTCAACAGATTGATGTGATAAAAAGACTCTGAAGGGTGTTGCAATACCCCTAGATCCAGACTAAGTACAAATACATGATAAAGTTGAAAAATGATAATCTCTCCATATATTTTAATGCCAGTTAATTTCAAAATTAATTTAAATATGGTCAAATGTTCAGCTAAAGAGGTATTGTGATTATAATCAAATGCCTTCTCAAAGAGCCTCAAACTCAACTATAATTACTGAATTAAATTTTTATGATTTTAGGGGCCAGCCTGGTGGCATAGCAGTTAAGTTCACGCATTCCACTTCAGTGGCCCAGAGTTCACCAGTTCGGATCCTGGGTGTGGACCTACTCATCGCTCATCAAGCCATGCTGAGGTGGCGTCCCACACAGAACTAGAACTACAACTAGGACATACAACTATGTACTGGGGCTTTGAGGATAAGAAAAAGAAATAGAAGACTGGCAACAGACGTTAGCTCAGGGCCAATCTGCTTCTTCAAAAAACCCTAATATTTCTGCATATGACACTTTACCAAGCTACTGAAATTCAAAAAAATATGATTTTATTTATTTTGATCGTCATAAGATATTTAAATTTTCCCTCTTGAAAGGTGCACAAAATAACTTTTAAAATGTACCTTTATCCCAGGATATTCCAACATTTAGAGGCTGGGAGATAAAGGAATCAATCCACAAGTGAGACTGAAAAATATCAGTCAGTGAGAGTGAAGGAAAATCAAAGTAGGGTAATGTCCTCAAAGAGAAACTTGAGTAAGTAGATGAAGATAGAAATGCAAATGGAGGAGTTGATAGAAGGCTTTGGTTGGATGTACAGACTTTTCATAATAACTGGAGCAAAGGCCGAAGAGATGATCACAGAAGCAGGCAGGTGGGTTATGTGGTGTTGGGAGTTTGGGGAATTTCTCTTCCAAGTGTGTGTATTATCTCACTTAAATAGAAAATATGTCATTTGCTGAGAATGAAGATTGGAGAGGTAGTTGTGGAGATTTTCGTTGAGAGGAGAGCATGTAAAATAGAGATCTATCAGAACGGGAGAGTACGTAAAGACTGGACTTTTAGTATGACTGCTCCTTATGAGCAAGACACAGATTTGGAAGAGTCCTATTTGGAATATTAGGTGCAGAATGTGGTGACAGACCTGAGAAAAAGGGAAAATCTTTTATTGAGATTAATATGTAACCTGATTGATACAGAAAATAACTTCCCCAAATATGTAAAGTTATTTTTATCATTCTTCAGAGAGATGCCTGTATTTTGTTTTGTTTCTTCTTCAGTGTTTTATTTGTCAGAAATACTGATGACTCAAGAAAAGGGAATTAAATGGGAGTTCTGGGGAAAATTTAAATCTCCCCGTCAAAATATCCACCATGCAACTGCAAATCAATAAAACATTAAATATTTGAACCTCTAATATGTCCTAGGTATCAAGGTGAGATTTACAAAGGGAGCTTCATGAATAGGAAAAATATTCCGCAAATAGTCGATTAAGCCCCATTTATCTTTTTCACTTGTCAATTTCCTAATCACATTATACTTTGCAAATGGAGACTATCAAACTGAGCAGATTGTTTGAGATCTTCTGGTAGTAAATATTTATAAATTGGCTAAACATGAATAAAATTCTAATATTGAATTAGATCCTGAGCACCTTACATAATTTTGAGTTGGAAATTAATTGTAATAAAATGAAACACTTAACCAATAAGCATACCTAGCCATCTGCACTTGTCTTTCATCTGTAACCAGGAGATATCATTAGAAATGCCGACGAAAGCTTTCTTTAAAAGAAAGAAAAGAAACTTTGTGTCCTCCTTTAGTTAGATTTGGCATGGTTTCCATTTTGATGGATCTATTGTCTAATGTTGCCTCTTTGCGATGAGTAGCATGAGGTCACTACTTTAGTCTGTCCTTTGAAGTTGAATTTTTCTTTTAAACTCTGGTTTTAGTAAAATATCCTCAGTGACTTGTAGGGCTGTGCATTCTTATGGGGCCACAGTGCTTAGGGTTGTCATAAAAATTGATTATTTTTTTGTAATTATCTAAGTGTGCGAGGTAGTCTTTTAATCAGTTAAAACATATTTTAGAATCACAAGAAAGGATTGTTTTATTTTTTAAACCTGAAGCTACACAAGCGTTTGAAAATCAGTTTAATAGTATTTGTTTTCCTCTGCTTCACGAACACTGTCAGAAAACATGAAAGCAGTATAAATGCAATGTTTGTCCAAAAGCTGAGGAGTAGATACACAGAACTGGTATTGGCCTTTCCAATGTTCTGTCTGAGTTAATTAAATGCTTGTTTGGTTTTCTTGATCTGATGGTGTGGGGCTTATATATTGTTTCTTTAAAAGAAAACTTTCCACCTATAAATCTGAGAGAGGGAGAAAGATGAAGATGAAAGCACTTTTTCCTTCTACAACTCTCAGAGAGTTGCTGTGCCACAAAAAAAGTTCAAAGGATCATTGTAAAAAGTGACAGGAGCATAAAGGGATATCCACAAACCTCAATAGTTATTTTGTGGAATGTACTCAAAAATCATACTCTGAGAAGCTATCTGTTGTTTTGAACCCTGCCGTCAACCTCAATTACTTTTATTTAGAATTAAGAACACCTCTCTAATAATTAAACCATGGATGTGTACATTGGGTTTTTGGATTCCTGTTTTATTTGTGTTTACAGAAAGAGTTTACCACGTTAGCTACCACATTACCACGTGGTTAAGACACATATTTTAATTAATAAATTTTATTCAATTTTGAAAAAACTTTCTTCATTTTGCCTGTTACTCAAGGCATAAATTACTATCCCAACTTAGAAAATATGAAGTTGAAGGTAAGTTAAGTACAATATAAGTCATTCATTCATACATTCAATACATATTTATTGAGTACCTACTAGGTACTAGGTACTCTCTAGGTCCTATGGCCTAGAAAGTTGAGTATGAGTTCAGTGGGGAAGGATTTCCTGGTAGAAGGTACAGTATGAGCAAAGATCATGTAGGAAGAATGGCAAATACTTCAAGGTGGCTAAAATATGGAAGGTGCAATTGTAGGACTGTGATGAGAAAAGATAATAATTGAAGAATTTGATGCTAAGGAGTTTGAACCTTATCTTATAAGCAAAATGGACACATTGAAAGTTTCTAAGGCTCTTCAGTTTCCTAAAAGACAGATTTGTCTAGTTGAAAAATAAATCTGGCAGCATTGTGTCTGCTGCCCGGAATGGGGGATATGGGAGACTACAGACATATTATGAAGCTTTGGAATAGTTTAAGGAGATTCTGATGATGAAATTGTTTCAATGTTGATGGAAAGTAGAGAATAGACTCTGGAGACATCTAAGACATAGGTGGGATTTGCTGACATATTGCGTATGCAGATGAGAAAGAGAGAAACCAGTATTAGCTCTGATCTCTGGAGGTGCTTTAATTGAAAATTTGGTAAAGTCATGAGAAAGGATAGAAACATAGGAAGATGAGGACATTTGGGGGTGATTATAAGAAGTCTGATTTTTGATATATTGTGGTTTTTGTGTTGGCCTGTTGACAGGTAGTGGAAAATACAGGTTTGTACTTCAAGATACTGTTCTGGGGAAAAAATACAGAATTTGCTCTTATTGTTATTTAGGTATAATCAAAGTTACAAAAATTAAATTAAACAAGGAGGGAGATTGCATACTAGAATAAAAGAATAGAACTCTAGGGAACATTTATTTAATGAATAGATAGCAGAAGAGGAGTGAAGAAAAGGAATTTAAAAGCAGGTACAAGTTAAGTTATGCAGGATAGAGATGTATTATAAAGGCTAAGGAAGGAGACGGCTTCAAGAAAGAAGCAGTTGAACAATGACAAAGACAATGTGATCAAGTACAATGAATAAAGAAAAGCAGTCACTGATTTTAGCAAGGATGACGTCCTTAATAAAGATAGGAGAGAGACTTTCAGTAGATGTTTGAATCAAACATTCATTGCAGCAAGATGAGTAGCAAGAGCAAAGTGAAATCTGGGCAGCATTTAGATGACCAAAGGGAGAGAGAAGGTCATTTGCAGAAAAAGGAATAATTAAGCAGGGAGTAATATAGGAAGGTTAAGAAACAAACGTATTCAGAAGACTTCTGTTGCCTGCATATTCCTTTCTCTCATCTTCTAATGAAGAAACATCCTTCTATTGGGAAAAAACTCCTTCCTGCTGTCATTCTGGTTGATTCTGGCAGTAGTTCTAATCCAGGGCACGTTGATTGGGTCTGAACAACCCAGAGTCCTCTCTTTTCTGCAGTTACTGGCTTGGGGGAAGAATGTCTGAAGCTACCTATGTCCACGCCAGGTCCAGTGTGGAACTAGATGACACTTGGTGGAAGCAAGTTTGGCCAACACACAGAGGGAAGTAGAATGAAGAGACTGGAAGAAAGATGTTCTCATTTAAGCCTCTGGGTACAGTTATGTCTAACACTAGTTCTCTCTTTGGTCTTCAAATTTATGAACCAATAAATTTCTACATATACTTACACTAGTTTGCATTGTCATTTGCCATCACCAGAATCCTGATACTATACCTGGTGTCAAATAGCTACTATAAAAAAAAGTAGATTAACAAAACAGGGTAATTACAATGAATGGAGTAAATTCATAATACAACAGATGGAGAGAGTAAGGAGGGAGGGGATCCTATCACCAGCAGGTGGGAAGTATATTCTTGAAAAGAAGTAGGGGCATTTCATAGTCTGAGGGGGCAAAAAGATGAAACAAAGTATTTCTATCAACAAAACAAAGGGAGGGAATTCAAGCATATAAAATAGGGTTTAAATCAAGATCAGCAGAATGATAAAATAACCAGTTGGTCAAATCATTCCAAGCAGTCAGCTCCTCAATTCTGAGCAAATTCCCTTTCAAATAGGTAATTTGCCCAATTTAGTAGCATGTATCTATTCTAGTTGATTCATCAAGATATTGATACAACTTAAGTATACGCAACTTTAGTAAAATTCTTTGTACTGCCCATCCCCCCCAAACATATACACACAGGATAGCATTACTAAGTTTTTTGAGCCATTTCATCACCTTTTTTATTTTCTGACAAGGAGAACTAAATATTTTCTTAATAATACACCTGATGAAAACTCTACTTTTCACAACACTAATAATTTTGGAATCAAACAGGGAAACATAATGAAAAAGGATGTGTGGAAAAAGTGACAAATGAAGTACAAAGTCTGATTCCTCAGGGTGAAAATAGAGCTCACCTTGAAGTTAAATGAGGCATCAATGTTAGGATAACATTTGTGGGAAAGGGATTCGTGCAAGAGGAACTTTGGAATCACTTGGACTGTACTTGCTACTTTGGTTTCATATGTAGAACAGTTTGTTAGAGAAAAAAGTTATAATTATTAAATCCACATCTTTGTAACTGGAAAGGATCATTGATATGTAGTCCTTGCATAGTTCTTGCTGAGGTATATTTATTTATAGTCAATGCTACTTGGAAATTTGGGAGTCCACATATTTGTAATATTGATAACATCTGACAATGCAGTCACTCAAAATTCTGAAATGTAAATATGACTTTTATCATGAAGAACAGTTCTTTTTTCCTAGCTGTCTGAGAATGGGAAAAAAGAAAATATAAGTCAACCTCAGTGCTGGACTGGTAATATAAGAAATAACAACAACAGGGGTGTTAGGGCAACTATTTTGGTGGCTTGTTCAAGACAAATAGGCAAGTTGCTCAGAAGAGGAATAGATATGGCCCTGTTCTAGAGGTCAGTGAAAGCCCTGAATGATACCTTCAAGAATCTATTTGCAAACCTTAAATCCTCTGACAAATAGTGGGGGGAAAAAATCTAAGCATAGACAGTAGTAGAATACTTGCATCAACTACTTGTACTCCTGGCTTTAGAGAATCCATAATGCTATCACTTCTCCCATTAGCCGAAATGTCTGCTGTGAAGCAGAGTGACCAGAGGTCTCTCCCTAAAAAGACTGCAATATGGAAACTTACTCTGAAGCCTTAGTGAAAATTAATGTGTACCCACTCCAGGGCTGGTTTCCGTTTCTGCCTGGAACTATTGCCAGGGATCAAGGAAGAAACAGATGGAAGGTGACACTGTAGACAGAGGATGTATTACTCCTGTTACTCCTGTTTCTTAATTAAAGTAGAAAAATAATCTGTATTTTCATGAAATGTTGCTATTTTCTCAGTACAATTATTATTGTTTTAACATTGTATCATTTTATTCTTTCAAAATACCCTATAAGAGAATTTTTTTTCAATAAACGTAAATAGAATGACACAATAAATTATAGCAATGCAAGTAAGGACAGAATTCTGTCTTCTTATATTCTTTTAAATATAAACTCCTTAACTTGGTATGAATGCCCTTAACCAGTTAGGGTCTGACCTAAATTTCTCCCAACAACTACATTTGAACACAAGCTTCAGCTCTATGCAAAGTAAATTTTGAGTGCCTCCTTAGTATCCCCTCAGTTCCACACCACTCCTTTCTAACTTTGTTCCCACTGCCTCAGACATCCGTTTTGTGACTATTCATTTATTTGCTATAATAATTTATTACAAGTCACAAACACACAAATACACACTTGTCCTGTGACTTTTATAATCTACGATCCTGGAAAATAAATTCAGGGCCAGATGCTGCTTGCCATTTTGTCTATCTATCATCAATTGTAGCAGTCCTTCTTCTTACTCTGGAGATGACCTCCTTATTCTTCTCAACCCTGTACTTTAGGCAGCCCCTACAAATCAATAGGACATGGTGCTTGAGCTAAAAACCATTTATCATTCTAGATCCAATTCTATATCCTATACACCAGAATAAAATAATTACTTCATTAAGTACAAAGCTATGATATGGGAGGGCACACAAAGAGCTTCTGGACGCTGACAATATTCTGTTTTTTTGGTTTAGAGATGGGAGGATGTCAAAGATAAACGGTAAAGTTGAACACATCCTTGGAACATCCTAATGTGGATGTGTAGGTGGCAGATGGATGTTCAGGACTGAAGCCCCCAAACAAATTCTAAGTTAGGAGGATAGATTTGGGATTCCCCAGTGTAAAAAGTGAAGAAAAATCATGGGTATGGATGAGGTCACCCGCAGATCACATAAAGTGGGAAGAAGAGAGCGACAAAGGCAGAATCTTAGAAAATATTCCTGATATTTAAGGGACACTAGGGGAAAACAGGTCTATGTGTGAAATCAAGAAGGGACTGTTAGCCAATCAGAAGAAAGAGGAGAAGCTAAGCAGAGATTAAATCTCCAAGCTGGAGGTGGTGGTCAGAGTCAAATGCCAAAGCCAGGTCATTTAAAATAAGAATCAAAAGTGTACATAAGCTTTGGAAACATGAAAGACGTTGGCATTGTTAGCTTTCAGTGGCATGTGGCCCCCAGGGAGAGACTGCATTAGGCTGAGATACTTGATACAGTAAAGACAGTGAGTGCAGGCTGCTGTCTCAGATGGTTGTGAAACAGAGTGTAGGGCAGAAGTGGAGGGAGATGTGTTAAACCTGAAGGCATTTTGCATTTGGAGGAGGCTTGGCCATGTTCACATGTAAAAGGAAAATCTCCACAAGATTATAAACGGGGATCAGTTAGTAAAGCAGAGGCAGAAGTGGAATAGGGTCACTAACATAAAGTTAACTTTGAACAGTAAGAGGGACATGGGAGGTAGGTGTGGATGTGGATAAAAACACATTTGTAAGTGACAAGGAGGAAATTGAGGAAGCTTTTGTGTACTGGTCTTCATTTTCTCTGTTAGGTAGGAGGAAGTATTTTTTGCTGATATTGATGATGTGGGTATTCATGGAGGATATCTACATTAGTTTCCTAGGTCTTCCTTAACAAATTACCACAAACTTGGTACCTTAAAATGATAAAAATTTATTTTCTCACAGTCTGGCAGCCAGAAGTCCGAAATCAAGGTGTCAGCAGAGCTGCGCTCTCTCTAAAAGCTTAGGGAGAGTCCTTCCTTGCCTCTTCTAGCTCTGGTGGTTCTTGGTATTCCTTGGCTTTTGGCTGCAAAATTTCAATCTTTGCCTCCATCTTTACATGGCCTTCTCTTCCATCTCCCTGTATGTCTCTTCCCAGGACACTGATTGGATTTAGAGCCCATCCAGATAATCCAGGATGATCTGATCTTGAGATCCTTAACTTAGTAACATCCACAAAGATCCTTTTAAAAAAAATAGGTCACATTCATAGGTTCTGGGGGTTAGGACAGGGATATATCTTTTTTGGGGTCACTAATTCAACTTACAATATCTACTGAATTCTATTTCAAGAAGGCAAACTTGAATACATTACATAATTTTCTTCTCCCATTTCAAATTCATAGACATGATTTTGTCATATATACAAATAAATAAATACTTAGCCCCACTCGAAAACAAAAGGAGTTACTCTAGATGAACCAGTCACTCTAGTGAATCCCTGAGAAATAGAAAGCAAAACAAAAAGAAAAGCCACAGAGCAAACCATAGGAGCAAAATATAGGAGCAACATGATGGTGGTCTATACTGGGAGAATGTGGAGCCTGTGAACAAGAAAGGGCCGAGGAGGAACAAGCAGAGTTGTTAGTTATGGTATCACAGCAGGAGCAGGCAGGTAGGTCACCCTTGGCAACAGTGACGGAAAGTCCTCCAGAAGTGGCAAGTGAGTGAATTTAGGAAAAGAGAGGCATGATGTATCCCAAATAGTGAGCGTTTTGTTGTGAGTATCCACACTCAGAAAACCAACTGCCAAGGGGTGCTGCTCTCTCAGTCACTAACAAAGAGAATGGCCACAGAGCAGCTTTCATGCATCTCTGAACAAACAGAGGAGACGGTCATACAGCACATCTCAGCTATAAAGATAAGCACACAAATAAGCAAAACGATATTAAACAGAACCCTGAAAGAGACAAAACCTAATTAATAGAAAACTTACATGTGTCAAAAGAGTAAACAGCAATCAGACATAGTTTTTAAAATATGTACTTAATATATAAATAATATTGATATTTACAGACAGATATAGGAGGATATCACACCCTCAACAAGAATAGGTAGTTGTGAGACAAGAAATGTTTAGAGATTTTTGAAATGTAAAAACAGAGTTATTGAAATTAAAAAAAAATATACCCAAACCCTGATTATATGGACTAAAAAGGAGCATGAACACAGCTGACGGAGGCCAAGGAGATCTCTAAACGTAACTCCAAAGGTTACATAGATGGAAAGCATGAAAGAGACATGGAAAATAGATGAAGAATTTACACATCCATGTAAACATAATTGTAGTTGCAATAACAGCAAACATTTACATGCTACCTAAAGTATACCAAGCCCTGTTCAAAGCACTTGATATGTACTAATTTATTTAATCCTCACAATAGCCTCTGAAAAAGAGAAGTTAGTCACTCACCCAAGGTCACATAGCTAATACACAGAGAAGTCGGGATAAGGACCTTAGCAACCAGGCTCCAGAGAGTATCTCTTAATCATTATGCTAAACTGCCACAGCATGAAAATAACAAACATGGACAGGAGGCACCATTGAATAGTGACAGCAGAGAAACTCCCACAACTGAAGAAAGATCCCCGACTTTTCTGGGAACAAAAACAATAAAAAAATAAAGCAAACCAAAATGACAAATGACCCATCTCTCCTCAATATTTTCTTTCTTTTCTAGGGTTCCAGGCGAATCAACAAAGTTGACAAGGAGAAACGAATGTTGTGTGTTTTGGTAATTCACAAGGTGATTTTATTCCTTTAAAAGATTTTTCTAAAGCCACCTTCTTCTTTACAATTAGAGTTAATTAGGGAGAGGTACTTAAGTCCTAGGGTTGCATTTTCCAAAAACATTTCTACTTAATCAACATGAAGATATAAACACAAGCATTATAATGGACCCAGAGAGAGTGACTCAGATGGATGAAGGGAGGATTCAGATGACTAAGCTATAGAATATGATACCTCGTTATAAATGGATCTATACATTTTCTTTCTGTCTTCACCTGTATTTGATTCTCCAACTACAAAGAGTGTTGCCTTGCCTATGGGAACACTATTTATTTATTCAGCCTATCTGATTTTTCCTAAATTATTTTGTTATAATGAAACTATGTAGCTGAACTTACTTATGCTACCATGACTTATGCTACCACAGCCGCACTGACGTGGCTAAAAGTTCATTTTCATTAGCCCAGGAGGACAGGATCCCGAGCAATTAAAGGGAAAAAAGATATACTTAATGGGGTATTGTCCAAGGCGGGCAACTTTGGATGGGGTGACTTGATGAGATATCGCCCTCTACATAATGCACCTAAAAAAGTGTAGAGCTTCTCACTGAAAAAAAAGAAAAGTGATTAGAAACAAGAGTAGTAACTCTTTTCATATGTAAAGGGAATTACTGTTAGCATAATTTCGTATACTGTTAGAATAATTTCATACACAACACAACAAGGTATGGACATTAGACATGATGAAATTAGGATTCAGAGATTAGGTTTATAAGAGACAAAACCAACATGAACTGAAATTGTGATTCCTCTCCCAGTATTTTTTCCACTACATCATGAAACATAGCATTTTATTTAGGAACGATGATGCATAACTTTACATATAATATGCTAGTTTCAAAGCAAATTTTAAAAGAATTCATAGAAGGATATTCGACAATTTCCTTCAGGAATTAATTCCAGAATTTAACGTCACTGTGTAATTGAGGGAAATTTCTCCTGCTACAGGAGAGAATACAGCCTCTTAGTTCAGGTTATTATGTGCATTTTTAATTAAACTCAGCAAGTTGATGAGAAGAAAACGTCCTAAAATTTGTTCTTTAATGAGCCATTTTATAGAGTACTAACACACTAGGAGCAGCAGCGACTTGTCTAACTCAATCACCTAGTCCACAATGGCATTTTAAGTTTCATATACATATGCTATTGTTTTAAAATTAATTCTGATATCTATCATAAATTAAAAGTAAGCTAAAACTGCGGCTGGCCTAGGGGCGTAGTGGTTAAGTTCGTGAGCTCTGCTTCAGCAGCTTGGCGTTCGCAGGTTCAGATCCCAGGCATGGACCTACCCACCGCTTATCAAGCCATGCTGTGGCAGGCGTCCCACGTATAGAGTAGAGGAAGATGGGTATGGATGTTAGCCCAGGGCTGATCTTCCTCAGCAAAAAGGGGAGGATTGGCAACAGATGTTAGCTCAGGGCTGGTCTTCCTCACACACACACACACACAAAAAGTAAGCTTAAATTAAACATATGCAGTTTAGAGAATAATACTTTTAAAAGCACCTATGTAAGCCCCACCTGACTTAAGAAAGTGAATATGATCAGTTCCCAGCACTATAAAGGTCTCTGTTCTACCCAACTGCACTACTACCTGTGTGTAGATCCTTCACCTGACTTACACTGTAATTTTACCACCTATATACATAAGCCTAGACAATATGCTGTTGCTTCACATGTTTTGGAGATGTATGCGAATGGAATCATACCCTTATTCTTCTATGAGTTGGCTTTGTTTGCTCAATAACATGTTTTTAAGGTTCATCCATCTGGATGTAGTAGTGATAGAATCTTTATTCTCAAATGCTTTACAGTATTTCACTGTATAACTCTTCCTCACTACGTTTTGCCAGCCACTTTTGATAGCTTATTTGGGTTGTTTCCAATCTCTTGCTATTACAAACAATTTTGATAAGAATATCTCCTTGTAAATATCTCTTAAGGCAAATGTGCAAGAGTTACTCTAGTCTACATGCATGGGGATAGATTTGGCTGGTCACAGAGCCTACCAGTAGCTAAATTGTTTTTAGTAAAAATAACTAAAGTGATTTTTATCATTGAACTCATCCTAACATTAATATTGAATAAATTTTTAATTTATGCAATTTGGCGGGTATGTTTTGAAATCAGGTTGTGGTTTTAATTTCAAGTTCCCTGACTACTATTAAAGTGTAAGCTTTTAAAAATTAAGTTTATGAAACATTTATATTTCCTCCTCTCCAAAATGCCTATTCATGTTTTTTACCCATATTTTATGAATCATCTGTTCTTACTGTTTGTATTCTGAATATTACTTATCTGCCAGTTGTAGATCCCAGAAATATCTCTTATGGATTATTATTTATATTTTCCTTATCTGTGAGGTGTCTTTTGATAAACACAAGTTCTTAGTTTTTTATATCAAACTTATCAATCTTTTCCTTTGGACTATGTACTTTTTATGATTTGATTAAAAATTTTTCTCCACCACAATTACAAAGATCATTCCCTACAGCTAAGCAATAAGTCTTCAATCTATCTAATATTTATTTGCATAGAGTGTGAGGTAGGAATCCAATTTCATTTTATTATTCAAATAGATGATCACGTTTCCCAATATTATTTACTGAATAGACTCTCCTTTCCCCACTGACCTGTGATGCCCACTCTGCTATAAATCAATTTTGCATCCATTCATGGGATGATTTCTGAGCTCGCTATTTTATTCATTTGTTTACTTGTTTATCTCGTCATCAACACCACATTATAATTTTTTATAAAACTCGATGCTTAAACGAAAGTTTCCTCACCTTATTTTTCTTCTTTAATAGTGCCCTGGATAGTTTTGGTCTTTCATTGTTTTATATAGAATCACTTTACCAAATTCCACAAAAAATACTGTTGAGATTTTTGTTTTTAATTTGACAGGATATTTTAAGTTGAGGGAGTATTGGCACATTTATATCACTGAAATTTTATGTATGAGAACATGTTTCTTTTATTTAGGTGATCTTAGATATCTTTCAATAAAATTGTATACATTCCTCTCCTCAAAAGTTCACTCATTTCTTGTTAGTTTAATTCTTAGGTAGTTCATATTTATGATGTTATTGCAACTTTTATCTTTTAATACAATTATATTCTCCAACTGATTTTTACTGTTGTAAGGAAATGCAGTTTTCTTTTGAATATTGATATTATCCTGTAACATGACTAATTTTTAAAATTAATTCTAATAGTTCAATTATGTTATCTGGATATAAGGACAATATTGTTTCTTCCTTTCCAATTTTTATACATTTTTTTTTTAATCTCATTGCAGTAGCTTAGGTCTTGAATGTAGTGTTAAATAGAAATTGTAATAGCAGAAACAACTGACTTGTTCCTTGTTCCTAATTTTAAGGGAGAGTTTTCAACATATACCATTAATATGATGTTCATTATACTCAGTAAGAATAATTTACTGTGCTGAGGAAGTTCCCTTGTACTTTTAGTTTCCTAAGAATTTTTATCCTGAATGGATAATGAATGTCAAATTTTTCCCCCTACATCTACTACAGGAATAATGAGGTGAATTGCATTAATTTGTTTTCTAGTAATAAATGAACTTTGCATTCTTGGGATAAATCCAGCTTAGATTATATATTTTTCTTTTGTAAAGTGGAGTTAGATGCAAATAATGTATTTGGTATTTTTGTATCTGTTCATGAATTATTTGGGCCTGTAATTTCTCTTTTTGTTTTTATATTCTTCTGTTTTTGTTATTGACTTTTCTTTTTTATACGGTCTGGAGGAGCTTGTATAATATTGAAATTATCTGAAAAACACTTGCCTTTGAAACTACCTGAATCAGGTATTATCACAACAAGAACGATTTTTTAAAATGTGTTCATTATTCTGATGGTGACGGAACCGTTCAGATTTACTATTTCTTCTGGAGTCTGGATGAGTTAAGTTCTTATAAGAATTTATTCATTTTATCTAAGTTTTTATATGTATAAAATCTTCATTGTGTTCTTTCATTAGGTGCATAATACCAACAGCATCTCTAGTCATATCTATTTTGTGTTTTAAATTAGTGTACATTGGGTACCTTTTTTGTTAATCATCCAGGGCATTATAAGTTTTATTAGTTTAATCAAATAGCCCTCTTTTGGCTCTGTTGATCCTCTCTGTTGCACTTTTTATTAATTTTTACTTTTTATATTTCCTATTTTTAACTTTCTTTGAATTACCCTCTTGTTTTTTTAAAAAAATTCAATTTCTTAAGTTGGATACCTAGCTTATTAACTTTAGCCTTATTTCTCTTCTGAATTCAGCTCTTAAACTCTAGATTTCCTTTTCAGTACTACCTTAGTACAGAAGTTTTGAAATGCAGTAATTTTATGTTTATTCAATTATAAGTAAATATTCCCTTTATTAATTTTGATGTTTCCTTTGAGTCACAAGAATTTAGATGTAGTTTAAAAATTTTTCCTATATGTGAAAATTTCTAGTTGAAACTTATAATTGATTTCTAATTTAATTCCATTGTGATCAGACTGCCCATTTTAATCTCTTTACTATTTAAACCGTTATAGTCTTTACATCTTATTCTTTTAGTGATTACCTCAGCTATTTTATCATGCACTCTAAACTAACGAATCACTAAAGTTAATTAGTATATTTACTCTTCTCCTGAACAAAACAAAGACATATATGTAAGCTTGAATCACACCCCCTCCCACCTTACCTGTTTCTTTTGCCTTGTGTTTTTGTTCCTACCACATTTAAAATGTATCATTACTATTTTAGATAGTGATGTTTTTTAGAATTTATGCACACATACTTCAACATACTTTTTTCTAATTTATTATACTTCAGACTTTATTTCTATTATCATTTTTCTTATTCCTGAAATTCATTCTTTGGAATTTAACTTAGTGAGAGTCTATATGCAGTAAATTCTCTAAATGCTTATTTTTTCCCTTAAGAATGCCTTCATTTGGCCCTTATTCTTGAAAGATAATTTTATTGAATCTAAAATTCTTGTTAAACATTTATTTTTTTCAACACATTAACAATAATTTTCCATTGCTTTTTTGTCCTCTATTCTTGTTTCTGAGAAGTCAGCCATCAGTCAAATTGCTGTTCCTTTTTTAGGTAAATTGCCCTTTTTCTCTGCTTGTTTTTATGATCTCTCTCTCACTCTTTCAATCTTCTCTCTCTCTGTGTCTTTTTGATGATTTTAAATGTAGATTTTATTTTTTGCTTGGATTTGCTTTGCTCCTACTTCTGAAAAATTCTGTGTCTCAATAATGTTGGAAATTTTTCAGCTGTCATTTCTTTGTATATAGACTTTTCCCCATTGCTCATGTTAATTCTTTCTGGAATTCCAAATAGACACACCTTATATTGTCTGAACCTACCCTCTATGTCTCTTCTTTTTTTCATATTTCTCAGACAAAAGAAATGAATGAATGTGATGAATCTGTGATGAATTCAGAGTAATTTCTTCAAGTCTATCTTTTTCAATTCTTTCTTAGGCCATGGTTAATCATTCATTGAGATTTCTTTTTAATTTTAATTAAAATATTTTTCATTTCTTGAAGTTTATTTTTATTTTTCAAATATTACTGAGTCTCTTTTTACTTGCTTGTATTTTCAAGATTCTCTTTCATTAAAAAAAATCCTAATCCTAATTAAGTTTATAATTTGGTGTATGAAATTTTCCAAGTCTTACATTTTTGTGGGTGTGAGTCTAGTGTTTGTTTTATTCTCTCTCATTCATGGAGACTTTTCCTTGTCACCCTTCACAACTCTTGTCTATCGGTTGTTCATTCTCTTCAGAACTTTAACTTGGATATTATGTGAGGTCAAAGTTTAAGTTGCCATTCCTCAAGAGAAGTGTTGCATTTACCTGTGTTAGTTGCCTGACAATATTTTAAAATAAGTAAATTTGAAGTTCTTCATATCATAAAGATTGTAAATTACAATCTGCTGAGAAGGAGGGCTTAATTTTCAGGGTTCTCCCCCCGCCCTCCTAGCATCAAGGGATGATGGACAGAGTTCTTTGGAATGCTTTTGGTCCATACTTTGTAGTACTTAATTTTTTACCCTTCTTTCCACCTTGACCACCACCCCAACCACCACCACACTAAGAATGGAAACATTATGTTCCAGGTTTATCTAGACTCTATACTTATTACTCCCTAGTCTTTATTTTTTGTCTCCAGGTCCTGTGAAGTTGTTTTTAAAAAGGTCAAGGTCTTCAGGATTCCACAAAATTCTTCAGGTGAAGACCATCTTTGATCATTGCTTTCCAGACTTTCAGCTTTCCTCATATTTTGACCTTTGTGGATTTCTTATTTTTGTGCAATTTCAGCAATTGGGGACTTTTATTTTATCCAGCATTATCATTAGGAGGGTTACGTGGTGTATCTAGCAAAACGTAATATCTGAAAAGGAAGTACTTACACCATTTTTCAAATATATTAATATATTAACACTCATGTACAATGTAACATTAAAATAGATTATTTTTGCAAAGTACTTGGCAGAGTGCTTGACATGCAGTAAGTTTTGAAACGTTTATCTATGTGTGATCATTATAATCAAGATGTGGTAACATATTGAATCCTCTATTTGCAAGCAATATAGAAAATTCTGAGAGATCACGTATATTACTCCAGATTTCACAACTTTTGAATATCACAAGCATTACCGTGTTGAAAAGAGCATTATAAATATGCAGACTTCTGTTACATTATCTAGACAATTAAAATAGTTTGATTAGATAATTTGTCAATCCTGATTTTCCTCCTTTTAACTATGCTATAAAAAAATGAAAGCATTGAAGGAAGTTAAAAAGGATGGTAAAATAGGAGCTGTAATCTTTTATCCTCTTAATTTATTATACAATAGATGTGTTAAAGCTAGTTAAAATGTAAACACTTTGCAATTTACATTTTATGCATTTGGAAGTATAAAAAGCTGCCCTGACATTTTATACTGGAAAATACTTTCGAAGCATTGATCCTTGGTTTATAGCTGCAGCATGTATTTACCATGTGAATTTTTGACTCCAAAATAAATACATATCGTATGTTCAATAGCAATGGAAAACTGAAGTTAAAAAAAGCAAAATTATGACTTTTTCCTCTGTTTAGCTTAACACAATGGCTAAGATTGCATTCCAAGCTTCCCTTGAAAAATATCTTAGAAATATTTTTTCTTTATGCTTCCTTAATTACAGAAAAATCAAATTATTAGAATAATAACCTTTTTTTAAACTTATACATCTTTTCCCAGTATGTAGGGTTGCCAGATAAAATAGAGAATGCCCAATTACATCTGAATTTCACATGAAAAAAATGAATATATTTTTAGTATAGGTATGTCCCCTGCAATATTTTGGACATTCTATACTTACAGGTATTTGTTATTTTTCTGAAACTCACATAGAGCTGAGCATTCTTTCTTTGGTTTGCTAAAAACAGCAACCCTACCAGTGTGGCAGCATCCTACACTTATATAAATATATACCCAGAGAGTGGCTCTATTATTTCTACCTATTTTTTCTAAAGTTTTGCCCGCATCTCCTTTCTTAAATGTTTAGGTGGCCCCAAATGATTAATTTTCTCATTTGTAATGGCCTGATCTCACTTATGTTTTAGTCACGTATATAAGTTTATTCAAAGAGGTCAATTTCTACAATATCAGGAGTAACAAAAGGACTTATTTTAAATAATTTTAGAGAAGGCTAGGTATTTGCATTAGAAGATTGATGTCAATTGGGGAAAAACTATCAGATTGCATTTTATAATCCTGCAATGCCTGCAAATAGGATTCTCAAACATTCTTCTCAGGATCCATTAAAAAGAAAACAAAAACTTCTCTTATATATATTGTATATATCATTTCATATATATGTTATGTATATGGTATATATATCTCAGATCATATATGGTATATATATCTTAGATTATATATACCATATGTACACCATATACATCATATACCTAATATATACACTATATATATCATACATGATATACCACACAGGTATCATCCTAATAGCCAAGCCTCCTAATATATATGAACATTTGGATTTGGGGGAAGATTATTGTTATATTCTTAATACCAACATCTATAGTTGGCAAATTTCACCATATGTTCTTCACCATAGCTACACAAGTAGGTTCAATAAAGATCAAGGACAATGGAAATTTTACATATCATCCAAAAAATACAAGGTATTGTAGCAGAAATACCATTTACAAACACAAGTATCTTGAATTTCATAATATGTATCTCTTCTCAACATTCAGATTATGCCTAAATGTCAAAATCACACCAATAGAACAGTTGAAAAGTCCAGCAAGCATTTTATGGATGTGTGTGTGAACACAATGACAACTTTTTACTTTTTGTTTAAGACAGATTGAGCAGATTAATCAGTTGTTTAAACATCAGGAAAGCACATCTAATTTGGCCTCGGTTTCCAATTATAAATATATTTATGGAACACAAATCTAAGTGCCACTTATGAAAATATAAGTTGGAATTAGAAGGGGATTTAGAAATCTAGTGCCACCACCTGACTTTCCTGATGAGGAAATGAAGCCCCGTGATATTGATAACATCTCCGAGGGCTCATGACCATGCCACAGAGCCCGGGCTGCTGACTGTCATCTAGGTATTTTCTTCCTCTTACGAAGCTTCCTTCTCAACATTCTCCCAGTAGTTCATTTAAACATAAAAAGGTTTGCGAGAAAAGATGAAAATATATCTTTCAAATTATTTCATTCATATAAAAAGACTTCGTCTTTTGGCTTCCAATTTTGTTCATTGCATTCGCTTGAGAACAAAATAAGTTTTATCAAGCTGTTAAAAGGTAGCATGACATTTCAGAGATGCCTAAAAAGATTTATAATGTTAGCCGACCATATTACATCCCTGAGTGCCAGAATCAAAGCTACTGGATATTTTTTTATGTGCACATAGTGAGGGGTAGTGTGGATTTCTCAAGAGCATGTAGAGCTTTGTGTGGACAGAAGTGAGAGAGGCCCTCCCTCTCTTCAGTATTTGGTGCTGCTGACCTTTCCCTTTGCAAAAGGGACAGCTTTTTGCCTTAACACACTGCTGGGGTTCGTCCATCCACTCTGGTGGCTCCACATAAAGATTATTGCTGACTCTTCCTTCTCTATCTAAACTTGAAGTTCCTCAGGGTTGGGTCCGAGGCCCTCTTTTGGCTCAACAGTTTCTCCCAGGTTATCGCATCCAGTCCTTTGGCTTAAATTATATTTATAAACTGGTGACTTCCAGGAATCCTGACATCTCGCTCCAGGAATCATCACACGTGTCCACACAGATGTTGAACTGCACAGATTGCTGCCTTGAGTCTGTGATACTTGACCTGCCGAACTGCACATGGAAGCCCCCCCCAAGAGATCTGGATCTGCCTTTCTAAGCGAAAATTTAGCAGATCCACTTGAAATGACTTATAGGCACCTGATTAGTAGTTAGATCTTTGACATTATCTTAGGTTGACAGTCATGACTTGGTTAGAATTTACTAAATACAGCTTCCTACTCACATACCCTTCCCCGTGCTCCACCAGTTACCTTGGTGAATTTATAGTTATCTTCTGCATATACTTGATCTTCAAGGAAGAATCTTCTAGTCTCAACATACTGTGATCACTCAGAATGTGAGTTTCCATTAGTTATCAGCCTAAGTTAGCTTTTCTAACTGGGACTTAGAGGGTTGACCAAAAGTATCTGGGATATTATAAATGCATAATAAGTATGTGCTGAAAGAAATATTTAGCAAATGAACAACTCACCAGGTCAGGGATCTTGAACCAGCATATAAGTGGAGATCAAGACCTGAGAGACAAACTGTCATGACTGACCTCACTGGCATCTCAGATTTTCTAGCTCTTTCTAGTCCTAGCAATGTGATGCTGGTCGACATCAGAATCTCAAAGAACTTCGTCAGTGAGAGATTTAGCTGCAAGAACCCCAAGGCCAAGGAACAGGGCAGGCCTGCCTTTTGGGTCTAGAATAGAACAGTGTTTGCATCAAAATCTCAGTGCTTTGGGTAACTGTTACCTGAATTTACCCAAATCTTAGCAGTTCACCAGAGTAATGCAGAAAAGTATTGCAAAAACCCTCCCTCTAGCGCCAGCTCCACCTAATATATCCACAGTTTTTGGTCTGGATGTTTTTGTTTCTGCTTTTCTAGAAGAATTAAAACATTAACACACAAACAAAATAATAAAATATTCTCTGCCAGGCAGGATTGTCATTCATTCTGTTCGAGATACAAAAGTCTGATAATGTGTTTTTGTAATTTCTTATATAATGAAACATGAAAAATCATCTTACAATGATTTAGCCAACACTAACAACTATGAACTTAACTGTCCCAAGGGTTTTTTCCAATTTAAAAAGGGTTAAATTGCTCATTTGCATGTTGATCAGTATTCACTTTAAAAAGTAGCAAATGTAATTTCTCTGTATTCAACATTTAATGATAAACTTAGCTTACCTAGCTACTAAATTTAAAGGAATCACTGCTCTGTTTGCTAGGTATTTTTTAGATAGTAATGATTAAAATAAGCTCATTATTCCAAACATGCTGTTTCCATAATAAAACTACTGATTTATTTGTTTTCCTTGCCATAAAAAAAAAAAAGTTCCCAGTGTGGCAGGTACAGCACTTCTTAATACAGCCCTGTTGTCTTCATAAATGTGTATGTTTAAAATAAGGAATTGCGTAAGCTGACATTTAAAAGCAGAATTTGCTGCCATAAGACAAGAGCAATCACTGGCCTGTGTTCAGTGGCATTTGATAATTTAAGTTTTTCTCCTGCAGTGTTGCTATAATACATAGTTATTTAATGAGTAAGTAAAGAACATTATTTAACTCTTATCAAACTAATAAGCTCTATGTTCCAACATTTAGAAGATCAATACCTAACAAATTAAGTAATAAATTTTTACAAACAAAATGAAATAACTGAATGTAATTTTTATGTCATCTATGCTTTGGAAATAGAATGTATTTTGATATCTAGTTTTCTCTGCTTTTACTTAAGCAGAAAGTAAATAAAATTCAAATGTATTATTTTAAGTTCTCTTTATTACTTTTTTTTTATGGTATAAGAGGTGACTTAAAAGCTTCTTTGTGTCTAGAGTCAAAAACATTCACAGATTAACCACCAGGAAGTTCAATGTTGGTCACAATCTGGAAACAGGAATATGGATAATTGCATAATGACATACAAGTAGGGATGTTAAACGAGAAGGCAGGCAACCAGCTGTCCCCATTTGAGGTAGTGGGATAGCAAACATTCCATTAACTTTATAGACTTAGATAAAACCACTTCAGGATCTAGCAATAACTTATTTCCAACAAAATTCATAAATTGAACTCATTATCTAACAGTTGAATGGCTGTATGAGCTGGGCACTGTTCTAGGTGCTGGACTTGCAATGATAAATAATCCAGTCCAACCAATTTAGGATCTTGCTAATGGGATAAACAGGAAGTTAACAGTTCAATAGATTACGTGCTCTGATAGGAATAAACATTGGGAGCTATGGCAGGTTATAGTAAAGGTGACCAAAAACTTTGAAGGATCAGGACAAGCTTTGCAGAAGACCTGTAAATTGAGTTTTATAAGATGAGTAGGAAATAGCCTGGTGAAGAAAAGTTGGTGGAAAGTGTGAAAGACCATAGTATATTGTTCCCAGAGGGAAAAAAAAGAAAAAGAAAGAAAAAAAGATAGGCTCTTCCATAGCTTTTCACTGAACGTTATCCTTCCCTGTAGTGTTTACAGTGATTAAAATAGAACTGTAGGAAAAACACTATTCTCACTGCATGAAAATTTATGACTGGTGATGGAATCGCAAGCATCAATGACAGAGAAATGTATGAGCTGTTCACACGCAACCCTCAAATTTTGTCACATTGGTGACCACTGCTATGGCCCTGTCCACCCAATGTAAATAATAACTCATCCAACTGAGATATAGCGGAAACAAAATTATATCTGAGAAAGCACGCTCAGCAGTAAAAGATAACATTTAACTAGACACAACGGGATTAGAGTATGTTCTATGAGTCAGGATCTGTACATTTATTTAAATCTCCCCAAGTTAGGTGTTTTTACTACTTTGTAAATGAGAGAACTATCCCTCCAAGAATATTAGTGAAGCTGACCCTGAGATGGGATTGGAGACAAGTAATCTATTTGGGAGGGCCAGAAAACATTGGCAGGGTGTAGGGGGAGTGGTACAGAGAAGGGACGAAGGCCAATAAAGGGTGTGCTATTAGACCAGCTGCCCCAGTAAGCAACCGAAGCTTCATCTCACGGAAAGTACTAGGAAAGGGACGAAACCCATGCCTCTGAATTCTCTTGTCTATGGAGAAAGGGACTGGGACATTTATGCTCCTTAAAGGCACTTGTTAGGGATTTCTGGGGGCAGGAGGGGAGGGGTGGTGTTAGTCCAGCCTCTCTTCTCTTATACATAAGGGCAGAATGGCCTCCTGTGGTTTCAGAAAGAAAAACAAAAACAAATGGCTCAGGCACAGAGGTGAAGCTACTGGCAGCTGGGAGAAAGCCAGAGAACCCTCAAAGTTCTGAGTGACGAGGACGGGACTCTGTCAGCATTTGCCGCAGATACTGTACAGTTTGGAATAGTAACTCAAATCTAAATAAAGAACGAAGCATGACTAGGAATGGGCTAAATGAAGTGAGTCTATCATGTCTTTAAAACAATATACCAAGTACATTTTAGAATCCCCAGGGCCTATCTTCTTAAAACCATCGGATAAAAAGCAATTACAGATTACAATGAAATAGGAAAATTTTAAGTGCTGAGTAAGAAATTATACTGTGTCCCCAAGGTTTGAGACTATGGTCTGATATTAATACTCAGAGTAGAGAGCCAAAGAAGATAAATATGAAAGTAGAAAAAAATCTAAGGTAAAGAAAAACAATAAAAGCAGTTGAGATGTACCAACTATAAAATGAAGAGTATAAGCTGAAAATATAACTACATCAATTACAAATCAAGCAAGAGGAGAAAATTCAGTCTAAATTATAAATAACAGAGGTTATTTAGGGAGAGACAAGATATGTGGCCAACTATATGATGATTTTTTCACTTAAAAAAATGTAGCTATAAGACTTAATGCCAGCAGCATAGAACACAAACTTTTTGCAGAAAAAGAAAAAAGGGGAAAGGCCTTTCACCCCACCAAGGACATTGTAGAAACAAGCAGAGGCAAAGCTCACATAACCACGAGGGAGTGATACACTTATCCCTCCTAAAAATATTTCAGAATTAACTCACAAAGATTGGAGGGAGATAAAGTATATATTCAAACTAGAAATAAAGACTATGTTTTGTCACTAACCAGCAAAATGACTTTGGAATATTCTTAAACATCTATAGACCTCAGTGTCCTATGGAAAATACGACAGTTTTCATATAATGATCTGTAAGGTATTGTCTGAAAAAAAAGTTATGATTCTCTTTTAAACATATTAGTAATTAGAAACCAGAATATTTTATTCAATATATTTATAATTAACAAATTATTATTTCATCCCTATTTAATGAATCATTGACAGTCACAAAGATGGAGAAGTATTTGTTTTAACTGAGAATTTAGATATGATTTGTCAGTTTGAGAATGTGCTTGCCCAACATGAAACACCCTTTTAATAAGAAGAGACCATTTGTAATGAAAATGACATCAATAAAACAAAATTTTAGGAACTACTGGAATAAAAAGTCAGTGTGTTAAATTCTACACATTTCAAGAAACTCCACATTGTTAAAAATTGAGAAGAATTTCTATTCTCCATGTCAGTGTAAATAAACTGATCTGAATGTAGGAGCCTCTATGGATAAATGGTTCTGTCACTATTACCAATCACAGTCAGTCATTCCAAAACAGCTTATATAGTAGAATACTTTTAAAGAGCTTAATTAGAAATTCAACTAAGTACCTTACATGTTCACAAGCACAATAAGCTGGCCAGTGATAGAAATTTGAGGCATTTTAAAAAGAACAGGATTTAGAAAAGAAAACTTAAAGCATTATGCTGTTCTGAGGATAAGGGAAGGGCTGAAAAACCATGATTTGAGAAAAAGCTGAAGAAAAAAGAGGAAAAAGGATGTAAAAAGGTCACGCTCCTGACCTTTGGAGTACCAGGCCCTCTCTCAAGGTATAATGACACTCCAAAGGGAGGGGGAAGAGTTCAGACAATGATCCTGTGGTTTCCATGTTCATTCATGATTTGCATTTATGCTCACGTTCTGGCCTCTGCTGATCCACACACCTATCCCATACACTCTAGGCATCCCCAAATTCACTCGACTCTTTCCTGCACAAACCAGCCCCATACCATTAGAGCTTCAACTCATTTCTTGTACCCACCTTTACCAGTATCTGGGCCTTGGAGAGCCTGAGATTGAGTCCCTATATTTAGACCCAAATAGATCCAAATGACAACTACTATTTTCAAATACATAAAAATCCTTGTTGTACTGAAGTGATTAGATTTATAGTGTGGCACCAGAAGAGAGAATCACAGATATTACAGGTAGACATTAAAAGAAGGCAAACCTGAGACTCAGTGGAAAAGATATTTTTCAACAGCTAAAGATGTTTAAAAATAGATGATCACCCTGTACTGGTCTTGGAAACACAGGTCTGCCACCTTAGACTGAGCCTGAACAACCATCAGGGCATCGTTACTTTCCTAACAATTTTGCCTCCGCTGGGTCCAATTTCTAAGCTTTGATCAATGTCACTGGCTCCTTTCTCTATTTGTGCCTCTGTTTTCACTGGAGAAAGGCAGGGCATTGTACTGACTAGCCCAAAACAAATCTAAATCAGCAAGCTGTATCCCAGCTCTATTTGCCTCTTGGCAACATTTTTATTCAGTTCATAGAGATTTTCCAGTTCATTGGCTTTTAGATTTTTTTTATTACACTCCGCAGAAAGAAATCCATTTTATGTCATGACCCAGAATACTCATACATGCATGTTTAACTGCAACAAAATTTCTTGAAACAAAGTTTACCTTTATAAAATGTAGTACATACTACTATTTTCTGGTTTATTCTATTTTATTTTTGAACATATTAGTTGCAACCCATTGAAATGATTTTATGAGTCATGACCCACCAATGGATCATAATAACCCTTTGTTTGGAAAACTATTAGTTTCATGACTTAGGCATGTATGTTCAATAAATGACTCCTAAAATCAGGATGATGACATAATTTTCTTCATCTTCCTCTTCTACATTTCAAAATATGCATTTCTGTAATCATTCTTTTACTAATGCCTTTGTTCTCCGAGTTCTGCCCCCTCCTCATTTCCAAGTCTGCTTTGCTCATGCTTTAATCTAATCCCACTTTGCCTACTGAAAACTTCTTGCTCTATTCTTCCCACTTTCTTCACCCCCAACGGCACTTGCCTCTTGAACCTCTTTCCCCCCCTCACTTGATTCTTCCCCTCTATAGACAGACATAATCAAGTCAGGGCTCTCATATTAAAAAAAAAAAACTTCCTTTGAGTCAGCCTTTTGTGAAAAGTACACAATTCATCATTTGTCAATTAATAATCTATTCTTTGTGAAATTTGGTAAGTGGTTTTAACTCCTTTATTCTTATTACAATTTTTTGAGTTTATTATTTCTCCTGCTGGATTGTAAGTGCCTTGAGAGAAGCAATTGCATATTATAGCTCTTGGGAGTGTCATTTCCCTGAATCTTATAGCGTAATGCTGGCAGCAATCAGCATGCAGTGAATAATTGGAATATTTGGAAAACTTCATGACAGGCAGTTTCTAAGGTCCAGCTCCTCTGGAGCATACCCCACTCTGAATCTAAGATTCTGCATGTCTGACTCAGGCTTGGAAGCCGCTGAATACCTCACCCCAGCTTTTCAGGACTGTTCTCATTCCTGTAACTCCTGCCTAAAGCTAGGATATGATACAAAGAGATTTGTTTAGAAAGTCAAAATGAGAAAAGTAAAGTTTCGTTTGTTTGGAAATTTATGGAGTACTTTAACATGCATCATCTTAACTCATTATCGTCACATCAGCCTTTTCAGGAGGATGGGGCAGATCCGTGAGCCCCACTCCACATCAGAGGAAACTGAAGAGATTCATTAACCTTGAAAGACTTGGCTGAAATGACAAAGCTAAAAAGTGAGCCAGGGCTCCAATCTAAGTCTTCTGACTGTGAAAGCAGGGTCTTTTCACTATGTATGAGGCTTCTTCCACAGTCATGAGCTAACTATTAGCATATTTTCTGCTAACCAACTATGTATGTATACATTTTGAAAATTACAAGTTCCACTTAAATACCGAGCTATAAATGTCATTGTTATTCATGTTTACATAATACGTTGTATTTTTCAAGCTTTCCTAAGTTTTTTCACGATTACTCTTGCCTTATGGGACAAGGGAGACAGGTAATGTTATCATAGCTTTCAGATGAAGAACCGAAACTAAGAGAAACTATGTGACTTTCCCACATTCTCACTGCTCATTAGTGGTGGAGTCACAGTTTTATATTTAGGTCTGGCATTCTGCCCTCTTTTCCACATTACCTTTATGTCCTTGACAGTGCTAAAATCCTTCCTAATGTTTAGCATCTAAAGTCTGAAAAATAGATTTGAATTTTAAGAATTAATTAATTAATTAATTAGAAAACAATATTCTAACCCTAAAAACAAGACTGCAGGATTCTAAAATTACTGATCAGAGCATCTCAATGGAACCGCAAAAAATATATTGTGAGAGATAGTTTACTAATATGTCATGTTCATTTCCTTATATAACAGTACAAACCCGGAAATCCAAGAAAATTATTTTATGAAACTAAAATTATATATGGTTACATATATTTTGTTCTCATACACATGGTTATAATTTTAAATCTCACTACATTTTAGGATCCTGAAAGTCTTGTAGTTTGCCAAGAAATTAATGTAATAAAATGTAAATTTCTAATAATACTAAGTGACCAGTTGAATGCCACATGTGCTTCAGATAAATTGGAAAGTTCCTCTTTTAATTATCTTGAGAGACAATCAATTCTTCTCTCTATATGTATGAATGGAACTTTACTGTACATTAGTGAATTGCATATTGATCTATTCTCCCTTCTTTCAATCATCATGGAAAATTTTGTAACTTTCATAATACTTGGCTTAGTATATTAGAATTATGAGTATATTTGTCTTACTTTCCTTTTCTCACCTCACTTTTCTAGGCACCTTCACAGATTGCTCAAGACTTCACCAGTTTCAAAATGAAACCTGGATAGTCGGTCATCATGCATATATAAGCATCCTGAAGACTGGACATACGTCTTACTCCAATTTTCCTCTTCAATCACTTTGGGCAGTTCTTTGCAAATGTAGGGGCTAAATAAATATTGGTTTAATTCAATTAAAATTGGAGGCTGAATAATAATAAGAATTTACCCATTATGGTCATTGGCAAATTCATTTAGACTCACTACACATTATAACTTGATTTGTATTTAAAAAGCTACAAGAAATTGGGAATCAGCTTTAAAAATAGATACATGGTTCTCAGTTAAACATTCAGAAAGAAAGTCATTTTGATTCAAAATGTTTTTAAAATTTTATGTTTTAATAAATATTTATTTAGTACCTATTACTAAACATTTGTTCTGAGTGCAAAGACATTATGAAAAGCATTGAAAGAAAATCATTTCATTTCAGTTTAGCCAATTGTTCAATTTTTCAGAAGAAAACGATTTTGGTCCAAATTAAGACGGTCATCAGGTTTTTCCTGCACAAGAAGGATGCATTTTATATTCATAATTGTTTTTTAAAAAACTGTTCTAAAAAATAGGTGACTATCACTGTTAGTATTATGTCCAAATAAGTTATTTTTTTCACTTATATATCTGGATCCAGAATGTTCTTTGTAAAGGGCAGCTTTTGCACTGCTCAAATTTTATGCGCGTTAGCTTATTCAGAATTGAATCTCAAATGTATTTCAGTTTTCTTAATGGTACATTGAATATAGGGACTTCCATAAAGTCTGAGGATCATTCGGATTTTCAGTGTAGACTCAGCCCACATTTACCACCATTGCTTTATGGAAAAATCTCTTCTTTGTTTACTTTCCATTGGCTTTTGACTCTATGAAGAAGACTTGGCTATGGTGTAAGAAATGAAAGCTCAGTGTAGTACTCCTTTTGCTAATGCTCATGAAAGTTTTATACCTCAAGAGTCTTTAAGATTCAGACTCTTGTATATTTCTCTGGACAGATCAGATAGCAATTCCTAGTAGAGCAAAGAAAAGTTTGATTATCTTTTTAACTTTTAGGTTTGTCATTTGATGATATCTGATGAGCTGGAAAGGTGACACTTTCAATGGAAAATAAGAAAGATAAGGATTCTATTATATATCTATTATACATAGATTTTTTTTAAAAAGTTTTATTATAGAAGTAGTATTTATTGAGTCAAGCACTGCGTTGAGCAATTTTACAATGATACTTAATCTTATGGAAATCCTATGAAGTAGGTATCATTGCTTCATACTGTTAACTAAAAGAGGTTAAGTAGATTGTTACATCTAGAGTTAGAACCTAGTCTGATTCCAAGAGTCTTTAATTATTCTGGGCTGACGTTGTAGTCAGTTCAATACTCTTCCTCCATCAGGCTGGTTATTATAAATCAAAAGGGATTTTACCACAATGAAAAAAAAAAAAAAAAGAAAGGAAAGGAAAAGAGAAAGGACTACCACAGAATAATAATTCCAAACAAAAGGAAAAACTTTAAGTTTATATACTTCAACCATTAATTGGCTTATATTTATTAATTCCATTTTGCGAACAAGCTCATTACATTATCTAGGTGTGTGTTTTATGGTTTTTTCTTGGGGTATAAGGCAGAAATTTATATCACTGGAGTTAAAAATTCTAATGGTTATTTACTGAGATGACTTTGTGGCTATGTTGAAGATACAGTTCACTTTCTGCAAATAGATATGGCCTCATTTCTAATAATTCTCTGTCAAAAATTAATAGAGTCCCACTTCATTATAAAATATTGAGGTTTTTACTCTTTGCACTGGAGTAGCTATAAAACTACTTCTTCAGAAAAATCTTGGCTCTGTTTTTCAGTGTGTCTTCAGCCTATTCCTCAAACAAAAGCCCATCTCCACATGGAAATGGACTGACTTAGGCTTTATTTCTTCCATAATTAGACCAAAGCACAGGGGTATATTTTTAAGCTGCAAATGAAATGGTTAAATTCACACTTATCAAGCAACCCTCAAATTCATGGTTGTGCGTACTTATCGAAAGAGTGTTTCCCTATGCATTTATTTTTCTGTCCAGAACTACTTTCTGAGTAAGACATTCAATCACATATCTTTGTATCCTGGCACAATTTTACTGGTTCTCCCAAAGAATTACTTTTAAGAAAACCATTGCTATAGTTACTCTAAGGATTAAGGATTGGTGAAAAATCTTTTAGAAAAAAAAGATCATCAAATTCGTGGGCATGAAGTTGTTCGTAATATTCCTTTCTGATCATTTTGCCATGGGATCAATAGCAATGGCTCCTCTTTCATTTTTAATATTAGTAATTTGTGTCTTCTGTTTCTATTTTTTTTAGTTAGCCTAGCTAGAGGTTTATCAATTTTATTAATTTTTTTCAAGAACCGGGCTTGGGTTTTATTGACTTTCTCTATTGCTTTCCTGTTTTCAATTTCATTGATTTCTGCACTAATTTTTATTTCTTTTCTTTTGTTCTTATTTCTCTGCTTCTTTGTTCTTTTTTTCTGTAGTTCCTAAGGTGGAAGCTTATATTATTGATTTTAGATCTTTCTTCTCTTCTAATATAACATTCAATGCTATAAATTTTTGTCCTAAGCTTTCCTTTGGTTGCATCCCACAAATTTTGATGAATCATATTTTATTTTCATTTAGTTCAAAATATTTTTAAATTTATTTTTGAGATTTTCTTCTTTGATTCATATTATTTAGAAGTGTGTTGTTTAATTTCCAATTATTTGGGGGGTTTCCAACTATCTCTCCATTATTGATTTCTAGTTTAATTCCATTGTAGTCTGAGAGCATATTTTGTATGATTTCTATTTTCTTAAATTTGTCAAGGTGTGTTTTACGACCAGAATATGGTCTACCTTGGTGAATGCTCCATGTTAGGCATGCACACATGAAGTATTCTGTTTTCTTGGTGATTTGACCTCTTTACCATTATGTAATGCCCATATTTATCCCTGATAATTTTCCTTACTTTGAAGTCAGCTTAGTCTAAAATAAATATAGCTGCTCCAGATTTCTTTTGGGTAGCGTTAGCATGGTATATGTTTCTCCATCACTTTACTTTTAATCCATCTCTGTATTTATATTTAAAGTGGGTTTCTTCTAAACAACTTATAGTTGGGTCTTTTTCTTTTTTTATGAACTCTGACAGTCTCTGTCTATTAATTGACGAAATTAGATCATTTAAAGTGATTATTTATATACTTTGGATTAGCATCTACCATACTTGTTATTGTTTTCTGTCCACAGTTCTCCTTTGTTTTTTGTTTTTGTCTTCTACTCTTTTTCTGTCTCCTCTGGTTTTAATTGGGCATTTTATATGATTCTATTTTTTTTCCTCTGCTAGAATATCAATTATAATTATTTTTTTATTTCTTTTAGCAGTTGCCCTTGAGTTTGCAAATAACACAGCTAATCCAACTCTTCTTTCAAATAACACTGTAGCACTTCATGGGTAGTACAAGTACCTTATGAGACTGTATTTCCAATTCCTTCATTCTGTCCTTTATAATATTGCTGTCATTTGTCTTTTATACATAAGCTATAAGCACTGAATCCATTGTTGATATTATTATTTTGAACAAATTGTCTTTTAGATCAATTAAGAATAAGAAAAATGTAAGATTTTATTTTATTTTCATTATTCATTTTCTAATGCTCTTCTTTTCTTTATTAGCTTGAGTTTATGACATATGTATTTTCCTTCTTTCTGAAGAATTTCTTTAACACTTCTTGTCAGGCAGGTCTACTGGCGACAGATTGCCTCAATTTTTGTTTGTCTACGAAATTCTTTATTTAGCCTTCACTTTTGAAGGACGATTTTCCTGGATACAGAATTCCAGACTGGTAATTTTTCTTTCAATAATTTAATATTTCACTCCACTCTTCTTACTTGTATGGTTTCTGAGGAGAAGTCCAATGTAATTCTTATCTTTGCTCCTCTATAGCTAATGTATTCTCCCCACCCCCGGGTTCTTTCAATATTTTCTCTTTGTCTTTGATTTTCTGCTGTTTGCATATGATTATGCCTAGGTGTAGATTTTTTGTATTTTGCTTCTGAGTTTCTGATTGGGGTCTCTGAGCTTTCTGGATCTTTAGTTTATTGTCTATAATTAATTTGGAAAAATTCTTAGTGATGATTACTCCAAATATTTCTTCTGGTTTTTTCCTTTCTTTCGTTCCTTCCTTCCTTTTCCTTCTGGTAATACCATTACATGTATTTTACACCTTTTGTAATTTTCCTACTATTCTTCTTCTTCAGAACAGAATATTCTGTTCTATCTTTTTCATTATTTGTTTTTTCTCTTTGCCTTTCAGTTTTTGAAGTTTTCATTGATATTTTTCAAGCTCACCAACTCTTTCCTTGGCTGTGTCCAATCTATTGATGATCCCTTCAAAAGCATTTTCCATTTCTGCTACAGTTCTTTTTTTTAATTTCTAACATTTTCTTTGATTCTTTTTTTTTTTTTTTGTGAGGAAGACCAGCGCTGAGCTAACATCCGTTGCTAATCCTCCTCTTTTTGCTGAGGAAGACTGGCCCTGGGCTAACATCCGTGCCCATCTTCCTCTACTTTATATGGGACGCCGCCACAGCATGGCTGACAAGCAGTGCGTCAGCAGGCGCCCGGGATCCGAACCCATGAACCCTGGGCTGCCAAGCGTGAACTAAACAGCTGTGCCACTGGGCTGGCCCCTGATTCTTTATTAGAGTTTTCATCTCTCTGCCTAGATTACTCATCTGTTCTTGTATGTCATCCACTTATTCCATTAGAGCCATTAGCATATCAATCATAGCTCTTTTTAAATTCTCAGTCTCATAATTCCAACATCTCTGTCATATTTAAGTCTTGTTCTGTCTCTTTAAACTATGTTTTTTGTCTTTTAAAAGATGGACATGATGTACTGGGTAAATGGAACTGAAGAAAATATGCCTTCAGTGTAAGGTTTTATGTTTATCTAAATAGGGGTTTGGCTGTGTTTACTGCTTTCTGTAGCTGTAGTTATCAGGGGCTAAAATCTCACCTGGTATCCACGATTTTATCTCCCTTGTTGACTTTGGGTTTTCCTAGAGACTTCTTAAATGAGATTGGAGATATGCCGTTCTTTCTGCCGTATTCCTCTGTTCTTCTGCAGAAGCCCTGTTGATGTGGTGGTAAGGTGTTGGCAGGGAGGGAGGAGTTCTGTAGTCCCACGATTAGGTCTCAGTCTTTAGTGATCTCCTGGGCTATGACTTCCACAAGTGCTTCTCCATGTTGGTCTCCCCTTCCCCACCACTGTTAAGTAGGACAGGAAGGCTAGAGGGGAAAGCTGGGTGTTTCCCTTCCCCAAGGTTGGTTATGCTCTGGCAAACAGTTTTTATTGAGGGCAGATCTTGCTGAGAAGACCAGAATGTTCTGTACATATTTTTAAACAGCTACTTTTCCTCTCTCCCTGCTGGAAACACAAAAGGACTTTGTTTTCCTCCCATTTTCACCATGAGAACAAGATAGGGCTCCTGGAGTTACAACTCACAAAAGCGTGGTGGCCTGCCTAAGACTGCCTTCTCTCCCTGGAGTTTTAAATCAGATTTGTCCATACCAAGCCTCCAGCAATTTCTCAATTATAGTTTAGGTTTTCCTACCTTGCTCTTGATTCCCTCACAATTCCTGTACATCAGCTTTGGAGGATCAGCTCTGATCCTCCAGTTTTGGGGGAAGCAATTTGCCCTGTAACCTTAATTCTCTGATTTTCAGTTTTTTCAGTTCTTCTCTGGTTATGTGGATGGGAGTGACAACTTCCAGACCAAAAACCGGAAATGCTTACTTGTTTTTATATCTGTAGAATACACAGTACCTAGCACAAGCGATTTTGGAATAAATGACTGGAAGAGTGATTACTGAATGAATGCCATATATGACTTGCAGAATTACATGGAAATAGGAGGGAAATAATGAACTAAAACTGATTTATGTGTGAAGTATTGCTCCCCTTTCTATCCTCTGGCCTTGTGATTAACATGTGTGGGCAGTGAGCGGGTCTGATCTATAGCTCTGCAATATTTTGGCTCTTTGATTATAATGAGTATAAACTCATTACTTGAACTACTAGCAGTTAATTTAGATTGTTATAGGGAGGAGCTCATCTAGTGCTAGATATTCAACAGATAATAATACTTAATAGATAAGGGGAATAATATTGTCATTTGTAAATCTTGAACAATGGGATACTAAAAGCTATCATTAAACACTGTAGGATTAATTTCATGCACAATTCATTCAGGATGGAGCTGTCATAATATGCTAAAATATTATGTCAAGAAGCTAGAATGAAAGTTGGAAAAATGAAAGGCCAGGCTAGGAAAGTAAAACCTATGGCTCTACAAATGCAAAAAGCATATAAATGGTAAAGAATCAAGACTCTGCTATATAGTTGTTCATGGTCTCTGACATCAACACACATCAAAATGAAGTTGATAAATTCTGCCCAGGAAGTAAGAGGCCAACTAGATGTTATGACTCCAGGGACCTAACACCAGCAGCAATTTATTTATTTATTTTTCTCACTGCCTGGTCTAGCCTGGCCAGCCCTGGTGGTCTAGTGGTTAAGATTTGGTGCTTTCACCACCACAGCCTGGGTTCATTTCCTGGTCAGAGAACCTCACCACTCAGTTGTCATACTGTGGTGGTCGTGTGTTGCTGTGATACTGTAAGCTGTCACTGGTATTTCAAATACCAGCAGGGTCACCCATGGTGGACAGGTTTCAGTGGAGCTTCCAGACTAAGACAGAGTAGGAAGAAGGACCTGGCTAACCACTTCCAAAAAAATTGGCCATGAAAACCCTATAAATAGTAGCAGAACACTGTCTGATAACAGTGCCAGAGGGTGAGAGGATGATGCAAAACAAGGGGGCAGTGCTCCACTCTGCTGTACACAGGGTCCTTAGGGGCTGGAATCGGCTCCACAGCACTAACAACGAGTCTATAATTTCAGAGGTAGAAGATATATTAGAGGTCCTTCAGTTTAGCATCCCATTTAATGAAAGAATTCCTTACACAATATTCTTGAGAAATAGCCCTCTAGTCTCTATTGGAAAGCACATTTTGTGAAATACACCTCCATCAGCTCTGTTGAGTACTTACTATATGCTGGGCACTGGATTAGGGGTTTACATTCAGTTTTTCATTTAATTGTCACAATAACTCTCCAAGGAAGGTAGCATTGATCCTATTTCGCTGAGGGTTAAAAGAGGTATGGGCCTACAGAGAAACAAAGAGGAAGGGAAGGAAGGAGAGAGGAAAGATATGTGACATGACAGAGAAGGCAGATGAGACTGCTGAGATGAGGATTAGCTGAAATTAATCCAGCAAACTTCTGCTAGAGAAGTGGAACTGGAAAAGGAGAGGTTGGGACTGGAAATAGGAGAACCGGCTAAAGTCTACAAAGAACAGATGGGCCAGCAGGTCCCCTAGCTTACTCTGGTAGAAGACTGGGGCTTGCTCTCCAGAGAAACTGAACTAGGTATTATCTAGTCTTAGGAACATCTGGTACAGCTTATGGTGAAGCTAAAAAACCATTTAAAACAAGGAGATTAAGTGAAAATTTGCACACTGGTGAGACTCCAAGTTTTCTTTCTGTTCTTGGCCTCCAAAAGATCCATAGATATTGACACTTGGAGGTCATCCACTGGAAAAAAAATTATTATTACCCTATCACACCATATTGAAAGTTGTCATTTGTCAGACTCAACCCAGGCACAACAAACCTTCCAATCAGATTTTCGGTCCTCAGTTATAAAAAAGAATGTTAGATAAACAGCCAAATACTACAAGATATTTGAGGAACGCCTCTATCATGTAAACCACAGTTAAAACCAAATATCATTTGGTGCCCTAGCCTTTTCTCTCTCTCTTCACACACACACAACTTAAAAAATGTTCAGAAGAAAACTTGAAAGATGAAATTGTGAAAATCTCCTTGAATGTTGACATAAAGACTAAGACATTGAAAATAGTAAGAAAAATAAGAAACTTGGAAGATTAATTCTGGAAGTCTAGTATCCAAATAAGAGTATGTTGAAACAAAACAGAGAAAGAGTAGAGGAGGAACTTATCAAATACATAATGTAAAAAAATTCCCCAAACAAATGACATGACTTTCCAAATTGAAATAATCCATGGAATGACCTGCACAGTAATTGAAAAGTAACTCATACCAAAGCTAAACATTGTAGAATGTTAGCATATTAGGAGTCTTTTGAACACTGTGCATGGCCCTATTTAGACTTTGCATTTGGCATTCCCTCTGCCTGGAACACTCTCCCTTAAATAGATGACTGTAATCGGTGTCTCCTTTATATCTTTATTCCTTTGTTTATTATTGCCTTTTCATTAAGATCTTCACTGAAACCCCTAATTAAAATTCCGTTAGCCCCACATCACTCACTTTACACTGCACTCCTTTATTTTCCTCCATAGCATATAGATTATCCAATGTCCTACATATTTTCTTATTTTATATCTTTTCTGTTTTCCCACTCTCACTATAATGTCAGCCCCACGAAGATGGAGATGATTGGTTGGTTTCTTACTGTATTTGGAACAGTACCTGGCACAGAGCAGCCACAAAATAAATATTTGTTGCAAGAAGAAATGATGAAGATAAAAGTCTACAAGTTTCCAGAAAGAAAAGATTAAGACTCAAAATGATACATAGCTTTTCAACAGCAGCACTAAAATCTGAAACCCAGTTGAAAAATAAATGAAGTGTGAGAATAGAAAAAAACACTTTTACATTTACTGATAGACAAGTTCCCCCAAATTTTACCTTGTGTGTACCCTTTGTTAGGAAGCTTCTGGAGAGTAAGTTCCACCAAAAGGAGGAAATAAGATATGAGAAGTCATGAGGTCAAGGAAATAAGGAATACGATCGAGGAGAAAAGCAAAAGCATTCATAGGATAATGGTGTAAAGAAGTCCCAGAAAAAGAGCTGTGCAGCAGGCCTGGCGTGCAAACTGCCCAGATTGGAGCACAAAGACAGAGGACTCTACCAGAGATGTCTCTAAAAAAAGGGAGAAAAAAATCATAACAGACCCATTATTTCATTTATCTGATGTTTTGTAATGAGACTTTGTTCTTATATATGGTAGATGGTTCAAGGGTGAATTAGTAATAGGCAGTGATACAAAATTGAGCAGACATGGTGTTAGGCAATTTCTAACCCCAGGAAAGTATTAAAAAATATATATATATATATAAATAGTTGTACAGACAGAAAATATAATAATAAATTTATCACAGTACTTTTTGAGACACAGACAAAAAAATATTTGTCACAATAATATAAATTCTAAGTATTGACTTAACACAATAAAATATAGATCTCTATGGACTGACAAGATATAAAGGAAAATATAAATGCAGAATAATATACTGTTATTTTTATGTTTATGTTTTAATATAAAAGTTTATAATTTGATAATAAATGTTCAGAAACTTATCTGAAAAGATATGAAGCAAATTATTACTTTTACTCATTGTTCCATATTCCTGTATTCCTTAATTTTTAATATAATTTTTAATATCTGAGCATTTTTTTTAAGAATTAAATTCTGTATAAAACATACATCCAAAACATAATTTGAATTTTTACATATTATTCCAGTTTATGTGCATCATAATTTAGCCATACTCTTTTCATTGTATGTTTAGATTGCTTCCAGCATTTTTCTGTTTTAACATCCTTATACATAAATCTTTGGAATTCATTCGATTATTTTTCTAGAATACATGCCAGATGGAATTGTTGATAGGAAAAATTCACATTTTAAGGCTTTTGATAAATAATCCAAAGCTGTGCATCAAAAGATTGAAACAATTTATATCCTCACAAGCAATCTTTAACAGTGTCTATTTTCTCACATCTTGTCAACACTGGGTAGTATCATTGTTTTTTCATATTTAAAAAAAACTTTTCAAGTTTGCATTTAGTTGATTACTAGTGATGGAGGCCATGTGTTCATGTTTTGTAAACTGCTGACAATCTTTTGAATGCATCCTTTCTCACTTCCTCCCCCTGTCACTGCTGTAAAGTCTCGTACCATGTCACTTGGGCTCTTAGCCTCCCATCTAACCACAGAGCCAAGCTCTCCTACTTGTATACCAACCCTTAAAGTGCTTTTAGAACTGTTTTTGTAAATCACAAATCTGATCATATCATTTGCTTGCTTAAAAGTCCTTGAAGACTAGCAATTTCTCACAGAGTAAAGTCTAAAACTCTTAGAGTGGCACACCACATCAGCATTAATATGAGCTCAAGTACTTTTTTTGTTTTTTGAGGAAACGTGGCCCTGAGCTAACATCTGCTGCCAATCTTCCTGCTTTCTTCTTTTTTTTCTCCCTAAAGCCCCAGTAGATAGTTGCATGTCCTAGTTGCACATCTTTCTAGTTGCTCTATGTGGGACGCCCTCTCAACATGGCTTGATGAGCAGTATGTAGGTCCACACCCAGGATCCGAACTGGCCAACCCTGAACCACCAAAGCGGAGTGCACAAACTTAACCACTACGCCACCAGGCTGGCCCCCTCAATTATATTTTTAAATTATAAAAATGTGTTTTCATGACAGCGTTTGTTCAGTAATTCTAAGGAACTTGAGATTAAGGACCCCATCTTGTTTACTATAGTATTCCACTTTACCCACTTAAGAAATGATTAATTCATGATGGGTGAATATATTGATGTAGAACAGAGTGGCATGGCCAATTCTAGAAACTCACTTATTCAGCTACTCATTCATTCCTAAAATATTTAGTGATTTATTACTATGTGACAGATACTGCTCTAAGTTCTAGGAATACAAGGATACATGGTCAAGTGAATCAACAGTGCCCTGCTCTTCTCTTTGTGGAGCTAATGGCAGGGAAGGGGATGCGGGAGCAAAAAATTAAAAAAAAAAAAAATTTACAGAGTAATAAGCAATGGTGTGTCAGTATACAAACTCCCTGAAAAAAAATCAAACAAAAATATAAGAATCCCTATTTATAGTGTTTGTGGATCTCCCACCATGACTGATCTCAAGTTACTGATGGTTTAAGAACCAGCTCACAGAATTCTTGAATATTGAACAATTGACTCTGGAGAGCCAGTAGAAGTCGACTCCAACCACCACCGATAGTGCCAACAGGGTATTAGGATTTGGAAAACTGGCAACTGACTACCCGAGCTAGGGTGCAAAGGAAATCTCCTGCAGAAGAGGTGACATTGAGCTCAGACACAAATAAGAGAAGGTCAGATGGATGAACATTAGAGAGCTATTGCAAGTGCCCTAGGGCAGGAAAGCACTTGACACATCTGAGAGTCAGAAAGGCAGAACATAGATTTTTAATCTATTTTTCAGTTGAGAGATAACCCTGAGATCAAAAGCCTTTTAGCAGGGTGAAAGCAGTATTTTAGGAGAGTTGAGTTATGAGCTGGAAGCTAAGATCAGCTTTGGTTCTTTTGTACTTCTTTGCTAATAGAGGTTCTAATTTCTTCCGGGTGATTCTAGGAAAAAAAATATATGTATATAATCCACCAGAAATCTGGGTTTATAGAATGCAAAATATAGCAAGAGACAAGTATTGTTCTATTTCACCAATGTTTATGGTTTGGAGAGTGTTCATGTCAGACCTGTAGTCTATATTTCTTCAATCTTGCTGAGCCCATGAATGGACTAGACTTTGAAATTTTGTTGCCACATTAAGAGGACCGGTAACTTAAACATACTACGCTGAAGTATATTGTTGGGCCAATTTGGGCAGTATTTGGATAAAATATAAATCAAATTGTCAAGGATAAAGCAAGAGGTAATTCAACTGAATTCGTTCAGCAGTTTTGGAAGTCTTTTCGTCTTGGAGTCAAGACGACAAAGATAATTCTGTTTTGTGATTTTATTCTGAGCAGGTAGAGATAGGGAGACTCCAAGAAAATATTTTAAGAATCAGTTGGAGGGGCCGCCCCGTGGCGCAGCGGTTTAGTCCGCGCTTGGCAGCCCGGGGTTCGCGGGTTCGGATCCCGGGCGCCCGCCGACGCGCTGCCTGTCAGCCACGCCGTGGCGGCGTCCCATATAAAGTGGAGGAAGATGGGCACGATGTTAGCCCAGGGCCAGTCTTCCTCAGCAAAAAGGGGAGGATTGGCAACAGATGTTAGCTCAGGGCTGGTCTTCCCCACAAAAAAAAAAAAAAAAAAAAAAAAAAAAAAAGAATCACTTGGAGTTTAAATCCAGGCTTGACAAGTGAACAGCTCCTCCTGAGTGAAAAGTAAATCCTCATTGTGAAGCAAACGAAGATTAGGAGGATTAAGCCTCACATGTGGAGGATCCGAAAGTGGATTTCTTTTTTATTATAGAAGATATTTTTATGGGCTAATTGTATGGGGATCCGGCTCATTTGTTTTTTCTAAATTGAGATGAGCCAGAATGTCTCTGGGGCAGGAGAGACTTCTGCTGCTCGTAGGGATGTGTATTATTTGTTCCAGTATTATGCATTTGCAGCCAACAGTCTTGAGAAACAGATTATGACTTGTAGGTAGTCTCACAAGGAATTAATTGTTACTGACATGTTAGCTATATTAACGTTACAATACTGTCTTTATTCAAGAGATTGTAATTTGTATACGCATTCAAATTGCGTTGATAGTAATGCTCAGCATTTACACAAAATTATAAGAAGTTCAAGGCAATAGCTAAAACAATTGAGTTATTTCCAAAAACATGAGTCAGGTTGTCAAAGTTAGAAACTCCTTTTTTTCCTTGTTGAAGAAATACAAAAAAACTCAGCTTTGTTACTGATAAGATTTCTATACAAATAATACCTAAGAAAAGTATCTTAATTTTTATCAAATTATAGAAAAATATTATTAAATGTCCGATGGAATTAATTGAAAGCTGTGAATCTCCGACTATTTTACTTTATTCTTGAAAGTTATGTGCTGACTTCTCTAGAATTACGATAAACCTATGAATAATATAATCTCTGCAATAAAATAAACACATGATATTGCTATTCAGATACAAGACAATATAAAAGATTTAGAAATCACTTATCAGACTAAAGAAGGAAAAGCAGAGAGAATTCAGATTACTTTGTTTCTAGTTCTAAGCTGTTCTATTATTGAGTTAATAGAATTAATTCCATGTGAATTTGGATTCACTTCTAAGTGTACTAAAAAGACCATATTGTTGGAAGTTCAACAGAAGAGGCCAGCTATTTCTTCTGACTCCACATGGAAAATAAAATTGAGGCAACTGTTCATATTACTCAGGCCAAAATCTACTCGCAGCCAAATCCCCACCACCATCATTATAATCATCATCACAATCAAGAGCCCTTACTGAAGCAAGAACCAAATAGACATATTTAGCTTCGGAATTTGGAAAAAAAAAACAGACTTTTGCATATTTTACTTTAGTGCATACTTCCTTTTTCTGTACATAAAATTCAGTTTCATTTAAAAGGGAAATTGCAAACTCAGCTTCATTTAAAATTCAGGTAATTTTCAAAATATTTGGGGCCCGAATAAATCTTTAGATGGAGTCATTTCAACATTATCCAAGAAAGCAGTCTTACAAGGTCTACAGCAAATTTAATCATCCAGTGTTTCCCAAAGTGGGCAGCATGTACAAAATTCTGCACAATATTAATAGATTTTGATGGAAAGGAATTTGAAAAATACTGTTAAATTAGTTTACATGAGGTCTCAGCTCTCTTAGTATCCAGATATAAGTTGTCGATCTATGCATTAAATATGTAGCAGCATATGTTGAAATACAGCCACAGGATGGGAGGGCATCCCAGGCAGAGGGCAGACTATGAGCCAAGATGAGCAGTTGGGAAAGCATAAGGCATCTTTAGAGAAACTATAGGGAAATTCTGGAGTTGCAGGAGATAAATCTGGAAATGAAGGCAAGAGCCAGACTGTGGAGGTTTTGAATGACAGACTAAGTAGTTCAGATTCTTTCAAAAGTCAGTCTTCAGCCATTGAAGATTTCCAAGCAGAGGAGTGATAGTATAAATGCGGTCGTTTGGGAAGATTAATCTGACCATAAATGGATAGGCTGGTTTGGAGCAGGGAAAATATTGGAGGCAGGGTGTCCAGCCAGAAGGCCCTCGCAGACTCAAGAGTAAGATTACATATGAATGGTGAAAAGAGAATGCAAAATGAAGAATGAGAACAAGATCTATTGCAGAACAAAGATGGGAGGAATGAGATACAGTTTCAAAGATTTTTAAAGAGCTCCCTGGGAGAGTTATGGTGACTGTAGTGGCCATAGCGAATCTTCTGCAGCTTCTCTGTGTATGGGTCATGCTGTATAACTTCCTCCATGCCGTAATATAGGTTTTCTACTATATAGGACCTGCCATTCTTGACTACATGGTTAATTTCTATTGGTTCTTAAAGAATTCCAGTTCACCTGTCATCTCTTCTTTCTTAAATCAGCTTTGCGTGCTCTCTTAGCATCCTAGGTATACAATTTCTACAATGCTTAAATCAATAAATTTTAAAGATTTATTGTCTCCCCAATTAGATTATAGGATCCTTGAAGTTAGGGATCAAATTTTTACATTTTCCCCAACTAGCAGAGTAGCACACAGTAGAAACTCAATCATTGTTTGATGCATGGAGCATGCCGAGGAGTGTTAGAATGCTGGTAAGCCTAAAGAAAAACAGAAATGGGCACACAGATAGAGTGGAAGGATTGAGGAAAGGTTTTATCCACATGTTGAAAAGCTAATGGAAATAAGATTGAAGAACGTGATAAAGAGGGAAATTAATTAGGCAGAATTCTAGAGTATAAGAGAGCTGTGGAATGCAGATCAGGTGCGGAGAATTTACCTTTGGTAGCCCAATACTTCCTACAGTTTTCAAAAGATGCCTCATGCTTTTCCATTTCCTCACCTTAGCTTCTTGTGTTTCCACTGTCAAGAATGCTATCCCTTCTTGAGCTTCTATTTCAATGCCTACTTATGCATGTTTAAAGCATAGATCAAATGTCACTCATGAGAGCTTCCCTGGTCACTTGTCTCTCTGAATTATCAGAGTGATTTTCTTCTTAATGTGCAGCCTGAAGACCCTACATAAAATCCTCTTTGGGTGATGCTTAGGTGAAATTTCTCTTTACAGTCATACTCCATCTAATAAATGACAAAAGATGACAGAATTAGAATCATCATTTTACAACTACAAATGAAGTAATGGATTTAAGCAAATGATCATCTATGGCTACAAAAATGATTAGTGGAAAAAAGTTGGTGGGATACTTAATGATGGATGGATCAAGCCGATAGTACATAAACCCACTGATCAAACTTAAAGTCACAAAAAGAAAGACAATTAGACATCATATGCCTCCTTATAGAAGGAAACAATATGCCCTTTAATGTATTTTTGCCAAGAAAAGCATATGAACCTGCATTTGACCAGATCTCTCTATAACAATCAGTTTAAAGGAAATACAGAGGACAGAGAAAATGTGAAAAGACAACACTGGGCTGCATTCAGCAAAATCCCAAATGTGTGATACAGTTTTCTCAACAAATAAATTGCAAGGAGTAAAATTTAAAGAGGGAATGGAAAATCTACAGTTTAAATATATATTAAAAGAAACTTAAATATGTGTCAACCAAAAGTGTGGGTATTTTGGGATCCTGATTTCAACAAACCCAAATTTATAAACCATTTACGAGACAACCAAGGAAACAAGAGCACCAACTGACATTAAGATATTACTGTTAATTTTTAGGTATGATGATGGCTATGTTATTTAAGTATCATTATGCATCTTGAAATACTTTCAGATGAAATGATATGATGTCTAGAATTTGCTTCAAAATAATGCACAGTGGTGGTGGGGTGGGGGATGGAGGGTAAGTGGTGGTGGTATAAATGGAACAAGATTGATTATTGTTGAAGTTGGGTGGTAACCACATAGTTCATTTTTATACATGTTTGAAAAATTCTATTTTATATAATTTTAAAATGCAAGTTCCTGGGCCCCATCTCAGAACTATCGAATTAGAATATCTGAAGGAGATTCTGGGAATCTGCATTATTAACAAGTTGCAAAGTGATTGTTATGCACACTAAGATTTGAGAATCACAGTCCTGAAACAATGTATTCCATTGTTCTTTGTTCTTGTCAGAGAAATACAATCAATTATATACACATACTGTATCTTTAAAGATAGAAACTGTGTCTTGCATCTCCCAAGGCCATATATTCTGTATGCACTCAATAAATATTAGTGATGTTAGTCAAAATATTACTTTTGCTCACTCTGGATAAATATTTTAGGTCTAGATTATATAAGACTTACCCACTTATCCCAAGACATCAGGTCCATTTGGCATTCAGGAATGTGCACCTTCTCACAGCTGTGAGCAATAACCCTCTAGCCACACGGAATTTCTTTTTTAGTAGTATTTAACATTCCTAATTCCCAAATGGCCAACATCTCCATACATGCAGCAAGGATAAAATCTAACAGGATGAGAACAATAGCCTCCTCTTTCACAGACAGGTGAAAACAGGGAATGTTAGCAGCCATCGGTAGAATATCTACATTGATAACATATATATATATATATATATATATATATATATATATATATATGTATATGGTCTTTTAAGAAAAAGAAACAAAATATTTCCACCTGCCACTACCCCTTAACTTTGCCTTCTGAGTTTTTGTGGGTGTGTTTGCAATAGTTCATTATTTGGTAACCACTTTGACTCTCCTAAGAGGGTATTCTTGGGAAAATGCAACCTTCACTGAGAATTGTTTTCCTGAAGGCCTAGTATCCCCTATACCTTGGAACTCTTGAAGAACTCTATAATAGAGTCTGTCCTAAGACTGGTCCAGTGTCCTAGTCCTGCCACACACTAGCCAGGTGGTTTTGAATTTGATGCTATTTCCACTGGGTCCTGGTTTCCTCATATATACAACTCCAAAATAAATGTCAATCTACTCTTAGGTCATCTCTAAGTTCACCTACAGTATTACGCTACTTCTAGGAAAAAAATATTTCGCCTAACATTTAAGCAGGAAAGACAACATTTCAAGAAACAAAAAAGATATAAAATGGTTTCACCTCAGAATCTTAGATGGCAATAAATAAGGTCAAATGCATACATTCTGGTTTGAAGGTATAAATCCAGGAATATGAAGGATTTTTCCCACTTTGGCTTACCTGCTTATGAGCATGATCATAAGAATTAATATGATTGTCAAACTCCTGGTGTTTGTGATACTGCTTGTCACATAATTCACAGTAAAAGTTTGCTTTTACATCTTCCAGGGCCTTTGCTGTGGACTTCTCCTTTTCTGGAAAATCCTTTAAAAAAAGGCAAAAATATTGGTTATATTTCTTTCTACTAGCATAACTAGATCTCATATTAATCAAGTTGGTATTTAATTTTACTGTGACTGAAAGAATATGGTTAGGCTCATTATTTTTTTGGAAATTCATGGCACTATAGAAGTAACTTTCAGCTCAGCCTTATCCCTAAGTTATCAATAAACATATAATGAACTAGTCCCATGGAGCCCTCAGCTGTAGCCTGGTCATTACTCATCCTTCTTCTTTCCAGGTTGTGGTTCTGCTGACTCACCTAGCTGGAATAGTCACCACTATTTTCTCTGCCTATCCAATGACCCATCTCAAACACAAGGCCTTTCTACTACAATATTTTATTGAGGCATGATTACATTGTTTTATGTCATTCACCTACTGCTTCCTGTGATTTAGCCTCACTGAGATCGTCAGTGTTGGGACTTGGTATTCTCGGCACATAATGCCTTTTCCCACCTTGTTAAACTGGTGAACTCCTAATCCTTCCCCAACACCCAGCTCTTTGCCCCCTCTGGGAAGCCTTTCCCATGACTTTCCAGGAGAAGAAAGCCTCCGTTATGTTGCTTATTATCAAACACATGTATGATCATTCCTACTTTGTCTCCTTCATAGACATTTCTTCCTTGGTATTACCTCTTACATTTTTGTGTGCCACACAATTCCATCTTCAGCCAACTGATTTATTCACTTCACACATTCTCCCTGGGTGACCCCCATTCATTCAATAGCTAGAGCCTTCTTTATCCATCATCTCTAACTCCAGCCTAAGTTTCTTTCACAAGCATCAGTTCCTGTTAGACATAGCCAATGGGTTTACCACGTATTTTTCGAAACTATTACTCTTACAATTTTGACTATGCTGTATCTCAGAGTTTTGGCCACATCATTACCCTGCTTAAAATCCTCTTGAATTCTCTTATTGCCTATAGAATGATAGTGACAAATACTTATTAAGCATAAACTATGTGCCAGGTTATAGACTAAGTATATGAATTATCTCATTTATTCCTCACAGCAGTGTTATAAAAATAAGCTCTATTTAAATCCACATTTTATAGACACATCAACCAGCACTTCCAGAGAGATCATACATTAGTGGTCACTGAGTTAGTAAGTGGAGAGGGGATTTGAATTCAAATAACCTACACTTAGCTCCCTTGTTAATAAACAGCTGCTTATTTACCACCCTCCTTTAAGGCCAATCCCCATACAAGTTCCTTCCTACCTCATCAGTGTCATCTTGTATCAATCCATGCTCCCATATAACCCTCTTTAATTCTATTACCAGACATGCCACATGAAATTAAATGATCTGTTTTCATGTTTATTGCTCCCATAAATCCTTTGAGGGCAGAACTGTTTTATTCATTTTTATGTCCACGATGCCAAACATTGTCTAGCCCAGAATAGGTGCCTATTTAATATGCATTACATAAATTAATGGATAATGGTAGCTTACATATTCATGCCTCCTCCTGCTTTGCAAGTTCTTCTCTATTATCCAGTACCTAAATAAAAGAAAGACTGGCACATAGATGATACCAAATAAATATGCATAAAGAATGGATAAACAAAATGAAGGATGGATTTTAGCTTTGTGTCTCCAAATGATTAATGCTCTACAAAAAGAAATCAGGCCATGAGCCGAAATCATAAGGGCATCAACACCCAGACAGGAAAGCAAGCACAAGGAATTTAGGCAGATTCTCACAGGGTTGCATGAAGTGATGGGGCAATTGATTTAGACATAGGAACATAATGATTCAAGCCCAAACATAAAAGGCTAACGTACATGGCAGAAAGCAGGAAGGACATGAGTACCATTTTACAAATAGCAAAACTAGACCAAATGTCTGGATTGCCTATCTAAGAGGGTTGAAGTAGGAATTTGGTTACATTCTAGGCTCATGGGGGATATAAAAGCTACCAGACAGAATGTGTTCAGTGATGAGAGTATGGACTTTGATTTCTGGGCAAAAACCCGGTTGCTCAAAGAATCAGAATGGCCTGCTAATGTAGTCACTGGAGAACCGAGGCAGCAGTATAGTATTGAGGTAGAGCTAAATCTTTTGACTTCATAGGCTTAAAATCAGGGGAAACCATTATTTCGCATCATAACTTTCTCACTATGATTTTTTTCATGCCCTTTATTAGTATAATTTCAGGGACTGGATTGAAACTAGGGACTACTTTGGTTTACTCATAGTTCTTACTTTATTATGATGCTGGAACAATAGCCTTAGAAAACTGACCACATGACTTGGATATGGAGCAACTCTGCCTCAGCTCTCAAAACTGCCTCAGCTTCATTAACTAGGGGTGAGATAGGGATGGCCACTAAGAATTCAGGGAGAATCTGTGGTTAAAATGTATTTCATGTTATTCCAGATTACGTAGAGGGTTTTATGACAACAGCTCAATCGCCAGGGGTAAACTTTCTCTAGTTACTTTTGGTATGTTAATCTAAACATGTTTTATTTCTAAAACATCCTTTAATTATGATAATACGTGACTTTCAAAGAAAAATGTTATAATTATAAAAGAGTTCTACCAACATCTTAGTCATATACCATCTGTGAATGTTCACATTTTACAAGGTCATCAGACTAAATTACATCCCTGATTTCTTGCTGCATTTTTCTTGCCAGGAAATGGTGCTGATATACCCATTTCCCTTCCTCTAAGGGACTAATGATATTCCCCAGGACATATTCTAGTCCCTTTACTAAGAGAAGAACAGTGCACAGGTGGGATAGAAACGCCATTGGCAAAACATATAAAGTTCACAATCCAGTGTGTCTATCAAAGCTAGAAGTAAGAGCATGAATCCAACAGCAGGTGACCAGGGATCAGAAATGGGGAAGCTGAGACCTGAAGGTAGAAATCTCAGGCAGAGGAGAATACAAGAGTTGGGGAGGACCAGAAGAATCATAGAGGAAAAGAAAAAAAAAGATTTCTTAAGAATCTTCGGCAAAATTTGAAAACTGAGATTAGAAATAGAGCTGACTCTTAGTAAAAGAACCATAACCCAGTGACCTATGACATTACTCAGCATGAGGGCAGTCTCTTCACGAGTGAAATTGGATTATCTATGGAGATGGAACTGAGTTGGTTCAGCTGTATGTACCAGAAGGCTGGAGGGTAAGGTCTCAGACTACCAGGAGAGGTGTCAAAGGGTCTAAACTTAGCAGAAAAGTTACTGATGTTTAGTAATTTCTTGATTTGTATAAAATCAAAGAACAGTAAAATAGGGGCACCCTTTTCATTATCACATGCTATTCATCCACCCAACCATTCATCCATCCGTCTAACCATACATTCATCCACCTAACCATTAAGCATTCATACACTCAAGAATCTCTTGTTAGGCAGCTTCTAAATGTCAATTTCTTACTGGGTCTGTCCTTCAAAATTTTACAGTCTAGTATGGGAGAATTACTTGGAAAGAGGTAAACACTATAAATTGCCATAGAGTGATAATCACAAGTTGCTATAGAGTTTACCTAGTTCATACTAGTTAAGAACAATTGCAAGAAAATGTCAGGTTTTTTTTTCTCTCTCTCTCTCTCCTTCACACATAGCATTAGATACACTGTATGCACTCAGAATTTCTTGCCTTTTTGTTGAATGACAGGATACTTTTCCTGGTCAAATAGCCTTGAAGGAAAATTAAGGTGACGTTTACTCTCTGAAATAATTACAGTCTTTAAATATATTTAGAAATATGGAGTAAATATGAAAGGAGTGAAAATAGCCACCTATTCTCAGTATGAGAAAATTTAAAAAATGCACAGAATTCATAATAATACAGTAGACATACAAAATTTGGTGTATAACTCCATCACTGATTTGCTAGTTATTCAAATTTCTCTTCTCACAGTTTGCCTAGAAAAGGAGGCTTTGGAAGCTTATTTATCAGAAAAAATAACATTTATGAAATGAAAGAAAACTTCTTATTAAGCATTCTGAATGATTCATTAAAAGGTTGAAGACAAATTATAAATTGAATATGACAGTTATCTTTTAAAAGACTAGGTATTGCCAGTGGGCATTTTATGTTATAGTTCAGTAAGAACTCTGTAGCAATTAACTACTTTTCATAATTAGTATTTTGGATGCAAGGAGAGAAAATGTACTTTTTCACACCAAGAATTTTACATTCATGCATATAACAGGTGTGTCTGTAAAGTAGCAAGTATTCTTACTAGAGTAATATATTTTATTAGAAACATGGATGTTTGCTACCGAATTATTTTTATTATTGTAGTGATGATTACACACTATCCCCCACTGAGCTCTTGTTGTAAACCAGAAATCTGCCAAGCACTTCACAATTGTTAACTCCCTTAATCTTTACAATAACCTTATGAAGTATTATCTTTTATTATCCCATATAAAGATATGGAAGGCAAGCCACAAACATGTTTTGAAACTCCCTCAACGTTGAAGAGCAGAGATTGGATTCAGACTCAGATCTGCCTGACTTCAGAGCAATTAATCACCATGCTCACGGCTGCCCCAATTACTTAGCCTTTATCCAGATGCTGCATCATTCTGGGCTGTCTCTGCCAACTTTTTTGTAGATTTGGGATGATATGGAGCCCCTAGATCCCAGAGAGAGTAAGGGGACTAATTAGAATTTTAAAAATCTATAAAGCTCTTGAAGCTGAGAGATAGGCACTAGGAAACTATAAGGTGGTAGCCCTGTTTCTACTGGTTGTGAATATGTGCCCCAACTATTAAAAAGGAAGAGAAGAAATCAATTGCTGTTCTTCATATCTCCTTGATGATAATACCAGCTCAGAGCTTTGAGGATTGAATTCATATTCTTTGCATGAAAGCTCACATCTGACCTTTCACTGCTATGTGTAAGAGATTGCTTTAAGAATTCTAATATTCTCCAACTTGTTCTAGTTTATTGGCCCCAAATAAAATTCTGCTTCAAAGAGAGTGCATTTTCCCCCTCCTCTGATAAAGTGGTTGTCACTGATTTAGAAAACTCTTTTGGTCCCTGTTGTCTTCCTGCATCTCTGTAACAGATTGGGTAATGGAAAATTTGCTTTAGATGGTTTTATTCATTTATTTATTTTATTTTTGTGATAGGAAAAAAAATTAGTCTTTGAAGACTTGACTAGCTTGAATCTCAGCCTGTCTCTTACAGTAGTTCAAACTCTCAAGGTTTCAGTTATCTCTGTAGAAATTAAAGGAAACAATGAGTAGCTTGCAGGATTGTTGTGGGTATAAAATGAGATCGTTTTTATGGAAGTGCTTAGTACAGTGCATGGTAATAGTAGGTACTTGATGTTTGGATATTTTGTGTGTGTGTGTGTGTGTGTGTGTGTATCATTGTATGCATGCGATACTAGAAAATTATTTAAAAATGACACCACTCTCCCATGAGTCTACAAGGCACCTTTCATTTTCTGATGAAAATTTGAACAAATGAGAAGAGCCCTTATCATCTTCAAACCGCCATCTCATATGAAAGTACAATTCCTGCTGGTAAATTCAAATTTGGTTTACATAATTAGGATTTTCAGAGGCTTTTATCTCAGAATAATTTTTTTTAACTTTTGGGCTACTTAGGAATTCCACACGTAGTCAAGAGAGTATCATATGTGCTTAATTAACATTAATCTTACTAAAACTGACTTTCCTAAAGATGCGATTGGCTTCTTTTATTAAAAGAATGGTCTTTGCACTCTATAGCATCTAGCATGGTACTTGCTACTTAGAAGAAACTCAATAAATATTTGTTGGCTCTGTGAAATTGATGAATTAAAAAGCAGAGAATGCCTTTCCCAATACATAATAGATAGCTTGGCCCTCCCTGGCAATGTAAGTCATATCATGGAGAATTAAACTGTTGAAATAATGGTAGAATAAGTAGATAAGCATGATTCTGAACCTATGGAACTTTTAGAACAATCTTTTTTTCTTTTAATGTAGATTTGAGGTCTAAGGAGATTATTGAAGAATTATCCCAAAGTAATGGAAAGTGACAACTACACACAGATTCACAAACAGAACTACTGATTATTGACGTTCAGTGCCCTTCCCATCTTACCATAATCAATTGTTTTCCTTACACTTTGTTGAGAATCAAGTATTGGTTTCTCAGACTTGAAATAGGACTTGACCAAAATTAGACTTTTTCATCAATGCCCATGTAGGTATGATGTCAGCTACTTCCTGGATTTGAAAAAGGGCTTTTCCCTTCTTATTAATGATTCATTCAAGCTGCCCAGATTAGAAGATGGATACATTCACATTAAATACATGAACTTGTCTTTGGGTGACATGCTTTGGGGACATCTCAGCATCATTTCTTTTTTGGGGGGAGGAAGACTAGCTCTGAGCTAACGTCCGTTGGCAATCCTCCTCTTTTTTGCTGAGGAAGATTGTCCCCAGGCTAAGATCCATGCTCATCTTCCTCTACTCTTTTGTGGGATGCCGCCACAGCATGGCTTGACAAACAGTGTGTCTGTCCGCGCCGGGGAGCCGAACCTGCAAACCCCCGGCCACAGAAGCAGAATGCACAAAGTTTACTGCTACGCCACAGGGCCGGCCCCAGCATCATTTCTAATTTGGAAAGAATGGCAACTTTCTGACTTACTAGCAAGATGCCAGAAGGATGATTGCACTTCTGTTCATGAAGCAACTAGTAAATATTTAAAGTTTGCTTCTATACCTGCTAATTTTGGAGGAGCTTCCTAACTGACTGCATTTGAACAGAGATTAGTTTTGAAAAACACATGCATTTCTATTAGAAGCACTGTTCATTCTACACCATCAACTTCATCTTCCTCAGCATAATTAATATACAGTTCTTCTACCAGAAAAACACTTTAGAAACTATGTAATGTAGTCACAGTTGCACCCTAAAATAATCATAACAGTAGCTATTGCTTTATTGCTTAATTATGCTTGTCTTCCATGAAGGGAAAAGGGGGCAAGTATAATTTCTAGATTGCTTATCAATTGGATGCAGATGTTGCATTGCACGAGTTTATGAAGATCATGGATTGGTTTACAGAGTTTTTTTAACAACCAATGAAACAGTAAAACACACATAAACCAATGAGCCTTACTGGACACAGTATAGCATTTGCCTATCAAGATGCCAGGACTATGTGTCTCTACTAGAAAACATCCTAGCCCTCACCTTTAAAACCAGGCAACATCCTTGGGTTGGGGAGAAGATATGTAAATTTACCCAGGGTCAGAGAAGTGATTGAATCCATTAAATAGCAGTCCTTAGCCTAGAGTTCATATCCAGCAAATACCCATTCATGAATGCATGAATGAATAAATTTAGTGAGTGAAGGAATTAATATATTTGATTTCTTTCTGACTTTTTGCCTGGTTATTTATTGTGCTAAAGGAAAGAGAATTGGAAAGCCTGAAACAAGTATGCGGTGTCAAAACCCATATAACTGTACAACTCAAAGAGTAAATCCTAATGTAAAGTATATAGACCCTAGCTTATAACAATGTATCAATATTGGTCCATGAATTGCAACACACTAACCTGCCTACACTTTACCTACACTAAAGCAAAATGTTAGTAAGAAGGGAATCTTTGTATAAAGGTAGGGGAGTGATTGTAGGAACTCTCTGTACTTCCTGTCCAGTTTTTTATAAACCTAAAACTGCTCTTAAAAAATAGTCTATTACTTAGAAAAAAAAGTGTACAGCTAAATCACATTTTAATAGTCCTACTTTGTTGAATTCAAAGAAAAACAATGTATGGTATTAGAATAATCTAATCCATGTTATGCAATGCATGCAGCTGAGCTCGAGGCATGCCAGATGACAAACGAGAGCTCCTTTGTATGGAGAGATCTTGGGACTCTCAGGTTCCCTCTGTCATTCTCCATGATACAGAAAACAACCCTCAGCAATGCTTAGAAAAGCAGGACTAGTGACAGCCCATATTTACAATCATTATGTCACTAGCTAATTGCCCCGAGGAACTCAAGGGAGGTTTCCAAAGCATTTAACTGTTTCTACAAATTGTTTTTTCATTGTTGTTGTTACGTTAAGAGACGCAAGCACCAACCACCCTGAACCAGATGAAGTCCCACTGCAAGAGCAGCGCCTGCACAGGTGAGCTGAGATGACTTAAAATCGCCTTTGACTTCATTTTAATACTAAGATCTCCACCCCTAGGAGGAACTTAGGCCTTTTACCATAACATGCAATGTATGTGGAAGCATGTTTTCCAACTGAGCCTGCGCAAGCGAATACCCACCTCTCCCTCTTGAATATTCATTCCCCATCTGAAATAAAAGGACCCTGCTGTCCTGTTGACAGGGACCCATGACTTTGAAAATGATTCCACATGGTCTCCTATTTGCTACAAATAAATTTTACTTTGTGTGACAACTACTTCTGGTGAAACCTGTGATTTCAGCTGACCAGGAAGTGGACCCACTTTGGTTTGGTAACAATTAGATCCACTGGAAATTCAAGGGTAAAATTTCTGTATTTGAAAGAAAGATTTTGGAATTTGTCTATTGTGTGGGTGTGTAAAATATGATAAGAAAATGGGTTTCCTTCCTCCAGACCGACAATACTGTCCCATTTATGAAGGTAGTAATTGCCACCCCATCAATTCAGCCCACAGATATTTATACCTGTAATGAATATAGACAGATTGCATTCATCTAAATTGAATACATTTAAATGAATACATCCATTGTGCATTAGACAGGAAGTACTTTCACTTAGCCGTTACTCCTGCTGTAACTACTTATTGCAAAAATGCAATTAATGGTGTCTGACATTTCATTTTCTAATATAAGAGAAATCAATGAAAAATGTCAGGTAACTAAGTTTTCTAGAAAGTTGACAGTGACACCTGCTCAATTACAAACCATTTTTTAAAAATTCAACATTTGTAACAGCTCTCTAGGGGAGAAATGGCCATTAAGAGATGCTGACCTAGATGTTGCTTCACCTTTGCTTGGGAATTGACCGCAAATACGTGCCCTTCAAACAGATTCAGGTGATGGTCAAGTAAGTTCCCATTCTTAGGACTTCTCAGGTTATTCTGGTATCAATCTGTACAGTTCTAAAGAACTGTTTATGTTCTACATGTGTGAAAACTGAAAACTCCTGAAGTGATATACTAAAATAGTATAAGGCCAATGGCTTTGCTTTTAAAAAAAGACATGCAAACCAGATAAATGCCCAAACTCCAAGGGCATTCTCTCTGTTCTCCTGAACGTCTGCTATCGTGTTTAATGAAAAGTCTGCTACATTTGGTTTATTTGTTCTATAACCAGAGATGTTTAAAAGTGATTGTGCTCACAAAGGCACTTCATTATTTCAAACTGGCTGCTCCAAGCTTCTATCTATTGAAATTCTAACAGGTAATTTACTTTCAAACTTAGAGAAAACTAGCAATTGTGAAAGAAATATGCTATACAGAGCTCTGTGTCTCAAATCTTGAAATATTAACTTCAAGCTGGGAAAATGTGTCGAAGTAAGGAAAATCTATTAAAATGCTAGTTCACGTTGGGAGAAAGACATTCACATGGGCTAAAAGAAATGCCATAAACTCGATTATGTTCATTTCAAGATCATGAAACGATGTATAAAATGTTGGCTCTGTTGTCATATAATTTGGAAGAAATATTTGTCACTTATTTTTATTTATTAATTACTTTTCTCATAGAACTTTGCAAAACTTGGGTTAATGACTTAAGAATTCCACAAAAAGAAAGTTTGTATACCAGTTTTATGGATATACACTTGCTTTTTCGAAAACAAATTAAAAACACTTGTCAACTGAAATCAGAAAGCCTGATTAGCTGGAAACTGGGGTCAAAGTTAATATGTGTCATAATTGCAACACAGACAGTGGTACCCTCCCAGACTCTGCTGAGCAGTCTACAGTTGAAACAGATTTTTTTCACAGCTGCTTGAACAGTTGGAGAATCCTTACTTATTGTTAGCACTAGTACCAACTCAATAAGCCATATAGCTGTGCTACAATCTATTGTGTGTGTTTGTAGGTGTATGTGTGTATGTGCTCTGTGTATAGAGCCAGTCTCAGAAGAGAGCCAGCTACGATATAAAACAGAAGTTGTGGTTCCACTGTAAAAGAAGTGGAACAGAAAAGTTAAAATCATGATACAGGCATGCAATCAGGAGGGACTTCAGAAACTTTTTTCCAGATAAAGAAATTTAATCCAGCAATTCTTTGGTTTGCCCAAGCTGATGTAGAATGATAAGTAGCAGATCTGGGATAAGAATGCAAGTCCTTGACTCCAACCTTTGAGACCAATGGCAGAGCAATTAATTCTATGAAGTCTATTTCTTCATTTGGAAAAGGGGGTTGATCTAAGGGACTAGATTTTTGTATCTCTGAAATTTGAGATGTATAAATGAATATCTAGAATTTTTAAGCTGATATCAATATAGATATAGACATAAATATAAAGATATTCTCTTTCTTTTCTTAAACCACACATACAAAATCTATTTAACAACATATTTAGAGAGTATGTTATTACTCTTGGAGTGCCAGAAATAGAAACTTTTTAGTTTCAAACCATCTTCCCACAGGAGACAGAATCACTCTCAATAGAGTGATTGAGACCTAAGCTTTAAAAAAAGTATTTAGAGCTTTACTAGTTCATAGATTGTGAGTTATAGATAGTTATAGTGGATTGAGCACTGAACTCAGCCAGTACTTAAGACTGGATTTAGAAAGGAAGACACTATCTTCTTTTCTTATATTGGAGGCATATCTGAGATAAAAGGGAAGAAAAAGCAAAAGATAAAAGAATTCATACCTAAGACCTTTTTTATTTTATTTTAACTTTTCTATGCTGTCCTCCAAGGGGTTTGGTGTAGAGTAAGGATTTAGTTGTGTTATAAAGTTTTGGATTAGTTACTGTATTTTCTACTGTGCAAGATAATACAACACATAATTCCTGTTTTCAAGAGACTCTCAGACCACTTGCAGGGATAGGATTAATTCACAAATTGCAAGTGACAACAGAAAGGGATATATAATCACACGGTAGGGATTTAAAGTGCTGTGTGTATTCAGAGACAGAAAATACCCACGCTGCCCTGTAATGTGCCTACCTACCTCAGCAGAATAAACTTATTATGATAGAATTTTGTAATGAGTCTAAATTAAAAGTCTTGGGTTTGACTCTTTCATACGAAAAAAGAATGACACGTGACGTGCTCTTTAATTCTGGAGTGTAAGAAAGTGACATAAAGTATTGCCAAGAATGAATGAACCTACATTTTGTAATAAGAATAATACAGATTTTACTCTATGTGCTAGTAAACAAGAAGCCATACAGACTTTAGAGAAGATGTGATTCCTACTCCCCATTTGCTCTTCTATTACAGTTGGTATTATTTCTGACCAGTAGCTAAGGTAGGAACTGTGATCCTGTCCATGTTGTTTTTCTGTATTCTTCTCGTGATTATTTTCCCAAGACATCTCTCTTGGAAGTTCTTTTTCTTGTTTTAGAGTCTTTAAACAAAGTCTGAGTTCCCTTTGAATGGGCAAAGCACAATAAGTGATTTTTAAAACTGATTCCTATAGAATTTTTTGCCTCCATCCATTATGCCATGCAAAATCCTGACTGGGTACTCTGCTTGAATACTCTGTTATAACTCTGGGCTGGGAATCTGGGAATCTGTGTCTTCACTAGTGGCTGCATTTATCAGCAAATCTCTGTTCTGTACTAGCCACAGTGATGGCAGGGGGCATTTATACCCTTTTAGTAGAAAAAAGTTTCTTCTATAGTGTAAAAATAAAAAAGAACCTTCACTGATAAGAAACAATGATGCCCTTAAACTTCTAAATAAATACTAGTGGGCATTCCCTAAGAGTAGCAGAAAAATCTCAGACAGGAGCATCTCCCTTCATTTACTGCATGCCCAGACATCACAACAGCATCACTCTGGATGTCCGTCTAGGGAGGAATGCCAAGGGATAGAAAAAAGGGGGAAGTAAAACCCAGTTGAGGAATATGGACAAAGACACAGAAGTAGAAAGAGAAAAGAGACACTTGGGGTAGGTAGAAGAACCCATAATTCTCTTGTGAAGGAGTGGAATAGAAAGCTAATGAGGAGGAAAGAAGCAGGCTTGTGGCATTGGAAAGTAGAATTTTAAAATAATATTTCAGAGGGGAGAGAAGAAATCAATTATAAATATTTTCCTCAGTCCTCGGTAATATTTTACCCAAAGGCTACTTGTGAGGGGATGGGGTATATATCTCTTTCAGGATTGTCCACAATTTGGCATTTATTTGTGGAAACTTGAAAGTATAGGAAGGTCAACAATATTTACATTTCATACGCATCATCTTGAACTTGACCTTCTCTGGGAATGACCAAAAGCAGATCAGTGTTCCTCAATGGGAGATGCTTTGTCATGGGGTATTTTTCAGGAATCCACATATTTTGTAGTAAATTTAACATCTCAGCTAGAGATTTTACAGACCAGGACAGGAATTCAAAAATTGGAAATAAATATTTAGTAAGCTCTTACTGTGTTGCTATTGCTGTGTTAGGTGCAACACTAAGTGTGTAGTTAGCTAATGGAGATAAATGTGAGGAAAGTAAGAGAGCACTTTACATGTAATAAAGAGTAAGAGCATTTAGGAGGTACAGAGATTGGGGTAAGAGTGAATTCTCGCTCAAATGCTTGCAAACTCCATGACCTTCGGTGCTTTACTTAATACTGTAAAATGGGGATAATAATGTCACTCTCACAGGATGATTGTAAGGATTAAACAAATTCAAACATAAAAAGCACCTAACACAGTTCCAGGGCCCACACAGCAGTCACGTAACTATGTGTATACAAAATCTTAATGCTGAAGGAGTGGCCAAAATGGAAATATGCCAGCATATTTTTGTGTAGGAAGGTCTAAGTTTTTTGTTTTTTGGTTTCTTTTTTTTGCTGAGGAAGACTGACCCTGAGCTAACCTCCATGCCCATCTTCCTCTACTTTATATGTGGGACGCCTGCCACAGCACGGCTTGATAAGCAGTGTGTAGGTCCATGCCCGGGATCCAAACCTGCGAACCCCAGGCCGCTGAAGCAGAGCTTGCGAACTTAACCGCTACACCACTGGGCCAGCCCCTAGGAAGGTCTAAGTTTTGAACTTAGTTATTAGAAATGAGGAGGCAATATGTCCTTGTGGTTAAGAGTATAGTTACAATTCTGTGTCAGCGAACCTGAGTATAAATCAAAGCTCTGCTCCTTGTGAGTGTGGGGCACTCAGCAACTCAGTCTGTATCTGTGTCTTCATCTGTAATACAGGAGTGTGTGACAACAGTAACTAACTCATAGGGCCACTGCTTGATTACGGAAACAAACCAAATGAAATACTTGGCATAGTACCAGCCTAATATTGCTATTTGTTTTGTTACTTTGTTTATATTTTCTAGGTTTAGTTTTGTTTCATTTTGTTTTTTCAGAGCTTAACAGGGAATACAAAAATGTGGCATTAGATTTGAGTATGATATGCTGTGACAGAGACAGACGTGGGGCCGGTTAGAGTAGAAGCGCCTGGGCTGGGAATGGACATTTGAGGGAGAGTCCTTGAGCACTGCACTTACAAATGCAGGCTCCAGTAGGCAAGGGGAGCAGAGCCGTCCATAACTGACACCCAAGCAGTGTAAGTAAATAAAGAATGGGTCCACAAAGTCCAATAAAAAGATTTCTTCCCACAGGGAAGAGATGTAGTTTTTTGCACCTGACTGAGTGATGTACTGTGTGGATGACAAGTTTTTCTTCCTATGGGACCTGTCTTTGTGTTGCAAACTAAAGGGAAAAAAAGTCCAGTGCAGAAACAAGTGGAAGCCGTAGTCAGACACTTAATCATGCCCCTGTGAGGACACTAGTGCCCTTTATTGCTGACTCTTTTATTTCCACACTCCCCATGGCGCCACACTCTGGATAAGTTACTTGTCAGAAATAATGTTCTTTGCATTAAACATACATTTTCCTTTCTGTAAACAGGCTCTGCTTTCTACTACAGATGGTGAGCTGAACTGGCTTCCTGATCTGGACTTCTGAATTTCTGCCTTTGGCACAAGTGCAGACAAACTAAAATTCTTTTTAGTACTTTTTTGTTACTAGAAAAAAGCTTTAGATATTTTCTATTACATTTTTACAACTCTATAAAAATTGTGTTTGAAAGTTTATGAATTCATAAGAATCTACATTGGAGATTAACAATAAATAATGTTTATTCATTCTGCAATGGCATGTATTAACTTTTATTTTACACTTATGTGAAAATATTCCTTAGGTGCCATGACAAATAATCTCAAGGTCACTTTATTTTTTATTTAGTAAAAAACATGTGCTAACTTACAGAGTTTTTCACTAATTACATTATAATATAATTGATTCTATAATGTTTTCATTAAAAGAAAAGAAACATATTCTTACAAATGCAGTTAATATTATTGTACAGAAATAAGCACTTAGGGTGACCACAATGTGGAAGGTGATTAGAAATGACTTTGAAAATTATGCATTTTATTACTAACAAAAAATGGCAACAATAAATTTTTATGGACTCTAAAAAGGCTGTCCAGGCTGACACCAATTATTTTGTCTGTTTAGCAAGTAAAATCTTTTAAAATGACTTCTATGTGTATTTGTGTTTGTGTGGTAGCATTCCCATAAAATATTCCCATTTAACCTATGTGCCTTAAATCAACTTATTAGTTCATCAGCTAATATTATAATTAAACACGAATTTGTAAAGGTTTAATTATCTGTTGATGTTTTTTAATTCTTCTGTTGTCCATTTAGTGAATATTTTCATGAAAACTTGGATAGGCCAAGGTCAGTGTTCTCTTCATCAATCTTTAATGACAAGATCTGTATGTCAAAACACACCAATAAAAGGTCATTATTTTAAAAGTCGTTTAGTAACATCTAAGAATTCAATTTGCTAATCAATTGAAGAACAATTTATTTAGATAGAAATGAGGTCATGTCTCTTTAATAATCAAAACTAAAAGTAGGAAAATTTCCACTTTCTTGTCTCCATTTAAATAAATTTAACTTCACCAACTTATGCATAAACTCTCTGTTGTAACAAGAAAGGGAAAAAAATCAAGAACTTAACTGTTCTAATATGAATTCCAATGAGTAACCAAGTGACAAGTATATTAAATTGAGACCTAAGATTCTTGTTTCTTCATAAGCAAAATTTCAAAAGCATTTCTCTCCTTTTTATTTTAATGCTGAAGTTATAAAAAGGAGATAACATGTGAAAACTTGTAACATAAGCAAAATATGATTGTAAACAGATAGCCAGTGGAAGAGAAAAGGGAAAATAAATGGAAGAGTTATGCAGATACATTCTTTGGTAGAGGACGAATTTGCAAAAAGAAACCATCCACAAATGGAGAGCTGGTCTTGTGACTAAAATTTTTACGTATTTTGCGTCTGCATTTTATCCGCTTCCTGTCAGATTTTTGTGGGAACCTGCATTAGCTCTAAAGGAACTCTTCAACTTGCTACAGTCAGGCACTGAGGACTTTTTGTTCTTTTCATATTGTTTTGTTTGGGCACTAGGAACTGAAGGATATGGAGATGAATTCTAAAGTAAATAACTTATACACCTTACCAAAAAAGCTAAGTAAATATTAATGTTTTATTGTTTTGTCACTGTAAAATAGTTTGCATTTCTTAAGATTTTCTATAAATGAAATCATACGGTATACACTCTTCTTTTGTCTGACTTTTCACTTGGTATAATTATTTTGAGTTTAATGTACATTGTGTATATCACTTGTTCACTTTTATTGTAGGATAGCATTCTAGCGTATGGATTTATCACAATTGTTTATCCACTCTTCTGTTGCTGGGCATTTGGGTTCTTTCCAGTGGTACAATGAACTGGAGAAGGGGTGGAAGGGGAGGTAGGGGTAGAAAGAAAGCACTATAATATAAAGGGGCACTGGGAAACGTTTGGTGGTGATATATATATATATATATATATTCACATATATATATATATATATATATGTGAAACCATCTTGACTGTAGTGATGATCTCCTGGGTGCATACATATGTCATAACTGATTAAACTGTACACTGGTTAAACTGATTAAATATGCACAGTGTTAAAATATTAATGATTAGTCTTTCTAATTTATTTTCTATACTCCTAATAAGAATTCTTTTTTTTTTTTTTGTGGGGAAGACCAGCCCTGAGCTAACATCTGTCACCAATCCTCCCCTTTTTTGCTGAGGAAGACTGGCCCTGGGCTAACATCCGTGCCCATCTTCCTCCACTTTATATGGGACGCCGCCACAACGTGGCTGACAGGCAGTGCGTCGGCGGGCACCCGGGATCCGAACTCGCGAATCCCGGGCTGCCAAGCGCGGACTAAACCGCTGCGCCACCGGGCGGCCCCCTAATAAGAATTCTTTATTCTCCCACTGTTGGGAAAGGATCTGGGCAGATATTTTCTTCCAGTATTTAGTTACTTTTTTCTTTATCCCATTCTAAACATGAAAACTATTTTCATAATTTTGCATAATTATCAAGGATAATTTTGTTGCCAGATAACGTTTCATTCACGCATTTACCTTTCCATGAGTAAGGTACAACTTAACCTGGGAAATATGCTTGGGAGATGCATTTCTAAAACATCCAGTTCAGATTTCTCCCCCTGCCACTTGACTATAGAGTTTTTATTCTACTCTCCACATAATATCCTCAGGCAATTATTTTTCTGGTTTTCCATGTATCTTGTCTGGCCTGGTGGTATATTTTACCTTTATTCTATGGAGGTGGTGGAGAATGCTTAATTTCACTATGTGAATAATACTGAAGGTCATTCAAATAATATTTTAAAACATAGATTTCATGATTCATTATAGATTAAAATATTACTGAATGATAACAAGTGGTTTAGTTGTTGAGATAGTTAACTCATACCCTGTAGGCATAACCATAACAGCTGATGAGTTTTCAGCATTTAGTTGAAAGCAAATTTAATAATTTAGTGAACTATTTTTCACACTCTATCAGTGTTTATGAGGCATTAACAGCATTCGGGTGACAATTTTGTGTTATAAAAGATAATTTCTTGTACGTTATGGCCACTTGACATTGGTTGCTGAACATCATGGCTAATCAACAATGAATTATATATTGAAATTAATCATTCACTTGCATATTTTGTAGGCACATAATGAATATTAAAATATTGATATTTATATTAAAATTTCCCAAACTTACGTTTGTAAAATGCATATAATGACTTGGTAGTTAAAATGAACATTTTACAAATTTTATTTAATTTATGTTATTCTTGAAAACTTGGTTCTATTTAGGTTGTTTTTTTTTCTGTATTTAGCAAAGATTTAGCTTACTTAAATTGGATATATAAATTTAAAAAGTCATTCAGGTGAAGAAAATGCAATAAATGGCGTGTGAGTCCTGTTCTGAGGTAGGAGACCAGGGAGACCTCAGGTCTATTATCTAGCTTTACTGCCAGCTAGATGTGTGCAACTTCCTTCTTTCTCAGTTTTCCTACCTCTAAAAGAGGGACCTGATTAATTAACAGCTTCTTTTGAACTGTAAGACTGTGCCATTAATTTTTATCTTTTTGGAACAGGTTTCTTAAATACTGAAGCATATGTCTGAGGAGAAAAAGAATATTTTTACTCTCAGCTAATAGAATATTTCTGACTATGCAATATGAAGGTGAGGAAAGAGTTTTGGGAAGAGGAGGCTGAGTTTTTCGGGGTTGCTGGTTTCCATAATTATTTATCCATGGATAGAATGGATGAATACTCCTTTTTCCAACCATTCGCCACTGTAGACAAAGCTCAAGGCACAAGAAAACATTAAACTAAATGTTACCTGTCACGCATTTCTAAGATTTGATAACACATCAAAATCTTCCAAATATCTTGAAACTAATTATTTATGCCAAAATGAAAGACATCTGATTATATAATTGCAGTTTAAATGTGTGACTCCCACTTATTTAGCCTGTTTTTTACTTTATAATTTTTCTTTGCTTTCAGTTTGTTTGTTTTGACCTCCCCTAGTTTCTACTCAGTCAGGATAAACTGACTTGAAAAAGAATTTAATTTAATATAATGAAAAAGAAATTAATGTAATGTTTTTACTGCTGTACTTTCACATTTGCAGTCCACTAGCAAGAAAGACTATGATGGATTGAAATGTGTAAGGTGGAAAATATTCTCTTTCAGTTAAATGGCTTCTATGTCAGAAAACAGAGGAAAAAGATTTGGAAATTGAGAGGATCAATCCCAACCACTAAGAGCTAACTAAGGTTAATTCCCTGTCAATGGTGGCGAAGACAGTGATTAGAGGAGAGATGTCTTTGCATCTCAAATATGGAGCCCCACACAGAAACATTCCAAGTCTGGAGTTAAGGACTAAGCAGTGCCCAAAGATCAAAGGACTCTGATATTTGTGCTTTTGCAAATAAAATGCTGAGAGTAATTACAGCATTTGGAATTACATTCCAAGACAGTCATCAAGGTTGACAGAATCTATCAGATCTTGATGGAAAGATTTATATTAGAAAGGCAGGGGCTTGAGAAGTTAGCTTGGCCATTGAGGTCCTCAGAATGATTGTTTCCTTGGAGATTATATTGCAAAGGGCTCTTATTATTTTCCAAGTGAGCAGAAGAAAAATGATTTTCTCAGTTGCCAAAAGATGTATTTATAAATGTGACACAACTACTAAGCCATATCACTCAAGGTTCATATAGCTAAACAAATATATTCTCTTTTTCTAAATATCTTCTTTAATCAAGAAAAGATTACTATAGGGGAGGGGAGTTATTTATTTCAAAATCAAATGGCTGGCATAGGAGTTACAGGAACTATTTCTCAAACAAAGTCGTTTGCCCTTTTACGCACAAAAGAAGAGTTGGGGTGGGGGATGGAACCTTTGAAAGGAATACAAATAGAGGGAAAAATGAATTCTGACAGTGTTTATATTTAGGTGTTTTGTTTTATGAATTTGGCTGCATGAATGGAATAGCTTTATTTCTTTCTGTTTTGATTTTTTTTTTGCCCCTAATTTTAGGGTTAGTTCTTATAAAATAGTATACAAATCTTACTATATCAAACAAGCAAAGACTTTTTCTATACAAAAATAAAAATGCTGTTATTTATAGTATATATATATATACATATATATATATATGTAGAAAGAGATATCTTCTTATTCACTCAAAGACTAACTGCGTTGGCACAAAGTAAACTTGCTTTTAAAAAGTTCATCCTTTTTTTTTTTTTAACAGGAATTAGTACTTTAGCTGTACTTTGTATAATAATATTTCTAAGATAGTCTCATTTGTGGTAGGGGTAATTTGTTTTATAAATACTTTTACTTTCTTTTTATATGTATGAATGGTGTTTTTATAATTTATTTATAAAATTATTTTATCACTATTTAAATTGACCATGTATGCATATTCTTATCAATTGTTAAATTTTTACTTTTTCTTTGCCGTGGTTAACTTTTCATTGTATGAGTACAAAAGTTCAAATGGACAATTTAACATATCAATATATGTGTGTAGCACAATAAATTTTAATCTAATAATAGAATTGTTTCACATGCCTTCCATATTTTTGAATGTGGTAAGGCTTTCAAAGCACTAACTTTAATCAAAATAAAAAATAAAAATTTTCTCCCAGATTTTCTGGAATAGTCCTAATACAAAATATCCTGTTTGGTTGTCCTAGGACAATCACTTTTAGGTTTGAAAATATGTTAATTATAATATTGATATTAAATAGGCATCTAAGTTAATACGTAAGTTGTGCGTTGTCTCAAATATAGTTCTCTAGAGCAACTTCAGTCTTAGACTCTAAAGATGGTAATGGGTGGGTAGAGTAGTTGCACAGAGGAGGATAACCCAGAGCCATAGAAACTATAGAGCTTGATGAAGAAGTCCATGTCTGTAGTGAAGATTGAGAGTTAGGAGTATTCTTTAAACACCAGAACAAACAACAAAGAAGCATTATTTTTAAATATTAAAATCATGAAATAACATGAACACAGAACTCCAAGAGAAAGAACTGACATTTAAAGTTAACATACCCAATGTTAAATACTTTATAAAGACTATATGACATTATTAACCAGTTATTCTTCTCTAAGAGAAGGCTGGAGAAAGAAGAGATAAAAGACGAGTCATTTATTCTTTTCCAAACTGTTGTATCATTCATGAAATGAATCCATAAGCTGGATTCCATAAACTGTTGTGCTAGACCTGCAGTTTCCACTGCTATTTATCAGAGGAAACTTCAGTACTGTACTTAAAACAGACCCAAAGGGCACTGCTTTGTCTGAAGTGTGTGTGTCTGTGTATCTGCGTGTCTGGGTATGTAGGGTTGGAGTCCTGCAACCGATAGGCTTGTCTAGAGTACCCTAGAGCATCTCTGTACAATGTAAATGATCAGCGAGGCCATCCCTAAAGGCCCTTCGCCTCACAAACACAATGATTCCACCATCCTATCCTGATCTTAATCTGAACCACCTTCCGCTCATCTAATCTTAGACCAGACCACCTTTTGCATGATGGAGAACCAAGAAGCTATTTGCCTGTTTACTGGAATTTGCCTGATTCCACAGCAACAGCAGTTCATAAAAAGGCTAACTGTATAAAAGATTGGAATTAAGAGCCCACAAAAAGATTTGTTGGCACGTGTCACTGCTGCTGGCTTCCGAATGACTCAGGCCTCCTAATAAGATCCTGAATTTGGAAGCTGCGTATTCAATGCCAGAAGGATTTAGACATGAATGTGCAGATGGCTGTATAAATAAAATGACTGCCACTGACTTATTTTTCTTCATAAAATGGGTGCTATGATTCTGGCTAATCTTGTCACGGCCATTTTACCATTAAGGAAGGCCTTATTGGAAAATTAAAAGCATTCCATTTTTCATTCACATCTGAGATTTGCTCTACCTGAGCTTGCAGACGTACTTAGGAACACAGTATTTGGAGCTAAAGAAAAAAAAGATTAAGCAGGAGAAAAACCTGCAACATCATCCCTTCCTTAGAGGAAAAGAGAAATAATTTTAAAAAGGAAATGAGTTTTGTAGATTTTTTTTCTACCAGTACGCTTTCCTCCAGATGGATGAGCAGACCAAGTTAGACTATGCCTTTGGGGCTTTCAGGGTCCTTTGTATGCTCCAATATATCTTACATATGGTTGCCCAATAAAAAATGTCACTTGCCTAATGAAAAAAATACAAATGCTTAATTCCTATGTGATCTGGCTCCAGTACATGTTCCAGTCAGGCTCCTCACAGTGCCCCTCTGTACCTTTGCCCCAACTCTTCTTCCTCCTGGAATGCCATTCTCATGCCTCCTCATGTTTATATTTCAACCGACATTCAAGGCTCAACTCATTTGCTACATCTATTCCACGAAGTCTTCTGTGGTCACACGTGCCAAAAGTCATCTTTTGCTATAAGCCCCTATTATCTTTATTTTTTTGTTATGATATGACCTGTATCAATTTCTCCCTTGCATATATATCTTGTCTTGGTGCCTATTTCTTGAAAACACAAGTCATGCATTCATTTCCATATGTTGCTAGGATTTAACACTTTTCCTGGTATAGAGTAGACACTCAGGGTATATGTTATTGAACAAATAAATAGGAATGTCTTCCTCTAACCTATGGGCAGAGAAATTCTAGATGTAGCCAAAATACAGTCCTGAGCAGAATCAGATAATTGGTAGATCAAATCAGAGAATATAGACCAGCAATGAAAATATTCAGTTCAACTCCAATAACTTCCACTAAAGAATAACTTTCTACAATTATTGTGCAACTCTCTCTACTACCCACCATTATGGAAATAGAGGCAGAGAAAGAGTCAAGCCGTCTCCGTTAGGTCTCTGGAGGGAGAGTCAAGCTTGTTTTTCTGTGTGTGTGTGTGTGTGTGTGTGTGTGTGTGTGTGTGTGAGGAAGATTAGCCCGGAGCTAACATCTGTTGCCAATGCTCCTCTTTTTGCTGAGGAAGACTGGCCCTGGGCTAACATCCGTGCACATCTTCCTCTACTTTATATGGGAGGCTGCCACAGCATGGCTTGTTTAGTGGTGCGTAGGTTCATGCCTAGGATCTGAACCTGCAAATACTGGGCTACAGAAGTGGAGAGTGCAAACTTAACCACTATACCACCAGGCCAGCCCTCAAGCTGTTTTGTTTTTTTTTTTTACAAAGAAATCAAGAAAAACTGAATTTAATATTCCCTCTTTTATGTTATTTCAAAATTGTGTTTCTCATGACTAATTCTAAACCGTATTCCTCCAGGAGTGTTGGTCAACAAGAAGGAAGAATTATTTCTTTGGTTTTTACCTAGCACATGTTTATTGCGGACAGTAGCTACAACTACACTAGTCCTCTCTTACCATCTCTTGACATCTATTGCACTAAATTCTTCTACTGCCACATATAATTCTCATGAACATCATATTATGTTGTATTTGCTGAATTTTGATTGCTGATAAGGTCAAGCTCAAATTAGCTTAGCCTTACTTTGGAGAATGTGTTTTAACAATACCTCTAAGTGTCTTTTCACAAGTTATCTTAATTTTTTTTTTATTTTTTATTTTTTTATTGATGTCTTAGTTTATAACACTGTGGGGTTTTAGTTGTACATTTTTGTCTGTCACCTTGTGGATGTAACCCTTCACCCCTTGTGCCCCCCCACCCCCCTTCCCCTTGGTAACCACCAATCAGTTCTCTCTGTCCGTGTGTTCACTTATATTCCATATATGAGTGAGTTCATGCAGTGTCTGTCCTTCTCTCTCTGGCTTATTTCACTTAACATAATACCCTCTAGGTCCTTCCATGTTGTTGCAAATGGGACAATTGTGTCTTTTCTTATGGCTGAGTAGTATTCCATTGTATGTATATACCACATCTTCTTTAACCAATCTTCAGTTGAGGGACACTTGGGCTGCTTCCACTTCTTGGCTATAGTGAATAATGCTGCAATGAACATAGGGGTGCATACACCTCTTGTGATGGTTGATTTCACGTCCATTGGGTAGATGCCCAAGAGTGGTATTGCTGGATCATACGGTATTTCTATTTTTTTTTGATTCGTAACTGCTACCCACAATACTATGCTTCTTAAAAATAGAATGAATAAAAGCAAGTGATTTAGTACATATAATTAGGTAGCACACTGCTGTAATAGCATCTTTAAGAAAGGGTAATTTCCTATTTGATCTTGTTTGAATTAAATGTCATCTGCTCAAAGTTAATTTGTTGCAGTTTCCATTTCAATTAATTCTCAATTCAGAAGGCTTACAGGCTGAAATATTAAGAATGTATTCTATTGATTTCGTTGCTAATAGAGAATAAACTGGCACATAACAGGTCTTTTAGGAAATTGCTCTTAGCAAATACATTTTTTAAAGTGCACCTTTTATTAAAACATAACTTACATACAGTAAGGGAACAAATCATAGGCTCGATGAGCTTTTACAAAGTGAACACATCCTTTTAGCCAGCCCCCAGATCAAGAAATAGAACATCATCAGTGCTGCATAATAGCCATCAGGCCCTCTTACAGCCCCTCCCACTAAAAGATAACCATTACCCTGGCTTCTAACTCTATTATAGTCCAGTCTTGCCTGCGATAGATAGTGACTTAGTTCATTCGGGCCGCTATAACAAAAATATCATAGACTGAGTGGCTTAAACAACATGTATTTCTCACAGTTCTGGAGGCAGGGAAGTCCAATAGCAAGGCACCAGCAAATTCAGTGTCTGGTGAAAGCTTACTTCCTGGTTCATAGAAGGCAATTCCACTTCAGAAGATATGTTAGAACAATTCCTCACAGTTCTATGAACACTTCTTGCTGCGTCTTCACATGGGGAAAGGAGCAAGAGAGCTCTCTGGGGTCTCTTTCACAAGAACACTAATCCCATTCATGAGAGCTCCACCCTCATGGCCTTAACAGTTCCCAAAGGCGCCACCTTCAAATGCCATCACTTGTGGGTTTGAATCTTAACATATGAATTTTGTGGGGACACCAACATTCAGTCCGTAACAGATAGATAGGTAGGGACGTAGATAGTTAAAGAGATAGATAGATAGATAGATGATCGATCGATAGATAGACTCATCAGCACATGTGCTTTTGCGTCTGATTTCTTTTGCTCAAAATTATGGTTATCAGATCCATTTATATTATTGCCTGTGATGGTATCTTCTCCATTTGCATTGCTGTATGGTATCCCATTTTAGGAATATACCATCATTGATTTATCTGTTCCATTCTTGAAGCACAATTGAGTTGATCCCAGTATGGGAGTATATTGAATAGAACTGTTATGAATATTTTTAACATATCTTCTGAAGTGGAATTTCTAAGTCACAGGGTACAAAAATGTTCAGCTTTATCAAATATTGTATGTATAGATTTAATGTAACTATTTTCATACTTATATGACATTCAGTAGTCTATAATAACTTAACTTATGTTAAATTACTCAAATATTAAAATTTGGGTAAATATTAAAGATACAAGTACCTCTACAAGAATTAATAAATACAGGAAAGAGAGGAAATTACTGTTGATTGGGTGGGGATGGGATATAAAATAAAATTTCATAACTTTGAATTACAACTTACAAAGAGAGCCAGGCACATGTTTCACACAGCCGGGGATTAACTTTTTGAGTCAAAGAAGTAATACCATTAATTTTCGGTCCTTTGTTAAATAATGTGGAACAGAGAGAGTTCAAGGGATTAATTGATGCCCCAGGAGGGCTCATGTAGCAGCCTCAAATTGTAATCAGTGCCTTGAACTGTTTCTAGAAGTCCTAGGTCTCAATGGCACCACTAGAATCACTTATTACCTTCTGTTTAATGCATTCTCACCAAATATTGTGATAGAATTAGCTCTACTTTTCAAGGTTTATTCATTTTGAGGGCAATGAGGATAAAATATACACTATTGGTGCATCAAAATGTTTGCTTAAACTTTTATTCCAGTCAAAGGCCAATTCCAAAGCTAAGATTATGTTTTATTACTTCAAAATGGGGTGGAGTGGGAAGCAGGGGAAGCCTGCTTTAAATTTTAAATTATGAGTGAGATACAATCCCCTGAATTTTGCTTAACCACAATATATTCTGGTTATTTATAAACACCTATATTTGAAATACCAAGTTCTACAAATGTAAATTAAGCACATTAAATTTGCTACATTGCTATAAAATATACCTGGTAGGAAATCTCAAGTTTACTCTATTTATGTGGCAAAAAAACAAAAAAAGTGACTCTACAGTTAGTAAAACAGTTTACAAGACAAAAGAAAAAAACACATTGAAGGGAAGTAAAGCAACAAGGAGTATGCTAGGTGAACTTCTATTTATAGACTGAACTGACATAGGTACGAGCTCTCTAGACGTGATTTTTGCTTAATTGAAGAGTTTGACTGCGATATCTAGCTAAACATTTTGGAAGACAGTCTGTACTAACTGCTGTCACTTTTTCACTTCCCACACACTCTTATTACAAACTGGTGCTCACTTCTATCTTCTGCTGAAACTATTCTCTCAAAGGGCATCAAAAAATTATATTTTGCAAATCAAACACATCTTCTGAATCCTCATTCAGATATTCTAGTGTCCTCCATTTCTTCATTTGGCCTTTGAGTGTCTCAGTTACCAGTCCCTAACCTATCATGCTTCCTTTCTTTGACTAGTTTTATTTAAACTATGGTGCCAGGAACTCAAATTGTCCCTTCAGCTGTAGGGTTTGACAAGACCATTAAGTCTTTGACAACAATCCCATATATAAGATCAATTATACAAGTCCAGTTCTGAAATGTCAAGGTTTATCTTTCAAATAGATCTTCCTGTGATTTTAAAAATCTACTGTCTGGCATTCCAGAGTTCCTTCAAGTCTGAAATGATTCAATTATTAATTAGAGAAAGCAGTATATTTTAGGACTAAGACCTCTGCCTTTGAAATCAGATGACCCAGGTTCAAATCCCATTTTTGTCATTACTAGATATTGGACTTTGAATAAATAAATCCTCATAAGCTCCGAACTCCCTATCCATAAAAATATGGTGCTGTTAATAGTGTCTACCACAGAGAGTTAGTATAAGGAACAAATAAGATAATGGATACCAACACCTTAAGTGACTTGTACTTTTAAAGCCCAAATAATCCATTATTATTGTAAATTTTACTGGGGTTTTTTTTTAAGGCAGAAATGAACAGCATAAGCACATCTTGTAAATTAACCAGAAACCAGAGTTCAGTTCAGACTAGAATCAGATCAACATTATTGACCATATTAAACATTTTTCCTGTGTATTTTGTCCCATAGGATTAATCTTACTATGAATAAGCCCAGGATTTGATCGTGCCAGACTTTCCTGGGTAAATAAAGGAAGATACCCCAGAGGTGTTGGGCTTTGGGCTGATAGTTGAAAGATGAGTGAAAAACTGCTGGACTCTTGAATGAGAGAAGAGTTGTTGAGGCAGAGGAAATCCATATACAGAGGTGTAGGCAGAACAGCGCTGACTTGGGAAAACCCAGCTGGCTGAGTGCTGCTGGAGGTGGTAACTACAGGGGAGAAAGTACTAAAGGCAGAGAAGAGCATTCTGTTTTGCTTTAAACAATACAATGGAGCTCATGTAATTTTTCCTTTACAAGCCTACCAGCACAGCAAGGACCTCAGAAAAACGTCTTCAGCCTCCTTAAGAGCTTGCGTTAACAAAGCTTGATTCTACAGGGGACTCAAGAATCCTTTTACTGAAGGAGATAGGCTATTCAACCCTTCCTCCCCCAGTTCCTTCAACCTCTCCTTTCCTAGCTCACCCCAGGTATAAACTGAAAGAAATAAACTTCCACTCTTTCTCAATACATAGGCTTAATGAAAATGACCAACCCATGCTCAGGGAGGCCTAGAGGTAAAGTCATCTGTCATTTTTGTTCACTACTGCAAAGAACAGGGGCAAACATCAGCGTAGCCATAGTTTCTGCATCCAAATGTCCATTATTAAAGGAAATTGATGGACACATTCATGAATTAGATAAATTCTGGGCCATAACATGAAACTTATATCACTAGAGCCTGAAAAAGATAATCCATTTTTCCCTATCTTGAAATGAAGAGTAAAATTCTGTTTCTGGTCATACCTAATTCTATACGTGTTTTCATAGAAAACTTAACAAACACAATAAAATGTTTAGTGACTTCATTTTAAAGTCAGTAAGTACAATGCCTTCCAAATAACTATTTCACAGATCTGTTCAGTCTGGGTTCTAAGTGCACAAACAGAAAGTCGAAGTGTATTGAAGTGCACTAGAAGTTGGTTCCTCATTTTATCCAGAAACCTTTGAAATTTTTTGATAAAACCACTCTTAACTGATCTCCAGAGAACTGACTTGAAAGCTTACCAGCAGATTCTTGTCTCCTCCAAACCATACTGTCTGAAACCTAGGACGCGGTGAAGGCTTGACCTGGTCTACTGTCCTTCGGCACTTGAGCATTTGACCTCTCACCATCCAAGCTGTATGCTTACATAAATTATTCATATTTCTTCCCCAACCTGTTTATGGCACTTTTTCTTGTCACTATAATTATACTATTTAATTAAATATTTTACATAGTGATAAAATATAAGTTTGAAATGAAAGAACTATTTCTGGGAAAACCAGGTTCACCTCTTTAGAGAGACTCAAGAACTGATGTTATCGAATCACATGTAAGGACAATGGCACTAAAATATTGGGGGAAATAGCAAAAATCTAGAAAGATTTGGCATTCATATCATTTCACAAGTATCAATTAAGTTCTCACTCTACTTTGAATAACCCAAAGAAATTGTGGATGATGAATTAGGATATGATTATGTAAGAAAAGACAATAACAACTTCACTCCAATGAGCAAATCCATACTCAAAGGAAAGCATTTAGTTCTGCTACAAAAGATGAATGACTATTCTAAATCAAAATTTGTCAACTCTGTATATATCATGTCTCATAATTTCTGGCTTTAATGGATAACTTTTTGTGTGTGTGAGGAAGACCAGCCCTGAGCTAACATGCATTGCCAATCCTCCTCTTTTTGCTGAGGAAGACTGGCTCTGGGCTAACATCAGTGCCCATCTTCCTCTACTTTATATGGGACGCCACCACAGCATGGCTGACAGGCAGTGCATCAGCAGGCACCCGGGATCTGAACTCGCAAACCCCGGGCTGCCAAGCACGAACTAAACGGCTGCGCCACTGGGCTGACCCCTTTAACAGATAACTTTTTATTAACCAACCAACCAACCAACCACAAGTCCAAATAGCATTAACTAAGAAGGCTTCAACTGCCCATTAGAACTTTGGAGGCACAAAGCAAAAAATATCAAATTCCCCCTTAAATGCATCAAGTTAAAATAAATTAAGAGATATTAGCTCAGCTACAGCTTAATCCTTTATTAACTTTTTCCCTCTCTCAATTTTGCTCAGAGATATGCTAAAATAATGTAGTAGAACAGCTTGCCCACATATCTAAAAATAACCCATACAGGGATTTCATTTAACCTCAGACGATCTGTGAACACATAGTTATTTTCATGCCATTGGTTTGCGTTTTCTTAGCAGGATTTACTACTGAAAAAGCTATGGTAATCAGTATACAAATACTATAAAAACTACAAAAGGGAGACATAAAAGAAAAAATGCCCATCTTGAGAGAGGGTAATGGGATAGTCATTTTCTAGGTGGATAAGGCTATCTCTGTTAATAAGATGGTTAGTTTCCCCAATCATTTCATTGAATATTATGTTTAAATATAGATTATTGGCACTTGACATTAAACACAATGTACTAATGCTTGAATATGTACTGTATGTTATCATTACATCTTTGTATCTGTGCTTTAATGACTATTTTACTTTACTGGCATTTCTGGAAAAGGTCTTTTTGGTGGTTTCTTTAGTTTGTATTTAAGATGTAATAAAAGATGGGGCTACTTAGAATAATAGGAGAGTTTATGACAAGTTGTATAATTTAATGGTCACCACTTGCGCCCCTCATTTTTCTGTTTGAGATTCAAGTCTAGTTTAATAATGAATGCCATCATTTGTGTTCTACCTGAGCTGGAATATGCAGAGTTCAGTGAACTCTAAAGAACTCTGATAGCAGGACTTTTCTTTTATTCTCCTCATAAAAGTCTTTCTTTAATTCTGGCAACTCTTATCCCAACTGTTCACAATCTTTTAAAAGCAAGTACACTTCACATATGTTTTAACTTCCTTTGTTGGGAATGAGTTACTTTGTTTAAAATACAACTTGGTGATTAAGTCCCATGCTTTCTTGATGCATAGAAATTCATGTCATGTTGGAATCTCAACGTACAAAAAACGAATATTCAATAAAATAATGGCATACTAAGCAGTATAACCTGAAAGCATTGCATTCAAACAATGATAGCATACTGAAATTATTTCTTTAACAGAAAAGTCACCAGTAATACAAACAAACACAATGTAATTTTCAAGGCATAAATTAAAATGTTTTGTAAAACTACCCAAAACACATTCTGATAACAAGCACATGGGATGATATACAACAGGTCAACATTGATTTGCAGTGATTCTACTTAGAAACGCTCGTATTTCTCTTCTAAAAGCATCTGACAACATTACTGTATATTTGGGTTGTTTAACTTCATAGTTCCTCAGAGAAGGTGAATCAAGTTAATGTTTCGTTTTAAATCTGGGTTTCTAGAATCCAAACTAGGCATAGTACTTCACAATCACACTCTCAACAAAATCTGCTGTTTGGAGTGCAAAATTTCTTTATAGGCTGTATATAGAAAAAAATTAATTCCACTTACAGTCTTTGTATTAATTTCAGCTGCGTATAGGCTATCACATAAGATAGGCATTTAAATATGTCTCTTTAGGTGTTTCCAGGTGTTGTTTTTTGGTGTCTTCATTAAGTTCTGATTAGATTATTTCTTCTTTGGCTTCTTTAATCAATATGAAAACAAAATCTTCCTGTAAGTTCCGTGCTAAATCTCCTGTCTTGGATTACTCCTGAGCTTCAAGTCAGAGGTTTCTGACTTCCAGAAACGTTATTAAAATCTCCATAATTGGACAAATGTGCCAAAAAAACTTTCTCATTTCTTTTAATTATTTCTCTGCTTTGCAATTTTTTATGTTTTTGTCTTTGTTAAATAGTTTTATCATTATATTCATCAATTCACTTTAACCTGCTTGCATATATCACTTTCTGAAATTATTCTGTGTATCCTGCATACCTTGCATAACCTCAGACATTTCACTATCAGTATAGTCCATGTCTCATTAGCAGAATACCTAAAATTCAGAGATAGCTCAGTGGCAAATGGAGTGCCCCACTTACGCATACAATTTCATACTGCAGGAAGGGCAGAAAAAGACTATAAAAAGCAAACTAATTTTTTTCATAGCTTTATACTTGTACTATGAGGGAGAATAATCAGTTTAGAACACAAGCTTTGAATCTGGTAGACTTGAATTGAATCCTGACTATTGTACCCATTAGCCATGTAATATTGGGTAAGTTACTTGATCTTAACGAATCACCATTTCCTCATATTTAAAAATAAGGTAGAAGCACATGTCATATATGGCTGCTGTGAAGATTAAATGATATAACAAGCGTAAAATATACGATTAAATGATATAACAAGTGTAAAATATATGGTATAGAGCCAGACACATAAAAAGCACTTCATAAATTGCCACCATTAAATTCTTCTTCTCATTATTTACCATAGAGACAAATGGTCATAGATATCTAAAGGTTATAGGCATATGGCATTAATGTTGAATACAGTAAAAGAGAGTTATGCTATGCATCTAAACCCTCAAATTATTTTATTAGAGTCTTTAAGAAAAGAGAGAGGCCTGTTAGAAATTTTAGAAAGTTTGTCATCAAAATAGCAAAGACAAAGCAAATTTCGGAATTGAATAAACACATAAAGAGAACGTTTTTTTAATATTGTTTAAAGACATGATGGAGAGAGTTACTAGGAACATCAACATCAAGAAGGATAAAGAATACAAATTAGGTACCTATGTGGCCCTACGCCATGTACCACACAAAAAGCATCACATAAGCTCCTGAAATCTCCCTGGGAGCTGACCTCTCAGTCTATGACAACAGAAACAGTGTTGTTTAGAATTTTGCTTGCTTCACAAAATATCCAATCTATCAAAGTTCATTTACTCATAATATTTCCCAATTCCCATGATATTTCCCTCAGAAATGGAAAAAAGTAGGGCACTTGTGAGATAACATGAACCTGACATACAACTGTAATTGCTTCCATTCAGTGTTTCTCAAACTGCTGTCCCTGGACACACAGTGCCACATGATGGTGGTGGACAAGAAAAACATATTTTTGTAGTTATTCTCAGTGTCATTTGTATGCTAATGTCAATGAGACTCTTCTAGACTCTTCTATAGTAGACTATGCAATATTATCAAAACTCTTTTGATCACAAGATGAATATTTTGAATGATATATTTTACTTATTTATTGTTTTATGTTTTAAATTTTTCCAGTTTTATTGACATATAATTGACATATAACATTGTATTAGTTTAAGTGTACAACATGATGATTTGATATATTATACATCACAAAATGATTACCACAATAAGTTTAGTTAAAATCCATCACCTCACAGTTACATTTTTTTTCTTGTGATGAACTTTTATGATCTCTTAGCAACTTTCAAATATATGACACAGTATTGTTAACTTTCAATGATATAGTTCAATGCTCTTGAGGAATGCTTGAGGAAGCACTGTTTGAGAGATACCGGTTTCATTGAAAAAAAATGATGCTTTCAAAATAAGGAAATGCAAATGGTTACTCTCTTGTGTAAAAATATCAGTGAATATTTGCCAAGATACCTAGGGGGAAGAAATGAAGAGAAAAAAGAGAAAGACAGAAAAGAGAGAAGGAAGGAAGGAAAGGAGGGAGGGAGGGAGCAAGAGAGGAAGCAAGGAAGGAAAGAAGGGAAGAAGAAAGAAAAGGGTAAGAAAAGAATAATGGAAGAAATGGAAGAAGAAAATAGTTCTGATTAAAAAGACAGGGAGTCCAGCCTGGTGGCACAGCAGTTAAGTTAGTGCATTCCGCTTTGTTGGCCCAGGGTTGGCTGGTTCGGATCCTGGGCACGGACCTACTCACCGCTCATCAAGCCATGCTGAGGTGGCGTTCCACATAGAAGAGCTACAACTCTACAACTATGATACACAATTATGAACTGGGGCTTTGCGGAGAAAAAAGAAAAAAGAGGAAGATTCGTAACAGATATTAGCACAGGGCCAATCTTCCTCAAGGAAAAAAAAAGAAAATTGGGATGATCTTTTTTTTTTTTCACTTGAAGGTCTATGTGGAAAAGGCTTATGAAGCAGTTAGAGATTCAATCCACTGCTCTACTGTCTACTCAAACTTGAAATAATACATTGAAAATCCATAAATGATTCATAAGATTATCTCTGCTCTTATAACTAGACAACACTTTCAGTTATAGCTGCTTTTTGTTGACTAGATTTACTATTGAGAGCCCAGGAGTGATGGAAATAAAATAAATAAGCAAAAGAAAGAAGGATAACCATTTAGTGTTATTAGTGCTATTTAGAGTTAGCATTAACTCACTTTTCCTATCTTTCACAAAAAGTTATAACATCATTGCGTTGGCCAATTCCTTAAAATTTTCTCTGTCTTAGAGACAACAAATTGATACATTAAGCCCCACACCACACACACAAAAAAGAAAAAGGTAAAAAGCTTTCTCAATTTAAAAAGTGACACACACTAAACAACGCTTGTAAGTTAAGCAATACTGAGCTCCTATATTTGTCTTCAAATGTAAAAGTTCTTAAAGCCACTAGTGGCCTCTACTGGCACCTGTGGTTTCACTATAGGAAAAAATAAAAGGTTGTAGCAAATTAAAAGAATTAAGGAGGACTTTTTTTTCCAAACTAGAGGGAAATTTCACATGAGATCTATATTACTGTGTATTGAATCAACAAGTGCACTATATTTTCCTAGATTCTCTTTTTGTCTCAAAAGCTACTTAGGGGTTTGACTTTTGTCATATAGCTAAAATGCATTTGAAAAACAACAGAGTTAGATGTCATCTTCACAGTCACTCCCAATCCCAAATTTAAAGTCCTATATGTTCACAAGATGAATTTATAATAAAGCTTCAGAACTAATTGGGGAGTTGAATGTTTGAAAAAAAGTAGGAGAAAGAAGTGCACCAGGAGACATATATCTACATTTCTTGTTTCAAAATATTGACCAATTGTAGCAAATTATATTCACATTCAATAAAACTTCTCTTTTTCCCCCAATAGGGATGTTGTCCACATGCTGCAGACTAAAGTACACAGACACTAAGCTGATTCCAGAATAACAGATATTATTAGAACGTCAAAAATAATACATCACATGATGAATCTTAAAAGTGTCCCTCTTAACCACCACATTATCCAGTCATTATCTACATAAGCCATTATCAACATATTATTTATGAGAATTTACATTACATATAATGAATGTGGATAAAACTCACTATCTCACATTGGTATAGAAATTAACCATTTACAGATCACTATCATAATACATTTCCTAGATCAGAAAAGGTACTGAAAAGTAAATAAATATATGAGTGAATGCTTTCATAATTTAATATATCTTTAAACTGGAATTAATAATGTTCACTTTTACCCAAACATTGGAATAATTTACCATATTCCATAAAAGGCAAGAAATTCTTTACAAAAACAGTTTCCTATTCAGAAAATAACAATTTTTAACAAAAGCAATAAAACTTTTGTTTCTTCATTAATTTTACTTCCATTTTCACCACCTCCAAGTTAAATACTAAGAAAATCATGAGTACTTTCTATTGCATTAGCCATTGTTTTATGTACATTAGTTTATTCCAATAGGAAAATTGTTTTTAATATAAAATTGTAGAGTGTTGAGTTCATGTCACCTAGGGAATGTTCTGTGGGCTTCGGTTTCAAAGCTTAGCACCAAATTTAGTATGTATAGGTTCAAGAACAGTGTTGACAGGGCTTTCTCTAGATGAATCCTGCTGGGTTTTAGAAACTGCTTGATTTCAGAAGTCATGCTGTGTTACTAATCAGAGCAGAATTGCACAATATGCTTTCACAGGCCACAGAGGTCTCTCTGCACAGCTGTGGGAGTCAGTCCTCAGCCCTTAGGCAGAAGTCACCAGTCCTTCCCCTCCTGGTGAATGGAATCCTAACCACAAGGCAGTCTCTGCAGGAAAGGCAATTCAAGTGCCACAAGGATGCGGTGTCCTGGCAGGATGTTCAGCTTTGTCTAAGAGGGACAAGTGAGTAGCAGGACCTGGAAATTGCAGTGTTTGTAAATAGGACAAAATATCTGGATTCTAGTTTTAGTTCTGCTATTTATTAGCTATGAGATGGGGCCTGTTAATTCCACTCTCTGAGTCTCAGTTTCTTTGACCAGCAAATGGGAATAATGATACAGGATGGGAGCGAAGACTAGGTGCTATACTGTGCTTAGCATGAAGAGGGCATTCAGTTCAGAGGCCGGTTTAATCAGTATATAAATAAGGACTATTTCAGGAGACAGAATAATCAAAAAGCCAACCAAAAGAAAAAAAAAAAAAACATACAGGTTAAGTTATTTTAATCTCTGATGAATGTCTTTATCTTTCTGATCAGTGTCTCATAGCTCTGGTCTGCTCGTTCATATAAAATATGGCACATCTTTTTTGCAATATTAGGTATGTTCCATTTTACAACCCTATGTTATTTAATGGTCACGGATAAGCTTAATGTGAACTTCTCTCAGTGATTTTGATAGTAGAGTCCTAAACTGATCTTTTTATGGCTGGAGAATTTCATTTTGTAAGGGTAACTTCAACAACTTGGAAGTACACATAAGGTTTTGAAACCACCACAGAGCATAATTTTTAAGCATTCTTCAAGATGTCACCACATATGGTAATTCATCACCTCATCCCAGAGCATGTCAAATTTTATTAGTATGACATGATGGAATGTGACAGGAGAGACACTAGTGAGCCTGATTTATTGCACACATGCACACATACAAAGTGTAAACAAAGATATCACATAAAACGCTGTTTCAAAGTGCAGTTGCCAAAATTATAGATTTTGTAAGCCAAATTCAATTAGAATAACTAATTATCCATTAAGAACCCCTTCAGAAATATGTTTAACAATGGTATATCCTAAAGGATAGTGTCAGCCCTGGAATTACCATTGTTTAAAGGTATCAGGATGAAGAGAAAGTGATGAGCAGATTTGAATGCCACAGCATCATTTGGTCACATAAATGCTCTTATATCATCATTCAGCTAGGTAGCTATATCTTTACACCAGATATTAGCTTGACTCGGACTCTTCTTTGCTTTGAGAGCTCAGAAAGTGTTCCAATGGCCCTGCGGGAAGAACGATTGTCTGAGGAACTTTGCAAATATTTTGTAATTGCTTCTCATTCTTAAACCGTCCCTAAACTGATGCAAGATTGTAAACCATGGATGAAGATTTCTTATTCTACCCTGAATGTCTTCCTCTTAAAGGATTATTGAGCAGGAGCTATGTAAGTACTTTATTTCAAGTCAGTGAGCTTAATTCTATACCCATAGTTGAAGATTTCATGAGTTAAGTATTACAAGTAAGAAAGTACTAATTTATGGATTATTATCAGATGTTGACTCACGAAGTTAGTGAAGATCACTGAGGGTTTGTAATAATAGGAGTCACCACTTAACACATTCCCACTCTGTTCTGTACTTTACCTTTACCCTCTCCCAACTCTCATGGCAATGTAATCTTATAACCATTTACATGTGAAGAAACGGACTCAGGCTGATTAGGTAAGATGTCCAATATTTGGTAGAAAATGGCAAAGCCAGTCTCTATTCATCTCCAAATCCCTGACTCAATTCATTCTGTAACATGGGCTCTTTGTCACTAACAAAGATCTGTGGGCCAAGGGATTTCCAATCATTCATCCATTTGGACTTTAGTATGCACTAGCCCAAGCTAACTCCAGATTTAGGCTGGAGATTAGGGCAGAGTGAGTTTGCAGAGGTGAGTGGAGGATTGAATGATTAATAAAGCTCATTTTTTGTTTGGCCAACCCTCATTAATGTTCTTTTTTGTGCATGGTACTGTCCTTGAGGTTGGGAATAAAGAGATGACTAAGTAAATCCATTGCACTCAAGGTTCTGGGAGCCTCTGGGGCACCATCCCCAGGATGATAACTTGGAAATTTACAGTGGAGTCCTGGAATGTGTACTTATTTTGTTTAAAAGTGACTCAAGTTATTCTGGTAATCAGTAAGTTTAGGAGCAAGATATGAATTACACGATAAGATGAATATTTTCTAAAAAGTAGTGAACAAGTTCATAGCAGGAAGTGATTAATCTTTGTTGGAGTCTCAGAAAATGTGTCACAGAAAAGGGACATTTGAACAGAGTCTTGAAAAATGACTTTTCATTTGTCAGGTGGAGAAAGACACATGTAGGGTTGTGAAAGGGGATTTTTAATAGAGAGAAATATTTTCCAAAGATATGGAGGAGGAAAAGTGGGACTGGAGAGGAGAAATAATAAGTGTAGGAGATGAACTTAGGAAAATAGTTTGGGGTCATATTATAAGACAACTGATGTGCTTTGATAAATATAAACTGTAGTTGACTGAGGGGTAAGTAGACATTTTAAACAAGGAGAGAAGAATTATATTCTATACTATTATTTTGGTGGCAGTTAGAAGGAGAATCAGAGTGGGTGAAAGTAGGACAAAGACACCAGTTAGAAGGACATAGCAATAACCAAAGTTAGAGAAGACAAGAACAGAAACTGACACAATAGTCCTGAAAATAGAAAAGAGAAAATGATCCCAGAGGTGTTTCAGAGATGAAGCTGACAGAACTTGGCAACAGAATGAGTATGGAGGGTGAAAGGGGGATACGGGAGTAAAAGGTGACTCTGAGATTTTTAACCTCTGTGAGATTATATGGAGGGCAGTACCTTTGTTTTTCATTTTTTATTGCAGCAACCTTGGTTTATAACATTGTGTAAATTCCAGGTGTACATCATTGTACTTCCATTTCTGTATAGATTACATCATGTTCACCACCCAAATACTAATTGCAATCCATCTCCACCCATATGTGCCTAATCATCCCTTTTGGTGGGCAGTCCCTTTAACTTAAAGAGAATACTGTATGATGATTCGCCCTAGGGAGATGAGAAATTCAGTGACAAAAATTTTGAACTGAAGAACTCTTTGGAATATTTAGTAGATATTTGAAGCAGAGTCCGGAGCTCAGAGATGATTTTGAGGCTAGAGCCAAGAAAGTACTTCAAACAGATTCATACTGTGAGTTTGTTGAGATATATCCTTTTGTTAAGCCCCAAGTTAGGGTTAGGGTTAAGTTAGACTTGTTATAAGAAGAACATTCCTGGGAGGCTTTCTGAAATTAACACATATATTCCAAAATACTGGAAGAATAGGCTATTCATTTCCACCAATTGTATTTTGTGCTGTTAGTCATTAAACTATGTATATTTGGCAAGTTCATCCAATTCACAGTATCAACTTTACCAGTATATTTTCCATTTCAGTTTCAATTACTCATTCTCAGCCTTTTTTGAAAGGAATTTTTCAAATCAAACCTGCTTTCCTGGCTGGAGTCAAGTTCACATCTGACCTGTCTTTTACTCTCTCTCTGTAAGTATGCACAAACCAAAGAGAAGATGAAAAATACCTGAACCAGACACTAGAGAAACATTTGAACTGATGTGCCTCCCATCGACTTAGTTTATGAGTTTATTTTCAAAGTGAGGCACACCTGGGGAATTGAGTGAAGCACAGTATGGTTAAGTCTAGGAAATCTTGATGTTCATCTACACACAATCTATTGTGCAACACCCTGTCACTTGTTCATACTGAAGAGTCAATGTCAATTCTGTAGTAGACACAGGACTAAACTTTGGAGGTCATAACATGATTATAGGGCTGTGCTTATTTCACTACACACTGCCTTTCAAATACAGCTTTTGTACTTAAAAATCTTCCTCCACCAAACATCAGAGATATTCTATTACCCTTAACTCTATAATAACATTCACCTTTGGATTGGCTCCTCACGACTCAGAGAAAGATGACTGCCAAAAATAATTACTCCACTCTGATTAGTGAATCTTTTTCAAAATTGCAGTCACCAGATTGGAAGTCGATAACTTTTATAACATCAAAGAACACTATTATCAAAAGACTTTATTCTTTATCATTTTGTTGAAAAAAATCTGATGTCGTATTACATTTTAGTAGGTGAAAACATATTCATCAAAGAAGTATTTTAGTACATGTTTTACAGCTTATAAGAAAAATGACAGCTACAACAATCAAAAGTATTCTCACTAATAGTGGATGAAAAGTGATAGCTGAGAAAAATGAATCACTAATTAGTTTGGGAGATTTTGATATTTCCCTTTTATTAAACAGGATGTGTTAATTAATTTGTATTTCAGATAACATGATTTTGGCTTTAAGTGATTTGAAAGAATAGGAGAAATTTTGAGCTTAACTATTTCCAACCTAAGTGTGTCCCATACTTACAGGGAGCTACCCCAGGTACTTGTTTCCAGCAAGTCACATTTTATTTGTATCTTTGGCCTAAATATAAACAGCATTGCTAGCAGAGAGCCTGTCCCACGTAAGTTTTGTTCCTACCTCTCTTCCTACATCTGTGCTAGCCTCAAGTACATGAGAGCGATTGGAGCGCCAGGTGTGTGAGAGAAAAAGAGAAAAGGGTGAAAGGTAAATCCCACAACTGCTTTTCCTTTCTCCCTCCTCGCTCACTGGTTATCAAGTTCTGAATCGTGCTCACTGCAGCGATTAAATGCCCAGTATTCGCCATCTTTGGAGCAGAAAGGTAAGACACGATCACTTGAGCCTATGTTAGCCTTGACAGGGGTAGAGCTTCAGTCTTCGTGTATGCAGCAGGTACCACCATTTATAAATCTCATTTTTCCCAAACTGAGAAATAACTTCAAAAGGCAGTATATTTTTACATTGTCTAAGAGAAGTGGTACAAAAGCAACCATTTAAAGAAAGTAATAATATAATAATAATAATAAAAATCTCTCCAGAAGAGGTAGCTTTCTACAAAGAGAAAGACATAAGGAAAAAGAGTCAATGCTTTTTGGAATCCCTACTATGTCCCTGGCATTTTCACATACCTTATCTCCTTTTACTCTCACAGCAGTGTTCAGAAGCCTGTGCTATTACTCCCATTTTATAGCTGTGAAGTGGATTATCAGAGAGGATTGTAATATGACAAGTTTGCACAATTGGAAAATGTCTGCCAAGATTTCAAAGTCTAGTTCTCCTGCAGATACCATACTGCATCTTATCAAAGAAATGTCATTTCTCATGTATACTCTTTATGTTTATTCACTCATTAGAAATTATATTTTAAGTACTTACTATACACAGGCAAACAGAGTTTTAAAAAAATGAAAAACATGGTTCCTGTCTGCAAGGAGACTATAATCTAGGAGAGGGGATCAGGCAAACGAACAAACAGGTGAGATCACAACGTAAATGCTGTGAAGGAAGTAATGCGAACGCGTGGAAAGGAAACACATGCTGGGAAATAAATTCCTCCTGAGAGAGAGGAGGTCAGGAAACTTCTTAGAAAAGGCAATGTTTAAAGAAAGTGTTGGGGACAAAAAGCAACTGTTCATAATCAAAGGAAAGCATTCTAGGCAAGGATCATAGAACGAGCAATGGCATAAAGACACGAGAGAGACTGTCATGTTTAGAAAACTGCAAGGAGTTCGGGATGGTTGAAGCACCAGCTGTAAGGTGGGGCAGTGAGAGGAAGGCTGCAGAGACCACATTGAGCCAGATAATGAAGGGCCTCACGTGCCATGAGACAGACTTGATTCTGTAGAAATGGAGAAAAACAGTGGCAGAACAAAATAATCCGGTGTGCATTTAGAAGCCTCAGTGACAGCAGAGTGGAAGACAGATCTGGGGATGAGAGTCTGGAAGCTGGGACGCCAGGTAGGAGTCTATTCCAATTATCCAAGTGAGAGCTGGTGAGATATTTGGCTAAGACAGTAGCATGGGTTTCAGGGCAAGAGATGATGTTTTAGGGATGTGAAGTTGTGGCGTTTACAAAATTAGTGGCTATTTGAACATGGGCATTCCACAAAGGGAGACATCTGGGCTTTCCCTCTTCTTTTTGGTTGGACAATCCAATAGATGTGTTGAATTTATCCAGTGTGAAGAAACATGGGCCAACCAGTCAGAGATATGAAACCAAAAGCTGAGTAACTCCTCGCTCTTTCCTTTTTGTGTGTCTGTTTCAAACTTTCTGGAATCCCAGCCTCCTTTCCTCATTGTTCTTTCCTCATCCCTCTCTAATTCCTCATTCTACTGGAGCTGGTGAGCTGGGTCATCTGATTGGAGTCCTCCCCAGGTTTCAAACAACCAAACAATAAACTTTCAGAGCACATGTTATTTTCGTGTTGATGGTGAAAAATAAGATATGATATTTACAATATAATATGCTTGTGAGTCTTAGTTTCTAATAATTTTTTGTCATCACATCTTTTTTTTATTGTGGGAAAATACACATAACATAAAACTTACTATCTTAATCACTTTTAAGTGTACAACTCAGTGGTACTAAGTACTAATTCAGTGGTACTAATTCATATTGTGTAACCATCACCACCATCCATCTCCGGAACGCTTTTCATCTCGCAAAACTGAAACTCTGTACCCGTTAAACAATAAATCCCCGTGACTCCCTCCACCAGCCCCTGGCAACTACCATTCTACTTTCTTTCTTTCTTTATCTTTTTTAATCTCCCCTTTTCCCCTATATTCCAGCCTCTGGTGACTACCTAATACTGAACCTGGAGGACACATATCTATATGTGTATATATATGTAATATATATATAAACAGCCAAGCTCATAATAATAGAGTAGAATGGTGGTTAACAATATCTAAGTAGTTTACAATCTTCATTTAAAAAGAGATATGACATTTTAGTTTTTGTTGTTAAAATCTATGCATACCCTCGTGGATGATATTCAAAATGCTTAAAGACTAAAGGACGCAGGCAAAGGCCAATCAGCATAGATGGCCAATGATATGGACTCCAACCTCATATCCTGCAGGTACTTGTCATCTGAACATCAGCCAGCACATGCTCAGGATATATGCAAAGAGCAGCAGTGGTAATTTAGACCACATTTTGGAAGAAGAAAATATCAAGGTGAATTTAGTTGTGTTCATATTAACAGCAAGAAAATAAGCATATCTTGCATTTTTTATAAAGAAAACAGTTTTTTATTGAAAGAATGATGCAGGCTTATGAAAAACTTGAAGCAATAGAAAAGACTGGGCGATTAAAGTTTTAGATCACCTAAAACTGAGAAATAACAATCATTTAAAATGTGTGAACATTATTTTAGACACACTTTCTGCATGTATACAGATAGAATGCTCAATGGATTGAAAAATAGGATCACATACACAAGTTTTAAATAAAATGTTTTAATTTTATTTGAAGTTAGCAGAAGAAAGTACACTGAAGCTGAAGAAATTGCTGAGCTTCAGACAAATGTTTTTTTTTAATTGAACTATAGTTGACATACAGTATTATGTCAGTTTCAGTGTATAACATAATGATTTGACATTTATATACATTATAAAATGATTACCATGGTAAGTCTAGTAATCATCTGTTACCAAAGTTATTACAATATTATTGACTATATTCCCTATACTGTACATTACATCGCCATGACTTATTTATTTTTTAACTGCAAGTTTGTATCTCTTAATCCCCCCTTCACCTATTTTGCATGACCCCCCCAGCAACCACCAGTTTGTTCTTTGTATCTATGAGTCTGTTTCTGTTTTGTTTTCTTTGTTTTGTATTTTAGATGCCACACTAAGTGAAATAAGTTAGGAAGAGAAAGACAAATATTTTCTTAATAAGACCTATGAGTTCCTAAAATATCTCTATGAAGTAAGGACACATTTTTTTGAAAAGAAAATTGGTAGTTTAAAGAAAAATGTGATGTAGTCAGCATTAGTTGACACCTTGCTATGAAAGATAAAGAAATTACCTCCTTATCTTACTTCAGAATGTACGGAAAAACTCTAAACAAAATATGGTAAGCCAAATCCATATAAATCAATATAAATAATAGTGCATATTGTCCAAGTTGGGTTAATCCCAGGAAAACCAGGGTGGTTTAACATGGATATTCTACTAGTGTAATTCGTATGTTAACAGTTAAAAAAAGAAAAAACAACAAAGAATTATCAAAATTGATGCAAAAAAACACCACATCAATAATATCCAACACCCATACACAACTAAAGCAAGCGAACAATCAAGCAAACAAAACCACATCCGCATCCCATGGTATGGTCCTTACACGGTGTTCCTCCCTGGGGGCACATCTTCTACAGCAGAGATGGCCTATGAGTAAGGAATCTCCTGGACCTCCCTCTGCCCTGCATGCCAGTGCCCTGGATTTATCGTTCTAATCAAAGGCTCTTTAGACAGGGCTCTTGGGGCTGTGCCACTTACTTTGAGGGAAATTACTTTTTGTATAAGATCTGAGCAGGTTTACTTAGATGCTCATTCTCTACCACATGTTGGACTATATTCCTGAATACTTAACAGTTTCACATTTTGTAGTAAATTCATTTACCCTCTTGCAGCCAAGAAACACATTAAGAATGATGAAACTTAACAGCAGTAATCATGAAAAACACCTGTGGTCTCTCTTCTCAATGAAACAAATTATTTTCTGTGAGTTCAGGTCTACATTCATGATTAAATTGTTTTTGGAGAGGAGAGACCACAGGTGATTTTAGTGTTTAACACTGTATTTCTAGATCATACTATGTGTCTTATAATTATATGGGGATGGATGAATGACAGTGCTAATAATAGATCAGGTTATTAAGTAAATTAATAAAACAATAAATTGGACAAGGAGTTTCTAATAAAATAAAAGCAATAAAATTCCCATTCAGTCTTTACTAGTAATAAAGAAATTTCAAGAGTGAAGAAATAGCACATATTGTTTTCCCCAAATTGTCACCAGACAATCAAATGTAATATTCCAAATTTCAGACTTGGTGGTGCTTGGGAAGGGATAGATTTAATTGAGTCTTCTGCTTTTAAATTTAATTACTTTGAAAAATTGATGAAAATAAACAATTTTTTTTACAATCTAATAATTTTATTTCTAGATCTTTTTCATCTAACCTGTTTTCTCTCTAAAACGTCTGTTCCAATATACTTCATAGCAGTTATACTTCTGATGTACTAATTTCAATTGAATTTTTAATAACCTGTCCTTCTCTCTTTAGGCTAATACACCTTAAGCAGAGAGCCCAATTTCTCAAGTGATTAAGGTGTGCACTAGTTTTATAAGTAGAAACCCACCAAACAATATTTAGACCTCACAATATTTTGTACACCATCCAAAGAGCCTACCATGCACTCTGGGGAAGATTGGCCTCTCAGAAAGCCTGAGCCAGGCTCTCCTCCCTCCCTCCCCCTCCAGAACACTTCTCCCTCTTTATTTTGACTCTTTTTAAGCTTTCCGATTTGTCTGTTGGGGAAACCACTTAATTTCCCAACTCTGTCTCTTGACTGTTACTTGGCAATGACCCAATATAGAAATGTAACAAGAAATGAAAGGGATATTAGAGGGATCTATGACCTCTATAACTCTTCAATCTTAGAAACATTCTGAAAACCCTCACACTTTCCAGATAAAGTGAGATTCGGAGAGGGTTGTGACTTATCTAAGGGCAGAGATTTAACTACTGCAAAAAATAGAACTGGAGGCCAGACCAACAGATTCCTAGCCCTGCACTTCTTCTAACAAAACAATGTTTCTCTCTCTCGGTGTGTTCACTGGATCATCTCAAAGAGAATCAAAGCATTTACTTATACATTTGTAGCTCCCTCAGCCCCACCACAGAATCATACAATCAGGTTTTCCAGAGGGACAGCAGTGTGCAGGATTAAAAATACTTAACAATCATTATGGCACAGATATGGACCATTTAGAATGGAATCAAGTCTAGTCCTAAAGGATACCAGCTGTCAACAATGGATGTTTGGTAGCAATATTTACCAGACGAATATCAGTGCCGCCTTCATACAATGTTGAAAACCCCTGCATAAGCTCCTTGCTCCTGACAATTTGGTGCTCTAAAATGGGGTCTACTGTTTGCTTCCTTGTGCCAGGACTGCATGAATTTTTGGAAGGGTGAAATCTCTGAGACTAAATACTTACAGTGAAAAGAGAATTGAGGATTTTTCTCACTATATGTTAAGTGATAATACTCTTACCTCAACTTTTAGATAATGACTATTTTGACATTAAGATTCAAAAAGTGGCTTGGCAATTTTGCAATAGAATAGTTGAGAAGACATAAATTACTTCCGGTGTGTATTCATTCACTGCATATTAATTATTTACAAAGAAACAAATTAACTCTGTCGTTAACATTAATTTATTACCAATACTAGCGAACATAGGGTAACTATAATTAATTTTAATGGAATGACAGATTTGTGACTTTCTCTTTATAATATTTAAAAAATTTGAAATTCTTAACCAAGATTTTGTCCCTTTGTTTAGAATGGATTCCACCTGAAAAGACAAGACAGGTAAGTTCCTGACCGGCAGCTCAGATTCTGTTCTTTCAGGCTTGTTTTCCTAGGAAGCCCTTGGGAAATTGATTTAAAATACTGAATGGGAATTCAGTGAATAGACGCTAAAAATTTACAATGGACAAATAAGATATGACCCATCCCACAGAACAAAATGAAAGGTTTGTGCAGTAGGGTCAGTGAATCTGACTTCAATTTCAGCTCGGTGGTGACCTTCTGATGCTTTCTTTCACTGAGTGACAGGATAAAAAGCCAGAAGCAGAAAATCAGCCTAAGTCTTCAGGGCAGAATCTCAGTTTCCAAAGAAGCCCTGGGAGTGACTCAGAGAGAGCAACATAATTCTCATAGGCATCTGTCGACTCGATTGTTTATGGATAGCTTCTTCCTTCTTTCAGGCAGTAACAGAGAGAAGGGAGTGAAAATTCAGATTTTTTAAAACGCATATTCATCAGAGAATAGAAAAGAAATAAGTGTGTTCACATAAGAGACTATTCAACAGATGTCAATACAACATAATTTGTTAGATTCTTCTAGGTATTGTCTGTCTGACATGATGGCCTGTGGTATGTGACTATTAAAAATTCTGTTCACAAAACTCTTAAGTGCCTGCATTTCAACAGCAGAAATATTCTTGAGTAAATCAGGTTTTGATTTCTTTAAAGAAAATATTGATTTAATTTTCAAATTAGTTTTTATTTTATTCAGAAGATTACTGATACTAATTTTTTTAAATTGATATCATTATCTTCAGTAACATAATTCATATTTTTCTGTTTACAGCAGAGGAAGTTAAAAGTAAAATACAAATAAAATAAGATATTGAATTTTCCAGGAGAATGAACACCTTGCCTATTTCCCTTCCTTTTCTTGCTCTATACTCTTATTTGCTATTTGTGTGCAAGAAGTGTCTGAAAGCCACATGGTACTTAGTTTACCATACACATTGGGAACACTTTTACTAGCAACTAATATGATTGCATAATAATCAGTAACAATAATTAATATTTGTTCAAAAAGTACTATGTGTGAAGTGCTCTGCTAAGCATTTTTCAAGAAGTAACTTAACCATTTATAACAATCTTGCAACATAGATATGATGTCCCAATTGTCCAGGTGGGAAAATTAAAATTTAGAGAGGTAAAGTGAGTTGTCCAAGATTACAGGCATCAAAAGTTGCAGGGCTGGAATGTGAATCCACATCAGCCTGACCCCTGAGCATGTCCCCTATGCTCTACATTTCCTCTTGTTATATGCATGTAAAATAGTGTAACACTTGCCAGTCACTGTATTCAAGAATTTTAAAAGTAAAGCTATTTAATTCAATAGGACAATGATTTTGACTTTTTTCCCCTTAATATTAGACAATATTAGGTCACTTTTTATATCATCTGCTAGTAATTGCTAGTAGGAAAACAAACACAGGTGCAGATGAAGAATGGGATCCTTATCATTCGTTCACTGACAACAAAACCAAAAGGAATCTGGTATTTTCTCTGCAGCATCTGGGTAAGAGATTCAAATGACGATTGATCAATGGTTGGAAGCATACACATTGATTATCTATACTATGACAAATTTTTTTGCAGGACTGCTTATCGAACAACTTTGTGGTCATGTATATTTATGTTGTATGTTCAAAAAAAGACACTTTGATTATACTACTTATCTTTAATACTTTTAATTTAACTTACACAGAGTTCATTTTATCCTGGTTCAACTGAACCACAGAATACATGTCTATCCCAATTACAGTTACCTTGACTATCCTGATTTCCTTAGTTTCAAAAATGTGCAAGAATTACTTCTGAAATATTTCAAAATGCACCATTTTGGGGATTGCTTGCTTATATGGATGACTTTAGGAAGAAAAATTGTCTGTTAATGTCCAAATATGTTTATTTTCTGTAAGTCTACAGGACATCTCCAGGGAAACTACCTCAGACTTGTCAATTATACCTATTGTTAGATTTTAAATTTATTGCAATTTAGATGGCTCATAATTTCAATATAACCACTCTTGGAAATTCTTGTTTGGCAATTTCTATTGCCATGTGCAATTTCCCCACATTTAGATTAATGTCACATCCTAATATGTTTCTAAGTAATTCTGTAGTTTTGTGGGCACATTATTGCAGCCTACAAAATGGGCTTAAGCTATAAGATCTTTTTTCTGTCTCATTACTGATAATGTTCATTGATTTTATCATCTTAATATTTAATTTTACAAATTTAAATTTACAAAAGTTACTAATTTACATATTTAAATTTACAACAAAGTGAATCCACTGAATATCTTGGCCACATACTGATGTTTACAGATGTTCGTGGTAATAATGTTTCTAGGGGATGATGGTTTAATGCTTCCCTGTTGGAGGATAATGAGTTTAAACATTATTTGGAAGCTCAATGATCTCTTGATTTGGAGACTGATTCAGAGCATGCTGAAGATCCTAATTCACTATGGTATCCTGCCAAAAACTTTTGAGAGTGGCTAATGCAGTACAGAATTCAGGAAATGTATGGAAAAATATGTATAATTTTTGTGACCTTAAATTTAAAGATTAAGGAACAGATTTTATTTCTTTAATTCCCTAACCTAGGCTTTACAGAACTAACTGAAAATGAATAAAGAGGATTTATCCTCTGGATTAGTGCGCTGATCCAAAATCAATTATAGTGAATGTCTCTGAGCAACTTATGGAAGGAAACACATTTATTCATCATCTCTGCTCACTGACATGGGTCTGACCCACAGTGGGAAATAAATATATGTTTCTCGAATGAATCAGTTAATATATTAAGTTGATTATAATTTATGATTTTGTTTAAGATTCCAATTAGTTTATAAAGTATAAATCACTCTTTAAGTCAAAAATCTGATGGTTTTAAAGTCTGAATAACACCGCAATTAGAAAACCAAACAATTGGTTGTGTCTGCTCCTATCTAACACAATACTGGACACATTGTATATGTAAAGTAAATATTTAACATATGAATACATCAGTCAGGTCATTAAAGCAATCACAACCTCAGTGTTTGAACTCCCACACTACTGGGACACAATCATAAGCCTTTACTTGTGATCGAACCTCTTATTGTTCAAATGATTGTCTTATCAAGAAATAACTATGGTTTCACTCCTTAATCCTGAAATGCTTATTTATTACATATGGATAATAGCTCCCTTTTCTTTTCTCAGTTATCTGTAACATTGTTTATTGTTGATATCTTTGAAATGTTCAATATATAATCATGTATAGTTTAATTTGATTCTTTAAAACTGTAATGTCATTTTAGATTCAGTCTTCTTGAAAAATAAAAAGGAAGGTTGCAATTTCTTTTTTAGAAAAGTAGAATAATAGATTGACTTTGTCTATTCCTTTGTTTAAAAACAAAAGAATGTATATTAGTCCAGATCCTAAAGCTGAACAATATTTGTATGACTTTAATTTTTTTCTCAAAATAAAAATAACATGCATTTGTCATAGTACTCATGGAAAATAAAGAAAAATATAAAGACAGAATTAAGTTCATGTGACATTTCTGAATCAAATCAAAGTTTCTGTGTTTCTGTAAGTGAATTAAAATATATTTTCTCTGCTGTTGGAGAACTGTGGAAGTTTCATAAACCCTACGAATAGTTTAGAGAGATAACAACATATTTTTCATTCACCAGGAGAAATTATGAATAGATACTCTTCAGAAAAGGAGTTGAGTGGAATCTAGTGTTATTAGAAAGAATATATCTACATGGTATGACTTTTATACCAGAATTGAATTAAGGCAGTTGCCATCAACTCATGTTAGAATAATGGGAAGAGAATGATATATATTTACTATGTTGAAATTTGTAGGAAAAAAGTGTTCTTAAAAATGTCCTAAAAATTATTTTTGTACTTAAAATCCTTGATTTCAAAAGCAAAGGAAAATTTCACACCTATTAGGATGGTTATTATCAAAATAAAAAAGAAAGATAGGAAAAAAATGTGTTGGTGAGGGTGTGAAACCTTTGAGAGATGTTGGAACACGTGTGCATTGCTGGTGGGAATGTAAAATGATATAGCCAGTGAGAAAGACAGTATGGTGGTTGCCTCCAAAAATTAAATATAAAATTACCATATGATCCAGCAATTCTACCTCTAGGTATATATCTAAAAGTACTGAAAGCAGGGACTTGAATAAATATCTGTATGCCAATGCTAATGGCAGCATTATTCACAATAGCCAAAAGGCAGAAACAACCCAAATGTCCACTGATGGATGAATGGCAAAACAAAATGTGGTACATACATACAACAGAATCTTATTCAGCCTTAAAAAAGAATGAAATTCTGACGCATGCTACAACATGGATGACCCTTGAAAACATTACGCTAAGTGAAATGAGTCTGATACAAAAATGACAAATATTGCATGATTCCACTGATATGAGGGATCTTGAATAGTCAAATTCATGGAGACAGAAAGTAGAATAGTGGTTACCAGGAGCTGGGAGAGGGGGAACTGGGGAGTTATTATTTAATGGGTACATTGTTTCAGTATGGGATGATGAAAAAATTTTGGAAATGGATAGTGATAATGATTGCACAACAATGTGAATGAACTTAATGCCACTGAAATGTACACAAAAATTATTAAAATGCTATTATCAAAAAAACAAAAGACAACTAGTGTTGATGAGGATGTGGAGAAATTGGGACCCTTGCACACTGTTAGTGGGAATGCAAAATGTGCAGCTGGTATGGAAAACAGTATAAAGGTTCCTCAATAAATTAAAAATAAAAGTATCATATGATCCAGCAATTCTATTTCTGGGAATTTATCCAAAGAACTGAAATCAGGATCTTGAAGAGATATTAGCACTTCCATGTTCATTGAAGTATTATTCACAATATCCAAGATGTGGAAACAACCTAAATGTCCATTGACAGATGAATGGATAAAGAAAAAGCATATATACAATGTAATATTATTGAGTCTTAAAAAGATGGATACCCTGTAATATATGACAACATGAATGAACCTTAAGGACACTATGCTAAGTGAACTAAGCCAGTTACAGAAAGACATATACTTTTATTTAAATGCATGATCCACTTATATGAGGTATCTAAAATAGTCAAATTCATAGAATCAAAGAGTGGAATGCTCATTGTCAGAGGAAGGGGGAAATGAAGAGTTACTAATCAATGAGCATAAAGTTTCAGTTACGCAAAATGAGTTAAGTTCTAGAGATCTGTGCCAACACTGTGCCTATAATGAACAATACTGTATTGTGCACTTAAAAATGTAAGATGCTAGATCTCATGTTAAGTGTTCAAAATAAAGTAAAAAAATAATAGGTTAGGAATGTATAATATGGGTACAGAGGAGATTAAAAATTATATAAAATTTTAAAAAATATTAAAATGGTAAATTTTATGTTATGTGTATTTTAGCACAATAAAAAGAATGAAACCAAAAAAGAAAAATATAACATTTCTACCTGATAAAATAAATGTGGCAAGCATTCTTTTGAATGGAATATTAATTAGACCACACAAAACACGAAAAGGATGAGGAAGCTTCATCTAAAGGAAATACCAAAATGCCTGTCCTTGTATCCGCCTCAGTGAAAAAAAAATGAAGAGTATTTAGAGTCTTTGTGGCTATGTTAAAAAAATCATGTAAATTCTAATGTTCTATGTAAAATTGCTGCTTACTTGTTATTATTTCCTGACATACTGTCAGCATGCCACAAGTAAGTTCAAAGCTCATAAATTTTGAACTATTTTTCAAGGTGAAAAAATAATTCGAAAACAAAAATGCACTTAATATTTCTGCTTTGTTTTTACCAAGTGAGAGCTTCATATTCTGTTAATTTATACCAGTTTCACATACATTCAGAACATATAAAAATCACTTATCTTCTCTCTTGTGGTAAACAATCTAAGCTGGTGAGAGGCCCGTTCGTGTTTCCCCTCAGAGAAGAATACGTGGAAAGATGTCAAAAGTAGATAAGGGATATGTAATACCTTTTTACACAACTAAAGTATATTAAAAATATATTAAAATCAAGTTTGATAGTGAAATGACAATGAGCTAATAAAAAGCCTTCATCTTAGTTATCACCTCTCTGCATCAGATAGGGTGCATGTTTTGTGGAAAATACAAGATGTAAGAATATCCACATATCTGATGGATTGCGCAAAGAATTTACAACTAATATGAGTGTGATATGAGTCCTGACAGGAAATAGCTACATGAGCTAATGCAAATGTTATTCAGTTATAAATGTTTTAAAGTAAAACTGTCGTAAATCAAATTAAACCCTGACACACACATGAAGAAAATTTGACTATCGAGAGAAGCTGAGGAGGAGTAAAAGAATAGACTAATTGGGTGCTCAGTTAGAGAAAAGACAGCTGCACCGATACCTTTATGTAATATTTGGACAATATCCATGATCAGCAAATAGTTCAGTTACTTTCTTGACTTATATATGGCTCCACGCCTTACACAAGTATGCACCAAAGAATGCCCAATTTTTTTAGGTCCTTCAAATCAGAAAAAATACCTTGGAGATTAACATTTATATGTTTCTATTGGAGGTCAGGCATGAAAAAGAAAGATGATGAATGCTTAAATACAGTCCTCATTTACTTTACAATAGTTTGTTAATTACTAAATACAATCAGTATTGTCTAATCACTTTGTAGCTAAGAACAAAGGCTCAAGCTGAACGATTTAACAGACTATCAATGTTGGCTTTACAATCCAAATATCTTTTTTGCCACCACTGAAATACATATCTAAAGAAATAAGGTCAAGGTAATAAAATTGTTTAAAAATAACAAATCTTAATTATTGGTCAGAGAACTGCATCCATAAAGAAGACCATATTCAGGAGTTAAAAAATATTTTCCCTTTTAAAGTGGATTAATAGGAGAATAGGATGTTTAGCAATACATACAATTAAGAGCAGTGAAAATGTGGGATCTTACATCTAGGAGTAAAGACCAAACACACTGAACCAAGTTGCTCTACACAGAACTTACCTAAAAAAATCACCAAAGACAAGCATTAGATTCTTCCAGAACTATGATCTGACACGAGTGATTCCTGAATCTATACAGGTAAGGCAAGGCAGGGAGTGGGGGAAGAGGAGGAGGGTTGCAGGAAAGGTGTGCAGAGGAGCAGTGAGGTCAGACTCTCCAGCTGTGCAGTGAGTGGTAAGTGCTCCACTGAACAGCATGCCTAAAAGAATTAGTGGGCTCCATCGCCGTTTCCTTAGAAACCCTAAGGCAGTGATCTATCAGTCTTCATTCTCCATTTCTGGGTGCAGAGATCATGCTCTGGTGAGGATGTCAATTTGTCATTGAGTAGGGTTGGCCTAACTGAGACAATGGAGGCCAGAAAAGGACGGCTCCATTCCTACTTTGTCACACATTTGCCTAGAAGCCTCACATTTCCTCTTTAAAATTTCATCTTTCTCACCAATAACTTTCAAATAACTATGTGGGAAGTTACTCTAATAGATAAAATCAGGAGAATATATTCTGTTCCTAGTTGCATTTATTAAGTTCAAACGAGTCTACAAAGTGTCGCCAAAATATGTATTGAAATAGGTTAAGGGGTATTTTTGTTTGCTTATCTGTTTTTTGAAGGGACTTTAGTTGGTGTTTTTCCCCTCTTAAATAGAATGACTAATTTCCTGAGACAATTAGCCACTTCACTGAAACAATCTTTTCTATGAAAATGAATAATCCACTTCTATGTACTGACAAGTCATATACATTCCCTGTGACTTAGGTCCTTATACAAAAATTGGAGAAAATGATGCTTTTTTGCATATTTCTCAGAGGTACTCAAGATAGAAATGAGATAGTGCCTTTGGAGTTGGAGGTCCCCAAAGAGGGGTAAAATATAAAGTCAAATTACCACTCCATTATGATTTATCTCTGCTTTATATAAACTGTTTACTGTTAGCAGCTTTTTCCTCGTAGAAACCCTTTATATTGTAGAAGTACATTAGCCGTGACGTTTATTTCTATTCCTTGCTCGTAAAGGGTCTGAGGCTACAAAACAGAAAATTCTCAACTACATTAGGAGCAACTATTGTCTTCCAGGACTACTTTGTCCTTCCTTAAATGACTTCTGGACAACAAGCAGCTCAGAAAATGTGAGCATGAGCTCCCAAGGGGCAAGTGAAATGCAATACAGGGTAAGAGGAAAGCTAATTTCCAATCTCATGAAGGCAATAGAAGGTGGGCCCAGCTAGCACTGTAAAAAATACAGTGACAAACGCAGACTTTTAGCCCTGGCCTTATGTGAAAGGAGGCAAGGTCCCATTTGCACCCTCTTTCCATATCAGCCCTCCAGAAGCTACCATTCTCGTTGTCATATGGGTTCCATAGCCAAAAATCACGCTGACATCTCTCACTTTCAGGGCCCAGAATAAAGTCTTATCCATTTTTTTCTGCTGAACGAATCTAGTGCATGAATTCTGTCTTCTTAGGTCTCAGTGCTGCCCTCTTAAAATAGAAGTCATTTACTTCACCTTTCCTAGAGTATTCCAACTGCTGCCAACTGCCACCTGGCTGCTTTTCCTGAATCTGAACTCTTTTCTACTTTGAACTCATCCAGTAAACCTGTATCTGACCCCTGCCTAAATCTCAGGACGATTTAAGATTTAAGCTAAATCACTGTAATGTAGTGGTTTAAAACACTGGGGTAAAGGCCAAAAGACCTGACTTCAAATTTTTGACTCTACTAGCTGCAGAATTCTTGACAAAATTGCTTAAGTCTCAGCTCCCTCATCTGTAAAGTGAGAGAAATAATGGGGGTGGTTTTTAGGAATAAAAGAGAAACTGTAGGCACAGAGTTGAGCACAGTGTCTATCACTCAGTCTTGACAAGTGGTAGTTGCTGTTGTTACATAATTTGGCTTCATTCTAGCCATGAAAATCACATCTTCTAACAGTGCACAACAACAACAATAATAATAATAATAGCTAACATTCATTGAATGCTTTCTAGGTACAGAGTTCTAATATAAGTGTGTTATATATGTTAACCTATTAATTCTCAAAAGTTCAGTGTGTTTGATACCTTAAAATGGATATGATAGTTATCTCCATTTGACCAACAATGGAAGTGTGGCACAGAATGATTACATAATGCCTAAGGTTACATCAATAAGTGGGGGAGCTGGGATTCAAATCTAGATAAATCTGGCTTTAGACCCTGTGGTCCAAGTCACTATGCTACACTGGTTCACTAAACCAATCTCCTTGCCATTCCCTCCCTTGAATCTCTGGGCTGCCATTTCTCTTTCTTGAAGTTTCCTCCTTTCAATCCCTGGATTTCCATATCGTATGCAGTTTTCAAGCCCCACTGCGAGTTCCCCCTTTTCCAGAAAATCCTTCCAGTTCTCACTGCATTTATTTTTTTCTGAATTCTTATAATCTTTTGTCATATAATGTAGTACTTAATTACACATTGCATTAATTGTTTTTTAAAATTTTTTCATGCATGTTATTTTTCTCCCCTTCTAGTACCTTGAAAGCTAGGAGTTCTTTCCTGTTCCCATGCAGAGCAGGGTACTGAGCTCATTTCAACACGTTCTCAATGAGTGTGTGGAGATTGTTGCATATAATAATCTTATGCATAATATCACCTTACGTGCACTGCCTTGTGCATTTTATATATGCTTTTTTATTTGAAATTCCACGTAATTATTCACAAACAAAATTACCCAGTTAGGTTTTGATGGAATCTTAGTTTACCCCTTGTGTGACCAGGCTTGAATGGAAAGCAAGTTGAGTACCTCTGTGGAACTCTTTTATTAATTCAAACTCAGACAGTCTTGAGTCTTCCTCAGAATAATGAGGAGCTGTGAGAGGTAAAAACAATTTCTCTAAAGTCTGAGAATACTAAGCTTGATCTCTAGAATGCTTAGTTATGTCCATTTTTATTTAAGACATTTTGAGAACTTACAATTTCCTAAGAAGACAATTTCTTTAAGAGTCATACATAAGTAGAGCTCTTACCACCAAGCAATTTCCTCTGACATTTTCTTTAAAATTTCTCATCTTTTCCCCTTCATCAGATGACTCCTCGCAGCTTTTGGCGTTGTACTGAGCACCTCCTTCCTCCTGCTCTGAGATTACAGCCTTCAAACATGGCTAGGCAGTTGTGTGGTCTACCCTTTAATCAACATTTGCCCGTGTTGGGCCTAATTGGTCTTTTTATCTTGTCTAGTTCTTAGTAGTTATGATGAGCTGCCTATGCAGGCTGGCAATATTTTATTACTTCTCACTGATATCTGCCCTCTAAAATTAAAATAATTTAATGTTTGGGTCATTTTGGCAGAACTTCTGGTTTTCAAATAAATTGGGCTAAATAGAAATCCATGTTTACTGAGAGACTTCCCAGAGCGTCGATGATATTTTGATTATCTTTTAAATTAGAGCAAAGCAGACTTAGATATTGGGCTTTTTTTTTTTCATCTAATTCTCGATAAAAAGTACTGCATAAAGTCAGCTTCAGTTCTATGTGCCCTCAAATCAAAGATCTTCGCAGATACATGAACTTGCCTTTATCCTTTACAAGAGGGCAGGCATGATTCCAAAGCCATGCCTCTTCTGGCTTCTGTACTGAGTTTACAACAGCCCAAGGAAAGGGAAACATATGAAATGTTTCTATACAGAAAATATAAATGCGTCAGATTAAAAGTGGCTGAGTTCTTCAAAACTATGGGTGTATATCTGAGTTTTGTTCTTGGGCTCATAAAAGGATTTCATAAAACTTAGTCCCTCAATTCCGAAAATATAGGAAACTTGGCATAATAAAATTTCTTTCATTTTTGTTTCTTTAGTAATAAAACACCCTATTTCCTAAGGGAAAAGACAAACATTTATGAATGCTAGTCTGTGCCAAGCAGTGGGCTACACATTTTTCATAGTCATGATCTAATTTTATCTTAGATATTTAGAGGAGTTAGAAGCTGGCTCCATGGATTAGCGAAAGAGTTGACTACCTCTCCCAGGGACATCATTGAATCACAATTTTTAACATTTTTTTAAAGGTCCTTAAAAAGGTATATACATTTTAAGTGTGACGATATCAGTGTCCCTGAGTTGTTGTAGTTGTTGAACTAGGTTGGGGGCGTGCAGAAAGGGACCTGTCTCCTCGCTGTCCCATTCTACCTGCTCTGTAGGTGAAGATCTTCTCCACCCTGGGATGAAAATCACCTCACATTTCTTAGTTTTTCCTGACACTCAGGAGAAATAAATAAACAGTCCTTTTGTTTTTGAGTTAAAAAAAGAAGGAAACCAGTTCTTTGTTATTAAAAATGTTCAATGTATTCCATAAAGTTTTTTTTCCTCTCCCCAGCTTGGGCCAGTTCCAGTCTGATAAACCTGTACTTGGAGATGCTTTTATGTTACTCATTTCACCTCCTTCCATCCTCATGATGCTATTTTTGACCCTCAAAGTCAGAACCAGGGAAGACAAATGATTCACCAACACTAGCAAAGCCTTACATGGCTGGTACACTTGTAAGCTGCATCAGAGCTTCCTCCATGGCAGGTGCCTAGTCTCTATTTCCTTCTTGAGTGTATCTGAGATTTTCTCAGAGACGCTTCCTTTGGGTCGTCTTCTGTATGGCGATTTGCTTGACATGGTCAATGCCTCCTTCAGCAAGCTACTTTGTTCCACCTGGGCTGTTTGCTGCTTTCCTGGGTCATTTCTATTTAGGTCACTATCCAGGAACACATCCCTTCAGAATGGGAGATGGGCCGCAGTCAACTGCCTAACATGAGTCCCTCATGTTGCCCCAGGATAAAGCGCCCCTCAGCTGCCTTTCACCTGGGATGCAACTTTTCTCTCTCTGTGGCCAGGCAAACTATTCCAGTTGGTCTTTTGTTTTTCAACTTCTCTTGGTGAGAATCAGACACTAATCTCTGTAACCCCCAAACAGTTGGGGGTATATAATAAGGTCTTCAAGAGGTTCTCTTGAAAGCTCTTTCTTGTTTAAGGTGAGGGCAAAGACTACACACCATTTTTCCATGAGGGGCTGAAGGGAATAATGATTTTTCTCCAAATAAATCCTCACTGTCAGCCTTGTGAACCTCTGTACCTACCAAAATACATACTTTATCTTCATGGACTAAAGCCACTGGAACTGAGTTCATAATCTCTTAGGATATAAGCTAGCTAGTATGGTTTGTTAGTTAAGAGCACATGTTCTGGAGCCAGGTGACCTGGGTTCAAACCCCGGCTCTGCCACCAATCTGCTAAATAACCATGAGGAAGTTACTTAATCTCTCCCTGTCTGATATCCTAATCTGTGAATGGGGAAACTAAAAGGTATTAGTGTTTTACATCATCAAATAATTTGAGGGGTTAATAAATATAAAGGTCTTAGCACAGTTCCGGGTATGTGTTAAGCACTTAAAAAGTGTTAGTTGTTATTTACATAAGACTCTGGCACCTACTATATTATTCTCAGCCTTGGAGGCCTCAAGCCCAGCTAGAAAGAGCAGATTCCATTCTAACATTCTGTTACGTTAGGTTCCTTGAGTACTACACATTTATTATTATTCCTTCTCTGTTTCCCAAATGCTATGTGGTAGTTTGTAATAAATGGTAGATATACAATAGCAACATTAAAATAGAGTTCCAGGCCATAATGTCATGTAAATGACTAAGATAGACGATTATATCAGAAATATAAACCAATGGGATTTCCTAAAATTGAGCATTAATTTTAACTTTGGACTTAATGGAAGCCATAGTGACCAAAGGAAATATGATGCTATGTAGTCATGTGTTAATATCCATTAGAAAAATATGAAAAAGGGAGGAAAGATAAATTAACATATTCCACACAAGAGAAAAGGAATGGCCAATAGAAATACAAAAAGATGTTCAACCTCATAATTAATAAAATAAATACAGTCTGAAATAAGGAGACATCACTTTTTAATCCATTAGATTGGGAAAGGAAAAGACATATGTGTTAACCCTTTCATAATGATAAGAAGATGGACACAAGGGCATTCTCATACACTTTTGCTGGAGAAAAAATTGCTACAGTTTTTTAAAGGAGATCTAGCAATACGTATAAAATTTTATAAGTGCTAAATTTTGACTAAGCTTAACAATTACACATCTTGGGTTTGAGCATAACAAAATAATTGTCTAATGTGCAAAGATGTTAGTTTAACAATGTTCATCATAAGTAGTTTTTATACTACACAAAAAAATTGAACAACTTAAATGCCTGACAATTGCAACTGATTAAAATTTATAATACTTGTTACAATGGAATGCTATGAAAATATTAAATAGTATGATGTGTAACTATGATGTCCACAAAAATATTTAAGTGCCAAAAAGTTATGAAAGATTATGCATAGTATGATCCCATTTTTCTAAAGAAAAAGTGATCATATGCGGTAGAAAAAAGTTCTCAGGGTTTTACATCAAAATAGTGATTACAAATATTTTTGGACAAAATAAAAACGGATTTTAGATCATTTTTCTTTTACCTTTACCTTATTTATTGCTTGAATTTATCATCAGAAAGGACAATTGTATCTTTTTTAAAAAAATGTTTTAATTATGTTTAAAACAGATTTATATGTGAATCATGTGAGCCTCAAAACATGTTGTTCAGTAGCATAGCACTATGACTTCCCTAAGGAACCAAAAAGAACTACATGTTAGCTGCGTTTTCATTTCCTTCTCTTAACGATCTCCTTTGAGATCCAGTTGTTGTAGAAACATCTGGGAGTTATATAAAAATCAAAATTGAGTGCAAAGACACATTCTGACCTGTACTTTTAAAAGTACTATATGACTTTCCCAGGAAGGAAACATTCTGATCATTGAGGCACTTCCAGTATATTTTCTTCACTGCCTCAGAGATTTTCACTTAAAATAACTCTACCTTGAACAATATAGTAACCTTTAAAAAACTGTTTTGGGGTTTGTGCTCTTCCCATGTTGCAAGAAGAAAAATAGTCCAAAAAATAAACCCAAACAAAAAAAATCACCACTCAATTATTTTTACATTCATAGTTTCTTGAGGAGCTGATTTCCAGAAAGCTCCTGAAAATCATATCAATATTTATTTATCTCTTCTAATGTTTTCCCAAAATGAGTTATGTTTTGAAATTAACATTTGCCTCAACACAATTTGTATTTGAGCCAGAGACTGTTTTGTCTTTGGTTAACTTATAAGCTCTTCTGTTTTCCAGAAACCATCAGGTACAGTTGGGAAACGTGATCATTATCATTATCAAGTCCCTTGTCTTTGTAGGCTGCTTTGCAATTTATAAAACACGTTCACACAGTGCATTATTTTCTGACATCCCCGTGAGGTAGGTGGAGCAGGTATCATTTTCCTAGGAGAAATCTGAGTTATAAAAGGTAAAGCCAGTTGTGTGAGATTTATCACGGGACTATCTCAGTACACCAACGGTGCTTTAACAGCCTACAGGTCTTCATGTGGGATCACAGGGTACATAATTTACAGAAGAGACAGAACATCTTAGTCTCAAAAAATCTTCATAAGTAAAGAATCCATGGGCTCTGAATCTGTAGAGGGATATGAACATTTGGGTCTTTGCGTGTTCCAAAAACCATAGGGTCACCAAAAAACCCAAACTTAATTTTAAAATTTGCAGAAAGCAGAAGTAAAATGCCTTTAAATTCCAGCAATGAGACATAAAATTGTGATATGTTTTTAAAATAACTAATGATATTCTCCTGACCGGTATTCTGGGTTTTTGACAAGAATAAGTTTCAAAAGTTATTATTTGTAAGACAAGTAGATCATTAATTAAATAGAAACAGCAATCTGTGTGGGGATTACCTTGTGTATTGACTGGAAAGTGATGTTAACCCCAAACTGGCTTTAGCTGTGCTACTCAGAAATCTCAAGACTATCTAATCCAATATTTCCCAAAAGATATTCCATGACTATGGAATCATCAAGAAGCTTCTCATAAAAAGAGCACTACCCTTTTAGACATTTCATAAGGAAAATCAGCATAATGTAGACTAATATATAAAGAAACTTGTACAATATGGATTGCCCAGAATTTTTAAATTCCCTCCCATAAAAATGCATTTTCTTAGTTAATACCTACTAACGTCTCATGGAACTAGAATACCAATATGTTACTTGAGTCTATTTTTGCTCAGAAACTCAAACCATTTTTGAAGTGATTGAAGAAAAATATCTTCTATAAAATACGTTTTGTTCTATCAACAACATTATGTGATACTCATTTTAAATTATCTTAGATTATTGGAATTTCAACATAGTGGTTTAAAATTAGAAGCTGCAGTCACTTGGAAACAAAGGAGGCATACACAAACCACTGATTGTTGTAATTTACTCACACTGCTCTGTAACAAACATGTCAAGACCTAGAGGCATGCACTGAAGGAAAAAGAGGTATCACCCATTACACTGGAAATAAAAACTTAATCTTTGAGCATTCAAAAAATAGTGTGCTCAATTTTTAAATTTTATTTTTTAAATAAAATAAAGCCTGTAGCCAGGTATCGTCTCTCTTTAATGGAACACTTACGAATGTTTTATACTAACCAATATTGGTTAACTATGACTATTAGAATTTTTTTTAATGAAACTGAAAAAAAAGAGATTTATCTTGGTAGAAATTGATTTCTTCGAACTAAAGGATTAAGGTGAATAACAAGAGTAAGAAGTTTAGAGCCAGTTCAGCCTAACTTGTTTTGATTATTTCTACATATAAAAATATATATAATGTGTGGTAATTAGCTTGTATATATATTATATATATATATATATATATATATGTCACACACATATATTCATACCATTATCTATATCTATGTGATACAGTAGAGAATGTTCATAAGATCACCTCAGGAAATGGACTACTTTTGTTTATAATAATTTTACTAGTATACCATTAAGTTCTAAAAATCTACTTAGCTTTTCTCCTTGGTGCACTCAAACATGTGACAGCCAGCTACCAGAATAAGGCCTGCTGTTAGACACCTACTTAGCTTAAGAGATTAAGAAGAAAGCGAGAAGTTTCCCTGACATCTGTCATGTTGACACACCAAAATTCAGTACAGCTGGAAAGAACCAGAGAACACTGTCTCTAGAGTTTTCCTCTTCAGAAGAGTGAAGGTCAATTGCGATGCCAAACATTGGTTATGGGAGTCATAAAAAACACAAAACTATCCAGACAGTCCTGGAATTTCCTGTAAATGTGGACAAAGAGAGGAAGGATGCTTGAATGAGAGTGAGTCTTTCTGGGCTGAGATGCTCCTAACATTTTCTTCAAGGACATTGAAGTTATCAAGGACCAGAAAACTGTACATGACAATTACCAACCAGATCTCTTTGTGCATTTGGTCCTAAATAAAACCAAAAATCTCTATTGACCTTCACATGCAGACCACATTAGAAAATTATAATCATTGACTTTTGAGACAGGCTAGTAGAGCTTTACTAGTTTCTCTTCATCTAAACTTTGACAAATTGCTTATTCTCAGTAAGCCTCAGTCTTCTTATTTATAAATGAGGGATCACTATCACTTCACACGGTTGTTATGTGGTTAAAATTTATATATGTGACGTGTATAACACAATTACTGGCTGACGGTAAGCACTTCATAATAGCTAATGTTAGTCTATTTTTTAGCATTCATGTCTACCCCTTGCCCAGGCAGAGCACTAGGAAAACATCCTCCACTCTTGCTATTTTGCTTTCACTCACGAATCAGCAGCATGCTTCCCCTACACTTTCCCCTATCCCAGCTTCCTTCATTGCATCCTCATTACCATGGCCAGCCCTTCTGTGTAGGACAGAGATAATTTGCAGCTAGACTGGGAAAGTGTATCCTTATTTCTGGGGGTGCCTGGATACCTGGCTTAACTCTTTCAAGATAAGATCAGTGGGATTTATGATGTGCTGTTTAAGTTCGGAACTTCCCAGCTACCCCCAGAGCCAATTTGTTTACTAATGCTTTTCACCCAGCATAATCTGTTAGACAGCCTGGCTTGACTACTGACTAGATGGGCATAACATACCCCACTGGTAACTTTTACCTTAAGCTCTCCCAAAGCCAAGACTTATTGCATAGCTCTTGGTGGTTCAATATGGAGGGGAAGCCCATCTGCATGTGAATAATGTCTGGAGGGGAGTTTGCACCTAGTTGTGTCTCAGACCCCCAATGATTGACTGTATACTCTCTTACCACATGACGTGCTTCATATTAAAATGAAAGTCATATATAATTATGCTCTGTGGAGTCTTACAAATCCTTAAAAATACCCAAAATTGTCAGACTACCTCTATACAATCCCAAGTCCACCATCCCTATCTGTGTGACTTTTGGCAACTGACTGACTTACTACCCACTCTGTGTCTCAGTTTCCTCACCAACTGTAAAATGGCAATAATATTAATACTTAGCTCATAGGCTATTATGATAACTTAGTAAGGAAATATATGAGAAGCACCTAGTGCTGGCAAATTGTGAGGGCTAAATGAACATTAATTATCATTATCATCATAATTCTCTTTAATTTTTTGTGTCTTTTCCTCACAAATAAATTTACCTCTTAAGAGCAGATAAAATGTCTTAGTCATCTTAGTATCCTCAGTTTCTAGCACAGTGCTTAACACACAGCAAGCTGTTTATTATACTTTTTACCCTGAATTGAATAGAGCCATGAAGAGTTTCAGAATATTGATTTATAATTGATCATCAATACATCTGCAATAATTTGAGCATCCTACACATGCAGGATAATTTGCTTGCCTTAATAATACATCTTCTTAAGTGTTCCATAGTCTTGAGCATGTAGTTGACATGCATGCACTTCATTTTAGTCCTCTTCCACTAACCCTAACTCACAACTAAGTTATTCGGAATAATAGTACAACTCCCTCCCTTCTTTCCACAAATGTTTACTTAGTGACCACTACACACAAGCACTGAACTGAGTACTGGGGACTCAGAACTGAATAAGACATTTGGGTCCAGGATGACTTCCTGTAGACTTTGGGCTGGCTATAACCAGAGCAGATTTTGTGGAAGAAAAATTACAATGGAACAAAGAATGAATGGCAGACAAACAGGACCATGGAATACTATTTCAGGAAACTAGTATGTGAAAAGAAATGTAATAGTTCAAAGTTGACTAGAGATATAAGACAAAGCCAAGATACAAGAATATGAATTTTTATAAGGGTAAGACACAGCTTGTTTAGATGAATTGCCAGTATGTAGAGAATGGCTAAAGAAGCATGTTCTCTGAGGGAGAAGAATAACTTGGCATCCAAACCATATTAATCATGCCCTGAATAAAGCCTGATTAAGGGGGTGAGGAGAGTTTATCTCCCACAACATATCTGCGGGAGTTGAGATGAAGCCATAGAAGTATTCATGGATCCCTGGAGCAGTGGCAAACCCAGGGCAGGCCAGTGGAAATGACTGCCCCCAGTGAGGGCAATCGGGGTACATTGTCTGTAGAGAATTTCTATGTAACAGCAACATCTACTAAAAGTCAGTCCGATTTTTATCATCCCCTTGCACTGGCAATTCTAAACAATGTTAGCAATAAAGAGTTTCCATCAGTAAAAGTTTTTGCTAAGTTTTAAATCAGTGCTACCCAAGAAAATGTAATGAAATGATGGAAATGTTCTATATCTATGTTGTCCAATACTGTAGTCACTGGCCACATGTGGTTATTCAGCATGTGAAATGTGACTAATGAGAGTGAGGAATTGAAATTTTACTTTCTTTAATTTTAATAAATTTAAATTTAATGTAAGTAGCCACATGTGGCCAGTGGCTACCATATTGGATAGCACAGTTCTAAAGAACTACTGTGGTTACTGTTATCTTCTAATTATACAAAAACAAACAAATTTTAATATATATGTCTTATTTTTATCCAAATTAATATATAAATTAATTTATACAGATGCATATAACATATACACATACATACATTTTATTTTATTTATTTATTTTCTTGTGAGGAAGATCAGCCCTGAGCTAACATCCATTGCTAATCCTCCTCTTTTTTCTGAGGAAGACTGGCCCTGGGCTAACATCCGTGCCCATCTTCCTCTACTTTATATGGGACGCCGCCACAGCATAGCTGACAGCAGTGCATCAGCAGGCGACCGGGATCCGAACCCGCGAACCCTGGGCTGCCAAGCGTGAACTGAACCGCTGCGCCACTGGACCGGCCCCCATATATACATTTTAATAGCACATTTCTTTACTTATCTTTTAATAAACACTGTATTGTACATGGAAGCTAATTCAGATAATTCCTAGTTATACAGTTGACCCCCAACACACATAGACTCAGCTACACACAATATGTTTTGAGAATAAGTTCATAGCAGTTTGGAATCATTAAAGTTTGTTCCTGTGCAGTTCATGTCTCTGTGGCCCTATCTAGACCTGCATTTAAACAGTAATTTATAAAAAGACATTAGTAACATAATGATTATAAAAATGAAAAAGAGAAATTGATTTACTTTAATTCTATCCTTCTGTATAACTCTTTGGAGTCTATGTATTAAAAACTTAGAAGTTTACAGAAATTAAGACTAGAAACAGAACTGGTAATGTTTATTTCACTACTATGACAGACCAATATTTAGAATTTCTTTTGTTTTTTAAAAATACATTAATGTAATTTAAAAGGATAATATATTACTTTTTTGTGCTATAACATTTTTTAAATTAAATATAGTTATCCAAAAGTTAAATTAAAAATTTTAACTGCATTACTTTTCTGGCCAGTCTCCTCATTTATTTTATTTATTTCATCCCATTTTTATTACTAAAAATAATTCTGTAATATAGAGGAAAATGTTTAAAATGAGCTGTCAAGTACGCTAAGTACACTACATATTGGTGACATCTTAACTTACATATAGTCCGCATAGAATATGTCTTCCCAGGTAAAATTACAGAAGGACTCATATTAGTCTTATACATTGATCTAACCGCTACAGACAACCAAAGAGGCTTTCATAACTTATAAAGCAAATAGTGAATAGCTCCTCTAACCACAAATCAATTAGCTCTCTACTGATTTGTCATAAAGTCTTGAGGAGCAGAGAGCATGGTGGTATGAGATACAACACAAGCTGTGGATTCACATCTTGGCTCTGCCACCTCTTAGGCAAGTTTCTTAACTTCTCTGGATCTCAGTTGCTGCCTTTACAAGATGGGAAAATAACAAGCATATTTTGTGATGACTAAGTCAGATAATATATGCAAAATGTCTTGAACAGTAAGTGCCACATAAATAGTGGCTCTATTTTTACTGGAAAAAGCAATTCAGATTCCCAAAGTATCTGGCTCAACATATTGGTCATTAACACACTCAAACTCTTTCTCTATTGAGAAGCCTACTTTTAAGTAATAATAATCATTACTACTACTATTATTACTATTTTCTTTTGCAAAATATTTATAGAGTTATCAAAAAAAAAGTTCCTTTCTGCCCCATAACAAAATGGAAGTTAAAAAAAATAAAACCCTAAACTAAAAATCCAAATCATTGAACTTTAGGTGTTGATGATTAAAGGTAGTTTGGGGGTTTGTTTCTTGGTTTTGTTCTGTTTATCTAATCTTAGGGAAAAGTGGTAGGTTTTTTTTAAATCTTTGTTTTTAAAAGGATAGAAAAAGCTGCACCTGAAACAGTATTATTTTAAGAAAGTAATTTTCTGTTTGTGATATCTCTTTTGTGCCTCATGAGGGCCATTAGTTGAATTTTACTAGTTACTCCATACCATGTTACATCTCTATTTTCAGTCCATTAGACAGAAAAAGATGCTAGACAGGTCAAAGGAACACAGCCCCCTCGGGAATAAACTCTACTAGAAATATTGAACATGTTGGGTAAACAAACAAACACAAAACATAGAGAGAAAATCAATAAAAACTCATATTTTTAAAATTATGTAATTTTAATTGATTTTTATGCCTTAGTCATTTCCCATGTGAGGCTTATCAAATAAAGTCGGTCCTACCTGAGTAATGAGCTTGCTTGATTGAAGTTACTGAGCACAGCCAGGTGCTGTTTCATGTTCCTATTCTAGTTTCTAATTCTCTTCACTGAAATTCCCCAGACCAGATACGTGCTTTAGACTTACAGACGGAAACAGTAAATTGAGTACAGAGAGGACATACTAAGGTGTATCAGACTTAGAGGTGAAAGTCCTTTGGATAAGAAATTTTATGATTATTGATTTCTTTTGATTATGGGGAAGAGTGAGGGAAAGCAAACTGGTATAATATTTCAGTACCTCATACTTCATAGAGCTATTTTTTGCCAGAAATGTTGTTCAATGAAGAAAGGCCTCCTGAATTTTATAAACTGACCAAATAGAGATGATACGAATAATATTTTTACCTTGAAGCTGATGATCCTTCCCTACCCTTGACTTCATATTTTAATCTACTTGGGATACTTAGAAAAAAAAATACTGATGCCTATCTCAGACCTCTTGAAAGATTCTCATGTGATTTTTCTGGGGTGGTGTCTCGGCCAGGTATCAATAATTTTCAATGTCTCCAGATAATCCTGACTTGCAGCTGGGATGGGAAACCACTGTTGGTGACACTAAAGACTACAGTGGTGGTGTGAGATCATGTGGACCAAGGGTCCGGTCCAGTGACTGGAACATACTAAGTATTAAAACTGTTATATTCTGTTACTCTTTCACTGAACTGAGTCTAAAGATGATGCATCATTAATTGGTGCGGTTGGCTTATAAACTTGAAAAAGAGTCTATATGTTGAAAGAAATTTGACTTTGACCTGGACATGACTGGGAATGGATCATAGAATCTCCACAGTTGAACTTTCTTTCATGTCAGATTTGTCAATGTCATTGTCGTCATCATCATCATCATCATCATCATCATCACTGTTATCACTGACCTCATCTAATCTCCAGAGACCCCTTCCTGCACGGAACTCTAGAGTGATGAAGGGGGGATGTTGGACAGAAAAGTTGTAAGGACAAATTTTGCAGCTCTTAATGAGGATTTGGAGTTTTGTGACTTTCTGCCAAAACAAGGTTAGTCTGCTTATATTTTAGCTAATAACTGGAATAATCAAAAAATAATAAATAGCTTGTTAATGCACTTTGGGATAGAACTTAATTTCATAATATTAAAAGTATGAGAACCAGGGGCACTTTACTTTATGGGTTTTTTTTTTCTTTTGAAAAACTCATTATGCTGCATTGTAAAACACAGGAGGTAACATTTTGTTTTTATTTAATCAACAATGGGCCCTATTTCATTACTTGCTGAATTACATTTTTCCTTTAATTTCTGAGAGAAGATGGATTTTGCAAAATGTGTAAATAGTCAAAACTTTTTTTATGTGCCAATAAAGTTAAATGGTCTAGGAACTATGGGATTATTACAATAATTAATGCATTAACTATATTATTACGGTAATGCTGAATGGAGATAGGAAACAGATAGGTGGATCTCTCTCCAAAAAGAAGATATTTAATTGCTCTGAACCTTAGTTATTTTAGCTTAAAATGTGAATATAGATACTTCATAAAAATAATTGGAAGATTAAGACATTAGCATATGGTGGTATTCAAAAAAGTGTTAATTTTCCAAAAAAAGTATTCAATCTACAAGTGAAAGAAGGTGCACCTAGTTTCTTTCTGGTCTAGGTTAAGATTAGTTGTTCCTTGATTGCACTTTGCTGTTTTCAAATGCAGAAACCTTCTTCCAGGCACAAAAGAATTTTTCCTACTGTACATCAAGTCTACAACACAATCAAAAGTCTGCTGACAAATGGTACATTTTCCATCATTTGTTAAAGGTAGTTGAAAAGAAGAAAAAGTATTCAGGATCAACCTTGGGAAAATGTCACAGAACTCAAACTCTAAAAACTTCACTGGAATATTTTTAAAATTTCAAAGTATGATTTTATATTTATGTGCAAACTATGAAAGAAAGCATCATGATTACAAGATTTCAAAGCTTGTTTCTCAGTAGTCACATGGTTTATGAATATGGGAATTTGAATAAGAAATTTTCTCACTGACTAAAATACCGTTAAGTTTAATATACTTACAATTCAGTCAAGATAACATCAACATTATCGCTGAAAATCATCACAATCTGAAGCTTTTCAGACTACATCCCATTGAGCAAATTACTTGAACTTATCCAACTGGGTATCATACTGGGTAATGGCGGTCTTTTGGTTCATGATTGGCGAAAGTCTTCACAAAGTACAATCTTAATTATTTTAAAAGGTAACCAGGGAGCTAATCAATTATAGTAAATAAGCTATAACAACACAGAATGTAGTTTTTTAAAAAAAGATAAACTTGGAAAATTCCCTTCGCTGGGTAAAATTCAATTTGAAAGAAACATATGAGAATCATATTGCTCTAACATAACCCAGTTGCTGTCATATTTTTCTCTGAAGATGATGCATGGTGCCTATATTAGATTCCTATGGCTACTGTAACATATTACTACAAACTTGGTGGCTTAAAACAGCAGAAACTTATTCTGTCATACTTCAGGGGGCCAGAAGTCTGAAATCAGTATCACTGGGCCAAAATCAAGTTGGTAACTGAGACACACTCTCTCTGGAGGCTCTGGTGAAGAATCTGCTGCTTGTCTCTTCCAGCCTCTGATGGCTGCTGGAATTCCTTGGTTCATGGCACGTTACTCCAATCTTCAAGGCCAGCATCTTCAAATCTCTCTCAGTTCTATCTTCACGTCTTCTTCTCCTCTCTGTGTAGTCTAATCTCCCTCTGCTTCTTTCTTATAAAGATACGTGTGATCGTATTTAGGGCCCACCATGATAATGTAGGAAAATATCTCCATCCCAATATCCTGAACTTAACCATATCTGCAAAGTCTTTGCCATATATGATAACATTTACAAGTTCTAGGCATTAGGATCTGCTATCTTTGGGACCATTATTTAGCCTACTGCAGTGCTCAATGGAATCCAGTCCATTTAAAAGTCTACTCTTGTAAAAACAATTGTATCTGCCAATTATCACCTCCAAATTTTGTTGTTAGAAGATATAAGGAACTATGCAGGTAAATAAATTAGGAATGAAGACTATGGGTGTATGGCACTAACTTTCACGAAAATGAAGTCTCCACGCTATTAACCAGCATAATTGGTGAGAAGGCTCTATTATCTCTAGAATGGAAGCTTAATCTTTGAACCTTTAAAATGAATTTTAGGTACAATTTATTTCATTTTTCTTCAGAGTTATACAAGAAATAGTTGTAGGTAATTTCATTTTAATCACAGCAATTATGAAGTCTCAAAATAGTCTTTTGGAGACTTTAAGGACCAAATATAGAAACAGAGACTCTCTCTTTTAGGTCTTTTTATGTGGAGCAAGAGATGCAAAATACTCAGTTATGATGAAACTGCTTATGTTTTCCAGGTCTTTTAATTAAGACAGTAACCTAAGGTTTTTAATCACCATGCCTGTCATAAATCGTGTACATATTGAACCGTAGACAGCACAAATACTTTATTCCAGAGTCATGATCTTTTCTTTCTGTTCTCAATTTAAAAAAAAAATACTTTCCATTGACCTTTTGATAATTGCTTAACTAATACTCACTAATAATGATGACTGTAATTAGCCAAAAGCTTGCTCCTCTGTTAGGAAATTAGACATGTTTACAATAGGTAAAACTCTGCAAAGAACGATTATTTCTTACTTAAGGTTACATTACAATTTTCTTAAGCTCTATCATAATTTAAGTATGCAAAATTTCTTAATGTCAGCAAATGCCTGTCTAATCAGAGAACTATGAAAAAGCTAAGGGAGAGAAAACACAACTAGATATTCTAGTATCTATTGATACTTTCAAATCTATTAGAGTTGAGACAATCAAGAACACAGCAGCTTAGAAAAATAAACACATTTGAGAATTTTTTTACTTATTATTTCCTAGAATAAAAAGTGTATTAAAACAGTTGAAAAACTATAGAGAAAGAAAATTTTTCCATGATAATACATCACTGTTGGTAGCTAGTAGGCCTAAAGGAAAGAGAAATTGGTAATATACTGAGAAATGGAGATTTATTCTTTTAATCCATTTTAACCACACAGTTGTAGTTCTTTACAGCATGGGCAGAGGTCAAATGGGAATAGAGTGTTTCAGGTTCAATAGAAATACTTTACTTTGTTTTTCCTGAGAATTTGAACAATTAATCTGTATTAATAGTGAGGATTTCTATAGATTTATGATTTGCACACGTCTGTATACATATTACACTTCAGTAAATTAGCTTACTAAAAAAAACCTTTAGCAAAAAAAATAAGCTTATAATGTGTTTCAGATTATTTAACTTCTGTCATCGTGTTCATTGAGTACTTAAGAAATTAATAGTAGTTTAAAGCAATTTTATATCTGCAATGTAATTTATTTTCTCAAATAAAATAATATACTTTATGGATGTTTGACCTTACATTAGGCAGAATGATGCTATTTTGAAAGCCAAATAATGTGAAAAATAAATATTTATTTCCATTCTGCCTGTAAAATAGATGTAAAGACAACAACATTTTTGAGATACATGTTCACTGAATGACTAGATCTTTCATCCATTCAATGCATAGCATTAAAATTTCAGGAATAGAACAGAAAAACCCTAGAAGAAAAGGCTTAATGCTTGTTTTGTCTCAAATTAATTAAATTATCATTAAATGAGATTATTAAGGATCAAGATTAGGGATGAGACCAAACTACCTCTTATTTCTGGACCTAAGCCTGGGGTGGGGGTCTGTGATTTAAACAGAGGAGGATTGTGCCCTATTTCCTATTGGGATATTTAGCTGGAAAGTGCCTTACACTCTCGTGATGAGACCATTAAAGTGGTCAAGGCAGAACAGCAGGTTGAGGCAGAGAGAAGGCTTAAAACAGTGTTTCTACTCGCTCTTGACCAGTGCCAAACAGCACAATAACTTACCAGAGGCCTCTAGTTAGAGACACAGAAGAATTGAGGGGACCTGAAACTTGGAAAGAGGCCAGAGGTTGAGAAGAGGAGCCCTCAGATACCGGATCTGCCAGAAAGAGACAATAGTCCCAACTTCAGCAGCTTGAAACCTGCCTAAAAGATGGAACCGGTTACCAAACAAGGACACCCGGGACAATTCACAGGGAAAGATGGGCATCTTAAGGGAGGCGAGCCATATATCAGAAGACAGCCATTGAACACATATCCCCACCTCTGCCTCCAAACAGCACCCACAGAAGGGGAAGCCTGGAAGGAAACTCTTTCTGAGAGGAAAACCATTCTTGATCAATAAATTAAATATGAAAAGTGAATCAAAGTGATCACTTCAAATTTTAAACTGATGACCTTTATTTTTTGTGTGTGTGAGGAAGACCAGCGCTGAGCTAACATCCATTGCTAGTCTTCCTCTTTTTGCTGAGGAAGACTGGCCCTGGGCTAACATCTGTGCCCATCTTCCTCTACTTTATATGGGACCCCAACACAGCATGGCTGACAAGCAGTGCGTCGCCGGGCGCCCAGGATCTGAACCGTCGAACCCTGGGCTGCCAAGTGCGAACTAAACTGCTGCACCACTGGGCCGGCCCTAAACTGATGACCTTAAAATTGAGCATTTAAGCTCCAACCTACCTACACTCACATGAATAGGAATTAATCAAAGAATTCAGAACAAGGTAAAAACATTATAGAATATAATGGCTTTGTTTCCTTTTTGCATGCTTTGAGTTTAATTTTTGACTCCCCTACATATATGTTTTAAAAAGTTGTCTATAATAGCAGTCTTCAAAGTGAAGTATGCATACATGTAGAAGTTCGTAAAGACTTCCCAAGAAATATAGGTTATGATATTTTTACAGGAATCAATTTTCAGACCCTCATCTTCCACATACAATCTTTCTAAAGTGTATCTCTTCAAAAACGAATCTGGGGTCAATATGTCTTGCTCTTCTCCTCTCCTGCATTACCTTGTCCCCCACTGTACAATTGCAGGCATAATCTCACCTATGTGTTATCTTAATATGGTGCATCTCCCTGGGGTGGGAAAACTTCCAGGACACCAGACAGTGGGCCAGCTCAAAATATGTCTCTGCGGATCCTCCCGACAGTATAAGCTTGTGGTAGCTGTCTCCTTTATCTTTCTGTTAAGAGTAAAGTCTGGCATTAGATTGGATCTTTTGGCCCATGTTTGGAATGTTCTGAATTCAGTTATACTGTTGACTGGATAACAGGAGTGAAGGCAATTCTCACTGAAAACCCTCTTTCATCCTAGAATCTTGTCAAAGAATGTTACTAGTCAAAAGTTCATTTTGCCAGTCATAATTTTGTTTGCCCTCAGTTCCCTTTCCCACTCCGTTGTGCTCTGCTGTGCGTTTTAAGGGAGCTAGGGCCCACCTGTCAACTACATTTTCCAAATTCCTTAGCCAGCTTCCTTCCACTAGAAGAACTCTCAGGAAAAAGGAAGGCAGAAATAGCAAAGACTCCCTTGCTGCCGATCTCTGTAGACATGCTAAGACTAAATATTCAATGCTTTTTTGCAGTTCTGGTACCTACAGCACAGAGCCCCATCCTTAGCCTAAGCTAAGAGTTTACCAGTGCTCAGAGCTTCTTGGAGTCCCCCGCACCTTCATGGGTTTGCCTCTTTTCTGTGCACCGGCTCCAGGAAACCCTCCATGGTTCTGATCACTGGTAACCTCATATCCTGCTATTCTCCCCGCAGCTATGATCATTTATCCCTACAGTTAAAATCTAAGATGTGTGTCTGTCCTGCTTTTTCAGGCCTTTAAATGTCTATATAACCAATTCTTTGCCTTAAATTCTCTATGACTGGTTCCTGACTGACAGAAAGCAAAGCAAAGAGATAATCAATAAAAAATATTGAAACAGGTGACAACAGATATCATTTAAGGGACAAATGCATGTCCAGGCTCCATGTCATATCCATCCATTGATCTGAGAATTGGACTATTCAAGATTTGTGAAAAGTATGTGGGGAAATGTAAATCTGCAGCAACGTCTGTCATCGAGCATTGCCATTCCTCTCAGTAATGAGAAAGAGCCTGGCGAGTTGCCTCATAGACCCATGCCTCAGTTCCATCTGCATATTTTGCACGATTTCAGGGAGAAGGAGTTGAAAATTTCCGCATTTTATCTCCAACAAATCAATGCCATGCTTTAAAGTAAAACATTGGAGGTAAATTAGCTGAATATTTTCTTGCACATTTATTCAGGATCAGAGGAGAAATATTTATATTAACTTTTGTCAAATGATCATCAGATGCTAAGAATTTAAATTTGTTTTCTCACTAAGGCCCAAATATCAAGCTTGCTGTCATTCTTCAGCCACTTCTGTTTACACTTATTAATTGCTCGAAAGAAAATTGTCCTTTGTGCAAGTTAATTCCTGAATTTGTACTTGGGATCACATTCCTTTTCAACACTTTGAGAAAACATTCCTGCATCTCACCTTCCAGTCTTCTACTAGGTTTTTGCCCTCAGTATATAAACATATTCCAATTTATTCCAGCCAAATAACAATGATGATGATAATGACAATGATGCTAATAGTGACAATAGTAATGATGATGATAAAACTCTCCCTAGCCCTTACAACATCTCTCTTTAGTTATATTGTTCCCTCTCTCAAGGTAAGCATTTTTATGAGTTGTCCACATTTGTGGCTCTATTAATTCATGTCCATGAAATACGGTTTTCCCTTGCACTTTTACTCTTTATGCTATTTTATTACATTTGGCACTACTGACAAGTTTCTTTCTTGAAATTCTTTTCTCTTGTGGCTTCCAAAACAATCTTTTCTGCTATTTATTGTTTTCTTTCATTTCACCTCTGGCATTTTTACTGTGGTTCCTTCCAAAGCAACCTTTCCTACATCCACTCTTAAATTTTATATTTTCTGACATCTCACATCTTCTCTTCTCGCATCATATGTTTGCCATAGGTAACATCATGTGTACCCATGGATTCTATTATATGTATGCTGAAGATTTCCAATCTTCATATCCTGTCCAGTCCCCTGTATTTTAGATCACTTTATTCAGTTGCATGTTGGTTGTATCTATCTGGGTTCCCTGTGGAATATCAAATTCTAAAGATCCAATATCTAATTTATCATTATCACTTCAAAATCTTATGCCCAACTCAGTGACAAGACCCATCTAGTTGCCCTACTCAGAGATCTAGAAGTATTTTCTAATTCCTGTATCTTTACTCTCCACTTAAGCACCGAGAAGTGTTTATAACTGTAACATAATTGTAATGTTAATCACAATTAACAAAATTGTTAATATCGTTAGGTCTCAGTTCTTTCCGACTTGATCTATACATTCAACACAATCCCAATCAGAATTTCAGTAGTTACTTTGTGTTACATTGATAAACTGATTCTAAAGCTTGTAGGGAAAGGCAAAAGACCCAGAATACCCCACAATATTGAAGAAAAAGAACAAAGTCAGAGGACTAAATGCTACCCAACTATATAAAGATATAGTGATCAAGACAGTGTGGTATTGGTGAAAGAATAGACAAATAGATCAATGGAACAGGATAGAAAGCCCAGAAATAGACCTATGCAAATGCAGCCAACTGATATTTGACAAAGGGGCAAAAGCAATTCAGTGGAGAAAGGATAGCCTTTTCAACAATGGTGCTGGAGAAACTGGACATCCACATGCAAAAAGTGAATCTATACATTTACTTTACACCATTCACAAACATTAATTCAAAATGGATCATAGACCTAAATGTAAAATGCAGAACTATAAAACTTCTAGAAGATAACATAGGAGAAAATCTCAGTGATCTTGAGTATGGTAATGAGTTTGTGTGTGTGTGTGTGAAAATGTACATAACATAAAATTTACCATTTTAATTTTTTATTGAAATATAATTGACATACAATATTATATTAGTATATTACATCAATTATATTATATTAGTGTATAAGATCAGTGTACATCATAGTGATTTGATATTTTTACACATTACAAAATGTTCACCACACTAAGTCTATTTATCTGTCACCATACATTATTACAATATTATCAACTATGTTCCCTATGCTGTACATTACATTCCCATGACACTTCTTTTATAACTGGAAGTTTTTACCTCTTAATTCCCTTCACTTATTTTGTCCCTCTCCTCACTCCCCTCCCCTCTGGCAACAACCAGTTTGTTCTCTGTATCTATGAGTCTGTTTCTGTTTTATGTTTGTTCATTTGTTTTGCGTTTTAGACTCCACATATAAGTGAAATCATATTGTATTTGTCTTTCTCTGTCTGACTTATTTCACTTAGCCAAACGCCCTCCAGGTCCATTCATGTAGTTGCAAATGTCAAGATTTCATTCTTTTTTATGGCTGAGTAATATCCATTCTTCTATCAGTGAACACTTAGGTTGCTTCCATATCTTGGCCACTGTAAATAATGCTGCAATGAACATTGGGGTGCATATATCTTTTCAAATTAGTGTTTTTGTTTTCTTTGTATATATACCCTGAAGTGGTATTGCTGGATCATACTGTAGTTCTATTTTTAATTTTTTGAGGAACCTCCATACCGTTTGCCATAGAAATTGTACCAATTTACATTCTCACTAACAGTGAATGAGGGTTCCCTTTTCTTCAACACTTATTTCTTGTCTTTTTGATAATACCCATTCTGATAGGTATGAGGTGGTATCTCATTATGGTTTTGATTTGCATTTCCCTGACGATTAGTGATGTTGAACATCTTTTCATGTGTCTGTTGGCCATCTGTATGTCTTCTTTGGAAAGATATCTATTCGGGTCCTCTGCCCATTTTTAAATCAGATTTTTTTTATATTGAGTTGTATGAGTTCTTTACATATTTTGCATATCAACATCTTATTGGCCATATAATTTAAAAATATCTTCTCTCATTCAGTAGGTTGCCTTTTTTGTTTAGTTGATGGTTTCCTTCACTGTGCAAAAGCTTTTTAGCTTAATGTAGTCCCATTCATTTATCTTTGCTTTTGTTGCCCTTGCCTGAGGAGACATATCCAAAAAAATATTGCTAGACTGATTTTGAAGAACTTACTGCCTATGTTTTTTTCTAGGAGCTTTATGGTTTCAGGTCTTACATTTAAGTCTGTAATCCATTTTGAGTTTAGTTTTGTATGTGGTGTAAGAAAGTGGTCCAGTTTCATTCTTTTGCATGTAGCTGTCCAGTTTCCCTGATACCATTTATTGAAGAGACTGTCTTTTCCCCATTGTATATTCTTGCCTCCTTTGTTGTAGATTAATTGAACATACAAGCATGGGTTTATTTCTGGGCCCTCTATTCTGTTCCACTGATTTGTGTGTCTGTTTTTGTGTCAGCACCATACTGTTTTGATTACTACAGTTTTGTAGTATAGTTTGAAATTAGGAATCATGACACATCCAGCTTTGTTCTTCTCTCTCAAGTTTTCTTTGGCTATTCAGGGTCTTTTGTGGTCCACACGAATTTTAGGATTATTTGTTCTAGTTCTGTGAAAAAATGTCATTGGTATTTTGACAGGAATTGCATTGAATCTGTAGGTTGCTTTGGGTAGTATGGACATGTTAACAATATTAATTCTTCCAAACCATGAGCACAAAATATCTTTCCATTGGTTTGTGTAGTCTTCAGTTTCTTTCATCAATGTCTTATAGTTTTCAGAGTACAGGTCTTTCAATTCCTTGGTTAAATTTATTCCTAGGTATTTTATTCTTTTTGATGCAATTGTAAATAAGATTGTTTTCTTAATTTCTCTTTCTGATAGTTCATCATTAGTGTAAATAGATGGAACAGACTTCTGTATATTGATTTTTATCCTGCAACTTTACTGACTTCACATTAGTTCTAATACTTTTTTGGTGGAGTCTTTAGGGTTTTCTATATATGGTGCCATTTCATCTGCAAATAGTGACAATTTTACTTCTTCCTTTCCAATTTGGATGACTTTTATTTCTTTTTCTTGTCTGATTGCTGTGGCTAAGACCTCAGTGTTATGTTAAATAAAAGGAGTGAGTGAGTATCCTTGTCTTGTTCCCAATCTTAGAGGAAAAGTTTTCAGCTTTTCGCCATTGAGTATGATGTTAGCTGTGGGTTTGTCATATATGGCCTATATTATGTTGAGGTATGTTCCTTCTATACCCACTTTGTTGACAGTTTTTATCATAAATGGATGTTGAAGTTTGTCAATGCTTATTCTGCATCTATTGAGATGATTACATGATTTTTGTCTTTCATTTTGTTAACATATCCCACATTGATTGATTTGTGGATAGTGAACCGTCCTCGCATCCCTGGAATAGACCCCACTTGATAATGGTATATGATTCTTTAAATGTATTATTGAATTCAGTTTGCTAACATTTTGTTGAGGATTTTTGCATCTATGTTCATCAGGGATATTGGTCTGTATTTTTTTTTAAGAGTGCCTTTGTCTGGTTTTGGTATCAGGTTAATGCTGACTTCATAGAATGAGTTTGGAAGCATTCCCTCATTCAATTCTTCGTAATAGTTTGATAAGGATAGGTTATTGACTCTTCTTTAAATGTTTGGTAGAATTCACCTGTGAAGTCATTTGGTCCTGGACTTTTGTTTGTTGGGAGTTTTTTTTGATTACTGATTCAATTTCATTACTAATGATCAGTCTGTTGGATGCATAAATACTTGTGATTGTTATATCTTCTCAGATTGATCTCATTGTCACTAAGTAATATCATTCTTTATCTTCTGTCACCATCTTTGTTTTAAAGTCTCTTTTGTCTGATATGAGTATTACTACCTCAGCTTTCTTTTTTTTTGTGGGGAAGACCAGCCCTGAGCTAACATCTGTTGCCAATCTTCCCCTTTTTGCTGAGGAAGACTGGCCCTGGGCTAACATCCGTGCCCATCTTCCTCCACTTTTTTTATATGGGACGCCGCCACGGCATGACAGACAGGCGGTGCGTCGGCGGGCGCCCGGGATCCGAACCTGCGAACCCCGGGCTGCCAAGCGCGGACTAAACCGCTGCGCCACCGGGCGGCCCCCTCAGCTTTCTTTTCATTGCTGTTTGCATGGAAAAATCTTCTTCTATCCCTTCACTTTCAGTCTGTATGTGTCTTTAGACCTGAAATGAGTCTCTTGTGGGCAGCAACATAGATGGATCTTGTTTTTTTATCCATTTAGGAACCCTATTTCTTTTGACTGGAGCATTTAGTCTATTTACCTTTAAGATAATTATTGATAGGTATGTACATATTGCCATTTTGTTAATTGTTTCCCAGTTGTTTTTATATTTCTTTCTTCCTTTCTTCTTCTCTTGGTCTCTTCCCTTGTCATTTGATGATTTTCATTAGTGTCATGCTTAGGTTCCTTTCTCTCTACTTTCTGAATCTATTGTAGGTTTTTGACTTGTGGGTACCATGAGATTCATAGATATCAAACTATATACATAGTAGTTTATTTTAAGCTAATATTCTATTAGATCAAATGCATTCTAAAAGCACTACATTTTTACTCCTCCCTCATGTTTTAGATTTTTGATATTATATTTTAAATCTTTTCTTTTGTATATCTCTTATCTATTTATTGTAGTTAAAGTTAATTTAACTACTTTTGTCTTTTAACCTTCATACTAGCTTTTTAAGTGCCTGATCTACTGCTTTTACTATATATTTATCTTTATCAATGAAATTTTTTCTTTTATATATTTTCTTATTTCTAGTGATGGCTTTTTCTTTTCTTCTTAGAGAAGACTCTTTAATATTTCTTGAAAGCCTGCCTTATTGATTATGAACTCTTTCAGCTTTTGCTTGTCTGGTAAGCTTTTCATCTCTCCTTCAATTCTAAATGATAACCCTGCCAGGTAGAGTATTCTCGTTTGTAAGTTTTCTCTTTCAGCACTTTAAATATATCATGCCACTCCCTTCTGGCATGGAAATTTTCAGCTGAAAAACTAGCTGGGTCTTATGGGGGTTCCTTTGTATGTGACTTGTTTTTCTCTTGCTGCCTTTAAGATTCTCTCTTTAAAGTTAACTTTTGCCATTTAATTATAGCATGTCTTTGTGTGGATCTCTTTGGGTTCATCTTGTTTGGGATTTTCTATGCTTCCTGACCTGGATATCTATTTCCTTCCTTAGGTTGGAAAAGTTTTCAGCTATTATTTCTTCAAATAAGTTTCCTACCACTTTCTCTCTCTCTTCTCCTTCAGGGACCTCTATAATGCAAATGTTAGTATGCTTGATGATGTCCCAGAGTTTTCTTAAACTATCCTCATTTTTTTAATTCTTTTTTTTTTTTTTTTTTTTTTGCTGTTCATATTGGATGATTTCCACTATTCTGTCTTCTGGATTGCTAACCTGTTCCTCCACATCTAATCTGCTATTGATTCCCTCTAGTGTATTTTTCATTTCAGTTATTGTATTCTTCAGCTCTGATTGGTTCCTTCTTATATTTTCTAACTCTTTGTTGAAGTTGTCACTGTGTTCCTCCATTCTTCTCCCAAGTTCAGTGAGCATCTTTATGACCACTACTTTGAACTCTTTATCAGGTGAATTACTTGTCTCTCTTTCATTAGAGGTTTTTTTTTTTCCCCCCTAGGTTTTTATCTTGTCCTTTTGTTTGGAACATATTCCTCTATCTCTACATTTGTTTGACTTTTTGGTTTGTTTCTGTGAATTAGGTGAAACCGCTACGTCCCTCAGTCCTAAAGAAGTAGGCTTGGGTAGGAGAGTCTCCTGTGTAGGTTGTGTGTGCCAAGTGGCTTTGGCCCACCAGTTGGGGCTTGAGCAGGCACAAGCTAGGGGGGTCCCAGGGTGCACTGTGCCAGGGACACCTTGGTGGAATACCTGGAGCTGGATCAGGTGCGGGCCATGGGTCCTAGGGTGCTTTGTGTTGCACAGCAGGTGGAATGGCTGGAGTTGGATCTGGGGTGCGTCAGGGTGTTCCACTGCACACCACAGTGGGGCCACGCTGGCAGGATGGCTGGAGTTGGATAAGGTGCAAGCCTGGGGATACTGAGTGGTTCTGCACCAGGGCTGCCCTGGCAGGACGGCTGGAACTAGACCAGGTGTGAGCCAGAGGATTTTGGGTCACTCCATGCTGTGGCCACTCTGGCAGGATGGCTGGGGCTGGATTGGCCATGGGATGGTGGATCTCAGGGCTCTCCACACTGGGGCCTCCTTGGAAAGACAGCTGGAGCTGGTGTGGGCCAGGGGCCTGAGGCACATTGTGGCAGTTTTGGCAGGCCAGCTAGAACTCTCCCTATAGGTAGATGGAGAATGCATAAAATGGCAATCACCAGTGCCTCCAGTCCCAGAGAGAGTTCCAGCAGTTGCCCACCCAGTTGGCAGATGCTATAGTGTTAGTAAGTGGATTTCCTTCACCTATAGTTTAGGTGCCCTTTAAATCACTGTTTTTTTGCTGTGCCCCAGGGCATTCTAGTCTGGGTGTATAGGCCCCTCAATGATAGCCCTCCCTGCAGCAGGTCATCGCATCAGAGGTGGGGTTCTCTCTGTTACTGCATCTCCATCTCTCCTACCCATCTCTATGTAGTCCCTCTGTTGCTTGTTATACAGAAGTTGTTCCATCAGCCCTCAGTTCTTCTTCAGGAGGAATTGTTCTATACGTAGGTGTAGATTCAGTACATCTGTGGGAAGAGGGGAGTTCAGAGTCTTCTTATGCCTCCATCTTGGACCTTTTATCCCATTTTAACCATTTTTAAGTGTATAGTTTAGTGGCATTCAGCACATTCACATTGTTGTGTTGGCAATGAATTTTTAGATACAACACAAAAAGCATTATCTATGAAAGAAAAAATGGAAAAGTTGTACTTTATTAAAATTAGAAACCTCTGCTCTGATAAAGACAGTTTTTAAAAAATGAAAATATAAGCTACAGACTGGGAGAAAACCTTTGGAAAATGCATATCTGCTAAAAGACTTCTATCCAAAGTAAATAGATAACTTTTAAAATTCAACAAAACAAAAACAAACAACCCAATAAAAAGTGCTCAAAAGATCTGAACGCTTTATCAGAGAAAATATATAGATGCAAATAAGCATATGTAGAGATGCTCAACATTATATGTCATTAGGGAACTGCAAATTAAAACAACAATGAGACACCACTACGCACCTATTAGAATGGCTAAAATCCAGAACACCGACACACCAAAGGTTAGCGAGGTTGTGGAGCAAGAGGAACTCTCATTTATTGCTGGGGGGAATGCAAAACGATACAGCCACTTTAGAAGATACTTGATAGTTTCTTATAAACCTAAATATACTCTTACCAAATGATCCAGCAATCATCTTTCTTGATATTTACCCAAACAGTTAGAAACACAAAAATCTGCACATGGATATTTTATAGCAGTTTTATTCACAATTGCTAAAATTTGGAAGCAACCAAGATGTTCTCCAGTAGGTTAACAGATAAGCAAACTATGGTATACCCATACAATGGAATATCATTCAACGATAAAAAGAAATGAGCTATCAAGCCACAAAAAGACATGGAGAAACCCTAAATTCATATTGCTAAGTTAAAGAAGGCAATCTAAAAAGACTACAGACTGTATGATGCCAACTATACAACAAAAGGCAAAACTATAGAGACAATAAAATTATCAGTGATTTCCTTGGATTTGATGAGGTAGGGGATGAATCTGTAAGGCACAAGGGTATATTCAGGGAAGAGAAATTATTCTCTGTATTCTACCGTATGATACTGTAATAGCGGATATTACATTGTGCATTCCTGCTGATCCACATTCCATAAAACTATACAACACAAAGAGTGAACCTTAATGTAAACTATGGATCATAATTAATAATAGTGTATCAATTTTGGTTCATCAATTGTGGCAAATGTATCATACTAATGCAAGATGTTTATAACAGGCAAAACTGGTGTGACAGCTGGGAGGGTATAGGGAACTCTCGGTACTTTCTGTTTAATTTTTCTGTAACCCTAAAACTACTCTAAAATATAGTCTATTAATTACAAAAAAGCAAACACTGAGTTGTCACTTAAATCTGTTCCCTTAATTCTACCCTTGCTGGTGTTCCCTTTGTTCAGACTCATATTATAGCTCACTTGTATTGCTGTAATAGCCCTCTATCTAGTCAACTTGCCTGAAGTTCATTCAACTTAAATCCATCCTCCACACTGCTTTCAAAGTGTTTGCTTCTAAATTGAAAATTTTATCATGGTACGTCCCTCTTTTAAATTTTCTAGGACCTCCCTATTGGCTCTCTATTTAACCCATGTTGTCTTTCATAATCTGGCATTAGTGAGATAATTACACTTTTTTTGTGCTATTTTCTTTGTGACACTCCCTGGCTCAACCATCCACCTGTACTTAGCACCCTACCTACCATCTAAGTTTTTCTGAAACATCAACTTCTCCTCTCATCTCTGTGCTCTTCTTCTGAATTCTATGTTGGAATCATGGGGTTTCTCATCTGCTTGCCACACAAGACTGGTGTATTCCTCAAGGGCAAATGCCATGAATTTTTGTCTTTTTTCCCAGTTGCATATCCATCTTTATATTACTAGGACTTAGAACAGAGTTTGGTTCAAACAGGCATTTATTACATTTAATTTCAACATATAAATTAATTAAACATGTATCACATGTTTAAATGTGATAAATGACTTATGCAATGGTAGGACATATAAATTCTCTTTAGGGGCAGAATGACAAAATATCATTTTTCGTCTGCTAGAAGAGGAAAAAAGTCAACTAAAGGATAACGAAGGAGAAGCTCAGAGGCGCTAATGATTTTTGAAAAAGAGAGTAAAATGATTAAAGATGTGTTTAAAGAAGATTAATTAGGTATTGGAGTAAAAGAATAAAAGACAGACATGTGACAAGAGACTGATTCCCTGACTTCAGCAATACTGCAAAAATGTGGCAATGAGTCTGTGGAAGGGAAGTGGCCATGAAAATGAAGTCAGAGGGTAAAAGACTGACAACATTCAACAGTTCCTGGTGACTGGGTCCAAGGGACTGTGTTATGGGACTCCGAGATTCTGCAAGGCAGAGCAGCCACCAGCAGTGGGACAGCTGACAGCTTGCAGAAACACTTACAGAGAAAGTTGTTCCCTTTAGAGAGAGAGATTTAATTTTAAATAATTTAATATCACTATAGAAAGTGTAATGTAAGGTTAGAACGTTTGGCTATTCTTACAACTCATTAGGAGAATAGGCAGCTGTTTGCTATCTCACTGTATTCTTATTCTTACTTCAGAGTGCAGGTATAACAGACAGACAATAAAATACATCACAAGCATCATGTTTTCATTTAAAATAGGTAGGTAAATTAAATAGAATCATGTTGTCAAATTATTTGCAACGATCCAAGTATTCTCCCAGTAATTACACCTAATGCATGATTTATTCCAGGTCTATTAGTAGATTAAAAATATTTTTCTCTTTTATTGATGCTCTCTTACTAATTATACCCAAACACGATTTACTTCATGCTTATGAATAGATTATAACTATTAGTTGGACTTTTTTTTTTCCAGTACTAATGACACAACTCTGCAGGGAAGCCTTTATTTATGAAATATATCTGTGGTTAAACTTAACAGCCATTCATAAACTATTTTTCTCCTCTCCCTCCAGTATTTTTAAGCAATATCTCTCTATTGGCTTTTTCCTTTCTAGCCTAAGTTTTACATAGGTTATTCTTTCTAACTCTTGCCCTTTTGCTAACTACTTTTTTGTAGGCACATTTCTTGGTCTTCAGCCATTTCTTCCCTTCCTTCCTCATTTATTTTTACTTACCCCCTTGCAATTTGTCTTCTGCCAGCCCTTCTATACAAATGGTTCTCTAAAAGGTCATCATTGACCTAGATCTTGCCACATCCAATATAATCATTCTTCTTGACCTTCTGTGGCATTGGATAGACCATTAAAAGTGTCCCCTGGGTTGTTACTCTATTTCCAAATAAGTATGATCATCTTTCCAGAGATGACCTGTGAGATTGCTTAAAGAGTGAAATCATTCAAGAATAGGGAAAAGTTTCTAAAAGTGAAGACCCTTTGAGCCAAGATCTGGAAACTATGCTATAATATTAAAAGTAAGATACTTCTTTCTTAAAATTCTTTCCTTCCTTATTCTCTCACCTCATGGCTCATCCTTCTTTAGAAGCCACTGACCCCTAGTTTTTATTCCTCTTCTCTCTAACTGAGAATCCCCTAAAGGATCAGTCTTCAAACCTGTGCTCTTCTCCCTGTGTACTTTCTCTCTGAGATATAACCCACCCACCCCAGCTCTCTAAAGGTGAGAAAAGAAGAAAAAAAAAACTAATTAATTTTATAATATCACAACTAACAGTTATGACAACTAATGCCCACTAATATGCAAAAAGTAAGAAATAGTCAAGCTCTTTTAATCTCAAATTGTTTATGCCTATATTCCCTGTTGTTCATACAGCAAAACTGTATTTGATTATCAATTATTTATATCAGTTCACATGCTTTATGATTGCCTTCTCTTCCCCCTGCTGACTCAGCTGTCTCTTTGACTTCCTGGCTGTGGTAGTCCTTGGAAATTGAGATGTTTCCTTCTCTAGCTTCAGACATATGACCAAACACTACAACTTTTTGATGTTAGCTCTTCACCCTAATCAGTGGACCTCCTGGGAAGGACCCATTCTTTCTCTCATCTCAATTCCCCACTCCACATAGAGCCCAAAGGAAATTTACAGATTACCTCCCATGCCACTTAGTAACAGTTGAGAGTGACTGGAAGTTGCCTCTGGTCCTCTCTGCTTGTTTTTCTCCCTTTTGTGTAGATCACATCTGAGACATAGGACACAACTCTGCTATTCTCTCATGCTTCCAAGGGAATTCAAATATGGTCCAACCACTCAGATTCATGGGATAGGGAACAGAGTGCATGTGACTACACCGTATCTTTCTTTCTCTTTCCCCAAACTAGCCACCTTCATCCAGCTCAGAGGGTCGAATATCTTGACTGACAGCAAGAAAAAGGATGGCTTTGTCTATTCACATGCATCCTCTAATCAGTTTATAACTCTTGCCTTTTAAATTTAGAATCTTAAAAATGTAGTCTTTGTTCTCAGCTATGGATCCTTCCTAAGACACTAGGAGTCCTTCTATAAAGATGCTCACAGGAGCATCAGTGGCTGAAACAGGAAGACTGGAAAAATCACATCAACGAATAATTCACATCTCACTCCATCATAGATACCTCACACATATACAAGATATTACAAATGTATTTAATGGCAGTGATTCATATAATATAATATAAATTCATGTAAAAGGATTGGTGAATTTATCCTTCATCAGTATATTCTTCTTTTTTTTTCTGAGGAAGAACAGCCCTGAGCTAACCTCCATTGCTAATCCTCCTCTTTTTTGCTGAGGAAGACTGGCCCTGGGCTAACATCCGTGCCCATCTTCCTCTACTTTATATGGGACACCACCACGGCATGGCTGACAAGCAGTGTGTCAGCGGGCACCCGGGATCTGAACCCGAGAACCCCAGGCTACCAAGCGCGAACTAAACTGCTACGCCACTGGGCCGGCCCTCATCAGTATATTCTTAAGTCAACACACATTAAAGGAAGAATCATCATCGTGCATGATGTTAAAAACTGATTCTCAATAGCAAAAGGGTTGGAAATCACTGTACTCATGAAATCCAAAACTTGACATTAATTATAAATAAAATGTGGCTTACTTATTAACTACTATGAAATCTAACAGGTTAATTTCCACTTGGACTGCATTCTTGGAAAAACTCACCTGTTTTCTTCATTTTACTTTCCTTTTAATAACTATGCCTTTAACAGTTATAGCCCTATCTCCACATATGTTCTTTATCTGAGTCCCAGTACTGTATGTACAACTCCTGTTGGACATTGCCAGTGGGAGTCACACAGTCATCCCATCCCTACAGCTCCAAACCAAAGTAATCACCTTACTCCCTCCAGAATCCTGGTGTTTTCAGTATGTTCAGTGCTATCACCTGCTTCCTGCAATGATATCACCTATCTCCTGCTTGAAAACCTGGCATATCCTTCCTCATATTCAAGTGATCGTGTTTTCATCTCATGAAACATAGCACTGGACTACTCTTCACTCACGGATTTCTCCTACCACCATGCCAATCCAGCCTCTCTTAAACCCCATGCCTGCATTGCTACAGTAACCTTCTACCTTGTCTTCCCACCCTCTACCTTCCGGTCCCTCTTGGTAGAAGTAATGCACTTTCATAAAATAGGGCTTTTTTCTAATTTTATTTCTCTTCATGGGGATTTAAAATAGCTTTTAATTGTATTACCAATCAGTCATTCAGAAGTCGGATAGTTGAGCCTCTCAGTAATAATGAGGATCCACATTTCTCATCTAGCTCTCCAGTTTCTTTTTATATGCACCCTCTGCCTCAGGTTAGCCTCTGAAAGCATCCATGATCATTTCCCCATCCTCTCTCTTAGCTTATGTTATATATCTTTCCTTAAAAGCATTTTTTTTGTTTTCCTCATTCTATTCCTATGTAGTCTTAAACACTGAATATCACTTCTCTGACTTCTAAATGCTAGGTTGAATAGTATAGAGCCTACAGATTATGAATATCTTGTTGTATCACTGATTTAAAACACCGAGGCTGTAGCACATAACACTAAAAGTCACTAGTAATGCTGCAGTGTAAACACTGGTCCCCAATAATTTAAATAATTGTATACAGTTTCACAGAATACCACAGGATAAATGGTTATGCTTTTAATATGTAGTCACTGATAAAACAAAAATACACAACATTTATATATTATAAATATACTAAATTTGCTTTGAATTCATGCACAGAGAAAGTTTTTCTTGAGTGCCTGTACGTGCTGGGCTCTATGCTTGGTAGTAGGTTTCAGACAGGGAATAAGACCATCATCTCTGCCCTCTTGGAACTTATATTTCTTTTAAATAAATTTGTGGCATTATACACAAATTGTGTGAAAAGCAATATAATTTTCATGTTGCTTTCACACCAGCTACTGAAAATCAATTACTTCTGATTTTACATACAAAATTAGTAAATTTTTGTATATCTTTTCCTGTTGTGGGAAATTGAACCTTTTACTCATTTTATAAATGTGAGTTAAACATCTTTATAGTCTTAAAAAAGGAAAATAATTAAGATATATGAATATTTTCAATAGATACGATTTTATGTTTTAAAGGGGCATGGCCATTTATGTTCACCATTAAAACTACGCTAAGTTTATCGAATATCATGATAAGAGTTTTAAAAGTACAGCAACGTTGTCATAAATGAAATATATCTGATAATAACACAAAATGTCCACTTCTGACATGTCTGAATGCCAGCCTTGACAAATTGGTGATATGCACACACCATGCAAATAGCTCAGAGCTAAGCATGCCTGCTAGAGGAGCTGATGTATATAATGAATACAGATTATTGAGTTTTGCTGTAGTGACTGAGAGGAAATGAAATGCTTTTGAATCAGTTTGTGTGCACTAAAACTGCTACATTAAATGATTTCATTCTGAAATTGCACTGCTTTTTGTATTCCATTAATGAATTCTGGTTTGAAGAAAAATGATTAAAATAGAAAGAATGTATTCATTTATTTCTAGGGGTGGCCTAATATGAATCAAATTTGAAGTTTTCTGATGGAACAGAGGTAAAATATGCATCTAATATCAATATGAACCCGATATATATACCATATGTATGGTATATAACCTTGAAACTACCTTGATAATATGGTTTCTTATTGTCGTTTTCCTAGGGGAAAATCTAACAAAATACATGTGTTTGAAATACTGGTTTAATTACTCGGACGTTATTTAAATGCACAGTGTTAGCCTCCACCTGATTCCAGCCTTCAGAATTTACCTCTTCTTTCAAATAAGCTACGTGACCCAATACCTAAAGATTGAACCCTCTTCCAGAAGAAAGAGAGTAAAGATGCTTTTGTGCAACTGTCTGAGGAGCTGCATGAGGTCATCCTTGCACTTGGTCCAGTCTGGACTTCACTGTAACCCAGTTATTGTACTCACAATGCTTCTGCTTTGCCTCTCTGAGTCTGACCCTTGTCTCTATAGCTTGCCTAACACTTCTAAAACCAGGGGTCTGCCTTATTTTTGACAGTTCCCCTGGGTGAGATGATGTCTTACCTCAAATTCCCAGCCCAAACCTTACCAAGAGTTTTCCCCCATGCAGAGATCTTTCAGCCGGAAAATCATGGACACGACTTGGGCCTGAACTCTTGATCACCATGCCCACCCATCAATCGCAACAATTCCATTGTAATGGTTTGATACCCACGATGCCCATTGTCTACCTAAACCGCCAACTCCTCTTGTTTGTCACATCTGAATACCATTTTCCTTTCACTGAACTGGACCTTTTCCCAGCCCTTAGAACTGAGTCTAGTTCTTAGTGGCTGCTGCTTCCCAGTGAGCAGGTGGATTCCAAAATATGTCTCTACACATGTAAGACATGTTTGACATGTAATTTAAAACTTTCGGGGAAATACCTTGCTTTGCATTCACTCCCGCTTTTACCACTTTTTTTTTTTTTTTTTTTTTACATAGCAGTCTTTAGATCATCATTTCAAAGAAAGGATTCTGGGTTTCAGGTTATGATACAGCAGTAGAGCAGGTGCTTCACAGACCCTGGCTCTACAATCCCACCTTCTGGAAGTGTCCTCAAGGATAAATTGTAACAGCCAAAATGTGCCTCCTCATCAGCCTCCTAATTTTTCTTAAACATAGCATTCCTCCCATGCCACCATTAAGAGGTGTATATGTGATATAAATATTTAAACATATATAATTGTACCGAATTGTTGAATTTTATTTTTCAGTCAAGACTTCAGTTTGCTTGTTAAAACATCACAAGTTAATTTTCAATACAGAGTTCTCATGAATCATAGCCACAGCCTAGTGCTTTGTAGTACATTTCCGAACAAAGAATCAGTTTAGAAAATATTTTAATGAAAACTCAGGCTGTTTATTAATAAATATCTCAGCCACTAAATTCCCTCACATGCTCCTGAATGCACTGATAGAATCAAGGCATCTCACTTGACAGAGTGTCAGCTACATTCATGTTTTACTATAAGAAAAGTTGATTAGTCTATTTATGAAAGAAGCTTTTGGAAGGATTGCTTTATCAATATTCATTATGACCAGGTGTAAAAATACAAAGTTCAGTGGAGTTTGGGCAGCTATCTGAGCTAGTAAACAAATAAACACACATTAAATGATTTGTCCTAGCAGTTTACAGTCTAGAGTCATTGGCTTGTCTCCTTCATTCCATTTTGTACACAAAGGTGGAAATGTAAGAGTTTTTAGATAGTATGAGGTTTGTGTTGTATAGAAAGAACATGGAGTTTAAAATTAGACAGACTGGAATTTGAATCCAAAGGCATTTAATAGCTATGTAACATTAGCGATGTTAACCACTCTGAACCTTAGCTTCTTCATTAGTAAAAGTTACTATAATGCTTTTTGCTCTGCACAGAATTTGTAAGGATAACATAGTGACCATGGAATCTGAAGGTAACCCATGGCTTGAATCTGGGCTCTGTTTCTCACTGTGTGTGACCTTAGGCAAGGTACTTAACTTCTCAGACCCCCCCCTCACACACACTCCTTTAAATTTGAAATATAAATTGTTCCTTGTTCCTACCACAAAGCCTTTTTGTAAGGGATTGAACCAGATAATATATGGAAAGTGTTTGGGTCAGTATCCAAGCTAGTCACTAGAAGCATTAGCTATAATTATTACATTGTGATTCAACTTCTGAATGTCTTTTAAATGCTAAGTATACGCTAGCTCAAATATGATAAAGTAAGCACAACCTTATCGATGTAGATAATTTCACTGGAACGTTTTATAAGCAGTTTATGCAAAAAGTGGGTGGTGCATTCGTAGTAAAACAAAATAAATTTCCTGCAAGAAGATTCATCATAAAATAAACCAGAGTTTGCATCTTTGTGGGACGTCCAACTCAATAAAACATTGTATGAATTTAAGTAAATGAGACTATTTCCGTAGTGTTATAATCACAGTTCTGTGTTGTAACTTTTCACTGTTTTGATAGGCATTGTATCTCTTTCAAAATATAAACCATTATCGTGTTTCTATTAATTTCTTGTTAGGTTTTATTTGAGTTGATAGCTTTTGTGATTTTCTATGCTAACTTTCAAACCATATACTGATTGGACTACTGATTCATTATTCTATTTAACAGATAGTCTCCAGCTGGGTCCCTCGCTCCTAAATTATTTAATATTTGTCTTCATTTAAGTTGATTGGGTGCCTCTTGGCACTCTTACTCAAACCATCTTCTCCTTGAATCAGGTTTCATTGCCCTTCATTATTTTCCCTGCTTCCAATTCCAGCTTCATTTGCAGACTCAGAAATTTTGTTTCAATGCCTTCATGCAACTCATTTATGTATATTACAAACATCCATGCTGCTGAAATTGATCTGTGGCCCAAGTACAAGAAAATTCAACCTTCAAGTGAAATGAGCCAGCAAGAAAGAGTCACCAAAACAGAATGTGTGCTTTGCTCTGAAGCAGTCACAAGAGTCCTCCAAGTGCTTAAAAGGCAAGTGGGGAGGACTGAAGGGAATGAGGGGAGGGGAGGTGCTCACAGAGATGCAGCTGCACGTTTCCCATTAATTTCAGCTGGGGACTCAACATGAACCTGAATACAGGATTTAGTCTGAAGCAATCTGTGAGGCTTTCAGAAACTTAGTCCTCGCAACTGAAATGACTTTCATGATAAGCAAAGATTAAGGATCAACAAGGCTAGTGATGAAATCTAGGGAGGGAACAATTCAACACTGCAGGTGTGAAGCTGATCTGAGGTTCTGAGGACAGTGTTTGCCAGCAAGGTCTATAGCTGTTCCAGTTTCACTGCATAATTTCAACTTAATTTCATTTTATATAGATGTCATTCCCTAGAAACGGCCTGTCAGCCATCTAGATTAAAATTAACTAACTAGTCAATCAACTTAGAAGAAGTATATGTATAACGAAAAATGCTTTGAAGAGGAGTGCAATAGGAAGCCTACATTCAAAAGTATAAATGGAATACATAATCTTGACTTTTTAAAGGATACAGAAAATAATAAGCCATCTTTCTAAAAATCCATACTTCTCTTTTGAACTGGATTATCTTAAAATTAGGAACTGTGAAAAAACACCCATCCCAGGCACAATTTGGGTCATAATGAAGGCAAATATATGACTTCTCATACTACAATGCACTAATGACTTTTGGGCCAAAAAGGAACACAAAGACAACCAAAGTAGGCTGCAAGGAAGGCCAAGGAAAAGAAGCATTTGATAAGAACCATTGGTCAACACGTGCCTCAAGGTGAATTCTCCCACCAAGTGCCCGTCCAATCCTTGAACAGCTGTTACCTTCATGGTCCTTTTCTACCTTCAAACTTTCTCTCAACCTTTCTCATCCTTGTTTAGTGACACTGTGCATTTCCCAACTTACATTCTGTTCCTGCCTATATCACACCAGACCTTCCATAATTCTTCTCAGTGTTCAGTTTTGATGTTTACTTGTCTGGTCAAGCCTTAGATTAATCCATTTCTCATTTGCTGGGATATTGATTGTTCAAACTGGGTTCTGCAGGGATGGGTTCTCAATGAGTTCTATAGAGAAGTTCTAGGGAAGCTGTGAAGGTCTGACCAAAAGTATTTTTGCACATATTTCTAAAGAGTTTAAAAACTTGATAGCAAACAAATGTCAGTTTAAATGTTTTCATATCAAATTTAAACATGTTGGAATTCTCATTTGCTAACTCTTGTAGTTATCTGATAATACAGTTTCCGCAAAACTTGTAACAGAGTTTTTCCTGCCTTCCCCCAGCATACATTTAAACTTTTGTAAATTTATCATTGATTAAGAAGACTAATGATTTACACTGATCTTTGTTTTATTTCTTACTTGTGTATGTTTGTACAATCATTGGTCTAATACAAAGCAAGCCTCTGATATATCTTTCAACAAATGCTGTCATTTGGTATAATTTTCTCTTGTACAATTATGTACAATAGAACACATTGTATTAGAACACATTATGTATGATAGAACACAATAGCACTTTATAAGAATTTTCACGGTTATGTTTTTGGGGAATACTTATTTTTTAATTTCATATTTATGAAAAAAATATAGTCCATGATAGATACTGCTAGAGACTTAACTTTGAAACAACTATTGTTTACTGCTGCTCCCCTTTAAAGCTTCTCAATCAGTTCAAATTGAATCATATCCTGAGACTGCAAGGCAAACTATCTTTTTAGGTCTCTTACTATATGCAACGATTTTTAATGTGAGTATTAATGTTATCAATATTAAATATTAATATTAATATAAGTCAAAATAAAGTAAAGAATTCAACTGATAATGAAATTGATATAAAAGAGCAATCCTCATGCATGTTTTGGAAAAAGCACACCGACTCAAAATGTATAAATGAGGCTTTGCTGTTAACAAGAACTACATTGTAGGGAAGGAGGAGAGGCCTGCCAGTCAGGGTCTGATAAGTATTGCACCTCAGTTACAAATGCATCAAAATGCCAGACTTTTTTTTTTTTAAATACCTGACTATACCCAAAATATCCTCCGAGAATTTTTTTATGGACAGCAGGACAGCAGTGGAAGTGGTCTCTAGGGACACTAACATAGGAAAAAGAAGACCCTTCAATGCTTAGAAGGATTGAGAAAGGTGGACCTTATCATTTAGAAAACTTGAAAGAGGCATTTGGAAAGAGGGACTGATATGACATATTTTAAATGAGGTCAGACATACATTTGTGTTTTTTCCCAGCTTTATTAAGATATAATTGACACATAATATTGTGTAAGTTTAAGATTCACAACATAATGATTTGATACACGTATATATTGTGAAATGATTACCATGTAAGGTCACTTAACACATCCATCACTTCACAGAATTACAGTTGTTTTGTGTGTGGTGAGAACACTAAAGATTACTCTCTTAGCAACGTTCAAGTATACAATAGAGCATTCTTAACTATAGTCACCATACTGCATATTAGATCACCATAACTTTTATTCATCTGGAAGTTGGTACCCTTTGACCAACATCTTCCCATTTTTTCCACACTCCAGCCCCTGGCAGCCACTGTCCTACTCTCTGTTTCTGTGAATTTGTTTTTTTTAGATTTTACATATAAGTGAGGTCATGAAGTATTTGTCTTTCTCTGCTTAACTTATTTCACTTAGCATAATGCCCTCAAGGTCCATCCATGTTGTTGCAAATGGGAAAATATCCTTCATTTATACAGCTGATTAATATCCCATTGTGTGTGTGTGTATATATATATATATATATAAAGAAAATTTGGTGTATATTTATATATACATATATACATATATACACATATATACATATATGTGTGTGTGTGTGTGTGTGTGTGTGTGTGTATATTCCAAATTTTCTTTATCCATTCATCTGTCCATGACACTGGTTGGTTCCACGTCTTGGCTATTGTAAACAATGCTTCAATGAACATGGGGGTACAGATATCTCTTTAAGATAGTGATTTCATTTCCTTTGGATTCATACCCAGAAGTGGGGCTGCTGGATCATATATTGTAGCTCTATTTTTAATTTTTTGAGGAACTTCCATACTGTTTTCAATAGTGGCTGTACTCATTTACATTCCCACCAACAGTCACAAAGGTTCACAGGGAACCGCAGTATTCCTGGGTTGGAGCCAGTTATGAGGCTGTCGGTGGATCTGCAGTGGAACCTGCAGTTGGCAGGCTTGCTACCAGGGGCTCAGGAAGCCGTGGATCCTGTCAGCTCCCTGGGTGGATGGGACTGCCTCTAGTATCCTGTTTAGCAGGGTGGCACTGGGACAAATGTCTGCTTCAGGGTTCACAGTTGGGGCCTCAGAGAGTAGGCCTATTACCAGATGTGCAGTGAGTGTGGCTCCTGCCAGGTCTGTGGAAGAGCTGCTGCCTAGTCACAGATGGGTACCTGGGTGGACAGGACTGGCCCCAGACTGTGACTAAGAGGGGCTGGAGCCAAATATAGGGTCCTTTCAATATCTCTGGGGGGGCGCATACAGTAGTGGCTCCTGCTGGGACCCTGGACCCTCAGGACTGTTGGCCCACTGGCACTGTGGCTGTAAGGAATCTGGAGCCATGTATAGGGCCCTTTCAGGATCTCCAGGGGAGGAGACAGGAAATTTCCTGTCTGGCTTTGTGCCAGCAGGCCAGCTCATGGGACTATGGCAGGAGGGGGCTGATGCCTGGTATAGGGCCCTTTCAGGATCTCTGGGGGTGCAGCCTGGAGTATCACCTACAAGGTCCCAATGCCAACAGGACTCTTTGCAGACTGTGGCTGGGATGGGTTGGAGCCCAGTTACAGGGCCTTTTCAGAATCTACATTCTGACCAAGTTTGGCAGACTTACCTCCAGAGGCTCACATGTTGGGAGAGGGGCTAGGGCCAGTTCACAGATCACTTCAGGGTACACAGCCAGGACTAAGGTCTGTGTGTCTATTACCCCTTGCACGAATGGGTGTGACTTCTTCTGAGTTCCTTGGCCTATGGTGCTGGTGACAGATCCAAAGCCAGATGGGGCTGTAGCCCAATTCTCAGCAATATGAAACTGTTTCCATTTCTGTAACAGGGACCACAGCTGGGGAGTCAGCCACCTAAGTGCCAGCCTGCCTTTTCAAAATGGTTCTCTTCCATCTTGGACTGCACCATGATTTCACAATCTCCTACTTGGATCCCAAAGCTCCCACAAAGGCACTTTTGTCTGTAGATGGACACCAAATTATTGTTGTTGAGAGGGGATATTGTGAGAGATATTTATTCAGCCATTTTGCTGATGCCACCATATATATATATATATATATATATATATATATATATATATTTGAAAAGAGGTAAAATAAACACTTGAAAGCAAAAGAAGTCACAATATTGCTTCAGAAGAAAAGAAGGGAGTATAGGAGTTGGAAATTTGTATCAGCCTCATAAAGTTGGTTCAGCAAAGTAAAATATTTGTTGAGATTTTTAGAACTTTTAGAATACACGATCTAAAGGACCCAGAATGATTTTATCTGCTATTCAATAGCTCTCAATAAATATTAGCCTTGTTTTCTTTTCCTTTTCTGCTCTTCCATATGTATTTGACAGCATCACAGACTGCTTATAATGTCCTTGACTAAAATCTGCTTATACAATTATGGAATTAACTAGCAAATAGTAAGTCACCTACACTGGTGGGCTTCTGAGCCCTGTGAATTGGAAAGCAGTAGTGAAAGGAGCTGTGCCACCATAATTTGAGTACTTTGTCAAAGATTTAACTCAGTTCCAGACAAATTGAGGTCATTTTGGTTGAGTGCCTAGGTCCTGAGCTAAAAGATGTTTCAATATCTTAAATATTAAAAGATCAACCTTGGAGAGTGTGGATGTTTCTATGCCCACTGATGAGCATTCTCCCCAGGAGACCAGCAAAACAACTCAGTGGCTCTCTCAGATACATCCTACTCCGATGCATACAAGTGTATAGGTTAAATTCCCTCTCTATCTCCCAAAAAAGAACATGTTTGTGGCCAGTGATAGAGTCAAATTAACAAATACTAGTCCCTAAGACAGCCTTACAAACAGGGCAATGTGAACACATACAGGAAATTTTTAGGGCAGTGCAAGTATTCTCTCTGACACTGTAGTGGTTGATAAGCAAAGCTATACACTTTTCAACACCTGTAGACCTTTAAAGCACAAAAAGTAAACTTTAATGTAGACAAATTTTTAAAACTTATTTGGAAGTTTGAGAGAATCCCAGAACAGAACACTGAATGTGACGAAAGAACCTCACTGTATTACAAATTATGGAACCATCTCACTTAAAGAGTAAGGGGAAAGTGTGCTGGCCTAAATAACTTTGGAAATGAGAGGAGTCTTCAAGACTAAAGGCAAAAGAAACTGGATACATAGCACTGTACTCTAGTTAATGAAATTTTTTCCCACAGAGATTGAGATAACAGTTCTGAAACCACTTTTCATGTATACTAGAAGTGAAAAAATCAAGTAAATGGATGAAGGATGGTTAGAGCCGCTTTTCTCACAGTTGGAGTGGGAGGTTACAGGTAAGTGAGGGGAGAAGGCTAGAATGATCCGCATGGTAATGGGTTAAAGTTGGAGATAACAGAATGAACTTATAGTCTAACATAGATACAGATGGTTACATGTAGAAATATTTATAGATATATACATATGTATGGGTTAGTATACACATACATATTCCCTTGCAGTTTCAGATGAAAGGGCCTAGAAGCAATGGCATGTTGGTAGCAATGACTACACCTAACACTCAGATTTTGGTTTCTAATATCATTTCCCAATAAAAGGAATAGGGAAAACTTGGAAATACAAGGTGAGCTGAAATATCTCATAGTGCAAGCAAGTAAGGAAGTACTTAATAATATTAATAATAACAACAACAGCAATAGGACTATGTAAAGGGACCCAAGAGGCGATTGAAAGAGCTCCCAGTGGCCAAAGCTGGAACAATTTGAGCAAAATAATAAAGTAAATGTTGTAATATAATCCAAGTTATAAAACAAACGTCATAAGTCCATATAGACATAAGTAAGTAGGGAGAATAGAATTTCCTGTTTTATAAGAATTCCACATAATTTACATAGCTACGGTACCCTCAAGGAAGTGGAGCATAAGACTCCTAACAGGCTCATGTTGATGAGGAAAAGGAAAGAAAAAGATGCCTAGAACTCATAGTTTCACTCATTTACTGAATCCCTAGGGGGTCAGCTCTGAGTACACAATGTGCCATAGGAAGGTATCGGATCCTTGTAGATGGTTCAGTGAGAAGGAGAATGGGCCACAGAGGGGAAGTGAAAAGAAAAAAGCAAGCCCATTAGTGCTATGTATTGTTTATCTTTGCAAAATAAAATCAAAATTTCCAGAAATCAAATGCTTATTTACTCTTTTTTTATTATGACCCAGACTGTACCATGCTTTCATTTTCTTTTGTATATCCTTTTAGTTTGACTGACGCTAGTTACCTATGCTCTATTTTTACTGAGAAAATGTATTTTAACTCCAGTATTCACTCAAAGTTCTGAGACTACTCAACCAAAGAAACTGAGGCAAATTTGGTCGAAGAGTGTTTCAACTTTAACTGTATGGTAAAGATGACACCTGTTACTACACAGTTGTTTCTGTCACTGCTTTAGTTAGGTCTTGCCATGTTTGAAAGGAAGTTGTTTGTCTCTCTTTGAAATGATGTGTGGTTTACATCTAAGTTAGCTAATTCGAAAGACTTGGCTTTTTTTTCCTAACTAGCATTATCCTAAGGTAATTGGCATCCCTAAACCCATGAATTTTTAGACATACTACAAACTGCTGAAGTCAATCTTTTATATTATCTAATGACAAAGCTACCATCAAATTGTTCTGATAAAAACAAAGTAGAATTTTAAAAAAGAGGAAAATGAGAGTGACAATGAAAATTAGACAAAGTAATATGTAAGATCTGCTCTTCTTTCTGCTCAATGCATGTCCAGTTTCTTCAAAATGTATGTTACTTGCTGCCTAATTATAATTGTCCCTTAATTTTGAATTACATACGTGACCCATCAGCATTTTTGTATTTGATTTAGTCTGTACTAATCTGTGTTTATTAATTGCTTTTTAAATGTTTTCAGTCCCTTTATACTCTGTGTATATAAGTGTGCACGTGTGAGGGTTTGTATTCAGTCTACCAAAACAAATTACAAAATTCGAAAAGACCAAAATTTTTTAAGAGGGAAATAAATGGAGTATGAAAAAGCCTTCAGAAGCTGTATGCTTGTATTTTGGGGGGCTGGGCAGCCCAAAGTACTCAAACTACCAGTCAGGAAATTCTCTTCTTAATAAAGTAGACAGTAATGTGAACTTTTTATTTTTCCCATCTTTGTAATTTAGTAATCATGACAACGCAACAGAATATCCAGAAGTAGTCAAGAAACTAAAACTATACCTATATACAATGCTTTGGTTTAAATTTATTTTATCAAATTTATGTTGCTAACGCTGCTTTCTTATGTGCTAACCATCATAAGATGCATTGAGCAGATAAAGAGAAACCAGTAATCATGTCCTGAAAAAGCATTCCAAGTCTCTATCATTCTCCCCCGACACTTTTCAGCTTTTCTTATGTTTTTTCCCAACATTTAAAAAATTTTCATATTTATTCAGCCCACAAATATTTATTGAACATCTACTATATGCCAGGGACCTTTCTACGAGCTGGAGATGTAGCAATGAACCAGAAATTCTGTTCATGTGGAGCTTTAGTCTCCTTCTATTTGTATAATGAAATTTTGATGAGAAAAGGTCAGTACATGAGGCATAAGTGTAGTCACTCATCCATTGCTAATTAATGATAAGAAGAAGAGAAAGCCCAGTTGCTCACTAGGTGTTTAAATCCAGAATATCCTTTGTGTTTAATTTCTTTTTGTGATTCACAGTTGTAATGACCAGATATATTTGTTTCACTTTCTCTAAATTTAACAACTACTTTTAAAATCTGAGAAAGAACTCAAGTTTTGAATTTTTTTCTAAACAATCTTTTTTCTAAACAGATCTCTGGCAGGTTCTCCCCGATATATTTCAGCTAGCACAGCTATAATCCATTCTAAGTAAATACTGTCTGGCTGAAGATTATTCAGTGTAATTTTCCATTAGAAACAGTGTGTGAAATGTCTTTACAAACTACAGTTAACAAAAAATACATCTGCATTTTGAATACACATTAGCCACCTGCACATTTGCAAGTAGTATCAAATTAAAATAACATTGACCTGAGAATGAATAGAATTCCATTTTGATTATATTTGAATTTTTACATTCCAACATATTTAGATGTTTTATTTGAAGATGTTTCTCTGCCTTTGTGATAAGTGAGTGTGCTAGGGTGTATGTGGGTGTATTGGCGTGTGTGTATACATGCGTGTTGTGTGTGTGTACAAAAAATAAAGTTTTTTATCTAACTCTTATGAAGCCTTTTAAAATAAAGTATTTGATTTAGAATACCACCCATTTTCACTTTACAAATGGAGCTATTAGGAAATTTTCTAGACATTATTTTCTGTCATAGCAGAATATAGATAAAAACGTTATATATTTAGGTGTGTGATTCTATATACACCTATTTAGAAAAGTGGGAAAATGATTCCCAAGACATAGCAAACTATATCAAAGCAGGGCACATTTTTAGGCAACAAATGCAACACAATAAAACATTACGGCTAGTTACATAAAGAGGACAGTAATTTTAACATTGTAGAATTACATATTCAAGAATTAGCACTGAGCTGAGAAATATAGTTTACTATATAAAATATCAATAAAAATCAATTATTAAGGAAAATTCTTGAAGGCCTCTGCATGTAATCTTCACAGAAATCAAAGTGCATTGAGCTATTATGCTGTGCTTTAGCTTTCTTCAGATTCTCTAAAGAGAACACGAGGCAAAAGCCTATGTGGTAACACTTCCTCCTGGAGCAAAGAGAAGGAGCAGTTCCCAGGTTGTTATGGACAAGGATTTATTTATTCATCATTTCTCTTTCAGTTTTTGTCTGATTGATCTTGTTTCCAGATATTTTCCTCTGTCTGTCTGGCCTTATTTCTCATGCTTTAACATTAATAATCACCAAACCATAAAATTTATCCTGATGAATCAGCACAGAACACTGGTAGGAACGCAAATTCTCAAGTCATCCTGACTGGGTTGGAATGCTGACTCTACTTCTTAGAAACTGTCTGATCCTAGGGAAAATTGTTTTCCCCGTCTGTAATATCAAACGTGAAGAGTTGTGGTGGGACTTAAGTTAATATATAAAAAGCACATAGAAACAGGCCTGAAACAACGGATGTGCTATACAAATCACTGCTATACGTTTGTTGAAAGATCTTAATTGCTGATGATTTTCTAATTGAACATGGCCATCTCCCCTACAACCTCTTTTAATCTGGGTTTGGCCAAGGAGAGAGGACTCTGCCCAGTATAAAAAATATATTTCTTGTAGTAGGTAAGAAGAAGAAAGCAATAAAAGACTCGGGAAAAGGAAAAAGTGGAAAGTGGAACTAATTACACAGTTGTGTGTTTCAAAGTCAAACATGAATGGAACACTTGAGAGTAGTTGCCCACTGACAATGGGTTCCACATTTTAACAAAATTTAGTTTGTCTAGTTTAACATTTAAAGATCAGCAGACACTAAAATGTAGAATCAAATATAGGATTTTGTCATGAAATCTAGGAATAAAACACATTTAAATATATATCAGAACTATTTAAATGAGCAACTGTGCTTGCATATTAGAATAATTTTAATATTTATTTTGTATTGATGCAGTGGGTTTTTAAATTAATGATGATGTTTCTTTGTTTCTTCTCTACCTAATTACTTAAAGGTTTTGAGGCAACTTTTGGGATTTGAAGTTTTATAGTCACATTTACTACTTAAAATTTGGACCCTTTTTTATAATCAGAACATATACAATAATTGTGGTTAGTGCCATAATATCATTTTCACACAATGGCAATTTAAATAAGGGCAAATAAAGAATTGCACATGACCACTGTTTGTCTTATCCATTTTCATACTTATGCTTTAAACCCGTTAGTTACATTACCAAAATGAAATCCATTTAAACTCTGAGCACACATCAATTTTGTCTTCACTGGTGCATTCTAAAAATCAATCAATAAATACACTGAGTTCTTTGAAAATTGTGATTCCTTTCATTTTTGAAGAATCTATGGTATGAACACTAAAAAGAATAATTTGGCATGGATTCCATTTTATACAAAGACAAATTTCCATTATAACTATATTGACAAATTACTTATACACAAGCTTCGAGGCAGAATTAATTTGTAATAAAAGCCATGTACTAAATCTCACTTAAGCAAACTTTGAAAAAGCATCCATAAAATTTTGCATCCTGTAATTCCACCATCTGTTGCATGGTTCAGCATCATGTATCCTTTGTCAGATATGATTGTTAAGTGACTCAACTGTACTTGCAACTAAGATAGGACAAATATATCCCAATTTATTAAATATAAAAAGGTTCAGACACTCTATGTTATCTCCCCCCAATTTTTTGCATTTTCATACGTTAATATTGTTCTTATATCAATATATTATTCCTACCTTCCAGACACCTTAATTGGCATAATTTAATAATTACAGTGTACCTTATAAAAGAGCTGTTTGATAAATGCACTAGCTATAGAGGAATGAGATATGAACTCAAGATATATATTTATATGTAAATTGTCATTTTTATATGTAGGGGAGCATATGCAAGACATAAAAATGTTCTCATAAATAATGGCTAAACATTACATTTCTGCACCATGAAATGCAAAATAAACCATTTTTACAAATTCACTTCTGTGCTATCACTAGACCCTAAAAAGACTTACAAATATTTTTGTCAGTACCTGAATCATCTCTTAGGAAACTGCACAGTGAAAGTCTATTGCTTGTAAATTTAAAAAAAAAATCAAATCACAGCAGACAAGCAGAATAGGAAATGATAACAGGCTCTTTCCTCGCTACCTCACCAACTATCTCATGTTTAGTCAGTAGATTAAGTCGTGGAAGATTAAAGTTGAAGCTTGCTCAGGGCATGTAGAAAATGCAAAATACTTGATCTGCAAAAATGTAAAGTTTAAAAGAGGAAAAATGGGTTGGAGAAGCAATTAAGTTTAAAAAGTCCCTAAAGAATCGAAATATCACTCTATTATATTTTTGAGGAATTGTCATAGTTTGAAGATAATGCATTAAATCTATCAAAATAACCGACAGGAGGGCAATCTAAATGATAAAGCCATTCTAATGAAATGTAGACAAAGATTAAAAAGAATTAAAGGTGACACGTAAAATTCATTAGAGAACAGCCTTTAACTGTAATCAGAAGACGATTACTTAACCTTGTCAATTAACAGCTGTGTGCCTCTGTTGCACACAGACAAAAGATCCTGCAAAGTGTCACAGAGACACTTGTAAGGCATACAGAATGTGGTAGTTTGAGTGGTACACAGAGTATTCATGCTTCCAAGTGAAACATCCAAACATCATTGAATCCACCCACCAAGCCCACAATTAACTATGCTTCGATGGGTTGACACGCACTCTTGCAAAGTGAACATAGCAAATTTGGGGAGTAATTAAAAGCTGGAAAATAATTACACTTCGATTCATCAACTCCAAAAATGTTTCTCAACAACCAGAAAAGCTCTATTTCACTGGGGGAAAAAAAGTTCCTGCCCCAAACTATTCAGAAACTTTAACTAGGTATCCAAGAAAAGCAATAAATGAGATTCTCTATTTGGTGTACTAAAAAACTGAAAATTCAATAATTTCCTCCAGCAAACTATTGTATATCTTAAAGCGTGCACAAGAAAGGGGAAGAAAGTAGAACTTCTCAAACATAGAAAACAGCTCAATTTATAAATGTTCATGAACAAAGGCAGCATTGATTTTTCAAGAGAGCTTTGATTTGGACAAGCATATTCTAAACTCACAGAATGAATGCTGAACAGGGTTACTCGATTTGGGAAAATTAACCTAAGAAGAGTTCAAGGAAAATGAAATTGTGTACAAAATCAATTCATTCCCAGAAATGAATAAAAACTACAGTACTTTTCTTTTCAAAGCCCATATTTTGTCTTTTTCTTACAATAGTGATAGTATAAGTGATTATTGACAGAAATTGCCATACTCCGGTTTTCACTAGGATATTTTTATTTATTAGAAATCACTAGTAAATTATACTTTATTAAAGAAGTTTTAAAAATTTGGTCTGAAAAAGAAAAATCAGAATATGTAAAATGGAAATCAGATAAAGAAATAATTATTTTAGAAAGCTCATTTAATTTAGAGAAATTACTTTGTTAACTATAACTACTTGCTGTTATCTAAACATTTCAAGGCATTTGTAGAGGCACTTGATTATGAAATCAGACTCAGTAATAGATCCTGCCTACCTGACCTTTTTGATACAAAAACCTATGTCAGTTTCAGCAGTACTAAATAAATTGTTGAGTCCCAATACCGATGGAATAAGACTATTCCATACTACTGATGGAATAAGTCATTGAGACTGACTTTTCATGCTTAGCACTGTAAAGCCCTTGCCATGGTTAGAAATATTAGCAGCCGTCATCTGGGAGAGCTGGCATAACCTGGTATCAAATGTGCCTGAGATGAGGGCCCAGGATGTATAAACTTCTGCTTAACCCTATAGCGCTATTTCTGCTGTATCATTCAACCTCTCTTTCAGTATCTCAGTTTCACAACAGTTGGTTCTCCTGGGATTTGAGCTTACTCTTGAAATCTAATCAGCTTTCTAGGGTTCTATCATTCTGTCTCCCACTCCTACTCTCTGAAACTGGTAACAGGTACTCACTGGCCGTGAAAATCTAGGATCGTGTTCCTCACATAACTTAGCACATTGCTGCAGTTGAGTTACTCCATCTTCCGTGCTCTACCTATAGATCAAGTTTCTTTGTGTGCCTGCTCAGATTTTGATCACAGTGATTTAAATATTTGGACGGCTCACCAAGACCAGCTAGGCCTACAAACTATCTAGTTATCCTTGTCCTAGTCCATCTCTCCCCAGCTTCTGCCATTTCCTCAAATGATCCCCCAAGGCTTTATAATCAAACCCACTAAAGACACAGCATGGCTGAAATCATGGTTCTATACTGATTCTGGGCCAGAGGCATCATCACATAGGCCCTACCCACATCCGCAATGCATTTGGAGCCATTTAACCACCGTATCTTCCCATCCTCTGGAATTCAAAACAAAGGCAAACAGGAGAAATAAGTTCATTTCCTAGGTATGAACTTAATCCAAAGTTGCAGCTTTTAGTTTCTGAAAACAAAGATATCTTCAAAGGTTAAATGTCTCAATATGTGTCATTTTTATTATTATGCTTAGATTTAGAGGAAACAGTATTTAATTGGTTGCAGTTCTTTTCAAATTGTATTGGTTTTGCTGAGCTTGAAATGTGTGAATAGGTCTTATTCAGCCAAATAAAATTAGACATACTTATCCTCAAATACATGGGTTTCTGAATGAGTATTATAATAACCCCCACATGGGAAAGTGGAAAATAAGAGTGTGTAGAGTATACAATAACAATCAGTGTCATTCGTTCTTGGTTTGGTCCTTTATTTCTTTATAACACTGCTGAGCCTCTAACATTGTAGAGTTTGTCCCCAAATGATTAGAAATCCAGAACCAAGAAATTTTATTTGGAAAGGAGGAGGCAGTCAATGAAATGAAATTAGCAGCAAATTTGATTATAAACACCAACTATTTCTTACAGAGCTCACAACCTTTCAGAAAGTCCAAATAATTGTACATATTCATTCAGGAAAACCTTGCAATATTATACTTTTTAGTAGTGTATGTGTGTGTGTATGTACAAATAGGCTCCACACTATGCTCTTATTTTTTAACCTTGCTAGGCCAATTAAGAGAATTTCAAATTATGTGGAAGGCTAAATAAATTTTCTCTTTAAAAATCCTGTTTGTTGTCAAGAGGCTCTTTATGTCAAGAGTTTACAAAAATAAAACCCCCTTGGAAATTCCTGATCCAAATAGCACTGAACAAAAAAAGCATCGAACAAAACACAGGTTGTTATTAAAATGCTTTTTCTGTTAATAGTAGTATCAGTCCTCAAATTGCCAATAAACATGATTACCTACAAATTGAATATCAAGGGAATTGTCAACTGCTGCTAATTTAGTTGAAGAACTGAAATTATCTTTAGAAAGTTAATTTCCTTTACATCCCAGGAGAATTTCCATTTTTACACTTATTTAGATCAGTACGAATATTTTCCATTGAATAGTGTGAGACCCCGGACACTATATTTTTCCAAGTAAGAGCTGCATATGAGTTGGTGATTTACTTTATTTTTAATCACTTAGATTGGCCTTACAAGTTAGCTTAGTTAGAAGGAAAGTAATGGTCAGATTTCAGACCTAGGAGCCTCTACCCCACTCCCACCCACGTCTGCAACTTGATAATGAAAGGCATTTCAAATGAAGAGAGCTTTTTTTTTCTCTTTTTTACTTTACATAGGTCACACAACAAACTGTATAATACAGTCTTCTACTCTTTGGTGTGAAAAAGATTAAAGGTATTTTATTTTGTTTTGAATTTTAGACTTAAGTGGAAAAACATAAAGAGACGATGAGGACAATAGGTGCATGTGAGAAAAAGAAATGGTAAGGAACACCAAGACCTCCCAATTTTGCCAACTTTATAATTTCAGCTTCAAGACAGCCTAACCGAGAAATAAATGTGGATAAAATAAAGAGACACTCTGGATCTTATTTTTGATTATTTAAATGATCTATTTTGCATTTGAACATACATTTATATTCAAGTTTTAAAATAATTTAGGATGACTCATCAGTTGTCACTCAACCCTTATTTCATTTCACCAGCTCAATATTATTATTATTATTATTATTATTGGTTGGTGTTTATTAATAATCTCCAGGGGGTGTTTACCAATGTCCCTTTACATGAAGTTGGGGAAATAATTTGATTGCTCATAGAGAGATAAGTGCTGTATAGATCTTGAACAAATGATATAATTTAAGTCTCAAAACTTACAAGCTGAAAGACAGATGAAAAGTTCACTCCATAAGTTCACTCTATACTCCATCATGAAATAATTCATAGAATTGGATAATGTTAGAGCTTCCAGGAAACTTAGAAATCATTTAGTTAATTCATGAAGTTTGAAGGAAATGAAGATGGCCCTTTGGGTTTAACGAAAAGAAGAAATAGTTTCAGATATAAGGGATGTTTCAGAGAAGAGTATAGAAGTTGAGTGTAGAGTCATTTGCTTTTCATAGGTCATTGACAGAATGATCCATAACACTAAAATACAACAAGTTGAACAATTTGCTCAGTAGAGATGGGAAAGTGAGAAGAATGAATGTAGTTAGAGTTTTTAAATAGTGAAGGAAAATAAGAAAAATCCATTTCCAAAGATGTGCATGTTAGAGATCATGTAAATCCCCAGCTAGATCCCAGAATGGTCTTCATTTAATTCAAAATTAATTTGCTTTACTCTTGATCCTCTGATGACCTGTTTTCCTTCATTTCTCCCTCATTTCCTTCAACAACTGATTGAGTTTATATATAGGTCATATGCTGTGCTGATTCATGATTTTCATAATGGTGAACAAAACCAGCCTTGGAGGAATTTATGAATTTATAGTGAATTGGAAGTAAGCGATACTGATCAAACAACTAAAAAATGTAAATTAAGTACTCTGATAAGGAAATGTATGACAAGTCATGAGAACATCCATTCAAAGAGGGTATTATCTAGTTAGGTTGGGAATGTGTTTCTGAAAATCTCATGATCCTCCTCGGTTCCTTCCCTGCTAAGTTGCTAATTGAGTCAATCCTACCTTCAATTTTGTTTATTGTTTCCTATTTTCCTGACACTGATTAAGTTTAAAATTTCTGGCCCTGAGTTACAAATGTCCTTGACAAAGGCTGATTTTTTTCACAAACATGAAGAGCAACCTTGTCTCTATTAGATACACAACAGCAAAACCCACCTCATCTCTGTTACTTCAACATCCTTTGGTTAACTGTTCCCTGTCTCTGAAAGTCCAGCTTTGTTATAGTGATTGCAGATCCCATCTTTAAATTTTATGTATCAAACAAAAACACTCAGGATATATCAAACTTTTCACATTTCAGTGTAGGGAAAATCATCAGTTCATTAATTTTTTGACAGATTTCTGACTGTGGATGGATTTGAGCATGTATTTAAAATTTAGACACTTTTCCCCGATATGTTTAGGGTGTGTATGTGGGGATTCTTTATTATAAAAAACAAAAATACACACAACCATTCTTTAGACTTGCTACAAAATACACTTAAAATTTATAGGAAGGAGACAGCTGCTTATCAGAGATATCTCCTATTGCTGGAGATTTCTAGACTGAACATGCTGAAGCAGAACTGAATTGGTCTACTAGTCAGAGGGAATCTTCCACAGGACACAACCAACTGAAAGGTGGCTGGATGAGATGGCTTCCGTACAGGAAGGGCCTAACTCTGAAGAGTCACTTGGATCTTTACAGATCATTATCCTTATTAATCAAAATCCTGACAAATGTAAATGAAAGAAATGTTGCTTGGACAGAAAGAGCTTATTACAGGTTTTCTGACACTAAAAAGGAAATATTGCTTCCTAAAACTGATGTAATCCGGCACATTCAGTCTTTAGCATAGTCTCATTATAACTACTGCAAATGACCCAAATAACAAGTGGCATTTATTTAATTCTTACAACATATTTTTCACAGCAACCCCACAAGGCAAAAGAGCAAATGATACGCTTATTTTTTCAGGTAAATAGACTGAAACTGCATGATTCTTCTCATTCTCTCACATACACAATAGGTCTTTTTTGCAAATTTAATTAATTTCAATAGAATTTGATTGAAGCGCTTTAAGAATATATCCGAACTGACTACTTTCCCTGACCCCACTGCCACCATCCTGGTCCAAGCCACCATATTTCACCTCAATTATTGCAATACCTCCTAATTGCTTTCCCTGTTTCTGAACTTGCCTACGTTCGGTCTACTCAGTCTGTAGCCAGAGTGATCCTATAAAAATATTTCAAATCGTGTCACACCAATGTTCAAAGCCTTCACTAGTTTCCCATGACTTGCAAAGGGCTCTGTAATCTAGCTCCCAGGCGGCTCTGTGTTCATCTTCTCTTCTCCTACTATCACCTCAACCTGTTCCCTAGGCACTGGCCACACTGGCCTCTTGCTGCTCCTTGAACATAGCGCCAGTACTGACCTCATCCCAAAGCTGTTGGACATACTATTTCCTCTTTGGGGGAAGTTTTTCCTTGATACCTGCATGGTTAGTTTTCTCAAAAGTCACTCCTGGAGGGGACTTCTCTGGCCACACTATCTCAAATATTAGCCTTCCTACATCAGTTCTTGTCCCCTGTCTATGTGTGTGTGTTTTTTTTCCCTTGCACTTAATAGCTAACTTCTATATATTTTACTTTTCTACCTTTTTAAATTGCCGGTCAGCTCTAACCAGAATGTAAGTCTCGGAAGAACAGAGTGTTTATCAGTTTTATTCACTGAAGTATCTATAGCACCGATAAGATATTTGGCAGAGAGGAAGTGCTTAATCAATATTTGTTGAAACAAACACATAGAGACAGAGACTGGATTGGTGGTTACCAAAGGGGAAGGCGGGAGGGAGGAGGGCGAAAGGGATGATTAGGTACGTGTGTGGTGATGGATTGTAATTGGTATCTGGGTGGTGAACATGATATAATTTATGCAGAAATAGAAGTATAATGATGTACACCTGAAATTTATACAATGTTATAAACCATTGTTACCACAACAAAAAAATTTTTAATTAAAAAAAAATATTTGCTGAATAAATAAGTGAAGCTCCCGGATGTTAAATAATTTATTGAAGGCCATATGGCTAAGTGTGAAGGACCCGGTATTCAAATTAGGTCTTTCCTATTCCATGGTGTTTTACTTATTAATTTGTGACACCTGCCTAACTTTCTTAAGCTGCACTTGCCGCCTTCTAAACACAGAACTGCAAAGAGAATGTCCAGATATAAAACATGTACCTTAGAGCCTGACTCTGAGTAGAGAAATGACTGGGTAACATTTAATCCTCCAGCTCCTGCAAGAACATCTAATAGTCATATTCAAGAACCACTGCCAGGACTGTACTTTTATACCTTCACCCTCCATTCCCAAAAGGTGTCTCTGTATCTTGCAGCCTTTACAGGAATCTATTCTTTGTTAAATGGGTATTTTGGAGAATCAACGGGGATTTGATACACTTGAATGTGAACATGGCTGAAAGAGTTATGGATAAAAAAGAAATTAAAAATAAATCAATAAATAAAGTGGGGGGGGGAAGAGCAACAAGAGCCACACTACAACTTTAGAATTGCCGTCAGAAACGGCTGACCTCATACTCCACCTCCTTTCGTCTCCTGAATGAACAAAGTTGGCCTTGCTCTATATCATAAAACCATGGTTTAAATCCAATGGAAATTTTTGAAAGCTTAAAATATTTTTTCAAAGGGGTATAACAGTGGAAGGAAAAGGAAGGAAGTTGAGAAAGCTCACTTCTATTTCTCAGACTCCCTAATTCCTTCTTTTTCAATTATCATGTTACTTCCTTATAGAGGAGCAATAAAACTGGGGATACTATTAGAGGCAATTGAAAAAGTTTTAGTTAGAAAGAAAATATCAAAGATAGGTAACCAACTCTTAAAACACAGCTTTTCCCAAATTGAATATTTTTGTTTTATATTGCCCTAACACATTATTTCATTCATCTAATTGCAAAATACTTAAATAATATTATAGGAGGAAGAAAACCCTTAGGTTCTCCTGTCATAGTAAATATGCCTCACTGATGAAAATAAAATGTCCTGGAAACTTGTGTATTGGTTGAAAATGATAAGAAAACAAATACAACACATTTTCTAGCCAAGATAAAATAAAGATTCCATTTTCTCAACAATCTATTAATTCCAAAGACTATTACACACTGGTCTTTAGAGGATATAGCAAGTTAGATGCAAGACCAACAATTTCAAAATTCTTAATTGAGTATTTCCAGTGAGTTCATGCTTTGCAAAAGGGAGATAAAGCTTGGGATTTGTTTTTCCTAGCACGGAATGTACTGATTAAACTTTATTCCCCTCAGTGCTCAAGTCATTGAAGCAATAATATACTGTGAGGTACTGTGAAGTCTGAAAAAGTTAGTCTTCATGGCAAATCCAGTTCACTAATGGGAAATTATTTAGCCACCTGAGACATTCTAACTCATTCTGCCATTACTAGTTTTATAAACATTTAATGTTAACTGATAAAATCATGTCCTCTTGACTGAATAGCCATAGATAGCTTCTACTAAAGTGTAATGCCTTCTGAATATTGCTATTATTAGCCTTATTTATTACACAAACTATGTTAATATAAAAATGGTTCTAATAGAATGTGCAATTAATTAACCTGAATAAATGTGAGAACAATAGTTCATGTAGATATCATGTAATAAACTTTCTCTGGCAGCCTATCTGGAAATATTTTTAAGATAGATAGCACTCTAGGTACTTTTATTTATATTGATATAATTAAATATTTTTCATTATTTACTTAATTTCCTTTGAATCCCCTTGATGAACTTAAGAGAGGGAGAACCTTGGGGAAGCTACTATAACATTTGTCTTAAAAAAAATACTTGTAATTAGGAAGAAGTAGGTTTTCTAATATAATTGTAAAGACAGAAATTTTTATAAGTACCATATAATCATATGTTCAAATTCATGACTTTTAAAAATTTATCTTGTAAACTTAAGCAGAACACAAATTGCTATAGTACCAAGGACCATGAGGTTTTCTCTCTTTTTCTTTCTTGCTGTTATTTTAATATCTTATTCAAGAATAATCCTTTTCATTAAATCACCTCTCTCAAAATAACACCCAGGTAAAACACAGGTTGCTCTAATTTTTAAATGTGTGACTTTTAAGTGACTTTATATTTTATAGATCTTAGAAACTTCTACATTAAAAAAATTGTCAGGAAATGCAAATCAGAACTACAATGAGATATCACCTCACACATGTTGGGATGGCTGTTATCCAAAAAATAAGAGATAAAGTGCTGGCGAGGATGTGGAGAAAAGGGAACCCTTCCTTGTACGCTGTTAGTGAAGATGAAAATTGAGGCAGCCACTATGGAAAACAGTATAGAGGTTCCTCAAGAAATTAAGAATAGAACTACCATATAATCCGGCAATCCCAATTCTGAGTATATATCCAAAGAAATGAAATCATTATCTCAAGGAGATATCTGTACTCCCATGTTGACTGCAGCATTATTCATGATAGACAAGGTATGGAAACAACCTAAATATCCATCAGTGGAAAAGTAGATCAGGAAAATGTGGTGTTAATATATTCAAATGTACATATATATATAAAATAGATACACACACACAAATATACACAAAATGGAATATTATTCAGCCTTAAAGAAGAAGGAAATCTTGTCATTCACAACAGCATGGATGAATCTGAAGGGCATTATACTAAGTGAAATCAGTCAGACAGAGAAAGACAAATACTGCATGGTATCACTTACATGTGGAAACAAACAAACAAAAGGTGAATTCATAGAAACAGAGAGTAGGATTGTGGTTTGCAGGGTCTGGGATTGGGGGAAATGGGAATAGGTTGATAAAAGGGTAGAAACTTTCTGTTACGAGTGAGTTCTGAGGATCTAATGTATAACACAGTGATTATAGTTGATAATACTGTATTGCAAAATTGAAATTTGCTGAGTAGATCTTAAACATTCTCAAAAGAAAAAGGTAAATATGTAAATTGATGGATGTGTTATTAATTCGATTGTGGGAATCCTTTCACAATGGATATGTAAATCAAATCGCCACATTGTATACTTTAAATATACTACAATTTTATTTGTCAATTGTACCTCAATAAAGCTGAAAAAAAATTGTCAACCTTCTTTCTTCACTTCACTAATTTACTAAGAATATATGATCCATTATTTCAATGACTAATCCTTCTGACAAAAATCTATAATCACTTACCTCTGCTTTTACTCCCTCCCTCCTCATCTAACCTTTCGCTCTTGATGATCCCAAGAACCTGCTTTCCCTGTATCTGCCCCAGAGCAGCTAAGTCTACTGGAGAAAGTTACACAATAGGGACTGATTACAGAGTAAGAATTTACAAGGAAAGCGACATCAAGGAACACACTACATGGGCTGCGTAGATAGCTCTTCACTGTCACTATTTCAAATACCCTCCATTCTCTTTCTAACTATAGTCCCTGCACACAGGCTCTGAGGATTATCTCACTAATATTTTGTAGAGAAATTGAAGCCATCAGACAGGTCTCTTCTCATTGACCTAATGCACTATATACACACCAATGTGCGGCGCCCCATGCTCTTCTTCCTGTTGCCCTCAGGCTCACCCCTCCAGTAGTGCTTTAATTCCCAACCCCTCTTATTCTCAGGAAACCACCTTAGCATCCCATCTTTCTCTCATACATCCACCCACTCACACTCAAGTCTATCCATCCTGTCAATTTGCAAACGTGCTTAAGCCACTACCTTTTTAAACAACGATTCTGGTATAATGTCACTCTGCTAGCTAATATATTTTTTATACAAAAATTTCCTCTAAGAATCTTTCAATAACAACTTCCTTAAACATTACAATAATGTTGTCAAAAATTATGTGGATTTAACTAGTTGCATTGCTCACCAAAGTTTTTCTTATGTGTATAAGGGAGGTTCTTTATAACTGATTTTTCATTTGCCTGGAGTATATTTTTTCCCCTCTGGAAAAGGGAGTGTAGATTATTTTAATCAAACTCTTTTGACTATACCAGATATTCAACTCAAATAAAATAATGGGGTAAAAATGACATAAAATAATGAGAATTTATTGGCTCACATAAATGAACACTCTAGAAGATAGTTTTGTTTCAGGTATGGCTGTATCCAGATACTGAAATAACATCATCAGTACTCTACATTTCTCCATTTCTCGTCTTTATTTCCCTCAGTGTTTTGCTTTGTTTTGTGTTGTGTTGTTTCCTACAGACTGGTACTTTCCTTGCAGTGTCCCTGGCAGTCCTACAAACTGAGTAATCCCATTAATACCAGCAAGATCCCTGGGCTGATGCTAGGTGCTGACTTGGATTATGAGATCATCTCAGAATCAGTCTCTGTAACCTGAGAGATGGAATTCCAAGACTGGCACACGCTTGGATATTATGTGAACTTTTATCAACAAAGTTAAACATTTAGAAGAAAAGGATGGCTTTCTAATACTGATTAAATGATGAGCAGTTAAACATAAACCCATAGATCAAAAGTACTTAAAGATCAACAGGCAAAGGTTATTTTACAGGTGAGTCCTATAAAACTTCTAAGAAGAGGCAATTCTGATGCTATGCAAATACCAAATTTTATTATGAATCCAACAAAACCAATAAACAAAACTGAAGAAGATGGTATAAAACAAAGCAATAGACTAATTTCACTTATAAATACAGCTAAAGTTCTAAAAAACAATTTTAAATCTTGCAGAAATGCAAGAATGATCTGACAGGAAATGTAGCAAAATGAAGGAAAAGATCGTAAAATTATTTCAGTATATTCAGAAAACCCATTAGATAAAAATAAGTAGCCTTTTATCATAAAAACCTTAAGTAGAATAGCACTAGAATAATTTTTTTCCACTGAAAATCTATTTTAATGAGCATCTTTTAGTTCACTCAGTATATCTGAACACTCTTCCCCTATTTAGAGAATGACATCAATTCACATCTTCCCGGTTACAAGCTGAAAACATACTTTCAAAGCTGTACTTACTAAGGGCTATTTTGCAGAATATATAATTTTTACAAATCAATAAGAAATTCAAACAAAAGTGTTCTTGGGTAACTTTTTTCTTGCTGATTTCCAGTGGTGACTATTTTATTTTAGTTAATAATAATGAATCCTGTTAAAATTCACTTGACTTGTTTTGACAAATTATTATAAAATTTTCTGGAATTTATTATTATATCAATTTTTAATAGTGGATTAAAGTCACAATTTCAAATTTTGGTGTTCCATAATCTCTGATTGAAGACTCTTAACTGCTTCCAAATTCCTTAAACAAGCTTTCAGAATACCCTGACAAATACACTTGAAGAATCTAATAGCTTATTTACCCAACTGCATTTCTGAGACTTTAGTTTTCTCTTCATAATATATACAGTAGAAGAAGATAAAAATAAAAGCGCTCACACCTGCAATTCCCAAGCAGTAGCCTTAATATTTTCTGAATATAATTGAAACAAGAAAAAACTAACTAAATAAAGAATCTCTAGAGTTCTTCTTAAACAACAGGTTATGTGTTGTCTTCCTGATTACATTCATATAGGCTCATATCTCTCTTCTGAATTCATCCTTATTTGAGGGCTTCTTATTCATTTTGTGTAGAGTCTTTATTCATACTGATATTTTAAATTACTTACCCAGACACCTAAAGAGAGAGTATGTGATCTGGTCTCCTTGGTGGCTGTGCCCCAAATTTCGGTAATAGCCTCGAAGAGAAGCTCAGATTGGATGAGTTGATGCAAGTCATACTATATCAGATGTCCACATGTTTAAGAATTATTGAAAGAATATTTCAAGTATATTCCAGTGCTCATTCTTGTATTGAAAAGGCATTTGTTGAGTAGTTATACAATCTATTGGGAAGTAAAAACTGAAAAAGAAAAAGAAGAGTGATAGTACTTTCTACTAGTCTTGACTCCTAACGATTCAAGTGTCATCACTCAAGTCATCCTAATCATGGGAAACAAAATGGTACCAGGACCTCAGAGAAAACCAGAATCAAGAACATGAGAGACTCCAGTGTTATCCTTCTATCATTTATGTGGGCTTCTCTCTTTTACTGAGTGATCTCATTTATTCCTATTTCAGATTGAATCATTTTAAAGGTTGGGTCATGGAAATAACTCCTCTAAAGTCTCATATCTCCACCTATAGAGGAGCTAAAACTCAACCCTTTTCTTTCTAACTTCAAAACTCTGGAGAAAGTTTTCTGACCTGCCTAGCTTAGGTCATCTTTTCTTCCCCATTCTAGTTAACAGCAGCCAGGGGATTATGGTCTTTTATTCAGCTTGGGACAGGTCCCAACCCTGATAAATTGGCCAGAACAAGTAAGGTTTGTAAGAAAATCACAGCACTAAGAAGGACTTCATGATTAGGGTGAGAGAAAGAAGTATATCTTAGAAGGATGTTCTTGAAAGATAAATACACATGTGTGAGTGTGTGTGTATATATATACACACACACATCTCTTCTATATACTTGAAAATCTCTATTTAAAGAGATAATTGCAAGTATATATGTTCATAAAGAAGCATATTTCCTTTTGTTAAAATGTGGTAATGTCAAATATTTTAAATTGGTACTATAGCAAAGTGGACCTGAATTTGAGAATGAAAAAATTGTGATCTAATGAGACAGAAAACAGGCTACAAGCTAGTGACTGAACTGGCCCCTTACGGATTATTGCTGTGACTAACAGTCCGTGGGAGGTACTGCTTTCTGCTATCACAGTTTCATTTATATCCTTTCTTGGATAATCATGCCTTTGCCTGAGTACCCTGACCCCTCAATCACATGAAATGACCATGTACAAACATTCTTAACTTAAAAGCGTTTTTAAGTCAGAGACACACATTTAAAATTTAATATTTTTTTATCAAAGCATTATTTACACACTGAAGTCTCTGGATTGAGCTGGTCTTCACAGGATTTTGAAATCTTGATAACTAGGAATTGGAATAAGATGGTAAGCAGTTTTTCTCTTTCTCTACTAGTGGAGACTTGAATACCAATTGGGGAGCAGTATCTCCTTGGTTCGAGAAAAAAAAAGTATTAACAGATATTTGGCTTTACAAAACTTGCACCCACAATTAGCCATAGAGGCTAAATTTACTGCATTCTTACTATAGGCAAGGCAAAGTGGTTACATGAACTGTTACATGCTATATTTCATTTAGTCCTCACCACAAAGAGGTAGATCCTATTATATCACCAATCTACAGATGAAGAAACCATGGTTTAGGGAGGTTAGTTAACTTGTTCCCAGCTCACACAGCTAAGAAGTCATTGAGATGGAATTAGCAGCCAACAGCCAAATTCTAACATCTAACTCTCCTCTGGGCTTAAACCCTCCAGTGATGTGACACTGCACTCAGGTCCAGATTTGAAGCTCCTTATCATGACCAAGGGGCACCTGGAGGTCTGGCTGAGCCCTCCTGTCCCACGTCAGCTCAGGATAACTTAGTGTGTCCCAGGTACCCATTCACTTTCTGTTTCTCAAACTTGCCAATCTCTTTCACAAACCAGGGCGTTTTGCACTTGCTGTTCCCGCAAAAAAAAATTTTTTTTCTGTATATTTGGAAACATAGTACCTAAAATAACTTCCATCTGCTCCCCACACATTCCCACAAGTAAGGTTAATCTCCAGTACACTTTACCATTTTACTTCCTTCACAGTACAGAACCCAATCTAAAAAATCTTGTTTACTCATTTGTTTACTTGTTAATTATCTGTGTGTTTGGAAATACACTTAGGCAGTAGGTATCAAGAAACAAAATATTCATACTCTTTAGAAACAATAATTTTGCTTCTACCTAGGGGAATAAACTCAATAATAATAGTTAACATTTATCAAGCAGTAGGTTTGTGCCAGGCATCTTGCTTACTGTTTTATGCCTATTATCTCATTTAATGCTCACTCTAACCCTGCCAGCAGGTACTATTATTACCTTAATTTTCAGAGGATGACACTGAAACTTTGTGAGGAGAAATAATTTCCAAGATCATTCAAATGATAAGTGGCTCAAAATTGAGTTTATCCAATTCTAGCATCTGTGCCTTTAAGCACAATGCTAATACTGGAAAAAATGCCATCAGAAAGATGTATAGTGATTATTTTCAATAGTGTAAAGATAGACTGTAGCATACAGATCCAAATATAACACAATCACAAAATGGGATATTGTGAAGTAACTGAAATAATTTTATAAAGATCATAGAATAACACTCAAAATGTTTATTGAATATCAGTTTAAAAATACAAAATCTTATATGTGATGCAATTACACAAATGAAAAAAATTAATTCTGCATTAAAAATATTGAAGAGAATGAATCAAATAGTGATTGCATTTGGATGACTGGACTATGCACGCTATTTCTTTTCTCTACTTTTTCTAATTATCCTTAATGAGCTCATAATACTTCTGTATGGTGTGAATTTTTAATTTCACATACACAGTCTTATCCAAGACATTTAGACTTTAATGATACATGAGTTTTCCTCCTGTGAGGAGGGCTCTGCCCTTCAAGTCCTTTCTCCCCCTTCAATCTCTATTGAACTGAATCCTTCTGGATAAAGAGGCCTACAGGATTTCTCTTGTTACCTTGCCCATAGTCATTATGGCAGGCATGCCTCCTATAGCTTTCCTTCTTTCATAAATACAGCCACATGATTAATTAATAGGCCAACTCTGGAGCCTTGCCCTCTTTGTTTTCTGCCTAATAGGGATTGATAACTTCTCACTGGTTTTGTTGATGTAGAGAAGTGACTGCCCATCCTTCCGTTGTCCGCTCACAAGTAGTCGTGCTCAGTGAATCCTAGTCACCAGCCTTGAGCACCAGACTTAAGTCAGTTATTTCAGTGGCACTGGCCTCTTCCCTGGGCACAAACCCAGTTCAGCTTCCAGACCTGTCTGCAGTCTTCTAAGTGTCTCTAAGTGTCTTGCTCTTCGCAGTTGAAAATTTCTGGACTAGTCAAGCACAACATTGGCTTTTGTCTCAATTGCACACTCTTGGATGATTTTGGAATTAATCTGTTGATAAAGAGTTTAATCGTGAGACTCTTAGTCACAATGTGGATTTTTAAATGGCAAATCACGAATTTTAAAAGATTTCAGATAGACCCCTTATACTCCAGTACTATAACATATCTAGTCCATGACATTATTTCTTTCTCTTCTAGTACTGTGTTCTCTATTCTCAATTCAGTACAACTAAAGCCTCACAAAAGACAGCATTTAGGAAAATGTAAGGATAATTTTTTTTAAACCAAGTGTTTCTTTTTGGTAATATACTAAAACTTCTGACCATACTCTCCTTATAGAGAGATCAGTGAAGAGAAGTATTTATAAACGGCATTAATCTCAAGCAAACACTTGGTTTCTATTGACATTGTTTCTACTTCATAAAATATTCATATAACACAACAGTGTACTTAATTGAATAGAATAAAATAAAAATAGTATCATGCAGTAATACAGAAAATATCATTCTAAAGGTCAAATTTATGTAATATACAGAAAGTCACAAAATGGGTCATGTTGCTACAACCTTAAAAGGAAAAAGCTCACAGTTTCTTTTATCATTCACTCAACCTTGTCATTATGACTTTCCAATAATTATAAAAATTAAATGAAATAACTAGGATGTTAGTATGGTATCTGGTACAAAGAAGTGGATATTTAAAATGTTCTTAACTGCCAACATTTAAAGTACTTTGTCATCCACACTAGGTTAGGCATTTTTGCATGGATTATCTTATTTAAGCTTTTTTAACTTTTTAACATAAATTCTCTAAGTTATTATGGTTCAGTAACTTGCCTAAAGTTACACAGATGTAATATGATGAAGACTGGATTTGAACCTAGATTGTGTGACTTCAGAGCCCCTGTGGTTAATTATTGGTGTTAATCTGCTTCCATTTGTTAGAATTTGCTAGCTGGGATATACATGAAGCTAATAAGGTAACAAGCATGAATTGTAAGAGGACAGCATTCTTCCAACTCTCATTTTTCCAAGAAGGGACAACTTTAGCCAATAATACTAAGAGTATTGCCATGGATTTTTGATGCGTCAACTTGGCTAGGCTAAGCTATGAGAAAGGAAGGGAGGGTAGCAGTCATTTTGTACCATACACACACTTTATTCCAGTTATTCAATTAAACACTAACATAGGTGCTGCTGTGAAGAGATTTCTGCAGATATAATTAAAGTCCCTGAGTAGCTGACTTTAAACAAAGAAGTTTTTTCTGGATGGGCCTGACCTAGCCAGGGGAGCCCTACAAAGGGGCTGGACTCTTCCTGGTGATAGAGACCCCAAACAGCAGGTTGGTCTACAATTGCTACCCCTTCTCTGGATGTTCCCTTTCTGACTGTCTGCCCTATAGATTTCAGACTTGCTTAACCAGTGTCCACATACTATCACACAAGCCAATTACTTGTAATACATATCTCCCTATAATTAGGTATGTATGTATGCAGGTAGGAGGATGGATGGATGGATGGATGGATGGATGGATGGATGGATAGACAGATAGATAGATAGATAGATAGATAGATAGATAGATAGATAGATAGATAGATAGATAGATAGATAGATAGATAGATGATAGATAGATAGATAGATAGATAGATAATTTGCTTCTCTGACTGACCATGAATGATACAAGTTTTATCAGTGCCGGATCCTGATCATGTGGGTCCAACATAGAGTTTGGTGTGTGTGTGTATCCTCTTTAAGAAAAAAAATTGATATTTAAGTATGAAAGTAAGTATTTAGGATGTGAAAAAAATAACAAGAAATAAATTTTTAAAGGCTGACAAATATCACAAACATCATATAACCTAGAAAAATGATGTAATATTTTTATTAGGAAGTGCCTGGCACAGCTTTAAAATACTTTTTCCTCTATAAATTTGAACTTCATATTCCTTGATTGTCTCTCCATATGACAAAAATTCAGTAATAACATTTTCTAAAAGAGAATTTAAAAAATAGTTTGTCCTTTAGCATGGTTGATTGAAATTTTTTTAATTAATGATAATTTTGATTAGATGTCAACAAAAACCAGTTCACTTACAGTTTTAACCTGTTGATAGCTGCAATAATTTTCCACAGACTGGCTGCAGGCTCCATGTATTTTCAGCCCTGATTCTCCTCCACTACCCGTATACACAGAGTGCTGGGCACCACAGGACATATTCATATGGCATATGACCTTTGGCATTGTACCTTCAAGGCACAAGGTTGAATGAGTTGGCACAATAGGCTGTAGGACTACTCCTGGAAGACAATCCCACACCGGCTAGCCAGCTACACCTTATAAATACATGCTTGTGACTATGAGTAACATAAATGCAGCCCATTAAAACCAAACCAAATGTATCCTCAACCCAAATTCCCCTTAGAACCCAAAATGCCTGAAGCTACTTCAACACTACCAAACTTTAGATGAAGTATGAAGTCAGGTGTTAAAAGAAATGACCATCTTAACCAATTGTATATAAAATATCTTACTTCTACAAATTGCAACCAAACATATGATTATGTCATGGTAAGCTGAATAATGGCTGCCCAAGATGTCCACCTCCTAATCCCTGGGCATGTGCATGTCACCTTATATGACAAAAGAGATTTTGCAGATGTGTTTAAGTTAAGCATTTTGAGATGGGCAGATTATCCTGGATTATCAGAAGGTGGGCACAATGAAGTCATTAATGTCCTAATAAAAGAAAGGGAGGAGATAAGAGGAACAGAGGCGATGTAGGATGGAGGCCAACTGTTAGAATGATGAGAGGAAGGGAGCACAAGCTGGGGAATACAGGCAGCCCCTGCAAATTAGAAAAAGCAAGGAAACAGATTTCCCCCCTCAAGAAGCCTCTAGAAGGAACACAGCCTTACCAACAGCTTGGTCTTAGACTTTTGACCTCCAGAACTGTAAGAGAATAAATTCGTGTTCTAACCCACTATGTGGTCATTTGTTACAGCAGCAATAGGAAACTAACACACATGTGTATGCATTGCTGGGCCCCTTCCAGGGCTTTAAGGGGGCCCATGCTGGTGAGGAGTTCTGAATCTTAAGCTTCATTGTAGCATCCAGATACAAAAAAAGGAAAAAAAATATGCGTAGATGCTTCCATGAAGAAGCCCTAAGCCCTGAGAGATAGTCGAGGTGGAGGAGTGCCCTGGGCCAGCTAGTAACATGGTACCCTTCAAGCAACACATTTTGTTCAACATGCATGTAAGAAGAAAACTCAGTGCTGACCCCAGCAGATTGTGTTCAGGAGTGAGAAGAATGGCAGCCAGTGGCAATAACACCCTGAACAATTTAGTCCTAACTCAATGTGCCAGCCTCATTCCTCTAAACATGTGCTCTGCAGTTAATTTGCTGACACATCTTAGAAGGCAGCTGCCGTAGCCAGCTCCCCTTGGAGGATTCTTCCTCTTGTCAGGTGGCTCATTGAAGTATTCCTTCTCACCATGTATAACACTCTTTCCTGAGAGAAATCATGGTGATTTTTTTCCCCAACTCCTTATGTTTCCAGTAATATTTTAGTGGCTTTTGTGGTCTGCCCCCGGGTAATTGCCTTTCTGGCTTTCTCTTTAATTCTATTCTGGAGACAGTCATGGAAACCCATGCCCACTCTGATTCTTGCCTTTTTGGATGACTCTTAGGTGAAACTAGTGTGGTGCAGAGAACGGAACATCGTCTTGGGAGTCAACCAGACAATCTAATCCTGCTTCTGCCACTTACGGTGTGGCCGCTTAAGTACCCTGAGCCTCGGCACAATCACCTTCAACTGAGACTAGTCGTATTTACCACAACAGTCAGTGAGAATTACAGATCATGACAAGGACGCCTCTAGTTTGCTATAGGCCTCTAGTGGGTAGAGGACAGGGGTGCTGCCAAACACCCTACAATGCACAGGACAGCCCCCACTAGAAAGACACCTTAGGGTTCAGAAACCTTATATTCAGGTAAAATTCAGGACTTTTGTTCCACAGTTGTATGAAGAGACTTCTCTAAAGAAACAATAAAGAAACAAACAGATGTGAGCTTTAACCCAAGCCACATATAAAGTTTACCCAGCTCTTGAGTTTTCAGTTAGGTGAGCCAATATCATTTAAGGCAGTTTGAGTTGTTTTCTAGTTATTGTATCTGCTAGCTTCCTAACCAACTGTGGGTAGACAAGGGGTTGTAATGGGCAGCTTCCCCTTCAAGGAAAGACTTGCTGTCCCAGCTGCAGGGAGTGCTGTCAATGGATAGTCAGCTGTCAGCCCTTCGAGGATCATTTCCAATAGAGAAAATGGCCTCTCCCAAAGTCAAGCTCTTCTGGAGCAGACAATACCCAGCGACTGGTTGAGGTGCTAGTATAAAACTCAGCCATTTGGACCCAACGTGGGACAGCACTGAGTGGTCATTTAAGATCCACAGCTCCCTGTGGGGTCAGCCAGGGCTGTTGTTTGGACCTGCAGTACAGTTGCACTTCTTCCTCTGACCAATCCTGCTTCCCCTCCTTGCCTAATGAACATCCTAAACATTAGACTCTCTTAGAGTCTGCTTCTTGGAGGACTCAACCTGTATCACTGATCCACCCCCAACTCTAAACTGTCCAATAAGTATTAGTGGATGGTCTTGTTGTGTCTGCCAAAACAAGACCAGGAGCGGATTGTGGTCCTGCACAAACTGCTCATACCAAATATCAAAGTAAGGCTAAAGAAGAGCACTAACAGAATTGTAGTGCCAAAATACAATGGAAACAACATTCTCGACGAATCTAAAATCCAAGTAAAAACAGATTTGCATTGTTAAATCAAATCGACTGAGAACCAAAAGAACTACGGACTGAAACCCATATTCAGAATTATTATTAAGGAAGAATGTGAAAAGACATGCCTGAAGTAAAAAAGAAAAGAAAAATTGAGATGGATGACAGAAGAAACACTAAGACTTGTTAAGGACAGGTGAGAAGCAAAAGTAAAAGATGACAAAAGCAGGTTTAGACTCTTGAACACAGCTTTTCAGCAACTGTCACATTGAGTTAAAGGTAACTACCCTAATGGTCAATGCAAAGAGATAGAAGAAAATGATAAAAAAGGAAGAGCAAGAGGTCTCTTCCACAAGATTCAAGAAACCAAATGGAAATATAAACTCAGATTAGGAATGCTGAATGAGCAACGGGGAAGCACACTATCTGATAAGGAATTTTCTCCTGGGAAAGGGAAGGTGGAAACAGTATACTGAAGACCTAGACAGAATAGACAAAAGGATGACAGCAAGTGAAGTGAATGGTGCCCTAAAAGTACTGGGAAGAAGTAAGTCACCAGGGGTAGATGGGATATTGATAGAATTATTTCAAGCCACAGAGACTGAATCTATCAAAATCCTAACAAGAATATGCCAACAAATATGGAAAACGAAACAATGGCCTACACACTGGAAATGCTCACTATACATCCCCATCTCCAAGAAAGGAGATGCCGGGGAGTGCAGTGACTGTAGGACTGTTGCTCTAATTTCTCAGGCAAGTCAAGTGATGCTCAAGGTGCTGCTGCAACAAACGCTTTTACCTTACGAGGAGCAAGAAATACCTGATGTCTAAGCTGGATTTCAAAAGGGGAGAGGCACACTAGATCTAATTGTGATTATTTGTTGGCCACTGGAGCGTCCAAAGAATTTCAGAAGAAGGTTAGTCCATGGTTTAGAGACTACAGTAAAGCCTTTGACTGCATGGATCATGAAAAGCTACGGGCTGCTCTGAAAGAATGGGCGTGCCTCAGCACTTGATGGTCCTGATGCAATGTGTAAACTGGTGAAAGAAATACCAACAATCTAAGACATGCAGATGACACCATCTTACTGGCAGAAAACAGCAATGAGCTGAAACTACTTCTGATGAAAGTGAAAGAAGAAAGTGCCAAAGCAGGACTGCATTGAACATCAAGAAGACAAAAATCATGACTACAGAAGAACTACACCATTTCAATGAAGACATTGAAATCTTTAAAGATTTTGTTTACCTTGGTTCGATCATCAATTTAAATGAAGACTGCATCCAAGAAATCAAGAAAAGACTGAGACTTGGAAGGGCAGCAATGAAAGAATTAGGAAGGATCATCAAGTATAAGGAAGTGCCATTAGAGACCAAGGCCAAGATTATCCACATCCTTGGATTTCCAATTACTATGTATGGGTGCAAAAGCTGAACAGTGAAGAATGCTGATAGGAAAAAAACTTAGTAATTTGAAATATGGTGTTGGAGGAGAGCTCTCTGGATACCCTGGACTGCCAGAAGGATGAACAAGTGGGTCCTAGAGCAAATTAAGCCTGAACTATCATTGAAGGCAAAAAGGATAAAAACAAGGCTCTCTTACTTTGGGCACATCATGAGAAGGCAGGACCCTTTGGAAAAGATAGTAATGCTGGGGAAAATAAAAGACAGCAGGAAAAGAGGAAGACCAAATATGGGATGGATTGACTCCATAAAGAAAGCCATGGGCACGAGTTTATAGATGCTGAGTAGGGCTGTTGAGGACAGGACATTGCAGACATCACTCATTCACAGGGTCACCAGGAGTCAGAGTTGACTTGATGGCACAAAACAACAAGTTTATTAAGAGTTCTACACAATGTTAGTCCTAAAATATAATCTTCCTGAGGGCAGGAACTTTGTCTGTTTTATTCATTAGCTATAACCAGCACCAAGAACAGCACCTAGCTGCTCACACATTCATTCAACAAATTGTGATTCAGTGCCTTCTACGTGCCTGGATATTTAGGGCATATTAAATGAATGGGCGACTGAATGAAATATTAAGATCTTCCTCCACAGATGCAAACAATTTTAGTTAGATCATTTGAAAGCAAGGTCAATATTTTACACTTTTTCATGGTCTTCCTCTTTCTTTACATGAAGCTATACTCCATTATTTTCATTTCCTATAAATCATAGAATATAGGGTGGTCTACACATACTTTCCTCATTGCCCACCTTAGTCATCAGCAACCTTCCTCCATAATAATTATCTGAATAGTGCGAAACTCCTTCCTGTGAGTCCCACGTGGCATGATACCTGATAGATATCTGTTGATTAATTATTTTTCTGCTGACATTTCAGTTCAATTTACATTTAAGACAGGTCTCCATTTTTCTTTTGCTTCCAACTTACAATCCAGGATGAACATTTTGAACAGGATGAAAACATAGACTATGAGTTGCTTGACTAAGGATTCAGTCTTGTACAGCTTTGTACTCTCAGAGTCTAGCACAGCATCTGACATACAGCAGGGCCCCCAAATATCCCAAATTTAACCCCCTTTATGATGGTAAAGAATAGAAGAGCTGCTTATTTTGACTGGCACTTTTGGATTGCCTGTTTCCAGCAGAGAGGAACATGTCTACTGCAGATAAGCAAATAATATTCATTGCTAATAGTTACAAAGTGCTTACTTTCGTGTCCGACACTGTACTAAATACTGTAAATGGATTATCTTTTCACAACTATGTGAAATAAAGTTTTACTATTATGCTAAATGTTCAGATGTATCTGAGAAAGTTAAAGAATCTAGCCTAAGATCAAATAACTAGTAAGAGCAAAGGAAAGATTCAAAACAAGTCTGTTGCCAGTCCATCCTTAACTTCTAGTCATAGCAAGTTTCTTCAGATGATGTAAATGTACTATTTCATAAGTGAATCCTTAGACCAGCAGAAAGTAGAAAAATACCATAAAATTTTGAATATATGTATGTGGAATTACATTTACTTTGAATTATTATTAATTCTACTCACCTCAGTTAATCTGGGAAGCTAAGAGCTGGTTTAATTATGTTCACCCAATAAGAACTAACAGACAGGCAATGATAATTTTTTTTTACCATCTTAGTTATCACCAATCGATTTCTCTGACTTATCTCAGGTTATTTTATTCACTAATTCAGCAGACACTAATTGAATGCCTACTGTGTTCCAGGCTCTACTCCAAGTACCAGGAAACAAAAATAATAATGTATAACCTCACCCTCAAGGAGTTTATAGTCCAGTGGAGACAAAAATCAATATATAAACAAGAAATCACAAAACAATATGACGAACGCCCCATTTGAGAGACCGATTGCTTAGAAGCACAAAGAGGAACACCTAACTTTTGGGGGGGGTGGTCTGGAAAGTCACCACAGATAAGGCTCTACTTTAATTGTGTCTGAAGGATAAATAGAAAATAGGTGGATGAGGGAGTGGCTAGGAAGTACATTCTGGCAGGGGGTCAACACAAAGGCACAAAAGCCTGATATAACACTGTATATTTAATAATATAAGTATTCCTATCAATATTGCTTAAGGCAAGAGTGTATGGAAGGGGTAAAAATGGGGAGATGACAAGACCCAGCAGGAGGTGGGGGGCAAAAGGCAAGAAGCTGCAAGAAAAGTAACCATGAGTGCTTTGCACTTCACACCAAGGAGTTCAAATGATCTTCTGTAAAGAATGGAGACCATGGAAGGATTGCTAAGCAGGTGACTGACAGGTTTGCATTTTTCTAAGTATTTCAGAAAGACCCCTCTGGTGATAGCATGAAGGATAGACTAGAAGAGCCCTCCGGTTGGAAGCAGAGTTGATCAGGAGGTTATTATGATGGTCCAGCCTGGACATGGTGTGAGCCCAGCTCAGGCACTGGCAGCTGGGATGAAGAGGATGGCACTTTGCTAAGTATAGGAGGCAGAATTGCCGGTTCAAGGGACTAACTGGATAGGGTGGATGTTTAGAGGAAACCAAAGTTACCCACTCATGTAACAGTCAACACTTGGTACAGAGAGGAAGAGGAGACTGAGAGGAGAGGAGAGAGATGATGACGCATACTCAGTTTAGGTGTTCGTGAGACATCCGATGGAGATGTACAATAGGCAGAATAAATAACATTAATGATAAATATAATCTTTTATGTGGCAGTGTTCTCAGCATTTCATATTTATTAACTCTTCTAATCCTTACACAACCTTATGAAAAGGAACTGAAGCACAAAGGTAAGTAACTCACACATGCTTACACAGCTGGTATGTGGCATGGCTAAAACTACCTTGTTCCAAAGCTTACACTTCACCAAGGTCTTTTGGAGGTTATTGAACCCTTTTGCCTAGAAAGTGTTATATTATATTCAGATTGCTTTTAAGGAAGCCTACTCTGTCTGCTGTGTGAAAAAATGGCGGCATGAGCAATACTGAAAAGAGGAGATGAGTTCCTTCATCTAAAAAGTTAACACAGCTGCAAACCGGCAGGGCTTGTTTAAAATGGGTGTTGTAGTATTTGGTACAACGGGGCAAGTGGAATTTGAGAGGGAGCCAAACACAGAGCCTGGCACAAAGCATACATGTAATATACCTTAGTTTCTCCCCACCCATTTCTAACTCCTTCTCTTCTTTTGCGTTATAAAAAAATAATAAAAAACAAAGTTCCTGCTCTTATCCAGAATAGCACTCCCTCTCAGAAATAAGTGTGGGTCTCAGGAGAGAGCATGGACTGTTTTGGATATGTACAATTCAGAATTATAAAATATATAGGTGGCAGTTGAAGCTTTGAACATAGCAAAGCTTAAATTCACAGCTCTGATATGTCCTTTTCCCTCATACCAACACATACACACACAGAGGGAGGTTCATGAGTATAGTCTCAACAAAAGAATTTGGCCAAAATACAGTTATTTGGCCTGAAAAGAACCATTCACTGTGAGAGTTCTGAATGGATAATTTTGACTTCTCCCAGTGGAGTACTATCTTCTTTTCTTCCTTGATCTTGTCAGACCTCCCTGTTCCTCATTTTGCATCCTCAAGGTAAGCCTGGGAAAAGTTAAATCTGTGAAATGCTTGCTTCAAATAAAAACAGAATGTTTACTTAGCAGGAATGTTGTGATATGCTACAGAGTACACAGTTTATTAAAGTAAAAATACTGATCAGATGTGTGGAAAGTAAAATCCATTACGATGCTTTTTTGGTGAATCATTTTATAGTGATAATATCAATATAAAATTATGTTATACCATAAAGGATCTTCCTCAAGCTCGTGCTAAATTTTCTGTTTTACGATCTTTAAACAATTAAAAAGCTATAAAGTTAGAAATCCAATGACTGTAATTATTAAGATATAACCGAAATCATTAACCTGTACCATACCTAAGCAGTTTCAAAAAGTCCCCATATTTCAACACATTATTTTATTTGCAGATCTTTAATATAAAGGCTGCTTTTCTAATAAATATAAGGAAGCCATCTTACCAAAAGTTAACAAGGGCAAGTAAGCATCCTGAAGAATGCAATCAAGTCCATGAAATGGTATGCTATATGAATGTGGTTTTGATGTTATTAAGCCTGAAAACTGACCTCCTCCCAGAAACTCTGCAGGAATTCTCTCCTTTCCTGGGAGCATATTGATAAATGCCTCAGTTGCTCCCTTCACTTGAACACTTCATTTATGTCATCATTGAGATTAGCTTTTGTAATGATGTACTTTTCCACTCACCCCTGCATTTCTTTATGTTCAAAATTAGGATCCCTTAGCCTAATCCTCCAAGTAGAGTTTTCTCTCAAATGCGGGCACTAAACTCCTCAATCTGGGGAATAAATCAAGAAGCTTTAGACGGGTATTTAATAGCATAGTACCAAACCACAGAATCAGTACTTCATTCATTCATATTAAAAAAAAAAATCACCACTTGCCCCCACCCCAAGCCCACTTCACAGACACATTCATGCTGCTTCCCTCAGAGGCTGGTTATCACCTGACTCCTCTCTACCTCTGTCCAGGCTCATCTGTCTCCATCCCCCACAGCCCTCTCTCAATGCCCTATTATTAAACTGGAAGTTCATGGAGGCAGGGAGAATGTAAATTCTATTTACAATTCTCTGCACCCAGAAGGGCACCCGGTAGCAAATATTTTTGATTAATTAATAACTTTTAAAAATTAAATGAAGAGGGTTCTGCCTTACTTCCCTGGTCCTTGAAGCAGCTGTCACCCTCACTCTGAACCCCAGTCATTGGCTAGGACTGTGCAACCTGTTTCTTGGCCTCCCTGTCTCTTTAATCCTCCTCCTATTGCCCTTTGCTTAGAGGTCTAGTTGGCTTCAGGAAATCAGGCATATTTGGTCAAATCCAGCCCCATTTTGACAGCTAATTAACTTTCCATCCCATTTCATTTAAGTAAAAGTATTTTATTGATCACTTCTCTGAATTGTGGATGGTGTTATGCTTTTCCTGTAGAGGTTCAGTTCTACCTCAGTGTTGTAACAACAAAGATGCTCCATGCACAGGACATCTGGGACTGAAGGCAGGAGGGATTTTCCTTGCTGTGTTAGTGGGATACTAGTTTTTATCATAGGTGGTTTCCCCCTGACCTTATGTCTACTTTCCCTGCTACATCATAAGCTCTAAGATGACACATGCTGTCTATTTTCCTCAAACCCCCCTCTGCGACTCTTTTGACTTTACTTCCAAAACATTTACAGTACTTCTCTTCTTTTGTCCATATTTAATGTTAGCATCAGTACTTCCCTTACAGTCAAGCAAACAGAGTGGCTGCCCCTGGGCTGCCAGCTTTACTAGACCCACTCTCTTTCCCACCTCCAGCTTCACCCTTCCCTACAGGGCAAGGAATCTTTGGGGCCAAGCACTCAAACCAACCAACAACCCACAACCCCATTTCTATATCCATTTCCAAATACAAGGGACCATGGAATTTCCCGCCCAAATGGCTGGAGTGTTCACTTGCATGTGTGAGGCTCCTTATAGAGTGGGAGAGGGTCCAGAACAGGAAAGGAAGGGGGTTGTTAGGCCAGGACCCTCCACTTGTCCTCTTGCCCCCGGACCACGAATTTTAGAAGTGGACCTGATCATCCTAATTCCAATGCTCATTCATTTACTCTGCCCCTAACTGATCTCTCTGCTTTCACAGCTGCTCCCTTCCACTGCAACAACCATTTCTCCACACAGCAACCAAACTGCAAATCAGATCTTACCATTTCGGTGCTTATTAACAATCCGTTTGCTTCCCATTAAACTTATAGTGGCCTCCAAGGTCTGGAAGATCTGGACCTGCCCACCACTCATCTTCCACCATTCTCCTTTACTCTCCATGTTCCATCCACAAAGGCCTCCTCCTCCAGCTCAGTCCTTCCTCAGAACTGTTAGTCCCTCTGACCCAGATCTTCACACAAATAGCTCTTTTCTTTCTTGTTGTTCAAGTCCTGTCTCAAATACCCCTTCCCAAGTAGGTATTCCATGGCCACCCTATCTAAATTAATACTCAACAACATCCCCATCACTCTACAACTCATCACCCTAATTTTTTATAGCAACAATCTTAAACTTAAATTTTTGCATTTAAGTATTTGTTTTAATTGTCTCCCTACTGTAAGATGTAACACTGCATGGTAGCAAGGGTCTTGTCCATCGTGTTTATGGATCTATCTCAATGCCTTGAACAGAGTCTGAAGCATAGTAGACATTCAATAGATAGTTGTTGAAGGAAGGAGGGAGACAAGGAAAAAAGAAAACATCTGAGAGAGGAAGAACAAAAAGGACAGGGGCTGGCAGGGAGGGCTGTCTGGGGGTCTGTAATCACAGAGAGGCAGAGAACAGCCACTTGGGAAATATCTGACTGCCTCCTCATCCCCTACTGCAAAAATGAATGAATGAATAAGACTGGTCAGTTGAAATAGGCAGGACATTTGTTTATTGGAAAATTGGGACATTTGGGAAGAAGAGTTGCCTTTTCCTATCAGTTAAGAAATAACAAAAATGGAAACAGATTTATTCAGTGCTCGTGCATCCTTTCCTGCTCCTCATTCCTTAGTTTCCTTCATTGCATTTCTATGCCACAACCACTTCCTGAGCAGTGATATGGCCCAGGAATTTCTCCAAAAAACTAGCCTGCAAAAGAAAGTCCATTTTTCCATGATTTATGCATTCATCAATTCATCAAATATTTATCAAACTTTCTAGGCACTGTACTGGTGTCTGACTTTTTTTCTCCCCAGAAGTCTGCATGGTTTTATTATTACGTAGTAAGCATACACAAGGTAGCAATTAATTTTCTGAAAGAGAGGGGAATGCCAAGGGGAAGAAGAACACCGAAGGAGAGGACCAGGCTAATAAGGACTACTTCCTAAGGAAGCCTCCGCCTGCCAGCTGAGTCATATCCCCTAGGAGACAGGGCTCCAAATTCTGCACGTAATTTGGTGGGTAAAGAACAGTTTTAGGAGAAATACTACATTTTAAGTAGCAGCATGGCTATAGTTGTGAAAATGTAACTGTACAGCATAAAAAGAGGTTAAAGCCAATGTGAGTGCTGAAGCTGGACAAAAAGTCATAAATAACACTTCAACATAGAACCTATTCCCTATGCTCTCCCACCCACGACAGTGCTATCGAGAGAGAACCAGTAACCAGCCATTTGTTAGAACGTCAGTTTCTACCTTCAATTCTCTTATTACTATTTTCAACACAAGAGGCTCAGTTCACGGGTCTTGGGATTTTTTTCTGAATCAATAAGAACGTCCAATCTGTAACATTCAAAAAAAGAAAGAAAAAGAGAAAAGAAAAGCAATGGAAGGAAGGGAGGAAGGAAATGAAAAGTAATGATTTCTGTGACAGAAAATGCAATGACTACAGAGAAAACAAAATCAAAAAAGTGGAAGCTCCTGTCAAAAATAATTATATTTATGCAAACTCTTCTTTGATCCTTCTTGGAAAGTTCAAATACAAATTAGTTCACTTTTAATATTAATATTATTCTTTTTTTATATGGCCATGTTTATTTTTTCTCTTTTTTTTCTTACAGTAACATTGGTTTATCACATTATACAAATTTCAGGTGTACATCATTATATTTCGATTTCTGCACAGGTTACATCGTGTTCACCACCCAAAGACTGATCACAATCCATCACCACACACACGTGCCTTTCTCCTATTATTCTTAATGTTGACTTCAGTAGAAGTTCAAAATGAATAGCTCGAGAGAGAATTGACCCAAATCAACTTTATTATTCAGCATAAGTTGCCACTATATATTATTTTCTAGGTGCTGGAGTTAAACACACAAATGAGAGCATCTGACATAAAGGAAAAATGGTAAGAAACACCGCTGAGTTCAGCCACAAGACTCAGAGTGTCTGTCAAATTAGAATTTATGACTATATGCCCTAAAGACAATGAAGGGGTAAATGCAGTAAGGGCCTGGTTTTGACTAAAGTAATGTCACTTATTCATCCATTTGACAGAATCCTTCTGACAAGCTAGCATTATAGAAATCAAAACCAAAATGTCCTTTACAAAATTATCCCACAAGAAACACATTCTATTTTTAGTTTTATGAAAACAATATATTATAAAGTGTTATATTTATAACTAAATTTAATGGTTTATACCAACAGAATTTTTGGTAATTTTTAAAATATATTTTAATGCTATAGGAAAAATTAATGATTTTATTAAGCACAGTTGATTTCAACTACACAATATATTTGAAAAGCAACTTAGCAATATTTATTAAAGTTAAAGTTCAGATAGCAGTAACTCTGCTGGTTTTTTTTACTGCAATAAAAGCATACACATCTGCACATACACACATGCATGTGCATACACATATGACATGTAACACAGTATTGCTCACAGAAGAGAGAAAACAACCTGAGGTTCTGTGAGAAGGTGAATGGTTGAAAAAATTGATATATCTATGTTATGGAACATTTATGTAGCCATTAAGAAGAATGAGTAGAATCTGTATCTATTAACCAGGAGTGATACTCACAATATATTTTTAAGTAAAAAACTGAAGTTGGAGAATAAAGTTTATGCTGTTCTTCCACCTTAGTAAAACCTCAGACAAAATAATAATGAATATATACATGTGTATATATATTTATGAGCTTGGAGAACAATGTGAAATGATACACACATTGTCAGAAGTTGCTACCACAACAAGGTAAGAATTAAGAGGAGCTAGGGTTGGGATTATTAATTTTTTCTCTATTCATTTCTATCATTTCACTTGTTATAACAAGAAAATTTTGTTAAATGAAAAATGAACCCTGCTTTGAAACAGAAGAAAGAGGAAGAAAATTTACTAGTTATTTTATTGAAAGGTCTTTTAATAAGTAATTCCCTAGTAGATGAAGATATTTAATGCACCTTTAAAACATCAGCATTATATTCTCTATTAAACTTTAAACCATCTCAAGGAAGAATAGGGTATCAGAAATGAGTCCTTATGAACACATGAAATTAATAAAGTGACTCTCAGATCATCAGAGACATGAATCCAAGGCTCATGCACTTATGATATAAGGAATTAGTTGTAAACCTATTAACCATAGAGCAAGCATTGGGATTTTGCCAATTTCCCATTTGAATTTTACTATAGATTAAAAGTGGTGTGACTTTGTCTTACAGGAGCAATTATTTCAGACCACATGAATATTGATTTATTTTAAGCCTCTTATTCCGTGATTTCTTATGTCGCAATAAACTATAATCCTCTTTCATCTGTAACTGGAAAGGAAGTCTTTTAGTTCATGATGCTGCATTAATGGATAAAATTCCATATGTAAGTCACTTGGTCATAATACTAAAATCTTTTCTTGTCATCTCCATTAAAATTTTTCTATAATTTTATCTTTTAAAATATGCTTTTAAATTGAAAGCATCAGCAATTTGAACCTAGAATATGCAAGTGTGGTAGCTTGCTTGTTATTGGAAAATACCATTTATTTCTTCATAAGCTTATTTCTGGACTTAGTGGGAAATTTTCAATTACTCAAAAGGAGTTGTATCCAGAGAAGTGTAGTTTCTGCAACATGTTTTTAAACTTTGTTCACCTGAAACTTCATAATAAAGAAAAAAACATATTCATCAGGGTCCTTGTTGCTTCTGGTAATAGCTAAATTAAACAGAAGCCAGATTTTCTCAATCAACTCCTGATTTCTGCATCCCTACCCAAAGTGATTAAATTTAGGGTTACGTAACATTCACCCTAGCTGACTATTGAAGTTGTGGAAGTAAACCAGATATGCTAACAAATGTTAACAATAGGATCTTTGGGGCATAGACGGACAAAGTCATTTACCAATTTGTGTGGTACAGATGCTAACACAATGGCCAACTGTAAGCTACCAAATATTTAAAAACCAGGTGGCAAATTTCCTAAATATTTAACACTCAGCTCTTGCAAACCAATTCAAGCCAGCTCTAGTCCATCACCAAAGTGAACCATAGGATCATCCCTATTTTCCAACTGTGAATCATGCTAAGAAGAAGCAAAATAGCAATTTCCGTTTGGTGGAACATTGGGCTAGGTGAGAAAAATAGGTTCTTACCAATGTCTCCCACATAGCCTGTTCATTGATCTTGTATTAAGGTGATTCCACATTCTCATTGTATATATGATAGCTCAAGGAGTCCCAGAATGTGGCTGGCTAATTATTAAGTGCTCATATGACATGATTATTAATGATATGATAATGATAGACAACAACTAGTTGGTACAATTCAAAAAAAAAGGCACTTGGGAGATCTGACTACAAATACATTTGGCTATTTACTGATAAACTAAAAATGTATTTCTACTTTGTCAGCAAGTATTTTATTCAGAAACATGCCCCTGAAACTGAAGCAAAGGTCAAGACAATTTGTCATACAGATTCCATATTTAAGACCCTACTTTACTTTCTCTGAAAGGAATCCTTATTCTACCTTGAACTTGGCCTTGATTTATCTCATAAAATCCTCAAGAAGAGGTCAAGCACAACCAATAGCTAATCCAAAGACAGAAAATAATTAAGAGCAGTACTTAGGGAATGGTGAGACAGGTGCTATAACCAGTTAAGTAAAGGAGCTTTTTGTAATTTAAAAAAACTTAGAATTTTCTATCTCTATCATCTTTACATTACACAATTTCTTCTCTTATTTCAAGACCATCTTTCAACCCAGTAGCAGGCTTATAGTCTAATGAAATTACCTTCTTAACATAATTGAATTATGGACTTGTTTTTAATTATATTATCACTCTTTATAACAATCATAACAATAATATGTAACAAGCGCCAATCACTACTCTTGGTCTTTTAATATACATTATCTCTAACATTTATGGTAAACCTGCCAGGCAATTCTTATTTTCCCTATGAGTAAGTGGAGGAAATGTGAGTTTGGAGAGATTAAGTGACATTTAAAATTATACAACCACTAAATATCACTGCCAGGATCTGAATCCAGGTCTGACTATTTTGATAATCTATGCTATATTCTCCATTTTTTTTTAAATAAGAGAAGTTGTTTTCTGCATTACTGAGATTTGTCTATGCTTAATGGCATTTGATTGTCTAAATCTCCCAATCCTACAATGATGATGTCTACCCTTGTTACAGAATTATCTGTGTGGTACTGGTCTGCACTAAGGAATGAAATCAGTCATGTGAGGTACAATCCAAAATTTGGGATTAACCACCAAAATTTAACATAATTTTAAACCCCAATATAAAGGATAAATTCAGCCATCCGTAAAAATTACCTGCTCTAAGAAATAGTTAGAAAATAGATTACTTCAGCTATATGTACAAATTAAAGTTCATTAAGTTATTCAGGGCACAGTCTCAAGAATATATGACTATGTCCAAATATATGAAGCTATTAAAGCAAGTGAGGAATAATGGTTGTAAGAAATGATAGCCAGACTAGAGCAGTGATCTAATTAATTATATTCTATCTTGTGGGTATATCTGAAATAGATTCACTCTCTATGAGGACTAAAACATAGCAAGTATCAGGATATCTCCAACATTTGGAGAACCAGGAACTATATGGGCAATCTCAAACTATCTCATACTTCCCAGTTTCCTTTTTTAAAGTTGGTCAAAATAGAAAATCCAAACTGAAATTTCCAAGATCAGAAATATACCTTCTAAATCATTTGCAACAATGACTTTATGATTCTCACAAGCCAGAATGCTTTAGGGACATATCTTGAGCTAGCTACTTGTCCATACCAACATCCACCTGTCTAGACATTGTTTCAAACAATCAGAGGAGAGAAGCCTTTATCCAGTCCATCAAAACCCTGTTGTTCAGCTTTTTATGGTTGAGTATGATGTTAACTGTGGGCTTGCTGTATATGGCTTTTATTATGCTGAGGTACTTTTCTTCTATACCTCATTTGTTGAGAGTTCTTATCATGAAAGGATGTTGAATTTTGACAAATGCTTTTTCCGCATATATTAAGGTCATCATGATTTTTATCTTTCATTTTGTTAATGTGATGTCACATTTATTGATTTGTATATGTTGAACCATCTTTGCATCCCAGGGATATATCTCACTTGATCATGGTGTATGATCCTTTTAATGTGCTGTTGAATTCAGTTTGCTAATTTTTTGTTGAAGATTTTTGCATCTATGTTCATTAGGGATATTGGCCTATAATTTTCTTTCCTTGTGGTATTTTTATCTGGCTTTGGTATCAGAGTAGTGACGCTGACCTAATAAAACGCATTTGGAAGTGTTCCTACCCCTTTGATTTTCGGAAGAATTTGATGAGGATTGGCATTAAATCTTCATGTTTGGTAGAATTCGCTAGCAAAGACATCTGCTCCTGGGCTTTCCTTTGTTGGGAGATTTTTGATTACTGATTCAATCTCCTTACTCTTTATTGGTCTGTTCAGATTTTCTACTTCTTCATGTTTCAGTCTTGGTAGGTTATATGTTTCTAGGAAATTTTCCATTTCTTCTAGGTTGTCCAATTTGTTGGCATATAATTGGTCACAACAGTCACTTATGATTCTTTCATTTCTGTGGTATCAGTTTTAATGTTTCCTCTTTAATTTGTGATTTTTATTTATTTGAGTCTTCTCTCATTTTTCTTAGCCTAACTAAAGGCTGTCAATTTGTTTATCTTTTCAAAAAATCAGTTCTTCGTTTCCTTTGGTTTCCTTATGGTTATTCTAATGTCTATTTCATTTTTTTCTACTCTAATCATTACCATTTCTTTTCTTCTGCTAACTTTGGGCTTAGTTTTGTCTTTTTCTAGTTCCTTAAGGTGGAAAGTTAGGTTGTTTATTTTAGATCTTTCTTCATTTTTAATGTAGGCCTTTATTACTATGAAATTGCTACATTCCATTTTTTTTTTTTTTGCTACATTCCATTAAGCTTTGGTATATTGTTCCTATTGAAACTTTAGTTAACTCAGCTTTAAATATGTATATTCATGCGTACTTATCTCATAAAGTCTGCTCAGGTAAATTAATCATTCTTCAAAAAGCAAAAATAAACATGTCTTTAATTAAGGTAATATGGCACTTAGGCAAAAGTTTTAAGGGACCAATCTTTAATAAACAAGCCTTAGATTTCATAGCAGTGGATGTAACCATAACTTTTAATTTTCTTATGGAAGGTGACAAGCAATTAAATTACAGCAGTGGGGATTTTTTAAGAGGTAAGGAAAAATTATGTTGTTAAATTATTCATGTTTTCTAAATCAGCAACAGAACTCAGTACCAGAAACAAAAATAATTATAACCTATTTTCATTGATCACATATAGTATAAATTGAAACGTGTTGGCCTCCCCATACTCACTCCCCTTATATGAGCCAATACAATGAGTTAGGTTCTCTATGTGCACTGGTTTTAGAACGTATTTAAGACCTAGCAAAGTTTAAGAACCATTCATCCTCTCCCACCATTCATTCTACAGAGAATTAGCAAAATTTAGCGCCCTTTTTAGATTCCTGCTGTAAATTAGCATAAAGGCAGAATTACAGTCTGGGCCTCCTAATTGTCAGTTAATTTCTCAATTGACAAATATGTAAGTAGGGCAAAATCTGAGTTAGCCTGTGAGATAACAACGTTCAGTAAGATAGTTGTTTTGTTTGAGTACAGGAAAGTCAGAAAGGCAAATCAGTAAGTGATAATACAGTGGAATAATTAATACAAAGCTGTTGTGTAAAAGAATCTACAAAATACAGAAGGAAGAGATCAAGTAACTCCTCAAAGAACTGTAGATAATATAATTTAAAGTAAGTTAAATAATGGATATATTACCAGGCAGCAGAAGAGGGGAGATCATTCAGGATGTACAAAGATCTGGCATTAAGGACAACAATAGGTAGCTGGAATATGACAAGAAGGTCAGAAGGGGGCTGACTGAGACAGGAAACAGGGCTAGAATACATGTGGGAATGCTTTTGAAGAGCCTTGAGCACCTTGCTAAGGAACTTGGACTTAATTTTGTGAAATGGGAAAATAATCAAATGTTTAAGGAGACATATTTGAGTCTGTGGTTCTAAAGTTCACTCTGGCCACAGTGTGGAAGATGGCCTGAAGACAGAGTTACAGAAATGAAAGCAGAAAAACAACAAGAGAAGAGAGATAATGAGAGCAGAAAGGACAAGATTAATTCAAGATCTGGATTTGTTTGGAGTAGGAGAAGACGGAAGAGAAAGGACTTCAGGAGGACTCTGAGGTTGTAAGTGAATAACTGGATACAAGGTGACACCACTAACTGACACAGCACAAGAAAAAGAAGAAATAACCTGCAGAGCCGCGGGGAGAGGGTGAGATATTGAGTTTTTTCTAAGTCTGGGGTGCATGTGAGAACATCCTGGTAGATATAGGCACTAGGTAGTACTGCCATAATCTTTTGATGGTTGATTTAACTTATTTTAGCTCCTAATATCCCTTAATACATATCCAGTGAAGCTAGTCTTAGTATAAGGAGATCACTGACCAATTTGAGGGTGTCTGATGCTCTGAATTTAAACAATAATCCTTACTGTTCTTAAATGTAATTTTTGTGTCCACTGAGCATCTTCCCCTTAGCCAGATCAGCCGATAGAGTGAATCATAATTGCTTTAACTATAAACCACATAGTGCTTTTAAATATAAACCACAGTACATTTGTTAAAATGCGTTCCCATAAAGATTTATGGAATCAAAGTGTGCATTTCCAAAAGTTAATATAGAAGTCCTTTGAATGGCTTTCAGTGAGCTTCTTATCAACCATGACACTTTATGGCTGATGCTATATTATGTTTCTCGATGACATCATTTCAGGCACTTTTATAAGTAAATGTACTCTACACCCATTCAGAAATTATTCCATTTAATTACACATAAAAATAATTAGATGTTTGTAATTAAAAGTAGGAATTAGTTTTATTTTGCCACATTTGAAACAATGAAAGTTGATGATATACAATGATATAAATGCTATTGTGTTTAACTGCATAAAATTCACATTGAAGCAATTTCTGCCCCAGACTGCAAATAATTGTGATTAAACTATAAGGCTGGGGCATGCATACCTTTAAAATGACCCTCATCTTATGTCAAGAAATTAGATTTTCCTTGTTTATCCTATTAGTATGCCTCAGAGAACCTTGGCAGTAATCAGGAGGAATGTCAGACAACCATGAGTTGATTTAGAAGTCATTTTATTTTTTTTAAAGAAGCATCTCAAGTTTCTTCTTTCAGCATTTTGAATTTGATTTATTTTATAGCTGTCCTTGATTTCCATATTAGTTTTATACATACAATTCCTGTGCAAAGAAGTCCATAAAAGGGCATATTTTATATAATGGAGTATAGAAATGATTATGCTACCATACTTCTTTAGAAAAAAATAAATCATTAATTAAAATTGTCTTGTGTATATATTGTATGCAGTGTTTTGTTACCTCTTATCCAGATTTTACAAACCTGCTCCCAGTTCATATCCCCACAATACAAATGTCATATATTCTGGTCTATAAAAAAATGTTTTTGAGCTATTTTTGCCTAAGAAGCAGGAGAAGATAAAAAACTCATCCAGAAACTCTAGATTTCAATGTCATCATCACTGATTCACTCTGGGAATCTTAGAGAGAATGAAGAACTCAATTAGCAGAACAGATTCCTATCCTATCCTTCAGAGTAGGGCCAGCTCTGCACTGGTCCCCAATTATGATAGCTGAAATTAGAGCTCATTTCACACTGGAATCTTTTTTTCCCTAAGACTTAGAGATTGTAACTTAATTATGTAGGAAAACAAAATTTAGAAATCATTAGGAATTCATACTCCTAAATATGACTCAGTGTCAATAGTGAAAAATCCCATTTGTTAAACATTTTAAAGCAAATTACTCCATCTGAATCAATACCAAGAATGTCCTACATCTTTTCCAAAGTAAGACAACTTTAACAATCTTTATGAAAAACCCTCAAGAAACTCCCCAAACAGGTTTCTTTCATATCCCAAAGTTAGAGGACTTCAAACAGAACTTTCAGAAATGGTCTAACATTTCTGTATACAACAAGTACACAGCAAGTCAATATTAAAGCTGACACTAAAGTCCAGCTCCTTCTCTGTCTGAATCCAGGGTCAGAATCTGTGTTCTTTACTAATACTTGCTACTATCTATAGTTGATCTGAACTAGAGAAACTGTAACACGTTTCTCAGCCTTTCTTGATCTTTTATCTCACTTGGACTCCACTGGCAAGAATAGCTTATTTGAAAAATAACTTTGAGGGGCTGGCCTGGTGGTGTAGTGGTTAAGTTTGGCGCACTCTGCTTTGGTGGCCAGAGTTCATGGGCTCTGACCCTGGGCGCAGACATACACCACTCATAAAGCCATGCTGTGGCAGCATCCCACATACAAAATAGTAGAAGATTGGGACAGATATTAGCTCAGGGCAAATCTTCCTCAAGCAAACAGAGGGGGATTGGTGACAGGTGTTAGCTCAGGGCCAATCTTCCTCACCAAAAAAAAAAATATATATATATATGTATATATATAAGAACTTTGAATCTTAACTTTACGTCCTAAATAACAATACTATGTTCTAGACACACACACACCCACCAACCTTTAAATTTATATTTAAATAATTTGATAAATGTGTTAAAATACTTTGGTTCTATTACAAAAAATATCAGATAATCAACAGCTTTTTCTAGTGTCATGATATTTATTACATGCTGGTAAATTACAACAATAAGAGCAACAATGTGGCATCACAGAACAATGTCAACACTAAAATCATACTATCTAGAGGACTTTCTCAACCATTTGGGTGGTCTGTACCAGTAATCTTAATGGTGAGTTTATTTGACTTCCTACCAGTATTTTTAGGAGCCAATTCATTCCAGCAGGCCAGTTCAAAAACAGTTCTGAAATTAGGACCTTGTCCATAGGACACACACAGATATTTTTCTTTTCTTTTTTGCAGAGGTTAGGGTGTTTTATTGATAACATCTGTCCTTAAGTTTTCTTTAGGTTAAAATCTTCTCATCCATGTAATTTGGCAAGTAATTAAATAGATTCAAAGCTCATTTTGCAGGAAAATGTTGGTTGTATCCACAGGCATTTCGGAGACTCACTGATATGACAAAGTAGATTAAACCTCAAAAACCTAGCAAAAAAATCATTTTCATTTCCACATCTTCACAACAGAATGTCAACTCTGACTTTTTAATGTCTGATAACTTTAGCATGTAAATCTCATGTTAGACAACAAACAGAATAGTGCCTCATCACTTAGAATTCAGCTTGGAAGCGACTCCAGCCATAGGCTATCCCAGATTTCTAGTGATTGGAAGGGGCAGCATAATGTGTTCAGCACCCCAAGTTCTCAAAGCTTTCCTCCTATATTAGATTATCTGGAAATCAGGTGTCCACACCTTATTGTTTTAGCACTTTGCCATGGAAAATCCTTTTCTGTGTTACGCATTAATGCTAAAGTCTCAGTTTCTGTGGCAAATTGATACAAGAAACATACTTTTGTAGAATATATTTATGTGGTTTTATTTTTTGAAAGTCACATTTAAATAATAGTATTATATTAACTGATTTCCTTTCAATGTATTCTAGCCATGAATGCTTTTTTGAATTTAGTTGCTGGGGGAGTAAAGTCCGCATATAAATTACCACACAGTAGTCACCCCCTTATCCATGGGGATATGTTCCAAGACCCTCAGTGGATGCCTGAAACCTTGGATAGTACCAAACCCTATATATATTATGTTTTTTTCCTATACATACATATCTATGATAAAGTTCACTTTATAAATCAGGCACAAGAAGAGGTTAACAACAATAACTAATAATAAAATAGAACAATTATAACAATATACTGTAATAACAGTTACCATCGATCTTAGCAACGTTAGCATATGATTTTTTTCTTTCCTTATTAAGTCGAAAACTTTCAACTTTTCACTTAAAGGAGGCACTTTATGGCTTCTCTTAGGCATATTCAAATTGCCAGCATCACTACTCTTGCACTTTGGGGCCATTCTTAAGCAAAACAAGGGTTACTTGAACACAAGCACTGTGATACTGGGACAGTCAATCTGATAACCCAGATGGCTGCTAAGTGACTAACCAGGTGGGTAGCGTGTACTGCGTGGATACACTGGACAAAGGGATGATTCATGTCCTGGGTGGGACAGAGCAGGACAGTGAGAGATTTCATCACACTACTCAGAACAGCAAGCAGTTTAAAACTTAAAAATTGTTTATTCCTGGAATTTTCCATTTAGTATTTTTGGACGGCAGTTGATCGCACAAAACTGAAACTTTGGAAGGTGAAACTGTGGATAAGGTGGGATGTGCGTACTTTCATTTACCAGACAATACTAATATCATTATTATTCATTGCTAATATTCATGGAGCTTATACTAAGCATTCGGTATGTGTACAGCACTCCTTTAAGTGTCTTATATGTAGTAATACCTGCAATTCTCACACCAGCCCCATGAGGTAGATACAATTATTATTCCTTTTTATGCATGAGAGTTAGAGAGGAATAGAGAAAGTAAATAATTTGCCTATAGCTATTAAGTGGATGAGTCAAAATTTCAGCCCAGGAAGTCTAAGAACTATATATCCCAATATAGGTCTCATTTTGCTTTGGTTTCCAGGAAATCCAGAGTTAAAACTGAGTGCTCAGGGGCTGGCCTGGTGGTGTAGCAGTTCAGTTCCTGTGATCCACTTCCGGTGGCCTGGGGTTTGCAGGTTCAGATCCCTGGCACAGACCGAAGCACCAATCGTCAAGCCATGCTGTGGCAGCGTCCCATATAAAGTAGAGGAAGATGGGCACGGATGTTAGCCCAGGGCCAGTCTTCCTCAGCAAAAAGAGGAGGATTGGCAATGGATGTTAGCTCAGGGCTAAACTTCCTCACAAAAAAATTGAGTGCTCAACTGCAGTGAGCATTGCAGATGCCCCATACTGTTTTGTTCTGTTGCTCTTAAGTGGAATTCTGTGTTTAGTTTTAAAACCCACATCAAACAAACGTAGAGAGGAAAAGAGTTTCAAATCGTAAATAACAGATGAGTCATATATATTTGGAATGACTACAAAGATCCCAGCTTATTTTTTCCCCATGTGCTGTAGGTCCAATGTACTATCAAAAATACAGCATTTGAGGGGCTGGCCCAGTGGTGCAGCGGTTAAGTTCGCACCTTCCACTTCAGCAGCCCAGGGTTCGCTGGTTTGGATCCTGGTCACGGACCTACTCACCGCTCATCAAGCCATGCTGAGGTGGCATCCCACATAGAGCAACTAGAAGGATGTACAGCTATGATATACAACTATCTACTGGGGCTTTGGGAAGAAAAAAGGAAAAAAAAGGAGGAAGATTGGCAACAGATGTTAGCTCAGAGCCAATCTTCCGAGAAATTAAAAAAAAAAAAACAGCATTTGAATGTGTTCAGTATGCTTCAATCAATATATTCATAGATTTTGGAATCTGCCAAACCATCTTTTTCATTCATTACATTTCTGAAATAGGACCATGCCAGCTGAGCAATGTCTGGAAGCCTAATTGATTGTTAATTGATCAAGAAATTGCCTCAGGATAAGAAACACTAATCAAAGGCTTGTAACTTAAAGTCTTGTCCAGAAAACAAACTTTGTTCCCAGGCTTTAATTCTAAAGATTTATGTCTCCCTCAACTCATCTCTTCCATCACGTGTGAAACATACACACACAAATTCTCCACTATCATTAAAACAAAACGCCAATGTAGGTGATTAAAAAACATGCCATCTTGTTATTCTAATAATACAACTGGCTCCCACAGCAAGAAATCAGAATTACACCCTGGGGAGGCTTTTGAACTATAATGAAATGAAATTAAAATCTATTCATAGCTAGTGATGGAATCTACCAAAAGAATTTTTTACTGAATTGCTCATCATAGTCCTGTTCACATAACATCCTTTGTGAACGGGTAATTACAACCATATCATGTTTGCTCTTTCTTTCTAAGCAGGTGGGTCTTCTCCAAATAGACTGTGTAATAAAAAATAAGTGATATCTGGTTTAGAACACTTATTGAAAACTTGGGTAAATTCTTGTCTTCTAAAATACCGCTTGCACCACCATATTTCTCCAGAGTGCTCATGCATGTATAATCTCATCCCCAAAATGTAATTGTCCACGGTGACACGTGAATGTGCAATGTGCGGTGTGGAGATTCAGTCCCTACAGGTCCCTCAATAGAAAATTTAGAGAGTTATGAACTATCAGCTCTGAATATTGTATATGCTGAGAGCAGGTAGATGGTTGAATAATCAATAAATTATGCAAGGACTTTTTAATTTCATTTTTCTAATAAATGATATAGAACAAAAGAAGAATAGATGTATTCAAGGATGCTACATTATGTTCAGTGGATGTGCTTTGATGTAGTTAACAATATTTTTCTAAAAACTTTTTCTATATGATTATAGGGCCAAGACTGCATTTTATTAATCTATTATTTCCAATCTCCACAAGACCAAATATATGCAGTACTCAATAAATCCTTATTGAGTAAATTAAACATAAAATAATTTTGAAATTATTTGGCTAGGATTCAATGCCAAATAAACACCATAGATATGAATATGTAGGAAGAGATGAATTACACGTCAAAAATGATTGATTTTAACGTATTTTTATGTTTTGTATGTGTCTAAAAAAGAACGACAAAATAAGTACTTGTAAATGCTGATGCCACTAATGATAAATAATATTTAAAATGGTGCAGTCAATGACGTTCATAATTAATTCGTTAGCTAGCTAATGGTTAATTTCATAGATGATACAATTGGAAAATTTTAAAGTTCGAAACAGAAGGACCTCTCACTTATTCATTAATATATTTCTCACTATTTCCTGATTTATATTCTTAAACTTAACACTAACTAGTTTCTGGCATAATATTTCTTTTCCAGATCTGTTTAATTATGTCATTCACCTAAGGCAGCCAATTGTTTCTTCATTGAAAAAATACTCAAATGGATTTTTCACAATTTCATGTTTTAAATTTCACCTTAAATGTAAAAGGAAATGTATTTGTTTTCCACTAAGGTAGAGGGTTCTGCCTTCCCAGGTGTATCATGTTTGGGAGTCCTAACAGTTCACATCTACCTTCTACTCACTGATGTCCCTTCTGTTTTCGAACTTTCACTTTCAAGGCTGCTCAGTTTGTAAGCCAAGACTTCTCGCTGACCGTGTATGTATCTGCACTGCTTTTAACACCCAGCTTTATTTACACTGTCATGTTTCTGAATGTGACATCTTTTTAGGTGTAAGCACCCTTATTAAAGTAAGGGTGATCTCATAATTTTCAAAATATTCTGAAGCTAAGATAAAGGAAGGAAAGCAAATAAATCTATATTGCCTGCCTGATAGAAAATGAAAAACTCATTATTATTTTTCATTTATTAGTTTCTGACATACAATATTTACTTTAAAACCTAGTAAAATTTTCCTAGAAATATTTAAATATTTATGGAGTCTAAGTTTTCCCTTTAATACATTCTCTCTATTCTCTCTCTCTCTCACACACACATGCGCGCGCACACACACACACACACACACACTCTCTCTCTCTCTCTCTCTCTCTCCAGGTCACTGAAATATACGATAAAAATGTTTCAGGATATACATTTCCCACAACTGAAGTCAGAAAGTTTTGAAATCATGTCTGGCCTTCTTTGAAATACCAATATCACTATGACATAAAACTTGAGGAAAAGAATCAGCCTCCTGAAAATGTTGTAAAAGCTTAGCTAGTCCAATCATATTTAAAAGCTTGGGGTTTATTTCAGCTCAACAAAAATGGCTTGTGTGATCTTGGCCTGAAACATAGCTAATATATTATTCATACTCCAAACAGGAAAGCTGGCAAACAAATGAGACCACACAGTATTTGCCTCCAAGCCACTGAACAGGTTGTATCAGGGGAAAAAAAACAGTGTAGAAATATTATAAGCATTTGCCAAAGTGAAATAAAACCTAGCTATGCCAGATAAATCCATTCTCTTTATGTATCTCAGCCTTGGAACCACATTGATTATTAAAAAGGTTGTCTTTTACCGAAAGATACAAATTCACCTTCAATAGTCCTTCCTAGGAAGTAACTGACTAGTCTCTGGAAGCTGAAATTTGCATGATATGATATAAATTATTTGAAAAATAAGGTCATGTTGCTATTTTAGGCAACATGAAAATAGTTTATTCAGTTTATTCAGTGGTCTCAATATAGGCTTAAAATTATAAGATGTTTTTACTGAACAGGGACTTGGGTATTATCTATTCAACTTTTTCTGTAAATTTGGGGAAAATAGAAGCTCACAGAGAATATTTGCCTTTTTTCACATCCTATAAATCTTAATGGCAGAGCAAAGAAAAAAAAATAGGATGCATTGTTTATGGTCCCATTTATACTACTCTGTTGACGAAATTTTTTATCTATATTATATAATTTGTAAATTAAGTTCAACAAAATTTTATTTACCTTCTACCCTGTGTCAAGTCTTTTGGAGATTAAAGAGAGGAAGTTAAATGTTCTGTGCCCTAAGTAGCCAAGGGTCTACTGGTGAGTTGAGTTCTATAAACAAATGGTAGTTAAGAGGGTGAGAGACTACCGTAACAGGTATTGTTCATGGCAACACAGGGGCAAGAGTGAGTAACTGAGTCTAGTGAGAAATAGGGAGAGTTTTACAGTGGAGCAAATGTCTGAGCAGGGTTTTGACGGAAGAACCAGCATTTGACAAGTGATGAAGGCCAAAGGAAGGGCATTCCAGGAAAGGCTCACAGTGTATACAAAGGAACATCAGCAAGAAGCTGAATGACACATTTAACAGCTACAACTATAGCTGGAGCATAATGTCAGAGGGAGAAACCACAAGTCAACAAGACTGGAGAGAAGTCAGGGTCAGATCCCAAATGGCCCTAAGGGCCATTACTGTTAAGTGAACTTGGGAGCCCAAGGGAGCAATTAAACAGCAGTAATGTGACTGATTTGGGTTTGAGAAGGATATTTTTCATATCTGGAAAATAATTTAGGAAGAAGACAAGGGAAATGAAAACCGTTCTTTTCTAAAATTTAATTGAGAAATGAGGCTGGACCAAATGTGGCAGGCTATTTCAGGTTAGAGTCACAGAACACAAGACTGATGAGTGAGGGAGAAGAAAGAAAAAAATGAGATCAATGCAGTAAACCATGAGGCTAAGGGAAGTATTAATGGATCTACTTAATTTTTATCTCGTTTTCTTTGTCATAACTAACCATACACGTTAATTAATACATCAATATACTGTCTGATCTAAAAATTTGGTGCAGGGTGGGTAAAATGACTTCCTACCTTTACTCTCTGCCACCAATGTCATGAATCCACGAGCTGTTCACTCTCCTCTGGTCCTTGAAACTACACTAAAAATGTTAAGTAGGAAAATTCAAACTGCTTAAGTATTAGTGAGGCCTCAGACAGCACTAAACTATTTTTCTCTGAGCTTCCTATTGATCAGTTGCTTTTTGGAGAAGCTAATCTTGGAACATAGCATCCAACTAGGAATCAGAAATGTTTTTCAACCCCCATGCAATTTCCTGATATGATCACAGTGACTCATCTCTTCCGAAGACCATGTTTGACGTCCTTCTGCACCTCCTTCACCCAAAGAACTTAATTAACTCTTTTATAACACAGTCATGACTAATGCTTGCAGCTGGTGACTTAAGCATAACCCCGATATTTTCAGTTGTTTTGCTTCCAAAATAAGTCTCTTTATAGATCAGATTTTTATATCAAAATGGAGCCTTGCTTTTTTGTATAGAATTGCTGCTCCTATTACTTAGGCAAAAATTAGAATATTACTAACATAGTACCGCCTGAAATTCCTAAGCAGCACCCCTCACTCAAACTTCTACCACTCGCAATAATTACATTACTAGATGGAGAATCTAACCAAAATGAAAGTTACACTTTAGGAAGTAGAAAAATCACTGTCACTGAGGTGCTTGGTCTTATTAAGTCTAATAATTAAAAGGTAAAAAGTGACCATAAGGATGAAAATAGTGACCTCTGTGATAAAGCTTTTGGTAGTGGTGAGAATAATAACTAAACATCTACTTCTTTAGGGAAAAATATGTGCAATCATCTCCACAATTCCATGAGTGGAATGCTATTATATTGATTTTGCAAATGAACAACTTGAAGCTCAGGGAAATTTAACAACTTGCTCAAGATCAGCTAGAAACTCAGTCTGATTCCAAGTCTGTGAGTATGTTTCTTTTTTCCTTTTACCTCACTTTGCTTCTCAGAATATCTTTCATCTGTTAATATTAGCTTTACCAAAAAAATTTCATCTATTAGCTTAACCATTGTCATTCATTTGTTTAACAAGCACTTAACAAGTGTGACAGCTTTGTGTCAAGCACATACTAAGCTCTTGAAAATATAAAGACAACTTTGAAAAGTGATATGCAGTCTAGTAGGAGATCAATTCATGTAAATAAATGATGGAAATACAATTAAATATTATAATTATAACAATAGCAATAATAATAATGACTAATTTTAACTGAGCACTTAAATTGTGCCAAGCACTGTTTTAAAGTTCTTTATATGTACGCACTCATTTAATCCACAAAACAACCCTATGAAATAATCATTCTTATTATCCATGTTTGACAGGTAGGGAAATTGAAGCACAAAGAACAGAAGAAAATCACTGTTAAAGAATTAGCACAAAGAAAGCATAATTTAAATTTTTTCAACAAACATTTATGGCATGCCTACTGCATGACAAGACTTGCTTGATAATTAGGAAAGGCCTCTCAAAGAATGAAGCATATGAATTGATTCTTAAAGGAACAGGTTTCTTTTAATGAATAGATGAAGTAGAAAGGGCATTCAAAGTCACAGAGATGGCACTAGAAAATCACCAACAGCATTGCACATTTGACAATTGCATGCAGTCAATCAGGTCACTATATCATATTGGTTTCCAGCTCAACCGACTTTTGAAGCTGCCCAGCAATTCTATTTCCTTTCCTAAGCCCTTCTCTTCAATGTCATTTAATGCTTTTCCATCATCTTGAAACCTCCAAATACCCCACTTCCTGCTCACTCTTAGTACATAATTTTGCTTTCTATTTCACAGGAACTAATCAAGTTACTGTTGGTAACCACCTCAAATTTCTGCAAATATTTGGGTTAAGATACTGTAGAAAATACTCACTTCCAGGTATCCCTTACTACCTGTATTATTTATGTTATATATTGGTATTTTTTAAATAAATCACATACAACGAACCGCTGTATAATTGTGTGCCACCTAATGGTTACAAAGGTCCCATACTGGATAAACATGTTGAGCCCAGGAATTATGGGTTGAGTAAATATGTAAAAATATAGCCTTGTTAGACAAACAAGAACAAACAAATTCCAGATATGAAAGGCTGAAGGATTAACAAATTGACCAGTCTGGCACAGCCTTCCATATCTGCAGACAAGCCAAACAAGGAGATGATCAACTGCCGAATTTTACCCACCACAAGAAGCAGAACATGAGGATACAGGCACTTGTGCCAAGGGAGGTAAGTAGGGCGATTGGGCTGGAGAATCATCCAGTGCTCCCAGAGAGGAGACCAACGTCTGCGTCTGCTCTGAATCGACCCCTATAAAAATGATTTTAGGGCCTTGCCACTTTAAAAAAGTATCCTATTTTCTGAGAATATCTTTCAAGACATTCTCTGTTTCTGCACTGGGAGTCCATACACCCATCTGGGACCCATCTGGGACAAGTCCTCTCTTCCTATATCTAACAAAAGGTAAAAAGAGAGTAGTACACATAATATTCCCTATTCTGGCCATTGCACCCTCATAAATGGGTCTGTAGCTTTAGTGATTGGATGTCAAAATTACAAAATTTAATTAGCCTCATGCAGGGCAGGAAGAAGTCCTGAGAAATCTAAGGTTGTTTTTTTCAAGTATAGGTCTAAACCTACAACCCTAACTGCATCTCTGCTTATTTTTCGCTCTATTACAATGGAAGAAATCCCTCTCCTATTTTAACGTCAATCACTCCATCTTTGTGCAGAATGTTCTCCCATCCAACATCCTGAGAAAACTAGCTCTAAGGACTCTTGTCTCTATTCCTTTATCTTCAAATATTCCCTCTCTTCTGGCTCCTTTCCTCGAGCATGTAAACATGTTAAACTCTATCATTATCTTACAAGCAAACAGTGATTTGCTCTTTATGTAAGCCAATGGACACTTTGCAGTCAGTCCTGTACTTTATTTGATCTATTACTCTTTGAAACTCTCTCTCTCTCATTGATTTTCTTGATTTCTCATCACTTTCTTCCTGCCTTTGTCATCACCCTTTATTTATTTCATTTGTGAACTCCTTAGTCCTTACTGATGCCTCAAATATTGATATTTCAGATGGTATAATCTTACATATAGAAAATTCTAAAGAATACACACACATAAATATTAGAACTAATAAATGAATATAGTAAAGTTGCAGGATACAAAATCTACATTCAAAAATCAGTTGTGTTTTTATATACTAACAATGGACTCTCTGAAAGAAAAATTAAGAAAACAGTCCCATTTACAATAGTATCAAAAAGTATGAAATACGTAGGAATAAACTTAACCAAGGAGGTAAAAAAATGGTACATTGAAAACTACAAATCATTGATGAAAGAAACTAATGATGACATAAACAAATGAAAAGACATTCTGTGTTTACAGATGGGAAGACAATATTGTTAAAATGTCCATAACACCCAAAGTGATCTACAGGTTCAATGCAATCCCTATCAAAATCCCAATGGCATTTTTTTATAGAAATAGATAAAACAAACCAAAAATTCATATGGAACCACAAAAGACTGTGAATAGCCAAAGCAATCTTAAGAAAGAAGAACAAAGTTGGAGGCATCACACTTCCCGATTTCAAAATGTGTTACACAGCAGTAGGAATTAAACAGTATGGTATTGGCATAAAAACAGACATATAGGCGAATGGAACAGGATAGAGAACCCAGAAATAAACCCATGCATATACAGTCAACTGATCTTCAACAGGGGTGCCAAGTATACATGAGGGGGAAAGGACAATCTCTTCAAGAAATGGTGCTGGGAAAACTAGATATCCACAGGCAAAAGAATGAAATTTGACCCTTATCTTACACCATACACAAAAATGAACTCAAAATGGATTAATGATTTAAATGTAAGACCTGCGATTATAAAATGCCTAGATGAAAACATAGCTGAAACTCTTCATGACATTGGGCCTGGCAACAATGTCTTGTATATGGCACCAAAAGCACAAGCAATGAAAGCAAGATTAGACAATTGGGACTACATCAAACTAAAAAGCTTCTACACAGCAAAGGAAACAACCAACAGAGTAAAAAGGCAACCTAAAAAATGACAGAAAATATTTGTAAACCATATATCTGATAAAAAGTTAATATGCAAAATATACAAGGAACTACTACAACTCAGTAGCAAAAGATCAAATAACCTGATTTAAAACTGGTGAAAGGATGGGGCCAGCCCAGTGGCATAGCAGTTGAGTTCATACACTCTGCTTCAGCAGCCTGAGGTTGGCAGGTTCGGATCCCAGGCACGGACCGACGCACCGCTTGTCAAGCCATGCTGTGGCAGTGTCCCACATATAAAGTAGAGGAAGATGGGCACAGATGTTAGCCCAGGGCCAATCTTCCTCAGCAAAAAGAGGGTGTTATCTCAGGGCTAATCTTCCTCACACAAAAAAAATGGGCAAAAGACTCGAATAGACATTTTTCCAAAGAAGATGGAGAAGAAAGAAACGGCCAACAGACACATGAAACGATGTTCAACGTCACTAATCATAGCGATATACAAATTAAAACCACAAAGAGATATCACCTCACACACATTAGGAAGACCATTAAAAGAAAAAAAAACACACAGAAAATTAGTGTTGACCAGGATGTGGAGAAACAGGAACCATTGTACACTGTTGGTGGGATTGTAAAATGGTGCAGCCTCTGTGGAAAACAGTATGGAGGTTCCACAAAAAAACAAAAATAGAACTACCATATGATCCAGCAATCCAACTTCTAGTTATATATCCAAAAGAATTTAAATCAGGATCTTAAAGAGATACCTTCACTTCCATGCGCATTGCAGCATTATTCACAATAGCCAAAATATGGAAACAACCTAAATATCCATCAACAAATGAATGGATAAAGCAAATGTGGTAATAACATAATTGCTTTTGAAGGGTAAGAAACAAGAGTTTCACTTTGATAAACTATGAGGAAACAGAGCAATCAATATGATTCCCATCTTATAACAGTAGTTTGAAACCACTCCAAGAGAGAAGACGTGTACTTTTTTTTGTCTCACTAAATCCATGAATAACCTCAATGCAGCTTGATTTTATATATAATGCATTAAAGAAAATTATATTTAATTCTGGAATGATCTCCCATATACGGCATCTTGAAAATCTAAAGAATAGCACATGCACTTGTATTATAATTTAATTAATAGAGAGGTTGCCTCAATTATTTTGTAGCCTGTCAGTTTCTAAGGTAGATCATAGTTTCATAGCAAACGACAAGCTAAGGGCTCAAACTTCAACATGCTTGATTTATATTTAGATTTTAACTAATTACAAATAACAAGGCCTATGGCACTCAGCAAATACAACATTCACCCACTTAAATTTCTTTTAAAAGCAAAAAGTCTATCTCTATTGCCATGATTGAGTTGATTCTGCAGGTTTAAAACATCTTTGAGTTCTATTAGCTCAAACTCAGTTTCTGCGTACTTGAGAGTCAAGAAAATGTTTAAGACTAATCATTAGAAGACTACTTGAAATTGTGTTGTAAGCACTGAGAACAACAAAACTGAAAAGAGTTGAGAAGTAGTTTAAGTGGGCAAATCACATATAAGGGTCGTGTGCCTATCTCAATAGGCATGATGTAACTAGCCACTTGAAAGCTGTCATCTCTTCTCATTCCCAGGTCTGAAATGGGGACCATATGGTTCTGTTAGGATGCACTTCTTCACTGATAGGGTTAATACTGGTATAAGTATTAGGACCTGTTAGTATTAATCACCAAAGCATTTTGGTGCTGGATAGCGATACCTGGGTATGGTGCAGAGATTTGAAATTTTTGTCATTTCCCCAGGAGATGACCCCAAAGCTCAGAGTCTGTCCTAACTCCTCCTGCCACCAAGCCTTAGGGCTTTCTTTGAGAGACAACTCTAAATAGATCCTGCAGTGCAGAGGCCAAAGAAACCGATTAGTGGATATTTGGAGATACAAACTAAAGCAAATGTAGCATTTTCATTATCCTGCCCAGGGCCACGCTTCTGGTTATTGGTGCTTGTCAGGATGTCCCAATTCTCTCAAACATTTCTTTGGGATTAGTTTTTTACTTGCATTATAGGAAGCTGTAACAATTTCAGGTATAATTCAGTACATTTCTGTCTCTGATGGCAGGGTTGATAATAACTGGAATGCATTAAAGGCTATGCTAAGAATCGCTTTGGGAAGGTACCAACCTTATATACTTTGAAGCAGAAACTGGGAAGAAGTTTGAGGCAGCTATGAGTTAAATTTTCTGCAAATAAACATTGCATATTTTACTTAATTCAAGTTGGCCATGTTGTCATCCTCTAAACTATTGTCAAAGGGACTGTACCATGCTCCTTACTTCTGTGCTTACAATCTCAAAACTATCTCTGAATTCCTGCTACGAACTTAATAGGAAGGTTAGTTTGAAAAGGGAAAGAAAGAAGAAGATAGAGTTATAGAACAGGGTGAGTCCTTGTCTTATTCTCCCTGTTGTTTTTTTGGGGGGAGGGGTTGTTTCATTTTTTTTCTACTCTGGGATAACTATGATTGAGGCAGAAAGATAGCTCCAGAGATTATTCCCCATAAATATTAACACATGAGAATCTTCAATACCGTGATATCTGACTGAATGATGGGGAGTTGATGGCTGTATTGATCATGCAGGTAAATGGAAAGTGATATCAGTCAGGACTTCCAGAGCACCTGAAGGATTGGACACTCTCCTAGTTACACATCAGAAAACGTGCGAGGCTCTTCTCTGAGGGGATTTTGGAAACTGTTTGTAAGGAAAGCAACAGCTTTCTCCGGAAGTCCCAGAAAAGAGGTAGTTACAGAGCCTCCTAATGGCTGTGGTGCTGGTTATAAATAAACAGCTAAACACGTGTGAAGGGAGTGATTGTCCATACTCTGGAGTAAACAGAGCCCAAATGACAGTCAGATTTTTACCCCAACGTGCCAAACAAGTATTATCATCTTCATGTGCCATTATATGTACAAGGAAGGGAAGCCCTATGTTAGTGAGCTAAATTGTTAAATCAACACAAAGAGGCTAAAACTCCATAGTAATAATTTGGCAAGAGCTAAGCAATGAAACATACTTCTCTCCACCCTAAATATTAGCCTGAAAAATAAACAGATATCTAATACTGTAAAGGAAACTGAGGTAGACTCCATCAGGAAAAGAAATCATGCCTGCTTTCTTTCAACCACAAATAAAAGGTTATTCACAGTCGACTTTTACGGGGTCTAAGTTATGTCTCATCTGCTCAAAGGGATATTATTAGACGTGAGGGTGCTGCAAAATCACAGCTGCTTAGCAAAGAAGTCCTCACTATTTTAATATAAAGTGTGAAGCATCTAAAGACATAGTCGTGGGGTGTAAGAAGACATATGGTGAAGGCCAAAGTGCAGTTCCAGACACCTTCCAATTGGCAGGGTGTTGCCCACAATTGGGCAAAAGATAAGAACCGATGTCTGCTTGGTTTCATTATAATTTATTCTCTGTTTAAAACTTCCTATTCCATGGGGAAAAAGTGACATGAAAAATGAGGCAAGAGTGATGCTGTGCTACAGCCAAGAAAAGTCTAGGTACGTGAGCCGAGGCCTGAAAGGAAGGAGGAGCTAAAATGGGCATCAAGAATGATCAGGTAAGAGATTTAATGAAAAAGCATTGTACAGGACATTGCATCTCCATGGATTTCCTGTGTGTTTCTCATGCAAGTCTATGTGAATCTTGAATATTGTTGGTGTGAATAAATGGATTTTTCTATATCTAGTGATTTAGGGAGACTCTGAGGCTTGCATGAGACTGCATGCCTAGTATCATTAAATTTTGGTAAAATATTCAAGTACATTGAAATGGTTAGTAGAGATGAATTAATCCACATATGAGCCAAAATGTCATCTTTTATAAGTACTGTATTAGTTTGCCTGAACTTCATGTATGATCTTATTTTTTTCTGCATGATGAATAAAGCAGAATTTTTAAAGTATTTTACCCTGAAGTAGAGGAATGATAATCTGTTCATGTCAAGACATACTGACTATTGTGTTCATAAAGGGAAGACATATATCATCTTCACACATTTTCCCACTAGGGACTTAAACACAAGTCTTTAGTTTCCTCAGTCGAATATTTGAACAAACCGAGCCAATCAAGTTCACTAGTGAGAAAGACAGAACCACAGAGGAAACTCACACCACACCGCTCACTGTTGGAAATTGCATTTGAAAAAATATCTAAGGTGGCCACTACTCATCTATCTAAATATTAAAGATAGGGTAGTAGAACTGGCAGAGGAGTTCCAGTAAATGAAAGAACAAATATTCCTATCAAATGCTTATAGTGCATCTTTTTGTGATATATATTTGATACTTATGTATTTGGAAGTCAGAGGTGTGGATGGTGCTAACTTCTCTCAAGTCATTAATGATGAAATTCAGTGGAAGTCAATTCTTTTGGTGGATATGTTTATTTATCCATCTAGTTAATTTTTTCTCTTGGAGTATGTGAGATTTGTTTTATGAATTAATGTGAATTAAGATGGGTTATTATTTAAAATACTAGATACTCCTCGTTTCTTTCTCTATCTAACCACTGTTTTATTCTACTTGATTTTGCTTTGCTTTATCCACACATGATATCCCATGTTTTCTTTCACTCACGAGTGAAAAATGGATATTAACAACAGTTAAGTATTTCTGTGATATCTTGCCCTTATTGAAGAATTAGGAAAGCAACCTACAAGCTTCCTTCCAAAGGAGACACTCCTGATCAAGAAATCTCTTCAGGAAGTTACAGAAAACACAGACCTATGTGCCATTCAGTAATCCTTCAGAGCAAAAACAAGCAGACTAATTTAAATCAGACTTTCATAAACCACTTTGAACTTTAGGAAAAAATTAAGTAACTTAAAATAAAGCAAAACAACAACCAAAAACAACCCTAAGATATGGTCTGACAAAATTCTCAGCTATTATGATTTAAGTGCAGAAAGGAAGATATGTTCTACATAAATAGGGCCCTCATAGTGAGTAGATGCCCACTGTCCACTGTCATGAGAAAGTCAGAGATCATGCTGGTAGATTCAAAGCTTCACTTCTAAGTAAACTATCCATAAGCTAGAGTTGTTGTTTTTTTTTTTTTTTATAGCGAATATTAGCTTTTTAATTCCCACATGGGAATTCTTCTCTCTTAATTGCTCTCAGGAGCATGACTAATTTAAAATTACCTTTCTCGGATAAAACCGTATTACTCTCAGGACAAAATACTGAAATAACTAAATTTTTACTCTATCAAAAACTTTTACCCAATAATAAATATCTCTGCACAACAGAACATCCTGGACTTTTCCTGTGAAGAAGCATAGCAATCAAAATCTAACATTTTATAGAAGAAACATGTTCCGAAGTGGGATTAAAAAAACTGTAAATTTCATATGACCTTTAATAGCCTCAGACTCTGGTTTGAAACACACAATAATTTTAGCTCCCTAATGGTGGGCTATAAATGCAGCCCTTAAAAGAGAGAGCTTTATAAAATGTAACCCTTTGCAGCAAAGATATCTGCTCTCGCTGTCTGGGGTGGAAAAACAAAGCAAATAACACCAATGAAAATTTTGCTTTTCCAAAGCAGAGTGAAAAAACTCTATTAAGTGCTTTTGTGGAGACTGTATTTTCGGTTAGCATATGTTGCCCAGTTAATGTAAGAGCTTCTCAAATTTCCAAATCTTCCTTTACTCTAAGAACCCTCCTGTCTACACCCCAGAAATTTCATGCTACCTGAATAGTGAAAGAAAAAGAGAGAATCTCCATACTAAGAATTAGTAACTATCAGCTTTAGCTGAACAGTTAAATATGGGTTTACCTTTTTTCCAGGTTATATCATTCTAGATGACCAATCAGCTGATGAATATTGTAATAAAGAAGCATTGAATGTAAATTCAGGCAACACAGTTTCTTGCTCTGTCTCTGTCCCTTATAGGCTATAAAAACTTGAGCAATACCCCTTGACCTTTCTGAGCTTCAGCCTTGAGATTAAATTAGAAAATAAATGTCAACATGCTTTGAAAATTATAAAATTCTGCAATGTATTATTAATATTATTTTTTATTATTCATTAGTTGCTTCAAAAGTCCAAGAAAAAGTAAGAGATAGTCCTTCTGTTTGGTGGTTAATAATCTGGTTGGGAAGTAAAATAGGTATACACATAAAAAAATAAAAACAATAAATATAATCCTAATCTACAGATTCGGTGATGGATTTGGAGCTGAGAACAAATTTGGGAAATGAGATTCAATAACATTGTGTATAAGTAATTAAAGGAAAGTCTTTCCCATGAGATTTGGAAATATGTATTAACAATGATTGAAATTAGGTTGGTCCAAAAGGAACTCTATTTGTGAAGAAATATAATGTTTTCAGTTTGAGATGTATTAAGTTTGCGATGAGAAAATACTTACCTTGTGAGCAATTGGAATTATGTGATTGGAATTTGAGATGTTCAACCTGAAGACATGTATTTGGTTCAAGAGTTGAAAACAATGAAATTATGAGTATGGCTCACATTTACAGGATGATCAAGAATCAAGAGTTGAGGCTTAATGGCAAATGTTGTAGTAACTGGTCGAAGAGAGTGGTAAGGAGAAGGTGGAGAACCAGGAAAGTGCTGTGTCACAGATATAAGAAAGAAAAGTGAAAATCAAAATGCCAATACTGTAGAGGTTGTGAAAGAATTCTGAGACTAGAGGATAATGTTTGAGAAAGGAATTTCAGTAACTCAGCAAGCAAAGGTGAACCTCAAACTCCAGAATTATTTAATAATGAAATAAGCAATTACCTAGTGGAAGCAAGGATGGGGAGTTCAGCAAGTTATCAAGGAAAAAAATCTTCATAGTGAGAAAGGTAGCTGAGCTAGGTAAAATGTGCAATATGAGAGAAACTTGAACATGTTTAAAGGTAAAAAGAAAATAGTCATTGAAAGAGGAGAATTGAAAATAATGAGAGAATAAACTTGGAAATAGGAATGGAAAGAGAATGGTTTACTTGAAAGAGAAAGAAAACCTTTTCCTCGTAGGCTTGGTGGAATTCTGTGAGGAGTGTTCTGAGTGAAAGGTGTGAATACAAGAGGGAAATCATGCCAGGTGGTCTCAACACTTCTTCTAAAGCAGAGGATAATGTCATCTTGTACAGGCGACAATGTGGAGAGCAAGAGAGACTGGAAGCTAGTGAGAATCAAGTCAGCCCACCAGCTGCACAGGCTGTGCTAGAATCAGTGAGCAATTAGGACAAAAAAATATTTTTTGTGAACATCAGGAAAGACCTGGTGAGAAATCCATGTCAACAATCTGTGATTTTCAGGTCATCACAGCTCTGTTTTTCTCAGAATTGATATGAGACTCAGTAGCATGGGCAGACGCAGTACCTTGCTTGTACAAAGCAAAGCTTGGCTATGAAATTCCCAGTGAATGGCTGGCATACTGTGAAGAGTCTGTTCCTTTTGCCTTCCCACAGATTAATTTTATACTGATGTAAGCTAGGGCTTTCAAGAATCTGTTTTTGTCAAAATAAAGAATTATATATATGGAAACCCTGCGGTTTATTCTTTGAATTGTTTTTTACTTTAGAAACTGGTTGTTTGATACAGTACATTTAGGTGTGGTCAGGAAAGATTGCCTATGACTTGGAAATTAGCAAGAGATGACTGGGTGTCATTTTAGTGGAGGGTAGAAGTAGTCTAGTCCATTTTCTGGGCATTATCTTATACAATAGGGATGAGTACCTTTAATTCATTTTCTATTAACTAGGCTATTGTAGAAGTTGAAGTTAACTTGTAGAAAACTGATTGTCATGCAAATAATTATTGTCCATAGCAATGCAAATGTATTTCATCTAATAGGACTGAGATACGATCGATTTCTGTCTCTAGAAAACAGGACATTTTATTGCTCTATAGGTTATTTAGTAGTTTTACATTTATTAGCAAATTTATTTCAATGTTCCTGACTGCCCATATCCTTTAAATTTCTCCTTTGAGCTTGACATCTTATTGAGTCTCTCACTGCTTCTATATAGCTGCATTTTTAAAATATTTTAATGCTTTAAAATATTTAAAAATTGCAGGACTATATATATAAACATACATACATGTATTTAATTATCTCAGGGATAGCTTTTATGGAGGAGCTCAGGTGAGCGGAACAGCTTGGAGAAGCCTCTCCCGAGCATGTCCCTCCCTGCAGAGTCCATGTTAATAGAGCGGGCCAGTCAGAGAACTGTTGGTTAGAACTGTTTGCTGCCTCTCCTCTCACTCTCATCTTAATGAGGTTTACAGACATTGAAAGTAAGTGTTTTGAAACTTTGATATGGCCATGGCATCCAACCACACATAATTTTATTTTATTATTATTGTTAATATTACAAATAAAATAATTGCTAATTATTTTAATTAATTTTTTTATATTTTTCAAGGTATTATCCCATACAACATTGAGAATCAGACATGCAAAATAATGGTCCTTCACAATGCTCACGATAAATGAGGTTTCGACCTGATTTATATAAAGATTTCATACATTCTTCTGGACACCTTTTTATGTGTGACTAGATAAAATATAAGATGTCTAAAGAATGAACTGTCTGATTCTCCCATTCAGGATAAAAGGCATAATATTGCAGTTATATCTCAAATGTAGGAAATTAAGCAGAGGGGAAATATTAGTTTAACAGATGGAAAAAAAGAAGAAAAGAAAGAAATTGAGATTCTCTGGACTATGATCTGGGAAATTAGGAAAAGATTACTCAGTAACAAATATCACTATTTTATCTAGAACCAAGTGGTCTTGCCTTGAGCCCCCTTTAAATCCAAAGGATTGGTTGCCAAATTCCAGCACAGTCTGTTCTACTATAGCATGATATATATGTTCTCATAAAAATCATCTATTTCAAAAAATTAGATACAAAAACAGTTACTTTTGTGACTGAAAACAATTAACTCAATATTGTTCATAGTTGTTCCCTTCCCCCCATCCTTCCAAAGAGAATATCTAGTCCAATTTTCTTCTTCCTTCCTTAAATTAAAGAAGAATAATTATGCCTTGTGGAGAGCTGCTAGGTACATTTACATAATAAAGAATCTGGGACAGAAAAGAAAAAGGAAAAAAAGCTAGCGGAGGAGGGAGTTTCTGAGGAGTGTTGCAGGTCTACAAAGGAATGGAGGTTGCAAGAAGGAAGAAAAATTTTATTAGTGTTGTGTTTGGAAACACTTCACACTTTTAAGACATGAAGTAAAGACTTTGAACTATTTGATGGAACTTTTGATTATTGGACTCTATTCCTTTGATCATAACACTGTTTTCAGATTGAACTATCAGCTCTAGGATTTACAAAAGTAGTTTTTATAAGGAGTAGAGTTTTTACATCTTCAGTAACTAATTTTTGCTCAGTAGAAAGTCTCATTAATCTAGGATTTTATTTATTATCTTGCGTATTTTGTTAATGTTACCTGAGAATAATAAATTGGCTCATCGAAATTAACGGCAATAATTTATTTGCACTTCTATCTACACACTCAGAAGTATTTCAACTGTACTATCACCTTTGAACTTGACTTTGCAATTTTGCTTACAGCAGAGGTTATAGTTATCAAAAGAAGAAAATCAAAGGTATACTACAAAGCCTCTCAGTACTCTGCTACTCAGTGCTTTGCACTCAGCTAGTGGGAGTCCCCATAAAGCCAATAATGCTCCCAACTTAATAAATTGTTTTATATTCACATTGAGCTCTATGATACCTGACACTAGGAGAAATGCTTAGTTTTGGAAAAGTTTTTGTGATAGGAAAAATGCTGCCTTGGAATGGAATTAGGCCAAAAGGGTCAGCAAGAAGAGATGAAGTCAAGGATAATGTTAAGAATGGCATGAAGGCCAGTCAGAAGGGTATTTCAATAATCCAGGTATGAGCAGTGAAGGCCTGAATAATAATGGTGTTTGTGTGAATGGGCTAAAAGGGGAAGTTTTTACATAATAAAGAATAGCAAGTAACTAATGATTATAGTGGGAGAAAGTCTAGAAAAAATTTTAAGAAATGCAAATATTGTAGCCTGGGAAATGAAGAATATGGTAGCCCCGTTGATAGACATTTTTTATGTTAAATTAGAAGACTCTTGCCCCAAGCTTCCTTTTTGGTATTCCATACCTAAGTATCTAAAAGGAGGAAACACTATGAAATCATGCATACTTTTTTTATAGAAATGACTTATAATTTAGATTCCAAATTTTGAAAAAGCAAATAATAGAACCACTAAAAATATTCACTACTGCATAAAGAAGCAAAAATTGATTGAACAATAGTAGTAGTCATGGTTACCTGCATGCCATCACCACACTATGATTATACAATTCATTCCTTTGAATAACACAATTATAGCCTAACATAATACAAAATAATCTCACAACAAAGATACGAAAAAACCTCAGAAACTATTTAAATCAACAAAGCCCACACTTCATAATATAAACTCGCATTCCCTATATGAGTAATTCAACTGCTCTATATGCATCCCCTTCATTTTATGATCACATTTCATATAATAATGGCTAAATTATTCATGGGAGCCCAAAGTTTAAAAAGTATTTTTCTGAAAAGATATAACCAAATTCAGAAGAGAAGCAAAAAATTCACCCTTTCCTAAATAGGTGAGTTTTATAACATCAAATGTTTTAATGAATGATGGTTAAGTGTTATTTATAGATCATTTAATTTTCATTGATTAGCTTTTCCTAATACATTTTAAAATCTCTAAAGAGTTATTACCAATGTCAAGTCCACCAATCTTTGCCTACCATAAAAGTAAATTTCGATTTGTTTTAATGTCCTTTTTTTAGATTATTCAGTATTGCATTTTCATATTATATTGTAAAATTCCTCTCATCTTGTTAGTTACTTGATAATATACAAATTTATGCATGAAGCTCTCTTTTCACAATGACCACAAAAAATTGCTCCTCCTGAGACTATGATTTTCAAAGGTAATCAGAGTGGACTCTACCACAAGTTTAAAGAGAACTGATATGATTGAATTGGCACCCTAAAGGGGTGGGTTTTATCAATGTGATTGGTATTGTGGATATGAAAAGAAAACACTATTTATAAGTTGAATAATTGCATTAAATTTGTGGGGCAGGGGTAGCTTAATACAAGATGTAGCATGAGGTACTCAAAAGAGCACTTGGCTTTGAATCTGAAAATCTATATTCCATTCTGATTCTGACACCCATTTGACTTTGGGCAAGTCACTTAACTACTTTGAGCCTTAGTTTCTTCAAAGAATAAATTGACAGAGTTGATGCTAAATAACTCATTCTGATACTAAAATGTTATAATTGAAAGTAATTCTGTATATTGGTTACCTAGCTCTTCAGTTTCTAGGAACTGCATCTAAAAGTTTTGCCAATATCTTCTTTCTGCCTGTTTGTCTCAGTTCTTACACGCATTGGGCAAGTTCCAGACCACAAATTATCCCACTGAGCATTTTGAATATGGCAAAGTGATGCATACTCTTCCAAAATATCTGCACAATGTCCAGAAAAACAACTAATGGTATCATTTGGGCTCTCCAAAATTAAATGTCAGGGCTAAATCTGCAGTGACTTATTCCTGTATTCAGCCATGGCTCTTTATCCTTTGGAGAACTATGTTACATTGCTGCATTTAAAGAAGCTAATGAACCTCAGAATAAATCATATACCCCCCTTCTGTGCTTTTATAGTCTAGGCAAACTTTCCCAGAAATAGTTAGCTATTATTCTGCAAACGGACTTGAAATGCATCTAAGGGTATATCCACTTATCATAACCCTGGCCTCTGAAAATTGGTAAGGATTTTGAAAAAAGTACATGAAGCAGTGTGAAAGCGATTGTAGTTGGTGACCTTGTGCAATAACTATGCCTCAAATCACCACTGCAGATTCCTTCAGAATTATACTGAATTCACATTCAAGAGTTGAGCTGACTTCTGTATCAGCATAGAGTCAAGCTGTGCCTATACAGAAAACAGTTTGATCAATTGATTTTTAATAGTTGGATTCATTCATCTCTACCTTTTTTTATTATATTGTTCCCAATAACACATTTGGCTTACTTTCCTTTTTTCTCGGCCAATTGTTTATTGTTCATAGAGCTAGCTTGAAGATATCCTTTAACATGAGATGAGAAGGCTACAGCTGTTTTGGGTCCTTGAATACCATATGAGGGCTTTTAAGTCTTTGAAAGGCAGTGTCAATAAAAGGTTAAGAACATGGCATTAGGAGGTGAACATTCCAGCCGCTTCTCTAGTAGTTAGAACAAGGGACTTTATCTTTTATATCATCACCTTTGTCATCTACAAAGTGTTTCCACAATAATTGTACCTACTCTATCGGTTTATGTTATAATTAAATGAGATAATGCACAATCCATGTAAAGTGCTTAACACAGGACCTGAACACAGGAAGTGCTTAATAATAAGGAAAGCAAGAGAAATGCAAACACATTACAGAGAAAAAAAAATGAGTTATAAAATATTAGATTTTGTACTTGAATTTCTGAAATAAGATTTGTAGCTGCTGTTCAATGTGAAGCTCAATAAATCTTTCTATGTTTACTTTCTAGGTTAATTAAATTAAGCACTAAAGTCAAATATTATGGTCCTATCTACACATTACACTCCAAAATCTTTTATGTTAGTTGTTTAAAAGTGCTTTAAATTTAAATATATTATCAAATTTGTACATTTTCAAATCCTAGTTTACATTCAGAGAAGTTGGCTATTGTGCCTGGTGATATATCAACCTCTTTATCTATAGAACAACAGTTTGTAACAGTACTTTTGAGTAAGAAGCTTTCGTCTCCTCCTTGTCTACAAATGAAATGGCTTATTTCCAAAATACCACTTCGTGTCAATGTAGAAATGGTCTCCTGATGTTTCGTGGTACACCTGCTAATCTTTCCTGGAATTAGCTGGCATATGGGGCTCACAGAGTAGCAATGTGCTTTCTGGGACACCATATGTATTTCACCCTTATGAGATGACACTGTGAGAATCTGCAGGACCCCAGAGAAGAGAAGTGACTTGCCCAAGGACACAGTAGGCTGTACCAGGATTGAGATCACCTGGGTTCTGGACCAGCCATCCTTCTCATCGCATCAGTCTTTTGCTGCTTCCTTTACACTTACAGATGCAAGTGTGAATTGATTCATCCTTGCAGAATACAAAGCAGTAATGATGCTCTCTTCCCATTTCATTTAAATGGGCAAAGCAGACCAGAGAAGTAGTCAATTATCTCCTTTCTTTTCTACCGCAGATGTCTCTAGAGTGTGTGAGGCTCTGTTAGAAGGGCATTTTCTCCTATTCCCCCTCCCTTCCCAAGAGTGTCATAGAGCTAGATTTAAGCAGATAACTCAGTTCACAGAGAGGCTCTCCAGAGGGACAAAGGAAAACAGAATTGGCCATAGGATCCTGTAAAGTGCTCCAGGAGCAAATAACTATGGAGTCTCTCTTTCAACTCACTCAATTACTGTGTTAACAATAGAAGATTGCTCCCTCTATAGAACTTAATAACTAAAAATTAGGAAAGGTCTTTTACGAGATACAATGTGTATCTTTCTTCAATTTAGATTGTGCATATCGTAGCTGTTTTAGGTTCTCAACAAATATTTGTTGAATGAAGGAGCAAATGCCTTTGCACTGTTAGCATTATGGGACTAATAGCCAGCACTGAATAGAAGTGTGTAGTCCCCTTATGACAACAACTACATTTGCACTGAAGTTTTCTTTATTGAGACTTTACCATTGGTTATGATATATGAAACTAATAGAACGCCAAATGCTACACTCAATTTATGTTACAGGAAGTAGAAAAAACAGGTAACTGTAATTAAACACGAGAAAATTTGGTGTGACTATTATTGATATAAAAATACTTTGAAGAATCAAATAACTCCTCGTACAATTAGCCAATATGGATATTCTTTAAAGAAATCTTTCATTTGCTTATCAAACATTTTTCAGTGCCAATTTTATGAAAGAAAATATGCTTAGTGCCTAACAGTCTCCACCCTTGAAGAGGTCACAAACTTGCAGACAGACAGATGCAGGAGCAAGCATTGTCTAGTGAAGAAGGGGCCTCACGAGACCTGTAAACACAACATCCTGGAAGCACAAGGAGGGAATGGTACTTGTGGGCTGTCATGGGAGGTTCCAGGGGAGGGAATTAGCAGAGACAAGGAGGAGTTTTCAGAAGAAAATAAAAAAGACATTGCAGGAAAGGAAAATGGAATGAATAAAGGCACAACAGTATGGACATGGATGATACACTTATGAATAACAAGTCTTTCAACAGGGAGGAAACATGTAGGGTATTTAGGAAAAGGATTGGATGATAAGATCATGCCTTGTTAGCAGTTTTGAATATTATCCTGTAAGAAATATGGAGACATACATTAATTTTAATCAAAAAGGGATGGTGGGATGGGAAGAAAGAATTATGTGTAATCTGTCCTCTCCTTCTCCTTTTATACCACAATTGCAAATCTCAATGACTTTTATTTTACCTGGACCCTTAAGGCTATTTTATAACTTGAGATACTTTGAAGTGAGAATTGACTGGAATTGATGACAGATCTAATGTGGTGGTAGGGAGGAGGGATCCTAAAAGAACATCATGGGAATTCTTGGGGGCATGGGTGTCACCATTAAAGAGATACAGATTATTCAGGAGTATAAAGAGTGCGCCTGTGTAGGATTTGGGGTAGAATATAACAAATTTGTTTGAGTCATCTGGTTATTGAAATAACTCAGGAACTTCCAGGAACTGGATAGAAATGATATGCCTAGAATGCAAGAACAAGTTTGGAGCCTGATGATGGAGTTTTAGGAGTCACTGGCATACAGACTGTGGCCAAATGTGTGATTATATAAGAAGAGAATTATAAAATAAGGAGAGAGGAGAATCTGAACTGGAATGCTGGAGAGTATTAAGCAGACAAAACAGGACCAAGTGAAATAATAGTATTGTGACACACAGAAAGAAGGCAGCCAAAGTCAACAGTAGCAATGCTACAGAGGACAAGTAGGTGAGACCATAGAGGATCTACTGGATTTTGCAAATTAGGAGCTAACTTTTGTTACCAAGACCTATTTTAGTACAGTGGTAGGCTGAGGTGTTAATGAAACTTCAGCAAGTGAAGGCAGGAAGTATAAAATTCTTCTGCAGAAAGTCTGTCCATGAGATGAAAGGGAGACCAGCAAGGTCTTTGGAATGGATGCCTTTTGATGCTGTTTTTCTCTTCAGAATTTAAAGGTTTATTTAGATTTTGTCAGGAAATTTGGGACCTATCTTTGGATCACCTCGCAGATGTGTGATCAAAACACTGACCCACTGAAATAACCAAATTATTTTCACATACCCTTCCACAATCCATTGCTTAATGATTTGCTGTTGTTGTACGTGAAGTATGAATCAATCATAATTAAAGATGATTATCTTGCCTAAAAGTAAAATGACTTTTAACAATGCATCTTTCCTCAAATCAGATACCCATATGTACCATAGTAGATAAAACTATATTTCTTAAAACTATATTTTAAGACAAGTATATTTTGAATCCAAATAACCTTAGCCACCACCCAGAAAACTTATCTACTTTTTCGTTTGTGTCATGTATATGAAAATATCATGAATTAGGACAGAATCAGTGAAAGGATATTCAGTAACAATTGTTGAGTAACAAATTGAGTAACAAATATTGAGTAACGATTGATGACCCTTTGAGTCCTCTTGGGACAACTGGCTTGTCTTAAATAGCCAATGTCATGCCAAGAGTCTTCTAGAACCTTGGATTCTTTCTTGGCAAATAACATATTTTCACTCTAATTGAAGGAAATGATGAGAGTATTGAATAGACAAGGGATTTCTCATTTATGCGATGAATATAAAAAAGATATTTTTAAAGTTACATATCACTGGGAGATGAAGTAAAGAATCTAGTTGTGAACAAATTTTCAAAGGGAATGGACTAAATAGAATTTTTAATTATGTGCCTAAAGAATTTATTTGGAAATAAACGTTTTATTTAGTAAGCAACTGTCAGAATATACACAGCAAAACTTCCCTTCTGGTTATCCCTTTGTAATATTTTTTTAATTGAATGTCAAAAATTAAACTTTTTATGAAAAGGAAAAACATTTTGATGTACTGATTCATTCATCCCCCGTTCTCCATTAAATGCTATTTTAATTTCAAACAGCTATTCAATTTTTTTTTTTTTTTTTTTTTTTGTGGGGAAGACCAGCCCTGAGCTAACATCCGTCACCAATCCTCCCCTTTTTTGCTGAGGAAGACTGGCCCTGGGCTAACATCTGTGCCCATCTTCCTCCACTTTATATGGGACGCCGCCACAGCGTGGCTGACAGGCAGTGCGTCGGCGGGCGCCCGGGATCCGAACCCACGAACCCTGGGCTGCCATGTGCGGACTAAACCGCTGCGCCACCGGGCGGCCCCCCTAGCTATTCAATTTTTACTTAAGAAAAATATCAACTATATGAGGCATCAGGCAATAAAAATGCTTTGATTGCAATTAATTTTTGTGTGCAGTAAATGAGAAATAGAATTCTTTATTGGAGAAATAATAATCAAAGCAGTAGATACTACAAAACAGGTTATGAAAAGTTCTTTAAACATGAATTGCCCTTGTCTACACTTGTCTCTTTCAATAGTTCAGATTATAAATCCAAGTGAAAAAAATCAATCAAAAGTGATTAATAGGGGCCAGCCCAGTAGTGTAGTGGTTAAGTTCACGTGCTCTGCTTTGGCAGCCCAGGGTTCTTGGGTTTGGATCCCTGGTGCCCACCTATGCACAGCTTGTCGAGCCATGCTGTGGCAGGCATCCCACATATAAAGTAGAGGAAGATGCCCAGATGTTAGCCCAGGGCCAGTATTCCTCAGCAAAGAGGAGGATTGACGATGGATGTTAGCTCAGGGCTAATCTTCCTCACCAAAAAAAAAGATTAATAAGTGAATTATGTTATTTTTCTCAAGTTCTAATATCTTCATTAAATATGAAAGTTTTTAGGCTAAAATAGAGACAGCAAGTTTACATACCATTGATATGGGACATCTCAGTACTAATATTATGAAATATTTACTATTTGCATAAGAACTTTTTGTTAAATTGTGCTGTGTTTAAATTTTATCAGTAAGGAACAGTCTAGTATGATTCTCTGAAAATAAACTGATAGTCTCAAAAGCACAAATTATTTGCTTTGTTGTAAAACTGATTGAAATCTTGTGATTTCTCCATATCAAGTTACTCAAATAATGTTTTCAAGTCCTCTGTGGTAGGTTGAGAAATTAAGCACAGAAGACAGAATAAAGTAAACTTATGGTGAAGTACTAATAGCAAATGATTACTTCAGAAGAAGAAAATATCTCACAGCTTTCACATGTTTTCCTTAATGGTTAAACATATTTAACAAAATCTTGGTAATCTTATTGTAAAAGTCTTTTTACTCTTATTTTACTGAGAAATATTTGCAGCCAGCAGAGCTAATGCAGGCTCATTAAGGAAGCCACAGCACTCTCTGCATTAGGACTCTGCTCTGCATCCCTGCTTTTAGCCCAATTATCCCATATTGGGGGTTGAGGAAGGACTTTGTTCCTGCCTTCTGGTTCTCTTGACATTTTGTGTCTCTGTGACATTACCATCAATTTATCCAGGGTTTTTCAAAATTAACCAGTCATAAAGATCACGCTGGAGCTTCTTAAAATCAGATTTCTAGGCCCCTTCCTCAGGGGACTATGATTTACTCAGCTTAGGGTGGGTCTCCTGAATCTACCTTTTAACAAGTTGGTAAGGTCCTCCTTACCATGAGGCAAATTTGGAAATAATATCCACTCTTCTGTTCTTCTTATCTCCTGGGGATGCTCGCTCACAGCACTGTCATTTCAGTCCCTGGAATATTTTTTTCCTGTGCACATATCCGTCCAATCTTTCTTCCATCTTTCTTCTCATTTATGCATACTTGGGGCTGGCCCCTGTATGCTTTCATTTTGTAGGAGAAATCCCACTTCCCTTCTCTCTTCCAAATCCTCTGGGATTAGAGTACCTTCCCCCAAAGCTATGAGTTTTGTGGATAGGAAATGAGTAGAGGACTAGCTAGGATTATATGGACAGGGAGCATACTAGAAATAATAAATACTCAAAGCAGGAGGACAAGAGGAGAAAGATATGGGACAGAGCAGGGACGTGAGCTGGAAGAACACAAGTTTACAAAAGAGGGTGGAAACAAGGTTGTGGTCAGCAACATTACATGGAGGGCATAGTGCCTTGTGTCAGGTGAGGCTAAGGATGATAAAGGGGCAGACAGTCTGCTCCAGGAGGGATAGGCTAAAAGGGGCACTAAGACATGTACAAGAACAACTGTCATTCAAGGCAGAATATAAGAGATTCTCAAAAAAAATGAGAAAGTTACTAGCATTCTAAAGAGGGAGAGATCATAAATATTTGAGAGGATTAGGATCAACTTAATGACAACATGACATTTAATCTGAGTTCTGAAAGATGGGTCAAATTTTTAAAAGTGCAATAGGAGAGCAAGGTGTTTTGGCAGAGAGAATTAATAAATGGCTGAATGAATCAATCTGTGAAAACTGAAATGAATTGAAGCAAATATTAGTAACACAAATATAGCTTAACACTTCTTCTAGATAGGTGATTTTTTTCAGGTATCTGGGAGTCTGTTTCTGCCAGTGGAAATGACATTCCTGAAAGCAATACAGATGATGATGTCATACAAATATTCTACTCAGTTTCTAGAGATATACATGACATGCAAGCATAACGATTAAAAACAAAACTTTAGTTAATATCTAGAAACAAGGAACAACTTCCAGCAACCTCTTTAATAAGGATTCTGTTGTTCAAAAAAAAATCAGGTAGTAGTTTAAATAAAACTCCATGCCTTTTAAAGAAATGTTACAATTTTCTTTGAAGCCCTAAATGAAGCTGAACCACAGTTAGGAGAAGAAGATATGAAATTAATATATTTGTGAAATTCAATCATATCCCTTATTAACTGGATGTAATGATAACCACAAAATAAGGTGATCACTTTAAACAAATAAGAACATAGTAAAAAAAAAAACAGATGTTAATTTAATGGTTGATTAGATCATCCTTAAGGTATTTCCCAAATCTAGATCTAAGGTTGGGTGAAACAACCATTTTTTAATAGTTTGGGAGTATGGGGTAGTGGACCCTGGCTCACACTTTAGGCATTCCAAGTGTGTAATTGTAAGACATATTGCTTTTAAAAAGTTATGCAGAACATTTCTGAGAAAGAATTGCATTTAGTATGCTACAGCATGTCCAGTTTACTTACACACACACACACACACACACACCACGTGCACACAGCTTTGCCATGCCCATCTGTTGAGTCAAATGGAAGGAAACTATAGATATGGATATCTTCCAACCTAAATGTCATGGTAGCGAGGGCCTCAGTACTGGCTCAGTTTCCATCATCTTTGTACTTTACATCCACTATGTCAAGATTTTCAAATTCCCCTTGAGGCCATTCACATATGTTTGCTACTTAATAGAGTGCCGATTCATTTTTTTCTCATTCTATGTTGCCAATGTTTTAAATCATTTAATAAGAAAAAAGCCATATCACAGCTTTAAAGTAAACAGCATGTGATGACTAGACTCTTTATATAGGGCACAGAGTTTAAATGCCGCCAAATTTAAATTGTATTATTTCAGAACCTCCCATTCAGAGTTATCATGCAAAAGCACAACACATTGGTTCAGGTAGGCATTGAAAGGTAATGTTAACAGGTGATTAAAAAACCACTTGAGGGAGATAGATAACTGTGTCTGTACACTAATGTGTCAGAAGGATATTCCAAAAGCATTAAATATGAGGAAGAATTGCAATCAAGAGCCAGTAAACAGGAACAAAGTGAGAGAACATTCTAAGTATGAATACTAGCAATGGAGTGGCCCAGCAGAAATTAGTGCAATATTCTGCCCAAAGGATAAAAGGTTTAAGTTTAAATGATATGAGTTCATTTAGGCAGAAACATATCATGTAAGGTTACCGTTTCTATGCAGAAAATAGAGGAAGGAGGTACAAGATATTTTCTTTGAAAATGCACACAATTTGCTGTCAGAAAGACTTTCACTATTTCTCCTATTATTAACATCCCATTAGTACGGTACATTTGTAAAAATTAATGAACCAGTATTGATACATACTATCTACTAAAGGCCACAGTTTATTCCGGTTCCTTAGTCTTTACTTAATGCCCTTTGCTATTTCCAGATCCCATCCAGGATACCACATTACATTTAGCCGTCATGTTTTCTTAGATCATCTATGTTGTGACAGTTTCTCAGACTTTCCTTGTTTGGGATGACCTTGACAGTTTTGAGGATTGGTCAGGTATTTTGCAGGATGTTTCTCAACTGGGAACTGTCTGATGTTTTCCCATAGATGTAAATAGCCATCCTCATCACATATATAACAAAGGTGTATATAATCAACTTAATTTATCACTGCTAATGTTAAACCTTCTCACCTGGCTGAAAGTGTGTGTCCAATTTCTCTACTGTAAAGTTACTCTTTTCTTCCTCCTTCCCGTATTATACTCTCTGGAAGGAAGTCATGCACAGCCCAGACCTACGGAGTGGGCAGTTATGTTCCCCATCCTTGAGGGCTGAATATCTACATAATTATTTGGGATTCTACCGCACGAGAGATTTGTCTATTCTCTCATTTATTTCTTTATTCAATCATGTATTGCAATCATTATGGACTCATGGATATTTATTTTATACTTTGGGTTATAAGTCAACACTACTTTATAGATTTTGTTGCTCAGATTGTTCCAGTTTGGACATTGGAGCTATTTGAGTTGTGCCCTGTGTCTCTTTGACATATACTCATCAGTGTGGTATTTTTGAGCACTTCCTTGCTTTATGGAATAACAAGATGCTCCAGGATAATCTTGTATATTCCCTACCCAGCCCTAGAATCAGGCAATCAAGCATTTCTCTAATAATCCTTGGTTTCTTTTATTGGATAATGATATTATAAACCAATATATGGGTGCTAAGTGTGCTCATTGCTATTGGGGTGTTATTGCTTTCTAGGCCCACACAGCTGACAAAGCAAGATAATATATGTGTGTATACTAAACTGTGTGTATGTGTGTGTGTGTGTGTGTGTGTGTATATATATATATATATATATATATATATATATATATATACACATATACATTAACCTAATCATACTTCTCCCCTTGCTTATCTATAGTCTTCCACTCTGACAGTAAGAAATCTGGCTCCCACCACTTGCCATCCATTATTTACTTAATTGTTCCATTCCCTACCGATTCACTTTTAAATTTAGAGCCAAATCTTGTTGTTTCTAGAATTTTCACTGTGTGTAAATAGCATCTAACATATAATTTAAGAAGTTAAATAGAGATAGACCTTCCTTCATTCTCTTATGTCTATATCAGCAGCAACATGTTTTAAAAATCAAGCAAGTCATCTTGCTCTGAGGTTTGCTCCTGTCCTCATTTAGTTATATAACCAGTGGGACCAAAATTATGAATAGGTTATGTTCCAAATTTTTATCAGTCATTTGGAACTTGTGGCTTTCATTTAGTTATATAACCAGTGGGACCAAAATTATGAATAGGTTATGTTCCAAATTTTTATTAGTCATTTGGAACTTGTGGCTTTTGTTTTAATTGAAATAACTTTATAAATAATGGTATGGTTTCTAGGCTGGCCCACAAAGACCTATTTAACCCAGAATACAGTTGTAAGGGTGTATATCTGCAATTAAAAATAATAGAAAGTGATATTAGTAGGTAAAAAGGGAAAACATTAAAATAATTAAATAAGAAGTAGTGTATTAATCTTAGATATAGATACTTAGGCAAAGCAAGAAGGAATTGAGAGGAAGTCCATTAAATGCAGAGAAAACATCTGTGAAGGAGCGAACCAGCGTGGTGACTTCTAAGATTGCTGAAACACACAGGGTGGGGAGTAGAGTGGATTTTAATGATCCTGGACAGGCAAGCAGTGACTTAATTATAGTAGGCTTTATGTGCCATGCTAAGAAAATTGGATTTAAGTTTAGGCGCATGGGAAGCTAATAAAGAATTGTATGTAGAGTCATGCCATCATCTGACTTGTGTTTTAAAAACATTTCTCTGATGACAATCTTAAGGATAGATAAGAAAGGGGTAACAATGGAGACAGTATCAATTAGGGAAATATTGAAATGGTGAAAACAAGAGATGAAGGCTTGCACTAAGCGAGTAATCCAATAGTCTTGAGGAAGAGGAAGAGCAGTCAGGTATGAGAGATGATAAAGAGATAGACACTTGTTCTGTGACTAGGTGCTGTCACTAGGGTGAGGGAGGAATGAAGCTCTGTGATTTCCCTTTTATTGGTTTGAGAGATGAGGAAGTTAAAATGGCATCTGTTGGTGCCGTTAATCAAGACAGAGAATATGGTAGGAAGATAAGTTTGGATGAAAAAGTAATAAATACTTTAATAGCATGATTTCTACCAAAAGTAGTCTTATCTTTCAGTCATAATTCAAGTATTTTTGTAGCAATTTTTAGTGGGAGTGATTTCCTAAGATACCTGGCAGAAGATGGAAAACAGAGAAAGTACAGATGTGTTACAGAGAATTCATGTGTATTTATAAGAAAAGATTACCAGAGATGTACTTTCATAACTATAAGGAGTGCCAAACAGAAGAAATCAGTTGAAGACAGCATACAATGGATCTCCCTGAGAGGAAAGAAAGATAGTTGGACAGAGACCCATGGAGTCACCAGACCAGGCTCCAGACAGGAGTTGGCACCTTCAGTCCAACTGGAGGTGGGCGTATTTGGGATTTAGGGAGAGAATTGCCTAGGGGAAGAAATGTGCAATGGGTTGTTTCTTTGTAAAAATCAATCTTGAATAAGATGCATCTTTTTTATGATAGTGGAATAATATCACGGATCATTTTAGTTATAATTTCTGTTCAGAAAGCTTCCTAGAGATCTCCTTGGAATATAATATGATAAAATTAAAATCTTTCTTGCTAGTTAGATATCTATTATATGCTCCATAACTATACTGTATTCTATTTGTGATTTAAATTTCATAACTACTTATAATAATTTTTATAACATAGGTTCAATTTTCTAACCATTTAATCTCATCTCTGAGCCATCTATTCTTCCCACTTGCAAATCAAAGACCTTCCTCCTATGACACCTCTATCCTTCTTCTCTCATTCATTCTCCTACTGTTTGCCATACCTGTGGGTACAAGGATGATAGAACCGTAGCAATAGAAAAGCAGGTGATACGGCAAGGATCTCTGAAAATCTGAAGTTCCTAAAGGACTAGTCATCACTTAGTACCCTTTTTTCTTCCAGGAAACAAAACAAAATGAATGAAATTATCAACAAGAAAACTAATTTAGTCCAGACCATCAGATGTTTCTTCACATGTGTGTTAATTGACTCCAATCCAGAAGCTAGCATATAGGCTGGAATTAATTTTTATACTTTATTTCTTCTCTAGGCAAAATGGAGCCACAGGAAATTGATGAATAAGATAAGGTTTTATATACTTTTCCTATATTAACCTTATTATACTAATCAGTGTGATAAAAATAAATGAATGTGATTAAAACAAAGCAAAAAACAATTTCATGAGTGTTTTCAAGAAACTGTGGCATCAAATAGGTGATGAACCAATAAAGTTGGGACGATCTCTAAACAGAATCATTATTCCTGAAGGATAGTTTTAAAGACAGGAACATTCTAAGGTAGACTCCTGAAGTGTAGACTTGAGTCAGATATAATCTGAACAAATACAATAATAATATCTTAGTTGAAAGTTTTAACCAATGAAACAAAGCAGCCAACGACTACACTGATAACACTGAAAATATCCAAGGGAAAAGCTGAACATTTAGTTATCATTTGGAAACTTCCATGCCAACAAATATTGTCCACTTTTGAAACCAAACGTATTTATCCAGATATTGTTGAGGCCATGTAGACACATTTAAACAAACACAATAAAGCTTATGAATGATGTATGAGTTCATTAATTTATTAAAACTTTAGTGAGTCCAAATCTGTTATGGCAACTGAGACATGCACCAACCAAGCGAAAATACATCAGCAGTCTAATGGAAGAGACAAACATGTACACCAATAAAATGCAATACAATGCTTTTTTGAGTGTCATTCGTGTTAAGGAAAGGTTCCCTATCTCACTGTTTTGGGTAAATTAGAAATACTGTCCTAAATATAAAACTCAAAGGATGAATAGGAGTCTGTGGAGAAATAAAGATAGGAGTGGATTCTAAACAGAATTGAGATAGCAGGACTGATGGCACAGAGGCCTGACAGAGCTCAGTACGAGTGGGAATCGTGAGGAAAGTAATAAAGCTCATGCACAAGATATCAGTGAGACAAGATGGCTGACCACGAGACTGGAAATGTGGGTTAAGGACGGACTGTGGCAAGACATCGAACACCAAATTAAGAAGCTTAGTTTTTATCTTAGGGGATCCAAGCTCTAAGCATTTGAGAAATGATGTTGTACATTACAATTCTTTCACAGGGTCATCGTTTTTTTTGGTAGGTAACTGTGTGAGCAGTGTAAAAAACGCACTAAATGCTAAATATGGAGAAAAGTGTGGGAAAGAGATTTAGAAAACTTGGAAACCATGCACCTACAGCAAACGGCCTATTTCTCTGAGGCTGGGGCCACCAGGAGGATTGAGGAGAGAGACATTCCCTACAGTGCTAGAAACTAGCAGGTCCCTGTCTTGCCAGGTTTAAACATTGCTCCCACTTGGCTGTTGAAGCTTACATTAGACCATTGAAATTCAATGTAGCACAAAACATTACCTATTTTGAAAACTGTAGTGCTCTATTGACAAACCATGATATATAAAGACATAGGAGTACAGGGGGCACCTCAGTGACTGCCAAAGAAGCAAAGGGGAAGGGACCTGAAGGGTAGACTCGGAGATGTGCACTTTTGCTGCCCTTGCTTCAGTCAATGCAACTCTTTTGCTGTAGATTTTCATTTAATTTTACATACGGGGCTTCTGTTAAAGATTTTTATTGAAGAAATATTTCCATGGTTAGAAAACAAAATTGAAAACCAATGGTGTGCAAGGCCCATATTTTCCAAAGCAGAGTTTTTAAAAGTGTCCTTTATATATAATCTCCAAAGGATTCTTGATTCTAAGAGATTCATTTATTATCTAAATTAACTTTATGAAACACTTCTGGGTTGTAATCTTCTCATTTTTCCATGAACCATAACAGGTCTATAGACAACCTTTGGTAATGACAGCTTTAGCATAAGCAAAACATGTAGATCCCACTCCCCAGTATGATATTTACAGCATGCCCCAATAGTGAAGATCAGATGTTTGGAGTATGTTGCCTTCAATATCAAGATGCTTTCAGGAATGTTTTCTGGAAGTAGACTTCTCAGGTTTAAATTTTTGGCTTTGCCTTTATTAATTAATTTCGGGTAATTTAATTAATTTCTGTGTTACTGCAGTTGTCCTACCTATAAAATGTGGGTAATAATAGTATCTTCCACCTAGAGTGACTGCAAGGATTGAATGAGTTTATATGTGTAAAATATTCGGAGCAGTGCCTCTCTGGGGCAGGAGCTATATTATTGTTAGCTATTTTTATTGGTGTTATGGTAAGCCTCATTAAGAAATTGAGCCAGCTTTTGGACTTTCTTTATCAGCATCTGCTCAGACTAGTATACCATCTGGCAAGTTGTTTATTTGCTATTGTTTGTCTCTCCCTACTGTAATGTATGCTCCTTGAGAGTAGAAAGTTTCATCTATTTTGTTTGTTGTAGTATCATCAGCATTTAAAAGGGTGCTTGGAAAATAATAGAAACTCAATAAATATTTGTTGAATGAATAAATAAATTCTTATTCCACTGAACTAGAATAATTCAAGCATCCCTTCAATGCCTCGTGTGTTGATACTTTGATATTTACAGAGCCATAAAGCAATTCCAAAAATACCAAATGTAAGCAAGGGAGATATAAAACCTATTTATTTTCTCAGAGCTCAGGGCAGGTACAGCTTTAGACTCTCACATAGCAATTTGGGGGCTCGATAAAGGTTTTTCAATTTACTCCCACAAGACCATCCCTGTATCGCAAACAGAGCTGACTCAAGGGTCAAGAGGAGGAATGAGGCTTACTGCCCCCTCCAGGGTGTGCAGACCCTAGGATATATTTGAATACATGCTCTACTTTCTATGGCTACTATTCTCATCCATCACAAACTTTGGCATGTCTGTGTGTATGTGCCAGATGGAGGTATTCCACCGATATTAACTAAGTGCTACTGAGAGAGTTTAGTAATGTGTTTGTGTGTGTATGTGTGTATAGAAGAGGAGACAGGATGTCAGAGGACCTCATTTCACTGCACCTAAGGGCAGATATGCCTGATCGGACCCACTGCCTACAAGGAGAAAGGCTCTTTTCTTGTTTGTCCAATCAGGCTTTTGTTGAGCTGATTCACATCAAACTTAGAGAACAGGTAGGACAGAGAAAGGAGAGATTGATTCTATGACAAGGGACATGATGACACACTTGGAAATAGAAAACAAACTAGAAAATCTGGGGAAGCAGAGAGACATGTCTTTAAAAGAGAAGATTGGGCAGTGGTCTAGATGAAAGGAAATTTGGGGCCAGCATTTGGAGGGGTTTTGAAAAGTATGGCTGTGTGCAGTGTGGTGGAATGTTCCCTTTCCCATCTCTTCAAAACACTTTGGTAAAACTTAAGTTATTTTAAAAGATTTTGGAACTCCTGCTGGCAATCTTTGCAGACACGCCCTTGTAGAGCAGGTCATCATATAACAGCAGTATGACTGGGTTGTTTTGTTCCTGTTGCACATGATTGGTTTACATTGAAATTCTACTTCAAATGTTTTGTATCATCAATAAAATAAATATTTAGAAACAGTAACTTTGGATAGGGAAACAGAAGGTCTATAAGCTTTTAGGGATTTTTAAATTTTCTAGCTTTTTGACAACTTTAGCAAAATTGCTACCCCAAATTTTCTCTAAGAATTGGTCGATTTTTTGGAATTAGGTATCTAGAACCAAATTGATTGTAACTGGCATGAAATAATTTAAAAAACAATTTCACTTGCATGTTTTAATGTGTCAAAAGTGCATGAAATAAGTGCAGAGCCATCATCTTTGCACATGAAAGAGCTGCTATAGAAATAGGAAAAAAAATACTTTCTTATAATAATAGTAACACAATTTTACATAAACATCCTGTGTCATATCACATTGCAAAATTTTCTAGAACTGAGTGCATTAAGCAGAAAGCAGCTGAAAAAAAGAAATTTGTGGGGAAGAGTTAGCATATGATGAAAGAATTAAATCACTCATTTAAAGACATTAACTCAAGCACAGAAAAAATTAAGTCTAAGATTGTATTATTTATGATGAAATTCATGTAAGATGAAGAATCAATGAGGCAAAGTGATTTTATGTAGAAATTGTAACAGCATAGAAAAATACTTACAATATTAAGTGAATAAATCACTATACATATGTTATATGATCAGAAGAATGAAAAATCTACTTAAGAAGAAAGCCTAGAACAAACATCTAACATTACACTGACAGTGAAAGCTTTTGGGAGAGAGCCTAGATGATCCCTTGCTTCATTTCAAATTTTCTATTTTTCTCCATTGCTCAGAATAAACACTACTTAGTTTTACAATAAGAACAAATTCAATGGGCTGGCCCGGTGGTGTAGTTATTCAGTTCACGTGGTCTGCTTTAGTGGCATGAGATTCGCAGGTTCAGATCCTGGGTGGGGACCTGCGCACCCTCATCAAGCCATGCTGTGGTGGCATCCCACATAGAAAATGGAGGAAGATTGGCACAGATGTTAGCTCAGAGACAATCTTCCTCAAGCGAAAAGAGGAAGATTGACAATAGATGTTAGCTCAGGGTCAATCCTTCTCACCAATCAATCAATCGATAAAATCAAGTAAATGTTTTTAAAATGAATAAAATGGAGCCTGGCTCTGATAACTTCATTGCCTTTCTCAAAACGTTCTAGTGAGACCTTACATTTCTATTTGTAAATTACATAGATGTTCTAGCATGCATATAAGTTTTTACATGTTTGAAATGAGCAAACTCTTATTTCTGGTTGCTTTACTAGCACTTTTTTGGGGAGTGGGATGGTAAGCTTTGTAGGAATATTTGGGAGAGTACAACAATTCTGCCATATCTTTAGTGCAAGTAGGAACAATTCTTTTTGGATCATTGACCTTTTTCTTGTTCACTGAATTCTGCAGGCCAAGTAGCTAATAAAAAGGTAACATTTCATTTTACTGGTTCTAAATTAGCCAAATGTTCTTTTCTTTCACTTAATTTTTTTTGTTGTCAGTGTCAACCTAGTCTTATCCCCACTTTGAGAAATACTAATCTGATCCTCAAAGGTTTGGTAAGGCTAACATAATCTGGCTCAAATTTTCTGAACTTCAACATTCTTAGGAGAAGGTAATTCAAATGATTGATAGAATAATGAATAAACAAATTTATACAAAGAAAATAGTGTTACTTCTTTCATATCTTCTTCCTAATGGTAATAAAAACATTTAGTAAGAATAAAAGCAATATGTTTCCTATATTTTGAAAGCATTAGAATTAAATGCAAGGTTTCGTAATGGAAAAAGCACATATGTAAAGAATACCAAAAAGCTAAACATTTATAAACTAGCATTTTATAAGTAGTTCAGGCATTTCTTTATGTGTGCCATCTTCTTTTCATAAATCATGTGGCCTTTATAACACCACCAACAATTAAATACAACAAAGAAAATCATCCTTATTTTCACAAAGGTTTAAAAAGTGTAAATATTTTATCACTAGAATACTCTCCTCACAAGTTTCCATGAACTCTGAGAAGTACTGTTAAGGCTGTTATAATCAAAAGAGTTATACAAATCTCAAGGATTCATTTTCTGATTTAAAATAAGAAATTGTTTTAGGCAGAATTCTAAAAATGACTCACCAAGATTCAGTGCCCTAATCCCTGGGACTGTGAATATGTTGAGATCTCACACATTTGATTAGTTACCTTACATGGCAAAAGGGATTTGGCAGATGTAATTGAAGTTGCTGATCAGTTGACTTTGAGTTAATGAAAAAGGAGATTACCTGGTTGGGTCTAAAATAATCACATGTCCTATTTCAAAACAGAGAGTTTTCTCCTATGGGTGGCAGAAGAAGGAATCAGAGAATTTATTCATTGCTAAAGTAGATGGGGCCACAAGTTAAGGACCCAAGAAAGTCCTCTAAGAGTTGAGAGCAGTTCCTGGCCAACAGGTGGCAAGAACACAGAGACTTAAGTCCTGCAACCACAAGGAATTGAATTCCGTCAACAACTTGAATGAACTTGGAAACAGATTGTTTCCCAGAGCCTCTAGGTAAGAGTCCAGCAGGGCTGATACCTCTTGAGACCCTGAATGGAGCACTCAGTTGAGCTCACCCTGATTTCTGATCTACAGAACTATGAGATAATAATTGAGTGTTGTTTTAAGTATCTAAACTTGTGTTAATTTGTTAAGAGACCATAGTAAAATAATATAGAAATGTGGATTGTTTAAACCTGGATGGGACCTTAAAGAAATACATGATTCTCTCCTTAGTCCAAGGTATAAGAAAAGACAGCTAAGAGGGAGGTGACAGAGAAGATTAGGAGTGTTACAGAGCATTGTAAACAGAGAGAAAAAAAGTTATTATTTAATCACTGATATTCAAAATATGATTTTTAAGCAATATAACCTGCTTAAAACCAAACTTTTGGAGGAGGGAAAGAGTTTGAGAATTTTCTAAAATTCTTTAGCAACACTTAAAACATCAATGGCTAGGTCTCATGCTGGATTTTTTCCTATCCTGTCCATCCTCAAGCTTAACCCTGAAACTGGAATAGAAAGAAGGAAGAGCTTACATAGAGGAGGTAAAATAATGGCCAAGATCTTATGATCCCTTAGGATTGTGGGAGAATTAGGCAGATGCGGGAAATAAAGGTAAAGAGAAAGAAATGTCAGTGTTCTCATTTTTTCCCTCATTTTAGAAACATCATCTTCAGGATGCTCTATGTTTAGCTCTATGTTTCAGGGTTTGAATGAGAGGCACTCATGGATTGTGGCCCTATCATATGTGAGCCTGGTGGTGTGGAAAGTTGAAGCAAAAAGCCCTGATATTAGCACTCTGGACCCATTCTTGATTCCCACATTGTAGGATGGGGCCCTGGATCCTCTGAGAGTCTAAATGAAGAGCTTGGCTTAGAACCCTGCCAGACAGTCTGCTGGTGCAGAATCAGGTGCCCTAGCAGCAAAGCTGTGGGAGGGGTCCCCTATAAAAAGTCACAGAGTCAGGCCAATGCGGGCATCCACATCATCCATTGAGTCTGCTCCAGGAAGCTCCCAGAGGATCTTTGACTTCATTTGCAATGCTTGTATACTGCAAAAGGGGAACACATCCAGGACGGGCCCATCACATTGTAGGTCTGTACATTTATTATGACAATTTTCTGAGAGATGGAAATCAAGTGTCTTCAGAAGGGGTACTTTTTCCAATATATGTAAAGGCATCATAAGGCTAGCTGTGGCCTTGGCTTCTGCAGTCTCACCAAAATCACAAGAAAGAAACAAATCAGTGTTAAATAAACTTTTTGGAAGTTTCATTTCCTCTCCACCCCGAAGTTATAGAGCAAATAAATTATCAACCCCACTACTGTGAAGTAGATTGCTGGCATTACCCAGTCTAGTATTTCTTAATTTTTCTATTCCTATAAAGTCATTAGCTAGTAATAGCTTTATGATTTTCTATATTTCCATTATTATTTGGGTTTGATCATTCCTACTTTTGACCAAAGAACAATTGGCTAAAAAAAAAGTTAAAAAAAGAAAATTTCAAAATACACTTATCATAGCCATGGCTTAGTATAAACACTGGTATGATAGGGTTCAAAAAGTAAGGGCTGATATGCATCAAAAATAATATGGGTAGATGGATGGATATTAAGATGAACAGAACAATAGATATATGATAAAGCTAATAGAGTAAAACTGTAAATGGTAGAATTTAGATGGTGAGTATAGGGGTGCTCACTGGAAAATCTTTCAATTTTGCTCTGTGTTTGAATATGTTCACACAAAAATGCTGGAAAAATTGAGATCAAATAGTAGCAATATCTGGGAGACAATGCGGTGTATTAGTGGAAATGTGAGTTTTAGAATCAGAGGAACCTCACCTTCCGAAATTTATTTAATCTGAGCCTCAATTTTTTTTCTGAGCACTAAAATAATAGTGCTTGCCTGAAAGGATTGCTGTGAGGACTAAATGAGATAATATGTATAAAGAGTTTAACATAGGGAAATTACTATCTACCTTTCTTTCTATCTATCTATCTATATAATTCACATATTTGGAAAATAATACAGCACACCTTTAAAAAAAATCCAAAGACCTAAAAAAATTCATAATAATTATTTAATTAAATCTCATGGTTCCCATGATCTGCTCAAGAAAATCATACTTCTACAATAGATATTCTAATAAATATCAAGGTTTTAGAACATTGGAAAATATTCATTATACATTTGTTAAATGAAAAGAGTAAGTTATAAAACTGTATATATTATACCATCTTAATATTTTTTAAATACTAGAAAGGTGGAAAACTAAATAATAATAGTTATCACTGGCTGGAACCATTACAGATGATTTATATTCTTTTCACTTTTCTGAATTATCCAAATTTGCTAATATGAAATTGTGTTATGTTCATAATAAAAATTATAGATAGAAGATTGATAGATGAGATAGAAAGAGAGAGGTAAGAATAATGTCAAACTTCCGTGTACTATCATCCCTAAGAGGGAAGATTAGGGAGAAGAAAGAATGAGGAAGAATGAAAGGTCAAATGACCAGTTTTAGGTTTTCCAGCAATTGTCTTAATTAGGGCTCTAGTTTCAATATATCCATGATGTTAGATCATTAATTAGTGGTTTGTTTTGTTTTTGGACGGTTCATGTCAATACTGCTTTGATTTCTTTCCACAAAGGAGCAAAATTGTAGGTTATCTCCAGATATCAGGCAAATGACCACTGGAGGCATCTGCCTAGAGCTGTGGCCATAGTCTAAAACATCAGAGGAGAGGAGGGATTGCATTCTTGACCATTCTTCTTGCATGGCTGCGCTGTCTGAACATACTGTGGCCCCTGGGTGGAGCAACCAGAGCCACAGCTCTGACTATTTCCTGAGCTAATCCATGTTTAGTTTTAAAATTTTCACAGTTTTTCTGTGCCCCTGATGGAGGGGCACTAATGCAGAGGCCAAGGTGACCCAATGTTCAGTCATCTTATTCATGGGCAATGCATGCTGAGGTTTACTCACTCTTGATATGAAAAAAGTAAAGTTTCCTTTGAAATTACCTATTGCAATGGTTGACTCCCCTGAAGATTCAGTAAAACCTGGGGAACTTATAACTGAATCAGAATCTTTGAGGGTGGGACTTAGGCATCGGGATTTTGTAAAAGTTCCCCAGGATATTTTAAGATACACTTAAAGTTGGAAACCACAGACTTAATGGGAGGTCTACTCATGTGTATATATAGAGAAAGCACTATTAATCCTTATTGTGTGAACTGGTGCTAAAAGCTTTCTTCTCCTGCTTCCCCAAGTTTCCTTTAGTTGTACACTTATATCAACTTTCCTTCTTCCTATAGAGATAAACTTCTTTATCTTGTGTCATTCTTATTTTCTGCAGTTGCAAAAATCACATTTTCAAGGAGATTTAATCAGTCAATCAATCAATTTCTAAAGCTCCACAGCATTTTGTTGTTGTTGTTTTTCAAGAATACTGAACGTGGTAATAAAATAATTCCTTGTGATTGACATAATTCCTTTTGAAAGATTAGCTGTGGACTTTCTATTCCCCTTGTCTGATCACTACTCCTTTTATTATATAAAACTTTACAATAACTCTTGCTATAATTAAGCATTTACACTGTATAAACATCAGTGAATGCATAATGCTCTTTGCCTATTTGACAATGATGTTTAAACTATATGCTCCCATATCAAGTATCATTATATACAAAAAAGAGCAGCAAATCTGTCTCTTGCTGACAAACAATTCAGACAATAACTCTGAACATCCAAATCTCTACATTTTCAAAAGAGCAAGTAAAGCTTTGATCTCTCCCTGATGACACTTTATTTTCATTCCATATCTCATTTGTTTGTCATTTGAATCCATACTTTCTTGATATAGAGAGTTTTTCTCTTTTTCTTTTTTATCAGTGGTAAGGAGGTTTTTAGTGTGCTCTTATTCTTTAGGCTACAAACAAATTTTGTTTGAAACAATAATAAGAACTGTGTTCTCATAATAAAATTTAAGTATGGAAAGAGAGACTAATGATTCTTGATGAAACCAGACTGCTGATGTTTATTATGTCCCTATCAGGTGGCATCCGGAAAGGTGTTAGGTTTTTAAGCAATGCAAAGACATACGGACACAGTTGATTTCTTTCTTGAGCTTGGAGTCCAGCTTGGGAGATAAACCTCACACTTGAAGAAAAAGTAATAATATAAATTTATACAAACCAAGCTCTAGCATGTGCACTCTGAAATAAGCGAGGTCATGTGGCTGTTGTGGTTAGGATATGCTTGATTGCTTTATGAAGGGAGCTAGAGTTGAAAGATATTTTGAAAGAAATACAAAACTTATTGATAAGGAAAACAATGTCATACAAGTGTAATAGTCCAGCAGTTAAGGGTTATGCAAGTAACCAATCTTACCTGAAAAGCACAAAAAAAGCAAACTATATTACATAGAGCTATTGATAGAGGATTTTGAATAATAGACTCCAAGGGAAAGAATGATTCAAATTGCTTCAAGCTAAGGAATTATCACCATTATTTCAAAAATTGATTTACTTGGAAATGAGGAACTATAAAAAGAAATTTAACTGCTTATTTAGTAAATAAACCAATCTTATGGGAAAAGCATGAAAAATAGCAAAATATATTACATAGAGCCATTTGATGGAGGATTTTGAACAGTAGACTCCAAGGAAAGGAATGACTCAAATTGCCTCAAGTTAAGGAATTACCACCATTATTTAAAAACTGATTTACCTGCAAATGAGGTACTGTAAAAAAACAAAGGTTTAACTGTATATTTGGTAAGTAGTTCAGCTTTGTTCAACTTTGTTAGCTTTGGGCCCACTCTTCTTTTGTAGGATAAAATAGACCTGACATAGGGTCTCAAGGTCCAGAACTAAGTTTAGGGATAGAAGAGAAGATGGACACTCAAGGATCCAAAAATAGATCATGATGAAGGCAAATGTAGACCGGTATCTAAGGTGAGTCAGAGGTGACTGCCAGAGGAGGTACATCAGCTAAAAAGGAAACTAAGGGTGGGGGCAAACGTGAAAAGTATTGTAAGACTTAATGTCAGCAACAGGGAAGAGAGCAAGCTACAGAGCAGGTAAGGTGAAAGAGGGCTGCAATTTGTTTATGTACTGGGGTCCCTGGAGTTTATTTTTACTCAACACATGGTTTTTAGTGTACTAGGTGAAGTGAAATGCTCAGCGTTTGTGTAGGCAGTAAGATATAAGCACTTTGGGAGGGCATGCAGTTTTACTTTTTTGGATAAAAAGCTGAACACAGCAAAAGTAAGAAAATAGAGCGGTATTACTTGTGCTGTGGGGATGAAGGAAGTTCTACAATTACTAAAACTAAGGTGAATCACAAATCATCAATAGTCACTAGCTCCATCTTGCTCTAAAGAGGTTGAAGGTATGAAAGGAAATAAATTAAAGTGAAGATGTTAGAAAATAATTACTGTTGGAATAGGACTAGAAAAAAGACAGAAGAAATTTAAACAATTAGCCAGTCTGTCTTGGCTCCATTGCTTTGAATATTACATTAATATATTTTACGACTATTAGAGACTTCATGTTTTCCAGAACTTGCATATGCCCAGCTAGCATTTTATAAGTGGAGGACCCATCCAAAGGAATAAATTATTGGAAATTATCTTTCCAGTTATGTGGGAATATTTGAGGCACAGGGTACATCTTTCTGAAGGAATAGTTAGGTTTATTGGTTTCTATTAGAAGAAAGTGTATCTTCCCATAATGGTATTGTTTTCATCTGAATTTACTTCTGCTTCCACTCCATTAATCTTGGCCTGTATGCAATCATTTTCTCAATGAGGAAGAATCAATAGATGCCAAGAATCAATAGATGGCGGGCATAGAACATTTTTATACTGCAAAAGGGCTTGTGATTCCTGTGCCTGTTACAATCTTCTAGTATTTCTGATTCTTGCTCTCTATATAAGGCATATCAGTTCACATCTTTCCATTAAAAAAGGATCTAACATTTTTAGAGGTTGAATTTTTGTGCTTCTTACTTTTTCTGTAATGGCGGTCTTACTAAGCCAATGATGTAAGGGTAACTAACTCATACACGAATCGACCATGAAGGAGCTTCTGCTGTGTGTTGTATACAGAAGGCCCTGCAAACGAGAGGGATCATTAGACTCCCCTCACTGCCCTTCCTACCATTTTCACTGTGGCCTTGAAACTCAGACAGGCAGTTCTCTCCTTCTAGTCCACAGACTACTGCCAAGCAGAGTCCATGGGAAAAAGGGCATGATGAGGGTAGTGTCTTGAATTTTTAAAGACAAATAAATTTATATTTTCAAAGTTACACCCTTTCCACACTTTAGTTTCAGAATATCTTGAAAAATAAACAAAACATAGAGGTATTGGGAAATTGAGGAAGGTGACGGTGTCACACGCTTTTATAGTCAGAGACCAAAAGAAAGTTAATCCCTTTAGCAATGAGCACAGTGCTATGTACACAGCAGGTGGCAAATGCATGTGTTGAACTGAATTCCTAGTAGGAAAAGTAAAGTGGTGGGGGAATCTGTGTGATCTTGGGGAAAACAAGTTCTTCCTATATTGACTTTCTGCCTCCACATATCAGAAATAAAGAGAAAATGATATACCCCCTAAATAAACAAATATATCCATCTTCATAAAATGACAGAGATAATGGATGGTCATTTTTTTTCTTTTGGTTAAACAAACACAAATGTTTATTTGCATAGCAATATAAAAATCCAATTTCCAATATTTTTTGGAAATGTATCAGTCCATTAATCCATATACTGTAAACCACTACTATAGACTATAGGATAGTCAAACATCTCAAACATCTCAAAGAACAACAAAAGTTTAATATTATAAAACTTTAAGTACTCATCTTAACAGTCAAGTGAAAACTGTGAATGAAGGTAAAGGGTTTCTCTGCTACATTTAAAACCATTTCAACATCAGGTTAAGTTCAAGGCAGCCATTTATTGTATGCGTACCATTCCAGGGGATATATATATATATATACACATATACACATTTCCTGTCCTCAAAACAATCACCTTCTAATCAAGGAGATGAACATGCAATGGAAAATTGCAATAAAACTTTTAAGTATTTTTTTAAAATGCTTTTAAATTAAAGTTGTTTTTTAAAAATGCTTATAGGAATTTAGAAGAGTAAAATCCTGCCTACTTGCTATGGAAAGCATAGCAGAGGGGTACATTGGCTTGAGTCATTTAGCTCCAGAAAGCTGACCTGGAGTGTAATGGTCAAGGATTTTGCCACTGGCTCTGCCTATTGCTTTGCACCATTACTTGTGTTTGGACCACTCATAAAGTCAGAGGGAAAAAGGGCTACTCAGAAGTCTGGTATGAACACATGAGAAAGAGCCAAAGTTAGAGGATTACACAGAATGAATGTGCTTCTATTAAATATTAACTATAAAAATGATAATGATACAACATAGCCAATGGTGTCCCGGGTCTGAGAACAGAACTGAGTTGACATATCAGCAAAAAACAATCATAGTGTTACAAGGCATTGAAAAGTACTAACATCTGCAACATGAAGAGTTAGACTTCTCCATTAAGAAGAAATGATTGCCTTGTTCTAAAACATAAGCTGCTGCCAGACATACTTACTTTTATGTGAAATTCCTACAGACTTAAACTTACACAAATTTGAGCAGATAGGTCCAAATAATTCCTAAGAACACACGTCTGCATATCTCTGTGCTAGAGTAGAGGCTGCATGGTGAAGTGGGAAAGCGTGGACCTGAAAGTCAGACAAACCTATCCTTGGATTTAACTTACTAGTTAGAGGACCTTCAGTAAGTTATTTCCCTTTAGGTATCTCATTTGGAAAATGCAGATAATAATACCCTCTTCATAGGAGTTTTATGAGGATTAAACAAGCTATTGTTATGTAACCCAGAATGTTAAAATTGCAATTTTCCCTGAGGTGCTAAGATCTGTTAGATATGGCATACCAAAGTAAGACGCATGACCAAATAATAAATTTGCAATGTAGGTAACCAAGAATCAATTTCAGAAACCCCTCAGGAAAACTTGAGCCGGATGGAGATCAAAATAAAGAATGCTGGCCAACAAAAATATAATGTGAGTCATATATGTAATTTTAAAGTTTCTAGTACTCACATTAAAAATAGTAAAAATCAAAGGTGAAAGTAATTTTAATAATATATTTTATTTAACTCCTTATCATTAAGATATTAGCATTTCAACATATAATCAATGTAAAAATTATAAATGTGATATGTTGCCTGTTTTTTATACTTAGTCTTTGAAATCTGGTGTGTATTCTATACTTATAGCACATCTCAATGCAGAGTACATTTCATGTGCTTGATAATACCAAGTGACTATGGCTGCAGCGTCAGACCATGTAGTTGTAAACACAGTAGTTCTCAAAGTGCGATTCCTTGACTAGTGGCATGAGCATTACCTGGGAACTTGGCTAGAAGTGCAAATTCTCAAACCCTATCCCAGATCTATTGAATCAGAAACTCTGGAGGTGGGACCAACCTAGCATTTTGTATTTTAACAAGCTCTCCAGATGATTATAATGCCCACTAAAGTTTGAGCGCCACTAGTCTAGAAAAGCACAGTTCTCAAATGTTAATATGGATACATATCACTTGAGGATCTTGTTAAGTATGGAATTTGATTCAGTAAGTCTCATGTGGGACCTGAGCTGCTTCACTTCTAACAAGCTTCCATTAATGTGGAGGCTGTTGGTCCAGATGACACTCAGAGTGCTAAGGAAATGTGCCGTGGTGCTCAACCCTGATGCAACTCCCAGGGTTGAGAACCACAGGTCTAGAATCTGAAAGACGGTGAGGAGAGTTTTATGAGACAGATTATTGGAGAGAGATCTGCAAGTCCCATCCCTTCCCTCAAGGCAGGCTAGAGTGTTACTTCTTTCACCTAGAGCCTAGCAAGAGGGATTTTAAGAGGACCACTTGAAAAGTTTGAGATGTTTCTTCTGAAGGTTGGAGGACTCGGGGATCTGTCATCAGATCCCCTCAGGATATCTGGTAAGCAAGAGTGATGGCAGTGAGTTACTCTGGCAGCAGAGTCAAGGTGGGTTGTGCTGTGTCTAGGAATAAATTCCCTCTTAAGGTGGGTAAATGGATGTCTGTGGGTTTCCTGTGGTCCAAACGTGAACCCAACAGGAAAGAAAGCAACCTCCAAACTTTTTAAGTCCTAAGCAAGAGGATGACATGAAAGGTGCAAGAGGATTTCACAGCCAGAGCCCGGGTTTAACTGAGCAGGGAAAACTTTGAGTTGGTGGAGGATGGCTAGCGAGCGAAGAGTCCTAGCACAGATCTGGGAGTTAGAGCTGCAGGGGCCCTGCAGGGGAGCCTCCAACAAGTCCATGATAGCACACATGAGGGAAAGAATCAGCTTGAATATTTTAAACAGTATAAAAGAGTCTACATTTTATTCATATATGATATGTATTTCTATATCTATAAAATCTGTTTTATTTTATATTCATGTTTATTATTTTTAATATTTTTATAGGCCCAGAGAGTTCAACGAAGAAACAGCCCTGAACTTCTTTCCTTCAGGCCCTCCATTCCAACCTGGGAAGGCTCTGGAATGGCAGTTAGCAGGTGGGGAGAAGGTGAGGGAGAGAGGACCGTATGCCCGCTCCCACTGCAGGAAGCCCTATGTGGGGAGGGGAGATCATGTGACAATAATCATTAATCTTTGAATTACTGTCAGAAAGTAGACATTCAATCTTCAGAACTGTACTATGATTGTGACTTAAAGTAAATCCAAGGCTTTATTATTTCTAAGAAAGTCCAGAAAAGTCATGAACTTGTCACTGTTTTCTTATAGGAAGAGGAGAAGGGCTGTGAGGAATAAAAGAAGAGCATCACTATCATGATGGTATCTTGTGAATCCTGATTATTCAATACAAAGACTGCGCATTGTATAAAGTCCTGTATGCACTATCCTCACATTTCTTTTCTTCAAATAAACAAAGTCTAGGTGAAAAAAACACCCACTAATCATTAAGTCAATTACAAATAAAAGTCAGATCCTAGAAGTATCACTGAAATTTATTGTGGTATCATGAATTGTGAATAAAATATACATTTTCTCCCAAGATGAAGAGAGTAGGTTACCATAGCATGAAAGGTGCAAATTATTTATTCTGAAGTCTCCTGTTAACTGCATATCTGCATTTTATAGCTTTGAGTCAATAACTTTTTTTCTTAAAAAAGAAAAAATTCCATTTAAAATTGTCCTAGAAAAGAACACTGCCTGCCAGGAAATTAAAAAGCACAATTAAATAGATTTGCAGGTCTTATTGATGCATGTTGGTTTTTGATCAAAACATATCATCCTCCATGTTTAAAATGAAAAAAAAGATACATAAGAAATTATACCAGGATTGACCTGTTTTCCCTGAACATATTTTTGTGGCTTTTGATTCCTATTATTTGGCTCACTCTGAAGTGAGCCAGCCTGGTGTCATCCATCATGCACTAAACCTTATTCACAAGGATACAAGGCCCCTCCCTAGAGAAGATAACTGTACATTGTTAAAAGACACGATGGATTACAATATCTGCAAAAAAAACCCTCCACACCATTTCAATGAATACTTGACATTGGTATCATCTGAGAAGCCACTGCTGTGGGAATAAAGACTGGAAAATTTTTTTCAGGAGAAAAGCATTAAAATACCAATAGTTATTTCAATACTCAATCAATAGTTTGTATTAATCTCTTGCTGTGGGGTATCTGTAGGCCATTCATGTCTCTGGAAGATATATTTATCTCTTAGAAATTATGAAATAAGTATAGTAACACAGTCTCATATCACATAATAAGCCCTGGTTAACCTAGAATTTCATAGAAATTCGACCTGCAAGTCTAATTATCACTCATAACACTATTTTACTCAACTATATCTTCTTTCCCCAACACATCTCCTCCTTTCGATCTAAGGTCGTGTATACTACTAGTAAGGAGAATTATAGAGGCCTTGGAGGTTCTGATTTGGTGGGGCTGGGGGTGGGCTCTATCTCAGGCTTCCACTCTGGAGGCTTTTTTTTTTTTTTTGCAGGGTAAGATTCACCCTAAGCTAACATCTGCTGCCAATCCTCCTCCTTTCTTCTTCTTCCCACCCCGCCTCCCCAGGCAAAGCCCCAGTACATAGTTGTAAGTTCTTCTGGTTCTTCTATGTGAGCCGCCACAACAGCGTGGCTACTGACAGATGAGTGGTGTGGTTCCGCACCCAGAACCGAACCGGGGCCGCTGAAGCAGAGCGCTCGGACCTTTAACCGCGAGGCCATCAGGGCTGGCTCCGGAGGATCTGATTTTTGTCCAACTCAGCAGTCTTCAAATATTGTTGACATCATCAATTCTAACCAAATATTTTTAAAATGACAATAAGTTCCAAAGATGATTAAATTATAATCTAAAAGTATCCTCGTAAATCAATATCTTCTATTTTTAAAAGAATGTTATATTTTCTGGTTGAATGTGTGTTTTTGAAAAACTGCTCATGAACAGGGGATGTGTTTTCAATCGTACCCTCCCACTGGTATTTATGAAGTGCCTATGCTGCCAGGCAGGCACCAGGTTGGAGCCTGGGAAAAAAAATGATGACTGAAACCAAACTTCCTGACCTGAGAAAGCTGACAATTTAGGAAGAAAGTCTGACAAGTAAATACATAATTCACAGTAAAACAAGTTAGGTATTGTTATCAAAAGGTGAATAACAGGCTATTTTAACACAGAGCTTGGAACAATTAACATCGCCCGGAGAAACTGGAAACAGTTTCAAAAGAGAAAACATTTTAAGATGGAGAGAAATGAGATCGTACAGGTAGATTGGAGCACGTTTGTGGTATACAAGTGATTGAAAAATGGAGAAAAAACACACAATTCAAATTCCATTTTTGCTGAAGCTTTAGGCTTGGTGTCATCACTGAGCACAGTGCTGGCCACGTAGTAGCTTCTCAACAAATACTTGATGACTGGATGATTCCAGAGGAAGGAGGATGAGGGAACACTGATTTCTCCACCTGTGCTTGTATTCATTCACCAAATTTGACCTCCTTTAAAAAAACCTACAGCTCTGAATTCAAAGCTCTAGTGAACTAGGAAAGAGGTAAAAGATAAACCAGGTGAGAGAGTGAAAGGAGTTCTATCTAATCTCTTCTACTTCAGGCCCCCAAAGTATCCCTTTAATTTAATTAATGCTGAGTGTGTCCTCACAGAGTCAAAGCACATGCTCCTAGGAAAAAAATTCTAGTGCAACACAGTTTCCATTTAAAACAGAATAAAAGGATAATATGAAAAACATGTATCTAGAGTTTAATTTTAAAATATGTATAAAAGGAATACAGGCAGAAGAGGCAAATAGAAAAATGGGAATAATTATGCCAGTGAAACCAATAATATTATTCTTAACTTACAGCTATGTGGCCCAGGAGCTATGAATTTTCTCTGCATATCTCAAAAGCTTTAAAGAACGGTGATTTCAGAAGTCAAAGTCTCCTGCTTTACTCTTCAGAGAATTATTACTTTAGAGAACTGAAAGGGTAAAGGATAAGTATGTCTTTCATAGTATACCTTACAAACTGTATAAGACTGAAAGAATGATCATATCTCTGTTAGCGTTTGGCACATCATATTAAAATTTATATCTGTTTATCATCAAGGGCTATGTTATCCAGTTTTGTCTTCTCATCACCTGGCAAAGTACCTGGCACATTTGAGAATGGTACCAGGAAACATTTAAGAATGGTTGAATAAAGGAATAAATGCCTAAGTGATGAATTATCTTATATATTATGAGACAGTGGCCTTCCAACCAACGATATATGACAGTTCAGTCTGAGTGGAAGGTCAAAATATCAAGCTAAATGTATGCTCTAGTGTAGTGGTTGGCAAACTTTTGATATAAAGAGCTAGATAGTAAACATTTTAGGCTTCTAGGGCCAGACAGTAGCTGTTGCAGCTACTCAACTCTGCCACTGTAGTGTGCAAACAGCCATAAGCAGTAGATAAAGAAATAGACATGGCTGTTTCAATAAAACTTTATTTACAAAAACAGGCAGTGGGCAGGATTCTCAACCCCAACTCATTTTGTACAATTTTCTTAAAGATATGGGTAAGAAATAAAACTGAAATATTTAATTTTGTGTCATTAAAATCTGCTTTGATTTTGAAAAAACAAAATTACAAAAAAACATTTCAGAAAAACGGGTTCGCTTATTATAAGATGTTTGGAATATAAGGTTTTAATTCACCTGCTCCTTTGATCTAGAGGAGCATATAAGAAAACTATTATGCAACATACCACTGAATTATGTTGCTTAAATATCTATTTTCATTGAAAACAGCAGGGGCTTGGCAGTATTACTGCACTGTGGAAGAAAGGTGGACAGAGGGCAGAAGTGAGGAAGGAAGGAGAAGAGGGAGAGAGGGGAGAGGGAGGGAAGGAAGGAAAGAACAAGAGGAGGAGGAGACCAGTTGTGTGTTACTGCGCCAGGTTTTATACCTGCACTCAAATGTATTTGCCTGTCAAGATTCACATTTTCAGAAACAACTGTATTTAATGTTCTATTACAATACTAAAGCTAAAAAAAAAATTTACAACCCTGATATTTATGTGATTTACACAGAAATTTTCTACCTTGTTTCAAAAACTAGGAGAAAGTGACTAATGCTATGATACAAAACACAGCTTTGGAAAAAAACCTCCCTTCTCTCTAAGCAATCATGTATATGGCATATAATTTTAACTAATAAATCCAAAGTGTTTCAGGTGCAAAGTACTGGCTGTGAAAATTTATTGGTTGTATCAGCTACATAAGCATAATGAGTTTGACTCACAGGCACCACAATTTAATGCTAGAAGTAAACAATTTGTCCTCCTTTCTTCCTACTTCTTGTTTTTCCCAGATTTGACTAGGGATAGAAGAGAAAAAGTCACTCTAATGACAGTAATTGTTGCCTAATGGCAAGCATGCTGTCAAATCGGCCTAAGTGTTCATTTAAAAGCAAACTTTTATGTGGTTTGCTAAACTATTAAGGCTATTAGCTGAGACATGGAATTGATTTATTTTACCCATTGCATTAACCTCATCTTGCATACTCATCAGTTTTCATACAGGGCAAAGTAAATGCACCTTGATGTTTTATAAAATTGAGTTGAACATCAAACCATTCACTTTTAAAGGCTGCACATTGCTATAACAACAAGAGGGTGACTAAGACTGCCAGAATCTTCATTATGAGTAACTAAATGAAGCTCCAGTAATAGAGTCCTCATGGAAAATGAGTTTCATGTCACTGGATACCAAAAGTAATTAGTAGCACATAGGCTTTATTTTGATGGGGTTATAGGTTCTTTGATCCACAAAAAATGGGAGATAGGCACTTTTTAACCTAACTAAAGGAAGTTAGAGGAAGATCAGCTGCTCTAACAAAAACTCAATTTTCACTTGACAATGAGAAAAAAAGACTTGATCTGATAAAAGGTTAATATAAACACAGTATGTGTGAGACAATATAATTGAAAAAATATAAAATGTATAATTAATAATAAACACATATGTAAAAATATATATATGTCCAAGAAAATGTATGTAATTCAGAAATAAAATCTAACCCATGTAATCTGGATTGAGGATATACACAGGATAGAGTCAACTACCCCAGGTGGCGCTGTGCTTCTGGTCACCACCCTTGATTAGGAAACAGTTTGATCCTTATCAGTCCTGTCCTATTGCTGTAATTAAATGTTATGGAGCAATAGCTCCTGATTGAAAAATCTCCTTACATTTTCAAAGCAATTTATGCATCTTATCCTTCTTTAAATTAATTAATTCATTCATTTGTTCATTCAAAACCTAGCCCTTTCTGGGCACCCCATTCATTCCAGGCAGCATGTTCCAGTCTAAACATCTCATAGATAATGAAAGGACAATATATCAAAGTGTATAAAACTGTGAAAGTGGATAGAACCAGCTGGATAATAGGAGAGTAAAGAGTTGAGAACACTGAAGAGCATTCACACTTACCAAAAGGATACAAATGAGTGACAGGAGCAAGAAGATAGCATTAGAAAAGGAGATGATGAATGAGGGTGTTTCAGCAAGTACAATTTGTGCATTGATTTCTGACCATTGAGAGCCTCATTGCTGCTTTAACAAAACATTGCTTAAAAAACTTAACGATGTTAGTAAATTTCAATATTTGTAAGGTCTCTGGCAACTTAATTATTGTCTTATTAAATATCATTAGCATGATAATATCTAACAGCATTTTTTGGTAATTATCACTGGTGAAAGAATTAAGTTAATCTTGACTTAATTTTTATTATTAAAATTCTCAGTATATCTAGAAAGGACTCACTCAATAAACTTATTTTAGAAATATCAGAATAATAAAGTCATATTATTATTTTTTAAATGTTTTCATTAGCTCTAATAAAGTTAGTATTAGAGAAGGGCTACAAGATTCTGCCACACTCTTCCAGCTTCAGAAACACATTAGGGTGAGGATAGTTGAACATTTAAAAATTTCTGTTAACTTTCCCATCTATAATCCTATCTTTACATAGGCTTTTCTTGGTTTGTCAATTCTAGTCATCATCTATGACACCCCACCCTGAAAGATAAGAATGCATCACTCATCAACTGCTCTCTCCTGCCTCGTCACAATTTTTTTATTATTCTTTTATTGGTAATACTCTTGGTTACCTTTGCAATTTAAATCATATTCTTAAATCTCTGCTTCTTATTTCATCAACTCTAGACATTAATGTGAAGTTGTCTTTCCTTGCCCATCATCTCCTCAATTCTCTACTCAAATCTATTAGCTCTACCTTTCCTTATACACTATTGAAGCTGAAAAATTTACATTTTATTCTGTAAGATATATGTAAGTAAAATGAAAGAGGTCCCAAGGTGACCATTTAGAAGCTTGGTTAAGTGTCCCCTAGACTTTGGGGGACACTGTGCATTAGTGTCGGACTCACACCTGGAAAACCTAGACTGCTGGATGCTGTGGGTGGCAGGCTTCTCTGATATGCAGCAAATAGCAGTTTAATCACTAAAGCTGTACTGGGGCAAGAGAAGGCTTTAACTTTGACTGAAGCTTACTTAGAGATATTTGCAGTATTGCATTTGTCTAGAAATATTAATAACCGAACTACGAATATTCTGTGTATGTGTGTGTGTGTGTGACCAGATGACTTTTTTATTTGAAAATAACTCTAAAAGTCACAAAGACTACCCAAAACTTACACACAGTGAGGAAAAGAACAGCACTTTGGCATGAATTTAGAAGGACAGGAAGAGAAATAAATAAACCCATCTTGTCTCATTTATTCTACCTATGGGTTAAATAATAACATGTATGTTAGGGAGTTTTTATCAAATACAGAAATGCTGAGATATCACTCGTATATAAATAAATATTTACTGGAGGAAGCAAATGAGAATTTCCAGGAAGAGTTTTTTTAGAAATACAGATGATGCTTAACTTCACTCCAAACCTACTGAACCAGTTTCAAAAAGTAAGGTCAGGGCATCCTTGTCTTTTAGTCAGATACCCTTATGGTTCTGATTGTTTATAATAGTTATAGTTGAATGTTAGAATCACTTCAGTTAATTATTATGCCTGTTCTCTCCCCCACCACCAAAAAAATTGGAAGTTTTATTGAACATACGTTAACATTATAAAAATGTATATCCAATAAAATTACACATACCACTATTTATATTACAGTCCTGTATATATAACATATGCACACACAAGTGATACTAGCTATTGTTATATGATAATATTAACAAGAAACCTCTAAAGAACAGGGTGGAGAGATCTGGGTTGTTGCATGGCTGTCATCAGGATTTAATCTGTGCAAAAATAACTTATAAAAGACTTTATCTCTTCTCTGTAACAGGCTTATGAATTAGATATATATGTAGTAGTATTCTACATTTCCCATTTAATAGAAGATGACACAGAAATTAAAATATTTTAACTTAAGATGATTTAAATGCAGAACTTTTTGCCTCCAAAGGTTGTGATCTTAACTACCTAGTTCTTCTACTTCATAGTTGTGCTTCGTTTGGGATTTTGCATTTATTATAGACATTTGAGAAAGGTCAAATGGCTCTGGCTGATTGCCCTATCAATCCCTGTTTGCTTTGTATTACTTAAAGATAAATGATATGCTGCTAGATGCCAAAATTATACTAATAAGTAGCAAATACTCTCAATTCAGTGGAATAAGGAAAAGATATGGCAGCAGTGCACAAATGGCTTGCAACGACAAAACTTATGGAATGGTAGACTGCTCTTCGATTTCAATTTACATGATTGACATTTCTTTCAACTTCTCCACAATTCATAATGACAGAAACAGATGGCCATCTGTTTTCAAGTTTCTCATCTCTTTATAGCTCAGACATATTTGTGATAGCCAAACATAAGGGGGAAAAATAGCAGTCCCCAAATATGGGTTGCCATCTCTTATTGTCTCCCTTTCAAGGTTAAACTTTCTTGTGGAAAAATACTCAACCTTCTAAGAGCAGAAAATAGCTTCTATTCATACATCCACCCTCTGTGAAGACTTATACAGATTCACACAGGACGATTTTGCATAACAGTGTTGGGAAATTCCATTGATCCCAGCTTCCAAAGTAGATAGAGAAGCAATAGAGAATTTCCTTTATCTATAATGTCTCCAAGTCCTCTGAACACATGATTTCGGTCCATTACAATGTAGTGGGGGAAAAGTTATTCCTATAAGGAAACAAGGTGCTAAGTCAAGGTGAAATTTGTGATGATGAAATAAAGGTAGAATGAAGATATGGTCTTACCAAGAAAATCACCTCTATTAGTTATATCATTTCTACCCTTTAACATTTAAGAGTTCAAGTGTTCACATTCCTTCTTGGGTTATTAAAACAAGATTCTATTCAGGTATTGACACCTGCATATTACAAATCTTCATATCCTATAAAATCAATTTCTCAAACAGAAAAATCTTGCCCAAGAGTTGTCTCTGTACTGCAATGGATACTTAGGCATATCATCATGGTAAATTTGTTAAAGCTTTATACAACTGTCTCTTCTAGATACAGAATTTCTTTGTATCTATGGAGTTCTGTTCTCCTCAAATTTCAAATAAGCTTCTGAGAGCCTTTATCTGCCCCAAAGTAGTGTGTATGTATATTATCTTTTTTGGAGAAAAGTCTGTTCAAATCCTTTGCCTATATTTTAACCAAGTTATTTTTTTGTTTTATTTTGAGTTATAGAATTTTAAACTATTTTTTATTTATTTTTATTGTGGTAACATTGGTTTATAACATTATATAAATTTCAGGTGTACATCATTATGTTTCGATTTCTGTATAGGTTACATCATGTTCATCACCCAAAGACTAATTACAATCCATCACCCAATACATGTGCCTAATTGTCCCTTTTGCCCTCCCCATCCCCTCTTCCCCTCTGGTAACCACCAATCCAGTATCTGTCTCTATATGTTTGTTTGTTGTTGTTTTTATCTTCTACTTATGAGTGAGATCATAAGGTATTTGACTTTCTCCCTCTGACTTATTTCACTTGGCATAATACCCTCAAGGTCCATCCATGTTGTCACAAATGGCTGGACTTCACCATTTCTTATGGCTGAATAGTATTCCATTCTGTATATATACCACATCTTCTTTATCCTTTCATCCCTTGATGGGCACCTAGATTGCTTCCAAGTCTTGGCTATTGTGAATAATGCTGTGATGAACATAGGGGTGAGTGTATCTTTATGCACTTGTGTTTTCATGTTCTTTGGTTAAATATCCAGCAGTGGAATAGCTGGATTGTGTGGTAGTTCTAGTCTTAATTTTTTGAGGGCTCTCCATACTGTTTTCCACAGTGGCTGCACCAGTTTGCATGCCCAATAGCAGTGTATGAGAGTTCCCTTCTCTCCACAACCTCTCCAACACTTGTTGTTTCCTATCTTGTTAATTATAGCTATTCTGACAGGAGTGAGGTGACATCTCATTGCAGTTTTGATTTGCATTTCCCTGATAGTTAATGATGTTGAATATCTTTTCATATGCTGGTGGCCATCTGTATATCTTCTTTGGAGAAATATCTGTTCAGGTCTTTTGCCCATTTTTTAATTGGGTTGTTAGTATTTTTGTTGTTGAGATGTATATTCTTTACATGTTTGGGATATTAACCCCTTATCAGATATATGGTTTGCAAATATCTTCTTCCAATTGTTACATTATCTTTTCATTTTGTTTATGGTTTCCTTTGCTGTGCAGAAGCTTTTTAGTTTGATGTAGTCCCATTTGTTTATTTTTTCTATTGTTTCCCTTGCCCAGTCAGACATGGTACTTGAAAATATGTTTCTAAAACCAATGTCAAAGAGCATACTGCCTATGTTTTCTTCTAGAAGTTTCATGGTTTCAGGTCTTACATTCAAGTTTTTAATCCATTTTTAGTTAATTTTTGTGTATGGTGTAATATAATGGTCTACTTTCATTTTTTTGCATGTGGCTGACCAGTTTTGCCAACACCATTTATTGAGGAGACTTTCCTTTCTCCATTGTATGTTCTTGGCTCCCTTGTTGAAAATTAGCTGTCCATAGATGTGTGGGTTTATTTCTGGGCTCTTGATTCTGTTCCATCGATCTGTGTGTCTGTTTTTGTGCCAGTGCCATGCTGTTTTGGTTACTATAAATTTGTAGTATATTTTGAAATCTGGGAGTGTGATACCTCCAGCTTTGTTCCTCTTTCTCAGGATTCCTTTGGCTGTTCAGGGTCTTTTGTTGTTCCATATAAATTTTAGGATTCTTTGTTCTATTTCTGTGAAAAACGTTGTTGGAACTTTGATAGGGATTATGTTGAATCTATAGATTGCTTTAGGAAGTATGGACATTTTAACTATGTTAATTCTTCCAATCCAAGAGCATGGAATATCTTTCCATTTCTTTGTGTCTTCTTCAATTTCTTTCAACAATGTTTTATAGTTTTCAGTGTACAGTTCTTTCAATACAATCTGTATATTATTCTCTTGTCAGATAAATGACTTGCAAATATTTTCTCCCTCTCCATAAGTTGCATTTTCACTCTCTTGATAGTGTCTTTGATGTAAAAAAGTTTTTAATTTTGATGACGTCCAATTTATCATTTTTTTCTTTTGCTGTGCTTTTGGTGTTGTATCCAAGAAATCAATGGGAAATCCAATGTCATGAAGACTTCTCCTACATTTTCTTCTAAAATTTTTATTGTTTTCACTTTTATATTTAGGTCTTTCATCCATCTTGAGTTAATTTATGTATATGGTGTAAGGTAAGAGTCCAACTTCATTGTTTTGTATATGAACATCCATTTTCCCCAGCATCATTTTTTGACAGACTCTCTTTTCCTAATTGAGTGGTCTTGAGACTCTTATCAAAAATCATTTGACCATATATGTGAGGGTTTATTTCTGTTCTCTCTATTCTATTCCATTTGTCTATATGTCTGCCTTTATGCCAATACCACACTGAGCTATTGTAGCTTGTGAGAAATTTTAAAATCAGGAAGTGTGAGTCTTCCAACTTTGTTCTTTTTCAAGATTGTTTTGGCTATTCAGGGTCCCTTGAGATTCTATATCACTTTTAGGAAGTGTTTCTCTATTCCTGAAAAAAGTCATTGAGATTTCAATAGATATTCCATTAAATCTGTAGGTCTTTTTGGGTATTGACATCTTACAATAATAAGCCTTCCAATTCATGCACACAGGATGTTTTTTCTCACCTCTTTGTTTTTGGGATCATCCCAGAGACTAGTTTTCTAGTTGTACTGCATTCCTGTAATTTCCAAAAGTCAACATGATACCTGTCTAGTTTTTTTATTGTTTCTCCTCTGCGAGATTAAAAAAATGACCATATAGTAGCTGTACCTGTTGGAGGCATACTTTTATATTAGCACTCTACAAATTTCCCTATTACAGGGAAAACTACTAAGCTGATACCCAGCTGGAATGCTTTCTCTCTATTTAAGACATCAGGACATTGATAAAAATAATAATGACCACCAAAGACTGCAAATAAAATTTGATGTATAATCAACACAAGCTGAGATCTCCATGTGTGAAGTATCCATATATATATGTATATTATATATATATATATATATGTGTGTGCATGTGTATATATATATGTATGTATAAAATTATACATACATATATAGTATAATTTTAAAAGCATTCAACACTCTTCTCTGAAAAGCAGGTAATGCCATGGAGCCACTTTTGTTAACTGCATGCACCTATAAATTAAAAATTTTTCAAAAATATGATTTATATATTTGTAATTAGCTCAAAACTCTCAGACATAATTCATAAAACAGGACATTCATGAATGATGCTTCCTCCTAAGTATGAATTCATGGCCACTCTCCTAAGCACTGTTCCTTCTGTGGCTTTTGAAAAATGACCTAAAATGGAGCAATATTGAGCTCAGTGAGGAGAAAGTTCAAATCCGACCAGAGCCCACATTATCATTCCTTTCCAGGAACATGAATAATGATATGTGACTGTTATTTTGATACGGCTACATATCCTCATCTGGTCATCTGCTTGCTACATAAACTAAAGCATCAGATGGTAGATTAAGTGGAGAGAAGAGCCCTACAGAAGCTATGTGAAGAAGAGAGGCCACAATTTACTAGTAATAACAATCTTCTATACAAATTCTCCAAAAGCCAACTTCCTGGTCCTTAAAGAAGTGAGTACAGAGACAATGCATTTCATGTCTATAAAAACCTCAGGACAATGAATTGTAACTACAAGTTTCTTCAATGCAATTAAAGATATTGCAGTCGGATACCATTTTGACAATAAAACCAGACAGCTTTTACAAGGAAAAGTTTTTCCAGGCAGCAGAGTATGTTTAATCAAATTCCACACTAAAAGCTTATGTACTATAGAGAAAATTCTAAAGTAAAATGTGAAAGCCACCTTCTTTTGAAAAATTTACTGTTTGGTATTCCCTAAGTGACTGTGAAGTCCCCTTTTCATAGGAGATACAATGCAAAAAAGATTGATGAAATGTGGCAGGGCAGCATCAAGGCTTTAGGACTATTAAGTTAAAATGCCTTTCCCTTTCATCCTCTGGTGTAAATTGCTGAGCAATCATCATTTTTCTTTACCTTTTCTTTTGGTGATATAGTTTGTGTCATGCCAGGACCATAGTTCCCTGACATTAATTATGAACCACTGAGATCTCCTTTTTTTCCCTCATGCCCACGAGGGCAAATTCCATGTGGAGTATGGGATAAACTAAATACTTGAGCTCTTCTTGAAGAATTTCATTTCAGCTCAGTGCTTTGCAAGCCAGTGCTTGACTTTTGTTGATTTTAAAAGCCTTAAAGAGGTCCCTGTTGCATCAGGGCTACATATTGTTGAAGATTTCAAAAACAGAAGAGTCATGTAGGAAAAAAAAAGACATCCCCAAAGATGCTTTCCTTGTGGGCACCTCAAAGTCAAGTTCAGGACAATAATCAGTCTTCATCTAGCATCTAAACATTCATAAATCACACAATCTATAAGATATGATTGGAGAAGACCAGCAAGCAACCACCTTAAGAATCCTTGAAGGATAGTCCCACACATTGGATGAAGATATATACAGTCCTTTTGAAATCATAAAACACTAAGCATTATGACAGTAATTTTTAAATAAATGGACAAATATTTAAATGTAATTATTCTCCATTTAGAAAAATTTCCTTTGAACTGCAATAGACATATTCAATTTCATGCCAAAAGCTCTTTGGAACAGAATTGGACCTTTTCTCATTATTTGAGTGTGCCTTAGAACACATGTGATAGAACTGGGAAGTTTCACTCACACTCGATTCTTTAAAATCTAAAATATATTTCACATACTAAAACACTCTGAAGATACTATCTATTCAGAGTTATATTGAATAAATCTTAATCATCTAAGGCTGTTTGTAAGTGACAAAATCATTGGTGCATTCGGAAGGGAAAAAAAGTATCAAACCTTTTGTTTCCTTTTATCCAAACAGAAAACTGACAGCCAATTGAATGTTGTTGTTTTTTAGTTGGCATTTATCATTAAGAATCAACTACTTCCTGTCTGAAGGAGATGAAATTCTGCTCAGGCATACATATTGTACTGTGTAGGTAACTTTTCAACTGAATATATTTTCACAAAACTCATAGGATTCAGAAAGGAAAAGGATATCTTGACTTCATGGGAGTAATAGAAGAAACTTAACTTTAAAAAAACCACAAAGGTAGTATGTTGAATATAAAAATCTCTAAGAAAGCTAATGATATTCTGCATTTCTTAAGCTAGCTCTCACCTGAGTCACCTAAGAGAGTGTTTCACCTCATTTCTCATCCCTCCCCATTTCTACATTTCTTCCCTGTATCCTTCTCTGATTCTCTTTCCTGCTCATGCCCCAATATCTCAGATTATCTTCCCCCAATGAGTTTTCTGTGGCCCCTCTGCTTCCTTTCCAGGTTAGATAACACCACTGGTGTTCCCACATTATCTTTGGTATAGCTCAAATCACGCTACATTATGTTTGTCTATTTACTGCTCCCTCCGCTCCAGCAGACTGTGGGCATTTCGAGGGCAGGGTTGAGACTCATTGCTGGTGCTATCTCTCAGAACATAGCACAAATCATCACCCATAATCTTCACCTAGTGACAATCAATGAATATATTTTTATATAATTGATGAATAAACAAATAAACTACTACAAGAATGAATTTGCAACCAAAAAAATGACAGAAGAGGACAAACATAATAATTTTTACAAACTACATGTTTTGTAATAATTTGTACAAAGGACATGTGAAAAAGAGAAGAAGCAGATGGCCCTTTGTTTAAGAAAACACTTTAATATTTTTTTTTGTTTTATTTTGAACACGTAAGGTAAAAGTCAAAATTTCCATTGTAGAGGAGGGAGTATGCTAGTTTTTGTGTACAAGGAGCTATCAAGAATTTTAGTGTCAGAACTTGGAACTAAAGAAGGAGGAAGGGAAGATGGCAATAAACTAGGGTAGGAGGGGGAGCATAACCTGTAAGAGGTTCTTCCTAGCATGGAATGGATGAATTTTTGAGTGATAGCTAATATTAAATTTTAAGTTGCTGCCCATGCTGTATTGTGCTGTAAACCACTCCCATTACTCAAATACTGAGTAAAACTTTGACTACATACAATTATTATGAATTTGTGTCACTAGAGGTGGGAGGAGATCAAGGTGTCCATGAGTACACAATATGGGATAAAGCTGCCACGAAGCAGATGAAGAAGAGACTGAGTGTAAGGACTGAGAAACTAGCAGAAACAGGATATCAGAACAAGAGTTGAAGAGAAATGACAGCTCTCAGAGAACTTTTGCAGATATTCTTGAGGATATACTCAAACAAGTAGACTGGAGCTTCTAACTATTTTCTTTGAATATTAAAAAGAAGAGTTCCCGGAAGGCTAAAAGATTTGGGGACAGCAAGGCTGTCTTACAAATACATAAAACCTTTTATTCTGAGAAAAGTTTGGATGTCTTGGAGGGTACTTTATTATTAACAAAACATTCCTGCAAACAATTTGAACCCACATATTTGTTAAAGTAATAGCTAAGTTGATATACAAAATGTATTAATAAAGTAATATAACAACGTTGAAATGTCCTCTTTGCAAAGCACACTTGAAAGGGTAAACTTGCCATAAGCAGTGACAACACATGAAACATTGCATACTAGGTAACAAGAAAAATCTATGAATATTACCCAGATTGAAGGAAAATACTTCAGAGAGAATGATCTTAGTATGTAAATGAGAAGTCAGGGACCGGGCAACCTCTAGAGTGATGGAGCACATGAAACAGTGAACAAAGCTGAGTGCATCAGGCAGGTGAGCAATTTCCACTACAAAAGAGATTAAATGCTTTCTTTGTAGTCATAGATGAAGTAAGCCCTGAGAGGATACTGCTTCTCTATCTAGGAACCACAATTCCACTTTCAGGGATTTGGTTTGAGTCATAATTCCTCTATGGGCAGACAATATGAAAGACAGAATATGTCTACCTCTTCATCTGTTTAGATTAATGCAGAATGGGATGAGTGCAGTAGAACTCCTCTCAACACCATCATTAATCTGTATTTGTCTTGGGCAAGGGAAAGATCATAATGTAGGCATTCTACATCATGAGAATCTGCATCTGGAATGCAAAAAGTTACTGTTGGATGTGACATTAAATCTGAAAGTCTCTAGAGGTAAAATGAAGTCCATACTGTGCATCTCTAGCTTTAAATCAGTCAAAAATATTATGATTAGACATATGGTAAGCCACAAGATGGCCAGCCATTTTAAGAATATTATATATACTTCACAATGACTAGAATGAACAGAAGAGAGTAAATGCTATGAAGCCAGCCATATTTCATGGTGACATCTGAAGATGGCTCTGTATATCACATATCTAGCTATTTTTCTCACAAGGAGCCAAAAAACAGTTATAGAAATAAAGTAAGTTAGATGAAAAGGTTTTGGTCTTTGAATAAAAGATATAACATGAGCATTGGAATTATCGTTTAAATGTGTATTTTGTCACATGTATGAGGGAATGTTCATTTTTATGAATCATTTTCAGGATGATAACGTTTGGTTATATTATATTTTTATGTGTTTGGATCTATTGAATTTACAAAATAAAATATTCATATGAGAGAAAAGAAAACATGTGAAGATAAATTGCCAACTGTCATCATCAATTGAATTTCTGAGGAAAATTCTAGATCCAATGGGCTTCAATTGTTTAGCTGCTGTTTTCCATGATAAATATTCACGGTTCCTGCCTTTGAGTTGTTGACTTCATTTTGCTGCTAAAAAATCTAGAATTCAATGATCAGATGTCATTGTTCACTGCTGTGGCACATAATCTGCCTTTAAGAAATGTTGTTAGCTCTTTTTCTAATCCAAACTGAGTAAATCTATAACTACATAATACAAGTAGCACTCTCTGTCTGTATATATTCATTTATATGTGTATATATATGCACATACATTCATATACGTATTTATATGAATGCAGAGACTAGCTCAATATTTTAGAAATAAATTACCAATTATAATTTCCTTTTAGGTATTTCTGTGCTTAGATAAATTCTTTTAAAAGAGTTAAGCCCAAGAAGAGAATTTAAGGAGCCAGAGAAGAAAGAACAATTAAATAACTCTACAAAATCACAGTTTAGAGTTGAATTCCTCCATCTATATTATGTCAGGAAAATTTTTAGTTCAAAATAATAGACTTTTTTCCTCAAAATCTCATCTGACTAAAAGCCAAATTCCTTCAAATAGTGAGAATGGTCTAAAAATCTTGAAAAATTTAGCCACAATTCTCTTTCACATATTATGTGAGAACACCAGAAGAGAAATTCTTATCTAGTTATTACAGATCTTGAATATTTCTTTACTCAGTTCATACATTTGATAACTTCTGCATTAAAGAAACACACACACACACAGATTGCCCTTCAGGTATTATTTATACAATAATGCTATATCTCTAACTGTGCTTGAGGATATGTACATAAATTCTCTTTAGTCTTTTTATTCTGCCTGTAAACAAGCAGATACTGATGCAAAAAGTATTACTCTCGTAGAAAATTATAGTGCTGTGGTTGTTAATCAAAGGTTTCTTAAGTATTAAATTGGAAGAAAGCAAGGTTTAGGAAAGCTCGATGAACACAAGCTTTGGGTATGTCCCCTTATTATACCACAAAAATTGGTCATCTGGACAAACACTAACCTTACTGAAGAGAAAGGAAACATAAAGCACCAAAGAGGCCAGAAGGTTTCGACTTCAAATGGGCTTCCTTCCATAAACACGGAACATTACTGTTGAGTCACAGACCGAGAAAAGGCAAGGTGGCATGTTCAAAGTCCAATTATTGACTTTCAGTCACTTGCAATTCAAAGTGTTTTAAAGGAATTTGCTCATCAAAATGAGAGATAGAATATGAGAACTATCTTTTTTAAGGCAATATTCATTAACTAAGGAAGAAAAGAAGTTGCTCTAATTAATGCAATGTGAATAAGACAATGCAGATAGTTTGCTGCATCTGAAATTCAGCTTTCATGCCATAACAAACGCAGGTGCAACAAAGGAAACACAGTGCCAACAGCATTTGTAGTTAATATTAGAAAACACTGAATGGCATGGAGTCTTTGTTGTTGTTAGTGCCGTCCAGTGGATTCTGACTGCTAGTGACCCTGTGTACAGCAGGGTGAAACTATGCCCAGGATTTTTGTGCCATCCTCTCACCTTCCAGTGCTATATCAGACAATGCTCCACTGCTTTTCATGGGGTTTTCATGGCCAATTTTTTCAGAAGTGGGTGGCCAGGTCCTTCTTCCTAGTCTGCCCTAGTCTGAGAGCTCTGAAACCTGTGCACCATAGGTGACCCTGTTGGTATTTGAAATACTGGTGGCATAGATTTCAGCATCACAGCAAGACGCAGCTGCCACAGTAAAACAACCAACAGACAGGTGATGTGGTTCCCTGACCAGGAGACAAACCAGGTGCCACCGTGGTGAGAGCGCCAAATCTTAACCACTAGACTACAGGGCTAACAATGGAGTCTTACCAATATGATTTCCATAGTATGAGATAACATGTATAGAGTAGCATTAATTATATATTAACACGTTCGTAACGAATTGCAGAGGGAAGTGAAATCAACTATATTTAATATTTTCCCTTCTCTTCCTCTGTCCATCACATTAAAAAAGTATATCCAAGTTATAGGTAGCCCATTTGAGAGCCATTTTCTCTGCTTTCAGATTAATTTAGCTTAGGAAATTAAACATTTAGATGACAGAAATTTCTCTAAAATTCAAGATGGTCACTTTCTCTACTTTTAAATATAAAGCTAAAATTTTATAATATGGAAGTAGACTGTTATGAAAATTATGTTATTAATTTAAGCTTTATAGGCAAGGTGATAACAGCAAGGTCAACGATACACTTTGAACAATGTGACAGATATCAAGAACATAGACTTATAAGTGTTGCTATTATTTTTCCCTTAAACATCAGATCAAATACAGACTATGCAGCATCCTAGGATGAAAGGGTCTAGAGACTCAACATGCTCTGTACCATTTTTCAGAGAGAACTATATCCAATACAGTTAGGCTACAGAAATAGAAGTCCAAATAAACAAACAAAAATATTGACTCAGATGATCATTTTGAGGCTTTGATCCAGGTCTCCAGAAGACCAAGAGATAGCTTGACAATAAGAAAGTGATCGATTGCTACAATCATCTAAATGAGAAAGGCAATGTCAGAGTGTTTGCAATATAAAATTTATGAAATGGTTTTACCTGAAAAAAAAAAAAAAGATTAGGGATAAACTATCACTAGATAGTTCTGAAGAGGTAGACATAGGAGGAAAAAGCCAGATTTGATTTCTTGTTTATTTTTTTAATTAATACGTTTTATTTTTTAGAACAGTTTCAGATTTACAGAAAAATGGAGCAGGTAGTACCAAAAGTTCCCATATACCACCCTTCCTCTACACACAGTTTCCTCTATTATTAACACGTTGCTTTAGTGTGGTACATTTGTTACAATTAACAAACCACTATCCATCACTTATTATAACTAAAGTCCATAGTTTACATTAAGGCTCCTTCTTTGTGTTGTACAGTTCTATGGGTTTTAATAGATACATAATGTCATGTATCAACCATTACAGTATCATACAAAATAGTTTTACCAAACCAAAATTCCCCTGTGTTCCACCTTGTGTTCCTCCTCTCTCCCCCTAAGCCCTTGGCACCACTGTTCTTACTGTCTCCATAGTTTTGCCTTTTCCAGAATGTCGTATAGTTGGTATTACACAGTATGTGGCCTTTTCAGATTTGCTTCTTTCACTTAGTAATATGCACTTAGAGTTCCTCCATGTCTTTTGGTGGTTTGATAGCTCATTTCTTTGTATCACTGAGTAGTATTCCATTGTATTAATGCAACACAATTTGTTTATCTATTCATTTATTGAAGGGTATCGTAATTGTTTCCATGTTTTAACAATTATGAATAAAACTGCTATTAACATTCCTGAGCAGGTTTCTGTGTGGACATAGTTTTCAACTCAATTAGGTAAATACCTAGGAGTGTGACTGCTGGATTGAATGGTAAGAGCATGACCACAAAGGCCAAACGCTTTAAGCCTTCTTTCTTTTTTAACTTGGACATTTCTGGAGTACAATATGACTGATGTTTTTGCATGGCAGCAAGTGCATTACACGTCTTTGCTCATGCCAAGAAGTGGAAAAAAAAAAACAAAACCCATCTGCTTTAGAAAGGGTTCTTATAGCATGGAATTGTCATCCTTCTGAAAGAAAACATGAAGTCTAACTTTAAGAAAAGAGATACACATCCCTATAAGTAAGCTTAAAGGATTCTATTCATTAAAACTCTGAGCAATATGGATACTATTTCTTATGATATGTTTTGAGCCTACTTTTTGCTGGACTTCATTTATTTTAAGAGCAACATAGTAAGCAAGAGCAAGAAAGAGTGACAACTTAAACAGTTCACATTCCTATTTTGGCTGAAATGGCTATAGAGTGAGACAGGCAAATTACTTTTTTCTGTCTCTTCTTCTGGGAAAAAAATCAATCTTTACTCACTTTAATAATGCAGTTAAATTGAAATTAAAACTAGAAAGTTAAACAAGTAGATCCAAGAATTCTCAACTTTTCTGAAAAGATCTGTTTTTTTCTTATAAATATCTAAACCATAAATATTTTGGCAGTCAGATTTTTGAATAATAGTATGGAAAATATTCAAAGAGGGGCATACATCTTAATATAGCAATTTCATTTCAAAGAATGTATCCTAAGGAAATAATCAGAATTGTACACAAGATATGTGTACAAAGATATCCATGAAGGTGATACTCACAATAAAGAAAAGTTGGAAGAAAACCAAATGATCAAAACTAAGGAGTTGGTGATTAAAACTATGTTATATCCATATGATAAAATATGATGCAGTCATTAAAAATGTATTGTAGTATAACATATATTTACATTAGGATGGAATGAAAATTATCCCTCATTTTCTCTGGAGAAGGTTGACAGCCTCTTGTTTCTGAGGGTTAGGTCCTCGTTGTCCTGAGGGAGTGTAAAGGGACTCTTGAGAGTCTCTGATCTGGAACTTTTCTAATAATCATGCTTATCCTATTGGATAACCAAGCTCTATTATCCCTCATTCATTTAAAATTTACTTATCGGGCACTTTCATTGTGCAAGATTCATCTAAACGATGAAAACACAGAGGTGAATAAAACAGACAAGCTCCCTAGTTACATGGAGCATACATTCTAGTGTAAGAATGAGGAGGGAAGTGGGAGAGAATCAAGACAGACAATAAATACATAAATAAAAACCACAAGGCAATTTTAAACAATGTGTGCTATAAAAAAAAATGGGGTCAAGGAAAAGGAAGGTGTCGACTGGGTGGTTATTTAGAGGGCGTGGTCAGGGACGACCTGAGAGGTGACATTTGGACTGAGAACTGGTAAAGATCAAGGAAATGAGCATTCCAGATGTAACACAGTCCAGGAGCCCTGAGTTAGGAATGAGTTTGACATGTCTAAGGAACAAAACAAAAAGAAGGAATGTATGACTGGCTCTTACTGAACAAAAGAGAGAATGATCAGAGATGAATTTGGAGTGGAAGGCTGGAACCAAATCATATAGTGTCTTGTAGGTCATTTTAAGGCCCGAGATAAGAACCTAGGGGAGAGGAAAACTCAAAGAAATTCTAAGTCTGGGACACTTGACACATGACTCAACCCTGACACCAATGCAGAGTCCATGTATGCCGTGAGAAGTGCTTGAACCAGGGGACCAGGAGACAAGTGTTGCCAGGAGCATCAGAAGCATGCACAAGCAGAAGAACACATCCAAGAACTGAGGTCCAGGGATGATGTACCAATGTAGCTTATTTCATAGCTTAGTAGGATTCCTCTCATTGCCTATACCCAGAGCTATCACATGCAAATCAACCATGGATGGTATTCTTAATGTATCTGCACTCTTTCATTTATCCTCTCAGTATATGAGGACTTGGTCCAACAAAAACGTAGGGATAGAGTTCAAGTCCTCATACTTTAGAGATCCAACTTTTTGCCATAGTGTTCCCTAAGCTGGGAGAGAAAAACAGATACAAAAAATATCTGTGAGAATGAATGGTTATAGATAGTTTTTGTTTGAGGTTTCTTGCTCCAGGGTTTTCCAGGTTCTCTAGCATGATAATGTTTTATTTTGGGTAGTTATGAATAAAATCAGTTTTTAAATCAATCAATAAAGGAAGCCTTTCTCCTTCTTTAACCCGATCGATAGATTTATGAAAGCTTGGACATGCCATTATAATCCGTTATATCAAAATACTAAAACATGAGAAGAGAGTGTAACAAATGAGATAAAGTATATCACAAACCAAAACTGCACATACAAAAAACAAATTGATTTTGTTCTGAACCACATCATTTTCATACGTCTTTCCTATTTCTCCAACTTGGTCCCAAGCATGGTTAATAAAATGCTTTTGTTTTAAAGATAAAAATGGACATAGTCATCAGTTTGAGGCCTCGTCAGTAGTCTACTCCTCTAAAAACTCCAAACAGATCCAGAGAACAAGGAGAATGCATGCATATTAATGACACTAATGACAATAATTCTATCAGTGAGGATATGGCATAAGCCCAGTCAAATCATGTTGCTATGTACAGCATGGTCGACAAAGCCGTCAGGACTTTACAAGGCCCATCAATTTGAGAACTGAGCTTTACAGAGTCTGCCAAAGCACAGCCACATTTCTCTCCCCTGAACTTGGGGACTCTTCAAAATGACATTTCAGAGCTGGAAATGCCATTGCTCACAGTTAAATGAATATTCCCCTAAGCATTTGCTTTTCAAGATATGAATTTCCAGGAATGAGATACCACCCACTGCCAGCTGGGTACAGATATAAATAAAGAGAAATTTACCCTTGGATAAGGAATCAATTTTTTAGTGTTTACATATTTTAAACTGGAGTTTCATCATTTGTCCTTTTAGAAGTTATTCAGAAATATGTTAAAGAGTGAAGGACCTGCCTACATTTGCATTAATTAGTATTTTTTAAAAATGTTTGAGTTCAGCGCAGTTGGTGAGTGTCTGATGGTCATAGAGCTTCTCTCAGAATGCTGACCTCCTGCATCTATGTATGTATAGTTCTATATTTCCTCAGAAACCTTCTGTAATAAAAAAAGGTGTGCTGAATTTTTTGAGTGTAAAAACAATTTCAGTCACAGAAAGTAAGTGCATCTTAAAATTTTCAAATATTTTTAAACTGATGATCAATAGGCATTATTACTATCATGACAGAATTAATGACAAAAGATAATAGATACTATACATATATACATGTCAGTATATAAATATAGATGTGTGTGTGTGTGTGTGTGTGATTACAACATCTATTGCCCTTTGAAGGAGTAATGTAATAGGTATGATTAAAATTCATCTTCTAGTTCTAATCAAAATTAGCATGATTATTGACCAAAGTTCTATCTTAATACTAAATGTTGAAACATACATCCATAAGTGCATACCTGTCAGGTTTTTCTTTAATTTTCTATTCAGAAATGTTTGAGAGAAGACAGAGGAAGGATTAAAGCTGGCATAGCAAAGACTGAGCACTAACACAAGAAAGGAGCATCATCCCTCCTGTCTGTGGTACTAAACGCTTTAGATCCACTGAAGTCTTCCTGCCATATTAGAGTCCGCCAAATATTTCTTATTTAACAAAACTTGCACAAATTCCTGCAATGTGTAAACATTCCTTAAGTATTATCTGCATCGGATGGATGGCATTTAAAAGATGACACTCTCAGTCTTATAAGAGCAACACAATCCTAATTGCTTAGTAATTTTTTCAAAGGTACTTTATGTAACAATAATTAGCATAAAATCATAGCAGCAAAAAGATAGCTCACTTTCCTTTCTTCCTCAAGCTTTGAAGGTGCTTCAGAAATTTTCTTCATCTTTAGAAGCACTGCCAATTCAAAAAGTATTTATGGAGTATATACTGCATGCATAAACCATTTTACTAACATTTGTCTCTCATCTTACAGCTCAGAATATAATTTCATACAATAATCTAATTTGACCCTTATTACAAATATAAGGCATCAAATATGGCTAGAAATTTCTTGAAACCTGCAAAGACGCTAAGGGAAAAAATTTGTTTTTTCATATATGTATAACATAATTCTCTAACTACATTGACCGAACTTCTCTTGGTGTACAAAGACTTACAAATAGCACAAAGATTTACAAATAGAAGGAGAGGGCATGAAGTCCCAAATGTTCTACAGGGCTACAGTCTACATGTCAGCCACTGAGAAGAGATAAAAAATCCTGACTGCATTTTCACCGACTTAAAGTTAAGTGATTGTTATTTACACCGCAACACAAAACGAGATAATAAATAGTTGGATGGAAAATATTTTAAACCTCATAATTCAAAAGTGACTCGAGTAAGCTGTCTTATCGGACAGTTTATTTTTCAAAATATCTTATTGAAAATTTCTTGATGGAGGAGACAATTTATAGATAAGGATTAAACAGACAACATGAAAATATTTCTACCACCACAGATACGGTGTAAGTCTGCTCATTGGGGGACAAAATGTCCCCACCAGTAACATACAGATGTATTTTCTCTAGTTATAGAAATATGTATTATGAGTAACTATTTTAAAACTCTGCATGAGGAGTTCTACATAAGATTTAGAAAGCTCTAAGAGAACATTATTCCTACCATGAAAATAAGAAAAAGTTGGGTAATTCACAAAATCATAATTTTTCTTAAGCTCATAAGAAAGATGAGATTGCTAAATAAATATAAAACAATTGCAATTGCACAGAATATGTTTTCTCATATTGGAAATAAGTTAAGTTAGCAATCAACAACACAATTCTAAATGCCCATGGGTAAAAACTGAGATCAAAAGGAAAATTATAACATATTTAATTGAATGAAAATTAAAACACAACTTATCAAAATTTGTGAGATGCATTATAAAGCAATTCTTGGAAGTTTATAGTATTAAATGTTAATCTTAGAAAATGTGTCAAATTAATAATCAAAAATTCCACCCTAAGAAATCAAAGAGAAGCAAATTAAATCCAATGCAAATGGAAGGAAGGAAATAATAAAGATAAGGGGAGAAATCAATGAAATTGTAACAGAGAAAAATCAATGAAACCAAAAGCTGCCTCTTTAAAAAATATCAATAAAATTGGCAGACTTCGGGGCCGCCCGGTGGCGCAGCGGTTTAGTCCGCGCTTGGCAGCCCGGGGTTCGCGAGTTCGGATTCCTGGCACCCGCCGACGCACTGCCTGTCAGCCATGCTGTGGCGGCGTCCCATATAAAGTGGAGGAAGATGCGCACGATGTTAGCCCAGGGCCAGTCTTCCTCAGCAAAAAGGGGAGGATTGGCAACAGATGTTAGCTCAGGGCTGGTCTTCCCCACAAAAAAAAAGAAAAAAAAATTGGCAGACTTCTAGTTACACTGAACAAAAAATTAACAATACCAAGAATAGAAGAGAGTCATTACTAATGATAAGGAGAACGATAATAAAGAAATATTATAGTGAATTTGTGTCGTTAATTTTGACAACGTAGATGAAATGGACAAATTATTTGAAAGACAAAATGACAGAAGCTCACTCAGGAACAAATAAATAAACTGAAAAATCTCTGTAGATAATAAAAAATGTTGAAAGTCTTTTCATAAAGACAGCTCCAATCTAGAGCGCTTTACTGGTGAATTCTAAAGAAAAATTTGAGGATGAAATAATACCAGTCCTGTACAAACTCTTACAGAAATTTGAAGAGAAAACACTACCTGACTCAATCTATGACACCAGTATTACTCAAATACCAAAATCAGATAAAGACATTACTAGAAAAGAAAACTGCAGGCCTAAATCCCTAATGAATATAGACTCAAAAGAACCTTAAAATATTAGCAAATAAAATCCAGCCATGTATTCATGAAGGGAATAATACATTATGACCAATGATTCTTATATAAAGGGTGTAACATTGATTTAACTTTCAAAATCAATGCAAGTTATTTATCTTACTAAGAGACTAAAAAACAGCAAAACCATAGTCTCAAGAGATGCAGAATAGAATAGATGCAGAAAAATCATTTGTCAAAACATAACACTTATCCCTGATTTAAAACTCTCAGCAAGCTAGGAATTAAAGAAAACCTCTTCAAGTTGCTAAAGGGCATCTATCTTAAAACTAACAAACAAACAACAACAACAAAAACCTTACAACTAAACATCATATAATGATCAGAAACTAAATTCTTTCCTCCTAAGATCAGAAACAAAGCAAAGATCTGCACATTCACCATTTCTATTCAAGATTGTATTGGAAGTCCTATACAGTACAACGAGGCAAGACAAAGACATGAAAGGAATAAAGGTTGGAAAGAAGGAGTAAAGCTGTTTTTCTTCATCAATGACATGACTGTCTATGTAGAAAATCCTAAGTATCTATCAGAAATTTACTAGGACTAACAAGTGAATTCAGCAAAGTTGCAGGTATACAGTCAATATACAAAAATCAATTGCATTTCTATATATTAGAAACAAAATATCAGAAAGTAAATTTTAAAACATCATTTACAATAGCTTCGAAAATATAAGATTTTTAGGGATTAATTAATCAAAAGATCTGCAAGGTCTGTACTAAAATTACAAAAGAAAGAAAGAAACTAAAATGATAGAAGCGAATGGAAAGATATTCCATGATTATGGATTAGAAGATTCACTATTATGATGTCAGTTTTCCCCAAATTCATTTAAGAATCAAGGCAATAGCAACCAAAATCTTAGCGGGTCTCTTTGCAAAAAATCTGCAAGCTAATTCTGAAATTTAAGTGAAATAGCAAAGGACTAGATTAGTGGTTCTAAATCAGGGGACAATTTTGTCTCCAGGGACATTTGGCAATGTCTGAAGACATTTTAGTGGTAACGACTAGGGAAGCTGCTACTGGCATCGAGGGATGCTGCTAAATGTCCTACAATGCCCAGAATCCTTTGAAAAAGAAAAACAACATTGGATGACCTGATATCCATGTGATATTGGTGTAAAGGCAGATGTAGACACCAACAGAACAGAATAGAAAATCCAAATATAAATCCATATATGTATGACTAGTTAATTTTCAAAGAAAAGGTACCAAAGCCTTCTAGACTTGTACTTCACATGATATACTAAAATAACGTTAAAAAATTAATATAAATGGGTCATAGATCAAAATGCAAAATCTAAATCTATAAAATTCTAGAGAAAAGATAGGAGAAAATCTCTGTGATCTTCAGTTAGGCAAAAATTTCTTACATAGGATTCAGAAAGCACAAACCTAAAATAAAAATTGGTAAATAGGACTTCAGCAAAATTAAAAACAAAACAAAACAAAAAACAACCTTTGCTCTTTGTAATACACTCAAGAAAATTAAAAGACAAGCTACAGACCGGAACAAAGTGTGTAAACACCTGTAGGATAAAGACTTGTAGCTAAAATATATAAATTAATCTTGTAACCCACTAATTACAAGGGAAAAACTATAACAAAAATAGGCAAAATATTTGAACACTTCATAAAGAAAGACATGTACGCCAAATAAACATATAAAAAGAAAGTCAGCATCATTAGCAATTAGAGTAATGCAAACAAACACTGCATTGTGATACCTCTACACGTCTGTCTGCTAGAATGGCTAAAACTGTTTTTTTTAATCACTATTCTAAGTCCTGCCAAGGCAAAGACGTGGAGTAATCTGAATGCTCATATATCGCTGGGGGGGATTGCAAAACAATACAGCCACTTTGGAAAACCTTTTGGGACATTTTGTAAGACATTAAACATTTACTCGCCAAAACTCAGCAATAACACTCCTCGGATTTTACTCAGGAAAAAGGAAACATACTTCCAACAAACTTATCTGTAAATGTTTACAGTTGCCTTATGCATAATGGCCCCGAACTGGAAACAATCTAAACATCCAACAAATGGGGAGTGGGTAAATTTTGATCCATCCTGTATTAGAATACTACTCAGTCAAAAAAAGAAACACGCTACTGATACTGATACTGGCAGTGATATGGATATATCTCAAAAGTATTATGCTAAGTGAAAGAAGTCAGATACAAAAGGGTACATAACTATACAATTCCGTTTATATGATTTGTAAAATTTTGAAATTATAGAGGCAGAAATTAGATCTGTGTTTTCCAGGGGCTGGGATTAGGAAGGAGGCTGACAACACAGGGGCCCAAAGGAACTCTTTGGAATCATGGGAATATTCTATATCTTGATTGCAGTGGTTTACATTTGTCAAAACTCGTTGAAATGTACCCTAAAAAGGGTGAATTTTATTTTATGTTAACTCAATAAGCCAGGATAAGAAAGCAAACAAAACCTAGGCTTTGGTTTACAAAGAAAAAGTATTTCAACAGAAGGAAGTACTTGCTAACAGTCCAAATGGAGCACATTGCTTGGAGAGAATGTTGTATTGTGTTTCTTAAACTGTATTGTAATAGCTGTAACAAAGAAAAAATCCTATTGTCAAAAAAAAATTGGGAAATCTTGGTATAAACAATATTAAATAGACATTTTCTTTCCAGATTCTATTAGAACCTTTAATGTGTGCAATATAGAATTCTTAAAAGGGATGTAATATCATCATGTAGCATAAAGGTGATGTACTAGAAGATGGTGGAATTAAATGTCCTATAAGGTTCTCTTCTAATGCTGACTCTTTAAGTTTTCTTTTTTTAAAAAACGTATTCAAGATGTTATGCTGTGGCTTATAAACAAAGAATCATCAGAAATATAAATTCTTAACAGCAAGAACTTGTAGCATTCATAGCAGCAGGGACAATATGTTCTATTTATTTTCTGTTTCTTATGATACAGTGAAACATGGTAAATATTGACTGACTTGAGTATGAATAAAAGTTCCTTCAAGACAGAAACAAGCCAAATACTGAAAAAAAGTTGTATTGAAAGATGGTGTGGTATAGAAAACATGATTCTTACTATCATTCCTAAAACACGTTTGCTGTTATATAAACTGTGCATTTTCAGAGCCCACTGTTTGACTTGGAAAACATGAAAATGAATCCAGTTGGCTCAATATGAAGAAACATGGTCTCAGGGAGAAAATGTCATTATTTCTTGCTCCTCCACTACCTATGCTGGTAATCACACTCCTTTAGTTTATACACCACAACTTTCAGGGCCCAGAGATGGGTGGACGGGACCACCGCTGGCTAATGAGCTCCAACAGAGACTATTTCCTACTTCAAATACGTAAAATAGAGAAATATCTTTTCTGAAACAACAAAAATTTATTAAATCCTGATAAATTATTTTTGATATCCAGTATTTAATACAGCTAAGTTAAAGCAGACAGAAAGAAATTTAACCTGTTTATAATTTGCTCTGTTAGAATTATTCAGGATTTTCTGTGATTTTGTTTGGAGCTGGCAAACATAACAATGGTAGAATGCATCAGCATGCATGACAAGTCACACCCATACATTTATGTTACAACTGTCATTCTGGTCCGTGGGAAAGAATGCCATTAATGAACCTTGTTGCATTTAAATGTTACATGACTGCAAATCAATGCAGGTTAATAGCGCCCCTAAAAACGAGGTCCGCTACAGTCAGTGACATAAGATACTCAGTGCTGAATATAAAAAAGGCAGGGAAAAACACACATGGAGGAGAATGTTTTAGAAAAGAAATGTCAAAAGAACTAATATACATAATATATAAGAACTCAAGACTAGAAAAGACCTCTTTATATTTTCACTTGATGGTAGCACCTGGTCTAGCCTAAATACCATTGGTCTTTTGTCTCATATAAACTTTTTGTTTATTCATACATTCATTTAGAATTGTTAACTGGGCACCTAGCATATGCTAGGATTTTTTCCAGGATGAAAAGATACATCAGTGAATAAGACAGACAAAGACCCTACAGTAACTCAATGCAAAAACAATAAAACAAAAGCAAAATAAAATGCAAACACCTACCCCAAAAACACAAAATCTCTTCACTCTACTTTACTCTACTTCAACCTCTCCTTCTCTCACCCTTTCCACTCACACACAGTCTACAGTGAAATCAAGTTACTAATTTTAAAAGAAACTCCTAAATAGTCTCACATGTATTAGGGAAAGTATCAGAGCTCTATTGGTTATTTGTGCCATGATCTACTGAGCACCAACTGTGCAACTGGCAGAATGTTAGCTGGTGAAGTACAATGAAGAATAAGACAAATAGAGTCTAATGCAGAGGCAGAAATACAGAGATCCTTCCAAAATGTTGATAAGACAATAGGGAAATGAACAGAACACTATGGAAGTCCAGGATGAAAGATATAAAAGTAAGATCTACTTAAATATGAGGTCTGAATGCATGATTGTTGATGTGAACTGATCACCTAGAAATAAAAACATACAGAAATTGTTAATTTCCATTTTAACACTACTTTATGACTGTTGCACACTGGATTTGAAGGCATGTGTATACATATGAGTAAACACATTTTAACTGTTTAATTATGAAAATTTTCAAACATATGTCAAATCAAAATTTACTCAGATTTAACAAATGTTATAAACATTTTGCTCCAGAATTTTTTGAAAGACTTTATATTACGGATACAGCCAAAGATCTTTTTTTATAACCTCTCCAAACCATCCCCACTCCATTTCTCCCCATGCCCCCCAAAAAGGTAAAGGTAACCACTATTCTAATGTTTTTGTGCTTTTACTCCATATATTATGTTTCTGTATACTAGTTTATACATACACACACACACACACATACATGTACATATGGTCTTCTTTTGGGGGATTTGAAACATATAGACAAACATAGTACACCATATAAGTATTTAGCAAATTAATTTTTTTGACTTAATTTTTAAAATTGGTATATGTAAATGTAGTCAATTATATTTAACTGCTCTATAGCATTTCATCACATGAAATTTCCAACACATTATTATCAACTATCACTTGCTGCAAAAGGTTGGTTGCTGGCAAGGGAATTTGAGTCAGGAAGCAGTTGAAGGAAATGATCTAGTATAAAATGAAAAGTTGATGACAAGAGAAATAAAAGGGATTGCTGAAGCAATGGCCTTGAGTAGGCAAGTTTGGAAGGGATCTAACACAGAGCCAGGGAGATTTTTTTTAGACCAGAGCACAGGTAATTAGTCTAGTTTATGGAATAAGAGTATGCAAGTGAAGATAATTGAAGATGGATGAATATTTTGTGGGAGTTTGTACAGGTTCTCTTCAGATTACTTAAATTTTCTCAGTAAAGTGGGAAGCAAGATTTCTACTTCTGGGAAAATCTAAGGGCTTCCTCCAGTTAAGTACAGCTAAAAACCTTAGGCACTATATATAAAATAAACAAAGGAGACTCTGAAAGGTGGAGATAAGAAACTGACAAGGGACCTCAGGAACCAAGGAATGACACAAGGGTGAGTTACCTGGGTTTGCTTTTTGCCTCATATAACCCAAACCTGGAGCTGAAGAAGTTGGCAATTCAGAAACACCAATGGATGCAAACAGAAAAGCCACCACAAGAGCCTGTTCTTTCTAACCAAAGAACCAAGAAAGAAGCAATATACCAAGACAGCAATCTTATACAATAACTACTCTACTTCAGCGGAAACTGGAGAAAAAACTGTGACCACACTCACATCCATATTAGCAAAGGCAGAGTGGGGAACCTAGACTTCCACCCTCTACAGGCTGAAACAAGGGACCTCAACCCCTCTGCTGAGGTGCTGTCAGAAAATGCCAAGTAGAGAGCTGGGACTTTCATTCCTGCTCCACCACCCCCACCTCCTAGTGTCAGTGGAGAAGGAAGTCTGGACTTCCAACACTACAAAGTAACAAAGATGCAAAGACGTGCCCATTCCTTCTACTTCCCGCTGGAGCAGTGTCAGAGGACGCCTGCTGGGGAGCCAGAGCTCTCATCCCCAGCAATGAGGAGCCCCCACTCAAGGGGCTCCCATAATAAGGTGCACAGCGCTCTTCTCTGCCAAAGTGGTGGCAAAGAAAGCCAGCCAAAATGTAAGGTTTAAATAAAATCCAGAGTTTCTTAATGTAATACCCTAAATGTCCAGGTTTCATTTGAAAAATCAATTGTTTTACCAAAACCAGGAATATCTCGAACTGAATGAAAATGGACAATCAATAGATGACATTAAGATGACAAAGATGTTAGAATTACCTTTCAAAATTTTAAAGCAGCCATCATAAAAAATGTACTTCAAAAAATAATTATGAACGTGTTTAAAACAAATGAAAAAGAGGAAGTTCTGGCAGGGAAACTGAAGATACAAAGAATAATCAAACAGAAATTTTAGAACTGAAAATTATAATAACCAAAATTTAAAAACTCAGTGTATAAGCTCAACAGCAGGATGGAGGGAGAGCAGAAATAATCAGCAACCTGGAAGGCAGAACAATAGAAATCACCAAATTTGAACAACACAGAGAAAATAGACTTAAAAAAAAAACAAAAACAAAAGAACCTCAAGGACCTGAGGGATTATAACAAAAAATCTAACATTTATGTCATCAAAGTTCTGGAATGAGATAAGAAAGAGGGCAGGATGAAAAAAGTATTCAAAATAATGGATGAAAACTTCTCAATTTTGACAAAGATAGAAAGCCGTAGACTCAAGAAGCTGAGTGAACCCAAACAGACCAAATACCAAAATGCATCATATTCAAACTTTGAAAACTAAAAGCAAAGAAAAAAACTTGGAAGCAGCAAAAGAAAAATGACTCTTTATTATAAGAGAACAACAATTTAAATGACAGTGGATTTCTCATCAGAAACCATGGAAGTAGCATTAGAGTTTTCAAGTGCTGAAAGGAAAATACTGTCACCTGGAATTCTCTACCCCACAAAAGTGTTCTTCAGCAATAAAAGGGAAATAAACACATTATCAGATGAAAGAAAAGTAAGAGAATTTGTTTCCAGCAGACTTATAGTTGGTATTAGAGGAAGCAGCCTGAAAAAAAAACCTAGATGGTCCGAGAGTGAGTTACATGAAGTCAAAATTATGGAGGAATTAAGTTACCGATAATGAAAAGCTGTAAGGTATGACCATAGAAGTGAGTGGATGAAGTAGGAGAGAAGACAAGATCACTTGGGGAGAGAAGGTTAAGGATCTAAGCAGTCAGGATATTGGAAGCATCATCTACATGTACATTAAAATCTCTAAGAATTCAAAAAATAGTACCGTTAGAGAGAATGACGGTAGGCCAGGAGCAAAACTCTTTGAAAAATAAAGGAACTTCACTTGTTAGTCAGGGACATAATCTAGGATCAGGAGGGTGAAAAGTGAGAGTTTCAAGAGGAAAGAAAAAGAATGTCTGAAAGTGGCATGCATGCACACATGCATTTGTGGAGGGACCTCTGCTTGGTAATGTTTGCTGTTGTTAAATATAGTTGTGTTGATCTTCACGTAAGTTGGCAGATTTAGCTAGTTAATATTTATTTAGGATTTTGTGTTATCATAAATGGTATTTATTTATCTTTCTCAAACTGTCTTTCATCTGCTCTTGATATCAAGGTTAAAGTAACCACAAATGGAGTTAGCAATTTATCTTTCTTTTTCATAATACTTCTTATGATTAAAAAAAGCATTATGTATCTATGTAATGATTCATTCTCCTTAATACTTACAGAACTAGAAAGGTCCTTTATTTCTTTATAAAGCAATTTTCATGTAATTTTTGTCCTATCAGAAAGAGTTTTCCATAGTTTTTAAAACAACAATTGTATCTATAGTTACGTTGCCTGTTTTATATTTAAATTTTAGGTCTTTTTTTCATGTTTACCCAAGGTTTTTCTATTATATTAGTTTGTTGATATGCTCTATTTTTAAACAGATTTTATTTTTTTGAGCAGTTTTAAGTTCACAGCAAAATTGAGCCCCCTACACACACGGCCTCTCCACTATCAATATCCCCACCAGAGTGGTACGTTTGTTACAACTGATGAACCCACATTGACCCATCATTATTACCCAAATCCATAGTTCATGTTAGTCTTCACTCTTGGTGTTACACATTTCACGGATTTTGACAAAGGTATAGTCACTTGTATCCACCATTATAGTATCATACAGAATAATTTCACTGACCCCAAAATCCTCTATGCTGTGCCTATTTATCCCTCGTTCCCCCCAACCCTTGGCAACCACCTACCTTTTTACCGTCTTCATAGTTTTGTCTTTTCCAGAATGTCATATAGTTAGAATCATACCTTATGTAGCCTTTTCAGGTTGGTTTCCTTTACTTAGTCATATGCATTTAAGTTTCTCTCATGTCTTTTCATGGCTTGATAGCTCGTTTCTTTTTAACTCTGAATAATAATTCCATTGTCTGGATGTACCACAGTTTATTTATCCATTCATTTACTGAAGGACATCTTGCATGCTTCCAAGTTTTGGCAATTATGAATAAAGCTGCTATAAACACCTGTGTGCAGGTTTTTGTGTGGATGTAAGTTTTCATCTCATTTGGGTAAATACCAAGGAGCGCAATTGCTGGATTGTATGGTAATAGTATGTTAAGTTTTGTAAGAGCTATCTTCCAAGGTGGTTGTCCCATTTTGTATTCCCACCAGCAATGAATGACATTTCCTGTTGCTCCACATCCTCATGAGCATTTGGTGTTGTCAGTGTTCTGGATTTTGGCCACTTTAATAGGTGTGTAGTGATGTCTCATTGTTGTTTTCATTTGCATTTCCCTAGTGATATATGTTAAGCTCTTTTTTCATATGCTTACTTGCTATCTGTACATCTTCTTTGGTGAAGTGTCCAAGTTTCTTGTCCATTTTTTAACTGAGTTGCTTGTTAACGTGCTAGGTATAAACTTTGGGTTGATTATGTCCTCCGAGCACTTCGTATTCTTTCCCACTATTTAGCTGATGAGACTTCTGCTTTTGCTCTAACCATCACTCCTTTTTAGATAACCAGGTGGTTTTTCCCTCTCCTTCTTTCAAAGATTTTAAATTTTTTTATTTGTTTTAATATCCTGCAGTTAAATTTAGGTGGGGGGTTGGATTATCCTGTTTGGAACTCACTGTGATTCTTCAATATAAACATGCATATTGATTTTTCATTTCTGAAAATATTATTGACCACTATCCCATTGACTATTGGTTCTTATTCATTTCTTTTATTTTTTCTTTTAGGTATATTACCAGGTATATTCAACTGTTTATTTTTAGAAGTTTCACGTGCGCTAGAATGAAAATGGCATTACGGTGAAGCTGGAGACTCGTTTTCCCCAGTGCTCAAATAGTATCAATTACCCTGGCTCCATTTTTACATCACTTCCTATCCTGTAGATTCCTGCACTCTGTAGTTAATATAACTTCAAACTCCTCATCCATGCACAGGGCAGCTGGGATTTTGATTAATTATCAATGATTCTCCCCTAACTCAAACTCCTGTATTAAACAGCTTCCTTGCTGTTTTACAGGTCAATGGGTAGAGTGTTCCTACTCAGTAAGATCAGAGAACAATCTCAGGCTTGTCGCTCAATATACAGGTCTATGTTCTAGTCCATTGTTTGAGATGAAGCATTTCTTTACGTAGAAATGGGCATTGGACCTCCAGCCCACAGTCCTTACTGCCTATATCTAGTGCAAGAATTTTAGTGGACCATCACAGCATGGGCCTCCCCAGGTCATTCTCTTTTTAATTTTTCTGGAGTTGTTTGGCCCTTGGGGAATCTTTCAAAATCAGCTAAATGAATAAAAATATTATTTTTGTTGCTGTTCTTATAATATTTCCAGGATTTCTATGTATTTGTGGCAGGAGGAAGGCCTTATCTGTATCAGCCTTGTCTCCTGTTTTGCTAGAATTCTCCTAAGCACTCCAATATATCTTACTATCCATATCTACAAATACATAGATCTCATTACTTCCATATAATTTACTAATATTTCTGTGGATACATTTCCCAGTCTAGCTTAAATATAATGAACATAAGTTAGAAGTCATTAGCTATTTTCAAAGCTTTTATTCTGTTACTAAAATAATAATGTGGTACTGGGAATATCCCTGCTCTTAACTTTTCATCCTTAAAGTGAGGTGGTTGTTTTCCAAAGTTGTTTCAACAATAGTATTCTAGGACCACAGGTAGATGTTATGAAGCAAACAAAAAGAAAGAGAGAGAGAGGGAGGGAAGGCAGGAAGGCAGAAAGAGAGAAGAGAGAAAGAAAGAGAGAGAGAGAAAAAGAGAGAAAGAAAGAGGATGGAGGGAAGGAATGAAAGAAAGAAAGAAGAAGGAAGGAAAGAAAGAAGAAAAGAAAAAAAGAAAGAAAGAAAGGGAAATACTCCAAATTCTCAGGAGGATTAAAGTTTTGAAACCATTATTAGTTGAATCAATTTCCAAATAGAATGAAAAGAACAAATTTTAACATAATTTTCATGAAACCATATGGCACCTACCAAGAAAATGGAAAGTGAGAGTGAATGCACATGTATTTATTTTTTCGCTTTTCCTTCTGAGCAGCATCAATAGTTCTGGAAATAAATTAGAGTTTATTACAGTCTAATTTTTTCTTAACATGTTTCAATTGATCAAGTATGGTCAAGTGTTTTGAGATTGTTTAATATTGGATTCCTGTTCCTTTTATTCACTCACTAATTGATCCAACAAATATTTACTGGGCATTTACTAGATTCCAGTCCAGGTGATAGGTTCAGGAATGATGACGAGCAAAACTCAACTCAACTCTTGATTATGTGGAGCTTATTATAATCATGTAGAAGATAGACAATCATATAATAAATATATATTATACATATTATCATTGTTGCCAGAGCTCTTAAGAAGTTTATGCCAGATTATATGAGGTAAATCTGTCATTTTCCCTTATCATTTATTTCTTCATGAGGAAAACATACATTAACAATTAACATAGTATTAAACATTCATAAAATTTCTTTCTATGCTTATGGGATGGTCTTCCTTTATGCTCTGCTTATATCATCATCTAAATAAGAAAATAAGCAGCCTTTGCACATCAGTTAAACAGGAGACTCTAGTGAATTCAAGAAACAGTAACAGCAATCCCACTTTCAGAGACACATGCATAAAATCTTTGTGCTGAAACACTGAACTTGTTTCAAATATAAATAGCAATTATTTACTTCTCTGAATTATTATGCATGAAGTAACCATAGATTTGATTTTATGGTCCTCATTATTAAATTTAGATCTAAGCTAAAATTGGAATAATTTTATGAATAATTTTAAGTCTTATGGCAAAGATTCATCTTTCCCAGGAAAGTTTATACTGTATATGCAACTCCTACAACCAGAGCATCAATAAAACTGACTCACTGAGGCAAAACATGCACATCCAATTCCCTGAGCCAGTGACAAAGTAGACAGGCATGTAGAAACTACTGAATTATAAATGTTATGGTTCAATTCCTAAGCTATTGACCAAAAAGAAAAGGCCAATGTAATGGCTAGTGATGGCTGGACTGTATTATCTAGTGATGACAGGAAGGACATTTTCTTGTAGAGAAAGAGCCTTTGAAAACTCTCTACATTATTTCAGCACTTGCAGTATAATCTCATAGTTACAGCTACAAAATAAAGGAAAACCTCTATGATTCTGGGTGGTGGTAAGAGGAAGATTCTATAATCCTTAATTTATTTGATGAGTCATTAATGCCAGAAGCACCAAAAGTTTTCCTTTTGTACTGAATGCTCTCTTGAACAATCCATAAGGTCAGAATGCCAGGCCATTAACTCTCCCTCTCTCCCTTATCAACTACCACAAAACATAGTGCCTTAATTCACCCATGCATACACATCCAATAATTCTCTTTAATAGTAATGAAAGTTTAATACATGAGTCATAAAGATAATACAACAAATATGAATCAAAGCACTTTTCAAGTATAATCTGGGTCATCTTTTTGGAACATAAATCTAGATTTATATTCGGATTCTTGTTCAACTAGAAAATATGACTGGTTTTTCAAGATATATTTTTCTTGCCATCTATCTCTGTCTGAGAGATGATCAAGCAGGTTGCCTTTTAAATCATCAAAGGGTTACTCGGCTATTTGTGATGAAATCTGACACAGAAACACTTTCCACTTCTCCTCAAAGATGTTACAGATCACTTACCAAACATCAATATTGCTGATATTCTTAATTGTTGCAACTGCATCCCAGTAGACAATCAAGTATTTCTCATCTGACTGCATTTTCAACTTTAAAATTTGAGACATTTGTGACAAACTATCAAAAGAAACTAACAAAATTACATAAGTAATATTATATGTTGCTACAACTGCAATTTATCTCCTAGTGAATTCCAAAACCTAACGCTTTGGTTTTACGAACCTTTCAATAAGCTCCATAAAGAATAATAAATATGAGAAATTTAAGATTTCTGTAAAATTTTACACGGATACTTTACAACTACACTGAATATAACCCAAACACATATTTTCCTAAGCCATCTTTCTTTAAAGAAAATCTAAATTAAGTACATTTTTTGAAAATCAATGAAAAAAAAATCTTGGATTGTCAAAAGCTTGAAATGGTTTTGGAGTCATAAATATATTAAAGATGGATTTATGATATTTGTGAATAAGCTAAATATTTTGTAAACTTAAATCACTAAGAAAATACAAATCACAAAATTGTAATATCTTGAAAATATTTTAAAATCACCTTTACAGTTATGATAGAATTGCAATAAAATCCCTTAAATGAATTGTTTCCAAAACAGAGATATTTTTTGTCAAATAACACACTTTCTTGACAGAGAGAATCAGGAAATGCTTACAGCAACCCAGTACTATCACAAGGAGACAATAAGAATTTCATGGAGATGAAGAAAAAGTGGCAGATGTCTTAAGGAAGTCATGGACTCCAAGTGTCTTACACAACTGCAGAAGATGTGACACGGAGCTAACAAGAATGCCATGGTTTAACAATCCATAGCACTACTGGAAGTCAGAGATGATAACTATATAAAGATCCGTTTATGGTCAATACTCACCTTTTTAGCTAAAAATGTCTATTAATTAACCCACAAGTTATTCGTTTTTTCAGGACCCTAAGGATATAGTAAAAAGTAGGATTCACTAAGATTCTTGACTGATTCCCCCAGCTCTATACAGGAGCACACTCCACCCACCTTCAGTCCCTCCCCCATTTTCATCCCTTAGGAGGTTTGACGGGTTGAATTTCTGCTGATGTCCACAGAAAATGTTCAACCTGAGCTTTATGTATAATTAAGGGACTTTATCTAAGAGTTCAATACTATATTCAAGTTGAGAGTAGAAGTCAGGAAAAATTCTGAGAGTTGGTAATACTAGGACCAGAATCAAAAGATAAACATATCTTTTATTTTTCCTTGGATTTCATTCTTTATTTGCTGAACTACTTATGACAAGAATTCAACTGAATATACTTTACAAAATAGATGTGCCAAATGTGAGCTAACCAAAAAGAATTAGCCAGAAGGTTTGTAATGATTATTCAATAAAAATAATTTAAAAAATAATAATGGCAGTGATAATACTCAGATCTATAACCAAAAAACAAAATACTTCAATGTTACAATAATTTGTATTTTATCATTCATAATTGGATATTATATATCATTTTTCTTCCAAAGGGTTTCAATTATCTATGATTCAAGGCTAAAGTCAAGCATCATGACAATTTTAATTTGAAGGGCAGAGGGAAGGGCGAGAGAAAACTTCAAAGAATACCTGGTTCACTAAAGGCATTTTGTCATTTTTCTTCTTTTTTAGGGAAACACCCCTGGATCTCTTCAGAAATCAAAATACAGACTAAAAATAGAACATCCTAAAAATGTGTGCCAGATGTATCATTTCTAGGGCTTTTCTCACCCCAGGGTATTTGCCAACTCCCACTTGACACATCCCATATATTTTTAGCACTTCAAAGTCTCTTACTTATTGCTTGCACAGCTGGTAGCTAAAAATACTTACACTGTATAATGCTACTTTATAAGTCAAAGATTGTTTTTCCAAGTATCATTTATTCAGAATATGCTTTCATGATTAGCACTCAGGTGGAAGCAGGATGGCTCGGAATGGAGAAGGTCAGAGCAAGAAGCCCAAGAAATGCTCTGAACATAGGAATAAAGTCAGGGGTCAGTGACTTTAGGACAGACAGTTGACTGTGTCAGTCTAAAGGAAGGTACCGAAAGTTAAGATCATTCTACAAGAACGAAGAGGCAGATAGGACCCAGTCAAATTTCCAAAAGAATCCTAATGACTAGACTGTCTATTGTAGCCAGAGTGGACCTAGCAGCTTGGAAATGTGCAAATGGGTAATGATAACACTAGGGAGGTTTAGTTGGAGATATCAGGGATACAGTTATGGATAAAATGGGGTCGAGAGAGAGAAAATACAGGCTTGTGGAAGGCTGATACACAAAATAATTCAGTTATGAGAAGAATTAAGCACATATAGCAAAAATCTAAATGCATGGTAATTTATGGAGAAGGTTCAGAGGAGGTACAGTTTCTATTACTGCAACAGCAGGTAATGAGGATATGATTGTAAAACCGTCAAAGGGGGCAAAAGTTACTAGGAACTACGTGTGCATGAAAGAGAAGTGGCAATCACTTGGGAAAAGGCTAGAAACCAATGACTGGAAACTGCAATATCTAGATCAGGGAGAGGGGAGAAGAGAGTGGGGCCAGGAAGGAAGGAGATAGAGAAGTTCCACAGAGTCAATGAAGTCACGTCCTATGACAGAACTTGTCTCAAGAAACGGGAGAAGATACGGCCAATTTTCAGGCTGCCTATCAGATGAGAAATACATAGGGTCACGGATTCAAGCAGTTCTCTCTGTGCTTAAATAGACTCCGAGTGAGTGTGATGTTTCAGGCCTTGAACAAAGTCATGTTCCTCTTCATGTGTTGAAAGCATTAAATAAAAATCCCTATCAGGGGGCGGGCCCCAAGGCATAGTGGTTAAGTTCCGCACACTGGGCTTCAGCAGCCAGGATTTGGGGTTTGGGATCCCGAGAACAGACCTACGCCATTCGTCCACCATGCTGTGGCGGGGACCCACATACAATATAGAGGAAGATTGGCACAGATGTTAGCACAGAGGGTGTCTTCCTCAGGGGGGAAAAAAAATCCTTGTTGGTTGAAACCACAAAATTATTTTCTAGTACCAGCACCAACCATTTGCTCCTTTACTAAGATGAGTCTGTTTTGCTCAGAAATGCATCTGATTTTCTGAAACTTTTTTTTGAATAAATATCTTTATTTCTACATCAAATTTAATCAAAGTAGTTAAAAGCATTTGATTCTACAGGATGAAAATTCACTCATGGCTGCTCCAATGATTGTTTTTAATAGGGCAGTTTTGAAAGTTGGCTCTGACTTGCCACATTCAAATTATAAATTCTAAAAATTCTTAAAAACAAATCTGTCAATTTTGGCACTGCTTTCATGATCAGGGCACACCTGGGAATACAGGAACATTTCCAACAAGATCTTGAAGGACCTAGTTCCTCTTCACTAAATCCCCAGAATGTATGAACTGCCACTCAGTTTTTCATTCTTTTGAAGAGACTTGCACTTGTGTAACAAACTACAGAGCAGCTGTTTCTTTCTTTTTTTTTTCCTGGCAGACATCTAGCTCTGATCAGTAATTTAGTAGAACCTAAGACATAAGAATAAAGCAGCATACTTTTAAAAAATTAGATCAGAGACACAAAAACATTTAGCGAAAATACAAGTTCTGTATAAATGCAAGTTGGTGTTATCTTGGATTGGTGTTTTAGGTAATTCTGAAGCAGGAGTTAAGAAAATGACACAGCAGCTGATACCATGTATGTCTTGGTGTTGGATGGGGGGCACGATGGATTAGGAAATGCTAGCTAACAGTGGGGCACGATATTACTCCCTCCCACCCCCATTTGGGGCTTTGTAAAGAAATCATATGATGTGGACAATTCTTCTGATTTTAAATAAAAGAATAGAGCAGAGTTAACTATGTCTGCCTCAGGTTACCAGATCTTGATGACTGAAATCACAGATGGTCTCCATCTCTTTCTTCAAGCTGTGCCTGTGTTAGCTTTACCAGGTGCTTCAGCTTGCTGTCAGGAATGCATTAATGAATTCTAGACTGTCACATATTGCCATAGTCACAGTATTTCCTACTTGCTGCCTGCCCTGATGACCTGGTCTATAGAAAGGAGTTTCTGTATTAAGGTGTTGGCCTAGAAAACCCATTTCTTTCTGGAACCCTGACTCCTGTCTATAAGGCAGGTCCCTTAACATCCTGCCTAGATTTTCCATCTCTGCCTCCAATTTTACTGTGTCTCCTAGGGATCACGCCACAATTGTGAAGATCACCTAGAATCATAACCTGGCCACATACTCTGATTTTAGTCTTTCCTACTTCCAGGGCTTTCTCTTCTGCCATGGTTTGCCTTGCCTGCTGGTTCAGAATCCTTGCCATGGACATCTGACTGCTCTTAACTAACTTATCCCATCCTCTCTGTTCTGTGCATTCAGTGGCACAGCAGCTCCTGCAGGGGCCAGCTGCTGCAGCCAGGTTGCTTTTCTCAGCTTCTTTGAGAAGGGCATCTAGCAATAACTTCTTTTTCGTTCCTATTATCCTTGTTTTTTTAAGTTACTGGTACCTCCCTATATGAGTCATCTCCAACTATAATAAGACAGAGGCAATCCTAAACTCAAATATGGGTTGTTTTCAGAATGATCATTTAGGAATGGATTTTTTCCCTCAGAAACAATGCTATAATTAATAATTATAACATATCTTCCATTTATTATGCACTAGCAAAACATTTAATCCCTAAGGAAACTAAACTGTAGGTATAGATTCCTGGCTGCATCACTAGTGTCTGAACCAACTGTACATTTGCCTTTTATTCATGACCCATCGGAGGCTCTGCTGTCCTCAGGGGCTACAGCTGCCCCCACAACATTGCATATTTAGGAATGACTAAGCTTCCTTGGACATAGACATCATAGAAAAATCAGAGTCACTGGGAATGAGGCCCCATATATAATTCCAGGCTTATTGTTATGTCCTGTGAAAGAGCAGGGATGTGGTAGTGTACTAATCTACTAGGGCTGCCATAACAAAATGGCACTGACTGGGTGACTTAAACAATAGAACTTTATGTTCTCAAAGTTCTGTAGGTTAGAAATCCAAGATCAAGCTTTCAGCAGGTTTGACTTTTCCTGAGGCCTCACTCCTTGCCTTGCAGATGGTCATCTTCTCATTGTATCCTCACATGACTTTTCCTCTGTGAACATGCCCCTGATGTCCCTTTGTGTTTACAAATTTCCTCTTCTTATAAGGACACCTGTCATGTAGGATTAGGGCCCAAACTAATGACCTCATTTTAACTTAATCACCTCCATCTTATCCTCGACTAGGGTTACATTCTGAGGTGCTGAGTGTTAGGACTTCAACATATGAACATAGGAGGGACATAATTCAGCCCACAACAGATATGAAGTATCAGCCTCCTCATGGGTGGCACAGGTCCTAGAAGGGCATGATGCAGGTGTAGGCAATGACGGCCTCACTGTAGAGCAGTGACTGGGGTACTTATGCTTAGTCACAAAACCTAATTATTGCTAAAAACTTTGTTGTGAGACTTTGGAATAGTAAATAAAGAACAATTCACTGGCAGATAATTGGGAACTAATACTGAGTAGTGTCTATATCACTATACACAAGATTTGGAAAAAGGAAGTGTTTTAACCAAATGTACACCCACAACATAGTCCTAGGTCAGAAGATTTACTGCAAGTTACTTGAAAGATTTCAGTGACTTCCAGATATTTTTTAACATTATAGGCACCATCAACTAAGATTAAAAACAAATAAATAATTTACTACCAAATCTAAAGTTTTCACTGTGTGCAAAGTAGTTTTAGATGCTGGGGGCATAGGAGTTCGACAAAACAAAGACATCCCTTTCTCACGGAGACTGTTGTACAACAGAGAAGATGATGAGCAAAAAGGTAGAGATGTAATGCATAATACTGAGAAACACTATTTCTATGAATAAAAATAAAGCTGGACATGAAGATGGAGTTACAGTAGTGCTATTTTAGTCCTGAATAAAATGAGGGAGCCATGTGAACCTCCTGTGGAAGAGCTCTCCAGATAGAGGGTTTAGTGGGTGCAAAGGCTTGGTTGTTTGAGGAATAGTCAGGAAATCAGAGTGGCTGGAAGTGTGAGCTGGAAATAGAGGGGTAAGCTATGATGTAGAAAAGGTAGCTGGTGCCTTATTATGAAAGGACCCATAGGGACAAAATATTTGCCAAACATTTGACAAATAAATGGTTGATATCTGTGATACATAAAGAGCACCCATAAGTTGATGAGAAAAGTACAAATTCAGGCATAAGAGTAGACAAGTCAGAGACAGGGAAATCCAATAAGTCAAAGAAAGCATGCAAGTATATTCAAGATATCATGCAGACAAGGAATTGCAAATTCAAACAGTAATTGGATATAGTAGTTTTTCACCAATCAGATTATTTTTGAAAAGGGGGAAGGAAGAAAAGATAAGAAATGACAGTATTTAGGATCAGCAAGAATGTACATAATGGACAATCTCACAAATGACTGGTGGGGATGTAAATTGCTCTAGCCATTTTTGAAGACAATCCAGCAATGTCTTTTAAAAGTACACACGTCCTCTGGCTCAGCAATTCAATTCCTGGAAATCTACCCTAGAGGAAAAAGTGTACCAGTTGGAAAGGTGTGTACTGAAACATTATTTGTAGTAGCAAAGCCAAAATACAACTGGAAACAACATAAATGTGTATAGCTATGAGAATGGTTGCATAAATCATGGAGGATTCAACTTATGAAATATTATATAACTGTTTAAAATAACGTTTTAATTATTTCTATTGACCTGGAGTGATATATATGATATCTTAAACACAAAAAGCAAGCTTATCTGCTATAACTCTATCTTTGTAAGATAAACTTAAAGACACCTCCATTTTATATATGTCTATACTTATTTCTATATGCCTGTATGAAGATAGAGTAAGATTTGGAAAGATATATACCATGCTGATAATATTTATTACCTCAGAAAAAAATGAGGAAGATGATAGAATTAATCACTATTATTAAGTAAAATAAAAACATGTATTCAAGAGACATTTGCAATAAATCATATCCTTTCAAGAGACTTGAGAAGAGAAACATTTCAACCATATTTTTGTCTCCACAGCACAATGTAACTAGGTTGAACATTTCGGTGAAGTGACCATTTTGAACAAGTTAAATCAGTTACTTTGTCTTTGATAAATGCAACCTTATTCATATAAATGGGGGGGAGGAGCATTACAGACTTTTCCATTTATTCTGACAACAGAAAGATTGGAAGACAGTTGTCCAGAAGTGATTGGTATGAACTTAATTTTTTAAATAAAACTCACAAATAAGCAGATTTTAACATGGAAAGGGACTTAATGGTATCTTTGTCCACTAATGGGAAATTATTATTAGGAAGTCCTATGACATAGACCCCCAAAACGGCATTATAGAAGTCCGTATAGGCTCTTATGTACAGACAAACTCAGTGATGATGAGCACTCTTTCTCTTAGATCTCTTTATGATGTGAGTCAACTCTTGTCACCCAGGATGCCATCACAGAAAACCTGCATTCATCATATCTTTCTTTTCAGATACTAGTAATGAGATTCTAATATGCTAAACTTTGTAATTAAATAAGAATATAAAATGACAGAAAAGATATGGAACACAAAGTGCTTCTCTGTGAGTTATTCTGTCCTCAATCAGTACTTAATCTATTAGTAGAATTGGATGTGGTTTAAAATGCTGCAAATTTATATGCCTTTTATTGATACTCAAATAATTTTTTCTTTCTAGTTTCAGAAATGTAAGATAAATAACTTGCGTCTGTCTAATTTATTAGAAGGCCATAAATTGAATTTATTTTTTCCTCAAAAGCAAAGTATAATTGAAAACAAAAGACTAAATGCAGCACTTAATTTTCGCCGTTTTAACTAATCTGTGACTATAGTGAAAATTAAAATTATATAATTGATTACTGTCACATTGGTGGTCATAAAGATCACCTTTTATATCCTTCATGAACTAGTCAATATATTTATCCATGAGGCAAATCAGAAAAATGTTAATATGCCTGTAATTAGCTTTTAGTTAAAATTAAAATAAGTGATACTTTTTGTATGATTTGAGAAGAATTACATTTGGTACATAAATGTCAGTTATAAATATATGTGTATACATATGAATTCTACAGATACCTTAATTCTCTTGCAGTTTCATCATAATGATTTTAGAACTGCAACAGTCTAGTAAACATTAATCTGACTGTAAGTCAAATGTGAAATTTCAGAAGCTAAATTCACTTCAAAATTGTGAGTTCAGATGACCACAGTATAAAGTTAAAGGGACAGGGGATGTCTCTTAGCTAAAATATCATAAAAAGAAACATTTTGAATCATTATATCTAATTGAGAAATACGACAGTCCCCAGTAACAACTGCGGATAAACTATTCCAGTGGTAAAGGATAATAGTGATCAAATGAGTTCTAAATGCACATCTCATACTTTACTTTGGATAGTAATCTTAACATACAAACAGATAGGAACAGGAGGGGAAGAATAGTCAAGGTGAGGAGATTCTGAAAACTGTTGATCTCGAAGCACCATCATAATCTTGTGCCATTCTTTCCCAACAGTCCCACAGACTGTTCCCATAAGGTACCATCTAAGCCTGTATTCTGAAAGTAAGTTGGAAGTGTCACCTTTGAATAAAGTGCATTTTCTTTTAGAATGTTTGGCATTTTTTAAACTTTAATGTATATGCTTCTTTACTCACTAAAGAGCAGTTAATTATATGCCAGTGGAACCAACCTCAAGCAAATTTTAAAATGTTGCTATTAAAATAGAGTCTTATCTTCAAATTATACCCTCACTGTCATCTTGCTACAGCATGTTTATTCCTAAATTTATATCTTGTTTGCTGGGAAGGAAGTATTTTAGCAGCAAGCGTGTGATCTATTTCTCTACCCATTATTGGGTACGCTTATGAGAATGAAAGAAAGTGGGTTGACCTGGTCTAACCTTCTATTAAACATGTTGGTAATCAACCTCCCATGAAACAAACAAGTGGCATTTGCTAATAAGACAGTCCTAATCCATGAAACTCTTTTAGTAGGTGCTTTGTGGTTTGGGATTTCTCAATTTCTCCTAGGAAACAAACCTAGAATCTATGGATATATGGAATATGGCTCCCTACAAATGTTGCATAAGCTATACAATTATTTGTGTATAAAATGGAGATGTTTCATCATCTAAAATGCTCCCTGCTGAGTGAAGTAACTCACACACCTCTCATAGACACTTCTATTATTCTGGGCCAGAAGATGCATCTGATTTGAGAAGGAAGGACCTTGAGAGCTAAGCTTGGAGTCCCAGAGGCCTCCTGGATTCACCCATGTCTCTCAATTGCTTACATCTTAGAAATTATTAGTAAGCCTTAACACTTGACTATCCAGTTCTTTGTATTAACTCACTCCTCCTTTTCCACCAGCTATATATTTTCCTCTTTGTCTATCCTTACCTTATCCATCTACAAGGTCTCAAGTGCCACCTTGTCATAATCCCTCCATTCTTTCACCTCACACTCATCTTTCTCTGAAATAACAGAATCTTAACATTGTAGAGCCAAAAAGGATCTTGGAGATAATCTAATTCAGTTCCCTCATCTTATCAATGAGGATACTGAGTCCCAGAAAAATTATGTGAGCTATGATGATAGTTTCAAATTCAGGGATTTTCACATATCACAGTTCTTGCTAAGTACACCACTGACTTTGAGGATTTATTCTCTGTTGACTTGGGTTGTCATGCAAATATTTACATATCTCATGTCTTTAGGTTATAAAGTCTTAGCAGATAGGGACTACCACTGTCTTTATTTTAATTATTCTCAGACAATTATATATCTACATTGAAATGCTCAATAATATGCACATGGGTGAATGAATTAATAACTTTCTGTATCCATAAAATAAGTTTTACACTAGATTATTGCCTATATATTTAAATTATCATCGAAATCCTCTAGTGATTTCTATTAAAGGTCAGTTTTCCAGTTTTTTCTTTCCAGCTTCCTCCTCCTGCATGCAACACCCACACCCACCTCTCCCAAGTAGATTCAGATTCCACAGATTTGTGATAGAGTCTGAAACTCTCTTATTTTATAATGACTCAGGATATTCTGATGATGAACCAGGTTTGAGAGAAAATGAACTAGAAGATTCAATAAGCTGACTTCTAAGTCTAAATTTGAGATTTATCTGATCTATGTATGGAAGGAATCATTCACCAACATAAGGGTTTATTCTACTCTACAAGTATTTATAAAATGTATTTTACTCATGAGTATCTTCAGGTAAATTGGTATAAACAAATTTGATTACAAATAAAATCTTAAATGTACATGTCCCATAGGAAATAGGTTAGAAACCATCTTTATATATTTGCTTTAATATTTATAGTAAGAAATTCGATATAAATCTTTGTTATGTTATATTGAGGGAAAGGATTAAAATTTTTCCTAAAGAATGTAGTGCTACACTTTTTTCCTCTTACTTAATCCGCTGTATGCAGGGCTGGGAGTGATTTGATCTTTGGCATATCTGAACATATGGAGTATACTTCCTGTAAGAAAGTTGCTGAAAATTTATTAAAATTATAGTTTCCTTTTTATTAGGCCCATAAGAGAAATATTTCTTATGTTGCAGTATTCCTACATAATTGGTTTGTTTTTATCTAGTGGGTAGAGTAAAACAACTGATCTGTTTCTTATTCACATTGTTCCCCAGAGAGCTGAGAGTCAACTTTAAGGCTCACCTCCAGCAAAAGCAAGCACTTTTACAACATGCATTTGGTTTGCTAACTTCACTCCTTGCTTCATTTTAACTGTTGTAACCACATCCCTGTGTCCTCTAGATTTCTTCATGTACTTAATTTTTCTCATTTAGTGGACATAGCTTTGCAAACTGCCTTGAATACTTTTTAGAACCGTGTAAGAAGAAATAAATTCATAGTTAGATAAATGCATTTATTCCAAGAGTCTATTGGACACTATATCTAAAAATAAACTTTTGGTTCAGTTTTCACAGTGAACTGCAATCTAGCTCATTTGTCACTCAGCCCCACAAAACAAGGACCTCCCCCATCAGATCAAAAGCTGGTAGTAGTGAGATGGTATGCCTACCTTGAAAGTTACCAGGTAAACGTTAGCGGTAACGTTATATTAGTAGTAACAATCTCTAACATGATTCCAGTTATATAAAATTAATACTGTAAAACCAGAAGCTAATTTTCTTCTTAATAATAATACAGTTTTATAGACTATACTTTCTAACTTACAAGAAAATTATTAAGGAGGGTTCCTATTTATGATTATTTTTTTAAATAGTTCTGTATTTTAAAGAGTTTGTTTCAAACTTTCTATACTAACTTCAGTACTCATGGTTGTATCTTTGTGATAAGGAGTAACGTCATCCTTTACTATGCTTGAATTGTATTTATCTAAAGTTCTTCGTTCTACATCTGTCAAGCCTCCCTCGTAATATGCAGTCTCAGACCTCTTGGATGTTTTCTCTTTTGAACTGCTTTGAAGGATAGACCTTCACCTCTGGTGGGTTATGTATTTAACACATGTCTGAGTACAAATTCAACTATTTTTCTTCTCTACTGATCTGTGTAATGATTAGGATATAAGAGGTCATTACCGACATTTAGAATCAGACTTGTCTCAGAACTTAGGCTTTTAATCAGAATTATTACACGAAGAAAATCTATTTCTTTTGCAGTTTAAGTAATGCTATGATAGAAGTATATCTGGATCATAGATTCTAAGTCAGTCTAGGACCAGATCTATGTGACCAAAGGAAACAGACTATAATAAAACCACTTTCATTCAGTTTGCAAATTTTGGAATCGCAGAAATAAAAATAGAGCTACTTGTGAGCCAACATAACAAGTCTTTAAAATGTTAACTCAGGGGCTGGCCCAGTGGCATAGCAGTTAAGTTCACGCACTCCGCTTCTGGCGGCTCGGGGTTCGCAGGTTCAGATCCCGACTGCAGACAGACGCGCCACTTGTCAAGCCAGGCTGTGGCTGCGTCCCATATAAAGTAGAGGAAGATGGGCACAGACATTAGCCCAGGGCCAATCTTCCTCAGGAAAAAGAGTAAGGTTGGCAATGGATGTTAGCGCAGGGCTAGTCTTACATAGACACACACACACACACACACACACACACACACACACACACACATAAAAATTAACTCATTCTCCTGCCATGTGTAGACATAGCATAATCTTAAATTATGTATTAAAGGAGAGTGCTTCCTTTGAAAGGAATCAAATGGATGTTAAAATGTCTTGCTTTAAGAATACTGTCTTTCTTCAACATGTAGGCTATCAGTACTCCTTTGTTGCAGAGTACAATATCCTTTTCTGGTTAACAGTTGAGCCTGACTTCCATTTTCTCATGCATCTTTATAATTCCTTTTCCTCTCTATTCCAATGAATGAATCTGTTTCATATTACCCGATAACTAAATCCCAATTATTTTAAGCTGTTTAAAAGTTTTTTACTACACTTCTTGGTGAACAAGTTTGGCTTAAAAAAATCAACAGTTTATAAGAATAAGTTTTATCTAAGACTCTCCAAGCACAGAAAGAAGGATCCAGAAATACAGCTTATGATGATACCACCACAGTTATACTTAAACATGAAGCTCTAAAGTGAAATATAACATATCCAGAAATAATAAATACTATGATTAATGTTTGAAAGATGAGCAATATAAGTTCTTCCTCCCAAAATAAAGCATTACTTTAACTAACTTGATTTTCCTAACCCAAGTCAACTAAAACTTGTCATCCCTTCTGTTTGCCTTTTGTTGAGCTCAGTATATTCCTTTGATGTATTTCAATGCTTTCCACTCAGTGTATAAGAAATATGGTCAGAGAATTCACTATAAAAATAGATGTTCATACATCCAAGCTCACTGGGAAATACTCAATTACTACAGAATCAGGAAGAATCTATATTTTCTCTCCACACCTTACACATTGAAGCCATAGAGCAATTTACTGAAATAAAAATTCATCATAATTTAGCAATATATGTACAACCAAAGTCCCCTTCTGGAAGCTCTTGCATAATGTTTGAGAATGGCACAATTGATTGTATTAACTTTTGAATATAAAGAGGCATGAATGACACTGTACAATTTCATTCTCCACTATGAGATTTTAAATTTTACTGTATAAGTTTATTGTAATGTAAACATTTTCTGTAAATGTTTAAAAAAGTAAGATTCTAATGAAACAAGATATTTCTCAACTCTGTTCAGCGGATAGAGCAATAACTCATGCAAAGACTCATTTTGAAATTTAATGTAAGAGATGTCCCTCGGGTGAATCAACCAGTGATGCTCCTGTATTTTGACTTGATAGTAAGAGATCTAAAGACCCTGAACACAACTTAACTGAACCAAAAAAACTACAAATATAATAGCTTTTATAATTCAAATATTGCCAATAATTCTAATATTGTATACTTCTTTAAAAGCACATGCCAATGGATTCTATTGTTCCTTTAAAAGGATTTATTGAACTATGAAACTAGAACTACGATTCTTAACTGCTTATCCTGTTCCTTTTGCATCACATTAGCACCACTGCTGATGGTTTACCTTGCTGAGTTTAAAAATGTTCTAAGTGAAGAGAAATTCTATTATCTTTCCATGAGAGATTATTCTCTTTTATTGTCCCAGTTTCATTATGAAGGTAGGTTTTGCTGATAATAATGCCCACTTAGTCCTTACCTTAATTTATTTTTATTATTTCTAGGTAAATCTCAAATTAATCATGTCTTTTCTTAAATGATACTTTCCTCTCTTTCAGACATTGACTAATTTTGAATTCTCCTACTCATTTCCTGATCTATCTATGTATTCTCAACTCTCATCTTTAAATCTTCTCTGGATTTCTTTCAATTTGTTCACAATTTTCTTCTAATTAAAAAGTAAAATAGAATAGAAGAAGTGGCATCAGAAGAAGTACCAGATCATGTGACAAGGAACTACTCACCCCCCCTTTTTTGTATTAGATCATCAAAAGTTAGTACTTAGCCATTACATTTAGCCTGGCAATCTTGCAATTTGCAAGAGTCTCCGAAAATATCATAATCATCATTTTCTAAAGAAATAGTTGAATGTGTATGAGGACTGTATAATGGGTGTCACTCTATTCTGAGAACAGATTCTTGGTCTCCTGATTCCAAAGACACACTTAAAAAGAGCAAGCTGTTGAATCTTTCTTATTTCCACTTGAATCAAATAATATACCAGACAAGAATGTTGTACATAAGTGTAGAAGATTCATAACAGAAATGTTCAGCTGTATTTTCTGTAGAATCATTATATTCTTCCTTAGTTTCAACATACGCAACTGCAGTCCCCGTACAAATATTAGCATTTAACATGTTCCAACAACAAGAATGACACTACTGTATTCAATGTGTCCGGATCATTTAAATATTAATTTTTTAAAACACATTATATTTCAGCTAGTTTTGTCAGCTGAAGAATCTAGGCCTGCATATTTGAACAAACAATCTTTCACTAAAAACGTTATTATTGAAACATAAATATACATATAGACTTAATCTGAGTGATATTATATTCTTTCCAAAACCATACTGAACGATTTTAAATTTTGAGCCGATATTGGTGACTTATAATGCAATAGCTGTCTGAAATTAAAGTATTCTGTTTTAAAATATAACAGACTAAAGTGTTACTAGATAAAGGACTCTATACTTATAATGGTTCAATTCTATTATGACAGAAATAAAGCCACAGAGAAATATGATATAATCTAACTTGTATATATTAAGTAGGCATTCTTCTAGATTTCTAAATTGTGAAAAAGAAATAATCAACAGCACATGGTGTTTACATCTTACTCTGTAGAGTCAAAGACGTAATTTCCACCAATCTTTAATTTTTCTTTGTCAAAGTAAGGCTTCCAAGATGCATGTCATGTCCTAATAAGTTCAGTAGCAACACAATACAGTGGGACAATTATTGTCAGTTGGAACCACAGGCATTGCTTTCACTACCAATATCATTATGACAGATTATAATGCACAAGACTCTCAAAAATACTTTATAAACATCATTTTACCTAAGAAATTCTTGAGTATCTGTGAGAGCTAATGATTATTATTTTTTCATACTTACTAAGTGAATTTGACTGTTCAAATCTGAGTTGTCTATATCTTGACCCAATATTTGACCCACTCTACACATGAAGAAACTCAGATCTAGTTCTATACATTAATTTTGAAATAAATAATGAAATATATAAACTCAATAGCCTCCCATATTCTTCCTCCCAAAGTCAAAGGGTCTTTGAAGTCACCATAGGTCAAAAATGTCCCCCCAAAAGGGCTTTCATTTTAAATGACCAATATATTTTTTAAGCCCACAGAAATATTTTGTTTCTTTACAAAATAAGTTTAGGATGATTTATAATCTTAAATGTATGCATTCAAAATATATTTTATCAGAGCCATTTGAATTATTTTTGATATCACTAATTAACTAAACCTTTTGTACTATAGGGGACAAATTCCTTCAAAACATGTTTGAATATATCATTTTAAATATATTACATCATAGGCATTGTTGCAGTACTCATATTTTTGTGATTAACCTTACAATTTCAGGAAGTGTCTATCTAATTTTTGGTAATGAATCTTAAATACCTCCATTAAATAAATAACTATATTCCCATGCTTCCAATTCTTCTCTATTTCCAATATAACAGTATACTTAAATTTTTTCTAGATTTTTATTTCTGGATCATATTGCTAAGTTCTACCTGTTGAAAATAATTCAGTGTCCATTAACCTGCACTTCAGGGTTCAACTTCTGCAAGGTCCTAAAACATAAAGGTAAATATGAAAAAAAATCTATTACTGAAAATTAAATAATTCATAAATAGGTACCTAATATAATTTTATTCCATTACACTTCCTTCCATTTATAAAAGCATAGGCCATCTCAGCCACTAAATTCAGCTATGTAATTTGTTCATAATGTGCACTCATTTTTAGTTTTCTGGTTAAGATGGAACAGAATCTCTGTTGGGAACATTTGTCCAAGAGCATTTCATGCATAACCAGAGAGAGTTTTAATATGTCACTGATTCTGTTTGTGACAATATGTACTTTGGGAATTTAGAATTCACAAACCAACATTGCTAATTAGAGCAGGCAAAATTATTGGCAGTGCGTAGTATAAGGACATGTATCTGGAAAATGTTTGTGTTTTCAGGAAGTTGTGCTCTTAAAATAAAAATCAGTGATAATAGAAACTCCCATTAAAGATAAGCAAGTTATTTTCTCTTTTTTTAATTTTTAAATTAATTTTTTTTTCTGCTGAGTTAGATTTGCCCTGAGCTAACAACTGTTGCCAATCTTCTTTTTGCTTAAGGAAGATTCACCCTGAGCTAACATCTGTGCCAATCTTCCTCTATTTTTTGTATGTGGGTCCCCGCTACAGCATGACTGCTGATGAGTGGTGTAGGTCAGGGCCCGGGAACCAAACCCGGGCTGCCTAAGGCCCCCTAAGTGGAGCCCATCGAACTTAACCACCAACCCCTGGGGCCAGCCCTGCAAGTTATTTTCTCTTAATACTTGATTGATATTATCAAAATGATACCCAGCCACCTAAAAGTGTAGAAAGAATATTTCCAATCCAACTCTTGTTACATCAATCAATAATAACTGCTTGCTAAAAAAGGGTGGGAAAATATAATGTGCTATATGCCATTCCAGTTTTTTTTTTTTAATGGATTGGGTTAAATCTAAATTTATATACAACCCAGAAACAAGGTTGCCATTGGAAACATTTTAAATTTTAAGAGTAAAGCATTTTTATCATAAGAATGTAATACTTTGTATGCTAATAAATCCCTGAGCACTGAGATAACTCCCCAGATACAACTAGATTTATATTTTCCTCCTCATCTTAAATTGCTTAATAAAAAAATCAAAATCAAAACCATAATTAAGTTAAAATACAATCCACTTGTCAACAACATATTTTGAGAAAAGAAATCTATACATTTAATTTACAAAGTGTACTGTTTCCATTTTTTATCTATTAATGATTCTCAGAAGTTTCTATATAATTTAAATGTGAAACATAATCATTATATCATATATTAGTGACTTGTGCAAAGAAACTAAAATTTAACATTTTCTGGCTGTTATTTGTGTGTACGGTTCTACTAATTATTATGTTGGCGGTTCAACAGGCTGGGGCTGCTAAATATCTCAGATATTGCTAAAATATCTGAGTCTGATCAGGTGCTGACTAGGGTCAAAATACTGGTGTTCTGCATCTGGTGTTGGTCATTTGTCCCCAAAAAAGAAAACCTTTGGGGGCCACATTTACCTCGTTTGTAACTAGAGGAGATGTATTAGCAGGCATATTAGTGAAAAAGAAAAAAAAAAAAAAACAAGAATGAGGAGATCATGCCAAAATAGACCCTTTCAGTGACTAAAAAGTCCTATGAAGTCCTCTTTCTAAGCTTTTTTAGATTGACCTTGAATGGAATAAAATCAGACAAAGTTTGCATGAGAGGGGCTTCATTTCCATTTTCAAACTTGTGTTTAATTTGTTATCCTCGGTTACCTAAAGTCCTGAATTTAAAAATGAACTGGTGTAAGGTGTGTTGGTGGAGAGAGAAACAGGCAGAACCTCTGCCACAAACCCACCTGGTATCTAGCAGCCCCATGGGCACATTCAGTGGGAATCGATAACACCTTTTCCCAGAACCTAGACCTGACTATAATCTGTGCTTCTGGTTTAGTTTCCCTTTTTGGAAAAGTCTGCAAGTTTCCCATGGCAACTTTGCTCAGTCAGCTCTATTTACAACCTGCCACTTTAGCAATACTACAATGTCACAGCCTCTTAGCAATCCTTAGGCATTCACAAAGCAAAGTTGGGCTTCTTGGAAAGCAGGTTATCTTTTACTATTTTTGCTAGAAGTAATTACCATTTTGACAGTTAGCTAGATGATTTCATCAGCAAATCTCTTTGTGTCATGTAGACAAGAGGACAATACACTAAGAGTGCAGATGATGCTTAAAAATGCATCAGATTCTAAGCTCCTTAAGAATAGAAATGATACTGCTCTTTGTGCCATTTTCAGAGACTGACAGAAGTAATGGATTTAAGTAATAAATTTTCCTAAATAGATCATATCTGCATTTTTTTTTGAAGAAGAGCATAATATTTTTCAATATTTCAAAGATTTCATTAACTCTTTACATTCCAATCTCATCCCTCAAGGAATCATACAGCACAATGAAAGTTAAATAAATGAAAATATATGCTATCAAAGCACTGAGATAACTCTACCAGATACCACTGTTTAGCTGTGAACCCACTTTTTTTTTTGATGAGGACGATTAGCCCTGAGCTAACATCTGTTGCCAATCCTCCTCCTTTTGCTGAGGAACCTTGTCCCTGGGCTAATATCTGTGCCCATCTTCCTCTACTTTACGTGGGGCACCTGCTATAGCATGGCTTTGATAAGCATTGTGTAGGTCTGTGCCTGGGATTTGAACCCATGAACCCCGGGCCGCCGAAGCAGAGCACAAGAACTTGACCACTATGCCATGGGGCCAGCCCCAGAACTCACTTATTTTTATGTAACTAAAAGAGGATCTCTGTCTTCATTGATGACAAAACTACCTGTGGTGTTGATATTGCAAACAACCTATCTCATGTTTTGAAAATGTCAAGAGCAATCTGAATACAAAAGGTTACTTCTGATAGCTTCTGAGAGAAAGCATTTAGTAGAGTATGATCTTTCCTCTTTCTGTAGTTTTCTCCTTTTGTTCCATCTACAACTCCTATTACAATTTGTGATTCATTTTAATAAATGAATCTAGGTAAGCAAAATCTAGGCAAGTAAAACTAAGCACTTTAAGCCTAGTAGCAATTATAATAATAAAAATATTAATGCACACAGCATTTAGAATCACCATTTCAAATACAATTGTTATTTTAAAAAGAAGGAAAAAACTCCTATGTAAATCTATATCATGAAGATAAACAGAAATATGAAAAAAATAGCCTTGGTTCACAATAGACTTACAAGAATGTTAAGAAGATAAGCCTTTCATGTGAAAGGAAGTTGACTAACACAAAGAACAAAGAGCTGATTAAAAAATCAGTTTAAAAAAGCCCACAAGGATTAATGGAGATAAATGAACTTTGATCATCATCTTATTCCAAACATAAAAATTAATCTGAGATGGATATAGACAAACTGTGAAATTCAAAACCATAAAGCTTCCAGAAGAATACATAGGAAAATATATTTGTAGCCTTAGTGTCAGCAAAGATTCCTTAAACAGGACACATAAAACAGTAACCATAAAAGGAAAAACACTGATAAATTGTACTTCATCAAAATTAAAAATTCCTGCTCACCAAAAAACAACATTGAGAAACTAAGAGCTTAAGAAAATAAAGACACCTGCCACAAATTGGGAAAAATATATTCAGTATATATATCTCACATAGGATTATATGCAGAATGTATAAAGGACTCAAAAATTGACAAGGAAAAAATAAGCAACTCATTTAAAAACAAACTAAAGACTTGAACACACACTTCAAAAAAGAAGATGACTAGGAAGCACATGTGAAAGTATTCAACATATTTAGCCAGCAGGGAAATGCAAATTGAAACTACAATAAGATAATGCTCTTTCACAACCATTAATATGGCTAAAATCAAAAAGCCTAGCAACAATAAATGTTGGCAAGAATGTGGAGCAACTGGAACTCTCATACACTTCTGGTGGGAGTGCAAAATAGCGCAACTACTTTGGAGAATTGCTTTTGTGGCTTCTTATAAAGTTAACATACTGCAAATGTTTTCTAATTGGAAACAACACAAATTGACAGGAAAATGGATATGTAAATTTTTGTATATTCATACAATAGAATACTACCTGGTAAAACAAAGGAACAAACTATGAAACATAACAATAAAGATGAACCTCAAAAACATTATGTTGTTTAAAAGAAACCAGACAAATGCACACAAAATACATTCTATGTATCTACTTACCTATCTATCTACCAGAAAACTACTCTACAGTAATAGAATTTGGAGAATACGGAAGTGTCTAGAAAAGGCTACTTCTTAGGGTGATGAAAATATTTTAACCTTGGTCTGGGTGTGGTTACAAGGGTGTAAATAATTGTCAAAACTCATCAAACTGAACACTTAAGATCTTTGTGTTCTTTTGTATCTAAATTATACTTCAATTCAAAATAACAGCCAAAACAAAAGTCTGCCTCAAAACAGTAATGGATAAACTGTCAAGTGGACCAGAGGAAATATACACTGTTGGGTGGTGTAGCCTTATAATTTATTAAGTGGAAAAAAAATCCCCAAATATATATATACTTATAATGAGATATATATACACATATAATGTATATAATAATATGAAATATAATATATATATAATGTATATTTTTTATATATATGTATATATATAAAATGAGATATACATTTGTGTTGGACCTTAAAGAAGAAATAGAATTTGAATGGTGGAATATAGGCAGAAATGGGTAAGCGAATTAACACATATTCAGACGCTAAAAAGTTTATCATGTCATAAAAAACCCAAAGGCATCTTCTTATTGTGTATTAAGGTAAAGTTCTACTTAGGCTATGATTTCGAACCTTTCTGCAAGGGTCCTTTCACACTTATGTAAATCCCTCTATTTTTGACTCTAATACCCATTTTAACCTCTCTGCCTCCAGATAAACTGTCATCCTGACATCGTTTTGCTGTTTCCTTCCTTCATACTAAAGCATCCACAAATTTCTTCAAGACCAAAATTAAGACCACAAATTACATCCTCTAAATTTTCCATGATTACCTGAGCTTCACGCTGACCACTGTACTACTTAATAATATGAATGTCAGTTAAACTGTCACTTCTATTCCAAAGTTATTTCAGCAATACAGCATTTATTACCCTTCTAGATTTCAAACTTTCTAATTCTTATGGCACCTGAACACTCAGGCATGCAGAAAGGACTGCTGAGGGAATATTGTGAGTTTTCACAGTTGATAGGATTACCAGATGTAGAGAGACACTGATCTCATTTTGCAGAACATCTTTCCTTATTCTTCAATCACACTTGCATTGGACCCCATCTCCATAAATATTGAGCAGAAGGGAGGATTATACAACAGTCTGCTTAAGGTAGAGACAGATGAAACATACTCTCACCTAAATATAGAGAAGGAAAGTGTAAAGATTCACAATTTGAGTCTCTTAAGTTGTAAAATAGATCTAAGAACAGTTTATCTACATTGAATGAGCATCTACTATTTACCAGCCACTGAAGAGAGCCCTTTGGAGAATTAATTTTCTATGTTTTTAAGATATCGTAGGGTTATTTGAGTGTTAAAATATTTATTAAAGTGAGTTTGACAGTTCATGGAATTAAGCCAAGCATGTCTTCAATCTAATAGACAGACATCCAATCAAATTTCTCAGACAACTATTAGAAATACGGTATTCCAAAGAAGCTTCTACTTCACCTTGATGCAATTTAAATTAAGGGACCCTGGCCTCAGACTCTCTGAAATACTGAAAAATTTGTTCAGTTTATCAGTGCTGTCTGAAATTACTTTCAAAAACAGAGAGCATTTTTAGTGATCTAGTTTATTTCTTTTTAATTCACAATGGTGAGAGAAACCTGACGTGCAGGTTATGCCTGCTGTGTTCTAAGATAGCCTAAGGCTGTCTCCACAGTCTATTTGTATCTACCAACTCAGTCTTTCCCCTGGTTATGTTTTTCAACCTAGCGGGGATTTTTTTTAAATAATAGTTATACTGTACCTCATGATAATATAATATATTTTTTTACATTCCAAATTAGAAATAAGCAAATATAAACTCAAACTATTGTCTACATTGACAGCAAATGTATAAAAACTTCATTAAAGAGGCAATTATTTACATTAAGTCATTTAATAATAGAAATGTAAAATATGTGGAAAAAAACAAATTTGCATGTGGACATGAAAGTAATTAGCACACTTAAGCAATTTTGCAATATCAACAGGTCAGGAAGTAAATAGCAATCAAGTCAAAATGATTGCCAGGAAGTGAAAAAAACAAACTGAATATGATGCAAGTCAAGGGAACTTACTAGGCTGCATAACAAATATCAATCAAACTAAATTGATTGCTAGGGAATAAAAGCATTACAAGGCAATCATGCAAACTCCAAGCCTGTGCAATATAAAATCTTCTGAATTAGAGAAAGTTGAACGAGAGAATTGGCGAATGACTTGAGTTAATAAGAAAACATGAGCTAACTGTGGTATTGCAATATTTTCTAGGAAATAAAATGAAGTCTACTCTGTAATTTTAGGAGAGGGAGAAAGAAGAGGAGGACAAAGAAAATTACCTACTTAATGGCCTGCTCTGCCATTTTCTGCCTTTTCAGTGCATATTGAAGCAAAATGAAATACACTCCAGTAACTCAGCTCTTTCATCACTATCCTTTCCATCAGGTTTGGAAAATAATTAGCAACATGAATATAATAATCCACAAGAGTCAAAGAGACAGTATTCTTCACCCTTGTTAATCATCTCATATAGAGGAGGAAAGATACATTTTCATCAGATGAGCATGTTTTAAATCATGGTGATCTTCCTAATTAAGAGCAAAAACTGCAATTGAAGAAAATACAGGGAAGGAACAATTTGGTCTAGGGTTCTCTAACTGTTCTGGGAATGCCTGGCTTCATTTTGCAACCAATATCTGCCATAAACTTGACCATCAATTTGTTTCAATTAGTACCTTCTTAAAAATAAATACTGATTATTTTTCTCATCTACTTTCACTGAATGGTAATCTTTTTGAGGTCCGGATACTTGCTATATAAGTCTTGGAGTTTCCCATATCTGCAGTGGTATGTATTTCAACAAATACTTCAAACAATGATAAAATTTTATACTTTATGTGGCCCAACCCCATCATTTTTCAGATAAATAAACTGAAGTGTTTAGGGAGAAGAAGAATTGCTCCTTATCAAACTGTAAGAAAGTGGCAGATGGAGGATGGGACAAATTCCCTATTTCCATGCTGGTATTATCTCTTCATGTCACGTTACCTTGAATGAATGGTGAATACATTTCTATCAATTATCACATGATATTCATAGTGGGTGAAAATGCTCCCCTTGTTCTCAAAAGTCTTCTATAAAGTTGTAGGGAAGCAAAATTTGCCACCTCAAAATGTGTCTCTTTGGCATGAGGATGAATTTAGGCTGATTATTTCTGTGAAACAGAAGACGCGGGAAGTTTTTTCCTGTTACCTCTCCCTTAACTGCCTAAAAGAATTTAGATAAAGGGCTTGTTCCTGGAATAGAGCTATCACCAGAAATATCTACAAAGAATGTGGGCTAGGTGCTGTGGGGAAGACTGGGCAGGGCCTAGAGATCAAAATACTGCTCTGTGTCCCATTGTCTCTGCATGGCCCAGCAAACATTTGTTTACAAAACTTTTGCTTTTCCATCTCTGTGTGAATTGCCTTCCTTGCTTTTGCAGTCCCAAACCACTACCCACTTCTCCTGAGCTCAAGATGGGCTATAAGCCTCAATTGCCTGATTTGTCCTTGTGCCCTCCATATTCTTGCGGAACCCCCATACATAAAAATTATCTTGTTAATCTGTGACATGTCAATTTAATTCTTAGACCAGCCAGAAGAACCTAGACAGGGAGAGGAAAATTTCTTCCTCCCCAACAAAATCAATTGGAGGAGAGGAGTCAGCATTAAAAGAAGAAGTTGCTCAACACACAAAAAGAAAAGCCTTGAAGATTCTCTCGAGTTCTAACAGATATTCTTTGAAAATGATGGATGAATAGACGAAAAAAGGTAGAAGTGTTTTTGGTCAATTTGAAACATATTTTCAACAACATTTATTCAGATAAAAGAAGATGTGCTTGCCAAAGTTTAATATCGTTTTTAGCCATCGGTAAAAGAAAGCTGTGATTTTTTTTTTCAAATTATAACAAGTAGGCATTAATTTTCTTGAATATGATTCATAAGAAAAACAGGACCAAAAAACTAGAAAATCAACCAGAGTATAACACGTATATCCATTATATTTAGACTACAGAAACGATTTATAAAAATATGGCCTGTGCACTATATCGTAAAGATCTCAGAATAATATCACCAATCAAGCATCAGTTTCAAAAGTTTGGAAATCAAGACTCTTAAGCTTCCCACTAGATTGCAATTACTTTAGTATCTGTAACCAAATGTCTTATATATCCTTTTTACCTTCCCAACCCCTCAGAGGACATTCAGTAAATGTTATTGATTAACTGACTAAGGAATCTCACCAAGATTGCTTGTCTCTAAGCTTCTAATTCACAATAAGGCTGTTTTTGCATGTAGTCCTAGCCAATTTAGTTAAATGGTCAATATAGTTTAAAAAAATTTAAAGTTAAACCAGCTCTTTGTCTGAACAGACTGATTTTTCTGACTGAATGAGTGAAGTCAGTTAACATGGATTTATTTAATAGGTGATTAATATTTTCCTTCTTAGCTAATATATGGGTTTGGCAGGAGAGAATTGAAGGCTCAAATTCAAGCACGGGGGTTTTGGTTTCCCATTTTGTAAAAAAACTGGTACCGGTACTGGTTTAGAGCATGGACTCTGGAGCCAGGCTACCTGGTTTTAAATGCTGCCTCTACCACTTGCAAGATTAAAGGCCTTATAACTTTGGGCTAGTTATAAGGGCTAGCCCCAAACTAGCCCTTACAACTAGGCTTTGGGCTATCTGTGCCTCAATTTCATCATCTATAAAACGGACATTAAATAGCACCTCACACACAGAGTTATTTTAAGGAATAAATGAATTCCTACTACATAGTAATGCCATAGAAGTGTTAGCTTTTGTGGTTATTATTCTTATTATAATAGTAGTGTTAGTTTATATATAAAAAATAGATGACTCTTTCAAAATTATAAACCGGCATTCCAAATTTGGAACAGAAAATTCACTTTGTTTTATTTGTGTTGAAAGGTAGCAAATATCTTGGAATTACTGCTTTTGTCTCTTGCTTTGAGTGAAACTCAGAAATAAACACACATCCAAATTTTAAAAGAATGTAGCCACACTCCGATGTATTAAAATACACTTTCATTTGCAACATAGAGTATTTAAATAAATTTACTTTCAAAACTGATGATATTTAAAGTAGAAAAGAAGTAGGAAAGTATTTTTTCTCTAATAATTAGATTTTTCAATTTAAGCTCTTAAAAAAAATTAATCACCCTTATCTTAATGGACTCACCACATTGACTTTTACTCAACATCAAAATGTCTCTATTTAATGCAATTTACTCAAGAAAGACAAAGCTGTAATTTTATTGACTAATGCCCCTTCATTTCTGTTCCTACCATGTGAGTTATGTACATCCATAATCAGTAGCCTGTTTCCCCAAATAAATGATTTATTCTTTTATTGTATTTATGTAATTAAAAAGTAAAAATATATAATAGATTGAGAAAAGGAGTTGAAGGGAGAATGAGCATTCTCTACCCACTCTGGATCCTTTCTGGCAGGGCTACAAATTAAACAGACATGAGGCCGAATAGCAGGAGAAAATCAAACAAAGCTTGATAACATGTATACATGGGAGAAACCTGGGGAAACTGAGTATCTCTCAACAAAACGGCAGAGGTTCTCCTCTTAAATAGACAAACAGGGATATTGGGGGTTGGGTCAGCTATGCGAGAAATGTCTGGTAAACAGAACTGTGATAAGAATGGGCATAGCAAAGACCCTCCCAGTCTGTTGATACTCAGAGTTATCCAAGGTGATGGCCCATCCCAGGGACAGGCCTTCCATCCCAAATCCCTTTACACATTGGGGTGGGGAGTGAAGGTCCAAACCTCCTTCAGTCAAGGTAAAGAGACACATCTTGAGATGGCTAGTTCTGGTCCCCACAGAGTTATAGTGCCACAGAATTCATTTGAATGCTTTGGGAAGACTACAAAGGTGAGTTGCTAAAAACGTGTCAATGTAGACGTGGGTGAGATAATTATGAAATATTTTGGAAAATAATTGTGGGGATCAGAATTGGCCACCTCAAGCACTGACAGAGGCTTTAACCTTCTCCCCCATCAACTGTCTACAGGGATTTGGGGTGGAAGGCCTGTCCTCAGGACAGGCTGAAACCATGGATAACTCTGGGTATCCATAGACTGGGAGGGTCTGTGCTGGGCCCATTCTTATCAAAATTCTGTTTACCAGACATTTACATTTGTAAGGGAAATCTCCATTTGTAAAGGTATCTCCTTCTCTGTACCAGGAAGAAGGGAGAATGACTTTATCTCTAGGGATCTTGTAGGTGCAGAAGGCTAAAAACTTAAATCTGCATATTCTTGTTTTCTGTGCTTTTCTTGTAATCCCTCACGGCTGACACTCCCAACCCCCGCAAAAATCCTTGTTTGTCTATGTAAGAGGAGAACCTCCACCATTCTGGGGAGGAATGCTCAGTTTCCCTGAGTCTCTCCCATGTATACATGTTTTAAAGCTTTGTCTGATTTTTTTCCTGCTATTTGGCCTCATGTCCATTTAATCTGTAGCCCAGCCAGAAAGGACCCAGAGTGGATAGAGAATGATCTTTCTCCCCTTCATAATAAAAACTTAGAATTATATCTTAAGTTTGCTTCTCAAAGATCTTTGTCCCATTCCACTTTACAGAAATCAAAACTGAGCACTTATATATATGAGGGGCATGGCTTAGCCAAGAGAGTCTATGTGGACCTCCCAAACTCAGGAGACAGATCTTAGATTTAAACAGAAAGAATGATGAATGTAGAAATATTCATTTGGTTATGATTAGTGTTAAAATATCTAAGTTATGCATTTATCATTTTTTATGACCCCTTGATTTGAGCGACTTTGGCCCATTAGCTAAATGATTTTGTGTTCTGATCATGTTTTATGAGACTTCCTCTAGAATTGTAATAAGAACATAGGCTCAAAAATAGGTTATTTTAGGCTCTAACATCATATTAAGCTATCGTTATTTGGGTTAAATGGGCCAAGTTTGTCAGAATAAAACATACCTCTAAGTATTCATTATGATTTCTCCATCAATACTAGATACATTATGTGATTTCAAAGTCTCAATCTTTGCAACCTAACTCAATTCAACAAACACGTATTGAGTGGCCAATTTATTTAAGGCCTGTAGCTTCCAGCCTCATCTCCTGAAAATTTATCTCTGGACCAACTCTAACCCAGAACAGACCATCCTCCCATCCCAGTCTACATAACCACTTTAATACCAATAGGTATCTAGAATGGTGATAGTAGAGAAAAAGAATTATCAAGATAATTGCGAAGATTTCCTAGTTAAGTCTGAAGCCATGCAAAAGGAGAATGGAATGCAAACAGTGAAGTCCTTTTTGCTATCTCTTATTTGCCAGATTGATTTATGCTGTTAATGTTATGCATTTTAAGGAATGAGAAACAAACACTAATTCCAAGATTTGGTGAATTCTATAGACATTGATTATTTAAAAATTCTGGAAATTTATCAGTAAGTAAATGAGATGAGAAAATGAATTGTTAATACACTGAATGGAAAATAATTCTTTTAAAGCCTTGGTTTCACACAACTTTGTTTCAGACTAGTAAATGGAATTAATGTACTTGATCCTAGATGATTATTTCTTTTATTTCAGATTGAAATGCTAACTTTGAAAAAATACTGAAAAGGGATAAAAATGTTGAGCTCTAATTGTAATGAATTATATTAAAAGATAGCTCACTCACAAAATTTCAATTTTTTTTTTCTGTTGAAGAAAAAAACTCTATTAATTAAATACAATTACACCTTTCGAGTACCAAGAGATCAGTCTGGATAAAGACTGAAAAAGTCACTAACAACTTGAAAAAAGCAAACGAAAACAGAGTATATAAATGATATATTGAAAATAGGGGGTCACAAACCTCTAGAAATATTTATCATTACAATTACTTTTTTGAGTCATCTCGTAGAATGGCTATTTTAAACATAAATTTTTCCTTTATTTGCCTTGAACATAAAGAAGAAGTAGGACAATTTTATATAAAGTTTTTCTCCATGGGTCAATCTGATAACACAGCTAATCTCTTTTGCACTTTTACTACCATTAGCTTAATAAGGAGGAAAGAAATATTTGATGATCATCAAAAGTACAAAAGACATTGCATAAATACTTTTTATATAACTTTATTATAGGAATTGCTACTTTGTATTGTAATTATTAGCTCATGTGTCTATAAACCTGGATGGGGAGTATATTACACACTCCTCAATAGCCAGGGGATTGTTCTCTTTTTTCCCCCCCAACATTTAGCACAATGCCTGGTACACACTAGGTGCTTAACAAATGCTCTTGGAATGGCCAAATTAAATTAAAATTTATTATTGAAATTTTAATAGATGAAAATAGAAAAATATTCTCTATTTGTAATAGTCTTTAATTTCAAACTATTTCTTAAGTATATAAATCTTACATAAATCTTTGAATGTATTTTGTTCTATATTCTTGTTTAAAGTCAGTAAAATCTAATAGAAATGCAATGTCCCAATCTTTATTAATTTTCATTTAAATATATTTTTAAGATATCTGAATAGTTCATCATGTGTAATGATTTTTAAACCAAGAATCAAATAAAACAATCTAAATAAAAGAGTACACAAAACTGAAGGTAAGGAAATTCATCAAGTTGCCTGATATTTACTATTGTGTATGTTTCAAAGATATCCTAGATCATTTTGCACATGCTTTTCAGTTATTACTAAACACATTGCTTTTAATGTCAGTAAAAAAAAAAAAAAAAAACACCTTTATTTATATTCAAGCTTTAAAAATATTGTCCTATGTGTTGTAAGTTTATACATTCATGGTGATTGGGTGGACATAAATATTTATAGCATACAGATGATCCTTATGTCTTCAAAGGAAGCATGAATATATAGAAATTAGAATGTCATGCTCATTCTTTCACTTATTCCACCAAATATTTATGGAATTCCTACTTATTCACCAAATATTTATGAAATTCCTACTGTGTGCCAGGCCTGTTCTCGATGATGGGCAACAGCACTGAACGAACCAGGCAGAGCTTACTCAGAGTCTACATTCTAGTCAGGACAGACAGTAAAGTACACAGTATGTCAGAGGGTGTTATACGCTATTAGTTATAATACACCAATTGCTAAAGAAGTATAGAAGCGTCATTACTAGCCAATACCTACAAATGAGGAGAAAACATCAAATTTCTTGATGGAGAATCTCTATCTGTTGTCTAAGTGAGCTCAGTTTTTAGACAATAAAAGTGATAACTGAGACTACGTCTGTTAAGTAAAATCAAGTTGTAATGATTGAAACATGTAAAATCAACGAATTTTAACAAAAGTGAACAGTTTTATTATAAAATTAATTTTGACAATAATTAATACACATCTAATTTTTCTTTTACTGACTATATGGGTATTCACTGAACCCAGTCAGCTGAAACACAAAAAACATGATTAACATAATAAGCAGGTGCAATATCATTTAATTCTTTCCAATTTTCTTATTATTAAGTGAACATATTTTAAAAGGAGGTAAAAAACTCCTTCTAATTGGTTTCTTTAAAAGCTGACTAGCAAGGTGGAGTATTTTTTATTACAATACACTGTGTTTTGTTTTTTTTTTAACTATAGTCCATCACCTACTAGAAGGTCACAAAATCAATTTAGTGGCTCATTACAAGTATTGTTAATTATTTAAATTGGTTTACTTTCCAGATTATAGTTAAATGATAATAACTATATTCTGTAGCTATTTTATATTGTTTGGCTTTATTTTATTATACATAGATTAATATTACTTGAAAGTTGTTTCAATTACATGGTATATACATCTATGTAGGTAGAAATATGTATAATTTGAAATATAAAATGTATTTTATTAGAAGTCTCAGACAAAAAAATTGAACAGTTCTATACATTATGCACTAAATATGTATTAAATTTAAAAAATTTCTTATAGAATTATGCTCAATGATTTTCTGTAGTTTGTCACAAAAATCACCAAATTATGGGTAGTACTAAATTTTGAGGATTAAACCAACTTATGGGAGAGAGTGACAAGTAGGACTGAAAAAAGGATTGAAATATGTTAAGCTAAAATGTGTAAGAATGTGCCTGGTAAGAGGTTCTCTGTGATCATGTTAGTCACTAGTATATTTATTTTTTTATTTTGTCGGCAGAAAGATATAGAACTGAACCAATAAAATTAGACATGTTTCAGAGGTGTTCGTTTGCAAGAAAGGGGGAAGAGAATGGAGTTTGGGAAGAACTGGAAAGAAGAAAAATTAGGATTCTGTGTGGAATGTCTGCATTGAGCCTTGGGTTTCTGCACTAGTTGGCGTGTCATTTCTCCTGCAACATGGTGGTGACGATGGTGAATAAACCAGGTTCTCATAGATTCACATCAACGGCACTGTCCTTGTCCAGACACCTGTGTCAAGAAACCCCTGGGCTGAGAGACAGCAAGGCTCATTCTCTAGGTGGTTTCCGTCTGCTGATTTGTATTGCTAGCGATTGTGGCCACCATCTGTCACTCTCCCTGCTTCCTGCTGCTATCAGAGAGTATCCAGCCTGCCCAGAGGGTGTGATACAGGGAGTGAAACAGTTTTTTCTTATACCTGATGAGCTTCTCTATGTCTATCTTAGAGTGCCACTAAGAGCACAGATTTTCTCTACTTGTTTATCTCCAGGAATATTAATTTATTCCTTCATTCATTGATTCAACAAATACTTACACATTTCTTGAAAGTCTAAAATGTCTAAAGGCACCAGGGATATAAAGATGAGCTCACAATTCCAACATGATATGTTAAGATATACACTAGTGAGCTAATAATGCACTAAGAAAATTCAAAGAAGGCTTCACTGGGGTGTGGGAGTGGGAGGCAGGGCCAGTATATTAGTAATATATAAGTAAGATTATATCCAAGTGATCAGATAAGTGAGAGGCAGAGGCACAAAATATGTGCAGATGTTTTTTTGAACAAGATTGTGGAGGAGGATGTCCACACTATTGGTTTTATTTTCCAGGCATACTATTTGAACTGACCAAATACCATATTGTTTTTCATAACTATACTAGTTTTCCCAGCCATAGTCCTATGGGGGAGGAAGAAATTTTCCTCTACCCTTCTAGGTTTTTTTGGTCGGTCTAAGAATTAAATTGACATGAGACAGATCAACAGGAGAAAATCAACTTTAATTTTGTATGTATGGGAACTCCACATAGATGAGAGTCAGAAGCTCACATACATGAGAGATTCAGAGACGAAAAGGTAAATAAGTTATATATGCAATCTTGAGCTAAGGAATGGAATGGCGCCTCAGGCTTCAGATGGGAGGAGGGTAATTCACAGCATGATAAGAAGAGCAGATGGTCAGTAATTAGAGGTTTGCTCCACTATACAGATTTGTAGTTGTTAGTGCTATTGAGTCAATTCCAGCTCCGAGTGACCCTGTGTTCAGGAGAGCAGAACCCTGCCTGGTCTTTTTGCACCATCCTCTCACCTTCCGGCACTCTATCAGACAATGCTCTGCTCCTATTCATAGGGTTTTCATGGCCAGCATTTTTGGAAGTGGGTGGCCAGGTCCTTCTTAGTCTGGAAGCTCTACTAAAACCTGTCCACCATGGGTGACCCTGCTGGTATTTGAAATACCAGTGGTGCAGCTTTCAGCATCACAGCAACATGCAGCCGCCACAGTATGACAACAGACAGACAGAGGGTGTGGTTCCCTGACAAGGAAATAAACCTGGGCAGTGAGAGCACCAAATCTTAACCACTAGACCACCAGGACTGGCTGCCATACAGACAGGTCATAAAAATTTATTTCTGGCAATAGCTCATATTACAGGCAAGGCTCCCAGTTCAAATTCTTTAAGGGAGGGGTAAAAGTTTCTCTTGAGCCTGCAGAGTCTTGGTTGCCTTTAGCTCAAAATATCCCACAGGCCATAGTGGCACATCTTGGGGAGTCCTCAAATATGTCTGAAATATCAACACTATATATTCTCCACATTTCTACTTGCAGTTTTATTAAGCATTCTACTCTATCATGACTTGAGTTCAGGTTTGATTATTTAGCATGTGACTTATCCCACCAGCTTCTTTGCTTCTGGTTTTCCTTCTTACTGCTGCTAGCCATTTGGCCATTTTTGTGTCTGTGAATACTACCATCAGAAGATGAGCAAAGCAGCCTAGACAGATAAACTATAATTTGTAGTTATGTAATTCTCTACTTATTTGTTCCTCAGCTGAAAATTCTGGCTGGGAGGGAATGACCAGGAGCTTATAAAGTTAAAAAAGAGTTTTGGTGTAACTGAATTTTTCACTTAAGAATAATAATTTCTGGTCTTATTCTTGTGGGAAATGAAAATATTAATACCTATATTTTGTCATTTATTGTCCCAACTGAGCATCTTCAACATGGAAAACACACTACTTTTTTATATTTACTACACATTTGTTAATCTTAGCACGAATGACTTAATCTATTTTATTCAAGTCACTAGTACTTAAATAGCTTATATTTTATAGGAAAACAAAGTTTCCCTTCTGACACATTTAAGTTTATAATGAGACATAAAGGTTTCATAAGAGAAGCAAAGCTCAATTAGTGCAATATTTACTCTGAGAATATATTTTCTTTATTTTAACTTATTTTTAATGAATTGCTTCAGATTAATTCCTTTCTTGCAGAAGAATATAGCAACCGGTTCTTTAAAATCCATATATTTTTACTTGGGTGAATAATTCCACAGGGAAGTCACTTGGGTTATTTCCTAAACTACCTTCTATGGTGTAGTAAATCTATTCAGGATGCATCTTTGTTTACTCTCTGACTATCTTGTTGCTCTATCACATAAATCAAAAAGAAATCCAAATCTTTACACGAGAAGTGAGTTTGCCAGCTAATCTTGTTGCTCTAAAATCGATTTAAAAACCTATATCTTGTTGTGATCTCAAAATAAATTGGAACTCTCAGCCTACAATGTTAAATTTAGCCTTAGAAAACAAGCTCATCCTTTCATTGTGCTATTCGTGAAATTTGAATTTTTAGAAACACCAGATTCATAATACCTCTTTGTAACATAAAACTCATTGTTTCAACTTGAATTCTTTTTAATCTACACATTAAAGCCATATGTTAATTAAATCACATAAAATATGTAAGCTAGCAACGTAGAAAGTAAGGATGTGCATTTTTTTTCTCCTTTAAAAAAATGGATGTTTATTAGAATGCACATCCTTTGGACCAATGGATTTTATGTATATAGAAGTAGATATGGGTAACTGAGGATGGTAGTACTGGGAGTTCAGACTGGAAAGCTAGGTTGCAGCCCATTTCTAGAGGATTTTATATTTGAAACGTGTTGAATTACATTGAAATTAATCCCATAAGTAATGAGAAGTAAAAAAGGTTTTTAAGCAAAAGAGCAAATAATCCATTATGTTTGCTTTGAAGAGAACTGTCAAAGTAGTGGACAGACTGAAAGGGGGAAAGTCTGAGGCAAGAAGATTGGTTAGGCGCTGAGGCAATGTCTCAGGTCAAAGGTGATGTAGGCTTTAATGAAGAATACGACACTGAAGAGGAACAGGGGAATCAGCTTTGAGAGAAAAGATCGGAGTTATGTAATCCAGTGACAAGATGAAACAGAATGCCTAGTGAGGCACAGTTTTAGAAATTATGTCTGCTGCCTCGTTTCTATGTGGATATGAGATGTAATCTTGGAGCAGATTTTTCTTATTATGGGAGGTTATATATGGTGACGAGGTAATCATTATCCTCAGAAAGTTTTGAGAAGATCCTTTACTTGACTTATCTTGGTCGATCCTTTCCAATATCTCTTGGTGTGCATGGGAGTTTGAGAAAAAATTACAGACACCATATATGAAGAACCCAGACTTTCTGGAATGAAACTTTCAATGTTTTAAGAACAAAATATTGATCTTTTCCTCTCATACTGCTCAAACATCAGAAACTATGTCACTATGGACCAGGGGAGTGTCTGAAGGAAAGAAAGGGCCCCAAAACAGAGCTCACCATAAGTTGGTGGGTGGGGATGTGTATGTGAATTGTTGACTTGGGCTTTAAAAACTGGAACTCAAGAGTTGGGTTTGGTTGGTTCTGGAAAAGACTACGGTCAAGATTGCATACATTCAGGACACACCACCTTGGCCTGTGTGTACAGATCTAGGAAACAACATCTGAGTATGATGACATGCAACAAGGGAGCCACAACCATGGAGAAGGAGCCCACAGGCAGCTGTGGCCTGTGCTGGGTCTTGGACCAGCAGTGACATCAATGCAGAGTAAACAAGCACCCAGGTCTCTCTTTAGCAGCAACATCAAGGGTAGTGAGAAGCCAGATCTGCATTTGGAGGAAAAAGTGACTTTCTTTGAATCAAGTCCGTTTCTGGAATTCCTTAATAATTTCTAAGGGAAGGTACGACCTGAAGAGGGAGATATTGGAAATACTGGTCATAACAGTATGAGAGCTCCTAGACTGGGGGGGGGGGAGATGACCATATAAATGAGATGTGGTGCCCACATTTGGATTCCAAGTGAAGAATTTTACACGTGAATAATTAGATTTCCAGAATATGTGTACAACAGAAGGGGAAGTCACAGATGACAAGGTTTCCAGCTGCAGGTTGGAAGAGAAGACAAGGTGCAGAAAATGTAAAGTGGATGATGAAGCTGTGAGAATATGTACAGAGGAATGGGGGGGGCAGGTTTGAGAGTTTGGATAATAAATTAAATTTTGGATATTTTTGATGTAAAAGGCCCTCAGGATATTTAGGTGGATCAGATGTGTTGCTAAATACTTACATTATTTCATTTATTTCCCACGACAAAACTGTAGGTTACCTACTGTTATTCTACCCATTTCATTGACAAGGAATCCTAGGCAAAAAGGAGTTATGATTCCTGCCCAAGATGTTGAGTGACTTTGCCTAGGAAGTGATAAAGTAGGATTCCAACTGAAGCAGCTTAGCTCCAGGGCCACTGCACTACGCTGGGGGTGGAAGAGCTGAAAGAGTATAGACTTCAGAGAAAGAGGAGTCTGGATTCAAATCTCAGCTTTGGCACTCAGTGGCTAAGAGAAGCTGAACATACTCCTTAATTTTGCTAAGACTCTAACTCTTCATCTATAGAGTGAGGAATCTGAATCCCAATGTAGAGAGTTCTGGTGGGGTTTCATGACGTAATGTATTAATTCCCTATTGTCATTGTAACAAATTACCAGAAACCTAGTGATGTAAAACAGCACAAATACATGCCCTTAAACTCCTGGACATCAGAAGTCCAAACTCAGTGTCAGTGGGATTGTGTTCCCTCCGGAAGATTTAGGAGAGACTCTGTTACCTGTCTTTTCCAGCTCATAGAAGCTGCTGGCATGTCTGCATTCATGGATCCTTCCTCAATCTTCAAAGGACATCACTTCAACCTCTGACTCCACCATTACATCACCTTCTTCTGACTCTGACTACTCTTGCATCCCTCTTACGAGGACCTGGGTGATTACATTGGGCCCACACATATAATCCAGGATGATCTCTGCATTTTAAGATCCTGAACTTGATCTCATCTGCAAAATCCCCTATGCCACATAAGGCAATATATTTACAGGTTCTGATTAGTGCATGGACATCTTTAAAGGGGCATTATCTAGCCTACCACAATGTATGTACAGTGGCTAGTAGAATATAAGAGTAATAATAATATTAATACCAATGATAGCAATAAGAGTTTATTGGACATCTCTCTTGATTATCAATTCTCTATGCACAGCCTTTGAGAGGAGTTGGAAAGCAGTCAACTTGTGATTGAGCTCATAACAGGCATAAATAAATTGTAGCTGTTATCACTCTGAGCATTATTACTCGCTTTTATGAAGAGAATTAATATGCATAATTCTCAGAGCATATCCTTTCAAATGCCCTGCCAAATAAATTTCTCACATTTGAAAGATGACCTTTCTAACTTTCCTCTTACAAAAGTGCTGGGCACAACACATAACTGCAGTTTCATACTCCATCTTCAAATCCAAATCAATTATAGCTATGGCATTCCAATTAAATTCACTGGCCAACTGAGTAAGTGTTACCTCCCAGAAAAACCTCTCTGATTAACCTACCAGTTAAAATTTCCTCCTTCTCTGTGCCATGTCTCTTCAAGTAATTGTTACTTTTTTAAAAGTTGTAAAATATACATACAAAAGGGTATATGAAGTATACACAAATATTAAAAATAAGAAAAATATAAACATCACCCACTTAATCAAATATTACCAGTCCTCGTTAAGTCCGCCATGTGCCTCATTCCTCTCCCTCCTCCCTGCCAGAGGTAATCACTATCCTGAATTTGGGTTTCAAGATTTTTTTGATTTTCTGTGCAGTTTTAATAAGCTTTTTATTTTAGAATAGTTTAAATTGACAGAAAAGTTGCAGAGAGAGTACAGAGTTCCCATATACCCCACATCCGTTGTCCCATATTATTAGCATCTAACATTAGTACAATCTATTTGACACAATTAATGGATCAATCTTGATAATTATTAGAAGCTAGACTCCACACTTTATTTGGAGTTGCTCAGATGTTTTGCTCATAGTTGGACTGAGGCAGTGGGTTTTGGGGAGGAAGACCACAGAGATAAAGTGTCATCTCAGCACATCATATTAAGAGTCCATTCTCTCAACATGACGTATCACTAACGATGTTAAGCTTCGTCATCTGGCTGAGGTAGTGTTTGTCAGGTTTCTCCAGTGTACCTACTCTCACTACCCTCTGACCTTTAAATATTCTACTCTTCAGAATGAAATTACTATGTGCAGCCCACACGAGTGGGGGGTTATGATCTACCTTTTTGATGGCACAGTGTCTGCATAAATTATTTGGAATTCTGCATGGAAATTTTGTCTATTCTCTCCCATTTATTTAATTACTCAATCATTTATTTATATCAGTACAGACCTTAGATATTCATTTTACATTTTCAATGATAATCCAATATAGTTTATTTTGTGGCTCAAATTGTTTCAGCTTTGACCACTGGGAGCTTTTCCAGTTGGTTCCTCTATCCCTTTGACATACCCCATTGTTTTGTTTATTGAACACTTCCTTACTTTCTAGCCCAACAAGATGCTCTGGGCTCATCTTGGATATTCCCTAGCCCTAGAATCAGTCATTTCTTCAAGGCACTCTAGTTTCTTTTATTGAAGGATGTTAGAAACCAAGATCTTGGTGCTGGATGTGCTCTTCATTAACGGAATATCTTTGCTTCTAGGTTCTCTCAGAGGAAAGAGGTAGGAAATTATGTATGTATACTAACCCAGGTGTACACCAACACATATCTATAAATATTCTATATGTATGCATCTATATCTATATTAAACTAAATATGAAGTCATACTGATGTCTCCAATTCTAATCCATTATCACAAAGTTCATTCTAAGCTTCTCTAGCCTTCTCCCTTTCTTTTCTGTAACTTCCTGTTTCAACAGTGAGAAACCTGACTCCGACCATCTGCCATCCATTTACTTATTTGTTCAGTCCCCATTTATAAGAATAGTGGTTACAGAATTGTTTACCTAAACTCTTTTGGTAAACAACTTTATCAACTAGCGTATAGTACTTATGTATAGTTCCTTTTATCTTTGGTCTTAAGTCTCTACTAATTTCCTAAATTACTTACATCAGTTTTAAAAAAAAAGTAAAACAAACCTTAACCCCCCCCTTCCATGAGGTTATTTTACACATTTTAATACAGTTAGATTCTTTTGTCATTCTGCATTCCATCATGGGTACCATGATCTTCTAATTAATTTTTAAATGTGCACACATTAAGTTTCATTCTTTGTGCTGTATAGTTATAGAAGTTTTAAAAAATGTGTTAGTGGCACATATCCATCAGTTCAGTATCACACAGAATAATTTCACAGCTCTAAAAAAACTCTATGCTTTACCTATTCAATTCACCCCCTATCCAAACCCCTGACAACCACTGATCTGTTTTCCATCTCTACAATTTTGCCTTTTCCAGAATGTCACATAGTTGGAATCGTACAGTATGTCGCCTCATCAGACTGGCTACTTTCACTTAGCAATATGCATTTACGGTTCCTCCATGTCTTTTTGTGGCTTGATAGCTCATTTCTTCTTTTCACTGATTAATACTCTATAATATGGATGTACCACAATTTGTTTATCCATTCACCTATTGAAGGACATCTTGGTTGCCTCCAATTTGGGGCAATTATGAATAAAGCTGCTATAAACATTTGACTGTAGGTTTTGTGCGAACATAAGTTTTCAACTCAATTAGGTAAATATCTAGAAGCATGATAACTGGATCATATGATCAGACTAGCTAGTTTAGATCAGACTAGTTTAGCTTTGTAAGAAAATGCCAAACCTGCTTCCAAATTGGCTGTACCATTTTGTATTCCCACCAACCGTGAATTGAGAGTTTACGTTGCTCTGCAATCTCACCAGCAATTGGTCTCGTCAGATTTTTGGATTTCAGTAATTCTAATAGGAATGTAATAGATTTCTGTACACTTTTACAACATAAGATGTATAATTAGCAATTTATTATTTAGTTGCTTCTTTTTAAAATTTTGTGAATGGAACCATGCTCCATGTAATCTTCTGTAACTTTTTTTTTTTTTGGCTTAAACATATTTTGCAGAGTCATATACGTTGGTGGATATAACTGTAGATCCTTCCTTTCCATTACTCCATATTGATACTCCTCTGTATCAAATTCCCATGCATAATATACACCACAATTTGTCTATCCCTTTTGTTATTGAAGACATTTGAGCTGTTTCTAGTTTTCTACTTATTCACAACACATAACATTTCCACACAAGTCATGCACATGTAGATCTATGCCCAGATATAGTGACTTTTTGCTGTCACTGTAAACAGTGCCTTTTTGACTTTTTCTAATTCTCTCAACAAACATACTTAGTTATCTCCCCCATCCCCCAATAGAATGTAGGTTCTCAAAGTCAGGGATTGTTGTCTCTGTTGTTTGCCAGTATATTCCCACCACCTACAATAGTGTCTCACACGTAAGAGAACTTCAATAAATATTTAATTGAATGGTATAGAAACATAATTGGCTTTTTCATGTGATCCTTATATGTAATAACCTTGATAACTTTTATTAATTCTATTCTCCCCACTGATGATAGATATATCCATTTTTGCTTTAAGTATGTTGAGGCTGTTTTATTAGGACAGACACTTTTTGTAATTCTTCTCTCTTCTCAGTGAATTAAAATTTCAATCACTATGTATTTATTCCTAACAAAGATTTTAGTGTATTTTGCCAGGTATTAATAATAGCTACACCCATTTTATTTTATTGTTTGGCTATTATATCACTTTTCACATGTTTATTCAAACTGTACATGTATTATGCAATTTGTGTTTATTACAACATTCATATAAATCTGTTTAATAAAATTTGGTAATCTCTGACTTTTATCTGAAGAATGTATTACTTTTACCTTTATAGAAATCACTGAATAAGTTGGGTACAATTGTATTATCTTTTTTAACTTTGTATTTGTCCTCATTTATCTAAGCTGATTTTTTTTTAAACTTTTAGCTGCCTTTTGGTTAGTTGAGTTTCCAATCTCCCTTCTATTCCATTTTCTTCCCCTCTAGTAGTTTTATAGTTATTCCATCATTTTATGTTTTTAATATTTACCGTAGATTTGTGTGTGTATGCGTGTGTGTGTGTGAGGAAGACCAGCCCTGAGCTAACATTTGTTGCCAGTCCTCCTCTTTTTGCGGAGGAAGATTGGCCCTGGGCTAACATCCGTGCCCATCTTCCTCTACTTTATATGGGACACTGCCACAGCATGGCTGACAAGCAGTGTGTCAGCTGGTGCCAGGGATCCGAACCCAAGAACCCCGGGCTGCCATAGTGCGAACTAAACCGCTGAGCCACCAGGCCGGCCCCCTACTGTAGATATTTTAATGTGCATATTTAACATACCAAATTCTAAAGTTAATCATATTTTCACCATCTTTCTTGACAACAAAAGGTCCCTATAGTGTGTTATATCCAACCACTCTATTAATAACTTAAATGCTTTCTTGTTGTTACTGTTTGATACAGTTAGTGTTTATTTAGATTTATATATTTTTTCTAACTTCCTTAATCTATTTTTTTCTAGCAACTTAAGCCTTCCTTCTCAGAAAATTTTCTTTATTCTTGAAGTACAGACATTATGTACTGCTTTAGAAAGTGTTAGATTTTTAGATTTATTCATAAACAGTTTGTGTGTAAAGATCTTAATATCACTTTCATTCGTGAAAAAATAGTTTTGTTGGGAGTATATCTCTAGCTTAATAGCAATTTTTCCATTCTATTGTCTTCTGCCTTCCATTATTTTTGCTGAAAACTCATTGTCATTCTAAGTGTCAATCCTTTATATGTAACATCTTTTTTCTCTTTATCACCTTTTCATCCTTTTATAAGTTACTCAGCTTCACTGCCATCTGTCTCATTGTAGACTTTTTTTTTCTAATTTATCCTTCTTGGGGTTCATTGAGCTTCCTATAAAGGTAAATTAATATCACTCATCAATTCTGGAAAGTCTTAGCCATTATTTCTTTCAATATTAACTTTTTTCTCTTGTCTCCCTCTGAAATATTATCTCTTTCCTCCACATGTCTTTTAAACTTTCATGTTTTCTATCTTTTTGTTCCTGGCAACACATATTAGTGGGAACTGTAATTTGAGATCAATTAAAACAGAATAGTTTTTGAACTATATAGGTGTTGTTACTTCTAGCCCCAAACTTGTTTATATATAGGATTGTTAGAAATTCTTAGAGGAAACATTTTTTTCTACTTCTCACATTTTTTTCCTTAGGGTAATTTTTTAAACTAGTTTATTTACAGAAGATGTTACCCTTTGCAGGGTTTATATAGGGTTTCATGGTGGTTTCAGATTTGACCTATTTGCTTAGGTTCCACGTTTTGTTTCACATCCCTCAAGAACTTTACACATTATATTCCAGAATCTAGGTAAGCAGCTATCAAAAGACACCTTCAGAGTAAATGCCAGTTCCAGCACTTGCTTACCATATAGCTTACTATTTTACTATAGGTTCTGATCTCTGAGGAATGTAGTTGATTTCTCATCACCTAAGCCAAGAATTTAAAAGGGTGTTTCAAACATATGTCATCCACTGGGGCTGGCCGGTGGCGCAGTGGCTTAGTTCTCACTTTGGCAGCCCTGCGTTCACAGGCCCGGATCCCGGGTGCCTGCCGACGTGCTGCTTGTCACCCATGCTGTGGCGGTGTCCTATATAAAGTAGAGGATGTTAGCCCAGGGCCAGTCTTCCTCAGCAAAAAGAGGAGGATTGGCAATGAACCTTAGCTCAAGGCTGGTTTCCTCACTAAAAACAAAAAACAACAACAAAAAAATGTCATCTATTATTTTGGGATATGCTTATCTGAACATTTGTCATCTATATTGCCTTCTTATTTACTTCTTAAATTTAATTTTGAAATGATGAACGCATTATTTTGTATAAACCTCTTTAAAATTAATTTTAAAATAATGATGTATTTGTTACGTAGATACTTTCTTTACTTCCAGTTTTTTTTAAAAGTACATAAACTATAAAATCATTAAAACATCAAAAGCCATATAGTAGAAAGTAAATTAACATACTAGAAACTGACACAAAGAATATATATTAAAACAGAGTGCTCAACTTAATAGAACCCAGCTTAAAACTGTGGCCACCAAAGGTAATAGAAATAAAGAAACATGACAGGGGAAAATACTCAGACACACATTCTTCTTGGCATTTATCCTGAAAAGCTGTGTGTTACATGAATATTTATGTGAAGAACAGAACAGACAATAGCTTCCCATAGCCTTATAAAATGGCAGAAACAGTAATTACATGGCTATTTCTAATTTTTATTCTCAATGTCCATTATATAATTTGAAATCAACGTTCATTGAAAGCATTTTTATAAGGAGTTAACTCAATATGAACAAGGGATGAAACATTCGGATGATTTGACTTTAAAACAGAGAAACAGCATAGAAAACTAGATAAATTGATTGTTAGCATGTCCCTGAAATAAGCAGTATTTACGTCCAGCTAGCTAGCTATTCTCCAAACAGATTGTTTACAGGTGTTGGAAAATGGTTAATTTTAGATTGAACACCAGAGTGAGTTTCTTAATTGTGGCCTTAAATGAGTTAAATGGAAAAACTCAGCAATCAGATGTTATTAATGTCACTATTTTAACTGGAAAAATATTAAGGGCAAACATCAAATAAACTTTTTTGTAACTTTTCATGTACAGGTTTTTTGTCTATGCTTCTAGATTATAGGCTTCTATAAATCAGACACTTGTTTTTATGAGTTCCTTTAAATCCTCCATAGCTTCTTTGTATTTATATTTTTCACAAAGAAAATTTAACTAAAAAACTATAATAAATTATCACATTTGTAGCAGATAATTGAAATATTTAATGTTTCCATATCATTATAAGTTGAAGTCTGTTATTTGACACAGAACTGTTGCAAAAATATAAAAGTTTATTCCCTCAATTAATTGCACTTATTGTTAATATAATGTAAAAAAAGTTGGGGCCGCCCGGTGGCGCAGCAGTTAAGTTCGCGCTTGGCAGCCCGGGGTTCGCGAGTTCGGATCCCGGGCGCCCGCTGACTCACTGCCTGTCAGCCATTCCGTGGTGGCGTCCCATATAAAGTGGAGGAAGATGGGCACGGATGTTAGCTCAGGGCCAGTCTTCCTCAGCAAAAAGGGGAGGATTGGCAACAGATGTTAGCTCAGGGCTGGTCTTCCCCACAAAAAAAAAAAAAAAAAAGTAAAAGGTAGTTATATGATTAACATTTACTTGAAAATGTTATTTGAAAAATATGTAATTTAAATTTATCAATTATAAAAAGACTAAAATCATAATTTATGTACTATCATACACACCAATAATTTTAAAATTGTACATTAAAATTGAGGAAACAATAAATAAAATAATCATACTGAAAAGAGTTGAGACAAAAATATAGTAATTATTTGTGAAGAATACCATTGTATTGTGTGACAGTGTTACCGCAGAATTTCTAAAATTACTCCTAATTCAAAATGTATCATAAAATAACTTATTGTCACTGTAAAATTTGATTTTTTAGTTTACAATAGTAAGTTGCAATGAATAGTTTTCTCTTTCTGTCTCCAATTAAAGACAGGGTCAGAGATTAATACCCAACCTCTCCATAATACTATAATTCATAAGCAAAAGAGCATAGCATGGGCAAAACAATAAAATCTTTTTCATTACAATACTTCCAAACAGCAACAGCAACAGAAAAATATGTCCCTTTTCATATGGTATGTATGATAGGCAATCAATCTTATAATGTTTTTCTCTTTGAAATAAAATGTTTCAGATGTGTTAGTTGCTCTACAGTTTTCTGGCATTAATCATCTTCCAGAGATAAATTATAGATATAGTTTCTATACAGACAGAAGGCAAGGTGCAAAATTATCATTAATATAAACTATTGACAATGTTAAGTCATTTTACCAATTAATGAATTATAAAACTAAATTTTTTTAATGTTATTTAGGTATTACGGTATCCTTCAATAGGACTACTATAGAACTGGTAAAGAAAATGGGACAATATGTATGCACCAGCACTGAAATTTTTCACATTTTTGATTAGAATGGCAAGTCTCAGATATGCATGTATCTGTGTATAATTCCTGTATTTTAAAAGAAATATGCATATATATGTATATATAAAACAATATCAACGCCATGTGTGTATGAGGTTGTGGAGACTGGGTAGATTATAGTGAGGAGAAAGGGGAAGAGGTTATGTGTGAGGTGAATACAAATCTGTACTCTTGCAATGAACATTTACAGAGTTTATTTTAATACTCTTTAAAACATAAACTGGGTGTGATATAATTATGATCAACATTCACAATTGGGGAACTGTGAATTCCACATTGTAGAAAGGGCTCATGTTTCTTAAGGAGGTGTAATGATGGTGCTGCCTATTATCAGCAAGATCCAACAGGGGATTCTAAGGAATGAACACCTCAGAAGTGGGGCCTGGAGCTGGTGCAGACCATGCTCATCTGTGGGCGAAAGATATCAGAGTGAGACAGGCTTATGAGCTGGTGCATATGCTGACCTTTTATTTTTTTAATTTCAGTACCAAGGTGGAAAGTGAAATAGCAATAGTAAGGAGAATTTAAATATTTTGTCTGGTATCATAATATTTAGATATTGTGAGCATAATTGTTTATAAACCAATCAACTGATTTTGAGATAAAGAGATGGGTTTGAAGGTTCATTAACTGCAGGGTACTATCAGTAGTTTGATCACTCAATTATATGGTATGTGGCTCACATTATACTTGAGAGTCCTTCCCACTTTGTCAGACATAATTAAAGATGTTTCTTCCCCAATGAGCCCAGAAAAGCAGGAGCTTCCAATGCTGCCCTAGGTGAGAAAGCAGTGACAGAAGGAAGTAGAGTCACCAGAAATAGGATTATAATTCGCCTCAGATCTGTGGTATGGAGGGAATTATGGACCTGACATGGGAACACCTATCAGGAATATTATTAAATCATAGCCAAGTTATAATGTCAATCATAATAGTAATAGCAGCATTTAATTCTATGAGGTTCAATGTTAAGCTAAAGGGATGATTTAAAACATATTTCATGGTTTAATATCGAAGATCTAGAAAGGGCATGGTATAGAAAGAGACAGACAACTAAGTAAATAATAACCCAGGGGCCAGCCTGGTGGTGTAGTGGTTAAGTTTGCATGCTCCACTTCAGGGGCCTGGGGTTCACAAGTTTGGATCCCAGGCACGGACCTATACACCATTTATCAAGCCATGCTCTGGCAGGCGTCCCACATATAAAGTAGAGGAAGGTGGGCAGGGATTTTAGCCCAGGGTCAATCTTCCTCAGCAAAAAAAGGAGGATTGGCCACAGATATTAGCTCGGGGCTAATCTTCCTCACACACAAAAAAATAATAATCCAATATGGTAAGTGCTATAAGTAAAGAGTTCTTCTGAAAACTCAGATAAAGCAGCAATTAACATCCTCCTAGGTAAAGTAGGGAGGTGCCATCAGTAGGTGATGAGTGGGTGACTGAGAGAAAAAGCAGGAATGGCACAAACAACAGCCCAGAGACATAAAAGTGAATAGAACATTCTAGGAACAGCTGATAGTACATTGTGGCTACACAGTCAGTTGTGTGAAGGGGAGGAGAAAAGGTAAATAAAGAGGTCAATAAAATGGAATCTATGTATGAAAGATTTTCAAGTCTATACTAAAAAAATTAAACTCCATATTTATAGGTAATCAGTGGAGGTTCATAAGCAAAGAGGTAAAACACAATGGCATATAACATCCGTGCTTTTACTGGGCAGAAAACCATGTGGGAACTCTTTACTTAGCAGCAAAATGGGGAGTCAGGGGGTGGAAGCAGAAGGTGGAAAAGGAGTTTTCTACATACAGGAAAGGGAAGGGAATTCACATTTAGTGGGCAATGCTTATGTGCCAAGGAGTGTGCTAGGCTTTTTTGAGCGTGTGCTCACTTAACTTGGACTATAAACCCATGGGAGCAGATATAATGCCCCTTTTATTGATGAGTTTAAATTTCAGGGAGATAAAACTGAGAGCCATACCCAAGTAATTTAACTACTGCCGCTTGACACAACTAATTTCAGTGACTTCTTTTTCTGCTAAAGGATATGCAATATTTCTTTCTAGAGCAGCAGATTGATTTTTGTCTGGCAAACTACCTTTCACAAAGGTCAAAAGTTATTGGTTCCCAGGATAGAATTTGTAAGAAAATAAATAGAGAACTAACCATCCTGATTAGCATCAGAGAGAACTGATAGAAGAGGAAAGTGCAGCAATGTAAAAGGAAAAGGAAGAAAGTGACTTCAAATGGGGGAGTAGGGGAAGGAGGTCAATTGACACTAAAGTAAATGTCAGTGAAAAGACTGGTGGCCTCAAACTTTAAAAACAAAAATATTTAATAAGACTGCCATACAAAAGCATGTCTTTGTGAGTAGTTAGTTTAGGGGCAGTTTGAATGAAGGAATCATATTCCTTTTCTGAATTTACATGGAGCAGAAACAAGACTCTCAGAAGAGACAAGGTAAGTGAGCCAAGTACAAGGATAAAGTTCCAGTCAGAAGAGATGGGAAGGAATTTAGGGTTTCAAGAGCTCTCTGAGGTATTAGGAGAGTGGGGAGATCCCCACTGAATGTAGTTCAAACCAAAATTTATTCAATTATCAAAGGAGAGGAGAATTCCCATTACACTCAGGTTTTCATAGGGAAGACAATGGCGAATACCCAGGTTAATTTACCAAATGGCTCAGAGCACCAAGTATCTATTAAAAAGCAGGGCTTCTGAATAACATGGACACCTACGCATACTTACAAATGCCCTTTTCCTTGAAACAGGGAAACTTCATAGAAAAGTATCACCCCTGATCCCTCTACCTTCACCACAAAAACTTCCCAAATTTTAGCTATAATTTGGGAATAAATGCACGTTATAGCTGCTCCTTTATTTGTGTTAAAAATCCTATAAATATATATTCTATTGTTTTGGACTAACTCATTTTCTAAATTCTTTTAATACTTTGTGGTCAGATTTAAGATATGTATATATTTGTAGTTAATGGAAAATTAACGAAGTGCCTCAAATTCCTGAAAAGGAATGTCAAGATACAAGACCATTAAATTTAGACTTTCCATTTAAATATTTTTCCAGTACTAAATTTCAGAGCAAAAGGTTAACTTGGAAATTCAATAAAGAACATTTTATTTTCTTAGTAACCCAAGTGCTAATATAATTAATAATGCATCATTTTATTGCATACAATATAAGGGGATTAATTTCCAATTTCATTATAATGTTTCATCAGGTGTAAACACATGCATTTAGATAGGTTTTATATGTTACAGATTTACAATGAAAAAATAATTTAGATATTCTGGTAAGTAATCTTAAGAAAGCTTATGAAAAGTAAAAATCTAATTTCTGACAGAGGCAGACAAGAGATATAATTTGTAATAGATTTATTCTTTTCAATAAGTTGCCCATATCTAGTTTGTTATAAAATTACCTGTAGCTGCTTTTCGTACTTCTGCATTTTTAACATAGTCCGACTTAGGAAAGGTAGACTATTCAAGGGGGAAACGCAAATTCTCTAATAGGAAATGGTATACAGTTGTACTGAATTATCTGATAAGGTCTTCTTTTTAACCAGATTTTAGCAATATTGTATTGTTCAACCAAAATCAGATCAATACCTCACTGAAACAGCAGCAGCCACTGAGAAAAACCTGCATTGTTTTATGAGAAAAGATTAATTAGCATAGTAAATGCAAGCTATGATCTCATTTACAGACCTGGATTCTAAACCATGAATAGTTCAACACCCTATTGAAGAAAAATAAAAGACAATTTTTACCCAAAATAGAAAATTCCTGCCCTGAGGAAGACAGCAGGTAATGTAACGTGATCCCCAAATATTTTCACTTTGATGATAGGATCTTACATACATAAACACAAACTCTGGATTTCACTCAAAAAGAAAAATCACCAAATATGGGATGACTAGAAATCAAATGCTGCATTTGAAGTAAGGATACAATTATATCTACATTGAAATGCTTTCTCTTTTGCATTGGTCGATGGGGGATTTAGTGTGGTAATGTATTCAGGAGCACTTGGAGCTCAAAGTGGAAAAGCATTAAGAGAAAATTATTATTACTATCCTTCTAGGCAGGAAATGCGTGCACCCTGATTCAATGGATAAGACTAATATGCATAATTGTAGACAGCCACTACGGCAACTTCCACTCAAGGGCAGTGGCATTCTGATGAAAATTTGTTTCAAAGTAAAATAAGAAGTATTGATAGAAAGCTGTTAATTATAAAGGATTTTCTCACAAGTTTTAATATTTTTTAGACAAAAGAATTAGCTAAATTGCAATGTAATTTACTAGGTGAATGATATTGGGCAAGCTGGTTATTACATCTAAACACTGTTTCTTCATCTGTCATATGGTATGAAATATAAATAGCTATTTCAAATATTAAATTTACAGAAAATGACAAGCTGTTTGCCTGAATATATAGTAATTCCGCATCATGCAAATAGGAAACCACTAGAGGGAAATCAAGGCCATATAGATGTATATAGTATCATAGATGTTTTTTAAACTTTAAAGATAAAAAAACTGAAAGTTATTTTTTAAAAGACGCAAAAATAATTCTCTTAAGTCAGGCATGTAAATTAATAAGGTACATGCACTTCACATTTGAAAGACTCTGATACGTTCAGGAAATTGAATAATATGCCCTGTGTTTAAAATATATGATATAAATAAAGTATATTTATGTAAAACACAGGAATTGTTTTTCTGTAATACTTTGCATTGTTAACATTTATCAGAGTGTTGTATTTTGCTCTCTTTATTTTTTGAAGGACATAAAGAATAGGGAGAGGACTCAGAAGGAAATCACAAGAAATTATTATAAAGATATAAACTAGTACCTTAAGGGAATGAATGGTTGAAGTAGCTGGTATTATTTACTTTGAGATAGAGTGGCTAAGAAAGAGTAAAATTAGACATCTATCTCCACTAGGATCGGAATTGAACTAGATGATTTCTTGAGATCCAATTTCCTTTTTCTGTGATCTATAATGCTGCTTTCTTCTAAAGTAAACATATAGATGTAGATACAGATATGGTTCCATAGGTGATATATAATCAATAGCATTAAGAACATTGAATTTTACTTAAATACACACATACACACATTCAATGTTTCTCAAGGTGTAGTCCCAGAATCACACATATCAGAATCACCTGGTGATTTTGAAAAATGCAGGTTCCTGAGAACCTCCCCTCAGCTCACTGACTCAGACTCTTTGGGGGCAGGATTTAAGAATCTGTAGGTGTAATAAACATACAGGATGATGCATATGTGTGCTAGAGTTGGAGAACCATTGACCTAGAAGTAGATGTTTGATTCTGTACATTTTTTTGTTGACTTTCAAGGTCACTGTGGTGGTCACTTTCTTGTAAGCTAACCTAAAAAGGGAAAAGAGCTTGGAGAAGTGTGTTGAAGATTTATGAGCCAGGACTGATAAATGCCTTCCACTCTTCCATTCTTTTGTCTACAATTCAGTTAATATGGCCATGCCTTATGTAGGGGTGTCCCGGAAATCTAGTCTAATTGTGTGCACAAGAGGAGGAGACAACAAGACTCTGCCTAATTCTAACTAATAGAAGACAGAGAAAGAAGATTCTTTTTCAATGTTTCTCAAAGTGTGGTCGATGCAATCTCTAGAGTTTCCTAGATTCCACCCTAACTAGATTAGAATCTCTGGCAGTGGGGCCTGGAAATAACTTCTTCACGATATTCTGAGATACCTTGAAATTTGAGAATGGCTCCTAGCTGAAGATTTTTTCTCTCTCTCTCTTTATCATGTTTTCCTTCGAGTAATTTTTTTTTTAATTTCCTTCTGCTTTTCTAGAAAAAAATCAGCCATTTTAAAAATTATTTTGAGGATGTTTCAATGAAGAATTGTATCAAAATTCATTCTTAAAATGAAGACATTCTGCACATAAACAATCGTAAATGGCAAGTGAAGAAGGAAGTGCTCCTGACTGATGCTGAGCACTGAAGCTTTTGTTGTGTTTTCTGCAACAGAGGCTTGCTCTGTGTGAGAGACTAGACTCAGACTTATGACTTTGTTTCTGTATTATTGAGACAAAAAATTTAAATTTCTGCATTGACTCTTTCTTCTACTAAAGAACTCTTCTAAAACAAATGCTAATATTCTTCACTGAGGAGTGATTATATGAATCTTTTTTTCTCAGATAAGGTACTTTACAGTTGTTTATTTCCTTGGTTACTCAACATACCTTTGTTAAACAGCTACTAGTCACTCATAGTCCCTACAACATAAGATGTGCATAGTAATCCAGTAATTTCAAATACCTCTTGTCAAGACCAATGTCTTCAAAAATGCCCAGAACAAATACATAATGGAAAATTGCAAGTCCATTATGATATTTTTGGAAAAAGAAATATCTAAATTTACTAATTTCTTCTTTTTTTCTTTTTTGCCCTAAAAACATTTAGTGCCCTACAATTACATTCCCTAGGGTAATAAGATAGATTAATAAGAAAAGTATTTGTAACCTAAACTATTTTAATATGTTTTCTCAATAATCAGTGAATATTCTGAAACATATTTAGAGGCTTTGGCCTCAAGAACTTTCTTTGGGAAAGCAGTAAGATAGCTAGGCTGAATTCAAATTATAGCAAATATTGATGGAGAATCTACTAAACACCAGGCACCTAGCAGAGAAAATATGCAGGACCACTGTTCCCACAGGCCTAAACAGACAATATATTCTCATGGTGCATTCATAATTATAGACTGAGATCCTTATTTAGATCTAGCTTTTCATTGTTCAAAAAATATTATTGTATGACAAAAGGTATTTGTATGAAAAATAGCTTATTGTAAATTCTCTCTCCGAACACAATCCAGTCATTCCTTTTCATAAATAACCTATACTCCATTAAGAATTATTTTATGCCCACTGTCATAATTTAAAATATATCTATGATACTAATCATTGTAAAGCTATTCTTTACTTTATCTTTAAAACACTATTTGAAAAATGGAGATATTTATCTACTCATTTTACAGTGAGAGAAAGTTATGAGATGTCCTTTGTTCAATGGTTAGATAATGGTGATACAAGCCTTTAACCAAATAGTGTTAATTTACTTTGTTAATCTACCTAACTAAATGCCTTAATGTTCAAGGAATTTTCAATTAAAATAGTGCTCACCAGCCATTAAATTAATGTAATAAATATTACAACACTACAAGAATTAATACATGTAGGGATCACAAAAGAAGCAAAATTTCTATTACCATGTTAAAAATGGAAATTTACCAATTTTTAATCAAGGTTCTCCATCACATTTAACATAAATTTAATTAAAATTACTCTTCTTGATTTGGCAAATACATGTAAGCTGCTTCTACCCAGTGTCTGCCCTTAAGTAACTCTACCACATTTGGTAAATTTGGCTGCATAATATTTTAAACTTTGAAATGGCAAAAACAAAACTAACATTGTTAAAAAAAATAAAATGAAAAGAACAAAATAAATTGATAAAAAGAGTGTGAAATACATGTTAGACCAAGCAATGTTTTGTTTATTTACAAATGTTTTTGCATATCAATAAGAAAATGACAATCCAACAGAAGTTGGACAAAGGATTGTACTATGGCATTTCTGGAAAAAAATGCAAATTAGACAACCTATATAGAATAAAATGCTCAACCTCAATCACAATTAATTTCAAACAAAACAAAATAAACTGTTATCTAACATGTTTGCAAACATTAAAATATTCCTAATATTTAGGTTTGTCTAGCATATGAAAATATGATGCAGTCTCATAAACTATTGATAGGAGTGAAAATTTGTACAATAATCTTTTTTTTTAATTAATTAATTAATTTATTTTTTTTTGGTGAGGAAGACCAGCCCTGAACTAACATCTGTTGCTAATCTTCCTCTTTTTGCTGAGGAAGACTGGCCCTGGGCTAACATCCGTGCCCATCTTCCTCTACTTTATATGGGAAGCCTCCACAGCATGGCTGACAGGCGGTGTGTCAGCCAGCACCCGGGATCCGAACCCGCGAACCCCGGGCTGCCAAGCGCGAATTAAACTGCTGTGCCACCAGGCCAGCCCCTATATAATAATCTTAAGAGACAATTGTCAACATCTATCAAAAGTTTCAATTTACCTTCATATATGTAATTCCATCCTAGGATATACTTCTGCATTTAGGCAAAGAACGTCACTAGTTCTTGTCTTTCTTTTCCTTGGTTTTTCTTTGTCTCTCTTTCTCTCTTTCCTTATTTTGCCAGAGGACATTTTCAAGTAGCTTTCTTGAAATGTGTGTGTGAAAGTTTTCTAGTTCTTAATATGTCTAAAAACATCTTTGTTTTATCCTTTTAAGAGAAAAATTGTATCGCTAAGGTACACTCAAGGGTAAGATCATATTCTTACGTAGATATAGCTTATTAAACCAGTGGAAAGGCTATTTTTAAAAGAAAAGATGGCAGAGATTTCCTTTACCAAAGCATGTAGTCCATCACTAAGATTTGGTCATTAAATTTAACGAAACTTCATAGGCAATTACCATCTGCTGAAGGATAGCCACGTGGTCACAGGCAAAGACCACGGCTTCAGAATCCACATCTTTATTTCCACTTTCTTCTCATCCTCTACTCCTAAGTAATGTTAACTCCTCTTCTCTCCAGTGCCCCTCCTCTGCCAAAGTCTGCCTCTTTCTGTGTCCCATCTGTAGGGTACTACAGGCCATATCAGTCAGTCATTCTCTCTGATCTGGTTCAGTTCCCCTGATAGATGGTGCAGAGATCCAGAAGGTGTAAGAGAAGAAGGACAGGGCCTTCCTGATGGTACTGTCTCAAGCTAAGCAAACATTAATCTTTTATCAGGAAATTCTTTATAATTTATTTTGTTACAAGGAGTATCTCAATTCACAAGAGTCGCCTATATTCATTGTCTCCAGTTTCTAAGTGAAATTTCTCTGCAGCCCACTCTAATCTGTTTTCAACTCCCCATTCGCTTCACTGAAACAGCTTTAAAGAAACCAATGATCTCCATTTTATTAAATTCAATGAATATTATGGTATTCTTCAAATTCTCAGCATAATCAGAAACTGTAAAATTCAGCCTTTTATTGGAATTTTTTCTTGCCTCTGCTAGAAAACACTATTTTTGTTGGTGTTCTGAATTATCTTCTATACCAGTTTCTTTGGGTGTTAATTCCACAAGGCTTAGTCACAGAACCCTTATTCATTATATACACCTCTCCCCAGGTCAGCAGCTTTTAACCCTGGCCACCCTTTAGATTTAACTCAGGAGATTTAAAAATGGGATTTCCACATTGTAGGGCCTAGAAAGTTTTTCAAACTTCTCCAAATGATCTTAATGTCAAGTCAGAGTTGGAAATCACCAGACCTAGTGAACTCATCTATACAAATGCCTTCAATTCCTGTTTGCACAGTGACACCTAGATAGATAGATAGATAGATAGATAGATATCTGAAGGGAGCTGGTATGTATATATATATACATATATATATATATATATATACATACCCATTCTCAGACCTTCATGCCTTTTTAACACCTTCAACCTTTTTTTTCATTATCAACATTTCCCAAGAACCTTATAGACATTTTTTCCTACTTGCTTCCCATGAAATTTTAATACCATATATATATATATACTATGTATCTGTTTATGTACTATCTGCATTTCTGTGCTTTGTGCATAAAAAGAGTAAGATATTTTTCACCACCTAAGAAACAATTTTCGCCTCTTTGGGGTGATATCACCCCTGTTGAGACTACATGGATAAGACATATCATGGCACTTTAAATTGTACATGTCCAGAACAAACATCATTGTTTCTCCTCAAACAAGATCCCTCCAAGGATTTTTAAATCCGTAAATGGCATTCACATCCAATCAGCTACAAAAGCCAGGAAGGCATCTTTGCCATCCCCCGCTCCCTGAGGCCCTGTGCCACACCACTCAGTCCTTTCTATTCTACTTCCTAAATATCTCAGGAATCTGCCACATTTCTCCATCTCCCTTTCCACCGTCCTAACTTACCGTTGCCTGCCAACACACTGGCATTTGGCCTTGATGTATTGAAGCATGAGTGTGATTGGGACTGGTGGAGAGGGAGGGTAAGGTATCTGAGCACAACTGCATATGATAAGTTCTGGAAACAGGAAGTTAAGTGATATGTTTTGGAGATGGTACAGACAAAAGATTAATTGGGAAAGAGGGTGAATTAAATCATTAAATTTAGATATATTTAAGTGCTTTCTAATTCTTATCAGTCAACATCTACACAGAAGTTCATTAGTCATTTTGTTTTGTTTAAATGTTATATTTTCCCAAATATCCCCAATATAATTCCCTGTACTACCTCAGATGATGTTTTCAAAGTGAAACTCATTGTGATATTTTCTGTCTAAATGACAGAAAACTCATATCTCTAACATTCCACTATAATTGACATTTATTCCACATCCCATCTTTAAATACTTTTTAAATGGTCTGTAGTTTACTACCATTCTAGAGTATTTATATTCTGTTTTAAAGATTTCATTAGACCTGAAGTACCATATCGACATCTCCTGGAAATTGGTTTATGTGCTAGGCATTGCATGTAATTAAGAAGACGAAGAAACCATGGTCCATATTTTTAAGGAGCTTACAGCCTCATGCAGGAGAGAAGCAAACAGTTTAAGATAGAATTCTGCTAAGTGCAACTAGAAAGTAGAGCAGAGAGGAGGCTAGTGAATTATAATAGACCTGGTGGTCAGAGAACTCATTGAGAAGGTCAGGTTTGGCCTGGGGTCACCAGAAATGCCTAGCATTTGGTCACTAGATAAATGACACAGAGATAGACATTTTGGTTAGGGGGATAATTGTAAACAAAGGCATAAATCCTGGAATAAGCATCGGTGGTTCATTTACTGTTTTCAGGATTTTGATATTGCTTTCTTTTACTAAGCTAAATTGCACTTTCACTTTTCTAGTATAATAACAATACGTTCCCCCATTACTTGTATTGGACTGAGGAACCTTCTCATATGTCTGCGATAGGCCTCTGTCAAGAGTGTTTTTTATTTGTATAGCTCATTAGAGTTCACAGAGATGGTTCAAATTATCATACTTGATCTTAATCACCTCAGTAAGAATGAAAGATAGCATGTTTTATTTTCCAGGCACCTTTACCTTACTTCAAGTGCCAATTCCATATATCAATTATTTATTCCTCAATGGCTCCAGGATTATTAAAAAATCAGTTTATATTGTTCTCTTGATCTTGCAGATTGATCTAGAATTATCAATCCTTTCATAGGAAATTTTTTGAAATTAATATGGAGTTTAATATAAGGAGAAGCAAATATATTAAATTATTATCTCATTACTAAATCCTACAGTTAATATATCTCCTTATGGCAAACATATTAGATATTAATATGTAATCATCATCATTACTAATACATATAAACAGAAAAAGATGTTAAAAATAAGCAGAGTAAGGCCAAAAAATGATGTTCTGGTTTACAACAAATGATTCAGGAAGATTTGTTTATACATGGACTGCTTACTTTTGCAATGTGCAACTTTTCAGATCAGGGGAGATAGAAACGGTTCTTGAGCATTTGAATTTTGGACAAAACATCAAGACTGACTCCCTTTGGCATCTCTTCCAATATCTTTCTGTACTACAGGACACAGAAAGCTAAAATCTACATTGTCAAGACTCCCTTGCAGCTAAATCTCTGAAAGTGACTTAGATTCTCACAATCATCTGTAAGATTTTTACTTGGATTTGAATCAAGGTTGGGGATGGAAGCAGCGGCCTTGACACATCCATTTCAGCTAACATAGTTCTAAGGAGATGGCAGGGCAGTTTCCTGATCTCAGAATCTCAGCTAAGACCAATAGGAAGTGGCCATTTTCTAGTTGCCCAGCTTTCTGACGGTGACATTTGGCAGCATCCACAGAGAGCCTGTTCTATACTGGGGTGAGAGTGGCCAGCTGAGAGCCTGGTCCTTCAACCCTTTCAACCATTTTATAAGTGTATATTGCCCTATTTTTAAACCATTTCTTATTAAAATTGCTAGGCTGGTTTCAATTATCTGTAGCTGAACTTTGCCTGATGCATTCCCCAAATCCAGGGGAAGCTGAGGTAATAAGAAAAGCCTTGGCTGACCCTGTAACTTGCTTCTTCTCCTTAGGAAGGCATGGGGAGGTTTTGCTTTCCCCACAACACCCCTCCAGCCTCCATGTCACCAATACTTTGACAAGTACCCTTGGATTAAACGTGCAATTCCAGGGGTCCTTTATCCTCAAAACACTTCCCCACACATTTTCTAATACCCAAAAATATATTTAAGAGAGGCTAAAACCTTACATTGCCACAATTAGAACTTAGAGAGAGAACTTAAAGTACAAATTTTGGTAAAGTATATATTTCGTTTAAAGGCTATTTGTTTTGGCTTATGATTAGGCAATGGAAAAATAAATGATCATCAATATTTGTTTCCCATGACTTATGGGGTGAGAGGGGATGTTAAAAAAAAAAAAAGAGGAGGTTTCTAATATCTGAAGGAAGAAGAAGTCACCAGAGATGGGGGCTGTTGAAAAGTGTCATAAAAATCAAAGGAGGGCTGATTAATAACTTCTTAGTTTTGCCCACAGTAAACACTGCTTTAAAAGTGATGGGTTATTGCTGTGAGCTGAAAGACTGAGGGATGGGTCCCAAGAGGGATTTACCTGGTGGGGAATAAAAGGGCCTGGAAAAGGTGAAACTGCATCAAAAATAAATGTCATATTTTATTTATCAGCTGTGGCTGATGTCAGCCCTTCCTCCAAGGAATTATGGTGAAGCACTTTTAAAAATATGCAGAAGCCAGTATGAGAACCTTAATATACTTTTGTTTCATAATTCTGATTAAGAATTATTTTATTACCAAGACATTCTCTAAGATAAAAGCATGTGATTTTTATAAATACCTTGCCTCTCCAGTATGTGATAGGGTTAAACTTAAAGAAGAAAAACACACTAAATATGTGTATATAGCAAAACATCTTCAAAAGGTGATTCTTCTCACTCCACTAAAAAGATAAAATAAAAAACAAAAACAAGCATGTTTCACCCACGATATACCTAGACTTAAATCATTAAAATGAGATTGCCTTCTTTTTTCTCCCGCAAGGAACTGACATCTAAGAAAGCTTTTGAGTTCTTTTCAAACCAGCATTTCAAAGCTACTTTGCTGCTGAAATCTAGATTTGGCTTAGCAGATTCAACCACTGAGTTCAAAGATAGCTCTAAATTTGACCCAATACGTTTTCCTGTCTTTAGATATGCTGTAAAGCACCTGAGATTAATGGGAAACATGAATTAAAAGGTCTTGGGTCCTGAAAACATCAATAAAGGCAGTCAGCCAATTGAAGCTGGCAGTGGTTGGCCATGGTGAGTCAAATAAATTGCCATGGCTTTGAGCTGATGGATGGAATAGTGTTTGGTATGTTTATACGGGTGTATGTGTCTGAATGGTTAAAATCTACCCCTTCAACTCCTCCTATTCTGGTCCCTGCATGTCTTCTACAAGTGATCACAATGGAGGTAAAAACAATTTTCTGCATTGGAAAACTAGGGGATAATAATTATTAACTGGTATAATAGCAAGGAGCAAATAATAGATTTCACTACACTCAAAATGTCTATATTCTGTCCTAACATCAATTATTGCTCTTCGATAATATGTATACATAGCCAAGTTGGTTCATGGGCTGATCATTGAGCAGTGAGGGGGACAGGAGAAGTTTATTCTAATTACAACATCCAGATAAGGGATGGAAAGAGAGTTAGGTAGGTGTGGTCAGGCTATCAGTAAAGGGCTGCCATTTACCAAGGCTAATCACAGCCTCAACATTCCAAAACATCTTAGAATGGCAGTATACACAGCTAAGAAAAAAAAAGCATAATATATATTTATATGTGTATACATAGATAGGTTTATAAATATTATGTATGTATTATATGTTATGTGTATACACATATATAGTATAGGTGATTATACAAACAAAAATTATATATTAGTACAGCTAGTAGTTAACAGTTAACAGTAAAGGCTCTGGTATCAGGCAATCTAGTTTCAGTTAGACTCTCTCTCTTGCTGTGTAGCTTGGCACAAGTTTCTTAACCTCTCTGTATTTCAGTTTCATTGATGTAAAATGGATTTAATAATAGTAACTATCTCACATGGTTGTTCTGAGTTTAAATGAGATACTATTTGTTAGGCACATATAAAGACTCAATAAAAATGTGTTTTCTTATGGTTATGTCATTACTATCATTATATAGGACAAACTGTTAGGGAGTCACACAACTTCAAGTTAGTAAATTTACTTTTAATTATGTCAGTGCTTTTCCTTTACTTAGAGTCTCCTCAACCAGTTTCTCTTTTCTCATATTTCTTCTGTACTTATTATTCAACTAATGAGGGTTTACAGTGTGCATATACCACTTAGTCATATAGCACTGAATAATATGCACAGTTCTGTTGTGCCCATCTCATAGTGCATTCCATAATGTTCCACTCACAGAACTCACTCAATGGATTCTTTTAAACAAAATGAGCATGCGTGACTATAATCAAAACTAGGGCCGTTATCAGAAACTAACCTTTTTGGTCCTAAGTTATAAAGTTAAAATAAATTTTTAAAGGAAATACAAAGCTAAATATGGTAATGCAGCAATCCATTGATGTGCAACAAACCACCCCAAATGTTGTGCATTAAAACAATTATTTGTTATTTCCTATGGTTCTGTGGGTTCTGTGAGCTCAGCGGAGTGGTTGTTCTGTTCCAGGTGGCATTGGCTGGTATTACATGCTTGGATGCATCTCACTCAGCTGCAGGACTGGGCTGAAAAGTACAAAAGGGCTTCTCTCTCATATCTGGTACCTCGGTATTCCTTCACATGGCCTCTTCTTCTCCACATGACTAGTTTGGTTTTCCTGACAGCATTGTGACATCAGGGTAGATATACCACTTATATCGCAGCTAAATGTCTCCAAGGTGAAACTGAAAGCTTTGAATCTTCTTACAGACACTTCTTCCACATTTTGTTGACCAAAACAAGTCCTAAGCCCAGTCTAAATTTAAAGGGAAGGGAGATAAGACACCACCTCCTGATGGGTAAGCAACATATGCAGGAAGGCAAACAATCAATCAGGCCCATCTTTAAAGACTCTATTATAGATAATCACTTCTTTGATAGATATTTAGAACATTAATTTTAAGTATAACAATTAAAGCCAGAGTTTAAATTATTAGTGATAAGATGAAATTAGAAATATTATTTCCTGGCCTTTTTTTTCAAGGTTAAAAGTGGATAAGAAAAAAAGATCTATGTTGTTCACCATGACTTTTGAACTATTAAGTCTAACTAGTGTAGCTTTGTTTAACCAACATTTATTTCCTGTTCATTATGGACCAGACATTGAACCAAAGAATTGATATATAAAGATGAATGAAAAAAGTGAGAGAGTTCAATCTTACAATATTTTTACAGTGATGTATAAAACATAAAATATTAGACCAACCTGATAAGTATCATGATTCGGGTAAGGACAGGATGCCACAATAACTCAGAGGAGAAGCACAACTCTCACACCAAGCTGGAGAAAGGGTCAGCAAAGGTTTTCTAGCATAGATGCCATCTGGACTGAGTCACAAAGAGAGAAAGAAGCAGAGAAAGTCACTGAAGGTAGAGGTGACAGCAGGATCAAAGAGACTGGAGCCAAGTAAAAGAAGAGGGAATTTAGGGATCTAAGGGGGCTGAGGGCTAGCCCTGCGAGGTGTGTCAAGTGTGAGACACAGAGAAGCCAGACATAAGTTTTGGCAGAAAAGAGACAGAAAAATATGGTAGAAAATTGAAGGAGAATTTTGGGCCACAGGAGTTTGTTTCTTGTTTTTCAGTTTTGTTATTTTTCAGGTTGACTTAAAGATTCTCATGGGCTGAGAAGAAAGAGCCTAGAAGGAAATAGTTTGAAGATTTCATTAATCACCTCTTATGCACCTTCTCAGAACCTCTCAGCTTCACCTATATCTCAGGCCCTTGGCCATTTGCTCCACCACAGCTGCCACTGCACGACTGACCCTGGGTGGGCTCATGTGGGCCCACTGCCTGAGACCGACACAAAATCTCTGGCTCTTCCCATTGCATCTTAGATGAAGTACAAGCATAGGATCTAGCTTCCTCACAGGCTACCTAAAAGGCCAGGTGATCCAGGAGTGTTAACATCACTACCTTGACTAACGGAAAACAAGAGGAAGAAGGATGGCAACAGATAAATTCCCTCTCCATTCCCTCTGATGAATACTCCCCCAGGAGTTGGTTTTCTGTGCAGCCTATCTGGAGGTATCTCATATGGCCAAGCATATAGTTTGTCTCTCTGGGAGCCAGCTGTGTAACATCATTGCATATTTTTTTCTCATTCTGCCTGGCCTCACTTCCCACTTTCCTGGTGCTGAGATTACATATCTCAATAACCACATTACCACTTAAGTCTTACCTCAGATTCTGTTTTCCAGGAAACCTCAACCAAGACAAAAATAGAATCTGTAGCAGAGATAAGGCATGTATACATTCATTGTCTCATTCATTGCAACAAATTTTTATTGAATGCTTATTAGCTTATTATGCCAGACTAGCCATTTGAAACATGTAAATGAATCAGAAATAGTCCCTACCCTCAAGATATGTGACAAGGGCAAGAGGTATAAAGACAAGTACAAACAAGTATTCTTCATATTAAGAAAAAATATGAATGCAGTAGCATGGACACAAAGGGAGAGTGATCAGTTCTATCCAGGGTGAGTGTCAGTGTGTGTCTTTGGTGGGGATGGGCAGAAAGCAGGAAGGAGACATCAAAATTTTCCTAAAGGAGGTAACTGCTGAGCAGAGTTTTAAAATATAATTTAGTACAATAAGCCTCAGAGACAAAGGAGATGGAGCCCCACCCTTCAGATACTTGCAGTCAGTGGAGGAGGCAGGCATATGATGGTCAATTTTAGTTAAATCTGCCATTGGTCTTCCTCTTCTAGTCACCAAACCTGTTCCTGCCTCCAGACATTTACACTGGGCTTTCTCTCTGCTTGGATGTTCTGCAGCCTAATTCCAATATCAGCGGCTCCCTAATCTACTTCATGTCACTTTCTACCAAATCACTTAGTCTTATGTACAGCAACTATAACTATGTGAGATATTTTTTTTATTATTTGATTTATTTCCTGTCCCCAACCATAAAAATATAAGCTCTGTGAAAAACAAGAGCTTGTTTGTCTTGTTCTTCACTATAACTCCAGTGTCTGGCACATAGTAAGTGTTGGATAACTACCTGCTCAATGAATGAATGAAATTATTTTAAATGACAAAATAATAACAAATTGAGGTTCAAACTATGACTGAGTATGGCAATGGCAAGAAAGACAACCAGCTTTTTCTGGAAGACAAGGAAAGCATTTCCTGAGGAAGGGTTCTTTGAGCTGACATCAGGATAAACAGCGTTTAAAGGAGCCAAGATGTGGGGAGCAGAGGAGCAGGAGTATGGGAGTATTCCAGGGAGAGGGAACGGCATCATGAGAAGTCATGAGACGGGAGGCAGAATAATGCGTTCCAGGATCTGAAAGTAGGCAAGTTTGGTGGAGGCACAATGAGCAATGGGAAGGTAGTATAGGATGAAGCTGGCGGGAGAGGCATGGATTGAACCACTGAAGGGCCTTGTAGCCACATTCTAGATTTTTATCCTATATGGCCAGAGATGGGTGTCATGAGGTGGAATGACATGGTCAGATTTACCATTCAAAAAGATTACTCCGACTGCAATGAGAAGATGTAGGGTGATGAGTGAGATGGTGGATTCTTAGAATGAGACAGAAATGAGAGCAAAATGAAAAGTGGTGTGGGGTAGTGAGTGGTATAATTAACAATGTCAAGGAGGAAAGGGCAAAAAAAATATGACAGCGTGAACATCCAAGAACCAAGAACAACAAAATCTGGTTTTATAGTTGGCACCTGCTGAGCATAAGGGGACAGGTTAGGCCAGTTTACAAAAACAAACTGATAAAAATAAATAACAAAAAATTCTCTCACTGGGAAATTACTGTCTTGTCCTAGTCAATGCCACATAAAAATTACATGGTGATCATGTATTTCATAAAAGTAATACAAGTAATATAACAAGTAATCTATGAAGGGATGATTTTAAGACCCATGGAGCAAATTATCACCCAGAATGTTCTTTTGCTTTCAATTTCTGCATATCTACAGTGATAGCTACAATTGAAAACACTGTTTCTTGTGTTCATTGGTTTTAATTTTTCCTTCTACTCTCTGTGTTTTCCATCATTATTCTCAGGTCTGTCGTTCACCTTGTCATGAATAATTAGATGCTCTCTAATCAGTGGGATGATTGCATCATTGGCTCACTGGTGACGTCCATAAGGGCCTTTCATTTTTGCATTCCCAGTGCCAGACAAAGTGCCTTCAATCTATGAAGCTTTTTTGTTTTTTCAAATTTATGAAGATCCCGAGGGACCGAGTAACCCTGAAGTAGATTTTGAATGATCAAAGAAAGTCTAAAATATGGGCTGCATAATTTTATATTACATGTCTTTTTATCCACTTATTTGAAAGCACATAATTCAACCTAGCAATTATATTAAGCAGAATATTTGATTTTGTAAAACACTCCATTCCGCAACCATGCCATATAGTAGTTTGCTATAAAAGTGATGTTGTAAGCGTTTGAGTGAGGTTGGCCTATAGAAGATGTTGAATTGTAAATTGCCCTTACTATTGTCTCTCCTCCCCTAACACACCATTAACTCACCCTGAGAACACTTTGCTGCCTCTCCCTCTTGTTCCCATAGTCTAGTCTTTTTCCACTGATAAATACCCGAGGGATATTATGTTGGCCACTGAGACACTTTGCTTCTGTTCTCCCTTTTCCAAAATGGAAAAAAGTGTAGTCTACCTACCAGAGATTCTGGTGAGAATAAAATGAGACCTTTTATATGAAAGCATACTGAAAATGTAAAGAATGAGTATGAAGTTAAGATATAAGAAGAATCATTAGCACAATGAAAATATACTAGAAACTGTGGGTATCCAAGATTTTAAGAACCACAGTAGAAAACTTAACAGATACACCTGAGAGATCGTTAACACCCATACAAAGAAAAATAGGCAGTGGTTTCCCATTTCTGCTAGGAATAAAGTCCAAAATCCTTAATATCATCTATTAAATGCTTTACAATTAGATATTAACTGATATCTGCACTATTCAGCTTCCAGCCTCCATGCCCTCCCACGATCTGACTTAAATGTCTTTCCTCAGGAAAATAAGTCCTCAGCTGGCAAAGTCCTCTCTTTCCAGTGCACTACTCTCTTCTTTCTGAAGCCTCCTGGCCCCAGTTTTTTCTTTAATTCCATGGCACTCTGCATCCACCTACACTATGGAAATGTTAAAGGAATTAATTAGATTACTTAGTAATGTCTGATGCATAACTAGTGCTTAAAATGGTAACTACTCACGTTAAAAGTCTATTGTTTTTCATGTACAGGATTTCTCTCTCAGTAGACTGAGATCCCCATGGGGCCAGACTGCATCTCACTCATCTTTGAGTTCCCTGCCATTTAATGTCCGCAACACTCTGATAGATTAATATATGTTTGTTGAAGAGAAAGAAGCTGTAAATGAGGTAAAGACTCATAGTACTTCAATCCAAGTCAGTCTGCATGCTGGACGGAATTTAGTATGTTTGACTAGTGTGATTTTGTGATAGACTTTGCCCAACTTTTATTTCTGCCAGGAATAAATAACTTACTTTCAATATGGAATAAAAACCATAAATGTGTGCTACCCAAAATAACAATATATAATCAATATTCTGGTGCCATTTTTTATATTGGCATTTGAAGATGCTAACTAAAGACCAGAAAAATTTTGAAGGCCCATTGTTTTAAACAAATTAAATATTCTAATTCCTTTCCATCTCACATTAGTTACTGTACTAACACTTCTTTCATTTGTGTCTTCCTATTCATATGCATCAGGTTTCTTCTTTTCTCACTCCCTTTTTATTTTTCTTCTGTTAACACAATTCTTTACTAAAACAATCCAATTATTTCAGACACAGGCCTATAAATGTGAAATTTAGATTCTCATAACTCAATAACCCTACTGAGATAGAGTTCACATGAACTTTTTGTAACTTGCTTTGATCCAGTTAAGGATATTATTTATTTCTGAACATGAAAAGTAAAAAATTTACTGAAGCCCGAGATTTCCAAATATAGTTTTGCTATCCACCAGGCTATACACAAAAAAATTCCAATAAAGCCTACCTTAATTCACTTTTTATATCAACAATAAATATATTACCTGTAGTAATTTAGAGGAAGTAGCAAATATATTCCAGTGTTAAGCAAACAAATAAAAAATTAAAATATTAAATCTGCTAAACTCCACACGTGTAAATTGTAAGCTTAATTCTACATCTATTTTTCATTTGTTCAAAGAAAACGTTGTCAAATATAGCATTATTCTCCAGAATATTTTATATTGTAAGAATGTAAATCCAGATTTCACTGAGCATGAGAATTTCCTGTCAGATCAAATCTGGCAAATTTCGATTTTCCAAATAACAAGTAGAGTTAATAACTGTATCTGAAGAAGTCAGCATAACTAGATTTTAAAAGAAATATGGACATAAGGTGACATTATAATTTAGAGATTTTGTATACAAAACATCAAATATTAATCTTACTTTTTTCCATAATTTTAAATATTTATGTTATGGATTTTCATAATAGAGAAATTTACACACAGTTCTATGATAACTTTATTCTTTTTGAGGTAGACTAGTAAATTTATATTAGTTTGTTATTTAAAAAATGACTGCAATAAATGTTATAAAATATCCTTTTGATTGTAAACACACTTTCTTGATTTGATTATTCAAATATTTATTATACAATATTAGTTTACTTACTAGATATTATTTTATATCTAAAAAACTATATTTACATGTGCATGTATATGGATACATATGCAAACGTTCCCTTAGGATCTTAGTTGCACATAGTTGTTTTGAGAAAATATATTTGTCTTAGTGGGTCTGATTTACAAACTATTTTACAAATTTTCAGATCTAAATTATCAGATCTAAGCCAAAATACATTATTTATATATCTGTAAATTATGGTGCCAAGGTGTTGTTCAAACTAGTGAGAGAGAACATTAAAGAGAAGAGTACATTTACTCTTGTTCCCCAAATAAAATTTTGCTAAGTCTTGTCTGCTCACAAAAATAGATTGAATTAACTACAATTTTAAAATGCACGAAGATAGTACCAGTTAGAGGAAAGTTTGTGCCCTTTTATTAATGTGTGGCTTATATTAACTTTTGCAAAACAAAGGAAAAAATGGCCTGGCCCAATTTTTGTGCTTAATTCATAGATTTTGGTAAGTCATTAAGTTGAGCTGTTTTGTAAATATTTGTAGATATAACACTACCCCAAATGTGATCTATACAGAAACATATGCACCCCCACACCCGCTCACACACACATAGCTCTTGGCATAAGCATCTCCACATTCCCCTTCATTTTATTGATGAGGAATGTTGCCTGAAAACAAACCCAATAAAGCCTATGTGCTCATTAGACAAAGAGGCCCAATGGTAAGCAAAATATATACTTACATGACAATACTAATATTGAATAATTTCATAAGACTATTCATTCTTATATCTTTCCCTAGACATTCAGGAAATGTTTATAAGCCTCCCCATTAATAATCTCTATCTCAAGCTGTTTTATTTCCTGAAAATTACTGTTGAAAATATGTCCACCTTATAGCTGTAGAACCAGAAAAGCAAAATAGAGCTGGAAAATATTGGCATCATTAAGTCCACAGTTGCTGTTGTGTTTTCCTAAATGCATAATGCTAACAGTTATTTTCAAAATCATTATTCTTTGGAACGTCACTATATTTCTTTATGCTATAACATCTCTAAAAGTCTTCCAAAGGATACATTATTAATCTTATTTTAATATAAATATAATTCATTGTAGTCTTACTGTCAATAATTTTCTCTATCATATCTGTACTTGCCTCAAAGTCCTTTATTGTATTCATTGTGTCCTAGGACTTTAGGGACCATGCTCTGGCTCATAATTTGGCAGCATTTATTAAATATTTTTTGTATTTTTCACCAACTGTGAAATATTCATCAAATTCAGTTGCATGTTCTATCCTCTCTGTCCCATCTTAACTATTATCAACTGTATAAAAAGTGGTCAGCTTTAATCCCACAGAAGGAATTATAACCCCATCTCTATTTCTTGACTTCAAGTTATACAAGTGCTTAATTCCACTTCTTTTTTTTTTTTTTTTTTGCTTAAGTTACTTTCTATCCTTTGCAAGAAAGGATAGAAAGTTTATAAAATTTAACTCCTACTGCCACAAAAGGGTTTATACTCAAGAAAGAACCTTGAAAAGGGGAACTTAAGTGGGTAATACCCATCTAGAAAAGGCCAGAGATTAGCCTAATGTGATGAAGGAGTATTTTGATCTCCTGGCTACTCATGAATTGGAGAAATTATGGCTCAGGAGGAATAGATAATTAGAGGTAAAGAAATGTAGTACTTGAGAGCACAGCTTCTGGAATCAAACTTCCTGATTTTAAGCTTGATTCTCAGTATTTCCCAAGTGTGTGAAACTAGACAAATGAAAACTTCACTTAAGCATTTGTTTTGCATATATAAAATGGAGGTAAAACATTTAATTCATCACAGAGTTACTTGAGGTTTAAATAAGATAACTCTAGCACATTGCCTGGCTTATATTAAAAATAAATAAATATTTGTTATTATGATGATTGGGTTGGAGGACCCATGAATCATGGAAACCATAAATTGGTTGCACAATTTTAGGGTTTTTCTCCTACAACTTCAGTTGCCCATGTACAGGATAAAATAAGGGTGGTAGGTGGTGTGCTACTCCGGGGTTGAGGATTTGCAAGGCTTGTCAAGATAAATCCCACATTTAGTCTAAAAATAAAAGCAGTTGAATAAAACCAAAAAATTACTATTATTAATGATGTATCTTAAATATTTTCTTCATGGTATTCCATGTTTTTTAAAAATGTGCTAGGTCTAATTGCAACAGCCTTCAAAACATTTTCATCTCTTCATTATCATCACCATTAAACACACATTTATTAAGTCCCTATGTGTGTTTAAAGCTCTGAAGGTTACAATTAAATTAGAACAATCTATTTTCAAGGAGGTCATACCATCTTAATATCGATGATTCTTTGCCCCTCATCTTTGTGAGGGTTATTCTACATTGGTCAAATTCTCAGCCAAAAGTTAAATTTAAAATTTCAGAAATTTGATATATTGCTAGTTCAGTGAAAACATATATATATGCTTATGAAATATTTGAAAGGATTAAATTTCTATGCCTTTTGGGTTAGTACATTTTAATCTGATATAATATTACTTATCCTATATTTTAAACTAAGCATTTTAGCGATAGATACAGGCTCTGTGAGCACAGTAAATGTTTGGATAGAATGTGAAAAATTAATGGTAGGCTAACCCAGATATCTCTAAGTCACCAGTTCTTTGAAATTGGCACCTTTTTGCATTCCCGAGAATAAATCCACTTTACCAAGAACTCTTGGAGAGCAATACAGATTTTACTTAAGATTTTATAGACTTGACATCACACAACCCCTCACATAACGAAATAAATCTTTTACCTGTCTCATTTGCCAACTCTGTTCTCTGTTGGCTCTGCTTTCAATTGTGTTCCTCCTTATTCATCCTTCTCTTGTTTTAGGGAAACTAAAATAGTCTTTTAGGGATACTAGTTTAACTTGTCCCAGCATATGTTTGTCTGTGTGATGAAAGAGTAATTTTCTAATTCTAGCAAAGAGTAAAGCAGGTTATCCTTCCTCCAGATCATTGAGTGTTACAACAGAGACACCAATTCAGAAAATATGGCTAAAAACAGACATGCACGCACATACACCCACACCTTTTAATATTGTCTTTTCTTCCTGCTGAGATTCAGTTAGAGAGGAGTGTAGGAGTACAGCTTCTTATCCCTCCAGAAGAGTATGGTCATTCCTATGGCACAGAAAAGGGTTGGAGGAGAGGAAAACCATTGCTCAATGATAGCCCTGGGTCCTAAAAAGCTATATCCCTTCTATTCCAGCAAGAAAAGAGAACAGTTTTATAAGTGTAGATAGAGGCAGTGTAGTATAGTACAGAGATAAAAAACATAACCTTGGAGACAGACTGCCTGGTTGAATCCAAGCTTCATCATTTGCTAGCTGTGTGAATTTGCAGTTACTTAAGTGCTTCAGTCATCTCGTCTGTACAATAATCATAGTAACTGGCCTCAGAGGGATTATTTAGTGTGTATGTGTGAATTAAGTGATGTATCATGTGTAAACTGTTTAAAATCATGATGGAACAGAGTAAATGCTCACTAAGTGTTAGTCATTGTTATCTGAAGTTTCCTCCAGATCCCAATGAGAACACACCATAAGTCAGGTGTGTATCTTGGAGAGTTGGCCAATGAGCCCTTTTTCTCATAGGGTCAGCCAGGTTTAATCTGAGTCTTATTGGGAGTGGACAGGTAACAGGAGTTGAGAAGCAGATTTGTGGCGTGAGTATTGGGTACTTACAGGTCAGGCTGCCTGAGCAAAAGAAAGGTAGTCAGTCATTCAGCGACTTGATCAGTCTAGGCAAAAATTCCCCTCAAGTTGTCTTGAAACATAGCTAATGAGTAGAATATCTCTGAGAGAATACATAAGAAACTTTATTGGTTGCTTCTAGAAAGGGAAACTAAAAGTCGAGGGGAAAGAGGTGGGAGAGAACAATTTTATCATAGACATCTGGAAACTAAATTTTAGACCTTGAGAATTTGCTGCTTACCCAGAAAATAAATTAATTAAAAATTTTTAAATATAGTTAAAAATTAATTGCATACTTATTTTCAAACATAGCTTAGTTGCCTAAATTCAAATTGCCATACTACAATCAACTTGCATCAGTTGATCTTTATAAGTAAGGTCAAGGACTTTAACTCCTCTCAGAGCAGTGGCTTTCAAACTATTTGACCATGACTCACAGAGAGAAACATATTTTACATTGCAACAAGGATATATGTGCTAATCGGAAAGATAGAGATCAAATAGCTCTTTATTGACCCCCAGATTTTACAACATGATGCATACTCTTAGGGGTGCGAAGCCTCAGTTTTGTCCTGCCTTCAAGGAGAACCAGATGCTGAATTGTTCTCTTGACTTTTGCATTCCTTCTTTAAGACAGAGTTTTTCAAACTTTTCTTTTCCTCTTGGGACTTACTTCTTCCACAATGTCTACCATGGTGAATTCCTTGTGCTCCCACCACCACCACATGCTAATCAGACTTGCAGAAGCTACCAAGGGAAAATAAGAGATGTTCTTTCATTTAGAGCAGGCATTTACATCTTTGAGATTTTTCATGCTGGAAGGTGCTCATTCCAAGGAATTGAATAAGAATGATCACTTAGGGACATTGCCTCTCTGGTTGTACTCTCTTTTCTTCTATGTTTTTCTATAACCCCATTCCTAGCATATCTCTGAGAGAATTATATACTGACAATTTAAAAGGATGCAAAGTAGCTTGTTCCTTCTCCTAATCCTTGAAGGCGAGAAGGAAAATCTCATTAGTATGTTTTTGTCTATTACTTGGCCTTTATGTCCTTCCTTTCAAATTTCGTAGAGTCAACTAGGCTCTGAAAAGGATGAAAAAGTACCTTTTTAAAAAGACTTTTAAGCCCTGCTTTTTTCAACACTAATCAGTTTAGAGGCAAATGGCACATAAAGTTATGCAGAAATTACCTAGTGGCCTTTGTACCCATAATCTAGCACATTTCTCTAGAAGCCTCTCTAAGGTGCTTAGGAAAGTGTTGAAAAATGCAATGTGATGGGGTATTCAGGCCAGTTATGAGAGTCAGACACAACCAGCCTGAAGGAGCTTGGTGCCTTCCCACCATCCACACACCCAGTGGGGCTTCACACTGACAGTATGCGTATACTGCATTTATTACCATCCTTTTACTTTTTTATTCATCCTTTTAACCTATGTGTACCTATAACTTTTAAAGCACGTTTTCTACAGGCAGCAGATAGTTGAGTCTTTCTTTTTAATCCAACTTGACAATGTCTGCCCCATATTTTTTTAAATTTATATTTAATGTGATTATTGATATGATTGGGTTTAAATATACCACCTTGCTATATTTCTATTTGTCCCAAATCTTCTTTGTTCCTTTATTCCTCTTTTACTACCTTTTGGATTAAGTATTTTTTATAATTCTATTTTATCTTCTTAGCTATAATTCTCAGTGTCATTTTACTGCTTGCTTTGAGATTTATAGTATACATCCTTAACTGAACACAGTCTTCCATCAAGTGGCCTTATACCACTTCACATAGAGCATGAGATCTGGACAACAGTATGCATCCATTTCTCACCTCCAAAACTCTGTCCTGCTGTTTTCACACATTTCACTTCTGTGTATGTTGTAAATTCCACAATGAGTTATTAGTGTTGCTTTAAACAGTTATTTCTAAAGGTTTTTAAATAACAAGAAAAAAGTATTTATATTTACTCATATAGTTACCATCCAGTGATCTCAATTCCTTTGTGTAGATCCACATTTCGGTCTGGTAATATTTTTCCTTTCTTGGAGTGTGAGTCTGCTAGTGATGAATTCTTCTGGCTTTTATATGTCTGAAAAAGTCTTTATTTCACCTTTTTTTTTAAAAGATTTTTTTGCCAGGTGAAGAATTCTAGGTTATGGTTTTATTTCGGTATTTGAAAGATGTTGCTCCACTGTCTTTTAGCTTGCATTGTTTCCAAAGAAATCTGCTGTCATCATTATCTTTGTTCCTTCGTTCAATAACGCCTCTTTTTATTTTGGCTACTTTTAAGATTTTCTTTTTTATCACCTATTTTAAGCAATTTGATTGTAATGTGCTTTGGTGTAGTTTTCTTCATGTTTCTTGTGCTTGTTGAAGTCCTTGTATATGTGGGTTTATATTTTCATCAAATTTAGAAAATATTCAGCTATTATTTCTTGAAATATTTTTACGTACCTATTCCCTCCTCAGGCACATGTATTAGGATATGCAATGTTGTCCCACGATTCATTAATGCTCTACTTATATTTTTTAGTCTTCTTTTCTCTCTGTTTCCCATTGGATATTTTCTATTACTGTTTTCAAGTTCACTAATCTTTTCTGCAATGTCTAATCTGCTGTTAATTCCAACCAGTATTTATTTTTTTAATTTTAGACACTGAGGTTTTCAATTCTAAAAGTTCAATTTGTATGCTTCATGACTCTACTTAGCATGTTCAACTTTTCCTCTAGCTTCTTGAACATATGCAATATAATTATAATAAATGTTTCAACATTTTACTATTTCTATCATCTGTGTCATTTCTAGGTTAGTTTTGATTGATTTTTCTTATATTTTCCTGCTTTTCTGCATGCCTTGTGATTTTTGTTTGGATGTAATGCATTGTGGATTTTAGCTTACTCAGCACTGGGTATTTTTTATTCCTATAAATATTCTTGATCCTTGGGCTGTGGCATGGTTGAGTTTCTTAGAAACAGTTTGAACTTTGGGGTCTTGCTTTTAAGCTTCTTAGTCATTTTGTCTTGGGTAAATTTTACACCAAAGCAAGAAGGTTCTGAGTACTCTCCCTGTGAACTACAAGGTTTTCTACTAGGGCTGGTGGGACTAGGCACTATTCCCAAATGTTCTTTCTAGTCATTTTGGGTAATTCTTTCCTGAGTCTCAGGTAGTTTCCCCACATATGAGAACTGATCAGAACTCTACTGAAAAATCACAAGGGACCCTATGTAGATCTCTAGAATTATCTATCTGTGTCTCTCTCTCTCTCCTCTCTAGTCCTCTGTCTTGTAAAACTTTAGCCACTCTGGTTTCCCTGGACTCCCAGCTCTATCTCCTTAACTCAGGAAAACTGCCAACCTCTACCTGGGTTTCTGTGCTGTGCCTAGAAAATTTTTCCAGGTAGTAAACTGAGGCACTCACAGGGCACATGGCTCATCTTGTTTCCTACCTCATAGGGATCTCTGTCTTCATTGCCCAGTATAAAATGTCTTGAGAGTCAATGTTTTAAATATTTTGACTTTTTTTTTAAACTTGTTTCAGACACAAAGTTAAAACCAGTCTATTGTCTGAAGTGGAAGTCTCTTTCTTTTTTTCATATAATTTGATCATTTTGGACTTGGGAAAAATCTTTGATTGATTTACACTCAAGTATTTTGTTGGTACATTTTTATTATAATTGTAATGGAAAGTAAGAGGGCATCAGATTCTTTGCACTAGGCAAGAATATGAGGAAGAACTTAACTCCACAAGTTTAAAATAACCTTGCTTAATTGCAATGATTATTTTAAAATATTTTTATAAATTAAAGTGAGATTTTAATTGAAATGGCTTTGAATAAAGATTAAAGACAAGCTTACATTTTAAGAAATAATGTTTAACATAGTACTTTTCTTTTTTCTCACATTTGATAATCAGTTATTCACATTTTTTACCTGCTAAGTATTTCTAATAAAAATATAAAATATTAGATTGAGTCTACCCTTCTCATTTTCCTTAATCTTTAATTAGTTAAAAAAAAATAAAAAACTATTTATCAAATTTTTCCTTTTGAATAGACAATATCCTTTCCTTCTGATCAGTTTTGATCTGAACTTTATTAGAACCCTCAGTTCAGTTTGAATCATGGTAAATGAAGTGAGATATGGAAAAGCAAAATTGGAAAGAGTACAGAGGCAAGAGCAAAATAAATTCCTGAACTGTTGGGAAATGTGCCTGATGAAGAAAGCCTAAAAGACTAAGTGTACATGCCCAAGACAATTGAAAGGAAACTTAATAGCACATTTCATGTATATGAAAGAATATTTTATGGGTGGCAGTGAGCAGCTATTTTGTTTGTAAATTGAGGGCAGAACTTCAATAGTCTCCTAGCTGATCTTCCTGTTACATGCCTCATTTTCTTCATGCTATGATCTATCTAACACAGGGCTGGAAAAACAATATAACTCATATGTCATTTTCATTCATCTCTGTTCTATTCAAGAACATACGACTCTTTCTAACTCACTGCTTAAATCTAAACTTCCAACCAGTAGCATCCCAAGTCCTCCATTAAGCAATGTTATATTTTTCCACCTCATGGCTCAATACCTCCTAAACTAGCCCTTCCATTTAATTCAGACTTTTATGGCATATTCTTTTCTTTTTAATTGAAGTATAATTGACTTAAAACATTACATTAGTTTCAGGTGTACAACATAATGATTTGATATTTGTATATATTGCAAAATGATCACCACAGTAAGTCTGGTTAACACCCTATCGCCATACATAGTTACAAATTTTTTTTAGTGGCATAATTTTTGACCTCTCTTTTCTCCAAGACTTTTCCCTTTGTTCATCCATCTACGTGCCCTTCCCAATCCTTTCTGCTAATCATGCCTATAATCTCTAAAATTAGACAGAAACTTACTTTTTCAAAAAAATGTTCATATTAAACTTCATCTAAACCTAAATCTATTTTACCATCATTTTAACTTTCACAGTTGTACTTTGCACAACTCCAAGGGAAACTGTGCACTGTAACCCATGTGAATGCACTCCCTAGGTTTGTGCCTGTGCACACCTGAGCAGTTGTATGTTTAGGCCTGCAGCTTTTATTTCTTCATCACTGACAATACTCATGCTATTCATCTATTCTTGAGGCTAATATTCAAGCCACCCCAACCCCCCATAATGTGAACACCATCTGCCTATCTCCTCTTCCTTCTTCTTCTCTTACCACCTCAGCTTTCATGCTTTAACCTGGGATTTCTCAAGCTTGTCATTATTGACTTTTTGTGCTAAGTAATTCTTTGTTGTGTAAGATGTTCTGTCAGTATTGTAGGATGTTTAATAGCATCTCTGGCCTCTCCCCACTAGATGCTATAGCACCCCTTACTTTGTAGGAGCCAAAATGTCTCCAGCCATTGCCAAATGTTCTTCTGCAGGCAAAATCACTCCTGACTGAGAATCATTGCTTCAGCCATACCAAACTAGTAATAATTTCCCAAACACTATGCTGATTCATATGTCTGTGCCTCTACTAGCGTGATTCCTTCTCCCCTTTATGTTTTTCCTGTATGTAAAAACTTGGAGGACTTGTATTCATATTTAGAAAACAAACCAACAATGAAACAAAGCAACTACCAAAAAACTACAACTACCACAGTAATAACCACAATAGTTTAGGTGTCCCTACCTTGAGGAACCATAACTAGGTCCCTAGGCAGAATTTATCTTTCTCCTCTCGTTGCTATTAGACATTTAGATCATGTGCATTTTCCTATTGCTGCACTCATCACACTTCCTCATAATTTATTTTCTTAAACTCCATCTCACTTAATGGAATGCCAGTGCTTTGAAAATAATGTGAATCCAAACCATCTCTGTAGCCCCATGCTAGGCATATATGTAGTAGGTACTTATTGAAGAAAACATTTAATACTAACTTTTCCACTAATTCTCCTGATCAAACAACCTGTACACACAGTATTCCAAGCTTATTAAAAGCTCTTAGCATTTATTTTATAATTTTGCTAACACTGATGGTTTAAAAATTAAGCTTTAAAAATCAGTATTTAAAAAAGAAAAATAGTTTAAAAATTAAGCTTCAAATATTAAGTATCTTTTTTAAAAAAGAAAAATTTTATTGAAGGAAGGAATTTTTTTACCTCTTAGTACAACACTGGAAACTCAGTTTTTGTTCACATATTTTTTGATTCGATACTAACATAATTGAAAAAATATTATACTCACAAGAATGAGACTGAAAAACATTAAAATGTATAGAATTTTGATGAAGAGTTTTCTGTGCTTTACTTTTTCACTTCACTTATGCACGTATATTAACATCATTTTATTATGTTTTCTAAAATGTAGGTCATTTTGCTAAATTTAATAAACTCTACTTTAGGCTAAAAGCATCTTCAATTATTCCATATCCATTGTCAAATTTAAAATATTACTTTTGTAATAATCTTTGCCATAAATTGAAAGATTGTTTCCAGTTTCCTTGCTGTCATTTTCTATTTTCTTCTAAGTTTCTGGGACAATATTTGTTAGCTGCATGTCTTTAAATGATTGTGTGTATAGATAGATAGATAGTCCCACATACAGACATATTATCACTTATTCTTTTTCATCATTCCACTGAACAGAACATGAAACTAAGGAGGAAATGAACCTCCATCCTTCCCATTCCTCCTTGTGCCTTGTGAAAGAAGTTTTGTGAGTAGTTGAGCTCCAATCCCAGGTCATCCTGCCCGCAGTTAATATCCGACAGTGCCAAGCTCCAAGGCATCCAAGGTGGATGTGTAGATAAACGTCTACTTACAGATTCTGACTAGCACATCCCTGAAGACACAGGAAATGCCAGATAACATTTGTCTTTTGGAGCCTCTTATCCCTCACTCTTGGTTCCTCTCCTTCGTAGGGGCTTGTAAACCTTCAGAGAGCTGGAGACTTGCTTGCCTCTCCTTGGAGTACTTGTTTCGCGATTTTTTTTTTTTTTTTTTTTTGGCACACAGTTGTTTCTGCTTAGTTCAGTAAGCATATCTAATACCTACTAGTGACTCTGTGGGAGGCTTTATGAATATAAAATGCATTAGACTCAGCTCCAGTATATCATAATCCAAAGGATGCTCATTTGAGAATTTAAAACAATAAAGAATTTATTGGACATCAAGAGTTACAGACATCATTAAGTTAAGGTCATAAATAGTTAGATTAAAATGTTCAACTTAATGCACAATGTTATGCCAGTGTCACGTATCTTTGACCACTGGTGCCTTTCTGCACTGGAAGGTGGTGATATTCCAAAGCCAGAGACTTCAATCAGATCTCAGATCACTATATCAGTTATTTCTCTCCTTTTTCCCCTCTTTCTCTCTTTTCCAATGTTGTAGAGGCTTACATTTTTTTTTATTTATGCATTAAACAAATACTTACTGCTTACAAGATTCTAGGAACTGACTAACGGAGATGAAAAAGACATGGTACCTGACCCTGAGGGTTTCTCAGTTGAGAGAGAAAACAGTTACACCATCAGATCAATTGCAAACTGGTAAGTTCTGTAATAAGAAGACAGAAGAGAAGCTCAGGGAAGGCTTTATAGATGGGATGACTTGTATACTGCTTTTGAAAGATAATTAAGAGTTTTCACAGCAGAAAAAGGTGGAAGAAGAGTCCCAAGAGAGAAAAGAAGCCTGAGCAAAAGCCAGTGACTTGAGATCGCCAGTCTCACTTGAAAAATGATAAAAACATTTTATGGCCCATCCCTGTGAGTTATACTAGCAAACTTGACATGACTGCCTATTGCCCCTTGTCTTGAAAGAGCTGTCAGTTTTTTCCTGAGGGGCGGGGGGGATGCCATCTGACTGATTCTTGTGCCCGTACACCATGAACAGAGATCCACGTGGACAAGAGGTAGCATTTTTTGTGTGTGTAGTGTATGTTGTTACTTGTGTAACTGTATGCTTTTATTTGTTCTGTTTATACCATTCAACCTTTTAAAATTTTACACAGAATCAGAGGACCAACATAAAATAGATAAAGACGGAGATGATCTGAGCTGGCTGAGGAAGGAACCATTTGCTAGATAATTTTCCACTGAATCACCACTTGCCTCACTAAAGCATCAACAGCTCCTCTTGTAAGTTTTCCAGAAGCAAACGGCTCTGCCTGCTTTGTGGAAATCAGAAAAAAAGGAGGAAACTAGATTCTTTCAAAAATAAACCTATAGAAAAGGATTTCTATGATGGTTTTGTTTTACTGAGGGAACTTCCAGTTTGTAAACCACAAACATTATGAGCAGTTTCATATTTTTTAGAAGTCTAATTTAATTAGAATATTGCCAAAAACAATGGAGGAGCAACTCCCCGTATATCCTATTATAAATCTCAGAATTATGTGTCAAGCTAGGGAAAATACAAAATAGAATTAATATAGTGTGATTTGGAGTGATGAGCATGAAACTCAAAATTAAAAATGTTCAGCCTCCAGTTGCATTCTCCACAGCAAGATCCAGATGGGGAAGGAAGCACAAGCTACCATGGAGGATCCAGGCTGTCACCATGTGAAACCACAGATCACTCTTAGCAACATGAATACTGGAGCAATCAGACTTCGTGTGCATCCAGACTGAATGTAATGGGCCCACAGCATCACCTATGAGGGATTCTCCCCAAAAGGCTTTAACCTGATTTTAAACAAGCTGCTAAATCAAACTTCTTATTTACCAGTAAGTAATAAAAGGAGTAGAGGAACAAGTTAGATGACACTACGAGGCAGAGGAAGCAATTAGACAAACAGGTGGGACCTGCTCTTCAATAAGTCAATGTCAAAAAAAGATGGGCAGAGGGTAGGAAGGAGAGGTGCTGGGACTAAAAAGATCAAAGAAATACACCAACTAAAAGCAGTGCCTTACCTTAATTGGATCTTTAGTTTAAACAAATTAACTTTTAAAAAAATTTTTTGGTTAATTGGTGAAATTTAAAAATGCAGTGGATATTAAATGATACCAAGAAACTTTTGTTAATTTTGTTGGGTGCAACAATGATACTGTCTTGAATTGTAATGCATTGAAAATGTCTCATTTTAGATTTGATACAAAAATATTTAGGCTTGAAAAGTCATATCTGCAATTTACTTTAAAATTATCCAGCAAAAAAATGAAAAAAGTAAATGTGGCAAAATGTTAACATTTGTTAAGTCGAGGTAATAGGTATGTGGGAATCAATTTTTGATCTACATGTTTCCTTACATTTGAAAGTTTTCATTAAAAATTGGAAGTTTTTTTAATTGATGCAATTAGAAGTGTGATATTAACTTATAATGTTAATTTGTATTTTTAAACAGTTTCTTTGCCTTTTTGTCCCTAAATGGATGAATGGCATCAATAGGAATCTTCTTTTTATATAAAAATGTTTATAAAATAGCCAAAAAAAACCCCACAATTTTATAATTGCTATTGTGATTTAGATGTAAGATAAAATGAGTTTGACATTGACTTCATTTGTTTATTCACTTATTCTCCTCATTCAATAAATTATTTAGAGTGGCATCACAGAAAAACTATTCTCCAGAAATCACTGGATTTTTTTATTTTGATGCCCCATAGATCTACTTGCTCAAGTTAGCAAAACCATCTGGTTTCTATTCTGTCATCTATAAAATGAGAATATTAATAAATTTCTATTATTATATGAAGAATAAAAGAGCTAATAAGTATAAAGTGCTAGAATTAAATGATAACTAAGTGAATGGTGGAGTTATCATAAATAGTGGTATCACTGACACCAATAATTATAGAAGGACTTTTACTAGCCTGTTTCCCAAAAGATTCTTTTTGCTTCAGAGCCTTCCCCATCTTCCATTTAAACAGTCCTCCTATTGACGAATCACAGCAAATTTCATTGCATATGCTAGATTGGTTATTTCTTTAAAAGTAGAATCAAATTCTAAATTCTCCTTATAGTTTAAAGATTATAGAAATTATGAGTATGGACACATTTCAATGAAAAAAATTCTTTTTTTCTGTATTTCACCATCATTACGATTATTTCTGTTAACGAGCATGTAAAATAAAAATTATAAAATGCTCAAGAGTTTTCAGGAATAATTTGGAAAACTGTATTACATTTTGAAAGGGTACCTGGTGAGTTTCCCCAATAATCTTAAAGTAGAGAATAGATAATTGGTGCGAAGTAGTGCAATTATTTCTTATATATGTTCTTTTGAAACAACAGTCCCCAAGGAGTCTGCAGACTATACTTTCTAAGTAAAATGGCATGCTGTTAAAATGTCTGAGTCCAGAAACATTTAATTTCAGAAACAGACTACCTAATTAAACAGATTACACACAGGAAGATCAGGTAGCAACCTTTCTTAACTGATTTTTAACAATTATGTACCTATAGTGCTATCATTTGTGCAGCTGTAATTAAAGGCCCAATGTTTGTTTCCACTCTTCATTTTCTGAACTGTTCATAAATGTCTGCTGCAGGCCAACGCCCACAGTGCAAGGTTCTATTAATAACAGATTGAGATATAACTGTGATAGAATTCATGTTCCCCCAACAGAGTTGGCAGTATTCTACTTCATGGGAGAGATGGTTTCTGTAATCTCACATCCCAACAAATGACAATAGCTGAAGCAGAATGAGTGGGAGCTAATCAAATGGAACCAACTTACTTGGCTGGTTCAATTCATTGGTACAATTGATGAGGACACAACAAAATAATTAGTCTTGTTATTCTCAGGTCAATAAGACAAGCTTAGGGAAAATAAGACAGAGAAAAAGTTCCAAACTTGTGTTTGACTTGCCCAATGGTAAAAATATAAAAATTGAGATGGATTTGGAATAGGATGTGACTATTCTACCCAAATACTTATATTAAATCACTTAATGAAAAAGGGTGTTACTTATATCGTATAGTCTAATCAAAATGAATGGCATGGCTGAAACTATGACATATCTCTATCAATGAAATATCTGGAGTAATAAAATAATAATGTATATCAGCTAGACATGTAACAATACTCTATTACTTGAGTGTTTAATTATCTCTTCTCAAGAAATAGAACATGCCCAAAATCACAGTAAAACTCTACTAAATATAATTTAGGCTAAGAAAATTCAGAAAGCAATTCAGGATTTAACAATACTTATAATGCTTATTAAGAATGCCTAGAGTTAGCCAAACTGTGAAGTGTGAAGGCATAGTCCTCAATGCTGCCCTAACAGCTGACACCAACTACAATTTCGAGGGGTTCCCAAAACTACCTTCAGGTTCAGTAATTTGCTAGAGAACTCATAGAACTCCCTGGAAGCTATCATACTTGTAGCTACTGTTTATTATATGGAAAAGATACAAATTAAAATCAGCCAAAGGAAGAGACGCATAGGGCAGAGACTAGGAGGATTCTAAACATGAAAATTCTATTATCCTCTCCTGTCACTGACATATAACAACGTGCATGAAGTTTTGCCAAACAAGGAAGCTCATCCAAGTTTCTGTGTCCATAGTTTTCAAGGAGGCTTTAATACATACGCATAATTGATTGATTGATTGATTGCTCACATGATTGAACTCAGTCTTAAGTCAACTGATACCATGTGAACCAAAGCCCCCACCCTAGGTCCCATTGTTGATCTTTTTGGTGGGGCCAGCCCCCACCCTAAAGCTATTGGGTGTGGATGACCCAACCCTAAGATCCAGTGTAGCTAACTCCCACTCTAAACAAAGACACTCCTACCAGGAAATAGACTACCTCCCAGAAACATAGGGCAAAGTCCAGATCTTTCTTTGAGCAAGGCCAAATTCTTTACTACACAATAGTAATGATCATTTTACATCTAAGTGTGGAGTTAAAGAAAATATATAATAGACAAGTGTATTGTGATATCTCTAGTTTTACCCTCTGTGACTTTTCTTAACTAGGGCATTATAATCATCCACTACTAAATATTATATTCCCTAGCAGTCAATGACTATTTTGTTATGTAGTTTGATACATAACCATTCCACTCTTGGAACTTATCAAAACATTTAAATCTCAAGCCATTTTATTTTAGTCAGTCAATTTTGTTTATAGATTCATGTCTACCCCAAGCTGTTTTCTGACTCACTAAGAAAGCTTTTCATCAGACCACATTCCACTTTCCCCCAACTCCCCAAACACAAATATAACAATACTAATTCTTGACTCCCTCTCTGTCCAATCCAGTGAATTTTCTCAGTTAATTTACTCAGTTCAATCTCATTTCAGTTTAAAACTATCCCTGGGAAGATAATTTAATTTGATGGAAATGAGTTAATGCCCACCAAACAGAACTGAATTAAAGATTTTAGGAATCCTGGTTACCGAGACTGACCAATTCTAACACATGATTACTAATATGTATTCTCGTTTTTAAAAAGAATTACTCATAAGGATTAATATTTTCAAAACTAACAAGATTATCTGGTGCCACTCTGAAAATAAAATATAAGGTATTATTGTTTTACAAATACTTGTTGCTCTTCCATGAAAAGTTCCATTTAGAGTATATTTATCCAGATGGGGAATACTCATTAGCAGAGGACCCAGCAATAGGAAAGAATAAGCTGCCAATCAAGCAAATAACTTTAATGACAATGCTCATTAGGAAGGAAACATTTTAGATGAGCTGACTGCAGGGTTGAGGCCAGAGCATAGCTTTGTCATGAATGGAGCTGAAAAACACCCCTGTGTCCATGGAAGGCTGCAGGGATGCTGCTTCTGTGCCAGAACTTAGTACTAGCCTATAGGAATATTTTTCTCTAAAGTGTCTCTTGTATGTCGACATCAATTCGCATTATACTTCTCCATAAGATTATCTAAAATGCTGTGGCATTCACCATGAAACGGCCAACACAGGAACCAGCAATTACAGAAATCTTGAGGACAAGTGGCTTCTTTGGAAATTCTTTTCTAATCCAAAATGGTTGGACCCAAGTAGACAAACTAAAAACAGTTCCAGTATAAAGAGAAGATATATGTTGAATGCTTATTATACATTGCTATGTACAGATTATTTAATTCAATCTTCCTGACTATCCTATAAGGTGGAGATTATTATGTCTACTTTTATGTGTAAGTGAAGAAATGAGGTACGCAAGGGTTAAAAAACCTGCCCCAGGTTAAGCTGCTAAAGTGGCAGGTGAAGGATTCAAACCTCATTTTATAATACTCCAAAGACTGCCTTCTTCCCCGTACTCTGTGTTGACTGTTGCAGAATCATACCAAGATGGCCCAACTGCTCTGGATCTAGTATTGTGAATAGTCTTATTGACGGATCTAATTATTTCAATGTTGTTCCTTGAGGCTAAAAAGGGTAGAGATGCTAATAGCTTTCAGGGAATGAGATGGTCAACCTGGCTTCAAACCTCTGATCTGCCACTTACCAGCTGAGCGACCTTAGGCACACTACTCAACTCTCTGAACAACAGATTTCCTCCTAAGTGAACGAGGTATAACATAACCAACTTCATAGGTTTGCTGTACAGATTAAATAAGAAAATGCAAATAAAGCACGTAGCACAGTGCCTGATATTAAGGTGTGGGACAGCTCAGAAGCTTCTCAGGGTGCCAAATATAAGGGACTCTATTACTAAAACTGATCACAAATTTGGCACTAGGAACCCAAGTTTTTCTATAAAACTCCTTAAATAATAGGCAAACATAAACTGGCCCTAGTCCTGACAAAAAAAGAGTAAAGATAAGCCATGCTTAGGCTAATCTATCTGCTCAACATTTTTTTTAAGGCTAATAAGCAAGTGGAGAATTTCAATTATAACTTTAAAACCACCCAACTATAGACATTGAAGATGGAAGATACAGTTAACTGAACATTTGGAAATGGTGCAAGGTCTAGGTACATTTGAAATACTGAACTCAAGGAGTGCAAGGTCTGGTTCTATATATAATACTCTTAGCTCTACTTAAGTAAGTTATATTAGTGACTGCCTAACAGTATTTGGTTATTGTAACAAAAACAGCTAATATGTAATGAAGGTTTACCACGCTACCAACATAGTTCTAAGACTTTTGTATGTATGAATTCAAGGAATCCTCACAAATTTCCTACTAGGTAACTTCTATTATTATCTCAGTTTTATAAATTAGGAAACAGGCACATAGAGTTTGAATGGCTTATCCAGGGCCCTACAATGTCAAAACCAAGAAAACTTGAGGTCCTGCTCTTGCTACTACAATATATTGACTCTCTAAGTTAGGAGTGGCTGAAAAATGTGAAATAAAAGACATTCAATATATTAACATCTACATAATAGTATAGGTAACAAATCCCTATTTCAAGCTTAAAAAATGAGCATATACTTTTTATTTATAGAAAATTACTTTAAATGCCCTTCCAAATAAATATAAAATTAATATTAAAAAACACTCTGACCAGGAGGTCCTATGTGTCTTAGCCTGGCTGTGAACACAGAATAAATTCTCAGAATCGCTGGCCATACAAGCAAGTAAAATCTAAAGTCTGCGTTTGCTTTTGTTTTTAATTCTATTTTTCACATAGAGTCCTTTCTCCCCTCCTCAAACTTTGTGAAAAATTTCACATACATAGAAAAGTATATTGAAAGGATAATACAAGAAGCAGTCATACACTCACCATCTAGATTCATCGATGGTAGCATTTGGCCATATACACTTTATTTCTCTTTCTCTCTCTCTCTCTGTACACACATACATATACACACACATGCAGGGTGGGCTAGTGTTTCTTTTTTGGTTTTTTTCTGTTTTGATTTGCTCTACCCTTTGAAGCTAAGTTGTAAACATCGTGGTATTTCACTTCTAAACACTTCCTCACGAATCCCTTAAGAACAAGGAATTCATTTGGTGCTTCACTGGAAATACCGTTAATTTGATTTTCTGTATCTTAGTTTTATAAGTGAGTCTAAATCAAGATACTCAAGTCTTATAAATCTTAACTGGTTCAGAAAGTTAGAATACAAATAGAATGACCCTTGGCTGCAATCGCGAGAGAAAGTATCTGAGTCTTTAGCAAACGCTAGAGAAAGTGCCTGTGAGTCTTTAGCAAGTTCTCCTGTCACAGTCAAGTACTATCATCCTCCTCAAATTAAAAAAATGAACAAATCATGGCATTGTAATATGCTGAATCAAGTACAGCTTAAGACTCTTGTGCGATTTGCCTTCATTTTTACAATTATGTCTGGTACGCGGACGGTGCACATCCTCAGTTCTTCAGCTTTCGTGTGTAGACGAGAACAATCACTATTCCCTCTACTTTGTTGAACAGTCCACATATTAGTCTCAAAATCCCAATAAACAATTAGCATTCTTCAAACATTAAACAATAACAATCAATATTCCTCAGTGTTTACCCACACTTACACAAAAATTAATAAAAACTGGTGAATTTGACAAATTAAATTATCTGCAACCTTTAAAATTTGATTACAAACCTAATAAAGCACTATAGATATTTGATTTAAAATATTTATAACCAAAATTCTTTTAAATATTAAATCCATTATAAGATTTAGACAAAACATAGCACAGAAATATAGAATGGTGTATCAGAGTACAGACTATGGAGCCATACTGCCTGTGTCTGAATTCTGACTTTTTCCACTTAATAGCTGTGTGACTTTGGGGAAGTTGTGCCTCATTTTCTACATCTATAGAAAGGAGATAGTAATAATATTTATCTTATTGCCCTATTGTGAGAATTAAATGAGTCACGAGTAGAGTAGCAGAGCTGTGATAATACCAGGCATATGGTAAGTGCTTGAAATTTTTATATATATATATATATTTAAATAACATATATATATATATGCTATCTATAATACCACAATGATTAGAGAAACAGTTCTCTAACTTTCTGGTTTCTGAATCCCTTTATTGCGAATCCCAAAGAAGTTTTAACTTGGCTATATTTATCAATATTTACCATACAAGAAATTAAAGTTGAAAAAATTAAAATATTAACTCATTTAAAAATAACAATAATAAACACATTACATGTTAAAGTAAATAATACATCTTAGTAGGAAATAACTATGCTTTCTCCCCCCAAATTAATGAGAAGAGTGGTGCTATTTTTACATTTCTGCACATCTCTTAAATGTCTGGCTTCACTGAAGTCAGGTAGATTCTCATATTTGCTTCTGAATTCAATGTGTTACAACATGTTCTTTTGGTTAAAATATTTAAGGAAAATCCAGACTCAGATATGTAGTTAGAAATAAGAGGCATATTTTAATAGACTTTTAGAAAACTTTGGATATTCTTCTTGATACTACACCAAACTCAACAGGTGGTAGTCTATTAAAGCTTCATTGCAATGTGCAACATGAAACCAAATCAATGAACACTATTACACTCTGTTACATTATACTCTGTTACAGTAAATGGTCTGTTCTGCACTTTGGTTTTTTCTTCTTGCATGATTTTCTACCATTGATCACTTGAAAAATATTGGTTCACTGTTATGCAGTTCTTTCAAATATTAACATATTTTATAAGATAAAAATATATTTTTAATATCACCACTGTCTTTATCAGAAAAATCTGTAAAGATTAGGAAGCTGTCAAGCTCACAGTGATTGTCACAATTTTCCAAAATTCTAATTTTCTCTTCAAAGCTTGAATTTTATCATTGGCAACATTAACTGATGTTAATTTCCTTTGAAGTGACAAGATCACTTCTTCCATTTTTAATTAAATATGTGCCAAACACCCAAGTATAGAAAAAACAGTTTGTCATATAGTCTTTCAGGTAAGTACTATGTTTCATGAAAAGAAAGGGGTCGTTTGGCTCTCAACTCCAATGGACAAGTGCTTTTCCTTAAGACAACCATCATATTTCAGTATGCAGCAGAAATGCTTTTAGTGTACGTCTTATTTTTTCACACAAAATACTAAACAGACATGTGCTCTCCTACTTCTGGACAAGATGAACGAACAGGAAGAGGATTTATCCTCCTCACTGCAACAACCAAAAATACATACAAAACATATGAATAAAAAGTTTTCAAAAACACCAGAGATCAGTCAACAAACATTGATCCCTGACAGACAGGAAACAAATGAAGCCAGACCTACAAGTACCTACTTCATTCCCTGGAAGGAGTTCCCAGGTCATGGTACAGAGGGAATGAGCCAGGGCTGATGGACTCTCGGAGTTGAGGAGACTGAGAATCCAAAAAGCTAAGCGTTCGTAGGAAAGAACATTGAACTGCACAAAGAAACAGCCCTGAAATCTTCTGAGGATTCATTAGGGTGCTGATCAGCAATTTATTTATTTTCTATTAATTTGCTTGTGTATTTATTCATTCACATTGTTATTAGATTATTATTATTCCTAGTCTTATACACTCTTGAGTGTTAGTATTTTAATTAGTTATTTATTTTGGCAACTTCTTAGAATAAAAACAATTTTACCTCCTTCAAAAATAGAAAGAATTCTACCTCAGATTAAATGCCATTGCTGGTTCTGGCTTAAGGATCAAGTGATTTTTCGCATAACTGAGATGATTCCATTTGTTGTATCATGGGACCAATCGTTTCACATCATTTCCAGAAAACAGGTGTTAGTTACTTTTTAAATGATCAGTACTACCTAAGTCATCATCCTTGTATAGTTATCAGTACAAGTCTTTTATTATGATTAAAAACTTCTGCTGGCTTTATCAATAATTTAAAATCATTAGAATGTTCATCCAGCCATTTTATCTACTAGAATATGAAGGTTCAAATCAGACCTAGCAATTCTTCCCTTTGGAACATTTGGCTAAATTATCATCCTTAAATATGATGTTAATTAGTTAATGTGTATTACCACCGGAGTTGATCAACTGATGGACAATCTTTCTACCTAGTTATCATGTGCTGGAATTATTTGGTAAATAGGCATCTGCTACAATATCGTGTCTTGTAGAGTTCTTGGCAGAATTCCTACCTTTACAGGGAATATTTGGCTCACTCAAAATTAGTCCTCTTCACTCTTTCATACAGAGTCTGATTACACACAGGCATACACATATATAATCTGCATATGCAGAAAAAGGTAAACTCAAAATATTTATATTGCTTCTTCCTTTAGGCATAGGTGGCCATCTTGCTTATCACTAATAACTATACACATTTGTTTATATATACTTAAACACTGAAACAGAGATACGTATGCATGTATGTGTAGAATACAGGTAGACATGCATTCTATTCTACTTACTCCAATATAAATCAACCATCTATTATCAAAGTTATCCTCTTTCGGCATTACAACTACCCCACTGCATATTTTACTTTTACTTTTTCTTTGATTTTCATTTTTAACTCATGGCCTTTTACAGACTTGAATTGTTTCAATTACTTACAATATCAAGCTTACCTTTTCATCTCTTAGCCACTGACAGCCTCCTTCAGCTGGATTATTTGCCCATTTAGTAATAGTCCTGGTACTTTTAAAAACTTTCCTTGCTTTTTGACAATAATAGAAAGTTTTATGCCCCTTCTGAATTATCTCTGTCCTAGAATAGACTCAAATCTTCTCTAAGAAGCTCTGGTTCCCTTTTTTGTGACTGGGATTAAAAATTAAAATCTTGGCACGAGGGGGCGCATGTGAGTACTGGTAGTGTGAAGACGTAGCTAGCTGCTTCTGCTTCACTTGCAATTTTAAAGTAATATGAAAATCAACTGATTAAAACAAATGAGTCCTGTAGTCCTGTTCCGGAGTGAGTACACTGAAAGTCCAGGGGTATCTTTTCTATATGTGCATTATCCTTTTTTCTTTTTTTAACTATTTATTTTCCATCATCTTTATTTCAGTTTTCTGTTTAAGAGTCTGTGAAAGTACAGCTTAAGACCACTCAATGGTTGTTCCTGCCCATTCAGTGGCCTGAGCAATGGGAGCTGCAGAGGAGTCTTCAGCGGCGGGCTGAGTGCTCCAGTCTTCAGTCGGGAACTGCTCAATAAGCAGAGAGGGCACTGCACCCCTGCAGACCAGTCTGCGACCTCAGATTGAGTAGCAGTAAATTAGGGAGCAGGAGCAGTCCGTTCACCCTGAAATTCCTCCTTCATCACAGCCTTTTCGGCAGCAGCCTGCTCTTTCTTTTCAAGCTCTTGAAGAGCTTGAATCTCTGTAGAAGTAGAGATTAGGCGTGACCTTCCATGGATGTTTATGGAAGATGGTGCCACTCATGCGCAGAACTTCCTGGGCCAGCGCCTGCCACATCAGACCCACTGAGTGAGCTCCCTTGTGGCACCGGAAAACAATATCCACATAGTGGATGGCAGGCAGAGTGATGGCAGGCAGCTTAACATAAGATGCCTCTGTAAGAGTCTGGTCGTCAGTCCTGGGATCAGTAGCCACCGGAAGTCGTGGCTCCCGGAAGACCGCCTGGATCTGGTTAGTGAAGGTTCCAGGAGTGAAGTGGCCAGCAGTAAGAGTGGCTCCAGTAGCATCAGCAAACTTCAGCACAGCTCCCTGCCCAGTATTTCTGGAGGATATGACACTGATATCCATCAGTTTTTGATGGCAACAATGGCACGAGCTGCCAGCAGAAGCTTCTTTCACGTTCTCTTCAGATTTATGATGTAGACGCCATCACTTTTCCTCCTGTATGTACTGTTCCATTTGGAAGTCAAGGTTGGTACCAGCTAAGTGGCTTCCTGCTGCAAGGAATTTGAGGACATCCTTATACTTCATTTGCAGGACATCAAGGGCTCTAGACATTGTGAAAGTTTCCCTTTAAGTTACACAACATGGACCCGTATCTGAGTAGCGCCTAGTACGAAATGCTGCTGCTGAGCTCCATGAAGAGCTGGTGCCTTCCACAGATGCCAAAATGTTATTATACATTGTTCTCAGATGTTCTGCAAGTATTCCATCATCCCTTTTATTAAGAATTTATTATTTGTATTTATTTCCCAAGGGCTACATTTCTAATAACCAAAGTATAAGGAGCTCTGAGACTGAATGAAGAAAAATAAATTGTTTGATAAACAGAGCATCTGACATCAATACAAAATCAAGTTTCAACTTAAGTTAACATTTTGCTAAATCTACTTTACTGAGGCATAATTTATATACAATAAAATTTATATATTTTAAGTGTACAGTTCAATAAGTTTTGACAAATATAAAAGCCTATAATACTACAACTCCAATCAAGAGAATCTATCAACTATTATAAAGTAAATGTCACTAAGGGGATTGTAATGTTCTTTAAGAACTTTCTATTCCTTTAACTCCATTGTCATGTAACTTCGCAATTCTACATTCTCAAGATTATTAGAATTAGTTGTCTTTTAATCAATTAGAAAGAACTAGTTCATTTTCCTCATATAGACTATATTGGGATTCTGAAACACCAAGTAATGTATGTGATTGGTTTACTGGCTGAATACATAGTTCCAGTCTTTAGCTTAATTTTTGATATGTAATACTTGTTACAGTCACAGTTCAAGAAATAATTCATAATATAGCCTATATTCCTCCATCATTGTTATGATATTTCAATTGCATTTGGTTAAAATAATAATTCTTTATAAAGAGAATTTTGTGCACAATTTTTCCTAACAAGAAAGATATTTTTTCACACAAAACTGCCACTCACTCTCAAAGTATCTTTAATTTCTGAAGTTCAAATTATTTCTGATCGGGACCAGCCCGGTAGCATAGCAATTAAGTTCACATTCTACGTTGGCGCACCCAGCTTGGGCGGCCTGGGGTTCACAGGTTCGGATCCCGAGTGCGGACTGATGGACTGCTTGTCAAGCTGTGCTGTGGCAGCAACCCATGTAAAGTAGAGGAAGATGGGCATGGATTAGCCCAGGGCCAGTCTTCCTCAGCAAATAAAGAGGAGGATTGGCAGCTCAGGGCTGGTCTTCCTCACACACATGAAAAAATTATTTCTGATTATAGCCTCTAATTTGAACCTATACTTCAAATGGCTAGAGTTCACTGGTATCTAATAAAAACTAAACAGATGCTCAAAACTACCCTATTCCTGGAGAAGAGCTTTTTCTCTGTTTTTTTGTTTAAATTGTATTATTTACCTGAAAAATGTCCTATCTTATTTTCTCAGTGGCGTTTCTGACAGGAAAAAAAAAAAATCAGTGATTTTGGTATAAGCGTGGAAATGTCTTACATTGCATTGGTCAACTTGGAACCTGGATCCGGCCCTGTTCTTGCCACGAAAACCCTGAGAAATTCATCTCAAATCTCTGGTTCTCAGTTTCCTTACCCTAGTGAAATAAACTCACAAATACAACATCAACTAGTCTTAAAGTTTTTTTTTTTCTTATAGGATTTTGTTTTATAAATAGCACAGACTATTTGAAAAGCTTGGCCTTCTCACACAAGGTCAATAGAATTAAAGCTCTCCATTAAGTTAATGGTGAAACAAACATTCAAATAGGATGACAACAGATTTGTTTTCATTATATTATTAGCAGAAATTATAAAATTGAAAACATAATGCCCTCTTAGAAGCAGTCTTTTTCAAACCCTCAGACTCTAAATGTCGATATTCTTTTTTGGTCCTAAAATTTCTTGAGGGCTGAGTTCCTAAGTTCCTACCTTCTTCATTTTAATAGTATGATACCCTCGCAACTGGCCAGGCACATGTAATCACTTAAATTTTTTTTTTTATAATTTGACTGAAGTACTTTAGTTAATGCTGACTACCACCATAAAAGACAAACATTTTTCAATCCATTTTATTGAATAGGAAAATAGGATCAGAAAGGTTAAGTAATTTCCTCAAAATCCCACAGACTGTAAATGACAGAGGTAAGATTCCATTGTCAAATCTTCTAAAGTTAGAAAAGGTGGATAATTCTAATTACAGAGGCAAACCTTTTTTCCTTGTAATCCCTGAGGAGGACTCATTTAACATCACCAATAAAATATTTTCTTAAAAAGAGGAAGTTATGAGAATATAAAAAGAGCAGAAAAGAAGCATTGAAAGAGGATAGGAATTTTAAATTTGCAAATTTACATTACCCAATTATAAATTCACACCAGATTAAACAAATAAAAGCATCAAATAACAGAGTTTAGCACTAAAAAACCACTCAAATTGACCCTGCCTCACTGTACTAATAATACTGATGTATTTTCAAACTGACAGTCCAGCCTAAATTCCTCAGAGTTTATGGTCGTACAGTTAAATATCTGTTGAGTGTAGATCTCAAGTTAAATGTTTTTACTACAATAAAATAAATTTTTTAAAAAAGGAAAAGAAAAGAAATGGCTAGATCAGATACATGTGAAATAGCCCTGCTTCTTCAAACTAGCTATCAGATCTGTTCCTAAGGACAACATGGTAGGAGAAGATTGATTTCTTTGTCAATATTGTTTTGCTTTGCTTTCCCCACAGGTGAAACTGTAAGTGGGAAGTTGGACTGGGTTAAGCCTAAAGAAAATTTCAAACAGCAATGACTAAAATCAGTAATACTTAAAATGACTGATTTAAAAAGTGCCAGACAATCAACACTATTTTTAGTAATAATATTTCCCTTGATTTTTTTTGGTGGGACCAAGACTATTCATGGTCTAATTATAGACCTGGAACAGAAAGGAAAAACAAACAAAAATATATGAGATCTTAAATTAGTAACTGTTTAGTGATGTGCTGATATAAATAACTTTAAGCAGAAGTGAGCGCATAAGATAAATTTCTGTATTTATGGTATGGGAGGACACTGAACAATTTTCACTGACGTGTTTTCTGAGCAGGAATAGTACACATTTAGGCAGAAATGCATTACTGTTGCCTTCGACAGAACGCGCATCAGAATTGATTTATTGGAGAAATAAAGTTCCACCTAATATTCATGGCAAGTCAATAAGTTCCACATATATTAATGGGTAAAAGGAAAGAAATAAAAGAAAAACATTCATTCAGGTGTATATGTAATATATGTACTTTTTAAGATTAAAGCACAGAAGATTGATAAAGATGGTTGTAAATGTTTTAAAATTATACAAAATAAAGAGCAAAAACAAAATTAAAAGACAGGCCACTAGTGCAGAGAAAAATTGGCAACATACATGATGGAAAATTTGATAATATATTTTAAATATAAAGAACTCTTAGGAATCAATAAGAAACAATCAATTCAATTTTAAATGGGCAAAGAGAATGAATGGGCAGTCCATCATTAGAAAAATACAAATATCCAATAAACGTGTGGAAGAAAAGTTTAGAATTCCTGTTAATCAAAGAGTTAGAGGCACTTTTCAAATAAGATACTATTTTTTTTCATCTCTAACTCTAATTTTTGGTAAAGGTTCAAGGACTATCATCCACTATTGAAGAGAATTTAAATTGGAAACATCTCTCAAAAGATTTTTGGCAAAGTGTGACAAAAGCTTTAAAAATGTACCTACACTTTAACCAATTTGATTTCTGAAAATTTATCTTTAGGACATGAACAGAAATCCGACGGGTGTTAATTGAATGTAACATTTATATTGGAAAATGTATATATAGTAACATATGTAATAATCACTGATTGCTTAAATAAATATTGAAGTATTACTACCATGGAATACAATGCAGCCACTTAGAAATATCATCTTGTATGAGACAAATCACTAAGAGAATTAAGGAAAAACTTCCAGAATAGGCAAATCTTTAGTGATAGAAAGTAATTGGTGGTTGGCTATGGCTGGGAAATTGAGAATGACTGCTAATGGCTATGGGTTTTTCTGGGGGGGAGTGATAAAAATGTCCCAAAATTAATTGTGGTGATGGTTGCACAACTCCTTGAATATACTAAAAAAAAGACTGAATTATTTACTTTAGAAGGGTGAATTGTATAGTATGTGAACTGTATTTCAATAAAGCTGTTATTTAAAAAAACACCATAAGAAAAATCAAAAGACAACTGACAAAATGGGTAAAATACTTGCAATATATATCATAAATAAAGAGCTAATATTCTTAATATTTAAATAACTTAAAATTTGAGAAAAATTATCTGAAAATCAGATAGAAAAATGGGCAAAAGGCATGAACAGACAATTCACATAAAAATATATAAAAATGATGCTTAACTTTATGAAAAGATGTTAAACTTTATTCATCATAAGAGAAATGCAAATAGAATCTACAATGAAGATAAAATTTCACAGAAACAAACACATACATGTGCACACATGCACACACACACACAAAGTGAGTGCCTGTAAAACGCAGAAAATCCAAATGAGGTCTGTAGTTAAGTCAACAGTATTGTACCAATGTGAATTTCTTGCTTTTGATCATTGTACTCTGGTTCTATAAAATATTATCATTGGGGAAAACTGAGTATAGGATACACAGAAAATATACTATTTTTAAACTTTTATGTGAATCTAAAATTATTTCAAAATAAACGTTTTTAAAAATATATAAGGAAATATTAACATATTGAGTTTAAAAGGAAAGTCATAAAAAGGAATGCATATAGGATCCCAATATGTTGAAAAACATAGGCTTCAAAGTAAACAAAAGGAAAGAATAAAAAATGACATTAAATGATTGAATTTTAAATGACTTGTATTTATTTGTGTGTGTCTGTGTATGTGTGTGTGTGTGCACATGGGTGGGTGTTTCTGTATTTTCCAAAATTTCTAACTTGAACATTTTTGTAATGGGGGAAACTTTTATTAAAATAATAGAAGAAAAATCCAATAAATGCTGTGGCTATAGGTTTACCTTCCTGAGAGCAGTTAAGTGAACTGAACAAGGCCTTTAGATATGTGGGTTTTTTTTTTCTTGAGGAATATTGGCCATGAGCTAACATCCGTTGTCCATCTTCCTCTATTTGTACGCAGGACGCCGCCACAGCATGGCTAGATGAGCGGAGCCGTGTGTAGATCTGCACCTGGAATCCAAACTCACAAACCCTGGGCCAGCCCCCTTTGCATCTGTTTTTCACTCATCTTTCTACAATTCTATAATAAACTAGCTGATACTTATTATTTTTAGATAAATCAGAGCTTGCAATTGCTCCCAGAATTTCCAGAAGGAAATTATATTTACATATAAGGTAACATATAGCTGACTTTGATGTTCTATGTCTAAAACTCTACTTCAGAGAAAACCTGTTATGCATCATTCAATTTGACAAGCCTTTTAAAAAATATAACTTCTCATCCCTATTATGAATCACTTTGTGCTCTGGTTAATTTGATCAGCATAAACACTTTAATTACATAATTTGAATTCCCTGTGCCCTTTGGCAACACAAGCCTCAGTCTAATTCCTTTTTAGTAATCAAGTATGAAAGAAATTCTCCAGAAGTACCTGAAGTATTTTTTCTTTCCCTCTTAGCTACATTAGAGCACCCTCCTTAAACAAATCATGCCAGTGCAGCACTGTGCCAAAATTTCAGTGGGCACATTAGAGATTATAAAATCATAAATCAGTGACGAAAGAGCAGCTTAACTAACTGTCCTCAAACAACTGAAATATATGGTTTACAAATGCATTTACTATGTTAAAAAAAGTTAAAGATGCAAGGCCAATTAAGATGGTTATAACCAACAATGTAATTGATGATACTGTTACAATCATTAGTGCAATAACATATATTCAGAGTAAAATATTACAACACAACTTATGATTAAAATAAATAATGCCCCTTTTTATTTTCATCTCAAAGAGGATTTTATATTCAACATTTTAACAGATGACTGTTTCCAAGCTACACACGGTCTTTGGGGAGCTCATGAATAAAAGTCATATAAGACATTAAAATAACATACCACCAACTTCTTCTCTTTATTTTTATTAAGTTAAACAAACGGTGGGATCTTAACTAGTTTTATTCTATGAAACTCCCTAGATTTCCTCAGACAAGGAAATTATTTAAATTATTTATTGCAAAGTTTAATCTCAAATTCTGGCTAAAATTATTTTTTTCACTTTCCCTTCAGTAGGACCATGCTGGTTCTCTAGTTACTCCTTCAACTGTCTTCCTTGAGCTCTACGATTCATTTTCACCAGAAGGGATGTCTCACCAAGGAAACATTCCTGAAGTAATGATTGATATTTAATTAGAGAACAAGCTCAGATCCACGTGGCTTTGGCGGAGTGCATTGAGTACTTTCGTCTGGTCAGCACAGCCTTTACAATGACCTCATAGATCATTAAAAAAAACAAGACATCTAATCTCAATAATAGATATGTGATAATAGATAAAGGATAATGGATAAACCCCAGCAAAACAATTACTTCCTCTTTCTCTTCTCTCTATGCTCATAACAGTTTAGAAGCTGAGTGAAGAGAGGCTTATTCAGTGGGGAAGTAATGGGAACACATTTAGGGCACTCCTACAACTATAGAATATTTTATCTGTCAGATGATCGAATTGGGTTTTTTCCCTAAGTCCTACCTTTAATGATATCTTAGGAAACTCATCAACCAAGAGTAAACTAAAGAAAAATGATAACTCTTCTTCTGGTTTCAGGAAATTGTTAGAATAACAATGTATCTCTTCAAAACTGTCTCACTTTGTACTGATATTTTTTGAAAACTGGCCAGAACTATTATCTATTTTTCTATAATTTTACTACAGAAAAATCCTATTTTTCAAACTAACTTATGATACATTAAAATTATAACTAATATTTATTGAGTAGCTACATGGCTAGGCACACTTCTAAATGACTGAAAAAATGGTGTTTACACTAAAAATGGAAGGATGAGTAAGAGGTGGTGGGCAATATGCATTTGGGGTTGAGGACGGGGAGGAGTGTCCCAGGCAAAGGAGACACCACTGGGGAAGACCCTGCATCCCAGGAATAGATCAGGGAATCTTCCATTTGAACCAAAGTAACTCTGAATCATAGAAAACAAAAGGACCTGGCATGGGGTTTGAGGTTGACTGGGATGGGGCTAAGGGTACTTTCTGGAGTGATAGAAATATTCTATATCCTGATTATGTAAGTATTTAACTTTGTCAAAACTTAGCAAAATGTGCACTTAAAATGGTTGCATTTTTATCATATGTTCATTATATATCAATAAAATTGATTTAAAAAATAAAAAGGGAGTTCGGCACCAGAAAAATCTAGAGTGCCAAACATCATTTAGGGCCTTGTAGGCCATATTCCAGATTTTGGTATTTTTCTTTAAGGAAGAAGCTAGGAGAGGATACCGAGTGAGGGAGAGGTATGATTGCATTTGTGTTTTTAATGTTTACTGATATGACATAAGAGAAAGAACTTGGAAAAGCACATTTGAAGAGATGAATAGGAGGCTGTTACAATAGCATGTAGAAAGGAGGTCAGTAACTTAACCTAAACTTGTTGGCAGCAGAGACAGAAAAAAGAGGATGGATTCAAGAGATGCTTAGAAGGTAAAATCAACAGGACTTAGAAATTATTTGGCAATAATCAGTGGGAAGAATGGCCCCCAAATTTCTGACATAAATGACAAGATGCATTGCAGTATTATTTACTGAGAAAGCACATGCAGTTTGAGTTACTTGTACAAATATATATGTGTGTTTGCATGTATGTGTATACATATACATTCAGGATATGCTGAAGATGGAACACTTATGTCTTGGAGAGTTTGAGAGGGGAGGGGAGAGGAAGGTGGGCAATGGATGAAGAATTTAGTTTGTGTCACATTCAGTTTTAGAGAGTGAGATAGTGAAGTTCAGATACTAAGTAAGCAGTTTAAAAAGTTGACCTTAAGCTCAGAAGAGAGGAAAAAGTGAAAATGTAAATGTGGGACAGCCTAGAACATCAAGAAGGCAATCGGCATTATCACAAAAGTTCTAAATATTTGCCCAGATGATTGTTAGTTTACATATATACAAACACACATACATATTTGAACAAGTAATTCAAACCACAAATATTTTTAACCTGAATGATTTATAAGATAACACAGACCAGAATTTAAAATTCTATATTAACATTCTTTCTTTATACTTTTTATTTTGATCTGTATCAAAATTCTTAAAGATTCCCTGATTAATAAGTAAGTTTATAAAAAACACTGTGTAGTATGTTCCTCTCTTGGAGACTAGCAGTATATATCACACACTAGAATATTAAGGCTATAGTTAAAATGTGACTTAATTTTGTTCAAACCAGTGTTTCTCACATTTATTTGAATACAATGCCCATTTTTGAGCGGAGTTTTTGCAGACCTAATGTTCACAGCCTATAATTTTTAAAATATTATTGTATACAATTTTCAAAATTGTTTTCTGTTTTGTTGCTTATTTCTCTACATGACATCTGGCAGGAATACTGGGGACAACTGTTTTATCTTAGAAACAGATTCATTTTTATTATTTAGTCCCCAAATATTTCTTTCTGCTAGAAAATTCTCCATACAAAATCTTATAATTAAGGAATCAGGTCCATATATTGCCTTATTTTTACCATTGTTTCTGTACCAGTAAGTCTGCATAAATTTTCTAGGATCACTTCTGGCTCTAAAATTATGTAACCCAATGCAAAATATATTCATCATTCTCCCTTTTAAAAAATTCCTCATTGTTAAAGTCTTTCTATACCATGAACTTATAATGATAAGTTAGTAGACTCTATTGCAAAGCAAAAATATTGGAACCAGGAAATAAAGATGCTTTGGAATTCACCCAAGCTTGGTAACATTCCTGAAAGCCACCAACCAACTAAGGCTCATGAAAAAGACCTTAGCATAAACTGAATTTATATCTAAAAGCCCTCATTAGACCCCTGTTGAAGCCATTTTCATTAGGTTTTGTATTGTGTCTGGCTGCTAAAATAGTTTTCTCACTGTGTACAATAAATGAGAAGCAACATCAAATCATAACATTTTTGAACTGGAAGGCACCTTAGAGATTAGCTATTTCAAGTTCTTCAATTTACAGATGAGGAAAAGGAGGTCCAAGGAGGTTAAGTGACTTTCTTAGAAGCAGTTTCAAAATCAAAATTTGATATAGGTATTTAGAGTACATTCCGTGAATTAAAAGGTTTTGATATGTTAAAAAATATTTCCTCTAATCAAATACATAAAATCAGTTGTAGAAAAGAAAGAGAAGAAATAGAAGTCCTAAACTCTTTGGATTTAGGTATGATGGCTGAGATGACAATGTTTTCTGTCAATACTGTATCATTCATTCCCAAGGATTTTCTTTTTCAACATAGTTGATTTATGATGACTTTAAGTGCATAGATCATTAAATCTTGCAGGAATCTTGAATCATCTATGTTATGAGAAATCTTCCTATTTTATTAAAAAGCAAGCTGACTTGTTCTCAACAATATATTTGCTGACTTTGCAGTTCAGAATCGAATCCTCAACAAGGAGATAACCAAATAAAATATGTGCTCTTCATCCTATATTGTTCTATCTTAGATGAGGCAGGAATGGGTCAGGTGGGTGTTGATTCAAGAGGAAACTAAGTCAAACAGAACATGGTGGATATTGGTTAAGACACAGAAAGGGCTTAAGTGAGAGACATCATTGTATAGGTACAGAATGAGACTGGGCAAGACTTTCTCAAAAGACTCATGAAATTAAAGATCCACAGTTTTGGAAAAAATATGAGAAATCATACAGACTCAACTTCTAAAAAAGATGAGGAAACTGAGAGCCAGAGAGAAAAAGTGACTTACTTGGGTTTTATACTGGTCAGTGGATGAGTCACGCCCAGAGGCCAAGTCTCCTGGGTTCAATAGAGTACTTTGTTTGACCTCACCACACTGTGGAGTCCAGAGGACACAGGCAAGTCATCACGTGTGCAGAAAAGTCAGGGAAAGAGTATCAGGCCAGGGAGTATCTGGGCTGTGATCTGAGACTGTCCCTGGTGTCCCAGAGCATCTGATTGGCATATCTGGTTCTCCATACACCAGACGCTCAGAGGCTAGTGCCCTGTGCTCTTTGGATTCTGTAAATTAAAGTCACTTCTTTCTCTTGCTATCTGCTCTTCCTTCGTTGATTTTTAGAGAGGATCGAGAGAGAGTCCGTAGTGCATAAGCTGTGATATCATCACAATCATCAATGCCAGGACCTCTAGATATGCCCATATAGTACCTGACATTCTGAGAAACATGATTCTGCAAAATGAAATCAATATCTTCACTTCTGCACCACAATCATGTCTCACAGGATCCTACTCAGCTCATCCCTAATCCAGCCTTCCATCTGCCTTTTGAAAATGGTGACCCTTGAACACAGAACTAGAAGAGGACAAAAAAAACTCTAATCTGCCATTGGCTTTTAGACTTGGGAGTTTCTAAGGCCTTTGTCAAAACCATGACCATTCGATTTTCCTTCAGTGATATGCCTATACATGATTCATCTTGCCTTGTCCACTAAGAACTATTATGATACACTAGCCATTTGTCCTAAGTTTCCTTCATAGACTACTTGATTATTACTGCTGATTGTAAATCTCTGGCTCAGATTATTTTGGCAAATCCACTCACCTAAAGGATAGGACAAACTTAACTTGAATTCTGGATAGGGTTCCAGGCTCTGAGATGGGTCAGATGCAACCGAAAAATTAAGGACAGAGCCAGAAGGCCAATGATAATACAAAAGGGGCTGTATTCAGCATCAAGCTTATAGCAGACTGCAAAGAAGCAGGTAAAAGATAAAGCAAGGGGCCAGGAACAGATCAAGAAGTGGTTAACCAATATTAATTTGAGGGCACTAGATAAGATTAAGTTCCTACATCCACCGAATTAGTAGTCTTCATACACCAGATACTCAGCCTTCCCACTTCCTTTGTCTTTTCAAACTCTCTCAGAAAAATGGGGTCTGTAGAGAAGGTACCATGCATAAACCAAACCACAGAGACAGAGTCAGTGCAGCGGTCTCTCTGCTGTAGCTGCCTCACTCTCCTTTCCTTTCAGGGCATCGAGGCTGCTGCTCATTCTTTCTGGAGTCACCACTGTGGGAACTCTTGGCTTCTGTTGCCCCTGGGGACCTGATGCCTCTATCAGTAGTTTTCTTGTTTACAGATCTTTTCTTCTCACCTTTATCTCAACCTAGAGTCCAGCTGTCAGAGAGTTTATGGGCCCCAATAGCAAAAGCTATTCTTGTCCATCTAGCACTTTTCAGTTTGCCACAAGCTCACAGCGTCTGGGGACTGAGAAGGGGTGTGGACAAGTGTATTCAACTCACTGCACTGAAAACCACTGGTGTTCCCCGCAAGAATCTCCTCTCCGCTCCCTTCCTGCCCACCATTAAGGCCCTCCTCCTGAGTCTGGTGCCACCTGCCAGATTTCTAACAATCTCATTGTGACCTTTTGCTCTTAGAAACTTCTTTGTGCCATCTTGAATTGTGTCTTTAGTCAGGGGATAATGAATTTACAAACATGTCAGTATATATCTGAACTCCAAGTGTGGATAGACTTCATATTCTTACATCTCCAAGAAGGAACACTGCCTAGGCTAGGCTGTAACCATGCAGTGGCCATCATGCAGATGGCTTTTGAGTGTTTTGAGCATTTTGCACTCTGATGCAAAACTTTAGTGTATACATGCACCATGTTTGATTGAATTTTTGTAAGTAGACTCACACAGATTATTCTAACAATGTACCTTGCCATCTCTTACACAATCCTTTCTGCCAAATAAATGCTTGATTAGATGAGTCTTGATTACTCAAGATAATGGACAGAACCAATGATGTGACTATATCAAAATGGAAAATAATGTATACCGCCTTTGCTTCTTTTATTTGTATTTACAAGTGGCCATGAACAGAGCTATTCTTGGAATTTACGTCACTTCAGAATTGTGGTGCTACTGTCAAGCCTCATCGAATTGTATCATTTTCCACCCCACTTCTCTGTGGGATTACTTCTTTTTCTCTCTACAGTATTGATTAAGAGGATCAATTTTACAATCAAGGGAAAGCATCAGACTAAACAGAACTTTGTTCAATTGTTCTTTGCTAAAGCCCACTATCTTTTTGCCCATGCTTTCCTAGGCTGAAGGAGGTAATTAAACATTTTAGGATGAAAGGTCTTCCCTTTGAGTACCGGCTGGCCTGTGGGCTGCATTTAGTGATAACTATAAACAGGGGTGTCAATAATGTTAATGAACTTGAAGCAGAGAAAACGACTAGATAAACAAATCAGGATTACTTGTGGATAGACTATCATGAGGCTGTCTAGTCAATGTTTAGTGTCCCCCTTTTCTTTTGGCTTCCACAAAAATAAAGTTTGCTTCTGTTGTTTCACTTTTGTAAAAACTTCTTCTTCATAAAACTGAGGCTGTTTCAAAAGTCTCAACTAACACCAATAAAAGACGTCTTTCTGCATAGTTCCACCCTCGATAACTCCGATTGGAACATCACTTGGGTGAAAGAAAATGAATAAATATAATACATTAGTTGGTCTTATACTCACATAATCTTCCTAAACAGAGTTGGAGCTTGATTTGGATATGAATCAGGGACAGTTCATAGTAGCAACCACACCGAAGAGAAAATTTTGGATTTTCACCTATAGCAACTTATTGCATTAGAATAACAGAATAAAATGTTTCCAAAAGCCAATGGTGCTCCAACATTCCTTCTTATAATAAAAACAGCCTCAAATAAAGCACAAATAGTATAAATTACGGCAGACTAAAATCAGTAGTAGAATGGTGATCTAAATGCTACATATATATATTAAGGTAGATTTTGTTACTTGAGTTTGTTTTAATAACTCACTTTCCCCACTGGTAAAAAAAGTAGATATTTTCTTTAAGAACTGCAGGTTACTTTCTTTGATTTTTATAAAAATAGTGTTATTAGTTAAAAATAAAATTTTGAGAGAAAAGAAACCAACATTTTCAGAAAGAATGTTGACTTTGGTATTTCTCCTTCCAAATTACCTGTGATGGTTAGTTGTGAGGCTGTAATTCTGAATTTCTACAAGAACTTGGTAACCTTGCATGTGACTAAAGGATATTGTTTAGAGATAAGAATTACCACTAAGTGAGTAATGGTCATTGTGTTTGGAACTGCAACCCCTTAGCAGCATCAGCTTTGGCAGTAATATATTTTCCTCATTCCCATAGTGCTGCATATACAAGAGACATATTTCAAAATTTAAAGTAAATCTGTGTTGCAAATGTTGGAGATTTATGAAGACCATTTGTGGTTGTTGAAAACACACAGAAAAGCAACTGAGAATATTGGCTATAGTCACATATTGATTCTTTTTATCTGGTCATTTCTTTAAATAATTCTTTCATTTGAAGATTTCAACAAATATAACTTGCAGTCTCGGAATTGTCATGGGCACTTGGCAATGCCCACTAGACCTGGACTTGTTGATCTGACTTGGCTAGAAGCTAGAACCAGGGAATTATGGTTTACTGTAGTTTCTTTATAAACTCACATTACAAATGTGGTTCTTGACATTTACACAATAGTTACTTTTGTGTGTTATAAATCCATGCCCTAAACCACTTTTGATGAGCAAAACTCAAAATTTCAGACAGACTTGACTGAGAGTGATTTAAAGAAACCTGTGAAGAAAAGGGAGGTCAGCCTTCATGATGTGGCTGTGGCATTTGTAGACTCTTATTTGTTGCAGCACCAGACAATCCAAAGAATCAAAACACTTTCTGACCATGTTCACCGCAGCATATTCAGAGTCTTTTTTATCCTCCCTCTTTCTTCCATGCTGAGGAGTCCTATGCAGATTCCTAGGACTATAGGATACCCCAGGTTATCGCTTCATGCATTATCATCATCCACAGCTAGTGTCCCCTTATGCCACTCAATCTCTCCTTTCCTTCCACACGCTTTCCTCCTCAGTCCTAAGTTAACCCCAGGATATGAGTATTGCAATAAGAAGAGAAGGCACCTGGCAGTGCTCCTAGGAGTCTCCTCACCCAGGTGGCCACACACACAATATCTGCCCCACTTCCTCTTGTCGTAACTGTGCTCCAAAACACTATTGCCAGCTAGTCCAGGTGATTTAAATACTGAAAGCTACCCAACATTCAGATCAAGGCTCTGTGGAAGGGATCAGACAGAGAAAGTAGTCCTGTGAGAGGGAGGTTCACACTTTGACATCTCTGCTTCTCAGGAGGGAGCTGGCAGGACCCCATTCTGCAGTTGCTTCCCCCTGTGCCTATAAAGGTCCACACCCACCCACTGGAATGCCTGCAGGGATGGTATTTAACAATATAGAACTAACTTTTACCTTTCTAAAAATGGAACACCACACCCACTCCATTTAAAAAATCAAGTATTTTGTTTTTCAGACATTTGATTTCTCAAACATATATTTCAAGAATGTATTATATAATGAAGTATGGACTGCCCCTCTCCTGCAAAAGATGTCACCAATTATGAATCTATATGCCCGTCTTAGAGTTCTTAAATTATTTTGTAACTAAAAGAAAAGCGTCTTTCATTTCAGGTCTTGCCTGTACTGCGGAAAAAAAAAAGTGGCAAAAAAATCCTTTATTTATTACCTTGTCCTTCCATACAATATTTGGCATAGAGCTTTCAGTACAACTTAAAATGATGCTAAGTTCAGAAAACTGATTAAAAAGATCTAGAAGGTCTTCAAAATTTACCTTAAAAAGCTTAACAGGACAACCTATACTTCCTGAACAAAACTTGGATCAGTGTCTTACCTTGCCAAAAAATATGGGTCAGCCATTTTGAGGAATATTCAATAAATGCCAAGTTGTCAATTAAGCAGGAGCATCATAATTTCTTATAGTTTTCAGAAAAATTGTGCTAAACTTATCAGAGAACAGGCCTTTTTTTTTAACTTATAGATTTTTACAATGACTTTCTACCTAGAAACTCATGTCCTTCATATAATTGTTCAGGGGGAAAATTTTTAATAGATTTTTTTCCATCTTTATAGGTTTTTAAAACTTATGAGAAAGTGTATAGACCTTTTGTGTCTCTGGGACAAATCAGTAAGGAAGAAGCATTCTAGATGAGTGTGTAACTTCTAAGACAACAGGCAGAAGTTGATGGGATCTATCATCGGGTATTGGCCCTAAAATCCCTCAGGTAACTCACTCTTCATTGGAACCAAAAGTAAATCAAGGAGACATAGAAAGTGGGGATGCACTTTCATAGGGTATCCCAATGGGCAGTGAAGAGAATACAGCTAAGCACTCTAGTATCTCCTGCTGATACTTACTTTAAAAATATGTATTGTTGTAAAAATTGACATTAAAAACTACATAAAGAGACTAAAATATTCTGATTATGTCAACCTCATTGTTTCTGACATATATCTAAATAAAAAACACAGTGGTACCAAAAAGAATCATGATCGGTAATTTCATTTAACATGTTGACAGACGTGATCATTCACTAAGTGATTTCACAATTGTGAAAATGATTGATTTCACTTCAATATACATGTTCATGTACAATTAGAGTCCCCATTTCCAGATAATGCAATCAAAAGTCAGAGATACCATGCAGCATCTTGATATGTAGAAGCAAATAAGTGGCAGAGCAGAAAGGCCACCAATGCTTCTGACAACAAGTCAAGGTTTTTTCTCACTATAACCTATACTGCAGAATCTCCTCAAAATGAATTAAAATTATCAAACCTCCTGTTGGAATTTGCCAATGAGTATTTTTTCTACATTATCACTCATGATTCCCCATGGTATAAAATATTTGTTCAAATAGAGAGAAAGAAGGAAAGAGAAGTAACATCTGCTGATCTCAGCAACTCATGATGTGTTAGATGGGAAATTTTTATGATTTTCATAGGTATCCTAACATGTGTATTAAAATTCATTCCCATACCACATTAAAATAATTTTGGCTGGGAAAAAATTAGACATAATTACTATTATCACTTTTCTTTTGAAATTATTGCTTATAAGTTATTCAATTAGGATAAGCTCTGATTTCTCAGTAATCATTTTGTAGAAAATCTAACCTATAGGTTGTTTTCAAATGTAATAACATTTTTATGAATACTAAATTTAACAACTCATGAAGTTGACATGCTATGCTTCATAGACATTTAATAAAATATCTATTCATTTAGATTTTGCCATTTTCTTTTCATAGTTCCCAGGGAATAATTTTTTTTCTTGGTCTCAGTTTTTTGTTTTTTTTTTTGGCAGACCACTGAAAAAACCTATAGCCCCCTAACACTATGCCTCTGGTGCCTGATACATAAAGTGGCCTGGGCACCATGCCAGGCACCTTACAGACCTTATCTCACAAGATTATCTGTCAAGTAAAACAAGCATGCTGGGCTACAGATAATAGGATGTTGTAGCAAAATCCCAGAAAATCCATAAATAAGGAGGATGATCTCCTAGGGAATTCCTAACACACCAGCAATTTCATTGTTCCTCTATTTGAATATCAATTGAGTCCTGTGGGAGAAATTGCAGTGAAGATAAAGGGTAAATTGGAGACAGTGGATAAAATCCTTTTCTCCCCTTTAAAAATGGTACTAGAAATATTAATCAAGTATGGACTTTATTTGACAAAAATGTATCAATGTTGGTCCATTAGCTGTGACATTGTATCATATTAATGAACAATCTCAACAACAGATAAATTGGGTGTGGTGTATGCCAGAACTCTGTACTATCTTGCAATTTTTCTGTAAACTTAAAACTATTCTAAAATAAAAGGTTTGTTTTTTAAAAGGCAATTATAATAAAAAGTGTTTTAAACAGAAAAAAAATGTCCCTAATAATCTTCTCTTTACGCTTTCCCTTTCCCTTCATGGACAATTCAGTCACAAAGCCATCAGGAGGGGCAGCACTAACTGCCCATGCAGAGGGCAGCTTGTTAGGGAAAGAGGCAGCTCAAACATGGTGAATATAAGTAATCTACATGGGAGAAAGCATCAGGTTTCTTGCTGTTAAAGAAAGGAGTTACAGGGGCCAGTCCGGTGGCATAGTGGTTAAATTCAAGCGTTCTGCTTCAGCAGGCCAGGGTTCACAGGTTCAGAGCCCAGGCACGGACCTATGCATCACTTATCAAGCCATGCTGTGGCAAGCGTCCCACATATAAAAAGTAGAGGAAGATGAGCACAGACGTTAGCCCAGGGCCTATCTTCCTCAGCAAAAAGAGGAGGATTGGCAATGGATATTAGCTCAGGGCTAATCTTCGTCTCCAAAAAAAAGAGTTACAAATATGGAAAGAAAGAAAACTAGAATCCACCCTGTGGTGATGGATTGGAATTGGAGGTATCAGCATGAACTGATGTCTTTCAATATGCATAAATATAGAAATATAAATGTAAATGTGTGTGTGTAAACTGTCCACTGAGAAGGACCTGGAATCAGTTTCACCTTAATGGCAACCGGCAGACCTAATGCCCAGATACTAATTTCTGAATATCATTCTCAACTAAAAGAAAGTAGGGCTTTTTGGAGGAATAGCTGATAACACGGCTGAAGCAGGGAAAGTACCAGGTGAAACAATGATGTATTATTCCAGAAAGCAAGAAAGTGTTCAAAGAATATGGGGGACACATCAAAAAAAATATACAGAAGCAGCTTGCAAAGGCTCCTATGGCTAAATGTGGGATGGTAACAAATAATGAAGTAGTAATGAGTGAAAAAAGGAATCCACGAGTCCATAATGATATAAAATAATCAAGAAATATACTGAAATTTGATATAGAATGAGACATTGAAATAGTTTTAAATTAACTCCTCGGATAGGCAGAGTGAGCTGCCCTGACACACACCCTGCCAAATGACCATGCCCTTGTGACTTGTATCACGTTTGTGTGCATGCTACATTATATGGCAAAAGGAACTTTACAGATGTAACTAAGTTTACTAATCAATTGATCTTAAAATAAGGAGATTATCCTGGATTGTGTGGGTAAAGAAGTCAGAGAAATTTCCAGTGTGGAAAGGATTTGACTCATAGTTGCTGGCTCTGAGATGTAGGGGCTCCTGTGCTCACGGATTGGCCAGAGGTCTCTGGGAGATTTTCTGCAAGTTTCAGATCATTTCAAAACATATATATATATATATATATATATATATATATATATATATATATACACACACACACACACACACATATGTTTATTATATATGATATACTATGTATCCTGAGAAGAATATATCTAACTTACAGTCTAAAACATATATATATATATATATATTACTAATAATAACACATCCTGACAATATTTTTAACTTATAGTTTAAAAAGGAAGGCGTTTGATTTGAAAAACTGTACTGACTTTCTGGTATTTAACACAGTAAGTTTATTTTCTATGCTTAGCTTTTGTCCAAGTTATATTTATATTTTGTTATGCTGAGTTTCTACAGAATAATGTGGATAGCATAGGTTGCTAAAGAAAAATGAATTTTTATCAAAAACATGAAGAAATTGCCCTGTGTAAAAATTACCAAGAAACTTGGGGGACAAGTTTAATTCCCAACTGGATAACCAGAGCCCATTCCACTAAAAGATGAGGATGAAAAACAGGTTACTGCTGAAACTTTTTCTCGTCTTTCTTCATTTGAGAACCTGACAGTCTTTTCTGCAGCATATAGGAAAGCAAGGGGAAATAGAAGTGAAAAACACAACTCTCCCTTTAGGGAATGAAGGAGAAGAAATGCAACTGTTATTGCATGTCAGATGTAACACTAGGCACTTAATATCATCATGTTTTGTCTATACAACAATTCTAGGTAGGTAATGCCATCTATTCCCACTTTAAAAATTGGAAAACTGTCTAAGAGATTTAATTCATAGCTTAAGCATCCAATCGTAATAAAAAATAGAGGCAAGATCTGAACCCAAACTTGTCTTCACGTGAAATCCATGGTCTTTTTAATGGACTAAATTGCCTCTATTGAACTTCACCATAATCTCATAGGGTGGAAAAGGCAAGTGCTGTCATCATTAACCTGTGTGTGTGCTTGTGTGTACGTGAACAAAGAGAGAGACTGATTTATATGTTTGTATAACCAGGAGGGCTGTACATATAAAGAATATCAAAACATTACACACACACATAAACATAAAAACAATGCATGTAACAGGAAGGTTACATATCAAACTTAATACTTCAGAATAAAAATAAATTTGTTCTGTAACAGTCATATAGGAATTAAAATACAGATGGTCCCCAACTTAACGATGGCTCCACTTAGAATTTTTCGCCTTCGTGATAGTGAGAAAGCGATAACTATTCAGTAGTCCTTACCTCAAATGGTGAATTTTGATCTTTTCCCAGGCTAGCACTATACAGTACGATACTCTTTTGCGATGCTGGGCAGTGGCAGCCGCAGCTCCCAATCAGCCACTCGATCTCGAGGGTAAACAACTGATACACTTACAACCGCTCTGCACCCATCCAACCATTCTGTCTTTCACTTTTAGTACAACATTCAATAACCACATGAGATATTCAACACTTTGTTATAAAATAGGCTTTGTGTTAGATGATTGTGCCCAACTCTAGGCTAATGTAAGCGTTCTGAGCATGTTTCAGGTGGGCTAGGCTAAGCTGTGGTGTTCAGTAGGTTAGGTGTATTAAATGCATTTTCGACTTACCATATTTTCAATTTACGATGGGTTTATCAGGACATAACCCCACCCTAAGTCGAGGAAAATCTGTAATACATTATTCTGTGAATTCTTTATTCTTTCATTTATTAGTCAGTCTGGTAGACAATAGATAAATGTACACCTTATCTAAACTGTTTGATTTTAGGAAACATATATAAAAGCATGTACACTATTTTTTTTAAGAAACATGAAATGCCCAACTCATTTGACAAAATATTTCCCAAATACAACATTTAGCAATATTAGGCAATATCCAAGAGCAGACTATGTAAAATATTAGAGGCAAAAATAAGTACTGTAAGTATCAGTTCTGCACACCTTTCCCTGAAATCAGAATCTTCACACATCCAGAGAAGTCTTTTTGTTTCTTTCTGAGTACTAACCGTGATGGAGCACTAGCTATGCATGTCAAGGAGTACAGTACAAATCTTGTGCAGTTCACCATTCCTATTTAGCATTTAGAAACCCAAGTAATCATACACATAGGACTCTTGCTCAGGGTCTTAGAGTAGACATATTTATAACAATTAGATAATTCATTTAGCATCTTTAAAAGATAACATGCTCTGTAGATAAGAAAGTGCACAAATTTATGTGCAGCCTGAAAATATTTCTAACAGTCTATAAAGGAAAGAGTTTGACTTGAAAAACTGTAGTGGGTTTCTGGTATTTAGCACAGTAAGCTTATTTTCTATGCCTAGCTTTTTTCCAAGATACATTTTGTTATGTTGAATTTCTACAGAATAATATGGATAGCATTGATTGGTAAAGGGAAAAGATTTATATCAAAAACATGAAGAAACTGACCCCGTGTAAAAATGGCTATGTTAAGGGACTTTATTTAGTCTAGATAAGGGAATACAATAAAATTACAAAATAACATTTCAAAAATATTTTTAAACTTTGCACATGGAGAATTAGATACTTTAAAAAAATTCTACATGATAATAGCTATGGGAAACACTTATCTTTAGTGTTTTTTTAATTGAGATATAATTCACATTACATTTCAACATTTTTTATTGTGGTAAACAACACATAACATAAAATATATCATCTTAACCATTTTTAAGTATATAGTTCAGTATTAAGTATATACCCACTGTTGTGCAACCAATCTCCAGGACTTTTTCATCTTGCAAAACTGAAATGCTGTACCCATTAAACAACAATTCCCCTTTAGTCCCTCTCTCCTCGCAGCCTGGTAACCACCATTCTATTTTCTGTTTCTATGAATTTTACTACTTTAGATACCTCATACAATATGTGTCTTTTGTGACAGGCTTATTTCACTTAGCATAATGTCCTCAAGATTCATCCATGTTGTAGCATGTGACAGGATTTCCTTCCTTTTTAAGACAATAATATTCCATTGTATACACATATCATATTTTGTTTATCCATTCATCTGTGGATGTACATTTGGGTTGCTTCCACTTCTTGAATGTTATGAATAATGCTGCTATGAACATGGGTGGGCTAATATTTTTTTGAGATCCTGCTTTTAATTTTTTTGGATATATACCAAGAAGTGGGATTGCTGGCTCATACGATAGTTTTAGTTTTAATTTTTTGAAGAACGTCTATACTATTTTCCATAGTAGTTGTACCATTTTACAATTTCACAAACAGTGTACAAGGGTTCCAGTTTCTCCACATCCTCACCAACACTTATTACATTTTGTTACTTTTTTGTTGGTTGTTTTTTTTTTATAGTAGCCATCCTAATGGGTGTGAGGTGCACACTTATTTTTAATATAGGTAGTGGGCACCATATTACTGGAAATTTTATAGAAAAAATTAAACACCTTTTGGAATGGATAAAGGTCAATTGCTTTTAGAATGGATGAAAATCAATCTTCCTCAGAATCATAGGGATAGATTATTGGCTAATTCCTATGTTCTCAACTATTATACCATGAAATCTATCTTTGATGAGTTAAGGATGTATCCCATCTGATTTCAATTACTCTAGTGGAGTCTACTGTAACAAAGCAGTGGAGAAAGAGGGAGAGATCTTCAATGTATATGAGAATGCATCAACAAAGACACTGTTGCTTGGAATACAATAATCAAAAAACTTTCAAACTGGTATTTCTGACAACCCCAATGCAAAGACCTGACCTAATGGCAGAGCCTTTGCTGAATTTGGTCAAATTAATACAAGAGCATCTCACATCTTAAACTCAACTGTTTCTGGTAACAAACTAATATCAATTTTTATTTTTAAAAATGTTAAAAAAAAAACACAACATTCTGACATGTGGTATTCTAATTTTGATGGAGTTCTCAGTTTATCCCAAGAGCCAGTAATTTCTTTCCTATACCTGGTTTTGAATAAATTCAGAATTTAATTACAAAGCAACTCCTGGGCATTAACTGATTCATAGTTCTGGAGAATAACTTGACAATTTTTCTAAACCCTTACAAAATGCCTAATCATTTTTCCAGATATTTCGCATCTGGAATTATTTTAATGAAATTGTGAAGTGAATTAACAAAAATGAAAATTCAAAGATGTTCACATAGTGTTGCTTATTTTAACAAAATAGTAGGCAATTTAAAATGCTCAAGATTAGGGGATTGGTTAATAAGTGCATCTGTACGTTGGAATCTATGCAGTCGTTAAACGTAATTCTACTTCTTTGTTTTATATTTAATAACACTTTTTTATGCTTTTTAAGTACTTTTACACAGGCTTTTTAACATACGTTTTATGTACTTTTAGTACTTATTTATGTTTTGTTAACACTAAAAGGCTGTCATAATATGGTTTTAAGTGGTAAAGGCAAGGTAGAAAACCATAACTTCAGCACCAGGTGAAAAAAAGCATGCATGTGTGTGTGTAACATCATCAGTGATGTATGTTAAGTAAAATGCATTACCTGCACATGTAAAACTAAACACATACCTACACACAATTGCAATTACAGAAGAGAATCACAGAATATGCAAAATGTTACTTTTTCTGAATTATGAGGTGGAAGTGATTATCTTCTTGTTTGTTCTCTCTGTTTTCTAAATTTTCTATAAGAAATATATACCCCCTGTGTCATATAAAATAATAAAGGCCAGAATGCATGTGAGCCATTTCTCAGGTTGCTTCATACTGCTTAGCCTTGTTCTGTGAGAAGCAAGGCTGACCACCATTATTGAAAATGGCGACCTTCCACTTCCAGAGGAAAGGACCAAGCTAAGAAGCTCAGAACACCCGGGCAGGAGACGTTCACTCTTAACTAACTGAGAGTGTTGACTGCTATCTCCTTACTTTCTAAGATAGAAGACAAATCAATGTTATCAATAAAAAATATTTCTGTATTCTTAAGAGAAGTTTTATATATAGAAAAGGACCATTCATAGGTTTACTTTGGTTTTAAAGCTTAATACTAGATTTATTAAAGTTGCAAATTCAAAAACCTAACTCACCCTTAAGTTTTTATCATCAATTTACAAATTATCAGTCTACATATGTTAATAGTACCATATAAGGAGATTTCAACTGATCACTGGCTCAATTTAAAAATTCTTTCCTTTAAAGGCAATTCCTTGAAAAATTGCCCTTGACAAACCTAATAGATTAGATAGGTTGGAAGGTAGGTAGACAGATAGATTATAGTAGATTATACATCCATATATAAAATCTTAAATGGTCCAATACTATATACAACTGGGTAAAATTTAACTTCAACAGTTTCACTACAAACAGTTTTGAGGTTACCTTCTCAGCCAGTTGAAATTGTTATGTCAATTGGGGATTTCAACCTAGTTGGTAGTTGGATTTTCTCAGTGCCACTAAGGGTCACCTTGAGCCCTGTTCATAGTCTATAAGAGGGACTTCAGAACCCAATGAGGGTTGGGTTCAAAACGCTTGAAAGCCACATAGCCCATATTTCAGATGAATTCATACCCTTACCTAAGTTTTTAAGCTAGATTAACTTTCATCCTGCAAACTATTCCACTTAATTAAATACAACTTGTTGAGTCACTGCTTCATTCAGTTCTGAATTCTTTTCAGATTCTTTCTTTCCATTAGGACCACAATTCCTATGTATATTATACAACATTTGATTGAATTTTATATATCTCTCACAGCTAGCAGTTACAATGTTGAAAGTCTTTCTCCTGACAAATATGTATGTATGCACATATACTTTGGAGACATAAAGCAGGAGGGAGAAGATGGTTAAATCACTGGAAACTGTTCAGTTTAGGGGCAAGGAAACCTCACTGTCCTCTTGCTACCCTACCTTCTACCCCAGGCAGTTTGATAATATAACACTTACTGACAAATCCTAGGAAGTAAGTTCTACTTTTTAAAAGATTGTATTTATTTATTTTAAAGAACCAGACCGCTTGTCTAGTCCACCTTTTGGAAGAGGGAAAGAGTGTGTATTCACGTGCAAGTTCAATTGCTCAGCCTGCAGTGTGGTGTCATATGGGCATGTGAAGGTAGCTGTACAAGAGCCACCATGCTGCCCTTCACCCTAGAGCTTGCATTGACAGCAGGTTCCCAGCACCCAGAGTTGAGCACCGTAGTGGAGCCTTTTTCACTTCAGCTATAGGAACTCCGTTGACTACAGAAGTTAATTGTGAAGGAGAAACAATGTTGCTTTATATTTAGAACACCTTGCTTATACCCTCCTGAGGGCAGAAAGGTAAAATAGATTTAATTGTTCTCAAGGATTTATTTTAAAAACAATTACTTACTTATTCTTAACCCCAAAATAATATTGAAAAAACTAAAATGCAGTCCATAATCTTACAGAAGAGTAACAGCTACAGATCCTTCATATTGTATAGCTCTCACCAGTCTAGGGGAGCTCCGGTTTTATCTGCGCCATGAATAAAAAGACATTGGCATCCAGCACCAGGATTATCATCTGCGTACTCAGAAAAAATGATTAATTTAAGACAAATAGATGCTGGCTTCAGACACACTGATTGTATTTTCCAGATACCGTTGCAGCAACACTCTCTTCACTCAGACATTATAAAGTACTCAGAGGGATAGTTCTTTTCTACTCACGTAACACAAAGCACTCAAGATTTAATCTAGCTCCCTGGACAGTATGGTTGAATTTTATTTCATTTACCGTCACCCTACCAATGCAAATCTCTTTTCATAACATAAACTTCTTTTTGTTCCTTTCATTGCCCACCTTTATATTTCATTATATAAAAGTGGCTTAACTATAATATATGACAGTAAAATCATGCCACTTAACACAAATTAATAAATCAAATAGAGAATAACAATCACAACCTGATAATAATTTTTTAAAATTTTGCAGTGCATGACTATGCTTCAGTTTTCTCTGAAAAGATGTTATTTTTTCTAAAGATTAGCTTTTTAAAAGTATAGGTTATAAGTGTAAAGTTGCCTTTAATCAAAAAAACTATTGATTCCTTATTTTTTAATTCACAAACAGCTTGTTGAGGGAAAAGAGGATATGTACTAGGCCAGAGACCTGTACTTGGATTCCAATATAATAAAAACATGACCAAGAAGAATTCCCCTCCTTTTATCAGACATAGGTCTTAGAGAATGACCTTATAAAAAATGTAAGACTAGCCTGGTTCTCAAATACATCACCGGAGGCAAATTTCTAGCAACTGAGGATGTGATCCTGGAACTGGAAACGCATTAAATATCACTTTCCACAACACTTTGAGCCTGGGATCCAAAATAGGCCTTTAGTTAAGAGTCAAGGATTAAAAGTATGCTTTCGTTTTACTGTGGTGCTATCTTGATATTGAAACGTCACACACACAAACACACAAATGAGACAGATATTGAGTATGGCTCCATGGTAGTTAGGTACCATATTTTGGGAAGTAGATTAGAGATTTAATCCATCAAGCAATGATTAGGCTAGGCTATTTCTCTACCTTGTAAAAAGCTTCCATAAAGCTGCCAGATATGAAAGTTCTCACACTTTCAGCTGTTTATGATAGAAGTTACCCTTCCCATCAAACTGTAACCAAAAAAGTGTAGCCTCTCTCAAAGCCAAACTATCCTTAATAAAAATTATAATCATCAACAAATATAATCACAGCAAGTGCAGTCAGTACTCAAGTTTGGCTAAAAGAGTTGATAATTTTAAGGAGTGGGTGATCCAAACTATCCTAATATTTGATCCTGAAACTTATTATATGATTCTGAGAATTTTGCCTTTATAGTTATGCTTTTACTCATCTTGTATTATTAATAGTTGGATTTTTCTGATTATATCACAACTGAACAGAAGTGGTTTACCCAACTGAAAAGTGAAGTTTTACAAGAATATGAAATATTCACATAGAAATCATAATTATTTCTACTAGCTAGATCATTGGGTTAGGAGTTATGACCTTCCTGTTAGTTCAGCTAATATCTTATAAAATGTGATACTTAGAACCTCTCAAGGCTAAAAGAGATAGCTTTGCTTAGGAACTCTCCTGGAATAAACACCACACTGAAATGGTTTTCTCATGAGGTCGACTATGGCACAGACGTAGCTGAGAGGTGCCTGTCATAGAGACAAGGAACTAGATGACAGATGAGGCATGGGCCAGAAAGGCATTCATGCATCTCTAGCTGACGCCAGCACTGAAAGATGGTGATGGAAGACCAGATGCCTACACTCCCCCACGGTGATGTTACTGTAGACCCTGGGAATTTGTCCTCTCAAACGAAGTGGTCACCCCAGTATGTTATAACTCACTTCACAAAAAAAGACTGTCCTGATGATTATATATATTCAAACAGTGATATTTAGTATCCCTTGAGGCTCTGAAATGTCCACAACTGCTAACGTTAGTGGGTGTAAAGTAGTTTCTGAAAAAATAGGGAACTGTCCTGAATTAGAATGGGCAAAAGGGTTTTAAATTTAGTGTAAGCTGGAAAGGTTGTGGGATAATAAAGCCTTGTTGGATAAATTAAAGAAAGTCTGTTTAGATATATAGGACATAGCCAATCTTAAAAAGTATTTTACTATGTTGTTTTTATTATATTGCTGCTCTGGTTCCATAAAATAAAAATGATATAGTTAATTAGACTTGGATTAACATTACTCTTATTTTAAAAAAATGCTTTTTAAAGTCTTAATTCTAGCCTAAATTCTCACTACATATAGGGGATACAACAATGTTCTAGTAGGCATTTCTGACTCAAGATTTTGCCTTCCCAAACATCCTGAATACAGTTATTAACACTATTAAACATGGCACCCATCATATTACTTTTTTGTGTAAAAACATTTAATGGTTCTCTAATGAGCATTACAAAATTCGGATTCCTATAACTGCCTTTTGAATAGCTCTAGAATCACTTTACTTACTAAAACATCTATTGTATTTCCTGAAAAGTACTCTAGTAAGAAATACCATCTCACTGTTTCAGTATTTCATGTATATGTTTTTGTCAACCTTGCTATAAGGTAAGCAACTTGAGGGCTGTAATATCAATTAGCCCCTGTGCCAAGGTTTCCTTATCTGTAAAAGGAATATGTTGTGTCAGTGGTGCAAGTTCCCTTCCAACTCTAAACTTCTATTAGTTCAATTTTCTCCATTCCGCACAGCACACTGATCAAAGTTAAACCAAAAGCAAGCATTAAAATAGTTACTAACTTACTGATGATGTGTTTTAGCATAATAGATTATTTAGACCAGAGTAGATACTTATACTGAAATTACGAAGATATTATTCCAATTATAATTATCTTTGAATATGGAAAACAATTTTGCTATTACTCAAAGATTTTTAAAGTTATACAAAACTAAGATTTGTTGTGTTTCTGTCACCTGACATAATGTGCACCAGTGTGTAAGTTACATGTCTTTAGAGCTCTTCTGTCTGCCAAAGAAGCAGAATATAAATCTGATAAAAGAGGAAAAAATAAACATAATTCAGAGTTTAGCTGTTATCTGCAGTCTCCAAAATCTCTGTACAGAACTGACGATCTTAAAATATTTTCAAAGCATACAATACAATATTCCATTTTCAGACTCCACCTTCCTGGCTGGACACAATAGCAGCTGAGAAAAAAAACAGCATGCTAGTTTTTAATAGAGAAGAACCTAGGATCACTGCAGCATAATCACCCTACAATCTTCCTCCTCTATAATTTATAGTCAAAGTGCTTTCACTCTTCTCACAGACACATGTTTTGAGAAGTGGTCTACTCTTTGACACTGACTCACTCAACATTTGCAACCTGGCTTCCCTCAGCCATTTTACTAAATCTATTTTCTTTTTAAGTCTCTAGGAAACTTGTAATTGCCAATAATACACCTCAGTCCTCAAGCTTTTTGATTTCTCTTTAGAATTTTACTACTACCACCTATTTTTAAACATTTCTCCTATATTGACCTTCATGGCCCTGTGTTGTCTTAGTCCTCCACCTATCTCTGATATTTTGTTGCCTCTTTCATTCACTCCCATTTGCCCACTTCTTAAAATTAGGTGATCTACAGGATACTCTTCTCCACCTTCTTCTTTCCTTTCATTATCTTACAATCACATTAGTTCCTGTGGTTTTAACTCTTCCCTCAGTGAAGATGACTATCAAATTTGCATCACAATCCAGACTTCTCCAGACTCTAATTACATTTATACCTGATGTTTCTATGGTAACTCCACTTCAACATAATATGTACAAACTTTTTTTTTCCCCAAATATGGGCTTTTTCCTCTATCCTCCATCTAAATTTTTAAAAAGTCCACCCAGTTACTGACATTCAAGCCCACAGAGTCATCTTTAAATACTTGCATATCTCACCTCCCACATCCAGTTGATAAAGTCATGTCTACCTTGGCGATGACTTGCATATCTTCCTCAGTCTCAACAACTGCCTTAATTCAGACTCTAACTGTCCAACTGGGCTAAAATCTTCAAAGACTCACCTTTCTCTCAGTATTATGCTTTAGGCTAGTCATACAAGGAAGATCTCACTTCATGCAAGGTTTTTCTGAACTGAGGTTCCTGGGCTATGTCTTGATAACTGCTCCATCTTTCATCTCTATGTCTTCCCATCTTGACTCTAAGTCCAGACATCTCTGAGTGTTGATCCTCCTTGTTCAACCTGGTTCAGGAGCCACCATTTTACAAGTTCTACCCATAAGCAGGCTCTCAAGCTAGACTATCCCGGACTCACAGAGCATTACCTTTCACCAAATCATCACCACAACCTTAATGGGTATTTCTAATGTTATTATTTTTTTTTCTGAACAGAACAATAATATAGACAAGCTTAGAAAATTTGGAAAATGCGAAACAAATATTACCACCAAATTCCACCAATTTTAACATTTGGCTAGATTTCTCCCTACTCTGGTTTCTATATCTTTTTTACAATAAAATTGCAATCATATGCTACAAACAATTTTGTGTATGAAATTATTTAGAGAATAACTGTTTTTCTATATATTTAAAATATTCTTCAAAAATAATTTCAGGGCACCATAGTATTCCATAATTAATATATCTATTCAATTTTTCAAAGTTCTCTTTTAATTCCTATAATAACCATCTTTACATTAAAATGTCAGTAATTTTATATCTTTATGAAATATATCTGGAAGATGTATTATTTAGTCAAAGAGTACGAAATTTTTAAGTTCACGATCCCCATATCATCAAATTGCTTTCCAGAAAAGTTGAACCAGTTTACTCTTCGACTGGCAGAAGATAAGAGCACTCATCTGCCAACTGCAGAATTCTTAAAAGTCATCTGGCTGCCTCCAGTATTTCCCATGTCTAATTCCTCTGCATCTCACAAGCAACTTTCTGAAACAGAGCTGTGATTATAGGCACTCAAAAAACCCTGGTATCTCTACTACCCACAGAGTAAAATTCAAACCTCCAAGCTTGGCAGCCGAGTCCTCCACAAACCAGTTGCGGCTTCCGTTTTTCTTTTCCCACTCCTCCCCTCTGCTCACCCTCCAGCCTAGGCCAGCAGTCCTACTCCAAGCTACACTTAGAATCACCTGGAGAAGCTTCATAAATATGTATGTTCGAGTTCCATTCCATACCAATTAAATAAGAACCAGGAGCTTATATTTTAATTCTCCACCAGGTGATTCTAATAGACAGCCAGGGTTTAAATTGCCATAAGCATTCTGATTTTTCCTTAAATTGAAAGAGGTAGACACTGGGAGAACACTTGTCAAAAATGCCAATTCTTGGTCCTTTAAGAGTACTAACTCAGACACTTTAGGGCTAGAGACCAGGAATCTGAAATTTAACAAACCTGCAGATACTTGAGGACTACATGCTAGCCAAATCAGTCTATTGCCATTTGCTTAACAAAGTGCACCATTTCCTAACTCTGTAATGTATGCCCTCTGCCCTTCATGCCTCGAGCTTACAGAGTCTGTTCTGTACCTTCCCTGATCCTCATCTCTGCCCCACTCTCTCCCCACCACACACAAATCATATCTTTTTGTATGCCCAGTTTTTCTGTTGCTGTTGTTGTTGTTTTGGTTTTCTGAGGAAGATTGGCCCTGAGCTAACACCTGTTGCCAATCCTCCTCTATTTTGTATGTGGATCGCTGCCACAGCTTGGCCACTGAAGATTGGTGTAGGTCCACGCCCAGGAACTGAACCCAGGCCACTGAAGTGGAGTGCACTGAACTTAACCACTAGGCCATGGGGCTGGCCCCTGTGTGCATTTCTTCTCTCCAGCCCTATATTGAACATAGCTGTAAAGAATTTAAGCTCCACTAATTGAATTGAATTTGAATTCTTCTGAATTTGAATTTGAAAAGAATTGAATTTTTCTTGCGTAGATACATTATCTGATTCATAAGAATATCTCCACAGTGTCTGGAAGACTTTTCCACAAATAGTAGACTTATGTTAAATGTTTGAATTGAATAGCAAAGTATTCCTAGCCTGTGCTTTCCTTGATAAAGAATTAAACACTGCTCCATGTTTTTGGCAAAGAGAGGCAAAGGCAGAGAAGGTAATTGAGTTGTTTTTTAAAATAAATCTTCAAATATCTTGTGATTTGGTAACTAAACTCACTCCGGTTTGCTCTGCTAAATCAAGTAAATTTTGTCTGCTTAATAGTTTATGTATGTGCTCTTAGTGAAAGGCTCTACCCAACTGTTAGTTGTTTATTTAGATCATTAATTTTGTTACATTGACCACATAGATATGCCAAAATACAGAAAAACTTAGTGGAAGTGATTTGGAGTTTTCTCTGTTTCTCTAGTACATGAGCACAACTGAAAGGTTAAAGTGGGATCTGGTATTCCAGGTAGAAATCAAGTTCAGTTAATGCACAGTCTCACATTCTAAAGAAATGAATCCAAGAAGAAATTCACAAAGCTACTCCCCAACTCTGTTCCCTGAAGCCCATGCCTAGATATGAACTCTTTGATTAAGCTCTCCAAGGAACCCCCACAACCCTTTCTACTGAACATGGTATTTATTATGTTTTTCCCTGCCCTGTGGTGATTCATGGACTCATCACCCCTACTTGACTTGAAACTCCTAAAATTAGGGACCAATGTTTTCCATGTTTATGTTTCTTATAGTGCCTGTGATGTTACCTGGCACACCAAAGGTGTAGATAGTCCCAAAATGAATGAGTAGATAAAGACAGTATATCAATTTTGTTGAATCACAGGTATGATGTAAGAATTTTCCTTTCAATTTACTTTATCCAAACCATAAGCTATCCTCCATTTCGAGAGGAATTGTCTTATCATAGAGGAAAAAACAATGACTCTGACCATGGATAGAGAAAGGGAATAATTTATCTTCTCTTTACCCTAGATAGACAGAGTAGGGAGGTTGTTGAGAGCATGTCTGAGTTGTGCGCAAGGTACTTAAATACCCCACACTTTAGTTTCCTCCTCTATAAAATGTGGACAAAATTTTTGTCTACCTTATAGGGTTGTTGTGAAGATTAAATTAATTAACATGGTTAAAAGCATCTAGTGAATGACATGTGGTAAATAATCAATTAATGGAATTTAATCTTTTTAATCCTTTCTAATTGCCTTAGTAAGACAAAAGGACACTGGGATGGGAATTTGTTTCTTCAGAAACATTTGGTTTCAGAGAATAAAACCACAGCGTAAAGTATATAGGAGAATATTAAGGTGCATTACTTGACATGAGTTACATACGTGTGTTGTGTATTTATGTGAGGTAAGCTGGATAGGGCAGATAGATAGAATAATTGGAAAAGGACTCCTCAGCATCATGTTTCAATTAGGTTCTGCCACTTGTCAGTTGTTTGAACTTGGATATCTACTCTAAACAGATCACCCTGGGAGGAAAAACTCTGATGTCTCTTCATCCCATTGGATAGATGGAAGAGTTTCTCTGCTTGAGTCACTGCCTGAGAGTAAATAACAGGCCCTTAATAGATGGGACACAAGGGCTGTGACACCTGGGAACTCAAATACTGAGTGTCCATTGAAAGGAGAGTGTACAATTATAATTACATACAACAGGCAATAAAAATGATCCAAATTATGTGTTGTTTCTATACCTATCTGTTCGGAACTTTACTCTTGACACCTCAGAGTGGTTGATGAAAGGTAGGAAAACAAGGTAAGTTGCCTTTAAACGTTTCAGATAGCCATGTGACAATGAAACTAAAATTTGGAAGAAGCAACTCAACAACTAAAAATGCACTGAAAAATGGAAAAATACACTGGGAAAATGCAGGTCAAACTATCTATCTGTGGTGGTAAAAACTATTGTTTCTGAGTGTATTAGGTTGAACCACACAAAATTTTCAACACCAGACAGTTTAACTTATATAAATGACAATTTCATACATTTTAAGCCAACATCAGAGATTATCACTCTTTTGAAGGAGGGATGACTTAGTGATATTTTGTATAGTTTATATGAGGAACTATAATGATGAAAGATCATCATTTTTCTATTAGGTTTATATCGGAGGAACCAAGATATATGAAAGAAAAAGGAAACAAAATGCACATGTGAGGAGAAAAACCACAATTGAGCTCCTTTTTATAGAGGCAAAAGAGTAGAAAAATTGTGCTGTAGGTATAAATGGTGTCATGAAGAGGAAGAATCTTACCTATGTATAAAAGATTAATTTGGGTTTGTGCACTCAAAAGTGGTTTCTGGATAGCAATGCTGTATAAATTCTCCCACTGACTTTGATCAATGTCAGTGTTAGGTAAAAACCTTGCTGTTGCACCTCCCCACTTTCTCTCTGGAATAATCCATCACTGGGGATTGGAAATAAATGCCAGAAATCACTCTGGACTTGGTAAAGGCAGAAGCTCCTCTTCCAGCATTCTACAGAGGGAAAGTAAACAGGGAAGACTTTGTAAAATTATTATCTTCTGAACTTTATGAAGCAGGCATATCACAAGGTCTTACAGTTTCATGATCTTAGCAGAATAGGTGAGGTGACAAAATCTAGAAAAATACTGAGGGTAGAAGACTTTTATTATAATCCAAATAAAGAACTAGGACTATGAAGGAAATAGTGGAAATCAAGAACCCATGATACATTTCAAAGTGAGTAAAAAGACTTAGTAACAGAATAGAGTTGAGGGATAACTTAGGAAACATGAAAAGATAAGACCAAGGATGTTGGCCTAGGACATGAGAGAGACAATGTGAATTGAGACACAAATGGGATATTTATAATGGGAAATATAAAGAAAATAATAATTAAAATGTTGGCATATAAATTTGAAAGTGTAGAGGTATATCCAAGGAGAAGAGTGGTAAATAAGACTACAATTTGGGAGTCTTCCACACAGAGAAAATACTGGAATAGGAATTCAGTTTTTTCTTTTTTGTCAATGCCAACAAACTAGTTGTATCTGCCTTGAACCTTAGATTGAGAAGGAGTCCACAGCTGGGCTCAGCAGGAAAGATTCCCAGGTCAGTCAGCAATGTCACTCACGTGATTTGGAGGCAAGTGTGACATCAAGGACCTCAGGAAATAGAAACACAGATGGTGCTGAGCTAATTGGGCAAGGAGGTGGAATGAGAGAAGAGCTGCATGATGACCACAGAGCCTCAGCATTGCCCGGAGTTGGGTGTGAGAAGGAATTGGGCTGGACCAGAAATAGAGATTTGGGGAGAAACTTAGGGAAGTACAGAGTCATAGAAACCAGGGGAGGAGAAAAGAACATACAGGAGGTTATGGCCAACATAATCACATTCTGCAAAGCAGTAGGAAGAATGAGGGTGAGAGCAATCCCTAGACTGGGCAATGACAAGTTTCTGTGCATCTTGTGAAAGACTGCACCGTTTCATGGAATGATGAAGTGAACCACAGTGAGGAATTACAGTCCATTTTTTTGTACCACACAATTAAGGAATTAAGCTACCTCTCAGCCTCCACTTTCTGGGATAACTTCTCACTGCTTATTATTAAAACCAGACTATTAGTTTGGATAGCACAAAACTTAGGGGGAAAAAAAAGTACTCTAAGATTTAATTTTTAAAAATTGAATAAGTATTTTCCAACCTTGTTTTAAAATTATGATTTAGAGCTCACACGAATGCAATTTTAAGATTTGGTATTATTAATTTTTTATTCTAAAGATTAACCTAAATTCACATTAAATTAAGAAAATTCAATCCTATAGCAGAACTTTCTTACAACAGAGTCACATTTACACAGAATCAGAAATGTTCTTACAGTCTTTAATTAGTGCATAAATACCTCTTTACCCTAGGTAGACAGAGTAGGGAAGTTGTGGAGAGCATGTTTAAATTGTGTACGATACTCAACTAACGCATGGTTTAGTTTCCTCTTCTATAAATTGTGGACAAAAAGGAAAAAGAAAAAGAAAATGTCTAGGAAGATGACGAGGTCCACCATCTCTCTGACTTACAAAGGCACCTGGCTAAAAATAAGCCGTTCCAGAAAAGAATCCCTCGTTTCCTCTACTGTGATGTTGAGGTGTCTGTTGAGATATCCTCATTAAACTAAGAAATGGGAGTTGCCAGTGCCCTCTGGCCCTTTAAACCGACAGACATTCTGATTCACTAGGGCACTATGGAAATCAGAATAGAACACAGGACAGCTGAGAGCACCCAAAACACTGGCAGTTGGAAGAGTTATGGAGGACAAGCGGGACCTCAAGGACAGGTAAAGGAAAGAAACACTTGAAGAAAGAAAGAAATGTTAAGTTGATCTGGAGGGAAGAAAAGGAGATTTGTAAGAAGAGTGAATTAAAAGTAACAGAATTTTTTATTTGACCTCTACAACAACAAAAAAAAAAAAAGAAAGGAAGGAAAAAAGAGCCACTTCAGAGGTTGGTTGATAGGAGAAAAAACAAAGAATCGAAACTAATTATTTCAAAAGTTTACATTTATTATCCAAGTAACACTAATAACTTTTAGTGTACTGAGTAAAGGTTAAATAAGCCAATTAGGATTTAAGAGATCCTCAGATTTTTAAAAAACTTTATTGACTAGTTAAATTTATAAAAGAAATTGGAAAATTACCATAAAAATTTTTTAAATTTGACAAATCACAGACAATCTATAATCATCATTACATAAATGAAAAGATATTTTAATGTGATGCCAATGCCACTGTCAGTGACTGTCAGCAGATATATTCCTCTGTGTATGTGTGTGCACGTGTATGAGTCAAGGATGGGGGCTGAGAAAAAATGTACCAGAAATTGAAGGAGAAAATAATAATGTAAACAGGAACAGAGTGAACTTACTCTAGATTAAGTTCTTTCTTCTCCCCACTCCCCAGTTCACTGGACAGTTTTTTCCTAGGATGTGAGTGTTAGTTATTTCCTTGTAAATGTAAAAAAAAAAAATCTGTATTATTTGAGTCTTGCTTTAACATTCTCTTTCATTTCAAAGACATTGTTTATTAATAACTCTGGGAAGGGATTTTCCTATTCAGTAGCATTTGACAAACTGAGTAAACTCTTTTTTTCAGAAGAAATGAAAATTAGAGTTCATCACCGAAGAGGTATCCTGATAATGTAAATATTGTGAAAAGCTAAAAACTGGAATCATCTGGAAGAATAACTAGGACTCATCATGTCCTTCTCAGTCCATACTCAAAAGACGAACAAAAGACCTTTTCCCTTGGAATCTCTTCTAATGCCACAAGTTCCACGTAGCAATTACTTGCATTTTCAGGAAGAGAAGCAAAGACTACAGCTAAAAAAATTCCTTCTCCACAGGATGTTTCTAGTGGCCAAGATAATAGCAAATACTGAAAAAAAAGATATTGCTGAATATTATGAACAAGTGTTTCAGTCAATTTTGAAATGTCACCTAGGAGAAGCAGTGACAGGATTACTGCTCCTATATCCCACTTCCATCCTGCATATCCTTGAGTCCTGCAATGGTACTCTTTACCGAATTCTCTTAGATTATCTTAACCATGAAAAGAATGAAACAGAATTTTTTATCCAAGGAATGAAAATTATAGTTGTGTCTCATAACATCCCAGCAAGGCTCTTCATGCAATGGCATGTTTCAGTAATAAAAGTGCCAGTCATGTATCTCGATGACGTGACACAGTCACAGTCCCTAGAAGAGGTCATCACAGAGTTTCTCACTCAAACTCATAAACTGGCACTCCACCTTTTTAAGACTGTTAAAGTGGGCACTAAAGGACCAGGTGATAACTTGCACCAGGTTGCACCAGAATTACTCCTCCCAGAACAAATAATAAAGTACTTGTGCAAATCTGAAGAATTCATGGACCCAGAGACCTTCATAAACATGTATAATAAACCCATACATGTCACTTCGGATTCTGAGGTGGTATGGCCCGCTCCCTCTCGTTTCTAGGATTAAGAGTGAGGATGTGCTCGATGTGGTCAAATCTCTTAAGAAATTTACGCTACTTAAATAAAAGGAAAATATTTCCAAAGTTACTCTCCTCTTTAAAAAAGAAACAGAACTCCGCAATATACACAAAGGTAATATACTAATCTCACAGAGTATGTTGAACTAAAGTTCATAAATTATCTGTTCTGACATTAAGTCCAATACATTATTTTAACAGGTGGAGGGGTTTAATAAGATCAAATAAGTTCTTAAATATTAACATCATTTTGATAAAATGACTTAATTTTTTAAAGAAAAGTATGGATGAAAAAGGACAAACACTTGATTCAGATTCTCATTCATTCTCTCAACAGTCAATGAGCAGCTGTCACCACACAGTACTGTGTTCTGGGAGTACAAAATTTGGGGGAAAAATATCCTTGAATTGCTTGCAACCTAAGGTTGGAGGCAAGTATGTGTAAAAGTAAATATGATAATATAATATAATATGATCACTATTATCATGGCAGTATGCAGAAAAGACTTTAAAAGCAGAAGTGAGGGAGTAATCTCTTTATGGCTCCTGAATTCAAAAAATCAAACCTAAACTTTGAAAATAGTTTCAAAGCTCACATATTCTAGACAATCAAGAATACTGATGCCATTATAAAGCTAAAGAACACAGTATCTTTAATGATCAGAAAATACATTGTCAGAAGGCATTGTCTGTACTCTTTCATGCAAAATCACTTATTGAGCACCCTTCATGTGACAGATATTTGCCAGGTGCTAGGGATGTGTCAGGGTACACAGAAGACATGAATCCCACTCACTTGTAAAACTTATTTCTAAATGATTCCATGGAAGATAAACAAATTGGTTATTTTTTCAATATATTTCTTATAAGGCAGTTAATTACAAGGAATTTCTATGTGACCTATTTCAAGTTGGTCTCTCCCTTTACCCAGGATTAATGTTTTTTTGCATTATTTTAAATTTTCTAGTTTGTTTAACAATTAAATGACATCAATATTTTGACTACTTCAATGATACTTATCCAAAATTACTTCAATATCTTATGAAACAGACTTAGGATTTAATGGAGGAAATACTGTTATATCATTTTAGTTTCATTTTTTTTATTGTTTATTTGATTTTCAGTCTCTTTGGGGGAAAGAGCAATCTCAGCATGCACCTCAAATTTGTGATACACAGATAATTTGTCATCGTTTGTTCCACATCCAAATCAAATTTCAGGAAAGATCATTCCTATTTTTAAATTTTGTAATATGGATTTAAATACAGAATGGCATTTTTCACTTTTAGCCGAACTTGAAGTTCCCCTCGGTTAAATTTAGTAACAGAAAGATTATAAAACTTAGATAAAATGAGAAGCAAGTCTTCTGGTTAAGAAAGAGTATATAATTTACAAACATTTTATCAATTTAGTAAACATTAAACACCTAATGTTAGTCAGCAGTGTGCTATTTACTCTGAACTATAAGAAAAACACAGGCAGCCATCAATAGTAAATGTTTAGTGACAAAATGAGTGAAGGTAAAAGTAAATGCTTTCAGGCCCTCTCCTACCCCACCCCACCCCGCCAAAAAAAGGAGAAAACACTTGACGAAGAAGTAAGCCTTGGCCTAGGCTTTGAATGGCTGTGACAGGAGGTTTGGGAGGGCAGACCAGCATATTTAAGAGAACAGAGAACAAGCAGAAGGAGGAAAGAGAAAATGAACAATAGATGTTCATTGGATCAGATAGAATCCCTTCAGCAGGGTAAATTTTGTTTGGGAAAAGTATTTTCTAAAGTTAACTAGTGAATAGAAGTACATTTTATAAATAAAATTGTATATTTATATATATAAAAGTATGGCACATTATATTTTCCCAAAATGGCCACTGCCTCATACCCCATCCTACATGCTCTTCTTCCAGTGTGACCTTAACATTCTTCCCATCATGTGACGGTTTCTGAAGCCCCTGCTCTTGAAATCAGGCAGACCTTCGTGACTGCCTTGACCAACAGAGTACAACAGCAGCAATCCTATGTGACCTCCAAGGCCAGGTCGTAGAAATGCCAAGCACTTTCCCTTGATCACTTGAATGCTAGCTCTCGGAACCTAAACAATATGCTGTGAGCAATCCAAGCAGTTTTCTAGATGCCACCCCAGCTGAGGTCCCAGCCAACAGGCAGGATCACCACCAGACATAGGAGTGAGTGAAACTTTAGGTGATTCCAGATTCCAGCCTTCCAGTTAACCCTGGCTATCAAGCGAGCCCAGCTGACACTGTGTGGAGCAGTGAAGTAGAGATGAGCTATTCCCACTGAGCCCTGTCCAAATTGCAGATTTGTGAACAACATAAACATAAAGGATTATTGTTGATTTAAGCCACTAAATTTTGGGTGGATGATTATGTAGCAGTCTGGAACAATAATATATATAAAACAGGAATAATTATATATATACATATATATATAATTTCATATCATTTATTTATTTATTCATCTATGCAACTAATATTTACTAAATATCTACTGGCAAATATTTACTAGGGGGCCAAGCACTGTGCTTGTCACTGGGTACACAAGCAGCAGTAAGGTATGTACCCTCACACTGCCTAGCGTAGATCTTTTATTGGTCTATAATATTTCCTGGTGTGAGAAATACTGATAGAAAATTAATTCATTAAGCCAAAGAAAAACATTAAAAATCTAAGTCATTTTTGGAGGAAATTAAAGAAAATATCTAAATGAAAATATTACTGGCTGACTTAGTATAATGTTATTTTGCACTTAAAGGATTCATGAAGTGTCAACTGTGAAAATAACTGGAAAATAAGCATAAAGTGACTATAAATAAATTAAACTACTTATACAGTTATTTATTTTAGTGAACACACTAGAATGAGTTTATTCAAATGAAAGTTACCCTTTCTGGTAGTCATCTTAGGAGGGTTTATACTTATTCCAGTGACAACATCATTGTGATATGATGTTGTCAGATGGCAGATAAATTAAGGAGGTTTATAAACAAAAGGAGTTTAAATATTTTAGTTACATCTAATTTTTTTTTTTTTTTTTTTTTTTTGGTGAGGAAGACCAGCCCTGAGCTAACATCCGTTGCTAATCCTCCCCTTTTTGCTGAGGAAGACTGGCCCTGTGCTAACATCCGTGCCCATCTTCCTCCACTTTATATGGGACGCCGCCATGGCAATGGCTGACAGGCAGTGCGTTGGCGGGCGCCCGGGATCCGAACCCGCGAACCTCGGGCTGCCAAGCGCGGACGAAACCGCTGCGCCACCGGGCCGGCCCCCTACATCTAATTTTTTGATCCCCAAATAATATATACTCCAAATTGATTGGTGACCTTAATATTCAATCTTGACTCATAAAATTTTTTTTTAATATTGCACTAACTCTCAAAGGAAGATCTGTTGTCACCGAACATATTAAAAGGATGTGATGCTGCCTCTAAGGGAAAACACAAATATGTTTTCAGTAACAGTCGCATTATTGAGATTCCTGTATAGCTCACTAATATTATGTCCTTAAAGGGGATAACTCATTTAGCTGTGTATGTTTGGTATATTTGATAAAATGCATAAATATTATATTCATACCTCACAAATGTAATTTAATTTGACCAAGTCCAAAAATGTGACTCATTAAACCATTGGAAGACTCGCAAGGTAATTCTCAACCCAATGAAAGTTATAGTTTCCTTACAATAAAACTTTATATAAAACCAGAGTACAGAAGTTGACCCAAACAGAAAATTAGTATTTTAACACTGAACATTTAACATTCAATGTTCACATAACAAAGAACATGCAACTTATAACATTACACTCATATATATTCAATTAACATGTAACATTTAAATGGTGTGGCAGGAGCCTTTCTAATCCTTTTCTTTTGATGTGGATATCTTTACAATAGACTTGCACGCTGATTATCTTATGCTTGTTTCAGAGTAACCAAGGACTTTCAGGGAGGTTATAGTTTTCTTGGAGGATAACTGAAATAATATTATTTGCATGGAAAACCCTCCACGGGTAAATTTTAAAATTCTACTGTCTTCATTTTAATCAAAGAGGCATCTGTATTACTTCCTTTAGAATTATTGCTTAATGCAAATAGATTTTTCCATTTAATGACTTTATCATAACTTTAGCAATGTAAAACCACATTTCAGTTCAGTTAGACCTATCTCTAGCAGTAGAATTCCCCCAACTTCCGTGAGCAGGTACAAATGAGACAGCCTTTCACCAACTTCATATAGCAAAGTACTTTTAGATTATTTCAAGTTGTAGAAAATGACAATGTAGAATTAGAGTTCTCCCCCTTGTGGTCAATTATGTAAATTTCCAGATTACCTGCTGATAGGACTTATATGATAAATACAGTGCATACTTTTTAAGAGAATGTAAAGAGAACCTCTAAAGGTACGTTTCAAATACCTGCCCTACTCCTCTTGTTGTGCAAAGATTCTGAGACCCAAAGACATTAAGTGTTTTGCCAATAGGAAAAGCAAGAGTTGATAACAGTAGTCTCCTATTTCTATGTCACTGCTTTATATGATTAATTGTGGTAATGGTTAGGGGTCTGGATTTAATTCTAAGTGTTAATACCCTTCCTGTGCTCCAGTCCTTACACAGTGCCTTCTGGAGACATCCTACTGGATTTCCACAAGCATCTCCATCTCCACAGGCTCTGGTTAGAATGTGTCATTCTCTGCCACCACTATTCCTTCAGTCTACTCCCCCACTTGCACACCCTGTTGCTGTAAAATAGACCACTCTCCACATAGTCGCCCAGTCAGAAGCTTGAACATGGTCCTAATTTGCTCCCTTCCTTGTTATCACTGACAATCAATCCAAGTCCCACCCCATCTTCCCATCGTACTTACAGTATTTCTAGTGTCCAGCCTTGTTTCTGTGCCCTCCTTAGGGATCACCCTCACTCCAATCATCTCTGCCTCCTCTCTCTCTTTCTAGTTGATATAATATTTATATCAAAGTTAAAGGCAGTGTAGCACAAGGTTTAAGAGAACGACCTCCAGTATCAAATTGCTGTATTGAAACCTGGTTCTGAAACTTTGCAGAGCTGTAATTTGTTTCTTTACCTTTCTGCACCTCAGTTTTCTCACCTACAAGATGAGTATGATAAAAGTATCTACATTACAGGACTGGTTTGGGGTGTTTAATGAAATAATGGTGTAAAGATCCTGGCATACATTAAGCACTCAATAAATGTTATTCCTCTGATCAAAATTCTTCAATGGCTTCCCTTTCACCTCCAGGATAAAAAGCAAAATTCTATCATGATCTGCAAAGCCTTGATTCTCTGATCCCTGCTTATGTAGATACCCAGCCTCATCTTGTGCCCACTGTTCTGTCTCTCCACACTGTTCTCTAACAGTTTCCTAGTATTTCCAAGCTCTTCCCCTTTAATTTCCTTCCTTACTTCTCTTAGCAAAATTCTGTTTATCAATCAAATTTTATTTCTTCTGTGAAGCCTGGCAAACTCAAGAAACCCTTTTCTGCCCTCATTGTACATGGTGTTCAACCACATTCTAGCAATTCTCCTGCCATATTGCTGTTGTTTATTTTCACATTCATTTCCCCACCAGCAACTTGTAAGCAATTACCATGGGATTTTTTGGTATTTGTATCTTTAGAGCCTCATTTAAAAAGAGAGTCATTTAAAACATCTGTAAGAATTTCTCCTTAACGTTAATTTTAATTTTACCAAAATGGTTGTGAAATTTCAATATATTAAAATGTTCCTATATGATTGATCAGGTTTTGGCCATTGGCCATGAAGCTCTTTAAAAATAGCAAGTCAAAATATAACGGTTGCACCTCATCTGAAATCTTCAGTTTGACCCACATAGTAATTTCTTCCACTCTAATTTGGAAGGATACCAAGAATGTATTCTGGAAGTGATTCAGTTGAACTTTTGTATGTGTATATACTCACTGAGCCAAGGAGAAAAACTTACTCTCAATTCATTGGATTAAAAGTATTCTTTCCTATTGGAGCATCCGAACAAGCTATTTGTAAGGTAACACAACATTTATTCCATATTTAAAGATGCTTTCTATGTGTTCTGCAAGCCCTAGCCACTCTTTTCTGTCCTTTGAGATGTATGCTTGATAAGACTAATATTTATTTATTAGCTATATTTGCTTAGGTTATTATAAAAGTGTAAATTTTATTCCATTTTAATTATATAGTTCACATTTCTGATGTGTTTTTAAAATACTAAGTCATTTTTAAAGACACTATTTAAAAGCAGTGCATTAAATGTAAAGCCTTGACTTATGGAGGAACAAATAAATGTCTGAATAGTGAACATATTTACATTTTACCAAAACATACTCTAGTGTAATGACCTCCTCAGGGATATCTCTCACTCAAGTCTCACCTTCCTCCTCTCTCTCTTCCCAGTTTATATGATACTTTGCTTTTAGAAAGCAAACCAAATATAATATTCTGCAAGAGGGTTTATTTTATTATGGATAAAAACTACACATCATGTAATATTTTAATTCTTTGATTCTTCATTTTCTATCCTAAACAGTGACAATTCTCGAGCACGTACTCTGTTCCAGCCAAAATCAAAGTGAAAAAATGAAAAGATCACTGAAGAGAGATGACTGACCTTTGTTATGAACTCTAAACTAACTCACTATGTGCCCCTGAACATGTAATTTATTCCTTTTGGAGTCTCTGCCCATCTACATTGTAGACTCTATGAGCATCATAAAGAAATCCATGAAGCCCTTGAACTGTTATCCAAAAATGTGTCTGAAGGGAAAGACTATGTTGTCTTAACAATCAGGCAGGCAGAGGACAGGATTAAGGTGTCTTAATTAAAATTTTGAAGCCTAATGTCTGAATGAATGACTATCGGAGTATACTTGGGGTCAATCCAAACATTTTCCTTTAAAAAATTCATCCTGATTGCATCTATTTAATGCAAAGATGGATGGGAAACTGAAAAGCCAGAAATCTATATATTAGATTATGACAACTAAATAGCAAGTTTAGTAGCACTGTAGCATCAGAAGAAACAATGAAGAGTGGGGCATTTTTCTTTACGGCTGATGGGAAGCCGTTGAAGATTTTAAGCAGGGCATAATCAGATTGGTTTGGCTGCTGAGTGGAGAATGGGCTGGCGGGGGACATGTTGGTACAGACAGCCTCCTTAGAATGTTGTTACAAAACTTCTGGCAGGAGATGATAATAGCTTGAACCAGATTAAAGACTGTGGAAATGGATCTGAGGAGACCAATTTGAGAGGTATCAGGAGGTAAATAAACATAGGTTATGAGGGACAGAAAGGTGTCAAACATATTAGGTTTCTAGTTTTTCCAACAAGACGGTACCATTCCTGAGGTAGGAAATAAAAAGAGTATGGAGTTTGTAGGGGAAGATTGTGTCTTCAATTACTGACATATTATAGCTACCGCATCAAATTGGAATAATTTTTGTTTATATTTCCATTATCAATATCTTTGGATAAGGTATAAAGCACATGCATTATATTAAATCTCATACTTGGTTGAAAAGGCTAAGTACTAATATGTATTTTCTGATATAAATAACTTCTAGGTAACAGAATAAGTAACAGTTTGATAAGTTCAAATAAATTAAGCTAAAGGAGAAATTGTCCCAAAGATTATTCTGAGTCTGATATTCACCATCACGGCTCCCCTTAATCTTATATCTGCATTCAGGGGAGCCAAAAATAAAATCAGCACAGCTTATTGAGCTTAAGGCCTTCCCTTAGTCAAATAAAAGCCATTCAAAACATTAATTCAATAATTACTTATTGATTGTCTCCTATACAAACAGTCATGTGTTAGGGGCCACATAAGACAAAAACACATAAAAGGCTCCATAGTTCTGCCCCCATTCATTTGTATATCATTTATTCCATTCGTAATAAAATTTAGGTGAAAAGTTATCCTTTGGCATTATAGTGAAATGGCTTGTTCCCTGTTTCTCTCAATTGGTCATGGGACAACATGACACACATTGCATTTTATTCTCTCTGTGTATTTAGTAATGAACTGAAAAACTGTGTCAGGCACTTTGTCAAGCATGGGGGCTCGGGGGTGCAATGCATTCATGAGCAAATAAGCATAATTTCTACTTGAGAGAGTATGCAGTCTCTGTCTCCCTCTATCCCAGACACATAAAAGACAATTAAACTATTATAATAATTGTTATCATCATGGATATACAAGTTGCAATGGTTTCCTAACTTTGTCTAGTTTAGAGGATTAGGGGATGCCTTTGAGGGAAGAAAGATACAAGGATTTCTGAAAGTTAAATAGAAGTGAGCCAAAAAATAGGCAAGGAGTAGGAGGGGAGTGTTCCTGGCAGAGGATATATATATATATATATATATATATATATATATATATATATATATATATATATATATACACACTCTAGCAGAGGGATGTTCTAAACCAAAGGCAAGAAGAGCCATACTGTGCTGGAAGAACTAAAAGAATTTCAATAAAGCAGGACCTGAAATACAAAGGGAATCACAAGAGATGAGACTGGATAGTTAAGCATGGGACCAGATTATGCAGACACTTAAAGCTACATAAGTACCATGACTTCATCTCAAGTGAAATGGGACACAGTCATGTTTTAATCAGAGAAATGCCATGATTAGATATGCATTATAGAAGGACCATGTTGAGTTGGGAGAAGAGATTGGAAGAGAACTAGGTAACTAGACTGGATAGATATACTAGTTAGGAGGCTATTACAGTGATCAGGGGAAAAGATGATAGGAAGTCTGTACAAATAATGACAACAAGAATAGTAAGAGGTGGCAAAAATCGAGAGATATGTCAGACATCTTGGTATCTGATTGAAAGTGCAGAGTGTGAAGAGAAAGGAGTCAAGGATGAAATACCTGGCTGGTGGGAGTGTCATTCCCTGAGACAGACAATTCTGGAAGAGCAGCAGGTTGGGGATGTTCAGAAAGTGAGGTGAAGTTTTCTGTTTTGAACATGCTGAATTTGAGGTGTCTGAGAAACATCAATGTTAAACTATCTAGTAGAGAGTTGGATATATTGCCCTGAAGCTCAGCAGATGGGTCTGGTATAGAGATGGAGATTTGGACATCACGATAGATGATGACTGAGGACTCAGGAGTAGTGCTGTCACCTCGCACAAGTATATATAGTGAACAGAGAAGAGAGCCTACTTCAAAACCCTGAGGAATGTGGAGGACAGAAGAACAGGGACCTGCAAAGAAGTCTAAGAAGACATTATTTAATTTAAATTGCCCAAGAACAGAGAAGGAAAAGCAGATTAGGGCAATGTCATGGAAGCCAAAACATATCCTAGAGAAGAGAGTACTCGACAGCATCAATTGCTGTTTCAAAGACAAATAAGAAAAGGACTAAAAAGGGGCCAGACCAGTGGCCTACTGGTTCAGTTCCCATGCTCCACTTCGGAGGCCCGGGGTTCATGGGTTCAGATCCCAGGCACAGACCTACACACTGCTCATCAAGCCAAGCTGTGGCAGTGTCCCACATACAAAATAGAGGAAGATGGTACAGATGTTAGCTCAGCGACAATCTGCCTCAAGCAAAAAGAGGAAAATTGGCAACAGATGTTAGCTTTGGGACAATCTCCCTCACCAAAAAAGAAAAGAAAAGAAAAGGACTAAAAAGTAGATATAATGACAAGGAGGTCATTGGTGACTTGGAAAGAGTGACCTACATAGTGTAGTGGAGACAGAAGCAGGATGCACTAGGTTGAGGAGTGAGGGTTTGACGAGGAGATAGAACAAGTATAAACAATATTTCTAAAAGCTTGGCTATTGAGTTAGTTTTTAGTGAATTTGCAGAGTCAATTTGGGAATATAAAGGTCCCTTTTAAGATTCTAAAATTTTTACTAAAAAGGGGACCACCAATTTATTCTGGTTTCAAGGAAGGAATCTGTTCTTTTATGTGAGATTAAACATTCAATCATGGCCCAGGGGAAAAGAGCTCTATTCACTTTTAAATGGCAAAGATGTGGTCTTGTACCTTAAGGTTCCTCAAATGACTATTTACACAGTTCTAGAAAAGAAAGGTTGCTCAATAAACATTTGTTTAGATAAATAATTGCACTTATTTCTAGAAAAAAACCTAGCTGTGCACTAAATGACTTCAGAATATGTGTGAGCTCTGATGTGTGAGCTCAACTTTGTGTTATTCCATTGGTATTTCCATAGTCAAACTTCCATAATTGATTGCAGATTATGCCATGTGCTTTATCTACTTTATGGATCAACCACATTGCATTTGTATATTTTGCTCTGAAATCTGGCCCTTATCCAGATTGCTTTCTTCTTTGCCCAGTCAGGACATGCTAGGAAATTACAAATTACAATCAAATCTCAATTTTCCAAACTAATGATTTTAAAGAGAAATAATGCATAATCCAAAATGATGGTGAATTCATGAACCATTTATTTCTGTAATGCATATGCATTAAACTTGACTATAAGTACATCCTATAAGGCATTCATATCAAAACAATAAAGCATTTCAACTGAAGTGACTCAAGGGGTCACAGAATATTTCCAAACATCCACATATTACTAAATGTTACTTTCCACAGTCTTACAAAGCACAAACAACATGTAAAAACTTGAAGTGTTTTAAAGTTTGGCATATTAGCCACAGATTATTGGGTTGAACTTTTAGGGATGAACAGCTGGGTGATGGGTTGTAAGAGACAAAGAAAATTCTTGCCTTGGATGTTTTTAGCCAGGACATCATCCATGAATGTACCCAATATTTATCTTTCTTATGGGATGATCTCAGGTGTTCCTGTATGCCCTTCACCACATACAAGGGGAGGTAATCACTGGTTTGACATTTACACTTTTGACCTTCTTGTACAAGCAGCAAATGTTTTTGTAAAGTGAAAGATGTTTAGGGCTTTCATATAATATTAAGTTGAAATGAGTGTGATATTTTCCTCAAGAGTCCTCTTGTCCATAAAAACTGGGGATAATTCTTAGGAGAGCCACTCACCCATGTCTGTTGCTAAAGATGTTTATTCAGGGTATTGAACCGTGTTAGAGAAGCTGGAAATGCACAGCTCACAGGTAGGCCATTCTACTAACAGAAGTGCCATTTATTCTCTCTGGCAGTACCTGGTTCTTCCTGCTAATATTGACTAAATGATACTTGTATAAGCACAATTAGTTTACAGGTGAAAATAAGACAATGTTTTCCCCTTTGTATTTAGAAGAAACACCCAAATACCTCTTTGATGAAGATGACTTCCAGTTGATTAACAGGGATAAAATGCTTGCATGAATAGAATTATATGTGCATATTTGGAATATAATTATAGATATAGATAGATAGAGATATCAGTATATATATATATATATATATATATATATATATATGTACATGTGAGTATTTATAGAACTCTCTTAACCCAGACTAAAGAAACCAATTAAGATTCATAAAACTCCTCCCAAACAAGTGGGAGAACCAGGGATTTAACTATCAAAGTTTAACAGTGAAGTACAAGAAAGGCTTTGTATAAATAATGCAGATCGTTTCTCTACCAATTATGTCCTCCCCACCTCCACTCAGACTTGCATCTGAGAAGCTGCCCATGCACCTTCCTCAGAATATCTCTTCCTATAGCTCTGTGTGTGGGCCACAGACTGTGTGATCCTGTCACCCCCTCCTCCATCTGATCTCTCTCTCCCTTGCTGGCCGATTACCAGTACATACACGCACACATGGCACACAGGCTGGACTAATCATTATCTACCAGGGGTAGAGAAAGCTCATTTGTAAGGTATCAAATGATGAAGCTGAAGTAAGCAACAGAGATGAGATATCTGGGAATACCAGAGACATAAAGTCACCTCAGCTCCTGATTCCATTTCCCAGCCATGACTGAGACCTGGTGGCATTTTCTACCCCTGAATCCTTCCAGTAATCAATTCTTCTCTTTTGCTAAGTCAGTCAAAGTGGTTTTTTGTTGCTTTTTTTTTTCCCCTTGAAGCAAACAATTCCTTAGCAGCCTGACAAACATTTTTCAGAGCAACCTACTCACACATAGTGCAGAGTTCTAGGTTTCATATTAGAAGATTTGTGTTCAAATCTCATATTTTCTGCTGGCTAACTGTGACCTTGAGAAAGTTATTTAACCTCTCTGGACCTCAGTTTTGTCACCTGTAAACTGAATGAGCACCTAAATGTTAAATGAGATAAATCGTATATGAATACAACCAGCAACTCAATAAATGCTTGTTGAAGTCGTCAGGTTCAGAGTATGCTCTGCAAGCTTGCAGTTTCCAAAATGCAGTTATGACAATAAGCTTTGCGACAAGGACACAAGATGGTTTGGATTCTGACCAGCAGCCCAGGGAGACCTCAGGGATGTCAGGCCAATTAGTCAAGCTGCTGATACACAACGCTTCTGCGGTGAGGATCCACTTATCTAGAGATATTCTAGAAAATCTCCTAGCAGGGTAGAGCACAGGGTGTCCTTCGACAGGCTTTTGCTGCTGCTCTTAATATCCTCTGGAAGAGTCTGAGGTTCTCCCTGAGTGGCTTAAATCCCAACCCAACAACTGGACCCTGATCAGTTAATTACCTTTTATTAATATGTGCTTTGAATACCCTACTTACATTCTTCAATAATAATGGGAACATTAGAAAGTCACCCCACCATTGTAGTTAAATGGCTTAATATACTTATGAAGGGATTTTTCTATTATTATCTCAAAGAACTCAAATTCTAATAAGATGAAAATGGACTTATGTCAGTCTTATGGGTTTTTGTTTCCATTATATGTTTCTAACAAGAAATTGGTTGCTTAATCATATGTACGTGAAGGAATAAGGTAATAACACCACTTCGCCTTGTCATCTGATGTACATAAATCGATTTTTAATATTCATAGCTATGAGCAGAATTAGTATATGACAAAATAAGTAAAAGGACATAATGATAAGGGAAGCAAAATATATATTTCTTCCTGTAAAGAGAGATAATTTGGGGGTTCACCTTGAAAAATTATGACGGTATTAGCAATTTATGTGAGATAAAATTTTTGAAAAGTGTTTGCTTCATTTTGAATTGTTTTGTCTTCTTAGTGTCTTTGGGTTCTTGAAAAGTGCCTTTATTGCCAATACACAAATTTTTATTGCCAATACACAAAAGTGTATAATTGCCAATAACAAGAGTTTTTATCATTAGTTTCTTACTAAAGTCAGAACATTAGTTAATTATACCTACACATTGACTGCTGTACATATGAATATTTTGCCAAAATTTTATCCTTTAATTTTTCCATATGTGTAGATACCCAAATTTTACATTTACTTTAACTTTATATGTTCATTTTGACCCACTCTAACTGACTAAGATTGCATGAATGAACAAAAGAATGACCAAGGGGACAGAGTCTTATTGCGTCCCTACTAAGCTGCAGACCCTGCAGCACCCAGATGCTGTTATTTACCTGGATGAAGAAAACAGATCCCACTGCCAGGAGGCTCAAAGAAAGAGAAATAGATATGCGAGCCAACAATTAAAATGCCGTTATGTTTTAACAACGGAATGTGAAAATCATCACGGTGGCAGAGGGAATGATCAGTTCTCAGTGAAGTTGTTTCACACCTGACCTTGGGAATCTGAAGGTCCTGGATCCAAGCCCCAGCTCTCTGCCACTCAGTAGTTGTGAAATGTGGAGCCTCATCTCATCGGCAAAATGGAAGGTAATAGTGCTCACGTCTTAAGATCATTTTGAGAATTAAACAAGACAATGTACAGAAGGCTTGTTTTGGCATAGTGCATGACAGAATGAGTGCTTCCTACCTGTTACTGTGACTGTGACCTGAGAATTAGGGAGGTGCTTAGAACATCACGGAAGCTTAATGGAGGATACCCACAGGAGTTACCAGTGGAAAAAGGAAGGGACAGAGAGTGAGCAAGTCATAAAACCTTCCTCAGCCTCTGGCCTCTGAGTTGCAAATCAAGGGAGTACTGGTGAGTCGACATTGGTTCAATAATTCATAATGTTAATACGTACATATGACAAACTTGTGGGCTGCTTGTTTAAAATGCACAACCCAGGGCGCACCCCAGGCATTCCAATTCTATTAACTCTAGTGTGAGGGCCTCAAATCTGCAGTTTAGCCCCATTTAGACAATAACTGATACAGATAAACTCTAAAGGCCATTCCAGCTTGATTTTACTACAAGGAACTAAGTTGCCATATTTGACATAATTTAGAAGTCTTGTTTTCCATCTTTATATTTCAGAATCAGGGGAAAGTGACACATATACACAAAAAAAGTACTTACTACTGATTACATTTAAATCAGCCAACTTGATGGCCTTTTTCTAGAATATTCACAAATTATTAACACCAATTTTTGAAAAATAAATCATAATCAGAAAAATCAGAATGTCATCTTCCAGGACATTTATCATACAGGTTTATTTGTTTAATGTATATTTTCCATTCCAGACTGGAAATTCCACTGGAGCAGAGAGCATGGGTACCTTATTCACATCAGTAGCTCCACCAGCTAGCACAATGCCAAACACAGGTACTCAAGAATTATTTTATTTTCAGGGAAATGGAAAATGCTTGCATTCCTTGGCAGGAGGTAGGGGTGGTAGGACAGGTGCAGGGCAGGGGTAGATTGGAGAAACATTTAAGAATTAAAATTAGCAGATTCACCAGTCTGATCAGGGATTAAAGAAAAACACTCTGAAGCTTCAAGCCTAGATTGTTGGAAGAAGATGACGTTCCTAACCAAGGAAGAACACACTTGGTAGAAGATTAGTTTAGTTTTGGAGCTTAGGGGTTTGAGGTATCTTTGGGAGATAATAACGGGTGAGTAACTACAGATATTTATGAATCTAAATTTCTGAGTCGTGGTAAGCAGAATAATGGCCCCCATAGATGCTCATAATTGAATTCTCAGAACCTGTGAATGCTATCTTACGTGTTAAAAGGGACTTTGCAGATGTGATTAAAACTAAGGACCTTGAGATGAGGAGAGGATCCTAGATTATCCATGTGGCCCAATCTAATCACATGAGTCCTTTAAAACAGTTTTCCCAGCTGCAGAGAATCAGAGAGAAGGCAGCAGAAGAACTTGCCGACTTTGAAAATGGAGATGGGTAGCCACGAGCCAGGCAAATTCTAGTAGCTAGAAGAGGCAAGGAAATGAACTCTCCCTTCAAGCCTCCAAAAAAGAAAGGCAGCCCCACCTATACTTTGATTTTAGCCCAGTGAGACCTCTGTAGGAAGTCTGACCTACAGAACTGAAGAATAATATATTTGTGTTGTTTTAAGCCACTAAGTTTTTGGTGATTTGTTACAGCGGTGATAGGAAACTAATATACATAAGATCTGGGTTGAACAAAAATATTTGTACCCACCTTCAGATTTCTACATAACAGATATAAAATAATTTCCTTCATTACTTAACACCCCTCCCTCTTCGTTTCTGTAATCTTATGGTAAGTGGTATAAATGCAGTGCTGGGTATTTCTCTGCTGGCAATCAGTTCTATTCTTACCATTCCTACTCTCCTCTGGGACTGGAAGCCTGCAAACTACTGGATGGAAGCCTGTAAACTGTGTATCCCAGAGCTCCTTGCCAGCTGGTTTCTGGTTAGGTCTGCCAAAGGAAAGCACTGGTGGGAGAGTGGAAGTTAGGGAAAGGAAAGAAACCACGGTTTTCTTTCTTCTGCTTCTGGCTCCAGCTGCCTTGGCACTTCAGCACTCCTGGGTTCTGGTAGTGGTGGCAGCAGCACCAGGCAACTGCTGGCCTCTGCAGCAGCAGCACAGTTGTGGCAGCAGCTAGCAGTCGTAGGCACCGGGCACTCAGGGAGCGAGTCCCGTATCACCAGTGGGACAGTGAGCTCTTAGATGCCTGCAGAGCAGCAAGAGGTGGTTGTGGCAGCAGCCGCAGGGCCACCAGAGTAAGTTGTAGGCTCCAGCCAACACCACTTTCCCCTTTGCTGCTCCAGCCCTGAGGGGCTGTAGTGACTTCCTGCAGTTACTAATCTCTGGGTAGTAGCACCTTCCCATTTTCTCTCCCTCAGGCTTTTCAACACCTTTGTAAACAATTCCATGCATTGTACTCCCTCTGTTTGAAAAGCTGAGAATGGTTTCTGTTATCCTGACTAGACACTGATACAAATACTTTTTGCAACACGAAGTGGCAAATGATATACATTGATTGAATACTTTCAGTATGTGCTAAAAGCAGAATGTATGGGTATAAAAGCTTGTATCTATACATGGACCTTAATATTTGCTCAAAATGTGAACATATGCATAACATACAACTCTTAGTCACATAATATTTCCTCCTTTCAAATATTTTACTGTTAAAGTAAGTTTTTATTGAGGAGAGAAAGTGATGGAGAGAAAAACACCTGATTGGTCCGTTAGAATTTCCAAAGGCAGTGACAGATATTTAAACACAGTAACGAGGTTGGATGCTTATCAGCAAAGAGTAGTTTTAGATTCAATATCTATCCCTAATAGAAAAGAGGAGATAAATTCCTTCCACATGGCAGCAAGATCATAAAAACAACTCATCTACTTAACTCAATATGCTTTGACAAAAAGAATAAGAAAAATAGAAAAGCCACTTCAAAGCTGTCACTGTCTTGAATTAAAGCTGTATCAGGAAAGTAGGGCATACTGAGCAATTTCATCATGAAAGTTGTGAAAACATGGGCTGCTATTTGCAGCAGTTATGTTAAACAGAAAGCTAATTGGCCTCCATGCCTGCCCTTCTCTTCCCAAGAAAACACAGCTACAGTAAAGAGCAATCTTATAGGGCCATTCAGAAGAGCAACAGTTTCAACAATTTGGTATAAAAGGACTAATTTCCCAGTTAATGCTGAGAACATCTTAAGGGGTCAAGGAAACCTATTTATGACAGAACAAGCCAACTGCTGTAGGAGTAACCATCGGCTGCCTTTCACAGGGCACTTAACATTCATAGTTCTTCACTTCTTACAGTGGCCCTATAAGGCAAGTGACATCACCAGTGAACCAGCTGAGGTTCAGAGTGCTGAAGCAGTCACACAGCTAGTTAGACCTGGAGTGGGAGGTCAAACCAGTTTCGTCCAACTCTAAAACCTATACGTTTAACGACCTCTCCATATGGAATACATGAAGGGAAAGTATCCATGCTCCCACCTTAAAATTGTAGGGACAGGAGGGGTAAACGCACAAAACAAGGCAAAATATGTACGTAAACAATACTACAAAACCCTACACACATCACAGTTGTTATTTTACATTTTTAAATAAATATAAATACATGCAACCTTTGTCACCAAGCAACACTGGAAGGGACTCATCTTTTAGTGGCCACACATGCATTTCAGAGATCCAGAGAGGCGCTTCATCTAAAGAAGTAATTGATTATGACCTTCGGTCTTCAATGTTATTATATGAGTGGTGTCTAATAACTTGTGATCCAATTTCGTTAACAAAGACAAAATGAGTTTCTATAATTGATTCAAAACATCCCGGAAACACTCCATTTTCCTTTGCTTTCTGGACAGAAATGTTATATACCCTTAAAGCAAGAAAACCCTCATTTGGCCAGACCACCCCAGATTACCCTAAAACAGCAAATAGGAGTATTTTGGGTGAAGCTTAAATCATAATATCATTTTTGTGCATAGACCTATAAAGTTAATTCTCACTATTCTCTCCTTATAAGGGCCTATTTATAATGCACTTATTACACAAGTAACTAAGATTAATGATTATGCAATTCTGGTACTCTTATTTTCTTGCTTACAAATCATTTCTGATTTTTATTTACAACAATAACAACCACCAAAAAAGCCCTGGTTACCTATCCCATTTGGCACAACCCAGAGGAAGTAATCAGAAAATCTCGTGTCAGGACGACAGACTCTTTAGTTCTGTAGTGAGATTAAAAGCCATTTCTCTACCTGAGAAAATTTCCTTATTTCCTTGTTACATGGCCTACAGGATCCTACCTGTCCGTGGCCCTTACCTGCCAGTCCTGCCTTGTCTTGCACCCCCTTAGCCCCTCAGCCCACACCCACATCCCAGGCCCGAGAGTCTTTCCTTGGGTCCTGCCTTAGGGCTCTGTGCCAGGGTAACTCCTACTCATTCTTCATGTCTCAAATTAGCCGTCATTTACTCTGGGAAGTCTTCCCTATTTCCAGGACTGGTTAGGGTCACCCTGTTATATCCCTTTTTAATATCAGTTACTTTTTCTTCACAAGAACTTGTACATTTATAAGTAGGCTACTATGAAATAAAAGTCTGTTTATTGCCTATCTTCATTCCCTGTCTGTAGTCTCCCCTGGGACAGATATCATGTCAATCGTATTTACGTCACTATCATCAGCTCCTGGTACAGTGCCCAGCATGCAGTAAGAGCCCCAAAATGGTTTCTGAAAACTTAGGATCTGAATTTCACCAGCTTTGAGGCAGAGCCACAGTTGCCCTGAGAATTTTCCACCAAGAACCTGGTGCGTATATCTTCCTAGCAGAGTAGCACAGAGCTCTTCCAGGCAAGGTCCTTTAAATCCTCATCTTTCTCTTAGGAGCTTCCTCTTTTGTGGTCTCCACTGGCCCTAAAGCCCTTCCAAAGCAGACCCTTGAATTAAAACTCACCTTCATGCTCGCGTACTATGCTTTCATTATCCTCTTCAATGGTTTCTTTCCTTTTCTTTTAGGGACGTAACACCTGAGGTTAAGAGAAGAATCTTTTCCAGATCCTTTATTCACAGTGAAGAGTAAATAACTCTAACAGGATGAAGGGATATTTCTTATGTATATTTGTATTTAACAGCAACTAAATTGAAATGTCTGGCATTGGCCACTAGGAATGGAGAATTCTCTAAGGAATAGAAACACAAGCTTCTCTACAGGTGGCAGCCAACCATGCCTTCTCCACATACAGATCTCCAAGGAAAAGGGGGCACTCAGGCCCTCACTCCACATGAAGCCCTGTCTAGTGCTCTAATGCTTTCTCTCTTCTAGGTGCTACATCTACCACATCCCTTCAGTCCTCAGCTGATCATACTTTTGGTGCTGGCCCCTTAGACTGTATCCCACAACCAGACCAGCAGGATTACAAGAACTCTGCCTTCAACTGCTATCATTCCCTTGGTCTCATGCAGGTGGCTAAAGTTTCAAAAAAAATTTACTAAGAAATCCAAAAGAAAACAAAATCAAGTGGACAAAATTAAAAGTCCACAAAAGTTTAGAATTGTCTAGGTCTAAATTAATTTTAAACTCTGACCTAAGTGCTCAGTGCCATGGCCAACTGAACCACATTAACATGGATGGTTATCTCAGTTCATCCTTTTCAGATGCCTCCCTCACCTTTTTTTTTTTTTTTTCTGTATTAAACAAAGGAGTTTGGTCTCTTACCAAAGCTTAGTTTATAAGAACTATGTATTCTCTTCCCACAGTGTGATTTTTCTTTCAATTTTGCCATAGCAAGTCCCTGGCACATGACCCTTAACAATACTTGCTAAATACACGATTGAATGAATGAGTGACTTTGACTCCCCAATCAAAATGTTTTCCTGTTTTCAATTCTAGAAATCTTGGGTTTCTCCAAGATCAGCCTTCTCTATCCAGGTTTCTGCCCCTCAGCACTGGCTAATGCCCATGGACCCTATTTAAATTCAGCCTCCCCACCTCCTTGAGCACTCAGCTCAGGAAAAAACTTCTTGAGCTTATCCATTAAGTTGTTCCTGAACTCTCAAAGTCACATTAATGTTTTTTATAAAACTTGCAAATATAGAGTGAAACATATAATCAATGTCTAGTGATGAAATTAATTGGCAATGTATCAAGTAGCTAAGTGAGTTACTCTGGGTAAGATATAAGCATTTTAACTATGTTTTGGAAAGAGGAGGTACTTATCTTTCACGGTCCATCTAAGAGGTATTCAAATCATAAAGCTCCAGGGCTTATCCCAGATGCATCTTCCCTGCTCAGCTTCCCTGCCCAGATACAGAGGAAAATGAGGGACCTTTCACCAACCAAGACCTTCTCCCCACTTTTAGCCAAAGCACTTCTGCTTCTTCTACTTTGCTTGGCTCCTAGGATTTCCTTTGAACAAAGCATATATATTCATAGCAGGCTCTTTCCAGACTTCATCAAACACAGCCCTCATCAAGATCAGAAATTGAATCTTAGGGCTAGCTTTATATTCATGACTTAGCGAAGAATTTAAAACTTTATGTACCCAAATTTTTGTCACACAAGCAGATCACATGTTGTATTCCAGGTACTGTCCACTGAGTCTAATTTTAATATCTTCAGATTGAGTGATGCTTATATATTATGTAAATCCACCCAAGGTCACTCCCTATGAATATGTTTATGCCAATTATAATTTCTCTTCAGCTATGTTTTCTCACCTGTTCTATTCTCTGTGATTTCAAAAAAAACAAATTCACAGCAAAGTGACCTACTCTTGGAAGGAACACATAGGAAGATTTATTACCCTTCATTACTTTTATAATGTAATTTCACAAATCTTCCTTCTATAATAGTAAGAAAGCAAATCCTCAATGATTGTCACCAAAGATTCTTCCAGCAACATCACACAGAACACTTGAACTCATACTATGTAGCATATGAATATTGGAAGATGAGCATTAAATTTGATTGAAAATACATGATTAGTTCTTTAAATGTATTTAAACTCATTTAAATTAGGATTGATTAATTAAGTGTTGTTTGGGTTTTATCTATAATCTTCTTGGCAATAATCCTGTTTCCATAGTAACACAAACATTTTATCCTTATGCATGTGTGTGAAAGTATAATGACTTTTGTAATAAAGTTTACATATCATTTGCACGTAAATTTCATTTCTTATGAGAAGTCCAAGCTAGAGGTTTCGTTCCTTTAATTATTTATTGTTATCTTGCCACTAAATCCATAATTCACACTTCCTTTCAAATAATGAAAACTCAACAGCCATTGCTAACCACTTGCAAGATTTCTAAATCTACATGATGGTCAGATCTTTGAATTTCAACATGTAATATTGAGGAAAAGATAATGAAATACTTCACAGATGTCACCTGGATACAATCCATGTGTTTTATTAGCATAAATCCATTCATTCTTACCTAATCGGTATTCTTTTGTTCACTTGTTTCAAATAGTTAGCAGGTTAGCTGTGGTCAGTCAAAGTGAAGTAGAAAAGGGAAGCAGCTGAAACACTGCCTAGTTACCTATCCTGACCCAAAAAGGAGGGCCTTTGCTGTCAGTTGAGCTGCAAGCATATGTATTTTTTACTAAAACTCATTTTAATATCATTTTTTTTAAAAGGTAGTTTATAATCTGCTGTTAGGACAATGGTTGCCTTTGAGGTGCATGGTGCTTGGTAAGGGGCACACCTGGGGCTTCCAGGGAGTTGTAATGCTCTACATCTACATCTGGGGCATGAAAAAGCTGTACACTAATGATTTTTGACAATTTATATATGATGTTATTCTTCAATACAAAAGTTAAGAAATAACTTTCAATTTAAATACCACTCTGCCTAACATAGAAAATGTTGGGAATTTCATAAAACTATAATTATTACTTCAATTGATCCCACCACTTTTTATTTAAAACTAATGATTTTTTCCCTCTAGGAATTTGCAAATGTCTAAATCAAAATGTCTAAACAAATCAAGAAAGATAGCTTTAAGATGTGCCTTTAAAAATGATCTGCTTTTTTTGTTCTTAGGTTTATCTTCTTCATAGATGGTGTATACAGTGTAAAAGGGAAATATCTGAAAAAAAGTAGATGCATTGGAAAGTGTGGACAGTACTTTTCTAAATGTATGATAATTTTTTACCAAGTTTACCACCTTTCAAGAATATGAAAACCACCAGTATATTATATTTCAAAACTTATATCACATAATAAAGTGTAATAAAGCATTTTAAGTTGCAGAAACTTCAATTAATATATAAAAAATAATGCAACTGATATACATGGAAGAAGACTAGTGAGTTCTCACAAATTTTTCAGTCCTTTACATGATTTAACAATGAAAATCACCAGCTGTCTCTGCATAGTTGAAACGATGTCATGTTGAAGAGGGGCAGACCTACCCTCTTGCTTCCAAAGGGCATACTGAGGGTCAATGAGTAAAGGAAGAAGGAGGTGGTAACATTTGGGTATGGGCAGAAGGAGACTCAGCCTTAATTACATTAGTCTCACAAGAGGATCAGTCACTTTGGTGAGCAGAAAGGCCCCTCACCGTTGGAAATGTCCACCTGTGATAAGTGTTTATATTAGTTTCCTGTGGCTGCTCTAACAAATTACCACAGTTTAAAAGAATACAAATATAGTGTCTTACAATCCATAAAGTCAGAAGTCTTATGGGCTAAAATCAAGGTGTTAGTAGGGCTGTGATTTTTCTGGAGGCTCTATGGGAGAATCCATTTACACGTCTTTTCCACCTTCAAAAGGTTGCCTGCATTCCTTGGCTTGTGGCCACTTCCTCTGTCTTCAAAGCCAGCAGCATTGCATATTCAAAGCTCTCTTTGACTATGACACTTCTGCCTCCCTCTTATAAGGACCCTTGTGATTACACTGGATGTACACTCTCCTCAACATCCTTAATTTAGTCACATCTGCAAAGTCCTTTTTGCCACATAAAATAACAGATTCAAAGGTTTTGAAGATTATAATGTGGACATCTTTGAAAAGTGATTATTCTTCCTACCATAGTGATATATTAAAAAAATACATAGTGAGAGCCTAAACTAGATTGCTAAGGGCCCTTCCAATGTTTGTATTCTACAAATAAGGCAAAGAAATCAAATATCTGTTAACAACTGTAACAAACGTTTATTTGTGTTAAGAAACTGACTATACAATAAACCTGATCCTCTCCACTCCAGAGAGTATTACTCTCTGTCTGTATGTCCACTCAAGATGGCTGGATATTTTTGCCCAAATTCATTGTTTAGAAGTCCAAGCTCCTTTTGTGGACAGTGGCCATATCCTGATTGATTGATTCAAGAATGGAAAATGCTAACAAAACCTTGTTGGAAAGTGTGTGACTGATAAGTTCAGGCAATTGGAGAGTGTTGGCAGTTATGCAACCACCACCCTGGGGCTGCTCCAGGATGGTGCTTTCTCAAGAGCTACAGTGATCACTGATCAGGGAATTATTGTCTCTCTTTCAAAAGAAAGAAAAAAACAAAAGAGAGAGAGAGAAGAAAAGAGAGATAGAGGGAAGGAAGGTGGGGAGGGAGGGAGGGAGGAAGGAAAGAAAAAGATAGAAAAGGTGTAAGCACCACTGTTTTTCCTCCTTACTACACACTCCTAAATAGGAAGGGAATGATCAAGTTCCTATCTCGTAATTCATTTCTCAGAAGCTATCAAATATGTGCCAATGAAAAATATGGCTTAACTAACTCATGTACGAATTTCACCCATTTATATATAGCCAATCTTCAGTCTCTTGCGGCCTTTAACAAAAGATGTTCTAAAATGGTTACACGGAATAAGGCACTCTGCAATTTGGATTAATAGGAAGTATTAAATAATACTTGAAGCAACTGGCCAGATAATCTTGGCAAATATTAAAGTGAGAAGTATTACCATGAAAATGGTGACCACTTAATCCATCAGTAGAACAGTTTGCTTTCTAAAAGATTCTGACTAACAAACATGGGAAAAATTCTCCAAAGAAGAGTTTTATTCAAGGAGCTACCAGCAGGACCAAAGGGAACATATTTTTACCAATTAAATTTCTGTTGAAATCCTTTTGTTTTCTGTTGAAATCTATAATAAACCAGAAGCTGTGCTCAGCTTTGGGGATATAAGGATGACGGCAGACATGACCCCAAGGATCTTACATCTCCTGGTGAAATGGAGACCAATAAACAAATACAGTTCAGTGATAATCAAGGCAAGCAATGTCTTGATGTGATGGGAGCCTGCAAGAGAAGCACTTGACTCATGATAGGGAACTGAGTGTAGACTAACATGAGGACCCAATTCTTTAAGTTAAGTCTGAAGGAATATATAAACATGACCCAACAAATGTAGCAGAGGGAACAGCATGTGCAATGGCATAAAGGTCTTTAAACACTTGTCATAGTCAAGAACTCTGAGTAGTTCAGTATGGCTAGAGCATGGGATCAGGTGGAAGGATAAAGTTGAAGATGTGGGTAGAGGCTGGATCATGAAGACTCTTAGATACCACCCAAGGACTTTGAATATGTTCAGACAAGCTGAATGTAATTAATATGGGCACCTCTATGTCCCTTGACTTCACATTTAGTTGAAGGAAATCAACAGGGAGGGTCAGACTTAAGTGGAGCCTCTATCATTCGTAAAAGGGGTCCAATGGTTATTTTCTGTTTGGAATATGGTATTTATGTCATTCACAGAGAGGAAATGCATATAGCCTTTTCTTGCCAAGAAATATGTTAGGAAATATAATTATTCTTAGTTAAATGGAGATCTGGAAAGGACATATGTGGGTGGGGGTACTGAATGTATTTGTCTGTTGCTGGGGAGGTACATGGGACAACTGAAGTGCTGACTAATAGCTATGAGAAGGAGGGCAGGGGAAGAACACTGGTAGGTGGGTTCTGAATGGAGATATGGGAGGAGGCTCTATATTCTGAGCTAGAGATGAAAATTATGTGTGAGTGGTGAACAGAGAAGGAACTTGTATGCTTAGGTGGGGGAGCAAACAGAATGGGGTGGTTCTCACCATTTGCAAGGATTTGTGCCTCTGGAGTTAGAAGTATATGCCAACATTTACTCATGAACCAAAAAAAGAAATTAAAAAAATTGATAATCATGTTAATGAAAGGAATATGGATCAATGGCAAGAAGAAGATCAGGGAGGGAAAAGATTGTTTAGAAAAAAACAAACTGGCAGTATCCATTTCAAAATAAGTTATATCCTGCCTATTACACCCACACAAAAGTGAGATAAAATTTGCCAAAAGGAATTTGCCAATTGTCAAAGAAAAAAATTGGCAACCCTAATTATACTTGCTACAAGTGAACAAAATGAATACTCTTCATGAATCATTCTCAAAGCCGTCCAGGACCAAATCCTGAGTGGCATCCCTATATTAGGATATTCTATATTTTAATATTTATTTATAGCCTGACTTGGCTTTCCCAACAGATCTAAGTCATCTGAAAGAAACTTTATACATTAAAACAATAAAATGTAAATTTAAAAGAATGAGAACCATCGAAAATTAAATTAAAATAAGAGCTAGACTCTTGGAGGAGATAGGCAGGTGTGGGGAAACTTGTTCTGAAGGCCAACATCAACTCCCATCACTTTGTTAAGCCTCAGATTTGTCTTTGGGTTTCTTACTAGCCAAAGAAGAAAAGAAAAATAGTTAACTACATAGCTCCCTTTATCCATGAAGAAAAAATATATTATTCGTTTTTCAGAAGTATATGTTAGATTTTAGGTATCAAATTTGGATGAAAGAAGAGTTTAGTTCCATGCAGGTTATCAGAGGTCCATCTCAGGAAAAGTAAGATCACCAGGGAATATTTTAAAAAGTCTTTTCCATTTTAAATACTGCATAATTTTTTTTTTTGTATTTTTTGTCTTAAATAAGCTAACACTGTCTTAGTTACAACTGAGAATGTTGGCTAAGGTATGATGTAATTCATCTTGCCAGAAATTATTTTCAAGTCCAATAAGTACTTCCAATGCAAGAGAGACTATGGAACTTAGTGATTGGGATAATATTCCTATTATCATTACAACTATACTTCTTCAGGAAAATATATCAAATAGTTAATTTCTCTCTCCAGACGTTTCCACTAAGTAAACGTGATTTACAAAATCTATCTACAAAAGGCTGTCACCTGTCATCTTATAAGGATTACTTGAAAAATCATATTTTTTAAAGCCAAAAGACATTTTCAAGCAAAGTAGCATTTTTATTTCAATTTTGATTCAAAATATTTTCTACAAAATATTTATATATATACCAAAGAATTATGCTGACAATGTGTATTTTGAACAAACTAAGTTCACACCGAAATGTACTTCATAAAGTTGTTTGAAATATGCAGTACTCTTCTTGTTCATGGCTCCCAATATAGCCTTAAACCTACTGACATTTCAAGCTCTGTTAATACTTAACACAGGAAAAATATGTATCTTAATGCAAATACATTCTACAACAAAGATTTCACAGTTACAACTAAGTCTTTTTCTAACTACAGGTGATTAAGTTCTATGTAAATACCATCCCCATTTAGCCTACAGAAGATGCCAATATGCTTTATTTTTATTTTGTTTCCAAATCATGGGGCAGAAACCTAAAATAGTTTATCTTAATTGTATACCTAAAAGAAATAAATCAAGGAATTTGACACATCAATTTTTAATTACTAAACAAATGTAATACAACCTAATAAAAGTCACAAATTATACAGCACTCAAATACGCATTTGATTCTTCCAATGGAAATTTTCTGAATTCAGGTAAACACAAATTTAAGTTCTAGAAAGTTGACACTTTCGAAGGCATAAATGTCAACTACAAGTTTCTGAAATCAGTTAGTTGGGGGAGAGAAAAAAGGGTTGAAAAGGCAATGAGAAGAAAGGAGGTTGCTTAATACAATATCTGACACAAAGAAAACACGTATTATAAGAATTGGACTGAGTCTTCGTTATTGAAAATATCTAAAAGTTTCAGTATGAAAGGCAGTATTAGGTATTCATGAATCCAAGAAGAGAGGCAGGTGACTTCTCTATGGGAAAGCATATCCTCATAATTATATTTGGCACAGGAAAAGTGCATCAGTTTGAGAGCATTTTTGGATGTGTTTAACACGCACTTATTAAGCATAATGAAAATACATACAATTAAAGCTATAGGCATTAGAAAAAAGAACAAGGTTGTAACTGCACTCATTTAAGGAATTCTCTGAATAGATGCACTCTCAAGGTAGTCTTCTTTTGTGTGTGTGAGGAAGACCAGCCCTTAGCTAACATCTGTCACCAATCCTCCTCTTTTTGCTGAGGAAGACCGGCCCTGAGCTAACATCCGTGCCCATCTTCCTCTACTTTATATGGGACGCCACCACAGCATGGATGACAAGCAGTGCGTCGGTGGGCGCCCGGGATCCGAACCCGCGAACCCCGGGCTGCCAAGCGCTGACTAAACTGCTGCGCCACCGGGCGGCCCCTCAGGTAATCTTTTCTAGAACTTCTTTCATTTATAAATATGCACTTGTAATTTTTAAAAGGAAGTGTTATAGATGGTCCGGCCCGGTGGCATAGTGGTTGGGTTCAAGCACTCCACTTCGGTGGCCTGGGGTTCACAGGTTCAGATCCCTGGCCCGGACCTACACAGTGCTTATCAAGCCATGCTGTGGCGGTGTCTCACATATATAGTAGAGGAGGATGGGCACAGATGTTACCCCAGGGCCAATCTTCCTCAGCAAAAAGAGGAGGAGGAGGATAGGCAACAGGTGTTAACTCAAGGCTCATCTTCCTCACCGAAAAAAAAGGGAGATTTATAGGATTTTTCAGTCCATTTAAAATGCTTGCTTGTTTGTATGACATTCTATTAGGCATTCTATTCTATGCCTCATTCTATTACGCAGTTTAGTCATACCTAGAACTTAGAATAAGATCATTAAATAACAAAAAAATAACAACAACAAAATCCAAGGACCCTGATCTATTGCTCAGATGAAAATCCCAAGAATCTCCTTCACATCCAATGCTTCAGGGAAAGACAATAGGCATTTTCCAGAAACAGATATTCCTGGATGTCTAACTATGGTGCTCTCAGAAATAAGCACTTCTTAAGAACTATCATTCTATCTAAGCTTCAAAAGAGTGATAATAAGCTAAATATGTACCACAGATAAAATATGCAACTATAATTATTATTAACATTTAATCAATAGATACCCTGAATGATAGTCTTACTTTTAACCAGACACAGATTAAGTAAACTATAACAAACCACACTCGAATCTAAATTTGAGACAATATTTTACATTACATAAAATAACTAAGAATCTATTAAAATATTTTCTCAACACTATATGGAGGATATTACTAGTTTTATTAAATTCAAACACGGTGGTAGAACTTAGAAGTTCATGAAAAATGAATTCACGTATAGAATGTTTTCTTAATGAATACTTCAGCTATTGTAACAAAGTTTTACTGTTAACATATTTGATGGTAAGAGACTCTATAATGTAATATATAGGTAGCTTCTCATGCATGAGGACTGATAGCAATGTATGTATCTATATCTATGTGTATGAGTGTATATATATGTGTGTGTGTGTGTCTCACACTGATTTTTAAAGTCCTCATTCAGTCATATTATTTTAGAGTTGTGACAGGGTGGGGGATAAATATCCTAAAATGTGGGACAATGCAAATTTATTTGCTAAAATTAGAGACTTTTACCATTAAGCGCTATGCAATACTCTGTCATTTTTCTTTTCTTTAATCTATCCCTGGATTTAAGTAACATAAACTATCTCAAATCAATTATTCACATTCTAATTAGGATGAAAAGTAATATGCTATTTTTTCATACCAAGTCTCCAAAAAGAAGAGGGATGCAACAGATAAGACATTTGCCTGTTTTCACTTTGAAGACAGGAGTTGAATTTCACTCTAGGATTTTCAGTTTACTGATCTGTAAAAACTGTTTAGGGGCAAACTACTTTATATTTATTTCTCAAGTATCCCATTAAGTATTTACTACAAGAATTCCATATAATGATTCAATGTTTTCTAAATGAAATCTTTTGAAATAAAAATGTATATAAATATAATCATTCCTTTTTGTACTGTCAGTTTAATATCACATGTTCAGATTCTACAGACGTGATTTGAACATGACAAACATATATAACTACTTTAAATATATAACCGAAGAACTATAAGACATTGAAATGTTAAATTCATATTATCCAAGTGTATTTATATCAGAACTACAAAAGAAGGAACTCATAAAATCAAAAAGGAACTGTGCCTTTTTCCCATTTCTATAACACTGCAGCAAAATAGTCTCGTTCAATAATTATGTGCTATTTTTAAACAGCTCTATTAAAACAGAAAAATATAAATTAAAATAGAAATGAGGGACACAGATTAAAAGAGTGAGAACCAAAGTTGAAGTATTGTAGAACTAAGTGAGAGTGAATTAAATCAACGAATGGTATCCCAACCCATCGCCCCAGATAAACTGAGTCTCACCAAGTGGAAATAATTAAAGTTGTTGATGTAGAGGTCAATTTAAAACCATTCTGGGGACTAAATTTGAAAAAAAAGGTATTGTTAGAGTAGCTATTTATTTTAAGAAAAAATAAATGACTGTATCTTATGGATCTATGAATTTAATATTTATGCTGATGAGAAAAATCAATAAATTTATGTCAACCTGAAAGGAACTGGGGGGTGTGTATTGCTGAAAATAAAAAAGAAATTATGTGTAACCAGAGTTTTTAGTTTCACGCTTCACAACCCATTAGTAAAGAAGGAAAACATAAACTCTTCTAGACCAGGAAACTATTTCTTAAATGTTCAAGGGTCTAGGATCCAGAAGGTAGTGACCTATTTTAATTTAGGGAGAAAGACTAAGTGTTATGTAATGTGAAGGCAATTCTGACTTATCTTAACCACCTGCCTGTGACAGAGAGTGAATGAATGAACATCATTTTTTCACATTCTGCCCAGCTCATGTGAGAAACTATTCAGACCCTGAAAAACTCATCCAAATTCCCTAGTAAAATGTAAAAGAAGACAAAATAAACCAGGTTTGGGAAGTACATATACAGACTAATTTAGACTTTTTTTAAATGAAGCAAATGTAATTTAGGTACACTTGAATGTGTAAATATTAGAGAGAACAGTCAAGTGAGTCAAAGTGGAGTGCCTAGATACAGTAAACGAATTAGTATCTTAGGAAAAACCGGCCCAGTAATGAATAAGAGTAGCGTCCTGTGGGGTGAGTGCCTGGTCAGCCAGAAGAGCCGTGTGGATTACGGGCTGTCTCCTCACATCCACACTCACACATCCAGTCCCTGTGGGTCAGGGTCAGTCAGGCTCCTGGGAGATGAGGGACCACAGTGGGGGAGGGAGGATCCTTTTTGATCATGTGACAGATATTTCCTCGGCAAACTCTTTAAATTTAGGAAGATTAACACCATATTCTAACCAGCTTAAATAGAGCTAAACAATGTAGGAACTAGGAAGTAATTCTCCCTTTATCCTGTGAATTATTAAGGCACATATACTACAACACATTATCCACTTCAGACTTCCACAACCAGAGAGAGGGTTTTGGAAGACAGCCACAGAGATTATCAAAGGGTTGAAAATTAATTCGTATGAGAATGGTGGAACATGCTAGGTTTTTCAAGATGAAATGAGCTTAAAGAAGAATTTGAAGGATTTAAGTTTGCTGTAAGGAAGATTCTGACACTGTGAGTTGTTAAACATTAAGGTGGTTTGCTGAGACTGCGGAAACTCCAATCCTGGGAATCTTTAAAAATAGGGAGGATTCAGACCAGCTGCTCAGAGGATTGAATGTGGGCTTTATTTAACCAAATCTCCCCAAGACCCTTCTAACCCTATGAATTTAAGTGTAAGTGCCAATATAAACAGTATATGCCACTGAACACTTCTAATTTAGTACCATAGAGTTGGGAGGGGGGTTGCAATGACCCCATAAGTATGAGAGCCAATACTTTGTCATAATTAGGAATTCCAGGGATATCACTGGATACTTTTGCACTTTCTGATTTTAGATTTCTCATGCAAATCACATATAGCAATTAATGAAAGGTTTTTATAATATATTGCAGTTTTGAATAATTCATGCTAATGAAACATTAAACCATGATGGAAAGTACCAAAGTAATAAATAAACAAAAATCAGGTAACTTAAGTTTTCCCTCTTTATATCATACAGACTTAAAATACTGGTTTTTACATTAAACTCGAAAAGTTGACCTTTAAATTTAAATGCTTAGTCACTTATTAATAACCCAAAACTTTTTAAAGTATATCATAACATACATATTTATATTTTTTGAAACACACTTGAATCCTTAAAACATTAGTGTATAGTATGTACCGAGGAATGAATTAATAAGATATTGAAGTCATAGATTCTGGACAAAGTCATTTTATAAAAAAAAATACATGAATAAATCAAATAGTAAACTAAGTTGAATTGTTTACTAAGTTAAATAGCAATCACTCAAATTGCATGTAAATACATTTGTGTATACTACAACAAACTATCCGATTCATATTTGCACAAAGAACTCTTTGGCTTTCCTTAAAGAACCTAACCAGTTAAGCATTAGATTTAATCAAGTTTCGGCATCCAGCACCTTTCTTTTTGCCAGGACCCTGATGCAAATTCTTTAAAGAATTTATTTTCTTATAAAGTAACAGCAGCATTATTAAACTAATCCCAACTGATGACTTCACAAAGCATGGTTATAAAGTGCCACTCAAACTTTCCACATTGCCCAAATCAGCAGACTCCTAACTTGACATAGCACCCAGGAGCTACCGTCACAGCCCGCAGATAACTGCATTCTGTAAATATTTGCATCCGTAGCACTATAGATGCTAATGACGGTGTTGAAAATACACATGCAAACACACACCCCTCACTGTGTAACAGTCTGTCAATAAATTGTATAAACAGACACAATATACCTACGGGAAAGGTAGACACCCACCACCCACTCACTGTACCAGGACAATACCTCTTTTTGTCTATATTGATTTTGAACGTGTGTGTGTGTGTGTTTGTGTGTGTGTTTGTGTGTGTGTGTGTGTGTGTTTTTGTGTGTGTGTGTGCAGGTTACCGGAGAGGGAGATCCGTTCTTGCAGAGGGGGCCTCTGAAGACTCCTTTAATGCTCCGGTAGTGCCCATTGCTGAGATGTCTCGAACTGATGACCAGGTAACAAGCCATGTGGGTCCGGAAGGGAGGTGCAGAGTCTCAACTCCTCACCAGGCGTCCAGCCCTGATATGCGGGCTGGTTTCTCAGCAGCAACAGTGACTGCTACCTCCCGAGAAGAAGCGGCCAGCAGTAAACAGGAGACTCGGCGGCCGCGCGTCCCCGCTCCTCGCCCCGCGCGGGGCTCCTGCTGCCGGCAGCGGCTGCTCTGACGGCGCCGGCGGCGGCAGCCACAGAGCACTTAGGGGACTCGGCGAGCCAGTCCACATGCTGCTCTGACGAGGTGGCTGCTCAACCGCGGGCAGGCGATATATATTTCTAAGGACAACTTCCTGGGTCCGCTAGGGAATCAGGAACCCCCCTCCCCTTTCCTCCCGCCCCCCGCCTTCGCACCAAGTGCACTCCCCGAGGATGCTCAGGCGGGGGGCCCCAGGGTCTGGCCGGGGATGTGGGCTGCGGCGCCGGGGATTCAGCAGCAGCAGCCTGTGCGGGGAGCGTAGTGGGGAGTCCTAGGGAGCGCCAGATCGCTGCCCCGCGCTGCAGCGGCGGGGGAGGAGGCGACGTTCGGGCTGGGGTGAGGACAGGGAGTTGGAGACGCGGCGACTTGTGAGCGGGAGCTGTTAGCGCCGCCGCTCGGAGCCGTAGGCTCCAGGCCGCCCGGGAGGAGAGGGACGCGCCGGGCTGCCGGGCGAGGGGGTGGCAGCTGTCGTGGCAGCAGCGGGAGGCTCTCGCGGCTGCGGGACGCGCTGCTCCAGCTTGCTGCCATCAGTCGCCCAAGCCCCGCGGTCCTTCTGCCCTGTCTCTGGGCCAACTTTGCACGGTGTTTGGGGGCGGGGGCCCGGGATGACTGGGGAGGGCCGCGTGGAGGAGATGAGCAGGAGGAGAGCGTTTTCTTGACTGTTTCGCTGTCTGCTCGCCTTCAGCATTTCTTCAGCGCTCAGGCTGACGGCGGCGTTGCCAGAAGCAACAGCTCCGCAGCCGGCCGTAAGGATGAGCTGCGCAGACCCAAATAGGGCGGAGAGATTAGAAGCGCTATGGTAGGTAATGGATGGAGGAGGAAATAAGTTTCAGATAGAAAACTTATAGAAGGAATAGAAATGAAACATGCATGTATGTGTGTGTGTGTGCGTGTGTGTGTGTCCAGAGTTATAAAAATTCACTTGCAACTCTTTGTATCCGTAAAGAGGCAAATATTTTTGGTCTGTAGAGGACGTCGTGTCTTCACAACCCCCAAACACCACCCCTCAGAGTATTTTTTAACGGACTTTTTATCATTTACTGTAAATAAAGCCACCAGGGAGCGAGCCACACTGAGAATAAAAGACTTGTGCAGAAATGTGCTCTGAAAAGAGAAGGAAGCCTTCCAGAGTCAGGAGATAGTATGGCCTCTCCTCCACCCCACGGATGACCTAAGGAGGTTTTGTAATCCCTCTCACCTCACCTCTCCCCGACTACGCTGGGGAGAAGATGAAGAGTCTCCTCCTTTTGCCTTAGCACTGGAATTAATTGCAAAGTTAAGGCTAATGCTCCCAAGTCCTCTCCCCAGTGTTCTTCGTTTCTGTCTCCCACAATGCCCCCTACACATCGTAATTGAGATTAAGGACCTCTCACAAATGACAGAAACAGGCAAAAGAAAACAGGTAATTTAATTTTTCCTATGCAGGCAACTCATAAAACTCTTAGGCAAAAAATATTCCAATTGATATAACTTTTGTAACTAGTCAATAAAGGCTTGACTTTTTATTTACATTATTACAATAACTTATATCCTTAATATTTTAAGAAACACAAATGTATTTCTCATTTTCAAGGTTTTAGATAGTCTTTTGCAAGTGTTTTTAAAGTGTTTATATACTAGAAAGCATCTTAGTTTATAAGGTGAAAATGCCAATTCCTTGCAAACTTCAAGTTGAGAATTACTGAAACTGAGATAGTACAATGTAAATCTTGTAGGCATTGTTTAATTATTTTGCAACTATCTTGTTGGTAAAAATTTTTGAAATAAATTATAGAGCAGTGACAATAGATACAACACATCCACTTTTTCTTTTCTATTAAGATGTGATATGTTTAACAATGTTGTGTTTATTCAACTTAGAACTGTGAAATGTTTCATGAAGCTGAGAGTAATATTACTCATGTATAGTAGACATTAGATATATTCTGTACAAAGAAAACAATTTGCCAATAGTATTTGCCAATAGTGAAATTTCAAAATCAAGTGAAAGCTTTGCCAAAAATTGATTAAAATGGAATTTTAAAAGGAGATAGAGTGGCTCAGTCCATAACTACTATTTCACTCGTCATAAATGTAAGTAGCAAACAGTACTGAGGACCTAAGTGTAAGCATCCTAGAATGGACTAGAAAAATGAATGCCACATGCTGTGAATAACAGTTCCATGGATACTATGCCTTCTTCATTAAGCAAATATAATTCTTAATAATGCTTAATTATTTTTAAGAATCAGGTATACTTTTCTAAAATGAAAGGACTGACTTAACCAATCAAACAGTATACAATTCAAATATATCATCCTATTGTATTATTATTGTTTTTTATTCAGAGTATTTGTTAGCTATCCTGACATTCTTGTTCATTTGACTATTATCCTATGTGCATTTGAGTTTTCCCATAGAAAACAAAGCAATCCCTTTTTGAAGTAATGTTTCAAATACTATAGTAATTTTTCTAAGTTTCTTTGAAATTATTTAATCTTTGAGGTCTTTCTTCTTTAGAAATGAATGATACCAATTCTGTTAACTTACCATGTTTTAAATCAATTACGGTTGTTCTTTTCTTTGCTTTCTAATTTTTTGCCATCCATCTTAAATATTGAGGCAAAAATTGGTGCATTTGTTTCTCTCAGCCAATGTTAAGAATAGTTTTTAAAACAAAGAAAGAAATCTTTTCCTTGCCAGATTGTGATTGATATCTATCAGTGTGATGTCATCATATTTGACAACTCCCATCACTACTGGCCTATATTTTAGGTGTGGTCTTCCCAATCTAAACCACAGAAATATGTGTTTTTATTTGCAGAGTTGCTATGGACACAAAGTTGTTCAGTTGTATTAACTCCTCTCTTTACTAAAGGAGATATTTTCTTTCCAACCCCAGTAATTAAAAATTTTCAGAGCAAGTGAAAGTAAGGTAAAACACTTTAAAATAAGCCTACACTAAATGAGTCTTAGATGCAGGTCAAATTCTACTACAACAAACATTATGAAAAGCAAATATCGTGTGCAATTTTACAAAGCCCATTTATTTAAGGTGATATTTGACCTGATGTGTTTTCATTCCATGGAAGGGGATGTGAATGGCAAAGGGCGTGGATTTCAGCCTATAACTATTTTGACATTTCCAGATTTATGACTGTCATAGATGACTGACATAGTGAGAAATCCTCTCTTCCATTACCTTTATCAACACGTCCAAAATCGATCCCCTTATCCCCATATACACTACCCAACCTTAGTCCAAACCATCATCACCTCCTGCTAGGACTATTGCAGTATCCTCCTAACTAATCTCCTTGCTTCTAGTGTTGCCTCCATATACAATTTATTCTCTATATCCAACAGCCAGAGTGATATTTTTAAAACATAGATCACATCTTAATACTTCCCTATTAAACCATTTAATGATTTCATCACACTTAGAATAAAATCCCAACTATATGCTGTTTAAAAATCCCTGCTTACTCCAATCCTTGCCTTCTTCTACTGCATTCCCCTCTCCTCGGCTCCTCACCATGTTCCTCAGGCACATTCAGCTCTTCTCCACTGGAGAGTCTCTGTTCCAGCTGTTTCTTCTACTGGAAATGCTCTTATCTGAGCTTCCCAAGAGTAACCTCCTCTTGGTCACATTTAAAGGTTGTCTGTTCAGAGAGGCCCTTCCTGACTGCCCAAGCTAATGGAGCTATCTAGGATCTCTCTACCACAGGAAACTTTTTTTTTAAGTAAATTGATTGATTTCATTTTTAGAGAAGTTTCAGGTTTATAGAAAAATTGAGCCAAAAGTATAAAGGTTCCTATATATCCCTCACCACCCCTCCCTAACACACAGTTTTCCCTATTAACATCTTGCTTTTGTGTGGTACATTTGTTACAATTGAGGAGTCAATATTGATATAGTATTATTAACTACAGGCCATATTTTATATTAGGGTTCACTCTTTGTGTTGTATATTCTATGGGTTTTGACAAATGTATACAAATGTATGTCCACCATCACAGTATTATACAGAATAGCTGCACTGCTTTAAAAATCACCTGTGCTCCATTATTCATCCTTCCTTCTATCCCCCCGATTCCCTGGCAAACACTGATCTTTTTACTGTCTACCTATTTTTGCCTTTTCAAGAATTTCATATAGTTTATTTATTTATTTTTGTGAGGAAGACCAGCCCTGAGCTAACATCTGTTGCTAATCCTCCTCTTTTTGCTGAGAAAGACTGACCCTGGGCTAACATCCGTGTCCATCTTCCTCTACTTTATATGGGACGCCACCACAGCACGGCTGACAAGCAGTGCGTCGGCAGGCACCCGGGATCCGAACCGGCGATCCCCAGGCTGCCAAGCGCAAACTAAACCGCTGCGCCACCGGGCTGGCCCTAGAATTTCATATAGTTTAAATTATGCAGTCTACAGCTTTTTCAGATTGACTTCTTTCATTTACAATATGCATTTTAAGTTTCCTACGTGTCTCTTAGTGGCTTGCTATCTCATTTATTTTTATTGCTGGAATAATAGAATATTTTAACAGTATTCCATTATGTTATAGGTTGAATTATGCCTCCCTCCCCCCAAAAATATTGAAATCCTCACCCCCTGTGAATGCTACCTTACTTGGAAATAGGGTCTTTGCAGATGATTGAGTTAAGATGAGGTCATTAGGGTGGGCCCTAATGCAATATATCTGCACCCTTAAACAAGGGGGAAATTTGGACACAGAGACAGAGGTACAGGGAGAATGCCATATGAAGATTGGAGTTATGCTGCCACAGTCCAAGGAAGGCAAAAGATTACCAGCACAGCACCAACCAGGAGAGAGACATGGAACAGATTCACCCTCACAGTCCTCAGAAGGAACCGGTTCTGCCGACACCCTAATTTCAGACTTCTAGATCCTTGAATCATGTAACAATTAATTTCTGTTGTTGAAGCAGCCCAATTTGTGGTACTTTCTTACAGCAACTGTAGGAACCTAATAAAATTGTGTGGATGTACCACAGTTTATTTATCCATTCATCTATTGAAGGACATCTTGGTTGCTTACAAGGTTTGGCAATTAGGAATAAAGCTGCTTTATACATTCATGAGCAGGCTTTTGTGTGGACATAAGTTTTCAAGTCATTTGGATAAATACCAAGGAATGTAATTGCTGGATCATATGTTTAGTTTTGTAAGAAACTGGCAAACTGTCTTCCAGAGTGGCTGTGCCATCTAGCACTCCCACCAACAATGGATGATAGTTTCTGTTGCTGCACATCCTCACCAGCATTTGGTGTTGTCAGTGTTTTGAATTTCAGCCATTCTAATAGGTGTGTAGTGGTATCTCACTGTTGTTTCAATTTGCACTTCCTTAATGACATGTGATGTTGAGCATCTTTTCATGACCTGATTTGCCATCTGTATATCTTCTTTGGTGAGGTGTCTGTTCGTATCATTTGCCCATTTTTAAATTGTTACTTATTTTCTTATTGTTACATTTTCAGAGTTCTTCATATATTTTGGATACCACTCCTTTATCAGATGTGTTTTGAAGATATTTTTTCCAAATACGTGGCTTGTCTTTTCATTTCTTAACAGTGTCTTACAGAGTAGAAGTTTTTAATTGTAATTTAGTCTAGTTTATCATTTTTTTCTTTCATGGATTGTGCTTTCAGTGTTGTACCTAAAAAGTAACCACCAAACCTAAGGTCACATAGATTTTCTTCTATGTTATCTTCTAGGAGTTTTATGGTTTTACACTTTACATTGAGGTCCATGGTCCATTTTTAGTTGATTTCTGTGAAAGGTGTAAGGTCTGTGTCTACATTCATTTTTTTGCCTGTGGATGTCCATTTGTTCCAGCACATTTGTTGAAAAGTTTATCCTCTGTCCATTGAATTACCTTTATTCCTTTGTCAAAGATCAGTTGATTGTATTTGTGTGGGTCTATTTCTAGGCTCCATAGTCTGTTCCATTGATCTATTTCTCTGTTCTTTCACCAATACTACACTGTTGTGAGTACTGTAAGAACCTATTTTTTACCACTTTAAACTATCAGATATTTTAATATTTTTCTTATGTATTTATGTATTGACTTTCTCATTCTTGAATGACAACTATAAAGGCAGAGAACTTCTCCATTTTGTTCACTTCTGTAATCCTAACACCAAAAGCAACACCTCACTAATGCAGAAGTTCTTAATTGCTATTTGGGAAGTGAATGAATAAGTGTTTTCTATTTTAACCTACTAATAACACAGTTAACTTATTTCTGTATGATTATATGTGTTTGTGTGTACACACATCTGTTATGAGAAATCCTGAAATTTGGGTTGCAATATTTTAGTTTTTTCAGGTCTGCATCCTAAGAAACATTTGGTCAAGTTCCACAAATTCCTCTACTTTAACTAAAATAATTCCACTATTATAAACACTATAAAGCATCCCAAATTTGATGCCTTATATTCTGATTCTTGAAAAATGAACTATTGTAAAAACTAAATACTCAATGGCACTAAAGTCTTTATTATTTTGTGGCCAGAGATGTGGCACTGTTAAGTACATGATACCCAAAAGTGACATTTGTTATCCCTTAAACTGATTAAGCACTTCAAGGCAAAAGAGGTCTGGTTAGCAGAATGCAGACTTTAACAATGGAGATGATCTTAGAGCAGCATCCCACACTGGGTGCCTATAGGACAAGGCTGGTAATGTGCACCTGTGAATTACGTTGGTGTAGGAAACAACAGGGACCATGGGGAGCATCTCACGTGGGCAGCTACCATCGACTCTCAGGTATATGAGATCTCAAGCAGGATGCTGCAGAATCTTCATAGCATTTTAAGGGAAATCAGAAATCCATACTTTTGTATAAAATCACCTAGTATTTACATATGGGTAACTAAGAGAGTGTATTTTTTTTCATACCGTGGGAATTTTCAACAAAAACACCATATTATGAGTGAAAAGGCAAATTGCACTGGGAGAAGATACAGACAATATAGAGATACAATAAAGAATTTGTATATACAGAACTCCTACAAATCAATAATAATGAATTAAAAATTAAGGGACTTCAAAGGCACTTCACTAAGGAGTATATTGACATAGTAAATAAACATAAGAAAAGATGCTCAATACAATTTCTCATCAGAGAAATGCAAATTAAAACAGCAATGACATATCATGACACACCGTCAAGAATGACTAAAATTTCAAAAACCAAAGCACAAAATCATGCCAAGGATCTGGATTCTCAGACACTGCTGGTAGGAGTTTAGACTGAAAAAACCCATTTGCGAAACTATTTGGCAATATCTACTCAAGCTAAACTTATATTTATTCCATGACCCAGCAATCTTATTCTTAGGTAAACACCAAAGAGAAACAAATACTTATATCCACCAAAGACACATACAGGAATATTTACAACTGCATTATTCCTAAGAGCCAAAAATTGGAACAATGCAAATGTCCATCACCAAGAGAGTGGATAAATAAAATGTAACATACTCATTAGTTGGAATATTACACTGCAATATAAAAGTAAAAGTGACTGCTATGTGTAATAACATTGATCAATATCACAGGCATAAAAATGAGCAAAAGAATTGAGAGGCAAACTTCTAGAAACTGTATGATTCCATTTATATAAAATTTGAGAATAGGCAGAACTAATCTATGATTATGGAACTCAGAATAGTGGTTATTTCTTGGATGGGGTATATTGACTGAGAATGGATATCAGAGAGACTTCTTGAGTCTTGTGAACACTCTATATCTTGATCTGGGCAGTGGTTATGTGTGTGTAAAAATTCTTTGAGTTGTACACTGAAGATTGAATGAGATACTAGTATGCATCCACCAGAATGACTAAAATTAAAGAGACTCACAGTACCAAGTATTGGCAATAATAAGGAAAAATTGTAACTTTAATATATTATGTACTGAAATTCATACAATGCTAGAAACCTGTTGGCAACATCTCCTAGAGCTGAGTATTCACATAACCTATGACCCAGCAATGCCATGCCACGAGTACATGTGTGATCACCAAAATACACATACAAGGATGTTTATTGAAGAATTATTCATAATAGCCCCAAAATGAAAACAACTCAAATGTTCATCAACTGTAGAATGGATAAAAATTGTGATACATTCATACAGTGGAATATTATATAGCAATAAAAACAAACAGCTACATAAAAGAAAATGGATGAATCTCACAGGCGTCCCATTGAACAAAAGAAGCCAGACACAAAGAAGTATATAACGCATGATTCTATTTATATAAAATTCAAAAACTAGTCTATGATGTTGGAAGTCAGGTTAGTGGTTACCTTTAGAGGATAGTAAAGGAAGGGGAACAAAGGTTGATTCTGGAGGGCAAATAATACTCATCATATGATTTGCTCATATCCTTAATGTCTGTTACAAAATCAATTTTTAAAGTACATTTAAAAAAATTAACCCCTTCATTTTACAGTTGAAGGAAGTAGGGCCCAGGGAAGCTCAAAAATATTCAAGTCACACAAATCAGAAATAGAGCCAGCCTCCCACTGCCTGGCTCTCCGGTGGGTTGGTTTATTTGTTTGTTTCCTGGGGTTTTCTTTCCCATGACCAATCTAAGTTAGTTAGTTAGTTAGTTAGTTTATGTCATCTCCTGCCACAAGCAAAGAGATGGAAGATCAGTACACTGGTCATCATTTGATACAAGTAAGGAAGAAAAGCTTAAAGTCCTATACACTTTTCTGGTCCATGCACAGAGTAATGGTCCAAACCAGTGCTGTGGTCCCTGGGGCTGGGTAGTGGTACTGGTTCTCTCTATTCACCTTCATTGCCAGTAGAAAGCAGATTCACATGAGGGTTATGACTAGAGTATGGTTACCATCTCCCCAGAAAAGGGGCTGGGACCCGATGTGGAGATAGGCGTAGGTGATGAACTCGATGTCTCGTGCTCTTCAGGAAAGTGTTCATCATGCTCACTCCTAGCCCAGGAAGCAGGATGGAGTAGGTGAGGGCCTTCAGTCTGAGCCCTCCTCACTGTGGGCACCACTGGACACAGGCCACCCTAGCTGTGACTGGACAGAGCTAGCAGCCCAGAAACCCAGGACCCAGCTGCTGCCCCCACAGTGACCTGAACCACCACAGAGCCAAGAAATGAGGCAGGTTTGCGTTTTCTAACTTCATCAAATGTGTATGTAAAAGTGACCACAAATATATTGTGATTCTGTCTTTCATTAAAATAAATTATCATGATAGTGTGATTATGAAAACTATAAAAGTTTTTAAATAGATTCGTCAAACAAAATACTTTTGAGAAAGTCTTCAGAAACTCTACAAATTTGAATATAGTTTTTTGTTTCCCAAACACTTCTTCATCTCGTTTCTTTCATTCTAAATTGCCTTATTGGTTTACTAATTGCATCCCTCTTCTCATGTTGGCCTTTTTCCATTTTTATAGGTCTGTACCATTTTACCCTAATATTTAACTGAACAGAGGATTAAAGTGTTGAAATAAGAAAGAGCTATATTTTTCTATTGCCTAATATCTAACTCAGTTTATGTCTCCAAATACATCTATTTGTTCTTCATGTTTGCCTCTAATTAGCACCTGATTCTAACTCAAACTACAACCACACGGAACTGGTCAGCCCATGGCCAGGCTGTGCTCAAATGAGAAGTCTGTGAGTTACTGTGTGCCTGACTCCAAGTTCCCCCAGCTGCATGGACCTATTTACCAATTTCTCTTTTTTCTAGATCTTAACTGCTAGCGAAATTTTCTACTAAAGGTAGCTAATATTTCAAATCAGTTTCTTACAGTTACATTTTATCTGCAGAGGCTTAGGAAGTCATGGTAAACAGATGAAGACCTTTCGTATTTTCAGAGAGGTAAATCTAAAAGTAAGTACAAGCTCCTGGATGTGAAGTCCCATGTGCTTAAGGTATTCTGAGAATGAAAGAAAGAGAGAAAGAGAAGAGAAGAGGAGAAGAGGAGAGCGAGGGAGGGAGAGAGTCCGAGAGAGCATTCTTTTTTTAGCAGCATCTTTAAAATCCTTATGATAGTGATGTTTCCCCCTGAAATAAACACAACAGAGTTAAAAATGGGTTGACAGTTACTAAAGGGTGCTGTGGCTCTTGAAACAGAAGGTGTACTATTTCGAGTACTGCCTCCTAGTGGATCAAATTAACAAAGACAGGGATGATGATTTAATCAAAGTCAAGAAAACAATTTAGGATAAGGTTCCCTCAGACATAGATTCAATAACTAATTTTGCAAAAAGACATCAGGAAGTCAGACAGCTAAATTTATACTGTGAACTATGAGAATGCAGGGCAAACGACAAGAAATCAAACTAACCTTATGGATTTATTTTAAAAGTATTTTCCAAGGTATGCCTTCAAGTAAAAAACAAGTTTCAGTTCAATGGTCTGGATTAATTAAAACTACATCATAGAGAAACTATTGATACTGACTAATGTTGCCCTGAGTCATCAAGAGAAAGACACAAGACTCCCTACAATAATTCAGAGATACACTACCAATCAAATAAGACCTATCCATAAATCTCCAATTTCAGAGCACCCAATCCCATTCCACACTCGCCCCTCTCCTCAAGGAAGAGTCCCCAAGGCACAGGAGGTGGAAGAAAGACCTCAGATGACAGAATCATAAAGGAAGAGAAACAGGAATCCCGGCCGTTTACACAGCATTTTGGTGTTCTCATTTCACTGTTTGCAAAGTCATGGTGCCAGTTTGACAAAACTGTGGAGAGAGAAGAGAGCTTTGCTGCCAGCAAATGCCAAGAAATGTGGCCACCACCATGTCTACCGGCATTCAGCATCCCAGTAGGGTCTGGGAGAATGGTAACATAAGCCTTTGTAGCTGAGACCCTCTTCTGCTTTTCCTGGAACTTCGCCATGTCACATTCAATGGCAAGAACCATTCATGTAAACACAAAGGGCCTTTTCCACACTTTACTGTTTCTGATTTCCAGATGCCACACTTTCAAAATACAACTTTATTGTATATACTCTTCAAATTTAAAGTGAATCTCAACATACTTGAAATATTATAAAATCTGTTCTCATCACTTTGAAGATGATACAAGGCATACAGATTATTTTTTTTTTTGCAAGGAAGACTAGCCCTGAGCTAACATCCGCTGCCAATCTCCCTCTTTTTTTGCTGAGGAAGACTGACCCTGGGCTAACATCTGCGCCCATCTTCCCCTACCTTATATGGGACACCACCGCAGCATAGCTTGACCAGCAGTGTGTCAGTCTGCACCCGGGATCTGAACCTGCAAACCCCAGGCCGCTGCAGCGGAGCACGCAAATTTAACCACTACAAGCCGGCCCCAAGGCATATAGGTTCTTAAGACCAGTAGACAGAAAATTTCCTTTTTTTCTTCCTCTCAATCCTACTCTACATATTGAACAAAAGAACAATACCCAAAACTCACTATCAGCATAAATTGAGGGAAGTTTGGAGGGAAGAAATATTTATGGAGTAGCATCCACATGCCAGGTACTTTACATTCATTATGCCATCTCATCTCTGCAACATTTGCTTTAATGTAGGTAAAATAACTGAAGCTCAGAGAATTTAAAGTCTATATCTAAGGTCACAGAGCTAAGCGGTAGAGCTAAAATGCATGGACATCTGACTCAAAGCCTAGAATCTTTTTTGTGTGTGTGAGGAAGACTGGCCCCAACGTAACATCGATTGCCAATCTTCCTCTTTTTGCTGGGGAAGATGGGCCCTGAGGTAACATCTGTGCCCATCTTCCTCCATTTTGTATGTGGGATGCCGCCACAGCATGGCTTGAGGAGCAGTGGGCCGGTCCACACCCGGATCGAACCCATGAACCCCAGGCCACTGAAGCAGAACACGTGAACTTAACCACTATGCCACTGGCCAGGCCCTCAAAGCCTAGACTCTTTACCTCACGTTGTCTTTTATCCTGTATCATCCAGCCTCCTTCAATGATCAAAGGATAAGCCACAGGGGCTCCTACTTTCATCAACCTTAAAATCCTTTAAAGGAAAAACAGCAAATATGGATATTTTAACTAAATTAGAGACATTAGAACCAAATGTAATGCATGATTCTGGACTGGATGCTACATTTTTAAAAATCTGTAAAGGATATTTGGGAATAATTAGAGAAATTTGACTTGGAATAATATTAGATAATATTGTTGCATCAAGTTAAAATATCTTGGGTGGTACTAAGGTTATGCAGGAGGATGTTTTTGGAGGAGCAAGTTGAATTATTTAGGGGTGAAATGCCAAAATCTCTGTAACTTCTTTGCAAATAATTCGGAAGAAAAATGTGTGTGTGTGTTTATGAATATATAGAGAGACAAAGCAAAAGGTGTAAAATGTTAATCATCACTGAATCTAGGTGAAGTATATAAGGGTACTTATATTTTTTGTTGGTGGGGGGGAATATGAGGTTATGTTACGTAGCTTGCCATTGCAACAGAATTCGCATATTTTCTAAAAGGAAGAAAACTGCAGAAGTTGCAGTTAAAATCAAGTCATGTGACCAGTAAGATAATCATGACAGTCTCACCCTTGATAATTTCTCTTTTTGAACTTTAAGGACAAGAAAGTATAGAAGAAAGAATAACATATATTTTTTGCAGATGACTGAAGTTTTGAGATTAAATGTAACTGATAATCTTAATACAAGGGAGTCTGGTTACAGCGTTTGGTTACAGGCAGGACAGCTACATAATTTGCAGGGCCCAGGGCAAAATAAAAAGGAGAAACCTCTTGTTCAAATATTAAGAATTTCAGGGACGCAATATCAGAACATTAAACCAAATGTGAGTTCCTTCATGGTGGGGGACCCTGTGTGACCACACAAGTCACATGCCCAGGAAGCCTTTCCTTATTACAAGTAAAAATGCTGAATATGTCACAGTTTTCTTCCCATATTATAAAAAATCCATAGTCACTCAGCCAGAATAAAGATTGTATTGAACCACCTTACCTGTGTCAGCAACCATAGTTGAAATAAATGAGCTCTACAATGCATTCATTCTGTGTATGTTCCATAATTTTGATAATATTCTTTTGCATTAATAGTATTTATTATATTTTGCTTTCCAAATATAAACTCATATACTAATCATTCACATCACATGACCCAGGGCTTTTATATCTTAGATTATATGAAAGGTATATAAAAACAATTACACCACCAGCCACATAAAAAGTCCTGTGTGAGTTGTAAAAGAGATCTGGTCTTCTCAAAATTTTCCATGCTTTCAAAGGAAAGGAAACTGAGAATGTAATCTAGCAATTTAATAATAATAACATACCAGAAAACATGAGTTTTTACTATATTTATTTTCACATTTTCAATTATTTATAAATGAGTTGGTTTGTAACGTTTGCATTTGTGCTGTCAAATTGTGCTGAACTAGTTATTTGCCTCATGACTGTGCAGTTACTAGAAAGAAGTGGAACTGTGAGCTTTTGCCTAGAAAACTCATGCCTGGAGTAAACCAATCAAACTAATAAGCACTGGCTAATAAGTTTATCTCATTACCATTTCACATAGTTGTTTTATGTCACAAAATTTCAATGAATTGGTTTTTTGTTGTTGAAATGCTTATCCTATAAAATGTTCTTTTATTGGAATAATTTTTCATCTCCTACCTGTAAGACTATTTCTTTAGCTATCATTAATCATGCTTCATGCAAATCAACTGAACAGGCAAACTGCCAACACAAAAAGTTCCTAATGAAAATTTAAATCTTTATTTTTTCATAAAATACTTTCATTATGAATTAGATCATATTTGTTATAAGGCATAATATCTAATTAACTTACATATATAAATATAATTCCATTTCTCCAAAAAAAGCTTCATTTTCCGATTTCCTGCAGTAGTGAAAGTTTCATTTTAACACTTGAGCTTTGTAAGACATTGTATCTAATCTTCTTGAAGGTTCCTAGACTTCCATATTAAAGGAATTGCAGAATATAAGACCAATGCAGCTTTCAGGGATGATGGGCACACATCTGGTGATATTTCAAGTAAGGCAAATCCCTGCAACAGATACTGTATGTGAATTTGAATTTTAAAAAAAGGGGAGGCCTTCATATATTATCATTTATTTTAATTTTATTTTAAGCCATAAGTAATCACATGTTTCTTAGTTCTCATTAAAAAATACCTATTTTTCAGGGCTGGCCCCGTGGTGTAGTGGTTGGGTTCCATGCTCTGCTTCAGCAGCCTGGGTTCGCAGGTTCAGATACCAGGTGAGGACCTACACCACTCGTCAGCCATGCTGTGATGGCAACCCACATACAAATTAGAGGAAAACTGGCACAGATGTTAGCTTGGGGCTAATCTTCCCCAAGCCAAAAAAAAAAAAGAAAAAAGAAGACAAAGATAGGCAGCAGATGTTAGCTCAGGGCTGGTCTTCCCCACCAAAAAAAAGAAAAAAATAGTAAATAAAAAATGTTAAAATATTGAAAAGGTTTGTTACATGTTAAGGTTAAGGACAGTATACAGTTGTAAGTACATCATGATTATAAGTATGCATTTTTACATATATATGTATATACAAAAACACAGACACAAACATAGATTATAAAAGCATTTGTTTAAATATATACAAATTTTTAAGTATTTGAAATTATAAATAATTTTCCCATATTTTAAAATGTTACATTATTTTAACCATTTTTAATGGATTGGGGTCTTTTTGTGTGTGTGTGAGGAAGACCAGCCCTGAGCTAACATCCGTTGCCAATCCTCCTCTTTTTGCTGAGGAAGACTGGCCCTGGGCTAACATCCATGCCCATCTTCCTCTACTTTATATGGGACGCCGCCACGGCATGGCTGACAGGCAGTGCGTTGGCAGGCGCCCGGGATCCGAACCCGCGAACCCTGGGCTGCCAAGCGCGAACTAAACCGCTGCACCACCAGCCAGCCAGTGGACTGGGGTCTTAATGAGAAGAAAACATCATTTTAAATCTAATTGTAATTTGCTTTAAAAGCCCTCGAAGCACTACAGAATTATTCTGAGGGACAGAATTACTTTTTTTCTTTAAATTAAATTGGGAAAATACTTCTATTGTCTATCATGAAAGTTGAGAAAACTGGAGTATGCTTAGATAGACGGTGTGATGGGTTGAATGATGGCCCCTCAAAAGATATGCCCACACTGTAATTCCCGGAACCTGTGAATGTTACCTTCTTTGGAAAAAGCGTCTTTGCAGATGTAACTAAGTAAAGGATCTTGAGAGGAGACCATCCTGGATTACCCAAGTGGGCTCTAAATCCGATGGCAAGTGTCCTTGAAAGAGACAGAAGAAGAGAAGACTCAGAAGAGAAGACCATGTGAAGGAGGCAGGGATTACAGTGATGCAGACACAAACCAAGAACATCAAGGAATGCCCAAAACCACCAGAAGCTGGGAAGAGGCAAGGAAAGGAATCTCCCCTAGAGCCTCGGAGAGAGCAAGGCCTTGCTGACACCTTGACTTCAGACTTCTGGCCTCGAGAACTGTGAGAGAATAAATTTCTATTGTTTTAAGACACAAAGTTTGTGGTAAATTGTTAAAGTAGCCATGGGAAACTAATAAAGAGTGGTTGTACAAAATGAAACAAATCACTCTGTGTAATAAAGTAGCAAGAATACAGAATATTTTCCTGGTCACGGGAGAACACGCTTGGGGGTCCCTGAATGGGGAGAAGAGGAGGATATGGGAAACAATCTGAAGGGAGAAAATAATCTGGCACAAATCGGCAAGCAGAACTAAGGTGGGTATGACCAAGAAGCTGTCAAACTAAATAACAGTTTTACTTTGATATTTTTATCTGTGTTGTGCTGTTCTGAACTTAATCTCTAGCCTTTATCCCCCATTCTTCAGTAATAACTTTTACTTAAAAGAATGATGATTTGGGGGCTGGCCCAGTGGCATAGTGGTTAAGTTGGCGCGCTCCGCTTCTGCAGCCTGGGGTTCACAGGTTTGGATCCCAGGTGCAGACCTGCACACGGCTGATCAAGCCATGCTGTGGTGGCATCCCATATACAAAATAGAGGAAGACTGGCACAGATGTTAGCTCAGGGACAATCGTCCTCAAACAAAAAAAGGAAGATTGGCAATAGATGTTACCTCAGACGTTAGCTATCTTCCTCACCAAAAAAAAAAAAAAGAGTGATGCTTTAGGGATCCAATGAGCAGGGTTTGCATTCCATGCCTCTGGAGAAACAGGATGGGGAAGAGAAAGCAGTTCAGGGAAGGTAAGAAAGGGAGGAGGAATCCAGAGTTCAGCAGCAACATGGGAACAGCCATGAGTAGTGAGCAGGAGAAACAAAAACCTGAAATCTTCAGGGATTTGGAGGAGGCAGGGGACCATTTATATAATACATGGGATGGGGCTCCAGTGAATGCATTTGGATAGCAAAGGAAAAATGACCACAGAGTCTGGAGGCTGAAGGATTACAGAATAGCCACACACAGACAAAAAGAGGTTTTTGCCAGGGTTAAATTTCAAGTTTCTCTTAAAATCGGCCACCTATGGCCACATCTGTAACCTTCTTTTTCTCTCTCTTCCTCCTCTACCTCTCTCATGTTATGACATGGATTTTCTTACTCGAATGTATGATAGAAATAGTCACATTAAACAGAGTCAACGCCAGGAATGTGCTCCCCCACTCCAGGGTTGTGACCATGAACAAACTATGAAAGCACAGAGATCTCAAGGACTCAAAATGAGGAAAAACTAAGAGTTAAAGTGGCAGTCTTCAAAACATCAATGGGGGGATGAAAATGGAAAGAGATGCAGGCAGAAGAGAACAGTAAATTAATAGAAGCTTTTAGAAATGGGATGAAAAGGTAGGATGATATAGGAGTAAAATAGTGATAGAAATGTGGTAAAAATCAAATAAATAATGAGGTAAGGAAAAGCTGTAAGAGATGGGAATAGAGTTCACCAGGAAAAAGAAGTAGAAGTAGAGAAGGAAGAAAGAAAGCTTTGAATATAGAACACCATATCATCATAATAAGGCAGTTTATATTAAGCATGAATATTGTTAGAGCCTATATAAAATCATTTCAGATTTCTGGCTTTTAATGAGAAGTGTAGTTAATTTAAATTTTAATTTAAATAAAACTTTCCAAAGACCATAAAATTTTGAACTCAATCAGGATTTATAACACTCTAGGAGAAGTTAGGTACTTTGGAAATGCGTTAATTCCCTTATGACATTTGGCTTTTGCCATAGAACCAGTTGTTTGCTCAGAAGAGCTCATTTATCTCTAAAAGTGAATATTCACTGTTAGGCAGCATCTTTCACATTAGGAAGCTTCAGTTCAGGTTTTGTGGAGAAAGACTGATGATGAAATAGCACTTGACTGCTTCTACTTTGAATAAATTATTAGCCTTTTCTAGTTTCAACATTAATTTTATTTATGTGAATTAACATAAACTCTGAAAAGCAAACTATTCCATGTTATGAAATTTTAAAAATGTGACTTTGGAAAACTTATAGTCATCCATTTTAGTTTTACAGGAAAGAAGTTCTTTTCAAAAAGATGAGATATGATGGTGATGAATATGTAATAATGTTTTCATACACTTGCCAATCTATTGTTTGCATAAATATTTAATACATCAATCTTTTCAAGAAAAACATGTTCTGCATTTCAGTGCATCTTTCTTTTTCATTAGATTGGCCTATTTCTAAAGTCCCCAGGGGAAATTTTATTATTTGGTGGACATTTCGAAGACAGTGACGAAATCTCTTTGTGAGTGTATAAAAAAATGCAATTTTTATTTAGACTTTATGCAAAATCATCATTATATATGCATATGTGATTTATAAGAGTAAGATCTACTTAATTTGTATTATAAAAAAGTAGGAAAATCATAATTTGAATCAAATTTGAATCTAATATTTAGAATAAAGCAAATGTGTTGAATTTATTTTAAATTTCGGTCCTAAGTAGGAAGGTTTTTGGTAAATGCTGACACCACACTTTTGTCCGGTTTGAGATATGTGTATAAAACACATAAATTTTTTTCATGAAATTTAATTTAGCTCCACTGAAATCATTATCTTTTTAAGATTCTGTTCAACTAAACACAATTCCTCATTAAACTGATCTCTCTCAATCTCATTCAAATTTAATTATTTTTCATTCATTCAATAATTTCAATTCAATTATTTTTCATTCATATATGCCTTCTCAAGTCATATATATATGCCTGATTAAGGCATAGATATCTCAACAACACCTTGCATCTGTTAGTTTATTTCTTTACATGTGCTCTTTGAGATTATATTTTACACGTATGTGCTTGCTGCTTTATAAGACCATCCCCTTTATCCCCCGATGTTGCTGTTCTTGTTTCATTTTGCTCCACACATCTTCCACTAGGGTATATAATTTTGAAACAACACTCAAAATATTTGTAAAACAAAACTACAGATCAGATATCAACTACTGAGAATCTGTCCAGGTCTTCTTAAGCTTAAGAGGCAGCCATCTCTCAGCTTTCAACTTTCCTACAAGTCCTGAAGGTCAGCAGGACATAAATGAGCCTCCCAGGACTCTGCACAGGCGGGTGGGTGCTACTTTCCCCCCACAGAAATCGCAGGTCTACAAGGGCTGAGCCCCTCTGAGAGTGGCAGAGTGTTCTTGCTGTCTCCTTCAACATAGAAACAATTGGGAGGTGGAGAGTTGATAAGAATTCAGGCTGCCATTTTCCTCAGAATCCCTGAGCAAAAGGTTTAGTGTAGTACCTGTAAAATTCAAAGACATGAGCAGGAGAGCAGGAGGGGAAGAGAGAGAGAATAAGAACAAGAATATCTACATTTGAATGTAGAATATAAGCTCCTCTGAGGACAGAGATTTTGTCTAGTTTAATATTCCTCTGGGTTAGAAAACAGCCTCTTGCATGTTAAGTGCACAGTAGTTAATGGTAAAATAAATTAGCCAGAGGAATACAATAATTTTAAAAGGAAAAAAAATCACCAGTTTTGTAATGTGCCATTTATAAGATTGAATAATGAAATGAATCTCTAATGGGTAAAGTAGATCGGGACTCAACAGGCTTAACTCCAGGGCAGGTTTGGTAAAACTCAAGAGACTTGTTCTTCTCCAAGAATATGCTACCAAATAACAACAATCTCCTTTTCCTTATATTCTGGGAGCTTTGGTTTCCTATTGCTCTATTCAAAAAAACCTTCCATGTGAGATCAGAAGAAAACACACAATTCAATTAATTAAAGTTCATAGAATACCTATTACTGGCAGACTTTCTGTTAAAGATGTGTAAGACACCTTTGAACCACTGAGGCCGGGGGGGTTCATGAAAAATAATGGACTTTCAAGTGACAGCACAACCTAAGTATGTATTATAAATATGGCCTTGTGTAAACCACTTAGACCTCTGTCACATAATGATTCCATAATTTAAATTATCATGTATTTTTGAATAAACACAGTAGTTATGTTTCTGGAACTGAATGAGCACCATATTGTAGGCTCAGGTAAGATATATTCACCAAAACTATGGAAGCAACATGGTCACCACGCAATCTACATAAATTTATGGAAAGGGGCAGAAATAAAGTATTTGTTAGTTTACTTTTATATTTTATATTACTTCTAAAGAGTCAGGAGACATGGAAACTCCAAGTATTCAAACACGGCTCTATAAACAAGGACAATTTACTAAATAGAAAGTCTCAATTATTTAGTTGAAGGGCTGACAACTTTCCCATAGATTGCTTATAAATCACACAAAAATGCTAAAATATGTAAACTAGGAATTAATACACAACGTTCATCAAATATGATAGAAATTGCTGGTGACCAAAATAGCCATTAACGTATAATTCAACAATTGAATAAAGTATTTCAATCCAATAGGAAATAATTATTCCATTATTTATAGCAAAAGTCCATAAACTTTTTCTGTAAATGGTCAGATAGTCAATATTTTAGGCTTTTTGGGTCTTATAGTTTCTGCTGCAACTACTCAACTCTGTGGTTGTAGGCTGAAAGCAATCATAGAAATGCATAAAAGAATGAATGCATCTGTGTTCCAAAAAACATTATTTACAAAGGCAAGCAACAGTCCAGATTTGGTCCATAGATCATTGTTTGCCAAGTCCCATATTATGGCATATGGACTCTTCAAAATATAGCAAAAACTACATTAAGTTTCCACATTTGAAACATGCAGCCACTCCCAAATTTACTACTTGTTCATATTCTCTCTCCCTCTTCCCCCTCCTCCCCAGCTCTTACTCTCCATTCCTCTCACCTTCTGCAGTAACCAATCAAGGTCAAGTGTCAAGATGTGCAATAGGAGTAAACTACCCCCAAGGAGAGGAGTATTTTTTGACTGACATTGTTTACACTGCCAGTTCATGGTAATAAAAAAAGGCAGACTGATTTTTAGTTGGTTTTATTATTGCACTGAAATTCTCTATCATTTTTATTGCCCACACTCAAGGCAGACTGCACCCACCCTCCATGGTTTACCACTGCTCTTCTGTATCTTAAATGGAAAATACAACTGCATATGTTGGACTTTTTTCTGAATTAATAAATATTCTTTAACTGTTGGCTACAGGTTATAGGATGCATCATAGCATTTAATAAATCCTATATTGATATATATTTCAGCTATTTCCAATGCTCTCTGGTACAAGTAATGCTTCACTGAATATACTTGAACACTCATCTTTGCATACTTGTGGGTGTGTTTTGTTTGGATAAATTCCTAGAAATTGAATTGATGACACACAAAGTTTTAACATAAATTGCCACATTGCTTTTCAAAAATGCTGTGTCAATTTAAACTCTGTCCAAGAATAAATGATCGCATCTTTTCTCCATAGTCTCTCCAATAGAGAATAAGATCAACATTTTTAATTTTTGCCAATTTGTTAACTCAAATATATCTCATTTTATTTCAAATTGCATTTCTTTTCATAACTTATCAACCATTTTTAATTTTTTCCTCTCTGAAAATTCTCTTCAATATATAATGGTGTGCAATTTGGGTTTAGGTGGAGGGTATATCCACAAAAGTAGTCTTCAAACATACAAATAAAATTTAATACATTCAAGTAGAGTCTTAAAATTGTACAGCTTGTTAAGTTGGATTGGTCTTGTTAAGATTGATTATTTAGCCTCTTTAGTTGAATGCGTTTGGATATTTCTGTCTTGTTACACTGAAAAACTCTCACAGGCTTGTCAATGAATTATTTGTATTTTTGTCAATAAGAAATAGTTATATTTCTGTTTGGTGTTTAGTGCCAATATTTTCACTCTAATTTGAGTATGATATTTTCCAAAGACATATTTCCTCTTCAGGAAACCATATTTCTCTTCTTTGTCTTTGGAATGAGAGTGGGGTGGGTTTATGTACGATCACCCATAATATTTAAGATTAAAATTAAAAATTTTGAATCTAACATCATAGGTACATCATTTAGCCTCTGTTTGGTATGAGATGACAACATTAGACAAATGCATGACAATCTTGAAACCATTTTAGACATTTGACTTTTATGGGGGAAGCCTTGAGGTGTTTTTTAAGTTTAAAGTGCTATCTAAACAAGATATGTGCACTCAGTCTTCCTACTTTTTGGCAGTGCTACATCCCTCGTGCTGTCTTTTCTTTCTGTGAGCCTCCCCCTTAGCTTCTAGCCACTGCTGAGCCCTTTCCACTCAAAGTTAGCAGCTTTATCTCTCTTTTTATTTCTTTCCAGTTCCTGTTAAAGGAATGAGGTCTATTATTATCCTAATTACTATGCCTACAAAGATGATAATTTACACTAGAAAAAAATGTTCTCTGTCCATATTATACCAACCCAGGCAAAATTCTTATACCAAATACTATACTCTACCTTCTCCCTTGTTAGGACGAGTGAACTGTCAGTGGTCTTATCTAAACGCAGATGTTCCACTCATTCATCGGATGCCATCCACCATTGTCTACTCAGAGAAATAACTCTGTTCTTGTACTCTCCTCATCTTGATCTACATCCACTCTCTAAAGGATCTCATACTAACTTATGACTTCAAATACTCTCAATCTCCTGAAAATTCCTCACTTTCTTCTCAAAGCCAAACCTCACTCCTGAAATCTAAAGTAATACCTTCAAATTGCTTCCTAACATCTCCAGCTACATAACTATGAGGCATCTTTATCATATTTAAAACTAAGCTCTTGATCTTCCCCACTTCTTTTCCTCTCCTGGTTCCACGTCTCAGTAAATGGCAATTCCATTTTTTCCAATTGCTCAGATCAAAACACTGGAGGCATAAGTGAGTTCTCTCTTTTCCTCATAACTATATATAACCAACCTAAATACTCTCAACTTTTTCTTCAAAATATAGTCATAATCTAGAAATTCTGGATAATCTAATTATCTCCATGACTACCACCCTGTCATTCACTTCAACTACGTGCACTCTCTCCTTCCACCTTTGTCTCCAGGCAGTCTGCTCTTCACACAGTAGCCACAGTTATCCTTTTAAGACAAAAGTCAGATCATGTCATACCTCAGCTTGAAAACCTCCATGGCTTTCCAACTTCCTCAGAGTGAAAGCCAAAGTCCTTGCCATGGTTTATAAGGTCCTACACGATCTAGCCCAATGAGATCTCTCTCTGATCTCATCTTTTACCACTCCCTCCTTGTTCACCCCTAGTCACACTGGCATATTTTTCTATTTTCTAGAATACATCTGGCCCTCACTCATCTCAGGAGCCTGTGTTCCCTTTGCCTATAAATCTCCCTCCACATAGATCAACATTGCAGGCTTCTTCACTTTCTTCAGTTTTCTGTTAACTTATCATAGAGGACTGACATAAAATAGAACATTAATAAACACTAGGACATGCATAATAGTAAATGCTTGCTAAATCCATCATTAGATATTACATAGAATTATATATAATTAGAGAAATATAGTTTCAAAGTATAATTGAAATCTAGTAGATTTTAAAACAGAATAAGTATCTTCCATGTAACTGTGAAAGGTAAATACTAATAGCTAACACTTATTGAAGGCTGTTCTCCTGGACTCTGTGTTCCTTGTGCATATTAAGTCATTTAATTACCAAAATTGCCCTAAGGAGTAGGTAATAGTCCTCCCATTTTGCAAATGAGACACTGAGGCAAAGAGAAGCTAAGTAACTTGTCTCAAATCACATAGAAGAGGAGCTGTGATTTCAATTGAAGTTATGGCTTCAGAGCTGTGCCCTTGACCAACATACTTAACTATTACCCAAACTATCTCTATAATTTAAGGTTTGTTCACAAAGTAAAATTCCTTAGGTTTATACTTGGTAAAAACAAATGTACCATTGTGATGACTAATGTCGATAATGGGGGAGGCTATGCATGTGTTGAGTGCAGCGGTTTTATGGGAAATCTCTGTACCTTCCTCTTAATTTTATAGTAAACCGAAAACTGCTCTAAAAAATAGTCTTTTAAAAAATTCCTATAGAAAAAAAATTAAAGGCCCAAATAAGTTATAAAATAAGATTACAAAAGTAAAGACAAGTATGGTAGGCACAATTCCAAAATTATCCCATGATTTCTGCCTCTTGGTGTACACTTCTGTATAATTCCCTCCATTGACGGTAGGCAGGCTTTGTGACTATGATGGGACAGTCATTGTTGTGATTAGCTTACACTGCTTTGCACAGTTGACTTTAAGAAAAGGAAATTATCCTCAGTGGGCCTGAGCATACATGAGGATAAATTAGGTGAACCTTCTTTCTGGAAAAAGAGATTCAAATTCTGGAACACAAATTTGATATGCAGGAAGTTCTCCATTGCTGGCTTTGAAGATGGAGGGGGTCATGTGACATGGACCAGAGAGCATGAGAGTGACCCTTCAGCAGGTATCCATCAAGCAACTGAATTATGCCAACTACTTGAATTAGTTTGGAGGAAGACTCTGAACGTCACATGAAAACACAGTCAGCTAAGAACCCAGTCTCTCAGTACCTGGATTTATGACCTGTGAAAATCACAAATTTTAATCATAAATTCAGAACTGTGAAATCATAAATTGGTATTATTTGAAGCCATTATGTTTGTAGTCATTCTTTACCCAGCAACAGAAAACTAATACAACAGGCATCTCAGTTATGTCAATGAATATAACTCATTAAAATTCACTCAGGAAAAGAAAATGACGTGTCTTATTTGGTTTAAAGAAATGTATTACACCTAGAAGACATATATCTAAAACAAAATGCTGCAGAAATGTTAAAAATATAACAATAAATAAAAGTTTGCCAAATTAAAAAAAAAGAAACCGAGAAAAAGCAGACACGTCAACATTAACAGAGTAGATTGGAAAAAAAATTGCAGAGGCAACAAGGACTGTTTATGTTGATCAAAGGGTTATAACCTACCATATAGCTACAACAGCCATGCACTTCTATGTATCTGTTACATAAAACACATAAAGTGAGACAGAAGGATGTTTGTGGCAGTTTGCAATACATCTTTGTCAATCTCAGATGGGGCTCACAGAGTTTGTGTGTTTAAGGAAGTATGGGGGTTGATGGCAGCAAGAACAGGTAAGAAACAGCATGGATGGGGAGTGCTGATAATTTCTGCTAAATTTCAGTTCTACCTTTAGTTCAAGGCAACCTTGGGGTGAGAGCCTGAAGGGACAACAATTTCTTGGTCTTTTACCCATATTTGACTAAAATATATTGAAAACTTAAGTCTTTAAACTAAAATCAGAATCTTACATTTCTTTGACTTAATTTTACACTTTGTTTACCCTGGTTTATATATAGTTATATCAGTATTTGGATGAACATTACTGACAAAATATTGAATGAGAAATACATACAGTGTGATTGCAATTAATCTGAAACTATCTTGTGACATTTGGTTTATTATGGACTTGAACCACTTTTATTAAAATTTTTACTGCTTTCTTGAAATTAACTACCTCACCTGTTCAATTTTTTAACTATACTGCAAAGTCCATAGTGTGTCATGGAGCTGTGGTCTTCATACTGGATTGGGTATAAATACAGCAGAGGGTACACAAAGATTTTCCAAAAAGTTAAAGTTTCCAAAGGACATTGATGCTTTTCAGATCCTTAGTTTCTATGTGAACTCTTTTCCAATACTGATCTGAGGAAGAATAGGTTTTGCTGATTCTTCATTCCCAACGACTCTTTCATAATCCTTTCTCCCCTACTTTACACAAGAAATGATTTTCTCTCACCATTCAGAATCTTCCTATGAGTGTGTCCCTAGCCAGTAAAACTATCCTGGGCATCATATGAAGGGTCAGTTTGACTGAAACACTGGTGTTGATGTTGACAAAGTGAATGACTCTAGTGACTCTTTAACAACTTGTTTTGCAAGTCAGTTCGATTTAAATTCTATGCTTTCAACAAAATTGAAGGAATGCCCAATCAAATCAATCACTCATCTTATTAAAAATAATTTTTGTGACTTTTGGCATATGGCTATAAAAACTTCAGAAGACTTGAGTAACACTGATGCTTCCATTCCCATCCATTTGATTATGTGAAAACGATTCTCAGCAATTACCTTCATAAAAACAAAAACAAAAACCAACAGACTTGATTAAACTCTATCTTATTCTAACAATTCCTAATATTTATCCATAGATTGAAGAATTGAAAAAGTTTCATCTTTCTCATTTAGAAATGTATGACCAAGAAATTTTATTTTTCATATTTAATAATTATTTGTCAGCCTTTTGATATATTTGATATATATTTATATTGTTCTACTCACATAAGAACTAATAAAAATTGTATTGACAAATTAATTATGAAGATAGGTCTTAATACTTGGAGCCTAACGATTATAAGAAATTTTAAAAATTAATTTTGAATTATATACACATTTTTGTTGTAGAGGAGTACAATAGGGTGATCAATAAAAGATTTCAAGCATAAAAAATATCGCATTAAGATAAAATTTTGTGAAGTTTGTAGAATGAAACTCAGAGATCTAGGAAAAAAGGTATATAAAATTCCTAAACACAAAAATAATGTCTGTGTACTTTTTAAAAAATAAATAATTTTGAGCACCAAATCACTGTGGAATTTAGGTTCAATTGGACACTTTTAAAAGTGATCTGGGGATTAATTTTTAAATGAAAATATTTATGATATATCAAATAGCATTCTTATGATTATTTAAAATTTCAATTAAAAATTTTAGCTATCAACTTAAACCTGTATGAGGAGCATATTTTTCACAATTCATTCAACGGGTATATGAGCAAAGAAGTTTGAAGGCATTACCACACAGCAAGGGGTTTGCATTTCGTCATTCCTGGGATCTAACAATTTCTGTACTACTTACTAACCAAGAGCCTATTCATCAGTGATAAAATGGGACTAATACCCCTTTCAATGTAGCCGTGAATAAATAAAGTAATATCTATAACTGAATAACCCAATACTTGATACTAGTACCTTTCTCATATCTTCCACTACAGGTAGCATGGTGTCTAACCTATGATATTATCAGTAAATATGTTGATTTGATTTCAAATACTCTTATTTAACCATAACAAAATCCAAAGAAAAAGCTTCTTGTGATGACAAGGAAAGCCCTGGTCTCTGACCAACATCAGAAGACATGGATGTTATTCAAACAGATTGCTTTTCTTTTCTTATTTTAGCTAATTTATATCCCACCTAGATGAATTCAATTATTATACAGAGAATCTCTGAACTTTACATATGTTATCCATATATTATAAAACATGCTTGTCATTAAAAATAATAAAAAGTCCTATTTTACAAGAAAAGATATGGAGATGTTTTCTTCAGGAAACACCGCACTTGCCCTATAACATGGTCCGTAAAAACACTTATTTCCTGGAGTTAGCATATTCTATTATTGCTAGTGGAGATTTTAATCCAGAATATTTTTTTGAGCCTAGTGGGGAATTCAAAATGATCAACATCTTCGTATTTGGCAAACTGTAAGATTGGAGTTTGCCTGGCAAATACAACGTGTCAGTGATCCTTATATGGATATGAGTAAAGCAAGAGATTGAAAATTTATCAGAAACATGGATAAATTTTAGATTAGGGGTTTCAGTAGGTCCTTCAAACCCATGAATGGCAGTGAGAAGCAGACCATGCTTCTCTGGACCTTATCCCTCAAGTTAGGAGGAGGAATAAAGAAATTAGTAATCCTCAGGAATGAATTAATAGGAGTCAAATCTATGGCAAAAAGGACTAAAATTATATATGTAAACAACGGCAGCCCTATACAATTGTGGTTTTGGTCATAACAATCAACTACAATTTATTAGCTTCTGTAAACTAAGTGCCTTTGTAAATTAATCAGTCTAAAACATAATCTCTAGAAAATGGTTCATAGACTAGATTTCTGATTCATCATGACAGTGAATATCCTGGGTCTGTTTTTGATTCTCATGGAGAGAATCCTTAAAGCTTTCTGGTTGAATAGACTCTTGGCAAATAGGAAGGACAGATTCGCTAAGTACAATTGTTACTTAAACAGACAAAAGACAAGACTATTCCTACACCTACCCTTATATAAATATAACATTTTTTTAAATTTCATCATCTGTTTTTCTTTTTTTGGTGAGGAAGACCAGTCCTGAGCTAAGATCTGTCACCAATCCTCCTCTTTTTGCTGAGGAAGACTGGGCCTCAGCTAACTTCCGTGTCCATCTTCCTCCACTTTATATGTGGAACGCCTGCCACAGCATGGCTGACAAGCAGTGTGCAGGTCCCCACCCGGGATCCAAACCTGCAAACCCCAGGCCAATGAAGGAGAGCGTGCAAACTTAACCACTACGCCACCGTGCCGGCCCACTCACCATCGTTCTAAAGTTGTTTTTGTTTGTTTGTTTGTTTGTTTTTTAATGTAGAGAAGTGAAATTGGGCTAGAACCCAGGAGTTAAATATTTGGAGATAGATATATATTTCTCTGATAAATCTGCCTAATTATAATTCAGTCTTAGGAGATTTGAAGAATGTTTACGTCTAATTTTATTTAATCATTTTTATTCACATCTCTTTATTATCCTTTGTCTTTAGGATTTTTATAAGAAATAACTGCTTATGCAAAAATGTAAACTTTTTTGAAAGCAGTCACTTAAAACTAAATACTGGCAATGGAGAGAGTCAAGTGAACCATTCAGTACTAGCAAAAGGTTTATACCCAAAGATTTTACAACATTTATTCCACGAAAAGAAATAAAATATATATTAGAATATATATTCAGCTTTGATTTTATGCTTATTGTGTGTTCTTATTATAAAAATCTAATTTATAAACAATACATGCTGTGGTTCTGACAGTGAATTGTGATGAAACAGAGTACAAATTTTAATTACATACAGTTCTAATACAGTGAGCACTGCAGCATTTCTGTCATTTTTGAAATGGTAACAGAATGAAAAAAAAGTTTTTGAAATATGAGCATGAAGGTAATGAGATCAATAAATGTCAGCTAGAAAAAGTAATCACAACTCCTGAGACTCACTGACCTTTCTACAAATTCCAGAAATAATAGAGTAGCTTGGGATGAGGAATTCTTTAACAATGAGAAACTGATACAATTATAAGAAGAAAGGGAAGCAGAGATTGCCCTATGACATCAAAAACATTGCCTATAAAGGTAATTTTGACACAATAATTTATTCCCTTGATCTTTCTTCTAAGGTCACCACCAACATAGATCACAAATCTTTTGTCTTTACAGAGACAAAATTCCCACTGAAGCCTTCTGAATGTTGAAATACCTCTTCATAAACTTTTAGTTTGCTTTGTAATGTTTAACATCCTAATAGAGGTTAATCATATAGTTGGCTAATTAAATGCTCAAACTGAAAAACATTCTATTTTGGTAATTGTAAAATCACTCTATCAGTATCTGAATATAGTTTGGAAAAATTCAATTTTGAAAAGTGTTTGAAGGAGGCTTTGGGAAGATTTAATCATCATGAAATATTCCACATTTGAATATAAAATGAAATTATATTGTAAAACTCTAAATTATAACATTAAAATATTCTTAAAGTCCACAAAATTTTAGAAAATACTGCAAAATGAGACTTCCAAAATGGCTGTTTCTACAGGACCAGAAAGGACCAGAATGGAGTAAGTGTTCAGTTATTATGGCTTTTATCCTGAGGGCAAACTGAAGTTGGCACCACAAAAGTGGCTAAAATTTCAACAGAAAACCCACAGTCTTTCTAGACTAGGAGATCAGAGAAAATTCAGAGAAATTAAAGATATTCAAAAGTGAAGGTGAAATCAAGGAAATAAGAAAGCTAGAGATATGAGCCCAAAATTCTGTTTATATACCCTGTTCATATATTTAGCTGACCCCTGACTTACACATACCCAGAGAAAACTCAAAAAAGTACAGCTAGGGATAAAAGAACTGAACTGAGATTTAAGATATCAGTCAACAGGTATAGTTGGCAATTTGACTCCAACCAGATTAATTACCTTACTAAAACAAATCATCAACATACTTCTGAGAAATATAACAAAATCCAAAGACTCCACAACATAAAATCTATGATGCCCAGGAAACAATTAAAAATTACTTGAGTCATGAAGAATCAGGAATGTGTAACCAAGATCCAAGAAAACACTCAACTGAGACACATCCCAAGAAAAATCAGGTACTGTAATTATCAGAAAAGGATTTTAAAATAACTGTTATAACTATGCTCAATAAAAATATGATCACAATGAGAAAAAAAATCAAATCTTGGAGAAGAAATAAAAAGCTATATGAGAACCAAATGAGAGAGGATTCTGGGAGGATGGTAAAGTGGGAAGAACCAGGAATATGTCTCCCTAACTAGATAACAATTGTACTGGCAGAATCTGTCTAAGGAAACTATTTTGGAACTCTACAGTCTACTGAAGACTTGCAACTTTCAAGGGAAAACTTGAATAGTAAATTGCAGTTAATATCAGCTCTTAATACAGTAGCCACTGCCCATCCCCCACCCCCAACCCCATGACAGGTAGGTTGTGCATGTGTTCCTGAAGCAGCATGTGGGAGCAAGGGTGAGCACATATAAGGAACCCTCAATATGATTATCTACAGATTTCTCATCAGAAACTTTGGAGGCCAGAAGGCAAAGGGCAGATATATTCAAAGTGCTAAAAATAAAAAACTGTCAGTCAAGAATCCTATATCTGGCAAAACTTTCCTTCAAGAATGAGGATAAAATTAAGACATTCCCATAAATAAAAGCTGAAGGAATCCATTACCACTAGACCTGCCCTGCAAGAAATGTTCAAGGGAGTCCTGCAAGGTGAAAGGAAAGGACACTAGATAGTAACTTGAAGCCATGTGAAAAAATAAAGATCTCAATAAAGGTAAATAAATGAGAAATTATTAAAGCTAGCATAATTGTAACAACAATTCGCAACTCCACTTTTTGTTTTCTATGTGATTTAAGGGACTAATATATTTTTCAAAATTATTAGTCCAAAAGCTAGTATTGTAACATTGGTTTTAACTCCACATGTTTTATATATAATTTAAAAGACTAATGTATTTTAAAGGGTTATTATTTTATGTTTTGGGGCACATAATATATAAAGATAAAATTGTGTGACATCAACAACTGAAAGGGGTGGGGATGGAGCTGTAAGGGAGCAGAGTTTTTGTATGTTATTGAAGTTAAGCTGGTATAAATTCAATTTGGATCTGTTAACTTTAGGATGTTAAATGTAATCTCCATGGTAACCATGAAGCAAATAGCTACAGAAATTATGCAAAAGGAAATAAGACAGAATTTAAGCATTTCACTACAAAAAGTCATCTAAACGCAAAAGATAGTAAGGCAGGAAATGAAAACAAAAAAGCTATAAGGCATATAGAAAACAAATAGAAAAATGACAGCAGTAAGTCCTTCCTTATCATTTATTCCTTTAAATGAAATGGATTACACTCTCCAGTCAAAAGATGGAGATTGGCACAATGGATAAAAACACATGATCCAATTATATACTGTCTACAGACTCACTTTACATCTAAAGACACAAATAGATTGAAAGTAAAAGGATGGATGATGATATTCCATGAAAATAGAAACCAAAGTGAGCAAGGGTAGCTATACCAATATAAGACAAAATAGACTTTAAATCAAAAAGTTTATAAGAAAAAAGAAGGACATTATATATTAATAAAAGGTTCACTACAGCAACGAAATATAGCAATTATAAATACTTACACACCTAATAACAGACTAGCAAAATATATGAAGCAACAACTGACAGAACTGAAGGAAGAAATAAGACATTCTATAATAATAGTTAGATACTTCAACATCCCACTCTCAAAAATGGATAGAACAACCAGAGAGAAGTTAAGAAAGGAAGCAGAGGACTTGAATAAAACAATGAACCATCTAGTTCTAACAGACATACATAGAACACTCTACAGAACAAGAGCATACACCTTCTTCTCAAGTGCACATGGGACATTTTCCAGGATAGATCATATGTTAGGCCACAAATTACATCTCAGATTTAAAGATAGATATCATAGAAAGCATCTTCTCCAACCACAATGGATGAAGTTAGAAATCAATAACAGAAGTAAAACTGGAAATTTCACAAATTTGTGGAAATTAAAACACATTCTTGAACAACCAATGCATCACAGAAGAAATCACAAGAGAAATAAGAAAATACTTAGAGAAAAATGAAAATGAAAACATAACATACCAAAACTTTTGGGACACAGCAAAAATGGTGGTAAGGGAGAAATTTAAAGCTATAAATGCAGACATTAAGAAAAAGAGAGAGAGATCTCAAATCAAAAACCTAACTTTACAACTTAATAAGCTAGAAAAAGGGGAACAAACTAAACCTCAAGCCATCAGGAAAAAAGGAAATAATAAGGATTAGAGCACAGACAAACAAAATAGATAATAGGAAAACAATAAAGGAAATCAATGGAACCAAAAGTTGGTTATTTGAAAATAAATAATAAAATTGACCAACTTTTAGCTAGATGGATGAAGAGGAAAAGAGAGAAGATTCAAATTACTAAAATCAGAAATGAAATTGAGGACATTTTTATTGATTCTACAGAAATAATAATGATTATGAGAATACTATAAACAGCTGTATGACAACAAATTGGAAAAACTTGATGAAACAGACAAATTTCTAGAAATAGAAAACCCACCAAGACTAAATCACAAAGAAATAGAAAACCTGAATAGATTTATAACCAGTAAGAAGTTTGAATCAGTAAGCAAAAATTTCCTGACAGAAGCTGGCCCAGTGGCATAGTGGTTAAGTTTGCACGCTCTGCTTCAACGGCTCAGGGTTCACAGGTTCGGATCCCAGGAGCAGACCAACACACAGCTTGTCAAGCCATGCTGTGGCGGTGTCCCATATAAAGTAGAGGGAGATGGGCACAGATGTTAGCCCAAGGCCAATCTTCCTCAGCAGAAAGAGGAGGATTGGCAACGGATGTTAGCTCAGGGCTAATCTTCCTCACAAAACAAAAAAGAAAGAAAAATTTCCTGACAAAGAAAAGCCCTGGGTCAGATGGCTTCACTGGTGAATTCTACCAAACATTGAAAGAAGAATTAATACCAATACTTCTCAAACTTTTTCAAAAAAATCAAAGATGGGCCAGCCCTGGTGGCCTAGTGGTTAAGTTCAGCATGCTCTGCTTCAGCAGCCCTGGTTCAGTTCCCGGGCATGAACCTACACCACTCACCTGTCAGTAGCAATGCTGTGGTGGCAGCTCACATACAAAAAGAGAAAAATTGGCAAGGAGATGTTAGCTCAAAGTGAATCTTCCTCAGGGAAAGAAAGAAATCGAAGATGGAGGAATACTTCCTAAGTCATTTTGAGGGCTAGCATTACTCTGATGCCAAAGTCAGACAAAGACTACAAGAAAAGAAAACTACAGGCTAATATCCCTTATAAACATTGATACAAACATCCTCAATAAAATACTAGCAAACCAAATTCAGCAGCATAATAAAAGGATTATACACCATGATCAAGTGGAATAGATCAACAAACAACTCTAACAAAGGAATACACCACATTAACAGAATGAAGGGGAAAAAATACACGATTGTCTCAATTGATGCTTTAAAAAGCTTTCAGTAAAATTCAATACACTTTCATAATAAAAACACTCAATAAACTAGGAATAGAAGGAAACTACCTCAACATAATAAAAGCCATATATGAAAAATCCACAGCAAACATCATACTAAATGGTGAAAGATGGAAAGGTTTTTTTCCATGATCAGGAACAAGGCAACGATTTCTACTTTCATCACAAGATAGCACTGGAAGTACTAGCTAGAATAATTAGGCAAGAAAGAGAAATAAAAGGTTTTCAAATTGGAAAGGGAGAAGTAAAATTATCTCTATTCACAGATGATATGATCCTATATGTAGAAAACCCTTAAGACTGCACATTAAAAGAAAACTGTTAGAACTAATAAATTCAGCAAAGTAGCAGGACACAAAGTCAACACACAAAAGTCAGTTGCATTTCTGTACACTAACAAAGAACAATCTGAAAAGGAAATTACAAAAACAATTCCATTTACAAGAATAAAATGCTTAGAAATTAACCAAGGAGATGAAAGACTTGTACAGTGAAAAATACAAAACATTGCTGGAGGAAATTTGAAAAGATATAAGTAAATGGAAATACATCCCATATTCATGGATTGGAAGATGTACTATTGTTAAGATGTCAATACTACCCAAAGAAATCTACACATTCAATACAATTCCTATCCAAATCTCAATGACATCTTTCACAGAAATAGAAAAACCCACTCTAAAATTCATATGGAATCTCAAGGGACCCCAAATAGCCAAAACAATATTGGAAAAGAAGAACAAAGCTGGGGGACTCACACTTCCGGATTTTAAAACTTACTACAAGGCTACAGTTATCAAAACAGTGTGTTACTGGCATAGAGACAAATATATAGACCAATAAAATAAAATAGAGATCCCAGAAATAAACGCTCACATATATGTTCAAGTGATTTTTGACAAGGATTCCAGGACTATTCAATGGGGAAGGGACAGTCTTTTCAACAAATGGTGCTGGAAAAACTAGATGCCCACATCAAAAGAATGAAATTGGACCCATATCTAACACTATATATAAAACTTAACTCCAAATGGATCAAAGACTTAAATGTAAGACCTAAAACTATAAAATTCTGAAGAAAACATAGGGCAAAAGCTTCACAACATTGAATTTGGCAATGATTTCTTGGACATGACACCAAAGGCACAGGCAACAAAAGAAAAATAAATTGGATTTCATGAAAATTTAGAACTTTTGTGCATCAGAAGACACTATCAACAGAGCAAAAGGGCAATCCACAGAATTGGAGGAAATATTTGCAAATTATATATCTGATAAGGGGTTATATCCAGAATAAATAGAGAATTTCTAAAACTGAACAACAAAAACAGCTCAACTCCAAAATAGGCAAAGGATTTGAACAGCTATTTCTCCAAAGAAGATATATAAATGGCCAATAAGTACATGACAAAATGCTCAATATTGCTAATCATTAGGGAAATGCAAATCCAAATTAGAATAAGATGCTACCTCATACCCATTAGGATGGTCACTACCAAAAAAACATAAAATAACAAATGTTGGCAAAGATGTATAGAAATTGGATCCCCTGTGCACTGTTGGTGGGAATGTAAAATGGTACAGCTGCTATGGAAAACAGTGTGGAGTTCCTAAAAAAGGTAAAAATAGAATTTCCATATGATTCGCCAATTTCACTTCTGGATATATACCCAAAAGAACTGAAAGCAGAGTCTCAAAGAGACATTTGTACACTCGTGTTCATAGCAGCATTATCCACAATAGCTAAAACATACAAGCAACCAAAACGTCCATTGACAGACAAATGAGTAAGCAAAGTGTGGTATGTAAATACAATGGAATATTATTCAGCTTTAAAAAGGAAGGCAATTCTGATATATGCTACAACATGGATGAACCTTGAGGACATGATGCTATGTGAAATAAGCCAGTCACAAAAATGACAAGTACTCTATGATTCCATTTATAGGATGTACTTAGTCAAAATCATAGAGACAGAAAGTAGAATTGTGGTTGCCAGGGGCTGGGGACAGGAGGAAATGGGGACTTATTATTTAATGGGTATAGTGTTTCAATTTTCCTAGATGAAAAGAGTTCTGGAGATGGATGGTGGTGATGGTTATACATTATGAATGTATTTAATACCACTGAAGTGTACACTCAAAAATGGTTAAGATGGTAAATTTTATGTCATGTGTATTTTACCAAAATGAAAAAAAAAAAATCTCTTTAAAGAACGAAATGAAACTTGTAAAACTGAAAAGGACAATGTCTGAGTTTTTTAAAAGACTGGATTTACTAAAAAGCAGAATGGAGATACTAGAAAATTCATTGAAGTTAAAGATAGATCAACAAAGCCTAATTATCTAACTTAAAGAACAGAAACAAAAAATATTGAAAAAAGACAAAGAGTACCTCAAGAAACTCTTGAACAAAATCAAAAGGTCTAACATACATGTAACTGCAGTCCAGAAGAAGAGGTGATAAAAAATGAAGCAGAAAAAAAAATTTAAGAGATAATGGCTAAAATTTTCTCAAATTTGATAAAAGATAAATTTATAGATTTAAGAAGCTCTGTGAATCCCAAGCAATATAAATATAAAGAGAACTAGGCCCAAGCACATCACACTTAAAGTTCTGAAAGAGAAAATCTTGAAAGTAGACAGGGAAAAATGATAGAACAACAACTTGAATGGCCAATAATACTTCAAGAGAAACCACTGAGGCCAAAAAAACAGGGGGATGGCATTATTAAAGCACTGAAAGAAAAAACTGCCAAGCCAGAATTCTATATTCAGTGAAAATAGTCTACCAGAACAAAAGTAAAACAAAAATATTCTAAGATAGAGTAAAACTAAGATAATTCATTGCCAGCAGAAATTCACTACTACAAGAAACGTCAAAGGGATTTCCTCAGGCTGAAGGGAAATGATACCGTATAAAAACTCAGATCTTTGGGAAGGAATGAAAAACCTTGACAAGGTTTTTTTAAAAAGTGGAAGAGGAAAATCTAAAAGGTTCTATTTTCTTTTAATTTCATTAAAATCTGTAACACTGTTTAAAGCAATTATTACATTATCTTATGGGATTATAATGTATGTAAATGTAATACATAACACCCATAGCATAGACGATGAAGGGAGGGAGAAGGAGACCTGTATAGTTACAAGTTAACCACATTTTACATTAAATGATACAATATTATTTCTAAGTTAATGCATGTGGTTATCTCTAGAGAAACCATAGAATATAATGCAAGAGATATAGCTCAAAAGTCAACAGTTAAAATAGTATGCAAAAAATATTCAAATAATCAATGAGAAGGCAAGTAAAGAAGAATAGAGGAGCAAAAACCAGAGAGACAAACAGAAACAAAATGGACTAAACATGCCAGTTAAAAGGCAGATATTATCAGAATGGATTTTTTTTAAAGATCAAGACCCAAGTATATGCTATTTATAAGAGACACACTTTAATATAAAAACATAGATAGGCTGAAGGTAAATAAACATACCATGCAAACAATAAGCATAAGAAAGCTGGTGTGACTATATTAATGTCAGAAAAAATAGGCTACAAGATAAAGAGTATTACCAGAAAAAAGAGTAACGTTTCAAGACAGTAGAAGGATCAATTCATCAATCACAAATATTTATGTACCTAATAACAGAGCTTCAAAATAAATGAAGCCAAAAGTTATAAAACAAGTTTCAAATTTTGCAAAATGATGTACTGTTGGACTGGGAGTCAAGACACCTGAATTTAGCCATTTACCAACTGATTGACAATGGACAGTTCATATTATCTCTCTGAGAAGTTGTTTATTCATCTTAGAGATAATAATACTATCACCAAGGTTTTTTTTGAGGATTGAAAACAATGAAGGTGAAAGACATAAGATAGCATCTAGTAACCCTTTGGAACCTAAGAAATGCTTATTACATTTCTTCAATCAAAATTTTTTTCTATTCTCATCAGTGCCTAAATCAAGGTGAGAAAAGAACACAATAAACAGTAAGTTGCATGTTAAAACATAACACTACTGAAACACGTTTGCTAGGGCAGAGGGATAAATGGTCTTTAATAGTATTATTACAGAAGCAACATGGCCCTTTGCACATATTCCTCAGCTGAGATCCCAACACAAAAGCAACTTCTCCCAAGAAAAGGATTTTTTTTTGTCACATCTGTCTATCAGAAGCTAACAAAAGAGCACACATTTAAGATAAAGTGAAAGCTGCAGAGCCTGACAAATAGAAGCCAGTCCTGCAAACCAGGCAGCCAGCATTTTGTAGAGCATAGCAGCAGAAAGCAAAATCACTGTAGAATTTACCTAAGCTATGGTTTTAGAGTCTACTTTGAATACTTGTTAGTGCAAAAAAAATGAGAATGTTTGGCAACTAGTCATATAAATAATAACTATCACACTATCAAAATGTAGTACAAGAATGGCATGGGACACATATAAGTGAGATGAGGAGGACAGAATAATACAAGGAGAAATGCCATTTAAAAACAGAGTTTATGGCTCTGACAGTACCAAATTTAAAAGCTAAGAGGATAAGTGGTTATTGATGTCAGAAAGCACTCTATAATATTTATAGTTTATTGCATATGTTTTCATATGTATCAATGAATATTAAAGATTATATGGTTTTATTCCTAAATACATGTTTGTTCTCAACTACTATTTTTGTTCTCTTAACAAATTCCCAAGGTAGAGAAATGAGCCTATTATTTATATTTCTGAATATTGGTTTGGGTGACCCTCTACCTGAAAACAGCAGGTAGAAGTCTGATGTTCAGAGCAGTCAAGGACAAAATAGAGCATCTTCACAATGTTTCTTTCTTTCCGGGGGTGCTACACATGGCAACTACATTTCCCAGAAAGGATGTTGCTAACACAAGGTTAGTATATTCCTATTCCAGAGTCATGTCTGATATATCCTACTATAGTAAAATGAGGAAAATTAAGCATTAATGACAAGACAGTAAGGCTTACAGGTTAACCAAATGTTTCTGGTGTTTCTAGAAACTTAAAAGTTTTTATAAGGCAATCTCTACTTTTCTATGGAAAAGATAATTACCTGACATGCATGCAACCTCTGAAAGACCTCAGGGAAGAAACACATAGATCAATCTGTCATACTATGATTTCTTGATAGGTCAAATTTCACTCCCAATGGTTTGCAAAGTGCTGAGCATCTTATCACCTGCTATACAAGTGTAAAATAATATTAGCTTCAGTAATAACTCAGGCTCCACCTATAACTTTATAGGAAATCAAAACTGATTCTGATAACTTTGTAGGAAACCATGGCAACTTTTCCACAAATCTGAGTTATTTCAATGGGAAAATTATAATTCTACCATAAATAATTTTAATATATATTACTATTAATGATTTATTTCCTAGTAGTTAAAAAAATACATGCTTAAGCAGATAGTCATAAGCAAAAAAAGAATGCAGTCCTGTCATTCTAGCCTGTATTGTGTATCTCCCATATGTCAGCAATTTAAAATTGTCTTTGAAAATAGTCAATGGATTTCCATCTAATATACACATAATCCATTGTGATTTTTTGTATCAGATTTAGATCCCAAATTACAAAAAATTCTCTTACAGACACTAATGTAAGGCAAAAGGACCACAATGTGACATCACTCATCTGCCAAGTGATAAATTAAAGAGGATTATCCTAAACATGGTCAATGGAGAAACGTTATATTTCTGCTTGATCTTAAAAGCCCACAAAAAGAATCACTTGATTCCATTAAGATGGCTGCTAGAAATTTCATAAAAGCGGCACTAATAGACCACACTGGCAAATAGTAACCACAGATTGAGTACCTCTGTTTGATTATAAATATCAGGCAACCTAAGGGGCAGAATCAGTGCCATGTTAATAAGGATTCCATAGGTATGAATGACATTCACTAAGCAAAGGGCTAGATTATAGGTCATTTACTGAGCACTTTAGACAGACCTGCAGGACATACCATCAACAGGGCATTTCTATAGGGAATAGCATAGTATATGCATAGATAAAATGCTATAGAGTTTTATAATTGCCATTTACAACATGGAGGAATAAGGTGAAGAAGGGTTAAATGACTTGACAATTTCACATAGCAAGGCAGTTAGGAAGCTGAAACCGTAGCCCATAGGAAAGAAAATTTGCAGCTTTCAAATATACGAAATATGTCTGATGTGGTATATAGTAGTTGCTTCAGGCTGAGTTGCCATTTTATTCTTATCGTGGGACAGTTGAAAAAAAAAAAAGACCACCAAATGCATTACAGCCTTTGGATTTTCTTAAGAATATAACCACTGGAAATGTGTATTTCAGCAGTAAACATGACACTTGTTCCCCTTGTTCCCACTGCTTTTGTTTTGAAAAAAAAACACATACATTTTTACCATAGATAAGCCCTTAAGTGAAGGAAATGTACACATTTTCCTTTGTTATTTTAGTTCAAGAGGTATTAGGTATATAATTACTCAAAAATACACTGTTTTTGCCCATTCTCCAGTAAATGCTCTCAACATTTGCCTGAAAAAAATCTCTACTTCATTTTATATTTCAAAAATGAAAGTTTTTTTTTTTAGAAAGTTGACCAATACAGTCTTTTGCCTATAATGAAAATGGTCAAATCATTTAGATTTAGAACTGAATTATGATATTCCAACACTCTACATCCACTTTTTTTATATTGCTTTAATTCACTACATTTAGAAAATTGGTAGAGTAGTCAAAAGAAATCTAGTTAGAAAACAGAAGGAAAAAATAGCTTTCTTATTATAGTAGCAGCATTGTGCTTAATGATTAGATCGTTTTAGGCATAAAAACAAGACTTTATCCCCTTTACTTCCCATCCACCAGCCACATAGATATATATATAGTTGCCATTCATTAATTCATGAGTCAGTACAGCATCCCATTATAGTACTTCCCCCTTAAATTACTACCTTGATGAAAATTATTTGCAATTTTTATCCTACCTGATGTAGCAAATGACAATATTTATATATACGCAAAGTGAAAATTCATTGACTTTTCAAAGAAAAATCATTTTGATAAAGGTGTATAATAGAAGCATGCATTATTTTTGTATTTATGGCCATCCACTTAAAATATATATTTTAACCACCATAATAATAATTATTATTTATTATATATACACATTTATAATAATAAATAATAATTATATATACATATTTATAATTATAATTCCCATGTTGAATATGTAACCCAGATTCTTGAAAAATTTGTCATTGACTTGATATCTCTAAAAATCATGTTTAATTCTTGAGAAACAATTGACAAGTAATTACTGATGCAAATATTATTTTACACATAGAGATGATGGAAATATGCTCAGCATTTTGAAAACCATTAGTAGTAAAGTTTGACCTATTAAGAAATCAAATATGACAGATTGATGTATATCATTGTTTCTTGAATCATTGTCAGTATTTATTTTATTGCCATTAGGTGACTGCTACTCATGACTGATCTTTGTATTATACTATACCTACTTTTCCTTTCTTGCCCAAAATATTGTTTTTTATTGGCCTAATATTCTACTTAGCCAGCTCTGGTGGTAGAGTGGTTAAGATTTGATACCATCACCACCATCACTGGATTCGTTTCCCCAGTCAGGGAAGCACACCACCCGCCTGTCAGTAGTACTGTGATGGCTGCATGTTGCTGTGATGCTGAAATCTATGCCACCGGTATTTCAAATACCAGCAGGGTCACCCATGGTGGACAGGTTTTAGCAGAGCTTCCAGACTAGACAGACTAGGAAGAAGAAACTGGCCACCCACTTCTGAAAAAATTCCTATGAAAATTCTGTGAATAGCAGTGGAGCATTGTCTGATATAGCACCAGAAGGTGAGAGGACGGTGCAAAAAGATCCAGCAGTGTTCTGCTCTGCTGTACACATGGTCTCTAGGAGTCAGGATCAGCCAGGGGGTAATAACAATATTCTATATGTTTATCACTATTCATCCCCAAACACTGCCTCGGTTATGTAAATCTTCACTCAATACATCTACACATATCAGGAATCCTAACAATTCCATCTTCACAGAGACATCTTTCCCAGACACCTCTGACTTGCTCAAGCTGGTCAAGTTGCTCTGTAGTTATCTTCCTCATAAACTCCTCAACTGTCACCCTGGTGATTCCTTCACCTCTTCCTTGTACTAGATCTCCCATTTCCTGGATCCCATATATTCTCTTTTTCTTGGTTTACTCCCTGCTTTGGGTGGAGCACACCCTTCAATATTTTCCTAGAAAAGGATGCATGTGAGGGTTTTTGGGGGGGATCTTACATGTCTGAAATGTCCTATTTTTATTCTTACATTTGCTTGATAGTAGAATTCTAGATTAGAAATAATTTTCACTGGAAATTTTCAATATAGTCATCTAGCTTCCAGGACTACTACGAAGTCCAATATCATTCTGATTCTTAATCTCTTAAGGAAAACATATTCTTTCTCCCTGGAATCTTGTACAGTCTCCTCATGGCTCAGGTGTTCTCACTTGGACAGATGAAACAGGAAAGATATGTGATATCAACGGTTTCTCTGACCCTTGACTTGTTTTGGCCCTCTCAAATTGTTTGTGTACTTAAAGGGAGAAACCAAAGGAGTTAATTCATGTCTTAAACAACTCACAAACAAAAAACCATCTCATAAGCCAAAACAGCAGCGATCTCAGAAGCAAAGTACCCTGGCTAAGGTTTTAATTAGTATTTGCCCCAATTCTCCTCACCATCAAAACCATGGCCTGTTCTTCATTGGTCAATTTCCCAGTAGGTCATTACTTTGGGAGTAGGGACTTCATTCTCACTGGTTTATTTAATCCTAAAACCCAATCAGAGGGATAGAGGTCTATCAGTTTGGGGCTGAACATTTCATTGTGCTTAGAGACAATAAAGCTTATTAATACTGGAAGCTAACATTTTATTTAAGTGGCCAGGTCATGGTGACCAATAAAAAAGTATCCCCAAATCATTATAATCCCAATATGCTGATGATGATTTTCAGTGTCCCTTTTCCCAGAGAAATATTCAAAAAGATTTTTAAAAGAACACAGAGAGGAACTATAAAGAAGCTCACCTAGATAAAGGCCCAGGATATTTATTTATACCATCCATTCTTCAATTCTGTCTCCAAAATTACAGATTTTATACATGGTTTCAGAAGGTACATGAATCGATTAGTGCACAGGGTAATAAGTTAGAAGATAAACTAGATACGTCTTTGAGATTCAGTATATTTTGTGTGCTTTATTGACAATAGTCTTTAAAAAATTTCAGACTAGAGGTGTGAAATATACTTCAGAACTCTTAATGCAGTGTTGTCTTTATTATTTAGCATAATTTAAAGATACTAAGCCATATTATCTTCTGCCTATATTATCATGATGACTTTTGGGGGCAAAACAATGAACCCTGCTCTCTCCATGGTTTTGTGCAGAATTTTCTATACATTTGATTTTCCCTCTGCATCACTGACATCTTTGCGTTCATGAGGTAATATTAAAGAAATTCACTTTGGGGAACTTTTCTAGTTATCCAAAGAAGAGCTTTAGTTTTTGTTTTTGTTGTTTTTTATTTTTCAGTTGAACAAATACAATATAGTAGGAACTATATAAGTCATATTCATTTGTCCACCTCATAATATTTAGTTCTCACTTGAATACTATGTAGTAAATATTCTTATGCACATTTTGACAAATTTTAAAAACTAAAGCTCAGAGAGATTAACTAACTTGACCCACTTTCCAAAGTTATAAGTGGCAACATCAAAATTTACATACAAGTTTTCTTTTAATTCAAATTCTTATGCTTTCCCCGTTTTGATGAGTAGATCTAAATAGAATATGATGATGTTTGCTTGGCTGCCACTAATAGAACATTGGAATGTTTAAGACATTTTCCCTCTAAGGGGAAAAAGAGCATAAGCTTAAGAAAGATTCCTCTAAAAAACTTTACAACTATTATGAAAATGTAGAATATTCATTAATAATATTAAATAGCCAGATACATCACTTTTATGATAGAAAGTATTTCTGTTTCAACCTCTGTTTCTGGAACTGGTGAACCAGGTAATTCAGATAAGGCCCTGGCTAAAGATCCGGACCCGGACAAGCATTTGTCTCCGGAGATTCCAATGAAATACTAGTATCAATGGAATCATCAGGAATATGGATGATGTCATTAGTAGGTCAAGAAATTCAATGAATTTCTGGAAGATGGAAAGCATATTAGAGCATTTCTCTTGATAAAAACAGGAGAGATAGAATACACTATATAGGAACCACAAGTCAGAGTTGCTCAGTCTATCCATTGAAACCCCAAAGGCAGCAGATGTAATGGAGGATGGGATGAGTTATGGGTCTGAAAACAGTGGAACTAACTGAAGATCTGTGCACAGAACAACCAGGGCAGATATCCCCTCACAATCCTCCCCCATCCCAATTCAGGACACAGGCATCTGGCACTTACCCCAGCCTGATCCCAATTCTAAACGGCCCCTCTCCAAATAACTTATCAAGACAGCTAGTGTAAATATCAGATCCCCAGAATAATATTCTCCCCATTCTGACATTTGAGGGCCTGTAGCCAGATCTCCAATTTCCCACTTATTCATTTCATCTCTCCAGAGTCAGTACAGGAAATAGAAACCACTCTGTTTTTTTTTTTTCTTTAACACCACAGGATTACATAAATGTTATTAGGTGATTATAAAATCAATGGAAGTGATGGAGCAGCAGGATCTACAGTCAGCTTTCAGACATGACTCTCAGAATAGTACAGAACTGATCCATAAGAATAGCTGCTACTTCTGCAACAAGCAGAACTATGGAAACTGTTAACCTCATGAACATACAGATCAGAAAACAGGGATCAGGAAAGAACTGCTGCCAACATCCTGACAAGCTCCAGAAAGCTGGAGATGAGAGACTGGAATCTACTTGCAGAGATGCATCTCCAACACCTTTGTTGCCAGTAGAAAACAGCCAAAAGATGGCAGGAAGGTCTTTTTTCTAACGTCTAGAACCTACTTCACTCCCAGAATCTTGGTTGCTGGGAAGTCTGGGGAACATATAGTTTCTAGATTTCTGGTCAGTGCAAAAAATAAGCCTCAGTAGAAGGAGGTGGATCCTTATACTGAAAGCAACTAGATCATATCCACCAAACTCACCCCCAAGGAAGAGCCTCACACATTGCACCCCATGCCTTATTCGACAGAGACCTCCCAGTCAGAATACCAATCAGGGCAGAAACCTGAAAGGCAAAGACACCTATTTACACAATACCAAAAAACCCCACAGCACCTACTCATCCCTTCATCTGATCATCATTAAGGACAATCAGAGATCATCAGGTATAAGAGAAGAACCAACAATGTGAAAGAGAATAACAACCAAAATAAGAAAATAGGAAATTTAACATCACTTAGGAAGCAGAAGAGAAACTTCTAACATGATAAGAGAGATTAAATAAAGCTAGAATTCTTGAGAAAAATGTCAACTAGAGAACGTGAAAGCATTCTTAGAGATTTATATAAAAATTGCTAAACAAAGAGCATAAAATATTTTAAGGTGTAGAGAAGACAATATGGACAAAAATTATGAATGAAAAGAGGCAAATAAAAGACCAATCCAAGAGATACTGCCTCCAAATAGCAGGAGCTCCAGAATAAGAGAACACACTCTAATATAGGCAACCCAGAGAGCATCCAGCAGACTGGAGCAGGTGGGTAGAGGGCCTCCACGAGGAGAAAATTCTGGGAAAAGGCAAATTCTACCCATTAGGTGGTATAATGTAAAACTCAAGAAGCTAGAAACATTTCTCTTAAGAGTAACCCAAGTATGGTGACTCTGTTCCTATAGCAAAGACATCTTATCCTAGCACACCATTGACAAGGAATACAACAATATAAATGCTGTTCACTGATTCTTCACTTTCAGAGTCAACCTGAAATCATCTAGTTTCAAATGTTGGCTCAAAGGTATAAAATATTACATAGGCCAAATAAAACACATGTACAGGATGAGTCCAGGCCACAGGTCCCAGTTGGCAACCATTGCAGAAGCCACCAGCTGACAGAACCTCCAAGATAGTGGTTTTAAGCCAGAGGTTTTCATAAGTTTTATTTATCCGAGCAGTTTGTAGCCATTATCGCATTTGATTCTGGGAGTCAAGCAGGGGAGCAAAAACATAGATAACATGGTTGAGGTTTCAGAAAAAGAATATAAATGTCAACACATTTAATAATATAAAAGTAAAGCTATAGTTGATTGATGAAGGAAAGCAAAAGGTGGGGAAAGGTGAAGGAAAGGGTCAGGACATTGAGTCCTTATCCCATGAGGGGAAGCCAAGAGATGCTGCTGGTACTTGAGAGCAAACACACATGAAAATAGAAGTAGAAACATAGCAGTAGAAAGGCAGAGGAGATCAAAAGAAGAATTTAAAATAATTAAACTATAAATATTTTGGAGGAGAAGGAGAAAAAGTGAGCCAAACCCTCACCTTTCAGAGAAGGGGTCAGTGAATGTTTATTAAATACTTACTCTGTGCCGGGCACTATGCCAGGTGCTGAGGACACAACAATGCACACAGGAGCGGGAGAGGAACACCGGTGCTTTGAATGCATCTCATTGTTGCTCACCCTCTCTCCTCTGCCTTTATTTTCTGGCAAATGACCAACCCTTCAACACAAATCCGTGCTAAAAGTGAGGAATCTGACCCTTACGGAGGAAATAGAGGTGAAAATATATATATTCTAGACCTTGGGAAGTAACCACTAGAAAAGAGCAGAACAGAAACCATAGACCAAGGTTGCTTGTGGGGAATAGTGCTGGTGAAAGGGAGGGGCAGTGAAGAAGGAAACCGTTCCTTTGCCTGAAATGTTCTTTGTACTATCTAATAGGCCACTGTGGCAGAAACCAATGTGTGGCCCCTTCAGCGACAGACTTGTCTTGGCTACCTTTGGCTCTCAGCCCCTTCAGCAATTATTTCAGCTGCAGAAAGCCATTTCTCCCAAAGTGATGCAGCTTCCCAGACAGCCCACATTTAATAATTGACTGATTCTGAAGTTGGGCTTGGTCATTTCAACCCAACTTGGGGCAGATAACTCTTAAGGGTGATTCTAGCTCTAGACAGTCAGCTGACACTGTCAATGGGCCTCCATCATAGCTTCACTTCTCCTTCTGAACATTTCTGCTTTCTTCCATTCCCTTCCAAAATGGTTAATTCCAAGGGTGCTCAGTGATAAACAATCTATACACCAAGTTCTATCTCAGAATCTGCTTCCCAGGAAACCCAACCTATGACAACTATTTCATGGAGGTATTACATTGATAAATGCAAGTTGAAATGCTAGAAAAGTACCAGTGATGATTTATTCAATGTATTGCACAACAAATGAATAATTAGCTGGTAAAACAGAGAATACATGTGACAATAGAATTCATTTTCATTAACATGGGTTTCTCTTTATTTTATTCCACTTTACTCTTCTCTTATTTTTGTATTTTTCATTGAGGATGGACTGCTTTCTACCTAATATCTAGCCCCAAACATGAAATTGATTGTTGCTTTTGAATATAGAAATAATATGACTAGTTTATTGCTGTGTGTTTTCTTTCTATTATAAACTTTAATCTCATCAATACTTTCATCATGACAAGGCATTATTACTGATTGGGCAAAAAACAACATTTGAATTAGGAAATCTATTGACTCATATGTGTGTATAGTGATATCTATTCACCTATCTTATTAAAAAGATAATGATTCCTGGCAAGCAAATATTATAAAAAATAATGATGACTTTATTGGTATAAAAGACAGCAAAATGTCTTTATTTAGAATGCTAATAGTATATCAACAGAGATCATAGCTTAATTTTATTATCTAGGTATAAGTTTATTAACCTTTATTTTTAGAAATAGTATCAATAAACGCAATAATTTTTGTGTCTATCTTCTTCAAAGCTCTTGCTTGAAATATTTAAACTGTATCTCTGCAAGGCAGTGATACTAGCTCCATTATTTATATATCTCTGATTTCTAAATATTTTATATAAGGCAGGTGGTCAATAAATTTTTAAAGCATGAATGAATGAATGAGTGAATGAATGGATTTTCTTCATACAATATTTCATCTAGAAGTCTTTATCCACTTATTAGCATATACTGACTTCCTGCTATTTTCCCCTTCATATACTAAGTTCCAGGTACGTCAATCTCCTTGCACTTCCCGGACACTCCAAGTCTCTCCTTCTTAATCATTAAATTCATAAACATTTATTAAATATCTACTCTGTGCCAGGCAGTATGCCAGATGCTGAGGATATAATAATGCACAGGAGGTGGAAGAACCAACGCTTGAAATGCTTCTCTTTGTTGTTCACTCTCTCTCTCTTCTGCCTGGGATGCTTCTTCTTTTTGAATTTCTGGCAAACTTCTATTCCTCCAACATAAAGTCATGGTTAAGAGCAGAGAGTCAGACCACCAGCATTCAAATCCTGGCTCCACAATTACTAGTTACATGACTTCGGGCAAGTTCCTCAACCTTTGAGTCTTCAGTTTTCTTATATTTAAAATAGGGATGATAACGATATCTGCCTCATACAGTTGTTGAGAGGATTAAGTGATAAAATTTATGTATAGGTCTCAGCTTAGCTCCTGGTTTATAATTGTTCAATAAATATTAGCTATTATTCCCAATATTACTATGCCCTGCTGCTAGAAAAACAGTTGAATCCTGACAACAAATTCTAAGATATAACAGCTGCCACCAAAGTAAAGTGACTTTAGAACATCAACAAAGCCCTTTTATTGTTTTCAGTTAGAAAATTTAGAAGATCTACTAAAAATAAAATATTGTCTAGTATGTGCAGTATAATAGAGCATCAATAGTCAAGCTAGTCTATCATAGTATCCAACAGTCACCACAAAGTTGTGGAAAAATGGGAAGGACAGCAAAATTTGGAAGGGAGGGAAGGAAGAGAACTCACGATGTCCTAGGTTCCAGGAAGCAAATGTTTCAAAGTATATCCATGGTCCTTTATTTGGTTCTTCCAACAATCCTATGAGGCAAGTAAAGCTTCCACAATTGTCCTCATTAGAACTCTGAAGACTCAGACTTGGAAACATTAAATTTCTCTTATGGTTTCCTTTTATTGAGGAATAGAACCAGTACTAGAAACCAGTTTCAATAGCCTCTTGCCAAATGTTCTTTCTACTACCCGAAGTTCTCATATATGGACAGAGAATTTTAGATCAAAACCTTAAAAAGGTCTTTCCCGGGTCAAGCTTAAATGATCTAGAGGGTCATTGTGGTATCATTTATGTGAGTACATGGATGTGCAGCCTCTCCATCAATATAGCACAGAGTTCCACAGGAGGATGCTGTGGGAAGATGTGTAGGAAGACAGTGGATTGCTACCCTTCCAGCCTCCTCTTGCAACCCAATCAGGCAATCAATCAGCAGCATGTGTTAAGCACCAATCATGTACTCAGTCTGTGGGTAATCTAAGACACTGAATCTGATCTTCACTAACCTACAATTTAATTAAATGCCAAGGCTATGCCCATGAAACACTGAATACTGTTTGAATGAATATGGTTCTTCTCCTTTGAGATCTTGGACTCAAGCTCCTTATCTGTAGTAATATCTGACTTCCAGAGTGTTGTGAGGATTAGTTAAAATAACGTATGAAAATCACCAGCGCACTGCCTAGCACATAACAGGAGCTCAATAAATAGCAGTTAGTGCCATGAGTGATGAGAGCAGCATCTGTGGTACTGGACAGCTAAATTTTGAATAGTTTAAATCTTATGGGGTCAAATGGTAATGACATGTTCACGGAAGCATTAATCTGCATTAGTCTGATGTCTATTTTCAGAGATAGAGCTAGTATCAGGTTCTTTTTTTTTACTAAATGAATGAGCTTTTTGTATTCATTTTCTAGGGCCGCCATAACAAAATACCATAAACTGAGTGGTTTAAACAACAGAAATTTATCATAGTTCTGGAGGTTAGTAGTCAAAGATCAAAATGTCAGCAGGTTTGGTTTCTTCTGAGGCCTCTCTCCTTGGCTTACAGATGACTGCCTTGTGTGTTCACTTGGTTGTCTCACTGTTCATGCATGTGTCGGTGTCTTTCCATGTGTCCAAATTTCCTCTTCTTAGAAGATCTTCAGTTATATTGCATTATGGCCCACCCCAAAGACCTCATTTTAACTTAATCACTTCTGTAAAGACCTTACCTTTAAATATGGTTACATTCTGAGGTACTGGGCGTTAGGACTTCAACATATAAATTTAAGGAAGACACAATTCATCCCATAACGCCTTTGCATGGAGACACAGATTCACAAAGATGGATTATGTATAAGAAGTTTTATTAATGCTTTGTCAAGGATCCCAGTGGACAAGAAAGGAATAGATCCTTAGCCAAAATGACAGAGATAAGGAAACAGTCTCTGACCATTTCAGAATAATTTGGCATACACCAAAAGTACAGAAGGGTGGACTGACACTCTATGAATGAATCTGCGGGAGATTTAGCCCAATTTTACAGAGGAAGGAGGAATAGAATTCTCTCAGTGGGTCTCAGAAGGTATAACTGCAGGACACAGAATGAATGCATGTCCTAATGCCTCAGTGTCTGGAGAGATGGTCGTTGGAACAAGCCAATCTCCTTCTTATAGGTCAGCATTGCTTTACTTCCAGAGTCATGAGGCAACAGAGGTGTCTAATAATATTTGTAGTGTCCATGCACTCAGGGTCTAGAAATGCCCAGGCAAAATAAATATGCTGATACTTTAAAAATAGACTTACATTTCTAAAAATTAATAATTATGAAAGCATCATATATCAAATGTCACAATCAAGTGTTATTTTCTGGAGCAACATTAGGCACCAGTAAAAGGATGTTGCTCTACAGAAGATGTAATATGTAATGATTAAGACTCCAGGCTCTAGCTCCAAAGTTGCTGGCTCATAGTCAGAACTGCTACTCATTAGCTCAGTGATTTGGGTTAAGTTCCTTGACCTCTGCATCTTAACCCTTCATTTCTAAAATGGGAATAACACTGGGTCTTACATCATTGGATAGTTCTGAGGATTACCTTAGTTAACATGTATAAAGTGCTAAGAATATTATAGTATTACCAAGAAATCCAGAGAGAACCACTCAATCTCACTAGAGGAAAGGAAAGTTCCAAAATGTTCTTTGCCAGATATAGTAACTAAAAATACAGGATGCCCAGTTAAATTTTGTTATTATATAAATAATGAATATTTTTAGTATTTAAGTATGTCCTAAATGCTGCATGGACATTCTTATGCCAAAAATTTATCTGTTGTTTACCTGAAATTTAAACTAACTGGGCATCCCATATTTTATCTGGCAGCTCCAAAGGAAATATATTGAGTGAGATTGGGAAAGAATATCAGAGATCACAATATCTTGAACATCATAATTGTTTAATGAACATAAGCCCATGACTGACTCAGTGATTTGGTAGACTCAAGGGGCTATAGTGTAGAGAACTTTGATAGAAATGAAAGCATTTCGATTGACTTGATGCATTCAGAAAACTGGGTGGCTACTTGAAATTTGAGGAGAAAAATGAATTACTAAATTCATGAAAGTAGCAACTGAATTATAACCTGAATTAAATTAGCAACTGAATTAAATTAGTTCTCTAGCAGAAGGGCATTTAGTAGGTATTCAACAAAAGTTTGATATACGAAAAATTACTGAGACACTATACAACAGATAAAGAACAAATATTTGAACAGATAACATATTTGAGAATGGTAAAGTAGAAAGTATGGGATAAATGAAAGGGATCGTGGATTCAGGGAGATAAAATGACTTGTAATCCAGCCAGAGAGAATGAAGAGCAATCTAAAATAGATGTAGTTAAATGGAGAGGAGAGAGATGATTCCAAAAATATTTCAAGACAAAAGTCACAGGATAGGAGAACTATTGACAAGCTTTATTACCATCATCTAGCTGTGAATCCGTCCTCAGAAATGGCTTGGTTCAGTTGCCTCAGACTTTGCATAAAATATATTCTAGGGGGAAAAACACTTCATGTGAATCCATCAAGCCTTTCTATTTCAAGGAATCAACAAATTTGCTGCTGTTGTTATTTGCTTTCTTTAAGCAGAAAAGGAGAAAATTTAATCATAATCTAAAGTAAATATGCATTAGACAGTGCAGAGTCACAGTGTCTCCAAGAGGACTTCCAAAAGTAAAAGATATGACATGTATATGTAAGCATTTGAGAGTCCCAATGTAAATAAGATTCATCAAAGATTGTTGTTTCAGGGGCCGCCTGGTGGCGCAGCGGTTTAGTCCGCGCTTGGCAGCCCGGGGTTCGCGGGCTCGGATCCCGGGTGCCCGCCGACGCTCTGCTCGTCAGCCATGCTGTGGCGGCGTCCCATATAAAGTGGAGGAAGATGGGCACGGATGTTAGCCCAGGGCCAGTCTTCCTCAGCAAAAAGGGGAGGATTGGCGACAGACGTTAGCTCAGGGCTGGTCTTCCCCACACACACACAAAAAAAAGATTGTTGTTTCAGTATTCTGATCTCTACACATGCCAGAACACTTCCAAACACTCTGCCTCTTGAGGAGCGAATATATACAAAAGAACAATATAATTCAACTTACTCAAAGTGGCAGATCACAAAAGATTTTCTCTTCTAACAGGTACACGTGTAGTGTTTATTGTTGCTATGTCATCACAGCTGCTAATGCACGAACCAACAAACAAATAAGAAGAATTGCAAGAAAGTCATAAAGTTTATTTATACAAGTGAAGTATGTTTCTCATAAGCACAGAGAGGTGTTGAATTTTTCAACTGGTCAGAAATTATGTGTAACATGTCTTTAAACTTCACAGCTATCAAAACTCTGCAGTAGGAATAATTTTTATTATTTCTATTAAAAATTAGTATCATTTATTTATATGATTATTTTAGAATTCATGGAGAAAGTACAGTGATATATTTTTTCAAATGTTTGATGGTTTTGGCATATCACAAAACAATTTTCAAAAGCATTGTTCTATAATTTTTAAACTCATTTATTTCAAAAGAAATGTAATCATGTGTTACTGATGCAATTAACCCTAGCTCAAATTTTTAAACTCTAATAGAGCTCTTTAGCACAAATTTTTCCTCTAACCCAGAGGGGGACAAAAGCTTTTCCAAAAATCCCCCAAATAGTTATAGGGTTGAATTATTAAATTTTCTCTATGGAAATTCTAACAGGAAAACAGGCCGTCTAATACCATACATATAGTTGGTTGGTATAAAAGTATTGTTACAATCTTAAAATGATCAGGCCTTACATTCACACAGTCCCACTTCCATCCCCCTCACAGTTTTGCCAAAGAATGTTGTTCTCTCACTGTTGCGTATCTAGAAATCCAGTTTCATATTTTCTGAATATTCTATAATCCAGCATCTTAGGAATATAATTGCAATAAGAGTAGAGCAGAGAGCCAAATGAAGATACCGACCAAAGAGCATAACCATTACTAATTCTCCCTCAGAAGTAGGCCAAATTAAAGTCCCTAGCAGTGATATGAAAGTGGAAAGTTCAAGTTCAGCCTATACTCTATGATGAAATTAAATATTGACTGCTAATATCAGCCCATTAACCTCAGCAATATTCAAATGAACGGCTAAGAATCAAAATAATACAAAAAATTTTTTTCTCACATCTTTACTCTTGTTATAAACTTACACTTGATTGGACCCCATAAAATGTTGAGTTCTCTCAAAAACGATTGATAATGTTGTTACAAGTGATTCGAAGGTAGTATTAATGATAAAACCAAACTTTGTTTTTATTCATTCAATATTTATTAAACCATAATTCAATGTGCCAGGAATTATATTAAGTATATTAATATAAGAATAGTAATTAATAAAAGAATGTTACATTAAGTATGGCACGTAAATAAGTCTCTAAGGTGCTTTCAAGAAGCTATTAACATAAGAGCTGTAGTTAGAAGTGCACACATGATGGTGGTCCTGGCTGCCGTGCTCTGACTGCAGGTGCTATGTACTTACTCTACAAAGTCTAGCTCTTAGACAGCCTGTGATAAAGTAAGAGTTAGTTACCTAAATTAACATATCTTTCCAAATTAAAAAACTTATCTTCTAATGCAAATGCTAGGTTTGTATGATATTAAGGAAGACAAACATAATAGGTCACAGGATGAAATAAACACATAAATGAGACATCTTCAGCTCAGGAAAAAAAAGATAATATTCAGCATTACCTCAAATCAGAATCATAAGCCTTGCTTCAAATGAGTGTACAGTCTATCAGAGAAAACAACTATAATACAAGATAGAACATGATTAAATGCCATGAAAGAGGGCCAGAGCATGAGATGGTCGTTCAAAGAAGGAAGAGAAGATATTAAGTTAGGGAATCTGCCATTTTCAAGGGGGAGAAAGTATTTGAGTTGTGTGTTGAAGTCTTTGGAAGGATTAGGACCCGTGGAGCCGAGAAGGGCATTCTACGTAGAGGGAATACCATAATGAAAGATGCAGCAGTGAGAAATTCTGAGACATATACCAGGTCCAGAGAATAGTTCCACTGGCAAAACATGCTCTCCACGAAGGGGAAACTTGAGTGCTAGTAGTAGGAGAATAGAGAGAGCACGAGGGGAAATAAAATTTCCCTAGATTTCTCAGTGCTCCTATAAAAAGCCCTAACATCCTGAGACACAGAAATATAAAAATGTTGTTTTCACTTTCCCTAGAAACATTTTTACTTTCCACATACCATGAGGCTTGGCTCTGTACTTGTTTGTACAGGTAATTGCTCTCATCCAAAAATATGATGAAACTTCTCTTTTCCTCCCTAGACAGCCAAATGATTACAGTCTGGATTACGCCCCTAGGTTAAGCAGTCAAGGTACTAAGAAGACTCTCTCCCTAGGAATTTACAATTCACAAGGGATGAAGCCCAGACCTTGGACACATCTTTAGGTCATAAAACTATAGACCCCAGGGCTGACTTGTTCCTTGGAATCATGTATTTACATTCCAAAAGGGTAGAGTGAGTGAGAACTCAGGATCTTCTCCATCTCGTCTCAAAAGATCAAATATATACATATACGAAAACATCTATATGTGCAACATTCGCATGTGTATACACACACACGCACACACGGGATAATATCTCAGGACCTTCAGAGTTTCTGACAAAAGAGTCAGATCATGAAGAACTTTCACTGGCAAGCCAAAAGTTTTAATTTTAAAATGTTTCCTTTTGAATTGTGTCTACCCCTGCCAAAAGCTGCAGGAAAGTGATACCTTAGCCCTGCAGACATTACAACTGCTTCCAGCATAATATCAACTTGTGAAAGAACAACTCTATAAAATAATGTCGCTGCAGCCCACAACAGAGAATATAGAAGCAGGTGTAAACCAGAACTGAGGTTGAAACCTGGGGCAATTTAGTTCAACAAAATTCCATTCTATTCAGTTAACTCTCCTCTTTGGAATTTGGAGGTACTAAAGAAAAATATTTATCAAGACAACTGCCTTCAAAGAACTGAATTTTTTTTTTTTTTTTTTTTTTTTGGTGAGACAAGACAAATATATACCCAAACCAGATTAGTGCTAAGATTTTTAGTTCCGATAATAGTTGCTAAAGATGGTTAGAAAGGAAGAACTCAAGGTGGTTAGGAGACCATATTTTTGAAAGAGAGGTGTTCACAGAGATTCTCTTCCTTCCCTACTTTGTAATTAGGTAACTTTGTTATTTTGTAATTCCCAAACGGAAGTGATAATTCTGTAAACCCCGCTGCCACCCTCAACAGTCTCCCAAAGCACCAGGTGTCAAAGAACATAAGGAGAGGAGTGGCCAGGTTGACCAGGTTAGAAATCATTTATGAGTGTCTAGAAATCTCTTCCTTTGTTTCATTTAAGATCCTTGCACCCCTTGGCTTTGGAGTGAGAGAAACTTGAGTTTGATCTTGGACAGTTCACTTAATCTCTCTGAGACGCAGTGTTCTCTTCTGTGACATAATAAAGCTGTAAGGATGAAATGAGATGCCAGGTATAAAATGCCCATCACCTAGGCTAACTCATGGACAATCAATAAATATTGTTCCCTGCCCTCCTGAAGCCACTCCTCCCATATACCCCACATTCTGGAGGTGTCTTTGAAGCGAAATGTGGGACAATAGGGATGCCATTGTGGTGAGCAAAGGTTGATGGTCAGCAGTACGTAAGAACATAAAATTGCTTGTGATTTTCAGCTTCACTCGTAAATATGAAAGGTGACAGACATAGGAAAAACACTGAGAGAGTTCCCTATGGTATTGCAAGCTGCCAAATCAGGAAAAAGATGAAAAGCAAGTGTTTGATTGAGTTATTTCTCCGTGAAGAAGTAATAGCAATGACAGACACACAAGTGGGGAAGGATAGGGATCTAATAGAATTTTTTAAATATGTAAACAAACAGGAAAGTATTCAGTTATAGGAAAAGTATCACTATCACACAGGCTGATCAAAAATGTTTCTAGGTTAAACGGCAAAAAAAAAATAAGAATAAATCCAGGGTCTCTTAGATCTATTTTTGAAAACCTTAATAACTTAATTGGCTCTGATTGTCAATAAATTGCAAGATTTTTCCAGGGGGAAACAGTAAAGAATAGAAATTAATCAGATACCAAAAAGTGAAAATTATATTTAGTCAAACAACAGCATTGAAACTGAAAATATGCTAGAAACTCAGGGAAGTCTGATTCCCTATCGAATTTCTTGAATGATTGAATCTGAGTTAAGAATCCTTTCTGATAACACTCGTGTCTTTTACTTCTCAGCTCTGGGATCACTGTCATCATTTGACAGAGAGAAAGTTTTTAACTCTAACAAATCAGTATGTTTTCACGGTGCTGCCTCATTGCAAATCTGAGGGGCCATCACGCACAAGTTTTCTTTACAAACCTGAAGTTTGGAGGAGGCACAAATCTAATCTGGCCTGAATATTGTAGTTTGTTTTTCAAGAGAGAATATTGCTGTTGAAGAGTTTCTGTTTGTTTCATATAGGTCTCTTCTAAAAATCTATTGACCTTATTGATTTGATGCCAAGATTTTGCTTTCTAATTTGGGAATTTTTAAACTTCTCCTTTCTCTTTGAGGACAGGAATTTTAGGCCTCACAACTTTCCCCTCCATACTGTATTTCCAGTTCAATAAGATTCTTGGTCAATTTCCCTTCTAAGGCTTCAAGTCCTGTTAACACCCAGAATGCATTCACTGTTTCCCTCTATCTTGGGAAGATGGGAATAACAAATTCATTGTGTAAATTATTTTCTCAAATATATCCACCAATTTGATTACACAAATTTCTCAGAAAAATAAATTTTACATTATTTCAATAAGTTTGCAAAGTTCCAATTAGAAACAATTTGCCAAAAATGGTGCTAGGCTCCTTTTAAATGGTGTTATTAAAGGCAGAGGGGGACCTGTTCATTGAACCTGTTTCAAATGAGGTAATGAATTATGATTAGATAATATCAATGCCAAGGGGGGCTGTGAGAAAGCTTAGAACACTTGTTCCCACTTCTGCAATTTTTTTTACTTTTTATTGAAGTATAACATGTATACAGAGAAATACACAACTCATCAGTATATAACTCAGTGAATTGCCACAAATTTAGCCCACATGTGCAAGAGCAAGAAAGAGAAAATGGCCAGCACCTCAGTAGCCCTTTGTGAACTAACTCCTCCCTAAAAGAATAACCACTATCCAAACTTTTAAGCCATAGTTCACTTTGTCTGTTTTGAAGTTTATATAAATGGAATCATAGAGTACATGCCCTTGTGTACAATTTATTTTTCTCAATATTAGGCTTACGAGCTTTATCTATGTTGTTGAATTTGGCCAACCCTCCTTTTAGGCATAAGACTAGTTGTGGACAAATCTGTACTTTCTGCCTCCCAAATCGGTGGACATTCCAATTCTGCCATATCCATATAGAATTCTCAAATCAGCTGAGTAATAGCCTTAAATTCTGTAAAACTGTTAACATTATGGAAATTATTAAGAACATACAAAAGTAGAGAGATGAATATAATGAACCCACATGTAGCGATCATCTTTTTTGTTAGTAATGTCCAGTTAATTCCTACTCCTAGAGACTCTCTGTCCAGCAGATTGGAACCCTGCCCAGTCTTTTTGTGCCATCCTCTCACCTTCTGATGTTATATCAGACAATGCTCCTCTGCTATTCATAGGGTTTTCATGGCCAATTTTTTTCAGAAGTGAGTGACCAGGTCCTTATTCCTAGTCTGTCTTAGTCTAGAAGCTCTGAAACCTGGCCATTATGGCCAACTCTGCTGCTATTTGAAATACCAGTGGCATAGATTTCAGCATCACAGCAACATGTAGCCGCCACAGTATGACAACTGACAGACCGGTGGTGTGGTTCCCTGACCAGGAAATGAATCCAGGCCATAGCTGTGAGACAGCTGAATCTTAACCACTAGACCTCCAAGCTATCATCTAGTGTCAACAATTTTATCAACTCAGGGATTCTTGTTTCATCTGCAATTCCACTAGCCTCCCCCTCTTCATTCCACGGTATGGGATTATTTTTAAAAATGCCCAATATCACTAAATCTATAAATATTTCAGTGTTTAACATTGAAAACAGGGACTCATTTTAAAATGTAATTTCAATACTACTATCACACCTAAAAATAAAGAATTTCTTATTTATTTGGTCAGTATTCTGATTAGTGTTTGTTCACATGTCCCACTTTTCTCATTTTTTCCAGGTTTTTTTGGTTTGGGTGGTTGCTTGCTTAAAGCAGTGTCCAAATGAAGTCCCTGTGTTCTAAATGGTTAATATGTCCCACCCCCCCCCCACCTTGTTTTCACCTTTCTTTTTTTTTTTTTTTTTTTTGTAGAAGTGGAGTTTTTTGTCCTAAAGATTTTACCACAGTATGGATTTTGATGCTTGCCTTCCCTTGGTTTCAATTTTTCTTTACTAGATTAGCTAGTAGTTTACCTATTTTGTATATTTTCTCCCAAAGAAACCAGCTTTTACATTTATTCATTAATTCTATTGTTTTTATGTTTTCCAACTCATTAAGTCGTCTTATCTTTATTAATTCTTTTGACTTTCTTTTAGTTTACTCCATTTCTAGCTTATTGAGTTGAGTGTTTAATTCATTTAGTTTCCTTTTTGTTTTACCTACATAGGTGTTTATAGTCTACACTTTTCTTTGGTGATTTTTCTACTGCCATCCCATAGATGTTTATATATCATATTCTATCATTAGCTTGAAAGAATTTTGTAATTTTACTGAAAAGTTTCGACCCAAAGTTTCTTCATATTTTTTTCTTTCATTTCCAAGTGGAACAGAATATTTGGTTTTTGTTTTCTGGGTTGTTGGTTTGGAGGTTGAGTGGTTTCGCTCTTGTTGTCATTCTTTTGTTCTATAAAGTGTGTCCCTGTATACTTTCCTTTGAATTTCTTGGATTTTATGCTTTATGAGAATTATTCCTGTGTTAGTGTACACATAAATATTAATAACTCTGTTAAGCTTATTGTGATTTATAGCCTTTAAGATTACAAAGTATACTTATTTATCTTTTTGCTGATTTTTGGTCTGACTTCTGCCTTGAGAGATATGATTGTGAGCCATGCTTTCTTTTGATTTGTATTCACCTAGTATATCTTTGCTCATCTTTTATCATTTTTAAGTAGGTTTGTTGAGACACAATTTACATATAGTAAAATTCACCCTTTATAGGTGCACAGTTCTGTGAATTTGGACAACCGTAAATAGTCATGTTGCTGCCACACAATCAAGACATAGAATAGTTCCATCACCTCAAAAAGTTCCTGTTTTTAGTCAGTTATTAACCCATTTCCATCTCTTGTCAATTACTGATCTGATTTTACCCCTATAGGTTTTCTCTTTCCTTGCTTCTGTAACGTAGCATAAAGCTTTTGAAAGTTATTCATGCTGCTGTATGGATCAGTGGTTCATTCATTTTTGTTGTGTAGTATCTGTTACATGGGTGTACGATATGTCTTTATACATTCACCAGTTAAAGACATTTGCGTTGTTTCCATAACTGGGCAATTCTGAATAAAGCTGCTACAAATATTCACATAGAAGTTTTTGCATGAACTAGTATCTTCATTTTCCTTTAGTAATTACTTAGGAGTGAGATGGCTGGGTCATATGGTAAACATATATTTGATTTTATGAGAAACTGTCAAACTGTTTTCTAGAGTGTCTGTACTACTTTGCATTCTCATCAGCAACGGATCAGAATTCCAGTTGCGGTCAGTTGTATTTTTTTTTTCTCTTCCCTCCCTTTTCCTTTCCCTTTCTCTCTCTCTTCCCCTTTTCCTTCTTTCTTTCCTTCCACCATTCTAATAGGTGTATAGTGTTATCGAATTGTAGTTTTAATTGGCTTTTCCCTGTTGATTAATAATGTTGATGATCTTTCCATGTGCTTATTGGCCATCCAAAGCTCTTCTTTGATAAAACCTCTGTTCAAATTTGAGGTCTGTGTCATTCACTTTATATTGAGTTCTGAAAGTTCTTTATATATTTTAGATGCCAGGTCTTACATATGTGTTTTATAAATATTTTCTTCCAGTCTGTGGCTTGTCTTAATTTCTTAACAGTGAAATCAGAACAGCAGATGCCTTTAATTTGATGTCCAATTTATCAATTTATTTTCTTTCATGGTGTGTGTTTTTTTTTGTGTTCTATCCAAAAATCTTTGCCAAATCTATAGTCACAAAGATTTTTCTCATGCTCTAAAAATTTTATAGCTTAATTTCTACACATAGTCCTATGATTCACTTTGAGTTACTTTTTATATATGAGTGAGAAGTATGGGTCAAGGTTCATTATTTTTGCATATGGATGTTAGATTGTTCCAGCACAATTTATTAAAAGATCATTGTTTCTTCATTAAATTGCCTTGGAAATTTGTCAAAGAATTAATTGACCATATGTGTATAGATCTATTTCTGGGCATTCCATTCTCTTCCATTGTGTCTGTCTCTTCACTAATACCACATTCTCTTGATTATTGTTGCTTTGTAATAAGTGTTGAAATCAAGTAGTTTGCGTCCTCCAAATTTGTTCTTCTTTGGGATTGGGATTGCACTGAATCAACAGATCAGTTTTGGGAGAATTGATACATTATTAATACTAATGAGTTTTCCAATCTATGCACACAATATATTTGTTCATTTAGTCAAGTCTTCTTTGATGTCTATCATCAAGCTTTATACTTTTACTATAAAATATTTTACATATTTTGATAGATTTGTCCCTAACTATTTTATGTTCTTGGTGCTATTGTATATGGTGCTTTTTAATTCATTTTCTAATTGTTCATTATTAGTATACAGATTTGACTTTTGACTATTGTGCTTCCATTCTGTGACCCTACTCAAGTTATTAATTAGTTGTGGTAGCTTTTTTGAACATCCTTTGGAATTTTCTAACTCAACAATCACATTGTCTGCAAATAAAGATAGTTTTATTTCTTCCTTTCCAATCTATATGCCATATATTTCTCTTTCTTGCCCTATGACACGGGCTAGGACCATCTATGTGATGTTGAATAGGAATATTGAAAGATGACATCCTTGCCTTACTCCCAATCTTGGGAAGAAAACATTCACAATTGAATTTTATGTTAGCCATAGGGTTTTGTAGATGCTCTTTTTCAGGCTGAGGATGTTCCCTTTTTTCTAGATCACATTCCACTGTGGTCATAGCTCAAATTTCTTAGGATTATAATCCTCTTTTATAATTATTTTTAGTGGCTCAGAATATGGTCTATCTTGTTTAATATTCCATTTTATATTTGAAAAGAATGTGTGTTCTTCTGATATTTGTTATTCTCTAAATATCAATTAGGTTAAGTTGGTTGATAGTATTTTTGTATATCCTGAGTGATTTTCTGTCTATTTGTTCTATTGATTACAGAAAGAGGAACATTATATACACCAAGTATAATTGTAGATTTGTTGATTTTCCCTGTCAGTACTAATAGTTTCATGTAATTTGAAGCTGTATTGTTAGGTGCAAACATATGTAGTGTTATGTCTTCATGGTGAATTAGTTCATTCATCATTATTCCCCCTTTATATCTTTAGCAATATTCTTGGTTTTGAAGTCACTTTGTCGTATATAAACATAGCCACTCCACGTTCTTTTTATTAGAGTTTATATAGTGCATCTTTTCACACACATTTTAAAAATTCTTATTTTGGAATACTTTTAGACTTGAGAAAAATTATAAGAATGCAGAGGCTTCCATTCCCCACCCTGTCATAATGTTAATATCATATAAAACCATAGAATATTTATGAAAAACCAGAAAATTAACATTATACAATACTATCAACTAATTTCCAGCCATATTCTTTTATTTTTTTTTCATTTTTCCTATTAATATCCTTTTTAAATTCAGTATCCCAAATTTCATTTAACTATTGTCTCATTATTCTTTAATCTGTGACCTTCCTTAACCTTTCTTTTTTGTGTGTGACATTTGACACTATTGAAAAGTACTGGCCACGTATTTTGTAAAATGCCCCTCAATTTGACTGTTTAATATTTTCTCATGATTAGACTGAGGTTACTTATTTTTGCCAAGAAAAACACAAAAATAATGTGCCCTTCTCTAACAATATCAAGTGGTAAATGATGTGGATATGATTTATTACTGATGGTGTTAACATTGATTACTTAGTTGATATAGTGGCTCTCACATTTCTCCACTGTAAAGTTACCCTTTCCACCTTTGTAATTTTTAAGAATCTTGTGGGAAGATTTTTTTGAATTTATGCAAACATCCTGATTCTCATTATATTTTGACCACTAACTTTAGCATCCATTTATGATACTTCTCCGTAAATATTATTACTGTGTGGTTTGCCTAATGGTAATTTTCTATTTCCAACATTCCATCTACATTTATTAATTGTATTTTACTATAAAAAGGAGCTGTGCCCTCTCTGTCTTCATTGATTTATTTCTTCAGTCATTTATTTATATCAGTATGAACTTATGTATATGTATTTTCTTCTGTGAGTTATAATCTATAACTATCATTTTTTAAATTTTGTTGTTCAATCTGTCAAAGATTTAACCATTAGAAGTTGGAACTTTTGTACTATACACAGTCCCTTATTATTTTCAGTCCTTTATTATTTTCTGAAAACACAAAATGTTCCAGACTCCTCTTATAATTTCTCTTATGCAGCCTTAGAATCTTGAAGGAGCCCTGGTCCCTTTCATTGAGAATATTTTGAAACCATGTCATGGATATAAGGGTTGCTCACTATTATTTTAATTGGGTCACTTTTGGTAAACTAGATTTTCCTAGGAAAGTGTCCATTTCATCTACATTTGCCATTCTTTTTTTTTTTTTTTTTTTTTTTTTTGGTGAGGAAGACCAGCCCTGAGCTAACATCTGTCACCAATCCTCCTCTTTTTGCTGAGGAAGACTGGCCCTGGGCTAACATCCGTGCCCATCGTCCTCCACTTTATATGGGACGCCGCCACGGCGTGGCTGACGAGCAGTGCGTCGGCGGGCGCCCGGGATCCGAACCTGCGAACCCCGGGCTGCCAAGCGCGGACTAAACCGCTGCGCCACCGGGTGGCCCCGCCATTCTTTTTTCATAGATGTCTGCAACATAATCTCTGATGATTTTTTTAAAACTTTCTTCTGATACAGCGCTTATCCCCTTATCATTTCTTAGCTTCGATCTTCATGTTTCCTTCCTTTCTTTCTTGATCAAGTTAACTACTAGTTTGTCCTTTTTGCCCATTTTTTAAAATAGGATTTTAAATTATTGACTAGACTTACTGTTTTTTTCTTCTTGACCTCATTAACTTTGCTTTATTATTTCCTTCCTTGAGCTTTGTGGTAGGCAGAATAATGTCCCTCTCAAAGACATCCATATCCTAATCCCTGGAACCTGTTATGTCATATAGCAAAAGAGAATTAAGGCGGCCGGCCCAGTGGTGTAGTGGTTAAGTTCTTATACTCCACTTTGGTGGCCTAGGGTTCACAGTTTTGAATCCCGGGCATGGACCTATGCACCACTTATCAAGCCATGCTATGGCAGGCATCCCATATAAAATAGAGGAAGATGGGGATGGATGTTAGCCCAGGGCCAATCTTCCTCAGCAAAAAGAGGAGGATTGGCAACAGATGTTAGCCCAGGGCTAATCTTCCTTACAAAAAAAAAAAAAAAGAGAGAGAGAGAGAATTAAGGTTGTAGATGGAATTAAGGATGCTAATCAACTGATCTTAAGACAGGGAAATTATTTTTGTTTTATCAGAGATCAAATTTTCTGCAGGGCTGCTTCTGTAGGAAGACTTCTGGTGTTTTGCTGGCAATCTTTAGCATTCCCAACCTCTCCTTCATCTTCACATGGCATTCTCCCAGTGTGCTTGTCTTTTTCCAAATTTCCCCTTTTTATAAGAACACTGGTCACTTGGATTAGGGGTCTACCTTACTCCAGTATGCCTTCATTCTAACTTAACTATTTATATCCGCAAAGACCTTATTTCCAAATATACTGAGGTACTGGGGTTTAGGACTTAAACATTTGAATTTGGTGGGGGAGGACACAATTCAACACATAACACAGGCTATCTTTAGTTTCAAATTTAGTCCAGTTTTGAAGTGTTACCAAATATACTACTTGCAGGGTGATTGCTAACTGATGATTGTAAATGTGAGGAGTTGTTTAGTTCTTTATTAAGCATCAATTCAATTTTGAGATGCATTCTGCCATCCTTCTGGTTCAAAAATATTTAAATTCTAAAATTAAAGGATCCAAGTTGATTCATAAACTTCATAATACTGTGCTGATTTGCACTCATGACCTTAGAGATACTGTGATAAAGTTTAAGGTAGCTTTGCCTAAAAGACACTGTAAACAAAGACAGATATAATACCCAACCAGGTATCCAGAGTTAAAAACAAACATTAAGTAAATTGTATTAAATACATTTAAATTATTTTAATTATAATATATTAATTTAATATAAATATTGAGTAAATCATAGTACATATAACTAAATTAAATTAATTTTAAATTTTGATAAATTATTTAAATAAATACTACTTATAATAATATATATTACAAATTAATATTAAGAAATCTTAAGGAGTGATGCCAGCATCATGGCAGAGTGGGTTGTTCCCGCTGTCTCTCCCCTCCAAGTTACAATCAGTAGGACATCCATAGACCAACAAAGGATTCTCCATACAGCACACCAGAACTTCTGAGAGATCCATACACCCATACATCTGAGGGTATTTGGACTGGTCCTCATGGAGGCAGTGGAAGCAGGGGAGCAGTGGTGGCCAGAGGCTCCAGGAACTGTGGCAACACTCATAACTGGAGATGCCAGGGGCCAAGTTGGCACATGTGACATGAGGCTCCAGGAACCACAGCAACGCCCACAAACATAGGCCCCAGGAACCAAAGCAGTACATGCAACTGGAAGCTCCAGAAACCACCATGGCACCCACGACTGGAGGCTCCAAGAACTATGGCAGCAACCACAACCCAACCCCATCCCCTCCTCCAGCAGCAGTGGCAGTAGCCGTGACAATGCTCCAGGAGCCACAGCAGTACCTGTAACCAGAGCCTCCATGAACTGCAGTGGCACCCATGACCCAGATAACACCCCAGTGGTGGTGGTGGCAGTGGTCATGACCCTGGTTGCAACCCTTGGTTGCAGCAGTGACACCCACAAACCCAGAGCCTCCAGCAGAGGTGGTATCAGGACACCCAGAAAACGGGAGCAGCAGCAGAGGCAGCATATGCAACTCTGGCCCTTCACCTCCAGTGGTTCCTGAGGCTGCAGAGACTTGGGTAGCAGCAGCAGCAGCAGAGCCCATGACCCCAATCCCCCCAGCTGCAGCAGTACCCACAATCCTGGCCCCCCTACTTGCAGCAGTGGCACCTGCAAACCCATCAATCCAGATGTGGTGGAGTCACCTGTGATCCCAGGTCCCATCCCCCCTTGCCCTCCTCCCACCATGGTGGGGGAACCCATGACCCAGGCAACCCCAAAGCAGCAGAGGCACTTGCCAGCCTGGTGACCCTGGTGGCAATGCCCATCACTACAGCAACACTGGTAGCAGAAAAGCACCAAGGACCTTGGAGGTTGGCAGCACAAGCAGCACAATGAAGGCACCAACCACAGCTCTGGCAGAGGCAGCGGAGGATAGAAAGCACTGGCTCTCAAATACAATCAGAAGCAGCTCAGAATCAACGTAAACAAAGCCTTATCTAAATAAGAAAGGTGTTCACTACTACAAATGTGCCATCAGAGGAACAACCCATCAAGTACCATGAAAAATTATGGTAACATATGACAAAAAGAAAATGACAATTCTCCAGAAACCAAACTTGAAGTCATGGAAGATTGCCATCTAAATGATAGTGATTTCAAAATAGCTGTCAAGAAGAAACTCAACAAGCTACAAGGACAGTTAGACAGTTCAATGAACTCAAGAATAAAATTAGTGAATGAAAGGAGTACTTCACTAAAGAGACTAAAACTCTATAAAAGAACCAAACAGAAATTCTGGAGCTTAAGAACTCAATAAACAAGATAAAGAATACAGTACAAAGTATTGTAAATAGAGCAGACCATATGGAAGAAAGGAATTAGTGAGCTCAAAGACGAAATCTAGAAAATGATTCAGGTGGAAGAGGCAAGAGAGAACTAAGATTTTAAAATGATGAAGAAATTCTATGAGAAATATCCAACTCCATTAGAAAAGGCAACATAAGGATAATGGATATCCCAGAAGAAGAGAAGGAAAAGGGCACAGAAAGCTTCTTTAAAGAAATAATAGCTGAGAATGTCCTAAATCTGAAGAACGAACTGGATATACAAGTCCATGAAGCTAAGAAAACATCTAATTATCTCAATGCAAAAAGACCTTCTCCAAGACATATTATATTAAAACTGTCAGAGGTCAATGACAAAGAAAGAATTTTAAAGGCAGCCAGAGGAAAAAAAAGACAGTAATCTAGATTTCTCAATAGAAATTCTACAGACCAGGAGAGAGTGGGATGACATATCAAAATATTGAAAGATAAAAACTACCAGCCAAGCATACTTTATCCAGCAAAATTATTCTTCAGATATGAAGGAGAAATAAAAGCCTTCCCAGACAACAAAAGCTGAGGGATTTCACCACCACTAGACCTGCCTTACAAGAAATATCAGAAGGACCTCTTCTACCAGAAACAAAAAGGCAAAAGTACACAAAACCTTAAGTAAGGAAATAAATAGAAAGAATCAGAAAATCACAAAGCTATTACAGAATAGGGTGTTAAACAATTATAGCATAAAGGTTAAAGGGGGAAAAACATTAAAAATGACTAAAGCTACTTCAACATGGTAATGAACTCACAACATAAAAAAGGGATAACTTGTGGCAACAAAACATGAAAGGGGAGGAGGAAAATGATGAATTCTGTATAGGCAAATGAAGACAAGAGACTATCAGCAGAAAGAGGGCTACTTTATTTATGAGATGTTCTATACAAACCTTATAGTAACAAAACAAAAATCTAGAGGAAAGACATGAAACATAAAAAAAGAGGTAACCGAGAAAAACATATAGAAAACCACCAAACAAAAATGGATACAGGAACACAAGGGAAAAGAAACAACAGAAATATAGAACAACCAAAAAACAAAAAATACCGCATAAATAAGTCCTCATACATCAATAATCACACTAAATGTAAATGGATTGAATTCACCAATCAAAAGGCACAGAGTAGCTGGATGGATTAGAAAACAAGTCCCAACTATATGCTGCCTTTAGGAGACTCCTCTCAGCTCTGAAGACAAACATAGGCTCCAAGTGAAGGCATGGAAGATGATACTCCAAGCAAATGGCAACCAAAAGAAAGTAGGTGTAGCCACAATTAAATCAGACAAAAATAGACTTCAAGCCAAAAAAGATAACAAGAGACAAAGATGGACTTTATATAATGATAAAGGGAACAATCCATCAAGAAGACACACATTTATTAATATATATGCACTCAACATAGGAGCACCAAAATAGATAAAGCAACTATTACCAGACCTTAAGGGAGAAAATGACAGCAATACAATAATAGTAGAGAACTTTAATACCCCCCTTTACATCAATGCATAGATTATACAGACAAAAGTTCAACAAGGAAACATTGGCCTTAAATGACACATTAGACCAGATGGACTTAACAGATATATACAGAACATTTCAACCCAAAGCAGCAGAATACATATTCTTCTCAAGTGTACATAGAACATTCTCAAGCATAGACCACACATTGAGACACAAAACAGGTCTCAATAAATTTAAGAAGAGTGAAACCATATCAATCATCTTTTTTGACCACAATGGTATAAAAGTAGAAATCAACTACAAGAAGAAAACTAGAAAAATTACAAACACACAGAGGTTAAACAACATGCTACTGAACAACTATTGGGTCAATGAAGAAATCAAAGGAGAAATAAAAAAAATACATAGAGACCAATGGAAATGAAAATATGACATACCAAAATCTATGAGATTCAGCAAAAGTGGTATTAAGAGGGAAGTTTATAGCAATGCAGGCCTACCTTAAGAAACAAGAAAAATCTCAAATAAATAGTCTAACCTTACACCTAAAGAAACTAGAAAAAGAACAAAGGAAGCCCAAAGTCAGTAGAAGGAATGAAATAACAAAAATCCAAGCAGAAATAAATGAAACAGAGACTAAAAAGACAATAGGAAAGATCAATAAACTAAGATATAATTCTTTGAATAAATAAATGAAATTGACAAACCTTTAACTAGACTAGCTAAGAAAAAAGAGAGAAGGATCAAATAAATAAAATCAAAAACAAAAGAGAAGTTACAATAGATACTACAGAAATATAAAGGATTATAAGAGACTATTACAAACAGCTCTACACCAACAAATTAGAAAATGTAGAAGAAATGGATAAATTCTTAGAATCATACAGGTTTCCAAGACTAAATCATGAAGAAATAGAAAATCTGAATAGACTAGTAAGGAGATTGAAACACTAATCCAAAACCTCCCAAAAAGCAAAAGGATCAGATGGCTTCACTGGTGAATTGCAACAAACATTCATTCAAAGAAGATTTAATACCTCTCCTTCTCAAACTCTTCCCAAAAAAGTGAACAGGAGGGAATAATTTCTAACTCATTTTATGAGGCCAACGTTACCCTGATACTAAAACCAGACAAGGACAACACACAAAAAGAAAGTTACAGGCCAATATCTCTGATGAACATACGTGCAAACATTCTTAACAAAATATTAGCAAACTGACTATAACAACACAGTAAAAGGATCATACACTATGATCAAGTGGGATTTATTGCAAGAATGCAAGGATGATTCAACATCTGCAAATCAATCAACATGATATACCACATTAACAAATTAAAGGATAAAAATTATATAATCATCTCATTAAATGCAGAAAAACATTTGACAATATTCAACATCCATTTATGATAAAAACTCTCAATAAAATGGGTATAGAAGGAAAGTACCTCAACATAATAAAGCCCATATATGACAAACCACAACTAATGGTTGTTAGTGGTGAAAAAAGTGAAAGCTTTTCCTCTAAGATCAGGAACAAGACAGGGATGTCTCTCACCCTTTTTATTCAACATAGTACTGGAAGTCCTAGACAGAGAAATTAGGCAGAAAAAAGAAATAAAAGGCATCTAAATTAGAAAGAAGAAGTAAAGCTGTAACTAGGTGCATACAACATGATTTTATATAGAGAAAACCCTAAAGATGCCACCAAAAAACCATCAGAAATAATAGACAAATACAGTAAAGCTGTAGGGCACAAAATTGTGTTTCTATACACTAACAATGAACTATCAGACAAAGAAATTAAGAAAACAATCCCATTTACAATTGCAACAAAAAAGAATAAAATACCTAGGAATAAATTTAACCAAGGAGGTGAAAGACCTGTTCACTGAAAACTATAAGACTTTACTGAAAGAAATTGAAGACACAAAGAAATGGAAAGATAGTCTATGCCCATGGATTGGAAGAATTAACGTAGTTAAAATGTCCATATTACCTAAAGCAACCTACAGATTCAATGCAATCCCTATCAGAATCCCAATAACATTTTTCATGGAAATAAAAGAATCCTAAAATTTATATAGAACCACAAAAGACCCTGAACAGCCAAAGCATTCTCAAGAAAAAAGAGCAAAGCTGGAGGTATCGCACTCCCTGATTTCAAACTATACTACAAAGCTATAGTAATCATAACAGTATGATATTGGCAGAAAAACAGACACATAGATCAGTGGAACAGAATTGAGGCCCAGAAATAAACCCACACATATATGGACAACTAATTTTCAACAAGGAGCCAAGAACATACAATGGAGAAAGGAAAGTCTCTTCAATAAATGGTTTTGGGAAAACTGGATAGCCACATGCAAAAGAATTAAACTAGACCACCATCTTACACCATACACAAAAAATAATTCCAAATGGATTAAAGACCTAAATGTAAGGCCTGAAACCATAAAACTCCTAGAAGAAAACATAGGCAGTATACTCTTTGATGTCAGTCCCAGCAATATTTTCTTGAATATGTCTCCTCAAGCAAGGGAAACAAAAGCAAAAATAAATTAATGGGTCTACATCAAACTAAAAAGCTTTTGCACAGCAAAGGAAACCACCAACAAAACAAAAAGACAACCTACCAATGGGAGAAGATATTTGCAAATCATATATCTGATAAGGGGTTAATATCCAAAATATATAAACAACTCATGCAACTCAATGATAAAAAAAAAAAAAAAAAACCTGATTAAAAAATGGGCGGAGGATCTGAATAGACGTTTTTCCAAAGAAGACATACAGATGGCAACAGGCACATAAAAAGATGTTCAACGTCATTAATTATCACAGAAATGCAAATCAAAACCACAATTAGATATCACCTCATGTTCGTTAGAATGGCTATTATCAAAAACACAAGAAATAACAAGTGTTGGAGAGAATGTGTAGAAAAGGGACCCTCATACACTGTTGGTGGGAATGCAAATTGGAGCAGCCATTATGGAAAACAGTATGGAGATTCCTCAAAAAAGGAAGAACAGAACTAACATATGATCCAGCTATTCCACTTCTGGGTATTTATCCAAAGAATATGGAAACACTAATTTGAAAAGATATGCACCTCTATGTTCATTGTAGCATTATTTACAATAGCCATTATTTAATAGCATTATTTACAATACAATGGAAACAATCTGATGGATGAATGGTTAAAGAAAATGTGGTATGTATATCTACAATGGAACACTACTCAGCTATAAAAAAAGATGAAATCTTGCCATGTGTGAGAACATTGATAGACCTTGAGGACATTATGCTATGTGAAATAAGTTAAAGACAAATACCGTATGGTTTCACTCATATGTGGAAGATAAAAAACAAAACAAAAACAAATTCATATAAGCAGAAAATAGGTTGGTCCTTGGCTACCAGAGGGAAAAAGGGATGGGGGTAGGGTGAAAGGGTAAAGATGGTCAATTATATGGTGAAGGATACAAACTACACTTTTGGTGGTGACCACGCTGTAGTATATACACACATAGAGTTATATTATTGTACACCTAAAACCTACACAATGATATAAACCAATGTTAATTACCTTAATTAAAGAAAAAGAAATCTTTACACAATTCTGTATTGCCTATAAATATCTAGAAAGGGGGCCTGAGAATCAATAGGGCTACCTGGGGTTTCCCCAAATGATTGGTGAAAAATGTGGGTAGAAATGTCCAAATTGCATTCCTGTGTCAAGGAAAAGTAAACTTGTATCACAAAACATGTATTCTCTCTTGGTTCTCCTGTAATATGTACTTCTCCAGGCCTCTGTTTCCTGTGTAGGTGAAAAGTCAGGGTGCAAATTAATCACCTAATGGTTATTACAATATCTCACTTACTCTAAAATGTCCTCCTCCTGTATCAAAAGTTACATATGCATGCAAGATTTGGTTATGGGGTTAGTCCCATCTTGAAGTGGTTGGTTAATACAAGGAAGTAACATAAGTAAGGAAGGATATGATGGGTCTTTTGGTCTTGTGGCCATTTGTATTAGAATGTCATTGCCTTCTATCTGTATTTGAAATAAGTCCTGGTACAAACAGAATGTGTGGCCTCAGGATTATAAGCAATCCTGCTTACTCAGTTGTAAAAGTAACATCCTTGCCTTGTACTCCCTCTGAGTCTTGCTGAACTCCCACGCATTGTTTATCCATTGGAATTCTGTCTTCATGAGGCATAGTGAACACTGTATGTGAATGGAGAAGCAAGGAAAACTAGACATGCTATATTGTGTGTATCTCCTCTGCTCACATGCATGCTCCTATCATTCTCTTACATATCACAAATTCAAAGATAAAATTATTAAGACTATCAAGACGGCAGCAGTAAAGCATTAAGCCAAGCATGGGGTCCTTCTGAATGTGGAGGCCTGTGTGGCTGCTTAGGTCATATGCCCATGAAACCATCTCTACTCCCAAGTGGGCTGTCTCTTCATCCTAATCACATACCTTCAATACCTCATACCTTCCTCTTCCTCAAATCCCCTCAATGGTACCTTGCCATAAGAGGATGATACCACTCTTACTCCCAGGGAAGTGCTCCTGTCACACAAGGAACACATGATTCTTGCCATGTGTACACATGACTGCTTCCCAGTTTCCAGTTAAGTTAAATCCACTGCAATGCCTTTCTCCATCCCCGTGCCTATACCAGCACTTGAGTCTCAATTTTTATCTTCACCCCAAATATCTGCCAGAAGTTCAGGACTGTGACCCTTGAATTTGGGGCTAAACAAGTGTTGTAATTTTTCCTAGAACCTTGAGTTTTTCCCTCCTTCTCTCTCAAAGGCTTATTCCATCTGGCCCTCCAAGCACACTGATTTACAAACAAGTCCACTCCCACCTGAGAGGGACATTAAGCTGTGAATTTCCCATTTGTTCCACTGGGGTACCATTGCTCTGCCTTGGTAGTTTCTTTAGGTTGGCAAAATTGAGCAAACGATTCAGATCTTCTCTAAAGACAGGGAGAGAAGAGAAGGACTAGTGGTGTTTTGATAAATGTTCAACAAGCATCTCTGGGAAAAATCAAAGTCCTGATTTGTTGTGTTTTGCAATGCCTATGATATAAACACTCCCACCAGGACCAATTTCAAACTACCAAAGTGATGTAAACCAGCTTGCAAAATTTCTGAAAATGTGACAGTGGAGAATTTTTTTAAATTCTGTGTTGGAAAACATTTCATTATGTTTACAAACACTTATTATCTATAATTACCAGAATTACACCATTACTGGCCAAGTAGCTTCACATTTTCCTTCTTTTTCTTTCATTGTAGAGCGTTCCTGGAGGAACAAGAAACTGACTTGACCCACTACTAGCTTTTCTAACTTCAAATGGATACCCCCACCCTTCTACTTAGTATAATTCTCTCTCTAAGTAATCATCTGTTCATTCCGTCAACTGTTCAAAATCCTTTCTAATCAAGTCAAGCCTTCAATCCCATCTTCCACACTGGTTCTGGCTGTGGACCTTACCTCCTAAATAAGTAAAATAAAATATAATAAGGTAAAATTTAATTAAATTAATAAAATTAAATAAAAGGAAAGGTGATGTGTTTTCTTTGTTGCCATCAATTCCATTTCAAGCACATCTGACTCTATTTCCTTTCTCTTTCTTCCCTTGAATATAAGAAATATGGGTATGCATCTTCCTTACTACGTCTACTTGACTACTTGTGCTGTCTATTAATCCCTACTACCAATTATTTCCTTCTTCTTCCTCTTTTCTTATTTCAATCTCCTCTTCTCCACTATAACTTTTCCCTCGTAACCAAACATGCACATATCTCCCATATTTAAAAAATCACTTTACACCCAGTGCCCATATCTTGATTTCTAATGCCATTCTCCATTTAAAGGAACCAGAGCTCCTTGGTTGAGTGTAGGATTGGACAGTAAAAGTAAAAGATGAATCTAGAGTATCTTGAAGTACCTAAAAGTAAGAAAGTGCTCAAAAAACAATCCGATAGGGCCATGTCAAATGTACAAAGGAGCAAACTTTGAAAGACCTCTTAATGGCCAAACCTGGAACAACAAAATAAATAAGTAATATCGGATTATAACCTAAAGTATAAAATATGCATGAATCTGTATTGATTAAATAAATAAATATATGATCGACTGAATAAATAAACAGAAGGAAAAGAGACAAAATTTCCTTACCAGGGGAAGTTTAATTCTCCCTGCCACCACCCCCTTGAGTGTGGGCTGGACTTAGTGACTTTCAAAGAACAGAATCTGGAAAGGGAAAAATAGTAACTTCATAGTGAAAAAACCTAGCAAACACCACCTTAACCAAGTGATCAAGGTTAACCTGACCAGTGCTGACACGTAGATATCATGTATCCCTGATATAAAGTGATGAAAAGGCACATCATCTCTACTGTATTCTTCCTAAAAGCTCACAACCCCAGTCTAATCATGAGAAATATGTCAGACAAACCCAAATTAAATGAAACTACAAAATATCTGACCAACAATTGCTCAAAACTGTCAAGGTCATCAAATACAAACAAAGGCTGAGAAACTGTCAAAGATCAGAGGAGACTAAGGGAACAAGAAAACTAAATGAGAGATGATAGACTAGATTGGATCATGAAAGAGAAGAAAAGACATTAATAGGAAAACTGGTAAAATCCAAATAAAGTGAAGTAGTTAGTTCATAGTAATGTACCAATACCAGTTTCTTAGCATTGACAAATGTACGTGATAATGTAAGCTGCTAACATTAGGGGAAACTAAAACCGGGTGAGGGGTATGTGGTAACTCTCTGTAGTATCTACATAGTTCTTCTGTAAATCTTAAATTACTCCCAAAATAAAAAGTTTATTTTTAAAAGTTACTTTATCCCACTTTCCCCTCTAGCTATTATCCCCACTCTCCATCTGACAAATAAATCACAGTAATGATGATACTATGTTTTAAAATGAACTTTTCTCAGAAGAAGTTTAATGGCAACTAAGCTACTAAGTGGAAATATAAATTATAAATTTTTAAAATATTATTAAACTACGCAGAGAATATAATATATCACTGAAGGAAACCATCCAAAACTTTAGTCATCAAGACTCCCTAAAATAAATAGTCTATCAAATATCTTAGTTACAGAAAAAAGTAACATTTATGCAAGATGCAATAGGTTCTGTATGGGTAACAACTTCAGATCGGCAACAAATTTTTAAAATTTGCATTAACTTATTATTTAGCATTCTCCATCTTTGAAATGACAAATTTCATGTTAATATTAAAATGTATTAACAGTTCCTTAGACCATTTTCATCTATTTTTCAACAAAAGCTATTAAGATAACTGTAATATACAAAGAAGTACCATTCAAGGTTCAGGAGAAAAAATGTGGGACAAGGATAAAACCTTTGCGTCACCAAGTTATATAGCTGATAGTGGCTAGAAAAATACTGTACAGACCTCAAACTGGCACCTCAGAAATCCTTTGTGTATGACTAACTGCCTTGATAAACTGCAATTACATTTGCAGCAAAAGGTCCTGGAGAGGAAAGGTATCGACCTAGTGAAAATGAAAAAATCCCAAGGCACTCTTTGAAGGCCATTTGTGTCCATACTTAAAATAATGTAGTATGAGCCCAGCTCCCTTAACCATACAGCTCTTGAATTCATTTGCTGAATCACAGTGTGTAATGCAGGTTACTACATCTTTAGTAAGAGTATAGCAAACAATTCAGTAAAAGTAAAATCCTACTGTTATGTAAAGATATTGTATTACTGCAAATTTTAAGGTCAATATAATTGGTTGGATAATGCTAGATAGTTGCCCTTCTTTTGTGATAACGGGGCTTACAGGTGGTCATTTAAATTTTCAATTCACAGTTTACTGTTATCAAAGTTACATATGTACGTAGTTTCAAGAGTCAAATAGATATACAAGGCTTGTCATAAGAAAGAGTAGTTCCCTGCCTAACTCCATCCCTGTTTCCCAATCTTGAAATTACCAAATTCAATTGTTTTAGATGATTATTTGGTATTTAATCCTGATAAATTTTTATATCTATATGTATTTATTTTATCCTAACAGTAAACATTAGGTTTCTGTATCAGAGGCAGACCTATTACTACTTACAGAATACCTTGCCTCAGTTCTCCACACTCCATGTTCATCCACAGGGCTACAAATGATGGAAGATATCACTTGACGTGCAGCGGTTCTGTATTTCTGACACCAGAAATTATAAATCTGGGAGATTATATAGGAGCTGTCACATCCACCCCTCACACCCTCCGGCAAGAGACACAGAGACCGAGATAGAGGCAGAGAGTGTTTCTTAGGGGAACAGGAGAAGGTGCCTATCCTCAAATGTGGAATGGGAGCAGAGGGCTCCACAATGAAGGACAAGTGGTCACAGATCTACCACCCTTAAGGGTGTGAAGAACAAACAGATCTGAGGAAAGAAGGAAATGTTTTCTTTGTAGCATGTCAGTTTCCATTGTTCAGGCAGCCTTGACCACGCAGAAACATGAAAATAGCCACATTGCTTCCTGATATATTCACATTTCTAAATGATCTATTTATATTGCTACTTTTAACTTTTAAAATTTTAGTCATTACTATTGGCACCTCACTCTTTCTCACACCTGCAAAGGAATACTCCCTGCACCCACTCTCAATGTAGTTATATCATAATTTTAGTTAACTCAATATTCGGTATTTATATTATTATTACCATGTAAATGATTTTCACTATTCAGGCATGTAACAAACTATGATAGTTTTCTTTTATTGCCCAACAAAGTCTTCCTTGGAGTTAACAATGTTCTTTTGTCCCTGTTACTTAGTATTCTATTGACTTATCAATAGTACAAGCCCACACTCTCCCCTCTTAAGTTGCTATGTTAAAAGCCAAGAAAGTCTATCCAGTCCATCTTCTTGAAGAACTCTTCTGAGGAATTACGACTTGCTGCAGTCTCAGGTAACACCTCTGTAGGCCTGAAACCTAAGGATCTATAGCAGCCACATGTGCTGTCTCACCTCAAATTCTCTCCAATTCTCTGATTTCAGCTGAAGACTCTGCCCTGCAATCTCAGATTTACCTTGTTCTGGCATCATCTCATCACAAGCTCTCTTTGTATGTCTTTCTGCCCTCTGACTGGGTGCCTTAGCCTACTCCCAAATGCAGCCCAGAAGTGAGGAGGTAACCTTCCAGAGGTAATATTGAACAACTGGGAGGGGAGCCCCTGGGTTAGTGTTGCAGCCTTCTCTCCTGCAAGGCAACAATTCTTGGGGCCATTATAGATGCTTCTCACAGAGATCCTCAGGAATTAAGCCATGGTTGCTTACATTGTGACCCTAATAAATGCATCTTTATATTGGCTTTTTCTATTTGTCCCACTCACCCCTTCTGTCACTCCCTCTCTCTGGGATTATCTCCCACATAAACTGTTCCTAATGCCTTGTTGCAGAAACCAGAAATAAGTATTTATTTCAGAATATGGGAGGCTACTTATCTTACACTAAATGACCGCAGGTTCTGCTTTGAGGGAACCCAATCCAAGACAGGATATCCCTTCACCATCTTCCTGGAGATTTTCTCCTCCTCTCCCTTGGGTTGGAGTCTCTGTTTTATGGATCTCCTCTTGCCTTTCTCTTTCTTGGTTTTACTCTCTTTTTTGTGGACACATCCTTCAATAGTCTCCTGAGAAACTCTTTCCCTTAGAATTTTGAAGACATTTTCCAATGTTTTCTGGCTTCCGATAATGCTTCTAAGACATCCAATGCCATCCTAATTCTTAATACTTTGTATTAAATTGATTTTTATCTCTGGAAAGTTGCAGGTTCTCTTTTTCCTCAGTGTTTTGCAATATCACAGTGGTGTGCTTGGTCATTATCATCCATTCAGTTAGGAAATTGATAGAAATTCTGAAATCACATATTCCAGTTCTAGAAAAGTTGTCAATTTTTTAAGATTTCTTTTCCTCCATTTTCCCCCCTTTCTACAACTCCTTTTTCACAGACGCTGGACTTCCTGGAATAGTCTCCTAGTTTCTTTATAGTTCTCTTCGTAGTGCTCTTATATTTTTCATGTCTATTTTTAAAAAGTACTGTCTGAGAGAGTTCTTCAACTCTATCTTGTAATTATTTTATTGAAGTTGCGGTGTGTTTTTTTGTGTGTGTGAGGAAGACCAGCCCTGAGCTAACATCCATTGCCAATCCTCCTCTTTTTGCTGAGGAAGACTGGCCCTGGGCTAACATCCGTGCCCATCTTCCTCCACTTTATATGGGATGCCACCACGGCATGGCTGACAAGCAGTGCGTCGGCGGGCGCCCGGGATCCGAACCCGCAAACCCGGGGCTGCCAAGCACGGACTAAACCGCTGCGCCACCGGGCGGCCCCCTGAAGTTTCAGTTTTTACTGCATATTTTAAATTTCCAAGAGTTCTTTTTGTTCTCTGAATAATTTTTTTTCATGTCACCATGAATAAAGGACTTACTTATGGACTCTGTATCATCTTTTCTCTCTCCACATATAATAACAATCGGGAGGAGAGGTGTTTTTCCCTCCCTGAAATCGCTTCCTCAAAGCTACTGTTGTTGTTGATTCTCTCTCTTTCATATTTAATTCTGAAGCACTAGAAAGCTGACTGGGTCTTCGTGTTTATTGTCCACGGAATTGTCTGTCAGGCGTCCAGGTTGGTCATTTTGTGGGGGCACTTCCTTTGGCTGATCTGAATCAGCATAAGAGAGTTGGTCACCTCCTGCCTGGAATGGTTAAGGCTGTGTGCCAGTGCTCTGGACTGGAGTAGAGGAAGAAAACTGGAAGTCTCACTCGAACAATGCAGAAATTCTATTTCACTACCTCAAGAGAATTAAACTATCCTTTTCTCTTAGAAGGAGAGAGAAGGAGTGACCCAGTTGGGTGGAATGAGAGAAGGGATGTGTATCCAACTGTTTCTTACAGAGTCTTTCAACTAATCATTCTGATTTTAGCCTCTCCTTCATCTCTACAACCAGAGGTAACAAGTTGGTAAGAAGAGGGCACCAAAACCTGAGCTTCTGGGGAAATTTTATTTGTAAATCAGGTATCTTCGCTACTGCTGGTATAGAATTCAGCTTTCTTGGGTCTGCTAGGTCATTTACCACTTGTCTACCTGCTTTCCAGTTAATAAGATTTTGTTACTTTCTCCTCTCCCAACTCTTTGTTCACGTGCCTTATACCATTTGTAAAATCCGATTACTATCATTTTAGTGATATTTAAGGAGGAGGCGATATAAACATGTGTTCAATGTCACAGTTTTAGCTGGATGTGTTGCATGTTTTCCAAGATAATAAAGTGTTTTTATCCTATTTGGCAGAAATATCTATTTTTTTCTTTATTTTCCTAACCAGTATTTATCATAAATAATTTTACCTTTTTTGATAATTTATGGTAATTTGATTTATCAATTATAGTATTTTGGTACAATAAATGATATACTCAGGATTTTATTTCATAATATGTGAGGCTACTTATCATACACCTAATGATCACAAATTTTTCTTAAGTTTTATACTTTTATTCTATAATTCTTTGGTTTTCTCTAAATCAACTTTTGGATCTCATTACTGACAGGATAAATTAGTGGCTTCTACTCTATCTTATTTTACATACAATTTTGAAGGCCAGGCTGGCCATACTTTACAAAGGAACAAAGTATTTTAAAAAGCTTTTTGATAGTTACTTTCTTGGAGGTCAATAGCCCTCAATTTTTCCTTTCTTGCTTATGGATTGACAACTATTTTTAATATGATTGATATCATTATAATAATAATTTCTCTGAATAAATGAGGCCTTGTTGTACCTTAATAACAATAATAAAGATAATGATAGTAATAATAATTTCTAAAATTTATTGAGGACTTACTGAGTGTCAAGCACTGTTTTAAGTGCCTTACATGTATGTCTTACTATAATCCTACAAAGTAGTTAGTATTATTCTCTGTATTATTGTACAGAAAAGAAAACAGAGGACTAGAGAAATAATATTGCCTGTTTCTAGAGTGAATAAATGTGAATCTTAAGATTTTATTTCCAGTATGACTGACTCCAACTGTTTTCGCCCTACATTCTATACTGACTCTGCAAAGCATAATATATGTCATAAATGGACAATGGATATCAAAAAATATTTTTATATAATTTATAAAGTTTGATTGTTAATACTTTAGGTTTCAGGCTAAGATTAAATTGGTGACAGGAAGCTCAATAAAAGTAAGACATTGTGGTCACAAGGTGAATGCACATGTAGTGGCTGCCAATCCCCAACCCTGGAAGTCACAAACTTGCTCCTGAGTGTTACATAGAATTTGATATAAAAGATGGTTAACATCCACTGTGATACTTCTTAAATCAAATCAAGGCAATATACACTTATTAACAATTCATGGTATACTAAACTATGTGAGGTAACTGAAAAATTGGGAAAGAAAAGAAAATATATATCCTCTGCCTTCAAGGGACTTACAGTCTAGTGGAAAATATAAAACTCATATGAGGGGCCAGCCATAGTGGTTAAGTTCAATGTGCTCTGCTTTGGTGGCCCAGGTTCAGTTCCTGGGCACGGACCTACACCACTCATGGCCATGCTGGGGCAGCAACCCACATACAAAATAGAGGAAGACTGGCAACAGATGTTAGCTCAGGGTAAATCTTCTTCAGCAAAAAAAATTTTAAAAACTCATATGAAAAGTATAAGAACTTGACAATATAATAAATGTTTAAAAGGTTTGAGATGCATGCAGTACAGCATTACTTTAGGAGACAGCTCCGTAGGGGATAACTTGAGATGGCTGATGGTGTCAAGAGGCAGTTCTCAAATACATTCTGAAAGGTTATGCAGCTTTCAGATTGACAAAAAGGAGTTAGAAGGTTTGCTCATCAGGCGAGATATCAGATAAAAGACAGAAATGAGAATCATAGATAGTTGCAGCGCAGAGACGAAGGGAAATGACAAAGAAGATTCCCTACTTAGAGCAGAGGAGTGTGAGCAATCAGTGATATAGTGAAATGCCTTGCACAGGGAGCCATTCCATAGACATCGGTCAGAAGTGAAGACATCTAGCAAGTCAGGCTGAGGAAACTGGGCAGGATCCTTTGGTTAAAGGGGAGACTTCTTAAGTTCTTTCTAAGAGGAATGACACAACGAATCTGAAATTTAGGAAGAATAATCAGAAAGTGATACATAGGAAGAAATTAGGAAGTAGGGCAGGGGGCCCTTACAGTTGATATCAGTTAGAAGAAAATCACAGCAATCTGAGCTTCAGGTTATGGTTGTCTAGATACACAAGAGTGAAGAAATGGAGAATGGGGGCGTACTTATCTATAAAGGACGAATTGGCAGGTTTCATGGCTGGTAAAAAAAGAAAGAAAAAGTTAAAAATAGGTCTCAGGTTATCAAATCAAGTCATAGGAAATACTTATGAAGCTGCCAACACTCAGGATATATAATCTTAGTCATCTCCAATGGAGAGGCTTCATGCCCCTCTGAATTGAATTAGTATTTTGATTTGGGCCTAGCTTGTGGTTCTGGAACTATTGCCAGAGGATCTGGAGACCAGCTTAATAATTACATGTTGATTAGTATATGTAATTTAGGAAAACGACTTGAACAACTGAACCCAAGACTGCCCACAATGAAAGAAACCTTATTAAACAGATAAATACATTTATTAATTTGATTCTACCCTGGAAAAGAAAGAGAGCAAACTGTCATAATAACTTATACAGAAAATTCAATAATTATTTATTCATTTAATTAATCACTCATTTAAGCAAATAACAATCATTCAACAAATATTACATGCAGTACCAACTACATACCAGGCATTGTACTAGGTACTGAAGATAGAAATAACAATAGGACAATATCTCTCCCCAAAAGGCTCATAGATTGGTCAAAAACACAACTCAGGATGCTAGGGAGTCACTTCCCCATGTTGCCTCAGAAAGTGGCAGGACTAAAAGGGGGCAAGACTCTGATGTGGAAGTGCAAGAAGTGTTACATCATTTAAGTGAAATCAACTTTGTTGCTTTTCTCTTACTCAGTCATTTTTGATGTCCCTCTTTCTTTATACCCAATATCCAATCCACTAACAAATCTTATTAGGTCTATCTTCACAATCTGTTCTAAATTTGATAGTTTCTCATGCTCTCCACTGCTGTGTATGAACCTATTTCAAGTTCTAGTTATCTCACATGTGTACCACTGAGATAGTCTTCTTAGTGGTCTTTCTGCCTCCATCCTTGCCTTCCTAGCATCTCTTCTTCACCCAACATTCAGATGAACCTTTCGAAGTTAAATCAGATCTTGTCACTCCACTTGTCAAAATCCACACTCATTTAGAGTGCAATGCAAAGTTGTAACAATGCCCTATAAAGGCCTACATAGACCACCTTTGTCTCCAACCTCCTCCCTATTCCCCATCCTAACCAACTTCACATGTGCCATATCGTCTCCTTGCTGTTCTCCAGCAAACCAAGCACACTCCCACCTCAGAGCTTCTGCTTATTGTCCCCTCTGCATGGAATGCTTTTCCCTAGATACCTTCATCTCCTATTTCTTTTTGTCTTTGCATAAATATCACTTAATGTAGATGTCTTTTTCTAACTATCCTATAAAAATAGCATCCCCTCTGAATCCCTAGTCCTATTATTGTTTTATTCTTGTTTGTCACACATATGTTTGTTTATTGTTTGTCTCTCCCTGCTGGAAAAAATATGCCACAAGAGCAAAAACTTGGTATATTTTGGCTGCTGCAATATGCCTAGAAGAATGCTTGACACATCGAATGCCCACAGTCAGGATTTGTTGAACTGGTAAGTCAAACATAACTGATATGGACTTAGGGCTTTTTCTTATTTTCAGTCTACCTAAGTGGGCAAATAAACAAAGGGTAAGTATTGGAAAGATAACCCTCTTTTATAGTCAGTGAGTCTTTAACTTGTAACCCCTCTAAGGTTTAAGGAACCCACGTGTTACTATTTTTTATTTTAACATTTAAATAGGATTTTACAGAGATTTTGGACTAAAAGGTTATGCAAGTTATTTTAGGAAATTTTTAAAACATAGAAAAGTATGCTTTAAAAAATGACCTAGAAATTTATTTCCCCATGTTTCCATGACTAACATCTTCATGTGGGTGCCATATTATATGTCAAATTTTATGCTCTGATTTTCAGTACCTAATATTTAGATTTTTCTTTGTATTACATAATTAAAGTTCCTTGAAACTATGACGTGTATGTGTTTACATACAAATTATTTTCCAGAAATGATGTATCAATATACACTTTGATGAGCACAGGTGATGTCTGTCTTACCTTGCCCTTGCTGAGAGTTGAGAGGCAAGGTGGTGAGTGGTTGAGAGTTGAAAAGTCAAAGCCAGACTGCCCAAGTTCCAGTCCCACCTTCACCACTTACTAGCTTTGTGACTTTGGGAAATTTATATAATCTCTTAGTGCCTCAGCTTTCCTATCTATATAAAGGAGGTAATAATGATACCATAGCTCATAGGTATGATATGATACCATAATCATGAGAATTAAATTGGGTGAAAATACGCAGAGTGCGTAGAATATATGCAGAGTGCCTAGCAAATATTTAGCATACATAAATGCTAGCTGTAAATGAGAAGAAAGTAAAACTTAATATTATATGTGAAAATTTAAAATGTTTACCAATGCGGGGAAAAAGTAATAATATCCCACTTATTTCCCTGATTTTAAATGATATTGAATAATTTTTGATTTCTCAACCATTTTCATTCCTTTTGTAATTAGTCTATTTAAGTCCTTTGCTCATTACTTATTCATTTGTAAGGATTATTTATGTACTGAGATTACTCTTCACATATTTACTGAAAATATTTCTCTAATTAGTTACATCATTTGTTCATTAACATTATGTATTATATTTGCAATGTAGAGAAAATTTTAAAATATGTATTGTCAAATCTATCAATCTATGCTTTAAACTTTTATCCATTATTTTATGCTTCTATATTTTCTCCAATATTTTATGATTTAAAATTTTACATTAAGCACTTTATCTGGAAATTAGGGTATAGTATGTTGTGAAAATTTACCCTAAGTTTCTCTGGGGCAAATTTTCTCAATATCACTAACTAAAAAATTCATCCATAGCCACTCTTTTATAATAATTCCTTTATATTAATCTTATATTTATGATATATGCATATATATACACACACATATAGGTAAATACATCATATCAAAGTTAAATTGTATATCCTGAAGATCATTTTAAATTTTATATCCACATTTGTAGAATAAATAAATGAATTTGAGTTGAGTGGACAGTACAGAAAAAATTGATTTGGCATGGTTTTCTTTTGTCTGTCCAGTTGAGGCTAAACATTTCCTTCATAGGAAACTTTCAGTACAAATTTCAATTACAGGTGGAAAGCAATGTGTGAGAACCTCCTGCAGCACTCACTGCATGCGGATGATCTGTGCAACGCTAACAGCTTCACACCCTCAATGAGATCGTGCATGAGCCTGTTACTAATAAGCTCGCTCAAATAAGCCGGCTAATGTATAGCACAACAAATAGAACAATTAGAAAGATCACAGTGTCAACTAAAGTGTTTGTGAGATTCCAATCTTTGTTTCTAATCATTTGGGCTTATTTTCCTGCTGTTGTTTCTAAAGCCTACACTCTCATTAACACTGAAAAGAACAGAGGTTTTCAAAAGAATTATGTAGAAGGCCTGCTGCTGATCACTTGCCCTCATATTTTTAATGAACCTGAATATATGAAACTAAGTGAATTTTAACTGCAGTGTCTTGAACTCATTTCAAAATGAGTACGCAGATCTTGTTTCTGGTCCTTCAGGTATTAGAAATAGATAGATAGATAAATGAATGAATTGATAGAAAGATCAAGCAATCAATCAATTAAAAACCATCCATTGCCTGCCTTCCACTGTTGGACTAGATGACTGCAAGTAAACTGTTCAAGGCCCCCCTACTAGGGAGGAAGCAGAGCTTCCTCTGGGTATGCAGGAGCACAAATGTCAGGGCTAAGGCTAGAATGTTTCTGGAACACAATGGAGACCTCAGTGAGATAAGAAATAAAGTTAAGGGCTCTTGCATCCACAACATATTATTCTTTTTGATTAATTTTTGGCCAATCCTTCCTGGTCAAAGTTGCATAGTAAGACGAGCCTGCCTCCTATCTGAATTTTTTTTTTACTAGACACAAAAGCCAACTCTAATGCTCTTTTTCATTTCGTGGTGAAATGTTCTTAGTGTTTTCATAGATTTCTGCATGTCAGTAGGCATTATTGGTTTTTTTCTGGTGTCACTTGTTTTTTGCAAAGATTTGTGGTAGATTTGTCCAAAGAAATATTGTAGCGTAAAGGACTTCTTTTGTTAAAAATCTTCTTGGGCTGTGTTCTTGGTTTTAATTCAACATATCATCATCTGACAACATTAATAGACTCCTATTAGCAAAAAACACGGAGAATCTGTTTTAGAAGAAAGGTATATACTGTATAAACTGATGCTAATATCCACCTTGCTAATTAGAAATGTAGAGTCTCAAAGGTCAACTCAGAGAGACATATGTCATTTAAAACTCCTGACAAAATGAAGAAACTGTCATGGCATTGTACCACATTTAATCATCAGATGATGAAGTCTTTTCAGAGCAGAATGATGCTCAGGTGCTACATTATATTCAAAGGGTCCAGAGTAAGCTATAACAGAAAACTGGAGCATTTGCAGATGTGTCCATCAATGACTAGGCGAAAAAGATCAAAGTCATTCAAGGTTGTAGCTGTGGAGGCTCCTAATCCTTTGTTCTTTCCAAGGACAGTCACATCATAGCTACCAGGTGAGAATATAGTAAAGGCTCTGAGTGAAGTTCAGATAAGGCTCTTACATGTGAGCCATGTCCACAGGCTATAATCAATCAAGTATTCTATTTTCCCAGGAGGAATGTATTTAAATTATTAATCATGCCCAACGTATGAAGAACTGGTCATCAAGGCTGCTTCTGCAAATACTAAATTATCTCTCACCAAGGAACATTCCAAATTTAAATACCTTACATCAGAATATCTGTTATCTTTTGTATTCTATGAGGTGTCATCAAGGCTTTCTAGGATGCTGAATATGCTTGTTATTTTAGTGAGGTGCTAATCATCAGGATAACAAAAATAAAGAATATAGGAGAGAATTATTCACAGAATCCTTCTTCACTTTACTACACCAGAAATTCAAGTGAAAAGAGAGAAATAGGAAATCAGACTTTTCAATGGAACCTTATTAATAATTAATCTCAGCAGTGCTGCTATGGTACAGAAAATATGCAGGATACACTGACACACACCACTAACAACACACAGGGTTAGTTCTCCTAAGATTTACTAACAACTCAAGATTACAACATAAGGATCCACTGATTCCTCGTTATCTCCCACTGAGAGAGACGCTTGGGCTGCAGAGCTGGACCTGCTGATGGAGGGAACACAGCCCCATGCCACTTGACATGTTTATGAGTTAGCTAAGGAGTAGGGAGGGGACATCCAGTTTTCTGTATAACAAGAGATCTCCTATCTCCTGACCCAGGAAATCACCTCAAAGTAACTTAGGATCTCTTGATGTCTACACTTGCTGACATCATCCAGAAACCTTGCTTTCCTTCCTAAACACCACTGTCAAGCCACCAAAATAAAACGATGAGAAGGGAGACCCATGGCCAATGAGACTAAAGATGAATCTCTCCTCAGGAAAATAAAAATTCATAACTTTCCTACCCCAAACTAAAATAAAAACAATAACAAAACACAACACCATGCTCAAGCTCCTCAGTTTCAACACTGTTGAGCTGCTTTACTGACTGCAGAAAAAGTTATTTCTTGATGTTGGTCTCTCTCACAAAAAGACATTTTTCAGATGCCTAGAGGTCATGAACTTTTGAGCCTATGCACATTGTAATAAATAATGATCACTGTTTTCTGCCCCAGATGCTTCATCTTAATAGTAGTTCTTCACAAACAATTTTGCTCCATGGCATACAGAGAAAATGATAATACCTACACTACGCATTGGACCAAATTGGGATGAATTTTAGGATAAGTAGAGGGAGCTTGGTGTAAAAATTGTGTGTTCTTTTATTGTATAATTGTTAGCAAAAAATAAATTATAAATAATTAATAAACAAGTTAAGCTTTGAATTTATATAAAACTTGCAAAGAAATTCAAGTTTAATGAAGAACTTTAGATTGTTTTCATGTTAACTTTTTTAATGCTTGGAATATCTACACACAATTCCTGATTGAGATATTTTAATAATGATATCTTCAAATTCTTGGTGTCGACATTGACAAGAAACTTTTTTGCACACTTGATAGCAAATTGCAGAAGTATATTTACTGCTTTACTGTTTTGCTAATGAATACTTCTTTTTCTCCATTAACATGATTTTGGATAATTCCATCTCTTATCATTGTACTTTAGAGCGTGATCATTCTTCAACCTTAATGGTTCTTCGTTGTCTTTCACTGATATATGAAGTGTTAGAAAATCTTGAGATAATTCAAAATGTATTTAAATTCCAATATAAGTTTTCCATATCAAATATTTAAAACAATGATGAAGAGACTTCCAGGATCATCTCTGACATGCAAAGAGATTGGAAGTCACCCCTCCCATCCTTAAGAACAAGAAAAAGCTGAAAATCGATGACCTGTTTGGGCCCATTAGAGAACTGACATCATAAAGCAAACTAAAACCCCAACATCTGAAGAGATATGTACACCCAGACACACAGGCTAGACCCACCGATGTAAAGCAGAAGGCTCTGGAGTCATATATTGATAATTTTTATAAATTGCTAGAAGTTGAATAGTCCTAGCTTGTCCATTAAGACAATAGAAAGAAATAAAAATCATCCAGTTTGGAAATGAAGAAATAAAACCATTTTTTTCAAAGATGGCATAATTGTTTATGTCAAAAATTCCAAAAAATCTACAAAAATCTCCAGGAACTAATGAGCAAGAATGCAAGATCTCAGGATACAATTCAACATACAAAAGTCAATTGCTTTACTGTATATCAGCATTGAACAATTGGAATTTGAAATTTAGAAAGCAATACCAGGGGCCAGCCCGTTGGCGTAGTGGTCAAGTTCATGCGCTCCACTTCAGCTGCCCAGGGTTCGCAGGTTCAGATCCCAGGCGTGGACTCAGGCACTGCTTATCAAGCTATGCTGTGGCAGGCATCCCACACATAAAGTAGAGGAAGATGGTGACGGATGTTAGCCTAGGATGAGTCTTCCTCAGCAAAAAGAGGAGGATTGGCAGCACATGTTAGCTAAGGGCTAATCTTCCTCACACAAAAAAAGCAACACCATTTACAGTAGCATCCAAAAACTGAAGTACATTGGTGTAAACCTAATAAAATATGCATAGGATCTGTATAGAAAACTAAAAAAAAAAAAAAACACTGAGGAAAGAAATCAAAGGAGATCTAAATAAATGGAAAAATATTCTGTTTATGGATTGGACGACTGAATGTTGTTAAGACATCACAACATAGCTACAACTTACACAGCTAAGATTTCCCCAACCTAATCTGTAGAGTCAATTCAATCCCAATCAAATTTCCAGTTGGATACTTTGTAGATATTAACAAACTGATTCTAAAATTTATATGGAAAGGCAAAGGATCTAGAACAGCCAACACAATACTGAAGAAGAACAAAGTTGGAGAACTTACACTACTCAATTTCAATACCTAGTATAAAGCTATAGGAATCAAGACAGCCTGTTATTGGAGAAAGAACAGACACATAAATCAATGGAACAGAAGAGAAATCCCAGAAATAAAACTAATTCAATGGAGAAAGGATAGTCTTTTCAACAAATGGTGCTGGAACAATTGGACATCCATCAACAAATCAATTTTTAAACTTTTACAAAATCCTAGACATAGACCTTATACCTTACATAAAAATTGACTCAAAATAAATTTTAGAACTAAATGTAAAACACAAAACTATAAAACTTTTAGAAGAAACATAGGAGAAAATCTTTTATCTTGGGTTTGGTAATGAGTTTTTAGATAAAATACCAAAAGTACAATCCAACTAAGAAAATATTGGTAAGCTGGACTTTATTAAAACTAAAGTTTCTGCTGTGTGGAAGACACTGGTTAGAGAATAAAAAGACAAGTCATAGACTGGGAGAATATATCTGCAAAACATGTATCTGATAAAAGACATACATAAAATATAAAAAGAACACTTAAACTCAGCAATAAGGAAACAAACAACTCATTTAAAAAATAGGCAGGAAATCTGAACAGATATCTCACAAAGAAGATATAAAAAAATCATTTTTCATTAGACAAATGCAAACTAAAATACAAGATAGCACTAAACAACTATTAGACTAGCTAGAATCCAAAATTTGACAATACCAATTGCTGGAGAGGATGTAGAGCAACAAGAACTCTCATACCTTGCAGGTGGAAAGCAAAACGGTATAGCTACTTTGGAAGATCATTTAACAGGCTCTTACAAAGCTAAACATACCCTTACCATATGATCAAGCAATTGTGCTCCTAATTATTTACCCAGCTGTTCTGAAAGCTTGTTTCCACATAAAAACCTGCACTAGAATGTTTATGGCAGCTTTATTCGCAGTTGTCAAAAATCAGGTGTAGTCAAGATGTTCTTCAATAGATGAATGGGTAAACTGTGGCACCTCCATATAATTAAATATTAGTCAATGATTAAAATAAATGAGCTATCAAGCCATGTAAATAAGGATGAATTTTAACCGCGTATTTCTAGTGAAGGAAGTCAGTCCAAAAGACTACATACTGCATGATTCCATTTGTATGACATTCTGGAAAAGGCAAAACAAAAGAGAAGGTAAATAGATCAGTGTTTGCAGGGTTCAGTGGAAGTGGGGAGCAATGAATAGGTAGAACACAGGGGATTTTTTTACAGAGGTGAAATTCTTCTGTGTGATACTGGAATGGTAGCTACATGACCATGGATTTCTCAAAACCCACAGAAATTCACAGCACAAAGAGTGAACCCTAACGGATACATATTTTATTTCAATCATTTAGGAGGTTGGAGGAATCCCAGGATGGAGTACAGATGGTCACAAAATAATCTAACTGTATCACAAGTGTATGAAACAATCTCACCGAAGTGGATTGGGAAAAAGGATGCTCACCTAAGTAATTTTAGACATGAGTGGATATTATAAGACTAAAATCAAAAGGGACAGTACATAAGCACCATACTATAGTTGATAAAGCTTTTTTTCCCTCCACAGGGGTACAGATGAACAATTATTAAATGACTATAAATATATACTTCACTTTAATAAGTAAATGGATGGCAGATGGTGGGAACCAGGTTTATCAATGTTGGAATGGAAGTTTACAAATAAGCAAAGATGAAGGCTAGAATGATCCATGTAATATTGGAAAAGAGTTGGAGACATCAGTATAAACTCATGTTTAACTTAATATAGATACAGACACGTATAGAAATAGTTATAGATATAGGTAAATACATAGGTTAAGAAGGAAATACGGTGATTAGGGTGTGTCAACGGTACATGGGAGCCAAGTAAAAGAGCTCCTCATAATCAAAGATAAAACAATTTTTGCTAGAAATAAAGTACTATTGGCATTATTGAATTATAACTCAAAGTGTAAAATAAGTATCTATGAGTCCATACTGATAAAAATAAATGACTGAATAAAGAAATAAATGGGCGGAGCCACCCGGTGGCGCAGTGGTTAATTTCACGTTTGGCAGCCCGGGGTTCGCAGGTTCGGATCCCGGGCTCCTGCCAACGCACTGCTTGTCAGCCATGCTGTGGCGGCGTCCCATATAAAGTAGAGGAAGATGGGAACGGATGTTAGCCCAGCGCCAGTCTTCCTCAGCAAAAAGAGGAGGATCGGCAATGGATGTTAGCTCAGGGCTGGTCTTCCTCACAAAAGAAAAAAAAAAGAAAGAAATGGGGGAGAATAGTTTATGTAGATAAATCCAAATAAATTATGTAGATACTGTATGCTCAAGGAACTGGAGCATAACTCCCTACTCCTTAAGTCTGGACAATACAGTGACTTCCTTCCAAAGAGTACAGTATGGAAAGAGGGGGGGAAAGTAACTTACTGTGGAGAAATTTGACAAATACTACCTCAACCAGGTGATCAAGGTTAACATCAACAGGGAAAAGTTATGTTGATAATATGTACCCTTGCTATGACGTGATGAGAACAGCACTTGACCTCCACAGTCTTCCTCCTAAAAACTCATAATCCCAGTTTAATCATGAGAAAAACATCAGACAAAACCAGTTAAGAAAGGTTCTATAAAATACCTGACTAGTCATCCTCAAAACTGTCAAGGTCTTCAAAAATAAGGAAAGTCTAAGAAACTATCACAGCCAAAAGGGCCTAAGGAGACATGTTGACTATTTAGACAAGTTGACTAAATACAATGTGGTATCCTGGATGAGATCCTGGAAAAGAAAAAGAACAGGAGGTAAAAAGTAAGGAAAACTGACTAACATATGGACTTTAGTTAGTAATAATGTATAATACTGGTTCATTAATTGTGGCAAATGTTGCATACTAATTTAAGATGTTATTAATAGGGGAAATTTGGTGTGAAGTATATGAGGATTCTCTATACTATTTCACAAGTTTTCTACAAATCTACAACTATTCTAAAATTCTTAAAGTATTAATATATTTTGGATATTAACTCCGTATTCGATATAGGGTTTACAAGTATTTTCTCTCATTCCATAGTGTGCCTTTTCATTTTGTTGACTGTTTCTTTTGCTGTGCAGAAGCTTTTTAGCTTGATGTGGTCCCACTTGCTGATTTTTGCTTTTGTTGCTTGCGCTTTTAGTGTCATATCTAAAAAATCATTGCCAAGACCAATGTCAAGGAGCTTCTTTCTGATGTTTTTTTCTGAGTTTTAATGTATAAGGTCTTATATTTAAGTTATATAAAGAACTCATACAACTTAATAACAAAAAAAATCTGATTATAAAATGGGTAGAGGAACTGAATAGACATTTTTCCAGAGAAGATATCCAAATGGCCTATAGTTACATGAAAAGATGTTTGTCATCACTAATCATCAGGGAAATACAAATCAAAACCACAATAAGATATCACCTCACACCTGTTAGAATGGCAATCATCAAGAAGACGAGGTAAGTGTTGGTGAGTTTGTGGAGAAAAGGGAACCCCTGTGCACTATTGGTGGGAATGTAAATTGGTGCAGCCACTACAGAAAGCAGTACGGAGGTTCCTCAAAAAAATAAAAATAGGACTGCCATATAATCCAGCAATCCTGTTTCTGGGTATATATCCAAAGGAAATGAAAACAATATTATTGAAAAGATATCTGCACTCCTATGTTCATTGCAGCATTATTCACAATAGCCAAGATATGGAAACAACCTAATTATCCATCAATGGATGAATGGATAAAGAAGATACGGTGTGTGTGTGTATATATATATATATATACACACACACATATATATACCATTTCTGTGTGTCTGTGTGTGTGTATACCTATATGCAATGGAATATTATTCACCCAGAGACAGAAGGAAATCCTACAATTTGTGACAACGTGGATGGGCCTTGAGGGCATTATGCTCAGTGAGATACCAGAAAGAAAAAGACAAATACTGTATGATATCACTTATATGTGGAATCTAAAGAAGCTAAACTCATAGAAACAGAGAGTAAAATGGTGGTTACCAGGGGCTGGGGGATGGAAGAATTGAGAAGATGTTGGTCAAAGACTACAAAGTTGCAACCAGAAGATAATTAAGTTCTGGAGAGCTAATGCACAGCATAATGATTATTGTCAACAACAATGCATTATACACTTCACAGTTGCTAAGAGACTAGATCTTAAGTGTTCTCACCACAAAAAAAATAAATGATAATTATGTGACATGATAGAAGTGCTAGCTAATGCTATGGTGGTAATTTTATTGCAATACCTAAATGTATCAAATCAACACGTTGCATACGTTAAACTCACACAATGTTATATGTCAAAAAAATTATTACAAAATGCACACAATATTGAGGCTCTCCTCATAGCTTACATAGTTTTTTTTCTATAAATTTTAATAATTTGTCTTCAGGATTCAAATTCTAACCCAAATTAAATATTACTAGAAAGCATTTCTAACTTAATTTTTCCAAAACTGAATCTGAATTTTGACTGTGAATCCAGAAACCTTTTCAGTATGTATATATATTACTGACCTTGCACTTTTCTGTTAATTTTATTTGGATGTTTCAAAATTTTCATTTGCTAAGTCATTTTTGGAAGCCAATAACTTTACTTCAATAATATCTCCTCAGTGAGAATCACACAGATACACTTACCACACACACACACATACACACATATATTACCATTCTTCTTTTAATTCACAAACTCCTGATGAATTTCTTCCTTTTTATTATCAGCATATTTCATTATGAAACAGTAGAGTGTAATGTTCTGATCCTATTTCTTTAAATAAAGCTGAAAATAGAATTGGAATGTTGAGGCTTGAATTTTAGTAGATTTATCATTTTGACAACATTATTTAATGTGGACTCCAGAACTCCAGGCAAACCATTACATATAAGAGATTCTCTGTGAACAGAAAATTGTATTACTGCAGTTTCAGAGTTTTCAAATTGAACTTAATGTGTAAAGCTTTTACACCTTCCTATCATTACTGCAGCACTATCAATGTACAAACCTCTGCAGAGTTTCAATAAAATCTTATTTTTCACAAAGGGTTCCTACCATGTGAATATGCCATCTCCAAAGCTTGTTCTGTTGTTTCTTTCAAATCACATAATGTTTCTCAGCATTTCTCTTCAGAGATTCCAAATGAGAGGTAAGAAGAGTTAACTTTTCCAAGGCTGATCCCCCACAGGCTGGTCTTCCTGAGAGGGTGCTGGCTGCCTGCAGAGCAGGACTAACTGGAAACTCAAACTGCTTCACAGAAAAGAGGTAGAGACAAGTACTAAGGAATTCAGTTCTCTGCGAATGCTAAAGCAGTGGTGGATCAGGGTTGGAAGCCAGGGTTTGTTCTGTCAAATATCCACAACTGCGAGGCGTGGACCCCAGCCCCTGATCATAAGAGATGGGCTTGTGCTCTCCTAACCAAGACTACTGCTCTGGCAGATCAGTGCTGATGACCAAAGATCTAACACATCATGGGCCCACAATCTGGGTCATGTGATGGTGCTTCTTTAGCACCAGGGAACCAGCTCTCAGAGCCTGATATCCAGCCGCCTTACATTCCTGTGTGTTTCTCCACAGCACCTTTTTAGGGGGAACTGCAAATCTACTAATCCTCTCATATCAGAAGTTTCTCATTATAAACATCATTCTAGGCCTGATGTGTGTGTTGTTGGGTCATTCGTCCTCATTTGTTTGACAATTTCGTGCAGAAAGCTAGACATTTTGTCCCCAAACCCACCATAGCCTTCAAGAAGGGAACCAAGGGATGAGAGATCAAGAATACATCCAAGGGATATTAAGAAAGTAGTCTTCTAATAAAACCACACACCTATGGACAGCTAATCTTCGACAAAGGAGCAAAGAACATACAATGGAGAGAGGGAAGTCTCTTCAATAAATGGTGCTGGGAAAATTGGACAGCAACATGCAAAAGAATGAAAGTAGACCATCTCCTATCGCCATATACAAAAATCAATTCAAAATGGATCAAAGACCTGAAAGTGAGACCTGAAACTATAAAACTCCTGGAAGAAAATATAGGCAGTACACTAATTGCGATTGGACATAAAGGGATCCTTTCAGATTCCATGTATACCCAGACAAGGGAAACAAAAGAAAAAATAAACAAGTGGGACCTCATCAGACTAAAGAGCTTCTACAAGGCAAATGAAACCAGGATCAAAATGAATAAACAACCCACCAGCTGGGAGAAAATATTTGCAAATCGTTTGTCTGACAAGGGATTAATCTCAGTAATATACAAAGATCTCATACAACTGAGCAACAAAAAAACAAACAACCCGATCAAAAAATGGGCAGAGGAGATGAACAGACATTTTTCCAAGGAAGAGATACAGATGGCCAACAGACACATGAAAAGATGTTCAACATCACTAATCATCAGGGAAATGCAAATCAAAACTACACTGAGATATCACCTTACACCGGTTAGAATGGCTATAATCACCAACACAAAAAACAACAAATGCTGGAGAGGTTGTGGAGAAACGGGGACCCTCATTCACTGCTGGTGGGAATGCAAACTGGTGCAGCCTCTATGGAAAACAGTATGGAGAGTCCTCAAAAAATTAAAAATAGAAATACCGTATGATCCAGCAATACCACTCTTGGACATCTACCCAATGGACATGAAATCAACCATCACAAGAGGCGTATGCACCCCTATGTTCATTGCAGCATTATTCACTATAGCCAAGAAGTGGAAGCAACCCAAGTGTCCCTCAACTGAAGATTGGTTAAAGAAGATGTGGTATATACATACAATGGAATACTACTCAGCCATAAGAAAAGACACAATTGTCCCATTTGCAACAACATGGAGGGACCTAGAGGGTATTATGTTAAGTGAAATAAGCCAGAGAGAGAAGGACAGACACTGCATGAACTCACTCATATATGGAATATAAGTGAACACACGGACAGAGAGAACTGATTGGTGGTTACCAAGGGGAAGGGGGGTGGGGGGGGCATAAGGGGTGAAGGGTTACATCCACAAGGTGATGGACAAACAAAAATGTACAACTAAAACCCCACAGTGTTATAAACTAAGACATCAATAAAAAAAAAAAAAGAAAGTAGTCTTCTGGGGGGTGGTAAAGTCCACCAATGATAAGGATTTGAATTGCAGGTTACTAATTTGTCACTTATCTCTGGTGTTGACTGTATCACAAACCAGAGACCAAAGATAACATTCTTTTTTTTATTGTTAATGGTCTTGAAGGGAGTTTCCCAGAAGTGAGCAGGTTCCATGAGGAGGAGAGGGAGATTAGAGCTACAATTTGATAACCAACATGGAAGGAATGATGCTCTTCTTGATTTCATCCTTGATCATCTTCTAAAACCAAGTATGTTAGTCCAAGATAGGACAGTGTTGTTAGGGTGCTACAGGTTCTGTGTAAATGAAAATGAAAACAGAAAAGGCCTAAAACACACGGCCTGTGTGACAACCCCTCCCCCCAGGAAAAATAGGTAACACCCAAGGGTACTAAGTAACCTGACAGGGTCACTAGATAGACTTTTCCAAGGAATCTCCATCTTATAAGGCTGTATAATGATTTGTAGATAAAAAAGGCAAATACAATGAGACTGATGGTGTTCCCAATCCTAATTTAGGTGAAATAAAATAAAATACTCGGAGGTGGAAATGGGGACTTCCTTCAACTGAAAAAAGAATGGGCAGAATTAAACTGACTGCTTAATACCTAAGACACAGGGTATATAAAGAGAGAGCTCAGAACTTCCCAGAAATGGAGACAAAAGGGACTTCAAACTGTAGCTTCTCCCAATGACATTATGCTCATAAAGTGATTGGTCCAACAGGGTAGCCCCTGAGGTCACTAGCCAGGGGCCTCTGATTTGCAGAAGCATTGCCTATCCACTCCAATACAGTTCAAGCATTGGAGATTTTGTTCTATTTACCATTGGAATATCCAGATATCATCCAAACAAACCACAAAACACCCTCCATTGACCTGGAAACACAATAGTCTAGTTCTGGTATGGGACCTATTATCATGCTCCTTCTTGGCCGCAGAATGCAGCACACAAGGGAAACTTATCCAAAATCCTAGAAGTTTGCATTATGCTCTCTTCAGAATGAAGCAGAGGCTTCTGGCAGCATCCCTTTCTACCCTTTAAGTGCAATTGGATCTACTGGGTCAAAGCAGCTTGCTCTGAAACCTTGACTTGTTGCAGATCCTTCTCTTGCTCTGGGCTTCTCTCAAAATCTGCAGTTTACTCAGTAAATGGGTTGAAAGAGCATGTCCAAATATGAAATTTGTTAACTTTAATATACAAAGAAGCCCACCAATTGTTGTGATTCTTTCTTTGCGTAGAGCAGTACAAGTTAGAGCAACTTCTTTTTTACATTTAAGGAGCTATTCTGACTTCTCTGAGACCATTTAATCCTTAGAAACTTCACCAATCTGTCTGCCCCCTGAAATTTTATTTCCCATGCTCTGGCTTAGATGTTTCTTACTGAGACATCTAGGTACTTGTTCATTCCTGGCCACCAAATCCAATTAGCATAATGTTATACATGTAATGGACCATAGTGAGATTCTATAGCATGGTCGAGGTCCCTGTAGACTTTAATGACTACATTATGACCAAAATCAGGAGCACCGACTATCCTGGAGGCAGAATAATGAACATGTACTACTGATCATGGTAGGCAAAGGCAAACCGCTTCTGATTGTCTTTACTGGTTGGATGAAACAGAAGGTTTTTGCTAAGATAGTAGTTGTATAAATCTGCCAGGGGCTATGTCGATTTGATACATTAAAGACATCATAATAGACTATAGTTGTGATTCCAATATACAGGCATTCTACAGTACCCATGTGGCTTTTCAACAACCAAATAGAGAACTGAAGCACGGATGTTTTAAAAATCACCATCTTTGCATCTTTCAAGTATTAAGCTGATTACTCTTATTGAAATTAGGGAATTCAATCCATGGTAGCATCTCCCACCGTATTTCTATTTACCCTCTACAGAGGGTAACGAAAGTAAAACTTTTCAAGGATTATGGTGCCCCATTCACCAATGATTTATTAATGCCTTGCTGAAGTGTGTGTCCTCCAGACCCTTCTGGATACATAGTTAGGGAGTGACTGAACTAGTTGCATATAAGTATGTCTACTCCAATATTTCTCACTAATCCTTAGGACTCATTCCTCTAAAATATATAAAGGAAGTTCTTGCATCTCACCTCAGTCTACTGTAGGCAACAATTTTGTCCAAGCTTCAATGAACCAATCCAGTACACCTAATCTCACTCCAAGCTGCTGGAGCCAACAAATCCTCTGTTCCAGTGAGTATACTCATAGTGATAAATTCAATCTGATACAATCATATATTTCATACTCTTTGGTCTTTGGTCTAAGAGCATTAAAATCTATTTCCATATGTGCTCCCAAATTTTCCGTATGTATTCCTAAGTTACAGTTGAGTTGGCAGGACTCTGCAACTCCTTTGTATGTAGACTACCTTTTCCAGGAGTAGGCTTTGCAATTATCCCTGTGAGATATAATGGTATCAAATACTTGCTATTGGTCTAGCCAGGAATGGAATGAAAAAAAAATTGACAAATAATTTTTTGTTAAATTTAATTAATATTTGACTGTAAAATTATATTAAATAAAAGTAGGACTAATATTTTAGAAACAAATAATAAGGAAAATGGAAAGCCTCGGTGAAAAGTATACATAAATTCTCATCTTCTTGGGGAGAAGAATAGTAATATTGTAGACAAATGCAGACATTAAGAGAACACATTATTTTTAAATCTGAGTGTTAAAAGAATGGGAGGATAACTACAAGAAATACAATCTGTAGCATCTAATCCAGCAGATGAAAGAAAACATTTAAGTAAGGAAAAGATCACTGTTCTAACAGAAGGTAGCAAAGATGATGAAAGCAAGTGAAGGAAGAGCATGGTAAACAAGAAAAAAACAATATATGGTGGAAATAAGCCCACATATGTAAGTAATAGATATATGTAAATGGACTAATATTAGCTGTGAAAGGACAAAGATCATTAGAATGGAAAATACTTTGGTCATTGAACTCATGAAATCTATTGTTTTGTGACATCCCTACTGGGGGGTTCTTGGAACAGAGACATGACATTTTGCTTAAATTGTACCAGCTAGGAGGTAGGGCTATGTGCTATGCACATCAGGGCCACTGTGGTTCAACATAAATAACATAAACATAAGTTGCAATGTTTTGGGTTAGGTTTGTCTAGAGAATCATTTTTTGGCAAAAAATAAAAAAGAACTGTTAATCAAAGGCTCATTATCTCCTTCCCAATTAGTGGCAGCCAATATAATTCATAATTAAGTTATTAAGTTGAAATGCTGTTTAATGACAGTTGCTATAAAGATAAATTTGAGTGTGGCACAAATTAGTGTTACAAACATTAGATGACAATAAAATCAGATTCCAAATATTACTAAATAATGATTTTCTTGGTTCCAGTTATAGTGCTTTTTTTAAAACTATCCACCCGTTCTTTACCTTTCATACCTCCCCAGTTGTTGAGCCCTGTGGTTGGTTGTCTGTTTTAATGTTTATACACATATACACATTAGCCTCTTTTGCCCATTAAATATTTTGTTCCTTGGAGAGTTAAAACATATATATTTTTTTCTTTCTAGCACAGAGCTTTGCTCATAACAAATGCCTTTTTGTTGTTTCTAGAGGGAAATAACAAAAGCAACACCAACATCAGTGACGGGGTGTCCACTAGAAAGCCACGTGCTCTGTAAGAACTGCTTCACTTCATGTGAGCACCACCATCACAATGATTTACTTACCTTGTGCCTCTACGTGGGATTCCACCCCGTGGGAATGAATACACATGAAAAATCCTAAACAATGGCAGTGAATTTGCCTAGAAATTATGCACGTGGGTTGTATAATGTTTTGGCAAGACTCAAATTCATCATAATAAGTTTGGATACATTTTCACAATAATTTACTTAGAAAAATACATTCAAATTTTCACATCCTTGGATAATGCAATTCATGTCAAGGGAAGGATTACTAATTCCCTTAATGATTCATTCTATACTCAACTCCAGAGAACACAGGAGTCTAGAGGAAGGTATCATTTTGCAATAAATGTCAAAAACATGTTTTATCTAAATGGCTTAACATACAGTACTGACAAAATTTTGTTAGAGATAATTTATACCCTTCAGTGGCCAAAGTAATCTATGGGTTTCATCAAATAGCTTTTGTCTACAAAATAAACTCAATTTGCTTTACCACATGAAGCACAAATTTAAAGCAATATTTCATAAATCTCTGTCACTGAAGATTAAAGAAATCTTTAATTTGCAAATACTGGTACCAGCCTATGAGCTTTATGTTGCTAGGGTTTGAAAATTGAATTAGACAACATAAAGCTGATTTTCAACCTCACCTGCTAGTAAAGGCAAGATTTCTAATAAAATAAGAAGAGATAAGCCATTATTTAATGTCCCTAAAGATCTCACTTGTGCACTAATACGGTTCTAAACTCTTATTTATCTGAACAGGATTGTTTTAATAGAGCACCAGAGATGAAGCATTTAAGATGTGTCCACAGTTATCTGTCATAGTAACTCCACTTGGTAAATTTCACACAATGTTTACATCTGCTGCATAAGGTCAAGGAGTTGCATAAGTTCCTCTAGCCCTTGTTGGAAAACACATATTAGTGGTAGATTCTCTCATTTAAAGTGATTGTTTCAACACTATGTACCAGTCACAGGCCCACGTGAAATATAATGAAATTAACCTCTATACTAATGTATATATTCCATTTCTTACAGGCTAATATCTAGCTATGTCAAAAACTTCCATTTCAAAAACAAAATGCAAATATGTGACATCTATGAAACTCTAACTTCTTTTAAATAGTTGGCAGCATACTTGAATACCAACTAAGTATGAGGCACTGTGCTAAGCAATTTATATGTATTATCACATTTAATTCTCACAACAACCCTATAAAGTAGTTCTGTTTTTAGTCCCTTTTTACAGAAGAGAAAACTGAGGCACAGGGAAGATAAATCATGCAAGGACACACAGCTAATAAAGGTTGGAGTATGTTTTTCCTAATTAGTAGGCTTCAGTTTTTTAGAGAAGTTTAAGGTTTACTGAAAAATTAAGCAGAAAGTACAGCGAATTCCCATATACTCTCTTTTCCCTCTCCCCACTGCCCTGCACAGAGTTTCCCCTATTACTAATATATTGTTACTATGGTACATTTGTTACAGTTGATTAGACATTATTATTAAATAAATTCCATAGTTCATAGTAGGGTTCATTCTTTGTGTTGTAGAGTTCCATGGGTTTTGACAAACACATAATGTTATGTATCTGCCATTATAAAGTCATACAGAATACATACACTGCCCTAAAATCACCTGTGCCTTACCTGTTCATCTCTCCTACCCTCCTGCCAAATCCCTGGCAACCACTGATGATTTTACTGTCTCTATAGTCCAGAATGTCGTACCATTAGAATCACACAGTATGTAGACCTACAGGTTTCTTTCACTTAGCAATATGCATTTAAATTTCCTCCATGTCTTTCCACAGTTTGATAGCTCATTTCTTCTCATCACTGAATAATATGGCTTTGCTTAGATGTATCAGAGTTTATTTATCCATTCATCTCCTGAAAGGCATCTTGGTTGCTTCCAAGTTTTGGTAATTATGTATAAATCTGCCATAAATATTCATATACAGGTTTTTGTGTGGACACAAATTTTCAGTTTATTTGAGTAAACCCCTCAGCTCTGTATTAGTTTCCTGGGGCTGCTGTAACAAACTACCACAGGGGCCGGCCCAGTGGTGTAGTGGTTGAGTTCACGTGCTCCGCTTTGGTGGCCCGGTGTCCGCCGGTTTGGATCCTGGGCGCGGACCGCACACCAAGCCCTGCTGAGGTGGTGTCCCACATAGAAGAGCTACAACTCTACAACTATGATACACAACTATGTAATGGGGCTTTGGGGAGAAAAAAAGAAAATAAAAGAGAGGAAGATTGGCACAAATGTTAGTGCAGAACCAATCTTCCTCACAAAAAACAAACCAAAAGTACCACAAACTGGGTGGCTAAGAACAACGAATGTGTTGTCTCACAGTTCTAGAAGCTAGAAGTCTGAAATCAAGACGTCAACAGGGTGGGTTCCTTCTGAGGGCTATGAGGGAGAATCTGTTCCATACTCCTCTCCTAGCTTCTGGTGATTTGCTGGCAATCTTTGGTGTTCCCTGGCTTGTAGATGCATTGCTCCAATCTCTGCCTTCTTCATGTGGTGCTTTCCTCTGTGCCATCACTTCATCTTGACTGTGCACGTCTGCCTCTGTGTCCAATGTTTCCCTTTTGATAAGGACATCAGTCATATTGGATTAGGGTCCATCTTACTGACCTCATTTTAACTTGATAACCTCTGTAAAGACCCTGTTTCCAAACAAGGTCACATTCTGAAGTACTAGGGGTTAGGTTCAGCATATCTTTCTGGGGCAATATAAGTCAACCCACAATAAGTGTAACTGCTGGATCATAAGGTAAGACTATGCTTAACTTTTGAAAAAGCTGCCAGACTATCTTTCAAAGTGGTTGTACCATTTTGCATTCCCACCAGTAATGAATGAGAGTTCCTGATGTTCCACATGCTCACCTGTATTTGGTGTTGTCACTGTCTTCAATCTTTGTCATTCTAATAGGTGAACAGTGGTATCTTATTTTTGTTTTAATTTGCAATTCCCTGATGAAATATGACGTTGAGCATCTTTTTATATGTTTAGTTACCATCTGTATGTCTTCTTTGCTGAGTTGTCTGTCCACACCATTTGCCCATTTTTAAATTGGGTTGTTCATTTTCTTATTATTGAGTTTTTAAGTGTTCCATGTATATTTTGGAGACAAGTCCTTTATTAGATATGTGTTTTGCAAAGATTTTCTCCAAGTCTGTGGCTTGTGTTTTCATTCTCTTAACAGTTTTTGTTTGTTTGTTTGTTTTTTGCAGAGCAGAAGCTTTTAACTTTAATGAAGTCTAAGTTATCATTTTTTTCTTTCTTGGATCATTATTTTGGTTTGTACATAAAAAGTCATCACCAAACCCAAGGTCACCTAGATTTTCTCCTATGTTATCTTATCAAAGTTTTATGGTTTTGTGCTTTACATTTAGGTCTATGATCCATTTTTAGCAAACTTTTGTCAAAAGTTAAGATTCTTTTTTTTTTTTTTTTTTTTTTTTGCATGTGAATATCCAGTAGTTCCAGAACAATTTGTTGAAAAGACTATCCTTTCTCCATGGAGTTGTTGTCATGAATGGGTGAATGGATATTAGAATTTTTTTCATTGCCTTATTTTCTTTGTCAAAGATAAGTTGACTAATTTTTGTGGGTCTGTTTCTGGGCACTCTATTCTGTCCCACTGATCTATTTGTTTATTCTTTCAGCAATAGCACACAATCTTGTTTACTGTAGCTCTATAGTAAGTCTTGAGGTCAGATCGTGTCAGTCCTTTGACTTTATTGTTTTTCAATATTGTTTTGGCTTTCTGGGTCTTTTGCATTTCCATATAAATTTTCAAATCAGTTTGTCAATACCCACTAAATAGTCTGCTGGGAATGTAATTGGGATTGCATTGAATGTACAGATAATGTTAGGGAAAACTGACATCTTAACAATTTTGTCTTCTTATCCGTGAACATGAAATATCTCTCCATTTATCTAAATCTTTGATTTTCTTCATCAGAGTTTTCTAGTCTTTCTCATGTAAGTTCGGTATGAATTTTTGTTAGATTGATACCGAAGTATTTCACTTTTTGAAACACAAGCGGTATTGTGTTTTTGGTCTCCATATAAACAGTGCTATCTTTTTTATTTCAAACACAGTTGTTCACTGCTGGTGTATAGGAAAGCAATTGACTTTTGTGTATTAACCTGTGTCCTGCAACTTTGCTATACTTGCTTATTAGTTCCGGGAGTTGTTTTCTTGATTCCTTGGGATTTTCTACATAAACAATGATGTCATCTGTGAATGAAGACAATTTTATTTCTTCCTTCCCAATCTGTATACTTTTAATTTCCTTTTCTTGTCTCATTGCATTAGCTAAGACTTCCAGTAAAACGTTGAATAAAAGTAGTGAGAGGGGACATCCTTGCATTGTTCTTGATCTTAAGGAGTAAGTTTCTAGTTTCTCATCATTAAGCATGATCTTAGCTGTAGGTTTTTTGTAGATGTTGTTTATCAAGTTGAAGAAGTTCCCCTATCTTCCCAGTTAACTGAGAGTTTTTGTCATGGACGGGTGTTAGATTGATATGATTACATGATTTTTCTTCTTTAGCCTGTTGATGTGATGAATTATATTAATTGATTTTGGAATTTTGAACCAGGTTTGCATACCTAGGATAAATCCCACTTGGTCATGGTATACAATTCTTTTTATACATTGTTGGATTTGATTTGCTAATGTTTTGTTGAGGATATTTGCACATAAGTTCATAGGAGATATTGGTCTGCAGTGTTCCTCCCTTATAATGTCTTCATTCAGTTTTGGTACTGGAGTGCATTTTTAAACCATAGTCTGATTCCATGACCAATGCTCTTAACTACTACACTATCTGAATGGGTTGAGTTTCAACACTTGATTTTCTACCATGAAGCAGGCATTGTTAGATGTTTTCATATATATTGTCACATTTTTTCTGAATCATAATGGAGGAGAAAAAATAATCCTGGCAGAAATAAGCAAATTTGTCTCATTTCTAAAGTGAGTATAATAATAGTGTCTTCTTTAAGAGGTTTTTGTAAGGAATAAAGTATTCAGTGAGTGATAAACACTTAACACAGCACTTAAACACTTCACAAACATATAATGTGTTCTTGAGATGATAGTCATATCACAATTGAATTGTGTTCCAAACCAATATCCTCACTACTATTAGACATTTCCACTTAGATGAGCCATTGGTTCTTCAAAATCAGTCTCTCCAAAATTAAATTAAAATTAAACCTCTATTTCCATTCCTAAAACGTATTTTCTTCAATTTACTTTCTCCTTTAACAGTTTCAAAGCTGATCTAGACACCAAGCTATAAAATATGGAGTCATCTTTTTTATTTCTCCTTTACCTGACCAACTGATCAAATCCTGCCCAAGTTTCTTCCCAAATCCTCTAGAATCCTATTCACCTCCTCTACTGTGGTGCTATTTGTTTTAATTTATGTTCTCCGTACCGTTTTCCTTAACTGTGGAAAGAGTTTCCGGGGCATCTCCCTACCTTCACTGTTTCATCCAATCCATTTTGTATCCTACTGCCAGAATCATTTCCTGACTAAGGTCAAGCCTATGCTTAAATTCACCTCAATGTCTCTTTTATTATAGCATTCAACAACTTTAGCAAGCTACCATGTCTCTAGCCACATATCTTACCATCCTACCTTCACACTTTCTACTCAAGCCAAACTATACTACCCTCCTTTCACTGAGTATTCATTCCAAGTATATACTCCATATATATATTCATGCTATTTGTTTTATACAGAAAGTCTTGATTCTCTCTCTCACTTCCAAAATATCCCATTCATCCATAAAAGCCCAAAAGAGATGTCTCTGCTCTCTTGAAGATTATATAGACATTACTCTAATATAGTTCTCTGCTCCAGGCTTCTACATCTTTTTCTCAAACAACTGATATAGCATTTCATACACTGCTTTACAGGTTTATATGCCTGCCTTCCTGCTACATGTGAGTTCCTTGAGATCAGGAATTGATTTTTGTATCCACAGTGCTTGGCACATAGTTGATATTCAACAAATCTTGTTGAATTGAACGCATAAATATTTTAAGTAATACTCCTAAATTTTACTTTCCTGTTTTTAAAGCAAGTTAAAATTTAAAACCCCAAAGTTACTATTACAAATGGTGATGGCTAAAGGAGAACTATAAAATCAACTATTTTAAAATATAATAATAAAAAAAATAGATGGGCCGCCCGGTGGCGCAGCGGTTTAGTCCGCGCTTGGCAGCCCGGGGTTCGCGAGTTCGGATCCCAGGCGCCCGCGGACGCGCACTGCCTGTTAGCCATGCCGTGGCGGCGTCCCATATAAAGTGGAGGAAGATGGGCACGGATGTTAGCTTAGGGCCAGTCTTCCTCAGCAAAAAGGGGAAGATTGGCAACAGATGTTAGCTCAGGGCCGGTCTTCCCCACAAAAAAAAAAAAAAAATAGATGATCACAATTTCATGATGCATAATATATACATGAATTTCAATCATCACTGTAAATATCAAATAAGGTATCTTTTTTTAAAGGAACATAAATACCCTACAAGAGATTCCACTTCACCACATTAAACATTTATAGGATGTCTTCTTAAATTAATTACAATGAGACTTTAACAGAGCATAGAAACCTTTCATCAATATATATTTTCAGTAATTTACTGATATAAAACTGCCATGGACGAAAAGACTGATGCTTCCAGAGTGATCATATTATATCATTGTAATACATTTTCTCAAGTTTCACCATCCAGGATCATTGAAATAAAGGATATGACCCTGCTCACCAGGGCACAGTAGAGGAACTCTACAGACTCAATCATTCCTTACTAGAGGCATAAGGCAATCATGCCACTGTTCTTGCTGAAGTTTCAACATGAGGCATAAGTACCTATCTTAGGACAAGCAAAACTTTTTACTCATGAATCTACTTCTGACCTCCTATCCTGCTACTCATCAGAAGAAAGGAAGGAGATCCTCTAGATCAGGGATAAACCAACAGAGTCCAACCTGCAGCCTGTTATTGTACAATCCATGAGATGAGAATGGTTTCCATATTTTTAAAAGGTTATTTAAAAAAAGAAGAAGAAGAGGAATACAAGACAAAGACTATCATGGCCCACTAAGCCTAGAATATTTACTATATGGCCCTATGGAAAAAGTTTGACAACCCTCTCTTTAGAGTAGCACTGTCTAATAGAACTTTCTATGATGATGGAAATGTTCTACCTCTGCTGTCCCAATATGGTAGTCAAAAAACTCATTTAGCTATTGAGTATTTGAAATGTGGCTAGTGCAACTGAGAAAATAGATTTTAATAGCATTTAATTTTAATTAATTCAAATTTAAAAAGCCATATCTGTCTGGTGGCTACCATGTTGGAAGCATAGCTCTAGAGCACAATTTCTCCTGCTCCAATAGTTCTCAACCTTCAAATGCCATGAACAACGGATGGAATAGCAGCTGAGCTGCTATTAACTGATCAGTACTCAATATTTAGGTAATTTAACTCCTCCAAAAACATTTTCCTTTCCTTCCATTTTGTATCCTCTATTATTGCATCTCACTCATTTCCTTCCAATGTCTCTTCACCCACCTTAATCTCCTATTCTCTTGTGTTTTAAGTGGAAAAACAAAGCACAAGGACAAACTAGGATTCTCCTACAGGGTGCAGATGTATTCCTGTAAGACTAGGTCAAAACTCTAAATCATTGCCCTTAAAGGAGTGTGGTAGATGGAGGTCAGATTTTTTTGGAACTTGGTTGAATGATACAGATCTCTCAGACACATTATGGACTGGCCTAAAGATCCAACCACCACATATAACGTAATTTCTGTGGAAAATTTTATTCTTGAGTTTCAAGCACCTGACTTAAAAACTTGCCACAGGGGCCGGCCCGGTGGTATAGTGGTTAAGTTCACACACTCTGCTTCAGGGGCCCAGAGTTCGCAGGTTCGAATCCCAGGCATGGACCTACGCACTGCTTACCAAGCCATGCTGTGGCAGGCATCCAACATAAAAATAGAGGAAGATGGGCATGGATGTTAGCCCAGGGCCAAACTTCCTCAGCAAAAAGAGGAGGATTGGCAACAGATATTAGCTCAGGGCTAATCTTCCTCACACACGCACACACAAAACTTGCCACAAACTTTCTGACAAATTAGGGATAAAGTGTGGATTGTTAAACAATAAAAATCATTCAAAAGTTGTGCAGTACTATGAGTCATGGAAAGTAGTTACTTGGATACTATGGAAATTGTTCCACAACTTCATATATGATACAGATATTTTGCATGTAGAACCAGCTAGTGCTTTAGTACTTCTTGCCCTTGACAATCACCTCTACACCAAGACAGTTTTATCCTATCAGAGTGACACTTTCAAAATCTAACACATTCTCCTCAGCCTAGCGCGTAAAAAAAGTCTATGGAAAATGAATTGGACTACAATACCACCTTTAAAACATTTTCCAAAGCTCTACTCTTTTTAATATTTTATTTCATTAACCACAAGGTTCAGGACAAGATTCTCTGTATAACATATGTGGCATTATTTCTTAGAACTTAGAGTTCCTTTGCTGATTCCCAAATCAATTAATTCAGGAAGTGAAAATTAGTTTTTGTGCCAAAGCAATTGTTTCTATTACAGTTTCTTTTGAACTGTAAGTTAGCCTATCTTCAATGCATTTCTTTGTTAGGGAAAAATATAAAATGGGCAATAGATAAATGTTGAGAATATCATTCAATCATTAGTTTAAGTAGCTGTCAAATGCTCTCTTTAGAAAGTTTCTCAAGGGGAAATGGCTATGTTTCAAGTAAATGATACAAAGCATCATCAAAATATGCCAAATGATTTCTATCTGTCAAAAATGGTTAGTAAGGAAAAAAGTACAATTTCTACTCTAGAAAGAGAGAAATGGAGAAAGAGAAAGAAAGATCTTTCCCTTACAATCTTTTGAATAAGTTTTTCATGCAGTACAATTATATGGGAAAATGAAGTATGTGCTTACACGGATGTTTGGAAACTCCAGGGCCCTTTTCATTAGAAAGACAACGTACTCAGACAATTCACTGAAATTTTAATTTTTTCAAGATATTTTACTATCATTAATATTCAGCCAAATTGCCCAAAAAATGTTTAACAAAAGAATATATTAAAAACTTAATACAAAACCTCTGACAGATTTTTAAAAATATTAATCACTGGCAAATTATTGGGGAAAATCTTGTATACAGAAATATACCAATGATAATTTCCAGTTTAAAATTTTCTTGAGGAAGCTAAGGGCCTCCAAGTTTCCTGTGCTTTTACATTACCTAACATTATGAGACTTTATTAAACTGTATATTAATTTGGGCAAATAGAGAGTTAGAAGAACTTTTATTTCTGTTTTGCGTATGTTCAGGACAAGGAAATTCCAGGCATAATACTTCATTTAATATTCTCTCACAGATTTAGTGCCACGAAAATGAGAAAGTCAAATGAAGAATAACTAGCATCAAGGACTAATAATTGAATGGGAAAGCAATAATAACTTTGGCTGGACAGATGGCAAATCTAAATACTTTGTGATTAAGAAGAGAATTAAAAAAGCCTTAGAGATCAAACAGTCTGTTTTTTTAACCAGTACATTGATTCCTTCCATTACATCTTATACACAGTTTCAGTTCCAATACTTCCATTAACAGGGAGTTCTCTACTTCCCAAGCCAGTCAATTCTACCTTTGGAACATTCTAAATATTAGAAAGGTCTTTTGACAAAGATATAAATGTACCCATAATTTCCTCCTTAATGTTTCTCACTTTAAATTCTGGTTGGGCTATCTCCCTGGTGCCAGCAGTAATTCAAAGAATTAACCTGAAGCCTGAAATGGAGTGTCATATAGGTCTACTACAGGACATAAGAGTCCATCATGAAAATAATGGGCTCTGAGTATTTGGGATACATATATGGTCCATTTTGTGGCAGATTAACACAATAAAGATTATGAAAACGCTTTCAATGGAAAACCTCTCTTCTGTGTCTATGAGTTTAGTCTTGACTCTAACATAAAATATGAAAATGTTAACGATGAAATAATATTTTTAAACATTAGAAATAGAGGAATAATTTGAGAGACATATAAAACTAAAGTTTTGTTAATGAGAATAAATTTATATGTATGGATGTACAAGAATATATAGAAATATAAGGCTGTCTACCCATTTACAGGTAATAAAAATATATAAAGAGATCAAATGTCCTTGATTATCTTAATATTTGATGGAAATTTGAAGCAGCAAGTACATGAACAATTAATTAGGAGGAGCATCCAAAAGAGAGTAATGACATCATCATTCAGACAAATGCTGGCTCACTGGGGCAATACCCTCAAAAACAAAAACAATCTATGCACCTCAGAAATCTCACTTTGGCTGAGTTACAAGTAGAGGAATAGAGTAGTAGTATTTGGGAAGAATTTATATCAAAGGCTGGATATAATAGTAAAAATTAGCTCTACTATTTGCTATCTATGTGACCATGGGCAAGTTGCTTAGCTTCCGGGAACCTCAATTGTCTCTCTGTGGGCAAGTTGCTTAGCTTCTGGGAACCTCAATTGTCTCTCTTGTTAAAAGAGGATCATAATATCTGTGCCCCTCTGCTTCAAGATATGTGGATCAAATGAAAAATTAATGAGAAATTACTTTTGCAACTATAAATACCACCTCGTGGATGGTACCTGGGTATCATCAGAGTCTTACTATATAACCTGCTACTTCAAATGCTAAAATCAGTTAAATCCATAGAAAGGCTATGGCTTAAGGGGAAATAATGACAAGTTCTGGAGACACCTTTCAATCTCATATATTTCTGTGAGAGTGGTGGGAATCAGTGAGGAGTATGCCCCTATATGGGCACAAAATAAACTTTCACCTTCTGAATGGGTTTTATAGTGATTTCGAAAGTGCATTTAATGAGTACATCATCATAACCATAATTGACTCTGGGAAGAATAAACTCTGGGATATGCTGGCCACTAAATTCTGAAATGCATCCCAACCACTTGCCATTATTATGCGGTTCTCATCATTCTCATCAGTTCTCACAACTGAGTCCCAGTAATACTTGTGATCAAGATGGCTTCAAGTTCTTCTCAGCTTGATTAAACTTCAGACAGGTTTATTCCTGAATCTAGGCCCTTGATCTTCCTTTTCTTGGAGCATTTACTTTAAAAACTTGTAATTGCAAATTCTTTCTCTGCCCCTTTGAGATGTAAATTTTTAAGAAAGCTTGCCAGTTTTACAACCCAGGACTTCTTTCTCCAGGATCTAGGAGCCATCCCTTTGATATGTAAACATCAAGGAAGACAGCACTCCTATCTCCCAATCTCTATGGGAGGAAAGGAGCCTAACTTCAGCAGATGCCTTACACCAAGTTGTAAAATTACCTCACATCACAAGGACACAAGAAAATTTACTTTTCTTTTGGATAAAGCCAATTAGCAAACACAGATGGCCTGTGTTCTCCCTCTCACTCCAGTGAGTGCTTAAAAATCTTCCCAATCTTTGTTTCAATGGAATTGAGTTCAGACTTTAGTCTGGTCTTCTCTATTTCAACAAATAAAATCTTGAATAAAATTTTCCTTACCTGTTTTACTTTGTCCAGTGCAATGTTTGCTTTGACACTGATCAACCTGTTTAGGACAGAAAAAATATTTCTAATTTGCAATCATGAAAAGGCAGACTAGAAGGAGTAGCACTTGATAAAGATAGAAACAGAAACTATCCTTTGTGAAAAGACTGCTATCAGCCACATAAATTAGCGTGAAGCTTGGAATTATTAATTTAAACAAGGCCTAAATATAATTGGTCTTGCATGAAGAAAATTTTTGGGTAAAATTGTAACACTGTCCAATAGAATCAGTACGGTCTTTTCCAGATTGCCCAAACTCACTCAACACATGGCTGATAGCAGGAGCTTTGGCAAACATGAAAGAACGCTAAAGAAAATGTTGCCATCTGGTAAAAGAGAGAGAGGTGGTGGGCTTCAGGCTTTTAAAAAAAATTTTAATGCAATTTTACATATTCCGTTAGACTAAAATGAGCATATCCAGATAGAAAAAATTCTACATTTTTATTTTAACAAATTGAAATAAGGGAATTCATTAGGTTACTGTACTCTACTCTTACCATTATTACTTTTCCATTATTATTTTTAACAAACTACATTTCCATGTAATATGTTATTGAACATGATCTGGCATATGTCCTGGTCTGTGCAAGCACAGAGTGTAGCTGTAACTATTCATGTATCATGTTGCCTTTCCATTACCATAACTGTATATGGTTCTTCAATGAATGTGCTCGTGCATTACATGCCTGATGAGTTTTAACTAAGCCTAAACATAAATTTCAAGTCATTTTAAAATCATGTTGTAAAACATATACACTTCTTTTTCTAAGGTAGTGCCATACTGTACAATCTCATTACCAAGTCATGGCAGTTTATCCACTTGGAAATCATTTAAGTTTTCCTCCTTTTGTCACGTTTAAGTGGCAGGGAGAGTAACATTTTGCAGTTAAAGACCGTGTGTGATTAATATCCACAATTATAAGATGTGACAATTAAAATCAATAACCCTTTTATTTGCAGTAGATATCTCTTAAGTCTTAATTGCTGATTTAGTTGTTAATTGAGAAAATCCTTGTTAATGATCTGATATAGCTCTGAGAATATTGAATGAGTAAGAGACTTTTTTCCAGTAGAAATAATTTTCCCAACTGCGTATGGCTGATCCAGAAGAAAGATTAGTGGAGTAGGCAATGGAATCCAATGGTTCAATTTCTCTCAGCCCGACAGTCACATATGACATACACACAGAAAAGTATGTATTAGGAATTATTTATCTCAAAGAGAATTCTGATCAATGACACTCCTAACATACAGGAAAAATTCAGAAAGAATAATATTCCCTGGAACTTATTTTTTAGGAACACGTGGAACATATTTTGTTATAGAACACCTTAGTTCATCTTTTCTAAATTCATCTGTCCTTGCTTGAGAACTTCTTGTTTCTATTTCACTCAGGGCTTATTTGCAGCTGAGATAATTGATCCCGGAAAGGAGATGGTTAATGGTTCTGGCGGCATAAATTCTCCGGAATTAAACATCTGATCTCATCTGCGTTAGCCTCCTTTTCTAATTTAAATATCATTGCCCTTCACAGCCTTTACAGAAGGATTTCTCATTTTAAATATGTGTTATTTAGAAAAGAAATACGATCAATTTCAGGAGACAATCTCTTTGGTAGAGGAAAGAGGAAGGAAAACAACATTTACTGAAGCCTAAAAGGCACCATGTATTGTCCTAGGTATTTCAAATACTACAATATTTATTCAAATTCTGACAACCACCATGAAAAGTGCTTATCATTATTATTTCCATGTATAGATTTTAAAAAGGGGAAGAAACTAAGGCTCACAGATGTTAGATAACTTGCTCAGAGACCAATTGATAGTTAATAATGAAACAAGGATTTGAAACATGACTTCAAATCCATGCTTTTTTTTTCCAGCAACAGTATCCGTCTATAAAATAAGCTGTATTTGGAATAGAAACATCAAGGTTAAAAAACGTGTTTCAAATTAAGTATGCTTGGATGCAAACTGCAATGTGTTCAGGTCAAAACTCCTGATATGTGTCAAATAATGTAAGCCCATGTTTCCCAAACTGTGCAACTGTGCTCTGGGATATCACAGCAAATTCACCAGGCACTATGGAATATTTAAAATTTTTAAGAGAAACACAGTGATACTCGACACCTCTCAGAATTACTGAAAACTCCTAGCTTGAGGTCGTTCAGTTTCAGGAGTAGATTGTGCTAAATTCCTTTCAATGACTTATCTTTGAATAGCTGGATTTTCAGTGATTACTGTGACGAAAAGCAAGTAACAAGCAAAAAACAACATGGACCAGGTAAAATGAGGGTCTTGGTGGGGTCTAGTCTGGTTCCAGTATCTGAAAGTTTGCGCAGTACTCAACAGATGCATACATTCCATTAGTAAGTAATTGTGCTCATCTAAAAATTAAATATTATTTTTTTGTATTTCATGTGTATTGTTTTCTTCAAACGCCTAACAAGTTATTAGGACATAAGTATTTATTGAGTTATTTGGACTTCATTGCTTAATGAATGGAACTCAAGTATTTCTTTTGGTCTTAGGATATAGTGAAAATGTGACTGAGACACTAAGGACTCATGAAACAAGAAAGCTTGGGTATCTCAGGAAACATTTAGCATCTTCTTCCTCCGCAATAAAGAGATCTCAGGATTTGTAGACAGAAGTTAATCATGTGAGTAACCCAGAGATAAATGAAGATTTATCTTGCTTCACCCTGTTGCACTTTAGAGCCAAAGTCAAGGTAAGCTTGGAGAAGCCTGTATTTCAAAAGAATATTTACTTCAAAACATTTCTCGAGATGAGTGTATGGCCACGCCTTTTGAGGCTGTGTGATTGGCAAATTTGCCTTCTGAGCTGAGCACTGCCATTGGTGCTATACAGTGTAAAGGAGACATGATTTGACTCTAAATTCTGGTTCTACCATTTGCTGACAAAACTAGTCGAAAATTAGTCGTGCTGTTCTCACTTGCCGAATAAGTAGAATTCAGTGAGAAACCCTGCTTCTTATGGTTCTTTTGTGAGGATGAAAACCAATATGAACCAAAGTTGGTGCCGAGCACAAAGTAGTTGCTTAATAAACATTACTGTCTACCTCCTGAGCCCACCTTCCCATTGCAGAGAGGATCAATAATCAATACTTAAACTTCATAGTCAAAAAATTACCATTTCCTTCTATTTTATTCTACCCTGAATATGTACTATAAATAAGAAAACTAGAGTCTCAGAGAGTCTCTCCAAGTCTTTACTCATTATTCAGTCAAGATTACTTTGATTCTCTTTGGGTCATTTCTACCATCCCCCAACTGACACCTCATTCTCTGTCTATTTAATTATATGTCCAGCCTACAAATACAAGACCAATATCCCCAAAACACAAATCCAAATATATCATCTACTTCTACTCAGAAGTCTTCAATGGCTCCCCATTGCCCACAGAATAAAGTCCAAATTGTTGAGTACCACCATTGAGGCCCTCCATCACAGAGCCAAACTCCCTATTTTAAAGCAATATAGTCCAAGGCTTAAGAGTAGACTCCAAAGTTAGACTTCCTAAAATCACAGCTCTGTCAATTTAAGTTACTTATCCAATCCATGCCTCAATTTCCTCATCTGAAAATAGAAAAAAATGATAGAACCTACCTGAAACGGTGGCTGTGGTGAGTAAAGGAGTTAAGATGAGTACTTAGAACAGTGCTTGGCACAGAGGAAATACTGTTTAAGTGTTAGATTATTCCTATTACTGCTCACACACTCTTAGCTTCAACAAACAGAATTGCGTAATACCCTCTGAACAAACCCCACATTTTTGGATGTCTGTGATGTTTCTTGTTTTCCCTATATTTCAATTCTCTTTCTAAGCTTATCTCCAGCCCAAAGCTTTGCAAATTCTATTAGCCCATCAAAAGCCTTTCTATGAAGCTTTCCCACATTTATTACTTCTGCCTCTTACAGAAATTAATTTCTACCATTGATTTTACTGATCATTTTCCATCTTGTATAGCTATCTACTTATTTTCTTCACAGACCTAATCATAATTTACCAGCAAATATTTCTTTGTTGGTTAACCTGTTTAGGGTCTATTATTAAAATTCCAGAAATCTATGTGTGTGTTTTGTTCACCTTGCACACATGGATTGGAATCTTTGGTATATCTCTGATGCACAATTACATAATGGGTAAATGAATGAATGAATATACATCTACTACTCAAATACAGATTTCCTTTCCATCATATATACTACAAACAGTTCCTTCCACCAGTGGATTTTCCCTAGGATGGTCCAAATATCCTTTCTTTTCAATAATGTGTACTTTCTTAATGAAATTATATCAACAGAATATCATTCTCTTAATATACTGAGAGATATATGGTTTCAATTTGTTAAATTATTATATGAAAAAACATAACAGTGAAAGAATACACAATACCTATTTGCTACATTCATTTTATTATGATTGATATGAATACTGGATTGAAATAACTAACCCTAACTCACATTGATAGTTTATATTTAAACATCTATATATAATATAGCCGGATATCTTTGAAAAATCTTTAAGAAAACGTATATTACTACAGAAGTTCAGCTCACAAATATTGCTTTTGTTTTGAGTATAGTCCCTATATGTGTTTTCCATGATACAAATGTGCAAGTGTATTACTCGATAATTTTTCAAGTTTGCAGAGGAAACACAGTGGGTGAACCAGGGAATATGAAGAGTAACTTGAGTGTAAAACTATTACATTTAATAACATTAAAAACAAAAAAATTAAATTGTTGTTTAGGGATACATAAATAAGTGATGAAACTATAAAAATTCATGGGAGGATAAACACAAAATTCAGTAAGTGGTTCGTCTCAGGGAGTGGCATAGTAACGGGAAGGGAGAAGCACCTAGAAGATGAGGTTATTGGTGATGCTACAGTTCTTGGGTTGTGTGGTGGGTTTAGGGAAGTCTTTACATTTTCTCCTTTTAATACACATATATATTATTTACATTCAAATATGTGTTAAATATATTTTAAAAGATAAAATTAAAACCATTGTGTAACATTAACAAAGGTAGGAAGAAGCTGAGAGGGGAACAAAAAAGAAGAATTAAATGAATTAAAGCTATAAAAAACAAAAAAGGAATTTTCTAAACTTACTCTGCTCCATAGAGTAAAACTGGCATCTGGACAAGCCAGAGGCCTAACATTACTTACATTTTATTTATGTGTATGGTTACTTTCTTCTATGGGAAGTGATGATGGATTTTTCCATTTATGACTATAATATAAAATTTCCTTTTAAAATGAATATATTTACGTAAAAATGCAAAACCCTGTGTGTTTTTCTAAACTGATAGTATCTTGGGCCTAATTGTGCTTTCAGCAATTTTTTATAAGATAATATGAAAAAATTTTTAAGTGAGGAACCATTGTATCAACAAATATTTTTCAGGAACCAGACAATATATACAACACAGTTTGTAAACTGGGCAAAACCAAGTTGTTTAAAAAGAAGAAGTTAGCAGAATTCTGTGGCAGAAATGGCTATTTTTCTTTCGATATGTTTGGCCTTTGATATCTGTTTCCCCTTAATATTCTGTTGGGGCATGGCGTCCTAGAATAGAAGCTACATTTCTCAGCATTTCTTGCAGCAATAGGGAAGAAGCCCTGTGAGTTCTGGCTAATGGAATGTAAACAGAAGCAAGTGTAAAACTTCTAGAACATGCCCTTGCTACTGGCTGGAATGAGGATATGATGTCAGAACTGAAGCATTCATCTCATTCCATGAGGTTATCTCTTGGGAATTGAGGTCTTTGCAGAGCAAAAACAAAAGTCATGCGGTTTTCAGACTCTGTGGAGTGTCACAGCATCTTTCAGTTGACTACTTCAGGCTCTTAAGAAAGAAATAAACTTCTTATTCTTATTAAAACCATTGTTGTGTAGGATTTTCTGTCACCTGTAATCAAACCTAATTCAGCTGATTCACATTCATGAGCAGATTTTTTAATTCATTTTTTCTCTTTTTTTAGAACAATTTTGTAAATCTAAGAGCAAGAGAGATACAAAGTCCCCTAAATTCTTACTCATGATGTAGTTATTTTATGACCTCCAAAAATATAATATTTTGAGATTTCATTTGTTTAAATTTGGACTATATTATCAACTGCTTGAATTAAAAAGAGCTAATGACTTCATATTTTATCTAGTATACATTAGAAGTATTTTGCCTAATTCAGTTGTATCTAACAATTTTACAGAGAGGAAATGTTGACTCCTGGTGATCTAAGCTGCAACAATCATATTATTTTCCCCAGGAACTAGAAGGTTGAGCAAAGACACACAGAGTTGGGAAGTCAGGTAGCTGAGTCATGCCAGGGCAGCACTGTAGCAAAGGGCCCCACATTCCTGCTGCTGCAGACCCCAGGATGCTCAGGTTCCTGTTGGTGGCAGAAATTTTTGGTTACCTTTCTAGCATTCACCTTCCCTTCTCCAGTCATAACAGTATCCTAACGCCCTATTCATGTAGTTTGAATGGTATTATCTGATCCCTAGTTCAAGATCCATCCTAATTTGCTGAAGCCAACAGTATAATCTGCCCAAGGCTGGAGTTTTTGAATTAGGGGTGGGCATGTAATGTAGACCTCAGCCTGGGGTATGCTGGAGCTGGCTCATACCAACTCCTCAGAGCCAATCTCTAAATTACTTGAAAGTTTGCAAGTCAGTTACTACACACAGACATTATTAAAAAATAAATTATATAAACTCACATTTAAATTATATGAAAAGATTGGGGCCTCCCGGTGGCACAGCGGTTTAGTCCGCACTTGGCAGCCTGGGGTTCGCAGTTCGGATCCCAGGCACCTGCCGACGCACTGCTTGTCAGCCATGCTGTGGCGGCGTCCCATATAAAGTACAGGAAGATGGGCATGGATGTTAGCCCAGGGCCAGTCTTCCTCAGCAAAACGAGGAGGATTGGCAACGGATGTTAGCTCAGGGCTGGTCTTCCTCACAAAAAAAATAAATAAATTATATGAAAAGATAATACTCAAAATATATCAATTTCTAATTATTTTATATTATTTTCCTACACCTTATTAGAATCTATGTTCTTGAAATTATTTACATTTACTGTGTCTGTATGGTAGAAATTCTATATAATGGTGTGCTACTGCATACCTTTTCCCAACTCTGCAGTCAGTGACATCCCATTGGTAGCCAAATAATATATGTTCTTCCAGTCTTTGAAAACCATTGTCCAAATGAGCAAATAACTTGCTCACATGAATGAATCAATGAAGTTTCCCAATAGCTAGGACATTTTAAATCATCACTGGATTGCAACCATAGGTTGGCTACAGATACAAAGAGTCTGGCAAAGTTAACAAAAGCATTCTGTGAGAATTAATTGGCCATATGGCATTTACTTTGAAGATTATTATATAATTTATTATTTGTAAATTGTGTGCTCAACATCATTTAAATGAGTAAAATTTATAATGATCTTATGTACATATAGATGCTTACATTTTTTTCAGAGGGCTGATTTTAATCATTTACCAGCAAACCAATGCCTAAACTAATTAGTGTATGACTTTCCATGAATGAACAAGTGCTAAATTAGTCCAGTCACATTGAAGCTAGGGACTTTTATTCAATGACTGAAACAGATATTTCTCTCTCTTTCTCTCTGTAAATCTCTCTCTCTCTCTCTCACACACACACACACACACACACACACAATCTCTCATTCTTGATATAAACAAGGAAGAAAGTAGCCTTAGGAGCCTATGGCTGCAGTCCTATGACAAAACAAAGGGAGTCAACTTTAGAATGATATAAAAGTCAGGAGAGAGAGATAGAAAGAAGCTAATTTCTTGGTGAAAGTTTTGAAGTGCTGCATCAAACAATACTATAATAGCCATATTAGCCAATGAATTTCTTCATTGTTTAAGGCAGTTTGAATTGGATTTTCTGTCCTTCCTGAGACCTAATTATCTAGGTATTTAACTTTGTAAACTATGCCACTTTCCTTCTAAGAAAGATTTTTCTTTTTCTCATGTTAACCAAAGTTTGTGAATCAGTCTTCTAAAAGATTAGGTTGGATGCTTGGAGAAAGAAAGAATTCTAATATATTGTTCTTATAGAAGGTAAAATTTATTGTGAAAACTACAGAAGATACAAGAGAACATTCTAGGAGGCATAAAGGTAGAAGATTTGGGGTGAGTGCTGCTTTTCAAGACTCTCCAGGTTGTCATGGACGATACACTTAGGTTGGTGGAGATGGTATTCTCCTTCTCAGGCCCTAGATCCTAATGGGAAGACACAAGAAGGTTTACAGACCTCTTGTACCATCAACTTTATGGCCCTGACATTATAGCATAATGACCTTTTATGATCGTGTAATCATTTAGCAAGCCAGGTCACCTGCATCTAACACCCAAGTTCCATGTATAATTTTGTTTTATGCCTCCAGTGCCATTGTCTGCAGATTACAAAGTAATGAAAATGTATATTATTATATTTACATTATATACAACACAATCATGTAATGATGGCCAGACTGAAGGCATGTAGCATCAAAAGTCCTAGCCAGGCACTATCACAATTGTATCTATTGCTTGCAACCATGAACACCTCAACAAATACAGAATTAGATACTAGGAGTAGGGCAAGGGCTGCAGATCCTCAGGAAATTTATCTTTTTGTAATTTGTTATTAGGTTGATGTGGAGCAAAAAGCATTGGGATACTTTCCCATTTTTCCAAAATAGAAAAGTGCCAGGCCATGGTACAGAGCAGTGTATTAGCCAATTGACTCTGATTATCAGGGAAACAACAAAGGATGAAAAATTCCAGGGCCAATATAGTATCTTTGCTACTTCTAATGGCACAGAGTAATTTAAAGCAAGAGAACTCTAAAAGCAAATCTTGAAAATCCTCCCTCAAAAGTCTTGGATTAATACTCAATTCCCATACGTTACAATGATAAAAAGAAATCTATCTCTAGTAGCCATAGAGCTGAAGCTGCTAAAAATCAAACACAGAAATTGATTCTGTGAGATGCTTAACTAAAATACCAGTTAAATTCATTACCTCACCAATTCTTTTATATGAAAGATATGATACTAATAGGAAATTAGGGATTCCCAATCATTGAAATAAGGGTATCCAGGAGCATTCACAGGACTTGGAGAATCCCAACCCCTGAAATTGCTTTGAAATGCTCCCATTGGGTCTTTCTCGCTATACAGATCTAATAAGTTACCCAATTCTAATATTTACAGCCTCTCAACTGCCCCAATTGGTGAAATGCAAAATCAGAGTGGAGGATAAAAGAATTATATCCAGAAAAATTTTTATGAATCTAAAAATTTATATCATAAAGAAATGGGAACTTGTAGATGAGTATTTTGAGAGAATTCAATCATGAAGAGCAGAGTATAACTTTGAATTGGGCTTAATTCTTTGCTACACATGAACACAAAGAGATTTGGAATTCAACAGCTTGCAAGCAGCTAACTGTGATTCTAACAATCTGTTGGTTTAGTCAAAGCAAAACTAGATCAAAAGGTGACCCATGCTAGGTAATATTAGAAAGCCCTTAGACCAATGTAAAACAAAGAATTCAAAGACTACAAGATAAAGTAATGTTAGATTGGATCCATCCTGTACTTTTCACCTACACATCCCCTCCCTATGTTCATAGCCAGAGTTACACAACTCTTCATTTTACTTTTCAACTGGCAACAGACTGGTGATGGAAGTAAGTCCTAGTTTCTTTGAAAAACACATTACTAGTGCTGATCATTCTAGTGGACAAAGGTGGAATAAAAATCACTAGGGATGGAATAAGCCAAGCCCAGTGGGGCCAAGACTGTGTTAGTCTCCAGAAACAAAATGTCACTCTGCCACAAAATTACACAGCTCTTATGACCTCCATCTTCCAGATGTCTCAGCTCAAATTCTAATCCCAGTGACAGTAAATGTGATTACTCTAATGTGGCTCTGGTATCTGCTCAAGAATTAATCAGTCCTGGCTAGAAATAGGGCTTGATTATAGTCACTGAGGAATCACTGTGAGCATGAAGTGTCACTCTACTTTGAACTACTATATTCTTTTTTTATTTGATTCTCAACATATGTGTACACACACACACACACCCTTGTTCCCTTAATCCAAAGATGTTGCCACATAATTAGATCTAACCCATCCCATGCACATACACTCCCTCCCCATGTGTGGAAATGCACACAATTTCCAGTTTATATTCTGCTACTCAACCAGAGTTCTTTGCCCTATAGAAACACCCAAAACTTCCACTTTGCCTTCTCAACATAATAACATATTAAAAATTAAAAGGAGCCAGTATAGGGATTTTCTATTTGCCTTGTGCTAGTAAATTGTTAACAACAGCATTCTGGGTGAAAAAATGTCTTGATTCATAGTGTTTGCTGATTTCCGTAAACACTTCCACTATGTCCAACTTCGAGCTACCAATGTAAAGTCACTGAATCACGAAGTTGGAAAGAGATGTACACAATTAGCTCTGTAAATAAATACAAGCTGGCTCCAGCACACCTATATAATTATACAATCAGGAATTGGGGAGATTCTGGAGTTTGATACCCTATTGATTCTCTCCTTAGGCATATTTAGCTCATTTTCATTTACACCCTTACCCTCGAAATCTCCCCTCACTGGTAGAATTCAATGATGTTCTGTAACATCAGGAATTAATATAAGTATTGAACCAGGGTCCAACAGTCTCCCAAAGTTTTTGTACATCTTTTTCCCTATGTATATCTAAATTAACCCATCCATCTGAAGAAAGATTGGATTTTTCATAGTACATACATTTAGTGTTAGCATAATAGCATCATTTTCTTAAGCTTCCTCATTTTCAAGAAGAGGAGATGCTCAGTTCAGAAAATTAGGTAATAAATGAGTATCTGGTTGAGTCACAGGTCTCTGTCAGATTGGAATTTTTAATAGTTTTTCTGCAAATGAAATACAGCTTAATCACGTAAATCAAGTAGGAACAGTCAATGTTATTTCCTTAGAACATATGATTAATTGTCCATAGCAGGCATCTCTTTTGCCAGACCATACCCTACTCTAGGAGTACTGCACTGACCCTACCCCCTACCCCCATTATTTAACCAGATACCTATTTTGCTTCAACTTATAGTCAATATAATATAAGCTCTATAAAGGCAGAGGAGTTGCATGATTTTTTTCCAAAAATAGCTCCTAGCATCAAAAGAAAGGAGGGAAGTAAGGAAGGGAGGGAAAAAGGAGGTAGAAATGTTGAAAGATTGATCAAACATGATGGAATCATAGAATCTTGAAGTTTGAAAGCACCTGATATTATCTCATCCAGCAGGCTCATTTACAGATTAGGAAATGGAATATTGGAGAGGTCAAAAATACTTGCCCATGGATAGTCCATCTCTGATTGCCAAGTCAGAACACAGGTCAGAGAACACAGGTATCCTGATCCTATAAAAGGCAGTCTACTTTTAGGAAAGACTATAAAATTGGGGTAAAGGATGGAAATTTGCCATATAGGTAATGCAGATAGGATAGGGTGGAGCAGAAGGGAATAGATATTTTTTCTTACACACCACAATTGTGTAAAAAATATGCCATTCTTTGGAATTAGAGCAGGTGAAATGCACCAAATCTCTTGGATTATTACTTTCAGCTTTCTGATTCCTGGCCTTCTGAGCGACTTAAGATGATGAAGTCTACAATCGAACTTCTTTTATCAAAAACATGGATGACTTCCCTCCACGTGGCCTCCAGCACATTCCGTGTGGAGAGGCCATTCCAAACTGTCTGTGTTATTTTGGTATTTCACTGCTTGGAGAGTCACAAACCGTTCATAGAAGCAGGCAGATTCTACATGTTTGTCTAAAAGGCAAAGTTCTTTGTTGTCTTCTCCTTCATTTCTCTTGAATAATACAAATTTTTATACCCAGAATGGAAAGATAAAAGAATCATCTGATTCTATCCAGCAAGGTGATTCTTTGAAACACTAATAATCTACTAAACTTTCACTAATAATATACTATAATAATAATAAATTGAATTTTGTCCCTATGTTTGGATCTATGAATCAAAATCTATATCCCAATTTATAAATTGATCTCTGAATGTATAAATCTTGCTTTTTCAAAATGCTAAATAAAAAAAAAACTAAGTCACTTTGAATGTCAGAAAAGACTCAACTCTTATCTCATCTGATCATGAAATGAACCACATTACCATCGCAGGGTAGAACATCCAATTAAGCTTTCTTAGAGTTTTAGGAAGCTTCTGTTCTGGGCCATAGTTCTTCACTTTCTCTAGTTGAAAGCTGATTTTTTTCCTAGAGAAGAAAACTGTGCCAATCAAATTTGAATTTTTCTAGAACAAGTAGGTGATTTAGGAAAAGACCAATGCATATCATTTATAGCATTTTAAAAAATTACATTATTTCAGTAATCCTTCCAATATAACTTTAGCTGAAAAGGTATATATAGGTTCTTCAAAAAAACAAAACACTGAAAAAGGTTGGTTGAGTAAGCCCAGGGAAGGACGGTGAGTTATGGCTGACAAAGGTGACACTTTGGAAAGAGTTAGATAATTTGGATAATAATTCACTCAGTCTTTCTGTGGTCCAGGTAATCCAGTTTATCATTTATGGAATGATGATGAAGAGAAAGAATTATTAACCAAGCAGGTACTCCACAAGGGACTGGGTGAGTTACAAATCTCTCTGGCATTAATACAATCTTGTTGATAAGACATGTCAAAAGTATAAGATGCTAACAAAGGAGGAGCTTTGTAGGATGAGGCGTTTAGACAAACATCAACAGAAGACGTAGAATTGAACTAATCCTTGAAACTTCAATAGAATATTTAAAACCAGTGAAGCAAGGGGAAAGAGTGATAATATTACAGCTTGAAGAAAAAGAAAAGGGAAATTATATATCACACTCACATGGATTCGGAATCAGATGCAATTAACTTTGCCCTAACACAAGATAAAGAAACCTAGTTACTCAATCTCAGTGTAAAATAATAATAATAATGGCTAATAAATACTAACTGCTTATTTATTACCTGTTAGTGATTGTTTTAAATGTTTTATATGCATGAATTCATATAAGCTTTATAAAATCTGTGTATGATTATCTCCCTTTTATAGACGCTAGAATTGAGACATACAGATGTTAAGAAATTTGCCCAAGCTCATACATCTAGTAAGTAGTCCGGCAGGGATTCCAACACAGGTACTCGATAAATGGAAGCTATTTTTTTACTTAAAATATTTTAAAATAATAAACTAAAAAGCTCTATAAAACACTGGATAAAACAAGTTTACAAATTGAACAAACTTTCAAACTCATCATATTTTTATTGCAGAGTTTTCCCATTTTCTTCATTGAGATTAGTGTATTATATATCTGTTATACACAGTAACAACTATTCAAAGGCAAAGCAGGTTACATAGAAATGGAAATGAGCCTAAAATATTTGTTAGCCAGGAGTCATTGTTCTACACGAAATTACTAGATATAGTAAATTAACTGAGGGCAATATTGTACTGCTGTATTGAAGTGATAAAAAATGTGAGTAACTTCATGAGTCTTTTATCAAATGCAGCTGAATAAATTACTGAGAGTTCAAACAAACTACAGGCAATACAAGTTGGGGAAAAATTAACAAATGCTTAAGAAAAGAAACTTTCAATATTATGTACCTATATTTGTAGGAGGGGTGTGTGTGTGTAAATTCACAGTAATCTGTATGTATATTATGGATTGTCTGTAAATTTTGGTACTTTAAATGCATTATAACACACAGTGTTTTGTGTGTTTGCTTCTGAAGTGCTGGTTTGTTACTTTCAACCAAATAAGCTAGGCAGATCAATAAAAAGCAACTCAATGACACTACTCAATTAGACAGAAGTATATAGAAAATATTCATGAATACCCTGTTACCTCAATCTGTTCTGAACAAAGGTTTCAAAAGTAGAAGTTTGCTCTTTTAACTTTCAAGTTTCATTCCTCACAAAGACAAAATTTGTTTCTTCATTTAGGACACTTTTTGATATTTAAGACAAAGTGTACAGTAATTTCCTACACATGTCAATTATTTTAGAACAGAAAGAATATAAGTTGTCTCTTTAATTTTTGAGGTCTAAAAAGGATTTCAGTGTCTCCCTATAGCTTTCATGATAAAATGTGGAATCTTTCTCTACAACCAATACCCCTCCAGGATCTGGTCCCCTGACCAGCTCTCTCAGTTTCAGCTCCCAATACTCTCTCACAGTCACTTAGAGTTCCTGCTTTGACGTAATATTTGTAGTTTCAATCTAGCTAAATTATGCTCATCCGCTTCCCCGTGTCACCATTTTCCAGAAGCCTTTCTTTATCAATCCAATATGATTCTGTCTACGGTTCTAAGGAGTCAATAGCATAGCATTTGTACTGTGTGGCACCATAGTAGCTGATTTTCTTTTTTGTCTCCTTTGCAGAATTAAGCTACTCTAGGATAAACATTATATCTTATTTGACTTTGCTGGATAGGGCACATGGCTGTTGCAGAGTGACATTTGACCAATTTCAATAATTCACTGTCTGGTTTAGTTCTTCATAGCCAAGCTATAGGGTTCAATTTATTTAAGCATGGTTTTAAAATGGAGCCTTAGATGTCCGTTTACTGGGTATGTGCATGAAAAGGGAAAGAGAGAAATGGTGACACATCAATTTCTCAGTCTTCCCCACCATAACTCCCTTTCACCTTCTCTCATCCCTGGTCGTATTCCAAGAGATGCTAATGAGCCTGAGCATGGTTTCCGAGTGAAAGTTGTGACTTAGAGGGGTAGTGACGTCAATGGCTCATCCTTGGCGCAAGGATCCATCTTTCTAATCCTGAAGAGAGAGTAAAGTTCATTCCTGAGACACAACCATAATGGAATAAATGTAATGCCAGAGGCAGCCAACTTTTATAACAACCCGTCAGAATTCTTGTATATAAAAGTACAATTAGCTTCTCAACCAGCCTCTCGATCCAATATTGTTACCTCAGAAGGAGCAGGTGAAGTGCTTATTACTTTTTGATTTATTTCCTTCTAAGACCTATTGGTTCAAAAACCTTACCAAGGACTTTGAGAGACAGATTTAATAAATGAGAACATTCTTCCAGCTGGGATCTTTTGAACCAGCGTGGAGTTATCTTTAGTTCCTGAACAAATTTTTAGTCAAATATGCTTACTATTTAAATATTAATATCATTTCTTCTATCTTTTCCTAGGGAGAGAAAAATTCAGAAAGAGATCCCTTACACAGGCTGACCAATGTCAACTTTTTCCTTCTAACCCTGAAAGTACGATAATCAAATACAGAATATAAAATATTATTATTTTCCCTGCACATATTAGACACTGTTACTTTCCTAGATAATTACTTCAGCTGTGGGATGGAATCATAATATTTTCTGAAAAATAATATCAATTTGGCATCCATCTGGTTCTTGGCTCAGTGCTTAATCCCATGCCATAAGAAAACAATTCTGGAACAATTGTTAAAAGAAGCCACACTGAAAAACTCATTGCAGCTCCTTGTCAGTAATGTTGATATGGTTAATACTAAATAATGCTTCCCAAATAGAGTAGTACATTTGCTTTAAAAGTGTGTTATAAAAGATGCACTCAACAAATATTTCTTGAATAAAATCTAAATAAACCTACCAGAAAGATTATAAAAGAATTGCACTGTAATTCCAATTCCCATATACCTCATTTTATACATTAGATTTTTAAATTTTTGTGATTAAATTCAACCATGCTTTTTAAAAGAAAATGAGAGGACTTTTAAAATGATTTTTTCATGAACATTTTTGTGAAGCAAATAACTACTCCTAATTTGTTTCCTTTACATACCTTCAGTTCTCCATTCTTACATTTAGGATTACCCATTCTCTCTGCTCAATACTAGAGGATAAGTAAACCTACAGGAAAAGTAATTTCTGTTTGTCTTGTATAATTAGGTCAAGGATAGAAAGGTCATGAAGTTTTGGAAGATAGCTAAGAAAATTTATATTAGCATGAGCATTGCTTTTCTTTAGTGCTTGAGGAAATGGAAAGGGAATTTATGATATTTGGGTTGTGGATCAGGATATCTTTTCTTCTGAATAGGTCAACATGCATCTTTGAAAGAGTTATAAAATTCTGGGATTTGAATGTCTCCCAAATGTCAGAATTTTTTCATCTGTTCCAAGCTCCATATACTATACTACTTTTTCTTTTACATAATTTCTACAAGATAAAATTCTGTTATATTGTTAATAATTTTAAATTCCAATGAGTATTATTCAGTCTCAGATTCTCACGTGAAATTTAGACTAAAGTTAATTCTTGCCCATCTAAAAATTTGTTATTCAGAAACGCTGAAGAGCATACATAACACTTGAAGTAATTTACTTTCAAAATAAGACAGAAGAAATCACCTTACTAATTAAAAGCCAAGAAATCACATTGCTCAAGTGTAAATACTAATAGAGCTACATTAGGGACATGAAGCTATGGATGACTTTTATTTTTGCCTACTTTCTGATTTTTCTAACTTTCTTTAATGAAAATTATTTCATTTTTATTATTCTTACTCTTTAATGAAATTATTTCATTTCATTCTTTAATGAAAATTTGAAAATGTGTGTTTTACACAATAATCTCTTGCATTTAGATGATAAGAAAATACAGAATCAGTGTATAACTTTTATAAGCAATATGAGATATTTGGAGTTTGCAATAGGAATATTGGCACAGGTCTTTATCATGATTTCAGTTGATCCAATATACAAACATGCACTGCTTAACAATGAAGATATATTCTGAGAAATGCGTTGTTTGGTGATTTCATCATTGTGTGAACATCATAGGGTGTATCACACAAACTTAGATGGTATAGCCTACTACACACCTAGGCTACACAGTACTAATCTTATGGGACCACCGTCACATGTGCATTCTGTCATTGATAAACATCGTTATGCGGTGCACGACTGTACACTAAAACACTAAAAAGCATGTGGCAGATACTTATACTAAGAAACCATCTAGTGGTAGAAATACAGCGACACAAAAAAGGAGAATATTCAAGTGAGAAATGAGTGCCCTTTGCAAATGCATAAAGGTGACAATCATGTGGCCAAAATACTAGATCTCAGCAGTTCAGAGCTATGTTGGGCTCATTACTGCCACTCCGTTCATTTTTATTCATATGGACTATAAACGGTAAATGTAGCAATCATGATAACTTTTTAAAATTGTTCAAATTACCAACTCCTCATTCTTGGGTTTTGGTGGTTTTACATAAATGTACGCAGCTACAGATTTAAAGATATTACTAAGAATGAAAAGTATCATTTTTAAGGGAAGTCCCTGGGTCTTGGTTTTTGAACAGAAAAATCAAAAGCAAACAGAGTTCAGAAGAAATACTGAAGAGAAAACTTATTGAAAATGATCAATTCTGGTAAGAACACAAAGACTCCAGAAGGGTATTATGACTATGTTTTCAAAAGAGAAGAGCAAATTGAAAAAAATGTCCAAAACAAAAATGAAACATTTTCTTTGGAAAACAGAAAGGATAAGGCACCCCAAAATTATTTACTCATATAATAATGAAATACAATGATGGAATTAATTTTGCTCAACATTTTTCAAATGGAGTGAAGACCATAGGATTAGCTCGTTTTGCAGCAAGTACAGATTTCCAAGGGGGCTGAGTTGTGGTTCTATTTCACAAAAAAGTCTATTTATTAAACTAAGGCTGTCAAAGCTGTTTTGTCACCGTTACTCTCCAAAATTAAATTCTTCTGGCACAACTAATGTTCCAATTGGCACACATGGAAAATGATTGATTTTAGCTTCAGTTGATTTCTGAATATATAGAACAACAAAAATAAGTGAGGAAACAACGTGTAGTGTGCTGCCTGATAGATATAATAAAGCCAATTATCACCTCCCACTAAAAATAAGTAGCACCTAGAAACTTCATATGATCCCTCATTAAATAATGTGTGATAATCATAACAAAAGATTTTATTTCTTCAGACACCACTTAGTATCATGTAAGCTTAATTTAACAAATCTCAGTGGGATTCTTGAATGTTTAATTCATGCTGTCAGAAATTTATTAGAAAATAAATGAAGTGTGATAATAGTTTTTAAAGTGAATTTGACAGGTATCAAAGAGAAAAGGTAATATCATTTAATTAATGAATTAAACATTTAAAAATTATAGAATCACTAATTTTAGAGCTCAAAGGGACTCTAGAAATTATTTTTAGCCAAATTCCCCATTTTCCCATTAAGGTAACTAAAGACCAGAGAGGTGAATTTACTTTATTCAGGTCACACAGTAACACTTTGCACATCCTGTATACTAAGAGGTAATGACAATTGAGAAGAAATCAATCATAGGGAAAAATCCCTTCAGATAGATCACATTTGTTAAGTCTTGCTGTACCAAGCACTTTACATGTGCTGGCTCATTTAATCTTCAGAGAAGCTCTATAAGTTATGCATTATTATCTCCATTTAATAGATGAGAAAATTGGTTCAGACTGTAAATTACTTGCTTTTCAGTATAGTGAGTGGGGGAGCCAAGATTTGATCCCACATGTCTGACTACAAATCCCAAACTCTTTCCACTATGCCTTCCTGACTGCTATAAGAAGCTTTAAGACCTCGTTTTTTTTGTTTGTTTTTTTTTGGTGAGGAAGATTAGCCCTGAGCTAACATCTGTGCCAGTCTTCCTCTACTTTGTATGTGGTCACTGCCACAGCATGGCTGATGAGTGGTGTAGGTCCACACCCAGGATCCAAACCTGCAAACCTGGGCTGCCGAAGTGGAGTGCGCCGAACCTAACCCAGCCATGGGGCCAGTCCCTTAAGGCCTCTTTTTACTTTTTTTTTTGGTGAGGAAGATTGACCCTGAGCTAACATACAAAACCTTCCTCTATTTTGTATGTGGGACACCGCCACAGCATGGCTTGATGAGTGGTGCATTGGTCCACACCTGGGATCCAAACCTGTGAACCCCGGGCTGCTGAAGCGGAGCATGCAAACTTAACCACAATGCCACTGGGCTGGCCCCAAGGCCTCTTTTAAGTTGAAGTCGCATTTACAAACATTTATTTGATGGTGGCAACCCCACATCACACAGATAATGATTAGAAAATTTAGAGTGTCCTAAGAGTAAAACTTAGGTGAAAGAACCTCTAACAGGAAAATCAATGTGGCCCAAGAACAGACACTTCTCATCTAAAGGCATGCTTTTTCCTGTTAGCTGTCTCTCCCTTTTATTAAGAGGACTGAGGCTAATTGTCACAGGAGCTGTTATGTACTGTTTTCAAATATTAATTCCTACCAACAAGTCTTTGTAAAAGTACAGTAAAAGAGAAGCCCTGACTTGGCCCAAATTGAGATTGCTTTTGTGACGTCAACAACCTCTCGGGAATCTAGACACCTGAGCAATTTGCTTGAGAGGAAAAGGGATCATGCATGAAAAGATTTATGCATGGGTTCTGTGACCAGAGAAGAGAAACAGGGAAATGAAGAAGACTTCCCAGCCTTTATCCAGTTCAGCCCCATGGGCTGGGTCTGAAGCCAGGAGGAAAAGGCATTTCTAAACTGGCTATGATGGCAGTGAGACCAGGAGGAAACAGCATAGTTTTTGCATCTCAGAGATCTACAGCTTGGGAGTTCTAGGAGACAGCGCCTGGGTAGGTGGCAATTGGCCAACAGAGCAACAGCAAAGCTTTGGTAGATGTGCTGAAGTTGAGTGTCTGTGGCAGAGGCTCAGGGAGGAGCTCTGGCCCCTCAGCAGACTGAGATTTTTTTCACAAGCACATGCAAGACTCCCACAGGAACCTCCAGGAACACATGGGTGAACTTCTCAAAGGGCCGAGGTCTGTCGTGAAAAAGTAGAAGAAATGCATTCAGTAAAATCCGGGTAGAAATGCTAAAACAATCTCATTTGGTGAGGCTGGTGAGGGAGTTAAATGCAAATAATACTATAAAATGTAGGTTTTATGACCACAGGTTATTAAAGCTGAAATGGTGTTTACACATTATATATATAACCCAACTCCATTGGATTTCAGATGAGGAAACTGAGGTCTAGAGACGTTATTTCCTTCTCAATGTCACACAGCTAGACAGTGACATGGCCAGAGTTTGTGACTACTGCTTTCCACTGAATCATGCTGCAGCTTTTCCTCACTGCTGGTCTGTTTCATTTATTTAAAATAGCTCTGCATTTAGCATTCAAGGGGCTCTTTAAATTTTTGAGAAGTAAGAAATTTTTTAATAGAATGTAGGCTTTGCAGTTTTAGAAATACTAGTTATTGTAAATACCAAATGTTTCCCTGAACTAGCTCTTTGAAAAGCCTTTGATATAAAAAGTTCTTTCTAAAATAACTCCTTTGTAATGCCAGAAAGGGTATCTGAGGACAATTTATCTTTTCTATGCCATTCATCTAATATCCTTACATTTAAAGTGCTAGTATAGAGTTTTGATCATAAGACAAAAATGTTGAAATTGAATGCATCATTGACTTGAAAATGTGTCCAGTTAAATCTTGCTGCTGCCTCTGGTCTTTCTTTTATACTTTCAGAATGAAATGGTTTAAAGTAAGAAAGAAGAATGCCGCATGCTGACTAGGAAGTTAATGATAATTTTAAATTAAGTATCATATGCTAATGTGTAATTAAATATTGAATTGAGGGATGTGGCCAGTATCCACCACATACATATAGAAGCTCAGACTTCCTCTATATTATATAGTAGCAGACACTATCTTCCTTATCAGCATTAGAATAAAAGTAAGAATTTTGAGTTCTATTTTTAGCTCACTTTCTATTTGCTTTGTGGTCCTTTGTGATTTAATTCCTGTCTTCAGTCTTTGGTTTCTAGAAGAATACATATGTGGCCTTTCTAATCTAATAAAATACAGTTCCATAGATATTGGTTTTGATTTACAAAGGCAATGAATGAGTTATTTATGTCCAATATAATATGGACTGATATTGTCTCATACAGATTATAAGCTGTTGTAGGTAACCAGGGAATAGTGAGTGTACTTTTCCCACCACATATATTTACTTCACAATTGAGGAGTTGTATTGACAACCAAATAAAATGACATATTTGGAAGCTTTAAAATTTGAAGTTCCATTGAGATATAAGGAATTATTATTACAGTCATGCATTGCTTAACGATGGGGACACATTCTGAGAAATGCGTTGTTACATGATTTTGTCTTTGTGCGAACAACATATAGTGTACTTACACAAACCCAGATGGTATAGCCTACTACACACCTATGGTACAAGTCTTATGGGACCACCGTTGCATATGCAGTCTGTTGTTGACCGAATAGTTCTTATGTGGCGTATGATTGTACTATTATTAGCTACTGAGTAATGTTCCCATATAGCTGTTAAGACTACTCTGCTAGCAATCCCTTTCATCAGTATGCTGATGGCTTGTAGATGGATAGCAGTACTCTGAGGGTGAATTAGAAGATGTTATTCCTATTTCATACTCAAATACTCTATGGCTTACTGATAACTTGGCCATGCTTTATCTTGACTGAGAGACACTATTCTCCTCTCCTCAACAGATCAACTCTCTGGTCACTTCTTTCTCTGTGGATCCAAATCCTAAAATTCTGTGTTGGGTTGGAATAATTGAAATTCTATTTTGGGTAAATAACTAACAATTTTATCCCAAAACTACTTAAGAACCAAGAACAAAGCCAAAGGCATGCTTCTCTAAAAGGAGTGTGCCACACTCTATTGACTGGGAGAATAACAACACCCAACATAAAACAGAGGGCTATAAGGAAGAAAGGAAGATGCCATGTGATCTTTTTTTCTAGTTGTTGGCTCAAAGGAGAGACGTCCCATTCTAATCCCCAACACACACACACAATATGGCAAGTCCAAGCCATCATCAACCCATGGCCTCTAGACAGGTGACTAGAGAAGTTAAGAACTCTCCTCACCAATTTCAAACTGGCTGTAGTCTGTGTCTCTGTCCCATGGTGGTGTTGCTCTTCCCTCAATTGGTTATCACTTGATACGTAAAGTAACAATCAGGAATCAAGACCACCAATGTCCTTCCGTAGACAGATGGTGTGCCTTGCCCATCTGCCTGTGAGTATATCCTACCCATTTTCACAGTAATCTAAAACTTTCTTGTCTTGACTGATGGTTTTCATTATGTATTACAAGCAATTTCCTATCTGGCAATATATCAATACCCTCCTCATGCTTAACATTTTAGCCAACACCCTATTTTATCATCACTTGGGCAGTTTAGAAGACAGCATATACACTTCCCATTCTTTATGTTGTACTCATGTATTCTACAAGCGTCAACTTATCTTCAGTACAGTCCCAATGAGCCAGCCTGATTATCCTGAAATAATTCTCCTTCTTCACCTATTCTTAATGAAACTTAGCTGATCACCATCTTCAAAAAAGCAAATGAGACATATGAGAAATCTCCACCATGTAGGAAGTAGGAAAACTTAAATTCCCTAAAAGAGGTAATATAACTCTAATAGAACAAAGGATTAGCTTGAATTCATTCTCCAAACTCTCATAACACTATCTGTCACTCTCCCCTTGTCCACTGTATTCTTTAGGCTGTGTTCCTTGTGCACTTACTTTGTTTCATTTACCAGCCTCATGGACAGAGGGCACTTCTATCATCCGGGTAAGCCCACATAGCAGCCAGGAGACCAGTGCGCATAGTAATTATTTGATAATTATGAATTTAACCTTTTGCACTTACAGTGAGTTCATGTATAAACAACTCCTTGTGTTGGACTTAGAACAACATTGCATACAAAATAATCTAGTAAACTCTGTTTATTAAATAGATAATATAAAATAACTCAGTTTTGCCATCATATTTCCATTGGAAATGATCTTTTTATAATTGCCGCCTGTGAAGTTTGGTGAACAATACCTCAGTGTCGAGAATTAGTTAATCTGCATTCAACAAGTGAGCAATTTTACACCCTTCCCATCCATACAATCAGTGGCAATGTAACATCCAAGGGGGAAAAAAGCATAAAACATGTTTGGATATTGTAATGAATTCGATTACAATAATACCAAATTAAGCCTATTTTCATTTTGATATTATAAAAAAGCAGCAGGAGGTTTGACTAGATAATTTGCTTTTACTTTATTGAATTCCTTATGTTACAGTCAGCTGGATTGAGTGCTCCCTAGGAGTGAATTAAGAACATTTGGGCCTTGTCTTTACATTCAAAACACTGTGGCTCCAAGTCAGGCTTTTACAATTCACTTTACTTGGGCTGCCAGGGGGAGATGAAGGAGAGGTCCCTAGTTCCTCAGCTGTTTATTGCCTTCTTTATGCAGAAGGGTTTTCCTCCTACCTTCAAGCCATGAAATATCATGCTGAGGCATTAGGCAAACGGAAGACTGACTTGTCCCAACACGACCATCTCAGTTGTCCCGGACTATGTCATACCCGTACGGGGACTGTCCACAGTTCTGGCCACTTTAGAGGGAACTAAAACCCTATAGCCCTACCTCCTTTTACTCAACACATACTTCGGGCTGTTTTGCTCTACCTCAACAATGCTAATTGATTAAATGTTTGCTTAGTGGCCTAAAAGAGTTAGTATATCTCCCAAAGCTTTTGGCAGACACTAAGAGGATTTAAAGTTCAGCTATAAAGGAAAAAGGCACTTCTAAAATGGTAGAATCTTTATTCACAATGGGATACCAGTACAAGAAGGGATGAAAGGCACCTAAATAAAACGGAGTCAACTTGAATAGTCCTTAAGTAGTTTGTACTGCTAACATCAAGCACACCTCCATCTTCAGCGAAGTCTAATGAAAGCTCCAATGTGCAGCTTTCTAATGGCCCTGCCACTTTCCCTTCTCAGCTTTCTGTTTCTCCTCACATTGTGATGTTCAAATCTATTTTTGTAGCTGGCTTATTACATTTCATTTCATAACAGTTGGCACATTTTGCCTGACTGCAGCCATGTTATGAAGTCAGCCACACATTATCCTACCATCCATTGCCAAGGACGTGAATCTTCTTGTCTATTGTTAGGGATTTGATTTCCTCTAGCAAAATGTGCTTTCCTGTGGCAGCTGCATCAGAGCATTCATTGCAGCTGAAAAGGGACGGCTGAGAGGCAGGGCCACCCACCAGCCCTATCCCAAACAGAACATGCTTGGGTCAAGTGGGGTCAAGAACATGCTTGGGGTCAAGTCTTCCTTCCCAGGAGAGGAACAGCATTTTTCTCAATGTGTTCCCTCTCAAGGCATGCCTTCTGGATGTTTTGCAGGGCCAAATTCCAGACTGAAGAAGAGGAAGGGGTACTTTCCTGCTCAAAAATGATGTAATTTTTAAGATCAGTGGTCAAACTGATTGTAAAGAAAAGGCTCCTGGTACCCAGTAAAATCGTCCATAAACTTTTATTGAAATAAGCATAAAAAAAGCAACCCCCAATTTTTCATAGCATATTTTAAATGTTTGCAGGTATGAAGATTTATACTTAAGAAAAGAGGACATCGTTGATTTTGATACACATCAGAAACAATTATGCATTGATGGGGTACTTTGGATATATTATAAATTGTGTTGTAACAATAATATTGATTGACACAAGAAATTTTCATATTATACAGTAATATAGAATGTTCACCATAATTGTTAATCACTTAAAAAATAAAGTAGAATATTCAATAAAAATCAGTGGAATGTAAGGTAATGAAGTAGAATGCTCACCATAAAGCAGAATGTTCACTACAATTGTTAAAGTAGAATGTTTACTAAATAAACATAAATAAAGCTGATAAATAAAATGGCAAGCAATAGGATATATTGGAGTATATGAGGAAGCCGTTTGGTATAAAACTAATTCGGCCTCACTTTGCTTTTCCAAAAGGGCCTGACTGGCCTTTGAACATGCATTGAATATCTGCTTTAAACATTTACCAGATCCCAGAGACAAAAACAAATGCCCTTAAGATAAGGATGCAACATCCCCCACACTTGCATTTCCTAAGGATAAGCATTTCTCCCTAGGCGAGGGAGATTTGGTTACTGTGCTCATCCTGTGACCACCCAGCTCGAGACAGCAGACCTGCTCCCTGCAATGTCTATCAGGGGCTGTGCTGACAGGGCAATCTTGTGACTATTGTAAAAAGGACATTGCATTTATATGTGATATATGCTCTTTGATGGTATATAACCACTCTGTACATCCCACTTCTTTGGTGCCCTTCCTTCCTTGGGGATGAAAGGCCCCAAGCTATATGGTCCTAAAATTGGGCTCATAATAAACTCACCCCAATTTTGATTTATAGATTGGCTATGGATTATTTGCGTCGACAAAGCAGAACGTTCACTATAGTTGTTAATCACTCCTTTTCATACCCCCTCCACTCTCTTGGTCTCTCTCTGTCATACCCACTTTATACAATGTTAGCCATGGTTAAATCCAACTGTCTGCCTAATCCATGCCTGTACCTGAGCATTAGAGAGTTGCTAAGGAAAAGCATTCAACCCTGTTGACTGATTTCACCTAATATTTTTAAGCCCAAATCTCAAGTAGATCCTCAGCATGTCTCTAGTCTTCGGTTCTTTCCTGAACTAAGATGCTATTTCAGATCTCTTTATTCAAACTGCCAATATTCCCTCCCCACTCTTCCCTCCCTCTCAGTTAAAGACAGTCTTCCCATCACCTAATTTGCCTGTTGGCTGCCCTGCATGTGTATGTAAATGCTCTCTTCTTTCTCCCATTCTAATAAAATGTACTGTCCCTAATTTTGTGTAAGTACAAATACTCTTCTCATTCCTCAGATCCTGTCCTATCTTTCCTTGTTCACTCAAGGACTTCGCTCCTTCATTTAACCTCTCACCCACCTGCATCATCCTCTCTCTCTCTCTCTCTCTCTCTCTATCTCTACATCACCCAGTCCCATTGTTTAAGTATTTCTATTCAATGACAATACAACACACAATTTATATCTCCAGTCTGATTTCTCCCCTGAACTACATAGATTTGTATAAATAAATGAGTTGTATTAACTGAGCATCTTTTATATGTAATGAGCAATTCACATATATTATAACCAACAGAGAATTACATATTTTCCCCTTCCCCCAAGACATCTTCCCCACCACTATTCTTCTCAGGAAATGGTACTGTCATTGTTTCCTGTGGCTCACACCAAAAAACCTGGAGTCATTCTTTACCGCTCTCTTTTCCTCATAGCCTACGTCCAATTTGCTAGCAAGAATTGTATAGTTATGCAAAATGTAGTCTAACAGTACCCACTCCATTATCTACTTACCTGCCACATAAGTTCAACTTATCACCATTTTTCATCTAAAATAGCTTTCTAACTGGTCAAGCTTTTCCATTTTGTCCCAAGTATTCAAAGTATCTAAAGTGATCTTTTTGTAAAATGTAATTCAGGTTATATCACTCATATGACCAAAAACATTAAATGACTTCATAAATATAGCAGGGCCATCCATTTAGTTATATTTTCCTTTTTAATATATTCATGGTCATATGATACAGAGTGCTCTGAAACGTTTTTTAAGATTAATTAATTCATCCATTCAGCAAATATTGATTGATTGCCTACAGTGCTCCAGGCAATCTTCTCCCCGCTGGAGACACAACGATGAAGAAGAAAAGAATCCAGTGAGAAGTCACACTAGTTCCTTAGATGTCTCCCCCAACAGAAACATTTACGTTTCCTGTTGGCAAAAATAATACATGTTTGCCATATAAAATTTAGAAAATACAGAGAAGCATACAGAATAACATAATATACTATGTGGTTATATTAATTTTATTTTCATTTTTCTTCTCATGCTTTTCTGTATTTCACTTACTGAATTATCCCTGTGTGCACAGCCTATGTTCTCTTCATTCCTTAGTGTCGGATCCAGACACTCCATCCCTTTTGGGTTTTGGAATTTATTTCAACCCTGAGCTGGCTGCTCAATGGCTGAGATCATTCTTTGCTCATCAAGGTCTCATACTCTAAGCAGCCAAGCACATGCTTCCCCCATCTTTCCAGAGAACCCTCCCTTGATGTATGTATCACATTAAGTATCCAATGGCTACCTTGGAGATATCTCTAACCATCAATCAAAACAGCAAGAGAATCTCCAAACTTCAGGTATGTTACAGTTCTGCTAATTTAACCTCCATAGTAAGCAAAGGGAAGGGGTTATTGGTGGTGGTTCTTTTAGAAAAACAGCCAGATCAGAGATCCTGGGGGATTTCTGGGTTGAGTCTAAAACTGTCATCAAGTTTGTGGTGCCATTCATAAATATTAAGAAATAGAAAATTCAAGCAAAATGATGAAAACTTCAAATAAAATCAAAAGCCCTGTGAGAATGTAGTTTTACCACAGAACTACTGCACAGCCTGTAGTCATAAAGAGAAGCACCAGGGAACTGATTAACTAGGACTATAGTGACAGTAAGCTAGAAAATACGTTTTCTCTTCAAAGGCAGAGCATCTGATGGCCCTGCATGATACAGTGCAATGCCATGCGCCTCACGGACACCAATTTAAATCCAAGCAGGGTCAGTTGTCAGAGCAGAAGTCATTTGTGCCCAATAGCATTTTATTAGCCCATGTGAAATGTTCTCAAGCTCTGAACTTAGTTCTTAGGGGATCTGACTACATCTTCAAGAATGCTACTCGATGTGCTCTCACCTGGCACCTCCAACAATAAACCATGTCCACACAACACGCGAGAACACATAAGTAAATAATGAGCAGCATAGTAGTTCAATTTTATGATCATTATAGTAATAGCAACAACAACAAAAACACCTTGTATTTATGTGTATTTACACATTTTAAAATTTTACATTTTACAATGCACTTTCTGTTTATTATTTCATTATTTCTTTTAACAGCTATGAAATTAACTAATTTACAAAATATTATTGCTTTTATTTTACAGAGGTGGAAAACTGAAGTTCAGACTTGCTAAGTAACTTGCACCTTGATTTCTCACCTACACTCAAATCCTGGCCATGAACAGAACTGAACTAGCACTCTAACCAGGCCTTCTGATTTCAGGTCTACTATTCTTTCTTGGACAGAACGTTGTCTCTTTTTAAGGGTCTTTGTAACAACTCAGTTCTTTAGAAAAAGTAATTTCATCAGTTGGACAATTTAGAGAATAAACTGCTCTCCAGATATTTTTTCATAGTGTGGAAATATGTTCTTTCAAGGTAGAGCAATTATGTAATACTTTTAGAATAATCGGTTGAGCAGGCTAGGTTATTCACAGTAGAAAATTTATATTTGTTCCTTCCTCAAGTTATTAATAATAAGACTAATAATTTAATAACAAATCATTTATTGATTGCTTGATATGTGACAGTATTTATTTTTAAACCTCATAACAACTTAACAAAATGAGCATTATATTTTATTATTCAGATAGAAACTCAGGCATAAAAAAGGTTAAGTGACTTCAACACACCTAGAGAAAAAGTGGCAGAGCTGGGATACAATTCCTATCAGCCCCATTTCAAAGCTTGCACTCAATCATTACACTTTTGCCAAGAGGAGAAACAACACAGAGAAGAATCATTAAGGAAACTTCTCTGAGGATGGTACAAGGAAAACCAGACTATGAAAACCTGCATTACTTTTTTAAGATTCATCTGATCAAGAGAAAATATACCATATCATTTTCTCAAGAACTATACTATTTTCCCAGGTAAATGCCAAATGGTATATATTTTACAAATACAATTAACATGATATACTAACCCATAGAACAAATTCAAGTGTGATAGCAACTTAACAGCAAACATTCATTGAGTTAGTATGGAATGCTAACTTGCAAAATACTGTGAACTCGATGGTCTTAGCAATAGGAGGAATTCAAGATAAAAAAAACAAATGAACAGACATACCTGCAGCTTGGAGAGCCCGTGGAGGAATCGTTGCAAAGTACTACAAAATGCAAATGAAATAAAAGTTGTGAGAGCCATGGTTCTCAAACTTTAGTGGGCATTGGAATTGCCTGGTGGACTTGTGAACCAATAGATTATTGCCCCCCCCCCCACTCCCCCATCCCGAGTTTCTGATTCAGAAAGTCTGGGAGGAGTCTGAGAGTTTGCATTTCTAAATTTCCAGGTGATATTAATGTTGCTGGTCCGGGTACCACACTCAGAACCACTGTGATAGAGGTTCAACAGAATTCTAGGAGAGCATAGAGGAAGGTGTAATAAGCCTTCCAGAGCAAAAGTAAACTTCGTGGAGGACTCAGGCTTTGAACTATGCTTTGACAAAGGAGCAGAATTTCAGACATGGAGAGATAATGTGCTTCGGTCTCAAGAGGAGGCATAATCCTTCAGGCTCTTCCTTCTTTCATCTTAGCGATTTGGTGGCCTCACTCTACTCTTGCTGAATGACATGAAAATTATGAAACCATATCTCCTTGCCTGGCAACTCAATATACAGTGATGTTTGTTTGGCTTCCACCAGGGTTCTGACATTTTAGAAAGGAATGAAACAGCAATTTTAACACATTTTAAGCCTTATTAAATTCCTTCTTTATTCCATTTCAAATAATTTCAATTTCCTCTGAAACCATATGTTTTGGTTTTTTTGTCCTAACCCAACTCTCACAGTGTAGGGATGATCAAGAATGACAATGAGATGTTGGTGGTTTTCTTTTGTAGATTAGTTTGATTGATTGTAATGGCTGAAACAGTCACAACTTCCCAAGTAAGTGTTCTTCCTTCTCTTATCCCAAGAGGCAAAAAAAGAAACGGAAACAATTCTAAAGGCATTTTAACTGTGCGCTGAAGCTGGAGAATAATCAAAGGGATGATATACTGACTTATAAGAATAGTTTTATTCCCAATTCCTTTATCATTTTACGACATGATCCTAAAGAAGTAATTGAAATTCTCACTGCTCTAATTTTTGCACTTGTAAAATGTGGATAGTGTTTGCCATGAGGCTTAGTTAATGCTTGAAAATGTTTTTGAGATCACTGAGAAAGAAGAAAAATAAAATACTCATACTCTACATTGAAATTTGGAACTCAAACTATAAAACAAGGGGAATCTGTACTCTTTCAGCAACAGATTAGTTGAAAAGGCATTTTCCTACTACTAAGCTGCACATTGTCATGACAAATGTATATTGGACTCCGATATTGTCAAGTACTTTACAATCATTTCTTCTAATGGTTTTTATTCCATTTTTCTTGCAGATGGGACAACTAAAGAAAAGATAATTCAACTGCAATCTGTCAGTCTAAGAGTGAGAAAACTTTTTCCATATAAAGGGCCAGGTAGTAAATATTTTAGACTTTGCAGGCCACATATGAGTATGTGATCATATATGATCATAATCATGAGACATGTTGAAAACTGGGACAAATAATCACCACTAATCATTACCATTTTTAATTTTCCCATCAAAAGCATCAGCATCCCTTCCCTCTTTCATCTTATTTTACTATTTATTCAGATTTGGTCAGTAATAAATATTTAGGTAGAATTTGCTACCTAAATATTTGCTTTTTCAGTTAAAAAGTAAATCATTTTTAAAAATAACACTGTTGCTTTCAAGTTCTGTTTGGCTTCCCCAAAACAATTTATTAAACCAAGCTAGTTGATTTCAGCACCCCAAACAAAAGCTATTCTGTTTCATTCACATTTTCTATTTTGTTTTCCCTGCCACTTCATTACTTGCGTTTCTTCATGAGCCTTTAGAGAAAATAATGTTATTCCTTCAGTTGTGCAAATTGAAAACCTATTTTAAAGACCCCAGCCATTTTGATTATCCCACATTCTATTCCCCTCTTCATTTATCTAAAAACGAAAGAGGCAATATATAAGCCCCCATCTCTCTCCTGAGTGTAGTTTTAGAAGCCTATTGTATTCTTATTAACACTTTTACACACATTTCATTTTGTTTCCTTATTGCAGTGACAATTTACTTTCCTGTTTAACTTTCTCTTTACATCTTGTTTAAGAAGTTTTGTCTAAAGTGCTTTATAGAAAGATTCCTAATCAGGTCCTCTTTTAAAACAATATAAAGTAGAAATAGAGAGTTTCACAACTTAAGTTACAAGAGTTTACAAAATGGCAAGTAGTTTACAGATTTTTGCTTCCTTGTGGTTATAATTAAGTTTTTAAGATTAAGAGCTTCTCCTTTAACTGAGATGGACTTCTACATGAAGTTCCTCATAAACCCATAGAAGTCAATCAAACATTTCTTATTTTATGCCAATATAGAAGTAATTATATTTAATATTGTTATATAAAATGAAAAATAACTTATTCTTAATGTTGAACTGTAATTTCACAACTCAATATGTTTAAAGGCATTTTTTTCTGGTTTTTCTTTCCCTGCAGTGTGCACTTCAGAAATAAGCCTACCAGTCCTGACAGATGGAAGTCACACTGTCTATGTTTTCCTCGGGTTCATGCTATAATTGGAAATCAATCAGTCGTAGAAATGTCTTCACAGCACTATGATTTAGCATTATGTCCTCAGCTTTTATTGAGGGCTGATATAATAAACGGCTCTACGGAGAAAGTCTCTGTAGTTTTGATAAAACTGCTACTGAAGACACCACCCATTATATTGTTCAATGTCCCTATGTGAATTCTCACATTTTATGTTTTTCTCAAGGTTCTAATCAAGAGAAAAAAGTTTTCCCTCTTGATGATTTTATTTGCTCTCTTTCTTATAATTTAAAAAGAGTTATAAAATAATAAACAAATTCAGCAAAGTTGCAGGATACAAAATCAATATACAAGAAGCAATTGCACTTCTATACACTAACAATGAACAATCTGAGAAGAAAATTAAGAAAACATTCTCATTTACAATAGCATCAAAAAGAATAAAATGCTCAGGAATAAAGTTAACCAAGAAGGTAAAAGACTTGTATACTGAAAACTACAAAACTACAAGAGATTTAGAAGGACATAAATAAATGGAAAGACATCCCATGTTTATTGATTGGAAGACTTAATCTTGTTTAAATGTCCATACCACTCAAAGCTGTCTACGATTCAATGCAATGCTTATCAAAATCCCCAATGGCATGTTTTGCAGAACAGAGAAAACAATCCTAAAATTCATATGGCACCACAAAGGACCCCAAATAGCCAAAAAAATCTTGAGCAAGAAGAACAAAGCTAGAGGCCTCACACTTCCTGTCTTCAAAACATATTACAAATCTTCAATAATCAAAAATGCATGGTATTGACATAAAGACAGACATATAGACCAAGGGAATAAACACAGACTAGAGAGCCCAGAAATAAACACACACATATACCGTCAAATAATCTTCAACAAGGCTACCAAGACTATACAATGAGGAAAGGATAGTTTCTTCAATAAATGGTACTGGGAAAATTGGATATCCTCATGCAAAAGAATAAAATTGGATCCTTATCTTACATCATGCACAAAAATCAACTCAAAATGGATTGAAGACTTAAACATAAGACCTGAAACTATAAAACTTCTAGAAGGACATAGGGGAAAAGCTTCATAACATTGGTCTTGGTAATGATTTATTGGATATGACACCAAAAGCACAAGCAACAAAAGCAAAAATAGGCAAGTGGGACTAGGTCAAACTAAAGGGCTTCACACAAAAAAGAAATAATCAACAGAGTGAAAAGTCAACCTATGGAATGGAAGAAAATATTTGCAAACCATCTATCTGATAAGGGGTTAATATCCAAAATATATGAAGAATTCCTAACAACTCAATGGAAAAAAAAGAAAAAACCCACAAAAAAAAACCCAAATAATTTGATTGAAAACTGGGCAAGGGACTTGCGTGGACATTTCTCCACAGAAGACATATAAATGGCCAACAGATACATGAAAAGATGCTCAACATCACTAATCATCAGGCAAATGCAAATCAAAACCACAATGATATATTACTTTTCACCTGTTATGATGGCCATTTTCCCAAAAACACAGAAAATAACAAGTGATGAGGATGTGGAGAAACTGAAAGACCTACACTGTTGGTGGGAATGTAAAATGGTGCAGCCACTATGGAAAACAGTATGGAGGGTCCTCCAAGAATAAAAATAGAACAGAACTACCATATGATCCAGCAATTCCACTTCTGGGTATATATCCAAAAGAACTGAAAACAGGATTTTGCAGAGATATTTGCACTCCCATGTTCATTGCAGGATTATTCACAATAGCCAAGAGGAAAACAATCTAAATGTCCATGAATGGTTAAAAGGATAATACAAATGTGGTATATACATACAATGGAATACGATTCAGCCTTAAAAAAGAAGGAAATCCTGTCATATACTACAATGTGGATGAACCTTGACATTATGCTAAATGAAATGTCAGTCAAAGAAGGACAAATAGTGCATGATTTCACTTATATGAGGTGTCTAAAGCAGTCAAACTCATAGAAGCAGAAAGTAAAATGGTGGTTGCCAGGGGCTGAAGGGAGGGGGAACAGGGAGTTGTTAAATAGGTATAGAGGTTCAGCCATGCAAGATGCAAAAGTTCTAGAGATCTGCTGTACAACATTGTGCTCACAGTTACAGTCCTGTACTGAACACTTAAAAATTTGTATGAGGGTAGATTTTATGCTATATGTTTCTTACCACAATAAAAAAAAAAATCAAACTACAAAACGTCCAGAGAAAAACATAAGAAAAAATCTTTGTGACCTAGAGTTAGGAAAATATTTCTTAGAAACAGCACCAAATGTGTGATCCATAAAACAAAATATTGATAATTGAACTTCATCAAAATTATATACTTGTACTCTTTGAAAGACTCTTTTAAGGGGATTAAGAGACAAGCTGCCAGGTGGGAGAAAATATTTGCAAATCACATATCTAACAAAGGACTTGTATCCTGAATATATAAATAGCTCTGAAAACATAAGAAAAATGGACAAAAAGTTTGAATAGATAGTCCACCAAACAAGATACAAGGTTTGAATGGACAGTACACCGAGCAAAATAAGTACATAAATATATACGCTATATCAGTCATTAAGACAGTGAGATGCCACTACACACTCATTAGAATTTCTTAAGCAAAAATTTTCACCATACAAAGTGATGGTGAGGATGTGAAATAACTAAAACTCTCATATGCTGCTGATCAGAATGTAAAACATCACACTTTGGAAACAGTTGTGTAGTTTCTTAGTTAAATATATACATACCACATGACCTAGCTATTCCAGTCCTTGTATTTACCTAAGAGAAATGAAAGAATATGTCCATACAAAGCCTTGTACCTCATTCAGAGCAGCATTATTAATATAAGCCAAAACTCAAAATATCCCAAATATCCATCAACACGTAAATGAATATACAAACAGTCATATTCATAGAATGGAATACTACTCAGCAATAAAAAGGAATAGGCTACTGGACAAATCTTGATATAATTATGGTGAGTGAAAGAAGCCAGAAAAAAACAATACATACTGTATGATTCCATTTACATAAATCTCTATGGAATGTAAATTAATCTATATGACAGAAAGCAGATCAGTGGTTGCCTGGGGCTGGTGTTATGGAATGGAGTAGGAGGGTTGAAGGAAGGAATTATGAGGGGGCACAAGGAAGCTGTTGGAGATAGTGGTTATGTTCATTATCCACACTGTGGTGAAGGATTTGTAGGTATATACACATGTTAAAACTCATCAAACTGCACACTTTAAATATGTTTATTTTGTTTCATATCAATTACACCTCAATAAAGCTGTTAAAAATTTTCCTCATGCTCTGAAATGATCTGAGTTGTGCTTAATAAGGGTTAACAAGGTAACATTCTCTAAGGTAAAGGAAAGACCTGAGGGTAGGACTTCAGTGAAGAGGCAATTTACAGTGGTCTTGTGAGAGTTCTTAAGAGACTGGATTGGGATAGTTTCTGTGGAAACGGAAAGAATGAGCTATCTTGTTTGGTACTGCTGGCTCATTTAAAAGAATGCAGTTGTCTCCCCTTTCCATAGTTTTGGTTATCCATGGTCAATCGAGGTCCGAAAATATTAAATGGAAAATTCCAGAAATAAACAATTCATAAGTTTTAAATTGCATGCCATTCTGGGTAATGTGATGAAATCTCACACTGTTCTGCCCCATCCCACCTGGGATGTGCATCATCCCTTTGTACAGCATATCCACCCTGCGCACACTACCCACCCATTAGTCACTTAGTAGCTGTCTCAGTTATCAGATCAACTGTTGTGGTATTGCAGTGCTTGTGTTCAAGCAACCCTTATTTTACTTAATAATGGCCCCAAAGCACAAAGTAGTGATGCTGGCAATTTGGATATGCCAAAGAGAAGCCATAAAGTGCTTCCTTTAATTGAAAGTTCTTGACTTAAGGAAAGAAAAAAAAATCGTGTGCTGAGGTTGCTAAGATCCACAGTAAGAACGAATCTTCTATCTGTGAAATTGTGAGGAAGGAAAAAGAAATTCACGCTAGCTTTGCTGTTGCACCTCAAACTGCAAAAATTACAGCCACAGTGCATGGTAAATGCTTAGTTAAGATGGGAAAGGCATTAAATTTGTGGATGGAAGATATGAACAGAAAATGTGTTCCTATTCACAGCAACGTGTTGTGCCAGAAAGCATTAAGCCTATACGAAGACTTCAGTAAGGGATCCCCTGAAACAAGTGACATCAAGCCATTTCCTGCAAGGAAGGGGTGGTTACACAGATTCAGGAATAGGTTTGAACTAAAGAGAGAGAGACCACATTCACATAACTTTTATTACAGTACATTGTTATAATTGTTCTATTTTATTATTAGTTATTGTTGTCAGTCTCTTACTGCACCTAATTTATAAATTAAACTTTATCATAGGTATGTATATATAGGAAAAAACATAGTATATTTAGGGTTCAGTACTATTCATGGTTTCAGGCATCTGCTGGGGGTCTTGGAATGTATCTCCCATGGATAAAGGGGGACTACTGTATTCCACTATCCCAAAAACAAAAGCTGAAAACTCATTTGGCCCCTATATTCCACTGTCGTTTTACGAGGCATAACCATTTTTTCCCTCAAGTTCAGGCTCAAGTCTCCATAATTAAGAGGCATAAGCTGTAAGAGAATCAAAAATGTTTATTTGGGGTCTTAGGAATTACAACTCGAGAGACAGATTTAAGTAGAAACTCAAATGTGCTCTGAGGAGAGCAAAAGAGGCAAGGGTTTATAAAGGCAAAAAGAGGTAAATTTCAGCAAAGTCACATAGGTGGTCTTACAAGATTTGGGATTGTTTCTGAAAACAACTGTTACTTCTTGGCTATATGTGATTGGTTGCTAAGACCATCTCTAAGGCAGAAAGTTCTTATCTGTGGGAGCAAGCATATATCTTGGAAGAAGGTCAGGATGATAGTGGTGAAACACAGTTCAAAAGTTTATATTCCACCTGGGTAGAGACTTGCTTAAGCCACACTTTCCTAATAGCCTCCTGGCTCCATTTTAGGTGCCCTTGATGTGTGCAACTCCATTTTGTAATCACCTTCTACACAAGTTTAAGATAAATCTTGGAGTCCAGGAGGCATAGGAATGCTCCATAAACTTCATTGTATTAATTAGATTCACCATCATGTATTCAACCAACAAGGATCTTTTGATCACTTACTTACTCTGTGCAAAGCTCTGGACTAGTCACTAAGGTACAGGGAGTTCCATGCACAGGTACTGGCAGGTAGGGACTGCCATACACATTTAGCAAGACGAACAACAGAATTAAATGACTGCCTTTCAGAGCCAGTAGTGAATTATTGGTCTGTGTTGATGCCCAAGGTTTCCAGATATGTGTCTTTTAATTTGTGTCCTATGTAATTATAAAATATAATTGTGAAAGTATTATGAATTTACCAATTACTGTGTTAACAGGTATAGTCCAAAAGTACAACATCCATCTCGAGTAAAAGTTTTGTGCCCTACATCAGCCTTTGTTTCTCTGTAGTCAGGCTGGCCTCAGGACAAATAAAATTACATATAGATGCAACCCTGGGTTTTATTTTCCCCCATAGGTTCTAAATAATTTGGCTGTAACTCTTTGGGGATGACATTCATGAAAAACCCTATAATCTTCATTATTGTATTTCTCAGCTGCAGGTACTTCCAAAGCTGTGATTTATCTAAATTGTATTTTTGTCAAAGGGTTATAAAGGGGATAATGTGAAAACTCTATTGGGATATTGTTAGTAAATTTATAAAATTACTTTCTGTATCCAGTTAGACCAAGTAATTTTTTCACTCGTTGCTTTTAGGGCAAGCCTATGTATCATTGAAGACTTCAAGGGAATAAAAGTTAAGCACCCAAACTAAAGATTCTTTGTCTAAAAGCATGTCTGTTAGGGCAAAGTTATCATTTACGGGGCTCAAGGATAGCCTTAGATGAGTGAACAAACCTAAGCCTAAAGCTACAGAACTGCACACAGATATTTCCAGAACTCTTCCTCTTGCCCACTTTATGCTGTTCCCTCAGACCCAGTAGTGAATTCTCAGTCCCAGTGCCATATGCACACCACCGGGGAACATTCTCACTGTGGCTTGATCCAACCAAGGTCACAGTCCATAGGGGTTCCCTCCAAAGACATCTGTCTTGTGTAATAGATGTGCCTTAGCACTGCATCCCATTTTGTGGCCAACAAGGAGCTGATGGTGCAAAACATTAAGGAGGGTCTGGCATCCTGGTCTTGTGGACATGAAGTCCTTTGCATTTACAATGCTAGAGCTCCATAGAATTTTGGAATATCACCTTACCCCTTGATGTTATGTTGAGTAGTCAATGAATATGAAATGCAGTTTCTCAGTCCTATAACCTTTAACCATATGTCTGGAACGTTTTCATCTTAGCCATCCAGGAAATTTCTGTGGGCCCAAAAGGAACAGAAAATGCGTATGACGGAAGTAGCAAGCATAAAGCTCAAAGGTAAAACAAGCTGGAACTAGTGGCCAGATAACTGTGTGTAGTGCAAAGTAGCAAATTTTTAGCAGCAGTTAGAATATAAAGTTGGGCAAATAGCAAAATGAGATAGCAAAACTTTTAAAACCAATATTTTCTATTTTCTAAGTTATCAGTTTAGTTCACTTAGTTGCTGGGTTACAAAATTGAATAAGAAAAATAGGAAAGACTGATAAATTGTCACAGATCAGCAGAGGCTAAGGAGACATGATAACTAAATGCAATGTGGTATCTTGGATTGGATTCTGGAACAGAAGGAGATTAATGAAAAAAACTGGTGAAATCCAAATAAAGTTTTAAGTCTAGTTAATAGTAATGTGTCAATGTTGGTTTCTTAGATTTGGCAAATATACCACAGTAATGTAAGATGATAGCATTAAGGAAACTAAAATCAGGTGGGGGATTTACAGGGATTTTCTGTACTACCTTTGCAACTTTTCTGTAAATCTAATATTATTTCAAAATAAAAGGTCTATTTAAAAATGAATAAGACAAGGGGGCCAGCCCAGTGGTGTAGTGGTTAAGTTCATGCAATCCACTTTGGTGCCCTAGGGTTTGCCGGTTTGGATCCTGGGCACGGACCTATTCACCACTCATCAAGCCAGGCTGACGTGGCATCCCACATAGTAGAGCTACAACTCTATGTCTATGATACACAACTGTGTACTGGGGCTTTGGGGAGGGGAAAAAAAAAGAGGAAGATTGGCAACAGATCTTAGCACAGGGCCAATCTTCAAAAAAATAATTTAAAAAAAAAGAAGAAGACAAGACACAATTATCCTGGAGTAGGTAGAGCACAATTGGGAAGATACAATAATAAAGAGACCAACTCAATTCTACCACTAAATGGTTTAACAAAAGGATGCATAAGGTGCAACAGTGCATAGGACAGGTAGAGCCCTTAGTCCAATCTAGGGTTTAATGAAGAATACCTGAGATGAATTCTGAAAGATTTGTTGGATTGTTCAGGAAAAGGAAAGGGCGACCAGAATTACGGGTAGAAGGAAGGGCATGAAGCATGCAGAGAACTAAGACTATTTGGAAAGGCAAAGGATGAGACTAGAGATGGGAACAGATCAGGCTCTGTGGAAAGCTTGTGTACCTGGATAAGGAGCTGGAACTCTACCTGGGGGTAACCGTGAAAAAAATCACCAGATCTGCAGTAACACAGGGATATATTTTTGGAAACATAACTGATTTTGAGAATCTAAAAAATATTGTATATACAAAATAGAAGAAAAAATGAGCAAATATGAAAGATTATATTAATGATATAAAATAAAGAATATCAACAAAACCAAATAAGGCTTCTTAGAGAAATTTTAAGAAGTAACAAATCTCTATAAGTAATGTTCAAAAAGAAGGCACAAATAAAGAATATTAGAAAGGAAAATAAGTACATAGCATAGAAATCAGAAGAAGAGATAGTATAAACAATAATTTGTCAAGAATTGAAAACATGAAATGAAAAATATAAATTATAAAAACTGATTCAAGAATAATCAAAGAGGGGCTGGCTAAGTGGCGCAGCGGTTTAGTTTGCGCTTGGCAGCCTGGGGTTCACGGGTTCGGATCTTGGGCGCCTACTGACGCACCACTTGTCAGCCATGCCGTGGCGGTGTCCCATGTAAAGTAGAGGAAGATGGGCACGGATGTTAGCCCAGGGCCAGTCTTCCTCAGCAAAAAGATGAGGATTAGCAACGGATGTTAGCTCAGGGCTGGTCTTCCTCACACACAAAAAAAGAATAATTAAAGAATTAAAAAACTAAAAAAGAAATCCACCGAAAAATCATTTCTCCCTCTAAAACACATTAAACCAAGATAATATTAGACCAATTATACTAAACCTTTTGACTTTTCTGGTATAACCATGATTACAAAATTTGATGATGTGTGATTTTTTTAAAGTTTTAGCCAATGTAATAAAATATGAAAAAAATAGTCATAAAAATTGTAAAGAACCAAAAATTGTCATTTTTCACAGAAGGTATAATCATCTGCACAGAAAACCCAAGAGTATCTATGGGAAAACTATAACATAAACTGTGGTACATGCAGACAATGGAATATCATTCAGCACTAAAAAGAATGAGCTAAGAAGCCATGAAAAGACATGGAGGAATCTTAAATGCATATTACTAAGTGAAAGAAGCCAATCTGAAAGTCTACATACTGTATGATTCCATGTGACATTATGAAAAAGGTAAAAATATGGAGAGAGTAAAAAGATCAGTGGTTGCCAGAGGTTGAGTTAGAGGGTGGAGATGAGTAAGTGGAGCACAGAGGATTTTTAGGGTGGTGAAAATAATCCGTATGATACTATAATGATCAATACATGTCATTATACATTTACCCATATCCATAAATCCTATGGTAAACTCTAGTAAACCCTTATGGTGAACCCTAAGGAAAACTATGAACTTTGAGTGATTATGATGTATCACTGTAGGTTTATCAATTGTAACAAATGTACCACGCTGGAGGGGAATGTTGATAATGGAGAGAGAGGGAGTATATGGGAAATCTCTGTACATTCCTCTCAATTTTGCTATGAACCTAAAACTGCTCTAAAAATAAAGTCATTAAAAAAAGAAGACATACGACAACAAATACATGAACAAATATATGATAAGGTACTCTACATCACGAATCATAAAGGAAACGTACATCAAAACCACAATGAGGTATCACTTCACACCGGTTAGGATGGCTATTATAAAAAGCAAAAAAGATAATAAGTGTTGTCAAAGATGTGGAGAAATGTTCAAAACTTCTATAGAGAAATAATGAAACATGATTGAAAGACGTAAAAGATTTAAATAAAAGTAGCATATTTGTGGATGGAAAGACTTGATATCATAAATGTCAATATCCACAAATAAATCACTAAAATCAATACAATAACAATGAAATCCCAACAAGGTTGTACATGGTATTTGACAGACTAATCCTGAAATTTAAATGAAGGATAAAGGTGTCAAGAATAGTCAAGGAAATTTTGAAGAAAAACTAAGACAAGATGTGGCTATTTCCCTACCAGACATCAAGACTCACTATAATGCTAGAGGAACTAAACATGGCATTGCTCCATAGATGGAAAAAAAGCAATAAAGAAGAATAGAGACTGAAGACCTACTTATTTATAGAAACAGTATATATAGTATTGACATTATAAATCTGTGGGGAATATTCAAGAAGTTGACCCAGAGGAATTATTTAACTACACAGAAAAAATTTAGACTCTACATCAAATTATCCCAAAAATAAAAAGAAATCAGTGATATAGAAAAAAAGTGGACCAGAAACAATCAAGAAGAAAATATAGGTAAATTGGTAAATCTTTTTCACACTGAGATAGGCACTGATTTATTTATCAAGAGAGAGAAAGCACAAGACACAGAGTAAAAGATTAATACATTTGAATACTACAGCAATATAAAAATATTCTTTACAAAAAAAAAATCAGAGTTTAGAAAAACAACTCAAGAAGATATTTTCAATGAATATAAATGACAAAGGGGCCAGCGCCGATGGCCTAGTGGTTAAAGTTCTGCGCACTCCACTTTGGCAGCCCTGGTTCAGTTCCTGGGCCTGGAACCACACCACTCATCTGTTAGTGGCCATGCTCTGGTGGCAGTTCACATACAAAAGGAGGAAGATTGGCAACAGATGTTACCTCAGGGTGAATCTTCCTCAGCAAAATAAATAAATGACAAAGGATTCAAATCCGGAATATATATAGACATTATATGACTCTGAATGGGAAAATTCATAGGATAGAATCCAAATGACCAATAAACTCATGATACTTTACTCACCAATCAGGAAAATGCAAATTAATGATAACACTTCACACTTACCTGATGGTAAAATCTTAAGGTTTTGGCAAGGCCGTCAAATAAGGGGAATGTGTATATACTGCTCGTGGGACTCTAAATCAGAACAGCCATTTTGAAAAGCAATTTGATAGTATGTAGAAAGGTTGAAGATGTACATACCCTACAACCCATTATATTCCACTATTAGGTGTATAGTCTAGAGAAATTCTTGCACATGAGCACCAAGAAGAATGTACAAGATTGTTCATTGTAGTATAATGTACCAAAAAAAAGTAATCAAAAAAAGAAATCACCTATGTGTCTATCAATAGGGGAATAGATTATGATAATGTCAACATTTATATAGCAATTATCAGCATGGACAGGTCTCAAAAACAACATAGAAATGAGGTAGAAAGATACCTACAGTATGATACTATTTAAATACCTTTAATAATTTTCAACACAATTCTATATATTCTCTACAGATGAATACTTATTGCAAAAAAGCATAAAAATATGTGAGAGAATGATAAGCACCAAATTCAATTCAAGATGATGATTAGATATTATATCTGTGGGATGGAGGGAGTGAATGGGGATGGGGATGGGGATGGGGATGGGTACACCAAAGAATTCAATGCGGGTTTTTTTTGTTTGCTTGTTTGTTTTGGTGAGGAAGGTTAGCTCTGAGCTAACATCCATCGCCAATCCTCCTCTTTTTGCTGAGGAAGATTGGCCCTGGGCTAACATCCGTGACCATCCTCCTCTACTTTATATGTGGGATACCTGCCACAGTATGCTTGATAAGTGGTTCGTAGGTCCAAGCCCAGGACCAAACCTGTGAATCCCAGGCCGCAGCAATGAAGCAGAGTGCATAAACTCAACCACTACGCCACTGGGCCAGCCCCTCAATGGTATTTTTTTAATTGGGTAAATATAGTATACAATAAAAGTTGTTAAATTTGAATGTTGTATGCAAGTGCTTTTAAAAATATTATCTATAGCTTTCTGTAGGTGTAATTATTTTATAATTTTTAAAACACAAAATAATAAACTTTATAAATATTTCATGAAGATGATGCAAATTTATCAAATATTCTAATATGTAAATTCTATTAAGAGTTTAAAGTTGCCCTTGTGTGCAGTATGTTTTCCTACCACCAGACTTGGCAGGACTCTACAATCAACCACACCATAAGAACTGGACTTTTAAAAAGCAGAGGATGCTATAATGCCAGTGTTCTGGTTTGGAAACAAGTCAGCTTAGTTCCATACTTATTGTAGGTTCAGTATTTCCCCCACCACACATCATTCCATTCCTTTCACAGCTTGCTTCAAGGAGTGATCATTTATGTGCATGTACAGTTCCACAATTCTAAGGGCAAGAACTGGATCTTGATCATCTTTGCATTCCCTTGGCCTAATGCTTAATAGAATGTGCAATTCACAACTTAAAAGGTTGTAAAGGCTGTCACAATTTGTCCCCAATCTAACTTTACAGCCACTTCCTGTTATATTCTCTATACACTCTTCATTCTAATTATACTGAATGAACACTGCTACAGAACCTGGAAACCCGATACTATGCATATCCTTGTGAAATGAATGTACCATACTCCATATTGGGAGAAATGGAAAAACATAACCCACGGCACCTGCTCATACTCATTCCACTCCCATATAGAAGATGTTAACAAATGTAAGTTCAATGAATAAACACCTGAGTGGTAGTGGTAGATGACATTCACATCTTTTGAGCACCAACTATGTGCAAGAGATATGCTATGTACTTTTTATTTAAATTGTGTGTTCCTTACAAAATAAAGCTTATATGCGATACATCTGTTCTATGTAATATTTCCCACAAAGGCAATCGATTATTTGTACAATTTCTATTTTCTCAACTAAGATATAGCTTGATAAAAATAGGAACCTACCTTTCTTGATCCTGTCTGTGTTTCCAGGGTGTATCAAAACATCTGGCATATAGTAGGCATTCAACAACTAGCTATTGATTGAGTAAGTAAATAAATAGTCCTATGAGCTAGGTATTATTATTTTAGTTTTACAGATGAAAAAACTAGAACATTAAATGGATTGCCCAAAGTAACATAGCTAGAAAGTGACAGAACCAGATTTAAGTGCATAGTTTTTCAACATCCAATGTAACCCTTGCTTCTCATTGGTGCCCAGTAATGAGGAAGTACTGTAGCCCAGAACACTTCTAGAAATCCTCTATGAACTTCTCACAAGGAACCTTTAGCAAGCTTCATCACAGTTTCTTCTTAAAGAGCGTAAAAAGGTGATACTAAATACATGACTATGGTTATCCCCGGCTTTTTAAGAGAATAAAAGGTGCAGCATACTTGTCTTCTGGGCAGCAATGTAGAAGGTTCAGAAACCAATTTTGGCAAATTGACTGGGCATCATTCTAGTTATTTCTTGATACGCCCAGAATTATTTCCATTTGCACTTTAGTTCTACTTTCTACGTGTTGCAAATTGATCATGTCTTGACATACCTAACTTTATCATTAGGGTCTCACTTATAGTATCTGAAGACAATTAGATAATTGTGATAAATATCTAGTAAACACTAATGACGTGAGAATGACGCCTTTTGGGGGACATGAAGCACAGTATATGTGTTTGATGTTTGTTTTATATCTATGACTCGGTATCAATCCCCTGGAATGAACAAAATGATATCATTAAACTTCACCAATCAGACAATTTTTCACCAGCTTTGTTACACGCAGATTTAGGTAATATAATAAATATCCTGCTGTAGTTAAGTTCACAAATATACTTCATCATATGATAATGGTACTAATATTCTACCACTTTGGTAACTGCCTAAGGGGGAATATCACTCTCTATTCATAATTAGCAGTGAAATTAAAGTGATTCTTATATTATAAAAAGATGCAATCAATTTGTTAACTGTATATAGATATACATATACATGTATATGTACATACATGTGTGTGCATGTGGAATACACACACATACTCATATACAAAGACAAATTGTAAGTCCTGAATTTTTTTTTTCAAAGAACTGAGATGACTGATATTAAAAAAAGATGCTGAGGACAACTGAACAGGTAAAGCACAAAAGATTTTTCAGGGCAGTAAAGCCATTCTTTATGATACTGTAATGGTTAATATAAGATATTAAACAACACACATAGAACTTTACAGCACAAGAAGTAAACCTTAATGTACGCAAATGTTTAAAAATCATTTAAGAGGTTGGCAGATGTCAGGACGGAATGCAGAATACGACAAAAGAATCTAAATGATCTACAAATGTATGAAACCTCACTGAAGGGAGTAGGAGAATAAGGTGCTGACCTAAGTAACTTTGGAAATGAGTGAATTCTGTAAGACTAAAAGCAAAAGGAACTATTCATAAGCACTATGCTCTCGTGGATGAAGTTGTTTCACACAGGGTACAGATTAACAATCACTGAAAGCACTGTACATGTATACTGGACTTGAACAATTAAGTATATGATGGCAAATGGAGGGAATCAGGTTTCTCACAGTTGGAGCGGTAGGTTACATATAAGCAAAGGAGGCTAAAATGATCAGTATAGTACTGAACTAGAGTTGGAGACATCAGAACGAACGCATGCTTAGCTTAATACAGATATAGATGGTTGCATACAGAAAAATTTAAAGGTATGGGTATGGGTATACACACATGTTACTATACACACATAGATCTCCTTGCTCTGATAGCTGTAGAAGCCACGGCATCCAAGAAGCAATGAACACACAATGTTCAGATCTTGGTTTCTAATACCTTTATCCAATAAAAGGAACAAGGGCTCCTTAGACAAATGGCTGATTCTAAAACTATGGCAGAAAATATACAAGATGATCCTGGAGGCAGAAAACCATGAAAGTACTCAAAACAAACAAACAAAAAATCCCACAATGATAGGTGTATGTGAAAGAGATACGGGAACTAACTGAAAGAGCTCCCAACGGCCAAAGTTAGAATAATTTTAGTAAGCAACAAAATAAGTAAAATAGTATTGGATTACAATCCAAAGTAATAAATATCTATCAGTCCATACTGACATGATTGAAGAAATGAATAAATAGAGAAGAAGAGACAAATCACCATGCAGAAGAATTCCAAATAATTTATGTAGATACTCTGCTCTCAAGGAGGCAGAGCGTAGAGCGTAACTCCCTACTACTTTAGTGTGGGCTGCACATAGTGACATTCTTCCAAAGAGAACAATACGGAAAGTGTAAATTCAAAAATAGCTTTACAGTGGAGAAACCTGACAAACACTATCTCAGCCAGGTGATCAAGGTCAATACCAACAGTGATAAGTCATGCTGAGAGGATGTACCCTTCATATGACATGATGAGAACAGCATTTCACTTCTGACGTCATCCCCCCAAGAAACCATAACCTCAATCTAATCATGAGATAAATATCAGACAAACCCAGATAGAGAAACATTCTAAAAGATATCTATCCATACTCCTCAAGACTGTCAAGGTCATCAAAAGCAAGGAAGGTCTGAGAAATTGTAAGTCTAGAGGACCCCAAGGAGATATGACAACTAAACTTAACATGGATGGTACCCTGGGTGGGTCCTGAACAGAAAAAAGACATTAGGGAAAAACTGAGGAAATCTCAATAAAGTATGAACTTTAGTTAATACTAATGTATCAATACTGGTTCACTAATTGTAACAAATGTATGGTACAAATGTATGAAGTCAATAATAGAGGAAAGTGGATGTGGGGTCTACAGAAGCTCTCTGTACTATCTTCACAATAATTCTGTGAATTTAAAACTGCTGTAAAATAAAACGTTTATGTTAAGAAAAAGAAAATAGGAAGACAAGTTTAAGAGGAAAGGAAAGCTGCATGAAACACAATAAATCAGAATATGGGAAATGAAATCACAATATACTTTTTTAAAAACAAGACATAAAGAGGAAATTTTCAAATTTCAAATAACAAAACCTTTGAAAAAATCAAACAGAGCGTAAGGGTAAAAAAATGTTAGTCATCATTGTATCACTGAAATTCCATACATGGAGGTTATTTCCTCATCTGTTGATTTCTTTGGGAAGTTGGTCATTTCTTTATCTGATGATTCTTTGGGGATATCATCAGTACCAGGATCTCATGATAAATAAATGACTTCAGCAAGTTCCTGAAATTCTATAAGTCTCCTATTCCTTTTTTATACATGCAATAGTGCTATAAACCCAAGAATGCTGTTATATGTATTAAATGAGGCAAGGCATTTAAAGCACCTCCATAGTGCCCGGCACACAGTAAGCCCTCAATAATTCTATTTTTATTCCACCAAGCATCAATGATATAAATTATTATTATTATTATTCAGGATTTGTAGGTAGTGTTAGAGATGATACAAGTTCTGTGATAAACTATTTTCCCTTTTCGCTATCTTCTTTGAAGACCTACCTGCTCTTATTTTGTTCTGATTTCCAAAGACCTCTGAATATTCCCCTTTTCATTATTTAGTTTCACTTTCCAAAACACATTTCTTTTTCCCCCTCTTTATTCTTTATTTTCCTAATAATGAGCCCCTTTTGATTACTCTGTTTCTGTAAATAGTGCCACCATTATTCCAGGCTTGAAGCCTCAAACTAATCTTTTAATCTTCTATCTTCTTGTTCAATCCAATTAGCCATCATCAAAAAAATAAATAAATAAACCACAAAATAAAAACAATGTGTCCTTCAAATCTCTCTCACATCTGTCTGTTTCTGTTGCCATCGTCAGCTTTAGGGTTTCAAAACCTCATTCCTAGCTAGCTGTTATTACATCCTATCTGATTTTCTTATTCCTCATGTCTTCTCATACTAAACTTTCCCCTTCCTACAACAATATGTTACATGTATATATTTTATTGAATTAGCTAAACTCAACAGGGTACAAGCAAAAAACGGTTTTATTTTTTCTCCCATTCTACTTTCAAACATGCTCAAAAACTAATTCTTTCCCTGCGTTTGCCACAAGTCACAGGCAGATCACAAAAATTTTCTAAGCTCTTTTGGTCACAAACAGTCTCAATTTGATCCAATACAATTGGATCCTCCCCCCATTCCTCTGACCCGGGTAGGGTCTGCTTCAGATTTAAGCCTGCAATGGAGGGTGGGGCTTTTTGGCTTATTCTCTATTCCTCTGTCACCTTCTCCACTTCTGGCTCTTCTGACATCTCAAGAACCAGGACCAGGAAAAAAATGTAATTGGAGATAAACAGAGCAGTATCACGTGGCTGTTAGAGGAGCTCCTCCTTCTGGATATGAGAGATGCACATGTACTGTTTTATTTCAATTCATTTCTCACTTGGGGAGCACTTTTATAGGTTTTTCCAAGTCCCTCTACTAGGACTACTGACTACAGTTCCCAGGACACAGTTCATAGCCCTCCTACATGGTAGCAGACAAGTGGACACCAATGCACAGGCACCTCTGCCCAGAGAAGCCCTCTTCCTCCAGTCTCTTCAACCTCACACATTTAAAAGATGGAAGAAAGGATTCACGAACACTGGGAGCAGTAGGGTTCCAACCTGTTAGCATGGCTCTAAGTGGGTAGTCCTGCAGAATCCAAAGAAGATATTTGACCTCTATTAAATTACTCTCAATTTCCACTGAAATTACAGTAAGGAAAGCTCCATTTTTAGTCTGTTAAAACTAATTTTTTCAACCCAGACTTTTATGAAAAATCATCATATGCTCATACACCCCATAGGCTATTTTCTTAGCTTAAAATTCTTAATCTAAAGCCCTCTCGAATCTTCTCTGACTGGTCATTCTAATCTATTCTCTCATACTGAGCTAACCTGAACATCCTTTGCTACCCCACATTTAATCATTATTTTTAAAATTCTGGCCTTGTTGCTTCTCCATCCTCCATCCCAATCTCTACCCCAATCAGGATTCTTTGTTGCAGACAACTGATGCTAAATTTGGGTAATTCACACAGAAAAGGCATCAGTTAGACAGACACTGGAAAGTTCACAGAATCAACTGGAAAGCTGGAGAACTGTATCTGGAAAGAAATTAAGGAAAGGCAAAAGCCCAGATCCTTTCATAGGGATGATCTGTTCAGGAGGTCCCCAGTGTCACCAAACACTCATCGTTACAGCACTGGGCTCTCAAATCCTCTGCAGAAACAGCAAATAATCTCTCTCCCTGGTCTTTCCCTTTGCTTTACTTCCACAAGCCTTAAAGTCCCAGGTAGGAGCACACACTTCAAAGCTACGGCTAAATCACATGCCCACAACTCAAAAACCATGAGGCAAGGAAAATGATACCATCAGAAATTAGTCAAACTTATTTTTCGGGGCACATAATATGAATGTTTATATAAAAATCCCAAGAGAATATATTAAAAATAATTAGAATTCATGGAAGATATCCACAAAGTGACTGGGCACAAGACATTTACACAAAAACTACCTTTCTTATACAAAAACAAAGAGAAACTATAATAAAAAAGATGTCAATCACTTAAACCACAAAAACAAAATATAGACCCTTTGAATAAAACTACAAACACTAATTCAGATGTGTAACATAGAATTGAATAAATACAGATATTCCTTATTTTTAGATGGAAAAACTCAGTATTTTAAAGTAGTTCTTTTTAACTTTACCTATAATCCAGAATGATTTTGGATTAAGATTTATAACCATGCTTCTTAGTGAACAATAGGAATTAAGTGTGTGAATTAAATTTTGTTAATTTGATTGAGCCTATTCATTTTTTCTGAGGGGTAAGGGTGGTGGTTATTTGTGTGTGTGTATTCTGGAAATGATATGAAATTGGCCTATAGACAATAAGAGACATACAGAATTACAGATAGTTGGACTAATGTATTTGCTATTAAACATGAAATAACTAAACAGAAAAAATTATCTAAGTTCATGTTAGAGTCATGATATCCATATTTCTATCCAAAAAGGTGTTCATTTTTTAATTTGAAGTTCCACTAAGGAAACCATGTTAACTTTCAGCCTATTTTCCAACCTGTCAATTATTAAATATGGTCACTTATCCATGGATAGATTCCATTGTATCTTCCATCTCACTCAGAAAATAGAAAGATAGATTATTCTTAGTGGGTTTTTTTTGGGGTTTTTTTGCCACCTTGTTCTGCTATTAGAGGTTTGGGCAGATGACAAGATAGGATCTAAGATTGTTAAATCTCAACTTGAAGAAACTCACATCTAATTATCAGCTCATACCTCAGACACAATGCCACTACTGGCGGAGATTTGATGAGGGTTGAGAATTAAAGCAAAAATAAAGTTGAGAACAATTAGAGAATAATTGTCAAATTGCTGGCAAATATGGAGTATACTGTGGATGTTCAAAACAAGAGTTGCTTTTTACTCTCCTGCTCCTAACAGCTCCCTTCTAGCAACTGCTATAGAAAACAGTATGAGATCCTCAAAAAATTAAAAATAGAACTACCATATTATCCAGCTATTCCACTTCGGGTATTTATCCAAAGAACATGAAAAAAATAATTCAAAAAGATATACGCATCCCTATGTTCACTGCAGCATTATTCACAATGGCCAAGATTTGGAAGCAACCTAACTGCTCATCAACGGATGAGTGATAAAGAAGATGTGGTGGATACATATATATATACACAATGGAACACTACTCGGCCGTAAAGAAAAGACAAAAACTTGCCATTTGCGACGAGATGGATGGACTTTGAGGGTATTATGCTAAGCGAAATAAGTCAGCTAGAGAAAAACAATTACATATAATTCCACTCCTATGTGGAAGATAAACAAACAAATACATAGATATGGAAAACAGATTGGTGGTTACCAAAGGGCGAAAGGGGTGGAGGGAGAGGAAAAGGGGTAGAGGGGCACATGTATATAGTGATGGCTGATAACTAGACTTTTGGTGGTGAACATGATGCAATCTATACTGAAGTCAAAATATAATGACATACACCTGAAATTTATATAATGTTATAAACCAATGTGACCTCAAAAAACAAAAAAAGCACCTGCTATGACTGAAGAATGTCAGAACATCAAATGCTCTGCGTAACTATACGAAACCCTGATGTTCTGTCTAGCATCACTGTTATTGTCCTCAAGTGATTTTGCCACATCTCCAAATCTTCACACATTGTCTGCTTGGTCTAGCACCATTTTGTGAGGCTGAATAATCCTGTTCTGTACCCTACTGTGCCCCAGTCCCCATGTTCTCTCAAGAAGAACACGTCAATTTGCTCTCATTATTCATTTTATCTTGGTGAAGGGAGGGGTGGATTGTTTACAGAAACAAAAACCTAAACAAAACAAAGAAACAAATTAAAAAACTAGAATATTATTCACCTAAAAGTTTCCCCCTCAGATACAGATAGAGTCAAGTGGATCCATTGGTTACTTAAATCCTCGTTGGTTATTTCTCTTGACTGAAAAGATATTCCTTATATTAACTAAGACTGTTTGAGCTCCTAGTGTTTGGAGAGAGGATATAATGTAAAAAGCTCTCTTAGCCGAGTCCCCTTAGCCTCCAGTATTTCGTGGTGGTCTAGTAGTCTCTGATGCGGAAGGGATGTCTGTCACACCCATCCATTTAGAAGGTCAAGGCATTCATTTATTCATTCAACAAATATTTACTGAACAAGTACTATGTGCCAAACACTGGGGATTCAGTAGTGAATAAAAAGGACAAAAATCACTGTCCTCATGGATGGTCACACTCAGGTGGGGAGAGACAGACAATAAAGAAAATAAATAGATGAGCTATTCTCTAGCTCTACATCAGCCTATTTCAACCACATCATTCCTTAAGACCACAAAGATTATGGTGTCCACTGACTTCTGGCTGTTCGGGATCTCGTTTCTAGTCATTTTCTCTGCTACTTTTCCTTCTGCTGGGTATCTCTGCTCCAGGGTTTTTCTTTGCTTCTACAGCCAATTCCAGAAATGTCTGCAATTTAATGAGTTTCTGCTAAAAACAGTATTACCCCCAGCAAGGCCCATTAAACACACAGAGGTGCAGTGATTGGAAAAGAACCATTGCTTATTATATTTCAAGAAGAAATAAGTTAGGAATGTACACTATTTATGAAATGTTTATGATATCATCCAATACTATCATAAACACAGTCTGACAAAACTCTATAAACACAAGAGCTGTTTCCTCCACATCTCACTGCTCAACTGTTTTAACTGATAATTCAGGTTTTACATATTTTCATTCTTTAATCTTTTATGATACCAACTGACCTAGTAATATGCTAATCAATCTTCATGCAAAATCTCATTGTATAGCCAGTTAAATACAATAAATCATACATTCAAGATGTAAAAAGATAACACATTTTTGTAACAACTTTATTAGAAATAAAAGTTATGAAACTTTATTGGGCACTGTGAATTTGGTGGGCGTGACTGCTCTACACTTTGAATTCAAAAGCTAAATTTCTTATTTGGACCTTTTTGAGGTGATGGAGTTTCTGTCCGTTTTAACACTTCTGGTGTGAAGATAAGTCTTTGCACAATTAGAGATATCAATATTGCTTTGAAAATATTCACACTTTATCTTTTTGATAAGTGTCTTTTAAAAACAATAAAGGGATTTATTTCTGTCAAGTAGTAGTGAAAACATGAGTGCCCTCAACTGCTTTGCTATTTCATCGAAGGCATGGTGTATTTATGGCAGTTGAAGCCTGAAAGAGGGGGAACTGGACAAAGTTTATCAAGCAACAGAAAATAGGGCAGGGAGGGGAGCAGAAGGGAGACAATACACGCTCCATTTGTCTTCTCCTAATGGGCTCATATTTAGGAAAATCAAACGAACCACATCTGTAGGAGAATGTCTATTAACAAATTCATTGATTATGGTATTTTCATAGATCTATTGTGAAGGGCAATCATTTTTCAGATTATAACTCTGCACTAAGAACTCTGCTTTATTGAAAATAGAGGCTTGTTATAAAATATTAAATGTAAATTGACCCTGATGATGAAATCAAACACTTTATTGACTTATGATAGAGAAGCTGCTAATGACCAGTAAACTATTTAGGAGTTGGAAATGGAAGGGTAAACGTCCTTCTAAAGAATGGATTTGCTCATATCTCTTTTTTCTGGGGTATTAACCTTCAAAACACAGTAACACTTGCCTTTATGTAAGTCAGCACTACTCATACTGTTGCCCATGACTGTTAGCTTTTGGTCCACAAGATAAGTAGAGGCACTGAGAGGATGTCTTTCTAAACTTTTATAGCTACTTGAGAGAGTAATTTTACATCTGTTTAATCTAATAAAAACCCTGGGCTTGTATTTTTTATATCCTAGTAATTTATTTTCATTTTATTTTACAAAAGTATCTCTCTGAAACATACAGAAATTTTTAAAAAAAGAAAAAGAAAAAGAATACTCCTTCACCAAAAATAGAGAACCCAAAAACAATATACCAAACAAACAAACAAAAAGCGTAGGTATGGGGAAATGGAGGTTTGGTTTTGTTTTCTTTTATTTGTAAGGGAAAACTTTTGCAAAATTCTGCCATAGAGGTTAAGACAACTTCTTGGAGGATTTTTTTTAATTTCCTTCCTCTCTCCCTCCTCCATTTTGTGTTCAAGTGTAGGTAATTTGCTCTAGCATTGATTTAATTGGGTCAAATATATTGCTTCCATAAGCAGATTTTATATTTTCATTTTTTTCACTTTATTTCATTTGTTAATCATCTCAACAACTTTCCTTTAATTTTTTCACATATGCACATATTTTTAATAGCAGCTTTAGACCTTAGCTAGAGCCAATTTCATATTCTTGGTATTAAAGTAGGTAATTGGTTGCTTATCTCTCTTTTTCACTCCTGTCATAGATTTATCCATACTCAATGAGTGTCAGTTGCAAAATGTGGTCTTTGTCGAGCTTTCCTTTCATAGGCTTTCAGTGGTTTAGAATTGGAACTAATGGAAAAATTCTTGCAATCGAGAGACTATACTCCCACCACTATCATATCAACCTAAAGACAGAAGCAAACAGTTGTATATGCTTAGTTTTCTCCTCTTCTCCACCCTGTGTATTGCCACAGCTGTCTGTAGATGATAAGTATATTCAGGAAGAAAAGAAAAACAAGTACGGAAAGCTGAATATTTTCAACCCCATAAAATAATCAAGTTCTTTACTTAAGGAGCAAATTTCTGTTGTAGTAAGGACAAGTAGAAGTTAGAGTTCTAAAGAAAACCAAGAAAAACACCCTGAAATAGCAGATCCTAATATATGGAAACTCAGTTAAAATTCTGCCGATAACTTTTTTCCTCATTTTGTTTAAGAAATGCTGTAAGTTGTCTTTACCCTTGAGCAGAGAAGAAATTGTCTTCGAGGTAATTAAAGGGATTCCTAAAAGGCAATTCTTTACTATTGGTAATAAAGAAGACTGAAGTGCTGATATTCACAACAGCATGGATGAATTTCAGAAACATTATGCTGAGTGAAAGAGCCAGAAACAAAAGAGTATATATAATATGAATTCATTTATATGAAGTTCTACTAAAAAACAAAACTAATCAACAGTGGGAAACATCATCATAATGATTACACCCTGAGTGTGAGGGATAGAAGCAGGTATTGACGTAGAAAGGAACTTTCTGTAGTCACGGTGATATTCATTATCTTAAATATTGAGTTTGGATTACACATGTGTATGCATTTTTCAAACCTCATCAAATGGTACATTTAAGATGTATGCATTTCCCCGTATGTAAAATTTACCTTAAAAGTAGAAACATAAGTATAGAACCAGTTAATTATATGCAAGCTGAAGTGTCTACGGTAAAGTATACAGATGTCTGTAACTCATTCATTCAAAACCAAGAGAGACTGATGGGTAGACAGAGATAAGGATAGGTGGAGAGATCTGTGATTAAGAAAATATAGCAAAATATCAATTATAGACTCTAGGTGGGGACTATGGGTGTTCACTGTACAATCCTTTCAACTTTTCTGTATGTTTAAAATTTTTTCATTATAAAAGCTTTGGTGGTAAAAAGGTAATTTTTCCTGCCTGAGCCCAAAAGTATTTCCCCAAAATGCTGTCAAGCCCTCCGAAATGCCTCCCATTAAGTACTGTAAGACTTGTTAGATTATTTTCCAGTATTTTTCTTTTGAAATGCAAACTCAGACAGGATGTAAAAAAATATTAAGTTGCTAGAAGAAGAAAAACTATAATTAAGCAACTAATCATATACCTGTTACTGTTATTATCTAATTTAATTTCTGAGAAAACTTCTTAAATTCACTATGGTTTCGAGTGCCAAGATCATATAATAGTAGCCCTTTAAGTTCTATGATAACTTAAAAGGAAGCAGAAATTAATGTTTCACACAACACTACAGATTTTATTAATGTCTTGATGCTTTTGGATCAATAGGGGCAAAAAAAATGAAAAAAGCTCCCGAATAAACATTCTGAAGAATTAAGAAAAACACCATCCTCATCTTTCCATCATAGTCTAATCCCTTATCTTAGATAGGGATACCTTAAGAATCCATGAGGGTCTTTCTGTCTTCTGGTGCGCCTCAGCATTCTACAACATTTAACTCAACATCTTGGTAATTAATGGTCATAGTCAAGACAAATATTAATCTTTAAAAATGCAAGAATGACAATCACACAATCTGTCTTTCCTCTATTTCTGAGATCCTGGAGAACTGCAACTGGCCCCAAGCAAAAGAGCAAGAGGAGTGTTGTTTCACGAAAAAACAATTTGGTTTGGGAGATAAAATGTCATATATTGGCTTAAGCTCATAAAATTGGGGTAGAGAATAGATTCTCAAGTTCATAGCTCTCCACGTTGAGTATCGAGCAGAGTTCACTCCATTCTAACTGAACATACTCCTTTAAGCCCATAAATAGGTATCACTCAGAAATTTATAGAGAAATCAACGTTTAGAGTGCTTATGAACTTGTCCAGAGCCACGCAGCTAGAGAGTAGGGGATCAAAGCTCAAACACAGAACTGTTTGATTTTTTTAAATGTACTTTTCCTCTGCGCCACGTTATGATTTATATATAGTGTGAATTGGTTTATTAGATCAGTTTCTAGACGTATAACTGAAAACTGAGTATTGAAGTCAATGGCAACTTTCCCCTGAAAAGAGAACACTATTGGCATGTAAAACACTACCTAGAAGTGGCAGGACTGGCTGGAGTGTCAAGAGAGCCTGGAGCACAAGGAAAGAGGAAGCATCAGAAAAGGAGAAAAGTCCATATAAAGGAAAAGAAAGGCATCAAAAATAAACTTCAACCACTTCCCAGTGTGCCAATCTATACCTTATTCTAACTGGTTATTTCCACAACAGAGATAAGATTATCACACATTGCCGTTTGCCCAGGACAGTCCTAGTTTATGCCTGTTGTCTCTGTGGATTACAAATTTTATGGACATTCTATTTAGAAAGGAAAGATGTATATTGACAAATGATTCATTAGGGAAAAAAAATGTATCTAACGAGAAGGAGCCTTTTTAAGTTGAGTGTAATTGTAATTAAATAGTAGCCAAACATATTTTGTGCAGCTACCACATTAGTAACCCTGCTGTTGACCCACTGGCTTATTACTTCTTAGAGAATCAATCCAATTAGGATGACTGTTTTATGGAGAAGCTTTGAGCTCACAGAAAATTTGTTATTCTCCTTTCAAAAAATGGTCTCTCTAGTCTAGGCATATTGCCCAGATTCCCAGGTGATTTTTCCCCATCTATCATACTTACATTATTATATAAATGTCTATTTCAAGTTCAGTGTGAATTTTCATTTATGTTTTCAAACACGAAATGAAATCTGTTTAAAGAAGGGGAAGCCAATCACCTCCGGTTCTTAAATTTTAGTCCCTAATTTACTTTGCATTTATGTTTTATTTTATATATGTGGTAAAATAAATAGTCACAATGTTTTAAAGACGAAATGAACTGAAGAAAATCTCATTTAACTCCCTGCTAGATAACCTTTCCAAGTTTGTTGAGATATTACATAGTGACAGTTTACTATAAGCCATTTATACTTTGTCAAACTGCTACAAAGATGTATGTTATCTGCATCATGCAAAAGGATTCAGTTGGCAGAGTTCACAGTAAATTCTGATTGTGCATGCCAAGTCACTGATAAGAATGAAAGAGTAAAGAGGGCAATGTAGGTGTGTATCTCCCTAAGGGATCTCAGTGAGAGCCGGAGACTCTCCTGTTCACGTCACTTCATCAATTAACGAAGTAACCTTGGACACATCCTCTCACTTCTCTAGACCTCAGTTTCCTCATTTGTAGAATGAAGATGGGTTTAAGATCTTTCCAGCTGTGAAACTCTAGAAAACAATGTAATATTTTGATCACAATTTGAAAAAATTCATTCTAACATCTTAAGCCTTTTGAATCCTGAACAAAAGAAATAAGTATGACTTTAGGACATATGAATGCTTAGTGTGCATCAAACACTGTGCCAGGCACTTTCCTTATGTTGTAGCATTTGATACTTAAAATAATCCTGTGACGAAGCTGAGGAGGAATGACACCTGTGGTTAAGATGCTGAAGGAGAAACAGACCAGAGAGATTTTGAAAGTCGCCCAAGACCATACAGTTAGTAAGTGGCAGCACCAAGGGTCAAGGGTAGGCCTCCCAATTCCAAGCCCCATGTTATTGATCAATATGATATCCTGCCCCTCCTTCCTCCACCCCCACCCCACTCCCACCACCTCCCAACCCCGCCTGGGCAAGTGGGGCTGCGACTCTGGACAACAGCTATCCATTGTTTCAACACCAAATAACTATATAATCTTTGACATGTCTTTTTGACTGGAGCCCCAGTTTCCAAATTTTTAAGTGACAGACTCAAAAAGATGGCTCCCAAGATCTAACCATTTCTTATTCTGTAGCAATCATTTGAATGTCTATGATGTCTAATCTCAAGTCCTTTTCTGATAACCACAAAATCATATGACTTAAGAAGTTACACAATTCACTTCCTTATTGCAATGATCCAAGCAAATACGTGATAGTAGTTCAAAATTGGTTGTTTATAATGAAAATTGAAGAAGAGTGAGAAGATCTGAAAGATATTTAGGAAACAAAGTCTACAGAATTCAAAGCATGAGAGAAATGGAAGGAGGACTCTTTAGCTTCTGGCTTTTATAAAAGGGTGACAGCAGTGTGATTCACAGTTGACCAAGAGTATTTGGTAAAGGAACAGGGTACTTAGTATAAACCTAATTTTCAATTTCCTGGTTAAAAAGTTTTGTCCAATATAAGATTTGCTACTGGTCTTTCACAGTGAGAGAACAGCAAGTCTCATGTGAAAACACACTTGCGCAACAACCTGCTGGAGGACAGGGGAGGGGAACCTATGAAATAAGAAAGAAAGAAAAGGTGTCTTAGTCCTTTCTCCTCAATTTATAAACATAGATGGTTTCACATATGTTTTATATATATATATATAAATTTATATATAAAATATATATAATAAATATATATATAAATTTCCAGTCTTGTTAATTTTAGCCATTCTGAAGGTCGTGAGGTGCTATCTCATTGTGGTTTTGATTTGCATTTCCCTAACAATTAGTGATGTTGAACATCTTTTCATGTGCCTGTTGCCCATCTGTATATCTTCTTTGGAAAAATGTCTGTTCAGATCCTCTGCCCATTTCTCAATTGGGTTGTTTGTTTTTTTGTTTTTGAATTGTATGTGTTCTTTATATATTTTGGATATTAACCCCTTATCAGATATATGATTTGTAAATATCTCCTTCCAATTAGTAGGTTGTCTTTTTGTTTTGTTGATGGTTTCTTTTGCCATGCAGAAGCTTTCTAGTTTGACGTAGTCCCATTTGTTTATTTTTTTCTTTTGTTTCTCTTGCCTGAGGAGACATATTTAAAGAGATACTGCTAAGACCAATGTCAAAGAACATAATGTCTATGTTTTCTCCTAGGAGTTTTATGGTTTCAGGTGTTACAGTCAAGTCTTTAATCCATTTTGAGTTAATTTTTGTGTGTGGTGTACGATAGTGGTCTACTTTAATTCTTTTGTGTGTGGCTGTCTAGTTTTCCCAGCACCATTTATGGAAGAGACTTTCCTTTCTCCATTGTATGTTCTTGGCTCCTTTGTCAAAAATTAGCTGTCCATAAATGTGTGGGTTTATTTCTGGTCTTTCAGTTCTGTTCCATTGATTTGTACATCTGTTTTGGGGTCAGCACCATGCTGTTTTGATTACTACAGCTTTGTAGTATCCTTTGAAATCAGGGAGTGTGATACCGGCCTGGTTCTTTTTTCTCAAGATTGCTTTGGCTTTTCAGGGTCTTTTGTTTTTCCATATAAATTTTAGGATTCGTTGTTCTATTTCTGTGAAAAATGTAATTGGAACTTTGATAGGGATTGCATTGAATCTGTAGATTGGTTTAGATAATACAGATATTTTAACTATGTTAATTCTTCCAATGCATGAGCATGGAATAACTCCATTTCTTTGTGTCTTCTTGGATTTCTTTCAACAGTGTTTTATAGCTTTCACTGTATAGGTCTCTCACTTCCTTGGTTAAATTTATTCCTAGGTATTTTATTCTTTTTTGTTGCAGTTGTAAATGGGATTGTATTCTTGATTTCTCTTTCTGCTAGTTTGTTGTTAGTGTATGGAAAGGCAACTGATTTTTGTATGTTGATTTTGTACCCTGCAACTTTACTGGATCTTTTAATTACTTCTAATAGTTTTTGGTGGCTTCTTTAGGGTTTTCTACATATAAAACCATGTTATCTCCAAATAGTGACAGTTTTACTTCTTCCTTTCCGATTTTGGATCTCTTTTATTTCTTTTTCTTGCCTAATTGCTCTGGCTAGGACTTCGAACAGTATGTTGAATAAGAGTGGCAAAAGTGGGCATCCTTATCTTGTTCCCGTTCTTAGAGGGATAGCTTTCAGTTTTCCACCATTGAATATGATGCTAGCTGTGGGTCTGTCATATATGGCCTTTACTATGTTGAGGTACTTTCCTTCTATGTCCATTTTATTCAGAGTTTTTACCATAACTGGATGCTGAATCTTGCTGAATGTTTTCTCTTCATCTATTGCAATGATCATGTGATTTTTATTCTTCATATTGCTAATGTGGTGTATCACATTGATTGACTTCTGGATGTTGAACCACCCTTGCCTCCTTAGGATAAATCCCACTTAATTGTGGTGTAGGCCCTTTTAATGTACTGTATTCAATTTGCTAGTATTTTGTTGAGGATTTTTGCATCTATGTTCATCAGCAATATAGATGAGGCCTATAATTTTCCTTTTGTGTGTTGTCCTTGAGTGGTTTTTGTATCAGGGTAATGTTGGCCTCACAAAATGAGTTAGGAAGTGTCCTCTCTTCTTCAATTTTTTGGGAGAGTTTGAGAAGGATAGGTATTCAGTCTTCTTTGAATATTTGGTAGAATTCACCAGGAAAGCTGTCTAGTCCCAGATGTTTGTTTTTGGGAGGATTTTGGTTACTGTTTTGATCTCTTTACTAGTTATTGGTCTATTCAGATTGTCTATTTCTTCTTGATTCAGTTTTGGGAGGTTGTTTAATGCTAAGAATTTATCACATTTATCCAATTTGTTAACATACAGCTTTTCATAGTATTCTCTTATAATTCTTTCTATTTCTGTGGTATCTATTGGATTTTCTCCTCTTCCATTTCTGATTTTATTTATTTGAGCCTTCTCTCTTTTTTTCTTACTGAATCTAGTTAAAGGTTTGTCAATTTTGTTTATCTTTTCAAAGAACCAGCTCTTAGTTTCATTGATCTTTTCTGTTGTCTTTTTAGTCTCTATTTCACTTATTTCCTCTCTGATTTTTATTATTTCCTTCCTCCTACTGGTTTTGAGCTTCATTTGTTCTTCTTTTTCTAGTTCCTTTAGTTGTAAGGTTATATTGTTTATTTGAGATTTTTCTTGTTTCTTGAGGTAGGCCTGTATTGCTATAAACTTACTACCACTTCTGCTGCAGTCCTTGGATTTTGGTATGCTGGTATTTTCATTTTCATTTGTCTCCAGGTATTTTTTGATTTCTCCTTTGATTTCTTCATTGACCCAATAGTTGTTCAGTAGCATTTTTTTTAATCTCCACATATTTGTGACTTTTCCAGTTTTCTTCTCATAGTTGATTTCTAGTTTCATACCACTGAAGTCAGAAAAGATGCTTGATATTATTTCAGTCTTCTTAAATTTATTGAGACTTGTTTTATGGCCTAATAATCTATCCTGGAGAGTGTATGATTCCTTTTTCTATAACAGCCAAGGGAGCATTAATATCAGTGGTAGGAAACAGTACATAATGTCAACACACACAATGTCATCTATTTAGATACATCATTTCTGAGCGGATGTAATTTATATTGTCTTGATTTTTTGCAATATTTACTATTATTTACTTATTTTTTCTTTGATTCAATATACTTAATTTAATATATTTATTTATTTATTTGTGAGGAAGACTAGCCCTGAGCTAACATCCATTGCCAATCCTCTTTTTTGCTTAGGAAGACTGGCCCTGGGCTAACCTCTGTGCCCATCTTCCTCTACTTTATATTGGACGCTGCCACAGCATGGCTTGACAAGCGGTGCATCTGTCCGCACCCAGGATCTGAAACTGTGAAACCCTGGGCTGCCGAAGCGGGGTGCATAAACTTAACCACTATGACACCTGGCTGGCCCCAATATATTTATTTTTAAAGAAAATGATATCACTATAGTTCAAGTGAAATAAATGAGTCTTTTTCAAATATGCACTAAGATAAACTTATAATTGCTTGTGGTAGACAACTTTTAAAGGTGGCCCTCAATGATCCCCACCTCCTGATGTTCATGCTTTCGTGTAATCCCTTCCTTTGAGTGTGGACTGGACCTAGTGACTTGCTTCTAATGAATAGGTTGTCAATTCCATGATACCCAGCCTGCACCCTGACTGGCACAATTAAATCTGAACCTTTAGAGGTGGGACCCAAGCATCAGTATTTTTTTTAAATTGCAGCCAAAGTTGAGAAACACTATCCAAAATTTAGGGCTGCCCCAGGGAATGGCCCTTGGACTTTCTCTTTTATCTATCATCCATTATTCCTTTACTAATCTCACCAAAGAGTTTCACTATTTTAAATACCATGTAGGTGCCTATCTCCAGCATGGATTTCTCCCTTAAAATTCAGATTCCTACACCCAGCTACCAATGCAACTGGATACTATTTCAAATTAGTATTTTAAAACTGAACTCTTGCACTTACCCTCAAATTTACTCCTCCATTATCTTCCCCTAAGTAATTGGCAATGCCACCCTTCAAATACTCAGAAAAAAATGTATATCTCACATGTAATCTATCAGCAAATCCTGTTGTTTCTATTTTTAAAATATATCCAGAATTCACTCTTCTCCCGTCACCTCCACTACTACGATTCAGGTCCAAGCCACCATTATATCTCTCCTGAAATATAACCAAAGCCTCTTACCCATCTCAATTGCTTCCTTTCTTGCCCCTTACAGTCTGTGATCCACACAGCAACCAGAGAAATTCTTTGAAAAAATATTAGATTATTTCATTTATGAGATCAATGGTTCCCACTCTCACTAAGAGTAAAAGTCAAAGTCATTACAGCAACCTTTGAGATCTACTTTTCCCAACTATGGCCTCCCTGAATTCATCTTCTATTACACACTCCAGACACACTGGACAACTTGACATTTACCAAAAGTGCCAGGTTTACTGCCACCTCACGGCCTTTGCACTCTACGGTCATACTGCCTGAAACACTCATCCTTCAGAAATGCCAGTGTGCAGCTCCCTATTGTCTTCTAATTTTTTCTCAAATCTTACCTTCTTGGTGAAGCCTTCCCAGACCCTATTTAAAATTGCACTTCCCCCCAACTTCATATCCTCTGTCCTTGTTTAGTTTTTCTTAGTAGTCCTTATCACTATTTAAGCATACATATACACATGTACACACACAAGATATGCATGTGTGTATGTGTATATACACACATACATACACATTACTATTATCTGCCTCTGTCTGCAAGAATGTAGGCTCTTCAAGGGAAGAGATTTCTGTCTGCTGTGTTCATTATCACTTGTGTTCATAAGAACAGTCTTGGCATACAGTAAATACTCTATTAATATTTGCTGAATTTTTATGTAAATATTGTTTGTTTCAGAAAAAAATTGTGATAGACATATTCTCACCATTCCCCTAAAGAATGTCAATTACATAAAAACCTTGGGGGGGGAAAGGTGTTTTAGAATTTATTTATTTATCTTGTGGGGAAGACTAGCCCTGAGCTAACATCTGTTGCCAATCCTCCCCTTTTTGCTGAGGAAGACTGGCCCTGGGCTAACATCGTGCCCATCTTCCTCCACTTTATATGGGACGCCGTCACGGCATGGCTGACAGGCAGTTCACGCCCGGGATCCGAACCTGAGAATCCCGGGCCACTGAAGCAGAGCATGGGAACTCAACTGCTATGCCACTGGGCCAGCCCCTGTTTTAAAATTGAGAGATAGACTATATTATATTTTATGTAGAATCATTTATAAATTTTATTAAGCCTCTCATCTGAGACTGTGGCCTTAGATTCTACGGCAACTTATCATTCCCACGGATGTGCTATATTACATTTCTTTGCTACTCCAAAGAGTTGGAGTTGGGCATTAAAATAAACCTGCATAAATGTTTAATTATAGCCAGCTCCCATTCCTATCCTGTGAAATACATGTTTTTGTACAGTAAGGAAAAATGATAACAGCCACATACTTTATTATTAATCACCATTGATTCTTTTGGGCTCCTTACCTGTCAGTAACATTGTTTTTCAACCTATGTGGTTGTACTTCAAGTAACGAAGCCTTCACCTAAAAACCTATTGTTACTTTTCAAGGTTATAGTCTTTAAAAATTAACTATTTAAATTTCTACCAAGCCATCAGCTAAGTCAAGGGGACTTGTTTCTTGTTCATTTAAATGGAATTTCTCATTCTGTAGATTAATGTTTAATGAGGACATAAGCCTTTTTTTGTCTGAAAAGCAAATTTTCTTATAGAATGTTCTTGCTAAAAATCCATTTTAACCCATGGTTAAGTGGTGGTTTGCATTGGTAAGTTAGAGAAAATTATTCCAAGATAATTGATTTGGAATAAAAGAGGTTGAAAGAATGATTGTATCTTTTCCTGGAGTCTGAGGGAAAGAGGAATCATTTCTAAAACAATAATGGTTACAATTTAGGAAATGCTTAATACATGCCAGGAACTTCACACATTTTTATTCATATATCCCACACAATATTCTATGAGTTGGGTCTTATTATCACACCTTGAAATAACAAAAAACAGGCTTGCCAAGAACACACAGCTTATAGGACACCAAGATTCCAACAAGATTTCTTTCCCAAACTACTTGCCCTTAGGCACTATGTTGATTCCATTGTCAAAATACAACAAATGATTCAAAAACAGCTAAGGACAGACTTGCTTACTCAAAGTAAAATGTGTGACTGTGCTGTTATTAGAATGATCTGGACCAAAAACTTCCCCATTAATTAAAATATTTTCTGAACCTCTGCATAATTGAGGCTGCCACAATCCAAGCAAAATCAGCCTTGAACTTGGGCACTATTTCAAATCAACTACTTTGCTATTTTGCAAAAGGCAGAGGATCTGTGTCTGTAGTGACAGTGTCCTCACGTGAGGCTGTCAGATCTTGGATATGATTTTTATCAGACAGAATTCTATCCGGATTTTCCACTGATTCTACTTCCTAGTAGTCTCTTCCTTTGTACTTCCCTTACCTATTTCTTTCTAATTTTAACATTTATGAAACCAGAGTCAAGTGCAGTAGCAACAAAGAATTGGAGTTTTTCAAGCACATTTGAAGTGGGACTAATTTTTTCCCATCACGTGGTTACCAATTAAGAGTAACAGATTAAGGCAAGTGGGCGTTTTGTTTGGCCCTACAAATCTCATCTGCAAGTGGGCTCATAAATTAAGGGCACGGTTCTTACTAACAGTGCAGGTCTGTGAGGGGAAGATTTATACCAGCAAAGAAAAGCTCCTGCTAAAGGAGCTCTACCAACCACAGAGACCAGTGTGTGATTGTCACTGAGTTCTAGAAGGCTTTGTCATGAAGAATGCTCAGGCCTCGAAGGAGGAAGCCAGGTTAAAAGCAGAAAGAACTGTGATCTGGCCAAAGGGTTGGATCCCCTAGCAGTGGCCAGGAATCCAGTGTTCTGATAGTGTTCAAAGAAGCATAGTAGTTCCAACCAAATTTAAGAGCACAAGTTGAAGTGTACCAAGAAGGTTTAGCTGGCCTTCCCTCATGGTTTCCGTAGAATCAAGTTCTTCTCTCATCCTAGAAATTATTACAGTCTAATAACAATAATAACAACAACAACATTAATTGAGTACTTACTATGTGCCGGGTACTTTACTACATGAATGATCTCATTAGAGGGTCACAAGAGAGGTCTGAGACAAGTATGGGTAATACTCCATTTTACAGATAAAGAAATCAAAAGAACTTGTCTAAGTTTACACAGGAGGAAAGTAATAGATGCAGAATTTGAACTGAGGCTGTCTGACTCCAGAGCTGAGTGATATACTACCTAATAGTAAACTATACTTATTCATCTTACCCAGCATTAGATTCACAGTATCTAGTAAAGAGCTTAGTAGAAATCAATAAAAATCAACTAAATACATTAATGGCAGGGCAATAATTGGACCATAAAATGGCTTATCAAACATGTTTGTCTATCAGAAAAAACTATATGTATAGCATCAAAACTTTGCTCCTTTAAATAACTTAAAAATAACCCCACTAAAGAGGAAGAATAAAAACAGGCTAAACACATGTTAACATAATATATCCAGAGACCACCTCTAAACCTGGAGTCAGCAAACTTTTTTCTTAAAAGGTTAGATGGAAAATATTTTAGGATTTGCAGGCAATACAGATGTCTGTAGCAAACACTCAGTTCCGACATTGTAAGGAGAAGCCTGCCAGACAATACGTAAATTAACGAGTATAGTATGTCACAACAATACTTTATTTATGCACACTAAAATTTGAATTTCATGTAATTTTCACAGGTCATGAAATATTATCCTACTTTTGACTTTTTTCAACCATCTACAATGCAAAATTCATCTTCAGCTTCTGGGCCGTATATGTGAAAGCCGGGCAGTGGTCTGGAATGGGCACACAGGCTGGAATTTGCTGGCCCCTCCTCTAAACCACTTTTGCAATCTCTTTACAAATAGTAAAATTTTGAAAGAGAACAGAGATGTGATTCCAAATTGAATGAGATTCACTCAAACATACTGTGTTGTTTTTTTTTTTTTTCCTTTGTATGAAATCACATACAGAAAGTAGAGCCAATCAAACATCAGAGTTGTAACAGGTGAACAGGGCAAAGAGCAGTGAAGCAGTAAAAATAAGAATTCCCTACTCCAGTTAACTAGCAGGAATTATGTCTTTTATAAGATAACAGAGAAACAAGAGGACACTTATTTTAAGCACCAGACGCATTCAGAAACAGACAGGTCAGAATGCTAACATCAGTCACCTAAGACTTAACTACATGTTCTTCAGCAAAGATGGCAATTAACTGATTCTTTTTAAATGAGCTGAATCAAACGCCTCAATTGTTAAAATGTAGCTAAACAGTTAAAAACGTACATAAGAAGAGAGAATACAGATCTGGGTGCTCTATTTTCCATCTGTACCAGAAGACTGCAGGAGCCTCCATTCCTGTCAAAGCAGACTTTTTTCCCCTCCTTTCAAAAGAATTCCTGGCCCAGCACAGACTGCTGAATGGTGCCCAAGAACACCACACAGTCATGCGGGTGGGACCAATGCAAAATCTTTTGTCCTTCTCTGACCAGATCCTTCTCCCTGCCCTCACAAAAGCTCCACCCTTCTCAAGTGCTAAGCCGACCCCCTCCCTCTCTCCAGCTTTCCTCTACTCGTGACCTTTTTTCTGTTTCACAGAGAAATTGAAGCTACCGGGAAGAACAGCCTTCAACTCCCTGCCCTTTGAGTAACAAATATTAGGATGTCCTTTCACTCCTTCTTTCAAGTCTCAGAAACTGAAATGTCCCTTTGTCCTGTTCCATGCTAGTCCCTTGATCCGTCTGCTGTCCATCTCATCTGGAACAAGGACTTTGTTTCATCTTTTGTACTCTTTTCCGTATCTTCAAATGCCCCCTCTTTCCCTGCTCCTTCTGCACAGCCTGTAACACACTTGGCTCTTTCCCAGGTTAAAAACGAATTCACAAACCCCAGTCCTCTCCAATCAGTTTGTCTTCCAGCAGCTACCTTATATTTCACTGAGCCTTCACATCTAGTCCCTCAGAACAATCAACTCTTTTCTCCACATCCTCACCTGCCCATCACTCGTCGTGGCCCCCATGGCTCACCGTGTCACTGAAGCAACTCAAACAAATATCCCCAATAACCTTTCCTCCCTTGCATTCAGTGTGTAATTTTATTGCTATATTAATAGAAAATTGTAAACACACCCCCTACATTTTTAACTCCTCAATGGTTTAGTTATACTATTTTTTCTCATTAAATAATTTCGAACTAACAAATTAAGTTTTGATGTGGCCCTCATAAAACTTGTGATAAAATATCATGCCATAGAATGCAATAAGTCGATTTTTATATGTTTAAGATAATTTGGGTCTAAACTGACCCAAAGTTGGACCACACTAGTTTTACCACAAGAGATACGACTCATAACTCCAGTGTTTTAAACACAAACATACAAAACACATATAATTTATTTCCTCTCTTTTTTGAATTCCTCATTTTTGTCTGTTTCTTTAGGTAATAATTATAATTCATCAGAACATAGGAAGTGAAAGTCTTTCCATACTCTTACCTCCCCAGACAACCATTATTATAATTGCCACTAATCCTCCCAGACCTTCATCCTTATACAACATATGTGTATGAATTTGTGTGTGTAACCTAGCTACAAATTCTAATTAATTCTTTTCAGTTCTCATTTTACCTGACATCTGCTTAACATTTGACACAATTGATTCCTCCATTTCTCTTGAAAGTTTCACTTTTCTTGTTCAATGACATTGATCTGAAACACTTATCTTAAACTCCTTCTTTCCTTTAGCACCATGTTTCAAACAATGACCAAAATCTGCCAACGCTACCACCTGACTATTTCTCTTACACACCGCATTCCAAAGATTAGTTTAGGCAGTCATTATTTCTCAGTTGGATTTCTACATTAAACTTCTAACTAGTCTTCCTACCTCTATTCTTGTCCCTCACTAATATTATTTCATACTGTCACTAACATAATATTTTTTCAATGAAATATGATCAGGTCACTTCTGCAACTGAAGCCCTCCAACGACTTCCTTGTGACTACAGGATGAAGCTTATACTCCTCAACACAAAAAGTAAGACCCTATATGATCTGGCCCCTGCCTAACTTGTCATCCTTACTTTCACCAAGCTACCCTTTCATACCTCATATTCCAACAACACTAAACGATAGTTCCTTGAACTTACTCCTTCTACCTGAATTGCCACCATCACATCCTCTCCTCCCTATCTCTAGAGCCTGATGAATAAATACCTTATCTTTCAACACTCGGTTTAAGCATTACCATTTTGATGAAAACTTTCTTTTCCCCCAAACCTTCAGGTAAAACTCATCATTCCTGCTGTGCAGTTTCTTGTAATGTTTTTTAAGCCTATCTGCACCTAATGAACTATAAGCTACTTGAAGGAAAAAGACTAAGTCTGAGTTGTGCTTTATCCTTAGCAATGATTTTTTAAGACTTTAAGACAAAGGAACACTTTGTCTGCTCATCTTTCTCATAATCAAAACTATTTATTGAGCATCTAGTATGATTTAGATATTATTCCAGACATTTTATATGCATTATCTCATCTAATAGTCACAGTAATTTCATCTCTACCTTATAGAATTAGTAACTGAGATTTATTGAATAGTCTAAGTAACTCATCCAAAGTTACACAGTTAGTAAATGTGGAGCCCAAATTCAAATTCAAGCTTGGCAGTGTCAACAACTGTGTTTCTTCTCTTACAGGGTAGCTCTGACTTAGCATTTGATATTGTTGTTATTTATTCTGTCCTATGTGATTTACCCTAATTTATGCCTCATCCTCAATAAGAAACAATGGACCCCACTATCTTCTTACAGCTTGAGAAATTACTCCGTATACAATCTTTTTTTTTTTTTAACCAGGTCTGCCTACACAGAAATTAAGAGATGGGTACATTTTTAACAATGCAATATTGTAGGTCGTTTCATCCACTTTCAGAAGAAGATACAAAGCCAGTGAATTCTGGGAGAATTCTCATACAGGCGAGCTCCTCTAAGTGCATCCTGCATCCTTCACAGTGCTTTTGCATATGTGAAGGAAATGAACTTTCACTTTGGCCCACTAATTATGTACTCCCCCCATTCTACCAAGCAGGATGGTGTAAATTTACTAAGTTATATGATACCCTGGCCATTCCAGCAAGTTATGATATCATTACATAATAATTTTCCATGTTCTAGCTATAATTCTAATGTTCTACATATGTCCTAGCTTGGTCCTAATCTGTTCACTATTATTTTACAAGAAGAGTAGCTAAGTTCCTGGTAAATGGAATATTTGTATTCAGTTCATGTCATAATTTTGAAACTTTGAGGTTTGGAGATAGAGTAACTGAAGCCACAGAAAGTTATCTTTACAACCTTCTTGGTGGTCGATTGATGTTTACTAAGTATAATTTCTCTAAAATTATATATTAGTTCATCATTCCTTCTATTCTATTTAAATCATTCATAACATTGTCTGTACATCTACACTTCCCACTTGAACCTCAGTACTCCAGCATGGACACTGAATGTATATCTCTTTGGTGCCAAGAAAAAGATAAAGGAAGTATTTATATTTGCAAATGGGAATTGCACATAGAATTGTCCATTTCCAATAATGGACAGTGATATCAATGTGCCAAGAGAACACCAATTATGAACTAAACATGAAATATATTCTGTGAGTTGAGCACTAAAGCAATCCATTTTATTCATAAATATCAAGCAAAGTAATTTTCTTTAAAATACAGAATGAAAAGGAAATTAGCAACAGTCCTTTTATTCATCAGAGAGAAATTAACTACGTTGTGTGTGAATAAAAAGTTTATGCATAATAAAAACTCTAGTACAAAGACAAAAAATGCTGCCACCAGACAGAGTGAATCTGGTCAAGGCTTGTGAAACAATATTCGTTTATATGTAACTTCACCTCTTTGCCTCAGGAGTAGCCATTTCATTCTGGAGAGGCAATATATTTTGCCAGAATAATTTGTTTTCCATTATTGATCTAAATGAATCATTAAAATGCCATATCCTTGAAAAATGTGCATCAATTTTCACTGAATAATTTCTTATGTACATTTGACTTATTACCCAATATATTACATACACAAATACTATTTATTGAATGCCTACTATGTGTCTGGAATTTCTAAACTGTGCATTACTTTATGTGGAGTTCTAATTTTCTTTGATGTTGACTAAACATCATCTCAATAGAAGCCAACATAGCAAAATGCCCTTGCAGTTAAAACATTGGCATCAAAATATCCTGCTTTGATCAACTACTGTGCAGGATCTAAACTCACTATATATTATAAATCTTACTATCCCAGAGCTTTCAGTTTTGTCGGGAGAAGACAGGAAAGTCATTATGGGAGTTGACTATTACACAAAACAAGAAGCAATCTTACATGTTGCTTAGGGACCCTTCTAAACCTTAGAGCTACCATCTAAAACAGCAGTTCTCAAAGTGTGGTCTTGGGACCCCCGTGATCTTGTCTGGGGATCTGAGAGGTCAAAACTTTTCCAAAATAATGCTAAGACATTATTTGCATTTTTCACTCTCATTCTCTCCCAAGTGTACAATGGAGTTTTCCAGAGTCTACACAATGTGTGATTTCAGAACAAACCAGTGCAGACGGTACTGTAAGAATTCAGCTGTCTTCTATTAGCCAGAGATTTTAAAGAGAATTGCAAAAATCTAAAACAATACCTCCATTCTCACTTTTTTGTGTTGAAAACCACAGTTCTTTTCAATAAAAATATGTTATTTATATTAACAAGCAATGGGTGTATTATGATTTTAAAATTGATGAATATACAAATATGCATTAAATTTTCTCAGTTTCAATTACCAATACAGCAAATGTGGATAGATGTTATACACCTAAACAAAAGCTCTTTGGAGTCCTCAATAATTTTTAAGAGCATAAAGAGGTTTTTAAGACCAAAAAGTTTGAGAACCACTGATCTGAAACATCCTTAGTCTATCCCACTTTAATTCCTACTCTTTATATTCTTTGTGTTTAGCTTATTGACCATTATCATCCTGGGTATATTGTTCCACTTTTGTTTGCCTGTTACCTTACAAAATCTAAGACAGCACAAAGTCTTCTGACTCTTACGTTTGAACAGACAAATCAGTGTCAGTCAGTAATTCCATCCAAGGGAATGATACATCAGGTGGTGCTATTCCACAGACAGACTTCATGGAATCTGTTCTGAACAACACTATGCTTTATCTGGAACACAGCATGCCATCATGGAAGTCTAGGAGTTTTATTGTTAAAGGAAAAACTTCTTGATGTCTGAGAGTTTTCATGTTGCTACTGTGTAAGATGATGAACTATCTTAAAATCATTTAGACCCTCAGCATATCAGATCCCATACTGGGCCTTCCATAGTTCTAATAGGGACTAAGGATCAGCCCAGACCACCCATGTGCCCTATGATTCTTCTTCTTACCTGAGAGTGAATAGAAAAGTTATGAAGTCTGCTCAAGTTTGCATCCAGTGATAGGGGGAATCCTATCCCCTTTGTTGTTAGTGTGGTGGAGGCTATTCTGACTTCTAGCAATCCTGTGTACAGCAGAGTGGAACCCTGCCCAGCGTTTTTGTGCCATTCTCTCCTCTTTCGGTGCTAAGTCAGACGATGCTCCACTGCTATTCATACTGAGCAATATAAAAAGATCAGTGAGACACTGTCCTTTTAATAGAGTTACTTTTATGATTATAGTTCCTGCATATACATCAATTCCAAAGGTATAGGCAGAGAGGCAAAATCTAGATTTAAATTGAGGGATCTGGCACCAGTCAGTCCAACAATATGAATGAATTTAGAAGGGGAAAACTAAAGAGATCAGGAAAATTCCCTTTATTTATGGGAAATACTGAGCAACTCCTAGGGAGATGGGGTGGAGAGTGCAACTTTAAAATGCTAAGAAGATTTGGACATCAACCAAGTGAGAACACCCAGTCCCCCCTCAAACTCCAGCCTCTCCTTCACTCTCCATATGCAGTCAGTTCCCAAGTCCAATCAAGTCTACTTCCAACACAGCCACTCTTCTCCATCCCCACTGCTCTGGTTTCGCTTCTCAAGTTCTCATTCCTGAGAATGATCTAACCACAACCATTCCTCACTCAGATTCAAGAGTAGAACCGAGGTTACCAGGGACCAGGAGGCGAGGGAAGAGGGAAGATGGTGGCGAAAGGATACAAAGTTGCTGTTATGTAAGATGCATAAGTCTAGAGATCTAATGTACAGCATGATGGCTATAGTTAGTAATACTGCATTGTACCCTGGAAATTTGCCAAGAGAGTAGATTTCAGGTGCTCTCACCATAGACACACACAAAGATAACTATGTGAGAATACAGATATGTTAATTAGCTTGACTATAGTAATCATTTCATGTTGTATGCTTTAAATATATACCAACTTTTTATTTAAAAAAATAAAAGAGCTATATTCTTAAAGCACAAGTTGAACATGTCATCTTCCAACTTGACAACATTTTAGGGCATCTATTTTAAAGAATAATATCTGAACACCTTAGCATGACATTCAGGGCTCTCCACGGTCTAGCCTCAACCTACTTTGCTGTACTTATCTCCTATTACACATACACACACACGCACACACACACACACACACACACACACACACACACAATGCCCTACCATTCTGAACCGCTTGCCATTGCCCAGATAGGTCATTTGTTTTCTTGTGTCACTATGCTTTTTTCTCATATTTTGACTTCAATCTCAAATACTCTTTCCCCAGCCCGAACTTCCACTCTCTTCCTTTCCTCCTGCTTTCGAAACCCTACTCATTGTTCTAGGTCCAGCTTATATTAGAGCTCTGTGAAGCACTATCTGGCCTCCAGTCTGAAAATTACCACTCCCTCCTCTGTGCCCCACCTGGTCTTTTACTACACTTATTTGCACCACTTATTTCCATTCTAACTTCTAATATAGATCATTTTTGTTTGTCTGTCTCCCTCACCAGTTAGTAAATCTCTTGATGGTTTACCTTTAATAGATAGTCAATAGATGTTTGTTGAACTGAATTAAATGCTACTGACCAAAGCAGTTTCCTCCACACTCCTAATTTTTCTAGAATATAACATTCTCAGGTTTTATTACCTACTGCTCCTTCCTGTTTCAGCTGAAATGACTTAGAAAAAGCAATAGTTTTCTTTTGTAAAGAACTCGGGACTAATTTTTAAAATACAGAGAGGTGAAACAGAAGAAAAAATGTACCTTTTTAAATCAAGTACTGCTAAAGGTAAATAGATGAATTTCTAAGAACAGTGACTTGCTTCTCTATTTGAAGTAAAGGTCTGTTTTTAGGGAAAAGCAGCTTCAAAATTAATTATCTAAACTTGGTTTTAAAAATACGCCATAATTCTGACCACATAGAAAAACAATATTTTTCATTTGATAGAATCAGCCCATAGACTTCTTTTGTTTCATTTTTTTTTTAATGGCTGATTGAGGTATTATCCTTTTACATGGATGGGGCAAAGATTATATGATAGAAAAACTCAGTGATTTTAGAACTCCAAAAGTCTCATGATCTAGATCCCATTGCATATATGCTATTTCCAGTCTATCCCAACAGAAGCAACCATCCTCTCCTCTGGTGCACACACAGAACTAATCCCATAGTATTAGAGGTCTGTGTTCTTTTCCTCTACCGAATTTTGGATGCCTTGAGGACAAAAACTGTCCTATTCACATTTGTACCCCTAGTACAGTGATTAGTACTTTATAACTGCTCAATAAATATGTGCTAATTAAATGAAAGAACAAAAGGATGACAATGAAGTTTAACAGCAATCTGGTATAACGGAAAGAAGAGGGGCTTTGGAGTCAAAAGACTTGAGTGTAAACATTACTTTATATTTTACAAAGCACTTTTATATACAAAGCCCAAGAATCCTATGAAGTGATATGGTAGCCATTAGCACTGTTGGCAAAATATTTCTGTCTCTCTTCTATGTTTATAATAGAATTGCATATCCTGGCCCCCTCAGGGTTGAGTGGTGTGTGGGATCAGAATTTGTCACCCCAAAATGTGTCTCTTTGGCTTGATTATTTAAAAAAAAAGACTCAAAAAGAAACTTTGACCTTTCCCCTAAATGCTCAAAGGAATTAAGATAAAAGGCCTGTCCCAGGACAGGCCATCACCACAGATACCTCTGGGTATGGCAGACTGGGAGGATCCTTGCTAAGCCCATATGTATTGAAATTCTCTTTTGGGTCTCATTGTCTACAGATGGCCCAGCAAATATTTATCAAACATTTGCTTTTCCATATCCATGTAAATTGCCTTCCTTCCCTTTGAAGTCCCAAACTGCGACCCCCAACATCCTTTGTCTTTAGCTGAAGATGATATTTAAGGTGGTGGCTTCAGCTATTTTGGCAAGTTACTCAGTTTTCCTGGGTTTCTCCCACGTATACACGTTATTAAACTTAATTCTTAGACCAGCCAGAAGGACCCACAGGGCAGAAGGATAGTTCTGCCTCTCCTACAGTAGGACCATGTGACCAGTCAATGAGTTGAATATGCAAGTGACATATGTCATCTCCAGACTAGAGCACTTAGTTGGCAATGTAAGATTCTTGAGCCCTCACTTTTTCTTCCGGCATAGAGACAGGCATCATTTGATATGCACTGTCAGCTTGGGCCCCAGAGTGACTGCGACAAGAACAACCCCACCCTCTCCTGCCAATCTTTGATGGACATGTTGCTTAGGTGAGCAAAAATTTTAAAAAGCTTCTTTAAAACCACTGAGATTTGTAGGTCATTCGTTAGCACAGCATAACCTACTCTATCTGATTGATATAAGCAGGCAAAACAATCATTTGGTCTCCACATTTAATAGATAACAAAACCCAGTTGCAGAGAAACTAAGAGACATTTTCAAGATTGTATTAGTCAATAGCTAGAAGAGTAGTAAGTAGCAGAAATGGACTTCATTAACAGATTTTCTGACGGTAAATGGAAGGCATTTGTACATCAGTTTTAAAGGAAAAAATTTTTTAATGTATTTACTTAATTGAACACAATTGTATGTGTGTGTGTGTGTTATATACACACATTACATATAATTTTAGAGCAGATGTAGGATAAAATGGAGGTAATCAAAATAAATTTCAGTATAATTATATTAAAATATTGTTTAATTTTAGTCTTCTTTAGTGAAAACTTTTAAATTTATTTTTAAACCTAAAATTGTTTATAGTGTTATTAACAAAAAAGTCTGAAATTTTAGAATTGTTTGTATTTACCAACTGTCTTGAGTTTTTGAAATTATCTCCTTGTTTAGAAAAAAATACAAATTTTTTTGTTTATTTGGAAAATGAGCTTGATTTTGAATTAAACTATCTTCAGGTACTTTCCAGTAATTAGACAGCTTATAATTATGTATTCTTGTCAAAGTTACATGCACTTTTAGAATTATCACCAGAACAGGAAATATTTTATATATTTACAATTATTAAACTGAGTGTTATGTGGATTATGAACTAAAATAGACTTTTCTGTTTTTGTTATACAATCTCAGAATTTGCATTTGTCTTGCTGAAATGCAGGATGCTTTTCCTTACTCTCATTAACTATGACAAATAACATATAAACAAATTAATCTTTCTCTTGAACAATAAAAAGTATTTTCAAAAACATTAATTAGATATCATTTATGTTGTGCTGTGTAGCCTACCATGAATGTCCTTCCTTTTTCCATCAGCAATTTCTACTTTCAGGAAACTGAAAACATCCCCTCTAGTTTTAATCTTAGTCTTCAAGACCATATACAAAGAGACTGGGGAACAATGTATATTGTTGAGAAGCCATTTAAGTTAAAAGATATCCTCATACACAAAACTTGAAACCTTGGATGTTTTTCAAGATTGTTGTATTCCCTTGCAAAATTTAACCATTTAATGATCCAGGATCAGTTAATAAAAATACCTATTCAGATGCTTCAGAGAGGAAAAAAAATCCCCAAAACAATAATTATCAAATAAGTCATTTAAATTTCGCACTACCATTATCATCCCCAGAAATACCAGTGTCAGAACACCAGAAAAGTATAACACTAGAAGTGGATTATAGGCTGAATCGGTCAAGGAACTTTGATTGAACAAAACAGAAAACAATCCTTATTAACTTAAGAAAATTGAATGCATTGGAAAGATTGAGTATCTCACAGAATCCCAAGGAAAATTTAAGATCTTGGGAAAAACAGGAACAGGCAGTTTTTGGGCTCTTCTAGCCCATAACAAAAGAAGTCTCTTCAGGCCACCACCTCCAGGATGAAATGATTCCAACTGTTTGCTGTCCTTGTGACAAGATCAAGATTCCCACAAAAGAATCTGATTGTTTTAGCCTCAATCACTGCACAAATGCTGGCCAGGGAGGAGTGTGTGGCTCTTCCATTGACTGTCCCACCAAGACCAAGCAGGATGAGGGAGCCATCCTTTTCCAGGGAACAAGTGGCATACTGTTAGCAAAACAAGTGGCGGTAGACACTGAGCATTCAAAAATCAGATGTCCAGCTGTGTTAGGGTTTAATTCTGTAAGATGAGCTTTTGAGGGCTTTCTTATGCTCCCATATTAATCCTTGTGAGATATCAACAGAGTTTTGAAAAATAAGACAGGATAACTTATAGGGCTCAGATACAGAGAAGGCTTAATTCCATGTACCCCTGCCTCCTAAAATTCCATCTTTAAGATTCTGTGACAGTTAATAAAAGGAGATGTGATGAGTACTGAGGTTTCCTTTTCACTGGATCAGTTTATCTAGTAAGCTCTGGGATCCTAGCTAAGGAAGCACCTTAGGTAACTGGCAATGCTCCAATTTCCAAATAAGGCTACATTCTGAGAAACTGGGTGTTAGAACTTCAACATATGAATTTGGGGGGTCACACTTAAACCCATAACAGCGAGATTCTGGCCTCATCACGTACCAAAGGCTATTTTGGTTTTTGTTACCCAGCTAACATGCTCTGGCAGCAGACAATCCGTGGCTCCCTGTATTTTGTATTTTTAACTTGGCATAAGCCAAGGACTAACATTTTGCTCTTTCTATCATTTTCACTTTACACACTAGCTACCCTCAAACAACACTTTGTTGGTGTACATGTACTGGCACCTCTTAACTGCACCATTTAAAAGCAAAGAGAAAGGCCAGGACTGGACTCGAGGAAAAGTATTCCAATGGTTAGGTGAAGCTGAGAGGGATCTGACCTCCTGCATATGAAAGATGGTAAATTCCCCACAGTCACACCACTACACAGGCTTCAGGTGCTCACTCCTCTCCTGAGGTACAAAACCTGCAGGCCATCTAGGCCACCATTGAGAAATGCCCAGTTTCCCTCAGCAGAGCTGACTCTGTCACAGACTTCATAACCTCTCAGGGATAGTCAGAGTCATAACAGTTACAAAGTCTTCATGCCAGGTCTGCAAACTATTAGAGTTGTTGTTCTAGAAAACAGCAGAGTTAATATATAAGAACATCATAAACATAGACATAAGGACACTCCCATTTTATTGATATTGACTTCACTGTAGAGAAAATTTCTCCAAAGTTCCTACTTTGCCGTTTGATTGCTTTACACGGCTCTTCACATAATCTCTGACTTTGTAATATGTGAGTCTTTACACTCATATTAGGATAGTATCTAATCATGTTTAATTTGTTCCAGCTGCATAGAAATGGTTTTGATAACCAACCATATTGGGAGAAAAACGTTTCTATTTCTGTTATAAAGTGTTGAATACCTTCTAGGAGAACATCTGCCTCCAATTTTTTAAACTTATTCTTATAAAACCACTTTTGAACTCTTTTGTGTGTAATTAATATTGTGTTCAAAATGTGGCCTTTTCTAGGATTAAAAGGAAAAGGAGAAACGCAATGGAGAAAATATTCTACTTATAATTAGATCCCTGTGAAACACTTGCACTGAAACACAGATTACTTTAAAAGACCCTTGCTTTGGCTTTGTAACTGAATTTGAAATCAGGAGGGCTGTTTCTGATTAGTTTTAAAACAGAACTTCAGGATTAATTGCTACATTCACTGGAGTTTTCAGGTGGAAAAGTTTCACCAAATCATTCTGAAATTCAAAAGTATGTGATATAGCATTTATTCTATAGGTGCCATTTATGCAGCAAGTCATCTTTGTCAAACACAAACATGGAAGATATTGGGGTCAAATCAAATTGGAAGCAATTTCATCTAGAAGCAGTAAGAATTAAATCACATAAATATATGTATATAACTTGGTTAATCAAATTCATTATTTCTGTGAGGTCACAAAGAGGTAAAATGTATAATTAAACCTAATACCTACTTGATTTTATGTTCTTCAAAATGTCTTGAATAATTTTCCTTAGCTATTCCTTACCATTTAATTGTATAGAGTTTAAATCCCTTCAACTTTACCTTTTCTTAAAATAAATAAGGTTGACAACATAATCACAGGGTAAATTCGGATTGGATTGTTTCATTTTCCTCTCCAGATCCACTCTCTCTTCTTTTTCACTTTCTTCTGTGTAGGTAGGGGTGTGGGAAAGGAGTCACTGACCTGGATCAGCTGCACCAGCTTGTAGACTTGACGAACATCAAGCACCATCAAGGGAGGGCAGGAGGGAGTGGGGTTGGTTGCAGTACCCATTCCTCTTGCTGTCTCCTGCAAGGTTGCCATGGGCTGGCTGTGTCTATCCAGCAAAGACTCAGTCCTGTCGAGGAGCCCTCTCCATAGGTAGCTGTCTCTATCTCCAGACATTGGTAATCATGCCCTTTCTTCACATCTTTGAGGCCTAGGATTAGTAAAGTCTTCTTGTTACCAGCTCCAGCATACTGCCCTATCCCTTGTGGTAAATCTACATTCTGCCCATATCTTTGAAAATAGCTCTTTATTGATGATTAGAGACATGTGTGTGGTGATGGATTGTAATTAGTATGTGGGTGGTGAACATGATATAATCTATGCAGAAATAGAAGTATAATGATGTACACCTGAAATTTATACAATGTTACTGCAATAAAAAATAAATTTAAAAAAAAGAAAATAGCACTTTATTAAACTCTACCCAAAATATCCTAATTTGAGTATCCCATCTAATCCCTGCTGGAACCAGGACTGATACCGTTATCAATCTAATAAGATTAGATTGAAAAGCTGGTGAGGAATGGTTGCTGATTTAGCAAAGCTGAGAAAACTGAATCCTAAGCCTACAGCAAAGCAAGCCAGAAAGAAATGAATTTACATAGCAGAACCTTGAAATGGCTCCAACAGTAGAGGTAAAAATGACCAAAAACAGGATGAAAGTTTCAAAAATTTGTTGAAGAACCATTTGGACTTCCAGATCCCATGCCCGTGGTCCATGCAGCCTGATAGCTGACGCTCCTCAGCCCTGGCACAAGACCAGGGGTTTGTGGACATCACAGAGTCTCACTTAAAAACTTGTAGCACTTTACAGTAAACACGGTAATTAGGGGAGAATTAATGCCCTGAAATAATTAGGCTTCCAACTTTCTTCCCCAGTTTGGCTCCCAGAACCCTTCAGGCGAGTTTAGAAAATCACCTGGGGAATCAACCAAGCTATAGAGAAGAGACTCAAAGACACTGATAGCACAAATTCCTTAAGCTAAAGGTACATCTAGAATCACCCTATAGGGAACGCTTCAATTGCCAAGCCCCATCCATGAGAACAGAACTACCAATATGTTTTTTAATGCCCCACTATTAAATATGAACACCACCAACTATTGACAAAAGTATCCACTATGAAAGACAAGGATCAAAACGACCTACAGAAATAACCAACTTGGAGATAACAAAGACTGTGCATAGAAGTAAACTTCAAAAAAACCCTATCAGTAATATCTTCTACTGTGTAAGAAAAGACCTTCCATCTATGAACAAAAACAGAACTCTATCAAAAGAAACATTCTGAAAACAAAAATATGAACACTCGGACATGTAAAATATAATAGCAGAAAGTGAAAATTCAATGGAGAGTGTTAGAAGATGAAGTTGATAAATTCTCCCTGAAAGTATAGCAAAACACAAAGTAATTGAAAATGAGAGGAAAAAAATGAAAAAAAAAATAGAGGACCAATACATGAAGTCTAATATCTGAGTAGTAGTACTTACAGAAAACAGAAAAAAAAAAATGTAGAAGCAGAAATCATCAAAGAAATAACTTTAAAAAATTCTTCATAACTGAAAGACACGAGTTTTCATACTGAAAGGAACGAACTGAGTAACCAGATCATTGGCTCAAAAAGAGACCAAAGCACATTTAGAACAGTCGGAATAAAGGGAAGACGTTATAAGCTTACAGAAAGGGGGAAAGAGGGGAGCACAAAAGTCTCAAAAATCGAGTCATAAGATTGATTTCTCAACAGCAACCCTAGACACTTGAACACAACATGACGTAAAATGTTGTACAACCTAGAATTCTATATCCACCCAAATTATCAGTCAAGTGTGAGGATAAAGTATTATGTCATTTTCAGACTTGAAAGGGCTTGTAAGTCAATTCAGCTGTGTCTATAGAGGGCAACCAGTCTAGGTTGAAGCAGGTCAGAATGCTCTGAGAAAAACTTCCACCGATATTGCTGATATAATACTTGAAGAGATTGAACACCTTGAAAAGAGATTTAGATATCTGGCAGAGAATTTGAGATTGAATTATTAATAAAACGATTTTTCAAAATCAACCAGAAACAATAGAATCATTAATACTATGCAATACGTGAGGTTGACTTAGTGATAACTATATTTTTAAATTAAGCAAAAACAATATAATTATTAACTCCAATTAACCAATAAATAAAGAGTAATGATAGTTTACTACATGGCACCATTCTAACTAATTTGCATATTCTTAGGAAGATAAACATGAATATTAATAATAAGCAAAATGATGATAGAAATATATCCAGACACGAGGAACGGGAGGTGTGTATGCGAGTAGTGGCAGAACGGGGAATTGGTAAAATAGAGCTAAATCCTTAATGGAAAGTCAATAGATAAAGCCTAAAATGTTAAAATCAGTAGAAAAGCATATTATTTAGAGATAAAGAAGTTGATAATAAAAGAATCAACAATAAATTATTAAAATTTTAATAATAATAAATTTCACTGCATTCAAACTACTCAACCACCTTTCCTCCCTTCAGAACAAGCAATGGTTAATTCAACTCATGTTTTCCAACCCAATATTTATGAGCATAGATCCTCAATGAGAGTTACTCAGCAAAAATTGAATTTATTCATTCATTAATATATTTAAATTATGAAAATATATTTCCTCAACCTAAATTACTCTCAATAGTAAGCAAATATGAAGAATCTGGCCACTGTTTCTCCCCTTTCCTAAGCTATCTGCCATCTGACTTTTTAGAGTGAGTATAATGTTATTTGGGAGTTCTGTGTCAATACATTTTTCAAAATTTCCTAAGTCATGAGAAAAATTTATATCAGTCTTTCTTTAAATGCTAAAGACTGGGTTTTCATGCAAAAAAATTTAAATGTTTGGCACTGAAAGTTCTATCATCCTTCATATAAGAATTAATTTCAATATCAGAATAAGAAAGGATTGTTCCTAATTCCCAAACTAAATGGGATATTATGTCATCCATGAAGGGCTTTAACCAATATTCAATAGACGAGAGATTTCTGAAGAGGACAAATGTTTCAGCCACACAAGTTATTCAGCTCCTGTCATCAGGTAGCAGCGTTACAGTGCCAGCTTCATGAGCACAAGATGAACAGCCAGGGATAAGCAATATATAAGAACTTTCCCAGATGTATAGTCAACCCACTTTCTGCCTGCCCCCCATTTTACATATCTCTCTGCAGCTCTGAGACCTGGATGTAAAATGCAGTAGTCAGGGATATCACATGGATTTATGGCCTTTTCTGCAGCACTGGGGGACTCATGCTCTGGGCAAGGATTATAATCATTCATGTATGTAGGTTTTCTTTTTTCCCTCTGTGGCAGATGTAACATTGATATCTTATTTCAGAAAGTCACTTAAACATGATTCAAGTCAAAGACATAGTGAGAAACCTATTTAACTATTTCTTAGCCCAAGTACAAAAATCAAACTGAATGAAATGGGGAACATGAGATGGCTTTTGTAGCAGGTGGCAAAGCCTTTAATGAAGCAGCCACATGTAGTTTCCCTGGGGACAATTACCAATGAATACTTTAACATGGTGTTATGCACTTTAACCCACGTGGTAACACAGAAGCTGGTGGAGGAGGGCAGGCTGATGGGAGGGGGAGATGGTAACTTTAGTACTTGCCAGCTTCAAGTTCAAACTAAATCCAAACATTCCATACTTCATGATACTCTCCTAAAAATCCCTGGAGCCACATTTATGGCACTTGTACTTTCATAATGCAGTGCTCCTGCAAGGAAGGAACAACACTGTATCACTTAGTCCATTTCAATCCATTCCAATTCCTCAATTGATATACAGATGCCAGGCTCTCATCTGGAGAAATCTTCACAACAATCTTTGAGGTGAGTACCATGATACTCTACAAATGAAAACACTCAATTTTATAGAGGTTGAGTACCTTGCTTATAAATGCCATAGCCATGATTGGAAATCACTCTGTTATACTGCCTGCTCCTCACATGTCAGTGATGTACCATGGAGGTTTCTTCCTCAGTGAAGAAGCCTGCTCTAACTGCCTTCTCAGACACCCTTCTCTAAGAGATATTCTCTCATCCCTGAATGCCACCCCTCTTTCATCTCACAACCATCAAGAGCATAGGATATGAGAAAGGAAGGTAAAACAAAGTTGATAGAGACCAAGAACAGAGGGGAAGGAGATGAGGAGGTAGGGTTTTAGGTTTTATTTAAAATGTAATGTAAAATGTAAATAAAACAAAAATATGAAGCAAACATGGAAAACATCAGCAGATGCTAAGTAGCTGGTATACTGGTTTCTGCTATACAATCATTGTACTTACCTGTATGTTTGAAAGGTTCTTTACTAAATTTTAAAAAACCTTTATTTAAAACGAAAAGTAGGTCTGGGCCAAATTGAGACATAAATATTAACACCACACTGATGTTTCAGACTATAGTCTAAAAGTCAGTCAGTGAAGTTTTCTAAGAAGGAAATGACAGTCTTGGGACTGTGATAATTCTCATAGCTGAGTGAAGAATGGATTGAAAAGGGAAGAGATGAGGGTCAGGGAAACAAGTAAAAAGGCCACCCCATAGTTATGGTAGAAGGTGACAAGATCTGAAGCATGGTGAGGGCAGAGGGAATTGAGAGGATAGGATGGAAGCGAGAAATTTCCGGTACTGGGTTCCATGCAACTTTGTGACTGATGGACTATCAAGGACAGGGGTGGGCAGAAAAATCAAATATAATCTTCCCAGGATAGTTGGTTAAACTGACTTAAAACCAAGGGGAAAATGGCACAGGTCTGGAAGAAAAAGTTATCAGTTCACTGTGGCGCCCCTACTTAGAAGTGCTGACAGGATATCAATGGTGAGATATCCATAGGCAATTAGAAATGGGGGCCTAGAGCTCTGGTGGAAGATCAGGGCTGAGGATAGATAACCAAGGGTCTTCTGCACAGATGTGATCATCAAGGCCATGAAACTAAATAAGGCTGTTCAAAAAAGAGAGCAGAAAGATAGATGGAGAATGGGAAGAAAAAGTTTGGGAGTCTAATAGCACAATACAGGTAAGAAATATGTGCCTTGTATAAACACACCCTCAGCAAGGAAATCCTCAGGCCCTGAATACGTCCTGAGGGAGTCTGGGCAGGAGAGAATTGTCAGTGTACCTCTTACGTTCCGGGAACAACTCTAGGTGTTTAATATAATCTTGCTTTTCCCTCACAACAGCTCTCCAAGGTGATATTATGATGCCAGTTTTATAAAAGAGAAACCTGAAGCTCAGCGATAGGGAGGAATTGACCCAAATTCACACAGCTAACAAGTGGCGGAGCTGAGATTCAAATCCACATTTGAATGACTCCAAAGCAGGTATTCTTTCCTATGAGTTCTGAAAGGACCCTCAATGGAGCAATGTACATGTTTCTGATAGGTTGTATCTTTTAAAAAGACATGGAACAATTCAAGTGTGCTAAACTCCTCATAGCATGGTTGAGGGTATTTTATTACTTCAAATAACCATTTGTTTAGAATTCAATCAAGCCTATGACAGTCATTTTTCTATGTTGGATTTTTTTGTTGTTTGTTTATTTATTTATTTATTGAAGAGGAAGATGGTTACAAAGAATTTATGCGTTTGGTCCAGATATTTGTTTCTCGAACAATGGAATCAGGGCAAAATATTTGTTTCAAATCAGCTTTTCTTCCGTGTTGAAGCCAAGTGTTCAGTCAAAGAAATGAGTTAGCAGCAAACTTCTGTGGCCCTGCCTCACCAGCTCCGTAATGGCCAGCTGTGAATAGTGAGAAAGGAGTCCGAAAGCGAAAAGCAAGGTCTTGGAATCAGGAGGAGTGGCTTACCTGCAGTGTAACCTGATCTTCTAGCAGCTGCCCACAGAGGGGACCAGTCACTTTAACACCCCCTGAACACTCTCTGCAATTCTTAGAACAGACAGTAGCTGAGAAATATGCTTTAGAAATAGCAGTGTTGTTGATAAGTCCTGTCTCTCACAAATAGGACCCATGAGTGTCTGGGTTTAAGTCCGTTGTTACCATTCTGTCCATAAGCAAGGTACACCAAGGATCAAGGCTTCTGAAAAATCAAAAGACGTAACAGAATGAGTCGTTTCACATCTGTACTTGGTTCACGCTACTGCCCGAGAGGTGGGATAATACTGATCAAGTTCAATTGGTCGGTATTTTTTTAAAACCCAAAATTTAAAAGAGTCCCCTAAAAGATATCCTTTTAAAAATCTGCCACACTCTGAAATTTGTCCTAAATATCCTGAAATAATGTGTCCCCAGTATTGCTCAAGAAGCCTATGACCCTTAACCGACCTACAGAATAAATTTTGCATGTAGAAGCAGAAAATATCCTGTACCTCAGTTTTTGACCTTGAAGGATGGAAATTATCAGGAAACTGGATTGCTACAAATATGTATTTGTTTACTGCCATTCTGGGTGAGCCTCATCAGAAAGCAGCCCACAAAATATTTAAAAGACATGGAATGGATCTGGCAGAAGACTGTAAGACTGAACTGTTGCCAGCACAATGTTAGTAAAGTACACACATCTTTCCAGACAGACTAAAGAACTATGCAAACGCCAAGTCACTCTGCTCTCATCTGGTGGGGAAGTGATAAAGAGACTGAAAATCAACCTTGTGTTGATTCCTCGCTGTAATGCACTGACTTCTTAACCTAATAGCTTAGTTTTATGGGCCAGCTATTTCAAATCAAGAGTCTCACTCCACTAACCCATATTTTACAATACCAACTGTGCACCAGATATAAACAAGTTCGGTAAGCACATGAATCAATGAGACACATGAATAAACATGTCCATGTGGCAGTAGAATATTGTTAAAAGAAAAGGAAACAGTAGTTGAAGAAAAAAAATAACTCTTTTTAGGGGACTTTATATTCAATCTCCCTCTTTTTAATGGCTTTAAAAATTGAAAGCAGAAAGATATGATACATTACTAAAATAGTAAATATTCCTGTGTGATATTTTGCATAAAGTGTGTATATTCATTTGGGTTTCCTTAAATTTCTTATTCTTATAAACACTGACTCAATTCAAAAGAAATACTGACACATTGAGGTGCTTTGTAGAGCTTATTTTGATGTTTTAGCTTTGCATTCATTAAGTAGTTTTTGTGAACTATATGTTCTGTTTCAAGCCAGTTCAATAAACTATTGTGATACACATCCATGAGTACATGTTTTCAATGTTAAAAAAAAGTTTTGACTCGCTAATACCTCAGAAAAACATCAGAATTTGAATGTGGGTTGAAATTCAACAACTTAATACCGGGTTAGTTTCAAGACATAGTTCAAGTCCGGGATCAAGGGACACTTTTGTGGAAAGTACAGTCCACAATAATTTCCCAGATTTGGCCTATTTGAAGTTGAAGCCTATTGGTACTGCAAAGAGGGTCTGGGAAATCATTAATACAGCTCAGAAATATGGGTGGTTCTGCTCCCTCTATGGCTTAACCTCAAACTATCCCAACTCACGGGTGAGAGGAAAAATCAGATTCATCGATTTTATTACCATATTTCATCAATTCGAAGACATTTTTGCATCGTTAATCCTCTGAAATTGAGATGAATCTTTAATCTATAGCATCTTAGAATTAATTAGAAGTTTTTCTTTCTTAATGGCATATAAAATAAATGTGTATGCTACTATTGTTGGCATTTTGGATTAGATGAAATATGATAGTTAAATCTCACTATTTCTTAGTATAATAAATACCATTTCAAATTAAGAAAAGCAAAAGATCTGAATGTAGAGTATATTTTTACATACAGTTTTATTACTTTTAACTAGTCTTAATGGCAGTTTGCAACTTAAAGACTTTAGAGGAATTTTAAAGCATGAATTTGTGAATTTGCTAGAGGGATTATATTTAAGTAATAACAGTACATATAATAAGTGCTCAATATTTACCAAAGTCTATGTTATCACCTTTCTGTATGCATTTTTCCTTTTTAGCCTCTTAGCAACCCTATTTGTCAGGGATTTGAAGGGAAACAAAAATCTTTTCCATGCCTAAGATATGAACCAATTGAAAAACAAAACTAACAGTAAATAGATGGAAGATCCAAACACTACCTTTATTACTGATGGGTGAGAATATGGTCTATCTGCAAATAACAGGGCTAATACAAAAAGAAACAGCAGGGTTGGACAACACTTGCTCCCTACCAAGACGTATGAGGTAGGAATGATGTTATTCCTATTACAAAGAAGACAACTGATTGGGGCCGCCCGGTGGCGCAGCAGTTTAGTCCGCGCTTGGCAGCCCGGGGTTCGCGAGTTCGGATCCCGGGCGCCCGCCGACGCACTGCCTGTCAGCCATGCCGTGGCGGCGTCCCATATAAAGTGGAGGAAGATGGGCACGGATGTTAGCCCAGGGCCAGTCTTCCTCAGCAAAAAGAGGAGGATTAGCAACGGATGTTAGCTCAGGGCTGGTCTTCCCCACAAAAAAAAAAAAAAAAAGAAGACAACTGAGGTATAGAGAGGTTCGACGGTCGGACGCTGGAATGTGAAACAAGAGTGACTTTTCTAAAATCCTATCAACAGTCTCTCCATCATTAATTTGTTCCCACTTTCTCTTCACAGCTACAACAAGGATGAATTTCATGCCTGCTCTCCTAATCACTAAGAACATTGAGTAAATTGCCTAATCTCCCTGTGCTTCAATTTTCTCATCTATGAAATGGAGAATAGTAATAGTATCCACCTCAACGGGATGTTACAAAGAAGACGACTGATAACATGTAACATGCTTAGAAAAGAGTCTGGTGGTAGTAAGCCCTCAATAAATATTGATTACTAATAGGTTGAACCATACAAACTCGCCATTTTTAAGTCATAAACATGGGCAATTTCTTATGGCTCAACCTACTATTATCTAAAAGAATCATGTTAGTTGGGGCCACCAGGTGGCTCAGTGGCTTAGTTCACGCTTGGCACCCAAGGGTTTGCTGGTTCGGATCCCGGTCGCCTGCCGAGGCACTGCCTGTCAGCCACGCCGTGGCGGCGTCCCATATAAAGTGGAGAAAGATGGGCACGATGTTAGCCCAGGGCCAGTCTTCCTCAGCAAAAAAGAATAAAATAAAAGAATCATATTTGCTACCATTTCAGGGTTAAACACAGACTCACTGCAATACCTTTTAACAAAAGAATGTTATATTTATGAAAATGCTTCAGTTCTCTGAGTAGAAACCGGCAAAGTCAGGGTTCAAAGTGAAAAGGAAGTTTCTCTGATGTAATACGATCTCGTTCAAACACGTCACTAGATGGGTGATGGCGCTGTTCTGATTATTAAGTGTTCTAGAGTTAGAGTGGGCAGCCATGAAAATTAAGATGCTAAATTAAATTATCCTTTTGAAATTTTAACAGCTCCGAATAACCTCTCTGGCTCCTTTTCTTTTCACTTCAACGTGCCTGTCAGCAAGGTTACTGGACTTGCAATGAAGCCGCTGCCCATACTGTGCAAACCCTGATAAAGTAATTAAAACACTAACAAGTAAGCATAACCCTTCCATTAGAAAGTCTTTAGTGCTCCAAGTTTAGGAAAGAAAATCAAATAGAAATTAGTGTTTAATTTATTTTCCATATCTTTCTCAAATTTGTGGAAATAAAGTAGAAGAAATAAAAACAGTTTTTAAATGCTAGGAACATATCAAAGACCGCTTCACTTCAATTGTCTAAAAATAATGCTTGATTTTTTTTAAATTTACTAATGTCCAGTTCTAGCTTCCAAATATTTGAATTTCTTATTTCCTTAGAAACTGAGAAGCTGGAAACAACTAACTCGTGGCTTCAGTGATCATTTGCGTCTTTGAAAGCTAAAGAAAAGGTTATGCTCACTTCATTTTTCTTGTCACAATACTTATCTGATTTTGTTATTTTCATTAATTCCTTCTCCCATTTCATTCATTTGTTGGCCTGGGGTAAAGTGTATTATAAACTTAAATTCTGAAATACACAACAAAAATTTTTTAAGAATCCTTTATTCCTTTGTGAACAATAAATTCAGTATTTACTTAATGGAAAGGGATTCCATTTTATGCCTTGCTCCTTGTAATTCTGTTGTCATTAGCCATATTTAGGCCTCTGAGAGTAAAGTCCAAAGAAAATGTTACATTAATACTCCACTTTTCACTCTTCTGGCAAAATGCACATTTCATATCTTCTTTCTTAATATTTATCACAATGCATCATGGCAATGTTTAAAAAGCAGAGAGCTTTGAATATTTATATTTCTCATAGAAATGAGCATAGTTGCAGCCTATTTTATACGTTCACTGCATAGTTGGTGAATGAATTCATCTCTCAAAAAATTCCACACAGCTGAATCTGTTGCAGAATTTCACCCAATCTGAGCTCTGACTTTACAAAGTGACTTGGGGGCTGGTTTCCTGGAGAAAATGATCTCTCAGTGATATTTTGAACATATGAAAAGGAAGTTGAAAGCCGAACATATGGGAGAAGAAGGAGGACCATTAACTAAAGTATTGAGAATGACAACGTAGCCATGAAAAAGTCAAAAATTGTATTGGAATGAGGTGGCTGGCTGAAAGGGTTAAAACCGGGCCCATTATTTAATGGAATGAACGATAAGGAGCCATGGAAGATGATGTGACATGATCAGACAAACCTACCAGACACTTAAAGTACTTAATACTTAGCATGCATTAAACTCTTTCAGCAGCAGCATCGATACACTGAATGAATGTTGGGCTAATTAGAATAAACACCCATCCATCTTACTTGAATAATTATGGCATTGATGACATTGTATGATTCATGGGTGCTGCCATCTGGACTTTCCCATGGTTCTTTTACTGTATATTTCTATAAATAGGTGTGTTTCTCTGCTGAACTCGCTCACAAATTTACTGGTTTGGGAGCTGTATGCAGGGGGAATTTTAGGAGAGGACATATTTAAGTGACAAATTTGTTTTGTGCATGGAGCTTTTATAGATGCAAAAATGCAAATCAGATTCTTTGGAAAAATTCCAGATCTCAAGGCACTTATTAAAAGATTAGTTTTGTAGCATAAAACTCTTCAAACTCTAGCTTGAAACCCAGCTTTTCCTATAGAGTATAGATATAGCCCAAGAACTTCCTATAATTAACTATCTAGAATATCTAATCTTTCTTTAGAGAAGGAATATGAAAAGACATGTTTAATAAATATTTATAAATCATATAGTCTTATAGGTTTGAGACATTTTACATAAAGAGGTTCTCTACACTAGGAAAAATAACATTTGAAGTCTTCCAGGAAAAATGTCATCGATTGACAGCATTTTTTCTTCTGGTTCTATAACTCAAAATAACACATGCAAAGTAGTGAGAAGTATTGTTCACATAATGAATTGAACCAAAGATGTTCAGAAGCCTGCTGAACTTTGAACCTCCCTTCATGTTAATGCTTTTAGCTTTGAGGACAGTTCATGTTTATATACCAACTATATTTCCTAAATTTCATTAGGAAACCCATGTCTCCAAATGCATACACTAACTAAACATGACAGCAGGGTCACTTCATTATGTTTTAATAATTTAAATGTAGTAATCCAACATGGTATGAGACTAAGACACAGAAGAATTTTGAATGTGACTGAGATGATAATTTCATCGACCCAAATCTTTATGCATTATTTTATTTATGTCAAACACAATAGCAGGGGTAAAGTTACTCATGGCCTGAACATGTCCAAGGAAACAAGAGTTTGTAGAAACCGCATCATTGTTCAACATCTATTCCTGTCTTTGTTCTTAGTTTGCTGTAAAACTTGGCCAGGTCATTTACGTTTCTTTTACTATGGCTCTTTCTCCACCAAATAGGAAATTGGCAATTACCCTGTGAGCTAGTACTATGTGGGCAGCAAGAGAATTTGGGTTAATAAGTGGAATTTTAATCCTAGGTAATCCAGTGCCTCTATCTCTGTGTTTGGAGATTTTCCATTAGAATAGGGAAGAGCAATTAACTTTCAAAGGACAGATGGCATTAGATTACAAATAACACCAGACTCCTCTAAATAATGCATGGAGGTTAAATCCAAAAACAGCACTACTTTAACCCCAATATCTTAAAAAGTCTCTGAAAATCGAGTGACCAGAAAAAAAAACACCAGACACTTCTTTAAAATTTGTATATCTTAGGAAACCTGTAAATAAAAATAGTTTAGAGTTACTCAGCTTGGTATGATTTATTAAGAGAGACTATGCAGTCTATCTTTCTAACTGACCCTGTTTCTACTGCCTCCATGTGCCCAGCCTCTGTGTATGGTGCAGTCATGGGATGCAAGCTTCACATGGGCCTGTGATGGGCCTCACCCATAAAGGCATGATCTTATGGCTCCCTACCCAAACACATATTAAGAGCCCACCATTTGCCAGGCCTAGGGATGCCACAGTGAATAAGGAGTTCCCGATTCAATACTTTCCTATATATATTATTTAAGACACAGTACTTGTGCTCAAGGAAGTAGAAAGAAGAGACTAGTCTAATAGCTAAGTGCAGGAGGATATGAAGTCATCTGAAACAGCTAAATCAAAATAGGCTCACATATCACTGCCATTGAGAAAGGAGTCTCTCTGTATGTCCTATGACCTTCTATGGGGTTATGCAACAACTTGGGGCTCTCCATGGCTACATTACAGTGAAGATTTCTATTACATTACACTACACACATCAATACTGTGTCCTCTGCATTTTTAATAAGTTTCTGCTGAGCCACATAAAGTGCTGCTGACACTAGATGCCTCACATATTCATTTTATAAATATCCATGGAGAGACTATGTGCAAAGCACAGTGCATATGCTGGGTTTGAGGACAGGGAATGCAATAATGAGTAAAAGTGGGTCCCTAAATCACAAGCAAATTACATTTAAGGGAGGAGAGAGAGATAAACAATTATGTAATACAACTATTCATTATGGGATTATGGAGGAGAAAGTAATTGTATTTATTTGTGGGGATTTATTCGTGGGGCAGCTTTATGAAAGCGGTGGCATTGAAATGAACACAAGAAAAGGGCAGAATTTTGTTAAGAAAATAAATTCCATGCAGAGAGAATGTCATGATTATATTCATGGAGGTGGGAAAGAACCAGATGTTTTCAGAAAATAACAAATACTGTATTTCATTCTGGCTGGTTAGTAGCAAAAAAAGAATGGGAAAATGCTGGGAATGCAGTTTAAAACCAGAGCAGGAAAATCTTTGAATGTCATGCTCAGGGATATGTATTGCATTGTGTAGGTAATGGGGAATCAACGTAATAAAATCAATCATTTGCTGGGAGCATTCAGCCCTACCCCTTTTGGTAGAGATGATGAAACTAAAGCCAGAGAGGTTTCGTGATTTGGCTGACATCATGCAAATGATTAATACTGGAACTACTGAATGTTTTTCAGTAGGGAGCCATATGATCTGTTTCTGCTTCTAGAATGGTGTTTTGAAAATATGTTATGGAATGAAGTAAAATAGGGAGAGATTGAGGATGGGAGAAACCAGTAAGAGAGATCTATTAGGAACTAAACAAGATATAATGAGAACCTGAAAAAGGATGGATATGAGAATAGGAAGGAGATTATAGATGATGATGATGATGATGATGGTGATGGTGCTTGATGATGACAATGACAGCAAACTTATGTACATAGTGATTACTGTACTAGGCACCATTTGAAATATGTTACATATGTTAACAGATGTATTCATCATTACAACCCTATGCGTAGGTGCTATTATTATCCCATTTTACAGAAGAGGGAATATAATCATAATAAAGTGATTGCCAAAGTGACAGAATTTCAGTGGAGGCCCCAGGATTCAAACTGCCATTCTGGCTCTGAAGTCTAATTTCCTAATTAATGGATGTGAGAAACCTCAATGAATAGAGTCTACAGGCAGAACTAGATACTGATATTATAGTTGAAAGGGGAGGATTTAAAGCCATGACAAAGGTTCAAATTTGGATGACTGGAAAAATGGTGTCTTTAAAAAACGGAAATAGGGATGCCTTAAAAGAGTATTTAAGATATGTTTGATTTTATATGCTGTTGTGACATCAAAGGAGAAAGGGAGGCATTATGAAATATAAGAGTAAGTTTAAGAGAGAGATTTTAAGCTTAGAAGAGTAGATGACAGAGATACACATTGGAAGTCAATCTTAGAGAGGTGAGACTTCAAGTCCCAGGCATGAGTGAAATCCTCAAGAAAAAAGAACTGAAAAGAACGTATCACTAAGGAACGAACAGAAGAGGAGTTCGTGGAACATTCTGGGAGTCTGTCAGAGAACAACAAGGGAAATCAAGAAAGTGCAGTGTCGTGGAATCCAGGAGCAGAGCATTTTGTGGAAGGTCTTGTGTTGAGCAGAGACCAATCAGACCTGAGGAGAAGGAGAAAAGGTGATGTGATTGGTAGCTGAGTCACTGGTGCCCTCCGATGGGCTGGTATAGGACAGCTGTGGGTGCAGAGATCAGATTAGAAACCATTGAGAAGGGATGGGGAGACCGTGATGTTGGATACTCTGGTGATAAAAGGAAGGAGAGGAGCAGGCTGATCACTTAAGAGCAGTAGAGACTCGTGTGAGGTTTTTGAAACTGCTGAGAACCAATAATATCCGTAGACAAGAAATGTCTATATTGGCCATGTGATTGTTTTTATATCAGCATTAATATTTCTTAAAAAGGCACCCAAGTTACTGACTTAGTTCAGAGTGGGCCTAACATATCTAGGAAATAAAATAATTGTTCAACAAAACAACGAAGGAAGATATTAATGCATTGCTTAAATGCAGTCTCTAAAGGAATTTTAATTCCAGATCAATCAGTATTGTTTCTGCACATAAATACGATATCAAGAATAGGGCACAATCCATTTTTTTAAAATATAACAGAACATGGAAATATTTAAGGAAGCAAAACTAAAATGGCAAATCATTCTACTGTTATCAGCAGCAGCACCGCAACCATCAGCCAACCTGGGAAATTGTGTCCTTCTTTCCTCTCTACTTTCAACATTCTTGAATTACTGCACTCATCATCAATTCTACTACTATTAGATTCTTGCTTCAAGCAAAAGTGTCTTCTTCATTCCTATTTAGATACTTAAAGAATGTTTACTACGATGAACTGTGCCAATTATGATAGACTTGCAAAGACCAGCTCGGTGCTTGAGATAGAAAATGTGAGAACCACAATTCTGCTTTTCTGAGGGCTTTTATTCCTTCAAAAAAGAATATAGTATATAGAGTTAAGAGCATCAGCTATGGTATCAGAAAGACCTAGGCTCAAATCTCACCTCTCTTTTGCCTATATATGCGAATTTGGAAAAATTATTTAATTTCAATAAGCCCCAGTTTCCTTATCTATAAAATAAGGCTAATAGGGCTAATGATAATATCTTTTTGATAAGATTTTCATGAGGATTATATGAGTTGATGCATGCACAGTGTTTAGCATAGATTCTAATGCATTTTAAACCCATTACCATTAACTGTTATTTTTTCCCTTTTGTCCTGAGAGAGTAATACTGTGACATATCTTTTACATTGCTTCCGTGAAGCATCCCATCATGTTTTCTTCTTCTATCCTCTTTGCTGCTGTTGCTTTTGCTGCTGCTGCTGTTGATACTGTGTCTTCTCTTCCTCCTTCTCCTCCCCTTCTCCTCCTCCTCCTCCTTCTTCTTCTTTTCTCCCTCTCATTTTTCAAGAGGAATGAGTACTATCAGGTGTGGTAAAGGAATAAGAGGAAGTGCACTTGTTTGCTCAGGTGCCATAACAAAACACCAGACTGAATGGCTTGAACAACAGAAATTTATTTTGCAGTTCTGGAGGCTAGAAGTCCAAGAACAAGGTGCTGGCAGTTTCGCTTTCTTCTGAGGCCTCTCTTCTTGGCTTGCAGATGGACACCTTCTCACTGTGTCCTCACAGCAATGTGGCCTTTCCTCTGCATACATCCCATGTCTCTTTCTTTTCTTATAAGGACACCAAGCATATTAAATTAGAGCTCACTCACATGTCCTCATTTAACCTTAATTACCTCTTTAAAGACCCTATGTCTAAATACACTCACATTCTAAGGTACTGGGAGTTGGGGCTTCAAGATATGAATTTTGGCGGGGATAAAATTCAGTCTTTAACAGGAAGGAAAAATAATATTTTCCATTCTGTGTGCCTATATATTACTCAAACTAACTTAAGTGGAAAGAATGCCATTTCATAAAAATAACTTTGAATATTGTTAAGTAGATCATTTGTTTCCCTTTGGTCAATGTCATTGTTTCTAATATAAGAAACATATAAAAAGATTGAATGTAATTTCTCTATTGTAAAGAAGTATTCATTTTATATGTTTTAATTTAACCTAGTATTTACTTGGAAAAAGGAGAATGGCATTAGCACATTTAGAACGATATCAAAGATACTGAGATGAATTCCTAAGTACAGAGTACAGATAGTTGCATTTCAATTAAACTTTGTTGATTAGTGAAGAGAAAATGCCGGTGTAAATACATTGCTTAAATATAAAACATCAAAAGGGAATTTTTTATGTACAACAATTGGCAAAGTGTAAACACAGAATGTTGATGTTTTTCATGCTTCTCTTAAAATGCTAGATCAAGTTTGGTGCCAGAGGCAAAGTGCCAGGCTATCGGCTTTGACAAGCTCAGCTGAAGTAAAGCCTGCCTTCCAAAATGGGAAGGGCAAGGAGCCCAGAAAAATACCTCATCCCTGAACCACATGAACACTTTAAACACTTGGCTTTTTCTTAATACATGTCAGCTTTGCAGCAAACCTAGAGAAATTATTTCAATATACAAAGATGCTTCTCCGAATCTTATAAATGTTCTTTGTATTTATTAACACCAGGCATTAAGTCAGTATGAAGTATCTTTCTAACCTGTACTGGGGAAAAAAATCTCCAATCCAACCTTTAGACTCTTCCATTATTTAATGAAAATTAAGATTTGAATGCATAGTTTTCTGTGAATTATACCTTGACTCTATTGAGCATCATATACTAAAGAACATCTAAAAACAAACACAGAGATACCCTAAAGGACAAGGAGAGATCACAGAACATGTAACTCTTGAAGGATGCTTATTAACGTCAAAAGAGAATTTGGCACAAGGCAAATGTAAGAAAGCAAATGTGAAGATGGTATTTTGGGATGGTAGTTTTTTTTTAAAAATTGAATATCCACCAAGAATCTTTTTTTTAAAGTAGAAGGTCTTAATTTGATCAGTTTCCTGTGTAAGTAAAATCATTCTACATTTAGTTTTTAAAAAATTAAGAATAACATCAAATGACATAAGATAAAACTCAGCTGGGAATTAACAGTTTTCTGCAATAAAACTTAATCCTATTCATTTAACTGTACAGAGTTAGGAAATTCAACCAGGTTATACATCCCCTAAATAACTGAATATTGAGAGCTCAATTAGCGAAACAGATCAAGTATTTAGTAGAAGAGTCATCCCCTCATAACCACATTATCTCATTTCTCCACTTTCTTTCACTAAAGCACTGAAGCTTTTCAAAGTAATTGGACTCTCCAAATGAGTAGCAGGAGAAGCCACCTTTACTGACAGGAAGTAATCAGACAAAATGGGATTTCTAGGGTAAAACATTTATCTGCCTCAATCACATCCTTGATGTAGGCAGGCAGCCTTGCAGTTTGTCTCATTGACCCAGCTATTGGGCCAATAAAAAAATGGAGAAGGAGAGTGGGAGGTGAGGAAAGGAGAAGGAGCAGGAAAAGAATAGGAGGAGAGGAGCAGAAGGAAGGGGAGAGAAGCAAGCCCAATAAACTCCAAATGCCCAGAGTGAAATGAAATGTTGAAAGGGACTGAGTCATCCATGGACCTTGTCTTGCACATTATCCAACCTTGCTGATGGTTAATATTTATAGAAATGACATAAGATAACCATGTGTAAATGTTGCCAAAAGGCAAAAACAAAAGGCAAAAGGCAAGGATGGCATGTTAACCCAACCTAGCTAATGATATGCACTCACTCAATGATTTATAATAGATCAGTAACAAACAACACCAGTTCAATTTATTTAACTGTCTGTGCACCTCCGCAGGGAAGGGAAGATTTATAAATTTTGGTAGGCTGATAAATGATTTGTACTTACTTGGAAGGCTGTGTTAAGTTGTGCATGATTATTTCTCCAGCTATTCCAATAGGAGCACCCTGAGCAAGTGGAATGCCTCGAATGTTCTTCCCATCTTCCACATACAAATTCAGGCTAGCTTGAAATCTGGCAAGGATGATAAAGTACATTAGACCCTATGGGAACTACTGTAGCAGTGACTCTGATATACAAAATTTAGAATAGTTACAGGTTCCAAATAAGTTTCCTGAATATCTACTCTCTCACACACACACATTTATATTAGACATTTAAATAACCACATACTTTATTCAGTCAACAAGCATCTATTAAACATCTTCTAGGAGTCAGGGTAAGTACTAGCTGTTAATAATAAATTAATAAAACATGATTCTTGTCTTCAGAGAAGGTGAAGAGAAAGGGAAACAAAATGTATTAAGCATCTGTTATGTACCTAATGTATGTGATCACAACACTGCTATGAAGTTGGTACTATTTTCCCCATTTTACTGATAAAGAAACTATGGTTTGAGGAAACTAAGTGATTGTTTATTACCAACACCCAGTTAAGTAGCAAAGTCAGTATTTCAACCAAGATGATCTCTCAAACTGCAGATTCCAAGCTCTCTCCACTACAGTGCCGATAGTTCAAGCAGGGAAGGTGGGCACATAAACACTTGCCATCAAATGTTAAGTAGTAAAATGAAACTGTGTACATTGTAAAGTAACGGCAAAAAGAAGAATGGTAAATTCTGCATGGGGTGAAGGGAAAGGAAAAAGGTCTGACGAGTCTTTTCCAAATCGACAATATTTGATCATTGTCTTTAAGAACAAACAGGTTCTCTAGTCACTACACTGTGTGCCCCTATTAAACCCTTCACAATCCCCCAAATACACCATACTCTTCACCCTATTTTCTCTTTGTCCATGCCGTGTGCTTTGCCAGAAATACCTCATCCTCTTTGTCTACTTGGTGAGTTCCTAGAATGAAATCTTATGGACGTAGAGAAGTGAAAATTTATAGAAATTTGCTCAATGATTTATTCATTCATTAAGTATTTATGAGTCCCTACTAATATACCAGATACTGAATATTTAGAGATAAGGACCAATAAATCTTGATTTGCTGAAAACCTCGTAGGGGATATAGAAAATTAAAATTATGATTACAATAAAATATTTGCTATGTTAAAGGAAGCACAAGAGGTATGAGAGAACAGCAGAGGGCACCGAAGGAGGCTTCCCAGAGAAGGACACCCTGGTCTGTGTCTCAAAGACTGACTGGTTGTTGATATGTAGGGAAAAAACTAATTAAAACAAAAGAAAATCTAAATTACTGGTGTGTTTTGTATTGTTGGAAAATATCATTAGAGTCTTGGCAGCATTGCAGTAAAAGGTTAATTGTATAATGAACAAAAGAGCTGATTAAATGCCTGAGACCATCAAATGACACACAGTAACAGTCCCATAGTATAATTCACGTCTTCCCTGTGCACTGGCCAGGAGAAATTTGAGAGTAATATGTTCATTGGAGGAAAGACAATTCTGAACCTACGACTCTATCAGACTCAATTTACTAACAATATCGATCTCCTGATATAATCTGCAAATGAAGAGAAATTTAGTTGATTGGCATCAAAGACGAGAAATAATCATGACTACATTGACAAGTGGAATGATAATCCTATTCTTTCCTGAAAGACACATCTATGTGAACAAGTTTTCTAGAACAGCTTAGCCCAGTGAGAGGATATTTGCTCCAGTTTCTGTGATTCTCTCGTTCTCTCCATCTCCCTTCTCTTCATCTTTCCCCTCTCTCCCTCCACTCCCCTGTATATACACACATATATAATATATAAAGCATATTATATACATATTATATGTATTTAGACACACACACATCTTTCCTTCCTGTTCCCTGAATCTTTGCAATGAATAAAGAGGTGGGTGTTGCATTATCTCAAGCCTGGATCTCAGCTGGCAATATCATTGATTTCTTCACTTTCCAATTTTCTCAGCCAGAAATATTAGCATTTACCTTCCAGTTAAAAGGTCCTCTTCAGTATATAGTATATATGTTTTTAAAAGTGCTGAAGACTTTTTTCAATTCAGTAGTAAAAGTTTAGGAAACATTTAGGGGGCACTACCTTGTTCCAGGACTTTTACTTATATTAATTATTTGAATCCACACAACAAGCCTATTATATAGATACTATCATTATCCCAATTTTATAAATAGAACTTGAGCTACAGAGAGGTTAAGTAATTTGCCTAAAGTCACACAGCATTTGAAAAGGAAAAAGAAGTCAGAAAAAGTTAGGCATCATGTTCATTGCCTATCAGAGCACTAAGTTCACTGAAGGGCTGCGTAGGGAGCTTTCCCTTTTTTAAGGGGTTAAAGAAGGTGATCTTATAGAGGAATAAATATGAGTAATACATTAAGAAAATTACAGTATTTTGGAAATATAAACAATTCATATCCCCATGACAATGATTTCCTTTGAATTTTTCTTATCACAATTTAATTTTCGACATTGCTCAGTCTCAAATATCTTCTGGCTCTTACATGTGAATTATAAGAACAAGCCCATAGGGGCCGCCCGGTGGCGCAGCGGTTTAGTCCAGGCTTGGCAGCCCGGGGTTCGCGAGTTCGGATCCCAGGCGCCCGCCGACGCACTGCCTGTCAGCCATGCCGTGGCGGCGTCCCATATAAAGTGGAGGAAGATGGGCACGGATGTTAGCCCAGGGCCAGTCTTCCTCAGCAAAAAGGGGAGGATTAGCAAATGGATGTTAGCTCAGGGCTGGTCTTCCCCACAAAAAAAAAAAAGAACAAGCCTATAACTCACCTATCTTTGCAGCTAAGCATAGCTTAGCTTTGAAGCTTTTCACTTGGATTTAGGTCTTTAATTATTATGATCTTAATTCTATTTTTTAATTTTTTACTAGCAATGAACACTATACTATTTTTCTGGTCAGGCACTTTTCTAAATAAGTGTGCAAATTTATTTGCAAAAAACACCAGTGTGTTACAAGGATACGGTAACAATATTTCAATGAAATTACAAATGATATCTTCAGTTAGTAATGAAATTGCCTCTGTATTCATGTCTATACTAAGAAAGTAAGATATAGATATGAATCAATTACTAAAATTCAAAAAACAGAAGGGAGTGAATAGCACATAAGCGCTAGAAGGACCTTACAGAAATACTTGAATAAAAAAATGCACATTTTGCTTAAAATACCTGGATAATTCCCTCAAATCTTTGTTTTCTTTGCTAGTATAGACCTGCCCCATATTTCTAAGAGCATTTCACATGATTTTTCATGAAACATCAATAACATTCTCACTATTTAAGCTTATTTTTCAGATGTTTAAGGCATAAAAGGTAGAAATGAAAAGACTTGATTTTAGGATTTTGGAAGGAAAAATTAGCTAAGTCCTCTAATTAAACAGTTTAAAGTTTATTTTGCATTGTTATATTTTAATAACAGGACACCTGTTTTTTAATAGAAAAATGGTTAATTATCATCTAGACATTAAGCAAGTACAGAATTTAAAACCTGGGAGAATTTCCATATGTACCTGAATCCAAATAAAGTGCTGGTATATTTTTCCTTATAATTTTAGCTCTGAAGCGTATTATATACGCCCCAACATCTTCTCCAGGAGCACTTAGGCCCACGTTCCTACTGATGTTCTCCAGAAATGCAAACTAAGATGCGAGTTGGCAGCTTCCTGGAAAGATGAAAGAGGCTTTGGAGCCCACGCTGCGCACCTGGCCAGATTCCAGGTGAGTGGTTTCTTCCTGACATGAGGCTGAATCAGCCAGGAATAGCCTCAAGGCAAAATGAATGGCAAATAAGTAAAATGCAGTACAATGACAGAAGATTAAGGGGAGACATAATATTTGATCTCTAATTGTATACCAAAGACTTCTTAATTATGTAAATCTAATCCTTTGATTGCATTTGCTTCATTTATGTTCAGAAGTGGTCCAAGAGAATTAGAAATGTGTGCTACACAGCAAAACTCAACTTTCCTCCCAGAGTGAAATGACATTCATTCTAAGAAGCAAACATAAAAATGGTTTATAGGAGTAGGCCCATGGTGCCAGCAAAGACTGTGTCTTCATTTCCCAAAATAGCTGTTAAAAATCATCATCATGTTAACAGTTGGAGTTCTCCAGAGAAACAGAATCCATTCATTCATTCATCCATTCATTCATTATAAGGAACTGGCTCATGTAATTGTGGAGGCTGACAAATCCCAAGATCTGCAATCAGCAAGTTGGAGGCCCAGAAGAGCCAATGGTGTAGTTCCAGTCCACAGGCCTACAGATCTGAGACCCAGGAAAACCCACTATTTCAGTCCAAGTCCCCAAGGCAGGAAAAAAAAATAATGTTCCAGCTTAAGGCAGTCAGGCAGGAGGAAATTCCTTCTTATCTGAAGGAATATCAGACTCTTTGTTCTATTCAGCCCTTCAATTCATTGGACAAGGCCCACTCACATTAGGGAGAGCAATCTGCTTTACTGGTCTACTGATTCAAATGTTAATCTCATCCAAAAATACCCTCATAGTCATGCCCAGAATAATGTCTGACCAAATGTCTGGGCACTCCATGGCTCAGTCAAGTTGAAACATAAAATTAACCATTACAGCATGGTAAGAAACAGGAAGAAAAATAAGATGGCATCTCATCTATTCAAATCTTTTTTTTTAATTTCTGAAAGCCGAGCCACCAGCATATGAAAGGACTTGTCCAAGGCCATAAAGATCATTCATATTGAAGCTGGAATTAGATCACAGATGCCTTGACTCACATGATTATGTAAATCACATCATACTAGTTTTCAGGAAAAGTGTATTTGAAACTTGAAAATGTTATCTTTTTCTGTTCTTTTTTCTCTTTCTTTTTTGATTTGTCCTCATTAAACACAGGAATACTTTCTCTAGCAATTTCAAACAATTTTAATCTGCTCTCTAAATTCACACTGGCCACCTTTTAAAACTCAGGAAACAAAAACTATTGGCAAGCCATCTCATTAGACTGCTCCCCAAAATTGCCTCTCACTAAAAAAGATAAAGTGCATTCTGACACTGAAAATAATAGATGTTTAAGTTTAGGCTGAGGTGGTATGTTATTCCAAAGAGTGCAAGTACCTCACAGGAGACAGAAAACCAATTTCAAAATTTGTCTTTTAGAGACAAAAAACAAACGATGCAAATCCACCTGAACAAATGGCTCTACTCACGCCCCGATCCTTTTTCTTTCCCGAATGATGGCAGTAAACTGTCTTACGACCTGCAATGTAGGCCTTGGCCAAGCCAACTTGAAGGAAAAGCCCATGACTCAGACTGCACATGCTGCTTAGAAATGTTGTCCTCAGGTTTTCATTCTTCTCCTTTCTGCTGTCTACAGAGACCATAATCAGATTCTAAAACTGCCACAAAAATGGCCGGCAGACCTATAAGATCCTGTGCAACCTGGACCCAGGATTTGTTGCCTCTTTCTATTTGCCACAACTAGCAATGGTGACAGCAGATATAAATAGAAAAGAGTAAGCACATCTCTAACACAATAACCCCCAGCCCGATAATGCCCTCCTGTTCCCCCAGGCCTAGTCCTCCACCGGTTCCTGTGTCAGCATTCCTTCTGCACTTACTGCATGGAAGCATGAAAGGTATCAGATCTGAGGTTGAAATAAAACACAATAGGATGCTCAGAAAAGGAAGGATTATCTTTTGCTATTGTTTGTATTTTTTGAGGAATCAGAAGAAGCCACAGCCCTATTCCTTACCTGGACTTAAAAAACATTTTCAACAAAACCCCCTTCACAAGGCCCAGGAGGCTCTTCATCTGGTCAGCATTGTCTCCAGCCCCATCTCCTAAGAATCCCACTGTCCCCTTCTCCATTCCCACAACACTGGCCTCTCTTCTTCCCACCTCAAGGACTCTCTACTTGTTGTTCCTTCTGCCTGGAATATCTGTCCCTCCACTCTGTAGCAGGATGATATATTTTAAAATATTCCCTGATGGTATTTTTCCTTGTCTGTAATTTGAATTTTTCTCTGCAGCTCTTCTGCTATTAAGACAGATATGACATTAGTACTTATTTCTGTAGGTGAGTGAAGGGCAAATACCATCTTGGGAATCAGAAGGATTCAGAAAATCCCCACCTGACAGAAAGAGAAAATGAAAAGAGAAGTCTGAAGGGAAGAGGGAAAACTTCCCTACACAACCCTCCAAGGAAGTCCCAGAGTAAATGGGGAGGACGGTGGGGGGAGAACTTGTAACTATAAAAATATCCAAATGGCTCAGTAGAATTCCAGAATAAGGGCCTTATTGCTTGCACACCCAGACACAGTCTCCAAAGACTGCATGCCTTTCAGAGGAGCCCTGAGGTTGTCATGGGGCCGTGTGAATATGGTGCCTGAGTGATAAGAACAGGGATGACTGAGGGAAGGGGCTGGGTGAATGGGCCTGAAATAGTTCCCTGTTTCCTCTCAGCCTATGCATGGCATTTAGGGGATCTAGAAATTCCTGTGTGTCCTCCTGGTGGATTCAGAAGATAGCTGAAGTTATAAGTCCAGGAGAGTCATGATCCTCTAGTAGAAGGATACAGGGTCAACTTTCCAAACCAGGAATCAAAAGGGAGATCTCTGCAAATCTGCAGCACCTGTGTGTGTGCGGGGCGGGGGGGGGGGGGGGAGGTTGGTGAGTAGACACAAAAGAGAGATGGTGCCAATCTATCCAGGAGAAATTCCCATGGACTGCCTGTGCTGAGAAAGGAGACTACAGGTTACACCAGCCACAGATAGGTTAGCAGCAAAGGCAGCAAGGACAGAGAATAACACCCAAAGAGCTGGCAAGAGGAGCTACACCTCAACCAGAGGTCAGACGGAGCCAGTGAGCCCCACTTCCCAGCACCACAATGTTCTATAAGCTTCTTTCTGGTTCTGAATGCTGGTGGGAGGCACGGCTACAGTGGTGGTAGAAGTGGTGGTGAGAAACCGGCCAGAAAGCAGAGGGAGGAATGTAAAAAGGACAGAGGGAAAAGGTGCTAAGAAACTGAGCACTGATTCAAAGGAGAGTGAATTCACCAAAGAGGGACTAAGTTTTATACTTTGAGAGACTCAGAGATGTTCAATGGCAAGATCAAGGATTTTTCTCCACTGTTGATAACAGTGGCCAAAACACAAGTCAAAATCAGCTAGAGGGGCCAGCCCACAGGCGCAGCAGTTTAGTTTGCGCTTGGCAGCCCAGGGTTCGTGGGTTCGGATCCCGGGCGCCGCCAACGCACTGCTTGTCAGCCACGGCATCCCATATAAAGTAGAGGAAGATGGGCACGGATGTTAGCCTGGGGCCAGTCTTCCTCAGCAAAAAGAGGAGGACTAGCAACGGATGTTAGCTCAGGGCTGGTCTTCCTCACCAAAAAAAAAAAAAATAGAGATAATAAAGTAAACCTATTTGGCAAATGAGTCTTCATGTGTAAATTTCTCCCTAATTCTTACTGATGCCCCTGTCCAAGTTTCTTAAAAATCTATATGGAACATTAACTTGCACATAGGCTCTTTACAAAACCTACACTTGGAACCAAGTTATCTTCGGAACAATGATATCAGCCAGTTTGAGAAATAAGCAGAGACAGGTACAATCTATGTAAAGATGAAAAGGAAAGAAGGAAGGAAGGAAGGGTGAACGGAGGGATGGAGGGAGGGAGACAGGGAGGGAAGAGGAAAGAATGGAGGGAAGAAGAGGTATAGGATAGAGGGAGGAGACAGAGAAGAAAGGATGGAGGTAGAAAGGAAGAGGTTGGGAAGATGGAAGGAAAGGAAAATGGAGGGGAAAGGGGATAAAAAGAAGAGGAAAAAGGAGGAGGAGGGGGAGGGGAAGGAGGAGAGAGGGAAGGAAAGAAGGAAGAAGGGAGGAAGAAGGATCTTTTGGACTTTTGCTTCTGTAAGAACTGGATCTCTTTTCAGAGAAGACTCATCCTTCAGCTCACAGTTAAATTATCGCTTCCCTGATCTCTTCCACTGGATAAATGCCCCTCATATATGTTCTCATGGCACCATTTACTCACAGCAATTACTTCAGTTCCAATTTCACACTTATTTGTGTGATTATTTGAGTAATTTCTAGCTCCTTTTTCTGCAGGCAGCGACGAAGGTGTCTTGGGCTCACCATTTTAATGGCAGTGTCTAGATCAATATCTGAAATATAGTAGGCATTTAATAAATATTTATTCAAAGAATAATTGATGGAATTAATATGTTTCATTTGATTGCATTTTTCCCTTTCCACTCAATGATCCTTTTCTTACTATTCCTTCATTTAAAAGGTTTTACAGTGGGCCTATCTTAGTGAGTTTATGAAGTAGAATGCAAGTGATCACTTTGTATTTTTCTAAATGTTTATTGAAAATTTGCCAGGAATTCATGTTCAGTTTACAAATGTGTAACTGTTAAGAGTTTAAACAACACAACAATCCAATTACAAATAAAAGAAAAATGTATAAATTTGGATTTGAGAAGGAAGACAGTCCAACACCCAAAGAACTAATGTGGAGAAGCTGCTAACAGTGCCCTTAATATTCATCCTCGGCTTTACCCTCAGAATATTATGTTTAGCTCAACATTTGACTGTGCAGAATACACACTAAATTTCCCATTAGCGTTTGCAGGAATATTAGACCTTTGATTAAGGTCTGCCACTGAGATATGAGAGGAAGTGGATTGTGTAATTTCTGGATTATATCCTTAAAGGAAGGGGCATGTCCTTTCCCCCTGCTTTCTTTCATCCTGATGCTTGGAACATAATCATGGTGGTGAGCCATATTGGATAGTACAGATGATGGCAGCATCCTAGCAGAGCATCAAAATGAAGGAGTAAATGAAAACAAGATATCAAAAAGATGTCTGCACTCCCATGTTTATTGCAGTATTATTCACAATAGACAAGATATGGAAGCAACATAATTGTCCATCAATGGATAAAATTTATCCATGATAAAGAAGATGTGGTACATATACACAACGGAATATTATTCAGCCATGAGAAAGAAGGAAATCCTGCCATTTGCAATACATGGATGAGCACTGAGAGCATTATGCAAAGTGAGATAAGTCAGACAGAGAAAGATAAATACTGTATGATACCACTTAGCTGAAAAAGCTAAAATCTAAATCTAAAAAAGCCAAACTCATGAAAATAGAGAGTAGAATGGTAGTTACTAGGGGCTGAGGGGGCAGAGGTGGAATTGGGGAGATGCTGGTCAAAGGGTACAAACTTGCAGTTAGAAGATGAATAAGTTCTGGAGATCTAATACACAGCATTGTGATAGTCAACAATACTGTATTATATACTTCAAAGTTGCTAAGAGACTAGATCATAAACATTCTCACCACAAAAAGAAATGATAATTATGTGACAGGATGGAAGTGTTAGCTAATGCTATGGTGGTAATCATATTGCAATATACATGTATCAAATCAAAATGTTGCACACTTTAAACTTACTATGTTATGTCAATTATATCTCAAATAAAAAAAACTAAAGATGGAAGGACTGTAGGTATCTGCAACAGGGCTGCCATATCAACTGTCAACCACCTATCTAAAAACTGTTACGTGTCTGAGAAAATGAACTTCTTGAACTTTTCTCAATTTAAACACTGATTTCTGAGTTTCTGTTACATGCAGCTGAACTTATATCTTAAAACCAACACAATAGTGTTGACCTTTGATTTACTTTTTTGACTAATCAAGAGTGTAGTCAATGTCAACAGGCATTCATGGGAGTATTATGTGTGTGAATTACATCAGTCTTGGATGTTGCAATGGAAAACAAGATGGAGGGATTTAAATATGATGTCTGAGTCTGGACTCACTGAAAGCATCTGGGTATTATTCTACTATTTTCTCACATTAGCAAAGCCAGATCATTTTGGGGAGTTTTATATTTTTTCTAGATATTATATAATTCTTTAGAAGAGGAACACAAAAAAATTTAACAGTCCATTAGCTCTCTCTTACTTTCTCTAAGTTGTTGGCCATTTCCTTTCTTGTAACAATTATTATCACTATTGATTAAGACATAGAGTTCTTATTAAGTTTAAAATGTTAAAATTATGCACTTTCAATTATATTATCATCATTTAACAGATTTTTTTTTAATTGAGATACTAAGACACTAAATAATATGTAAGCTTATCCCTTAGAAAGTTTCAAATACACTCAAAACACAGGACTCTTGGATCCTGGTTCCTAGATCCTGGGTTTTCCTTACTCCAAAAAACACCTTAAAAGATTTTTTTATATATATTTGAAGCAATTTGTATGAGCCTCAATTCAGTTTGAGCATTTTTTTACATATTACTAGTCATTGTTGGATATGCCTTCTACATTTATTAGACATGATTTTTTTACTTTATATGTTTATCATGATGCTCACTATAGATATATAACCTATATATTTAAGTGACTTAAATTTTCCCTATCTTTGACTTTCTCTGACCCCTAGAAATTTTCGAGCTTAAAAGTAATGGGGGACTGGGGCCAGCCCGGTGGCATAGCAGTTAAGTTTGCACACTCCACTTTGGCGGCCCAGGGTTTGCAGGTTGGGATCTCAGGCATGGACCAACGCACTGCTTGCCAAGCCATGCTGTGGAGGCATCCCATATAACACAGAGGAAGATGGGCACAGATGCTAGCCCAGGGCCAATCTTCCTCAACAAAAAGAGGAGGATTGGCAACAGATGTTAACTCAGGGCTACTCTTCCTCAAAAAAAAAAGTAATGGAGGACATCACAAATAAAATTATAGATATAATTATCTACATTGAAAGTATAAAATTTATTTTATTCATTAACATATAAAATGCAAGCAAAAAATTGAGGAAAATATCCTTGTTTTATATTTACATTAAAAATATTCTCATTCAAATAGCAGGAAATGTGACAATATCCATAATAGATAAATAGCTCATAAAATCAATTTTAAAAAACCAAGACCCCCAGAGGATAAGTAGGCAAAAGAATGAACAGATGCCTTATAAAACAGGACATCAGGTTGTGAAAAAAATATTTATTCAACATAGTAGGAACTTCTGGTTCTTGCCCATATGGCAACTTAACATGGGGCTTCTGGCTTCCTCTGTAAAATTAACCCTGGAAAACTATAGAAGTGAGATGAAAAAATGTATTTCAGAAACTAATCTTTCCATAGCAATACTAAAGCTGATTTAAATGATGTGTTAAGGGAAGGTGGTTGCCTGAAGCTTGGTTCAGAGGACATCTGGAGGAGCAGTGAGAAGATATGTTAGAATAACACTCTAAATACTGCATTGACTTCTCTGTGTGTTTGAGACAATCATTTCCTATGTCTTCACCATAAAAATCAGTGGCAACCTTTCAGATGCCAGTATAGATATTCCAAGGGACTACCAAGAGACTGCAAAAGCCCCATTGGGGTGAATAGTCTATAGAAATAGGTGCCATTGAGCAGCTGCCCCCAGACATTCACTGTTACCTTCCTCCTTATTCAATCCCCCAGGGCTGGTGAGTTGCAACCTAGGGAGGCAGCCTCCTAATGCTGTTTCTCCTTAAGGCTTTATAGGAGGCAGAACAGAGATGATATGTAGGAGGAAAATGGAGTAATCAAGACTGGGTCTGTTATGTCTGAGGCTCTTTGCACTGGGGTTCATTCCCTCCATCCCCCTTAAGTTCACCAGACCAGCAAACACAGGAAGCTGGTCTTCAACCCCTTCTCAACTTACATGACTAAACAGTGTAGCTCATCCCCCATGGGACAATGTGTTCACAGGTCAAAATAAGAAGTATAAGTATCTCAATGAAATTTTTAAAAACTAGATAAAATATGTCAACTGAATTTGTTCAAAAAACTAGGTCAAAATTTTAAAATAAGCTTTAATATGTATTAAAGAGCTAAAGAAAAGAGTCAACCAAATTAAAATAAAAGACCATGGATTGAAAAGGCTCACAGAGTGAGAGAGAATGGAATATCCTGCAAAGACATATAGTAAATCTGACTATTGTTACCGCACAAAGGGCACGATCTGCTCACCATAAGACAAGAGCCAATCATCAAGAGGCAAGATGGTGGATAAGAAAGGGCATTTATTACAGCTTGCTAGCAAGAGGGAAGATGGCTGACTCATATCCAAAAGAACCATTTTAAGGAGCACAAAATCTTACAGCAGTTATATAGGCTGGTGGGTTACAGGGGAGGGGGTTAGGAATGTTGACCCCTGGGTGTTACAGACTGGGAGTCACCACACCGGATCTTTCAGTTTTCATTGATGCTGGCTGTCAGCATAGACTCTCTGTTCAGGGTTCATCATATTCCTAAGAATCTCAAAAGAACAAAGTTACTATCTTTTCGCAGCTGGGAAATACAAGCACAAGTAGGGGTCATAAAATCTACAGAGCAGTTAGATCTCCTCGAGGGTGCAAATCCAGCTGGGTTAGTTAGTTAGAGGTCATTCAAAGTTACAATAGGTTTCCTTTCCACAATATGGCTTCCCTTATGTCAACCTTGTGTATCACTAGCACAGTCAATGAGACAACTCTAAATGCTTCCAATATAAAAGAGCAGATGTTTTACAAAGAAACAAGATTGAGCTTGCCATCAGACTTCTTAACCACCATCTCTGGAAGCAAAAATACAATTGAGAAAAATATTTTTAAATATTAAAAGAACTTTAAACCTACAATTTTATATCTGGCATATTGTCATTTAAAATGTAAGAGTTAAAAATATATATATAAGAGCAAAATAAAAATAAGTTTAGGTATATGACCTCAGAAGATTTACCACCAAAAGCCCACACTGAAAATATTTTTGCAGGAAGTAGTCAAATAAAAGAGAAACAAATCTAGGAGATGCTGCAAGAGATGTGGAATTTAGGGCTTATCAATACCTTGGTAAATTGATTGCTATGTTTTTAAAGCTAAGATCAAAGAACAGGAAAAGAGATAAATAAAGAATAACCCCCAAATTGATTGTGATAGAGCTGGAGAATAATTGGAAAAATAATAATCTTCTAAAAACTCCAACACATATGAATTAGGCAATTAAAAATAAACACATGCATACAAAAAGCTAGCAAGAATATTACAAGATGCTAAAAATCATTGATATTCAGAGAAATGCAAATTAAATAAATGAGACAATACGTATCTTAGCCTAGCAAAATTAGAACACCAAGTGTCGATGAGGATGTGGGTATATAGAAAACTTATTGTACTGCTTGTAAAACAAATCCTATGGTACTATTTAGTCAAATTAACTACTGCATACACACACAACACTCAGAAATTCCAGGAAAATTTTCACAAAGGTCCATATGGGAATATGTACAAGGGTATCCTATGTGCCGTTTATTTACAATAGTGGAAAATTGAAGGCACCCTGGAAATCTATCACAGGGAAAGAGGAATGGGCAAAATGTGGCACACCATTGAGAATTTTGCAGCAGTTAGAGCAAAAGATTCCCTATACAAATAATAACACAGATAGATCTTAGAAATTAATGTTTAATGGGGGAAAAAAGAAAATAGAGATATATAGATGAGATACATAACACAGTTAACATAAACTAAAATACATATACACAAAACAATATTTTGCAAGGAAATTTTTGAGCCAAAGGATATACATGAAACATAATAAAATGGTTACATACTAGGAGAATGGGAGTGAGGTATGGAGACACATAGGTCGATACATATAAAGATGATGGATGGAGGGATGGAGGGATCGCGGAATGGAGGGTTGGGGGGATGGATGGATGGATAGATAGAGATAGGTAAGAGACAGATAGACGGATGGTGGGTGGCTGGATGAACAGATAGCAAAGTCTTGCACATATGCATAATAAAAATGTGCCATGATCCAAGAAGTACAACTAACTCAAAAACTTGCACGAGCATTCCAAGATAAAAGAGTTCACTGTCACTAATAATTAAGGAAAGGCAAAGGAAAATAAGATACCATTTCCTTCTGCTTTTTAATTTGTTAAGAATAATAGCAAGTTGACTTGCTATTATTATATATATTATATATATTATATATGCTATATATTATAGCAAGAGTATAATGTAACTTTACTTATAAATACTGCTGGTAGAAGTATAAATTGATATAAACTTTTGAGGGAAAATTTCGCAATATGGAACAACAGCATTAGAAATTATTGTGATCTATAATATAGTAATTCTTAAAATCTATCCTTAGAAAATTATCAGAAATTAAGAAAGTTTTATGCACAAAGGTGTTAATCCTAGAAATATTTATAAAATTAAAAATTTTCAAATAATCTAAATGTCTAATTAAAGTTTGGTATGATTGTCTCCTAAATGGTACCAGGGCAATAAGGAGAAATTTCTGCTTCCATTCATGGGACAAGAAATGCCCAAGAGCTGGGAGGATGTTTGTGCCAGAAGGCAAGGAAGACATCCAATATAAACAAGGTCATGTTAAAGGGATACAGGAACTAACCTAAAGGGACTCCCACTGACCAAAGATGAGCAACTGGGTTATCAAAAAGAATACAAACTCTAGTACGAAAATGCATTCATTCACACTGAAATTAGAAAAGCTAAACACCTCTTTAGTCACCAATGGAGATTGTTCAGGCATCAATTCATTATCAGGAAAAGTGAGAAATGAAGGGAAAGAATCGGACTTCATCTGTACAAACTATCTTTTGGAGAAACCAAATTGTTAATGAAGGAAAGTTCTTTGTGGACAACAAATGCAGAAGGGAAGACAGAATTAGAAAATTAACATTTTTGCAAGCCCTAATGAAGTTATAGGTTTAGTCAATACTCATCAATGAATGTTAAAATGATTAAAAGAAAGATTGAGGGGAGTTCTATTGGGCTGACAACACTTGATATATCTTAATGTCACTAAATGTGGGCAACTGGATGGTATGGGCCTCTGATGCAATGCAACAAGGAGGACACAGAACAAACTATGACATATTCTTGACAAAAAGAAATTGAACCTGACTTGCATCAAGGTAACTGTTAGTTTACAGGAAATATAGAGGTGAGAGAAGAAGTCAGTCAGTCAAATCAAGAATGTGGGACCCACTACAGGACAAATAACCTGGTCTCTTTCCAAATAAATAACATAAGAAGTGGGGGGCTGGAAGCTTGTTAGAAATTAAATGAGATTTAACAAACATGATAACCAAATGCAGTGATTGGCTTCTATTTAAACAAGCCAACTGTAAAAAAGATATTCATTGAGACATTTGGGGATATTTGAATATAAACTGAGTATTGGATGAATTAAGGAATTATTGCTACTTTTTTTAGATGTGATGTCATTTTAATTATAAAAAAAACATTTATCAAAGATACATTGGGAAATATTTACAAGTGAAATTATGCCTGGAATTTAAAATATACCAGTTTAAAAAGGAAATACTCCGCTTTAAAAAAATACCATTGGGATCAATGAAGCAAGATTGTCTAAATGTGGTTAATTGCAAAAACTTGGGAATTCATTATAGTATTTTGCTTCCATTTCTACATATGATTGAAAATGTCCATCAAAAGTTTTAAAAATAATAAAATTAAAAGTAATACATTAAGGGGCCGCCCGGTGGCGCAGCGGTTTAGTCTGCGCTTGGCAGCCTGGGGTTTGCGAGTTCGGATCCCAGGTGCCCGCCGACGCACTGCTTGTCAGCAACGCCGTGGCGGCGTCCCATATAAAGTGGAGGAAGATGGGCACGGATGTTAGCCCAGGGCCAGTCTTCCTCAGCAAAAAGGGGAGGAGTGGCAACAGATGTTAGCTCAGGGCTGGTCTTCCCCACACAAAAAAAATAATAATAATAATACATTAATTTGATAACCTCATATGCTATCCAAAAATGGTATTTTATCAACTCTCTAATAATATAATGAAATGCCTTTTCTATAATGATATGCCTTTAAAAAGGCAGAAAACAAAATTTTAGTATATTCTCATGTATATAACAAATAAATTCACATAGTAAAAAAGAAGGCCTAGAAAGAAAAATATTCTGCCTTTGATTAGTAGGATAATGAGTAATATTTTTTACCTTACTATATACTTTTCTGTAGTTTCCAAATTTCAAAATTTCTAACTTTTATCATTAGAAAATACTTCTAAGAATATATCCTCTTCCTTTCTTTTTCTCATTTGGATGGATGAAGATTGTCCAATCAAGATTTTATATTTAGAATTTTCTATCCCTCAGGAGCCATATACTTTTTAAAAATCCTCACCATGGCAAAATACCTATGTTCCTTTGGTCTTTTTGGAATAGAATTTTCTGAAGTCTCAACAGTAAGGTAAAATATCTTTAAATAATCCTTTACTCAGTGTATTGAGCTTCAAAATCGTCTGCTCATTTCCTCCCCAGATTTTCACGACTTCATGTAGCACACCAGCTTCCACAGAGCTCCAGAAACACAATGTCTGTACACCAATACCTGAGATGGCAAAATTACAATAATTTGTTTTTAGTCAACAGTCATCTTTTGAGTCCCAGCTATATAATTAATATACAATAACGACTAAAATGTTATGTCAAGATAATGAACAAGACGTCTGATAGAAATCTATTTCTAATTAAATCTCCTTCATCAAGAAACCATGTAAATTAGAACTTAAAACATATCTCAGGAGTGAGCACATTTATTTAGTTGTCTGAAGATTTTTTCAGCACTGTTGGAACAGCAATATAACCTCTCCCAAAGTAAGTTTCTTCTCAACTTGTCTTCCCTCAACTCTTTGAAGAATAGCAAGGAAATCCATCTGTTTTCACTTCCTGAACTAAAAATCACACATGATATTTTAAGTTTGGTACCATGAGCTATTCTCCTGAATGGGTAAAATTAGGAAATATTATCAGAAAGACTGTCCATTAGACTTCATCACCTACTGTAAGACTACCACCATCTCTCACCTGCACAACTGACAGAGGTTCCTAATCAATCATCTGGCATTCACCCTTGCCCAGTCCATTCTCCAGAGGAAAGATAAAATAAAAAGCAAATGTGATCATGTCACTCTCCTTAAAACCGTTAATCCCCCACTGCATTTAGGGCAAAGCCTCACATTCCAAATCTGACCTACAAGGCCCTGCTAGACCTGGCCCCTGAATGCTGTTTCCCCCGCTTGATTTCCTATCACTCTTGCTTTTGCACTGTAAACTGCCTGATAGTTCTTAGCTCTTCCCAAGCGCCAAGCTCCACTGTGTTTGGAATCCACCCCCTCCCCAACCCCTATTTCTAGCCCTTCTTCATCTGGCTAACCTACTTACATTTCATGCCTAAGATTAAATATCACTTCTTCAGAAACCTCAGGAAAGCCTTCGCCCAACTCTTCTTGGTTCTCATTTTGTGTTCTCATAGCTCCATATTTCTCTTTCATAAGTGATTTTTAAAACTATCCTTAAATAATTGCATAAGTGCTTATTTAAGGTCTGCCCCACCCCCACTCTATAAATGTAAATTCCTGAACTTGATCAACTATATATCCCCAGTGTCCTGATGATGGTCAATAAATAGTCAAAATGCTTCTATCTTTGCTTATGTTTCTGTGAAGTGGATTGCTTTGCAGATGAAATATGCAATCTTTATTGTGAGAACAACTATGAAGGTAATGAAGTTTATTAGGGAGAGGCTTGGGGCAATGGTGTTAAGAGGGTAAAGGCCACATCAGAGTGATGCTTAGACATCACCCCCTGCACTTAGATGCTGCTGAGTTAAATTTACAGACTCACACTTTTTCAGCATCTCCACAGACTGGTGCCCATGTGTATATATGTCCCCCTCTGCCCACCCTTTCTTCAGAGGAACTCAACTAGCCAGTGAACACTTCTCACCCACAAATCTTTTAATACTCCACAACGAATTCAGATTTGTTTTAGAAACATTGTTGGTGAGTAGATTGTAGTGGGTGTGTGAAAATTCATAGTAGAAAGTTATTTATATTAGTCAAAACATACTTATATGTATGTTTCTAAACTACCCAAGATTAAAGAGAAAGGCATTAGCCAAAATATTAAGTGTAAGTTGATGATTATGATAAAAATTTTATTTAATAACAATATTCTAAGGAGAAAAATGAGCTTAGGAGAGAGTGAGGGATAGAAGTGCCTAGAATAATGAGAAAGTAATAAGGTGGGCCCCTAAGTCAGAGAGAAAAAAACAAAAAAGGTTCTTGTTTTGGGGTTGGTTTGAACAGCTGAGTCTCAAAATTTAAGCTGCTGGCTTTTATTTCATATGTCAAATGATGTTCTTTTAGGGGTCTGTTAGGGTGTTATGAGACCCAGTTTCCAATGAGGGGGGTTCCCCACACCAATACCAACAAGCAATGCTCCAGACACCAGCTGGGTGTCCTATAATTCAAGTGAATTCTGACACTATCTACCTGGAGGTAGGCTCAGATCCCACAGGTTAAGCATTTAGTCCCACAAAACTGCCCCCCTCCCACTTCAGACACCAGTTGCAAGTCCAGGTTGTTAACTGTACTTCTGACAGACTTGCTATAAATCAGAGGTTCCCAGCAACCCCTCCTCAGGTTTGATTAATTTGCTAGAGTGGTTCACAGAATTCAGAGAAACATTTTACTTACTAGATCACCAGTTTATCATAAAAGGATATAACACTTTCCCCACATCTCCACATATTCACCAGCCTCAGAGCTCTCTGAACCCTGCCCTTTTGGGTTTTTATGCAGGCTTCACTACATAGGCCTGACTGATTAAATCATTGACCATCAGCAATTGAACACAATCTCCACTCCTTCTCCCCTCCCCAAAGGTCAGGGGGGTGGGACTAAAATTTCCAACCCTCTAATCCTATGGTTGGTTCTACTGGCAACCAGTCCCCATCCTTAGGTATGTGCCAAAAGTCACCTCATTCACATAACAAAAGACCTTTATTGCCCTCCTCACTTAGGAAATTCTGAAGGTTCTAGGAGCCATGTACCTAATATATATTTCTTATTAAAAAAAGGATAAAGACCAAATATATATTTCTTATTAAAAAATCACAATATCACAGGAGGTATAAAAACCTTAAGCAAACCAACTCAGTGAGATCACTTCATGAGACACTTTTACCTTAAAAATTGCCTCCTCACCTCTCAGAATTGTTCTATAATTTTTTTTGTAGTTTCTACATCCTTTGAACCAAGGATTAAGAAACACACACACACACACACACATCTTGCCCTCTCTCTCCTCTATTTTTATTATCTTTCTCTATTAAAAAGAGGAATGAGCGTGGGGGATACTACAGGGCTTAAGAATGTTTTCAAGAAGGCTCAATCGTCATCCCTAAGTAGTATAGAAGCAAAGTGTCATTTACAAAGGAAATTGCGTGCCCTATTTAAGATTATGGATTTTGAGTTCAAATCCAGCTCAGGAAGAACAGAGAATATCTTTAAGTCAAAAAAGATGGGCAACCCAAGAGATTCATATAACCTTGCTTATATGTACGTTGCTTAAAAGAATTTGGGATGTTTTGTTTTTCGTCTGTAGTTTAGTTTTATTTGGTGCGACATTGTGCAACATGGTTTGCTTTGATTATTTTTAATAAAGGAAGTTTTACTCTTTATCCTGGGAATGGTCACTCAAGGAGTTCATATACTTATACAAATCTACTATCTTCAACTCTTTACCCAGAAATTATCGATAAGGCAAAATAAAGTCAATTTGTGGGACCCATATAGCTTTTAGAATTAAAAAGTATGTAAAGCCTAATTCCTACTCTCTGAAATTTGAAACCAGGGAAATTTTTTCAGGGTATATTAGATAACCTTGATCAGAGTCTGGTATCAGGGTATGGTTATAGGACCCCTAAAATACTATGACCATCTAGGCTGGTGACATTGGTTTCATACTAAGAGTGCATGGGGGAGAGTTGATTTCTGAACAGTGTGTTTCTAATGCTGGAAGACCTTCAGGGTCCAGCCAACCTGGTTGGGTGATGTGGAAAAATGGCTGAGCAGGGTAGGTAAACTAAAGAACTGGGGTCCTGGGAGGCCTAGTGTATAGACCCTTTAGCAGTGCTTAGCACTTTGGCGGGGGGGGGGGTGGGGAGCAGGTCAGGTTGAAGGGGTGGAGTTCAATCTTCCTCCCTAGAAGAACCACAGCTGCCTGCAGAGTTGGGCCTAGGCCACAGGGGACAAGTGTCCACGGGACCATATCAACTCAGCATCAACAGTCATACCATGATTGATTTCCCAGGTTCCTTGGACAATTTGGCAAAGAAGAGTGTGGTCCTGCCAGTATGAAGGTCGGGGTTCAACAAAGTATTTGTGACAATAAGAGGAGTGACTGTATTTGTACTGTAAGTTTGAAAAGCAGGCCATATTGGTCATAAACATAATTTAGACTATTCAGGAGGCTTCAGTATTATTCCTTGAACACTACTGAGACTCTTGTGACTTTAATTATTGGCTTTGGCAACTACTGGGACATTGATCCTATACATGATTGCATAATTTATAAGATAACATACCAACTGATTCAAATGAGTCAATATTGGTAAAGACTTGAAATGTGCCAGACACATAGTAAGTCCTATATAAGTGTTTGCTATTATTTGCTACATTTGTTTTTTCATGCCATTATGGGTTTGAAGAAAACTGCCCGCAATGCTCAATTAAGTCTTTGATGTGTTTTAAAATAGAATGTCATAGAGACCCATCAATTGTACTCAATTTGCATGTGCTGGTGAATATTTTTACCAGTGATATAAGTGGAATTGAGTGTGATATATATTCTGATACATTAGCACCACTTAATAAAATTTCATTTCATGAATTATTTGATAACAGGCATTGAAATAAGTACAAAAGATTTTTAAATGATTATCTAGGCTATCTATGCTTTTAAAATACACAAAAAATGTGTTAGAGGGGTGAGAGGCTAGTTTCTTACAAATTTTGAATAACTTAAACCAGAAAGATAAAATCATCTCTAGACGATTGTATGTATAAACCACCTGTGAGTATCCCAAATGGATGTAATATTCTGGTACTGGATGAAAGCTTTCACCATTTACTGAAATCCTAGAATGTCATACACAGACTTAGTTTTTAAATGTATTTCCATTGACAGAAGACAATTATTTCTTAACATTTTTTGAATGTTTGATAATCCAAAATTTTAAATAAGGCCTGGTCTAGTTATTTTAAAATGCTACTTCAACCCAAGAAAAGAAAATAATCCTGGGGTATTAGAGATTCCTGTAGTCATACACACAAGAAGAAATGTTCAGTAACCAATATGATTAAAAATATTTTTATTTTTATTAACTAAAAACATTTTTGCTATTGTCATAGCTTGTCATCTGTATAAATTTGTAAGTGTGATCTTAAAATTTAGTTCACACACAGGTGATATCTAAATAATAACTGGTAAGATATATTCGAAAATAAAGAAATAGTCCCACTAATATAAAATGAAATTTATCTTCCTTCCCAGAAAATACGAATTTCCAGCAAGGAGAAGAATATCACAGAAACCAATAAACAAGTCTTCATTTTCTACAAATGGAGGTGCACTGGGTGCTCCTCTCCTGCATAAACTTGTGTAGACTGAGTCCCCTATTGAGCTCCTGGCCTTTGTGTCCCTTTACAAACCTCCTGGCCACAGAAGTGAAATTTCTAAAATGATAATCTGATCACAACTCTTTCCTGCTTCTAGTCCTTCACTGGATTCCAATCCTCTACAGACCAAATTCCCAATATTTCAGCATCACATGCAAAGCCCATGACGATATAGACAGAAGGACTAACTTTCCAAACTTAGCTTCTGCTACTCCTTTCTCACACTTTACACTCCAGCAATTCGGAATGGCTTACAGCATCTCAAGCACATCATGTTGTTTACACGTCCACGTCATCAGGCATCTCCTGTTATTTACAAATGATGTTGCCTCTCCAGGAATGCCCACCTTCTCACCCTCCTATTCCAAACCACCCACATATATACACCTGTGTTCTGTCTGGATAATTCCTATTCCAGCTTCAAAATCCTGTTCAAAACCTGTCTCCTTCCAAAAGGCTTTACTGTCACCTGCCTCTGGTAACTCAGAGTAGAAATAATCATATCCTGCCTATGTAATCTCTGTATCTTCTACACGCGTGTATTATCATGGATTTCCACGTGTTATTAAGTATATTCTGTCTCCTGCATTAGACCATGAGCTTCTTGCAGGCAGAGCCTGTGCCTGGTGCATATTTATCCCAGGACCCAGCACAGGAGCACACGGAAGCACTCCATCACATGTCTGCTTGATTGGCTACATTCAAGGGGACCTCTGAAGAATATTTTTTTGCTTTTATTTCCTTTAAAGTCACAGTAGAACTCTGAGATCTCAGCAGACCCTGTTGTTCTGTTTGAAAAGGGCTTTATCAATACCGAGCCATTTAACAAAGAAGCTTTTTCGAAAATATTAGAACCATCTTTATTTATTTAAATTTCCAGAAACCTGCAGTAGCAAGTCTAACAACAGCATTTCAGCAAATTATACAACCTATTTCCATTTTGGAACTTTCATAATTTCTAAGGGCAGGTGCAAGGAGAGAAATAAAAATGCTTCCTCAGATAAAGGTTGTGAGCCTGCTTTAAATCACTTAGAAGCTCTGCTTTGTGGGGCAAAAAATCATATTGAAACAAAATATTTTTACCAAAAATGGAATTTCTAAGATAATACATCCTTTAAAGTGACAACACAATGAATGGCAAATTATGACCCCCCAACTCAAAGGAGCAATATTAAGTCTGAAGAAATACAGATCAAATCAGTGCTAATCAGTGAGCCTTTTTCACAGAAAATTAACAAGGTAATCACCCAGGCTTCTGCGTACTGAATCACTTGCTACCTGATGGAGGACCCAGTCCTGGATAAAAGCACTGAAACATCTTAGAGTGCCCCAAGCTAACCAGGAGTTGGTGGATCAGGATTAAAAAAGTCATGACAGGGGTCATCAATAACCAATAAATAGGTGTATATACATGCTGAGGACTGCAGGAGGCCTTGTGAATAACACCCAAGTGACATAAAATCTAATTCCTGCCTTCAGTGAGTTTATAGTCCAGAAAGGGAAATAAGGCTTAAACAGAGAAAATGCAAATAACATGACTTTCAAACACAGAGCAAGGTAATAAAAGATTAAGTTTCTCATTGATTCATTCCACTAATATTGCTTGAGTTGGATCGAATACCTAATACTTTGCCTCATAGTGATACAGACAATAGGAACAATGAGATTTCAAAGGAAGATCTCTGTAGGTTAGACTGTTACCAGAAAACTCCAAGGAGAGATACGAACTGAGTATTCAGAAGTAGGTAATATTAAGATTTGCAGAGAAAAAGGGAAATTTCCCAGAGGTGGGAAAACAGGTATGAATCAAAACACGTTACCAGGTTACATTTTTTTTATTTTTATTCAAATTCTAAAATGCCTTGTGGTTTGATATGTTTCAATATACGAAACTGCAATATATGATATGGACTTGCATAAAAATATGATGGAACTCTCCTTTCCTTCATGGTTAACATTGATTCCTTGACACGGCTGTGCTCTCTCTATGATTCTACCCACTTTCTTGCCTCAGGAAAAGAACGGGAAAAGATGCAAGAAACTTTTCCTGAATAAAGAGAAGACTGTCTATAAAATGACTTGCGTGCTCATGGAGCATGTGAAGAGAGGACACACAAAGCTAATCTCGTTTGAATGTTTACTTGCTGAAAATTTTAAATATCCCCTGTGGCTAATAAGCTGGTCTAATAAACATATTCAACACTCCAATAAATAGCATATGTTTCTACTTGCTTCTTGACGATCGCTTTCATCCAACTTATTCAAAGCTCTTCAAAGTCATTCAGCCGGATTTCCCACAGTTCTAAGTCACTCCCTGGAGGTAATCTGGGCAGTTCAGGAGGTGCGTTAATTCTTTCAGACCACAAGGGGCCCATTTACTGAATATATAGTGAAAATCCAAAAGAGAAACAAAACTCCCCTGAGCCCCAAAGATGGGTGAGAACTCTTCCCTGGGCCTCTGGGGAACATCAAGCTCTCTGCTGCATGTTACTTAGCACAGAGGAAGTAGAATTTTGAATTTTGGTTTTACCGAACCCAAGCAGAATGTCCACCAATGACTGACACTCTTATTCTGAAATGAATTATTTCTTTACTATTTAAATATTGTGTAGGGGCCAAGCCATTGGCCTAGCGGTTAAGTTCACATATTCCGCTTCAGCGGCCCAGGGTTCACCAGTTCAGATCCTGGGTGCGGACCTACTCACCGCCCATCAAGCCATGCTGAGGTGGCGTCCCACATGGAAGAGTTAGAAGGACCTACAACTAGGATATATGACTATGTACTGGGGCTTTGGGGACTAAAAAGAAAAAGAGGAAGATTGGCAACAGATGTTGGCTCAGGGCCAATCTTCCTCAAAAAAATAAAATTAAATAAATATTGTGCAAAAAAAAATCCAGCTATGACTATAACTGTAGCAGCCAATCAAAAACATCAACAAAAAAGATGAATCAACACAAAAACTCCAATGATAAATTGTACCCAAAGTTTAGAAATGTCAAGTGTTTTGTTAATTGTATTGTTCCCACACGTAGATTTTATTTCCCCTTGCTTAGATAAGAGGCAGTTTGCAAAGATGATGACCTACCCCAGAAGTCTCCTACAGACATATCGAGGGTTTGAGACTTATTTAATTCTGATCTTGAAAGCACCTTGGAGTATCATTTAGCCTTGAGAAAGCAAATCCAGACAAGTACCCACTGAGAAAATAAAAAATTAAGATCTTCTTCTCCAGCTGGATTTGTGCATAACTCTTGCTAAAGCCAGGGAAGATCTGCATCATAATGAGATCATGTCCTTCAACCAGTTTCTGGGGACAGAAGAAACATTAAGATTTACGCTTCATTTTAGCCCCTTGCTCCTGTGTTGTCATGTCCATTCTACAATCTTAAAACAATTAGGAAATGACTTATTAATAATTTTTTCACTTAATTGGTTCAAATATTTACAAGCATTAGTGAACTTGCATGTAACTAGAGAGAATAAGGCAAGAATGTGGGGAAAAATGATGGGTTTGCATCTACTTTTTGTGGTTTGTGATTCCACAGGATCTGGTTATCAAAAATCACTTTGAGCTTCTTAAAATTAAGCTGTCCCATTTTGGAAAATGAAATTTTATCAAAATAACCAGTGATAAGACATAATCTATTTTCGATAAAGGTGTTTAAAAGGAACCTACAAATTAGGCTTATCCTAGTGTATCATATCGGTTAAGATAAGGAAAACATAATTCAATCCAGGTATCTCAACAGAGGGAATTTAGTATGGGTAACTACTTACAGAGATGTTGGAAGAGTTGAAAACAAGGAAAGTTAAGGCAACCAGAAAATAACAACAGCAGAAGTTGCTACCATTTCAGGGCAAGTGAGCAAACGGAGCAGATGGTGCTATCAAAGGCAAGGAGAGAAGGCCTCCACGTGGGAGCTGGAACTAGGCGGAAGCAACTAGGAGGGAGTGGCTTTCTGACTAGATCTAGAACCAGGAGATGTAGCCACTGTCTTAAACACCACTAGAAGCATCACCAGCTTCTTCCCAACTCCTGCTTGCCAATGTCCTGGCAGTTCCTCCCTTTGGCCAAACCTAATCAGAAGCCACTGGGAAAGGGAGCCTGGGTAGTGGGGTTTACAGAGATCAGGCCCCCTGTGAAACAGAGCAGTGTGGAGGAAGAAAGGGGAATAAACAGGCAAATGTTGAGCACAGTTTATCCTGTTTGCTCTCCAGTATCAATCTTCACCCTCTATCCATATTTAAGTTTAATACAACAGGAACTACTTGTATCTCCCTATCATGATGCAACCATCCTTCATACAAACTAAAATACCTTCACCCTCTCCTTCAAAAAGGGACAGAGTATCCCATCAATGTTAATTTTTCACGTAGCTCAGTCAAAATCCTACCAGAGTATTCCGTAACCTAAAAACTAATTATAAAATTAAGAACACTCCTTATGTGAAATACTGAAAGAAAGGAAAGCAGGGAAAGAGAAATGAGCGTTTAATACTGTCAGTGTCCTTCAACCAAAGACCATCAGCTGAACAAGTTGAACAAGTTGGGTTTGTTACTCGTTGCACTGAGGTAGAACACATGCCACAGGGAATCGAGAGGTGTCTTGGTCAGAGGATGTTAAAAAGAACCTGTTACACGATAGGTTTTGGGCTTTAGCTGAGTGATTTGGGGAGGGTCTGAGGAAGTGGGGGTTCATCTTAGATGGTGTGATGTCAGAAAGCAGAGGCAATTCTATGATCAGGTAACTCAAAAAATCCTACCTATAAGGAGGTCAAACTAGAATGAGGCTGAATCTGTCATTGAAAAAGCAGCAGCAGTCACTCATCACCTGGGAGAGGAGGATGTTTGGTTGGTTGTGGCTGGCTCAGTGACCTTGCTTTGGTCTCATTTTATTATGGTCTCAGAGTGACCTTATCTGATATTGATGTTCTGTGAAACTGTTTACGTCCAACAGGAGAACAATTTGGCCTAGATCTGAGCATCAGAGCAGTTACCAGATGTCAGAGGCTGCTTTTTTTCTTTCTCGGTAAACACAAAACATATATTCATAATATGTGTAAAATATGCATATCTTTTCTGGTCTTCCTTCTAGTAACTGATCGTGAATGACAGTTAATATTGTAACACCTCCTTCTTCTACCACCCATTCCATGTTCTCTTTGCCCTTAGCCCACACCTTGGCAGTAGAGATTCTCTACCTGGTGGAGTGACCTACACACTCTTCTCCAAAGAGACTCAGCCTTTGGTGGTCCAGTCTTTATTGGATTGTTCTAGTCCCCCATTAACTTTTAATATTCTATGTGAAAGTACTAAGTGCCCAGTGAATCCTCTGGGTCCCAGATGTCTCCATTGCAAGAACAATCCAACTTTCCCTTGTCAATTGGAATCAGTCATCTCAACCAGGTTAATAATCTCTTTATCTATTGCTTTAGTGCCATAAGGAGCCAAAAATGGCCAGGTGCTAATCTCAACTCCAATTCAACTCAAGAAAACCATCTTTATGACACCCCCTACACCCCCACCAATGGAAGCCTTCTTCTCTAGTAACAAAAACCTCTGAAACATCTAAAACCAAGGTTGTGGGAATGAAAGCAAAAACATTAGACACCAAAGTTGTGGGGAAGGGAGAAATCGTTAGATATAATAGTGAGAGGAAGCACTCCTACTCCTACCCCTTGGATTTGGCTATGAGAGAAACAGCACTCTATATTAGCTGCCATTTCAAAGCATATATGGCATCCTGTAGGATAGCATCACCAGCTCGCAGGGTATCATAACCCAACTGGGGCCATACTGAGTTTTCAGTAGGCCATTCCACAATGCTGTGAAGCCAACCTTTTCTGGGCAACAGGGTAAATGTATGACTAGAGGATTCTGCAGCCCATTGGCTCATTTCTGCTGTTAAATGATTTCCTTGGTCAGATATACTACTTGTGGGATATCTTTGTGCTGAATAAGTCATTCCATGAGTCCACCAATGATGTACTGTAAGAACCATTTTTCACAGAGAAGCTGGGTAAAGTGTATGAGGAAGGCTTTGTACTATTTTTGCAACTTTTGTCTTAAATTAAATTAATTTAAATTAAATTAATTCAGAATTAAAAGTTTAAAAAGGAGAGAAGTCTAGGTAGGAGAAGAGGAGTTGTTCCTGCTGACAAGGAGACTCAGGAGGAAACAGGATTCGATGTTTTACAGAAACAGGGAGAAACATGCTATTTTAATCAAAACCACATGCCTTCTTTATATCAAAATAAGTATTTATTAAATGCACTGATGTAACATAGCATGTTAACTTATTTGAAATTGTGTTGAAATACAGAGGGTCTTTGATTCCATGAGACCTGTTTAAAATGTTTTTTGTTTTTTTCTTTTATTTCCAGAGCAACAAAGAATTTCCAACTTTTCTATATATTTTGTTCTACATGCAGGTCTTTCTCAAATTTTTGAGAAGGATCTTTTTTTTGAGGGGGCATGTATTTTCCAAAAAGGGTTTAAAATTTAAATACCAAAACAAACCCACTCATTCTTAATAAACAATAATATTTGAATTCTTTTGGAATTTCAGTTAACTGCTTATCTGGTTATTCTCTGGATTGGTGGCCTGCCCTATCTCTTAACTTGCAAGTTGAATCAGCTTTACCCATTAGAAAAGTGCTCAGTGGACAAACCAGTGTGTAGTATCTGTGATGTGTTGTATTTTTATTTTCGGACAAAGGGAACATCTCCTCTGGCAGAAGAAGGAACACTTTTTATTTTTGTCCAGTTATTAAAGGAATTGTAATTAGACACATGAGTTAAGTGATTCCATATTTCTGATTTGTTCTAATCACATTTTAGCATCTTTAATTGACTGGTATATGGAACAGCCACCCAATTGACCTACTCCCTAATCTCTCATTAGCAGAGGAAAGAATAAAATTGTGAGACTGAAACAGTCTAGTCCCTGACAGCATTTTCCCCATTTTTAAAAAATACTGCAGCCCTCAACTTGCGCTCACTTGAGGTTTCTCCGCGATTCAATTCTTAAGTCACAGAAGGACAATTGGTGAGAGATGAGGGGCGATGAAGGACTTGGCAAGCAATGCTAAGTGCATTGAGGAGTTTAGACTTGAACTTTATGCATTGAGGAGCCAGGAAAGGGCACCAGGTGTGGGAGTGGTTTGATCAGATTGGCATTTTTAAAATCTATCTGGATTACAGGCTTCTTTTTCAATATGCAAATATACCTGAGAGGTTAAGTCTTTGTCATTCAAACTTGCTGTGAGTTATTTTGATCAGCTAAACAGGGCATCTGGAGAGGACTATGTTTGAGGAGGTGGAGGTGGACAGTGCCCAAAATAGATTTTGTCTCCAGCCTACTGTCTACAGTATGTCGCTCCTGCAAACTGTCCCCTGTCACCTTCAGCAAATGCTGTAAGTTGTATATATCTAAGAGTTTAAGGCCAGCATGCACAATTTTGCAGCAGGATATAGTCGTAAAACAACTATCTTGGCTCCATTTTAAAAAATTAAATTAATTGTTTGTGGGATTAGACTAATTGGAATGTGACTCAATCAAAAATTATTATGAGTGAGGAGCCCTATACATACAACCTGAGTCAGAACAATACCTAATCTAACCTGCTCACCACCTCTTCAAAAGAGTAACCTTTCCCTCATCAAAAGCTACTAGATACACGGCCGGTGTACTTTTAAAAGGAAGATTTCAAAGAACAAAGCCAGGACTTGTCTGTAACTTGAACTGTCTTTTCAATTAGTTACTTTGCTGAACTTTAAGAATGTGTAACTTACATTTTAAAATGTCTTTTTCTTATTTACTTCCTATATATCATTTCCTGAAAAAAGCAAAATGTCTCTGTGATTTTTACAATCTTTATAAGCAGCTCTAGTGTTGAACTGGCAATTTGTGCATCCAGATTACGCTTTGTAAAGCATGAATCATATAGATCCCATTATGTGATTATGCAAATGCACATTAAATATACAATTACAAGCATATATGGGCAGTGAAACTTAATTAATTATTATGACTTAGCTCACTTTGTGAATGTAGTTTTATTAACTAACAGTCCACAGATGTTTTTCCTCTCTTGATCCATTTACATTTTAATACCATGTAGAAATGATAAATTACTGTAACAGCAGATGATAAAAACAGATGGAATAAACACAATTGAACCCAAGATGATTTACATAGGTTTGAACTAAACAGTTCGTATATTTAAGCCAGTCTTATATGCTTTATTCTTGCATTGTGGCTATTTAGGAAGAACTTCACAAACACACACAGACATTCAAACCAGCCAGGGCCATCTAAAAATGCATATTTAAAAGCTATTAAATAGCTTTTAAAATTGATGAGCAATCAATAATTATATTTGAAGGTATAAATATTAAAAGAAAAAAGTGATCAAAAAGATCAGACATAGTAACCTAGAGAGTATAAAAATTATCAATGAACATTAATGCTAAGTGAAGTGAACAGGTGACAAATCACTAGGTATAATTGAAAACCTCAGCCACTTATAGATTACATTGTCCCCTGGAGGGCTACATTCCAATCTTAAATAATTGATGATCTTTCTAAGAAGAAATCTAAAACCATCAGAATCACTTCATTCCCTTCCAAAATAGTATTTGTCTGTGTGTACATGTGTGTGCATCACCAAGTCTTTTAATGGGCATACATTTGAATTGACATACAGGACTATTACTCCTATTTGTTTGAAATTCCATCAAACAAAATTGCAATTACATTAAAAAGTCAATATTTGCGGCATCAAATTTCTCTGATGTCCAAAAGGTGAAGAAAACTTGTTCTTGTTTGTCAAAAAAGATTACAGGAATAGGATAGGACATGAACTGGTTACTAGAAAATAACTGCTCAGTGGTCTGTGGAAAGCCTTCCTTTCCCTGTTTATATCATATGGTATTCCTGGCCTCCTTTAGCAGGAGGTAGAGGATTATAAATGTGTGGACTTCAAACTACCTTCGCTCTCCTTGAACAGTTACTTTAACCATAATTCATTTCTCAGGCGGTATCCTCAACCTTAATACTTTACTTTTAGTTTTACGTACATGGCGCTAAAAGAAAGAGCCTAAAATTGGATGAATAGGAAAAGAGTATTTTCTAAAATTGAGTTATTTTAAAGCCAAATAAGCAATTTTTTTAAAATGTTAGCATAGATATTTCCATTTAGGGCTTAATCCTGCCATACTGCAGAAAAGGATTTTTCATCCCTGGCTTGCCTTTGGGACTCAGAAATATATAAGAACTGGGCTTACTCCTTCAGGTTGAAAAGGCCAAATGTGTCTGATGGGAGGTTAGCAAGGCTGATCAATATTGCAGTGCCAGGGCCTCTTAAGCTATACCATCTAGGGAAGAAAGGAATGAGCTGGAGACTAGCCAGCTGCAAAGAATTAAGATATAATTTAATTAGAAGAAGCAGAACTGAAGTGGTGAGAATCAACCACTTGGCTGTCAACAAACAGGATTTTTTTTTGTTTGTTTTATTTTGAAACTTATAAGAAATTACAAAGCTAAGCAGGTACAGTGAAATAATCTCACTAGAAAGATAAAGATAATTAGTATTTATATTTACACAATGAAATCACATATTATCCCTTGGCCACAGTTATCTTTTGTGCTTTAAGTAAGTATGGTGGCTTATTTTTTATTTCTAATTATATCTCTGAAATTAAAAAATACATTGTAGTGTGGAAAATGGATGCCACACCTCTCCCCAAACCCCACACCCCAAGTCTGCACTCACTGCCCTTGCAACCCCTTCCTTCATCACTTTTGCTTTCTTCTTGGTGTCATCAAAAAGCTTCTTCAATGGTTGAAAGTAAAACAGAATGGTTGTAATGAATCAAATATAAAAACTAGCTAATTAAGACCTCATGAACAACCTAAAACTTGGTAAATTTTTTTTCTTTTGCTGAAGAAGATTTGCCCTGAGCTAACATCTGTGCCAATCTACCTCTGTGTCTTAGTACGTGGGCCACCAGCACAGCATAGCTGGTATAGGTCTGTGCCCGGGAACCGAACCGGGGCCGCCAAAGCAGAGCCTACCAAACTTAACCACTAGGCCACCAGGGCTGTCCCCAAAACTTGGTAATTTTTATTTTTATATTTTTTTATATTTAACCACAAGTTCTTGGCAAATAGGCATTTGTTGGTTTATCATTCTTCAAATAACCATAAGAAAGTCTTAAAATCTTGATAAAATTTTCTGGGAATTACAATGTATGGTGATATCACACCACCTTTGGGCCAGTGCTCAAAAACTGGGCAGAAACCTCAAACTAGTGGCCTGTATGACTGGAATGACTGCTTTGAACAGGCTCATCAGGGTCACATTCTGTCTCTATCATCAATTGCGCCTGCATTTGCAGTAACAATTGTCATCCCCAATTTACCACCATAAATAAATGTGTTCAAAATAGTTTCAATGTCCTTCTTGAAAAACACTACCTTGCAAATTCCCTGTTCATAGGTGTATTTCCAAACCCTATTAATGAAATAAATGAATTATCTCTCTGCATCACAGAATCCTGTTTTTGCCTTCATTCACAGAAATAAGTCTACAAATTCTGATTCAAAACCTTGGTTGCTATGCCAGGCTCCAGCAACGAAGCAATCAGACTACAGATTTTATTGCATATACAGCTTCTTTGGGGCTGCATAGATTTAACAGTTTGTTAATTTGTTTTGTTGTTGTTTTACTTTCTAGTTCTTTAGAATTTTTGTTGATTTCTGTTCAGAGCAAATTCCTTTTGTGTCAGATACCTTAGCTCTATACGTTCTGTGATTTGATAAGCTGGTTTCTCACGGTCATCAGAGTCCTTCAATTTACCAAAATTTTTTAAATCCCTACAGAAGACCAAAAGAGATTCAACTCACCCATAGTCAGAGGTTTCTGGACAACAGCATCCTCTGCTGAGTTTTATATGAGGCATTTCATTCTGAACTACTTGGGCTGCGATACCTTAAGGGAAACTGGGGACCTAATTCTATAAACCTATTTTCTATTTCAATTGGTTGCATAGCCGGCACCTTCCGCTCAGCCATAAATAATCAGTGCTGCCTCTTCAAAGTCAGTGATGTAACTCGTATTTATTGTGTGCTAACATGAGAGACCCTCCTGGGTCTTTGCTGTGTTCAATGCACCTTATTTCATGATCTGACCACTGACGATCTCCAGAATTCACCCCTTGGTGCCCTCCTGCTACATTATACTCCTAAACCCCTCTGGCCACCTTCTCTTCCTTTAACAAAGAAAGCTCATTCCTGCTTCAGAGCCCTTGCAGTCGCCGTTCCTGGAAATCTCTGCTCTGCCATCTTTCCGACTTGCACCTTCCTACTATGAAGTCTCCAATGAAACGTCAGTGGAGCCCTACCTGATTTCTCATTCAGAATCAGTATCCCCACCCTGATGACCCATCACCAAATAAGGAAGTTTCCAGAGATAACAGGGGTTCCCAATAGAAGGTAAGAACGACTAGCAGCTTAAGCTGGTGGACATCCATTAATTTATGACATCAAAGCTCTGAATGTTAATAAACTTTTTCAGAGCTACAGAAGTTGATATAAGGCTCAAGTCGCAGCTTTTGCATGATATAGTCTTGAAATGCCTTCCGTAACAGAATAATAATCCATATTGTTTTCATGATGAGAGCATTCAATTTCATTTTAATTCCTCGCAAAACAGCATTGTGTGTGAGAACTTTCATGAGCTACAGAATAAATCCGAAACAATTTGCGAAACCACCTAGCACTGTCCCTAGGACATAGCTGATGCTTAATAATGCTTGACTGACTACACATGCAGCATGTTTTAAAACAATAATTACATTCTCTGACATGTCCGGGGTTATGCAAGTCAACACTGTAGTATGAATTAAGGAGCACTGAAATGAGGTACAGCCACAAAATCTCTCTCACTTTGATGCTACCAACAGTATGTCATTTTGAAGTCATTTCCTTCCTTTCCAATAAAGAACTCTTTTTGAAATGCAAAGATTCAGGAAATTATAGCAAACCCCTGTTGGTTTGTATATTCCAGCTCTCTTCTGTGGGATATTTCCCCTTGACCTATACGGGGGCTCCTGGAAGTCAAGTGTCTATTATACCATATGATTTTGCCCTAACTAGGCCAGTCAGACCTTTTCTTCCAGGAATTTAAAATTCTGATCTAAAAGACACAAAAACTGGATGTTTCGAATCTTGGTCAGATAAACAGCAGAGCTCTAGATCTATCCAACATAGTAGCCACTAGTTGCAGGTGGTTATCTAAAATTAGATTTCAATTACAATTAATTAAAACTGAAAATTCAGGGGCCGCCAGTGGCGCAGCTGTTTAGTCCGCACTTGGCAGCCTGGGGTTCACAGTTCGGATCCGGGGCCCCGCCGACGCACTGCTGGTCAGCCGTGCCTTGGCGGTGTCCCATATAAAGTAGAGGAAGATGGATGGGCACGGATGTTAGCCCAGGGCCAGTCTTCCTCAGCAAAAAGAGGAGGATTGGCGACGGATGTTATCTCAGAGCTTCCTCACAAAAAAAAAAAAAAAAAAAAATTCAGTTCCTCAGTTGCATTAGCCACATTTCAAGTGTTCCACATTATAGACCATTTCCATCATCACAGAAGATTCTATTAGACAGGTGCTTTAGAGCAGGGCTCAACAAAGTACGGCCCATAGGCCACATCTTTTTGTATGACCCATGAGATAAGAATTTTTTTTCATTTTTTAATGGTTGGAAAAAAATAAAAGAAGAATATTCTCCAACATGTGAAAATTATGTGATATTCAAATCTCAGAGTGCACAAATAAAGTTTTATTGGAACACAGTCACGCTCAATTATTTATGTAGTAGTATAGATGGCTGCCTTCATGCTACAACAGCAGAGTTGAGTTTTTGCAGCAGAGATCATATGACCAGCAAAGTCTAACAGATTTACTATCTGGCCATTTATAGAAAAAGTTTACTGATCCCTGCTCTAGAGGGAGGTGCTAAGGTCTCCAAAGCTTTCTCAGATTCTGAAAGTTTATAAGGAAACCAGATAATACTTACACTGAGGTGCTAATGACTTGTCAGATATGCAGAATGGCTTTTCACTTCTGTGTTGGAGATTGGAAAGGAGAAGGACCACAATTTAGAATGTGTGTTGATATTGGGAGAATTAAAGAGGAAGAGTGTCTTCCTTCCCAATACCAATAGATAGGTGCTAGAGCATCATATTTTACTGTGCTTACCACCGTGTACCCAGGCCCACTACTGCCAAAAAAAAGAGTGGTAAAAAAATAGAAGCCCTAGCATTTCTCTAGTCTAAATGAGAGGCTCCTAGATCTCCTCTGCTAACTTCCGTTTAAGTGAACACAGCACCAACTCCCCCTGCAGCTACACAGCCAGACACAGGCCAGAAGTGATGGCATAATTAGGCCTAAAGCCAGGTGTAAGGCAATCCAAGTGAAAAATATGTGACAGCATCCTCAGTGAACTCTAAACTCCTCCCTCCACCGAAAGGAGGCACACTGACTGTTTGCAAGTGTTCCTTGAAAAGATTTCATTTCATAAAGGTAACTGACACAAGTCAAGAAATGTGCAGGGTTATCCACACTGTAGGAGTTACACTTTACTGGGACTTGCCATAAATTGATAGAAAAAGGGATCCCAGGCAGAAGGATACAAGAGATCAAGATAGAAATCCTTAAATAGGTACAGAGATGAAAGTGTCTAGGGGCTCAGAAGAGAGGCCGTGCTTCATGGAAATTCTGGGTCACTTGTTATGACAAGTAATTCTCGGCTCAGGACTCTCACATAGAAGACTCCAGAGATTCTTCTCTCTAGTAATGAGTCTGACAAATCATATTTCATTTTCTCAAGGAGGTGCCAGGTAATCACTTTGCCTTTAGCTCTGATATGATCACTATGGGAAAGTGGGTTAGACCACCAGCATGACATCAGACGGCCTGAGTTTGAATCCCGTCCCCACCACCTATTAGCTGCCTCATTTTTCTCAACTGTAAAATGAGATACCTATTTATAAATTTGTTTTGATGAATAATTAAGATAGTTCAAGTAAAAGTGCTTACCACTGAGACAGACAAGAGCAGTAAATATGGATGCTGATTTAGAAGATATTGCTAATGTCTTGGCAAATGCCAACGACTGCCACCACCATCTTTGCAAACAGATTCCTGAGAACCTCAGTCAGTTCTCATTCCAAGCAATGGATCATGATCTATTTAGACCACTATGACAACCCTGTTCCCCAATTTCCAGACTCTCTTGCAGTACAGGCTTGCTAGATGCCCCAGTTCTAGACAACAAGACCTTAGAACAAGGTTCCTGGATATGATGGAGGATGAGTGGAGGTAGTTATGGAAAAGTTTTTTTTCTCAAATAGAAGGGGATAGACATTGAAGTAATCAATATGAAGAAAAGGCCATAAGAATTCCAGGGTCACAACCATAACATCCCTAAGTCACTGAACCAATACTCTAGACTCCTTGTATTGTGAGAAAAATAAACCTCCACCTGTTAGGCATTATCTCACTTTCACCCATTCCTAAAAAACAGATTAGACAGAATAAAGGCACCCAAATTGTACTGATGAAAAACTCATTTTTAATTTCCCTAGAAATTTGCTAGTTACCACTATGGGAATGGGAAAAGAAAGTGACAAGTGTCAACTAGAGTTTCCTTGCCTCACAATTACCTCCTGGGGAGTGTATCTTTAAGCCCTGCTTCTCTCCTACCCTGTTAGAAACCTACAATGCCACAGAGGAAAGTGTGGCCACGACTACTTCTGCCATAGGCAGCCACACTTTCCTCTGGTTGGGAAACATCTAATGCTATAGAAAGACAGACACAAGGACAACAAAAAGTTGCTAACACTTTTTGAGTGCTTACTATATGCCAGGGACTGTTCTAAGAGTATTACACATATTGACCCATTTAATACAATTATCCACTGATATCCATACTATTAGTAACCCCATTTTACAAATAGAGAAACTGAGGCACAGAAGAGTTAAGTAATTTGCCTAAGTTCACACAGCTAGAAAGTGATGAAACTAGGATTTGAACTCAAACAAACTGAGTCTGTGAATTTAATTACTACGGGCTAGTACCTCTCCTTCTGAGATGGCAATAAGCCTGAAGTCCAGTGAGATAAGGAGTTGGAATTGATCTGGTAAACTGATCTGGCAGAACTTTTGAAAATCCCAATCTCATATTTTGCCAAATCATGTATTTATCAAGCACTCAGGGATCCAGCTTCTGAGGAAATAGGTCAGTTGATTTAGAAAGTCAGACAACCTAAATGACTACTAACTACTAGAAGAGAGTGGAAGGTGTTTAGCTTTGAAAACAATGATGAAGAGACCCATCCAAGGGGAGAGAAACTTCCCAGAAGAGAGATATAAAGGTAGCAAGCAAGAATTCAGAAGGGTGGGTAACATTTATTCCAGTCTGTACCAGCTTTCTTGGCTGTCAGGATGTGGCTATTACTATCCCAATTTTGCCCCAAGATATTGTGTTGAAATCAGCCACCACCTTAAATATCATCTTCAGCTAAGGACAAAGGAGGATGTTGGGGGTAGTGGTTTGGGACTTCAAAGGGGAGGAAGGCAATTCACATGGAGATGGAAAAGCAAATGTTTGATAAACAAATGTTGACTATGCCTTGCAAAGACCATGAGACATGGGGAGGACTTTGATTAAATGGGCCTTGCTAGGCTCCTCCCTGTCTATCACAACTAGTTTATATTATACTATAGTTATGGTATTAGCTCCTTCCTGGAGCAGGCCTTCTATCTTAAATTCTTTTAGGCAGTTAGGGGGAAAGTCAAAGTTTCTTTCAGGGTCCTTTGTTCTTAAAAATAATCAAGCCAAACAGACACATTTTGGGGTGGCAAATTCTGACCCCTCACAGTATCTATTGTAGCATTTCTAAAGGAACCCAAATTTTTATTTGCTTACATATTCATTCATTCAAGATATAAACGATTGAGTTCTTGCAATGTGACAAGCACGGTGTAAAATCATATTAACAAAGCAAGAGATGTGCCCCATATCCCTTCTATTTCTTTCTAAAGATTTTAGGTGCAGAAGCTAACTTTCACACTAGTACATTAAAGTATTTTGAATTTGCCTGTACTCATGAAACGGAACCATGAATTCTCTGATAAGCAAGATGGTGACAGAGTACAGATAGGCAGCTCTTTCGGAGAGGGCCTATTCGGAAAGTAATTAGCATTTGAATTGAGAAATGATTGATGACTAAGGACAATAAAGTGTTTAAGGCAGGAGTTCCAAAAAGGGAAGCCTGACTTTTAAAGCATTTGATAAATGCCTGAAGGATTCACCCCACGGATCCACTCTTTATTGCTCTAAAACACCTTTTCCTTCCTTTATTTCATGCCATCCCCAAGATTGTCTACTGCCCTCAGGGACACACACACACACCTTCAACAAGGACTATCACCATCCACCCTAATCCCTTCCCTCAAAAATACGGATTTAGGGACTTAAAAATAGTTTTCTCCTCACAGACACATACACAAAACAAGTCCGCTGGACTAATGTCATCACTAAACTGCCTGTTTCGATGAGTGATAATTGTTCTGAAGGAACCTGTGTGCCTGTATTTTACTGATCACTTTTTAGGAACCTACTGAATTTCAACGACTTTTTAAAGAAACAGGTTCTGCTATCCCAAAGCATAAGAGGCCACACTAGGGCTATTCTTAAGGGAAAAGCCCCAACTGCCTAATTTAAAAAAAAAAAAGACACCATCCTAATTTACGTCAATAAACCAGATTAAAAACAGACTAATTAAATTCAGGTACCTGTTTTTTTGTGTGTTTTTTTGTTTGTTTGACATCAAGAAAAGGAAAGGAGTGAAGGGCTGTGAAGAACATGAATACCTCTCGATTCTGGAAGAATGACACTGAATGAGATGTGAAGAGACCATGCAGCAGGTTGGAACACAAATTTATCTTCAATTTGGGGAGCCTGTGTTTCCTTCATGTGGCTCTGTGACCATCACTTGGTCGAAAAACCTTATGATCAGATATCATTTCCTGACATCATAATGTAAAGTATTTTTCATACGAGCTCAGTAGAAGTCTCCAACTCTCATGGAAATGAGGGGGGCAATTCAAGAAGAAAACTACGGGTGGTTACACGGTTCACCTCTCCTCTGGATTTGCAACAATTGTTTTGTGTTCAGGTTTTCAACCCCTTTGGCAGCACCACTTGCCAGAAACCCTTAATAGAGCTAAAGAGAAACAAAATTGTCAGCTGCAATAGCAGGCGACAACAGATGAATAATATATTCCCAAATTAATTGAGTAAGAACATTTGGCCATGTCTGCCAGATTTATTTTATTGTATGATTTGCAGGCTAATAATGAAGACTGAGTTCTTAATTATAAGATTTGCATTTCTCTGCTCCATCATAAAAGCTCATACAAAAGCTGTTTTTTCCTTCATTGAAATAAGGGTTTGAATGCATGATGGGGAAAAGATAGGTTGGCAAACCAAATGCCTTCCTAAATAGTATTTCTTAAGGACTAAATGTCCTTCTCAGGTTACCAAAAGCTATGTTATAAAATTCAGCTCCTGGTTTCACAATTCTAGATGTTCCATTTCTGGCACTACAAGCAGGAAAGAAAATGTGATATACTTTTTCATATATGAAGAAACCCATGTTAACTCACCATCACTAGAGATATGCACTGTGAGTCACTTTATCGTGTGGATTTTAGTTTGAACTAAACCCCAAGTGTAAGTGATTTGGCAGGTGTGAGGTGACAGATTGAGAACTGGGATACTGTCTCAAACTCCAGAACAAAATGGATCTAACAGCTTCATAACTAAAGAGAACTCAGAGTGCTAACCTCAACAGTCCTTTGAAGCAACACGCTGAGCAACTGCATAAACCTCCGCTTACCAGTGCTGACTCACTGGAGGACAAGCTACGGTTTTATACAAATGCATGGAGTAGACCAGTTGTGGTAGACCAAATCACAGGGTTGGCTGGCTGTTGCCAACATTTTAGAACAATACAAGAGGAGAGAGGACACAGCTTGTTCCTGGCAAGGGGATTTCTTTGGGACAGAGAACTGGAGAGAGGCCACCACACAAGAAGTTTCTTGACGGTAGAAGAAATTAGAGTTTGTGAAGAAACTTAATTTCAAACTTCAGCTACTGGTCAAACAAAAAGGTTGAGTAGAGAGCAAGAATTCATATTTTTTTTAAGTGACTGAAAAAGAAGATTGAAATATCCATTTCAGTGGTTCTTAAACATTAAAGTGCATCAGAATCTCCTGGAGTGCTTGTTAAAATGCAGATGCTGGGCCCCACTCGGATTAGGAGGTGCACTGGAGAGTGGACATGTCTAACAAGTTCCCAGCTGATGCTAATGCTGCTGGTTTGGGGACCACACTCTGAGAACCACTGATCTACATCAGGGTTTCTCAATCTCAGCATTATTGACATTTTGGAGCCAGATAATTCTTCTTGTGAGACACTGTCCTGTGCATGGTAGGATGTTTAGCAGCATCCCTGGCCTTTACCCACGAGATGCCAGTAGCAACCCCCAAACATGTGACAACCAAAAATGTCTCCAGACATTGCCAAATGCCCCACAGGGAGAAAAATTGCCCATTGAGAACCACTGATCTAGACAGATAGCAAGAGAATATGTTTTTATTTCTGAATGCAAATTTTTCTAATTTTTTTTAAAAGTGAGGAGTTTTACCCCAGTCTTATTTTTATTTTTCTGAAAATCTATTTGGTAACTATAAATATTCCTCATTCATTTAAAAGTCAGGTAGGGAGATAGCAAATTTTGCAGACTAAGAAAGTAAGACTCGTGTCTCGGTTCTGATTTTTTAGGCTACAGAGGACATAAAGCAACCTTCAGCTACCCACTCTATGACATACAGTCCTTCCCATAATCTCAGATGTTTGGTTATCATTGAGATGTAGTCCTTAAAATGCTTTCAAAGTCAAATATTTTTCCCAATTCCCTAGAGTAATCAATACAGAATAGATTCCAGAGTCACCTTAAACCAGGAAAATAATGCTGAACAAAAACATGACAAAAGAGAAAGAATTAACATTCCTGTTAAAAAAAAAAAAAAAACCCAGCCTGAAAGCATAAAGACAGGTGAAATGCCGAGAAGGGAGGTGAGGCACACTGACACTAAAAGCAAATAATAAGCAACAGTTCATACACAAACTTTACTTTAAAAAGTAAATCAAGTGTGAAAGTAAGTCTTTGGGACAGAGCCACTACTGAAGACATAGAAAACTCCAAACCAACTGCCCTTAAGAAATGCAGTGTGTAAATATTTCTTCTTCAGAGTTCATATAAATGTTGTTAATTCAAAGTTAAATTTAACTTTAAAGATTAAAAAAATTGCTTTAAAAAAGGGCACAGAAAGCCATTCCAGCAGCTCATAGACTGATGGCAGGTCAGATTTTCTGTCAATCCCTTGATCCTTTCTGGCACGAATTTCTGTTCTTGTTTGGTAGAAGGAACGAATCAGGGTTGTCATTATGCTAGGGTCGTAGTGTACAAATTATGATAAAGGTAACAGTTAAAGCAGGAACTCCATATCTAGTTCAATATCTTTCCAATCATTCTTCTTTTTTTCTTTACTTTGGAGCACTCACATTTCATAGTTTGCTGTTTTTTCTAGTATTTACTTGGTTTGTTTAGAGTAAATGAACATGTATAAGCCACACACAGAAACGCCCTGTTAGATTAAACAGCAAATATATCATGCCAAGAGTTGAACAGATGCCCTTGAGGTATGCCTCTAAACTACAATTTGGTGACCTTTTAAGGAGAAGAACTTGGGGGAGAGATTTAATTTTGTTTCCTACGTATACAGATTGGTCACAAGGCCCAGAAGGAGTGGTAGAGTAGAATAGTGAGCTCTGTGCAGAAGGGATTTGTCAGACCCTGGAGGGAGAATAAGACAACAGTGGATCAACAGACCTAGATGGGACTCAAACTGACCCCCACCCTAACCTCCCAGCTCACAGGCCAGTGATGTGGGATTGAAAGTCAAAACTTACCCATGTTCATAGCTCAAAACAATGGCTATCAGTGTGGCAGGTGGAAATAAGGGTGGGAAGTTAGGAGGAAGTCCTTTGTGTTAGTGTGTGCCTCTTCAAACTACAAAAGACATGTTTTATATATGCTGTGCAAGTGAATTATTTTTAAACATCTCATTTTATTTAAAAAAAATCTAGAATCTTGGAGAGTTACTTGGGAGAGTAGACATCAGCAGACCACAGTTTAGAAAACATTGAAGGGCATATCTTTGATTGCATTTTATATTTCATTGCCATTTTCACTTTGGGGACTAAGAATTATGATAGTGTATGTAGCATTCAGTAAATATTAGCCTACATCCCTCTTCTTTGGTCCACACAAGGTTTCGTCTCTGGGCTTATCTTGATACTCTTGGGTGTACAAGATCAGTGCTGAAGAAAGAGGGAATTCTGTTTATGTAAGGTTTTCTGGATTGGACCCAAAGGTTTTTAACTGCTTTAGTCAATTACTTGTTCCTTACAGTCTGGGGTATCACACCAAAATTGTTTAACTGAATCAAAAAAGGTTATTTACAGTATTTTCCACATAACTAACTTTTTCAGCCAACTGATTTGCATATAGTACAGCATTGCTAATTTACACTAATGACTAAGAGAACACTAGAGATTACAAATTTAAGAATTAGCAAGTACAGTAAGTGAAAGCATGAAACTAAAAGCAATTAGAGCTGTCTCCTCACAAAAAGGACTTGATTAGTTCATGCTTATTATTTATGGTAATGATTTATAATATGCCATCATTTATTTTGTAATGAAATCTTCGTGATGTGACATTTTACTATCATCCTACAAGAAAGATGGACAAAGCTGCCAGAGAGTTGGAAAAGCTTGTCAGCTTTACTGATGGCCCCATTCATTCACTCAGCATACTGTACTATGCTCCTGCCCCATGCAAAGTACCTTTAAGCACAATTTTAATGGCTTTTTTCTACAACTATAAGACTAACAGATTTTCACTGGAACCTGAAAGCATTGAAAATACAGAGAAGAAAACAGAAAAAGAACATCAATAATCCCATCACCTGGAGATGACCACTGCTAACATTTGCTATGTTTACTTCCAATATTTCCCTATGCATATATATATACATATATATATGAAGAAAATGTGAAGAATGCAAATATGTTTGCATAATTGAGATCATATTTCACTTTCAATTTTGTGTTCTGGTTTTTCACTTAGCTGTTGATGACGACATACCAAATTCTATCCATAACTTAATTATTGCTGCATATTTAAAGTGTACCTTTAAGTCATCGTTTATGTCAGCCCAGTTAATACTTAGAAATCAGCAATTGTTTAGTTCCAATTATTTGAAAACAAATTAAAATCATTCCAATAGTCTAAACTGGTTTTGCATCATTAGAAGGATGACATTTGTATATTTTTCTGAATGGCTGAAAATAACTCAGTTTGGAAGACTAGACAAATTCAGTTCAAACCTGGTATTACTCACACTTGCTACCGAAGTGTTACCTTCCTGGGGTAAGCAGCAGCAACTTCAGGGAAACAGGATTGAGCCGCTGGCTCAATCTATGCTTACCTTTCTAATAAAATGGAGCTTCCTCAGTTGATAAGTTACGTTATAATTTCCATAGTCAATTTCAGCCCACTTCTATTTTGAGGAACTTCAATTTGAAGTTTCAGAGAAATAATTCTGATTTTCATTGTGAATCTATTTCACAGGTGAATTAATTGCAGTACTAAATGGGTAGGTGATTTTTGTAGGACTACATAGGAATTGAATTGAATTTCTTACCATTCCTAAGGGTTTTTTTATCCGAGATCTCCTACACACTCTCTCAAATGAAGACTAAAATTGTGCCTGAAGGAAACAGATGTGGTACAGTCATTCTCAACTGAAGCCATGGCCACCACATGAGAATAATCAGCATGAATTAATGTGCTTAACAGCTTTAAGCTGACTATGCATTTGCACAGCTCCCCTTAAGGCTTCCTAACAGCATCCTTTGAAGTGTACCTAACAATCTCTTAGTCCCTTAGAAACTCTTCAATAGCCTTGACAGAAATATTTTGCCCAGTGCTATGAAAGCACATTAACATTTAGTAGTTCCAGAATTCACAAGTCCCATCTTTTCTATGTTCAGTTCTACAAAACACCTGATACCTGCTCACAGTAGGTTCTCAGTAAATATTCACAGTCACATCTTCTTAGTGAAAATTTAAATGGCTACTGAGTTCTTTTCATCTACAGAATTGATGATTTGCAGTCTTTTCATTGATATTCCCTAGAAAGCTGCTATAGTCTTGTAATTTCTATTATAAATCTGAGACATTCAGAGTTAATAAAAGAGAAGCAAGTAGTCCTTTGTTCCATTTCTTTCAGTTCATAAATTAATCTCTTTAGTGTATGTTCATATACTGAGGCAAGTTAAATTCCTTTGTGATACCCAAGAAATAATATAATAAGAGTTAATGCATAGAGTTCTTTCCCAGGAAAAGAAAATTCACCCTTAGTATCCTGGTCTGTGCCTGCCCCGGGCTGGCAACTTTACACATAGCATCTCATTTGAGTCTCATAATGCCTCATAGTGGAGAAAAAGAAGTTTGGAGGTAAGTTCAGAATCTGACCTGATGCTACATCTATCTGACTTCAAGCTTGTGTTGTTTCCACCTCAACATGAACTATTTAGCAATCATTGCATAACCCAATAGATTCCCAATGCCGCCAAACATACCATACAGCCATGAGATACAAGGAGCTGGCCGCAAAGGAGATCCAGCTGACTCCCTGCTCTCCAGTAAGTATATTCTAGAACTCATGTCATTTTACAAGAACGCAAGGTCTAGATAAAGTCTGGAACTTTTCTTCTTCCTCTGTTAACGTACCAGATACAGTGCTAAGCATGTGGAATACTTTTGTAAAATCTTAGGAAAGCAGAATTTTGGAGTCCTCCAAATGAAATCTATGCTGGGCCAGGGCTCCCCAAAAGTCCCCCACAGAATATCTTGACTCTCTCCAACAAAGAATCATCTCAGCCTAGGAACAGATAACCACAAATCTCACATGCCCCAACATCACCCCTGTCTATAACTGTAACCCCAGGGCAGCAGGATTCCTACAATCACTTATTCATTCAACAAATGTGTTTTGAGCATCTACTTTTTGCCTGGTACAACTGTAGGCACTCAGGATACATCAGTGAACTAAGCAAAAGAAGATACCAGCCCTCGGGGAGCTTACATTCTGGCAGAATAGAGAGAAGAAACAATAAATATAATAAATAATAAGCAAATTATACATTGTATATCAGGAGATGATAAGGGCCATAGAAAAATATCCAGTATTGCAAGGGGACTTGGGAACGCGGGGGTGGTACAGGTAGCAATTTTAAATAGGACTGTCAGATTAGATCCCATTGAGAAGTTGATATTTGAGCAAAGACTTCAGTGAAGTGATTAGCCAGGTGCACATCTAAGGGAAGAAAGTTCCGGAGAGATGTACAAAAGTCCTAGGACAGAAGCATGCTTGACATGTTTGAACTAGCAAGGAGGGCTGTGTTGCCGCAGTAGAGTGGACATGATGGAGAGCAGTAGGATAAGAGACAGATGGGGTCAGACTAGGAAGGGCTTTGCAGGACAGTGTAAAGACTCTGGTTTTTATCCCAAGTGGGATCTATTGCTAGATTTTGAACAGAAAAGGGACATAATATGACTAACACATTAAAACCCCTCACTCTGAGTGCTATGTTTCAAGTAAACAGTAAAGCAGTGGGGAGTGGTCAAAGGGATAAGGAAATAGCAGGAAGCCCATGTTACAAGGCTACTGCACTAATTAAAGTGGAAGGTGATGGCGCCCTGGACCAGTGGGAGTAGTGAAGGTGGTAAGAAGTGGTCAAATTCTGGAGATACATTGCAGAAAGAAATAACAGTATTTTCTGATAATCTGGATATGGGTGTGAGAGAAAGAAGAGTGAAAGATGACTCCCCTGGTCTAGGCCTGAGCAGTTGGAAAGATGGATTTGCTTTCACCTAAAGTGAAAAAGAGCAGGGTTTTTTAAGAGGTGGATCAGAAATTCAGTTTTAGATACATTAAATTTGAAATATCTATTAGACATCTAGGCAGAAAATGGAGCAGTCAAAAATATTCGGAATTAGTAAGAGAGCTCTGATGGGGTAATATAAATTTGGGAGTTAATTTTTATTTGTTCATTTAAGCTGCAAGATTGTGTGAGATCACAGATGGAGTGACTGCACATAAGAGAAGGCATTCAAGGACTCTGCCCCAGGCACACCAATGTTAAGAGGTCTGGGAGATGAGGAGGAACCAGCAAAGGAGCAGCCAGTGATCTAGAAAGAAAACAGAGAGCACGGTGTCCTGGAAGCCGATGGAAGAAAAGTTAAAGAGAAAAGAGAGATCAACGTATCAATTGCTGCAGAATTAAGAACTGAGAATTGACCACTGTATTTAGCAACAAGGAAGGCACTGGTGACCCAGACAAGAGCAGTTTGGGGATAATAGTGGGGATAAAAACCAGATTGAAAAGAGACAGGAGGAAAGAAATTGGAAACTGAGTTTAGATAACTCTGCTTCAAAGAGTTGTGCTGCAAAGAAATGGGGCAATAGGTGGTAGAGGAAGTGAAGTCAAAGAAAAGTTGTCTTTTTGCTTATTTTTTTGTTCTCTGTTTTTAATATGGTAAAAATAGCCACATGCATTGAATGCTAATGGAAATGACCCAGTAGACCAGTAAAAAAAAAAATCCTTATAATGTCAGAGAGGGAGGGGAGAATTTCTGGAGGAATGTCCTTGAGTAGACGAGAGAGGATAGGACCTGTGGCTCCGATAGGTGTACACTCACCTACGGTCACAGCTAGCATGGCAGAGTATGTGAGTGCAGACGCTGGAAGGCTTTGAAAGTAGATGTCATGAGAGGCTGTGAAATCCTCTTCAAATGTTCCAATTTTCTCTGTGAAAATGAAGGTGGCATGAAATTGTTGAAGCTTGGGGAAGAGGAAAAAGTAAAATAGCTAACAAGTAGAGTAGAAGAGTGAATGGATTAGCAAATTTTGGTATGATGTCAGTGGGCACTCAGAGACCAATTGAGGTTCAAGGTCATGAATTTAAAGAGAGACTAGTCAGCGTGATTATGTGTTTTTCTCAAGCCTGGAGAAATTAGAGAGTTGTGGTTTGGGGAAGAGAGTATGATGAGGGGAAGGGGACAAAAGAAAGACCCATGACAATGAGCATGGATCATGGAGGTTAAGCTGGACGTGGGGCACAGTAAAAGTGGCAGATCACTAGTTGATTAATTCCTCTTCTTTCACAGAGTCTGAGAAGGAGACCCAAGGTGGCCCATGTTACATTCCTGAATAGTTACTGCTGACCCTGTACATTCAGGTCCCTGGACCAAAACAGTAAAGGCCTGGACAGCACAGCACGTCTCTACTTCTCATCCATTGTGTGACTTAACTCAAATCACATTATCTCTATGCACCCTTTTTTCTCCCATCTACAATTTAGAGATAATACCTTCCTCATGTAATTATGAAAACATAGGTAAAGACTTCAAAATCCTTGAGTAAAAGCATAAGCATTATGATAAATTAAAAATGCTTTTATATTTGCATTCTTTGTAGAAGCGTGTTCTCCACCTGGTTTCTACAAAAATATATTTACTCTTATTACTTGTATAAATAAATCTTACTATTAACATCAATTGTTTCAAATGCCTTTCTTTTAAATTTCCTTCATTTTTGCCAATTTAACATCTTGCTGATGTTGAGATGCAAAGAATTCAATGCAGAATTTAAAATAGACACACTAGATTCCGGGCAGATTTATTATGTTAAAAAACAAAAGAAAAGGAACTACTATGTGACAGAGAGTACATATTTAATATTCAATTTAATCTTCAAAACAATGCTATGGGTTTGCTATTATCAGCCTCATTTTATAATGAGAAAACTGAACTCAGAGAGATTATATAATTTGTCCAAAGACACACACATTGTAACCAGTGAGCCCGGATTTTAACACAGTTATACACGATTCCAAAGTATATACCCTTACATGTCATTCTATTTCAATAAAATTCTAAATGTATGAAATGAATTAAAGCCAATGTGGTTCCACTTTACAAAGAATGTTTCCAAGATGCAGAAACTGAGAATTCTGAAGAAGCTGTGCTACACTACTTAGAGAAGCTTAAATTAAGTCCCCACACAGAATGAATTCTGATAGCCTCTCTCCATCCTCACCGGTACCACTCATATCCCCACCATGGAGGAAGAAAGTCACCTACAGGATGGGGCTCACAGAAAGGGAACTACTCATAGAAAGAAATTTAAAAATTTCTCAATACTAGTAATATGGGAAACTATAGGATTACTTGGTAGGACCACACTCAGGAAAGTAAATCTACATTTTGGTAAACGTCTGTATTCTTGCCAGTGATTGGCACTGAGTGCTTAGTAAAGATCTGTTCAATGCCTGGAGGTACCAGTCACATTTTGAAATGATGAGTGGAAACATGGGTTCAACTTGTGTGAGTGATTTGGAGTGATTTCATAAACTGAATTCCATTTTTATTTTGTTTTCATTGTTGTTTCTAAAGGATGCTTTATGTCCTTGAATTTAAGGGCTCTGCACCACAAACTAGTAAATAAGGGGGAAAAAAGTCACACTCAGGGCCAGCAAGTTTCCTGAATAGCTGTAGCCAAATTCTGAATTAAGCTAGGTTGGTGATATGCTAGCTAGCCAAGTGTAGTGTTTCACAGTAATTTACAAGTATCTTAATAGTGTGTCTAATTCTTGAAAACCAAAACTCCTTTTCTGAAGCAACGAGCTTCCCCTACCAAAAGCATTCATATATCTTTCATTTATCTGTCAATTCCTAAACATTTTGCCCTAGAAATGATAGCATTATATCTTCATAATAAAATGCACTGAAAGTGGATTCTATTTGAATGAAGCAGAAAACTTCACATAGAATGAAACCATAGCTTTTTGAATGCCTTTTATTGGGACAGTAAGGTAAGAGAAAAATTTAAAGGATTTGAATTGCCAGGTTGCTACAGTTACATTCATTTTATAAAATCAGAATTTCCTTAGGCAAAGTAGTATGTAAAATTATGATTTTACTACAGTCTATGCCAAGAGATTATGTTTTCTTTTATGATAGAAGTGACTTTAGAGCAAATTATCCCATAATTCTCTGCAAGAAGGAGGGGATGGGGTAAATGGGATTTAAAGTACATTGTTGCTTAACTGCTCCTACCTGCAGACAGTCATCTGCATCGCACAGTTCAGACACAGTGACCACCTCTCCTGAAATACCGTGTGGACCGACTGTGTCAGCAAACTCACACTTGTGATGCTCACATCAACCAAACAGACCGTTTTACCCAGTCAGCCTCGGAAGAGGGAACCCTGCTTTAAGCCCCATCACATCATTATAATTATCAAACTTTGAGAAAACCTCCAGTGAGGAATAAATCCTCTTGGTTTGAATAGCCATCTCCTCATTCTTATCAAATGCAAGGGTGCTTCTCTCCAGAAGTTGTGCTCCAAGCAGAGAAGCGTCTTTTCAGCACACCCTTGAATTAAATCAGCACGTCAGTGCAGGCAGCCCAGAGAGTCACAAGGCGCTGTTTTGCCGTCCTCATCACATTCTCTCCCCAATATATCCCTGGTGAGCTTGAGAGCCCTACAAAACTACTATCACAGGCAGTGGGCGGTGCAAATGGAATCCCTGTCATTAAAGAGGAGGACGTTCTCATTTCTTACCAGTTCCTCTGCATCAGAAGCCCCATCCTACGTGGGATGTCTATTGTCTTTAGGGAAAACAAGGCGTTAACTTAAGGACACCAAAGGCAGTTTTCTGAGTCAGATGCAAATCTCAGTTTACACTAGGTCTGGCCGAAAAATTAGCTCTAGGCAAAGCATCCCTGAGGTTTATGTGTTCCTTTGTAACTTATGTGTTTCTTTCCATGCAACAACACAAGTATATGGTTTATCTGTAGGATCTGCAGCCAAATGTGCAGTTGCGTACAGTAGGGAATGATGAGGTCTGGGAATCAACAAAACCCCAGCCTCCTCCCATTCTTCCAGTCACTCATGAATCAGAGGCTTCCTGTGGTGCTTTGTTGACTGGTGTGTGATACTGTTTCTTTTCTAAGAAGGCACAGTGCAGTTATTTTTTACCTAGTGGAAAGACGGTGTAAAGTGATCTTGTATCACTGTCAAGAGACTTAAATAATTTAAAAGACTTTTCTTCATAGCCAAACAGTAGTTCACATAAAAGATGGAAACATTCTACCAAAGACTGTAAAAGGCAAAATAAAAAAAGTATTTCCAAAGACTTGGATGACTCCTAGTATGAATACCTACTGGGGGAAAAAGGAAAGTGCTGAGTTTATGGTTGGGTAGAGAAAGAAGAGAAGGAACACTGAAGAAAGTCAACTATTGGATGAAATCCAGTCCATTAATCCCTGGGCTTAATGAAAAGAAAGGAAAAAAAATTCTTAATATCACTCAAAAATGACTGTCCCTGCCAATAAGAATGTGACACTCATGAACTTGGAATAAAATCAAATTGTCTGCTGGGAAGACTGAATTATGGCAAAGAAATATTCTGAAGGGAGTGGGCAGCTGGAATAGAATGGTGATTCTCTAGAATGAAACAAAAATTCTTCTGACTTCTCAAAAGAAAAAGCCAATGAGCACACAGCGGATGTGTAGCTAGAGAATGGGTGTATACAAAATATCAAGAATTGCATGCCCAATTATGTCACCAGTGTTTTGTGACTTTCTTGTAATCCACTGTTCTGAGGGCAGCAAACACGGGGCAAGGCATTTTACAGACAGATGATAATGGCTTTCAGTGTTGCTCAAACTGGCTCAAAGCCCACTCTGTGTAAATTGCTAAAAGCCCATATGTAATTCTGAACCTCTTGCAGGCCCCGAGACTCTGTCTGCTGGTAATAATTATACAGACTGGACAATTAACTTCTGACATAAAAAGGAATGAAGGTGAGAGCAGAAAATGTAGACCTTATCAACTTTTACTTAAAGCAAGGGCACAAATTGACAAAAACCCTGGGGCATTCATTTGGAAAAAAATTACTGTAGTCTATCTTTCCAACGGTTTCCTATAAGAATGGGAAGAAATTTCTCCACATTCACATAATTATTCTTTTCTGATATTTCCCAACGTTACAGTCTTACTCATTTTAATTTTTGTTTGGACAGTCTTGCTTTATCAATTCTAAGAGGCCTTAGAGAAGACACAGACCCAAGGCACATGCGAGCATGGTTAACACTCCCACAGGAACAGAGACTGAGCTCCACCTGCGGTAAAGCAGAGGGGCCTAAAAGGAGCCCTCTGCATAATACACAGTGTTGAAGAGTTGTCACTTCCACGTAAAAAAAAATTCAAAAAGCCTGGGGAAAGAGCAAGAAAGTTTGTCCTCTGTCCAGAATCTAAGGGGGGGAATAAAAATAAACTCATAAGACATCAAACCCCAAGTATGTGGGGTCTCAATCTACACTAATTGTAAGGTAAGCTGTCCTGAAGACAAGAAATTAAGACACAGACCTCTTCACAACCATTGAAAATGTTAAGGTTCTAGAAGAAGTATCCACAAAACTACTCCAGGAATACTTTCATAACCAGGATCTCAGGAGATTTCTATGGGGGAAAAGTAGCCCAGCTAAAGAGGAACTCACAGTAAAAATTTTAAATCGCCTAAGGAAAGAAAGTGCCATGAGAGACAAAACAGATTCCACAAACAGGTGAAGCTGAACCCCGAGAGCTGAAAAAGAGTATAAAATTAACTTTTTAGAATTATTAAGAAGCTAAAAGAATAAATCAAAACTATAATGAAAGACCAGACCACTGTGAAGAAAGCTCCAGCTGAGCTTTAATAACTAAATAGAACTTCTGCAAATGTAAAAATGGAGTTACTGCAATTTAAAATTCAGTAGATGACAATAATCTTCGTAGCAGACTAGGAAACATATATTTTCATAAGTAAAAACAACAACCAGAGAGAAAACAGAATGGAATAAGAGATCCCATATGTAACAACACTGAAAAAGATAAAATGCCAATGATTAAATGTAAGAAATGCACAAGACCATTATGAAGAAAACTTTAAAACACTACTAAGAGACACAATAGAAGACATGAACAAATGGAAAGATACACCATGTCCTTGAGAAGGAAGACTCAACATCATAATCTTAATTCGTCTTAAAGAAATGCATAAATTTAACACAATCCCAAAAAATTAACTTTTTTTAATTAGATGAGTTGAACTTAAAGTTCATATAGAAAAATAATCAAATAGAATAGTCATGAAAAAACTGGAAAAAAGATCAAAGAAGGGATTACTTCTACCAGACATTAAAATGTTTTATTAAATATCAGTAATAAAAGCAGTGTTGTAGTAGCACATGAGTAGACCAGAGGTGTAGAAAAGGAAATCAGGAAATAGACCTAAATATCTATGGTAATTCACTATATGATAAAAATGGAGTTTCACACCAGTGGGGAAAATAGACTAGTCAAGAAATGAAATCATGTTGGGACAATTCAGTAGCCATCTGGAAAAATACTGCTAACTCTGTAATTCCCACCTCACACTAGGGTGAATTACAAATGGAACAAAGACTTAAATATTTTTAAAATGAAGTAATGAAAGTAACATGAGAAGACATGAGAGAATTCCATCATAAGGTCTTTTTATCTGTGACTCAAAATCTAGAATCTACGTGAGATAGGGTTGATAAATTTAATTACACAAAAATTTTTAAAAATATTTTTGGCAATAAAAATTATAAGCAAAGTCAAAAGACTACTGAAAAACCAGAAAAATAGTTTTCAACTCATATTGGAGACAAAGAATAACGTCCCTAATACACAAAAGTTCCTAGAAACTGATAAGTAAAAGAACAACTCAATATAATAATGCCCCAAAAATACGAAGAGAGAGTTCACATAAATATAATGGCTCTCAAACATATGAAAAGATGCTCAGTTTACTTAAAGTAACAGAAAATTAAGATAGAAATACACTTAGAAAACTTTTTCACTTATTAGATTGGCAAAATTTTAAAAGTTTAGACACACCTTAGTAAGACTGTGAAGAAACAGACATTCCATGCATTTCTTGACTAGAGTAAATTGGTACAACCTCTAAGGAGGACAATATGACAATATCTATCAAAATTATAAATGAATATACCCTTTGATTCAGCAAATTCATTGTCACACATTTAAAATGATTTATGTCAAAGCTTCATGTAAGAGCAAGAGAAAGGAAACAATCCAAATATCTACCAATAGGGGCTGATTAAATAAAGTACAGCACATGTGTATCATGGAACATTATGCAGCAGGAAAAATGAATAAGGAACTTTTCTACATACCATTACTGAAACATCTCCAAGATATATGTTATGTGAAAGAAATAATCAAAGTACAGAACAGTGAATAAATATGCTAATTTTGGCATGTCAAGGGGAAGGAGGGATAAAAATCTAGTGAAATATCAATATTATATTCAAATATGCATACAGAAACTCTAGAAGCAGACAAATTTACTAAAAACAGTGGTTACTTTTGAGGGAGTTGAATGTCAAGGATGGAAGAGAGAATTTTCACTACATACCTTTTAATACTTTCTGGTTTTGGAACAATGTGACTGTATTACTATGTTCAAAAAATTAAATTTAAAAATGTATCAAAAATGTTTAAACTCAATGATAAAAATTAACATTCGAACAATGATATACTACCTACACGTATAAAAATTAGGAATTACTGTTAATGACAAATCTCCAGTTTGGCAATGGCCTAACATTTTGAAAAGAGCAATCTTATAATTAGCAGCAATAATACAAATTGATACACTCTTTGTTTGGAGAAATTTTGGCAAGATTTTAAATCCTTATACCCTCTGACTCATCAATTAGAGTTCTGGAAAGTATCCCAAGGAAAAAAATATGCATATGGATTAAGACTTACTTACAAGAACATGAAGGGGGGAATGGAAATTGGAGAAGTTAGGATCCAAATGATGCTTCAATTTTATCTATAGTATTTTATTAAAAATAAAGGAAATATTAGTTAAATATACATGCAACATTTGTTAAATCCAGGTGACAGATATCTGGGTATTTGTTATTCTCCTTACTTTCCTGAATGTTTTTTGTTTTATTTTTAATCTGTTACACAAAATTACTCATGTAAGTGAATAACATAGTTTTTTTAGTATATGTAATAAGAAATTTTGTTCCAGGATGGCAAGAACTATGATATATGCGTATTTATACATTATTTAATATTGTGTGGATATCTTTGAAATATGAACTACAATACTCAACACACTGAAGTGTTGACTTCAAGCAAAGAGAAACTAAGTAACTTGAAATTTATGGAGGAGGAGATTAGAGGTGATCTAATGCTACAGATCTCAAACCCTGGTGAACATCATCCCTGAATGTTTCTATGAATTCCAAGGTCCAATATCTGATCTTATAAAATCTCGTTCTCCAGAAAAATAGCTAGGCAATATATTTAAAATTGACAAACTATTCCAAAGTCTGAGGCTCACCGGTCAAAGGTATAGAAGAGTGCTTCTTGAAGTATGAAAAAGCAACCCATCTCCAGTGCTTCAGAACATTATAGATTCCTTGATCCTACCCAAGATTCTTTGAATCTACCACCCGATGCTGGTGCGCTGGGAATCTGCATTTTTAGCAAGTACATTGGGTAATTCTGATACAAGGTTTTAGAAACACTGGTATAGATAGTTGATTTTTCTTTTCTTTCTCACTTAGAAAGAACTGTGCTCAAGATACAGCTGGAGGGATGAAGGCTAAGTATAAGGCAAGAACTGATTAAATGCCAAAAGGTGTTTCCACAGGAGGTTATAAAAATCTACTGTTCTGGAAATGCTGAAAAATGCAGTCTTGCTTGGTAGCAGAAGGCTAAAGCAATGACCTCTGCAAAGCTTTCATAGCTCTATAAGGTTTTAGATATAATTAAATGCCCAAAGGTAAAGGAGAATAAAAAATTGAATAGGTTTTGGATGATAAGTTAATAATACAATAATGGGCTAGGTAGGGACAATTTTAGTGCTCCTTTGAAGCTTCACAATGAGTTTTCAAAAAGTTTAGGACTTAAGAAGTATGGAAGAGCAAGTATCTTAAGCTTCTTTAGTGATCCCACAGGATAGCAGATGAGCAGATCATGTGCTTGGTTTTATTGCAGCTGCACAACTTGCCCTGGCCTGAGCTGATTTTTTGACATTGTTGTCTTGCTTTCCCCTAAGCATTACCTCTGGTTCCAGGCAAACAGATCTAACATATGCACACACACATTCAGAGCTTTCCCATGAACACAATTTCTATCCAAATAAATTTGAAGTCTGAAATTGAGAGAAGGAAGATGTTAATTTTCATTAAGCTCAGAGTCGTTTTTTGCAGTCCTGCTGTGACTGTGTAAAGGGGTTATCAATTTCAAGCAACCCCTTGACCCCTTTTTAAAGTTCACAGCATCCCACGTGTGCACATGTACACACATACACACACACACACATATACATACACCAGGAAGCATGGTTTTTGAAAAACAAAATCAATTGCCCTATAGTGAAATAACCAACTACATGTCCCTTCCAACCCAACTACTTTTATTTTGAGAGACTGAAAACATGAGTGAATTGTGTCATAAAGGAGAGAAGACTGAACTCAGAACTGAAGCTCTAGGTTTGGACTTGGATTTCAGCCTTTACTAGATATATCATTTATACCCTGTTGTGTGTCTATAGCAGCTTTAAAAGGCATTCAAAACAAGATTATTTTCAAGAATAAGTGGAGGAAAGATAAAATAAGAGCAGGAAATGAAATAAAAAAATCACTGTAAGATCAGCACTCAAGTGTCATTATTACCTTAATAATTTGTGATTATAGGTTCTAAAATTTAGTTCTCAACTTTCTAGGAGTCAAGACAAGTGAAAAAGCGTGCTCGGTTACATGATTTACAGTGTCCGTAAGACTAAAACAAAGTTTTTCATAAGAAGTACAACAACTATTACTGCCACTGAGTCCAGAGAGAAATTTTTCCCATTGGGTTTTTATAACAAGGACTAATGCAGTGAACAATGTCCTCCAAATAGCCTCAGAATAAACACAAGAATGAGCTTCTTATCATGTACCTCCTGTACCTCCATGAAAGCCAAAAGTACAATATTCCAAAAGCACAATGCTGTAAAGCCAGTTCTAAGAAAGAGACTAAATAATGTATTAGGTGCAGTCCCCCAATGGGGACTTCAAGCATTTGGAGTGGAGGTCACAAATAGGCAGAAAATAGGCTACATCCAGCCCGTAGATGTATTTTTATTGGTCGATGTGGGGTTTTTATTATTATTATTATTACCCATATTTAAGTCAGGAGATTTCAAATAAGATCCAATTCCAGTGTGTGCTTGTTTTTAGTTAGTATATGTAGCCCCACTGGGCCGGCATGCCCACATAAGGAGGTTATTGGGAACTGAAGAGCACCTATCCTATTACCCACTGTCCCCTCTCCGCCACCTGAGTCATCACCTCTGTCTACTTGGCCCTTGTAACTCACATGAGTTTGAAACTCCTGATCTGGAGGAATGGGTAGAATATATTGACCTCAAGAGAGTGCAGCATTAATATTTTTCTCACCAAGCTTTGACTCAGTATCAAACAGCAGCAAAATGTACTGTGTGGCCTTGAGCAAGAAATTTAACCATCTATGAGCCTCCATTTCCTCATCTTCTGAAAAGGAACTAATAATACCTACCTCTCAGAGTTGTGAGGATTAAATGAGATGTTTTCAAAAACATGTAACTGCTAACTACTATTCAAGTGAACTGTATTATTACCAGAAATGATCGACAATGTTAGTTTACCTCATCTTAATCACGGATTAAGGAATTTTTGGAATTTTAGGAATATTTTCTTCACCAGGTGACTGCTAGCTTTTTCATAAATCTATAGTAGTTCTGTTACCTATTAGAATGAACATCTTTTGTGCACCACTTCAGATTCTCTTGGTCCACCTCTTACTCCAGCCCCTCCTGCAATGACAAGTTCCAAGGGAGGTTCAACTAGCTTAGTGCAAATGCCACCTGACAGCCCTTCCTCTGGGGTCTGCAGGATATACTTCTTGCTTCCTACTCCAGAGATCCTCCAACATGCAGCATGGATGCCATCAGAAACTAGTCTGGCACTCATCACGCACAGCCCAGAAGTTAATGCCCTTGGGACCCCTTTGACAAATGGTTGAATGGGAACTGATAGCTAATCCTCCTCCCTTTTGTCCCACAGATGGACAGTTCTAAGAAACATTTTATAAAGCTTTCCAGGGCAAAAGGGATGATTAGGCACAGGTGCATGGTGATGGATTGTAATTAGTATTTGGGTGGTGAACATGACTGTTATCCATGCAGAAAGAGAAGTATAATGATGTACATCTGAAATCTACACAATGTTATAAACCAATGTTACTGCAATGAAAAATAAATTTTAAAAAAACAACTTCTCAGAAAATCCCAGCAAGGATCAAGTACCAGTCACCCATACCAGTGGCTGCCTCAATTACACATTATCCTTTTGTCTTTCCCTCCTTCCCTGGTTCCATCTCCCTGTTCCTCACTCCTGCTTCCTAAGATCACTTCCAAATAAATCACTTGTATATAAGCTTTGTCTCCAACTTTGCTTTCAGGGAAGCCCAGGCTCAGATATCCTCCAAAATATGCTCTTAAACAGAAATCATCCTGCAAAGGACTCCATCAAGAAAAAGAAAATATAACCCAAAGAATGGGAGAAAATTTTTGCAAATCATATATCTGATAAGGGATTTGTATTCAGAATATACAAAGAACCCTTACAACTCGATAATAAAAAATGAAATAACCCTAGACATTTCTCCAAAGATGATATACAAATGGCTAATAAGCACATGAAAGGATATTATTAGTCATCAGGGAAATGCAAATCAAAACCACAATGAGATACTACTTCACACCCACTAGAATGGCTATAATTAAAAAGTTTATTAGTGTATTTACAACGATGAGGAGAAACTGGAACCCTCAAACACTGCTGATGGGGAAAGTAAAGTGGTGCAGCCACTGGGCAAACAGTCTGGAAGTTCTTCGAAGTTTAAAAGATAGAGTTACCATATGATCCAGCAATTCAACTCCTAGGTATATGCCCAAGAGAAATGTAAATATATGTCCACAAAAAACTTGTACATGAATGTTCATAGCAGCATTGCTCATAACAGATAACAAGTGGAAACAACTCAAATGTCCATCAACTGATTAATGAATAAAGTGTGGTACATCCTTACAATGGAATAGTATTCAGCAATAAAATAACTGAAATATTGATACATCCTACAACATGGATGAACCTTGAAACATTATGCCAAGTGAAAGAAGTCACAAAGGACCACATATTGTTTGATTCTATTTATGTGAAATGTCAAGAACAAGCAAATCTTTACAGACAGAAAGTAGATTAATGGTTGCCTAGTGCTGATGAGGATGGATGGATTGAGGGGGATATTTAAAGGGTACGGGGTTTCTTTTGGTGTAATGAAAATATTCTAAAATAAATTTGTGGTGATGGATGCACGACTCTGTAAATAAACTAAAAGCCATTGAATCATATACTTTAAACTGGTGAATTATATGGGAAGATGTATTATAGCTCAATAAGCTATTAAAAAATAGAGGTCCTCATAATTTTTAACCTACAACAGCCTATAAATTGTGGTTTCTGCTCATTCTTACAAAATACCACTGGATTCTCCATTTCTTCACTTGCTAGGCAGTTTTCAACCACTTCAAAGAGTAGTGTCCAGAGCAGAGAAAGTTTCTGCAACATCCTTCATCTCTGCCTTTCTGGCTTCCTCATAATCCTGTGGTATTTCCATTACCTATTATATAGGACATCTGAAATCTAACCACAATCTCACCATAATCCTAGTTGCTCTCTATAATAGCATCTTCTCACCCAGTCCCCTGCTATGCCCTCGCGCCACCCTTGTGATCATCCTTCCTTCCCACACTCCTGTGATTAAATTCATACTCACTTCCTCACAGCCACACCCTACCCTAGAGCTTAAATTCAGGTTTAGGATACTTGGAGACTGTTGTTCCTGAGGACTGAACCTGTAAAAGTGAGTGATAAGGTAGCCACACACACAAACTCTGAAACACGAAATAAGAAGCAAGTTGGGCATCTCCATTTAGTCAACATCAGAAATAACACAGGAAGGATGGAAAGGCTAATGAAAAACTCATCCACCTTGGCTTTACTATGCATCATTCTAAATATCTCATGCCTTGGATTCTACTTTGTATGCCATTCTCAGGGGAAAAGAAACAATGAGTGCTCAGCCTTTCTGGAAAGTGATATTTTACCATGTTTCAGCATAACAATTTCTGGCATTTACCCTAGTCAGATCCAAATCTTCTGGAATTCCCTTGATGAGTATTCTTAGCCTTAGAATGAAAGAAGTGTACACCAATCAATTACTGTCATGGTAGCAAAAATAAAAGATGTATTGCCTACAATCTTAGCTCTTGAGCAAAAGAGTAGCTGTATTTAGTTGAGAATGGCATTGGACCTAAGTTTCTCAATTTTAATATCAGGAAATATTGTCCTGACAAACAGGGATCCCACATATCCAATGAGTTGAAATGAGCTGACTTAACTGCCCAACGTCAGCATGTGAGCCTGATCCAGGAAAGATGGCTCAAGAATTATAGTGAGTTTCACTGGATGACACTTGTTATTACTACCATTATCTCTAGTTTCTGTATTTCCTTTCATCCTGGGCCTTAGGCCAGACCTGCTGGAAAATCAGAAGAGAGGCGAAAGAAAACTTGTTTATCATAATCTCTTTTCAAGCTGGGCATGGAGTTATCACAACTTTAGTTCAGAAATAGCCTGACTTAACTGCAGGAAGGAGGCCTATCTTTCACTTATCTTTTCAAATCTCAGACAAAGAGGGGTGGAAATATAGTTTTTAGCTCTTCTACTTCTCCAAATTAAAAAAAATGGAACTTTTAAAAAATTCATCCTATCAGAAAAAAAAACCTTCACCCCATATATGTAAATATATCTATTTTATAAATAGATATTTATTACTGTACTCATATCATGTATATTATAAACAGATAGAAAAATAGAAATTATGAATGAAAGGATTAATATGTAATAAACAAAATTTTTGAGTTTATTGTATATATTAACAGTACTGAACTGTTTTCCTTGCACTAAAATAATAATATAACATTTTAGTGAGGTAAAATAGTGGTGGTGTATTCACCTCATAACATAGTTATAAAAGAGATCTCAAATCACAGAACAAGGAAAGTGTGTGCTCTGCCATTTTCTTGCTGTTCATTTGTGTTAGGATTATCTCCAATCTACAGTTTCTTTCCTGAAATAAGTCATTTAACAATCTTGTGAAGGTTAGTTTAGTTAAAACTAGAGAATATAATCTGTAACTCTTCTTAACCAGCACAAGTAACATGCTAAATGTTGCAGTATGCTAAAAACAAACCAAGAGTCAAGGATGTGACCACCAATCATTCCATGTTGTAGAATTTCCCTTGAGATATATGACTGTCCAAAACACAGACAGAATCAAAGTACTACAGTCAATTAAATATGAGTAAATCTTAACTTTCTTATTACATGATTATTAGATTTTTCAAAAGAAATGTTCTAACATTTTCCTCCTATATCCACTGTGTCCTGTGCATACTGCGGTATATGCTTACTCATTTTGTAAACCACTGATTTAGAGGTCAGTCTGGCTACAAAGTAACAACTCTTTGATTATAAATCAAATCCTTGGAATAAAATATACATGTGTCATTAGAAATGGGTTTTGCTGCATGTTACAGAATGTACAATATAGAGTAGGTGGCTTAAACAAGACAGAGTTATTTCTCTCTCACATAAACAAAGTCTGGAGATAAGCAGCCAAGAACTACCTTGGCACTCCATGGTGTCAGTCTCCTTCTGTCTTGCTCCTCTGCCATCCCCACACATGCTTCCCTTTCATGGTCCAAGATGGATGCTTGGGTTCCAGATATCACATTTATATTCTAATCAGCAATAAAGAGAAATGGACAAAGAAAGACACTTTTCATAAGTTTCATACAACACTTTGATAACATCCCATTGGAGAGAAATTACACGAAAGTCTACACCTAGCTGCAAGAAGAATCAGGGATTCTATTATGAAAGAGGACAGCCAAGAGTCTCAGCCAGAATACTTAAGGATGTACCAATACATCTCCAGAGGAACAGAGGAAGTCTACCCTTCAAGCATCATCTTCTTACTCTACTCCCGTGGTCCATCTGAAATAAGAAATCTTGGCCTGCAAAGACTATCTAGCCAAAATGGTCTATGGACCAGCATGTCTCTCAAAAATAAAACAAACCAGTTGTAAAATAATCAGATTCCACCAAATACATTTATAATTCTCCTGGTTGCAGTCTAGTCTGAGAACTACACGATTATATTGTAACAGAAAAGTTTTTTTCCAAAAACAACTTGATCTGCCTTCTAAGGAGAGTACAGAGCTTTGCTTTAAAAAGCACCTTTCCGAGTTTGTATACATAACTTTACATGTGGGAGTCAGGTCAGAACTGAATTGCTCCATATAATAGAGGGCAAAATGTGTGAGTTGAAGGAGGGCAGAGGGTAGAATCCAGTAGCAAATGAGAGGAGAGACAAAGCAGAGCACTGACTGGGAAATGGTCGGAGAAAGACTCCATGGCAGAACTACTGAGAAAAGAATTCATTTGAAATGGATTTTAAGTTGTTTTCCTGTGGGGTGTGAGACAGATATCTCCTTCCTCTTTCCTCCTTCAGTAAAATCTTCTTCGCTTTCTCATGCATTTTGTATGACTGAGAGAAACTTGAACAAGTTCTGTGTCCAGTTGACTTTGGGCTCTAATAGAGACAGAAATTAGAGGACAAGGAAGGGTTGACATGAGAATGACGATAATAATGTGAACAAAGAAACCATCACATTCTCATTAAAGCCAAATTTATATATGATTAGGTAAAATTGATAAGGGATTTTCTTACCCTCCATGTTCCCCTTAACAGAACCAGAAATTAAATACAGATCCACTTACATGCCTTGAAACATTTTTAAATGCATTTCAAATTTACATTGAATGTTTTACTTAAGGTTGGAAAGCTTCACCACACTGTAAAATCTTGAGAGTTCATTTCAATGAATGTACTTCAGTTTTAAAGCATTGAATAAGAACTTCCTATAAATAGGGTCTGACTGAACAAAGCAGAGACAGGAGAAAATGGATAGAGAGAAAATGAGGCTGATTCAGGACAGCAGGGAGCAGCAGTACACCCGTGGCAGGGAGAGGGCCAGGCAGCTCTGCACAATGGAACTAAGTCTGAAAGGCCCACTAATCTGTGTAGAATTCGACTGGATCTTGGTCAGGAGAGAAATCACTTCCAAGAGAGCTGAAATAGAAAATCAGCACAGACAGGCCGAGGGCTCGGACAAATGTCCCAATAACTCATGCACAGTGCCTATGCTACTGTCTACACTGCTGGTTGACTAACCCAGCTTCTCTCCACAGCATACCTATCCCATCCAGGGACTGGGCTAGTAATGATCATGTGACCTATGGCAAGCCAATAAGATATAAACAGAAGTTGCTGGCTGGGGCTTTCAGGAAAGCTTTCTCAAAGGGAAAGAAGCAGGTGGCATGCATGGTGCTTTTCTCCTTCTCCCTAGAAGGTAAAAGACACATCAGCCATCTTACAACCACAAGAGAGGAAAGCACAGATTAAGCATGGCAAATCAAGAAGACGGAAGGAGACTGGAATACTGAGAATATTTTTGAGCACCTGCACTAGCCCTGGACTATAAATGTCCAGACATCAAAAACAAAACAAAACTCTTACCTGTTTAAACCACTATTAATTTGGTTTTCTGTTATTTAACAGCTTAATGAATTAATAACTGATTCAAATAGAATTTGGTGCCCAAAAGCAGGGTGCTGCAAGCAACAGAACCTAAAATATAGACATGCCTGAGAGGAGGAGATACAAGCAGATAATTAAAGACTCAGACATTCCAGGAGGCAATGTAGTGGCCTTTGTTATGTGGTGACAGAACACTCAGCCTAACTGTCTTGATCCATTCTGGAACAGACCAGGAGTTCAACACAGGACATAGTTTAAAAATGGTAGGGACATTTCAGAATATGAGAATATAATGGTTAATTCTTGCACTTTTCAACCAAGTCCCACAAAAAAAAAAAAAAAGGATAAACTGAGACTAGAGCAAGCCAGCATGCTTGCAGAGATGGAAAGTAATACTCTGCCTTCAGCAAGCAATCTAGATTGATTGTGAACCTCCAATTAGGATTCTTGCAGGGTGAAAAAGCCATTTGCTTCTATACCTCATACCGAAACTTGTACAAGTTGTGAAGTGGCAACCTTGACAGAAAATGAGGTTGTTGACCCTGGACTTGCTTAAGCACATTCCATTAAAAGTTCTCTGGCAGAAAAAAAGAAAAGGGCTAAATCCACAGTAAGAGTGGTCATCCCACCCAAGAGGATATTTCAAATCACTGCAAAGCAGCAGCCATTAAGCTAATGAGGGTGTTCAAAACACAGAAGCCAAAAGTCAAAAATTCTCAAGCTTCAAACTTAACCAAATTTGTTGTAGTTCCTCACACATAAATCTACTGGAAGCAACTAGACTAGAAGCTCCCTAAGTTTCTGAGGGAACCAAATTGTCAAAGAAAACCCAAATCTCACTGACAATAGCCAGCAACCATGTTACTCCTAGATAATCAATCACCAGGACCATACATGAGAATACAATGCCATAAACATAGAAAAAGTCAAGAAACAAAAAAAAGAGAGATGTTTAAATTAAAAATGTAACTGTTTTTTAAAAAATGTTAAAAGAATTGGAAGATAAATTTGAAGAAATCAACCAGAAGAGATTTTTTTTTAAAAAAAGACGCAAAAGACATCTGGATGGAAAAGGGGAAACAGAAAAAAAAGATAAGAAGATGATAAAGTCCAGAGAGTCCAACAATCAAATAATAGGAGAACCAAAAAGAAAGAATTGAGAAGGGGAAAAAAGTATTAAAGAAATTGTTCAAAAAGTGCTCAGAACTGAAGAAATATGTGTCCAAATTAAAAGGACCCATCAAGTTCTCAGCACTACATGAAAATAGATTTCCACCAAGGCATATCATTGCAAAATGCTGGAAACAAAGAGGAGAACCCCTAAGTGTCCAGAGAGAAAAAGCAGATCACAGTCAAATGATCAGGGGATAGAACAGCTTCAGATTAGAAACTGAAAGCAACACTTCAGAATTCTGGAAGAAAAATTATTTCCAACCTAGAATTCTCTATCCAGCCAAAAATCCAGTCAAGTGGTAGTTAGACATAAAGACATTATCAGACTTGTAAAATCTAAAATTTTAACCCCGTGCACCCTGGCAGGTACAAAGAATGCACTCCAACAGAAAAGAGGTAATAAACAAAAACAGAGAAATACTTGAGCTACAGGAAACAGGAAATGCAACACCAAAGAAAAGTGAAAGAAATCATATGAATGAAAATACAGGGAGATCCTAGGACACCTTCTGTGCTCCAGGTATAGAAGGCTACCAGTTCATACTAGAGTAGGTTATAATGCTCTGGTAAAGAAAGGAGGATGAATGTGATAGAATATCTAATATGAATGAGATTAGAAACTTGGAAAATAATTTGAAGTTAAATTATCTGTATATACACAGAAAACTAAATAACAAAAAAAGGCAAGTTTTTTTAAAAGAAAAAAGACTTTCAACCTAGGAGAAACAAAAAGATGTGCAAGAAAGGAAATTAATCATAGTTCAACATGGCTCATCTCTAAGAATGCATATTCATAATAATGCAAACAATACTAATTGAATCAAAATGATGGTGTGAATAGAGTATGAGAATGAAGAGATGAGCATGTACGTACTGGGGAAATAATGGGGGAAAAGAGCTGCATTTTCATATTTCACAGTGGAAAATCAATTGACTAGTGTGTTTCAGAGATGTCGAGAAAAATGCTGGAAGAAGAATCAACTCCAAGTACTGAAAGTGGTTGCCTCTGGGGAAGAGAAAATGGAGGGAAGGGCACGAGGAATGGGACAATTGTCTTCTCTAACAAACTACTCATTTAGTGACTCCTTAAACTACGTGCATATGTAACTTTGATTAAAAATAATTACGTTAAAATTCAATAATAAAAAGCCAAACATTCTAGTAGAAATTAGGCAAAAGGTATTGAGCCATTTCGCAAAATAAGAAATAATATGCAAATAATTATTTTTAAATGTTCTCAGTCTCACTAGTAATTGAAGAAATCTTATGAGGCACTTTTCAAACTATTGTATTGAGAAAGATCAACATTAGCAATGATAACCTCTTTGGGTAGGGGATATAGAAGCACTACTACACTACTGATACAAGTAGAAATTGATAACGGCTCTCAGTAGCGTTCTTTAGCAATATTTACAAAAGTCTTCGAATGTTCATATCTTTCACCCAGTAATTCCAGGCACTGGAATTTATCCTAAAGAAATAATAAGAAATACGGCAAAGATTTATATACAAGGATGATTATCACCACTTTGTTCATCATAGGAAAAATTGGAAACAACTTAATAATCCAACAATAGCAGAATGTAGAAATACAATATAAAATGCAATATTTTACTTCTATTAAAAGTTATTATGTAGATCATATTGGCCTGGAGAAATGTTCACACATATTTTAGGATCACAAAATAATACAATAAAGGGATTTCATTTTGTTAAAAAAAATAACTATGTGTTATTGCATAAGAAAAATCGAAAGATGTACAACAAAATTCTGTGCCTTTGTACACAGTATTTCAGATTTTTTTTTTAGTTAATATGTGTACAACACCTAAAATAGTACCCAACATATAATATGCATACCCATAAATGTTGGTGATGACTAGCTATAATCATCTGTAGAAAAAAATAGAAATATTTTCTACGATGACTACTTTTTCCTTAGGCATTTAACACTATAAATGGAAATTTTAAAAATAGCAAGGATCCCAGTAAGTGCATAATTGGCATTCTCGCCTCAAAAATTTTATGATATCCAGACAGAACACAGGGAGTCCTTCGTGCATGAGCACCGTGACAGTCCACAGAATAAATGATGGCTTTGACTGTGAGAATCATGAGTCACTCGAACGAGAAGACCAGGACTACCCTGATGACCGCACTGGAGAAGGGAGAGAAAAAGAAAGAAGTAGAGGAGAATAAGATAATAGATCCCTCTACCCATCAGACCCCTGGTAGGTAACAGATGGCACTGGAGTGGAGTAATTAAGAGCAGTTCATTAAAGCGACCATTTACATAAGTGTGGGCAAGGTTTAGGGGAACCAACAAGGAAAGGTGCAGTGTCTCAGGTCAGAAACAGCAGGGTGCTACTGCTGCACTTCAGCCAGAGGAAGGACAAGAGGGAGCAGTTACGAGCACCCTGAGAAAGTGGCTGTCAGGAGAGGGTCAATGTCAGGAGCTCTGGCTTTGGGTAGAGGGTTACAATCAACCCACAGCAACTTGGCAGGGATAGAGCCAGCAGACCAAGTACAGCTACTTCATTCTCATTTCATCCTTCATCATCTGATGGTGCCTTCCATTGCCTAAACTTAATTAGAAGCCAGAGATCAAGGCAACTCATACAGGTCAGATCCCCTGTGCAGAGAGTAGCATAGAGAAGGATATAGAGTGCTTCTCGTAGAGCAAACATTCAACAAAAGTATAGAGCAAAAAGTATTCAACAAAGCATCCCATACTGGGGCAACGGTTGCATTAGAAAGGAACGTACTTGTCCATCCCTCAGCAGTGGTTTTAGTTGCCACCCCAATCCTAGCAGGATATATCAGATACCATATAAAAGAAATATTCTGCCACATGCCTATTGTTTTCTAATGCCTGACCTTACTAGCATCCTAGTAGTCATACCTGTTTCAATTTGTTTCCCCATCTTTGTGGTAAAGACCACTGATATCATTTCAGTCTCCTCAGCTTGATGTAAGATCCAGTGTCCCCTGGCCTTCGCCTCCAGTGCTTTCCTAGCCACACTTTCATCTCCACAGATAATATTGCTCCTAGCTCAGCTGAAACCTTTTACACGTAAATGCCAAACTGACCACGCCCAGCCTTGTACATGGGAGCAGAACACTCCGCCCCTATTGAATCAGCCAGGATAAGCTAAGTCAAACTATGGCAACAAAAAACACCAAAATTTTAGTGGCTTTAAAACAGCAAAGTTTATTTCTTGCCCACTGTGTCATACATAAGCCAAGGACCCTTATTCAATGTACTCACTCAGGAACCCAGCTAACAGAAGACTCTTTCCCAACACGTGGTTTCCATGATCTCAGACACAGGGGAAAAAACATAGTGAATTATACAGCGGCTCTTGAAGTTTCTTCGTGGAAGTCACACACCTCGATCACTTCAGCTTACATTTTATGGTCCAAAAGAAGTCACACAGCCAAGGTTAAGTTCAAACTGGTAGAGAAAAACAATCTTACTATATACCCAGAGTGAGAGAAATTTCATTTTTGAGCAGACCCTAATGACATAAGTTCTATTTGTTCCATGTTCTTCTTAGAGGACCATAATATTGAAAAAATAAAAATAAAACCACACCGTAAAGTCAAAAAATTGTCCTTAAAGTAGCAAAGATTATAATAATTTATTACAGGTGTCAGCAAACATTTGAAACTAGTGTACCAAGCTGAGAGATTTGTTAGAAGCTAGATAGGGTCAAAAGACCTTCACAAACTAGTTCTTCCCTTCAGATTTCTCTCAAATGTAATAAATATTAACACTGTCAGTCATCCTAGGAAGCAGCAAATCATGGGTAGAAAATGTGACCTTAGAGGGTAGGCCTTAGAATAGAAACAGAAGGGGTCATATTATTCTCTCTGACTTAATAGAGTGTGGAAATGTGGACTCCCCACCATGTAGCAATGAGACTTTCTTACTTACTGTCTGTAGGTCTCAGCTGAAACGCCACTTGGTTAGAGACACCTAACCTGCACACTTTATACCAATAGCAACCCCACCCCCATCTCTCTTTTCTGCTTAATGTGCTTTGTTTTCATAACACTTAACACCATCTTATATGTCTCATATTTATCTTTCTTCCTACCCACTAGGATGTAAACTTTGAAGGCAGGGATTTCTATATATCCCCAGTGCCTTGAAGAGTGCTTAACCCATAGTATGCACTTATTAAATATTTGTTGCATAAATGAGTGTACATGAGAGCTCTACCAGGCCTTTGGAGGAACGGCTAGTTTTTACCTCTGGGAGGGACTCAGCAAGAAGACATTTACCCCTTGGAGGAAGAGCAAGTGGTGGGCCTTGGGATCCTAGACTCTGAGTGCATCCATATTGAGCAACCCGTTGCAAGAATTTCTGCAGTGTACATCCTTTACACTGAAAACCCCAGGCCTTCACTAGGGCCTTGATAAACATTTTAACCTGGTCTCAACTATTCCACTTCATTCATTCAATGGAGAATAATGAGATCATAATATACACTTCTATTACTCCACAGGAAATGGCTCTGGACTGGAGCTGGGTCTGTAGTCAATAGCTTCCTTAACACTGTGCCCATTCTCTGACAATCTCCCTAAAACCTGCACATCCTTCAAGTCTCAAGTGAGTCACTGACTCAAGAAGCATTCCCTGACTCATAAACTAGGCCAAGTGTCACTACTAATGCCCTTCTGGTGCCTTGTACACTTCTTCCATTGCACATTTCATACTCAGAGCTCCAAGGAGTCAGGAACCAGTCTGTTTGGCCTCCTTTGTATACCCACTGCCTTACACAATGTCTAGCTTGTAGTACATGCTCTGTCAATGTACATTAAAGGAAAAATTAATGTGATGAATGAATGAATGAGGTGGTATTATGGCAACCTAAAAGAATCCATGTGCACATCGGATACTGTCTACATACTGAATAAATAATTCCCTTCCATATATGCACTACTGTTATTCAAATGTGTAGAGATGCTTTTGACATTCATGAAATATAAATTTATTTTAAAAGATTATTGAATTGAGATTGACTTTTTGAAACTGTGTACTTTCTCAATTAGCAAATGCTAAAAACACTACTACTATCAAATGGGAATTCCAGCAATGTTTTGACTATTTTTTAAAAAGGTCCTTATACTTAAAGAAATTGGAAAATTAGTGAGCTAGAATATGACAATGAAATTAAATTCACACACAGAAAGGTGTGATATAGGCTGCAAATATACTGGCTCAACTAAGTAAGCCTATGAAGTTTACAGAAAATTAATTCAGTCGTGATTTTGATTGACTCAATAAAAATGGAGAAGCAGACTCATGTAATTCCTCTCATAGACTACAGATTTTCATTTCCTTTTGATGGGAGTCTCTCAGATGCAACACAATTATATATTTTCTCCCAATGAATTTGACAATCTCCTCACCTCCAACACAGACATACAAATACACAGCAGCAAACACTTAGGCAATCTCACATATGTTATAACCAAACAAAAACTCCTAAAACTTTTACTCTATAAAATGAGAGGATCTAACCAGATAATCTTTAAGGTCTTCTTTTTAGGTTTAAATTTTATAACTTCCAAAGAAACCTAGCTGAGAGGTTAATTTCATGGTTACTCAGGGGAGTAGAATGATTAAATCAACTACATATGGTCAATCTAAAGTTATTATAAAGCCTGTAAAAATAATCCCATAAATTATTCATGCCCACTATTCATGCCCATTATTGCCTTCAGAATAACAGAACCCAGTCATTTTTTCAGAGAGGTAGGGATATTTCTGCAATCAACAAGCTACAAACAAACTTTTTAACTACAATGATCTTTTGGAGTACAATAGTTATGAGCACAAGTTTGGAATCATCCAGCCCAAGACTGAAACATTCTTCTCTGTCACTTACATTGGTTATTGGACACCAATTATTATTGGACAAATCACTTAAGACCTCTAGGACTATTTCCTTCACTATAACATGGAGGTCACAATACCTACTTCACAGGAAATAGCACAATGCCTGGCACACAGAAAAAACTAAATAAATGGCACCTTCCTACATACCCATCAGATATATTTTGACCTTGTCTAGAGCAGATATATTTGGAACAACTTACCTGGTCAATTCCTTCATTTCTGAGCTATAGAGTATGTTGCCACTTTTGCACCTTGAAATGACTAATCGTCATTTTAAGTTCCTCTTCAGTTATAAATAAGGGCTTGGTTCAAATCTTGTTAATTACAGCACCTTCCTCTGAAGACTTGAATGAAAAGTAGACTTTGTGCTCTACATTATCATCCCCTGGATTGTACATTCAGAAGACTCTAAAAGGAAGAGATTCCTTCCCTGGTAGGCTGATATCTTGTAATTTAAAAAAGGGAGAAAAAAAATCTTTGGGAAGTTTTTACATAGAAGTCTAATATTTTAATGCATGACCGTAGTGAAGAGACAACCACCATGTTCATATTTTGCTAACTATAAGAAGACATATTTGAAGTCACACACACAAAGGTATGATATAGGTTGCAAATGCACTTTGTTTCTACTGAGTAAACATATGGAGTTTACGGCAAATTAATTCAGTCATGATTTTGATAATTGACAATGTAAATGGAGATGCAGACACACATAGAATTAAATTAAATGCTGAATACTTGTATTTTTATATCTTATCAACAAACTAGAGGATTATTTACTGATCTCTCTCTCTCTCACACACACTTTTCATTTCAAGAATTTTCCACAATAGCCCTTAAATCTATATGTACAGGGGGTTGAAAGCTAAATTACTCTAAGAGACAACTGTACATCCCCAGGATGTTTCTGCGATCACTCTATTGAAGTCCTAAATTTTGAAGCCACCACTGGGGGCCCAAAGTTACATAAAGGAATCAGGTAAGTAATCCTTTTTATAGAAGGCTCTAGCCAGACTATGCTCGTGGGAGAATCAATCTGAATTCTAACTCCAAGGCTAGAAATGGAAAATAATAGAGCAATTTTTCCCTAGAGGAGAAAGCTTTTGATCCTAGTACCTATAAAATGCTATTGCCTCTGTTCTTTGCAGGTTCTGATTTATCCAGACTCTGAAAGGTCTGACTCTCAAAAGAAGGTGAGGTAGCCAGGTTTATCAAATGTCTGATGCCCAGTGCTTCTTAGTTTTCTCCCTTCCTAACACATATACCATTCTACCACTGCATTCTGTTGGCGTTTTCTAACATTTATATTCATTTCAGCAATTTCCAGTTATTCTCCCACTGGGATCTTGAGCAAGAAAATGAGTGTGTGTGTGTGTTTGTGTGTGTGTGTGTGTGTGTGTGTGTACTGTATTAGTTAAATGTACTCTAAAGGAATATTCTAGGGTTTCAAGTGCAAATCCCTCATTCTGAAAGGATCCTCATCCTTGGAGAAATTTCACACAAACGATAGATTGCTGAAGGCATTTAATAAATAGCAAGGAAGAAAATAAGAAAAATCAAAGAATATAAACATGTGGAAACTAGCAAGTTTGACTTGTTGTATTTTGCCTTAAAGAGAAGCTGGTCATTTTACCAGAACAAGAATGTGTCAACATCAGCTGAGTAAAGGGAATTTGTAACAGAATATGTTGAAAAGAAAGGGTAAGACTACTGGACAAAAGAAGTATTTCAGAAGGAAAAAAAAACATTCTGAAGCCACTGATAAGTGATCTAAATGTGTTTAATAGTTGTGTGATTGGTCATCAGATCTATCCTATTGGTTATTATGCAGTTGGATTTTTAAGAAAAATTTAAATTTGAATACAAAATATCCTTAAACATGGGAGCTAGATAAAAAGTGAAAAAAAAAAACTTCCTTTTTAGTATCCATTTTAATGAGTGATGGCATATTAGAAATGTTATTTCATTTTAAACATTAATGAAACCATACCATGTTTTACAAGGCTCCTACTTCATTACCTTCTGTTATAAATGCAGTATTTGTGTCCTACATGATGTACTAGTTGGGTGTATTGTTGATTGATAGGTACATAACGTACTGTATAATTATGCATATAACATATTCAATTATACTGAGTTATTTTCTATACACTGTCTGCAATTTGCCTTACCTAATTGTTCAATTTTAAAACATAGCCATATTTCCGTAAATGTGTGGTTCTCGTCACACAATTTCAAAATAAGGTACTGGTACCAACTAGGCACAACACTAGTGGAAATATACCTAATGTCTATTTCCATATTAAAAAAAACAATGTATGCATATTAAAATGGGTACATCAAATAAATCTTTGTATCTGAAACTCCATAATAGCAGATCAACTTAAATTGAACAAGGAACCAATTAGGCATGAAACAAATGGGCCATATCTGCATACTCAGTATGTCTACATATAGAACCAGACTTTTCCACCAAGGTCACTGACCAGAGTCTGCTACATGGAAGCTCTATCAGAAAAAAGATTCACAGAATAGACAGAATATAACTCACCAATTTTCTACCCAATATTGTGTATTCAATAATGATCCTATTATTAAACACATGGATATAATTGAAGGTAATCTAAAGAATTGTAGCTATTACTGCTTTTTTCACATTAGGTTTTTAATATAACTAACAACATTTAAATGTAGGCTTGCACTTACTGACAAATTTTGGTGATAAATCATGAAGTAAATATTCATATTTTATATGCTTCATGGCAGTGGACATCAGGATACTCTGATTCACCACTCTTCGAAAACTCTAACCTTTACCTTCCTTGAAAAATGAAGTAGAACTCTTCTATAAGTGGGGTATAAATATGGTGAGAGAATAGAAGCATGTAATTATCATCTACTTTCTCAGGCAAGTAGTCTATTCAGAAAAGAAAAAAACTTCTCTCATGGTAGCATGCCTCTAAGGTAGAAGTTTAGGAATTTAAAATGTGATTTCAGCCTCTCTATTGCCTGCCCTCTACTCTGCTTAGTCTTGTCTCATATCTAGTTTAGGCTTCCCCAACTTCTCTATATTGCCCTCACCTCTGCCACTGCCCACCCTCCTCCATGTCTGGACTGTTTCCTATGGTGTGAGTTATATTGGAGTAATTATCATTTCATTAATCATTATTCAGTAGCAGAAGCATTTGTTCCTTTCTAGTTCTCACCAATGATTCATTCAACATACATGTATTTCATGACTGTTATGTGTCAGATATTTTTCTTGTCACTGGGGACACAAATGCAAACAAAAAACTTCTGACTTGCTCTAATGGAACTTAGCAATACCACCATTCTACCAGATATCATGGCAGTGGGGCTGGGGAAGGAAGGGGAGAAAACAAGAGAAATGATGAGTGGAGCCAGAGCCCCAGCGTCCAATCGTGGGTGCTGGAAAGAAACCAGGCAGCAGTGGAACGTGGGAAGCAATCGTCACCCCTGCTGGCTGGCTCTATGCTTTTTATCCACCAAGTTGCTGGGCCAGATCTCTAGCATCCACTGGAACTGGCCTTTAGCAGTATCGTCACCCACAGCCTGGATTTCCAACCAACATACTGCTAAATATTGGATGTCAAGTATCTTATAATCTCAATTTTATCTTTAAACAACAGCCCAAGAAAGAACTGAGTCTTCAACTTCTTTTATGACTTTCCAAGCTACTCCGTTCAGTTCCCCAGGCACAATGGGATATAATACACTCAACTAATTACATTTTTTATTGGGTTGAGTTGAGAAAAGGCTTGAACTCATCCAGTTTTACATTTATTTCAAGATCCTGAAGTTCTACAAAAATATCTGCTAAGTGCCTGGTTTTCAATAGTTTTCATGGTGTGTCACGTTTTATACCTCATGGTTACTTGAATTAAGCTGACAATTTTATATATAATAGGAGATACATCCTGTACCTAATTTGTGGACCTCTGTTTTGGAACGGACTGTACTCATTTAATGTGCTATTAAGAACAGGTACCCAGAGAAATGGATAGCTTGAGAACCACTATTTTTTCCCCTAATTACAACTATGTTAGAAGTTGAGACATATGAATAAACATTTGGAAATGTGTGTGTATACCCATCTCTCCTGCAGGCAAAATGACTAAAAAGTGCCTTAAAAATGTCATGAATGGGCCACTATTTACATTCCCTAAATCATGGCTATTTTCAAGCCTATGACAAAACTTTGTTGTGAGAATAAATAAAAAAGTGCTACATTCAAAATTTATCAACAATTCAAACTTAGAATTTACAAGTACAACATCTTCTAATTTGGGAGCATTATTAAACCTATTATTATTGTATTCTATCTAACATTTTATGTTATTATACTAATAATTTACAAGTGAAAATAGTATAGGGAAATAGTACTTCACAGCATAAATTATTGGAGCTTTCACACAATATAATTTAGCAAGAACATCCAAGCCAAAAGTGGCACAACAGGTCTTTTTGTTTTCTTTCTTAGATTAACTTTATTAAGGTATAATTTACATAGAATAAAATGCATCTGTATTACATGTACAAGTCCTATAAGTTTTGACAAATGTGTACAAGCATGTGACCAACTAATCAACGCTACAATGCAGATATGGAACATTTCCATCCCACCAAAAGTTCCCTCATACTTCTTGGCAACAGTCCCTCAGCCCCCAGCCCCAGGCTACCACTAATTCACTATTGCTATAGATCAGTTTCATCTGTTCTAGAATTTCATATAAATGGAGTCATATAGCATGTATGCTTTATGTCTAGTTACTGTTACTCAACATACTACTATTGAGATCCATCCACACTGTTGCATGTTTCCATAGTTTATTCCTTTTCATTGCCTAGTAGCATTCCATTATATGATATGCCACAATTTGTTTATTCATTCATCTGTTGATACACATTTTGGTTATTGAAAGATATTTTTAGTGGCAAAAATATTTTTAGTGGCAAAAATTCATTGCTTTCACTACAGCTGTGTGCACATGCATGTGTGTGTTGTAGTGTAGTGATGTGTGTGTTTGTGCAGGGGAGTGTTGTGTGGTGTGTAAGATGAGGTGTCTGGTCATGTATAACTAGAGGGAGAATGAAAGAAACAAAGGAATATTTCTAGTTACCCTAACTTTGGAGTTTCTCCCAAATAAGGCTTCTTGGGAAATTCCCCAATCTTTGATTTGCTTAAATAAACTCAGAAGTCTTTTCCATTTTAAAAGTTTTACTAATGGTTCAATAGAGCAGCAATGGATGACTGCGGGCTAGTAGCAGAGCTTAATATGCACCAAGGTTAACATGGTGGTCCCTGGATGATCACTCCTGACTCCCTTCTGAGACGGTCACTGGAAGGCGAAGGCATGACTCACAGCAAAGACCAGAGCTTCTCCCCCTGCTCTGACTGGTCTTTTGTGAAGAAGGCTATTCGAGAGGGGGAAAGGGTTAGTTTTGCATGAAGGAACCTTCTTGCCAAGGACCTGAGGATGTCAACATGGTGGTCTGCTGACCCAGGTGGAATTTTTCCTTTTCTGAGACTCTTTCGAGTGGATGATGGCCAATTCACTGGGCCTCTGTGTTAGTTTCCTAGGGCTGCTGTAACAAATTACCACAAACTGAGTGGCTTAAAACAACAGATTTTTTTTTTCACAGCTCTGGAGGCCAGAAATCTAAAATCAATGTATTGGCAGAGCTGCACTCCCTCTAGAAGCTCTAGGGAGGAATCCATTCCTTGCTTCTCACTTCTGGCAGCTGTGTCATTCCTTGGCTGTGGCCACATCTCTCTCTGCTCCAACCTCACATTACCTTGTATCATCTCTCTTTATCTCTCTCTTATAAGGACACACATGATGGTAATTAGGGCCCACCTAGATACTTCAGAGTTATCTTCTCACCTCAAAATCCTCAATGTAATGATACCTGCAAAGACCCTTTTTTTCAAATTCAATTTTTTTTCTAATTTAAATTTCAAATTTAAAGTTCCAGGAATTAGGACTTGATATCTTTGGGTGAGCATTATTCAACTTACTGCAGCCTTATCCATTTTCTCGTATCTCACAAAAATCACTTGACCTGCCCGAGACTCAGTGTTCTCATATACAAAATATAGCCAATATCAGATAGTTCATTACTCACCATCAATTTAGGTTCCAAGTTCAACTGTTGGTAGTCCAAAGTGATAGAGGAAGGTTTGATTTTGCAGGCCTCAATGCATTTCTACAACATAAGAGTGTGAGTTTGTTCCTTCAAAGGTAGATATAGACATAGAATATATAGATACATATACATATATATAACCATTCAGATATATTATTTTCCTCCTTGCTGCCATATATGTATTCATTTATCGGTTCATTCCACAAATACTTATTTGTCTACTCTTTGCCCAGAACTCTTTGAGGCACCAAACAAACAAAGTTCCTGCCCAAATGGGGTTTATATTCTAAAGAAGACAGTCTCTAGGTAAATGTGCTATCTCGCAGTTGAGTAAGACAGGGAAGGAAGAAAAGCCAATAAAAGAGTGTATTATTGAAGTTGTTGCTGGAACACGGGAGGCTCAATTCTGCCACAACCTTTAGGAATCCAACCCCAAATTGTCCCCTAGAAAGATAAGAGCCCGGAGCACTTATCCACAGGCTCCTGTCCACCACTGGGTGAGGGATGCCTCAAGGACATCAGCTTCCTGTACTTTGGGCTGCACTTGGCTATAGTCTGAGCAAACTACTGCCAGCCCAGAGAAGGTCCTGGGAAAGAATATATTACACTCTTGAGATGACCTCAGTATGTGAGAGGAGTCTGTGCCTGCACGGAACTGTCTACTACGGCTGCAGCAGAAATCAAAAGTGAACCAAGGGGATGTGACAGGGGCATCAGAGGCATCTGCCACACCTACCTTCTAGGCATTTACCACATTCTCTCTGCCTCTGCACCTATTGCACAACGGGGTTAATAAGAGTTGGGCAATACTCAAAACTAAACACAAAGGCTACACAGACAATTGACCATGAGCAACTACAGAGGCCCAGAGTAGCTACAAAGACAGTGCGCAATCACCATCACCATCTGTTGGTGGAAAACAGAATCGCTATAATTTTACTCTGCAGAGTAGCTCTATTTGGATCAGCAAAAGTTCATAACTGAAAGTTTGTAAGCAGAGGAATTTCCATAAATCTTATCTCACAGAGTTTCTGTGCGGCATAAATAATATAATTCACGGGAAGGCACTTTGTCTATTATAAAACATTATATAAATGTTAGTTTCTACAAATTTACAGGAGGGCTTCAAACCTCATCTCTGTTCCTAGCCCAGATTAAATGGTCCATTGTAGCCAGATACCCAGCAGGTATCCTAGAATTTATAGAACGCTGTTCTTACTTTTTGCCTTCTGCCTGCAATATCCATTCTGTGATTTCCACCTGCTAAGAGTTAAAGTCCAGTGCAGATGTCACCCAAGACCATTTACTTCCATATGTTCCCTTACCATCATCACTAATAGAGCACTTAACCACATCACACTGTAGTTCATTGTATACACTTCTCCAGCCTCACTCAATAGTGAACTTGTTGAAGGCAAGAACTGTATCTGATTCCTCTTTGTATGCCTAGCACGTAGCATTATATTTGGCATATAGTATGCATTCGACAAATGTTTGTTGAAATTGTTGAATTAATTTTCCATCAAATAACAACAGCCTTCTTCCTACTTAGCTTGTCTCACAGCAAGCAGCCGGGCCCAGCAGGGTAGAAGAGATGAAGGGAATACATCTAAAATCAATTTATTTGGGTAGAAAATGTACTGTATTAAATGAAATGATTCAGTTTCATCTTTTTTGTATGTAGCTTCAGAGTTGTACATGATCATAATTTTTATGTCAAGTATCAAGTCCCTTAAGTCATGCAGAGGTATATTACTTTTTGTACATAGTATAACACTCTAAAAACAATGCTAACAATTATGCAGGAACAAAATCTTGGAGTTACAGAAAGTGAAAATTGTAACAATCCACCGGGCAACGGCTGGGTCTTATACAGTTAAAAGAAAAAAACAAACTCCTAGAAACTTATAGATACTTAAATAAGGTACATACTCATAAAATTATCAATTTAAGAAAAAGAAAGACATCTCTTCCAAAGGAGAGAAAAACATATGGCTCATTTTGAAATCAGGAGGCTCCATTCCCATTAAAAAGGCTGCAGACCAAAAGACCACTCAAGATTGTTGTGACGACTTCATGGGATCCTTTCCTATCTTTTCTGAAACTAATGAGAAATACTCAGAATATGTGAAGCCATAGATCATAAAAACAAGTAAACCTGATTGTGTGATGACAACTCTGAACTGGAGAAAGGCCTTATGGAAATGAAGCATCCTAATTGACTGGAATGACGCCCAAGTGTAGTTAATGTAGCTGTGCTATAGATCACACTTTCTTACCAGAATATGAAAACAACTGCCAAGTAGGATTTAGGAAACTAAAAAAAAAAAAAGATTCTTTCCCTTTGAAGTTCAGTGATGGTCTGCTCTACGCACATTTCCAGGGTTTGGGTAGTTTACTTGCAATATCATTTGAAAATAGGCAATGACTATAAAGAGTTACCCAACCTGACACAAAGTTGTGATGCAGCCAGCCTTCTAGTCCCTGCCCTCCCACTCCTATGCCTTCATCTGCCACTCAGAATCTAAAGTCCTCTGCAGAGAAGGGGGCAGTGGTGAAGCCACTCTTCTCCTTGCTCACCTCACCCCATCTCCTAATCCTTCCTACAAAATGTGCTGACCTTGTTCACATCCCAGTCCATTCCAACTTACAGTTTCCTGCACCGGGCACACGATTCTCAAGCTGGCATTAACTGATGTGCTGATGCCTCAAGGGTAACATTTATTTTTAATAGAGGTTTTTCTGGAGACCATCATTAGAGTCATTCAAACAGTGGGGACTGACAGCTCCATGTCAAGCCAGTGAGGGAGATATTTTCTGACAGTCCTTTTAGCACCTCCAGGTCACACCATAAACAGTTTGTCACTCTCCCTTCTCCCAGGGGAAGACTTCTGTCCAAGAAGTCAACATCCTTCAACAGAAGGATGAAGGCTCTCAGGTCTTGATGACTTTCCAGGAGCACTTTGGGGGACCTCTCACACACTGATCCCCTTCTCCTTGCCTCATGAGTCTCGTTATTACTTTCATCCCATGGTCCTTGTAAACCGTTCATGAGGAAAGAGTGAAGCAGCTCCTGAAAACTTGTTAACAAAGCTACTGCCAAGAGTCACCTAGTAAAATTCACATGTAATAGTTTGTTGCTGTTGTTGTTGTTTTCACAAAGTAGCATCAGGAATAATTTGGAGACAAGGAATATATACTCCCTCATTTTCCCAGAGGAAAAAATGGAATTTGTTTCCTTGCAAATGCAACTATTTGGAAAACGTTATCCATAAAACAAATTTTAAAAATTCAGGAGGAGGGAATATGCTTTCTTTTTTCTCCCTGAAACCCTTCAAAAGTCGTAGCTTGCTCACAACCCTGGTTCTGTTCTCTGAAGCCATCTATTTATCATCTATCTTCTTTTTTCTTTCTCTCCAACTGCCTCTGCTTTCTTCCTGTCATCTTTTAGAACCTCTTGAAAAGGCTGGATGGGAAACAGAGTTCTGGGACTAGGAGGAACAACCATGCCCTTCACAGAATGCTTGCAAGGCCCCAGCACATGTGGCCCTTCCACAGTACCTGTTAGCCTTGCTTTGCCTATGGTTAGAAAGATCCTAAAAAGAGTGTCTATAAATGTGTAACTGAAGAGACCAGAAACATGCCAAACTTAGGCACAGAGAAAGTTCTCCTCCAGAGGACAAAGAACTCTGTGATTGTATTTTACCAAACTGAAGTTAACCAATTGCAGGAAAAAGACTGAATAGAAAATAGTTAACATAAACATGAAAGGAAAACAGGAAACCCAAGGTGACACTGTTTCCCAGCACTTTCCAGGTGAGGAATACTACTCTGAATGTGACCAGAAGGAGCACATATGCTTATCTGGGTAGTGGAAATAGACTCATCAAGCCTCATAGTGGTCTAAAACAAATATTTCCATTTTTTTCCTGAATCCATGATCTCAAGCATTTTTTTGATAGTAAAATTGAATTTTCTAGGTCCCTCAAATATCAGGAAAATAGATACTCTGGATAACAGACACAAGCATTCTATCCGTGGAAAAAGTTACCACTCCTTGGGCTCTAATAAATTAGTCATAGGGTTTGTACATCTTCTTGTACAAGTCTGGTTAATTTATGTCTATTACCATGATACTCTGTGCTCACCTAGTTCAAGCTGAGGACCATACCCTTATAACTTCACCAACGAATAAAAATAACTATCATTAAACTCATTCTTACCATATGCCAGACATTCTCTAAACTATTTATATACATTAATACATTTTACCCTCACAGCAACCCTATACAGTAGGAATCATTATTACCACCAGTTTACAGATGAGGAAAATGAGAAACTTGCTTATTATTATACAGCTGGTAAGTGGCAGAGTCTGGCTCCTGAGCCTGTGTCCTTAAGCCCTATACAATGCTGCCTTTTAAAGTGGCATGTGCCCTGGCAGCCCTTGTCTGGGCCTCTAGCCAGTCTATCCAAGTGCTCCCCCTTAAGTTATGCAGCAGAATTTTTAAATAAAATGCAATTTATTAAATTTTGAATGAATATTGTAATATATGCAGGAAATAAAACTTTTACACATTTCACTTGGTAATATTTGACACTTACAAAAGAGTATAAGTAGCATTGTAAATTATAAGCATAATCATAAAATGAGCATCTGTGAATTCCCACCCCTACCTCACTACAACATAACGTTCACCACGGCACCCACCTGTGTGCTCTGTCTAGATCCTAGCCCCATAACCCCATTTCTACCCTACAGAAAAAAATCACTATGCTAAATTTTGTGTTTATAATTCTCATCTTTCATATTATGGTTTATATTATATATATGTAAATGTACACGTTTCTGAGCTTTAGAAAATAGTATCACATCGCATGTACTCTTCTCTTTATTTTCCCATTCAAACTTATTCCCAAGTGTCATCCATGTTGTTGCATGTATTTGTAACACATTCCATTCACTGACTTCCCATAACTATTCCCCAGTCTGAAAGTTAAGTATAGGAGATTTAAATACAAGTTAATTCCTTTATAGAGACTCTACAATGGAGGGATAACTTGAGCTGATTCTTAAAAGGTAGTTGGTTTGTTTGAATGGAAAGGAGGAAGGTGAACATTTGAGAAAAAAAAACTGAAGCATGAGGAAAGCACAAAGGCATGAAAATTCAAGACATGTTCAGTTGAAAACACATGTTTTACTTCAAACAAAATGTCGAGGCTAGTGAAAGACAGCTACCCAAGGTGACTGAGAAGCAATAGTTAGAGAAGTGGGAGGAAAACAGACTGTGTCGTTTTAGGAGCAAAATGAGGTGTGGTACAAGAAATAAATGATCAACTGAGTTGAAAACTGCTGATGGGACAAAAGTGTTTCTTGGATTTTTCAACAGGGACATCAAGTCATCCATTTAACATTCAATCCATCTACTGCCCTTTGTTCTAATTCCACGGTTACCCAATCACTTTCTGATTAAGAACTGATTTTCCATATAATTCTGCTTGTAGAGGCAGAATTCATTAAGAAAAAGGATTTCAAGTATTTCTAGTCCCTCTGGTAAGATATCTTATGATAAATTAATAAAGCAGTTTCTGAATATGAGTTTATTTCCCATACATGACTACAGGAGTGTATTTATCTTTTTCGGTTGCTATAACAAAATACCATAGACTGAGTGGCTTAAAAACAGACATTTATTTCTCACAGTTCTGGAGGCTGAGAAGTTCAAGATCAAGATTCCAGCCAATCCAGTTCCTGATAAGAGCTCTCTTCCCGGCTTGTGGCTGGCCACCTTTTCTCTGTGTCCTCATATGGCGGAGAGAAAGCCATCTCTCTCTTCTTCTTCTTATGAAGCCACTAATCTCGTCATGAGGGCCTCGCCCTCATGACATCTTCCAACCCTAATTACCTCTTCAAAGCCCAATCTCCAAATACCATTGCACTGGGGGTTAGGGCTTCAACATAGGAATTCTGGGAGAATACAACTCAATCCATATCAGGGAGAAATGTGGGTGTCCCCATGTGACCACAATAGTCTCAGCACAAACTATTACAGAGGTGTCTGTGTTCTAATAAGCATAGAACACATAATGTGAGTCCATCTCAAGGCCTTATCATTCTTGTCCTGCAAAAAGCACATCTCTAGATTCACAGTGTTAGCAAAATCCTGGAATTTGACACCTAACAAAGTACAAAGTGAGAGTCAACCTGTCTCCAAACAGCTTCCCACAGGTAACAATCATAGCTTCCAGAGTGAAATCCATCAACGATAAACTCTGCCAAAACCTTCAACCTCCTTGCATAACAAGAATTAAACACATTTCCTGATGAATAAATGCAAATAGGACATATAAAGTTCTGAGAGCAATTTGCAACTTGCACTCACTAAGGAATTGAAGCAGCCCCTCAGCCACAGTGATCAGAGAATACTGCATCCTCTGTCTGGGTCTACAGTCCTCTACTTGCAGGTCTGGTGATCATTTTTGTGTGCCATATGCAACTTCAATTCTAAGTTTTCTAGCAAATTGCACAAAATGTTTCATTGTCGCTCATCATTGCTTACAATAAAATCATTAAGCACCAGGTATTATCCATTGATTTATACTTTGCTTTCCTCTAATATATTCTGCAAAACACTGGCTTCCTTCTCTGCTTGCTAAAAGAGATGGCTGAATGAATCAGTGACTTTCTTTTCTCCAACTAACCAAAGTATATTGGGTCTTTGTTCCCTCTGCTATGATCAACATTAGTATTCTTCATATTTTGACCATACCAAAGTATTTTTACCCTTTTTGCAGGAAATGTTACTTCCTGTTTGATGTCAAAACTGAAAACGCTTTCTTCCCCAAGGTGCAGTCCTTGAGTCTTTGCAAGTGAAAACATTAACCAACCTTCTGCCCACAACACCCACCCCCCCCCTCACCCCATACCTGCCAACAGGGGCCATATGGCTTAATGAATTTCATTAATATCTATATGTGTTAACATAATATGTTTTCTTTACCTCAAAGAAAAGAATTTGTTAATAATTGATTTAATAACTTTGTTTCTAGAATCTTAAAGGGTACTTCTATACATGCTCTCAAAACAACACGCTGTTTTTATACTTAGTTGAGCAATCTTTGGTTTTTTACACATTTTAATAGACTATTTATGAATTTTTCTAGACAGAGATTTTCTAAATTTCACTTGGTGGCTAACTCTCCTAAGTTTCTTCCCCCTTTGGGGTGCAACATTTTGCTACTTCCTCAGGATTCAGCTACAGCACAGATCTGACCTGCCCATTTTTCATGTCTTCCATTATGAAGAAACTGCTGCTTCTTAAACTCATCAATTGCATCAATATTCCATTTCTCAAATATTTATCTTCAGTATAGTTATATGTCAAGTCTATTTTGTCACTGCCAAGATTTGGTCATTTTGCTACTGATTTAGACCTAAATGGTGTCATTCATATTGCAGAAGCATGGGGCTATGACAGTTTCTTGTAACAAAAATAACACTGCTTACTGGTAAGAAAATCATAGATTATGAAATGCAATTTCCTTTTCTTGACTCTAATGATGCTATCTTCTAAACTAAAAAATCAACTACATTGATTTAACTACTTATTTTCTTAATTAAATGCATTCTTTCTTCTTGGTTTCAGCAATTGGTGAGCAAACTCTACTCCTAGGTAAACAGTCTAGTTTTCAGAATATCTGCTCCCATAATCACATATCGCCATGCTCATTCTAATGCTTGACTTTGTTAAGAGGACATAATGTCACCCATATTCTGGGTTCCAAATACCTTTTCTCACCAAAAGGAACCAGGAATCCTTGGAGAAATAGCTGAATCCCAGGGCTGAAATGTAAAATGCATTTGGAACATCTTGTGCCAGAAATAAAGGAAATGCTCAAAAAATCATGAGGAAATAACTAGAAGATACAGAAGCCAGCTTGACAGGATTCTCACTGGTCAAATCTAGGACAATTTTATCATCAAAATACATACAACAAAAACCTGCACACAGATGTTCAGAGCAGCTTTATTCCTAACTGCCAAAACTTAGAATCAACTAAGATGTCCTTCAGCAGGTGAATGGATAAATAAACTGTGGTATATCCAGACAATGAAATATTATTCAGTGCTAAAAAAAAAGAAAAATGAGCACTTGAGCCATGCAAAGATATGGACGAATCTTAAAAGCATATTACTAAGTAAAAGAAGCCAACCTGAAAATGCTACATACTATATGGTTGCAACTGTATGACATTCCCGAAAAAACAAAACTATAGAGACAGCAAAAAGATCAGTGGTTGTCAGGGGCTGGGGAGGGCAGGGAGGGATAAACAGGTGGTCACAGAGGATTCTTAGGGTAGTGAAAATACTCGTATGATACCATAATGGTGGGTACATGTCATTATATGTTTGTCCAAACCCATAGAATGCACGACAGCAAGAGTGAACCCTAAGGGGAACTATGAACTTTGGGTGATTATGATGTGTCAATGTAATTTCATCAATTATAATAAGTGTACCACTCTGGTGGGTGATGCTGATTGAGGGGGAGGTTCTCTGGGGGCAGGGGATATATGGAGAATCTGTGTGCCTCCCTCTCAATTTTTCTGTGAACCTTAAACTACTCTTAAAAAATTTTTTTAATAAATTAAATTAAAAAATAAATACAGAGGATAATACATTATAACCCATTGAATTCAATATGAATCCCTGGGTCCTTGTTTATAATAAACAAATGAATAAATAAATAAATGGGAGAGAAAGAAAAGCTCTTCCTCACAGTAAAATGCCAACTAATAAATACAGAAGCAAGAGCAGAGTTCTAAAATCACCATTTTACAACCCGCATAGTAAAAACTGACTCAGCAAGGATCATCAATGGGTGCTAAACCCAATGGCAAAAAGTTTAAAAAGAATAGGTTATTTATATAGTCTCAAAGTATTTTCCCATAAAGTACTTCTTAGTTTCAAAAGAGAAAGAAATAATAACAATAGAGTGGGAAGACTAGCAACACCTAATTAAGGTGATCAAAAGTAACATCACCAATGAGGTGTGCTTTTGGATGTGAGAAGGAAAAACAACTCATATGTAGTATTTCACCAGAAATATATAACCTAAATGTAATCAAAGGAAACATCAAAGATACCCAAATAGAAGGCCTATAAAATAACTGTCCTGTGTTCTTCAAAAATGTCAATGGTATGAAAGACAAAGAATGGCGGAGGAGCTGTCCCAGTTTAAAGAAGACTGAAGACATTATGACAATTAAATGCAATACATGACCCTGGACTGGATTCTGAACTAGGCAAAAAGTCTATAAAGGACATAGGGTTCTCCAGAGAAACAGAACCAATAGGATGTATATACAGAAAGAAAGACATTTATTATAAAGAATTGGCTCAAGCAATTATGGAGGCTGGCAAGTCTCAAGATCAACAGGATGAGTCGGCAAGCTGGAGACCCAAGAGAGCAAATGGTGTAGTTCCAGACTGAAGATCTGCAGGCTTGAGACCCAGAAAGAGTCAATGTCTCAGTTTGAGCCTAAATGCAGGAAGAAGCTGATGTCCAGTTCAAAGACCATCAGGCAAGAAGAATTCACTCTTACTGGGGGGCTGTGAGGGTCAGCTTTTTTGTTCAGTTCAGGCTTTCAACTGATTGGATGAGGCCCATTCACATTAGGGAGGGCAATCTGCTATACTCAGACTACCAATTTAAATCTTAATCTCATCCAAAAACACCCTCTGGAAACACCCAGAATAACGTTTGACCAAATATCTGGGCATCCTGTCGCCCAGTCAAGTTGACACATAAAATTTTAACTATCACAGACACTATTGGGGAAGTTGATAAAACTAGAATATGGTTTACAGATTAAAGTATTATATAAATGTTAAGTTTCCTTAATTTGGTTGTTGTAATTTGGCTATATAAGAGAATATTCTTGTTTATAGAAATACACACTGAAAATTTATTGGGTAAAGAGGTATGTTGTATGCAACATATCTTCAAGGCAACCTATGAAAAGGGATAAAATAGTTGCAAATCATATATCCAATAAGGGGTTAATATCCAAAATACATAAACAACTCATGCAACTCAAAAAAAAAAAAAAACCCAATCTAATTAAAAAATGGGCAAAGGACCTGAATAGACATTTTTCCAAAGAAGACATACAAATGGCCATTAAGGACATGAGAAGATGCTCAACATCACTAATCATCATGGAAATGCAAATTGAAGCTACAATGAGATTTCACTTAACAGCTGTTAGAATGGCTATTTTCAAAAAGACAAGAAATAACAAGTGTTGATGAGGATGTGGAGAAAAGGGAACCCTCATGCACTGTCGGTGAGAATGTAAATTGGTGCAGCCACTATGGAAAACAGTATGGAGGTTCCTCAAAAAATTAAAAATAGAACTGCCATATGATCCAGCAATCCCACTTCTGAGGATATATCTGAAAGAAAAGAAATCACTATCTTGAAGAGATATCTGCACCCCCATATTCATTGCAGCATTATTCACAACAGGCAAGACATGGATACAACCTAAGTGTTCATAAACAGATGAATGTATAAAGAATATGTAGTATACACAAACCATGGAATATTATTCAACCATAAAAAAGAAGGAAATCCTGCCTTTTGCAACAACATGGATGGACTTTGAGGGCATTAGGCTAAGTGAAATAAGTCAGACAGAGAAAGACAAATGCTGTATGTACTTACACATGGAATCTAAAAAAACTGAACTCATAAAAACAGAGAGTTGGTCCAGCCCCATAGCCTAGTGGTTAAGTTCAGCATGCTCCACGTCAGTGGCCCAGGTTTGGTTCCCAGGCACAGACCTACACCACTCGGCAGTGGTTGTGCTGTGGCAGCAACCCACATACAAAATAGAAGAAGACTGGCACAGATATTAGCTCAGGGCGAATCTTCCTAAACCAAAAAGAGGAAGATTGGCAACAGATGTTAGCTCAGGGCAAATCTTCCTCAGCAAAAATAAAAAGAGAGTAGAATAGTGGTTGCCAGGGGCTGGGTGATGGGGGAAATGGGACATGTTGGTCAAAGGGTACCAACTTCCAGCTATAAGGTTAATCAGTTCTAGGATCTAATGTACAACATGGTGACTACAATTAACAATACTGCATTATATACTTGAAAGTTGTTAAGAGAGTAGATCTTAAATGTGATCACCACAAAAAACACAAAATAGTAATTATGTTAGGAGATGCAGGTGTTAACAAACCTTATTGTGGTAATTGCAATATATATATATCAAATCATCAAGCTGTACACCTTAAACTTACATTTGTTACATGTCAATAATATCTCAACGAATCTGGGAAAAAATATGAAATTTTACAAAACAAAAGTTGTCAAAAAAGTACTTTCAAGTAGTTCAGAAAAAAAAATCAAGATATATAGAGAGAGGAAACGACAAAGCAAATGTGGCAAAATGTTAAAAATTGTTGAATGTAGGTAAATAGTATAATGGAGTTTTTGCACCTTTTCTGTAAGATTTAAATTATTTCAAAAGAAAAAATTAGAGAGAGAAAGAGAAACTTTAGTAACCCTAGAAGTTCTTGGATTTGGGATTTTTTAAAGCTCTCCAGATGATTCAAAAGTACAGCCAGACTTGAGAATCATGCAACTAAAGGGATCTACTCTCACCTATAAAATGGTCCCGCAACATGCTGCATTGAGTTTAAGCCCTAAATCTTCCTGCCAGTTTTTTTAATAAGGTCAAATTCCATCATCATTATAGTATACATTGACATATTATACTAATAAGGCAAATATCAGAATAGGCACTTCTGGGGTTCACTTTGTATATGAAATCCAGGGTCTATGCCCACTTGGCATCTATGAGTCTTCCTCTCACACCACCTATGGGGTCATCACACACAAGCTGAGTACTGAAGCCAAATGCTCTGTGCAGACCGAATTTCATTCCCAGGGGAAGAAAATCGCCCTTGCTTGAGACTGTGTGAGTGACAAGAGCTCTTCTTCCTCAACTTGACGGTTAATCCTGAAACAACCAGCCACAGACAACCTAGTGAGTAATGAAGTTGAGCAGGTCAGTAGAGGACCACATGGTTTACGTTCATTAAAACTAACTAAAACCACAGGCAGGAACTAAAAGCTAGTGACTTTTATAATCAGCAATTATTGGACTACACCACAACTACTGCTAGCAACTCTTTTAAAAACTTTCCTCTCTAAATAGTTAACTCTCTCTACCCCAGACCCTAGACCAAAGTTTAGTGGTGGATTTTGCATTTTGCCAGGGAGATTATTTTATAATTCTGAAATAGGGATTCTAGGATCATGACATTTATCTCCAGTGTAAAATGTAAACAATCTAAGCGGAGATGTATGACTTCATCGGACCCAATGGAGATCCGATGGAATGCAGTGTCCTCGTACATCCCTTCATTCTTTCCACAAACATTTGTCAAACACCTACTCTCTGAAAAGTATAATATAGGTATATTTGTGATCTGAGAACTACAGTATTTGGAAAGTATACAGATGAAAAGTTTGACCTCCATGCTGAAGCCATCTGTGAAGACCATTAGATCCACTTTTCTGCCAGTGATTCAGAGTAAAGTTCTGATTTAATCTCTGACTTGATCTTATAATCAATCCTCAAGTGAAGTTCTTTGACTAGATAATAATTAACAGCACCTCCAACTCCAAGAACTTTAATGAATGTTTTAACATTTATAAACTCAAATGGCACATTCCAGTAAAAAATTGGGTGACACCATGGATCAATTTTTCTTTTTTTAGTGAGGAAGATTGTCCCTGAGCTAACATCTGTGCCAATCTTCCTCTGTTTTGTATGTGGGACACTGCCACAGCACGGAGGTCCATGCCCAGGATCAGAATCTGCAAACCCTGGGCCACTGAAACAGAGTGAGCAAAATTAACCACTACATCACTGGGCCAGCCTATCATGGATCAATTTTTAATTCAGTATTCAGTGATTATAATTCTGTATTTTTTAAATAGATATTCAGGGAGTGGTATAAGTGGTAGCCTGCAGGACTCAAGAAAGAGTAGTTAAAGAAGATGACCAAGCCCTTGGAGTTTATCAAAAATGGTGATCAAGCTATATTATAATTTACTACCCAGTTTCCAAATTACAGTGTGAACTGTCACACCTCTATGGCTTGACACACCCTATTCCTCAACTGGAAATCCCCTTTCCTTTCTCTTCCTTGAAAAAATCTATCCCAACTGAAGTGAAGCCTCCTTATTTAAGGCACACTTTAGTAACTCACATTACACTGAGTGGGTTTTGGTTTTGATTTTAATTAATTTAACTGTTTGTTTTTGTTTTTTAGAAGTCCATGTCACCCATACATTATTACCTGCTGTAGGACTGGACTGAGTCATATTCATTTTTATAGCCTCAAGTGCCTAGCAAAGTGCATGGCATGGTGTAGAGCCCCAATAAATATTTGCTAAATTTGAACCAAACTGAAAGGAATACGATCATTCTGAACCAAGACAAAGAGTTTTCACATCATTGAGCAGATGCTGTTAGAGAAGAAAAACATTTTAAAAAATTATCTGCCCCCAGCTTTTGACAAAAAGAAAAAGATGTGGTGGGACCGCCCGGTAGTGCAGCGGTTTAGTCCGCGCTTGGCAGCCCGGGGTTTGCAGGTTTGGATCCCGGGCGCCCGCCGACGCACTGCCTGTCAGCCACGCCGTGGCAGTGTCCCACATAAAGTAGAGGAAGATGGGCACGGATGTTAGCCCAGGGCCAGTCTTCCTCAGCAAAAAGGGAGGATTGGGAAGAGATGTTAGCTCAGGGCTGGTCTTCCTCACAAAAAAAAAAAAAAAATTAAAAAAAGAAAAAGATGTGGTAGCGAATACTGCTACTATTCAATCCAATTAGCAAGACATACAGTCCATATACAACCCTCCGCTTTTAGAGACTCCTTAAGGAATTACACAACTCTTCTTTTCCCAGTGAGATGTAGCATACAGTTAGCTTTAAATGATAGTCATATTGTGATCTGAGGCAACATATAGCACTTAATAACACACTTTCTGCAGCAGGCCACATCTCTCCAGCTTAAGGCTGCAGAGTCAAGTAAAGAAAATCAGTTCCATGTTCCCTCTGGGAATTTAAACCAAGTAAACATTATTAATAACCCTTTGGTCCTGGAATGTTTACCAATGTGCCGCTTCCCTTTAGTCAACAATGAGTATTTAGCTAGTCCCATAAAACTGACAATCAGAGAGTCAATCATAGTTCTGTCAATGGTCAGAATGGTCAAACACAAAGCCATCCTTTGCTCTTTTGGCTTTTTCTTTAACTTTCTTGGTTCTAGATTGCACACTGTATGACTGAAATCACTGTCTCTTTAGCAAAAACTAAAGATGCTAGGTTAAACCTACTTCTATGAACATTCCTTAACTTTTCAAAAAAAGATTACATCCAAGCACTCAGCTTTACTCTGTTCTATTTCAAGGCCATCTCGTGGCCAATTCAATGGCCTGCATTATTTGGAAACTAACACAGTTTTGGAGGAAAACATTTTCATACATTTTCGAAGGACTTGTTTTTCATTCAACTCCAGGTGAGAGTGTTGTGTTCACTTAAGAAACCAAAGTCCAGTTTCTACAGTTTTACCTGGCTAGAATATTCATATTCGGAGTATCAAATGAAAATAATTCAAATGACTTTAAAGATCTAGTATCATCCAGTAAGACTAAACAAACATTAGTTATTCATAAATTTACTTAGTATCATAATTTGGTACAAAACATAAACTTATTTTGCAATTAAAACTTTTTTAACCTGAAGAACCTAAGTAGTATGGTCACTAAATGGCTTAAAGGTCAATGTTTCAGATAAAAAGTATTATAAGAAGAAAGCCCTATTCTTTATCAATTTCATGCTAAACAATGTATGTCACAAATGAGAATTCATTACTGCATTGCAACTGGAGCAAACATTGAATTTCTTTCTTCCGTTCAATTATTTTAATTACCTAAATTGATTGTCATTCTTTTTTCCATCCATTCCACTTCTGCAAATCAATATCAGATCATGGTGAAAGAAAGGCCTAGACAGAAGAAGAGATTGAGATTTATTTTTCTCAAACCTATTTTTGTGCTTTTTCAGTTACTCTGACCTCAACTAGTAATTCAGACCACACAACAAAATTCAGTAATAAGAAAACTATATTTTATCCAGATAATTCCTATACATATTTTCACTTCAAATGTGAAATTGGAAAATGACCATTGCATGATTTATTTCAATTAGAAATTGGTTGCGGGGAGAGGAGAGAAAAAAATTAACTAGAAATTTATGTGATTCTAACTTAGGGTCACTGTCAATTAATCAGAAGTTAAATACTAGGAAAAAGTATTCCGATCCCAGAGAAGCTATCTTGGCTCATAATTTTTTTGAAATATTTGGCTAGACAGTATTTAATCCAGCATGAAAACAGTAATAACTAACCACTCTAAACGTCTCACAACAACCAGAAAAGATAGGTGATATCATTACTCTTTCTTTACACATAAGGAAACAAGTTCAGAGAGGTTAAATAACTTGCCAAGGTGATATCAGGGAGCTGGGATTCAAGGTCAGGGCATCTCACTCCAGGAACTCCACTCTTTACAGTCTTCTAAATCACCTTGAAATCGCACATGTTCTCAAATCCAGCCCTGCATCTCAATACCAAGGTCCCAGAAAGTAGGAAAGTGGGTAGTAGTAAGAAGAGTGCCCCCAGCAGAAAAAGAGGAGAAAGTCATCTATTTCTTTTGGCGTTGACAATTCTAGCCTTAGATGATGTGAACCAAGAATGATTAATTCACTTAATTAGTTTCTACCCAACTCTAAAACTTGGTGTCTCTGGGTCTTTCTGAAACTCAGTATTTAATGTAGTTTTATGGTTTGTGAAAAAGGAGCCCATACATTTATAAAAAATATTTTATTCCAAAAAGCTTTGATTTCTTGATTTAAATCTGCATGTGGGCAACACAACAAGAACTCACCATTCATGGGGGAACTCAAACCATCAAACTGAAGGGGAGAAAGAGCATTCTCCACCCACTCTGGATCCTTTCTGGCTGGGCTACTAATTAAATTGACATGAGGCTGAATAGCAGGAGAAAATCAAACAAAGCTTTATCACATGTTTACATGGGAGAGACCCAGGGAAACCGAGTATCTCTCGCATTTTTGGGGGGGGTTGGAAGTGTCAGACTTGAGGGATTACAAAAAAAGCACAGTAAACAAGACTATGCAGATTTAAATTTTTGCCCTCTGCACGTACAAGATCCCTAGAGATAGGGTCACGTCCCCCTCTTCCTGGTAGAGGAGATACCTTTACAAATGGAGATTTCCCTTACAAATGTAAATGTCTCTTACAAAGGGTAACTTGTACTTGTTTTTCAGGGTTTTTTTTTTTCCTGTCTGCAGTTTCCAGCCCAAAATCTTTATGTCAAATAATCTTCACACTTTGGGGTAACTAATTCCAGTTCCCCACACTGCCAAATAGAAGGTTTTTTTTAAGTGACAAATGAGAATGGTAAAAGGGAGGAGGGGATGTCCAGAGTTTTCAGGGCAGGGATGAGGAAGAGGAAACAGATTTATGCTGGTTGAGGTTACAAATGAAGAGACCTGAAAGGATATGTTGGCATCCAGAGGTACTTTTGTTGTTATGCTGCTGCAGAAATGTGTGAAAAAGTGCAGTGGAACAGAGGAAATAAATGGACCCGATGCTCATAAAACTGTGTCAAGCATTTAATTCAATCCACCACTGAAACTGACTACATCTCTGAATAGACAAAAGAGTAGACAAGATGGTATTTTTAAAACAGGAAAGAGAAAAACCATCAGATCATTTCCTGACTCCAGTACTGTTGGTTGTTGCTAAATTAACAGAACATTTCATACGTGAGCAAATTATCAAATCTTTAAATACGATTCTGGTACATTTTAAAATATCAGTTCTAATTATATTTTCTTTTGACAAAGTAATTATACTTCAAGAAACTGTGATCAGAACAATTTTTCACTGCCAAATCTGAGAACAGAAGGTGGAAAAGGTGCATTTAAATTATCTTACCAAAAGCTGGCTAAACTTTATAGAACCTTCTTTCCTAGCCTTATAAAAGAAAGGCTTAAAAATAGACTAACAAACACAAATTTTAATCTTCTTTCAAGTCACTCATTGATTTGTAATTTAATGTTCTTTAGTACAATGGTGGTCACATACTGTAGCCTGCTTTTCCCTCCATGGATATGTTTTGTTCATATTTAAAATCACAGGGTAGAGCCAGGAGCTTTTTTTTGTTATTAGTCCAAAACAAATGAATTGAACCCTGAGGCCTCTTTTTCCCAAGAGGAAGTAATACAATGCCCTCGGCTGTTACTTTAGACTTCAAAATTTCCAACAATATCTCTTCCCAGGAGTCAATAACTATTTCTTTCCTTCAGAGGTTTGCAGCCCCTTCCACTTCCTCTTTCCCTCAACTTATGTCTTAATGAATAAATGTTTCTCTACTCATCTGAGTGGGATTCATTTTGCCTCTCTCTGCCCTGAAATTGCTCCCTCAGGATCTTATCTGGCTGGCCCGCAAAATTCTTCACACAAAGGTTTAAGGGCAGCCTATAGCAACAAGTCCTAATATTCCTCAGTTTTATCCTTTTGTTGGTAGTTTTTCTTCCCCTATGAGGGAAAAAAGGTCCATAAAATGTAAATGTGCAATGAATAAACCAAAAAGTGCAGAAGTACTGGTGAATTGTTGGCACAGAGTTTTCTTTCTATAGTTAGTGTAATTTTAAATTTAATTCATCAAAAATTTAGAAATAAATACTAAGAATGATCTGTATCTTCTGAATTAAGGAAGGGGTTATGGAGAAGGGTAGGAAAAGCAAAGGCCACATTAACGGTGCAAGGGAGGAAGGTAAGTAAAAGAAATGTAAGACAAACTCTGCCCCCAGAAGACTTGCAATCTGTAAGGACATGTTTATATGCATGAAACACTTTGATAAGCCTCACTAAACTATCAGATGTTTCAGTGTTTAGAGTGTTCTCTGCTAACGAGAGGAAGAATTGAAGCTGACACAGACCTGAAAGTGGAAATACAGGAGGAGTGATGCGCAAATTTCAATTCCAAGAACTTTCATCTCCAGTTGAAAGCAAATCATTGGTCAGCATACCAGTGATTTACAAGTAATAGAGAGACCCTGGATTCAATAATTTCCATTCCTACCCTGTTGGAGACCATAAATGAAAATGTGTTTTTGTATATGGACTAAGAATAAAACGTTCTAGAGCTGGAATGATGCGGAAAATTTACAGCAAGCAATAAACTTTGTCTTCTCACCTAACTGCTCTTGATCATCTTGGTAAATGAGTCTATTTCACTTTTTAAAACTTCTAAGTATCATTATCCTCTTCCTCTTTCTATAAATATTTAGAGGTGTTTCACACATCAGAAAACAATAGTATGCCCATTTTATGGAACTGTCAACTAAGCAGTTTGGTCTGTTCTAGCCCGACAAATCATATACTTTAAAGGGTGATACTAAAATTTGAACGACATACTTGTTTTTCTCCTCTTCTGATATTTGTATACAATTTGTAGTCATGACAAACTATAAGGAAGTCCTATTATTCATTTTTTCTAAAGTCTAAGGGAGGAGAACCTTGCTTAATCTTATTTGTATTCACTCTTCAATGCAAAGCACAGCCCATTATTTTATTATGTTCTGTGATTGGTCTCTTATCCAATAGTTAAATAACTAGGCCATATAATTTCTCTCCTGGATAGCTGGGATTAGAAAAAACAATCTCCTTTTGATGAAAATCATGAGTATTGGGTATGTCGAGAAAATTTTAGCGGTTTCTTGGCTAAATGTCAGTATTTTTTTCCTACACATTCTGAAAAATCTAGAACAAGTCCTGAAAAACACAATTAATAATTTTTGTGTTTTACTTTATCCACACACAAAAATAATAGTTATTGACAATACTAAGCAGATCAATTATGTAGTCGAAGAGAATTCAGTGAGGCAGGTTCTCAAGATGCCTAAACTCTCCTAAAGTCATAAATCAGCCATCTAGGGAAGCATCATGGAATCAGTTAAAGTATCAAGATACTGTACAGCATATGGAAACGTCAGTGTCCTGATGAATAAGCTACAAGCAATAGGATATACTGGAGCATATGAGGAAGCCATTTGGTTTAAAACTAATTCGACCTGACCTTGTTTTTCCAAGAAGGCCTGATGTGGCCTGTTGAGCATGCATTGTATATCTGCTTTAAACATTTACAATGTCCCAAAGAAAGAATGATGCCTTCAAAGATAGAGATGTAGTTGCCCCCCATATCAGCAATTTTTAAGGATCAGCATCTCTTCCCAGAAACTAAGGATTAATTACTGAACTGCTGTGTTCACCTTGTGACTACTGACCTGCTATGCCAGCAAAGCAATCTCATGACTGTTGTAAAAGGGATATTTCTGTCATAAGTGATGTATGTTTTTTGTTCCAAGATGGTACATAACCACTCTGTACACCCCACTTCTTTGGTGTGTTTCCTTCCTTGGGGAAAGAAGCCCCTGGGCTATAGTTCTCAAACCTGGCTCATAAAATAAACTCACCCCAATTTTGATTTATGGATTGATTATGGATTATTTGCATCAACAGTACTAACTAAAGATCATCCTAGCCTTTTTGACAAGCCTAAACATATGCTCTCTCTTCTAATTCAGTTTCTAAACGTGTTTAACACAGAGCTAGTACATGGCAAAGCTTCCCCACTTAAAACTCTTCTTTCCCTGGAAGTCCTCCCAAAGAAGTCTTCCCAGACCTGATCACCTATACTCACAGTGACCTTTCTCTTACTTTGAATTCCTACTACACCTAGAAACTCACCCTGCTCTTTATTATCAGGCTCTTGCCTTGGAATCTTTCTCAAATCATTCCATGGATTTCTGTCTTGTGCTCCTCAAATAGACTGTCATGGGCAGAGAGAAATCAAGACATCTTTTGTATTCCTCACGGATCCTAGTCGAATCTGGGCCCATCTCTCATCACTCAATAAATGCTTCTGAATTAATGAATGAGCAAACAGAAGAAAAGGACCTATTCATTACTTGGAAGTCCCAGTATTCTAGTATCCAGAAGGAAAAATATTGCTTCTACTCATGCACAATGTACATCCGAAACGTCTGCTTTATATTTTAACGTGGTTTGACTTTTTGTGTGTTTCATACTCTCAACCTGGGTGGTGACAGACAATTGTTTTTATTTGATTTTATCACCTTTCTTTGCTTCTCCCGTTAGCATTTATACATTTATGAGGTTTCCTATTGAAGGAAGACGTACAGTTGACCATTGTGTTTGGTTAAACAATGATCAAATATCAGTAATCTCATGTGGTTTAACCTAAGAACTTCTTTAAGCTTTTATCAGTTTCAGTCCCAGCACATCAACTGTGATGTGAGTGTCTGTGTTTGTATGTATGTGTGTTTGGATCCTGGGGAAGGAGGGATTGGATGAGGATATCTGAAAGTTGGCAGAGAGAAACTCTGAGGGAGAAATGAAATAATCTGCTCAAAGACTACTTCGGCTGTTTCTAAATTTTTAGAAAACCAAACAGGTGAACTTCTGCTATGGTCTGAGTTTTGTGAGTTGTGTTGTTGCCTGTTTTTGTGTGCCGTTTTGCTCCCCCAAAGGATTTCCATATTCAGTCTTTTCTGTTAGAATAAAAGTCAAAACCTGCTGGAGAATTCATGAAAGAGGAGGTGTAGGGGTCCAGAGTTCTGATGGGGAAGTAGCCCATGGAAGACTCTGGAGCTGGAGGAAGGAAAGGCACTGACTCACGAAGACTAGCCAGGGAAGACATACTCCAAAGCTGGGCTGTCTCTGATGAACTGAGAATCTAAACTTGCCTGGTGGTTATGTAAGACTGTGGCTGTGAAATTGCTGTTAATGGATCAGGAAACCTGTTTAAGTTTCTATCAGACTAAGAGATTTTTTAATTCAAAATATCTGCAGGCTCCCGAAGAAGAAGCCTATTCAACGATGATTTGATAAAGATAATTTTTGCTTTGAGTTTTTTTAAGTAAATAAAAATGTGTTTAATTTAGCTTTGTTTCCTAAATGATTCATTAATTATCTTATGCTCTTTTTCTTCTAGGCATATTGTCTTAAAATTAGTGTTAATATATTTATGGATAAGCAAAAATGCTATTTGATCTCATGGGGTTTTTTAATCATTTAAGCCAACTATATTATGATTACTTTAATGATATTCAAATTCATTGTATATTCTATTCCAAGAAGAGAATTTATTAGAACTGTGAAACTTAGTTCTACTGTGTCTGATTTAAAACCCAAGGTAGTATTCCAGGAAAATAGAGAAAAATAGAAATTCCTATTTAATCAAAGGGGAACTAATTTACCAACTATCCTATTAAAGTAAAACAAAGATAAAAACAGAAAAAATTAATAATTTTGAAGACATGCACATCTTCACTTACAACTAAACAAATGCAAATCAAAATAATCTTAAGATGCCATTACACAGTTATTAAACTAGCAAAAAGGAAATGAAATTTAAAAACCAACATTGGTAATACTGGAGAGAATGAGAAAGGTTGGAGGTTCTGTAAACTGTTCACTCTTTCTGGAGAGCAATCTGGAAGGTGTGACAAGACCTATAAAATTAAGGGCAGAAACCATACCTTTTTTATTTTTTAATAATCACCATCATATGCCCAGTAGCTAGCATAATTTCTGATATATATCAGGAAATGAATAAATATTTGATAAAAGAATGAATGAATGAAATGGTTCCTGCCCATTGACTTGTTAATTCCACTTTGGGGAATATGGATAAAAGAATCAACCTAAAAGAAAAATTAAGATATTTTTTACAACTATTCATAGTAACGAAAAATTGGAGACATTCCATATGCCCAACAGTAGGGGAATATACAAGCTTGATGAAATGTTACCTGTAGTATGGTGTATGTACCATGTTTAAAGAACAAAATGTGTGTTTGAGTTAATATTAGGTCTCTTTGTGGAGACTGAGGAAGCAAAGTGGACAGAGCAAAGGAGGGAATCCAGGTGGGTTCTGTTTGGGTGTCCTGATAAGAAATGTCAATTACCCAATGAAAAAAATGTGAAACTGATCAAAATAGTTCCTGGTAGTCTAGGATAGACAGTATAGAAACAGACATATGAAACAGAAAACTTCTGATCATTGAGGACAGAATGGAAGAAGAAGGAGCATCTCCACAACTCACATTACCCTGCAGATTATAAAGATTTCCTTACCTTTGATTACCTACTTCTATAGACAAAGTAATTTTAGAGATTTGAAAAGAAAATTTACCACTGAAAACTAAAATTGAACTGCTTAGAAGCTATGATCCACAATCAACTCATTATTGAATACCTCTTTTAAGACAACAACTTGACTTTAAGTCTGTATAAAGCAATGTGTTAGGTGCTACAAGGAAGGCATTGATGGAGAAGACATACTAAGGCTGCAAATGCTCATTGCTAAACGTTAACAGTGACATATTTAGAGTGATGTTGACTTTTTTCAATCAATTGATGTGTATAATAATGGAGCTGGAGGCCGATTTTCAATTGATTTGATGTTATTATAATTCCCAATATTTCAATAAATTTAGATAGAATTTTTTGTTATTTTTAACACTAAAATAATAAAAAATTTGAGTCTAACAATAATGGGACACTAAATGTCATCAAAATAATTAGGCCTCTCATGGTTACTCTGTACATTTTAGTTCAGTTATTTGAATATTAAAAGAAAAGGAGTAAACTAAAATAGCTTTGTATATGACATGTAGGAATTAACAACAGCTTTTAATAATAAACTTTTTTTTATAATATTTGACAGGTACTAAAACCTGTCAAAGTTCCACAATAATATGCTAAATAATAGTTTCAAGTGCCCAGACAACAATTACTGAGCCCATTAAAGAAGTTAAAATATTTTACTCTATTTCTTCGGTAAGATAATGTAGATAACCTAATGAAGAATGAAAGTCTTCTGTTTATATTTACTAACCTGCAGCAGGTCTTATGAATTGGTTTAGCCCAGTCATAAATTCACAAATCACAGATTTAAGATAAAAGGTTAGGAAAGGAAAAAGCATTTATTAAATTAAACTTCAGGGCCTTCAATATCCTGGATTTTTGTTCATGTTAAGTTTGTTTCCTAAGGAGGGCAGTTTATTTGTTTATTTGTTTATTTATTAGTTTGAGTAGATGCAGAAAGAAAGGGAAATTTCTGTTATTTTCATATACGACTCCTATTTGAGAAAAGTATCTATTTACTCCAAAATTATCCCAAATCTTACGGCTTATAAGGATGGAGAAAACATTCTAAAAGTCAGAAGTGGGAGGGGTCATCTTAGTCAGGACTCATTCTAGCACCGTTAAATCTAAGAATGGAATTAATGCTGGGAATTAGGACCTTACAACATTGTTGGAAGGGTCTGAGGAGCAGGAATGACTCCCAAAACACTGCCACAGAATTGCCCTGCCAAAGAATCTTTTACCACTGTTGTAACCAGGAGGCTGCGCCTAGGATCACACCATAAATTAGCCATAATCTAGGGAACAAAAAACTGTCACCAGGACTGTGGCCTCCAGAGCTGACTCCATCTGAAAGGTCTGTACCAGCAAATGGGTGTTACATTTCCAAATTCAAGTGCTCTGCAGGTGCTCCTGACTGGCAAAACTTAAACCACAGGGGATCTCCAGCAGCAAGGGTGTCTGGGAAATAAAATGCTTAGCCTTCCAGCCTCTGCAGTATAAGGAGATCGAAACAGACGTCAAGAGAGTCAAACCACTATATCTGCCACAAGTGGGCAGTTTACTACTATGTTGAAGCCCTTTAACATTTGATGATTCTTTCTTCAGTGTTTAACCAATTTATAGGAAAGATCATACCAGGACATGTTGAGAGAATATTATTCTCAAATTCAGTCAGACTTATTTTTAGATATATATATTTGTTTCAAATAAATTAGGAAAAATAAGACTACAACTAAGGATTTGGGGGTTTTATCTTTTAGTAAGGTTGAGAAGAAAAGAGCAGGATACAAAAGAAAGTTACAGAGTGGATACAAAAATATTATAATATTTGCATATATATTGAACAATAACAAAAGTGAAAGAACATAGTACTTCTGAGCAGGAAAAGATCACCAAGTCCACTTCCTTAGCTTGTAGCTGAGAAAAAGTATACAAAAGTGGTTGCCACGCTTGGGTCGTTGGAAACTCAGGCCCATCACATACCAGTTTTGTGACCTTGATATAGTTATTTCACTTCTTTTAGCCTTAGACTCACTTTCTAATCTAATTCTTAAAGGGGAGAATATGGTAATACCATATTATAGGTTTGTCAGGAGGGTTAACCAAGATAATGATGTATTTTACGCTTGCCATTTCTGCAACTATAAGATGCACATGTTATGATTTCTGAAATAATTTTTTAATATAAAAACAACTTGATGCATTCGTGCAGAAGAATAATTGTCACTGCTGGGCTTCTAAAGTATCTGTTCATCCAATTGTCACTTCGATTGATATTGTTTTATGTTGGTGGCTTTTTTTTTGGTTGTATGATTGAATTTTTTCATAGGATTGCATCTCTTGTTCCTTAAAAATGCTTTCAGGGCCGGCCCGGTGGCGCAGCAGTTTAGTCCGCGCTTGGCAGCCCGGGGTTCGCCGGTTCGGATCCCGAGCGCCCGCCGGCGTACTGCCTGTCAGCCACGCCGTGGCGGCGTCCCATATAAAGTGGAGGAAGATGGGCACGGATGTTAGCCCAGGGCCAGTTTTTCTCAGCAAAAAGAGGGAGATTAGCAACAGATGTTAGCTCAGGGCTGGTCTTCCTCACAGGAAAAAAAAAAAAAAATGCTTTCAAAAATATTACACTAGCATAAAGCTTTGGGAAAAAAAGTAATTGTGTAAAAGATGTTTTAAAGCTAGGAGTTGTTGGTTATGTCTAGTTTATATGTGGTGAAGACCTGTCACAAAGCATTGAACATCTATTTAGCAAAAGCTCCCAGGTGACTTTCAAGGGGTGTTTAATGTCCAAGAAGACATAGTTGCATTAAGAAAAAATGAAACCATAAATTAACTAAATACCAACATCAAAAAATCACAGGTACTTTTTGATATGCTTTATCGCAATCCTAGATGTGCTTTAAAAAGATCATAATCCCAAATACTGGTGTCAGAGAATAGTGGTTTACTGGAGTGCTGGGCATGACGGCTGGCCAAAGTGCTTAAAAAAAATCTTTAGATTGTTGATTGTTTATATGGTCTAGATTCAAACTCTAGTTGTAATACACTAAAGGAAAAATATGTATGTCGATTGCTTTAGTGTTTCTTTCCTCCTTTTTTCTTCCTTTTTTTTCATATTCCAAAAGTTGTTATTAAATCAATGGCAAATTACTAGCTACTTGAGAGTCATAGTGTAGAAGGTAGGCAGTTGCTAGTGATAAATGCATTCCAACATCCCTGTAGTCCCAAGACTTTGGATTCTTTTCTCTACATCTTGCCCAGGAATTTTTAACATCAGCTTCAATCCATGTAGACCACACAGGTTTCAATCAACCAACCAGCACACAGGGTAGACCACTGCAAGATGCTCAAGATGCTACACTTAATTCACAGAAATAAATTCAGCTCGATTTAAATTCTGTTTCCCCCTCCTCTCTCCAGACTAGGCCCTCAGAATTCACATCTATATATATTCTCAAGTCTCATATATATATTTGTAAAATTTTGTAAATGACTTTCTCTGTTCCCTTACAATCAAGGTGATTATCAAGGTAATAATTAGAAACCAAGACCCAAAGAAACAAGATGACTTGACCCAGATCACACAGAGAAATGATGGAAAATCCAAGAGCTGGCACATGCAGTCATTGCCCAGACTCAGTAACAGAGGTGGTTTGCTCAGCTAACCCTAAAACAGACCAACGTTCTGTCTCCTGATCTCTAGTTTCATCAGGTAAATGCCCCTTTGACATCTCCAACTTTTATTTTTATTGCTAAATCTTTCCCCCTATCAAATCACTGTCAAAACTACTTGTAGTGTCAATTTATGTCTGATTCCACGCAGTTTATTTTCGAGAAATACCTTGAGTGCTCCAGATGGGTTGGAAAATTTGCTAGGCACAGGTGACAGAGTGAAACAGAAGAAATAAATCTCTACCCACAAAGAAGATTTCATCATAGTCCAAATTTTCAAAACCCTATAGTTTCATTTTATTGTTCATTAGCAGCAGTTTTAGTTTTCTGAAGTTTATAAGGAAAGAAACAAAAGTTATGGTTGAGCCTTATCTATTATTTTCATGTTTACACCCTGTGTATTTACTTACTAGTTACTTATGGGTCAGAAAGAGTCATGTGTCTTGGGTTACATTAAAAGCAACAATTTACTGAACAAGCATTTAGAAAACTCCTCAAAAATGCAAATACAGGGGCCAGCCCAGTGGCGTGGCAGTTAAGTTCCCACGCTCCGCTTCAGCGGCCCAGGGTTCACAGGTTCAGATCCTGGGCATGGAGCAACACACCACTTGTCAAGCCATGCTGTGGTGGCGTCCCATATAAAGTAGAGGAAGATGGGCATGGATGTTAGCCCAGGGCCAGTCTTCCTCAGCAAAAAGAGGAATATTGGCAACAGATGTTAGCTCAGGGCTAATCTTCTTCACATACACACACACAAAAATGCAAATACTATTGATCACAGTAGTTATGTTTCATAAAGCCACTATGACCACTGAAGTACTGAGTGCTCCTAGGGGAAATAGAGGGTTAGGTTCCTGCAAGCCTCTGATCACAATCTTTTCACCAACCAGTCAATACATAACCTTGTTTTATGTATGTTTCAGTTTAAAGAAGCCTTTTTAAATATATATTATTGATTCATTTATGTAGAAGTCACAGCCAATATGCCTGAATAAAGTTTAACACACATATTTTCTCCGTAAGGTACACTACAGCCTTCTTGCACTAGACAGCACTTCAGCACTATGCTTGGAGGCCATTTGAAATCACCAACAAAAATATGAAAAACATAGTATTAAACAGATCATATGAAAAACATAGCATTAAACAGACCAAGTAAAGGATGCATATTTACAGTATGACAGCTGAATCAAGAAGGCAGAGCATCAACCTTGTTTTACCTCAGCTGGGAATATGTGCATGGGCCAATTCAAATTTTTCACCTACATGTCTATGAATGACCTCAAAAGTGCCACGAGTATCGATTTTAGGGTTATAAGTAAATTCTAGTGAATAGGAGAATTCAAAAAAATGGAATCCATGAATAATGTAGATCAACTCTATCTGTCCTGAATGAAAAGAAAGTGGGACTTCACTCTGATTTTCTAGAAAGTTCTCATAAAACCAACATAGAGCTAATAAATTTTGAAGAATTGATCAAGAGCAATTAATGGGAGTGCATTAAAGGGATAAGAAAAATATATATTTGCTGAGAAAATTTAAGCCCCATTCTCTTCTCTAATGGCCTAGCACACAGTAGTAATCATCAATATTTGTTGAATGAATTAATGGAGTTGGGAACACTGTGTCCTTTGCCTATAGAATATGAAGCTAATTACAAGGCTGGTGGATTTGGAATGAACAATGAAATCTCATTATTTGGATCCCAAAAATTTGCAATTCATATCATCAGGAAAAACCGTGTGGGTTAGACTTTCCATTAGAAAGGAGTTTATAAAATATCTTTAGTTGTAAAGGACAAATCTTCAAAAAACATCTAGTAAATAGGAGGATAAACTTGCAAAAATATTTCAGATGTACCTGTTTATGTATTTAAAATGCTTATTCTATTCCATAAATGCTTTAGTTCCAAAGGGACAACTTCTCCAAATCTTTGTTAGTCTAGTTCCTTTTTCTGTGTGAACTTTGAAAAACCAAGATGCCACTAAAAAAATAAAAATCATGATGAAAAGGTTCTTTTAATTCAGATTCAGTCACTCACACCTGACCTAGAAAATGAAGGCATTTCCTATATGATGTCTATACTCTGACATTTAACGATTCTATAATTTGTCCACATTAGTGAGGTCATTTTCACATTGACTGTACGTATCTACAATATGTCTCCATCCTCTGCACAGAGATTGCTTTCTCTTTGTCTTTAGCCCCTATGTGGGGAGGCATTTAGAAGTATTTTCTCCTACTCCTTCTCCTTTTTTTCCTCCTGTTACTCTACCTCCTTTCCAGAGTTGAGATTAGGTCTAAAAGTGCATATCCATTTTCCAATGTACCTAAATCTAAATTTAGGTACATTTCTAATTTAAAAAGAAAAATCTACAAGTCTCAAATTTGGTAACATCCACAGTCTATGGGATTAATTCATATTAATAAAAACCAGTTTCCCTTGATTGGACACATATATTATACACCATAACAACAATCCAGAAAGGTAGGTGGTATTCTTATCCCCACTTCATAGGTGACAAAAATGAAATCAGCTTAGAAAGACTAAGAAATTTGCTCTAGGGCTGACAGCTAGGAAGTAGAACTGCCATAGGTTGCTAAAGACGTTAATTTAACCATTATGCTATTCTGCCTCCAGACAGGTACAGGACAGGGGCATTAAAGGGATGTTTGATCCCAGTACTTCATTAACATTCCTCCTACTAAAGGGAACATCATGATTTTATCTCCTCTTAATGTATTACTTACAAGGTTGCCTAAGTCCTTTAAAATATTAAATATTTAATTAGTCCTATTACAGCATCTCCCTGAGGCAAATAGTTAGCCTGTATAATTGTTATGTTGGTTAAAAAGAAGAGCAAAAGGAGGCTTAAGCATAAATTAACAATAATAAAACAGATCATTACATTTCATGACTGGAGATTAACGTGGATAACTTGCTTCAAGCAAAATGGTAAGGTGATTATTAAAATCAGTCTTTACAGATGACCTTAGTCATCACACTTGAACTGGGTCTCCACACAGCTAAAATGACCAATCAATCCCTTAAATATAAAGTTGCCATTCTCATCCATTATTTCTCAAAGTGTCTACCGAAGACTCCTGCATCTGAATCACCTGAGGGTTTTGTTTAAAATGGAGATGGTGGTACTCACATGAATTATTTTTCTGCATTTTTAGCAAGCATTTCCAAGTGATTGTGGGATAAAATATCTTACCAGTTTCTTAGGGCTATGTCCTGATTCATAATATAAATGTATAAAACATTATTTCTACTTAAGTAATATTTAAGAAAGTTTTATTTCCTTACCAGACTGCAAAGACCTTGAGATTTGAGATCATGCTTAATCCAATAATTATTCCACTGTTTAGCAAAGAAACTGGAACAAAACCCGGTCTCAAAACTGTTTGATGTTGAATGACCTTAAATATGGTTGACTGGATTTTTCATTTTAAAACATCTACCTTCAGCCAAAATATATATATTACCATGTAGCTATAGTCTTTAATAATCATCCATAATAATTCTGAGAAAGATACTTGAGATTTGCTTCTTTTGTTACAGGGTTTAAGACTAACCTTTATACTAAAAAAATAAATGGTCCCCTCCATTATCTAATCAGAAGAGGTTTGCAACAGTGAGAGTCTCCACTAAGAAGAAAAAATGCTTTTCACAATGGGATGTCAACATTGCTGCCAACATGCCTGGTATTCTAAGCCTCCTTGAACCAACAGTAGAACATTTTATTACTTTAGACACTTATCTGAAAATTCAAACTTACTGAGATCTAGCACTTGCCAAAAAGCCCACTTCAGATACACCAGATGCCAGAGGGAGGCTCAGTCCAAGGGACACACTACTTTACACATTTAGATAAGGCTCTCAGCTCTTGTCTCTTTATTCAGTTGTTTGGTCATCAGGAAACAATATACTACCATGATATTATTTTAATTCCCTCCCAAAAATCACCTTACAAAATCTAAATTTCACGACCTTAGCTTTTATTGAATAATAAAAAAAGAAAGCCATATTTTTAAAATGCTTTTTATTCTTTTTTGCAAAAATATGACATTATATGTTATATTACCTTATGAACTTTCATACAAAGAGATACCTAATATATTCCTCTTAGTATTCAGTAGCAGGAAAAGGTGTTTCTCTCCAGACGAACATGAATGATTCTATTCATCCTACTTGGAGAACTCAGCAGCTTCTTACATTTCCCAGTTTGATTTCACTGCCCCAAAGATGAGAATTAAATTCAATTTTCAACTGCAGCAACTAGTTCATTTCATGTGCATATATAAGTATGTTTCACCTTCTTAAACTCGTTTCTATAATTTTTCTTTTTATCTTGCCTGTTTTAACTGGGTTTTATAACTGCAAGTCACTTCTAATGTTTTGAATGAGCAGACAAGGAAAAAGTCAAATGTTTTTTAAGAACTGAACAATGAAAACTAAGTCTGGAGGGGAATGTGACAAGATTACCTGGATACATGGAAAGATCAAGGAGTTAGGACAGAACCAATTTTTCTTGTTTTATAACCACAGGCCATTTTAACTAACAATAATGCCACCAAAACAGATCACTAAGAAATGTCTCAGAAGCCAGCACAACACATGACCCTTTTAGACTAGCTCAAAGCCAGATGCAGAAGCAGAACAGCTGAAGGATAATGAAATACAAGCTAACTTGTAATTAGGTAAAAACCATAAACGCCCAGAAGTGAAAAGCATCTCAAATGGAATTTTTTCAGTCTTAATATTTAACTGCCTGAAACCATTTTTTAAGAACCAAACATCCTTTCTCAAATTTTAATGTGGATACTAAGTCACCTGATTATCTTAAAATGCAGATTCAGATCCCAGAGTACTGGGGCCCGGGAATCTGCATTTTAATTCACTCCCAAGAGACACTGAGGCTACTAGTCCAAGGACCACACTGAACAGTGCTGCCTGCAGAGCCAGCCATGACTGGATCAGTCCCAGCTTCACCACTTAAAAGCGGTGACAAGTCCTTTAACATCTCAGACCTTTAGTTACCTTATCAGTTGTGCGGGAATAACAATATCTACCTTGCATAGCCCTTGGAAGGATTTAAAAAGATAAGTACGTGGTCAAATAAGGCCCTCAATAAATATTTTTTCACTGAGAATGTTCTTTGTTATGACAAAACATCACCTCAGGATTTAGAATGTTATACTTTGTATTTAAGTAGAAAAAAATTTTTTTCTAATAACCAAGACTCTCCATGGAAGGTAAAATGATCACAGCCTGGAGAGTAACTAAGAAGGGCTCCACATTTGACAGAAAAGACAAGCAGCAAAGCCAAGAAATTCAACAGCATTCTCAAACCCATGGTTCCTGAGCATGACTCTTGAATCCAAGTTCTCATCTTCACATTCTTTAAAAAAAAAAAAACGTAGTGGAAAACCAGCACAAAATGAGGTTTGCCAACTTAAACGCTTTGTGGAACCAAGCAAGGTATAAATCACTAAATAAATTAATAGAATTTCTAAAATTTCACAAAACCTATTAATAACCTAGGCAGTTTAATTAAGACATTTGTTAGTAATGACAAGAAAACTGTGACAAAGAAGCTTTCTAACAGCACTCACGACAAATTTCTGCTGGCTTTTCAATTGATTTTTGACATCGGGTTATATTCAGGGTCCAGGAAAAACATTTTTTTTCTGCTTTGAAAACTCAAACCCAGGCCCGAAGCAGACAGAAACCTTGGTCTCATCCTAACAAGCAGAAGTGGTGGTATTTTGCTACACCCAAACTGTGATGAAATCTCTAAAACTGCATAGCCAGAAGCTAAACCCTCAGGGGACTAACAACACTTTAACATTCCCCGTTCACATGTGAATGTTAATTCCACTCTCTGAAAAGAACCACCAAAATGGCATTCATTAAGATCAAAGTCCTGTCAGTATAGAAATGGGAAATTTATATGTATGTTTCCTACAAAATGCAAATATTGCCAAAGAATGGGTCTCCACCGAGTTCTCTCCACACCTATTCCTTCCCAAAGTTAAATCACGCTGGTGAAGCACTTTCACAAAGGCAGTACAAAATTCTTAAGTAGCAGGTACTTGCTGCTCGGCTGCCAAGGCGGCCCGGCAGGTTGTTGACAACTGTGTGTGGCCCTGATGAATGCCCACTCATGGAACAAGCATAAGGCCCGGTAATGGAGGCAGACGGGAGACATTTCAGAATTTCAGAGCCTGGAAAAGTGGAAGAGGCTTCTGCAAAACACAGCTTCTGATTGGGGTTGTCTTGCCCTTGGATCAAACGTCCTACCTGCTTAAGTCCCTTGAAGAATGTGATTTGCAATGGCTTTTATCCATGATTTAAAAAAAAAAAAAACAACAAAAGAAAGGGTTACGTAAAAATCAGAAAATGATAAATGTATTTTTTCACTATGTTTTTTTTTTTGTGTGTGGGGAAGACCAGCCCTGAGCTAACGTCCGTCGCCAATCCTCCCCTTTTTTGCTGAGGAAGACTGGCCCTGAGCTAACATCCGTGCCCATCTTCCTCTACTTTATATGGGACGCCGCCACGGCATGGCTGACAAGCAGTGCGTCGGCGGGCGCCCGGGATCCGAACTCGCGAACCCCGGGCTGCCAAGCGCAGACTAAACCGCTGCGCCACCGGGCGGCCCTCACTATGTTTTTAAGGTAATATTTTTAACAGGTTACTGATAAACTACAATATTTAAATTAATGATTAATTACTGCGACTGCTTGATCTAGGGGAAGGAAAAAGAGAGATGGGAAAGAATATAGATTTGAGGAGGTAGTAAAGCATGAGAAAAACAGTAAGGAATAATAGTAGGAGCTAAAATGTCTATAGTGCTTTACGTATACTAACTCATATGACCCTCCTATGAATCCCATAACATGAGTGAGTTTTATATCATCCCAATTTTACATATGAGGAAACTGGGGCACAAGGTGGTTAAAGAGCTTCCTTGAAGCCCCACAATGCAATCTGATTCCAGAATGTCTGGCTGCTGAGACTCTGCTCCTAAACACTACACTCTACTGCTTCTTGTTCACTGTAGTATTGCTGGGTGCTTGTCACATATCAGTGCTCAAGAAATATACGTGAAATGAATGAGAGATTTCACAACCCCTTTGGCCATCACCTCCTATACGTAATGTCCTTCAGGGGAGGAACTGTCTTATTCATCTTGTCCTAATCCCCACACCTAGCACAATGCCAGTCACATATAGTAGATGTTCAAAAGCTGTTTGATGAATGAATGAATGAGTACAGATTTAAATAGCTATAGGGAATGTTACCACCACCAGTCAGATCCATGTGGTGGGGTCCCAGGTTCTTGGTCCACAGACACAAAAGAATTTGAGAGCGGACAAACAGTAGAAGTTTCAGCAGAGGAAGATTTATTAGTAAAGCAAAAGTGCACTCCCCAAGGGAAGGGCAGGAGCGGGCGGGCTAGAGGTGAGCAGCTGCACTGAAGTTGTGGCAACCGGTGTTTTTGGAAGGTGGGGGTCCCAGGGTGGGTGAGGGTCCTGAAATGCAGACCAATCGGGGCATTGTCTCCACCTTCATGTCAGGAGGGGGAGATTTTTTTCCTTACATAGGTATCTCCAGAACTGTCATGGCAATGATCACCCGCAAGGGGGGTCAAAACTGCAATGTAAATGAGCATATAACGAGGCTAGGGGCTACTCGTGGTCAAAGTTGGAGGGAGTTGCACATCCAAAGAGCTGCTGCCCGGTAATTAGGATGCTGCACCTGGTGGAATGACCTTGGTCAGTGGGAGTGCTGCACATCCAAGAAGCGGCTGCCCGGTAATGAGGATGTTGTACTTGGTGGAGTGGCCTTGCTCCCGGCTCATATCTAGCTTCCTGCCTATCTCAGGTAATATGAACCATCAATAGAATCACATGGTAAAATGGAGAAAAGTGGATGTAGTTCTCTATCCTCTCACAGTTCCATGAGATGGTCTAGAATAATGAACACAATGACCAATTTTATTATGCAGTTTCTCCTATTAAACTGCTAGTAGGACACAGAATAGAAATTCTGGATTCCTCTTTGTAAAAGAAACCCTCATTTACATGATGTGATAATAATAGGTCTCTGAAGAAGCTCCAGTTTTAAAAACATGACAATATGATTATTTCTACCAAAATGAAAACAACTAAGGAAATATCCAAATCAAAGTTGAATAAAAATTTAGGTACACAAACTTGCTTCTCAACCCTGTCCAGTAGAGTAACCTTGGTAGGAGAGGAAAGTAAATACTTTCCATTGGGACACAGCTAGAAACAGCCTGTTTGAATGCAAAATTTCATTGAGGTCTCATAGCTCATCTTAAAAATTCATCAATTTCTTTGTATTCTAAAGTACTGTATGTTCACTTTTTTACACAAAAATAATGTTTTGATTACTTACCATTATGAAAATGCAAAGGCCACCATCTTTACCTTTAGCATTCAGTACCCTGTGGAATATGTTAGCCCATTTGAGAAACAAGGGATGGTAGTATCTGGTAAGACTCTCATTTAGAAGCCCAAACATTTAGAAGCAAATTACAAATACATTAAGTGAGATATAAACACACTCAAAATGAGCATACTGGAATTAGGATAATTTGGTGTGAGACATGGCATCTGTGCACTTAGCAAACACCTTCTTATTAACCATCCTGAACACCACAAATAAAGGTAACAAATACTAAAGCTAGTTATGACAGATGTTGCTCACGCTCAGGAAAATTTCTGCTTCTCCTATGGAACATGGGAGGATTAAACTTCCTCAAATCCCTAAATCTGGCACGGCCATGTGATTTGCTGGGCCAATGAAATGTTATTGGAAGTCACCTATGTCAATTCCAGGTGAAAGCACTAGAGTTAACATTACAATTTCCCACATTCTCTTTACCCTGCCACATGACTAACAGGGCCATACGTTCCACATAGTGCAGCTCCAAGATGATGGCACTTTCCTCAGCCTGCAATGCTGAGGTGTCAGAGACAATTTTCTGGGAAAGTCACTCAGATGCACAGTGGACTCCAGAGAAGAAATAAACTCTTGTTGGGTTAAGCCACTGCAATGTTGTTACTGTAGCATAACCTAGCCTGTCCTGGCCGACGCTCTCCCAGATGTTACACTCAAACTCAAAGTGACCAAGCTCCATAAACATTCAACAGCCTTACCTTATTTCTGTTTTATTAGTCCAGAGCTATAAATCAACAATCTATAAGCAATATGGTTATTTGTATTCTCTGACCAACAGGTTTGACTAAATTGACTCAAAAACTGCTTTTTGAAAAAAGTCCTGTCAAATCGGGTATTTAGAAGTGTGTGAGCAAGCAGTCAATTGACACTTTTCTTTTTAAACCACTTTCGTTGGTTATAGAGGGAAAAGGCATACTACAAAGTCCTCTACTGACAGACAATATTGGTGAATATACTACATTAAATACTCATTTCTACTTAACTACCAGCAAATCATACCACAAAGCAAATACAAACCACCAAAATAAAAAAAAATCATAGTAAATTTTATTAATTTTCAAAATTCTGATGTCCTATTATTTAACAGCTCAACTAATTTTGAAAGTTACATGAATTTACTTTTTTTCCAAGGCTCCATCCAGTGACGCTAGGCTCTCTTAACCTTGGCACTATTGAAATTTCAGACTAGATGATTTTTGCTAAGGGAGGGGCTGTCCTGTGCAGCGAGGCATATTTAGCAGCATTCCTGGCCTCTACACACTAGATACCAGTAGTACTTTCCCAGAAGTCACCACCAAAAATTGTCTCCTGGGGGGAAAAATCACCCCCAGTGGGGAACCATTAATCTACTCCAAGGGTCCACAAAGAATATAATGTGAATTCCATCCTACAGCCCATTGCTGCCTTATTAAAGTGACTGACAAATGGGTGATGTAACAGGATTTTAATTTCTTTTATTATTACATAAAGAAAACACTTTATTAATTGCTAAAATATTAATTTTTAAATTGTTAAACATTTCATGAATTCATTAAACATGAATTCAGGTCTCTCTGAATTCATTCATCCAACAGTTACTGAATGCCTGCTTTGCCCCGGGCACTGTATTAGATATTAGAGAAAGAGTGTTGAGTCAGAAAGACAGATTCTAGCCCTCCTGATGCTTACAGCATCAGGGGAGAAACAAAGTGTCTTAAATACCAATGGCAAATGATGATAAGTATCACGAAGAAAAGTGCAGGCTCCTGTGGTAATATAACATTGGCTTCAGGTGTGGTCTCGGTGAAGCATCTTGGAAGAAATGGCATCTTAATTGAGAATGTAAGGGTGTGTAATAACAATGGCTAGCGCTCGAGTAGTGCTTACTACCCGCGAGGCATTTTTCTAAGATTCTGTGTATAACTGATTTAATGTTCTGAACAACCCTATGAGATGACTGTAATTATTATCCCTGTTTTAAATATAGAACATGGGCACCGAGAGATCAAATGCTTACCCCAGATCATAAAGCTAGCATGTGGAAGAAACAGAATTTGAACCTGGTCTGTATCCCTAATGAGGAGGACAAGGACCATGAGCCTCCCCTGCCCTCAGAGTGAGCCGGGTAGAGCAGGAGGAGGAGGCATCCTGGCAGAGGAGGCTGTGTTGCACTATTTTCCTAGGCAAGAAGGAGTGACCTTCCAGTCACCAAAGAGAGCATACTGAAATTATGTATTTATGGTAGTTTCCCAGTTAAATACAGCCTTCTTAAATCCCTTCTTGGGAGAAGACAGGGTATAAATTATTTATAAATTAATTAATTATGATGGGAATTAAGCAAGAGTACAGTCTAAAACTGAAATTGAAAAGAGAGGTTCAAAGTTCCAAAAGGCTGAATTCACAACAGCAACTTGCTCAAATACATATTTTTGATTAGTCAGGAGGTCTGATAGAATTTCTAGGATAATAAATTAATATGTTCTGAGCTGAAATGAATGCTCTCATTTAGCTCCTATAAGTTGTGTTTGCAATAAACTGAAGTGAACCCTCCTAACTAAAATTATTTCCAATAACTTAAATGATCTAAGTCACACACTATGATGACGACGACACAGTTAATCTTATAAATCTAACATTTCACAATGATAAAATGGATTTCACTACTACTGAATATGTTCTTTTTATTGCTGTTATTGTTTGAGATTGTGTTGGTTTAATTTCTGCATGACTGTATTATATATAAATTCTAAATGTTACTGAAGAGAATAATAAAAGCAACTATTTTGCTTTTTAACTCATTTCCTATAAGGATGATACTTCTTTTCAGAATTTATAACGTATATAATTATCTGTTGGTTAGAATACTAGGCTAATAAAGCTGTATTTATGGATTTGATCCATATATCATTTTGTTCTGTGGACACAGACGTTTTGGGCACCTCAACATAATCCATTATCAGATTTGGAAAATAATTCAAAGGCACTGGAGGGGGCCGCCCGGTGGCACAGCGGTTTAGTCCGCGCTTGGCAGCCCGGGGTTCGCGAGTTCGGATCCCGGGCGCCCGCCGACGCACTGCCTGCCAGCCATGCCGTGGCGGCGTCCCATATAAAGTGGAGGAAGATGGGCACGATGTTAGCCCAGGGCCAGTCTTCCTCAGCAAAAAGGGGAGGATTGGCGACGGATGTTAGCTCAGGGCTGGTCTTCCCCACAAAAAAAAAAAAAAAAAAGGCACTGGGGACCACCAATTTCATTTTGATATATGAAGCGCCTTATAGACACCCAAATCTCAAGGAATGAGGTGCTCTGATTAATTACATTTTCTGGATAATTGAGATTTATCTAGAAAAGTCTTAGCATCTCATCCCTATAGTTGAAAACATTTACAAAATATACTGACAGATGTTCTTGCCTTAGCAGATATTTTAATCTTTGTGTGAGGATCATGATACAAAGGATGATCACATGGAAATTAAAAATAATTTTACAGCATTGCAAATGGAAGTGACAGAAAAGCACAAGATTGAGTTGAATATGTACTCATCTGAGGACAAAGCCTAACAAACGTTTTTGAAAAAAATACTAATGTTGATTCACGCTATTATCACTTGTCCTGTTATGAAAAAATGAATTGCAAAAGAAAATGGGCTTAATCCTTATTAGTGTTATGGCATGACGAATAACTGAGAAAGAGAAAAAGAATTTGTTTGATATTTTAATTCCCATGAGTTTTATTTCCCCCTAAAAAGGAAAAATAATCTTCCTTTTCTATTGCTCTTATTAAATGTAATTCTCGGCTATTTTGGAAATCACACAACAGTCTCTACTATAATTCTGATATTGCTTAAGTGTATGGTTGCTTATTTATCAGCCAATTAAGAAGCAGCAATATATTGGATTAAAAAGTGGTATAAGTGCATGCATTTGTATTTTTAAACTACCTCATGTGTGCTGCCTAAACTCAAGTCTTGTTGGAATTTTTGATACAATTCTCTCTTGCTTTTATCTCTCTGAGTTTTTTTTTTCCTTTCAAGGAAATGGTATTAAATTATTTTGTTGAAACTAACAAAAGATGTTAGTTCTCTTTTTATATTGCGTGTTGCAACCATTTCCTACCTTCATCTCACAGAAGTGACTGTATAATTCAAAGGGCAGTGGCATGTTTATAATTACGCCCTTAATTCATAAAGTAGAACACAGGCATTTTCATACTCTTTAGCCCAGCAATTCTCAGGTTCTCCCCGTCACATTCAAGACAGGTTCTCCCCATTTTCAACGTCCCATTTCTACAGACTAACTCTCTAATTTATACCTTCTGAAACACCAGCACTGACCTGCCATCAATGAATGGTCAGTGATTTCATCTAGTTTTCTCTACATTTTTTGTTTTGTTTTTGTTTTTTTTTTATGAGGAATATCAGCCCTGAGCTAACAACCGTTGCCAATCCTCCTCTTTTTGCTGAGGAAGACTGGCCCTGGGCTAACATCCGCGTCCACCTTCCTCTTCTTTATATGGGACGCCAACACAGCATGACTGACAAGCGGTGCCTCAGCAGGCACCCTGGATCCAAACCGGTGAACTCCAGGCTACCAAGCGCGAACTAAACCGCTGCGCCACCGGGCCGGACCATGGTTTTCTTTCTTAATTGCTCTCCTCCTCCTAGTTGGAGGGAAGGGTAGGTTGGAGAGAGAGGTTAAAAAGCAAGATTCTGGGCACGCAGAGAAGGAGAGGCATGAAATCAGATGGATTCAGGAACTAGATTTGTTAATGGTGCAAGGTAAATTACGAGAGGGGATCAACCAACCTATGAGGCCAAAAGTAGGCAGCTACTTACCACGAAGGACAAAGTGAGAATTTTTTCCTAAAGGTGGTCAGAATTCATTATAAGATTTTAAGTAAGACAGTGACATGATCAATCTTGCATTACAGTACAATCACTTTACCAACAAGTGATAGAAGGATGGACTCTAGGGAGAAAATGCTGAAAAGCAACTGCCATCAGGAGAAAGGTGATAAGAACCACAATTAAAAAGCCAAGTCGGTGGGAACAGAGAGAAGAAAACGGATTCAAGGGACACACAGGAGGTAGAATAAACTGACCTTCTACTAGAAAACACTACTTAGGAAATAGCCATGTTCCCATAGCCTTCTCTCAAGAGTCCTTACACTAAAAAAATTGCTTAAAATATTTTAAAAATTAAATCACTCCTGAATTACACTCGTTTACAAAGGCATGCTTGAGAGGAAATGGGACACCAACCTTCTGTCAAACACAACCAGACTTTGAAGCCCAGTTTAGACTCAACTAGAGAAATATTTCCCACACACACACACGTGCATGTGCACACACATACACACACGCTATACCATTAGAATATGGCCTTGAAATTGAGTTGGGAAAGGTGTCTGTCCAAACAACCTTATCCACACCATGGTCTGGGCATTGTCTCTCCTCCTGAGCCTCCTCCCACCAAACCTAGCCAGTTCTTTAGGCGGTCCACTGTAATTGCTTTCTAAATTGCCCATGCCCACCATGCCAAGTATCGATTTTCTGACTGCTTCCAGTTTAACTTTAAAAATGCCCTGATTATTTCAAAGAAAAGAACCTTCAGTGGGCACCATTTTTTTAATCCCTTTTCCTTTCAGTTGTCTCCACTCAACGTTACGCCCTTCTTTTCTCCATCTTTTCAGTACCAGCTAGCTGTCTGGAGGTTCCATGGGTGAGAAATGGGGCAGTTTCCCTATGTCATTACTGTTTTACTCTCCGATTTTTGAATACTATTTGGGCAGCACTCATGGTTGGTTGCCAAGGCATGGTTACCATGGTAACATCACCAGATAGCATTTAAAAAAAAACCCAGCAAATTAAAAACTTGTTTTAAATGAAACAATGAGCAAAATAGGTAGAGCCCATTCAAGAGATTTCTACCACGTAATTCCCCTCTCCCAGGCACACAATATTTTTTAAAAAGTAGTCATTCACCAGGGGAACATTAAATAGTCTGCTTATTTGTTTTTGACTTACCTCACTATGTACTTTTCAGCAGGAAAAGTTCCTGATTTTTAAGGAGTTAGCCTTTGGTGTGGAAGGAATTGTGTCTGCTCCCCTGTAATTTGTTGCTGACTTCTCCGAGCATTCCATTAAGGTCAGGGTGGAATTTTGTAGTTCTCGAACCTCTCAGAGAAATCTGTTCAGCCCTTCACTGTTTTACCAACTACCTCAAGAACTCATGAGCAGATATCCCACGACAGTAAAACCTCAACAAGGGAGAATAAAAATAATGGACACGTCAGTCCCCTGGCAGCTGATACTAATAGCCAGGCTTATGCAAAACTAATTTCTTAAGTTGAAATTGGTTTATTGTGTGAGTTACGGTATTATATAATGTAATATTTAGTTGTCCCATTTAAAAAGAATTGTTCCTATTCTTGGCAAGTAAAAAAGTTTTATACTAAATTATGCAACTTCCATGCCTTTCAATTTCTTGCCTGCCAATGTTTCAGAAAGCCTGATCTGAAATATAAACAAATAAATGAGAAAATGTTACACTTTGTACAAGCATATATTCAATAGTGATCTGAACTCTTTTTTTCCTTTAAAGTTTATGTCTTTTAAATGCACACGTGATAGCGCCTGCATCTTCATAACATCTGAATTCCGAAGTTCTAACAGCAATCAAAGCTGCAGGAGCTGACCTACTGCAATTTTACTGCCGTGGCAAGATCAGCCCCTTCATTCTATGCTACACATTTTCAAAGACAGTCTCAGCAATATGCTTTTTTTATGACTCCAGTTTATGCAACTTTTCCTTAGGACCTTAGCTCATCCATATATCTGAGATCCCTAAATGCAGCAAGCGATCAAGTAATAACATTATTTTCTTTTTCATCAGTAAAATATGAGTACAGAACAGACTACAAGGAATAAATTGGGGTCACAGAGGCATGCCAGGCAGTATTCTCTATGATATCCATTCAGAAGTCATGAAAATGCAGGAGCTGATACTTGTACATTTAAAGGTATGTACACTCAAAAGCGGGGGGGTGGGGGAGGAAGAGTTCAAATCATTGCTGAAGTAGGGTTCTTTAGGAATGATGGGCAAGGGACTCTAGTGGATGCTGCAGGCCAGAAGCTCACACAGTGCCACAGCTGAAATTAACAGTGAGCAATTTCTAAGCAAGACCTCCAAAGGGATGATTCAAAAGAGGAAAATCAGACTACATGCATTCTTTTACTTCCTGCCAGAAAACCAGGGTCTTATAAATTCACCGAGACATCCAATGAGAACACAACTGGGATTCTCCCACTTGCAGAAAAATCAAAGATGGCCATGTGGAAGGGATGAGAAGGGAGCTTCTTAATCAGTGGTTATGGGACTGGACAGGACTATTCAGGTCAGAGACAAAGACTTTTTTTCAAAAAATGTCATCCTTTGAGTAATTATGTATTATCTGTGTTCCGACGGTGCCTAGAGCTATAGAACCAATGCACACTAACATAATTGCTACATATTTTGTGAGACTTCTGCATTTTTTATCTTTGTCCTTAACTAAGCCTTCAGTTGGAAGTGTCAATTTGAGTAGAATCCTGGAGTATGACTATAATCCCACCACATAGGGTCTAGAGAACAGAGAAGTGTATGGAGGAACTTCCTTTGGCCCCTGACACCAAATAGGTCCTCACCTCCCACATGTAGAACTCTCCTGTAATTTGTGATTCTGGAGATACCAAGGAGAGTTTCAAGGAAAAGGAGTTACTCATCAAACAGACAAGATAAAGATCCATTTGACTCAGTCTTGTGAGAGCCAAGCTATGCACTAGAGCAAGTAACTTAATGTGTCATAATTTTCAAAGCAGCTTATAAAATCTAATTTCATCTTCCAGCAACACATACTGGATACATGGGATAATACTTGTCACCTAGATGGCCTACAGATGTATTTTAAGAATAAAAAAGACACTGAATTTTATTTAAGTCTTTCTCTAAAAACAAGAGAACTCCTTCTGAACCTAACAGAAAACATAACATTGAAAATGAGTACACCTTTTCAGATATAGATGAATGTAAATCATATTAGCAAACCAAAGGAATTATTTTTCTATTTCATTTAAAACATCTGCCTTGGCCTCAATTATGTGACACATATATAACTGTTTAGAATTTTTGAGAGAGTAGTTCCAATAACTGCTTAAGTTACTTACTGTCTTTCATTGTTCATTTGCCCTAAAGACCAGGAAGAACTTTAAAAATAATATAGCTATCTTTTAATTATTCATGGAAAAAATGTTAACAATGTGAGAATCTGTTTTTCTTTCAGACTTTCATCGCCATGATTAAATAGAGAAATTAATAGAATCATTTGCCAATGACTCTTCTGCCGTATCTGTGTTCTTTTGCTTATCATTTTAAACCAAAATATTTTACCATGCATTCTACCTGTGAAAGGAGTAAAGGATAGAGTTTATCTTACGTTGGTGATTTGTATTTCTCTAAGAAGTGACACTATCAAATTCCAACATGGATTTAGAAACCAAAAATTAGCTGAGTTAGTTTTCAGTTATATGACTGGATTATTGTATATACAGTTTTGAATTCCCACACATTTCAATAAAACCACTGATAATCAAATAAAACTTCTAAGCACACATTAAGATGCTAGAACAAACACTTGTGGATTATCTATACAAATGTTACTTCCCCCAAAGGAAGACAATCCAAAATTGACTTTAAATAATTATGTATTGATTGAGCACATACTCTGCATGGTTGTCTAATACATTAAGTGCTAAAATTTATTTCTAATATGAAAACCATTCTGGAGGAGGGAAATCATTGACCAGCAGCTTCTGCACAAATAGAAAACTGAATAGACAAAATGCTTATATTAGTCCCATGACCCTTCTTCAGCCAGAAGACTTTCTTGCATTTCATAAAACTATCTCAGCTTAAATAGAGATGCTTTTGATAAATCATATTGTCATATTGAAATGAAAAGTTTATAAAGAATGCTGTTTTTTTAATATTACAAAAGTAAGATTTTTATACCACCTTGCAGTAGCAGGTGTATATATGTTTACATCTGAGAACAAAAACTGAGCAGAATAAATAAATTTTCAGAATTGACAAATTAAGGGACACATCTGTCCAGACATGGAAACAAATTGTTGAAAACAGTGTTATTTACTACAAAACCGCATGACTCATTTTGCAATGCCTGTGCTCAGGGAGGAAAGGGAAGAAGGGATGTATTAATTATACGTGATGAATGACTTGACACTTCCTGAGTGTTAAAATGAAGATGAAGTTTTGAAAGGTTTTCCTGGGGGTTGCTTCATGCTTCAGATGAATATGTGTGTTTCTTCATATTTTTACATTTCAAAGACTTTTCAGAAAGATGGCAGAAATATAGTATAAATTTTGGCATATAGGAATACACACATACTCACACATGTGCACACACGCACACACACACATATTACTCATACTCACTCGCTCTCAACATCCAAAGAGTCAACCTCTGGGTTACTACAAGAAAGACGGATGGTCTCCAGTGACTCATGTGGCTATGATAACCTATTGATTCTCTTTCTTCCTTTTGTGCTAGATGGTAGTTTGCATCTTGTTAGCGTTTAATATCTCATTCAAAAAACATGAATAACACCCTGCAATAATATTGATGTGTACGGTAAAATTATGATTACCTATGAGAAAGGGGATGACAAAAAAAAAAAATCTCACATTTGAAAATGACATTATCCCAAGCCTACTTCCAAATATTGTATCAATATTTACCTTTATCTTAAGAGTGCACCACTAAAAGACAATTAAACCTATTCGTATATCTGCTATTTCCAAGGCTGTAACTTCGAACTACCCCAGAGTTTTTTCCATAATCATATATACCAAGTTTTCATACAACAAATCAGGAGACCTAAAATCCCCAAATCCTAACCAACTCCCTCCTTCCTCCTTCCAGTTGAATTTAAAAGATGAAAATTTTGTCTTTTTCCTATGGTCTTGTCTCAGATTTCAGAAAGCACATTGTAAATATAGTGATGGGTGTTCCCAATGGAGAGAGACAGCAATTGACAAAGAAAAAGTAGTCATTCCAAGTCATCATAGACACTACAGATTGCCTCCTATATCCCTGAAAGTAATTCCCTAATAAAGTAGATTGTTATATACAGGGCCCAACTCTCCACATTTTTTTGCTAGAGAGGTTGTTCTATCATATGTAATGCTGAGATGATCTTGAAATAATGTATGAGGTTGAGATCTCTTCCTTTTCTTCCCTCCCCTCAGCACACCCCCTACACAATTAATACATCACCAACCACCACAGCTCTCAAAGAGGACTCCAGAAAAACAGTAAGCTAATCACATACAGGTGAGTGGGCAAGGGAATAACTTCTTGGTCTTTGCCCAACTCTCTCCCAGTGACATCTCAGAGCAGGGACCATGTCTTACTCTATTTTGTACCTATAGCATGCAGCACAGTGCCTGGCATGTCCTAAGCACAAAGTAACTGCAATTTGAATGACTGAATTTAAGCCACTATTTAGAGTAGTATCTACTGAAGCCTAAGGAATATTTCCAGAGTCTTCAAAACCTAAGTACACAGGGATTGTTTCCTTTATGTGTAACCTGCCAAAGAGCACTGAGAAGACCTCATTGGCCTGGACAAGAACTGGAACTTCTGTTTCGCACAGAGGAGTCCCTGCTTCAAGTCCACAGGGACCACTGATCTTTTCACCACAGAGGCGGGGAGGGAGAGGGCAGGGTATAGGGCAGTACAGCAGTGCAGTGCAGAGAGGAGCGGGACTGGACGTGCAGCCAAGCACAGCTGCCCCAGGGCGGAATCTGCGAGGCCTGCAGAAAAGGCTCCTGTCCTGGAAAGGCTCCTCAACCCCAACACGCGCCTGCTAAGTCTGCCATCTGGAGGCTGAGCAGAGAAGAAAGCCCAAGTTTCCTCATTTCTTCACTCCCCGGGGCACAGAGAACAGGGTGTCAGTTAAATATTGGCATTTAGATCTGCTGCTGTCTCTATGTAAGAACCAAAGTGTTTATTTTTTCCATTCATTTTCAGGTAAATATATCTGTGGGTCCTAGAAAAGTACTTGAAGCTCTACCTCCTTTGTCCTCTAATATCACTATCCTTGTGCTTCCCAAATAATTTATGCGTGAAAGTTCACTGAGAATGAAAAAGTCAGGCTAAAATATAAAAAGATTAGGACAGCGGGATTTAGAAAAAGATTTGCCTCTCACTCCTTGCTGCGATTATACTGGTTTAACAAGTCATATTTTTCCTAAAAGGCCTACATTTACATAACTATAACACATTTTCTTTCAATTTGTTACAGAAAAACTATTCAAAATATCACTTTCTGTGACTTCTCTATGATCCCTTTGGGAGGTGCTTCTTTAGGGTACCAATTTTAACTAGAATCTGATATCATAAGACTTTGTTCCAGGCGTCAGGGAAAACACACCTCCTCGTCCCTGTCCTCTTGGAAAATCAGCTAATAGGATTGTTTACGGTGACTTTTAAGAAAGCACCAGAATTCTCCTACTGAGAAGCTTCATCAGATGGGCATGTTTAAATGTGCCCTGAGCTTCCTGTCTGTCAGAACTTTGTGACCACCTCTCCCTTCCCAACACACTTTGTCAGGGAGAAATGGAGAATTAGGCACAGTCTTTCATTTAAATAGCAAGGTATAAAAAGCCGTTAGGATGCCTGGTCACTGCCGCAGATTCTAGTGATGTTTCACATTCCCATGATGCCTGTTGTTCAACTTGAATAAACCAATCTAACTTGTTTTAGTACCTCATCAGGCTCAAATTCTGCCATTTATGGGGTACTATGTGTCAAGCTCAGTGCCAAGCGGTTTACCATTATTTGCTCATTTAATCTTTACAGTCGCCTAATGACATAAGCGTCATTGTTACCTCCAGACTACAAACCAAAGCTCAGAGAGTGTACACACCTTACCCAAGAACACACAAGCAAGTGGGGGAGCCGTGACCCAAACCCAGACCACTCCAATTTCGGAGTCTGGACGGTAACCGCCTGCTCTCAAGCCGCTCTCTGAGGGTGCCTCCACTCCCAAAAAAGTCATTGCTCCTATAACGGTGGAAGGCCAATCTCCCAAGAATGCTTTTCTTTTTAAAAATTGATGTGCTGTATTACACATCTTGGTCTCCTATATTTAAGCAACTATTTTTTTAAAGGGTGGTAGTTACTGGCCTAAAAATATGAATTTTGCATTTATGTGGAGAGCATAATTAACAACTTCGGCGAATTGGAACCACAACCCTCACTACTACGCGCGCGGGCTATTAAATCACCGGGGATCTGAGCGGCTACTTCCGCGGGCGCTGGGGGCTGCGTGCTCACCGCGGTGTTCCTCCGCCATCTAGAGGCTCCGCTCTGAAGCGGTGCTGCGTCCCGGGAAAGCCGGACTAAATGAGTTCTGAAATGCGTCCTTGTGCCCGTGTTTAGATTACCCCTTTCTGAGACTTGTGTCTTCTTTTCCCCTGCTTTAAAAACAAAGTTGCTTTCTTCATAAGTCTTCAAACTTAATACTAACGAAGGCCAGTTGTAGTCAATAAAATATAATGATTTTTTAATAAGAATTTGTTTGAGAACAGCAACCATGAGAAAAATAGTTCATTAAAGAGCTCAGATGTTGGTATTTTAGGAACATATGCACTACTTCCTATACACAGTGATCAATTACAGATTATGTAAGCAGTGATTCATCCCTCTTTGAATTTGTCCAATATGCGAATGTTCATCAAGTAAGTTGCTAGACGTTTTCAAATAGCACTAAGAAATAAATATTTCTCAAATACCAATAGGAAATAAAGAAAAACAGCAAGACAATTTCCTAATCTTTGCCTTATAAGAAAAATTCAGAGGGAAAATTGCTAGTGGATATTTTATCTGATCACTCATAACAATGATGATAAAACTAACATTTATTGAGTCTTACTGTGTTTAGATAATTTTGTATATTCATATATTATTTCTAACATAATGATTTGAAAGTTATTAGTATCGCCATTTGAGAAATAAAGAAACTGAAGCTCAGACAAAGATAAAGCTGATAAATTACAATTGGTAATTGAAGAAACTGGTATTTAAAACCAGACTCCAGGGCCGGCCTGGTGGCGCAGGGGTTTAGTTCGCGCTTTGGCAGCCCTGGGGGTTCGCGCCCGGGTTGGGATCCTGGGGACAAACAGACGCACTGCTTGTCAGCCATGCTGTGGCGGTGTACCATATAGAGGAAGATGGGCACGGATGTTACCCCAGGGCCAGTCTTCCTCAGCAAAAAAGAGGAGGATTGGCAATGGATGATAGCTCAGGGCTGATCTTCCTCACAAGAAAATATAAGTAAATAAATAAAACCAGACTCCAAAAATCCATTCTTTTTCCACTAAATCACGTTAATTTGAAAATAATAGATACCAAATATTTATCCAAATTGATAAGTGATAAGTTAATACAATTAATCTAAATACTTTGTGCTAAAGATAACCAATGAAATTATTTAACTTGTTTAAAATGTGATTGAAAATCATTGAATTAGGATACATTTTAAAACTGGGTGTACAATTTGACCTACTGCCATGGCAGATGAAATTGCTTAACCTGAAGAACAACCCAGCGTGAACATAATAGAGAACAGAAGAGGGGCATGGAGAAAGCAGAGGTGAGGGTGACTTGATAAAATTATATTGTGGGATGTTCTTAAGCATATTTCAAAAATAAATTAACTGCTTCCAAGTTCATAGGCAGGTAGCCTGGTTCTAAATGAAGAGTTGGGCTATAATATCTTCCATTCTAGTGGATCCTTCTCATTACACAGTGAGGGGATAGATGTTCCTAAAGAACATAGGCCAACATCACAATGTCTACTTCTGATATCCATGTTCTAGTACTTTTTGGCTTCTCCAGAATCTATTAAAGATTTTTAGTTAAAATTTATATTTTGTGACATTTTGTTAACTTAGAAACGCTTCAACAAAAATATGTCATAAATGTTGAATATTTAATGTCCTGGGAGATTTTTTAAATGTAAATGTTTACATATAATGACAAATTCTAATATATTCATGTGGAAAAATATATGCCCTGCTACCTCCAGGTGGAAAAGGAATGAATACTTGGAGAGATATCCACTAAAGGGAGGGGGCACAATTATTTTTGTTAGTATATAAATGTGGATTCTTGGGTATTTTTTAAATTGTAGAAGTAGCATATGGGCATTATGATCTTAGAATGTTAAAACTAGAAGGGATGTAAATATCATCTATTCTAGTCAACATTACATTTTTCACAGATGAGAAAGCTCAGGCCCATAGAGATGAAAGAACTTGCCCAATACTCACAGCAAGATAAGGGCAAATCCAAGAATAGAACTCGGCGTCCCAATTGCCAGTCTTGATCTTTTGATAGATTGTGCCATATGTGCTGTCCACGCCTAGTCCTTCCTACTCACACATAATTAGGTAACTTTGATTAATACGCAAATGTCTGTCTTTGCTGGGCTGTAATAGACAATGGTAGGTGCCTGTAACAATGCACATAGTAGGCCCTCAATGAATATTGGTTAAATGTTGAATACATATATGAATACATTCACTTGTTGGCATCTACATCCATCTGTACAGAAAAGAATGCAATAGAAAAGGTGATACCCAAAGGACAATTTTTTTTCCCTCCCTAAAGCCCCAGTACATGGTCATATATACTAGTTGTAGGTCATTCTAATTCTTCTATGTGAGCTGACACCACAGCATGGCAACTGACAGATGGGTGGTGTGCTTCCACAACCGGAAAGCAAACCCAGACCACCGAAGCAGTGAGCTCCAAGTTTTAACCACCAAGCCATCAGGGCTGGCTCCCCAAAGGATAATTTTTGACAAGAAAACCCTCATTTCTTCTTCATGTGATGGAAATGGAGGGAGAATTTCAGATTTGCCATAATAGAAAAGCATTATTCTTTAGTCATAATTCCAAAGAACTTACACAGAAAAGAGAAAGCATTTGGCAACATGAACAAAGACAAATGATTTAATAAAACTGGTAGTCTTAGAATACATAAATTAATACAAATTCATAGTTATGAAATTCAGTCATTTGCTAGATAAATATTGGGCTCACTCTAACAGTGAGCTCACTCTAACAGTGGGCTCACTCTAAGCACATTCTCTGAGCCGTGTCAACCTTGGCATCTAGACACAGTGGTAGCTGGAGGGTCCTACATGGAGTCTTAACATCTTAACAGCCCCCATATGACTTCATATTACCTAAAATTATAAGAATTCAAGGGTACAATCTAATAAGAATTCAAAAGGCCCATTCAAGATTGAACCATAGATCTCAGCTTCACTCATAAAGAAGACAAATGTGAATTAAAACTATTCTATTTTTACCTGTCACATTGTTAGAATTTAAAACTGTGATAACACTCTGTTGGCCAGGCTGTGAGGACATAGACACTCTCATCTATTGCTATTAAGATCACACCTCTAGGGGCTGGCCCCAGGGCATAGGGGGTAAGTTCAGTGTGCTGCGCTTCAGTGGTCCAGGTTCGCAGGTTCGAATCCTGGGTGCGGACCTATACCACTCCTCACCATGCTGTGGCAGTGACCCACATACAAAATAGAGGAAAGGTTGGCACAGATGTTAGCTCAGGGTGAATCTCCCTCAACCAAAAAAAAAGAGGAAGATTGGCAATGGATATTACCTCAGGGTGAGTCTTCCTCAGCAAAAAAAAAAAAAAAAAAAAGATTACCCCTATAGAAGGTAACTTTTCAATGTCTATCCAAATTTGAACTGCATATACCCCTTGACCCTGCAATTTCACTTTGTGAATTTATCCTACATATATACTTAACACCTGTGCAAAAAATAATGGTTAAATGTTTTTCATGGCTGATGTGATAGTAAAACAAAGGAACCAACTCAAGTGTCCATCTCTAAGAGAATGGTTAAATAAATTATTGTACATTCATATAATGAATGATATTTACAACTATAAAAAAGAGTAAGCAAGCTCCTTGTGTACTACTATGGAAAGATCCCCCAAGAAAAATTGCTAAGTGAAAAAAGCAATGTGTTGCACATCATGTACAGCATCCTCTCTTTTGTGTAAGAAAGAGAAGAAAAGAAGATATTAACATTTACTTGTATACAAATTTTTTTAGTTCTAGAAGGACACATGAGAAACTGACAACAGTGGTAACTGTGGCTGGGGGGAGGTAGGAAATGGACAGATGGTTGGACAATAGTTGAATACAAGATTTTCCAAGTGTACTTTTTTATTCCTTTAAGCTTTGAAACAATTGAATTATCTTTACCTTTAAGAAAAGGGGGGCCTGAGGGCGATGGGAGAAAATAAACTGTACAACTTAACATACTTAACAGAGATTTTATTGGCGTGCTCAGACTTGATGTGGGGCAGCTCAGTAGGGAGTCGTGGACAGGGAAGCAGTTGTAGGAATAAATAGTGCCCTGAAGAGCAGGCGCATTCCCAGAGGAAGCCAGACCACTGCGTTCACAGGTGAACCCAAGATCAACAGGAGAGAGGAAGAGGACTGGGCTTTTGTAATTTTTGGATTCTGACTTCTAAAATGCACTTTGTTACAGAATCTGGATCTAGCCGAATTAAAACTCAGCAGGTCTTGAAAATACCTTTTCCTTTCAATGGACAACATACCTGCTCTAGGTGGATGACATGGTGGGGGAGATGCTTATAAATGGGCATAAAAATGAAGGCCAGTGGGTGTCCCCCCAAGAACCAATGCACACACACTGTCGTATATGCATAAAAATCTAATCATAAGGCCAAGTGTTGTAAATCCTAAAGCCAATATAGTGTGAATCCAATTTTATTTAACTCTAGAGAAATATAAATAAACTTACCAAAAACATAAAAGGAAAAACAAAACAGTATATGTGAAGGTTTGTTGGCAGGAGCATATTAACGATAACAATACTTTTAATCCTATACTCAGAAACTATAAATAGGAAAATCATGTGGACAAAAGGATGAAAATATGATTCTCCACTGAGCATTACTGAGCAAAGGCATAATTTTATTCCTATGGTCGTTGGCATAGTTAGGCATACCTAGAGATTTCCCAAAGCTGTTGACAAGTTGTTTCTCTCTAAATCTAAATGTTATTTTCTTTTTTGAAATGAAGTCAATATGAGAATTACACAATTTACACTTCAGTTACTTTAACCATAATTTTTAAAACATGCCATTGAATTCTGTGGGCCTGAAAGGAGAAAGGCCTTGTAAACCCTACTCCTACAAATGTGTCATTAAATCATAGCACTGGAAAGTTCACAAGAAGACGTGTTTTCTGGCCACTGTCTTTTGATATATGATATAGTTCCCTTTTTTTTATTCTTCCTAGCAAAGATTATTGATCTTTCAAATGTTTTCCATACATAAATTTTGCTTTTAAATTGCAGTACTGAACTTAACCATGAAACCCAGGAAAGTTTTTAGTGTACAGATTCCCCACTTGGGATGATTTTGCCCCCTCCCTCCACCCCTGGGATGTTTGGTAATGTCTGGAGACATGTTTTGGTTGTCACAGCTAGGGAAGGGGGGAGGTTGGTGGTGCTACCAGCATCTAATGGGTAGAGGCCAGGGACGCTGCTAAATATCCCACCATGCGCAAGACAGCCCCATCTAGCCCAAAATGTCAATAGTGCCGAGGCTAAGAGGATTAATTGTATTTACATTTCTCAGATTAAATTTGGAACTTTGGCTTGAGCACAGGCATGAAGGATGCTTCTGTTATCATATCCATGCCTAAGATTAATAGTTCTTTTAAGTATATCTTGACTCCAATACTTTAGGATGTGAAAATGTGATTGCATTTTTTAATGCGCTTGAGTTTAATGAGTTCTGCATTTTACACTAGGAAGCACTTTCATTGGTTCACAATTCTGAGTCGAAGGATAATGGTAACCTTGGGAATGAAAGGTGAAAATAAAAACAAGTTCAAGATTTTACTAATTTTTCTTCTCTGCTACAAATCACAACCAGAATTGTCTTTAGCTGTAACACATATACATATATTGTTTTATAATTTGATGTATTATACCAGATCATGCCTCAAACATTAGCCAGGTCTATACACCCAAAGCATAATCAAATAAGTCAGTCATTTACATTGACTGTGGTTCACAGAATGATGCAAAACACAGCCCTCACTGACATGTTTTCATATTGCCATTGAAGCCAAGTGATGAAAATGTGATTAAACAAACAAAGCAAACATTTTGAACTTATTCAATCTCTGCAATTACGTAGGTAGAATTTTCAGATCCATTTTAACCATCCCCGAAACAATACAGTTCTTTTTAAAATAATTTATCCTGCCAAAAAAGCTTGACTTTTCAGTCTAGGTCATGTGGAAATAAAAAGTAAACAAACCAGTGACATGAGAATCCATTGACCTCTATTGAACTTGCTACATTGGAGAATCTGGAATTTACTAAATGAAGCCAGGGGGGAAAATAAACATGGGAAAACCCAAAACTTTAGACTTAGTGGTTTACGGAGCAATACCTTTGGTCAAATAATACATACTAGCAGTAACATTTGATTAGTTTCCAGAAAGAAGAATAAGTAAGAATTTGATCAAAACATACAATTTTCTAGCAGGGCAACTACAAGACGAGTTTCAAAGCGAGCTCTCACAATAATGTGCCGATACTCTATTTCAGCTTAAATTTAAATGTGCTGTTGAGTTTGCATTCGTGACTGCATTCACAAAGCGAATTGAAATATATCTGTGACCACGTGTGTGCTCAAAACAACTTTGTTTCCTTTGGATTTTGTGTCATATAAAGAATTTCAGGTGCCAATGGGAAAAGAAGCCTCGCACATGGGGCTGCATTTTTTTTGAATTGGTAGAGATCCCACGGACTGGTTCTTTTCCATGACTTCTTCACCTTTAAAAAATTGGTCCTGAAAGTCAAAGCACATGAAGTTCAAACGCTCAGCTGACATCTAGGCTGTGAGTCACCTTTACAATTTGAGAGTCGGACCCAGACTCCCACAGCCTCTGAGCTCTTTTAGTCCTTCTCCCTCCAGTACATGGGTTCCCATCACTGTCACTGATTGGTCTCATTTTGATCCCTGAAGGACGTTTCTTTCATTTCCTTACCCTATAGCACAATCCTCATAGAATAACCTGCAGCTCAGAATACATGAGCTGAATTTTTTGAGCTCTCAAAGAGTGAACCAGAGGGGTCCACATGTCAATTAAAGAAACTTGGAAACAGCATGATGCCCTGTGCCTGTCACATGGAACCCATGTAAACCTTCTCTCCCCTTTTCATGATTAATTAGACCATGCCCATCTCTTACTGATGGAAAAAGCAATTTTGAAGAATGGTGATATTGACTCACTTTTTCCAGCAACTTATAATGTTATAATGTGAATATCTTTCATTCGATCCTTATAACAACCATATAAATTAGGCGTTATTTGTCAGTACTAGTATTAGTAGTACTAATGTTATTTCTGTTGCTGAGAGGGAGCTCTAGTGAATTGGCCAAAATAAGGACTTAAGGTCAGAAGACCTGAGACTGCATTTTCTGTATATTTTTTCTATATAAATTCAAGCAGACTACTTTCATCTCTCTGAGGATGTCTCCTCATCAACAGAGTTGTCCTAATACAGATATATCATAGAGTTACAGGAAGAACTAAACAATGCAACAAAAGTGAAAATGTCCTACACAGTGCTCACAACACTTTATTTAATCCCATTTGTATAATGAGGTTTGTTTATTTGGTTTGGTTGGGTCCATTTTTTTTTTTTTTTTAAAGAGGACATGATGACTCACAGAAATTAGAGGATTTGCCTAACACCTCATAGGCTAGTATGGTAGCACAAATTGAAATTTAAGTCTTTGGAGTGGATGCTATGGTAGACCAACCAGAGTTTCCCTCTCCCCACTCCACATGTCATGAGCAAAGCACTCATTCACCCAGCTGCTGGTAGGACTAATAGCTGAGAGCTCACAGCTGCATCCCTCTCAGGGCATTGCCTTAGGCCTAAGGGAGCTGCCATCCCCAGTATGTGCCCCCTGACAAGACTGGTCACTGCTAGGTGCAGAGCCTGTCCCCCTTATCTCACTTCTGGCTAATGCTAAACGGCCATCCTAGCTCCAGAGATCCCTGTAGGATGGGCTGAAGCCTCATTGCATTTGCATCACAGTTCATCTTCTCCCTCTGCCCGGTCTCGCTTCCCTCACCTTCACAGGTGCTGATCTCCAGAGCACTCCCCAATAAACCTCCCACTCACAAATCCCCGTCTCAGGGTTTCCCAGGAACTGGACTTAATATGGTTTCCTGAATAAATTCCATGTTCTTGGCACAGCAGGACATGTGAGAGTGGGCAAAAGTTTCTTCACAGTAAAACTATATCTGCCTGCCAAGTTATCAGCAAATCTTTTCAGAATGTAAAATAGAACCTGTAATTTTAGATAGTTGTGGGGCAGCTTCAGGATCATGAAGTACAGAGCCTGAAGCAAAATTAAACACCAAAAATATCCTCTGCCCTTTATTTTGTGCAAGGAGGTACAAAATAGGGTAAAACCAGTCGTTGCTCTCAAGGACTCTGCAACGAAATTGCCCAGGATATCAACTCTCCATAGAGAAAAAGAATAGAGACAAGGCTACTACCCAGAAGCCCCTGCTTCAAGGGTCTGACTCCATCAAAGTGCATAAACAAAGCATATGGGTGATTGCCCACAGAATAGTCACAAACCGCTGTATAGAATGTTGTCTGCACAGCCTCGTCTTTGGGAACGAAGCACCTCACCCACAGGGGTCTTCTCAGATCAGTTGTGATTCTACTGTCATTGCCCCCTTGACTAGAACTGATTGGTTTGTAAAAGGACACCTGAGTCAAACTGAACCAATCAAATTCTCTCTCCCAATAATTTGGACTTTTTAACAAAGGGTTCCAGTTATTATTGGACTCAATAACGTGAAGCTGCAGAAGAGGGACCACAAATGGCTGCTGCTAAGACCCCTGGAGCAGCCCTGCTTCTCAAGGCCTAGATGGACCTCTTCCTTTGTGTCTGAAAGATACACCATCAATTTTCCAATGAAGTGTGCTAAAGTAATCTGAGTTGGATTCTGTTACTTGAAATCCAAAGAAACTCAACTACTCCAAGTCTCCTGTAAAGTTTTATATAAAGCCACCGAGACTGTAATTATGCCTTTGGCAGAAAGAGAACATCTGTCTGTCTAAACTGTTTCCCACATGGTGATGTTGATAAAAGCAAAAGAAAATTTGAAAAAATGTCTGCCTGTCTCAATGCCATAGGGTAGGACCATGAAAGCAGAACTGGAAGAAATCCACAACAGCAACAAAAGGTTCTTAATAGGTCACATCACTTCTTTCTCAAAAGCCTCCACTAGCTTCTCATCATATTTCAAGTAAAATCCAGGCTTTACATGGGATAGACCCTACATTACCTATCTTACCTGACCCTTGACTATCTCTGACTTCATTTCCTCCTAACCTCTCCCTCACTTCCTCCATGCATACACACTGGCCTCTTTGTTCTCCTCAAACACACTCCCACCTCAGGGCCTTTGCACTTACAGTTTCCCCTATCAGGACATCTATATGTGCTACAGATATCTATATGGCTTATTCTCTCTCTTCCTTCAGGTCTCTGCTTAAATGCCATTTCTTCAGAAAGGTCTCCCCTGACCTCCTATCTAGAAAAGTCGCCTCTCGCTCTCTCTTTATCCTCATATTCCACTTAATTTTTCTTCACAGCACTTGTCACTACCAAAATTACATAATGAAACTGTTGCTTATTTGTTAATTAACTTTCATCTCTACTAGATTGTAATCTCCATTATGATCATGGATATGTATATTTTTATTCAATGTGGGGTCCACACCATTTAGAAGGGCCTGATACATAGATATTTCTCAATTTATATTTATTAGTTGGATGAATAAATAAATGATTAAAATCTAAGCACTGAGATATTTCCACTTGGAGGCAGAGTGTCAAGAGTGTATGTTCAGGATTATGAATGACTGTGCTTCTGTCCGTCCTGTCTCTCAGGCTGTACAATGACAGCAGACATATTTCCCAGGAGAAGAGTGTAGGCTGAGGCCTACAAAGGGAGCAGCTCTCCCTTCTGATGTCACATCAGCACATACCTGCTATGGGACCAGGTGATGAGAGCCTTGAGCCTTTAGGAAGGTGGAGGGCCTTTGTGAGAGAGCCAGGTGGTTTTAATGGCTGCAGCCAGAACAAGGCAGCGATGAGTCCTGACAAGGGCGATCCCAGGCTGGGATACGGGAGAGAGAGATGAGACTCGGGAAGGAGGCAAAAAGATGTCAGACTAGCTAACTCTAATGAAACAACTGCCCTGAAAATAGCAAAGTTTCCCCTGTGGGTCTTTTCCTTTTTGTTCAATGGCTTTTCCAATATCTCTACATATATTAACCAGGTACATTCCCTTCTAGTTTTGAAATCTGGCCAAAAAAATATGTATTTTTAACTTTGTCTTATGCCATAGTCTCACTTCACCTGCATAATAATTTCCTTTAGACTCAAAGGAAAAATCTAGCTCTTATATATTAAATTTTGTGTCTCACAAAGTGAATTTTGTTGCAGAGTTTTCTAACCTCCTTTAAAGCTCATTTGTGTGCAACAGAATGGGCTAAGGCAGTAGCACAACTGTCATCTGATTTACACAGCAATGGTGAATTGGACTGTGACATGATCTCTCAGCAAATATGGCTGGGGTACAGCACACTGTGAGACATTCATGTCACATAAAGGCAGGTACCTTTCCTACTATTCTTACCATGCTCACTAGACACGGGCAGAGGACCAGATAAGGTTACAAGAGGCTTAGATAAGAAAGTGCTCCAGACAGGTAGATTCACACCACTGCTAAATTCCAGTCTTGTTTTATAAAGTACAATATCTGAGGATAAATACATGGCATACATGTGTCCTTTTGTTACTTTCTCAGAGAGACAGATAGATAGATTCTTATTTTACTTAATGATCGGGGATCATACTAGTTGGCAATTGAATATAAAATTCATGTTACCAAGAGCAACAGAAATATTGGCCAAGAGCAACAAAAATATAAAAATGTACCCTTTGAGAATGAAAATACATATGACCTCTTCTAGAGAAAAATATACCAAAGCCTCAAAAATGTACTACTCTTTGATCTAGTAATTTTACTTCTAGGAATTTAGACTAAAACAATAATCATAGATATGCAGAAAAATTCAATTACAAAGATGGTGTCATTGTGTGTGATCATAATCATGAAAATCTGGAAATGACATAAATGTCTAATAATGGAGGCTTAGTAAAACAAGCTGTGAACATCTATGCAGGGAGATATGATAGTGTCATTAACATGATGTTAAAATATTTAGAGGTTTTGAAAAGTAACTGCAATATAGATTTAAGTTTAAAAACGTATTCTATTTTTTTAATACAGTGCAATGCCAATTTGGTTAAAAATAAATGTGCATTTGTACTCAAAAGAAAAATTCTGGAAGAAAATACACCAAACATTATTAGTGGTGGCCCCTAAGTATTTTAATTATACTTAATTTGTATTTATTGCTTTTACACCTTTACTCCAAAAATCAGCTATATGAATGTGTATTGCCTTTTAACAAAAAAGGCTATATATTTTTAAACTATATGATAAAGAAAATGCACATTATGTGCAGTAGAAGATTGGAAAGAAAAACAGCTGTTCATTGCAATGACAGAGAATAATTTGTGTGATACCTCTTAGAGATATAGTCCTATCTTGCCACCTTGAAATGATAATAAATAACAACCACTCTTACAATGAAGCTGTGTCAGAGTGCTACAATGGGAAGCCAAAGTAATATTAATGGTCCCAAAGTTGTACGTCAAGCAAATTCAAAAGTTTCCTAGAGAATGATGCTGGTAGAATAAATAATCAAGAATAGAAGACTGTACTTCTGGTAAATAGTTCTCTTTGTGAGATGGCATAAACAGAATAAGTTTTACCAGCATTTAAGATATTAGATATACTAATTTTTGATGTATGGTGATAAGTATTTCAAGAGTCATGTTACTAGATACACTTAATCACCTCATAAAGAGTTTGTGAAAAGAAACAACAATCAGAAAATTTTGGTCCACATAACCACATTTAAAAATTTATTTTATTAAAGGGTTTATAAGATCATTATATCTGCAAGTTTATGAATATATCTATCCTCCAAATGTAACTTCCCTTCTTTAATTTCTTCCTATCCTGCCCGAACTTTCATGCTCCCCAACACGGACACGCACACACACATACTCCCATCCTAGTGCCATGATATCAAAAACAATTAGTATTTCTTTGCAGTTTTACCTGGTAAATTTTCTGCTTTCTGGTTATCCAGCTCCAATAGAACCATGAACTTCTCTTTTTATGAACTCTTTTTCATTCAAATCACATTGACAGTAAATTAATTTAGAAAGAAGAGTCAGAGTTAAGTCTCATAGAAATAGTCAACTTTTCCTCATTCATTGCGAAGAGGAATGGGATCAAGTCTGCACTACCACTCCAGCCTAGGAGGACACATCTTCCTATACCTAATGGTTTATGAAGGGATTCTTACCTTCTTGCTGGGGAAGAACAAAGAGCATGTGTTACACTCTGACTTGGGAGAATCAGGAAGTTATGTCAGCTGAGGAGAGATGTTCCAGCCTTTGAACTTGGCAAGGCTGAGAGCACTGTGGCATTGTTCAAATGGGCACAGCCTGTTTTTGTTCTATTTCTTGTTCAGTGCCACTTAACAATTCACAACCCCTACAGAGAATTCCTAAGGAAAAAGACTTCAGTGTGTGTAAAAATTAATTAAAGAGTGTTTGAGTTTGGGTTCCCCAAGAAGTAGATCCTGAGGCAAGGATTTGAGTCAACATTTATTTGGAAGGTTCCGGAAACTCCAGTAGCAGAGTAGGAGAGAGATACAGGGAAGGGAAGGCAGCCAATAGACAGTAAGTTGTTCAGCAAGTGTGTTGGTTAGTCTGTGTCGTATAACAAATCACTCCAACACTTACTGACTTTGAAAATGAACAGGTATAGTTTCTCAGATTCTGTGAGTCATCCAGATGGTTCTCCTTGTCAGGGCCAGCTCAACACTCAGCTGGCAGCTCTTCTAGGGCTAGGTGGTCTTCAATGGTCAGACATACGTATCTAAAGATTGGCCTAGGGGCCTTTAACTGGAATAGCTCATCTCTAGGTCATCTCTCATCCTCCAACAGGCTAGCCTGGGCTCCCTTAGCTGGCAGACTCAGGTTCCAAAAGCCACAAGAAAACAAGCCTCTACAAGCAAGCACTTTTCAAGCATCTGATTGGGTCATGTTTGCTAATCTCCCAATGGCCAAAGCAAGTTCACATGACCACCTAGATTCGAGGTTGGAGAAATGCACTCCACTTTTTGATGGAGGATCTGCAATATCAGATGATAAGGAGGAGGAGAATTTGTGATTATTTTACAATTTACCACCACCAACAGCCATACTGGGTGACTGGAATTTAATACAGCAGAGAATCTCTGAATTAATCTATGCTTCAGAATTTATTCATACTACCCTAGCTATGAAGAAACTGGGGTATTTATACACTAATTCTCCCAGGGTCATTGGAGGTCCACTCCAGAGTTACTAATACCCCAGCAATTCCATCTGGCTGCATCAGAGCACCCATAGTGGTTCAGAAACAGACCTCAGGCACACTGATCCAGGTACTGGCAGTTGGGAGTCTTCTGACACACCCAGAAATAATAAGCTCTCAGGATAGTAATGACACCTTGTCTGTGAATGACACAAAGAGCACATAGTTACCATTCAAAGTGATTCAAACCATCCGGGGTGGATAGCTTCAATTAGTCTGTTTCTAATTCTAACTCGACTATTTTTTTTTAAATTCATGACAGTAAAATACCTGAAAAGTGGCATTCAATAGCCCTCACCTGATTTTTGGGTAAAACAATGGCATAGTTGCTTTCTGGGCCCCATTAAGCAGCCACCTACCAACTGGAAATGTCTAACTGAGAATTTGAACTAAAAGTCAATTTCTTCAATAAATCCTGCTCAGTGCTCACAGGTACCATTCCTCTTCACACAGAGAGGATGAACTATAAGCTAGCCTAGTTTTAGACAGTGTCACACTGCATCTTTGCATGACACCAGTGAGTAAGGATCAAGTGACTGGCAAATGTTTTCTGAAATGGAGTCAGCAGAGAAGAGTAGTGATAATATTATTTCAATCATTTTGAACTAGGGGTTAATCACTTTGAATCCAGTGTTACAAAGACTTAAATCCACAATGTGATATTAGAAACATAGCATTTTTTGTTTACAAAATACTTCTGTTGAATATAGTGAGAGGTGGAATAGTATAGTCATCAAGATCATGGACTCTGAAGTCAGATGCATGGGTTGGAATCCTGGCTTGGCCATGTACCAGCTTTGTGTGTGGACAATTCACTGAAGCTCTCAGTGCCTCCATTCTTTCATCTGTAAAATGAGAATAATAATGTTTCCTATTGCAAAGAATTGTAGTAAGGATCAATACATATAATACTCTTAGAACAATCCTGGCCAATATGATGAATATTAGCTATTTTTACTAGTGAATTACCATTTCAACATACTGACTAATGCTCTTAGCTTCAATTATCAAAAATTATTTGAAAACAGAAGTAAGCTGGGAAAAGTTTACAGATATTATTTAACTGCGCTCAGATGTTAGTTAATGCCTTGAGGAAATTAGACTGTAAAAATTAGAAGCAAGTAGTTCTGACGTCAGTAGATTCCAACTTTTTTTTCAATGACTTCTTGGTAAGAAATAAATTTGCCATTGCACACAAACACCCATTTATAGTACCCACATCTACACATATGCAAACGTATTCACACATACACACCTAAAAAATGTTTCATGAAGAAGCACTCAATGTGATATTCTCTACTGTCTTTTATTTCAGTTTATTAAAATGTTGGTAGTATTCTACTATTGATTTTGCCATCATTAATGGATCATGACCTAATGTTTGAAAAAATACTATATAACCAATCCTTTCCATGAGATAATTACATTGGAAAAACAGGTCCTGCCCTGTAGTAGCAGGGTTAAGCTCCCCCTTAGTACAAAGGGAAACAGAGACTCTTTCAGACCTTCTCGAAGATTCCCAACTAGATCAGACTACCCTGATCTCTAGTCCTGGCGTCAGCTACTCACCGTTCCCAGCACTTCTCTGAACATGCAGGACGTGGGAAATGAACACTCTTGCCTGGGGAAATGAAGACCTCTCTGTGACCTAAAGTTCTTCTGAAAGTGGGAGACATGAGGTTGTAGCGAGAAGGGGTCATTAAACCTCTGGAGAGCTGTGAAGAACTTCCTTCTGGCCCCAGAATAGAAATTATGACCCCTGCCCTTTCGTCCAATTTGTGGCCAAAGCAGCACACAGTACAGCATCTAATTTAATCCTTGACAATTAAACACATAACAAAGTTTTAGGGATGGAAATTTTGTAGGGACAAAGCCAGATTGAGTGTATTTGTAGAGATATAAAGCTTATCTCATACCACAAAATCACTTGATACACAGTCCACTTGCTTTTCCATTTTTTTCTACTCACGCCAACTATACGTCACTAAATTCTACCTTTAGTCATGATTCACATTTCTTACATTTCTTAAAGTGGCTCTACTCCTTGAGTTCCACACTTGGTAGGTTGAATTAGGAATATGAGAATTTCATCTCACAAACAGTATTAAATAAGAGTTCTAGAGATAGATGGTGGTGATTGCCATTGCACAACAATGTGAATGTACTTAATGCTGCTAATCTCTACACTTAAAAATGGCTAAGGTGGCAAATTTTATGTTTTGTGTATTTTACCACAACCAAAAAGATAATTTTTGTAAAAAAAAAATTAAATAGAAGTCCTTTCAAATTCACATTATACATTTTGAACTTCTTCCCCCCTTACTCCCTCATCACCAAAAAAAAAAGAAAAAAACACAAGCAAGTGTTAATGCTACAGTTTGCTAGTCAAGTAAAATTTAGTTATTTAGATCTTTGAATCTAAATTCATCCATCACCACTTGCTAATTTTTGTGGTTGTGGGAAATAACCAGAGGAAACAGAAATGCTCCTCTTAATCTTTTGTTTACTCAAAAGTTTCCGCACATCCAACCACCCCATCTGAACTGAAAAAGTTCTCTATAATAAACGTCTCCATAAAAAGACCAATATTTTTACTGATGCCAGAACTGACATATTAACTTAAGCTTTGTATCAGAAACCTACTGACTTACTCAAATTGAGCAGTCAAAAGTAATAAAAATAAACTCAAGGAATTGTATAAATATGCTATCCCAGAAAATACCAAAATGGAGGATTTGTTCAAAGTTTCTGCTTGGTTACACCTTGAAAACTCAAGAAAACAAGGACATTTTATTTGGGTGCCTCTATCAAATGAGGCTTTGGAAAAAACTAGGCGAGCAGTTCATTTAACATGGGTTTCTCATTGACTTTGTAAGGCATCTGTCCAGCACCTTTAAAATAAAAGAATGCTGTGAATAAGTACACTCTCTTACCATTGAATTTTGACGGTCTTATAAGCCACTCAAGCTTCACCTTTGTGACTAATATGTCATCAGAATCTATTTCTAGTCATTTGTGGATAGCTTTGTTGTAGTTTCCAGTTACCATAGAATATATGCTTCTCTCTCGTGCTCATCTTATTACCCAAATCAAACATCCTACTTACTAAGAACAAAGTTACTTCATGTAAAATTCATTTTAAAAATCTTTTGACTTTAGGCTTTTTTCACAGTGCTTGAATATGCATTTAACATCTCAGTCTTAATTCTAGATTTGAAGTCTACCTCCTTGCAACATAATAGCTTGACCAAACTCTCATGCCCCACAACACCCCTCCTGATTTCCCAAAATGATTGATTATATAGGAAAGACAGTATGATTGAAGGGACAAAGAAACACATTTAAAATTTAAGGCTGACTGTGCAAATACGTGTTTTTCAATGAACAAGATTGCTTAAGCTAAAAGGATTAAATAAAGCATATTTTGTGGCACTGTCTTAATCTAGAACTAAAAGGAAGTTCTAGACAAAAACAGCAAATCAAAGTTTCCCATCAAAAATTCTGTAGTTCTGTTCTGTTCTGTAGTACACAACCACCATACTGTAAGGAGTTGAAAGGAGGTAGTCAAACATATCTAGAATTTTAAGGACAAACAATACAAATAGCCTAGACTAGATCATATTTCATAAACTACCAATGTCCAAATTATATCAACAGCAAGATTTTTTTTAAAACTTGCCAGAAGAGATTTTGAAATTTACATAATGATCAAAGATGAAGATTTATATATGCACATCTTGAAGTATAAACCTATTTATTAAAAAGGAAATCTCAACCTTGGAAACTTGAAGTCCTAAATCTATAAACAAGGAAGTGTAGCTCACCCAAAATGTTAGTGGCATTTTATTTGCATTAAAGAAAAAGCTATTAAATAGTTAAGAAGGGTGAAAGATATCAAATGCATTTCATACATTGGCCAATATATCTTCCATTCATCTTTAGATACTCCTCCTGAAAACTTTTAGGCCCACATCCAGAAAACCTTTCCAAATGACTTATATATATATCAAACTCTTATTATCATCACAGTCTACTCTGCTTAATCTAGTGACTTCCAAGAACTGTTGCTTTTTCAACTCCCAATCCTGACTCTGATTATTACTAACACCTCCTACCACTCAACTCAAGAAGAAGAAAGGGAATGGGATAAGAAAAGTAAAAAGAGGAAAGAAAAAAGGGAGAAAGCATGTGAGGAATGAATGGAAGGAAAAAACAAGTAAAATCATTATTACAATAGGGCAAAATACCTCATCCATTCTTTTCCTTTTCCCTAATTTACTAAATTCAGTAGCTATGTATTGAAAACTTTTCTAATAATAATAGCTAATATTTACTGAAAATCTACTATGAGCCAGGCATCTCTCTAAACATCTTACAAATATTATCTCATTTAATACTCACAACAACACAATGAAGTAGGTATTAATATTTCATTTTATGGACAAAAAGGCTGAGGCACAGACTTGACCCAGGTCACACAGCTAGTAAGAATCACATCCAGAATTCAACCCAAGCAATCTAATTCTGGAGGTCATGTTTTTACCCAGTATGTTATGTTGCTTTTCTCTGTGAGAGGACCTGCTAACCATATCCACTTCTAGTGGGTTCCATTATAATTCTATGCACTCAGCAGGGAGGGAGATCCTAGGGATTCATTCCTTCAATAAACATTTATGATGAACAGACTCTAGCTTTAGCTGCTTGAAAGGAACACAAAAATGAATAAATCATAGTTCAAGCCTTGGATAAACTCACAGTCTAGTGGAGGAGATATTATTACAACACAGTGAAAAGAGTGCTTATGGAGCTATTGTTGTTACTGGGGACATGGGAGTGGCGTGACTAACTTCATGGAGAATGTCAGGGAGATTTCACAGAGAAGGTGATAAACAATCTAAGTTTTTTAAAAGTCAAGTAGGAGTTTCCAGAAAATAGGGAAGGTGGAGGAGTAAATAGGTATCCATGTTTTGGATAATAATAAAGATCCATTTGTTAACAAAAAATTTTTGGCACACATAGACACAAGAGTTTGTGTTAGGTTCATGGAAGACATAAAAACAAATAAAATGCAATCTCTTCTTTCAATAAATTTGTTATCTAAGAGGAGAGATAACACACAAAAGAATATTACAAGGTTATATGTTTTCTAGAATGTTCTAAAACTTCTAAGACACACCCTTTACATGATCTTCTTCAATGAATCCAAAGAATTCTGGGGAACAGATGCCTGTTCTGAACTGATGCTTCTACAACCCTGAGTTCAGGAATGTGGGTAGATCAGCTGAACTAGCCTCAGAGTCTGAGGGTAACGGATGAGGACTGAATGTACTACCACAGTCACATTTTGCATTTTATAACACTGAGATCGATTATGTGTACCTGGACCAGGTGAGGGATTATCAGCACACATTCAGACCAGACAATGTGTAGGCTTTCTCTGGCCTTGTGCAGAAACACTAGGCATGCAAAGGGACAAGTTACAGTTCCAGAAAGACTTGCAATCTGCACTCACAATTGTGTAATCCCTGGTTAGATGGGGGCACTAGGAAGCTTGCATCTTTGTATTGGATAGTGATGCTCATCTTGCTACCACTTATCCTAACTGCACTTTGTACTGCACCCTTAACATAAGTAAAATGTATTTGGTTTACTCAAAGGGTATCTATGTCTTGTCTTTCTGTCAATCCAAGCCTGTTGATAAAATTCTCCAGTATGATAGTTGGGCAAGGAGTTGAACAAATTATATAGGAGTTCAGAAGAAGAAGCTATTGTTGATTAAATAATCAAAGAGTTGTTAGAGGAAATGGCTTCAAAATTATGACTAATTGAATCTATCATCAAACAATCAAGATTTCAGTCTGGGGCCGGCCTAGTGCTGTAGTGGTTAAGTTCAAGTGCTCCACTTCAGCAGCCCAGGGTTTGCAGGTTCGGATCCCAGGCGTGGACCTATGCACAGCTCATCAAGCCATGCTGAGGTGGCGTCTCAGGTACAAAAATTAGAGGAAGATGGGCACAGATGTTAGCTCAGGGCCAATCTTCCTCAGCAAAAAGAGGAAGACCAGCAACAGATCTTGGCTCAGGACCAATCTTCCTCACCAAAAAAAAAGTTAAAAACTATAAAAAAAAGACTTCAATCTGGCTCACCTCCTTACTGATTGATACAATCACTAATTAGATAAGTTAATATATTCAAAAATATTAGAGTCCAGTCATGCTGGCCTTAGAGACTTCCTGGCCTTTATAAGGACTAATTTTACCATTTATTTATAAAGAGAAAATTGTTAATTCCCTTATTCCCAGGTTCTTACAGGTATCTTACAATACTGATCAAGGATGTCAACAATAACAATAAACATCTATTCCATAGTTCTTTACAATTTACATAGTATTTTTTAAGATTGTTGTCTCATTTGACTTCTCCAGTAACCCTGTGAAATATTAGCCAAGTTTAGTGACTTGCCCCAGGCCACATGGCTAGTTAAGTGGACGAGCCAGCTTTTCTCTATTATCCCATCACTGAGTCCCACTTCTGATTGAACCCACCTTGGGAACTCCTCTCAACCCATGAATTATTAACCTCCTCTCCTTTCTCTGAGAATTGCCTCCCCTTTATCCTCATAGGTATACCCAGCCATAAGCACCTATGTTGTACTACATAACATCTCCTCTCAGGCCATAGTTAATTGGGCCTCAAGTATACACTGAACCAAACTGGAAAGTCAGATTCTCTAAAGGAAGACTTTGGGAATTGACACCAAGATAAGAAGAGTTTGTCTCTCAGTGTGCCAGGAAATAAAGTATACAAATTTAGGAGCAAATGTTAGAGAAGAGTCTGCAGAGAGAGGGGTGAAGAAGGAGCACAAAGAGAATCAAGGAACAGACACAAAGACAGTACCCAGTGGCTTTGCCATCCTTGTTCTAGTCCTTTGAAACCTGGCTACATTATTAGCCCTGTATCCCATTTCCTTTCATTTGGCTTGAGTGATTTCCATTACTTAAAACCAGAGTCTTAAATGCTAATATTGCAGTCTGTGTAAGACCAGTTGATATTAGCCCACTCACTAGGGTACGTGGCCAAAAGAAAGGGGAGGAAGGAAGAGAGGGAAGATGGAAGGAAGAAAGGAAAGAAAGAAAGAGGGAAGAAAGAAGGAAGGGGAAGGAAGAAGGAAGGGAGACAGGGAAGGAGTGAGGGAGGGAGGGAAAGAGGAAGGAAGAGATGGGAGGTTATTTTCTGTATCTGTTACCTATAGCCACAGTCTTTCAAAACCCCTACTCTGCTCCACCATAAAGAAGGGAGTATATTCATGGCCTGGGTTTCAAATGTGTGTGCATATGCTCGGTACAGGAACAATGGATTTGGTGGAAAAATGTTTTTTCTAGATTAATCTTAACTCTGCTTTGGGAAAATGAACCAGGTTGTAGTGTGTAGGATAGAATGGCTTTAGTAGTGGAGGGTGGAGGTGGAGGGGATAGATAAGAGAGATCAGTTAGAAATTAAGAATGAGCCTTAACAAAGAAAAGACTGTACAAATAGAAAGAAAAAAAATGATATGAAAAATGCTGAGAATGAAGACTGGATGGCACTCAGCAACCAGTTGACTGGGATAGTGGAAGAAAGGATGAGTCAGACAACAGTTCCAAGTCTGGGGCCTGGATGACTACAAGAATGATAAGAGCAGTAACTCAGATCTGAAGTCAGGAGGAGCACTGGTTTAAGGGGTTGTAGATCATGCATAAATAAGGTATCTGCCTGGCATCAGTGGAAATGTTTACCAGTCCAGGAGAAAATACGGGATGCAGCTTCAGATATGGGAGTCGTGCAACAGGGTTGACAGTTGACATGAGGTCAATTAGACAGAGCTTTACGGAGAGACGGAGAAGGACAAGAGCAAAGCCCTGGGGAGGGTCTACATTTAGGAATGAACAGATTGGCAGACATATGACTCAACAACCAGAGGAAAGCAGAGAAGATGAGGACGGCACAATGTCAGTGACACTAAGGGAGAGGAATGATTTAAGCGGGGGAGGGAGTCAACAGTTTTAAACACCTCAGAGAGGTCAGGAGCATTGAGAATAGCCACCAAAATTCACATTAAGAAGTCACTGAGCACTGAGCACAAAAGATGAGGAAGAACAGCAAATCACAAAGGTCTTAGGTGTAAGTCGTTAGGAGCAAGCGAAGAGAACTCGCTCAGGCGTGTTTGGAGATGAAGAGAAGCAGGGAAGAGAGGTATGATCGTGAGCCCTTTTTTTTTTTCCTTTTGTTTTTGTTTGGTTGCTTGCTTGCTTTGTGTTTTTTTGCTTTTGGTGGGTTTTTTTGAAGATTGACCCTCTGATTGTACGGGGGAACCCAGAGATTGAAAATGCATAAAAGAGAGTAAAATTGGTAGGAATCAGCTCCTGGGGCAGCAGGGGGTACAAAAAGCACCAGTGTTCCTGAAGAGGAAAATCTGGTTTGGAGAGGAAGACAGTTAAGTATGACATCTTCCATCCTCTCTGTAAAATCTCAAGAGAGGTCTCCCTCGACATGATGATGTTGGCATATGACATCACAGCCCATAACACAGGTCTAGGAGATAGTTAGCACTTAACAAATGTTCGCTGAATGAATAAATGAATTTGCTACTCAAATATATATGTGTGAATATATGCATAAGTATTTTTGTTGCTGATGGTTTTTAAAAATTACTTTAGAAAAGAGAGAGCATTTTATAGCCATTAGCCCTAAAGAGAGCCAAAAATAACAATAAGCTTCCCTTGCCTTGAACATCAGAGAAGAGGAATGTAATTACCTGTCATATCCAAGTTAATTCAGCCACGCCTATACACTCAGAAGCCATACCATTGGCAGAATAATTTACCATTATGAAAGACAAAGCAATATAAACAGAAAGTATACTCATTTCCATGAAGAAAATTTCATGACACCCTTTCCACATGACCTTCCTCTAATGTCACTGTTTTCCCGTCAAAAGACTTGGTGCCCTCCAGCACTAACATTCCAAGGCATGCTTCCCATTTCCAGTGACAAATCAAACAAGGTAGGTCAGTGTATGAGCAAGGCAGGGTAAAGATTCCTACAAGCTCAAAATCAAAACTGAAAGCTGCAGATGATTGATGATTACAACCTACTGCACCCTTCGGCAGAAAACCTGACAAAACTTGTTCAATGTGATAGCAAAAAAAGCTGTTACACAAAATGTAAATTAACTGTAAAGTAATCAAAGAGAACAAGGGCTTGGATCATTTTTGGAATATTGGAATGTTATTTATTGCCATTTGTTTATGCCCTTGAAGGGAAATGTGCTAAATAATCCAGTTTTCTGAAGAAGCAAAGGATTCAGTGGCCTCAGACCTCAGTCGTCTTTCTTCCTAAGAGCTACGGCAGGGGTTCTTAAAATTTTCTGTGCCATAGACCTCTTTGGCAGTCTGGTGAAGCCTATGGACTCCTTCTCAGAATAAAATTTATAAATGAATAAAATAAAATAGGTTTACAAAAGCAACTGAAATTGATTTGCAATTGAAAAGCAATTGAAATACAGTTGTCAAAATATTAAAAGAAAAGGTTGTGATTTGGTAACATGCAGCTTCTTTATTAATATATTAAATAACCACATTGGTAATGGAGCTAATAAATACTACAATTCCAGCATGGTAATTAGCATGAACAACATTTCAAACAAACTATAATGTGTAAGGAAATACAAAAATATCAATGATTTCTATTGTGACAGAATCACAGGTATATATTAACATAATGTAGCACTCCTCAGCTCCATGGGTTGGAGCCTACACTCATAATTGAAAAAAGTTCTAGGTTTCAGTTTCAGCTTAATAAAAATAATTTTTGTTGTGAACCTGAATTCACAGACTCTAGGTTAAGAACCTCGGGTTGTCCCTTTTATAAATAGTATGAATACAATTGGTGTTCACTAACTATGATTATCAACTAAATAAACACAAGCTTTTACCTTCTAGAACTATTAACACTTCACTGAGTGACCAGAGAGCACAGACACAGAACTGTGACTGCAGCTGGCACAGGAAAGATTTTGATGTGGAGAAGCTCTGATACATTCTGAGAAGCAGCGTCCAAGAAATCCACTTTACTGCTCTGCTGGCTCCTGGAAGGGCCCTGAGGAAGGAGGAGTACAGTGGGGTCCCTTCAATTATCCCAGCCCAGCATGAATTGCTCTCTGTGTCCTGAAACCCATAATGTGCAAATGACAATCTTAAGTGTCTAAGATCATGTGACTAGGTATGTTTCTCTCTGCAATATTTTGATTAAAATTCTACCAGAAGAAAGAATCATTTCACCAAAATTCTTAGTTAGGCATTGTTCATTAAAATATTAGTAAAAATATGATCATTTGAATTTTATAATAAGAGTATATGTAAAACACATATGAAATACTTAAAAAGCAAAACCACAGAAGTACGATTTCTTTTTATTTAGTTGGTTAGTTAATTGTTATTGGTATTGGGTTGTCTTTATTGAAAAGGTTGGGAGAAACAACAACCCAGATTCTAAGCATTTGGGGCATTCAATGATATATGAGACAGAAAATAATCATAAAGTTTGCAATAATCAGTAAGAGGATCTTCGTGTCATTACTCAAGCCTGAATTTATTATTTGCCCACTTAAAACCAAGTGTATTCGTTTCCAAGAGCTGCCATAGCCAATTACCATAAAACCGGTGACTTAAAACCACAGAAATTTATTCTCTTGTGGTTCCAGAGTCCAGAAGTCCAAAATCAAAGTGTTGGCAGGATTGGTTCCCTCTGGAGGCTGAGGGAGAATCTGTTCCATGCCTCTCTCCTAGCTTATGGTGGCTGCCAGCAACCCTTTGCACTCCCTGGCTTAGGACCGCATAACTTCAGTGTCGGCTTCTGTCTTTACCTGGACTTCTCTCCGTGTCTGTGTCTCAAATCTCTCTCTCCTTTCTCTTATAAGGACACCGGTTATTGGATTTAGAGCCCACCCTCACCCCAGTATGATCTCATCTCAAATCCTTAACTAACTACATCTGCAAGCCCCTATTTCCAAAGGTCACATTCATAGATACTGGGGGTGAAGCTAGGACATATCTTTTTTAGGGGGCACAATTCAACCTACTACACCAAAGAATCCTAATATTCCACGCACTCTACCTACTGAGGCTTTTGGTAAAAGATGATCGGAGGCAATGAAAAGAATAAAGCATTTTTTTCTCCTTACAGACAGTATCAGTAGATACTTATATATTTTAAAAAACTACACACAATAAACTTCTAGCATTGCAAATCTGTGCAATAAACACAGGGAGTTTATGTATCTACAAAATTGAAATAGAGGTAGTGCAGACTGTGTAGTTGAGACAGAAAGTTAAGATATTTTAGGGACTTAACTTTGAGAAATTATAGACACAAACCAGGAATGCCCAGCAATCATCTCTGAAACAAGCTGTGCCCAGGCTAGCCCTGGAGGGCCAGTGTAGGATGTAAAAAAGAAGATATCCCCTTAGTCACTGCTGCATAAGGGTGTTCCCAGTTCTTTAGAGAAATAGGCTGAGTATCACCCAACCATGCTGGAGCTATGCCTGAATTGTTTAAGATATGCTGTCTATATTTGTTCTTAAATTACCTCTTTGTGAGTTTTAAAAATTTATAGTTCATCTAGTGGTATGTAGCCAACTCTTCTAAACTAATGCTTTTATGTTTACATAAAGTCCTAAAACAGTGGGGGAAAAGGCTTTTAATGTGGTGCAAAGAAAAATGGTATCTGAACTAGCTAGACCAATTGATACTTGCAGTCATATTGTTTAGAGAGAGGAAATTGCCAGATGCCCAAATATGGATATTCCTGTTTGGATCCAACACCCTTCATATATCCTAAGATTTTGAAAGTTAGGTGCTAAGGTATGGTGATGTAGCCTTTATTCACATATTTAACTCCATAAATGTTTTTCATGTGTTCAAAATAGAAAGCATATTGTCATCTAAAAATTAGAAGTATGCATGCAAATGTATAAATATTTTATCAATTTGTTCATTTTATTTAATGATATTATACAGTTCTTTATAGATATATAGTCTTAGACTTACTAAATAGATTAATCCTGTCTTTCAGGAGAGAATCCTGTCTTATTCTTCTTTGGTATCTCCCACAATGCCTAGCACGGTTCCTAGTGTATAGTGAATCCATAATCAATCCAAGATCCAGGTATCTCCTAATACTTTATATTCAATGGTTGTTCCTTCTTATGGAAATGACCACCCACAAATATAATGATCTGAAGAGATTCATATTAGATGAACACTGCTCAATATTTTTCCCCCTGAAGTAACAATGAAACCTGAGTTTGGGTAGCACCTAATTGTGCTGGTACACTCTGTGCCTCAGTTTCCTCATTTGTAAAATTGGGGTTATAGTTGTACCTGCTTCAGAGGGTTGTTGTGAGGTTTAAATAGGTGAATATTTGGGAAGTGTCCAGAAGAATGTCTGGCACATAGAAAGTTCTATAAAAGCATTTTTGTTAGTAGTGGTGTTCATATTATTGTTATTCACTAGTGTTACATAAATGGGTTTGTTTGAAGGAGTAAATACAATAATACATCTTTTACTCAACATTGCTAGGGAACAATGTTTTCCAAATTATTGAAGTTACTACCTTTAAGCAATCAGTCCATCAGCCAGTACTTATTGAGCACCTATTGTGTGCCAGGGGCTGTAATATCGTTATACAGTCATGAAGAAGAGACAGTCCCTGACCTCAGTAAGCTTACACTCCAGTGGGAAAAGAAATACATAAATCCATCAAAAAAATAAGGTAATAGGTACTATAAAAGAAATAAAAGTGTGTAATGTGACATACAGTGCCTGCCTGAAAGGTGATGGATGGGAAAGCCAATGTGAGCTAAGAAGGTCATTAAGGGCTACAAGAAGATAAGTTGAGCTGAGACCAGAATAATGAGGTAGTCACTTGCAGATCTAAGCAAAGACCCCAGGCAGAAGCAATATCAACTACAACATGCAAACAACCTAAGATAGGAACAGATGTTCAAGGTCGGTGCATTAAGTCATTGCTTGAATGCTGTCAGATACTAACCCCAGTGGAGAGGGATAAACTGATGACTGGGAAAAAGAAGAGGGTAATTAGAGAAGTGAAGTCTTTATGAAGGTAGCATGGGGTGGGATCCAGAGTATTTCATGAAGGAGTGGCCTCAGCTAGGGGAAAAGAGACTTGGCAAGTCTGTGTGTATGAACATGGTGGGCTCTTAGAATTAGTGGAAGGAAAATTAGACAGTGGTGAGATCATAATATGTGAGTGAATGGGGAAAGGAAATGGAGATTTAAGGAGTCATTTCAGAGAGTGAGAAATTGAATATGTTTGGCAGGGACAGTCGGATGGCACTTAGTGTAGCGTGCCTTTGCCATGTGTGGTCATGGATTTGAAATGACTTTAGCCAGCACAATTGTTTGATTTTCTCCAGCAACATTTAGCTGCTTGAGTGGAGGTGCAAAGTAGACAGTTAGTTGGGTGAAACCAGTGTTGAGATTTTGCCAGGCAAGGAAAATGGACAAAGAGATGGCCAAGGGAATCAAGAAGCATTTGCAAGAAAATGGTTATAGTAGTACATGAAAGCTCAGCTGGGTAAGAAGGGAAGTGAAAAGATGGGGGAAGCAAGAGCAAGTGGTGAATATAAAAAGAAAATTACAAGGGCAGGGAATTAGAGGAACTGGTGAAGTTAAAGACTTGCAAGAGTGGGATCAACAGGGGAAGTAAGCTGGAGGGGCATGAGGTAATGATCAGAAAGTGAAATGTTTGAAATTAAATTATGGCCATTGTTAGTAATGAAAAGGGGGAAGTAGTGACGATCGAGTGCCTTCTAAGAGAGAAGGAGGGTGGATCAATACCAAAAACTGACTTTCAAGTTTTCATTACAATCATTTTGGATAAAAATGCCATTAAAATAGTTTTTACACCATTCCTTGTATTATTGGAGTAGATCAAACATAATTTTTTCTACTAATAGTGTTATCAATATAAAGATTAACTATATTATGACATTTATGGTAATTCCCTCAGTATTTCCTGATTGTTTTGCCCCTGCAATAAATTACCCCAGACACTTATATGTGGAGTCCTTGAGTCTACTTTTTAGAGTTCTCTTTTAAAGTTTTCCTGTCTTTTTCTTTGTTCCTTTCAGGCACAGTAGCCTGAAAACTGGACTTAGAATTAACTAAAACGTCCCTGAGCAAGGGTCTTAAAGGTACTACCATCAAAGTCCATGAACTTGACCGAAGCAGTTTGGGTTTCTTAGGTGTCTTGTACTTGGCCTCCTTCCCTCTGGTCAAATGATGCTTTATTCTTAGAGGAGAATGAGGGGGCACCAGGATTGACAAACATCAGCTCCCACCAAAAATCATCATCATCATCACCATCTTTTATTTCTAGCAAGTTGGATTTTGATGAGATTTGACAAACTTCTTTTCTCTATTTAAATTTCTAGCGTTCAATTAAAATATTTCTCTTGCTTTTGAAGGATATTCCTGAGGAACAACCATCAAGTTATGAATGGTCCTGGATTTAAATTCAATGTTAAAACAGTTTTGATCTAGGGTTTTAAGTAATTTACATTTGAATGAAGTGAAAAATTATAACCTACTTCCTCACTGCCTCCAAATATTCTTTCCTTTGTGGCCTTCCTCATGTATAAAATCAATTATGTAATCCCTGCTTTACAAAATGAAAGAAAGGACAAACTGAGAATATTTCCAAATAGCCACTAGCCCAACCAAATTAGATTATCTACAGGGACCAGGAGAGTAAGCCAGTTATTTTTTTTTCTCTACTTCCTTTCTTTAATGATAAAAATATTTTTTACTTACACCAATTGAAAGCACATGTCCACATTCCTTTTTCCTGTACGTATTATATAAGAACACGGATGACCGTATGAGGAATCAAAACTCTTTCAATGATTGCTGTGCAGTTTCATAATATGAAGAGGGAAGTCTTTGCTTTCTTTTATATAATGAATGCTGGACATCCTTCCACAGCCTGTTTACACCTGCTGGCTCCTGGGACTTAGTAAGCAATATCTCACTACAGAGACACTTCCAGAAAAAAAAGCCCAGGAACTCTATTAAATTTTCACAAAATGCTATTGCAGACATAGGAGATAGGGAGTTGGGAAAGAAGTAATTAAATGAAAAGGTTATAGATGAAAAAGGAGTCTGAAAAAAAGCAGAACCTTGGGAATGCAAGAGATAAAAGTAGCCAGAGGCATTTGGCCTTTTCTGAACAATTTTAGCACAAAAATGTTTGGCAATCAGTAGAGGCGGTTACTCGAATATTCCACTTTAGCTGGTGACGCACAGGTTTGATCTCCCCAATAGATTTTTTACATGAATGGTTTCAAAGATCTTAAATTTCTACATACCTCTTTCATGGGTTTCCCTCAGTCCATTTTCCCTTCAAATCTATTCATTCACTCATTCTTTCTACAAGATTTATTGAGACTCTGTAATGTGCCAGTCACCATTCCAGGTGTGATATATACAGCAGAGCACAAATTACAGAGAAATTCTTTGTCCTCATGGCTCTTGCATTCCAGGAGGAAGACAAACAATAAATGTAATAAATAATTCAGTTACAGTGTGTTAGAAAGTAAAGAGTGCTGTGGAAATAAGGCAGAGAAAGGTGGAGCAGTGAAGGGAATCAGGCACATGTGTGTGAAATTTTCAATAGGATGGCCTTGACTGCTCTCCTCTGAATGATCTCTAAGTTACACTAAGTGAAAAAAGCAAGATGTAGAAGAATGTGACTAGTAGGCTGTCCCTTGTATTTTTTAAGAATAAATATATATGCTTTCATAGCATAGCCTGTCTACAAGCAACCCAATAAATCATCAACATGGTTGCCTCCAGGCAGGAGAACTCCATGTCGGAAAAAACGCTTTTTAACATACCTCTTTCACGTCATGAATTTTGTACCTGCGCATCAGTTTTTCAAAATATTTAATTAATTCTTTAAAATGAAGTTTTACATAACCTAAAATAATCTAGAGTATTTAAATCAATTGATTGGCAAATAACCTGTGAATATAAAATAAATCATCTATATTTGGTATTTCCCTATCAGCATGATAGAAAAAGTTTTATAGTTATCTTTAAGGGAATCCCAAGGAAGAAAAGTAACTCTTAACAAGTAACTGATCTTTACAGTTAAAAATATGCAGGAAAAAATGAAATGGCCTAATATTTTCATTATTCTTGTCCTTTTCTTTTCCTCCTATGATCTGCTTTATGCTCATCTCATTGCTAATTCTGTTCTTCCGTTTGAAAGTGAACAGGACAATGGATGAAGCTACATTCACTCTAATTTTCTATTTGTCTCCTCTTTAGCATGTGAAAATCCCACTAACCTTCCTTTACTGGCACTAGTCACAGATTGGCTGGAATGCCTTTCCTAAGAATATGTCCATTACTAACAGTAAGCACCACCCACCGTTGAATCACAGCTCTCCCAGTAGCTATGTCAGCATGTCCACCTGGAGGCTGGGGTGAAACTGAGATGGCTTATCTTCAGTTTTTTGAATTACCAAAACATAACATAAAGATAACATCTCTCTTAATACCATGTCTATTTATCAAAAAATTAACTCGACATAAATGTTTCTGCATCTCTTCAAACTATTTTGAACATCGTGTTCTTTTACAACATCATAGCTAAGTGACCTCCTCTGAGGTCGGCAGGTGTGGCTTGGGCTATGTCCAGATTTCTCTTGGGGATGGTCAGTCCACAGCCCTGCCAAAATTAACACACAGACTTTGTGACCTAGAGAGTCATAGACCCAGATAAAGAGGACAGGGATTCCTCGCCTATTTCCAGTTCCCAGAAGTAGCTGTCCCTCACCTCTAGTCATTGACTTTTTGAAGTGGTATTATTTGCTCATCTCATGTACTCAACTCTTTCACTTTTACCTTCTCTTCAATTTCTTGTGACAGAATCAGGTTCTTTAGGGCATGCCTTATTTTTCAATTCTTTACTGTCATTCCTGACATCATCACCTAGCCCAGTCTCCAATATCGTCAGTGTCTGGCATATTTTCCCATCAGGACTTTTTTTGGGTAGAGGTGGGTGGCAAAATGTTTGGTTTTGCTTCCTGCTCTGTGTTGGCAGGGATCCTAAAAACTGGTTAAAACCCAGGTCAATGGCCTGGGTTTCTTTACTGCACCCTTTGCAATTTCATAGTTTAGCAGGGAGGGAGGTTGGTTTTACTAGCCCACTTCCCAGTAGTGTAGGAAAGAAGTAGAAAAAGAAGTTTGCTGGGACAAGAAATTAAATTTCCAAGTCTACTGGGAAGTAGCTAGAAACTTTAGCCACAGAGACTGATTGATTACTCAGGTCCTAAATCTGCTACAAGAAAACTCAGACAGTATTTTTTTCAAACAACAAATGTCATCCTCATTCTGATTATATGTTGTGATGCAGTCACCTTAGTAGACAGTAAGATTGGAGAAGCAAGACTGAGCAGTGCCCTTCTCATCCAACCCAATCTCATTTTATTAGGCAGACTATACAAATAACACCCAATTATAATTAACAATAATTGGACACTCAATTATTGACTCATGTAACTAAAAAGCCCAGGGAACAGAGCCCTATTCAGGTATGATACTTCAACAATTTCAGAAATCTCTCTCTTTCCATCTGTTTGCTTTCCTTTCCCTTGAAGTGGCTTCTTTCTCAGGCTCGCTCTCTTCTCACAGTGTCCCAGGTTTACATTCTAACAGCTCAACAATGCTATGTAAAGAGCGAGCTTCTTTCTGGGTTGTTCCTGGAAAGATACCCATTGGCCCATCTTAGGGCACATGTCATCACTGAACCAATCACTGCAGACAAGCTGTTTGCTTTGATTGGCCAGGCCTAAATCCTGGGTCTATTCCTGAAACCTGAGCCATGCTGTCACTTCCACCTGGACCACAAGGACTGAGACTGTACAAAGGTGTTTCTCAAAGGAAAATGAAGATATGATTAGCAGAAAGGAAAATGGATTCTGCAAGGCTAGGACAAGAGGAGGTCAGTGAAGTGCCAACAGGGCAAAATTTAAGGAAACACTCATTTTCTGGTACATGCAGGGTCAATTTTGAGAGTGAGCTCTCTCCCCAAGTTTTGTGCCCTAGGACCCTCACTCACATCACCCCAGTCCTGGCCCTGGATGCTGGGCAAGCAAAAGACAAAATATTCATTATACCTATATTCAAAAATATCTCCCAGAGTGCCTGAAATCCCCACCATTAGAGATTCATTTCTTTGGGTTAACCAGAGACATCTCCAAGAATCCTTCAATTTTTTTTTTCTCAAAAACAGCTAGAAAGCAAATCTTTAAGGCAATAATAGTTTCCCATATATATGCTAATTCTAGACTATTGAGTCAGTCACCTCCAGGGCCAGCATATGTTGAAAGCTCCAGCCCATAATAATGTATGGTACACTGTAAGCAGAGGTCACGGGGAAGAGGGAGGAGAGGCCAGGTCTTGAGACTGTATAGAAGAGGATCCTGAAGAGGAGAAAACTGACATAGGAAAGGAGATACAAGATGTTAAAGGCACACTTTTATTCAATAATTTAATAACATTTAATGAACACTAACTCTAGGTCTACTTCATCAATTTTCTTAAATTCTGCCATGTGGAGAAATTGAGGTAGCAGGCTGGCAAGTGAGGAAGTAGCAGGAAAGACTCAGGGCACCATAAAGGTGGGATTCTCTAAACAGGAATTCTTTGGTAGTGTGCAACATCTGGGAAGGCTTATCTGGAGTTCTGATGATTAGGCTTCAGGGAGAAGGACGAATCCTGCCAACGGCAAATCCCTGGGTATTCAGGTTGCTGGCATCTATGAAAGTTGCATTTTCCCCTAAAGCAAGGGTTTCAGGAAAGACTAGGAGAGTTATGAATTGTCCATCCCTCCTAGGACCAAGGGAAAAAAATCAATCTTTAAACCACAAGATAAATAAGTCAAGTACCTCTTAAGTTTAGTACTAAGAAAGACAATTTTTTCCATCCTTCATATTCCAGTAATTTAATCTTCCCTTTCTGGGACTCTAGTTGCCTTTAGCAAAGAAAAGAGCTTACATAACTGAAATATATCTGCCTCTCATAAAAATCAGGTTTTAAAATTTTTTGTCCACCTAATAATGATAAATATATAAAGCAATGATTCTGTTATTAGTTGGAGGCTGCATTTGGGAATATGATTGTCCATTATGTCAACTCATAATAGATGCAAATGCTACTCGGAAACCAGAGTGACCTGGTCCATAGACCCCAGTTGTCTGCTCCTGGGTCTTCTTTTTTGCAAAATACAATATAATAATTGGCTGTTGAATTATTAATGAGTAAAATAAATACTGAGTACCTATTATATGCAAAGCACTGTGCTAGGTGGGGTGGAGAATTCCAGGCTGAAAAGGATAGGGTGTCAACCCTTGGAGCTTGCAGTCCAGGAGAGGAGATACATATACAATAACAACTCTCTTAAGAGGTAGATTGTCCTAACTGCTGTACTAGAAGCATAAACTACACTTTACGGAGAAAGAAAAGATTAATCACAACTAGTGGCTCAGAGAAGACTTCCTGGAAGGCGTGGAGTCTGAGCTGACTCCACGAGATGCTCTGGGGACAGTTGCAATGCAGGCAAAGGGTGCCTCAAAAGCGCTGGGGACAGGCCTTGAGTGTGGCTGTACATCTGGACCTTGGCAAACATGCCGTGGAGCTTAAGACCAGATGGCTGGGTGAGAAACAGATTGAGAGTACTCTGAGTTCTAGACCCCAGAGTTTGGGAGTGCCCGGGTGCTTTGCCTGACAGGTTAACATGATTAGTTAAATCTTAAACCATCATAGCTGTGGCTTTTCAGCTCCTCCTATATAGAAAGACATATCAATACAATTGCATATATATATTTATGCAATATTACATAGATATACATATGTGTTAACAATAAGTTATCTTCTTCATCATCATCCCTCTCTTTCACTTGGCTTGTTTCTTTTGAACGATTTAATCTACCTAAATTAAAACCTCCAAATTCAAGATCATCCAAGCTATGAGCCCCATATGAACCCAGGGCTTCCAGGCAGAGGGGAAAGATGTCACCTTTTACCCTGAATTGAGACAAGAAGACAACAGGAGAAATACCTAGAAGTCTAGACCAGGTGTTTTCTCAGCTACTCAAAGAGGCCCCTCTGGCTCCTTCAGGAATGGGGTCCTTCTCCGCCCCTCCAAGCCTCAATCTGACTGGGATGCACAGACCCCAAGGGCAGTGGGCAAAACCCTTAAAACTCCCGCTGGCCAGACAGCAGCGGCAGCACAGGAAGTTCTGGTCCTTCCACCTGCACGGGATTCCCAGCCAGAACTCTTCCTGGAAACGCTTTCTTCATCAATTCTCTTGCGTAATCTAGCGGGCCCTCCCTCCGCTCTCTGGCTTCTTATAACCGGCGAGAGCCGCGCGAGCCGCAGCCCCGAGCTGGAGCGCGGCGAAGCGTCGCTGTCCCGGCCCGGCCCGCGGCGCGCCCGCCCGCAGCTGCGCTAGCCCGTAGCCGGCTTGGAAGCATCTCTGTCGCAGGTGGGTCATGTTGCTGGCTCTTGCCTTGTACCTTTCGCCACACGGTCCCCCTCCCTTATCTGCTTCAGCTCTCCTCGAGCCCTTGCTTCCAGGACCTCAGTCCCCGAGCACGCTCGCACTGGGAAGAAGGTGCTCGCCAACTCCGCACCTCGCCCCCGCCCTGCTCTCCAGGAAAGGCCACCCGACGGTATCGCGCGATCAGTTAAGCAATTCAGCCAGCGTCTGGCGTCCCGGAGTTTTATCACTCATCTCGACCCCAGGGTGCAGAGAAGCCCGAAGCAGGAAGACAGGGGGTTGGATTCCCTTCTGTATCTTACTTCTGGATAAGAGCAATCTTGAGGCGCCCATCAGAAGGGAGCATGGAAGAATGTGGTTTTGGCAGTCTCCGCAGTCTCGGACCTGAGGCCACTTCTTCACCGAGAGTTGAAATTTGTCCTGAGATCTGCAAGCACTTCCGTCTTTGATCTTGATTTAAATTTCCTCCTGTAGTTTAGCGATTGCTTTTCCAGAGCAATATTGTTTGAAATGTAATTTGTTGTGCAGTGTAAAAAAAGCCTTGGTTCCCTGTTTGTCTAGAGGCAGCTAGACAGTAGTTTTTACTCTAGATGGTAATTTGGGAACTTTCTTTAAAGATGACTGGTGTAAAGAAAAGTGAATCGAATGGAGAATAGGGCAGAGGGGTTGGAGAATTCCATTCCTAGTTCTAATTAGAAGTCCAACACCTGAGTCTCAGTTTCCACATATGTAAAATAAAAACGTATTGGACCAGATGATCCACAGAATACAACTCGAACAAGCTGAAAATCCATGACCAAAGATGCTTGCAGGTTTTGTTACCAGTTGAGCTCTCCCCAACCCAGGAGAAACCCGAGGAAGAGACCCTTGCCCTTCCTTACAGGGTTCTTTCTCTGTTTGGTGTCACAAATTTGAAACAAGACCGAAGCTGAGCATTCAACAGCACAAGCTTTATTCAGTGGCCAAAGAATGGAGAAGTGGGAACAAAGTTTACAAATCAGCTTAGCTCTTGGGGTGATCAAGCAGGTGTTATAAGAGGTCAAGGTAATGAAGGGGAGGAATATTCATAGCAATAAGAGGAACTGGGCAGGCTTTTCTGGGAAATGGAGTGCCACCCCTTTTCTTCCCTTGTTTGGTCTGGAATTTCCTGTGATGGCCACGGGTAGGTGTGTTATGTAGCATGACAATGTATTACAATGAGCGTGTAATGAGCTGCACAGTCTATGTCAGATCAAGTCAGACTGCCGTGTTGCCTTCAACCGATTTTAACTAGTTTTGACCATATGTCTCGGCCATCTTCTCCTTGCTTTCTTTGTGGTTTCCTATAAGCTAAAGATAATATGTTAGGCTTGTTCTGAGCAGGGTTGTGGTTAATGTCTTATGGGGTCAGTGGGCCAGTTAACAGCTTGAAATATGTTGAAAATCTCATTAATTCGGTAAGTATAAGCAAGTAATTACTTTCTTTGTAATAATGCAGGTTTCATTTTGTAGGGAAATTACCCAGCTGTGGAGTCTCTTACCACACAAGTATCTTAGACTTCTACCACACTTATCATTCAGAGAATACTCTCAGCTTTCAAAACCATTCTTCAGGTTTGCTATGTGAGAATGTCCTATTCCCTATAAATGGCAGTCATATAAATGTCACTCACATGAAAGAACATTTTTTCTGATACAGTAGGTGTAATTTTATAAAATGGCACATTTATTTGAAGCAGTAACTTTTTTGAGATATGGCCTTTTGCAAGGCCCCGAGTTTTTCAGAATGCTGTGATTTAGCATGGTATGAAATTCTACCTGCGTGTATTCTCCCTGCATGGCAAACACTGCCAACCCAGAAAGCAGGATGAAGCACTCTCTATTTATCAGGCTTTAGGGCTGTAAAGTAAATGGTACATGTGTATAGAGAAACTGGGTCACCACACTTTCTCCATTTGGCAATGTTTATGTTTCTGCTGAAGTTCACACAGCAGCTTAAGGTTCAGAAACCAGCGTGTACAAGGCCTGGCCCTTAACTTGAGAACAGTTTCTAGACTTCTGCCTTGCTTAAGCTTGCTAACTGTTGTTAGAAGTAACCAAATAAATTCTTATAAACGTGTTAATAAATTGAAAACCCTGGGCCTTGAGCCTTGTTCTGAACAGTTTCAAGAAAAACAGATTCGTCATAGAATTTCAAAATTAGAGAAACCCTGAGCAGTCACTCTATAACTCCCTGTCTCCTGGAGGACCACCCCACATCACTCTACCATTATTCATGCCATTGTTAAAGGGGTATAGATTCTCCTTTTAAAGCAGCTGATTTTGAAGTCACCCTCAGAAACACGGTCCAGTGCGTCATGATCCTCCTCACCATCTAGTTCTCTTTATAAGTCATGTCAATCATTTCCTTTTAAAATCCTAAGAAAGCTAATAAGTTACTGGCAAAAAAAAAAAAAATACAATCACCCTTTAAACGTGAAGACTTGCTAGGGCACCTTGAAGCTGGTTTCCTCTGGCTTGTCGTCCACGGAGGAGGTCATTTGTTAAGTCTGCATCTACGTCTACCTATAATTCCTACTGTAAAAATCGAGGAGAGGCTATGGATAATGAAGTTTTCTGAGTGGGATTTCTTTTTTTGAAGTTATTACGCAGAAATAATAGAAGTAAGATTTACAAAGACAAGGCCTCTGAAGTCACCTGTTTGACTCTGTTCTTTGTACATTCAAAGAGAATGGGTCATTAGTTAATTATGAAGACTTCCTGAGCAGTCCACATGATGTGTGAAACCTACTCAAGATATTTTAAATGACTTAAATGACCACTTGTTCTTTTGTGAGAAGATATCAGTCCTGGAAGGAACTAAGCCAAGTAATAATTAATGCTTAAAACAATGCATGATAAGAAAACATACCTGGCCTGTATACAGAAACAATTTGTTCTTCCAAAATCATTAAGGAAAAAAAGAACAAAAAATGCTTGCACTGTTTGAAGATCATCTTTCAGAAATCTATCACTGCAAGAAGAATGCAGTGTTCTACTAAAAGAAGTATTGCCACTCTAATTAACTAGGCAGGCCATTGACATCCTAATCTAAATGTTTCTCCACAATGTTCTAGGAGAGTTTATGCAGCCACACAGAGAGAGATCTTACCATATTGTACTTTGACAGCCACAAATTTCTGAAAAGTTATTTTGAGAGAAATATGTTTCTTTTCAATGTAGATTATATGATCAATCCTAATGTCAGGATGAAGTGAAGTTCCCTTTTCATCTCAAAAGGAAGGAAAATGTATTCAAAGGCTAATTTTGAAAAGTTAGGAACTATAATTCTGAATAAAAAGAAAGCTAAGAGATAAGTTAATATAGCTAAATAGCACACCTCTTAGAGTGTTATTAGAACACAAACTAGATCATCTCTTTTGCCTCAGCTCCAAATATTGAAGAAAAAAATGCATTAGTTACAGAGCCAAGGGCTCCAAACAAGTGTTCAGTGGTGATGACACCAGCACTGAAGAGCATAGGAATAGGAGGGGGTGATTAACGGTTGGCACTGATTATTCATCTTTCATCTATACCTGCTGTTTTTACAGGATGTGGAACCAGCTTTGAGGCCAAGTTACATGGGGGCTGAAACAGTTTTGCACAGACTTTGGTAAACTTTCTTGTCCTGCTTCCCAGGCAGATAAGTGTCCATTCTCTGGTCTGGGATCCACTCTGCACATTCCTCTGCTCGAGTCCTCACACATTGTATTATAGCCATTTGACTGTGAGTCTCCATCCTCCCCAAGACTGGGTCCCCTTGAGAACAAGGACGGTCTATCACTGTATCCCTCTTGCATAGCACCGTGCCTAGCACAGAAAGGCTGTTTAATAAATCGGTTGAAAACATGAAATCCTACCAAGACATTGTTGAACACTGATTTTGATTTTGGGAAAATGCTGACCATTATAGGCATAGTAGGTTATGAGCATGGATGCCCCCTGCACCGTACTAGTTAATAGGGTCAAAGTGTACTGGCAAAGTCCAGATTTCAACTACCTGCCATTTGGGGAGCAGCATGAGATTGCTTTGTGCTGTATGGTGTGTATAAAGTAAAAAGTGGAAATTATTGTAACTATTTTTAAAAAGGAGAAAGAAATTGCAGGAACTTTGGTGTTTTTTCTCATTAACCTTCATTTTAGTAACCCTATTATGTTGTTATACTGGGCATGTTTCATAATAAATTTGTAACTATAATACTTTGGAGTCTCATTGATTTTAAAGAGTGATACAATGTGATTAAGGTATTTAACTGAGGTAATGAAAATTAGAATATTGAATTTTTAAAGGTTTTAATTAGTTTAATTTAAGTAAAACATTTTAGCCCTTCTTTAACACCTGAAGGCCTGGCATGAGATACAAAGCCTATTAAACAGTTCAAGAGAACTGAGTTATATCAAATCATTCTAATACAAAAAAAAAAAAAATTATCATGCCTCTAATTATTTCTTCTCCAGTACCCAAGCACTAAAATGATTTCTTCATCCTGTTCAAGTGCCTTGATGTAGGTGGTGTGGGAAATGGGAGGAGATGGAGGAGAAAGCAGTTAGCAGGTTCATAAATGGTTCATTGCAGCTAATAATGAAAGTGTGCCAGTTGCTTCTGATTTTCCTAGACTGAGATTCCAAATTGTGCTTTTTTTTTTTTTTTTGAGGCATGTCTAGAAAATTGGGGAAGATATGTAACAAAGATGTCCCTATATCTATCTCCCTGAGGGAATCAGGAGTCTAGCAGTATCAGATTTACAGCCAAAATTGTGTTAACTCCAGGTGTGGGGTGGAGAGGGTCTGGGACCTTTGTTGGGGTAGGGGGAGCCACAGAAAACTGCGGATTCTGTTTTCATTAAGAACGTGGGAACCTTCTGAGAAGGGAGGCCCCTGATGAAGGAGATTCAGGCCTAAGGTGCAGAGTCAGGATCGGAAAAGTGTATCATCCTGTCAGCCCAATTTTTTTTCCTATTTCCAAGGTCACATGCCAAGTCTTGGGGAGAAGGGGATGAGAGACAGAGAAAGAGCTGGTGGTGTGCTGGTAAACATCTCTCTAAGAAAAAACAAATGTCCTGATTTGTAGCATTTGCTGATTTCCATGGTGTGAAAAATCTCACCATGGTTGATTTCAAGCTTTCAGCTGGCAAGCCGGCTCCAGCCACACCACTGAAAATAGCTGAGATTAAAAACGTAGGAATTAAAAAAGAAGGAGCTGTTTCATTAAAAAATGTTTATCAACCAGCACTGCTCCCCACCTTGTACATCAGAGTCTAATGCAGGAAGGGGAAGGAGTTTCAAGGGCACTTTCTCTCCTCGTTAAGAAATGGAGCAGCTGGGAGGCCAGATCACGTCTGCAGCTCGAGCTAACCGGGTCTGGGCAAACTTTAGAGGCACTATGGCCATTGCTGGGCCTTGCCTCCTGGAGCCAGATTAGAAATGGAAGAAAATGGTTCCCAAAAGAAGGTGAAGGAGACTGTATTCACAAGAATGTGTGAACCACCCCCAGTAGATTTCTAAAAATGGTAAGGAGATACTTTGAAGCAGAATGGAGTTCCCCCATCAGCAGGGTTTGAGGGGTGAGATCAGATCTACAGCAAAACTACTCTACCCCCAAACTGATTTGGGAGTTATGAAACATTTGGATAATTTCCTACTGGCCTCGATGTGAAGATAAATGACTATTCATAGAAAATTTATTTAAACAAAGTTAATTCAAAATTGAAATGATCAAATTACTTCCTAAATATTTGACTACAGAAGTCCTAGAATGGCAAAACCTACTAATTAACACTAAATATTAAGTGGGTGGTTGTGATCACCAAATTATCCAATAGGTAAATGCTCGTGTAGTGTGTAAAAGCCACACGCCACCCAATCAGTGAGACAGAGTTGTTTTTCAGATGGTGGCAATCCAGGTCCTGGTCCTGATGCTGAAACTTTGGTGAACCACAAATTTGTAAGAAGTTGTTCAGGATTTAGAATGTAAATGGAGGTCAGGGTAAATTAACTCAGACATGACTGAATCCCTGACCTTGTTGTCGTGAGCCCCAGGCTTTGATCAAATGAACTAACCAGCCCAGACAGTGGATAATGAACCTACGTGATGAAATTCTTGGCCAGGGAATCATAAAACAATCTTCATTTGTCTTGACAGATGCAGCTAAGATCTAAATGTGAAAACATGTATTAATTAGATTTTTTATTGAACTAGAATTTCACTAAAGAACTTAAATTGAAAATATATAATTTTTTTCCTAAAGTACAATTAAAATCAATAATATAGATCTGCATTACATTGCTCTGCTGGTAATTTACTGGGTGGTAGTGAAATGTTACAGAATCATGCTAGTTGCAGCACATGCCATAGCTAGTTCTGGGTATTAGCAATTCATGTGGAAGTATATATCCCCACAGAATATTAATGCAAAGGTTGTATTTAGTTATGCTCTTGTGAGTTGATCAAACTGTACAAGAAGAGATTACTGTTTCCTTTTGTGTCATTCTGTTGGCTAGCATAAAAACTAGTCATCAGTAGATTAGATTGTGATGAGATACATAACATTTTGTCACCAAACAATTGAAATAATTAATCAGTTTTTCGGTAAGCAACCTGCAATGTTTTCTTTATTTAGATTAAGAGCTTTAAATAATATATTTCTATTATCTGTGGCTATTACTAACAGAGCTATTTCTAACTACAAGGCTAAAATAAAATATATACTATATTTTCAAACAACATATATATACTGAAGACTGAACCATTTAAAAAAACAAATTAGTAGAAAAATCCATTGATTATGGACACACTAAATTTTTTATAAACCATAATCATGGTCCTTTTAAACCAAATTCTTTTGATTTTGCTACAGTAATATATACCTGTCAGTAAAAGAGGATATGAACATGCTCGCTTTCCCTAAAGAGCCTTGATCTCACTAAACACAGAAGTAACTCAGTGAATAAATTGGATGGGTTCCTGTGTTAGTGTAAGGTTTTAAAAAATTTTTTTAATGTTTTTTGCTTTCTAGTAGTCCCTGGGATATATGAAAACAAATGCTCTGCATCATGAGAAGGCTCGCATAGTTGCAGAACTCTCTCTTGCCCCTATGCTTTGTGATGAAAGGAAATATTTGATTGATGGGCTTCAGCTCATTACAAATATATTGTCAAGTCATCCAGGGCTATCAGGCTGAAATTCAGAAGGAATAATAAACTGGAAGGAAGGACTAAAGAAAAAAACCAAACCCTGTTTACAGGCACCAAATTGAAATGAAAAATCTTGTCACGTCTTATAGAGTTTAGAAGTATTATTTGTATTCTGACTCCCTGGAAGGTGCCAGGCCAGATCACTGGATTTGTGTGCTACAACACCAATGGAAGGGTGGGGGGTGTCCAGAGGAGGTACTGTCAGAGGAATTAAAAATCCTGTATGAATAATCATGTCAGGATTCAAAGTTGAATTCTCAAATGGAGAAAGAGGCAGAACGTCTTTAACAAAGGTTTCATCCAAATGATAAATGAGATATGGTATGGCAAGGGGCCGGCCCCGTGGCATAGTGGTTAAGCTCAGGCCACTTTGGCGGCCCAGGGTTCCCAGGTTTGGATCCCAGGCACAGACCTACACCACTCATCACACCATGCTGTGGCAGCAACCCACATACAAAATAGAGGAAGATTTCCACAGATGTTAGCTCAGGGCCAGTCTCCCTCAAGCAAAAAGAGGAGGATTGGTGATCGATGCTAGCTCAGGGCCAATCTTCCTCACCAAAAAAAAGAGAGAGAGATGGTATGGCACATGAGAGAGTTGCTATGAAGGAGTTCTGTAGTAGATTTGTGGGTGGATTTGACCAAATATAACTTTGTAGCTCATGGAAGACAGTTCTTCAAGGTTTCCTTGAGAGAGTTACAGAGCAAAGCCCACCTACAGTCTGACACCAAGTCTTGAGTCTGACTCCCTTGACTCTCTTCCTTGTGCAACCTGCACACTCATTCTTGCCTCTGGTTTTCATAAAAATAGGAATTCTAGCCTCTCAGACCCAGCCAATGATTACTTAGGGGAAAAATTGTAAAGCAGGTGAAATGTTTCTGCAACCACTTACAACCTCATCACACTCTCTTCTCCCTCTGTCTTTCCCCTCCCCACCATCCCTCTCCAAAAAGATACGCTTATCTTTTACCACTTTCAGTGGTTCTCAACCCTCAGTCCTCCTTAGAATTGATTGTTTGTTTGGGTTTTTTTTTTTTTGTAATATAGATGTCTGGGTTCTACCTCAGATCCTTTGATTCCAAACCTCAGGAGGTAGTGCTGTAGCATTTAATAGCTCCCCAGCTGATTTTAAAGTGCGATCAGGGAAGAGAACCAATGCAGCAGGCCACTAACTGAAAGCTGACAGGCAATGGTTCACACTCTTGGCTGTATAGTAAAATCACCTGGGGGAACTTTTTTTTAAAAAAACTAATGCTCAGGCTATACCCTGGACCCATTGATTCAGACTCTCCAAGAGTTTAGTCATCAGTATTTTGTAAAAACTCTCCACATGATTCTAATGTGCACCGGGGTTGAGAACTACTGGTTCCTAGTGTGACCCCTTGCAGAGGTATTTGCCTTAGTGATTCTAAGAAGTTGCTTTGATGATTGAATGAAAGACTGGAAAGAGTGCCAGGAAGACACCATGGTACATAACAAGTCCCCTCTCCTTCCATTCCCCTCCAAACCAAGCTCCATAGATGGGTCTTTTTTGCCTACTTATGATTTTATTATGGCTCCCAGCACACAATTTCTATTACTCAAAAGTGTGTGTTGTGATGATGATAATTTTATCTTTATAGTTGTTTTTATGGTTATGTCCAAACCTTTTCTATGTGAAACATTTTTTGCCTTTTTGTTTGTATAAATATATAAAATTGGGTAGGCTAAAAAACAAATGAGAGTGCTAATAATGTGTGTAACTAAGGTTGAATCTTTACATAAGAGAATATACCTTAATTTGTATTTTCTGTGTATTTCTCAGAATAAAAGATATAAGAGGAATTCATGAAGGCTAATTTTTCCTTTCAGGCCTATCTGCACCAGAGAGAGAGGAAGGTTTTCTTTCCTTTTTCTTCTACAAATGGTCTTAGATACATAAGTATTTATATATTTTCCTCTTCATTCTATGAAAACTTTAGAAAAAACAAATGGCCTATTTTCCAAGAGCAAAGCAAGAAAGTGCCTACCTTTTAGAAGGAGCGTGGTTGGGTTGCTGATTCCTGTTCTTCTTACTAAGAGGAATGGGGAATAGAATCTATTCCAGGGCATGGGGAGAGGAGAAGGGCCATTTTGCCCCTGGCTGCTGATACACAGAACTTCAGAATTTTGTTTTGATGTATTCTCCAAATGAGGTCTATGCATATACAGAAATATACTGCTAGGATGAAAAGAAGTCATCACACAACTTAAATTTGTATTTGTTTATCAAATATCTGTACACTGCTATTATGGTTTAGTATGAATTAATATTTTAATACAGCCTGCGATTATCTCCTAAACAAAACAAATAGGTTGCATTGTATTTTTAGAATATGTTAAAAAGCATTGGCTTGTTAAGTATAAACACTTAAAATATACAATTTTTCATAGATATGGACAAGATTATCCTAAAACTTATATTGAAAGGCAAAGGAACTAAAATACCTAAAACAGTTCTGAAAATAAACAAAGTGGGAAGAATCAATCTACAAAATTTTAAGACTCCCTATATAACTACAGTCATCAAGATTGTGTGATTTTGGCAGCAGGTAGACACATAGTGAAATGGAACAGAAGAGAAAACCCAGAAATAGACCCACACATGTACAGACAACTGATTTTTGACAAAGGTACAAAAGCAGTTCAATGAAAGAAGGATAGTCTTTTTGACAAATGACAGGGAGGTAATTAGATTTTCATAGGCAAAAAAAAAAAAAAGAACTTTGGCTTAAACCTCACACTTTATATTAAAAAATTAACTCAAAATGGATAATGGATTTAAATGTAAAATATGAAACTATATAACTCTTAGGAGAAAATATTCATGACTTAGGGCTTGCTGAAGAATTCTTAGACATGACATCAAAAGCACAATCCATAAAAGAAAAAAACAGTAAACTGAATTTCATCAAGATTAAAACTTTTGCTCTGTGAATGACCCAGTTGGGATGATGAAAAAAACAAGCTGCAGAATGGAAGAAAATATTCGAAAACCCCATATCTGACAAAGGACTCATATCTAGAATATATAAAGAAGTATAAAAACACGATAGTTAAAAAACAATCCAATTAGGAAATGGCAGAAGACATAGAGGCTTTTCACCAAACAGGACATACCGATAGCTAAAAAGCAAATGAAGAAGTTCATACCATGGACTACTACTCAACAGTAAAAAGGAAGGAACTGTTGATACATGCACCAACTTGGATGGATCTCAAGGGTATTATGCGGAGTAAAAAAAGCCAATAAGAAAAGGTTATAGTTCATGTGATTTCGTTTGTATAACATTCTCAAAAATGACAAAATTATAGAGCTAGAGAACAGATTAATGGCTTCCGGGGGTTAGGGGAGGCAGAGACGGGGGTAACTATGACTATAAAGGGGTCGTGTTGGAATAGTTCTGTATCCTGACTGCAGTAGTGGATACGGGAATCTACACATGGGATAAAATGACATAGAACTATACACACCTGTTGTACCGATGTCAGTTTCCTAGTTCTGATATTGCACTATAGCTATGCAAACTGTAACCATTGGAGAAAATGATGAAGGATGCACAGATCTCTTGTACTATCTTTACAACTTCCTGTGAATCTATAATTATTTCAAATAAAAAGATTTTTTTTTTGTTAATAGCTTATACTTTGTTAAGTATAAGCATTTAAAATACGCAATTTTTGTAATCCTGTTTGTATATTTCTGTTTTTAATATGCTAGAATCCTCTAAAATGGAAGTGGCCTGGGCTTCTCTGATCTCTGACCTCTGGGAGGTGAGAGAAGTAAAGCGCTCAAGCCAAACTAGCCCTAATATCCTCATGGGATGCCTAGCTGGGAACATCCCAGAAGAATGCTGCCTCAGGTTCCCAAGGCCTGAGGTGGGATCTCCAGACAGAGGGAGATGATGAGCAAGTCTCTACATGACCCACACCTGGCCGCCTTTTTATGCCTCGCACACACACACTCACACACATGGGCACACACACAAGCTTCTCAGTGGCAGCTGTTACCATGGCCTTCCCAGTCATCTTTGCCACCTATGCATCTGCATCATTGGTTGCCAATCTCTAATCTATATAAACACCCCTGTGGGATCACGTTACCTGTCTTGGATCTCCTCGTAAGGAGCCTCTCTGGGAGATGCTTCCGTAGGAGGCAAAACCAGTCCTAGAGATTTTCCAAACCAGGGGATATTCTTGCTGTGTTTCCTGTTACATAACTGAGGTTTGTAAAGAGCTGAAGGAAGGAGAGGAGACCACTATGTTATGTGTTAACTATTTTAACCCATCTTTCCCTTAATAACTCTGCTTCCTGTTCCTCTCTTGTTTTCTTTATTCCTTCCATCCTACATCTAAGAGTAAAATAGGACTAGGAAATGTTTTTTTTAAGTCTTCAACGAGAAACCTTACTACCTCCTTAAATCCATGTGTAAACATGAGAGCTATTCTGAGTTACAAATAGTCTGAAATGGGTGTTGCTTCCTTCTTTGCATAATACTTACTGTAAAACGAAGCCTCAACTTCATCTCCCTTGTGGTCTAGAGTATGCATACATCTCATTTTTATGAATTCCTATTATTAGGATATTTTTCCAAGAGTTCAGAATTAAATTCTTCCAAAGAATTACTAACTTCTTATTTTTGACATTTTATTTCATCATACCAGTTATGGTAACCCTAGGTCTGATCATTTTTCTTTTTCCATTAAAAAAAGTAGTAATCAAAACATTGCATTATCCTGGGTCAGTTTGCAAGTAGAGCCTGTGAAAAGGCTTGTGTGCAGACAGTTTATTAGGGAAGTGATTCCAGGGAGCAGGAGTGAGGGGCAAGGGGCATAAAGCTTGGAATGTGGGAAAGACAGGACAAGACTGCATTAAGTTGGCCACTGCTACAGATGAGTGGTGCTCTATTCCACTGGGACTTCCTGAGGAGCCTTATGAAGTATGTCAGGACTGTGTGCCAGAGGATGAAAGGGGAAGCACTTATCCGTGGGGTCCTATTATCCATTGGTCTATGGTGGCCATGGGCTGTACATGTCTGAGTGCTAAGCAGGCACAGGTATCAGAGAAGCCCCATGACAAAAAAATCAAGAGATACAAGATGTGGGCCCCCAAGTGAGCCTCTGTTAGGCAGAAGTAGCTGAGCAGAGCTCAGTTACTGCCCAGGGACTGGAAAGAGAATGAGGAGGATTTGAAGTGGAGCTCCAGATGTGGCCAACACAATTATCAACTTAGAACTCCTTTGACTTGACAAGGAGTAACTAACTGCCCAATGGAATAATATTTCTTTCTATTAAGTCAACCAGTGATATTTTAATATCTCCGTACTGTTTTTGCATCTGCAATTTGCTCAGTCATGTCTCTGAAGGTTTAAGAGTGAAAATAAATTTTAATGGTTGGGGTAACAGCCCAAGTGTGTTACATTGGACTGTTAAGCTGCATTTTAAGAGAAAAATATTAAAATGTGAAAGAATTACAAATGAGAGAAAGTCACACTTGAGCTGTTTTTACATCTGTTTTGATAAATTCATATGCCCTAAAGCCATTTCATATAGGGTTTATTTATAAGAAATGTGAGGAAAGCAGAAGCTCCTTAAGTATTATTGAATGCTATTTCAGATAAATTTTATGTATTTCCAGTAATCACAGTCATAGCAGCATAATTGACCCTTAATTTATAAGCTCTATGTAAAGGTTATATTAATTAATTAATAGATTGATTAATTAGATAATTAATAGATTACTCAATAATCTATTAATAATAGCCAATTTATTGAGTACTTATTATGTCTCAAGAACTGTTTTAAGATACATTAATTCATCTGATCCTCGCAATGTCTCTAAAGTAGGTACTATCAATCTCTCATTTTAAAGATGATGAAACTGAGACACAAAAAGTTTGAGTAACTTACCCAAGGTCACACTGCTAGTACGAGGTGGAACAAAAAATAGTACTGTGTAGTCAATAGCTTCATCTGAAAAAAAAAGTTTATGGCAGGGGCCGGCCCAGTGGCACAGCGGTTTAGTTCGCGCTTGGCAGCCCGGGGTTCGCGGGTTCGGATCCTGGGCGCCTGCCGACGCACTGCTCGTCAGCCATGCCGTGGCGGCGTCCCGTATAAAGTGGAGGAAGATGGGCACGGATGTTAGCCCAGGGCCAGTCTTCCTCAGCAAAAAGAGGAGGATGGGCAACGGATGTTAGCTCAGGGCTGGTCTTCCTCACAAAAAAAATAAATTAAAAAAAAAAGTTTATGGCAGGTTAGAATAAATGAATGTAGTGGCCAAATAGTCAAAACAGAGTCTGGAATCATTCTCTCTTTGCAATGATTAAGATGATCCAAGTGAGAATATGTCAATAAAGACATCATCAATCTCATTACAGGACACTGGCAACTTTATCAAATCTGTATTTTGCTTGCAATTGTTCATCTCAATATATGAGAGAGAAAAATAATATATTGGGATAAAAGAATGGAGAAAAAGGAGATAGCCAGGCAGACTGACATTCTTTCAACACACTCACAAACCAGTTCTACAAAGTAGAATAATCAAGGTATCATTCAGCAGTTTGAAGGTTTGAGTTATAACAACTGGTTGTTAACTGATTGGCAACTAACCAATATAATATAAATTGCTAAACTAGTTTGCGTTTGTAGATGCTACTAAGAATTTTTCAAAGGCACAGATGTGTTTCCATATGATGGGCCTTGATCATCTCCAGTACTTTCCCATATATGATCATGCCCTTCCCTGACACCATTCAGGACATCAGTCACCAGCTAGTTTATAAAATGATTCAGTTGTTGTGCTTAATTCAATGATTCAGAGAGTTTCTGTGGAAGTACAGGAAAGTCTTGTATTTCTTGTCCCTTTCTTCCATGACTTCTGACTACCTACAAAACCCTGAATGGTCTGCTTGTGATACAGCTACACACCCTCGGGTAAGCTCAGGTAAGAATACAAGTGTTTTCCATAGGCTAATATGGAAAGGGCAAATTTCTGAAATCCCATGAAAAAGGTGCAAGCTTCATATGCTCCACAATCTACATGAAATCCATTATGCAACAATTGAATAGTGATTATGTCTGGTTTGAAAATCCACATCAAACTCACTGAGTTTTACTTTAAACCCATTTAGGTGAAAGAAGTAATGTCTTTAAAACATCCTCCCCCACTTCTTTCCTTCTCCCATACTCTTCCCCAGAGGTTTCTCTTGAATCATTCAGCTTCCTTTTCATTATGTACCTCATACTGTAACCTGGTCCACAGAGTAAACCACTACTTCCAACTCCTATGTTCCATCCTTCTGATGTCATTCGATGACTATTTATCAAGAAGTGCCTAGTCTGTCATAGTCAGTGTTCTTTGCACTGCATCACTGAACAAAAGAGACCAAAAAAAAAAAAAGATTAGCTGAAAGCTTAAACTAAATACTAAATGCTGGGAAGAGAAGAATTTTTGAGAAAAAGTCAATACTAAAAGAATAATATTCTTCAAAAGTACAAATAGTAACCTAGATTATTTTATTAGATCATAGAAACTTCGAGAGCTTTTATTTGGTTGGTTTGTTTTTAATTTAAATTTCACAAACTTTTAAAAAGTAACACAGTCACATGGTTTATAGGAGTATCTCAGTTTAGTTTTGACTTGCATTACTTTTATTCTGTATAAGATTAAGGATCTTTCACTATGTTGAAAAGTCTTTTATATTTCCTTAGGATGAACTGTCAGCTCGCATCCTTTGTGCAGTTTTCTAATGGGCAATTTTTTTTTCTTATTGATTTTTATAAGTTTAAAATATTTTTTCCAGTTTGTTGATCATCTTCTGACTTTGCTTACAGTTGTTTTGCTTTGTAGGTATTATTTATTTTTACGTAATCACAATTATTTCTTTATTCTTTAATGATTTCAGGAATTTGTGACATAAGAAAAGGGCCTTTCCCCTCTAAGTTTATAAAGAATTCTCCACGGCCTCTTCTAGTTCTATTATAATTCCATTTTTAAAAAAATGTGTATATTTAAATCTTTAACATATTTTAAATTTGCTTTGGAGTGAAGTGCAAGATATAGATTCATCTTTTTCTTCCAGCTGGCTATTTAGTTATCCCACTATTAGCTACTGAATAATCCATCTTTTTCTCATTGACTTGAGATAATATCTTTATCATACGTGTTTAGATCCATTCTGTATTTTTTTAACTCTATTCAATTGGACATTTTCTATTCCTGTGACAGTGTCATATTATTTCACTAATTAGCTTTACAATATTTTAATGTTTAATAGAACTAGCCCCATATTCATTACCCTACTTTTCAGAATTTATAGATTAAATTAGGGAAAACTGACATCTTTGTGAAGATGAGCCTTCCCATCTAGAAACATGCTGTACATGTCCATTTATATAAATCTTCTTCTCTGAGTCTTAGAGGAATTTAAAATTTTTCTTCATAGAGATCTTGTACATATCTTGTTATCTTGTTAAACTTATTCCTAAATATTTTCTTTTTGTCGCAACTATTAAGTAGGGTCCTTTCTTCTATTAAATCTTCAAACTGGTTTGTTTTTTAATATATGGAGAATATTGGTATTAATTGGGTTCCCAGACAAAATCTTAAATTGTTTCTATATGTTGGTACTTTTTCAGTTGACTTTCTTCAATTTTCCAAGACTACGATTTGATTATCTGCAACCCCTTTTGAATTTCTATACCTTTGATTTCTTTCTCTGATCTAGTTGTGTTAGCTACAATTTCCAAACAAAAGTAACTAAAGTGGTCATAGCAGATATATTTGTCTGATTTATGACATTATTGAGAACATTTCTAGTAATTCTCTTTTAAGCATGATATTAGATTTTAGGTTGAGAGAGATACTTTGTATGTTAAGGAAATAACTATCTATTCCTTTTTTACTAAGAATCAAGAATAAATGTCAAATTTTAAAGTATGTCCATCTGGCACACATAAATATGACCATATTTTTCTCCTTAAATCTTCTAGTTGTAGTAATAGATTTTCTAATATTGAATTTACATAACTAATCTTTACATTCCTAGAATAATCTCCATTGGATCAATGGGCACTTTCTCTTAACAAGCTGCTGGATTCTGTTTGCTAATGTTTTATTTGGGATTTTTGTATCACTAAATATAAGTGAATCCATTCTTTGTCAGATTTTGCTCTGAGAACTTTTGGAACCATAAGTGTTCGATGAATGCAATATCATTGCCATACATGTCCATAGTTTAAGACACCCACCAGCAAGTGTCTTAGTTTTTCATTGCATCTCTTTATCAACAGAAGTTTTTTACCAATGATTTTGTTAAATAAGAGACATATGAGAATATATATGACAATTTTTATGTCTTCCAAATTTTGTGGGGAATACGCTTGAGATAATTCATTAGAAGATTAGAACATCAGTCAATCACTGTTTCCTGAAAATAATTCTTATTAATTTTTCCATGCCTGAAGCATTCATATTTTGTTGGTTATCTCTGTTATTATCTTTCAGTTATGGAGAAAACTTCTACAGATTCAATTCCTCTTACTGTGAATTCTTCAGAAAAGCAAGAGACTGTATGCATTTTTGGAACTGGAGATTTTGGAAGATCACTGGGACTTAAAATGCTCCAGTGTGGTTATTCTATTGTTTTTGGAAGTCGAAACCCCCAGATGTCCAGTCTGCTGCCCAACGGTGCAGAGGTCTTGAGCTATTCAGAAGCAGCCCAGAAATCTGACATCATAATCTTAGCAGTCCACAGGGAGCATTACAATTTTCTCACAGAACTAACTGAGGTTCTCAATGGAAAAATATTGGTCGATGTCAGCAACAATCTCAAAATCAATCAGTATCCAGAATCTAATGCAGAGTACCTTGCTCAGTTGGTGCCAGGAGCTCACGTAGTAAAAGCATTTAACACCATCTCGGCCTGGGCTCTCCAGTCAGGAGCACTGGATGCAAGTCGGCAGGTAAGATTAAACGATGAATTTACACTCAGTCTTTAAAAAGTGAATGTTTTAATGTGCACTTACCTCAAAGATTCCAAAATTTTATTCCAAAATAAAATACGCATTAAACATTTCATTCTGCTAATATGTGCCATGAATAATTTTCTTCGGTTTGACCAAGTAGGGTAGTCAATTGTTGTGATTTACTTCCCACTGTCTGCACCCTCAGCTTTTAGTTTGATGGAACCCATTGGTGTCATTCTCTGGAGGCCTCTGGTCAGTACTAGAAAATGACGTAGCTAAATTGTTGATGGATATCCTTTCCACTCCCATTACCTTGTATGAAACTGGTTCCATTTTTTCACTGAGATTAGAAGCAATCCATTAGTCATGTGGCACCCACAAATACAGAAGAAAGATCAAACTATTCAGTGTGGAGAACCAAGTCTTATCATATTAGTGTGATGTGCCTGAAACCACTCTCAACTTAAAACCCGGGTACTTAACTATCCAGTACACATGTGCAAGTTTAAAACATTGTCTCATTAAATATGTTGATTCTACATCCTTGTCTGAAAAGCAGTTCACTACTGCATGTCACTGTTCTGCATCATGCTTATATAGACTTTCAAAATAATTATTAAAGAAAGAATAAATACAAAATCAATTGTTTTTAATCTAGGTGTTTGTCTGTGGAAATGACAGCAAAGCCAAGCAAAGAGTGATGGATATTGTTCGTACTCTTGGACTTACTCCATTGGATCAAGGCTCTCTCATGGCAGCCAAAGAAATTGAAAACTACCCCCTGCAACTATTTCCAATGTGGAAGTTCCCCTTCTATTTGTCTGCTGTTCTGTGTGTCTTCTTCTTTTTCTACTGTGTTATAAGAGAAGTAATCTACCCTTATGTTTATGAAAAGAAGGATAGCACATTTCGCATGGCTATTTCCATTCCAAATCGTGTCTTTCCAATAGCAGCGCTTACACTGCTTGCCTTGGTTTACCTCCCTGGTGTTATTGCTGCCATTCTGCAGCTGTACCGAGGTACAAAATACCATCGATTCCCGGACTGGCTTGACCACTGGATGCTTTGCAGAAAACAGCTTGGCTTGGTAGCACTGGGATTTGCCTTCCTTCACGTCATCTACACACTTGTGATTCCAATTCGCTATTATGTACGATGGACAATGAGAAATATGACCATTACCCAGGTAAATCTTTACTCATATATATTCTCCTATTCCTTAAATCAAAGAGGAATCTTGCTACATCATAGTCCATTTCACAATTGTAGAAAAATCACTCTTCTAAGCATCTTTATTTTTTAAAGTAACTAGTATTAGACACCTGACGTCTCTCTCTCTTTTTTTTAATGAATCCAGTTGAGATCTCACACAGCTATTGAGAATGAAAGTTAGATTCCCAGGTTCACTTGGGTCCAGATCTGTATTCCCAGGACTCACTGGGATACTGACAAACTGACAGATTTGGAGGCTCAGGAAACCTAATGATATCCAATTGAATTCCGTTAGGGGGCAGTCAATAAATGTAAACCAATGTGTTTTCAAGCTTCTATTTTTATGCATGCTACTTCCTTTTGGAAGTCAAAACCAACCATCTTATAAGTAGCTGGGCTGTTCAAACCTGTGTTACAGGAATGTAAACAAGTTGACAAAAGGGTGCTTATAACTCCATTAATGTTTGATTTGTGGGAAGTTGTCCTCAATAACTAGAAAGCTAAACAATTCTGAGCAAATGTCAAATACTATTTTCTGCATAGTCAAAAAATTCAGAGAGAATCAGCTCAGGGAGTCTTAAAGCAGTCCCAGAGGAAGTGCTATACATCAGTTCTAGTTTGGAAATAATTGGTTTTGATCAATCCTACTGCAGTCTCAAAGTTTATTAGTCAATAACTGCTTGATGGTGCTTCTGTGGATTTCTCTACATTATTTCCCTAACAGATACATGGGAGGTTCTTGGGTAAGAGTCTCATTACAGGGGCCTGATTTCTCTCAGTCTATGGTATGGCAGACTTGATGCTCTATTACGACATAGCAAATATGAAAGAACCCAAACTTTGTGTGTGTGAATCATCAGCATATAAAGCAGAAAAAAAAAAAACAAAAACAGAATCCTGATGTAATCATTTGAGAACATCAAGTTTTGCTTGGGGAATAAGAAGCCATATGGTAAAGAAGGTTTAAGTAAATATTTACTTTGTTTTAGGGTCAATTAAAACTCCCTACACATCTCCTGGAGTCAACTATTGTAATAAAGTCCCAGCAGAACCAATTACATTTTCTACAAAAAAATATGATTTCTAAACATATTTTTCTCTATAATTACTTTCAAATTATTATTAAGAAATGTCAGACAATTTGCCTTGAGTAAATAAACCATGCAGAGGTATTTTTCAGTCCCTTTAAAAGTTAGGGAAGTTCGTAAAAAATGTAATTTTTAAAAATTGCTTATAATTTTTCTTAGGCAACAACCAAGAAAGAAAATCCATTTAGTACCTCTACAGCCTGGCTTAATGATTCATATATATCTTTGGGAATCCTTGGATTTTTCCTGTTTGTACTCTTGGGAATCACTTCCTTACCATCAGTTAGCAACATGGTCAACTGGAGAGAGTTCCGATTTGTCCAGGTAAGGACTTCACAATTTACTGTATATTGCAAAATGAGTCTGGCTTTAGAAATATTCTCATTTTTCTCTCATATTATGCATAAATTTCATTTTGCTTGATCACTTCCCTAGCAATCTCATAAAAATAGCGACTGAAACAAGTTCAAATTAGAAAATGCTAAACTCTGGTACCAAAAGGCAAATTTCATAATGGCTTGACTTCCTAGCAGGGCATCCCTTGCCAAGATTCCTGACTACTCCCAGAGCCACAGCAAAGAGTATAGAGTGAAAAGCATCAGAAACTATTAAGCTTTGTGTGTGGAGGTGTACTAGGTGGAAGGTAAAGAGAAACCCAAAGACAAAATTCCTACTTCCGAAAATCAACCTTAGAATATGGACATATTGATATGGAAAGATATATGTTGACATAAAGTTTAAAACCTTCAAAGCAAGATATGCTTGACTGTCATCATACCAGACTCAGTGCTGGTCTGTAAGAGGGAAAATTGGTTTTTTCCACATATCAACCACCAGACACCTCATTAAAGGAGGTTAGTAACCCTTCTTACAGACCAGTGCTCCTCAGAGTGTAGTACCTGGACCAGCAGTAGCAGCATCCCCGGGGATCTTGTTATACACAAATCCCCAGGCCCCACCGAGATCTAATGACTCAGAAACTCTGGAAGTGTGGCCCGGCAATTTGTTCTAACAAGCCTTCCAGATGATTCTGACACATTTCATTGTGAACCGGTATAAAAGAATAGACCATTTGTAACTGAAATTAGATTTGAATTTTAAAGAACTATTTGAATTTCAAAAGTCTTATAGCTTCTCCCAGGGACCAAATGCAGTGAACATTTTCTGATGTTAACACCTTTATTCAAGGCATTAAGACAGAAATAAACCTTGAGCTTTAGTATTTAGGCCAAAACAAACAAACAAAAGTAAAGTTTGCTAATTGCTCTTTATTGCGATAGAAATTAGCTAGCATCTGCTTTTAGTCAGTAACATATAGTAATGTGGTGCTTCCTGAGGACACACTGGATCTCATTCATCTCTGGCCTTCAGAAAAGGTGATCAAGGAAGGAGCTTTACCATTGGGGAAGAAGGCAAGATACATTATTTATTCTAACTCAAAAGAGTTTAGTCCTGGGAAACTTTCCCATCCAGCCAGGTTAAGATGAAGCCACCAAGTCATTCGTAAGCACAATCTTTTCTTAAAAAGAAGTATTTATCCTCCTGAAGGAGAGTTAATGATTTCTTCAGTACTTAGTAGAGTGTTCTAAGTATTACAGGTTTCAAAGGTTTGTGGTTGTTGACAAATTTCCTTCAGTGGTTTAGAGTGTTTCACTTTAAAATGTAAATATGTTAATGTACATATTTTTTTTTCTTGCTTATAGTCCAAACTGGGTTATTTGACCCTGATCTTGTGCACAGCCCACACCCTGGCGTACGGGGGAAAGAGATTCCTCAGTCCTTCAATTCTCAGGTGGTATCTTCCTTCAGCCTACGTGATAGCGCTCATCATTCCTTGCACTGTGTTGGTGATCAAGTTTATCCTCATCCTGCCATGCATAGACAGGACCCTTACAAGGATCCGCCAGGGTTGGGAAAGGAACTCGAAATTCTCAAAATCAGCATTGAATGGAAAAACAGATATTTAAAGCAAAGTTCAATTCACTCACACTTCTAAACTATGTAGTATGCATTGTATGTTTAGAGAAGAATAATGGGTACAATTGAGGAAGCATTTTTCTCCCACCATGGCCTGAAGTTTGTGAACAGAGAAGGAAATGTTGCCTGACTTTGAGAAATTGACACCATTTTATCTTCAGTTAGCGATGAATCAGAGCAGGTCCCTGCCTCTCCTTTTCCTGGAGGCAGCAGGGGTGAGATCACAATTAGCTTTGTGGTTTCACCCTAGGAAGCTTCTCTGTTGTGGGCAACATGCATGACATAATGTCTTGCAAAATCTGGGGGAAGTACATGCAATTTCCCTCTCTGGTTCAAGGCCTGAGTGGAGTGAAAGAGAAAACACGAAGATGGTGGCCACTGATAAAGGCTTTATTAGGTATGTCTGAAGAAGAGAACCAAATGAAGTAAAAGGAATGAGGTTTTTTTAAATTGTTTCTTGGAAGTGAAGGTGATCATAAATATTGGAACAGTGAATTCTGTGGTTAAATGTGCTCTTTGATTTTGCCTTTACCAATATGGATGTGTACTGTGGGGAAATATTTTATAACACAACAAAAATACAATTGATTGGAAGTAACCATGGGTTGGATACATGCAAATCTATGCAGTTGTCACAAGATCCTTCCTCTATAAGAAATAGGTGTAGGAAAGATTGAGTTAAAATTGAGGGATATCCACTTGGATTTTCTCAATGTACAATAAGCAAGGAAGGGTTGACAAAAGCCCTTGCACAAAAAGTTCAAATAAACCAGAATTTTAGATAGCAAGCTAAATAAATTGTGTCAAGTTGCACTATATTAGGTTTGGTATTATTTAGATATTGTGGTATGCTTTGCAAAGAATATATTCCAAATATTGTTCAACATTAATCACTATGAAATGAATTTCTAGTATAAAAAAGTAGCTTCCAAAATTTGTCATAGTTTATTATAATTTTAAGTAGTGAAATTAAATGAATAATGAAAGTGTTAGTTTGACAGATGCACAGATGCACAGCTGAGAGAGAATTACAGAAAGTCTTAAGGCAGAGAGGTGTGAGCAGTAGTTGTTCATATGAGACTTGGTTCTTTCTTAAATCCTTGCTGGAGTGCAGGATGGTTCTCTCTGATTTCTGTGCTGGTAGTACCATTTCCAGGATGATCTTCAGTAGGATTAGTCTTCCTGGCTCATGCCTGGAGCTGAAGGGAGCCTTATGCACCATCTTCCCACATACCAAAATAACCAAAAGCTTTGGCTTTTACATTTCTCTGCTTGCTCTACAATGGCCATTTATTTTTCTCTTTTTTTACTTTTATTATCATATAGTCTACATGACATTATACAAAATGATTAAAATATATTAAAACATCACCCACAATCCAGGGTATTTTTTCTATAAAACTTTTTGAAAATAGTTCTGTCTATACTGTATATTCAATTTTACATCCTTCCTTTTTCATTTACTATATCAGCAGCTTTCTTCTCTTATTTACATGGTATATGTTTTAATTAGTGGCTGCATAATATTACATCAAATGGGCATTTATTTAACCACAGCCCTAATTAAACATGCAGGTTCTATCCATTTTTTACTAAACCAAATAACATTTCAGAGAATAACTTAGCACTTACAACTTTTTTCCTTATTTTAAATCATTTCCTCAGAATACTTGCCAAGAACTGGGATTACAAAATTAAATAACTATTAATAGTATTTGATATATATTGCAAAATTATTTCTAAAGTGACCTTATCAATATCATTGGCATTGGATAAGGATATTGGTTTCATCATACCCTTATACATTTTTTTTATTTCAACTTGTGTTCACTGAAAAGATACACAGAATGTATGCTCCACTAATTTATCCTTGATTCACCTAATCAAGGATACTAAAAAGCTGGAAGACTTTAGGCAGAGCTGTGGTGTGTGGTGCTGACCCCAGAGTATCAGTGGGAAGGAAAACATCACTACCCATCCACTCTACTTTATGCAACACAGCCAGGTGTTCTAGGATTGGAGCCTGCTCTTTGGCTACAGGTTGGTTGATTAAAGATTAAATACTGTCCAGGCTGATCTAAGGAAAGCCTTTGGGGTTAACCATGCTCCCTTTTGGTAAAAGAGTAATATGTTTTTACTGGGTCATAGTTCATCACTAAAAATAGAAAATGCCACACCTAGGTAAAAAAGCTTCCCTAGAGTTAAAAGGACTCTACTTTTATAAACTAGTAAAAATGGTCTTCCTGAGTACTTAATAAAAGCCATCCATGAAGCCAGGAGTTAAAGAGCGCTCCTGGTGGTTTTGGTGTAACAGTGCATTGCCAGGCCCAACCCTCAGCCTCAACCACAAGGGCTCCAAGCCCCACCAGCTGACCAGAGAAGACAATTTCCTCCTTTCATCCCTCCTAACATCCCTTCCTCCCCAAACCATCAAGCCAGTTTGACCACCTAACACAGCTGACTCCTCCAGTTTACTTCAGGTGGAAAGAATGAGTTAGGAACAGATGGAAATAGGCATGTTGGGTAAACTGTATTCCTTTTAATGGGTCCAAACTTCTACATAAAAAAGTTAGACTAAATGTTTTCACTGTTGGTGTGTTTCCTGTATTCTAGGAAAATTTTTATTAAGCTCATAGACCTTTTATTTTTGTATGTTTTCCCCATGTTAAGGGATGACTGCCTTTGTAAATGTGTACTCATTAAACATTATTTTAAAAATATTTTCTAGTTTTGTTTAATTCTGGTTTTGACTCATCACCATTCCAAAGAAAGTGATTGAAAGGTTTTTAATCACGGTAGTTCCAACATCTGGAACTGAAAATACCTCTATTCAGGGATAAGAAAAAGGAGAGGCCAGACGTGGGTTTAAAAGCACATCAACAGCACATTAAAAGCACATATAAGCACAGCTTCATGCAATATATGCTTGAGCTCAGCGGAGTGGTGCATTCCAACATGCTGCATGTCTCAGTTCTACCTTCAGAGAGGGGAGATCATCAGCTGGCCAAACAAGGGTAAGAGTATCCTATCCCACACCGGACTTTTGTGAGAAGTACAGAAAAGGCTTTCCTTCCTCCTGGATGGATGGATGCCCCCCGGACAGGGCTAATGACTTGATGAGTGGACTGACTTCAGGTTGGACTTCAGCCTGTGGGACCAGACATTAAATGCCCTGCACAACTGGACAGCTGCAGCCCTGATGGGTGTTATCATTCTTTCAAAAGCAAAATAAAAACTGATAAATAGAGAGACAGCTATCAACCTGGAGTAAGCTAGAAGCAAATAGAAAAGCCCCTACTCAAAAGCTCCTTCAATTAGAAATTGCGTTCAAGAGCTCTTCATGCGTTTATTGTTCAGGGATCACAGGAGAGCCATGATAGTGATGAAAGTATATAACAAATTTTACCTCTGGGAGCTCAAGAGATTCTGGACCTCCTCCCCAAATCAAGGTGGAATGGCAGTCAAGTTGTTGCACACAGAGCTTGCAGTTTTCATTTTCCATCATCCACACCACCACCTGTCTAACCAACACACACCAAATAAACCACATATGATCCTACTCCATTTTTCTGCAGTGAGTTAGGATTACAACGTAGAAAAACCTTCCACTCTTCTAAAGATTTGTTCAGTAGAATTTAGGGAAAGAGAATAAGTTACTCTTCTATGCCTCACCTTTCCTGAAGCTCAAGGCAAAGCCCTGAACTCTCAGAGAAGAGGATGTGAGAAAAAGACCCAAAGGAGGGAGGAGAAGGATCAAGGGTGAAGGGGACAGGAATGGGGGTTAGAGAAGGGGGAGTGTGGGCGAGCAGGAAAGTGCCCCCCACCCTAGGCCACCCAGGACAAGAGCATTCGGTTCTACGTGTTTCCGGCTACGAGGGAATCTTGGAAGGCTTTTAATGATGTTTATTGCATAATACTATGAGCAAAGCGTATGCTAGACACTTGACATACATTATCTTATTTAATCCTCATAACAGTTCTCTGAGTACTCTTATTATCTCCATTCTTCAGAAGAAGAAACAGCCTTAAAGACATCAAGTGGCTTGCCCAGTAAGAGGCAGAGCTGGGATTTGAACCGAGGCAGTCTCACGCCAGGGCCATTCCCTTTCAACACGATAATATAATAGGGGACACTTATGCCGCCCTCCAAAATGTCCCTCTAAATTCATACATTAGGCTGGATGGACTGAACCACTGGCAAGTCTTTTTTGAAATATTTTTTAAAAAGGAAGCTCATTAGCACTTTAAATATTCCTGATTGCCCATCCTTAACACTCCATGTCTGCTTACTGTTGGTTTTCGTACACCCTTGAAGGTTGCACTGACGTGTGATCTATGATTTCAGCATTGAGTTCAACTCTGTGGTAACTGCCATTTTAATATTCCCACTCCAGTCCAGCCACAAGCTTTCCTAAGCAACAAAGGAAGCTTTGTTCAGGTGGAGGTAGGCGAAACCCCCTGACTGGAGGCTCCAAGGAGTAGCCAAGGAGACTACAGCTCTTCTCCAGGAGCTGAAAGGCAAATGTTTTCATTTCTCTCTGGTTTCGCCTTAGTGCCTTGCGTACTGAGTGAACTTATTTGTTCTTGACATCCAGTGACTCAGACAGGAAATCTCATTAAGACTTTTCATTTAGCATTTTAATACTAGTCGAGAAACCTTCGTGTTAAAAAGAGAGAGAGAGCGATTCAGTCTCATTAACTACAGTGGCCAGGTTCTCAGTTTTGTAAATATGAAGGGCTGTTGGGATGGAACTCACAGGATATCAGAAACTATCAGAATGGGATCAACTAGCATTACACTTTCCCCTTTGATTTTTAAAGAGTCAACAGGTTTTTAAGGAACACAACCAGTGTATTATTTTCATTTTTACTACTCCTTTCTTTCATAGGAAGAGAAGAATAAGAATGACAGAACTATTTTTCAAATTTCTCTAAGGCAGAGCAGTAGAATCTGTTAAAATGGAAGCGATCTGCCACCAAACTCAGGATTATTTACAATCTCAACAGCTAGCCAGTCACACAGGCTTCACTCTTCTCATGAGAAGAGGATTGACTACCACCAACCAATCTCTTCTGTTTTTAGGCACTCTGGGCAATTAGAAAAATCTCTCTTACAGCTAACGAAAATTTTCCTAGTTGTACTTCCACCCATTGGTCTCAGTGCCTCTCTAACAATGGGAGGTAGAGGCCAGTTTGTTTTAATTTTTCTGAATTCATCACTGATCATTGTGTGTGTGTGTGTCTGTATGTGTGTGTAAAACACAAAATCACCACACTTAAATATTGTGGCAACATCAAATTGCTATAAAAGTCTAAACTTTGAAGCTCAGTTTCTGAATTTATCAGACTGGTAACAAACAGTTCACAAACCAGCGCCATCTGCTGACCAGAATTTGAGCAGCACTCAAAGGTAGGCCTCACAACCCGGCCTGGCCTGGGTTCCTCCAGAAGCCCACCCTGAGGCAAGGCCTCTAAAGCAAATAGTTTATTCTGGAAATGAACTCATTAAGTACTGGGAATGCAGGAGGAAAGTAGACAGAGCAGGGAAGGGATAAAGTGTGGGTTTTCAAGCCAGTTACCACTGTGCGCTCAACTCCACTGGGAAGCTCTGGGAGAAAGTGTCAAATATACCTCAGAGTCATCCCTTCAAGGGGAAAGGAAGATGGGGGTTTTTATGCACCAAATCCCTGTTTTTTATTGAATGAGAGAAGTTTCTAGGGCATTAACTTTCCAACTCCTCTGACTTTTCCTGTATGCTTGCTGCATATGCCACTGTGGCCAGGAGAAAAAGCCTGCTGCAAAGTGTTACAGGTGTTCACACAGCAGCTTTCAGCCTGGAGAGATGAATACCAAGAGTTTGAGGGCGGGACACCAACAACTGCTGCACAATCCAGTAGAAAACTGAGCAAAGGGTATGAACCCAGAGTTCACAGCGGAAAAAAGACTCTTCAACATATGAAAAGATATTCAACTTCATTCACAAAGAGATGCAAGAAAACTGAAACTGCACTGAGATGCCATTTCTCACCTAACAGATGGGCAGAAATCCAAACTGTGAGCACACACTCGGTGGGGGAGGCTGTGGAAACACGCATTCCCACACACTGCTCTTGGATGTGCAGACTGGGACCACCCCTATGGAGGGCAATTGGGCAATATCTTCCAAAATTAAAAATGCATAAAGTTTTACCCAGGAGCCCCACTCCTGAGGATTTACCCTATAGATATGCCTTCAAGCATTTGAGATGAAAAATAGGCATTGCTATCCATTTTTCTTATTTTTTGTGAATGACAACATTGTGAAAACAGAATGTGGGCAAGAACTCAAGCATTCATCTTTGGGACTGGTTAAGTAAACTATGATGCTTTCATAGAATGGAATTCTATGCAGCTCTTTGAAACAAATGAAGCACCTTCTTTAAACATATAAAGATCTCCAAAATATATTAAGTAAAAAAATCAAGGTGCAAAATAACATGTATAGTTTGATGCCTTTTGTATACGTGTATTTCCTTATAATTTCCTAAAGAAACACTGGAAGGATTCAAAAGAAAGTAATAAAAACTCATACATAAATAGGATGTGGAACAGAGGGATAGAAACAGGAACAGAAGCACTGTATATCTTTTAAATCATTTTGATTTTTTTAATTATATGAATAGTTTGCCTAATTTTTAAAATAAATTTAATTTAAAAAGTAATTGGTTGCACATCCCTGCTAAGTCTTCTCTTCTTAAGATTAAAAGTCTCCAGCTCATTCAGTCTTTCCTCTTATATAATAATTTCCTAATCTTTCATCACCTTGTTTCCTCTTCTTGGATCTCCTATAAACATGTCAATGTTGCTTTTAAAACGTAGTTCTCTGAACCAAAAAGATGAGGTGTAGCGAGGTTAGAGTACAATATGATTGCTGCTTACCTTGTTTTGGATGATGTGTCTCTATTAATATAGTTAAGCTTTTATTAGGTTTTTTTTTTTGATAGTCACATAATATCAGATAGAATCACATAATGTACCCAAGTTCTTCTCACATACAATGTTAAGTCCAGGCTCTCCACAACCTGCCCCACTAGTGCATCCCTGCCCTCTTCCACCACCAATATCACCCACCCAACACTGATATTTTTAAACTTAAATGTAAAGCAAAAACAAATAAGCACTCTGTAGTATCTTTGAAATAATTCTATAAATCTAAAACTGTTCTAAAATGAAAGGCTTACATTTTAAAAACAAACAATCTACCCTATCCTTATTAAATTTTATCTTGTAGAAAGTAACCCACCCTTCCAGCCTGGAAGATTGTTTTAAATATTAATTGCATTTTCCAATATATGTGCTGTCCACATATTTCCTAAATATAGCTTCCATGTTTTTATTTTAGTTTTTGATAACAAATATAGAAACATTTTATTCATAACCTCCAACTTCAACTAAAATATTTCATGGACTAGATGGGACCTGGAGATTATCTAATCTAATAAACTCATTTCACAGAAACTGAAGCCCAAGGGGGTGAAGTAATTTCCACAAGGTCACACAGCTACATTGTAACAAAGGAGAATTAGACCACAGATGACCTAAATCCCAGGCTAAGCATTTTTCCTGTCCTTTTGGAAGCAGGTGATTCACTTGAAAACAAATTGGTTATAGATCAAAATCAAAGGGTCAAAAGGACAGACTGATCAGAAACAGAAACAGATTTTGGATGTTTAATTCAGTAATAAAGTGATAAAGTACTTTACCATTAAAAAAAGACAAGACTAAAATAACAGCCTTATCTAACGGTGCATTTAGATTGCATATGATTATTAGAACGATAAGTGATATTTTTACCTCCTTTCACATTCTCTAAAATAATATTTAAATTCTTGGTAGACATTTTAGGAAGATCCAACAGAACGTTATCCATTATTTAATCTCTGTTGGAATTTTTCTCCCATATGAAGAAGACTTTGTCAAACTGCTTTAATTTAAAAGAAATTTACAGTAAAAATGGTTTCACTGGCTAAATATATCAAGTGGGCATCAATGGCAGCCATGGAGATAACCTACTCACATGTCCCTTCAAGAGAGCTGCTTCAAAGGAGCATAGTTGATTGACAGCCTCCAGCTGCCACACTTTGGAACGCACCCCCTCATTCACTCGATCCATGATCTATGATGCCCCTGGGCTGCTCACAGCCAATGACGGTGCATGACAGAGGTACTAGAACCAAGCCATTACTGCCTCATGCAAGATTCCTTTAATGGGCAACTTTTGCTTGGGTATTTCCCATTGGCCCAGTCAAGAGTTTTTCACAGCTGCACTGCAATCTGCATCTCTTCCTACCCAATCTTGCCCTCACTTTTGTCTCTCACAGGGGTAAGACTTGCACTGCAGTATGAAGCCTCCCTCCCCCTTTATCCTTCAAGACACTTCTTCCAATAAGTCTCTCATCCTATCTTGGGATCTACTTCCTGGAGGACCTAACTGACAAAGCATCATTGGCAGAAAAGTTGCAAAATAAATTATTTTTATTATAATATATCTTAATAATCATAACATTTACTGCATCTTTCACCCAAATATACCCTTCAAAAATTAGTTTTACTAACTACCGCATGTTAAAATAAGGTAGGCATAAATGAGTGAAAATGCGTGTCCCAGAGTGTGTTAGGAAAGTACTAATTCGGGTTAGCACCCACTTTCCCAAGCTCCAATCCCCTACCTATAAAAGAGAAGATAACATGTGTTTCTAAAGGTCTAAAGATATAAAATATCCTTAACAAATACATACACAAAAGAAAAGGTGTGTTTCTATTTCACCGAAAATTATGAAGCTGGTGGTCTCAGAGAGGGGCTAAATGTGGCGAGGGGATGTGTGAAGGTAAGAGGCTTTGGCAACGAAAATTGAAAATGGCCAAACTTGAGAGAAAGCTATGGATTTAACCCCTCCTCCACCTGGATACTGAGGCAGACAGAGGAATGAGGGTTGTGGAACGAAGCATCTCAAATGCTGTGAAATGCCTTATTAAGTTTTAGTAAAACACAAAGGTTTTAGTGAGAATCTTCAACGTAGTAAAGTGCTCTAAGAAACATCTCTAAGGTCACCCAAAGCAAAGTGCCTAAATTGAGCCAACGCTTAACAGCAGTATCGTGTAGCCAGAGGAGCCAGCACAAAGATGTCCATCATCATGGGCACAGGATCAGACCTCCCCTCCATCTTCTAGCCCCAAACAATCCCTGGATTCTGCTTTGATAAAACAGTGAGGGAGAATAAGCCACACAGAGTTACTTAAATTGAATCTGCTATTGGCTATGTGAGTGGTAGCTCCACAAAGAGTTATTCTGATTTGGAGAATTAAAGAATTGTAGTATTCTTCATATGCAGGAGTTATGCAGCAAAAGTTATGGAACAAATGACACATTTAAAACTGTAATTCAAGAAAAGTTTCCTGAATTTAAAAAGTCCTAGATCTACATACCAAAAAGAAATGATGCAAACTGGTCAACCCTGGACACACCTTAGTAAAATTATTGAACTTTAAAGAAAAGGAAAAAATCCTTTTGGCACTTAGGAAAAATCAAAATCAGATTAGTATCAATTTTCTAAATGGCAACATTTTATGGTAGAAAACACCGGAGCAACATTTTTACAATACTCAATGAAAGAAAATGTGAGCTAAGGATGTCACTTCAAGCTGATAAACCAAATCATAGTAATTTAATTGTATTTAGGAGTATAAGATTAAAATTAAGATGAAATTATTCAATTATTTGGTGGGGAAGAGAAGAGGAAGCACTAGCTATTTTAAGTATTGATTCTCATAGAAAATCAACAGATAATATCCAAAGAAAGGGAAGACTAAGGGCATTAAAGTGACAATTAGAATAAAAATGAAAAATATTCCTAGTTATCACTAGATATTAAGACATATTTCAAAGCCACTATAATTAAAACAGTGTGGTATAGACAGACAAATAGAACAGAAAAGAAACTGTATGAATAGACTCAACTGTGTATGGAAACCTAGTTTTTGATAAAAGTGGCATCTCCAATCACTGAGGAAAAAGGTGAACTATAATAAATTGTGTTAGGACAACTAGACATAAATTTGGGGAAAAAAAAACCCTCAAAATCACGTCAGTACTTCACACCAGGACAAATTCCAAATAAAGCAAAGTTTAAATGTAAAAACTAAAAACATAACTAAAAGAAAACATAGGAAAACTGCCTTATAACCTGAGCTGAGGAAAAGCTTACTAATTCAAAATCCAGAAGCTATGAGACAACTTATTGATAAATCTAATTATGTTAAATTTTCCTTAAAATATTGGCATGACACAAAAACAACATGAGCAAAGTAAAAAAGGCAAATGGTAAACTGAGAAAATATATTTGCGCTTAAATGGCTAATATTCTTAATACATTAAGAATTCCTAAAAATTGAGAAGAAAGACACTAACAACCTGATAGAAAAGTGTCAAAATATATGAGCAGACACTCACAGAAGAAGAAATGAAAATGGCCCCTAGATGTATGAAAAGATACTTAAACTCACTCTTACTCAGGGAAATGCAAGTGAAAACTACAATGAGATACAGCTTCTCCTGGATCAGGTTGGCAAATATCCAAAAGTCTAATGACATAGTCTATTGGCAAGGCTATAGGAAACAGTGATGAGAATACAAAATGGTACAACTCCTAGGCAAAAGAATTTGAAAATATCTTAAAAAAAATTACTAGCAATCTATCTAGCAACCTCACTTCTAGGAATTTACCTCCCAAATATACTGGTAAAAACACACAATGACTTATATGAAAAGTATTTTTCCAATGGCAAGATACAGAACAGTATACATAGTATGATAACATTTGGATAAGAAAAGAGATTATTAATATATACACAATTTTGTTATATTTGCAAAAAGAAAAACTAATAAAAATGGTTATCACTAGATCAGTGGTTCTCAAACTTTTTGTTGTTGTTAGATCCCTCAAATCGATTCCAACTCCTGATGACCCTGTATGCAGCAAAGTGGAACCCTGCCTGGTCTTGTTGCGCCATTCTCTCACCTTGCAGGGCTATGTCAGACAATGCTCCACTGATATTCATAGGGTTTTCATGGCCAATTTTTTTCAGAAGTGGGTGGCCAGATCCTTCTTCCTAGTGTGTCTAGTCTAGAACTTCCGCTGAAATCTGTCCACCATAGGTGACCCTACTGATATTTGAAATACTGGTGGCATAGCTTTCAGCAACATAGCAACACTCAGTCACCACAGTATGACAACCAACAGATGGTTGGTGTGGTTCCCTGACTGGGAAATGAACCCCAGGCCGCAGACGTGACAGTCCCAAATCTTAACCACTAGATCACCAGCACTGGCTTTCAAACTTTAGTGTACGTAAAAATCACCTTCAGAGCCTGACTCTCAAAGTTTCTGACTTAGTTCTGAGATGGACCCAAGAATTTGCATTTCTAACAAGTACTCAAGTGATGCTCAAGCAGCTGTTCTTGAAACCACATTTTGCCCTCAAACTTAAACCAAGTGGAAACAATTGAACCTATCAATATATCAAATTAATGACATTATAACACAGAGAATAGATTTATTTCAAGTGACTTTTGAGTATTTTGAGTGTACATCTTAAGTGGAATGAGTTCTGATTACAAACAGAGCTCCAAATAAATCTTAAACTTAATTCACTATCTATTAATAATATTAGTATTGTTAATTTGAAACTAGTTTGTACACATACAAATACAAATATACATTTATGCATAAACATAAATAACAGTGTCAATGTTGTTAAGAACCAAAATTATTGGTGTAAGAGAAAGGAATTTAAAGTTAAAGAAATTAAAGGAAAATTCTACAATGGTAAATATAAACTGATATTGAATATCAGTATTATTTCATGATTTTTTGTTTTTCCTTAAAAAATATGTATTCCTTAGGGCCGGCCTGGTGGCATAGTGGTTAAGTTCAGTGTGTTCCTCTTTGGCAGCCCAGGTTCATGGATTTGGATCCCAGGTGCGGACCTACACCACTCATCAAGCCATGCTGCAGTGGTGACCCATATAGAAAAAAATGGAGGAAAGACTGGCATGGGTGTTAACTCAGAGTTAATCTTCTTTGAGCAAAAAGAGGAAGACTGGCAATAGATGTTAGCTCAGGGCCAATCTTCCTCACCAAAAAAAGAGAGAGAAAAACATGTATTCCTCAGCTTTATAACTGCAAAGATCTAGAGGAGAATGACCACCCAAAAAAAAAGAGTGCCCCTAGTGCCACATTTTGGTCTCTAAGTAGCATTTCCCACTAAAAGGAACCAGACGTCTATGGTAGAATTCTGATTCCAAATTTGGGGAAGAAAATGCATTAAATGGGTTTGTGACAATTTATGCCAGAAAGCAAGGAGGCAACCAAAGACTAATGGGACATGTCAGAAGCAAATATAAAGAAACAGGAGCAAATACAAGGGAAGAATACCATTGGCAAAATATGAAAATAATGAAAAAAATAGTGACTGCAATTAATTAATTAGAATTCATGAGTTCATTCCATTACAAAAAAAAAAAAAAACCCCAAAACGCACACACAAATGAAAATATAGTAGGTTATCACTGTATTTAGAACATCTCCTTACTTGGAAAACTGGCAGTAGAAAGAAAAGAATTAAGCATTTATCCTGCCTTCTCTGTCCTACAAAGTAACTAAATAGCCCTAATTGATGATGGAAAGTCCTTCTTCACAGAAAAAATCCAGCAAATAAAAGTAAAAAGAAAGAGAAAATTAGAAAATCACCATTCTGTTTAATGATATGATTCGGGCGGCTTTCATCAGTAGATGAAATTGCTAGATGAAAAGTTGATGGGTAACTGTATCATGTTAGCATCACAAAAGCGTGATGACTAGACACTAACACCATGTGCTTTCTGTGAAGCACCCAGAACCGCGAATGTTTACCAGTAGAGTTGAACACGAATCTCATCAACTTCGAGTGCTAACTCCAGTTAACAGGAAATACAAGGGATGGAGTACCTAACTGAAAGTCAACAACAGGAAGGATATAGACAAATCCAGAATGTGGAACATTGTACAGGATAAGTAACCCAATTTTTTCAATAAATCAACAACAAGGAGGATATGGAACTACTGTAGATTAAGAGATTTAACCAAATGCAGAGTGTGGACCTCAGGTGAACAAATCAAATATAGAAAGATACTTTTGAAACTTTGGAGAATTATAAATATTGAATGTATTAGACTATACCAAGAAATTGTTAATTTTGTTAGAGATGATAATGGTTTCATAATTTTTTCAAGTCCATTTTTTAGCACAGCATACTAATACATGTTGGGGTAAAATAACATGATGTTTGGGATTTGTTTTAAAAGATTTGAGCAAAAAAGGAATGGATGAAACAAGTGAAGTAAAGCATTGATAATTATTGAATCTAGCATATGAGTATTCATTATACCATCCTCTTTATTTTTATGTACATTTAAAATTTCAAAATATATTTTAAAAAGTGGAATTGGGCCATAGAACTCTGCTAATTTTTTTAAGTATTTCATGTTACTTTTACAGAAGTACAATGGAAGGATCTAGATTACTCATAATTACTGCTTTCTAATCATTTACAAATTTAATCTAAACCCCAGTGTAATAGAAAGTGTCCTAGAATACAAGTCCAGAAGGAAACCCAGGGCCAGGACTTGGCACTGATTTTTTGAATTTTGACAAGTTATTTCATCTTTACAGATCTCGTGATCTGTTAGTTAAAAAACTAGACCAGATGACTTTATGTCTTATCTTTACCTCCAGTCACTAAAAAGTAATATAATCGTACCTTTTCTGATGAGCAGAGGGCACAGAATTGAGTAACAAAAAAGGCATGAAGAAACAGCTTAGCTAGAAGAACTTCCTTGAGTTCCCAAATGTGAAATAGGTGGGTTAGATAAGATTGTCTCTAAGATGTCTCCTGGTTCTAAAACTCTGTGAAATGTGGTAGCTCTTGTCATAGTCCAGACAAACAACTGAGTGTTTTATATCCAATTCTAGTGGCTGATGTTAGCACTCAGCTCAGTAAGGCTGTTGTTTCTGTGCTCTAGATAGATAGCATAGTCATTCATCATTAGGATGGAGAAACACAGACTGACCAGTTGTTTTCCCACTTGCTTATCCCTGGATCATAATCCATGGCCTGTATTAAAGAAGGAGCCTATTAATGATGGCGATGGAGCAAGTTTGTTTTTTTCTTTTTTGTGTGAGGAAGACCAGCCCTGAGCTAACATCCGTTGCCCATCCTCCTCTTTTTGCTGAGGAAGACTGGCCCTGGGCTAACATCCGTGCCCATTTTCCTCTTCTTTATATGGGACGCCGCCACGGCATGGCTGACAAGCAAGTGCGTCGACAGGCGCCTGGGATCCGAACCTGCGAACCCAGGGCTGCCAAAGGGCAAACTAAATCTCTGCGCCACCAGGCCATCCCCAGAGCAAGTTTTTTTTAGTGTTGTACTGCAAAACCTCAAGAGACACTTAGTGCTGTAACCCCAAATGAGCGACCTTTAACACAGGCTCTCAAGGGACAAAAAGTTATGATTAAGACAACAATTGACACTGAGCTGGGGAGTGTAGTGTCAGCACTCTAAAGGGAAGATCATGATTTAAAATAATCTTGGTAAATGATAGGTATCTTAAAATATTACATTTGAGGAGTTGTCACAGTAGGCGGAAGGGGTGAGGGGAAGCTGTTGGCCATAACTAGGACCAACGAGTGAAAGTTATAGGGAAACGTCTTTCACTGAACCCTGAGGATGACAGTGTTCTACACAGGGCCACCGCTGTCTGAAGATGGAATGCATCCTCTAGAGAGAGTGAGCTCATTGTCACTGGAGGTTGTTTCGCCAGAGGTTAGTAGGCATTTTAAAAAGGGATTTCAAGCATCAGACATGGCATAATTGATAAAATTTGTAAATTATAAAATAGTGGAGGTGGGGCTCACAGGAGACACTCCATCCATTTTTTAAAGTATGTCATGGTACTGCAGCCAAACTGCAGTGAAGGGATCTACATTACTAGTAGTTACTGCTTTTTACTCATTTGAGAAAATTCCAACTCCCAATTAATGAAATTTATAATTGGAAATTCAAATTTGTCTATTCGATATATGAAATGAGGAAAGTGGTTATAAATATTTGTTCAATGAATGAATACTTAAGAACTCATTATGTGAAATTTAGGAAGTAAAATACAATTAATTCATTCATTCAACAAATAGTTTTAGAAAGTCAACTAAGTGCCAGGAATTGATAAATTCCCTTTTTTCATAGAGCTTTTTATCCTAGCAGGAGGAGATAGTTAATAAACAATTTTTAAAAATATGTCAGATGATCATTATGTTGTACACCCGAAACTAATATAATGTTATAGGTCAATTATACCTCAATAAAAAAAAATATGTCAGGTGGTAAGTTCTGTGAAGAAAAGTAAACCAGATTAAGTGAACAGGGTGGGAGGCTACTATTTTAGATAGGGCTCTAGGAAAGCATGTTTCATAAGGTAACACTCGAGCAGAGGCCTGAAAGAATTGAGGGAGTGAACCATGAGGATATCTGAGGGGAAGGTCCAGGAAGATGGAAGAGCAAGCACAAAGACCCCAAGGCAGGAGAGTGTTTGCTGCTCAAGGAAGAACAAGGAGGTAAGTGTGGCAGGAGTAGAATGAACCTGAAGGAGAACAGATGGATACAGTTCAGACAGGTAACAAGGCCATTCTGTGAGCCCAGTAGACCAGGGCAAGGGCTTGGGTTTCTTAATGAGAGGGAAGACATTATAAGGTTTTAAATGGAGGAGTGACATCTTTAAAAAAGATCGCTGACTTTGCTGAGTGTAGATTAGACTGTGAAGGGGCAAGGGAAGAAAGAAGGAGGAAATTGGAAGACAATAATCCAGGAATGAAATTATGGCAGTTTGGACTGGAGTGGTAGCAGTGAATACGGTGAGACATGGTCAGGCTTGGGAGCAACAGGTTTGGAGGGAGGACGTTTCACTTTGGACATGTCAAATGTGAAATGCCTATTAGACCTACAGGTGGGAATGTCAGATATGCAGGTGAATATACATGTCTGAGAACTAAACTGGAGATGTAAACTAAGGAGCCTTCAGCATACAGATCTGTCTTTAAAGCCATGGAATTGAATGAGTCACCTGAGACATGAGTGCAGATAGAGAAGAAATTAGGTCTAATAACTGAGATACGGTGCATCCTAACCTTGGGGGGGAATGGGGCGAGAAGATGGGGGAGATCCAACAAAAGAGATTGAGGTAGGACCTGGAGGCCACATGAAGAGAGTAGAGACCTGGAGGCCACAAGTAGAAAGTGTGTCAAGCAGGAGGGAATGATCACTCTGTTGAGGGCTTCTGATATGCCCGATATGATAAAGGCTGAAAACTGGCCATTGGATTTGACAACATGGAAATCATTGGTGTCTCTCTTTTTTTAAAAATTTTTTTATTGCGGTACATTGGTTTATAATATTGTATAAATTTCAGGTGTACATCATTATACTTCTATTTCTGCATAGATTACATCATGTGCCCCACCCAAATGCTAATTACAATGCATCACCACACACATGTACCTAATCATCCCCTTCGCCCTCCTCCCTCTCCCCTTCCTAACTCTACCTCTGAGAAATTTTGCACACAGCATGTGCTTAATAAATATTTGTTGAATAAATGAATCTATGTAGATATATACCACAATTCTGAAGTTTCTATAGAATCAATAGTTGAGCTACTTAAAAATACAGAACAAGGGGCCGCCCGGTGGCGCAGCGGTTTAGTCCGCGCTTGGCAGCCCGGGGTTCGCGAGTTCGGATCCCGGGCGCCCGGCGACACACTGCCTGTCAGCCATGCCGTGGCAGCGTCCCATATAAAGTGGAGGAAGATGGGCACAGATGTTAGCCCAGGGCCAGTCTTCCTCAGCAAAAAAAGAGGAGGATTAGCAACGGATGTTAGCTCAGGGCTGGTCTTCCTCACAAAAAAAAAAAAAAAAAAATACAGAACAAAATAGCTATTTCTCTGATTTAGCAAGACAAAGATACAAAGGAAATAAAACCTATACTAACAGCGTTGCCCAAATGCTGGAGATACGCAAGTGAAATTTTTCATGCATGATTTAAAATAATTTTTAATGCTGATTGTTATGTTTATGTAGATAATTTTTTTTGTTAAAGACAAATAAAAGCAAAATTCACTAGACAACCTGCGGGAGGAGGTAGTAATGTACATGACTAACACAGAACATTAGCTTCTACAAGACAACTACAGAAGTGTCTCATCAACCAGAAATCTCAGGGTAGACTTTCCAAATACAGGCTTAGGAATTGGCTTATTTTTTCAGATCGTTCCTGTGGTTTTAATTAAGGTAAAGATCATACCAGCATTTATACTTGATATAAGCTATTGCATTTCCAACTGCTCTCTAGATTTCTAAATAACATGCGCATCAAGGGTAGAAGACATTAAAATGTTCTGGTTACACTATGTCATTTCACTCAGTGAAGAAGTTTAACACCCATCCTAAGAGATGATGGGGGAATGAGTACAAAATACTAGATCTGAAAACCTGTGATGATTTTTCTAAAATATCTTCACATGACTAAATATATTAAGTACTTTGAAAATAGGATTTATATTTAGGCAGTATCTATCAATTAACAAGTATCTGAAAACACACTATATAGGGACTATAAACAAATCATCAACTTATAGCTTCCTGATTCACAACTAACAAATCATACACTTCACATTAGTGTAAATAATTTGAATTTAATATTTTCTGAGCATCTTAGGCAAGAAATGAAAACAAAAATGCATAACACCTTTCCTCTCCATGAATTTTATAAGCTAGTGATTATTTTCTACCTTACTCCAAGGTAAGACCAGGTTGGCTGAAATTGCTGATTAAGGTGAAGGGAAGTTAAGCACTTATGCAGCGAGTCAGCTTTGGGGGTTAGGAAAGATCTTTCATGATGGCCCTGGAGAGAGGAAATGAGAGCAGCAAAAGGTGTGGTGATCTACAGAGTAAATAAAAGGAAGGGGAAATGCAATGCATAAGGGATAATTGAGCTAATTTGAATATGGACTGGGTATTATAATATTCATAATTATTAGGAAATTTATGTTAATTTTGCTACATGTGACAATGGAATTGTGGTTATGTAGGAGAATATACATTTTGTTTAGAAATGTAAGATGACATATTTAGTGGCGAAATATGTTATTTATTTAAATCACTTCAGAAAAAAAAAGAGAAATGAAGTGAAAGAGTATCAGATACTTTTGCAAATGTTTGATGTGGGTGGCACTTTGACCCATAAAACTGGAGGAACATTTATCTCTGTCTCCCCATGCAATGTGCACCCATCTTCTGAGAACCACATGGCAGATTGGAATTAGAGTTCAGCTAGGAATTAAATATGTTTTTAGGCTCCTATCCACACTGAATGGAATATGTCATATAAACCTATTTTTGTCTCATTTCCATCAGCCTTCTTTATGTTAATACTTACCTTTTACTCCCTCTCCCATCTCTCTTTTTTTTTTTCAATTTTTAACCTTTCTACATTTCTATATTTGAGGTGTAGAGAGAGAGCATAATATAGATACTTTTTAATCTGGTCTATTTTAACTGGAGAATTCAATCCATTTAAATTGATTGTGATTACTGATATATCTGTATTTATTTCAAATATCCTATTTTGTTCTTTTTTGTTCATGTTGCTTTATAATAATTCTTCCTCCCCTTTCTTGCCTTCTCCTGGATTGAGGGACTATTTTTCCTCATTCCATTTTTTCCTTTTCCTGCTTTGAAAGTTATAGTCTATTCCTGTCCTTATAGTAAGTACCCTAGAGACTGCAACATGTATATTTAACTTTGAAAAAGTTTAAAGATAATTAATGTCTTTACTCTCCTCCTGAATAATACAAGGACCAATACAGATTTAACTCAGCCACCTTTCCCTTCTATTGCTTGATTTATTCATGCTGCTCATTTATTTACTGCCTCTCAGCTCCGAGCCAACTCTGCTCTGTGCTGAGACTCTACGGACCGTATTTCCCAGACTTTGTTGCCCACTGACTTGTGTTGTTACTAGGGACACAAAAGGGAGGTGAAAGAAAGGTAGGAGGAGAGGAGAAAGGCATTAGTTCCAGTCTTCCAGTTCTGGTCAACATTGCCCATCAGCAACTTCGTTGGTCCAGCCCTCAGCTTTTTTCAGAACTCCCAACATCAGCCTAGGTAATCTCTCTCGGAGCAACTAGCAGCCTGCAGGGACATTCCCTCTGGAAAGTCCAAGTTGCAGCTCAGTACGAATGGAAAAATTAGTTGAGTTAAAACGCGAGGCAGGTTCCAAATAAATATAATGTTATAGTGACACCTCGTGGATAGTGGCAGTATAGCACCGACCCAAGCGTCAGTGAAATGTAACGTTCGATATACCAGCAAAGATAAGATACTAGGTATACTGGAATTAAAAAAAAAAATACATGTCTTAGTTAAACTAGAAAAATGAATGACAAATAAACGTAGAACAATAGGAAGTATAAATTTGTAAAATAACTTTTGTATTAATTGTGCTGCTCAGCGCTAGATCACCTCTTAAAAAGACCAGATTTCTCCAGTCCAGTTTATGCCATTTTAAATTTCCCAAGTTTAAAGACCTCTTTTTTTAAAATAAATCAATGATCCTCACCTTTTTCTCAGAATTAAATTTTGTTCCTATTCATTATATATTTTTCTAACTGTATTCTGAAGATTTCTACCTTTTTCATTAAAATTTTCAACTTGTCAAAAAGAAAAACTGAACGTTTAGCAACCGATCCTAATAAACTGGTTTTTTGTGTGTGATGATGACATTAGCCCTGATATAATCATAGTTCATCCATGAATTTTCCTAATTTTTCTAAATTTTCCCTTTTTTAAACAACTTTCTGGTTTTGAAAAACCTTTTGTTACTATTTATGATGTGTGTGCCAGTTACTTCAACAGAATTTAATCACTTTCATGTTTTAACATTAAATTAATATGGGAAGAAATTTAGAACACCATATAACATATTAGAAAACAATAGACTTGGTTTGAGAAGACCTAAATTCAGGTCTAGCCTCTCCATTTATTAGTGAGACCGGGGGGAGTTACTTCAGTTTAATTGGCCTCAGTATAATCATCTGTAAAATGGGAATTACAAACACGACTCACAAATTTAAAAATATTAAGTAGGAAAATGTACATAAACCACTTATGTATTGTAAAGTATTATCCTGATACAAGTAGTTGAAATAACATGCTTTATGTTCAGTATTCTTATTCACAAGAGTTTACCAATTTTAGAATTTTGTCTGGAAGAAATTTAAAGTAGCCCATTCCACGCATCTGGCAAACAATCGTCACATAAATACTGAGACTCTATTTTTTGCAAGATACTCTGAGAGACATAAAGGCTGATGAAAATAATACAGAATAAGAAGTTTTCACATATTGAGGTATATGGGGAAGCCATTCTGGTTTAAATCTGATTCGGCCTAAAACTTGTTTTTTCCCTAAGCAAGCTGACTTATGGCCACCAAACACGCATTGTACATCTGCTTCAGACATTTTCGCAAAGCAAAGAATGCACTCTTTAAAGATGGGCATGTAATGTCTCCCTCTCCGACGCCAATACCAGCACTTCTTTGAAGATAAGCTTTTCTTCCCAGAGAACTAAGCTCAAGTTGACCTGCTGTGAATGTGCTAAACTGCGACAAAACATCTCTCTGTGACTTGGGGGGAAAAGATTGTATCCCTGTCATGCTTGACGTATGTTCTTTGTTCTGAAACAGTATATAACCATGCTGTAAACCACACTTCCCTGGAGTGCTTGAGAATGCTTCCAGGCTATTCCTCAGCTTAATAAATATCACTCTTTCTTATCTACAAGTTGGTTGTTGATTATTTGCGTTGACAGGTGAATAATTCCCAGTGACTGCCTTTCAAGTTTTATAATTTTTTTTGAGGATTCATGTACACCTAATAAGCTAAATTACAAAAGGAGATTTAACTAATCCTTAGGTGACATCACAAAGGAAGTATTCAGCTGGGTTTGGGGTAAAACATAGATGAGGAAGGATATTTAATGATGGAAAAAATGGTGTGAACAAAGGAATACTTTGATTTTCCCTATCTTAGCACTGCTATAGTATTTACTGTTAATAAACACTATTATTAACTTTGGCTCCTAACTATATATTCCTTTAACATATAGTTTTGGCTCCTAACTACCTTTTGGCTCCTAACTATTTAATTTAGGAAATCTGCATGTATGTTCACTTAAGCTTGATCAATGATTTTCTTTTTTTTTTTTTTCTGTTCTAGTCTTGCGTTATTACCAATGTCACATTATCTTTTTTTAAGTGAATTGGATAGTGTCTCCTCTTTTTCTATGTTCTGTAATAGTTTGTACAAGATGGGAATAATCTGTTATTTGAAGATTTAGTAGAATATGTTATTTGCTAGCGGCAGAACTTTGCAATATCCATTTTTCTTTTGTGATGATTCCTCTATTCAGATTTTCTACTTCTTCTTGGGGTTATCTTGTTCAAATATATTTCTACAAAAATTATCTGTATTCTAGTTTTTCAAATGTATTAGTAACATAAAATGCTAGTCAGTATAGCTGCAATTATGTTATGCAATAAACCACCCCAAACTTAGCGGCATAAAGCAACATTTAATCAGCTCACACACTTGCAAGACAGTTGGGGACTGGCTAATCTCTGGGCTTGACTGGGCTTGGCTCCACATCTAAGGATGTGTCTCACGTCCTTCTTGGACCAACTGGTTACTCGAGACATGTTCTCCTCATGGCGATGGCAGAAGTGCAAGAGGGATAAGTGGAAACATGTGATGCCTCTTATCCTAGTTTCAGAACTGGCACACTGTCACTTCTGCTCATCAGTCAAAGTCAGACGGCCCAGCCCCCTATCAGGAATGGAGGTGGATCTCTCCACCTTTACCAGCAGAAACTGTGAATTTACATGATAAAGGGCATTGATAAAGGGAGGGATGAAGCACTGAGAACAGTTATGCAATCTACATAGACTGTATTGTGTTAAAATGTATTTTTAAATTTCCTGTCCCTTTTTTTCTCCTGTTCCTCTCTTCTCCTTGATAAATTATACCAAACATTTTTCTACATTATTAGACTTCTTAAAGAACTAGCCTTTGATTTTGTTAATAAACTCAAATTGATGTTTTTGTTTTTTTATCTTTCTTCAATACCTGTTTCTCAAATTCCTTCATTCTACTTTATTTGGGTTTATTAAGTTGTTCTTTTTCCCAGTTTCTTTGCTCATTTATGTTCAATCTTTCTTTTTTAATTACAAACTTTGAAGGATATAAATTTTTAACTGAACACTACTTTGGGTGCCTAACAATGTACTCTTTCATTATCCTCGTTCCAAATTTTTATAGTTTAATTTTTATATGTTATGTTTAACCAAAAAATTATTTAAACACATGTTTTTAAATTTACAGCTATGTATAGAACATTTAAAAACATCTTTTTGTTGTTGATTCTCTTTTAATTCCATTGTGGTCAGTGAACAAGACGTATATGTATGTTTTGGGGTTTTTGGACTTCTATGGACAACTTCCATTTTGGTCTATTGCATAGTCAATTTTCAGAGACATTCTATGTTGAAAAGAATACGCATTCTCTTTTTATTGGGTGTGCAGTGGTATGCGTATATGAGATTCTGCTTGATAATTGTGTCATTATAATCTTCTCTATTCTTATTTTCTGCCTAACTGATCTTTCAGTATCTGAGAGAGATATGTAAAAACTCCCAGGAAGCTGTGTTAGTCCATTTCTCCTTGTACTTCTATCAGTTTTGTTTTATAAAGTCTGAGACTGTGCTGTTCCTGCATAAAGGTTAATGACTGTTATGCATTCTTGGTAAACTGTTGGATTTTTTTTCATATGATATACCATTCTTTGGCCCTTTTATCTTGGGAGATAAGTGAGTATAGAAGCTGGCTTTTACTCAGAGGAGCAAACACTGGTGCTCTTGGGCATCTGTACTGAAAGCTGTGCAGGACAAGGGGGACTAAGAGACGTCAAACAGTTGCCTGGAAAATCAAGTAGAAGAAACCTTTCAAACTACATAGCAAAAACAACAAAGAGATTCAATTCATGAGGGAAAATATGAAAGAATTAGAGGGTAAATTCAAGAGATTTAATATGCAAACAGATGCTCCAGAAATAAAAGAAGAAACAGAAGGAACAGGTTATAATTAAAGAAATAATAGAATTTTTCCCAGAGCTGAAGAAAAGACCTCAAAAATTTCCAGGAAAGACTGATAAAATATATCTATACATATATATACACACACAGACCCATATATACATATATATTTTGTTTGTTTGTTTGTGCCATCAAGTCAATTCCAACTCCTAGTGACCCTATGTATGGCAGAGCAGAATCCAGCCCGGTCTTTTTGCTCCATTCTCTCACTTTCCATAGTTATAACAGACAACACTCCCCTGCTATTCATAGGGTTTCATGGCCAATTTTTTTCAGAAGGGAGTGGCCACGTCCTTCTTCCTAGTCTATCTAGTCTGGAAGCTCCACTGAAACCTGTCCACCATGGGTGACCCTACTGGTATTTGAAATACCGGTGGCACAGCTTTCAGCATCACAGCAACATGCAGCCACCACAGTATGACAACCGACAGATGGGTGGTGTGGTTCCCTTACTGGGAAAGGAACTCGGGCTGTGGTGGTGAGAGTGCCAAATTTTAACCACTAGACCACCACATATATACCTATGTATATGTATACACACACACATACAGCCAAGGTACATTCTAGAAATCCCTAAACTCCAAGGATAAAGTGAAAACCTTACAAACATTCAGACAGAAGAAACAAGCTGCCTATTAATGAGATTGGCAATGAACATCTCATTTGCAACATTCAAGGATAGAATGGCATCCACAGACCAGTGAGAGAAAAGACCTGTAGTCCAACTTCCCCATGCTGGCCATAGATTTCTGGATATGCAAGGATTCAGAAAATATATCTGATTTAAAGGAAGATTCCCAATAATAAATGAACGTGAACAGAGTATTCAAGATAAGGGCCTGTGAAGAAGAGAGGAAAAGAGTAATGAGCAATGAACTTTCCAAAGGAACTGTCTTTAAATTTAAATTAATAATGATACACTGAGGACATGGGAAATAAAGTAATAAGGAACATTGAAATAGAAGAGACATAATGCCAGAGCTATTCTAATAATAGTCGTGAACGAAAAGCACTAAAGGTGCTCAGCAATTCCTAGGAGCAGGTGGTTGGAATAGGAAAGAAGTAAAAGCATTTCAAAGGGGATCCAAGGAGGCTAGTTGAAGAGCAGGGATGACAAATTATTCTAACAATCTTATCTTATTGGAGAAGGGCAGTGAGGAAACTGAACATTCTGGTGGGAGGAATGTTGGGTATCATGTTTTCAAATAATAGAAGAGAAATCGATGTCCAATTTAATTATAAGTGCTGAAAATTGAAAAGTATAGTGAAATTTACAAATAGTTAAGGGGGAAAGAAACAATAAACAATCAAAAACAAATAATCAAGTATTATGGAAGAAATATCAAGAATATTGGTTAGTACATAGTGCTCTTACAAAAACTATCACGAAAAGACACAGATTTGATTGAGACAAAACCTGGCTGCAGGCTTTTTACAAGAAAAAAACAGGAAAAAAGGATAAAGAAAGGCTGAAAATGAAGGGAAGGCCAAAAAGATACGAGAAAAACATAAATGTAAGCAAAAAAGAGACAGGAAGGGCAATATTACTATCAGGAAAGATTAAAGTTAAAAGTGATGCAGTGGTAGGTAATGTAGACATATGCAAACAGAGATAGAGATATGGATGTGGATGTGGATATAGATACAGATGTAGATATAGATACAGAAATAACTATAGATATATAGATATAGATAAACTCTTACAAACTGTAAGAATAAAATTTCCAGGAGGAAAAATGTCAAAGGGCAGAAGTAGAAATTTTCACAAAGAAGCAAATGGAAAGAGCCTGCAAACATTAAAGAATGTTCAAACTCTACTAGTCAGGGAAATACAGAGTAAACCACCAATCAGATATCGATCTACTCCCAACAGGTTGGCAAAAGTTAAACAGATCAATAATACATTTCCATCAGGGATATATGGAAAGAGGTTTCTTGTTTTTGTTTTAACAATATGAGTAGAAAAGTGAACCACTACAGCTTTTCTAGAAAGCTGTCTGGCAAATCTACTAAAATCTACTACTATCCTTCGATCCAGCAATTCCACTTCCGGGAATCTCTCCTGTAGAAAGAATACTAGAAGGTATGGATATATGTCCACAGATGTTTATGTTTATTGCAATACCGCATGTTAAGGCAAACAAAGTGAATAGAGGAATGTTGTGGTAAATACAGTAGATCCACATCACAGGTTATTATACAGTCATTTAAAAGGAAAAATTAGAGCTGTACTCATTTTCTTGGAGATCTTTCTAGGTAGTATCGTTAATTGAGAAAGACAAAAAGCAGAAAAGTGTACAAAATACCATCCCATTAAAACACATGCACATTCAATCCTATAAAAAATATGTAAAAAATATGATTCTGTGATATGACTATGCAATTGTGGAAGAATTAGAAATAACAAAGAAACAAACGAAAAAAAGAACTTTGAGTCCAGAGAGTTAGATACAACCTACAATGGCAGCTTATAGGAGAGAACCTATAGGAGAGAAGCACCTAGAATCACTGCTCAGGTTATTTACAATGTTAAAAAAGTGTTTGTGGGAGGGAAGCAGGAGGGCGGAGAACCCCTGAGAAAAGGAGCAATTCCTCAGTTTCAAGTCCTGTGTAAAAATAGCTGAGTCAACTTGTTTTAGCTTAACAACAGCTACTGAGAGTAAGACTACGGGTTTCAAATGTGTGAGGGTAAGGGCAGTTACATCTAGGGCAGTGGTTCTCACCCTGGGCGGTTCTGTCCCCCGGGGACATTTGGCAATGTCTGGAGATATTTTTGATAGTGACGACTGGGGACGGGGACTGTTACTGGCATCTAGTGGGTAGAGGCCACGGATGCTGCACGCATTCTACAATGCACAGGACAGTCCCCCACAACAAAGAATTATCTAGCCCAAAATGCCAATAGTTCTGAGGTTGAGAAACCTTGCTAGGGTAACCAACCATCCTGGTTTGCCCAGGACTGAGGAGTTTCTCAGAACTGAGGACTTTCAGCTCAAAAACCAGGGAAGTCCTGGGTTATTGCAAATAAAAATGATTGGCAAAAACAATGTGATTGTGTACAGAGCACTTTTGTGCACTCAAGACGTTGATCTAAATTGGACCTTCATCTCTATCTCTACAGATTGCTTCATCGCTCCTTTCAAGCTAACTTGGAGCTACAAATATAGAAAGATGAGTTTAATCCATTTAGAGAAAAATTTTCTTCTCAAATAAAAGCTGAAATTGGGACAATGTCCTCATAATTTTTTTACTTGATAAATGGGCATAAAGACTAATCCACAGAGAAATATGCATTTGTCAAAATCAAAACTGTATATTTTAAAAAGTGGGGTTTTACTGTATATAATTTATACCTCAATAAACCTGACTTGAAGAAAAGAAAGTCTTCACTATATTTTTTAAATAAGTAATCTTAATTTACAGGTTAATTCCCAGGACTAATGTAGGTTTATTTTTTAAATAGATATATAGTTTAGTTAACTTGCCAGGATACTTAAAGAATAAAATTATGCTTTAGAAATCTTCTCTATTTTTAGAGAAGATGTTTCTGCGCAGCAAGTAACATTAAACACTGAGAGAGCTAAATTAAGTAATAAGGAAATCTATTTCTCAGAAATATTGCAACTTTAGGTGCAGTAAGTCAATGGTCTGGCTATGTGCCCTGAGAGTCTGTTGATAGATTTATCCTCGGTCGAGTAATGAAACAGATGTAACAATTCCAATAATTTCTTCTTAAATCACTTTCTTAAAAAGCAAGCAAACATTTCCTAAATGCCCCTCACATGACTTCCCTTCCAACCTTACTGGCCAGAATTAGGTCACATGCTCATTCTTTTTTAGAAAAAATTGTGGTTAAAAAATGCATACATTTACCCTCTAAACAATTTTTAGGTGTACAGTACAGTACTGTTCACTATATGCACAGTGTTGCACAGCAGATCTCTAAAACTTTTCATCTTGCATGACTGAAAATCTATATCCACTGAACAACTCCCCATTCCCCCACCCCTCCAGCCCCAGTCAAGCACCATTCTATTTTCTGTTTCTATGAGTTTGGTTACCTTAGATACCTCACAAGTGGAATTCCACAGTATCTGTCTTCTTGCGACTGGCTTATATCACTCAGCATAATGTCCTTGAGGTTCATTTATGTTGTAGCATATGACAGGATTTCCTTCTTTGTTAAGGCTGGGTAATACTCCATTGTATGTATACACCACACTTTTTTTTAGTCACTCATACGTAGATGGATATTTGGGTTGCTTCCATATCTTGGCTCTTGTGAATAATGCTGCAATGAACATGGGTGTGCAAATACCTCTTTGAGATCCTGTTTTCAGTTCTTTTGGACATATACCCAGAAGTGGGATTGCTGAACCATATAGTAATTCTAGTTTTAATTTTTTGAGGAACATCCTTACTGTTTTCCACAGTGGCTGCACCATTCTAGATTCCCACCAACAGTGCACAAGTGTTCCAATTTCTCCATATCCTGACCAACACTTACTATTTTCTGTTTTTTGATAATGGCCATCCTGACAGGTGTGAGGTGATATCTCACTGTGGTTTTCACTTGCATTTCCCTGATGATCAATGACATTGAGTGTCTTTTCATATACTTACTGACCATTTGTATGTCTTTGGAGAAACGTCTAAGTACTTACCCCATTTTTTAATTGGGTCATTTGTTTTTTTGTTATTGAGTTATAGGAGTTCTTTATATATTTTGGATGTTAGTCCCTCATCCGATATATGGTTTGCAAATATTTTCTTCTATTCCATGGGTTGTCTTTTCACTCTGTTGATTGTCAAGTTCATTCCTAAATCAATCACTAGCAAAGGGGATGGGATTGCTGGTTTTAAAAAATAACCACCCTCTGGGTGGAATGGTTGTTGGGGAATCTATCACTTAAGCAACAGTAGGACCCAACTGCCTCAATTTCGTATTTCACTTCAATTTTAAATTGAGAGAAGAGTTTATTGAAGATATTATTGAAGGTTGTTACATCACTTCACCTTTTAAACTTTTAGCCATAAAATCAAAGAGTAGTTTCATAATTCCAGACTAAATCATTGTTTTTTTTAAGGTAGGGTTTATGAGCCTGTCAAAGGTGTGGCATCAAATTGCGGATAGGTAGGTGTGGTCAGGTATGGATGTGCGTAGATATAGGTTTGTAGGTGAGGGTGGGACTGTATGGGCAATGGGGTATGTGTGAGATGTAGGATTATAGTTAAGGTGGGTGTGGAGGGCAAGATTTGGTGTGGGAGGGCAATGCAGGATTGTAAATGAGGGTGGGTATATGTGGGTGGATAGAGGATTGTAGGTGGGGGTGGATGGGTGAGGGCAAGGGTGTGAGGCTGTGGGGGGGGGATTATAAGTGAGGGGGTGGCAGAGCAAAGTGCAGAGTAGGCAAAGGACAGGATGAATCTCCATCAAAAACACCTCTCCATCTTACTGACTTATATTTTACATGTGTAGGATAGAAACCCATTATTAAAGATGTTGCAAATATTTTTTCTAGTTTATCATTTGCTTTTTAGTTTTGTTAATGCAACAAAGCTTATTTGTTTGTTTTAATTAACAGGACTCTTCTTTCCTTTTAATGTTTACTAAAAAATAACTACAATTTACACATAAGGAAAATTAAAGAAAACAATGCCCATAAACTCAACAACTAGGGACAACCACCTCAACAACTCAGTCTATGATCCAATATAGAGGGAGAGATAGGCTAGGACGTCATTGTACGTCACTGCATACCTCTCTAATATAGAGACCTAAATGCTCTCGTATCCTATTGATGATAGAATAAATTGGTTATAAACTTCCTGTGAGGCAATTTGCAATAATTATCAGCAATTTCAAAAATCTCATCCCACCAAGTCTAGTTTTAAGACTATGTCTAAGAAAACAGTCTGGAATGTGAGCAAAATTTCAACTATAATATTATTTCAGCATTGTATATAATAATAAAAATTAGGAAACAATTAGATATTATGGCAACAGTTAACTAAAGTGCAGAATGATCATGCAACTGAATATTCTGTGGCCATCAAAAATGGTGTTGATTTAGAATATTTAATGAAAAGATATTTGTTCAATATATTAGGTGAAAAAGCAAGTTACAAAATAGTATATATAGGATGATACTGCTTTTAGGCATAGAAAACATCCAGAAGGATAAACACCAAAACATTAACAATGATTTTCTCTGGGTGGTAGATGATTTTTCTTTTCTTCTTCACATTATATTTTAAAATTTTAATAAACATGTATAAACTGCCATGTAAACCACCCCCCATGTAAAACATCCCACATATTCTATTATTAAAGATTAATTTCAAGTAAAAAATGTTCCATTGCAACACGGAGAGTGATGCTGCCCCTGGGGGCAGGCATCCCACATATAAAGTAGAGGAAGATGGGCACGGATGTTAGCCCAGGGCCAGTCTTCCTCACCTGAAAAAAAAAATGGGCAGAGGATATGAACAGACATTTTTCCAAGGAAGATATACAGATGGCCAACAGGTACACAAAAAGATGTTCAACATCACTAATCATCACGGAAATGCAAATCAAAACTACACTAAGATATCACCTTACACCCATGAGAATGGCTATAATCACCAAGACAAAAATAACAAATGTTGGAGAGGTGGTGGAGAAAGGGAACCCTCATACATTGCTGGTGGCAATGCAAACTGGTGCAGCAACTATGGAAAACAGTATGCAGATTTCTCAAAAAATTAAAAATAGAAATACCTTATGATCCAGCTATTCCACTACTGGGCATTGATCCAAAGAACTTGAAATCAACCATCCCAAGAGGCTTATGCACCCCTATGTCCATTGCAGCATTATTCACTATAGCCAAGAAGTGGAAGCAACCCAAGTGTCCATCAACTGATGATTAGATAAAGATGTGGTATATATATACAATGGAATACCACTCAGCCATAAAAAAAGACAAAATCATCCCATTTGCAACAACATGGATGGACCTGGAGGGTATTATGTTAAGCAAAATAAGCCAGACAGAGAAAAACAAATACTGTATGATTTCACTCATATGTGGAAGATAAACTAACACACAGAGAGAACAATTTGGTAGTTACCAGGGGGCAGGGGGTTGAGGGGGAGGCACAGGGGGTGAAGGGGCACATTTATATGGTGACTGACAAATAATAATGTACAACTGAAATTTTACAATGTTATAAACTATTATGACCTCAATAAAAAAAGTTCCATTGCAAAATGCTAACATTTTGCAGTTTTTATATTTTAATCAAATAACTTCTAACAACTATGTATAAGAGGTCTTCTGCATCTGGTGGACAGGAGTTTAAAGGAGCATAATGGTATTTTTAAAGCTCAAGGACTCTTCAAAGAGGGCTGAACTGTGAAGCAGGGACTTCTGACAGTCACAGAGGCACAAGAGGGACACCTAAGGGCCCAGAATAGCTGCTTCCAGAACCTGGAAGATAAGAACAGAAGGAAGCATTCGAGGACCCTGAAGATAGACTTTTGAAATTTTGCCTAGATGTGCTTAAAATTCCCATTACACACTACCTTTGGTTTGCCAGTCAATACCAAGTCCACAGCCTGAAGCCCAGATAAAGTCTCTAAGTCCTTGAGTTCAAAGGACACTCTTGCCCTTTAGGCTGCAGCCAGTGGTGTGCTGGTAAATGTTTAACAACTGGCTCTCCAAAGGAAAAAAAAAACTTACATGTACATATGTATACACATAAGATTCTTATAAATTTTACCGATCTAAAGGATGTGTAGCACACACTTTATAAATAATAATAATATATACAGTACTTTTTACTGTCAATTTCCTGTAGCCAATTGATTCTGCCCCAGAATGTTTTTTGTTGATTTTTGCTAAACTTATTTATCCACAGCCAACTTGTGGTTGGAATTTGACCATGATCCAAAAAATGAAGTTAGTTGTATCCCAATCCACTAATACTTTCCCAATAAATTTATTGTCAAATCTGATATGTGGTTTACTGTTAAACTATTGCTCATCCTCAAAGGGTACTTTCAATAAACTGAACCTTATTTCAGTTTCAGGATTACTGATCACAATCGTGTTTTCTTTTTAGCTTTTCGCATAATTGCAGGGATTAGAACATTTTTTGATTCTACATTATCTACAAAATCCTGAAAATCATTGAAATCAACTTCATGTTTTAAAATTAAACTTAAATGATGCAATTTTTTCATAGCCAGTTATGATGAAATTAGTTCTTCATAAAGCCTAGTAAATGATTCTAATAAATCAAAATAATTTAAAATGCTGGAAGAATGTTTTCTCAACTGTTTGTGCAATTTACAATATATTAGCCACAGACACAATACACTTTAAACTTTAATCTACATTATTAACATTTTCTCCAACATGTCAGCGACATGTTGACTCCAAGTCTAGAGTAGACAAGCAACCAAACAATAAGTCTATCTCTTATTTGTAAGCACAAGTTGATTTCCATGGTGTAAACACTCCCACCATAGCCGATTTCAAGCTACTAACATGATATGACTGAGCCTGGAGTTGGGAATTAACGTCCAGCAGGTACCCCATTACATAGTGTAAGTGTAGAAAAATAATTAAGAAGTGATGCAATGGAGTATTTATTACCTTTGTAAGTTGAAAAATTTAGCTTACAATATTGACAGTGTTTAACAATAAGCTGGCAAAATTCCTGAAAATTGGCTATTGCTGGCCAGCTCCCACAACAGTGGTGTAGTGCGCAGCTCTGTAAGTCTTCAGAAGTCTCTGCTAGAGTCAATAATTCCAAAAGAATGTCAAATATTGAACTGTGTGTGTGCTTATTACTGTTGCTGTTGGCTCCTGGCTGCCTTAGCTAAGATAATTCTTTCTAACATTGAAACATGCATATTTCATAGACAGCCTCTCTGGGGCCTATGGGAAAGCTGCCCACACTGTTGAATATGTTTATAGTTGGTTACTGATTGCCAAGGATCAAGAGAGCAATGTGATTAATCTGCTATTACAGTTTATACTTCTTGATTCTTCTGTTTGGTTACCGTGCAAGAACACACTCCTCTAAGAATCACCAGCTTCTACCTCTAATACCTCACCTCAAGATGCAGGCAAGTAAAGATATCTATGTAATGTTAGATAGTTCCATAACAACTCAAATGTTCTAATTTTACTGGTGAGAAATGAGAAAGTTCTTAATCTGTGCAATTCTATTAAAGCATTGTTTTTTCAGGTTGAGAATATCTGTCAAGTTTATTTTTATAAAATATTATCTGAATGCTCTTTGGGGCTAAAATTTAAGAGGGAAGTGTAGAAACTAACAAGTGTGGTAAAGGAAATTATTTAAAAATGGAAAAATGTGTTCTCGATTTTGAGATTTTTAAAGGGTATAAAGAAATAATGATTGGGTTTCTCCACTGAGAATATTACTATAGACTAATAGAATATTAAGCTCTATGTAGCTTCAGCTTCCTAGAGAATTCAGTTACCCCAGATTTCTCTCATTTGCCAAGAGAAAAGCCCTCCTTTGTTTTTTCTTTTGCTCTGAGAAAATTGGATCTAATTTAAAGCTATTCCTCCCATTTTAAGAAAATGGAAACAATATAATACAAGTTGCTTCATTGAACAATAATTCTAACAGATTCGTCAAAGCATGTAAAGTAATTGAAGCGAAAATATCTATAGTTCTTCTGATAATATGCTTTAGACTGACATAGATTGATTCTCCCATATAGAGTCTTAGATACTTAACAAACCATTGCTTTTCAGTGTATGAAACAAGATTTGAATACAGCATTAAAATACAGCATAACTAATCCTTTGCTTACCATAATAGCAACATCATAATTTGTGTTTTCTCAGACAAAATACAGAAATGAGAATCAATTAACCCAGATTCCTTTCTCAGCTTTGCCACTGACTTGCCACTATATGAAAACAGGCACCTAACTTTCTGAAAAAATTATATAAAGAGATATCTCACTCTTGATTAAGAAATTCCCAGTTTAGGGGCCGGCCCGGTGGCGCAGCGGTTTAGTTCGCGCTTGGCAACCCGAGGGTCGTGAGTTCGGATCCCGGGCGCCCGCGGACGCACTGCGTGTCAGCCATGCCGTGGCGGCGTCCCATATAAAGTAGAGGAAGATGGGCACGGATGTTAGCGCAGGGCCAGTCTTCCTCAGCAAAAAGAGGAGGATTAGCAATGGATGTTAGCTCAGGGCTGGTCTTCCTCACAAAAAAAAAAAAAAAAAAAGAAAGAAATTCCCAGTTTACATAGAACTGACTTATGTATAAGCTTCATATGAGTTTGGCTTTCTGGAAATAGCTACCCCACCTGGGTGCCTGGGAGTCAAAAACAGTCCTTTTTCCTTCCCCAGAGCTCTAGTTTGAAATTCCTCTTGTTTTTCCTCCTCCCCCACATCACCCTCCTCCATGCTAATAGAACTGATGGAGACTATATCCCCTTCCCTTCCCCCTAGTCCTGGCTTCTGGCTTCACCTCTGGTTCTGCGTAGAGTTTGTGACATCAGGACTGGCAGGATAAAGGGCCTGGGATAGCGGTGGGCAGAAAACTACCTAGCTCTGCCCGAGCTCCCGAGTTCTGATTCCTTCAGAAGAACATTGAGAGCTTTGAAGAACCCGTGAGAGCTCCGCTGGGAACCAGTCATAAAGTGACTTCTATAGGAGAGGATATCCCAGGTTGTAAACAACCAGCTTCTAGAACACTACCTCTTCAAGAGTTGAGGACACCCTACAATATACTAGTCCAGTGTTCTTAGGAAAAATCATCCTCAGGGAACTTTGATGCTGAACATGGGTGATTTTCCACCCGGGAATACAGCTCCAGTATTCAATGTTCTCCTCTTTCCTGGGTCCCAAACATGGTGACGGCTATAAGTCCAAGTTGTAGAGGCATGAGAATCAGTGTTTGACTCAGAAAGGACTGATTATAACCAGTTCCTAATTCCAGCATTCTTTTCTTGACTTCCCTTTAGCCATGCATATTTACACTGTGTTTGTCAAAAAAGTAATTGTCTATCATAAAACCAACCCTTATAATTAATAATAGAGCTAAATAGTTGTCCATTGTTTTAGATAATCGCTTTAAATGCAATATTCCGATTTCTGAAACACATTCTATTCAGGAATAGAAAAAAAAATCCCGCAAATTCATGATCCAATGGAATCGCAGAACCATAGAAGAGCTTGAGACAACACTGCAAGGTTGAGAAAAGATTTTAAGTCAGAAGATGAGCATTTAGTGTAGCATTGCTGCTATTAGTCTGTTAACCTAGAGCAAGTCAGATAGCCTCCGTTTCTTTGTCCTGCAAAGTGGGAATAATCTTAGTGGTATGGCTGTGACCAGGGTAAAGTTAAGGGAAGACCATCAGCAAACACTTTGTAGTCTAAAGAGCATTATCTCATCCAATCCTTTATCCAAAGTGTAAACCTGCCCTTTAGCATCACTGATAGCCTCTGCTTGATCACCTCCAGTGATGGGGAGCTCATCTCTGGACAGCCATTTTTCACAGCTCTAATCGCTACAAAGTTACATATATGTAACACATATATATAGATTACATATATACACACACATGTACATACATACACACACATATAGAGAGACTTATATTTTTATATATACATATCCTCCAAAATGCTTCCTGGTTAATCTTGATCATCCACCCTAGCTAACAGCTTCACTAAGGGAAGGAACAGGTCAGTAGAAACATGTTCAGTAGCCACATGGCTATTTCAATTTCAATTCAATTCAATTAACATTTTAATTCCTGATTTCATGTGCTCAATAGCCACATGTGATTAGTGACTACCTATTGGATGGCACAGATATAGAATATTTCCAGCATGGTAGAAAGTTCTGTTGAACAGCTGTAGTTCATGATTCACTATTACCTACAATGTGCCAGGAACCTGTCCAACACTTTACCTGCAAGCACTAAAACATCAATGATGGAAGTTTTACTATTCCTTGAAAATACTATAGTTACATGATTAATTGAAATCTTACTCTGGGCAGTTAGAGAAAAAGGATGTATTTTATCCCCAAGTGAAGATTCTAGGCTTCAAATTCTTTTCCAACAATCTTAAAAAAATGGAGATAGTATTTATTGCTTACCAATGTTCTATCAAACAATCATGCCCACATACTTGGAGATCTGAGTTCTCTCTAAGGCACAGATCTTTAAATCATGAGGTGACACACCCAGGTTAGAGTTAAAAGAAACTTGAGAACTTAATCTGGCAAATGTTATCGTTCATTTCTTCCTGATTTGTTAGACCCGTGATTAATTCAACTGCAGGAAATGGTGACACGGCTGCGATTACTTAGCTGGACTATTTCTTTCACCACTTACCCGAGTGAGGAAGCTCTGCCTGGATACCATACATAGTATTTTATATTAACTTTTCTCCAGGGACAAAGCGAGTGTCCACACTGCCTTTTGTCTTGAAAGCATGAATAGGGATAGATTGTGGAGAGTATACCACAAAAGAATGAGATCCTCTGTAAGAGACATGTTCAGATAATAACACAACTTTAACTGGAGGAGTGAAATACTGACATCAGGCCAGGTCAGCTCTTCAAGAGCTTGGGCGAGTCATTTACCTTCTCCCAGGCTCGGTTTCTTTATCTGTAAAACATGGTTGGGGAGGATGATCACAAAGATTTCTGTGATTCCAACGACTTCCCCAAACGACTATGATCCATATCCTCTCTATAAACCTGGTGGACCTCTCTCCCTAACCCACGCTGCTGCCACAACCCTCAGTCATTGCAGCTGCGGAACTCCCGCAGTCTTTTTCTAGGGCTTAGTAAATTGTTGGGACAAATAACACAGTATTCTAGCTCCCCACACTGCCCATACCAGTTAGGAATCCCTCTTCTGACTGTACAGCTTGGGTGCTCTGTTGCTGAGTTTCTTTAAATGGCTTGAGGATTGCCATGTCCATATCTAGGATTCCTAGATTTGGATTCTAGTGATTTGAAGGTAAACGGATAAGAATCTGTTCTTATTCCACTGGGTTTTTTATTTGGTTCAAAATTAAAATAGACACAAGGAGTAGACTCTCATCTTCTAGGTCATATTTAGGAATGAAGGAAATAAACATCACTTTTGATGATTTGTGTGGTTTTGCCCAAGGCTGACACTTATGACCTTTGGAGGGATTTTCTACTTGTGAGATTCTTTTTCCGCAGCCCCTCCTCTGCGCTAATTCCTCAGGAAGCAGTACAATGAGGGGAAAAAATGTAAGCTTGGTTTAGTATCTTTGGAGTTTATTTATATTTTAAAACACCCATGCTTTAGAGTTAGGTAAACCAGGGGTCAAGACCTGGTATGTAACCTTGGGAAAGTTACTTATGCCTCAATTTCCTCATCTACAAAATGTGGGTAATTGCATTTCCTTTTGGAGGTGATGTCCTTTAAGTGCAATACCTTAAGAAACTTTCCAGTACAACACTTGGCACATACCAAGAACTTAGTAAAGTTGCTTATTTCTCTCACTCTCCACCTTCACCCCTTCCTTTGGAATAAATATCAAAACCATAAAAGTAAATTGCCTGTATTCACCTCTATTTTGGGAAGTTCTTATTGAGTACTTTTTCCTGAATTTTTTAGGTTTGACAATACTCAGCCGATAAATAAAGGAATCCATGTTACATGGATAAACATTGAAAGCTAGCTTTGCATCCAGCTTTGTCATTGAGTATGTCCTCTGGCTATTACTACACAGGGTGAGACCGACAAATCAGGGTTTCACGTTGTTCCTTTTGACCATCTTACTGGGCAATGGGGAAGACTCTGAAGAAGCCATTCTATACATAGGATCCTATCCCAGGGAGGTCATCTTTCCTCAAGGAGACTCAACCGCTACCCATGAGCTTTATGTCAAAACCAGCAAATCATTTGCTAAAATGTTATTCTCCCAGAGTTATAAACCAGAAACCTGGAGGGATTTGCAGCAGTGGTTGACAAACTACTACCCAAGGGCCAAATCTGGCCCACCTCCTGTTTTTATACACCCGGGACTTAAGAATGATATTTACATTTTTTTAATAATTGAAAAAAAATAAAGACTAATATTTTGGGCATATGAAAATTACCTGAAATTCAAATTTCAGTGTCCATAAATAAAGTTATATTGGAACACAGCCACACCCATTCATTTGTGTATTGGCTATGAATCTATGGATGCTTGCATGCTACAATGCCTGCATCAAGTAGTTGCTACAGAGACTGTACATCCCACAAAGCCTAATTTATTTACTACCTGGCCATTTACAAAGTTTGCCGCCCCCCGGTGTAGAACACAGACTCCGGAGCCAGACAGCCTGGCAGCATAGCTCAGCTCTTGTGTTCCTTCCACCAGGGCAAATTCTCTCACCTCCTCTGTTTCCTCAACTGTATAAAGAGAATGATAACAGCATCTATCTCACAGGATTTTATGAGGAGTAAGCAAATATGTAAAGTGCTTAGAAGAGCATAGTAAGTACTGTCATGTGTCTGTTGTTATTAGCCACCACAATTTTTTTTCATAAACTAAAGCAACAGCAGCTTACCAATTTGTTAGGAATAATTGTAGGAATTTCATTTGCAGCACTCCATTAAATTCAATTTTTTAGCAGTGGGGCAGTAGCAAGGTGTTAAAGACCCTGAAAGGACAATTAACATTGATGCATATCCACAAAACTAATTCTGCATTATTTACAAATATTTTATATGCTATAAACTTCTTTCAAACTTGAATCTTGAAGGAGCTTACACTCCTTTGAGTTCAGCCCTCACCATCTATTCCTTATAGTTGGTTACCTCTTTCTGAAGAAACAGACTTCAAAGCAGAGACCAAGGAACAGAAAAGAGAGCCCAGAAATACAACCACATATATATAGTCAACTGATCTTTGACAAGAGTCCCAAAAATACACAGTGGAGAAAGGATGGTCTCTTCAACAAATGGTGCTGGGAAAACTGGATATCCACATGCAAAAGAATGAAAGTGGACCTTTATCTTGCACCATACACAAAAATCAACTCAAACTGGATTACAGTCTTAAATGTAAGACTAAAATGGTAAAACTCCTAGAAGAAAACATAGGGGAAAAGCTTCATGACATTGGTCTTGGCAATGATTTCATGGCTATGACCCCAAAAGCACAGGCAACAAAAACAAAATAAACAAGTAGGAATACATCAAACCAAAAAGCTGCACAGCAAAAGAAACAACAGAATGAAAAGGCAACCCATGGAATGGGATAAAATATTTGCAAACCATTTGCAAAATATTTGATAAGGAGTCAGTCTCCAAAATATATAAGGAACTCATGCAACTCAATAGCAAGAAAACCTAATAACCTGACTAAAAAATGGGGTAAGGACTTAGACATTTCTCCAAAGAAGACATACAAATGACCAACAGGTATATGAAAAATTGCTCAATGTCACTGATCATCAGGGAAATGCAAATGAAAACCACAATAAAATATCGCCTCACACTCATTGGGATGGCTATTATTAAAAAAACAACTGACAATAAGTGTTGGCAAGTACGTGGAGAAATTGGAACGCTTTTACATTGTGGGAATGGAAAATAGCACAGCCACTATGGAAACAGTGTGGAGGTTCCTCAAAAAATTAAAAATAAAACTACCATATGATCCAACAATTCCACTTGCTTTCAAATCCAAAGAATTGAAAACAGGATCTCAAAGTGATATTTGCACACCATGTTCATTGTAGCATATTCACAATAATCAAGACGTCCATCTATGGATGAATGGATTAAAAAAAACATGGCATATACATGCAATGTGTTGTTATTCAGCCTTTAAAAAATAAGGAAATCCTATCATATGCTACAACATGAACTTCAAGGACATTATGCTAAGTGAAATAAGCCAATCACAAAAAAGACAAATACTGCATGATTCTATTTACGAGGCATTTAAAGTAGTCAAACTCATAAAGAGTAGAATGATGGTTGCCTGGGGCTAGACGGAGGAGGAAACGAGGAGTTGTTCAAGGGATATAGAGTTTCAGTCACGCAAGATGGAAAGTTCTAGAGATCTTCTGTACAACACTGTACTTATAGTTACTGTTGTTGCCATTGTTGTTGTTAGTGCCTTGGAATCGATTTCGACTAATAGTGACCTTGCGTGCAGCACAGCCGAAACCTTCCCAGTCTTGTTTACCCCATCCTCTCACCTTGCAGCACTCTATCAATGCTCTGCTACCATGGCCAATTTTTTCAGAAATGGGTGGCCAAATCCTTCTTCCTAGTCTGTCTGAGTCTGGAAGCTCTGCTAAAACCTGTCCACCATGGGTGACCCTCCTGGTAGTTGAAATACCAGTGGCATAGCTTTCAGCAGCACAGCAACATGCAGGCGCCAGAGTATGACAACTAACAGGGGGTGCCTTACTGGGAACTGGACCCACTGGTCATGTGAGAGCCTGCCTAACCTTAGCCACTAGACCACCAGGGCTGGCTGACAATTCTGTACTGTGCACTCAAAAGTTTGTTAAGAGGGTAGATCCCACTTTTGTTCTTACCACAATAAAAAAAGTAGAAAAAACTCCACAGAGGCAGAGGACTCATGAAACGTCTAATCTACCCTGATGACTGCTGTGGTATTTGAAAACAGTAATCTACTTCCTGAATCATACACAAAACAGATAATATATAGTTATTTGACATGAGACAACAGGGACTGTTAGCATTTTTCTCACAATTCAGGACTTTCATTTTGGGAGTTGGGTGTCCAAAAAGAAGACTTGGAGGAAGTTATCCATAAGCAAAAAACAATGACCCTAGTGAGAACACAGCCCAGGAACTTGGAACCGAGGAACCCTGTGCACCATGGTGAACAAGCACAGTACCACACAAGTGCTCCAAAATTTGTTAGATGTTGATGACTCTTTTCATTTTTCTGTGCAATCTTCATAGCCAATACCGTGAATCTTGCTCATTAATGCATTTCTTAAAACGTTAAAATTCAAAAAAACATTCTGTGGGACTGAATTACACGAAATAAAACCAAACAAAAATCTCACATCTGAATTGTTTCAGACCATTCAACTGGGTGAAAAAGAAAAAATGTGTGAAGTAAAGGTAACCATTTTCTGAATCACCTAAGTGAAGTTCCAATCTCTCACCTTCCTGAATATTTACCAGCGCACTCTTAGTTTCCTCTAAACTTTTCCTGTATAAAAAGTAGATGAGTAATTCTGGAGCGAGCGATTGTTCAGCTTGAATCATCCAGATAATTCGAATTCATTTTCTAAGAACGATCTGGGCGAGACTGCCCTGCCCAGTAAATGCTCTCTGTCCTCCCCAGGCCATATCCGAGCTACGCCCGCGCTTAACCAGAGTACAATGTCCCCTAGCAAGGAAACACGCCGTTATTGTTCAGTGAAATGTGCAACCGCAAGCCAAACGCTCTCTTGCACACAGTTTCTGAAGTTTATTCCTGTTTTCCAAGGGCGCTTTCGTATTTTGATCTTTCAACGCCTCCTTCCCCTACGGCATCTAAGAGCTGCCCTAATGCATTCAGTCCCTTCCTCGCAATACTTTACTTTGCCTAGAGCCAATGGCCCTGTCCAATAAAGTTGTTTAAAATAAGAAACGTATCAGAAAACAGCAAAGTAGGAAGGAAGAAGAATTCCCGGGGCGCTGTATTGGTGTTGGAATGTGCCATTCGCTTCGAAGGGAGGAAAGTCCTGGTGTGAATTGCAATGCAGGTCAAAAATCACTTAACCGGACCTTCGATTATGCACAGCCTCGGTATATAAGACAGAAAGATAGGGCAGCGTGCAGGCAGGGGGCGGAGGCTGGGAACGAAAGCCGGTGGGGGAGGGGGCTCAGGGGCGCGCCCCCGCCCGCCGGCCCGTGTGGTGCGCTCCGGGGCGGCCCCGGCGGGCGGGCAGGCGGCGGGGAGGCGGGCGCGCAGGGCGGCGGCGCAGTCTGCACCATGGCGTACCCCGGGCACCCTGGCGCTGGCGGCGGGTACTATCCAGGCGGGGTAAGTGCTGCCCGCGCGGGCTCGCGCCCCGCGCGCGACCCTTGGAAACCCGGGGCGCCGAGAGGCCACACTGGGCGACTGTGCTGGGGCGGCTCCCCGGGCACCGCTCGCCCCAGGCGTCTTCCGGCTGGCTGCCCTGCTCCAGGCCCCTGCTGTTCGGACTCCTTCTCTGACTCCCTCCGTCCCTGTCCCTTCTCCCTCCGGGTGGCGGCGCGCGTGGATTTTGACCCAAGAAGCCCACCCTCTGACTATCGGATACGCGGCGTGAAATTGTCCAAGTTGGGTGTTGGCTTCCTCCCCCTCCTTCTCTGTTTGTCCCAAGAGCAACAGCCATTTTAATCTAGAATGGTCCGAAGATCTACCCCTCTCCCTCTTTAAAAGAAAGTGTGAAAAAAAAAGAAAAGTCAGGGAAAGACCGCTGGTGTAAAAGCCCTCCGGGAGGAAGGCCGCTCGCCCGGCATCCGGGATGCGCGTCGTCGTGGGAACTGTTTCCGAGACAGAACGTCCCCTCCCCGCGTCTCACCGCCTGGGTGCTCGCCGCGAAATAGCCCAGAGGAGACACCTCACCCCTCCCTATGCTACACCTGTCTCAGATAGCTTTAAAAATGCCATAAAAGCTATAAAAATAAAAGGAAAACAATTATGAGTCTTGCTCTTAAATTGCTTGCCTAGGTTTCATTTACCTCAGTCACCTGCAGGTTAATAGGAATTTTTTAAGTTGCTTGACTTATGCAGATGTCACTGTCAGGACAACTCATTTTGGTCCAAGCTGCCAAAATTATAGTGAGGTGAGAATGGAAGAAAGGGGTGGAGTGATGGCAGTTAAGAGTGTGCCCGGTGGTGGGGAGGTAAACGTGAAGGGCAGGCAGTTGCCTGGCTTTGCACAAAGGCACTCAATGGTGAAAGAATAAAACTTGATTCAGCGGAATGATGCATTGGTGTTTCTGTTTTACAGTACGGAGGGGCTCCCGGAGGGCCTGCGTTTCCCGGACAAACTCAGGATCCACTGTATGGTTACTTTGCTGCTGTAGCCGGACAGGTTAGCTTTTCCCTTTACTATTACAGAATTGTCACATTCTACATAGCCTTTGTTATAGTGGCACAGAAAAACGACCTTTCCCCTGGAAAAGAATCCCTTTGCTTCTGCTAAAGAAAAAAGAAAGAGTGAACTTTATCGTCACTTATTTCTGAATATTCAGAAAAAATTAGGACAGTTACCCGTGTTTATGTTGGTTCAGTTCAAAACTAAACTTATGATTGAATTAGGCTCAGAGTGAACAGAACAGGGGATTATAACTATGCTTTCAAGATCTGTAAGGTAGAAAGATGTCTTTAGAACTGTAAATTGTCAGGGTCCAGGGTGATTTCCAGAGGAAAATTCCACATCTGGTGAACATAACCCCTGTTTATGCAACTTAAAGGTGTGTACTAGTAATGGACACTTTCTTTGGGTTGAATTTGATTGTTAATTAGTTACCCCCATAGGAAATAGGTATTTATGGTAAAAACCCACCGATTTCAAAATAAGAAAGTTACTACTTTCTTCTTACTATCAGGAAGTCGGTCTTGTGAACAGTTTAGTTTCTCTTTGATGCAGACGCTGTTCCTAGGTCAGCTCTTCATGTCCTTATTAGGTGTTGTGGCCTGTTGACCTGGAGAGGGAATTGAGGTCGGCTCCCCCAGACCTTTCACTTCTCTGCAGTCTGAGTTGTATGACAGGTGGTGCTGCATCTTGCGGGAGGACACTTCTCTAGCTCGAGGGTCACTGTGTCTGGTAAATATTCTGTTGGTCTGATCCAGGCATGTCCAGAGGGGCTGTTATGGGTTCAACTTTGTTTTGATCAAAAGCTAGAAATGACACAATCTGAACATGAAATGCCATGGAATATTATGGGATAAAACCTAAGACCACCTTTTAGAATAGCACTCTAAGAAATACAGTTTGAGGGGCCGCCCGGTGGCGCAGCGGTTTAGTCCGCGCTTGGCAGCCCGGGGTTCGCGAGTTCGGCTCCCTGGCGCCTGCCGACGCACTGCCTGTCAGCCATGCCATGGCGGCGTCCCATATAAAGTGGAGGAAGATGGGCACGGATGTTAGCCCAGGGCCAGTCTTCCTCAGCAAAAAGGGGAGGATTGGCAACAGATGTTAGCTCAGGGCTGGTCTTCCCCACAAAAAAAAAAAAAAAAGAAGTACAGTTTGAGAAATAGAATGGAAAATTGAGTCTAAAACAGAGAGCGTTCCGCTGGAGGATCTGCTTAATCTGTTAATGATCTGTACCTTTGAAACCACAAGACACAGCAAACCTCAAGACTCCTGTTCTTAGATTGCCTGTGCCTCCAGCCGTGTAAGTGACCCCACCTGCTTAGCTTTCAGCAGCCCTGGCCTGCATCAGCCTATCCACCATCTTTCAAACCATTGATCCTGCTCCTCACGTAGAACTTATAATACCCATGGACTTGGGGATTTAGGTATTTTTATTTTAAAATCCCTAAAAATAATATATACTGTCTAGTTCTGACCTAGGTCAGCCATTGAGTACGCACAATATGTCTTCTAGATATAATTGTGGGCTGAAAAAAACCATTCACCATATAAGCAAAGGTGGTCACAGAGGCCTCTCTCTGTGTGAACCATTCTTTTTATTTACTGATGTCAGCTGTGTACCTTGCCCTTCCCTCTCTACCCCAAAATAGTTAGAAAGAGGAATAAGATTTTTAAGCAACTACATAAATTATTTTATTTTAAAATGCTTAACTTTGGCAGTTTCCTAGCTCAGACTGAGAGAAGAGTAGTTCAAGACAGAAACCAGTGTTATTCATCCGTTTTAAAATATCATGTATCAATGGAAGAAAGTGAATTCACCTCTGTTTTATTAAAAGAGGACCCTTATACTTGAGAATGTTTATGCCAGATCTAATTCAGGAATTAAAAGTATAGGTGTAAGCAGCTTTCAGACTTTAATTCTTGTGTAATAATTATAGAGTCTGAAATTGAAAGCCCATTTAGGGATTAAGAAATGTATTTTTTGTTTATGGCCCTGTTATCCATTTGTGGAAGAGGACTTACGATTTGTCTTTCATCATTACATTGTTTTTGGAAGTAGAGTGATGAAAAGAAGACTACTCTTGGAAGGCATGCCTTTAAAAATAGCCTCATGCATACTAATACTCATTTTCTTTATTATTGTTGCTACACTGAATGCTGAAAGTAAACAAAGAACTAGAAAGTACAAATCACTATTGTGATTCCTCTTCCTATTTTTTTCCCAAAAGGATGGGCAAATAGATGCTGATGAATTGCAGAGATGCCTGACTCAGTCAGGTATTGCCGGAGGATACAAACGTAAGTGACAGTCCCAAAGTTTCTCTAGAACTACTCTTGCATTTCATATTTTAGCTGTTACTTGTGATTATAGCCTTCAAGGAAACTGAGCTTTTCTGATCCAGCCAAGTTTAGAATTTCAAAACCTAAATTCAGTTGTTTATTATTTCAAAATGTTAATTTGAAAACCGTTCTTAATAAATCATTCCACACTACCTGCTAGTTTAGTGGGTTTCTTGGATTTGGTTCCATGTATCTGGAACCGTTCAAACCAGTGAGACAGTTTATGTGGCCTCCTTCACAGAGGACGAGTTAAGGTGCTGAAATGAAACCTGCCAGGTCAGGTGTCATTAATGATAGAAGCGAACATTTACTGCTGACTATTTGCTAAGAACTTACTCTGTCCCGAGCCTGGTGGCACTTAGGGCTTTGAGTGGCTGGTCTTGTGCACCTGGTCCCTGAGTGGCCTATCCTGCACTTGTAGTTCTGAGTGGTTGATCCTGTCCACCTTCCCCCTTCCCCCAGGTGGTCAGTCCCCCACCTCTAGTCCTCAAGGAGCCAGTTCTGCACTCCTGCTCTCTGAGCATGCTACTGGCAACATGAGCGCCTGCCTTGACTTCTCCCAGGTCTTTCCTGTTTCCACTTCAGAGAATGTGTTCAGGCTAAGTAGGAAATGTCCTTCCTAATTTCTAAACTCTTTATACCAGTCCTCCTCCCCCTCCTCCTCAGTTCCTCACAGACTGGATCTGCTGCCTTATAAGTCAGCGCTTACACCACCTTCCTGCCTTTTGAGCCCTCTGCTGCGAGCTGCAGTTAGGGAACTATTGCACAGATGCCGCATCCTGACTGGGGGCTTCTCATTATCCCACACACACCACATGCTTCTTTTCAAATCATGACCGTGACAAATATCCAGGATAGAGAATAATGTCTTGACTGAAGCGCTTTACTTGCCAACTTCTTTGAGACAGAACATCATATCAAAGCCTCAACTTCCTGGTAAGCTGTGAATTAAAATGCTCAAACTAGAATTCAAACCTGAGGCTTTATAGTGGCATTTTTTGACTGGTTGACATGGCATATTTACTAGGTGCTCTCTTTTTAAACTATTTGCATTTCTATTTTTATCATCCTTTGTTTTATGTGACTTCAGTATCCTATTAATATTTCCTTGTTGGGGGAATTAATACAAAAGAGGAACCTTTTGCATTTCTGTCATTTAATCTGGTCCTAAACAAAAGAAGCACTTTCTAGATTAGAGAATTTTTTACTGTTGTAGGCAATTTATTTAAATTGTTAATTGTTAAACTCAAGCAGGTGGGGCTAGTGAACAAAGAAGGTCTAGAAGCAGGGTTTACACAAGTAAGCTATGTCACAACGTAAACTATTATTCTAGTAGAAGAGGTGTGGCAGGTCTTAAAATCTGCCTGACAGAGTAGGTTGTGCATCATTGGAGAACAGTCTTTTTAAAAATTCCATTTGAGAAAGCTATGCCTGGTGATGCCTTAGATCACTGAGTTATAGAGAAGATGTTTCCTGAGTCATCAGGATCATGTGATGGAATTAATTTGCTTACTGTCATCTGGTCATGGAGGCTGCAGTGAACCACAAAACCATCCTGCTTGTGAGGTGTCAGAGTGAGTTTTGTAACACAGAAATCATATAGTCATTGGTCTTTTAAACCAAAAAGCACAGACTGGGGGTGGGGGTGGGGTGGGGTGAGATACTCCAGCCCAGTACCTACGGACACCTTCTTAACCAGTTTAAAAGGAAGCAGTCATACCTAGAGGTATGTTTAATATGAGGTATCTTTAATGTGAATATGTATCACCTGGGGATCTTGTTACAATGCAAATTCTGATTTTGTTGGTGTAAGTTAAGGGCGGAGATTCTGCAGTTCCAAAAGCTCCCAGGTGATATTCATATGGCTGGTCTAGGAATCACACTTTGAGTAGAACAGTGGTCTCAAGCTTGGTTGCTTACTAGAATTATCTGAGAAGCTTTAAAAAAATACTGATGCCTGGGTCCCATGCTCAGAGATGCTGACTTAATTGTTCTGTGGTGGTTGTGACTATACTTAACAATACTGTATTGCATACTTGCAAGTTGCTAGGAGAGTAGATCTGAAAAAGTTCTCACCACACAGACGAAAAGGGTAACTATGTAAGGTGATGGGTGTGTTAACTAACCTTATTGTGGTAATCATTTTGCAGTATATTCATATCAAATCATTACATTGTACACCTTAAACTTACACAATGTTTCATGTCAATTTATCTCAGTAAAGCTGGAAAAGATAAGAATAATTGTTCTGTGGTGCAGCCCAGGTATCAGGATCTTTCAAAGCTTCTGGGTGATGCTGATAAGCACCCAGGGTTGAGAACCACTGGTCTAGACGGGAGAGACTTCATACCTCCACACAACTTAATGGACCAACTGTTTGTCTAAAGTGTAGCAAAGTGTTGCTTTCTCTCACCTGAGAACTGTGTCTGTGGATCAGATGGAGAGTGAAGGACCAACCTAGAAATAATCCCCAACCTTTTGTTTCAGGTTCCAGGATATGCCAAACACAGGAATCTGTTAAAAGTAGAAAACCTATAGTTTGTACTGTTTGGAGACATTACAGTAATGAGTTAGCTCAGCTGTATTTTAAATCGTTTGGTTAGAGATAAAAATGAAGCTAGTAAGAGCAGTAAAAAATGTTAGTTCCATGTGCATCTTAACAAACTTGCAGAATTTATGCTAGCTTTGCCCATGTGACCCTTGTCACTTCTGCCTTGTAGCCTTACATCTCCTGTGTACCTATGTGATATTTCCTCATTGATTCCCATTAACACGACTTAAGATGAAAGGAATTCTTTATTTTTAATTTGCTAATGCTTAGGTAGATTATCCATAGGCCATTAACCAATAAGTATATTCTAGTTTGGTTGTCTAAGTGAGGTATGGACATGCCCTCAGAACACCCTCAAACTGTAAGTAAACTGAAAAGGCTTCTGAACAGTGGCCATCACTGAACCAGTCACTGGGTCTCACTCCAGAGCGCTCTTACTTGACACGCACACACATTTATCTGGTTTCATATGTAAGCTTACTGAAAATGAAAAGAGGTCATGGGCTATTTGAGGTAGGAGGTCACCCTTCAGTGCCTGATTTTAAAGGGAAAAGAAAGAAAAACAAATGATTAGACTCAGAACTAGCAAAACCAGCTATTTATAGTCAGTTATGAGTAGGAACAAAACCACCTACCTTCCCACTCACCATGTGGATAGAGTACATTGTGGTTTATTATGGTGAATTGAACTCACTGTATTATAAAGGCAAGAAAGTATGTAATACTTTAAAGACTATATTATAGAAAATTTTAAGCCTATCCAAGAATAGAGATAATTATCCAGTGAACTATGTACCCATCACTCAGCTTCAACAATTATCAGTGTGTTGCCTTTCTTGTTTCATCTGTAACCCTGCCCATTTTCTTTTGAAGCTAATCCCAGATATCTTAACATTCATTTCACCTACACATAACTTCAGTGGATACTTTTCTAAAAGACAAGGACACTTTTTCCCCCCAACTTCAAAACCATAATCACACCTGAAAATATTAACAGTACTCTGCAATACTTTTAAAAAAGATTTCTATCGAAGTTGTTAAAATCAAATTTGGGTTCTAAAAGGAATCTTCTCTATCTGGAAAACATCTACTTCAAAGCTCTATATAATTTAGTTCCATGTAAATTGAGTAGCATATAAAAATAAAAGTATAAATAATCACATTCCTAATTAATTTGAATGTATCCAATGTAATGTGAATTTTTGAAATTGTATTAATATGTATGTACTTTTCTTGATTTAACAGCTTTTAACCTGGAGACTTGTCGGCTTATGGTTTCAATGCTGGATGTATCCTTTACCTTGATTGCTGTCTAGAGTGTTTTTTCTTAAAAAAAATTTCCTTCCTAAAGGAATTCATCTAAGAATACCCTGTACAGACAAAGTGACAAATGATCACAAAAAAGTTTTCCAACATCATTAGCTTTTAAGGTGTAATTTGGTGTGAAAAAGGAAAGAAGCTTCGTAAATAGAATGTTGGTTATTCAAGAATTCAAGGAAGCACCAAAGGAGAACAAACAGAAATCTGAGTGGTCAGGGAAACTTTTTTGCTTTAACATTGATTGCTCTGCGCGATTCACACCTGACCTTCCTTCAAGCAGTAGAATTTTTCACATCACAGTTGTGGACCCAGTTTAGTGAGTGCTGACCCTGTGGTACCTTCCATCCCACCTTATTTTCCAAAAGTGAAAACCCTGGGTCTGGGAGGGCTTACCAAGGGAGTGTGAGGGCCACAGAGGACCCCAGGACAGAGGGGTCAGCATCATGGCCCGGGGCACCTGGAAAGTTGCAGCCCATTTCCAGTAACAAGACTGCTTTTTACGTGTGGCTCACAATGGCCATGTTATTTCCTTGTAATCACATCACACAGATTATCTTTTTCCCAGAATGAATAGATGTACTCAGAGCTTTTTCTCCATAGGCCCTTTTTATTATATTATTAGAGAGTCTTTTTATTACAGCATACCAAGAAGAATGTATAACCTTTTTAACCTTGTTAGCAGAAAGAGTGTTAAATTCCTTTATCCTTGATCTTTGATTTAATCGTTAGAAAATGTTGCAAAATAAAGATGCTCTAATCCTTGATTAAAGTTTAGAGAGATAGGTCAGGCACAATGGGTTTCAATGAATTTAAAGAACTCTGGGCTGTACTGAATGGCTGGAGACAACACTTCATCAGTTTTGACAGCGACAGGAGCGGAACAGTGGATCCTCAGGAACTGCAGAAGGCCCTGGCCACAATGGGTGGGTATGGCTAACTCCAACTGCCTTTTTATTGGTAGAAGTAATATTTTTTTTAATTTCTAAAACTAAGTGCTACATGAAGGCAGTTTCTATTTTCTAGTAGTGTTTTTCTAGTAGTAGTATTTTCTGGTACTCAAAATGAGTATTTCAGTCTTAAAAAATTGTGCTTGATTATTTTTAATGGTCTTTTTGTAATCCTTTAACTTTTTTTGCTGGATGATTTTTCTTCCTTTCAGGTTTTAGGTTGAGTCCCCAGGCCGTGAATTCAATTGCAAAACGATACAGCACCAATGGAAAGATCACCTTCGATGACTACATTGCCTGTTGCGTCAAACTGCGAGCTCTAACGGGTGTGTTCTTTGAGATGGTGTCGTCACCTTGGAACAAGAAGACACAATTTTTGTGACATTTCATTTCTCAGTGCTTCTGAACTTTTATTGGCCCCAACTCTTTTACTCTTTTTTTTTTCTTTCCTAACGTCAGTGGCTTTTTAACATTGCTATTAAGCATATCTAGCAGAATAATTCTGTCTTTCAGAAATTTTTTTCAGATTATTAAGTAATCTGCCATTAAAATAATCCTAACTAAATTTTACTAAAATGTTCCAAAACATAACAAGCTAATTTGTGCATTTTTTTTTTTCCTTTGGTGAGGAAGACCAGCCCTGAGCTAACATCCGTTGCTAATCCTCCTCTTTTTGCTGAGGAAGACTGGCCCTGGGCTAACATCGTGCCCATCTTCCTCTACTTTATATGGGACGCCGCCACAGCGTGGCTGACATGCAGTGTGTCGGCGGGCGCCTGGGATCCGAACCGGCGAACCCCGGGCTGCCAAGCGCAGACGAAACCGCTACGCCACCAGGCGGCCCCCTAATTTGTGCATTTTTGCTCATAGTCTGAGCGATATTCTGTGATTTCTCCCTAGAATGTGAAATATATGAAAAGAGTGAAATTACTCATTTGTGGCTCTCTTTTGTAGCTCTCTTTCCTAACTACTCCTGTTGGAAAGTAATTTAAAATGGTGGTCATCTGTTTCAGATGTACTTCTTAAATGAGGCTATATTAATAATCTCTTTTCTATTCCCTCTATTCTTTCTTCTGTATATTTTTTTCTTGTTCCATTCCTTTCTTTAGTTTTTTACTCTTTTTAATGTCTGGTTTTGTAATTTTTTTGCATCCTAACAAAAATTTGAGGGCAGGTTTTTTTTTTTTTTATTAAAGTAAATCCTCTTCAGTAGGACAGAACTCAAATGGGTAGAATATTTGATCACAGCCCATTTGTCATATTAGGGATTCCATCCATCTATTTCCTAATTAAACAATAGCTATGTTATTAAGAAGTTTGAAATTCTATGCTTTCCTTACAAGTCATGGCCTCAGAAATCATATAGCTTTTACTGACTTGGGGATCAGGTGTTTTCTTCCAGCTCTACATTGAAAAAGACAGTTGACCAGCTTCTGCATATTGTATTACTTTGTTGCATATTAAATCTATTCATATTCATATAGTTTGCTTCTTTGGGCTTTTGTTTATGTTGGCTGGTTGTATAATTTAAATGTTACTGCAGTTTGAACCCAATGCCAAAATAATTAACTATTATGATTTCAGATAAGATGTTTTAAAAAACACATAAATTTTACTGTGGTGTTTTACAGACAGCTTTCGAAGACGGGATACTGCTCAGCAAGGTGTTGTGAATTTCCCATACGATGATGTAAGTCTCAGCAAATTCAGAACCGAGTAGACAAATAAGATGTACATCAAACAGGCATCCCTTTTGAAGTGAGCTGGTGAGAGCATCTTAAGGATGCCAGAGCAATCGAGGATTATATAATCAGAGTTACCATTCAAAGTTTATTAATTTCATTTATTATTAATCTTATCCATAGACCACTGTTTGATTTGCATTAAAAGACCTGGGTCAAAGTCCAGCTTGTCCCACTTATTAACTGGGTCACTTGGGCAGGTTTCTTCATTGCTCAAGACTGTTTGAGGAAAGAGGAAGTAGTAATAATGCCTTCTTCACTGGGCTATTGTGAGATTTCAATTAGAAATGTCCTTGAAAAACACCATGCGGATGTTGTACCTGCTTTTGCCTTCATTAAAAAATCATCTCAGTCTTTGAGAAGTAACTTGAACAGCTCAAAGCTGTACTTGGCACACCAGTGTTCTTCATTGAGGACATAAGGCACAAACGTAAGTCACAGTTTAAAACAATGTATTTACTAGACAGCCACACTAGATGAGGTAGGATAAGGCCATGTAACTAGTATGAATGCAACCAACTGCCATCTTCAATGGCACTAGTTGGATATACATAAGCAAGCTAGGGAGATGTTTAGTTTCTCCATTTTTTGCTTCAGCCATTGATTTAAAAAAAAATCACTTTTAGAATGGCAATCACCATGATAAATGGTAATATTTAGAATATTCTAAAATGTTTCTCTGTTAGAAAATACAAAGATACACATATTTTCAGTTTAGTGGCTGCTGCAGTTATGAGTACACTTTAAAAAGCCTTGTGTGTAAATATGTTTATTTCTTCTGCTTAAAGGTATGTTCTCTTCAGTGTGCGTTAACTTCTCGGATGACAGTCCTGTCACTTTCCAAAGATAGAGAGGCAGCCTGTGGAGTGGAAAGTGCACAGGCTTTGGCCTCAGACGGGGCCACTTAAGAGATATGTAAATGTCTTGATCCTTAAGTTTCCTTTTCCTGGATATAGGGATAATCAGCCTGGCCTTGTAGGAATGCTGCAAAGATTAGCAGTGCACAGTGCCTCCCTGATGTTGGAAGAGTGAAAAAGAAAACTGATAGAAAGCAGAGTCTATTGGTGTGTGTTCAGTGGTGAAGCAAACATTTCACAGCAAATACTGATGCTTCTAAACTTGGGTTTCTGAATCGCATAGGAGAGGTCAGATATTCTGTTTCTGGGCATGCATATACTTGCATGCTAGGATTTATTTTAATAAAGCAGATTTTAAGGGAATTGTTTAAAAGTATTCTGTTAAGTAGTGGGGTACTACTGTACAATTTGGAAGTCCCCACGTAATAAAACGGTATAAACTCAACTGTTAATTTGTATTTGTGAGTAGGTACTTTTGACCATGACCATTTCTAGAGTCAGAGATATTATTTGGATTTAAGATATTATTTGGATTTTTTGGATTTAAATAATTCTTTATCCATTGAAGTAAGATCTGCCTCCTGTAAGAAGCTTTGATGTGAGAAACCCATTGGATTTTATACTAGACTGCTTCCCTCAGAAAATGAACCTTCCCATCCATCATTTACTCTTATTTTAGAAAGGATTTTTTTAATCCATAATTCAAATTAGAATACCAAAATAAGCTAGGGGGTATTTAGTGTTCTGAGATGTGCAGTATAATGCTGACTTTTCTCTCTTTTAGTTCATTCAGTGTGTCATGAGTGTTTAAATCAAGAGGAAGCTGTATGGACATCATCAACATTCCAACTGGAGTTCCCTTTTGCTCTTACTCCTTGCTTTCTGTAATGTGTGTAAACTTACATCGCCACTTCTCCTTAACAGCTGTTGTAGGGTTTATTACTTTATGTACATCTGAAGTTTTGTTTTTAGTTTTGATAATTCTTTGGAATTTTATTAATATAAGATCAGGTCTGTTATACCATTTAGAACTTCCTTGAGCCATTGTCAGTTATGCCTTATTTTCTTGCTAAATCTTTTATGTAAATTTAAGTGTGCAAAATGATATATTTCTCATTGTAGGATACTAAAACCTTTCATCAGACGACAGCTGTTGTCTTTCCTGTCCTAGAAGGGCTTTTGCATGGTATTGAAAGCTATGTGTGTGGAGTATTCTTATATAAGTGGTTTCGACCCACTTGGATGCAAAAAAACCCATGGTAATCCATGTCAGGGTTCACCTTAGTGGAAACTTAGTGCAGGCTTTAAGGCATACAGATATTTTGATGGCCATATGAATGGACAGGGAACATGAGTGATTATTTTCTGCCTCTTGAAAACCTGTTGCATAATTTGAGTGGCAAATACTGTCTGTCACCAAGTTCCTCTTTGTAGACCTTTGTTAACTGTACTTAAAAACCTTGTACATTATGAGCTTACCTTTGTAAAAAAGAAAACTGATAGAAAAGACTAAGGGAATATATGAAAATATTAACTATGGTTATGTTTGGCTAATGAGATTCTAGGTGACTTTAATTTCCTTTCTACGTTTCAGTATTTTCCAAGTTTTCTATAATGTTTGTGCTTTCCTTGTAAAATCAGAAGATGTTAATTTTTAAAATATTGATATTTCCATTTAGATATGCCATGTGTTCACACATTAATAAATATACACAGCAAAAGGACGGGAAAGAGTGTACCAAAATGCTGATGTGACTACCACTGGGAGTCAAGATCACAAATTCATTTTCTTCCTTTCTACCACTTTTCCAAATATTCTCTGATAAGCAAGTATTACAATTATAACGGAAGAGATTTTTCTTTTTAATTTTTAAACCATTTGGTTTTAAGTAAAATCTGGATTCTGATGCTGGCTGTGCCTGACTAAATATACGGTTTGATAATTTTAGAAAACCTGAGCCTCAGTTTCCCCATCTTTGAAAAGGAGATAACACTTACTTCATGGGGTAGTTCTGAATATGAAAAAGTATGTTGGTAAAATACGCACCAATAACATTTCTGTTTCTTAAATTTAAAACTAGCCTAGTTTGTTCTTTTTTGCAAGAGAGCTTAACAGATAAAACCATGAAATTAGCCTGTTTTCTCCCTGCCAGCAGAATCTCTCTTATTTAAGGCACAAGGTGAGAGTTATCATTCAGATGATCAATTAGTTGTCAACCAATGAAAATAAAACATTTCTAAGCATCTTTGGCCTCATTTCACTATTTTTTCAAATATTGCTAATATATATATTTATAAATATTTATTCAACCCTAACTTATGTATTTATGTCAGGTAGCCACACCTGGTCTACATATCAGGATGTGAGGCAGCCTGCTTTATATTACATGGTGAGTCTAGGTTTCATTCCAGATACATTGTCTGTGAGGCCACAAAGCTTGGCTTCAGCCTGAGCTGTCCAGAAAAGGGCCAGAGGGGGCTCAGAGGACCAGCGCCTGCTGTTTGCTTCAAACTAACCAGGATCCTCTGAGGAAATCATAGGGTAAGGAAATGGTCATTTCCTGGGTGACCCTAACGTGGTAAGGAAGAAGGCCCTTGCTGACCCAAGGTCTTGGGCTGTGTTTGAACAATCCTACTGCTTTGATAAGTCCTGAGGTGTGCTGCGTCGATCATGGTTCTGAATTTGTTTTGGAATAAGTGCTCAAGTATTACAAAACCATGTTTCTGGAAATAGTTAACTCAATTTTAATTATCGACACCTTGTAGCAAGTCTCCTTATCTCCTCCACGTATACTTTCCTTGTTTTCTTTCCAAAAGCATGGAGCCTCATCTTCAGTATGTCCCCGCAGTTAGAAGTTTCCTTCTCCTTGACAAATGTGATGTATCCATCCTCTTTACAGCCTAAGTCTTCACTACAAGTGAATCTCGTGCTGCCTTGTTTCCATTTCATGTTGGGTTCTGTCTTTCATTTATTATATAATTGCAGTGCAGCCTCACCCACTTCTTTAAAACTGTTTCTTGGTCTGTTTTTCTTAAAGCGTCTAGCTGGAGCATGGTAAAGCTATGAGTTCAAACTGAATACTTCAGTTATTTGGAGAATAGATTAAGTTCCTCAAATCGTCCCAACTTGATATAATTTTGGAGCTGTGTGCTTCAAGAGATTCGTGATTTATAAAGTTTTAACCCTTTTCAAGCACTTCCATAGAAATGTGGCTACAGGAGGCCTGGGGACAATGGTATAGAATTGCACCACAGCAGTAGTATTTAATGAATCAGAGCTCTCAGTCCTCGTGGGCCAACGTGGAGTTAGACTCCACTTAGGTGATGATCCAGGTGGTACTGTTAGTCCCTGAGATGGCATGTGAGCTAAAACTTCTCCTGTCTCTGAACCAGACTTTGCTTTTGCTCAGCTGAGTGTGTTACTGTTTCAGGGTTCGTCTTAATGAATTATTATATGCCTAAAATAATATAACTACAAGAAGAGGAGCTATATGTAATCATAAGTTTTTTTAAACCTCATAATAAATGTACAAACTCTTAGTCAATGACTTCTGTTTTTCTCATAGTAAAATAGTACCTTGGCTACTTGTAACTACTTTCTTTCTCAGCAGACTATGAGCTGGAGGCAAGGAAATTGCAAGTGCCAGAATAAAGACTGGTGGGTGAGATGGCTGTTGGGGAGACGATGAAACAGCCAGGGGAACAATTTTTTAGGCGATGAATTCATGAACTTAGACTGAGCCCAGTGCTTTAGAGTCTAACACAGGTGAGCTTATTAAATAAGCACCACTGCCCTGGCTCTAGGACAGGATACAGGAAATGGATCCTTGTTAGGGTCAGAGAGAAAGTGTTCATGAGGCAAGGCAGGTGGGTAAATAGAGGATTCTCTGCCACCCAGCAGAGGAAAGTGTCCAGAAAAGAAACAACCCCCTCACAAACAGTACCCCCATAAACAGAAACAGTGGCTGGCAGAAAAATAGGATTAAATGGAGTCAGGCATCAAAATAGCATAAATCTTATTGAAAGTCACTTTATTGATGTTAACAATGAGAGTAACATAGAAAACCGTGGTATCTTAGCTTCAGAACTGAATACTAATAAAATTGTGCCAGAAATTTGACCTCAAGTTACAGTGACCTTTAAAAAGAGCAAGATTTTGTTTACCTACAATATAAGGACAACTTTATAACTTGAACAGCCATAAAACAAATCACACTTGCTCAGGAAAGCAGTTGCCATATACATTTCAGTTGGTGCTTGCCAAAACCCAATAATTTTTAAAATAGCTTAAGAAACTGAAGTGCAGAGTAGCAGAGAGAATATAATGTTAAAATAAACCCAATCTAAGTATATACACATGATTGCCTGGTTACCAAAAGTGAAATCGTGCTGCTGTTAACACTTCCCCACAAAGTGGCTTCGACTCTCTAGGTAGATGAGACATCACTCCTCGAAGATGATACATCTGGAAAACAGTAGCGCAGACCTACACTGGCTAACATATGAACTGCTATGTTTAGGTAGAACTCCCAGTTTCTAAAAGAAGTTGTGTTTCTGGGATGCTAGATTGGAGGGGCAAGTCTTCTTCCAGCAAGTTAAAAAAGGAGTACATGCTTAGTTATCCTGAATAAACCTGTTGTTAAGCACTTTTTTGAAGTTAGTGTAAAAAAAAAAGTTTTCCATACAAAACAAAGGTGTTGGGTCCTTTTTACCCATTAAAAGACTGGCTGTTAGAATCACAGTTTGATTTTGTGCTGAATTAGAAAAGAAAAGTGGGGTTTCTAATCAGGCAGTGATACACATGTATAATTTAGCAAGAACTCTTGTATTATTACTGAATAAGTGTATTAATTCATTATCAGCACTTCCTATACTGTGTTATCTGGTATAACTTAGCACCGCTGTGTTTAAAAACTTGGGGGCTATTTGCATTATTTTAGAGCTTGACCATCAAAACAAATCCACATCTGAAACTTCATAAAGAGGCTATGCCACAAAGTAAATGTAGATTAGTATTATATGTATATATAATTTTTTTAACTTGAGAAGAAAATGCCCTTTTCTTCATAAACTCTCTGAAAACTTTATTGATGATTTTGTAAGCACATTGTCTTAACAAGATTGCTAGTCTCATTGTATGCCTTTTTGTAAAAAAAAGAAAAATGAAACAAAAACCACCTTCCCTGCTTTGATTTCAAGGATATCCAAAAACATGAAATGATGCTCTTAAGCAAAACCCTGCCAGCCTTGAAGCACCTCCAGGTACAATGCAGGTCCTATGAACAATACAACAGGGACACACCAGGCAGGACTGACTGGCCCCTCACGGACTGGACCGTGAAGTATTTATGGAACCAACACTCAGTAAAACTGCAGAGCACACAGGTCTGTCATAGGCACTCAGCATCTCTCTCCCCACTGCACCCCCAGGGCCATCTGTGCTCTTGTGCACGCTTGGCTTCTGAGCTCTCTGTGTGGCTCTTCATTCTGCTCCCACACCAGGACTAAATGCCCCATGACCTCCCAAAGCTCACTGCTTATCTCCCTCCATCCTGAAACACACACTGAGGACTTCCAAAGTTGCGTAATCCATGCCCAGGTGCCTCTCTCCCCCTATTCTGCACCCCTCTGGTTCTCCCGAGTGCCAATTTAGGCAAAGAAGGGACTTACCTCCATGACAGTGAAAGTTCCTAGTCAGGAGAAAAGGGCTGACAGCTACTGAAGGGGGAGCAACTTCTGAAGTAGGAAGGGTCTGGAAGCATCTCTCAAACCCCACAGTGAGGATGCTTACTGTTGTTAGGCCCTAGGTATAAACAACAAAAATACTAGACAGGTTTTTGTTTTGTTTTCCTACTTAGAACCAGAAGATGCTCCATTCTGGGGACCCTGACAAAGCAATGAATAAAATGTGAACAGAAATATCATCCCCTGATTTCTAAGGTCTCGCTGCATCTTTGCTCTGGATCTGCAGGGGTGGTGGAAAAGCTCTCAGAATTAAAAGCACCTGCCCACAGAGCATATGCTATGAGCATGCGCCAATGGTTCCCAGCAGGTGTAGATGGACACACACACACACACACACACACACACACACACACACACACACACACCACCAGAGCATATGCTATGAGCATGTGCCAATGGTTCCCAGCAGGTGTAGATGGACACACACACACACACACACACACCCAGAGTGTATGCTATGAGTATGTGCCAATGGTTCCCAGCAGGTGTGGGTGGACACACACACACACACACACGGGCTGTTGCCTCTCAGCCAGTTCTCACAAGGGCAGGCTGGGCACCTCACAATCCAGTAAACAGGGGAAGATGTTGGGAAAGCCCTTAGCTCTTCCAAGCCAGAGGAACATTGCTCATCCAAAATCAAGTTGTCTTATCTACTCAGAAAATATAGGGAAAAACAAAAGGTTTGAGTCCCAAATTTAGCCTTATTCCATAGAAATGTTTGCTTCTTATATAATTTAAGCTAGTAGAATGAAAATGAGAAATTCATCTTAACTCCATTTAAGAAAAAACATTATTGGGATGGCAGTTTTAGAGGAAAACATAGAAGCAAAAGGAAAAAGATCACTAGGAGCATAAAAAAAAGACGTTATGCTGCAAATGGGAGAACATTTCAAGCAAAATTCATACCAACTGGTAATATGGCATTTAAAATACACTGCCCAGATTGGCATCCCAGGTGGCAGCCAGCAGTGGTGTCCTAACCAGGCTGTGGCAGCAGCTGTCTTGCTTCCCTTCGCTCCTTCACTGCTTCCTTCAAGACCGCACTTTGCTCTCCCCCTCCCATACGCTCTGCAAGCTACTCAACATCCTCCCAGTAAATTCCCTTTCCGTTAGGTAAAATAAAATAAAATAGTCTTCTCTTTAGGTAAGGATTTATTATCATGGTGAATAACACAAGGAAATATTTAATGCACTAAATATATGTTAAAACAGAACTACATGACAACAGGAAATGAAGAATGGATGAAGTAAATAAACAGATTTGATTTTGAAACACTGAAAGAAGTGAGCAGAAATACCATATTGCCTCTGGCTGATAGGTAACTATAAAAAGTAAAGAACAAAATCTAAAGAGGTAAAAGGTGAAGCAGCCACATGAGATCTGAGACAATGGACAGGACTCAATTATGCAAATCTGCAAGGGAATCAACAAAAAAAATGAGGTGGAAAATGACTTCCTTCTCTGGAAGTGCACAGAATACCTAATTTTATCTTTTCAGCAACTTCTTTTAGAAACTCTATCGTATGTTCAGAAATCTATGCTGGACTGACCTTACATGTAAACACAATTTTAAAAGCCTTTTTAAAGCAAGGGAGAAAAAGAGAGAGACTGTAGTGTCACTTAATAAAGCACCTAAATTAAGCTGAAAAATATGTTTGGCATTTTAACCCTACATTTACTTTACTATTCAACTTTTTTTAAGGAACAGCACTGGGTTTCTTTAAAAAATACAGCAATTCCAGCAAATTGAAAGTCCTCATTATGCTCCACCATTTGAGAAGTTGATTCCTTTCCAGAGAATGCATGTGACCTGGGATCACTTTCCGGGTAGGAGACTCCAGAGGAGGTGCCACTTCCTGTCTACAGACAGCACAGCTGGACACAGACCAGTTAGTCTGACCAGTCAACTCCTGCAGGCCTCCTTGCTACCCCCTAAACCTTCCTTGTAGACACTCTCAGTGGAGAGATTTAAATGTTTAAATCAGAGTTCACTATGCTGTAGTGACCACGGATAAATGGAACATCTCAGGCAGCAAATTGTCAGCCTGAAGTCTTATCTATGCATACAACTTTAGACAGGAAGGAAAAAGGCATACAATGGAACATAAAGGCCAAACAACTGCTCTTCTCTGCTTACTGTAATAGTCCTATAGTTGACTGGGGGATACAGTTATTTGTTGTGTGATACATACTGCTATGTGGCCTCAAAGTTCCTCTACAAAACAGATATTAAAAAAAATAATAATACTGTGCTTGTAGTTAGTGTCATGGGTCCATTCTCCCTGCCTCAGTGGATGAAAAGTCATTAATATTTAGATGAAACACATCTAGGACACTAACCATGAGTGTACACATAGGTACTTGAAACTATCCATGGAGATTATAAACTTGTCAAAGAATTTTGCAAATGGGTGTAAGAATATTTAAACATTTTTAGATAGAGTAGACACCCAGAATACAACATTAAAGCCACTATAAAATCATATTCTCTCTGCAAATAAAACACTTTTCATTTAGTTCCATATGAAGGTTATTACCAAGAGGATGACTATAAACTATATACCTCTAGAGCAACCATGTCTCCCAAAGGCACATAATAATCATTTTTACTTGAAATAATAATTTTCATGTAAAAATAATTGACAAGGTGAGGAAAGAGAGAGAGGGGTCAGGGGATCTGTTGACTCTATAGCTAACCATTTGTGGATTCTTTCAAATTAGGGCTTGTGTAACCGTAACTAGGAAGCATATCTACACGAGGCACCTTATATTCAAATCTATATACTCTTTTATAGTCAAAATAAACCTTATAACAATAGTATTTTACACACTCAACACCAGAAAACATTCAGTGCACATTAAAGTGATCTTGGTCAAAAGCCACTTATTTGCTACATCTTTAAATCTGTCTGCTCTCCTGTCCTTGGCTTGAGCTATGTGGTGACATCACCCAACACTCACCCGAACCTAAGTCTGATGGATCGTTTTATTGTAGCATTGACAATCACATCCCTTCCTGTCATGAAAAATGCTGTTTACACTTCATTGTTTTGGATGATTAAAATGCTTTTCAAACGTTTTCAAAGACTTTCAGAAGAGAAGTCTATCACAGAAGACAAAAACACATAAGAGTATAAAACACTGCCTTCTACCTCGGCCCTTCAGTTGGGGCATCCAAGATGATTACATATGGAGATGAAATGGATTTGTCCATGGACACTATTGAGAGAGAGATCAAATTTAGAGGATATTTCTGAAATCTCGTCTGCAGATTCCATTCCTCTCAAGAAAAAGGAGAGAAAATGAGGAAATTCAGAAGCACTCTTCACATCAAAGCATTTGATGGATCCCATCAATTTCTGAGCTCACTAGGGTAGCCTCCTTAGGGAAGCCTTCTTTCAGAATGACAGAGCTTCATCAGGACAGCTATCAAACTTTGGTTTTAAAGAAGGGGCATTAACATAGATTTCTCACTTTAGTATGGATTAAAAAACACACAGTTCAAAACATCAGATTCTTTCCCTTGCCAGCTGTTTGAATAACTTCACAGTTGCTGCACACTTGTGGGTTTAGGTTTCTTTTAACCCTTTGTGGCCTGTTGAGGCTTCCCAGCCCAGCTGGTAGATCCTTCCATCATCTCGCTTCCAAGTCAGTGCAGAATGACCTGTTGGAACTCACATCCCACTGATGGTAAATATCCTTAATAAACAGTGTAAAAGTTGTTTTTATTAAAACAAGTCATTCATTTCACAAAAAAAGGTGACTGAAAGGTTTTGTTAAAGAACAAAACTTTAGGCCACAAATGGTTAGCATATTGGCAAGTTGAAAGCTACCAATGCATCAGCAGCCTGTGGTCTCATGTGTTTTTGGTGCACTTGCTTAATCTCAGCAGGACATACTGCTGTGGGGCTCACAGGCCTGATGCTAGCAGATGTGCTCTGGTACTGAAAGGTAACAGCTGCTGAGGCAGGCACTGTAGCCCCCAGAAGGAAAAGGGACAGCCTAAAGGATTCCCAGCGAGCAGCCGATCAGCAGCAGAGGTCCTGGAGGCAGGACAGCAGCTGCACTACTGGACTCTCGCCCCCGCGAGCTGTAAAGGCCCAAAGTTTTGCTGGGCATTTTGTTCTCTGGTTCAATTAATTACTCAATAAAACTGCCTCCAGACTGTGCACAGCTTAAAGGGATAGCACATGTTTTGGACAAATATCAATTATGGAGAGACACATTTACAGCACTGACCACTATATTTACAGCATCATCTGCTTATAATCTTGAAAGACCATTTGATGGAGGACGATGATGTGATTGTGACTGATTGTTCTTAGGCATTTGGCAAAATACACTTGTGTGTAACAGCTGCTTTTTTTTATTTTAAAAATGTTTACATATGTACAATTGTCCTTGTATGCTGATATAAATATGAAAAGTAAAAAAAACAAAAATAAAAATACATGTTTAAAGTTAGCATATGGGATATTGCCCTCTCAAAGCTTTAAAGTCCTGCAGAAAAATCTTCTATGTCTTAGCCCTGCATGCTAGTTTCTATTATGGGATGTTGTTTCCTTAAATGTGGAAAACAATAAAGAGATGCTTCATGCACATAGCATTACTGTCTATAATGAGGATGTGCTTCAGAATGTCAAGTTCTGAATCCACTATTGTCCCTTAGGAAACTTGCTACATTTGGGTCGTGTGAGTTAATTTAGTGATATTTATACTATATCTGTCATGCGGATTATCCATTAACATACCAGTACCTTTAGGGTTCCATGTTCTAGTGTAACATTTCAGAAGTTCTTTTCAAGGTTCAGTTAAATCCTAAGCCAATGACAAAAAGTAAATGGTATCCAGATGTGAGACTTGACTTCCTCTCCTCTGTGGCATCTCAGAGGGTCTTCGTATTGTCTGAAGAGCAGATAGATTTGCAGTGATTCCGTGAGGCTGGGTTTCTATAAAAGTTGAAGTAAACAGTTTCGATGTATCACATGTAAACAGTTGATCTTAAATGGATGTCTCCCATAGCTGCACAACAGAGAAAAGCAAAATCGGACATTGTGAAAGCATGAAACAGATATATTCTGAGCTATGAAGATAAAAAAGATTTGGTGATCCCATCCATACTTAGGTGATTGTGGACGCACACTTCTGTGAAGCCTAACAAATGGATAAAACACTCTTAATATTTTTCAGCTCTCTCTTTCCTCTAAACCTGTGTCTCAACCTTTTTAACAACTGCCACCTTTTAATACAAAAAAAATTCACATCCTCATTTAATGTTACTTGAAATTTTGAATAAATTAAATATTGTGTCTCAAATGAAATAAAATAATTTAAATATTACTTTTTTAAACTACAGATACCTTTCTTTTCCCAGGATTCTCATACAGCCAGCTAAAGCAGTGGTTCTCAACCCAGCTGCATATTTCAATGATCTGGGGACGTTTTAAAAATCCCACTGCCTAGGCAGCACACCAGACCAACTAAATCAAAAATTCTCCGGGTGGGACTCAGGCATCAGCATATTTTAGAAGCCCTTCAGACAATTCCTATGTACAGCCAATGCCGAAAACTGCTGACCACCACCACCCACTTAAAAGTCACTGCCCTGGGCCTATGACCAGGCTCTACGTTCTCCAATTCCATCACTACCTCCTAGAAAATTGTCCTTACTCAGGAGTTGACATATCACAGTAGAACAATGCATCCAGGGCAGGATGTCAATTCCTGAATTCCCTCACCTCTTCTCTCCTTGCCTCTGCCACCAGTTCTTTATACTGGCCCTGTTCATATCTAATTTCTACAATGTTCAATAATTGCCTTAATGGACTGAAAACAACTTCAGCATGATCAAATATGAATGCAACTCAGTTCAACAGAGAAGGAAGGCCAGTTAAAAAAGAAAGCGAAATAGAAAACAGATCAAGCTGATAAAATATGTTTCCAGGCAGTATGATTTGGGTATCATTATTCTAAGTATGAACAAAGAAACCCTAAGACAGTGTGAGTTAGGTTGCATCCAATTTCCATCCAAATTCCATTTTTATTGGAAATCTGGGGCATGTCATTGTGTACCTAATCAGTTTCAGGGAAAGAAAAAGGAGAAATAGCTAAATGATCAAGTGGACGTTTCTATATAGGTTTCCTTAATATGTCCTCTTGAATCTTCATGGAAATCTTGTTCTGAACGCCCTTGTTGGCTACTCCACAAGGATTGTGGTAAAGCCACCTGTGTTATCTACCTTAGGTCTGCTAAAGGTATAAATAAGTCCTTTTCATTAAAAGAGACACCCATCTTCTCACCCTTGGGAAACCAAATCTCTCAACTGTGAGGATCTGTGTGTGTGGATGACACCTGTTGTGGAGACAAGTGAAAATAACAGTTAAACAAGGGGATTGCAGAGTGTCTGAGGGAAAGAAGATCTGGACTGATGCTCAGATGATGGTATGGAGTAGTAAAGAGTTCAGACTTCAGCTTCAGTGAGCCCAGTTTCCTCACAACTGGTTACTAAGATTAAATAATAATCGACAGCTTGCAGAAAGAAGAGAGGAACAAAAGAACGAACTGAGAAAACTTGAAGGTCATGATTATCTCAGTGGGGAAAAAGGAGCAAAGAGTTGGCAAGCCATCACTTTTACGAATAGGCATGACCTTGGCCACATCTGGATGGCTGTAACAGAGAGGTCACTGATAGAAAGATCTGCATGTTCAATTCTCCACAGCCCAGAAAGACAGCTCAGAGACAGGGGCTACCTATTCTGCTACATGCTCATGTGGATGTTCCACAGGAGACAGAACCAACCAGACCTCTCACACAACTGTCCCAGAGGCTTCAGACTTAGTCACCCCACTCAGCCCGGGAAGGGGGTCAAGGGCCAGTGATTTCTTTTGGGGAGCTTTCATTTTCATGGGCTTTCATGTGGGAACATCTCCAATAACCTGCACCCTGGCGTGACAACAGTGGAATGTCCCCAACTAGACAGAGCAAAACAGCAATGTAGACAATGTATTGCAGGGGGAAATGCAAGGTGTTATCCTTCAACAATTCCCTGGAGAGGGGAGGAATGGCATCGATCTTAGATGTCAGTATCACATACCCATATCATGAACAACTGGATGCCTACAAACAAGTCTTTTTTTTAAGACCAGATAGCTGAGTGCTGGGAATCTGAGTTATCTTCTTCCTTTCCATCTTTTACCATTTCCCATATTAACAAATGAAGGTAATTTTTTGTATGATTAACAAAACACCACTGATTGTTTTTAAAGTCTTTCTGATTATAGTGATCTAATCAGCTTCTAATGAATTGTGTTGTCTTACTGACTCTGAGTTGATCGAGTTAAAATTTGAATGATCCAATGTTTACCTTGAACCCCATAATTTAAGTTCAAGATCAAAGAGGCTCTGAAATATCTTTCAAATCAAAAACGTTTGGAACCCAGGACCCACTAGCAGATAAATCTGTCCAGGCTTTTAAAGCTTTATTTTTTTGCAAAATCATTTCTGAGAAAAATCAACATTTTAGTGTAACTGACCACAACAGAGCCTGGACATCAATAAAAGTAATTATTCTTTAGTTATATCTTTCACTTAAGCTTCTGAGGGCTGGTCTGCCTCTCTAAACTCAACTATATCTCAAATTTCACATAATGGATGTGTTCCGGGAATGTTGTGAGACTGAGTAGAATCACAATTAAAATGTAAAAGAGGACTTGGTATTTAAATGAAACTTCTGGAGAATCATATTTTTATGAAAACAATCAACTTCATATATGTTTTTAAATCTGGCTTTTTTAAATACAAAAATTTGCTGAATTTCACCATACCCTTAGCCATACTCTTTTAATATTACAGATTTTCAAGTCCCCTTCCTTGTGTCCAAATTCCACTCCCATCTCCAAGACATTGATCTGATTTTCTGTCTCAGGTTCCCATTTCAAAAATCCTATTGGGTGTTGTTAGCCAGTGAAAGGCCTGAGTAAGCAAACTGGGCATGGAAATGAGGCTAGTTTACTTAATCTCTGGCATTTCCAGGTATATTAAAAAACTGATAAAGCAAAACACATTCTCTGTTTTGTCTATTCCACTTGTAATATATTAGCTACCATGAATAAAAGATATAAATATATGTAATAATTAATTAAACTGATCTGCAAATAAAAATCTCAGCCCTGAAGTCCCAAGAATCTTCTATTTTTCAAATTAATTTTTACTTTCTTGTGAATAAAGAAGGAAAAATACCTCTCTCTTTTAAAACATGAACTCACAGATGAACGAAAATGACCAGGGATGTTAGCATACGGAGGAAGTTTCCACATACCCTGGCACTTTGTCGGTTCACTTTCTTCTCCTCGTCGGGAAGTGGAGGCATTGGGTAGGGGTATTTTCTGCTGGAGGCAATAGACCCAGTTGATGAAGAAGGAGACTTGGCAGGAGATAAAGTCCTGAGACGTTGAGAACACATGAAATAAATATTAAGTGATTGCCTAATACCTTTTTCTAATATCTGAAAAGTGGGTTCAGAACAAACCCTCTGACTTCTACTTTCATAGGCCACTATGGCACAGGTTTAACTACTGGGAGATACTCTGTCATTCACAACACTGGAATGCTGGAATTTTATCTTCCTAATTTCATAACTGCGATGGATTGTTTAAATGTTAGTACACAGAATCATACTTTTTAACCAGAAAGCCAATAATGAAGTTTCCTATAGAATAGCTAAAAAGTTAAAGGGAGAAGGGATAAAATTATTCTAAGAGCTCATAATGGTGAATTAAGTGTACAATATATTAATATTCTGTCTTATTTTTACCACTTAATGTAAAAAATGGTTTTAGTACAGTAATTCCAATTATATTTTTAAGATCTGAAAATATATACAATTGATACATTTATTAGTTACTAAGTCACACACCAGTTCACACAAAACCCATGCATTCAGAGGCCAGTGTGTTAGTTGTGAAAGAACAAAGGCAAATACAGGGGTTTTAATAATAAATTAGTAAACATGCAAGCAGTAAGGAGTGCAGAGTTCCAGCCAAACAAACAGTCTGATGAGGACATACAAAAATGGTCTGATTAGTCCCTACCATCAGCATTTCTGGACAGGGGAGGATTCTAAACCACAGAAGCAGGTCCTGATAACCCATGTAAGGTACACTTGACATGTCAATAAGGTGGCTACACTTTATTGACTGGAATTTTACTAAAACTAAAACAAAACACAACAAAAACCTTTCCTATTTGGATAATGTGTTCTCTTCATCATGGAGATATTCTATATGAAAGATCTGTGCAAGCTCTTGGTGTATTATGCTGTTCTTGTTTGATTCTGCATGTGCAGTGGTAATATTTGTGATTAAGCTGAGCACACTGGAAGAGCCCATATTTGCTACCTTGTCTTTAAAGTGAAAAAAAAAAAAAAACCAGCTGAGAGTGAAAAGTGTCCACTTACACTGTATCAGTGGAAAACAGATGTGATAATTTGGCAGTACCTATCCATTCACAAGTGTTAGCACTACACATCGATGACTCCTCACTTCCTGGTACAAGGCGGTAATGACCCACATCACTGAGGTGGTTACACTGCCACGTTCAAGGATCAGTACTTGTTTGACTAGGAGGCACCTCACCTACAGTGACTGACTGATTCAGCCTGGGAGCATTGGTGGTGGGGTAGCATTGGTTGGGACAGATCTACTGCCTGCGTGCAACAGCATAAAGATATCTTTTTTTCTCCCTTATTTTAAATTTTGATTCCCATCCATATATATCCTTTGCTCTGGTTCTGCCACAGTTTTCAAATCAGTTTCTATTTTATGGACACTGAATTCAAATTAAGGTTTGAAAATAATTTTTCCTACAAACCCTGAGATCCAAATGAACAATTCTTGCTCAATTTTAAGAATCAAGGGTGATTCAGTTTACTTTTAATCTGTAATTCCTACTGTTTCCTCTACTTTTGGAAAAAGTCCACAACCACTCCTTAGTGTGAACTGTTAGAATATTGTGGCTGTTTGCCTTTTCTTGTGTTAATGCTGTCCACTGCAGAACAGATGGGTGGAACTAAGAATATTAGTACTTCAAATCCTCTAAAGTACTATTAAAGCAATGTACTACAGCATATTTTTCTAATTCAGAAGTTAATAATTTTTTTAACCTTAGGAAAACATTTCAAATAGGACTACAATCTTTAGGAAACAAATTCAGTATGTGTAGAATGAGGACAAACTTTTATATTTAGGAATTAAGATACAGCTTTCTAAAACAAGGGATATTAATCTGGCTTTGGATTTTTAGCCTAATCACTACTGATAAGATATCCAAATTCAGGAAAGCTAGTCAGGTACACAAATGAATAACTAAATCTTGTTTACTTTAGGGGATCGTGCAAGACGAGTCATCTTTTTAATTTGCTGAAGTGTGCGTGTCCATAGCATGAGCTGTTAGCTTACAGCTTCAAAGTCATGCCAACTGTCCACTTGGCTATGGGTCCAAAAGACCAGCTTTGTACCCATACAAGGCCATTCCAATGAGGGGTGCTGGAAGTCCAGTCTTCCCCTCTAATATCTTTCCATGGCCAAAGCCAAAAATAAGTTAAAACAAAAACAGGAAGTATTCTCCAGAACCCCAAAGAAATCGCACATATACTACTTCTCACATAAACACACTAGTTAACTGACACTTTGGACCTGAGTGGAAGAGAAGCCAAGCAGAACAGTTTTAGCAGGGGCAAGGGGCATGGGGCTCTGGAGGTAGGGTGGTGTGTGACAGCACAAAGGGGATTATCTTAGGGGCACGGAAAGCACCAGAGCAGGAGTCAGAATAAGAGTAGAGAAAAAGGCAGGGTAAATCAGGTTAGGGAAAATAAAAACACACTCAAAATTTCTCACAAATGTCTAAGAAAGACATTTCTCCAAAACTGCCTCCAGGCTCTTTTCTGACCCTGGCTACTCGCCTGGTGGTTCCAATCGGGCTTTCACTGAAAACCAGGCACCGGCCCAGCTCATTCACTTTCAAAGTAGTCTTCGGACAAATGTTAACCATTATCATTACTGCATTTTTTAAAACTATAATAACCATAGTGGGTGCCATTTAGAATGACACAAGGAAGATATGTCTGTGTGGCAATGGATTGTGGTGTATCTTGGGGCTACATCAGACTTTCTGAGCTTGCCTTTTGTACATTGTGCCTGTAAGGCCAATCTCAGTTCAGCTCTGCCCCCCAGAACAGGCTAAAACCAGACCAGTCACACACGAGGGACATAGGTCCACCCCTTATTCACTTGACTGTGTTCATATGCAAATTTTATAGTAGACTAATCTAGAAGGACTTATAAAGTGTCCTAGGACAGGATTTAAGTGGTCAATATTCACCCTGCTACTTTTAAGTAATTACAGTGAAATGGAAAGGGAACAGATTTTGGAGTCAGATAGAACCAGGTTCATAATTCTGGTTCAGACACTTAACTAGCTGTACGATCTTGAGTTACTCTTTGTGCCCCAGTTTCCTCCATCCATAGAAAGGGAATAAGAATGCCTACATCTCGTGATGTTGTGAGAAATAAAGGTACATAATAGGCACTCAATACATGAGTTATTATAAGTTTCTTTCCAGAGTTATTGCATTTTCCATAAGATAATGGAAGTGGACTCAAAAACCATTGACGAAGTGAGTCATCAACTGCATAATACCCAAGGATACCTTCTAAGAGCATGTAAAGCACTGTCACCAACAGAACTGCCCCTAGCATCTAGGTGTGGGGAGATAATGCTCTAGGCCTGACCTCACCTGCACCTTCTGGATGACCCAAATACATGCTGACAACAATGTGAGCAACCGTTGTCATATGAGAACTGGGTAAAGGAGCAGAGCTGAGGCACTCTGACCACTCAAGATCTCCTGGCATTTGCTTTGCTCTTTGTAGAGATGTGGATACTATACTTTAAATACTGGGCTGTACTTTGAACCAGTTTGCCTCAGTCACAAAGTCCCCATTGCATTTTGATAAAGATGCCACACATCCCACACCACATGGGTGATTAATAAAGTGGCCTTTGCCCTCATTGGTGATTTTGGCAGGAGAGGTAATCCTGGACGACTTGGCAGCAGATGACCTGAGCTTAAGCTTAGGGTTGGCAAAGCAGAAAGCAAGGTGTGGATGCACTTTGGGCTCCTATGCGAGCCTTGGCTTGGATGGAGAATGGGTGAAAATTCTCTGTTGTATTAGAATCATTGTGTTAAAAGCCCTGTGGTATCTCAATTATTCACCACTTCCACAGAAATTCTGTGTTGATTTCCAAGTCTTACCAGTATAATCCTTATTAACCCCAAAATGACAGTTAACTTATAACCCTCCACTGAATTTTATCTAGCCTTTAAACACAAACATGAATTTTTAATAATTAATTCTTAATGTGACTATCCACTGTAGGAACCGACATCTCACATTAAAAGAGGAGACAAAGGAATCCTCAAAAATTGCCCTTGCAGCTTTGCACGTGCAACCGGGGGTGCCAAAGCATTTCCCCATCCAAATTGCGTTTAGTCATGCAGCTTCTGGGCAGACCTGGGTGCTGATTTCAAGAAATGTGAACTCTTCTCTGGGAGCCACATAAACTACTCAGCTCACCCAGGGGAGGTGAATCAACTCTTCCGGGGTACCATTTCACAAATTATCGCTGCAAAAATGCTAAGTCCATTTAGGTATAAAAGCCCTAGCCCATACGAGACTAAAGTCATTCTGTTTTGATTCCATGGCTGATACAAATTACAATCTGCCCACAAGCCTGAGGAACATAGAAGGAGAAATAGGACTGCAGGTGAGCCAAGATTCCAAATAACATTCAAAATCATCTTACCTGTCTTCCTGACGTTGGCCATCTTGGGAGCTACAGGTGAGGGTGGGATGTTTGAATGTGAGTGTATGTGTATGAGGTTCAATGGGAAAATGGTATAAGCAGAGGGAAAGGGCAGGAGGGAAATATGAGGTATAAAAGCAGGGTATATTTTTGTGAGCAGGCAGGGGTTATGCTTTCCTTGGAATATATGCAAATGTATGGATCAAATTAAAATGCAGGTAGGTCTAATCATTTTCTCAAACTATACATGTCTAAACTAAATGGTACACTGGAAGAGAAAGTCCACCTTATATGGGTGCTGAGAGTTAAATACATATACATAGTTTGATAGCTATTAAATGCTGACCCAAGTCATGGCAATGAGTAATCTGAAAGCCACTGTTATGTTCAGGAGAGGTAGTAACTGAGTCTATACTTCTTCTTTACATTAGTTGTCCACAAAGTAGTCAGATATAAAGTGGGCATGAACTTCTAGGAAATCATTTTGGTATTATAAAGAGTGAAAAAGGTGCCACTAAGAGCTCTTGGAAATTCTCTCTGACCTCTAATGTTAAGCTGAGCCACAGTGAATTGAATAAATTTGCTAGATTCTAAAATGTAGGGATACTCTGTCTGCTCTGTTGTGAACCAAGAACATGTTTCTGATCTGCTTCCTGTTCTATTTGAAGTGTTACACAATGATATTCTTACTGGGATAAAAAATTCCTCAGAGGCTTTGTTGAGCATCTATAAAACACTTCTCAGCACAGCCCTTCTCTGGTAGCACACAGTTGTATTGAGCAAAGAAAACCTAAACTCATTCCATACACTCTCAAGTGGTCAATAACCTCTCAATAATTTTCAAGTTACATGAAATCATTGTTTTTACTAGAAGTAAAATTCCGCCACATTTCACTTAGTTTCTTTTCATGTTTTCCCTTGAGTTTTCGTATGCACTATGCACTCTTAAGGCAGTAAGTAGGAAAAATGCATTATGACACTGCTAAATTCTAGAAATTAAATTATTCAGGTTAATAGTGCTTCTTTATTAGTGAAAAGTATGTTTCATGCCCATGGAACACTACACAGCATAAAATGAAGAGAAGCTACTAAAAAGCTCAAGGTGGTGATAGGGACATGCACTAAATGACAACCCTTTCAAATGGCTTCATTTGAAACATTCAGAAAAGAACTAGACTTGCTCTCGAAGCCAAAAACAGGGATAAAAAGGCAGCAAATAAACAAGGACCCTTTTCCACCTATAGGAACTTGTATTGGGAGATACAAGATAGAGAGCCAGTCATAGTAAACTATTTGTATGTGCTGGGAGAGTTTGAAAAGGATATAAAATTAATTTATAAAATACCTAAAGTATGGTCCTTCAGTGTTTTTATTCACATCTTCTACCCACTTAGCTACATTATAGTCTCTTTTGAACCATGGGTTTAAATACCTGCAGAAAGCAATGGAAGGAACAAAGAAAGCAGAACAAGATAGAAAATCTGAAAATACACAGCACAAGCTTAGCAAGGATGTTCTTCACCCTCCAAATGCAAGTGACTATGGCAAATAAACCAGGATGGATGTTGGGTGATTATGAGGCAGTCTGTACAATGACATGAGAATAAACTCAGCTACAACAAGGCTCAAGGCATTCTAGAATATATTCAAAATTTCAGGGAAAGCCTTTCCAGTGGTTTCTCAAAGTGAATTAGAAGCTCTCTTTCAATCATAATACTGTCAGCAGTCCCATTCACCCACCTCCAAAGTGGCTTTTTCCAGGCCACCTCTCATTTGGCTCCTTGGTTTTCAAATGATAATGGTGCTTTTTGAGAATATTCAGATGGCTGCAACTCCAACCTGGTGTTTGGGCATATAACACCCCAAGAACAATTAAAAGGAGCAAAATTCTCTTTCCAATATGAAAGGAAAGACTTTACATGGCCTCTGTCTTACTCCCAATAGCAGATCCCAAGCTGGAGTTAACGAGAAAGATGCTCCAGTTGGCTCTATAAGGAGTAGAAAAGGTCCCAGTCTTCTGATCCTGGAGCCCCAGTGCACAATAAGTGTGACCCAAATAGGCCTCCATGGTCTTGACGCTGGGGTTAGTAATTTAGGTGCAGCTGTAATATTCCTTCCCCCTCTTTGTGCACTCCAGACTAAAGTGTTCATGTTCCCATTAGGAAACGGCCCTCAGAAGTCGCCTTCCGAGTGTCTGATCACAAATCATGTGAGTGACTGCCAGAGGATAATAACGACCTTAGTTAGCATTTCCCTGATGGATCTGGCAAAGTCCTCATCAGAATTATTCCACAAAGAAAAATTTAAAATACAGTAAAATTGGGAGTGCAACAGAGTTTTCTTTGATTTTTTACCCGGGAGCCAAGCGAAAATCCATCTCCTTAGAATCTGCCCTTGTAAAATAAATACAGATTTAACAAATTCAGTCTTGGAAGAACTGGGAGGTTTTACTGAGTTTTCTCATTTAAAAAGTAACTTCTAGAGATACTATACACAATGAAGATCCAAGCTCCATAAAACTTTTAAAGTTATTTGAAAACAAACCAGGGGAAATTATAAAATACACTATTCATTTATGGTTAAAGTTTGCTTCTTTCCTCCACACTTAGTTTTAGTTCGTAAACACATTTAAATCAAGACTACATGTCCATAGTTATATAAACAAAATTAGATTATTTTTTTCCATAGCCCTTTTCCTCATTTTTAGCTGTGACCAATGTACACCACAAAATAACATCATGAAGTTCCCTTTGAGAGAAGGATTTGGTTGCTTTTTATGCTTATAGACCATTTTTGCTGAGATAGTGTCCCCTGACTCAGAAACAACTTGCACTAGTTTTGCCTTTAGCCACAATGGTTGCCGACTTGTGCTTTTCATAGAGACAGCCAATTAAAACTTGCATAAAGATTTCCACTGGGACTCTGAACAAAAAGAAAAAGTCAAAAAAGCAAGTGCAGCCACAGGTGAAGGCTAGTTAATGCTCTGGCCTGGGGAAAACTGTAGAAAAGGCCCATGCAGCTGTTATCAGGTGAAACATAGCCACACAGCAAACTGAGCCACCCACAGGCAGTCGGCCACTTCCAGGAGGCACGTGTGCCTTTCACCGACAATCTCAGAGGCTTAACACACTGGTGCCATGGCTGTTCCATGAAACCTGCAGCCAAATGGCTTGACTTGCACATGATGGACCTTTTCCTCCATCTCAGGGGGCATCTCAGAAGGCTGTGATCACTTCACTAGAGGTCACTGAAGAGAGCTCTCAATTGTTGTTCCTTCTGGGGACCTGCCCATGAAAATGTCTTCACAGTGGACTTCCTAATGTCTCTAGGTCTTGGTGGCTGGAGTGATGGGATTTTATCAAACTGCTCTAAACCTGCTTAGGTGGCTTGACTTGGCTTGCAGCGCAACATGCAAAAAAAAAATGCATTAGACAGGATAGGAGAGCTCTTTGTGTTCTCCAGGATGGAAAGGCAGAGAAAAATTAACTGGTGCTGGCTGGACCAGGACCACCTCTGAGCAGACGTTGGGGGTCAGTCAGAGACCAAGTGACCCTGTTCTCAGCCAAGGAAGGGACTTGGAGGGAGTTTAAGTGGCAGCCCAGAATGAAGGGGCAGGTGGAGACTGACCTGTGATCCAGACTCCCTGTCTGGGGGCTGTCAGAGCCCCCTGGGCTTATGCCTTGGGATGGGACTGTCTGGGCGAGGGAGTGCCCAGGCTCAGGTGCTTGGGGCTCCCTCCTGTAAAAACACAATATATAATACAAAGTCTAAGCCAAAAACTTTTTTTACATCATGTACAACAGTGAGGAAGATGCAAAAGCTTTGAGTGGGAAAACAATACAATGAACAAGGACATTTTATGTTGTTAATTAGCACAGTACTCATTGGTGGTACATGTTTTAATTCATGTCCCAATGTTTCATCATCCTTTGGGATGATGAGATACTAAAGGGAATGTTGAAATAATGGACCTGATAATACCTCTTATTCTAAAAAAATAAAAAAGATATGTTTGTCCATGGTCTTTCTACTCCTCTTATAGTCACATAAATGATATTGTTATATCAGAAGCAAATGGGATTATTTAACAAATATGAAAACTACTAAAAAAAAAAACCCTGTCAATATAATTCCTTATATGCTATATATTAGGATTCTTTTAAGGAAAAAAACATATATATAAAAAAAATATATATATATATATATATATATACACATACATATATATTGCCCATACAATAAAGTATGTAAGAATGTGAGAATAGTAGTCAGCTCCACAGGTTTGGCTCCATTCAGGTAACATGGGTCACGTAACCCAAATCTGAAAAGTCTGAGGGAGTCCTTAATACTTCTTCACAAAGATGATTCCATTATGTTGTCTTATTAAATATTATAACTTATCTCACAGGCAAGATTTCTCAAAGGCTATGTGTAGTGTAATATTTATCACATGATATGAGTGGGAATTTTACAGAAAATTTCTAAAAAGTGATTACTCTAGAAAATATTGTATAAATCTTGCTTAACATGAAGTATTCTTCGGGTCCTAAACTCATAGCTTTAATATAATGTTGGATATATTTTTTTTCTTCACTTGGGAGTTTTCAAAGCCTTGTTATAGGAAATACTGTCAGAACACTGAGCAGTACATAAAGGAAGTTCTAAAGAACATTTTGCAGTTGTATCTGCACTCTTATGAGCAACCAAGAAAAGCTAAGGAGCTCTTACCAGGTGACCTCATGCAAAACAAATCAAACAACATTCCAAGAAGAGTTTATCCACAATGAACCCTAAAGCATCCAAGTGCTTTGGGAATGTATAAGATAAACTCTGACAGATTAGCTATTTATGATGGAGTTCTAGGATGCCATTCTGGACCATGCAATGTTATCACTAGATCCTATTGTCTCTAAGGTAAAGTATCCTCTAGTAAAAACTTTTGACAAGCCACTTACAAGACCATCAGCAGGAAGGTCCAAATTTCAGGGCAATGTTATTGTCCTGGACTGAAAAAGGCACGGCATATGATGGAAAAGCTAACAGAAGTTTCTGACAAGCAGTTAACAAATACCTGCTATTCAGATTTTTTAAGTATTAAGGCATGAAGAAGCAATAGAGATCCTGGGAATAATAACCAGCATTGCAGGGAGAAATAAGTAAAACAATTTTAGGAGGGTCAAAAAACTGTGGTTAATTAAAGCCAGATGCAAGGTCCAGAAGACTACCAAGGGTGTGTTTTATTCCACAATGGGAGAGAAAGGCTTGAGGAAGCTTGGTTTTGCTTGTACTTTCTTAAGTGGAGAAACAAACAAAATAAAGTGTATGGTGTTTACCTCATTATAAATGACTTTAAATGTAACATCCGACCCCATCTCCACACACACAAAAAATGTGTGGCTATCATTTAAAATGGTCAGTGTCGCATTTAGTGACAATGATTCCATAAAAGAGCAAATTTAGGTAAATGCCCTTTTAAAAGTCCTCAGAAGGAAAATTTAAAAGGGAAACTTCGCCATTAGTCTGAGAGAATGCTTAGATTGCAGCTGTGAAGCCCTCAGAGCAGTAGTTTCACACTGTGAGCAGTACCATGCTCTAGTACTGTGGGAATTTTTCCCTGATGCTTTGAGGCTGCGTGAATACTGGGAACAGGAAGGGTGATCCCTCTGAAATGGCTGGACCCCGGGTGATGAGAAGAAAGGAATGTTATCAAAATTCCCTTCAAACGCAATCAAGAAACCACAATGGCAGGTTACTGGAGGAAAAGCCTGCAGCGAGGGTGAGACCCCCACTATCAGTGAATATTGGTATGGGCACAGTTGCGGAGATGCCTATGTAAAAGAGAAAAGCCACGGTTAATTTTAAAATGGCAAAAAAAGAATTAAAAAGACAAAACCAAGACCAGAGGCATGGTTTACAGTTCTTTGATGATCTGGTTAATTAAAGCTCACACTAATTGCACAGGACCTTGGAATGCCTTTTTCCATTAGAGGTTCAGACTTACTCGGTTGAATTAGACCGAGGTCTAAATCTTTTGCCTCTGATTTTCTTTCTGTTGCCTCCCAGGTTACCTGAAAAAGATGGTTTACAGCTAGATTTGAATATAAATAAACACTCCCTGTATGTTTAATTACATTGTATTTCAAGTGGGTGTAATTCACAACCAGCACCACCCCAGAGCACAGGGCTTTACTGCACTGTACAGACTTAATGTGTCAAGTGCACTGGTGCTAGGGAATCCCATCCTTTCCCATCCAAGAAAAAAAGAAGTGGACTCTCGTAAGAAATGCACGCCTCTCTGTTGAGAGAAGAGCTAAGAAACTTACAGGAAATAACAAGTCTTTACAACCAGGGACCACAAAATATAGAATTTGAGTTATATGGACAGATGCATTCAGAATGCCACCCTATACCTTGCCAAGAGTTACTTCGAGGTCGCCCATTTTCACAGATGTCTGAAATATGTTTTGTGTCTGGAATCCTTTCACTCCAAGAATGAGAAAGTCCATTTGACCTGAAATTGAAAATGTGTACATATTGTTCAAAAATATAATTAAGCGAATGTTTTGAAATCAGTAAGCAAAATTTCTAAGCATTATTGTGCATTAAATAAATCAAGAAAGAAAAAAATCTGAAATGAAAGAATGAAGAGAACATGAAAGTCTTCATGAAGAAGGCAGAATTACACAACATTCAATTTAAGAAAAGTCAAATACAATGGAACCCCATTACAATAGTTTATAATTGAAAAGTATCAGGATACAATGCAATCCAATTACATTCCCCAGAACTCATCAACCACATAGCGCAAATTCACCACATATTTCGGTTACATGACCCGAGCAGCAGTCATAATGGGGTCCCACCATAGATGTTTCTTAATTGTAAAGCAATGGGTTCCACTCAAATATTATGAGAACATGGACTTCCAAGAGATTTCACTAAGATTTGTTCAACTGAACCTGGTTAACCTTTATCAAAGTAATATTTAGGTTTTCTTAAACAATAAAATTATTTTCAGAGAATTGGCATTTTCTCCACAAATATGCCCCCCCCCACCAAATGTAGTACTGTTAGTACTGTCCAATAACTGAACTGAATCAGATGTTTATCATGGAAATGTCTCTCACAAAGCCCATGTACCATTAAGCCCTTCTGCTGTTGTGTCCTGCCATCTTTAAAATAATTGCCTATAATAAGCAAACTCTACACATCTACCTTGTACCGCATAAGAAAAGCATTTTGACAAACTACATATACTTAGGAGGAGTCACATAATTTGATACAATTTTTAACTGCTTAAAAGTCATAACCGATTGAGATTTTGCTAAAATCTGGGAATTATTCAAATCAATATTTTAAGTTCTTCTTGAGATACTTTACTATACTTGAAGTCTTTTCCACATTTCATACCAGCTAAATGCTAGCAATGTCTATTTTAAAAGCAACCTTCTACTGATGAATAAAAATAAATTATTACACACTAATCCCCTAGATTTGCTAATTATGGAATGACTCCTATTTTGTACAAAAGGACAACAGAAATTCTTCTGGAATCCATTGATTGCTCCACTTATTTACCATGTTATTTAATTTAAAATTAAGTATTTGACCAAGAAAATATTTATATACTGAGAGAATTTAAGTAAATCTTATTCTCTTAACTAAAAAGCCCGCAATAAGTTAAAATTTTTTAAACATCCTTCTATAGAATTGTACTCGTGCAAAAACTAATATTTTTACTTTTGCTTTAAGCTACGTTATCTGAGTAAAAACAATCCTTCATGCTTAAGTTCCACATAAAGTAGAGTTCCCAGATTTCACTAATTCCTTCTATTCTCCTTCCTGATTGCCTATATAGAGTGAGATCCATTGCAGAATTTTTACAGATGATTCACTCTATTTAGAACTCCAGAAGAGATCATATTTCTTCTCAATAAACTAGCAATTTCCCCTTCAGTCTACCAAGTAATCACTGTGCCTAAAGTAATGCATGGGGCTATCAAATCTCTTTTTCTTTACATTACACCCCTACCAACAATTTTAAAGAAACTCTTCCACAGGAATATTTTAGCTTCCTTCAATGTGAATGTAGGTCTTATTTCCTAAAACATTCCAACTATTTATTTCTTCTATCAGTTTATTTTATTAAGCAATTATAAAGCATGCAGAATTTTAAATGGTCTTAATACACCTTAAGATTCTGGGGCAAGAATATAGCATCAAAGTTTAAGACATATAAATAATATATTAACCCCACCTGTACTATTATAAAACTCAGGCAAACATTAAATATACTTAGATTTGGCAACCAAGCTCTAAGTTATAAAGTCTAGAAATAATCATTCCAGGAATAAAAGGCAAAATCATAATATTCAAATATATGATTCACAGAGAAGCGATCTTTTTTCCATAGCAAGCTTAGCTTTGATATATTTAAAATTAAAAAGTATTCAATGCAGCATTTATATTACCAATTTATTTTAAAAACTGCTTTTATTGAAGCATGACAGTAACCTTTTTCTTTGACTACCAAACATGACATAAAGCTCACCATTTAAAATATGATAAAATACTATGTATAGTTTCTTAAGCCATATAAGCGCAAGACTGAAAAACCCTGGGGTTTCTATATAGATTTAGGGTTATTATTTGTACAGTTTTGTTTTGTTTGGATTTCTGGCCTGATTTGCTACACAAGTGGTTCTGAGCATATGGCATTTTGAAGTAGAGTAATCAAAGAACAAAGGATACTATTTTTTTAACATTCAAGAAAGAAGGAAGAAGTAATCAAACCTGCTGCAAAATAATGAAATGTTCTGACTAATGGAATAATGTGTGATGGAACAGGTAGAAATCTGAAAATGCGACAGAAAAGCAGACCTCTTCTTAGAACTAGATGCTGAGTTTGTGCTGACTCCAGGAGGAATGTCGCTATAAAAAGAGTCGCCATCTCCAGGCTTTTTTACATAATCTCCCTGGGGTAACTGTCTAAGGCATAATAAACATTTCAGAGTCAGAAAACAAGACACACACATGAACACAGACATATACAAATATTATTTTAGGAAAAAAAGGGTAGGGATAATGATCTACATGAATCAAATCTATTACAACACGTAAGATTATTAATAAATGTGACAACTTAAAGTCATTCTAACTGTAGAGATCAGAAATGCAATCACTGAAGGCTTTACAGTCTGGATGAAGAAAGTCTTGCTTCAGGGGAAAATTATGGAAAGATGAGGTTTTTCATTGTAACTTCATTATACTTGGAGATGTTAACTACAGTTCTGTCTTTAAAAAAAACATTGGTGCCTAAGGAGATGTGTTGGAACAGACAGTCATTGCCCAGATAAGGCATAGTTTTTGTTCACTGTGGTGAGTAAACTATTCATGATTTCTAAACATTATATAATGTAACCTTGATTTGGTCTTAAAGGAGCTGACTGATTTCTAAGCTACGTTCTATAATTTACCCCAAATAAATTCTTATTAGAGTCCTCCGTTCAATTTGGAGCTTCATTCTTCACTGAACAGAAATATGAAGAAATTGAAAGAGATTCAAAGGTCAATCAAGAACGTAATTCTAGAACTGCACAGTAGAATATGTAAAGGAAGATAATGAGCAAGAGGAAGAAAGGGTTGAAAACTGGATTCTTGTTGAGACCACAGAAGGATATTTATAGGTAGTTGCAGGGTGACCTCGGTTCTCTATCTCCACTGTAGGAGTGAACAAGGGAAAATCTATTTAACCTGCACTGTTACTGACCCCACCGGCTCTGATTTTGAATTACTTTAGATTGGAATGGATTTTTATTACTTCTCCTCAGGGAATAGGGTAGAAAACTTTAGATAGGACCACCTAAGTCAACCCCCCTCCCTCAGTAGCTAATCTGATCATTTGCCAATGCATGGCTCCCCAACTGCATCTAGGAGTAGACTCCATTCCATTCAGTACTATTGTTGCAGGTGCCACACACTAATGTTAGGCTGAGAATTTTAAACAGAGCTGTACTTCAACAGGTCTCCGGCAAAGGCACACATTTGCTAACTCCTTTTCCTATTTGGTTTTCCCTTAGTTACCATGCTAGTCACGGTTCCTTGCTGATGCTAAATTCTATCCCAAAAATGTCACTTTCAGATGTTTGCTTGCTTATCCCAATTACTATATTGTTTTAAATGTTTAAAATACTTGGTCATTTGTTCTTTTGAATGACCGAATACCCTCTGATATTATTTCAATCCTATATATTCACACGTCTCTACAAATCTACAGATTTGTCAACTGATATAAAGCACATGTATTAATTTATATGGTTAAATCTACTCCTCCCATTTAAGTCGTCCAAATTTCTCATTAGATTTGGATGTAAGACTACTTTTACCTACAATTCTTTGATAAATATTCCTTCAAAATATTTTTAATCCTTTAAGTGACTTCAGCTCATAATCGTAACCTTTCTTTCTTTTTCCCAGTGTATTATGAAACATTAATTTTATAGGGAAAATAATACAATTTCCCTATATTAATAGTGTTAATAATACAGGACAAATGATATATCTTCTTATGCAAGAGATATTTAATCTGTAGAATCATATTTTCTGTCTTGCCTCTTATCAGTAAAATATTCTACCAATGCTTGAAAAAAAGCTCTTAATAAAATCAGAGTTCTGTAAATTGTCTCAGGGAAAACACTTCCCTTTTGTATCATATCAATATTGATTAAAGAATGCCAGAGAACATCCCACCAACATCACATTTCCAATAGAAATCTTTATGGTTAACAAATCATTTTTGTCACTATTACCTTTAATGACAATCTTTATAAGCTGATATGTGCTTCACTACATTCAAATTAAATAACAAGTTCCAATGACACCTGAATTTCCCATTAATCTATCCCCCAAATTACCTCTCTATACGTGGTTCCAGCATTCAGGCATTTACCAAGGGCTCACTCAGCTGATACTGCAGGCTTAAATGGACTGCCTCTCCCAATGGATGGGGCCCAGTGTTATTGTTTTTTTTTAACTGAGCACATTTTACTTATACTTCAATGTAATTTCTCTGCAGTCTATGGTCATCTTTTACACAGGGCACAAATATCCTAAATGCTAAACATATCATAAACTGTGGGCTTCAGTCAAAGGGCTGGAAGGGAGTATAAATTCAATGAACATCTGGGGCAGGGCCTTGTTTTTTATCATCCCGGGCTGATTAGATTCTTCTCTATCTCTATTGTGAAGTCTCTAAGATACAGAAACTACTATGCATTCTCCTTAAAATTCCACAAGAAATGCATGTAACTTTCTTCACATAGTAAATGCATTAAAATGTTAATGATATAGATTATGAATTTTGTTAAAAATCTCTCAAGAATAATATTTAACACCCTTCACTGTCCAGAAATTTATCCCTTTTTCAATGTCTATCGCATATCATAACAAACTTATTTCTTCTTGTTTAAGCTTTAGTGAAGATAGAGAATATCAGGACCCCATGATCAATAAAATAACATTTCATCATTTGTCATAAAAGACCATAAATGACCAACTAAATGATTTCTTTAAACTTTTTTTTAATTGAATTTATTTTTCTAGTCTTAATGGCTTTTTTCCTAAATTTTGCTGGTTTGATAGAATTTTGAAATCTAGAAGCGACTGCTACATGAGGTGGCCTGACCAGTGCTAAGTTTTATAATAGGAAAATTACCTCATATTTCCCACATTACATACAAATATTTTAGACATGTGCATGAATTTTTTATAAATAATGACTAAAAGAAAATAAAAGCTTATTTAACTAAATTCTTTTTCCTCCAAAAGTATACCTGTTATGAGGGAGGTCTGATCTTTTCCAAAAAAGTCCATTGAACTATATTTAACTTAATAATCCTTATGCATGCTCAAAATGAGAATACAATGAAAAAATTTTTAAGATTTAACCTTAATGCTGAAGGAGGCATTTCTCCAATGCTTTGTTGTTGTCTGGGCTGTTTGTTATTGGAATGGTTGCTTTACTGCTTTAAGAAATACTGTGTAATGTGTACCAAGTCACATTGACAGATGCATGAATATCACTGAAATAATAATAATAATATAAAAACAAACTAAGAAAGGTTCAGAAAAAAAAAGGAGGGAGGTTCACAAGCAGAAAATAAAGTGGTTAAAACAGGTGAGAGAGAAAAGAAATGGGGAAGGGGGTTTCTGTTTAAGGTATGGATCAGGAAGATATGATCTAATTACTCTATTTCACATTAATCATAATGATGTGTGTTCATTTTAGACAAAGGAAGATAATATTTCAGCTGAATATGAATGTTTTACAAATCCAAGTTCAATTAATGTTTCCTTATTCTATCCCTATTTGCAAACCTGCCTGAAAACTAAAACTCAAACTTATAATTCTTTTTAGAAAATATATAGCTACTAAATCCTAAAGCAATTATGCTAAAATATAAGCAATAGCATCAACTGAAAAAATTATGGAGGTCTTCTTTCCTGAAGATTTTAAAGAAAAGGGTCAGTAACCATGCTTCTAACTACATGGTGTATAAGAATTCTCCGTGGCTCCTAGATTCCATCGTTCCACCCTTCACAAGACGTCATTGGCAGATTTAAAGTGATACCGTTCATGAATGGGGTTCTGCCTCCACTGGGCCCCAGAATGGGGCTTCTATTTTTCATTAAGCAGTTGGTACACAAAAAGAAAACAATGGGTTTGCTTCTCATCTTTTTGTCAGATTTGCAACTAAACCTATCACACATTCCTTTGATATAATGAAAACTGTGAGGACACATTCTCTGGAGGGAAAATTCACCAGGTTATGAGTTTCCTTCCCAGAATTACTTGCCTGGCCTCTCCAATAATTTGCAAGTTATGCCCAATTTGGAATTTCTGAGCCATGATATCATTAATAAGAATCTGATAACTGGCTACATATCTAATGCAGTCTTGCATTTAGTGTCAAAGCAAAACTATGTTCACCAATAGTACCTTCACCAGCTCAACCAGTACGTGTGGGCCTCACTCATGCCGATGAATGCGGCCTTTCTCTTGGAGAACAACCACACTCCCCTCTTCCATTTGAAGGTCAGAGAAACACAGAGTTTTCAGAAACCACATACTAATAACTTCCCTTAATATAATGCTTTACAGATGACAAACAACTTGATCTGATTTTAGAGTTGAAGAAAATTTAAATGATTTCCCAAGATCACACACAAGCAAGAAGATTTCTGATTCCATGTCATTTGGTCCTCCCACCATGGAACCTCAAAGGAAACCTAATTTAAAGGCAAGGACAATTCAAAATTCTTAATTCTACTTCCTAGCATCCTTTGGAACTAGGCACATCTTTATTTGAATATCTGTAGATATTTTTACAAGATTGAAGTTTCTTAATGCATGCTTTGGTCTGTTGGCCTTACCACCTGCTCTATAATCACTAACATATATTCTCAAAAAGGAAAATCCTTCAGAAGATACTTATATATTCACGACTTCCTGACCTTAAGTCCGTTCTTTGCTACTTCTCCGTTTTGAGAATTATTGTACAAATCTAAGATTCCTCAGCTATGGACAAGGCCAAAGATAAATAAATAAAGACTGTGTTGAAATATATCAAAATATATAAAATAAATATCTGCTGAAGATGTGACAACTCTCAAAATATGAACTAGATTCCAAAAGAGTAGCCAGGTTGATGAAATGATGACTCAGTAATACCAGAAGGCACGAAATTATTATATCAGGCACATAAAGGAGTTTCTTAATGTAAAATTTTTCTTAACTGTACCTATGCAAATATTGAGTTAGAATAAGAAACTGGTGCAGAGTTTTACATATTAATTATTTTGGGGGCGTGGGCAATTCCTTTAATCTGGGTAGTATCCCTGGTGAGAATACGTCTTAGAGCACTGTTTTAGCATTGCTTATGTTACATATTTGCAACATTTTACTTCCCTTTTTATACAGTCAGCAATAGTAAATTACATTACAGCCTTAGCTCCTACAGAAATGGAGCGGAATCGTCAATTTTTGATCTTATTAGCCTAATTTTATTTTTCACTGAAGTAAGCCACCAAACTTAGATTTCTAATCAACTTCTACCCAACACAAAGTTTAAATGGCTCCAGCTTTTCTCCACTGTTTTTGGACAAAAGAGTTTAAAACGTGTCACAAAGAAATCTAGTTGTTTTTAAATTTTAATTAATTTAGTCTCGGTTTTACATTTTCCATTAATAATGAGTTAGTTACTCCAGGGCAAGGTCAATATTTCCTAATATCTATGCTAACCGACCAGGATCTCAATTGGTACCATGTGGGCACCATTTATTTATAGAGACTCTGTAGACACTTATGGCTAAAGCCTCATAGGGATTTTAAATTACAACATAGAAGAAAACAGAGGAGTAAAGTTTAAAATTCTAATTTGTGAAAAAATAAAAGCTGTGGTAGGGGCTTTTATTTTTTGATGATACTGAAAAAGTATCATCATGTTTATTACATCTTATTCCTAATCTACCACAGGCTTTTAATGGAATAGTGGGAAAAGTTAAGTAAGGAGGAATCTGCATAGCTATCTTGAGTATAAAGCTAGTACTATGTGATGTACAAGACCTGGTCTGGGTTATCAATTTCCAGGATATTTTCAATTTTTTGTTTCAATAGCTAATAGCATTAGTAATTTTTTAAATGTGAAAAGTGAAAGGTGTATACCAGTATGGGCTAATTTAGATTTAGAAAAAATAGTCAGTTCTTATAGAACTACATGAATGCTTTGTATCTCTTTTTATGCTGTTGGTTAAACATAGATTTTAAGATTATGATGAACGAAGTGCCTGACTTTATAGGCTTTTTTATTCAAAAAAAGTACACTAGACAATCAGAGATTCCAACTATGCAAATTACTTCTTTAACTACCTGTGCAATTGCCTAATCAGTACAAAAATATTCTCTTATGCAGAAGGAAACAGGCTTATCAAGTGCCAGGACATTCTCCTGACTACAACACTGTGCCCATATATATTTTATCACTTATGGATGGAAGTTACTAATATAACAACAGTAACAAATAAAAAATAAAATCCCTCAGAAAGTATTAGGCAAAAAGAGTGTTATAAACATGAAGAAAAAGCCAATTAACTAATGTAAACAAAGGTGACACCTTAACATATAGAAGAAGTTTGTTTTAGATGGAAAAAAATTTCCATATATATTAGTTTAAAAGTAACACAAATAACTTCTATTAATTTTAGTATTGTTGGATGAAAGAACAATTAAAATGAAATAATGATAGATCTATTTTAAGTTAATACATTCTACAGCACCATTATTAAAGTTATCATTTCAAGGTCATGAAAAATCAAGATTAGTTGGTGATCACTACAGCATAAAAACAAAGTGAACTTGATCTATAATTGCGTGTATGAATTTCAAAGATGCTAATAGGATTTAAATCTTTCAGTTATGTGTGTAGATTATTCTCATCACATACCTCTGTTCTCGATAGTTTCTTTTCATGGACAAGAAGAGAGGGGGAGAAAAAAAAGGATTAGTTACCTATGGAAGCACATTAAGAGACAGCACTAAACATAAAAGCTGTAGCATTCATTTAAAGGTCTCCACTAGAGGATTCTGAAGTGCAGAATTAAAATGGGGAACACACACAGTCACACATACACAGATTTCACTTCATCTTTAGGAGAAGTGACACCAAAGGGTAGGGACAATATTTTCAAATAACTATTTTTAAAAGCATAAATAAGCTTCAGTTATTAAAGAGTAACTGTTTTCTCAATATCAATTGTATCATATTAAACATTTAGTCATGTTCTAAAGTCAACCCTATTTCAAATACAGGTTTTCAGACATGTATATTGATTTAAATTATGAAATTAATTAATCAAGTTATTTATAAAAATTAACTATGTTTTCATAGAAATAAAAATCATAGTTTATTTCTTTTGGAATATATACCCCAAACTAAAGCTCTTCCTAAGAATTTCAAATGGGCGAACACAAATGAACATTAGAACATTTTATTTCATCATGTATGATAAATTAGAGCGAGTTAATTTATGGCTGTTATGGACCTCCTAAGTTATTACTACTTACTCACTGAAGCTTCACATTGGAAATACTTTGTTCAAAGGTTAGTCTCTGTTTTTCATTTGGCTATGTACTAAAATAAAATTACATGAGTTTCAAAATAAACGGATCTTAAACAAAAATGTGTCTAGAGGGTGTGGCAGTGAGGTACCAGTGACTTCTAACATTTAACTCAAGAGAGTTAATTTTTAACTTTCTATCGTGACCTAATTAAGTGTTAATATTTTGAAGACATGTTAGAAAGATCAAGCAACTGAGTAGTGGGCTCCTTCCTCCAAGACCAAGGATAATGTTTCCATGTAAGATTTTGTTTATAGCACTTTCACTGGCCAGTGTATTCTGTGCATCCTATAAGTATTTTGTTTAATAATGAGCTCATGAGGGTAAAAATGCCAAACTTGTTACTTATTGTTTTTCATTCCTGAAACCATCAGATGGGGGGAAAATAAGCCCAGAATCTTTCTATTTAATACGTTTTACTTTTTATTCTCTCCATCTGATTACCTGAGCGGTCCACCAGTTCCAAATGAGTATTCCTCATTTCCTATTCCTGCCATTCCCCGACTCCAAGGCTTGGAGAAGGAGTGGAAAGTTTAATTGGAAGGATTAATGAGAAAATGAGTTCTCAGGTCCTAAATCCATTTTTGAATTTCAAATAGAATATGTGAAACATCATATTCATGAATTTAATTCCTGCATTAAAATTTCTACATTCTCATTCTATTTTTAAACATATTCTGAATAAGTTTAGCAACATTAAAATTTTCATCACTTAGGTTCAAATTATTTATTAAGAGGATACTGAGGTATGAACAAGATTTGACTTTTCCTGAATGAATCTGCAAAGTACATACATTCAGAAATGAAAAAAAAAAACAGTGAAACCTCAAAAGAATTTCATAAAAACAAAAAATGATATACAGAAAGAAGTACTTTTAATTCTAATCATTAAAACAAATGGACACAGGAAATTTCATTAGCAATAGGAGTAGACGTTTAGGTTTCATACTTTCTGAAAGGTAATTTTTTCCAAGATTGTAAAACTGAAATATCAACTGGCATCAGTAGGGGGCAGAAAATCAAACACTACAGAACTAACAATTTCGCTTTCGGTTTTCACATGACCAAGGAAATAGTTGATGGGGCTAATTCACCTGAGGTGTGAGGAGAGGTCAAATGATAAATATACAGGAAAGCCTTCTGTTCAGACATATAATTTTATAACTCCAAGTGTTACGCTGAAATCAGCCTGTGAAAATATAAGTATGCAATATACCTAACGACCTGCATATCAAAGAGGCCAATAGACATAGAGCGTCTGCTGTGTACAGGGCTAGGGCCTCATTTAATCAGGGCAAAGCATTACTTCTCTGCTGTGCTCTCCTTTGCTATGCTCTGCTATGCCAGATTAACTATGCTATGCCAAACTTTACTATGCTGTCTCTGCTGTTTGTTAATACAGACTTCCACAAATGTCTTTCTCTATCTTCATGCTTATAGCTTACAAAGTTTATCCTGGCAGTAAACTAACTGCTCTCTCTTTTCAGTCAAAGAAACTCTTTCAGGGTTTTGACCTCACAACAAGCAACCGCCACATATACTTTGAAAGGTGTTTCCTTTGGTTCCTTGGTTTAAGACCACACCACATAATAATAATAATAGCAAACAATCACATAGTGCCTAGTCTGTTGAAAGGTTTGAGGTAATTTTAAAGTCTAAAATATTCTAATTCCCAAGTTGGTTTTGTGGGTTGTGGTTTTTTTTGTTTGATTTTTGGTGAGGAAGATTGGCCCTGAGCTAACATCTGTGCCAATCTTCCTCTACTTTGTATATGGGACACGGCCACAGCATGGCTTGATGAGTGGTATGTAGGTCCAAGCCTGGGATCTGAACCTGCAAACGTCAGGCCGCCAAAGCAGAGCACAGGAACTTAACCACTATGCCACCGGGCCAGCCCATCTAATTCCCAAGTTTTTTAGTGAACTAAGTTTGGTCTATGAGGGGAAAAAAATACTATAAAATGGGGTGATGTCCAGAATGCCCAACAAAAGTTGCAGGCCTTCCAAATGGACAAAAACTCTAGGTCTGGGAACCTGAAACATCATCATCAGAGATCAGCAGAAGTAGGATTTGAAGTGGAAATATTAAAGGGAACTTAAGGTTCACCATGTTTAAGTTTTAATTTACTAAACTTACAAAGTTATTTGAATACTAAGGAAATTTTTCACATCATAAGATTGAAATACTTAAAAAGAAAATTGAACATATTAAAAAAATAAATAAGTTTGGAATGTTTGAAGTCATTGACTTAGCAAATGCTTAAGGGGATCAAATATTCAAAAGGTATATAACATAACTTCTCAAAATTTATAAATAGAATCAAAAAATTGTAAGTTGAACTTTGAAGCTTAAAAAAGAATTAGGCTTTTAAAAGTTGTAACGTAAAAAAAAAAAAATCTCTGAACAGCCTTTTCTTCACACAAAAATACCCACATATTTGGGGCCAGCCTGGCGGTGTAGTGGTTAAGTTCATGTGCTTTGCGTCAGCCATCCAGGGTTCGTGGGTTCGGATCCTGGGCGCAGACCTATGCACCGCTTATCCAGCCATCCTGTGGCAGGTGTCCCACATATAAAGTGGAGAAAGATGGGCCCAGATGTTAGCCCAGGGCCAATCTTCCTCAGCAAAAAGAAGAGGATTGGCAACAGCTGTTAGCTGAGGGCTAGTCTTCCTCACACACACACAAAACACCCACATATTTAACAAATAACAGTGCCTTCTTCATGCTGGTTGTGAAGATAAAGGGGTTTAGCCCTTAGCACGATGTACAGCCATTGCAAGCACCCAGTAACAGATCTGCTGCTGTGGTTCTTGTTGATAGTACTGTTATTATCGCTGTTGTTATTAAAGCACTACGCTCTCTTAACTGATCATTTTGCCTAGATTTCTGGGTATATGGTTAAGTCAAGAGAACCTGTGTCACTAAAGAGCAAACCAACACAGCCTTTGTATAGGATGCGATTTAGACTGATTTTACTTCACAGAATGGTTTTAAAACAATATTCAGTACTTTTAGAATAGAAAGGAGTTATCTCAAAATCTAAAAAATGATAAATTATTGTTACCTCTAATCATGCCAAGAATAATCAAGATTCAATGTTGAACCAGACTGATTTTCATTGCAGGTATGTTCATCCAATGATACAAAACGTTCTAAATGTTTAATTCATTTAAACAAAATGTTTTAAAGTATATTTGGATAGTAACAATATTGAGACATTTCACTTACTTATAACCCCATGCAGTTATTCCTAATAGGAGGGCCAGCACTAAAATGGTGCCAGCAATGATGCCTATTATGATATTGGTACCAGCAACACCTGGGGGGAGAAAAGAAACAATGAAGATCAGTGTATATAATTGATATTTGGAAATAAAATTCTTTCAGAAATTTTAATCTCCAGATTTGTAACCATCACCCCAACAACATTACTTGTTTGAAAAAGTACGTATTTTTTAAAGGGAAGAAAAATTAACCATAACTTAGCAATCCACATCAATCATTTCTTACAAATAATTCTTTGTGTATGTTCCCTTTTAATTCTTGTCCAAGTGCACTTTGCACAGTTGTATTTTCCATATATTTTTCTGTAAAATATGATGAGGTCATTGAACTAAAAAAAAGAGTAATGATAAGGAAAAAAAAGGGAGGGGTGATATTACTATATTGGCACAGCACCCTTTAGGGAGGAACTTGTAGAAATCTGTGTTCCTTTTGACCCTGATCTCTTCCTCAGAAATTCTAGAAATGTTATTGTTTATATCACTCCATGTTGACAACTAATGCAAGGTCCTTATCACTTGGTTGTGTGTGATATTTTGTCTCTTAAAGTTAATATAAGATTCTAAAGGGAGAAAACATGTCTACAGATTTATATAATGAGTGCTCAGGTGATAAAAGCACTGGGCTTGTACTTCCCAGCCTTGGCAGTGACGGTGTGGCATTCTAGAGAAGGAAAAGCCAAAGGAAAAGAGAGAGTCTGGGGAGCTGGAAATGGGTGCTGGTGAGGAAGGAGAGCAAGGTGGTGCCAGACTGGCAGAGGGCCAGGGCAGGGCTCAAGCTCAGGACTCGGTAATGTGTCAGCATCTGTTGTCAGGCAGGCTGAGACGAAATCCTTAAAGGGATCATGGCAGTGACAGTGGCCCAGTGATTCAAAGGCTTGGTCAAAAAAGTGAGGGCCCAAGAGCAGAAAGGCAGAGCAGAGGTGTGGCTCTGATAGCAGGAGACCTGTTTTGCTGATAATGACTTATACCATATATTTAAATCACTCAGATCTGTTTCACCCAGCGCAGGTCAGATCTCTCTGTGTCTGCTGCACTCCTGAGGCATCCTTCTAGACAAAGATCAGTAATGATGGGAAACTGGAGCAGAATCCAATTCCCCCTGACAGAAGTCATGGCAGCCTCTCTGGGAGCCCTCAGGAGTCAGGTTGGACAGCAGGGCTTGGGCATCTGAAGAGAATGGCAGACTGGACCCTGCCCAGCTCCTCTGTGGGACGGGTGGATATAGATGCCAGAGGACTCCCTGGGTCATTGGAGTTTCTTACTCTAAGACCCAGCATGTCTGTCTTCCCTTCCTTTTCTTCCAGAGATTTAAAAGGGATCAATAAACTTGGATGCTAGTTCTGATTATTTCTAAGTAATGGTATGACTTTTGACAAGTTACTTAAATCCATGGACCTGAACAGCCTCATCTCTGCATTAACTGCTGGAACTAGCTCCACACCACCATCGCTAAGACTGGGGATGCCAAAATCTTAATCATTCCTTGACTTTCTTTGTTAAAGTCACATTGGCTAAGATTTTTAATGGTAATTAGAATAAACATACTCCTTTTTTCTCATCCTTGGGAGGTGAATGGACTTCAGGATTTGAGCACTATTTCATGCAAAAGAATACTCACTAATGAAACAATAAAATAGTTTAAAAGGGGACATTTACCTCCAAGGTATGTGTTCTTTCAACTATCTGGATTTAATTTCTACTTCTCCTTTTGGGCCACTCTAGCTTTCAGAACTGCACCAGTTGTTTCTTATCCATGTCCTTAAACCCCTACCAGGCACCTTGGCCAAGGTTACTACTTCTAGGATTACCCACAGTTCAGGCAACAGAACTGGGGTTGAACACAGATGAGATCCTATAATAACGAATATTAAAGTCAACAAAATATTTAAACATCAATTCTTCAATTGTTCTTTTTTTCTTATTTATTCAGTCTCAAAATATAAAATTCTCCCTTTAAATTCAGACAGTTAAGAAGTATGACTACCTTCTTCATTTAAAAGAAATGCTAAGGTTTGTTGTCAGCCCCAAATAAGTATAATACTTAAAAAATCTCAGTCTGATATAGGACAAAATCAGGTTAAATTAGTAGACTCAGTTATATTCAATATTACATGTCATTACAATTTAATGGAAGCAATCAGTTTTATAATCTGGGCCCCAGTTATATACTGTAATTCATTGTTATGTGAATTTAATTTATATTTGAGTTATAAAAATAATCCAAATGAAACTGTCTGAAGAGCAGTTTTCTCTTTCCCTGTGCACAAAGACTATGTAATGGTACCAAATTAAGCACCTACCGTTGCCAGACAGAGTTATACCGGTCTTTGCATCCTCATTGTGAGGGAAGTACGTGCTGCAGTCTGCGCCTGTCCAGTGTCTGTTACACACACACTTTAGCTCATTACTGCAAACCTGAAACCCAAAACCAATCTAGAGTAAACATCAACTCCCTGGTACAGAAGCATGAAAAATAAACATTAATTTCTAATTATTATATGCCTAGAATTTGATGATACTGAAAAAAGTATTGGTACTTTCTTCCTACTACTAATTACTTTATTTCTTACTCAAGTACTTAAAAAAATATTTTCTAGAGATCAACAGTTGGCCCAAAGGGAATAATGAATTTTAAAAGAAGAATGAATTTGTATGGCTAAAAAGAAGACAATGAAATTATTGTTTTGAAATTCATTAACCTAAATTTTATAAGAGGGAGATTTTAAAAACTAAGTAGAAATACAATCGTTTGCCAATTATCCAATACAAGGGTTTCTTTCTTCTAAAGAAAAGTCTTTATAGCAAAATTTTATTCATCTTTTAGGAAGCAGATGAGATAAAGAGAAATCTGACAAAGAAGTGGAGAGGCCTGATGGTTTGCAGTGATCTGAGAAGGAAGCTTCACAAAGCTGTAACCTTGGCACCTCAGCTCAAGCTACAGAGATTAGCTACCCCAGGGTCATGGGGAGTGAGAACTCGCTCAACAAAGCACAGGAAAAAAATTCACAGAAAAATGGCACCAAACTTTTAAAAATTATCAGACAAAAATCTGTCTTCATTTATTTTTCCAGGAAACAGAATCTACACCTAGATCTTATAATTGAAAATAACTTTGAATGGAATGGGAAGCAGGAGAGAATTCAGGTTTAAATCCTAGGTTTGAGATCAGAGAAGTTCTTCAGGAGGCAGGTTTTCACTGGATAGGTTTCTGTCTTTTATCTGATCTAATTTGCCAGAAGACAGCATACATCCACATGTAAATGTAACTATAAAATATGATTAACAAACTGCAGATTTCAAATTAATTCAGATTAACAAATTTCTGCAGATTAACAAATACGCTGGAGGAAAAGGGTTTAGGCGTAAAGTCAAAAGGCCTAGGTTTGAGTCACCACTGTGTTACCAACCAACCTTACTCAGTTCAACTGGCTTCTCCAAGTATCAGTTTCCATCTCATACAACAGCACCAGTGATGTAGTGACAACAGACAGTGATACCAGTATCCAGTGATCATAATGAATCAAGTCATAGTTAACATTTACTGAACACTCACTATGTCACAGGCATTGTTTTAAATATTACATATAAGTTACAACATTAACTCATTGATTCTTCCCAACAATCCAGTAGGCAATATTACTATTCCCATTTTACAGAGGAAGAAATTGAATCACAGAGAGGCTAAGTAATTTGCCCAGTCTCACCCAGTTAATAAGAAACAGAGCTGGGATTCAAACTCAGACTGATTCCAAGCTCACACCTTGTTTTTGGTGAGGAATATTGGCCCTGAGCTAACATTCATTGCCAATCTTCCTGTTTTTGCTGAGGAAGATGAGCCCTGAGCTAATATTTGTGCCCATCTTCTTCTATTTTTTATGTGGGATTCTGCCGCAAATTGGTTTGGTGAGCAGTGGGTAGGTCCACACCTGGGATCTGAACCTGCGAACCCTGGGCCACTGAAGCGGAGCGTGTGAACTTAACCACTATGTCACTGGGCTGGACCCCCAAGCTCACACTCTTAACTACACAATGTATAGCAGATAGAGAATATCTACTGTATTTCTCATTTTAATTTTTGTCACATGTAGAGTTGAGTTACTGTAAGTTAAAAATACATATGATATAACCTCTCCACCTAATGCATAATTATTGTAAATAATTTAGATGTTATTTGCCACCTGATTTACTTGTGTCTATCACTTTTTAACTCATTCATTAAACAAACAGCTAATAAACACAAGCTATGTTTGGTTTCTGTGTTATATATTCAGGATTCTGAATATATAACGGTTATTCATTAGCATGAATGATCAAGAAATAATTTCATGATTCTTTCCCATGTCCCCCCAGAAAGCATTTCCCCCTAACATTCTCTTAATTACTAAGGAAAAAAGACTTAGCAGACCCCTTTATAGGAGCAGAACTACTTACTATATGCCTTCTCTATTCTCATGTACCATAAGAATTCCTATTCTTTAGCAAAGAGTAACAATGAGTAAGACTTTCCTAAGGAAATTCTTGGCATATCCCTCAGGGATATACACGGAATGACCAGGATTGAAGGCTTACAATTCCAGGACAGGGATCCTTTACCTCAACTGGACAATATAACCAGTTCCAGCAAAAAATCTGGAATGAGGGTGAAAAGAAAATCACAGCACATGTCAAAAGAAAAAGAACCAAAAGACTTTTTGTTAGTATAGGAATTCCTAACTGAATTTACTCTTTTAAGGAATGCCGTTCTTTCTGTTCATCTGTGAGAAACATTTCCTTAAACTATTCTGTTTTTATTTTCTAGGAATTATCCTCACCTGGTACCCACTGGTGTGGCCACAGCAGTTACTTATGGTCTGTTCTAATCAGTCAGTGCCTGAACCACACCAGTTGTTACATATTATGGCCACTGCCTCTGCTTTTTACTCTCTTTTTTACCCCACTATAGTTTGTTAAAATTTATCTCTCAGATCACTTGTAGAAAGCTGGCATTATATTATAGGAGATCACATTAACATAATAAGAAAAAAGGAAGAAAAATTTGGTTAGGAAGATTATACTTTTTCTTATTCCCAGGCTTTTGCAGACTACACAACAGAAATATTCAAATGACTATGACCCAATAACTATTTACATACCAGCTAGAAACACAAATAAATATGTTTTCCATTATTACAGAAATAAGCAGTTTAGGATCACATCTATTTCTGTGATATGAAAGAAATGAATAGTTCCCCCACAGTGAGGTACTGAATACTCACTCCATTTCCTGAACAAACAGTGCCTTCTTTACTGCTTAAGCACGTACTAAAGTTGAAGGAAGCCACAGGAAGACACCTGTGTTCTAAGCACATCATTTGGGGACCACAAGGTGTCCCATCTTCCACATAGCCAAGATCTACATCTTCTTCAAGCTTAACATGCCCACCACTAAAAATAAATTGAGAGCAAAAAGAAAATGGATTTCATTAATTCACATTCATCTTGAGACTACGCTTAAACACTAAAAAAGTGGGCAATATCAATTTCTCTATTTTCTATTAATCACCTAATAAAAAACAGTAGCATAAGCATTTTCAACCTCTAAATGAAGAAAGCATAGAATCTTTTGATCTAATTCTTTTCAGAGATATTGATATATTTTAGGATTTAAATATAATTATTATAACAAGGACCTGAATTGAAATGGCTTTATCATTTTGCCTTGGCTTTATATACAAGTCAAGGAAGCCATTATGATTAGTATTTGATTTGATAAGCAAGTAGCTTTCAAGATTTCAAACGTTTCTTTTTTTGTGTGTGTGTGAGGAAGACCAGCCCTGAGCTAACATCTGTTGCCAATCCTCCTCTTTTTTGCTGAGGAAGACTGGCCCTGGGCTAACATCCATGCCCATCTTCCTCTACTTTATATGGGACGCCGCCACGGCACGGCTGACAAGCAGGGCATCGGCGGGTGCGTGGGATCTGAACCCGTAAACCCCGGGCTGTCAAAGCATGAACTAAACTGCTGCGCCACCGGCCCAGCCCCTCAAACATGTTTCAAACAAGGATGAGAATTGATTTTGGTTTACATTTCCCAAAAAGATTGCTATATTTACAAACTATATTTGAGAATTGGCTAAACTATTGTAACTTCACTATTTAATATAGCAAACCTACATGTCACGTAGGAATAAAAAAATAAACAGAATAGGAACTGAGAATGTATATTCATAATCAATTTATTCATATGGTAACCATGTCAATGCTAGTACAAAAATCTCCATTCTTTTTATTTATTTTTATCAAAATTACACATGCATATAGTTTAAAGAGTCAAAGAGATAAATTACTTTTTCAAATGCAATAAAGTGATCCGCTGTCCCCTACTCCTCCATATACCCCTCCCTGGAGGAAACTACTTTCTTTTCTTAATTGACTCTTTTGTTATTTATGTATATATCTTTAAATAATGAGCTTGTGTCACTATTTTTTATTTTTCCATTTTAAGTATTACCAATTGACTTCCCTCCATGAAATTTGAGAATTTATCTCTTTTCTCTATCCTCCCATCATAAATTTTGTTTAATCAAGTTAAATCAATAACAAATAAGCACATTATAATGACTACATTCTTCAGTTGAGCAACATAGTACTGCCATAATTAAACCCTTTTCCTGTACAATTTTTCATTTTCCCTGAGATTAGCATGTCCCTTGTTTGTTTGTTGTTTCTCTGCCTATTTTTCTAAGACTTTAATTCGAAACTATTTCAGCTCTGCTGACTGTCAAAATTCCAATCGAGATGTGTCTGAACACCATTTCATCGTGCTGTAGAAATCTCTCCTGGAGTGTCGATCGGGAGTCTCCCCTGCTCCTATCTGATCTGGTGTGCCCTGGTCCTGGTGCAGAGCGGTACATCTTGGATTTCCCCTCACCATTCACTGTGGGATTGCCCTGTCTCCTGTCATGGTGGGTGTCTTGTTTCCTAAAGTCCTTGCCTTTCTCTTTCTTAGTTTACTCCTTCATTTTGATGGAGCACAATTTCCAGTAGCTTCCTGAGAAAGGGTATAGAGGAGTAAATTTGGGGGTAACTTGCATGTCTAAAAGTGTCTTTATTTTCTACCCTCACACGTGATTGATATTTTGCCTGGGCACAGAATTCTAGTTTGGAAATAATTTATTCCATTGTCTTCTGGCTCCCAGGGCTCCTGTTGATAGTTCTCAAGCCATTCTAATGCTGATTCTCTTTTTTTCCCTCTTCTCTGGAAATGTTTGGGATTCTTTTCTTTGTCTTAACATTCTGAAATTTCATAATGATATCCTTACATGTGCCTCTAATTTCACTTGGTGAGCCAGTTAACATGGAAATTCAAGTCCTTCCTTTCTAGACAATACTCTTGAGTTACTCATTGCTGATTTCCTCCCTGCTGTTTTCTCTGTCCCTTATTATTTGTATTCTAACTCAGTGAGCTTTTCTATATGTTCTATTTCTTTGCCTCTTTTCCCCTACTTTCTGGGAGATAATTTCAACTACTGAGTTTAATTTCTGGCAACGTATTTTTAATTTCCAACAGCATTTTTTTCCTTCTCTCAATGTTCTTCACTTTTTAAAATAGCACTCTATTTTTGCTTCATGATAGAAGTATGTTATCTCTCATAAATATTGATAGGTAGTTGTTTTTCTGGTTGGTTGTTTTCATCTCTTTTTCTGCTCATGTTAGAGACTTTCTTCACATGTCTGATCATCTGCTCATATATGAGTTGGGGGACGAGATAGATGATTGGAAATTCTAGGGCTTTCTCACTGATCATCAGTGAGGCTAGATCACCTCCATACAACCCTGCTATCAACATTGCCTGTTGTCCTTCAGTTTGGAAACCTTCTGGTTTATTCTTTGCAGAATGTAAAGCTCAAATCTTCCATAGGAGAGAGCAATCCCCTGTTTAGCTGAGTCAGGGAAGTAATCTGTGACTGTAGCTACTTCTTTAACAGACTTTCACCTATCTTTATTTTAGCCCCTTCCTCTCCCAGTTTCTTTACTCTCTTTTCCAGAAGTAGATGCTGCTCCCCATTTTTGAGGCTTTGGGGAACTGACAGTATATACTGGGTTAATTCTCGATTTTCCCCATTACTGACTTAGGAATCCAGCTTTCTTAGTTTTGATGATCATTTGACACACATCCATTTGCTTTCCATGTTCCAAAAGTTGGTTGCTATTGTCTCCTCTCCCTTTCTCTGCCTCCCTGTGGATATATGAATGCTTAAAAAGATCCATTTAGTGTCATTTTAGTGGAATTTCAGAAGGGAGCAAAAGAAGATGCATATATTTAATCCACTGATTTTACCTAGAAGTCCTCACTCATTTTCCTTAATAAGAATGAAATGCAAACTAAACTCTGCAAGATTTTACTGACCAATTAAACATAACTCTAGCAACAACATTAAACTAATTCTTATCTTCTTTTCATCTGTTTTCTGTCAGGATTTACTCAATCATCTCTATGGACCAGATTCTATCTCAGTTTACTAACATGCACATGAACTGAAAACAGAAGTAATTCTAAACTGTATTCCTCAGAAGTAAGATGACTAATGTTCTCATAGAATGGTTAATTACCTGCAGTTTAATGTTCTTCCCTGCTGCACAACTAAAGTCGATGTGATTTCACCATCGAGTTCTCCAAGCCTTGGAATATTACCAATATTGGTACACAAAAGGTAACCACAAAGCACGTCCCTGTGTTAAAAGAGTACCAATTATTTACTTTACTTCTTTCCCCAAACAGCACACCATGTACAGTTAGAATAATAATCTCATCTCACATTAGCATTTGTTTTTCATCAACTACATTATTTGCTCAAATTATAAGCAAAATAAAGTAATCCCAAATTAGTTTGTTCCTGCTTTAAAAAAAAGTCTTCTCTGAAACTCTTATTGGTGCAAAAAAATCCCAAATGTTTTCTAGCTTTTCCTTTACTATCCATTAATTCAAGTATTTATCTAAAGGAAAGTATCCATCAAACAGACTTCTTTTATATCAGAATCTATTTCTTCATAAAACATTACTGGATATGCTAGAAAAATTTTTAATATTTGATAAGTGAATGAATGACCTTTGGATGAGTATTCTTTTGGAACACAGCTCTTTGTTCAACCTGTTGCCCCAGAAGTAAAGAAGAAATTATATATTGCATGTATTTTGTAGATACTCAACCACATAGGCCTATGATCCCTTCTTCAATGTATTTCACTACTCCCAAAACTATCACACATAATTCTAATTTAACTTGTAAAATATTTTCACTGGTATTAAATACCATCATATATTCTCTATATCTAACACATTTCAATTATTATTATAGATAATGATAATCACATATTCTAATAAATATCTTGTGAAGACTGATTAGTAGACCAGCAAGATCATACATGGAAATATTAGGATTTATCAGATAGAGAAAAGAGAAAAATTAGGACTTGTATCTATTACAAACATAGAAAAAAATGTGTATTAATTTATTCCTAAAAAATAATTTTTAAAAGTTATATCATCATTTTATTGTATTTATCATAAACAAAAATGCTTTCCTAACACAGAGGTGATACTCCTTCAACATTTTTTTTTTTTGGTAAGGAAGACTGGCCCCGAGCTAACACCTGTCACCAATCTTCCTCTTTTTCCTTGAGGAAGAGTGGCCCTGAGCTAACATCTGTGCCAATCTTCCTCTATTTTTCGTATGTGAAATGCCACTACAGAATGGCTTGATGAATGGTGTAGGTCCGTGCCCGTGATCTGAACCTGTGAACCCCAGGCTGCTGAAGCTGAGTGTGCCAAACTTAATCATTGCGCCACTGGGCCGGCCCCTCAACATTGTTCTGAGTGTCATTTACATGTATGGAGCTTACTAAGTACGTTAGGATATATAAAGAAAATTAGGCATGATTTTTATCCTCCATGAAATTATACTCTGGATGAGAAATCACATAAATAAACAACTATAAAACATAGAGTTGGGGACAAGGGACACAAAAATAGTATAAAGAGCTGTGGGAGTTCAGGGAAGAAAAGGGAGATGATTTATTTCTAGAGTAAATCTAGAAAGAATTCATAGAGAAAGCATTATCCAAGAGGGGCTTTGAAGGATGGACACATTTTTGACTGGTAATGGAATGGGTATAAAGAGTGCTTCCAGAGGCATGAGGAGCACAAGCATAGGCATGGAGGTAGGACAATATAATGCACGTATTAGGAATGGCAAGGTTTGCTATGCTTTGGAAGAGTAAAGAAGAAAAAGCAAATAATGGAGATTGAGGGCAAAGTGTAGAGGAGGTATAGTGCCAAGGTAAGGCTCCAGTAGAAGATTATTCTGATGGCAGCATGCTAGAAACTGTTGGCACAGAAAATGGTTAAGAGACTTTTGTAATAGCTGAAGAGTTAATGCAGGTCTTAGGGTAATGCAATAGGAACAGAAATGAAGGGATGAATGAAAGACAAATGGTGGGGGAGTAAAAGGGAAGAATGGATGTGATAGGCATTTGGACAATGCGCCAGAGGGAAGGTGGAGTCAAGGATCATTCTGAAGCTTCTAAACAGAAGGACCGTGAGATATTAAGATCTTTGGCAAAAACAGTGCTTTTGAAAAGAAAGAGCCAGTTAATATCCTGGTGGCTTTAATTTTTGTTGCTTTTGAGACACTGGCAGGTGTCTTCGAGGTGAGAAAGTCCTGAGGAAGCTGCAAGCATGACCTGGGCCTTAGGAGGGAAGTCAGCATCCGTGTTAAGATTTGGAAGCCTGATGCAAAAGTGACGCTTGAAGGCTGGGAAGAGATGAGGTGAATAGGCAACAGAACGCTTTGTGGGCTGCAGAAAACAGGAAAGACCTGGTCACTCAAAAAGTAATGCTTGTAATTAATGAAGGGATAAACTCTGGGTTAATCTCCATCTCACCGTTTGTTGCACTGTATCCATGTGTCTTTGTCTTTCCCACAGTTACCCTTCTCGGTCCCTTCAATATTCAGTTTCTCGTAGCAGTATTTGTCTGACGCCATCACCTCTGAAGCAGAATAGAGTTTTCTATCAGTGAGGGATACAACATGTGCTGCTCATAATGTTTGCAGTTGAGGGAAAATAGCCATTTAAGGACTCTTCTTCACTACAATGTTATCAATTCCAAATATTGTAACCAGCGTTTATAACAGTTTTCCTATACCATAGACATCCATGAGTCAGGTACATTTTCTGCGACTGTCCATTTGAAATTTGGAAAAGAAAATCTATTTAGATCTTCAATAGGATTCAGGCTATAGGCTGCAAGAACAACACTCCTCAGAATTTGGCCAACAATTAGGGGAAAATGCTACCAAATGCTCCCTTGAATAAATACTCCACACTTTAATCTCGGTGTCAAATATGAAGCACAGATTTCTCACTTGGTAACTTTTATTAATCATAAAGACAATTTTATTAAAATATTTATGCACTATAATTAAAGATTCAACAAACAGTGGTGCAATTTCTACCTGTTTACTAACTCTTAACAGCTATCAAAAACAACTTAATTTTATTCTGCTTTTAGACAAGCTTGAATTCATGCTAAATCTCCATTTTAAGGTATGTCAGCACCTTGGTTGGGATTTTATTTTTGCTAAAGCCAGGTTGGTTCACAGAACTAGCCAAGAATTAGATCAAAATGACTTTTGCAATCTAATCAAAAGACAACTGTTGGTGTATATATGTTTTTAAAAAACTAATTATGTTAGTAGTTCCTTTTCCTACTTCTTGCTGTCAGCTACCATTTTTTTCTCAAGTGGAGAAAACAAAAACTATATCTCTTTGTTCAGAGTACAAACCTGCATGACAAAACTTTTCCCCCATCCCAATGTTTCTCTAGCTACTCCAAATACATTTCCCCTCCCAAAAGGACTGTAGCCACTATTTGTGACAATTAAGGATTATTATCTTTATAGCTTGCTTTCTAACACAAGTTATCTTCTGAAAGAGTTTAAAATAAAAACTGCTTTCAAAAGGGCCAGTAATACTTCTGGAAAAAAATATATTACTCAACATTTAGATATAAATTTAAATACAGATATAATTTAAATAATATGGTTTAAATATAAATGTTATATATTTACCTCTGAAAATCTGACAAACTTTGAAGGGAATAACATTAAAATTTCCTTCTGATATGGCAGAGCTACCTCAGCAGAAGGTCATCTATAACCAGGAAAGCCAGCTAGTAGTTTAAGAAAGATAGTTAAGGAAGAAAAAGCAACGCTAGCTAAAGCGCTACAGCTCTAAGCCACGGGTGTGCTACCCAGGGTCCATGTCCATCCCATGTGGTTGTACAGGTTTGCTTAAGAACACTTGGCTGAGGAGAGCATAAGTAGCTGACATCCAGGTTTGCTCTATTCTCCAGGCTACCTTCCCTGGCGTGGACTTCACCTGCCTGGCAGCAAAGGCACCTCTGTCTCATCCAAAGGCACTGCCAGCTAGCCCAGATGTATGGGGCTGTGTCTTTTCAAAGGAGGTGACTTTCTCTAATTTCCACAAAAGTGCCCCTGCTAAGACCAGCAGTGGCTTTGAGAATCCCCCAGTCATAAATGGTCAAGAATTTTACTTTTAGACCACAAATCCTTGAGAAGTTGGCCTTACATCATGCTTTGAAAATGATCAAGCCACACTATTTACTTACTTTGCCCCCAAATGTATTTGCATTGTCTATCCCTGGTTTTACATCTTCCTCCAAAGCAAATTCCCTAAAATGGAAAAGCATACCTATTAGTGATACAATGTCTGCTTATGTCAGATAACTGAAAAAGTAAATATGACTGGGAAAACTAGTAGGTAAGGATTATAAAGGCCTTTATCTTCAGAATTGATTATGAAACATGTAAACTGATCTTCCTATTTTGTTAAGATTTCAGTATTTCTTTCATGCTGGTACATATAAGAAATTTAGGTCAAGATGAAGTAACCTACCTGAACACCATCACATGAATATCCATCCATTTTATGAATATTTGGGGCACACTAGGAAAAGAAAACAGATCTATGAACCAAATACACAGCAAGATATCAGGCTGAGCTAATCTTTTTAATGTTTCCATTTTAAAAATAAAGTCTGATAATATGGCTAGTGTTTCATACCATCTGAAAATAAAAACAAAAAAGATCAAGAGAAAACAAAAGGAAATACAACAATTGGAGTACTTTCCCCTAAAAATATGGATCTACCAGAGGCAAAAACAGTAGATTTCACAGTAGTAAATAAAAAGAACTACAGCAATGATTCAGCTAATGTATTCAGAACCACTATTCCTCAGAGCAAGAAAAACAACAGCAAAAAACAAAAACAAGGGGGATGCCGACATAGATGGGGCAATAACTATGGTTTCCTCTTTTTTACCGTGAGAAGCAACACAGCCCTTACACTTAACATGACTCTAGAGCAGAAGTCTGCTTTGGGCATGTTAGAAAAAGACATGCTGTATAGCCTCCCCTCCTTTTCTTTCTTGTAGCAATTGCAGAAAATTGCAAAGCTTTCTTGGTGGATATACACGGACAGTAATTTTTTAATTTATTATACATTTTTTCTATTATAGTAATTATATACTCATTTGAGAAAAGTTAGGAAATGTCAAAAAGTAAAAAAAGAAAGACAAAATTCTCTCATATTCCCACCACCCAAAGACAATCATTTTTTATATTTTGGTACACTTTTTCTCTACTCATTTTTACAAATTTTGATATTTTTTAACATAGGTATAATCAAATTATAGATAATATTTTATATTCTGCTTCTCCCTTTACTTTCATCATACAAATTTCCTCATGTCTAATAAACTTTTTGTAGGTATCATCTTTAATAGCTATAACACATTGCACTGAGCCATATAACCATATAACCAACATACTAAAAAATTCACTTACAATTATCTCAAATTTATGCTGTTACAACTAATGCAACAAGAGCATCTTTGTATGTACATCATTTTTGGATTTAGGATACTTTTAAAATTCTTGCTTATTGTATAATCATGTTCCAAAGAAAACACTCATATATTTTCCCTCCAGGAACCTATGAGGTAATTATTCATCATATCCTCATCATCACTAAGTGTTAGCTTAGATAAACAATGCTAATTAGATAGTAAGAAAAGAAAATCTTTTTACATGAAAGGTCTTTCATCTCTTAGGATAACTACCTTTAAAATAAAGCAATTTTAACAGTTAATGTAGGTATACCACTATTGAATCCCTCCTTCTCTAGACAAAAAAATATGCAGTCTTCACTTTCCATGGCTCCAATATCCATGAATTTTAGTTACCAAGGTTTTGGTAAATAACAGCAGTACCCCACTGACACAGTTCCAACTTCAGTTACCACATTATATTAACTGTGAGTAATTGCATAAAGCACAAACTTTACTACTAGCTCCTCAGCCCACTATCACTAGGTAAATAACAGATGCGCATCATGGTCAACGACCCATCTTGTCACTTCTTTCATAGTCCGTCAGTGATTGGTCACTTCCCATCTGTTCATTCAGTTCATGCACAAAGTGCATATTGTGTTGCCTCTCTGTCTCCGGGTGATAGGATGTGACATTTTATAAAACTGAACAATGAAAAGAGGGAACTGGTCAACGAAGATGAAAGTGCAGCAAAGAAATGAAAAGTGATGACATTGGAAGTGAAAATCTAATCAAATGTAAATGAAGTTACAGAAAAAGAATCGCTGACTATGGGAATGTTGATAACGCTGTTGGGCAAAAAACTTCACATTCACATCTTCATATCTCTTGGAAATACTTCATGACATTGAAAGCACAGAGGATAAAATGTTGAAAGCTGATCCAAACTTAGAAAGGAGTATGACAACTCAACAGTGCATGGAAAAGATGCTCACCATGTATCATAAGGTTTACGACAAAAAGAAAGCACATACAGTTCAAACTACTCTGGATAAGTTTTTGACAAAGAAATAAAATACTTTAATTCTCAATGTTTCTGTTTTAATTTAGTGTGCTGAATAAATATTAGTTTATTTTTTCATTTCCCTACTCATTTAAAACCAACAGTCAGAGAGTTTTTAATAGCCTGACAACATTTTTTTGAAGATCACAGAAGTAATTTTTTCCATTGATTATTAAGATATCAGATAAACAGCTATCTCAGATAAACAAGAGTCAAGACAGAGACACAGGCCTCTTCTCAGAACCCAATGTTCTGTGGGTCTCTCTGCCTTGACTGACTCCTCTTGAAGAGGGTATTTGTTTCCTCCTTCACTAACTAGACAAAAAGCAAATGCCTTTTACTTTCTACTTAAAACAAAAACAATATAGTTAAGGCATGCATGCAGTCTAGTTCAACATCAAGACAAAATTATGCTGAACATCTGCTCAAGCTTTGATTACTGAAACTTAAATTCTTGAAAAATAAATAAAACGAGAGTGAGAGTTGACGTGAAAGAGACATGAGCATCTTGTCTATTTCCATTTCACCTGGGGGTCAGTGCACTAAAGATACTTCTACTTTTTCCCATTGGGATTAGAATAATTATTCTGTAAATTACCTGGCTTGAATTTCCTGAGCATGATTCACGAATATCACAATCATTTACTGCTTCTCGGCACACAGTCCCCACAGGCTGAAACTAAAATGAACGAAATCAGTGTATAAAACTGTCGAAGAAAAAACTCTCACAGGCTTATCTTAAGAAAGGCAAAATGAATATTTCTTGGATAGGAACTTCATAAACTATTTTAAGAGGTAGTCTGTGAAAACCACAGTTACTGCATGAAATGTTAATCTAATAGTTTTCAGGGAGAATTTCTCATGAATGAAGCAATCTGCATAGTCATCAGACATAAGCCTTACAGTATCTTGCTAAAATAGGACAGTGCTCGATGGTACGTCTCCACCAGAACGACAAGTCAGTGCCAGTTCCAGTAAGTCTTCCTTCCAAATAGCTTTTGGATTTACACTTTACCTTGCATTCTTACTGGTGCCTTTATCATATTACTCTTTTCGCCTTATCTGCCAAGAATTTGAAAGTTACATTTTGGGCTGAATTGCCAAAGTTAGATTTTCTGGCAAAGGTATCTCCTCCCAGGCTTTCCTTCCCCTTCCTCTCTCCTGCCTCATTTTGACACAGATCTATACCTTGGTTTCTTATTCTTTTCCAATGTTTCTATTATTTGTACCTCCGTGGGGAAGTTTTTTGTCTGTTTTCAACCATCTCAAATTTCTTTTAAGTGTGGGAGTTGTACAAATAAATTTTAAGCTCAATGGATTTATAAACTGCAAGACAATTTATACAAACACACACGTAAAGTTATCATCCTACCCCTCTCCTCTTCAATCCTATTCTCCTTCCCTCTCCAAAATGTTAATATTTGGGGCTGGATCCTTCTATGCTTTTATCTCTGTTCACACAAACACATCATTTGAGACCCCTTCTCCACAACTTTCATCTTCTCTCCTTCGCTCTCAACCCTCCAGGTATTTGAGTCTCCTCTTGTTCCAAGAACATGAACAACACACTCTCAACTCCAATCAGGATTTCAAGAGATATTTTTTAGAAGATCCAAACAAAATTTGTGTGCATTCATTCATCAAGTATTTGCTAGGCACTTAACATGTGCCAGGCACTTTCTAGACACTGGGGACTCAGTGGAGAACAAAACACAAGAATCCTGCTCACAAGGAACTTACATTTTAGTGGAGGTAAATAAACCATAAAAATAAGGAAATAAGGGACCAGCCCAGTGGCATGGTGGTTGAGTTCACATGCTCTGCTTTGGCAGCCCGGGGTTCACAGGTTCAGATCCCGGGCATGGACCTATACACTGCTTGTCAAGCCATGCTATAGCAGCGTCCCATATACAAAAGAGAGGAAGATGGGCACAGATGTTGGCTCAGGGCCAAGCTTCCTCAGCATAAATAAATAAGGAAATAAGCAAGATAATTTAATTTCATATACTCTGTTTCTCTTCCTCTTGGAATTAGGGCAAGCCACAATTTTAGAACATGTGAGGTAGAAATATGAGCAGATTTAAGGCAGAGTTCATGTGAGAGTGTAAATGTTCAAGAAATAACAGGAAACTTCTGAAAGAAAGCACAGCGAAGGAGGACTTGCTCTAAGTGCTGGGATACAGCAGTAAATAAATCAATCCAAACCTCTGCCCTCTTGGAAATTACATACTAATGGAAGGAGAAAAATAATAAACAAGTAAATAAGCAGGGACCTGCAAATCACGGCTTGAGGGCAAATTTGGTTTGGCCACCTGTTTTTATAAATAAAAAGTTTTATTAGAACACAGCCACAGCCACTTGTCTTTTTTTTTTTTTTTTTGGTGAGGAAGATTAGCCCTGAGTTAACAGCTGTTGACAATCCTCCTCTTTTTGCTGAGGAAGATGGGCACTGGGCTAACATCCATGCCCATCTTCCTCCATATGTGAGATGCCTGCCACAGCAATGGCTTGATAAGCAGTGCGTAGGTCTGTGCCCAGGATAAAAACCTGTGAACCCTAGGCTGCCGAAATGGAGCATGTGAACTTAACCACTAAATCACCAGGCCGGCCCCTTATTTCTGTATTTTTGATGGCTGCTTTCAAAGGCAGAACTGAGTAACTAAGACAGAGACCTTTATGACCTACAAAGCCTAAACGATTTATGATATGGCTTTTTACAGAAAATGTTGGCCAACTCTGACTTACATTACATTACTTACATTACATTACTTACAGATGCATTATTATAAACACATGTAGAAAAAAAAGAGAGACATCTGATTTCTCATCTTGTTCTTCTATTCCCCCTCCTCCATTCACTGTCTTGCCTCTGGCTCCTCCAGAAGCGCAGAGTCAAGGTGAGAGTGGGAGGTGTGGGGAGAGAAAGTGGCAAAAACGAGCGTACTTGACTGGTACAGCTGTAACTTATTTTATGGGGAAATTAATAATGCCATTTTATAGTATGTATTTTAATTTTATTATTTTGTATTGTTCCTTGAAATGATTATATCACAAAGAACTTAATTCTTAAATCAAAGAAAAAATGGCATAATTAAATGCATTTTACAGATGGACAGACTTAAAACATCAAGGATTAAAATAATTGATCAGGAACCCCTTGTTATGGCTGTTGGAGAAGCCAACAGAGTAAACGGGTGAGGTAGTCAGAACGAAAGAATGTCTGTTTCACAACTGATTTAATCTTCCTTTTTTAGAGAGCGCTTTCAGAGACCTCTGCCAGCTCCCTGCCTATCTTTAAAAGCTGCCAGAGACATAGTGGTAAAGTGGAAACAACAGAAATTACTGCCAGCAGTTCTGGATATAACATCTACTCCTTACCAGCTGAATGAGCCTTGCAGTTTATTTCACTTCCTTGAGACTGGGATTGCTCAATTGGAAAAGTCAGGATAATAAAGCCTAGCCCAAAAGTGTAGTTGTGAGCATTATCTGCGACAGTGGTCGCAACCACGAGTGATTTTTCCCCCAAGGGGACATTTGGCAATGTCTGGAGACATTTTTGGATGGTACAACTAGGAAGGGTGGTACTTACATCTGGAAGGTAGAAGTCAGGGATGCTGCTAAATATTCTACAATAAGCAAGGCACACCCTCACAGAAAAGAATTATCTGGCCAAAAATGTGAATAGTGCCAGCACTGAGAAACCCAGACATAAGATGACATAAATTAAAAGGGTCTAGCACAATCTCTGGCACACAGCAGATACTTAACATGACAGGTTCATATTCCACTCTCCCTTAATTCATTAGACTAAAGTTAGTCACCCAACAAAGAATCAGAAAGAGAGTACTGTGCACATTTATTCATTCATTCAACAAATATTTACTTAGAACTTGTACCAATTACTCTGTAAGCTGCTGGCTCTGCCTCCATAAAATGTTCAGACTGAAAGAGACAGATATTAAACCTAAGAAATAATGTCGAATATTGTAGCAGATTTTAACATGAGAAGAGAAAAAAGAAATAGATTTCTTTGAAAAAGCTAAGCCTCAAATAACTGTCAGTCTTGATGCAAAGGCTTAACTATTTAGAGACAGGTATGAGGATGTTATTGGGAGGATGAAAACAGATAGTATGTGTAAAGATGCATTCTAAACTCTCATGCACAATAACACATGTAAGGTGTTATCATATCTAAAAGTATAGCTTTTGCTCTCTCAACAGCTAATGCAAGAGATATATCAAGCTGAGCAGCAAGAAAAGAGGGATCTATTGAATATCCACATGGCTTTACAAAGAAAGGAAAAACATCATTCAAAGATTGATGGTTTCATTTAATGCGCATGCTCCTCAGGGAAGCAGTAGTGAGAGGACAAACTGGATATTAACAAGGTTCAGGCCCTAGTTCCCTGAATTATTTGGTGTAAGACCCTGGGCAAACTATTTACCACCACATGCCTCAGTATTCTCATCTGTTAGATGGGAATAAAAATAGTAACTACACCTCATGAGATTTTGTGAGGATCCTGTAAAGCACCTGGCACTGAGTTACTTAATACAGTATATGTTGGATACTCCTATTGTTATTAGATTATATTTACCTAGCCTTAACAATTTAATCAAATATGTCCTCTCTTTTGTCAATTGGTCATTAATCAACATTTATTTACCTTGCACTTTTTACAACAAAGACCATCACTGCATTGAGAGTCTTGAGTCAAGGTGCATTTCTTACAACACTCTGCTCCTTCAAGGGCACATTCCTAAGGAATATAACCATTTGCAAAATATCAGAAAACAGTGTCATTTTCCTGAAAGTACCAGGATACTTTCTAAAATAAATGTATAACCTCACAATAATAATCTTTCTTTCACAAATCCTATAAAATTTCCAGACACAACACTTGCTCTGTATGTCTCAGTGTGTGGACCTGGAACGGCTCTGAATAACCTTAAAAAAAACTTGACCAAAACCCCCAGAGACTTACTGCCGGGGTCCCACAGTCACACTCCTCTCCAGTTTCAATGAAGCCATTGCCACACTCAGGAGGATCGAGAAGCTGTGGGAGGAAAACCAAACAGGGAACTAAAATATAGAAAAATCAACAAAGACCTTATGAGAGACCATAAGTTTCACACCTATGCATCTGGCATACCTGTCAGTCATTTCTAAGTATATTTTTACTTCTTTAAACTTGAAAGCATGACTTTGGAACTCTAGAACTGGGAACTTTAGAACAGAGGTGTCTACTTCCATTTCCATTTCAGACAATCATATTTTCATATATAACATACACATCAAGTAGAGTCTGATAAATGCCACCAAAATAACAAATGATCTAGCCATTGACTAAAACCAACTCAGATTGACTCCTGAAATTTCACTTCAATCAGGAAGCAAGGGATGTGGAGTCAGAGTCTGGATTCAAATCTTGGCTCAGCTACTTATCTTGGGCGTGTCATCTCACAGCCCAAGTGTTTTAATATTTAAAAAAGGAATAATAATAATAACATTAGTGCCCATCCACACCACAAATCGTTGTGAAGATCAAGTTCAATCATCTGTGAAAAGCCCTTTACTAACTGTATCTCCTTGTGAAACAGAAAGTTTTTCACAGGAAAACATCACAAAAATTAATAAATCCACTGATTTATTTAATACAAAATATAGCTCTTCCATTAACATAGCTTTGCAGAGAAGAACAATAATAACTTACCCCAGAGATGGAAAGAATTTTTGGCCCGTACAAGAGTACATTTTAAGCCACTTACATTTTAACTCTCCATCATTATCTTTTGAGCATAACTTATATTATGGGGATAGGAAAAATTAACAAATAGTTGCTACATTCCATATATATAATATTCATTCAGAAGTTCCTCAAAGTTTATGTATTTTAGAACGAAAGTGAGCACATACCTATCAACACACACACACTTTCTTAACTAAATAGAGGGGAAAAACAAAATAAAGTAACAACAACAAAAATCCCCACCTGATTTCAAATACTTTCTCTTCGCCTGCAAAAGAATCAACTCATCTCCAGGTTTCATTTTCAATTGAAAAAGGGATTATAACAAATAAGACAGCTTTGAAAGCCAACACTAAAACTTATCCCGATGAAAACACACTTATTCTCTTACTCTGAGTTCAGAATAATCAGTTATTTTGGTAAAAAGATTGGGATTGTAGCAGCAGGGATTTAGTTCAAATATCCCTTCTGAAGCTTTCGGAAAGAGTCTTAAAATTGTCAATTTTGGTTTCAATGCAATATGATACATTTCCTAAATTTCACTGGAGTGAACAGACAATGAAACCAAGAACAAGATTACAAAGGCAATGCCCTATACCGCTGTGGTACACAGAAGCACGTCACAGTTCACATAATTAACAAAGACAAAGCATTCTTCCTTAACATGCAGGCTTCCAAGTTCACGAGGAAGACCTGCTTTCTAGTCAGGACTAGAGGATGCTCTGCAAGTCATAAAAGCCTCTGACAAAGTTTAAGTACAGAGAGACTTTCTCCTTTTCTGGTTTAAGCAGACTTGGTTTTCATATTGAAAAGGACTTGTAATTTTAATCACACTGCTCATTCTGAAAGGAGTAATGAAGGGGAGATATGCCCCCCTTTCCATCAGTATGAGTTGTGATTAGGAATCCAAAGGGAAAAAAAAAAAGCATTAAGAAAATGAAAAAGAAAGGCAAAATGAAACCATTTTTGTAAGCTAACTCTGAACCATCATTTGCCCATATAAAAAGAAAATGGACATTTTTCAGAAAGCAAACACACATTTATATCCGTTTTTTTCCCACCAGAATAGCCCAAAATGCCCAAGATTAAAGCTGACTTGAAAATGTAGATATTTAGCATATCTAGAATACGTACATAGAAACCAAGTTGAAAAGCTCTCTTCCATAGGACACAATGACTGAAAATTTCTGTTTGTAATACCTTAGAAAGATTAATAACTCTGATCACACTTACTACCTTAGAAGGTTTGTTGAAAAGGCAGGCACCACCTCCACTATTCAGGAAATCATGATACTCTTCAATATTACACTGTGTGAACTTTTTAGGAAGATAATAGCTATAAGAGAAAAAAAAGCAATAGCCAGGTACACTTTTAGTCTCCCTTGTTTCTATATTAGTCTTAAAATTGAACATTGTTAAAATTGTACATTATTCTTAAAAATCAAAGAGTAAATAATAAATTCCACTTATGTACAATAGTTGCATTTAATCCATGAGTTTTATTCAAGAAGTATATTTCTAAATTCTTCATTTGGTGACCAATGGTGACTATGGGTTGCTCATTATTTGCACACCAGTCAAAACACACAAATAGAGTTCCTGTAATTTCGATCAAAGAGAGTTAGGAATAATTTATTTCATAATGAATCTTTCCTAAATATTAAAACTGGGCTGGAATCCAAACTGCAAAGCATTTTACAAAATAACTGACCTATAATCTACGAATGTGTCAAGGTCATGAAAGTCAAAGAAAGACGGAGGAGCTGTTCCAAACTGAAGGAGGCTGAGACATAAAAACTAAATGTGATGCCTGATTCTGAACCTTTTGCTAAAAGGACATTATTGAACTACAGGGCCAATCTTGAATGAGGGCTAAGAATTAGATGATTCTATTGGTTGTACTGAGGTTTTGCAGGAGGATGTCCTTGTTTGTAGAAATGCACACTAAGGTGTTTGGGGGTGATGGGCACCAAGTTAACCAAGTTCTGATTTAGGAACATAAAGGTTCTTTGTTATTATTCTTGCAACTTTTCAGGTTTCAGATTGTTTCAAAATACAAGAAAAAAAATGTATACCAAACAAAAGTAATAAAGGGTCAATAGAAAAACAAACTTAGCTATAGAGCAATTTGGCAATATGCATTAGGAACCTTCAAAATGAGAAATATCCTTAAATCTAGTAATTCTTTTAGAAATCTTTTTTGAGGAAATAATTAGCTATGTGCACAAAGATGTCTGAACAAAGATATTTATTGTGATACAAGTTATAATAGCAAATAACATGAAAATAACCTAAATGTTCAATAGTAAGAAAACTGTTAACTAAACTGTGATATAGTAATAAAATAGAATATCATGTAGTGATTAATAATCATGGTGTTGAACAATGAAGACTGACAAAAATGCTGACTATGTAATGTTAAGTAAAAAAATGAATAAGCAATGATACATTCAGCAAGATCTAAATTTTATAAAGCAACAATAAAAATGGAAAGAGAAAGAACAGTGGATTTAAACAGATAAAAACAGCAGTATTTTAACATTAACCATGGTTATCACCAGATGGTGAGAAAAGAAGTGACAAAAATTTTATTTTCTATATTTTTCAAAAGTAGTTTTACATTGAGCTTTTATAAAAGTGAAAGCACAATTAAGATAATAATGGATAGTTTTTATAAAGTCTCTCCCACTAGCCTACAAGGACCATGTCCATTTATATCCCTACTTCTTCCTAGCACAGTGGTTAAGGCTTTGTGCATTGATTAATGGAATTTACAATGATTATTTACCCTAAACTCATTTTTCAAGTGTTTCACACCAAACTCTCCAAATATAGCTGTCTTCAGCTTAAACTGTGTGAACGACTTTACTTCCTTCACTTCATTTTCCTAACAAGTCATACATTTTATTCTTTATTTGAACAGTTTCTTACATATATAACTTTCCTTTTTCTTTTCAATGCCTAACCCCCAGCCAATTTTTTAATCATCTTCCCCTCTAATCCAAACTACATATCTCTGCCAGAGTTATCGAATTTAAAAAAGGCTTTCTTCAAGTTCCCCCTTTATTATACTGGCCAAATCCTGAGATGGCTCCCCACTGTTAAAGAAAAAAGTCACTAACTCTCAGTGTTGGACTGTTACAAGTCAAAGTCCAGTTCAGCCCCTGCCTGGCAAAGGCACCATCAGGGGTCTTAGCCTAGCCCAGCCTCCTGCCCACTGCACAGCTGGGAGCTCAGTCTGCTCTCCAACACTGACAGGAAACTCATTCCCTCATGGGGAAGCTCTTTTTTTATATATGAACAGTTCAAATTTGTGAACTGCTCTTACCTTCACTGTGCCCCATCCAACTTCCTGTAACTGCCACACACAGTTACAGTCTGTGCTGTTAACTGTATCAAGTAAGACTAATTCTTCTACCATACCATGGCCCTTCAAATACCTGAAAGCAGATCCCATGTCTCTCCCTAGACTCTGCCCCATACCATCTTTTTTGCTGGGTAACATATCTATTGTATTCCATGCATTCTTAAAATTTTAATTTTTATACTTTAAATAGGACTGGTATTCATTTCAACAATACTTTCCAACATTGAGCAATACAGAGGAACTTCGGAAAGTAGAAATGGAAGGGAATGTACCAGAGGAAATATACGTCCAGATCAAATTGTACGTAGCATCACACCAGACAATATTTTATGTAAAGAATTTTTCTCTTGCATTCATCTATTTGATTAAGAAGAGTTCCAGTGCAAAGAGCTATACGTCTGATTTTGCCACACATTATGCCTACTGCTAGGTAGATTGTCTATAAAATTTTGTTTTTAATAGTTAATCAGAATAATCAGTTACAAACACTACACAGCTTTTAAAGGACAAGAACCTCTAGGATGGAATTTAGTAATTGTTGGAAAATTACAACTATAGAAAAGGACTTCTGTCATTTCCTCTTATTACTAAACAAAAGTCCAAAGATGTTTCGAAAAATATTTTTTAAATACATGTTTGCATGTACATTCCCTCCATCATTTATCTTCCTTGTCACACATATCTTGGGAGTTCAAAATTCAAATATAATTAATAAATATTTATTGAAAATCAAGTCTGTACAAGAGATTATGGTGTGGGATCTGACAAAAATATAAATTTGTGTAAGATGTAATCCTCAAAAAGTTGCAACTAATTTATGAGGGGAAGCACAAAGACACACAGAATTAAATTATAATACAGGAGTTAAAAATTATAATAAATCTCAAATGGCTAGAAATGTGGTAGATAGAGAAAAATGAGAATTCCAGATGAAAAGAATATATTGAAGAAATCAAAAGAGGCTGGAATTCATGTACAATAATGATAAGCAAATTTTTAAGAAGCTGAAAATCCATGTAGGATTATGGTTAGCAAATCAAAAAAGCTGGAAACCCATGTACAATTATGGTAAGCAAACAGATCACGAATAGTAGTGGAAAAGGAGATTTGCAAATGAGGATAAAGGAAGATTATGGACATCTAAATATTGGAGGAAGAAATCTGAACCTTATTCTTTAGACAACAGAGATTCACAAAAGTTCTGAGCAGGAAAACGACATAACCCATATGCATTAAGAGGAGAATGGAGAAATTGTGCTGTATATATTCCATGAAGTAGAGCTATATATTATCAGCATGGATGAATCTCACAAAAATAAAGTTGATCAAAAAAAGCAAGTCACAGAAGAGTACATATAGTATGATGCCTTTCATATAAACTGAAAACATGCAAAACAATGCTGTATATTACTTCAACACACACACGTATATACAGTAAAAGTATAACAAAGGACTTGTGAGTGATAGGAACCAAATTCAAGATGGTGGTTACCTTAGCTAGGGCTGGGGACCAATAAAAGAGAACACAAGGACTCAACTATGTAGGCATTGTTTCATTTTTTTAAGCTAGGTGATTGTATACAAGTGTTCACTCTTTTATTCTCTATACCTTTTCAATTATGATGGAAGTGGAGTTGAGGAGCAGAGAGAGGGAGTCTGAAAGCCTGCCTATCTGGAAAGTTATTGAAATAATAAGAGCACAAGATAATAAAAGTTTAAAATAAGGTGGTAATGATAAGCTTGGCATGAAAGGAATAGTTGTAAAATTTATTTACAGAGAGTAAAAGATTGGTGCCGGATAGTGCGTGAAGGGTAAGACGGTAGAATAACGAAAACCTTTCTCAGGAGAGCAGATTATGCACATCTCTTCCCACTCCTTGTTCAGTGACGTACCACAGGTAGCTTGAAATCAGCCATTGTGTGAGAGTATTTACACCATAGGCTCCTACCTATGGGAGCAGTCTGCTGGAAATCTGAGAAAGCTACAAATCCAGGCTCTTTCCTTGTTTTTGTTTTTGTTTTTTTGAGAGTCGGCTTACCAGCCCACAACTGTTTATAACCCATTTAATTAGAATTAAAGAAGATCAAGAACAAAGTTGTTCCTCATTTCTTAGATTTCCAACCTAGATTCAAGGCTAAAAATGTCTTCAATCTACTAGCTTAATTGACATCAACTGTTTTCATAAATAAGAGACTATTTTGTGAAAATATTTTATGCACAAAGCCATTGAGAAAATCTACTTTTCATTTTCTCTTCAATGCCTGTGGTGAGCTTCTATGCACTAAATTCTTGAGTGTCATACTCCTACAAAGACAACGGCACAGCAGGGAAAGGAAAAGTGAGTTATTTTCAAAAAGAAGTGGCTCACCCAGTGTCTCCCATTATGCATCCAGACCATGTGTCCTCACATTTACACTCACCTAAGAGAAAATGAAAACACACGCCTTTTTACAAGTAAAAACAGGTACATTAGAATAGTTTCTATTTTAAAAAGTATATCTTCGCTTTATTCCTTATATACCTTTAGAAAAGTAATACCTGCTTTACAATCTTCCTTATATTTTAAGTTTTCTTTGCAATGCATTACAACAAAAATCTACTTTGACCCTATCAAGATTATCTAATTTTTACTAAAATAAAATCTTTTGATATTTTAACAAGTGGCCATATTTTTAAAGCATTCCCTTAAAATGGCTTAACAAATATCAATGAAATAGTGATGCACCATTATAGAATTCTGGTTTCCTAGGCTTTTATGGGAATTCTTACAATTTCTTGTCCATTTTTAAAACCTCTCCACCAAGGCTGCTGCTAGAAGGTATAGTATATTGGTTAAACAGAAGGGCTTCAAAATCAGAAATACCCAGGTTCAAAACCTGGGCTTGCCACTTAACATATGTGTAATCTTAGAGACATTACCCTGTTAAGATCCAGTCACCTTATCTGTAAAATGGGGCTAATAATGAGTGTTTTGCAGGATTTTTTTTAGGATTAAATAAGTATCTAGATATAGATAATACTGGCATTCCATTATCTGTTCCATTATAAATGGGACATATATATTCCACATAATGGGTCCTCCATAAATGGTAATAATTACTATTAATATAAACAATCATATTTATAATATTTGTTATTGAAGTAATAAAATAAATATGGTCATAATCAACTTACTCCAAATACATAGTGTTTGACCATTCCTGGTGAAGTAACTTTAGCCACTTGGGAAAACATAGTCTTCATAGATGCTAAACCTAGCATATTTTACTAGGTCCATATTTTACTAAGCCCTTTATCAGGTCTGATCCTGGCAGGCAAGTTCTACCTCTGTGGCCATACTAAGAGAGGTCTTAAAGAAACCATAATAAAACAGTATGCCTTAAACCTATATGCCAGGATTGTCTACTAGACGATTTAACATTACCAAACTGAGCTTATTTGTCCTTTTTTAGGTTAAATTCAACTATGAGTTTATCATCACATAGCCTTAGATGTTTATTAAAAATGGAGAAATTTTCATCTGTAATGTAAATATTACATAGTATTACTTTTGCAAAAACATTTTGTGCCCTGACTGTTTATCTTATACTATCACCCAAACTCTTGATCAAGCAACTGAATTCAAGAATCTCATTCCCCAAATACAACTAAACCACACATGTACTTAAACTTACCACTTGCTAACTTTCTTTTGTCTGAAATAATACCAATATTATGGGCTAATGACTGGGCGAGTGTAACTGCCATTAAATCAGTTTTCCCAAACTGAAAAACAAAAGCAAAAATAAAATATATGTAAATGCAAATTATTCTTTATTTAAGATGGGCCAGAGAAAAATGTCACAATATAATTGAAAATAAGTAATTTCTAAGCATTCTATTTAGCAGAGGTTAAACACATAGTAGCTAGTGTTAAATTATTAAGCATTTGGGAAGAAACGGTAAGAAATAAATCCATGTTTGATTAAGTCTTATAGGGAAGACTAGAAGCCAGGGAATTGTTAACTTTTGGGTGTGGAAACTTAAATCTAATGCCGAGTCCAAATTTCACCAGTGACATTCCTGAAAAACTTAACACTGGTATATAATTAAACCAGTCTTTTGGATAATACCAAATAAAACTAAATGTGTAAATTATTTGGAACTTGTTCATCTTTGTGCATCCACTTGCACTCCTGAAATTTCCCCAAGTTGAATATACGTGGCTTCAGAAAACAAATGGTATGAGTAACAGGAAGTGGTGATGATCTTTGGCCAAAAGAAATTTAAGAAGACCTAAGGATATTTTTTTCAACCTGTAGCCTCCCAAAGATTCAAGTATTTTTCTTTTTTGATTATTTCCATCAGGTTTAGTGCCTTAAGGGTAGAAGGAACCCTTTGGAAAACCTAGTCTATTTTTTTTCTCCAAAAATTTCTCAAATATTAAGGAAAGAAGAAAATCTCCAATTGGGTTGTTAGGTAGTAAGCCAGTGTTTCAGGGAACTACTCAATTCTCTGGAAAATCAGTCAAAGTGATAAACAGGGTCTATTTTCAATGCAGGTAAAAGTAAAGACCAGCCTGTGGTCTAGTGGTTAAGAGTCAGTGCTCTCACCGCCCTGGCCTGGGTTCCTTTCCCAGTCCAGGAACCACATCATCTATCTTTTGGCTGCTGTGGTGCTGAAAGCTATGCTGCCAGTATTTCAAATACCAGCAGGGTCACCCACGGTGGACAGCTTTCAGTGGAGGTGAAACTAAGACAGACTAAGACAGACGAGGAAGAAGCACCTGGCCACCCACTTTCAGAAAAATTGGTCATGAAAACCCTATGAAGAGCATGTCGTTAGGAGTAAGAATTGACTCAACTGCACTAACAACAAAGTAAAGATTTTTCTCTATATAATCTGTAAATAGCTAAATCTGGAAATTACTCTAAGTAGAACATAAACAGAATTATCAAATATTATCTTCCATTATTCCCCTATTCTGTCACTAGTCATTTACAGTAACCATATTGATTGTTAATAACACAACCTAACATTTGGAAAATGTGGACTACTGAGAAATTCTGTCTTAACTATTAGGAAAACATTTTCTGCCATCATACCACTTTGTATTGTACAGATGTTCACACCTACTTCATTCACGCCTCCTCCTTTCAGCAACGAGCAAATCCCACCAATATAAGCTGCCCCGCTCCGGCTACTCTCAAATTGACTCCCCCTTTTAGAAAAGGAAATGAAAAATGCTTACTGCTCACAGTTCAAATATCATAGCACCTCTCATTATTAATTTACCACATTTATTTCCTCAATGCACATAACACTTCTGTACTATATATTCCTGAGGTAAGGGAGGAATGTGAAAATTGGTTATGCACATAACCAAAGAAAAAGGTTTCTGCGGGATGCTTCCCCACATGATCAATAAATATCTTAAATAAACTATACCTATTTAAAAAATTACTAATATGACATACTCACAGAACGATACAAAATCACTTCTGTGGTATTTCTGCCAAAAATGCGTAACTCAAATCTCATAATGAGCAAACATCAGACATTTCTACAATGAGCAACGTTCCATAAAATAACTGGCCTACACTCTTCAAAAATGTTAACCTCATAATAGACAAAGAAAGACTGAGGAAATCTTTCAGATTAAAGGAGACTAAAGAGACATGACAATTAAATGTAATGTGTGATCCTAGATGCGGGAGAGGGGGTGTGGAGAATTAGCTATAAAAGACATTATCGAGACAATTGGTGGAATTTGAATATAGACTATAGATTTGAAAAAAGTATTACACAAATGTTAATTTTTCTGGTTTTAATAATTTATTATGGTTATATAAGAAAATATCTTCAGTATTTCGTAGTAACGGCCCAGTAAGCAAATGTCTCCAACCTACTCTCAAATGGTTCAGGGAAAAAAAATTGATAGATAGATGGATGGATGAAAGGAAGAAAGAAAGGGAAGGATGGAAAAAGAATAAAAGGAAAAAAAATCATAAAACAAATGGGACAAAATGTAAACAACTGATGAATCTGGGTGAAGGGCATAGAGTATTTCCTTGTAGTATTCTTACAACTTTTCTGTAAATTTGAAATTATATCAAAATAGAGTTACCCAAAAGATACACACTTTTAACTCCATTTATAATTTTCAACAGCTTTGACCTCAGATGAACGGTTTTTAAAATGCTACTATATATAACAATAACTTGCTATTATATCAAATATGCATGTTACAGAAAAAAAAACCTATAAGAGTGAGAAAAAATTAAAAATAAACTCCAGAAATACCAAGCTCTCACCTTAAACCAAAAAGAAAGATAAAATTAACATTTAAAAAACAGAATATAATTAATCTATTGTTAAGAATACTCTTTATGAGTATTAAGAGTACTTTTATTCAGTAAATGCTCTGATTAAATCACTTGAAAAATTAAATGAAATATACATGCAACAATAAAATAAATTAAACCTCAAATTTTCATGACAATTTCAAACAATTTATACTTTAAAACTTCTTCCAAATGTATCTTCCATGTCAAATTCTAATTGCATTATGCAGTAGGAAGGATACATCTCAGTCACACGTAATGGAGTATTCAACATGGAAGCAAAAAAGGTAATGTCATTAGAAAAGTTACGTACGAAAAAAGGTGAACTGCATCACTTTTCTCTTTGATAAAATCCCTCCTGTATTTCATAAACTCACGTAGAGTGATCAATGGATTTTCAGATATGGCAAACTTGTTGTCAGCCGCCCAGGTTTCCATGGCAACCAATACTATCCTGGTCTTAAGTTGGTCTTTATATATCTAGTATATTAACAAAATGAACACACCAGCTGTACATGTGGTAAAATCAAATGATTTATGAACAGGATTACAAAGCTCCTTTTAGGGAAACTCCTTGAGTTTTAAATTTAAGAAACTTTACAGGTTTTAAGAGAGATAATTGTTTTTCTAATTTACATGCATTTTTCTTAGCAAAGAATCAAACTGTTTACCAAGTAATACTCAAAGAAGAGAGCACTAGTTAGAAACAAAAGATCGCTTTTTTGACAAATATTTGCACCCTTATTCAAGGCTCCCCCAAGTTTATTTTCTGGCACCCTAAACAAAGAATTCATGCATTCTTCAGTTCCCCTAGCAAAAAGTGGAACAATGAAGACTCTCCAAAGAAATAATTTCTATACAACCTGACTGGCCCTGATTAAACTCATGGAGAAGATATTGGCACCGCCTTGTCGAGGGAAGATTTGTAAAGTAGGTACAGGAGAATTATTTAGTTGCATCATTCCCACAGCACTAGGTGCTTTTTTGAAAAAGCCACAACTGTTATACTGCTTTTCCAATGTTAGACAAACACTGTGAATATCTTTGTTAGGGACTATGACTCAACCTTTTCTTTTCCAACGTGAAAAATACAGGAAGGAATTACAGGCATAAATCTGTGGGTAACTTTGACTACTTCCTTTTATCACCTTCCCAGCCAGAGATCAAAGTCAATAAAGTCGATTGCAAGGTTACCAGGGACTTATGGGACACCTCGGCTAAAGTGCAATTCAGAGTAGTGAAAATATAAAAACCACATTATCCATTCTATGAGCAATCAGGAGCTAAAATTCCTCTCTGGCAACATCAATCAGTACTTTTCAATGATACTTACTAAATCCGCCATGTTCACCACAGATTTTGCATACGTATTGGTGTGTACAACTGAAAGCCGATGTTTTTTAAACTGAAAGCAAAAGAAAACAAGTGGAGGGCTTTCAAAGTCATCAGCAAATAACCACCTCAGCAGAGAAAACATAGTGTGACTGAAAGATCTCTAAGGCTTTCTGTAAAAACTGTAAGAGTTGAGACCCAGTTCTCTAAATGCTGTGGAATCTGAGGCAAGGCTCTTAAAACTTTGAGGCCTCAGTTTACTCACCTGCAAGATGAAGTAAAAAATACCTATTCCATCTATTTTACAAGTTTATTTTTGTCACATGATTTTTATTCAAAAATGATAAAACACATGAAAGTGGTCTATGAATTGCACGACATACAAATATAAGTAGGGTCAAAGCCAGAAAAAGTGAATGTGAATACTACTAAAAGTATAAAAGTTTATAAGTTCTACAAAACTTATTTATTAAGAAGAAGAAAGCCCTAAGGGTCATAAAAAGGTGGCTTACAAGGCTAGATGTGGACCAAATATATCTTTTGCTTCGCCTCAATGTTGTTTTAAAAATCAGGAAATATCATGTAAAACCTGATTTGTAGCTTCACTTAAAATTAGCATCCCCACATGGCAATAACTGGCAGGTGCTGAGAAGCAGCTGCTCCCATTAGACAGGCCATGTGACTTCCCTTTTGCCACAGGCCTCACCCTCCCTATTGTTTTATACCTGGCTCACATCATTTGTGTTATCCGCCTACAGATGTCCACAGACATCTGAATTTGTGATATCCTAAACTGTCCAAAATACATGTTCTTGCAACTGATTTTTATTTTGTAAAAATCTCAGAGAATAGTAACATTCACTGAATTTGAATAGTAAAAAGATAAAACTTAGTCCTAGCCCAAACAAGAAAGAAGCACTCAATCTGGATTATATTATCATCATCAACAATAATAATTAAAATTAGTATTTTTTATCATATGTAAATAAATGACACGTTTTCCCTCAAATAAATCCTTCAAAGTAAATTAAAATGTACTTGCACCTGAAATTAAGTAAAATTCAGCAATGTGTATCACTGAACATCTTCAGTTTAAAACTCTGGTTACATGGAACCATTAGCATTATAACTCACTGCTGTGCTGTGCATGTAACCATGCTGACTGCAACATGCCCATGAATTGAATACATACATGAATTGAATACAATAAAACAATTGACTCAGTGAAAAAGAAGTTTTGCTAGGTTCTTAACCTAAAAATCTTCACTGCTTTGCTATATAAGCTTTTCCATATGGTTTACTGCATAGCAAGACAGAAATAGAAAAATTGCTTTTCTTTTATTAGGATAAACCTGTACACTGCAAACTACAGTGTCATATTATTGGTGCCTCACTTACTTTTTCAATATAAAATCAAGTTTCCAATTTTTTTAAACCTTGCCATTTTAATAAGAGGAGATATTAGCCCCTATATTAATCAAGTAAATCCAAAGAGTTGACATTATAAGTCACAGAAACATTTTTGGAGCCTCACAAAATACTGTTAGTTACTCCCACCTAAGAGTGTTTCCTACTTGCAGGTTGTTGCTGGATAACAAATATGTGTGGTTATACAAATACCTCCTCCAGGTTGCAACTTTATGGGCTTCTTTGTTTTAAACGTATTTCTGCACCCGCCAGTTTTACCCTAGGCACGGACAAGTTCAAACAACAAAACATTCAGCAGCTCCTACCATGAGATGATCGTTGACAATCATCAGTTCAATGTACTTCGTTTCCTCCTCTACATTACGAGGATGTCGACGAAGCTGCAATATAGTAAAGGAAATAGCATCTAAATAAGCCCTCTGAACTTGGCTGTGTAAAACTAAAAAATATGTTATACATTAGATCCTCAGACCTTATTCATCTCATAGCTGAAAGTTTGTACCCTTTTACCACCTCTCCCTATTTCCCCCACCCGCCCCCCTCCAGCCTCTGGCAACCACTTTTATACTCTCTGTTTCTATGAGTTGGACTTTTTTTTTCAGATTTCACATATAAGTGATGCCATGCAGTATTTGTTTTTCTTTAACTGGCTTATTTCACTCAGCAAAATGCCCTCCAGGTTCATCCATGGTGTCACAAATGACAGGATTTCCTTCTTTTTTAAGGCTGAAAAGTAGTCCATTGTATATATACACCATATTCTCTTGACCATTCATCCATCGATGGATACTTACATTGATAACACTGTATTGTATAACTGAAATTTGCTGAGACAATAGAACTTCAATGTTCTCACCACAAAAACAAAACAAAACAGTAAATATGTTAGGTGATGAAGTCCAGGGGGAATTCCTCTCACAATGTATACGTATATCAAATAATCCCATTGTACACTTTAAATATCTTATAATTTTGTCAATTTTACCTCAATAAAGCTGAAAACATTTTAAAAATAAAAAAGTAAACTAAAAAATATGGGAGAAATAAAACAAAATTTCCCCTTTTACTCATTTAGTATTTATTTTTTCACTTTCATCAATTTACTTAGTTTTTGAGTAAGTAATAAATTCACATGGTTCAAGAATTACATGAAAGAATTATAACAATGCATAGGATGAAACTCTGACTCTTACCTCTGTCCCCCATCTACCTAGTGTTACCTCTTCCTCCACAATGGGTACAGCACAGTTACTGGTTTCTTCCAGATATGTTTATGCATATAAAATCAAACATGATGCATATTTCATTTTGTACTTCCATTTATTTCACTCTCTTTTGCTTTGGGCTATTTTCACTTAACAGTCTATCATCTTGGAGATTGTAAGAAATGGTTTAATTTAAGCCCCTGAGAATCTCTGAGAGGTCTATGGGGAGTGGGTGATTGGCACTTTTATTCTATAATCTCCCAGTGTGTGATTGAGACATGCCCCTTCCTCTGGCAGGGTTCAGGGGAACCCCCAAACAATACAGGAAGTTTGTTAGGACAGTTTTGAGAGCTCACAGGCAGCCTTGGGTTATCTAGTGCAGCTATATGTCTGTTCAACAACAAATTTCTCCACCTTCCATATCACGACCAACGAATGTTACTGGCGAGGGCCACTAAGGCAGCCACATCATTTTGTTCTCGGCAGTTAATCTATAACACAAAAGATCTGTAAAATTAACTTTTTTCTCATGTCATATACACATTTTTCAGTAAATCTTTTTGTTCACTTGCCCAAAGGTCATTTTTGTGATGAGGGAGACAAACCTAAATCAACACATGAACATCTGTTTTGAGTACTGCATTTAAAACAAACTAAAAGATTTCTGCCACATGTATTTTGTTTGTTTCCAAAATAAAAAAAAATAAAAATTTTCAAAATCCCTTATAATAGCAAGTTGACAGAGAATAAAAGGCTATATTTCTAGGTTTGAAAACCAAAAAAGTAATATAACTGCATCCAATAACAAGAGTCTCTCAAAAAGTGGATGTTTTTAGGAAGAGAGTATCTTCTTTGCTAATTGTGGGAGAGACCTGAGCCTACCAGTTATTCAGTAAACTTTCTAACAAATCTCAACATTTTCTTAACATCAGAGAGTTGCCACATCGGCCACACAGTTTTATAACACCTCACCTCCATGGGTCCACAGTTCTCTCAGAAAGAGAAATCAAGGGTTTGTCTGCTTAGTAAATGACTGGATGTTGCAGATGTTAATGAAGAACTTCAAGAAACATGTCAAAAGGAAGTTATCCTATTCTCTCATCTCACAATTCATGAAAATAAGTACCATTTCAAATTAAATCCTAACGGCAATTATCTTTACCCATTTAACTGGATATATCTACCCATCTACCTATCTATATTCACAAACTATATAAAGCTCATGGTAGTAATTCACAGAACACAACGGCTTCTGAAAGGCAGTATACAAAGCATATGTAGTTGTAAGGCACTTCTCTGAGGCCAGACTTCCTAGGTCAGAATCCCAGCTCCACCACTGGGTAACCCTATATGACTGTGGGCGAGTTTCTTAAGCCTCTTATGCTTCAATATCCTTATCAGTAAAATGAAGATAATAATAATACATTTCTCATAAGACTGTTATGAGAATTAAATGTCTTAATACAATTAAAATTCTTAGAACATGGGGCCACGCGGTGGCGCAGCGGTTTAGTTCGCGCTTGGCAGCCCTGGGTTCGCGAGTTCGGATCCCGGGCGCCCGCGGATGCACTGCCTGCTAGCCATGCCGTGGCGGCGTCCCATATAAAGTGGAGGAAGATGGGCACGGATGTTAGCCCAGGGCCAGTCTTCCTCAGCAAAAAGGGGAGGATTGGCAACAGATGTTAGCTCAGGGCTGGTCTTCCCCACAAAAAAAAAAAAATTCTTAGAATAGGGCCAGGCACATGGTAACTACTCAATAAAATTCAGCAATAATAATTCACATTAGAAATCTGTCTGTAAACACATTTCATTTCAAACTTATACAATATATTTTAAAAAAGATAACTGGTTCCTTCAACTGTTTGATCTTCTAGAGATCAATTTCCCTCATCCTGTGTTTTTTATGTCACACACACACACTCACATCAACCACCACCACAATGGTGATGATATCTTAATTCTCAGGATCAGAGTTCTTATTTTCTCGAAACCGTTTACCAGCTCTATGATTCTGGTCAGGTCATTTTCACATTTCAGAGCCATCCTTTTTCTTCTTGTGAAAGAGGAATAGTACCTACTTCATGTGGTTTAAAGCACTGCACAAACAGTTATTATTATTACTAAATCCAAGATCCATTGAACATCCTGGCATCCTGACTTTATATCCCAGACTCCAAAGTAGCTCAAGTGTGACAATAGCATTTTGCGGCTTCAAAACCTCATGGATTCACTCTTAAGGGAGTATTTTTAAGGGGATAAATACGAGGATATGTACCATACAAGCAGACTCCATGATGTGGTACATACCCAGACAAGGAAAGAGGCCAATGGTAGAAAGAACCTGATATGCCACAGCAGAGGCCCCATAATTCATCCATACGATGAATAACCATATTATCACCACTATATTGAGTCCTTTTTCAGTCTATGAAATAATAGGGCCCCATTTCCACTGTTCCTACAAATCTGTCACCATTACTGTTTTCCACACCCTGACAAATGCCTGACCTAGTACTCATCCTCTCACAGACTTAATGTAGATTCAATTGATTGGCAGTTGCCAAGTGTTTTTAAAACATCATGACATATACCTGTGAACACATACCTGTCGTTTAATCCTTTTTGGTCTCGGCTTCACAATAAATTTTGGTGGAGTGATGTTTACTTGTTGGAATTCTAAAAGGAAATAAAAATAAGTTAAATTTAACTTAGTGCATTTGCCAGGCTTCTTTCATACAAGACAATCAAAGTTTTACTAGCCCTTCCTAGTATAAAGTATATAATTAGACTTTATCAATGATCATTATAATTATTAATAATCATTATAAGTTATAATTTATAAATTATAATTAATTATTTTAGATTTTATAATATATGTATAATATTGCACTTAACGATAATACAGAACGCTAATCTAAGTAATTGTGTTCATATTAATACTAAATAAACATATCATGAATGAATACAATTCAAAAAAAATCTCAAACATTATTCCTGTTCTAATTTATCTCAAAATTTTTCTCATATTTCCCCTATAAATACATCACATTCTTTATTGAGAATCTTCTAAATAGCCACCTCAAACTTCACTTCCACTGCTGACCTTTACTAAAGAATGATACACCAAATGCTGGTGAAGACGTGGAGTAATTAGAACTCTCATACAGTACTGATTAGAATGTCAAATGGTATAATCACTTTGCAAAAGGGTTCAGCAATTTCTCATACAACAGCAGTTCTCAAAGTGTGATCCCTGGACTAGTGGCATCAACGTTACTGGGAACTTGTTGGAAACACGAATTTTCATAACCCACCCAAGATGTGCTGAATCAAAAACTCCAGAAATTTGTGTAGGTTCCTCAAAAAATTAAAAAACAGAAATACCTTATGATCCAGCAATCCCATTTCTGGGTATAGAGCCAAAGGAACTAAAATCAAGATCTCAAAGAGATATCTGCACTCCCATGTTCACTGCAGCATTATTTACAATAGCTAAGATACAGAAGCAACCGAAATGTCCATCAATAGATGAATGGATAAAGAAAATGTGGTACACACCTACAATGGAATGTTATTCAGCCTTAAAAAAGGAAATCCTGCCATTTGTGACAACATGGATGAACCTAGAGGACATTATGTAAAGTGAAATAAGCCAGACACAGAATGACACCACTTATGTGAGACATTTAAAACAAATTCATAGAAACGGAGAGTAGAATAGTGGTTGCCAGAGGCTGGGAGGAGGGGTATACTAGGAGGTACTACTCAAAGTGTACTAAGTTTCAATCATACAAGATGAATAAGTCCTAGAGGTCTACTGTACATAGTGCCTATAGTTAACAATATTGTACTGTATACTTAAAAATTTGCTAAGAGGGTAGATCTTATGTTAAGTGTTCTTATCACAAAAATAATAATTAATAATTAGGGCAGGAGGAAACTTTTGGAGTTGATGGATATGTTTATGGCATAGATTATGGTATTGATTTCACGAATGTATATTTATCTCCAATCTCATCCAGTTGTATACATTAAACATGCACAGCTTTTTGTATGTCAATCATACATCAATAAAGTGCTCAAAAAAACCCTCTAGAGATGGGGCCAGCAATCTGCATTTAACAAGCCTTCCAGGTGATTCTGATGCACACTAAAGTTTGAGAACACTGTTATACTGTTAAACTCTACCTACTTATGAGCCAGTAATTTCACTCCTGGGTATCTGACAGAAGAAATGTAAACGTGTGTCCACAAAAAAGATTTTTACTAGAATGTTCATAGTTGTTTTATTCATAGTAGCCAAAAACTGGAAACAATCCAAAAGTCCAACAACAGAATAGATAAAAAACTGATATATTCACACAATAAGAACATACTCAATAATTTAAAAGAATGAACTATTGCTACCCTGACAACATAAATCTCATAGGCATTTGCTAAGCAAAAGAAGCTGGACATAATGTATGATTCCATTTGCATGAAGAGCCACAACAAGCTAAACTAACCTATGGTGAAAAAAGTCAGAAAAGGAATTGCAGAAGCGGGAGGCACTGACTGGGAAGGGGCACAAAGGAAGGTAGTGGGGTAATGGAAATGCTCTCTCTCTCTCACTGGCAGAGTATGCATGTACGTGTTAAAACTCATCAAACAGTACAAAAGATTTGTGTATTTCACTGTAATAATTTTTAAAACATTGAGTGCTAAGGGGTCAGTGTTTAAATACATAAGCTTTTCTCAAAATGTGTTCTAAGGAACACTAGTACTGAGTAATGTGTCACTTAAAACAAAAGGTTTGGGGCCAGCCCACATGGCATAGTGGTTAAGTTTGAGTGTTCTGCTTCGGCAGCCCGGGGTTCGCCAGTTCAGATCCTGGGCACAGACCTACACACCACTCATCAAGCCATGCTGAGACAGCGTCCCACAAAGAAGAACGAGAAGGACCCACAACTAGGATACACAACTATGTATGGGGACTTTGAGGAGAAAAAAGAAAAAGAGGAAGATTGGCAACAGATGTTAGCTCAGGGCCAATCTACCTCCAAAAACAAACAAAGAAATGCATGAAAAAAACCAAATGGTTCTCCGGTCAACAAACAAGTTAGGGAACACCTGATCATATTCTATCTCTGGCAAATAGATACTGCACAGCAAGACAAAGGTATCATATAATCCATAACCCAGTGAAACTTTATTAAACCTAAAATAAATTAGCTTACTTTTGAGCTTATTTCACAAAAATTGCAGTTCTGACATTTATTTGTCTATTTTTTTTTCATTTGTCAAAGTAAATCTAAGTGTCCTGAGAGACAAATAACACTCTTAAAATTGACAGTGCTAACTTCTGATGAGAAAAGAAAACCAGAAACTGAGACAGACCTGAGTTTTCAAAGAATATGTTCAAAACTCATTTTTAATAACAGCAAAACTGCCAGGTAGCTTCCAAAGTTTCTGTTGAAAAGAAACCCTGAACAAAGTTTTTTAAAAAGTTACAAGATTGCATCATGGCAAGCCTACAATGAAGTCCTTAGAGAGGATCTTTATTTATTAATTTAAATATTACTTAAGGTTTATTGCTTCCAATAATACCTATTAGATTCTAATGTTATTCTCAGGCAGCTAATCATGATTTATTTTCTTCCCATGGTAGGGATGGCAAAACGTCTCATAAGGTAACTGAAGGAACTCTAAATCATCTGTGTAAAATAAGAGCATCTATACGCTCATTTGCAGATTTTTCAAAAAAGTAAATTCTATAAAATAGGCTATTTTATAGAATCTATTCTATTCTATACACATCTATTTCAGAGAGCAAGGGACATTAGAAAACACTTATTTCACTTTCCGATGAGGAGACAATGTAAACTGTTAAGTAATTTTCCTAAGCAGTAGTTCAGGATTGCTCTCCCTCTGGTAATTTTTCTATCTCCCCTTGTGCCTCTCTCCCAGTGTATGTTGTCACACTGCCATAATCCAAACGCCCACCCAGTCCCTTACCAGCTGCGGGACCCCGAAAAGACAAACTAGCTGGGCCTCTGCTCCTTCTATTACAAAATAGGAATGAAAATATCAATCACAGAGCTGTAGCAAAGATTAAAGTGAGATTAAAAATTAGAATGTACTATGGCCATGACCAGGGCTCACTAAACAGGAAAGGAAGCATCCCCACACCAGATATTTGGAGTGTGTTCTGTCTTCAAAAGGGAAAAAACAATGAGTCCAGCACAGCCAAAGGCAAATGCACTCTGCATAACCATCACTCCACTAACGAGGCCAAAGTATAGTGCTCTGCCCTACTTGTCATGTGAAGATTTGGATGCAACTCTCAAATCAACATCTATAAATAAATGGACCTATAAGCAAACATACATGAGAAGGCAAGACTAATTTCACAAATAGCACATAATAATAAAGAGTTAATCTATAACTGTTCTTTCTTAAAATGCTGGGGAAAAAAGAGATGAGGACAACAACAAACGGGAAAATGATCAACAGTTCATCCCTATATTTACAAAATCAGTATTTCACCAAGAGTGGATTTTTATATATTTTACCTGTGCAGACCAATTTTTGCTCTAACATCATTTCTCCTTACTTTGAATCTTACAATTTTTAAAAGTTTTCCTTCAGTGTGCTCAAACTATATTTTCCAAACTCGTCCACTATAAACATGAGGTCAGTTTGCATTTTATTCTCCCTCTTGATGTCACACGACTTTTTCCCTAAAATTGTTATGAGCAGTCGTGCGCTAATGATACTCCACATATAGATTAGCTCTAAAGCATTAAAATGAATTATTAAAGTTGTCTTTTTTTAAAAATCACTATACGAATATCATACCAGATGGAAGATCATCCAAGGGAAATTCAAACAGTCTGGATTTGTAAACTGAATGAAGACGGAAATCCTCCTGAAATAACACAGCAACAGAGATTAAGCACACACAGCCAGATTTCTCCAGCTCAGGCAATCATAGCTGGGGAAGCTGAGACCCTTAAAAGAACTGTAGCTTGACTACACATCCTCCTGGGCCTGTGAGGCAATGAGCCATCGCATCACCCTCTCTCTCACTCCCATGTTATCCTAGCACGAGAGCGAGATCCTATTAGGAGCAAAACGCCTTCGTAGACAGAGAAACCAAAGCCCATAGTAATGGAAAACGAATGAAGGGATCTATTCCCCCAAGGAGAAGTAAGACATCTGGGAAAATGGGTTAATGTTTTTTATGACTGATTCCTTTCCACGGATCCCTTCCCTGCTTTTTGAGCCAGAAAGCTTTACTAGGCAAAGACTGCAGAGCTAACAGTCTCCCCAGGATTAGGGAGCATGTTGACTGGTGCAAGCAGATGCCCAAATGGACTTTGCTCCAAAATTCAAGTCATACAAAGTTCTGTGAAAAAACAACAGATAAAAAGCCACATTTCATCTAAGAAAAAATAATGAACATTGAAATACTTTCTCTGGCTTCATTCAACTACTAAAAAAACCAAAATAGAATGTCATAAACAGTCAAGTTTCATGATACGACATTAAAAAAAAATCACTTGGTCAAGCAAGGTGACCCAACAGCCAGCAATAGGTACCCAGAAAATAAAATACAATAAAAACAGTTTCCCAAACAATATTGTTTATGGGTGGGAAAATAATGTGTGTTTCTAGAAATTACTTGTCTCTCTAAGTGTGTGACCAATGTTCCATGATACAAAGAAGAATATTTGTGTGTACTGAGCTAGCATAGAAGTGTATTTTGTTTCTCTGTAGTCTACAATATTAACTCAATCCTAATTTGTGGAAAATGAATGTTTCAACCAATGTGGAGGAGAGAACTAAGAAAACCTAGATTTCTCTAAACTTCATCAGCACAGGACCTTAAAGACAATGGAAAATTGAGAAAAATCTAGAATCTAGAAAAGAAAGAGCCATGGGAAATCACACATTTTATATTTGATCTGTTACAGACTGAATGTTCATGTCCCCTCAACATTCATGTTTAAGCCCTAACCCGCAATGTGATGTATTTGGAGACAGGGCCTGTGAGGAAGTGATAAAGGTTAAAAGAGGTCTTAAGGGTGGAGCCCTGATGTGATAAACCCAGGGCCCTTATAAGAAGAGGAAGAGACACCAGAGCGCTCTCTCTGCCACGTGAGGACAGAGTGAGAAGGCAGCTGTCTACAAAGGAGAGAGCCCTCAACAGAACCGACCCTGCTGGCACCTTGATCTTAGACTTCCAGTCACCAGAACTGAGAAAATAAATTTCTGTTGTTTAAGCCACCCAGTATTTTGTTATGGCAGCCTGAGCAGACTAAGACAGATCACAGCACATTACAGTGGAGATAGAAATGAAGGCTTCAGAACACCTCAGAAAGAAAGTATTTCCAATATTAAGGAGGAATAAGAGACAAACTGTAAAAAAAAAAAAACCCACACTTGTAGTTTTGACTTACTCAATATTAAATTATATATATATATTTACTATCCTGACCCTAAAAATATGAAAATAATAGAAATTAGAAGAGGAGGAAAAAGAAGGGAGAAAAAAAAAAAAGCTTCCAGCATCAATTTTTACATTTGCCACAGCAAATATAAGAAGTACTTACTTGGGAAGTGTCATTGTCTTCTGGCTCAATGAGATAGGTGTGGTTCCCATCATAGAACATCCCACTGCCAAGGACAAGAAAACAATTAGGCACGGCTATGGACGCTTGCCTCAGAACAAGACCATTTTAAAATCAGCAGCTGCCAGAGGACCAATTTACTTCTCAATCCCACTTCTCAGTCCCACCCATCACCACTAGATATATCCCACATACCATACACACAGACACTCATACCCCACATACCACATATCACATACCACACCACACACACCCTACATACCAAACACACACCCCACACGCACACACAACACACACTACGCCACACACACACACACACACACACACACACACTGCTGAGAGGGAAAGGCCCCTCCCTCTGATTCCCCATAAGCAGCAGGGTCCCCTCATCCTGACCCTTCCACAGGTTCAGGATTACCATTCTCTAATAGTGGTCCATTATTCCTTCCTCCACCAACATCTAATTCTAAAACTTTAATATGCAAATAGTCACCTGGAGAGCTTGTAAAAATGTAAAATTTTCAGGGCCCTCCTCAGATTTCTTGGTCAGGGACCAGGAAGCTGCATTTTAAACAAATCCCAGGTCGTTCTGCTACAGGTTGTGAGGGACTATACTGAGAGCTGCCTACCTACCATACACCTGGAAGATGCTCTAGGAACAAGAGTTGACACATTTCAACAACTTACCACAAGCTAGATACTTTACACTCATTTAATCTTTTCCACAAATTTATGAGGGAGGTACAATGACGATCCTCATTTTACAAGTAAGGAGACCAAAGCCCAAAGAGATGAAATAACTTGCCCAAATTATATAACCTGTAAGACCAGAGGCAGGAATAGAGCCTGGGCAGATTGGTTCCTGAACTACCGATCTGCAATTGGCTGCCCACGTTCATTCATTCATTCAACAAACATTTACAGAATACCTACAGTGCACTGCTCTAGGTGGTGGGGATACAGTAGTGAACAAAACAGACCAATTCTCTGCCCTCATGGTGCTGATGTGCATTCTAGAGAGGACTGACAAAAAATATATAATCAACAAGTAAACATATAGGAAGTGGTGACAAATTCTAGGAAGGAAAATAAAGCAGGTTAAGGGCAATAAATGGTCCCAGAGGACTTGGGTAGGGACCAGAGAGAGAAGACTGTTGATTGTATAGAGGGTCAGAGCAAGGCTTCACGGAGAAGATGACGTTTAAGTAAAGACCTAAAAGGGAAGGGATGAGCCATAACGATATCTTGGTAAGAGCATTTCAGATTCGAGCCCTAAGGTGAGAGAATTTTGGCGTGTTCCAGGAACATCAAGGATGCAGTGTGGCTGGAACAGAGTGGGAGAGGGGAGTGCTGTAAAATGAGATCAGAGGCATAGTGGGGCCATATTAGGTAGGCCCTCCTAAGGACCTTGACTTTTACTCTGAGAGAGATGAGGAGCCACTGCAGGGTTCTATGCAGAAGGGAAACACAATCTCCCTTAAATTTTAAATAATTGCTCCAGCTGCTGTGTTACAATACCCTTTAAGATGGCCAGGATAGAAATGGGGAAGTTATTGCAATAATCCAGGTGAAAGAAGATGGTAACTTAGATCATGGTGATAATGGTGGAGATGGTGAGAACTGGTCAAATTCTAGCTATCTTTCAAAAGTAGAACCAGATTGTTAATGGATTTCAAAGCGAATATGCAAGGAAGAGTCGTGTCAGTGAGGACTCCAGGGTTTTGACCTGAGCAACTGGAAAGATGGAGTTGCCATTTAATAAGATGAAAAAAGCCACAGGAAGAGCAGAATGAGGCAGGCACAAAGAGGCAGGATGCAGGGAGCAGGGTGTAAATCTGGAGTTCAGTTTTGGAGATGACTATCAACCAATTGAGAAATCCTCTGGAGGGCATTTAACCTACATATGGCCTCAGCTCCCACTCAAAGATCCCGATAGCCACTCCTTTTAGGAGAACATGGTCCTTCTACCGAGATCAAGCCTCTTATGACACTGAAGGAACATGTCTTATCATTCAGGCATTGGGGGGCGGGGGGAGGGCAAAGGTGTGATCTTCTGCAGTCATTTTTCAGTACTGGGTGGAAACGACTGCTTGACACTCAAGCTGTTAAACAGAGAATTATATTTTTCTTTCACTGATGGCTTAGTGAAATCGGTTGGTTTCCCTGAGCTATAATTATAATGGCCTCAAGCTCTGCCTCTATCCAAATTCTTTCATTCCTGCTGTAACATCTTCCACATGTCCTCAACTTTTATATACCCTTAGAACTGCTATTCTCACATCTGTAAGGTTTTCAACGAAAAGTGCACTTTCTGAATTTGGATGACATTGCATTTGTAATTTAAAGATAAACAGATGCAGTTTGTAAGATATTACTGACAGCACATGCCTGAGGAATCAGTGGGGCAGCCTTTTCAGAACAGTAGACCAGATACAGCAGTGAACATTCTCTCGGCCCCTGCTGAGAACTGGCCAGACCCATCCAGAAAATTGTACAGAACCATCACCCTTTGCCAAAGTTCACATGGCTATGCTGATTAAGTAGCAAGCAGATTATTTTGTTTAAATAGTACGGGGTATTATTTCCTCTTGCATTAGAGTCGTATCCAATGCAAAAATCAGGTATTTTTATTGGATTTAAATATTATAAAACATAGTGTAAAGACAGCAGATTCTGACACCATCTGTAACTAGAAGATCTACCTCCCTATATGACAATATCCCATTACCGATTCTTTAACAATTAAAAAGCATATGTGTTTTATTTGCTTTGTTTGAGGATTCACACCTTTCTTCTATATTTATATAAATTCCAATAAGTATATTAAGTCCGTACACAGTATATACTTAATAAAAACCTGCAGCTAGGACCAAGTCATGACAGGCCAACTGAGCTAAAATTTTAAAAGGCTGAATCAAAACAAGATTCTGAAAAGAAACAGCCATTCTTACGAGTTGCCACAAGAGGGCAATAAACTTACATTTGATTCCATTCTTGAAGGTTCCCATAGTTACAGGATTTTGTCATAACATCAAACATACTAGGATCAAAATATTGCCCGTCAGTCCTTCGAATTTGAAAAAATACGCTCTTGCAGGTTCTTTATGGAAAAGGCATATGACTGATTATTCTCCCATTTATGTTCTTCAACGAAATTCAGTAAATCGGGAAAAATGAAAACCCTCAATATATACTTGGTAATTAATAAAAAGATGAATCATGGATGAAATAATATGCCTCACATCCAAATTGCTGCAACTGAGACAACATAAATTATTTAATGTTTAGTAATATCCCCCAGAATATTTCTGTCAGCAATTTTTGTTCAGAAGGTAAAATCAAGATGAGAAGTCATAATTAACAAGTAACAAAAAGGAACAAGAGTAAACATGTCCAACATCCTCATAAAAGTCTATGACACCCAAATATACTTGCACGCAATCCTGACAGTGTTCCTAGACACACAGTAGGGTTTCTGTTTCTTTTTGTTTAGTTTTAAATGAAAAGGTTTCTAAAGAAGTAAATTTTACTTAGTTAAATAACTGAAACAGGCTCTGAGTTCTCCTCTAGTCACTAAAACTTCCTTCAAGTTACTTTTCCATCCTCCTTCAAATGACCATGTAAGATTAGTAGCGAGGTGTCAGTCTTAGGTTCTCAGGTCTGTTGGGTCCTTAGAAGCCAGTAACACCTTCCCTCTGATTCTCACAGTATTGTGTCCATTTGGAAAACTGGGAGGCAGAATAAATACTGAGCAAGATGCTTACACTGTGACTTTGGATTGACATTTTAAGAGGACGAGAGAGAAAAAAAGCTTCTTATTTTTTATATCACTCTGCTATAACATACACCTGCTGTCACAAATGTCGACAGGCCCAGTGCACTATTCCTAGCTGACAGCTGTGCTCGTCTTGAGATCAGATGTAACAATTTTACTGCTGAAAGGGACCGAGGCCCTTAGATATTAGGCATGGATTCCGTTTGTAAAAACGTCTCTTTACCCAAAGACTTTATTTAAAGTAAGTAGTCTTTCAGAACAAACAATAAGCAAAGGGAAGTCGCCCATGGTCTCTGACACACGGCCTCCTTTCTCTGGCCATTTAACTGACCCTCATACTGTCTCCTTTCTGCCTCTCACACACCTCCTGCCAGAGCCTGGTCAGAGGCACCACTTAGGCAGACGAGCTGCATTTTCCAGCCTTTCCCATTAGATCTCTTTCCTAGCTTTCTTTAAGATTAGTCAATCTAACCTCCTCTCTCGGGTGATTCTATCAAAGCCTACTACAGGGACCACACCACCTTCTCCAGGTGACACTTCTCTGGAGCCCTCGTGTACTCCCTCATTCTTCAGTGTCCACTCTCAGCTTGCATTTTTCTCAGTTTTTTTCTCTCTCAAAGAAAACAAACATATCTATCACATTCCCTAGCAGGAAGCAGGGCTCGATTTAGCTTCCCCACCAGACTGTGAGGTCTTGGGGGCAGGGCTCATCTTCTAATTGCCTTAATATTCCTAGTGGCTGGCATGGTAGATGCTCAATAACTGCTAGTTAGATGAAAAAGCCACATCTCTAACTTGGCAATAGAAAGGAAGTGTTTTCGAGTTTCCAAACAAAAATTCAACAAGACTAAATTAAAGTCCTGGCTTGTTCTGTGCCAATAAAAAGGTAAAACAAAACAAGAAGGAACTGAGATCATTTAGCCTAAGTAGAAAGCTGAGGGATGACAAGGTAGCTTTAGAAGGGGTTACAAAACAGAGATGGCCACCTGTGTGTCACCATTATCGACAGGATGGAGGAAGTGGATGTATTCCCACGTTAACCATCAGCAAACATTCTTTGATAATGAAGGTTATGAGAAAGGAAGCAAGGCCCGGAGGAAGGATGAACTCTGATCCTTGGAGATTTCTGAGAACAGTCGGACCCTCCCACGAGTTTGCTGTGGGTTAGGTAGGATTCTGGCTGAAAAAAGGGCTGAAACACATGAGATCCTGAGGTCACTTGCAGCCTTTTGTCTCTGTAAAAGGAGTCAAGAGTTTCCATCTACTGAAATATTATTCCTTAAAAACATAAAAACTAACATCAAGGAGGAGTAGGGGTAGAACTGGTACCAAGGGATTAAACATCCACAGTAACAGAGATCAAAGTTACCCAAATCACTCGTGTCTCAACTTGGATGAAACTAGAAAAATACTTTAAACATCACTGTAGGGTATCATATTATAATATCAGAGGCCCTGGTTGCTGCAACTCTAATTTAAACATCTGCTTGGTTTAGAAACCACAAAAGAGAAAAAGATCGGATCCATCACTGATTTAAAATTATTTCTTGACATAAAATAGGGATTTTGATTACAGTGCATTAAAAATAAAGAAAATAAGTGATTGAAAGAATGGATGATACAAAAAATTTTTGGACACTTACTGAAGTCCGTGGCACGTTGACAATGCAACAAATGAGGCAGGGTTTCCTCGGATATTGCCCTGGTAGTAACAGTGTTCTCCTCCCTGAAAAGAGAAATAGAGAACATAAGCCTTTGCCATCACAAAGAGAATCAGCCACATCATTTCACAGGTTTCTGCCCACACTGCACCTCCATTTGTAAGGCTCTGCACAATATTTCATTATTCAGATTAGTATTATCAAATCATTTCTAACAGAATTATTCATAAACACTCCCAGTGAGCTGACTCCAAATCAAAAGACAGAGAAATAAAAGCTGACTTAACTGTCTTTTTATGTAGGTGATAGGAGAAAGAACAAAGAAACCGATATTGAAATACACTGTGGCCCTTGCACTGGGATAAATTTAATTGTCTCTTTCCCCAGTCATGAGAAACTCAACTTGAGGAGCAGCAAGATGATGTTCTTTCACATAAAGCTAAGTAAAAATGAATATAAATCATTTGAGAGTCACTAAATTAAATTGATGGAGGAGAATGCCTATTTTTGCACTGTTTATATCAAAACTTGACAAGTTTATACTATTCTTTTCTCCAACCAGGAATGACTTGACTGGTAAGCAGTCTAGGGTAGGGTTGGAAATTGAGAAATTTCTTCTAGCAGCCGGTCACATTAACTAAATTCCACTAAGAGAGACTCATTTCTTTGGATTAAATGTTCCTGGAAAAGGTAACGGGGTAAATCCTCTGGCATCTCAGGATGGTGCTTCCGTCTTGAAATACTTGCTCCTCGGAGTGTGGTTCAGAAACCAGGAGCACCGACATCACCAGGAGCTTGTAACAAATGCAGAATCTCAGGCCCCACCCCAGACCTACTGTATCAGATTCGGCACTTTAACAAGGTCTCTAGGTGAGTCATATGCACATTAAAGTGTGAGAAGCACTGCTCTAAATGACCTTTCCCCGTTCCCCCATTAATCTCCCATCTCTTCAGAAGCTGAAAGCTTCAAATTAAACTGACCCACGGACATATGAAAGAGTAACATAGTAAGGATTGATAGAATGGGTGGTTTAAAGGGGCAAATGTTATTTACTTCACAGTCTGGTTTAAAGAGGGACCCTGCTTAAAATACTCAGTGCTTGACCGGTGGAGAGGAGAGAACAGGAGGACATAATGATGTAACATGACACTTTCTTCACTGGAATTCCAAGGAAGTCAGCCTGGCCTGAGACTGCTGCTCCTCATGAGATAATCCCACAGGATAGGGTGAATCTCAGCTTTGGTGAGAGGGTGGAGAGCCGGTAAAATGGTACACAGGGCAATCCCTGACCCTGGGACACCTCCAAATTCCCCAGGGAGTCACTGAGCATCTTGAACTGAGGACTGTGGTTGGATTTGATGGAGGACAAGAGAGGGTAGAACTTCACATCCAGGTCTGACAGGGGTAGAACCCAGAAGGCCACAGACCTAGGGGCAGAAACAAAGCCGGGCACTGGCTTCATGGGTAGGGTTGGTTTAGTGTAGATGTTAATAGCAAGAGCTATCAGCTCCTTCACTTACTGCTGTGTAATCTCAGGCAAATTAAGAACTGCCTGTGCCATCTATCAAACGGAGATAATCTCATAGGGTTGTTCAGACAATTAAATGAGCTAATATGCAAAAAGGGCTTAGAATAATGCTTGGCACTTGGTACATACTCAGTAAATGTTTGCTCCTATTATCATTACTGTGTGTCAATTATTGTTCTACTCAATTTACACACACAGTCATCTTAAATCCTCATATAAATCCTACAAAGAAATATTCTCTCTATTCTACACAGGAGGTCACAATCTCTGAGAGCCAAGGCTGGGAAGTTGCCACCTGGGAAGTTGCCAAGAAGGGATGCAAACTTTGTGTGAACCCAAGGCCTGTGTCCTTTCCCAAAGCTACTTATGAGCTGGATGTAGAACCTGTGGTTAATGCAGTGCAAATTTAAGCTTTCCCCTAGGCTGATTTGTTGTTGTTCTGTTTTATTTTTGAGTAGGGTTGGGGATAAATTTAAGAGAATTTAAAATTTCCTCTGTTTGGCTGTTGGACTGGTGAACTGTCCATAAGACTAGATTCTAAGTGCAGGAGAGGTTATTATGTTTCAAATGACCTTGATTTCCTGGACACATCTGATTGGACCAGAAATCAAAACTATAGCTTTCTATTGGCCAGACACGAAAGGCCAACAGCCAATGAGGTGACCCGAATAGAAAGAGAATTCTGTCTAAACTCGTTTCAGTATGCTAAATAGGGACTAAATAACCCAAGCAGATCTTCTCCCTCAAAGGTCTATGACTCACAGTGAACAGTAGATAAAAAGGTAGTCGAAACAGAGAAGTTTAGAAACAAAGAAGATAATCGCAAGAATTATGTTATCAGATTAGAGAACAATGGGATCTGATAAGTCATTGTATGTGGGGAAAATATATCAGAGGTAAAAACATAAAAGAAATGTTTTACAAATTACTAAAGTTTTCTTTAAAATACCAACTCTGGGGGCCACCCGGTGGCGCAGCAGTTAAGTCCGCGCTTGGCAGCCCGGGGTTCGCGAGTTCGGATCCCCGGGCGCCCACGGACGCACTGCTTGTCAGCCATGCCGTGGTGGCATCCCATATAAAGTGGAGGAAGATGGGCACGGATGTTAGCCCAGGGCCAGTCTTCCTCAGCAAAAAGGGGAGGATTAGCAACGGATGTTAGCTCAGGGCTGGTCTTCCCCACAAAAAAAAAAAAAAAAAAAACCAACTCTGGAAACATGTTACATTAAATCATAAAAAGGACAAAGATTTCATATTTTAAAAAAACAATCCCTCATTATATTGGGGCTAAATAGATGATTAGATAATGGAAAACAATTTTTCATTAATTTCTGATTCTGAAAAATAGGAGTTAATCCAAAAACAGCATATGATCAGGACCCATCTGCACAAAGGCCGAACACTGCAGACGAAGTGAAGAGCTCAGTATGGTGAATCATTATCAAATATTTCGATGACACTTCAAGAGAAGCATAAACACCAGCGGGGGGGGGGGGATCGCCTCAATTTAGGATATTATAATGCAAATATTGAGGCTCTCAACTGGTGGTATATGTAATTCTAAATAATTGTGGAAATTAATTTTTGTGTTGTGATTTTTTTTAGGGATTATTCACCATAAATCAATAATTATTTAAACTAAGGACTAAAGTAGATATTTTTTTTTCCTTTAACATGCCTGGAAATATTTCTTAGTCCAGAATAGAGGCCTTAATGTTAAAGAGTTTCTTTAATTTATATAATCTATTATTAAATTATTAAAATAAACAAAATAAATGTAATAGGTTTTTATTTTGTAAGTAATTATTTTTATCCATTATTTTTATAATAATAAATACTTGTGGCAAAAATTCTAAGAATTCAGGAGGCCCATGGTGAAAAGTAAAAATATGTCCTTCATACACATTGTGCAGGCTGCAGTTGCCTCCTAAAAGGTAAGCATTTCTGACAGCTTTTGTGCACCAGGTCAGGGATAGTCTATGCATATCTAAGGAAATGTATATATACACAAATACACATCTATCCTTTTCAGTGCACAAATGGGTTTACACTCCTGCTACTTCATTTTTTCCCTTAAGGTAACCTTGACATCTTTCTGTATCAATACTGCATTCTTTCAATGATGGATGGTATAATATTCCACTATAGGGGTGAATCATAATTCATTTAAACAGTCATATACTAATGGACATTTAGGTTATCTCCCTTTTTTTTGGTGTCATAAACAATATTGCAACAAACATCCTTTCATGTATTTTTGTGCACTTCTGTCAGTATATATGCAGGATGGATTACCAGATGTGACTCTGGTAGGTCAAAGAATAAGTGCATTTAAAATTTTAATAGATATTTTAAAGGACAAATAGAACTGTACTTCTTTACACTTATATCTGTTTTAAATGCATTGCATTTTAAAATAATAAAGTGCATTTTATTAAAAATTATATATTTCAATAAAGACTACTACTTAAGCCAACTTTCTCAAATCTTATCAATTATAAAGGTTCTCCATATCTTCATACGACTTTCTTGAGGAATCAGATGCTTTATGGAAGTAGGTATTATATATAATAATGTAAGACAGATGTTATAGAAAAAGAGAAAAGCAAGCACATCCTAACAGAGTTCGACTCTTTATCTGACTGCCAGCCATAGCTTTATTCCTTACTGTCTCTTTTGTTCCAGAAATAAATCCATTGTCCTTGAAATTTTCTTCATACTCCTTGATGTAATAACACAGTCGTAACAGTACAGATGCTTATTTTTAGCTAATTAGATAGTCGTAGCTAAAAAAATTACCCACCTCTATAAAAATGAACTGTGTGATAGTTCTTATATCTATTGGTTTATCTTCCCAGTGGAAAAAAAGCTTATTGCAACTTTTATTCTAGGGAAGTCAAAATAATCATTTATTTGCAAAATTCAAAGACAAGCCACATTTTTATTAAACAGAAAGGTCTCAAAAGAAAAGTAGGATTTATTATAAATATGATGAGATCATAATACAAAGGAAGTTACACAGCCTGGGTTATAAAACTACGAAAATCCAGTAAAGGAAACCAAAGGAAGCAAGGCCATGGTCATTTGCCCTCCATCCGGACTCTCAAAGGAAACTACAAGATGGGCCAGGGCCACCTCCTCCAAAAAGCCTTCTCAGATTCCCTCCTCCTCACAAATAACTTCTTGCTAACCCCTCCTCCTCCGAATTTTCCTATTTTTTACAATCTGTACTACATCTCTTTCTACCTGCATTCCTGTTTCTGTCTTACATCCCCCACTAGACTATGGTCTCCTTTCAGGGAAGCACATGTGTCTGATCTATGTGTATTCCCCAAGTGTTCTGTTAGAGAGAGAGCCTCCCTGAATCTTGGGTTCCTCATCAATAAAACGGGGATAATATCAACCCACACTGCCTCACAAAAGTATGCAGGGGATTCCATGAGATAACAAGTCAAGTCCACTGTAAACTGCCATATAAATAGGTGAGGGGTGCAGTCAGGCAATATTTACTCAGGGATTCTATCGTGCTCCTTGAGCTATGGATGCTCATACTTTATTTGTTAAGGCTAACAATTCAGGGCAGTGATTAATAATGCAGATTACTGAATCTCTTGCCCAGAGGGTTTGTTTAGGCAGCTCTGAGATGAGACCCAAGGATCTACATTTTAACAAATACTTCATGTTCTTCTTACTCTAGGAATACACTAAAGCAGTGGTCTCAATCTTGGCTGCATATCAGAAACACATGGGGAGCTTTTAAAATCCCAATACTCAGGCTGTACTCCAAACCTATTAAATCTTCATCTCAGGACATGGGACGCAGGCATCAGCATCTTTTTTAACTGTTCCAGATGATTCAACAAAGCTGCAGGGGCTGAGAACCCCTGCACCAGAGAAATGCTGCTCAACAGCAGTGGTTCCCCAAACTATCAGAATCACGGTGAAGGGGCTTTGTAAACTGATTCCCAGGCATTCCCTCAGAACTACTGAATCAGAATTCCCAAGGAGGTAAGGCCCCAGGCTTTTTAGAGTTGCAAAAAGCTTCCCAGGTGATTTTGATGATCATATTTGGAATTATTAACCTAAAAATATTCAACCCAACACCAAACCATCCCCATGTAGAGGATACCAGAAAGACTGAGACCTTTCAGAGAATGAAAGTGTCTACCATATCCTGGGCATTCTGCTTGGTGGTTTATGTAATATTTCATGATGACTGATGAGGTGAATACTAATTTTTCCGTTTATACAGCTGAGAAAACAGAGACTGCAAGAGAGCCTTCACACCCAGGTCTGCCTCATGCAGATCAAGCCTCTTTACGCTGGTGGTTCTCAAAGAGTGGTTTCCAGCCCTAAAGCATCAGCTTGTTAGAAATGCATATTCTCAAGCCTCTCCCAGACATACTCAATCAGAAGCTCTGGGAACCCGGAGGTGACTTTGATGTGCTGTAGAACAACTGCTTTACACGACACCTGCCTCTGCATGCTGACGCTCCTCACTGCTGAGCTCACTGAAATCCTACCCTAGTTCCTGAGCAGATTCTGACCAAAGCAGAAGGGATATAAACAGCCATAGTTCTTCTCCACCCCTTTTCTTTTTCCTCCAAAACCAGCTGGCTTTATCAGAAACAAAATAGAAGAAAAAAAAAAGGTGAGTGAATATGTGAGAATTTTGCCATGTACAGAGCCAGGAAGAGCAGAGATACTTTTTGTAGGTGCTGGTAATAGGATACCATACAGGATGCTTTGGCCTGGATTAAAGGCACTAGAGTGATCAACCATCCTGAATCGCCTAAGGGGTTTCCCAGGAAGTGGGTCATTCAGTGCTACATCTGTGAAAGTCACAGGTAAATTGGGATGATTTGGTCACCTTAAAAGGGACAGGGCCAGTGCAGGCACTCTCAGACCAAAACACCACCTTGCAACCCTTGTGTTCCTGCTCCACTCCCTGAGTCATAGCTCTCTCACCATCCATGGGCATCAGTCTCAGGACCAGTCGTCAGCTCTGCAGATTGGGGCTCATGCCAGTCATCCTTCTCCACAAGTGAGATCCTTCTTCACTGGGCTCCAGCACAGTAATTCTCAACCCTGGGAGCACATTAGTATCACAGGGGAGGCTTTTTAAAAAATACAAGCCCACTCTATACCAATTATATCAGAACCTCAGAAGACGGGGCCTGGGCATTGTTTTTAATCTGCCCAGATGATTCCAACATGCTGCTGTGGTTGAGATCCTCTGCTTTAGTCAATACCTCTTTGCAGGAACTGAAGCCGCCCCCACCCCGAACTCGATTCTACCCTACATTCCTCCCAGGCATGGGCACTGCCCAGACTTATGTTTGTGGCTGCATGGCTGGAGCCTGTTCCACCAAGCACTTGCCTACAAAGGCCTTGTCCTAATTTCTTCCTGACTGGAACTGACGTGAGGAAACTGCCCTCCTCCTACACTCACCCCTGCCCCCCTAAAGTGAGAAATGGCATTTCCAGGTGTTATTGAGTCAGGAATATTCCAAGTCTCCCTAGGGCCATCTGCATCAAAGAAATTTCTAGGAAAGCTAAATCTTATGTTGGAGAGGATCCACCAACCTATCCTGATTAAAATTCATAACTTGGGATTATACAGAATCAGACTGAATACATAACAGAGACAGAGGCTAAACATCTGTTCAGGTACAAAGTGCAAGGGTGTCTGATTCTACAGGCTCTCTAAGAAAAGCAGAGAGAAAGATAATCTCATCTCATTTTACAGTAAATTAAAATTAAATAATTTATCATATGGTGGTTCCCAAATGCCAATAATCCATGGATCTATACTAATGCATGTCAAAATCTTTAACAGTTCATGCCAAAATGAGAAAAGTAAGTACAATGTAGTCAATTTTTCATAAAGCTAAATGTATTCAATTTTCATATAACTGTCCTTTGTTTTGAGATTAGTTCCTTCCTTCTCTTTGATTATTAAAATTATCAATTTTTAAATTAATAGACTTTTAGAATAATTTTAGATTCACAGAAACATTGCAAAGATGGTACAGAGAGTTCTATCACCCAGTTTCTCCCACTATTAACATCTTACATTACCTGAGTACATTTATCAAAACTAAGAAACTGACATCAGTACATTACTGTTTACTAGACTCTGAACATTCAGATTTCAGAGTGTTTCCATTCAATTTCTCTTTCTGGTCCAGGATCCAATCTAGGGTACCATATTGCATTAGTTGCCATCTTCATTCTTTTTGAATTGGTGGCAATAGTAAATAGAATTAGGTGTTTTGAAGGGGTTGTTTCCATATATGGCAAAATAAAAATACTGGCAACCCTATACTGATCCCTAAAATTGATTTTGTTAGTATACTGGACTATGAAATACAACTCTAGGATCAAGAGTATAAATGAATACTTCCTATACTTTAACTTAGCACTATATGTTTTCAAAAGATTAAAAAAACACTATGCTTATGTAATCAGTCTTAATTTAAATAATTGATTAAAATGTAATTTTAAAAATAACCCATGGAAATAAAGGCTGAAAGGTTACTCAGTAATACTTTGCTATAATCAAAATCCAGGATTCCTCGTTGCCTGAGATTGTTCTGGACCAACCTTTCTAAGATGTCTGTATAGTGGACAGCCTTGGAAGATAGAGAAAGCTCCCTCTAGAACAAAAGGCAAGCATGTTTACTTCCTATTATAAAAGATTCAAGGGGCCGGCCCAGTGGCGTAGTGGTTGAGTTCATGCCCTGCTTTGGTGGCCTGGGATTTGCCGGTTCAGATCCCAGGTGCAGACCTACACACAGCCCATCAGCCACACTGTGGCAGCATCCCACATGCAAAATAGAGGAAGACTGGCACAGATGGTAGCCCAGGGCCAATCTTCATCAACAACTACAACAAAGATGACTCAGGTTTCCTAAATTCAGACTTTCTCTCTAGTAACAACTAGAGAGTGTGTGTGTGTGTGTGTGTGTGTGTGTGTGTGTGTGTGCACTGTGTGTGCAGGCATCACCTGGCCCTTTCCTCTGTCACCCTCCAGGAGTCAAGGCTCAAGACACAAGTATAAGAAAATGTTGCTATTCTGGTTACTGCTATTGCCATGAATAATAAAATCCTTTGTCTCTGACCCAGGCATCTCCTGTCTTCTGCCAGCATTGATAAAATTGCAGCAGGCTAACTTGTTCACTGGCAAGTAGGATAAAATCTCATACCTTCACAGTTATTGAAACTAGATTTCCACCTTGCCCTGAAAATCAGATTTACAGTGATCCTCCATTCCCACACTTGCATCTTCCTGAAGGGCAAAAAATCAGCTGAAGATGAATAAGACACACATTGTGCATTTTATCACAGCTGACCTGTCTCTCATTTATACTACTGGTTGACACCTTTGGACATTTGCCTTTGCCACCCCATTCCAGGGTACAACTGTTCAAGCAGCCCCCAAATTATCAGCTCACTCCAATATCTAAAGCTAAATGATCATTCAAAATCTCTGCACTATTTTAATATTTATTGATAAGCTATAGGATCTTGTAGCACAGTCATCAATCAAAAAATTATTTTAAAAACTAGGAGACAAATCTAGCTGACAAAAAAGAGAATACTTTCATTTAAAAGTACATGGTACCAGATGAAGAGGAAAAGATATATAAGAATATTATTGTAGCAAGTTTTCCCAATAAAGGAAAAAAAAGAGACAGAACTAGAAAGCCACTGGATATAAATACAAGTGATAAAGAGTCTTATTGGAAAATGGTGAACACCACAGAAAATAGGGGCCATAACTTTCTTATGAGCACTTGAGTTAAAAAAAAAAAAAAAGGCCACCAGGGACCTAGAGAGCTTAAAATCTATTTTTATTGTTGTGCAGGAGTCTTTCCTTATACTGATTTCCCTTGGGTAATGTCAGCTGTGGAAAACAAAGTATAAAAACTATGATAGCTTCCCAGGAGTTACAGCTCACAAGGATCCTAAGTGAACAACTCTTAAGGTCTTCTGAGATGCAGTGCACTTGCAAAAGGTAAAGACTTACTCCTTCTCCTCTTGTATGTAGGCTCAGGCACCTCCAACACATACTCTAATTGTTTTTATATTAATTATAATATAATTAAAATGGCTAAGACTGCCATAACAAATTGCCAAAAACTGGGGGGCTTTAAACAACAGAAGTTTATTCTCTCACAGTACGGGAGGGTAGAAGTCTAAAATCAAAGTCTTGGCAGAGCCATGCTCCCTCTGAAGGCTCCAGGGAAGAATTCTTCCTCGCTTCTTCCTAACTTCCAGTGGTTGCCAACAATCCTCAGTTCCTTGCTTTACAGATGCATCCTCCAATCTCTGCCTCCACCTTCACATGGCATTCTCCCTGTGTGTCTGTCTCTAGTCTCTGTGTCTAAACTTCCCTCTATAAAGGATACCAGTTATTGGATTAGGGCCCTCTTCTTAACTTGATTACATCTGAAAAGAGCCTATTTCCAAAAAAAGGGCACATTCACAGGTACCAGGGGACATGAATTTTGAGGGGATACTATTCAACAGAGCACAATTTCACATCTCTTTGAACATGATCAAGTGAATTTTTATATTCATAATCCAGAGATTTTGCTTCTAAGAAACTTGGCTCAGTGGAATAAACTGCAGGTGTCTACCACAGCATCATTCATCTAATAAAATTAACCTGTATCTTACTTACCTCTAATCAGCCATTCTAGTTTCCCATAGCCTCATTTAAAAATACTCATCATTATTTTTACACAAATAATATGGTAAACCTGATCTTCAATTCTTTTAAGTCAAACAGAGCTTCCCAAATTGCTTATTTTTAACCAGAGAACAGGCAAGAGAAATTATTTTTCAGCTGTCAGGTAATCATTACAGACCCATTATTACAACAATGTCTTATCAGACTACTAAAAAATTTTAGGTTCCCACAAAATGCTCCTCAGCAACAAATTACTATAATGCAGAGAGGGTACTTATTGGGCTCTCTGAGATGCAGTTCTAAATTGGGAGAATGGAAAATCAATGTGGACCACATACAGTGACTATATAGTTACAAACTCATGAAATTGTAACTCTTTCCAAGAAACCACTACAGCATTGTATCTTTTGACAAATAATAGAAGTTTAAATGTATTGCTCTATATGAATTTTTTAGCATAAGAGATGCATATTACCTAAAACCTTACCCTGTAGTTGATGTTTGAATAGTAACAGGAAGCAAGGTAACTGAGTAGAAGGCAGTTACACAAAAAGAAAGGATATTTGGCATCCCTAAAATAAAGGAAGAAAAAGATTTTCTATCTGAAAAGATTTTTGTTATTATTTTCTTTTTTTTTAAGAAAATGTAACTATGGTGCTGGTCCCATGACCTAGTGATTAAATTCAGCCCGCTCTGCTTTGGTGGCTGCTTTGGTTCCCAGGCATAGACCTCCACCACTTGTCAGCAGCCACGCTGTGGCAGCGACCCACATACAAAAATTAGAGGAAGATTGGCACAGATGTTAGCTCAAGATGAATCTTCCTCAAGCCAAAAAAAAAAAAAAAAAAAGAGGAAGATTGGGACAGATGTCAGCTTAGGGAGAATCTTCCTCAGCCAAAAAAAAAGAAAGAAAGAAAAGAAAATGTAACTTTATGAGGTAAGGAAAAAAAGGACATTTTTTTTTCACTTCCACCATGAACTTCCCCTTCTCCTTTCATTTCACTTCCATTCCCATCCACCCTTTTTTTCAACAAGGAAGGATAGACAAGGAAAATGTCTAGTTGCCAAAAGAAGATTGCATCGCAGCATCTCTTCTCCCTCTGGCACCTTGAGCTTAAACACTGTGCTCAAGAATTCAACCCTAGCATTCAATGGTCATTTTTACCCCTCCATGAATGATTTTGAATTAGCCCGGGACTTATCTAAAGGTACAAAGGGTTGGCTTACTAAAGAGGAACTTTTCAAACAATATCCTTCAGGGAGGCGAACTAGTATTTAAGGTTGTATCTGATAAAAAGTGATGCTAAGCCTAAAAAAACTGCCTCTGTGGGCACAAGTTGGTCATTTGCCATATTTTGTTCTTTTCCTATAAAATGAAGGAGGGAGTTAAATATGGTGGTCTCTAAAGTCCTCTCTGGTTCTGTGACTTGCAATCTATTTTTTAAAAATCAAAGGTTACCAACTTTTTCTTTATTTTAAATACCAGGCCAACTTCCAAAGAATCATTATCTTGTACACTCCACTCACCACAAAGGAATAACATTTAAAACCAACAACAAAAGATGCTCCTTTGTTTGAAAGTTTTTAAAATGTTAAACATAAAAATTTTAAATAATATAAAAATTATTTCTAAAAATCTAAATAATTTATGAGTCATGCAAAAGTCATAGTATAAATTACAGAATATACATATAGTACAGACGGTCCCCAATTGAACAATGGTTCGACTTACGATTTTTCGACTTTATGGCGGTGCAAAAGCAACATGCATTCAGTAGAAACCGTACTTCCAGTTTTGAATTTTGACCTTTCCTGGGCTAGTGATAGGCAGTACGATGCTCTCTCGTGATGCTGGGCAGTGGCAGCAGCCACAGCTCCCCGTCACCCACACGATTACGAGGGTGAACAACCGACATGCTTCCAACCATTCCGTACCCATGCAACCATTCTGTTTTTCACTTTCAGTGTGGTATTCCACAAATGACATGAGGTATTCAACATTTTATTATAAAATAGGCTTTGTGTTAGATGATTTTGCTAAACTGTAGGCTAATGCAAGTGCTCTGAGCACTTTTAAGGCAGGCTAGGCTAAGCTATGATGTTCAGTAGGTTAGGTGAATTAAATGCATTTTCCATTTATGACGGGTTTATCGAACAAAACCCCATCGTAAGTCAAGGAAGATCTGTATATATATATATATAGACAATGAAAAAATCCCTGTATCAGAACTTCTAGGATGCTGCTAAAATGGTACTTAAGAGTAAATTCTACATCCCTAGATGCTTATAGAAAAGAAGAAACATTGATAATGAATAAGTTAAACATTTAACTCAATGAGTTATGAAAAGAACAAAAGATAATTTTTTAAGTAAAAGAAAGTAAACATTACTAATGAAAGTAAAGCTGGTTCTTTTTAAAAAAATGTATTAAAAAAACTCTAACAAGATTGATTAAATAAGAGCAAAGGCAAGAATAAAGTATAATGGAAATAAAATAGGACATACACTGATACAGAATTAGTAGACTTCATAAAAAGAGGTGAAGCAAATATAGCAAAATACTAACATGTTAAATCTACACATGGATATCTGTTATAATATTTTATACAATTTTTAATATGTTTGAAATATTTCAAAATTACAGAAATTTTTATCACAGGTCAATTGCTAGTCTTTCGTGACTGGAAATTTAAAACTGATTTAGAAGTGACTCGAAAATATCTTAGAAAGGAAACACATGTGAATATAGCCGCAGCACACAGGATGAAGTTAGCATCAGGTGAGCAGATGTAAGGTTCACTATCTGCTTTTTATTTCTCCTCTTTATATTCACTGCATCTTTTTATAGCAGGGGAAATAATATGCTCTCCCAGACCTGTCCAAACTGGACTTCTCCCTATATAGTGTTGGGTGAACAGGGGAAACTACCCAATTTCCTATCCAGTTTCTGGCTTAATTCATTCATGGATTTTTTTTTTTTTTTGTGAGGAGTACCAGCCCTGAGCTAACATCCATTGCTAATCCTCCTCTTTTTGCTGAGGAAGACTGGCCCTGGGCTAACATCTGTGCCCATCTTCCTCTACTTTATATGGGATGCCGCCACGGCGTGGCTGACAACCAGTGCGTCGGCGGGCGCCCGGGATCCGAACCCATGAACCCCGGGCTGCCAAGCGCGAACTAAACCGCTGCGCCACCGGGCCGGCCCCCCTCACGGATTTTTTTTATTCAACAGATATTTATTGTCTTCTAGGTACACACACTATGCTAAGTGCTAGGTACACAGTACAAGTTCCCATGGGAGTTTACTCCTGGAGTAACGCCTCATGGAATTTACAGTCTAGGGCATAGAAGATTGTCTCATTATGAAACAGAGATTGAAGGACTGCTGTTGATGATCCTGGCATGCTTCCTACATCATGAGTAGAATCAGAAGCTAGCAGTAAGAGCGGGTAGAAGCCACCAAAGACCTAGCCAGAAATTCTTTACAAACTGCCACTTTACCTCAATAATGATATCAACACTGATATTTATGGAGCCCTTCTTATACCCAAAGCTCTGGGCTAAGTGTCTGTCTTCTTCATTTAACAGATGAGAAAAATGAACCACAGAAGAAATAAGTAAATTGTCCAAAGCCACAAGAATATTAATTGGCAGAGTCAGGATTTGAATTTAGGTCTGTCTAGCCCTAACAATATTTTCAGGTTCTAAGTTTTACCTCCTCAAAACTACAGATCTATCCTGAACTTAGAAACAAAAGAAGTGACTAGTTCTATCTGTTAACACTAGTGAAGAAAATGACAAAAAATTTTTTTTAATCAGAAAGGTAGCATGACCTCAAGAAGACAGCACTTCTCTGTCCAAATATCGAGTTGCTATGTGGAATACCTATTGATTCCACTCAGAATTACAAAGCAACCACTCTGCCTTCCAGAGAGTTAGAAATACACTTCCAGATTTTCAAGAATATTAAGAAAAGAGAAAACAAAGGCAGAAAGTAATCAATTTGTGAAGTCCAAAGGTATAATCAGTCTTGTTTCCTTTAGGTTGTACCCGATTTCTTTGAGTTGAGGCTCTGATCTAATATTATTCCTAATTTCTCTCTCTTTCGTATCACTGTCTCCACTTCTCGCTCTGTCCACCTCTCTGGTTTCTTTTGATTCCTCTCATGCACCAAGATCCTAAGTCAAGGCCTCTGGACCTTTGCACATGCTAATTTCACCTTTGCACCTAAAAAGCTGTTCCCAAGGCCGGCCCGGTGGTGTAGCAGTTAGGTTAACACACTCCCCTTTGGCAGCCCAGGGGTTGCAGGTTCGGATACTGGGCGCAGACCGACGTACTGCTTGTCAAGCCATGCTGTGGCGGTGTCCCATATGAAGTAGCGGAAGATGGGCATGGATGTCAGCCCAGGAACAATCTTCCTCAGCAAAAAGAGGAGGTTTGGCAAAGGATGTTAGCTCAGGGCTAGTCTTCCTCACACACACACACACACACACACACACACACACAAAAGCTGTTCCCCTCCCATTTTACCTGCCTGTTACTTATCTTTCAAACTTCAGAATTAATATTATTTCCTCAAGGAAGTCTTCCTTAACCAACCAGGCTAGGTCAGGTCTCCCATCAAACGCTTACAGGACAACATAACCTTCTCTTTATGGCATGCTCCTAACTGTCATCAAAAAGACCTTTTGGTAGCTGTTTTCATTATGCCTATCGCCCCTACTACACTACTAGCTTTATGAGGGTGAGAACTGCATCACATATGGTTCACAGCTATATCCCTGAGCTAATGGCAAGCACTCAGCACACATCTATTGAATGAAAGGAGGCTGAGAACACAAGTAGGGTATCTGCCATAAATGCCTAATGTCTAATGTCACTTAATCTCCACATGCCTAAGTTTTTAGGAGTTTCCTATGGGGATAATCAAGCCCACCTGCATCTACCTCCTTTTCTACCTCATAGATGCAATGAAAAAGCTGCTATGATAAAATATCAACTGGAGCCCTGATCAATTACCTCCCCAAATGGCTGTAAACACTCAAACCACTCAATACCAAGGTACTTATTCTCTGGTCTTTATTACCTGTTCCTATTTTTATAGTGGCCACTTATTCACCAGAAAATAAGAATTTTTTATAAATGAATAAGAAAATAACACTAGTTTGGGACAACACCAAGGAAATAATTTATGATTTTTTTTTTTGCTTCAAACCAGTTTCAAACTTGTCAAACACAACACTTCCACAACTTCCCATGCAATCATAATTACTCTAATAGTTCACTCTGATTTCAAAAAAATTTGCAACAGTAGATTTGTATAAGACATTATATAATGAAAAGATTAGTTCTATAATTAGAATTAAAATAGGTATGATGTTCTATTATAAAATAGTTAATTGTTTTCATACTTAGAAACACCATTAGTTAGTGCTACTTTAAATATTTTTTAAATTTATGACTGAACATGTATTCTTAAGTTTATAGATAACATCTTGAATATTAATAAATGAAATAATTCTTCAGATAATTAATTGAAAAAAAACCTTTCACTAGAAAAAAAATAAAGACGACTTTCTACTCAGATAGGTTACAAACAGAGCTTAGAAACAGAACTCATGCTGACACCAGCTGTCACTTTTCATTTCTCCTTACTCCCAGCACTATGATACCTGACCTGTATAAACTGGTAATGTGCCAATATATTTTCTTCAGGCTACAGAGTTAAGACTACCTGCAATCTTAACAATGCCACTGAGGCAGCTGATACATTATACATGATGATGGACGTAGAGGAACCTTGCTTCAGTTCCAAGGAAAGCAAGCTTTACTTAATCCCCAAAGAATTTTTTTCCTATAATGCAAAGAGAATTGAATCACGAAAAGTGAGACCTTCCTGAAACCATGCTGACTACAAGATGACAGAGGAGCATATGTCTGCACAAGCCTGCCAGGGGGAAAATGCACACACTGTCCAGCTCATCAAAAAGATCCTACATAGATGACTAGTGGTAGACAAAAAGTAAAGTTAGGAGACATACCTGGAATAACTGTTACATGTGTGGAAGAAACAAACAAAAAATTTATCAGTTTGTTTATTAGATCTATGTAGCTCTTTTAGTCTCTTCCCATGTGTTTGTGTGTGTGTGTGCTGGGGAAGGGAGGGGGATGGGTAATGTGAGGCACCTTGGCAGGGATACAACCAAATATCTTCCAGTCGTTTGGCAGGATGATGATATGTTTCAGCTTAGTTACTCTTGTCCATAAAACTTCACGTTTCCTCCAGATGCAGATAAATTTACACACAGGCATAAGATGGGCATAAGAACTGAGCCATGTGTTTGCCATGTGCAAAACCGTACCATATTTCGAACAGTTACAGTTTAAAAGCCACGGCACTCCCCTGAACAATACTCAGTCCAACTTCTATGGAGAACAAAGAAGGACTAAAAATAAACCCCAAGAGAAAATGGTTGAAAACACAGGGCTCCCTTAGAAGGCATTTGGTTATCTTTAGAATAACAGGAATTTTATATTGGAATAATCTAGACTCACCTGAACCAAGCAAATACATCTTCAGTTTATGGCTTACTAAAACAACTGCTAACAGAGATGTAATTGCAAATGGTATAATTTATATTAAAGTGCTATAATTTAAATGTTTGCATTTTGATTCCTCTGCTATTATGATTATATGTTTCCATAGGGAGGGTAGACTAGAGTGGATAATAGCATGAATTCTGGCACCAGACTGCCTGGCTTCAAATTCTTGGCCAAGTTAGTTAAACTTTCTATGCCTCAGTTTCCTCATCTGCAAAATGAGGATAACAATGGTACTACTGGGGGACTAAATGACTTGGCACATGTGAAACACCTATCAGACTAGTGCCTGGCACAGAGTAAGTACCATACAAGTGCTTGCTATTTCTCCAACTGCTACTAGTACTCTAGTCTTATTATTCCTCAGCCCAGTTACCAGTATGGATCCCATCAGGATATCAATATGATTCAAAGAGTTAGAGACTGTATAAAACAGGAAATCCATGATGATAAAATGAGCACCTATGGAGAGTATAATAATTATTTATTTGCAAAATTACAAAATTTTGAGGATGATATAAAACAGAAGCACAGCAAGTCATGATATTTTTTAATTCCATTAAGGTGAGTGTTTCATTAGCTGGGGAGAACATGCCACCGATAGTCTTAAGGAAGCAAAATGAGTTTGGCTTTGTAAGGAGAAGAGTTCCAAGCGACCAGCATTAAACCACTGGCAGCAGTTTCTTGTCCCTAAGAGAAGACTTAATTCTGGAGCCTGAGTTAATAGATAGCAAATGAAAGCATAGTCTTTCCACAGGACAGCAACACATGGTAATTATCAATGAAACCAGCTCACTGGGACTCCCATACACCAACCATCAAATATATGGTTCTTCCAGCTATACTTTTGTTCAGGATTTAAAACACTTCTGTGAGGATATCATGGCTCTTGCATTAGTATCAGAGAAAATTAATCAGTCCTCCTTCTGATAGTATTCACTATTTAAAAATGAAAGTATTTAAAAATGGGCAGCAGCTCAAACCCACAGGACCCAAAGGACAAGGCTTCCTGTGCTGGCCCTATTTGCAATTAAAAAACCATCTCTATATCAGAAGATCCTGGAATTGAATCCTACCACCATCCCGGAAATTCACTTCAATAATTTCTTATTAAATTACCAGAAGATTAACCCTACTTGTGTATTTACTTTTCAGAACGTCTAGATCTCATTCTTATAGGATCTTTATATTCTGAAGTTTAAAAAAAAATCATTTATGTCAGTAGTTAGGGGCTAATGAAGTCATTAAATACATTCAAGTTTAACTACAGCTAATAACTAAATATTCACATAGAAGGAAAATATATTGATCTTTTTTTTAAATCATTCTAAATTTATTACTAACCAAACTGATGTTAAGTCATAGCTAAAGTATTTCAGAGAATGGACTTAAGAAATTTGTCCAAGTCATCTAATTTGAAAATATGTGTATGGGGCCGGCCTGTTGGCATAGTGGTTAAGTTCGTGCATTCCATTTCACCAGCCCGGGGTTCACCAGTTTGGATCCTGGGCATGGACCTATGTACCGCTCATCAAGCCATGCTGAGGCAGCGTCTCACACAAAAGAGCTACAACTCTACAACTATGACACACAATTATATACTGGGGCTTTGGAGAGAAAAAAGAAAAAAAAAGAGGAAGATTGGCAACAGATGTTAGCGCAGGGCCAATCTTGCTCAAAAAAATAAGTAAAATAAAATCTGTGTGTTTGTGGTTAACTTGTTTTTTATTAACGTAAAAAGACATCATGTCATAGCTATGACATCTGAAATTTTCCCTTCTGGCAAAGAGAAGCTGTGTGAGGTACCTGCACGTCCATACAACAACCTGTAACACCTGCGCCTGAAGTTTTTCTTCATCCTGCCCCAGAGGTTCTGCTCTGAGTTTAGGCTCAGTGGTAAGGGCACTTAACCTAAATCTCCCAGAAAGGACAGCAAGAAGAACATAAGTACAGATCTAGCATATGGTTAGCTGCATCTGCCAAACATTCCTATCATTGCTTCACTAACTGTGATAATCTTAATCAATTCTATTTACAAACCATCAGTGAAAGAATCTGTGCTCCCTACTGCACAAAATAGAGAGCAAAACCATTTCAGTTTATGGTATATAAACTGTATCTCAATAAAGCTGTTTAAAAAAAAAATCTCAGTTACCATGGCAGCAGGAGCTCCTCAAAGGACCAAGTAAGGGTCTGTGATTGAGAGTCTGCCCCTCAGTCGGCCTTAAAATGCACACCACTGAGTTTCTTTACTGGATAGAGGCCTCCCCTTCTCTACAGATCCGGAAAATGCCTGAAACTTCAATTTGAAATTAAGGGTAAGAAAACTAAGAGCTTAGTTGACAACTTCTATAAATAGATCTGATTCCAAAAAAAAAAAAAAAAAAAACCTTTCTAAAAGCATCTTCCCAGGCCACGTGACTTAATTACCATCTGGTGAGTAAGTATTATTCCCTTATCTAAGAGGCTCTGGAAAAGCTACCGTAGTGAGAATTCAAGACAGAAAGTGTGTTTCTCAAATGTAAGGGAAATTGTAAATAAGAAAGGCATTTTGGAAAAGAAATGCTGTTGCTGAGTTGTTCTCCTAAAAACAAAACCCAAACAAGATTTTTAAAAGCCTTTGTATAGACTGCTTGGCAACAGTGGCTGTTGCTTGCATATCATCTCAAAGATAGCCTCAAAAACAAAAAGATAACCTAAAAGCTATTCAAAAAAACACAAGTCTCCACCTCAGAAGATTCATCACTGATGCAACGGTACGGATGGCTTTGTACTAAGGCATGCAGCAAAATTTACTGCACACTAAGACCTGGTTTTTCTTTTGTTCTTAATCGCTTATACTTCTTGCTTCTATAGAAAGAACCAAGACTCTGGATGGCAATGCAGTTTTGAGAATCAATAAGGGGAACGTGATACCCGGGATGAGCAAAAGCAGAGTGACCCTTTTGTTCATCTTTTCTGCAGCAATAAATATATATAATGACACTTTGGCAGTTTAATAGCTATTTTTGTGATCCCCATGACCAAAAAAGAAACAGTTTAAGCATTTATGTACGATTCAATTATATGCAATGAATTTGAGACAAATCTATGTCTCATAAAAGGATGTGTTCAGTAAAGGTCTCGTCATTAACAAAAAAAGTAGAAACAGAATGCAGTCACTAAACTATAATCTACATTTTAAGTAAACTAAATCCTGTCACTAATGACAAACTGAGAACATTTTTACTTAAGGAAGGATATTTTATAACACAATATTTTATAGCACCATACAAATATTTGTGGGGTTTTGGGCAAACAAAAATCTTAAAAGATATGTTAAGAAACATTATTTCTTTAACACATTGTGCACCTTTTGAAGCATTCAAGTGTTAAGAATTATGTTCCCCATGGAGAAATCTAGAAAACAAGACATGAGAAAGCTAGAATACAATTCAACATCACAAGTAATTTTCTATCATGCTGTTCAGGTTTAAAGAAACTACTGTCCTGACAGTCACCATATTTAAAATTTTCTAAGTGATTTCTTATTGCTGTCCTCCACTAGTATTTTTTTTCCTGTTGTTGATACATTCATTGTGGAAAACAAAAAAGATTAAGGCAGGATAAAAAAAAAGGTATATGTTTTTTAAGAAAGAAGAAATGAGTTGGAAATCTGACTTAGAAAAATGAGTGCAAAAGGAACCCAGAGACTCTGCTTGTAGCACAGGTGCCTGTGGGAACATGGTATCGTGCTGAGCTGGAAATCTTTCATGGAGCTCCAGCCCCAGAGAGGAAAGATGGACGTGAACAGCAGGAGAAAAACTATTCTGTAGAAAAACTCAGTCTTTCTCCTTGCTTCTCTATCAACTTCCCTGATACTCCGTTTCCAGAAATGACAGTGGCCATTTCAGTCTGCCTAAAAAATATTTTTTAATGAAATTACATCACCATTCCATCACAGTAAAAGGTTCCCTAAAGTCACAATAACCTCTCCCCGCTTAAGTAGACACTTTCTCCTCTGACACCTGATCCCCAACACACAGCACTCTCTCCGATTCCTTTACCCATTTCCAGACTTCAACCTTGACCCACACTCCCTTGCTTTCTTATCCATCTTCTTACTGCCACTATGGACATAATTAAGACTTTGAGACAATGGTCCTTGAGTGCACTCAATTCAATTAAGTGATGAGCAGTAACCAGTTAATTGCCAGTCAAAAGTCAATACTGTATAATGGGTGTCTCTGTACATACTCATCCTTAAGGATTCAGATCCTGATCCAAGGACAAGTTGAGAGTGCTCACATACAGTAGTTTAGAAATAATTTGAGCTAATAAAAAAGACACTCGGCAGCTATTACTTTTGATTATTATCAAAAGAAATCAAATAATTTAACCAAAAAATACTAGCAGAACTAATGATATTGATGACTGGTCATGATCTTTCATTGGTAATAAATATAATAAATACTATTTCTACCAAGATGTCTATTTTTCCTTTTTGACCCCAAAGAAATCTGCCCTCTCCCCCATCTATACATAGTCGTGGTATATATAATGCTTTACCATTCCTCTCCTAGTGTTCTAAAACTACTATGACTATTTTCCTGAGATATGAAAAATTAAACAGGCTTTGTACTGGAATGTGTCTTTACCTTTTGCCCAAGGCAACTGACGTTACAGAAGAACTACCCAGGTGCATAAGCAAATCTGAGAGAAATAGCTAAAGGATCTTTCAGTTTGAGGATTAGACTACACAGTATTAATTGTTAAGTACCTTCAAAATGAATTAGATATGTATAAAATAAGTCTACATAAAACACATTTCAATTTTTGTGGCTATCCTATTTTACATAATATAGAATATATGATAGATAATACGGTGTAAGAGTCAGCTCTGGAGTTAGATAATCTATAGTCAAATTGCAGCTCTATCACTCCTTATCGTGTTACTTCCAGCAAGTTATATAACCTCTCTATGCCTCAGTTTACTGTAAAGTGGATAATAGTTATATAGTTATATAATCACAGGTTGTTTTGAGGATTGAATATATATAAATTTGTGTGCCTGCCACATCATAAGCAATAAATGTTAACAATTACTATTAATAGTATTATAATACTAACTAGAGCTATATAACTGGAAACTTCAGTTAACCAGAATACTGGTAGCTTTCAGCTTCAGTATAAAAAAGCTAGCTAACAAAAGAGTGAACCGCATGGTTTAGACTTGTTCATCAATTTCAGTTTCCTTTGCCTTATGAATCCAGGGCCATAGTTCTCCACAACCAAAGTAAAAAGAGTTTGTCCCCAAGGTATTCTGATTAGTTGAGGCTTTATGTTAAAATTCTTTTTAAAGTTCATACCAAACGGATAAAAGTTCTCCCTAAACTAAGGGGCAAATTAAGAATTTAATTTTTAAATGAATTGAAAATGTAAGTGAAAGATAAGATCAATATGTCTTTTAAAGGAACAAGAAAGTATCACTTTTTTCTACTTAAACCCTTTATTTTTGTAACCTTTGAGAAAAAGGTTTTGATAGAACTTTAAAATCAGGATTATGCACCTATCTGATTGGGATAAAACTGCCTTCAGTGAGACATACAATGTCTTGCAGATAATACAAATTGTTATCTTAAGGAAAGATCAATAAAAGGTATTTCATTTTACTCTTACTATAAAATTGTAATCAACAGCAAAATCCAGACTGTGAGAAACTGTAAAGGACAAACATCTGGTTTCTTCAACAAATAAATTGCAAGAGAGAACAATGAGAGGAAACCAATGGATTAAAAGAGACTTTTTAAAATTTATTTAAAAAAAAAAACCGACAAAACTAAACTACAGGGATACACACTTGGGTGATAAAACTATAAACAAAAGTAATGAAAAGATAACAATAAAGTCAGGATAGTGTTTACAAGTCACATAAGACGAGGAGGGTCTTGGGTCTGGGCAACAGCTCATGGAAGGTCTGGCCAAGCTCTGCTTGAACTGGATAGTGGTTATAAGGTGTTCACCTTTAGCAACTTCTGTGTCAGTACAATTAAAAAGCTTTTAAAAATAAAATTACTATCTGAAAGATTCACCAAAGTACTTATTATGTATTTTTTCATGTAAATGTATTCCTTTTCCTACGTTCACATTCACATCCTTAAATCAAATGCATTGTACCTGAATTTTCACAAATGAAAGTTCCATGACACCTGAGCAGAGCCATTTACTAGACTGGTTTCTAGACATTGTTTAAATCTGCCATGATGATTTCAATTTTGCATCCTCAAGATAAATATGACCATGTTTGTGCCAACCAACAAAAAATGTTCTTATGTACAGAGTTTTACTTTGATTTTATACACCTTTTCATTTACTTCAGTCCCAAGAAAAAAACAGTTAAGAAAAATTCATAGGGCTCTTAGGGAAAGTTTTATGGGCTGAACTGTATTCTCTTGAAATTTATATGTTGAAGGCCTAACCCTCAGGATCTCAGAATGTAACTGTGTTTGGAGATAGAGTCTTTAAAGAGGTAATTAAGTTAAAATGAGGTCATTATGGTAGGCCCTAATCCAATATGACTGGTGACCTTCTAAGAAGAAAGCAGGGCATACAGACACACAGAGGAAGACCATGTGAAGACACAGGGAGAAGACAGCCATCCACAAGCCAAGGAGAGAGGCTTCAGAAGAAACCAACCCTGTTAGACCCCTTGATCTTGAACCTCTAGCCTCTCCAATGTGAGAAAATAAATTTGCAATGTTTGAGACACCCTGTCTATAGTACTTTATCATGGCAGCCCTAGCAAACTAATATAGAAGATAAAAGAGAAGTAAAAATGTTTAAGGTTTTATTTTTAAGGTAGTGGAAGGAAGGAAAAGAAAGATATAAAATGCTACAAGGTTACAATTTTATTTGACTCATGATGTATAGTGAAAAGAAAAGCTTAAGAAAATTCTGAGTCATTAGGAAAGAAAGGAAAACTAACAGGTTCCATGTGAAAAGAAACACCTCCCGAAGAGCTAAGCACCGAGGGCAAGACACAGGGAACCAGCAGGAAAATAACTGGCTACTGACTCTGAACTGAAGGGTCAGGATTCAGTGCTTCCAATGCGGTTTCTGGAAAAAACTCAGAGGAAATTTTGAGTTAAATTTTTAAATGGGCTAGAAAGAAATGGAGGTGATGGAGGAGATGAAGTGGTTTTCTTAAAGGGACGAAGGTCCTCTGGCCCTAGGGTGTGAATGAAGTTCAGATCTATCATTTCCCTAGGTTGATAGGCCTGGGGATTAGGCAAACCATCAATGAAGAAAATGCAATTCTCAGGCTGGCAAATCAGCAGAGATTGTGCAGTAAAGTCAGTGCTTTGGGTGTTATATATACCCATGGAGCCTAATGATCTCAGAGTGGAGTACACTTTGTTGATTAAGAACAAGTTTCCTGAAAAGGGATATTACTGTAAAGAGGGTGGATAGCTGTTTGCTGGGTCCACCACCCCCCATGCTCATATTTGCATTTCATCATTCCACTGACAGACATAAATGGAAACAGATAGTGAACTGCCTGTTTCCTTTCCTCTTTAATTTAACATACTCTGCATTCAGAAAAGCATCATACAAAATAGAGAAGTGAAGCGAAATAAACAGGGATGAGAATAAAAGGAACCTGGAGATTCTAAATCTAGGTAATTTTTGTTCCAACTGTAAGCAAAATGGCTTCATTCTCCTATGTCATACCTAGAAGAACCCTATATCCTTTCCTGCAGTAAGGCAGTGATATAAATCAATCAACCCTTCAATGAGTCAGTTTTAACAAGTTTAGAATAACTTTCTGGAGGGACTGGCAGAATTATTATATCCAGATCACCTGTAAAAATTAACAGATTTTGTTTTAAGTCTTTATCAGTTAGAGATGTATAGATGTATAAAGACATATTTACTAAAGAAATGTCTCAATGTCTAGAATTTACTTAAAAATACTACACACACACACACACAGAGAAGAGACTGTTAACATCTTTATAACTGTTGATGATGGGGTATGCAGGAGTTCGTTGTAGTATTCCTTTTACTTCTGTATACAGTATGTTTGAAATTTTCCCTAATGAATAATTTTCATTTTTTTAGCTAACATACAATTGAAAAATCCAATTCCCTTCATGTTGTCACTTAACTAGGAAATGTAATTTATTTTGGTTATTGGTAACAGAGTTTAATTTGAATAAAAAGCTTTATTACAGTAATAAATTTAAATTGAAAGCAGTGAACATAGGCTTTAAGGGAAAATAACTTCAGAAAATGTTTACAGTATGATACAATGTTTACTTTTAAAAAGCAAGACACAATATTGTAGATATGTATGATACCAACCATGTAAAAAATGAAAATATAAATATACGCACAGGACAAAAAAACACTAGAAGGAAACACAACAAAACGAAAACAAAGTTTACTTCTCACTGATGAGAAATTGTGTAAATTTTTCAGAGTTTACCTGACAAGAACCAGTATCCTGAGATTTCTGTCTCCAGGGATTTAAAACTCCCTGGGACTTCCCTTTAGACCTAATGAGTTTATAATTTTATAGGGGAAGTCTTTCCCAAATGGATGCAAAGCTGTCCTAGACCGAAGATTTCACTTCTTAGTTCTCAGTGCTAACCTTAAAGACAAATTTCAGAAATTATTTCCTGTGACCTCAACTAAAAGAGAACTACTTGCAGCTATACTAATCCCACAAAATATAACTCCAACAATTCCTATAGGACACTAAGTATTCTTTTTCTATAACTAAAGGGTTTTTTTTCACAAGTGGATGATACATACAATTTCTTGATAAACTCTGAAATATAAAACCCCAAAACAGTACATTAGAAGTATCACTGAAAATTAAAATCATAAACTGAAAGTTAAAATCATAATCAGTACTTAAAAGACTCTCAAAAAATTTCCCCAAGAGGGAGGAGAATTTTACTTACTTTAACTTCCACTATCTTCCCTCCATGTTCAATGTTTCTCTCTATGTATCCAGAGGACAGCAAATCACTGCAACAAAAAGAAATGATGATTAAAGAGGACCTTGAAAATGTAAATCATTTGAAAATTGCCATCAAGTTTATATATATTGGCTTTAAAGATTCTTTAACCCAGATTTTAAAACAAGAATAAAACTTTACACATCTCTCTCCCTTTCTCTCTCTCTCTCTCTCACACACACACACACACACACACAACCTAGTACTTCTAAAAGGATATGAGGTTAAACTGATGAAATCACCTGTTAGCAGAGCTGATACCACGGACTGGTTCCGCAATTGTAGGAAATGACACGAGCAATCATTATTTTTAAGACATTTTACTCTTCCCTTTTTCACTTGGCTTTTTATCAGATAGGTTTGATTTGCTACCATATCTTACCATTTTTAATGTGTTATATGTGATATTTTATCTAACAAAATACTAGCTTCCAGTACAAAAAAAATTAAAAAGTGGCAAAGAAACTTAGAAGAAATGAAAAGAAATATACCTTCAGCATTTTAAAATAATCTCTTTTGAAATCTCTCCTAAACAACAACCTTCTTATATAATTTTTAAATGTTTATATCATCTTAGTTATGCTTCTCTTTAATTTCATATATGTGAAAAAAATTTCCCCTTTCGCAGAGGTGCCTCAAGATACAATTTCCACAAAGTCTTAAAGTCTTAAAGTACTAAAATATAAATAAAATTAACATTAATAAATAAATATAATACATAAAGCTATAAATTTCTAAATCTACTACTCTATTAAATAGACATTCAGCCAACTAAAAAAATCTTTTTCATAGTGCTCTGAAGGTCACCAAGCCAAAACTGTCCCAATTATTAAAAAAAAAAAATGTGAATTTCTGAGCACACAGTCCTCCCATGATAAACATCATGCCTACAGTTGCTTGAAGTGTAAATAGAATGATCAAACAAATGTTACATTCATGCAGGCACCACAATCAGTTTCCTATAGTATCTGATGCTTACATTACCATTTAGGAAACCTATAATTACAGTCTAAGTCCTTGTTTCATTTGTCTTTGGAATACATCTTCCTATTGACATTATGGGGGAAGCAGCTAGGAGGCTCTATGCTGCAAGTTGCAGAAAACACAACTAAAAGTGGCTTAAAATCAGGACATTTATATTTTGTTTCTTGTTAGAAATTCCAGGGCAGGTGTAATGTGAATTTGCTTTTGCAAATCTTCAATTCTGTTAGATGAATAAATTTGAAGTTTATAAAATATAGGCAAACATTTTTAAGATGTTTTAAGTACAGATGAGCAGCTATAAAGCAAAATTTTGTTCGACGTGGGCAGAATACATAGGCTGTGTGAATTATAAGTAAGATCATGTGTGTGTTCCACATTGATAGAAAGGGATGGACGACCAAAAGATACCTAATATTCCTGAGGCACCTGGGTGATCAATGTTCATGATATAATAAACATACAAGAGACACTAAATATCCAGGATACACTATACATAAGCACATATTTATATGAGGTCTTACTTCAACCACCTATTGGTGACAACCAGGGTTTCTCAACTTTCACACTACTGACATTTTGGGCCAGATAATTCTTTGTCTTGGGGAGCGTCTTATGCATTGTAACACGGTTAGCAGCATCCCTGACCTCTACCAACTAGATGCCAGTAACATCACACACACACACACACACACACAAGTCATGACAATCAAAAATGACTCCAGACATTTTCAAATGTACAATGGGGGGTAAAATCACCCTGGTTAAGAACCACTGCTGACACCCATTCCTGCCCCATGTTTTCTCTGCCAAAACACACAAACAGAATTCATGACTGTTCATCAAGCTAACTGGCAGGCTACCACTCCTGACCAAGCATACTTGTCCCTGTGTCTCTCAGAAACACCAAGTGGCTGTCATCAGCTCAGGCCACCTTCCATCTACGGGGCTTGCCCAAACCTCAGCTCTGGTCCTTGTAACCACAACAAGGTAGATGCAGCAGAGAGAGAAGCAGGACATCTAAACACTGTGTACTCCAGGATTAGCTGGAGTGTCCTTCCACCCCACTTGCACCCTATCCTAAGTGTGCTAACCTGCCCATTTTTTTCCTCTTGCTTTAAATTTAAATTTTAAATTTATTTAGCAAACCATGCGATTTGAAGATTTAATTTGGTCTTTGGGCTCCCTGTTCCCTTACTTCTGAGATAGCTTGCCTGATACTATACTTGTAGGCAACCATTGCATCAAAGTAATTTTCTACCCAACATCAGGGTGGTTCCAGGGTTGGTTCATGTGGTGGCTCAGCACCATTAATGAAACCAGGAGTATGTTCGTCCCTCCGCTCTGCCATTAGAATGGTGGGTAGCCTGTTCTCTTACCTGGCTCCTCTCATGACCCTAACATGGCTGCTGCAATTCTAAGCATCTCAGGCAGATAAAAATATCCCAAAGTAAAAAAGCCTTGTATTTCTTTAAAAGAGTCAGCAAACTATTCACAAAAAGCCCCTAGCATTCATCTTCCCAAGTATGTTTTGCCAGAATTACATTATTTGGCCATACCAAAACCAACCTTTTGACAAAGATATTTGTCTTTGAAAAATAAAGAGTCTCCTCCCCTGGGGCCTTCCACCAACATCATAACTACTCAGAGAAAGTTGAACAATACTGGGGAGAAGGACAGTGGAAGAGAGAATAGCTGTTGTACAGCCAACAAACAGTTGTTGTTTTATTACGGTATGTCAGATATTACACAAATTTCCAAAGGCTTCTAACAAAATAGTGAAGCTGCATAGTAAAAAATCTAGCTCGAGCAAAACTTGTCACTGCTCTACCATCCACATCTAGCCTGTTATCCAAGGCCATGACCCAAACGAGGAGAGGCACCAGCCAGAGGTTGGCAAGACTGTTCCCCAACCTTGCTATCAGTATCAGACCACTTCCCCAGAAGTGGGAGAGAAAAAGTACCATACAGAGACAGTGTTTATTAGCAGAGCCAGCCAGGTTCCCTCTCTTGGGAATTTGAACCACTAAATTCAGAAAAAATCATTCAGCTGATGAAGGAAAGAGAAGCAGAAAGTCAAAAATAAGCAGACACTTGAGAGAAACTGAGTTGTGCCAGTGGTGAATACCAGAGTGAAAGCCCCAAATCTCCACTGCTTAGGCCCCTGGATCCAGAAGAGCCCATCCCTCATGCTGGGTATCTGTGGGATCCTTTCTCCATCACTGCCACATGAATCAATCCCCATTGCAACTTTTGTCTTCCAGATTTTCAAATTTCAAGGAATATTTTCCTTTGAATTATAAAATCTAGGAATTAAGAGAGTATGAGTCACCACAGGAATGTAATTACAGCAAAGAAAACTCTGCACAGGAATTATGCAGCTATTTCAATCAAGCCTCTTTACCTACAAGTATTGCTGGAAAAGGCTCCATGTAATTTAAACCAAAAACAGCCTATGCAATTTGGTTTTGTTTGTTTGCGGTATTGTAGAAGTCTGCTAAGTATTGCTATTTTAATTATTAAGCTGAAAAACCTTCTATTTAAAATGTCACTTTTTCCTCTACTGAAGCATGAAATCCTTACTACCATCAACTTAGAACCTAACTAAATTTTCTTGAAGCCTCCTGAAGTAGAGATAATCAAAATTTCCTTAAGTTCTTTTCCTTAGATCATCATGTATTGTTAAGTAGGGATCTACTTAATTTTAAGTGTAGAAGAATGGAGGCCCACTTTAACATACAGGAATTTTATTTTTCTGTAAATTGATAGAGTAGAATTCACTGGATGTTAACAACTTACTCAAAACTGATATGTGAACGCTTCTTTGTGAATTTTGAAAGATAAAAGTGAAAATCATTTTCAATCAAATGCTAAAGGCCACTCGTTTTCTAAAGGAAGTAAGAAGACGTTTTTAAAATTAGAAACGCATTCTGAGGTTTTTTTTTTCATTGCATGCCATAATAAGCCTGGAATAAGCAAAACAAATACAATGTAAACATTTTCAGTCATAATAATGATTATCCTTTGTCTTGCAGACAACTCATGAATCAGAGGCAGCTGGTGTAGTACAAAGGTTTTGGAGTTTAAAAACAAAGGCAAATATTTTTATTTCCTATTCAAACTCTGCCATTTACTAGCTGTGTGACCTTGGTCAAGTTATTTAATCTTTATGAACATAATTAACCCATGTCTAAAATGGAGATGATAAAAATTTCTTCATAACGTTGGTATGGTGTTAAACCAGAGAAATGCCTCCCAAATTCTGATTTCAATCATCCCACTCCCTATTCATCATCTCCTATCCCTCTTACTCTAGAACTCTCACTTTAACTGTTTGGAAACTTTTAGATCATTGCCTACCACTTTTTCACTGTCCTTCACTCCCTCTTGTCCATCTAATTTGTTTATATTCCATGATCTGTCATGATAATCACTCTGTTGCACACACTCTAAATATCCTTACTCCTCTCTCTCCACTAAGTTCACTTGGCCAAACCTCAACCATGGTAAAACTTAACTCTTCTACTAATCAAAGTCTGACCCCAAGAAGTAGAACATCCTGAAAGGTCACACACTGAACTTATGACCATACACTGCCCATAATTCCACTACATTTTCCCCGTCGATTTACTCTAAGAAGACCCTTCCAAGCTTTTCTATCCTCAAATCTCCAAAACATTTCCTCATCGTCACTCCCGGCTGATGACCTCACTTCTGAATTCACAGAAATGGAAACAGAAAAGGACTGCTTTGTCTTTTCAAGCTACCAACACTCCTGTTTCTGAACTAGTCTCTACTAGTATGTCGAATAAGCATTTCAAACTCAACATGGCTAATGCATAACTCTCACAGCCAAAACCCAATATTCTATTCTGTATTCAAAATATATCCTAATAATAACTTTACAGTGAAGAAAACTGGAGGACATCACCTTAACCATATGTCCATAGTTAACATCACCAACAATGGAAGAAACCAAAATCACGTCCTCCTGAAGTGATGCACTGAGGACACATCATTACAGTATTCCCACTAAAAATGCACAAGAAAGAAACAAATGAACAAAGAAACCTGAACCAGCAATAGATTTTCAAACAGCCTCAGAGCAAAGATTGAATCCAAGCTTCTGCCAGCAAAATGCAACCTCAAGGTCAAGATCAAGTCAAGGGTGTGGTTCTAAGACCCTTTGTTAGGACCTCAGAAAGACTTAAGGCTGTTTTGCCTAGACTATATCATCTAAACAAGAGTTTGTAAGATTCTTAAGGACCTGCCTCTTAGACCCTCAGCTAGACAAAAGTTTCTAAGAATCTTAAAGGTATGACTCTTAGACATTCTAAACTCAACAAAAAAGGCTTCTAAGAATCTTAAGGACATTGTTGCACAGCATCTTAACTCACAGTTCAAAGTAGAGAGGGACATATCTCGAAAAGATTTGTGGATGTGCTTTTGTCTCATGAGGTAAATCCCAATGAGATTCACATGAAACCCACCACTGGAACCACCACCAGCCTGGATCAAATTAAACAGTCAGTTGAAACCTTTTACATTCAGGAAACAGACTTAGAAAGATATTTAGATTAAAGCCTGAGCCATTTCTTACAGAAAAGAAATGGTGACTCAGACAGTAGAGCCAAGAATCACAGGGAACCACTCCCAGGAAGCAGAACAGAGCCTTAATCAACATACATTCCCTTTTCCCAAATAGGGAGAACTAGTGACATACACCTGGCTGAATATCAGAATTTCGGTGGACCAGTGATTGACAGGTAACTCCTTTTCCCCCCCTTTTTAAACAAGAATATACACTACAGTTATCCTGTCCTCCCCATTGTATCTTGAGTGTGTGTGAAATAGATAACTTGTCTCTTTAGTTCAAGAGTCTGTACCTGAGTTACCTCATCTAAGAAGCCTTATTCACACAGGGACCTGATTCAGATGATGACAACCTGAACCTCAAGTTTGAGCTTGATACTACAATGGAATGAAAATTTTCAGGAGTCTTTGGAGGAATTTAGTACATTTTGCACATGTGAGAAATGTAAATAATTTGTGGTCAAAGGATGGACTGTGTTTGACTAACGATGGCTACAAATTCTTTGTCACGACTCTCATGGTGAAGTGGAGACCACTTCTCCCCTCCTTGAATCTGAGCTGATCTTGTGGCAAATATAATGAGGCAGAAGTGATATTGTGTAATATCTGAGATCTGCAGCTTCCACTTTCATGCATGCAGAATTCTCAATCTTGAGTCTTTGAATCCAGCCACCATGTTGTAAGGAAGCCCATGCAACCACATAACAAGACCCTTGTAGAGAACCAAAGTCCTTAGCTGACAGCCCCAGTTGAGTCCCCAGCCAACGCTGGTACCAATTTCCAACCATGTGATTGAGGCCATTTTGGATCTTCCAGATGTAACAGTGCCCCAGGTAATACTACATAAAGCAGAACTGTCCAGTCAACCCACAGAATTTTACAAAATAATGCACTAAGACAATAGGCTGATCATGTCTTCTTATTCTAACATTCAACGATTGTTATACTGCACAAAATTAACATCATGTTTTCCTTAAAGCAGTTTCCAAATGAGCACAATGTAACTTATTTTGGATAATGTAAATATAAAAGAATCATAAAAGCTTCAAATATGACTATAATCCATTCAGTGAAATACAAAAAAGCCCCATAGGTCATGGGTCAAAATGGAAAATTAGAGATTTCATTAGGTATTTAAGCTATGAAAAGCTTTTCAGAAGAAGAGAACTGGGAAAATAGAAGATTTAAGAATCCAAATTACATTATTTTATTTAAGAGGAATAAGGAATTAAAAGCTTAGTAAGTTTTTTAAAGAAAACTTACTTCCCATTCTCTCCATTCTGTGTAGCCCTCCCCCATTTAACCATCTCTCTCTTTTATTGTCTTATTCTATCCAGCCAAGCATCAACCTTCCAGATCCTTTTGGCAAAGTAATGTCTTTGCTGAGAATCCCCACCACAGGAAATGGATAAATGTCCTGGACATTCATACCACTGAGAATTAATTATCCATTCTTCAGCTATGTTTTGTGCCAGAACTATTGTCTATATCCTCGGTATGTAATAACCAGTATTTAAAATTCTTATTTTGTTTAAACTAAATTAAAAGGAAACTATAAGAGTGAATTAAAAGTTTATCCAAGATCTGCCTTTTGAATGAAAATTTCATTTTAGTACTTTCCAATTTGTAAACAAGAAAATTCCTTTCCTGCTTATGCACATACAAGAGATTTTTTGTATACCCTTGTGCCTAAAGGTGAGGAAGTCATAATCTGATGAACATTTTCAGGGAGCTTTCAGTGTATGTTAGGATTAAGACACTCAGAGTAAATGTGATTTGGTGAGAGTTGAGATGGTCACATTAGTATTAGCTCTATTTTACAGAATCTTTATTAGTACGAAAGCAAAGTTTTCCACGCCTGGCTTTGAAGCAGAATCACAGATTTTTTTTTTTTAATGCCTGAGTACCCCTAGACCTACCAAATTAGAATCTCCTAGGTTTATTCTGATATACAAAAAAATATTACCAGGACATGAAAGTATAATCAAGTCTACAAATATTCTAGTAAAAGTCTATTAACATATAATGGTGTGTTGGCATATTCTGATCATTGTGACTCATTACCACTTTGAAAGCCAAAGATACCAGGGAACACACTACAGCAAAGCAATTAAAAGGAATCCCTGGTGAATCTTATGGCAGATCATCAACAAAGGGAGACATGTTCCTCTCCATTACAGCCAAATCAAGCATGAATTTTTCAAGATGAAAATTGCCAGACTTACTTCAAAATTTATTTACATTTCTTATGAGCACCCTAGAAATGGGAGATTTTGGTACTTTTAATGTCGCAATTCTCAGGTGTGGTTCAAATAAATTATTTATGCTAATTAAAGATTTCAATTTTTATAATATTAATTACTTGAAAATTAGACTCAGCAAGGCAGAGCTAGCCTGAAATTCTCTCTATATTGCCATCTGCCTATTGAGCATCTTTACCTTCTTTGTCTCCTTCCTCTTCACATCCACATTCTGGGAGTGAGACCATATCTCTGGGCCAGACTCCATCACCAGAAGTCAAGAAGAGCCCAGTGCTCCAAATAAGATTGCTCCCCACCCCCACCTGCATGATCTTATAAGCTGGAGTCAAGTGGGAGTCCCAAATTCTGCCTGTTCCTGGCAAGAAAGCATCCACCTACCACCAACATGCACAGCTTCATCATGGCAATCTGCTTTACAATTGTCAAGATTAACCTAATCAGGCCCTTTATTCTAGTTCATATCTGTCACCTCAAGAAGCTCAGGCTCCCAAATCATCCCATCTCCAGCTCTCTAATCCCCATATGTCTCTGTCCCCTTCTCCCACTACTCCCATCTCCAAGTACCCTTTGATGCCCTCTGGAACGCACACACGGTCATTAGCAAAATCTCCTAACTCCAACCTCTTCTTTGAATATTTCCTTTGCCATCTTACTCTGAGAACCAGCTCTCCAATGTAGGAACTGCTTCTCCTGCACCCCTTAAGTGGGGGCTGCACATCCTTAATAATAGGGTCTGGTGAGATGGGGGTTAGAGACCCCTCCTGCTTCTCATTGCCACTAAAGATCACCTCACTTTGTATCTCACATCAGCAGACTATACCACCTATCTCTGATCCTTGTAGCCTTTTATAGATGCCTGGTCACTTCCCCTCCTTCCATGAAGATTTATGATCACACTCTCCAACACTATTCCTTTTGAAATTATTGATGATTTTGATATCTACTTAGGTGATCCTTCTATTTCTGGCTTCCCAGCTCCTTGACCTCATCTCCTCCAATGATCTACTCCTCCATTCTACCTCACTCATCTACCTTTCACCTACCATATTCTCAATTTCAAGCCTCTCATTCTCTGACCACCTCCATCCATTCTAGTTTTCTCCTTTAACACCCTATTTCAATCCTTTGAACCCAATAAGACCCATAACCCTTTGGACTTACTACCATTTCACTGTCCCTCCCCTCTCCCATGTCTCACTCCCTTTCTTGCTCAGCTTAAATTCAATCTTAATATTAAAGCTTTGCAAATCTCCCTACTTACCTCTTACTATCTGATTCTCCCTCAGCTAAACCAATCCTGGTTAAAAATTCTTTACCAGCTCCATGCTTGTTCAGTGCAATTGAACAAAGCTGAAGAACAGCGTATCATCATGCTGACTGTGCTCGCTTTACACCGATGCACACTAACCTCAAGGGGTTCCTTAAAGCTGCCTAGCAATCATACTCCATTTTACTGGGATATTTACTCTCCCAACTGTGTCTCAATACCATTTCACACCTTCTCCCTCTCTCTTCAAACGTTCAACATCTACTCCCCATCTATTTTGAGAAGATGGCTTTGTTGTCTATACCACTATGAAAAAAGCGATCAAAAGATAAGTTCCACAGACTCCCACCACATCGGTGCACCTACAAGCATCTGCACTCATATGCTCAGCCTTCCCCCCGTTCCAGTGCTTAGCTGTCCATGCAATTATCCAAAGCCAATCCCCCCACTCGTGCACCACAATCCACCCCTTCTTGCCTATTCAAGGACATAACATCAGACATTCTTCCCTCTCCTGCAAATTCTCCCTTTATACTAGATCTTTCTCATCACTGTATAAACTCTGTTATTTCTCCCATTTATAAAAACAAACAATTTTCTCCAATCATTTCTCTGTTCAACTACTGCTACATTTTTTTTCTGTTCATTAAGCAAAACCACTCAAGAGAATTACCCATAGTCAATATCTTTCCTTTCTCTCCCCCCTTATCTCTTGAACCCATCTAATCAGATTTTCACCACACCATTTCACCAAAATCCTTTTTAATCAGTCACTAATTACCTACCTCCATGTTGTTAAGTCTAATGGTCAATGTTCAGTCCTCATCTTACTTGACCTATAAGCAGCATTTGACACAGTGGATCACATCCTCCTCTTGGAAATATTTCCTTAGATTTCCTGCCAGGCACCACATTCCCCTAGTTTTTCTCCTACTTCTCTTACTGCTTCTTCTCAGTCTCCTTTGCTAGTTTCTTCCCATCTCCCCAACCTCTAAATATTGTAGTGCTGTGGGGTTCAGTCCTTGATCCTCCTCTCTTTTCTTTTTACACTCACTCCCTTGGTGATTTCATCTAATGTCATCCCTCAAACAACAATTATATGTTGATGACCTTCAGTTTTATATCTCCAGTTGGGAATTCTTCTCTGAACCAGAATTGCATGTCCAACTATATATTCAACATCTCCTCTTGCTTATCAAACAAGCATATCACACTTAAAATGTCCAAAGTTGAGTTCCTGATCTTGCTTGACAAACAGTCCTGCAGTCTTCCCATCTTTATAAATGGTTACTTCATCCTTCTAGGTACCCTGGCCAAAAACCAAAGAGTGATCACTGACTCCTCAATTTCTCTTACAACCCATATCCAATTGATGAGAAAATTCTGTCAACTCTGTTTTCAAAATATTTCCATAATATGACCTCTTCCATTGCCACCACCCTGGTCTGAACCACCGTGATATCTTGCCTGGATTGTTGCAATACTTATGATCTATTCTGCAACCTGTCAATATTTCCCTAATCATTGGTGTGAAGACTATAACAGTCCCATTCTTTGTGAGAACAGAGATTAACAGGCATTATCATCCACTGTTAATGATGGTCAATTATTGCCCTATTGTGAGAAAGCAATATTTCAAAAGTAAAAGTCTTAAAATTCTGATATTCTTTGCAACCAAGAATCTAATGAAGGAAAATAACTTATAAATATAGAAGATATTTTATGCCATTTTAAAAATAATTATTAGAAAACCTAGTGTTGACAAGGCTACCATGGAACCACCAGCACAAACACTGTGAGCACAGAGTTTTTTAAAACTTTCATGGAAGGCAGTTTGACAGTACATATTGAATGTGTATCTTTTTGAACATGCCATTCTGTTTCTAAGAATTTAACCCAAGGAAATAATTTTTAGTGTGTACAGATGTTTAGCTATAAAAATTGTCAACACAATATTATCATGGAGAAACACTGGCAATAACAACAGAGAAGCAATTAAATAAACAGTGTACAAAAATTTATAATTGAACACTCAGCTGTCGCTAACATGTCATTGAAGATATTAAAAGATGTTCATGATGTGTACTAAAGTTCCAAACTTTGCGAAAGAAAGAAAAATATACGTGTATGAAGGAAAAGAAAAAAAGCAAACATTAAGATACTAGTAGTGCTTATCTCTGGGTAAATTGATTACTGCTATATTAATTTTACTTGTTTTACTTCTACACATTATCTAAAATTTCTATAATAAACATATACTAAATTTAAGAAACTAAAGAAAAAAGTTATATGTATAATTTCATAATAAGAAAACTAAATTTGAAATGTATTTCACAAAGCCATCATCCCAACATTATTTATAAAATAACCTAAATATACAAAAATAGATTAGTTGAACAAATTATTTTCCATTCATTTAGTAGAAAATAATGAAGTCAACAAAAACTTTTAAGAAGAGTTTATAATAACAGGGAAAATGTTTCTAAAGTTAAAAAAAAGAAAGAAGTACATGAAATTATAGAAAGAGAATATAACAATTATATAAATTAAACAATGCACAGAAAAAACCAACTGGAAGGAAATGCACCCAACTGTTTAAAAAGTTTACCTTGAGTGGCACTATAAGTCATTAAAAATTTTTTTTAGTTTATTAAACAGTTTCTTCTGGGTATTTATTACCACATTTCTCAAAAAGAAGCATGCTCAAACTTGTATTTCTTGATTTTTTTTTAATTTTAAAATTAATAGCAATAATAAAAATAACAGCTACCAATTTTAAGCCCTGACTACTACTATGATTACTAATACTACTACTACTGATCGAATGGCTTCACATGCATTAACTCATTTAATCTTCACAACAACCTTGTTAAGTAGGTATTATTAGTATCTACATACAGATGAGGAAACTGAAGCACAAAGAGGTAAGTAACTTACTCAAGACTACAAGGGTAGTTGTAAGTGGTAGAGCCAGGATTCAAATTCAGTCAGCCTGACTCCAGAGCTCATCCTCTTGACCAATTAAATTAAAGCCAACCCCAACATGTACTTTCCCTTCTCCCGTAATTTTCTTCTCTTCTTAATTATTTTTACACACATGTCAATAAATCAGCTCCAAACTTTTCCACAGAACTGGAAAGCTTTCAATATGGTCCAACACATCAGGTACTCTATCAATTCCATTTTTTTGTTTGTTTGTTTAGCTACATCCCTCCTGTGGCCTTCCATCGTCCTGCTCATATCTGGACTAACTGCACCCTAGGCTTGTTGCACAGCTGTAATCTTGGAATTTCTCTTCACCACGATCCTGGAAATTCCCTTTGATTCTCTCCTCATTGTAAACCTGTTTCCTATATCTCACATCTTCATCTTTATTAATTTTCCTTCTTTAATTTTGGTGGGACTCAGTTTCCAGTACTTTCCAAATAACAAATGCATGATGCTCATTTATTTTAGACCTTGCATGTACATTTTTTGAGAATTCGCCCTTGACTGTTGGTTTGGATTTGTAAGTACAGAAATCCCTCAGTATTTACACAGCATAGCTCCACTGTCTCCCAGCTTCTAGTATTACTAATGAGAAATCTGATATTATTCTGATTCTGAACCTTTCAATGTGACCTGGTACTCTTGAAAGACTTTTTTGACATTCTCTTTTATCCCCACTATTCTAAAATTTCAAAATTGCATGTCTTTATGTGGGTCTTCTTTCATTCACCATCTTGAGTACTCAATGAGCCCTTTCAATCTAGAAATTCATGACCCTCAGTTATCAAGAATAATTTTTGATAATTTCTTTTCTCTGTTTTCTCTCTACTCTCTTTATGGAATTCCTACTAGTCAGATGTTTAATCTCCTGGATTGATCCTCTCACAGTTCTACCTTTTCTTTCCTATCTTCCACTTTTTTATCTTTTGTCCTATTTTCTTTGAGACATTCTTTTCCAACTTTACCATTCAACACTTCTACTGATTTTTACTGTTAATATTTTTTTAGTTGATTTTCAATAGCATTTTTTTGTTTCATAGATGCAGTATTTCTCTCTCTGAATATATTATTATTATTGGGTGGGTTTTTAAAGATTTTTTTCTGTTTCTTGCATTTTCTTTGTTTCAGCTGAATTCTTTTCATTTATTTGTTTTGATCTCTTTCTTTTTTGTTAGCTCCTCGAAAATCTGGTAATCCGTATTATAAGCTTCATGCTTTTAAAACCTGCTTTTTTCCCCTAACTATTGGAATTCTAATACTTAGCTTTGACAATATAGGTCCTTCCAATTATTGGTGAGAGGAAGTTTGTCAAGATGAAAAGAAAGCATTCTTTCTCATTCTAGAGCACCAGGAAAGCAAATACTAACCTATGTCATAAAACAGTCTTTGAAAACATTATTTCCAACAACAGATTCTTATCCAAAATCCAGACATGAAAAAGTGTTGCTATGTCCTATGAAAGTAAGTATAACCTCTAAAAAGTCTGTAATTCTATTTGGTTTCCTTACGTAATAATCAGTGATCCTATTAATAATATTTAAACAGACATATCTGTTTTCTGTAAAGTATAAATAATTGTTAAGGCAAAAGAGTATTGCTGGCACTTCTGTCTTCTCCCATATGTTTATAGATGTAAAACAAAATAAAACAAAACTATGACTGTCAGATTTCCCATTATGAAACAAAGTTTTAGAGTTTAACATCTTTTTAGTTAATATAACATACCTTCTCTTTCAGCCCCACACCATACCCCAGTTTTCTGAGGTATCTGGTGCCTCCATTTCCAGCGTCTTTTCCAGCTCTGCTGCTTCTTGCAATTAGGAGTCAGCTTTTTCCACTCGGTTAAGTCAGTTATCACTTGGCCATTTTTATTATGTCTTCCAAAATTTTATTGATGTTTCTCATCTGCTTTGTTCCTGTGAGTTTATTATACCCTCACTGTCATTATAATGGAGGAAAGATATACGTAAGGGTTCAATCTGCCATACCCAACAAGAAATATGTAGGTCATTTTAAGTGTTTATTTTTCTATCATGGTCATATAATTTTTATGATGAAAAATTATTAGATTAAAACTGAGGCAGGGATGGGGCCGGCCCGGTGGCGCAGCGGTTTAGTCCGCGCTTGGCAGCCCGGGGTTCGCCAGTTCGGATCCCGGGCGCCAGCCGACGCACTGCCTGTCAGCCATGCCGTGGCGGCGTCCCATATAAAGTGGAGGAAGATGGGCACGATGTTAGCCCAGGGCCGGTCTTCCTCAGCAAAAAGGGGAAGATTGGCGACGGATGTTAGCTCAGGGCTGGTCTTCCCCACAAAAAAAAAAAAAAAAAACTGAGGCAGGGAATATGGGCACGAAATAGATGCCAAAGAGTAGAAAATTATATCTCACCATTTGTCTCAAAACTCTAGCAGCAATAAGTCCTTAAAAGGACTTTCTGCTCTCACACACTTCATTCTGGTCCATTGGCTGTCATTTCCTTACCTATCTTTCAATTCCAACAGCCACTTCCAGCTAACATCAGCCAATTTACAATTACTTTTAAGGTACAAATGGTAATCACACCAAGCCAAACTATTTTATTTGGGTTCCACTAAAATGCCTTTGTTTCTTCACAATACCAGAATGATACAATTAATAATGAGTGGTTTTTAAAAATTATAACACAACTAAATAGCTAGCTGAATGTTGTTATTTTCAAAACTGTCATCTTGAGATCCTCTTCACTTATGCCAGTCATACTGCAATTGCTCAAAACTTTGTTAAAATTTCCCTTTTGGAATTGCCTTCAGAGACAATTTTATGTGACACATAAGAAAACCAGTCTCATTAGTTCCTAACCATATCTTCTGAATAATAAGTAAGTCAGGCTTATCACCCATACTAGTGAAAAGATGATTGCGAATGAATGTTGGCTGCTTCCAAAACTCAAATATGCCCTTAGTTACTGATGTTATGCCACCGTTAAAAAGGTTCAAAAAAACGTGCTATAGACTTTGACAGCAATCCTTCTCCAAAGATCCAACATTGCTGTGAGCAATAGAGCTGTTATTATAATAAATCCAATACCTCCCACGGTGACAACTTTGAAGGGGATAACTCACTTGGCTGTACAAGTTTTAAAAAGCTTGTTTAAAAAGAGTTTCATTACCTTATAATCACTCCTCAAACTGGCTTAAATAAGCAGTAAATGGGAAGAAAACTAATCAGGATCTTGACACTATGACCTGACCTTTAGTTAGTTTCTACATTCTAAAAGTTAATGATCAAAACACAAAACTGAAAACATAAAAAGTTAAATATGCTTTGCTCTTCTATTCTCTCAAACTTTACAAAATTATCTGTAGGAAAACGTTTACGAGTAAATTTTCTTGTGGAAAATTACTGAACTTTTTGCACCTGAAAATATGCAAAAGCAGATAAGAAGGAAAAGGAGAAAGTGTCATATATATCAACTGTGAATATCTACACTCCAGACACAGAGGATTGGTTATGTAAGGCCTTACATGTGGTACCTCTTTTCACAATTATCTGATAAACCATTGTATTCCTCTCTATCTAAATTCAGCCACCAACCCATGAAAAGGAAAAACAGTGTTTTCATTGCTGCCTTTCAGTCATAAGTTTCAAATTATGTTTTTATAAAAGAGAAAACAATGCATAATGGTAAGGCTTCGTGTTCAGCTACTGGGGAATAAGGAGAGATCCCGAAACAAAATAATCCCTATTACTACAAAGATCCAACTGAAAAAGACCCAAGGCATAGCTACATGACAGCCGTATTCCTCCCATGGCTCACTCTGATCTTTGCTCTAATTTTAGGTTTCACTATCAAATGAATTAGGAATTTAGGGAGAACGTTTTAAAATAAAAATTAAGCATTTCTCTTGCCTATTAAATAAAGAGGATGAAGAAGAAAGAACCTATGTATAATCTATGCAGATTACCAAGAAGTATAAAACTATAACAGTTAACAAGGATTCCACAAATATTAAAAAATTGCAATGAAATTGAAGCAGGAACTAGGGATTACAGAAGAATACAGGAATAGTTCTCAAAATGCTTGACAGTCATGTGGGGTTTCTCTTATATGCAGATTCCTGGGCCATGATATCAGGGCTCTGAAAGCCTTAGAAGATGACTGGCAATCCAAAGAGCAAGTAAAACATTTGTGGTGGCAAGAGGTTGAGGCTAGGAAAACTGACTGATTACATTTCAAGGAGAGAACCAAAGGACGTGGGAAAGAACAAAAAACACATAAAAAAGGTGTGTGCAATAAAAAGAGCACATAACTAAACATGGGAAGGATTAAGAAAGATGTGCTAGGGAGCCTCACTTTCACTCCAATACTCCTTGTTTTCATGTTGAGGGATCAGCACTGGATTTTTACCCTTCTCCCTATCTGAAGGAATGAGTTGACCTGGTTAGGAGTAACACTGGTCCACATTACTGAAACAAGTGCAGTTAATCTTTAAAAGGTTTGTAGGGGCCAGCCCCATGGTGTAATGGTTAGGTTCACGCACTATGCTTTGGCGGCCTGGAGTTTGCAGCTTTGGATCCTGGGCACAGACCTACACACTGCTCATCCAGCCATGCTGAGGCAGTGTCCCAGATACAAAATGGAGGAAGATGGGCACAAGTGTTAGCTCAGGGACAATCTTCCTCAAGCAAAAAGAGGAAGATTGGCAACAGATGTAAAAAGAGGAAGATGTTAGCTCAGGGACAATCTTCCTCACCAAAAAAAAAGTTTTTAAACACTGAGGACCTTCTCTCTTTTCTTTTTATCTCTCTCCAGACCAATGTGAATACAGAGATTATGAGAAACTGTGTCCAAGCTACACACCCAAATCTTCCTTGAATACCAAAGTCTAGACTTTACAGAAGGATATGGAGACAGGAAGTACTAATAGGATCATTTGGCCTTCCCACTAAAGCATGATGTTTTTCAACTGTTTTATCAGTAAAAACAATGATTCTTTGCTCTCCAGCTTCCTGTCTATGTCTCAGTGTTTCCAAAGTTGGGCAGGTCCTGGGAAATTTGTTCCAAGCAAGGTCTTGACAACAAAGGATGATTGAGCCAAAGGAGAAATGAAAAGAAACAAAAGATATGTCTTTGATATTTGTTGAGTCTGAAGAAACCACAGCATATTCCATTATAAAAATTGTACAAATCAAGGACTGTAGTACTGGGGTATTTATTTGAACCCAGAGGAAAAAAGTCAGAGGCAAGTAAAAAACCACCAGTTTTAGTTTTTTCCTTAAAGAAAAGTAAAACAAGGAATTGCCTAATTTTGAACTTAGAACATTAAAATTAAGGACTCTGTTTTTCACTGACAAAGTGAATGTGTTAGATTAAATAAACTAAGGTGCCAACCAACTCTAAAATTCTGACATTGATTTATTTTAATTCATTCAAAAATACATTTACTGAGACTCTACTACATGTTGGCCTAAGAAAGTGTCTGAGAAAAGAGATGAAAACAGTACAGTCTGGAGATCATTTGAATGGACGTATGAGGAAACAACCAGTGAGGACAATTCAGGGTGATGAGCACCATAACAGAAGTATGCAGGAGAAATCTGTTAACATTTGCAGAGGAATCTTATACACACAAAGAAGAGGGCACCAAACTGGGTCTGAAAAGTTCCAGGGGAAGGGAGCAGAATGGTGATTACGGGGCAAGGATGTTTCTAAGAGGAATTTATGATAGCATTGAGTCTTAAAGAAAAAGAAAGACTAGAGGAAGGGAGATTGCTGTGGTGGGGCAGGGTACGAGGTAGGGAGAGCTTTCCAATAGTACAAGAAGGTGCAAATTGAGAGAAGCAAGAGAGTACACGACCCCCTCAAGGTCCTCCAGGGAAGTCAAAAACAGCTAGAGCACAGTTGCATGTGACGGATACCGGGTGTGAGAAAATAGGCACTCTCACATGTTCCTGGTGAGAATGTAAGTTGTGTATTCCCTTTGACCCAGCAATTTCATTTCTAGAATTTATCCTATGGATATAATCCCACATATTCAAAAGAATATGTTTACATGATTTATCACAGCACCATTTGCAATAATAAAAAACTGGAAACAACCTAAATGGCTGTCAACAAAAAGAAAGCTTTTACATGAATGATGGCAGCTGAGAAGTCTTAAGAGAAAGTGTTTAGTGAGTAGAGACCCGAAAGAGCCAATCCAAGTAAACAGCAATAGAGTTTAAAAGCAAACAGAACAGTTGAGGGGAGTGGGAAATAGGGAAACTAACTTTTTTCCTCAGTTAACCACAAGGAAAAGAAATACCACATGAGTGCCTGAGAGAGAGAGCAAAGAAACAATCACAGAGGGCCTCAGTCTGTTTGAAAAAAACATACAAAAATCATCACAAAGAGGATGAAAGTAGTATGGAAATTTTAAGTATAGCACTAAAGATTCTGAAATTATGCAAAATTTGATGATCTGATCAAATGGCAGCATTTAGAGATTTTGTTTGTTTGTTTGTTTTTTAGTAGCAAAGGCTCAGGGTCTGTGTCTTCTTCACGGATACCAAGCTACTTTCCAATGTTCACCAAGTAAAGTAAGTAGTGGGGACACTCCAAATGGTAGACAGTAAATGGTCCATAAATGACTGATGAGTGAAACAAACCCATCAAAGTTACAATAAATGATATTTGGAATAAGCTCAGTTAAAAGAGAACTTCAAGCAGTCTCACGTCTAGCAAGTTAAACCTAGCCCAAACTAATATTCTGAATTTGGAATGGATAGTTGACAATCTCTGTTTGAAAGGCAAAGGGAAAAATCTGAAAACTGATGATCTATACCAAAATAAAAAGACCTTGGTAACAACCTTATTCCGTGACACCTACCCACTGAGCACAATAGGTCTGGTCTGGTAAGGTCCTTTCACTGGTCAACAGGAAATAATGTTGTAAGAAGGACTAAGTCAAAAGCTAAAATTTAGTAAACCTTGTTAAGAAATAACAACATAAAATAGGCTATTGGAGATACATCCACATTCCTTTTGTAGAAAAATCAGATAAGCTAAGGTTTTTCAAGCATTAATTTCAATGACTATATCAAACCAATAATCTTACCTTCTTTACCCAATTCCTTTTTTTTTTTTTTCAGTTTTTTTATTGAAATCTCTAGGACTGACTCTGGACATTTTTCTTCTGTTTAATTCTTCATAATGTTTTCAAAAATTTTAATTATTATATTTAATAAATAAAAAATCATTTAGAGACACGAGTTTTTAAATAGAAAATAAAAATTAAAACTATTTCCATATCTGTACTTTATTTTGTTTCTGAGTTGAACTTTTCTTGGATTTTTTAATAAAGTATACATTACTATTTCCTCTTCTGAGAGCACTTCATAATTCAGAGTTTCTGCTATGAAAAGCATTTTATATAAAACGATATATTTCATCAGTTTAAAATAACATCTGCTGACCAAAAATAAAAGTTATACACCACTCACCAACTCTAACCTTAGATTTATCAATTTGTGATCAATGTCATGATAGATAAATTCCATTCATCCTGAACTTTAGTTATCTAAATGGTGCATGAAAAAGTTCTATTCCAGATGAGATAAGATATTAGACCCTGGACAAGTTATTTATCCTCCATGGACTTCAATTTGAGATAAGAAACAATCTAACTCCCTATTTTATACATAAAAAAACTGAAACTCAGAGAAGTTAAGAAATTTCCCCAGAACTCATAACCTGTTAGGAGCCATTGAAGCTTCAGATAGAGGCCTCCACCAAGAAAAACTGGCAGGCCTTTTGGAAAAAAAAAGCTGAAGTCTTACTTCACACTAAAACCTATATGAATTCTAAATGGGTAAAATCATCAATTATTAAAAATAAAATTATAAAAGTAGTAGAAGAAAATCTGGATGACTACTTATTTTCTCAATGAAGAGAACCTTTCTAAAACCAAAACCAAAACTGAAAATAAAACATCTAATACCTTTGGCTACACAAAAATTTAAATAGTCCCTCTGATAAATGACACTAAACTCAGTTAATGATAAATGACATGTGGGAGGGTAAAGAGGGAAGGGAGAATTATTTGTAGACTATATAGGGTGGTTATCAAACATGGAAACATAGATATTATTTGATAATGAATTATAATATAATACCTATAAATCATTTATTATATATTCTGTTTCCAGACTTGGTGATGACTCCGTATATCAAATAAATAGTTAGTATTCTTAACATATACAGGGTACTTATAAATCAGCAAGAAAAAGGTGAACATTCTAATAGAAAATGGGAAGAGTACATGAAGAAGTAATTCATAAAATTCCTACAAATGGCCAATAAACATTTCAAAAGATATGTTCAACCTCTCCAGAATCAAAGAATAAAGAAAAGAATATTAAAAGAATGACTTTTTTTTTTTTACCTAGCACAGGCAATGATTTTAAACGATTAATAAAGGTGTAGGAACACAGACTAATCTTGAGGGAATAAATTGGTATAACCTTTATAGAAGGCAGTTTGACAATATGCATCATAAATAAAGAATGTATTCTCAGTTACCCAAATGGCCCTCCTAAGAAGAAGTCCAAAGAAAATAATTGACCAAGAACACTAATATATATGTACAAGGATATTCATGTTATAATAGCAACATATTAGAAACAATTCAGATATCCAGTATGAGGTTAATTATTAAATAAATTATAGAAAAACCATATACTGGAATACTATGTAACCATTAAAAATGATGATATGGATCTACTTATTAACATGAAAATACTTATAAAGTTAGTAAAAAAAAAAAGGCAGGCCACAGAATAGCACAAATACTATTCCTTTTACACATGTAACAGGGAAAACAATTTCTTTTTTTTTGAGAGCTGGCAGCAGTCCAGAAATAGGGCAGGACATGAAGAGAAAACAAAGCCAGAGAGGAATTCCAGGAGGCAGGGATATATAAGGAACTTCCATTATTACTTTTATCAAAATAAAATATCAAAAATAGAATAACAAAAATATATCTGCACCCCCAGGTTCACTGCAGCATTGTTTACAATAGCCAAGACATAAAAACACCAAAATGTCTATTGATGGATGGATGGATAAAGAAAATATGGTGTATACACACACACACACACACACACACAATGGAATGTTATTCAGCCATAAAAAAGAAGGAAATCCTACCATTTGCAACAACACAGATGGACCTTGAGGGGATTATACTAAGTGAAATAAGTCAGACAGAGAAAGATAAACACTGTGTGGCATCACTTACACGTGGAATCTTAAAAAAAGCAACTTTTAAAATTCCCATTTTTATCTTTTAAAAAATACATTTAATTCTTTCTTACATATGCACACAAATAATTTTATTCAAATGCATACATTTGATGCATTTATTTATTTGATCCATGTATTTATTTATAAATACACAGTGACCTGTATATGTGTATTCTAAAATTTTACTTTGTGTGTGTGTGTGAGGAAGACTAGCCCTGAGCCAACAGCTGTTGCCAATCCTCCTCTTTTTGCTGAGGAAGACTGGTCCTGGGCTAACATCCGTGCCCATCTTCCTCTATTTTATATGTGGGATGCCTGCCACAGCATGGCTTGATAAGTGGTGCGTAGGTCCACGCCTGGGATCCGAACCTGCGAACCCTGGGCCACTGAAAAGGAGTGAGCAAACTTAACCACTATGCCACCAGGCCAGCCCCAAAATTTTACTTTTTAAATAAATCTTTGTGAAAGACCCTGCCTAAATAAATGACAAAGGAAATTTCTATATGAATATATTACAAACTCATGTATTTTTTAAAAATTAACAATTAAGGGGCCGCCCGGTGGCGCAGCGGTTTAGTTCGCGCTTGGCAGCCCGGGGTTCGCGAGTTCAGATCCCGGGTGCCCGCCGACGAACTGCCTGTCAGCCATGCCGTGGCGGCGTCCCATATAAAGTGGAGGAACATGAGCACGGATGTTAGCCCAGGGCCAGTCTTCCTCAGCAAAAAGGGGAGGATTGGCAACGGATGTTAGCTCAGGGCTATTCTTCCCCACAAAAAAAAAAAAAAAAATTAAAATATTTAGTAGAATATTCAGTTTTCATTTGCAAATATATATAGTTAATGGTAAATAATAAAAAATCATTTTAAAAAGACAAAATACAATTCAACAACATGCCTGCATGTTCAATTCTTAAGAAGATGTGAGAATTTAAAGGGCACTTGATCCCATGGAACTTTGAGTCTTACTGAAACAAGAAAATAAAAAGAACAGTTCTCAACACAATGTATTACTGAGAACCACGATAAAAAGGAACTGACAGTAGGCATATAGAATCCACAAAAAGAGAAAAACTCTGTGAATTAAAACAGTCAAGTCAGGGTTCATGAAGGCATCAAGACTGTATTCTCAGAAGATAGATAGAATGTCAGTAGGTTGAAGAGAGGGAGAGAAGGACATTTCAAATGAGAAGAATAACAAAAGCAGAGTTACAGCAGGAAAAAAAACTACATGTGACTCCAGAGGTAGAGAGATCAGCCTGCCTAGAGCTGAGGGTTCAAACTGAGGAAATAATACTAACAGCTAGCATTTGTGGAGGGCTTACTGTGTGCCAGACAATATGGTAGGTACTTTAAAAGTATTCAGTAGCTCACTGAAGTACATAGTCAATGGATAAGTTAGGCAAAAATATGATCCCATTTGGTAGGCAAGGAAACAGAAGAATAGAAAGGTCAAGTGGGAAGCCCAAAGTTCCCCAGCTGGTCAATGATATCACCAGATTCATTGCCCCGTAGGTCTGATTCCTGAGTCCATGCTCTGAACAACCACATCCCTCTATTAGTAGAAAAAGGTAAAAATAGACTGTCAAGGATTTTATCCTGTAGCAACAAGATGGCCAATGACCATGAAAGGACTACTGAAGATGAAAGTCCTATTAAAAATAACCTAACTGCAGTAGGCGTTTGGAGAATTAGCAAAGGAGATTCATAATAAAAATGTCTCCATTACATGAGTTAGAATGAATTTCTCCAACTCAGTGTAGATTAGTGGGACATTCCAGGTATTCATCCATCTCCATATTATCATTATGAGAACATCTGATAGAGTGGATAACATGGTACTTCACAAGCATCCTAAAAGAGCCATCAATATCATAATCATAGATGATATGTAAATGCAGCACCCATAACCAAAAGGGAAGAATAACTTCTAGGTTAATTTTAAATCACTTTCTTCAAATAATGGAATTACCAATAGTTTAAGAATGAAACTGCAGAGTAATATCTGAGAGTTGTAAAGGGCAATAATATGTCTACAATTTTGAAAAACATCTAAAATATTTACTTTTTAATAGATTGCATATTGTTTAGCTTCCCTATTTTAATTTCAAAAAGAAGTACTTCTCTTTGGATTTAATGTAAGCCATACTGTAGCAATGAGAAGAATGGTATATTTGGTTTATAAAATGCACATACACAAAAATAGATGAAAAGAAGTAGCTTTGATGCTGAGGATGGAAATTATTTTCCCTGGGATCTCTTGTACTTTTAAATGGTATGCACATTGATGAAAAACTCTCCACAGGTTCCACCCACATACAGACATGTGTGGATGAGCATGGATGTAGCTAAAATAATGTAAATGCTCCTCTTCTTAAATATTTTGCCTTTATCTCTATTCAACCTTTTCACTGATTAAAATAAGAAAGGAATGTAAATTTCTGAGTGTACATTTTTTATAATATGGAATGCTATAAACTTTATCATGTAGACTAGAACACTCCTTATCCTTATGTTTATATATCTGTGCTCATGTACAAATTTAATAAAATAATAAACTGAATCACTCATTACTTTTCCAAGTTACTTCCCTGATATCCATGTTTCAGAAAAGAAATGGCATACTGTTTGAAACTGCAGATTTGAAATATGCAGCTAGCATCAAGCATTCAGGAAGAGAAAAAAACAAGTTACTTGAAAAGTGACTACTGTGCAGAGAAGTGTGTTTCATCCACCTTCTTGCTACTGGTAGCAACACATTTTTCTCTCTACAGCTGTGGTATATTCCTTTCCTTAGAAGGCTATTAATATCCTCAAAATTAGATCTGGTACACCAGGAAATAGGAAGAAATATCGATGAATGAACAAGATAACTAGGGCCTAAAACACATCAAACACCTTGAGATTGGGTTAGAAGCACATTTTAGTGACACTCAAGAACGAGACATTGTCTTGTGGATTCATATCTATTATCAAGGCTCCCTTAAGTGGGGCAAAATGTCAGCCTGACCGGAACGAGTTCAAGAAAGACTTGAATTGGAAGATGAATACAATTACTGACTGAGCCATGCATCTTTTTTTTTCCCTAAGAGAGGAGAAATGCTAGCTCAATCAAGAAAAATGAGGACTGAATGTGTATGTGGGTAGAGAAGAGCACATTAATTTCCAATTTCATTTTAAACTCCTTCAGATCAAGTACACAGCTAGAGGGTCTACAGCAGAGTAATCTATGAACACATATATAAAAGATTGTTTCACATAATGATCTTGATAGCTACAAGCAGCTCCAAATTAAACAAAACAGTTAAGTCTTCAAGTGTGAGTATTTAATTTCATATCATCCAAATACCATATCAACCTAACCCATTGATTTGAAAATAAAACCAAACTTTACTTCTTCCTTTTCTTCCTATAAAATGCTCTAGCTAGAATACCATATTTGTAAAAATCACGTAAATTTTTTAATCCCAGCCTCTGTAAAATAGAAATAAGACTGAATATCTCTCTTTCTTACAGCCTATTGAATAAGCAGCCAAAAATTGGCAATAGGCTCTGATTTATGCAAAATCAATAAAAAACAATGGCTGCCCTAAAGAGAGACATTCTTCTGAGATTGGGGAAATGGTTTAGACAGTAAAGAAAAGAATACAAAATAGATATGACTCAAAAAAAAAGCTCTATCACCAATTTTAGCAACACCAGCAGAAAATAATTAACAACAAACCTATGTAGAAACAGATGCTATTTATAAACACATGTTAGAAAACCAAAGCAGAAACACTATTCTCTTTATTCAAATAAGAAATCTACATTTTTATTTCTTTTCTTAACAGATTTCTTCCTAAGAAAAATAACATTTCAAATCTGGTTTGGCTCACACATATACATACAAAAGAAACTTAAAATAAAAAGAATGCTGTTCCTCCAAAGGTCAGAGGGTGAAATAGGATGAAAGCCATAATTTGATTATTCACCAGAAGCAATTATCCTTATCTGTGGGGATAGATGAAGACAGTCGCCTCATATTGCACTTTACTTGGGCTAGCTAGGGAAAAAAGCATAGTAATTGTCCAGAGTTTTATAACAAAGAATAAGGAGGGAAAGTACTCACAGGTATCTCCCAATAAAAACATAATAATTCCAAAAATAATCTTAAATTTCACATTCAAATATGGTTGAGCTGTGGGAAATGTTTACCAAGAAGCATCAAAGAGAGATTTAAGATCCAATTAGTGTAGTGTAGATGAGTGCATATTAAAACATTTTCTAGGTATGTTTTTAAAATAAATATCAATATGGATATATAATTAGTATAACTTTTCAAACACACACCCACATAAACACACACTAATGATATCTTTAACTGGTACTGTCTTGGCACCACCTATGTTTGTGTAATGGTCTTAATGTCATCGCTTAAATAGCTAATGATGGCACTCATTAACATCCTCGCTTCCACTATCCTGTGGTAAGCAGAATTCTAAGATGGGCCCCATGACTCCCACTTGGTGGTGTATACACCCTGCATAATCCCTTCTCCCTGAGTGTGGGTGGGACTGTGAATATGATGGCATATCACTCCCATAATTATATTACATTACATGGAAAAAGCGATTTTGTGGACATAATTAAGCTCCCTTATCAGCCAACTTTAAGTTAATGAAAAGGGAGAAAATATGGAGTCGGCCTGACTTAACCAGGTGAGCTCTTAACCAGGTCAGGGAGCAGCAGCAGCAGCTCTCCTTCAGGCCTGGAAAGAGCAATAGCCATGTTATGAACTGCCTATGGAAGGGACTACCTAGAAGCACCTGAGGGTGACCTCTAGGAGCTGAGAGAGGTCTCCAGACAACAGCTAGCAAGAAAACAGGGACCTTAGTCATACAATCACAAGGAATTCTGAATTCTGCCAACAACCTGAATGAGCTTAGAAGAGAACCCCAAGCCTAAGATGCAATCATCTCCCCGGCCAGCACCTTTATTCCACCCTGAGCAAAGGACCCAGCTAATCTGAAAATGGTCTCCTGACTCACAGAAACAAACAGATAATAAATTTGTGTTGTATTAAGCCACTAAGTTTGAGGTAATTTGTTACACAGCAATAGAAAACTAACTCTAATCAAAATTCTAAATTTCTCTTTACCATATCATTTGCAACAAATATTAAATAAGCCTGATTGTGTAGGGAAGTAGTAGTACCAATTACAGATATGTGAAAATCTGGAAGAAGACCTGGCCAGGGGAAAAGCTGATGAGTTTAGCAATGGACATGCTGATCTTGAAGTGATTACAGAAAACTTGGTCTATTGAGAGGTATGCAATAGGAACTGGAGGTGTGGGAAGAAAACTCATGAAAGAGGTTCGGTTTAGGAAATGTCTATGATGGTAAGTGGCAGATTAAAAAGGACATTGACTCAGGCTTGGAAATGCCCACATTCAGAGAAAGAAGTGATATTAAAGAAGTAGGAAAAAAGTAAGGATGAATTAGTATTAAGAAAAGAGCCTTTCGAGGATGAGAGAATCAACCTCTTCAAGTACTTACAGAGAAGCCAAAGACAAAAAAAGGTCATTAAATTTGAAGACAAGTATGTTACTGGTGACGTGGGTGAGAGCAGATTCAGTAGAATAACAGTGGCAGAAACTATATAGTGAGAAAATGAAAAAGGGGTTCATTATTTTTTCTTTTTTTGGATAGGTAATTAATACCAAATAATAATCACCACTGCCCATTCTAAAAATGAAAACACATATACACACAAAGAATGAAAAACATTTCAAGTATAATCTTATTATCTATTAAAGTCCTTGAATTCTTCAATATTTGGAAAGATATGGGGACAAAATCAGGTTCAGATTACAGCTACCCTATGGGAAATTGTTTTCTAATTTAGAATTCCTTATCATAATCTTGATTATGGCTACCATCATTTATAGATACATAGTCTTGGGAAAAAATCTAGAACTGTCCAGTTGAATTATGAAATGTATGGACACAATTACTGTGTAGAATAACAAAGATGCATCTTTCTGTGTATGTGACTTTTTCAGAGCTTGCATATAAATGGAAGCTCTAGTCTAAGTTTTCACCCAGGGATCTTCTAGTTTACAAGGCAATGAGTATATCTGACAACCAAAAGCCAAGATATTCTGAAATTTATACTGTATGTTAAAATTTTTGACAGAATGAACTAATTTTTTATAATTATTTGTCCTAAATCAAAATAAGCCAATTGTTCATGAAACTTGTCCCTTCATAGTCTATATTCTCTCCCACAGAAGGAAATGGAATATACTTATCTCTCCATGGGATGTGGAGAATGCAAAAAGTTATACTTGCCAGGGACTGAGCCGGGTCCCTGGGACACAAAAAGAAATACAAGATGTTATCTGATTTCCCAAGACTTACAATCAAGCAGCTCACAACTCCTGAACATTTTCATGTGAGCCGAGATATCTCACAATGTCAATGGGATGAAAAAAACTGCTAATGAGGTACAACATTCAGAATTAATCCATAATCTTTGGTTGTCTGAGCTGTCCAACAGGCATTTAAGACTTCTCTGAATATTGGCACTAGGTTTCCCACTGAAAGTCTTAAAGAGATGGTATATACAATTTCACCCTTCACAGATAACTAGAGATCTAGTTTTATGAAAAATTCCCAGAAGAGAGACTGTGTATGTGGAAGGTGTGGGGGACAGGGTAATCATCCAAAAGCTTCTTACAAAGGGAAAGATAGTGGGGAAATAGCAAATCATCATTCTTCACTGACCATGACTGGGTTTGAAGGTTAACACATAGATATAGTCATGAAATAAGTTCTCATCAATAGGCAAAAAAAGAAAAAGAAATCAAGACAGACCTAATGGAAATAGGACAGCAAAATGAAAAGAAAAATCAATACATGTCCCTGCACCTTTCTCTCTTTTTTCTTTCTTTCACATGTGAATCTATGCTTTAGGTTTTCATTTTTTCTCCACATAATAAACAGAGTAAAAGGAGGCAATTTGGTAGAAGATGTGGGATAGAGCCAATGAACAATAAAAACCACATTCACATGAGCTTTAATTTAAAAAAACTACTACAGGGCCAGCCCCAGTAGCCTAGTGGTTAAGTTAAGTTTGGCGCACTCCACTTTGGTGGCCCGGGTTCGGTTCCCGGGCACAGACCTACACCACTCATCTGTCAGTAGCCACAATGTGGTGGCAGCTCACATACAAAAAGAGGAAGATTGGCAACAGATGTTAGCTCAGGGCAACTCTTCCTCAGGGAAAAAAGAAAAATACCATAACATTGCAGCTGCATATTTCCCAATTTTAAAAATATCTCAAATTCACTGTAACATTAGATTATAAAAAATGCTTCTATTCTTTGATCCACTAACCCATTACTTAGAACTTTTCTTGAAGAAATAACCCCCCCTAAAAAAGCTCTAATACACAAATATGCTCATAATAGCATCATTTACAAATTTCAAGACTGGAAATAACATAAATATCCAATAGGATGTTAATTGTTAATTCCTATACAAATTATAGAGCATCAGCAAATTAGATCTTATGTAGCCAAACTGGATGTGCAATATTTGGAAATGTTTACGACAAATGTTAAACAGAATGGGCAGAATACAAATTCTAAATAAGTCTGACAACAATGACATAAAATATGTGCATCCCCAATGGGAAAGGACAAGAAAGAAATGAAGAGGGAAAAGCCAGTTGTTTTTTTGGATGTTTAAGATTTTATGGGAGGAGTTTTTTCTTTTTGTTTCTGTTATTGTTGCCATAAATTATGGACATCTTTATAAAATAATCCTCCAAAAATGGGTAACAAAATCAGGAGAATTTTTCATATTATCCTAATTCTCTTCTCATTGATTAGGTGGGAAAGAGGGATGAGGGAGAATAATTAATAAAATCAAAAGAAACTAAAGATGGGCTCAATTTATCCAGAGAATTTTACATCAAAGAAAAGGAAACAGATACAGTATTGTCTATTCTAATGAACTGCTAAAGTAATGGTAAGAAAACTTCCTCACGGCTTTAGTCTGTGGTGGTTGTTTACATGACTGATTGTACTGTTAATGTATTGTTAATGTATCACGAGTATAATAAATTATAATGAATGTGATGATAAAATGAACTGCTATATTGAAACTAGGATTGTGAAAAATATTTGTATTTTTATTCCTTTTAGTGTCTGTACCCAGTCCTAACTGGAACGCTCCACAGAAGAAAGGTATGAATTTTTCCCATCAAAAGAATTAAGGGAATGAAGACATTCACCCTAGAGGATTTCTGAACTTTGGGAGGGGTAATAAACCTTGCATCATTATAAATCTTGATTCTTTTCATTCTTTAGTGAAGGGTTTTAGCAGTTTCCCAAAGAAAAAAGGAAGATTATATGGAAAAATGAGCAGTGAAGGCCTATTGTATTCAAAATATCCATACAGGAATTATTTCCAAATGTGTCAAAAGCATAAAACATAGTGTGTTACTTATTTTTCATTTGCATTCTTACTTAATTTTATTAGCTAATCAGCAACTTAAAAGCTTTCTACAACAATAAAGATTATGTGGTGATTATATTTAAGTATTATCTACTTGACATTCTTCTATAGAAAGACTAAGAACATGTGGCGATCAAACAGATTCATATTTTTCCAGACTTTGCCTGTGCTTTTTCAGTTAAAATAGAACCAACAGTTTGATTCTTAGCTTACAGAGCCCAGAGGATGGCATTCTAGTTACCAATTCAGCAGCAAGATTTTCTGACACATGTGTATACTAACTCATCATGCTGGCCATCTGCTGGTTAGGCCAGCCCAGCAACCTTATCCCCTTAACTCTGGTAATAGTATGCCTCCCCTTCCTTTGGGAAATGGCTCCACCATTCAATGAATGGACTGCCAATCAAAGGATAAGCTGCTGGCATTATCACTTGATCCAACAGTTGGACATGTGACCTAAGCAAGGCCAAGCAAGTTCTTTCCCCTCGATTTTGATATACTCAAGGGGGGAAAGAGAAGTTTCCTTCCTACAACGTTTGCTGGCTGGAAAGTTATAAGTCTTGGTCTTTCTATAACCATAGTGCCTTTCTCAGTACGACTAAAAACTATATTAAAACAGACTGGGGCCAACGCAGACAGAAGAAGAGTCAAGAAATAAAAAGGATGAGACCCAATATAACTGAGACCCTGGATATAGCCATGCCTGAGGCCAGTTACATCTCCATTGTTCTGAATATAATTCATGTAAATAAAAATAAATTCCCAGGTTTTTTTTTAAGTTAGTTAGGTGTCAGACACATGTAACCAGAGTTCTAAGCAAAAGAAAAGTGGACTGAGTAGAAGTAAAGGGTTGACTCATCTAATCTAACCTAACAATGCTGCACACAGAGCAACAGGAATTATATTGCTCCACTAAGAGTTTCAGTAGTTTGTGTGTGCCTTATGAAAGAGAAAAATTCCTTTAAATGCTGCTAGAAAATCATATCTTGAACTCACTCAGTGACTTTAATATTAAATTAGATTTTTTTTCTCAGAAAAATATTTGGCCAGAGGACAGAATACATAAAGCAGGAATACAAATACGGTAAACCTTTGAAATCACTCAAATTAAAAAAATAATAATTTTATGATAAAGATCTTAAATATGAGTATACTTAGTTTATCCAGTCTACTTAGAGGTATGAAGAAAATAATGACAATTTTCACACAACAGAACATTCTATAAAATTTCTGAACAATTTTATGCAGAAAAAAAATAGTATGCAACTTTTTCATTGATCCAAATCCTCTCTCCTGTGACTTAAGCAAAACATTTTTCTCTTGGTTAAATCCAAATGAAATATTCTCATCGAACATAAATCATCTTATTAGCTGCCATAGTGGGATTTCTTGACCAAGATCTTGTTTTATATTTCAAGGACCATGTAGCACATACTAACCCATCACACTACAGAATTTTAGTTTGCAAGTTACTGAGCATTTGAACTTCAATGTCACGAGACATCGGGCATCATTCACCTTGTCCAGGCTACTGAACCCTAAGAATTCAGAAGTCACATTAAAAAAATGTAATGAGAGGAAGAAAAAATTCCAAATGAACCAAACTTCCTTTAGACCAAGGTTTTTAGTCTTTTATGACACAAAGACCTCTATGAGAATTTGATAAAAGCCATGGCCTTGCTCTTCTAAAAAATTCACGTGTTAAATGCAATTTCCAGGGTTCCTGAAATTGTGCCCATCCATGAACAGCAGGTTAGGAAATTGTGCTTTAGATCCATTGAAAAGTCTGTTGAAGAAAAAAATCACTTGTCTGAAAAGAGCCAAGATATTTCTACATGTTTTATTTCTAAGCCAGATCACTAATAGAAAACACAAGGCAGTAATACAGAAACTTAACCTATTTAGCATTTTTAAGGCCAAAACGGACTATACAAAGCACCCAGAATACAGGAACAGGATATGTGTCATATAGTCTTAAGTGACCCTCAGCAAACCTTTGGCACACATCAGGGGATCCTTCCCAGCAACAAGGTTTGCTTTAGGCCAATTTGAAAATCTGTAAAAATAATCTCCACTCCTCAGTTTATTTACAGAGTAACAAGACTTAAGATCTCCAGAAGTTTCTGGTAAATGATTGCTTTCACATAGGGGAGCTGGGTGCCAGGGCAAGAGAGAGACCTTCCCTCATATATCTTTTGTGCTAGGTATCTCCCATCTGCTCCTTGAGTTCCACCTGCCACCCTGCTTGTGCCCCAGGAAGCTGACCTCCAGGTTTAGCATCAAGGGTTTCCTGCCCTCTGGCTTCTGGCTGGGTTGGAAAACCGGAAAGCAGGAGAGAAGATCAGTGGGAGGGAGAAGAGTGAAGACAAAGTATTTATTCCCTGGCTCTCTCACTCAAGGTCCCCTGGAGTTGGCTCTCTTCACAGAAGGTTATGGTTTCTCTCCCAGGCTGACAACTTTACAGTAGGACTCGCCCCCTAAGTTCTACTACCAACTCCCTCCCCTCATCCCCAACAGGGCTGGTACTAAGAGCCAGGTTACTACATTATCCCTCGGAGATCCCTTATCCTCGTGCTTTTGTAAATTGTTTCACTGTAAATAAACCCTCCTGGAAGGATCCTATTCAAAATGCCATCTGTTCCCTGCTGGACCCCTGGTGGATTCACTCTTTTTCACATTTTGAACTATATACTATGTGAATACAAAATAAATATTTAATTTTTACAATATAAGTTATCTTGAAGTAAATACATCTGTAGGACTTGGTGATTACCTGGGCTTACTGCATTGGGAAGCAGTGGAAGGAGTCAAAGATTTAATGAAACTCACCTGGTAAAATTTCAGCAGTACTGCCTAGGTAGGCTGGGATGGTGAAGGAGGGAGTGAGACCAAGGTCTCTGAGTGAGACCAAGTTGATACAAACTAAAGGAAACAAACCAGGACAAGGGTGTTGTCTTTGCTTTCCCAAGGATAGCCCACAAGGAGGAATCATAAACCAATACACGTGGCAGACAAGAGCCCTCCTTTAAGGGTGGAGATGCATTGTGAGAGACGGCGCCCCTGAAGAATGTTGTTACATGTAGTTATGGCACCAGCATCTCCCTTCTTGGCACACCAGGGACAGAACCATTTAAAAACCCACTTTGTCAGGCTTTAGCCAGTCAGTCCCAACTTTCAATTGAAGGAGACACGGTTCCGGCCTGAATGAGACCCCAGGAGAAAACACACTAACAAGTTTGTCATTCTCATTGTCAATTTCTTTCACATTGGTAGTTAGGGAGCACACCATGGGTGATACTTAATGCCTGCTCATTAACACCACACCAGTACTCATGAGAATGCAGGAAGTCACAGGTATAATAGGAGAGCCTTTTCTGATTAATCATTAGTACTCTCCAGAAAAAATTTACTATCCACCTAAGAGCTGGCTTTCACTATTCTTTGCGAACTCTTATAAAGGTTTAGGAACTTAACATTTATTCCATTTTCATCAGTATCATGGAAGATGACAAGTTTCTCAAGTACGTTTGCTCCCTTAAAAATTTCAAAATCAGTATGCTAAACCTTAAAAAGGGCTAATATATCTTGTCCCTAGCTCAAAGCTAAATTGCTCGAGTTTTTTTCCCACCATATAAAAATGCAATGCTATTGAAGTTAATCACTTTTTTCTAGTTTAATAGTTTATACATTTTTTATAGATTTCAGAAAAGAAAACCTTTAGGTATGATATATCATGATTTATAGTATACCATGATATATATTTTGATATTAGAATTAAGCTCAATCTTTTTTACATCAAAAAAGCTATAAGCTCATAAGCTATCAAAGGGAATGTGCAGATACCACCTCTGTCCAAAGCTTTATGTAAACATTATTATATCCAATCATTTCTCGTAAAATAATCATGCAAATTGCTTTCTAAGATACCATGTAAGAATTAGAGATACTTATTGCTAAGGAGCCATTATTCACTGCTAAGAAACCATTTAAATAACATTTGACCTCCAGGGGTTTTCATGTTCCAAGTTTGTGTGCCTGAAACAGGAAAACAGGAAGTGAACATACTTTTGGAAGTCTTAAAGACTGAGTTCTATCGGAAAATCTTTCTTTGGAAAGAGTGGTTTCTTTCCTTACAATGTGCCTTATTGTCAACGCATGTTGCAAATAAGTAAAAAAGCAATGTTTTGCATTTCTACCCAAATCTCAATCATATCATTTATTCTAATAGATTTGGCTTATTTTTTTATACACATACTGGCGTTTTTCTGCTCTAGCTAGTGTGAATATGCTAATTTGGTAGAATAGTCTAGTGACGGGGGTAGAAAAATCTAGATTACCTATATAATTTATTGACAAAATACAAGGTCCCTCACAGAGGAGTCTAATAATGACATTGCTCTGCAATTGTTCTCAACAATGTTTTAAGGAAGTAAAACCATAGAAAAAGAAACTGTGACATCTAAAACAAACTGAAACAACGGGTAAAATGGTGGTCTCTGGATACTACATCTGAATCTTTTCAGAGGACAAAATGGAGGCAAAACCACTTGGTTCTTGGCCACCTGACATCAATATTGTTTCCATAATCTATGTACGAGTTAGCACACAAACATGATACGCTGTGTTATTTCTCAAGTTCTCTTCATTAACATAGGGTAGTAAATACCAACCCTGGACAACAGGTCTTTATTAAAGTAAAGGGTCCAGTTTGGATAACTGAAAAAAGAGAGGAACTAAGAACAAAATGAACTAACTCAATGGGACCATCTCAGAGTCTTTGGGGAGGTGGGAGAAAGTGGCAGTTCTCCTTGATCTCCGAGATATATATGGAAGGGAAAAATAGAGGGAAAAAATGCAGAGCAAATATATTTTGTATTTTTTTGTGAAAAAAATTGGAAGAAACAAGAATATACATATACATCCATGCTTGCATTTGTAAAAAGAAAAAATGAGAGGAAAAGTCAGAAATTAATAAAAATGGTTACCTACAAGAAGGGAGGAGGTGGAAACTGGGTAGAGGGAACAAGAGATGTAAGTGAACCTTCTCTAAGTATACGCTTTATGTTTTTCACATAGTTTTTAACGTGTAAATGCCTTACATATTTCAAAAATTAAATTAAATCAAAAAGAAAAAAAATGCCAGCTAAATTTGAAAACAAACTGAAACAACCTACAGATATACCAAACTGGTAATATAACTAAACAGAGAAAATAAGTATTTAAAGTGAATTTAGAGTATAGTACTTGGTACTTCCTTAGGGTGAAATATTCTTAGACTCAAAGAAGATAAAAAGCAATCTTTAAACATCATTCAGCAGTTTTATGATTAGCAGGAAGTAATAATGTTACTGTTTTTAGGAACTATGAATTTTAGTACAGTAGTCCCCCCTTATCTGTGATTTCACTTTCCGGGGTTTCAGGTACCTGAGGTCAACTGCCGTCTGAAAACATTAAATGGAAAATTCCAGAAATAAACTATTCATAAGTTTTAAATTGCATGCCATTGTGAGTAGCATGATGAAATCTCATGCTGTCCAGCTCTGTCCCCCGGGACATGAGTCATCCCTTTGTCCAGCGTATCCACACTATATACGCTACCCCACTATATATGCTTTATATTAGTCACTTAGTAGTCACTTAGTAGCCGTCTCAGTTATCAGATCAACTGTCACAGTATGGCAGCGCTTGTGTTCAGTACCTTGTGTTTTACTTAATAATGGACCCAAAGCGCAGGGATAGTGATGCTGTCAATTTCAGATATGCCAAAGAGAAGACATAAAGTGCTTTTTTTAAGTGAAGAGGTGAAAGTTCTGGATTTAAAGGGGAAAGGAAAAAAATCATATGCTGAGCTTGCTAAAATCTATGGTAACTTTTATTACAGTATAATGTTATAATTGTTCTATTTTATTATTAGTTATTGTTGTTAATCTCTTATTGTGCCTAATTTATAAATTAAACTTTGTCATACATAAGTACATACAGGAAAAAACATAGTATATATAGAGTTTGGTACTATCCATGGTTTTAGGCTTCCACTGGGGGTCTTGGAACATACACCCAGAATAAGGGGGGACTATTGCATAAGAAAAAAAGATGTATCTTTTTTTACAAAAGATGTAATACACCATAATGTTCCTATTGATAACTCACAATTTTTAAATCTGTCCCCGAAAAGGGCCTAGAAGCAATACTCTAACAGCAGTAAACACATCTAGGTCCCAGATTTCAGTCTCTAGAGCCATTTCCCACTGCTCTAGGAGGAGTGAACTTACTATTTTGTCTTGTTTGTATTAATATCGTTCGTGAAACCTCTAGTCTTTGTTAGGTAGGTCTCTAACCACATGACAGTGGATAGGAGGACAGAAATACAATTAGAAAATGTTACATTCCCTGGCAAAAATCAAGAAGTTTTAGGAAAGTGACTTTCAAACTTTAATTTGCATAAAGATCACTTAGATGTTAAAATACAGATGCCTAGGTCCCACACCCCAGTAAGTCAGACTTATTAGGTCTGGAATGGGACACAAGACTTCTCATTTTTAACAATCATCCCAGTTAATTCTGATGAGAGTGATCAGAGAACGTACTTTGAAAAATACAGTTCTGAGGAAAAGTATAATAGACATTTTCTAGTTCTATCATTCCTTCTACATTTATTATATATGAGGAAAAAATAAGAAAGAGTTGAAAGTGGTTGCCTCACAAGAAGGAAAAGTGTACAACTATTAAATTCATTTTAAAATGTACACACGTAAACTTGATCAAAAATAAAAACTCAAAGGGGAAACACAATAAATGGCCCTGCACCACCCCACAAATTTCACTAGTGCAAGAATGAAGCATAGATTTTTTACAATAGTAATAAAGAACAATACACAAGAATATTAAACTTCATCATTTGTTGGGACATGGTGCTTGAAGAAAAATCCAAGTTGCCTGGCTTCAGAAGTCAAGCTTTTAATATTTCCTGGGCTTTGCTTGGTTTTGGTAAGAAGACATTTAATGTACTAAGATGAAATGTGATGGTTGGAGGTCTGGTTCCATTTCCTCCTCCAGTTTCATCAGTGTGGCTTTTTTATTTGATCCAACATATTCCTTTTACCGCTTAGCTTCTCTGAGTCTATTTCCTAAAACCAAATGCTTGCAGCTATGCATGCCTGTGATGATTGGTTCCAAATGTACAATGAAGGGTGTCAGGGATGATAGAGATGGCCTAGTTACATGGACAGAGCTAGAACCCACAGTTGCTTTACTTTGCTATGATATGGCATAATATGGGGAAATTATTTAGGCATTGTACTATTCTCTTTCCACCTCTTTAAAAGCAGAACAAGATTTACCTACTTCTTAGTTAATCAATGTTTATTAAGCGCTTCCCAAAGTCTTAGTCTGTTCAGGCTGCTAAAACAAAATACCATAGACTGGGTGGCTTAAACACTAGACGTTTATTTCTCATTTATTTGGGGGCTGGGAAGTCCAAGATCAAGGTGCCCACAGATTCAGTGTCTGGTGAGCACAACTCTTTCTGGCTTGCAGACAGTGGCCTTCTCGATGTATCCTCACATCGCAGAGAGAGGGAAAGCTCCAGTCTCTTCCTCTTCTTACGAGGGCATTAATCCCATTATGGGGCTCCACCCTCATGATCTCATCTAAACCTAATTACTCCACAAAAGCCCTACCTCCTAACACCATCACATTGGGGTTTAAGGCTTCAACATATGAATTTGGGGGGACACATTTAGCCTATAACAAATCGACAGATAACATTTATTAGGGTTCAAATTAATTCAACCAACTTTAACTCCTAAATCCTTCTGAGATAGTTTTTAAAGTTCTTTTGATCTCCAGAAGAATGGTATATTCAGTACCCACAATCCATTTCTTTTTGCTTTTATTTAAATCCTTGGTAATTTATTTAGAATGAGAAGAAAAAAGTGTCACAGTGTATGCTGAACTATTAAATAAGTTTTCTACCCCATACCAACGATCACTACATAGACCAGAGCATATGTAGTCGTGGCTCTATATCAGAATCACCAGGGAAGCTCTACAAACCTGCAGATTCCCCGGTCCTCCTCACCAGGTATACTGAATCAGAATCTCTGTGGGTGGAACTTGGCTTGGGAATCATTTCTCCAAAAGTCTCTCAAGTGATTCTGAGGCAGCCAGTCTGAGAATCAGCATTTGGAGATCACTGGAATACTACATATCTCAATAGGATGATGACTTGGGAAATGTTGCCTCTGCAAACCTCCTGCTGCTGGAAGGCTCTTGAGCAACTTCTGGGTTTGATATAGCAAATTCTTAGAGAGCCCAGTGTTGCCAGAAAGTGTGTAACTTCTTGATAGTGCTCCTGCCAGGAAAACTTCCTCAGATGACTATCAGATTTAAGGAGCAGTACAATGGAATATTCTTGTGAAGAAGCATATGATGGGGAGTTGGGAGAAAGGTATGACTTCCTAAAACAGAAGTAGCACCGAGGTCTATTTCATTCTTACTCCTATGCTATCCAGAGAGACCGAGTTTACTCCTGTCCTACTTAGGGTAATGTGTTTCTGCTTAACCAGCTAATTTTTGAAAGAACATATTACTTATTACCTTAGAGCAGTGTTTCCCAATACGGGTACATATGCCACTAGTCAGACACAGGATGATTTTAGGAACTTCTTATTTTAATATTTAGGAAATTATTTTAACATATATCCTAAAAAAAAATACAATTAGCATATCAAGCCTATGATGTCAGATATTACTCCTTAAAAGGAGGGTGCTGTAAGTATTTAAGATTTTTAAAGTGGATTGATTTCAATAAAAATATGATGTAAATAATAAAATAAGTGGTACTTAGATATGGCTAAAATTTATTTTTTCCATATATTTATTGAGTTCATGTGTTTTTGGTAAAGAATACAGACAAGTCCCTGTCCTCATCAAACTTACATTCTGGTAAAGTCTAAACATGAATATGGGAAAGGGTGTATATTACTTTTTATATGAATATGAAGATATACAGTCACATCAATGAAAATCATTCATCTCAGTATAGAATTTGGAAAGTTCAGGAAAAAGATATTGTAATCTATTGAAAATATAGACTTCTGGTTTCAGCTCCAACCTGTAAAGAGCTTGGAAGTCATCATTCTTATCCTATAAATAACAAAAAGCCGAACAAATTGAAAATAATGACTTTTCTTGGACGTATCAGAGAACGGAGTTCACAAGGCAAATAACCACCCCGAAATCTGGAGAGATAAGAGAACATAGAGAATAACAACTGAGATCAGCTGACCCAGAGCAGAAGACACTGGAGTAGGAACACTTGAATGGTAACTCTGATGAACTGCTTGGGGCTGAGTGTGGTCTAGCATGACAGCGAGAGACACCTGGGTGTTACCATCTTAGGGGGGCTTCCATATTTTGAAGAGTTTTACCAGCAGGCAGCCCATTGGGTTTTCACGGTAAAGAGACCAGAAAAAATCCTCTCCTCCCCTTCCCCATCCCCACCAGAGGAGAGGGAAAAGTAACCTTGTGAAATATGCTCAAAGCATTCCCCACCTAAGGGGCAGTGGGAGGGATGCTAAGAAACACTTGTTAAGGTCACAGCAGAGGGACACAGGCCTACCTACTAAAGACTGAGATTTAATCATAAGATTATAGATCACTTCTCCCCCTTGCCCATTAGCACCATTAGAACAGGGCTCCATTATAATAACAGTGGATGACAGCTGAAGGAGCTGTGAGGCACAGACCCTATTTAAGAAGTTCTTAGGAAAACACAAGGACAGCAGAAGAAACCAAAACAAGAACATTAGAGGGATTTGAAGCCTCTGGAACCTATAGCTACAGCAGTCATTAAAACAGCCCAACTCCTAGCCATATTAACATCAAACCAAACATTTCAAGGCCTATTTATCTTAGTTCCTATTATCTGATACATCCCTTCTGGTTTTCAACAAAAAATTACAAGGTATGCTAAAAGGCAAGAAAAAACACGGTCTGAAGAGACAAAGCAAACGTCAGAACCAGACGCAGATGTGACACAGATTTTGAAATTATCAGGGAATTTAAAATAACTATGATTAATAGGTAAAGGTTCTCATGGAAAAGCAGACAACATGCAAGAACAGAGGAGTAATGTAAGTAGAGAGATGGTATCTCTGAGAAAGAATTTAAAAAATGCTAGAAATCAAAAACACTGCTAACAGAAATGAAGAATGCCTTTGATATGCTCATCAGTAGACTGGACACAACTAGGAAAGAATCAGTGAGCTTGAAGATATGTCAATAAAATCTTCTCAGATTAAAATGCAAAGAGAAAAGATAATGAAAAAACAGAAGACAATATCCAAGAACTATGGGACAATTTCCAAAGGTGTAACATGTGTTATTGGAACACCAGAAAAGCAAGAAAGAGAGAACAGAGAAGAAATACTTGAAAGAATAATGGCTGAGAAATTTCCAAAATTAAAATGACAGACAACAAACCACAGCTCCAGGAAGTTCAGAAAATACCAGGCAGGATAAATACCAAAATATCTATACATAGGCATATCATATTCAAACTGCAGGTAACCAAAGACAAAGAGAAAATCTTGAAGGAAACTGGGGAAAAAAACCCACCTTGCCTACAGAAGAACAAGGATAATAATTACAGTAGAATTTTCGTCAGAAGCAAAGAGAGTGGAATGAAATATTTAAAGTTGAAAGAAAAAACCCACCAACCTAGAATTCTGTATCTAGCTAAATTATTCTCCAGAAGTAAAGTAGAAATACAAAGAGTTTCTCAGACAAACAAAAATTGAAGGAATTTATCACCAGCAGACCTGTCCTGCAAGCAATGTTAAAAGAGATTCTTCAAGGAGAAGGAAAATGATATAGGTCAGAAACTCAGCTCTACATAAAGAAATAAAGTGTGTCAGAGAAGGAATAAATGAAGGTAAAATAAAATCTTTCATTTTTCTTATTCTTAATTGATCTAACAGATAACTATTTATTCAAAGTAATAATGATAACAATATATACCATATGGATACATGAAATGAATGATGGCAATGTTTTAAGGGATGAGAGAGGAATCAGGAATACTCTGTTATAAGGTACCTGCACTACTTGCGAAGAGGTATAGTGTCATTTGAAAGTGGACTTAGATTGGTTGTAAATGTTTGTTGCAAACTCTAGGGAAATACTAAAAAAATTTCTAAAAGAAGTGTAACTGACATGCTAAGAGAGGAGAGAAAATGGAATCATACAAAATGCTCAATTAAAACCAGAGAAGACAAAAAAAAGAAGGGAAGGAGAAAAAGAAACAGATAACAAGTACAACAAACAGAAAATTCCAAACAAGATAGATATTAATCCAATTATATCAATATGTTTTGTTTTGTTTTGGTAAGGAAGATTGGCCCTGAGCTAACAACTGTCCTCAATCCTCCTCAAGCAAAAAGAGGAAGATTGTCCCCGAGCAAACATCCATGCCAATCTTCCTCTAGTTCATATGTGGGATGCCACCAGAGCATGGCTTGATGTGCAGTATGTAGGTCCACACCTGGGATCTGAACCCATGAACCCGGAGCTGCCAAAGCAGAGCTTGTGAATTCAACCACAACGCCACTGGGTCAGCCGCTCAGTAATCATTTTTAATGTGAATGCTCTAAATATACCAATTAAAAGATAGGAATCATCTGAGTGAATAAAAAAAGTTATTGGGGCCAGCTCAGTGGTGTAGTGGTTAAGTTCACATGCTCCACATTGCCAGCCTGGGGTTCACAGGTTCGGATCCTGGGCGTGGACCTACACACCACTTATCAAGCCATGCTGTGGCAGGCGTCCCACATATAAAGTAGAGGAAGATGGGCATGGATGTTAGCCCAGGGCCGATCTTCCTCAGCAAAAAGAGGAAGACTGGCAACAGCTGTTAGCTCAGGGCTAATCTTCCTCACCAAAAAAAAGAAAAAGAAAAAAAAAGTTGTTATCTACAAGAAACCCAATTTGAATATAAAGACACAGATATTTTAAAAGTAAAGGGATGGAGAAAACCTATCCACCATTTGTTTGGTTAACAGTCCTTTCCTGATGGCTGAAAAATAAACAAGAAGCAACTGAGCCATTAAAAAACACTGATTTTTACCCACCTAGAAATCCATTTTAAAATATCATAAAACAATCTTTAATGATGAGTAAGAGGGAAATAGAAGTCTCAGTGCCTAGAAAAACAAGGTACGTCAGGCTAGAATTAAGAAAATTTCAATTATTTTCATTCTCCCACAAACCATACTTTATAGTCTAAATGCGAGGAGGAAAAAAGGATTCTTCTGAGCTAAAACGTATATGTTTCTAATCTCTGAAATAAATTTTTAACATACACTTGATATTTTTCTAATTTTCTCAATTTTATTTTCTTTTCGCTAAAGAACTAACATTTCAGGGGCCGGCCCGGTGGCGCAGCGGTTTAGTCCGCGCTTGGCAGCCCGGGGTTCGCTGGTTTGGATCCCGGGCGCCCGCCGACGCACTGCCTGTCAGCCATGCCGTGGCGGCGTCCCATATAAAGTAGAGGAAGATGGGCACGGATGTTAGCCCAGGGCCAGTCTTCCTCAGCAAAAAGAGGAGGATTAGCAACGGATGTTAGCTCAGGCCTGGTCTTCCTCACCAAAAAAAAAAAAAAAAAAAAAAGAACTATCATTTCAACTCTTCTTTAGGAGGGTTTGGTTTTATTTTTGTCTTTGTCTGTTAATTACTGGTGAAAAATCAAATTAACTACTCCTGTACTCCAAAAAACATCTGTACTAAAAGGACATATACAGGATACTCTCATTCTTCCAGTGAGCAAGACACACGACCAAAGATGGAGCAAGGCCTCTGTCAGTCTGGCGTTGCCTCATCCTCCTTCCCCCACATGTGAACTGTGGTGGGGCTATTCTCACTGTACTTCTAAAGAACAACAGAGCAACTATCAAGAGCCTTTAAAACATTCCTACTCTTTAACCAGGAAAGCTACATTTAAGAATGCATCCTGGGGCTAGCCCAATGGCATAGCGGTTAAGTTCACATGCTCTGCTTCGGTGGCCTGTGGTTTCCCAGGTTCGGATTCCAGGCGCGGACAGATGCACCGCTTGTCAGCCATGCTGTGGTGTCCCATATAAAGTAGAGGAAGATGGGCACGGATGTTAGCCCAGGGCCAGTCTTCCTCAGCAAAAAAGAGGAGGATTGGCAACGGATATTAGCTCAGGGTTTGTTTTCCTCACACAAAAAAAAGAAGAATGCATCCTGAGGAAAATTTTTAGGGCATAAAGATTTACATAGGAGGATATTAGAGTTGTTTTCACAGTGAAAAAAAAAGGAAACAACTCAAATACTCAACAATAGGCAAATAAATAATATTTTAAAATAATATTTATTAATGAGATTTTATTACATATATTATTATATAATACATACCATATTATTTACAGTAATATTTATATTACTACAAAGCCAAAATTCAAACTTATTCCTTTATTTAGAAACAAGTATCTTTTCATTCTAGATGTTTCCAACACGTAGTTAAGAGCTCTGGAGCCAAGCTGAGTTCAAAAACAGCTCCACCACTTACTAGCTGGGTGTGACAGGCAAATTTTTTAACCTCTCTGAGCCTCAATTTTCTCTTCTCTAAAATAGAGATAATAATTGTACCTGTTGCATTAAATTGATTAAATGGGTTATGTACATGTTAAACTATTAGAACAGGGCCTGACAATTAGCAAAAGTTCAATAAATGTTGGCTATTATTAATTTCTTTCTAGTTATTGCTCCTCAACTTTTTTCCTGACCTCTCCAAGGTTTATTCTGCTAAAATTGCTATTTCACAAACCCCTTTCTCTAAATAAAATACAATAACTCCAAAAAACTCTTTTCCCCCCCATAATAGCAGTTACACTTTTTGGTGTAAGTATACAAATTGTTTATATACAGAGTTAAATATTCTTTTTCAAGATCAAATTTCTAAATTTTATATTCTATGTTGACAACACATGACATCCACCGAAATCTAAATTATGTCACTTCATTCAAAGGTATGATATTATTTCTTTTTTATTAGAACAAGACAATGTCATTATAACAATCTACCACTGAGAATGTTTCTCACAGAGGTATCATCCAATAAACAATACATTTCTTCTAGAACAAGAGTATATATCTAATAAATGAAGAATGAAGTTTTTTATATGTTCTATTTCCATAAAGTTTATATCTCTTTAAATCCATGTATGGCCATGTTATTATTATAGAATCTCAAATAATTAAGAAATAATTACCAACTCTATTAATGTAAACAAATTATAATGCAGTTTAACTTTTGTTAAGTCATATTTGATATAGAAGGAAGGTTATTTTCAGGGTTCACCATCCATCTTCCCTTCAAAGACAAATATTACCCAACTATTAATGTTCTCTACCAGGTTGACTTAAAAAGAACAAAAATGCTGAGTCTTTAATTTCAATGTTCAATATCAGTTGTCTTGTTTAATTAGTTTAAATCAATAATAGTTTAATTTAAACATTCCCTTTTTACCTTATTAGCATAAACATTAACAATGTGGCTTCTGAAAGTTTCCTGGCCCTCAGATCCCTTTGCTTCCCAACTGCCAACTGAACTGCTCTATTCCAAATTACCTAAGTTAAGAGCCCTGAATGGTTTTTAGAGCTAATTCAGTCCCATTTTACCCATGTGTTAAAGAAGGGTTATGAGAAGTAACTCTGAATACAGTATGGCACACTCTAAAAGGCACACACTTAACATTCACAGAGAAGACACTTTCTGAGACTTAATGAATTTTGTGTCTAAATTTATCTTCACAGTGGGGAAGAGTTACTGGTCTACATGAGGAATGGCACACTCCACATAGTGAATTTCATCAGTTGTATGACTTCCATGTCCACCTCCACAGCAAGCCTTAGCCTCAGTTAACTACAGTGCACAAGTATGGTTTTATCTGACCAGAATGATACGCTGCTTCTCTAGGGGACCTACTCCTCCCTCCCAACCATCACACACCAATCACAATAGCCCATCCCTGCTGGCCCCATGGCGAGGCACAGAAAAGCCATTGGTTCAACAAGTAGGCACATCACTCAAGATGGGGCAGTGTCATTCCCAAGGATGTTTTCAAATAGGAGCTGGAACAGAAGTTCTTTTGCCTTTTGGGCCATAGAACTCCACACTACCTGCAATCACTTATTAAAAAAAGGTCCTTTTCAGGAGTAGAGAATAAAACTAACAGAGAAACAGACATGGGAAAAGAAAGAAACAGATGAACAGATAGGAAGCTGTTCAAATCCCTAGATCCAGGTGACTCTTAGGTTAGCTCCAACCTGCTTACCTCTTAGTGGTTTGTTACCTGAGTCAATAAATTCTTTCTACCAAAGCCATGACTAGTTAAAATTGGGTTTCTGTCACCAGCTACCAAAAGAGTTTTGAGCCAAATTCATAAACATACAATTCAGATCAGAGATCTCTGTAATTTCACATGAGACACATTTGAAATTAGGTCAGTTTCTGGCACCCTCTAGCCAGCATGTCCCATAGCCTGTCCTTTCAGGGTTCCCTAAGTGATTTGTTCCAAGTGAAGTATAGCCAGACTTTACCCTTTACCCTGAAACTAAGAACTCCTTCCAAGCACAGTTCCCTTTCAAGTCCGACGAGAGATCTTAGCAATATGTTCACACCGTCTTATGTTTTCTAAATTTGCAAAAAATATTTAACCATAACAGGTTGGAACAGCTGTGGGCATTTTTGGCATCCAGACAAAGCGAAAGTAGAGTTCGGCAAATACTTATGTGGTTAACATCACTTTTGTGTGTAGTTAAGTTATTGCTAGTCTTAGTGGTGCGGCAATGGTGTGCAGGTATATTCCTGCAGCTTGTGTCGACTCAACCATCAAGACTACAAGAAGGTGCAGGGCCAAAGTCCTGTCACCACAGGGATGTGCCCTATGATGCCTGACACTGAAGGATACGGGAAGTGGAGATGAAAGGTTTAAAGTAAAAGCTAATCAGTGGGAAATTTTTCCGGTTACTAGATGTCTAAAATTACAAGCAGAGGATTCTATTATCACTGATACCTAGTCAAAATTCAAAGTGCTCTCCTGTCAAAAATATATTCAATATAAATGCACTATACTTTTTCTTGTTTTTTAATGGGAATGGAGTATTTTATAAAGTTTGAATACACCATTTTAACTGCAATTTGGAAAGACATTTCAATAAAACTAGTGAGAAATTATGATGCACAATTTGGATATATACAAAGAGCACCTTCTTTTGTCATTTTTAAATTTAATAAACTAAAAGAAAACTCAAATAAAAAATTAATGCAGGGCTGGCCTGGTGGCATAGTGGTTAAGTTCGCACACTCTGCTTTGGCGGCCCAGGGTTCACATATTCGGATCCCAGGCACGGACCTATGTACCGCTTATCAAGCCGTGCTGTGACAGGCGTCCCACATATAAAGTAGAGGAAGATGGGCACAGATGTTAGCTCAGGGCCAATCTTCCTCAGCAAAAAGAGGAGGATTGGCAACAGATGTTAGCTCAGGGCTAATCATCCTCAACAACAACAACAAAAAAACTAACGGAATCTGGAACAAAAGTGTAACCAATTGAAATTATTTTGACATTGAGAAGCAAATGTCATCAATTTTTTCAGATTGTACCCACAGCATCAATCCATCAAAAAGAAATAAAAATAATGAATAGGCTCTTGGGTTGTTTAAAAATCTAATTATGGAGAGGAGTTAATCATATGATCATACTAGAAAAAGATTTAAATTTCTTACTGATTTGACATGAAATACTGACATAAATGAAGATAACACAAAACTCAAAGTATGCCACTAAATGAGGACACTGATGACAAACCATTTAACAAGGGTCATTAATCCAGAATATTTAAGATTAGTCACTGTCCCCCCAAAACTTGAAATGCCATAAAATCTTACAGTTTATTATGATAGGTTTTCCCAAATTTGACCAAAAATCCTCCAAATTTATGACATTATTAATAACATGATGAAAATCTGAAAGAAATTTTTCTAAACTATCAATAATTGAAAATAAATTTCAATCAACCATGTTACTAGTATGATTGAATTATCTCCATATTCTCTCTGTAGAAAATGATATTTCAAAGGGTCATCATATTAAGAGAGGTAATTAGAAAGTATGTAGCCACAACATGAAGATTAAAGTATTAAAGTGATGTGTCAGGTAATTAATTAACTTTTTAATGTTATTTTTCTGGATTTTGTGATGTTTCTTACATTTGTTAATTTGGTTATTTTTTAACTTGGCTTTTTTTACCAGTAATTTTATTGAGATCATAATAGTTTATAACATTGTGTAATTTCGGGTGTACATTGTTATTTATCAATTTCTGAATAGACTTCATTGTGCTCACCGCCAGTAGTCTAATTTTTGTCCGTCACCCTAAAATGTGCCCCTTTACCCCTTTCACCCACCCCTCAAACACCTTCCCTCGGATAACCATTAATCTGTTCTCTTTATCCATTAATTTGTTATCTTCCACATGTAAGTGAAATCATGCAGTATTTGTCTTTCTCTGTCTGCTTATTTCACTTAACATCATACCCTCAAGGTCCATCCATGTTGTTGCAAAATGGGACGACTTTGTCTTTTATTTATGGCTGAGTAGTATTCCATTGTATATATATATATATCACAATGGGCGGAGGATATTTTTCCAAAGAAGATATACAGATAGCCAACAGGCACATGAAATGATGTTCAACATCACCAATTGTTAGGGAAATGCAAATCAAAACTACAATGAGATATTACCTTATACCAGTCAGAATAACTATAATTACCAAGAAGAAAAATAACAAATTTTGGAGAGGATGTGGAGAAAAGGGAACTCTCATACACCGCTGGTGGGAATGCAAACTGGTGCAGCCACTGTGGAAAACAGTATGGACATTTCCCAAAAAATTAAAAATAGAAATGCCACACAGTCAAGCTATCCAACTACTGAGTATTTATCCAAAGAACTTGAAATCAATGACCCCAAAGAGATTTATGCACCCCTATGTTCATTGCAGCATTATTCACAATAGCCAAGACGTGGAAGCAACCCAAGTGCCTTTCTACAGATGAATGGATTTGTTAGCTTTTTAAAATGTATAATTTCTATTCATTCTATGTAAATAGTCATATCCATACCTAACTTTATAATTTTGTACTTTTTTCTTAAAAAGGACCCTCAAAATTATATAACTTTTAGGTCTTAGTGAACCTGGATCCAACCATGGACCCAGCCCTGTATCATATTAATAAAATTCAAGTTAAGCCTACATTAGTCAAATATGGCTTATGTGGTAGATTTAGCATCCCTCTCTGCCTGATCCCTTCACCCACCAACCTCAGCATCTGTATAATAGGTGATCACTGGTTCCTATGAGCTCACGTCCATCCAGTCCTAGAACAAAGATCTGAGCTTGTTAATCAATATACTGACACAAATCTCCAAAACTAGTTAGATCTGGAAGGAGTACATTTTCAGTGCCTTAAAGCTTGAATTATTCAAAGACAGTAGATCCCATGGTGATGGTGACAGCATTGGGCCTGCAGCCTCCAAAATCTGCCTCCTTAATAAGAACTTTCTGCTTATCTAGACAGCTTCTACCACCCTTGCGATGCCCAGAATGCTCCTCTGCTTCCCCAGGCCCTGACATCCAGAAGGTAGCAGCCTTATACTCCAGAAAATTAAGAAGCTGCCCCCTTCCTGTATGTCTTTCCTCCAAGCCCTTTTTCTTCGTCACACTGTCACCAACAAATTGTTCCTGGCTAACAACAAATTATCATTCAATCTGAGCCCACCATTCACACTCCCCAAACCCTTGATTAACACTCTTGGTTAACGAGTTTTAACTGAAGATGGGAATGACCCACCCCAATGTAGATGTGGCCTTCCCACCAGAGTGGCCTTCTCTTCTGACATTTCCCCAGAACATGCTGATTCCTTTCCCTTAGTTCAGAACAAGATCCAACACCAACCTGACAACCAGTTCAGGCAATCTCCTATCCTTATAATATACAAATTTAATGGGAAGTGAATGGGTGACCAGAGGGTGCAATTATTGTTCTATAGTAATATACATAAAATTCCCACATTTAGGGCTGGATTATCCAATAGTCAAACTATGCTGATGCTTAGAGTTCTAGAAAAGCAAGACCTCCTCACCAAAAAAATTTTTTTTAAATTTTTGACTAAAAATTCAACATATTTTTCAAAAGCATCAAAGTTGTTAATATGAGAGGAAGAACGTGTACAGTTTAAGAGCATAAACTCTGGCACCAAACTGCCTCATTTTGAATCTCAGCTCTTCTACAAACTCCATGGGTGACCTCATGCAATTCACTTAATCTCTCTGTGCCTCAGTTTATTTTTGTGGGTTTTGAACACATTTTTATACATGAACTGCTTAGAACAGTATCTGGCACATAGTAAGTGGTAAGTGCTTTCATCATTTAGAAAATTAGAACTTTGTGGGACTTCCTTATTTTATAGCTTAGTGTTCTTTTATTTTGAATTACATTTGACAAGGCCAATATCCTCCCTTTAGTGTCTAAGGCCTCAAAGTTCATAATTTGACCCCAGTCATACCTTGGGCCTTTATTCCCATTACTGTGGTCCAGCAGATGATAATAGGTGTTTCCACCAAAAAAAAAAAAAAAAGGTAATACATGATCATGAAGTTTGAGAAATGCTGAATTTCTTTACCTCAGGGCTTCTCAGAGCCTTTAACACATGAGCATTTTTCACTAGGCTGACAGACTAACAGATACCAAATTACAGGAAAATGATTCCAGGTTCCACTGTACAAAGAGGCCTCTCAGTACAGGCAACACAGTAGAACTCCCATGAAGAGAAGATAGCTTCTCAGGCCTTCAAATCCCCCCAAAAGCCCCAGCTGCTTAAGTTTCTGCTTAAATGGTTAAATATTCATTTAGGTTTTCCAGTCTTTTTTTATACATTGCTTTCTAGACCCTCCTAACTGTTCTATCTCAGGCCCTGTGTCTGCCTGTCCACCAGGTGCAAGCAACCAATAATGAGCCCATACATTCCTGAGTACACACTTGAGACCCGTGGCAGCAAGGGCAATTTCCCAGGTGCCACATGCTCATCTACATACAAATTCAAGAGGCAGACATAATGCAGAGCATTTCCCAAATTTCTCTGACCATAGAAACTTTTTCTTAGGAACACTGAAAATCATCTCCAGAAACGTCAGTTGCCCTTCAACAGTGACAGGATTTTTTTCAAAGTTTCTGAAAAATACTTGTCTTTTGACTCAGAGTTTCCTTTTCTTAAAGAACAAGATTTCTCGACTTTTGGAGACTATAATCTATCTTACATTAGCTTCCCAAATTTGAAATAGACAAATATTTTACAATATCTTATTTAATTCTGGCATGCAACGTGGTCTTTTGGAAAAATTCAAAAAGTGATTCTCAGGATATATCTAATCTGATGGAACAACCCAAATGAATAAAGTTCGTTCTAATTCCTAAGAAGCTGCATGGAATACTTGAGTTACAGCAGGACCACCACTAGTCCACCTGATTCCCAGGTAAAGCCCCATCTCTAATAGTGGTTGCAAGTAATTGTAATAACTTGCAGTTGTAATAACTGGACAGGCTATTTAACTTCTCTAAGCTTGAGTTTCCCCATCTGTAAAAGAGAATTATCATGAGGTTTAAATGAGACAATGAATATAGTTTCTGGAACAAAGAAGGCCATTTTAAATTGTCAATTTCGTTCCTGAATTATACCTGTTTAACTTTCTGCCTCTTTAAGTCTCCTTTAAATTTGTTTATGCCAGATCTCCTAAGACTCCCTGTTCTCCACAGGGGTAGCAAGAGCATGCCTCCTGCAGCTGTCTGCCTTTCCCAAAGAAAATTTTATTAGTTTTCATAATTTTCTACTTCAACTCTTTTCATTCTGACCCCACTTAGTCAATGAAAACTAGAATCGATTTCACAATTTGTATAGCTACTTTTTTGGCAATAACATATACGTTTCTGACAGAGAATTGCTAGTTCTAACTAAAGGTTCCAGCACTTTACAAAGTACATCCTCCTCTTATTTCAGCCAAGGATGAAGTTTTCCTAATCCTATTCCTTTGGACTGAGCTCAACCTCCTTAAAAATGAATTGTTTCTCGGATTAGGATCAAGAAGGAAGTGAAAACAGTCTCACAAAATGGTCATCTAATAGGGTAAAGGTTAGGATCACTATGTATGACGATTCTCTTCCAAGCTGCACAAAGGAGAGGGATCTGCCTCACCCAGATCATTGTATTTATCTGTCCCTAATACATTTCTGGTCTTTTGCCTCTCTGATTTATTAAATAAAATTTCCTTTTGAAATTTGGTCCTTTCTTGGCTTTTATGAATACCCATCAACTATTTAACTTTTCTTTTAAGCCATTAAATATTCTCTTCACACAGAAGAAAATAACAGTATCTTGTTCAGTGGAAGTTGTTCTTGTGGCACAGAATTCCCTGACATTGGTGAAGGCATGCCCTGAAAGTCCTTTGAGGAATCACACCTCTCCCACATTCAGCTCACGTAGTTTGAGAGAGATCAAGTCCACACCCGGCTCCAGGGGTAGGTTCAGAGTGGCCTCAATCAATGGCCACATCATATTTCCCGGTACCTGGTTCAGGGATGGGCATGTGACTCAATCCAAGCTGGTGAAAGACAGTGAGACTCACTGGGCCAGAGGCAGGCACTGCTTCCTACTGGATTGAACTTGAGGCACATCAGGTATTGTGGCCAGAGGTATATACTGAGTTAGAAACTCAGATGGAGAGGAAAAGAGCTAAGAGTGGAGAGCAACAGTGTCCTGAGACTGAAAACCAGGCCTGTGCCTGGATTCAGTCATATGAATCAATAAATCCCCTTTTCCTTTGCAGATCTGAGTTAAATTTTTGTCATTTGCAAATGAAAGATTCCCAACTGATACACATTATATTTGACTAAGTGGCAAAGTTTTTAACATCAGCTTTTGACAAAAACTCTGCCAGGTCAAGCAGAGCAAGAACATTCACCATTTTAAAGTCAAGGAAACTGACCCCCAGTGATATTATACAGCACGGCCAAGGTTACCTAATTAGTAAGTGACAGAGGTACAACTCAAACCCGGGTCTCTGAGTCCCTGCTCTGTCATAATTTTTAATTTTCTACAAACATGTTATAGAAACTTCCAACATGCTTGTCTCAACTTGCTAGTTCTTCACGCAAATGCTAGATTCTGTAAGACTCACCTGTTGGTAATTAAGAGAATTACAGGCATTGTTAGGCTCCATGGAGAACAATGAGGAAATGATTACTGTCTTCTATACTATAAGCTTAGGCTTGAAAATACTACAGAGTTATTAAGTGGCAGCACATAGTGTACCATACATCAATTCTAGCATTAAAGCTCAAAATGCTATCTCCCTTGGCTTTGGAGTGAGCAGCAGACTTTCCAGGTATAAACACGAGCCTATAAAATCAGGAATTCAGAGAGCCTCAGTCCCCTCTCTAAAGAGACTGTGATATACTAGATCTCTAAACAAGGGGGAATTATTTATTCCTAAATATCTCAGCCTTTGAGTTTCCATTGTTTTTCATGCTGTCTTGGCCAAAAGCTTATGTATTATTTTTCTGCATATGTTTCTATACCTTTTAGCTAAAAGATAAGCGGGTACCAGGGTAAAGAGTGCCTTCTTTGAATGATATCACATAAAATCGAACCAATCTCCAATCTTCTGAACCCCAAAAAGATAGAAACAATTCCAAGATAATATAATCTTAGTGCCTGACCTGGAATTTTGTTTATAAAACAAAAACAAATCATAAACAACAAACAAAAGAGCAAACTTCCTCAAGACCAGGTTAAAAACAAAACCCAGTTCTCTTTTTCTATCATTCCACTTAACTTCCCAACACATCATAGTTAATTAAAATTGTATTTATTCCTACCGAAAGACACATGAATTTTCCTAAGCTTTAGTGTAAATGGACAAATATTCAAATAATCATATTCAGTATAGGCATCTGTATCTCAAAGCTTCATCTGTAAAGTTATTTTTGTTAAGGAATCCATGTTATGTAAGAAGAATGTTGAATCATTTCCTAAAAGCCAAGATTTTAAAAATTTTATTATAATAAATCATGCTAAACTGAAATGTTTTCTTTGTGGATATAAAAACAAAATAACAGCAACAGAATGAAGATATTAGGAAAATCTTTAGTCTTCAATTCTCATTTATTTTTTTCAGAATGATGCACAATCCTAAATATGCATGCCTATTCCAGTTTTTTATCCTCTGTGACAATCACACAATGAAAAATAAGATTATTTTAGTAACAATTTGGAAAAAAGTTTTATTCAGATACTTATTACAGCTGTGTTTCTCATGTCTTAGCTAAAATACTTCTCTTAAAAACTACACTGTGATTTGCTGTTTTAATTGATGCATATTTTTATCTCTCTGTACAGTTGTTTTCTGTCAACACTTTACCACATAGAGAAAACAGAGACCAAAACAGCGAGGAGGAATTTAAACAGAAATCAGTAGGGGAGCTGTTTATTTTTCAAAAGAGCATATTTTATATTGAAGGAATAACAAACTGAATATCTAAGGAATAATAAAAAATTACTTAATAACACTGAATGTAAAGAAATGTTCCAGTATTGGAAAAATGTATTATCATTTCCAGCATTCAATAATGACTGCTAAATTGATAAACTGTGTCATTTTGAGAGATGGCAATTTATAGCAAATAATTTTTAATAAAGAATTCATCCAAGAGTAAAATGTTCAATTGAGACTCTAATCTTAGGGTTTAACTGATTAAAAAAAGATCCCAAAATAATGGAAATTTTTAATCCTACATTTTGGTATATTATAGTGTATATTATATACTGATATCCTAAATACAAATTTATTCTGGTAACAAGCCAAGCATCATAAATTGCCTCTGTAAGAAGTTTTAAGCATTTCAAAAAGCACTTGTAAATCTATAATTCTGTATTAAAAACTCTTAATAGGATGACCCAGGAGACTAGGGTTTAAATTCCAGATCTGCTTCCAAATAGATGCTTATTTGATGAATGGAGAAAGCAGACTTTGAAGTCAGAAGCAAATTCAAATTCCAGTTCCACAATGACTAGCCATGTGACCCTGAGCAAATTACTCAGCCTCTCTGATTCTTGATTCTAGCACATGTAAAATGGAAAAATAACCTACACAGGTTGTAAGGATTAAATTACACATACACACACACAGACACTTGTTGTGTGACTGTGAGTAAAGGGAATAGTATAGTGTTCGATAAATGTTAACTGGCATCCTTTCTCTTCTTATCTGTAATGCTGATGCCTCCTTCTGAATCTTTAAAATAATAAATCTATCTCAAAAGTCCCTTTTAGTTCTCTAAGTATGAACCTGGAGAACACATTAATATCCCTTCTCTCAAGCAGTGAGTGGTACCCATGTACCATTTCACAGTATTTTAAAATATAAATATAAGTATAAATGCTTTTTAAAATATCTTTCGCCATAACTTTTTTTTATTGAGGTACAGTTGACATATAACATTATATCAGTTTAGGTGTACAACATAATGATTTGATATTTGTATACACTGCAAAATGATCAACACAATAAGTCTAGTTACCATCTATCACCATACAAAGTTACAAAAAAATTTTTTTTCTTGTGATGAGAACTTTGAAGATTTACTTCCTTGAGGATGTGGAGAAAAGGGAACCCTCATAAACTGCTGGAAGGAATGCAAACTGGTGCAGCCACTATGGCAAACAGTATGGAGATTTCTCAAAAAATTAAAAATAGAAATACCATATGATCCAGCTATCCCACTACTGGGTATTCATACAAAAAACTTGAAATCAACAATTCAAAGTGATCTATGCACCCCTATGTTCACTGCAGCATTATTCACAATAGCCAAGATGTGGAAGCAACCCAAATGCTCATCAACTGATGAATGGATAAAGATGTGCTATATATATACACAACGGAATACTACTCAGTCATAAAAAAAAGACAAAATCGTCCCACTTGCAACAACATGGATGGACCTTGAGGATGTGACGTTTAAGTCAAATAAGCAGTGTAGGCAGACTCTGAACTCACCTCCTCCCATAGATGCAACAAATTTACAACTACTCTTGGAACAATTACCCCTGAGAGAGAACTGAAAACTGAATAAAAAGAACCCCCACAACAGGGGACAGTCCTAACTGAGGTGGTAGAGGCAGAAATTCCTTTCTGGAGAGAAAAAGGGCTACCTTCTCAAGCTGCAGCACTTCATGGCTGGCCAGGAGCAATCCTAAGGTACATAGCCTTTGCTGGAGGAGTGGGGGACCTGAGCAAGGGAGCGTTATTACTATAAGCATCTTCTGGACCCAGCACAACTGAGACAAGTGTCATAATATCTGCCTTTGCTGGCTACTAACAACAATGGGGAATACCCCCAGAAAAGCTGGACATAAGGGGAAAAAAAGCTGATTCTTAAAGGGCCCACACACAAATTCACCTATATAGGAAACCAACCTAAAATCACCAGAAAGAAAGATGCACAGTCCTTTGGTAGAAAGAGATTCACCTGATAGGCTCTGGGTGCATCTCGGTGAGAGGTAAGACCTCTCCAGGGACTGAGACATTGGCAGTGGCCATTATTGTGACCTAGTACAGGTGTGCTGACACAGATGCTGGCAGACACAATTGGATTTCTTCCCCTGGCCTGTAAGCCCAGGGTCTGCCCCACCCACTAGAGCGCCAATTTAATTCAGCTCAGCCAGGGCAGGCAGCCTGCCCTAGGGACTGGCCTCACCCAACAGCAAGCCCTTGGGCAGCTTCTGGGCCTGCGTAGCCTGGGTGCCTGGATCCTCTGCAGCCGGGTGAGTGGGTCCACCTCTGTGGGGCAAGGCATGCGTGAGGAGCGGTTGAAGTGTGTTGGGCATTGGTGGAGTGTGTGGGGCCTCTGCAGTGGGGCAACTGGGTCCGCTTCAGGGAGTTGGGGTGTACATGTAGGGCAGGACAGTCTTGATGGTATGTGTGGTCCTGTGGGTGGTGGGGCTTGTCAGGTGCAGAAGACTTGTGATTCTCAAACAGCCACATAGGGGATCAGCCGCACCATCCACAGCCTGAAACAACTGGGTGCTCCTGTGCCTGGGACCGGCCCCACTCAGCTGCAATCCTGAGAGAGCTGACAAGAGCCTTGCAGGCTGGAGGCCTACAGCAATTGTAAGCCCCTGAGCCTAGCAACCAGCCACACTGGGGGCCTACTCCCTTAACAAAAAAACTGCAACAGAAATATGCTATTAGACCTTGCAGCCAACTGTGTTGGGGCTCCCCAGGCCCAATAAAGTAACTGAAGGATCCATAGCAGTCACACGCAGCTGAGCATTACAACTAGCTGGGCAGGGGCTACCCTCCCTGGGCACCTGCAGCAAGAGCAACCCTGCCACAACAGAAGGACACATACAGCCCACACAGGGGACACTCCTGGAACATTTGGAACTGGTGACGAGAGGGAAACACACTCCTGGGCCTCATAAGGCATCTCTTACATAAGGTCACCTCTCCAAGATCTGGAGGCGTAGCTGACCCACCTAATACATAGATATAAACACAGAGAAAGAGGCAAAATCAGAAGGCAAAGGAATACATTCCAAGTAAGGGAGCTGGACAAAACCTCAGGAAAAGAACTAAATGAAACAGAAGTAAACAATCTACCTGACAAAGAGTTCAAACAAAAAGTCATAAGGATGCTCACTGATCTTGGTGAGAATAATGGATGAACACAGTGAGAACATCAACAAAGAGTTGGAAAATACAAAAAAGAACCAATCAGAAATGCAGAATACAATACCAGAAATGAAAAATTCACTAGAGGAACTCAATAGCAGAGTAGATGATACAGATGCCTGGAGACAAATGAAAATGAAAATATGACATGCCAGAATTTATGGGATACAGCAAAAGTGGTTCTAAGAGGGAAGTTTATAGCAATACAGGCCTACCTCAACAAATAAGAAAAATCTCAAGTAAACTATCTAACAGTACAACTAAAGGAACTGGAAAAAGAAGAACAAACAAAGCCCCAAATCTGCAGAAGGAAGGAAATAATAAAAATCAGAGAAGAAATAAACAAAATAGAGACTAAAAACACAAGAGAAAAACATCAATGAAATCAAGAGCTGGTTCTTTGAAAAGATAAACAAAATTGACAAACCTTTAGCTAGACTCACCAAGAAAAAAAGAGAGAAGGCTCAAATAAATAAAATCAGAAATGAAAGAGGAGAAATCACAACAGACACCTCAGAAATACAAAAGATTATAAAAGAATACTACAAAAAGCCATACGCCAACAAACTGGATAATCTAGAAGAAAGGGATAAATTCTTAGAATCATAAACCTTCCAAAACTGAATCAAGAAGAAATAGAAAATTCGAATAGACCAATCACCAGTAAGGAGATCGAAACAGTAATCAAAAAACTCCCCCAAAATAAAAATCCAGAACTACATGGCTTCACTGGTGAATTCTACCAAACATTCAAAGAAGACTTAATATCTATCCTTCTCAAAATCTTCCAAAAAATTGAAGAGGAAGGGAAGCTTCCTAACACATTCTACAAAGCCAACATCACCCTGATACCAAAACCAGACAGAGACAACACAAAAGAAGAAAATTATAGGCCAATATCACTGATGAATATCAGTGCAAAAATCCTCAACAAAATACTACCAAATTGAATACAACAATACATTAAAAAGATCACACACCAAGATCAAGTGGGATTTACTGCAGGGATGCAGGAATGGTTCAACACCCACAAATCAATCAACGTGACACACCACATTAACAAAATGAAGAATAAAAATCACATGATCATCTCAATAGATGCAGAGAAAGCATTTGACAAAATACAGCATCCATTTATGATAAAAATTCTGAATAAAATGGGTATAGAATGAAAGTATCTCAACATAATGAGGGCCATATATGACAAACACACAGCTAATATCATTCTCAATGGAGAAAAACTGAAAGCTATCCCTCTAAGAACAGGAACCAGACAAGGATTCCCACTTTCACCACTCTTATTTCACATAGTATTGGAAGTCCTAGCCAAAGCGATCAGTCAAGAAAAAGAAATAAAAGGGATCCAAACTGGAAAGGAAGAAGTGAAACTGTCACTATTTGCAGATGACAGGATTTTATATATAGAAAACCCTAAAGAATCCACCAAAAAACTTCTAGAAATAATAAATGAATATGGTAAAGTTGCAGGATACAAAATCAACAAACAAAAATCAGTTGCGTTTCTATACACTAATAACAAAGTAGCAGAAAGAGAAATTAAGAATGCAATCCCATTTACAATTGCAACAAAAAGAATAAAATACCTAGGAATAAATTTAACCAAAGAGGTGAAAGATCTGTACACTGAAAACTATACAACATTGTTGAAAGAAATTGAAGAAGACACAAAGAAATGGAAAGATATTCTGTGCTCTTGAACTGGAAGAATTAACATAGTTAAAATGTCTATACTTCCTAAAGCAATCTACAGATTCAATGCAATCCCTATCAGAGTTACAACAACATTTTTCACAGAAATAGAACAAAGAATCCTAAAATTTATATGGAACAACAAAAGACCCCAAATAGCCAAAGGAATCTTGAGAAAAAAGAACAAAGCTGGAGATATCACACTCCCTGATTTTAATATATACTACAAAGCTACAGTAACCAAAACAGCATTGTACTGGCACAAAAACAGACACCCAGATTAATGGAACAGTATCGAACGCCCAGAAATAAACCCATACATCTCTAGACAGCTAATTTTCGACAAAGGAGCCAAAAACATACAATGGAGAAAGGAAACTCTCTTCAATAAATGGTGTTGGGAAAACTGGACAGTCACTTGCAAAAGAATGAAAATAGACCATTATCTTACACCATACACAAAAATTAACTCAAAATGGATTAAAGACTTGAATGTAAGACCTGAAACCATGAAACTTCTAGAAGAAAACATAGGAAGTACGCTCTTCAACATTGGTCTTAGCAGCATATTTTCAAGTCAGACCAAGCATGGGAATCAATAGAAAAAAAATAAACAAATGGGACTACATCAAACTAAAAAGTTTCTGCGCAGCAAAGGAAACCATCAACAAAACGAAAAGACAATCTAACAATTGTATTTGCAAACCATATATCTGATAAAGGGTTACTCTCCAAAATATATAAAGAACTCATACACCTCAACAACATAAAAAACTAACAACCCAATTAAAAAATGGACAAAAGACCTGAACAGACATTTCTCCAAAGAAGATATACAGATGGCCAACAGGCACATGAAAAGATGTGCAACATCCTTAACTATCAGGGATATGAAAATGAAAACTACAATGAGATATCCTCACCCCTGTCAGAATGGCTATAATTAACAAGACAGGAAACAAGTGTTGGAGAGGATGTGGAGAGATGGGAACTCTCATACACTGCTGGTGAGAGTGCAAACTGGCACAGGCACTATGGAAAACAGTATGGAGATCCCTCAAAAAATTAAGCATAGAACTACAGTACGATCCAGCTATTCCACTGCTGGGTATTTATCCAAAGAACATGAAAACACTAATGCATAAAGACACATGCACCCCTATGTTCACTGCAGCATTATTCATAATAGCCAAGACTTGGAAGCAACCTAAGTGCCCATCAAGGGACAAATGGATAAAGAAGATGTGGTATATATACACAACGGAATACTACTCAGCTATAAGAAACAATGAAATCCGTTCATTTGTGACAACATGGATGGATATTGAGAGTATTATGCAAAGCGAAATAAGTCAGAGGGAGAGTCAAATACTGTATGATCTCACTCATAAGTAGAAGATAAAAACAACAAATAATCCCACAGAGACAGAGACTGGATCGGTGGTTACCAGAGGGGAAGGGGGTAGGGACGAGGGCAAAAGGGTGAATTAGGCACATGTATATGGTGATGGATTGTAATTAGTCTTTGTGTGGTGAACATGATGTAGTCCACACAGAAATCAAAACATAATGATGTATACCTGAAATCTATATAATGTTATAAACCAACGTTACCATAATAAAAATATATAAATAAGAAAAATAAAATAGGGAGATTATCCTAGACTATCTGGGTGGACTCAATGTAATCATAGGAGCCCTTAAAAGCAGCAGAGGAAGGCAGAAGAGTTGGTCGGAGAGAGATGGTGGAAGAGGATGGCAGAGAAAATATAAGACAGAAGGGGAGGTCAGAAAGATTCAAAGCCTAAGAGGGACTTCACTGGCCACTGCTGTTTTGAAGATGCAAGAAGAGGGCCATGAGCCAAGGAATGTGGGCAGCCTTTAGAGAACAATCCATGGCCGACGGCCAGCAAGGAATTGGGGACCTCAGTCCTATAATCTCAAAGAACTGAATTTTGCCAACAACCTAAAGATGCTTGGAAGCAGATTCTTCCCCAGAGCCTCCAGGAAGGAGCACAGCCCAGACGACACCTTGATTGAGGACTGTGAGACTCCAAGCAGGGAATCCAGCTGAGCTGGACTTCTGAGTCATGGAAACTGTGAGATAAGCAATTTGTGTTGTTTAAAGCTGCTATATTTAGGGTAATTTGTTAGGGCAGCAATACAAAACTAATATGTGTAAGTTCAAGTGAGGTTTTTAACATCAAACAAGTTGCTGCAAATTTACAAAATCTTTCTGTTTTCAGAGCCTTGGGCGTTTCAGAATTGCACAGAAGGGATGCAGAACTATTCATTTCTATTTAAATGTTTAGAGAGTTTACCAAGGTAATAAATACTAATAAGGCTTTCGAACTTTCACTAAAACCTTATACATGCTTTGAAAAAATTTTTAAACTCTAATAGTAATCTCAGTGCCTAACTCCCTTTTAGTCCTAAAGTTTTCAAAGTCAGCCAGTCCCTTCAAGACAGCTGACCTCATAGCAACTCTTTAAAGGAAAATGCCTGTGTTAGCCAATAATAGCTGAACACTTACTGAGCACCACTATATGCCAGGCACTGTTCTGGGTTGTTTCATATACATTAACCCATTTAATCTGCCAACCACCCTATGAAAAAAGTACTGTTACCATCCCCATTTTACAGGTGGAGAAATCCAGGCACTGAGCAGTTAACTGACTTGCCCAAGGTCATACAGCTAGCAACTGGAACACTAAACTCAGGTAGTCTAGCTATAAAGTCTATGCTGCTAACCACGTGGCTACATTGCCTCCCTGTTGGTACAGGTATCATTAATCACTTACAGCTGGTACAACAAATATACAGTTCCTGATATCCCAGAATGTATAGGCTAAATCTTTTTCTATATAAACATTTGCACTGATCCCTCAAGTCCCAAAAATATTTCCTCCAGGAAGCACTGTACATTAGCCAGCCAACCAGTACATTCACTACCCAGGGTTTCCTTTTGTGCTGCCTTTTCTCTCCTATTATATTGTGAACTTCTGGGAAGTCATGCCTACTATTGGATCTAAATTCCCAAATAGGCTGGTGTCACGGCCATGGCCCTATTATTAGAAAATAAACTCATGGTGACTGACTGAATGGCTGATTCACAATTTTCCAGCTCAAGAATACAACACCTCAGGTCAGAGCAAGGTACACAGGGCCCAGTAGGAAGTCTTCTTCGACCTAATGTGTAATAGCTAAGCATATTAAAACAACAACAAAAAAAACTGGTCATAGTTTTCAACAAAATTTATCCAGAAGACATTATTATAATATGTGTGAGAATAGTTTTTAATTACAGAATCTTAAACAAAAAATGTTCCTCTAGGAATATATTTAAGGGGATGGGTGGCAAATAGGTACTGGGTTGGGGTCTGGACTATATCAATATCATGAGGACAAGCTGATGGCAGGAGGTGAATGCCAGAGGAAAAAAACACAAAATCAGTGGTTCTCAAATCTGCACGTACACCAAAATCATCCACAGGGCTTGTTAAAACACAGCTTCCTGGGTCCCACCTCATCAGAAGTCTTGATTCAGTAGGTCTAGGTAAGGATCTTGAATGCTAATTTCTAACAAGATCCCAGATGATGTGGATACTGTTGGTCCAGGGACCACACTAGGAAACCACTGCACTAGTTAGTCTAGGGTGGGGCCCAGGTATTCGTAGTTTTTAAAACTCCCTAGGTAATTGTAATATGCAACCAGAGTTGAGATCACCGAGCTAGGAAAACTGTTAATGAGGAAGACATTAACACAGAAACTGACTTTGCACGGCTGGGATAACCTATCACAAAAGGTAAGATGTCCTTGGGAGGGTGGGTTTGCAGGCTAGTTTATGGCCTCTGAGAAGAGCCCTTCTGGACATCAAAAGGAGAGCCCTTTTGGACACTGCCCAGTAGCAATCAACACTGTACATGAGAGAAAACCCTAAGCCTCTCCATCCAGGCACTGCAATTCCCAAGATCATTTTTGCAGAGGGAGGAATAAATCCACATCTGTTATTTTTCTAAAATCCTCTGGTACTCATATCCATAGCCACGTGTTACTAGTTAACTAAAAGGCCTTTAAAAAACCCACCAGAGGGTTTTTTCAGAGGCCAGAGGGCTGTTTCAAAGCCATTTCACCACTTTGCCTTTGAAGAATATCTTCTCACATAATAAATTTTAATTAGGACATTTGTGTGATTATGCACTTTAAATGCAAGGTACATACCAAAGTGAGAATTGGGATTTTCTGTGACTTCTATTAAGCTTTGTTGTCTGTTACAATCTGAACCACAAGCTTTAGAAGAGGAATCAGGGTGGGACCAGATTCAGAAAAAAAATTTTTTAAAGAAGAGATATGAATTAGATCCACACCAAAATTAGATCCAGAGAGGCAGAAAGTAATGGGAGAAAAGGATTATTCAAGTGACAACAGGATAGCTGATCTCCACAAAGTTTGGCTGAAGAATGACAATCAACCATTTTCACTGTGGAATTGACTTCAACTAACACAAAACTACTCAAATAATTTTTGTAAAAAGAGGAGGGGTTTTTTTAGTATGTTATTTATATCAGAAAATTTAGAAGCTTTCATTATTAAGATGGTTTGATTTTGTTCTTTCTCTAAATGATTACTGCTTGAGGGTTCAGAATCTCTCAGTGAAGTCTGGTATAAATCTGGGTTCATGGGCTCAAATCACCCTTTGAGTAGGGCTAGTTCTGTGCATATCATGCTTTTTGTGCACTGAAATTTAAGACACATCACTGTGCTAAAAATCCTTCCCTGTCTTCCTAGCTTGTCTGAAATACCACCTTTTAGAATCAATCCTTGGAGTTACCCCAAAGAGGCAGGAATACCTCTAAAAAGGTCACGTACGTGCACTAAGTGGGGGACTGGAACCAGCTAACACCTCATCATAGAATAATTAATCAGACAACAGGGGATTAACAGGAACAAGGTAGCTGGGTGACCAGCCAGCAAAGGGTACATACCAGCAAGGGCTGGAAAGGCCTGAGGCACACTGACTTTCCTACAGAAAGAAGCTATTGGCTCAGGTGGGGTCCAGTCAGGCAGCCAGAGGGCTGCATTTCACAGCCATTCGTGGGCAACCTGACATCTGATACTCCTAATCTGATTATTCAGCCACTTACAGCTGAAAAATTACGAAAATGAAAAACTTTTAAAGCAATTTATTACAGGGTTTCAGTGGATTTGAACAAGAAGATATACATGGAATTATAAAAGCCAATGAATAAAATTCAATAAGAATTCTCAGGTTTTACTGTCATATAACTCATTATCTTTTGATAAAGGGAGCCCCTCTTGGATCAAGTATAAAGGGTGTGCATTTAGAAGATCAGAGGGTTCTCATTTCAGCAAGTCTGGGGAACAAACTCAACAGTGGTATTGCAGTAGTACTCCAACCTATTCTTTGAAGGTCACCTTTACCCAAAGTTCTCTTTGGCAGACACTGTTGGCTGTCTCTCTAATATCTACTCCATATGCCACCAACAGAACCCTGGATGGGTCAGAGATCCTCCCTTCTCCCATGTAATGGGGGAGGGGAGATAAACTCACTCCAGCTCTAGGGTGATTCTGATTAATATCAACTAATCACAGATACATCTTTTCCTTTGCCAAGGACTGGTTTAGCAGGAGGTTTGACCCAATTCTGGCCAACAAGACTTTGGAAGTTTCAGTAAAAAGGTTTCCTGGTTCCCTACAGTGAGACAGAGGAGGAGGTGGTCTTTTTGTCTCTTTGGAACCTGAGAATGGCAAAACAGCAGAGCTGGAGTCACACCTGGGGATGCCCAGCCTCTGGATTAACAGATATGCAAGATAAGAAATCTCCCATTAGGTAAGATTCTTTGAGTCAGACTTTTCATCACTTTTAGCCCAGAGCAACCGAAGTAATTCATTATCAAAATGTGCCATAGGAAAACAACCGCATAATACAAACAAGTAAAATCACCACCTACGGTAGACCTAAAAGGTAATACTACCTATGGGATTCAGGAATTGTTTTGAGAATAAAAGAAAGCTTATTAAGTTGCTCAAAACATACCAGGTTTTTGTTTTCAAGATTAATCAAATTTCCATACTAATATCAAAGTTATCTTTCTGAAAACAGTACTACTGAGTTTAAGACTCAATCACTTTGACGGTCCTCCATTACCGATGAGAACAAGCTCACATTCGTCAATTTGGCAATCAAGAATCCCCTTGGGCCGGACCGCCAGTTCCCACCCTAACAAAGCAGCTTGGTCTCCCAGCTTTCCCCGGCTCCCTGACCTTATGCAACTCTGCCCAGAGGCACTCCCACAGCACCATATCATTGTCCTGTCTCCTTTCTCTGCTTTAGATAATCCCTGCCCAGCAAAATCTTACACAGCTTAAAACTCAGAAAAAAAATCAATTTTCTGTGAAGTTTTATCAGAAGTCCTTGATCTGGCAAGATCGTTCCTTCTCTCCCTGCACTGATACCACTAGAATCAGCTTTGCTCATCTTGCCCTATTGATCACTGGAGAGCTATCTGTTTCCTCCACATGGTCACGAGTCCCTGGAACACTGAGATCATTTCCCTGATCTGAGCTCAATCTGATTAGGGTTTACAGATCTCCAATCAAATCTCTTTTGGCTGGAAGAGAAAAAGACATTAAGAATTTCACTAGTGGGTAGTGAAATAAATGTAGTTCTTTTTTAATTGATTGTTTCAACGCTGGGGATATTAAGAACTTATTCCCTTAGAACTGTAATGTGTCTTTAGAATCCTGATTATCACCTCACCCCCTGCTATGGTTAACTACCATGACATTCTGAAAGAAGCTATATCTGAGACCCTGTATTTTACCTACATTTCATTTTCAAAGGACAAGTAATTTGAATGCTTTTGTCATTGATTTGTGTATTGGTCCAATATTTGATTTAAAATAAGAATAAGTGATAGCTGTCAGTCTTTGGCTTTTTTATGTAAAAACATGATGATATACAATCGAAATAGCAAAATGAAAACAAGGATCAGTCTATAAACTAGTCACCATAAAAAAACAGAAATCAGTTCTAAAGTAAAAAAACTGAACCTGGTTGTTCCAGGAGGCAAGAAAGTTTTCTTGTTGTCCCAGAAAGCAAAGAAGCACTTATAGATTAATGGGGTCATGTCAAAAGGACATAGGAACCAAAATGAAAGGGTTCCCACTAGCCAACTTTGGGACAATTTGAGTATCATAAAGAATAATGACTGTAATTGAATGTAAACATTGAATAAATAAAAATCCACAAGTCCATCCTGTATTTTCAATTTTTTTTAAAAGTGGGAGAGGGAGAGATGTACCTTTGTGTTTAGGGACACATATGTAGGTAATAAAACTACAAAGAAAATCACTGAAATGATTATCACAAAAGTCAGGGTGGTTGTTGCCAGTGGTAGCGAGGGAGAAAGTATACTGCAGGCTTGGGGGATGCTGGTAATGTTCTATACCCGGGTAGTGGTTATACTGGTATTCTCTTTATAATATTTTCTAATTGTTCATATATGTTACTTGGACTATTGTGTATGTATGCTCTATTTCAATATTTTAAAAGCATTTAAATAAATAAGAGGGTTTTTTTTTTTTGTGGGGAAGACCAGCCCTGAGCTAACATCCGTCGCCAATCCTCCTCTTTTTGCTGAGGAAGACTGGCCCTGGGCTAACATCCGTGCCCATCTTCCTCCACTTTATATGGGACGCCGCCACGGCGTGGCTGACAGGCAGTTCGTCGGCGGGCGCCCGGGATCCGAACCCGCGAACTCGGGCCGCCAAGCGCGAACTAAACCGCTGCGCCACCGGGCGGCCCCTAAGTAAGTAAGAGTTTTAATCAGTCATAATGTAAAAATGTAGACCTAGCAAACAAGGGTTGGTGTTTGCAGAAAAATTATCAATTAATACCTCCAATAAAAATTATGAATAAATATCTTCAATAAAATTCCATCACTCCCTCAGTATCATTGTTCATCCCTGCATTATGCCTTTTCACACACTGTCCATCATCATTTGCTTCTCTACCCAGACAGGACAGGCTGTGCCGTTCTTTTTTTTTTATTTTATTTTTGTGTGTGTGAGGAAGACCAGCCCTGAGCTAACATCCATTGCTAATCCTCTCTTTTTGCTGAGGAAGACTGGCCCTGGGCTAATATCTGTGCCCATCTTCCTCCACTTTATATGGGACGCCGCCACGGCATGGCTGACAGGCAGTGCGTCGGCGGGCGCCTGGGATCCGAACTTGCGAACCCAGGGCTGCCAAGCGCGGACTAAACCGCTGCGCCACCGGGCGGCCCGGCTGTGCCGTTCTTGAGGGTCCTTGTCTTTTCATATCTTTTCATATCATATACCAGCATGTGGTGAGTACTCTATAAACGTTCGATGGATGGATATATGAGTGAATGACTAAATAAATGAACAAATCAGCAAGCAGTATAAAATAAATTCTCTTCTGATACTTTCAAGCTTGAAGTTACACACAAGTAACCATCAGCATTAATGCACTGAATTGGAATACAGAGTTCATTTTTTAAAATCATCTATTATCTCTTACAACAATGTTAATAATAGTAGCAAAGAAAAATAAATGTAATTCCTCTTCTAATAAACAGGGTGTAGCATGTAAAGGGGAATAATACCATATTTGAATACAAATAGTCTAATTTTTTGTTTCTGTTTCTGAAGAGATTTCAGGATCTTAAGAGTGCTCCAGGCCAAACATTATGAATAAAAATTATTATTATATAATGTGATAAATATAGACTGTATAAAAGATTGTGCCCAGTCCATACTGGTCCTCTGGATATACAATAGATGTTACTTTAATTAAATTTAAATTCTTTATATCAACTTTCCTCTGTTTTCTTTCCTTTTTAAAAAAAAATAATCATCTGGCAAAAACAAGTCAGGATTAAAAATTGGTTATTTAAACCTTCCATCTGTTTCTATTTAATATACATGGAAACTTGTCCTAACTGTTATTTTTTATCCAAGGGATGTTTTGATTAAAGAGCCCATTCATAAATGAAAACCTGATGGTATGTCATAAGTTCACTGAAATATCCTATATCTTATACTTCACCTTATAGAATCAAATTTAAAATTTCATGTGGAAACACATCTGATTAAGCTATAAAGCTTGACTGTTTTTAACTTTTGACTCTGGAAATAAAGCATAAGCAAACAGCAGGATTAATCATTCACTTGCTAATTCCTCTTCCCTGGAGACATTGGCAGAGAGAATACAAGAAACCAATTTTTTTCAGGAAAATCTTCATTTTTGTTTCTGCAACTATAGTTTATCTTTTAAAAGAATACACTGGGGAAGCTAAATTCTCTAGACTAGGACTAAAGGGAAGTTGTAACAAAGCTATTTTATCATGTCTACTGGAGAGAGAAATGTGTGATGGTGAATTGAAGAGGCCCATCTGCTGCTTCTACCTGCTGAAAAGGACACTTGACCCTCTGAGAAGCAGGGAAAGAGAAAAGATCAAGGCAACATAAAAAATACCCTCAAGAGAGATTGTATATATTCTAGGCCTCTATTGGCCTCACCTCTCCAACATGTCTGAATTGGATAAAATTGAAGTTAAGGTGAGCTAATTATTGCAGGAGGTCATCACAAGGTTTTCTTAAAACAAAGTATGTAAGTATGAATTGCATTAAAATATTCAATTAATATGCAAATATCTTGCCATAAAACATTAACCTAATATGTATCCTAGTGTAAGACAAGTTTCTAATTTTTTATCCCTAAGAGCCAGGGATGTGGTCCAGCAAATGGGAGTGCACTAATCGAGTGGGTCCTACAGAGGGTTGTTCCAGCACAGTCCTCACAGAGGAGCATCACAGTGTGTTTCTCTCTAAATCTCACAGCTTTATAACAGCCACCCAGCTATAATTCCTCCCACATACCGTTCATACAGCTGTGACTAGCCACCATGCTGCAACAATATTCATGACCCCTTTCTAACATCAAACCATGATGCCATCCCTTGTTGCATGTGGATTTTATCCTATGCTTCTGGGACCATTTCCTTGAAAGAAATTCAAGCTGATCTTTACCCTCTACTAGTTTCCAGGAAGATCCCTGAGTCTCTGTAAAACTTTCATTTTAATAACTGAGCTGTTAATCTTTGTTTCTTCATAGTATATCTAGCACTATCACTTTTACACCATTATGGGTCAAAACAGTTCAAGTTTAGACAAAATACAAGAGTCACCTGAGAATATCATGGCCACACTCCCTGCCTGAGAATGGTTGCAGTTAACATTCCTGGGACAAGAGCATGCAGTACAATCTGCCACATCAGATCTCATTGACTGAGAACGTAACGCCAACAGGTGAAGAGTGAGAAAATATACATATATTCAGAGTGTGCAATAACAGATCAATACATATTTTTTGTATGTGTGAGAAAAATATTTCAGAGACAAAGAGCAACAACCCAGCTCTATGTAGATGGTATCACCGGGATAAGCATGTACCTCATACCTCACTCTAAGACACAGTCTTCACTATATAACAAATAGTGCTTTTACAGAACAAGTGTCCAATTACTCAAATTGAGTCACTTACCCTGCAAAGATTTTGTTCATCCAATATTTTAACAGCCATATCATAAACTTAAATTATATTAAATATGTCTAGGGAACCCAAATTTGCTGTATCTGGCCAAGTTCCCTGTGGTTGGCCCACACCGCTATCACTGCTAGATAATTTAGCAGAGTTCAATAATTTGGCACCTGGGAGAAAAATAGCACTGAGCTCTGATAATTCAACCTTCAACATATCTCCCAATCACTGTAAAAACTCAAAAGAGTTTCTATGCAATTATGCAAAAACATTTATCACAAGTTTCATTGTTGCACATTAAAAGTATCTATCGGATCTAGTAAATTACATTTTCAACTCATCTAAATAAATCTGTAATACAAAAATATACAGTAATCATTTTAACTATAAAAATAGTATTTATATGATATTTTCCTTGAAAAACTAAAGACCATAAGTAGTCTTGGTTATACTGAATAATTCTGTAATTATTTAATTTACAATGTAAATAATATGCCCATAAGTGTGCTGAAATTTTCAGATTCCCCTACTAAAAGAACAGGTAATGCTACAAACATCTCAAGGTCATATTAAACAATCAGATGAAAGACCATGTGTCTACACTAAGGCTGTACTTTAAAAAACAAACCAGAAAGTGGAAAGCTTACATAGACTGGTGATCTGAAGGAGTATAGGGACCTGACTCCACTCTGCTCAGCTCTGATCTATCCTTATAAAAGGGCTGATTTAAGCCTTGCCCATCTTCCTCTTCACCCATAAGTTTGGCCTTCTGAATGCTACAAAAGGCTCCAGACCCTAGGATCCTGTTGCTCTAGGATTCCTTCCAGATGCCCCTTCCAAAACAATTTTCCAGGTCTTAGATTTAGGATTGGTCTATGCCTTGGATCACTCTCTGGCTCTCTGCCAGACATATCCAACGGACCTTCCAGTGCCTTCCAACCCAGTTCCCTTTTGCTCTAGGCTTTGCAGCCAAGGGCTATCCCACTAACAACCAAGGCCTCCCTGGGCTGAGTCCAGGAGACTTTCTGCCTGTGAGAGGAAGTTATAATGTCCAGTTTTAGGATTCCCAGTTTAAAGATACCACTTTTCCACTCAGAACAAATAAGAGGAAATGAAATATGCTTCAGCTAAGGTATAAGGCATGTGAGGTCTATATAAAGTTCCTTAGGGTATTCTACCAATGGTAGAATCTTATGCCTTAAAAAGTGTCAAAACTTCAATATATATTTCAAAGGTAGAGTTTTATTATGAATCAAAGAGCATAAGATCATAACCATGAGAAGTATGGAACTCTTTCTAGACTTTCAATGGACAGGGAACTGAAACCCTGAAAGCTTAGCAACTATTCATACTTGACACCATCCCTCCTGCAAAATAGAACATACATAAAAAACTGTTGTTGCACCATTAAAAAACAAAAGTCCATTTTGAAAACAGCTTAGCATTTCTCAACACAATTAAATATAAAACTACCATATGACCCAATGTTTTCACTTCTAGGTATCTACCTAAGAGAAATGAAAACTTATATTGACACAAAGACCTCACGTGCATGTTCACAGCAGCATTAGTTATAAATGCCAAAAACTGGAAACAACCTACATGCCCATCATCAGGTGAATGGATAGACACAACGTGGTATATTCATACAACGAAATAACACTCCACAATAAAAAGGAATGAACTACTGACACATGCTACAACACAGATGAACTTCAAAAACGTGCCAAATAACAGAAGCCAGACACAAAAACACATATTATATGATTCCCTTTATATGAAATGTCCAGAAAAGGCAAATTTATAAAGACAAAAAAGTATATCAGTGGCTGTCTGGAGCTGGAGATAGGAACGAGGATTAGGTTTAAATGAAAATAAGAGATCTTACTGGAGAAATGAAGTGTTTTAAAACTGATTTATGGTGATGGTTGTACCACTCAGCAAATTCACTAAAAAAAAAAAAAAAAATCACTGAATTGTACAACTTGAAATGGGTGAATTTTATGGCAAGTAGAAATACTTTAATAAAATTTTTTTAAAAATCAAAAGTGTTTAATTTTATTCAATAAATATGTTCCTGAAAGTCTGTATGTTATATTTGAGGTTATATTTGATAAGATAAGCACAAATAAAAGTAGCATGGAGAAAGAGGATATAACAATAAGTACAGAAGAAATTTTAGAAATTATTTTCTAAAAAGCACATACAAATATATACTGATAAAGCTGAAATGCTCCATGATGTGGACAATTCTTTGGGAAAATGCAACTTCCCAAAGTTGGCTTAAAAACAAGCAGACAAATACATCAATATCCATCAAAAAATTATTTATCAAAGACATCTCTTAAGAGGGTTGCAGGACTAGTCAGGATAAAGATAAAGACTTTTAAACATGTATATATATATATATATATATATATATATATATATATATATATATATATAACTCCTATAGTACACAAGATAATGTTTCAGGGAATTTTTGTAAGTGAAAAAAATTCATTTTGCTCAGCTTCTTAACCCTGATAGAAAAGAAAAAAAAAAGACTAATACCAATCTCATTTATGAATGCTGATATAAAAATTCTAAATAATACAACAGCAAATCTATTTTAGTAGTTGGTAATGGGGTACCTGAAGAGACTGGATCTTAACATTTTAAGCTAGAAACTGCCTCAAAATCAGTTGCAGCACTCTAAAAAGGAAACTAGAATTTGCAATTGTCAACCCTCCCTTTTGAGGGGCAGGTCCCCCTAGTAAACTCTTGGAGTTCTCTGAACTCTTGGGAAAGCTTGAACCAGTAAAGAAAAGCAATTACACCCTCCTCAAGGTGCTAATTGCAGAGTTGTGCCACTACATGCTCATTGTCTGTCAGCCTGCCCCATTCCTGGAAACTACTCTCTGCCCTCGTCTAAGCACTAGATCAGAGGAAATTAGGAGCCAGAGCTAAAGCAGGAAGGCTGTGAAATCCTGATCTTTCTTCACCTCGTGCAAGAGGAAAGACTGTGACAAGGAAATGTATTTGTGGTCTGGGCTGTAGGCATCCCACATGGGATATCGTTTAAAACTGAATAAACCATACTTTGAGAAAGGTACCATCAAGACACGTGAGTCAGGTCAGATCATAACTCTGACAGTAGGGGTCCAACTTCACTTTCTGAGAGTGGATGTCCCCATTGCTTTTCACTTTGAGGCAGAATGAACGGTGCCTTGGACCAGGGAAAGAAGGACTTTCCCTTTTCTCTGCCTGGCTCTGAGCAGCGAATATGTCTGTGCTCTCCCAGTGGTGGCACCAACCCACCATAAGAAGGCCGGTGGATGGTTTGGGCTTGCGGGTTCTTGGAGTGACCACTCCTGGCAGATGTTAGCAGCCACCACTGGTGGAGGGCAGCTGTGCCCAGCAGAGCACCCTCTTCAGAGGTTCTAGCAGAGGCAGATACAGAGTGGGAAGATAAAAAACTACAGAGCAAACCTCAGAAAGAATTGAGGGAAACACTTGGAGATGGAGGTAATTTACAGCAGGAAAGCCAGCAGGGGCTTGTGCCATAATAATTTAGATTAAAACAGGAGTTATAATTCCATTTTATAGTCACAACTAGAGAGGCCAGCAACATGTGCACTACAACAATGAATTATGCAACATGACAAAGTAGAGTTTATCCTCTACAGTAAAGAAAAATTTCTAATAACAAGAAACATTAATATAATAAATCACAATAGGTCAAACCAAAAAATCCATATGTTCACTTGCATTAACTAGAAAAGCATTCAATACAATCTAATACCTATTCTTTTAAAAAATTAATAGACAAGATATGGAATACTGCTTTAACATGATAAAGATTAGCTCTCAAAAATCAATAATCAACATTCTACTTAACAATGAATACTAGAGATATTCCTATTACCAAAAGAACCAAGACAAAAATGCTATTATCACCAAATAATAGAGTTCAGGAACTTCTAGAAAAAGCATTAAGGTGTGCAATAGTAATAAGAATTAACATTTTGGAAAGGAAAAAAAAGCTCTCATGATTTTCCAGTCATGTTATTGTCAAACTAGAAAACCCAAGAGAAACAACAGCAAATTAAGAATGACTCCAATAATTAATTACAAAATACGATGAAAAAATATCCACAGTAGCAACAAGAAATACAGTTCCCACAAATGTGTTCTACATGAAATGTGCAGGACCTATAAAAGCCAAAGTACTAAATTTTACTGAGAGACATAAAAAAAGATGCTTAAATTAAAAAAAACAAACAAAACACAATGACATTAATGGAAAGACTCAATATTATAAAGTGTATACTTTTCCCCAAATTAAAATACAGCTTTGGTGAGAGTCCAATTAAAATCCCAAAAAGAGAGTGACAAATTACCCCAAATTTCCATATTAGAAAAGGTAAAAATATCTAAGAAATTTTGCAAGAGAAAGCTAATATAAGAAAGTTTTCCATGCTAGATATTAAAACACTTATAAAGCTACAATAAATAGTATGGTGATACCAGGCCCAGCAACTAAAGAATAGATCTTCAGAAGAGATTGCTTTGAGGAGACATTAAAATATACAATAACTAAATATGATGAATAAAGGATCATAAGTCAGTGGGAAAAGGAGTGAATAACACAACATATGGTGTGGAGAAAATCAGTACCCTCTGCTTAGACTATCATCCAAAGTCTTTTCTGTGGCCTATAAGGCCCTGCATGGCTTGGGTCCTTCTACCTTTCCAACTTCATTTAATAATGGCTCACCCTGTTCCAGCTTTCTAAGCCATCTTCCTGTCTCTCAAACATGCTTAGCTTATTCCTGCCTCAGGGCCTTGATACATGCTGTTCTCTCTGCCTGGGGGCCCCTTCAGCTCAAACACCATCTCCTCAGAGATGGCCTGTCCCTGGTAACCATTGCTCAAATAGCACCCTCACTTCCACATCAGGCACTTGCTATTAATGGCACTGATGCTCTCTGAAACTACTATATTTGTTAACATGTTCGTTATCTTTCCAACTAGAATACAGCCTCCCTAAGAGTAGGGTGCTTATTTCCTAGTTTCTATCAAGCCTTCAGGATCTAGAAGAACTCTAAGCAGTTACTAGAGGCTGAAGAAATTAATATATGTGTGTACATATATATGTAAGTATGTATATATACATGCATGTGTTTCTATGTGTTGTGTACATATACATGCATGTATGCATATGTGTATACCTATATGTGTGTATATATACAATGAAGATAAGAACTCCTAAACAAATATTTACCATAATGAATTTAGTTGAACAGCAAAATATTCAGTTAACAGATTAATTAATAACAGTGAGAGATCTATTATGTTATTATCATCACATAGCATCATTTAACTATAATATTATCCTCATCTTATTTTTATCCACATTGTAAACATTTTATTTACCGCACTCTAAATGAAGTATAGTTAAGTAAATGAGACTCTTCCAGACTTAAATTTCAATTCCAATTGAATTCACACAGTCTTTTACCCACTGTGATTCCTACTTTCCCTGAAAATTAAAGAGTCCCAGTGGAAAGCAAGCAAGAGCTACTAACTGGCAAATGACTCCCCAAGACTAGACTTACACCTTTGAATGGAATTTAGGTGTTCCTTGTCTGACCTTGCTCCTGCTTCTCCTCCCATCCCCCACCCATCTCTACTCCCATGCTGCACAGGCAACCCCCTCTACCAACAGATGTCACATTTGAGTCCTTAGTTGTCCTCCCTACCACTCACTGTGAAACAGGAAAAAAAAAAGAGACTGACATAAGTATCAAAAATGAGAGAAACGATTTTTGTTGGTATTGAATAAGAAGATAAGAGAGAAAGAATCTATAGAATACAGTCAAAATTTAAGAGTTGGATCATCCAAGATCTGAGAGTTGTACAACAGAACCCCTTCCAAAAAACAGGCTATCTATCAAAGATGGGTTCTTTCTTTCTAATTATATGTTTCACAACCAATACCACAGTCTACGTGGAGTATTTGCTCTTCCTTATGTGGTATGTGTGTGTGGTGTGGTGTGGTGTGGTGTGTGTGTGTATAGTATGTGTGGTGTGTGTGTGTGTGTGTAGTATGTGGGGTGTGGTGTGCATGTATGTGTGTAGTGTGTGTGGTGTGTGTGTAGTATGTGGGGTGTGGTGTGGGGGGGTATATGTGGTGTGGTGTGTGTAGTATGTGGGGTGTGGTATGTGGGGTGTGGGGTGTATAGTACGTGGGGTGTGGTGTGTGTGTGTAGTATGTGGGGTGTGGTATATGTGGTGTGTCTCTGTGTGTAGTATGTGGGGTGGGGGGTGTGTGTGTGCATGTGATTTGGTTTTGTGAGGTCACCTGTTGTAAAGGGATCAAGGAGTACTGAAAGGAAATTTTTTCCAATGTTCTTGCATTGCTTCGGGCAGTGTAATTATCTACTAATTGAAGAACAGGAAAGAGATTTACAGGAAAAGACTTGGCTTGAATTGCTCCAATAATATAGTTAAATGTCTTTATTGAGCCTTTTTCTTTCTGAGGAGTGTTTCACAGTAAAGTATAATACCAGTTGCTGACCTCCGGAAAGGTCCAAGGTGGCCTCAGGACTAGTTTGACGAGGCCAGGCCATATGTTTGGTTTTATTAATATATCTGTCTTAGAGAGTGAAATTTCACAACAGCGTGACCCCATGAAGGAAGTGAAATTGCTTTCTACCCTTCATAATCTTGACAAAACAGGAACTGGCTGTGCTTTTCATTTTTAACTATTCCATATTCTTTATCTGCCTCCTGTAGAAGTTACAAAACAAAGGTTGAACTCTTATATAATTTGGTTATAGATAATCTTGTTTACTGAACATTCAGAAGGAATATTATGTAATGATACTTTTCCTTCCATTCCAATCTAAAAATACGTATTATTGGATCCATTCTGCAACTGGAATCCAGCTATACATAGACTTATTTAATTTGCTCCAGTTTAAAACAAAACAACAAAAAACTCTTATCTGTTCCACAGCCCTAGAATTGCTTCATAAGAAAAAAAGCTTTTAAAAAGCATATTCAAGTTTTCACCTTCCTGTTCCTTAACTAACATAACCATGAGCCAATATATAAACTGAAACCATGAAATAAAAACATTCTCCATAAAAATAAGAAAAAAAAACTTTGTTATCAAATCATCCTGGCTCTTATAGCATAAAGAAATCAGCTGCCTGCCACAATGTTTTCATATTGATCCCAGGCAAGAAAAAAAAATCACTTTGCATATTGCTCAGCCCAGGAACTGCCATTTATGCTATTATTTTATCCTTTGTACTTCTTGTAATTTCTAATTTTCATTGCAATAAGAAGAAAAATGCCCAATGGAGGTTCTTGCCAGTATCTCAAAAGAAATTCTGCTTCACCCTTAGTCTTCTAAGCTTCACGCTCTGATAAATGTGGCCACGTGTGTTCCTCCTTCAGGAACAGAACATCTTGGGGCTCAGATTTCTCCAAAAGAAGTGAGGTGGTTTGGACAGAATGGACGTGAATAAATATCCCTTCCTTGTCTGAGTACTGAAAATCAATGCATTACAAATGCCAGGAACCAGAAACCAAGGCGGGGGCTATCCACGAGAACAATGATTTAAAGGAAGGATGGGAAAGAGTTGTTGAAATAGAAACCTAGGAACCTGACTTTCCAAATCACACCTAGCTATATAAGCTCAGCTTTAAGAAGCTAGTCCCAAACACTTATCTTCTTTTTCCTTTTTGCTGCTTCACTCTTCCCCAACCGACAGCCTGCACCCTCATCTGGTCATCTTCTGTCTCCCGGCTAATTCCAGCCTCTGGTTTCTGAGTCAATCTGACTTCCCAGCCTGGAATTTAGTACCTATTCTGTGCAAAGGAGACAGCAGTGAAGGAGAGAAAATCTCTGCCCTCAAGGAGCTTACATTCTAGTGGGAGGAAAAAGACAATAAACAAACTAAATCATTAAAATATAGAGTATTAATTGACCATATGACAATGCTAGTAGTCAAACTTTTTGACCTGCAAAAATGGCAATTTCATATGTATATATTAAATGGTGATGAATATTATTTTAAAAATGAAGCAGTGGAGGAGAACAGGTAGTAGGATAGTGGAGGAGTGAGGGCAGAGAGGGTTAAAAATAGGGCAATCAGTCTCCAAGTGGTGGAATGATGTGAGATTGTTTTTCTACTTTTCCATTATTTTTCTAAGGAGCATGTATTCCTCTATAATGAGTTTTTAAAAACTTTATAATACTGAAGTAGCTGAAAAACTGAAATGAGTCATTTAAACGTGTAAATTTCAAGCAGGAATATTAAGTATTTACATCAAGCAGGAATATAAGATACAGATCATATTAATACAATCTTACTTATGCCCTATGAAATTAGGTTAAAAAATACAGTGTTATAAAACATTTAATTATATATATTCGAAGTCTTAATTTTAAAAACAAGAAATAAACTATTTTAATGAGCACAGTAGAAATACAATTTATGTAACATTTTTAAAATACACATGATCAAAGAACAAACAACTCCTATTGTTGGATCACCCAAATAGTCTATTTCCATCTAACACAATGCTTTTCAGTACTTAAACTTTTGTGAACTACAAAAATGTGGGGAGAGAGGAGAACTGCTTATAAAATGTAACTTTGAGACAGATTAATTAAAAAATAAACTAATACATGGCTTAAGCATTAACACAACAAAAATGGTATTATCCCAAATTTGTAAACAAATTCCATAAAAATTAGAATACTAGTAAAATTAAATATTAAATTAATCCATTGAACATTGACTGAATTCTAAAAGGAAGAAATAAATTCTCCTCCTGAATATTGACTGACCCAGCTCAATAACCTATCAGTTCATACGTGCCCGCTCCCCTCAAAAAATCTCTAAACCAGCACTGACCAACAGAACTTTCTGCAATGATGAAAATGTTCCTCCTTGTCCAATAAGGTAATGACTAGTCACACATGGCTACTGAGCATTTGAAATGAGGCTAACGCAAATGAAAAACAGAATTTTTGAGTTTATTTAAATTAATTAAATTTAAACAGCCACAAGAGGTTAGTGGCTAGCTATCCAGATAGCACAGCTGCAAGTCCTGCCTCTTACATCCTTTTTAAATTAACTCACAGTCTTCCACCTAGCTGGTTCCCCAGTGTAGACAACTTAGGTTCTACTTCTCATTCTCGGTCTACCTTTCTGTCCTTCGGCTTCACACTTTCTTCCTGAGCTGTTGCACAGCTAATTTCAGCAAAGCTGTGGGCCAGTGCTGCTCAGCTCAGAAACACTGGCTGACACAGCCCTGATCTCTTCCCACTTGCTCATGAAAAGAAGTGGGATCCAAATGCTTTTTTTAAAAAGTGAACAGATAACTAAGTGTCCTGTAAGACTTATTAAACACTACACTTACTCAAAGAGAAGAGATTAAATCCAGTGATTTATCAAAAGCCACTTCCAAATCTAAAATTCTAGGTAGACAAAGGACAATTGCCAAAATTATACTGTTACAGAATAATCGTAGCACCCTAAACCTCACAGAAATCAACTCCCAAATCAAAGCATCTAATGGCATCATTAGGAATCACACATCATGCATGCAGCCAGTTCTCTGAATCATTGAGCAAAAAGGGTAACTTTCTGTTTTCTACTGTTATTAAGAAAGATATTTTAATACCCACAGTATTATTTTCACAATTGACTGTCATTCATATATGAACTTAGGTCACATATATTCTAAGCAAAATATTGGAGTAAGTCTTGCCCTCCACTTCACATTCTTAAATCTGATACAGTTGTTCAACTTCAAATGGATATCCATTTCCTGCTATTTGCCAGACTTTATAACTTATAGTCAACAGATATAATAATATTAAATGTAGTATTTAACTGATACAGGAAGGTGAAGTAAAATATAGTAATAAAACAAAACTTTACAGAAGGATAAGAAAGTGGATTCATTGTGTATCTGACAAAAGTGAGCGCAGCTCAACAAAAACTTACTGATTTAGCACAACATCGAGAATAAATGATGTTCCAAAGGCATCGACCTGGAAGCTTGCCTGGTCAACATGAGTCAACTGCAACAGCAAAAAGATAAAAGGTATTTATTATTCAGCCTTGGCAATCAGACAATAGGCATTTCTTATGATCATTCAAAAAGGTTTATAATGTCATAAATTAAAAAACCAATTCAACATGGAGATTAAATGAAAACAAAGTAAAATTTGCACTTTCTCAGAAGCCAAGCAGTCACCAATCTCAAGTAAAGTTCCCTCCAATCAAGGAGGGCAACTGCCCTACCTTTCTGGTTTATCTCAAGTGGCTAAACATTCCATTTCAAAAAAGACTGCACTTTATTCATTTTATTCTATACTAAATGACTGGCTTCTTTAAAATTAAGCTTTGTACATTAAAAAAGAAATAGGGAAAATATGTTTAATTCAAGAGTAAAATAACATGGTGAGTATGATCTATTTACAAGGAAGATATCTAAATCTCTAAAAAAACCTTTTTCATTGTATCTCAAATATGTACTTTTTTCAAATATACACTTTAAAAATAATATTTCAGTTCTAATTGACCAAACATAATTTCATAGAGGTTTCCACATCTTCCTAAGAGCAAGATTAAACCTCTGCCTATCTACTGCAAATATTAGCTATCAAAATTTTCTTGGAAAAAAAGTCACTATTTCCTATGCCATTCTAGAAACTCCCAGAGAAATTCACAAGGGACGCTAAACTAAAAAAATATAGTGTTACCAATAACATAAATATTAACATTGAATAATGATGTGCATTAACTGAAAAGAAAGGAAGTAGCAAAACTAGTTACTGTTTGACTCCCCAAATATTAACATTAGCTACATCTAAGCAGTAGGACCATGAATTATTTGAATTTTTTGTTTCTATGTTTCTTTAGTATCCAAAATTTCTAAAATAAACACATACAATTCCAACAGTGAAAACAAACACACACTATTTTAGAGATAAAAACCATCTGAGCAACTATTTATGTAGCAGGTGAAGCAAATGATGTTGCTGCTCCCTGAGAACCAGTGCGTCTTGGGAAGGAACATCCTAGGATTCTGTGGAGCATAGAGGGCACCTCAATCATCCCTAGCATTTTCACAAAGTAAGCTTATGGTTAGGCAAAAGGAGAGAGCTTAATTAACAATAAAGATTTTAGAAAGAAAGGATAACTCTTCTGTTTTAAAGTATTTGAAAGAAGTGGGGGTGGGAGAAACCCATACTTCAGTTGCTAACACATTCTAATCCTCACGAAACCCCAAGGATGAAGAACAATCTGGATACCTCTCAGCCAGATTAACCTCATTAACCATTCAACCTTAATGCTTCACTTTTCCCAATTAACACTCAGGCTATCACCAAACTCTGGCTTCTCTTTTCTTTTTATGTTAGTTCTTGATGCCACACCTTACTTCATTTCCACACCTGACACAGATCATACCCTCCCTGATCTTTCTAAAATTGACTCCTTACCAAAACCCCAAATGTAAGCCCCAAATTTTTTATGATATGAAATACAAACTTTCTCTCTCTAGATATCAAGATCCTCCACAAGCACCTCCCCCACCCCAGATATAATGGCACACAAGCCCCCAAGGACCCACCCACACCCCATTCATGCTCAGTTCTCTCTTCTGCTCTCTAATTCAACAAGCTGTGTGTGTTCCAACATTTTCTGTGGCTTTTGTTCATCACTTCTGCTGAGGGCTTTTCTGAACCAGGCCCTTGGGTAGTGATCTTCATCAAGGTCATTTCCCAGAAATGGCCCTATCCATCCATCGTTCAAGACTTAGATTTAAGTTCTTCCTTGTATTAGTCTGCTAGGGCTGCCATAACAAAGTACCACAGACTAGGTGGCTTAAACAACAGAAATTTACTTTCTCACAGTTCTGGAGGCTGGAAGTCCAAGATCAAGGTGTTGGCAGATTTGGGTTCTCCTGAGGCCTCTCTCCCTGGCTTGCAGACGGCCACTTTCTCACTGTGTTCTAACATGGCCTTTTCCCTATGCGTGTGCATCCCTGGCGTCTCTCTCTCCTTATGAGGATATCAGCCAGAGTAGAGCCCACCCTTATGACCTCATTTAACCTTAATTACCTCTTATAGGAGGATCTATCTGCAAATACAGCCAGGGGTTAGGGCTTCAACATATGAATTTTGGAGGGGACACAATTCAGTCCAAGCACTCTTCTTCCACGAAGTCTCCCCAAATCCTTCCAGCTTCCTTCTCTCCTCCTCCTCAGTACCGTTCAGTTTGATATCAGGGCCTCAGTACCTACCAGCATTAGGTACTTGATAAGTATTTCCTGATTAACTGCCTCATTTGAGGGTTTGTCTTATCAATCACTTGGATACATAAATGATCAACAACTGAAGAGCTACAAATTACCTGCTTAAAGAAATGGACTCCTTCCATCAGGGTTGTTCTTAATGCCATGTCAATGGATAATGTCTCTCCTTTCATCTAAAAGCTCTTTGAGTTTCCTGAAGTGCTAACAATGATGTTTTGGGAACAGCCTGAGGAAAGCTCTGTTTACCAGAATTGATGTCTCAATTAAAATGAACCTCTCTCTTCTCCATTCTTTCTTGGCATTTATTGTGGTGAAGAGGGCAGAGGCCATATGTTATTCATCATGGTATCATGATTACAGCTTGGATCAAGATAACATTACCATTCTTTTTTAACAGGATATTTACTGTTTGCATTGATTCTGTCTAATTCTTATATTTTCTTTTTTCCTGCAGCTTCAGTTTACAGCTGGTATTTTATTTTATTGATTTCATCCATGTCCCAAGGAGAAACCCATTACTTAAATTCAAAAGAAAATCTATTGACAGCATGTTTAACTGCTGTTTAGTAAAAAAAGTTTGCATTATTGATAGTAATAGGAACAGAAGCATATGAATATTGTTTTAATGTAAGGCAGGCTCCCTTAGACTGTACACAGATTAATTTATTCAACAAACATCTTCTGGGTCTACCAAGTGTGGGGAACTATTCTGATTTGAAGGACAAGGTGATGAAGAAGACTGGCCATGTTTCTGCTCCAGTGGAGCTTATCTTCTAGTGGAGGGAGACAGAAAGTGACAATTAAATAAAATGACAGAAAATGAACAATTAAATAAAAAATAAATTTAGAAAATAAACACATAATTCTCAGATTTAATAAAACAAGGGTTAACAGGTAACCAGGGTAGATTGGGTTCTAGGTGGTTCTGGAAGCCTCTCTCAGGAGGTGACATTTTGGTGACAATCTGAATGACTGGAAGAGATCTGTGGTAGACAGAATAATGGTTCCCAAAGATGCCTGCATTCTAATCCCCAGAACCTATGAACTTGTTACCTTACATGGCAAAAGTGACTCTGCAGATGTGATTAAGTTAAGGACCTTGAGATGGGGAGATTATCCTGGATTATTCAGATGGGCCCAATCTAATCACAAGGGTCCCTACAAGACCACAGTTTTATAAGACCAGAGTCTTATAAGGGTCAGAGTCAGAGAAGGAAATGTGATAATGGAAATAGAGATTAGAATGAAGTGAAGAAAAGGCCACATGCCAAGGAATGCTGGAAGTCTCTAGAAACTGGAAAAAGCAAAGAACAATTCTCCCCTAGAGCCTCCAGAAGACGTATAGCCCAGCCAACACCTTCATTTTAGCCTTGTAAGATCCATTTTGAGCCTCTGATTCCCAGAACTGAAAGAAAATTAATTTTTGTTGTTTCATGACATTAAGTTTGCAGTACTGTGTCACAGCAGCAATGGGAAACTAACACAGCATCACTGGCAATGTCCCTGAACATTTTGAAAAGCAACTCCAATAAAGAGTTGATTTTACCAATGTTTATTGTCACTTTCCTCCATGGCTTAGTTAAAACCAAGGCACTTGCTTTGGCCTGGCTGGGTGGTGTAGCGGTTAAGTTTGTGTGCTCTGCTTCGGCGGCCCGGGATTCACCCGTTTGGATCCTGGGCGCGGACCTACGCATTGCTCATCAAGCCATGCTGAGGTGGCATCCCACATTGAGCAACTAGAAGGATGCACAACTATGACATACAACTATCTACTGGGGCTTTGGGGAGAAAAAAGTAAAAAAGGAGGTATATTGTCAACAGATGTTAGCTCAGGGTCACTCTTCCTAAAAAAAAGAAAAAAAACAAAACCAAGGTACTCGCAGCTGTAGGACTGAAACCTATCCAGTCACAAGGATCAAACTCCAAACACAGGACTTCCCAGCCAAACCAAACTTGCAGTGGTGATCATTAAAATAAATGTTAGCATGGTTTCCTTGCATTCTTTGTGGTTTTCTACCATTCAGGAACAGTCTTCCTCATATGTCCAACTTAACAAGTAGGCCAAAGAGAAGAAACATGTCTACTGCTTTAGGCTATCTTCGAGAAATAATAAATTAAGTAGAATTACACTGAATTCATGCTATATTAACAATCCGGTTTATTATTCAACACAATCAAAGTGAGCCAGGATTAATCTTAGACCTTGCCTTTTTAGTTCAAAGGAGAAGGAAATGTTTGAGAAGAGAGAATTAATATAATATCAGGATTTTCCCTTTTTGGAGGGGAGAGAGGGATGCCTAACTTATAGTGCCAAAGAAAAATTCTAATATTTATTAACTTTAACTTGAAGATTAAAAGGTAGTAACAACTCTCAGGAATATCTGAAAAATATAATTTTGCAAAAATGCATTATTCAAATTACCACATAAGAATGATTTGCGATTTTAAAAATTATTAAACACTGCGGTATCATAGAATAATATTGAGAGAACCTCTGCAGCTCATATAATACAACATCCTTGTTTAACAAATAAAGAAACTGAGACCAGTGAGGACAAATGTCATTTCCAACGTCAGACTACTTGGCAGCAGAGCAGGCGTTTCATCCCCCGGCAGGCCTTTTCCATCATGCTTCATCCTTGCTTTTATTCTGCAGCTTGGAAGTGCTTGCAGGTTTTGCTGGGTTCTGATAAGTAATTATTATAATAGGAGCATTTTTGGAGTCATGAAAATGCTCTAAAGAGCATTTTTAGAGCATATGAAAAGAAAATCAAACAATGAAACACAATCTTTAGAACTGTTTTCATCAAAAAAGTCAATAACGTTACCATATCTGACACAGAGCACATGTTCTAAGGCCAATTTCATCACAACCTTAGAAATTAAGAAATATAGTTTAAAACATACATGAAAAATCATGTTTTAAAGAAAATTACATAGGTATGGTAAAGTGTATGTGTGTGTGTGAAAAATTGAGACAAGCAGTATGGATGACATTTATAGAAGCTGTGAAATAAAAGACTGAGGGAAAAAATGCAAAAATATAACATAACCATCCAGATGGCAAGAAAACTTAATAAATCAATATAATTACATAAGGATCATTTAAAATGCAAATTTCAAAAATGAATCATGGAATTTTAGGACCAGAAGAACCTGATACAATCCCCAGATTGAGGCCTGTTTATTATTCATGGGCAATAGCTGAAATTTAAATGTGAAGTTAATATAACCCCTATGCTCCTTATCCATTTTGCTTCATAGCAACCTGTCTTCTTCTCCTCACAGCTCCTAAGGCCAATGAACCAGGGCCAACCTACATATCCCAAAGAGCAAATACGAATTAACTTTTCAGGACTGCCTGAACAGAATATAATCGTTTTTTCTAAGCAAAGTTGACATTAAAACTTTCATGATAGAATCAGAACTTTGACACAAGGAGAATGACAAGGCAGTTGGGTTTTTAATTAAACCCATCTTGAATAATGAACCAACGAATATCAATGGGTGGGAGCATTACCAGTCAAATGGCATAGTGTAATACAGTAATGATGAAAGTAACTAACATTATTAAAAAAGAGGTCTTAATTCCTGTAACAGAATCTTTAGCTATTCTGTATCCTAAATACTTCTTTGCTATTTGATTGCTTCAACTTACTTTTAAAAAAAATACAAGTGTAATTCCTGGCGTCTAATACCTTAAGTTCAATAGAAAAACAAAGTACCAATAATCACTTGTATATATTATCCCTCTTTTTCTACATCAGAAAAGGCCAATTGAAAAATCACCATAACCTCACTGTAATTACTCCAATGCCTCATGTGAACTTCTGACAAAAGAGCACAGAGAGACTGATACCACATATCTGTTAACATTAAGATTCCTCACTCTAGAATCTGTTGTGGCCACATCAGCAAGGTAGTTTTCCCTTGGCTAGTTAGTTAAGATATGGAACTAATTTTGTGAAGCAGAACTGTATTACATGCATTTGTTAAGAAAAGATTTCTACTCAACAGTTCTACCTAATACATAAATTAGTAATGATATATGTAAGACCACTAGTGTTTTCTACTCATATTTCTATACCTATGACTCTATGTTAAATACTTTTCCCTTTTCCATCTCGTCAACTCAATTGTGCCCATAGTTTTCATAAGCTGTAACATATACTGCATTTAATTTACACATTATCTTTAACCAAACTGTTCTTAAAATCCAACCTAATACTTAGTATTAAAAGAACCAAAAAGTGTCTGGCAGCAGGACATTTTAAAACAAAACAAAACAGAAAAGCAGAGCTTTTAAAGTCAGGCAGAGCTGGGTTTCAATTCTGGGTCTTCCATTTACTAAATGGGACAAACTAAGGCAAATTTTTAAATGTCTCTAAACCAAAAATCCTTGCCTCTGAAAGAGCAAAAGTAATAATACACACATTGTGGATTTATTGTGATCACTAAATAATAAATTACAGTCCATTCAACCTTTGTGGAGTGCTGACCATACCTCAGGAAATATACCAGGCTCTGGGGATACAAAAAGGAGTTAGACATGGTCTCTGCATCCCAGAAACTCACAGTCAAAAAGGGGAGCTACTAAACAAATTATTATAGAAGATTTAAAAGTCCAATAATAGATATATGTACAAGACACAACGGCAGCCCTCTGAGTGTAGGGTTACAGAAGGTGGAGTAGGTGCTCCTCAGACCAACAATGCATGGAAAAGCACTCCAGGAAAGAAGACAGCAAAAGCATAAAAATGGGAAACAGCTCAGCACATTCAGGGAACTGTAAGAAATGCTATATTCCTGAGGCAGAAAATGTGAGGCATCTATAGTGGGAGAACAGACTGGAACCACAGATGCCAAAGAACTTCTAAATTGGTTCTCAATCCTGGCTGCACTTTAGGCTTACTTGGGAAGCTTTTAAAAAAAATACCAGGGGCTGCCCGGTGGCGCAGCGGTTTAGTCCGCGCTTGGCAGCCCGGGGTTCGCGGGTTCGGATCCCGGGCGCCCGCCGACGCACTGCCTGTCAGCCATGCCGTGGCGGCGTCCCATATAAAGTGGAGGAAGATGGGCACGGATGTTAGCCCAGGGCCAGTCTTCCTCAGCAAAAAGAGGAGGATTGGCAACGGATGTTAGCTCAGGGCTGGTCTTCCTCACAAAAAAAAAAAATAAATAAAAAAAAATAAATACCAATACCTGGGCCTCAAACTCCGAGATTCTGATTCATTTAGTCTGGAGTGGATCCCAGGCATCAATATTTTTTAAAGAGCTACCCATGATTCTAAGGTGTGGCCAAGGGTTGAGAATCACTAATCTAAACCAATGTAAGAAATGTACTCTTTATCCTAAAAACAACAGGAAATGGATGCAAAGGCCTTTGAAATAACAGATGTTCAATAAACAATAGCTCCCTTCCCTTACCTTCATGATTTATGACAAAATATGTTTAGCTGTGAAAACTGATGATCTGCTTACTGAATTCCCACATATTTCTTACAAGTAAAAACTATGTTCTTCTGACAATTTACTGGCTGAATTTTGTTGTTGAGTGCAAACAAAATGATAAAAGTTTTAAAAGTTAAAAAAAAAAAAAAAGGAAGGGCAGGGTAAGTGCAAAAAAGGAGGAAAAAGGCATTCCATCCAGTAGCCTCCTCCAATGAATCAAATGCAGGCCAACAGGTTTCCCAAAACATCACTACAAGCACCTCAGCGTACTGCCTCACACAGGGTAGACTCTCAACACACTTCTTTTTCTAAATAAGGAAGGAAAAGGAGCAACGGATTGGAATTCCCACGGTATTTTTTAAAGAGCTATCCATGTGAGTCTAACGTGTAGCCAATTCCCATGGAATTCCCCTCTAGTTGAACTTGTTCTCCAACTCAAATGCCAGTTCTTGCTACTGACTCTATTTGATGTGAAAAAATCTTACAATTGATGTGAACATGTTTAGTTGATGTGAACACGCCCTTGTTTTGGTATGTATTACCTGAGGACGAGATTATGTCGTGTAAATCTTAATCCCAGGAACCCCTAGGTGAAGCCATATGTGAACCACAAAAAAGCGACTTTCCTTAGATAAGATGAGCTCTTGAGAGGCACTCCCTGAATTTTCCTTGCTGAGTTTCCAGTTCTGACAGCACTGAAAGCTCCAGATTCTGTGATACCCTGGCGGCAGAGGGCCTCTCTCTCCAATGGCCCCTGCTCCAACAAGCTGGAGGCAGAGAGACGGTGCTAGCACTGGCACCAGCTCTGATTTTCTCATTTCCATTCAGGAAGTCAGGCAGCCTCATTATCTATTTATGCTCCAGCTATCTTCTGATAAATCAGTCTCTCCATCATCTTGGCCATTAACCACCCATTACTAGGCCTTCCATTTAAGGCCTGAATAAGAAAATGCTTACTTGCATAATCCTGAAAGTCAAAGCAGACCTTTAAAAACTTTAGTATCCTGAGAAAAATACACTATGTAGTCATATTGAGCTGTAATTAAATCAGAGTGCAAGGAACCTCAACATTTGGATGCAACAAAATCAGCAGACAAAATCCTTCAGATGAATCAGCTCTGGGAAACTGATACTCTTCCTTGATACAGGAAAGGCTTGAGAAAAAGGAGATGTGAGTTCTTCCTGGCTCCACTATTGACTTAATTTTGATTTAGAGTGGAGTTACTAAAATTTTCTATGCTTCATTTTGTTTTTCCATATGTGAACTGAAAATAGTGTTAATTATAAAACACTGTGAGAAAAAAACTTTAAAATGTATGTTTATGGTGAAAAGAGTATATAAAAGCTTGTTGCAAAGAATAATGCAACTACTGAAAGCTAAATATAAGACAGGTAAAAAGAGTCGAGGAGGGAAAAGGAGTAAGCAGTTTAGTTATTACCCTCTCAAATGAATAACTAGTCACTTCAGCTCTAAATCAGATAATTTTAAAAGCAGGCCTGGAAATAAGGATTGTCTCTGCCAGCTGGGTCACAGTCTCTCCTGCAGGCAACATCAGAAATAGGCCAAGTCCAAAGAATAAAATTAAGAATGGTGAGTTCTTCAATACAAGATTCACTTCACCCAATTCTGTTATGTCAATGGATTTTTGTTTGCTTGCTTAATTTCATCTTCCTTATTTAGACATTAGAGGCATCTGCGAGTTAAGGCTCACTTCCACTAAAGGGCCAGCTCCAAGTGTTTGAAGAAAGAAAAATCAGAAATATCATTGAAGAAAATCCCACGATGAATAGCTGGTACATAAGAATTCCATAGCAGTTTCTTTGGGAAACGAATTTACGTAGGATAAATAGGCTTTTTCTCTCCTAGAACTACAGACTAAAACTACATAACTCTAGAGGACTTTCTGCTCTCACATACACACACACACACACACACACACACACACATATATATAGATTAAACTTTAAAAGGACCAGATTCCTTCTTTACTATCTAAACTGTCCAAAAGTTTTCCAAGAACATAGTCAAAAAATAATCTAAGTAAAATATTGCAAGAGCAAAGCTCCAGTTTACAAGAAAGAAAAAAAGGCACTAAGTCTAACCTCAAGGATATTCAGAAGATGCTTTTTCATCTATAATTTAACAGTCACTCACCAAAGGCTTTCTTTATTGGGACACAAAACGAGAGAATTCCAGAGACATGAACCCCTGCAAAAATATTTCATTTTTTTGTTTCCCAAGTAGCTAGAATGAAGATTGATAGGAAGAACACAGTAGTTATTTTAATTACCACAATTATGAAGGGAAGGAAGGAATGGAAATGCGTGTGTGTGTCTGTGTGCGTGTGTATGAGAAAAAGAGAGAGCAGATCAGCCATCTCAGGAAATCATGTCTCAAAACAATGGAATCTTTCAATGCACACATAGGTTAGAACATAGCAAGAATCTGCCCCCCAAATTCTTAAAGTGATTGGCATCCAACCACACACTACCAACTGGTGTCTCTAAGCTGCTTTGAGGAGTAACTCATTGCCCTTAAATTACAGGAAAATTGAAAGAATCCATCCATGATGCATCTTTGCGAGAAAACACAAATATTCAATAGGAAAATTTTTGTTATATTTGCTGCATTATGTCTATCTGGTCTATAGTCCTTCCGGGATACTGACTTCAAAAACATCTGAATCTAAAGAAATTAAACATGTACAATTTTTCAAACATTACTAGGAAAAATTGAGGGGGTAGCAAAATAATGAAATTATTCCATTGGATAAGAGTAATGAAAGAAACTCTAAAGTTGCTTTTACTTACTCTTCTATTATTTATTAGAACTAGTTACTGTCAGCCCCTGCAATAAATAGATCAATTTTGTCACCTCATCCTTAGCACCAAACACTTTCCCCAGAAAAGTAAAATGCCTTTTAAAAATACATTGACCATAAATAACTTGTGAAAGTAGGAAATTCTAAGAGATACTATTATTAGGAGAGACACAAAAGCTCAACAAACCAAATCACATTATCCATTGTATATGCAATAATGCTTGCACATGCATGTGTTTGTGCACATGTGTGTATACATTACAGCAAGAAAAGCTTGTAGCCAACTATAACCTGGAAAATAATTACTACTTGAAACAAGAAAACTCTGTAGTGCTGGCGAGTCCAACTCTGAACCGCCCAAATAGGACTGCTGCCCTAAAAGAGGGAGATAGGATGTAGATCATTGCTGAAGGATCTTCCAGACCAAGGACAAGCTAACAGTGTCACAGTCTCTAGTGATGTAAAGTCAGAATCAAACATAGACTATCTCTTAGCCCTGAAATGTATCTTCGCACAGGAAAAAAACCACAACATAACTTTGGAGATTTCTAATATTTTTATGACCTTATGTCTGAATATAAAAAGGAAATAAAATCCGTAGTGTCACCATTCTTTTCTTCACTGGCATGAACTCAGCTCTTGATAGAACAATTTCATGTCAAAGGCTGATGCAACTGGAAGCCCTCTGTGTCAGAAACAGAAAGGAAAAACAAAAAGAATCACAAGAAGCCATGGCCTCATTAGGGCAAGACAGTGGAGCTCAGGAGCCACTAGGTAGATGGGAGCCATTCATTCCACCCTCTGCTTAAACTCTCAGCCTTACCAAAACAGCACGGGAGCAGGAGCAATGAACTGTTTTCGACATTGCATACATGACCCAGGTCTCTATGCTGTTTACGTTTTGATATAAAGCTGAATAAACCAAACTCTCTCCTTGCCTCTACTGGAGGCAAATCAGGGCAGTTTAATGAGGCCTCTGTGCACCTGACATGCTGGGTACAGGAAAGAATTGCTACATGACATCCTGATTGTCTTTTACAAAGGAAAAAGGCTGGGCACAGTCACTCTTTCTGTCCATTTTATCATGGTTTTTTACTTCTTGTTGTTCTTAAGCAAATGAATACTTTGAAGTAACATGGAGTTCACTTTTCAATTAAATTATTAAATGATACGCAAGGAGAATGTATTCACTTCTGAGAAGTGTGTAGGTAGTCGCTCTGAACTACCCCCACTGAGTTTCTGGGAAGCTGCCTCCTGGCAAGTCCTGCTGAATGAAATGTTCCCCAGATCAGCATCCTCAGCAAACTGCCATTGAGCTGTCCTCTTTGTCCTTCTCTGGCCTTCCCTGCATGCTCCACCACCTCCATTACCACCACCACATCCTGAACCCCTACAGTGGGGACAGGATTCCATGAAAACCATAGCAGACTCGGAGGGAGATAGTCTCTACCCACAGATTTTTATTGTCTGGAAAGACACATTACTACTGTACAAGACCGTAACATAATCCAGTGCTAAACCGTTTTGTCCAAAAGAGTTTTCCCTCTGTTTTAAAGTTTTGAAAGCAGTTATTTATGAAAAGCTGCAGAGGATAAGTGGCTAAGACTCCAAATTCTAGAGCCAAGTTTCCTTCAAATCTGAGCTCCACTCCATCCTAAACTGAATGATCTTGGGCAAGTTATTTAAGCTCTCTGTGCCTCAGTTTCTCCATTTACTAAATTGGAACAACAGTAGCAACCTCTGTGGATGCTAGAAGATTGAATACATGCAAAGTGCACACAACGGTCTAGCCCCCATCATTGCTAATTTTTGTACCACACGAGCAGCAAAATACATGCACGTGTGAATAGAATTTTGTGTTGCACCCAGGAATCAGAATTGTTCTTGCTTCCTCCTTGTCACGTTCAGATGACAATTCCTTTATCCCTCTCTCTTTGAGGTCCATGCCTTACAGTTACACCACTCTCCACTCTCAACCCTGTACCAAGTGCCTCTGTATTCCCAACACTTAGCACCATGCTTGGCACGAAGTATGTGCTCACTGACAAACTTAAAACAAATCTGACAAGTGTTATCTGACAATAATATAAACAAAAGTTATTTTGGAAATGGTAATTAGTCAAAATGAGAAGTAGTTCTCAAGAATATAACTATGATAAAGGTTGCTTTTATATAATTTAATTATTTTATTGGTTTCTTTGTTAGTTCTCTAGTAGTTTATAAGCACTGTCATCATTATATAGAGTATAACCCATATCAGCATATTCATTCCCGATTCTCCTTAAAAACTTCTGCCCTGTGTTCCTGTGCTCACTAACATTTGTTAATGAGTTTGGTAGTCATTTGGCTATATGACTTGAAATATGCATTATTTATAGGTCAGAGGGAGAAGGATGAAACTCTGAGCTTTAGGGAACCCCAATGAGTTATATGGTTCATTTCTCACCTGTGACGAAACAAACATCTACTCAAAACTATTTTGAAAAAATGATTGTTGAGCCTATTTTACAAGTTCTTGAGACATTCCTCAACCCCTATTTGTAGTCTGTTCCAATGCTGAATCATCTTATTTTCCCTCTTAAGTAGCTAACAAAACTCTCTTAATGCAATTTAGGTCTATTTCCTCCATTTGTGAAACAGGGTATATTCAAAGATGCCTCGGAAGTATGCCTCTCATTTCTTAGGCACAGTAGAAACTATGTGCTCCTTTGTAAGCTTTATGGCACACTAGCACGAAAAATATCTACCAACCACGCACGATAAAACCTCCTGCAGAAAGAGTAATCCATAGCCATGTGTGTACTAAACATAAAAGAGAAGTACATTTAAGTGCACAGAAGTAATACTGTCTGGCGAAGGAGAAACCAAATGCATTATATTGGGAGGAGGAGGGGGATGGATTCCATTCAGCCACCATAGTGAAAATGTGTATGATCTTTGATGAGATAATGTAATCTTTTGAGAACACAGGATGCAACTGGAAATACTGACAGAGATATGGATAATTCCAAATATTTCCCCCAGTACAGTTTTCAATGAGACCTTCTATCACTGATCTTCATAGTAGTAGCCTGGAAAGACATGTTACTTGTCATACTTGACAGACACATTCTAACCTGGGGTCATTGTACTAGGGGTTCTCTCACCTTGGACTACTCTTTTTCACATATCTGCCTGGCTCACTCCTCACTTCCTTCAAGTCTTTTCCCAAAGTCACCTTCTCTGTGAGGTGTAATGGACCATCCTATTAAAAATTATAACCTATGTTCCTCACACTGCCCTGCACTCCCAATCCCATTATCATGCTATATTTTTTCTTTTATTTTCCATAGTACTTACCACCTTCTAATATACCATGTAATTTATCACTTATTATGTTTTTATCTATCTGCTAGAACATAAGCCCCATGAAGAAAGAAATTTGGTTTTTTTTTTAATTCACTGATGTATCCCAAGGGCTCAGAAAAGTGCCTGCCATCGAGTAGACCCTCCATAAATATTTGTGGAGTGAACTGAAAAGATGTCAGTTCACAAATCAAATAACGGGAAATAATTCCATCACACACGCACACAAACATCCACACACTGTTAGTGTCACCCAAAACAATTATTGAGCCTTAATCTGAAAAATAAAAGAACCAATGGAAAAATTTTAATGGCAAAGTTGGCAAGTTTAAGCTTCATAAGAAAAGGAACAAGAATCAAAGTCTATTAAATATTTGCAATCTTCTCAGTTCCCTCATTATTCAAAGATGAAATGACAAAAAGAAAAATCAAGAATCTCTAGTTCTAGTGAAAACACGCTGCAGAGAAGAGGAGCTATAAAAAGACATGATTAATAGCTCAAACATAACTAAAATACCCCACTGCACAAGGGCCAGAAGGTGCAGAGACAAGTATAGCTGTTACTCTCATCAAGTGAAATGTGAGGACTAAAACTGACCCAACAGCCCAATGGAAATGGGATGTTCCACAGAGTCCACACAGACACACATACACACCCCACTACCACCACCAGCAACAATAATATCTGCACTTGGAGCTCTTCTCTTCCTGAACATTTTCTGTAGTGAGCATATGATGCTAAAATAAAAGCATACGGACTTCTTCTACCCTAATGATTTCTTGAGAAAGAAAAATAACATAAACAATTAACTTTGGAATAACAGATTTTGGAAAGGCTGTTTGTTGAAAACTGTTGGAAATTCAGGAACACATGGTTGATTGATTAAGTGTTACAATATTTATTAAATATGGGAATCCACCGCAAGAAAATGGAATTTCTTCCATTGAGCTGAAGGCTACGTCTAATGCTGGGCTGAGTTCTCTCAGCAAGAAGCTGAACAAAGGAATTTAGGATCACAACTAATTTACAATGGGACCAAAAACAGTAGAATGATAAAAAGTGAAGAGCCAAAAGGGAAAGGGAAAAACGGAATTGAGAATGACTAAAAGTTTTACTAAAAGCTATATTAAAAACCACTGAATTGCCAAAGTAATTCTGAGACAAAAGAACAGAGCTGGAGGTATCACACCCCCTGACTTCAAAATATACCACAAAGCCATAGTAATCAAAATAGCATGGTACTGGCAGAAAAACAGACACACAGATAAATGGAACAGAATTGAAAGCCCAGAAATAAAACCACACATCTATGGACAGCTAATCTTCGACAAAGGAGCCAAGATCATACAATGGAGAAAGGAAAATCTCTTGAATAAATGGTGTTGCAAAAACTGGACAGCCACATGCAAAAGAATGAAAGTAGACTATTATCTCACACCATACAAAAATTAACTCAAAATGGGTTAAAGACTTGAATGTAAGACCTGAAACCATAAAATTCCTAGAAGAAAATAAAGGCAGTACACTCTTTGACATCAGTCTTAGCAGTATCTTTTCGAATACCATGTCTACTCAGGCAAGGGAAACAAAAGAAAAAATAAACAAATGGGACTACACCAGACTAAAAACGTTCTGCAAGGTAAAGGAAAACATCAACAAAATGAAAAGACAACCCACCAACTGGAAGAAAATATTTGCAAATCATATATCACACAAAGGGTTAATTTCCAAAATATATAAAGAACTCATACAACTCAACAACAAAAAAATGAACAACCTGATCCAAAAATGGGCAGGGGATATGAACAGACATTTTTCCAAAGAAGATATACAGATGGCCAACAGGCACATGAAAAGATTTTCAATATCACTAATTATAGGGAAATGCAAATCAAAACTACAATGAGATAGCACCTCATACCTGTGAGAATGGCTATAATTAACAACACATGAAATAACAAGTGTTGGAGAGGATGTGGAGAAAAGGGAACCCTCATACACTGCTGGTGTGAATGCAAACTGGTGCAGCCACTATGGAAAACAGTATGGAGATTCCTCAAAAAACTAAAAATAGAAATATTATATGATCCAACTCTTTCACTACTAGGTATTTATCCAAAGAACATAAAATCAATAATTCAAAAAGATACATGCACCCCTATGTTCACTGCAGCATTAGTCACAATAGCCAAGATGTGGAAGCAACCCAACTGCCCATCAATGGATGAATGGATACAGATGTGGTGTGTATATATATACAGTGGAACACTACTCAGTCATAAAAAAAGACAAAATCATGCCATTTGCAACAACATGGGTAGACCTTGAGAGTTATGCTGAGTGAAGTAAATCAGACAGAGAAAGACAAATACTGTATGATTTCACTCATATGTGGAAGATAAACAAACATATAGATAAGAAGAACAGATTAGTGGTCACCCAAGAAGAGGGTGGGGGAGAGCAAAAGGAATAAAGGGGCACATATGTGTGGTGACGGATAAAAACTGGACTGTTGGTGGTGAACATGATGCAGTCTATACAGAAACTGAAATATAGTGATGTACACCTGAAATTTACACAATGTTGTAAACCAACATGAACCCAATAAAATAATTTTTTTAAAAAAACTTGAAACAATATAAATGTCTTTTAGTAAGGATTGATTACATAAATTACGGTATGTTTATGCAATAGAATACTACCAACCTGTTAAAAATAGTGATATAAAGTTATATTCATTAACATTAAAAGATGTCCATCATATTTAGCTAGGTAAGAACAGGAGGTTAGAAGAGTTTTATATCTCCAAAAAGTCTTAGCAAATATCAATATGTTACTGGAAATGAGCTCTGGGTGGTGGGTTTCACTTTCTAAAATATCTTTGTATTATCTAAAATTTTTTGCAATGTTTAAGTATTACTTTAATAATCAAAGAAAAATAATAAACTACTTAAAAAAACACTGTATTGTACACTATAAAAGGGTGAATTTTACAGTACATGAATTATTATCTCAATAAAGCTGTTATAAAAAACAGTAAAAATCAAGACTGTTGTCACAAATATATTTCAAATACAAAGTAACCTTAGTTTTTACAGAAGAATGGACTTTGTTATAACTGCTACCTTCTACAAAATTTTGGGACCCCTTTCTTCCTCAACTTTAGAGTTTGCATTTTGAAGTTCTTCAGATAAAACATGCTTTTTAAAAAAGAAAATAAAACAAGCTAATAAAATAGAGCATCTTATCCTCTAATTCAGTTAAAAATATGAATTCCAACACTCAGCCTGGTTTGGGAACTGAGTCCAACCTTTTGTCTCAGTGCCCTTTAACCTCTTCTGGTCCTGCCTGCCTTCCCTTTCTTCACTTCCGAGCTGTGAAGAGCCCTGTGCAGGACACAGACTATTGAGGTCTCAGCTAATGCAAGGATGCTTCTCATCCCAAAGTAACGGAGCTGCATGGTTACTCATTCAATTTTTAAAAAACAAACCCCACCTTATGTTTGAACAAATATTATGTAGGAAAAAAAAGAAACAAAACTAACTTGGTTTGTTGAATTCCTGAAAAGAATGCAGTGAGACCAAAGCTGGAACTCAGACTTAGCATCAGGGTAAAAATTATTCTACCCTCCCAGAACCTTGGATGCGAATCACAGCTCTTGTGAAAACAATGTGAGAAATCCAGTGATTTGTGTACACAAGAAACTGGGAACCAGTTTTGTACCAAGAAATGATCACTATGGGAGCTAAAAAAGAGCTAACGTATTGAGCTCTTACTCTATGCCAAATGCTCAGCCACAAGCTTTACGTGCAAGATTTCCTTTAATTCTCACAACATATGAGCTGGGTACTATTCTTATTCCCACTTTATGAGTGTAAAAGCTCAGGATTAGAGAAGTTAAATGCATGCTGAGTTTACCGTTAGCTAGCAACAAACTGTATGGGATTTGAATCCATGCAGTCTAATTTCAGGTCCTCTAACTCCTAGTCACTATCCTATAATGCTTCTTCAAAGAAGAAAACTTGGGTCCGCCCAGTGGCGTAGCGGTTTCATCGGCGCTTGGTAGCCCGGAGTTCGCCGGTTCGGATCCCGGGCGCCTGCCAACTCGCTGCTTGTCAGCCATGCCGTGGCGGCGTCCCATATAAAGTGGAGGAAGATGGGCACGGATGTTAGCCCAGGGCCAGTCTTCCTCAGCAAAAAGAGGAGGATTGGCAACGGATGTTAGCTCAGGGCTGGTCTTCCTCACAAAAATAAATAAAATAAAATAAAGAAGAAAACTACATCAGGGACTTGTTTTACTAAAAATTAAGACTTATTCTAAAACCACAGTAGATTCTGCAGTAGTAAAGTAATACACCAACACACAAAGAATCATGAAGAAAAGGATCGATATGGATAACATCAAAACCATTTTTTTAATGGTACAACAAAAGATACCATGAGAAAAAACAGATAAGCCACAACACTTTTAAAAAGTATTTGCAACAGAGATAACCAAGGATAGAAAAAAATCCATAACGTATTTTAAACGCCTATATATCAATAAGCAAAAGACAAATACCCCACTAGAAAAATGAGGAAAGTATAGGATTAGGCCATTCAGAGGAAGAAACATACATCACCAAGGTGCTCTACCTCATCAGTCACCTGGAAAATGGAAAGTAAAATAATCAGACACCATTTCACACCCATAATATTGCTAGAAATTTAAAAGTCTTATGATTCCAAATGATGATGAAGATGGCGATACTCAAATTCTCATGTATATCACTGTAAGATTTGGCAGTATGTAGAGAAGTTGAGAAGGTAAAAACCCTAAGAATCAACAATTTCACTTCTAAATATATACCCCACAGAAACACATGCACATGTGTATATCAATGGCATACACTGCTTATAACAGCAAAAAACCGGGAACAATCTATAAATGCCATTAATGGGAAAATAAATAAATAAATGATGGTAGGTTTATAAACTGGAAAGCCAGATAGCAATAAAAAGGAATGAATTCAATTATTTTACCTGTATTAACATAAGAGATTGAAAATCAATGTTGAGAAGTGGCAAAAGGATACATATATCAAACATGTACATTTAAAAAAACACACAAAACAGTAATATATGTTTATGGATAAATATGTATGTAGTAAAAGTATGAAAACAAAGCCAGGAAAGATGCACACCAATTGCACAATAATTTTCTCTGGGAAGGAAGGGGAAATGGAAGGGCAGGAGAGCATCACCTGTATATCTACATGTAAACATATACATATACATGTAAACATATGTGTATGTGTGTGTGTGTATATATATATATATGTCAACATCTATAATGCTCAATGCTTTAAAAAAATACTAAATTTTGTTAACTCTGGGTGGTGAGTAGAAGAGCGTCTGTCACATTATTCTATCTACTTTTTTGTGTTTAAACTATTTCAAAACATAAAGTTTTTAAAATTAAAAAAAGTAACAAGTTGTCCTAAAGAAATTTTCACAAGGACCTTCAAATGGTCGATTTCACTGATACCACATAACAGCTTAATGGATGAGTAATAACAGTAGAGATGTCTCTAACACTGTGCCAGGAAAACTACAAGAAACAAAAACGAATGGCTGGAAGCTACAAGGAGGCACACATTGACTCAACCTTCTAAAAACCTTTTTAACCAGAGCTGCCCAAAGGAAGAGCTGCCTCATAGGTATTGAGCTCACCTGTGAGGAATCCTGAAGGGCAATTTTTAAAACTATAGGTCAGATCATGACCCATGAGAGGACTCTAAAATCACTTTTGTGCACCATGGCCAAGATTTTTTAGAAAATGACATAGAACAGAGTAGAATGAAAAGTATTTTACTGCATGTTATTAAGGATAAGTGTTATTTCATGACATACTTGTTTTAATATTTGGTGTGTGTGTGTTTTCACATGTTCACACAAAAGTTTTTACACAGATATTCATAGTAGCATTATGCATAATTTCCAAAAAGTGGAAACAACCCAAATCTCCATCAAGATGAATGGATAAATAATGGCATATTATTCAATAATAAAAAGGAATGAGGGGCCAGCTCAGTGGCATAGTGGTTAAGTTCGTGGGTTCTGCTTCAGCAGCCTGGGGGTCTCCAGTTTGGATCCTGGGTGTGGACCTACTCCCTGCTCATCAAGCCATGCTGAGGTGGTGTCCCATATAGAAAAGCTACAACTCTACAACTATGATATACAACTATGTAATGGAGCTTTGGGGAGAAAAAAGAGGAAGATTGGCAACAGATGTTAGTACAGGGCCAATCTCCCTCAAAAAAATTTTTTTAAAAAGGAATGAAGTAATAACTCATGCTACAACATGGATGAACCTTGAAAATATATTATTCTAAGTGAAAGAAGCCAGTCACAAAAGATCACACAATGTATGATTCCATTTACATGAAATGTGTAGAATAGGCAAATCTATAGAGACAGAAAGAAGATTAGTGGTTGCCTAGGGCTCAGGGTCGGGGTAGGCAGTGCAAGACAGAGTTTGGGGAATGTGTATGGGGTTTCTTTTTGAGGTGATGAGAATGTTTTAAAATTGACAGTGGTGATGGTTGCACGACTATTTGAATAGACTAATAAACTTTGAATTGTACACTATTGTTAAATAGGTGAATTCTATGATATGCAAATCACATTTCAATAAAGCCCTTATAAATATATATATAATTAAAATGTGAATTAATTTTGCTCCTGAGATTATACTAGGTCCGGAAATTTAAATTTAGAAATTTAAGTCATGAAAACTGTTGAATCCATTTCTGTGGGCCAGTTACTTGATCTTAATATTTTGGTGGGGCCTCCTCCCCATCACAAGTCCTTACTTTCTTTTCTGATCTTAAACTTACTCTCAGATCCTTCATTCACATTAAGATATAAATGCTTGAAACAATTCAGAGTGCCATCCCTCCCTGGGTCTCTACTTACACTAAAGTGATTATTATCTAGTGATATTTTTTCTGATTTAAATTAAATGTGCTGATCTTTTAGCGGCATGGAGATTTCATGGAGTAACAGTATTATTTGGGTAGTATCTACTGCCTAAGAAATAAAGTAAATATTTTATATTAACTTGTTAGTCCATAAAAAGGAGGTAAAAATAGGAAAAAAATAAAACAAAATATTAAAAATATATCTGGGGCTTAGCTACAGAAAAAAGAAAAAAACAAGAGGATGTCGTGCTTAGTTTAAAACCACAGGTAAAAAAATCAAAACTCCAAGAACAAATATCACGGGAACTCCTTGGCTGAATAGGTCATATGAGTTCAGATCCATCAAAAATACTATATGTCACTCTCCCAGAAGACATACATGATTGTCTTAAAGAAAATGCAGCTCCAGGCAGCAAATGGCAAAGTCTGGTGAATAAAGTCACACCCAAAGGTTAAATAGCTTGGATTTATTTTTGTTGGGAGAGATGGAGCTATAAACTGACATGAATGATTTTGTCACAGTGATTAAAGTAGCCGAGAGACAGCAAGGCAGCTTTATGTGGTAGAATGTTGGTATGCCAATCATTGTCCGAGTTCCCACCACTTTCTCTAGTGCTCTCTCTCCTTATCATCATGGCGCTGCCTTTCCTAATAAACCCTGCCTCAAATCTGAAGCAAGAGGGGCAGCTATTTCAGTTCAGATGCTCACAGTGATGGGATCTTCACAGAACCCGGACACACTGTATACAGGGTGGCTCTGTTGGGCCAGAAAGAATATATGTGGGGGTAAGAGGAAGAAAGAGGTCAGAGATAAGGTATAAATGTGGAAAGAGGCCCATGCTCCTCTTGAACCTACCCCAACAAGCGATTTTAATAATCAGACAAAAGAAATACCATTAACTGTTGGAAATACATCAAAAGTACATAGAATCAGTAACATAAATGGTCACAGGACTTTTTCTGCATCTTTGAGACAGAAAACAAACAAAGGCAGACTACAAATATTTGCTGAGCATCAGCTATGCATCAGGCACAGTGCTAAGCACTGAACAAACAATGTTGAATACGAATGACAAAGTCCCAGCCCAAGACTACAGTCTACCTCACGAGGACACCTTCTATTAACACACCCAAGTCATCGGCACTCCAATACCCCTGCACCAAAACACACATAAGCAGGAACAATTTTATGTCAAGCCTATGAGGCAAGTTTTACTTTTGACATACCTGGAAAAGTGTCTCATCATTCCTTAATACTAAGTCTGAATCTCGTAGCAATGTAGCAATGGGTCACTCTGGAAGACTTTGAGAAGGGACATGCTCAGCAAGTGTTGGGGAGTGAACTGAGCACATAATTCAGTTTAAATCCAGGGGATGATGAGCAACGAGAACAAGGAGAATGATTTTAGGAAGGCAATTATTCCAGCTGCAAAGAGCAGGAAGGATACTTCAATCCACATCCAAAGAAGAGAATGAATGAGGGACAATTTAAGGGGAACAAAAGAAACAAACAGAAAAAAGAAAAACCACACCAAAAAAACAGGTTTAAAGGTAAGTAGTAAAATGAAAGCTTGTTGAACTATAACACATTTTCCAAATCCCAAAATAAGTAAGTCCAGCAATGTGCTGAAGAGATGGTTCCCAACACTGAATGTAAATAACCTTTCAAAGGCTTATTTTTACTTTAGTTGCTAAGAGAAAGAGGCACTTGATAGAAATAGAGTGGGGGGAAAATACAAAATAAACCAAGGGTCATAGAAAAAGGGAACAGAGCAAGGCTACATCCACAGGAAAATGACAAATAGAAAGAGGCAACAGAAAAGTGACAGAACCTGTACTGACTGATGAGGAAAGAAACAGATGAAGAGAAAAGAAAAGAAATAACTGGCCAGGGGAAACCTGAAATGGCAACAAGGGTCTGGGGCCATACGAATGGAACAGAGCTCTCCGTAAGTTATGGCATCAACGATTTCATCCAGTCAACGTTTGCTTGTGGAGCACATGCTAGGTATAAGCCTCTGTGCTCAATGCTGGGAAGAAACAAAAATGAAGCTGAGGATGCATGCTTTCACTCCATGTTTTTCTGTACAATTATATTAAAAGAAAATAATTTTTATCCTATTACCCTACGACAACTGCAAACTTCATGTTTCATAATCAGAACCTTTAAGAAATGTCCTAAACAACTCATTAATCAATGACCTCAGGTAGATTTCATATTAAATTGGCTAAGTTATGAATTAAGACTACTTTCCCTTCTTTAATTTTGAGAGAACACTGTCTATGCAAGATCATTAAGAACTATAAGAACATCATGTTAAACCTACCTCAGAAATTAAATTAAATGAGAATTCGCAGTATCTCAGCACCAATATTTTTCCCCTTTTTTCACCCTAGAGGATCCTGAGAACCAACATAAATTGCTATACACCATGGTTTGAAATAGCCTTATCTCTAGAAATTTACCCAGTCAGAAACAGCGTCACCTTTGGTGATAGCAATGAACACTACTTGAATTTTGCCTACCTTCTTATCAATCAATATCTGTCCAAGTTTTAAGATACTTTTATGAGGAAAGAAGTTTGAAAAAAAGCAATGTACTACTTATAGCTTAACCAGCTGTACAAGATCATAAAATGTGAGAACAATTTTGCAGTGTTAAATCAAAACTTTCATCACCTTCAATGACGTTTAAGTTTCTACCAGTCAATAAAATTATTTCTAAAAAATGATGGCTTAATTATTCAGCATAATGGTAAATTTGTAAATGCAACTATAAAAAAATTTCCCATTCTTCTTATTAAACACTTACCTAAAGTCTTCTTAGAAAGCAAATCAAAGTACTCCTAACTATTGCTAATCTGCAGGTAATACCAAACTCACCTTGAAAATAACCCACTATTATGGCAAATGGAGACTGACACCAAAATTATCCATCTCAATAAGAACAAATTTTCCAAACTCCCACATGCAAGGACTCTTTGACCATTAACATATATTTGTTTAACACATATCACATGCAATTTAAAATGAGACCGCTGCTCATTTTGTACACACTAAGTGTGATTTTTCAGAGCATCAACTTTTGCATGAGTTAGGAAATCAATCTTTAAGTGAGCCCCATCTCCTGACCCAAAAGAGGCACAGTGTCTAGGGTCTGAACTATATAATGAGAAAAACAATGAGCCCCTTAAAGCCTTCTCCCACTAGCCTGCAGATCTTTAGAAAAGACCAACAAAGAATAAGATGGAGGAGAAGGGGGAGGAAGAGGAAGGAAGAAGAAGGAATAATGAAGAATAAGAAGAGGAAGAAGAATAGGAAGAGGAGGGAAAGGAGAAGAAGGGGCAGGAGGAGGAGAAGAAGAAATGGCTCTTTCCTCTGAACCAAACGCTTAAAGCTCATGGAGGGATAAAAACAATCCCAGGGGCCATCAGAGTATGTTTGGCTAAAAAACCACAAGGTTCCCTTTAAAAACACAAGACCCAGATCAAGAGTGGAGCCAACCACTAACACCTGGAGAGCTGAGATTACAAACTCAGAAAGTGCCTCAGACTCTTTCAGGCAGCTCTCTCTAGTTGACCCAGGAGGATATTGGACTGACCTGGCACAGTGGACCCTGTATCTTTTCTCTGTAACTGATTTCCGATTTCCCTGAGCCTCTCCTTCCCTCACAGGCTGCTCCTACCCATTTTTTTGATGACCCTAGATCACTCTTCAGCCATCTGCTTTTCCAGCCTACCCTAGATTAATAACACCATGCATAACCTTGACTGCTGCTTATGCCCAATGTGGATCCACAGCTGGGTTCCTGGCCAGATTCCCAACAGGATATTCCAAAGGCATTAAAAACCCACTAGGGAATTCGTGGAAATCTACAGAACCAGGTTCTGTGAAGTGGCAGCCCTTTCTGCAGCATCTTGCTATCTACTTCAAAGAAAGAGAAACCACTTAGAAAAAAGCTTGAGCTATGACCAGGAGTAGCAAATTGTACCAGCCCGACTCCAACATCCTGATCTCACTAGTGAGGGAAATGAAGGCAATTTCTCCCAATAAGCCTTACTTAAAAGGCAAATTGAAAAAAAAAAAAAAAAGAAAAAAGAATAGCAATTGACTAACTAGAAGTAAAGGCTAGAGACACGAGTCGGTGTCAAGGAGAATAAGTGGTCTAAGAAAACCGTCAATCAGCAGTTCTCCTGCCTTGGGTAGAAAATTTTAAAACCACTTGCAAAATGTGAGCTCTTGAAGAGCATCATAGACTTCCCATCTTCAAAAAGTTATCTAATGTTCTTTACTTGGGACAAAAAAAAAAATGCAACAAAAGGGCAACTATTGCTAAGTGCTAAAAGCCCCTGGTACAAAATTAATTTTTAAGTAGGAGAAGAAAAACGTTTATTTACCCTTGCTGATCAATACAATTCTGAAAAATCTCTTCAATACAAACAGATTGCAGGGGGTAGGGTGGGGCGCATTAAGGTCTTTATTCCTTCTCTTCCCAGTTATAACTGCTGATATTTCTGGATCATGGTACAGCATTTTTTGTTCTCTTTTCAAAATTAAGTTATATATAATAGTCTGTTCTGGGGAAAACAAAACAGATTTCTATCTTAAAAGCAACTCAAATGATAAAATCAGAAGTAAAGGATAGCTAGTAGTGTAAAGCTAGAAGTCTAAAATCATTTTTTATATACGAAGTAGTTATATTTTTAAAAATACAGCACATTGAACTCTATTTTAATTATGTGTAAAATAACTGTAATTATCAAAAGGGGCTATAAATTCAATAATTAAAGATAAAAATTATTCATGCATTCATCTTTTATACCCTACCTCGTTCCAAAAAGGATTTCAGGATGCTTACATGGACCCTTACAAGATAAAATACAATTTTTAAGTAGATGAGGAAACTAGGAGAAAAGGAAAATGCATTACTTCAATAAATATTTATTAAGCACCTGCTCTGTGGCAGGCACTGTTCTAGGCAGCGGAGACATGTAGTGAACAGACAGACAAGATCACTATTCTCATACAGTTTACATGCTAGTGACAGCATACTGGAAGAAAGACAATAAACGAGTCCACCATTAAAAAGAACGTCAAACGCTAACAAGTGCCAGGAAGACAACAGAGTAATGTGATGTGATAAGGAGCGGGGTGGGTGGGACTACTTTAGAAAAGTGGACAGAGGAAACCTCTCTGAGATTACTTTTCTTTAAGCCTGTATATTTATTTTAATCTAAGTATAACATGCATATGAAAATGTGTACAGATCTGACTTCCCAGACTGATAAATTATCACGAGTCAACAGATATTTCAGATGACTTTTGGGCTGAAATGGGGATGATGAGAAGGAGCACACAGATGAGCTGGGGATGAAGCTGCTATGAACGCTCAGGCTGTGACCTTCGCTTTGGAGGAGGGCACAACTTGCCTCTACACTTTTGGCATCCAGCTCAGGGAAGGAACCACAGTTCCATGACAAACCTCTCCTCTTGGTCCTGATGAGATACCATGCATAATGTTCTCCAAGACTTCAATTAATACTGTATCTGGTTTCTCAGGAATATTTCTGACCATGTCCTTGAAAATATCCTTTACAAAAAGCCTGGTAGGTGACTGATGAGGTCAGGGAAGTGGCTGAGAAAACTGATACCAATTCAGACACCAAACTCTCTTGTGACTAAGAAAAAAATCTCTTAAATCTTAAGAATACACAGAGTTCCTTGACCCTGGGTGCAAGTTGGAAACCACTGAGGAGATTTTTTAAAATACCCCCACCCGAGAATCTCTGGAGATGAGGCCAGTACACTATGGAGGAATAGACAGATGATAATTCTCCATAAATAGTTTCTTTTAAGTGAATTTCTGGCAGATTAAACTCCAACAAGTACTCAGAGTGCAGATATTCTCTACTGACATTTAGATGTAGATTCAGATATTCCCATGTGGTTAAAAGAATATTTGAGATAGAAGTTATAGAAGACATTATACCCATTTCTAGAAATGAAGACATTTCTAAAAAGTGCTAAACATGACTTCAATTCACCCCTGGATGAAGTTAGCAAGGGAGGAGACCTGGGCAGAGCCAAGAGTTTCTTAAAGAAATGTTAGGTTTGGGCCAACCTGGAGGCATAGTGGTTAGGTTCACGCGCTCTGCTTCGGCGGCCCAGGGTTCGCAAGTTCAGATCCTGGGTGCGGACCTTCGCAATGCTTATTGAGCCATGCTGTGGCAGGCGTCTCACATATAAAGTAGTGGAAGATGGGCACAGATGTTGGCCCAGGGCCAATCTTCCTTAGCAAAATAGGATTGGCAGCAGACATTAGCTCAGGGCTAATCTTCCTCACCAAAAAAAAAAGAAAGAAAGAAAGAAAGAAATGTTAGGTTTGTTCCAACACAGAGATGAATGGGTAACCCACATGTTAAGTAAGTAGCAAAGATCACAAAAGGATTATTTTATGTGGATCTCTAACATTTTCTTTGAGAATTCTTTTCCCAATTCTACTACTTTGTTGTATGACCTTGGGCAGGTTAATTAGCTTCCTCAAGCCTGTTTCCTTATCTATCAATGGGTATAATAATAATATCTACCTCATAACGAGAGATAATGCATGAAATCATTCAGCACAGTGCCATGGTAAAAATTCAATAAATATTAATTCTTATTTTTCAACTCTTTCTCTGAATATTTTCTTTCTAGTGCTTTTATTACCAAAGCACTAACTTAATGTTTACAGAAGCTATCATTTCGGTTATCATTGATTATGTATCTCTTTTACCCAATGCTTTGACATTTGGGACTCTGGAGCAACTTGTTTTACGAAGTCACAAAAGATATTTTGTATCTTTTCTTTTGCGGAAGGATATACTAATATGGATCCCTTTTTAGCATTTAATGTTTCTGTTATATGAAACTTTGACCACAAAATAACATATATAATTTTGGTGTTGACTGTTGAATACTGAATCTTTGATTTACAAAGAAAAATTATAACAATCAGTGTACACATCCAGTTCCAAAACAAAAAACACATGTATTTCAAAAGGTATTTTTCACCTTTTAAATGTCAAATATCTTTATATATTCCATTCTCATTCTCAAATTAGTAGAAATGAAGCATTCCTGCTGTGTTCTGCAAGCTTCTTCACTACCACATAACTTAAAAAAATATTTTCAAGTGCTCCAATAAATACATAGTTCCAATGGGACAGCAGTAAGAAATCTTTGACCCCAGTGCCATTGAAAGACATCTAAAGAAATGTTGGTGGCCTCTTACCATAGGCTAGTAGCATAGGGTTAAGCACACAGGCAGTGCAATGGAGCTGAAGTGTCTGGGTTCAAATCCCCTCTTAGCTACCTACCAGCATTGTGATTTTGCAGCTGGTCAGTATTATGTCACATGATGCTCGTGAGGATACAATAAGTTAATGTACATCAAGTGCTTGGAAAACTGTTCGGCACATAAAAAGTAACCACATATGTTACTGTATATTAAGTATTTTAGTATACACTATAACATATATGATAACACTATTTTAAGTATTTCTCTCTTTTCCTGATTTCTCTTTCCTTCCTCCTTCTCACCATTCTCCTCAATGTCTCTTTCCTCCTCTTCTGCTCTCCTCCTCTTTTATTAACATTCCTTTTCCCTTTGGGGCTTATCATGAGACTTAATAATAAATGTGGCCCTATCTGAGCCCCACTGGAGCTATTGAGTACTACTGACCTTACAGAGTCCTGCTTTCGGTATGTCATGACAAGAAAGCAGCCGCCCTCCATGTACTTTTAGGAGGGGCTCTAATAGTTAAAAATGATAGAACAATTGGCATTCTTTGAAATATGAGAAAACAAAACTAAGAACAATTTTTATCAATCAATAAGCTCTTAGAGTCATTCATAGTTTTCCATGTGTAGCTAGAAACAAGTGATGAAAGACAGGTTCTTTTCGTGTACAGCAAAATCACTCAACAGAATTTCAAAGATGCCCAAAAGAAATATATACAAATTGGGATCTCACAGAGTAAATTAATTAATTTACTTAATTCTGAATTTCATTTTCTTTTAACTATTTAATTGTAAGAGAAGAAGTTTGGTAGGAGAATAAAAATGCGCTGGGAAATGTCTCCTTCCTATTTCTAGCAGCAGAACAAGTTTTTGATGGGTGGCAAAACTATCAATATTGAGCTACGTAGGTTTAACAAATGCACATTAAGAAAAAAAAGATGTTTGTGCTATCCTTGCAAAATACTTCTAAAGCCGTAATTCCTAGGAGTCCTCTTCCACCAGGGAAGCAGTACTGCAGACAACTGATCGTCAAGCTGACTCAGTGCACCCAAGTGAAACAGCACAGTTTTAAGTACAGCTCATCCATGCTTAGGTATATGTACAAATATTTTCATAAAAATGGAGCACACCTACTGCTTGCCATCTTGCTACCATCTTGCTTTTTCCCCATTCATTTCTGATTATCAAAACTATGATAAATTATAGTTATAAACTATAACCTATGTTCTTGGCACCTGACTGACTACTTGAGAAACTACAACACTTTCCAGGGAAAGAGACAGAGAAAAAGTAGCCCGTCTATTCACTGACACAAAGGCTTCTGACAAAAAGCAATTCCTGCTATTTGTAGAGAAATGTAATCACTGGGTGAAAAACAAATTATTGAACATTTATGGGGTGATCACACAATGAAATATACCACCAAACAACCTATCTTTGATGCTCCAGTAAATCTGTTAAGTTTGGCTCACAAAAAAGGGGCAACCATTAAGGTGCTTATTCTCAAAAATAGCAGTAACATGATTATCAGTATCAAACCATCAGTCAGACTCAGTAAGTGATATCTTGCCCATATGTGTCCAGTTAAAAATATGTTTTATCCTTTTATCTAAAAAACATACAATTCCTTCAGCACAAATAATTTCAAGTCAGAAAAAAGAAAGAAAGAATATTAGAATATTTTGAATATTCTGATTCTGAGTACCATTTTACAGGACTGAAATTACTTCACACTCTGTAGACAAGCTTGAGGACAGCAAGGTCACCCACAATCAAATGTGATTTCTTTGACTATCATTTCTAGGACTTTATGGCATAATAAGCTTTCAGCATGGGCCAAACATCCCACTTGGGATAAAAATAAAGTACGCATTCAAGTAACTGGCCGTGTCGTAAAGAAATCTTTTAAAATATGGACTCATATCAAGAGAATTATTATTTCACACCAAACAAATTGCCACTACTTCCACATTAACAAAAATGTAAAGTGTCTTCCAAAAATGTAAGTGTTCTGTTCCATTGAGTGATGAAAACTGAAACAAGGACACATTAAAGGTAAAATTAAGGTGTTTTATACCATCATCATTCTTGCGTGCTTTCTGAAACATTAAATGATATATTGCTGGTTTCCTCACTCCAGGTCAATGGCTTGATTTTACCAAGTGAGAAGTAACTCCTGAATGAGGTTAGATGACCTATACAGTCTCTTCCATCTCTAGGACTGTTAGGTTCCACTTAGTTAAGTAAATTTGAGTAATTTGTAATTTACTTCTGGGAATGTGTTAAATTCAGGTAATTAGGACACCATTTTGCATTAAAGTGATGTCATAAAATTTCTAAATAGTACTCAAGCAACCTGAAGGAGTTTATGTTATTTAACAAAAACTGCTATAGTGCTTACAGTGTGCCCAGCATTGTTCAAAGTGCTTTATAAATATTAACTCATTTATAACAGTATTTTCAGTACACTTAGTAACTAAGTTCTTATGAAGCTTAATGAATATGTGAATTGGCATTTACCAACATTTTATTTAAGTGAACAACCACATTCACTTACTCTTTGAAATTAAAATTACTCATTCTAACAACAGGATTATCCCACAATAACATGAATCTGGTCAATTACCTCTCCTTACTGAAATCCTTAGATTGCCTTCAGGACAAAGCCCAAATTCCAGAGCAAATCATGAAAGTGCTGCAGCATCTACTCTCCACTTTCCTGTTTTGTCTCATCTGTCCTTTAAATCCTAACTATTTGCAGTTAACAAAAATGTGTCCTGACTTCCACGCACCTATGAACTTGCTGTCCCTTTGGTTGATATGCCCACCCCCTCCCTTTAATCTCACCAATTCCCACTCACTCTCAAAACACAGCTCAGACAGCACCTTCCCCTGAGAGCCCACAGCTCTCTGTGATCACCTCCAGAAAATCACAGAAGGGCAAAGTGTAACTACTTGTTTCCTCATCTATCTTCCCACTTGTCTGTAAATTCCTTAAATGCCAGAACTGTGTCTTTTATCTCTAAATCCCCAGGGCCTTGCACAAAATTGGTATACAGTAGGAGCTCAAGTAAATAAATGTCTTTAAATAACAAATCAATAAATGAATACATAAGTTCTGTGAGCTGACAGAAAATCTTCCTAATTTTATTTCTGAAGTAGAAAGGAACTTGCTAAAAATATCTGTGGGTAGCTATGATGCCATAAATTATATCTATTTAATTATCAGAGAAATAACAAGGGCCAGATACGATTAAGTTACATTTTCAGGTCCAGTGATAGCTCTGAAGGAAACCAGAAATGCCAAAATGCAGGAAAACTCCTTAGTTTCCTAACTGTAGAAAAAGTTGACATAGGGCAACTAGGTCTTCACAACTCTAACTGCCAGATGCAGTCCTATGGTCAATGATTTCTAACTGTGGTTTAAGGCACATGGTAAACTGCAGCAGCTCCCCAGGTGACCCAGACATCCAACCAGATGTACTTTGTGTACCTCACTGTGCCAGGCACAGAGATAATTTCTTGTAATAATTACTTTGATGACAAGACAGTATCTTCACTTTCATTTCTGACTTGAATTAATAATCTACTCATCATGTTTAACCTATATCCTAGCAATTCCTTCTGACCTCCCTGAAGGCCACAGTCATTCTCAACTGTGAGGTTTATTGCTGTAGAAAGTAGAAGCTGCACAAGCCCAAGGTATCTTCTGCCCCAAGCGGAGAGGCCTATGAACCAAAAAACTGCAGAAGTGGTGCTCCACAATGGGGAGAATGGGAGGAGGACTGGCCTGTGTCCCACAAGTGGTGGTCATTCACCAACACAGAGAAGGGCAGGAGGTACTGAGGGCATCACCAGCACGACGCAGAGACTCTGAGTTTCCAGGTTCAGTTCTGCCGTTTTCGTTTTCCTCTGCGCCCAAGAAAGTCTTTGTGATTTGTTTTAACGCCCTGGCCCTATCAGCAAAGATTCAGACCGTAGGAAACTCTACAGGATGAAAGACCCCCTGTCTTCAAAGAATAAATTGCAAGGGAAAAAACAAGGAAATGGAGGGGGAAACTATGCATTAAAGAGACTTAAAAAACAAAAAAAATAAACTAATTGCAGTCTATACACATTATTTGGGTCCCAGATCAAACAAACTTAAATATATTTTTATTATATTTATATATTTATTTAATATATTTATAATATATATTTTAACATATTCATATATTTTATATGTAATACATATTTATATATTAGATATGATAATATCATAGTTACATGTTTTAAAGAATCCTTATCTTTTAGAGGTACACACTGAAATTTTTTATTAATGAAATGATATGATTTGCTTCAAAGTAATACAGAAAGGGAAAGAAAATAGGTAGGATATAAATAAAACAAGATTGGCTATGAGTTGCTAATTGTTGAAGCTGGGGGCTCATTATAATATTCTGTCTACTTTTGCATGAGTTTTAACTTTTTTTATAATCAAAGGTTGTAAATAGGTGTGAGAATATTTCTCCACAGAAATAAATCATAATTTATTGAAAAATAAGACAGGGAAACTGTCCCCCGCTTCTTCAGTTTTACTATGGAGACAGTTGGGAAAAGAAAAATAGGTATTTACCAAATGTTAATTCAAATAACAGAATCCTTCACTAAGGCTTAGCATATTAGATTTTCTACTACAATAATCTAATTTTGATGGATATTGCCGCAGCCCTTTAAATTAATTTCTATCTTATATTAAAATTTTAACAACTAACCATTTGGTTTCATTCTAAATTAGTACAAGTACAGATTTAAATAGTATTTTCCTATTTGTACATATTTTACACATATAGATAAATTAGTATTAACTATCGCATCATCAAGATACATCTTAAAGTATTAATGAATGTATTTATACATGTGAAAATGTTCAGCCTGACTTTGCTTCAGTGAAGTTTACAAAATTTCTAACTACATGAACAAATTCTACCTTAATATGTACTTACATGTGAGTGAACTAGTTGCCAAGTTAATGTATATAAATACAAAAAAATGTTTACAGAGCCCCAAAATATTTACTGAAATTAATCAGTAAGTTCAAAATAATTTTCAGGTATATCTGTAGATGTGTGATATTGATCTAAACATGGGTAAGTGGTAAACAGAGTTTTTAAAAACATAATTTATAAATGCCCAATCAGCACATGGCCCAAATTACACCAAAAGGACAGCCACCAACGAAGAAAAGGAGGAGGGAGATGCCTTTTCTGGAAGGTGGAGGTGATTGGGTACATCTCTGGGGTCCAGCTTAAATGAGCTGAGAACCTCGAAGTTTAGCTTATTCTTACGGTTTGAGTTTAGTTAAGGATGTCTAGGCTTGTTTTTCCAATATTTCTACAGTACCAATCTTGGTTTAAATCACTTATAAAGTCTTCTCTTGGAGAATCAAAACAACTACAATAATAACAATGATGAGGCAAATCCTGCCCAAATATTATATTCCTTCTTGCCTATGCACGGCTTTTGCTTGACAGAGGTGATAGGGTCTCCGCCCCTTCGCTCAGGTCGCCGCACTGCTGGAGGCATCCCGCACAAACTCCTCTCGAGCAAACCCCCGGGCCTATTTTTCTTTTGGGGTTTTGTCCCCCTTTTCTCTTTTTTGCACAGGGAGCGCCATGCATGACTCCCGTTAGGATTGCACTCTCCTTTCACCAAAGACATTGCATCTCCAGGGCAACCGAGAGCAAACGTGGGGTCGGGATGGGCCGGGCCGCGCCGAGGACTACCCCCCGGACCGCGCTTCTCACCTGCCCGCCACCGGGGTCGCGCCGCACCCGTGTGTCGAGCGCGTCGTGCCCAGTTTCGTCTTCGCCGCCCGAGCTGTAGAGGAGACGGAGCGGCACGATGCTCTGGCGCTCCAGGAAGCGGTTTTCGTTCCTCCTCTCCAGCTCCGTCAACGAGGCGTCTCCTCCAGGCAGTAAGGGGTTAAGGAGAGAGAACGAGGGGAGAAAAGGCGAAAATAAGGACCCTGACCCACACTCGTCCATCCTGCGGTCCGACGTCTCCTCTATGAAAATCCCACCGCCCCCTCCCTCCCGGACCCCATCTGGGAAGGACGCAGACACACCAGACCGAGAGCCTTGGACCAGTTCATTTGAGAGCATCCAGGATCGGGGCCCAGGAGCAGAGCACCCCTTTCCCAACCTCCGCATTCCTCTTCTTCAGAAGAAAAAAAAAAAAAGCATTTGACAGAAAGCTTCTAATGATTCGCGCGCCCCCACACATGTATTTTTGCTTCACTTCTCACCACCATTCTAAAAAAAAAATCTCCCCGCGCACTGAGGAAATGAGGATGCCCCTTTTCAATGCTCTTGAGGTCTGCAAAGATTCCCGGGCAATGGTACGTCGCGAAGCCAGAGAGGGTGGCGAACTTACCTGCCCGGCCGCAACGCGCCAGGGGGCAGGTCCCCAGGGCACAGAGCAGCAAGAAGGGCACGGACGCAGCCGCAGCCGCCTGCATGGTGCTGCCGTCAACCGCCTCGTTGGAGACGCTCAGCTCCTCATGCCCCGGCAGCCGAGTCCGGCTCCCTCGCCCCGCGCCCCACGGCTTGCCTCGGCCGCCCCCTCCCAGCCCGGGCCAGTGCTGCGGCGGCCGTGGCGCTGCAGCCTCCACCGCGGCGCTGCCTCAGTGCTGCATTGTGCTCCGCGGGCGCTTCCGCTGGCGGGGGGAGCGAGCGAGTGCTGCATTGGGCGGTTGGCTGTAGCTAAGTGGTTTCTAGCGCCTCCCACCTCATCCCCTGGCAAAGGCTCCAGCGGGCGAGGAGCGCTCGGCAGGGAGCGAGCGACTGGCGCACTCGCCCCCCGCGCGCGGGCAGGGGCGCGCACAGGAGAGTCAGCTGGGAAATGTAGTTCTCTCTCCGCGTCCCGCTGGTCTCCACGACGGCGCGGAGTGCCGCGACCTCATGACTGCGAGGTCCCCTGCAGCCTGCGGACAAGAGGGAGGAAAAGGGAGACTGAAAGAGAAGTCATCGCTGGCAGGCCTCCTGGCACTGAGGATATCCAACCGCGCGCCGATATTCACCCACTTCGTCCGCAAAGTGTAATACTAATATTTCCCACAAATTTATAGTTACTTAAATTATTGTCAGGGAATCATACCTCAAGAGTGCATGGTAAGTTAATTATTCAACAAATATTAAGGACCTACTATGTGCCTGGTGGTTCACTAAGCGCAGGGGACACAACCGTGAACTACGGAAGTGTAAGAGGCACCTGCTTGCAGATATAGTTGAGTCAACACCGTTTTTTTACAATACAGTGTGGAATGTGTTCTAGTAATGCCTAGAGGAAAGTCACTGACACATCCAGGGGAGAGTCAAGGAAGAACGACCTCAAGAAGGTCTATGCAGAAACTTGAAGGGTGTGTTAGATTTCATCCAACCCCCCAGGATGTTTTTGTTCTTTCTCTCATATCTGTATGCCTCAAACTTGCATTTGAAAACCAGACTTAGGGAACTCCACTTTCTCAGGCTGCTTGTTCCACTTTACTCTAATTCCAAATGAGGATAAGGCAATAATAAAATAATTATCAACATAATTAACACTTATGTGATACAGTACCGTTTTTCAGAGGTTACATGTATTGTCAGTTGAACCTTAGGTCAACAATTTGATAAGTATTATTATTCCCATTTCAGAGAGGAGGAAATTAAAGCTTAGAGCTGCACCTTTCACATACTGTGGCCGCTAGCAACATGCAGCTAAATTTAAATTTATTACAATTAAATAAAGTTAAAATTTTCGTTCCTAAGTCACAGTAGCCACATTTGAAGTGCTGAATTAGCTACCTGTGGTTAGGGGCTACTGTATTGTACAGCAAAAATATAGAACATTTCCATCATTGCAGACAGTTCTATTGGACAGCACTAGCTTCGAGAATTTAAATGACTTTCCCCAAGGTCCTATGACTAGTCAGAAAAGTAGATTGGATCTCCTGCTTTCAGATCTGTCTTTTCCCACAGCTCCCTGGTTGAGCCTGCGTTTGTGTAATCTGCATCCAGGTTCTGGTCCTATAAAACATACAGAAGAATCTTCCACATGGTGCTCTTTGGAGATGTTTTTCTCTTTCCCTGGGGGAAATTTTTCTTTTTTTACCTCTGCCTCATGTGACATGGTTTCAGCTTCCCTCACTATCCTGATGATTTGAAAATAAACTCCAGTGTGTCAGTGTCCCAGCTAAAGTGTGGTATCCAGAATTAAATACAACTTAGACGTGATTTCCCAAGCAAACAGTAGAGAGGGACTCTTTTCTCCCTTGTCCTAAATTCTTGCCTAAGAGAACATTCTGTCATATTTTGGTAGCCACATTTCACTGACCTTATTGTCATTTCCAAAAAATTCCCCCAAATCTTCAAATAATGAGTCACTTAAGAATACTATTTATGACATGCTATTGTGGCCTGAATAAGGGCTACAAGTTTTCAATAGCACACTTTTGATCTTGATGCGGGAGATTCCATAATAGCTACAGTGAAAGAGAATTAGAACCCAGAGGCCTGGAAAAGCCCTTTACCTTCATCCCCTACATCACGGACCCCAATTCTTACCCAATTCTCTTAGTTGGAAGAATTAATTTTACAGGTTTTGTAAATATTGTGCTGTTCTGGGTATACTGCAGAATTTAATTTAAACATCTTTTGCTGTCGTAAGCAATGCCTCCCTGTGTGTGTATTGTGAGCATTTCTCTAAGGTAGATAGCAGAATGAGGAATTGCTTGGTTTGTAGAGTTTGCATATTTTTTAATGTAATAGATACATGCCTTTAAAGCACTCCATCTCTTTGGCACAGAATGGACCTCCTGAGAGGCAAGGTAAACGAGAAGATACCCATGGCTCTGAGCTACAGTTTCTCCAAGGTGTGGGAGGGTGGGGGGTGGGGGGAGTAAGACTGCCTCAGTGGCACTTCAGAGCAAAGCGTCCCATCTTATAGGGACAGAAACTCCTTTGAATCTCTGTGAAGTAGTGTGCTTCTGGCCACATCTTGCCTATTTCATACATATATCAATATATTTGTGGGGGGGTTGTTTTTCATTTGATTCCCACCATCTAGTTAATTAACACATCCATCAACTCACATATTTATCTTTTTTTGAACTGGTACATACTGGATTGAGCAAGAAAGGCACCAGAAGACTTAAGAGAGTTGCATGAGTAGGTAGCTCAGATACCCGTGTCATCCATCACTGGTGCATCAGTTCCTCTCCCTCAGGTCACACCTGTAGGCGTATTCCTTTAGACCAGATAAAAAAGGAGGAAAAACCCAAGCTTGATTCATGGATTAGTTACTTCTGTGGGTATAGGCTGAAAATAAATGGCAACTGCCATACAGCTCCACTCAGGGGTGGCACTGAAAACAAGTCACAAGGGAAAATCTTCTCAATTGAACAGAGCTTCAAGTGGTGTGCCTGGTCATCTCCTTTGTGTGGAAAAAATAGTGGCCTGGGTTTAGAATATACATGGACTCTTGGGGAGTAAGAAATGGCCTGACTGGCTGTTAAGGGGCTTGGGAAGAGAAGGATCAGAAGACTGAGTACAAGGCGTAGAGGCACGTGGCATATGGGAGTGGTCATGAAGTGTGAGCATCTTCATATTATGTGTTAATGCCACCCCAGTGCTGGCACAATGGGCACATGAGCAAAAGGGCTATGGTGGCAGGGATTGAAGCTATGTATGGGCTCAATAGCATGGGCTGCTATTCACCAAAGCGGATCTAGTTTTTCTGCTGTTACCAAGTGTCCAACCTGCAAGAATGACCAACACTGAGTTCCTGCTACGGCACAATCTCTTGAGGAGACCCAACCAGGCACTTGATGGTAAGTTGACTACACTGGGCACAGTAACACATATTGCAGGTAAGAGTTTGTCTTTCTTGCTCACACCATCACTTTTTGAGGGTTTACAGATGGTTTGATTTATTGGGATGGCATCATACATAATTTCGTGTTTCACCAGGGGATTGACTTTAGAACAAAGATGTGGGAGTAGGCCCATGATCAGGTGATCCATGGGTCTTATTGCATACTGAATCACCCAGAAGCTGCCTGAGAATGATAGAGTATTATGGCCTGTTAAAGGCACAGCTGTAGCATCAGCTTGGAGGTTTGGAGGTGATATTTTTAAGGATGGAGTATCATCTGCTAGGATGCAGTATCCACTGCAGTATACACTGTTTATATGGTGCTACGTTTCTGATAAAAGAATACATAGGTCTGGGAACCAACAGGTGGAAGCAGGAGTGGCCCTGCTTGCCATTATTCTCGTGATTCTGTTGGAACTTGTGCTTCCAACTGAGCAACTCCTGTTGAATTACATATAAACTACAACTACCACCTGGCCACTTTGGGTTCCTTGTGCCAAGAGACCAACAGGCAAGGAGTCACCATCCTGGCACGGGGAATTGATCCTGATCCCTCTTTAATAAAGAACTTGCAGCCCCACGTGCTGGGAGTACTGACAGTAAAAAAGCTTTCAGCTGTCAGCTCCTTCAGGGAGTCTCAGCTGTAGAGCCTCATTGCCCAAGTCATGCCTCTTCCTGGTGCAGCCCACATTCAGTGACTTATCAGTCATCTTCACCTACCAACTCTGAGAAGCTCCCTGTGGGGTCAGCTGATGTCCAAAGGCACTCCTTCAGAAAACATCCTGCATGCTAAACTTCATCACAGAGTCTCCTTCCTGTGGAAAGGCAACCTGTGATGAATTACCGTGAGGCCCTCAAGGAACTTCCAACTTTTGTAGGTAATTGTCAATTTCAATTTTTATACTGTTTGAGAGTAATAAGACAGGGTAAGAAAAAGATTTTATGGGATTACTATTAGGGGCAACTAAAGTGGTCTTTGGGAGCCTCAAGAGAGTTTTTGGGGAAAAATACAATGTATCCCTTCCAAGTTAAAGATGTTTGTTAACAACAACCAGCTGCTTTTGAAACTGTCATGATATAGTAAGAGCATTTTGAAAATGGATATTTGTCCATTGTTATGGAGTTTATTACTGAAAATCCTCATATTTGTAAATGCAATTTTCTATCTTGTTTAAAAATCTTCCACAGGACTTTTTTATTTAAAAAAATTAATGGAATACCTTCTAATTGATTTAAAACTAGCTGACTGATCTCCAATATAGAAACTTGCTGGGTACATTTTAATGAAAATTTGACATGCTTGGGGGATGAGACTGAAAAATTAATGTTTTAGCAAAGAGAGCTAATAATGCAATTCTTCCTTTAGGATTTAAGTATTTACGTCCTTTTGTTTGAGCTATGACAACAAGGAAAACAAATATTTAGTAAACTGAATTTTCACAAAGTATTAAACAAAAAAACTTTTTAAAGAGAGACCATAAAGACCTGGCCATCCAGTCCCTTACTTTATCCAGTTCCTTTAACTCTTTGTAAAATATTTTAATAGCGTAATTTGAGTAAGAGCAAAAAGCGTTTGGTACCATTAGTAAAATAAAACATTTCAAAAATATTGCATATATTTATTTTATCCTTAAAAATTGTATGATTAAAATTTATATATTAGTAGAGTAGCATATGTATATTATATGGCACACAATTTTTGCAATTAGGATTTTTAAAAACAAAGCAAAAATAAAGCTTTGTTAAAGGAAACTTCTACAGCTGCTGCCTTCTTGGTTTTACTAAATCTGACAATTTGACAGGGTTCACCTATTCCTAATAATCATTTAAGCATTTAACTTGAGATTTGAAGTCAGCAAAATTATTGATGACTGAATTTACATGACAGTAAAAAAGCTAAATGCAATTTACTGTCCATTTAAGCACAATCAAGTAAAATAAACTAACACGCAGGGACTTTGATAATTTTGACTTATTTTTTCACAAAAGAATCATGACATCCTTTGATATGGTTGTGTATGCCTATCTCAATCTGATTCTTGGTTTCTTATCGTTCAAGTCTTATTTTTTTGTCACGTGCTATTCTCCTACAGTGTTTAAAACTGGCATCTTGTTCTTGACTAATACATTTTGCTGACAAATTATTTCTGCATCCTTGATTGCCCAGAGCTCTTCCTAGATTTTTGTTTTTTCGCATGGATTTTAAGGCTACTTCCTTCTAATACTGCCTACACAAAATTAATGCTAATTAATGGCCCTTGTTTGCAAGGACCTAAGTTCTACTTTTTAACCTTAGTAGTGCACAATCACTAGTCTGCCCAGGTATAGGTAGGCATATGCTGCTGCTTTATGCAGAAAGGTTAACTTCTTGGTTGGAATTTGTGGAAACATGGATGCCATACCACTCTTTGTGTAACATCATTAAACATTCCCTATAACTAATGTAGCTAAATGGCTAAACTGCCCTTTCATTTGATCTAATTGTCTTTGTACTACACCGTTCCTTCTCACCAGTCCCCACACCCACTCTCCATGACAAATAATGTAATCACAGCACATGGCTCATATTATATTATTGGTCACAGCACAGACGTCAAAGCCTGCAAGTCTATAGTGACTGTTATATAAGGTAATTAGTATCTCTTGAGCAACCTACTCTGTGACCAGCATTCTTTTTTTCTTTTTTTGGTGAGGAAGATTGGCCCTGAGCTAATATCTGTTACCAATCTTTTTGCTTGAGGAAGATTGTCACTGAACTAACATCTGTGCCAATCTTCCTCCATTTTGTGTGGGATGCCACCACAGCATGGTGCTGAAACCACAGCATGTCCTGATGAGTGGCGTGTAGGTCTGTGCCTGGAATCCAAACCTATGAACACCGGGCCACCGAAGCAAAGTGCATGAACTTAACCACTATGCCACCGGGCCAGCCCCTGACCAGCATTCTTTTAGACATTTTAACAAGGCAATCCCATGGTTTAAGATCCAGCTAGCCCAGTCAGGGCTTAGTTTACATACATTATCATGCCTAAAAACCTTTCCATCTTCTATGGAAGAAGACTGTCATCCTTATAATTCCCTCTATTAATGAAACAGCAGTGGAATGATTCCTGACTGAAAAGTGTAACAAAACCTTCTTTGGTCTCATATTAACTGCATTTATAGAAATTGATACTTAAATATTAATATTTATTATTTTAATATATTCTTCAGATAGCAGTCTAGTATTAACTATACATCCATCCCAGCACCAAAGTGCTTAAAAAAGAAAACAAAAAAAAATCCTAAATTCACATCTGATAACAAAATATATTCCACATTTCCAGAAATAAGTATTCAAGTTCACTGGTTTTAGGTGAAAGTTTCACATATACAATCCTGTTTTTTATTCCTCTTTTAAAGGTAGGTATATTTCGTATTTTTATCAGGGTTCTCTACAAATTAACACACATTAGAGTAACATCTCTATATGATTTCAGATGTTAATAGATATACTAATCTATGCACACCAAGTCATTGGCTTCAAAAACCATTTAAAAGATTCTATCGATGGGGCCAGCTTGGTGGCGTAGCAGTTAAGTTCATGCACTCCGCTTTGGCGGCCCAGGGTTTGCAGGTTTGGATCCCAGGCAGTCTGACGCACTGCTTGTCAAGCCATGCTGTGGCAGCGTTCCATATAAAGCAGAGGAAGATGGGCACGCATGTTAGCCCAGGGCCAGTCTTCCTCAGCAAAAGGAGGAGGACTGGCAATGGGTGTTAGCTCAGGGCTAATCTTGACCAAAAAAAAAAGAGGCTCATTAAAAAAAATAAAAGATTCTATTGACTTGTGTAAAATACACCTTTTGCTACAATTGCTTGTCATCTTAGAAAAATAAACATTCATTTTGAGTCACAAAACCACACTGTTTTCACTGCTGCTGTTTCTGGCTACTCCTGGAAAAACAGTGCCAACTTTGAATACTACACACTTGCCCTTAGCTTAAAGTTAATTAGGGTGCCTTTTTTCTTTCCTATCACCTTTCAACTTAAGTGCTCTTGATATCAAAATTCATCTTATATGTGCTTGCTGGGATTTATCTAGATACTTTTGGCAAAGCATGTCACTTTCAAGCAAACCCTGAGTTTTCTATCTAACCTGTGGAGAATCTTTGAAGATTCCTACTTCTGAAGGTGCCTTGCTACAGTAAAGATTAAGTGTACTTTTGTGAACATATCTAGGAACCAAACCACAATTAAGTGATGTTAAAGAACTAAAAAGCAAGACAAAACACCCTCTCTGGGTAGACACAACCCCAAAGGCACCTTGGCCAAGTGGCTGTGCCTTCATAAAAATTAGAAAAAAGTATTCCTACCTATGTGGATGCAACCTCATTCATTGCCAGGGCACACTATTTGTTGCAGAATGCAGGCTGGATTTCTACCTGCCCTCCTCCTCTTGGCTGGGTGCCCATCTGCATAGCACAACCCACACAAACTCTATGTGGTGGTCCTGCTATAATTTAAATCATAGTTCCAAATAAACTGAAATTTAAAAATTTTCTAAGTAGATTGCTCATTATGAAGATCTTAGGGGAGGGTGTTTTAAAAGTCCAATGTTCAAAAATAGTGTCAAAATAAAGTTGAACAACTTTTAACTACTGGAGGCGTTCAGCTTGAGCCTTTCTCCTTATACAACTAAGGCAAAATGACTCCAAACCACTGTGAGGACAAACAGTACCACTGCAAAGTGACTGTCACTCTGAAGTCCAAGGATGACAGAGCAAGTTTAGATACCTTTTAATTATTTGGTAAATTTGGGGGAATACAGGTAATACTAAAGGAAAAAAAACCTTCTACAAGTAATTTTCAAACTTTCATCTAGGTTTTTAGAAGGCTATCTATAAAACAGATTCACATATACACACATGCATTTGTGACAGAAAATGCTCTAGTATTAATTTACAATGGAAATAAGGTTTGCATGTATGCACCATAAAGGATATTTCAGTGATACTTAAGGTACTGGTATGAACAATAAAGTTGTTGAAAAGCTAGTATTTATCACTGATATTGTCCAAATGTTCAAAAGAATAAACACATCAAAGCATAGGAACTAATATATTGGAGCCACACAGGATTTCAAAACATTAAGACTGGTAATCAAAGTTAATTTTTAGTGACAATGTATTCATACATTATTCAGTGGCACCAATTTTTGTGAAAAATGTCATTAGTGTAAATGCCTCTACTATCTGCAGATAAGAGGTGAAATTTTTCTAATATTGAATTTTCTCTAAATTACGGAATCGTCAAGTGCCTAATCAAAGGCAATCCTCACATATTTCAAAACTTCTATCGTTCAATGCCATCCTTTCTCTTTCATTTCCTGATACTGAATTAGGGCGTAAAGAGTCATTTTTGGAAGAAATTATTTCCAAAGGTAAATAAGAACAGTGGAAAAATTATTTTAAATCATATGGCAGCCTGGTTAACTTTTTTCCTTCGTGGCTTCTATTTACCCCTACAAATAACCTAACTCCCTAGTGCTAAAATACTAGCGTGGTCCAATTAGGTCACCTTGAAGTGTCAATGTTTCTGGTAATAATAATTTCCAGAACCCAAACACAGAAATTAATATTTTTTTTCCTTTCTGTATGAAATTTAGGCTTTTAAAAGCAATACTCTTGTGTTATCATAGGAATCTATTTTAACAGAGATATAACTAGAATATCTAAATTTATAATGCTAGATTTTGATATACTCAAAATTTCACTTGTAAGTAGTTTTCAGTGACATAAAGCAAACTTATTCATAATAATTCTTAAGAAACAACATATGTAAAATAAAATGAACCACAAGTTTATTCTACAATTTTCCTATAATAGGTATTAAATTCTATAGAAAAATGCAAACATCACCTGTATTGTTAATATTTACATTTGGTTCTGTAAACAAAGTTGGCCAAAAAAAAAAACCTAAGAATTTTAGACATATTTATAAAAATTTCAAGAATATGATCTTTATCACTTCTGAAAGATTTTGTTTTTTTAAGTCTAAAAGCCAGTAAATGTAGAAGTTGAAGGGGAAGAGAAAAACACTGACAACAGATTATTTGAGTTTTCCTCTTCCCAAATACCTAAAACATCACATATACCACTATTTTCAGTGTAGCTTGTGAAACCCAAAAATTCTGACTTCTCTTCACTAGTCTGAAATAAGTCCAGTAGAGATTGTACTGATGAACTACAAATTCTGTTTTCTTCTTGTGTAATAAGAAATTCGGTTCTTTTCTTATCTAATTCCACATTTGGTTCCAGATTTTCTTTTTTATTTCTTCCTAATAATATCTTCACCTTCCGGTGGATTTTACCAGAAGGTAAACTATCCATATTCTTGATGTCACATTCACTGGGCTCCTCACGAGGATTTCGGGATGGAGTCTTTACCTGAGTTATTAGGTGCTTCTGTGAACTGTTTATTGCTAACAGAGCAGAATCATGACCAAATACTGAATGACGGTCCTTTTCCTTTAGATCCTTTGCTGGAAAAAGCACAGTATCTGACTTGTGTTTTGGTTGAAATGCACTATTATCCATATTGAAATTAGCAACTTGTATAGATGCCTGTACCCTACATGGATAGTGATCTACCTTTATTTCTTCTAAGTCATTTTCATTTATAATTAATTTATGTTCAGAAATGTCAAGAATGCATCCTTGTTTATTTTTATGTGGAGGTAGATAGGTAAAATTTTGTTTTATGTCATGCTCAGCTGGATTTAACATGGAACATTTATTAGCTGGCTTCTCATCAAGTCCTCTCAATTCACTTGAAGGATAGGGGATGCATTCTGAAATAAACACAAACTTTTGTTCAAGTTCCTTTGTTTCTCTATATAAGAAACTCTGCTCAATCACCTGTACATTATTTTCCCGGTAGTCTTTCTGAGAAATATGTTGCAATTCCAGCTTTTTTTTTGGTTCAGACTTTTTCAGGACATTTGTAGTAATAGGAGAAAGGGATCCAACACTGTATTTTACTCTTTACAGGAAAAAAAGAAAAGAAAAAAATTAAAATAATTTCTATCAAAAATCCCTGAGTAGTTAAAAATTAGTAAAAATCTTTTAAAACTACTTACAAAAATTATTTACCTTAGCAAATATTATAAAAATACAGAAATCTTAACATTCAGTTAAATTTACTTTAGATGTTTTTAAAGTAATAAAACTTGACAGATACAGTTGAAAACTGTAGTGTACTCCTCTTTTCATCCACATTCTTTCCCTTCCTTCCAGAGGTAATGAGTATCTTTCATTTGGTGTTTAAAACTACTTTAACCATATAAATCAAAGACAGAGGACAGTAAAGGGATTTGGGTCTGTTCCTAATTTTTTCATCATCCTGAAAATTTTCATAACTTCTATGCTTTAATTCACATTAATGTTGTCTCCTCATTTTACTTAACAATGTGGAAAATGACTATTTATTGAGAAACCTAAGGCAGAAACATTTTTTTATTTACTACAGTCACGCCTTGCTTAAAGACAGGGAGATGTTCTTAGAAATGTGTCGTCAGATTTCGTTGTTGTGCAAACATCATAGAGTGTACTTACACAAACCTAGATGGTATAGCCTACTACACACCTAGGCTGTATGGTACTAATTAATCTCACGGGACCATCATTGATCAAAATGTCATTATGTGGTGCACAACTGTATTTAACTATAAAATATCTAATATCATAGTGAGCCGAAAACTTGGTATCTTCGTAATAATTTGTCTTCTAAAGATGACAGATTAGTAATCCTTAAATTCCACACACATATTTGACCTGAAACCCTCTTCTTCATGGAGCCTCCTAATATCCTTAGGATGCTAGTTTGTGCTAGATAATCCTAAATTACATACAAATAGAAACTTAACTCAATAATTATGTTTTATTTGTACATGTCACAGATAGCACAGAGAAATTAGAGAGTTCCGCTTGCTCCTTCAAAACCAGAATGGTTCCTTTCGTATTTACTTTGTTTATACTTTCACTTCAGAGTCTTCTTGAACAAAATGGAGGATAAAAAATGTAAAAACATTAATTCAACACCCTCTTTCCTTTAAAGTCTAGCAATGTTTAGGTGACTTGCCCATAGAGACAAAAATTGTGCAGATAATGATAATTGATTTAAAAACAACCAGTTTATACATAAGTACTAATTCAGAATTTTGCTGCAGATTGAGTTTTTAGGGAATTCTAAATTCTTACACTAGCCCAGATTGTTTTTTTTTTTCTTTCTGAGGAAGATGAGCCCCGACCTAACATCTGTTGCCAATCTTCCTTGGTTTTTTTTTTGGCTTGAGGAAGATTAGTCCTGAGCTAACATCAGCAAGCAACGCGTGACTGTAGTAAATAAAAAAGTTTCTGCCTTAGGTTTCCCAATAAATAGTCATTCTTCACATTGTTAAGCAAAATTAGGACACAACATTAATGTGAATTAAAGCATCCTCTACTTTTTTTGTGGGTAACCCCCACAGTGTGGCTGACTAGTGGTGTAGGTCTGGGCCTGGAATCCGAACCCACAAACCCAGGCCACCTAAGCAGAATGCAACGAACACCACCACGCTATGGGGCCAGCCCTGCCCATATAGTTTTAATAGTTGGAAATATGCCTCCTCTTCAAATATCATATTAAATCAGTCATGAACAATTCTGAATGTTACAGAAATATGAGGTTTAAGAACTGTTCTACCTAGTCAAAAAACTTTCTAGTTAACGTTCAGAAGCTGTTGCTTGGTATCATATTTTCTAATCTTCTTTATGCCTTCAGATTAGTCTAAAAATAGATATAAGTAATACATAACCTATTGAGTTATCACTAATTCTAGGGTGTATCCATATGAAAGCTTTTTTTTAAATTTTAGATTCATGGGAACAATCTTACCAGCATCACTTTGTCAACCTGCAGTTATTGTACACTGAACAGCACTGTATTCACACTTGCCCTGTCAGTACCTTTTGTAAATATTATCAGCAAGTAGAGTTTAAGCATAAATACTTAGTGAAAGTATAAAGAAGACTTAATAGAGGTAAGCAGAGGAAGTCTTCTTAAAACTCCTTAAGATTAACTAAAAATTCTAGCTTTTTTAGTCTGAATAGATGGTAAACTTCATGGTTCTAGATCAGGGGCTGACAAACTATATAGCACATGGGCCAAAGCTAGTCTGCTGTCTATTTTTCTGAACAAAGTTTTATTGCAACAGAGCCAGGCCCATTCGTTTCCATACTGTCTGTGGCTGCTTTCACTGTACAATGACAAGGCTGAGTAGCTGCCAACAGAGATCTTATGGTTCACGAAGTCTAAAACATTTACTATCTGGTTCTTTATAGAAAAAATTTGCCAATTCCTCTTCTAGACTATAACGTTAAAAGAGTACCTTAAAAGTAATCTAAGGTAAGCACTTTCAGTAGTGGAGGAGGAGGGCGAGAGGAAAGAAGTAATCAGTTCTTAACCATATTTATGTACATCCTGAAAATATACATTCCTTCTAAGAACAGGAAACCTTGATTTATTTTTAGTTTAATAAAACAGTTTAGTATTCTAGTGAAACTTAAAACTTAAGTTGAAATTACCTTTTCTTTTTAGGCATGTCCCTTTCATATTCCATAAAGTCAAAAACTAACTTAGATACGATATCATCAACAACTTGGTAGTGATTACTCTGTGCAAAGTTTCTGTGTTGTTCACTTAGAAGATGCTAAAAAAATAACAAAAAAAGCATATAAATCACAAAATTATATTTTTAAGCCACCTTTTGTTCGTTTCCTAATATTTTCATGCACCTAATATTAGGCTCCTAATAACTCTTCCACAGAAATAATCCTTTACTAGAACTTCAAAGGATGTTAAGAAGTAAAATAAAAATAACTTCTGAGAAACCACTAAAACTACTTTGATTTTCACAGACTCCCATTTTTCACTGAGAAAAGTTAAGTACTAATCTGTGGTTTCAATGGAACTGAAAACAAATGAGCTATATCAGAAAATGAAGTTAAAGATGGAGAAAAACAACAGTAACATTTAACATTTAGAGTGTGCTAATATTTTTGAAAACACTTTTCCCTTTACTGCTTTTATTTTATCCTTATACAGTTGCCACTAAGTAAGTAAGGTAGGGAACATAAAATATTAAATGAATGAAATGTTATAAACTAACGTACAAGAATCCAGAACAAGAACCTAGAAGGCAGATTAAATAAACAAGTGAAATATAAGGAACGCTGTGAAGTATAAAAAAAGAAGAAAAGAGTCATAATGGAGGAACACATCTGAGAATGAGGAAATAAATGATCTGTTACCTAGTGCTTATCACTGAGGATACAGAGAAGTTATTCTCAATCTTAAGAGTGGTCAAAAACAAAAGTAAACAAATTCAGTGTATTGGGATAAAACTCACAGGGAAACAAAGTTCTTTCTGAATAGGTGGAATCTCCAAGCTAATTCTATCATTTGTCTGTCAGCTGATCAGGGAATTACATGTAGAAGCCTATACCACAATGATTACAGAAAAACCACATTTCTGTTTCCCTAGTTTCATATAATTTTAACTTTTGATGATTTGAATGTTTATCCAAAAACTAAATTCTCCAGTGGGCACAAAAAACACAGTATACTGGAATATATATGTATTCCTTCCTTATTTGCAATATTTACCACATACAAATTATATATGTCCAGTAATGTTAAATGAATGAGAAATAATTAACATTTAAAAAGAAACATTATAAGTTCAGACTCAGTTTATTCATGTTAAAGGAAGGAAAAATAATTTACTAATTGAAATAAATTAAGAAAAACAACCTCCAACTTTTGTGTAGCTCCTGTTTACCTCCTCCTAGCTCTTCTAACTCATCCTTTTAAGTCTTGATTTAAATGTCACTTTCTCAGCTGAGCCTTCTATGTCCCTCATTCTACATTAAGTACCCTCATTATTGACTACCATTGCACTTTATACTTCACTTTTGTGACATTCATCCCACTTGCAAATACATGTTTTATATGTATCTTCTCTGCCAGACCATAAGATGTTTAAGGGTAGGGAATATGTCTGCTTTGTTTGATGCTTAATTTCCAGTAATCAAATTTGTTAAATAAATGCCTTGATACAGGTGGAACTCAATCACTGTGAAATCTAAGATTCAAAAAACAAAAGAGGAGGCTGCCCGGTGGCGCAGCGGTTTAGTCCGCGCTTGGCAGCCCAGGGTTCGCAGGTTCAGATCCCGGGCGCCCGCCGATGCACTGCTCGTCAGCCACGCCGTGGCGGTGTCCCATACAAAGTAGAGGAAGATGGGCACGGATGTTAGCCCAGGGCCAGTCTTCCTCGGCAAAAAGAGGAAGATTGGCAACGGATGTTAACTCAGGGCTGGTCTTCCTCACAAAAAAAATAAATAAATAAAAGAATATTATCTTTATTCTTAGTAACTAAGAAGGATATATATGAAAAACTGTAAAAAAATAATAATAAGGGACCGGCCCAGTGGCGTAGCAGTTAAGTGTGCACCCTCCGCTTTTGGCGGCCCAGGGTTTGCAGGTTCAGATCCTGGGCACAGACCGACGCACAGCTTGTCAAGCCATACTGTGGCGACATCCCACATAAAGTAGAGAAAGGGTCGGCCCAGTGGCGTAGCAGTTAAGTTTGCGCACTCTGCTTCGGCGGCCCGGGGTTTGCAGGTTCGGATCCAGGGCGCAGACTGACGCACCACTTGTCAAGCCATGCTGTGGCAGCATCCCATATAAAGTAGAGGAAAATGGGCACATATGTTAGCCCAGGGCCAGTTTTCCTCAGCAAAAAAGAGGAGGATTGGCAACAGAGGTTAGCTCAGGACTAGTCTTCCTCACACACACACAAAATAATAATAATAATAATAATAATAATTTTAAAACATCAATCCCAACATCTACTTTCACTAACTTTCCTCCCTTGTGGCAACCGGTAACCAAGGTTTTCATTTTTTAGCCCCAGCATTTTCTGAGCATCAAATTAGGATCACAAACTGATATTAAGGAAAGCATCCATTCTAGATTATCCTATTCCAACAATAGCAAAGTAAAATTTCAGGACCAATCTGTAATTTAAATTTTCAAAATGACTTTTGGGAAGAGGAAATATTTCTGAGATAGTTTAGCTTCTAATTAAAAATAATTTTAAACTAACTGTGTTCTCCTTTATTATATAAACAAAACACAAAAAACTGACAGAAAGCACTAATATATTTTGGGTTATAAAACAATCAAACTTCAATTTAGAGTCTGAAGACAGAGAGTGTTTATGAATCAGCTTTTTCTTTTTTTTTTTTTTTTTTGTGAGGAAGACCAGCCCTGAGCTAACATCCGTCGCCAATCCTCCTCTTTTTTGCTGAGGAAGACTGGCCCTGGGCTAACATCTGTGCCCATCTTCCTCTACTTTATATGGGACGCCACCACAGCATGGTTGACAGGCAGTGCATTGGCGGGCGCCCGGGATCCGAACCTGCAAACCCCGGGCTGCCAAGCGCGAACTAAACCGCTGCGCCACCGGGCGGCCCCAGATATTTTTAAGTATTATTCTTTCCCCTTTACTTTCCCACCATCTTCTACCAAAACCAAGCACCAAAACAAACCTATCTACTATTTAAAAAATTAATTCAAATAATAAAGCTAACATGTAACAAGCACAGTGCCAAGGCACTGTCTAAGGTAACATAGACAGGAAGCCAAGATTCAAACCTGTGCAGCCTAGATCCAATACTCTTGCTCTTTTTTTTTTTAAATCAGTTTACAAACTATAACAGTTCCTATCTTCAAAACTTTCTCTTAATCCCCTATACCCTTCCAACTATTCTATTTCTCTTTCTGCTACTTCAAAGAATTGTCTCCACTTTCTTCTCATCCTCCCATTAGTAAATCACATGACCATTTTTTAATTGCTCAGGCCTGAAATATTGCAGTCACTCTTTTTTTTTTTTTTTGGTGAGGAAGACCAGCCCTGAGCTAACATCCATTGCTAATCCTCTTCTTTTTGCTGAGGAAGACTGGCCCTGGGCTAACATCCGTGCCCATCTTCCTACACTTTTAGGGACGCCGCCACGGCATGGCTGACAGGCAGTGCGTCGGCGGGCGCCCGGGATCCGAACTCGCGAACTCCGGGCTGCCAAGCGCGGACTAAACCGCTGCGCCACCGTGCCAGCCCCTGCAGTCACTCTTGACTCATCATCTTCTCTCAACTCCCAACATCCAATCCACTGGCAAATCCTCTTGGCCCCACCTTTCAATTATATCTATAATCTGACTGTGTCTCATCACTTCTACCACCGCTTAGTTCAGGCCACCATCTGTTCTTCAATCCCATTAATCAATTTAATTTCACATTTTTACTCTTATTTCAACATCCACAAGTCTTGTTCCCTTACCTCTCTTAGGTGTCTACTCAAATATCACCTTATCAGTTAGGTATTCCTCATCTAGTCTAAATAAATAGCAACATCCCCATTCCGGCTTTATGTTTTCTCATAGCACTGATCTGATGTTCTCTCTATATAGTTCATTATTCCTTTATCCTGTGGTTACCTCTCTCTCCCAACCCCCACAGAATGTAATCTTCAGAGTAGGGAATTGGTTTCTTTTGTTCACTGTTGTACTCCCAGAGCAGTGATTGGTACACAGCAGGTGCTCAATAAATATTTGTTGAAACTAATGAATAAAAATGATTTTTCAATATATATTTCCCCACTTCGGGTTCTTGAAATTTAGGATAATTCTATCAAAAAGAAGTATCTACTACTTAATAATTATCAAGTTGTGAACCACAATCAGAAGAATAAACCAAAATTTAAATAGCAAATATTACTCATAGTTTTAGAAATATCAACCCCTAAATATAAAATCACATTTACGGTTTCAAGATCTTCATATTTCTGCAAGCAACATTCACAATATCCTTTTTTTTTCTTCTCTTTCAATTGGAGTTGAATTGGGATTCCACCACATTTATCGCCATCCGTTTGGATTCTGATAGAAATATATGGTAAAAGAATTAACTGCTGAACATAGGGAATAATTTTTAAAATTATTTTTAAAAAGTCCTCACCTATCAAACAGAATCTGCCATAATTTATACAGAGATTTCTATCAACAAATATTTTTAACTATATTTCTTTTTAAGAAATTGAGAAGCAAATTAAGAATGAAATGATCATTCTGGAGAATATTTCAGATCACTTAAGAGAAATAACACATTTAATTATTTGCAAATATTTTCAAGCTCCATCCCCCCCTCAATCTACCTAAAGTTTCTAAATGTGACACACTTAAAAGAGATTCAGACTTCAAATCTAGCAAAGGGGCATTAAAAATATACAGGGGGAAACCATAATAACAATTAGAAATAAACACATACACACACACAGCATGAGAGTAAATGAATTACAGTCATGAGCCACCTAACAACGTTTTAGTCAATGAGGACTGCATATATGATGGTGCTCCCATAAGATTAGTACAATATAGCCTAGGTGTCTACTAGGCTATACCATCTCGGTTTGTGTAAGTATACCCTATGATGTTTGCACAACAACAAAACCACCTAACAACACATTTCTCAGAACATAACCCTGTTGTTAAGTGACACATGACTGTATTTTAAATGTTTGTTTAAAAAGATAAAAAATTACTTGAAGGTTAAACCAACCTTAGTTTAACCTGAGTTTGCTTTTGGATGCTAGATGGCTTATCTACATCAAACGGGCTGGAGGGCTTCTGAACAGAATAATTTATAAAAGGCATATTGGTCAGCTGAAGATAAAATGGCCTATAAAGTCTAAAAGAATAAGAAGACAAATACATGAGATTGTTTATGATGAAAGAAATCACATTTGAAGTCTTATATTTCAAAATCATGTAATTCATCTGGACTTTGAAATAAACAATAGAAACCAGTTAGGCTTTCCTTCCCAATTTCTAAACCTAAGTTATTTTTAAATATAAAAAAATTTTTTTGATTGTGGTAAAATACACATAACATAAAATTTACTGTCTTCACCATTTTTAAGTGTACAGTTCAGTCTCATTAAGTACATTCACAATGTTTTGCAACCATTAACACTGTCCATCTCCAGAACTCTTCATCTTGCAAAACTGAAATTGTGTACCCACTAAACAATAACTCCCCATTCTCCCTTTCCCACCAGACCCCAGCAACCACCATTCTACTTTCTGTCTCTATGAATTTGACTACTCTAGGTACCTCATTAAGTGGAATCATGCAGTATTTTCCTTATTTCACTTAGCATAATGTCCTCAAGGTTCATCCATGTTGTAGCATGTGTCAGAATTTCATTCCTTTTTAAGGTTGAATTATATTCCATTGTATGTTTATACCACAATATCCATTCATCTGTTGACGGACATTTGGGTTTCTTCTGCCTCTTGGCTACTATAAATAGTGCTGCTATGAACATGTATGTGCAAGTATCTCTCTGAGCCCCTGCTTTCAATTATTTTGGATACATGCCCAGAAGTGGAATTGCTGGATCATACAGTAGTTCTAATTTTTTTAAGAACCTCCAACCTCCAACTATTTTCCATAGCAGTTTCACCATTTTACAATCCCACCAACAGTGCACAAAGGTTCCAATTTCTCCACATCCTTGTCAACGCTTGTTATTTTCTGGTTTTTTGATAGTAGACATCCTAATGGGTGTGGTTTTGATTTGCATTTCTCTCATGATTAGTGATGCTGAATATCTTTTCATATGCGTGTTGGAGAAACGACATGCCTTTCACCAATGTTTTAATCGGGTCATTTAACTTTCTGTTGTTGAGTTCTTTACATTAACACCTTATTAGATATATTATCTGCAAATATCTTCTCCCATTCCATGGGTTGCTTTTCCACTCTGTTGTGTGGTTTGGTGAACAGAAATTTGTAATTTTGACGTAGTCCAATTTATTTATCATTTGTTGCTTGTGCTTTCAGTGTCATATCCAAGAAATCACTGACAAATCTAATGTCAAAAAGCTTTTCCCCATGTTTTCTTCCAGGAGTTTTACAGTTTTAGGTCTTTGATCCATTTTGAGTTAATTTTATATATGGTAGAAAGTAAGGGTCCAACTTCATTCTTTTGCATGTGGATATCTAGTTTTCCCAATACCATTTGTTGAAAAAACTGTCCTTTCCTCACTGAATGATCCTGGCATCTCTGTCAACGATCATTTGACCATACATGTAAAAATTTATTTCTAGGTTCTTTATTCTATTCCATTGGTCTATACACCTGTATTTATGTCATTACCAAATTGTTTTGATTACTGTAGCTTTGTAGTAAGTTGTGAAATCAGAAAGTGTAGACCTCTAACTTTATTCTTCCTTTTCAAGATTGTTTTGGATGTTCAAGTTCCCTTGAGATTCCATACGAATTTTAGGATGGATTTTTCTCTTTCTGCAAAAAAAGTCATTGGGATTTTGGTAGGGATTGCACTGAAATCTGTAGATCACTTTGGGTAGTACTGACATCTTAACAATATGAACTCTTCAAATCCATGAACATGGGATGTCTTTTCATTTATTGGTGACTTCTCTAGGCCTAATTTTGAATTGCATTTTTTCCTCAGAGTAACACGTTTCACAAAAATAAGCATTCAACATGTTTGTCACCTTAGTGAGGATCCAAGAGAATTATTATATCTCAGATGTCTAAATGAGTAACTGGCAAGTCAAAAGAAAGTAATCTAATACTCCATGCCAAATTACTTTACTTGTATCTTTAGCCTTAAGATTATCCTATAAAGCTTCAGAGCGAGTTTAGGAAAACTACCAAATTAGATGTTATACTCATTTTGCATTTCCAAATTATATCTAATAATTTCTTTTTCACAAATGTAGAAGCAATCTTTAAGTAGTAGTTCTAAATCATATGGTACTGCATTTAGCTAGAGAATGGTTATCTGAAAAACTAAAAGAATGAGTTGGTCTCATGATTGCTCTAAACTAGATATTTCAACATACTGAAACTAAATTCAGTTCTTGAGCACAAATTAATACTACTTTTTGTAATTTGTGCTATGTGCGTATTAGTATAATATAAATCTAACATAAAGGGACCTAACAATATTAATGGAGATCGCTTAATTAGATTTTCTCCTTTAATACTGTATTTAAATCATACAGATTGAATTTAGATACTTACTGGCCCGTATCTTCAACCTTTACAAAAGGCTTTTTGAGTCTACCTGCTGGAGAACATATAAAACATGATATTAGATACAAATCTAGGATTTTTTTTTAAACAAACCTACTCTAGCTAAAACAAATCCCCAACAATGTGTCCATTATCCATTTCTTTTCAATTCGAAGTTTTAAGCCTCAGCTGAGGTATTTCACAATATCAACCCATTTCCAACGTAAAAGCAGCTCTGTCTATATTCTGAGATTCTTAAACTGCATGGATTCTCCAAAAGATCTATGAATAGAATTCAGGAGGGTCATGAGCTAGAACAGGAGAAAAAATCCAACTTTTATTTTCACTAACCTCTAACCGAAATTTAACCTTTCCTCTAATTTTACATCTAAGCAACAGGATCACAGTACTATTAGCAGTGCCTGTAATTTTGATACCAATTGAAACAGATATTTTCATATCATATTAGTTATTACAGATATCTCAAAGCATCATTTATGCCTATCACTTCAAAACTACAATAGCAATTACAATCAGTGCTAGAACTTGTTTTTAATGGGTAATAAAAGCAAGTATATCACTATTTCATTAGTAAAAATATTCTGACAACTGAATTCCAATATAATTGATTTTCTTAGTAACCTAATGATTTTTTTTAAATGTTCTTAAAAACATTACTCTGAGAAGGGGTCCACAGGCTTCACCAGACTGCCACAGGAGTCCATGTTCTAAAAAGGCTAAGAACTACTGAGTAAGTCATTTAAAGGGTTGCTTACATGGTTTTGTAGAAGATTTTTATATGATTTGTTCTGTTTTCTAAAAGTAAACTAACCACATAATTTAAGGATATCAAAATACTTACTTCTTGCTTTCTGTGTGCCAATACCTACTCTTTTCCCCTAAAAACAAAAAAGTAGGTATAGTGAAAATACTGGGTTTGAAAGTACAGTGAAACAGCAATTATAATTGCTCACTATCCTCAAGATAAAAAAATCATAGAGGAAAAGAACTACATAAAACAAGGGTGATTATTGTTTTGTGGGATAAAAACTTGCTTTTTAAAATCAACTCAACCAAAAAGATAAAAGGAAACAATGATCATTCAAGAATTCAAGATCTTAACCATTAATATGGAATTTAGTAATACAAGTTCACTTTTATAATACAGCCAACAAGTACCTTGGATTCTAGCTATAATTGTTTTTGTCTTCACAAAAAGAAATCAACCAATAAGGAAAAGGTACACTTAATAAAATAATCTAAAAATAGTCATGCAAGTTATTTTTATGCCCTTATTCAGCAAAACTTCTGTGATAAACTGAAAAAGGAATTATTAAAAAATTTATCAGTTGTCAATTCCAGTCAAGATGAAATACATCCAATATGGTCTGTAAATCCCACTGATTAAAACTAAAAACTGGACAAAATACAATAAGCAACAACCTGCAAACTGAAAAGTAAACAAAAGCAGGCATATTCAAGAGGGAAGTCAAAACTTTAGAGGCTACCCTTAAGGGGTACGTTTCCCATTTCGCCCCTCCTTTTCTCTTGCCATGTTGAGTAAAGGATGGACCTCTAATCACAGAGTTGGCAGCGACAGTGAAGTCAGTGGCTAAAATTCCTATACAAATTCCATATTTCCTGGCTAGAAAGAACCAGGAGAGAGGCTCCTGTGGTCCAAAGAGTACAAAGTGAAACCCTGTATTATTTCTTCTTTCTTTTCTCTTACAGTTTTGCCCTGAGAGTGGGCCGCAGTTATGACTGCAGTTATAAAGGTGCCACAGGCAGCTAAAATTGAGAAACCCTGACATTCTGACCAGAGGAACTAGGAAGGGCCACTGTGGGCTGGAGAGTGAAGGGGAAACCATAGAGTAGCAAGCTGGAGAAGGGGATCCTAATTTCCTGTATAAACTGACATTAAATGCCAGGCTTAACTCCACGGCTAAACTCTAAACTGCATATGCTACGGAAAGACCCAAAGCAGCATAGCAAGGGCTTTGAAAATGGAACTAAGATTTAAACCACTGCCCAAGTCTTGAACTAACCTATAAGTGATGCAAGTGCAGAACAAACAGAAAGCTGCATACAAGTCTTTGAAAACTGAAACTGATATTAGAATCACCACCTACAGAAACTGAGACAGAACTGTCAGTTGGAACAAAACTGGATGACTGCCTGCTAAAGCAATGACAGCAACAACAACAACAAAATCAGCATTCTCCAGAGAAGTATGATAGATCTGGGGTCTACACAACATAACATTTACAATGTATAATATGCAGTCAAAAATTATTTGATATATTAAGAACCAGGAAAACATGATCAATTCGTGAGGGAAAAAGACAATCAGATGCCAACCCCAAGATGTTCCTGATGTCGGAATTATCAGAAAAAGACTTTAAAGTAAAGGTAAACAACTTAAAATGAATGGCAAGATGTAAGTTCTCAACAGAAAAACAAACTATAAAAAAGAATCAAATGGAAACTGTAGAACTGAAAACTAGATGATTTGAAATACAGAATTCACTGGATGAGCTTAATAGCAGAACACAGATGACAGAATGAAGTGTCAGTGAACTTGAACACAGATAAATAGAAATCTTCAATTAGAAGAACAGAGGAAAAAAAAGATTGGAAAAAAAAAAGAACAGAGCCTCAGGGACCCAGCAAGTACCTAGCATTCTAGCTACAATTAATATAAAAAAGTCTCATAGTGTTATCAGAGTTGTAGAAAGAGAAGAGAGAGATTGGTAAGGAAAAAAATTTTAACAAAATAATAGTGGAAACTTTTCAAACATAAATTTACAGATTCGAGAAGCTCAGTGAACAGCAAACAGAATAATTTCAAAGTACATCATGCCTAGGCATATTACAATCAAACTGCTGAATACCAAAGATACAGAAAATATCTTGAAAGGACATAAAAATGATACATTACTTACAAGGGACAAATAATTTGAATGACTGCAGATTTCTCATCAGAATCCAAGGAAGCCAGAACATATAGTTGTGGAACACTTGTAAAGTGCTGAAATTAAAAACTTTTAATTTGGGGCCGCCTGGTGGCGCAGCGGTTTAGTTCATGCTTGGCAGCCGAGGGTTCACGGATTCGGATCCCGGGTGCCTGCTGACGCACTGCCTGTCAGCCAGGCCGTGGCGGCGTCCCATATAAAGTAGAGGAAGATGGGCACAGATGTTAGCCCAGGGCCGGTCTTCCTCAGCAAAAAGAGGAGGATTGGCAACGGATGTTAGCTCAGGGCTGATCTTCCTCACACACACACAAAACAAAACAACTTTTAATTCATAATTCTTTATCCAGTGAAAATACCATGCATGCATGAAGGTGAAATAAAGACATTCTCACATGGAGGGAATTCATTGCCAAAAAGCCTACTCTTAAAAAACGCTAAAGGAAGTTCTTCAGGCTAAAGGACAAAGAGCATCAGAGGGAATCACGGAACTTCAGGAATGAAGAAAGAGCAAAAGAAAAGATAAACATCCACATAAATAAGACTATTTTCCTCCTTTTAAGTTCTTTAAAATATGTGACTTTTTCAAGCAAACAGGATAACATTGTCCAATGGGTTTTTCATATATGCAGATGTAATAAAAATAACTAGACTATAAAGATTGGTGGGGAAAGGTAAAAGGGCTCAAAAAGTTTTAAGGCTTCTACATTTCATTTGAAGTGGGTACAGTATTAACTCAAAACAGACTGTGAAAGGTTACATTTGATTTTAAATCTTATAGCAACTACAAAAGAAAACTTAGTATATTGGCAGACCTAAGTTCAATGATATTAGTAATTACATTAAGTATAAATCACAACATACCAATTAAAAGATAGAGATTGCTAGATTTGATAACTTTTACTGTCTACAAGAAACTCGTTGTAAATATAAAGACAAAGATATATTAAATGTAAAAGGAATCAAAAAGATACACCATGCAAACACTAATCAAAAGGAAGCTGGAGTAGCTATATTACATCAGACAGAGCGACTTCAGAAGAAAAAATACTAACAGGGGCAGAGAGGGATATCATATAATGATACTAGGGTCAATTCATGTCAATTCACCAAGACATAAGAATATTAGATGTGTACACACCTTACAAGGCTCAAAATACATGAATCAAAAACAATGATAGCACTGAAACGAAAATACACAAATCCACAATCATATTTGGCACTTTAATACGTCCCCCCTCTCAATAATGGCTAGAATAAGACAGAAAATCAGTATGGATACAGAAGACCTGAACAACACTACCATCCAACTTGATCTATTTGACATTTTTAGTACATTTCACCCATTAACAGAATATACATTTTTTTTCAAGTGCACATGGAACTTGCACGAAGATAGACTATATTTTGGGCAACAGAACAAACCTTGACACATTTAAAAGAACTGAAATCAAAGTATGTGCTCTGACCATAACAGAATTAAAACAGAAATCAGTAACAGAAAGATATCTGGAAAATCCCAAATTAGAAACAAAGGATATAATTCCAAATAACCCATAGGACAAAGAATACTTCATAAGTGAAATTTTGAAATATTTTTTACTCGAATGAAGATGAAAATCCAACATATCAGCAAAAGGAACTCTCATTCACTGCTGGCAGGAATGCAAAACGGTACAAGCCATTTTAGAAGACAGTTTGGTGATTTCTTACAAAACTAAACATACTCTTACCATATGATCCAGCAATCGCTCCTTGGTATTTATCCAAATGAGTTGAAAACTTATATCCACACAAAAACATGCACATGGATGTTTATATCCATAATTTATCCATAACTGCCAAAACTTGAAAGCAACCAAGATGTCTTTCAGAAGGTGAATGGATAAACTGTGGCACATCCAGACAATGGAATATTCAGCGATAAAAAGAAATGAGCTATCAAGTCATGAAAAGCTATCAAGCTGTGAGAAGACACAGAGGAACTTTAAATGCCTATTACTAAGTGAAGAAGCCAATCTGAAAAGGCTACATACTATATGATTCCAACTCTATAACATTCTGGAAAAGGCAAAACTGTGGAGATAGTAAAAAGATCAGTAGTTGCCAGGGATAAGTAGGGGAGGGATGAATAGATGGATCATGAAGAATTTTTAGGACACTGAAACTATTCTGTATGATACTATGATGGTGGATACAAGTCACTATACATTTGTCTAAATCCATAGAATGTTCAACACCAAGAGTGAACCCTAATGTAAACTATGGACTCTGGGTTATAATGTGTCAATGTAGGTTCATCAGTTGTAACAAATGTACTACTCTGGTGGCGGATGTTGATAATGGGGGGAGGCTGTATGTATACAGAGGCAAGGGGTATATGAGAAATATCTGTACCTTCTACTTATTTGGCTGTGAACCTAAAGCTCCTCTAAAAAGATTAAGTCGATATATAAAAAATCCAACATAAAATGTGTAATACAGCTAAAGCAGAGCTTAAAGGAAATTTACAGAAAAGCTGGTTCTTTGAAAAGATTAATAAAATTGATAAAACTCTAGCCACGCTGGCCAAGAGAAAAAAAAAGAAAGACAGAATAATGATATCAGATCCCTAGACATTAAAAGCTTAACTTAATAAGGAGGTATTATGAACACTTTTGCCATCAATTCGACTATTTAAACAGAACATACAAATTCCTTGAAAAATACAAAAATAACAAGCAAAGTGCACTCAACGAGAAAGAAATAACCTGCATATCATCTCTCTAATAAAAAAACTGAATTCATATTTGAGAGTTTTCCAACAAAGCAAATTCCAGGCCCAGATAATCTATCTTACTGGTAAATTCCACCAAACATTTAAGAAATAAAACCAATGCCAGAAAAACTTGCCTAGAAAATAGAAGTGGAAATACATTCCAGCATTTTTTGAAGGCAGCATTACCTTGACACTAAAACCAAACACATGAAAAGAAAAAAAGACCAATATTCCTCATGTACATATATGCAAAAAATTCTTAACAAAATAAGTTTCAGATAAACTGAGGGAAAAAAAACCAAAACTCAAAGTGTTTTAAATAAAGTAGTGGAGCAAAATACATTTATCCAACTAATTTTTTTAAAAGGTGTATACTAACAAGAGTACTTATGAGACTCTAATTAATGTCTTAAAAGTTAAATGCATTATTTAGTGTACAGAAAATTTATACTTGTCTATTCAAGACCCATAAAAGCATCTTCATTAAGAAGTTTTGTTTTAGTACTTGGCAAACCAAAAATTTTCCAGAAACATCTTTTTCTCACATACAGAAAAAAATTTTGAGTACTGGAACCAAGTTGACCAGTTACACATCCTGCATTACGAAGGTATTTGGTATTCCTATCCTTTTAGTTTAGAGAGAAAAGTAAGATCTGTTTCACAGCTATTTATCCAAGCTTTTTATTGTTTTTCTTGTTTCATAAGGGCAAATACTCCTAGTGCCTGGCATATAACAGGCACTGAGTATTCATTCAATACTGAATGAATAATACGGGTTACATGTGTAAACAAAACCGAGTGTTGAAAAAGATATGTCTGGGCCCTTGTGGAGTTTATATTAGATTCAAGGCACTGGTTAGGGACTGACACCTGTTAGTATCTTTCAAATGTTCCCCTCCCCTTCTGTTACTACCTTAAGTAGGCTTTCAACATTTCTCCTGATTACTGACATAACATCCTGGAGTACTTTTTAAACTGTGGACTATAACCTATTAGCGGGCTGTAAAGTCAATTGAGAGAGTTGTGACTAGTATTTTTAGAATGAAAACAGAATACTGTAGAAATACTGCAGTGAATCACATTAAGGGTAAGTATTGTTTCATGAAACTTGTTTCAGATATGTACTTATTATACATAGGTGTGTGTATGTATTGACAGACATGATATTGTGTATCGAGTTCATAAATGTCCTTGTGAGTTTAAATTTTCATATATTTATTTATTTGTGTGTGTGTGTGAGGAAGACCAGCCCTGAGCTAACATCCGTTGCCAATCCTCTTCTTTTGGCTGAGGAAGACTGGCCCTGGGCTAACATCCATGCCCATCTTCCTCTACTTTATATGGGATGCCACCACCGCATGGCTGACAAGCAGTACGTCGGCTGGCGCCCGGGATCCGAACCCACGAACCCCAGGCTGCCAAGGCACGAACTAAACCGCTGTGCCACCGGGCCAGACCTCATACAATCCAAATAATCCACGAGATGTAGTAGGGATAATCTATACGTCATTTAGCATATAAAGGAATATTCACCCAACATTTTCGGAAAATTTGGAAATAGTCATTTGGAATTTTTTTTACTTGTAAATAACACATCCAAACAAACTAAAGTATTAACAGTTTTATTTAAATACTAAGTAAATTATTTATTGCTTTCTGCAAATTGTTCATCTTAATGTGAATTTATTAAATATGTGAAATTCATGAAGACTTTAAAAATCTTTGTACATAACATGCATATACAGAGTAGTCATGATGTAAAGTATGTTTCTAATTCAAAACTGAGTCAAAAGGCACTGTCCAGATGTCAGTCTTGCCGGCAAAATTCTTTACTGGCAACAAGAGGATCTTTCCAAAATGCTTATCCAACCAGGTTACTCTCCTATTAATAACCTCGCAGTAATTTTCCAAACCCTTCAAGATAAAAATCTAACTCCTTGATATAGCGTGCAAGGTCCTATCTGAACTTGCTAATTTTTCCAGTTTCATCTCTTGTTATTCTCCCACTCAAAGGTCAAGTTGTATTATACTACAGAAAATTTCCTAAACATGTCATCCTACTTATGGCTTCATGTCTTTACATACACTCTTTTATAAAATTTATTTTCCTTTTAGTTTCTAATCATTCAAGGATTGAGTGAAGAAAAAGCAGAACACAAAGAATGTTCTGAGAGAGATAAAAACCATGAGAAAGCTAAGAGATGAAAGAAGTTTCAGAAGAAAATAAAGGAATAGTAGCTGAAAGAACCAATATAACTTGTTTTAAAAATTGTTAACCTGATTTGGCAAATTGGTCAGTAGCTTTATATTTCATAAGTTGAAGAGTGAATGGGAGGTATAAAAGTGGACATTTAAGAAGTTTGGATGATATAAAGATTGGATACTATTTAGGAAGGGACATGAGATCAAGGGAGGTTTTAATGTGTTTGTTTTAAAGGATGGAAGAGGCTTGATTCTGTAAAGAGGCTTCAAGGAGAAAGTTAGTAAAAAGGGAAGAGATTGAAGATATGAGAACATTGGGTCTAACAGAGTGCAATGCCCAATGTGATTGCTTTACAAAAATTTGGAGGTCAGGCCAGATAGTCATACTGTATAATAAGATTTTGTTATACCACCATTCTAGAACAGTTGAAAAGTAAATTTCCTATTTATGTTCCCAAAAGGAATATATTATTTATAATAGGAGCTTCTTATGCAATAGACTAATTGTGGTGTTTTCCTTCAGAATGAACAAAAGTATCTGTTACAAAGAAAAAAAAAAAAAAAAAACATAATTATGCCACCATCGAGGTGGCAACTCTTACTTCATGAATAAGTCCTCAAGTTAAATGATACATAATTTGTTCAAATAACAGAAACATGCATATAGTACACAGGCTTACCCCTAGGATACTCTGGCAATAATATTTTCTACTTATCAAGAAAAATTTTACAGATATGCAAATAAAAACCAAGGTTGATTACTTTCTTTAATTAATTTTAAAATTAAGGAAAATAACATACCACATCTCTTACAGAAGTGCTTGATTTCTTGAGTAAATATAATTCTTTTTTCTTTTGTTCAATGTAGTATCTAATGTCTTTATTAAAGGAAAGAAGGGTTTAAGATTAGCATTTTTACCTTTGGAGTTAAACATTGCTATTTTCTTATAATTGTACTAAATTTAGATGAAAGAGTTACCACTACAGTTATCTCTTGCTATCACAATTCTTGCTATGTAAAATTAGGAACCAAGGGGCAGAGATGGCTATGTATAACAAATATTGTCAGAAAACAATTACAAAATCCTTACCATCAATATGAAGAATTTTTACTCCCCATGATAAGGCATTTGATAATATACTATTTGAAGGAATAAAATCCTGTAAAAAAAAAAAAAAAAAAGGTTAATAATTTTTCTAGGAAATTACTATGTTACATGAGCTAAATTAAAAAAATTATTTGAAGCTTAATGTCACGGAGGTGGTTATCCAGAATAGACCCTATACAGTTACAATAGCAATGAGGACATCAGTTTTTTCTTTTGGAATTTGTAAAATCAATCCTGCTTAATATATTCCCATATTCTTGACAATTAATGCATACTGTAGCCTTACAGTTAATAGTGTCAAGAAATTATTTCATTTAAAAATACAAAAATGCCACAAGCTCCAGAAGTCTCCAGTAATATTTTAAAAGGCCACAAGATGGAGATGTTTCTTCATGAAAAGTAGATTCTGTTCTTTGTAAAATGAGATACATGCTGATAGTTAGGCTTTTCCTATTAAAAATAAGGAAAGGAAGATTTCAAGAACATCTCTATTTTTTCACTTGAATGATTAATAACAGGTTACACACAGTGAATTTTTAAAGTTCCTACTTACATGGTCCTTGATAGCTTTTTCAACTAATAATTTTCCTCTGCTCAAACACACCTATAAAAAGACCAGAGAACAATCAAACATAAAAAGTTACAACATAGTACCTCACTGGAAAAAAGGTTAAAAAGATAAAATAGCTAAAATAAATAAAATTTATAAATTTTAATATACATATGAAATTTAAAATAGATGAATTTTATTTGTACAAGTATTAATTACTATCAACACAAAAAATGTGTGGTAAAAAGTGATTTCCTTAAGGCCTTTGTAATAAATTCTATTAAAAAGCTTGTTTCTTTTTTTTTTTGGTGGAGAAACTTAATCAAATGAGACCCAAGGTGAGTTCCATAGTAAATTCTATTCAACATGAAAAATAAAATAGGGTCCTCTGAAATTCTACCTGTAAGTAAATAATAAGTTTACATTTTAGTTTCCTATTAAACTGAAGATCTAAGAATATGAACAGTTAAACTATATAACTGTTTTTACATGGTATTTCACTTTTCAAATAAAATACTAGGAAAAGCAGTTGAAATGCTGTGAGCGACAATTAATTTGGAACTAGTCACTGGTATATAATCGTGTTCCTCCAAAAAAAGCATTAACTGAAACAATGTATGAGTCTTCCTTGGTCACTTCAACTTTTTTTCTTCTATGTATTTATGTTTCTTTTTTCAAGTGATATCTCTTATTTAACTCATTTCTTCTGCTTCCCCTCCATTTCCCTGCTTCCCAAATGGCTACAGTAGATAACTTGAGGAGAATATTAAAAAATGATAATTACATTTCAATCTAAAAATGAGATAAATCTCTTATTTTTCAATATCTTCCCCTCTCCACACCTAATGAAATCAATTTATCCCTTCGCTGTATCTTCCAACTTATTGGCAAAGAAGTGGTAGGGAAGCGATGTCAGTAATTCTAGAACAGGGGTTGGCAAACTTTTTCTGTAAGGGCCAGACAGCACATGCTTTACGTTCTGCAAGCCATGTGGTCTATGTCACAACTATCCAATTCTGCCTTTATACCAGGAAAGCAACCAGTCAATATGTAAAATGAATAGGTATGGCTGTGTTCCAATAAAACTTTATGGACAATGAAATCTGAATTTCATATAATTTCCACTTGTCATAAAATGTTCTTCTGACTTTTCCCCAACGATTTGAAAATGTAAAAACCATGCTTAGCTCAAAGGTTGCGAAAAAGAGGCGGCAGGCTGGATTTGGTCCATGGGCCATAGTTTGCTCACCCCTGCTTTAAAACAAACAGAACGTTTCTATTTCCTCTTTAAAACAATGATTTGCTGTTACTTTTTAGTTGTAAAATATTCTAACACATAAAAGTCATCCCTAAATGCAAGGGTATATTTTAGGAAACAGTACAACTACACAAGTACTATTAGGAGAAAAACCACTGGTGTGTACGACAGCAACCTTATCAACAATTGGAAAGCCATATATGATGTAGGTATTGTTCTACCTAAGTGAACTCTGCTGCCAGCCTGCTCATGAAAATCATGAGCTCCTCAGGATACAGCCTTTCTGAGAATCTCAAAGCATACGTAAGAGACTTACTGAATCTGGAGACTTAAATGAACTTCCATCATGACTGGGATGAGGTGAAGTAGTTTCTGCAGTATATGCAGATTCTGGACTTGGTACAGGAGAAATTCGTCCCAAAGTCTGTGCAAATTTAGCTTCCTTTTTACTTGAAATAAGATAACTGATATCTTTGCTGAGAAATTCTTCAATTCGCTAAAGGAAAACAAAGTATTTTTAGGTAAGTCATATAAATCATAAACTGTTTCATATGTTAGGCACGGGTAAAATGCCAATTTGATGCATTTTAATATTTAGTAAATTGGTGGTTTTTATATTGTATTCTTTTGAACCTAGAGTTCTGAGGAAGTACAATGGGAGTTCCAATAACAACACAAAAACAGCATGTGCTAGATACTATTTTTAAATTCTTTATCTATAATTAATTTAATCCACATAACAACCCCATGGTACTTAAATTATCCACATTTTGTGGAGAAGGAAATTAAGATCAATGACTTGCTTGAGGTTACACCAGTAGTAACAGAATTTGAACACAGGTACTCTGATGCAAGTCCCTGCTCTAATGTAGTACTGTCCAGTAAAACTTACTGCAATGATGGAAATGTTTCTTTATCAGCATTGTCCAGTATGGTAGCAACTCGCTACATGTGGCTACTGAGTACTTGAAATGTAACTAATGTGACCGAGCAACTGAATTTAAAATTTTATTTTAATTAACTTAAATTTAAATATCCACATGTGGTTAATGGCTACCGTACTGGACAGCACAGTTCAAAATCACAAAGTTATAACATCTTCCCAAAAGACTTAAACTAATGGGGGGCTGGCCCAGTGGCTTAGCAGTTGAGTTTGTGTGCTCTGCTTTGGCAGCCCGTGGTTTGCAGGTTTGGATCCCAGGCACAGACAGACAGACCGCTTGTCAAGCCATGCTGTGGCGGCGTCCCATATAAAGTAGAGGAAGATGGGCATGGATGTTAGCCCAGGGCCAGTCTTCCTCTGCAAAAAAAGAGGAGGATTGGCAACAGATGTTTGCTCAGGGCTAGTCTTCCTCAGAAAAAAAAAAAAGACTTAAACTAACAGGAAGAAGGGAACCCTTACCCTTAAGAGTGTTAAGACTGTTGGAAGAGAATTTCCTTACAAAAATATTTGAAAACCACTGCTTAAATGCCTGAATATATAAACACATGTACCAAAGTCAATATTATTGAAGATCACTCCCATTCAAGGAGAGGAAAATTGAAGTAGGCATAAATCCTATTAATCATTAACTGTTTTCATAAATGAAAGACTGTTAAAATATTTTAAATAGCTATATCTAATTTCTAAAGGATCTCATAATATAAATGGGGATAATTTAAAAAATGAAGCAATGGATGTAATAGATGAGTTAATTCATCCAAGCATTGAGCAGAATTTGCTACTAAAACCAGTGGCCTTCTTGGTTAAATGCAAATCACTAATTCTTTTTTTCCGAAGCAATATTTTCATCAACCAGTAAATAAAGTAAGTATCCATATTTATTTATTCCGAGGATCACAAACTCAAATGCCTACAAGGGCCAGGAAGAATATAAATGAACAATTTACATATCAAATACTTTCTTCATTTTCATAAATATGTGGCCCTAGCACTGCCAGAGGTTCTTTTTCAAGAGAAGCCCAATCTCCTAAATGTTTTTTAAAAATTGCGATAAAATATATATAACTTACAATTTTAATCATCTTTAAGTGTACAATTCAGTGTCATTAAGTACATTAATAATGTTGTATAACCATTATCACTATTCATTTCCAGAACTTTTTCATCATCCCAAGCTGTTCACAGTACCCATTAAAAATAACTCCCCATTGTCCCCTCTCCCCAGCTCCTTTTAATCTCTATTCTACTGCTTCTATGAATTTGACTATTCTAGGTATCTCACATTAAGTGGAATCCTCTATTTGTCCTTTTGTGCCTGGCTTATTTCACTTAGCATAATGTTTTCAAGGTTCATCCATGTTGTAGCATGGACCAGAATTTCATCCTTTTTCAAGTTTGAATAATATTCCATTGAATGTATACACTACGTTTTGTTTATCCGTTCATCTGCTGATGAACATTCAGATTGTTGCCATCTTTTGACTATTGTGAATAAAGCTGCTATGAACACAGGTATATGAATACCTTTTCAAGAGTCTGCTTCCAATTCTTTGGGTATATACCCAGAAGTGGAACTGCTCGATAATACAGTAATTCTATTTTTAATATTTTGAGGAACCACCATACCATTTTCCAGAGCAGCTGTAACGTTTTACAATCCCAGCAACAGTGGATTCCAGTTTCCCCACATCCTCAACAACACTTATTTTTATTTTTTGTGAGGAAGATTAGCCCTGAGCTAACATCCATTGCCAATCCTCTTTTTGCTGAGGCAGACTGGCCCTGGGCTAACATCCAAGTCCATCTTCCTCTACTTTATATGGGACGCTGCCACAGCACAGCTTGACAAGCAGTGCGTTGGTCCACACCAGGGATCCAAACCTGCGAACCCCGGGCCACCGAGGCGGAGTCCACATACTTAACCACTCCGCCACCAGGGTGGCCCCCCAACACTTATTTTTTTTTGATAGTGACCATCCTAATGGATGTGAGGTGCTATCTTATTGTGGTTTTGATTTGTATTCCCCTAATGATTAGTGATGTGCCATTTGGCCATTAGTATATCTTCTTTGGAGAAATGTCTCTTCAAGTCCTTTGCTCATTTTTTAATCAGGCTGTTTTTTGTTGTTGAGTTGTAGGAGTTCTTTATATATTCTGGATATTAATGTGTTATCAGATATATAATTTGCAAATATTTTTTTCTCCCATTCTGTGGGTTGTCTTTTCACCCTCCTGACAGTGTCCATCGATACACAAAACCTTTTTTTCATTTTCATGAAGTCTAATTTATCTATTTTTTCATTTGTTACCTGTGCATTTGGTGTCATATCCAAAGAATCAACACCAAATCTAATGTCATGAAGATTTTTCCCTATATTTTCCACTAAGAGTTTTAGCTCTAATGTTTAGGTCTTGATCCATTTTAAATAATTTTAGCAGAGGTACAGTAAGGGTATAACTTCATTCTTTTGCATGTGGATATCCAGTTTTCCTAGCGTAAGTTGTTGAAAAGATTGTCATCTCTCCACTGAATGGTCTTGGCACCCTTGTTGAAAATCAATTGACCATATATGCGAGGGTTTATTTCTGGGCTTTCTATTCTATTGCATTTGTCTATACGTCTGTCCTTATGCTAGTGCCACATATTTCCTTTGGTTTTCCATTTCCTATAGCTCAAGTTATAACTCCTTAGTAGTGAATAAAATGTGTTTTACAATATGGCTCCAATATAACATTGTTTCCTGCCATTTCCCCCATCTAAATCCCAAGCTCAAATCATATTTCAATATCAGCAGTTTCTCAAACAAACCACACAGACATATATTTTAAATATGATTTTTCCTCTGTTTAGTTTGTCCATTCTGCCTGGTATATTCCTACTAGGCTTTCAAGACTCAGCTTAAACTTTATCTCTGCTGTGATTCCTAAAGGCAGAGTTAATCATTTCCATCTTTGAATTCTAATGGCAATTCCCAGATAATTTCTGTTAAAGCACTGACAATGCTATACTGTAAATTATTTATTTAGGTGTCTGATGTTCCCATGGTCTGAGAATTCCTAGAGGACTAGACTACATTGTATTTATTTTTGCATCCTCGGCATCTAAAATAGTGCTGGCATATGGGAGACACTGGTGGAATAATTTTTGTATGAATTTCCAAATGCTCAAACCATAATCATTCTTCAAAGCTGAGTTCAAATTGTGTCTGTACAATGGGCTCCAAGATTCCTCAGTTGGAAGTAATCTCTCCCTCATCTTGACATCCTACGTCATATCAATACTGATTGTACCCATGTCATCTCTACCTTATTAGAAGTTGAGAGCAGGATGGACATCAGATTCATTTTTGAATCTACAAAAACACTTAATACCGCATCCTATACTGTTGATTTAATTTTATTATGGTCTTCAATTTATTACCTATTGTTGAATCTATGTCTTTTAAAGAGTAAACTCGAAACTTGTTTTCTGATGACTCAAGGTCACAATGAACAAACAAGTAACTCTGTCTTCAAGTTCATAATGTGGAAAGGTATCTGCCCTTATGTCTCTGTTCTTCTCTAACTGCCTTATTTTAGCCCAAATTGTTTAGACATGGACCTAAATGTGGTTCGTTCCTTGTCCTTTTAAGATGGTTTTGTAACAGCTATTTTCTGTGCTACTATTAAAGATATTTCCCCATTATATCAGACTTCACTGCTGTGCTCTCAGTGCTTAAATTTGTCAGAAGTATACTCTCCAAATAAATGGGGTATTAGATGTTTTCATTAAGACTAGAGAAAACAAATGTATAAAGTGCACAATTAAAGAAAAGGACAACACCAGTAATAATATGAAAAGATAAATTACAAAAAAATAAAGGGCCTAAATAATGCTAACAAGTAATAAGCATAATCTATTCAAGGAATATCTATTCAACTAAATATTCCTTAAAGTTGAATCTTAACACTTAAATTAGTGTCCAGAAGTCAAAGTTCCTTTATAGTTCTGTTAGGAGATCTTCATAACAAAGTCTTTTCTTTTGGTGAGGAAAATTAGCCCTGAGCTAACATCTGTTGCCAATCCGCCTCTTTTTGCTGAGAAAGATTGGCCCTGAGCTAACATTCGTGCCCATTTTCCTCTACTTTATATGTGGGATGCCTGCCACAGCATGGCTCGATAAGCGGTGCATCCATTCGCACCCAGGATCTGACCCTGTGAACTGCAGGCCGCCAAATCGGAGTGCGCGAACTTAACCACTACGCCACCAGGCCAGCCCCGGTTATTCATCAGATTTGAGAAAGCTGCAAAATTATATCAGATAGCTACTTTGTAGGCATTAATTGCTAGAGGAACAGAATGGTGTAATGTTAGCCTGGGAATTAGGAGGCTAAACCTACCCTGGGCCAGTCATTTAACCTCTCTGGACCATTAAGCACTTAATTTCTAAAATGAAGGAATTTCTTACTCAATGTCCAAGGTCCTTAACACATTAAGACACTATTGACAGATGGTACAGTCAATCTATCACTATTGATAGATGGCAGACGTATAAAACATTACCTTGTGGAATGCAGTCATACAGTCATTGTGATACATGCTACTACTATGACAAACGTCTGACAATGTTTTAGTTTAAGAAAATAATAGCAAAAAAGTAGAATAACTTTTCAAAGATAGATAAGTAAAATATCACACCAATAAACAATTCCAAGAAACTTATTACATGTTCTCCTGCAAATTTCTATTCTAGGAATGACAGGACCTATTTAGATTACTAAAGATGTTAACCTTGACAAACTCAAAGTGCAGCAGAAACCTTTAAACAGAAAGAATTAGGAAATTAATAAAATCTTAACCTCACTTGCTAAAATTTACTCAATATTAACCTTAATCCTAAAATAATCTTACAATTTTACCCGAATTTTCTAATTTCCTAATCATTTACTCACTGAATAGGCAGGAAAGAAGCAGGTTCTCCATATTTTTAATCCCAAATCCTGCTCCCTAATGACATTCATTCTGTTTGAGATTATATCACTGGAGCAATTTTAAGTCTTTGCGGTTTGAACAGGTTTTCCTTGTTGTGTAACTAACATTCTTACTGTTATGATAGTACAAATTTATGTATCTCGTCAATAATCATAATCAAGGAGTTCCTGCTTTCTGGAGGACATCCCAACATTACAATGAGAAGGCGATCAGTGGTTCCACAAGGACAAGGGAGTCTCATTTCTCACACTTTGTAAACTTTACACTAGACTAATAATTATAGAAACCTGAAAGTGTTGTCAGGCTACAAAAGGTTAAAACAGATAGTTTTTCATTAATGATAAACAGCTGATGAAATTTTTAAGCTTGGTGCTTACATGGTTATAAGTTTTCCAAAACGAAAATTTTGAACGATTACGTATTAGAAAGCACTAGTTACACATTTTTCCTTTTTTGTCAATGTGTACGGTTTTGACTTACCCCTCCCAGATCCTTAATGTCCTTTTGCAGTTTTTCAGATATGGTGACAGAAGGTAAGTCAATGTAAAATACTTTTCCCCAAAGTGGCTTGTATTTGGATTTTTCTGGTTTGTTATCAGTTTTCAGGGATTTCAAAGATGGTCTGTTTTTTTCATTTTTGACTTGAATTCCACCTGTTGTTTAGAACATTTAGAATTAGAACATTAGAATGCAGACAGAAAATTTTTACTGTTTTAAAAACTCAATAGTTGAATCTGCAGGAAATATTCATGCTTTTCTTCATGTTTTATGTATTAGGGCAAGGAACTATATAAAACCTTTTTGAAAGATCTTCCTCCTTAGAATGTAAACTCCCTGGGGTACTTATTCAACAAATATTTATGGAGCATCAGCCATTCTGTGAACTCTCAAAACTGGTGCTTAGGATGTTAAACACTAGCAATACAAGAAACCTCTATTACCCAGAACGACCGAGTCCTCAAAGGTTAATGAGTACTCAAGGTTTAGTTTCATATAGAGTCTGTATACATATTAAAAAGAACTAAACGGTCCATTTGAAGAACCAAATCACCATTCATTTCATTATTTCCCTTGAACACAGATTTGAAATCCAAATAACTGCTTTAAAAATTAACTTTGAGAAAACAACCTCTTCATAAGTTTGAGGTTACTATACATACATGTTATGTACCATATATATAAATAACATATATATTAAAGAAAATTGAGAGGCTGGAATGTTTTACCAAATAAAGTGACTGGAAACGGAAGTTCGCTTTTGTTTTTGTTTGTCTATAAGGTTGAAAACAGCAATGGTGTGTTTGGAATACAAATACTTTCCCTCAACTTTACGAGTGAAGGAAAATAAGACCAAAAATCCACTCACAATCACCCAATCTAATCAGGAAGCGAAAAGGCACATCTGCTTTTAAATTGAGGATCGAGCTGCAGCGGCAAAGGGCCTGAGCAGAGTCGCAGCATCGGTGGGAGCCCCGGCGAGTTCCCGGGGCCGCACATTGTTTTCTAGCTTTACAACCAACAACACGATCTGGAATTTGGGGCCGTGGCTGGAGCGTGAAGAGCGCGAAGTGCCGGGCCGGGATCCGATCCCTTCCTGAGGCAAAACCTTGAACTGAGCCTTCCTTCAAGCCACAGAGAAGGACGCACAAGCCGGAGAAGAAGAAAAGCAGGGGCCCGAAAGAACTCTGAAGAATCAATGGTGGAACCATGAGGGAAGGAAAGGATTAAAGAGACTCAGGCGGAGGAGGGGCTTCATACCCTGGAAATGTCCTTTGCTGTGGATCCTCATGGCTCCGGAGTTCATGGCAGCCGCCCGGCACCTACATGCTGGGTCCAGAGAGGGTGTCGCGTCGGGCAGTCGCGAAAACACGGCTCCTCCAGGCCCGTTGAAGGGCCAGTCTCCTCTCCTCTTCCGCAGACTACCACACCCACGCAGCAGAGATGCCGCGTCCGCCGGCCCGGTTTCCGGGGCCGGATCCGGCTTCACGGCGCAGAGGAGGAAGGGGCAAAGCACAAACGAGTGAGCTGCTGCGGCGGTTGAAGATTTGAAAACGCGTCACGCGGCCGCGGCGCCGATACGCGCGCCCCGCCCCCTCTCACGCCGCGCGCCGCGCCCCGCCTCGCGCTCGCCCCCACGTACCCGCCTCCTCGCGCCGAGGGCCCAGTGCCCTAGTGCCCGCCCCCTCGCGCGGCGCGTCCCGCCCCTCACTCCCCTCCCCCTCGCGCCGCGCGCCCCGCCCCCTCGCGCCGCGTCTCCGCCCTCGCCCTTCCCCCATTGCGATGCCCTCCCTTCCTCAAATCCGCGTTTCCCGCCCGCCGCTTCGTGTCTCTTCGCTGCCGTGACGCTCCCTTGTGGCTCCGTGTTGACGAAAGGTAGTGGCTGCAGTTAGTGCTGGAGGCCGGCCCAGCCCTCCACTAGGTCATTGCTGCCTTCTAGGGTTGCCACGACCGCCTGCCCTTCAGCCGCCTCGTCCACCAGGTACGCTTGTTTCCCGTGGGCTAGCTGTCTCGGAGGCTGGAGGCGTGGCGGCTGCCTCTGAACCAGACTGAGTTTCCGGCGGCCGGGAGGCTGCGACAGTCCCTGCTCAGCGCGCCCCGAGTCGCAGAGCGTGGTTTTCCCACGGTATCCGCCGACCGTGCCCAGTGGAGACCGACCGCAGAGAGTAGCCTGGGGGGCGTCGGAGCCAGGGTCAGACCTGGCAGCCCTCCGCCTCCAGGCGCGTTCAGGTTGCTTTGTGTCCTTTGGTACTTGACTGTGTGCGCTGCTCTGTTGACCTTTTTGTGCACAGACCTCTTTTCGTTTTATGGTCTAGAAGTTTATTTCAACAGTGGAATTTGAAATCTCAAGTCTCGGGTTTTGGTCTGGAGTGGCCCCTTACCAGCTTGTAAGACTGGTTAAATTACCTAACCCCTTTGAATCTCAGTTTTTTTGTCTGTAAAATGGGGATAATAATGGACTTATAGTACGGATTAATTTAAAATGCTTTGTAAAGTAAATTAATTTTGTTTTGTAAATAGGAAAACGCTTCCCCCAAAATTTGTTTTGGTGTGTTTCTGCTTGTAAACGTATTAAGAAGGAAGAGGATTAAATCTTGTACTACTTTGCATTCCTTAATTCCTGGCCATAATAGTCACTCGTTTAATGGTTGATTTTTGATTCTAGTAGCTCAGGGGAGAGTTAGTGCTGCCAATATCACTGTTTTGCAAATAGGTACCTTAAAGCATAGACAAGGGTGAATTCCAATATGATTAGCCAAAATGGAGAATACAAAGAGATGGTTCAGGTTTGCTAAGGGAAGTGAGAGTTTTGTTGTGGATGGCTTTAGGTTGAAGGGCTTGGGGAGACAATCATGAAGCTATGTTTCTTAGACGCTTCGTAATATTTGTGTGTAACTCAGGAGATGTCTAGGAGAGAAGGAGAATAAAGAGATAGAAGATAGATTGATTTGAGAGATCATACAGAGGAATCACTGAGTCTCAGTCATGGGATGATGCATAAGAGGTTTTCAAATCTTGAGAGGCAAGAGGAGGTGTAATTTTAACAAACATATTCAACGTTAGGGGGCCGGCCCGGTGGCGGAGCGGCTTAGTTCGCGCTTGGCAGCCTGGAGTTCGCCGGTTCGGATCCCGGGCGCCCGCCGACGCACTGTTTGTCAGCTGTGCCGTGGCGGCGTCCCATATAAAGTGGAGGAAGATGGGCACACATGTTAGCCCAGGGCCAGTCTTCCTCAGCAAAAAGAGGAAGATTAGCAACAGATGTTAGCTCAGGGTTGGTCTTCCTCACACACAAAAAAAACATATTCAACATTAGAATTTCTATTTGAGAAAAAACCTATTTTTAAAATGTAAACTACAGAAAGAGCACAAGATTTTTATGTTTATAAAAAGCTTTAAAAGATTGAGAAACACTAATATAGAATGTAGTTAAAGTCATGAGAGGAAATGAAATTGCCCAGAAGAGCATGTGAAATGGAAGTAGTGATGAGCATAGGGTGATGAAATAGTGAATGGTGGAGAAAAGGCCACAGAATTAGGAAGAGGACTGGGAACAAAACTTATCAAAAGCCACAGAATTGCAAACATTGGGATCATGCAGGCTCACTAACTGTATGGCTTCAATTTTAATATGTGAAAAGGGGGTAATAAATACTTCTCAGATGTGAGGATTAAATGAAACATTCTTGAAAGCTTAACTAGTACAGTGCCTGGCACAGAGTGAGAGCTCAGTAAGCACTATCATGCTGGTGAACTCTGGCACCAGCCTCTCCGACCTCAAGAGTTCAGAAAGGATAAGAGTTGGAAAATAGGCCTTTGATTCTGGTGTTTAAGATATCACTGGTTTCCATAGTGAGAATTTCACTAGATGGCTAAAGTACTAGATAAAAATGATGGACTTGAAGTGGAGATAAGTTGAGTGTACTCTTGCAAAACATTTGTCAGTGTAGAGAATTAGGGTAATAGGAAGGGAATATAGGGTCTTTGGAAGGTTTAGGGGATATGGGAAAATTTAAACATATTTCTTTTGAAAATAAAAGAATGGAAGCTCATTTTATGCTCTAGTGAAAGATGTTACCTTTCTTATTTAATATAATGTGGAAGGACAGTAACATAGTTGCATCCTATGCTTTTAGACACACCCTTGACTGCACTGTAGGTGATAATGCCAAGCTATGAATAAGCAGAAAGTCTGTTTTACTGGACAGTGTTAGTAATTTTTTAATCTGTAACCCAAGGTTAATTTAAAAAAAATATTATTACTGGAACTCAAATCTTTTAGTTGCCATGGGAAGAAGAACTTGGTCATATATCTATGGCCTGTAAGTAAAGAAACCTCCCTACTTATCATGTCAATAATCAGGGCTATTGGTAAGAGAATAAGGTTTACAGTAAAGGATATCTTGAAATGTGCTTCAGGTGAAGGGTATGCACTCAAGAAGAAAGTAATGGGTATAGGGTTATTTGTGGTGAGAAGTTTGGCTGAACACAACAACTTAAGCAAAATTGGAGAACACTGAGCAGAATCATGGTCTAATTACATGAACATTTGGCTGTGAATCAGGAGAAATGACTTTCAGTCAGTACTGGTTCTATTTCTAAGTAGTTTTATGACCTTGAGCAAATATTAATCTTTGTGCTACAAATTCATCTTTAAATGAAGATAATACCTGCTCAGTCTACCCCAAAACTTTTTGTGATTATCAAATGAGGCATTATCTTTTTCAGACTACCTCACATATATCCAAATATAAATTTTTTATTGTAGAGTCTAGATAAGTGGATTTATTCACTCTTTTGCAATACTTATCACTTTTCTGTTTTCTTTCTTTTGCTTAAGCTTCTCCACCTGGCTGGCAATTTTTCCTCTTTTCTATTCATAGCAAGCCTACCTTAAATGCAACCTTTATCTCTGCTCATTTGGGGCCTTCAATAATATTCTTGTTTGATTCATTTGCCAACTGTTGATATATTATCTTCTGAAATGTGTTCTCTTGCTATTCGTATTATTTAATTTTCACATTTTAGAGTCTCACTACCCTGGTGAATTGGAGGGCCTAAGGTTTTTCTGAGGTTAACTTCTTAGGGTTTTTTTACCTTTTTTTTGTATATGTGAGGAAGATTAGCACTGAGCTAACATCTGTTGCCAACCCTCCTCTTTTTGCTGAGGAAGATTGGCCCTGGACTAACATCCGTGCCCATCTTCCTCTACTTTATATGTGGGACGCCTGCCACAGCGTGGCTTGTTAAGTGGTGCGTAGATCATCACCCAGAATCCGAACCTGCGAAACCCGGGCCACCAGAGTGGAGCGCGCAAACGTAACCACCACACGACCAGGCCTGCCCCTCCTGCAGGCACTTCACTGCAGACATTTTCGCCACGTAACTAATTGGCCATAAGGCAATTTTGCCATAAAAGATAAAATGACTGGTTGACAGTTTGGTTTGACATTCTGATTTCAACTAGAAGATATGATGATAAAATGTACTGCCAGTGTGAAATAATAGTGTAAAGCCAGACTGCATACTATACTAGAAAATGATATATCAGTTTGCAAATCCTTCGATGAGCAGTCATCCCTCCCACCACCTGTCAAAACCAAAAGTTTACCAAACTATGGCCAATGTAAAAGAGGTGGCTAGTCATTAACTGCAGTCTTCAACAGCATTTATTATTGATTCTTTAGCTAGTTTAGATACAACAGCTTTTTCTCTAATGCTGTCTTTACCACATTTATCATGCAATATTAGAAGTTGGAGGCAAAAGTGGAATCAAGCTCCTCCTGCTACTGCCCCTCTCAAAAGAAGTGGTTATGTGATTCCTGATGAGTATAAGTTTCTTGAAAATTTTTGTTGTTTGATAGTGGAGAACATGATGTAGACAGAATTTTGGTATTTGGCACAGAATCTGACTTAGATGATTTGGTGAAATATACGGACTGGGTGTGTGATGGAACATTTAAATGTAGTACAGATATGTACTACATGTTTCACTGTGTCCTTTTTAATGTCCCTCTTTTCTTTTTCATTATTTTCTCCTTTATGGCAAAATTGCCTTATGGCCAATTAGTTATACGGCAAGTGTGCTTGTGGCAGAGATGTCTACGGCAGAGCTGCTTATGGTAAGTGTACCTAGAACCATAGTTACCATCCCAATCAAAATGTAGAACATTTCTCTCATCTCAGAAGGTTATTTTATTTCTCTTTCCAGTCTCCCTTCTCTCACCATAGGTAACCACTCTTCTGATTTCTATAATCATAGTTAGTTTTTTCTGTATTTCAGCTTCATATAAATGGACTCATATTTATATGTTTTGGGTCTGAATTATTTTGCACAACATATTTTTATGTTTCATCCATGTTGCTGCATGTATCAGTAGTTCATTCTTTTTTATTGCTGAGTAGTATTTCATTGTGTGAGTACACCACAGTTCATTCATTCACCTGTTGATGGATATTTGGGTTGTTTCTAGTTTTTGGCTATTATGGATAATGCTGCTGTTAACATTTGTAACAGATCTTTTTGTGAAAATATGTTTTTATTTTTCTTGGAATTGCTGGATCATATTGTGGGGGATCAGAATTGGCCACCCCAAAGCGTGTCTCTTTGGTGTGAGAAATATTTTCGGTTGGTACTTTTAAAAACTGCAGAGTTGGGAGAAGCTCTGAAAAGTAGAATTTACCCTTTGTAAGAGACAGTTACATTTGTAAGGGAAATCTTCATTTCTAAAGATATTTCCCTCTCTGTACCAGGAAGAAGGGAGGATGACCTTGTCTCTAGAAACTCTTAGTGTGGAAGGCAAGGACTTAAATCTGCATATTAACCTTACTCTTATATACTGTCCTCTTCTGGTAATCTCCCATAACTGACTCCCCCCACCCCCAACATCCTCCTTTATCTTTAGCTGAAGATAGTATTTAAGATGAGAGCCCCTGCCATTTTGGTGAGTTACCCAGTTTTTCCTGGGTCTCTCCTGTGTATACATGTTATAAAGCTTTGTTTGATCTTCTCCTGTTATTCGGTCTCATGTCAATTTAATTCTTAGCTCAGCCGGAAGGACCCAGAGTGGATAGAGGATAGTCTTCCTCCCCTACAATATGTTCACTGAATGTTTAACATTCTGAGAAACTGCTGAAGTCTTTAACCCTTCCCTTCAGCAATGTATGAGAGTCCCAGTTGTTAGACATCCTGTCACTGACTGGGTGTGAACTGGTATCTCGTGTAGTTTTTTTTTTTTAAATTGAGATGAAATTCACATAACATAAAATTCACCATTTTAACGTGTATAATTCAGTGACTTCCAGTGTATTCACAATTCACAGTGCAACCATCACCACTAATTCCAGAACATCTTCAACACCTCAAAACGAAACCTAATACCCATTAAGCAATCATTCCCCATTCCCCCCTATTTTCAACCCCAGGCGACCACTAATTTGCCTCTGTCTCTATAAATTTGTCACTTATGGACATTTCATATAAATGGAATCATAAAACATTTTTTTGTGCCTGGCTTCTTTCATTTAGCATAATGTTTTCAAGGGCCATCCATGTCGTAGCATGTATCAGTACTTCATTCTTTTTACTATGAGGGAAATTCCCTCAGAGATACACCACATTTTGTTTATCCATTCATCAGTTGAACATTTGGGTTTTTTCCATATTTGGCTGTTATGAATAATAATGCTCTGAACATTTGTTTACAAATTTTTGATAGCCTGTATGTTTTCAGTTCTCTTGGATATGTACCTTGTAGTGGAATTGCTGGGTCATACGATAATTCTATGTTTAACATTTTGAGGAACCACCAAACTGTTTTCCACAGTGGCTGCATCATTTTACATTCCTACCAGCAGTGTAAAAAGTTTCCCATTTCTCCACATTCTCATCAATGCTTGTTACTTTCCTTTTTTTAAATTATAGCCTTCCTACTGAATATGAAGTGGTATCTCATTGTGGTTTTGATTTGCATTTCCCTATGATTAGTGGTGTTGAGGATCTTTTCATGTGCTTATTAGCCATTAGTATATCTTTTTTGAATAAATGTCTATTCAGATCCTTTGCCCATTTTTAATGGGGCTTTTGTCTTTTTGTGTAAGTGTTCTTTAAGTATTTTGTGTACCAGATTCTTAACAAATATATGATTTGCAAAAATTTTCTCCAATTCCATGGCTTGTCTTTTCACTTTTTTGATAGTCCTTTGATACACAAAAGTTTTAGATTTTGATAAAATCCAGTTTTATTTATGTTTGTCTTTTGTCTCTTGTACTTTTGGTGTCATATTTAGAATTCAAATCCAAGGTCATTTAATATTACTCCATGTTATCTTTGAAGAGTTTTATAGTTTTAGCATTTCCATTTAGGTCTTTGATCCATTGTGAGTTAATTTATATACATGGTGTGAGCTAAGGGTCCAACTTCATTCTTTTGCATGTGGATATCCATTTGTCTCAATACCATTTGTTGAAAAGACTGTTCTTTCATCACTGAATGGTCTTTGCAACCTTGTTGAAAATCAGTTGACCATAGATGTGTCAACTTAAAATAACCAATAACCATTCTATAGATAAAAGAAACAGAGTGAGTTTTACTTGAGCCAGAGTGAGAATTATAACCCGGGAAGGCCTTAGAAAGCGTTCCGGAGAGCATGGTTTTCAGTACAGTCTTATAGCTCTTTAGAAGGAAGAACCTGCGTTCAACACACCCAGGCTACATTTTCATCAAAACTTCAAAGAGATATTCAGTTGCAAATTAGCAGGTCAATGTGACCGTGATGGTGACTGTGATGTCAGAAAGGGACTAATTCGGGCGTTACCAGTAGGGCATTACCAGTAGGGCATAGGAGGGGGAGTATGCATTCTTATCTTAAGATAGTGTATTCTTTACTTTAATGGTTAAGCAGATGTGCAATGTATGTTTGATAGGCCATTAAGTCAGGCTGTTTATTTAGTTCAAACTGAATCAGTTTTGAACCTGAATAGTTACCCCATATACCTCAATATGCAAGAATCTCTTGTCAGATGTATGGGGTTGTTTCGGGACTATCTATTCTGTGATCTATATGTTTATCCTTATGCCATTACTATACAGTTTTAGTTATTGTAGCCTTTTAATATGTTTTGAAATTAGGAAGTTTTCATCCTCCAATTTTGTTCTTTTTTTTTCAAGATTGTTTTGGTTATTCGGGGTCTCTTGAAATTTCATATAAATTTTAGGATCAGCTTGTCCATTTCTGCAAAAAAGCAATGGGAATTTTGATAGTGACTGTAGTGTTTGTAGAATACAGGCATGCGCCACATAATGACATTTTGGTCAACAAAGAACCACGTATACGATGGTAGTCCCATAAGATTGGTACCATTTAGCCTAGGTGTGTAGGAGGCCATACCATCTAGGTTTGTATAAGTACACTCTTGATGTTCGCACAATGATGAAGTCGCCTAACGGCACACATTTCTCAGAATGTATCCTCATCAGTAAGCTATACGTGACTGCATAACATCTAAGTGTGGATCTCTTTGACTTTATACTACCAGGAATTCATTGAGCCTGTTGGATGTGTAGATTTGTTTCTTTTATCAACGTTGGGAAGTTTTTGGCCATTATTCTAACTCTTTCTCTCTTCTTCTGGGACTCCCATTATGTGTATGTTGGTCTGCCTGATAATATCCCCCAGGTTTCCTAGGCTCTGTACATTTTTCTTCATTCTTTTTCTTTCTGTTCCTTCGATTGAGTGATGTTAATTGATCTTTCCTCAAGTTTGCTGATTGTTTCTTTTGTCCTCTCAAATATGCTTTTGAACCCCTCTAGTAAATTTGTTGTTTCAATTTTTATTACTTCTTTTTGCTTCCTTTGGTTCTCATTTGCTCTTCTTTTTCTAGTGTCTTAGGGTAAGTGCTTATATCATTGATTTTTAGATCTTTTCTGATATAAGCATATAATGCTGTAAATTTGCTTGTAATCTCTGCTTTGGTAATTCTTGCTATTTTCTAATTCTATATAAGTTTGGGGAAGTATTTTATCAATTCCACAAAAGTAAAAAGATTTGGGATTTTGGTTGTGATTCCTATGAATCTATAGATCAGTTTGGAAGAATTGATATCTTTATAGCATTTGTGCTTTCAGTCCATGAAATGATATATTTCTCCATATTAAAACCTTTAAATCAGTAAAATTTTATATTTTTTTCTACAGATGTCTTGAGAGTCTTTTGTGAGGTTTATTCCCAGAGTACATGAAATTTTTCCATGCTGCTGTGATGCTGTTTATTTTAAATTTCATTTTCTGTGTTTTCCTGGCATATAGAAATATAGTTTAATTTGGCATATTGATTTTTATAGCTAACAACATTGCCAAATTCTTACAAATTCTGATAATTAAGTGATGGGTTTAAATATTCTGTGTTCACAATTATGTCATCTGCCAATAATGATAATTTTTTCCTTTCTAAACTTTATCTATATTTTTGGCCTTACTTAGATGACTAGAACCTTTAATAAAATATTAAATAGGAGTAGTGATAATGTACATCCTTATCATGTCACTGATGTCAAAGGGAATACTTTCAACACTTCATCATTAAGTATAAAAATGCCTTTTGATTTCTACTTTGACCCATGAGATATTTAGAAGTGTGTTATTTAGTTGCCCAGTATTTTGGGATTTCCAGAGGTCTTTCTGTTATTGTTTTCTAGTTTAGTTCCCTTGTTGTCACAGAATATAATTTATATGATTTAAATCCTTTTCGATTCACTGAGACTTGTTTCATGGCCCGGAATAAGGCCTGTCATGGTCAATTGTTTGTATTTGTGTGTCTGTGTGTGTTTGTTTTCCAGTAGCAAAAGAGTAATTTCATACTTGAGGGTGACCTAAAGGATGAATGTTGTTAGACAACCTGTCTAAAATTTCCCATGGAAGTAGCCACTACCAAATGAAGTATTATTTATGCATTTAAAATTTTTTAGTAATTTGTGGAATTGAATACTTGAGGCTGTGAGAAACCCATGTATGTAATGAATAGCATTGTATGTCTTATGTTACAGTGATTAACGTACATCGTGGTGACTCAAATGACCAATGTTATAAAATTCAGTAAGGATTTCTCTTTTATTTTCGTTCAGTATATGTTATTTCGTTTTTGTGGTAAGGTTGGTGATTGTTTATGTACAAAGTATTCATAGCCTTTTCACCACCAAAAATTGTGTGAATTATAATCTAAGTATTTTGTTCAACAAATATTAAAATTATACATATTTTGAAAACAAAGAAAATGAAATTCACAGATGCAATTATAATTCACAGATAAATTCTATCAAATATTTAAGGAACAAATAATTCCAACCTTATCCAAAATTTTCCAAAAGAAAAAATATTCTCAGGGCCGGCCCAGTGGCGCAGCGGTTTAGTTCACGCTTTGGCAGCCCGGGGTTTGTGAGTTCGGATCCCGGGTGCCGGCGGACGCACTGCTTGGCAGCCATGCCGTGGCGGTGTCCCACATAAAATAGAGGAAGATGGGCACAGATGTTAGCTCAGGGCCAGTCTTCCTCAGCAAAAAGAGGAGGATGGGCAACGGATGTTAGCTCAGGGCTGGTCTTCCTCACCAAAAAAAAAAAGAAAAAATATTCTCCAAGTCATTTCATGAGGTTAGCATAGCCTTGATACCAAAACCCAATAAGGACAGTATAAAAAAGACCAAGAAGTTAGAAAATATTTTGAACAGAATGAAAATGACAGCACAATATGTCCAGATTTGTGAGAGGCAGCTCAAGCAGCACTTAGAGGGGAATTTTTAGCATTACAAAGTCTATAACAGAGAAGGAGAGAGCTCTTAAATCAATAATGTCAACAAACCCAAAGTAAAAAGAAAAGAAATAATAAAGATGGTAAGAGAAAGCCATGGTATAGAAAACAAACACAGTAGAGAAAATGAGATCAATATTTGGTTCTTTGAGAGGGTCAATAAAATTTATAAATCTTTTGCCAGATTGATGAGGAATAAAAGAGGAGACACGAACCAATTTAAAGAAAGAGAGGTAACATAACTACAGAATTTACAGCCATTAAAAGAACAATAAAGCAATATTATGAACAACCTTATGCTCATATTCACCAGTTTAAATGAAATGTACAAATTCCTCGAAATATACCAACTACTACAGCTTACACAAGAAGAAATAAATACTACTACAGCTTACACAAGAAGAAATAAAGAACCCAAATATCCTTATGTCTACTAAAGAAAACCCCAAACCCAGATGACCCAATTCTGTCAAACATTAATCAAAATAAGACAAAGACAATAAAGAAAGAATTATAATTCAGCCCTAGTATTACTTATGAACGTTCATGTTAAAATTCTTAGCAAAAATTTAACAAATTAAAACCAATGATATACAAGAAGGATAAAACATCTCGACAAGTGGAGTTTATCCTAGAAATGCAAGGAAGGTTAAACATTAAAAAGTTGAGCAATGTAAATCACCAGACTGAAAAGGAAAAACCATGTGGTCATCTCAATAGATGGTATATTAGCTATCTATTAATGTATAACAAATTACTCCAAAATGTAGTAGTTTAAAACAACAAATATTTATTATCTCACAGTTTCTGTGTGTCAGGAATCTGGATGTGGCTTAGTTGGGTAAGCTCCGTCTTTCACAAGGGTACAGTAAAGATGTTGGCTGAGGTTACATTTATCTCAAGGTTCAACCGGGGAGGGCTCTGGCTCTAGGCTCGTTAATGTAGTTTTTAGCAAAATTCAGTTTCCTATGGTTTGTCAGACTGGAGGGACCTCAGTTAAGTCCTGGATGTTGGCTGGAGGCTGCCCTTGGTGCCCAAGTAGGCCTCTCTGTAGGGCAGTTCACACCATGACAGCTTGTATCATCAGAGCAAGCAAGTAAGAGAGAGGGAAGAGTCAACTAAGATGGTAGTCACAGTCTTTTATAACTTAATCTTAAAAGTAACATTTTATTACCTTTGTTCTAGTCTTTAGAAGTGTCACAAGGAACAGAAGAAAGAAATAGGTAAAGATGTGGCAAATAACCCCATGAAAAGATGCATAATATTATTATTCCTTGGGAAAATGCAAAGTAGTACCAAAATGAGATATCACTACTTAGGTAAAATTTTTAAAAATTACCATACCAAGTTTGTTAAGGATGTGGAGCAACCAGAACTTGCATGCTGGTGGGAATATAAAATAATACAACTGCTTTGGAAATATTCTCACATTTTCTTAAAAAGTTACATGCATTTGCCATTGGATCCAGCCATTTTATTTCTACTTATTTACTCAAGACTTAAACATGGATATGCATAGCTGCTTTATTTGTACTAGTCCCCAACTGGAAACAACCCAAATTTCCATCAGCAGGTGAATGGATAAAGAAATTGTAGCATATTCATACAGTAGAATACTACTCGGTTATAGAAAGGAACCAAATATCAATACATGCAATAATATGAATGAGTGTCAATAATGATAGCGAATTAAAGAAACTAGAAAAAAATAGTGCATACTGTATGGTTCCACTCATGTGAAATTCTCAAAAATACATATTAATCTGCAGTGACAGCATATTAGTAGTTGCTTTAGAGCAGGGAGGGGTGCTAGAAAGTAATTACAAAGGAGCAAGAGGAAACCTAATGGGAATGCCATGGCAGTTATCTTCATTTTGTTGATTGGTGATGATTTCATAGGTGGTCAAAACTTAAGCTGTAAACTTTAAATATACGCAGTTCACTGTATGTCAGTTATTCTCAATAAAATTGTAAAGAAAGAAAGATATGTATATAACATAAAGATCTGTTATGTATATACAGTGGAATATTCAACCATGAGAAACAAGGAAATCCTGCCATTTGTGACAACATGGATGGCCCTTGAGGGCATTATGCTAAGTGAAATGAGCCAAACAATGAAAGACAAATAGTGCGTGGTATCACTTATATGTGGAATCTTAAAAAAAATTTTTAAATAAAAATCGAATTCACAGGGACAAAGAGTAAGAAAGTGGTGGCCAGGGGCCAGGGCATGGGGGAAATAAAAAGAGGTTGGTAAAATGGTACAAACTTTCAGGTATAAGATGAATAAGGTCTGAGGCTCTAACGTAAAACATAGTGACTGTAGTTGTTAACACGGTGTTGTAAAATTGAAATTTGCTAAGAGAGTAGAACTTAAATGTTCTCACCAAAAAAAAAAAAGATGAGTATATGAGGTGATGGATGTGTTTATTAACTAGACAGGAGAAATCCTCTTACAATATATATGCATATCAAATCACCATGATGTACAGTTTAAATATCTTACCATTTTATATGTCAATTTTATCTCAGTAAAGCTGAAATTGAAAAAAAAGGAAGGAGAGAAAGTCTTTATAGTAAATTAGAATTAAAAAGAAAATTCCTTAATGGATGAAGAGTCTGTGTAAGAAAAAAGAAAGTCTAGAGCAAACATCATCCTAATGGGGAATTTTGGAAGAATTCTTTTTAAATTCGGGAATGGAACAAGGATACTCATTTTCACCACTCTTCATCTAACATTGTATTGGATATCCTAGCCTGTGCAATAAGAAAATTAAATTGGTAGCATGATGATTGGGAATGGCAGAAGTCAAACTTATTATTTGCAGACAGTATAAACTTTTACATAAAAACTCAGAAGTCTATAAATCAATAATTAGAAATAATGGGATTTTTTTTTAGTACGGTTGAGTGGATATAAGATTAATATACAAAATCGGTTGCATGTACTAACAGCAGAGAGAATATGTAATTAAAAGGAAGACACTATTTGTATTAGCATTAGAGACACCAGGTATCTACAGTTAGATCTGGCACAAATATGCAAGATGTCTATAGGACAAATTTTTAAAGTTTTCAGAACAACATTAAAGAAGACCTGAAAAAAATGAAGGAATTGGCTGTATTCTTGGATATTAATTCTCTCAAGATTTATCTATAGATTCAATTCAATTCCAATCAAAATCCCAAAGAAGTTTTTCAAGGAATTTGATAAGATTATTTTTAAATTTATATGAAGGACCAAAGAGCCAAGAGTGGTCAGTACACTCATGAACAAGAGGAACAGGAAGGGTAGACCTGCCCTACTAAATATAAGGGCTTATTATGGCTCAATAATACAGGAGAGATAAGTTAGACCAATAGATTAGAATAGAGAGTCTAGAAAAGTTCCACACAGAAATAGAACTTAGGTATGACAAATTGATGTGTCAGTTGAGAGGAGAAAGGAGGGATTATTTAATTGTTGGAGCTGGAGAAAGTAATCTGTTTTCACGTGGAAAAGGATGAAATTGAATCTCTACTTCACATGTTATTAAAAAAATTCTATATGAATTAAGGACTTAAAATTTGTTGATAGCAAAACTTGAAAACTTTTAGGGAGAAAGTGTGAGTCCTAAATATCTTTTGGACTTTTGAGTAAGGGAAGATTGCTTATAGAAGACATAAAAAGGTGTTGTCTACAAAGGAAAAGATCAATACGTTAGGCTACAAAATTAAGAATTTTGACCCTTATCTTAAACCATACACAAAAATCAACTCAAAATGGATTAAAGACTTAAATGTAAAACCTGAAATTATAAAACTCCTAGAAGAAAACATAGGGGAAAACCTTCATAACGTCGATCTTAGTAATGATTTTTGCAAAATGACACCAAAAGCACAGACAATAAAAACAAAAGACAAGTGGGACTACATCAAACAAAAAAGCTTCTATACAGCGAAGGAAACAGTCAACAGAGTGAAAAGACACTGTGCAGAATGAGAAAAATATTTACAAACCATATATCTGATAAGGGGTTAGAATCCAAAATATATAAGGAACTTCTACAACTCAATAACAAAGAAACAACCTGATTAAAAGATGGGTTAAGGACTTTAATAGACGTTTTTCTAAAGAAGACATACAAATAGCCAACAGGAATATGAAAAGACACTTGAGTATCGCTCATCATCAGGCAAATAAAATCACAAGCTGCTACCTCAAACTTGTTATGATGGCCATTATTTAAAAAAACACAAGGCGGGCTAGCCCGGTGTCGTAGTGGTTAAGTTTGCGCACTCTGCTTCAGCAGCTCATGGTTTGCGGGTTTGGATCCCAGGCACAGACCTACATATTGCTCGTCAAGCTGTGCTGTGGCGGCATCCCCCATACAAAACAGAGGAAGATGGGCACAGACGTTAGCTCGGGGCCTCTCTTCCTCAAGCAAAACAAGGAAGATTGGCAAAGATGTTATCTCAGAGCCAATCTTCCTCGTTTTGCTTGAGGAAGAGAGGCCCCGAGCTAACGTCTGTGCCCAAGATTGGCAAAGATGTTATCTCAGAGCCAATCTTCCTCACCAAAAATAAAAACCACATGCTGGGGATGATGTGGAGAAATCAAAACGCTGTGCATTGTTGGTGGGAATATAAAATGGTGTGGCTGCTATGGAAAATAGTATGGAGATCCTTCAGAATTTAAAATTGAACAACCGTATGACCTAGCAATCCTTCTTTTGGATATTTATTCAAAAGATTTGAAATTAGGATCTTGAAGAGATATTTGCACCCCCATGTTCATTGCAGCATTATGTACAATTCAAGAGGTGAAACAATCTAAATGTCGATCAATAGACAAATAAATAATGAAAATGTGGTATGTACATACAGTAGAGTGTTCTTTAGCCTTATAAAAGAAGGAAATCCTGTCATATGCTACAACATGGATGAACTTCAAGGGCATTATGTTGGATGACATAAGCCAGTCACAGAAGGAGAAATACTGCATGATTCCACTTACATGAGGTATCTAAAGTGGTCAAACTCTTAGAGAAGGTGAGATGGTGGTTGCCAGGGCCTGGGGAGAGGGGGAAATAGACAGTTGCTATTTAATGGGTACAGAGCCTCAGTCACACAAGATGAAAAAGTTCTAGAGATCTTCTGTATAACAATGTACATATAGTTAACAGTGCTGTACTGTACACTTAAAAATTTGTTAAGAAGGTAGATTTCAGGGGCAGGCTGGTGGCATACTGCTTTGGGGTTTGCAGGTTCGTATCCCGGGCATGGACCTACACACCACTCATCAAGCCATGCCACAGCAGCATCCCATATACAAAATAGAAGGAGATTGACACAGATGTTAGCTCAGGGACCATCTTCCTCAACCCCCCCCCACGCCCTGCCAAAGAAAGAAGAAGGTAGATTTCATGTTGTGTTTTTTACCACAAAAATTTAAGAACTTTGATTTATCAAAAGATTCTTTAAAGAAAGTAGAAAGACAAATTATAGACTCTGAGAAGATATAATCTACACAATCTACAATAATTTGTATTAAGAATAAAAGATTCCTCAAACCAATAAGAAAAATATAAATGCCTCAACAGAAAAATGGGCAAAAGATATATGTGGACATATTACAGAAGAGGCAATACATACTGCTAATAAAAATGTGAAGAGATATTCAGCATCATTATTGATCAGGGGAATATAAATCACGGCTATAACAAGATGGCATTTAAAACACATTTGAAAAAATTAAAAATTCTGGTGATACTAAGTATATATTGACTTAACTATCTTCTGACTTGGATATTGCCCTAATCCTTTTGTTAAAGCATCTCCATTATCACTTGGTTGAGTAGATTTTATCTTAAATAATTTTCATTTCTTCCTCCAAGAAGGGGTCATTGATTATACATGTTTGAAAATGTTTGCCATTTATACATGAAGACCACCTTCACGAGGTATAGCAAATCATGAATACTAACCCAAGTAGGATACAGAATGCAGAAAAGGTATAGAAAAGAGGAATTTTGTAGAGTTGAGGAAGGAAGCTATTCTTGCAGAACATTTTTTTATGAGACGTTCTAAGTTACAGAAGATATTAATGTTAAAGTCATCTCTCTCACTAGTCCATGTGCTCCCTGAAAAGGGAACAGTAACTGCTACATAGAAGAGTAGAAAGATGCAAAGAAAAAGGATAAGTAGGTAGATAGGACTGTAGGGAATTACATTATGAGTTCTAGACAATCCACTAAGATTATTACTTCCCAGTTTTTCTCCATCTACTCCCAAATTTGTGGTTATGTTGTCCATTTTTCCCACATTTTTCAGATAGATTGAAAAGGAGACTAATTTTTCAGATCTCATTGTAGGTAGATATGTGTTATGATCTTAGGAGATTGTATATACGATATATTTTTGTGAAATACATATATGTTAAGAAATAATAAAAAGTCCAATAACCTTAATTCTTAGTTCTAAAAAGTTACATCTAAATTTCTGGCTTTTTTCCTTTACATTCTAAATAATTGCTAGAAATACATATATCCGTTTTTCTGGTTTTAATTTCAGGTGAACGTATTCAGGTTGCTAACTTTGCTGGAATGAATGTCAAAATAAAGCACTTGTAGGCCTTTTTACCCTTCTGGAGCAGGAGTATGCCTATATTCTAGATTATTATTTTTCTGCTTAAAAGAACTGTGTTCATATAAATGAATGTTAAAAGTATATTCTTAGACTTGAAAATTGTACGTAAATTTCAGGAATTTAAAAAATTTTGTGCAGATTTTCTCATGCACAGAAAAATACAGAAGAATAAAATATTTATGGCATACTTATCAGCTAGATTTAACAGATCATTAACATTTTAGTATACTTTTTTAAGTATTATAAACTACAGCTATCATAACATTTTAGCCCTTAATACTTCAGTATGAATCTCTTAAAAAAGGAAAGACACTTTCTCCATAACCACAATACCATTATCTCACCAAACAAAATCAACAGTAATTTTTTAATATTATCTAATATCTAACTCATGTTCAGATTTCTTTAGTTACCCTCAAACTAGCTTTTTAAATTTGCTTATTTGAACCAGGATGCATTTGGTTGGTGACTCTCATAAGATTCCTTTATTCTATTAACAATTATCCCTCCCCTGCTGCCTTTTTTCCCACCTTTTGCTTGTCGAAGAAACCAAGACAGTAGTCCTGTAGACTGGAGTAATACACCTTCTCATATTTTGTGACACACTTTACCATGTTATTTTAATATCCAAATTTCCTATAAATCAGAAGTTACATCTAAAGGATTGTTTAGATTCAGATTAAACTTTTTTCCCCAATAAATACGTGATAGATAATGCTGGATGCTTAATTTAGTCTCACAAAATCTAGTTGTTTGACTCTTAACGATACTAAGACTAATCAGTATGTTCAGGTTCTAGAATTGTTTGTTTTTAAAGCAGAATATATTTACTGGGATAATATGAAATTCTTGTGAAAATACTTTCATAACTGATACTAGCATTTGTGGAGTGTTCTTCATATTCCTCAAAGTGCTTAATGGAAGGCATTCAATAAATATTTGTTGACTTGTTCTTTTAAAGTTTTTTACATAATCCGTTCCTTTAGGCGTGTTATCCCTTTCCTGTATGAAAAGATAAGACAATTATTTTATTTTTTCACTACAGATTTTCAGCTACTGATGTTACAAACAAACAAAATATTGGAGCATAGAGTTGAGGAAAAGACTTAAACCAGGTAGGTAAATAATAAAAGCCCAAAGAAACAATAAAACTACCGTTCATTTTTACAAAGATCATTATTGGGATAATTGAAAAATTGGGATATGAACTGTGGAGTACTATCAAAATTGTTTCCTCAATTTTATAATTGTACTGTGATTAAGAATATTCTGAGGTATTTAGGATGAAGGGATATGATGGATGCAATCTACTTTCAACTGGTTCAGAAAAAATAAATGATATGTAATGTGGGAGAGAGAGTTTGGGGAAGTTGTGGATTAATAGGAACTCATATATTGCCAGTGATAGTATAAATTGATCTAACCTTTCTGGAAAACATTTTGACAATTTGTCTCAACTTTTTAGTTTAGCCCTGCAATCTTACTTTTCCTGCTATGGTAATTGTAGGAAGACTACAAAAAGATGTATATATAAAGATATTTATATGAGAGTGTATGAAATGAATGAATGAGTAAATGAAAAATTGGCAATAACTTAAATATCTAACAATATGAGACTGATTAAATAAATATAATTAAAAGCTGTGTAAGTATTAAAAATGATAATGTAAATTGGTTTTTGGACACAGTATCTCTAATGTATTTTTAAATCTCAAGCAGGCTACTAAGCAATATGAGTAGTATTAACCTATTTTTCTTTTTCAAAAAAGATACATGCACACAGATACACCAATGATTGATTAATTAGATGTAATGTGCACGTGTGCGTGCATGAGTGTATGTGTACACACACACAGATATATATGTATGTATCTGTGTGTACATAGACATTTGGAAAGATGATGCCTGTATGTTGTCAGTTGTTTTTGAATAGTAAGTTTATAAGTGATTTTTACACTTTTTTTGTATTAACTGACTTTTTAGAAAGCGTATATATTGCTTTTCTCATCAAATTTTTCTAGGATAATACTTCCTGTGAAGGTTATGTGTTTTGATTTTATACATTTGCAGCAACTTTTACTATGCAATAAAAATAGTGCTATATTTGCTGATAACTCTGTACTAGATTAGAGTATCTGAGTAGTTCTTATGAGGCTAATTTCACAGATTCTGAGCCTTGTTGGTCAGCTGCTTTCATTTTGTTACATGACCAGAATCTGTTTTCTTAATGCTCTATTAACTGTCTTAGAAATGTGGTGCTGCTCACAGCTTAGCTGAAGTACATTACCATTTTGGCAAGTCAGAGAACATGTTCTATTAATGACAGTTGTGTAGTGCCTATGTGTATAGAACTTATATATTTACTTTTGATAGTGGTCAGCAACATGTGCTTTGATATTAATACTGATTATTGTTTTTATCGTTTATTTAATTTTTAGCAGTCAATTTTGAGGGAATTTTCCATTAAGCTTTTATTTTATTTCTTGCTTTTTTTTTAACAGATTTTTCTTCTGTTCGTTAAAAATATGGATCTTGAAGCAGGGGGACCACAGACTGTCAAAGTGACACCTCTTCAACAGATGCTTGCCTCTTGTACTGGAGCTGTACTGACATCACTAATGGGTAAAATACTGTTACTGATGGAGATGACGTAACTGAATGAGTCAGTGATTCCATTTGGGTTTTACTCTCTTTGAGGTTCTTTGAGGTCCCTATCAATATTAAATATTATGATATTAAACTTTTATTACTCTATTATCTTTTTTATAAATAGAATGAAGCAGATGGAATAAAATATTAGCACAATGAATGATACAGAATTTGGGTGACTTATAGGAGCAACAAATAGAAGTCATGTTTTACTTTGCTTGCATTAACAGTGAATTTCTTAAATTTTTTGGACCACATTTTTCTGTTTTTTAGAGTTGGTTTTCTTACAGACACAGCCAAATGACATAGTTAGGTGATAATTTAACATTTTAATGATTTTAAGTTGGCTAGTTTATTTACATAAGATAGATGATTAGAACAAACATAAACTAATTACTTAAGGCTATAGTATCTTCCTTTAGGTCGGAATGTTAGGGTTGTAAGGACCTTAAAGATCATCTGATGTGACCTCCTCATTATCCGATGAGGAAAAGATTTCTTAGGACCACTATTTGGCATTTTTTCTACTTAGATAAAATATAGCATGCAAATTAAAAGCATTCTCTTTTGGTGTGCTGTTCCTGAATGGAATAACACAACATGGCAGTAAAAGATTTATGGCTAGCTTAGTCAAATTTGCATTATCTATAGTTTTTATTTGATACAGATGATTTAACAGATTAGGAAGACTAATATTATTAGATTATTGATTATTTATGATGCAGAGTTCTCAAATATTTAAATAGACCTTTGGAACTTTTGTTCTTTACCTTAGATAACATTTTCTTATAAATACTAGTATTTTAGTTTTAATGCTAATGGAATTATAGTTGTAGAAATATTATAAATGACAGTTTAGTACTCTTAAGAGAAGTAATTACATTGTGTTCTCATTGATCCTCTTTAAACAAAATTCAAAGGCAAAAAATTAGAATGTTATATTTACAACCACTTTAAGATAATCTTACCCATTACTTAGCCGTGAGGAAAGGTATGATTCCATGTAATTGGTGTTCTTTGGACAAACATCTGTATAATTTACAGGTATCACTTGTTAATTGAAATTTATGTGTCTTCATAGTGACACCGCTTGATGTTGTTAAAATTCGACTCCAAGCCCAAAACAACCCATTTTACAAAGGTATGTATACTAGTTATCCTGAAACTGTTATGTTAGATTTTTAGATGTTACTGCATTCATTTTTATTTGAATAATAGTGTCTTTTTGTCAAGTTTTAAAAATTGATGCCTCTTTATCTTCATGCAGAAACATTTCTTCGTCACTTTGTTATATATAATGAGGTCCAGGCAGAAAACACGTATAACACTTTTATGAACCTATTAATTAAAGCAGAGGACAGTTTTAAGTTTGAATATATGCCTCGCAAGTAAGAACAGAATTATACTTGTGAGGGACCTTAGGATCTAGCTTCTTGCTTTGTCCAAGAGCTGTGCCCATCCCAGAACATTCATCCAACAGTTGCCCAACTGTTGCTTGAATACAGTGATAGGAAAGTCATTATTTTATCAGGCAGCTTCGGTAATTGCTGAACAGTATAGTTTATGTGGAATTTGAGAAGAGTAGTTATACATTTTTATTAGATGGGAAAATCTCAATTCCTTGGTCAATCTTTTACAGCTTACAAAGATAATAGCATTTCAAACATTTTTAAATAGCAGAAAACAGACTTGACTGTGAGAAAGTTGGCACAGACATAAATGCCACTCTGTTAAATGCATGACAGTGAGATGGAATGAACAACAGGCATGTTTCAGATGAATGAATGCATAGATGGATTATAGGAAGACACTAAAAAGTAAGGTAGTTTCCTATACATTAAAGAAAGCCTTAAAAGCAGGAGGAGGCACTTAGATTTATGTATCAGGAAACTCAAAGGAATTGTATATGGTTGAACAGAAAAGACAATTTTGGTAGCAAGAGTGAGTCCAGTAATGGAAAGGAGTTGGTATTAGAAAGTTGTAGTAAATTAGGTGGGAGCTGACAAATGTCTAGATTGAGCAATATAAGTAACAGAGAAAGGGACAAAGCATAGCATTATTATTTACGTTGATTGAGAAGATTGTTCTTCATATTTGTTCTTCATAATCTATTTTTTCAATTGAGATATAATCGACATATTACATTGTATTAGTTTTAGGTGTATACATATACATATATCAAATCAATATAATCATTATGAGTATACTGCAAAATGATTACCACAATAAGTTTAGTCAACATCACCTCACATAGTTAAAATTTTTTTCTTGTGATTGTGAACTTTTAAGATCCCTCTTAGCAACTTTCAGATATGCATTAGATTTCAAAATATATTTTTGCCTGGATTTCCCTTATATACCACAGAGTTTTCTTCTGGTCAAGTAGAGAAGACATACACTCTTGTTCAGTTTTCAAAACAGCTTTTCCTCTTATATCTTCCTTTTCCGTTCTCTCAGAAAACCTAAAAGAATTTATTTCTGTATGCATTTGCTTACCACAGTTCTGAAAACATAAAATCCACTAATTTACTCAATTCCTTTTCACGACTGTGAGTTTAGAGCCTAGTGCTATGTCATTAAGCAAATCAAATTATGTATGTCTCATCTTAAAAGGTGAAGACAAGGTTATACCTCTTCTCATAATTTTCTAGTCTGCTCATCGTACTTTCAGTTTGTTCATCTGTAAAAATAATACAGTTGTATGAAGTAGTTGTTGACTGTTGGAATCTTCTTTGTTAGGAAAATGTTTTGTGTATAGTAATGGACTTATGGATCATCTATGTGTCTGTGAAGAGGAAGGCAACAAAGCATGGTATAAGAAGCCAGGACGTTTCCAGGGAACATTGGTAAGGAGATTATATCATGGTGTGTATTCTATTTTTATATTTAATCTTATGTTTGAAAGATTTTGCAATTGCAGGAGAGTATAAAGTCCATCATGTGGATAGCACACGTATCCAGTTAAAAGGTAGATATTGAAGCAGGAAAAGGGAAGTACTTCTTTTCTTTTAACTCTTCGTTAATTTTCTTTTCATTCATGCTTTTTTATGTAGAAAGAAAAAAGGGAGTAGATTTTTTAAAATTAAACTTATTTTGAGATAATTGTAGATCATATGCAATTTTAAGAAGAATATACAGACAGATCCCATGTACCCTTTTCCCAGTTTCCCCCAGTGGTTACATCTTATGAGACAAGTACAATATCACAACCAGGATATTGACATTGATACAGTTAAGATATAGAACAGTTCCATCACCTCAAGGATCCTTCCTGTTTCCCTTTTATAGTCACACCCATTTCACTCACCCACTCCTTAACTCCTGGCAACCACCAATCTGTTCTCCATTTGTATAATTTTGTCATTTCAAGAATGTTATATAAATGGAATCATAACATTTTGGGATTGACACTTTTCACTTAGCACAATTATCTGAGATTCATCCAAGTGGTTGCATGTATCAATAGTTTATTCCTTTTTATTGCTCAGTAGTAGTCCATGGTATGGATGTACCAGTTTCTTTTCTGGGTTTCCGGTTTTTGGCTATTCTGAATAAAGCTGCTACATACGTTCATTTACAGGGTTTTATGTGAAAGTAAGTATAACAAAAAACTACTCACTGTTTTTCTCTCTGAACACTCTACTTACTACACTTCTGAACCAGTTATGTGAGTTTTTTTCCCCCACCAAGCAATTCTCCAACTCTCAGTGGACACCAACTGGACGTCCTACAATTTAGCTCAATTCTGACACTATCTGCCTGGAGTTAGTGTCAGATCCCAGAGGTTAAGGGCTCAGTCCCACAAGACTGCTCCCACTTCAGACACCAATCACAAGTCCACGTTGTCACCTGCTTTTCTGACTGACTGGCTATAAATTGGAGGTTCCCATAACCCCCTCTTTGGGTTAGATAATTGGCTAGAAGGCCTCACAGAACTCAGGAAATAGTTTGCTTACTAGATTACCAGTTTATTATGAAAGGATACAGTCAGATAGAAGAGATACATAGGGCAAGGCTTGGGGGAAGGGGTGTGGCGCTTCCATGCCCTCTCCAGGTGTGCCACCCTCCCAGCATCTCCATGTGTTCACCAACCTAGAAGCTTCCAGACTCCATACTTTTGGGAATTTTTATGGAGGATTTATTATGTAGGCATGGTTAATTAAACCATTGGCCGTTAGTGATTGGTTCAACCTTCAGTCCCTTTCCCCTCCCCAGAGACCCTGAGGTTTGGGAGTGGGGTTGGATAGGGAGGGTAGGGCTGAAGGTTCCAACCTTCTAATCACTTAGTCACTTCCCCTGGCAGCCAGCCCCCCATCTTGTGTTTATCTAGGGGCTTTCCAAAAATCACCTCATTAACATAAACTCAGGTGTGGGTGAAAAGGGCTTGTTATGAATAACAAAAGACTCCTTTTACCTTTGTCCTCTGGAACTATTTCAGACTGAGGACAAAAAACCAAATATTACAACAAAAGGTGCTTCCATTACTCTTTATCACTTAGGAAATTATAAGGGTTTTAGGAGATGTGTTCCAGGAACCCTGGATGAAGACCAAGATGTATATTTCTTATTATAAATCACAATAAAACTGTAAGCCTTCATGTCTCTGGGATAAATGCTCAGGAGTACGATTGCTAGGTCGTATGATAGTTGCATGTTTTGCATTTAAGAAATTGCCAACGTGTTTTCTAGACTGGCGGTACCATTTTACATTCTCAGCGACAGTGTATGTCTGATCTAATTTCTCCACATCCTTACTAGCATTTGGTGTTGCCACTATTTTTATTTTAGCAATTATGATAGGTGTAGAGTGGTGTCTTATTGTGGTTTTAATTTGCATTTCCCTAGTAGCTCATGATGTTGGACATCTTTTCACGTGCTTATTAGCCATCAGTATATCCTCGTCACTGAAATGGCTCTTCATGTCTTTTGCCCATTTTCTAATTGAACTGTTTGTGTGTTTACTACTGAGTTTTGAGAGCTCTTCATGTAATCTAGATATTAGTCCTTTGTTGAATGTGTGGTTTCAAATATTTTTTCCTACTTGTTAATTTTTCTTTTCTTCCTCTTAAATAAGGTCTTTCATGGAGTAAAAGTTTTTAATTTTGATGAAGTCCAATTTATCAATATTTTTTCTGTATAGATCTTGCTTTTGGTGTCAAGTCTAAGAACTTTCTACTTACCTTAGAACTGAAGATTTTCTCCTGTTTTTTTTCTTCCTAAAAGTTATAGCTTTACATTTTACGTTTAAGTCCTTGGTCCACTTTGAGTTATTTGTTGTTTTTGCCTATGGATGTCCAGTTGCAGTTATTGAAAAGGCTGTCCTTCCTCCATTAAGCACCTGTGTCAAAAATCATTTGGGTGTGTGTAGATTTCTGGATTCTTTATTCTGTTCAGTTTACCTGTTTGTCTGTTACCTGTATCAGTACCACAGTCTTAATTACTATAGCTGTAGAATAAGTCCTGACATCAGGTAGAATGATTCCTCCTACTTTTTTCTTATTTTTCTTTTTCAGAGTGTTTTATCTCTTCCTAAAGTTCCTTTGTTCTTCCATATAAATTTTAGAATTTTAGTCTTGTTTATATCTAAAAAAACCCCTGAGATTTTATAGGAATTGTGTTAAACCTGTGTAATTATTTGGGGGAGAAATGACAGCTTCACTGTGTTCAGTCTTCCAATACATTTTCAACCTGCCTATATCATTATAATTGAAATTTCTTGTAGACAACATATAATAGTCATGTTTTTTAAACCACTCTGTCAATTTTCATTTTTTAATGTATTTAGACTTTATATTTAATGAAATTACGGCTATGTTAGAGCGTAAACCTGCCATTTCATTTTTTGTTTTCTCTGTTTTATTTTTCCTGCCTTCTTATGTATTACTTGAACATTTTTTAGAATTCCATTTTGATCTATAGGGTTTTTGTGTTTATATTTCTTTGCTGAGGCTTTCTAATTGTTCATTTAAGACACGTTTATACATGATCATTTCATGATTTTTATGTTGAATGTTTTAAAATTTGTCAGATAATTCTAATATCTCTTATCTCAGTGTTGGTGTCTGTTGTCTCTTTTCATTCAGTTTGACATCTCCCTGGTTCTTAGAATGACAAGTGATTTGTGTGTGTGTGTGAGAGAGGAAGATTAGCCCTGAGCTAACATCTGTTGCCAATTCTCCTTTTGCTGAGGAAGACTGGCCCTGGGCTAAAATCCGTGCTCATCTTCCTCTACTTTATTTGGGATGCCGCCACAGCATGGCTTGATAAGGTCTGTACCCGGGATCTGAAGCTGCGAACCCCAGGCTACTGATGCAGAACGCACAAACTTAACCACTTTGCCACCGGCTGGCCCCAGAATGACAAGTGATTTTTGATTGAAACCAGGAAATTTTGAGTATTATGTTATGAGACTTTGAATCTCATTTAAACGTTCTATTTTAACTGGCTTTTTGACACTGTTAACTCAGAGGAAGAGGGATGCCACCATGTTACTGCTGTGTAGAGCTGGAAGTCCAGTTCCCCACTCAGCCTCCATTGACAGTGTGGGGGAGGACCTCTTTACTGTTGAACAGGTGCTATAGTCTGAATGTTTGTGTCCTCCCCCCTCAAATTCTTATGTTGAAATCCTAATGCCTGATGTGATGATATTAGTAGGTGGGGCCTTTGGGAGCTGATTAGGTCATGAGGGCAGAGACCTCACAAATGAGATTAATGCCCTTATAAAAGGCTCCAGAGAGCTCTCTTGCCCCTTCCACCTGTGAGGATACAATGAGAAGTCTGCAATCCAGAAGAGAGCCCTCCCCTGACCTTGATGGCACCCTGATTTTGGACTTCTAGCCTCCAGAACTGTGAGAAATAAATTTCTGTTGTTTATAAGCTAGCTAGTCTGTGGTATTTTGTTATAGCAGCCCAAACAGACTAAGACAGCAGGGATGGGAGTTCTGGCTCCCTTTGCGGTTTCCACTGACCCTGGCGTGATGATCTCATTGCTGTTGGGTGATGGTGAAAGTCCTGACTCTCCACTACTCCTCTCCGGATACTACCATTAGAACCCTTAGCATATTCGTCATAGTTATTTTAAATTCCCAGTGTGATAATTCCAAAATTTCTGCCATATCTGAGTCTGGTTCTGTTGCTTGCTTCATCTCTTCAGACTGTGTTTTTTGCCTTTTAGCATGCTTTGTAATTTTTTTGTTGAAAACCAGACATGATGTATTGGGTAAAAGAAAATGAGGTAGATAGATCTTTAATGTGAGGTTTTATGTTTGTCTGGCTAGAAGTTAGGCTATACTTACTGCTTCTTGTTGCTCTGTTGTCAGAGACTAAAATTTCCTCTAGTGTCCTAGTTTTTCTCTTTGGGTTTTCCTGGAGACTCCTCAGTAGAATCTGAGGCTTCAGTTCTTTTAGCTGTGATTCTCTCTTGTTTTATCAAAGTCCTCTTGATGTGTGGTGGTGGTGGTGGTGGTACGATGTGGAAGAAGGGAAATGTTCTGGAGTCTTTTAATGAGCATGAGTTGGGTATTTCCGTTACCCCAAGCTGGTTAGGTGTTGGTAAAACCACAGTGCTTTAGGCTCTGGTAAAATAGTTTCCCTTGAGTATAGGCTTTGTTAAGGAGAACAGAGGTTTGGGGTATATTTCCAAGTGCTTACTTTGCCCCTTCTCCTGCTTGAAGCAAGAGGGGATTTTTCTTAGATCCTTACAGTGAAAATTTGGTAGGGCTCATGGAGCTAAAAATCATGAAAGTGGTAGGGGCCCCCTTAGAATAGGCACCTCGGTTTTTGATTCTCAAGTTAGTCTACACTGAGCTTCTAGCAATTTGTCGATTATAAAGTGTTCCTGTTGATACTGGTTCCAACTTTGCTTCTACTCTGGTAAGCTGTGAGTCTCTGTATTCGATCATGTCTCTTCAATACTCAAGGCAGCAGTTTACCCTGTGATCTCAGTTCTCTGATGAATCTAAGAAGAGTTGTTGATTTTTCAGTTTGTTCAGCTTTTTTCTCGTGAGGATGGGAGTGACGACTTCCAGGCTCTTCACATGTGGGACCAGAAACGAGAATTCTTCTTTGGGTTTATTTTGGTCATTCTGTTCTACTTTCTTAGGTGGAAACATGAATTATTGATTTTAAGCCTCCTCCTTTTCTCAACTAAGCATTTAAAACTGTAAATTTCTTTCAAAGCGCTAAATGGGCTGTATCCCACAAATTTTGAAGTGGCGTTTTCATTATCAATCAGTTGAAATATTTTTTAATTTCCCTTGTAATTTCTTTTTTTGCCTTGGATTATTTAGAAGTATAATATTTAATTTCCCAATAATTGGATTTTTTTTCTAAATAAGTTATTGTTCCTGGTTCCTAATTTCATTTCAGTGTGGTCAGAGGAAACACTGTACGTTTTCAGATTGTTGAAATTTTTTGAGTCTTATTGAATGGCCCTATGTATGATCTGTCTTGGCGAATATTTTATATGCACTTTAAGACCTATATTTTGTAATTGCTGGGTGTAGTGTTCTATAAACCATTAGGTCAGGGGGACTGATTTTCATTTAGATCTTCTAAATTCCTACTGACTTTTTGTTTTAATTGTTCTATCATTCACTGATAGAAGATATAAAAATCTTCAATTATGATTGAGCATTTGTCTGTTTTCCTGTTTAGTTATGTCAGGTTTGCTTCCTACGTTTTGAAGCACTCCTATTAGAGCCATACACATTTATACTTGGTATGTTTTTCTGATATGTTTTTATTATAATGGAATGTCTTCTTCATCCCTTGGTAATATTCATTATCTTGAAGTCTTTTTTCTGATAGTAATATAGCTACTCCAGCTTTCTGTTTATGTGGTATATCTTTTTCCATTCTTTTACTCAGATACAACACGTAGTTGGACCTTGTTTTTTTACCTTCTTTGACAATGGCTGACTTTTAATTGGAATATTTAGTCCTTACTTTTAATGTAATTCTTAATATGGTAAATGTTAGTCTACCATCTTTGTATTTTTTTTTTCCTATTTGCTCTGTTTTTGGTTTTTTCCTCCTTTCCTGCCTTCTTTTGGATTAGTTGAACTGTAATAATATTACATTGATTCCTTTATTCCGGTTTCTGCGGAGAGAGTTCTCCGAAGGTGTTACACATTTCTGTATCTTGTGAGCAAGGTACTGACTGCCCTTTATTTCTGACCGTCTTTTCAAGGATGTTTGTATAGTGAATAACCTTGGAAGATACAGTGTTTCCCTCTAGAGCAAGGGGAAGGCATCCTTGCTGCCCTTTATAAAGGATTTGGGTTCCCTAAGCTCAGATTTCCTCTCCTGTAATGCCATCTACTGTGTGTTCAGGTGTCACCTAGCTTTCTTCACATTGCCCTGTGCAAATTGGGGCTCAGGGAATTGGCAGAAAAATGTGATACCCTGACCACTGCTATTGCTGTAAGTAATAAACTGTCGTTTATCTCTTACCCCAGAGATTCTTGTCTTCTACCAGCTCTCATGAGACTGAGGCAGGCTAACTTGTTAACTTGCAAGTAGGGTAAAAATCTCAAACCCCACACAGTTCTTGACACCATACACTCCCTCCTCTTCCTTTGTGCTATTGCTTCATGTGTAGTACATCTTTGTACATTATAAATTCCGCAATTGAGTGTTATAATTTTGATTTAAGTAGTCTTATGTCTTTTAAAGTAGTTAAAAGGAGAAAGGGGAAAAATATGTTTTATATGTGCCCACATATTTACCATTTCTCCTATACTTACTTCCTTTTTGAAGATGGTAGTTACTATTTGCTATCATGGCCCTTCATTCTGAGGAGCTTTTTTCTGCATTTCTTTAGTTCAGGTATTTTGGCAATGTATTCTCTCATTTTTCATTTATCTGTGATGTCTATTGAGTGTTCTTGAAACATATTTTGGCTGCATATTGATTTCTGGCTTAATTTTTTTTCAGCACCTTAAGTATGTTGTTACATTGTCTTTTGGCCTCCCATGTGTCTGATGAGAAGTTAGCCTTCATTTGTATCATCCTTTCTCTAAATGTATTTTGTCATTTGTCTTTCCTTTTTTTTGTTTTCATTGTTTTTATTCTACTTGGGATTTGTGGAGATTTGGGGCTCTGTAAATTGATATCTTTCACTAATTTGGGGAGGTTTTTTGCCATCATTTCATCAGGTAATTTCCTGTCCTATTCTTTTTCCTTTCCTCTATAACTCCAAGTAGACCTATATTATACCACTTGATATTTCCTCTCAGGTCTCTGAGCCTCTGTTCATTTTTCTTCATTCTTTTTCTCTCCCTTCCTCAGATTGAATGATGTCTATCTTCAAGTTCAGTGACCCTTTATCTGCTGTCTCCATTCTGCTGTTAAGCCCACTTAGTGAATTCATCATTGCAGCAATAGAATTTTCATTTGGCTGTTTTTTATAGTAACTATTTTCTTGCTGAAATTCAAATTTGTTCTTTTGTTATTCATATATCATCTTTTAAGCTCTTGAACATATTTATAATAGCTGCTTTAGAGTTCATGTCTACTAATTGCATCATCTGAATCATCTCAGTGTTGGTTTCTATTGACTACTTTTTCTTTGAGTGGACATTGTGAATGATGCATTGTAAAAACTCTGGATCCTTTATATTCTTCTGAAGAGTCACTTTTGTTCTGGAAGGCAGTTAATTTTGGCTGGATTCAGCCTTCAGCTACTGATTTTTGCAGGGGAGGGGGGATGCTTTACGCTCTTTGTAGTGCTTTCCTTTCCAGGATTTCTCCCCTAACTTTCTGAGTATTCTACTAGCATGAACGCTGTATTTGCCATCTCAAGCAAGAAAATATGCTGTTCTTTGCCACTCCTACAGGCAAAAAGCTGGAAACTTGCAGATCTTACTCATTGTACTTTGTCTTTTAACAGCAGACCTCCCTCTCGTTTCTGCCTGCTTTTGATTCCTCTCCAGACATTTCAAATATTGGGTTTAAATAATATTTTCTCAGATTTCATAATTGGTCAGGAGAATTAATCTAACCAATTCTCTGCCATTATTCCACTTCCTTTTAATAATAATCTTTGAAAAACTTGGTTTCTAAGCCCTAGGTTGAACAGTCCAAAGCTGTGTAATAACAGATTTTATTCTGTAAACAGAAAGTATCATCCCAAAATGCTTTACTTGTGTTTGAAAGTTGAGGAAAATTCCTTTTTTTTTTAAGAATGAACATATATAAATCTGAGAAGCTCATATTTTAGAAATAAATGCTTGAAAGAATCAAATTATCAATTATCACTAAATTTTTTGTATATCCGGTTCTGGTATATATTTTGAATACTTTTTTCTATTATAATTTTAGGATGCCTTTTTGAAAATCATTCGAAATGAGGGCATTAAATCCCTGTGGAGTGGCCTTCCCCCTACCTTGTAAGTTGAAATTTAATATTTTTCTCACTAAGTGATGGTGGTGGTTTTGTTTTGCCTTGTAATCAGCATGGTTGGACAAAATCGTGCATTTTTAATAGAACTTTTTCATTTTCTAAAGCATTGTTTTGTGAGTTTCACAACCACCCACACATTTGATGATTTGCTGGAAGAACTCACAGGACCTAAAGAAGGTTATACTCATGTCTGTGGTGTATTATAGCGAAAAGATACAAAGCAGAATCAGTAAGGGAAAAAGACAGAAAAGAAGTTGACTAGGCATAGGCTTCGTGAGAGTCCCCCATCATGACATCACATAGGATGTGTTTATTCTTCCACCCTTCGACTACAGTGGCACATACAAAGTGTTTCTACCTTAAAACACACTTGAATTTCAGAGTCTAGGGCTTTTATTGCTGTTTGACGACATAGGCACATTCTGTCTTCGTGACCAGCGGTGATTACCAAAACTCCAGGCCCCCAAAAGGAAAGCAGATGTTTACCAAAAATCACATCATTTGCACAGATAAACCTAGACAAGTTGGTGTAGTGCTCCAGACATGCAAAAAAGCTTATTATAGGGAATATTCTAACGGCTAAATTCCTTGGAGGTGGCTGAAGGTCAAGCGTGTAGATAGGTCCTCCTAAAGCTAGAGAAGAATTGAGCAACCAGGCCTGGTGTGCTAAGTCTTTGGAGCACAAGCTTTTTTTTTTGTTTATGTTTAGATTAAGAATTTGGTGTTCATTTAACTTTTACTTTATTTTACTAAAATAATGAGAGATATTGTGATATGTATACTTTCCCTTTTCCAGATAATTTTAATTCTCTACTAACTTTATATTATATGAATCAATGAGATAAACTAGTAAGGCTGAATGTTAAAATCTCAACAAATACCTTTCCTTTCTCTGCCTTGTTTCTGTCTAATTTTATCTTTTTATGGAGCAAATTAGTCAACTTTGAGGCATATATTTTAAACTGATAAAGTTAGTGGAAGATTCAAGACTAGCACTCAATCCTGTTCCTGAAGTCTCATCATTAAACTTCACTATAGAACATTAGGCATTCCAGAGTATGGTCTGTGAATGTCCTTTTGTTAGACCAAAAACATAGACTGGTTTCTTGTTGCATTAATATTTATGACATGACACTGCCTGCAACTTTGTGTTTAATAATTTCCTTTGGATATTTTCATTTGAAAGAATATATCACTGAAATTTCCTCAAAACTAGTATATATAATTCCAGTGATGTTAATTGTAATTTATTTCCAGTAGTAAGCAGGTATGATGTCTGGTCCATAGTTCAGAAATATTTTACAGTTGTTCTTGTACTTTTTACTTCAGTGCTATTCATGTTATGGTAAATTTAATTGGGAAGGAAGATTTGGGAGACCAGAAACAGAACAAGTCAAGGAGACAGAGATGTGTTTTCATTTGTCTTATCCTATTTATGACCTGACCGAGTGCTCTGTAACTTATCTTTACAACTAGAAAGTAAACTTCTGGAGGGCAGATACCTGCTTTACATCTTTTTGTTGCCTACTAACTTAAACACTAATAATTTTTAAAATAAAAGAAAAATTGATCTCATGGGCTGATTTGTTGTGGTTTTCAACTTACACAAAGTATGTATTTTAACTTATATTTAAGAATATGTTTAAGCCTTTTGATAATTTTGTACAAATTTTTTTTGTTTGTATGTTTCTAACAGAGTGATGGCAGTTCCTGCCACAGTTATTTATTTTACCTGCTATGATCAATTAAGTGCTCTTCTGAAATCTAAGTTAGGAGAAAATGAAAGCCGCATACCAATTGTTGCTGGAATTGTGGCCAGATGTAAGTAATGAGTTTACTATATTTTCATTTTGATTTCTGTTGAGAGCTTCTTTTAAAATTTGGACATTCACAGAGAATTTTTATAAAATACAGAGTATTGGTATAAGGTATTGTATTGCATTGTAGTTTGTACTAATTTGTTAATATCTGTGCTTTAGAAGCTGTGTGGTAGGGAGACTGCCGTCAGAATGAGGTGGGATCAGCTGAATCTTAGACAGAGATTTGAGATTTTAGGCTTTAGATTTTAGGATGACATCAGATTGATGTCAAATTGATGCCAAAGTCCTGAATAATTTTTCTTATAGACTTTGGGATTCAGAGTTTGGTCAGAAGGAAATTTGCCTCTATGCAGAAGGACATTTTTCCCTGTGCAATGGGAGTGAGGTTTTATAGTAGACCTAGTTGATGTATAATATTTCTGGAAATGCTCTTAAAAGACTTATAATCAGAAAAAATAAGGCTTATGAAAACAGACTTTTAAGAAATACCTTTACCAAGAAAAAAAGTCTGCACCAATATGTTGGCATCAGTGGATATTTGATTTTAAGGTTTGCAGACATTTCAGAATAAAAGTTTAAAATGCATGAAATAGTGGGGCTGCCCGGTGGCGCAGCGGTTTCATCCGCACTTGGCAGCCCAGGGTTCGCCGGTTCGGATCCCAGGCACCCGCCGACGCACTGCTTGTCAGCCATGCTGTGGCGGCGTCCCATATAAAGTGGAGGAAGATGGGCACGGATGTTAGCCCAGGGCCAGTCTTCCTCAGCAAAAAGAGGAGGATTAGCAACGGATGTTAGCTCAGGGCTGGTCTTCCTCACAAAAAATAAAAAATAAAATGCATGAAATAGTAATTTTTGCATATGTGTTTGCATAGTACATGGCTTTATTTTTGTTATCTTATATTTGCCTGTTTGTATTAGTTGGTGCAGTAACTGTGATAAGTCCATTAGAATTGATTAGAACCAAGATGCAGTCTAAGAAGTTTTCTTACAAGGAACTGCGTCGATTTGTCAGCAAGAAAGTTTCTGAAGATGGTTGGATTTCCCTTTGGAGGGGCTGGGCTCCTACTGTTCTTAGAGATGTACCATTCTCAGGTAGGATTTACCTTATTAGTGTCTGCTAAATTTTATACCTGAAATTTGTATTATTTATATATTACTTTTAAATCAACTGAATTTTAAACTCTGCAAAGCTAAAGGTAAGTTATCCTCTTTAGTGACCACAAACTCTTAGTTCAGTGTTGGGCTCTCAGATCTTCATGAGCCTTTATTGAATGAATAGTTTCTATTTCAAGCCTGGTGTTCTTTTCTCCTTGTGTTTGCTTTCTTTTTAAACATTAATTGGTAAATATTCGTGTTTAGATAATGCAAACTACCTTTAACATTATTCTAAATAAGTCAAATAGTAAGGTAAATAAACTGCTATAAATCAAAATATTATAAAATACATTTAAAACCACCTGTGAATTATATTGACTCATACATTTTTCAATCATCAAAGATAAAATTCTCTCCCATTAAATGAGTGTCCTGTAAAAGACTGTTATAAATCAGATAGGAGATGGTGCTAATCATTGAATTATGAAAAGGGAGAAAATCCTGAAAAAGAAATACAAAACTAACAAGTAACTTGTGAAACATGCATTCTTCAGTAATATTTCTCTTGTGGATCATGGAAGTTTCCATTTAAGACCTGAAAGAAGTAGTTATAGAGAACCCTGTATTAATGTTCCTATTTTTCTCTTTTTCCCTTTGAGTTAATAGGGAAATTCTCTTATTCACATCTCTATGCATCTTTCCCTTTCCATTAGTATTTTTCTTCAAGCTTTTGTCTTCATTTATGCTGTTTAGAAACGTAGATTCCCAGGCCAATTATTTTCCTTCATTTTTTTTATTATACGATATTTGGTACATAAAAAGTAACAGTTATAAATTACAAAGTATACTAATAAAATGAACACCTGTGAAGTCACCACTTCAACATATGAGCTAGAACATTGCAATTTTTTAAGTCATGAAACCACATATATCCATCTCCACTGTCATCTCCCCAGTGGTAACCACTTAACATTGATTCTTCTTTTTATGTGTAACTGTTTTCTTCATTTTTACTCATTTGTATATGAGTAAACCTTTACCAAGAAAAAAGGTAAACAATGCTGCTTGTGGACATTTTTTTAACAATCTCTTGGTGTACATGTACAAGAATTTCTCCAGTATTAGATTTGCTAGTTCATATAAACATATATATTTTAAATTTTATTAGGTAATATCAAATTCTTTTCTAAAGTGATTGTACAGATCTACACACCTGCCAGCTTCCTGCTGCTTCATTTCATACCCTCACCAGCACTTTTATTGTCAAAGTTCTTAATTTTTGTTTATCTAGTAAATTAAAGTGGTATCTCACTTTAACTTATACTTTCTTGATTATTAATGAGGTTGGGCACTGTTTCATTGGCCATTCATTTACCCATAATTGATTTGGGGTTATGGACTGAAATAAGTGTTCAATTTTATTTTCCTTTCATATGGATAGATAGTTGTACCAGCGTCACTAATTGAATAACCACATGTTCTGGGGATTTGCAATGTCACCTCTGTCACATCAAATTTTCATATATACATAGATCTGTTTCACTGGCCAATTGCTCTAACACCACAGTATTGTCTAAATTACTAGTGCATAATAAAAAATCTTGATGTTACCTTATTTTTTTCCCTAGAAATGTCATATCTCTTTGTTATATAACTCTTCTTTAAACTGTTTTAGTAGAGATTTAAAATTTTCTTCATAAAGCTTATATACAACCTTTTTTCTTTAGATTTATTTGTAGGTACACCCACTCACCCCCAACTTTTGGTAGCTATTTAAAAAAAAAAATGTTTTCTAAATCTTTGCAGCTGGTGCAGTGTTGCAATTGATTTTAGTTTGTTAGCTTATATCAGCTACTTTTAAAACTGCATTAAAAGTTGTAATTTGCCTGTCTTTTGGGTTTTCTATGTAGACAATGATATGTAAATTATGACTACTTTGTTTCTTCATTTTTTTCTTTTTTTGGTGTGGAAAATTTGCCCTGAGCTAACGTCGGCTTGCAATCTTCCTCTTTTTTAATTTTTATTTTTTTTGCTTAAGGAAGACTAGCCCTGAGCTAACATCCTTGCCAGCCTTCCTCTACTTTGTATGTGGGATGCCTCCACAGCATGGCTGATGAGTGGAGTAGGTCTGTGCCTGGGACCTGAACCCGTGAACCCGGGCCGCCCAAGCAGAGCATGCGGAACTTGAACCACTCAGCCACAGAGCTGGACCCCTGTTTCTTCATTTTAATCATTGTAGCTTTTATTTTTTTCTGTCTTACTGTGCTGCCTGGTACAGTTTGGAATAGTAGAAGTGATAATGTTGCATCCCTATCATTTTCCTCATTCTAGAGGAAATAGTTCTGTTGTTTCACCATTTGTTTGCTATAGGTTCTTGATGCATGTTCATTATCAAATTAAAGAAGTTCCCTTTTATCCCTGAGTTTCCAAGAAATTTGTTTGCTTTAAATGAAAGTGTGTTGAATTTTGTGAAATGCTTTTCCCTCATTTCTAGGTGATTTCATGGTTCTCTTAATGTGATGTATGGCATATAAAGTGTTTATTATTTACTACCTTTGCATTCCTTGGATAACTTGATTTAGTCATAGTGTGTAATCTCTTATGAAATACTTCCAGCTTCAGTGTCTTATTATTATTTTATTTTTTTAGGGTTTTTACACCTATGTTCTTGAATGAGATTGGCTTGTACTTTTCCTTACTGTCCTTGTCAGGTTTTGGAATTAAAGTCTTACTTTACTGATATGTAGTTTTGTTTGTTTATAAGACTGCTGGAATATTATGGAGAGTTGGGTTCCTTTTTTTAAAAAATCTCACCTAGTATGTGTCTTAACCAGCCCTGGTGGTCTAATGGTTAAGATTCAGTACTCTGACTGCCACGGCCCAGGTTCATTTCCCGGTCAGAGAACCACAGCACCCATCTGTTGGTTGTCAGACTGTAGTGGCTGTGTGTTGCTGTGATTGAAAGCTATGCCACCAGTATTTCAAATACCAGCAGGGTCACCCATGGTGGAGAGGTTTCAGGGGAACTTCCAGACCAAGACAGACTAGGAAAAACGACCTGGCCACCCACTTCCAAAAAAATTGGCAATGAAAACCTTAGGAATAGCAGCAGAGCATCGTCTGATATAGTGCCAAAAGATGAGAAGAGGGTGCAAAAATACTGGGTAGAGTTCCACTCTGTTGTACACTGGGTCATTAGGAGTCAGAATTGTGACTGGATAGCACTAACAATAAAGTATGTTGTCTAAGCAGAAAGCAAGGTATACCAAGGTTAGAATTTCTCTTTTCCTTTAATATATAACCTCACAAATATTTTCTTTAAAGTCCACATTTCATTTCTAAATATGTGTTCATTTCATTTTCTCTGTTTTTATAGCAATGTACTGGTATAACTATGAAGTTTTAAAGAAATGGTTGTGTGAGAAATCTGGTTTATATGAACCAACATTTATGATCAACTTCACTTCAGGGGCATTGTCTGGTTCTGTAAGTTTATTCTTTTGTTGTTAATATTCTAGAATAATGATAATTGTCTTCCTAAAACAGAACAAAATATTATATAGCATTTCATGTCTATTGAGATAGGAATTTTGGGCTGCACTGCTTTAAAAATTTTCTAAGTATTTACTATCCTATTTTGAGGAAATAAATTATTAGCCATTAAAATATTTTAAAATGCACTTGATGTTTTTATACTACAAATACATTATTATATTTTTCTGAAAAACTTTTGGATTTGTTAGATCATTACAGTTATGGTAATGATGATAGTTTAAATAGTGCTTTATTATTTACAAAATGTTTGGCAATTTGTTCATTAAATGCCAGTAGATCTGGTTAGGTAATATTTCATAGAATGTCATCTCATATATAATCGAATTGTATAGAAGTAATTTCATCCTCTGCTGCTAATTCCTGTTTCTTTGGGAACATTTTGGCCAAGTACTTCTTAAAAGATTCTTAACATGACTTACAATTAGAAGAGAGGAATCTCAAATGACTATTTTTGAGTAGTACAGAGTTCACCTTTTCCTACCTCTCCACATAATGAAAAGTCATGTAGTGGACTTCCTTTATGCAGATTCATATCACCATGATCTTGACCACAAAGAGTTTTCTCATGCCTACATGCTTCTATGAATTTGTGATGACTTAGAGTGAGGTGCTGACATAGTGGAACCAAGTGAAAACAAGAGTGAAGGAGCATAGTGAAGTGATGGAGATCTGCAGAAAAATATTGGAATAATTGTATCAGAAAACCTAGGCTAAGAAAGCCACTGATTGACTTCAAAACTTAGATGTGAATATTCCTAGGTCTGAGATTTGCCAGATTAAGCCTAGTGGGTTATAAGCATATTGAGGCAAAAGTGCAGTTACTTTTTTAGCAATTTAAGTAGTTACAATACCAGCAAAATCTTTTTAATATCCCTCTTATTTGTGAGGAGATTAAATGTAACTTAATTGTATTTAATTTATATATTAATCCAGCATGGATGAAGAAAAACAAGTACTATTTATATTTAGAAATTAATAATAGTTGGAATTATAGAACCAATTCCATACTTAACTTACAAATAAATGCTTAATATCTAAAAAAATAAGTTGAATAATGGCTTCAGGATGTTGTACCAGCTTTCCAGTGATATGAAGGAAAGTTCTCTATTTCACTACTTCTGCTTAATATAGAAAATGTATTTAAAAAAATTTTTTTAATGATCTAGAAAATATTGCTGCCTTTTAGCTGTTTTCACCTAAAAATTTGTCTCTGCAACAGAAAAAGCACATCAGTGTGACTGTGTCCAGGCTTTCTGTCAGAAAACAGAATAGCCTAAACCATATCATTTTAGAAAGTGTCAAAGAGGCTTATATAACATTGTTGCTACCTTTTGCTACTATATACTAGATTGTGGCAATGAAGAAACAATAATTGATTTTATCTTACCTGAGATCTTTGAAACTGATTTCATTTTAAGAACTTAAATCAACATTGTCAGGGTGAAATAAAATATAAGTGACTTTAAGGGGTATTTTATGAGCATATTGGCCAATTGTGAGTTGTAGTGCAAAAAGTAGAGATCGGGTTTTACTTTGCACGGTTTTTATAACAAATACTATGAGACATTCTTTTTTTTTTTTTTGTGGGGAAGACCAGCCCTGAGCTAACATCCGTTGCCAATCCTCCCCTTTTTGCTGAGGAAGACTGGCCCTGGGCTAACATCCGTGCTCATCTTCCTCCACTTTATATGGGACGCCGCCACGGCATGGCTGACGGGCAGTTCGTCGGCGGGTGCCCGGGATCCGAACCGGCGAACCCCGGGCTGCCAAGCGCGGACTAAACCGCTGCACCACTGGGCGGCCCCCTATGAGACATTCTTAAGACAATTTAATTATTCTTTTAAAAAAAACCTTCCTTAATTAGCGCATTATGAAAATGATCGTTGATTCATTTTGAGATAAGTTTTTAGCAATGTGATTTGTGAACTATTGTAACTATCTTTGATAAATATGTTGAAACCCTCAAAGACAAGATGTATAGTACTAAAAGTTCAAAATCCATTGTCTTTATTTAAATTTAGTTTTTTAGTCTGTTTATTTTTAAAACATTTTTTGGAAAATTTTAAATGCTTACTAGATACTTGAGAATTTCTGCTTTAAAATATGTATTATACCTTCATGTGTAGTAAAGGAATAATGGAATACATAGAAACATCAGAAATTGTGAATACTGGTTTTGAAGTCAGAGGGGTCTGGTTGGAATTCTGACTTTGCCCCTAGTAGTTGTGTAAGCTCAGGACAGTAGGGGATCTTTTCTGAACATTATTTACTTACTCTTGAATTTTGGGAGAAACACATAAGACATGTATCTATTTTCTTTCATAAAAGCTTCTCTTTAAATATATCTGGTTTCATTTGGAGTTTCAGTTTAGTTATGATTTCCATTATTATCCTTATTAAGTAATGTGCTAATTAGAAGATTATAAAAATATTTTAGGAAAAATTTTAAAGTAGATTTAATCAATTTTGCTTTTTGTTAGTTTGCAGCTGTTGCAACTTTGCCATTTGATGTGGTAAAAACACAAAAGCAGACACAGCTTTGGATGCATGAAAGTCATAAAAGTAAGTTTAATTAATTTAAAACCTTTTCAAGATGCCATGAAAAACTTTTTTTTTCCAGAAACTAAGTGAAGAATATCTAAAATAGGGGAAACAAGTTTTTTTTTTCCCTCTGCTGCCTTACTCTTTATTTAACTGAAACTAATATATGTTTTGAATGGAATACCCAGAAAAAAATACTATAAACCCAAACAAAAAATTGAAGAAATCTTAAAATCTATGTATTTTGCCTGCTGTCAGTTAAGTCTCATACCTGCTATATAGAAAGTTAAATTATGTGAGTATTCTTTCAGATAGATCTAGAGAGATCAGGGTGAAGGATAGGAAACTACTGGGAAACCTTTTTCTCTTGATGTGTTTTGTTTCGTTAGTATGCATATACATTCTATTTTTTTTTCCTGTTTATTTTTTAGCTTCCCTTCTTTTGATGTGTTTTTTCTACCTATTGTCCCATCTATTTTTATTTCTTTATAACCTGTAATTTCTTTTAGAACAAAAGTGTTCTCTTAGTTGCTTCCACTAGATCTCTTCTGTCATTATTTATTATCTGTAGAAAATGTAACAAACCCACTGGAAATTATCCATTACAAAATTGTGTCATGTAAGCCTTGTAATAAGCCTATTATATTGTAAGTAAATTGTTCTAATCCACCAGAACAACATTTTGCATACAAAGTAAAATATGTATTACAACGTTGAAAGAAACATTGATTACAGACCTCTGAAAATGAATCTGATGAATGTTAGTGACAACTTTGTCTTTCACTTACCAAAGTCCTAGTCCCCTCTAATATTAGAAGCTTACCAAAACCTGTGAGGCAATCAGAGTCTATTATCAGCGTTTTCCCACTTCCCTATTTTAGGTGTGAACCTTCTAGCTGCCTAAGCCCTATCTGTTCTCTCTTGATAGTTAAAAATTATTTTGTTTCATTCTTTCTTCCAACTTATCAGAATTTCTGTTTTGTCTAAGTGAACTATTTGATATCGTAGGAATAGCTCTTTGGTATAATTTATCTTAAATGATTGATGACTAGGCAGTGAAGTGGTCGTGGTAATCATAATCATGGTCATGATAACAAAAGAGGGAGAAGATGGGAATCTGTACAGGTAGATCCTGATGCACACGAAAGTTTGAAAGCCACTTACCTAGGTAAATAATCTTTGGAGTCACCTGGGGTGTGTTTTCACTACACCTAAAGCTGGGCATCACCCCCAGTGGACTCTCATTTAATAGATCTAAGGTGGGGCCCGAACTTGTGTATTTTGAAAATGTTCCCTAGGTGATTGTGGTTGTACATTCTCATTGAGATTGGGACCAGGGAGGCATCTTCATTTATTAGATTTAACTGTTACCTATCACTGCATTTTTTCTAATTAGTGTTTCTCCATTTAAACACAAAAGGAGAAACCTTAAATAAGCCTTCGGTCTTAATTTCCCATAATTTTCTTTGGTCACTTTTACCTGTTACTCTGCTTCAGCTATGAACCAGTTATATTTAGCAAGATATGTTTCTATTGCTAACTGCACTTCTGATTTGAGTGATGAACAGCCCATATTTTTTTTGTCATTATTTTTATTATATATTATTTATCCCCACCAAAGAAGTAAATCAGCTCCATTTAGAAGTGGCTTCCTCCATTTCATAGCTCAGCTATACCAAATCCCTTATCTCTAAGCAAAAAAGAAAATATTAAATGTTACATGTAGAATGATGGTCAGTTCCATGCAAAAATATAATCTTTAACATCAGCGCACTTAGACCACTTCTCCCATCCTTCATCCGTTAGTTGACTGCTGACTGAGTGCCTACTCTGTGTTTGGGCACCATGCTCGTATATACAGACAAAGGGAGCAGTATCCAAGTCCTTAAAGAGCTCATACTCTAGTGGAAGAGAAGCACATTAGGATATAGTTAAGTGCCAAATCCTATAACAGAGGTAACTTACCTCATTTATGAGTGTATCATTTATATTTAATTTCTAAAAATTTAATCTCTGATTCCAGCTTTTGAAACCTGGCTCAGATACACCTGTTTTCCACAGGTTAAACTTCTTTTTCTCTAAACATATTTATTTAAAATACTTCTATAGAAATTTAAAAATCATTTTAAAAATTGGTTATACATGGCAACAGAAATTAAAAACTGGTTTTATGTGGCAAATAAACTTGTGAAAAAAATGCTCAATCGTAGTAGTAATGAGGAGAATGCCAACTAGAACAGCAGTGAGAGGACATTTATATGCACTGGATTACTGGGGCGGATGTGGAGCTGTGGGAACTTCCATGCCATGCAGGTGAGAGTTTAAATTTGGAACAGCTGCATTGGAAAATAACCTGGAAACATCCAGAGATGCTCTTTTAACAAGCAATTCACTCCTAGATATGTGCCCTGGAGAAACTTCTGCACATATACAAAGATATTCACTGAAGGATTCTTAATCCCAAAAGGTTAGAAACCACCCAAATGTCCCTTGGCAGGGAAATGGGTACATTGTGATAATCCATATAATGCAATACCATGCAACAATTAAAATAAATAAAATATAGCTACACTTGCCAACATAGATAATCCTAAAGTCACACTACAAGAGTAACTGTACAGTGTGATATCATTTATGTTAAGTTTAAGAGCATGAAAAGCAAGAGTATATGTTGTTTATAGATATGTTCAGGTGTAGTAAAAGTTCCAACACATAGACGAGAAAGATAAAGACAAAAGAGTGGTTACCTCTGAGAAGAGAGGAAGAATGAGGTTAGGAAAGAATATACAGGGGGCTTCAACTGTATCTCACAGTTGTTAGGATTTGATAAATTTGGATGGTTAGTAAATGAGTGTCTATTTTATTGTCTATGCTTGAAATATTCAATAATCAAACATTATTTCCTTACAATGTAAGAAGTTGCTTATTACATGTAGGAATGGCTCTTTAATGTTGGAACTGTAGGCAGGAGATACTTTCCAGGTTCCATTAGAGCACTGCCGTGGGCTTATTTTCAGTTGGTAACTCTTTCTGTTGATTCTTTTACAATAATTTCACCCTGCTATTAAAATAGAGACCAGTTGGGGGCTTGAGTTCTACAAGATGAGAAATACCCAGCTGCTTAGCCTCCTTTCCGTCACAAGTTGTTTCCAAACTTTAAGTGAAATAATTTAAACATGAAGTAAAAGTTGCCAATTTGTAGTATAAGGTTTTGACATTAACTTTCTTTAGAAAGTTAAATTTCATATATAAATACCTTGTTCTTGGTTTTAAAATAAATGTCCTTTCTATTGGGTTGCTATGGTTATTATATTTATACCTATACTATTTATATTGATACTATAGCTTCTTAGAAAAATCACAAGGCCTCACTTACCTGCACAGAGAATCTGATATTTTATATGTGAAATTTGAGATAATGAGCTCCATTCCATCTGCTCCATTAAGTAGCAAAATACTAAAAAGCTGTTTTTGAAAGATATCTTTCTCTAATCTTTCCCTTTTTTGCTACGCATGCTTAATAATACTTTAATCTTTCTTAATGACTCAGAGTTGTCACCAGTGTTCACACTGATTATTGTAGAGTTTTAGAATCAGCTCTCAGAAGCTAGGGAGGGGGATAGAGGAGTGTTTGCCCATCATCCAGCTGGTCTCAAACCTAGACTTCGAAATCTTCAGCATGTCAGCTGTCACAGTGTTCACGTGTTCACTGCTAAGTTTGCCTGCTTCTTAGCAGACTTTTTTAACTTATTGCATCTAGTAGTCTGGGCTAAGCCATCTGCTTAGAATCCTTGTGTAAAAGGAAGGTAAGCGAACTTTGTATATGAACAGCTCATTCATATGCTTTATGTTTGATCTTCATTGACATCTATTTTTGCTGTCTTTTAAAAAAATATAAATCAGTTTTTCACTATGTTCCAGATATTTGAGTGGTTGCAAGTAAGTGAGATGTTACTATTAGTTAAAGGATAAATCTGCCCTTTGGAGGAGACAGGACTGATCTAATTTATTTTAAGAAGGGCACATCTATTCAGAAAGGTTTTAATAAAGCAGGACTTCACTAGAGAGAATGGGCTATTTTTTTCAGAACCTCTACTTAGAAAAAAAATTTTTTTTAATGTGTGCAATAAAAATTTATTGAAAAATGGTTATCAAGGCTTCTCTATCACTTTGGGAATCTCATGAAGATTTCTATACATCATTTAAAAATTTTATAATGAAAGATTTGTAAGATATAGAATAAAGTATAAAGGATACCTACCACCAAGCTTAATAAACAAATGTCATCAATTCAGGAGAAGCATCTAGTCCTATATACCTTTAAACTTATAGCTTTTTTCTAACTTTTCTTTTTAATGATTCCAACTATTAAAAATAAGATTTAAAATAGCTCTTTAGGTAAATAGATCTGTTCTTTATAATAAAATGATATACCTCCAAAGGCCATAAACACTATTTTATGTGTATTTGAAATTATTAAGTGGTAATTTATAATAGTATCATTTCTTTATTTTAACATTTAGTTTCTATGCCTTTGCATATGTCCACCTGGGCTATAATGAAGAACATTGTTGCTAAGAGTGGATTTTCTGGATTATTTACAGGTAAAAATATTTGCTTTACCAAATCATTGAATAAAATGATTACTTTTAAATTTGTCACCTTCCTAAATTAGCTTTCAGCAGGAAATTATTGAAAACATTCCACGTTATTATTTCCTCCTAAACATCTTTGCTATAAGTTAAAAAATGTTAAATAATAATAGATTTACTATTGATAAAATTTCTATATAAATTCACATGGAATTAAAGTGAGGAGGTTGGCTTGTTCTTTGACACCAGTTTCTGGCACAGTATTTGATATATCACTTCATTTAATTTGATCATTATCAGAATGAAAACAAATAAATTCCATTTTTTAAAATAAGGTAAAGTTCTGATTTTTTTCTATTTTCTTTTCAGGCCTAATTCCCCGTTTAATTAAAATTGCTCCTGCTTGTGCTGTTATGATCAGTACCTATGAATTTGGAAAGGCTTTTTTCCAGAAACAAAATGCTCGAAGGCAGCAACACTAGTGATGCTGTTTCAATTTGAAATAACAACCACAGCCAAATAATAAGTTGGAGACTCTTAGGCAAGAACTTTTTTCACCAATATCTTACAATAATTTTCTTTCTTTCTTTCCTATAATTTAAATGAATAGTAATTTCTACTGTACTTCTAAATCATAGTCCTAATTTTAAAATAAATTTTGCTATCTTTTTATCCTAATATTCCAAGTATCCTAATATTCCAGAAATCATAACCATTGAGCGTTCTTATAACACAACAGAAAAATTATCCCTTAGCACTGAAAGCAATAATCCCTGAGAGTTTGATACTGTAGGTTTCGGTCTAACTTAATATTAGTGGGAGTGTATCAGGTCCATCAGAATATTTTGAATTGTGTTCTGAATGATGAACAGAATCTAGAAGAAAAATGCCTAAGTCTTTTATACACATTTAAATCGTGTACCTAAATATTTAAGTATTTCAGCAAAGTAGATAATAGAAGGCAGTCTTTAAATAATATTATTCACATTTACCAAATACTACCTGTTTGTTAGTTATTTTCCTTAATTCAAATGCATTAGTTTTTTTTTTTTTTTAACCCCCTATTACAGTGTTAAGGTTTCATGTGTATTAGGATTTCTTCAGTCAAAGGTATGGCTGTTTTATCTTTATGAACCAAAAAATAATCATTTGTGTGATGGAGATGCTGCTGTTTTTGATGACTTAAAGACTCTGTATTATCTACTGTTTCTGCAAGAGGAGAGAGGGAGTTTTTACTGATTGTATTAAATGTTCACTTCAGTCAAACTTGGGTGTGCAGTGGAAAACCACGTCATGTTTAGACTAGTAAAAATAACGTTTCAGCACAGGAAGGGCCTCTGGTTTCAACCATCTTGTAATTCCAGTATTACTGTTTGTGGAGTTCTCATCTCACAGGTATGCTAGACCAGGAGACTAAACAGGAAGCAGTTTCCTTGAAGAAATAGCTTTCAGTCACTGTAGGCTAATACCTAAGTAATTTAGCTTATGACTGTAGGAATGAAATAAAAAGTATATGATGTCAGGACAAGAAATGATGTTCTTTTTTTATATTTGATTGTCTCAGGATCTATATTCTGTAGGGAAAAGTACTTTATTGCAGTCTATGTGTATTTTATGAAAATGTGAAGCATTTTCCCCCCCTAAAATATTTTGAGTAATATATTTAGGTGACAAATCTTCTCTAGGGTTGGTAGGGGAATTGATGTATTTTGTATTATAGTAGAAAAGTGTTTACATGTTTCACCAGAAATAAACTATATAGGGTTTGTATGCAACCTTGTGTGTTTATTTTATCCTGTGTTGATTTACCTTAAATTTGCAACATACATATCCATAAAAATATTTATGACTTTTATATTTTCATTAAAATATTTCATACTTTCATAAAATTATCAGTTTCTAGCTAAATATTTTCATATAAAACAATTATGTTAATGCTATACTGTGTATATATATATGTATAAAATATATATGAAAATTTTATCTTGAACACTACTGTTTAACAATATTAAATTTAAATTTACCTTGGTTCTGCTGTGCTTCTTTTTGATAACTGATTGGTAGAAAAAGGCAGAAAAATTTAGATTTAGAACTATGCTCTCAAAAAGCAGTCACATATTTCAACCTAATATCACTTATAAATAAGGGAAGGGAAATTTCCTTCCCCCCACCATACTGACACACTTGTGGGAAATTCTTATCATTTATGACTAAAATAAATAAATCTTAATTCCCTAGTAGTTTTTTGAACACATATTACATGCAATGTATCTGGATGAAAAGAATGCTGAATTGAAGCTTTCTTTGTACTTAAGTGGTAAAGAAGTAATAATACTTTTGTTAAATAAAAAGAAAATAGTAGCAACCGAAGAGGGTTTGGTTGGAAATTGTGTCCTTGATAACATTTCTGAAAGGAAACAGTTTCATTCTATTAATGTTAAATTTTCTAACATTTAATTTCTCATGTGTAAATTTTTTAAAAAGATGTCTTATTCAAGTATTAACGTTTGCTACCTTTCATATAATACACATTTGACTTTTTAAAAAAGTAGATATGGAGTTAAAACAAATTTTTATTTCTAGGAAAACTATTCATTATTTTTATTTAACTGCATATGACTCCTTTAAATTCTTCCATCCCTTTTTCTGAGGCACAAATTCCAGGGATGTGGGAAAGTTTAGTGTATCACTTGAATTTTTTTCCAAAATGAACTTTTTAAATGAATTACTATGCTTTTATATTTTAAACTATCATTTAACACTACTGAGACCTTTTATGTGGTAAGCAGTATGAACAGCACTGGAGATAAGAAGACCTTTAGGATACTGTCACTGGCCTCAAGGAGGTTTCAGAGCTGAATGATAGAAGTATGCATAGGGAGTAACAGGTAGGCTGAGGAATTCTCCACTCAGCCTAGGGGTAGAAGGGGAGCGGTCAGGAAATGCTTCTAAGAAGAGCAGGACCGCTGATCCAGTTAAACATTTCTGGAGATGGAGTCTCAATCAGGCAGTGGAATTTAGTCCCAGTGGCTTGAGCAAAAGGTATACATAGCAATGTGATAGATCAGATTGGAAATGTAGTCAGAGGCTTTGTGTGCCAAAGGAGGAACAAGAAGGCAACAGGAAACCAAGGAAGTCTTTGGCACAGCTCTAATAATTACAGGGTAGGCTTTTCGTTTATCTTTCAAGACCAGCATTTTTTTTTTTTTTACTGAAAGAAAATAGGATAGCATAGTTTAGCATGTCATAGAACAGAAAACACCAGAATGTGTTACATGTAGTTAGACCAAGGGCTGTGTAGTGAAACTTTGGTTTTAGAAAAATAATTGACAGTATGGAAAATAGGAGCTATAATAAGATAAGCTATTTTTAAAAATCTAAAAGAAGTTTTGGTTTGGACTAAAGTATACTTTTAAAAAGTACCATAATGACATTGATATAATTAATTTTATCTTCCTCTTCTTACCAGTTAAAAAGAACAAATGCTAAAGATAAATAAAAGCTGCTTTGCTTACAGAAGAGCAGAGTGAACTAAATTTTAAAAAATTTAAGAGCCCTGATGTTCAAAGCAGTCATGTGACACTTCAGGGGTAATCTAGTGTATTAGTTTATCAAAACGGGAGATTTTACTTAATGATAGGAACTTTAACAAAGCATTTCCAGAATTTTTAACCACTTGAAAATGTGTATGTAAATCTTTTAAAGATGCATAAAAACTGACTGCGTTTATTTGCATTTTTAAGGCTTCTGTCAATCACAATTAATAGCAGCCTGCATTAGCATTTACCTTTTAAGAACTTATATGTATGATTTTGTTTAATGCTGACATCATCCTGATGCCATCACAGAGGTGCTGAGAAGATGGTGATGTTTCCATTTTACAGGCGAGAAAACAATCATAACTATCATATAATGAAATCAGCAATGCTACCAGAACCACTACTGTACTGTATCACTTTAATAGATGTATATTCTAAAACATATCATGTTTTTTTTAATAAAAGTATTCAATTTGATATGAATTGAAAAGGATTTCTTCAAAGCCATTTTCATATTACTATTTTAGGTGTTAAGTAATATACACTTACCACGTGTTGAAACAACAGTTCAGTGTACAATTTAAATCAAGTAACTTCATCAAGGAAAAAATAAGACTACTAATGCATGGTACAAAATGTTTAATATGCATGCAACAAGTGTAGTACACCAAGGCAGCAAAACACACATGGAAATATTAGCATATCATTCAGCATTCTGTTTTGGGGAGATAGATTGTGTGAATGGACACTACCACCTAAAATTAAAGACTGAGACATACAATGTTTCCTCATGCAAACGTTTACCTCTATCGCTAGTGTGAGATGGACTGTGTAGAAACCTGAATTCACATTAGCAGGTGAATTTTATATCAAGAGCTCCGAGAAAGGAGAAAAAGTCATGATCCTCAGATGTCATATTTAAATCTGCATTGAGCAGCATGTTAAGATGCACAAGGTACTGTATACATCAGACAAATCTGAAAAATTTTATCAGTTACGGAATCTTGAATTTCCTTTCTGTATTATAAAAATGTATGGAAAAAATTTAACAATGATTTTTTTTAAACTACGGAAGGATAATAAATGTTAGCTGAGAGTGGACCGTGAATGATAGAGCATTTAAACATTCTGATAGTTCTTAGGAAAGCAGCAATAGTGCTTAATAAGGCCAGCCTAAAATTTTTGCAGTTCTCCTTAATCATTTGTCATTCTCTCCTCCCAAGGTTTCCATTGTCCTCATTTTCTACCTTCCTTCCATCCCCCAAGCTGATTAAAAGTTGCTTTGGATACCTCACAATAAGGTGTACAGAATTAAGAGTAGATTAAAGGTACCATTTCTCAAGAATATTTGCAGTTCTACAAGTACTAAAGCCTTAAGCTAAAGGATAAAGCTCTGAGTATGTTCTGGTACATCTAAGATAACTTATTTTAAGGACCTCCAGGCCTCCTTTGTCCCTGAAATGACATCCTTCGAACTGTCTTACATATAAGACTAGCCTTGTTACTATTATCTTAAAATCCAAATTACGAGAGTAAAGCTCTAAATATTGCAGAAAACCACCACACTCCTACATTTCTAATACAAAGAATGAATGTGATAAGTTCAGTATTTCTTGCCTCCTCTCAATAATTTATTTTAGGAGCAACAGTCTTCCTACATATGAAAGCTACTAAGTTTGAATGTAATGTTTTATTAATAAACAAAAATAGCATATGAAGTCCCCAATAAGTATTGTAGCCTCTTAATGTAAACAATATATAAAACTTCTTTGGCACAACTGATCATGTTTTCCTCATATTACTTATTGTAGAAAATATACTTCATACATTTTCTCTTTCAATATGGTGGAACTTTTAGGGACGAAATGTATATAGCTCATAGCCTTTTTAAAAAAGAAAACTAACTTTTTTACCTGTAGAAGTGTAGCGATTTTTAACATCAATTTTAAAATGAGATTATGGCATGATTAATGATAGAAACTGTAAAACATACATGACAATTCATTGTCACACACAAGGGAGAGAAAAACAGCACTGTATGTCAGACATACTGTTAAGTATGGTGATTACCCTACTGATCCTTATTTAAAAGCTTCTCAAATCTTTAATTGAACTTGAAATCTTTCCTAATAAAATACTTTTTCAACATCTGTTCTACTTTTTAAAATGTTTCCAACTTTTGAGGCATATTTGATCTTGTTTTTATATTGATAATCTTTTAAGAAAATCTTGGGAAAAAAGAAATTAATTCATTTTACTTAAATGGCCTAAAATACTGTAAAATACTTTCCCTATGACCCTAACAAATTTAGCAACTGCCTAAAGGCACATTCCTACAAAATTTATAAAATATTAAGCGGAATGTTGATACCAAATGATAACTGTTAAAGAAAAACGGAATAAGCCACCATGAAACTGCACTGAGAACCTTCTCATATTAAAAACAAGACATTTAAACATTACAACCTAGGAAGAAATTAGTCATTTTTAGAAAATTAAATATTGAATAAAAGAAAATACTTAGCTTATGTCTCTGGAATAAAACCTTGAACTCAGTCTGGCAATTATGATACATTTAAATACATGAAAATCAGCTGAATAACATGTACAAATTGCAATGGATTATTAATTTAGAGGATGTTTGAAAGCTTTTTAAGCCTATTCATTTTTAAACTTCCTCAGTGACAAATATAAGAATTTTAAAATGAAAAATGGCAGGATCATTTTTTTAACTCAGAAGTTTACATGGGGGGTTGGCCCAGTGGCGAAGTGGTTAAGTTCACACGTTCTGCTTCAGCGGCCCAGGGTTCACAGATTCAGAACCCAGGCACAGACCTACACACCGCTCATCAAGTCATGCTGTGGTGGCATCCCATATACAAAAATAGAGGAAGATTAGCACAGATGTTAGCTCAGGGCCAGTCTTCCTCACCAGAAAAAAAAAAAAAAGCTTACATGGAGTAGATTGAATTCTCTAATATAAGCAACAGAACATTCTAGACATATGCCAGAACAATATAAAATTCCAAAGGTTCTCCCAGCAGTGAAACTTATGTCAGTAGAACATTTGCAACATAAAAACTTTTGGATTTTACATAAAATTTTTCAGGATGGAGTTAGGCCTGGACTTGTCATCTCTGTTGTAGGACTTGCAAGGTAGTCATTAGATTTTAGACTTGTTAGAGATTTGTAACTTGCCACTGATGTTAGAGACCCACAGAGACCAAGTAATGAAGGAGTATCTTCTTTACCTGAAAATTAGAATAAAATAATAAATATTTAATTGCCCTTGAAGTATGATATCAATAAGATCCTAAAACATTAAAAACCTCCATACTTTACAAAATATTCCAACATACCTAACTATAAATCAAAGATCTATATATCAACATATTTGATCTTTCAGTGTCACCCTTATAAAAAACATTACAGAGGATTGTATGTGCTTCTCGTAAAAGTTCTAGATATGGAAGTTGAGATACCATGTTTTAGAGCAAAAATTAAAAGTTTACCTTTTTTTGGAGAATATGTTCATGTTCAGTTAGTAAAGAATAATAAAAAACTAATAGTACTAGTGCCCAGGCCACAGAAATATCAGGAAATCCATATATAGGTAAAGTAATGCAGTAGAAGCAGAACTGCTTCAATTCAATAGGAGGGCTTGATTTGGGAGCCTTGCATCTACTAAGCAACAGGATCTTTGTTATGTGCTAGACTTGAGTGGACCCACGAAGGAGAAATGGTAGATCTGTTTCCACAGCTGGAGAAAACAAGTCCTTTCCAGAGCTGCATAAGTTTCAACCCACAGTGTGCAAATAACAGCTATAAGTAGCTGGTTTGAGGCTGTGAAAGGCTAAGGTCTTTGAAAATATGCAGGTTTACAAAGAAGAGGAAAAGTTTAGATTTTACTCACACAGTTAAAGAAACGTAAGCTGAATGAGATATCAGATGTTTCTGAATATTATATATTGTTTCAAACAGCTCCGCCAAAGTGTTCCCATTGTCCATTGTACTTTAACCCACCTTGTAGTACTGTATGATAATTGTGAGGCTTTCTCCTTTATTAAACTATAAACTCTTTGAGAAAGGACATGGAATTTGTTGTGTCCATTAGTATATCCGCAGTGCCTAGCACACAGTCGATGCTCATTAAATAGTTATATAATTAATGAATGATGATTCAGTAAGAACTGCCCTGGGACACAAGAGAGCTTCTGTGTCCTTTTTAGCTGTGTGACCTTGGGAAAGGCATCTTCTCTGAGCCTGTTCTTTCCTTTGTAAAATGAAAACAGATACCAAAAAATGACTAGCTATGTTAACTTCATAGTTTTGCTGACTAGTATAATACAGGAAAATATAACAGTTTAAGAAAAGATATGGAAGAGTAATTGTTACATTCAGATTTAAAATGTCTATCATGTTACATCAGGATCAAAAGATAATAGATGGGGGCTGCCCGGTGGCCCAGCAGTTTAGTTTGCGCTTTGGCAGCCTGGGGTTCATGGGTTCTGATCCCGGGTGCTGCCTGATGCACTGCTTCTCAGCCGTGCTGTGGTGGCCTCCCATATAAAGTAGAGGAAGATGGGCACCGATGTTAGCCCAGGGCCAGTCTTCATCAGCAAAAAAGAGGAGGATTGGCAATGGATGTTAGCTCAGGCCTGGTCTTCCTCACACACACACACAAAAGATAATAGATGTTTCAAGCACTCTTTTAATGTTTAAGCTTAGAGACTCATTTCAGACCAAAATCAGCTCTCTGGCATTCTTTCTAACTGCTCCAGAAACTCTGCTTTGGATAGTCTCTCCAGATTTCTACTTCATTATTGACCCTAATGTGTTAAAGAGATTTACTGCTAATTACATATATATACACATGTATATATGACTATTTTCTTTATTGTGGTAAATATATATCAATACAATTTAGTATTTTAACCATTTTTAAGTACAATTCAGTGGCATTAATTATATTCACAGTATTGTTCTACCATCACCACTATTTCCAATAATTTTCCTCACCCAAACAGAAACTCTCTACCCATTTAAGCAATAACTCCATTCTCCCCCTCCCCTAGTCTTTGAAAATCTCTAATATACTTTCTATGAATTTGCCTATCCTAGATTCATTCTTATAAGTGGAATCCAACATTTGCCCTTTTGTGTCTGGCTTATTTCACTTAGCATGATGTTTTCTAAGGTTTAGCCATGTTGTAGTGTGTATATATATATATATATAGTATATATATATATATATATATATATATATACTACATATATATATAGTCATTCCTTTTTTATGGCTGAATAATATTCCATTGTATGTATATACCACATTTTGTTTATCCATTCATCTGTGTGGACACGAGTTGTTTCCACCTTTTGACTATTGTAAATAATGCTGCTGTGAACATTGGCATACAAGTATCTGTTTGAGTCCTGTTTTCAATTCCTTGGGGGTATATACTTAGATTACATATTTTTAATATAAAGATTATCATACAGTAATTGCAAAAGACTAAACAATCTAAATGTCTAAATAAGTTAGACATAGTTACACAATGGAGTACTATGCAGCTATAAAAGAGAATGAGAAAGATCTCTGTACTGCTGTGTAGTGTTTCTAGGATATACTGTTAAGTGAAAAAAGCAAAGTACAGAATGGTGTATAGTATGTTACCTTTTATCTAAAAAAGGGGGACATGAGTTTATTTGAATTTGCTTATATTTTAACAGTCAATAGAGAGATAATTCAAAAACTAATAAAAGTGGTTACCTGTGAAAGTGGAAGTGAACAGAGTTGAGATGAACTTTAAGCACAATAAAGTTCTGGGATATATTCTCAAGATAAAATAATCACAAATCTTAAGCTATTTTAAGTTACCATATTTTAGTAATAACATAGATATTACTATTTTGAAATTTATATATAGAGAGAGAAAAAAACAAGTAATTACAGTCATCCTCCCGGACCCTCTGCACATACCAAAATCCACAGATGTTCAAGTCCCTTAGTCAGCCCTCTTATCCACGGGTTCTGCATCCAAGATTCAACCAAATTGCTGCGGATTCAACTGGAACCCACAGATAAGGAGGGCTGACTGTATATTCATATAAATTAGAAACCAGTATTTTCACAAGAAAGATACAAAATTAAGTATGTAGAAACCTTAAATCTTACATTTGAATTATAAAGTATATTTTTCTATTAAAAAAATTCCTAATTCTGTCCACCGAAGAGAGCTACAAACAACGACCAATCCAGTAGCAACAGGCACCCCTAAGGCCTAGATTATGGTCTCTAACGTCATTTCCTAGTATAAGTAAAAAGGACAAAACAACTGGTTTGGGCTCTTCAAATATATAAATGTCATGTAAGAGAGAAAGAAAAGTCAGGAGGTACTCTGCTACATGAAAGGACACCAAAGAGACTGAAAACTAAATGCAATGTGTGAGCCTGGATTGGATCCTAGACCTAAGAAAAGAAAAAAAACAACTTTAAGGATATTACTGGACAAGTTGAGACATCTGAATATTAACTAATTATCAGGTAATATTGTACTGATGTTAAATTTCCTGAAAGTCATAATGGTGTGGCTTTTTAAGAAAACATCCTTATTCCCAGGAAATACATGCTAACGTATTTAGAGGTGAAGTGTCATGATATCTGCAATTTACTTTCAAATGGTTGAGGAAAATAAAACGTGAATATATGAGTAAATGGAGGGAGCACATCCCACAAGAATATGAGCAAGATAAAGCAAGTGTGGCAAAATGTTCACGATTGGTGAATCTAGGTAAAGTGTATACAAGCGGTTCATTCTTTCAACTTTTCTGTAGGTTTGAAATTATCCAAAACAAAAGGTGAAGCGGGAGAAGAAGATAAGGTATACAAAGTGCTCAGTTGTGCCCCAAGGAAACAAACCCTATAGCAAAGCTGAGTAGGACATAAAAGCACCCGGGGATCCACCTATAGAAGCCAGCCTTCAAAGATACACAGCCAGTCTCTGAAAGTATTGACGATGTGGAACCTGCAGGGCAGTGTGGTACCCTCAAGGAAGCCAAAAGAGGCTTCATTCCTAATGAATTTTTTTTCCCCTTTTTATTCCCTTAAAAATAAAAGGGAAAAAAGGTGCAGAAGGATCCAAAATGGTTATGTTCATTGGGATTGCAGCTATGCAACTATGCTTGTAAAAGGAAATAAGCAAAACTGTTAAGGTAGAAGAAGATGATAGGTGATTATTCCAAAATATTCTTGAATATTGTTGCAATGTCAACAGTAGCTAATACATACATATATGCATATAAACACATGCAAAATTACCTCAGTGGATTAATAACTATGTTAAAATGTCAGTTAATGATAATTTAAAAGCAATTTATTGATATGAGGGGAAAGAACTTGTCAAGGTTAAAAAAACTTTCTAGCCCAGATGACTGGGAGAGTGGTAGTTCCTATCAGAAACAAGTTAGTCAGCAGGAACAGAAAAGGGATCTTTGATTTGTAGCAAGAAAGATCAGTTCTATTTTAAATGTATTGATATGGAGTCTGGACTCTACAAGTCTTCAGATGGTACTGCTACAAATGTTATTATGTTAGAAGTCATTTGTTCAGTAATTTACTGGATGTCCTCTATGTGCTAGGCACTGTGATAAAAAGATAAATTTGAAAACCACCTCTTGCCCATAGGGAACTTAGTATATGGTGGAAACAGACACAAACAAAATTATAATCAAATGCACTAAGTGTGGTGAGAACAATAAGGGTATTAGTAGAGGCTCAAGGAGAAGTATCAGAACCAAATCAGAAGGTATGGGTTGTGGTCAATTAGGGAAGTTTCAGGGAGAAGGTGACCACTGAACTGAATCCTAGTGGACATGCAGACCCAAGGAGGCAGAAACCAGAGGAGGCTCTACAGAAGAACGGCATGAACAAAAGCACAAGAGAAGAATTAGCACCCAAGATACAGGGAGCTACAAGCAAGAAATCAGACTAGAGGAATGGGCAAAGCCCACAGAAAACTTTAGAGTTCATGTTAAGGAGCCTGGAAATTATCTTGTAATCATAATAATACATTTGTCTTGTGACTTGAAGTCTCCTGAATTCAGAGACTACATTCTTGGTCGTACTCTTACATAGCAGGGAGCCACTGAAGCCTTTTACATAAGGGAATTACATGGTTAGTTTGTATTTTAAATACTTGATGGCTCTGTGAAGCATGATTTTGAGAGAAATAAAATGGATGTAGGGAAACCAGTGAGAAGGCTATGGCAGTTGCCTGAACCAGGTTAGCAGAAGGGATACAGAGAAGGGAGCACATGAAGAAATCTTTAGAAAGTTATACTGATAGGACTTGGTGAAGGCAAAATGTTAGGTGGGAGAAGCCATGAATGACTCAATAGATTTTGAGAAGTGGTAAGTGAATAGTGAGATCAGCAACTTTATAAGGAAGAGAAGTTTGGGGTGGGGAGGGAAGGGGTCAATGAGGAAACAGACATAGTAAATTTGTGTCCTAATTTTAAGGAATGCCTAAAGAGATTCCGTAGCCACTATCATAAACCCATAAATATAGGGAAAATGTCACAGTTAGCTGTTGTGGAACGACCATGTTACCTTTTTGTGATCAATGGTCAAGAAAAGGGGTGGTCATAATTTTGTGCAATAAAATTTCAAACTTTTGAAACCAATGTGTGCTGTAATTGTAGCCGGCCAAGAGGGAGGTGTGACATAGTTGTTTTTGCATATGCATGCATGAACTTGGTCACAGGTATTCATATTATCACTTTGAGTTACTTGTGTTTACATGCTGCTTAAAATGTTTTCAAAAATGTTCCAGTATAATTGCCCTTAAAATTAATAGTTGTTTGTAATAGAAAAGCATGAAAACAGAGAGTAGGCTGTAAATTTCATATTACTGAAGCAAACAGTCATTACAGGAATTACTGCAATGCATATTTTCTTGTCAGACAACACAAAGAGCTTGTGAAAAAAGAGATCTCTAAGAAAGGGAAAAACCCTGCAAGTAGATGAAGCTTGGTGAGATATGCAAAAGGATTATCACATGCCAAGCATGTAACTGAAGGCAGAAGAAATTCCTCAGAACATATAAAAGAAATTTTGAAGCAACAAGCAATTAGTGTTACTGATTCATGCATCATGCAGGATTTCTGTTAACATGTCAAACATCAATTTGACATGGAATTCCTGTGGCCAATGAAGAGAAGCTGTTGAACTTCCAGAAGCATTTAACTGAGGAAGAAAATGAAACTATAAGTTAGGCAAACAGGAAAGTGTCTGCATAAAAATGTGCAGGATACTTGTTGGTAACTTGAAAGAAAATCTCTACAACAGTGGAGTCTTGCTTTAGGAAATGGTTCACTGTTGGCACAGAGGCTGATACTGTGGGAAAAGACATAGCCACTGACAATTTCAATTTAAAAAATGGTTCAAAACAGATGAATTCTTAACGTGAAGAAGTTCTTGACAACTGAATTCACTTTTATTTTCCTTCTTATAGATACAGAGGAGTGAAATTAATTTTTAAAATCTATGCTTACAGTCTAAACGAAGCAATAACAATCAGAAAATAAAATAATTCCATTTACAATAGCATCTAAAAGAATAAAATACTTAGGAATAAATTTAACCAAAGAAGTGTAAGAGTTGTACACTGATAACTACAAAATATTGTTGAAAGAAAGTCAAGGTTGAAATAAATGGGAAAACATCCCATCTTTCCATGGTTTGGAAGACAAATATTGTTAAGAGGGCAATATTTCCCAAATTGATCTACAGATTCAATGTAATCCCCATCAAGATTCTAACTGCCTTTTTTTTCAGAAATGACAAGTTGATTCTAAAATTCATATGGAAATGCAAAGGACCTTGAATAGCCAAAACAATCTTGAAAAAGAACAAAGTTGTAGGACTCACAAGTTCTGATTTCAAAACTTACTACAAAGGTACAGTAATCAAGACAGTGTGGTACTGGAGTAAGGATAACGTGGCAATGGCATAGACACGTAGACCAAAGGAATAGAATTGAGAATCCAGAAAGAAACCCACAAATGTCTGGGTAACAGATTTCAACAAGAGTTCTAGGACCATTCAATGGGGGAAAGAAGAGTCTTTTCAACAAATGATCCAGGGACAACTGAATATCCACATGCAAAAGAATGAAGTTGGACCCTTAGCTCACACCATATACAAAAAATGAACTCAAAATGGATCAAAGACCTAAATGTAAGATCTAAAACGATAAAACTCTTAAAAGGAAACATAGGTGTAAATCTGCATGACCTTGGATTAGGCAAAGGTTTCTTAGACGTGACACCAAAAGTGCAAGCAACCAAAAGAAAAACTAGATGAAGAGGACTTCATCAAAATTAAAAACTGTGAGTCAAAGAACACTAGCAAGAAAGTGAAAAGATATCCCTCAGAATGGGAGAAAATATATCATATATCTCATAAGAGTATTTAGAATATACATAAAGAACTATTACAACTCAACAATAAAAAGACAAACAATGCAACTTTTAAATGGTCAAAGGATTTGAATAGACATTTCTCTGAAGATGATATACAAATGGCCAATAAACACGTGAAAAAATGCTAAACATCACTCATTAGGGCAATGCAAATCAAAACCATGAAATTCCACTTCATACCCACCAGGATGGCTATAATAAAAAAGACAGACAATAACAAGTGTTGATAAGGCTGTGAAGAAATTGAAACCCTTACACATTGCTGGTGGGATTGTAAAATGGTACAGTCACTTTGAAAAACAGTTTGGCAGTTCCTCAAATGGTTAAACATATGATCCAGCCAATTCCATTCCTAGTTATATACCCAAGAAAAGTTAAAATATATCTTCACACAAAAACTTGTACATGAATGTTCATAGCAGCATTATTCATAATAGCCCCAAAGTGGAAACAATCCAAATGTCCAAGTGATGAATGGATAAACAAATTGTGGCATATCCATTCAAGGAACATTATTTGGACACAAAAGGGAATGAAGCACTGATACATGCTACAACATGGATGAACTGTGCAAACAGACTAGGTCAAAGAAGCTAGACAAAAAAAGGCTACATATTGTATGATTTCATTATATGAATGTCCAGAATAGACAAATCCAAAAAGACAGAAAGTAGGTAATAGTTACCCAGAGATAGGGGGAGGGAGGAATTAGGACTGACTGCTAATAGGTACAGGGCTTCTTTGCTGGGTGATGGCAATGTTCTGGAAATAGACAGTGGTGATGATTGCACTACATTGTGAATATACTAAACGCCACTGAATTGTACACTTTAAAATGGTGAATTTTATGTTTTGTGAATTATAATAAAACAGTTGTCAAAAAGTCTAAAGGATGTTCAAGATAAATATTAAAAATGCCAGTAGATACAGAAACAATGTGATATAGTTTAATTGTTGGCATTTTTTCTTTCCTTTTTTGGTAGTACATAAAATAACGGTATATCTTAAAACCCAAGACATCTTAGATTTGATGAAATGTGGTAGCTACTAGTAGTTACTAGCATAATACCTGTTACATATGATAGGCTTTATACATGCTTATGAAAAAAATGACAATTTCTCCCCCTTTTCTAAACAACTACAGTGCATTTTAACTTCTGAAATTTTTCTTTTATTTCTTTTAATAATCATTAGAAGGAATGTAGACTAGCTTTTTGTTTTATACCGTTTTATTATATTATTCATTAAAATAAGTCCTGGAAGAATGTAAGTTATGGGACTATATAAAGGTATAAAAGGCTCTTCTGCTTGAAACAAGTTTTAGAATACAGGCATAAATTTCTATTTTTCAAGTCATAAGTAACAAATCTCTATTTCTTAAGACTTCATATGGAAATGTTAATAAAAATATTTTTAACTAAAAATGCATAAAATATGTAAAAGTAAGAATCATTTACAGTTCCACCACCAAAATTAGCCACTTTTAACATCTTGACCTATCTGGTTTCCAGTATTTGTTTTCAGAAGGAATAAAACCATCTATTGTGTTTATAAAAATGACATAGTCATTATAAAAGTTTAATCAGTGCAGCAAAGCCCATAAATTTTAAAGAAATTACCATCTAGCTTATATTCAGACAGAAAAATAGAAATAATCTTATAAAATTGGGATATCATGAATATCTTTTAATTAAAAGTTTTCATTTTATTTTTACTGAGATTCAATTTAAGAAAAGGTCAGTAAAAGAAATGCTGAACTTCCAATAAAACTTTTTTCCTCGAGTTAATATTTTTAAAGGATTACTCTTATGTTTAAAGAGCACGAAAAACATTTAGAATTTTACCCAAGTTTGACTCTTGTTTAGCCCAAACATCAACTCTTAAAACTCAATAGTAAAAAAGATAAGAAATCCAAAGAACAAGTAAAAGACATGAGGAGATATTTCACCAGGATGTAGAGGGTGAACAAGCAAATTAAAAGATCTTGGGCATCCTTGGCCATCAGGGAGATGCAAATAAAACCATAATGAGATGTCACTACGTATCTATCACGATGGCTAAAATAAAAAATAGTGACACCACCAAATGCTGGCGACGATGTGGAGAAACTGGATCACTCAGACATTGCTGGTGGGAAAGCAAAATGGTACAGTCACTCTGAAAAATAGTTTGGTAGTTTCTTAAAAACCTAAACATGGAACTACCATACAACCTAGCAACTGTACTCCTAGGTGTTTATCTCAGAGGAATGAAGACTTAGGTTCACACAAAAACCTGTAAGAATGTCCATAGCAGCTTAGTCCGTTCACGCTGCTATAACAAATACCATAAACTGGGTGGCTTATAAACAACAGAAATTTATTTCTCACAGTTTGAAGACTGGAAAGTCCAAGGTCGATGTGCCTGCAGATTTGGTGTCTGGTGATGCCCATTTCCTGGTTCACAGACAGCATTCTTCTCATTGTGTCCTAACATGGCTGAAGGGGCAAGGGAGCTCTCTGGTGTCTCTTTTTAAGGGCACTAATCCCATTCATGATGGCTCCACCCTCAACATCTAATCGTCTCCCAAAGTGCACATCCTAATACTGTCACACTAGAGATTAGGTTTCAACATATGAATTTGGGGGGACAAACATTCAGTCTATAGTAGTAGCTTTACAGCCCCCAAATGGAAACAACCCAAATGTACTTCAATGAGTGGTTTAAAAACAAAACAAAACCCAAAAATGATAGTACATCCATACCATAAAATACTCTTAGCAATAAAAAGGAATGAACTATTGATCCACATAACTTGGATAGATCTCAGGGGAATTATACTGAGTGAAAAAAGTCAATCCCAACAGTATATATAGTGTCTGGTTTATAGTGTACTCTTCATAATTTCATGATAAAATTATAGTAATGGCAGATTAGTGTTTGCCATAAGGAAGGGACACAGATAGGGCAAGGCTGGGAAGGAAGTGGGTATGGTTACAAAAGGGCAGCACAAGGGATCCTTGTGGTGATGGAACTGTTCTGTATCTTGACTGTGGTGCTGTATACACAAACCTGCATGTGTGATAAAACTGCACAAAACTAAAAACACACTAATGAGTACATGTATATCTGAATGAAATCAGTGGATTGTATTGTCAATTTCATGGATGTGATATTATACTACAGTTTTGTAAGATATTACCACTGGGGCAAACTGGGTGGGTAAAGAGTGCATGGATCTCTCTGTATTATTTATTAAAACTGCATGTAAATCTGTAATTAAAATAAAAAGTTAAATTTTAAAAAGGGTGTAGCTAGGGAAATTCCCTAAAATATGATAAGCATTTAGGGAAAAGTACAGAATGTGAATGAATACTAAGAATAACCTGGTGCGTATATATTTTTGTACTGCCTGGGTATATCTTCAGAGTAAATTCCTTGACATGTGATTGCTAGATTAGAAAATAAGAGCATATGTAGGACTGTGTTCACTTTACATTAATTCAGGGAAACCTCAAAGTACTTCTATTTGCTTGAGTCTACTTTTGTGTCTCTTAAAAATGGTTTATAGCTTTTCTCATATAGGAATAAATTTAACAAGAAATGTACAAAGTCTAAATATTTTATCATCTCTGTTGCTATTTAAATTGTTTTTTTCCCCTACCAATACAGTCTCATTGGTCATTGTTTGTACATGTGAAGGCTACTGATTTCTGTATGATAATTTTATATTCTGATACTTTGTAGGACTACTTTTAATGTCTAAGTATTGTTATTTCTCCCTGTTTTTCAGGTTCATGACATCATCTGCAAAAATCCAATTCTCATGTCTCTAGAAGTTTCCTCTTCAAATGTATTAGCTAATACCTCCATTATAATGTTAAATAGTGGTAGAAACAATGGGTATCTTGGTATTTCCTCATTAAATAAGATGCTGGCTTTAGAACAAAGACATATATACTCATGTAGAGGAAGTATTATTCAGTTCTTTTTTTCTTGAATGTTTTTATCACACAAGTGTTGAATTTTGTCCAAGGCTTTTTTGGCATCTGTGGAGATAACCTTTTCTATCTCAGATCTATTAATATGGTGTATTATATTAATGGATTTCCTAATACTGAATCAACCTTACACTCCTGGATTAAATCCACCTGGTCATGGTGTATCATTTCTTTATGTGTTGCTAGATTCTGTTCACTAATAGATTATTTAGACTTTTATATCAGTATCCATAAGTGGTATTGGTCTATAATTTTCTTTTTCTTTTTCATACTCTATTTATCAGTTATACTTATTCCTTATAGTTTTATTTGTTCTTTCTCCCTTTGTGATTAAATGAGCTAGGTCTCTAATTTATTAATTAAAAAACAGGGTTCTTGATTTATTAATTAGATCTGTTCTTCTAATTCTCTCTCATTTATCTATGGTTTTATCTTTATTATTTTCTTCCATGTACTTGTAATTTACTTGTTCTTTTTCTAGCTTTTTGGGCTAGGAGACTTAATTCATTTATTTTCTTTCATTTTTAATGAAGAAAGTATATAAAAATTATGAATTTTCCTCTGATTATTGCTTTAAGTAAAGCTCACAAAGTCTGCTATGCAGAGTTTTATTGTCAATTCATAAGAAATTCATAATTTCAGCATATATTTCTTTCACCCAAGAGTTGTTTAATAGAAAGTTTATTTATTCACAGGTGAAAGAGCCCCTTTGAACAAAAAAATTATCAATAATTTCTACCGTTCTTTTGCATTGTGATCAGAATACTGTCTGTAATACTTCTACTTTATGAATTTACTGTTTTCTTTATGAACTGATATATGTTCATTTTTGTGCCTGTTTCATCTGCTCTTAAGAAGAAGGTATATACCTATTAACGAGTGTAAAGTTCCATATAGCCATTAGGTCTACCTTATTGACCTATGTTGTTTAGGTCTTTTATATCCTTACTTATTTTTTGTCGATTTGTCTTATACTGAGAATAGTATGTTAAAGTCTCCTATTGTCACTGGGTTTCTAGCTTTGTCTCCTTATATCTCCTATATAGGTGGATGCCATTATTTGGTGCATAATCCTAACTGTTATATCTTAATTGCGGCTTTCACCATTAAAACATGTCCTTCTTTATGATGTTGAATGTGTTTTGATTTAAATTCTATTAGTCTGATACCAGGTTTTTTATCTCTGTTTTCTCAGTGTTTCCATTTGCCTGGTATATACTTTTGTCTATTCCTTTATTTTTGGCCATTCTGAATATATAATTATTGTGTGTATGTTATGTTATATTTACTATGTTTCATTCTTTACATGATATGTTTTCTTTGCCATTTTATTTTGTAAATTTCTTTTGGTGTTCTCTCAACTGTAACATTATTTTGTTGTTATATTTGTTCCGTTTCTTTTTCTATATGAGACAAGTTTTCTTTACTTTTTGTTTTAATCACATGTTATTTAGGAAGGTTTGTAGTTTTATTCTGGTTGTTACCTTTGTAAAACTAGAGAAGTATACTGCTAGTCTCATTCTCTTCCCCTTGTATGTTATTTAATCTTTTTACCTGGAAACCCTGAATATGTTTTCTTTATTGTTAATGTCTAATAATTTTAGTAGAATATTCTTGGAGTTACTTACTACAGGTTAATTTTTCTCTGGTACTTGGTTAGGCCTATCAATTTGTAGATTTAGGTCTTCTTTTTTTTTTTTTCTTTGTACCTTTCTTTATTCTATTTTTACTCTAACAATCTTTTTTTTTTTTTTTGAGGAAGATTGGCCCTGAGCTGACATCTGTTGCCAATCTTCCTCTTTTTTTTTTCTTTTTTCTCCCCAAAGCCCCAGTACATAGTTGTATATCCTAGTTGTAGGTCCTTCTAGTTCTACGTGGAATGCCACCTCAGCATGGCTTGATGAGCGGTGAGTAGGTACGTGCCCAGGATCTGAACCGGCAAACCCTGGATCGCCGAAGCGGAATGCGGGAACTTAACCACTATGCCACCAAGCTGGCCCCAGGTCTTCTTTTATTTCTTGACATTTTTCTTGCATTACAGATTTCAATATTAGTTCTGCTCCACTATTTTATCTTCTTCAGTGACTCCACTGATACATAAATTCCATCTTCTTTGCTTGACTTCCACTTCAACCACTTCCTAATTCATTTTACTTTTTCTTTCTCATTTTCATTCTCTTGGTTGTTAACCTGCTTTTCTTCAATGTTTTAAGTTTTCATTCAAATCTATTCTTCTTTAGACATTTTATAATTTAATATTTACTTCTGCTATAATTTTGTCTTTTTCTTCCATTTCTTTCTAGAGTTTAATCAATTGTCAGTTCATTTCTTCCTGTTTCTTGAACATTTCTTAGTTTTTGATTTCTGATTTAAAATGTTTTTGTCATCTCTAAATGCTTGTTTGAGGATATTTAATAAAACTATATGGTTGTATTATAGTTTTTTTCTGCTTCACTGTTTTGGGGGGCAGGGTTTCATCAGCTGAATTGTTTTTCTCAACCGATATGATATTTTTAAATAGTAATTTATATAGACAGTGTTTGCTCCTCAGGATTTCTGTGGAGAGGGCTAACTTATTTGAGTGGTTTATGAAATTTTTAATTCATGGGCACCCTCTTATATCAGAGTTTCAAAATACAGTTTCCTTATTGTATGGCGTTTTTTTGGGAGGGGAAGGATGCTGTGGGTGGAAAGGATGTGTGTCCTTCAATTTTTGAAATATTTTATTTTATTTTACACAATTCTAAATATATATTGTAGCACTTTTTGTTGTTGGGTTTCAACTGATAACCTTTTTCGCTAACATCTACTCTTTTTATGATCATTTTATTAGATATTTGGGTATGGAAATTCTGTAAGTAATATTTAATCTGTTATTTAACCTTAAAATCTTAAAGCCAATACTTTTTAAATATGTATAGACTTTATTTTTTAGAGTAATTTTAGATTCACAGCAAAATTGAAAATGAAGGTAGAGATTTTCCATATATCCCTTATCATCACATATGCATAGTCTCCCCATTATCATCATCCCCCACCAGAGTAGTACATATGTTACAAAGGATGAACCTACATGAATACATCATTATCACCCAGAGTCCATATTTTACATTAGGGTTCACTTTTGGTGTTGCACATTCTATGAGTTGGACAAATTTATAATAACATGTATCTACCATTTTAGTATCATACAGAGTAGTTTCACTGCCCTAAAAATTCTGTATGCTCCACCTATTCATCCCTCCCTCCTCCTCTATACATTTGTTTTTTACAGTATAAAAATATTCATTATTAATCTTGTCCTATTGATATTAAAATACCTATAAGTAGAAATTAGATTGAAATCCTAAATAAATGTGTCTTTTACCAGAAGAGTCATCACAAATAAATCCACTCATGGTATGGATTAGTTTTTTAAATACACATATTCTAAATTATGACAGTGAATCCAGTTTATGCTTTTCCATTTACATTAGTGTTGCTAAGACACTCTACTATGCTATCTTCATTATCCACATCATCAAAAAAGGATTAATTTGTAGTCAATATACACTATTCATTAAGTTAGTAAAATAGACTAAAGCCCTCTGGGAACATTTCAACAACCATCTTTAAAAAAGCAGAAAATTCAGCTTAACACAGTTTCCTTCTGGTTAATTCAATGTTTACTTTATACTACCCATACCTTGTTTCTCACATTCTGTGACACTCATTCATTATATATGTGTTCTATCAACAAATACTTAATAGTTGCCTATTATGTGTCAGACTCTAGTAATACACTGGTGAAAAATACAGATAAGATTCCCTACCCTTATGAAGCTTATATTTTAGCGAGGAGTTATAGACAAGAATCATAATGTAACGTATGACAATATGATAGAGTGCCTGAGATGGGGTATGGAGATGGGAGTGGTTACTTAAGGTATGGCAGTCAATAAAATCTTTAAGGATATGATATTTGAAGAGAGACCTAGTAAAGAGGTTACCATATGAAGACCTTAAGAAAGAAGTTTTAGGAGAAAAGCAAGTGCAAAGATAGTTGAGGCAGGAACCTTGAGGGACCAGCTAGGAGGTCAGTTTGCCGGGGTGTAGAAAACAAGCAAAAGAATGGTATGAAATGAGGCAGAAGATGGCAAGGACAAGGTCATGTAGGAGGCCATGATAAGCAGTTTGGATTTTATTCTGATTGCCATTGAGAGCTATTGGAGAATTTTAAGTGGTGGTACAATATTTTCTGATTTATGTTTTCAAAGATCACTGATTACTGTATGGTGAACAGACTGTGAGGGTACAAGAATGAGAGATGAAAGAGCAATGAAAAAGCTGAGGCAGTAGTCCATCCAAGAGGCTTGCTCCAGGTGGCTTAAACTAGGGTTGTAGTAATGAAGAAGATGAGTCAATGTAGATAGCATGTGTTGTATGGGGAGCTGACAGGACTTGCTAATAAATTGAGTTGCAGTTTTAAGGGGAAAAAGTAGAATCTAGGATAATGCCTCTGGTGGTGCCCTTTATTAGGATGCAGAAGACAGGGAAGAAATTGGAAGCATAGAGGAATACAGGTTCCCCTGAGGTAAGGAACTGTTTGTCTTTCCTTAGCCCTCACTCACACGAGCAGATGTAGAGCTCGGAGGAAGGAGATATGAAAGATGTGAGCACCACATCATACCAACACCACTTGTCCAATCCAAAGTGGTAAAGTCACAGCTCTAGCCTATGCTGGGGGTAGGAAAGAAAAGAACTTTGAACCAACTAAGCTACTGATGTTCAAAAATGAATAGGTTGAGTTTTAGAAACTGAAATATGATAACTGTAAGTGGCCTAAAAAGTTATGGAATTGGACCAAGATGTTCAGGAAGATGCAACCCAGTGGAAACAGGGGTTGAAAGAGCACACTGAACATGGTAACAGGAAAAAATAAAACTCTTTCATGTTTATTTTCCAAGTTTTTCAGAATACTCAATAAACGAAGTTCCAAAAGTGACTCAAGTTCCAAAAGTGACAATCCTTCAAGCAGGTTAGCCACAAATATATGAGAACAAAACAAGAGCAGACCATCTTGAACCATGATGGCAGCTTAATTCCTAGCATGCTGTACAGAAAATGTCACTTTTATTCTTCAGCAATCCTCTGCAACCAAAGATAAGACAGTGCAGGAAAAAGTATTTTCAAATAAATTTTTTTTCTTACCTTCACTGATTAAATTTAATGTGTCTTGTTTTCCATCTCCTTCTTGTGACTGACTTGGATCCAGTGAAGTCTGAGAAAGGCTAACTTCAGCTGATAACTGGTCAAGACTTTGATAACTTTTTCTGTAAAACAACGGTAAAATACTACTTGAATTTCCTCTCACAAAAAAGAACTTAAAGAGATATTCTTTAATGGTTTTCTTCAATTTATTGAATTTCTGGTTAATTTCTCCCTAATTTTTCCCCTAAACTTCCTCTTTATCATGGCTGCAACATGATCTCCATTACACTTTTCCTTGCACCTTCCTTGGAAGTCTATCTGTTTAATCCACTAAAAAGGGAAAAGAGAAACAATTTGTCAAACAAATTTAAATCCTTACACCAAATTTTTATTATCCAGATAGTTAAGAAATGGGGACTTCTGGCTATTAGCAATTGTCAAAGGATCTTATTCTTAATGCAGAAACAAAATTGACATAACTTAATAATGACCTACTGTCTCCTAAGCACTTCAGAATTCTTCAATGCTTGATATTTTTACAGATGGTTATTACATAATAATAAATTTTTACTACAAATTCTTGTAATTTAGAAGTATAAAAAATGTTGGGTAAAAAAATACCTATTTGTGTTAATACACCATCAAGCTAATTAACCTGCTTCCCTCATCTATTTATTATTGTGAGCCCATTTTCCATTAAATAAATTAATGAGAAATGAATTATAATAGAGGAAAAATTCAGTTATAAATGGAAAGTTAATGAAGGTTTACTATTAAACTTTCCTCATATTTTTTTTTGTCAGGAGAGAACCAACTCAAGAGATATATGCAGCTTTGGTGTTAATGATATTTCAAGTAAGAGAACAGAATTCATTATTATTTCTAAATATAAATGATCTAGGAAAAGAAATGTTTTTCAGGCTCAACATCTATTTCCCAAGGTAGCCAAACCCTATCTAATTTCCTAGAAATGTCATATATTCTACAATAATGTTATAGGAAAGCATATATAATTTAAGTAATCTTCCCATAGCTATCCTCTGTTCATACACACAAGAGTAGACTTACAAATTTATCTAAGATAAGTAATATTAAGTATGGGGGGATATACACAACAGGTATCTATTTTTTTCCTCTAAGAAATGAAGCGAAGAATGAGGTAACAGAAAAACTTTACGAGCTTACAATGCAAGCAGCATTCTCACTTTGTAACATGATGATTTTTCCAATGTCAAGAGTATAAATGTTCTTAATTATATTTTTAAGTAGCAGGAAATTCTACTATTGTAGGAAACTTCTGATAATTATAATAGATAACAGGTGCATACAACATGTAATTAAAAAAATACATAATATTTATAGAGCACTCACCAAATGCTAGGCACTGTTCTACATGTTTTATATATATTAACTTATTTAATCCTCACAACTACCCTAAGAGGTGGGAATTATTACTATCCCCACTTTATAGCAGAGGAAACTGGAGTGCAAAGAAATTAGATGTGCACTTGGTAGCCTGGCTCTAATTCTGTCCTCTTAACTACTATGCTATCTCCTCTCCAGTACAGGAAGAAAAGATTTGGCTTCCTACTTTATTAGAAACCCTTCTTAAAGAACAGCCGTGTTTGCTGAGATAGACCATGTAAACTATACTGTATTTAATCATATCACTGAAAATTTCACTTATTTCCATTAAAATCTTATTTCTTTAGCTATAGAGGAAAGCAAGAAGACAAGAATCTAATAAAGGAAGTTATAAATAAGTTTCTTCTCCCCATTATTTTTCTGTGCCTAATTGGGCAGAAGCCTTGCTTTTTAAACTGGCTTACGTTTCTGACAATGGTTTTTTTGTCATAGGAAACATTATTATTCAATTTTAAAAATTATATATATAGAAAATATGTACAAACAACAACCCAAAAGAAAAAAGACATAGAATTCATTTGAATACTTTAAGTAAGGACTGAGAGCCTGACAGCACAAATTTACAGTAATCTCAAGGGCTGTCATCCACTTGAGGGAGGCTTGCCTGTAAAAGCAGCCTCTGAAAACAGCAACACAAAATGAGCTTTCTGCATGACCTATTGAAGTTCCTTTTAGAGTATCAAACTTCTAAATCCAAAGTGATTTGGGGATCTTTCTACCCTTTGTCACATTTAGTGAGCAATCCTTGAGTTTATAGGCTTTACTTAACCAAATGCCAAAGAATATAGAAATAGAATTTGGTAGACAATGTTCTAAAGCAATAATAAAAATTCCAAGCCAAAATTAAGCACCTTATTCATAAGATAATAATAACAATACCATACGATATCTTCCCTACATGAAACTGACTACAGACTCACCATCTGGGAGGAATCTAGTTCAGCTGCTTTCAGTAATGACAAAGAACGGGTTTGGTTTCCACATTCTTACCTGATTTCCAATGCCACTGGCGGCTCCATCTGACAAATATGTCATGGAGTAAACTATCTGTCTATGGGAGTTCTGTCTTTAAAAGGTCACCACTAAGTCCTATCTCATTAACATCACACTGTAAGATTTAAATGTAACCCACTAGACACATCAAACCAACTAACAATCTATTACTGTTTCTCAGAGTAGAATTTTTAAAGTAGCAATAGTTTACTTAATCAAAATAAGAACCCAAGATAGTAAGAGTCATGCATTATGACTATATAAAAGTTTAATCTGTGCCTTTACATTGTTAAATATAATTTAAATTAAACTTGTAGGAATTATGTCATATGTCATGAGCATTTGGGACATAAAATCCACTGCATTTAATATCTAACTATTTACATATTTTAAAATCACTCAAATACAGACTTCTATACACAGAATTGGGTACCAAATAAAGGCAAATTAAAAGGAAATTAAGCAATAGGCCTGAATTCACTTATTAGTAAATTTTTCTACAATCTTACACTTTATATCAATGATCAAACGTAATGATATGGATAATCTACATCACTTATTTTCCCAATAGATGTATTGGGCTCACTAATAATTTACATTATCTGGTAGTCATTGGGCAGCAGAGAGGGTAATGCACAGAAGGAGACATTATCCACATGTAGAAAATAAAAACAAATACCTGCACACTGTATACATAGAGGCACATGAAAGTGCATGGAAACAGAGATATATATTCTTTTTATTCTGGGTTTGATTTTCATAGAAACATGTTTAAGGAATAAAATAAGCATTTGTTATAGCACAATACCTATATACTCTTAATCTATTAAAATTAATGGAAGGGTGCAAGGGAGCCTGAAAGGGAAAAATATATGTGTCAGGTATGGGCAAAACTTATAAAATGTAAAAGATTTTTGCAGCCTCGGTGCTTTAGGGAATCCTGCTCCAAAAATATTGGAAAGACACAAATGGGAAGGATAACCTTTAATACATCTGAAGTGATTATATCTACTCCTCAGAAGTCATGAAAAATTAGCCTAAATAGTAGATCATGAAGGACTTATATAAAAGCTCCTAATTCTCAATAATTTTGTGAATGATAGCCAAATTGCGAGACAATGATAAATTTAGAGGAATAAAAAAACTTAAGTAGAAAATATAAATATGATGACAATGAATCTGATCTTTTAGGATGGAAATGAGTACGTTAGGCAATCTAACAAGATTATATAAGCAGTATCTAACAAGCTCATGTGACCTAAAGTTTACATATAAGGAAACATATTAAAACAGAATTTATTGGAAACAAAAAAGAAAGCAATTGCTGTATGTGCATGTTAAGGGAATGGGTTTTATATACTTATTTATTGTTGATATTTTACAGTAAGCCTGTAATGCTTTAAAAATTTTTAACATGATATTCCTATGTTTGAAATGAAGGAAAACATAAAATCCAGCATAACTAATCTTACCAGGTCTAAATAATCAAGAAATAAAATAGAAATGATATTTTTAAGTTTTATAAACAGTACAGTAAATGGAAATAAACTTAAGATCTTCTATTGTGAAAGGGATCCTTCCATGAGTAGGTGACAACATAGCCAAGTTATCCAATGGCTCATTTTAATAAATAGCAACAAGTCCACAAATTCATTAAACCAGACAGCACACTCTCTTTCTTCTCAAAGCTAACTGGGTGAATAAAGTTACAGAACTCCTAGAGAAATAACTGTAGACATCCCATATTCTTAGCAGGAAATTGTAATTATAATGTCTCATTATAAGGTCAGTTTCTTTCTCCAAATTATCAAGAGAGCTAATATTCCTTATTAAAGAGGTTTGGGCTACCTCCTCCATAATTTGCAGGGTCTCAATAAATGTTTATTAAGATTTTTAAGATATTGGTCAAATTAAGAGATCAGGTTAGTTCAAGAACTTTGGCTTATATTATAAATTTGAGGAGAGCAAAAACTGGATTCTGATGAAAAGCTATGATTTGTTTCAAACATGATTTATAGAGCACTACTCTGTTCTGAAAACCCAAAGTCTCCATTTTTACATGAAAAAAGTTGGGATTATTTATTCAGAACAGTTGGGGATTTGCTGGTCATTTAATTTTACATAACGTTTTACAAACTCTCTAAGAAAGTAGAGCTTGGGACGTTGGATGAGTGTATAATCTCCAAACATGAAAGATACAAGGTTATATGAGAGTATAAACAAAAAAGATTATATAGAGTATAAATAAAGATTTACCAGGAAGCTATTAAGTGCCTGGCAACTTATTACCTCATTTGACCCTGATAATTTCGTTTCAGTAGGCATTACCCCCAGAAACAAAAGGTAAGAGGAAGTGTTGCTAAGTGTTACACAGCAAGTAAGTAGCAGAGATCACTGTTAAATCCTGACCTTAAACTCCAGGTCCAGTGATCTCAGTACTGCACCCTAGCTGCATACTTTTTGTTCAGGGATATCAGTTTGGCAATAGGGCCATCTAAAAGTAACACCAATATCTGAGGTTGGGCCAGATTAGAGGATGATGCTGGGAAGGAAAGGGTGTCCCTCCTTAAGCTAAGGGAGTAGCCAAGTCCAGAAGTATAAAATCTGGATCTAAGCTAAACAGATGAACAGGCATTTTCACTGCTTTCTTTTCTGAGACTGCAGCTACTTTTGTTGCTGCTATAATACGTTGTCAAAACTAGTAACTATTACTCTATGCAGAGGTAAAGTAGTAATGAATCTTCCACTTAGATTCCTCATTGGTTCCTTAATAGGTAGCTCTATCAGCATGCAGGGGTACACACATGGCTTTTGGTTAAAATATTTTACTTCCCACTATCTAAAGTGACAATGTGGATATTGCAATAAAAAGACAGTTATTGGTCTTTTAACTTGTTGGTATTGGGGCCTAGGGCAGGCCACTCCAAAATATCCCACAATAGCACACTGATTATTTTGAATTAAAGTTATCTGAGAAGCAAAAAGGGCATTCTGACCCTCCTGTCTCTGTGCCCCCTGAAAGCAGGAAACAAATCTCCCATGTGAAAGGTGTTCTCCCTGCATCCTTATCACCAGAACCAGGGAATTCAGGGCGGAGAAGCCTGCATAAACAAACCTTGCTAGTTTACTACCTCAAGCCTAAACTCTGCTTAAATTCCTCACTACGTACCTCAAATCTAAGTTTCTTTGTCCTGTCATTCCTCACAAATTTATGTTTCTTTGGGTAAAAGATATATATATAGTGCCTGCTTTGTTCACTCTCTGAGCATCATTTCTTTATGATCTCCAATACGTACGTATTAAACTGGGTTTTTTTCCTGTTAATCTGGTCTTGTGTCAATTTTATTATCAGTCCAGCCATAAGAACGCAAGAAGGGAAGAAAGGGGATTTTCCCCCACCCCAACATCAGGATTTAGTGTTATAATATTTTTGCAGTTAAAAAAAACAAGAGCATCTCATACGTTATATATCGACAAGATAAGTGTACCAAGTATTGCTATAAACTCTGTTTTTCAATCAAGAATGAAAAATACAAATAAACTAATATCCTTCTATTAATTAAATATGCCACAGAAAGATAAAATTATATACCAGCATAATAAGATACATTCTAGTCATTCATAACTATCATCAGGGTATAAAAGGGAACTAGATTCCAATCCGCAAAAGACTCAGCACCTTGAATCATACTGAGCAGCACAGTTTAGCAGATGTTGAAGAGAGTTCTACTGATTTATTCTGTAAATAATCTGCTCATGTTTCCCTGCTCATCTCTAGCAATCAATGAAACAAAAAAAAAAAAATCATTAAACCCCTAGAAATTTTTTTAACAACATAAGGTCAAATTTATTTTGAGTTCTACCTTTGATAAACGAAAAAAATCACAGAATAAGCAGTTGAAAATTATGTCTGTGCTAAAACATTCCTTGTAGAAATGTCTGGCTCTAATTACCTAGTGAAAGGCACTCTAAGAAGCAAAGAAAGAAGTGTGTAGCTCTACCAGTGAAATTTCAAAACAAGGGCTCTAAAAGAAAAGCAAAGAAAGAAACAAAATCAGAGAGAAAAGGAGGGAGGAGAGATGGGAGGGAAGAAGAGAGGGAAGGAGGGGATAGGGAAGGAAGGGAGAGACCAAAGAGGAGAGAGAAAACAGAGGGATGGAGAGAGAGCAGGGAAAATAACCAGAAAATTAGCTGAAAACAGATAGGAAAATAAAGATACTGAAAAAATTATCAAGATGGGAAAGTGGCTAAAAGCCAAAAGAAAGTAATACAATTTACAAGTTCCAAAATGAAGATTATCTGAAGGAAGACAGTGTAAGACTTTGCAGCTCTCTCAACATTGGGAAACTATGACTAAATGAAATAGTCTTAAACATTGAGACAAAGAAATAGCAAAAGGATCTTGTGGCCCAAAGGCGAAATGATTATATCTTCCATAGCCTCCAAAAATTAGATTTATCAAAAATGAATAAAACACTTTCAGATCCACCAAGAACAAGTAAATATCTTTCTTATACTTTTGTGAGATGGAATTTTGTATTTTCTACCTGGCACAAAAATTAATCCTAAGGCAAATACAAACACCAAAGCTAGGATTCAAAAATAGATGGCTCATTAAATACCAGCTCATAGACTTAACTGAAGGACTGGCTGAAGATAAACAGAAGGAGAAGTAGGTAGCTGATACAATACTGCATAAGAATTTCTCAGATATTTTACTTCCCCAGGGTGCCTTGGCTTCAAAAAGTTAACACATCCATCGCCTTAATCTAACCTTAGCAAGCCAAAGTTGTCTTAAATCCTACTACTTTTGTTGTAAGCTAATAATGAATTCAGGAAAAAAAAAAAAAAAACTGAGAAACCAAAGTGGATAGCCATATGTTTTGGCACAACTAAATTTGTAATTAGTTGGAAAAAAAAGTATTCCACTTACTCATACCACTGTTTATTGTGTTTTCGGTAAAGCAACGTATCCAAGGCAACAGCATTGACATCCAGAGCTCCTGGGGAAGGCCACTGGTTGGTGAGGTGGGCAGTTAACTCTTGTCTTGATCTTAAATCATTATTCTTTAGCACAGTCCTGTGAATATTAAGATGGTGAGTGCTTTTGACTTCACTGTTCTGCAATGGCAGAGGAACCTAATGCTATCAATTTAGGCCCCCAAAATTCATCTTTTTAAAATGGTACGTTAACAGATTATGAAGAGAACTACAGGAAAGCTAGTTGGGGCTATGACTGTTTTGTCTCCTGCAATATGTGTTCTTCACTCTTTCTATGCTGGCTACAACACATCACTACTTGTGAAATTCGGATTTTCTATCTTTTCCACAGAGGTATCACTAAAGAACTAAAGGACTCAGGCTGCATTTTACAGATGCCAGTAAAAAAATGAAAGAAAGTAAAGATTCCACGTGTATGATTTTCTAGCTTAAAAATTCACAATGTATTAACTCAGTAAACAAAAAAAATTAAAATGAATAAAAAATAACATGCAGAAAAATATAAAATTAAAAATCTATGAGATTCCCATAATTGTTTTTGATACAAGTGACTACTAATAAATCTTCATGAAAATAATTAAATCAATGACAACTGCATTGAACAATATAATCCACTGGAAATATTTCAACTACAGAATGAAGCCATTATAGCAACTCATGGTTTACTTTCATTTTTGTAGAACTGTTAATCGTTAATAACAGCTTGCAAAAGAACTAGCTTTTTGCCAAAATTTCATCTTTACAAACCCACTGATCATTGTCACAAGACTAATTCAACATTTAAACTTGTGGTTAAAGATAATTTGAAAGCATAATTTTGTTTGCACAAGTCTTATTCTACCTCTAAAAGGCCTTAAAATACCACCCAGGCACCTGCATCCTCAAACAGGAGTCCATGACTTCACTGTACCAAGGTTCTGAGCCATCAGCTCAGAAGGAGGAAGTAATACGTGCTTGCCACCAACTTTCAGAGACAATAGTCCTGTTGTGGGTGGCAGAGAGTCAGTGGTGTGCTAGCAAGACAATCCTGCACTAGAGAAAATCAGTCTGCACAACACCTTGGGCTGTTAACCATGATTCTAGTGGAATAACCCCATTTATGTCTCTGACAGGCTACATATGAATATTTCTGATTTTACAGGATATCTGTGTGCATTTAAAAATATTTGATCCACTGTGTCCACAAAGAAATATTATCTGATGTAAACACTAAATTTCTCTCTCAGAATGGAATACTAAAAGTGAAATAGGCAGAAGTCAATGAGAATGCATCTCATTAAGATATTCTTCTAGGCTAGGTCCAATAATTTCATTTCACTGGAAAATTTAAAAAATTTTTAAGACTTTTAAGGTAATTTAACATTGGTTTTTATGAAAACAGTAAAGAGTGGTAAGAAAAATTTTAAGATTGACAGAAAAATCATGTAAAGCAGAAATGGGGATTACTAACCAGATAATCTATTATAATAAACTACCATTATTTTGGGTTCTTACTAGATTTTTCTCTTTCACATATTCCCTCTCTCTAGCGTCTCTAGTGAATGTCACTGGAACATGCAACTCCAATGTCATAAGTGGCTTACAGGAAATATTCAGAGCAGGATGCAAGAAAGGCAGATGTGCATCTGTAAGGAAATGACATTGGCAGAGCTCAGTCAATGATAGGTAACTGAATAACCTCCAATTTAGAATATATTCTTTCTGGAAAGTGAAAAGTTTTATATCACATAAAATGGAAAAAGAAACTGGAGTTTCACAAAAGTTTTTACACACTATTTGTCCATGAAGAAATTTTGCCTAATGACAAATTAAGGCACTGTCATTAGATCTTTGTGCTTAGAAATCCTCATGATATTGTTTTCTATGGGAAGCTGGTCCTCTAAAACAGGAGATAAGAGATTTCAGGGTATTGAGTAGGCAGTTTACATCCATGCCACATCTGTTTTCCACCTTTTGTGAGGAATATAGAGATGGGAAATCCTGGCACTTGCCCTGCCTCTATGAAAACAAAAGGTTCCTGGAGGATCCTTGAGAAAGGCCCTTTCTTTCACCACTCCAGCACACTAGGGAACAGGCAAGTGATTAAGTTAAATTGAAAACCCAATGCCTGAATTCTGAATCTTGACTAAAGTCTATTTAGAGTAATAAACAGACAAAGCAATTTATTCATTCTAGTAGTGGGGTCCTGACCAAAAGGTACCAGTAAAGAGACATTCCTTAAGTTCCCACTTCCCAAGCCTCTGAAGTAGCTCAGCCTACCTCTTTCCATGCCTACTTTTCCAGTCCTTCTGTCTATTCCATTAGTTGTTGATATGAATCTAATGAATTCCATTTGTGCTTAAGAGCTGGTTGTGGTTACTTGCAATCAAAGAATCCTCTTACTTACCTTAGAACAAGCAAAATATACCTAGTTAACTTCAAGAGCTACTCAAAGGTAATCCAAGTGATGTTAATATGAAGAATGAGGATATTTTTCTCATTTGGCCAAGCTTAAAAAATAGGTTCATCTTACATTAGTCAACAATTTCTGTTATTTCACAGTGCAAAATCATTGGCAATTAAAGGTAAAAATATGTGATAACTGCATTTAACTTTAATTAAAACTCTAACCAATGCTAATGTTACTGAGCTAATCTAAAAATTGAATCATTCTATATGAGGTAGATTTTACTTGCAACTTACATCTATGATACAAGTCAATTTAACATTCTCTCATTAAGGTAATAATTCTACAGAAAGATACACTAAAGAAAAATTGTTTAATTTACTAAGAAAGTAGCAATAATATATTTATCATAGCTAATTTTAAGAACTTTCCTGTAGTATCTACATCTAAATTGCTAGATAGCTAATTTCTCTTCAGATTCTCAAAAGGAATTATTCAGGAATTTGGTCACAAAAAACCATAATTCAGTCTCCCTCCTCCCCAGCTTTATTGAGGTAAAACTGACAACTAAAAATTGTATACATCTAAAGTGTACAATTTGATGATTTGATATACGTATACAATGTGAAATAATCACCACAGCCAAGCTAATTAACATATCCATCACCTCACATAGTTACCTCTTTTTGTGTGTGATGAGATCACCTATGATCTACCTCTTAGAAAATTTCAAGTACACAATATTGTTAACTATAGTCACATTGTTGTACATTAGATCTCCAGAACTTATTTATCTTGCATAACTGAAACTTAGTACCCCCTGACCAACATCTCTCCATTTCCCCCTCTCCCCAGGCTCTGGTAACAGCCATTCTACTCTCTGCTTCTATGAGTCTGACTATTTTAGTTTCCACATATAAGTGAGATTATGTAGTACTTGTCTTTCTGCATCTGGTTTGTTTCACTTAGCATAATGTCCTCCAGATTCATCCACATTGTCCCAAGTGGCAGGATTTCCTTCTTTTTTAAGGCTGAATAATAGTCTGGTGTGTGTGTGTGTGTGTGTGTGTGTGTGCGTGTGCACAGACATGGGGTCTTTATATATCACATTTTCTTTATCCATTCATCCGTAGATGGACATTGAAATTGCTTCCACCTCTTGGCTATTGTGAATAATGCTGAAATTAACATGCGAGTGCAGATATCTCTTTGAGATCTTGATTTCATTTCCTTTCGATAAATACCCAGAAGGATTGCTGGATCCTAAGACAGTTCTATTTTTAATTTTTTGAGGAGCTTCCATACTGTTTTCCAAAGTGGCTGCACCAACTGACATTCCCACCAACAGTGTACAAATGTTCCCTTTTTTCCACATCCTCGCTAACACTTGTCATCTATTGTCTTTCTGATAATAGACATCTCATTGTGAGGTGTGAGGTGACATCTCATTGTGATTTTGATTTACAATTTCCTGATGATTAGTGAAGTTGAGCATCTTTTCATATACCTGTTGGTTATTTATATGTCTTCTTTGGAGAAATGTCTATTCAACTCCTTTGTCCATTTTTTAATTGGGTTTTTTTTGCTATTGAGTTGTTTGAGTTCCTTATATATTTTGGATATTAACTTACCAGATATATCTTGCAAATATTTTCTCCCATTCCACAGGTTGCCTTTTCATTCTGTTGACTGTTTCCTTTGCTATGCAGAATCTTTTTAGTTTGATGCAATACCATTTTTCTATTTTTCCTTTTGTTGTCTATGCTGTTGGTGTCATATCCAAAAAAATCATTGCCTAGAGCAATGCCAAGAAGCTATTTCCGTATGTTTTCTTCTACTAGTTTTGTAGTTTCAGGTCTTAAGTTTGTCTTTAATCCATTTTGAGTTGATTTTTTGTACATGGTATAAGAGAGGAGTCCAATTTCATTCTTCCATATGTGGATATCCAGTTTCCCAGCACCATTTATTGAAGAGACTATCTTGTCCCCATCATGTGTTCTCGGCTTTCCTGTCAAAGATCAGTTGACTGTAGATGCATGGATTTATTTCTGGGATCTCTATTCTGTTCCAGTGGTCTATATGTCTGTTTTAATGCTAGTACCATACTGTTTTGATTACTATAGATTTATAATATATTTTGGAATCAGGAAATGTGATGCCTCCAGCTTTGTTCTTTCTCAAGATTGACTTGGTATTTGGGGTCTTTTGTGGTTTCATATAAATTTTAGGATTGTCTTTTCAATTTCTGGGAAGAATGCCATTGAGATTTTGAAAGGAATTGTATTGAATCTGTATATCACTTTGGGTAGTATGGACATTTGAACAATATTAATTCTTCCAATCTATGAACACAGGATGTCTTTCCATTTATCTCTGTCTTCTTTAATTTCCTTCATCAATGTTTTCAAATTTCCAGTGTACAAGTCTTCACTTCTTTGGTTAAGTTTATTCCTGGGTATCTTATTCTTATTGCTATCATGAATAGGATTATTTTTTAAATTTTCTTTTCAGATAGTTCATTGTGTATAGAAACATGGTTGATTTTTGTATGCTGATTTTGTATCCTGCAACTTTGCTGAATTTGCTTTTTAGTTATAACAGGTTTTTTGTTGTCTTTACTTGCTTTATATACTAGGTGCTCTGATGTTGGGTATGTATATATTTATAACTGTTTTATCTTCCTGTTGAATGGACCCTTTTATCGTTATATAATGACCTTCTTTGTCTCTAAAGACAGTTTTAGACTTAAAGTCTATTTTGTCTGATCCAAGTACAGACACCCTGCTTTCTTTTGGTTACCATTTGCATAAAATATCTCTTTCCATCCCTTCACTTCAGCATATGTGTGTCTTTAAATCCAAAGTGAGTCTCTTGTTGACAGCATATCATTGGATCTTGTTTTTTAATCTTTTCAGTGAGTGTATGCCTTTTGATTAGTGAGTTTAATCCATTTACATTTAAGGTAAAAACTGATGAGTGAGGACTTACTATTGCCATTTTGTTAATTGTTTTCTGTCTCTTTTCCAGTTGTTTTGTCCCCCTCTTCCTCTCTTGCTGTCTTCCTTTGTTATCTGATGATTTTTTGTAATGATTTGATTATTTTCTCTTTATCTTTTGTGTTTCTATTATAGGTTTGTTCTTTGTGGTTAGCTTGAATTGAATAAAATATATTCTTATAACTTCTTATTTTAGATTGATAACAACCTCAACCACACACAAAAAACACTATACATAAAGCTCTTAGAGAGTGCTTATTTTTTCAGTACTTACACCCATTTAAGTTTTAACCTAAAAATTTAAGTTAAATCTACAAAATATTTCAGTCAGCATTTTCGTGAAAATTGAAGAAATATATTTACAACTAATATCAAGTAAATGTATTAGGTAGGCAGTGGAAGATACACTTATTATGTGTGAAGAAATAACCATCTATAAGTATCTGTGATTATATTTTTTCATAGTAAACATCCTCAAATGAGGGAGTCCAGAAACTACAACTAAAATTCTCCCCTTATTATATTCTACCACTCCCAATAATTGGATTCTAGATCCTTAAAGAGTCATTGTCTTGCTGTTTGTATAAAGTTCTTTTACTTGGCAAGTAAAAATATATCATTTGAAAGTAAAGTTTGATTTTTTATATGTAACTATGTTGAAATATGTGTATTAATTTATCAACTGACTATTTCATGAGTTCTTTAAATATACTCTCAATTGTCTGACTTGAGCGTGTCTCTGATGGATACATGTAAATTCAAAATTCTATAGATTTATAAACACAAAACCTCTCTATGAAATATGGAGTCCAGCTCTCCTGCAAAATTGTTTGAAACAAAACAGGATAGTTTTCAGTTAAGGTTCAAAGGGCTGTTTTATTTTTCACAGAAAAAATAGCTCAGTATTAAGCCCTCATTGGCCTGACAGAAACATTCAATGAATACAATTTATTCTGTGGAACCTAGCTAAAGCCTGAAAAGTTCCTATACCTTATAAATACATAATTTGCATTATATATTAAGTATATAATTTGCCACCCATACTTTATTTTTCCTAGGTTTATAATTATTCTTCATATGATTATTGTTAGCTTATCTTAACTAAGTACAGTACAATATAACACAATACAATAAGACTCTGGACTGCATAAACACCAAAGACTTCACTGTGAATCCTTTATGCCTTCTCAGGAGGAAATTTATTTTTCAATTTTTTAAAGAAATAACAAATTTGGTATAAAAATGCACTATTATTTACTATCTACTATCTCTTTTTAAAATAGCATTCCCCATCCAAGCTGTCCATTAGTAATTAGCTAAAATTCAGTTTGTGAGAATTTGTCGCATAAATATGAGCCATCCAGAAGGGTATATTTACCCCTCTCCTCCAGTAATGTGGAATATTTTATAGGCATTTTAATTTTTAAAAGAAGCTCATCTCAGGTAAAAATGTACAGTTCCAATAAAAGATATTTCAATGTTCTCAGAAAAACTATTTGCTTCTAATAATACGCAATTTATTACACCGATCTTCCTCATATGATGTTCTGCACCCAGGTTTCCAAATGTGCTCTTCCCTTTACCTAGGATAACCTTCTCTTCTTCTCCCTTGGTCACCAAGAGAACTCCTGAAAAGCCCTCTTCAAACCCTGGACCACTACTCCTGTGCTACTTCTATAAAGTGTCTATAAATTTTATTACTGTACATATATACACATATTCCTATACACTCATCACATCATTTAGCTGTCAGTTGTTTAGCTGACTTTGATATCACAATTATTTTATTTACGTTTAAATTACCAGTGTCTAGCAGCAGAATTCCTGGAACAAAGCAGGTACTCAATAAGTATTTGCTTATACACTGGAAAATATTATGTCCAAGGTTTATCTTTCTAAAATGGAAATATGATATTGGTAACTCCACAGAGCTCCTTAGCATGGTATATAAAGTCCTTTCTCAACTGGCCACACATACACACACAAAGATGCTTGTCCTCTATGTTCGAGTAATAAGGAGCCACATGCAATTTCCTATGTTTGCTGGACTCTTTAATCTCTCTCTGTTTTTTGCTTTTGTTGTTTTCTCTGCCTGGAAGGCCCATCTCTTCCCATACTACTCTATCAAATGACTAAACCACTTTAAGGAATTAGCATAAGCATCCTGTAGAGGCACAAGCCTCTATCATAGCACTAGGGACAGCTTATTGCTCTTATTGTTTATATGTCTGTGTCCTTTGTAAGTACTTTGAGGGCAGGAACTAGAACAAATTTATTTCTGTATTCTTGGCACCAAGCCCAGCATCTAGGACACAAGAGGGGCTCAATAAACATCAGTAGAATGAACAAATTTTGAACTATAAAACAGCAAATTTTATCATTATCAAAATAAGCTATGGCCCACTTTTCTGAATCTAAAGGATAACATAGACTCTTACAGAAAAGGCACCTTGAAAAATAATCTAATCTCTAAGGGAAGATAGGAAATATAGAATATATCCTACTTCAAAACTATTGGAAATTAAATACCATGCATCTTTCTTGCTTAAAATAACAAAACATCTAGGTAGCTTTAATGTTTAGGGAAGCAATTAAATTGCTGTTAAGAGCATAATAAATATCATTTTGCTTTGCTAGAGACATCACAACAAACTTCTAGTTTAGTGGTTCTCTATTCTGACTATATATTCAAATAACTGGGGAAGAATTTAAAAAATATTGATACCTAGGTCTCATTTCAGATAAATGAAATGAGATTCTATGATGGTGGGGGCCCAGGTAATGGTATTTTTTTAATGCTCCCTAGGTGACTCTAATATACATTTTTTTTTCTCTTGTGAGATAATAACAAAACTACATATCTCTCTGGCTGTTCTTCTTGGTTTATTTCAGTGAGGTCCCTTCTTCCACCTAGTCCTTAAATGTTGGTGTTCCCAATGATTCCTTCCACTTTTATTCTCAAAATCCTTGAACAGATTCCGTAAATACAAAGTACTCCAGCTTCAAAAATGAGATCCTACACTTTTGAGTCCTGAATATTATATTCATTATTTGAAACGAAAGAGAAAATAAATAAGATTTCCACAGTTTTGTCTCCTTCCTTCCTTTCAGAGATTAGGCTCAAATCTACTGTTACTTACAAGCTTTTTTAAAAGATCTAGAATTCCATACTCTATATTTTGACAGCAGTGTTGAGTCAATTCACAGCTATTATTTTGTTCATTTGTTTGATTCTTTATCTTGTGTCCCCAAACTTGAGGGTTATCCTCTCTCTCTTACTTTGCTTCTTTCTCACTTAACCCAGAGGCTGTGCTGATGCTCATGATGAAGTTAGACTTTCAGATATTGGATATACATAAGGCATATAACCCTTGGCACTTAGGACCCAATATCTGTGATTACAAGTATTCCTAAGCAACTCCAAAGGTCCATGATATGAAGCAATCTTTAATTTTGAAAAGGCCATGGCTATGAGGTAAGTTTTGAAAATGAATCTAGCAAAATGCCTAATACCACTGCAGCAAACTTTTGTTATTTTCCACTTATCACTTATTGTTTGATGTGTTGTAGTTCTTAGAATGTATTCCAGTGCTATTTGTGACATGGCATACTGAGAAAATCTTAGGCTATTATCCTCACAAAAATAAAGGATCTAATACATCATGACTACAGTAATGCAGAATTTTATGCTAATGGGCAGAATGCCTAGATAGAGAGCAGTGAAGGTCAGAGAAAGATAAAGCCACCAAACATGAGGTGTTACATACACCCCACCCCCTGACTCTTAGGAACACAGGATAACAGACTTACCTACCTCCAGCTTCTCTTGACAACTTTGGGAGAGGAACAGGACCATCACTCAGATGGTATTTGTTTACTATTGGTCTCTGCCCTCGACCCAGTGTAAACTCTCTGAGGGCAGGGACTAGGTTTTATTTATTCCTGAGTCACCAGCACCTAGAACAGGGCCTGGCTCTTCATATATTCTCAATAAATATTTGTCAAATGAATGAATGAATATCAGAGAAGTTACAAAAGCAATTTAGCATCAAGAGAAGTAATGAGAATTTTCTCTTCTTTATTCATTTAAAGTCTTCCAGAACTGGAAAATGCTTATTTAGCTTGTAAACACCCTAACTTTTTCATAACATTAATATAAAAATGTTCTTTGTGTGTTTTTGTTTCTTTGTTAATTTTAGACATAGCCATGGGATAAAGACTCACTTTCTATCACTTTACAATTATTTCTCTCAAATAAAACATTTTGAAAGAAGAAGCCTAAAAAGGAGCCAGGTATCCAAAAATTATAAATTATTTACCTATGAAATCTTCTTGCCCAAAAAGCTAAGCCCAAATCTAACCAAGTCTCCTAGAATAATATGGATTTTCAACCTTGCTTGCTCTTTAGAGCTTAACCTGACAGTATCCTTTGAAAAGTAAGAAACATTAATGAGTTATTTAGAACTTCAAGGGGCCAGCCTGGTGGTGTAGCAGTTAAGTTCACGTGCTCTGCTTTGGCGGCCCGGGGTTCGCAGGTTCGGATCCTGGGTGAGGACAGAAGCACTGCTTGTCAAGCCATGCTGTGGCGGCACCCCATATAAAGTAGAGGAAGGCAGGCACAGATGTTAGCCCAGGGCCAGTCTTCCTCAGCAAAAAAAAGAGGAGGATTGGCGACGGATGTTAGCTCAGAGCTAGTCTTCCTCACACACAAAAAAAAGAACTTCAAAGCAAAAATCAAATACCTTATTTTCCCTTCCATTTTATAAGATAAACCCTGAATCCTTAGAGGAATGGCTGATGCCAGGTCTGGGGCAGGAAGTATACCAGATGAGCCTAGGATACGTTGTGCTGAAAAGCAAGGAAGTTATCAAAGACAAATGGGTCATGTCAGAGGACACAGGAATTAATTTAAAGGGGTTTTCATTAGACAAAGATGGAACAATTTGAGCATCAAAAAGAAAAATAAATGTAAGTGATAGAAGTACAATGAATATAGACATTTTTGCTATAATGCAGAAACAAAACAGTGTTCTTCAATAACACACTGAAAATAACTGGCTTTATGGGGAGGACTGGGTTAAGAGCCGACAACTCAAAACCTATTCAACTTTCTAACTAGAACACTAAAAAAAACAACAATCCTAATAAAACTTCAAATCCAATTTAAAATATTTATTAAATTCCTATTAAGCAAGGAAATATTACAATAACCTGACAACAACAACATAAAAGTCATTTGATGGGAGAGAGTGTAAGGAAGGGTTGAGGCTTGCCATGAAGACAAGCACAAAATGCACAAAGCTGGGCTAACTCCAAAAGAAACACCTCAGCTGAACCAGAGGAATGCAAGGTGAGCGAGCGTCAGGTAGAGTGAGAGAATGCCATCTATTGGTGGCTTGCAGTATTTGCCTGTGTTAGTGTATTTTGCTTTCTGCTGGTGTTACTTATTGAGAAAAGTTAATCTCCGGGGAAAAATCAACTATGAATCACGGTGATTTCTTTGCTGTACTGACATCATCGCCTTATTTATGAATATTGTATAAGCTAATGCACATTGGAGAAGAGATTACATATACCAAGTTCATAATAGTCTCAAAACTAAAGAGAAAGCAAAACAAAATCTTCACCTCATTGGTAACTAAGTAGGGCACTGGCATCTTATTCTGAAAATTAATAATATCCCATAAGAACTGTAATGGTAACTGCCAAATAGCCCTAACTGATGAGGGAAAGTTCTTTATAGATGATTCCAGCCAATAAGCATGGAAGCAATAACAATTAGGAAATCACCATTTTAAAAATCCTAATGAATCAGTTGCTCCAGGTAATGCTCATCCTCAGTTCAAGCCATTAGATGAAAGGCTGATGGGAACTTTTACAAATGCTGTCACCACTTGAATCCACTGTTCAATCTTAGGATCACTAAAAGTGGGACAACTAGTGTGCTTCCCAATATGAAGTACACAGCACCCCTACAAAATACTTGTCATAAAAATTAAACTCAAATTTAACCCAGCACCTTTGAACAGTGGTTCTCAATGCTGATTACACATTACAAACACCTGGGAAGCTTTTGAACCTACACTTGCTTGCGTCCCACCTTTGTCCAATTAAATCAACATCTCTTGAGGTAAGGCTCAGTCAGGCATCCTCATTTTCCAAAAACATATTTTAAAAAGCTCCCTGAGTGGGGCCAGCCCAGTGGCATAATGGTTAAGTTTGTGCACTCTGCTTCTGGCAGCCCGGGGTTCACAGATTTGGATCCTGGGCGCAGATGGACGCGCCACTTGTCAAGCCATGCTGTGGCGGTGTCCTGTATAAGGTAGAGGAAGATGGGCATGGATGTTAGCCCAGGGCCAATCTTCCTCAGTAAAAAGAGGAGGATTGGCAATGGATGTTAGCTCAGGGCTAATCTTCCTCACCTAAAAAAAAAAAAAACCTCACTGAGTGATTCCAAATGTGTAAGCAGGGTTGAGAACTACTAATCCAGAGTTAAGAGGATATACTTTACAGGATAAACAGCACAGAGCAGTAATTCTCAAACTTTAATGTGTCAATTAATCCCCCGAGTATCTTGTTAAAATACAGATTCTGATTCAGTAGGTCTGGGGAGGGGCCTGAGATTCTGCCCCAGATCATGCTAATGCAGCCAGTCCACTCTGAGTAGGGAGGATACAGACCAGTGCTGTCAGTACACATATAAGAAGAGTCACATTTGTAATTCAAAATTTTCTAGTGGTCATATTAAAAAGCAGGTGAAATTAATTTTAATAATGTACTTATTTAACCCAATATATCCAAAACATCACTTCAACACAAAGTCAATATAAAAAGTTACAAATGAGATATTTTATGTTCTTTATTTCATACTATTTAGTGTGGATTTTATACTTACAGCACATCTCAGTTCAGACTAGCCACATTTCAAGTGCTCAACAGCCACATATGGCTAATAGCTAATGTACTGAATAGCACAAGTGTAGAGGAACAAGTTAAATCACAAAGAACCAATCCAGAATGCTGGATGCTCTACAACAACAGTCTGCAAATAGACAACGACAGGAAAAGTGAAAGTGGGAGAAACAGCTCTAAATTAAGAGGCTAAAGAAACATAACTATATATAATGTATGACTTTGAATCCTGATTTGAAAAAAATCAACTGCAAAGAAGATTTTATTTTTAGACAGTTGGGGAAATTTTGTGTGAATGAGCATTAGATGATAAAAAGAATTGTTCCTAATTTTATCAGGTATGACTATGAAATTATGTGAGAAAATGTATATATTTTTAGAGATGTGCAATGAAGTACAAAGAAATCAAAGGATATGATTTGCTTCAAAATAGTTCAGCAAAAAGTGAAAAAGAAAAGAGAGAGATAAAGCAAATGTGACAAACTCTTGGTAACTAACCATTCAATCTGGGTGATGGGTGATCAGAGGTTTATATGTACAATTATCTCTTTTGTGTACACTTGAAAATTTCTTAATAAAAAATTAAAAATATAATAATAGCTTTAAAATCTAAATGCTAATTTTTTATAAATGTCAATTAAATGCTAAAGAATGGAAATAATTGAACAAAATAATGATATTTATACACTACTATTGATATTGTGTTATTTATAAATTGTAATTTAGGGAGGCTTCCTTTTTTCATATACTCAGTGTAAAACATTCACTAAATAAGGATGCCAAAAGTGAGTCTTTTTTCTATTCTAATGAGTCATTTCTTCTCTATGAAATATTGTACTGTAGTCCCACCTGTTGCTAGGCCTCTGGCCCAAATATAAGGACATCTGCTCTAGAGGAGAGTCTACCAGCAGTTTTAATCAAACACCATGACTAAAGGCAATGAAATAACATCCATATCAAATTAGTACCCTTTCCTATTGTAATATCCAATTTCCCACGAACACCAAGAAAGTACAATAGAACATGTTTTTACCTAACTATCTGGTACCTGGCTTTTTTCTCTTCTGGATATATTTTCTTGATTTTTCTGTTCTTATATGGATAATAGAGTATGTATTATACATTAGCATGATTGTAATTTAATATTTTAGTTACAACTGTTATCTGCCAAAATATATATATGTGACCAGGAACTGTCATAATCTGCCCTTTATTAACTGGGCCATAATGACATCACTGCACTCTTTTGTTATGATCCATACTACTCATCCTAAAACTTGCGAACCAGGATGCCATAGTATCATTGACTTATGGTTTGCAGGCTGATAAATCACACCATTACTACTCACCATGAACTACACCAAATTGGCTGTTGAACTGTAACAATGATCTACTTTTAGCAATGCATGGTTCTTTACTTCAATTATTTAGACTCTTCAGTTTCTTCACTAAGGAAGCCTGTACGACATGTTACTATTCCTATTATCTTTCAAATCATGAATAGAAAAATTCCATCACCTAACTAGAAAAAACTCCTTATTATACATTTTATTGGTATTAATCATGACAAAAGTGTTTAGCTTTTGCACACAGTTCTGAGGCTGTCTATTCCTGAGGTTTGCAATGAGTGTTTTACAAAGAATCACCTGTACGGTAGATCATCTATCTGAAGGTCTAAACCTGTGGATGAGGACAAAGCTTCCCTCCTGTATATGACCCTCTTTAAATAACAATGTAATTGATGATGTCAACCTGTCCACTTCACTAGCTTATGGGCCCCTTGTGAAAAGAGACAATGCCTTATTCTTCTCCGTACTTTCAGTTACTCTCAAGCACAAAAGTGTAAATTTAAATAAATGTTTACTGAATAAAACTAAATTCAAAAATGAAGTTTTTCCACCATTAGCATAAATAAATATGACAATAAGTTTTTAAACCACAATCAGGGGCCAGCCCAGTGGCGCAGCAGTTAAGTTCACATGCTCCACTTCGGCAGCCCTGGGTTAGCAGCTTCAGATCCCAGGCGCGGACAGACGCACCGCTTGTTAAGCCATGCTGTGGCGCCGTCCCATATAAAGTAGAGGAAGAGGGGCAGAGATGTTAGCCCAGGGCCAGTCTTCCTCAGCAAAAAGAGGAGGATTAGCAATGGACGTTAGCTCAGGGCTAGTTTTCCTCACACACACACACAAAAATGCCACAAACAGAATATATTTCATAATCCTACGAGAAACTTCCCATATATTGATTCAAAGTATAATTGATACATTAAGCTTGTTTGTATTTATTTTACTGAATGAAGTTTAATATATAGAGTTAAAAGTTATTGAAGTAAAATAAAATTAAACTGTACCACAGATTTCAATAAAACTATGAGAATAAAAACAGAAATTTCATTTCCCAATGAAATAACATTATTCCTAATCATAATATTTATAGATTTAAAATCATTCGCTATTTTAAAACTCCACCAACCATAAACTTAATCATTCAAATGTACCTTTGCCAATGTCTTGCAAAATACTCCAAATTAGTATTGCATCAATTATCAATGAGGAAAAGAATTACAGTTAAATGGCACCACTGAGTAGTCAGTAAACACGTATATCTTCCTCACATACATGGTATACACAATCTATACTGTGATTATAAATATTAATCCAGCAGACATTTAGAAACTAGATCTCAAAACTCAATTTCCTGATACTTGGATATAACCCAATCAAGTCCAAACTCATTGTTCATTTGGTCATGATAAGGTAAAACATTTTAAATGTACTATTTATCTTTCCGAGTGAATTTATGAAGGAGATTTTAAAGTTTCTATAAGCCAAAATAGAGGAATAATCTTTGAATGACTTCTTTGTCCTAGCTATATTATACATGATACCATTTAATACTCATAATAATCTACAAGGTGAATATTATCTCAATTTTATAACGAAATAACGAAACAGAGGCTCAAGACATTAAGATTGAGCTCATCATAGGCAAGTATAGAGCCAATATCTGAACACAGTCCTGATTTGCAAGAAAGCTTTAAGATGCTCCTGTACTACATCACACTAATTTGTACTCTACTGCCAAAACTACAAAATGTTCAGATTTTATGAGTATTCAGAGACATAATTAAAGCATACTTTGATAGTAATTCAAAAACACATTGAACCATTGAGATATATATAAAAAGAATAAGTAAAATGACAAAGGATTTAAATCACCCAAGATAATCAATATAATGTAGAAGCAAATATTACATGCCTCATATTCCATTAATACTCTTCTTCCGACCTTTTCCTCTATACATTATACATTCTAGTCTTCTCAAGACTGCTTTTATCTTCTCAGGGTTAACAAAGGGAATTTCAGTGCTCAGCTTTGACTGCAGGCCTTCCTAACTGTTGGTAAAAATTTCTGTTGGTAAAAATTTCAGCAACATAAGGAAAAAAATGTCTACTCTTTCCCTATAGCTGCAAAAATGTCCAGAGTATTCTGCACCGTAAAGATGATTCTGATAATGTAGTGAATTGTGAACATTCCGAAAGAACTGTATCTTACTTTTCTGTTCAGTATTCTTGTAATGGTTTTTGTACAAAGGAATCCTGTAAGACACCAATTTACACCCATCCAGAGATTGTAGCCATGTTATGTGAAAGTAAATAAACCTCTAAACTCAAGAAAATAGTCTAATTCTGATTTGTGGCCTTAATTTTTTATTTGTTGTTTGGTAATATTGTTCTAGTTGAAATCTCCTTAAAGGCATTAACAACAATTGTAAGATTTCTTTGCAAAATCAAGAGGATTAATGACATTCTTCTATCACAGAAGTATGATAAAACCATAACTCGAAGATTCTTTTTTCAAACTGAAAAGCATGAGAGTCTTTGTTTCCTTTAAATTATCAAAAGTAAAATAAATGCAATACATCCAAATTTAATTCTTCAAATGAAAGCATCTTTGATAAAATAAAAACTGAGTTAATAATTATTTTTAAGTTAAAAGCATTAAGACAAACTACCAGTATTATTGGCAAGAGAAAAATTATCTTCTTAATCTTTTAACTGTAAAGAAATAACCAGAAATCTCTACTGTTTGGCTTTTAATATTTTTCTCCCTGCTTACAGAAGGGGCTACGGAAGGTGTTAACCTATCCCTCAATGAGTGTTATGCCATATAGGACAAACTCTCTTTAAAATATTAGAAAAAATATAAGAAACAATAAATGAACATAATTCTTTTCATCAAGATACAAAATCTGAAAAAACATTAAATTTTTATGCTCCTTAAAACTTTTTTACTTAAAAAATCTTTTATATTTATTTAGTCTCAAAGTATCTCCTTGCAAATTACATGTTAATTACAAAAGGAACAACAGTAACTATACAGAAGAGAAAAACATTTTAACCAAATGATTAAAATTAAGGTCACTAATAAAAGGCAACAGACTTCATAGACCTCTGGATGTGGTATCCTGAGGACACACCACTTATGTTGTATTCCAGCCATAAATGGATAAGCTCATTCTAATCACAAGGAAAAGCAAACAGACTCAAATTGAGGACATTCTGTAGCCTGTATTCTTCAGAAATATCCATCTCATGTGAAACAAACATTGAGAAACTATTCTAAGTTAAAAGTGACTGAAGAAACTGACAACCAAATGCAAAACATGATCCTGGTTTGGATCCTGCACCAGCAAAACAAAAGCTGCAATAACAGACATTATTGGGGCAATTGATGAAAGTGAAATATGAGTTATATATTAGATGAGTTATATATTAGATGAAAATATTGTATCGATTTAATTTCTTAAATTGAGAGCTGAACTGTGGTTATGTAAGATAATGTCTTTGTTTTTAGGAAAGACACACTGAAGTACTAAGGGGTAAAGAGATGAATGCAGTCTCTCAGGTAGTTCAAAAAATAGTGTGTATATATATACGTACAGGAAGAGAGTGAGAATTATGACAAACGTGGCAAAACGCTAAAAACTGGTAAATCTAGGAAAGGGCATATGGGAATTATTTTGTACTATCCTTGCAAGGTTTCTGAAAGTTTGAAATTATTTCAAAATAAAAAATTTAAAAATCATCCTTTAAGATTAAATATTAATATGAGAAGATTTTCACCATAAACAATTAATTGATAAAATCAAGTTTGACAAAATAGTATGATTAGTACAAGTACTTTGAATAGTGACAAGTTAAGGAGATTGTACCAGAATGTATATCAATACACAACTTTCTTCATCAAAAAAAGTCTTGCTATGGAAAAGCCAGCTCTACTAAACTGTGCTTAATGATATTCTGACACAACCTGGTAACAAACAGTTTATGCACGAGCACTACACTTTGAGTAGTTCTGGTCTTATATACCATCTTTTTGCAATCAATCAATTAGTCAACCAATAACTAACTAAACACTCTGAAAATTATGCATATGCATTTGGAAAAATATACACCAAGTTATAGCAGTTAGCTTTGGGTAGCACAACTGAAGGTGATTTTTACTTTCTTCCTATATTTTGTAATATTTCTACAGTGAACATGGATCATTTTTATAATAAGAAAAACAATAGTAAGCTTTTTTTTTTTTCTTTTTTTTTTTTGTGGGGAAGACCAGCCCTGAGCTAACATCTGTTGCCAATCCTCCCCTTTTTGCTGAGGAAGACTGGCCCTGGGCTAACATCCGTGCCCATCTTCCTCTACTTTATATGGGACGCCGTCACGGCATGGCTGACAGGCAGTGCGTCGGCGGGCGCCCGGGATCCGAACTCGCGAACCCCGGGCTGCCAAGCGCGGACTAAACCGCTGCACCACCGGGCGGCCCCAACAATAGTAAGCTTTTTAAAAAGAGTAAGTAAAAAAGAACTTAATAGCAAGCAGATTTCTTGGAATTCAAATCCTATGTCAAAACATGACATTTTCTTATATTTACATACTACCAAAATTTTTCCAAAAGGATCTCACTTACAGCTGATCTTGAAGCTCCACAATTATATATTCTAATTGTTCCTTTTCCAATTTATGGGCCAGATCAGAATCTTCAATCCTTTGTAGTAGTATTTTATTCTGGGAGACAGATTCAGACAGCTGGTTCTCTCTAAGTCGTAAGAGTTCTTCAAGATAACCCTGGAAATACAGATCACTAAGATACAGAAACTGCAAAATTCTAGTATATACCTTAAAGATAAATGCCGAGTAGCTTAAATGTTATTCTTATCTATTTTGTAATGAAACAATTTCAAAGTATCACTGATGAAATAGTAAAAAAAAATTGTTTTAGTTGAATACAAAAATTTAACACATGTTCTCCATTATTTAAAGCTCTTCTCTGAAGTTCAGTATGTTTGTAATTTAAGGTAAAACTCAGTCAAAACATTATAATTTATACGCTCTAGAACAGTGATAAATACTCTACATGCCTGCGAGCTTCAAAATACAGACCTAATTACAGAATGACTAATTAAAAATCTGCTTCTATGTGGTCATTTTTCAAAAACAGATTTTAGCATTAACAAATTAGTGGGAAGCAGTATAATGTTTTGGTTAAGCCTGCAGGTTTAGGGATTGCCTAGTGTCATATTCCATTTCTACTTATCAGCTATGTGTCCTGGGTCAAGTTACTTAATCTCTCTGTGCCGTAGTTTCATCATCTAATAAAGTGGGAACAATAAGTGTATCCAGTTGGGAAGATTAAATGAATCAGTATAGGTAAATTGCTTAGAATGCTACCTAGTACACTGTATGCAACATATAATTCCTAGCTATTATTATTAGCAAACACCTAATAGATAATGAGACTTCTTGGACTGATCCTCTGTCTCATCTTTTTTATTCGTTTACTGTTTCTTTGCAATTTTGCTCTGTTTTCTGGGAGACTTCAATGAATTTATCCTCCAAACCCTTACACTTAGTTTTTGAATTCAGGAAATCTTATTTTTAATTTCTAATAGCTCTTTCATGTTTTCTGATTGTTCCCTTCTCCTGGCATCCTGTTCTTTTTAGTTGCAATGTGCTCTCAAATTCCTCTCAGGATATTAATTAGAATCATTTTTTCTTAAAGTATTCTTCTGTTCCATTATGTTATCCTATTCAAGGGTCATTAACAAACTGTTTTAGCTATTTTAGCTTTATGATACACATTAATAGTAGTTAATACTACTGTAACCGCAGGCCCTCCAGGACCAGTTCAACTGACCCCATCTCTTATGAACAGAGTGATTAAGAACTGCCTTTCAGAAAATCTGCAAAGTCACATAGCTAGGGCATACGCAAAAGAAATCATGACCTGAAACGACCATAGAACCAAAGATCCTCCTTTCCACGGAATCCAAGGACGGGGACATGATGGGAACCTGAAAGTCGGACACTTTCCTGAATAGGAAGATCTAGTGTTAAAATTCCTTCCCCACCTCATCAAAAAAGTTTAGAACCCCATGATAAATGTTTAGAACCTCATCATAAATATTTAGAACTCTGTCATAAATGTTTAGAATCTTATCACAAAGTTTAGAAGTCATAAATGTTTAAAACCTTACCATAAATACTTGAAGCACACCAATCAAAATCTGTCCCACCAGCATTTCCACATGCCAGCCTGTTCTCCCTAACTTCTTAAATTTTGCCCCAAATCCTGAATCAGGGAGACAGACCTGAGGGCACATGCCTCCTGTTCTCCCTGCAGATCAATCTCGCAGAATAAAGCTGATCTCTTTTCCCAAAGACTGATGCCATAATTAATTGGCTTGTTTATGCACATCAGGCAGAGAACCCCAATTCTGTGCAATAACAATTGGCGACCACGAAGGGAAAAGGTCCTGTGACCACCCGCCCAAAGCTCCGGAATCCCCGGCGGGTGTGGGGTCTTTTCATCAACTCTAAGAGGCTGCCTAGACAGTTTTGTCTAGAGACTCAACTGATTGGATTCCTGTTTCCCCACTGCAGCGCTCCAAGCCCCCGGGTGTTTTTTTTCCTTTGGGAGAAGAAACAGCTTCTGGATCAAGATGTCTCTGGGCTCTGAGTGAGTAACTTTAAGAAAGCAACTATCCTTTACCTCATCTCTCTGGTTTGACTTCCTGGAAATATAAGTTTGGCTTGTATTCTGGGGAATCCTGGAAGGCTGAAACTCGAACTGTGAGCCTGAACCACCCAAGGTAATTAGAGGCAGGGTAAAAGGTTCACTCATGAAGTTGCTTATGGGTCTGGACAAGTCCTGGCACTGGTTCCAAGTTGTCCCTGGCAATCTTGTTTCAGGTAGCTCCTGACACTGATTCTGAACTACTCCTGGAAAACTGTCTAGTTTTCTGGTCTGTGTTATATGTAGGATTGTATTGTGTGTTAATGTTTGTCTGAATTGAATTGGCTCTTTGGGGACTGAGTTTCTCGGTGTTTGTAACAAACTTTCTTTAGAAATTACCTTGTTTGTTGCAGCCACCTTGGGAAAAGCCCCCTAAAATGAGGATAACTGTAAACAGCTGGCAAGATAACCTGGGATAATTTAAAATTACAGTGGCCACTTTGGGCTCCATTTGAGCTTTTGAACCAAGAAACAAAGAAATCTTTAAAGAGGCAAGGGCTCCACCCTTCAACCTAAAGTTTCCAGAAGCTATAAATGTTTATAAAGAATTACAGAATCTTACCAAGCTTGTTTTGTGTCCTGAGGGCTTGGCCTGATACTTGTCAGGTTGCGGGGGCTCCAAAAACTATGGTGGGACAAGAAATGCATGTTGTACTCCTGTTTGTGGCTAAGGGTCTTACCAAACTGCCATCAGCCTCTGGGAAATTACATTGGCCATAAAAAGGAAGTCTTGGCTTGGCCTTCATTGTGAAGGTCTTGGTTTTGGGGACACCCAAAATTTTCACAACCTGGTTCTAGCTGCAGCATAAATATACGTTTGACTGACCATGTCTAAATTCTGAAACAATGGGAAACACTAATTCAACCCCCACCTATAGCCCCTTAGGCTGGATTTTCCCAAATTGGGCGAATTTCAGCTACGTATGTAGTACGAGCTACTGAGTACTCATTGGTTTAATGATCCTTCTCCTCCTGGAGATGGTCACTATTTTTCCTTGTCTCTGTCTTTTTGTGTCATTTGTCATAAAAAGGAAAAACACTGTAGAGCAAGATGCAGGCATCTCCATAAGCCTGTTGTCTGGGTGGTCCCGCAGTAAACTTTGCTGTAGAGCCCGCCTATGGAGTATGCACATAAGGTGGAAGCCAAAAAAGGCCGCAGAATTGGTGGGCATGGGTAGACCAGTTAAGAGCCATTAGGGTGCTCACCACCTCAAGAAGACTCCCGTTACAGGATAAGTTGGTCATGGAATGGGGTAGATCATGACAGGTCTCCTACCAACCTCAGAAAAACGTTCGCGCAATGAGGTACTCTGTAAAGCACACCCCATCCCCAAACCCACAGCACCTCCCTCCTAGGTATTAATCTGGCTCCAAAAGACCCAAGGCATAGCTAAAGCTGTTAATGGGCATATATATAAGATGAGGGTTCTTTTTTTTTTTCCCATTTGTCTTGTTCTATATCTTGAGAGCTTGGCTTTGTGACCTTTCTGGTCTCTGCCATTGGAGGATGAACATACCAGCAAGCATCTTGGCAGCCAGTCAAGTAGACTGGGGTTCCAAGGTGCATTCTCTTTGTCCAGCTCTATCAGCTCTCAGAGGAGTTTGTCATGAGGGGTCCCAATTGCTTTCATTAGGGGACTTTGTTATCTCAACCTTCGTTGCTGATTAGTGCACTACCACCTGTGCAGCAGAAGCCTTTGCTTTCCTGGACTATTTTTGGCAGTGAACTTTCTGGATCTTGTGAGGGCTGCTTCTTTTGCACTCTCTTTTGGGGATACCTCTTGCATCCATAGTTAAGCCATAAATGCTTATTGCTTTGAGTCACTATTAAGATCCTATTCACCAATGGTCAGAAGATAGATCCTTAAATTGGAGAAACTTCTAAATTGAAAAAGTGTAGCTAAAAGGGTGAGTCAACCTCCTTCCAGTTCTTTGAGAACTGGAAACAATCATCTTTGTCTTGCAAATCCTTGAAGGACTGAAATGCAGCTCTTAGAGGCAGTTCAGATTCCACCCATTTCCCTTACCTCAAAGAGCTTGCAAACTCTCTGGGAAATATCTAGCCCATCACTAATTCCTAGGACTGAAGAAAAAAAAAAAGGAAAAAGGAAAGAAAAACAGTGATAAGAGTGTCCTCACCAAAAATCTAGCATCTTGAGTGTCTCCTTCACAAATATTAGTAAAAAGGCTTAAAACAAAATTTGGATTCATAACTAGGGAGCCCTGTATTCATGGTAGTAATTTTAAAACAACAGCTGTGGATGTTGATGCCACTCACATAAAAAGAAATCTTTACTATACATATTAAAGCTTTTGTTCTTATTATCTTCAAATTAAATTAGGGTATAGGGCATCGCTCCAGTCTCTGATGCATATGCAATCTCTCAAAAACAAAAATATTTGTCACAAGGGAGGAAAAACCAAAGATTATCAGAAACTAAGACCAGATGTCTGACCCACCTGGAGACCAGCCCCTATATAACTGGCCTGTAGTCTTTGTTCTGTCAGATGGGCTTTAAGGACATTAGCCACCATATTCCATATTTGCTGGTAAGAACAAATAAACTCTTTCTATTCCACCAACTTGCCTCCTGGCTTTTTGGCTAAGTCGTACGGCAAGCAGAACAAGCCCGTTGCTCGGTAACATGGAGTCTCTGTGTATGTGTGTCTATATATGTGTGTGTGGGTATGATATCTTACCTCCAGATGGTATAATTTCTAAAGAGCTCTATTCAATTGACTTAAAGTAAGTGCTTATATAAATTATTTCTGAATGTAATAGTAACTAACCTAAATGTCTTCCAAGTTAACATGATATAAATTAATCTTTGGTAAACGAAAGCTTATTTAAGATTGTTGGTTTGATTTAAATGGACGTGTCCTCAGAGTTATCAGCATTGGATTGGTGCAGACATGCAGCCTTTATTCTATGTTTACTGGTCAAATAAGCTGATGTTATCTCTATTTCAAAATGGTTAGCAAAAACAATAACTTAAAATGATAGCTAATTTTGTCCAATGTGACATGAAGTTTTGTAGGCAATCTAAATAATTGTTGGGAATGAGTAAACTAAATAGAGGTGAAAAAGATAAAAGTGTTGGGTAAACTTTTTATGTGCTATGGGATGTATATTTAACATAACTTCCAAAATCTCTCTGGTAACTTGAAACTTTGAAGTTTTGCTAGTGAAATTAAATGATTAAAAAATTAATTGAATATCTGGGTCATTTCAAATAAGATAAAATACTGAAACATTATCACTGAACATACCTAAGTTTATCTACTTTTAGCTTCTTATTACAAAGAAACTAAAAGATATTTAGGTCTATTAGTAAATACGTCTTACATTTTACTAAAAATTGTTCTATGAAACAGCATGTTTCTAAAAATTATGACAAGTGTTTAGAAGATTAATATAAAAGATAATTCAAAATTGCTTACTTTTTAGTTTTCACTAAGGTCTGTAAGGGTTAAAACTTCTAATTAGTATATGTAATTAAAGCTACTAAAAAATTAATAAGGAAAACATCTTTGTATTCAAAGAAAGTAAGATGTATGTTTTCAGTAAAGAAGATATAAAGAATGGAAATATTTCCATTTTGTTAAGAAAGATAAATTTGTCCCAAAGTACTAGGAGGAAAAAAAAAAAAGGAAAGCATGGGACAAATTCTGAATGTAAAAAGAAAGTTATAAAAGGTTTGTGGAAGAGGAACCCTAAAAAAGAGATTTATGCGTGGTCAAGTTGGCTAAGACTGGAATAAATCTAATTAAGTAAATGAGTTTTAATGTCAAAAGTAAGTTGGTAGAAAATTAGAATTTGGTTCTCTCTCTCTTAGAAGGATAATTTTTTTGAACTTTTAGTCTGCTCTTTATAAAGAGATTATGAAAGGTTATTTTCTTTGAGTAGCCAACCAGAAGGGTGGGGATTTTATATTTTATCAAAATAAATTTCCTGTATTGTTTTTATAAGGTCTTTACTCACAGGTGCTAAGGTTTTTCTTACGGCTATTTAATTTTCTGCATTGGCCTGAAAATCTTTGTCACTGTGGTTAAATGCATAACTAAGCATTGTTTCATAGGGACCTATGATATTATGTGGGTAAATGTTATTGATATAAGTGTTTTAAAATATTATACAACATTCCTAATTCTGATCTGTCCTGGTTGTCAGCCATAATTCTAGTTATTATCTTAAAATGTTGTATATCACAGAAATAGCCAAGTTTCTTTGTCAACTGCCCTTTTTGAGTCTTTTGTCATCTACAGATAGTTGTTGTTTTACTCTGATGTTTTTGCAGATATATTTCATCTTCAGAGAGATTCATGGAAAGGACTCTGACACTTGCTCTAGAATACAGGTTTCTGATAAATTTTCAGATCATTAAACTGAACTGGGTGAGAAATTACAGAACTCTAACAGAGAAACATGATTTCATGAAACTGGTAACAGAAGATTAAGATTAAGAATCAATTACACAGGACTGAATGAATGGATGAGGAAGATTATAATTTTTATGACTTTTCATTTGAGATATTGCTGATTTTTAATGTTTTGTTATTTTCCAGATTTAAGGAAACCTTTTTCTGTTTTCTCTTAAGCAACTATGACTTACAGCAATTTGGTAAATTATACCTTTGTAAGCAGAATTGAAACACTTATCTTTTTTTCTTCCTACCTGATCCCTCCAGAATCTGGAAACTCTTAGTGAGTGAGTATTGTTTTCAAGGCAATACAGTTATTTGCATAAGTTCAATAAGAATCTGTTCTCCTTATAGCAGGACACAATTGGAAACATTGGTTATATTACCAAAGCTTTGACAGGAATGTCCTATTTGAGAGAAACATGCAGACTCAGATATGACAAGACAGCTTTTGAGGAACAAAGCGTGGTCTTTAAAAAATAAAGCCACTTGGAAATATGGGCCTGATACCTTGCTTACAGGGTTCCCAGCAACCTCACCAGATGAGTAAAGAAGGTCACTTCCCTGACAGGTGCAAGGAATCTCAGGATATTTGGGGGATGTCAAAAAGAGAAGAATTTACCCAAAACTGTAGGTATTGCAGGCGGAGTCTGACGACAAGTCCTTGGTTTGGCTTTCATGGCCTCAAGAGGCCTTTAAGGTTCAATCTGAGATTCCTTGTAAAAAGTTCCAGCAAAGCAGATTTAAAAGAGCCTATATGATCAATTGCTATTCTTGCTGTACTTATGTAAATAATTGGGCCAAGTTTATTGAAACTAGACTCATTTTGCCAACCAATTAGTCCTAATTTGGTTATCTTTGGTAAAAATGAGGGTGATTTTAGAAAGAAAATTTATGTTTCAGTAGAAACTATAGCACACATTTATGGATATTAGGTTCTAGTTCTGATAACAGTCTTTAAAGTTTTGTTTTATATCTGTTAACTGGATTAGATCCTGAATTATTCTAGTCTCCTGAAATATGTGGCCACAAATTTCCAAACTAACGTTTTCCATTTTTTCCATCATTTTCATTTGGAATCATTGAGAACTGAACCTGCCCTTTTTCCTGAAACCTTGCAAACTGAAGATGGACAACTTGATATAAACTTAAGAATGATTCATGCCTGCTGCTGTGTAAGCCACTCAGAAAGGTATCTGAACACCCAGTGACATCATCAGAGATATTTCAAACTGCAAAAGATGCTTCAACTCTGACATCTAGAATTCCTTTGACTGGCTGCCCTCTGGGTTCAAAAACTGGTTTATAATTTGCTCCAACCATTAACCTTGTTTTTCTAGAAGTGCTTCTTATTAAATACCTGGTTACTTGCTTACACAATATAGGCCTACTTTGGGAGCCCACCTGCATCACCGTCTTACTAAGAGACTGGCTTAATGAGATGGAACAACCTACACTCCTTATCAGCAGGAAAAAGCTAGAGCAGCTATATCCCTCAAGATTGAGGAATGAACAACAAAAAGGGGGGATTTGTAGCTGGGGGCCCTCCAGGACCACTTCAACTGACCCCATCTCTTATTAACAGAGTGATTAAGAATTGCCTTTCAGGGGGCTGGCCCCATGGCCTAGTGGTTAAGTTCAGTGCACTGTGCTTTGGTGGCCCAATTCGGTTCCTGGGCCTGGACCTACACCACCCATCGGTGGCCATGCTGTGGTGGTGACCCTCATACAAAAAATAGAGGAAGACTGGCAACAGATGTTAGCTCAGGCCAAATCTTCCTCAGCAAAAAAAAAAAAAGAATTGCCTTTCAGAAAATCTGCAAAGTCACCTAGCCAGGGCATGCACAAAAGAAGAAATTGTGACCTGAAATGACTGTGGAACCAAAGATCCTCCTTTCCATGGGACCCAAGGACTGGGACATGACCAGAACTTGAGAGTCAGACTCTTATCAGAAGTGAGGGGTCCCTCATTTGGGAAGATCTGGTATTAAAATTCCTTCCCCACCTCATCAAAAACGTTTAGAACCCTATCATAAAAGTTTAGAACTCATCATAAATGTTTAGAACCCTGTCATCAATGTTTAAAACCTACCATAAATGCTTGAAACCCACCAATCAAAACCTGTCTGACCAGCATTTCCATGTGCCAGGCTGTTCTCCCTAACCTCTTTATTTTGCCCCAAATCCTGAACTGGGGAGACAGATCTAAGGGCACATACCTCGTTCTCCCTGCAGATTGATCTTACAGAATAAAGCTGATCTCTTTTCCCAAAGACTGATGCCATAATTAATTGGCTTGATTATGTGCATCAGGCAAGTGAACCTCAATTTTGTGAGGTAACACTACTCCCCTCATTGAGTTTCTTTTTCATATTTTTTCCTGACAATTCTCAAATGTTTTTTTCATAATAAAATCTCAAAAGTTAAAAATAAAGTTTTTACAAATGAAGTATTTCATATTTATACACAGCTTATTATAAACTATAAATGAATTATGCAACTGGTTTAATGAGATGGAACAATCTATGCCCCTTATCAGCAGGCAGAAACTATAACCCTATCATAAAAGTTTAGAACCTCATCATAACTGTTTAGAACCCTGTCCTAAATGTTTAAACCTCACCATAAATGCCTGGCATAACATAAACATTAGTAATTAAACAATATGTATATACCCAACACCTAGATTAATTACCAATACTGTTAGAGACCCTATAATGCCTTTCACTGGTCATCCCTCTCTGCCTCCTTTGCAAAGATAATATCCTGAGATTTGTGTTTATCATCCCTTTGCTTTTCTTTCTAGCTTTACCACAAATGTTGTGTCATCTTAAACAATATGTTGTTTAGTTTTGCTGGGTTTTGTCTGTATTCTTTTGAAACTTGCTTTTTCATCTAGAATGATATCTAATTATAGTTCATTCACACTCAATACTGGATAGTATTCCATTGTATGAATACTGAAGTTTATTTACTCACTCTTCTGTCAACGGCCATTTGGATTATTTTAGGTTTTTCTCAATATAAACAATATTACTGTGAACACTCAGTTATATGTTACCTAGTACACACATCCAAGAGTTTCTAGGAGATATGACTAGGAGTGGAACTGCTGGGGCATAGGCCATGCATATCCTCCCATTTACTAGATAATGCCAAATTGTTCATAATATTGTTTTTATACTAATCACATTCCTACTGGATATTAAGTCACATGACCTTATATTAGTATCAAAGTTAATACTGAATTCATAAAATTCATTGAAAAATATCCCTTCTTTCTCTTCTCAGGATCATTCAGTATAAAATAGGGATTACTGCCTTTTGAACATTTGGTAGAATCTAGCTCCAAAACCAACCAAGTCTGGTGATTTTGGGGGGAGAAGGGGATAGATTTTAAACTACTTATTTAATTTCTTAAATGGCTATAGTCTATCAGTTTTGTGAAGTAATATTTATAAAAATTCTTCATCTACATTTTCTAAGGTATTGACATAAAGTTGCTGAAATTATTCTCTAATAATTATTGGGGGAGTCTTTGCTACATTTATAGTTATACTGTCTGCTTTCTTTTAATTCTTAAAATTGTCTATCTGTGACTTAACTCTTTTACAAATTTAATTATTCTTGAGAAGATTTGTCTATTTCATTAGTTTATACAAATAATCAGCTCTTGGTTTTATTAATTCTGTTTTTCTGTTTATATCATTAATACCTGCTCTTATTTTTATTATTTTCCTCTTTTTGAACTGGTTTGGTTGTTTTAACTCCTTAATTGTCATTCTTTCTTTTCTAAATTAAGTAGTTTTACAAGTACTGCCCAAGTTGCAACTTACAACTGTCAGTATGCATTGTTTTCATGCTTATTCATTTCTAAGTATTTCCTCATTTCTTTTTGACCCATAATTTAGAAGTCTTTATTTTTCAAATCTCTGTTGGTGGTCTATGGGTGGTGGTAAACTTTTTGTATTGAATCTAACTTTACTGCAGTGTAATTACTATTATATCATTTCTTTGGTATTTGTGGGCATTTGCTTTGTGATCCAGTATGCTCCATAAAAATTGGATAGCTGTCCCATGTGTGCTTGAAAAGAATGTGTATTTTAATTGTTAGCATTTAACATATTTTAGATCAAGCTTACTAATTGTGTTGTTCAAGTTCACTACATCCTTACTAATTTTTTGTCTATCCAATATGTAAATTATTTTGAAAAATGTTAAATTTTCCTACTATAATTTTGGATTTCTCAATTTCTCCTGAATATTCTATTATTTTCTGCTTCATACTTTTCATGGCTACACTGTTAAATGCATGTAAATTCAGCACTGTTTGTTATACATTCTTGGTGAATTGTTTCTTTTTCAAAAAGATAATGTCTTTCTTTAGTCTTAATAATGCTTTTTGCCTAAATGTCTCTGTTGAATAATATTAACATAAAATTCTTTTGGTTAATATTTGCCTACTATAACTTTATCCTCCTAGTTTCTATTTTTTGTGTCATTCTATCTTATGTATGTCTCTTATAGACAGCATATAACTAAAATGTATGATTTTTCAAAAATTAATTTAAGAGTTTGTCTTAACTGGCAAGTTTATGCCATTTACTTTTATGCTGATGGTGACTCTTTTGGGTATACCGGGAGTTATTTCTACCACTTTATTTTGTGTTCTCTTTATACCATCCTTATTTTTTCTCATTTGCTCCTTTCTATTGTATTAATCAAATTTTCCTTATTTCTTTTCTTTCTCAATATTAGTTTGGAAGTTAAATATTCTACTTTTAATTGCAACTTTGGAAACAGACATGTACATTAAAAAATGTGTCCAACAGAATTTGCTTATGTAACCACTGCATTTTCACACACCAAATAATCTTTTATAAAATTAATCATAGGAACTAAAATCTCAAACATATAAATGAAATTGCATATAGAAAACTAAATGGCTTATTTTTTATATTAAAACATCAACTTAGAAAAAGTTTAACAAACAAAAGCTTCTAAACCTTTGCCTCATTTTTAATTAGGAAGAGGACAATTCAAAAACAGAAAGGAAGTAGCAGTGGGAAAAACTTTTATTCAGCTAAAAGATCTTTTGGCAGTGACAGTCCAAAGGCAATAATGAGAACCAAATTAAATGCTTCTGACAACTGATAAGTACCTTCTGTTCCAGGGTTAGCTGATACTTCTGTTTAACTCTCTTACACTTGTTGAACCAACTATTCTCATCCATCATGAAAGGAGGCCCGACATTCTCTGGAGTGCTGCTTTCACTACCACTGCTTCCCAAAGTCCTCAGCTCTTCCTCATCACTGCTGATACTATCAGAACTAGAAAGATTAAAATTTAAAAAATACATAAAGTTAGTAATATGTTCCACTTTGATTTTTTGAGAAATATTTCTCTATTTGCAAGCTACTGGTGAGCAAACCCCAACATATTTAACACCATATATATAGTTATAATAATTATATTATAAAGACTTTAGCTTCCTGAAAAATACGACAAGCTAGCATGGGCTGCTGACTCCCTCTCACAAAGTCAAGCCTAGAGATGCTGTAGAAGTTCAAGTAAGTCTACATAACTAAGCCATTAACATAAAAACTGTGAGAATGTCCTCACAAGAGAGAAAAGATTTCCAGAGAAGAGAACCAGAAATTCCACAGATGCTGGGAAGACTTTCTAGCTAGGTTCTTTTCACTGCTCCAGGTGGATCACTGCCAGTCCAACCTCCACTGCAAGGGAGACAAACAGCACTACAGCCTAATGCCAGTGGGGTATAATATCAGGGTAGTGTTCAAAGTAGGCTCAGCTTTGGCAAAGAGAAGATAACAAGTTCAGAAAAACTAGTCACTGCTAAGCATTTCCTACTGGGGAAACAAGAAGTGGCAAAGGCAGACCACAGAGAACATCCATCACCATCTAAAATTCCTTATGATATCAATATGGTTGAGGAGTACAGAATAAGGTGAATAAATAAAGGAGAGGAGAAACTAAATGAGAGGAAGGTGTGCTAATATGGCTATCTGGTTTAGAAGAAAGATACAGGTGTTAATATACTTTAAAAGGAGGCAGCCGGCCTGGTGGCATAGTGGTTAAGTTTGCTTGCTCTGCTTCGGTGGCCCGGGGTTCACGGGTTTGGATCCTGGGTGTGGACCTACATACTGCTTATCAACCCATGCTGTGGCAGGTGTCCACATATCAAGTAGAGGAAGATGGGCATGGATGTTAGCCCAGGGCCAGTCTTGCTCAGCAAAAAGAGGAGGATTGGCAACAGATGTTAGCTCAGGACTAATCTTTCTCACACACACACACAAAATATACATATATATTTTGTAAAAAGGAAGAGGGAAATTAAATTTTAGTATATGAGCAATGATATTAACATATAAGAAACAGAGCATAAAAATAGTCTGTATAACCTTCAATGTATAAAAAGAGACTCTGATCTATCAAATGGAGGAACAAAATAAGAAAATACAGTAAATTCAAAACAAAAAATAAGATGGCAGAATAAGCCTGAATACAAAAGAAATTACAAAAGTCTTAAATGGGTTAAACTCAACAACCAAAAGCCAGATGTTCAGATTTGATTAAGACAAATAAGGGCCAACAATAACTTGTCTGCAAGACACACATGAATACAGAATTAAAATTAAAACTAATTAAACTAATTAGTTAATTAGTTAACTAGTTAACTAACTAGTTAAACTAATTAAACTAATTAAAATTAAAACTAAAGGGATAAAAAACACACCAAGAAAATAGGAAACAAGAGAAATCCAGGCCAGAAATGATAATTTCATACGTTAACATAGATATAGTGGTAGAAAATATCCTAAGAAAGAAAGATATTTTAAATTTCATCCTCTGTGATCTGCATTTGCATCTGTTAGGCTCCTGAGTGTGAAGTCCAAGCATGTTGCAAATTTGAATCAAAGACCTCTGCATAAAGAACTTCTTCTCCAACCAAGGAGAATTTCTCATTTGATGATCTAGGAAACAAACTGATAAACACATACCAAAGGAAATTTGCTTTTCACAGCTGTGGCTTTGGAGAAAAGAAAGCAGTGGCTGATGATACAGTTTCAGCTTTGAAAAACAGACAAAAAGAACTTCTAAAATAAGAATATTTGACATTAAATTAAATGGATGAGCTAAAAAGCAGATGTAACTGAAGAGGGAATTAGTAAAATATAAGATGATATGAAGAAATTATAATAATATTTATTGAAAAATTTTAAAATGCTGAGAAAAAATAACTGCTATGCTAGGATAGCATATCCAGCAAAATTATCTTCCCAGAAAGAGGGCAGTATAAGCATACAACTGTATTCAGAAAACTACAACCTGAGAGATGTACCAACAAATTCTCACTAGAAGAACTTCCAATGATTGTAGTTTAGGAAAAAAGGAAAATGATCCAATAAGGAACAGTGAACAAAGAAAATTGTAAACTTATTGGAAAACCTAAACAAGTACTGAGAGTATGAATCACTAACAATGATCTCGACTTCATGAAATGTTAATTAAATCAATGACAGACCTAAAATTCTGGATACTAATAGCATATGTCAAGAATGAAATGACTAGAGTTAATACAAGGTCCTCATTTATTTGGATAAGTGGTAAAGATATTAACTTTAGACTTTGCTAAATTTTAAATATGCATATTAAAATTAATGGAGTACCAGTAAAAGAAGAGAAGTATAGTACGTAACTTGTAAATTAGTAGAGGAAGAAAATCAGGCAGGAAAGGAAAAATCAATCCAAAAAAAAAAAAGGAAAGAAGACAGAAATAGTAGAAAAAGAAATGCAAAAAGTAGGACAAATAGAAAGCAAAAAGTAAAATAGTAGATATCAATCCAAACATATCAGTAAATATCCTAAGGACCTCAGTTAAAAGACAAAGCCTATTTAGACTAGATGTTTAAAATTCCAGTTAAGTCCTATTTTAAAAAGATATACTTAAAAGCATAAGGACACAGAAAGGTTGAAAGCACTGTATTTCATAAATTCCTGCTGTACGTTTTTTCACATTAACATCTCTGAAATCAGGGTACAGCTTACAATTGATGACATCTTACTACTGCTGTCAAACCATTTTCTCTGAACTGAAATGCATTTACAATGGAAAGCATGTCAGAGTAGATGAAACATGGTTTAAAAAAAAAAAGAAAGAAAAATCATACTAGAAAAATACTAACCTAAAGAAAACTGGTGGGACTCTATTAACATCAGACACAATGGACTTCAAGGAATAAAAAAATTACTAAATATTTATGGTTACTACATATTGATAAAAAAATTCATACATCAGGGAAATTTAAGAATTCTAAACTTGTATGCATTTAGTAAGTTAGCTTCAAAAATATTCAAAAAATATAAAGCAAAAATTAAAAGTACCACAGGGGAAAACTGGCAAATCAAATATCACAGTGAAAGAATTTAATACATCACCTCAACAATTAAAAATGAACAAAAAATGAGAAAGGATATAGAGTATCAGAACACCACCACTAACAAGCATAATCTAATGAATATAGAGCACAGTTATTGGAATACGGACCAATTCTAGGCCATTTCTCAACAAATTTCAAGGAATTATTATTATGTAGACCACATTCACTAATTAGAACAATAACAAAAGCCCTGAATAAGTCTGAAAATTAAAAATTAACCAAATCCTTTGGTCAAAAAAATTATAGTGGAAATTATACTTAAAACAACTAAAATAAAAAATAAACTTTTACAGTGCAGCTAAAGTAGTACTTCAAAGGATATTTATAGCCTTATATACTTATAAGAAAAAAAGTAAATTTAAGTATTCAGAAAGAAAATATCATAAAACTCTCAACAAACTGGGTATAGAGGGAACATACCTCAATACAATAAAGGCCATATATGACAAGCTCCCAACTAACCTCATACTCAATGGTGAAATGCTGAAAAATTTCCCTCTAAGATCAGGAAGAAGACAAGGATGCCCAGTCTCACCATTTTTATTCAACATTGTGCTGGAAGTCTTAGCCAGAGCAATTCGGTAAGAAAAATAAATAAAAGACATCCAAGTCAGAAAGGAAAAAGTAAAACTGTCACCACCTACAGAAGACATGACATTATATATAGAAAACCCTAAAGACTCCACCAAAACACCGTTAGAACTAATAAACAAATTCAGTACAGGTGCAAGATACAAAATCAATATACAAAAATCAGTTGTGTTACTATACACTAATGAACTATCAGAAAGAGAAATTAAGAAAATAATCCCATTTACAATTGCATCAAAAAGAATAAAATGCCTAGGAATAAATTTAACCAAGGCAGTGAAAGACCTATACACTGAAAACTATAAAATATTGATGAGAATTTGAAGAAGACACAAATAAATGGAGAGATATTCCATGCTCATGGATTGAAAGAATTAATATTGTTAAAATGTCCATACTACCCAAAGAGATCTACAGATTCAATGCAATCCCTATATCAAAATTTCAATGGCATTTTTCACATAGGTAGAACAAACAATCCTAAAATTTGTATGGAACCACAAAAGACCCCAAATAGCCAAAGCAATCTTAAGAAAGAAAAACAGAGCCAGAGGCATCATACTTCCTGATTTCAAAATATATTACAAATCTACAGTAATCTAAACAGTATGGTATTGGCATAAATACAGACATATAGATCAATGGAACAGAATAGAGCCCAGAAATAAACCCACGCATATACAGTTCATTAATTTATGACAAAAGAAGCCAAGAACATACAATGGGGAAAGGACAGTCTCTTCAACAAATGGGGTTGAGAAAACTGGTCAGCCAAATGCAAAAGAATGAAACTGGACCCCTATCTTACATCATACACAAAAAATCAACTCAAAATGGACTAAAGACTTGAATGTAAAACCTGAAACTATGATACTGCTGGAAGAAAACAGAGGAGGTAAACTCCTTGACATCAATCTTGGCAATTATTTTTTAGATTTGACACCAAAAACAAAGGTAAAAACAAAAATAAACAAACAGGACTACATCAAACTAAAAGCTTCTACACACAAAGGAAACCATCAACAAAATGAAAAGGCAACCTATGGAATGGGAGAAAATATTTGCAAACTACATATCTGATAAAGGGTTAATAACCAAAATATATAAAGAACTCATACAACTCAATAGCAAAAAAATACATGGATAAACAATCCAAATGTAAAATGGCAGAGGAACTGAATAGACATTTTTCCAAAGAAGACGTACAACTGGCCAATAGGTACATGAAAAAGTGCTTGACATCGTTCAAATCACTAATCGTCAGAGAAATGCAAACCAAAATCACAATGAGATATCATATCATATCTGTTAGAACGGCTAGCATCAAAAAGACAGGAAATAACAAGTGTTGATGAGGATGTAGAAAAAAGGGAACCCTCGTGCACTATTGGTAGGAATGTCAATTGATACAGGCATTATGAAAAACAGTATGGAGGTTCCTCAAAAAATTAAAAATAGGGGGCCGCCCGGTGGCGCAGCGGTTTAGTCCGCGCTTGGCAGCCCAGGGTTTGCGAGTTCGGATCCCGGGCGCCCGCCGACGCACTGCCTGTCAGCCATGCCGTGGCGGCGTCCCATATAAAGTGGAGGAAGATGGGCACGGATGTTAGCCCAGGGCCAGTCTTCCTCAGCAAAAAAGGGGAAGATTGGCAACAGATGTTAGCTCAGGGCTGGTCTTCCCCACAAAAAAAAAAAAAATTAAAAATAGAACTATCTTGTGATCTAGCAATCCCACTTCTGGGTATTTATCCAAAGGAAATGAAAACAGGATATCAAAGCGATATCTGCACTCCCATGTTTACTGCTGCATTATTCACAGTAATCAAGATATGGAAACAACGTAAGTATCCATTAATGAATGAATGAAGAAGATGTGTGTATGTGTGTGTGTATATATATATATATGCATACACAGTAGAATACTATTCAGATATGAGAAAGAGGGAAATCTGTGAGATAAGCTAGACAGGGAAAGACAAAATAGTGCATGGTATCACTTATATATGGAATCTAAAAAAAGAAAAAAAAGAAACTCACAGAAACAGAGAGTAGAAAAGTGGTTCCCAGGGGCTGGGGGGTGGGGGAAATAGGGAGAGGTTGGTAAAAAGGTACAAACTATCAGCTGTGAGATCAATAAGGTTGGAGGGTCTAATGTAAAATATGGTGATTATTGATGATAACACTGTATTGTATAATTGAAATTTGGTAAGAGAGGAGAACTCGAACGTTGTCACCAAAAAAAAAGATAAATATGTGAGGTGATGGATGTGTTAATTAACTAGTTAGGGAGAATCCATTCACAATATATATCTATATCAAATCATCACAATGTACACTTTAAATATCTTAGAATTTTATTTGTCAATTAAACTCAATAAAGGAGAAATTTAAAAAAAGAGAAAGGAAAGATCATCACAAACCCGAAGAAAGTAGAACAAAATAATATAGCTAAGAACAGAAATTAATGAGCTAGATGGCAACAGTATAACAGAGGAGCAACAAAGAAAAATAAATATCTAAAAACACGCATAAAATTGACATCCTATGGCAAGAATGATTAAAAAATGAAAGTAAAAGTTGTGAATATAAAAGGTAAAATAACTACAGATGAAGAGAGATTTAAAGAATATTAAAAGAAATTCTCTGAAAATCATAATATAAATTTTGGAAAATTTTAATAAAATATAATTTAGCGGAACTGAATCAATAATAGAAAATTGGAATGATCATATGACTATCAACAAAATTAAATAAGTAATTTAAAAATCTTCCAAGAGTAGAAAGGGAGGATTGATAAGTTCCTTGTAGAGACAAGGAAGAAAATAAATACCTACAATGATTCCAAGTAGCCATATAAACACTTCATATACATTATCTCATTAATCCTCATGATAACCCCATGAGGTACTGCTCTACTCTTTAACAGATTCATTCAACAAAGGAAGAAAATGAGAATAAGATATGATAAGTAGTTTGCTCAAGATCACCCTAGTAAGGAGAACTGATATGATACTACAAATTTTTTAAATGATATCACATTGCCTCTCAACATTACAATGACCAATACTATATATGTCCAAAAAAGCTGAATGGGTGGTAGATAAATAACATGGCTAACTAGGTTTACTGATGCTAGCTTCTGGAGCATCTGTATGTTTTCCTAAGACTTATTTATTTTATGCTATGGACAATGAAAAGTTGATACTCTTAAAACTATATCTTATTCTAAAAGACAGAAAAATTCTGCAAATATTTTTAGTGAAAAAACTGATACTTAAGAATTTCAGGAACATTCCAATATTTTAAAGAGCAAAATATTTTTAAAATTTTTATTGAGGCAATGAAAGACATATCAGTGATATAAAAGGAAAAAGTTTTCTTTTAACAAAAATCTATATAATGCTTTACTGTTTATAATTATTAGAGTAAGAATTCTCATCACTCAATTTCCTTATTCCTTTACCTTTAATAATTAAATATTTATTTATTTTTTTTTTGTGAGGAAGACCAGCCCTGAGCTAACATCCGTTGCTAATCTTCCTCTTTTTGCTGAGGAAGACTGGCCCTGGGCTAACATCTGTGCCCATCTTCCTCCACTTTATATGGGACGCCGCCACGGCATGGCTGACAAGCAGTGTGTCGGCGGGCGCCCGGGATCCGAACCGGCGAACCCCGGGCTGCCAAGCGCGAACTAAACCGCTGCGCCACCGGGCGGCCCCTAAATATTTATTTTTAATGAATATATACAAAGAAAAAATGGACCATAAAATCTTCAGCCTGATAACCCTTGTTGAAATTTAAAACTATCATCTCTTTCAGAGGAATATTTTTAATCCTATAAATAAGAGTTAGAAAATATACAGGATATTTATTCATTTAATTTTCAAAACACATATTTGGTACATATCTATTGTGCGCTAAGCATTATTCTAGGCACTGAGGATATGTGTGTGAACCAATACAAAAGCCCTTGACTTCTTGGGGTTTACAGTCTAGTGTGAGGAGACAAACAAATAATAGACCCCATGTTAGATATCAATAGCCGCTCTAAAGAAAGTAAGGGGCAGAGGGGTGACATCAGCATCAAGGTGGAGTGAGATTCCCCCTCTGAATCTCTGCCCCCTAAGAAACAACAAAAACATCATTTGCATACCAATAAAGGACAATGAAAGACTACAAAGGACTTCTAAGAGACCCACACCATAGTACATCTGATGGTGGAGGCGTGGGAAGCCCTAAAGGACTTGAGGAGAGGTAAGGAGATTTACTCCCCCTCCCCATTCGATCGGCAAAGCCAGACAGCACAGCCCACAGACAGAGGCAGGGAGGGGCAGCCCTCTGCAGTAAAACTATCACCCTGCAGGTGCTCTCACTGACTGTCGAGAGAGTCCCACCGGAAAGTGACGAGGTACTCTTGTGGTGGTGCGGTCAACGTCCAAGTGCCCCAGGAGAGCAGACAGTGAGTGAAGAAGGAAGCCCCCAGGATGGGCAGGCGAAAGACAGTCCCTCCCTCCACACGCCCTGAGCTTCAGCACAATCCCTTTGGGGATGGCAGGAGGCTCAGAATACACAGCTCGTGACCTCCACCCAGTGGCGGCAAGTGGAAACTGCAGGACCAGATATCCTCAAGATGAGAAATAGCAAAGGAAAATCATCCAGCTTAAGTCTCCAAACCAAGAGGAAAATGACAAACACCCAGAAACCAACCCTGAAGGCACAGAAATCTATAACCTAAACGACAGAGAATTCAAAATAGCTATCATAAAAAAACTCAACGAATTACAAGAGAACACAGAGAGACAATTCAATGAATTCAGGAATTTCTTCACAAAAGAGATTGAAACAATAAAGAAAAACCAATGAGAAATACTGGGGATGAAAAACACAATGGATGAGATAAAGGAAAACCTGGAATCTTTAAAGAGCAGAACTGAAAATATGGAGGAAAGAGGATATTATCGAGGATAGCCATGCAGAAACACTCCAGATAGAGGAGGAGAGAGAACTAAGACTTTTTAAGAAATGAAGAAATTCTTCAAGAAATATCAGACTCAATTAGGAAAAGTAACATAAGGATAATAGGTATTCCAGAAGGAGAAGAAAGAGAAAAAGGAGCAGAGAGTTTGTTCGAAGAAATAATAGCTGAGAATGTCCCAAACCTGGGGAAAGAGTTGAAAATAACAGTGAATGAAGTCAATAGATCACCTGAATATATAAACAGGAAAAGACCAACTCCATGGCATATAGTAGCAAAGCTTGCAAAAGTCAATGACAAAGAAAACATATTAAGGGCAGCTAAACAAAAAAGAAAACAAAATAACATACAAAGGAAACCCCATCAGGCTCTCAGCTGATTTCTCAACAGAAACTCTACAGGCTAGGAGAGACTGGAATGATATATTCAAAATCCTGAAAGACAAAAACCTTCAGCCAAGAATACTTTATCCAGCAAAAATATCCTTCAAATTTGATGGAGAAATAATAACTCTCCCTGATAAACAAAAGCTAAGGGAGTTCATCACCACAAGACTCCCACTACAAGAAATGCTCAAGAAGGCCCTCAGTCCTGAAAAAAAAAAAAAACAAAAGAGAAAGGGGACACAAAGTTTTGAGCAAGGAGAAAAACAAGGAGACTAAATCAGAAAAATTGCAGTTGGAAAACACCAAAAATGAATTTAAACTTATCACTGTAAACACACACTCATAACACAAGATGGAATAATTAGTGACAACAACAAATTAGAAGAGGAAGAGGTAAGGGATTGAATCGACTTAGTCTAAGGAAAAAAAAGGCATCAGAAAATGGACTATCTCATCCACGAGATTTTTTATATAAACCTCATGGTAACCACTAAACAAATAACCAGAACAGAACCACATATGACAAATAAAGAGAAAACTAAGAATCGTCATGCAGAAATGCCAAACTGAATTGGCAGTCCGAAACACATGGGACCAGAAATGAAGGAAATGCAAAAGAACCAGAAGATGAACAATAAAATAGCAACATTAAACCCTCATATATCAATAATCACTCTAAATGTAAATGGATTGAATTCTCCAATCAAAAGACACAGAGTGGCGGGATGGATTAAAAACCAAGATCCAACAATTTGCTGCCTCCAGGAAACACATCTCAGCTCTAAAGACAAACAGAGACTCAAAGTAAAAGGATGGAAGACAATACTCTAAGCTAATGGCAAACAAAAGAAAGCAGGAGTTGCCATACTTATATCAGACAAAGTAGACTTCAAAATTAAAAAGGTAATGAGAGACAAAGAGGGGCAATATATAATGATAAAAGGGACACTCCACCAAGAAGACATATCACTTATAAATATCTATGCACCCCAACACAGGAGCACCAAAGTACATAAAACAACTATTAAAAAACCTAAAAGGAGATATTAACAACAACACAATAATAGTAGGGGATCTCAGCATCCCACTTACATCAATGGATAGATCATCCAGACAAAAAGTCAATAAGGAAATAATGGACTTAAACGAAAAACTAGATGCAATGGACTTAATAGATATATACAGAGCACTCCACACAAAACCAGCAGATTGTGTATTTTTCTCAAGTGCACATGGAACATTCTCAAGGATAGACCACATATTAGGAAACAAGGCAAACCTCTATAAATTTAAGAAGATTGAAATCATAACAAGCATCTTTTCTGATCATAATGCTATGAAACTAGAAATTAACTGGAAGGAATATAACTGGGAAATGGAGACTAAACAACATGCTACTGAACAACCAATGGATAGTTGATGAATTAAAGGAGAAATCAAAAACTATCTGGAGACAAATGAAAATGAAAATACACCATTCCAACTCATATGGGATGCAGAAAAGCGGTCCTGAAAGGGAAATTCATAGCAATATAAGCCCACCTTAACAAACAAGAAAAATCCCAAATAAATAACCTTAAACTACATCTAAGAGAATTAGAAAAAGAACACACAAAGCCCCGGATCAGCATAAGGAGGGAAATAATAAAAATCAGAGCAGAAATAAATGAAACAGAAACCAAAAAAACAGTACATAGGATTAATGAAACAAAGAGCTGGTTCTCTGAGAAGATAAACAAAATTGACAAACCCTTAGCCAGACTCACTAAGGAAAAAAGGGAGGAGACTCAAATAAATAAAAATAGAATTGAAAGAGGAGAAATTACAATGTATACCACAGAAATACAAAAGATTATTAGAGAATACTATGAAAAACTCTATGTCAAAAAATTGGACAACCTAGAGGAAATGGACAAATTCTTGGAGGCATACAATCTCCCAAAACTGAATCAAGAAGAAATAGTGAATCTGAATAGACCAATCACAAGTGAAGAGATCGAAACAGTAATCAAAAACCTCCCAAAAAACAAAAGTCCAGGACCAGATGACTTCCGTGGAGAATTTTACCAAACATTCAAAGAAGATTTAATACCTATCCTTCTCAAACTATTCCAAAAAATAGAGGAAGATGGAATACTTCCTAACACATTCTACGTATTCCAAGGCCACCATCACACTGATACCCAAGCCAGACAAGGACAATACAAAGAAGGAAAACTTCAGGCCAATATCGCTGATGAACATAGATGCAAAAATCCTCAACAAAATATTGGCAAATTGAATACAGCGATACATTAAAAAGATTATACACCATGATCAAGTGGTATTTATACCAGAGACACAGGGATGGTTTAACCTCCATAAATCAATCAACGTGATACACCACATTAACAAAATGAAGAATAAAAACCACATGATCATCTCAATCGATGCAGAGAAGGCATTCGACAAGATCCAACATCCATTTATGATAAAAACATTTCAACAAAATGGGTATAGAAGGAAAGTACCTCAACATAATAAGGGCCATATATGACAAACCTACAGCTAACATCCTACTCAGCGGGGAAAAACTGAAAGCCATTCCTTTGAGGACAGGAACAAGACACTCTCACCACTCTCACCACTCTTATTCAACATAGTACTGGAGGTTTTGGCCAGAGCAATTAGTCAAGAAAAAGGAATAAAAGGACTCCAAATAGGCAACGAAGAAGTGAAACTCTATTTGCAGACGACATGATCTTATACATAGAAAACCCCCAAAAATCCATTGGAAAACTACTAGAAGTAATCAACAACTACAGCAAAATGGCAGAGTATAAAATCAACTTACAAAAATCAGTTGCATTTCTATACACTAACAATGAACTAACAGAAAGAGAACTCAAAAAGACAATCCCATTTACAAATGCAACAAAAAGAATAAAATATCTGGGAATAAATTTAACCAAGGAGGTGAAAGACCTATACAATGAAAACTATAAGACACTATTGAAAGGAATCAATGAAGACATAAAGAAATGGAAAAATATTCCATGCACATGGATTGGAAGAATAAAGATAGTTAAAATATCCATACTACCTAAAGCAATCTACAGATTCAGTGCAATCCCAATCAGAATCCTAATGACATTCTTCATGGAAATAGAACAAAAAAATACTGAAATTCATATGGGGCAACAAAAGACCCCAAATAGCTAAAGCAATCCTGAAAAAAAAGAACAAAGCTGGAGGCATCACAATCCCTGATTTCAGAATATACTATGGAGTTATAGTAATCAAAACAGCATGGTACTGATACAAAAATAGACACACAGGTCAATGGAGCACAATTGAAAGCCCAGAAATAAAACCACACACCTATGGACAGATAATCTTTGACAAAGAAGTGAAGAACGTACAATGGAGAAAAGGAAGTCTCTTCAATAAATGGTGCTGGAAAATTGGACAGCTACATGCAAAAGAATGAAATTAGACCACCTTCTATCCCCATACACAAAAATCAACTCAAAATGGATTAAGGACCTGAAAGTGAGACCTGAAACCATAAAAATCCTGGAAGAAAATATAGGCAGTATGCTAACTGACATCGGTCATAAAGTGATCCTTTCAGATTCCATGTCTACTCGGACAAGGGAAACAAAAGAAAAAATAAACAAGTGGGACTTCATCAGACTACAGAGCTTCTACAAGGCAAATGAAACCAGGATCAAAATGAACAGACAACCCACCAGCTGGGAGACAATATTCGCAAATTGTAAATCCAACAAGGGATTAATCTCTATAATACATAAAGAACTCACACAACAGAACAACAAAAAAACAAACAACCCGATCAAAAAATGGGCAGAGGATATGAACAGACATTTTACCAAGGAAGATATAAAGATGGCCAAAAGACACATGAAAAGACGTTCAACATCACTAATCATCAGGGAAATGCAAATCAAAATGACACTAAGATATCACCTTACACCCGTTAGAATGGCTATAATCACCAAGATAAAAAATAACAAATGTTGGAGAGGTTGTGGAGAAACTGGAACCCTAATTCACTGTTGGTGGGAATGTAAACTGGTGCAGCCTCTATAGAAAACAGTATGGAGATTCCCCAAAAAATTAAAAATAGAAATACCTTATGATCCAGCAATCTCACCATTGGGCATCTACCCAACGGACATGAAATCAACCATCTCAAGATGTTATTTGCAGCATTATTCACTATAGCCAAGAAGTAGAAGCAGCTCAAGTGTCCCTCAACTGATGATTAGATAAAGAAGATGTGGTATATACATACAATGGAATACTACTCAGCCATAAAAAAGGACAGAATTGTCCCATTTGCAACAACATGGATGGACCTAGAGGGTATTATGTTAAGTGAAATAAGCCAGAGAGAGAAGGACAAACACCATATGATTTCACTCCTATGTGGAATATAAACTAACATCCGGACAGAGAGAACTGGTTGGTGTTTACCATGGGGAAGGGGGTTCAGGGGTGGGCACAAGGGGTGAAGGAATACATACATAGGTGACGGACAAATAATAATGTACAACTAAAACCCCACTATGTTATAAACTATTAAGACATCCATAAAAATGAAAATAAAAAAAAAGTGAGGGGCATAGCATGGGTAGAGATGTTATTTTATGCAGGAAGTTCAGTAAAAGCTTCATTAGTAAGGTGGTATCAAGCTGAGTTTTAGAGAAGATGAGGGAGCTAGCCATGCAAATATCTGAAATTGCATTCCTGGTAGAGAGAATAGAAAGGGCAAAGGCCCTAATGCACAGGTGTGCCCTAATGCCTTTATGCTCAAGGAATAACAAGACGGCCAGTGTTACTGAAGTACAGTGAGTGAGAGGGCAGGTAGTAGATGAAGTCTGAGAGGTACTGGAGGCCAGATCAATCAAGGACTTTGTCTTTTACTTTGAGTGAGATGGAAAGAAGCTACTGGAAAGTTCTGAGCAGAAGAATGGAATGATCTGACTTACATTTCAAAAGGATCATTCTGGCTGCTTTATGAAAAATAAACCAGAGGAGTCAGAGGTAGAGGCATGAAGACAACTGCAAATCTCCAGGTTTAAATTAAGGAGATAATAGTGGTGGTGCCAAAGGATTTCCTGATGGACCCTATATGAATTATGGCACTGAGATTTCAATGATGACTGCAAAGTTTTGAGCATAAGCAACTGGAACAATAGAACTACCATTCTTGGAATGGGAAAGACTAAAGGAAGAAAAGTTTTGGGGGGAGAAATTAAGGAGTTCAATTTTGCACATGTTACACTTGAGGTGCTTATTATACATCCAAGCAGAGATGTCAAGTTGGCAGCTGGATGTACGAGTCTAGAGTTTAGGGTAGTGTTCCAGGTAAAAGTATACATTTGGGAAAGAGCAGCAAAAAGATAGTATTTAAAGCCATAAAACTGGATGAAACTTAGAGTGAGTGTACATAGAGAAGATGATTCAGGGCCGATCTCTGAAACAGTCCAATATTTAGAGGTTGGGGAGATGAGGAGAAACCAGAGAGTAAGAAGGAGGAAAGAGGGGGAAAACCAGATGAGTGCTGAAGCAAGCAATTGCGCGTATTAAACACTGCTGAAAGGCCAAGTAAGATGAGGAAACTAACCACTGGATTTGCTAATGAGATATCACTTTTGCCTTTGACAAGAGTGGTTTAGGGGTAGGTATTAAAGCTAGATTTGAAAAGTTCAAGAGAGAATGGAGACAAAAGAAACCTGGAGGCACAGTGTTGTAATAAAAGAGGGGGTATTGAGAAATAGCTGGAAGTGAATGTGGGGTTAGAAAAGTTTCTGTTTCGATTTTTAAGATGGGGAAAATAACAACATGCCTGTATGCTGTGATTGTGGGAACATCTAGAAAAGAGAAAATTAATGGAAGGGAACAATTGCTGGAGCAAAAACCTTAATAAAAGAGAGAGGATGGGATGTGGTGCACAAGTCAAAAGACTGGCCTTTGGTAGCAAAATGATTAGTTTATCCCTACTAAGAGGGGGAAAAGGAAGAGTATATGGAATCCTACATCTAGGAAGCGCAGTTTAACAGCATATTTGATTGTGCACAGTCTCTTTAAGTCAGCAATTTTGTTTGTAGAAATTTGCCTCTTTAGGAAATAATCATGCTTAGGTACAAAGACTTAGCTCGAAGTATCTTGATGGTAGCATTATACTTTAAAGTGAAAAATGGAAGGCATCATAAAAGACCAACAATCATTGGCTACTGGACTTTTCAGGCCTAAAATCCACTCAAGAAAAAATGTTTAAAGATGTTTAAAGTTCCATCAAGCAGTAACTCAGAAAAACACAACTGTTTTCTCACTGGTACACAACCTAAAACTGAAATTAATTTTAAATATGAAACACATTTTAGGATATTTTCTATTAATGTATTTCATATATTTGGCTTCAGAAGGATAAAACTCCACTTAAAAAGACTAATGGCTAATAAAAATTTTTAAAAGTTCAACTTCAATAGCAATCAAATATATGCAAATTAAAACAAAAACAGGATATCATTTTTCATTTATAGAATTGGTCACACTTTTAATACTTAGCTGGTAATGGTAGGAAGCAGGCACTCCCACATATTGCTGATTGAAACAAAATTGGTAAGGCCTCTCTGGAGGGCAATTTGGCAGCATATTTCAAAAGCTTTAATAATATATATGCTGTTTATCCCAGAAATTCTACTTGCAGGATTTTAACTTAAAGAAATAATCATGGTTCTGCATAAAAAGATGTAGTTATAAGGATATTAACTGCAACACTGTATATACAGTGAACAACTGAATGCACCCTAAAAGTCCAACAATAACTGGGAAAACCTATTATAGATAGATAATATATTATAGATATAATGAAATTCTACTCATTTTAGGAAATGATGCTGCAGGATAATTAATGACATGCAAAAATGTTCATATATAGTATTAAGGGAAATAAACAGTTACGTGTACATTGTGATTCCATTTTAACTAAAGAAAAAAATATATCTATGCATAGAAAAGGCTAGAAAGCTATTCGTCCAAATGTTAATGCTTCTAGCAGCAGCTTCTTGAAGGTAAGATTATGACGTTCTTCTATCTACCTTTCTGTATTTTCTAATTTTTCTACAATGAATATGAACTACTTCCCAAATAAACTAAAAGCAGTAATTTGGGAGGGACAGACTCTTAGGGTTTCTTAAAATTAGGAACCTGACAGAGTTTTAAAAAAACGTGTCTAATATAGGTATATTTCAGCGGAAGCAATTCACTGTTTTAAAATATTGGTTCTTTATGATAATTAAGATAGTTTAAATCTTTCTAAAAAGAAAAACTCCATAGCCAGTAATGCTAACTGGTTTATGACTAGGTTGAATTGTCATTTCCCATCTCACTTTAGTATCCTTTATATAACAAGATGGTGAGAATCCATCAGTACATAAAGGAGAGGAAGCTTTACATACATGTTTGGATTAGTGCATCAAAGAAAGAGGAAATTGCATAAAAATTCAGACAGAAAGTGGTTAAGCAGTTGGGGATACAGAGTATACACCATTAAATTCATTCTGAGGGCACTAGTTGAGAAGGTTCCGATACTGTATCTTTTAAAAGCATTGTAATAATTACTACAGACTCTTATGTAAGTAGGAGAGGAAAATTAGTATTTACATTTATCTTTATAATTGAAGTCATTTCTTAAATCACTAAAAATAGCTTTTGCACCTACATGTTGATGACCAAACTCCTATCTCCAGCTGTCATCTTTCTCTTTAATTGTAGACTTGTGGCCCACTCTGCATAAACTAACTATATGACTATGGACAAGCTATTTAACCTGTGTTGCAGTGTTTTTCATTTGTAAAATAAGGATAGCAGTGCCTACCTCACTGGCTTTTGAGGATTAAATGAGTTAATAGAAGTAAAGCACTTAAAACAATGCCTGGTATATAATAAGCATTCAATAAATATTATTACTATTATTTTTATTACTGTAACTTTGAATTATTTGTTATCTTCACAAAATGTCCTATAATCCAATATATCCCCAAATGGTATAATGTTATGCCTGTTCAAAACATCTTCTTGCTGTCTTTCTTTTCTAGATCTAATGTACTAGAATTATCCCTTTTCCTAAAGGATCCACTTACTCAAGTAGAAATCTTGGTATCATAATACTCTATTCCTCCTTCTCTCAGCAACCAAAATATCTTCACACTCCTAGCTCTGAAATAATACAGACTTCTCTCACTAGATGATGATTATCTTGCCAGGGATTATATTCTTTTTCAGAAGTTCATGAAGTCCCTATACTCTTGACATCTATGTATCCCTGGCAGCTAGGAACGTTTCTTTCCTACATTAGGCAATCAATAAATGCATCCTGAAATGTGTGTGTGTATGTATACATATATTACATATATACATATACATATCACTCACTAACTCTCTCTTTTTCTCTCCCTTACAGCTTTGGCCTGATCAGAACATTTTTAAAGTACACAAAGATCATCATTCTATTCAGGAAATCAATAAATGCAAGCAGACCTTCAGAAAATCTATAGATTTCATCTGATTAATGTTCAATCTGACGAGACTGCGGGAAATCCGGAACTCTCACACAATACTGGTAGCAGGATAAACTGGTACGACTCTTTTATAAAGATACACTTTAAGAGCCATAAAATTTTTCATTGTATTTACCTGAATAACTCTGTAAATTCACAACAGACACAAAAGGAAAATTGATTTGCACAAAAATGTTCATTATTCTTTTCTTTATAATGGAGATAAAATGGAAAACAGTCTAAATAATGAATTATAGTTTTGAAGTCTCAATGATTTCATAGAGATAGAGCTATTAAAGTTATTATAATGACTACAGCAACAGAAATACATGCTGTTTTTTAAAAACTATACTTACACTGGGATTACAATTAGTAAAAACTGTATTTACATAAATACTAAAATGCAAGTGGCATGTGTACTTTTCAATGACTTCTGATACTGAAATAAATGTTTTATAAAAAGTAACTTTAATCAGATAAATACACTGTACAAGACATTCAATTATAAATTAAGATTTCAATAATGTATTTCAAAATGTCAAATACCTTTGGGTAAACTTCAAATATGGTGTATAGTCTATCACAGCAGGAAAGTTGCCATCCAATCCTTCTCCCTTTAGACAGAAGCTAAGAGAACAGACAATAAATATTCCATATTAATATATAAAATTTTAAATCAAACTTAAGTGTTAATAAACAATCTCTTGTTAGAAACATTTGTTTCATCAAATTGCAGGTGAATTTTTTGTTTGTAATTTAAATGTTTTACTTGTTAGAAACAAACACCTCAATAAAGACATTCTACCTTCAATACCAATGACAAAGCACTGTGCAAGTTAATACACTGTTATATAATGCAAATGTAAAATTTACTGACAAATCTGTTCAAACTGTTTATTTCATACTATCTTGGTCTTTATTGGACATCACTAGAGAATTTTCAAATGAAGACTTGTTCACATTTACATATAAATTCTCAGGTGACACTGAATATCACCTAAAAAGATCTGACTAATTAGAAAATGAGGGTTTTCTAACCTATCTGAATAGGTGAAGGGGCTTGGATCTTAGACCTAAAAAGAATGCAAAAAATCTTCTAATCTCTAGACAATCCTTCTTAAGAGGCCATGGCAACAAGGAAAAGGTTAAGTGACTTGCCCGAAGTCATACTGTGAGTCTCATAAAGGCTACAAACAAACGCTAGATCTCCTGGTCCCCCAACCCAGTAATCTTTGTTTTGTACAATGGTATATCTAACTGGGTATTTTTTAGAAAAAGGTATTTATGATTACTGTTGTTAAAAGAAAAAAGTACATCTTCTAGGAGGACAACTATAGGAATATTTATAAGATGTAGGTTGATCTTTCAAAGGAAAAAATTCATCTATGAACTCCCACCCTCTGGTTTCTTTGGAATTTTGTCTGTTGAAATACTTGTGCTAATATATTAATATCAAGGGTATGTATGTATTTTTCCAGACTTGAATAAAGAAAGAATCAAAGTGGCAACACTTTATATGGGCTTTTCTTCATTTACAGAAACATTACTAATGTATCTTTAAGACATTTGGTTTCGTGGAGAGAAGGGAACTCATACACTGCTGGTAGGAGTGCAAACTGGTGTAGCCACTACGGAAAACAGTATGGAGATTCCTCATAAAATTAAGAATAGAACTACCATACGATCCAGCTATTCCACTGCTGGGTATTTACCCAAAGAACATGAAAACACCAATACATAAAGATACATGCACCCCTGTGTTCATTGCAGCATTGTTCACAATAGCCAAGACTTGGAAGCAATCTAAGTGCCCATCAAAGGACGAATGGATAGAGAAGATGTGGTATGTATACACAATGGAATACTCCTCAGCCATAAGAAACGATGAAATCCAGTCATTTGTGACAAAATGGATGGACAGCGAGGGTATTATGCTAAGCGAAATAAGTCAGAGGAAGAAGATCAAAAACCATATGATCTCACTCATAAGAAGAAGATTAAAACAACAATAAACAAACACATAGAGACAGAGACTGGACTGGTGGCTACCAGAAGGGAAGGGGGGAGGAAGGAGGGTGAAAGGGATGATTAGGCACATGTGGGTAGAGATGGATTGTAATTAGTATCTGGGTGGTGAACATGATGTAATCTCTGCAGAAATAGAAGTATAATGATGTATACCTGAAATTGTTACAATGTAACAAACCAATGTTACCGCAATTAAAAAGAAAAGAATGAGAGTGATATCACTATAAATTCCATGGATATTAAAAGAATAATAACAGAATATCATGAAAAAAAAAGACATTTGCTTTCAGTTGATTATACAGTTCCAATGGGTTACAATAAAACAACAGTTCACATTCTTATCCCAGGTGTTTTTTTGAAAAATTGTAAAAGATTTAGACAGAACCAGCAGTATGCCATGTAAAAAGTTAACACCCTTAGAGGGATCACAAAGACAACCTTCATATTGCATCTATCATGTTCATCCTAAACAATTAAGCTAATTAACCTAACACTACTTTATTAAATCTTAAATAGAGAAAAGTTATACTTATAAAATGACATGACAGATATTTTGAAAAGGAAGTGATTTACTAGAAAAAGGTAATCTCAGTGAAAATGGGCAGCATTACTTTTGAATTCAAGACCTAAAAGGAGATTTAAGTATAATACTTATTTTGTTAATATGCTTGCATTTTAAGTGATATTTCAATAAAAATATAATATTTCCTTCATTCTTATATTTGAGTTCTTGTTATAGACAACCCTTCTACTTTTAGTATAATGTAAAATCTTGAATCAATTAAAGAAATGCAAAAAGATGCTTCCATAGATCTACAAAGAACTCACATTATGCATTTTTACTACTTGTCATCTTAGTCTGGAATCAATTCATCTTATTAGTAATAAAAGCAAATATTAACTGTTTTAATATTTTAGATACATAATACAAGAAACATAAGATACCCAAGATATCCTGTCAGGATCTTCTTTATCTCAACACTTGGGATAATGAAAATCTTTCTGGCTTTGAATCTACTTTTAGTGTATTTTTTTTCATTTTAAAGCAATAGCTGAAAAATACTAAGAGATAAGATCTAAAACCTTCCTTCAGTGCTACCAGAGTACATGATTTTTCTGCTTGGGCGGATGCAGTCTAAGCTTTCTTTTTTACCCAACTAGAGAGCAAGCCTGTCAGTTAATTTCTTAAGTTTGAGACGGTCTCTTTTCTGAGAGCAAACCTATTTAGAAAATGATGTCATTTGAAAGGGAACAATATGAATCAAATATCAATATCCAACTGTGTGCTTTACTTAGAAAACTGGAAGAAAAAAAAATCTAAGTAGAAACTATTATGAGGTAGAACAATTTAAGAACTAAATACATTTAGTTAGATTAAGTACCTGAAATCAATAGCATTGAGTCCAAGCAGCATGCCAGCAAGCATATTTGCTTCCTCACCCAAGACAATTGCTCCATCCTCATAAAATCTCCTAAAAAAAATGAAATAGGTGAATAAATATTAAAAACAGACTGAAGTTTCATCTGGAGAAATCACTTAGAGCCCAAAGTAAAGGAAAAAGAACTAAATTTTATTTATCAAAATAAAAACATATTGGATCACCGAAGTCTTGTAGATATTTAGAAAAGAACAAAAACTACTACCATAACAAAAAATCATTCTAAGCATTTCTCTCTTAAAAAGAATTCTCAAAGTGACTCTTTCAATGGGTCTAGAGTGCCTAGCATTTTTCCCTAATAATGAAGCAATATAAATGTAATCTGAAAGATGGCAAATTCACAGTCACTTATACTGGTCTATTTTTGAAACTATGTAGACTATTGTTCTATACATAGAACAAATAAAAACATACATTCTGTTTTTCTATAATTCTAAGGGTTATTAACTAAATTGAGAACTAGGGAGGTGTGATCATTAGTAATTTGTGCTAACTTTTAACACTGCAATACTAATAGAGCAGATGGGCTACCAAGGTGGCTTCATATGAAAAAGCAAGTATTCATTATCTCTAACAAAATGTGAATATGAATCTTTGCTAATTCCTGTAAGGCCATCTGTTTTGGTGAATGTCAGTTTTTATAGGGCTAAAACTTTATTTTAAAATATTTAAAATAAATATTTTGAAAAAATATTATAATACAGGCCTAAGGTATTTTTCCACAAAGAATGTAAGATCATTGAATTTGCTTCTTTTTAAAAATAATATTATGCAAAACTAGTTTATGTTCAGTAACCAGAGATCATTAAATTGTTATATCTATTTATATTACATATAGACAGTGAACACCACTCTATAATACTTCACTGACTAGAAGGAAAACATTTTAGTAAATGAAATTTGTCTTGCTCTTTTCAGTATCCATGAATTTATAAAGGCTGAAAAAAGATTATAAATATGCCCATAATCCCACCATCAATTTTGAAAAGTTCACAGTTTGCCAAATACTTTTACAAACATATTATTTGATACTTGCAAAAAGCCCAAGGAAGTAAATGTGGAAGAAATTGTCGTTAGTTTCAAATTTATCATCAAGAAAAGAGTTATGTGAAAATGATTTGCCCAAGCTCATGTGGATGAACTACTCAAGGAGGAAACCCAGTTCTTCTTCCTTTAAGCTCTATATATTTTCTATTAAACCACATTAGTAAACAGAAATATTTAAAGAGAATTTAACTTACGGTTCATAAGGAATTTTAAATGAATAACAAAAATACAGAGGAAAATAAGAGACAACTATTCACCCTCTGACAGATGTAAGGCTGCAAACAAATATGGGGCGAAGACTAGCTTGGAATAGATGCGGTCTGTTTCTTTGGAAATATGAGAATTGCTTTTGATTTATATGAAAGGAAAAAAAACTAAAACTTCCCACCTAACAAAGATCAGTAAAATAAATGGAAGGATTTTTTACATATTCAATGGAAGTATTCCACAAAAAGATATTTAAACAAATCTATATATCTGAGATTTTGTTCCTGCCCCAATGGCTAAGTTGGCTGTTGACAGAATATTTTATCGACTCCTGGAAGCACTATGATTCCAGTTGTTCTAGAACACCAAATTCTATGGGATATGTGTATCAGAAAATAATTCTGGTTTTTGATGCTGGTAACCATTATCCCTAGTATTTCCCTATATAAGAAAAGGTCTACTTTTTTTATTCTCCATCTTGAGCTCACCAGGTTTAAAAGTACATTCTAAGAGTCAGATCAAAACTATTCTTGCTTGCTTCCTAATGTGAACATTGTTTTAGCAACTGTTGAAGAATACCAAAGACAAACACAAAACTAACTGGTTTTAGAAATCTTTTAAAGTCTAAAGGTCTTTTATGTACATGTATATAAGATTGTTTTAATGATTTTTTTTGGCTTTAGATTTACTAATGATTTTTTAAGCTAACCAATACAAATGAAATGCTTGCTATATGTGAAATCAATAATTCCACTCAAATAAAATCATACCTAAAGCATAATATTACATAGACCTGGTTTAATATAACAGTATTTACTGCAACAGAGGGGAGGAGAGGATAAACATAAGAGGAAGGGCTACTTAAGAGAATTGTCCATTGTATGCTGAACATTTTCATTATGAGTTCTGGTTTAGAAAAAAAGTATTTTTCATAAAATACACACCTAAGTTGGAGATAACATTTTAAAAATAACTTAATTCAGTATTTAAAAGAATACTGAATTGATCTGAATCAAAAAAGATCATATTTTTTTATCATTTAATCAAAGACAAGTCATTCATGTGTATTAAAGAGATAGAAGCTGTTAGGAAAAATTAATTTTTTATTCCCATAATCAAATCAACATATGAATAATTTTGACTGAAAAATCTGATTCCTGTTATCAACTATTTCAAAGGCTTCAAAAGATTGTAAGCTTTGAACCTCTTCATTTATCTCAGAAAAACTGGAGCATTAATAAAGTTTGCTTATATAACCAAGGTTATGTAACAAATGAGCCAAGAGTAAAGCCTAAGATGACTAATCCAATAACAGTAAGGCATACACTAAAAAAATTCCTTTTCTTTCGTTGAAAATATTTTTTGTCCTAAAGAAAATATTTTTATGAGAAGAATCTAACCAAAACAGCATAAAGAACTGCAAAAATGTATTATAAATATTGAAAGTACCAAGAAGGTGAAAAATATATATAAAACTTCCATTTAAAGATTCATAGATTAGATTATATCTTGAAAGAAGTTTTGTATTTTAGAAGTAAAGGAAAATTGTGAGCAACCATTTGATATTACTGTGATCTGGAAGAAAACCTTCCTCTTTTTATTAGGTATACTCTTTCCAATTATTTGTAGATTGACTAGAAAAATATTAGAAACTAGAAAAACATTTAAAATAACACCTTCATAAGGATAACACTTTTTCTCTTAACACATATAATTTAATTCTAATTGAAATACGTCTTTATAATACTATTTTTATGTTCATTCTGTAAGACTATTTTAAGGCCTTTCTGGTACTTCAATAACAAATATCCTTTGGATGGCATCCATGCTGAACAACCAGTATAGATTATGCTGATACTGCACAGTATCATGCCTCAAAACTTCCTTTTTTGAGAGTCAGAAGTTATTTTACACACTGAAAGTGCAATACTAAAATATGAGAAAGCTTACGAACCAAAGATACTTCATTACCAATATTCTTGTTCTCTTCCCCAATTTAGTCTGTATATACGAAACTTTAAAAGAGAAGATAAGAAAATTCTCTCATGATATGCAAAACAGATTACAGCATTATAAATAAATGTTATATTCTAGTCAAAGTCAAGTTGAATCAGAATGAAAAACTGATCAAAAAGTAAATCTCCAAAGGTCTTGCTATAAGCATGTGAGATTCATTAATTATTTTATCAGCAAATATATAGTAAATTCCTGCTGTGTGGCAAGAACTGTGCTAGGCACTAGAATTAAAATGGTGAATGAGCTAAACATGGTCCTTCTCTATGGAGCTTGTAGTCCAGGGTAGAGGACAGGCAACAAACAAAAGAAAAAGATATTCAGAGATGATGATAAGTAGTATAAAAGTAAATAGGTTGTTGAGGTAGAGAAAAATCAAAGGAGAATCCAACTTTGAAGAAAGTCATTAGAAAAAGCATTCTCAAGTGTTTAGCCTGAGGCCTTAGGCCCACAGAAGTCTGATCGCACAGGGCTTTGTAGGCCATATAAGATTAAAAATAATTATGGACATTTATTGAGTACAGGGCATAGTCATAAGTGGTTTATATGACTTATCTTCTTTCACTTTACCAGCACATACTTTGCCACAGAGGGATTAAGCAACTTGCCCAAGATTCCACAGCTAGAAAGTGGTGAAACCAGAATTTGACTCCAGAAAATGTCTGCAGAGAAACCATTTCAAAGTTTTAAGTGGGAATTGACAAGGTCTCTTTTACTTTTCTTGTTTTTAAGTAAAATTGACATACAATATTATATTAGAAGACTGGATGGAAGCTGGATGGCTACTGGAAGGGGGCAAACTGGAAGCTTAGTTGGGAGGCCAATTGGGGAGTGTAGGCAAGAGATAAAACAGGTATGCATTACTGGAGCATTCATGGAGATAAAGGTAAATGGAGAGATTCAAGACAGATTTTGGAGATAGGACTGACAAGACTTGCTAATGGAATGACTCCATAAGAATGAGGGAGAAAGAGAAATCAAATATGAATTTTAGATTCTGTCTTGATTAGTCATGTAGGTAGGCAGAAAACCATTTGCTAAGAAGGGAGTGAACAGGGTTAGAGGAGAAAAAATCAAGATATCTGAGCTATCTAACTAGAGATTTATATGTAGTGGCAAAATCATAAAAGTGGAATTTAAAGCCATAGGGAGATGGATGAAATTCTAGGAAGAGAGAGAAAGAAAAATGAATAGAGAAAGAAGAGCAGACAATGGAGGACTGAGCTCAGAGAATATTAACACTTAGAAGTTGTGAAGAGGAAAACAAGCCAGAGAAAGAACAATTATAGAGCAAGAAGGAAAAATCAGGGAATGTTATATAAGTTAAAGGCAAAGAGGTTTTTTAAGAACAAGGAAGTATTCAACTATGTTAGCTGGACAATGGAGTACAATGTGGACAGAGAAATGTCCATTGAATTCAGTAACTTGTAGATTATTGGTATTCTTTTAAAAATCATCCTTGGTGGAGTGGTGAGGGGCAAAAGCCGGACAAGCGTGGAGAGAAGAGTGACTCTAAGATAAGGAAATGATGAGAATGTGTACAAACACTTTTGAGAAGTTTGGTGATGAAGCAGAACACAGAAATTAGCAGTAGTAGAAGGAAATATAGGTTCAATGGAGACGTTTTTCTTTTTAAGGTAGGAGATGTCAGTATATGTTTCTATATGGGTGGGAATGATCCAGCAGTGGGAAAGAGGTTGAGGATGAGAAGCGAGAAAGGTGATAACTAAGAGAAGAGCTGAGTGGGGATAGGATCCAGAAGAAATTAGCCTCTGATAGAAGGAAAGACATTCCATCACAACAAAAAAGAACAAAGAGAATTTGGCTAAGGTATGTTTGGTGATAGAATAACAGCATTCATTTATGATAGGTCATTTTTCTTTCTTTTTTTTTTTTTTTTCTTTTTTGGTGGGGAAGACCAGCCCTGAGCTAACATCTGTTGCCAATCCTCCCCTTTTTGCTGAGGAAGACTGGCCCTGGGCTAATGTCCGTGCCCATCTTCCTCCACTTTATATGGGACGCCACCACGTCAAGGCTAATAGGCTGTGCATCCGCGGGCGCCCAGGATCCAAACTCGCGAACCCCGGGCTGCCAAGCGCGGACTAAACCGCTGCGCCACCGGGCGGCCCCAATGATAGGTCATTTTTCTAACGAAAGGAGGTCTTGTACTAATGACAGTTAATGGAAATATCTAGTTCTCTCTAAATAGCTATTTTAAAAGAGCAGTTAGAATTCTCATTACTCTCAAGTCATATGTCTGTATGGAAGACCAGGAAGATTATGCTTATCTGTACTGTAGAATAATGCCAAATATATCCTGAAGCTTTTTCTTACTCGTTTCCAGGAATATGTAGAATTACTGTTTGCATGCAAATTTAAAAAGAACAAATTTTGAAACAAAATTTATTATAAGACCTTTTAGATATTTAGTAAGCCAAAAATTATTTTTATAGACAACACAAAAAGACAATAGTTGAATTATTAACCAGAATTTTTAAAACTGAACTGTTCTAGAGACAACCTTACATTTGAGATTGTTTTCCCTGTGCAATAGTGAAACTCATTTCCCTTCCTTCCTTAGTTACAAAAACCTGTATTGTTTATTTTTCTTACCCCAAATATAACTTCAATAAGCCTTAAAAAAATTTTTTTAAACAGCTTTATTGGGATATAGTTCACATACCATACAATTCATCATTTAATGTACAATTTAGTGGGTTTTAGTATATTCACAGAGTTCACCACAATCAATTTTAACATATTTTCATTACCCCCAAAAGATATCATGTGCCCATAGGCAGTCACACCCCATTTCCCTCCAACACCTTCTCCCCCCACCAACCCCTCCCTGCTCACACAACCACTGATCTACTTTCTATCTGTATAGATTTACTTATCCTGAAAATTTCTTATACATGGAATCACACACTATCTGGTCTTTTGTGACTGGCTTCTTTGACAGTAAAATATTTTCAAAGTTCATCCATGTTGCAGCACATATCAGTACTTTATTCCCTTTTTTAAACAAGAAGTTTAAACAACAAGACACTTGACTTAAAGGGAAAACTATCTAGGATTCATTTGTTTTAGAGTAATCTGTCCCTACTTAAAGACAAGCTGTCCTACATGTAACAGCTACATACAAAAAAGTTATAAAATTGTCCCCAGTTTTACGATAAGTGAAAAACACTAAATTTCTCCAGTCGAACAAGGTATGAAAGGATTTTTATGTTGTTTTGTTGTTGTTGTTGTTAAACAGTGAAAGCAAAATAACTTACTGGAATATAAAGATAAGAGCTGAATGAGCATGCCACCAATGGAGAATCGGGTATTTTCATAGAACCAGTATTTTTCCCCCCATCTCCATTTGATGTCAATCAAAACATACCATTGGCCATTAAGTTTAAAAAAAGAAAAGCAATATGCTTGTGCACATATACCAGTTATTTTATGTACAATAAAGAAACGGAGAAAGGGAAAATGAAAGAATAGAGAAAATTATACTGTAGTAGTTAGGATGTGGTGGAACCAAATTGCAGTTTTCTAATTGAGAATGTATTCTTGGTCTGTAGGAACACAGTTCTGGAGCAAAGCAGCAGGTTCCCTCCCCAGTAGACACTTTCCGTCTGCCACTGGAACACATCACTTGTATCTTCATCCTCCATTTCCAACTGTGCAGATGTGTCTGTTTTATTGATTGGCTGCCCTTCAAATGAGAATCCAATCTACCTCATTAACAAACCCTGTTGTTCACAATAGGCTTTCATTCGTTTACTAAGCCATGGATGCCTCTTAATCTTACACTGCACCACAGAACCATCCTGCCCCACCACCTTCAAATTAATATGATTGTTCTCAGTCTTGACTCCTTGGGCTTTTCATCAGCCATGGTGAGCTCCAGAGTCTCCTCAGCTACCACTTCACAAAAGAGGTACCAGGTTCCTCAGAACCAGCACACAAGCAAACACCAGGAGCAGCAGCAGAAGTTATTTCATTTCTTTTCATGAATGAATAACATTCCACTGTATGGAATATACACTTTGTTTATTTATTCATCAGTTGATGGACATTTGGGTTGTTTCCACTTTTTGGCTATCATGAATAATGCTGCTATGAACATTTGTGTACACATTTTTTGTGAACATGTTTCAATTCTCTTGGAGATATGTATCTTGCATATATATAACATATATATATATCTAGGAGTCATGTGCTAGGTCACTGGGTCATATGGTAACTCTAAAGTGTCTGCATCATTTTACTTTCCCACCATCAATGGATGATGGTTCCAATTTTTCCACATCCTTGTCAACACTTATTATTATGTGTTCTTCTGATTGCAGCCATCCTAGTGGGTGTGCAGTGGTATCTCATGGTTTTGATTTGCATTCCCCTGATGGCTAATGATGTTGTGCATCTTTCATGTGTTTATTGGTCATTTGTGTAACTTCTTTGGAAAAATGTCTATTCAGATTCTTTGCCCATTAAAAAAAACTTTTTTTTTTACTGGGCTGTAAGAGTTCTTTATATATAGTCCAAATATAAGTCCCTTATCAGACATATGCTCTGCAAAAATTTCATGGGTCATCTTTTCCCCTTCTTGCTGGTGTTCTTTGAAGCACAAAGTTTTAATTTTGATTATATCCAATTTATCTATTTTTCCTTTTGTTGCTTATGTGTTTAGTATCATTTCTAGGAAACTACTGCCAAATTCAAGGTCATGAAGATTTACATCTATGTTTTCTTCTAAGAGTTTTACATTTAAGTCTGATCCATTTTGAGGCAATTTTTGTTTATGCTGTGAAGCAGCAGTCCACAACCATCTTTTAATAATGTTTACTTTACAATGCTGGCCCTGTGGCCGAGTGGTTAGAGTTCCGTGCACTCCGCTTAGGTAGCCCAGGTTCGTGGGTTCAGATCCCGGGCACAGACCTACTCCACTCATCAGCCATGGTGTGGAGGCATCCCACGTATAAAACAGAGGGAGATTGGCACAGATGTTAGCTCATGGATAATCTTCCTCAAGCAAAAAAAAAAGAGGAAGATTGCCAACAGATGTTAGCTCAGGGCGAATCTTCCTCACCAAAAATAATAATAATAATAATAATGTTTACTTTTTCATCTTAATAATGTAAAACTTTTAAACAGATTCAAATTCCCAAAGTCTTTCTTAGATCTTGAAATAGTGGTAATTTACCACTATTCTACATACTTTTCTATAATTGAGAAAGGTGTTTATCAACTCAGGTTTTTTTTGTTTTGTGAAAGCTCAGTAATTTTTGAAGTTTTATTTATACTTTACTCCTTCTCTTACTCCTACTATATCAAGAAAATTAACATGTCTTCTAAACACAACTTTTGTCATTATAAATTAAGTACTGTGGTGCAATTGAAAGTAATAAACAGGTTTCCATAAAGTTAATTTTATCTCTACTTTATATTTTCCATATTTGTTACTTCAAAATCTTACCAGAATACTTTCAATCTTGTTTCAAATGTCACACTTGTATTTTATAGCTTAATTTTTCTAATTATTTTTTTAAATTATTTTTCAGTCTGTGGGTAGGGAGAAATTAAAACTTTGAGCAAATTAATTCAGTTTCTACTTTAATTTTCTAATTCTAGGTCTTCCCAGTAACCTACCAAAACAATTTCACACTTGTATTTTTTTAGTTTGGATTCTAATCTTGACCCTGTCAACTTCCTATCTCTGGCTATTTCCCAATAACATCCCAATCCCTAAACCATGAAACTCTTCAAAGGCTTTTTTTCAATTGCTCACCAAGACATCCTCCACTTTAGCAAAAAGATCACATGAATTTCTCTAATACTTTGGAGCCATTGTCATTTACTCCAAGAAGAGGATGTATTGTGTTTCTGTTTCCCGTACTTCCTCCAACCAATCTTATCCTTGGATTTTCACTGATTAGTACTTTCAATCTTGTCTGTCTTAGCTCATGTAGCTCCTCCTTCTGTACTGGGGTACACACTTATATCATCATTTTAAAGGACATCATTACTCTTTATCTGTAAAGAGTAGAACAAGAAGACATCACTTGATTCATCACTCTCAAGATTCTTAAAGGATTAGAGATCATTTCTCATTGTTGAGGAAGCATCCAGACAAAAGGTAAGGTATAACTATTCTTTCCAAGAGTTTGCTTGTATTTTACAAACCTAATCTTCCAGATAGATATGTTTTGGCTAGAGGTTTGCAAACAAATTTATTTAAAAAGAAGTATCTTTGGTTTGATTTTAGTAAAAAAAAAAATAGTGTAAATAGTTAAAAAAACTTTCTTGTCTTTTTGCAACTGCATATTTTTAGTTAACCTCTAAGATGAGAATTCTGAAATAACTCCCTTACTTCCTTTCTTGAGAATTACAGAGCCACTATATTCACATTTAAGTACTGTATGTGTGTATATATAAATATTATATATCTGAGTGTGTGTGTGTATAAACATACTAAGCCATGTTTCTACTTGAATAATGTATATTTATATATTGTTAAAAGAATGCTATTTTTAATTCATGGACTTCTTTAGAGCTGAATCATTTCCTTTTTTAAAAAACGACGGCTAACACCTAAGAACAAGGGAAAAAGCATTTCCTTTCAAATATTTAAACTACTCATTCTAAAAATAATCTATTCAAAAATTATTTCTACCCCACCCAATTGTCTAAACTAAGAAACAAGACTAACAACTTAGAGAAATTATTAATGCTTTAATTTCTATTTAGAAAAGACTATCATAACTTTAATATAATCTTGTTATTGCATGAGATGATTATTGTGTAAACTTGGTTTTGATTTCATTAATTTAGGATTTTTAGGTTTGATCTATGAGATTCTAGTACTAATTTTATTTTCAAAGCCTTAGTATCTTCAACATTTAGTCTCTTTCATAATTAAACTAATTTACTAGTGATGACAAATAAAAGAAACAAATGTTTCATTTCCTAAGGTTCATTTCAAATATCTAAAAGCTTATCATCATCTCACTGTCTATCTTCAGAAATATCCCAAGAGTATCATATTGTTTTAAAAGAATTCAATAAGTATATATCAGATTTACTTTATGCAGATACTTCTTTTAGTTAAAAGTCTTTCTATACTGGTCAAATTTATAATCATGATAATTTTTTCTTTGTATCTTGCAAATGAAAAATTTACTATTTTATTACCTAAAAACATAGAGCACCTAAGTAAAGATATTGTAATTTGTACCAGCTACTTAAAACTAAGAATGTGTGACAATAAATGCCCAGATTTTCTCAAAATCCAAAATGTCAAATACTGCATCAGGACGTGAAAATCAAGATTCGAAGTACAAGATTTCTTTATATACGTACCTAATTTTCTCTGTCAAAACTGGTATATTGTTGTCACTCTTTTCTTCTCCTTCAGAAATATGATTAATATGGTAGAAATAAGTATGGCAATTTAGAAGTGTCTAAGGCAGTGCTGTGCAAAAGAACTTTCTGTGATGAAGAAAATATGCTATATCTGTGCTGCCCAATTTGGTAGCCATTAGCCACACATAGGTATTGAACACCTGAAATGTGATACAGCAACTAAAGAAATGATTTTGCAATTTTATTTAATCTTAACTAATTTTAATTTACATAGTGGCATGTGGTTAGTGGCTACTGTATTGAACAGTACATACCTAAGGTATTGAAATTATTAAATATTTTCATTTACAAATACTCTTGATATGGAGAAGTGGTTTCTTTAACAAAAGCTATACACATAGATTAGTAGACCAGAGCTTAATAAGAATGACTATTGTCTTAATATGAACCTTTTTTCTACCATCGCAAGAAATTAGTAAAGTCCTGTTTTTCACATGACACAGTGTGTCATCTCTAAGTCTAATATAATCTATGAAAAACAACATTGGTACAGGCTATCCTAAAAAGACAATCGAGCAATCACTCATTCTATATATGAATTAAAGAAGTGAATGATTCATTTATATTCTTTATAAGCAAATAAATAAATAAATGTTGTAGTGTGGCAAGAGAAAGAATGCTATAGGAATTTCATAGTTAGATTTTTCTTCAAATTGGTCGGAAAAGTCAGTGGAGAGAATGAACCTTCAAGTATTGAAAGAGTGAGAATCAGAAATGATTCAGAAAAAAAGATAATCCAAGCATAAATATGAAGCCTGAAAAGATAAACTGAGGTAGATGTATGTTTAGCTGACAAATTACATTTTCCAGAAAAGAGAGGGGATTTATCTAAGCAGTACAAAAATAAGCAAATAAAATGAGGACTTTAGAAATGAATGTCTTCATTCTATTCTTATTTCTAAGTCTTTAGGTGACTCAAATATATATTCGAAAATTAAAAGAACTTTTAAACCTGGTTGTTTTGAAGTCTCTCAGAGCTGTAGAGATGTATTCAGATAAATGTTTTTCCATTAGTGCTACTCTGATCCAGGCTCTACCCTAAAAGGAAGAAGAATCAAATAAGAAAAAAAAAATTAGAAGTTAAAAAATATTTTGCCCACTGTGTCGTCAAAAATATAAGCATTTTAATATGGAAAGAACAACTCATTCAAAACAAACATTTGACAAAGACTAAGAAAAATATTTAAGTAGATAAGAATAGGTACATTTTTATTATGTATAGTATATGGTATATATTTTGTTTCTCTGAAGGTATGAGGTATAGCAAGCCAGATTAACTTTCTATCCTCTGAAGAGACAGAACCATAAATATTGAGTTACTTGAGTTAGAGACTTCTTTTGAATCATATAATGTAATCATAAGGCATAACTCTCTACTTCAATGCCCAAAATCAACATGCTAATTAAAATGAGTTCCCTTATAAAACATGAGGAACAGAGTCCGTTCTTACTAATAAAAACAATCACTCTCACACCACCTATTTAAGAGAATTTCCCACCTATCCTTCCAGAGAAAGGTTTTACACAACTAATAATGAACCAAACTTCACTATTTATCATGCATCCAAATCATGAGTTACTGAATTTGGTGTCCCCAGAGAATTCTAAAAACGATTACTGAATATTCAAACCAGAAGAATCAAATAAACAACAACAAAAATACCCCAGAAGCATATGCTAGAACAAAATCACAGCAACAGATGATTCTGACTAAATGTGAATAATTTAATTTTACTTTTGAAAAGAGGTAACATCTCTCAATAGTTAAGACTAGCTAGTTAATTTTTTTTTTTTTATAATCCAAAGCATTTCTTCTGGACCCCTTGTTTAGAATGAAAGAATGTAGGAGATCATATTTGTAGTGAGAATTTTATAATTCAGTTACTTTCATTTTCACTCAACCCTTTCACAAATCTCCAGAAAATCCATAAAGACTGACTATATAGAAAATCAAAACACTGCAATGGCAATGAGAATAAAGGTGACACTAATCAACATGGTCAACTACCAGCATGGAGGGAAAAAAAAGCATTCTTTAGAAATGTCTACAACTCTAGTGAATTCACCAAACTCTCGCATATAGGAAGGAGCAAAAAGGAGTCAATCTAGACAGCCGTAAAACCTATCAGGTTAGAAGCAGCAGTACTGCTGGGAAATAAAGGAATGATATGGGTGTAGTTAGCACAACCATCAACTGGCCCATCAAGCTCAAAATCTCTTTCAGTTTGTCCAGTGCTCAGTCCATTGTTCCTGCTGAGTAAGCCTAGGGGAACATACAATTAGCTGTGGCTAACTGGAACAGAGGAAGGAAGAGGCAAGCTATTGGCCAGCAGTCTCGAGATTCTCTCTTAAAATTTCATCTAAAATACACAGAGACTAGTAGTGGTGGCTTGAATCAAAAGGTTACGATTTCACCAAAACAAGAGCAGAGAAAGTTGCTCTCCAGAGAAAGTTAGACACAAGAGACTTGTGCTATTGCTAGATAAGACATGTGGGGAAAGCCTTGTTTCCTGATTTATTAATTTCAATCCATACAACACTACGCTGCACCTAGTTTCCTGTCTTTGGATGTTTGTGGAATTCTCTGTTATATTGTTAAGTTTCTTATCTTTCAACAAAAGAACTTGTACTGGAACAGAAGATAAACAGACTTATTAAAGATTGTTGGAACTATGAAGTGAGAAAGCGGGAAACTTAGATTTAAGATTTTAGACTTTATCAGTTACATAGTGGTAAAAGTAGTCAACACTTCTTTAGAATGCAATTAATATATGCTTGACTCTGTTTTAAGAGCTTTATATACATTAAGATATTTGTGTTAGGTTACAATACTATTCCTACTTTACTATATGAAGAAAGAAAAAATAGACACAACTAGAAGACAGGAAACTCATCTCACCACCAAACCTACCAATCTAACTGAATTAATTACCCATATACTCTACCTTCCCTCCTGTTTCAGGGGATGAAGTGTAATCATTTAAGACAGCGAAAAGACAAATCACAGAGTGGGCAAAGATATTTGCACTATATGTATCTGACAAAAGACTCTCATTCATAAAATACAAAGAATTCTTACAAATCCATATGAAAAAGACAACTCGATTGAAAAATGGGCCTGCAAAGGGAAGATTTTTAACTATGGATTCAATTTCTTTAGTAGATATCAGAATATTCAGATGTTTTCTTCCTTTTTGTGTTAGTTTTATTAGTGACATTTTTCAAAGAATTTGCCCATTTCATCTAAATTTTCAAATTGATAGGTATGAAGTTATTCATAATACCCTCTTTTAGGATTTTTAATAGCTGTAGGGTCCATGGGGTTGGCCTCTTCTTCATTCCCGATACTGGTAATTTATAATCTCTTTTTTTCTTGGATAGTCTTGCTAGAAGCTTATCAATTACACTAATCTTTTTTAAAACACCAAAGTTTGGTTTTGTTGATTTTCTTCCAGTATACCCCTGTTTGAATTTAATTGAATTTTTGCTCATTATTTCTTTCCTTCTACTTTGCATTTATGATTTTTTTACAGCTTCTTAAGATGAAAACTTTGATCACTGATTTTCAAACAATTTATTTTTTAAATACATAAAATCCTATTTAAGCCTCTTTTCCTCTAAGCACAAGTTTTTATATGGTGTATTTTCATTATCATTACTTTCCAAATATCTTTCAATTTTAGTTTCTTCTTTCATCCATGAGTTATTTAGAAGTCTTTCTCAATTTTGACTCATATAAACATTTTCTAGTTATCTTTTTTGTTAATGATTCTAGCTTAATTTTATTGTGGTTAGAGAACATGTTATATGATTTCAATCCTTTGAAATTCATTGAGATAAATTATAGCTCAGCAAATGATCAATTTTTGTATAAGTTCTGTGTATGTTTGCTAAGAGTGAATATTCTGTAGTTTTCTATTTTGATTTTCTGATATATTCCAGTTTTCAAGAATTACTAATCTTTATTTGTATTTTCTTGAATCTATTATAATAACTTAAAAGTCTATTAGCTGCATCTCCCATAGGTCTGTTTCAATTTTCTTTTTTATATTTCTTTTGGTCATTTGATCTTGTTTTCTGATATGTCGGGTGATTTTTTGATTGAGTACTGGACATTGCATATGGAAATTTGTAGCAGCTCTAATGCTGCCTTTCTCTAGAGTAGATTTGTTTTTCTTTTGGGTAGGCAGGCAGTATACTTGAAAATCACCTTGCACCATTTAAGGGCACCAATTTTAGGCCTTTTTGGGCTGAAGAATTCAGACTCTTCATCTGTATTTCCCTTACTCCCAAGGTGTAGCCTTTCTGGGGTCTCAAATACAGGCATGGAGTGTTTACAGTGACCCTCCAACTTGTTTGACCTTGCACTCTAACCTCTGTCTCTGCAGAACAAGACTGTGGAATCTTGGATCAGCTTTTTTAGTCTCCTACCTGCTGCTTTCAGCTTGGTTTATGAGACTTTCGCTCTTGCTTCAGATGACTAAGAGTTGGCAAACACCTCACAGGAAAACTGCATAAACTTCAGGCATATATTTGTCTGTAGTTCTCTCCTCTCAATTAAGTCCTGGTTTCACTGGCAGTTCCAAGCTCCAACTTCTGTTTCTCTAGCCCAAGGAAACTAAAACAACCATCCCCTAACCCCCAGTACTTTCTGCTTAGCCTCTATACCTAGGATGGGAACAGACAAATGCCCTTAGGCTAAAAGCCAAGATGAAGGTGGGGCTCACCTCATGTACCAGCCTTCTCTCCAGGATTGTGGCCACTCAAGTTATCATGCCTTGGTTGTTCTCTTATATCTTAAATTTTTTGCTTTGTGTATTTTATCCAACCTTTATAGTTGTTCTTGGCAGAAGTGTTCCTCTGATGCAAGCTATTCGGTTATCACTGGAAGCAGAAACCGATTCATTTCTCACCTCCAGGATCATCTCTTTTTTACACTCCAATTATACCCTTTTAATTTGACTCTCGGCTCCCACCCTCCTTTCTATGCATTCCCCATTTTTGTACTCAGTTGATCTTTTAAAAATGTAAATCAGATTACAGTACTCTACTGCTTTAAAAAAAAATTAAAAGTAAGGAAGAAACTCTCACGGAGTTCCCCATTGCATTGAGAATAATATCCAAATTCTTAATCATGACCATATCTTCTATTCTACACCTTGCTTCCTCTGCTCAATATTTGCACAGCACATTTCTTCCCATAACTCACATCTTGGCTCAAATGTTACTGCCTCACAGAAGCCTTCCCTAACCGTCCTATCTAGAAGAGTGTGCTCTCTTCCACCACTCCTATCACTTTCTAACCTCTTAACCAGTTTCATTGTCCTTCAGATTATATTATGTATGTGTTCATTTATTTGTTTGCTGTATTAATAAAATGTAACGTACATAACATTTTCTCTTTGCCATCTTTTTGACCACTGCCACTGTAATCTCAGTATTTATAACAGTTCCTGGCACAGAGTAGGCACTCAATACATACTTGTTGAATAAGGGGATAAAACTAAAGGAGATAAGTAACTTGCTCATAGCTACTAAGCATTGGAGCCATCAGTGAGAAGTGGAGAAAAGGAATGATATGAGGAAAATGATATTTCAGAAGGATTCATATGAAGTTAGTATTTAAAGTGGATAGAATGTAAAAGAAATGGGCAGAATCAGAATATCTCTGGTTTCTGCCTAAGAAGCTGTTTCTTTGTTTTTAAAGCTTCACAAGTATTTCTAACAATCTTCCAGATTTGGGGCCATCACAATAAAGAACCAGGGATAGGAAATATCAAGTGGTGGTTAAAAGCAGATTTATGAGTCAGTAATAGAAAATGATCATAAAAATGACCTCTTCACAATACTATATCTTATTGTAAAGTTCTAGTATTTGATAACTCTGGTGTATCTGTAATTAATACCTCCTCTGCCTCTGCCTCTTTCAGTAGAAAATTTCACTAACCTGTCTTTGGGACAGAGCACTGACAAGGCCAGCTTCCGAACAAGGAAAAAAGTATACAAGAAGATGAGACCAAGAAAGACTAGAAAGGATTAGGGATATATGTCATAAGAACGTATTAAGGACTACATTCACAGTTCTGACATGGTATAGGTGTTCAATAAACATTTACTGGATGGAGGATGCATGGATACATGGATGGCTGCTGTGACTAGTACATTCAGAAATTGGTCTAATATGTTAAATTCAATAATAGAAGGAATGTACAGGGTAAGCAACCACAAACTAGGAAAGCCTAACTTTGCCAAAAACAAGAACTGCTCTTAAAAATAAAGAAAAAGAAAAAGAAAACACACCAGATATGCAGGAAGGTAGGAAGAACTCAAGAAAAGCACAGAGCTCATACTTTGAAGACAAAAAAATAAAAAATGAAAGGGGAAAAAGGATTTCCTGAGCTTGAAATCAGTTGGAATACTAAGAAAATCCAATGGAAATATCTGCAAGATCAAAAACAATAATAACTAAGGATCCAATTAGGGGGTTTCTGTCACAGGTGATATATTATGGTTATAAGTAATTAGCAGATGGGGAAGATGGGTGAGTTCAGAAGACAGTGAAATAAGTGCCTGTTGAGATTAAGTTCTTTTTCTGAGTGCTAATTCTAGTCTGAAATCTAAGTAAGTTATGTATAGAAATCCCATGTCCCAGAACCCCTGCATATTGTAGAAAGAAGAGCTGCAAATATATGAGATGGAAAGAATACTGACATGATCTGAATTCAAATATTCTATTCCATTGTTAGGCTATGTTTAGGCCCTGGAAAATAGGTTCAACTAGTCACAGGCTAAGCAAAGAAAGGGAATGGTCTGCATTTCATAGATCTTACCTTAGAGTGACTAATGATCAGATTTCCCATGGGGATAAGTTTCTACAACATGAATCCAAGTTGTACATTGGTACTAGGACACAGACAATCCTGATTCAATCAACTCAACTAAACTCAAAGACTGTTTCTATACTGATTTAGTCATTGTTCCATAGTGCATCTTGTCTTCCATTGCTTAAAATGTCATCCACACAACCCTAAAGATGTATTTAGAGTGAATATGGCTTCTTACACAGAGTTCAAAAATGAAGATCTGTTTTGTTCCCAAGTGTACTGAGTTGCACACTGTTTAACACGTAAGTTTGATGCTTCAGTTCTGATATGTTTTCACAAGTGTCAAGGCTGGATAAGAGTGCTCTATATGCTAGCAGTCACTCTAGACTACAACTCAAGGCCTCAATAAACCTGTCATCTGAGGTTATTTGATTAATCCTTCAATCTTGACACTTGGCAGGGGTGACACATTAAGTAGAATAAGTACTTCACTCTTCCCACTGCAATGAATAAAGATAGAGGTAATCTTTGCCTACAGACTTTTCTCAGCAAAACCAGGCAAATCATAGATCTCTTACCCCACTAAATGGAATCTATCTGATGCCTAAGCAAAACCAAAACATAAATGCAGGATTTGGAACATGATTGTTCTGTAGTGTTTTGATACTCAGCACTGGTTTTTCACAGAATAAATAGTAACTCTCTCTGCTGGACAGCATCTTGCTGTGAAGGGCCTAGTCCCAAGAGGCGGTCACCTAGGGTTTGGGTTTCTATGGTCCACCCAGGTCCAAATGCTACATTTTTATGTTTGTTAACTTTTCAATTACTTTTGTCTTTTGGGACATGCTAGTTCTGTGAATATATTCTCTCCTATATTGAAGGGGTTTAGAATATACTTGTCATGTTGATCTCTCCTACTTTTAATTTGGAAACAAGAAAAGAAAGTTTATGTACCACCTGGAATACTTTCTATTTTTATAGACTTGATGCATCCAAATTACAAGCTAGTCTAAATCTTTTTTGTGTGTGTGTGAGGAAGACTAGCCCTGAGCTAACCTCCATTGCCAATCCTCCTCTTTTTTGCTGAGGAAGACTGGCCCTGGGCTAACATCCGTGCCCATCTTCCTCTACTTTATATGGGATGCCACCACAGCATGGCTTGACAAGCAGTGCGTCAGTCCATGCCCAGGATCCAAACCTGCGAACCCCAGGCCGCCGAAGTGGAGCGCGTGAACTTAACTGCTACAACACTGGGCTGGCCGCCTGACTAGTCTTAATTTTAATCAACAGAAACCAAGATATTAGTCTTAAACCATAAGGAAAACTGACACAAATTCAACTAAGATGCAAAGGAGAATTCAAATTGCACATTTTTTTAAACCTGCAGTCAATCAATCAAAAAGTAAATGCATGGGCTGGCCCAGTGGCGAAGTGGTTAAGTTTGTGCACCCCACTTCAGTGGCCCAGGGTTCACAGGTTCAGATCCCAGGCGTGGATCTGTGCACCGCTTATCAAGCTATGCTGTGGCAGGCGTCCCACATATAAAGTAGAGGAAGATGGGCAGGGATGTTAGCCCAGGGCCAATCTTCCTCAGCAAAAAGTGGTGAATCGGCAATGGATGTTAGCTCAGGGCTAATCTTCCTCACACACACACACACACACACACACACAAATGCACAAATAAATTCTATAGTTTGAGAAAATGGAGGCCAAAGGACTACTGAGACATTGGTTGCAACTAAAAAGAAATCTGTTAATATGTAATAAAAAACAAGATTTAAACATCTATGAGAAGAAAAATTTTAATTAAAAAAGTCTAGTTATAATTGACTTAAAAATGAAGGAATTTATTGGCTTAAAAAAATGTGAGGCAGAGAGGAAAAGTGATTCAATCTAAAAGTGTTAGAAGGTAGTGAAGCAGAAAGTTAACTGTTACTCAGACAACCCCTTGGTTGGGGACTGGCAGGAGGCAATAAAGGAAGGAGCAGTGGTTTTAAGAAAGTGAACTCTATAGCTTCGGCTTCAGTCTTCAAAAGGTGACAAAAATCTAGCTATCAGCAGCATAAATAAATAAAACTCCTAAACTAAAGCTGATATGGCTTCTATCAGCAGCTCAGACTTTTTACAATTTGAAAAATATTGAAGATCCCAAAGAGCTTTTATATAGGCTATATCTATCGATATTTACTGTATTCTAAGTCAAAACTGGAAACTTTTAAAATATTAGGTAACTTAAAAAAATAATAAACCCATTACATGTTAACATTAATAATATATTTTTATCAAAAATAACTGTGTTTTCCTAAACAAAAATATTAGTGAGAAAAGTGGCTCTGTTTTACATTTTTTCAAATCTCTTTAATGTATGGTTTAATAAAAGAGAACTATATATCTGCTTTTACATTCAATCTGTTACAATGTGTTATTTTAGTTGAAGCATATGAAGAAAATCCAGCCTCACATAGATACATAGTTGGAAAAAAGAATCATTTAATAGCCTTTTCAGATAATTGTGGATATTCTCCTTTGATTATACATCGAAACTCAGTAAGTGATAATTTCTTAAAGTTTAGTTGAAACATGGAATATAACCACATCATTCAGTTTTTCACACTGTATTACATTAAATCCATTGGTCTATCTTGCACTTTGACTGGATCTTTTACTCGTGCATGATTTTATAATTCCATGTATTGGTCATCTGGAAAATATGAGTTATGCAGGTCTACCAAGTGTTGACACATTTCATTAAACAACTAAAAAATACATTTGTTAATATCAACATCTATGTTATCAGAAAAGTCTTCAAGTACTAGGAAGCTATTGAGCTTAAGATACTGAATACAAATTTTCCAAAATTCTAATTTTTATTTGAAAGCTTTAATTTTACCATCAGCAACAAATACCGTCAGCTGCTTTCCTGGAATTAACAGGCTCACTTCATTCTATTTTTATTCAAGAAATGTCTACCAAAAGCCTAGGTCTAAAAAAACTACAGTTTGCATTTTTTTCTTTCAAGTAAAAATGGTATTAGATATCTAAGAAAAATGTCTAATTCAGCTCACATTCAAATAACTGCATGAGTACTTTTCCTTGAGGCAACTATCATATTTCAATATGCTGCAGAAATGTTTTATGCATACTTCCCATTTTGTCACTCAGAATATTAAAAAAAGGATACTTACAGATTGAGAGTTAATAAAATTAATAATGTTCACTGCATCATTATGGACATTCTTAAGTGAAACTAGCTTTTTTTTTTAGATTGAGTGCATGGTGGGGAAGAACTCAATGACTACTGGTATAGTTTGACACCACTGCCTTAATTCGTGCTAAAGCACCAGCAATTTTACCCACCATTGTGCTTCTTAAAAAAGAAATTCATAGTGACAACCTTTCTACCTTCCTGCTATTCATAAGGTAACAGTGAAGATTCAAAAGCATTCTAAAGTAACTACATGCAATAAAAAAAAATGTACACAAACCTCTGAAAGATGTTTAATTTGCTCAAGTGCTTAATCCCAACAAAGAAAAGAAAAATATTTTATACAGCAAAGAGCTCAAAATTTTCTATTTGGGTCAAAATTATATAGGATTAGATTATACACATTCCATATTATTATTTCTGTCTTACCTTAGCTCTAGAGGAACTGACATTTTCCATATTTTCAATGCTGCAGATACAATTCTGTGAAACTTTCCGGCAAGCCACTCTGATATAGTCCCAGAAGCTACGAGGACTCTCATAACCAAACCAGGTTACTTGACCTTCAGGAGACAAATTGCAATACAAAATAAAAGAAAACTAGACTAGAAAATTCAAAATGCAAGAATACTAAAATTCTGAAAAATAAAAGGCAACATAGTGTGCTACAGTGGAAAGGGCAATGATCTCGGAGTCAAAAAGCCTTAAATCTAGTCCTGTTCTATCTTTATATAGTTGTTACTTTGGATAATTTATTTAACGGATCTGGACTACAGTTTTCTCAACAATAAAATAAAAAGGAGCTAGATGCTTAAAAATCTCTTGCAATTTAATATGCTATTATTCTAATATCGTCTTTTAGATAGCACACAGAAAACCTTCCTTGCGGTTCTAGTTAAGCATTAATTTAAACGTCACCAGTTGCATTCTGAAGCTTTCTCTACCTAGAAAAACAGAAAAAAAAAAAAACTAACACAACCCTTCTGCTCTTCATAGGGATACTTCAAAGAAATGAAACAATGTGTGGTCTACCCTACATGTAAATATAATCAATTAGAATCCTACATTCACTGATCATTCATAATCTTCTGCCCAACCATTCTCACCTACAATGCCATAAAGCTCCCCTCTAACTATCATGCATCTGCTCTCTTCTAGTCACCAACCCATGAGAAGTCCTTCGGCCATTTACCATTCTAATCTTTCAGATTTGGGCAATCATGTGTCTGTTCATGAACAAATGTTCTTTTGTGTGTATCTTACATGGTATTAATATTTCTACAGTAGGTCCATGGGAACCATTTTGTACTCTTAATATTTTTAAATGAGATATGAAAGACATGTTAATACTTTCTTCAGTTGTCTGGAATGATTACCTAAGGAAGTTATTCAATCTTAATGTAGAAAAATTTGCTTTTATTTGTTAAAACCTGTGCTTCTTCATTTTGAATTAATTATTTATCTCAAATCTTCCCTTCTCCAGTAATAGCTCTCTCTAGCAACATCAAAAGTGTTCTGGTCAGCAAACACCAATTTAGAAGCAATGTCTGAAGTGAGATTTGAGTGGTTCTCAACCACCGCAGTCCATAAAAATAACCGGACTGCTTTTTAAAAATACTCATGCCTGCCCTCCACCCAAACTAAATAATCAGAATCTTTAGAGGAGGGTGCAGGCACTGGTATTTTTAAAAAGATTTCCCTGGTATTTCTAATAGTCTTATTGTTAGTCAACCAATAGAAAGCCTACATATCATGATAGGTTAACTCCTAGTCACCATTCAGGACATTTTAAAGGCCTCTTCTTCTTGTAAGCCATGTGTCATCTCTAGAGTGGGTCAGTTCCCCGCTATGTGCTGGATTAGCACCCTATGCTTACTTATCCTTATAATTATCTGTTTATTTGATTGTCTCACATATTAGGTGGTAAGGTCATTAAGGCAAAGATTGTGTCTTATTTGTCTTTAAATCAGTCTACAGCACTTGACATAATGCTTGGCTCAAAGCAGGCATTCAATAAACATTTGTTAAACAAACCAACTGGTAAATTAGCACAAAACAGATCATCTAAATTGCAATGCATATAAAAATTTGAATTTTAAAAATCTAATTAGTATCTTTTTATAGCAACAGTTCAATGACAATCTGGTATCAAGATGTCTGCATGCTAGATTACAAGTATCAACTATTCTAGACAAATATATTTACCTTTGTCTATATATAAATAAAAATACAAAAGCATCTATGAATCCTTACTCAAATATCTATATAACTCAAATGTCTCTTTAAAAATCAAATCTTACTACCAACAAATAGAAGTCTATAATAGGAATACTTATAATTTCCCTTCTTCCTCTCAATCTCTCACCATCGCTGTCCTTTGCCCCCTCTCTCCTTAAGTTAAAAAAGTTCCTGGAACAGTGTCTCAATACAGTTTGTCTTTAGGGTAATTTTCCTATTATCAATTTGTCAGTCATTTGGAGCGAAGGCAGGATGCCTCATGGTTAAGAATATGGGCTTTTGAATCAGGTGGACCTGAATTAGATCACTTTCTAGCTATGCCATCTTGCGCAAACGACTTAACTTCACTCTATAAGTCTGGGTTTCTTCCATAATATATTTGACAATAATGGTAGTACCTATACGGTAACACTATTGTGAGGACTAGAGGAGATACTGTACGTACAGCAAATACTATATAGCATAGTACAGATGTTAACAATTATTACTGTGATTACTATTATCACACAAATAGTTAAAGACCCAAGCTTCCCTTGCACCACAAACTAAGTGGGAATGAGATGCAAAGTGAAGTTTTTCCCATTACTTGCTTAGAATCTAGAAAAATCTTTAAAATTTACTCCCTAATCCAACCTTTTCCCATATTAACCATTCTAAATTCACCTCCCTAAAAGGTTTCTAGTCTCAAATAATTTTCCTTGGCTTCTATTAATTGGGATCATTCCATAATTTAAAAATGAGAGGTACAGTTGCCAGACTTCCCTTAAGAAACGGAGTACTATACACTGGCAGGGATCTTAAAGAAAAGGATACCACAGGGTTTCTCTGGTGACTTTATTTTAAACCTTCTCATGAGTATGACATGGCTAAGGAAAATAATTTATGAGAAGTTTTAAAGTAAAGCTGTCAAAACCCAAAAAAATATAACAAAGCCTCATTTTGGAGGAGGGGAAAAAAGGATATAGAAAAACCAAAAATCTAGGCTTAGGTTAAACAAATAAGGAATGGGCACTAAATCCTTAGGACTCCTGCTATTGGGTAGGATATGCTCTCTATAAGACTTTTACTCAAGAGATAATAAGATTTCCCAGATTACAAACTGAGAAACTATACAATTAACTGAATATCCTATCATCATGACTTGCAGGGCCTTAAATAAACCACTAGTATCTTCACAACACTTTTATCTACTCAACAAACTAGATGTGAGGATGACTTGGCTTGATTCTGCCTTCCTTTCTCTTCCATGTGCATCATTTCCAAAGTGAAGTTCTTAATTCAAGACACCAAACTTTTCACATTCAGAATGATCTGCTTTGATTAAGAGGAGGTGTGTTCCCTTGTTAGAACCTCCAGACAAACTCTCAGGTAAACTGTCTGTATATCCTAGAATTTTATTTAAATAATTTCTACATCTATGAAAAGGGTTGAATTTAATTAAAAATAATAGAAGGGTTCAATTGGTTATTTGAGATATTATTATTTGAACATCACTTTTACTCAAAACACTGATTAACTGCTAACAAAAGATGTCCTTGGGCTATTAATCTGTAACCAGCATTCAACACCAAAATTAATAAATAATGCTATAAGCTAATCATGTCTTTAAAAATAACTATTAAATAATCACTCCCAAGATATTCTCATTTCCTTTAAAAAGAACCACAAAAGCAAATCACACAGCAAGAAACTGACTAGTCTATATCCTGAAGAAATTTTATTCCAGAGATATGCTGTCACTAATAGGATTCTCTTTTTAAAGCTCTTGATGAGTACAGTTGTATAATATGCTTTCAATTACGTGTTCCTAGAAGTTGACTTTTTACCAAAGACAAAATTAAACAAGCTTTTCAAAATGTATTCCCATCCCATCAATCCAACTCTAATTTATTTTAGGCACAGAAATAAGTGGTGGAAAGTTTGCTACACTAAAAGGCTACCTGCTACTAACCAGCTATGTGATGTTTTTCCCACTAAACTGCCTCATTTTCGGCATGTAAAAATGGCCTGTGATCTCTAGGGTCTAATGTTATTCTAAACTTACTCTTCTATATTTTTGAAGTTAGACACCTATTTACATCATGCACTATGTTTCTGTTTTGCTTATATCTTATTTTATGGCCAGAATGAGACCTTTAAAGAACAAGAACTAAAATTTCTAAAGTGGTTCGACTAAGTAGTGGCTAATGACACATCACTTTTTGACAATATAATATAAAATATAAATGAACCTGTTAAGTGACTTCCTTTCTCCACTCTTTGTGTTAGCACTTAGCTATGTAAACAACAAATGAAAAACTAATCTTACAAGCTCAAGTTCTGTTAGTGTTACATCACCTAGATGACAACATCAAAGAATATTACCTTGGAGCTGCTTTCATATAAAAGATAGTCCCATCAGATTTTAACAAACCACTCTGATATCACTGTAAAAGTTTTCAGACATTTAAAGGAAACTAGTTATCTGTGGATTTATTGTTGCCAATATATTAATACTTAGATATTTAATTTTAACTTTTCACTTTAAATTTTGTAGCAGCAATCCTAAATTTCTTACTGCTAGTTTATGAAAGTCAATTTAATATTTTCCATTATCTTTTTCCTAAACAAAGAAAATTTCCATTTCTGCAAGAGGTCAGAATCTTTTCCTTTAAAAAAAAGTACTATTATTAGTTGACATCCATGTTTATTAGATCACCCAGCTTTGAAGGTAAAATTATGACCTTAATTAATTTTCTAAATAAAATCTCATATTAATATTCTAAAAAAAGAAAACAAATTTAAACACTTTAAAAATAACTTTATACTTTAAGCTGAATCTTAATAAGTCTGAGTCCAGATTAGATACTCAATTGTACTTACATTGCTAGCTCTGTATGTTACTTACAGGATGCCTCAAGTAAATCATTTAGTAACTATGAAACACAGTTACTAATACATACAATGTAATTATTATCCTTTGCTACTGACAATTAATGTCTTGTTCACTGGTAAGGAATTTATCACAAACAAATAACTGAAGTAAGTATCTATCCCATAAAAATTATTCAATTCTTAATCCTCCAAAATAAAAAAATTAAGATTACCAGGTTCACTAAAAATCCAAAAATTGAATTTGACTTAATAGCCTTTTTTATACCAGTAATTCTACCATCATCTACCCAGGTTTTGTTTCTTTCTTCCACCAGTGTTTTTAGCATAAGATTTAGAATACTGGCAGATTGAATTAGAGTACCGAAGGCTGAAGTCCATACAGAGAACTGCACATAAAAGTGTAGTCTTGAAGAAATCCAGCATAATTTGTTTCAGTAGTGATTGGGGCCATACACAGAAAACATAAAACAAAAGAAATTGTTTAACAATGATTACTTGTGGGAATTAGGATTGAGGAAATGAGAAGACATTCATTTTTTTCTACTTTCTATCCTTTGTCTTACTGTAATCTTTAAAAATAATGACTACGTATTTATTTTCTAACTAAAAAATATAATAAAAGCCTAGGTCATAAATACAGAGGCCTAGCAGTGTTTTGCATACAGCAGGAAATCAATAAAAAAAGTTCCAAATAAATAAATAAAGGCATGATTCTACCTGGGAGAAAGGAAACTAAGGAATATATCCCACTAATGGTTTAAGAATGGCAAAGCGGTTATTGTTGATAGTGCCCACATATGTTTTACTGAGTGACTTTGGAAAATTCACACGGCTTCTCTCAGGCCCCAGTTTGCATGTAATAGAAATATTATTACACAGCACTTACAAAAATGAAGAAATAACCAGTAAATCTTATATCATTAAGAGTTATAACAAAATATAAATAGCACAGATATGCATGATAAATAAAATAGTGCTTAAAATCATGGAACTTAATAGAAATATGAAGGGAGTCACATGGGAGAGGGAAAGTAAATGGATTATTATATTGTGTGGGTTTACAACAAGATTTTAATTTAAAAGTTAGCATAAGCATTCTTGTGCCCTCTAGATTAGCAAAAACAAAAACAGAAAGCTTTAGAAAACCCATGCAATGTACTAAAAAAGATCACTTAACTGATACAGCCCTCCCCAGTAAGTCAATTCCATGCTCCCGCGCAGCTCAGTGGCGGGAGACATCACCAGCATAGAGTACCTTGAAGAGGTATTTGGAGATGAGCCAGCCATCTGCAACTTTGGGAAATCTCTTTAAGAAAAATAAACAACAACAACAACACACAGATATTTAAGAAACCTCCCATCAAGTTTACAGTCTCAAACTGAATAGCCCAAATAAGATGGCTACACATAATCTTGACGCAGTAAACGCTACTTTAACCTAATAAATAAAATGAACTGAATTAAGATGAATATGAACTTGACTCAGCACGTAAATCAAGCTGGTCCCTTGTAGCCTATTCTGTTGGAGAGGCTAGGATGTCCGTAAGTCATAGAAATAGTGAGAACCAATTGTTCTCTGTTTTCTTTCACCTCTATCACTCTTTCCCAAATATAATAATCTGATAATGACAGAATGCAAAATGAGTAAACGCTTGACCGAATTTGTCAGCTTCGCACCTCAGAATTTGTAAGTTCTCTTTTTTTTTTTTTTTGGCCTAGAAGAGTTGGTATTTTTTTTTCTGAATTATGAGAACAGCACTTAGATATCTAGTAAAATGTTCTTCAGTTTAAACAATATTGACTAAATGCTTACTCTACGCAAAATACTGTTTTATTCTCTACAGCTTCCAATTATTGCTTAATAATCACCATCTAGAAAAGTACTTTAAATTCTTGCTATGTTATTTGGAAATTCCTAGTATAATTTACAGGAAAACTCCAAAGCCAAATTTCTGAAGTCACATTCCCAAAAAATGATATTTTCTTCTCTCGTAAGCAAACACTGAAATCTCCAATAGGACGTGGTCCCACACCTTTCCAAATATTTAGACCCTTTATGAAACCAAACAGAAACCAAACACAGTCAGTAATGTATGAAAAATGAAAAAAAGGAGATATGTACAGTCATGCTATTGGCTATATCTGTGTCTCTACTATTCACTCTCTATCCTCCTACCTCCAATTGTAACATTTTAAACAAATATTAAATTTGGAAACACATATCCAAAAGGATCTATAATTTGGTACTCTAGTTGAAGCCCATATTAGAACATAACGCTCCTGCTACAACTACAACAAACAAAAACGAAAATTTCTCAGCATTAAAATGTAAATCATAATGAATGCTTTTCACTGCAAATATTAAGAATATCAATTCTTAATGTTTAAACATTTACTATCTTTGTCCTGAAAACAAAATTATGTATCTTATTTGTAGTCATTTACATAATCAAAAAGTTATCAAAGTAGAAACGATTTCCAGGAAAGTCTTACTTAAGAGAATTTTACTTCAAAAAAAATGTATCAAATAAGACATATCATGTCTAAATTTATGTCATGGCTGAATCAATCCCTGGTATAAAGTGGGAAACAACTACCGAATCTATTATGAAACTCAATCTATAGATTAGAGAGTTTTTTTCAAAGCTGTTAGTATGTCAGACTTTATACCCTGGTTATGCATATTATTTTGATCTTGGTTGTGAAACACCATGTGAAAATAAATTAAAATATTTTCACTTGTTTGTAGGCATTAATTGCTTTAATCATAATTTAATCTCTCACTCTAGGTCAGGTATAAGCAATCAGAAGCATCCAGACCAAATGACAATCCACTAGATTTCAAATGATCTGTACTCAAATTTCAACACTTCTCTCATTTTATAGATAGGAAAGGAGAGGCCCAGAGACAGCCTGCCTAGACCCAGCACATCTCTGTTCCTGTAGCCTCACGGTCATCTACTCCTTTGGCAATAGACACCATCTGACAGATGGAGGAGAATCAGTCAGTTGATTATGAGTTCTCACTGACAGCCTCAGAAATAGGAAAAATAATGGGGCAGTAAACATGTAGTATGACTGGGGTAAATATTTTTCATATAAAATTTAAATTCTCAGCATAGTTGCTGCCAAAAAGTATATATAAGTGCACAACAAAGCTAACATTATTTCAAAGTGGTCCAAGGAGTGCTTCTTTGTAGAAAAGGTTTTCATTTGCAATTGAAATAAAACTTTTTGTTTTAAAATATATAATATTAAAAATTTATTTATATATTTAATTTAAATATGTATTATAAGTATATTTAAATAAAATTTATTTATATATTTAATATACAAAATGTTAAGAGAAAGTGAAACAGTATTTTACCATTAAGTAGCTTAGAAAAACAACTGAGACAAGACCAAAGAAACAGAAAGTGCTTCATTCAAGAACAAAATTCATTCAAATGCACCATTATAATCATATCATATATAGTTATAGGTTTTATTAGTTTCTGAAGTTTCAGCCGAAAGGAGAATCTACTCAAAGATGAATATGCAATAAAAAGACTGCTTATTCATACTAAAGATACAATATTTTCTGACCCAAGAAGCATATTTTCAACAACAAGTAATTGAAAATAAATGCAACCTTATAATCTTTTCATTAATGTGGAAATTGGCCCTCATACAGAAAAGATTACTGACTACTGCTTTAAATGAATGCATCTGTCTTGGTGATAAGACTGAATATAATTCTCATCCATGAATATGATATTTATTCTTCTGTTTTTTCATCTTAGCCCTTGTTCCAATTTAGCCTTCCATTCATTTCCATTTCTTTCATGACTGAGCTACATTATCATGACTGATAAAATTTGATAAATGTTAACAACTATGTAGAAGCTGAACTTTTTGCCTTTGCTATTTTTAGTCTAATTTACTCTCTTTCACTGTGTGTGTATATATTTTTCTGATAAAGTTACAAGCAGATGACTTTATTTTTAAATGATCCAAGGTGGATTCTTGAAAAGACCCCCAGATGTATCGATTTGTAAATTGACTGCCATTTGTAAGGCAAATAACAAAACTGATTATAAATTATCAGATAGTAATTCAGAATTTTCACAAGTTTTCTTTTTAAATTGGCAATACCAGATAGAATATATTCTATTTTGTCACTGATAATATTAATGCAAGTTCTTATTGTTTGAAATTTTGACTCTTCACCCATGTATTTATGTGTAACAGAAAAATCATTCTGTAAAGCAATATTTACAATTGCAACATGCACTGTAATTCAGCTAACAATGAAACAATATTCTCTCTTCTCTATGTGGCCATTTTTCATTTCTTAATAGGTCTGAAAATAAAATGTAATATTATGTACAATTTATCTTAAACTTTTAAAAGATTGCTTTAAAATGCCATTTACAGATAGATGGTAGATAAGTAGAAACAAAAGTATTTGTTCACTGATTCAACAATTGTAAAAAACTGAGTACCAAAAACATGCAAATATTTTACATTTGAAAAGTCATAGTGACTTTAAAGGAAAGAAAGGTAGGAAGAATTTTAATAAAATAAAAATATTGGATTACATGAATGACAACTCATTGAAATCAGAAAATCAGAAAGATGTAGGAACTGAAATTATGATGTTCTCCAAAAATGAACTGAAGTCCATTAAATTGTGCAATCTTTTCCCTGTTCTATAGAATGAGAAATATTTACTTCCTTTAAATGAGCAATATTAGAGCATTAAAAGTGATCAAAACTGTTGCTAATAATATATAGCAAGAAAAAAATTTAACAAAAAAGCAACTTTCCACTACTTAAACAAAACATGACTTGACAATTACAAGTACTGTAAGTTACTCTACGCTAATTTGCAAAAATCATTAAGATCAAACTGGAAATGTCCCATTATTTTTCTGGGAGAAACTCAGAGCTACAAACACAAATAAACAAACCATCAGAGACCATCAATTCTTGCTAAATCCAAGAATTTGGATTACCTGGTAGAATCATAAATTTCTTTAACTTTCTCATATATTAAAAAAAGACATTAAAAATATCTTATGCAGGGGCCAGCCCAGTGGTATAGTGATTAAGTTTACGCGCTCCGCTTCGACCACCCAGGGTTTAGATCCTGGGTGCAGACCTACACATCACTCATCAAGCCATGCTTCTATATGAAAAAATAGAGGACTGGCACAGATATTAGCTCAGGGACAATCTTCCTCAAGCAAAAAGAGGAGGACTGGCAACAGATGCTAGCTCAGGGTCAATCTTCCTCACCAAAAAAAGAATCTCATGCAGGGGCTGGCCCAGTGGTGTAGTGGTTAAGTTCGTGCACTCGGCTTCAGTGACCCAGGGTTCACGGGTTCAGATCCTGGGCGTGGACCTACACACTGTTCATCAAGCCATGCTGTGGCAGTGTCCCACATACAAAAAATAGAGGAAGACTGGCATAGGTGTCAGCTCAGGAACAATCTGCTTCAAGCAAAAAGAGGAAGATTGGCAACAGACATTAGCTCAGGGACAACCTTCCTCACCAAAAAAAAAAAAAAAATCTCATGCAATTTTATCACTAGTAGTAGTATTTAAGTCTTTTCATAATATTTTCTTCTATGTGGTATACCCCCTAGAAGCCACATCTAAATTTGGAATCCTCTGATTTGAAGGGGTTTTGAAAGTGAAGTTCATATAAAATAAACTTGAAAAATTCTCCAGAGACAACAAAGTTTAAAACCATTAATAAATCTCTCATTTCTATAAATAAATAAATATTTAAATTTGGGGGTTAAAATGACTCCTTGAAAATTCTGGTTTGGTTGTAAAAATATAAAGATGATTTTGTCTATATTTCCTAACAAGTACAAATACTTGAGATATTTTCTTGCTCTTCATCCAGAAATGCCTAAAGCAAATACAGTAATTAAGAGTACTATGACAATCATACAACTCCAAACAGAAGCAAATAACGAAGTATGTGGGGATTGTGTGTTTTAGCATTTTTAGACATTCAAAATTATATAAAATGTTACAAAACTAAGACAAGAAAAATATTTCAGATGTTTCAAAACAGAAATAATAAACCCTCAAATGAAAAATGATTAGCATAAAATTAAGTAATAAACTACCAATAGTAATTATGTAAGAAGACTAATATGAAGAGAGAAAAAAGGTCATTATTGACCAAAATGGGCTATAAAAAAACTAGTTCCATGTAAAGTGAATAGTTTTTTCTATTCTAGGGTAAGTAAGAAAATTCACTCCACAAAAGAAACAGGCAAAGGTCATAATTAGGAAATTAGGGGAAAAAAAAGACTAATAAACATGAAAATATATTCAATCTTATTTGCAAATACAAATTAAAATAATTTGTTAATATATTTCATATTAGTAGAAGGCCAAAAGAGACATTTCCTCTTATCAAATTATACATTAAAAATATTAATGGTACAATGAGGATGTAAGAAAATAAAAGTCATGTACATTATCATTGGTACAACCTTTCTGGTAGACAATATAGCAACATATGTTAAACATAATATAGTACGTATATCAAAATGTACACACCCTTGGATTTCAGTAATTACAATTATAAGAACTCATTAGCTATTAGTATTAATAGGAAATAATTTTTTTTTTTTTTTGCTGAGGAAGATTCACCCTGAGCTAACATCCGTTGCCAATCTTCCTCTTTTTGCTTGAGGAAGATTCACCTTAAGCTAACATCTGTGCCAATCCTCCTCTATTTTGTATGTGAGTCACCACCACAGCATGGCTGCTGATGAGTGGTATAGGTCCATGCCTGGGAACTGAAGCTGGGCCACTGAAGCAGAGTACACCAAACTTAACCACTAAGCTACAGGGCTGGCCTCAGTTCGAAATAATTTTAAAGAAATTAGAAAGCTATGTAAAGATAAATGTTCAGTGATATATAATAGCATGTTTAGGTAAGGGAAAATCTGGGAAAAAATAAATAGGAAATGAATTATGGTTCATTCACATAATGGAATATTATGTACTTGTTAAAAATGAAATGGAAAAATACTCAAGAGAATAGAAAACATACATTCAAATGAAAACTTGTACGTGAATGTTCACAGCAACTATATTTATAACATAAAAAAATGGAAGCAATTTAAATGTCCATTAAATGAATAATGGATACACAAAATGTGGTGTATCCATGTAATGGAACATTATTTGGCCACAAAAAGGAATGAAGTACTGATACATGCTACAACACTGATGAACCTTGAAAACATCCTAAGTGAAAGGAGCCATACACAAAAGGCCACATATTTTATGATTTCATTTACATGAATGTCCAGAATAAGTAAATCCATAAAGACCAAAAGTAGATTAGTGATTTCCAGAGGATGGGGGGAGAAAAGGAAGTGACTGCTTAATGAGTATAGAGCTTCTTTTTAGGGTGATGAAAATGTCTGGAACTAGATAGTAGTGATAATTGCACAATATTGTGAATATACTAAAAACTAATGAAACGTAAACTTTGAAATGGTTAAAATAGTGAATTTTATGTTATGTGAATGTAATTTCAAGTTTTAAAATACTAAAAAACAAAATGAAACAGAAAATACAGTATGGTCAATATACTAAGGGCAAAATACATATCATAACAAAGAAAATATTTAAAAAAACATAACGCTCATATGCATATATATATATAACATACATGATATACAAAGGTGTTACTTGCAATTATATCTGGGATTTCTGAAAGTTTTTCTTAATACTTCCTACAGCATTATATTTGAACCTCTTGTCATTTTTATGAGTAGTAAGTGGAAGAAGGAAGGCAAAAAATGATCGGTAGCCCAAGAAGACAAAAGTATATACTACACAGAAAGAGGTTAAATTAAGGAATCGTGATAGAGCTTTATTCTCTTTTCTTTCTTTCTTTCCTTCCTTCTTTTTGCTTTTTTTTAAAAAGGTTGTAGACCTTGGTAGACCATTAACAGGGATGCAAACAAAGTCAAACAGTCTATATGGCTGTTAGGGGAGATAAGTCTTAAAATGAAGAAAGAGGCTTTTCAAAAGGCATCAGGAAAAAAAAAAAAAGAAACAATGAGGGTTACAAGCCTAAGAGTAAATAAAGTATAGGAACACTACTTAAATCGAAAAAGATAGACAAAGAGTATGGAAATTTGAGTGATATTTAAATTTTTCCAGTTACTAATCTTTTCCACCATACTTGCTTTAGAGACTAAGGCTTTCTGTTTTTAGAATCTACATACTTACTTATTTACTACTGAACCTTAAATTTACTATATTATATAGAGGTTAATTTTATCCCCAATGCAATGTAAGACACTGAACCAAATTTACCATGCTACACATAACCCTGGATGTTTCAAGAATTACTTGAATATTATGACTTTCTGAGATACAAAATCTGCTGAAGCTATCCTAAATTTCCAAGTACATAACTTAAAAGGATGTTTTCTCAGAGTGGCCTTGCCCATTGTCTAAAAGCCAAACTCTGGTAACCTTCAGAGCCACTTTCTTATCTCTTGTATCATGTTTTGGCCTGAGTATATGGGTACTGGGTGAGTTGTGTTCATATGTTACTACAGAAACAATTCAAGTCTCATTTTGTGTGCAAACCAAGAATCAAAAGTTGGAAAACCTTCAAAACTAAACAAAGAAAATTCAAAAGCCAAATAGACAGGTTTAGCTGTACTCATTGTTTCCAACAGTGTTTATACTGTACTTCAAAAGGTGGCCTCATGGGGAGGTAACTATTTATCATCTAAGTCAGGAAGAGCTTTGAGGTTCAAGCCAGTGTTCCTGAGCAATGCTTAGGTATCATAATAGTTCAACTGGATTGGAGAAATTCTAAAATGTCAAGTCACAGGCATTCTAAGTTGTTTTAAGCGTCTGAATCCAGATGCTATCAGAAAAAAAAAACAAACCAACAAAGATTACTACTCTTGCATGAAGAATTCTATTTTCCAACAAATATTCACTGAGTGCTTACCATATCCCAGGCACTATTCTAGAGATATGGGATACATCATGAACAGAAAAGATAAAGATCTTTGCCCTGGTAAAGCTTACATTTTAGTGCAGGTAAAGAAAGACAATAAACAATAATCATAATAAGTAAATCACATAATATGTTAGAAGTTAAGATTTAAAAAAGAAAGTAGCACAGGGAAAAGAGGTCAAAAAGGGTGAAAGGAGGGGAGGGGAATTATAATTTAAAATATGATGGAAGGGTTAGGCCTCAATGAGCAGTTTAAAACCGATGGGGGAGTTAACCATTCAGATATCCAGAAGTGTTTTTCGCACAGAGGGAATAGCCAGTGCAACAATGGACTGCACTATGGCAGGAATGTGCCTGGTACAGCCTAGAAAAAGCAAAAGATCAATGAGGCTAGAGTACAGTAATTTAAAAACAAAAAAAAGGGGGGGGCCAGCCCAGTGGCATAGCAGTTTTAGTTGGCATGTTCTGCTTTGGCAGCCCAGGGTTCATGGGTTTGGATCCTGGGTGTGGATCTACTCACCGCTCATCAAGCCATTCTGAGGCTGAGTCCCACATAGAGGAACTAGAAGGACCTACAACTAGGATATGCAACTATGTACTGGGGCTTTGGAGAGAAAAGAGAAAAAGAGGAAGACTGGCAACAGATGTTAGCACAGGGTCAATCTTCCTCAAAAAAAACCAAAACCCCTTGTTAAAAAACAAAAAGGATTCACTGTACACAAGTATAATTGGAAAACAATGTTCAGAATCAGGGCAAAATCTAAATTGAATGAGAGTCAGCAAGCCCAATGTTAATAAGTATAATTAGGAGATTAATTCACAGGAAATTTGAAAGTGTCTAATTATACTTGATCATTTTTTCTTTAATAAATGATATATTACTAATTGATAGTCTGTAGTCCTCTATGATACTCAGAAACTTTTTCATTGTAATCAGTTATGATCCATATAGACTTCACAAATTCACTATTGTATCCCGTCCCCATACCACCTACCTGAAGTTTACAAGATTGTTTCTGACCACTTTACTGCTAAACTTCATATTTTTCTTAAACTGTCTGGCCTACTAGTCCATAATCAAAGCCAGAGATGACATTTTAAAGAACTAAATTTTAATTTTCATTTGAGGCACTTTTATGCCTCTTTTCTGTGTGAAGCCTTCCCTGACCCATCCAAGTAGAACAGATTATTTACTCTCTTGTGCTACATCACACTCATTAACACTTCTATTATGACTCAGTGACACCACTATACACCATTATTTGTTAATGTATCCTTCTTCTGCCCTCCAAGACTGAGTTTCATGTGAAAGCATTCCTTATTAATCTTTGTATCTTAAGACCCCAGCATAGGGTCTAGATGGATTGCTAAATAAGAAAATGAATGGGATAAAGAGAATAGGGTATGTATGTGTGAAAAAGACTAGGAGAAAAAAAGGAAAGTGAAAAAAAGAGGAAGGCAGCTGTGAATGTCAAAACTAAGGCATGTGCTCCAGCAAAAGAATAGGGAACTCACACCGACTCATTTCCAAAGCACAGGAAAAGTAGGAGTTACATTTAGCCAAGAAAAATGTAGAAGGGTGATGGTAATGTTCCTTGAGCTTTCTTTTTACTATGCTCTATGACAAACTACCCAACTTCCTAAAGTAACTGGGGATCAAGGAGTAGGAATTTTAAGTATTCCAAAGAAAAAGCAGGATCTTCCCCATTTTAAAATGTTTTAATGGGAAGCAAAAGAATTTGGGGGAGTTATAAATATATTTTTAACTTACAGTAGATTCACTGTTGGTATACAGTTCTACGATTTTTGAAAAAATGCAAGGAGTCATGTAACCATGACTCTAAGACACATAACAGTTCCACCACTGCAAAAAACTTCTTCATGCTGACACTATATAATCAACCCCCACCCACCCACCCTCTAACCCCTGATAACCACTGATCCTATTCTCTGACGCTATCATTTGGCCTTTTCTAGAATGTCATATAAATGGAATCATACATTAACCTTTAGAGTCTTGCTTCTTTCACTTAGCATACTGCATTTGAGATTCATCCATGTTGCATGCAGAAACAGGTTTTTTCCTTTTTATTGCTGAGTCTGTCCATTGTGGGCGTGTATGCGTGTGTGTGTGTGTATGTCCATTGGATACCTAACAGTTAGTTTATCCATTCATCATATGAAGGACATCTGGGTTGTTTCCAGTTTTTGACAATTATGTATAAAGCTGCTATAAATAGGTCTTTGTGTAAATATAAGTTTTCATTTATCGTGAATAAAGGAGTGAGACTGCTGGGAAACCATTTCACATTCCCACCAGTAACATGAAAGTTTCAATTTCCCCGAATCCTCACCAGAACTCGGTATAGGTGTGTAGTAGTACCTCATTGTATTTCCTGAATGACTAATGTGTTAAGCGTGTTATGTGTTTACTTCCCATTTGTGTATTTTCTCCGGTAAAGTGTCCATTCAAATCTTTCGCCCATTTTTAAATTGGGTTGGTTGTTTTCATACTATTACGTTTTTATGGTTCGTTGTATATTCTGGATACAAGCCCTTTGACAAATATGTGATTTACAACTATTTTCTCCCAGTCTATGGCTTGTCTTACCATTCTCTTAACAGTGTCTTTCAGAGGACAAAAGCTTTTAATTTTGATAAGACCACTTTATTATTTTTTTCTTTTATGGATTGTGCTTTTCTTGTGTCTAAAATCTGTCTGCCCAGTTGAATGTAACAAAAATGTTCTATATTTTTGTCTATTTTTATACTTTTATATTTAGTCTATGATCCATATTGCATTAATTATTGTATATGGTGTGAGGTATGGGTCAAAGTTCATTCTTTTGCATACAGGTATCCCATTGTTCCAGCACTATTTGTTAAAAAAGATTATCATTTCACTAGTGAATTGCCTTTTCACCTTTGTCAAAAATCAGTCAAGTATATTTGTGTGTATATTTCTCAACTTTCTATTCAATTCCATTCATCTATCTATCTATAAGCTTTCACCAATAAATCACTGTTTTAATCACTGTATCGAGACAGTAAGTCTTTAAATGAGATAGTTTTGAGTGTCCAATTTTGTTCTTTGTGAAAATTACTCTTCCTATTCTAGCTACTTTGTCCAGCCATATAAATTTTAGTATGTGTAATATATACAAAAAAGCCTGCTAAGACTGATTAAGATTGCATTGAACCTAGAGATCAATATGGAGAGAACTGACATCTTAACAATGTTGAGTTTTCAATCCATAGTGAAGAATTATCCTGTCCAAAATGTCAACAGTACTAAAGTTGAGAAACCCTGCTGTAGACTTCTGTAGATGCCTGCTACAGACTGAATGTTTGTCTCCCCCCTATTGTTGAAACCTAATCCCCAATGTGTTGGGATTTGGAAGTACGGCCTTTGAGAAGTGATTAGGTCTTGAACCCTCATGAATGAGATTATGGCCCTTATAAAAGACGCCCTAGAAAGCTCCCTTACTCCTCTGCCATGTGAAGACACAGTGAAATAACGTTAGCGGATTCCCATGAGACACTGAGTCTGCCAGTGCCTTGATCTTGGTCTTCCCAGTTGCCAGATCTGTGAGAAATAAATTTCTGTTGTTTATAAACCACCTAGTCTATGCCATTCCATTAGAGCAGCCCAAATGGACTAAGACAATGCCCTTTGAGGAAGTTCTCTTCTAATACCCAGTTTGCAAAGAGGTTTTTTCATGCACGGATGTTGGATCTTTTCAAACGATTTTTTATGTATCTATTAGATTATTCTGTGACTTTTTTAGTCTTTAGTGTGTTAATAAAGTGAACTACATCAACTGATTTTTCAAATATTGAAACATCCTTGCATTCCAGGGTTTGATTAGTTAATATTTTATTGAGGATTCCAGTATCTATGTCCATGAGGAGTATTGGTATGTAGTCTCCTTTTCTTAGAATACTTTGTCTAGCTTTGCATCAGGTTAATGCTGACCTCATAATGAGTTGGGAAGTGTTCTCTCCTATTTTCTGGAAGAAATTGAGTAGGATTACTATTATTTCTTTCTTAAATAATTGCTTGCAATCAACAGTGAAACCATGTAGGCCTGGAGTTTTCTTTGTTGGAAGGTTTTTAACTACTAATCTTTAATAGATACAGGATTAGTCAGGTTATCTGTATCTTCACAAGTTTTGTTAGGATTTGTCTTTCAAGAAATCAATACACTTCATTCAAGTTGTCAAATTTATGGTCGGAGTTGTTCAGTCTTCACTTATCCTTTGAATGTAGGGTCTCTACTGATATGCCCTCTTTCATTCCTGATATTGGCACCTTGTGTCTTCTCTTTTTCTTGGTCAGTCTAACTACAGGCTTATGAATTTTATTAATGATTTCAACCAGGCTTTCTTTCACATTATTGGTTTTATCCATTGTTTTTGTGGTTTTAATTTCATTGATTTCTGCTTTTATCTTTAGTATTTCCTTCTTTCTGCTTGCTTTGGGTTTTTCTCTTTTCTTTTTAGTTTCTTAAGGTGGAAGCTTAGACTTCAGACCTTTCTTCTTTTCTAATATATGTTTTTAATGCCTTAAAAATCCCTCTAAGCACTGATGTAACCGCATCCCACAAATTTTGATATGATGCATATGACTCATTTTTCATTCAGTTCAAGATACTATCTAATTTTCCTTGAGACTTCCTCTTTGACCCAGGAGTTATTTACATTTTTTAAAAATTTCCAAATATTTGGTGATTTTTCAGAAACCTTTCTGTTCTTAATTTCTAGTTTAATTCTGTTACAGTCAGAAAACATACTTTGTATGATTTCAATTCTTTAAATTTAAGGTTTGTGTTATGGCTCAAAATAAGGTCTTTTTGAATGTTTCATTTGCCCTTGAAAAGAGTATATATTCTGCTGTTGTTGGGTGGGGTGTTGTATAAATGTCAATTAAGTCAGTTGGCTGATAATGTTGTTCAGATCTTTTATATGCTTACTGATTTTCTGTCTACCTGATCTATTGATTATTATGAGAGGAGTGCTAAAGTTGCCAAGTATAATTGTGGATTTTTCTATTTTCTAATTCTCCAGTCAGTTCTATCAGCTTTTGCTTTTCAAAGTTCTGTTGTTAGCTGCATACATACTTGGGATTTGTCATATCTTCTTGGTAAACTGACTCTCTTTTTATTATGTAAATGTCCACCTTCAATCCCGTCAATGTTCCTTGTTCTGAAATCTACTTTGTCTGATATTAATATAGTCACTCCAACTTTCAATTAGTTTCTGCATGAAATATCTTTTTCTATCCTTTTACTTTTAACCTACCTGTATCACTATATTTAAAATGAGTTTCTTTATATATTGAGTCTTTTTCTTCCCCAAACAATCTCTTTTCATTGGTGTGTCTGGACTATTTATATTTATTATAATTATACTAATATGGTTGGATTTAGGTGTACCATTTTATTATTTTCTGTTTATCCCATCTTGTTTTTCCTGCCTTCTTTTAGATAATTTAAATATTTTTATATTTATTATATTAAGTATATATATTTATATATTATGCATAAATTATATATTAAATATATATTATATATAAAGTAAATTATTTTATATTCATATTTATAATATCCCATTTTAATTCATTTATTGGCTTTTTACCTAAATCTCTTAGTTTTTATAGTCACTGCTTTAGGGATTACAATACAATAACCTTTGACAGTCTACTTAGAGTTAATATTTTACCATTTCAAGTAGAATATATGACCACAAAGTTCCCTTCACTTTCCACTCTTTGTTTCAAATATCACTTATATATGCAAACGCTGAAACCTCCCAAGCAATGTTATGATTTTTGCTTTCAATAGTCATATTATAAAGATCTTAAGAGAAAAGAAATCTGCTATATTTACTCAGATATTTACCATTTCTGTTGCTGTTTCCTCATTAATGAAGTTCCAAGTTTCCCTCTGGTATCATCTCCCGTTAGCCCAAAGAATTTCCATTAGCATTTCTTTTAGACCAGGTTCTGCTAGCAACAATCCTCAGTTTTCCTTCATCTGAGTATTGCTTTATTTTGCTTTCATTCCTGAAGTATATTTTCACTGGATATAAAATTCTGAGTTGGTAGTTCTTTTTTTCTGAACTTTAAAGATGTTGTTCCATTGTCTTCTGTCTTCCATGGTTCCTGATGAAAAACCTGCAGTCATTTGAATTGTTTTTCCCTAAATGTAATGTACTATATTTCTCTGGCTGCTTTCAAGAATTTTTTTTTTTTTTTGGTGAGGAAGACCAGCCCTGAGCTAACATCCATTGCTAATCTTCCTCTTTTTGCTGAGGAAGACTGGCCCTGGGCTAACATCCATGCCCATATTCCTCTACTTTTTTATATGGGACGCCGCCACAGCATGGCTGACAAGCAGTGCGTCGGCAGGCACCCAGGATCCAAACCCGTGAACCCTGGGCTGCCAAGCGCGAACTAAACCGCTGCACCACCAGGCCAGTCCCGAAGATTTTTTATCTTTTATTTTCAGAAGTTTGATTATGATGTATCTGCAAGTGGTTAACTTTGAGTTTATCCTTTTAGGGATTTGTTGAGCTTCTTGAATCTGTAAGTATACGTCTTTCCCAGATGCAGAAACTTTTAGCTATTATTTCTTCAAATGTATTTTCTGCACCAATCTTTTCCTCCTTTCCTACTGAGATTCATATGACATGAATGGTATATCTTTTGATATTGTCCAACAGGTCCCTAAGGCTCTGTTCATTTTTCAATATTTTTTTCCCTCTGTTTGTCAGATTGGATAATTTCTATTGATCTATTTTCAAAATCATACAGACCTTTATTTTCTCCATTCCACTATAAAGGCTCATTTAGTGAATGTTTTATTTCAGGTATTGTACTTTTATGTTCTAAAATTCCCATTTGGTTCTTTTTGAGGTTTTTATTTCTCTATTCAGAACTTCTATTTTTCTATTCATTTCAAGAATGTTTACCTTACATCTTGGAGCACATAATGGCTGCTTTAACAACTTTGCCTGATAATTCATCTCAGGATTGGCATTTTGATTGAGTTTTCCTTTGAGAATTGGTCATATTTTGTTGGTTCTTTGTAATGTGAAGTAATTTTGGGTTTTATACTGGATGTTTTTAATACTATTTTACTGGATATAAAATTTAGATTCTAGAATTCTGGGATTCTATAAATTCCAGATTCTATAAAACTTAGATTCTAAGTCCTGTTAAAATCCTCTGGAGTATGCTGATTTCTGTTTTGTTTTGGTAGGCTATCAACCCAGTTAGATTTAGATAGCAAGTTCTTTCTTGCCTTATGTGGGCAAAGGTTTCAATGTAAGTTGAGCTTAGAAAGCCTTTGCTATGCTTCTTTGTGTCTTACCCATGTATGTGCCACTCTGTGACTTGTGCAGTGGTTTGTATCCTAACACAGTCCTCAAAATCTTGGGTGTAAGGCCAGGACTTATGTTGGGCATTAGCATACAGAATTAGGGCATTCCCTTTCCAACTCTCTCTTCCCTGAGACACTTTCCAGCTCTCAGGTCTCTCTTTTTCCAAGTTCTTCTAGCCTGATAAAAGATTTTCTCTTAGAATTTTAAACTCCCATACTGCTGCACAGTTCTGGGCAACTCAAGCTGCTCTTGGGTGGAAGCAGCAAGAAAACAGGAAAAATGGGAAGTCCCTAACACTCTCTGGATCACAAAGGTTCGTTTTCCTGATCCCCTGGCCAGAAAGAGAAGGTTAGTTTTAGAGTTTCTGCTGTCTGCATCCACAGTGCAATTAAGGACCAAGGTCCACTCAGGTTAAAGCTGAGGCTATAGGAGGGAAAAAAAATACAGAGGACACTCATTCCTATAATATTTCTTCAAATGTTGATATCTCTCCCCAGTGTGGCTGCTCTTCTTTACTTTCCAAAGTATACAAGTAGTTGCTTTTTGTATTCTGTACAGAGTTTTCAGCTGCAATCAGTAGGTGAATGCTATGAACTGAACTGCGTCCCCCCCAAAGTCATATGTTAAAGCCCTAACATCCAATGTGACTGTATTTAAAGATAGGGCCTATAAGGAGGTAATTAAGGTTAACTAAGGTCATAAGGGTGAGGCTCTCATTCAATAGGATTAGTGTCCTTATAAGCAGGAACACCAGAGAGTTCTCTCTCTCTCTCTCTCTCTCTCTCTCTCTCTCTCTCTCTCTCTATCATATGAGGACACAGCAAGAAGGCAAATATCTACAAGCCAGGAAAAGAGTTCTCACCAGAATCTGAATCAGCCAGCACTTGATCTTGGACTTATCAGTCTCCAGAACTGTGAAAAATAAATTTCTGTTGTTTAACAGAAACCAGAAACCACAGTCACCCAATCTGTGGCATTTTGTTATAGCAGCCTGGGCAGACAAAGACAGAGAGTTAGGATAGTAGCAGACTTACTCCATCTTGGCTAGTACCATATGTTCAGTTAGCTTTTTCAATAGTAACTTTTGAAGGATATAATGTGATAAAATGTACAGCATACTAAAAGACATAAGATAAAGAGGAACCATGCTGTCTAAAAAAGAATGCAGTAGAAGAATAAGGGAAATTTTCTTAGGAAATTTTCCAGAGATAAGAAATGTGAAATGATAAGTTCAGAATACGGTAATACACACTAGGGGAAGGAGAAAAAAACACCTGTAGGAAAAGCTTATTAATAACTGGCTAGCTAGAAGGAAATAAAGAGGAAACAGAAGGAAGAATGCAGCTGAACTGGAAAATGAAATGGCTACTCAAATAATAGCTTCAATGGATAATAACGAGGAGTAGACCTCATGCTCAAGTAGAAAATAACCTTGTAGCAAAACAAACAAAAACGTAATTAAAATCCAAGACTAGAGGGTGTAAATGGGTGGATTTATGTAAAGAGAGGGACATAGTATAAAGGGGGTGTGTAAACTTAAAAATACCTATATAATACATTATATACTGTATTACATAAGTAGTAATAAATAATATAGTGATTATATATTATAGTATATTTGATATAATATATAATATACAGACATATATACATATGTCTGAGTATTTTTTTAATGAAAAAAAATTCTTTAATTACATGACAACAGAGACTATCTAAAAGGAACTAATGAATACTTAAAACTAGGGCCACACTTGTTTTACCTCAACATTACATACTTTGCCCATTAAATTTAACTGTTCACCCAAATCAACAACAAAGGGTAAGGATAACTTTCAAAGAAGAAAAGAAGAGAAAGTTTTGGAACTCTCTTTAGAGATAGTAACAATTTGTCCATGGAGTGGGAAAAACGGTATTTTAGGAAAATCTTCCTGCCATCCAACACAAAAGAAAACAATAGATAATTAGAAATGCTGGAAAAAAAATAACAAATACATTTGGGGGGGGCAGTGAGGAAGATTAGCCCTTAGCTAACATCTGTGGCCAATCCTCCTCTTTTTGCTGAGGAAGATTGGCCCTGGGCTAACATCCATGCCCATCTTCCTCTACTTTATATGTGGGACACCTGCCACAGCATGCCTCGATAAGCAGTACGTAGGTCAGCGCCCAGGATCCAAACCTGCGAACCCTGGGCCGCTGAAGTGGAGCATGCAAACTTAACCATTACGCCACTGGGCCAGCCCCCAATAAATACACTTTTAAACATAGTAAACACATGAAAAATACCACAGAAATCCTTAAGAGGTCAAAAATGAAAAATAAACAGAAAATAAGGTAATCTATAAAAACCCTAAAACTGAATGAACCAAAATAGACTCATAATATAAAGAGCAAAAACAGACATATCTATAAGAATAACTTGATAAATCCATCAGAATAACAAAATAGTTTAAAATTAAATAGATCAAGCCAACAAAAATGTGAATAGCATTTGAAAAATGTAATCAATTAGAGAATACACATTCTTCTGAAGATGGGATATTTATTAAAACTAACTATAAGCTAGGCCATTAAGCAAATCTTACAAATTTCAAAAAATCTGCCATACAAACCAAATTTTCAGACCATAATTTAATTAACATAGAAATAAAAATGAAAGGAGAAAAATTTCTATTTTCAGAAATATTAAAAATAAACTTTCGCCAGGCCAGTGGTGCAGTGGTTTAGTTCGCACTTGGCAGCCTGAGGTTCGCGGGTTCGGATCCCGGGCATCTGCCAATGCACTGCTTGTCAGCCATGCCATGGCGGCGTCTCATATAAAGTAGAGTAAGATGGGCACGGATGTTAGCCCAGGGCCAGTCTTCCTCAGCAAAAAGAGGAGGATTAGCAACAGATGTTAGCTCAGGGCTGGTCTTCCTCACAAAAAAAAAATAAAATAAAATAAAAATAAACTTTCAAATAACACAAAAGCCAAAGAAGAAATAACAAAAAAGTAGAAATTACTTCAAAATGAATATTAATGAAAATAATACATATCCAAACTTATAAATGTTGCCAAAGCAGTACTTGGGGAGAACACTGAAAATTAATCTGCTAAGAGTCCAACATAAACAGAACACAAAGAAGATATAACAGAGGAAATAATAATGTCATTGATCAACAAAGCCATCACTTATTTAAAAGCAATAAAATTGAGAAATCTCTGACAATACTGCTCATGAAAAAAGAGAAAAAGAACTAATAATCAATATTGGGGATACAAAAGGGGACTAACTAGCTGACGTCTGTGTGGAAAATAATCCCAGGTATTCACTGATAGAATTTTTGTTTCACTCCTTAACACAGCAGGCTGAATGAAATATGCCATACCCTTCAGAATGGGGAGATGGCTGGCAAGCCTTGAGGGTAGGAAGTAGGTTTCTGAAAAAACAGAATCTTAGCTTTTAACAATGTTATAAATATATGAATATGTGCCTTAAATTTTAGTCTTTAGATCTCTTCAGTCAGGTTTAACTTTTTAAAACCATTCAGTTGAATTTATCTATTTTAAGTATCACACTGAAAGGAAAAATTGCAACTAACTAGAGATTAAAGGAATAAGAGGATATAGAAGAAACTGACAACAGTAGAATAGAATATAGACTAGGAGAAATCAACAAGCTAGACAGACCTATAAGCATTAAAGAAAGTGAAAGTGAATTAGTAAAGTGCACGTGCGTGTGCGTGCGCACACATACAAACCACTTGACCCAGAGTTTTTAGTGGCAAATTCTACCTAATGGACCATTGCAAGCTTCTGCACAATTCTTCCAAAGAATAAAAGAAGATAAAACACCTCCAATTCATTTAATGAGGCTAATATAATCTCGATAACAAAAACCAAAACAAGTACAAAACAGAAAAATTACAGACAAATGCTACTTATAAACACAGAACCAAAACTCCTAATATTAGCAAACTAAATCTTAAATCTGGCAAAGTATATTAAAACAATTCATGAATCTCAAGTTGGATTTATCCCAAGAATATGTGGATTATTTAACATTAGAAAAAATACTGATGCAATTTTTCACATTAAAAAAAATTAAAGGAGACTTCTGGATTCAGACAAGATAAAGTAGATGCACTTTTCTCCCTCTAAATACAACTAAAAGCCCTAGACATTATATATAAAACAAACAAGAAGAATTTGAAGGTGGAGAACAAAAGGAAGACTGGCTAAGGACCTTCAAACCCAAGAAACGACATAGCAGCAAGTTCCCTTGCGTCACATATCCCAGACTGTGCTGGATAAATTAGCAACCTGAAACAACCGGCTTCCCTTCTCCTCTTGAGTTTTCTAAATTAAATTTGATGGTCTAAACAAAAACTATAACACTGTCTAATGGGGTCTAAGCATATGTAGGGGAAATGTTTAAAACAATTATATTATAAATGCAGGAGAGTAAAGGGAAATGAAGAAAGGTAAGGTTTTTAAATTTCAGACTGGAAAATGATGACACCAGTATACTGTGATAAGATATATATACCTAATGTAATACCTACAGCAACCACTAAAAAACCTATACAAAGACTACACCCAAAAACACTATAGATAAATAAAAATGGAATTCTAAAAAATGTTCAAGTAACCCACAGGAAGACAGGAAAAAGAAAACAGAAACAGAGGGAACAAACAGAAAACTCAGAACAATAGAAAGCCTAGTGTATTTACCCATATTTTTGTTTACCATGTTCTTCCTTCTTTCCAAAAGTTTCTTTTCTTCTCCCTGCTGCTTAAAGAAGGTTCTTTAGTCATTATTTTAGGGTAAGTTGGCTGGTGACAAATTCCCTTAGTTTTCCTTCATCTGAGAACGTCTAGATTTTCCCTTCATTTCTGTAGAAATTCTGCTGGATATAGGATTCTTTGTTGACATTTTTCTTCTAGCTCTTGAAATATGTGCTTTCATGGTTTCTGGTGAGAAATCTGCTATCATTCAAATTGTTTTTCCCTTATAGCCCTTATAGTGTCGTTTTTCTCTGGCTACTTTCAACATTTTTTCTTAGTCTTTATTTCTCAGAAGTTTAATTACGATGTCTCTTAGCATGGATTTCCTTGGATTTACTCTGTTTGTGATTCACTCAGCTTCTTGAATCTATATGGTTATGTCTCTCGCCAAATTCAGAAAATTTAGAGCCATTAATTGAGTACATTTTCAGTCCCTTTCTCTTTCTCCTCTCCTTCAAGGACTCTGATGCCAGGAACGGTAGATCTTTTGTTACAGTCAGACAAGTCCCTGAGGCTCTGTTCATTTTTTTGTAGCCTATTTTGTATTTTTAGACTATTTTTTGGTCTCTGTTATTCAGATTAAGAAATTTCTATTGTTCTGTCTTCCAGTTCACTGATTCTTTCCTCTGTCCTCTCCATTTATTTTCCAGTATCAAAATATCCATTTGCTTCTTTATATCTTCTATTTGTTTGCTGAGGTTTTCTAATTTTTCATTTGTTTCAAGCATGTCTGTAATTGCTCACTGAAGCATTTATACCATGACTGGTTTATGATCTTTGTCAGTAATTCTAACACCTCTGTCATCTCATTGTTGACATCTATTGATGGTCTTTCGTCATGCAATTTGAGATCTTCCTGGTTCTTGGTTTGACAATCTTCGAATGAAACCTGGACATGTTCATATTATGTTATGAGACTCTGAATCCTATTTAAACCTTCTGTTTTAACTGGCTTTTTATGATATTACTCCAGCAAGGGAAGGGGGGGGGTACTGCTTCATTACTGCCAAGTAGAGGGAGAAGTCCAAGTTTCCCAGTTGGCCTCCACTGACACTTGAGCAGGGAGCCCTCATTACTGCTGGGTGGAGGTGGGAATTCAGGCGTCCCGAATGGTCTCCACTGACAATGCACTAGGGGTAGCCTCCTTACCACTGGGTGATGGTGAAAGCCATAACTATCCAGAAGGCCTCTTCTGCTGCAACCTCTAAGCGCGGCAGGGAAGCAACACCTCATTACTGCTGGGTGGGGATGGAAATCCAGGCTCTCAGTTGACACAGTGTTGGGGTAGGTGGGGAGAAAGGCTCACAATCATCTAGGAGGAAAGAAGTCCCAGCTCTCTGCTTGGTCTTCTCTGATACCACTCTGATGGCCATGCTGGGACACTCTGTTATAGCCTCATGAGGGTGGAATTCTAGGTTCCCCACTCAGCTTTTTCTGGCCTGGGGGAAGGTAGTGCCATAATTTTTCTGTGGTATTTGGCTAAAGTAGAGCAGATACTGTCTAAAAGTTTTCCATGATGATAGGCTATTCTATTCCCGGACCTTTAGCTAGAGAGAGCAGGTCCTTGTTGGGACTTTTTTTTTTGCACCCATTGATGCTTGCAGGCTACTGGCTTATCCAATACCCAGTTTTGCATATATGAGGCAACCAGAATATCCAAGGAACCTACAACGTCATTCCTAAGGTCCTAAAATCTCTAGACAGTCTTCCTTCTCTCTACCTTTCAGAGTCTTCTTGTGTTTGTTTTTTATATAATATCCAGGGTTTTTGACTCTACTTAGTGGGAGAAATAGTGAAAAGTATGTTCACTTCATCCTCCTGGAAGTACAAGTCCTCCTAAATTTCATTTTTACAGCCACCTCATCCATCTCTAAAGTGGATGATCAAGTTTGATATTCCTATCAAACTTGAGCTCAGGCAACTAATTTAGAGAACCTAAAACATAAGACAAGCAATAGTTCCATTTTTAAAAAGCCTTAGGATTTTACTTAGCCTTAATTTCAATGTGAACCAAAAGTATGAAGTGGGAATCAAAATGTCAATGTAATCTTAAATTCTAACTAATACACAGGTTAGCCTATCCGAAGCACTTTACTCAGCTCTCAGTACCAGATTTTAGGAGGAATACCAACAAACCAGTGATAAACCAGAAGAATAAGATTCTGGTGGTTCCAGAAGATTGACAAAACTAGGGAAAACTTACCTGGAAGAAAGAAAAAGAGGAACTGAAGAGAAAGGGTTATATAATCGCAATCTTTTTATATTTATTACGCTCACAATTGAAAAAAGTGGCAGAAAATAGTTCAAAGCAGTCAGGTTGGCTTTCTATACATAAGAATTTTCTAACAATCTGAACCATCCCAAAATGTGACAGACTGCTTTACTATCCTAAGTTCCCGGGTATCAGAAGTATTAAAACAAAGACTGTATGTCCATCAGTTAGAAATATCGTTGAGTGGATTACTTCAGTAGGAGAGAGACTAGAGTAGTGATTTTTAATCCATGATCCATGGCACTACCTCAAGTGGTGCTGTGGAGTTGCAAGGAGAGGTGCAACTACTGCTGAGCAGGGAAAAACGCCTGATTTCCCCACCCTGCTTCAACAAGACGTTCCACTTATATATCTAGCATCTGTAGTGTCTTTTACTAGCGGAGATGGGAGTGGGGTAGAGAGAAGAATTATGCTTTAAAATAAATAAAAGTTCAGAAATTACTGAAGACCTGAACCAAGGTCTCTTTGAATTCTGTATTCTGTGATTAATTCCTAGTTCTCAGCCATATTCCAGAAAAGATCATCATCTTACTGAGGGATTACTGCAAACAAGATTAACGTATGAGATTTTAAAGCCTCTTTTTTTCAATAATGGAGCTTTTAGAATGAATTAAGTAGATAACTCTTTCAGCTCTCCACTTTACCTGTGGCAGCACAACCTATACTGTGCCTGGGGGTGGATTTTATCTTTCTCCAGAAAAATTTAATATTTAAACTAAATGCCCTTTCATTTCAAAAATAAAAAGTAGCTGGAGGAAAGTAAGTCTTACAAACCTATGAAGTTATTTATACATTTTAAATTTGTACTTCTATAAAGAAAACATTGGAAAAATTAGTTGTTATATAACTAAATTTTAAGTGAACACTGTACTATCAAAAAATTATATAACTTCTCCAAAAGTAAAAGCAATTTGTTATATACTAGAATACGAAAAAATGGGAAATAATATAGAGAAGTCTCCAGACACTTGAATCTTTAAAATACCTGATCTCGAAAGTTATAGATCATTTCATGCTTCATACCTATACTAATAACTGTGACCACAATAGTCGATCTACAGGAACTTGGTTTAAAAGCATGTTTTAAATTATTAATCTCACATAGCTTAAAAAAATTAACACAAATCTCTCCATATCATCTTTATTACTGTCATAGTCATACTAATGGAATTCTTATCCTTAAATTAACTAGAGATTCTATTTTCAATGTAGTATTATATTGGCTTCTCAGAAATAATACTAATTGTTAAGAAGTCATTCTAAAGGTCTATGAGCTATATTTTGCTGAGGCATGACTCATAAGATGGCAAACAGATGTGCAAGAGGGGTCACTTATGTGGTAATGAGTTTACCCAATCACTCAGCGTGGATATCACAAGATGACTTGTTTTCTGTTGATGGTATTGATGTATTCTGTGAGTGAGTCATAAGCCAAATGGCATGTTGAATTAAGGGAACTGAGGTCTTATCATAAAACACTTGTAAACGTTAAGATACATCAAGATCTACTGTATTACATGTGTTTTTCAGTCAGGTATTATATATAAAATTTAAAAATATGATCACCACACAATATAGTAACCACAACAATATCTCAAAATACTCTCATATCCTTTGCTTTTAAAAAACTTATTTTCTTATAAAAGGTAACATATTAACGGCAGAAAATATAGAAAAGACAGAACAGCAAAAATTTTTTAAATAACCCTTTTTAAATGCAAAATAACCAACTTTTAACAAAAAAACTATCAGTGATTTTATGGACTCCATTTTAAATTGCAAAGGGCTGATTGAGTTCAGATTTTGTTTCCACAAGTAATTAAATTCAACCCTTTGTTATAAGCCCATAGGATTGCTCAACTGATTTAAACATTTACAGTAAAACTGGATGCAGCAAAAAGCACAGAACAGAATTAACCTTCAGATGAAATTTGAGATTCTCATAAGTTATATTACTATAGCAGATGACTGATTTGAAACTATATCATTAAAATTGTAAAGAAAATAAAAACAAGTGAAAACATCTAATAATGATCAAGTTTCCCTTAGGAAGACTAGATAACGAAATTAATGTGATAAAGTTATTATTATTACTAAAATTTATGCTACATATTTCTTGAGGTTATCAGCTATATTTTACAGATATATATTTTTAATTTAAAAATATTTTATAATCCTGAGAGAACACAGCTCCCATTACCCTTTTAAACTTTAAGAGATTTGTATTTCTGATATAAGTATATTTACTGATTTTAAGAAAACCAAAGTCAGGGGGCCGGCCCGGTGGCGCAGCGGTTTAGTCCGCACTTGGCAGCCCGGGGTTCGCGGGTTCAGATCCCGGGCGCCCGTGGACGCACTGCTTGTCAGCCATGCCGTGGCGGCATCCCATATAAAGTAGAGGAAGATGGGCATAGATGTTAGCCCAGGGCCAGTCTTCCTCAGCAAAAAGAGGGAGATTAGCGACGGATGTTAGCTCAGGGCTGGTCTTCCTCAAAAAAAAAAAAAAAAACCAAAGTCAGGGCCGGCCTGGTGGCATGATGGTTGGGTTCATGCACTCTGCTTCGGTGGCCCAGGGTTCATGGGTTTGGATCCCAGGCACAGACCTATGGACTGCTTATCAGTCCATGCTGTAGCAGGCATCCCACATATAAAGTAGAGGAAGATGGGCACAGATGTTAGCCCAGGGCCAATCTTCCTCAGCAAAAAGAGGACTGGCAACAGACGTTAGCTCAGGGCTAATCTTCCTCACCAAAAAAATAAAGAAAGAAAATAAAGAAAAGAAAACCAAAGTCAAGCATCTCTTTTACACACCTCTTTTTTAACCTACTTGCTGATAAAAAATTTTCAAACATTCTGCAATCTAATGAAGTAAGAGATCAAGCAAACAAACTTCATGCTGTGATGCTTGTTTATAAATTGATTAAAATACCATCTAATAACCTTTCAATACGGGTTACCATTTAATTTAAGCTTTTATTTTAATTACTTATAGAAAGTGACTCACTCCTTGTATGTGGCAATTAATACACTCAATATTTTAATGCATCCTGGAAATGGGTATAAATCTGAGAATAAATATTCTTTTCCAGGGACATAGGCCAAAAGACTAGGCACTCTAAAACCAGTTTTATGTTTCTCAAGACACAGCATGGTTGCTCTCTAAATCACACCAGACTATATGGTTTCTAAAATTTCAAGCTTAGTAAAAAAAAGAGCTGTTGGGAGAATAAATAATACATTAGCACTGTTACCTTTTAGCCGGTGACTTAGAATCTGTTCCAAAATAGCTGCAAAATTGTTAAATTCAGGAGAAGAATCATCAATTGTCTCAAAGCAGGACCGATCAATCAGGGTCTTCACAGAAAACCTATGAAAAAAAGGATTATTATTATTGCTTTTAAGCAGAGTTGATTCATTCACCTAAGTAGGGAAAATGAGAGGAAACCAGTTTTGGGAAGTATTAATTATATAAATACTTCATAATATTATATGTTCTGAAAACTCCATTTATTCAAATTCACTCTGTAAATAGAAAATTTTACAGAAATATCAGGCTTTTCACTTATATATTTACTATCTATTGACTATACTAAGACTTAGGAATAGCTCACTGTCCTCACAGCCATTAAAATCAGAATCAAAAAATGACTTAAATTATTAACTCCAAAATACTCAAAAGCTATAATACTACTTTAAAGAAATTTGAGCATCAGACCCAAATGTTTTTAAGAGTTCTGGAGCACAAAACTGAAGAAAATAGGATGTGAGTTTTCATGAAATGCAGATCTAAAGTTTTTATGACCTATAAATAGGAAAACTTACAAAACTGTAAAGTGTGCTCCATTTTTCCTTCTCATCAGAATGTCCTTTGTCTCTATTTTTTTACTGCCAAAACTCAATGCATTTTCCAAGATAGCCCAAATGCCACCTCTTCAATGAAGAACTATCCTCCTACACATTCCTAGCACAAACTAGCATTTTGCGTGTATCTCCCTTAAGAGACAATTATAATTTATCTTACTGCTGTTATTGGTGTTGTCTATCTCTATCTTATTAGAATATAAATTCCTTTGGGGCAGAAGCTATCTTCCCTATGTTTATATCTTCCTCTGCACATAGGACAAGCCCTTCAACACTGTACTCAGTAAGTACTTGCTGATTTATTTGTAACCCTCTTTTGAAAGAATGTCAAAGAAACACTTAAATGCCAATATCATGGCAATACAAAAGTTTTTTATCTTTAACATGTTTATGTTCATGTAACTACCATCAAAATCAGAAATCAGAACAGTTCTGTCACCCCAAGCAATCCCCTCATGCTATCCCTTTATAGTCATAGCCTATAATGGGGGACAGATGAGTGCCTAAGTAAAGACAGTCAGTGGGGAGTGAAGAGAAGAGCATAATTATGAGAGCTGTGAAACAATCAGAAATGTAAACTATGAAGGAGATACAGGAGTACAAACTGTTTTTTACACTTTAGGCTTGTTGGTTATACTATTCAAACACGGCAGAAAAAAACAGGAGACAAGAATAAACGGAAATATGAAGAGATTTGTTTATATGGCTTATATCTATCAATATTTATTATATTAGAAATTAAACAGAGAAATTGTTTAAACAAAGGCAGTCTTCACTTTGCACAGTAGGGCAGGACCACAAAAAACGAGTGTGCAAACTGAAACTATGCAAAGTGATCTTAATAATCAATGGAAAGAATTACAATTGTCCTGTGATTTTTACAAATTTTGTCAAAACATTAAACATCACTGCTAGTTATAACGTATAAAAGAAGAAAAAAATAGTAGAACATTTATTTAGTACACTGTAATTTAAAACATTAGAAACTTTGAGAATTAGTGTCTTCCTTATAAAAAACTTATGAAGAGTAGTTTGAACAGTGTCTACCTTCTTACCGTATAACTTAAAATATAGAATGAGCATATTTCCCATACCTTGGCAAATTGTCATATTCCTTCCTAAGTTTGGATCAGTTCCCAACATTTTATCCTTTGCATTTTCAAAGTTGTGAAAATCTCTGAGAGGCCCTACAATGTGAACTGGTTTGCCAGTGTCACTTCCTCTGGGACATCTTCACCCTTTTTGTTATGACACTTTGCTCTTTTATATCAATATGTTCACTTTGACTAAGTTTCTCTGGCTGCATATCTAAATTGTCTTGAACAGCAGCAGTGTCAACACTCCCATGATTAACTATTTCTTCTATAACTCCATTTATGTTCCAAATGTTCCATTTATGTTCAAATTTCACTTCCAGCATTATCACTTTCCGTTTCTTCGTCATACTTTTATCTTTGTCAGCCAACTCACTCTTTCAGTTGTCCATTTCATAAAACAACATGTGGGATTATCACCAGGAGACAAGGAGGTAACACAACTACAGGCTTTGATTTCTGCGCATGAACCACTGACAGATAAATAGTGATCAATCCTAGACAGACTTTGAAAGAAGTGATGTGACTGGTCACTGATCATGATGTGCATTTGTTATTTACAGTGATCTGTGGACTAAAGAGCTAGCAGCAAAATTTTATTTTATGCAATTACTCACAGTTAATACATGGTGGTAGTCAAATTGGAACTATGTTGTTGTGGGACTGGAATTATTTTACTAAATTGTAGTAACTGAAATAAGTGCATATTGGAACTGTACAAAATGAGAACTGCCTCATTTATTTATTAGTTAATTACAAACAAAATAAAACCCATTACATGTTAGCATAAACAATATATTTTTATGAAAACTATATCTTCCAAAACAACAAAAAAAATTCGCAAGACAAGCAGTTTTACATCTTTGCAAATATCTGTTTAATAGAAGATAAGTGAATTCTCATATCTACTTCTGCATTCAACCTATTCTAAGACTTCACACCATGTAGCCTCTGGAAAACTCCACTGTACACTTGTTAAAGAATGAGTAAGGGCCGGCCCTGCAATGTAGAAGTTAAGTTTGTGCACTCTGCTTCGGTGGCCTGGGGTTTGCCGGTTTGGATGCCAGGTGCAGACCCCCACACTGCTCAACAAGCCATGCTGTGGTGGTGTCCCACATACAAAATAGAGGAAGACTGGCATGGATGTTAGCTCAGGGACAATCTTCCTCAAGCAAAAAGAGGAAGATTGGCAACAGATGTTAGCTCAGGGCCATCTTCCTCACCAAAAAAAAAAAACGAGAACAAAAAAGGTAAATAATGTCTTATAATTGTTAAGAAAATAATTTTGACCTTTCAGACTGCTGAAAGGGTCTGGGTCCAATAGTACACTTTGAGAATCACTACTCCAAGGCACTAAAGAATATACATAATAATATAAGTTTCTCCTATGCAACTAGAATGGTAGTAATTATATATCCTTAAGAGATTTAAGAAAATAGTTACTCAAATAATTTTCAGTCTTCTTTGGGTCAGATGAATAACCCTGACTGAGCAGGTTAAGATAGATTAGCATTCAACTACATAGTACTACCTACAACAGCAACTGGAACATAATGGAGGAAGCCATTATGTAAAAGAAAGAAAAAAAAAGAATATCTAGGAAGTAACACCGATGAAGTTGGTCTCTTGTACCTAAAAGGTAGACAAGTTAGATAAATACTAGATGTAATGCATGAGGAAATGAATAGAAACAAAAAGAAAGTAAACAGAAACCAGATTAAAGAGGTTATGTGAGAACTCATTTTTGCTTCATATGTGCATTTCATTGACAATACAGGAGAAAACTGCTGCCAATCCTCAGCAAACTTTTAATAAGAATAAATAAGTATAATGTTATTATTCAGTGAGAGAATAAAATGGGAAGTGTTCTTAAAATTAATAAACAAAAACCACACAGTCTCCACCTCCACTTTTAACCTAAAGAGAAGGAAACTTCTCACTCTGAATGCTTCTCTCTAATCTTTATTAGGTAGAACAGAATAGGAAAGCTGACTCTGCAATCACATTCAAGGTAGGAGTAACCTACTGCCTTAAAAAATTATGTCATCTAAGATATTAACGCACGTTGGTGAAATGAACTGAAAATTATATTTAAAGATAGAAGTGATAAAGTGCTTATTTCATCAAAAAGAGCTAGGTTAGAACTCAATTTTCACCTGCAACAGTCTGATGAGACTTTAGTAGTCACTATTGTCCTCCAGGAATAATGCAAAATTACCTAACAAATGATGTACTTTGTAAACTGTAACGGGAATAAAAGGCCATGGATAGTAACACATACATTTTTGTAGCATCATATACAGATCAATCAGTGGTCAACAAAAACACAAGTCTTTTTATCGTATTATCAATTATATTCCTACAGAAGATACTATCTACACAACAAAAACCTTAGATGGTGATTCTCGGAGCACTAAAGTACTTTAAACTCAACATCTGACTAAAAATTAAAACAAAAGCAAAGTCCAAATATCCCAAAGCATATCATTAGACACAATTTCTGTTATCTCCAAGCATGAAGATATTGTGAGGGTGACAAAGCATTTTAAATAAGCTCTATTTTATCAAGGTTATAATGAAGAAAAAGAATGTTTCCCAGCTTTGCTTCATGATTTATATCCTGCTCTCCTCCTGTCAACACAAACCAAAATTTCAGAAGGCAAATTACTTCCTTAGAGTCCGTGTTTTACTCCTAGCAAGCCAAGTCTTCCCACTCAACACTTAACTTCTCTAGAATCATGTAGCCAGCTCCATTGTGCCAGAATAACGAGACTCTTTTCCTCCATAACACAGTAACTAGCTAGGATGTGCTATAAAAACCAAACCTGTAAAAAGAATTTCAATACATCTAAAAAATATCACATAGACACCGAGCTATTTCCTGACGATGATGACACTAATATTAGTCATCTACTTCCTGAAGAGGACTGATTTTAAAATAATGAAATGACAATTTGATAAATGTCTAAAAATACCAAACCAAGTCTAAATAACAGCTTTTACATGAGAATTAAAAAATCAAAAATTTACATAAAAGGGTCCTATAATTAAGTGCAGTTTTTGAAATGTCTCTGTCTTAAAAGATTCTCTTTCCCACCTTCATCATCCCAAGGAAATCTTTGTTAGCTTTGAAATAAGAAAGAATGATTATGACTAAAACCTTCAAACCTAAGACAGCATGAACTACTGTTTTCCCTTTGGCAACATACCAAGAAAAATGAGAGTTACCAAAACTATGTTAAAAAAATCTTCATTACACCCATATATTAAAGTAATTCTTTCCATAATTCATAGATTTGTAACATAATTGTAATTACAAATAATTAGAAAGCAAAAAAATAACAAAATCAAAAATAAAATCATTTTGTTAAATTTTTACACTATTGGAAAGAAATTATTCAAAAACTTGAAATTCACCTTTAATATTTAAGACCCTGCATCAGTAATATACACATCTATATTCATATATATACAGAGTAATTAAGTAGGAACGAAATGTATTCCCAACCCTTTACAATAAGCTTATATAATTTTAACCATTTATCAAATATGCTTCAGAAAAAATATATTTCACACAAAACAGATTTTCTTATCTATATTGTTATATCCCTTTATATGGAATTACATCTGAAGATAACTAAAGTACATAAAAGCATCTCAAATCACCACATTTCAAAACTAAAAGGGTTCAGAAAAGTTAGCCATTTATAAGAAGAATGATATTTTTAAATGGAACATAAGTACCCAAATTCTGAGGCAGAGTTCTTTCTACTATTTCACACAAAATTTACAGGATTCCTTACATTATTACTGCTAGTAATCTTCACTAAAGGGGTGGGATAACTACCCTCTGTCATTAATATAATTTTGCTGTTAGTGCTGTCAAGTCAATTCCAACTCCTAGAGACACCATGTACAACAGAGCAGAATCCAGCCTGGCCTTTTTGCTTCATTCTCTCACCATCAGGCACTATATTACACAATGCTCCTCTGCTATTCACAAGGTTTTCATGGCCAATTTTTCCAGAAGTGGGTGGCCACTAGTCTGTTTTAGCCTGGAAGCTCCCCTCAAACCTGTCTATTTGAAATACAGATGGCACAGCTTTCAGCATCACAGCAACACGCAGCTGGCAGTGTATGACAAGGGACTGAAGAGTGGTGTGTTTCTCTGACCGGGAACTGAACCTGGGCCACAGCGGACAGAGTGCTGAATCTTAACTACTAGACCACCAAGGCTGGTTATTGACATAATATCCATCGTTAATAATCAACAAGGAGATGGCTGCCAACAGATAGGTACAACCCACCCCAAATATAATGTAACACTGTGACTATAGATGATAATGAGTATAGTATTCAGATACCTGTTCATTGGAAGGCTTATTTCTTTTCCTACATTTTACACAAGAAACCCAAAAATTCTTTTAGACTCAGCAATTTGTGTTCTTTTTCCAAGCATTATGCAAGTTAAGAATTCCCAATCATCATGTGTATTTCCGCTTTATTTTCCCATAATTTTAATCTATTTTATAATGAGAAAAAATACTTTTCACATATCCTTTTAGCAGGAGTCTATAGACTATTGTCCACAGGCCAAATCTAACCAGTTTCCTGTTTCTGTAAATAAACTGTTGTTGGAAAATGGGGGAAAAAAGTCCCAACCATCTTCATTGGAATTTATACCCTGAAACTCAAACGTCTCTCTGTTATCACAGTTATTTATCATTTCTAAAAACTTTACTCAACGTAAAAATTAAAAGGAGAAAGAGATAGAGATAAATTTTAAAATATTTTCCCCACCTGTATTATCAAAATTTCTTTTAAAAAGAATTGTTAATCTAGGCATCTTAAAGATGAAATACTCTGTTATTAACATCTTGTATTGCTATATAAGCAGATCAATGACAGCAGATTGCCCAACATGAGAAATAACACTAGAAGCACTATCTTAAAAAAAAAAAAAAAAGGAAAAGAAAAATTTCGCAAAAAAAAATAATTCATCTAAAATTAGAAAGCTATCAAACGAAGACAACTTCCTATCTTAAAATAAATTCACTCATTTGATCTCTTATATGAAAGAACTCCCAATTAAAATCATTTTAATAAACAATAGTTTAACTATTGGATCACGTATCTCTTTGGAATCCAATTCTTCTTTTCCAATGACAAACGAAAATATTCAAGTAACATATTTTAACATAGGTAAACAATCTAGTAAATTAGATATTCAATGCTGCAGCACAACAATAGGAGGAACAGGGGCTTTGATATCAGAAGGGCTTGGATTCACACCGGGCTCCGCTATTAAGCCATTCCTTGTCGAGACACTTAACCCCTCTGAATCTCAGTTTCCTCAGTAATCAATTACCTAATTGTTGTGAATATTAAATGAGACAGCATATATAAAGTACTTAACCTGGTGTTAGCTTATACAGAAATTACTAAATGTTACCACTCAGGGTTAATAACATCTGAGCACAGAAAAAGGGAGGCAGGAATTTCGGGTGTCTGCATGTAAACTGACTTTTTTAAAAAGCATAATATGGCCGCCCGGTGGTGCAGCGGTTTAGTCCGCACTTGGCAGCCCAGGGTTCGCAGGTTCGGATCCCGGGCGCCCGCCGACGCACTGCCTGTCAGCCATGCCGTGGCGGCGTCCCATATAAAGTGGAGGAAGATGGGCACGGATGTTAGCCCAGGGCCAGTCTTCCCTCAGCAAAAAGAGGAGGATTGGCGACAGATGTTAGCTCAGGGCTGGTCTTCCTTACAAAAAAAAAAAAAAAGCATGATATATAGTGATCATAGCTTATCAACACTAGAAATGCTAAGAAAATGAAGGTTCCCATGTTCCGGTTCTATAACTCAAATACAAACACATACACACACAAATACACATGTGTACACACACACACACACACAAACTAGATACAACTGACCTGTCATAGATGCTCAAGGCAGTACAGCATAAGAGGAAAAGCATAGGTTTTGAAACCAGATGTATTTGGGCTTGAATTCTGGCAATAGTAGCCCTAACTAAAAACAAATCTGCTTTAAATAAAAATTGTTTTAATTAGAACTTTCATTATTAGTCATAAATAATCTAATATTTTTCCTCCAAAAAGCATATTCTCCATGCATTATATAAATTAAATAATGCATTTCCTTCAAATGGTAGACATAGATGTTTTGTGATTTTTTTAATTTATTAAAATTTTAAATTGTATTTCTAATATTAATTTTGAGACTACATCTGGAATATAACAGAAGACTTGCTTTTATAATTGCAAATACTGAGAAATTTCAAAATCAAATATTAAATTTGAATATTTGGGGGATATTGTTATTCCTATCCTTTTCTAAGGAGAATCACAATCACCATAGAAAATGGACGTTATTTTATTTAGCAAAAACAACAAAATGTGTGCATTATATACATTTTCTACCTTTTATAAAATATTTCCAAAACAGTATGCATTTTAGAATTTCTACCTATTTTTGTGAAATATTGTTTTGCGTAAAACAGAAAATTAAACTAGATTGCCTTGGGAAAGTAAATATCAAAACTACATCCACTAATTTAGCTCAGTCTTCGGCTTTCATTTTTTATTCAAACACTAGAAGAGATGAATTTTTATTTTTCCATTTCCACATTAAATTTCAATTAAAATAACCCCATTCAAAAGGAAGCAAATTCTGCTGCTGAACCTATTCGATTTGAAACTCTATTATCATTAGAGATTAGTCATTAGGGTGACTTTTTAAAAACAAGTGAGGATAATTCTTTAATTCAACCTTCAATCTTATTTTGAAAATGTCCACTGCTATTATTCTTCATCATTTAGAGAGAATTATCTCATTCAATAAACATGCCTACTATGTACCAGATGCTGAGAATAAACTAGATGCTGATTAACTATGATTCCTGTACTTGAGAAATTCACATTCTAGTAGATGACAAAAAAGATAGATTACAGCATAATGAGTGCTATGTTTATTTACATGACCTATTCCAGAAAAGACTTGAGATTACTTATGACAACATATAAACACAATCCGTTGACTACATAAACTAAAACTAAGGAGGAAGATGAAAAATATGGGAACAGATTTCCACTTACAAGTATGATGGAGTAACTACTAATAGACCAGTGTTCCCACAGAGTACAAAAACTGGGGAGAGGGAGGATTACGGAAATCTTATGTTTGAAGGATGCAGAGTTGCTGAAACAAAAACTAGAGAGGCTATGACTCCACAGAAGGGGAAAGCTCAAAAAGGTGAGCTGACTGCTACAGCTGCTTTTACCCAGGAGTGTCTGCCAATTCTGAGTGGTGGCAGGGTCTGGCATCCACAGAAGGTTGCTAAAGGAGGACAGAAAAACCAGGAAAGCTTTTGAAGGAGACTTGGGAAAGCCTCAAATACAGTATGACTTTCTCTTCATCAGGAGACTAAAATCTTAATCACAAAGCCACTGAAAAACAAAATAAAGCATTTGCTAGTTTCAGAAGACAAAATAATAGTTTAGGACTATGGGAGAAAGCATGCTGGAAAACACACCAACCCTAGGTTGAAAACCCTGGAGGGCCTGGGGCAAAGCTAAAGCTGACCAAGACTTAGCAGGGTTGAAATCCAGCCTGGACTCAGCACAATCCCTGACTGGAAGAAGGTGACTAGCCACCACTCTACCTTCTAGAGGAAGATAACATTAGGAAAGAAAAGTGAGCACTATCCTTACTATTGGCCATGGGCACTAGTATGCTCCTGGCCATGTTTTTCTCAGATTGGGTGGCACATTCCATTTGTTTGCTCCACTGCTGTCTCTTTCTACTATATGTTATGTTCTGATGAAAACTTTTGACACATAATGATCAATGAAAGGGTAAGTGTAATAATACTGAGAAAACAATAAAAGTGCTAAAAAAATAATACATATTATATGGCATTCAATAAAAAAATTCTACACATGCCAAAACATAAGGCTACATGACAAACAGAGAGAGAGGAAGAAAGAAAACAGACAATAAAAACAGATGTAAAGATGACCCAAATATTCTAAATCGATGATGAGAACTTTAACCATGATTAATATGTTCAAGAGAATAAAGGAAAAGATGGATATAGATGAAAAGATAAGTATTTTTATCAGAGGATTCAAGTCTATTAAAAAAGAATCAAATAGAAATTCTAAAACTCTCTGAAACTGAAAACTCATTCCATGGGGTAGACAGCAGATAAGACACAGCAGAAGACACGATTAAGGAACAAAAAGTCAATAGAAAATACACAAACTGAAGCACACAAGGAAAAAAACCCAGAAAATACAGAAAAGAATATGACTCAAGTGGGGCCTGAGTTTAACATATATGTAATTGGGTGTTAGAATAGCCAAAATTTTTCCAAAACTGATGGAAGAGCAATGAAAAGGGTAAATACAAATATATATTGCCAGAATATCAAGTGTAAACTACATTAATAAAATAATCTTGTAAAATTTAATATATATGTAGATTTTAAAAGTACGTCTTAGGATGAGGAGGAATAAATAGTTCTAATATTACTGGAGAAGCAGTAAAAGTTAAATTTGCATTAGACTGTAATAAATCAAGGTAACTGCAAAAAAAAGGACATAAATCAAATATATATATAGAGAGAGAGAGAGAAAAAGAATACATGACTAATAAGTTCATAGAAAAACTGGAATAGTGGAATAAATGGAATAATAAAAAAGTACTTTACTGATATATAAGCACGAAAAGAGAAAAAAGTGAACATAAAAAAATAGTAAAATTGTAGCTAAAAACTCAAATATAATCACATTAAATGTAAATTGGCTAAATACTCTAAATAAAAAAACAGACAAAAATGCAAAATTCAATTCTATCCTGCCCACAAAAGACCCTTTAAATTTAACGACCCAGAAAGACTAAAAATTAAGAATGGAAAAAGATAAATCATACAAACACTAAAAGAAAGCTGTTTTAACTATATTAATAGCAGACAAAATAGACTTAAAGCAATAACAGCATTGGAGATAAAGAACATTTCATGACGACAAAGGAATCAAACCACTAGGAAGAGATCACAATTCTAAATCTGTACAAACCTAGTAACAGAGCAAAATATTCACAGCCAAAAATGACAGAACTAAAAGGAGAAACAGACAAATCTACACTCATAGAGACAGGCTTTAATACATCACTCTTAATACCACATAGACTAAAAACTAGTACATACAAAAACTAATAGGATACAGAAGAAATGAACAACACACTTAACATACTGGACCTAACTGGCATATAGAGAGCATGCAATCAACAATGACAGAATATATATTCTTTTCAAATGCATATGAAATATTTATCACAATTAACATTACCCTGCATCCTAAAGCAAGCAGAAACAAAATTTAAAAAGTTTAAAATCTTTCAGAATATGTTCCCTGCACAGCAGAATTAAGTTAGAAATTAATAACTAAAAATAGAAAATTCTCAAGTGTTTGAAAGGTAAACAACACATTTTTAAATAACCCATGAGTCAAAGAAGAAATCCCAACAGAAATTAGAAAACATTTTCAGGATGGAAAGAAAGATAAATAATTTTCCAGACAAGCAAAAACTAAAGGAGTTTATCACCAAGAAACCAGCCTTACAAGAAATGCTCAAGACCAAAAATAGGAATGAGAAAGTTATCAAAAAAAGAAAAACAATTAAATCACTGGTAAAGGCAAATATACAGTAAAGGTAGCAGATCAACTACCTATGAAGCTATTATGAAAGTCAAAAGACAAAAGTACTAAAATTATCTCTTTCCGTGAAAAGAGGTAACAGATACACATGCACAAAAAAGAAATTAGATATGATATCCAAAACATGAAATGTGGGAGGGGAGGAGTAAAAGAGTAGAGCTTTTAGCAAGAGGTCAAACTTAAGAGATCATCAACTTAATATAGATTGCTATATACATAAGTTATTAGATATGAATCTAATGGCAATCACAAACCAGAAACCTATAATAAATACACAAAAAATTAAGAGAAAGGAACCCAAACATATACTAAAGAAAGCCATCAAATCACAAGGGAACAGAGCAAGAGAAGAAGAAAGGAACAGAGAAGAACTACTAAAACATCCAGAAAAAAAGTAACAAAATGGCAATAAGTATATTCTTATCAACAGTTACTTTAAATGTCAATGGACTAAATGCTCCAGTCAAAAGGCATAGGGTGGCTGATTGGGTAAAAAAATAAGACCCATACATATGCTGCATACAAGAGACACACTTCAGACCTAAAGACACTCACAAACTGAAAGTGAAGGGATGGAAAAAGATACCCCATGCAAATGGCAATGAAAACAAAGCTGAGGTAGCAATACTTATCTCAGACAAAATAGACTTCAAAGCAAAAATTGTAATAAGAGACAAAGAAGGGCCCTACATAGTGATCAAGGGAACAATCCAACAAGAGAATATAATACCTGTAAATGTCTATGCACCCAAAATAGGAGAACCTAAATATATAAAGCAATTATTAACATACATAAAAGGAAAAATAGACAGTAACACAATAATAGTAGGGGAACTTAACACTCCACTTACACCAATGGATAGATCATCCAAACAGAAGATCAATAAGGAAACATTGCCTTAAATGACACATTAGACCAGATGGACTTAGTAGATATATACAAAACATTCCATCTAATAACTGAAGAATATGCATTCTTTTTGAATGCACATGGAACATTCTCCAGGACAGATCACATATTAGGCCACAAAAGAAGTCTCCATAAATTTAGGAAGTTTGAAATAATACCAAGCATCTTTTCTGACCACAACGGTATGAAACTAGGTATCAACTACTGGAAGAAAATCAGAAAAGCGATAAATATGTGGAGATTAAACAAAATGCTAGTGAACAACAATTGGGTCAATGAAGAAATAAAAGAAGAAATAAAAAAATACCTCGAGACACATGAAAATGAAAATATGACATGCCATAATTTATGGGATAAAGCAAAAGCAGCTCTAAGAGGGAAGTTTATAGCAATATAGGTCTACTTCAACAAACAAGAGAAACCTCAAATAAACAATCTAACAGTGCACCTAAAGGAACTGGAAAAAGAAGAACAAACAAAGCCCAAAATCAGTAGAAGGAAGGAAATAAAAATCAGAGTAGAAATAAATACAATAGAGACTAAAAAACACAATAGAAAAAAATCAAGGAAACCAAGAACTAGTTCTTTGAAAAGATAAACAAAACTAACAAACATTTAGCTAGACTCATCAAGAAAAAACGAGAGAAGGCTCAAATAAGTAAAATCCGAAATGAAAGAGGAGAAATTACAATGGACACCTCAGAAATACAAAAGATTATAAGAGAATACTACGAAAAGCTATACACCAACAAATTGGATAACCTAGAAGAAATGGATAAATTCTTAGACTCACACAACCTTCCAAAACTGAATCAAGAAGAAAGAGAGAATTTGAATAGACCAATCACCAGTAAGAAGACCAAAACAGTAATCAAAAAACTCCCAAAAAATAAAAGTCCTGGACCAGACGGCTTCCCTGGTGAATTCTACCAAACATGCAAAGACTTAATACCTATACTTCTCAAACTCTTCCAAAAAATTGAAGAGGAGGAGAAGCATCCTAAATTACTCTACAAACCCAACATTACCCTGAAACAAAAACCAGACAAGGACAACACAAAAAAAGAAAATTACAAGCCAATATCACTGATGAACATTGATGCAAAAATCCTCAACAAAATACTAGCTAATCGAATACAACAATACATTAAAAAGATCACACACCATGATCAAGTGGGATTCATTCCAGGGATGCTGGGAAGTTTCAACAAGCACAAATCAATCAACATGATACACCACACCAACAAAATGAAGAATAAAAATCACATGATCATCTCACTAGATGCAGAGAAAGCATTTAACAAGATACAGCATCCATTTATGATAAAAACTCTGAATAAAAAATAGGTATAGAAGGAAAGTACCTCAATATAATAAAGGCCATATATGACAAACCCACAGCTAATATCATCCTCAATGGAGAAAAACTGAAAGCTATCCCTCTAAGAACAGGAACCAGACAAAGATGCCCACTTTCACCACTCTTACTTAACACAGTATTGGAAGTCCTAGCCAGAGCAATCAGGCAAGAAAAAGAAATAAAAGGGATCCAAAATTGGAAAGAAAGAAGTGAAACTGTCACTATTTGGAGATGACATGATTTTATATATAGAAAACCCTAAAGAACCCACCAAAAAGCTTTTAGATATAATAAATGAATACAGTAAAGTTGCAGGATACAAAATCAATACACAAAAACCAGCTGCATTACTATATACTAACAATGAAGTAGCAGAAAGAAAAATGAAGAATATAATCCCAATTATGACTGCAACAAAAAGAATAAAATACCTAGGAATAAATTTAACCAAAGAGCTGAAAAACCTGTACACTGAAAACTATAAAACATTGTTGAAGGAAACTGAAGAAGACACAAAGAAATGGCAAGATATTCCATGCTCTTGGATTGGAAGAATTAACATAGTTAAAATGTCCATACTTCCTAAAGCAATCTACAGATTCAATGCAATCCCCATCTAAGTTCCAATGACATTTTTCAAAGAAATAGAACAAAGAATCCTAAAATTTATATGGAACAACAAAAGACCCCAAATAGCCAAAGGAATCCTGAGAAAAAAGAACAAAGCTGGTGGTATCAAACTCCCTGATTTCAAAATATGCTACAAAGCTATAGTAACCAAAACAGTATGGGACTGGCACAAAAACAGACACACAAATCAATGGAACAGAATCGAGCACTCAAAAATAAATGCACACATCTATGGACAGCTAATTTTTGACAAGGGAGCCAAGAACACACAATGGAGAAAGGAAAGTCTTTTCAACAAATGGTATTGGGAAAACTGGACAGCCACATGCAAAAGAATGAAAGTAGACCATTATTTTACACCATACACAAAAATTAACTCAAAATGGATTAAAGACTTGAATGTAAGACCTGAAACCGTAAAACTCCTAGAAGAAAACACAGGCAATACGCTCTTCAACGTCGGTCCTAGCAGCATATTTTCAAGTGCCATGTCTGACTGGGCAAGGGAAACAATAGAAAAAATAAACAGATGGGACTACATCAAACTAAAAAGCTTCTGCACAGCAAAGGAAACCATCAACAAAACAAAACGACAACCTAACCACTGGGAGAAGATATTTGCAAACCATATATCTGATAAGGGGTTAATATCCAAAATATATAAAAACTCAAACATCTCACCAACAAAAAAACTAACAACCCAATTAAAAAACAGGCAAAAGGTCTGAATAGACATTTTTCCAAAGAAGATATACAGATGGCCAACAGGTACATGAAAGGATGATCAACTAATCATTAGGGAAATGCAAATCAAACTACAATGAGATATCACCTCACACCCATCAGAGTGGCTACAACTAACAAGACAAGAAATAACAAGTGTTGGAGAAGATGTGGAGAAAAGGGAATTCTCATACACCGCTGGTGGGAGCGCAAATTGGTTCAGCCACTACAGAAAACAGTATGGAGATTCCTCAAAAAATTAAGAATAGAACTACCACACGATCAAGTTATTCCACTGCTGGGTATTTATCCAAAGAACATGAAAACACAAATGCATAAAGATATATGCACCCCTATGTTCATTGAGGCATTATTCACAATAGCCACGACTTGGAAGCAACCTAGGTGCCCATCAAGGGATGAATGGATAAAGAAGATGTGGTACATACACACAATGGAATACTACTCAGCCATAAAAAAAGATGAAATCTGGCCATTTGCAACATGTATGGACCTTAAGGGTATTATGCTAAGCAAAAGAGTCAAAGGGTGAAAGTCAAATACCGTATGAGCTCACTCATAAATAGAAGATAAAAACAACAACAAACAAACACAAAGAGACAGAGATTGGATTGGTGGTTACCAGAGGGGATGGGGGGAGGGAGGAGAGTGAACCAGGTGATTAGGCACATGTGTATGGTGATGGATGGTAATTAGTCTTTGGGTGGTGAACATGATGTAATCTACACAGAAATCGAAATATAATGATGTACCCCTGAAATTTATAGAATGTTATAAACCAATGTTACCTCAATTTAAAAAAATCAGAATCATATATTAAAAAAAAGAAATCAGAAAATATTTAAAACTAATTTAATAATGAAGACACGACATTTAAAATATTGTTTCCTATCCGACAGCAATGTCAAACAGGGAATCTGTAGCCTTAAAATGCATATATTAAGAGGGAAGAAAGGCTGAAAAACAATGATCTAAACTCCCATCTCAAAAAATTTAAAAAAGAATAGGAACTTAAAGAAAGTAGAAGAAAGAAAATAGTAAAGACAAGAAGAGAAATCAATGAATTACGAAACAAATGTACAACAGAGAAAATTAGCAAAGCCAAAGGTTGGTTCTTTGAAAAGATTAATAAAATTTATAAACTCCTAGGAAGAAAAAAAAAATCGGAAAAACAGAGATTACCAATATCAGGAGAGAAAAATGGAAAATGACTACAGAGTTTTTACACAATAAAAAGATATTAAGCTTTAAGTTTAAATTTGATAGCATCAATGAAATGGGTGTATTCCTTGAAGAACTTGCTGAATCTCATACAAGAAGAAACAGGAAATCTGAATTGTTCAGTACCTATTAAATAAGTTGACGCCATTACTAAAACACTTCCCACAAAGATGATCTGCAGTTCAGATTTCTTCCTTGGTGAATTCTTTCAAACTTTTAAGAAAGAAATAATATTAACCTTACACAAACTCTTCTACAGAACAGAATAAAAAACATTTCCCAACTTATTTTATAAGGTCAAGTAACCTTAATGACAAAACTAGACAAGGACACTATAGGAAAGAACAATTACAGACCAATCTCTTCCATGAACAAATATGCAAACATCTTAAATAGAATATGAACTCATTGAAAGCAAAGACATGTAAAAAAGATAATAATACAGCACAACCAAATGTTTTTTATTCCAAAGTGGTTTAGCATTTAAAAGTCAATCAACACAATTCGCTACATAAACAGAAGAAAAGGGAGAGAAATCATATGTTCATCGTGATAGACAGAAAAAGCATTGATAATACAGAAGTCAGATCCACTTATGATAAAAATTCTCAGCAATCTAGAAATAGAAGGCAACTGAGAAAAACCTACGGCAAACATCCCACTTAATGGTAAAATTGTTCATGCTTTCTTCAATACTGTGGTCCTAGCCAGTGCAGCAAGACAAGAAGGAAAAAGCATAAAGTTTGAAAAAGGAAGAAATAAAACAAGCAGATGACATGACTGCATACTCAGACAGTTAAAAAAGAAAAACTGCAGAAAATCTGTTAGGATTAATAAGTAAATCCGGTAAAGTGAGTAGATTACAAGACCAATATTTTAAAAGGTCAATTTTATGTCTATATATCAGCAAACAAAAAGAAAATGAGAAATATTTTAAGTGATCTATTACAGTAATATAAAAATATCAAACATGGAACAATAAATCTAAAAAGAGATGTATAATACTTATCTACAATCATGCTTATACGACAGGGATACATTCTAAGAAACGCGTCATTAGGCATTTTATCGTTGTGTAAACATCATAGGCTATACTCACACAAATCTAGATGATATAGCCTACTACACATCGAGGCTATATAGTAATCTTACAGGACCACTGTCGTATATGCAGTCTGTCACTGAAATGTCATTATGTGGCCATGACTGTATTCAAAACTACAAAACATTTTTGAGAAAAATTTCAGAAGAGGTAAATATATAAGAGAATATATTATGTTCATGGATTGCATGTAAGTCTTAATACTGTGAAGATGACAGTTTTCCCCAAATCAATTTATATATTCAGAGCAATCTTAAAAAAAATCCCAGGAGATTTTTTTAAATGGAAATTGACAAGCTGTTTCTTAAAATTTAGTTTGCAAAAGCCAAGAATTGCCAAGACATTCTTGAACAATAAAGCTAGAGAGCTTATATTACCAAACATCAAATTATAAAGTTATAGTTATTAAGCCAGTATGATATTAGCTCAAGGAGAGACAAATAGACTATTGGAACAGAAGAGACAGTCCAGAAGCAGACACACAAATGATCCAGTTACCTGACTTATAATAAATGTGACACTTGAGTGTAGTGGGAAAGCATGGTCTTTTTAAAATAAATGGTACTAGGTCAACTGATTTCCCTTAAGAAAAATGTTTAATCTTGACCCTTATACTTCACACAGCCAGCCCTGATGGTCTAGTGGTTAAGATTCCGTGCTCTCAGCGCCGCAGCCCAGGTTCATTTCCAGGTCAGGGAACCACACCACCTGTCTGTCAGTTGTCATATTCTGGCAGCTGCATATTGCTGTGCTACTAAAAGCTATGCCACCCACATTTCAAACAGGTTTCAGCAGAACTTCCACACTAAGACAGACTAGGAAGGCTTGGCCATTCACTTCCGGAAAAACTGGCCATTAAAACCCTATGAATAGCAGCAGAGCATTGTCTGATATAGCTAGCGCCACAAGATGAGAGGATGGCGCAAAAAGACCTGGCAGGGATCCCCTCTGCTGTACACAGGGTCACTAAGAGTTGGAATCAACTCAATAGCACTAACAACAAATACTTCACAAAATACACAAAAACTACAGGTGGACTGTTGATATAAATGTAAAAAAGTAAAACAATAAAGCTTTTAGAAGGAAACATAATATTTTCATTACTTTGGAGTAGGCTGATTTCTCAAGCAGGTCACAATAAGCACTAACCATGAGGGAAATTTATGGACTACTTTACAATTAAGAACTTCTAGTCATCAAAACACAATATACAGAGAATGAAAAATCAAGCCACCAAATGGGAGAAGATATGTGCATTACATATATCCAGCAAAAGACCTGCATACAGAATATACCAAGAACTACATATCAAACAAACAAAAAGTCAAAGAATCCCAGTTGATAAATAATTTGAACTGGCACTTCACAAATGAACATCTCCAACAACCAAGAGACTTATGGAAAGGTGCTTAGCTTCATTAGGCATCAGGGAAACACAAATGAAAACCACCATGCAACACCTCAAGAAACACAGCAGAATGGCTAAAACTAAAGACAGGTACATTTCAAGTGTTAGTAAGGATGTAGAGCAACTGGAACTCTTATACATTGCTCACTAGTACATAAATTGGTACAACTCCTTGGGAAAACGGTCATATCCACTGAAGCTGAACTGACCCAGAGATATATTTTATAAACCCATAAAATTGAATACAAGAGTGGATAAGCTTCACATATTACCCCTTGACTATTGTATCTCTCAACTGAGCTTTTGACATTTATCAATCAGCAGTGAAGATAACACACTCTAATAAATGTGTGGGGGACAACTATTCTCTGTTGTCAGTTGAAGATGAACCCAGTTTAGCTAGGAGAAGAGATAATGACCTTCTGTGAATGCTGAGAGGCCCACCTAGGACCAGTAGCTGAAAAGATGATCATCCTGCCTCTACTGTGAACAGCTACTATTAGGGCTCTACGAATCCTCAGAAATGATACTGAACCTGCTCCAAAGCAATATAACTAATGTTGATTAAATGTTGATAAAGTCTCAACCCAAGTTCGACTACATACAGCCTGACTAAAAGAGCTTTAGCCAAAAATATAATCACTAGTGGCCACCCCAGTGGCATAGCAGTTAAGTTTGCGCGCTCCGCCTCGGCAGCCCGGGGTTCGCAGGTTCAGATCCTGGGCGTGGACTGATGCACCGCTTATCAAGCCATGCTGTGGTGGAGTCCCATATAAAGTAGAGGAAGATGGGCACGGATGTTAGCCCAGGGCCAGTCTTCCTCAGCAAAAAGAGGAGTATTGGCAACAGATGTTAGCTCAGGGCTACTCTTCCTCCCTCCCCCCCACAAATATATATATATAATCACTAAAGCCAAGGTATGAACCGTTTTATAAGGCTATATTCAAGCAAACAATAACAAGAAAAGCAAGTTACTGAATTTAATTATTTAAATGATTATACTGCCAATAATATTCAGCAACATTTCATCCACCAAGGTCAAGCATAGTAAGAGATTTTTTTTTTCTGATTATTCAGCAACCAGAATGTTAAGAAGTTCAGGGTGCTAAAGCTCACTCAACTGAGGACTCTGGTGGCTTTTTTTTTTTTAAATGCATGATAAATTTACATATCTGCTTTCCTAGCTCACAACCAATTACAATTAGCAAGTCAGGATGGGAAGCACTAAGAAAAGGGCTGCTAGAAAGAAACAGGCAGTTAGTTGTAAGAATTAACAGCTAACTTGGTAGAAAGAGCCAGCAAAACCAGACAAAGAACTCCAAACACAATCTTCTGGGACCATGTAGCAAAAAGCTCTAGGAAACTCAAGAGTCTCCAAGGGCAGCCACTGTGCACGGTATATTCATAGAAACAGATCCAGAGAAGGTCATCAATAGGGTTTGTATGATGCTACAGAGAGTCTTTTTAGAGAAGGTAGGGAAACGTGTAATCCTTTCTTAAAGGCAATTAATTCAAAATGTTTTAAATATTATTGTTTATTGTGGTTTAAATTTGAACACTTAAATTATAAACTGCAATTATACAGAAGATTGCACTCCATGATAAATGCTAAGTAAAGTATAATAGTTGATGGGAGAATTTTAAGCTTAACTCGAACATTAATTACACAGAAAATATGAGCACCTCATTCCCTGACTACAATGGAAAAATGAGGTGCTACTGTCATTTGAAATAACATTCTGGTTACAAAATAATCTCTTGACCTATAGAAAACTAAGAACTATGTACATGTTATTAAAAGTATTTTAATTTTGAAAATCATCATTTGTCTCCACTCTGCTTAGCTCATTACATTATCTCCTTAAATCACTCATTAGTCCTTTCTATCCAAAAGACAGGAAAATTATGACTGTGTAGGGAATTTCTCTTAAAGTATTGATTTAAAAGTTGAACAAACGTTATTTTTGCACATGTGTGAGAGGAAGATTAGCCCTGAGCTAACATCCGCTGCCAAACCCCCTCCTTTTGCTGAGGAAGATTGGCCCTGAGCTAACATGTGTGCCCATCTTCCTCTACTTTATGTGGGACACCTGCCACAGCATGGCTTCATAAGCAGTGTGTAGGTCCAGGCCCAGGATCCAAACCTGCAAAACCCTGGGCCACAGGAACGGAGTGTGCAAACTTAACCACTACAAACATTATTTTTAAACCTGTTTATGCATATATATTTAAACATGTACATTTTAATAATTTTCTCATAAAACAATGTTAACTCATAGAAAATGAATTTAGATTTTAACTCTGTCGGAACTAAAATCAAAGAAATATGTAAGCTTTTCAATAACCTATGAAGCTTGAAAATGACAGAAAAAATGACTAATACCTGATTTTCTATGCATAAAAAAATGCAGGTTACAAAAAAGCCTGAAGGACTCTAACAATTAATTTTTCAAAGTTCTAAATGGTAGAGAATATGCAGGGAAAATAATAGTGGTGCACAGAACCAAAGTCAGTCTATGAATATTTTGGAGTTGAGTGTGGAATATTTGGAAGGCTCAAATGACCTACTTTCTCTCCACCACAATCTGTGAAAAATATGATAAAACTACTTATTTGCTGAGATAAGTACCATTCAAGTGTTTTTTAGTCTACAATATATAAATGTTAACTGAAAAAAAACTGATGAAATAATTATAATCAATGAACCAATATTCAGTTCAACTCAATTCCTGACTATCCTACCTACTCAAACAACCCACTTCCAAAGCTGAAACTATAACAGTCTTGCTCTTGTATAAGGCATTTCTAAACCTAAAGACTTGTGTAGTTATATAATAAGGTTTGAAGTATGCCTAAGTTGTTCAATTGATAAGAAAAAGCATTATTGTATAAGTATTAAGAGACACACTAGAATGATAGTGGCGGGGGGGAACGACTTGTTTTGGTTTGGTTTTGTAAACTGTTCGATTTTTCTAGAATATCAGTAGAGAATCACAAAATGGAAGGCAGAGTTCAAAATGTTTTTGTTTACAGAGAAAAATGCACATGCCTCACCTAGCTACCATTAAACTTATGTCTACCAGTCCCTGCTAGTATTTGGAGAAATTCAAAGCCAAATATGAGCACATTTTCCTTGACGGGTATTATTAGTTTTAGGGCTGTCTTGAAGTTACCAATGATCTAGTCTAAGATTATTTTATAGATGAGAAAAGTGGAAAATGGGAAGGTTGCATGGCTTGTTAAAGGACTTACAACTAGATAATGACAAAGTAAACTTAGAAAATTATATTTCCACTAAACCAACTTCTCAACTTAAATATCAAAGCACCTCTGATTTGATATATAAAAATTAAAAAATGAATTCATTAAGAGACATGGGTGAGACACCAAGAGTCTGGTAACTCTAAAAGGTAGAGAAAAGCGACAGAAATTCATATACTGACTTGTTCATTTGGGTGAATTTGAGGCAGGACTATATAAAACATCCAAATGGCCTACAGTGACTTTTTTTCCAACCAGTAAAAGCCTTGTAGACAAAGCCTATCAAACAGATCCCATGACTAGATATGGATGATAATTTATATGCACCATTAACTGTTTGGACATTAAGAACAGCCTTAGTAAGATTACCCACATAAATAAATACACAAGTTGAAATCTAAGCCAGAAATTGACATTTATTTTAGGTACAGTACTAAATTTATGTGTAAACTGTAACTAAAGTCAGTACTTATATTCATTTCACAATAGAAAAGATTAAACAAATAAAAATAATGAAAATACAGCTAGCTCAGACAGCTATCCACACAAATCAGTGTGATGTGACTGAAATTTCTTAAACATAATTTAAAATGTCATTTAAGCAAGGTTGAGATATGTCTCTTTTCCTGAACTGCCTCTGATGAGACAAGAAATGAACATTAAATGACCTAAAACCAGCCATGACAAAAATGGAAAAGCAAAAGGAATAGTACTTACCACTGAATTTACTCATTCAATAAATATTTACTGAGTGTTAGATGCTATAGCAGGAAATAAGAATTTAAAAAAAAGAAGACTAAGCAAATACACAAGGTCGCTGCTCTGTGAAGTTTAACTCTGATGTAGGTTTTATGAAATACGTTATCCCAAGAATCACTGTATATGCTGGAGCCTGCTTGAGACCATCCTCTTTTTAAAAAAATAATTCTTTTTAATATCTGTAAAATAAAAGTAAGAAAATCATCCTTTCTTATTGTTCTATTTACCTAACTTAAAAAAGATTTGCCTAGATTTTAAAAAATTTAATACAGCCTATCTTTCTGAAAAGATTGCATCCCAGACAGTACAAATGGTAATTTAAACAGATTCCGTATTATTTTACCATTTACAACTCAAAGTGCCATAACAGTCAATAAGGCAGGTCTTCCTGCTAGAGAGGTGAACACTTGTAATAGTTCTAGTTAAAAAAAACAAAAGTTGGGCCGGCGGGGTGGCATAGCGGTTATGTCCTTGCACTCTGCTTCAGTGGCCCGGAGTTCCCAGGTTCGGATCCAGGTGAGAGCGACGCACCGCTTGTCAAGCCATGCTGTGGCGGCATCCCACACAAAGAAGAGGAAAATGGGCATGCATGTTACTCCAGGGCCAATCTTCCCCAGCAAAAAGAGGAGGATTGGCAATGGATGTGAGCTCAGGGCTAGTCTTCCTCAAAAAAAAAAAAAAGTCAAAGTTACTGAATATAAGTCCTAGTATAAATATCTGTATTCTGTTTAAGATGCTAGACACATTTTTACACCAGGAAAAGAAAAAAATATAGATACAAATTGCAAAAGAGGAAAAGGTTTCATCATTTTCTGATTCTTAGAGGATTATCCATGGCTGATGATGAGGGGTTTGATGGAACAAAGTAATTTTAAAATAACGGTTCAAAGAAGTTCCTAAGAAACGGATGGCGAGGACTTCCATTCTTTTTAATACCCAGATATAAGACTTAAAGAAAGCAAATCAGCATGTTAAAAATCAGTCATTTCTGAATACTAGGCTTATGGAAGGTAAATATTCCTTCTATGTTTCTATATTTTCTAGAGTAAGGGAATGCTACATTTATAATGAGAAAACATTTGAGGAAAGGCAGACCTTGGAATAAATCACTGACACGAAGACTAGGTGTCCGCCACAGGCCCACTCTTGATAACAACTGCAGAAAACAGCACTAGCACTGGCTTGTAGCAGGCACTCAGTATTCGTGGCAGGCAATGACTGAATTTATATGCAAACAAGCCAAAACAAAAACAAAATGCACTCAGCTTTTGAGACAACACAGTAAACAACCACAGTAACGACCACTTTACCAAAAGCTGGCTGACAGCTTAAGGCGCACTACGCGAAAGAGCTCTTCCTCCCTGCCCTCCTCCTTTCTCTGACACAAGATTGCACATTCAAAACAAATCCTCCCCCAGCCCCGCCCCAAGCCCTCCCCTCGGCTGCTTCCAGCCCTGGAACTGACGGAAAAGTCCGGGGCCTTGGCGGTGCCCAGACTCGGGCCCCCTCGGTGCGCTCCGGCCCGCGGACACGCCCGGCGCGGCAGAAGCTGGGGCGCTGGGGCTGCAGCACCCCCGTCTCCGGGCCCCCAGGGGCTCGCTCGCTCGCCCAAAGCCCTTGCCCGCGGCGCCAGCGGCCTCCTCCCCGCTCCCGAGCGGCGGGCCACGCCGTACCTGCACACCGTGATCAGGTTCCTCCTCTCCACCGCAGCGTTGCGGGCGCTCAGGGTCTTCTTGCCGCCGCCCCCGCCGCGGCTCCCGCTCAGGCCCCCCAGGCTCCGGGAGGCCATGGCGGGCTGACCCCCGCTCCCTTTTGTCTCGTGCGACCCCGCCCGCCCCCCACACCTGCTGCCCCGAGCTCCCCCTAAGTCTCCGGCCGTGGCGGCGCGGGAGGGTCGTAGGGAACGAGCCGAGACCAAGGGAGGGTGTGGAAGACGGCGGGGGACTCGCACCCGAGCTCCTCACGCACACACACACACACACACTCTCACACACTCACGCGCACACACGCACGCACCACCCCCGCCCTCGTGCGCGCCGCCGCTCGCAGGCGGCGCGTGCGGGTCCGCGTCAAGCCCTCCCCTACTTCCCGAGGAACCTGGGCTGCGGGCGCGCGCGCGTCCGCACGCCCCGCACGCCCAACCACCCGCACCGGCCGACACGCGCGCGCCAGCCGCGGCCGCTGAGGCTAGACCCCCGGCCTGCAGCGCGCAGCCCCGCCCTCCCTGCTCCTACCGGGGCAACACCGCCCCACCTGCAGCCAATCGCGGCGCGCGTGGGGCGGGGCCGGCCGTGCGGACCGTTAAAGCAACCCAGTGGAGCACCGCCCCGGCGCGTGGGCAGCTGTCAAGACTCCGGGCTAGCACTTGCCGGCCGTGTGCTGCAGACAGTCGGCACGCAGGGGAGTCCCGCGGCTATTTGACGCAGGTGGGGAGGTGCGGAGCCCGCGAGTGCCCCGGGCGGATCACTGACTCTAGCCTAACTGCTGGGATCTCTAGCTTAAAAGGTTGATCATTTTCCCGGAAGCCGACTCCTGAGTCCTGTGGCGTCTGTCGCGACAGCGCGGAGAACGCGGCAACGCCGGCTCCCGCACCCGACCCAGGGCCCGACTCCCAGGAAGGGAGCGGGGTTCCTTTTGTCCTAATGCCTCCCCTGCCTGAGAAACAGCGACAAATAGCCCGAGGAGGGAACTGCCCCTGGAATACCCCTCTTGGGGCGTCTGTGGTGGGATTTCTTGCCTCTCCCCCGACGTCGCCCCTACCATAGCCCCAGCAAGCCTGCCGCGGGGACTGACCGCCCTCGTCAGAACGAGCGCGGTGTGAGCGTCGTCTTCTCCCTCGCCCTGCTCCTGGCCTGGGCAGTGACCCCGGAACTGGGGGAGGGGGACGGGGAGCTTAGGGGCACTTGGGCCTTGGCCCGGCCCGCTGCTCCCTGACAGGGGCCTGGAGGGCCGCCCTTGTCGCGCGGGTTCAGAACCTCGCGCCCACTTTCCAGAGCTTCTCCACTCCTCAGGCCTCACCCGCCTGAAGGTCCTGGCTTCCCCTGGTTCTCTGGCACTCACTTAAGTCAGCCTTCGACCTCCCTTTGCAAAAATATGCCTAGATTTTACTTAATGACTACTGTCCCCTTCGGGCCTTGCACGAGCTGTGCATAGAACAGGTTCTCAATAAATGTTCGTTAAATTTAACTTGAAGCCACATTTGGCATTATTTTACCGAAATTTTACAGTTTGGGTGGCTCCAAAATCCATATAACTTCTAGCTCTGGTTTTGAAGTTTCTGTCAAAGAAGAATGTTATAGAATATACTGTTTACTGTAGATATCTTTGTGCTTCTCCTAAATTATTATATGAGCCCTTTCAGCTACTAAGTCTAATCATAATAGAATAAAAATCTGTGGAGGAAAACATTTTTGTTTTAACTAATTTACCACAATAAATGTTCACACATTAAAAGTACAAGAAAATACTTTAGACAGACTTTAAACTTTGTCTTTGACACTAATGAAAGCGGGAGGGTTTTTTAGGTCAGTGCACTTGACCCCAAACCTTTCTTGTCTACTCTATGGAGACAGAGGCTTGTAAGGAGGTTTACCCTCCTAGAAGCTCCAACTTAACCTGGCTCTTCTTGCTAGCCCGACAGTTTGAATTCGGAAGTAGCTGTCAGGAAACAGGCACTGGCTGCGCAGGCAGTCTCAGTAAAACATTTGCACTGGCAATGACAAATACTACTCAAATTGACATTGTTCTTGTCATTTAAACACAGATTAAAACTGCATAAGGAAAAGAGTGGAAAGCCAACAATTATCGAGAAAATTCCTAGACATTCATGCTGGTTTGTCCTGCGGGAGGGAGAGACACATTTCTGAAATACTTATCAAGAAGACAAAACTGAGTGGTCATATCAGATAGAGAAAAGTGAGGTGTCATTATTCTCAAAATTGGCTTTCTAGCCTCGGTTACATTTTCATGTTATTTGTACTACAAACTTATGACTGAAGATTAGTAAACCTCCATCTTAGATGATTAGTAATAATGCTACTTTTCAAATGCTACTTTTAGAGGGGTCAGTTGACATTGTACTTCCTGAACAAGATTTCACCTTAAGACAAGCCATTGTTCCTGTGTACAGTGTGTCATTAGACTGCCACAAGTGGGCCTTATTTGATAAAGCCTTTTCTTAATTATCCTGAGCAGTATGTCCTGGGTCTCATTCTTTCTCTACATTACAAATCCAGAGATAATGAATCAATTATATCCAGTACAAAGTAAACTACTACTATAGAGCCACATGAGTTTTCACACTACTTCTTGAACTTCTTTCAGCACCTATTGCAATTCTTTATTTTACTTACCTGAGCATTTGCACAAAGATTATTCAGATATATAAAAAGACTCATAATAAAATAAACAGTAGATGCCTAAATTAACTGATAAGAATTCTGTAGAACCAAATGGGCAAACCACACCCATTCACCATTTTCTCAACCTCCTCCTTCTCTCCATCAAAAAAAAAAAAATTACAACTGTAACATATAAAATGTCCTCAAATCTAAATTCTATAAGCCAGAGACATTACCAAACCTTCATTTATTTTAATCTCAAATAAGAAGTGGACTTTCTAAGTATGCCTAAACCTAGAAGCCATACAGAAAAGACAGATACAATTGAAGACACAATTTTTTTTTTCAATCCACAAAGCAATTTTCACCATAAACAAAACTGAAGGAAAATAGGCTGAGAAAACACATTTGAAACTCATATCACGGACAAAAAGCTAATTTCCTTAATATACACAGTACTCCAGCAGATCAATAAGAACTGTTTCAGTAGAATAATGATGGTCTAAGCCAAATAGGAGAGAGTAAAGCAGTGGGAAGTGAGAATCACACAACTCTTTTAAAAAGTTGTTGTGAAGGGGGAGAAACAAGGGCAAGTGGCACAGGGGAATGTTGAGTAGAGAGGGATGTTGGTGTTTTCTCCCTATTATTGTGTTGTTACCTTCATTGAAGTGACTTGAGCACATTTTAAAGCTGATGGAATGAACCCGCTGGGAGGGAAAGGTTAGTAATACAAGAGGGAGAAAAATTGATCAGAAGTGAAAATGTAGAAAAGCAATGGGATCCAAGGCGCAGATGGATGAATTGAGCTTTGGTTAAAAGTACTAATTCTCAATGGTAACAACAGAGAAGGGTGGGAGTATGGATACAGACATAAGTAGTTTTGAGCTTTTATTATCATAAAGTCAAGGAAATTCCCATCAATAAATTCTACTTTTTCTGTAAAATAAAAGACAAAGTCACCAGCTGAAAGATTCAAATAGTCCTTCTTATAGTGAATAGTAGAATAAGTTGACCAATGAAATTTATGACTCCTGGTCAGTGTTTGAGGACTGATTTGATGTTGGTGATGATGAATCTACAATGAGACACATCCACCCTATTGTGTGACTTTCTTTGGCAATGTTAGTGTCTCAGTCAGCTTGGGCTGCCATAACAAAATACCATAGTCTGGGTGGCTTAAACAACAGTGGTTTATTTTCTCACAGTTCTAGAGGCTGGGAAGTCCAAGACCCAAGGTGCTTGCCGATTTGGTTCTTTGGACTGAGAGAGAGAGCAAGCTCTCTGGTGTCTTTTCTTATAAGGGCCCTAATCCCATCATTAGGTTCCAGCTGCATGACCTCATCTAACCCTAATTACCTCCCAAAGGCTCCGTCTCCAAATACCATCACATTGGGGGTTAGGACCTCAATGTATGAATTTGGGGGGAACACAAGCATTCAGTCCAGGATAGTTAGACTGCTGGCAGGCAGGTGATAGGGAAAATGTTGATTTCATGCAGGACTGAGATTTTATGAGAAGGTAAAAGGAAACAACAGAGAAAGAAGGAAGTTTGAGATATTAACGAGTGATTCTATTGCACTTTAAGTTGGATCTAGAGGGAAAGAAGAAAGGAGAGAAGTGATGGATTGGGGTAAAGAAGAGGGGTCAAAGGAATGGACGATCTGTTCAGTTCAAAGAATAATCATAAAGGATATAGTTAAGCAAGGAGATTAGAGATTGCAGTCAGAGAGTGGTGTGCTTGAATTAGCAATTTTGGAATTAGAGCAGTTATGGGTGATGAGAAAATCCAAGGTGTAATCATAGTAATGTGTGGCAGTGGAGAAGTAGAGGGGTAACTCTGGTGATGAAAAGAACCAAAAAAATTCAGAAGTCAGACTGTTGAATGGCCATTTATGTTGTTATGAAGTCACCCAGAATTACAGCAGGATTTAGAAGACACAGAAGCTGCTGTGTTATCTTATTTTCAATAATTTAGAGAGAGTAAATGGGAGACTGATAGATGACAATACTGTCAAATTACCTAAGCCTCAAGAATTGAGAACAAATTTTGTTGCTTTGCCTGCTTTTTACAAGAAGGTAGAGAAATGGGCTAGAAGTGGCAATAGAAACCAGGGAAAACACTAGTCTTCTGGCCCTGAGGTTTGAAAGGGATGAAAATATTTACAAACAAAACAAAATGAAAGCATCCATTTGAGAGTACAACAACGGAAGCAGAGCCCTCAGAGGAGATCCAGATTTCCATTGAGAAAAGAGGATGAAGGGACCACTCAGAAGAAGTGGAGGATATAAGGTAGTATTGGTTATAGAGCAGAAGTTCCAGAAGGCATCATGGAAGGGGGTGGTAGACAAGGTCAAGGGCAAGAAAGTGCAAAACATGTTGGTACAATAGGGTACGGATGGTGAAGTTGCCATTACAGGTTTATTGAAGAGTACTTTGACAAGTCTCCCAAATTATTCTTCATAAAATGTCTTAATCTTTGAGTAAAGGCTGATCAAACAAAGTGGACTTGGTCTTATAGTTTCGTTGAGGAGGGCAATATGGACCCTTATTTCAGACGGCTACTTTCTTCTCATTTTTATCTTGGAGAGCGGTGTTAACAAACCAAATATTACCGACTCCAGACTTTGCATGGAACATATCATCAATCCATCTTCAGAGTCATTCTCTGAAGTAGGTACTGTATTCTCCAGTTTACAAACACGGACCCCTCTCTAAAAGGAGGTTAAGCAACTTACAGAAAGTCACACAATAGGTGGCAGAGCCAAGACTAAAATCTTAATCTATTAGATGCAAAATGGATCTACTAGATCCATCCTTTAAACATATTTTAGTGCCTTTTTGAGAAAATAATTCTAGGTGGGGCTTAAACACAATATCTCTGCTTTGCACACATAGTGCTTAAGAATCAGCAAGAGTTGTATACAATGCAGTTGCATCACTCATGGAGTGTAGAGTCTCTAGAGAGCTCAGGCTTCCATGATGCTTTATAAGAAATGTGGAGCGAATTTCACCACTGGAGCTAGCAGGACAGTCACCTGATCAACGTAGGGGAGCAGCAGTTCTTTCATTTCTCTCCTCCCTCTTACCTTTCTCTTTGAACTAGAACCTTAGCCTCATATTGTACCAGACTGAATTATTTTACATCCAAGGTAATTGTTGTCAGCATTCTCCAGCTTTCTACCCACTCTCTTCCTCTTCTGTTTCTATCACATACCATTGATATTTTTCTGTGTCACCTTAACAACACTCTTCTACAACATCATAATAACAAAATAATATTCCATGGTGTAGTTGTAGCATAATTTTCTTTACCAACCCCACATTGTTGAACTTTTAGCATGTTTCCAATTATATTATTATAGACAACATTAGCCTTGCAATACCTGCATATCCATGATTACCGCTTTAAGAGAAATTGCTGCATACACTTTTTGATTCAGAAAATATGTGTTGAGACAAAAGATATGAAAAATTTTAATAGATACAAATTAAATTTTTCACTAGAGATGTTTTACCAATTTACATTCCTACTAACAGTACATAAGAGCATTTTCCCACACTCTTGCTTACTCGAAACTATCATTCTTTTTGCTATTTTTCCACATAATAAGCAAAGGGCAATGTCTTACTTGTATTTTAACTTTTTTATTAGTAGTGAAACTGTATATTTATTTCAAGTGCTTATTGGTCACATATCTTGTCTTTGGGTTTTGCCTATTCATGTTCTTTGCTGATATTTTTCAAAGGAGTATTAGTCGTTTTTAGAGTGGCTTATTATCATATTGGTTTATTGTATGTACAGCAAATACTTCTGTTAGTTTGTTGTTGCCTCATTTATGGTGCCTATAGAGTTATTGTATATAGAGATGTTGAAAATGTTTTACATAAATGAAATTCATCAATCTTTTTTTTTTTGGTTTTGCTGTTGGTCATTTTAGAAAGGCCTTTGCAGCTCCCAAGATTATATAGATATTTTCTCGTTTCTTTTTTTACATCAAAAATAGTTCATCTCTTGTTCTCATTTAAAAACATAATTCTGTAAACATTTATATGCACTATGGCTCCAGGAGGATAGATATCACCTTCATTCTGTTTGGCATCTGACACGTCATTGCTAGTATTCAATAAATAATTTTTGAATGAAAAAAATGTTCATCTATGTGGATACATGCAGGTGTGAAATTAGGACATAACTTTATTTTTTCCAAATGATTAGCCATTTGTCCAGTTCTATTTATTAAATGATCGATCTTTTCCATACTAATTTGAAATATTAAATTTATCATATAATAATTTTAAATAGTAATTTGCATTTTCAATAAAGATTTGTGCTCATGATAATAAATCCACAGAGATAACTAACATAAATGTTTCACAGGAACGTTTTTCCAGATATCTCTCCAGACATACAAAAGAGATGTATGTCCTTAATTTTACCCAGAAGGGCTTATGCTGCATACAGTTGACACACATTTTCACCACCTGTCACTATTTGTTTATGTTTGTTTATAATGTTTTTCCTTTCAAAAATTTTGTATTTTTATGCACTCAAATTTATGTATTATTTATATTTTATTTATTTATTTATGTATTATTTATTTTTATGGTTTCTGGGTTTTCATGCTTAGAAAAGCTTTCTGTATGGTTAGATTACAAAACTTCTTACCTATCTTTCTGTGATATTTTTAGTTATTTATTTTTGCATTTGTACATTTGGTATTTATACAACTTATCTTTTTTGTGTGTGTGTGAGGAAGACCAGCCCTGAGCTAACATCCATTGCCAATCCTCCTCTTTTTTGCTGAGGAACACTGGCCCTGGGCTAACATCTGTGCCCATCTTCCTCCACTTTATATGGGACGCCGCCACGGGATGGCTGACAAGCAGTGTGTCAGCAGGCGCCAGGGATCCAAACCCGCGAAACCTCGGCTGCCAAAGCGCGAACTAAACTGCTGCACCACTGGGCCGGCTCCCTATACAACTTATCTTGATGTAAGAGTCAGTTGATGAAAAAGCCTAACTTTTCCAAATGGCCAACAGTTATCCAATAAGTATTAAATACTGCATCCCTTCCCACAGATATGAAATAATGCATCCCCTCCCACCTACCTTTGTTAGGTACTAATATTTGTATATATTTGAGTCTATTGCTGGATTTTCTATTTTGATCCATTGATTTATCATTTGTGAGCTAGTGGTACCAAAATCTAATAAGTTCTGAAGACCTATAATTTTCTTAAATATATAGTAGTCGTAGTATCTTCCAATTATTCTCTTTCAGAATGTTCTTAAACATTTTAGAATGTCTATTGTTCCATAGAAACATTAGAATCATTTCGACACATTCTCCCCCAAAAAAGCCTAGAGAGATCCTGATTAGAATTGCATTGCATTTATAGATTAGGTATAAAAAAAATTAACATCTTTGCATTATATGAGATGTTCTAAGACCATAGTATGTCTCTTTATTTCTTCATATATTCTTTTATTTCACTTGGTAGAGTTTTATAATTTTTGTCATAGAGTTCCAGATTGATATTATGACTAGGTTTTTTTATTCCATTATATTTCTCACTAGTTATAATTTTTACATAGGAAAGCTGTTCTTTTTTTCACAGTTACCTAAGTGTACTTATGGTTTTTAATAGATTTTCAGTTAATTCTCTTAGTTTTCCAGGTACACAGTTATATCATCTGAGTTTATTCATGTAGCATGACAAGCACTTGGTAAGTACTCAGTAAGCATCAGATATAATTATTATGGTTCTTATTACTATTTATATTAGTAAGTTATCAGAAAGACTAAAGTGTCCATGACCTAGTAAGTAGGTTTACGATTTTGGCAAAATGATTCTAAATTTCATCTGTAAGTATAAACATACAAATATAGCCAAGATCATTTGGTAAAAGAAGAGTAACAAAGGACAACTTGCTTTATCAGATATTAAAATATACTGTAAAGTATATAAAAGCATATTATAAAGTAGCAAGATACTAGCTCAAAAACAAAAAGAATAATAGTGGGGTTAATGGAGTAGCACACAAAACCTCCTAAAATCAAGAATTTATTTTCATAGCTGAGAATGTGTGACTACCAATTCTACAAAGTAATTTTCTGTAAGTTATCTTAGGCAACTTATTCAAATTATAAGCCCTTAAAAAATCATCATCTTGGAGACATTTTGGCAAAGGCTAAACATCAGTGAGAAATGGGTTACTCGCAAACTTCTCAATAACATTTTAAGCCATGATGTCAAAAAAATATTGCCTTAATTCTTCCTGCAGATAGACTAAATGAGACTTGTTTCTCTTAAAACAATCTTCAAGAAAATTCCCCCTGAGACATCCATAAAGTCAAGAGAAATAAAACACATTTTAGTACCAATTTATCTCCATAGAAGAATTTTGCTTATGCAAGCTTAAAATATATCAAAATGACAATGATAGTAATGATTGCTCCCTGAATTTTCAGGGTCAATTTAATAATATATATATATACATATATATGCATATATTTACTCACGTATATATTCATTTATGATCACTAAGATCTCTGCTTGGTGTTCAATAATCGGACAGCTGCATCCTTCAACTCAGATCTAACCAAGTATATTTACCTGTGCCAACCAATGAACCTGAGTAAGGAAAAGAAGAATGCTATAATCATCCTTCAGATCTTTACCAAGCTTGTGTTTAATTTGTTGTGTTTCACGTAATTGACCCTAATAATGATGTTAATATCCTCTCAGATACTGCTTGGCAGAGTTTGAATGCCAATGCTTAGTGCTTATGTTACTTTTCTATTATATAACAAATTACCGCAAACTTAGTAGTTTAAAAACACCCATTTATTAGCTCACTGTTCTGTAGGTCAGAAGTCTGGCCCCAAATGACCAAATTTCTCTGCTCAGTCTCATAAGGCTGAAATCAAAGCGTCAGCTAAACTGTGTTCTCATCTGGAGGCTGTGGGGAAGAATCTACTTTTAAGCTCATTCAGGTTGTCAATAGAATCAAGTTCCTTACAGCTGTAGGAGTGAGGTCCCTGCTTTCTTGCTGGCTGGGGTTGCTCCCAACTCCTAGAGGTCACTCTCACGTTCTTTCCCTATGGCTTCCTCCATCTTCATGAAAACAACAACTTGAAGCCCTCTCATGCTTTGACTTCCTCTTCTGCCACTAGCTGGAGAAAACTCTGCTTTTATAGGGCTCATGTAATTAGGTTTGACCCAAGATACTCTCCCTATCTCAAGGTCAACTGATTAGTAACCTGCAAAATCCCCTTTGACATATAAAGTAATGTCATCATAGGAGTAATATCAGGAGCAGAGATCATAAGGGCTATCAGGATTTTGCCTAACATAGTGGCGAAAGAAGGAATGCATTCCTTAAAGAGATTTCTTTTGCTAAATATTAATTTGGCATTTTCCTTCTCACTCCAACCCACTTCTATTGATATCTTTAAAGGAATTTTGATACAGCTAACTTCAAAGACACCATCAACTTACTGGTGATCTCCAAGGCTTGGGAAAACAACATTTGTCATTTTTATTCATTCAATAAATACTTCTTTTTTAGTTGCAGTATTAGTCAGGGTTCTCCAGAGAAACAGAACCAATAGCATATATATGTAAAGATAGTTATAAGAGGAGACTTCATATAAGAAAGGGCTCAATTATGGAGGTCAAGAAGTCCCAGGATCTGCAAGCTGGAGAACCAGGAAAATTGGTGGTGTAGTTCAGTCTGAGTTGGAAGGCCTGAGAACAAGGAAGTTGATGGTGTAAGTCTGAGTCCAAAGGCCCAAGATTCCGGGGTCCAATGCCCTAAAGTCCCGGTCTGAGTTGAAAAGCCTGAGAAGCAGGAGCACCAGTGTCCAAAGCAGGAGATGATGGATGTCTCAGCCCAAAAGAAAGCAAATTTGCCCTTCCTCCCTTTTTGTTCTATTCAAGCCCTCAGTGGATTGGATGATGCTCACCCAAATTGGTGAAGGAGCCATCTTCTTTACTCAGTCTACTGATTCAAATGCTAATCTTTTCCAGAGACACCTTCACAGACACATCCAGAAATAATATTTTACCAGCTATCTGGGTAAGCCTTAGCCCAGTCAACTTGACACGTAAAATTAACCATCACAGTTGCCCATTATGTGACAGACACTGTGCTAGGTTGAGGGGGTGTAAAATTTCCTGCTTTCATAGAGTTTAAGGATTAAATGGGAGAGAGAGGTATTAATAAAAACTAACTAAATAAACACGCATAAACTTATAAAGTATAAGTGCTCCAAAGGATAGGAGAACATATAAAAGGGGAAATTGGAACAGGAGCCCAGGAGTATATTCCAGTGCCCCTGGAGTTGAACAACACTGTGGGCCTGCAGGAGTGTCAGGGAAGGAAGTAATGATTGAGCTGAGATGTGAAGGAAGAATTAGGAATTAACTAAGTAAAAGGGCTTATGGTGGGAGAAAGGATGCAGGCAGAAGGAAAAGTATGTACAAATGGTCTGTGGTTGGAGGAAATTTACTGTGCCTGAGGGTAATGTAGCTGGAACTCAGAGAGTAAAGGACTAAGAGGGTATTGTTGGACACAAGACCAGAAGGAAGGTAAGATTTGCTTTACGCGGAGATGCATTGAGCACATTAAACACTTTGATCTTTACCCTAAGAGCGCTGAGAAGCCCTTGGAACTGTTTGAGCCAAGAGATTGACAAGACCATATCTGAATTTTGACATGATCACTCTGGCTGCCATGTGGAGAATGGTCGAAAATAGCAAGAAAAGTGCTGCCGCATTATGATTTGGCAGCACTCAGAATGCAAGATTTCACTAGAGTTTCCCTAATAACTTAGGGTTTTATAGGCTTTGTGATTGAAAGCTCTAGTTCTTGCCATTAAAGCCTTTATATTCCTAATTAAAGGGGCCAGTACTGTGCAATCTCATGTACTGAGCCAAGTTGTACTTTGTAGAAGAAGTAGAACAATAACAAACAAAACAGCCCATGGTTTTTCAATAACGTACCTGCGGTTTTGCCTCAGATGAGAAAGCCATGTGTTGTCACCGTTTAGAGCTTTCTAACCAGCAACACAGTGAGTGAGATTGTTGTTGGAAAATCCCTTCTTTATAATATATGGGAATCCCACTTGACATATGCCTCATTAAATTTTGTTTGTCTGGGTCGTTATGATCTTCTATCCAAAAGAAAAAAAATAAAGTAAGTTGGAAAACAGACAAGAGTGTGAGAATTTCCTGGACAACTGATGAATAATTTTGAATGGCACTGCAGGACTGTCCTGGTTATGCCTGAGCTCCCTCCCCACTGAAGTGAAATTTAGCAATCTGACCACTGTCTTGAGCCATTTAACAGAACCCCAGGCCAGTAGATCTAGATGATCTTATTTTACTAATTTTGTGATTCCCAGCTTGCAGGGTCTGGCAGAACTCTAATTGACAGGATGGACTAAATAGAACATATAACCCAAATCAGCACATATCCATCTCCCATGAGCCCATCCCTGTTTCACCTTGCCACACGTACACAGTCCCTATCTGTATTGTTCGGTGTTCGCCAGAGAAACAGAACCAATAGTTTCTCCGATAGAAACAAAGACAATAATATAACCAACATAATATTGTATAAAATATAAACATTATATTTAATAAATATGTAATATATTTATTATAAGGAATTAGCTCAAGTGATTCTGGAGGCTGAGAAGTTCCACAATCTGCCATCTGCAAGCTGGAGATTCAGGAAAGCCAGTGGTGTAATTAGGGCTGAGTCAAAGGCCTGAGAACCAGGGGAGCTGATGGTATCAATCTCAGTCCAAGGACAGGAGAAGATGAGATGTCCCAGCTCAAGCAGTGAGGCAAGAAAAAAAGGGGTGAATTCCTCCTTTCTCTGCTTTTTGTTCTATTTAAACCCTAGACAGATTGGATGATGCCCACTCACACTGGGGAGAGCAATCTACTTTACTGAGACCACAAGTTCAAATGCTAATCTCATCCCAAACACTCTCACAGACACACCCAGAAATATGCTGAATCTAGGCACCCTATAGCCAGTCAAACTGACACATAAAATTAGCCATCACACACTACCCATTCCTCATTAATAATATGTGCAGGTTTTCTTGTTATCTCTTAGATGAAAGATGCAGTGAAAATGGCCTACTGAGCTCTTTTTAGACAAATTCTATTCACCCTCACCACGAGGTTGTATAATAACTCTTAGCTCTGTCCTTCATGAGCTATGTGATCTTGGGGAAATTACAAAATTTCTGTGTACTTTAGTTTTCTGATCTCTAAAGTTGGGATAATGATGATAGTACCTATTTCATAGAGTTTGGGGGAAGATTAAATAAAAAACAAATAAAGCTCTTAAAACAGGGCGTGGTGTATAGTAAGTGTTCCAGAAGTGTTAGCTATTATTATTAATTGTGCTTCCTGGAGCACATCAGGTCTGGATTCATCTAGTGTCCCTGAAATTCCATTACACAGCTTGGCAAGGGCTTTCTGAATTTGACCTTAGCATTGTTTTTCAAACACATGAAATTGTGTCAGTTCCAGATTGGACGGAACATCGATCCTTCCTTATCAGACATTTCTTCTTCATGGTCTTATAAAGAACACCCAATAGGGTATTTTGAATGATCTTTGTCCTTTTCTTCTATATACTCATGCAAACGCCCTGTCATTCTTCAGGTTTGTCCAACAGGGTGTTTTGAATGATCTTTGTCCTTTTCTTCTATATGCTCATGCTGCACAAGACTTCCAAAGCCTCACAACGCAGAAGTCACAACAATCCAGGAACAGTCCAGGATATGCTCACTCTTAAGATGCCTTATTATTCCAAGTAATAGGAGATACCAATATAAGATATAAATAACACTCAGGTACATAATTGTACGAGGCAGATGCTTATTCATTTATCCCATTACTATAAAATCAAGCTTTATGTTAAAATCTACTCTCCTAAAACATGTTTCACCTATTCCAAGCAATAGACATAGAGGTATAAATTACATCTTCCATTTACTATGAACAGATTTATTAACAAAGCCAAGCACAAGGTTAATTGTTACGTTCTCTTTCAATGACCTCTTCCTTAATCTTCTGAATATCTTCCATCCCCACCAGTCAAGAAGATTTTGTAGATTTTTACTTTCTGTAGTCTGACTGAAGACTCATGACTCAACGAACATTCACCTTGAAGAATATCTTTATTTGATCTATTACTTTGTAATGCAAGGTCATGGATGAACTTTGAAATGCTATAAACTACAAAATGTTGTAAGCTTCAGTACATAGGTATATAGTCAGGTTTTTTTTCCTTTCATCATATTATAATTTTTTTTTTTTGGTTTGGGGTTCATAAAGTAAAAAAGATTATTATAACATTTAGAATAGTTTAGTTAAAATGAGGAGCAAGCAAGTAAAGGATATTAAATATTATCACGAACCCAAAGGATAATTTATCAGAAGTCAAGTTTTTATAGGTTAATTAACAAAAATAAAGCTTCCAGGGGCCGCCCGGTGGCATAGTGGTTAAGTTTGTGCACTCCACTTCAGTGGCCCGGGGTTTGCGGGTTCAGATCCTGGGCATTGACATACGCACTGCTTGTCAAGCCATGCTGTGGCGGCGTCCCATATAAAGTAGAAGAAGATGGGCACAGATGTTAGCCCAGGACCAGTTTTCCTTGGCAAAAAGAGGTGGATTGGCAACAAATGTTAGCTAAGGGCTAATCTTCCTCACACAAAAAAAATAAATAAAGCTTCCAAAGCTGATAATTTCCTTTTTCAGATCCAATTTTTGATTAAAGAAATTTAGGTTTTACATCTGAGGGAAGAATTTTTTAAATAAAGTTACTGTAATATTCAGCTATCTCTGGGAAATAACTTATAAAAAGACAAAAAGAAAGAGAAGAAAAACATAAAAGAAAATCCACTGGGAATAGTTGTGTTTGAAGTATTTGCTGTCTGTTCTTTTGAGCTGTAACAAAGTTTTCCCACGGAAACTGGAAATCTGGTTGCTCTCTGATAGTTAAATTTAAAATCCTACATATAATGCATCAAAATAAAAATATAACAAAGTACCTTAAAACACATGGCTAGGAAAGCAAGACACAGTGTCAACCTATGTGAAAGTATTAATAAATCTAAGGGAAAATAATGGAATCAATCAGAAGAGTCTGGATTGATGGGTCATGAAAGCCTGCTGATTTTCTGCCCAGTGGAGACCTATTCATGGGAGGAGTGTCCTCACCCAAGTCGGCTCTCTGCCCCTGGTGGAGGTAATTCTCCACTGTGCACACAGACATAAGTGATGTGAGTTTCCACCAAACATAAACATAGTAACTTCCACATATCCTCCCTCACTGCCTCTAAAGGCTAGACATAATGTCTACAGGTAGACAACTCACCCGTTACACTGCCACAAAATTTAGTTTATGCTTCAATAACTCAGAAAAAAACATTTTAAAGGGTACATTTCTCCTAAAAACATTTGTTACCTCTGTTTTCCATAGCATTCTCTGTGCTAAATTTAACTATAAAGAATAAATGTTACAGTATGGCAAGACTTTATTCATTCCACTAAGAGTGAGTTTCTTAAAGCCAAGGACAAATTTTTAGTCCTATCTGCCACAGAACCTGTTCCACAGAGCACAGTGCCTTGCACATAACAATCAAATATTTAAATGGAAAAATGACATTAAAGGGATGTTTAAAAGTATATGAATTCTTCATTCTAAATGATAATCTCTTGAATTCTGATAAAACTTTTAAAAAGTCAGTATAAAAGCATACGTTTTACTTTTAGTAAACTTTTGTAAAAAAACAGGGTCATAATTATTATAGAAATACATCATCCTTCTTACAGAATAATAGAATGTGCATATTTTTAAATTTTGGAAAGAATAACATTTATTTTTACCCATATACTCAGGCCTTCTTATTATTTGCAAGCATTATTATACAATTGTAATCATACAGTAAAAACAATTCTATATCCTGTGCTTTTTACTTATTTATATGGTAAATGCTTGCTATGTTATTCCAGAGTCCTCCTGTATATGACAGTAGTCACAAATCATAATTTACTGTACTTTTGTTTCCCTATTGTATGATAATTAATTTCCAGTATATTGTTTGCACTTCAAATAATACTATGATAATGACCTTTGTCATAAAGCTTTTTGTTATTTAGGATTATTTTTCTAAGACCAATTTCTAGGAGTCTAATTACTATGACAGATGTTAATGCTTTTAAGGTTTTTAAAAACATATTGCCAAATTGTTTTTCAATAGGTTTAAATCAATTTACAAGTCCAATGACAATGCATAAAAATGCATGTTTCAGCCTACCTTGCCATTTAGATATTACTTAAAAAGAAATCTTTTCTTAGAGGTTAGGCAAAACCTAACTACAATAGGCCAAATTATGGCTTCTGAGTCAATTATTGTTTTGAATGTGGGTTGAATATTTCTATTTTGTAAATTGTCTAATTGTGCCATGTATCTAGATATTGCTATCTTAGCATTTTAAAATAATTATGTTTCTTTGCATTTTTTTATTTGTATAATAAGAATAAGCTTTTATTAGTTGCCTACTATGTGCTATGCACTTTACATATAGTATTTCATTTAATTCTTATAAAAGCCCTTTAAGTGACTGCTTTATCTCCATTTTGCAGATGTGGAAACTGAGACCTAGCAGAGTAAAACATGAATTCTCTACCTCACTATGTTCATTGGTTGATAGAGCCATTAACTTTTTGTCTTTCATGTCTGCTTTAACTATTTTCCCTAGTCTGGTTTGCCTTGTAATTATTTTTTCCAATAATTTTTAATTTTTTACTGACAAAGTTTTATGTCTTTGTGTTGTCAAATCTGTCAATCCTTTCTTTTGCGATTTTTTTTTCCTATTACTTCTAAATTTAGACAGTCCTTCTCTCTTTGGAGGTTTGATACATATCTAATTCTCTCTTTTAATTTGCCTATGTTTTCTTTTCTGTTTACTTTTAAGCACATGTTCAGAATTACCTTGGTAGGTGGTATGAGGTAAAAATTTAAATGGATCTAAACATAAGTAGCCAACTGCTCAAACAGAGTTTATTGGAAAATCCCTTTCTTCACCATTACTTGTGATCCTTCTTTTACTACATGTTATTTTCAAATATATAACAGAGTTTCTTTCTGAGTTTCCTGTTCTGTTCCCTTGATCTGATTATCCAGTTTTGTACTAGTACCACATTGCTTTAACTATACTAAGAAATACTAATACTTCCTTAATATTTTTTCATTAGATTTGGACATCTTCCATCTTTAGGTTTTGAAGTAGTCTGTAAGTTTTGTAGACAGAAACTAAGGGACATGTATGCACCTTTTATAACTAAATTATGTTTTATAAATAAACACATTTCAATTTCTGTTTGTATGGTGTGTGTATTTTGTATGGTGCCTGAGAATTATCTCTTAGATCAATGTTTAAAACAGATTGCTTTAGCGCTTCCATAAACTCTAAGATATCTGGAAGATAAGATATTCGTTGAAAATCTGACTACAGAAACTCAGCTAGAAAGACAACGTTGTTATCATTTCATTGAGTGTATAATAGTTTATCATTAACTTTTCTTTTAAAAAATCACAGGAACTGTCGTCTACTTTGAGAAAAGGTTTACTCTTTTGGCTAAAGTTCTCCTTCCTACTACACACTATGTTTAGGACAGTGATAATCTTCACTGAAGACTGTATTATGTAAAAACATCGTCTCCCATAAACTCATTAGTGAAAATTATGAGCTTAAGGGATGTCTGAATGTTAAGGAAAAAAAAAGAAAAGATTTTAATATATATGCATTCATGCCTTTCCATTCTATATCTTTCCTCATTCTCCCAATTATCCCCATTTCCCCAGACATTTCCTTTGCTTCCTTTAGAAGAAATGACCACATAAATCTGAAATCTCAATACAGAACACTTATTTAGAAAGGATAGGTTTTTTTCTTTTTCAAAGTCTAACTTAATTTATATCCTGGTTTGGAGTGCCTCATCAGAACAGAAAATTTCATGAAGTTTAATTGTAAGATTGAGACTCTTGGAGTAGAATTTTCTCACTGCCATACAGGTTAAGGACTCTTTTATACCTTGCTTATGAACCCTGCCATGAACCTCGGCATTGTGGATGAAGGACTCTGGGAAGAATACCCTGAACAAACTGACATCTAGATCCACTATGGATTAACCCTCCAGGATTTTGATTCTTATCTGTCCTTCCTAAATTGTATAACTTCATCATGAAGCCACTAAAGTAGGATACCGGTGCTCCTTCACGATCCTAGAATCACTATACAAAATACTCTCTTAGCCTACATTTAAGAAAATGTCAAGGAATACATGGAATCGTACAATCCAGACACCTAGACTAAGGTTCCATGCCCTCGCTCCCAGGTTGACAGCAACTACTGAGAACTCTTCCCACACACACTCCACCCACAGAGGCTATGACAACACTCATCTACATTTAACTGCCAACCTTCCCATGTCCCAAGGCTACTTTGAATGCCACATCATCTGGAAACTAGCCCTGAAACCTGCTCATCAAAGTTCTCAAACATACTCCAGCTCTTTAAGTTTAACAGGCCTAGTTTGACTTTCAAGAAACTACTGAAAATATATACAATTGCTGGTTCAATTGGTTTGAAGTCTTCACAAACTTGAATTGCTTTCCTTGACACATTGATGGAGACCATTTTAAGTTTCCTTCCAACAATAAAACAGTGCACCTCATATATTCATCCTCTCAAACTCTAATAAAGCTGCATTTAGCACTAACGTATGTGATTTATTTGAGGGAAGAAAACCAAATGTGGAAATATAGGCTCTCAGAAAGAGATGGTTCTTCCCTTAAAGAGTACACTGTCTGAAAAATCTTAATTCTGCTTCTTAAACATATAATGTTGCTCTGAACCTGAGGAAGCTTAGAGAAGTGGGTAAAAACGTGGGTTCCAAAGTTCAAATTTCTGTGTAGGATCTTGGATTCAAATTTCTGTTCTGCCACTCACTGACTGACAGCCTTTTAACTTAACCGAACCTTAGTTTCCTCTTCTTTAAAATGTGTATAATCATAGCCCTACTTGTGTCAGGATTAAGAGAGACAACACCTGATTTAGAGTTCAGTAAATATTAGTCATTGTTTTTCTTTTCTTTCCTCAAATGCATTAGAAGCCCCTTTGAGGACCTGAGAATCTCCTTTGAGTTAGATATTAAGATCTAACACAGGGTGGCCTGGTGGTTAAGTTCGTGCACTCGGCTTCTGATGCCCAGAGTTTCGCAGGTTTGGATCCTGGGCATGGACAGATGCACTGCTTGTCAAGCCACACTGTGGTGGCATCCCATATAAAGTAGCCCAGGACCAAGCTTCCTCAGCAAAAAGAGGAGGATTGGCAATGGATGTTAGCTCAGGGCTAGTCTTCCCCACACAAACACAAAAAAGATCTAACTCATTTCTCTTTATATTTAGAGCGCTCAGTGCAATTGCTCAATAAGTATTTGTTAAATTTCATCGTTGTGGAATTCTTAGATCAGAGGGAGCCATCTGCAGCATGCTATAAAAAAAATTTAAATAATGTTTTACCTGTGGCATCAGACTACCAGGGCACAACATGTGGGAGCAAAGAGCACAGAACTTCTACTAATACTGGTCACAAACCTCAATCAGACCAGTCTCCAAAAAATTTCCAGTGTAATATCTTTCTCTTCAGTAAAGGTGATTTGCTATATGCAACACTAAACATGATTGATTTATACTTTTGTAACATTTTTTATATACAGAAAGTTATAAATCAAAAATGATTCCTTCATGAAATCCCGTGCCCTGATTCCTTTATTTGCAACATATACACAAAACTAAAAATCAAATCTACATAGATCAAAGAATTTCAGACATACTTTAAGCATTTTTTTAATGAATGCATTATTTTTTTCATAGTCTCAAAAGATGGGAATCTTTCTGAGAATGTCAAATGAAGGTAGTGATGTTGTTTGCCAACAAAGACTTTGCAATATTGTTCTACAAATATGGAATGAGGAAAGAGGATGCCCAATAGGATATAATGAGGGAAGAAGCAAGAGGATGAGCAATGATATTAATTTAGCCATTCCTCATTCAGTAAATATTTACTGAATGTCTACTAGGTTTCATTGGCTGGGAAGGAGAACAAAACAGAGATGGGCTACCCCTATAGCTCATATTTCAATGGGCAAGACACATTTTGCGAAGAGAAAAAAATGCAACTATGATGTATAATGGGAGGGAGAAGTATAAGGTACTCTGTGAACTACTATTAAGGAGACCAAATCTAATCAGGAAGCACAGGGAACATTTCCCTGAGGAAGTGACTTTTAAACTAAGCCAGAAGAATGAATGCATGTTAGCCAGGTGATGGTGTGTGTCCATGCGAGCGCATGTTGGGCAAATGGGAGGGGTGGGAGAAGGTAGAGAAAGACCATGTCAGGAGGGCAGACAACAGGAACACAGTGCACAGCAGAGCTCCAAGGAGCTGACAGAAGGCCAGTGTGAGTGGATGATGAAGGAGCAAGGAGAGAAGTAGCCTGAGCTTAGAGAGGTAAGCAGAAGCCAGATCATAAAGGGCCTTTGGAATTGAACCCGAGAGCAATGGGAAGCCACTGCAAGCCACTTACCTGGGAGTGTGACATGGTCACATGTGCTTGTTTTCAAGTTCCTTTGGCTGCTGTGTTGAGAGAGAATTAGAGGGGGTCTAGAATGGATGTGGAGAAACTAGTCGGGAAGCTCTGATAGGAGCCCAAGTAAGAGAGGATAATGGTTACAGTGGTTTGGAGAAGGTTATCGTCACTGTTGAGAAGAAGATGGATTTGGATTGCATAGAGAGAGGAAGGGAGAAGGGGGTGCTAAGATGACTCCTCCTGTCTCCCCAGGTTCCTGACAAAGTAAATGGTGGTGCTGTGTACCACTTTAGATGTGCATGCTGAAAGAGAAGCCAATTTGAGGACAGATTCAAAAGTTCAGCGTTCAATGTGAGATGTGTTGAGCCACTCAGATGGCAATTTCCACAGCATGATCTTTAGAATTTACTGTCTTTAATAGTAATGAAGATGATGGAGAATGAGAAAAACTTGACTGTAGAATAGTAAGAAGGTTTGCCTTTGCCATTTGATGAAATGGTAATAAGGATAATATACTTGGCTTGGGAGAGCACTATTTGATTGTAATGCATAGTAATCAATAAAATAAAAGGAACAAAGCTAGAAATCACAGCAGAATATCAACTGCAAATTAAATTGCCAGTTTCCAGAAAAGAACACCACAGTATGACCTGAAAATTAGGTCAAGCTATGCTATGACGAGCTCATGGCATGCCGTCAAGCAACAGAGACAATACAGTCAAGTCTTTGGCAGAATTATGGAATACCTCACTGAGAAGAACTAATGCAAGAGAAACCAATTAAAAGATAAGAATCAGAATTCATCAATGTCTCAAGAAAAGGTCGTGCAATAAATTAGAAGTTTTGCAACTTTTTTTACATTACTGTGATTAGCATAATCCCCTGATTCTTTGTGTTAATATCATCTAAGGTATTTTAATAGATAATTTTATTATTAGTTACAACAAAAATGCAACTTGTAATGAGCAATATTTCTTTCATTCTTTTCTCAAGTATTGCCTAATAAAATAAACCTTGGGGGGCCTCAGTTGGCCAGCTTTAGAATCCTCAGAAGTTGGACTGCAGACACTACTAAGGCAAATAGATAGAATGCACTCTAGGACCTATAGCCCTTCTCCTAGGTCCTGAAGAATGGCAATTAAAACAGGCTAGCTGACTAATCAAAGGCAAAAACACAATTGAGATGAGAGAAAGTTTACACAAAGGTGAAGTAAAACAGCTAGCGAATATGATTGCCTCTGTCCCCCTAACACATATCCCACACTAGCCAATCTGAAATCCTCACCATTCAAATCCCCTCTCAATATAATAAAAAGAACAGCAAACTCAATATCAGAAAATTTATGCTGTTAAATTGACCCTCTTTCTAACAGACCGTGGCTTTGATCAGGCCTCTTAGCATTTCAGAGACTCAGTGTAATGAAGGAATGGCACTAGATGGCCTCTAAATTCTCTTACAAGCCTGAGTATCCATGAATCTAGAGAGAAACCCTGGAGCATGAGGATTACCCTACAGCAGAAACCATTTTACAAAAATAATTTTAAAAGCATTAATTTTCAGGGATTTCCAAAACCTTAACAGCACCACTCAAAACCCTCCTCAGCTCTATCCTGTCTTGGCTCAGATGAGGTCATCCTATTTAAAATTGTAATCTTTCCCTGACTGACACACCCAGTCTCCTTCCTCTGCTCTGTTTTGCTCCATAGCACTTTCCACCTTTTAATATACTACATCACTTTTCTTTTTTGGTGAGGAAGATTGGCCCTGAGCTAACATTTGTGCCCATCTTCCTCTACTTTTGTATGTGAGATGTCACCACAGCATAGCTTGATAAGCAGTGCATAGGTCTGCCCCCTGGATCAGAACCTGAGAACCCTGGGCCACCGAAGCGGAGTGTACGAACTTACAACACCATCGGGCTGGGCCCTAAATCACTTATTTTTTATGCTGTTGTCAATCTGCCTGCCCCACCACCAAAATATAAGTTCTACCAGGGTTGGGGTTTTTGTTTGTTTTGTTCATGGATGTATGCCAAGAACCTAGAATAGCACATGATACATAGTAAATGCTCAATTAATATTGTTGAATGGATGAAGGAGTGAATTCCTAATACAAATTTAAAATGAAACATTCCCTAACTTAAGCTACAATTGTAAAATCAGATCTAATCAGCTATGCATTGGTCTATTAGCACAAGGTTCCTTACATATGGAAGTATATTTTAAGTAGATTTGTCTTTTGAAATAATTCAAATCTTTTAAAAAAAAAATTGAGTGAACATCAGCGCACTGAACTGACTTGACCTTGTTCCCAGGAGAGAGTTCATTTAAGATTAGGGAAGGTCAAAGTCAGTGAATCATAAAGCAATTAAAAAGCTAAGAAGGAAATGATATTTTTTTATGAACTTTAAGTTCAAAAACCATTCAGGGTAATATTATTACTATGTTAGGAATTCCTCAGTGCTGACATCTGAGGGCAAAAGGTTTGGCTATATAGTAAGAAATTGATTCCATGGATATATACTAGGATTGATCCAAGCAAATAAGTATTGAACTTTAAAGAAATTTCCATTTAGGAATAATCTTCAGAACAAATTTACTAAGCATACAAGAAAATTGGGCTTTTTTATAGCCATATTTCATTTTTGGCTGACACTTCTCTCAAGCAAGTCACTCACTAGTCTATTAATAATAGCAATAACTACAAGAACAACAAAAGTAAATGCTCAGAATGTATACATCCAGGTACTAAGCTAACTTCTCTACGTTCACATTCTCGTTTTACAAATGAGGAATTTCAGTTACAGTGAGAATAAATAAATTGTCCAATGTCAAATGACAAGAAAAACTCAATCTGTTCAATGTTAAAGCCCATTCTCTTCACTGTAATGCCAGGTTCTCTTGTTTCTAAAACTTAAGTTTATCAGTAAAAGGCAAAATTTGCTACTATTGAGGACATTCAAAACATATTGTTGTAGACTCTAAAGATAAATCCAAAAAAAAAGTTTAAAACTTTATTTCTTGGCAGTATCTTTGAAAGGGTTCACAGATTCCTTGGGTATTTACTTTGAAAAGGATAGTGGTCATTTTAGATGTATAAGTTCAGTTTTGTTTGTAAAAAACAAAAACCAAATAATCACCCTGTAAACTAAAGTTATACTAATTATTTTCACCCCTGAAAACACACATACACAACTTGAGGGACTTGGTGCCGGTTCATCTTCGTATCATCAGCATCTAGCAGAATGCCTGCCACGCATTTAGTTCTCAATAAAAATGTTAAGAAAATCAAAAAAGATATAATTGCTCCAGCTAAGACCATCTTTGTTTGTTTGCATATGCTTTAAAATGTCAAATAATAACCTTTAGAGAAGTCAACAGAGTTTCAAGTTCAGTCCATTCAACAGACAGAAATTGAGTACCCACACTCTGTGCTGCGCTTTGTGTTAGGCACTAGCTGTACAGCATAAAAAAGGAGACAAAATACCTCTTATAGAACTCCACCTCTTCAGGGGAATGACAATTAAGTCCTTACTTGGTCCTCTCTCCTCCTTATTATCTTCCTTGGGTGGAAGTACAGTCAGCTTGCGGTATCCGCGGGTTCCACATCTGCGGATTCAACCAACCGCGGATCGTATACGTACTATGTTTATGATCCGCGATTGGTTGAATCCAAGGATGCGGAACCCGCAGATACCGAGGGCCCACTAAAGGATTTGAGCATCCGCGGGGTTTGGTATCTGCAGCGGGTCCTGCACCCAATCCCTCGCGGATACTGAGGTGGTGAGTCAGCAAGAGTACCTCCAGGCCTTTGATCTTCTCTGATTACTCTTTGAGGTTGAAATGGAAGCAGTAATTAGATTAAAAATATATGCAAGTTACATAAAGAGTTGACGGCAAAACCAAAGCTGGACTCCAGTTATTTCAGTGTACCATACATTTTCTTATCACTTAAAGGTCGTCTCTATTTTTATCTCTATCTTTCTCCCTTACCCCTTACCACTTTCTCTCTTTCCTTAGAAACATGCAGGAGGAAATTTTCAGAAATACGAGAAAATTTTGAAGAAATATAGACTATCAGGAGTTCTCAATGTTACTTGTTTTAGCCAGTTAATTTTGGCCTTCACTAAATGTGACCGCTCCTTAATAAATAGCAAACCTCCCTGAGAGATCTATGACAAGCCAGATCCTGGACTGTCTTCCTTATCCCCATCTCCATGCTTTATACAAAATTTCATTTTATTTTATTCCGTTGTTAAAATAATACACTTTTAACATAAGAAATTTGTAAAATACATAAAAGTTTAAAGAAAAAAACCTCATCTAACTTCTATCACTAAAAAGCAACCACTCTTCACAATTTGATATATTTCTTTCTAGTATTACAGCAATTAATTTGCTTTAGGTAATTAATATTAAGCTGTCACAATTTTCCCCTCTCCTTTTTCCTTGCATGTTAACATAAGTATTTTCCAACGTTATTACAAACTCTTTGTAAGCACACTTTATATTATACTTTCTTCAAGTAAATGTATCAGAATTTACTCAGCCATTCATATGGGGTTGAGAATTTAGGTAGCTTCCTGTTTTTCACTGTTATCAAATAAAGCAGCAACGAACATCTTTGTACCTGATTTTTTTTTTTCTGTACTTTGGATTATTTCTCTGGGACAGATTTCCTAAAATTAAATTAATGAGTCAAACATATTTAAGGGATATATTGCCTCATTGTTTCTTTATTTATTTTCATAATTTTCACCTCCCACCTATTTACTTACCTCTTGTGAACACTTGATAGTGTCATTTTTCGAAATATCTTTGCTGTTTGAATGTGCATTTCTTTGTAGTTAGTGTGAACATTTCACTGTCTACCTCTTTGTTCACCTGTGTACTGTGGCCTTTGTTGTGTGAAGTGTTTGTGTCTTTTGCCCATTCTATTTGGGCTTTGGAATTTCCTTATCCATTTATCTGAGCTCTTTGTATATTAAGAATATTAACCCATTGTGATATCTGCAATGAATAAGCTATTTGGTTAGTTGTTGCCTTTGAATTTGAACTTATTCAAGATAATTTTTATGTTTTTAGCTTTATTTTATTATAATGATTTCCATGTCATTATTTACTTTCAGTGCAGCACTAGCCCTTTCCAGTTATTACACTTTGACTCAAATTCTTTATTTTTACTCCTATCTTGGTATTTCCTTGATCATCTCTATTAGGCTATCTGGGTAATAACACCATTTACTCAATACCAAACACATTTCAAGTCTTACCTGATTTGCTTCTTATTAAAACCCTAGGTGGATTCTGTTATTGTTTCCATTTTAATGATGCAGAAATCAAGGTTTTGAGAAGCTAGGTAACCTGTCCAAAACCACTCAGCTGAGAAGTGATAAAGTGGGAATTCAAACCCTCTTGAGCCCCACTTCATTCCCATCTTTCCCTTGATCTTATCCTTTGTCCTCTCTCCCATTAATTCTGTAATCTATTAAAAAATTCTTCTTGTGCTGTTACGGTGGATTTATTTTAATAGAGGACAGTGATTTACTCAGAGGGATAATTCTCTAAAGGAGTTTTGAGGCTGACAGAGGCTACAGAACTTTCAAAGCACCTAATGAAAACTTAGGCAGTTAGCCTTTTCATCTAACTTCTATAAATCTGTCTCTGATATGAGACTCTCAGTACTTCATATTTTCAACAATATTTATTGAATATTTTGTGTAAGTTGCCGCACTGTTAAAATACAAAAAGAAATTCCTAATCATATAAAACATTAATAATAAATACAAAGTGAGAGGTGTAGATAATGAGCAGTAGAATTGGGGAGGGGTAGAAATCACTTCTGGCTAGTGTAGACAGAGAAGGGTTCACAGAGGAGTGAAATTCAGGCTTCTTTTGCCATTGTTGACACATGGTTAAGTGACTTAGTTTGAAATTAAGTCAGTTTATTATCATGTGATCACCATTTCACACAGATTGAGGCTGTTGCAGCATTGGTTAAATGATGTCAAGAGAAATAACCTCTTTGGAGATGATTATAGTTACGTAAAGAGTCTTTTTTTCTTTTAACTACATGTGTGCATAGAAGCAATCTGATGTAATTCAACCTGAGTGACTTCAAGTACAGTCATTCAATGTCCCCTGTCATTAAGACAGCCATATGTCCTTTATTCAGACTAGTAAATTACACATAAACAGGTGGAGAGTGTGTGGATCCTTTATTGTTGTTGCCACAACTTAGTCATTTGTCTTGCTCTTTGAACTGGAAATCTCAGGTATATTCTTTGTCTAGCTCAGGTCAATTAAGTTCATCAACATGAATTTACATTCTTTCTTTCAGAATAGTGAACCTTCTGGGGCTGGCCCTGTGGCCAAGTGGTTAAGCTTAGCACACTCCGCTTTGGCAACCCAGGTTCAGTTCCCAGGCACAGACCTACAACACTTGCCGATGCCTATGCTGTGGTAGTGACCCACATACAAAATAGAGGAAGATTGGCACAGATGTTAGCTCAGGGCGAATCTTCCTCAGCAAAAAGAAAAAAAAAAAGAATAGTGAACCTTCAACTCAGACCCAGATTGGCTAAACAGAGGAGCCAGGAGAAATAGGGGAAATGAATTATTGGAGAGATCAGACAAAGAAACACACAGGATTTACAACAAAAGAGTCACAGGAAGAAGAACTTCCAGAATAATTAAAAATCTTAGGGAAAGTAGGTGACCAGCATAATAGATAAATGGTAAGATGAGCTTCAGAAAATAATAAAGGGTTGAAGGAGGTAGGGTACAAATATTTATTTGAATATACAACCAGAGAGCCTGCCAATTCTTCACAATTTAGTCAATGCTTGTTGATTGATAGAAACACAGGTAATGGACTTTCTATTGATGGCAGAATTTAAAACTTCTGAAAATTCCACATTAAAAATATAAACATTAACAACACATTTATAGAAATTAAAAATCAAAGCATTGGAATTAAGATTCACTTGTGCGTTGTAGCAGAAAGAGAACTAATGAGAGTAGCTAAAATACTGGTAGGCCTTCCACATCTAATATCTAACTTCAATGCACTGGGAGAACTCACCTTTTATGAGACTTATATGGCAAACAGTTTTTACATTTAAGGTTCAGTTGTTTGGCAAATCTTCGCGTATTAGTTTTGCTTCAGGTAGGGTAGAAAGGTGTGTTTCAGAAGAGGTTAATGTCATTTTGGATGGCAAACAGTTTCAAAGAAAACAAGGCACTAGCCTGACAATAGTATTTGTGGAATCCCTACCACTGAAAAAGCACTATACTAACTGCTATACCAACAAATAAATGAATAAAATACATAATCCCAGTCTATCTGGGCCAGCAGAACTCCTAAAAATAAAATAATTTGCAGTCTCCCTGAAGGCAGAACATAATGTTTAAATCATCTATCACTATAATTTAGCACAATGCCTGCTATGGCAGGCACTCAGTAAATGTCTGTGGAATAAATACTGACTAAACGGAAGCCTAGATTTATGAAGAAACATCCAATAAGTATAAGTTCAAATAATTTAAAAAAATTTAAACAGCATAAAAATAAGAACAATGTTCTATCTTAGAACCAAAAGCCTTTATATAATTTGATATTTAGTTCACACTTTCCTGAGTCAATCTTCTCATTCATTTTTTTCCTTTTATTCACTTAACACATATTCATTGAGCCTTTACTATGTGCCAGACAATGTGTCTAGATATTTTGAGCAAAATAGCATGGCATTTGAGTAAAGATCTGGAAAAATGAGGAAAGGAGTCATGCATACAGGCTAACTTAAGGTTAGAGAGTTTCAGGCAGAGGTAATGGTAAGTGCAAATGCCCTGAGATGGGAGCATGCTTGGATGTTCAAAGAACAGAAGGCTGATGAGACTGGAACAGAATTAATGAGGAAAGAGTAAAAGGGGATGATGAGATCAGAGGTGAGAGGGGGCCAGTTCATGTAGGGACTTACAGGCTATGGGAGGGACTTCAGGTTTTACTCTGAGTGGGAGGGAAAACCATTGGATAGTGACAGAATTGAACTTGACTTACTCTTAGCAATAGGCCCTGGGGAGGGGAGTGTAGAGAGAGACTGTTAAATGGGGGTAAAGGCAGAAGTAGAGAGACCGCTTTTGGAGTTATTGCAATATTCATGGTGACAGATGCTGGGGGAAGTGGCAATGAAGGTATGAAATGGTACAGTACTTGTTCATTTTCTTTATTATTTAGGTATTGGCTTTTTTCTCTATTACTCTAGTGAAAGTAATAGAGAATAAATAAATGTAGCTACATACATGAGTGCTGAAGAATGCCAAGGAACGGAAAAAACAGATTGAGAAGGGGGTATTATTGCTAATATAGAGCACTTGTTGAGTGTTTAGGGTGGTTCAGGCACTGTACAAGCCTTTTAAACACGCAAATGACTTATCCTGCAGTAACACTATAAGGCACCCTATTACCTTCTCTTTACCTAAGAGGGAACTGAAGGGCAGAAAAGTTAAGTAAGCTGTTCAAAGCTACAGAGCAAAAACAGCAGAAATGGTACTTGAATCTGTTTTCTGACTCTAAAGCCCAAATTGTTTACTGGGTCAGGTGCTGAAAAAGAAAATTGTTGTAAATCAATTTAGTTTAAAGATTTACATGTGGAAAGGCACAGAGTGGAAAAAAGAGCAAATCATCTGAGAGGTGAGTTGGGCTGAAATGGAATGAACAGGTATGGTTGTGTTGGGGGCAAGGAGAGGGTATAAAGAAGTGAGGTGGATGAGGATGATCAGAGAGAGGTAATGTGTTGCAGTCCTCAAATACCGAGTGGAAACTTAGATATGATATAGTTGGTGGTAGGGAGCCATTGCAGGTGTTCTAAGATGGAGCCATAAGGTGCAAATGTTTCATGGGGAGTGAAAAGACAAGTGTAGTAGATGCACTGCAACAGCGTACTATAGTGTAGGCTAGTGGTTAAGAGTGTAGTTGTGGGAGCTGGACTGCTTTCAAGTCCTGAGTCAGCTGCTTACCAAGTATGTGACTCGGCAAATAATGTAAACCTCAGCTTCTTCCACTGTAAAACGGGAGGAACAATAATAGTACCTACTTCTTAGGGTTCTCGTGAGGATGAAATGAGTTCATCTCTTTCAAGTGCTTGGAACAGTTCCTGGTACATGGCCAGTGCTTTGTGAAATGTCAGTTGTTATTATTACCCCACAGGTATGTATGGCGTAGACAGCAGCAGGGACACAAATCCTGAGCCTTGGGAGAGTAGGGACTAGTTGGTGAAAGGACTAGATGCTGGTGGAGGACAGGAAGGTGCAGAATCATGGGGAAGCACACTTCAGAAAGGAAAAAGAGCTGTGAGAACTAAGGTGTGCGAGTGAAAACTTGGAAAGGGGCTGCTTGGGTTTCACTGGAAATTGATGAAGCTCACAGAGAAGCTGCCTAGTACAGCTGTCAGAAATTACCAGGAGTGGTGGGCAGAAACGGGAGCCCAGCCCAAGTCTTTAAAGAAGTCAAGGACTGTGGCTTGGATGTCCATTGTTTTAGGTGCATCAGATTTTATATCCATATTTTCATGTCAGTAGAGCGAAGAAACTCAAAAATACATATTGGAAAGACAGAGCTTTATTAAAAATTCTCTAGGCTATTCTGATCCTTAAACTATGTATATCCTTGATAGAGATTTTCCCTTGAAGCTCAAGCCTGTAGAAGTAATATAATCAGCCTAATATTTTAAAATATCCTGCATTGTTTAAGGGAGGATTTAAGTCAGTTTACAAGGATAAATGTATAAATCTATATTTATATATAAATTCATAAATATATTATTTATATAATACATTTGCATATTATACACACATATATTTACATATTATATACACTTATATAACATATTTACACATTATATACACATATTTGTATACAAAATATATAACTAATAAATATATATGTTTACACATAAAATATATAAATTCATAAGTATATAATGTATATAAAATATAAGATCACAAACTAAAAATGTGACAAAACAAAGAGACCAAAAGCAAGAATGAGGATAAAAATGCATCTGAGGAAGATGAAAGCTTTATACATTTGCCCCTGGTGGAGCACACGGTTGATGTTAAGCCTTTAAGCAGTGAACCAATACTGTACAGACGCATATCCAATTGGAACATAGAGAAAAGGAGTGGGCTGTTAGAAAGTCTAATTAACGGTTTGTGAAGAAAGAAATTTGATTGTATGGCTAAGGAAAAAATCCAGGCAAGGGAAATTTGGAGTAAAGGATGGAAAGAAAACTATGGCTTTGAAGTATGAGTTACTTAAAGTAGGGAGAATACTCACTTTGCAGTAGAAAATAGAAACATTTTCTTCTTTTAACTTTTGAGCAAGCTGAGAGGCAACAGGTGTAAGTCAGAGGATGTGAACTAAGGTTACAAAACCATCTATTTTCTCTAGGTTAAGAAGTACAAAAATCTCTGACGTGAGTTAAATGCTTTATGAATTTGAATTGTGAAGATTGCACTTACTTTTCACCAACGTAGAAAATAGTAGATAATTAAAAAATGGTAAATGGTAGTAGTAAATATGGACTCAAATTACAACTAAAGTAATATGCTCAAATACACGATACTTACTTTAATAATCCGAATTAAAATGTAAGAGTTCTGAAATGCCTTGGGAAAAACATAGGCATTGATCTGATGGCTAAAATTTGAAAATATTACATACTTTTAAATACTATTTCTACCCTGAAATGTCCGTCCTTATTTACGTATTTAAAAATCTTCCTATTTATTTCCTTCCATTCATCTTCAAATAAAAGATGAACAGATACACCTCAGAAACTGACAAACACGGGGTCGCCCGGTGGCGCAGCGGTTTAGTCCGCGCTTGGCAGCCCGGGGTTCGCGGGCTCGGATCCCGGGCGCCCGCTGACGCACTGCTTGTCAGCCATGCCGTGGCGGCGTCCCATATAAAGTAGAGGAAGATGGGCACGGATGTTAGCCCAGGGCCAGTCTTCCTCAGCAAAAAGGGGAGGATTGGCAACAGATGTTAGCTCAGGGCTGGTCTTCCCCACAAAAAAAAAAAAAAAAAAGAAACTGACAAACACACTGAAGAAAGACTCATAGAAAAATTTCATCTGGCCTTTCTATAGGTGCTTCTAGGAGGGAAGTTTAACTCATTTTAACCACAGAATAGGCAACGCCAAAGAAAGTTTCCCCTATCCACTCGAGACCCCGGGAGCCAGCTGTATATGTACCTAAATATACTTCTGTGGATACAGTGATTTATGTGGACATGGACGGACATGACTCAGTAAACTTAAGTGTCCCGATGATTCAGCTGATAATGCATGTCTCTACTTGCCCTTTAGCTGAGGGACAAAAGAAGTGAAGGCATTCCTACTGGAATTCCGAACTGTTTTGTAACTTGTCGTGCGATCATCATTCAATCTAGGAGGGCCGGGAGTAATCCGGAGTGGTCAGACTGATTGGCTGGGCAGAACAGCGTCAGGGTGTGGGCTGGGCGCTCCTGCCTCACTCCCTTATCTACAGTAAGACTGGGCGCATTCGAGGAGCAGCTCCTCCAGCCTCAAAGAAGTCGAGGCGCTATTCGCATCTGCCGTGTCTTTCCGCTCAAGTCTGAATATCTTCTTCCAACATCTTGGTGGACGCCCCGGGCAAAGCACGAGGTAGGGGCGCGCGAAGCTAGGGGACCGTTCTCAGGAAGGTCGGGCTCTCCAATTTCCTGAGCTTGGTTCCCGTGGGAGAAGGACTTCGGAGGCGAGGGAGGGGAGATTCCAATCGGCAAGTCCATGGGGACCGAGTAGGGTGAGACCTAGTCTCACTCGGGGAGCTCCTGGAACACCCCAGCCCGTAGTTTTCGGCGCTAGCCGCGCGTACTGATTATGCTGCCCAGAGCGCGCAGGGCCAGCGCGCTGCGGAAAGCCGGTCTCTGATCCCGCGGAAGGGTGGACGGAAGGAGCATCGGCGGCGGCGAGGGCACCCCGAGGGGAAGCCACAGTGGCTCCAGGCAAAGTCAGAGCACGCCGCCGTCCTCCAACTCTGTTCGCGCGGAGAGGCCGGCGGGCCGGCGCGCAGGCAAGCCCCTGCGGAGACCCTCGCGGCCCGAGCAGCTAGGGCATCAGGGCGGGCCCACAGCCTTCCCGCCCGCCGGGCTCCGCGGAGTTGGGGTAAAGCTCAGTCTCACCTCCGCCTCCTGCGGATCATGCATTTGGCTAATGGGCTGTGGTTTCTCCTCAGGTCACGATGGATTTTGACGAAGACCGCAAGGGAAGAAGGGGGAAGAAGAACTTCTTGAAAATTAACGAAAAAAGGTAGCCAGTTTGTTTCACTTTCATACTTTACTGGCTTGAGAGATTTGGCCGATTTGTTTGTAGCCTCCAGCTCTGAAATAAATGAAGAATTGATGATAATGACGACGATTTTACTCATCTGAAAGGCAACCGGTTGCTGTGTACAAGTTGGCTGGCTGAGTGGAGCACACCGCCTCGGTGAGCTCCTTCCTTGGCTTCCGGCCGCAGACAGGCCAATGTTCACATCCTTTTCTGTGTTTTATAACATTCTGCTTTACCAGCGAAATTGATCGCCTGGACCGTGTGCTGCTTGTGCTCTGCTCCGTGGTCCAGTCTCTTGCTTCTGGTAAAACAGCCACATAAACATTGTATGTTTGTGGCATGGCAGATGGGACAGCAGGCCAAAACTACGTTTAGGCGTTAATTTTTTAAAATTAACCAATATCTGAAACTCTTGTAGAAGAAAGTCTGAAAAAAGAAGACTGCAGTACCAAAGAAGCTAGCATGGTGTGAAATTATCCTGAGTGTATATGGAAGTGGTAATGTAACCACGTAGGGAAAATATTTTAAGTAAATGTCTACACAGGAAATTTTAAACTTCACACAGTAGGCTCATTGTTAGTAGTAAACTCTAGTATAAATTATAAAAAAACCAAATTAGTAAATATATTAATATTATTAGAAACCAAGCTTTTCAGTGTAAGGGAAAAGAAATACAAAGTGGGCATCAAATACGTTTTTTAAAAATGTTAAATTTGAATTGGAAGCTTCAGGATGAAATCCTGATTTTTTTAATAGTTCAGATTCTCTCTTTCTGTGCACTGAAAGGGACAGTAGCAATGAGCACACTTAATGCCAGATCTTGGTTTCTAAATACTATTCCTCACTAGAAGGAATCCACACCCCATAAAGAAATGGCTAATTCCAGCCATGTCTGGGGCCAGGAAAATACAGAGTGAGCCTGGAGTATCTTGTACCTGAAAACAAGGGGGTGGAGTTTAACGGAATTGTCAGCAAGGGCACAGGAGCTGACTTGAAGTGGCTTCCACTGGCCAAGTCTGGGACAATTTGAGCATCAAAAAGAATGACAACGGTACTTGGTTGTGAAATACTAAATACAGTGCTGTTCGTGAATGTTTACTAAAACTTTGAGAGGAGGAAGAAAACTAGAAGGATGGGAGAGGTGGAGAGAATAAAGCAACAGTCTTTACAGAAAAATGCCAGCTGTCATATTGGAACCTGCATTGTTATAATTGATTCAGGCAAGGATTGTTAATGGATCCTAAACCACTCAGAGAAAAGCTGTAAGTAAGAATTATCCAAAATTCTTACTAATTGGAAAAAGGAAATTGTGGTTTTCTAGTGGAGAGATTTTGCAGTTAGCAACCTTAACCAAGTGATCAGACCTGGCATCACTCATGGTGGAATAGACTGTGTTAGTGACACGACACCTGGGAAGTTAGTGACATACTGAGGAAGTATGTTTGCAAAAACATTTCATCGGAATGCAATCAAGCTTCTAGACTGATGCTGTCCAATAGAAATATAATGTGAGCCACATTTATTATTATCAGTTTTCTAGTAGCAACATTAAAAAAAGTAAAAAGAAACAGGTGAAATTAATTTTGGAAATATATTTTAAGGAACCCAGTATATCAAAAATATTATCATTTCTACATGTAAGTAGAATTATTAGTGAGATGGTTTATGTTTCCTTTTTCACACTAAGTCCTCAAATCTGTATATTTTATACTGCACATCTCAATGTGGACTTAGTTTGAAACAGAAATAGCCAAGATGTGGGACATTTTCTGAGGCATTGGTTCTTGTTCCTACAAAAAGTCAGTGTTGGGGGTGTTGCAGAAGGACTTCTAGATAAAAAAAAAAAAAAGACTAAAGAGACAAAACCACCAAATGTAATGTGTGGACCTTGATTATATTAGAGTTCAAAAAAGGAATAACCTATAGAAAACATTCTTGGGAAATTTGAATGTGGATTGGATATAGATGATGTCCCAATGCTATTAATTTTCTTAGATGTGACAATGATAAGAAAACATGTGAGGTGCCATGATATTTGCAACTTACTTTCAAATGGTTCAGCAAAATATTAACAATGATCATATATACTTCTTTATATAGATAAAGAAATATGGTCAAAATGTTAACAATTGTTGAATCTAGATGAATTTTATATGGGTAGTCATTATTACTATTCTTTCAATTTTTCTGTTTATTTGAAAATTTACATAATAAAAAATTTTCATATTAACAAAAAGAAAAAAGACTTCATAGAGTAGAAGATAGATATTTCCCTTTTTGTTTTTAACTTTTTTTTAACTTGATACCTTAAAGTACTATATATTTATTACACAAATACTTAAGGATATTGGAGTAAGAAGTATTGAGGACAGGTGGAGGGAAATGGTAAAGAAATTTGTTTGAGCTTGCACATACCTTCATTTTATTATTGGTTCTTATCATGGCCTACAGACTTTTTTTCAAACTAGAAACTATTTTTTTAGCTAAGTAGTTCTTATTACACTATGCTCATCGTCACTGATTTTTTTAATCTGTTCTCAATAAAACTATATATTCTTTTTTCCCCAGTTATATTGAGATATAATTGACATATAGCACTGTGTAAGTTTAATGTGTACAGCATAATGGTTTGACTTACGTATACTGTGAAATGATTACCACAATAAGTTTAGGTAACCTCCATCATCTCATATAGATTCAATAAAAAGCAAAAAATTTTTTCCTTGTCATGAGAAGTCTTAGGATCTACTGTCTTAAAACATTTCTATATCTCATACAGCAGTGTTGGCTGTAGCATCATGTTGTACATTACATCCCTAGTACTTATTTATCTTAGAACTGGAAGTGTGTACCTTTGGACCACCTTCCTCCAATCCCCCTCTGGTAACCACAAATTTGATCTTTTTTTCTATGAGCTTGGGTATTTTTTTAAAACTGTATATTCTAATTTGGAGCTATAAAAAAGCATGTGGCTTTGCTAATAGGTATAATGCTTGGGTAATGGTACCATTTGGAATATCTGTATTTGTAAAGATTCCTCATTAAAATGAGGTTTGATGAGTGACTTGCCTTTTGTGAGCACTGTTTCGAGCTGACGGGGATAAATGAGTAATCTGGTAGGGAGGAGTGTCGGTGAGGAAGTACGTTTCCATGCAGTGCAGAATCTCACAAGTCCGAGGTTGCATGGAATATCTTGGTGTTTAGGTGACAGACTTCTCAGTTTAAACCTTGGCTTTGTTTTAGCTATGTGAGCTTGGACAAGTCAGTTAACTCTTCTCACCTGCAGTTTTTTCATCTCTAAAAGGACAAAAATATGCCTGTCCCACAGAGATTAAGATAAGATGAAATGAGATCGTGCATGGGAAGTGTTTACTTAGGCAGAGGCTGGAACATTATAAATTCTCGAGAGTAGCAGGTGTTATAGAGAACGAAAAAATTAAAAATAAAAAGCTTAGAGCTAAAATTCGATTATGTTTGGCTATTTTGCTCCCCTCATCCTGATTCCAGGGATATTGAAACCATGCCTTTACTGGGACTAGGGTGGGAATAAATCTGAAAAGTTATGTTTGTGTATTTTGTGTGTTTTTATGTCCATCTAACAGCACTCCAAAGCCAAATATGAGGTAAACTCTGGATTCTTTTCTTTAGAAGTCTTTTCAACTCTTTGACTTCACTTAGTGTAAAAAACAAGAGACAGATTAATTTACTTTTTGAACTTGGAAATCTGTTTGAAAATAATGGGATTCGTCTCTGAAATAGTCTTTCTTTTGTACATGTAAAAATACAGATGCGGGGGGGGCCAACCTGATGGCCTAGTGGGCAAGTGTACCGGCTCTGCTTCCTATGCATGGCTCATCATGCCAAGCTGTGGCGGCGTCCCATATAAAGTGGAGGAAGATGGGCATGGATGTTAGCCCAGGGCCAGTCTTCCTCAGCAAAAAGGGGAGGATTGGTAGTGGATGTTAGCTCAGGGCCGGTCTTCCTCACAAAAAAGCAAAACAAAACAAAATAGATGCAGAGGCTGCTTGTTGTTGGTTTGCTCTCATGTCCTAGGTGGCCGTTGCATAGAGTGGAAACTGGATTACAGAGTTACATTCATTTGAATCTGGGCTCAAAATAATTATTGACCTTTTTATGCCTGAAGACAGCTTTTTGACAATTTACAGACCATCTTTTTTGACCATTGCTTTTCTAGATTGCATTTATTGCCATAATGGTCCATTTAGGGCTCCAGACATCCTTTCAGAATTAGATTTGCTCATAGAAAGTGATTTAATTACCTTTCTTCTAGGTTAGTTCATGCCCAGCATCTGATTGCCACTACTCTCCGTTAGTAAAGGGAATGATTAAGGATAATATCTAGGTAGTAGATAGATAGAATGTCTCAGATAATTCAGGGGATTAACTCTGGAGAGCGTGAATGATTTTGTAATTAGAATAAAAACAGGAAGCTCTTTTTAGTATTAGTTTTTCTGATTGTAAAAGTTGTGTGTCTGTGTGTGTACTCATCACAGAAAATTAGGAAATACATAAGGCACAAGGAAGAAAATAATTTGATAGAAATCTCAACACCAAGTGATAACCACATGTATAGATTTCTAAGACATGTGTAAACATATTTATATTTAAACTTCATAAATGGGGTCATACTATTAACCTTTTTTTTACTGAATAATATATTGTAGATATGTGTCTTTGGCCTAGTTGTTATTAAATATAAGCTCTATGTTAATTTGGTAATTTATTAAATTATATAAATTTTAAAGTTGTGTGTAATTCTATTGCTATGTTTTTCAGTAAAAAAGATGAGAAGAAAGAAAAGAGACCAGCTGTTAGTATATTTGCAATGGTGAGTTTGAATTTATTCACTATTCAAAATGCTTTAGAAATTTGACTTCTTCTTACCTAGAAAAGAGATATTTCATCTGGTATAATATCTTCCTGGTGAGTTATGTTAATGGAGAGGTAAAATGAATTGGCTTAATTTAGCTTGTTTTCAGGGGAATGCCAATCATAATTTACCATGTGAATTGAGCCTCACCAGGCACCCTTCTTGGCATAGATTTCAGTATTCTCCTAATTAGTTATGTTGCCAGTGATCTGTTATCCATGCAAGCACTTCTTCCGGTGATGATCTCAGCTATCTGGGTAGAGGAAACCAGCCACGTGGAGTGTGGTTCAAACGAGGCACCAGGTTCCCTGTCATCAATGGCTCTGAAATCCTGGCAGGTTTGAGGTCAAAGTCCCAGGCACCCATATAATAGAAGTTAGTAATGGATTACTTATTACTCTGACTTAGTACATGTCATTATCCCTCTGTCCTGAATAACTGAAAATCTAGAATTTGAAAACTTTAATATAATTCTTTTTTAATTTTTAATTTTAATATTTTTGGTGAGGAAGACTGTCCCTGAGCTAACATCTGTGCCAGTCTTCCTCTACTTTTTTGTATATGGGACACCAACACAGCATAGCTTGATGAGCAGTGTGTAGGTCCGTGCCTGGGATCCCCAGGAACTCCGGGCCACTGAACCGGAGTGTGCAAACTTAACCACTACCCCACTGGGCCAGCCCCAGCTTAATATAGTTCTTTATCTCATTTTCTGGTTGCACAGTGGTCGCTTAGAAGCTTTTCTTTAATCAGACTTGGAATAAGGCAGGAATTTTGTAGGTATGACTGGTTGGTGCTGTCTCTCTACCTGGATCCCTCTTTTGTTTCGAAGGGTGCAGACTTAGGTGAACTGTGGGATTAGAACCTGGAACACTACTGAACCAATTAAGTCTTGCAGTGCACACTTTATAATTCAGTCATAACACACCAGACATTTTTTAAATGTGGGGAGGGGAGGGGTAGGCTATCTTGTAGGATATCTCGTAGTGGATATTAGTAAATTGAATGTTAAAATAGTTATGAGCAGGAAAAAACAGTCGCCTGGCTTTTACTGGGGACTCTTTGAGGTGATCTTCATCTTCCTGCGCTACAATTGCTCTGGCTCTGGCTCCACCTTTGGTTGTATGTCCACGCTCTGAAATTTTCGAGAGATGAGACATACACTTGAGTCATTCTCAGAAAGACTACCTAAGTCACCAAGTGACAGTTTTTGTTTTAGATTTCATTCTTATGTTCTTGTATTGAAAGAAGCTTTTATGTTGGAGTAGGGTTTACTCCCAAGATTTAATTTCAGTTCTTTCATTTGATCACAACATTTCTGTCATTTGTAGTTTAGTTTTTATTATTTGTAGCTTAAATTTTTAAAAAAGTCTTACATTTTAGAAAATTTAACAGACCTAATATATAGAGGTAATACTATCAATACAATTCAAGCCACAAAAATATAAAATCTGGAGTTTGAATGTGAGGTAATAATAATAATTAGCACTATATGTTATAGCAGTCACGTGTTGTTCTAAGTACTTTTATATGAACTCATTTAATCCTTACAACTCCCTCTGAGAGAGATACTATTATTATTCTAATTTTACAGATGAAGAAACTGAGGTCAGACATTTTAACTTGACCAGTGATACACAGCAGGGCCAGGATTCAAACCTGGGAAGTTCATGTTCTAAATCATAGTGCTCAGGATGGTACAGAAGGAATATATTCTAAGCTTCTGTGATGAAGAGCTGTACTACTTATGTGGCTTTTCCTCATGTCTTTTTCCTGAAGAGTTGATGTAGAAAACTGTGAACTTAATTTGTATGTGAAACCTATGAACACAAAGACACATTCAGAACATTTAACAGTAAAATGCTGATGTTATTGGCATTGCTTATTGCTTGTTAACAACAGTTTCCAGTGAAGACAAAAACTCACATGTGTCAGGGGTTTCCAAGAACCCCAGACTCGATGATTCAGTAGGAGGATTCACAGGACTCAGGATATTGTCATGCTCATGGCTAAGATTATTACAGCCAAAGGATGCAAAGCAAAATCAGCAGTGGGAACAGGAAAGAGAGAGGGAGAATTTCAGGAGAAACCAGGGACAAGCTCCCAGAGTCCTCTCCCGGTGGAGTCACACTTAATTCCCGCAGCAGTGAGTTGTGACGACACCTGTGAAATGCTGTCTATCAGAGAAGCTCGTTAGAGACTCAGCGCCCAAGGTGTTTGCTGGGGGCTGATCATGTAGGCACAGCATGTACCAAAATTCCAGACTCTCAGACAGACGGCAGGTGTTCAGCATAAAGCACATTGTACAAATAGTTTGTCCACTTTTATCAGTTAGGGTGATAGTAACCCTCCCCAAATCCAAGTTCTAGATGCCAGCCATGGGCCAACCTTGAATGTAGGCCTTTCTACACACAGCAGTCTCGGGCTTAAAATGTTAATGGTTTTCTGCACATCATCTCTGTTAACTTATTTCTACTATGAGTTATTTAGCAGTCTTGAGAAAATGATGAAAAAGAGGTAAGGAATAGTTCCTCTTTTGCCCAGATCTGCTTAGTCTAGAGCCAGAGCTTTTAATAACTTTAATCACTGATGATAGTTTATGATTGGTTAAGCTTTTATCTGCCTGGAATTGAAGAGTTCTTTGATGCTGTTATCGTCTGATCACCTGTCATTCCTCAGTCATTGAGACTTTACCCCCTGACTCAGTGTCTCCCTTTCCACTCCTGGTGCTCCTACTATCTTAGGTGACTTTTATGAATAACCTCTTTGGTCCTTGATCCTGGACTAAATCTCACAACAGGGTATACCTGGCACAGAAATCCTTCTCCTCCTCTTCTCACTGATTATGTCAAACCTCTACTCTTTTCAAAGTTTCCACTTCTTCCCCCCATTCCCAACCCCTCCTCTCAGTCTCGGTGGATGACCTCTCCTTTTATTTCACAAACTATTTTCAGTCTCTCCCTCTCAAAGGGGTCTTTCCCATTGGTATTTACACATCAGGTGTCTTTAATTTCGCTAACGTCCTTCTTAAATCCATCCCCCTCTAGCTTGCTTCACACACAGGAGCTGCCTTTGCTTTCTGTCTCAGTTTCACCTTGCAATCATTTCTCAACATATTATCATTTGGCTTCTGTCTCCACCACTCACCAAATTCAGTGGACATGTTTTCATTCTGTCTTGACCTTTATGTAGTGCTTGACACTGTCCACCATATTTTTTCTTCTCTTTGCTTCTGTGATACCACAGTCTGCTGATTTTCCTCCCAGCCTTTGGTTTTTTTCTTGTGTCACCTTTGCCTGTGAAGTTAGAGTTCTTCAACCCCTTATATCAGGAGTCAGTGATGGTGTTGGCATTTTTCTAGTTTCACACAGCCATTTCCAAATTGTTTTCATGCAAAACTCCTTTCTCCTTTGAGTTTCATTCTGCAATGTTATAGTATCTTCTTTCCATTTTCAGTGGTAGCCAACCTATTTCTAGTTACTTTTGCTTCTCCATGGAAGACATTGGCATTTGATTGCTTTACTTCATTCACCTATGCTCTCCGTATTCTGTTTTGGTACCCTTATTATAAAATGAGTCCTAGGTTTAACATCCTTTGACCTCTTCAGTTCTAACAATCTTCACCCCTACTCTACTTTAGTAAGTTACACTGTGGACAAGCACCTTGGGCTTATCATCTGGGTGGACTCCCATCTATGAAGCTGTAAACTCAGATGTGTCAGTCTCCAACCCCAACTTCTGATTCCTTCTATCTTGGCCCTTCCTCTTTATTATCTTTTTTTTTTTTTGACATTATGTATTCATTTCCTATTGCTGCTGTAACAAAGTGCCACTAACTTAGTGGCTTGAAACAACACAAATTTACTACCTTACAGATCTGGGGCCATAAGTCTCCCTGGGCTAAAATCAAGCTGCCACCAGGGCTGGATCCTTCTAGAGGCTCTAAGAGAGAATCTATTTCCTTCCCTTTTTGAGCTTCCAAAGGCTGCCTGCATTCCTAGACTCATGACCCCTTCCTTGCATCACTCCAGCCTCTACTTCAGTCATCATTTCTCCTACTACTGACTCTGATCCCCCTGGCTTCCTCTTCTAAGGACCCTTGTGATTACATTGGGCCCACTTGGATAATCCAGGATCATCTTGCTGTCTCAAGATGCTTAACATCTGCAGAGTCCCTTTTACTGCGTAAGGAAACATATTCCCAGGTTCCTGGGATTATGATGTGGACATGTTTGGGGGGCATTTTTCTGTCTACCACACCTGGTCAAGACTTTGCTCTGTCTCCACTCTCTTTACTCCTAGCCCCTCTCCTCCACTTCTGCTCTTCTAAAATTTATTCCACCCACAGAAGCCACATCAAATCAGCTCATTCCTTCCTTAACCCCCTCTAATGCCTTTCCTTGACACTTAAACGGAATGTTTGGAGTGAAACCCAAACTCCCTCCTGTGCCTATAAAAGACCCCGCATAATCCGACCTCTGTCTCATCTCTGATTTCACGGCAGACAAATCTTTACTCTGCTCTTGACGCAGTGGTTATTTGTTTGGTCCTTGAGACACACTGAGCTTATATTCACCCCAGGACCTTTGTGTTTGCCCTTCCTGACTGGAATGCTCTGTCCCCAGATTGTCACATGACTAACTGCTTCCTTCCTCTCACTGAGGTCATAGCTCAGATGGTGTTTCTCAGAGAGCCTTTCCCTGCCCAGCCAATCGGAGCCAGCTGGCCCTGCCTGTCACTGTGGCACATCACCCTGTGTGATATTTCTTCTGATTTCCTGTGTACGTGTTTGTCTTCTCTCTGAATCTAAGCTCCACGAGGGCACAGGTTTTTTTTTTTTTTTTGGGGTGGGGGGAAGACCAGCCCTGAGCTAACATCTGTTGCCAATCCTCCCCTTTTTGCTGAGGAAGACTGGCCCTGGGCTAACATCTGTGCCCATCGTCCTCCACTTTATATGGGACGCCACCACGGCATGGCTGACAGGCAGTGCGTCGGCGGGCGCCCGGGATCCGAACTCGCAAACCCCGGGCTGCCAAGCGCGGACTAAACCGCTGCGCCACCGGGCGGCCCCCAAGGGCACAGGTTTTTGTATGTTTTCTTCATTGCTCTACTCCAAGTGCCTGGGACTTTAATAGGTACTTAGATATTGATGAATGTTGAATCCATCTATTCGCTCTTTTACTATTTGCATAATAGTGAAATGTAATGTAAGCTTCGTGAGGACGAGTAGCTTGTCTTATTCACTGTTGTTGCCAGTATGTAGAACCAAACTTGACCCTTATTAGGTGCTTAATAAATAGGTTTTGAACATTGAATGAATGAATGAATGGATTCACTGACTTCCCTCTCCAACCCAGGCACCATGATAAGGTCATGTTCGCCTTCTACCCTCTGAATATTACCTAAACTACTCTCCTGCCAGCACTTTCTACTTCTTTGCCCTGGGAAGCCGAACCCTTGTCTTTCAATGCTGATCAATCTTCCTTCACTGTGGTTTTGGTTCACCCATCTCTTTTCCCTATCAGCATCTAACCAAATGCTTTGCATTTCCTTGTATTTAAATGGTTCCCATTATAGTTAGTCTTTACCTCTGTCTTATATCTCACCTGATGTGTTACAACTTTTTTTGTCTACCTGCTTCTTCAGTGTAAACTCCTGAAAAGTCTTACTAATTTTTACATTTCCAAAACCAATAACAGTATCTGCTTATATTGTATATTATTCTATTGTATACCTAATGAAAGTTGCGTGTGTTAAGCCTCACTTTTATCCTCACAACATGTATGTGAGGCTTGCTGTGTATATGAATACTTTCCTCATTTTATAAATGAAGAAACTGAGGCTCAAAGTTATTAGGAGATTTTTTTCCCCCCAAAGTCTCCTTGCCCATAAGTGACAGAGCTAGGACATTTCATGGAGGCGTTTGTCTTACTCAGCATTATGTTACCACGTTCCTCAAATCTTCTCACCACTTTCTCTCCAGGAATCAGTCTTGGCTCATGTCACAAATAAATATGAGGTTCTGAACTCTTTGCACATTGTCCTCATTCTTGGAAACTTGCTTGTATCTGGGCTCACTCTTAGCTCGTTCCTTCTAGCCTAAGATGAAGAGATGGACCTTTGCCTGTTTGAGAACCATTTTCCCCTCACCAAGTTTTATTATGAAAAATTTCAAACATGCAGAAAAGTAAAATTCACACTCATATACCCATTATCTATATCTAATAATTGTTAGCATTTGCCACACATTTCACCTGAAATTATAGATTTCATGATATTTCATATGTAACTACTTCAGTTTACATGTCTCAAAAATTTTTCTACAAAACATTTTCCTATAAAACATAATACAATGATTATATTTAACAAAATGAACAGTAATTCCTTAATATTATGTAATGCTCAGTTTATATTCAAACTTTTCCAATTATCTCCAAAAAAGTCTTTAAGAATTGATTTGTTCAAAATAGGATCCAGTCACTGGTGACATTTGGGTATTGTGTCTCCTGAGAAAAGAACAGTTTTCTCCTCTTTTAAATGACATTGACATGTTGGAAAGACTGTAGTATAGAATGCCTCACCTTCTGGACTATTTTTATTGCCTCCTTATGGCATCATTTAACTTCTTCTTGCATTTCTTACCTGCTGAAAGTTAGGTCTAAAGGTTTTAATACATTCGTGTTAAATATTTTTGGTGAGAAAATTGCATAGGGGATGCTGTGTACTTCATGTCTCATCACATCTGGAAACATCCCGTGTCCAGGGTATTCTGCTTTTATATGATACAAAGTTTGATCACTTGGTTAAGGTGTTAGTAAAATGATTCCCTCCATTGTAGAAGGATCTCTACCCACTTGCAACTCTGAGGGATCTTGGGGTATCATGGGGTATCTTGCTTCACTTCATGGTTATAGCATCCACCGATGAGCTGTTGCCTCAGGTTCTTGAAACAGTTGTTTCCTTTATTCTTTAGGACATTGCTACATCTCAGTTTCCTTCCTGTATGTTCACTGTTGTCTCTTTGACTGATTTACCTATACACATGTGTAAGACTTCATTAAATAGCCCTTTCTTGGGACCGGCCCGGTGGACAGCAGTTTAGTTCGCGCTTGGCAGCCCGAGGTTCACCGGTTCGGATCCCAGGAGCCCGCCGACGCACTGCCTGTCAGCCATGCCGTGGCGGCGTCCCATATAAAGTAGAGGAAGATGGGCACGAATGTTAGCCCAGGGCCAGTCTTCCTCAGCAAAAAGAGGAGGATTGGCGATGGATGTTAGCTTAGGGCTGGTCTTCCTCAGGAAAAAAAAACAAAACAGCCCTCTCTTGACATGGCTTCCCCATCTAGTAACCATCCTGTCTTTTTTCCTTTTGCCCCAAGGTCATCAAAAGGATAGTCAACATGCTGTCTCCACTACTTCATCTCCAAATTACTCTTTTTTTTCTTATTTATTTTTTTTATTGAGGTAATATTAGTTTATAACATCATATAAATTTTAGGTATACATCATTATATTTCTATTTCTGTGTAGACTACATCATGTTTTCCGCCCATCTCTTTCTCCTTATTTGTGTTTTTTTAGGAGGTGGATGAATGCTTAGTTAAGACAGAGTAAATAGTGGCAAAATTTAGCCTGTGTTTCAATGAAATATGAAAAAAAATGGCAGAAACATATTGTCCTTCAAAGGTTTTAATTTGTAAAGAGGATGTTGTTTTTAGATTATCAAAAGTATATATGTCATCAACTCAAACTTAAGCTCACTCAATGACATTTTTAAGAGCTAAAAAATTTTAAATCCAAATACCTAAGAGTATATTAGATATTCTTCTTACATCAGACTTCAATTTTCAATAATTTAATAACTCAGATTCACTTTTTCTTTCCTGCTTTATGGACTGCCTGCTTTATGGATTGCCAAGAATTATTCTGCTCTTTATTTCTCCACTTGTTAATTCAAATCTTATTCCACTTATTACTACTGTAAGTCCCCTGTTAGCTAACTTTAGGATTGGTTTCTGTCTCTTTTGAGAAATGTAAGTAAGTTCTAAAAAGTTACTTTCTGCTGCTGTGTCTTTTATGTTGCCTATCTCGATCTTTGTTTTGTTTATATTCCCTGCCTAGTTGTTGTTCGTGCCATCAGTCAATTCTGACTCCTGGCGACCCTGTGTACAGCAGAGTGCAACCCTGTCCAGTCGTTTTGCACCATCCTCTCACCCTGTGGCGCTCCATCAGACAATGCTCCACTGCTATTCACAGGGTTTTCATGACCATTTATTCAGAAGTGGATGGCCAGATCCTTCTTTCTAGTCTGTCCTAGTCTGAAAGCTCCACTGAAACCTGTCCACCATGGGTGACCTTGCTGATATTTGAAATACCAGTGGCATAGCTTTCAGCATCACAGCAATACGCAGCTGCCACAGTATGACACGAGTGTTGTGGCTTCCCGACCGGGAAGTGAACCTGGGCTGAGGCAGTGAGAGCGTCAAATCTTAACCACTAGGCCACCTCCCTGCCTAGACCTGTGACTTTTTACCCAGTTTCCTCCCTAGATTACAAACCTGCTGACTACATCTACATAGTGCATCCGCATGACAACCATCTGCCTCGGGGTTTATCCACAAACCGCCACAGCTGCTTCATCCTGTTTCTGTTTTTTTCTTAAATTTGGTTTATCTTTTGGTCCTTAACTAGTTCCTTGAATTATATAGAAGTATTAATTGCTTCCCAAGTGGGTCTGTCACAGAGCCCTGAGCCCATTCCTCTTACTGTGTCCTCTTCTTATCACTTTTTTGGGTTCAGAGAAGTCTTTCTTTCCTTCTTGTGACTTGTCTCGGATTGAAGAGATTATGCAGATCTGCACTGGTCAGTCATTATGACCACATTCTATCTTCTCAGGAAATTCCTTCTTTGGGAAGCATACATCTAACTCATTCCTTTCCTTTTCCTTCTCACTATTAGACCTAATTACATTAAAATCATTTCACAGTGACGCTAATGCCATTGTGCAGCAAATCTTTGACCCAAGCCACTTTCCAGAGCAACAAACAAAATGTTTACTCAATGATGTTCCCGGAGGGGCCTTTGGCAATAAAGGTTTTTTTTTCCCCCCTGGCTTTTTGTTTTTTCATTTTTATTGATGTCTTAATAGTTTATAACATTGTGGGGTTTTAGTTGTACATTATTATTTGTCTGTCACCATATGGATGTGTCCCTTCACCCCTTGTGCCCACCCCTCACCCCCTTCCCCATGGTAACCACCAACCAGTTCTCTCTGTCCGTGTGTTAGTTTATATTACACATATGGGTGAGATCATGCAGTGTTTGTCCTTCTCTCTCTGGCTAATTTCACTAAACGTAATACCTTCAAGGTCCACCCATGTTGTATCAAATGGGAAAATTCTGTCTTTTTATGGCTGAGTAGTATTCCACCGTGTGTGTGTGTGTGTATATCATATCTCCTTTATCCAATCATCAGTCGAAGGACACTTGGGTGCTTCTACTTCTTGGCTATAGTGAATAATGCTGCAATGAACACAGGGGTGCATAAGCCTCTTGTGATGGTTGATTTCATGTTCGTTGGGTAGATGCCCAAGAGTGGGATTGCTGGATCATAAAGTATTTCTATTTTTAATGTTTTGAGGAATCTCAATACTGTTTTCTGTAGAGGCTGCACCAGTTTGCATTCCCACCAGCAGGGTATTAGGGTTCCCGTTTCTCCACAACCTCTCCAACATTTGTTGTTTTTTGTCTTGGTGATTATAGCCATTCTAACGTGTGTAAGGTGATATCTTAGCGTAGTTTTGATTTGCATTTTCCTGATGATTAGTGATGTTGAACATATTTTCATATATCTATTGGCCATCTGTATATCTTCCTTGGAAAAATGTCTGTTCATATCCTCTGCCCATTTTTTGATGAGGTTTTTGTTGTTGTTATTGTTCAGTTGTGTGAGTTCTTTATATATTATGGAGATTAATCCCTTATCAGATATGGATTTGTGAATATTTTCTCCCAGCTGGTGGGTTGTCTATTCATTTTGATCTGGTTTCATTTGCCTTGTAGAAGCTCTGTAGTCTGATGAAGTCCCACTTGTATATTTTTTCTTTTATTTCCCTTGTCCGAGTAGACATGGAACCCGAAAGAAGCCCTTTATGACCAATGTCAGGTAGTGTACTGCCTATGTTTTCTTCCAGGAGTTTTATACTTTCAGGTCCTTAATCCATTTTGATTGATTTTTGTGTCTGCCCATAGAATATGGTCTACTTTCATTCTTTTGCATTTGGCTGTCCAATTTTCCCAGCACCATTTATTGAAGAGACTTCCAATAAAGGTTTTTCTTGGTTAAAAAATTTTGAGATGAAAGGTGGCTTCTATTCTTGGAAATCAGAGCAACAAATACTATATTTCTATTATAATACCATTAAAGACTGCTATAGTTTCTCAGAATGTCCCATCCCTCTCATCAGTCCTCATATGTAAGAAGAGAAGACAGACTGAACCAATATGAAGAAGTAGGTCAGAATTCAATAGAAGAATCAAATACCCATTTCTAATTAGGCTATTGCAGTAGTTAAGCTTGGACCAGCATGGTAGTAGTCTGAGAATTGTTTGGATTTGGGATAAATTTGGAAAGTAGAGCAAAGCATCCATGAAACTATGCTAATTTTTCCTATTCTCTACATTTTCGCTCTTTTTAGTTTCGCTATTCAAATTGGCTTGATAGGTTGTATATGTTGCTGGGGACTATGGCTGCCATCATCCACGGAGCTGGACTCCCCCTCATGATGCTGGTTTTTGGAGAAATGACGGATAGCTTTGCTGATTTAGGAAATTTAAGAAACATAACTGGTCTAGGTAAGTATTATTTGTGGTACTGATTTTATTGGAAGCTTGAGGAAAAATCAGCACTTAGAGTGATGTTTGTGGAGCCCTTACTAAATATGCAGTAGTGTGTTCAGTGGTATGTGAGGTAGAGGGGTCTGAGCTGTAGTTCATATTTGTAAAGAGTTTGAGAAGAAAATATTCACAAGCATTAGAATGCACAATGCAAGTGCTGGAGATATGTAAAAGAGATATGTAAAAAAGTGAGAGCTCTATGTCAGAAATATGCTAGGAAGTTTCAGGAAGAGGTATAGGAACCTAATCTGGACCTTGAATGATAAGTACGAATTAGTTATGAGATTCTCTGACATACTGGGTATTGGTGTAAGAGACAGGAGTCCAGGATGATTCTAAAGTGTTGCCCTGAGAAACTGGATAAACTGGATGCAGTTACCATCAACTGAAATGAGGAAGGTGGAGGGAGAGTAGGTTTGGGCAGTAAATACCAGAAATTAATTTTGGACATTGTTACAAGTTGGGCTTTTTGGAAACAGATGCTAAAGTGGAGAAATGGAGCCTAGAGAAGTTTTGTATGTGTGTGTGTGTATTGGATAGTTCATACACAATGAAAAGTGGGAAGAGAGAGCGTTTGAGTGCTAATGCCCAAAGGTGGATAGATGAGGAGGAGAGAATTTGTGGAAGTTTTTTTCTGATTACTTCAATTTTCTTGCTGAAATAGGAAGCTAAACATTTGGCTGATAAAAAAAAAAGAGATCTAAAACAATCCTCCAGGAGAGTGGGAAAGTGAATGGACTGTTGAAATAATTTGGGTGTGACACACACACTCTTACGCTTGGTTGAGGAGGGACTGGTTGAGTCCTGTGAGCTTCAGGGCACCTTTGGTCAAGCACAGACTGATTTAAACTAAACTACCCAAAGACTTACAACCTGGTGTGTGCTCAAGTGGTGAAAATGTTGAAAATGCCTGTTTGAAAATACACTTGAGAATACAGTGATACCATGTAGCTTTTACAATGACTATTCAACTTTTGGGCCTTTAAGTCTCTGATGAATGCTATGAATCCTTTCCCCAGAAACATGCACATAAATATTTGTACCAATTAGGGGGTATTTATGGATTCTTTGATACCTGTATGTGGGTCCTGGGAACCCCTTCTTTGTGATCCTACAGAGCACATTGTTTACCCTGAGGTAGGACTGCTTCAATTTTGTGAATGCAGGTAATGAGTTGGGCCAGAAATTTTTATAGTATGTTTGAGCTAAGTAAAATTCTTATGCATTTATTACATCCCTTCATTGCATTCAAAGGGACCTGCCAAAAGGTGTTGTACCATTGGCACCTTGCTTTTATACCATTCACCTAAACGAAGTTCTTGGTGCTCTCTCAATTCACTGCATGCTATAGTTGCAACTATGCATGGTATAATTGGCAATATTCTTTGGAGTTAGTTCTCTTACCACTTTATAGTAGAGTAATCACATTTTTCAGTGCTATCTGGTAGCTCATCAAACCTTATGTATTTTGATCCTACCCACTTTTTTTATGAAGTCCAGACACACACATTGATCTAATAGTATGAGAAGTGTTATACTAATGCTGTGCACTTGCATACACTACATAAAGGGACAACTGTTGAACTCATCTATATTAATAAGGAAATACTGGGTTATTAAGACAACTGTTGAAGCTTGGCCCAGTCTGGGAAGAGCAGACCGTTAAATGGCTGCCTGAAGCTAATAGAGCTGAGCTCTAATGGGCCACAGGAAACTCAACGTGTGCTATGTCCACTGGTCTTTTTTTTAATTGCATTAATATTTGCATACATTATGTCTCCATCACCCAGATATTTTTGGCTCTTACTCTTATTAGAAAACAATTGATCTTTTTAAGTAGAAGTACTAACCACTAGCCCTGGTGGTGTAGTGGTTAAGATTTGGCACTTTCAGTACTGCAGCCCAGTTTGTTTCTCAGTCAGAGAACCACACCACCCATCTGTTGGTTGTCATACTGTGGCAGCTACATGTTGCTGTGATGCTGAAAACTATGCCACCGGTATTTTAAATACCAGCAGTGTCACCCATGGGGGACAGGTTTCAGTGGAGCTTCCAGACTAGACAGACTAGGAAGAAGGACCTGACCACCCACTTCTGAAAAAATTTGGCTATGAAAGCCCTGTGAATAGAAGCAGAGGATTGTCTGATACAGCTCCAGAAGATGAGAGGATGGCTCAAAAAGATCGGGCAGGGTTCCGCTCTGTTGTACACAGGGTCACTAGGAGTTGGAATCCACTCCACAGCACTAATAACCAACTAGCCATTACTGTCTCTTGGCTTTACCTGGACCACTAATAGACATGTAAGATGGACAGTTACCTAATCTGACTTAGATACCTGACAGCATGCATGAGTTCCCAGTTCACAGTCCGGCTGTGGGGAGTGGCTCCCTCCTGGGTCCATGTGTCTGCCTGCTGATCAGAGTCTCCCAGGCCGGATATTAGCTTTATCGCCACACCTCGTGAGCTGGTAATTTGGACTTCATCATCATAGATGTCCAGATCATACGGTTTCCAATTGGGGGCATGTATGGTTCACATTGCATTCCTTGCCAATCCTTCCCATTCAGCTCACTCTTCCCATCTTGGGAAAACTTTGAGAAATATTTGGAAGTTTGCCTCTGTCAACCTCTTAAGAGGTCTGTACTGTATTTAATGGTTAGAGAGCAGACTCTGGAGTCAGACCACCTGGTTCTAAAACCCCACCTTTACCACTTTTTAGTTTTGAGGTTTGGGGAATTTCTTCATACTTTAATTTCCTTGTCTAATAAAACAGTTGAGTAACAATAGAGCCTACTTCTTAGAGAGGTTATGAGAATTAAATGGATTTGTCATTTAAGGCTCAGAGACCAGCACAGTATGTATCCTAAATATTCATTTCCAACCCTCGAGAAACTTAGTATAGTGGGAGGAATGGACAAGTGAACCAACAAATACAGTTGGATATGATTAGTGCCATGATACAGAGATACACAAAATGCTTGGGAAAGGAGAGGAAGGGTATCTGACTCCATGTGTAGGAATCATGGGAGGCTTCCAAGAGGAGGTGCTAACCAAGTTTGGTCAGATACTACCTCTCTTGTGCACAAAATAAACACGTTCTGTGTAACAAGTGAAATCATTTTAAAATAAATATTAAATAAAGTTAATACCCTTCTCTCACCCCAGTCCTTATTGCCACTCCACTGTTGTATATCCTTCTATGCCTTTTCAAAGGCAGCATGCTATCTTTACCGTAATTTTTAGTCTAGGACACTCAATACCCTGTCACTAACATGCTTGTCTGCAGATTCAGTCTTCCAGATACCCTGAAGGCTGCCTGGATCAGGGTGGAGATAGCATCAAAGGTTTTGGTGCTGGTCCTAGAGATGAGGCAAATGAGCTCTCTGATGCTTTTAGAGGGACAACCAGCCTACTGAATTCCTGGGGCCCCAGACACTCAGACCTTACCTCTTGCTCTTCCACAGGTAGAACTTCATTACCTCTCCATGGGGGTAGACTAGGTACCAGAGCCTCCTTGTTGGACAAGAAGTATTTCTTGCTTAAGGAGATTTGGATTTGCAAGGCTCTTGAAAGCCTGAGAGTTTTATGCTAAACATAGGATTTAACTAAACAGCTCTAAAAACTTCTTGCTGTTGAGGAAGATTTGCCTGAGCTAACATCTGTTGCCAATCTTCCTCTTTTTTTTTTTTTGCTTGAGGAAGATTTGCCCTGAGTTAATATCTGTGCCAAATTTCCCCTATTTCGTATGTGAGCTACCACCACAGCATGGCTGCTGACAAGTGGCGTAGGAAGCTCATCAGGTAAAACAGCTGAAAGGGAGGCTTCCCTGGTTGAAAGTGGTGGAGAGGAGCCCGGGCCAGGACCTCTGCTGATTGTCTTCTCTCCTGCCACCTGGCAGCAGTGTCGAGGTCACTCCACATATAGCCCCCCCACATATATACCTGGCTGCAACCTCGGCCCAGAGCTGTCCTCATCTTGTCTGTTGCCTACACAGCTCTAATTTCCTAACTTCTCTCTGGGCTTCCATTCTTGCCCACCTGTGTCCATTTCTCCACACACTGTCAGAGTGAGCTTTTCCAAACGTAAGTCAGGTCACATCTCTCCCACTGGTTTCCCGTAGCATGGAATAAATACACATTCCTTACATTGGCCTATATGGCCCCCTCCTGCCCCGTCAATCTCATTGCTTATTACCTCTTCAGTACAGCCTACCACACTGACCTTCTTTCTGTTCCGTGAACACTCCCTTCTTTTTCCTGGCTTGGGGCCCTGCAGAACCTGCCCCATCTATGTCTCTGTAATGGTTTCTTATCATTCAGTTCTCCCTCAGAAAGACCTTTTGTTCCCAACCCAACCCAAAGTCACTATGGCATCACTGCTTTATTTACTTATTAAGATTTATTACTCTAAAATTATCTTGTTAATTTATTAGTTTACTTGTTTATTACAGCTTCTTAAATAGGAAGAAAGGCATAAGGGAAAAAAAGAAAGTTCCTGGGAAAAACTATCTTAGATATTTCAGCAATGAAACCATGTCACATAAGGTTGGGGCCTGAAAGTGAAAGGATTCCCTGCTCGCACAGAAATTTAATGAGATTAGAAAAAAAAGTTCTGTCGTTCTAGGTTGTCTCCCCAGTGTCTGGAACAGTGCCTAGCATGAAGGCTCTGTGGAAAATGGTTTGAAAACCAGCTTTATGATATAATCTCATTTTACCAGTTAGGAAATCACAAATGTATTTATGCCACATACTTTTTATTCACACTGTTCTTAAGTGTTCAGTAGGTAGAATTACTAATCATTCTGAGGTCATTTGGGTCAGATAGAAGTGTAATGTTATGTGATTCTTAAATGATATGGAGTCTTTAGTCAGGGTGGTGGGCACTGTTTAGTTGTAGGTTTCTTTGAAGTCTTGCTTGGGTAGTAAGGTAGTGGTCTACTGTATCTCTTTGTAATCTTATGATACGTGAGACACTTGCATACAAAATAGAATGATTAGATGGAATATTTTGATAAATAGTCTGCATGTGTGGTGGTTCTGTGAGACCCCTTGTAAATCTTTGGGACAAGCTAGGTTACAGCAGATAGAGCAGGCTATGCACTGAGTATACGAAGATAAATAAGACATAGTCCAGTTCTCTAGGAGCTGACACCAGTGGCAGTGGGAGGAGGAGATAGATATAAACCACCATACTTCTATTCTACCATTGACCTAGTAAATTGAGTCATGCGTCAATTACTGTGGAATTCTGTAATCAGCTGTCACTCTGCTTGGGGTAAGCCATTTGAGAGGAGGTCATATTTGAGCTCACTCATGGAAGAAGAGTCTTTTCCAGAAGAAAAATTGTGGTAAAAGGTATTCCCTATATAGAGAGGAGAGTGAATAAAGGCTTGGAGGAAGAAAGCTGTCATCAGTTCTCTACTGCATCTCTTCTGAGTATGTTTAAAATATTTTTAGTGTAAAAGGGTGGAGCTTAGTCTCATGAAATTTAAGCAAAATATTCTGTCATGCTTAGTTTCCTCTCCAATCCCCAAGGGCAAAGCCTTCAAGAAGACAAAAGCCAAGAAGAAATTTAGGCACCATTTTCTTTTATCTGCAGCAGCCCTCCCTCCAGATGGTGATTGCACAGTGCCCTAGCTAATGGAATGAGGAGAAAGGTGTGGGGTTAAGAGAACATCTGGAAAATCATTGATTGACATGTCAGAAGTGTTATCCTGTCATGTGTATTGTGGCAGGATTGGAAGGGACTAATATGACATATTATGGATCTTGGACTTTATCTTTTATGCAGTAGACTGTCACCAGAGTTTATTAATGGGAGCAAGATGATTATATTTTTGTTTTCAGAGATAAAATCTAGTGACAATATAAAGGTCTGATTAGAATAGAAAGATCGGTCAGGAGGCTGTTGTTAGAGTAGAGGGAAGAGATGATGGGGACCTGAACCAGAGCATTGACCATGAGGAAGGAGAGGATTTGAATAGCTCCAGTGCAGATATGGGAGTCACTGAAGCTGTGGGAGTGGCTGAGGTCACCCTAGGAGTGTGCATGGAATTCTGGGAAACACCAGCACGTAGGGAGGAGGGAGAGCACGAAGAACCAGTAAATGAGACTGAAAGAGAAGAATCAGAGTGGTGGAAGAACCAGGAGAATGAAGTTCTGGAAGCTGGAAGAGGAGATAGTGGTATCTTGGCCATCTTGGATAATTGGGCATCTTCAACTGAATGTCCCAAGCACCACAGAATGCAAACCTTCAGAACTGAACTAGTAATCTTCTCACATCTGACCAGACCTGCTCTTTTTGCTGACGTCTCATTTCCTACCATGCCACCATCATTTTCCAGAGGCTTCAACTTGAGGTCTTGGTCAGTTTTTTTCACCCTCTTGACTTCTGTTCTATAAGTTGCTAGGGCCTGTAACTTCTCCCTCTCTAAATCTAACGGTACTTTCTTCTTTTCTATTCTCATTTATACCCTCTTTCCTTACATAATTGCAGTAGTTCAAGTCTCTCAGTCTCCCTCTTCCAGCTGGCAGCTAAGTCATCCCAGACCATGTATCTAATTATGTCCCTTTCTGCTCAAAACCACTAAACGACTACTAGTTTTTATACACCACACCTGCGGGCACCAGATTAACTTTCCCGCCACATATGCACCTCCTCCCATCCACACAACACACCCCACACCCCAGCCAGAGTAGCTTACTCACTGTTCAAACATGCCGTGGACTTTTGCCCATCCACGTTGTTCCTTTTGTCAGAAAAACTTTCCTCCTCTTTCCCACACCTGTCAAAATCAGGCCCTCTTGTATTATAACAACTTTTGAAGTGACAACAAGATTTAAAGTGTGCCTTCCCTGACGATCTGGCAATCTTGATTATAATAATTTATCCTATAAAAATATTTACCATATATTCATATATAATATATGGGTAAAGGTATGTTTAATGCAGCATTGCTTGTAACAGTAAAATATTGGAAACAACTGAAATAAATGCAACTTTGAAAAAACAGATACATATATATACACACATAGTGACATGGAAAATTGGCCACTGAATGTGGGCTGTGATTCTATTTTTTAAAATAAGCATTATGTGTATTTGTGTATATGTATACATGCATATGGAAAAGAAAATCTGAAAAAATACACACCAAAATATTGAACAGTGGTTATTGTGTGTGTGTGTTGGGGGGGGGGGTTGTGTTAAAGTTTTAATGTACCCGTCCAAAAATGTTAACATTTGCTAATACTGCATGATGAGCTCACTGGTATTTATTACATTATTGTTTATATTTTTAAATAAGAATAAAAACTGGAGAAATGCAGTGTTAGATTTTAAGTACTAAGTGCTTTAGTGTCAAGAATGCACTGATATTTATTTATCAGAACATAGACCCTATGCAAGATTTTTCTCTCTGTCATCTTGGAATGATATTTCAGAAAATGCTTTAATTCAGAGATGCCGATATTCCTGCTGACAGACAGACTGCTTCCTAGTAAATGTGGGTTTCTTCTTGCAAATAAGCTTCATTGAATTGAGGAGGTGTGTGTGGTTGCACGTGGCCAGCAGTGAAGGATTTGAATGGATGCCATATTGCTTACACACAATTAAAACTGAATCAGTTTGACCTATTTTTGTGTAAATTGTTAAGTGACACAAGTTTGATTCATTTTTCTATGCTTATTTTTAATGGAGAACAAAGAGACATAATGGCATGTGTTTGTTTTGTGGTGATCTAGGTAATATCAGCGATACCTCTTTCTACGATCTGGAGGAGAAAATGACCACGTAATTAGACATTTTCCTTACTATTGTTAAACTCTTCTGTATTAATCCAATTGTAGCAATGTTTAAAATTTTGCATTATTGTATTAAAAATTCAAAGTTTTGAGAACAATACCATTGTTAGTTTTCCAAGAGGATACAATGTAGATTTTCTTTTGTTTTTTAAGAAAGGAATTTAGTACATAAGATGTACTAAAGTTAAGGTTGCATAAAGTTAGATTTATGTATGCATTGGTAAATATACAATATCATATATAGGGAAATTAGAGGAGTTCAAAGTGGCCTTTTAAAATGTAGTTAAATTAAAAATCACATTATTTGCAATGTCTTTGTGATTATTAGTTTGCTTCCTGGATGTTTTCAATCATGATATGATAATGAGATCAGTCAATGGGATTTTTTTTTTTAAACACAGCATAGAATTCTAAAGAATGAAATAGAACATTCCAGAATAAATATAGAAACTCTATAACCTTAACTCACCTTGGGTAAGCTTTCTTTAATGATTTACATATCGTGAAGTTTGCTCCCCAGAACACCTTATAAAAGATGTCCAAAGGTATGAGTTGGTGAAGCAGAAGATAATGATTCCACTTTATCCTGTAAATGATCTGGTAGATTTGAAGAAAACAGAGACATTTGATCATATTTTGAAAGATGAGAAACAGATACCTATAAATATTCCTGTGGAACGGTTTTTTTTTTTCACATTAGGGAAAATAAAACAGAATGTCTTACAATCATCCTATAATTGCTTAAATATAAATGTATTTTGTTTGAGTAAACATTGACCAATGGTTTAAAATACATTCACTGATTCTCAAAACATGAGTTCTCCTTGTTAAATGGGGTTTCTTTTTAGCTATCTGTTGTTATATCATTAACATATGGATAATGAATAATTATTGAAATCTATTAACTAAAATTTAGTATTCTAATTACATCTGCCCTGACAAATACATTGTAAATTACAAGGTGGAGCTCGGGGAGGATGTGTTTACCAAGATTCCTGCTGGGATGAACACTGAGTTGTGAGCAGTAACATCAGCAACTCTCTGGTTATTACATAGCCATTTTTATAGCTTCTGTGTGGTTCGCACAAACATTTTTATTTGAAAATGGCAAGTGGGAATATTGATGTCTTGTATTTCATTTTAGAATGTTTGTCTTTAACTTAAAAATTAATTACTTAGTAAAACCCAAGAGATGTTTGCTTTCTTAAATATGAAGACTCTCTTGGTTCCACCTTCTGGGAAGTTCTGTCACTTCTTTCCATTCCCCAAGGTGCAGAAACCAGCCCAAAGTGCTCATCAACTGATACTGAGGTAATCCAGGTAGACAGGACTACAATGGTAGATCTTACCTGATGCCGTGATGCTCCAAGGCGCCACACAAGTCTTTCACAATAACTGGCATTCTCTGAGTGCTTACTATGTGCCGGGTGCTGGCCCAAGTGTATCACATGCATTACTGCGTTACTATTCTTATCTCCATTTTAGCAATTAGAAAACTGAGGCTTAGAAAGTTTAAGGGGCTTGCCCAAGATTACACAGCAGTTGAGAGCTGGGATTTGAGCCAAAGCAGAAACCACACTCTTAACCATTCCATGCTATATCGGTGCAGACATAGCTGGATGCTGACCATCAACTCTGCTTGCTACAACCCCTTCTTATTTGTTAAGGATGGCAAGATAGCCAGATAACTGAAGAAGTAAGAATCAGTGGTCTGTTTGGGAAAGAGGCATTGATTAGAAAACAGAGTATGTGCAGTATTCTCGTTTTTTTCAGGTATGCCTATTATTACAGTGGAATTGGTGCTGGTGTGCTTGTTGCTGCTTACATTCAGGTTTCTTTCTGGTGCCTGGCAGCTGGAAGACAAATATACAAAATTAGGAAACAATTTTTTCATGCTATAATGCAACAGGAGATAGGCTGGTTTGACGTGCATGATGTTGGGGAGCTTAACACCCGGCTCACAGAGTAAGTACCTAGTTGTATGTTTAACTCAGACGTAGTTCTTATTATTAAAATGAAAGAGATGTCATCAGATCTGTTAGGAGATGTTAGTGCATCACTCAGAAGTAATTACGAGATTAGATTCCTTTTGAGCAGCAACGAGCCTTATGCATCTTTTTGCTCCCAGTAGTCTAGCAGGGCATGAAGGGACCCGCATGACTAGCCCTGAATGAGGGACTGGACTTGCCAGACTCAAGAAATCCTCTGAGAGTGTGCAGTAGAGCAACAACATGATACTTCCTGGGGATGTTTCCCAGCAAGAGCCTTAGATGTTAACTAATTTACCCCAGACTAAAACAAACAAACCCAAAACAGCTAGATCCAGGAGAAAAGTTCTGTGTTCACAGTTCTGATGTTTATTTCTAACACTATCTGTTCTTTCAGTGATGTCTCCAAAATTAATGAAGGAATTGGTGACAAAATTGGAATGTTTTTTCAGTCAATAGCAACGTTTTTCACCGGTTTTATAGTAGGATTTACACGTGGTTGGAAGCTAACCCTTGTGATTTTGGCCATCAGTCCTGTTCTTGGACTGTCAGCTGCCATCTGGGCAAAGGTAGGTGAAGCCTGTGAGTCCAGATTTTAAACTGTCTCCACCCCCCACCATGGTGGAAGGCTGTTTCTACCAAATGATGGCCCTGACTCTATACTTGATCCTTAGTTTAAAATCTTCCATTCAAAGTCAGTGGGAATAAGCAGATGAAACCTCTGAGTCCTGCTCCTACCAGGTGGTTATTTGGGGGAAGAGGTGGGAAAGAAGTAGTTCTCATATCTCATCCTCCCCTTCATATAAAAGGCATGCTCACCTCTTAAAGAGCTGTGTTCTCAGGTAGAGAACTCCGTATTCACACAGCAAATAGAGATTCAAGTTCAGTGAACAACACGTGTCCATTCCATTAACAAACATTTTTGGTTTTAATGTTTTTGGTTTTGATGATTTTGTTTAATTTGTAAATTGATCTTATAGTCTTGTCAGCATTGTAAATGGTTTTATGTTTATACATATTTAAATCTATTGGTAGAAAATCATTTTTAAAAATACTTTTTGTCCTATTGCATGGAAATGCTAATCGTGCAGTTCTCTCTCAATCACAAAGGCAAAGCAGTACAGATGGCCTCCCCACTTCTGCACAGTGATCTTGTAAAACTTATTTTCCTCTTTAAGACTGGGCACAGTATTCATTTTGAACTGATTTGATGTAAGAGTGGGTTGTGGTGGAGAGATTGGCCCAGTATGTAATTTCTGTTGGGTTCAACACAGCCTAGAAAAAGCACTACAAAATAATATGACCAAAGGATATAAAATAATGGTGGGCCAACCAAAGCCAAGACTAACACAAAATAAATCAGGCTGTAAGTATCAAGAAGTTTTAGTTTTTTACTCTATAGGATGGGTAACTCTATAGGATACAAACAGTAACTACCATTTATTGGGCATCGATATGTATCAGGCAAATACATGTGTTATCTTTCTGAAGTTATCTCATTTTGCAGAGCAATAAACTGAAGTTGAGGATTCTGTTAATCTGTTGCTCAGAGTAACACAGGGTTTAAATGTTGTTCTTGGTAAAACTGCTTCTCTATATCAGTCAGCTGAAATATTTGGCAAAAGCTTTGTGTGCTAATTGATTTTTCTATTTACTGGAATATTAAGCAAGTTAGGTGGCAAACTCTTTATATCAGTATCTCCTTAAAAACTTTTTAACATGTATTGATGCCCCTTCTAGTTAAGTTAGAAAAACAGACAATAAGTTAATCTTTTAATAATTAATTATACATTGCTTCAGATAGTATTTATTTAATAAACAGAGCCCTAGGCTTATTGCTGGAGACTTAAGTTTTAATCCTCCCTCTGCCATAATATTTGGTATGATTTCAAACAAATTTCTTAAATTCTCTGCTTGTCAGCCATGTTAAAAAAGAGATCTGGCCTGGTCTGAGAAGCCCCTTTGTCCTTGTGAACTGAGGCTCTCCTCCCCAACCCTGCAACACTGGAGCAAGAAGGCAGAGCAGGAAGGGACCCAGTCACAGCCAGCTTCCTGGTTCAGGAAGCCTCTTTAGACCTGTGTGCTGTTGCCTCTCTTCCCTCACCCAGAGACACTATGGTGATGGAAAGCACAGGTAGGGGAAACCACTACACCCTGCCCTCACCAAAGGATACCTGGTGATCTGACCTTAAGAAACCACTTCCACTCCCTCAGGTAGCAGAAGCAGGGGCCAGTAGGAGCCCCAGCAGCTCCAGGTAAACCACGCTGACAAAAATAATACCACAAAGTCTCTGAATATAAAACGCCACTAGAACTACAGCTCACAAAAGTAGGCCAAGAATTGCATGCTAAACCCAAACAAGGTAACTGCTTCCTAAAATAAAAGATTTAAATAAGACCCAGAATCTCCTAACATGTTAGACAAAATGTCCAGGATACCATAAAAAGTCACTTGTTGTACCAAGAACCAAGAAAATCACAACCTGAATCAGAAGAAAATGATTAACTAAACTGACACTCAGATAAATCAGATGTAAGAATTATTTGACATGGATTTTGAAACAACCATGATAAAAATGCTTCACTAATCATTTACAGCTTCTCTTGAAACAAAAGAAAAAAATAGAAAATATCAGCCATGAAATAGAAGTTATAAAAAAAGGACAAGATGAAACTAGAGAACCAAAAGATAAAACAGCAGAAATAAAAGTCATGATGGATGGGCTCAATCTCGTTGACTAGAGACGACAGGATAGAATCAGCGTACCTGGAGACAGCACAGCAGAATTCACCCACTCTGAAACAGAGAGAAAATGCAAAGATCCTCAGGGACCTGTGGAAAAATAACAAAAGACCCAACGTTTGTTACCAAGGAAGTCCCAAAAGAAGAGAACAAGAGTGAGGATGAAGGAGTATTTGAAGAAATAATGGCTGAAAACTTCCAATATTTGGTGAAAGACAAACCTTCAGATCCAAGAAGCTGAGCTAACTCCAACCAGGATAAACCCAAAGAAATCCATGTCAAAGCACATCATAATCAAACTATGGAAAACTAAAGAGAAAGAAGAAAATCTTGAAATCAGCTAGAGAGAAACACATTACCTATAGGGGAACACCAATTTGAATGACAACATATGTCTCATCTGAAACCATAAAGGCCAGGAGGAGGTGGCTTAATATTTTTCAAGTGCTCAAAGAAAAGAACTGTGTACACTGTATCTGGAAAAACTATTCTTCAGGAGTGCTGGGGAAATAAAAACGTTCTCAGATCAAGGAAAACTAGAAGAATTTTCCACTAGCACACCTAGTGTTAAAGACTGGCTAAATGAAGTTTTTCAAACAGAAGGGAACGGATGAAAGGAATATTGGGAGATGAGGAAGGGAAAAGCAACAACGGAAAGAGCAGAAATTTGGGCATATACCATAGACTTTCCTTTTCCCTAGGAGATTTCTAAATTATGTTTGATGATTGAACCAAAGTGGTAACCAAGGGTTAAAATATTGATACCAGTAGATTTTTATAAGTCACATATGAATATTATAGAGCAACCATTATGAAACCCAAGCAAACTATATATTCAAAAACTCTGTAAATAAATCAAGATTGAATCCTAAAACTTGATCAAGTAACCTGCAAGAAGGCAAGAAAAGAGGAATGAGAACCAGAGGTAACAATAGAAAGCAAATAACAAAATGGTAGACTTAACTTCTAACATACCACTAATTACTTTAAATTGAAACAGTTTAAATATACCAATTAAAAGAGAAATTGGCAGAGTGGATTAAAAAGACATGACCCAACTATATGCTGCTTACAAGAAACTTCCTTCAAATTTATACATAGGTAGAGTGGAAATAACAGGATGGAAAAAGTTACACCTTACAAGCATTAATGGAAAAAAAAGAGTGGCTATGTTAATGTCTGATAATGTAGACTTCAGAGCAAGGAAAATTACTATAAAAAGAGGAAGATTACATAATGATAAAATGATCAATCCACCGGGAAGACATAATGATCCTAAATGTGTATGTGCCAAATAACGTATCCTCAAAATACATGAAGTAAAAACTGAGAGAGTTGAAGGGAGAAATAGAAAAATCACAGTTATAGTTGGAGACTTCAACACCCCACTCTCAGTGCTGATAGAACTACTAGACAAAAAATCAGCTAGAATATAGAAGATCTGACCAACACAATCAACCAATAGGATCTAACTGGCATTTATAAAGCACTCTACCCAACAACAGCAGGATATACACTTAAACATTCACCAATATAGATCATATGCTGGGCCATAAAACAAACCTCAAAAAATTTAAAAGAACTGAAACCATAACGTGTGATTTCTCTGACTACAGTGGCATCACGCTAGAAACAAATAACAGAACAACATTGAGAAAATCTCTAACTGTGTGGGAATTAAGCAATACATTTCTAAATAACCCATGGATCATAAAGGACGTCTCAAAGGAAAAAGTACATATAACTAAATGAAAACAAAACCAAAATATCAAAGTATTTGTGATTCAGCTAAAGAAGTGCTGAGGGAAATTTATAGCATTAAATGTCTACATTAGAAATGAGGAAAGGTCTCAAATCAGTAATATAAGTTCCAACCTCAAGAAACTGGAAAAAGAGGAGCAAAATAAAACCAAGGCAAGGAGAAGAAGGAAATAATAAAGGTAAAAGCAGAAATCAGTGAAATTGAAAATAGGAAAATAATGAGAATATCAATAAAAGAGAAAGCTAGTTCTTCAAAAAAATCAGTAAAAAGAAGACACAAATCACAGTATCAAGAACGAAATAAAGGATATCTCTACAAATCCTGCAGGCATTAAAAAGATAAAGTGGGACTACTATGAAAAACTTTACACTGATAAATTTGAAAACTTAGAGATCAAATCCTTGATAACTACAAACTACCAACACCCAACTATAATGAAATAGACAATCTGAATAGCCCTATAATCATTAAAGAAATTTATGTTGTAATTTCAAAGCTCTTGAGAAAGAATTCTCCAGGCCAAGATGATTTTACTGGAAAATTCTAGCAGATATTTAAAGAATTAACACCAATTTTATACAGTCTCTCCCAGAAGAAAGAACACTTTCTCTTCTTTCCCCAGAAGGGGGAACACTTGCTAACTCATGAGACCAGTACAGTCATGCATCACATAATGATATTTCAGTCAACAATAGACCACATATACGATGGTGGTCCCTTAAGATTAGTACCATATAGCCTAGGTGTGTAGTAGGCTATACTATTTAGGTTTGCGTAAGTATACTCTATGATGTTGGCACAGCAACGAAATTGCCTAAAAACGTGTTTCTCAGAACATATCCCTGTCATTAATTGACAGATGACAATATTACCCTGATACTAAAACCCGACAAAGGAAATACAAAGAAAGAAAACTGCAGACCAATACATTTCATGGACTAAGAAGAAAAATTCCTCAGTAACATATTATCAAACCAAATCCAGCAATGTATCAAAAGAATAATATACCATGACCAAGTGGGATTTGTCTCAGCTATGCAAGGCTGGTTCAACATTTGAAAATAAGTCAATATAATCTACCATATCAATAAGCTAAAGAAGAACCACATGATCATATCAATTGACACATAAAAACATTTGACAGTGTCCAACACCCACTGATGATTAAAAAACACTCTCAGCAAGTCAAGAATTGAGCAATATTACCTCAATTTGATAAAGATCATCTGCAAAACCCTACAGCTAATATCATACTTAATAGTGAAAGTTTGAATGCTTTTCCCCTAAGATTGGGAATATGGAAGGCAAGGAAGTCTGCTCTTAACCACTTTTTTTCAACAAAGTACTAGAACTCCTAGCCACTGCAGTAAGGCAAGAAAAAGAAGTAAAAGACATATAGATTAGACAGGAAGAAATAAAACTACATCTACTTACAGATTGCATTTTTTTCTATGTAGAAAAATCCCAAGGAATGTACAAACAATCTCCTAGAACTAATAATTGAGTGTGGAAAGGTCACAAGATACCAGATCAATTGCATTTTTACATACTAACAATGAACATGCATAAACCAAAGTTTAAATATTGTTAAAATTAATAGCATTTAAAATCACTCCAAATAAAATTAAATACTTAGGTATACACTTGATTAAACATATGTAGGATCTGTATGGTGAAAATTATTAAATGCTCATGAAATAAATAAGGCTAAATAAATGGATAAATATGGTGTGTTCCTGGATTAGAAGACTCAACATAGTAAAGATGTCAGTTCTTTCCAAATTGATCTGTAGGTTTAAGGCATTTCCTATAAAAAATTTTTAGTAAGGTTTTTTTGTAAACATAGACAAGAAAGCTTATTCTAAAATTTATATGAAAAGACACAGGCCCTAGAATAGCTAAAACAATCTTGACAAGGAAGAATAAAGGGAGAGGAATGTCTACCTGATATGAAGCTTTCTATATAACTATAGTACATTGATGGAGGGATAGACATAGATCAATGAAACAATAGAGAACCCAGAAATAGGCTTACACAAATATGCCCAGCTGATTTTTGACAAAGATATAAAAACAATTCAATAGAGGAAGATAGCCTTTTCCACAAATAGTGCTGGAGCAATTGGAGATCTACAGGCAAAAAAAAAAAAAAAGAACCTCAACCTAAACCTTACATTCTGTATAAAAATTACCTAAAAACAGTTCATTGACTTATATGTAAAATGTAAAGCTATGGAACTTTTAGAAAAATCATAGGAGAAAATCTTTGGGATCTAGGCCTAGGCAAAGATGTTCAATTTGACACTAAAAGCTCAATCCTTAAAGAGAAAAATTTATAAATTAGATTTCATCAAAATTAAAAAGTTCTGCTCTATGAAAGCCATGTGAGGAAGATGAAAAGACAAGCTACAGACTGGGAAAAAATTATATGCAAACCACATACCTGACAAAGGCCTATTGTCTGTAATGCATAAAGAACCCTCAAAACGCAATAATAAAAAAGCAGACCAATTAGAGAATGGGCAAAAGACATGAACAGACATTTCATCAAAGAAGATCTATAGATGGCAAGTAAGCACAGGAAAAGTTGTTGAGCATCATTAGCCATCAGTGAAAAGCAAATTGAACTACAATGAGATATCACTACACATCTATCAGAATGGCTAGAACAGAAAATAGTGAAACACCAAATGGTGACAAGATGCAGAGAAACCGGATCACTCATGGATGTCTGGTGGAAATGTAAAATGGTACAGCCACTCTGGAAAACAGTTTTGCAGTTGCTTCTAAAACTAAGCATGCAATTACCATACAATCTAGCAATTGTACTCCTGGGCCTTTATCTGAGAGAGAAGAAAATTATGTTCACATAAAACCTGTATTCAAATGTTTACAGCAGCTTTATTTGTAATAGCCCCAAATTGAAACAAACCCAGACATCCTTCAACAAGGAATTGGTTAAACAAACTGTATTCCATCCATATCATGAAATATTACCCAGTGATAAAAAGGAAAGAACTATCTATACACACTACAACCTGGATGAATCTCCAGAGAATTATACTGTGTGAAAAAAGCCAGTCCCCAAAAGTTACGTAGAAATGATTCCATTTCTATAATATCCTTGAAATGACAAAATTATAGACATGAAAACAGATTAGTGATTTTCAGGGGTTAATGGTGGGGAGGAGAGGAGAGGCGAGAGAAAGAGGTGGAGAAAGAGGTGACTGTGACTGTAAAGGTAGCACCGAGGGATCCTTGTGATGGAATTGTTCTGTATCATGACTGTACTCAAGTGAATCTACAAAGGTGGTAATGTTGCTTAGAACTAAACATACACACACACACGAGTGCATGTAAAACTGGTAAATCTGAATAACACTGATGCATTAACGTTAAATGTGAAATCCTGGTTGGGATATTGTTCTGTAATTTTCAGGATGTTACTATTGGGGAACACTAGATGAAACATATATGGAATCTCACTGTATTGTTTCTTGCAACTGCATGTGAGTCTACAATTATGTAAAAATGAAAAGTTAAAAAACCATAAAGCATGTATAAATTATCTCAAAACAAAATAATCCTACATTGAGAAATGGGACAAACACAAAAGTCAAAATATCTGTAGTCGTCAAAAATATTGCTTATGTATATATTAGTTTGAATAATACGAAATAGCCTATATTACAGCTTTTAACTTACCGAAGTAACAATTTCATATGTCTCAAACTAGTACAATTAGGCTTTGTTAAGAAATTAGTGGCCTTTGGAAGAAAGGATGAGTTAGTGATACTATCTATAGTTTATGTGGGTAATTGTAATAATGGAAGTATCACCATTCTATTATTTTATATCAGAGGAACAGTGGAAGGATATGGCTTGTCATGTCGCTAAGAATAGTTTGGAGGTTTGTTTTTTTTTTTAACAGACACGATGTCTTAAGAAACAAAAGAAAACACTTAATGAAGATTCTACCATAGTCTTGCCTAAGCATCTGCTTATAATTATGGAAGGTCATAGAAGGGGAAAAGAGCTAGGTTTACTGGGTACCAAAGAAGATGAGTAGGTGCAGCACAATATCTGCACATAGAACATAGTTACTAAATGTTCATTTGCCTTCACCCACCCATTCCCACATCTATCATAGCTCCTTTTACTTTCACACACAGCAAAGGAAGAAATGCACTGTTAAAATCAAAACAAGTTTGAACTTTTTATGATAAGAAGGAATAGACTGATATTACTTATACAAATGAGTCCACAATTGCCTGTAAATTACTTATTGAAAGAGTGTAATACTATTTAATCAGAATTTTATTATGAATTGCTTGTGTGTGTACTCTTTAGTTAGATGGTTGACTCCTTAGGCATCCCAGGTACAAATAGTAACCTTAGCCCTTGCCCTGCCAGTTGATTCAAATTTCATAATAGGGCCCCCTGGGACCCCAGTTCACATATCAGTGGCTGGTTTCAGAGAAAGAGTCACTCCAACGGCTGTTAATTCAGGCTTTGAAACCATATGGACTCAGCATTGAATCTTGGATATTTCACTTACTAGCAAATTACTTAACCTCTTCATCCCTCCGTTTCCTCATATATAAAATGGGGGAAATAATACCTACTTTACTGTCCAACTGAGAAGAATAAATGACATCCTGTATATATAAAGTAGCCAGTACTGTTCCTTTCACGGAATAAATGCTCAGGAATCCAAACAGAAGGATCAAAGAGCATCCATAAAACAAAGACCTCCCTGGTGGCTGAATGTATTGCTTTGCATAGGAGCCACCAGCAAGGGGAGTTCTCTGCTTCCCCAGCATGTGAAACTTGGAAGTCCTGTCAGAGCACAGTGCTTGGCCCCTGCATTCTTCTGGCCTCCCACATTGACACTTCTGAACCAGAGTACACATTAGCAATTGTGTGTTGAGCACACACGATATTTCCTTAATGTAATGCCTTTTTTCAATTTTTGTTAATGATTATAGTATACACCCCCTTTTCTGAAATTTAAGATCTCCCAAAAGTCTCTGTTTTATTTATTATGTGAGGATTTATGAGGTATTTCATAAGAAAATAAAACTTTTAATATAATTTTTTATATACCATCTCAGTCCAGAAAGAATTTGAAGTGGCTTATAGAGCGAATATGTATACTGAAAAATAGAACATATGACCAAAAACAAGTACAAGATTTTCTTCTACACATACATGAACATACAAACAGCATTTGTGTATATATTTATTTTTACTTTACAAAAGATACAGTTAACTTGTTAAACAGTTTTAAATGGTCTGAAATTGCATTTTCAAACAGATACTCTCTTCATTTACTGATAAAGAACTCTTGGCATATGCAAAAGCTGGAGCAGTAGCTGAAGAGGTCTTAGCAGCAATTAGAACTGTGATTGCATTTGGAGGACAGAAGAAAGAACTGGAAAGGTTTGAGTCTCTTTTTTTGAGTTGATAGAAATGTTAATTCTATGTCATCTTATATGCCCTTTAGGTTGACAGTGTTGATTGTAAGGGTATTCTCCAATATGTATGTTTCCTTATATAGCTTTATGGATATATTACAGCATAGCTAATATTCTGGAAAAGTTGTAATTCTAGTTGTACTCTTCTTATATCTGTTAGGTGGGTAGCGACATAGAATAGTTTCTTAAGGCTGAAACATATTTTATATCTCTGATGATAATTTTTTCCCCATCAAGTTAATCCTTGATTCTCTAAGATTGAATGAGTATTTTGTGTAAGATCTAAGGGGACATTTAATCATTTTAATTGGGAGGTTACACATTGTTTGGTAGAGCCACAAATAAGAACAAGGGATTTTTATAAGTGAGAGTAATGGTTCCCTCTGGGGCAGATGAGGAGTTGGTAATAAGTGTGGGACCCATGGCAGGGGCTTCTGTGGTTCTGGCAATGTTCTGTTTCTTGACCTCAGTTGTGCTTACATGGGTGTTCTCTGTATAATTTTTCTTTAAAGGTACATATGTATTTGGAGTACACTTTTGTTGATATGATATATTTCATACCCACAAAGATGTCCTCTGAGAATAATTTGTAATAGCCAAGTACCTACCATAGTTCAAAGGAAAGAATATCTATGTTCTATCTCAATTTGTGCTAAGGTTTTGCTTTTTGCTTAAGATATGTCTAACTAATAAAATGGGGAGTCTGCTTCATGACCAGGCAAACATCCGGTCAAATCCATACAGCCCTCCTCTCTTGGAGCTTACATTCTAGCAGTGGGAGGGGAAGGGTACTGACAACCACAAATAAAGAGAAGATGTCATGTACCAGCTGAGGTCAATATTATTTGGGGAGATAAAATACTCCATTAGAGTCATAGGGGGTACTATTTAGAGAGAAAAGTCCTTTCTGAATAGTAAATGTTTGAGTAGACACAGAATGAAGTTTTGAACTTAGAATTCTTTTCCAGTTTTCCTCAGTGGAAAGGTGGACCAGAAAAAGAGTACATCCACCAGCGTGGGGAGAGAGACAAAGCTTATCTGCTTCTGCCCAGTTTCCGAGCTGGGGGAGAGCATCTCTCCATAGAAATCAAAATCCAGGCCTCCCCCTCCGGTGCAGTTAGAGTCTGAATTTATAATCCTCTGTGGACTAGAGAGGTCTCTCTCCCCGAAGATGAGGATTTCACATTAAAAATGAGTCCTAGTCCAGTGATACCACTAGTGTATCTGGTAGAAAAAATGAAAAGTCGCTGAGAATTAATGAACTAAGCATCCAAATTAAGAAGTTAGAAAAAAAACAACAGAGTAAAGGAAGTATAAGAAGGAATTAATGAAGATAAGAGGAAAGATAATTTAATAGAAAAGAAAGGTAAAAAAGCAGAGGGTTGACAAATCCGTAAATGAACTCTTTGAAAAGACTAGTAAATAAAAGACTAGTAAATAACCAAGTATTTTGTAAGTTTAATCAGGAACCAAAGAAGAATGAATAAGGAAAAATTGCTACAGATAAAATAGATTTAAAAAATTACAGTTTTATACTAATAAATGTTTAAAACCCTGATGAAATAGACAATATCCTAGAAAAATATAAATAAAAACTCTCACTTAAGAAGAAGAAAACTTGAGTAGGTCTATAATCATTAAAGGAATGAATCCACAGTTAAAGATCGCCATCCCCTGCCCCTACATACACACATAAACAAGCAAAACCCACCAGCTCCAGATAATTTTACAGACGGGTTCTACCAAAACTTCAAGAAAGAGTTAATCCTGTCTTACACAAATTGTTTCAGAGAATGAAAAAGAATATATAGAAAACTGTGAGTTCATTTTATGAGGATAGCATAACTTTGGTACCACAACCAGACATGTGTATGAGAAAGGAAAATTATAGGACAGTGTCACCTAAAACATAGATGTAGAAAGCCTAGATAAATTATTAGCTGAACAAAGGCATGTGAAAAATATCAGGATTCAAAGTAAATACTGAACACATGGGGTTTATCTCATGAATGCAAAGATGGTTTAACATTAGGAAATCTATTAATATAATTAACCATGTTAACAGATTAAAAGAAAGAAACTTTTTTTTTCTGATGGATGGGAAAAAGCATTAATTACATATGATTCATGACAAAAACTCTTAAAATTGGAAAAACAAAGACTTTCTTAATCTAATAAAGAGTATATACCAGATTCTGCAGGAAATTTCATACTCAATGGTAAAATGTTAAAAGCGTTCCTTTTAAAAATAATGAATGAGACAGTATGTTGGCTAGCATCATTTCTATTTAGGATTGTACTGGTACTAGATAATAGGATGAGAGGAATAAATAGAGTAAGAATAATAAAAGAAAACAAAAAAGAAAAGCTTTAAGAGTTGGAAAACAAGATGCAAAACTGTCATTATTCACAGATGATATGATTGTCTACACAGAAATTTGAGTAGACTCTGCAGACTAACAATGTACAGTAAGATCTCTGGGTGACCTGATCGTGATTCGGAAAAAATGGCATTCCTGTGAACCAGCAGGGAACAATTAGAAAACATGTATCTCTTCAGTTCTAAGATCCACATTTCTCTCTCACAATTCACCCTCTCTGAAATTGAGAAAAATCATACAATCAGTGTCACCTTAGAATTGCTGTGGGTTTGGATTGAAGACGAGTTCTTCTCAGCAGGATTTGTGTTTGCTTCTGCCATTTGCTGGGGGCCACTACTAAGCCGAGAACCCCTTACCTTGAGTTCTTTGTCCTGGAGTTTTTGAACCACAGGTAGTGTGAATTCATACCCCAGACCTGCATGAGTACTGCCTTATGGTTCAAATTCTCAGAGGAGGTGGTTTTTTCATCTCAACTTTTGCCAAGGTTGAGACAAGCAAGTTCTCCTGTTGTCACGTTCCACATGGCACATGCTTATGATACTGAGGCTGTAGCCCTTTGGGTCCCAGCTGTGTATGGAGTGTCCTATTAAACTGCTTTCTTAATGCTACCTCAAATAACAGAATAACAATACTTCTTACCATTAATGACATCCTAAATTTGAGATCTGTGATAATATTTTTAAAAGATATTATTATTAGCAACAAAAAACTATAATGATGTATGGGATGTAACCTGGGTAAGGAGAGAAAAGACATTATGGGAGTCAAGTCCAATATTCAGAATTTAGATAAATCTGCTCATTTTAGTTCACTGAAAGTTAAAGGGAATTGACATTACTTTTTTAATGGAATGGTTTAATTAATTAGTTACAGAAAGATTTTTTTTCCCTAGAGAAGACGGTGATCAATGTTTTACCATGAGAGTAAGCAAATGGTCTTACACAGGTATATTCAAAGATGGATTTTATATGTGGAATCATTTCTTCAGGAGATACTAGTTACTAGACTGTGTCTGTGAAAGGACACGCTGCCCTGGAGAACTGGAAATTACATTTGCCTGGAGATTAAGAGTAGACTTAAGGCTACAACCTGATGACCTAAGCTTCTTTCCAGTTTGGCCATTTCTTGAAAGTTCACTCCTTCAACAAATTTAGCCAGCATCTACCACACGCCAAGCACTGTGCTGGGCTCTGGGTTTTCAATAATGAACCGGAAATCAGAGCATATCTGCCCTTGTGTGAGCCTCAGTCAAAATAGTAAGGTGGATAAAAAGGGAAGGAAGGAAGGGAGGAAAGTAGGCAGGCAGACAAGAAAGAAATCATCAGAGAAATGAATTAAATTACAGATTTTTAAAATGTGCTATGAAAGAATCAAAGAGTGTGCTGATGAGGGTGAGGAGGGCAAATTTACTTTAAATATGGTGGTCAGGGAAGCATCTATGAGGTTTCATCTAGGCTGAGACTTGAGGGATGAGAAAAAGCCTGCCATGGTGGGGGTAGGGATAGAAGAGTCTTCCAGATTTCCTGAGGTGGCAAAGACTTTGGTATGTTCCAGGAACTATTCTCAGGCTTGTGTGACTGGAGCTCAGTTGAGTAAGGGGAGACTGAGGTGAAGAGAGGCTGTTGAAGGTGGGTGGGGACCAGAATTTGAGGATTTGCAGGCCATGGTGAGGAGTTAGGATTTTATTCCAAGGGCACAGGGAAGCAGTTGAGGGTCCTAAACAAGAGAATGACGATCCACATTATGTTTTAAGGTAATTTCTCTGTCTGTAATTGTCTGGTGAATGGACGAGAGCAGTCAAAGAGTGGAAGCAGGGAGAGCATTGGAAAGGCTATTGTAATGGTCCAGGTGGAAGGCTTTACCATGGCCTGATCCAGACCTCACGCAGGAGAGGGTGACAAGTACATAGACAGGGGATGTTTTGGAAGTAGAATTGATAAAACTATCTTCAACCAAATAGAATCCTTCAGTTTTCTTTCTAGTTCTTCCCCTTCCCTTCTCTGCTTCCACATAGGCAAGTAACTAAGATCCTCATCTTTCTCTTCAAATTAGCAGGTGCAGGAGGATGCTGGCTGTGTTGGAAAGGAAATTTAACCAGAATTTAAAATGAATTTAATTCACTAGTATAGAATAGTTTTCTTCTCCTGATTTAAAAAAATTTTTTCTCTCTGTGTGTTGCAAATGTTTACCTTTTAGTACTGATTTCTGTTTACTTAACTAAAATTATTCCTTGCTCTTGTAAGTGGCTGTTTGCATCACTGATAAATATTTTCATAATATTTAAGAAGGATAATCTTTTCTAAATATCTATGTTTTGTTTTGTAACTTTAGGCCATTTTAGGAACTCCTGCTTTAATTACCATTTTCGTACTAATGCTTTTAATGAATGGATGATTTTAATATCTGGTTTTGTATTGTAACATTTTTATTGAAATGTTAATCAAAAAGCCTGGGTAAAAGGAGTATTGTTATGCCTCCTCCCTCCTTACCCCCTTCTTTTCTTCATTTATCTTTTCTGGTATCTAAATGATTTTCTTCCTTACTGTTGCTTTTTCCTGTGCAAATGTTTCTTCTGGCTGCATGGGACAACAACATATCAGTGAAATGATTTCTGCATTAGTCTCGGTAAACAAGAACTGAAATGAAGGAGATAACAGGATGTGAGTCACAAGCCTTAAAGTTCCTTAAATGTAATCATGTATAATTATGTCTAGTAGTAACTTTCACCTCAGATCAGCTCATAAAGTGGTAGATATATATATATATCAACCATTGAAACACATTTCTCAAAAATTATTTTGTTCAAAGATTACAACTGGCAAGTTGAGGGACATTTTTGTGTGGAGAAACTCTAATAATATCTTACTATTTTATCACTATAAAGTTCTGTTTCAATTTGGTCTTTAGGGGACATGATGGTTATGTAAATTTCATGTGGCTTGCTTTTGTAACTGGTAAAGTAGCTGGTTAAAAAAAAGTCATGAAGGCAAGAAAGAATGCATGCTCATCGCTGAGCAGGGCTTGAGCTCTGCTGTACATTTAATGGAACAAATCCTCCATAGAAAATTAATATAATATTTATATAGTCATGTTTTTATGGATTAAAGACCTCAGAATATGAATTCTATGTGGAAGTAAGTTCTTTCATTTCAACAATTATGAGCTCCTTCTTTCTGCAAGGCAGTGTTCTGAGGTTCTGCAGGGAGTTGTGATTAAGAGGATAAAGACAGATTTAAGGCTCAATTATAATCTGTCCTATTTCTCTAATTTACCTTAATTCTATATTTGCAAAGATCCTTCTTTTTCTTTGAATCTGGGCCCCATTGCTTATCTCCATATCTTTCTTGTTAAGCAAAAGAGTCTTCTATGTTCCTTCCAAATGAAGATAAAGTTACAGACACCATCTCCCTTAACATCAGAAATAATTGCTCTCCAAGGGTTTAAAAAGTTATCATCTGGGAGTCAGCTTGAAGTCGTTAGAGCTGGAGAGAGGAAATCTGTCAGTGGTCTCCAGCATTGTTTTTGTTTTTTGTTTGCTTCCTTGCTTTTGCCCTCTTTTGTGTAATTCCCTGTATTTGCTGTAAGGAGTGTTAAGGGGTGTTCTCCAAGTTTGGCTAATATAGTGCAGACCTTTGTGCTGCGAACAGGTTACAGGGTTTTAGATGTGCTGAGATCTTGATTTGTTCAGCCCACGAGGCAGCCACAAGGCCTTGGGTGACCAGAGCCCCTTCCTCCAGCAGTGAGCAGCCATGATGACCAGTGTCAGAAAGCATGGACAGAGGAAAATGGGTGTAGGCAATGTGTAGAAAGGCTAAGGAAGGGGACACAGATACATAATGATGGATTAATATACATCTTTAACCCAAGTAATTTTTGCAGGTCAGTGATTTTAAAAATAAACTTTTTTTTTGAAATAACATAAACTATACAGTTTATTTCAATATAAAGTATTACATAGCAATTCAAAGCTCTCAGAATGCTCTCACACATGTATCCTCCCAGTTGGTCCTTCCAGCAGTCCCAGGGGGATTAAGGATGGAGAGCAAACTATCCCCCAAGTTTCCTTAACGTTCAGAGATTTAAAGGACTTACTCATGCTGAGCAGTTTCTAGCATTATATCTTCATTTTATTAGTAAGTGAAAAAGGTATGCAGATTTTAAAGGGAAAACACAAGTGTTTTCATAGCTTCCAATTTTGTCTTGTGAATGAAGCAATGCAAGTTCTGGAAGTTTGGTAAATATAGCTTCACTTATTTCACTATTGCTAAGGCCAGGGAAAGAGCTTTTAGAACACTCCCTTCCAAATTACTTAATGTCTATAAGCCTCAGTTTCCTCTTCTGCAAGAAGGGATTAAAACAGTAGTAACATCGTAGGGTCAATGTATGGACAAAAGGAGAAAATACACATAAACCGCCTACCACAGGGCTGGGTACTTTCTCAGTAGTCAATAACCGTCATGCTACATTGACCCATTTCATAAGATTTGTGAGTATATGTGATAATTTTTGTTTCTTCTCCCAGGTACAACAAAAATTTAGAAGAAGCTAAAAGAATTGGGATAAAGAAAGCTATTACAGCCAACATTTCTATTGGTGCTGCTTTTCTGTTGATCTATGCATCATATGCTCTGGCATTCTGGTATGGGACCACCTTGGTCCTCTCAGAAGAATATTCTATTGGGCAAGTGCTCACTGTAAGTGATGCTGTATTAAGAAATGAATCATTATTAAAAATGCCACTGAACTTGAGTGGTGTTGCCTTGACTGTAGGATAATATATTTTGAAGAACTATTGAATAATACAAAGAGACATGGACTACTCGGTTAAAAAATGGAAAGGAAATTAGATGTATTTGACAGCCAGTTTTGTCATTTTTACAGATCCCTTGCACAGTTTATCCTGTAGCCTAAAAAATATTGACATCACCAGTGTCTACAGCATGAACTTCGATTTGTTGAGATTCTTTCTTTGTGCCCGACTATATGCTAAGCACTTCACTTTTATTTTCTGATTTACTGTTCACAACAACAAATGGAAAAATACCAGTTTAACTTCTTTTCAAATTCATTTGAGTGACTCGTAAATTTATGTAAGTATAAATGGTTGCTTTCCTAAAAGAATATTCCATTTAGAGGTTCTTTGCCTTTCAGACCTCTGTACAAGCAGAGAAGGCTTACCATTTGATGCTGTCCTCTTTTATCTAAAGACAGTGAAATAATTCACAAACCAAGCTCAGTTTGTATCTTGATCTAATAAAGTACATACTGTTGGAAGAGTCACTCAGTTCCATTTTCGTAGGCCAAGAGCAAGCATATTGAGTTAACGACAGACCATATTTTGTTGAGTCCCTTAAAACAGTTCGCTCTCGGGGACCAGATTTGTAATGTGTATATAATAATTGCATCTCTTGTTTTTTCAAACTGTTGCCTCATCCAAAATGTGTGAGGCTATTTAGTTAAGAATGACTTTTACCAAAAAGCTCTTATTAGGATAGTGATGCTGTGGGTGAACCTAGGTTGTGATAAGAGGTGTATTGTGCTTAATTACGATGTAGATAAGCAGTTTCAAAGCCAGTATTCACTGAAGCCAGATCTGCCTCACAAACTGCAAGCATCCAGAATAGTGAGTAAGAGCTCAGGATTTGGTATCAAGCTGAGTTGGTTCAGATTCCAGCTGTGCCACTTATTCGCTGTATGATTTGGGGCGGCCGCCTAGACTTTCCTAGTCTCCATTACCTCTTCTGCCAAATGGAAATGAAAGAGATAACATGCCATGACTTTTAGTATTGTTGTAAGGACTAATGGAGAAAATGAACGTAGAATCACTTAGCAAAATTCCTTCTATGTAAATTATTGGGTAACCTTACTCCTGTGTGGTTTAGAAAGAAATTAATAGTGGCATTAGTTCTCTTTAACCCTGAAGAGAAACAAAGTCAGATCTTTACCAATAAGAAACTGATTTGGGCAAAATGAAAAAAAAAAAACAAAAAAACAGAAGCCTGTTTATTAGACTCCAAAGAGAACCCAGTCTGGTAGAGGAAAAAACACTTAACCTGAAAAGGAATGATGCCTTAGGTGTCTGTGCTTTATAGTTTACAAAATAGTCTCATATATACTGTTTCATTTGATCTGTATCTGGAGTATCTGGAAAGCATCTAGAAAACAGATAGAATCTTGCCTGTCTTTGCAAAGAAGACATGGAAGCCCGGAGACCCTAGGAGAATTGCCTGAAGACATATAGCCAGTTAGTGCTTCATCCAGAATTCGGACCCAGGTTTTCTGCTTCTCCTAGTGTTTGTTTCCTACACATTTATACACTGCTGCTGATCTAAACCAAAATTATTAGCAGTAAATAAATATAAATCTATTCTGTTCTAATATTCTGGTCCTGTAGAACTTATATCATTGTTTCACTGAGCAAGTGATACTAATTCTGCATTGTAAATTGAAGAGTATTTAAACTTTTAAAATGTTTTTGGCACTCAGTATTCATCAATTGCCTTGCCATTTTAAAATTTAATTAGCTGCGTTAGAAGAAAGAAGTATGAAAAAAGTTGTAGTAAACACTATCTAAGTAACTTGATGGTTTTCCTTCACATTCCTCAGGTCTTCTTTTCCGTATTAATTGGGGCTTTTAGTGTTGGACAGGCATCTCCAAGCATTGAAGCGTTTGCAAACGCAAGAGGAGCAGCTTATGAAATCTTCAAGATAATTGATAACGTAAGTCTGGGCTGGCCATTTATCCATCTGTCTAACAGTTTTTCTAGTTAAAAGTCTGTATCTTTACCACTTAGTCCAATTCTCCACAAATGTAGAGGGAAAAAACACTTAACCTGAAAAGGAATGATGCCTTAGGTGTGTACTAAAAGTGGTTATTGTAACCTAGTAATCCCATGAAATTTTATTCTGTTTAGAAGCCAAACATTGACAGCTATTCGGAGAATGGGCACAAACCAGATAATATAAAGGGAAATTTGGAATTCAAAAACGTTCACTTCAGTTACCCATCTCGAAAAGAAGTTCAGGTACAATGATAAATGATTAATCAATGATTCAACAATGTATTGGATGAAGAGTTTCTGATACTTTCCTTTAGAGATTGTAAAAAATAATGTATATTTAAACCTAGTTTTGAACTGTCAGTTGATAGTCCCAGTATCTGTGTGTGGCCTTTAAGTTTATTTGTCATTCGTCCTGGTAGATCTTGAAGGGCCTCAACCTGAAGGTTCAGAGTGGGCAGACGGTGGCCCTGGTTGGTAACAGTGGCTGTGGGAAAAGCACGACGGTCCAGCTGATGCAGAGGCTCTACGACCCCACAGAAGGCGTGGTGAGATGGCTCTTGCTGAACTTGATGCTGTAGCACTCAGCAGTGACTACTGCAGACCACACGTTACAAATCTGCAATGTCTGCAAATCACACTTCCTTTTTATTTCAGGTCAGTATTGATGGACAGGACATTAGGACCATAAACGTAAGGTATCTGCGGGAAATTACTGGTGTGGTGAGTCAGGAGCCTGTGTTGTTTGCCACCACAATAGCTGAAAACATTCGCTATGGCCGTGAAAACGTCACCATGGAGGAGATTGAGAAAGCTGTCAAGGAAGCTAACGCCTATGACTTTATCATGAAACTGCCTGATGTAAGTCCTTCCTGATCTTTGTCATGCTAGAGGTTCACGGAGTCGAATGCTGGCCTAATGCATAAGAAGTTAGGAAACTACTGTAAATTGGAGGCACCTCCTAAGAAGGGAAATCAGGGTTCCTTCAGATTTCAAAGCTCCAGCAGTATCAACTAGTAGTAGGCATGTTTGTAAAGATTGGGGTTGGTTATTACTAAGTTTTAAGGAACTGGACATTATTGCCTGTGAGGCTTGAGTTGTTTATGGGATTACTTCCTATCTTAAAGTGTGAGCTAACTTGTTCTTTTGCTAAATCTTCCCATGTTTTCTGTGTTGTAGAAATTTGACACCCTAGTTGGAGAGAGAGGGGCCCAGCTGAGTGGGGGACAGAAACAGAGAATCGCCATCGCACGAGCCCTGGTTCGTAACCCCAAGATCCTCCTGCTGGATGAGGCCACATCAGCCTTGGACACTGAGAGTGAAGCAGTGGTTCAGGTGGCCCTGGATAAGGTCTGTGAACCTCAATTCAAACTGACCTGATTTAGAAGCATAAGAACATCACACTGTTAATTCTTCTTAATATGATTTTTAAAAAAGAAAATTTCTGATTGCTTCTAAAGCGATCCCTTCAGCTATCAAAATAAAATCGTCAGGCCTCTTAGTGTGTTTAATTTCTATTCATTTCTCTGTTTGTTTTTTTTTTTAGTAGAGATGAATAAACTTTCATTGAAAGGTACTTGCAAATTTTAAAATTTACACTATGAGAAATATAGACTCCAGTGAAAATTGGTCTTCGTTGTGATCTTGAAAATTTAGCCTTGGAGATAATCCCATTATTTAGGTTTTGTGAGTTTTACTGTTGTCAACAAGAGGAAAATATAATCTGACGGTTCACATTTAATTTCCAAGATGTTAAGTGCCTGTTGAAGACTCCACGGGACACGAGAAACCTCTTATCCCCAGGAGTGGGGCTAGAGCTGATGATGTTGGAAACTTACCTAGGCTGTCAAATGTCCTTGACTATCAACAGTTTGACCTTCCTGCAATGCTTGAGTCCGGGTGACTGGTTCACTAAATTGGATTTGAGTGCTCGAGCTGTGCCAGGCACTGTGCTTGTTCTCTGACATATAATGTTAACCAGCCTAGCTCTGTGAGGACAGGAATCTGGAGACCTTTTAACCCAAATGTGCTCTGAGTTGAAGTGTCAGAGTAGAAGTCCCAGATGAAATATTTGTTCCAACTCTCCTCCTCTAATAATAAAACAACACTGTGTGTTCCTTTAACCGTCCTGTCAGTGTGCTTAACAGATTGTTGAGGGAGGAAGAAGCAGGTTACCCAAAATTTTCTGACCCACAGTAGAGGCAAATGAGATTGTGGCTGCTTTTTTCCCTTCACTTTGCTTTTCTGTAATTTTACATCTGTGTTTTCTTATTATTCTACAATGGGTCTATGTGTTAAATTATAAATAAAAACAGTTTTAAAAGTTTGCATTTTAAAATAATTTTTCTTTAGAATGTGAATTTTGGGGGGAATCCAATAGCCCCCCCTTTGCTTGAAAACATCCAAACAATTGATCCATTGTCTCCTCTACTTCCTAGTTGCTACCACCTAATTTATCTCATATGTATTTTTTTATCTTCTCAGAGTTTTCCACTTCTCTTTTACTTATTGATCCTGTTACCTTCTTTGGTAGTTTGTTTTGAGAATTTTGTTGCTAGTTCCTGGAAAGAGTAACAAAAATCATAAGCATTGGGAAAGTTACAGAAGTTAAAGAAATCTCAGAAAAGTTCTGGTTATCTGGCTCTGTCCCCTATTAAAATAAAAATGAGATTGGGCATTGAAAGACGTTGACATACCTCTTCAAATTTTCCATAATGCTTCTACCTAAGAATAAGTGTCATTTATTAAGCATTTACTGTGTAGATGTCACAATGCTTTATGAGCATTATTTTATTTAGTCATCACAGTCACTCTCATTTTGTGTATATGGATAAACTGAGCCTCACATAGGTTAAACGATTTGGATAAAATCCTGGAATTCATAAATGGGAGAACTAAGATTTGAGTTCAGATCAATGTAATGCTGAAGTCTGGACATTGCTTCCTCACATTTATTGTCCACCTTGATCATCCACTGGTTCTGTGAGATAGGACATTATGATGCCCATGACTGATCGCCAGCTAGTAAGCACCAGTATGGCACACTGGCCTGTGTCTGCTCTGATTGGCCAATGCTCTAGGGTTTTTTTACTTTTATAAACCCGTTTATTACTATAAACTTAGGCTGACAGAGATTAAGTGAAATACTTAGAGGCTTACATAATATTAATATGTGACTATCATATGTGTGTTTATATTTATTATAATAAAATATCATTTTAAACCATTATCAGGTGACTACACATTTATTGAATCAAGAGACTACCTTATATAGCTTAGACGGTTTTACAATGTCCAAGGTGCTGGTGTTCAGTAAATGCGTAAGTTGAATTAATGAATTTTTGCATATAATTATTCATGTATTCAAAACCACATTTTTCTCTCTTTAGGCCAGAAAAGGCCGGACCACCATTGTGATAGCTCATCGCTTGTCTACAGTTCGTAATGCTGATGTCATTGCTGGTTTGGATAATGGAGTCATTGTGGAGGAAGGCAATCATGATGAACTCATGAAAGAGAAAGGAATTTACTTCAAACTTGTCACCATGCAGGTGTAGTCTGACTCTAGAATTTTCCTAGAGTATCTCAGGAATAAGCTGATTTTGCTGTGTTTGGGGCTATAAATAAACATTACATCACTTGATTATCTTAAGGAGTAGGAAAAAATACTTGGGGGATTCAGGATCAGACCAGTGTTTTAAATATGTTTCTGTCTTGAAAGAAGGGAAAACAAAGAAGAATACTTAGAGAAAATTAAGGAAAATTAAAAAAGTTTCAAGGTGAGCTAACCACTCACTATGGTAGCCCCTAGTCACATGTGGCTATTGAGCACTTGAACGGTAGTTAATCTGAATTGAAGTGTTGGAAGTAGGAAGTGCATATCAGATTCCAAAGACTTAGTGCAAAAAAAGGATGCAAACTATCTCAATAAGTTTTTATGTTGATTACATGTTGCAATGCTAACATCTTGGATAATTAAGTTAAATAAAATATAGAATTAGAACTGATTTTACCTCTCTCCTTCACGCTTTGTAATGTGGCTACTGAGAAAATTTAAAATGACAAATGGGGCTCACAGTATGGCTTGCACCATCTATCTGTTGACAACACTGGCCCAAAGCAAATTTGATTGAGCAAAAAACACCCACAAAAAGGAAATGACGAGATAAGATACATGGAATGGATGCCATGTTATTTCAGCGTATTCAATGGAAATCCTGCTTATTTAGTGATTTTAATTTTCAAATATATCACAAAAAAAGAAACAGCCATTTAACTTTATCCTTTCCTGTAATTACTTAAATTACCATTTTCCTTGATATCTGATGTTTAGCGATTAATTTTCATTGGTTAACTGAGCCTAACCAGCTTATGCATATTTCTTGTTTGTTTTAGACAAGAGGAAATGAAATTGAATTAGAAAATGCAATTGGTGAATCCAAAAGTGAAACTGATGCCTTGGAAATGTCTCCAAAAGATTCAGGATCAAGTCTAATAAGAAGAAGATCAACTCGCAAGAGTATCCGTGCACCACAACAAGGCCAGGAGAGAAAGCTTAGTATAAAAGAGGCCCTGGTATGGAGGTGGATGTAGAGTTATGGCTTCAACCCTCCCGCTGTGGCTCCCCTTGTCTGGTGGGCTAGGGATGGGGTAGGAGTGGGAACAAGAAAGGGTTATCCAGAATCCTCCTGTCCTATCCCCCAGAGTGTTCCACAAACCAAAATCTCAATATTTTAGACTCAGTTTAGCATTTACGATTGACATTCATAGAACAAGAATTTTAGAATTAGAATTTATAATATAAAGAGACAGACTATAGTGGTTCTTCAAATATGAACATTTCTATTCTGTTTATCCCTTCTTGTAAATATTCTTGTCATATTGCAAACGTCAGGTAGGAGTTAAATGTTTGTGGAAACATCATTTATTTCTTAAAATATAAAGGAATAATATAAAAATCTGTCAGCACTTTTTAAAGCTCAATTGCCGTCAGTTGATAAGGAAATAGGAATAGGGTATGTTCATTTAAAAATTGCATGCATATGGAAGAAGTGTCCACGATTAAATCCATTAAGTATCAATTCTTTTTCTAACTAGCCTGTTGTAATATTTTGTGTTTTCCAGGATGAAAATGTCCCTCCAGTTTCCTTTTGGAGGATTCTGAAGCTGAATATAACCGAATGGCCTTATTTTGTGGTTGGCATATTTTGTGCCATTATAAATGGAGGCCTGCAACCAGCATTTGCAGTAATATTTTCAAGGATTATAGGGGTAAATGTTTATGTTCATTTTTGGATTTACCTGTGAGTCCTGATGGAGGAATAAACTGTTTGTTTGGACTGTATACATAAACTACAAGAAACATGTACCTTCATATGAAACTAAGCAGCTTGAAGATGTAAGAACAGAAGTCTGGTTTGTGATAGGAAAGCTAATTTTTCGAACCTTCCTTTGTCCTGGCAGTTGGTTTCGATCCTAGGGCCCTGGGGCCCAGATCCCTGAAACAGGCAATGAAACTGACTAGATGACTGTCCCTCCCCTGCCATCACTGGGCTCTGAGTAAACCTCGGGAGCTGTTGTATCACCAGTGTGCAAGGAGAGGTCCTTACACGTTTGTCAGACAGGCTTGAGAGAAAGCTGTTCTCCGACAAATGCCCTTGGCAGGACATGAGCAGGCCTAGTACACTGCCTCTGTAAGATGTCCATCCCACTTGTTAAGATGAAAACAAGTGGAACAGTTTCTGAAAGATTGAGGTTGACATATGTTTGTTCTACATGCTTTCTACGCGTTAGGAATGTGGCTCTGTTACTAGACTGATTGTGGCCCATGTGAAGGGATATGTTTGTTTTCTTTCCCTATGGAGTGGTTCTTCTCTGTCTTCCTCAAGGCCTCCTACCCAACTCGAGGAAAGGTCTCCATGTGTGATGCTAGGTCAGCTGGCTGGAGTTCCCCCACTGGCTAACTATCTGGCCATCCTACAATGAAGGCTGGCTCAAGGAACCTTCTTTCTCTCTGAAAGGCCAGGGCTAAGTCAATGACCACCTCTCTCTGGTTCACCAAAACCACCCAAGCAGATTTTCTGCAGACACCTTGGGACAGTTTGAAACATCCAAATCATAAAGCAATGTATTGCCGTATAGTGTAGTTTCCCACCAAAGGAGGAAGACAGCGTCATTCCCATTTCTACTTTACACAGGAGATGTGGCACTTGTGGCCCTCACTACTCCAAGAGGGAGTATGAGCAGAATAGTGTTGGATCAGTTTAGGAAGGACAGACCCATTCTTGGCCTCTAAGGAAGGCAGAGTACATCTACTTTCAGGTTTGGCATTAGGGAGGCAACCCCAATCTCTGTTATCCTAAGGCTCTTTTGACTCCGAACCCTGTGCTAGATGGGAGATGGGTCTGACCCAGAATGGCTTCTTCAGTGGTTGAACTGAAAACCTTTAAATATTTTATTAACAGGTTTTTACCAGACTGGAGGATCCTGAAACAAAACGACAGAATAGTAACATGTTTTCACTATTGTTTCTAGTCCTTGGAATTATTTCTTTTATTACATTTTTCCTTCAGGTAAATATCTACATTTTCACTTTATTCATTGTTGAGAAATGGGTCATTATTCAAGTGTGGAATTTATAAACATCTGTAATTTTCTCTTTCGTAGAATTGCTCCTCACTGAACTGGGCTATTAGCAGTCAAGTTCTTTGACATATTTAAAACAAAGATGCTTTGCTCCCTTGCTTACCTCCTCCTCCCCTCTCTCTTCCCCCAACCAAAATAGTAATGAAACCAGCGGGAACAGAGCAAAGGGGTTAAGTGCTCTAAAAGTGTAGTATGGTAAGGCAGTATGGGTTTTGGTGTTAGACCTGGAGTCGAGGACGAGTTGAACCAGTTCCTAATTTTGTGCCCTTGGGAAAATAAGTAGTTTAAATTGTCTAAGCCTCAGTTTCCTCATTTGTAAAATAGGGTTAATGGTACCTGCCTCTTGATGATTAAAAGAGGTCATGTGACTCCGTTCCCAGGCCTGTGTGGGGCAGCAGCAAACACGCAATCACTTATTGAATGAATGAATGATTAGCCACACGTATTTTTTTAAGATAAAATTCTGAATAGATCTCTTTATTTAACATGTTGTAACCATGTGCTGATTTTTTTATATAAACAGAACATTTTTCTTGACATTATAGGAGGTATAAATGAAAAAAGACTCTTTCATTACTAAGTACTTAAAGTCTCACTGGGGATTTGACCTTGCTATCGTAGATGCAACACTCCGAGTACAAGTTATAACTATGTGCTCTTTCATGTGTTTCTTCCCTTTCTCTCAATAATGTCCAGCACGCTACTGGGGAGCACAGAGGAGTACGGTCGCCCTCCTGCACTTCTCTGATTCTGCAGGAGCCCGGGCCTGTTATTAGGGCCTCTCCGCTTCTGATGCACCACACAGCCATTTCCACTCCCCTTTCCCCGGGCCGTTGTGTGGCAGGCCTCTTCCCAGAGCTCCAGAAAGAAAGGGAAATTCCTTCTAGTCCTGTATCCCCAGACTCATCGGGATGAGGGTTCTGTTGTCCTTCCTCCCCAGATGTGGCCCTGGATGGCCGCACAATCACATCTTACTTTGTTCTTTCCCAGTAACTCTCTTCCCTCCTCCAGACAGGGAAGGTTCTATCCTTAGGGGATGGGGAGGGAAGTGCAGATAATTCTCTCCGTAAGCCACCTTCCCCAACCTGTTTTGTTCCTTGACTTTGGCTTTTATAAACTTGGAGACTAAGAATTTGATATCTGTGTTCTCTACACCCTTTATGCCTGGGGTGACTGTATATTCCCGTTTTTCCAGGTGACACCTCATGTCCTGGTGAAATTATTAATAGCACCCCTTTGCACTCCCCAAAGTGTCCTGGTTTAGATGATACATAATATTGCGACCGTGTTTAGAGAGCCCTCTGCCTTGGGAACAGCTCCAGCTTCCTGAGTGACAGACCCTGGGAGAAATAAGCAGGGATGGGAGTGGGGGATGAAGAAAGACATTTCCTAATAAATCCCTGATCAGTCTGCCAGCTAGCTGGCGAATGGCGTATCAATTTCAAAACTGGGCTCTCCTGGCTGTGCCACCAGTGCGGCTGTGCGCCATAGTACACAGTCACTGACAGGTAGCCAACCCTTGAAATCAGCTTCTGACTTTGTCTAGTGTCCTGCTCTAGCAATGACATCAAGTCCCGCTGCTTTTATGTAATACCCAGCTGGGTCTCTGGCAAGTCTGCTTCCTTGGGGCGTGTTCTCGTTCTTCACAGGGTTACACGTTTGGCAAAGCTGGAGAGATCCTCACCAAGCGGCTCCGATACCTGGTGTTCCAATCCATGCTGAGACAGGTAAGTCTGTTGAGGATCGTGCCCCGGGCTGTGCAGACTCTGCACACGGGCACTGTGGTCTCAGGCAGCGGGAGCCCTGTCAGGTTACTCGGAGTGAACTCCTGTATTGATCTTCCCTCAGTCTCACCTCAGAGACGCAATTGAACTGCCCCCCAGGGCAGGTGCAGAGGCCCTGCTGTCTGTCGGCTGTGGGTGGGCGCAAGGAGCGGTCCCTGGAAACCAACAGAGTCTCCAGAGCAGATTTGCCTCCAGCCTTTGTCTCAGCAGCTGTGGACAGAGTAGGCAGAAGCCATCTTCAGTGCCCCTCATCCCTTTCCTCTCTTTCTTTTCTTCTTCCCGCTGGGAAACACACGGGACACTTGTGTTTCTTCCCACCAAGAGATGCCCTCTGTGCCCGTTCTTTCCACAAATCAACATTCATCCCCAGGGCCCAGTGTCTCTGCTGTGGCTGGACTGATCCACTCGTTCAAGCTGTAGTGTTACTCGCTGACAAGGACTTAATGGAATGCCTCTCACATTTTATTCCTTCAGAGCCCTGACCATGGGCAGATGTGAATGTTCTCCCGGGGAAATGGGGAGGATGGATTCTGGGAATGTAACCCAAAGCAGCCAGGTCAAAGGGAACATTTCTTTAACAATCATAAAAATTTGTATGTGACCTTATAACTTGCCATTTTAAAATCACTAATCACTTGGCAGTGAATCAAATGATGCTCCAGAAGGATTCCCTGGACATGGCAGGGGTAATGAACCCTGGCTGAGAAGCATCGATTTGCTGTGTTAGGATTTCTAGATGACATTCACATTTCCCCCAGTGTCTTTGGTTCCTCAATCTTTTCCCACTCCTACCACCAGCACTTAGAAAGAAGACATATTTATGGAAATTGCTAGCTAGTGAGTGACAGAGCCAGGACTCAATATAATGAGACAGCACTGTCTGTTGGAGGGCGGTGTCCTAGGACTCTCCGTCAAAGCATATTTGTAACTAGGATTCCACTTCGGGTCAAGGCTGAACTTGTTCCAGCCTCCAGGCCAACTCCTAGGTCCATTATACTTTGGAAGCTGAGCTGATGGTTTGTATAATGCCCTCTCCATGGATTATTATGTCTGGCTTTCATGCAGTAAGTGCTTTCTGTTTACAAGGCATCATTCTAAGTATTGTAAGGCATTCAAACCTGAAGGGTCCCTGTCTTTAAGGAAGTTACATTCCAGTGGAGGAGGCACTTAAGGGCTTAACAATTTTAAAAAGCGAATTGAAACATAGTACAATCAATTATAATGCTTTGTTTTTTCTTAAATATTCTGGGGAAAAATGATAGATACTGCTTTAATGCAAATCACCAGTTCAGATAACTTCATAGGACCATAGTTATTTTTATAGTAGACATAAATTCATACCTCAAACTCATAATCCTTTTAGTATTTGTATTTTAAAATTGTAAGTGGTTTTACAAAGAAAATCCTATTTTCTGTTGAATGTTAAATTTTAATGTAGATTTCTTTTGTTGATTTTTTTAACCCAATTTATTTATTTTGCCCCAAACTACAGTTATCTAACTGCTTATTCCACTTCTCTATTGGAGGTCTAATAAGCATTTTATACTTAACATTTCCACAACTGAACTTGTGACTCTCCCCTCCCCACAGGGCTTACTCCCTACCCAGTCTTCTCCAGTATCTGTAAATGGCAGCTCAATTCTACCAGTTGTGTAGGCTAAAACCCTGGAGTCATCCTTGAGTCCTCCCTTTCTGTTTAATATTACAGTAGCCTCCTAACTGGTCTCACTGCCTCTATCATTATCCCAATCCCGTAGGTTCATCCCCCAGGAGCCACAGCCTTTCTTCCAAAACATAAGTCAAAACATCCCTCTGCCCAAAACCTGCTGAAAGCTACCCATATCTCTCAGGGTAAAGTCTGGAATCTTTACAGTTCCCTATAAGGTCATAAATCGTGTGGCCCCCATTCCCTCTAAGACCTCATCTCCTACATTTTCACCCCTTTTTCAATACACAGTCTACTCTATACACACCGGCTTACAACAGAAAGGTATGAGGAGGGGGAGTGGGAGAACCAAGTGAAAATGGAAACCTGTTCGGAGGAAGAGGCAGCTTTTCCAGATTCACACAAGGGTGCTTTTAAGGCTAGTGGCAGCCCTTAAGGCTTTCTTGCTAGTGCATAAACAGAGCAAGTATGCCTTTGCCTCAGGGCCTTTGCACATGCTATTTCTTCCTTCTCATAGATATTCTCATCCCTGTCTTCATTCAGGTTTCTGCTCAAATGTCACCTTAGAGAGGCCTTCTCTTTCCCCTCCCCAATCCATAAAATAGTGTGTTTCTTCACTTTTTTCCTCTTATCCTGCTCTATTTTTCTTCATAGCATGTATTCCCACCTCACATGGTATATATTTATTTACTTGTGGCTTCCATCTCTAGAATCTAGGCTTCACAAAAGCAGCAGCTTTGTCATTTTTGTTCACTGCTGTATAGATCCAACGCTTAGAAATCACATTTGGGAAAAAGGAGGCCCTCAAAAAAATTTTTGGCAAATGAAATTATTTATGTTTTTGTCTATTAAGTCCCTTTCTTGTCTGTTGAGTGTGAAACCCTGAGTGCTGTATGCAGGAGAGACTAGTAATAAACAGAGCTGACCCTGTCACTGTGCTCGGCACTGAGCGTTTCACAAATAGGGCTTTAAGGTCATAACATCATTTTCTGTGCCACAGGATGTGAGCTGGTTCGATAACCCTAAAAACACCACCGGAGCGTTGACTACCAGGCTTGCCAACGACGCTGCTCAAGTTAAAGGGGTACGTGCTTCCTTTCTGCTGGTGTCCGTCTTCATTGGCCATTTTGAATCTCAGCATGAAAGTAATTTTCTCGCTACAGGTGCTCGTTCTCATCATCATTAAAATGTTAAATAAATATTTAACCATATATCATGTACCTTATAACAAAAATGTTATCTATATAAATATCACAAACCATATAGTATATAACTTACAAATCTTTTGTTATTTGCTATCGTATTCATGCTATTAACAAAATACACATGGAAGGATAATTATTTACAAAAGGAAGCATTTATCACCATATCACATAAGATCAAACTGTTTTAATGTTCAATTAATCAACAGAAAATTGTAATTGCTACTGAACAAAAGAAGGTATAGCTGCTGTAAGAAAGTTTAGGGGCACAACAGTTCAGAAACAGGGAAGAAAATCTTAATAAAGGTTGAAGGAAATGAAAAGCACATGAAAAAATCAGAAGAAAGGTAGAAGAAACAACTTTATCAGACTAAAGCTTAAATTTTGCTACTTCGTGAATCTCTTTAATTGATATAACTAGAAACTGTTGAGCCAGGAGGTTTTATTTGTGGACAAAGTGATGACTTCTTCTACAACTACAACTGTTGAGAGCAAAAATCCACAGGATGATGTGGAATTTGAAAAAAAAAGTGACCTCTGCCCTGTCTTTCCCTCACTTGAACCTTATCAATCTTACTTTTTAAATTTTCCATACGGTTGTACTATAATAACATTCCTTCTAATATATGGGGCTTCTGTAAGAATTAATTAGGTTATGAATGTGGACCCAAATAGAGAATTGTAAAGTTGCAAAATAAATCTTAGGAATTGTTGTGTTAATACAGATTTCTTTGCTTAAACCAAAGGAATCAACAAAAATTGAGGTTTAGATCAAGTTGTATAGAACCTAACCAGACAGAATGCACACTTACTGAAATAACTTTGAACTTCCTAAATCAGACAACACCCCTGCCAATATGGAGTCTACATAGTATGTCAGATCGTCATAAGTGTTGTAGAAGAAAAATGGCACCACAATATGGGGGTAGGAGCTTGCTGGTTGCCAGGGAAGGAAGGCCTCAGTGATACGGTGATATATGCAAGAGGCCTGAAGGAAGGGAAGGTGCCAGCCCTGCAGATGTTTAGAGAGGAGTGTCCTAAACAGAAGAACCAGCAAGTGCAAAGGCCCTGAGGCTGGAGCATTTCCACCACTGTTCCTAAAACAGAAGAAGGATAGTGTGGCTGGAGTAAAGTGAGTGAAAGGAAAAGTCATAAGAGTTGAGGTCAGCATTATATCTGCAATTAGATGGGAAACTGTCTCAAGCACTGTAGAGTTTTGAACACAGGAGTGACATGATCTGAAATTTTTAAGGCTGCTCTGTGAATACTGTGAAGGAGGCAAGGATGGAGGCAGGGAGTCTACTGCAATAGTCCGGGGGGGATGATAGTGTTTTAGACTGGGTGGTCATAGTGAAGGTGATAAAAATGATATTCTGAAGGAACAGCCAACAGAACTTGTTGGTTGGTTGGATGTGGGATATGAGAGAAAGGGGATTTAAGAATGACTCCATAGGGGCCGCCCGGTGGCGCAGCGGCTTAGTCCGCGCTTGGCAGCCCGGGGTTCGCGAGTTCGGATCCCGGGCGCCCGCCGACGCACTGCCTGTCAGCCATGCCGTGGCGGCGTCCCATATAAAGTAGAGGAAGATGGGCACGATGTTAGCCCAGGGCCAGTCTTCCTCAGCAAAAAGGGGAGGAGTGGCAACAGATGTTAGCTCAGGGCTGGTCTTCCCCACAAAAAAAAAAAAAAAAAAAGAATGACTCCATAGTTTTTCACTTGCACAACTGAAAAACTGGCGTTGCTTTTTAATGAAACTGGGAAGCCTGTTGAAAGAGCAGGTTTAGGGGAGAATCAAGAGTTCTATCCAGAACACACTAAGTTTGAGATGCCCATATTAGACATCCAAGTGGAGATGTCAAGAAGGCAGGTGAATTTGCAAGTCTGGAGTTTAGCAGAGAAGTCTGATCTGGAAATACACATCTGGAGATTTTTCAGTACATTGGTGGCTTTTAAAGCCATGAGACTGAAGATAGCCAAGGACGCATGTGTAGGTAAAAAAGATGGCAAGGCCTGGGCCCTGAGCTCAGGGCTGTAAGGATGAACCAGCAAAGAAGAGGGAGAAGGAGTGGCCAGTGAGGGAGAAGAGTGGTGTCCTAGAAACAAAATGAAGAAAGCCCTTTAAAGAGGGAGCAAGCTAGGGTATCCAAGACTGTCGATAAGCTTGCAAGATGATGGAACATTTCACAATGCTGTAGCCACGTGGAGGTGTTATGGTTCTAACAAGAACTGTTCCAGAGGTGTGGTGGGGCCAACGCCTGAGGGGAGTGGGTTCAGGAGAGAGGGGAAAAGAGGAGTAGGACACAGTTGGATGAATGGTGAAAGGATTTTCTTGGAAACGGAGCAGAGAAACGGGTGGTAGGTGGAGGATGTAAAGTGTTAGTCTCTATTTTATTTTTTACTTAAATTGACATGAGAATCAATCAGCAAGCTTGGGGTAAGTCCATTTTGCTAGCTTCCCCGATGAGCCTTTTTTGCGGATAGTGATCACTGTGAACAAATTATCTTCAAGTTTTCTAAATTCTGTATTCCTTAGCTAAACTTAGCTGCCATAATTTTACTATACCTTTCACAGAGACCTTGTCATATGTTCTCATGTGCTTTCACAGACACACACATCTCATATCCCATTTGGTGTTGAGGACAGAACCCTAGAGGAAACACTGACTCAGTCCCTTACAGCTGAACCCTGAGCAGATGTCGTCTGGGCGTTCTGTGCTGGCAGTGCTTCCCTCCCTCACATTCCTCTGGAGTTATGGCTGCCTGAGGCCGCAGTGCTTTCCTTTATTTGTAAAACGGGTGGTCAATCCTTTCCCTCTACAGTGTTGTCTTTGAGGCCCTTGGCCATGTCCAGGAACTCCACTAGTCCCTAACTGCCTGCTGCTGTCAACCGCCTGCTTTTCACTGGTTTCCTCAAAGGCATCTTAGACTCGCACTTTCACGGCCCCCCTAGCACGGACTCCTGCACAGCTTGTGTGAGCCACTCTGAGTCAGCACTGTCCTCCAGAACTTAAAACAATGGCTAAAAAAGAAAGACCAGAGAAGAGGAAGCAAGCAGATTGGTGAGTGCCATCGAAACTATGAAAGCCCAGTATAGCTGTTACCACAAATCGGCTGAGAGATGACAGTTGTATCCACTTTACGTCCCCAGCTGACCTGTTCGTGATGGGGGATATGTGTGCATGGATATAAATACGTACACATACATATACACATGTATACATACACACACATATATATACCACATACATATGTGCGTATCTGTCTATTCCACAATGGGATGTAGTGAAATTATTATTATTGTTGTTGTTTTTGCTGAGGAAGATTCGCCCTGAGCTAACATCTGTTGCTGGTCTTCCACTATTTTGTATGTGAGCCGCCATCACAGCATGGCCACTGATAGACAAGTGGTGTAGGTCCACACCCTGGGAACTGAACACAGGCCGCCAAAGTGGAGTGTGCTGATTTTAACCACTAGGCCACTGGGGCTGGCCCTGTAATTCATTTTTTATATATAAAAATATCTGAGGCAAGCAGTGCTGTGACAAATCAGTGCCATACAAGGCAGGGCTGTCTCGAGTTTGTGTGTTTATAGTTAATGTTTATCTAGGTTAAATTTTTTTCATGTTTAACTTCATCATCAATGAAACATTTTCTGAGATGTATTTTTGAGTAAATAGCTTAATCCTGCAAAACATTAATTAGAAGAAAATATATCTCAATATTCTGCCTATGAAATTGTGGGCTTTTTTGGTAATGGGACTAGAATTCTGCAGAGAAAAAAGCAAATGAGAGTCATATGGAAATCAAAAGCAACTATGTATTTTAAAATTTCTTTTCTGAGAGAAGGTAGTTGAGGGAAATATGAAGTTAAATGTTCCTAATTTCAAAAGGAGGTTCAGGAAATATGATTTATTTTTCAGTAAGTGCAAATATTTTTAAATTAGACTTCAAGTAATATGGTGGAGTTTTGAGGAGGAAATAAACAGAAGGAGAGGGAGAAACAGGGAAAGGTGGAGAGAAAAATGAGTCGAAAGGAAGTAGGATACCAATACATGATGTCCAGTGGGATGGAGAGATTGTGAGGAGAGTCTTGGTGGGTTCAAGTGTTAAAGCATCTTTGTCTTACCTTGCTTCACACTTGGGCTGTGGTTTCTGGAGTGTTACCTCCTCTCAGCCCTCCTCTTTGAAATGCAAACTCTCTGGCTACTGCAACTCTGCTCTCTCATTCATGGTGAAGCTCAGAGCTCTGGAGACTCCCACTCTGCCTGGGAAACAGATGTGGGAACTTAGTGAGCGTTAGTCTTAAGAATACAAAACACTAACCAGTGCCATGTCTCCTGGAATGCTAAATCAAATTACGCCAGGAGTCTAATCTCCCCCAAACTTAAGGTTCTAGATCTTTTAATTCACCTTTGAGGTACATTAAGGAAGAATTCATCATCTTTGATCCATTTTACTTTTTTCTGTGGTGTTGGCTACCATCCAAAGCTGAACATTTATATGTCTAGGGTAACTCATCTGCCGTAAACTTGGGGGGTGTTCTGAGTGGTTCTCTCAGTTGCTGTGGGAAATGAGTTCTCAGTAGGACTTGCAGATACTGAGAACAGGGGCAATCTACATAGCCTCTGTACTGCACACTCTCTCCAGGTTGTAACCTTTGACTTTCAAATTGAAAATGTGCAGTTACAGAGAGCTGGCTTTGAGGGCCGCTCCACTCTTTGCCTTATGCCAAATTTGGCTAAACATCCCTTTCATATAAGCTCAGTGGCTGTATCGGATAAAAATACATGCTCTGTTAATTATGCTGTCTCTTTCAGCCAAGGTGCAATTCCCTGGTATGGAATTTAATGTATAGAGGCTTCTGGTAGTTGTAGCAGCTTTTCCCCCTAACTACTGGTCTAGTGTTTATATCACATAGGTGTTGCAGGATTTCAGAGGGTCGATATTGGGGTGGAAGTGGTTGTAAAGGATTCCGTCATAAAATTCAGAGCTGAGAGAAGCTTTGGTTATTAATCAGTGTACCTACTCATTTTAGGGATAGGGAGAAATTTGTCCAAAGTCACAGAGTTGGCAGTGACGATTCTAGACTGTACTTCATCATAATCTTTACCTGAGACCAGCCCCACTCAGGCAGAGGAAATCTGGGGAGTGGAGAAAACGTGGGCCATTTCCAGAGAAAGCAGATCTGGGAGCCAGAGCAGAAGTTGGAATGGCTGGAGGTCATGGGGTATTTCCAGGGTAGAGGAGAGGAGTATAGAGTAGGGGACTGAGTTGACTTTATAGTTTGACTTCTAGCTGTAGGGTTGGAAATTGCTGTATGCTCTGAAAGTCACGCTTCAGACTCCCTCTGGCATTCAAACTGAGGGTTCTGATGCCTGCTATTATAATATCCCACATTAAATTCCATAACTTTGAGCTCTGTGTGTTTTTTCCAGATCAAATGCAGGTTAAATTAAACACAATAAGCTTCTCAAATAGGCCAAGATATATTTGAATATCCTTATAGACAAATATTAGGCTTAAATTATGAGTAGTTATGCACCTAACATTGGAAATTTCCAAGATTTCTGGTTTAATATAATTGTCAGGCTATTTTATCTTGCTAATTCGCAGAGCTTGCTTTAGTGATCATGGTTTCATTGATCAATGAAAATTTTCTTGGTATTAAAAAATCAGAAGTGATAGAAATATGTAATTGAACTCTAAATTGTTGATCTTCTACTTTCAGTATTTATTCTGAAGTCATGGAAACCTTCATTTTAGAAACCAAATAAACTTACAAGTAAACCTCTGCTTTTCATTTCATAACTGAGAAGATAATTAATAGATTTGCATAAAGCTGAACTGTCATAATCCTTAAGAAAATACAAGCATGGATTTTAAAGATAATATGAAAGTGTCCCTCTAATGTGTTTTGTTTGTTTTGCAGGCTACAGGTTCCAGGCTTGCTATAATTACCCAGAATATAGCAAATCTTGGGACAGGCATTATTATATCCTTCATCTATGGCTGGCAGTTAACACTTTTACTCTTAGCAATTGTCCCCATCATTGCAATAGCAGGAGTGGTTGAAATGAAAATGTTGTCTGGACAAGCACTGAAAGATAAGAAAGAACTAGAAGGTGCTGGGAAGGTGAGTCAAACTTAGTATAATTGCTGACCTAAGTAGAGTAAAATGTCAAATCAGTGTTGTTGCGTTACCCACTCCTACTTACTGTGCTCAGAGAACATTTTATATCCGTTCCCCAGAGCAATCTTATTTGGCGCTTGTTCTGCACATTGGAAACTGAAGAAAAGTAGCAAAACACATTCTTAGGCTCACAGGGTGACAACAAATTCTATCAGGCTTTTCTAGTTTCAGGCAATTGTCTTCACACTCTTCTGGCCTCCTTCTCTCTTGCCCTCCCTCTCCATCCCTCTCTTACTCTCTCCCTCTTTCTCTCAAGCAAGCTGAAATCCATTCCTTTACTGAGGAACGTAGGCCCATTTATACCCATGGTGGGGGAGACTAAAATATGGAAAAGTCCTAAAGGTATTTATTCTATCTGGCTTACATTATTACCATTGTTTCCTTTTTATCATGCCTCCTCCCTTCATCTTATTCCTGTTTATCCTTCCAGTTTGTGTATTTTTGGCTGCATACTTGTCTATTTGTTTGTTTTTAAACTAATCCTTACGTGGCATTTCATCGCATTTACCGTGTTTCCTTGGCAAATGCTTTACTCCTCGCAGTGACCCTGTGAGGTAGGCTCTGTTATCAGCTCCTTTTTCAGGTGAGGCTGAGGCACAGGCAGGTGACGCCCCCGATGCCTGAGAGCTGGTAAGTCTCAGAGCCAGGATTCACAGCCAGACAGTCGTGCTCCAAAGTCGTGCCTCTGTAGAGAAACAGAGGTCGGCTGATGGCAGGACATAATCCGACGCCGCACGATCTGTATCCCTGCGGAAATGAGCGGGCAGAGCAGGGCTGACGCCTAAACTGGGCCTACCGTCTAGGATAGGGGTCCGGCTACCAGCGGCCCTTCCGCGGTTCCCAAGGGTCGGGGCGGGGACCCAGGCAGAGCCAGTGGCCGTGGCTCTCGGGAGGCCCGAGTGTCTGAGGTGCTTTGTCTCTGGGCCAGGCACCCATCAACAAGAATGACGAGGTCCTGGAGGAGGCGGTCATCACCACTAACACCTTGTCCTCCACCTCCCTGCTATCTCCTCATGCTCTTTTACCCCGTTTCCTTGGTATTCCCTCAGGAGCTTCCCTCGGACCAACTCCAGCGCCTCCCGCGGTGTCTGTGGGGGAACGAGCTCCCGGGAGGCTTCCTCAGGCGTCAGAGGCCCGGGCCGAGGTCCAGCAGGGTGGCGCTGAGCCACAGGGCCTGGTTGTGGTCCGGCCGCGCGCCGCTGGCCCCTGCCCCGGCACACCGTGTGGCCCATCACTTCCTTTAATACTGTGCTTGGTGTTTCTTCCCGCTGTGGTGTTGACTCTTCATCTGAGGAAGCGATGGGAAAATCTAGGACAAAATGTATAAAAAGAAAATTCGCTACTATTTAATAGTGTCATCGTTTCCCAAGGTGTTCAAAATGTCCCAGAAAGGAGTCTTAGATTGTTGATAGGAATAATATGATCGACTGTAAGCTAATTCGTTGCAAACCACAGGTTAGCACCTTTGAAGTGGTGCATCGGTTTTAAGGCTCTTGGAGTTCTGTCAGAGGGAGCAAGGGAAGGGGTGCAGATGGAAACGCATGTGTGTGACTATGGCGGGTTTTCTGAGTAAAGGTCGGGGCTGAGATAAATGCTCTGATTCAGTGGTGGTTCACGAGAGGGACAAAAGCAGGTAGGGAAAGTGGTGGTGCTGCAGCCATCAGTCCATGTAATATTGAAAATCAACTCTCATATCATTATCATTCTCAGGTTACCATTTATTGGGTATTTATTATATACCAGGCACATGCTAAGACCTCTACATATATTATCTCAATTGATGCTCTCAATAACCCTTTTGAATTATCCGTGTTGGATAGTAAAATTCAAAGTTCAGAGAAGTCAAGTAACTTACCCAAAGTCACACAGCAACAGTCTAACTGATCTCCCTGCTTCTACTCCTTCCATTCTTGTCCACCCACTTTCTAAATTCTTTTCACAGAAGCCACACTGATCTCTTACAAACAGAGATAAGATCATGCTGACACCTAGTTAAAACCCTCTAATACCTTCTGATCACACTTGGAATAGAATGAACCTTTTACTCTGGTTTATAAAACTCTGCCTGACCCAAACTGGAGGATTTCATTCTTTTTGATGACTAAGTAATATTCCACTGCATATATATATATATATATATATATATATATATATATATATACACCATATCTTTTTTATCCATTCATCTATCGATGGACTCTTAGGTTGCTGCTATATCTTGGCTATTGTAAATAATGCTGCAGTGAACATAGTGGGGCATATAAGTTTCAAACTAGTGTTTTCTTTTTCTTCAGATAAATACCCAGAAGTGGTATTGCTGGGTCATATGGTAGTCCTATTTTTAATTTTTTGAGGAACCTCCACGGTGGTTGCACTAATATACATTCCCACCAACAGTGCAAGAGGGTTCCCTTTTCTCCACATCCTTGCCAACACTTGTTATCTGTTGTCTTTTTCATGATAGCCATTCTGACAGGTGTGAGGTGATATCTCATTGTGGGTTTGATTTGCATTTCCCTGATGATTAGTGATGTTGAGCACCTTTTCGTGTACCTGCTGGCTATTTGCATATCTTCTTTGGAAAAATGTCTATTCAGGTCCACTGCCCATTTTTTAATTGGAATATTTGTCTTTTTGATATTGAGTTGTATGAGTTCTTTTATATTTTGGATATTAACCCCTTATTGGATATATCATTTGCAAATATCTTCTCCAGTTCAATAGGTTGCCTTTTTGTTTTGTTGATGGTGTCATTTGCTATGGAAAAACTTTTTACTTTACTGTAGTCCCATTAGTTTATTTTTGTTTTTGTTGCCCTTGCCTGAGGAGACATATCCAAAAAAATATTGTTAAGACTGATGTCAGGAAGTTTTCTATGTTTTCTTCTAGGAATTTTATGGTTTCAGGTCTTAATTTAAGTCCTTAATCCATTTTGAGTTTATTTTGTGTATGGTGTAAGACAGTGGTCCAGTTTTCCCAACACTAATTTTGAAGAGACTGTTCTTTCCCCATTATATATTCTTGCCTCCTTTGTCATAGATTAATTGACCATATAGGCATGGGTTCATTTCTGGGCTCTCCATTCTGTTCCACTGATCTATGTGTCTGTTTTCATGCCAATACCATGCTGTTTTGATTACTATAGCTTTGTAGTCTAGTTTGAAATCAGGAGTGTGATACCTTTCTTCTCCTTTCTCAAGATTGCTTTGGCTATTTGGGGTCTTTTGTGGTTCCATACAAATTTTAGGATTATTTGTTCTAGTTCTGTGAAAAATGCCATTGGTATTTTAACAGGGGTTGCACTGAATCTGTAGATTGTTTTGGATAGTATGGACATTTTAACAGTATTAATTCTTCCAATCCATGGGCATGGTATAGCTTTCCATTTATTTGTGTCATCTTCAATTTCTTTCATTAGTGTCTTATAGTTTTCAGTGTGAAACTCTTTACCTTCCTTTGTTAAAAATTATTTCTAGGTATTTTATTCTTTTTGATGTAATTGTAAATGGGATTGTTTAATGCGGATGGATCTAAAGGGTATTATGCTATGTGAGATAAGCCAACAAGGAAAGAAGAATACCATATGATTTCCCATATATGTGAAATCTAAAAAAAACAAACAAATGAACAAACAAAACAGAAACAGACTCACAAAGAACAAATTGGTGGTTGCCAGAGGGGAGGAGGGAGGGAGGTGAGGGGAAGGGCAGAATCGCGGAAGGGGATTAAGAGGTACAGACCACTAGTTATAAAATAGATTAGTCACAGAGGTGTAATGTACGGTATAGGGAATATAGTTAATAGTATTGTAATAACTTTGTATGATGACAGATGGTAATTAGTCTTAGGGTGATCATTTTGTAATGTAAATAGATGTCGAATTACTATGTTGTACATCTGAAACTAATACAACATTGTATGTAAACTATACGTCAATTAGGAAAAAAAAACTCTGCATGACCCAGCCTTTGATGACTTCTGTGACCTCATCTTGTGCTACTCTCTCCTGTGCCCACCCTGCTCTGGCCTCATGGGGCTTCTTTCAGTTCCTAGAACACTCCAAGCTGGTTCCCTCTGATCTTCCCATGACTGACTCCTCTACATGATTCAGATCTCAGAATTATTACCTCCTCAGAGAGGTCTTTTCTGACACTTGAATTAATTCCTGACACTACTCAACAATGTTTCTTTCCTATTTCTTTGTTTATTGATTAATGGTCTCTCTGCCCTACTAAAACGTAAGTTCCATGGGGACCAGGACCATAGAGCAGGCCTGGATTCCAGAGCAGGACTTTGTGATGTCAGAGCCTGCTTGTGAGCTCTGCCCCGCCGCGATCTGTGCTCTATAGATTTGTCACATTATTATTGACTAATGAACATTTTTATAAAATAGAGGCTTTCTCCTTTTCAGAAATAAAAGCCATAATCAAACTTCAGTTTATTTGAGGGTAGGAAGAGAAGTGTGAGGAGATTTTTCTTTTCTTTATGGAAATATATATATGTTTTCCTTTCTTCAAAATTGTTGAGTGCATGATGGTTTCTGAGGGAAACTCAATGCTATTTACTCTTCTGGAATTAGAAGTTCTTTCTCCTCACAGTGGTTACTGAATCTCTTTTGAAAACTCTTGGAATAAAAGAAGCTGTGAGGATGCAAAGTACTAATTAACCTTTTTCCTAAGTGCTTCATTATGTGGCAAAATAAAGACAATTGTGGACTGATTATATTTTACTCAGCATGCAAGGTCTGTGACTCAAACTCTTATTGGGCTGTTCACACTCTAAAAAGTGACATTTATAAACCAATCACAAACAAAACACATCTGACATAGGATATGGTGCACAGAAAATATTTCTTAAAACCATTACATTGAAATTTACAGTAAAATCTGTTTTCCAGCAGATGCTATTATAGTTTGTTGAATTTTCTTACTAATGCAGAAAACCTCTTCTATTTGTTTGAAACTTTATAATTGCAGATATTTCTAACCTGAGTCTGAACTAGGATTGTCTTTGGGAAGTTTGACTGGAGGCGAATTTTTTCCTCTAATTTTTTGCTTTCTGTACTTCTAGGATTTTCTAAAATGAGTATATATTATATTTATAATGTGTAAAGAATTTTATAAAATATTTTAACATAAGTTGAATCTGGACATTTTCCTATATTTGTAAGTAGCCTATGGTAAAACAGTTCAAATTTCTTGGCTTACTAGGTCAGAGTATAATATTTTTAACTTTACTATTTAAATAAGTTTTTGTTTTTAAGAATATGGTATTAATTTTTTTCCTCTAATACTTTTTGCCTTAGTCTTTAAAACTGACAATGTCATAGCAAATATTTGTTGTTATCTTTGAAATTAGGTAATTTCTATAGGATTCAGTGAGGTATAAGTGAGATTTTGTGTTTATGATGTTTAAGCTATAAATCACTCTTAATGTAACTGAATGTGTCTTTATTAGAATCAATTCTGATCAGTATAGAGGCCAGAGAAAGGAAGGACATCTTAAACAATAAGAGTAATTTCTCGTACTGATTTCTAATTTAGACTTATAATTCTGGAAATTAATTTCCCATAGAATTATAGAGTTAAAGGGACTTTAGAGACCCTCTTGTCCATCCCTATCATTAAAAAATTTTTTTTGTTATTTTTTTATTGAGGTAACACTGGTTTATAACATTATATAAATTTCAGGTGTACATCATATTTCGACTTCTGTGTAGATTACATCGTGTTCACCACCAAAAGTCTAGTTGCCATCTGTCACTGTACAAATGTGCCCCTTTACCCCTTTCACCCTCCCCCACCTCCTTCCCCTCTGGTAACCACCAATCTGTTCTCTGTGTCTATGTAGTTCTTGTTCTTTTATCTTCCACATATGAGTGAAATTATATGGTATTTGGCTTTCTCCTACTGACTTATTTCCTTAGCATAATACCCTCAGGTTCCTTCCATGTTGTCACAAATGCCAGAGAACAAGACAGAGAGGTGTTTCAAGGTCCCAAGGCTGAGTAGGCTGAAATCTCATTTTGTGCACTGGCGTTTTTCGTATTTTCCACAGCCCTTTACCCAAACTCCAATAAGTGGTGAAGGATGTATTTGTTCTAATCAAATAGTCTTGTTGGAAGTTACATTCAATTAAAATATAGTTGAATGATCGACACTTTCTGGAAAACAAATTGATAATATGTGCCATGTTCCTTAAAAACTTAAGTTTATTCTCTTTGACCTAGTAATTCCACTTTTAAGAACTTCTCCTAAGAAGATAATTCAATATGAAAAAATGTTTATGTACAAGGATGTTTATCACAACATTATTTTTAATAAGAGTGGAAAACTTTGTTCAACAATAAGCAGTGCTTAAGTGGCCCATTAAACATTCCATTATTGATTTATTATTTAATGACCTTGGAAAATGCTGTTGATATTTGTCAAGGTAAAAAATAATGATATAAAACCAAATATAGAATTTGATCCCAATTTTGTGAAATATGTGTATGCTTAAAAAAACCAATATGTAAGCTAATATGTAAAATACAGCAATATGTAACTTTTTATTACCTTCGTTATGTTTTCAATATATTCCAAATATTCTTCAGTTGTCATGAATGAGAAAAACATAAACATGACATTAAAAATACATATATATATATAAAATAACTATAAACTTAAAATGTGACCATCATAGAAGAAAGAACACTGCAATAGAATTAAAATACTGAGTTCTTAGGTTAATTTTGTCACTGTAAAACTATGTATCTTTAGGTAAATGCTTTCATCTGTTTAAGCCTTAGCTTCTCTTCCTGGAAAGAGGAGTCTGAATTAGACAATCATCCTTCCAGATCTACAACTGGATTTGATAAATTGCTTAGAATCCTTTTTTGTAGTGAGGAAGCTCACAGGTCATAAATAATATGTTATAATAAAATTAATTTTATTAATGTCTTTTATGGAATTCAAACTAATTGCCACAGTTTGCCTTTGGGCCTCTTAGTGACTGGGTGCTCTCTGTTACAGATTGCTTCTGAAGCAATAGAAAACTTCCGAACTGTTGTTTCTTTGACTCGGGAGCAGAAGTTTGAAGATATGTACGCACAGAGTTTGCAGGTCCCATACAGGTAATAACCACTGAACAGTGGGAGGGGACAGTGGGGAGTTTTTCAGTCATCAGATTTGTTTTTAGGATTACTTTGGCCAGAAGGTAGGGAACAAGTGGAGAAACTACTAGAAGGGAACCAATTGGGAAGCACTTGTAATTATCCAGGAGAGAAATCACAAGACCCTGACCTAAGGCAGGGGCATCTCTGAGGTAGAAGCTGTAAGAGCAGATAACTGATGGGAAGGGGAGAGAGACAGGATATTGAGAATGACTCTCTGATGCCACATTTGGATAATGACCCTATTATTTGCTCTCGTTGAGAATGAGTTCTTTTGTGTGTGTGTGAGGAAGACCAGCCCTGAGCTAACATCCGTTGCCGATTCTCCTCTTTTTGCTGAGGAAGACTGGCCCTGGGCTAACATCCATGCCCATCTTCCTCTACTTTATATGGGACGCCGCCACGGCATGGCTGACGAGCAGTGTGTCCGTGGGCGCCCGGGATCCGAACCGGCGAACCCGGGGCTGCCAAAGCGCGAACTAAACTGCTGCGCCACCGGGCGGCCCCGGGAATGGGTTCTTTCTGGAATATGAAATTTGAGGTATCCCTTGGACCTGAGGGGGTGGTGCTTTTTGAGTTTGCCTTTTCTTCCTCTCTTTACCCTTCTCAGTGGAACTTCTGTTCTTCCTTTAATGAACTCATCCAGTGAGGGCTGTAAAAAGTGATGTGAACATAAGCCAGCCCAACCTGAGTCTCAGTTTCTTCTATGGTAAAAGGAGAGACCTAGACTTTATTGATGGGTTTTCAAACTTTTTTTAATGATAGTAGAGCCTTTTTTTCTGAAAAAGATTTTATTTGAAATCCCAATAACAGATAAAAACAGAGTTGATCTGGTTGAAGCAGGAGTTAGAGGGCTGCCCACTCACCAGCCTGACTTTACATCACCCAGTTCCATGTGGCTCAGAAAATCCACAAATGTTAACTCCTTTGTGAGGCCTTCTCTAACTGCCCCAGAGAGTTAAGTGCTTCCTTCTTTCTTCCCATAACGTGTTATTCACAAGGTACCTCCACTGCATAAATGATAATCCAACTTGATTCCTGGGTCCCCAAGGGCAAGAACGTGCCTGATTCCTCTGTGTCACTCAGTGTGGTCCCTGCAGCTTGTAGGTGATGGGTAAACATGTACTGAATGAATGTTTACTATAGAGTACATACATGTTGTATGTCCAAGAGTGGGAGGAAAAGGGAAGGAACTTCTATTTATTAATGCCTAATAGGCTCTTGATGTTTTCCTTGACTTATTCTAACTTTACCTCAACACTTTGAGGTGTGGTTAATCCTCTGTTAGGCAATCTCCTAAATTTTCACAAGTGGTAAAGTGAGAACCAAACTTAGTTTTTTGGAAACTAAACCCAGTTTTGATTGCCATGCCTCCAGGCCCCACTGCTAATCTATCAAAAGTTATGTTTTAAGCACTGAGAAATGAAAATCAAGTAAGTTTCAGAATGTCTTCTTTTCAGAAACTCCTTGAGGAAAGCACACATCTTTGGAATCACATTTTCCATCACCCAGGCAATGATGTATTTTTCCTATGCTGGCTGTTTCCGGTTTGGTGCCTACTTGGTGGCACATGGGTTCATGACCTTTCAGGATGTTTTGTTGTAAGTATCAGGTTAATATTTACGATTAAACTCTAGAAATAAAACCAAGGTGAACATACTTCAGGTCTGAATAGAAAACCTTACTGTGAAGCTTCATGAAGAGATTTTGGTGATTCAGAAGGTGGCATTTTGCCTCTGAGTCTCCGTGTGTTATCACTGCAGAATCAGTGACTTCCGCACATCCCAGTGCTGACTCACACATTTGACCTTTCCAAATCTGTGGCTAAGTGGGGTAGTGATTCCCTAAACGGTTTCCGGAAGGCCTTGGCATCTGGGAAGAAGCCTAATGCTGAGCCAAGTGCCTGACTGTCTCCTAAAGGAACCTCTGAACAGGCAGGTAAAGAATGGTGTGGAGCACTGAGTTCTGCAAGCCCTGGGAGATTCCGGGATAAATTTGCTTTCCTTGATAAAAGAAGAGCAGCCAGAAGGTGAGAGCTGGAGAAATTCAGAAAGGACAAAGGAAAAGCTAGTTTGGGATTTCTGCTACATCTCTGTGAGTGCAGAAAATTGTACCTCGGTCAAGGGAAAACAGGCCTGGACTTAATTATACTTCTAAACTAAAGATGCAGTTTGGTAGTGAAAAGTGTGTGTAACCTTTCTGAGCATCTAGATTTGGTGATGGGTGAGATTCTCCCCTTTGATAGCAACCATAATTAGTGGTAATACAGTTTTACGTTTAAACCAAAATTGTCTAACCCTGGCAATATAATGTATTAGTATAATATTTCCATCCTATTTACACATTGACTTGTACATGTGTTATAGTTTGCTCAGGACGACCCCAACAGAAGATTTAAAATTTCCATTTAATATCTGTGACAAATGATATGCAGGTGCTGTTTACGACATAGACTATGACTATGACGATTTATGACTATAACCAGGATCATTGGCCTTGGGGCTTTGATTAGATAATTATTTGATAGATTGCTTTACTCCAAGGCAAGGCATTGAGTTGATGAAAGTTACTGACACTTGGTAGTTCAGATTCGGAAGAATCAGTCTTCCAAGTAAAGGAAAAGGGAGACCTGTGTGAAGAGCAGTCCATTTTACAAAGATTTCACAGGTCTAAATAATAACAAGCCCAAGATTAACCATCTGTGGGATATATTTAGAGCTATATATATATATATATATATATATATATATAAAGATGCTGTGTACTACATTAACACAGGCCTGGAGTCCAGAGGAGAGGACGTGATGGACTCAGTATTATTATGGGGGCGTCCCCAAGTACTATGTGAGTTCCGGGCACAGTGTTTAAAAAGGCGTGTTGATAATTTTGTCCAGAGGAGGGCAGCTGGAATGTTGAGAGTGAAAGGAGTTATCAAAGATGCCAAGGGCCTTTTTAACAATATGCGAATACTTGAAGGGCTGTATCATACAAAAGGAGGAACATTTTTCTTCAACTTGAAAAAGGACTTTTTAACACTAGACTTACTCGATCACACTTGCTACTTCCTAAAACAAAGGATCGAAGCCAACTTAGGGGAAGTGTCTGGGCACAAACATTGAGAGTTGGACTTGATGTCTTGTGATATCTTCCCAACTTCAAGCTGCTCTTATTCCCATGTCATAGATTAAGAATATTGACGCACCTTGGGAGCAGCATGAAATCTGGCTCTGTAAGGAACTCTGTCTTTGCTGTACAGCTCACAGGTTTTCTAAGAATCTGATGTAATTAGCATCACTGCCTATATCCAGTGTTGATTGCCGCAGTAATGCTGCATAACAACCAATGACTAAACCCAGTGAAATACAATAATCAACATTTATTTTTGCCCACAAGTCTGTGGGTCAGCTGGGCAGTTCTGGTCTGAGCACAGCGGATCTCAGCTAGGGTCACTCCTGTGTGCAGTGAGCTACGAGCTAGTTGGCTGGGGCCTACACAGCTCTCCTCCATCTGTGCCTCGTCCTCCAGTGGCAGAGAGAGAGAGAGAAAAGCATACAAGGCCTCCTGAGTCATAGGCTTGGAACTGGCAGCAGTCACTTCCACCACATCCTGTTGGCCGAAGCAAGTCACAAGGCCAACCCAGATTCAAAGGGTAGGCAAACCAATTCCACTTCTTAAATGGAGGAGCTACAAAGTCACATTACAAGAAGGTGAGGACACTGAGAGAGATGAAAAATGGGGCCGTTTTACAGTCAATCTATTACACTGGCATGAACTTATAAGGAAAAGTGTTTATTTTTAAACTTCTGTTTTGTAATTGTTGAGGCAGTGCTCTCTGGTTGTAGAAGCATCAACTTTCTAGCATTGCGGTCCTAACTCCTTCCTTACACATGTTTTGTCTTTGTTTTTTGCAGGGTATTCTCAGCTATTGTCTTTGGTGCCATGGCAGTGGGGCAGGTCAGTTCATTTGCTCCTGACTACGCCAAAGCCAAAGTGTCAGCAGCCCACATCATCATGATCATTGAAAAAACCCCTCTGATCGACAGCTATAGCACAGACGGCCTAAAGCCGGTGAGTTTGATGTTTTGGTTATGTGATCTGCTTTTAACTGACGAATGAAAGTATTCTAAGAGGAAATTTAATAAAATCTGTGCTTTTTTATTTGCTGGTAATAAAAATGAAACTTTCTAGATCATTTGTTCATTTTATTAAGTGCTAATAATATATGTTAATATCCAGTGCTTTTGTATAATAAAGCTCCAGGGGGATAGAAATATTGCCCATTTTATAAGCAAATCCTGTTAAAAGGGTTTTATTATATATAGGTTACTCTATTCTTAGGGAACAGATTTCAGCTATCATATTTGTATTGTATTAACAATACATACTATAAAAACACTGACACTTTTAGATCTTATTTATTACATTCTAGCAGTTACAAATGAATCCTAATTGTAACACAAGTTCGCTACCTTCTGACACCTGGTGATAGAGGGGGTTGATTTGCAATGAGTTTCCAGATTTGCAGCAAATTTACTGTTATTGTTCTCCTTTTAGGATAAATTAGAAGGGAATGTGACCTATAATGAAGTCGTGTTCAACTATCCCACTCGACCAGACATCCCAGTGCTTCAGGGGCTGAGCCTCGAGGTGAAGAAGGGGCAGACGCTCGCCCTGGTGGGCAGCAGCGGCTGTGGGAAGAGCACGGTGGTCCAGCTCCTTGAGCGGTTCTACGACCCCTTGGCTGGAGCAGTGGTGAGCACACTTTCTCACTGAGCTCATTTCAGGTTTTTCATCATCTAAATGCCCGCGTGTATTTAATTCTTCACTATAGGCCATGGTTTTACAAACCTTTAAACAGTGGTCCCACTTAAAGGCTGACATCCTAGATACAGTCTCCACTCTGTGTCAACTGCCCCAGCTGACTTCTCCAGGCTTTCTCTCAATATTGCCCCTCTACCCTCTTTTGCAAGCAGCCTTTTTACCACCCATTTCCCTTCCCTTGGTTAGGTTTCAGCTTGCATGAGAAGATCCAGGAAAAACTGAAGTAGCCAGAAAGATAGAAGAGAGGTGCTAAGAGAGACAAGTAGGATGGGAGCTGAGGTTGGGGAGGGTTTCAACAAGGAGCAGGTAATCAGCAATGACAGGTGCCATGGAGAGATAGGGTAGGATGAAGACCGTAAAGACATATTAGGATTTGGCAAATAATGGGCTGCTTCTGACATTTAAAGTATTCTCAGTGAAGTGAGGGTGGTAGAAAACAGTTTAGCATGGCTGAGGTATGGTTAGGAGGGGAACTGGAGACTGAGTGTAGACTATTAAGAAGATCAACGGTGGAAGGAAAGGCAAATAAAAACAGCAAATTGAGTGGGGAGGCAGAGTCCAGGGAAGTTGTTTAGGAGGCAAAATCTTGAGCATTTTTATGGCTGAGGATGAGATAAAACCATTGTGGAGAGGGGTCACTGAAACACCTTCTAAGGAAAAAACAGAGAATTGAGATCAACAAATTTGGGCATCACATAAAGAATACAGAGGGATTCCCTTTTGTTTCCTGAACTAAAAGATTAAGTGAAGGGTCAGATTTATTCATTCAACATTCAGCAAACCTTTACAGAGTGCCTGTCGGAGACTGTCTTAGGTACTGAGGACAAGATAGGAGTCTAGATGGGAGTAGTGAAATTCTGAAGGTTATGTAATAGAGAACAGGAAAAGAATCAAATTAGGAAGGAATAGAATTTACCGCAAGAAATTTTCATTATGTAGGCATTTCGTTATTGGTTGTATTCAGAGGTGATATTAAAAATATTAAACTGGAATAGCACAGGCACTGATCAACCAGAATGGATCCCTGTTCAGTATAGTCAGATGGATGACCAGCTCCATATGGGCCTTTCTTGTGTGAAATGAATGACTGATGTGAAAACAGAACTATTTCAACCTGTAATCCAGGGCTCTTTTTACTTCCCCATAGCAATCATGGTTATTCATAAACATTTTTTATTGTATTCAAAGACAGTTATGCCTTTACTCAGTCTATTCTTCAACAGCTACATAAGCTTTGATCCTTGTGTTTACTACCTTGTTTTATATTTTGTGTGAATTCTGATTTTATGCTTCAATTTTGTGTTTAAAGTTTGAACAACGGACTGTCAATGAAGACCTTGCTGACAAGTAAACCAATTAGAGGAGGACACGTTAGCTCTCAGACACTGATTATAGTCTTTAACAGACATTTATTAAGCCACATGTTAAATGATGAGCTCTTGTGAGTTACAGGGTATGGTGACTCCTCTCAAAGACTTTAACTGAAGAGACGGGGCATATACTTCCATGAGTTAGATTAAAGGGGAAGATAGGCCTAGAGCTGGTTGCATAAGGGTGAGCAGTCAAGATGTTATTTGACGCAAGAGATAATGTGAGCTGTGGTTGATAAATAATTTGTTTCCAATGTCCATATAGGCTAGTTTGGCCGAAATAGTAGATTTAATTAAAGTTGTGGTTCTCAAACTTTTTTGATTATAACCCATTTAGGAAGGACAAAAAAACTCTCATGGCCCCCCTACTGCACTCATAGTCACTTTATTGGAAAAAAAAGTGATAACAAAGTGTTGGAGTTGAAAACAACAATAATGGTAAACAGTACAGTAATTAAACAAGAAGAAAGTAAAGAAATTAATGATTGTTCTACGTGTACAGAAACACAAGGAGAGGATAATTAAAAACATGGACCATATCAGTTATAGTTCAGTATAGGAAACAGAAAGTGCTCTAGGTATTTCAAGTAGATAAGTATTTAATAAAGGGAATTAAGTGCTTACAAAATCATCAGAAAGGGCTGATAGAGAAGTAAAAAGTGAAGGTAAATACTCCCGGCCATTCAAATCACAGTACTGCAGCTGGGATTTTATGGACAGGAAGTTGCAGAAAATTATGCAATGTCACAGCTGCTCAAACCTGAAGACACACGTCCAGAGTCTGGCTGTTGCAAAAACTCGCATCTGCTGGAACACGTGTGTTAACTTACCCGTGCTGCTAAAGAGAACTGGCCTTTGCCTTCCAGATTTTGCACAGTGCATCTCACTGGTAGAACCTCGATTACTTCCAGAACCAGAAGGGAGCCTGGAAAATAGTTTTTTTAGCCTTCCAGTCCCTTGATATATGGAAGGGCAGACACAGAACAATATGGAAATGAATGCTGAGTGCATAGGACAGTAACCATCCCAAGACAACACTGATAATACACTGAAAACAAAGTGTCCTCAGCTATTGTAGGAATACTCTTATCCGCTCCTGTGCATTTGCACTAGAGCTTTGAAACACTGCCAAGTGGTACACAGCAGCCAAACTTCCTAGTGGACATATCCCCAATAAATGCTAGTAAATGTGCCAAGTTTTGTTTATGAATATCAATTAGTAACCCTTAATAACTCAGTCAATAAGTTACTAGTAATTAGTTCTTATTGCCATGTAAAAATGAGTCTGTGGATTTGAGCATCATTTAATCCTAAGAACTGAAGAAAGGACTTGATCCTGAGAGCAGGAAATGCTCCTGACTATGAGTGGGCCTTGAATCATACTTTGAGAAACACTGGCCTGAGGTGGTTCTCAAACTGCTGTGTATCATCACGGCCTAGAGAGCTCATAAAGAACACAGCCACCCTGGCTCATTCAAGTAGCTTAGGGCCTGACCTTTAAGTTTTACAATCTTCCCAGGTGATTCTGATGCCAACCGTAGTTGGAGAACCACTGGATAGATCAACCTGAAAGGTTTAGCTTAAACTGTGGAGAGTTTGAAAAATGAAGCTATGGAAATGTACAGAGGGGAGGTTCCAAGTTTTGTGGGGCCCGAAAGTTATACAATTTTAGGGACTCTACTTAAAAGAATACAAAGTTATGAATACAAAATTAGGTACAAAAGTGAACATTTATTTCAAATGAAAAAACATCACAACAAAATCTTGAAACCTTAAAGATTCTGGTCTTTTCCTGTTTAGGCAGGTTATCATCAATGCTTACCCGGAAGAGCTTTCTGACTGCAGCCTGGCCTCCCTCCCACCCAGAACACTGTTCAACTCCCAGCATGCATCTGCAGTTGAGGGCCCTTGAAGCTTAAGCTTCATAAGCTCCCCTGTTAAATCACCTCTGGTTTGGGTCTTCCCCTGACCTTCCCTTTCTCCCCTCTCTTGTCCATCCCACACACCAGCAGAGTCCTCTGTCCCTCTTTGGATATAGTTAGAAGCCTGTTAGCATTGTCTGGGTATTACCCAGTTGGTGCCTGGGCTAAGATGGGAACTTTCTTCTTGTGAGGGAGGACAGAAAATATCTTTCAATTATGAGACACTTGTATTAATTACCAAAACCCAACCTATAGTGTGTAGATCCAATCCCAGCTCCCCAATTACTTTGTGACCTTGCACAAGTTACTTAACTTGGCTCATTTCCTTATCTGTTTACATACCGATTAAAATCACACCTACCTCACGAGGATTGTTGTGAAGATTAAACAAGAGAATGCATAAGATATGCTTATCACAGGACCTATAATCTAGCCAGTGCCCAATAATTTATCTATAATCATTATTTCAGGTAAATACATACAGCAGAATAATAAATATTTAACATTTGATTTTGCTAATGGCAGCAAGCAATAGATTCAACAATCTAGAATAGAGATAGCTAGTCATTTTAATTTGGCCTTACCTTATTATTACCAATATGTTTATTTTCCTAGTTAAGTTTTTATTTAGGCAGTAGCTTTTGAGCAGTTTTCCCTGATTTCCAAGAGTTTCTTTGTCTTCCCTCAGACCACCACCCATGCCTCAGCCGAAGAAGCTTTGCATTGATCTGTGTTACATATGGGCTTCTAAACTTGTTTTCCTGAAGAAAGGAACAGCTTTTAAACACAGGTTGTAAATAGTTTGCAAATCCAGTGTATCGTGTGGAGATGAGGAGGCCCAAGAGTGTTAGTGTATTCATCGTGATGGATAAACTCATTAACCTGCTAGCATCACTCATTTTTGTCTGATTATATTAGCTAGGCAGTGTCTATTTTCCTCCCAGGGGCATAAGCCTAGAAAAAATTTAGGCAAAACATCACCAATTACTCCTTCTTTCCTCAAATTTCCATTTCTTAAGTCCAGTGATCCATCTAACAAGATCTGCTATTTTGCCACATCCTTGTATGGTTTTTCCTGCCTCTCTCCACCCTCTACCGTCCACCTTCACATAACACTATAAGGAAGCCTGGAGCGTAGATGCTCGGAATAGTCTCCATGGCAACTGGACCTGGTACTAATAAGGTCATGGCTGTGCTTCCATTCCTGCACTTGCCAGCTTCACAAACAGAAGCTGTGTTCCTGCAGCAAAGATTGTACCTTCCCCCTGGCCAGCTGTCTCCTGGAGGTACCCAGTCAGGCACATGGGAGACAGAGAGTATATACAGCTCGGTATACACTCATCACCACTATTAGAACAGCGCAACGCTGAGTCGCTGATGTATTCTTCAGAGGGGATGAACAACTCTCTCACTTGAATGCCAGCATTCTCCTGCAAGGTAGATCTTTTGGGCAGGCATACCCACATCAGAGAGTAAGGATTTTTATCAGCAGGCTGTAAAGGGCACTCCCCAGGCTTTTGCAGGATAATCCAGGGAGCCAGGTTAGTAGAGAAAGGGAAGCCTCTCCTTCCTCCTCCCTTGGCTCAGCATTGTAGATGTTTGTCCATCCTTTCATCCACCTGTATTCCAAGTACGTCACACACACAGTTACAAACCGCTGACAGTCCTGAGCACATCCTCTGTGCCCAGCAATGTGCTAAGTGGGATCCTTACATGATCTCATTTAATCCTCAATTCTGTGAGTTTAGGAATTATCATAATTCCCATTTTACCCACAAGGAAACAGTCAGAGAAATTCACTTCCCCAAGATCAACAACTACTTAAAGATATAGCAGCCACCCTCCCACACTCATTTCTATTCCATTTAACTTCTGCATCTGATTCCTCAAAAACCTGATCCTAATGAACTCAGGTCAGAACAGAAACCTCACCAGCAAACCTATTATGCGGTCATAGCAGTTATTTATTTCCACTCTAATCTTCGCTACTTTTCCTGTGAAAAACTGATACATAAGAATAAGGGTACCAGGATACATTCCAGAAATATAATGCATTATATTAGTTTCCTGTGGCTGCTGTAATAAATTTATCACAAATTTAGTGGCTTCAAACAACATAAATTTATTATCTTACAAGTTCTGGAGGTCAGATGTCCAAAATGCGTCTCACCAGGCTAAAATCAAGGTGTCAGCAGGGCTGTATTTCTTCCCGAGGCTCTAGGGGACAACCCCTTTTCTTGCCTTTTCTAGCTCGTGGACCTTTCCTCCACCCTCAAAGCCAACAATTACGGGTCTGGGCTTTCTCATACTGCACCACTCGGATACTCGTTACGCTCTTCCACAGTTAAGGATGCTTAAGATTACACTGTCCCACGTGGATAATCCAAGATAAAACCTTATTTGGAGGTCAGCTGATTAGCAACTTTAATTCCATCTGTTCCCTTACTTCCCCCTTGCCATGTAACATAACATACTCCCAGGTTCCATGGATCAGAACATGCATATCTTGAGGGGGGCATTATTCTGGCCAGCTCCTGCATATATCAGAAACCAGGGTTAAAACAGAAGAAATGTGACAGTTCCTCAAAGCATACAATTACGACCTTATTCCATTAACCTCGAGGATCCAAACTAAAAACAACAAAAAGGTACTCTCACAGTACCTTGGCAATTTTAATGCATGAAACAATATTAATTTTGCTAAATTCACAATCTGCTGGTCCTGAAATGGATTTGTGACCTCCTGTTTTCAGCTAATTGACGGGCAAGAAATAAAGCACCTGAATGTCCAGTGGCTCCGAGCACACCTGGGCATCGTGTCCCAGGAGCCCATCCTGTTTGACTGCAGCATTGGTGAAAACATCGCCTACGGAGACAACAGCCGGGTTGTGTCACAGGAAGAGATTGTGCGGGCAGCCAAGGAGGCCAACATACACCCCTTCATCGAGACATTGCCTGATGTAAGTCTCTCCAAATTAGGAGCCCAGGAGAATGTGGCAGCCTCTGTGGCCTATACTTTGATTTCTAAGGGCTGGTTTCCCAAAGGTGAAGAGAAATGAGCAGCCAAAACACACACTCATCTGTATACAAGCATCTGGCTACACTTCCTATGCCCATTCGACGTCACATTTTACCTGATCACCCAGCTTACTCCTGTGAGCAAGCCTGGCCGAAACTGCATGTTTGGGAGGTCTTTCCCTCTAAGTCTAAGTGCGGGGCCCACAGAAGCAGGCGGGACCCTCCGTCCCCATTTCTCTCCCAGTCTTCCTTCTGCCTCCGTGCAGCTCTCCCCCAAGCCTCAAACCTCCTCTGTGGAGCCAGGCCAGGCCAGGGAACTGGACCCATGCTAGACAGAAGGCTCTCTCGGATTAGGGCTGAGTCGTTGGAATGACCGTGGTGTCGTGTAACCTCTCACCATTGCACAATTCATGGGCCCCAAGCTCTGCTTAGAGGGTTGATTACTGAAAACTTCCCTGGGCTCCCTGGGCTGTTGTCCCATGGATGTCCTCTGAATTCCTCCTAGGAAGTTAGATAAACGGAACCTCTCGCCCTCTCTTATGCCCCTTAAATCAGTATCTACCCGCCTCCATTATCATTAGTTATGTTCTATCTTGTAAGTAAGCGCCCCCTAAAAAAGAAAGCTCAGTTGCCTCAAACCAGTGAGGAAGGCAGTCTCCTCATGGGGAAGGATGGCAACACCAGGCAGCCCTCACTCTTTCCTAAGATTTTTGTTTCCCGAGGCTCCTCTTTGGATGACTGCTGCCACCACGTCACAGGCCCCAGGGAGGAGGCATTGTCCTCTCCCCTCCTTTAACCTTCTAGCCCAACTGTGGATAACTGGCCATTCCTAAGGCTAGAACGTAAAATGTACAGCTGCAAACCCCTTTACTAACGATGAGGCATTGTTCTCACTGTGTGAGCAGGGACCAGCACATCAGCATCACTTGGGAACTTGTGAGAAATGCAGATACCCCAGACCTGCTGAGTCAGAAGCTTTGTAGGTAGAATCCGGCAATCTGTATTTTAATAGCCCAGGTGATACTGATGCTGGCTGAAGTTTGAGAACCACTGGGCTAGGGCTTAACAAAGACAATCACGGAGAGTACCTGTTATCTAGCTCATTAAATATACCTTGCCCCTCTGGCATTTGTCTACCACAGGGACCCCACCTTTCTGGGCTCCTGGGCTCCATCTGTCACACAGAGCACACCTGTAGATGTCGTGATTCTTTTCCTCAGTGTCTAGATGAGGAAAGAGAAGGCAAACCCCTTAGTCCTGTCTGCTGTCTAAGGACCCACCTCTTTGCCTGAGTGATTCACACCAGGATTTACCTCACCTTGCTCAGGGCCGCTCTAGTTACCTTCTTCCTTCAGGGTTACAGCCCTGCCTTTACTGCCTCACCAGGATCCAGAGTAATCAGCACAACCTAGCACCCCTACTTCACCTGGGCACACTGCAGTGCTCCCGCCGCCCCGGCAGCTGCGGCTCTGGGGTGGAGCCAGCCCCCAGCATCTGCCAGAACCTCCCCTGGGGTCTTCTCACTCCATCTGCAGGTGGAGACCTGTGTCTGAGTGCCACAGAACCAGGGTTGCCAGAAATAGCAAATAAATATAGGCAACCCTACTTAGAACATGATTTTAAAGTCAAACTCTGGATGCCAGAATCAGAGCCCACAGTTTGACTAAAATTTCCACTGGCAAAGGGCCTGAAAATCATTAGATAGTATTGTTTTCCAGGTTATACATGCTGTCACATCCCATTCCTGTTCTCCCCAACATACCCTTTTAACTCCTGTCTCTATCATCATATTGAATAGTAAGTGACAATTATCCACAGCGGGAAACAATATGTGAAGAATTTCAGGAGCATTCAAAAAACAAAACTAAAAAAAGATTTCAGCTTTTAAACTTAGATATCAAAATAGAATTCTTTAACGTCCATTCAAATTGCTGACATGTTGGAGATAGTTTTACAAAAACAGACACCAAAAGGTTAGCATCCCAAGAATGTCTTCTCTTCCTCACTTTAAAATAATGCAGATACGCCACCTGCTGGTTATAAGTAAAATGAGCTTCAGGTATGTTATTAGTCCAGCATATTCAAATTGAATTTCCTTCCTCCTACCAGTCTTTGTCCCAAATATGATGAAATCAGAAGACTGGAAGAGACTAACGTTGCAACAGTATTCTTCCTCATAAAAATTTTGACTTGCTTACACTAAAACATAACTTTTAAGACCCAAATGTCTATTTTCAAGGAGATCAAACCTGCCACTTAGAGCTGTGTTTTTATTGTTTAACTCTCCATGAACCCTTCTTAGCTTCTGTACAGAAACTTTCTCTGTGTGTATGGAAGTGGTTATCCTGTTTTCTATAAGCAAATTCTTTTTTAGAACTTTATGATCAGTTCTACTTTTCATAATCACAAAACCCTGTTGACAGAAATATAACACCAGAGTAGGAGACAAAGGGACTCAGCTCTCCGGTGGGCAGAAACAGCGCATTGCGATAGCTCGCGCCCTTGTGCGACAGCCTCAGATTTTGCTTTTGGATGAAGCTACATCAGCTCTGGATACAGAAAGTGAAAAGGTAAGAAGTTAAATTGGACTCATTCACGCTTGAATCAGTCATCCTTGAAAGGTTTAAATTTATGCTTCTATCTTCCACAGTAGAGAACAAAATTCAGCCAGATATGTTGATCGTTACTTATGTCAACTTTCAGTAGAATTTAAACACTTTCTGTAGCTGTGATTCAAGAGAACTAAGATGAAGCAAGGCAAATTATAGCACTTGCGCTCCCAGGAACAGCCCTGGATCACTTCGTACTGACCTAAGAAGTTGCATTCAGGAGGCAATGTTTCTCATTTCTACCAGCAGCATCTTCTCAGCAACTGTATAAAAAAGAGAAGGCAATACAATGTTAAAAGCTGACTGCACCTTAAGATAAATATCAGTCATCATTTTCAGTTCAAGAAAAAGTTGAGTATTCAGGTATCGGAAAGACAAACTAATTCTGAGATGTTCCCTACCTTAAAAATCCCAAAATTCTAGGAGGCTGTGTTCAGCCTGTGTTCAGTCTTCTGAATTTGTTGTAGAGTAGGACAGAAGGGCTGCTTTGAAGAATGTTATGTGGCTAGGCACACCAGTAAATGTCTTTAGATGATTGGATGGACTGTATTTATTGTCATAACTTTGAGAGTAGACAACTCCTGCCTCAGAAATAATCCAGACTAGGATTCAATATTCTGACAAATCCCTTCCTTTGTAAAATCTGTTATATGTCACTGTCGCGATTGGTAAAGAAGGACCTACTGTTGGAGAAACTGGGAGGCTTGTCATGGAGGAGGAATTAAAGGGCGAGGACTATTTTTATCAGAATTCATTTATGTGATCATTGAACAGGTTGTCCAAGAAGCTCTGGACAAAGCCAGAGAAGGCCGCACCTGCATCGTGATCGCTCACCGCCTGTCCACCATCCAGAACGCGGACTTAATAGTGGTGTTTCAGAATGGCAAGGTCAAGGAGCGCGGCACGCACCAACAGCTGCTGGCGCAGAAAGGCATCTATTTCACCATGGTCAGCGTCCAGGCTGGACCAAAGCGCTAGTGAACTGTGACCATATGAGCTGTTAAATATTTTCTAGTATTCGTTAAACATGGCATTTAATCAAAGTTAAAAAGCGAGTGCTTACTCGATAAACTATGTAGAGTTATCTGTTTACCATTTCATGCCACAACTGGAGATCATTCCGCCACATTCTGTCTTCAGAGACTATAATTAAAGGAGCAGAAAGAATCATCATCAAATGGAGTGAAATAATGGTTTTAATTGTATTATGAAATTTATAGAATAATTCAAAGTAGATTTTGGTAATAAAGTATATAAGTTTTGTTATATTTTCTTATTTGGACTGTAACTGACTGCCTTGCTAAAAGATTATAGAAGTAGCAAAAAGTACTGAATGTTTGCATAAAGTGCCTATAATAAAACTAAACTTTTATATGACTGGAGTCATCTTGTCTAAAATGTCTGTAAATATAGCATCTCCCAGTTGGAATATTGAAGATCATTTCTGCATTAAAAAATAAAAAAGACTTCTGGAGCTGGCCTGGTGGCACAGCGGTTAAGTTCACGCGCTCCTCTTAGGCAGCCCGGGGTTCGCAGGTTCGATTCTGGGCTGGGACCGAGGCACCACTGGTCAGGCCATGCTGTGGCGGCGTCCCCTATAAAGTAGAGGAAGATGGGCATGGATGTTAGCCCAGGGCCCATCTTCCTCAGCAAAAAGAGGCCGATTGGCAACGGCTGTTAGCTCAGGGCTAATCTTCCTCACACACACACACACACATACAAAAGACTTCTTTAAAAACTCCCATTAACTTTTGTGGGAAAGTTTAAATAGTGTAAATAATTCCTACTGTAAATATCTTTTCACATTGGATTCTATAAAACCATCTGGCTTCATTCTTCTTGGACTTGACCCTGCTGATTCTTGCATTTCCACAGTATGATGCCTCTCAAACTGACCACACAGATCAATACAGGATTTGGGGGCCTGGGATGGGGCAGAGGATGCACAGTGGTGAATAGTATACTCTGATGTATATTCAATATTTTGCATTGCTCTTATTAGGGCTCTTTCAGGATTTCAATATTTTTGCACTTTTAAAAACAGTTACTCATTCTCTATTTTTATAATGAATCACTTTTTCCAGTAATTGGTCTCTTCCAAAGTTGATCCTTTTGGTGGCAGATGTTTAAAATGTGCCGTAAGTTTACATCATCATGCAAACATGATGAAAAAAGAAAATATCACAAAGAATGATACTCTGACTACAAAAAAAAGCAAAGTAGTATAAACAAGATTGAAAGGCACAAGCTAGGGGCATTACTTGCCATATTTATTACAAACAATTGATAGCCTTAATATATAAAGAATTTTAAAAGGAAAAAAATGCCATCACCTCCAAGGAAAAATGGGCAAAGGACATGGTCAGGTAATTCCCAAAGAAGAAGTACATGAGAAAAACTGCACAATCTCAAAGAAATGCAGATTCAAACAGCATACCCTTGAGGAGTAACATCAGTTTCATGGTGGAAAAAGACGTCCTTAATTTTGCCCTCAACAACAAGTAGGCATCCATCCACGAAGAAAAGTGCCTTTCTGGGAGCTATGGGATACACCAAGGGACCTGAGAGGAGTCTTACCCACTTGTGTTGGGTAATAGGCAAAGAGCCCTCGGTCTTGGCTGTGCACCCCACAGTAGCCTGTGAACTGGCTCTAGCCCCTCTCGGCCTCAATATGGGACCCCCTGGGAAATGATCTAAGATAGTCACCCATGGACAAGGGGGGCCTTGTAGAAGTCCAGGTTTCCAGAAGAGAAGTTCCAGCACACTGCTGGAGCAAAACAATACCAATTTGGATGCACTGGGGAGAGTAAGAGGCACAACTTGACTTGGGTTAGTTTGCAAACTGACCCCTGTACACGGAGGGCAAGGAGAGACCAAAGGAAGAGGCAGACCACTCCGGACTGGTAGGTGGCGGTTTTAATAATCAAGGGAACTTACTTACGAGGCTTGTCTTGGGCAGCCACAAGAGGAGTAGATCTCCACACCCCCCCACAGAATCTTAAAAGTTTACATAGACACTTCACCCTTCACAAGCGGCTCTTATAATCTTACATGCCCCTCTCTTCTGCACACAGTGTGCCCTGAGCGGTCAGCAAGGGTTTTCACCAGCATGGAGGTGGCTTGTTTGGCAGCTATCTGGCTGCACTGGAGGTAGATACCACAGCAACAATATAGGTTCATGCAAGAGAAAACACTGACTAAGTAACAGTTTTATCCCCCAAGAGCCCCATAGTAGGAACCACAGATTTATTAAGTTCCCTAGGCTGAGGGGTCAGATCACTCAGGGTGTTCATTTGTGTCCTTATGTGGTTTAATAAAGGTGATACATTAGCAGACTTATGAGGAATGAACACACAACATTCTGTTTGGATGATGGCAAAGGTCTCCTTGTGAGGCAGTAGTTATGTCCAAAGCCGTTCTATATTGGAGGACAGCTTTTCTCATTAGACATTTCAGTGTTCAGCAAAGACAGGCTTTGTCAGCTCTCATTTAAGCCTTGTTTGGTGAATTTAGCAAGGGCTTCTAGAATGTCCTCCAGGCCAATGAAGGGAATGAAGACAGTAGCCAAATGACGTACCAGTGGAAAACAGAATATGCCCATCTGGCCTTTAGGAGAGGGAGGTTGGCAGCTTTAGAAACTTGACCTGGTTGTGCATACCATACACGTTGGCCAGGGGAGGCAGCACTGTCAGGCATGAGGAGATGAACTGGGGGTGGGATATGCAAGACCAGGATTTTCACCTTCTCCCCTCTTTCAGTGGAGCGTGTTCCATTCCAGGTAAGTGCATTTCAACAGATTCAGCTTGCAGCAGGACAATGGAATCCCGTGGAGACTACTCAATCACCCCCTCACCCCTGGGTACAAAGTAACTCACTCATCCCAGTGGGACATCCCATTGCAAATTCCAGTAGATAATTCCTTTCCCAGGCATGATGGGGTGTGGTGTTCTCAGCAGCATAGCACGTTGATCCGCACTAAGAGTTGGGACAATGGCTGTTTCCCTCAACTTCCATACCTTTTCAGCACTGAGTGTCTCAGCAGGGGTCCCCAGACTGGCTCATAGGGCAACAGGCCCTACTGATTAATCATTCAAATGCAACAAAGCCTGGGACAGTACTTTATCCATCTGGCCAAAGTGGTTTAACTTATTAGTAATTTAATCTGCTGCTTAATATTCCACTTTTCCTTTCTACCAACTCTGCTGCCTGCAGGTTATAGGGGAGATGGAACCTCCATTCAGTGTCACGTTCTTTTGCCCAGTCTTGCACGTCATGACCTTGAAACATGGCCCCCAATCACTGTCTATTTGATGAAGGTATCCATACTTTGTAGTCAACTTCTCTAATATCTTAATGGTGGCACCCTGGTTTGCACAGTGACAGGGGAAGGCTTGGGTTAGGTGAGAGGCAGTGTCCACACAAACCAAGGCATATTTAGAACCCTCACTTGGAGGGAGGGGGGCTAATATATTTAATTTGCCAATCCGTCACCATTTGGGAACTCCAGTGGATGTCCCCAGACTCTTTTGGCAGATGCCTTGGGTGTTGTTTAGAACACACTTGACTGCATGCTGTTACTGCATTAACCAAGGCACTGTATTTCAAGGGCAATGTGACATCCTTGACAATATGCCATCCCATCCAGGAGCAACGGTAGCCGCTCTTCGTATGCACCCAATCTGCTGTATCTACTGAAGGTCAGTTGCTAGGGCTCTTGCTTGATCTAGGGCAACAGCTTCCTGATCACTAGGGTGTGTCTGCGTTTTATGAGCTAAGGTGTGGAAGACAGTGAGGATTGCCTCAGGCTCTTGCAGGTGAACCAAACGTCTTTCCACATATCCTGACCCCACAAGGGTTTATTTTTGATCATCCACCCTTCAGCTTTCCATTGTCCAAGCCATAGGGTTAACCCTTTAGAACAGCCCAACTGTTGGTGCAAAGGGTTAATGGTCAGGGCTCAGCAGCCAAACTGCTCTGAGTTCAGCTCACTGGCTGCTGCAGTTCCTGTTTCCAGGCCTCTGTATACCAGGCATCAGTGGGAATTTCCCCCATTCCCTCACTACAGGCCACAGAGGCCACCACAGGAATAGGGGTGGGGGTATTTGGAGGATTTGCATACTCTACAGGGTCTAAGAGCACCCACATTTCTAGACAGTGGCCTGGCGGACAGGGTGCTCCTCTGATGCAAATAGGCATGCCACTTAGTCAAAGTAGCTGTTTGACCCATGGCAAAGGTAGGTCGATTGAACATATTCTCAACCTACCCCTTGATTGACAGGAAAGGAAGTTATTACCACAATAGGCTGTCCCTACATGAGAGGCTCTATATGGGAGATTGGGGGTGGGGGGAGTGTACACTGCTAGGAGCTGTTGCTCTATGGGGGTATATTGGAGTTTTGACCCCTTCCAGAGGTAGGACCAAAACCCTGGGGATACTCTCTCCTGTTATCTCTGTCACAGTGCCCAACCCATACCTTCCAGAGTCATAGATACATGTAACTCAAATGGTAGCCCTGCTTGGGAGATGCCCAGAGCTTTATTCTGCTTCACTAGTATTTTTGCCTTCTCCAAGCTGACTTACCTCTCTGACACCTAGTCCCACATGTGCCCTCTCTTTACCAGGTGGTATAAGGAATGGAGGCACTGTACCAGGTGGGGAATAAAAGTCCTCCAGTACCCCAAAATCCCTGCAAAGGCTTGCACCTGTTTCATGTTCTTAGGGGTTGGTTAGGCTTGCACCTCATCAATCACAGTATCTGGGAGAACACACATCTTATCCAACAAAACGACTCCCAAAAACTTTATAGCGGTGCCCGGGCCTTGAATTTTGTACAGGTTCAGTGCTTATCCTCTCCCTCACAGGTTTTCTAGCAAAGCCTGCAGAGTGTCCTGCAGCAGAGACAGTGTTAACATTATATCATCAATATAATGGGCCAATTTTACTGATGTGGCGGGGGGGACAAGGACAGGTCTCAGGCTACCATCCCATGACATATTGTAGGGCTATGCAGGTAGCCTCAGGGAAGCGCTTGAAAGATCCATTGTTGCTTCTCCAACGTGAAGGCAAATTGATTTTAGTTATCAGAAATCTGTACTTGTCAGAATCTCTTTCCATGAATTTCGTTGACGATGAAGCACTTTTATAGGAATATTTATATTAATAGCACATATTTATACAAAATAACCTAAAGAAAGTTTGGCATCACTTCTCATTTGACAATGCTTCCCATGTAGTTTAATATACCAAATAAGTCTAATTAGCTTAATCTCTCTCTTTTATAAGGAGAAAGAACACATCTTCTGAGATGTTTCAGGGGCTCTCTGAAAAATCCTAAAGTTACTTCAAGATCAACAAGACTTTATTTAGAATTTGATTTGGGGGAAGTTTGCCAAAAAATATCAAAAGTTTTAAAATACTTGATTAAATAGGATCATAGCTTGCTGTGAAACAATACTTAATTTTCCATTTAACCAAAGTGACAGTTAAAGACTTTGAAGGCAAATACAGAAAGTTACATAGTTGTAAAAAAATCTTACCTCTTTTAATAGAGAAGACTCAGTTTTCTTAAGTAATCAAAGACCTGATGAAGACAACATGAAACACAGGAAATTATTTTGATAAAACACAAAATCTTTGTTTTCTAGGTAGATTACTCAAAAGGTAAAGACAAGCCCCTCACAATCTCATCAAGAACAAACTAATAATCTAAAAAAACTTTGTCCTTTTAACAGATGAAATAAAATTAAGTTTCACCTTTACATAAATACACAATTGATATTAAAGCTTATTTTTCTTCAGGCCAATTAGATGGAGCTCTTTTACAAATTAATTTTGACAATACTCTCTAGAGGTAGAAAACATGACATATACGTAACATATAGACATACATAAACATACAGGTAGACACAGAGACTCCATAACTTTAATCCAAAACTTTAGCCATGAATCAGGTACCCACTCACATGGCTAAAGCTTTTTACTAATATTTGCGGAGAAGATCTTTTTGTGTGTGTGTGTGAGGAAGATTGGCTCTGAGCTAACATCTGTGCCCATCTTCCTCTATTTTATATGTGGGATGCCACCACACACGGCTTGATGAGTGGTGTGTAGGTCCGTGCCCAGGATCTGAACCTGCAAATCCTGGGCCGCTGAAGCGGAAGACGTGAACTTAACCACTATGCCACTGGGCTGGCTCAGTAGAGAAGACTTTTAAGATTTGTATTTGTTCTTGATGAATAATCTTATGGAAGCTGTGGACTAGATTTTGGGCAAGGGAGCTTCTATAGTAGTCTGTATTTTTAAAAGCCTCTTTCCCCCATTTATTTTTCACTCTGTGGGCAGTGTTTTAGTTATCTCCCGGGGTGTTTACATTTCAAAGACATGATGTGATTTACAACTTCAAAAGACAGAGAAAGAATGCAAGTTTTCTCCTAGGTGTTTTGGGGTATATTTCTCCATTATCAGAAGTCTAGAGTATTTACTACTTAAAATTTTTCTCTGCATTAGAGGTCAGAGGGCACAGGACACTCTGTCCATTTCATTGTCAGTCACATCTACCGCTTCACTCTCCTCATTTTCCCAGGAGTTCTACCTCTTAGTGTCCTAATCAGGCTTTCTCCCAAGTGCTTGGACCTTAATTTACATCAGCTTGTGCCCTCCTAGCTTTGCAAAATAGCATGCTAAGATCTCCAATTTATTATTCTGCTCTGCCACCTTATCTGCCGGCTCCAAAGCTAGCAGAGTAGTGGACAACTGCACATCCTTCTTTAACTTCATCTCCTCCTCCAACTTTCTAACTTGAGCTTCAGCCTCTAGTTGGACATCGGTGGCCAGCTGAACTGCCCACAGTAGAGGCCAGCCCACTGGGCCACTCATTCATTTCTCTTCTTTGCTGCAGTGCACTATGTGAATTTCCTCAAATAAGCACATTACAGTAGCTGGCATTTTCAGGGTGTCCCTGTATTCATGCAGCAGTCCACAAGCATCTAACATATGGGCCACCCCTCCCTGTGCAGAGGTTGATGGGCAACTCAGAATTTCCCCTGTGGAGACCTCTTTTCCAAGGCTCATTTCTTCAGTTTCCTGGCTGGCTCACCAATTGTTAGTTTACAAACTGGCCCCTGAACATGGAGGGCAAGGAGAGACCCAAGAAAAAGGCAGAAGACTCCAGATTGGTAGGTGGTAGTTTTAATAAGCAAGGGAACTTACTTATGAGGCTTTTCTTGGGTGGCCACAAGACAAGTAGATCTGCACACCTGCCCACGAGAATCTTAAAAGTTTATATAAAGAAACAAACATACAGGCAGGGAGAACTGGTTGGTGGTTATCAGGAGTGGGGGTGGGGGTGGGGAGTGGGCACAAGGAGTGAAGGGATGCATTCATATGGTGACTGACAAACAATAATGTACAATAATAATGTTATAAACTATTAAGACATCAATAAAAAATTTTTAAAAAAGGAAAGTGAAAAAAAAGAAAACAAAATTTCTATAAAGGCCTTAACTGGCTTCAATCACGTATTCAGTCCAGATGGTCTCAACTACACCTTACTTTCTCAAGGCTATGTCCTTGGAACAGCTCCTCTGGTGGGAATGGTTGGCAGAGTGTACATTCCAAAGACAGGAGAGGGGACGAGGAGGCTCTGATTGCCTAGGTCCAGTTTGAGGATCAACCAGTGGTCACGTCCTCTTGATTACCTCCTTCAACAACTTGCACCACCCCTCCCCCAAGGTGACACTTAGAGCCAAGAGAAATCTCAGCCTGTGATTTCTCTCTTGGGGTAATGTGAGAGTATGTGAGTGACCACCTGGGTTCTCCAGCTGTGTGGAATACTGCCAAAGAAGCTAATTTCTCTGCCCCATCCAGAGTACTGAATTGTGAGCTGCATGACTCGGGGGTGTGAAGAGACTGGGAGAATGGCAGATAGAACTCTGAGAGGGCACTAAAGGGATGTGGATCCTACTAACTCCATCATAGACTCTATCAAGAAGCCTGCCCACAAGCTGCTGAGAATGCCTCACCTGCAGATCCCCCTAACTGGCCAGCAAGCACCTCCAATGCTCAGTGTGCCTTACCCACACACATATCCTGATCCCAACACCAGTTCCCTATATGTGCTCCCAATGGTGGTGGCAAGAGCAAGATCTAGCAGACAGTTAGTGAGCACATACAGAAGGCTGGCCTGAATCTGCAGGTCAGAGAGAAATCACACACTTGATTTTTAGCACCACCTTTGGAAAACAAAATTGAGGCGGTCAGTACATGGTCTGGTGCATTGTAAGATCAAGACAAGGTGAACAAGCTTAAGGATTCTGCCACAAGCAGGAACAAAAAACATGGATCAAGTGTATCCGTAGAAGATCTGAGAAAGCCTCATAATCACTTGCAGGGCTGGTGGAAGATATTTCTATCCTGAAGCCAGTTAATAAAGACTGGAAGAGATGACTGTTACTTCAAAGGGGAAGATAGCAATGCAAAACTTCAAGGAACATGAAAAATCAAGGTAATATGACACCACCAAGGGATCACAATAATCTTCTAGTAATCAACCCCAAGACATGGAGGTCTGTGACTTATCTGATAAAGAATTCAAAACAGCAGGGGTTGGCCCAGTGGCATAGTGGTTGAGTTTACATGCTCTGCTGTGGTGGCCTAGGGTTTGCAGGTTTGGATCGCAGGCATGGACCTACGCACCACTTGTCAAGCTATGCTGTGGCAGATGTCCCACATACAAAGTAGAGGAGGATGGGCATGGATGTTAGCCCAGGGCCAAGCTTCCTCAGCAAAGAAAAAAAAGAAGAATTCAAAATAGCCATTTTAAGGAAACTCAATGAGCTATATGAAAACACAGAAAGACAATGAAACAAAACCAGGAAATCAATATACAAGAAAAATGAGAAGTTTAACAAAGAGTCAGAAAATATAAAAAAGAACCAAACAGAAATTCTGGCGCTGAAGAATACAATGAATGAAATGAAAAAAATGTAATAGAGAGCATCAACAGCAGAATGGATCATTCAGAAGACAGAAGACAGGAACTTTGAAATTATGCAGTCAGAGGAGAATTAAGAAAAAAATGGAAAAGAGTGAAAAAAGCCTACATGATCTATGGAATACCATCCAAAGAACCAGTTTTTGAATTACTGGAGTTCCAGAAGGAGAAGGGAGGGAGAAGAAAGGGCAGAAAGCTTATTTAAAGAAATAATGGCTGAGGGGGCTGGCCCGATGGTGTAGCGGTTATGTTCGCATGCTCCACTTCAGCAGCCTAGGGTTTTGCAGATTTGGATCCCAGGTGTGGACAGACACATCGCTTGTCAAGCCATGCTGTGGCAGCATCCCATATAAAGTAGAGGAAGACGGGCATGGATGTTAGCCCAGGGCCAGTCTTCCTCAGCAAAAAAGAGGAGGATCAGCAACAGATGTTAGCTCAGGGCTGGTCTTCCTCACACACACACACACAAAAGCTGAAAATAAATAAGTAAATAATGGCTGAAATTTTCCCAAACCCTGAGAAAGATTTGGATATCTAAGTCTGCGAAGCTTGTAGGTCACCAAACAAAATCAACTAAGTGAAATCCTCTCCAATACATATTATAATAAAACTGTCAAAAGTTAAGGACAAAGAATCTTAAAAGCTGCAAGATGGGGGGGAAAAAGCTTATAACTTACAAGGAAAACCCTCATAAGACTATCAGTGGATTTCTCAGCAGAACCCCTACAGGCCAGGAGAGAGTTGGATGATATATTCAAAGTGCTGGAAGGAAAAAAACCTGCCTATAAGAATACTCTGTCTGGCAAAGTTGTTCTTCACAAATGAAGGAGAGAGAAAGGCTTTCCCAGACAAACAAAAGCTGAGGGAATGAATCACTGCTAGACCTGCCTTACAAGAAATGCTGAAAGGAGTTCTTCAAGCTGAAATGAAAGGATCCTAATTAGTAACATGAGAACATATGAAAATATACAACACACTGGTAAAGCTAGGTGTATAGTCAAATTCAGAATACTCTAATACTGTAATTTGGTGGTGTATTAATCATGTAACTGTGGTATAAATGTTAAAGGACAAAAATATTAAAAACAACTATAGCTACAATAATTTGTTAATGAATACACAATATAAAAGAGGTAAACTGTGACATCAAAAACATAAAAGCAGGGGAGTAAAAGGTTACAGTTTTGTATGCTCTCAAAGTTGTTATCAGAGTAAAATAGACTGTTATCTCTATGTTTTATGTAAGCCTCATGGTAACGACAAAGCAAAAACCTACAGTAGATTCACAAAAAAATAAAGAGAAAGGAGTCAAAGCATACTACTACAGAAGATCATCAATTCACACACAAAAAAATGCAGCAAGAGAGGAAGAAAGGAAAAAGAGAACTATGAAACAGCCAGAAAACAATGAATAAAATGATGTTAGTAAGTCCTCAACGATCAACAATTACTCTCAATGTAAGTTGGTTCAATTCTCTAATCAAAAGGCATACAGTGGCTGGATGGATAACAAAACAAGACCCAACCATATGCTGCCTACAAGAGACTCATTTCAGCTTTAAGGACACACATAGGCTCAAAGTGAAGGATGGGAAAAAGATATTCCATGCAACTGGAAACCAAAAGTGCAGGAATAGCTATATTTACATCAGACAAAATAGACTTTAGTTGAAAATGGTAACAATGGACAAAGAAGGTCATTATATAATGAAAAAGAGGTCAATTCATCAAGATATAACAATCATATATATACATGCACCCAACATTGGTGCACCTAGATATATTAAGCAAATACTAAGAGATCTGAAAGAACAATTAGACAACAATACTATAATAGTAGGGAACTACAAAACCCCATTCTCAACAATGGACAGATCATCCGGACAGAAAATCAACAAAGAAATATTGGATTTGACCTATACTTTAGACCAAATGGACTAACAGACATGTAAAGAACATTCCATCCAACAGCAGCAGAATACACATTTTTCACAAGCACCCATGTAACATTCTCTAGAATAGATCATATGATAGGTTACAAAACAAGTCTTAGCAAATTAAGAAGACTGAAATCATATCAAATATCTTTTCTGACCACAATGATGTGAAATTTGAAGTCAATAACAGGAGGAAAACTGGAAAATTCACAATAATGTGGAAATTAAACAACACTCACCTTAACAACCAATGTGTTAAAGTAGAAATCAAAGGGGAAACCAAGAAATATCTTGAAACAAATGAAAATGGAAACACAACATACCAAAAGCTATGAGATGCAGCAAAAGCAGTTCTAAGAGGGATGTTTGTGGAGATAAATGTCTACATCAAGAAACAAACAAACAAAAAATCTCAAATAAACAACCTAACTTTACACCTCAAAGAACTAGAAAAAGAAAAACAAATTAAGACCAAAGTTAGCAGCAGAAAGGAAATAACAAAGATCAGAGCAGAAGTAAATGAAATAGAAATCAGAAAAACAATAGAAAAGATCAATGAAACTAAGAGCTGGTTTTTTTGAAAAGATAAACAAAATTGACAAAACTTTAGCTAGACTAAGAAAAACAGAGAAAAGACTTGAATAAATAAAATCAGAAATGAAAGAGAAGACATTACAACTGATACAACAAAAATATAAAGATTCATAAGAGACTACTATGAACAGTTATATGCCAGCAAATTGGATAACCCAGAAGAAATGGAAAATTCCTAGAAACATAAACCCTACCAAGACTGAATCATGAAAAAATAGAAAATCTGAATAGACCAAACATTGAATCAGTAATCCAAAATCTCCCAAACAAAGAAAAGCCCAGGACCAGATGGTTTCATTGGTGGATTCTACCAAACATTTAAAGAAGAATTAATTGCAATTCTTCTCAAACTTTTCTAAAAAACTGAAGAGGAGGGAATACGTCCAAACTCATTTTACAAGGCCAGCATTTTTCTGCTACCAAAGCCAGACAAGAACACTACAAGAAAAGAAAACTACAAGCCAATATCCCTGATGAATGTAGATGCAAAATTTCTCAACAAAACACTAGCAAACTGAATTCAATAGCACATTATAGGAACCATACACCATGATCAAGAGGGATTTATTCCCAGGATGCAAGGGTGGTTCAACAAATCAATAAATATGATACACCACATTAATGGAATTAAAGATAAAAATTATATAATTGTCACAATAGATGCATAAAAAGCATTTGACAAAATACAACATTCTTTCATGATAAAAATCTCTCAACAAATTCGGTATAGGAGGAACATACCTCAACACAATAAAGGCCATATATGACAAGCCCACAGCTAACCTCATATTCAATGGTGAAAGGTTGAAAGCTTTTCCTCTAAGATCAGGAACATGACAAGGGTGTCCATTCTCACTGCTCCTATTCAACATGGTACTGGAAGTCCTAGTCACAGTTATCAGGCAAGGAAAAGAAATAAAAGGCATCCAAATCAGAGTGAAAGAAGTGAAATTGTCTTTGCAGATGATTTGCTCATATAGAGAGAGAAAATCCTAAAGACTCCATCAAAAAATGTGTCTTTCTCTGCCTGGCTTCTTTCCCTTAGCATAATGTCCTCCAGGTTTATCCGTGTTATCACAAATGGCAGGATTTCCTTCTTTTTATGGCTGAATAATATTCCATTGTATATATACCACATTTTCTTTATCCATTCATCTGTCGCTGGATGCTTAGGTTGTTTCCAGATCCTGGCTATTGTGAATAATGCTGCACTGAGCTTGGTGGTGCTGATTTTGTTTCCTTTGGATATATACACAGAAGTGGGATTGCTAGATCATATGGTAGCTCTATTTTTAATTTTTTTGAGTAACTTCCATACTGTTTTCCATAATGTTAAGTGACCAGATCTGTGGTAGTTTGTTACAGTAGCCTTGAGAAACTGATACAAGCCTCAAATCAGGGAAGCTAAACAAGATGCTTTTATTAAAAAAAAGAGGGTAATGAGGCTCTGAGTTGGGGTGGTGAAAACAGAGAAGAACAGGTGACTATAAGAAATATTCATAGTCTAGATGTGAAAGGTGGAGGGATGATAAAAATTGGCTAGAAAAATGCTGCGACGTTGATAGAGATGAGGAACTCTTTAAGAGGGAAGATGATTTGTTCACATGGCTTGAAGGTGACATCATAGCAGAAGGTGTTTAGAAGTGTGGCCAGAGTACTACCTAAACAGAGATGAGTCCCTGTGTGTGCTGTTTGCTTGAGTTCAATTCTCTTGTATTTTCTTAATTCTATCCTAGGATTATTCAGCTATATCCAACTCTAAACAACGATGGCCTTTCTATTTGGTTCACCAGAATCAACTTCTGAATTTAGGCCAAAACGTGTTTCAATCTGTCCCCTGACACACAAAGCACCCATTTGTTCTCAGGTCTCAATAATAAGAAATCGTTTTGATTCATTTTTCTTACTCACATCTCTGTTTCAGACGCCTGCTCCCAGTTTGCGAATGCTTTGAGGAAAGGACTGTGCTTCTGCATCACTTCATTCTTGCGTTGGGCATATACAGTCATGCATTGCTTAATGATGGGGATACGTTCTGAGGGATGCATTGTTAGGCAATTTCGTCATTGTGAGAACAACATAGAGTGTATTTACCCAAACCTAGATGGTATAGCCTACTACACACCTAGGCTATACGGTACTAATCTTATCAGACCACCGTCGTATATGCAGTCCATTGTTGACTGCAACATCATTATGTGGTGCATGACTGTGGTAGAATTTCAAAAAGTTTTTTTTGCTAAGTTTTTGGTCTATTATATACTTTCCCCTGGGTCAGTTTTGTTTATCACAAATTAACATTTGAAAAGTTCTTTGTTAATATGAGATATATTGAGGACTCTTATCTAAGGCTATAAAATTTTACATAAAAATAGGGAGGGAAGCCCATGATTATCATAAGACCTCTGACCCAGCCTTCCCCACTCCACAGAATAAAAGGGAAAGCCTTATGGGAATTGTGTCCACTATTTTGTAAAGGAAAAAAGATTGTTTTTAAGAAATTGTGTAGTCTGGTAACAGTATTGTGCTAATGTCAATGTCCTGGCTTTAATTTTTTACTATAGTTACTATATGACTTCATTCAGGGAAGCTGAATGAAGGGTACACAGGACTCTATGATTTTTGCAACTTCATGTGAGTCTATAATTATCTCACAATAAAAAGTTAAGAAAAAAAAAATAGGTGAATCACATGGTTTAACTTTACTTAAAGATTTGCTGCCCTTGAAACGACAATAATTTGAGCTGAAATCTGAAAAGTGAGAGGAGTTGCCCAGGAAGTGGTGGGAGTTGGAGAAACAGGCCATAGGGATGGAGGTCGAGCATTTCAGGTACAGGAAACAGCCTGTTCAAACAGCATTTGAAATACAAAAAGAAGGATGTCATGGTTGGAACTGGCTGAGCAAGGCAGAGAGTGGCATGAGGCACCCTGGTGGGGTAAGCAGAGATGCCTACCTTCCTCTGGGAGACCTTCCTGTCCAAATGGAGTTTGGGAGTGTTTTAAGCTGAGGATCAGATCCTGAACTATGATGACCCCTCCCTCGCAGAACCCAGCCACCACTTGACTCAGCTGAGCACCCAGCCCATAGCCAGCATCAAAGTAGCAGGCACATCACTGGGTATCTCAGACATCCAGCTCAGTCAGGCCTTCAGATGCAGCTCCAGCCAGCATCAGACTGCCACCTCATGAGATCAGAACCACCCAGCTGAGTCCAGTCAATCCACAGAACTGGAAGAGATCATAAAAACCATTGCTTTAAGCCAATTGATAACTAGAACAAGCAATAACCCTTTTAGTTCCAGAGCCTGTAAAGGACTTTCACTTACCTTTACTCTCTTAATCTTCAGAAGTATCCCTCTAGGCTGCAATAACTTGGTGGGCACTTGGTTCACCATTGTACTCCAACATCTCGTTCAACACCTGGCTCATTGAAAGTCCTCAATAAAAAAAATTGTTAAATAGAAAAAACAAGATTTGTTGCTCTTGAAAAAAGGTTAAGCAAAAGATTTTCAGGGAGCACCTTCTGCAATTGTAGTCCTTTGTCCCACTTGGAACTTCTAACACCAAGGTGAAAGACCTCTGACCTTGGGGTCAGGAGAAATCAGAATAGCAAAGAGAAAGGCAGGAATGCTTACAGATATGTGCAAGAGGCAAAGATGCATGATGAAATATTTTCACCTGGATGCTTTCAAAAGAGCCATTTTCAGTCATAAGGAAAAGTGACCTTTGAGTTGAAAACTGAACGTTTTTGCTTTCTCCACCGGGCAGTTAAGTTGAAATGTTTCTCATCTTAATTGTTGCTTAGTGTTTGGAGAAGCACCTAGGCTCTCCCATCAGAAAAACCTGGGTTTCTATTTTGGCTGCCGATTTGTTAACATGCACAATTCTTTGGGCAAATTACACTTACTTTCTCTAAGCCTTTACTTCCTCATTGGCAATTAAGGGATTTTAATAGCTACCTCATTGGATTACTTGAGCACTAAATATTATGGGAGCACAATGATAAGACGAGGAGCTCACAGTTTAGGAGACAGAAAATACATTTAGTAATGTGTACTGGTGCCATGATGCAGGGCTTCTTGGGGAACCAAGAAGACAGCCATCACATCTCCTGGCAGTGGTTTGAGAGTTAAACAAGCTTCCTGGAGAACTGAGTAGCTGCTTGTCAAATGGACTGTAGAGAAAGGTTATGGATGTGGAGAGCGGCGTAGAACAGCCGGGAAGGCTGAAATTGGAAGTGACTCAGGGTGGTCAGAGTTTCAGGTGTTGGGTGTGGGGAGGAGTGGATGGTGGCCGCCACAGGGATGAGTCTGGGAAGTCGGCAAGGACCGGAGCCTGAAAGGTCTGGTGTACTGGAACAGATTTATTTTTGTTCTTGCTGTGGTTTATTTGAAATAGTGAGAGTGTTGAGATATGCCTTACTTTAGAGTGTCCACAGTCCTACAAATGTACCTGTGCAGTGAGATTTTATAAAATGAGTCAACTTTAACTTTTCTGACTTCCATTATAAAGATGAAAATATAACCCTTTTACAAGCTCCATAAGTAAAAGAAGAAAAGAACACACTTTAGAAACCTACCTTGCAACTCCTGAGCATGTGGGTTACCTGCAAGGGAGCTTCTGTGGCTGAGCATTTCAATCACAAGCGTCAGGGAGACACAACATCCTAGCCTCATAGGCAGGAAATCACACTATTCTATTTGGGGAGGAGGGGAAAAGGCAAAGTGAGGGAAGGAGGATTTCTTTTTCTTTTTAGTCAAGAGATAGAAAGAGAAAACTAAGCAATATTCTCAAGGTTGTAACTCTAATATTTTATTTGTATAATCAAACCAGTTTGCAGTTGAGGCTTTCCTATTCTATTAGAATTTGAGCATGACAATTTTTTCATTTCCAAAAGAGTTCATTGTCCCTCTTCAATTCTCTCTTATGCAAAACATGTCTATCAGTGTGGGCAATGACCCCTCTACTCCCACTCGTTAGAGTTTAAATAGACGACTCAGGCAGGATTTGTCCATGGATTTTCTATGTTGTCTTGTCTTGTCTTTCAGCATTTCAGTTCCAACTAAGCCTGAATTATTTGAAAAACCCTATGGCCACAATATTCTACCTCTTTAGACTGGAAAAATGGTATAAAATTCTTCGGGGTCAGGGAGTCCAGGTCCGGAACATGTGCATGTAGACAAAACCTGGAGAAATACACCAAAATAGAAATGGTTGGGGTAAAGTGAAAAAACAATTTTATGGATTTCCTCTATGAAAACAAATACTCAAAAGGGTGTTTAAGAGTGTTGGAGGCTAAGTACAAAATACTGGATGTTTAACAAAACTTAGCATTCATGAATGTTTTTTCCATATACTTCAATTCTGAAAGCAAATTTTTTGAGTAGCTAAATTTTTTATTATGGGTTATTATTGTCTATTAATAGATGAAATTAAATTGCAAGTACATTTTAAATTCTCAAAATTTGCATTTATACCAGAAAGGCTACTTTAGCCAACAATTTTATACACGAGCATTTCATATCAAGGCTAAGGTCATAAGTTAGCCATGCAAATTCTCTGTACTGAACTTCAACATACTTTCTACACCTCTTCACCTTTATGTTTCACACCGTATTTTAATTATTTGCTTATTTTTCTCTCTTTTTATAGCTACTTTGTCTACCTGAGGGCTGAGTCTCTAGCTTGTTGTCTTTTTGTCTTCAACGTGCTCAATGCGATATGTTGACATAGTAGGTGCCCTCTTCAAAAGTGTTTTGTGAATCATGAATAGACACAGCTAGGCAGGAAATGTAGAGTTAAAATATCTTTTGCAGTTTCCAGATTCTTCCACCTTGAGACATGCACCAAATATCTTCCCTTTGTCCTTCCGTACTTACTCTCCACCTTTCTCTCCACACTGCTGTATACCCTGGTAGGTTGACTTCTGTGGGTTTAGCTGAAGAGGAGCCTGGGAGAGAGTTGGAGGGGAACACTGCCCTTCTCGAAGCAGTTTTCTCTACGTGACACTCAATGTGGATTCTGGTAACTGCTTCCTCCCCTCATCCATGCTGACCTAGGGAAGACAATGACCCTCCCATTTTTGTAGCCTTAACGTACTTCAGTGTTCATTACGGTATATCAACTACACCCTCTGTTCTGCCCATACCTTTGTAAATAGTTACTTCATTAAATCCTCCTTGAATATCCTAACTTGAATATGCCATTCCTCTCCTCCCGGGACTTCAACTGATAAGAGATAACTCAAATTACTTCGAAAAGAATCCACCATTCTTGGCAAGTGTCATGATCGCTTTCTGAAAACGTTCTCTATAACCTCTGTAAATCTAAATTCCCATTTAATGTATAAAACCTCTCACATATCCTACCACATCCTTATCTGCCTTTCACCGCAATCAAATTAAGATCACATGTTTCGGGGCCGCCCGGTGGCGCAGCAGTTAAGTTCGCGCTTGGCAGCCTGGGGTTCGCGAGTTCGGATCCCAGGCGCCCGCCGACGCACTGCCTGTCAGCCATTCCGTGGCGGCGTCCCATATAAAGTGGAGGAGGATGGGCACGGATGTTAGCTCAGGGCCAGTCTTCCTCAGCAAAAAGGGGAGGATTGGCAACAGATGTTAGCTCAGGGCTGGTCTTCCCCACAAAAAAAAAGATCACATGTTTCTTCTAGGGCTACACCCCTCACCTGCACCTGTTTTTGCATTATTTCCCTGCCTTTGGAACATTTAAAATTGCTTCTCTTAGAAGTAGATTCGTGCATAGATTAAAGAGAATAAGAATATTGTGTTTTCATTGGGTCTTATGGGGTGGGAGTGGGAGGAGAAAACACAGGTAAGCAAAGTTAAGTGACTTTTTCACCACAGAACTCTCAAAATGTTTGATGTGCACTGTGACCCTCTGAGACAGTAGGGTAGTAACCAGCATTTCTCAAACTTACTTGACCACAGAACCCTTGTTATCTACTTAAGCACCAGCTGGCATTCCTCAGGTCACAGTTGGAAAACCTGACTCTGGGACTATGCTTTAAACGCCATCCTTTTCTTCCTCCATAAATATTTATTGAACAAATGAACAAATATGGACAAAATTGGTTAGAACTCTAAGAGAAGGGACATGGAAACTGGGTTCCACAACCCCTTTCTTTTAATCCCTGGTGTTTGCTGTGTCAGAATCTTCAAAGATGTGTGGGGTGGGGTGGGATTTGGCCAGCACTTCCTGTAAGATCTAGTCTGAGGCACTAATTGATGGTATTGGTTATTGACTCAGAGGTCTTCTCCAAGCCTTTAAGCCTAGATTAACTATAGATGAAGTTTCTCTTCTGAGCTTTCTGCCTTGATCTTGAGCTAGCTAGGGGTGGAAAAGGAGTGGGCAAGAAGGGAGAGAGTAGTATTTAACAGGGGTTTGCAATGTGCTAGGTGCTATATTTAGTACATCCCCTTTCCTGAAGGAGCTCATAGTCTAGTGGGAAGGAAAAGATGTAAGAATAGAGTGTAATTAATGTGGTGTAATATAACATAATTTAACATAACAACATAAGGCTATATAAATGAAGATCTTATACGCTGGTTTCTTTCACATTGCCTCGTTATTCTGCTATGGCAAGGTCTACAGTTATTGGCATTTGACTTTATATTTTATTGTGGAGTAAGCTTGAGGCCAGACTAAGGCAGTGTCCACTTACCTCATGTCTTATGTAGAAAAATATACAGATTTTTATCAGGGCCATAATAGGCTGGATGTTACTAAACGAGTGAGAGAGTGTGGAGCAGGGAAATGAGCAGGTAAGTTAGAGAAATCTTTTAATCTAATACTTCATATCCCTTCTCCTACGGATGAACAAATTCAAAGATTGGTTAATTTTATTTTAGACTCTTCTTCCTTTGCCTCTGCACCTTAATAGAGAAAATGGATTTAGAAAGTCGGGCAGCAACTTCCAAGAAGATAGAGTAGAGGTGTTTTTTCTTATTCTTCCTGCAAACTACAACCAGTAACACTGAAAATTATGTATACATAAAACAAACATGAGATGACTCTGAAAAATGGAGGGAAGAAGTCAAACTAGCTAAGAACCTTGCAATCCAAAGAATGACATGGTGGTGAATTCCCCATTTTTTGGTTTGTTTTGTTTTGTTCTTGCTTCATATATCCCAGACTTGGCACTGAAGAAGGTAAAATCCCAGAAATGCCAATATGCACAAAAAAAAGCAACCCCAACAAAAGCCTGCTCTCTCTAGCCAAAGGACCAGGAAAGGGGCAGACTAGCAAGACAGAAAATGTTTAGACAATAGCCACTCCATTCTAGCCAAACACCATTGAAAAACTGTGGTAACACCCATACCCGTGCCCGAAAATGCTGAGTGGCAAGCCTTGACTTCTACCCTTGCTAGGCTATAACAAGGAGCCTCAACTTCACTACCTGCTCCCCACCATGGTGGTGTCAGAGAAAGCTAAGTAGGGAGTTGATTTTTCATCCACATCTGGTAGTAATGGGGCACCTTTCCCCCTCCTTTCTGGGGTGGTATAAGAGGGGGCCTAGTGGAGGCTCAGGACTTTCACCACCAGGCAGTGGTAACAAGGCCACCTTCCCATCCCTGTGGTGTCAGTGGAGGCCATGTGGAGAGCTGTAACAATGCACTCCTACTCCTCCCAGGCAGGAAGGTATCAGTGGAGGCCTAGTGGGGAGCCAGAACTCCCACTTCCACCCAGCAGTAATAAGGATCCCTGCTCCTACCTCAAGTGTTAGTGGAGACCAAGTGGGGAACCTGACTTGTATCCCCACTTGCAGTGATGAGGCAGTAATGACACCTATCCCTGATGGAGCAATGTCCAAAAATCAAGGAAAATAAAAAGTTAAATAAGATCCAGAATCTTATAACATAATACCTCAAATGTCCAAGTTTCAATTGAATATCCTTCAATATCCCAAGAACTGAGAAGATCTCAAACTGAATGAAAAAAGTCAATTAATGTATGCCAGCACTAAGATGATAGAGATAATTAAAATTATCTGACAAAAATTTAAAAGCAGCCATCATAAAAATGCTTCAATGAAGAATTACAAACATGCTTGAAACAAATGAAAAATATAGAAAGTCTCAGCAAATAAACAGATCTTATGGACCAAGTGGAAATTTTAGAGCTAAAAAATATGATTACTGAAATTAACTCAGTGGATGGGCTCAAGAGCAGACTAGGAAATAGAACAATAGAAACTGCCCCATCTAAACAACAGTGAAGAAAACAGACTGAAAAAAATTAACAGAGTCTCAAGGACCTGTGGAACTATAAGAAGAGATTTAACACTAGTGTCATCAGAGTCCCATAATGAGAGGAGAAAGGGTGGAGCTGAAAAAGTATTTGAAGAAATAATGGCTGACAATTTCCTAAATTTGGCAAAATACATAAAACCACACATTCAAGAAGATAAGCAAACCCCAAACAGAATAAACCTAAGAAATCCATAATGGGACATATTATAATCAAACTTCTAAAAACTAAATGTAAAGTCAATAATTAATAACCTCCCAAAACAGAAAGCCTCAGGCCCAGTTGGGTTCACTGGTGAATTTTACCAAACTTGTAAGGAAAAAAAATCAGTTCTCTACAGAGGATAGAAGCAGAGAAAATTCTAACTCATTCTGTGAGGCTATCATTACTGTAATACCAAAACCAGACAAAGACATTATAAGAAAAGAAAAATAGAGACCAACATCTCTCATGAACATAGAGCTTTGCAAAAATCCTCAGCAAAATATTAACAAATTGAATCCAACAATGTATAGAAGGAATTATGTACCATGACCAAGTGGAATTTATTCCAGGTAAGCAAGGCTAGTTCAACTTTGAAAAATCAACTCATGTGATACGTCACATCAACAGGCTAAAAAAGAAAAATCATATGATCATATCAATAGATGCAGAAAAAGCATTTGACAAATTTCAACACCATTCATGATAAAAATTTTCAGTAAAATAGGATAGAGGGGAAGTTCCTCAACTTGATAAAGAATGTCTAAAAAAAACTTACAGCTAACATCATACTTAATGATGAGAAACTCGAAGCTTTCCCACTAAGATCAGGAACAAGGCAAAGACGCCCTTTCTTACCACTCCTTTTCAACATTGTGTTTGAAGTCCTAGCTAATGCAATAAGCTAAGAAAAGGAAACAAAAGGTAGTCAGGCTGGGAAGGAAGAAATAAAACTGTCTTTGTTTGCAGATGACACGATGGTCTGTGTAGAAAATCCAAAAGAACTGACAAAAAAGCTGCCTGGAGCAGATAAGCAATTATAGCAAGGTTGCAGAATACAAGTTTAATATACAAAAGTCAATTGCTTTCTTATATTCTAGCAATGAGCAAATGAAATTTGAAATTAAGAACATGATGTCATTTATTTAGCACCCCCAAAAATAAAATACAGAGCTATAAGTCTAACAAAATATGGACAATATCTACATGAGGAAAACTATAAAACTCTGATGAACAAAATCAAAGAAGAACTGAATTAATGGAGAGATATTCCATGTTCCTGGATAGGAAGGCTCAATATTGTCAAGATGTCAGTTCTTTCCAACTTAAATCTATAGATTCAATGCAGTCCCAGTCAAAATCCCCTCAAGTTGTTTTGTGGATATAGTCAAGCTGATTCTAAAGTTTATATGAAAAAGTAAAAGACCCAGAATAGCTAATGCAGTATTGAAGAAGAACAAAGTGGAGGACTGACACTATCTGACTTCAAGACTTACAATAAAGCTATAGTAATCCAGAGAGCATAGTATTGGCAAAAGAATAGACAAACAGATCAATGGAACAGAATAGCGAGCCTGGGAATATACCTACATAAATACACTCAATTATCTTTCACAAAGCAGCAAAGGCAATAGAATGAAGCAAAGGTAGTCTTTTCAACAAATCGTGCTGGAACAACTAGACAGCCACATGCAAAAAAATGAATCTAGACACAGACCTTACACCCTTCACAAAAATAACTCAAAATGGAGCATAGACCTAAATATAAAATGCAAAACTATAAAATTCCTAGAAGATAGCATAGATGACCTTGGGCATGGCAACAGCTTTTTAGATATAACACCAAAGGAATGATCCATGACAGAAATAATTGATAAGCTGGACTTCATTAAAATTAAAAACTTCTCTGCAAAAGAGAGTGTCCAGAGAATGAGAAGAAAAGCTGCAGACTGGGAGAAAATTTTTGCAAAAGACACATCTGATAAAGGACATCTAAAACAGTACTCTTAAAACTCAACAATAAGAAAGCAAACAACCTGATTAAAAATTGGACCAAAGACTTTGACACCACATCAAAAAAGTTAAACAGATGGCAAATAAGCATATGAAAAGACGCTCCACAGCATATGTCATCGGGGAAATGCAAATTAAATTACAGTGAGATACCACTACATACCTATAAAAATGGCCAAAATCTAGAACACTGACAATATCTAATGCTGGTGAGTATGTAGAGCAACAGAAATTCTTATTCATTGCTAGTGGGAATGCAAAATGGTACAGCCACTTTGGAAGACAGTTTAGCGGTTACTTACAAAACCAAACACACTCTCACCATATAATCCAGCTATCATACTCCCTGGGATTTTTCCAAATGAGTTGAAAACTTATGTTCACACAAAAACCTGCACACGGATGTTTATACCAGATTTATTCATAATTGCCAAAACTTGGAAGCAACCAATATGTCCTTCAGTGGGTGAATGGATAAATAAACTAGTACATCCAGACAATGGAATATTATTCAGCACTAAAAAAAATGAGCTATCAAGAAATGAAAAGATATGATGGAACTTTAAATGCATATTATTAAGTGAAAGAAGCCAATGTGAAAAGGCTACATACTGTCTGATTCCAGCTATACAATATTCTGGGAAAAGCAAAACTATGGAGACAGTGAAAAGATCAGTAGTTGCCAGGGGTTGGCGGTGGGGTGAGCAGGGATGAATAGGTGGAACACCTAGGATTTTTAGGGTAGTGAAAATACTCTGTATGATACTATAATGATGGACACATGTCATTATAAGTTTTTCAAAACCCATAGACTGTACAACACCAAGAGTAAACTTTAATGTAAACTATAGAGTGGGGTGATTATGACGTGTCAATGTAGCTTCATCATTTGTAACAAATGTACGGGATATTGATAATGGAGGAGGCTGTGCATGTGTGGGGGCAGGGAGTATGTGGGAAATCTCTGTACCTTTCACTTAATTTTTCTGTGAATCTAAAGCTGCTCTAAGAAAATAAAGACAAAAAAAACCACCCTAAATATAAAGAAAAAATGTTGAAAACAGCAATGAAGAAATGACACATTACTAGAGGAAATTTATTTGAATGACAATGGATCTCTTATCCGAAACCATGGGGGGGCTAGAAGAAAGTGGCACACCATTTTTCAAGTGCTGAAAGAAAAGAACTTTCAACCCAGAATCCTATATCCAGTGAAATTATCCTTTAGGAACGAAGGGAAAACGAAGATATTCTTAAAAGAAGGAAAAATAAGGGAACTTGTGACCAGCTGACCTACCCTAAAAGAAAGGCTAAAGGAAGTTCTCTAGACAGAAAAGAAATGATGAAAGAAGGCACCCTGGAATATCAGGAAGGAAGAACATGGTAAGCAAAAATATTGGTAGATACAGCAGACTTTCCTTCTCTATTGTGCTATCTAAATATTTTTGATGGGTGAAGCAAAAATTTATTAAAAAATTAACCACACTGTCTGGTGTGGTTCTAAATGTATTTAGAGGAAGTATATAACACAATCAGATTATAAATGTGAGAGGATAAATGGATGTAAGGAGATGTACACTTCACTTGACCAGGTAAAATTATGACAACAGTAAACTGTGATAAGTTATGTATATATAATGTAACACTCAGAACCACTAAAAAAGGTATACAAATAGCCATAGTCAAAAACACTATAGATAACTTTAACAACAATAACCACAAAAAAGCAAAAAAAAAAAAACCCACAAAAAACTACAGATAAATCAAAATGGAAGTCTAAAAACTGTCCAAGTACCCACAATCTCTTCCAGAAAATAGAATTGGAGGAAATGCTTCCTGATTCATTTTATGAAACTAGTATTGCCTTGATAGTAAAACCAAAGACAGCTTTAAAAAAAAGAAAGAAAGAATGAAAACTGGGCTGACTCACTGGCGTAGCGGCTAAGTTTGTGCCCTCCGCTTCAGTGGCCGGCTTCAAGGCTTTCCCACACTCAGGATCCAAATCGCAGGTTCAGATCCTAGGTGCGGACCTATGTGCCACTTATCAAGCCATGCTGTGGCAGGCGTCCCACATATAAAATAAAGGAAGATGGGCACAGATGTTAGCTCAGCGCCAATCTTCCTCAGCAAAAAGAGGAGGATTGGCAACAGATGTTAGCTCAGGGCTAATCATCCACACACACACACACACACAAAAGTACAGATCAATATCCTTTATGAATTTAGACATAAAAATGTAATATGTTACCATTGGGGAAACTCTGTAAAGGGTACAGGAGATCACTCTGTATTATTCTTATAATACAGATAACTAATACAAATAAACTGCATGTGAATCTGTAAGTATCTCAAAATAAAAAGTTTAAAAAAAGGGGGATAAAGAGAATCATAGATTCCACCTGATAGTAGTAGAGTTCCAAAACTGATGCACAGATGATTGCAAACTCAAGTTAATTTTACTTTGGTAGATTTCTGAACATTTCACAACACCCTTTAAAGTGGTTGAATAACCCTTAGGATGCCACAGTTTTAGGGCTAGAAAATAGTGCTGTGAGTAATTGAGATTAATGTCAAATGCAAACCTGATGTTACCATTTTCTTGTTATATTATTGATAGATAACTTTGGTATGGTATTAGCAAATATTTTAATCTGTAGCAAAGAAAAGTACAATATTTTGAAAAGGTACAGTTTTAGAATAACCTCAAGAAGAGTCAACATAAATGACCTAAAGCATAGTGACCCTGGCTTGTGCTCATTTATTTCATCGCTGACGTTGGCACCCTGCAACCCTCCCTGTCCACCCAACAGTTCCTATAACCCTCAGAGCACAAGAATTCCATTAGGCAATGTAACCTTGGAACTCTCCATGTGCCATTACTCCATGGTGGTGGAAATGAAGCGACATTGTGATTGATAGCAAACTCTTCCCAACTGCTTCCTTAAGTTTTGTCATGGTACCTTTGCAAGTCCACCCTGGTTTAAGAAAGTGTAAGGAAGAGTTCACTGGAAAAGAGAGAGCTGAACCAGCACTACCTTAATCTTCAACACCTTATGAATGTCTTCCAATGTGCCAGGGCCAAATTAATTGGACGAATTTTATAGTGAGCAAAAGAAGAATGAGAGCAAAAGGAAATGATTTTTTAGGAGAAAAGAGGTCAAAGGTGGAGAGGGATTTTTTTTTGTTTTTCAAGTAGTGAGAAGATTTTACAAAAGAATTTTGGGAGAAAAGTGTAAGATGTAACATGGCTTGAAGAAAGTGAAGGCAGGAGAAATCAAGATCTATAAATTCTGAAAAGGAGATGGAAGATTTAGGCAGAGGTTGAAAAGTACTGGTGGCAAAAAATCTGGAAATAGAATGTAGTTAAGAGTGGCCATGTGCAAATATAATAGTGTATCTTCAGAGATAAAAAGTCAGAGAATTGTTAGCCACAAATACAATATAGTGGGGAAAAGACCACAAAACACATTATCATCAAGCTAAAGGTCCTACCCTCTTCAGGGAAAAATGTTGTGAATTAATTTATACTTAAATGTAATATAAAATATTATATTATATTATATTATATATTTTTAAATACTTGGGTAGATGGAGTTTGTTCTTTCCTTTGACACTTACTTATAGGAAACTCCTTTTTTTAATATAAATCTTTTATGCTATAACTTAAAAATATTGATCTATTCAATACACGTGCAATGAGCCTTTAGTGCTGTGGGGACTAGAAACATAGAGAGGCATGGCCTCTGCTGGGGGTAGTGTTCCCCAGGGATGTTGAAGGGCCAGCTGGAGTCACACGGCCAGGGGTGGAATCCTAATTCCACTGTGTCCTAGCTTGTGGAAATTCACCTCCTCTTTAGGAATTCCAGTGTCCACACCTTTAAACTGAGAGTAACAGCTCCTTGCTTGTTTATCTTAAACATGCTTCTTGTTTTGAGAATCAAATGGGATAATATGTATGTGTGATGAGCTCTGTAACTTTATGAAACACTACAAATATCTGAATGATTTTTGAACTGGTTTATTCTCAGTCCATTATGAGAAATGTCAAAGATGAAGTTGTATATAAGAGTTGGGAATTCAGGCTGAAGGTCTAGGATAGAATAAAAACTTAGCAATTATTGGATACAGATGGTATTTAAAGGCATGAGACTGGGTGAGATTACAGAGGAAGTGAGAATAGAGAAGTCCAAGGACTGAGCCTTGGAGCGCTCCAATGTTAGTAAGAAGTTGAAAGAAGAGGAAGGCCATCAAAGGAAACTGAGTGACCAGCAAAGCATAAGAAAATCCAAGAAATATGTGGTGTCCTGGAATCCAAGTAAAGAATGTGTATTACAGAAGAGAGAAACACAAATTTGTCAATGCTTGAATTTGTCATGTAAGACAAGGACAACGAATTGACCTTTGGATTTAGCAATGTAGAGGTTATCAATGACCCTCACAAGAGCAGTTTCGGTAGTGTGAAAGGGTCAAACTCCTGATTAGAGTGTGTTTAAGGGAGAACAGGAGGACAGGAAATGGAGAGAGTGATAGAGATAACTCGTTTAAGTTTCGCTGCAAAGAGAAGGAGAGAAATGTGATGGTAGTTGTTAGGAGAAGTGGAGTCAAGAGAGATTCTTATTTTTAGATGGAAGAAATAACAGCACGTATGTATGCCAACAGGAATGATCCAGCAGGCACAGAGAAGTCGATGATGCAGGAGAGAGAGGGAATAATGGCTCCTTAAGAAGTCATTCTTGAAAGGATGGGATCTACAGTATAAAAGTACAAACAGAAGGAGTGGCTGCAAATAGGGGCATGGAGAGTTCATTTAGAGAAACAGGTGGAAAGGCAGAGTGTTGGTACAGGAGTGGGCAAATGGCATAGCAGGAGATTATGGCAGTTCCCTTCTGAACACTTCGATTTTATGGGTAAAATAAGAAGCATAGTACATCAGCAGAATGTGAAGACAGGAAAAGAATGATAGCAGTTTGAGGAAAGAGAAGGTATAAAATAATTCTCTAGGAAACTGGAACAGTGTACGAACTAAGGAAACATTTATGCCTGTTGGGCAGCAAATGTTGGGATACATCAATGAATAAGCCAGAAAAAAAATCTCTGTCCTTATGAATTTTGCATCCCACAGAGTGGACAGTAAGTAATAAGTATAATAAATACATTATATATATAGTAAAGGCCATTTAGTTTCAGGGGGGACCAGTCAGATGGTTTTGTGTTTTTCTTTAGCTATATTCTGCTGTATGGTGGGGGCTTGCAGTAGTTAGATAATTTAAATTTACCAGGGTTGTGGTTTTACCAAGGGAGCCTGATAAAGTGAGAGGGTGAGGGAGTTGCAGATGTTTGGGTTATAAAGGAAGAGGGAGGAACATCAAGGGAGGGAGGAACAGTTAAAAGATAGTAAGATCAGGCGCCAGCCTGGTGGAATAGTGGTTGAGTTCGTATGCTCTGCTTCGGGGGCCCAAGGTTCACAGGTTTGGACCCTGGGCACAGACCTAAACAAACACCACTCATCAAGCCATGCTGTGGCAGCGTCCCACATACAAAGTAGAGGAAGATTGACACAGATGTTAGCTCAGGGCCAATCTTCCTCAGCAAAAGAGGAGGATTGGCAATGGATGTGAGCTCAGGGCCAATTATCCTCACCTAAAAAAAATATTTATTTATACATACAGTAAGATCAACGGATTGGAGGATAAACGTGTTTAACCATCTGATACATTTGGCCCACCTTTTCCATCCCCACTTCCCTGCCCTAGTTAATGTGGTGACTAAGAACACTGCCTGGATTAGATTTCTAGCTCCATCAATTACAAGATCTCTCTTCTGTTCCACTTTAATTTTTTTCATCCTTGTCCAAAACACATTGCCTTAATTACTATAGTTTCATAATAAAAGTCTTGATATCCAGTAAGTCAAATCACCAAATAATTTTTAAAATGAAATAAATGTTCAGAAAAAAAAAAAGCTGACAAAATTCATCACCAACCAAAGGAAACACAAGAGTTTTCTTCAGGTAAAAGGAAAATAATTCAAAATAGTAGTTCTGAGATGTAGGAAAAAAATAAAGAGCAAGAAAAGGATAAATATATAGATAAATCTAAATGAATATTGACTCTATAAAGTAATAATATTCTCATAAGGGTCGTAAATAGCGAAAATGATAGTACATGACAACAATATTGTATAAGTCAGAGGTGGATAAATAAAGTTCGAGAGTTCTAAAATCCTCGCATTGTTCTGGAAGAGGAAAAAGTACCAATGATTAGTCAAAGATATCTGCCATAATCTCTAGGAAGGAGTTAGCTATTAAAGAGATAACAAAAGAATGTATACTTAAGAGGAAGGAAACCTAAATAACAAAAATATTCAATTGATCCAAAAGGAGGCAAAAGTTAAGATTAAAAAAGAAAGATAAAAATAATGGGGCAAATAGAAAAAGTGAGATAGCAGAGTGGTGGAAGGACATTATATCAATGAGAACAAAGCAAACATAGTTCAAGACGCTGTCGCAAAGAGAAAGGTAAGATTTCTTACAGCCTGAGTGTCATCGAGAAATCTAGTTTATCACAGTGGCTTAAATACCATTTTTGAATGAATGAACAACCAGACGGATGCACCAGGTGGGGTTGTTTCACTGTTATCAATAAACATAAAAGGTGTCCTTGGAATTGGCACTAACACGGGTAAACACATAAACACCGTCTCGTAGGCACGGCTCCTCTCTCTCGACAGACACTGGCTTGTCCTAAAGAAGAGAATCCTCATGGTTATGGTAGACTGGATAAGGAGAAAAAACATTTTGAAGAAAAATACATAACTAAATTTATTTCTACCACGTAATTCTAGAACATGCCATAGTTTCAATCACTCCCCGGCATACTCTTCAAGTCAAGCTCTGCCTAGCTCCAGGTAACAGGCAGAGCAGGATGGAGGTAAGTGGCACATTTAAGTGACTGCCAGAGCTGCTACGTCCTATTCCAGTCTTTCCTCATCAGCCTCTTCTGATCTTTTAACTATAATACTAGTTATCATTTATTAGGTGCCTCCTATGTGCCGGGCACTTTACACACATTATATCTACTCCTAATAACACCCCTGTTTTGTGGATTCAGAAACCGAATCAAGAATTAAATAAACTGCCCAAGGCTAGCAGCTAGTAAATGGCAGATGTGTGATTCATACCAGGGTCTGCCTGACAACACCTCCTCCTATACCATGCTCTGCTTTAAGGTTCTCTTGGAACCCAAGAAAGCCATGTGATGACTGTTGTGTTAATAAGACATAGCAGGAGCAAGGACCGGCAGGTAATCCTGCTACCTGATTAGGAGGAAGGAAAGTCATATTTGTTGAGCACATGCTGTGTTGTAGGCACAGTACTGGGCCCCTTTACTTTTTAATTCATTTATTCCTCACAGTAACTTGGTAAGAAAGATGTTTTTGTCCTCATTTTACATATGAGGAAACTGAGGCCTAAAGAAGTGAGCAAAGTGTCCAAGGTCATATAGCTAATAAGAGGTGAAGCTCTGAGTTTGAATCCCACTGGCTTCATGATAACTTATTGTTCCCTGTTTTAGATCTTTCCTTTACAGAAGAGTGTGGAAAATTTAAGAAAACCATACAGGGGACTCAACTAGGTGCTAGGTGTAGCGACAATTTAGTATAAGGCGAAGTCTAAGATTAGGGGAGGGCACTGGGGACTGGACTCTGATCCTGCTGGTGCACTCTCACGCAGGACTTAACCTCTCTGAGCATTAGTTTCTTCCGGTAAAAAATAAGGGTTTTGAATTAGGCGATCTCCAAAGTCCCTTCCAGTCCTAAAGTTCTGTGTCTCTAAGTATTGGGAGGGCACCGACAGTGTTCCTCTTCTCCAAGAAGCATAATGTGATTATTCCAGGCCGGCCCTTTTTAGCTATCCTGGTCCCTGGAGATGGTTCGGTTCGGTGCCACCCAGACTAGACCTGGGGATGCACAAGTGGGAGGCGAGTCTAATGGGCTCTCTAGGTCCTCGGCCGCCCTATGATTGTTGAGCGTCCAGAAACTGTCCCCTGCTTGGGTTTAAAAAGAAAACTGAGGGCCGAGGGAGTGTGACAATCACTTGGGCGGGGGGGAGGGGGAGGTTCTGGATGGCCCGCCAGGAGAGGCTCTCCGAGCACCAGGCTGGTGGCGGGCTTATCGGCCGCAGCTGGCGCGGTCGGCCCCGGGCTGGCGGCTCGCCCGATGGGCGGCGGCCGCGCTGGGAGCCCCGGGCAGCGAGGGCTGCGCGCTGGGCCCCTGCGGAGCGAGCCCCGCGGGCGGCGTTGGTGGGGCCGGACGCGTGTGGGGGGCGGGAGCGAAGCCGCCGCGAGCAAAGTCCAGGCCCCTCGGCCGCAGCGCCCGGCGCGCCCAGAGGCTCAGCAGGGACGCGCGAGGTCCGAGGTGAGGGAGGCCGGAGTGCGCCCGGCTGCAGCGGGAAACCCGGGAGCGGTGGGCGCGGGGCGGGAGCAGCGGGATGTCCACCGGGCGCCCCCCGACCCCGCCACCTGTATGTCCGGCTCGGACCCCTCGGGCGGGCGGGGGCCGCGGGGAGGCTGGTTGTCCTCCCCGAGCTGGGGCGAGTGCGCTTGGACCTGAGGCTGTGGTTTCTCCCAGGCTGAGATGGATCTTGAGGCGGGAAGGAACCCAACAGTCCTGCGCCCCGGGAGAGCGGAAGGCGACTTTGAGCTGGGCAGCAGCAGGTACATCACCAGTAGCCACGGCTTTTCCGTTACATGCGAATCAGCATGGCCAAATTCGGCCTTGGGAAGAAGTTGAGAAGCTGATGCCTTAGGCCTTTGTTTTGGAGCTTTGGAGAGTCTTGTCTGAGGTTCTGTCCTTTCTCAAGGAATGTCACTGAGGCTCCTTTTGGAACAGGCTCAGGAAGAAGAGGCTGTCTTTAAAAGTGCCCCGCTTCCCTTTGTGGAGGGTGATTCGATGATATCTTTTTTGTATAACATTCCTGGCATTATATAACTCTAAAGTATTACAAGTAACTTTCGTAAACATCATCTGGTTTTTCATGTTTGTAGAGCATCAGACATCTGCTGTTGATGGTTGTGCTTTTTGAACAAGGGTGGCGAAGCGCGTGCGCACACGCAAACACACACGCACGTTATTCCTCTTCCCTCTTGTCTTATCCCCTTCCCCACCTCCCAGAGCAGGGCCGGTTCCCTGTTTCTCCCCTGTGAGCGGTGAGCTGGGGAGGCGGCCCTTGAGTAGCCACATTCTTCCGCAACCTGCACTTCCAAATCAGTTTTTGTTCAAATGCAAGGGGAAAACCTCAGCGCTTTCTTTGCTGGTGCGTCTTTCTCCTTGGGCTGGCTCTTTGGTTCCTAAGCGCCCTTGTTAGGAGCACTTCACAAGCCTTAATAGAGGCAGAAGTGACCAGTCAATGGTGTGTTGTCTTTGCTTCCTCTTTCACTGTGGGAATAGTGAATCATTTTCGCCTTTAGCCTCAGATAGTTTATGAGGCTGTTATGGTCTCTGAGTTAGTGCCAGACCACCCAGAACTAATTGCCCTGTGTCATCCAGTATTCACCCAGAGGGACAAATTTATCAGGTTCTGTAGTGTGTCCTCAAGCTGCAAGGGGCCTGATTAGGTAACTGAAAATATGCCTATCTGATGCTTAAACTGAAGCGTTATTTTAGTCTGTTAACTTCTTCACACAGTGAAGAACCATGGTATTCATTCACAGAAAATTTAGTTTGCCATACAGAATTGGAAAACCGATGGATGGTATTATTACTACTAGAAAAATGTGGTTTCCATCTGCTGGTCCTTCAGGCTAGGATTGACTGTGAATCCATAAATAGGTGGCATTCTCATAAAGAAGGCTGTGTATGTGTTGCACTGGCTGAACATTTGGTGAGTGTACAAGGGAGCTCTCCCCGCAGAAGGTGGAGTCACACTTCAGAACCTGAGGAAGTTCTCAGAAGTGGAGCTCGCAGCCTTGGGTTGGAAAGAAGAAAGCAGTTCAAGAGAGAAATACAGAAAGTTAAGAATAAGACTGTAAGATTATGAAATTAAATGTAATGAGCCTAATTTTTGTAAAAAGCAGACCAAAGCTTATGCATTCAAAGGAAGGTAAGCTCACTTCAGTTATCTGGGGCAAACTGAGAGTTAGTTATGTGCTTGTTCCAATCGTGCTGCTGTTGGCTGTGGCCCATTCTTTTGAACACATTTAGTGGCAGATGTCTGTCCTTTGATTTTGGCAATTGTTCTAAATAATTTGAGATCAAGTCTTATAAGTAAAATTTTGTCACCTCCCTGGACATTTAAGCTAAATAAATGCATTTAAATTAAAAAAAGTCTCTGCCCTCATGGAGTTTACATTATTGTATGGAGGACAGATATAAATAATACACGTGCTAAATAAGTGAACTACAGCAATTGTTAGAAGGTAATGAATGCAATGGGAAAACATTAATCGAGGCCAAGGACATCAGGAATGCAGGGAGGAAGTAGTTTGCAGTTTTAAGTAGGGTGGATACCGTAGGTCTTATTGAGAAGGCAGTATCTGAGCAAAGGCTTGAAAGAAATGAGAGGAGAAAGCTGTGTGGATGTCTGAGGGTAGTGCTTTCTGGCAGACGGAGCTGACAATGTAAAGACCCTGCGATGGGAGCATGGTGGGTGTGTTCACAGCACAACAGCAGCAGAGAGGCCAGGGTGGCTGGAGCAGAGTAAGCAGGGATGGGAGTGAGAGAGGTGGTCAGAGAGGCAATAAGGAAACAGACAATGTAGGGCCTTTGAGGTCAATGCAAGGATTTTGGTTTTTACTCTGAGAAAAATGGGAGCCATTGTAGGTTCTTGAGCAGAGGAGTAGTGTGATATGACTTGAGTTTTTAAATGATTACTCTGGCTGCTGTGTTGAGGATAGAGTAAAGTGGACGTAAGTGGAAGTGGAGAGAGTAGGCAGGAGCCTCCTTGGCTATTGGGATAGCATTAAAAAGGGTGAGCAGTGGTTGAATTCTAGATGTATTTTGAATGTACAACCAACAGGACTTCCTGACACCACTCCCCCAAATCCTTCAGAAGGGTGGCCTTTACTATTTTTAGATCAATATATATATATTTTAGCAAAAGAAAAATGTGATTATTTGGCAGACGTTGTTAACATATTCATCTTTCCTCTGTGTGTGAGCTCCGCAAGGCAGATGACCATTTTTCTTTTATTCAGAGCTCCGTGTAGTACCTTGGACAGTTACCCTTACTCTTGGTGACTGCCTTGCAGTGTTTGTTAAACTGAATGATTTTGATAATTTATGGACATCACTCTTTTATATTTGAAAATATTATAATAGTTAAATATGATAACTACTCAAATTTGTATTCAGTTGACTCTGGAACATTTTGTACAGGTTTAAATTCAAATGATTATATTTTTTGTAGCAACCAAGACAGGAAAAAAATGAAGAAAGTGAATTTGATTGGACCATTAACATTGGTAAGTTGTGAAATATTAAATGTATATAATTCTTGTCTTCATTCAAATTTGGTGTCTTGAATCAATAGTTGTAGAACCAGTACTTTAAGATTGTCTACAGGCAGCAATAGATTTTCCCTGCTGCCCCTGTACTGTCTTAGGTTGGCTCATTGTAGTCAATGGCCCACATTGTCAAGATGGATGATTGGCTGGCTATGAAACAGAGCAGAGCTAACTGGTGTACAGGGAAATTGAAAATAAGACTTGTGTTCATCACACTGTAGAAACTAAGCAATTTCAGGAAAATGAATCTCTGCATTTATTTCACCAACCTTCCCCCAATTTAGCTTAAAATAAGCTTGCATATAAAGAAAGTGCTTGCTAACTACAGAAATTTTAAAATAATTAAGAAATCTATGTTCACATTTGGCTTCCAAGAAAATTGATTAAATATGGAGTAAATTCCACATATGAGTGAAATCATATGGTATTTGTCTTTCTCCATCTGACTTATTTTGCTTAGCATGTGAAAGGGGTAAAGGGGCACATTTGTACGGTGATGGATGGCAACTAGACTTTTGGTGGTGAACACGATGTAGTCTATACAGAAGTTGAAATATAATGATGTACACCTGAAAATTATATAATGTTGTAAACCAATGTGACCTCAATAAAAAAAATATATATATATATATGGAGTAGCTATTAGGGATTCAGATTATGTTTACCACAATTCTTAGTGATTTTCTGCTGGCACAAGGCAAGCCAACATATTTTTGGAAGAAGTCTAATGCAGTTTTCATCTGTAATATGTCTCAGAGAGGTGACCCAAGAAAATGTTTGCCCACTTTTGATAAACATGATGTGTTTCACACAATGACAGCCATTATTCAATAGCAAAGAAGTTGGTATTAAGTGGCATGTCAGCTGAAATCTCCAACTTAGTAAGTAAATGAATGAAAAGACACCAAAACATCCTTAGTGTCAAACATTGCTGCACATTTCTCGTCACCACAAAACCCCTAAACTCTTCTCCCTTATTCTTGTGGTATTTTTGTTCAAAAGCCTCAGTAAGAGTTTTTTAAAATTTAGTGTTTTAGAGAATAAATTGTTTGTAAAACTAAATCTGGTTTTAATGCACAAGTTGTAAATCTGCCTTCTACAGAAAATAAAATAGCATAAACCTTAAAGTAGAAACGTAGAAAATTTCATTTGAATTTTAAAAGTTAAGATTTAAATGTAATCTTTTTCTCTTTTTCAGCCTCTGAATAGATATTTTTCATCCTGAAAAAGGTTCAGGACAAAACTGTGCTCTAACAGGAGTTAGAAATGCATTGTTTTGTTGAAAATCATTGAAAGCAAATCTAGGTTTACTTAGGATGTTGCTGTGAAATTCACATAGTTTTAAATTTAAGCTTAGAAACAAAATAAAATTTTGTTTAAGTATTATGAAAAACATTTAAGACGATCCTTGATTTCATGTAAATGTTCAATAAAGAGAACATTACATGACAACCTGACCCTGTGCTTGTAACTGTGGCCGATAGACTCAAGTGCTCTCTCTCCCTTTCCCAGGAGCCACTAAAATGAACCTTGGGGACACTGATCCCTTTTGTAGCAATTTTAGGGACAGTTTTCCACCTGTTCACCTTGTTCCATTCCAAGTTCCAACTGGCTTCTGACCTTTTGTCTCTTCCGGCACTCTTGCTTGCCCTGCGTGTTTGATGATGGAATTTAGCCTCCCCAGACTGAACTTCCGGAACCCTTTGAAAACAGTTTCACACTGCCATCCACCATGTGAGTCTGACCTCAGGCTGTCCCGGCACGTTGACCTTGTCTGACTCACCTTCAGCTCTCGTGGACCCCGCTCTGCCAAGCCTGACTCATCCCCGTTCTCCTGATGACTGTTCCTCATTCCCAAAAGAGGGTGGAGTGGGGGAAATGGGCAGAGGGAAAAGGTTAAAGAGAAGGGAGAGAGGCAAGGGACAGAGGGGAAGGTATAGAAGTGGAAAAATAAGAGAAGGACTATGTAGTCTGGAGGGCAGAGGAGGAAAGAAGAACAAAGAGAGAGAGCCATAGAACAATCAAAAATGGGGAGAAAAAGTGAGAAAGTGGAGAGGACTGAAAGAACGGCGAGGGACAAAGTTTGGAGTATTATGACACTGATTGGCTGGTTAGCTCCTGGGTGGTATGTACTTCACTTTGACAACTGGTATCACCCCTCTAGGTAATAGTACTAAGTGCATTGTGCATTGATAGTGCTAAGTCCAAGATCCTTGGTGGGGCCCACCAGCCCTTTTATACCTCTCTCTGATATCGTCTCCCACACTTTGATCTGTGCTCTTTGGAAATTCTGCTTCATGGAGTTACCTGAGCCCTCCATGCAATTTCTAGTCACCTTGCTGTTCTAAGTCTAAATATCCCCCGCTTCCTCTGCACTCCCCAATTCTTCTTCAGCTAACTCCCCCTTATCCTTCAAGATTCTGCAGTGAGCATTATCTCCGTGAGCAAGATTTCCCTAAAGTACACATGTAGACACTCCATATGTTTGTTGCACTTCACTACTGAGCTGCCTTTTAAAAGCTAACTTAAACCTCTTAAAGGAATCTTGTCCTCAAAACTCAGAGGATCTGTTTCCCCCCATTTGTAATTCTCCCTCTGAAATATACTAAATGTCGTTTTAAAGGATGTGATGGGTGTGTGCATGAGTGGGTGTACTTGATGTCTACTCCTAGCTGTTTTTAACTCACTACCTCAGAGCTCTGGAAGATCAAACAATATTTCTTAATGGAACCAAACTTTTATCCCTTCTGATTATATTGCAGTCATTCAACCAAATAAGATACTGATTAAACAGAATCAGATTGATTTCTTCACAGAATACAAAATAAATAGAATCATGAAATTAATCTGTCAATAATTTGGATTGAAATTCTCCTTCTTGTCTAATACATTTCTTTGCCACGATTACAAAAATACTGACCTTAAATAAAAATCCAAAAAATTTATAATTGTGGAAAAAGAGAAATTCTATTCCAGAAGGTAAGTGTTGTTTTATTCCCCCCCCCCCCTTTTTTTTTTAGTTTCGATACTCTGATTGGCAGGATAAATTATTTATGTCCCTGGGCACTATCATGGCCATAGCTCACGGATCAGGTCGCCCTCTCATGATGATAGTATTTGGAGAAATGACGGATAGATTTGTAGATACTGCGGGAAACTTCTCCCTTCCAGGTAAGCATTTCCCTACTTTTTTTAAAATGCGTAGTACTCCTTTAACTGGATGAAAGATTGGAAATTGATTTTGCTATTCCTTATCTACTTGTTTAATTTTTTTGGTCATTTGGGTGACTCCAGATATCACAGAAGGAGTTATAAAATTCTCAAAAAATTCCTCAAATACTCATTTAAATTTCAACAAATAGTTGTGTCCTATTTGACTATTAATATAGGAGAAGAAAATATACAGAAAGCTTTGCATCTGAATCAAGTAGAGAAGTCACTCCCCTCGAGGACAGTGGAACTATAATAGAGTATATCTATGCAGTGTCCATCCCCTTAGTGATTCCTGATGAGTTTAAAAACACATCAGTTAGTATGGCATTACTTCTAAGCTGTGCTCAGCTTGTAGATCTGTTTCTGGTTTTCTTTTTTTCTCTCTCTCCACCCTTTTTGTTAAAATTATACCCATTTTACATGCATATACAGAATATACAATTTCTGTCTCTGATTTTTGGATCAACCAGGTTGACTAGAACTTGATATAACACTTCACTAAAGAGTGAATGGATTCATCATGAGAATGATGTGCTTTGAAACTCACCTAAAAGACTATAATTACTGAAGAGACAAAGGAGTCTCATAAGTTAAGTCTGTAAGAGGGGCTGTGACAGCAGCCTTGGAGTGAGGTTCTAATGGACATAGTTATTTTCATATTAGCCAAATTCAACATAGAAAGGAAAATTTTCATGCTTTCTATCAAGCCTGCAGGCTCAGTTTCTCCCAAGAGAACTTGTGGGCACTAGGCTGGAGAAAACTGAGTAGAGCTTTATTGGTACACAGGTGGTAGAATATAAGAAAAAAACTGATAAAGGAAAAGCAGCTCTCATAGCAAAGATACCTGAGAAGAAGTGGACTCTATCATTTGGATAACATCAGTAAGAGTTTTCAGTGTTCACTGATTGAGAACTACATATTTGGTTAGCATTGTAGGGCTTAGGTGTAATTACCTAAAAGAATATGATTGCCTGATTTATACAATAGGATCTGTTTATATAAATATTAATGCCTTTTGGAAATCCAGTAAAAGTGTCCTTTGAGTAATTAAAGCAAGATCCTTCAAAAACAGTTTATTTATTTATTCTCAAATACTGTTGTCCCTGAGAAAAACCTCTTTATTATAAAAATAACAACAAAAATTGTAATCTTCCATTGTATTTATTATCTGCTAAGTCCTATTTCACTTAACCCTCACAAGAACAATTTTACACAGAAGGTAATATTATCCTCTGTGACATATGAGGAAACTGAGGCTTGGAGAGGATGATAACTTGCCCAAAGTTACATAGCCAGTGAGTGTTAGAACAGGATTCAAACCTGGTCTTGCTGCCACCCAAACCATGCTCATGACAGTATACATTATACCGCCAATGTAAATCATTGTGCTTTCTCTTAAAAACAAAAATGTGTTTGTAAAAGTTTTAAATGGATTACGTGTGTTTGACTAGTGACCAAACTCTAACATGAACACCATAAAGGTAAAGTTGGAGTAAGATAGGATAGTTTAAAAAGTCTTCAATGAAATGAGGGGTAGGAATTTTCTATTTCTTTTCCTTTTATTTCTTAGAAGATCTATAGATCTATTAAACATTAATTTTTTATATATATGAAGCAGGATCATGCCCATATTTGGACACATCAATCAGAAATTGGTTTTAACTTAGGGTTAAAAAAACAGATTAATGGATGAGTGGGTAAACAAAATGTGGTATATACATACACACAATGGAATATTATTCAGCCTTAAAAAGGAAGGAAATCCTGACAATGCTACAACATGGATGAACCTCGAGGACATTATGCTAAGTGAAATAAACAAAAAGACAAATTCTGTATGATTCCACTTATATGAGGTATCGAGAGTAGTCAAATTCATAGAAATAGAAAGTGGAATAGTGGTTGTCAGGGGCTGGGGGTGAGGAGGAAATGGGAGTTGTTGTTTAATCGGATAGAGTTTCAGTTTTGCAAGATGAAAAAGTGCTGGAGATTGTGCAACAATGTGAACACTACTGAACTGTACACAAAAAACAGTTAAGATGATAAATTTTATGTTATGTGTATTTTATCACAATTAAAAATATGTTAAAAATCAGATTAAAACAATGCAATGCATTTTGTGTGTGTGTGTGTGAGTAAGACCAGCCCTGAGCTAACATCCTGCCCATCTTCCTCTACTTTATATGGGACGCCGCCACGGCGTGGCTGACAGGCAGTGCATCAGCGGGCGCCTGGGATCCGAACCCGAACCCGAACCCGAACCCGCGAACCCTGGGCTGCCAAGCGCGGACTAAACTGCTGCGCCACCGGGTGACCCCAAACAATGCAATGCATTTATCACAGATGACTTTGCATTTGGACCAATTTTATTAGACCTGTTTTTATTTTTACTAACACCAGTATAATTCCACAACTTTCCTATTTGGAGTAGTTTGCTTGTTTTTCACTTGTTTCTAATTATTCAACTAAATAGCTTTGAAACTGGACGTGGCAGACAGGTGCCATGTGCTGTGCCCAGTGCCAAATTCAGGGTCTCTCTGGGGAATGGCACGAGCAAGTCACTTACAGACCTGTGATTGCTGGAGTGACAAACTCACCAGAGTTGCCAACTTAGTTTCAGTAGCCTCCAAATTGTATGACCCTTGGGTCCTTTATAGCTATGTTTGTCATTAGGCCTATTGTCTGTCTTGGAGGATTTGGAATGGAAAGTCCCTCAAATGTTATGAATTTTCAATGTCCACTCTTTAGTAGTTTGTAAAAATAGTCTGCTCAGACCTCTTTGGAGAAAATGAAATCTTTAAAGGACATTCACTCTAAATCCAGAGAGCTCGTTGATATATTCAGGGTTGTAGAGTTTAGCAAAAATAGTGGGGGTTAAGAGAAGATAGAGTATTTGGCTGAGCTCGCTAACACATCTCATAGAGATGTTTATTTAGAGTCTATTCTTTAGAACTGTTGGATTCTTGGACAGTTAGATATAATGGGAGCCAAATGAGAAGGGAATGTTAGAAGAAAAAGAGGTTTAAATTACAAGAGGGTCTGACAAGGACTTATTGTGAACAGAGCCCATCCTTGTCAACAGAATAAAGCTACTCCGTGATAAGGTCATCTCCTCACAATGACTCAGTTGTGCAGAAACTATGCATAAAACATTCTGCATCCAAAACCTTTAAGGACAGATACTGGAAACAGAATTTCTGCAGGGTATCAGGAACTTGATGTATTTTATGCCAAGTCTATGTGACTGTAATAATCTAGGAAATTCTGTGGAGAAATCAATATACCCTGCATGTCCTTGCATTGCCTCGTGATTGCGAGGAAAAGGCATTTTTGAGCCCCTAGTTACCGTAATTAACTGCCAATACTGCCATATATGCCTAGACAAACATCAACTCTTTGTTTTATGCTGCATATTTCTATATGATAAAAGGAGTTCCAGGCAGAATCAAGGAAGGCAGACATTGATTTACTTTAGACTCAAAAGTGACAGTCTGGACTCCTTATGTAATGTCTCTCTGTGTAATCCTTAAAATATACAGTTATTGTTCAGGCACTTCACTCACCAGCTGTGTGAACTTGGACAAGTTACTTAACCTCTATAATCCTTACTGTTCTCATCTTTGAAAGGTAATCATAGACTTAGTGGTAGGATTAAATGAGATGATTTATGTAATGTATCTGGAACATAGTAAATTATCAATAAATGTTGTGGAAAAGTAACTATAAGAACTTGGAAATGAAACAACCAGTCTGAAATTCTGTTTCCTCATCTATTAAATGGATGAATTATATGGGAACTCCCTAAACTGAATAGGAAGCTTCAAGAATTCCCCATTTCCTTGTTATGGGAGGCATTCAGGCAGATTAGAGTGGGAGTTCTCCATCCTGGCACATTAGAATCAACTGGAGGCCCTTTCTAAAAATATGATGCTCTAGACTCAGCCAGAGGTTCCGATTTAACTGGGTGGAGCCTGGGCATCTGGATTTTTTCAAGCTCCCCATGTGATTTGAAGAGGCAGACAGTGTTGAGAATCAGTGAATCAGACAACTACTTGGGGATTGTTTATGAAACTGAAGCATGATAGGTAGCATCTGAGAAGACCTAGTCCAGGCCCTTTCCAGATCTAGAATCCTGCAAGATTTTCAGATCTTGAATTCCAGATCTAGAATCTCATGAGATTTCCAGATCTAGAGTCCTGTGACTCTTCTGGGAACATTTGTCTTCACCTTTGTCCCCAAGCAGCAGAAATTCTTGGTTTCCTGGGGGCTCTGGGGCTCCTAGGGTTACTAACCCAGAGTTAGATTGACATTCTTGGCCTGGGACTCTGAGAAAGGAGCAGGTCAAATTCGGAATGCCCACAGATTCTTATTTCCTAGGAGAGAGAGTCAGTCTGAATTATAATATCCTCATTGAGAGAATTAAAAAGTTTGAGGTAGGTGTTGGAGGAGAGTAAAACTCATTTAAAATTTCACCTGATTTCTAAGTTCAGGGGGAAAAAAAATAGCCTGTACACATTTATCTGGAGGTTTCCCAAGACTTTGAACAATGATTTCTACAAATACTACAGCTTTAAGATAGTTTGTCTGTATCTAATTCCAAACACAGTTCCCATTTAGCATATCAAAGGCGCCACATTTAAGGACTCAGGAAGGAGATGAACACACAGAACTGACCGGATAAGAACAGAAGTAAAATAGGGTATGATTCCTCAAGGATCTGATAGCTGATAAAGAGCTAGATTAATAAGCAGAAACACTTCACTGTGAACATCAGTTGAAGTTGCAATCCTGAGGGAAAAATTATGCCATAATCAAGGCCACATGTCTGGTAACTCCTGACAGTAGTTTAAGTTTTAAATAAATTTCAACCTTTTCTCCCTTTGGAAGAAGATGAGGAGGATACACAGCACCCAGAAAACATGAGCCATGGGTTAATTACACATGATAAAGGAACAAAGATAGACTAGTTTCTCTACTAGCATCGTGGTAAATGCGAAATACCTACCCTGGTATGTTTTTGCAACAATGCTGTGGTGATATGTTATCCTATTGTTTTGTGAATGTGGTAGATATGGGCTGTTTTCCTTTTTATTTTTTCACTTTGTGTTTTTAAAAAAGTGAAGATAAGTTATCATCACATGAATCAATCAGTACAGTATAGTGTTAGAAGCTGTATAGTGTTGTGTTAGGACTCTCAGCCTACCTGCTAGCTGTGTGACTTTGGGCAAGTTACTCTATTACTCTGTGCCTCACTTTCCTCATCTGTAAAATGGGGATTTATAAAATAGTCCCATCTCATAGAGTTGTGAAAATTAAATGAATTAATACATGTAAAGTGTTCAGAGCCATGCCTGGCATATAATAAGTGCCCAATAAATGCTAGCTACTATTAAAACATGAAAGCCAGGAAAGGCACATTGACATTACCAAATTAGCTCAAATTAATAGACAACATATTTCCTCCCAATTAATACTGCCTTAAAAACACCAGAACGCAGTTTTGCTAGTAAACAAGACATGGAATGCAGAACAATGACTAATTGCCAGTGATCCACTGACTTGTCTTTGAGCAACTCACTTATCTTCCTTAGCTTTAAGTTGTCTTCCTTTCCAATGGATGTAATTCAGCCTTGCTTATTACTTACATCAGAAGGAAGCATGTAAGGGAAAACACACATATATTAAAATAAAATTTACAGAAGCAAATATCTGTAAAGTCCTTTAAGCCACTAAGAAAAAAAGTGCCTCTTAAATCCTGTATTTTCTGTGTGGACCATTTCTTTTTTTCTCCTCTGCCTTCTGTGTGCTCTGTGGCCTCCCTGCCCTCCCTCAGCTCCTCTCTGTTGCCTTAGGAAGCTGCTTTGCTAAACATCCAAGATTGCTAGGATGGGGAAGAGCCTGGGAGGGCTTATCCTCCCCTACTTGTGTCCTAGATGTCCTGTAACTGAACCCTTGGGCTCTTGAGTAAAGTGAAAAGAATGCACTTGAGAGTGAAAAAAGAAAAGAGAAAAGAAAAGATTTTTAAAACCTGGCAATGCTATTAATAGTTCAGCCTTTCAAAAATGTCTTATTTTTTGTTTGTTTTGTTTTTATTTAGCGAATTTTTCATTGTCAATGTTAAATCCAGGCAGAATTCTGGAAGAAGAAATGACTAGGTAATTGGCTAATATATATATATATATATATATATATATGATGTACTTTTTAAAAATGTTTTATTTGAAAATAAATTCAAACTTACAGAGAGTTATAAGAATATCCAAAGTGTCTGTATCTCTTACCATTTGTTATACTCTTTAACCTATTGTTATTTATATTCGCCCCCCCCCCCCCCCCCCCCCCGCTCTTTAAAACAAGTCACATACATCATGGCCCACTACTCATAAACACTTCAATGTGGTTGCAAAGAATAGGATATTCTCCTCATAACCACAGTACAGTTACCAACTTCAGTAAATTTAATATTGATACGATACTAATCTGCCGTTGTATTCCAATTTTGTCAGTCGACCCAATAATGTCATTTATGGCATTTTCCTCCTCCTTCAGCCAACAACAACAACAATGAAAGAATGTATTTGGAAGTATTGAAACTGAATTTATTATTTTTAAAGGTGCTAACTTTGGTCTAATTTAGTTAAGGCTTCACTCCAAATTAGTTTGAATTCATGACATTTTAGCATACCACTTAAAAAAATATTTTCAAATTCTGCCAAATAGGAAGAGGTTTTGTTTTGGTTCTTTGTGTAAACAATATGGGAAAACTTACACTAAGACCCATTTCACATGCTCAATCAGTTTATTCCTATATTTGCAACATGTGAATAGTAGTGAACTTTTTCAGTACAATAAGATATGCAAGTCTAGAATATTAATTATGAAAGAAGAATCAGATTGTATCTACAAATCATCAATATCAGTTTTAAAACGATTCATTAACACCACTATGTTTTGCAGTTAACCACAAAAATATATGTTTTCTTTGGCTGATAATTAAAGTAAATAGATTTGCCATTGTCCTCTTAAAATTTAAGAAGAGAAGGAAACTTTTTTAATGTGTATTTCTTGTAATATCCTATACAGTCTTGGTGATCAGTTTAGTAAACTTATTAATTCCCAATTCTGAAGATTCCTCCTGAAAAAGATGAATAAAGGACAGTATTTAAAAGAACCTTTCTAATTCTTTTCCAGATATGCATATTATTACTCAGGATTAGGTGCTGGAGTTCTCGTTGCTGCCTATATACAAGTTTTATTTTGGACTTTGGCAGCCAGCCGACAGATTAAGAAAATTAGGCAAAAGTTTTTTCATGCTATTCTACGACAAGAAATAGGCTGGTTTGACATCAATGGTACCGCTGAACTCCATACACGGCTGACAGAGTAAGTGTATTGTTAATGTCACACTTTCATAAAGAAATTAACCACTAAGTATGTGAAAATTTATCATGGGAAGACTTTAAATGAAAAAAAATTACTAGATTAAGCATTTGATATGTATTGGGAATAGATCTTCTGACAGCCATTTCTAGCATTTACAGCCTATGCCACAGTGTATTTTCCTCATCCAGTAGTTTTTTCTCCTCAGATGTGGTAGGTGTATTTGAGGACTGAGCTCACATCTTATATTTGTTTATCTCTCAGTGAAGATTACCACAGGGCCTGACAGATGTTGTACACTCAGTTAAGATGGTTGAATGAATGAATAAATGATTGAATGAATTCACAAAGAGACTTGTCTTAGTAATTGTTGACTCTTCACTTATTCAAGAAATATCTGAGGGCCATTTACATGCCAAGCACTGTTCTAGATGTTGGTGATATACAAGTGAACAAGACAAAGATCTCTGTCCTCCTGTTGCTTACATTCCAGCAGGGGGATAAAGATGATGATCTTTTTCTTACCGGATGTCCTGGCAAGAGTGTAGTGAGAAAATGAGGTCAAAAAGGAGGGAAGATCAAGGTGTTTGGACCTGGTTGGCCTCCATAAACTTCAGCTTTCGCTGAGTGAAATGGGGAGCCATTGGAAGTTTTTGATCTGAGGACTAACATGTTGCCTTCCATTTTCAAAGGGTCACACTGGCTGCTATATTGAGAATAGAGTGGGTTGAGAATAGGGCCAAGGGTAGAAGTAAGGAGCCCTTCCCTATTACTGTTGCAATGCCCTTCCAAACTCCTGCTCTTAAACAAATTGACTCATATGTTCAGAATGTTAATGCTTCTCTCATAGGATTAATAATCTAATAGTATCAACTTTAATGATATTAACTTCTCAGAAGCATGGACTAATCCTGAATTTTTTTCTTTGGACAGTATTTAGGTGGGCAAAAATATCATTCAAAAGGCTAAGACTCTGGAAGAGGCTTACAGTAGCATGAACAAGTTTTACCTGTCTCTGTTTGTGAGGTGTCTACTTCACCCTTCTATCTGAAGACCTCCAGCCTGTAACCACTTAGGTGTGATCTTTTTTAGTGACATCTCCAGAATCAGTGAAGGAATTGGTGACAAGCTTGGAATGTTCTTTCAAGCAGTAGCCACGTTTTCTGCAGCATTCATAGTGGGGTTTATCAGAGGATGGAAGCTCACCCTTGTGATAATGGCCGTCAGCCCTCTCCTGGGACTCTCTGCAGCTGTTTGGGCAAAGGTCTGTGAAACGGGCATTTTCATGTGTGTTAACCTGCACATACAGAGTTATTTTCAATTTGCAGGATTCTGGTACTTGTACTTGCGCAGATCTGCGTTAATGTCACTTGAAACCACATCCAGAAGCATGTTGTTAATATGGCGCTTTAATAAGCAAATTTATTTTCTAATGTGATTCAAAATGTCAGTTATTACCTCAATTACAGGGTTTTTGCACTACTATTATTTCTTTGGGTAAATCTTCTGGCCTAAATTACATATATGGTTATGTCCTTATTTAAGGAAACACAATTTTAAAATATAACATTCCTCCAAACTCTTGCATGAATATTTAAAAATTTAAATAAAGTTTGGATTTGTTTCATTTATTTTTCATAGTTACCTGTGACAGTAAAGTGGCACTCTGCCAATTTTGCCTTGCAATAACATGCATGTTACCTGTTCTAGTTTGCCAACACTGCAGAATTGAAAAATTTTACTGGGCAATTTTTGTTCATTCTGGAGCTGATGATTTACTTAGTAAACTACTTGTATCTCTTTCATTTTGATTCCGCCTTTACCTTGCTCCTGCATCATCTTGTTTAACCATCTTATTATTAAGTAGAATGCCCATGAGTAGATCTGGAAGTATTATTTTCATAGTAATTAAAAATCGTGACAAAATAAAGGAAAGGATGGTAAATCCTTTCAAAACAGTAAGATTTTATTTTAGTTTATCTTACAATTAACTGAGAAAAAAAAAACATAGTAGATGTGAAACTAGACACTATTCTCAAAAACATTTTTTAGAGGATTATGTGTGGCTTTCCTTTTCCTGACTACCTTTGGGGAGCATGTCACTAGCCTCTGTTGCGGGTGGAAGGGGCCGTTGGATCTGGTACACTGAGTGTGGTTTGCTTCACAACTTCAGTGTTTGGTTAAGGATAGGGTTTGGGAAGAAATAGTAAGTTAAAGAGTTGACCAGACTGTCTGTTAACTTGTCTCCCCACACAAAAGTCACGAATGTTTCTCTTCTGTCCAGATACTCTCTGCACTTAGTGACAAAGAACTAGCTGCATATGCAAAAGCAGGCGCTGTGGCAGAAGAGGCTCTGGGGGCCATCAGGACGGTGATAGCTTTTGGGGGCCAGAACAAAGAGCTGGAAAGGTCAGGAAGGTTCTTTGTCCACTAGTTCAAAGAACCCACTTTCACATTTTGTTATTCACTCTCTTGTGGTGTGTGTTTACTACTTTTCCTAATGCTAACCCCTCCCCCACAAAATATAGGCACCCTTTACTGATGGCTACAGTTTAATGTCAGACCTTAAAGCAGAGTCCACCCTTTGTGTTCCATGGACTTTTTGGCAGTCTGGTGAAGCCTGTGGACTCCCTTCTTAGAATATGATTTTAAATGCATAAAACAAAATACACAGGATTACAAAGGAAACCAATTGTACTGAAGTACAGTTATCAAAATATTTTTAAGTAGTGATTTAGTAAATATGTGCTTCTATTGTTAACATATTAAATAATTAGAGCTAACTATGGGTCTAATAACTACTGTAATTCCAAAGTAGGGATGTGGGTAAAAGATATTTCAAGATATTTGTATCAATTGTAACATGATATGAAAATGATCTGGGATTTCGATTGGCAACAAAGTCACAGTTATTGTTTATACTACAGTGATTTGCTGCCTTCATTAATAATCGAAGGAAATGCTAAATTTCAATTAGAAGTTAGTGAAAATAAATATGTAATTCTTTTCCCATTCAAGTTCCTTGACCATGGATCCCAGGTCAAGTACTCCTGCTCCAAGGAACTTGGTATACAAAAACCTAAATGCCAGAACAAAGCTCACTGATAAAGGCTACTCTGCTTTACTTAAATGTCCCCAACTGTTTTTCTTTAAATAATCACATCCCCTAATATTGTTGAAGCACGATTCCATGTAAAGTACTATTTTCTTTTGCTGTTCTGTGGGACTCCTGATACCCACAACTCTTTGAAAGAGAAGTTCTGTGGAAATTCTCCAGCATTAAAAGCAAAGTTTCCCTAATTCCCTCCATTTCATTTTCTATTTTTCTATTCTTTAGCTCTCTTCAAAACCACTATGTTCCTGGTTCTCTAACCTCTCTTTTTTCTCTCTCACTGTTGCTTCCTGTACACAATAGCCCACACAGACCAAACTAGCCCTCAGTTGGATCTCAGGATGTGAGTGTAATCATTACCGCTCCATTAGCTGCAGTAAGCAAGCCGCCTAAGAGAAGGTAATTACAGCATGTCCACTTCTGTCACAGGAGCCTCGTGTCACATTGGGGCTGACGTAAATCTCCCTACACATGCGTTGAGGCCCAGCCACACAGGACTAATCACAGTGCTGGCTGTGACATGCTGGCTGTCTCCCCAGGGATGCAGCTCTGCTAAATGAATGCAGCCCAACTTAGGAGAGCACACTGAAGAGCGGGGTGCTTTAAGTAATTAAAAAGATAAACTTTTTGGTGGCAGCATACATTTTTTAAAAACTAATAAATTCTCAACATCTCATTTGGTTAAACTAAAAAAAAAATATGATGTTTGTTTGTTGTTAGAAACAGAAACACCCTATTTTATATGATATTTACCCCAAAGTCTCATTGTATATCCATTGGACTTTTTTCTGGTTTTAGGGAGCTAAAATTAAATTTTATACACTCTCTCTGCCTAGCATAGAAAAGTAGATTTAATTTAAAATGGTGTAAAAAACATTGTAATTCAATAGAACCATTCTAGACCTTTGTTCCTTTGTATCAAATCCTGGGAGCCAGTAATATGAATTTTAATTACTATTCAAAATATGATAATAGAGTAAGCAATATTCAGGAAGAAATTAAATTCTAAAATAATAGTAATAATAATTATATGAATAGGAATAATCAGATTTTGCCAACTATGTGCCAGCACTGTACTAACTACTTTCTATAATTATCTGTCAACCTCATAATTATCTTGCAAGGTAGGCATGATTAATTGCATTTTACAGATGATGAAACTAAAATCTAGAAAAATTGAGTAAGAACCCATATCCCATAAGTAGTGACCATTTTATAACCTTGTACCCTGGCTTGACAGTTGAAGGTCAGAATGATCAAAAAAGAAAACAAAACAAAAACCCAAAACAAGCAAAGGCCATGAATATGTAAAATTCCTGTCCCTTACCAATGGGGCAACAGAAGGAGGATTTTCTTTTCTCTACAGAAGAGAAATTGAGCCGTGTTAAGAATCTATTTTAAGAGTCCCAAATAATATTTACATTTTGGTGCCATTCTTGGTTGACTTGGTTTCTCTCCTTCTACCTTAACCTTGACATGTGATGCTAACCATGAAGGTGATAGGGAGGCTCTTCTATATGCCAGTGGTGAGAGTTCAGTTCTGGAACAGCTACAAGAATATTTGTTGGACTAGTGAGGACCAAGGGAGATGGGTCCAGTAAAGAGAAGCCTCAGATCAGTTCTAGTCCTAGCTGATCCTGAATTGGTTCAGTTCCCAGGAAGCTGGGTCTCACTAGGACTTTCTTACTTTGATGGCTTTGTTCCTTAAACTGCCAACTATATGAAAGGTGAATATGGCTCAGATTACGGATTGTTTTCTTATTTTAATGTTTTCACCTCATTTTCTGGTAGGTATCAGAAACATCTAGAAAATGCCAAGAAGATTGGAATTAAAAAAGCTATTTCAGCAAATATTTCCATGGGCATTGCCTTCCTGTTAATATATGCATCATATGCACTGGCCTTCTGGTATGCATCCACTCTAGTTATATCAAAAGAATATACTATTGGAAATGCAATGACAGTAAGTAGTTTTTCTAATATTTATAAAGAATCTGAAAATATTCTTTATCTATCTACCTTTTCTTTTCTTTCATAGGCCTCCTTTTTGAGGGATGAGCCATGATTATAGGCTTTTTGTTTTGTTTTGGTGAATCTTCGCTCTGTCCTCTGGGCAGAGCTGGCCTTCTTGAGTACACAAGGCATCATTATGAGTGGGGGCAAGAAAATAGCATGTAGTTAGACTGACTGAGAAACATACACAACATATAGAAGGAAATAAAAATGGAATGAATTTGTGAATGAACAAATATGGATTGGAGCTATCCTCATTCTGCCCAGGAATTTTATTATATAAGAAAGTAAACGTTATTATAGATTGGTCATAGTATGACAGAATGTTAAATTTACATAATATAAAACATCAGCTATCTGGAATCAAGATGAAAAGTTATTTTAATTTGCTTTTCTTTTTCAAAATGAAAATAGCTTTATTTTATGATTATAAAAATAATATATACTAGTTATACAAAAGATTAGAACACAAAATTTTAAAAATTAGAAATTACATAGAATTACTTATAATCTAATAATCCCTATATACTTAATGATAACTTTTGGTACGTATTTTCCAGATCACTTTCTATACATACGCATGTTTTTTTCTGTCAAAACTGGGATCATATTATGCATATTTTTTGTAACCTTCTTTATAAACTAGCAATATTTTGTGACCATCTTTTCATGTCAGTGACAATCAGAACAACATGTAAACATTAAAATAACAATCTTTTAAAACCTGCAATTCCCTGTCTTTTTAAACAGGGGATACTGAACACAATTTGGCCCTTTGATGATGACTTAGGTCCATTATGACAATTAACCATTTCAAAATGTTTTCTAGAGTGGTATCTTCAGACTCCACTGAGATGCTGAGGGCTGTTTGGCTGGATGAGCTTTTGTAATTGCTGAGTCTATTTTTTTTTTCATTTTGGTCTTCTTTCTGGTTGTCAGCTTAGAAGCTCTCCACCTTTCTTTGCTTCCTTGTTTGATAAATGTTATGAAGAAGGGAGATTTAATCCTGACTTTGCCATCCACCTTTTGTGATGAGTGTGTCCTCGCTGGTCTAGTGTCCTCATTTGTAGTATGTGGACAGTGACATCTCCCCAGTTGGGCGGGAGGGTAATATCCGCAGTGTAGGGAGCCCAACACCACCCTCTGCTAAAGAGCAAGAGCCCTGGTGCATTCACTTTATAACATCTGTTTTAGTAGGAATTCTTTTGCTTTATTACTGGTCTTTTTCTTAGTTGCAGATAGTGGATAGATATTTGAGGAATATTTGAGTCCTGGGTATGTGAAGCCTCACTGTTACTGTCTTCTGAGAAAAGCCAAACTGTATGTAGAAGTTTTGCCACGCCCAGAGAGAAAGGAGTAATTTCATTTATGTTTTTCTCAGTTAAGTTGTGCTAATAATCTGGATTCCTGAAGCTATATTCTTGGCTTTTCTGTATCAATTTATTTTCCTAGTGAAAAAAATATGAACGGAGGGGGCTGGCCTGGTGGTGTAGCAGCAAGTTCACACACTCCACTTTGGCGGCCCGGGGTTTCGCAGGTTCAGGTCCCAGGCATAGATAAATGCACTGCTTGTCAAGCCATGCTGTGGCAGTGTCCCATATAAAGTAGAGGAAGATGGGCACGGATGTTAACCCAGGGCCAGTCTTCCTCAGCAAAAAAGAGGAGGATTGGCAATGGATGTTAGCTCAGGGCTAGTCTTCCTCACACACACACAAAAAAAATGAAGGAAAATGTGTTAAGTTTTGTGCACTATAGTACAGAATAATTGAGTAAAGGAATTATTAATCAGTGCACACAGGTGTGATTTAGTGTTTTATAAAGTGTGAATTATTACTTTTTATATTAAAAATCTTATCAAATATATATGTAAAGTGGTACTTTTTAAGGAAAATTCCATGGGGCCAATATCTACCATGTTCCACCTTGAACATTCTGTGTAATTGCATGCCTGGTTAGAGAAAATCATGTAAGACTGAATAATAATACTGATGGAAGATGTTTCCCTCTGGTGGCATTAGCTTCAGGGTCAAGGAAATAGGTTTGAAAAATCTTTCTGACTGTAAATTCAGGAGAAGAACAACAGATAATTTGGCGATCTAGACAAAACAATATTTTTGAGGTTGAAGAAATCCATTCATGCAATAAAATGCTATATTAACCTTGTAAATTTTGCTAAAGAATTTTTAAAGGGATACACCTAAACTCAATCCTTTGTATAGTGTGCATTTCAGACAAATCGTATTTGAGATAGTACTGGATGCCAGACTGGAGCTAACTTTTCCTCACTCTCTTTTGCTCAGGTCTTTTTTTCAATCCTGATTGGAGCTTTCAGCGTTGGACAGGCTTCTCTATGTACTGATGCTTTTGCCAATGCAAGAGGAGCAGCATATGTGATCTTTGATATTATTGATAGTGTGAGTCACTTATTATTTTAATGCTGAGTATTGGATAACTAAATCTGGCTTTAGGTTAAATATCATGTGAAAATTAATTATGTGAAATTCACAACCTCTTCTTAGTAATGAATGAAACAAAATGCCTCTTATTACTATTTCTCAAGGTTTATCTTTAAATAATATAATAACGCTGATCTCATTTTGGAAAACTACATCTTATTAGAATTCAGAGGAAAGACGTTTGTCTACCTAGTTTTTCTCCTTTTCTTTTTCATTTTGTAGCCAGACCGAGAATATTGTGATTTCTATACAGGATCAGTGGGTGGAAAAATTATTGGTGGGACCAAAATTGACAGTATGTTTTGCTGTGGGTTGCCCCCCTAAAACAAAAAAAGATCATTGCATGTTTGATATGATTTTAAATCAAATATATTGAATAAGTTGTACTAACTGCAGTGAAATAACTATGTTAAGCGAAATAAGCCAGAAAGAGAAAGACAAACACCGCATGATTTCACTCATATGTGGAATATAAACTAACACCCGGACAGAGAGAACTGTTTGGTGGTTACCAGGGTCAAGGGGGATGAGGGTGGGCACAAGGGGTGAAGGGATGCATTTATATGGTGACTGACAAACAATAATGTACAACTAAAATTTCACAATGTGATAAACTATTAAGACATCAATAAACAAATTAAAAAATAATTTTGACATTTTAAAATGTGTCACTGCATTTACTCAGATAAAATGCAAAGTAGATAACTGAAATTTGATCTTTTTTTTTTTTTTGCTGAGGAAGAGTCACCCTGAGCTAACATCTGTGCCAGTCTTCCTCTATTTTGTATGTGGGTTGCCACCACAGCATGGTGCATGAGTGGTGTAGGTCCACACATGGGATCTGAAGCCATGAACCCAGGCCGCCAAAGCGGAGTGCACCAAACTTAACCACTATGCCATGGGACCAGCCCCTGAAATTTGATCATTTAATCCAAGCAATTCCTCCTGTTTCATTGATCTAAGTCGTGAGAAAATTGCTCGGCTTTCAAATACATTGAAAGTTTACACTGATCCTAAATAACTTGGCTCTAAAACCAATTATTCAGTCTTCTCAACCCAATCCATTACATTTATTGTTTAGGAACAAGCTAATTTTCATTAAATGCTGAAATGCCTGGCTATATCAATTATAGTGTGTTTTGTTGTTGCAGTTGTATAAACATGCATATCTGACTATTTAGAAACTTTATGAGGCTATACCAAAAACTTAAAGTGAAATATTATGAAATGAACATATCCTTTATGGACTTTTCAGGAAAAGCCTGTTTTCTGAGAAAGAATATTTCTTAAACGCACACACATGCACACACAGTCTTCACCTTTGGTTCTCTCTCATGTGAAGAAGATTATGCCATTCCAGGTCCTATTTTTGGAATTTGCTGAATCATATTCCTTAAAAATGCAAATGTTTGTCCTATGATGGAATAGTCATTGAATTTTTTTTTATTTAGAATCCTAAAATTGACAGTTTTTCAGAGAGAGGACAAAAACCAGAAAACATCAATGGGAATTTGGAGTTCAACGATGTTCACTTTTCCTATCCAGCTCGAGCTGATGTCAAGGTACTGTAAGTAATATTTATAGAAATTCCTAACTCAGATTGATTGTTTAATCGTCTTAAAGAATCTAAAGTCTCTATTATTTTGATATTTATATACTTTTGCCTTTGGGAGTTATATTCCCTCATTTGTTACTTTTTTCAAATTTAAAATCGAATCAAATTACTCCCCATTTAGGGTTTTGTTGTGAGGTGTGTTCTTTTTCTCTCTTTTTGCTCACAGATCTTGAAGGGCCTCAACCTGAAGGTTCAGAGTGGGCAGATGGTAGCCCTGGTTGGGAATAGTGGCTGTGGGAAAAGCACAATAGTTCAGCTGATACAGAGGCTCTATGACCCTGATGAGGGTACGGTAAGTGGGAAGAACCAAGTTCCCCAAAATGGGGAGCTGGGTACCAATTAGCCCTTTGAAATTGTTTTTTAGTAACAAGTTTGCATGTGAATCTAATTTTGGTAAAAGGGCTACAGAATTGCAATGCATCTGGATAATGCATTCAGACCCTTGGGGTGGTTTAGCAGAAGTATTCAAGATGATAGATAAGAGCCAAAGAAGCTAGACAACACTCTCTTCTGTTCCACCTAAGCTTTTCCTACCCACTAAATCACTGGAAAACAGTCATGCAACCACTGAGAAGATTTTTTTCCAATGAATATTGATTTTGGTCAAAAATATTCCACATAGCAATTGTTGACTACCTGGTAATCAGGGTCATAACTGGATAATAATTAAATTCATCAAAGACAGCTGAGTGTTTTTTGTTTTTGAGGAAGATTGGCCCTGAACTAACATCTGTTGCCAATCTTCCTCCTTTTTTTCCTTTTTTCTCCCCAAAGCCCCAGTAGATAGTTGTTATGTCATAGTTGTACATCCCTCTAGTTGCTCTATGTGGGATGCCGCCTCAGTGTGGCTTGGTGAGCGGTGCATAGATCCATGCCCAGGATCTGAACCAGCAAACCCTGAGCCACCAAAGTGGAGCACTCGAACTTAACCACTACATCACTGGGCTGGCCACTGAGTTTTCTTAAATGTTGTAATATCTGAAAGGAAAAGTGGGATAGTCTCTTAAGAAACTTCCAGGAATATGGGGGACAGTAATAACCTAGGGTATACTTTTTTGCCTTTAAAAAATTTTGTTATAAATTCAAATTTACAGAAAATTTGCAAGCAGGGAACTCACATATACCCTTCAACCGTATTTACTAATTGTTTATATTTTGACCCACTTGCTTTATTGTCCTCTCTCTTTCTCTGTACGTGCATGTGTATAACACACAAACATACATACATATGTGCACATTTTTTTCTGAATCTTTGAGAGTAAGTTAAGGACATCGTACTTCAGAATATGTTTTCTAAGAAGAAGAACATTCTCTTACATAACCACAAAACGATTATCAAAATCAGTAAATTTAACACTGATACAATACTAGCCCATAGTATATACTCAAGTTTTCTCAGTTGTACCAACTTTAGGACACTGAGTTTATCTGAAATTAAAATGTATTATAATTCAACAATTATGAAAACAGAAGATTACAAGTTACAAAGAAAAACAAAAAAAAAAAAGACAGAGCAGAGATTGCAGGAATGAATATAAAGGTTTCTAGGCTACATGAATTATTTATTTATTTAATTTAATAAAATTAGTGAACATTCTTAGAAAAATCTGATATTACTAAGGAGGAACGTAGGCCCATCCTCATTTACTAAAGCAAACTCTAGGTTGGTTCAAGTGTAAACATATTTTTTTTATTTTTAAAAAAGAACCAGTAAAATACTAACCACTGAGAATAAGCATTTGAAAATATGTTACTTTTAAAATTATTGGAGTAATACATATTTTTTAGTGTCAGCAGAAAAAAAGTCTTCAGAAATTCTGTAACTCAGAGATATTCACTGTTTACATCATAATTTAACAATTTTCTTACTACTGAAATAATAGAAGAAATGCCCAGTTGATTAATTCAGTTTTTCTTAAACCTCTTTCCAATAAAAAATCAGTAAAACTATAATAAAATAAAGCAATAAATTGGAACAAATGATTTATGATAATATGGGAAGATATTTAATATTTGAGAAATTGATATGAATCTATAATAGGATATGAACATGAAAATCTTTCAAGAATAAACATGAATTTGTAAAAAGTTTCAAGAAATGTTCAGCCTTACTTATAAATATATACAAATTAAAGATATAAGCTACCACCTCACAACTATTAATTAGAAAAAACAGACTAAAATGATAAAACCCAGAGCTAGTAAATTACAATGAAGCAGATATAGTTTTATATTCCTGCTGAGAATGTAAATTATTAAAATCTTTTTAGAGTGTTTTTTTTCAACCTTTATTCAGCGAATAATAAATGCCCAACATACATCAGTCATCATACAGGTAAGCAATTGTTATCAGAGAAGAAAAAATAAAGCATGCTCTTCAGCCAGTTAATTCTCTACTTTTAATGATTGTCCTTTGATGTTCCTTGAAAGGAACCAAATGTCCAGCAGGTGGGAAATGCTAAAGTAACTTGTGGTATATTACAGATAGTAAAATATCATAATGCCATCAAAATGATATATAGACTAGGTAGGTAAGTGGACATTTTTATTCAAATTTAATAACGGTAAGAAAAAATAATAGTATGCCAAAAATATATAACCCAATATTGCTTATGGAGAATTGTCTATCCATGAAAAAACTGTATATGTAAGATAACAAATATCAAAAGAAAGCATACACTTTTTATTTTTATTCTCGCACATTGCTGTTTATTTCCAATTCTCATTTCCAACCATTGAAATAAGTTAAATATTAGCTAAGAGTTTTTTCATAACAAATCAGAGAGTCTTGATGCTTTAGATATCAGATGGCTTAAAATATTTAATAGAAATATTTCTTTATTTCAGATTAACATTGATGGGCAGGATATTAGCACCTTTAATGTAAGGTATCTGAGGGAAATAATTGGAGTAGTGAGTCAGGAGCCAGTGCTATTTTCTACCACAATTGCTGAAAATATCCGTTATGGCCGAGATGTAACCATGGATGAGATAAAGAAAGCTGTCAAAGAAGCCAACGCCTATGAGTTTATCATGAAATTACCACAGGTAAAGGCTCTGTCAGTGTCATTGCCCTCAAAATTAGAATTTCACCTCGTGTGACTGAGTTCTATCCTCAAAGGTTAAGCTAATAACGTTTGAGATGCAAGGTTGTCCAACTTTGCTAGGTAAGTACCTTGAATTATTCAGCTGGAGGTTTAAGCAGTATAGCCTGGTACACGAATCGTATAAAATTTGATACAGAATGTGTGTTGTTTTTTAGAATTCAGTATTCATTTATTTTGTTAAAATTTATTACTCATTGTGATATCAAAATGAATCCATGTTGTCTTCATGAATTTCTAGATCCGTAGCCTTTTCCGTTTAAAATACTTCAAGAACTCCATATCTTTTCTATTGTAGAAATTTGACACCCTGGTTGGAGAGAGAGGGGCCCAGCTGAGTGGGGGAGAGAAACAGAGAATCGCCATCGCACGAGCCCTGGTTCGTGACCCCAAGATCCTCCTGCTGGACGAGGCTACATCAGCCTTGGACTCTGAGAGTGAAGCTGAGGTACAGGCGGCCCTGGATAAGGTCAGTAGACCCTAAACACCTGAAGGACCCGTGAATCGAAACTTTATTGAAAACTTTTGCCAATACTTTGTGAGTCCAGGTTGAAAAACGTAAACATAAGAGCAAATGAAGCTCACTTGAGGGGCTTTATTGATTTCTCCTTTCTGTCAGGTTGCAATGCAGAGAGAGGTGGACAGCCCATTAACTGGCTTGCTTTGACCAAAGTACAATGAGTTAAATCTAGGCCTATGCAATGAGCCACTTAGCTTTGTATTTTTCTCACACATAGTTGTCAAAAGTGGTTGTGTTAAAATGTACAAAGAAAAATCTAGTTACCTAGACACCGGTCCAGCTGTAAAACAGTTCAGAATACTTGCCTTATTTTGTAGGCAGTAACATCATCTTTATGCACAAAGGTGAATGGATGCTTTTCTGGAAATAAAGTTCAACTTTTGTGTTTGTCTAAGCATATAAATAAGCAATATATTTTAAGGATGCACAGGTCATGCGCCCAGCTCAAATATTTCGTAATCTCTCACTATCGTCTTTACTAAACTGAAGCTTCACAGGAGGAACATTATCTTGGGACACTTTCGGGATCAGTGCTGATATCATCTGTAATAAGAACACAGTATAAAAACCAGAGTCAGATGACACCGTATAAATGGGTTTCAAACACATAAATATCATAGATATATTTGATTTGAGAAAGTTTAGTAATAAAATGTGCAAGTTCCTTAACAGAGTCTATCCAAATTACCTCTTTCAATTTTAGAGACAAGCTGTATGAACTTTATTTTCTCAGGAAAATTTATACCTGAATCTTAAGTAAACACAACTGCCTTGTGTGCTGTAAACAGTAATTAATCAATGCTTTCTGGTTTATCAGATTAATATTTGGCTTATCTTATATAATTTAATTTAGTAATGACTAATGAGACGATGACAATTATTCCTCACAAATTCTTGCACTGAATTATATTGCTTTCATGTATGTTAAGTCATAATATTAAGGAACCAAAATATAATATTTATGAGATTATTTGGTTGGTTAATTAGAAGTGACAAAGCAGGAAATCATAAAACAACAATACATGCAACAATCAATTTTAACTTAAAACATATGAGTGGACATTCATGTGTTGACATAGACTTTTTAGGATAAACTCAGGTAAGATAAGAGAGATATTTATAAGAAAAAAAAAAGTCCCATTTGGCCCTAGGGCCCAGGTCTCAATCCTGTCTAGGATACAAATATTCAGCATATTAGCCCTTGCTGAGCTAAAAGAACAGAATTATTGGACATGTTGTTTTTCATGATATGGATCTTGTCAGAGAAATTGTAGCCTTGCAAATTTTAATTCATATTTGGACAAGTTACTTCACTCAGTTTTAGCAATTTGTGTTTTATAGGATAGTGGCCCACTCCTCAGTTGATAACCTTTTACATGTCAACTTTAAAAAAAGCTGACAAGGGGCTGGCCCAGTGGCGTAGTGGTTAAGTTCACTCGCTCTGCTTCAGCATCCCGGGGTTCATAGGCCCAGATCCCTCGCACAGAGCTACACACTGCTCATCAAGCCATGCTGTGGTGGCATCCCATACACAAAACAGAGGGAGATGGGCACAGATGTTAGCTCAGGGATAGTCTTCCTCAACGAAAAGAGGAAGATTGGCAATGGATGTTAGCTCAGGGCCGATCTTCCTTACAGAAAAAACAAAAAGCTGATGAATTACTCATAATTTTTTAAAATCCCCAAGAAAAGCCATTAGCAGCTTGCAATGGTGATTAAGAGCACAGGCTTTTGTGCTAGACAGTCTGAGGTTGGAGTCCTGGCTCCGTCCCTTTCTAGCTGCATGACCTTGGGCAAATTAACTTCTCTAAGCCTTAGATAATGCAGAAGTAATGGGGACAGGGAGAGGAGGGGGAGAAACAACGCCATGGGATTATTGACAAGATTAAACAAAGTACTCATGTAAAGTTATTAGCAAAAGCCTGGCATGCAGAAAACAGTTGGTATTGTTAGCTGCTGCTATTATTATGGTGATTACCATTATCATGATTATTATTAATTTTATTGATTGCTCAATCGGTTACCTCTTGCTACATAACAAACCATCCCAAATTAAGACTTAGAACAATAATTCTGTAGATTGGCTGGGTGGATCTTCTGCTGTTTTCACTTGAGCATATGGCTGCATTTATCTGGAGGGTTGACTTAGCTAGAATGGTCCAAGATGGCCTCATTCACATGTTGGCTGTTGGCTGGGCATCTCATGCAGCTCCTCTCACTCATATGTATACTCATACAATAGGCTAACCTGGCTTCCTTATGCAGAAATCTCAGCCCGTATACCCAGAGGGCAAAGGCAGAAGCTATAAGACAACTAGAGGCTTAGACTCCAGAACTCACACGGTGTCACTTTCACCACATTCTGTTGGTCACAGCAAGTCACAAGGCTAGCCCAGATTGAAGGAGTGAGGAAATAGATTCCGCCTCTTGATAGGTGAGCTGTAAAGAATCTGGGATCATATTCAATCTTCCACAGCACACTCCCTGCCACAATTATTTACATTTCTCCCATGTGCAAAATAAATTCACCTCTTCCTAAGACTCTCAAAATTTTCATAGTTATGACATCAGGCTCAAAGTCCAATATCTGAAGGTCTGTATGTGGTCCGGACATGGATGCGGTTCTTCATGTTAAGCTCATCTTGATTCAGAGACCTATGAACCGAAGAAACAAGTTATCTTCCACACATACACCCAACATATAATGGTGAGGCAGGGACAGGATAACCATAATAGACACTCCTGTTCAAAAAGGAAAAGAACATGAAGCAGTTACTGGCCCATAGCCAGTCAGGTACATGTTGCTAATTACCCCACTGCTCCAGGGAAAGGGAATGTTCCTTGATTAAGGCCCAATTATGCCCCTTAGTAGTGGGTTCCTTAGTCCATTGTTCTCTTGGGTTCTGAGCTCTACCCTCTGGGCTCTCAGATCCTCCCTCTGAGAAATCTTTCCTTTTCCATAAAAAATGGTACATGCCTGCAGCTGAGTTGCTTTCTCAGCATGCTTTCTGCTCATAGAAATTTAGGACCCAGAGCCCTCTTTACATTTTGAATTTTCTCAATCTCTTTAAGATGAAGCTGATGGACTCTCTTAAAGACTTTGTGAGTTTGCTTAGAATCTGACTGTGGTTCACTCAAGCCCCAAAATCTACATCTATAATTTTTTTCAAGACAAGCCTCTCTCTACTTTGGGCTGCGTGTGAAGCTGCCATGAGAAAACTCTTACTTAAGAGTCTTAGAAGCCCTTTGATGTAGCTGAGACTGTCTACTAGAATCTGCCTTAAATCTTTCAGAGATTTTAACAAAAAACTTAGACCCATACCCTGATTTGATCCTCATTTCACTAGATGACTAACAATTCATTTTCCAACCCAGCAGTACTGGGTCTTCTATGTTGCCTCTAAATTCACGTTGCAAACCAAATAGCTCCTTCTTCAGCCCATCATTCTCTTCCCAAACCTCATCATGTACAGCCAGCAGAATCCAGGTGGCACTTTCAACATTCTGTTTAGAGATCTCTGAAATCTCCTTAGCCAGATGTACAAGTTCATTAGATAAAATATTTTTCTTTCAAGTTACTGCAAGAAACATTTTTTCCAATTATTCCAAGATTACCCAACACAGGTCACCATCTTTCTAGCCTCCAGTAGCAATTTCCGTACTTTTCTTTCAGTCTCCACTAACAATATCATCACCTTCCTTCCAGCCACTGCCTACCACTCAGATCTCAGTCCCAAAGCCAATGTTACATGTTTTAGATTTTTGTTACAATAGCATCCCAATCTAATTACCAATTTCCTTATCAGTCGCTTTAGGGCAAAACTTAATGAGTTGGCTGGTGTGGTTCCTCTGTTGGATTTGACTAGTCTCACCCAGACAACTACTTTCATCAGCTGGGCTGGAATGTTCAAGATGGCCTCACTCGTGTGCCTGGCGGTTGGTGATGGCTATTGCCTGAGTCAGCTTGGTTCTCCTCCATGAGGCTTCTCATCCTCCAGTAGAATAGACAAGCTTCCTTTCACTGTGGTTTCAAGGTAGCATTCAAAGATGGCAAACACACAAGCTGTAAGGCCTCTTGAAGCCTAGGCTTCGGAAATTGCAAAAGCATCAATTCCTTCACATTCTTTTGGTCAAAATAAGTCAAAAGGCCTGCCCAGATTTAAAGAAGTGGAGAAATAGACTCCCCCTCTGGATAGGAGCACATGCGTAGTGTTCGTGGCCATGTTTAATCTACCATAGTTACTATGAATAGTTTATAATCTACCTAATTGACTCCATACTTTTCAGGATAACTAAACTGATGTATTTTGCAAACAACAAACCATATTTTTAAAAGGGAAATCCTTTATTACTGCACCCCCCACAGTGATACTAGTCAGCCAATTGGCCAGTCATTCTAAGTTACAAGCCAACTTTCTTTTAACAACGAAAAGTTGAATTTTGTAATTTATTATCTTTCCTCTGAGGAGCATAAGGATGTACCACTATTATACCTGTTATTATTCCTCCCTGATTCCCTATCCCGGAAGAAAACTATTTTCCTTTTGTGGGTCCTTTATACATTTATCTGTACCTCTTGTGTGGCACCAACTTACCATAGTTAGCTCTTTATTTATATGCCTTCTCTCTCCTAGAAATAAGAAACCCCTTAAGAGGCAGAATTAATCAATGGTTCATGTTTGTGTCTCTATAACACTTAATCCAGTGCCTTGCATATAGTGGAGACTAAATAAATATTTACTGAATTGATTACCATGGTCCAGCCTATTGAGATAATACATATTTACATTAAAAAAATTTTAATGACCATATGAGCTTTTCACTCAATAGCTAACAACTATTTATCAAAATAAATAATAGGTTTTTCAGAATAAGATCTTGAAGAATACAAACGCAGATTTATTTGCTATTTTGATTTTTTAAAGAAAGTCATTAATCACAGTACTTCGTACCCACATGCACTCTCCTACTCATGGTGTCACCATCCTGGAGGGGCAAGAAAAGAACCAAAAGAGAGCCTCCATGCTGAGTTTATGAAATGATTCCAAAAGGTTTCATTTTATAGGTTTTTTTTTTTTCCTGGAAGTTTCAGAAAGCCTAATGGATTAGTACTCCCTTTGTTTGGGCCTGCCTTTCATCCCTGCACATCTGAAATTAGTAGAAGTTCCAAATTTCTTAATAATTGGTGTCCTTGGATCTAGGATATTTATTTGCCTATGTCTTGTTATCACTGGCGTGCCTGAGAGCCCCGAAAAAAAATCTCTTTGTGTCAAATCTTTACTCTGGCCAAACTTTCTTGGTCAAGGGTGCCAACTGCTGACTTTTAAATTCACAAATACATACTTTGTTTCTCCGGCACACCAGTCATTCACTTACAGGTCTAATCCCAATTCCTCTGTTTCTTTGTGTTGACATAGCATCAACCTATTATGATCATAATGATAACACAGTAACTGTTAGCAATTTACTCATCACTATTAGTATCATGAATATAATTAGATTGATCAAAGTATTTCCTATATGCCTTATCATACATGGACCAAGCCATGCTACTTCCATATCAGTAAATATTTGTGCATTCTTCTTTGGGGCTTATATACTAAAAATCAAAGAACAGTCTTAAATGTTGTCCAATAGAGATGTGCTCTAGTCTCTCTTTTATGGTTTAACTCTTTTATATTTATTTAAACACAATTAATTTATCTGGTTATTTTAGTGTAAGGACTGAAATAGAAAGACCACATTATTTTTTTCCAGGTGACTACACAATTGGCTCAATACCATTTATTGCATGGTCCTCCTTTTCCCTACTGATACAGAATGCCATATTTATCATATACTAATTCTTAAATGTTTTGTGTCTATTTCTGGATTCTCTATTTTGTTCTATTGATCTAATGCCTATTCATTGATAGCTTCCCCTGGATTTTACTAGGTTAATTGCTGTAACTTTTTATGTTGTAATATCTGGTAGAGATATTCCTCTCTCATTAACTTCTTTTTCAGAATTTTCATGGCTTCTCGTTTTTAAAAATTTGAGATATAATTCATATACCTTAAAGTTCACCCTTTTAAAATGTACAATTCATTGGTTTTTAGTATATTCACAAGATTTTGCGACTTTTACCACTATCTAATTGCAGAATATTTTCATCATCCCAAAAAGAAACCTCGTGCTTATTTAGCAGTCACTGCCCATTCCACACTCACCTTAGCCTTTGGCAACCGCTAATCTACTTTCTGTCTTTATGGATTTGCCTATTCTGGACATTTCATATAAATGGAATCATACAATATATGGTCTTTTGTGACTGGCTTCTTTGACTTAGCATAATGTTTTTAAGGTTCATCTATGTTGAACCATGCGTAGGATGTCATTCCCTTTTATGACCCAATAATATTCCATTGTATGGATATAAGACATTGTGTTTATCCTTTGATCAAATGATGAACATTTGGATTGTTCCCACCTTTTGGCTATTATGAATCTAGCCTCTCATTTTTAATGTATATTTTGAACCACTTAGGTGAGTTAAGCTATACTTTAATGACCATCCTAATGATGTGGTTTTATTGCCTCAGAGTAGGAGTGGTCTTAAGAAACTGTTAGCCTTCTAGTCCTAATGAGTATCAAAAAGAGTAACCACTATTAACAACGTGAGTAATTTGATGAGTATTTTCCAGGGTTTAAATGCCTATTCATAAACCCACCAAGCCAACATGTGAGTTCACTGAACCACTTAGAGGGGTGATTGTAGATAGTAGCATGCAAAAACATCACCTGAGGTGCTTATTAAAAATCAAAGTTACTGGCCCCACTCCAGAGACTGTGATTCAGACAGTATTTGAACTGTGCAGATCTCTGAGTTACATTGTCACCTAAACTTTCTGCATGCAGTCCATCAGAATTACAGTTAGAACCAGGAACTTCTGAAGAAACCCTACAGAAGTGCTCTGGAGAAGGCTGTATGTGGCAACAACTCCCCTAACATGTTTCTGCTAATGTCTCTAGCAAATTACATAACTCAGAACTCGGGCCTCTTAGACAAGTATGAAAACACTTGAGAAGGGCCAAATCTTTTCTTGTTTTTCTCAAGTAAACATGGACGCTACTGTAGGCTTCCAGAATCATCCATCCTCATACTGAAGGGATTGGCCCCCTGCCTGGTCCAGAACCTGTCTCACTTAAACCTTTCATAGATGAGTGATGCCTTTGTGCCCTAATCACATGGCGAGGGTAAGCTACTCTCCCATCCTCCACAAGCACGTCCATCCAAGTGCTTAATTGTGCATGTTAATTGACATTGCGATGATCTTGTAACGCTGCTGCCCCACATGCTTGTTCTTTTCTCCATTAGGCCAGAGAAGGCCGGACCACCATTGTGATAGCGCACCGTCTGTCTACAATCCGAAATGCAGATGTCGTCGCCGGGCTTGAGGATGGAGTCATTGTGGAGCAAGGAAGCCACAGCGAACTGATGAAGAAGGAAGGGCTGTACTTCAAGCTTGTCAGCATGCAGGTATCTGCTTCCCAGGATGTTTTTCTGCTGTTTGCTCCTCAATATTGTATTCTTTAGATTATTAAAATATCACACAGCTGACGCCATACTGAGACATAAGAAGTATTCAGGAAGATGCCTAAAAGTATACATCTGAGACTTTAATTCAGAATCAATGAAAGAATCCTGAAAGAGGGAAAGGCAAGGGAGGAGGAAAATACCAAAAGCATTTTGAACTTATTCCTTAGGACAGAGATTCCTAATTGCCTGGGGAATGTGTTCAAACTAACTGTTTCTTTCCACTCTAAGATTAGGGGTGATCAGAGTGGTGGTAGGAGTAAGAGGGCGATGCCAGGATCTCTAGTGGTTGTGGGAGGTCCTATGTGATTTTAAAATGCTTCCCAGATAATCCTAATAAAACCAGTAGGAGGATTCCTGGCTCTAGGAAGTGAGTCATTTGGTTTTCCTTAAAAAAAAAAAGATCATTCATTCTTGTTCCTAAAACAGGTGATATTGATAATTATTAGTTTGTCTTATTATTGAACAAGACACTTTATTGTGTTTACTTGAGAACTTTGCAAAATAAAAAAACCTAAAATATTTTTTCTGTAAACATGATTCTTATATTTGTAAAAGTACATACATTTGCTTTGATATAACTGTAACTAGTATATACATATACATTTTTGTTCTTTTTTTCTTAACATTTCAGATATACATCATCTAAATACTATCATTTTGATGGGTACTCAGCAGTCCATTATATTAATGTGTAATAAATTGCTTAGTCATTTCTCTGAAGTTGGATACTTGGTTTGTTTCCGGTATTTCTCTATTCTAAATATTGCCCTTTGGGAGTATGTGTGGGTCAAAGAAAGTTAAGTCAAAAATTTGCTTTGTTTTCTGACAAGTAACTTAACTCCTCTGAGCCTTAGTTTCCACATTTGAAATAGTAAACCTACCATGCAAGGTTGTTATACAGTTAAGAAATAAGAACCTGAATATGCTAAAAAACCACTTTAAAAGGGTGAATTTTGAGATAAGTGAATTATGTCTCAATAATACTGTTATTTAATTTTAGAAAATAAGCACCTGGCACAAAATAGATGCATAAGTGACAGTTATTGACATTTACACAGTCCCCAAAGTGAAAATATCAAATGAAATGATACAAAGTTTTATAACTCTTGCTTCAATTTGCCAGAGAATGTTTGTTCTCCGGCAGGAGGGGATTAATCATAGTGTCTTTGCTAATGACTTCCATATGGCTTAGCCATCATAGGTCTCTATCATTTCACTGGTTAAAATATATATGTAGTGTTACTTTAATTCAGTTTTAGTTTTCATGTCATTAATGGTTACTAAGCCTCAGAGGTTTTGCCTATATGTTGGGTCCTCAGATGAGGTAACCACTTTCTCCCCTAGCTGGCCTATTTCTATGCCCCTGAAAGAAGGACCTTCCGCTCCCATTGGGGCTTAGGCTGGGAGACTGCCAAAGGGTTAAGGACAGCTCTGACCTTTCTGTATCATATTCCGTAAGCTTTCTGTCCTTGGGAATGTTGTACGATAAAGACTGAACAGTGACCTGGTGTGATAGAAAAGGCCTGTCACCAACTAAGCAATGGCTTTGGGCAAGCCATTGGCTTTTGTTGTCCTCACTTCTAAATGAGCAGGTCCTGCACTAAGATGACCACTGGTGTTTCTACCAGGTCTGGTATTCTATATTCTTAGGCCCTTTGGACTTCTCCACCTTGGTATCCATACCTTTCCCACTTCTGATTGGGGTTTTGCCTTACCTTTTACTTGTTGGTACTGTTGGAGAGATGGAGGAAAGAGCCCCAGTTCACTAAATGCTCAGGCTAATGCTGCTTCCTTTTCCTCAAATTCCAAAGACCACCCTAATGTTAATACAACCTTTCCTTGGTTTTGTTTCTAAGCAGAATGGTCACTGCTTTTCCATTAGGTAGACTATTGGCTCTTAGTTGTTTCTTTTAAATGTATCTTAATTTTTTTCTGATCATAAATGGAATGCATTCTTATTTTTAAAAATCCAAGCATTTAAAAAAATCCAGACATGAATATCTTAGAAATTTGAAAGTCTCCCATAATACAAACCCCTGCTAAAAACCACTGACAGCCATTTAGTATTTATTTTTCATCTTTGATAGCCTAAAAGAGCTAAATAGTATCTCCAGATTTCTTTAATTATTCATGAGATTGAGCATTTTTTCACACATTCATTGGCCATTTGTACTTTTTCCTCTGTGAAAGAATCTGTTCCTGAATTAGGCCTTTTTTCTGTTGGGTTGTGTATAATATTCTTATTGATTTATAAGAAGTCCTTGCATAAAAAAGAAATATGCTCTTCTCTTGTATGTATTAGAAATATTCTTTCCTACTTTGTTCTTTCAATTTCACCTTGTTATTTGTTTGGCTGCCATAAAAAAGCTTTAAAATTGTATGTAATTAGATTAACATTTTTTTTCTTCCATGTCTTCAGGATTTGGGGTTGTTCTTAGAAAGGATATTCACCCATATTTCCTTTCAACTTTTATTGTTTTACATTTTACAATTAAATGTTTCAGCCAGCTGAAGGATATTCAGGTATAAGAAATGAGGGATTTGGGTTTTAAATATCCTTTTAAAAATTTTTGCTGTTGGTGGTGGTGAGGAAAATTAGCCCTGAGCTAACATCTGTTGCCAATCCTCCTCTTTTTGCTGAGGAAGACTGGCCCTGGGCTAACATCCTTGCCCATCTTCCTCTACTTTATTTGTGGGACGCCTGCCACAGCATGGCTTGATAATCAGCACATAGGTCCACGCCCAGGATCCAAACCTGTGAACCTCGGGCCGCTGAAGTGGAGTGCTGGAACTTAACCACTACGCCACTGGGCCGACCCCTAAATATGCTTTTTATCACCTGTGAGAAATGGCCATCTTGGCTTTGGAGCTCAGTGACATCAGCACCCACTAAGTGAGGGCTTTAAGTGAGGCACAGAAACAATATTATGAGATAGAAGGAGAGAGAGAGGTAATGTTCATTTGGTCATAGGAGAAGGCTAAAATCAGAACAGGTTTAATGGAAAAACTATCTGTTGAGATGGACCCCTTGATAGCATGGATGAGATTACAAAAGGAGGAAAAGATAAGGGGGGGGGCATTCATAAGAGGTGGTCCAGTTTGACTTGCCATGAGCTAGATTTTGGAGGAGCCAGACTTTAGCATGTGGTAGGGAGCTGTGGAGGATTTTTGAGCTGGGATGTGATTTAAGCAGAGCTGCCCTTTAGGAAAGTGAATCTGGTAGCTGTGTGGGAGTGGATGAAAGTGAGGATGCAGGGATCAGTTACAAGACTAAGTTTTTAGGTTGGGTTTGGTTGGGAGATGGTATAAAATAGTTCCAGTTATAAGTAAGTAAGTAAGTCCACCAATCAGAACATATCTTTGTATTGTGGTTCAAGGCAATATATAAGCACATGGGCAAAATTCTGTTAGGTGTTGAAAGCACAGCTGGAAAGCTAGGATCAGATAATATGTAGAGATCAAGACAGATAGGCTACTGTAGGTGCAGTCGGGCACTAGCCGTAGGATTGGGTTGGGGACAGTACCTGAAAGAGAGGAGTAAGAACAAGATGGTACTATAAGGACGGAGATCCTGTAGGACACACTTAGATGTGTGTCGGGACATGGAGGAGGCAAACACAGAACCAGACTCAAAGTTAGAGTCCAACAAGGTTGACTTGATGTTCTCTCACCCGGCATTGAGCTAGAGGTCTTTAAATTATCCCTCCATCCTGCCCCCCTTAAAGAGAGAATTGATCCCAAAGCCAGCAATGAAGCCGAGCCTGCAGGTCAGGTCACCTGGGGTGAGGTGTGAGTCTGAGCAGACTGTGAGGAAGAAGGAAGATGATCAGTCAGTCAAGGAAAGCAGTTTAATTGCCTCCCATGGGGAGTGATCAGCTTTTCCTTGTCTGTAGCTTTAAAAATGAGCCCTTGGTAATGTTTCTGTTCATTCTTCTTCCCTTTTGTGGTGGTCATGACTTGTTCTCTGGATTCTTGCATATTGAGGAAATTCCTACATACCTGCTGGATGATGGAAAATTTGCCTTTTAATTTTTAGAAAATGCTCTTATGATCCAATTTTCATATTGTTCAAATCAAATTTAACTCTTTCTGTCCTTTTTAACCTTTTTTATTTCTGGGTTGATACACTGTTTTACAGTTTTCCAGCTAACCTTGATTGAGAAGCTGTTACGGAATCTAAAAATCTTGACACATGTAATATGCAAAATGGCTTTATGGTTATAAACTTGGAGGTTACCTCCATCTGGACACACACACATGCACACTCACTTGCACGCGCAATTTAACATTTTGTTCTTCTTTCAGACATTAGAACAGCTCCAGTCAGAAGAATTTGATGTTGAACTAGATGATGAAAAGGCTGCCATGGGTATGGCCCCAGATGACTGGAAATCTTGCATACTTAGGAATTCTACTCATAAAACCCTTGTGAAATCACAAAAGTATCAGAATGGCATTGATGTGGAAACCAATGAACTTGTAAGTTGTTTTTGCCTTAAATTAAATCTTTTCTTCTGTGTTTTGCTATTTTAATTCCTAGCCTTGCAAGTATATTGCAGGCACAGATGATTCCTACTATGAGCCACTCTTCTTGAAAAAAGGAAATTTCAAATTTTAAACATATTTGACAATGAATTGAAATCAATTCCAATTAAAAATGGATTTTCAATGGAAAAAAATAGATGATACTTAATATTAAAATTAGATATTGCATTTATCTTTGAGATCCAGAGATAAATAAGGCTAGTCTAAAGGAAGAGGCCCTGATAATTGCATACTCTTTTAGGTAGGATTACATTTGATCACCTATACTAGGAAATCCAGAATAACATCAATTTAAGCAAATTGGGAGTTTTTATTTCTCTTTCATGTAAAAAAATCTTAGAGGTGAGGAACCCAGGGCTAGAATAGTGGCTCTACAGTTACCATGGATTCAGGCTCCTTTCATCTTTATCCTCACTATCTTGGCATGTGGCTTCCATCCTCAGTGATCTAAAATGGCTCCTGAAGCTCCAGCCATCACATCCATGTTCCAAGCAGCAGGAAGAAACAAAGAAATTTTCCAGAAGTCCCACACACTACTGTTACTTATGTGGCATTGGCCATAACTTAATCACATGGCCATACCTAGCTACAAGGGAGTATAGAAAATTGAATCTTTTTGCTATATGCATTGCCACTCTGAATTAGATTGGAATTCTCATACTAAGAAAAAGGGGAGAATGGCAAGAAATAGCAAAATTGTACATTCTTTAACATTTCTCACCTGAAGACTTAGGATATTATTAATTCAAGTTAACAGAAACATTTATAATGGAGAGGGAATTCATTCTAAGATATTTTCTTATTTCAAGAAATGGTTTGAGAATACATTTTGATATTATTTATTGAGAAAGGCTGAGTTTACTTTTACTCTTGTGTCAGCCTGAAGCAACTAATCCTACTGAGAGTTCATTGCATCTGTTTTTCTCTGCCCACAATATTATTTACTGCAGAAATTACAAGGGCTCTCTTAGAGGTCTTAATCTTGGTATATATATGGAAAGAATAACAACTGTACTATTGTGGAGCTGCATTATCATAAGTAAGATAAACAGTTTGCCCCTTTTTGGCTGTGGAAGCATCCACTTTTGATTTCCTCATTTATCTTGAGAGCTATGCTGCTAATCTTTAGAGTCTGGTGTTTTAGAGGAGCACTTCTCTTGGAGAAATACACAGAAAGAGGGGAGAGGCAGAAAACGCCAGAGTCCACAAGATGGTCATAAGCACCATCACAGAGGGATAAACAATGTGCCCAAGGAGAGGGAGAAATTTAGTCTGATTAGAGGCACCTGGGAAGACCTGTGGTGTGTGTTGAAGAGCAGCCGGAGGAAAAGGTTCCCTTGTCAGGCTGGAGACCAGGACTTAATACTAGGGAGAAGAAAAGAACAACTGAAATACAGAGAAAATGGGTGGGTTGAAAGAAAAGGGCTGAGTAGAACCTGCTCCTTCGTTCTCTGTTTCATAGAGACACAAACATGACCCATTTCAATGACCACAGGCTATGGGATTCCATAGGCACCTTTGTATCTAGTTTAATGTTAAACTACCTCTCTAGTCAGAATATTCTCCTTTATGTGACCTAAATTCTTCATGCTTGACCAGACATTGAGTTCAACATTTGCTGAGAATCTGGTATGCGCCAGGCACTGGGCTAGTTCCTTGGGCTATAAAGACATAGTCTTCACCTTTAAAAAAAACTCACATATTAGAAAAGGAGACATGTAAACAAACAGGAAAAAAAGTCATGGAACAAGCTAAGCTATGAAATAAGAGAAGGCTGCACAGGAAGTGGTGAAAGAAAGGGGGCATAATTAATTTGGTTTTTTGTTGGGAACATGTCACAGAAGAGGCAGCACTGGGCAAGTTTCTGGGGTTGAGGAGACCAGGCGCGTGTTCTCAGGTTAATAATGCTATCCTACATTTGTAAGGATGTTTATCCATCTCTTCACGGGTATTCCCGTTTGACCCCAACTCATCCCTGAGTTGAGTTGGGACTTGAATTCTAGGGCATTTCGTGTCCAGATCCTGCTTCCGCTCACTCTGCTGAGGCTGGAATGGGGATGGGTTGGTCACACCGTGAAGAGTCCTTCTTGGGTAAACAACTCACGCTCACCTTATGTTGTGTAATCACTGGACGTTGTTAACATTTTATAATATACTGTCCTACTCTAGTGGTTTGCTGCAGACTGGTCATTCTCTGCACCTAGTATGCAAGTTCCTTGAGGACAATGCCATGCCTTTTCTATGTCTACAAACTCCGGTAACTTGTGTTATCACCAGTTTGTCCTGATATATGTATATATATATATGATATATATATATGTTCTAGGATGAAAATGTCCCTCCGGTATCTTTTCTGAAGATCCTGAAACTGAATAAAACAGAATGGCCCTACTTTGTGGTGGGAACAGTATGTGCCATTGCCAACGGGGCGCTTCAGCCAGCATTTTCTGTCATATTTTCAGAGATGATAGCGGTAAGTTTGAAAACATCATTAAACAGCTTGAATTAAATGAGTTCATCATTAAATCAGTTCTCATGCCAACGTCAACTCTGGGTCCATTTTTGAGTAAAGCAGCCTCAAGTTAAACTAAGCCAGAGTTTTTAATTACCTTTTGAAGAAAGCTGTGAAGAAAAGAAAAAGTAGCCTTTTGAACCATTCCAAGTTATGATATTAATGAAATCGTAAACCATAAAATCACTGAAGGAGGCATTCTAATTAGCTCCCTTCATTTGGGTGAAACTGGTGTCAGGCAGTGATACCCCTCCCACTTGTGGAGAGGAGATACACACCTCACAGGAAGGCTGGGAGCGGGTGGAGGAGGGAAGAGTTCAAGTCATAGCATTTAAGAGGCCAAGCTTTGGGCACAGATCGGCCTCACCACTTACTAGCTGTGCAAACTTGGGCAAAACGCTTTCCCTTGCCATACCTGAGTTTCTTCATCTATAAAATAATAACTACCTCATAGGATGGCTGAGGATTAAAAGAGATTATATAGGTAACTATATGGAAAGCATTTAAGAGTGTCTGCCTCACAGTAAACATTCAAAAAGTGATAGCCACTACGTCATAGTTTGACCAATCCTTCCAAGGCTTGGGGAGTCTGAGACTAAGAAGGGAAACTCATACCATCCAATTGTTAAATTCATTGGGATATATTTATAGGAAGTTATCAGAAATATCTAAGGCTCTGTAAAACCCAGCATTTATATTGTATAACCTAGTCAACCTCTGACATTATTGCAGAGACTTTTTTGTTAAAGATGAATTACTCTCCATCATGTAAGGAGTATATTATGCTTGTGACATTGGACATTAGTCTACAATTAAAACCACAAAACAAATAATAATTAAATTAGAAATGACCATCTAAATGTTTTAAAATTACAAAATAAAGCAATCCCTGGCTCTCTTGCAATTCAAGAGCTGTGTGGACTGTATTTATATTTTTGGGCATCTCCTATGTGCCAAATGCTGCTCCAGGCACTAGAGATACAGCAGGAAACAAAATAAACCAAGTCCTGCCCTCAAACAGTTTACTTTCTGTTGGGACAGACACACAACACACAAATGAAAAACAAATATATAATGTGTCAGGGGATAGCAAGTGTTTTAGAAGCAGGATCGGGCAATAGAGGGGCTGGAGACGGGGTGTTATTTCATGTAACTTGGTCAGGGGAGGCCTCTCTGGGCACCCCTCTCTGGAGTGAGGGGTGGAGGGCAGGGGCTGGGGCAGGGAAGAGTTCATGCAGAGGGAACAAGTGTAGAGGAAGAAGAACAAACACTAAAATGTGCAACCACACACAGTCCATATGCAGTGTTTCAACTCATGTTAATAACCACACAGTCCTCAAATTCATAGAGACAGAAAGTAGAATGGTAGTTCCCAGAGGGCTGAGCGTGGGGTGTTGGGGAATTGCTGTTTAATGGATACAGAGTTTCAGTTTGGGGTGATGAAAAAGTTCTGAAGGTTGCACAACACTGTGAATGTACTTAATACCACTGAACTGTACACTTAAAAATGGTTAAAATGGTAAATTTTATGTTATGTGTATTTTACCACAATAAAAAACCCATATATTCAAAACCTAGTTTTTAAAACGTGGTGCTCAGGGGCCGACCTGTTGGCATAGTGGTTAAGTTCATGTGTTCTGCTTCCACAGCCCAGGGCTTGCTGGTTCAGATCCTGGGTGCGGACCTACTCACCACTCGTCAAGCCATTCTAAGGCAGTGTCCCACATAAAAGAGCCACAGTCTACAACTATGATACACAACTATGTACTGGGGCTTTGTGGAGAAAAAGGAAAAAGAGGAAGATTGGCAACAGATATTAGCACAGCGCCAATCTTCTTCAAAAAATATTTGTTAAAACGTGATGCTCAAGCCATCATTCATGGGGGGAATAAACAAGGATCATGTAATCCAAGTGGGTATTTTAAATGTTCTCTTGTAGGTGTTTGGACCAGGGGATGATGAAGTGAAGCAGCAGAAGTGCAACATGTTCTCATTGCTGTTTTTAGGTCTGGGAATTCTTTCTTTTTTTACTTTCTTCCTTCAGGTAGGTACCTATGATTTCCATATTCAATTACAGAATGAAGATTAATTATCTATTAATTAGATTTTTATTACCTATTGATATAGATTATCAACTAATCAAAACCTAACGGCGCTTCCAAACCTTAGACTGAAATGAATTGCGAACACGATTGTCACAGGGTTCTTTTGGAGGGCAGACTCCTTAGCGGGAGGAATTGTGACTTCCCTGTGTGCTACATTATACTAGGTTATGCGTTTGCCCTCAGCAAACATTCATGACCAAGGAAAAAGAAGACTTGAATTCACAGAAGAACGTAAATACCGGTTAAACGCAACTATTTATAAACTAGAAAAATCTCACAATAGCATTCTCTTTCTTGCTGTTACTCTTTACACAATATCAAGTAACTTCTCTGATTGTTTCCTTCTTAAGTGACGAACTGTTTGAAAGAATGTGGATTATACTGCATTTAAATATTGTAGACCTGGCCGATTGAACTAGTGAACCTTGCTTTGATTGTACTTATCCACCTCGAGTTTTGCCAAATTTCTTTTGTCTCTTTAGCTCAGTGAGCACCACACGGGCCTTTCTGACTCAATTCCTGAAGTCAGCAAATGATGTTTGCTAGTCATGCCTAGCATGCTTCTCTTTTATCATTGCTGAACCAATGGTGAAATTAAGCCAAGCTTTTTCTTTAGAAATCGTTGCCTTGCTAGTAGCAACTCAATGATCCAATCCAGCCCCGAGCCCTGGTGTGTTAGGGAGTGGAGCTAGTTATATAAATGGGTTTTGGAGGCTGCGCAAACAGTAGGCTGATGACTAGAGCTGTGGTGCCCACATTGGCCCTGAGCGATCTGCTGGCAAAGGAAGGAGGAGACAGGGCAGCCTAGTCCTGGACACCTGGGGCAGACTCTCCCTGGGCACTGATCACGGATCCTCCTGGCTTAGTACAGACTTCTGATGTGTCCTCCCCAGTGTCCACTCCACACACCTACACCAAAACTCAGTGTGGCTGGAGGCTCCCACCTATCCCAGGTGCCCAGAAGCAAGCCCAGCTGTGGACATCTGGGTTACTCTCCAGTTTGAACATGGTATAGTTAGAGAAATCGTCTGGCAAGCATGCTTGGGGAGGCAGAGGGGGGTGAGCTGTGACAGGGAACCGGCAAACTCACTGGGGACTTGATGCTCCAGACATCCTCCCTCCCTCTGCACTACATGAGCCAAAATGTATTCCTGCATAGAATTTTACTTCTAGTTTTCGACTATTTTGTTTCAAGTCTTCAGAACACACTGAAAGTTGTAGTTAAATACAGTATTGTTCTCACTGAGATGTTGTCCTTGAGAATTTTGAAAAGGAAACCTATTTAGAATGGTTCAGAAGACAGAACTAGATACTTTTAAGGTTTTTGGTTATGAGTCTATTGCATACTAATGATTTAGCAGTACATGAATTTTAGGTTGGGACTTTGAATTAGTATTTGGTCATAGACTTGTGTTATTTGAATAGTTGATTAATATAAGGAATGTAAAAATCAGTGTGAACACACCCACTTGTGTCAGAATACTAGTGATGATCAAAAGGAATAATAGCGTTTTTTCTCAACCAGGGCTTCACGTTTGGGAAAGCTGGCGAGATCCTCACCACAAGGCTTCGGTCAATGGCTTTTAGAGCAATGCTAAGACAGGTCAGTGTGCACTGGAAAATGCCTTCTGTTTCTTCAGCCTCTTCCTGTTGAACTGGTGTGCTGCAGTTCATGTCCCCCCTTCCTCCAGGGTGTTCATGCAAGGACTGGTCATGGCCCTGCAAATTATCCTGGTCCTTCAATATCCAGACACCCCTCAGAGTTTTCATGGGAGTAGACTTAATTTAGGTAGCTTTTTTGGCTTACTTTGCAACTATCTCTATCCCTGTGGACACTACCATTTCAAGGACCTGTATCTCCTCTCTGGATTCTGTACAGGCCCTGGTGAGTCATGTGAGACTCCACGATGCCTTTAAACAAAGGACAAGGTGGTTGGTAGTATTCATGTACCACAATTGACCATACTAACTATAGGTTTTCCCAAATGTTGGTAATTGAGTTTATTTGTCTTATTTGAGCTGTTTTCACATTAATTCACTTATTAACTCACTCAGTTGTTACTACTGTGTACCAGACAATGTGCTGGTATCTGGAACTGTAAAATGCATTATCTGCCCTTTTGGGAAGTTCACAGTCTAGTGGAGGACATGTGGAAAAATGTGCAAACATGAATTTTCTATTTTTATAGAGAAGGATTAAGAGAGGGCCAGAATATTATCCATTCATTGACAGGAATTGATTACATTCCTTTTCACAAAAGGGCACATTGCAGGTATATGTTGAGCAAGTCTGAGTTTACAAACCTTTTCTCAATATCTTTTAAATTGTTGCTATATAGGGAAAATTATTTTATATGAAACTAAAAGATGCTATGGATGAGTAGCTTATAATTAAAATCATATCTAAGATACACTCTTTTAATCCTTGTTTTAAAAAAACAAAAACATGGTGAGAAACCAGGGCTGATTTTCTCATGCCTAGCATTTACCAGAAAGCCGTGTCCAGCACAGCCCCACCACCCTTCGTGAGAGACACCACCATATCAGGGAGGAAGTGTCCATGGTGCAAGGTGTGAGGATTGGGTGATGGAACACCCACGTGCCCCCACCACCTCGGCACAGCAGCCATCTGGATAAGATCCCTACTCACGCACCCCCATCAGTGGTGCTCTCCCTCTCACGGCAGAGCAGCCTGGGGGCTTCGGTCCACGTGGATTCTGCTGGAGGGGTGTGCTCAGGGCAGGGACCAGAGCTCTACACTGCATGTAAGGTCTCCCCTAAACTCCAGTACCCCAGTTAAGTGTGGATGTTTCCTCAGCATTGAAGGTTTGAGAGGTTTCATCTGATTCTCTTTGCTTGTTTCATTTTAATTTTGAACTAATTTAAAGGTGTATTTTGTGCCGTAGGACATGAGCTGGTTTGATGAGCATAAGAACAGTACTGGTGCACTTTCTACAAGACTTGCAACTGATGCCTCCCAAGTCCAAGGAGTATGTAGACTGCACTCTACTACTGTTTTTCTTTAAGGCATAGCTGCATCCGTTAAGCTGCTCTCAGCTGGAAATAACAAAAAACTCAACCCAAACTGGCCCAAACAATAAAGAGGAAAGGCAGACTTCAGGGTTGATTGATCCACTGGCTCAAAAATGTCATGAAGGACCAGGTTCCCTGTCCGTGTGGCTCTGAGTGGCTTTCAGTCCTCAGTGTTGGCTTCATCCTAAGGCTTGTTCCCTCGTGGCCACAAGATGGCTGCCAGTAGCAACCAGAGCTACAAGCTTCCTTGTTTCCCATCCAGTGAAAGAGAGCACACACCTGTACCTCCACCTCCAAACAAACACCCTTCCTTTAAATCTAATTTAGACTAATCTGGGTCATATGCTCGACCCAATAACTGCCTCTGGGGAATGCTATGCTCTCCCTGGCTTGGGTCCCCACCCCTGGAACTGAGATCTGTTACTCTGAAGCTCACTGCTTCCACATAATGCAGGAGAACAGGGAGAGTCAACTACAATGTCCACTACAGCTACCCTCGATTTCTGAGCAGTATAAACAGTAATTCATCTTTACGTATGCTTTATGGCAGATGGTCTCTTAGGGTATGTACACTTTGCAACAGATGGTCTCTTGGAGCACATAAATTTCCCTCTTACACATTTGAAGCAAACGGTCTTTCAAATGACCAGAGTACACTGGGGTTAGTTTCCTCTTTAAACGTTGCCTTGATGAAAAAGTCCATGTGTCCCACAGCCTATCCCCGAAGCAGAGCAGCTAATTACTTGGTTCTGTAATGCTGAATTCATGTGGGCAGGAGAGGAATGACAGTTGAAAGGCAGGAACAAAGAAAAACCTGCAGAGCCTCATGAGTTACGCGTGGGTGTCTTAGGTCTATTGTAATGAGATCACCAGAGCAAACGTTAGCACAGGCACAAACCCCCTCATCACTCTGACCGGGAAGCTAAAGGCTGCAGCTCGTGGATTTGCAACTTAAAACATAGCTGCCTGTCTTCTTCTGCTTGCTCTTCCAGGCCACTGGGGCCAGGTTGGCTTTAATTGCACAGCATACAGCTAACCTTGGAACTGCTATTATCATTTCCTTTATCCACGGTTGGCAGTTAACCCTTTTGATGTTATCGGTTGTTCCAATCATTGCCCTATCAGGAGTTGTTGAAATGAAAATGTTGGCTGGAAATGCCAAAAGAGATAAAGAAGAGCTGGAGACTGCTGGAAAGGTGGGTCAAATAAGGCTTCAGTTAGGATAAGTATTGTTTTTAGACTTGTGTTTTCTTTGAGTTATTTATTACAATGTGCATGTTTTAATAATTGTGCTCACAAATAATAATGGCCAACACTGTGCATGAGAGTTTACTGTAATAATAATGCCTATAACTTGAAAAGGGGATAATTAATGTAAAGCTTTCAGCCTGTAGAAAGCACTTAAAGTGTGGTTATTATAGAGAATTTCTGAATTGCCAAAGTTCATTTTACCTTTTACTTTATAACCCAGTGCCATTGTTAAGATAAATATTACCCCTATTTTACAGATGAGGAGTCCTTAGGGCAGAGAATATTAGTGAATTGTCAAGGCAGGAATTTGCTGGTACTTAAAAGACAGTTCTTTTCTTCTTGGTTGTGATTTCTAGAATTAAAGGAGGACAGCCACCAGATGGCAGTAATGCCTCGATCTGTGGTTCTAACTATAATGGCACTTGGGCAAAATTACTTGGGCCTTAAGTGCCAATTATTGTGCTAAGTATTTGGATGCACCAACTCATTATATCCTCACAATAATCCTATGAGGCAGGTACTAATGTTACCACAATTTTACAAATGAGGAACCTGAGAAACGTAGGGGAGGAAGACAAATCCTCTACCCTCTAGGTCCTTCTGGCTGGTCCACTCATTAAATTGACATGAGACAGAATAACAGGAGAAAATCAAACAAAGCTTTATAGCATATGTATGTGGGAGAAACCCAGGAAAACTGAGCAACTCGAAGCAGCTAATCCATGACCAGAAAATCAAGAGCTGAGTGTAAAATCATTAACAGCTAGTTCCTCCTGTGTAAACTACAAAGCAGGGGAAGCAGAATAGCATAATGGGTTAAGAATGTGGATTTGGCATCAGATAGCCTGATATGGAATCCTTGCTCGCCTACTTATTAACTCTAGAGCTTTAGGCAAGTCATTTAACTGCTCTGTGCCTCAGTTCCCTCATCTGTGGAAATAAGAATAATAATATTTACCTCACAGAGTTGTGAGGCTGAGATCATGTCAGTTAAATGAGCTAATGCCTGTCAAATGGTAAAAGCTTAATGAGTATTTCTCTATTCTGATTATTATTGCTGTTATATTTTTCATATGTAGTAGAGGTATAAGGTTATTCAATCTAAAGCATCAAATGTGCTTTCATCTGGTTAAAGAAGCTAAGAATTTAGGTAAAAGTTTCAAAGCTGATAAAACAAAAACTCCAAATAAAATCTTATGCTCCTTATGTCAATGGTTTAGATGGCTCAACTGTAGAACTACGATTTAGAATAAATAGGTAAGTCATAGACAGTTAACGTTAGTCAAGAGTGAACTGGCCGTGAGAATGAGAAAACTGCTCTGGCTGGTTTGAGTAAAAAGGGATTTGAGGTAAGGACACACAGAGGTTCAGGGAATACAGATGGTTTATGTTAACTGGAAGTCACCAGCAGCTTCCTCTTAGAGTCATGAGCTCTATTGTCTCTGAGTCTCTCTACACATTTGTTCTGTTCCTCAATTGCTGTGTATTCAGACCAGCTTTCTACACATACCCAGTGTGGCTCTGCAATGGTGACCTTTGCCTCTGAATGAATCCCCAGGACCTCCCAGTTTAAGCAGTTGCCTCCAAGTCCAGGAAACCAAATCTGATTGGCCTAGATGAGTCAGGTGTCTGTTCCTGGTTTAATTGGGGATTTAAGGCAGGGTCACGTTGTTTACAATTGGGATCTTTCCAGTTGAGGGTGAACAGTTTCTCTAGATAGAGATATGCTCATAGAAGAAATGGTTGGCACCTCCGATGGGCCCTTAGAAATCACTTAGTGTAATTCTTTTAGGACCTACCCTGTGAAGAAAGCAAAGCCACAAACAGATGTGATGAAAGCCAGTCAAGGAACTGCCTGGTGGTAGGGCTGGGAATAGAATCAGACTTCTGGGGCCCAGGCCACCATTCTTGCCCTAAGCTGGTCAGTCTCCCTAGGCTTACGAGGACTAACCCACCATACTTGGCACAACCAGAGGTGCCTTTAAGACTGCCAGTTTTGTCATAAAACTGGTTTTGAAGAACACATTATACCTTTGCTTTCAAAATTGAAGGAATTTAAAACCCATCAACATCAACATAACCTTCAAGATTCTTTTGACAGAGCCCTAAGGTTTATGTTGTTTATTATTTCAGAAGTGAAAGCCACATTTCTAATCAAGATCTGTTCTACATTGCAGATTGCAACAGAGGCAATAGAAAATATTAGGACAGTTGTGTCCTTAACCCAGGAAAGAAGATTTGAATCAATGTATGTTGAAAAATTACGTGGAGCTTACAGGTAATAAGTATATGATTGTCACTAAGAACCTAGTGCTTTCCTGAGACTGAATTATTGTCCCCAAAAGATAATAAAAACTCTGCTGCTCCAAACAATGATATGACTGTATGGATGACATTTTTAAAATAATTGTGTCAGTGAAAGTGAATGGCTTTTTGGCGTGACTGGGCCACAGGATTGGATTTTTTACATCTCTTGTAAAAACAATAGATCGGGTTCTAAGAGCTGAGAGGTACAGAGGACTGCACAAGTATTTGTTCACCAGTGCAGGCAACATCAACAACCCATCTGGGTGATTCAGGATAAACATTCTTTTAGGGAATTGCTCAAACCTTTATTTTCTTTGGACTGTGTAGACTGAACCAAAGATGAGACTTGTTATTTGGTTAATTAAACTATTCCTTTGTTCTCTGGATGAGGACCAGATCCAATTTACTCTGAAAACAAACACATAGCCTATTTCACTAGTGTTAACTTGAGCAATTCAAGAAACTCCTAGTGGCACTATTTGCCACTTGTTTCCAACCATGACCTGTGTTTATAAATGAATATATTTTAACACTAACAAAATTGAACACAACTTAGATTACAAGTTTGTAGACTAGAACAATAGTATGAACACTTGCAAATTTGAAAAGGGAGAGTTGAAATTCTCAATTTATTCCGTCTCCTTAGTTATATACACTTCATGCAGCTACATTTTTCTGTCCATTTGATGTTTGACATATAAATATATATGTGCCATTACCTGTGACCTTACAGTTTATTTTGAACTTGAAGAGAATTAAGGAAGGGTAGAAAGCTGCAGCTGATTTTTAATTTGGTTATAATTTAAAGATTCAATAGCATTGTAAATTGTTTAGTACTATTAAGTATTATAACGCCATGCTAACGGCACATAAGTTAAGCCATCCAAATCAGTAATACTTTGTGTTTTCCCTGATGGCAAATGTCTTCCTTCTAATCTGAGAATAAATAAATTATTGGAGGATTTAAAATAATAAAGTATAATAAAGTACCTTGAGATCTAATTAGAAATGGTACTAAACAGATTGTATTGGAGCTGGTAGGATCTAGTTCAGGAAAGAACTTCTGATGTGTGTCTATGTATACCTCAGTCACCTGACTTTTCTGAATCAAACATGAATTTTGACATAAGAGACTATAACTGGTCACAGAAGATAAGATAATAATATTAAAGAAATCACATTCAGATAATTAAACTTTAGTCCTAACTTTGACATCCTTCATATTTTTTTTTTGGTGAGGAAGATTAGCCCTGAGCTAACAACTGTTGCCAATCCTCCTCTTTTTGGTGAGGAATATTAGCCCTGGCCTAACGTCCATGCCCATCTTCCTCTATTTTGTGTGGGACGCCTGCCACAGCATGGCTTGACACAACATGGTTTGACAAGCGGTCTGTAGATCCGTGCCCAGGATCCGAACCTGCGAACCCCAGGTCGCCGAAGCAGAGTGCTCGAACTTAACTACTACTCCACCAGGCCGGCCCCATACATCCTTGATATTTTTGACACGACAATCAAGTTTACATCACAGAGGTTGAATAGCTGAGTCATCAGATAATATGGTGTAATGAAAACAGTGACCATCATTTGAGCAACCACTATGAGCTGGTACTCGCTAGACGTTTATATTGTTTATTTGGTTCTGAGAACAGTTCTGCATCACTGGTTATCCCCACTGTACAAATCAGAAAACTGATGCATAGAGAGGTGAAGTTACTTACTCAAACTAATATAACTGGAGGCAGAATTTAAACCCAAGTTGACTAGACTTAGAAGCTGTGCTCTTTCCACAAAACAGTGTTAAGAGAGGCCAAAGAGATGCTTATGGATGTATTAATTTGCCTTTCAGGAATTCTGTGCGGAAGGCACACATCTGTGGAATTACTTTTAGTATTTTACAAGCATTTATGTATTTTTCCTATGCTGTTTGTTTTCGATTTGGTGCCTATCTCATTGTGAATGGACATATGCGCTTCAGAGATGTTATTCTGTAAGTAACTTCAAAGATATTAAGATTATTCTATAATAAGGTTTCAATAGGTCTATGTAAAAGTTTGGAGTAGGAAAAAAACTCATTTGTTCTAAGATGAGGTCAGAGGGTTGAATCTACCACAGAAATCTGATCTTGTCAATATTTCAAGTACAATTTAATCATGCAAGTGGACTAAAATTAACCAAGCTCATGAAAATGATCATAAACCAGAATTTGAGTAATACATAGAGCTCCAGTCAGGAGGTCAGCAAATTTTCTCACTTGTAGAATGTAGGCAGAAATAAATCATAATTAGAAAGTTGCTGGTGACCATGGACTCAAAACAGAGGGTTAAATAGCTTGCTATTTATTTGCAACCAAAGATAGCTTTGACAATGGGGTGGGAATGCTTGACTGAAGTCTGGCAAAGGCTCTTGTCCCTAACCAGGCCTGGGATGACCTTGCCAACATTTGCCTCTTAGCCTCTCCTTTTTTTCCCTGGTTTCCAAGGCTAACCAATGGTCTTTCTAATTGATGCATTTCTCTTTTCAAAATATGCTAAATATATTCAATTAGGTTGCAGTCTAGCCTTGCCAAAGGGAAGCCATTCTTTCTCAGATGGCTTGGCATATTTCTGCTCTGATGGGATGATTTTAAAGCAGTAGTGAACAAGCTTTTTTTGAACAGGGTCAAGAAAAGGAAAGTGATGGTGTTTAAGAGCTGTTCTTTTGTTTTCATCTAATATTAAAATGACCATGAAAATGAGTATAGTTTTTATATCAGTCAGGATCCCAGCAGGAAACAAATGGCACTGTAAATGGGATAAGTGAGGAGAGTTTGCTAAAGGATCTATTTACAAAGGAGTGAGCAGTACCTGGGGGAGCTGTTAACACCTCAGCAGTTCCCAGCTAGGAACTTCGAAGAGTGAGCCTAAAGGGCAAGAGGAGGGAAGGATTTTCAGAACCCAGTGTGGGGGCCTTCTGTGGCCTTTGGTGGATGGACACCAGCAACACAATAATCCAACAAGAAAGAAGCCAATGAAACAAATACCCTGGCCTCACTCTCCTCCAGCCCTCCCATCCTCTGCTAGTGCCTTTCATTGCCAAACCCCATCAGCAGCCAGAGGACAGGAACACCTTTTGATGCAGTCCATGAAGGTCAGCCTCTCAGGCATGGAGTAGGATGGCACAAGATAGGGATGGATAGAGAGTAGAAAGTGGTTTTGGAGGGAAAAATGGAAATATCCAGCTCTGGGAATTACAACTAAGAGTACTTTTATTGCCTAGGAAAATATCACTGAGAAAAGTGGCCCTGCTTTTTTGTTGTTTTGTTTTTACTATTAAAATGTTAAGTTCTGGATAACTGGAAGACAGCTTTTTTATCTTTCATGCTAAAACTAGATTGCAGGCTATACGGGAAAGCTAGGCAGCTACATGTGGGTTATTCATTACTATTTTAAAATTTATTTTTTGGTAACCAAACTTATCGAGTGTTTAAGAGAGAACCTTACTGTACCCACTAGTCTTGCCCCCCATGTACTTAAAGTGCATTTTAATATCTTAGATCTAGAAGTCTGGGAGATGAAAATTTTAAGTTCTCCATTATTATTAGAGATTTTCCTACCTTTCCCTTTCTCTGGGGAAGCTCTGGTGCCGTTAGTAAATAGCTTTGTGGAGATGTCGATCTCAGAATCTTTAGCCTTTCCTAAAAGTTATACTCCATAGCCATTCTTTAAAGAGCATATAATTGGAAAATAGACCTTTAGCTTAGGACAATTGTTTTTTCAGGGTAGTGTCAATAGTTATTTTAATTGTAAGAGAAAAGCTATTTGTAGTAAAGCCTTATTTTCCCTAATAACAATTCTTTAAGTACAGTGATTATTATTATTTGTGCAGGAGTACAGGAGAAACCACAACCCGGAAGTCAGAGCCATAGATTCAGTAGAAACCCTCATTCCTCGTCTGGTGCTGATCACACCGCTTAAGCACTCTGTGCTTCAGTTCCCTCAACTCTCAAAAGAGTATTACTAGTTTCTAAAATTACTCAGATTCAGTTATAAGCCACTTCCTGAAAGAGAAGAACTTTAGAAAGTTACGTTAACTCTAGGAAATGAGGGGCTCCTAAGGGAAGCCAGAAGGCAGTGAGAAAAAGGAATCCCTCAGGCAGTGGATCCTGCCTCTCCTTTAGATTTCTTTTATTCCTGGAATTTCATGGAAATGTGGGTGGGTGGTGCGAGAAGGATGACTAAGGGAGTAAAAAGGTCAATGCTGATAAGCAGTATGTCTTTGCACTTTCAAACATCATGGAGCTAACTATATAAGCTAATTTTTGCATTCCTCTGTCTAGGGTGTTTTCAGCACTTGTGTTGGGCGCAGAGTCTCTAGGACACGCCAGTTCCTTTGCTCCAGACTATGCTAAAGCCAAGCTGTCTGCAGCCCACTTATTCATGCTGTTTGAAAGACAACCTTTGATTGACAGCTATAGTGAAGAAGGCCTGAAGCCTGTGAGTTGTCTGCTGCCTGATGAGTGCTTGGTTAATTTGTTCCTAAAGGTTTGCTGTCTGCTAAATTGTACCTACAGGGTAAATTTATAGTGATTACACAGACATTTATTTAGTTTACTTTGTGATATTTACAGGGCTAATATTTGGCCAACTTTCCTGGCATTTTAAAATTTCATAGGGGGCTCTGGCCCAGTGGCGTAGCGGTTAAGTTCACGCGCTGCGCTTCGGCCCGGGGTTCACAGGTTCGGATCCCAGCCGCCAGCCGCCGCATTGCTTGTTAGCCATGATATAGTGGCATCCCATATAAAGGAGAGGAAGATGGGCGTGGATGTTAGCCCAGGGCCAATCTTCCCCAGCACAAAGAAGAGGATTGGCAACGAATGTTAGCTCAGGGCTAATCTTCCTCACACACACAAAAAAGAAAGAAATTTCATAGAGGGTTTTAAGGATTCTGAAGCTTAGCACAACAAAAGTAAAAAAGAAAAAAAAAAGTCCAGATGTACTGGTACTGAATAATTTCCATGAAAATTGTTAGTCATTTCTGCATGAAGGTATATGCATATAATTCTGTATGTAAATACAATTAGCAATTTGGCTCTAATCACATTTTGTAATAACTGAGTTACAGTTGGTAAGAAGGTTGCTTTGATCACAGAAATAATCCTACATGATCTCCATAATTAACTCAAACTTAGATCTGAGGGGCCGGCCTGGTGAAGTAGTGGTTAAGTTCGAGTGCTCCACCCTGGGGGCCCAGGGTTCACAGTTTCGGATCCCGGGTGCGGACAGACGCACCGCTTGTCAAGTCATGCTGTGGCGGCGTCCCATATAAAGTAGAGGAAGATGGGCACGGATGTTAACCCCAGGCCAGTCTTCCTCACAAAAACAAAAACAAAAACTTAAGATCTGAGTGTTCTTTGCATGACACAAGCTGCTGCACATTTTAATGCATGAGAAGCAGTGTGGGTAAAGAGATGGGGACTTACACGATCTTTCCAGGATTTTACTAGGTATTTTGTGTTCTGAGAAAATGGCTGTGCCCGGTGAGTGAGATAAAAAGAGCAAGATAAAGAGGCTGCTGTCCACTGAGATTACAGATAGAAACTGCTGCTCAATTCCCAATCCTTTGAGCCTTTGGCCACTGGCTTGGCTCCAGCCTCAGAATCATCAGCTGGGAAAGCTGAATATTTGTCTTAAATGAACCACAAATCAAGTTTAGATAACTCTTTGTAATATGACTCTATCTAATCTAATCTATACCTCCATCTCCCATCTTCATTTTATATAACATCTTGCTATCAGTATTGACTGGTGCCAGCACTGTACTAAATATGAATTTTATATTTCTCTACTATAGTCTGGTAAAATCTCCTTGAAATAATACTTTTTATTCCAATAATTATCAGGCCAATCGTAATAGCAACATTAAAAATGTTTTTTCTTTAGGATAAATTTGAAGGAAATGTGACCTTTGATGAAGTCGTGTTCAACTATCCCTCCCGGCCAAATGCACCTGTGCTTCAGGGGCTGAGCTTCGAGGTGAAGAAGGGTCAGACGCTCGCCCTCGTGGGCAGCAGCGGCTGTGGGAAGAGCACGGTGGTCCAGCTCCTTGAGCGGTTCTACGACCCCATTGCTGGAACAGTGGTGAGCACACTTTCTTAAGTTAGTAATCTGATGTAAGGCTATATTTTAAGTGGCCAAGCTAATATTTCCATAATGGAAAAAATTGGACAAGTAAAGACCTATAATCCTATTTGATACAATGACCAGTTTCTATAAACCCCAAACTGGCGCCCATAGCCAGACAGATATATGAGGACAACAGGGTGGGGCATCTGGAATTTAGTGTAATCCAGAAAATACTGAACATGAAGTTGACCTCCACCCTGCCATGAGCCTTTTGAGTCAGACTGATCCTCCCAAGTAAGCACTCACTTCCTGGTTTGTAAAAGTTCCTGCCGGAACTCTGAGTAGACTCCCGGGACAGGCTAGTGCCTGCTTATTCCCTCCCCACCTTCTGCTTTGCCTTATTTCTCTAACCCTGAACTCTAGGCTGCCTGACCTTGACTTTGATCCTCACCTCCAGCCTTTTTCATATTTGGCTTTTGTCATTGACTTTCCGGTATCTAGCCGCCGGCTCTCTTCCGTGAGGGAAGACTTGGCTCTTACTGATAATGCTGGCATCTCCCATTACCTTGGGATGGCACCCACTGACCTAGCCCTTGGGAGCCCACACCCATATGGACGGTCACCACAGTGTTAAACCTTGTTTAGTTGTTTCTTTTTGGGAACTCTTATGCTTCCACTATTACAGTTACTCTGCAGGTATGAATACAGGCAAACCAGCTTAACGACCCTCTGTAGGTATGCTGTGCTAATGCTATGGTGGGAATTTCTTTCTTTATTGAGAGGTCAAGACTAGTTGGACTTGTCTCTGTTCCTTCACCTGTGACCTTTACCTTGTGGGAAACTGCATTCTTAGTCACTGCATCACAAGGCTCCTCTAGAAGCATCATGCCTCCTGCTTATAGCAAATAAAAAATAATCTAAACCACCACCAACAAAACTGTTCTTCCAAACACACTGCCTGTTGAGCTTGTTCACTTTCCATTGGATTCTTGTCCTTAGTGCTGTGAAAAAGAGAAACAGGAGAAGTGGAAGGCTGGTAGTTCTCAGGGGAAAGAGAGGTAGAGGTAGGACAGGAGGTAACCAACTTTCAGATCTGGGGCACACTACTGCTCTGTTGTTTTTTCTGGTATGCCTGGAGGAGGGGGACAAAGTCAGGTTGAAAGGTTGGAGTTATTCAGAGGACAGCAGATATGAGTAGGACACCTAATTGCAGACCTCTTAAAGGCAGAGGATAGTGCACTTGCCTGGGGGAGAGCAGGTAAGATCAAAGAGAGCAGTGTGGAAAGACGGGGCCAAACATGCTACCATTTTGCCAGTTAGACCAAGGTAGGGATGGCCTAATCACCATCAAAATCATTTTGTTGGCTCTGTTGGCCTCCAACTGTGTTAAGTGCTTAGTATTTCACAAACTGCTGATGCCCACATGCAACAATCCTCTGAGTGGTTAATCTGGTAACTTACTAGGTTTGGTTTTTTTTTTTCTCTTTAAGTCCTTCTTATGGTTTGTGGACTTTGGTTTTCAGCTCCTAGATGGTCAAGAAGTGAAGAAACTTAATGTCCAGTGGCTCAGAGCCCAACTTGGAATTGTGTCCCAGGAGCCCATCCTGTTTGACTGCAGCATTGCCGAGAATATTGCCTACGGAGAAAATAGCCGGGTTGTATCACAGGATGAAATTGTGAGTGCAGCCAAAGCCGCCAACATCCATCCTTTCATCGAGACCTTACCCCACGTAAGTTAACTGGTAACTTCTTAGGATGAAATCAGAATCAACTAGTTTTCCTTCCCAAAATAGTTCCCAAAGTTATACTCTAACAAAGTCTCCTAACAGAATTTGTCTATTACTATCACTGTGACCTTGGACAAGACACTGAACTTCATGATACCAAGTTTCCTTATTGGTAAACGGGAATATTAGTAGTCATGTCTACCTCATACTAATGTAGTGAGAAGCACATGAGGTGATATTAAGTCAAAGTACTATATCTCAGGTTGCAAACTGGTGGTTGTGGGCTGCATTCAGACTGCGGCCATGTTTGGTTTAGCCCTTATGGTACTTTTTTAAATAAACATTGTATGTTGAGATAATTATAGATTCAAATGACATTGTAAGGAATACAGAGATCTTTTGTACCCTTTACCTACTTTCCTCCAATGATATCTTGCAAAACCGTAATACAATATCACAACCATGATATTGACATTGATACAGTCCACTGATCTTATTCAGACTTCCTCAGTTTTACTTGTATGCATTTGTATGTGTGTATTTAGTTCTATGCAGTTTTATTGCACGTGGAGACTCATGTATCCACTACCACAGTCAAGATACAGATCATTTCAATCACCACAAAGATCTCTCATGTTGCCCTTTTATAACCACACACCCCTCCTTCCTGCCCTCATCCCCCCAACCTCTGACAACCACTGACTGTTCTCCATTTTTGTAATTTTCTACTTTAAGAACGTTATATAAACATACATACACTATATAACCTTTTGATTAGCTTTTCTTACTCAGCATAATTCCCTGAAGTTGTTGTGTGTATCTATAGTTCATTTCTTTTTATTGTTGAGTAGTATTCCATGGTATGGATGTACCACAGTTTGTTTAACCATTCATCTGTTGAAGCATATCTAGGTTGTTTTTAGTTTGGGGCTATTAAGAATAAAGCTGCTATAAATATTTGCATACAGGTGTTAGTGTGAACCTAAGTTTTTGTTTCTCTGGCATCAACACCCAGGAGTGCAGTTGCTGGGCTGTATGGTAATTGCTTGTTTAATTTCATAAAAAACTGCTAAACTGTTTTCCAGAGTGACCGTGCCATTTTGTATTCCACCAGCAAGTATGAGTGATAGTTTCTCTGAATTTTTGCCAGAATTTGCTGTTGTCACTATTTTTTACCATTCTGATAGGTGTGTAGTGGTATCTCATTGTGGTTTTAATTTGCATTTCCTAATGGCAAATGATGTTGAACATCTTTTTGTATACTTAGTTGCCATCTATATTTCCTTTTCGTTGAAATGTCTCTGTATTTTGTCCATTTTCTAATTGGATTTTTTTTTAGTGTTGAGTTTTGACAGACTTTTATATATTCTAGTCATTAGTCCTTTGTCAGATATGTAGTTTGCAAATATTTCCTCTCCGTCTGTAGCTTGTTTTCTCATCCTTTTAAACAATCTTTTGCAGAGCCAAAGAATTTTGATGAAGTCCAACTCATCCATTTTCTTTCTACAGATTGTGCTTTTGGTGTCAAGTCTAAGAACTATTTATCTAGCCCTAGATCCTGAAAATTTTCCCCATTGTTTTCTTTCTAAGTTTGACAGTTTTACATTTTACATTTAAGTCTGTGCTCCATTTTGAGTTAATTTTGGTATAAGGTTTTCTTTAATGTTTCATTTTATTCCTTTGGAGAGGGCATGTGCTCTCTAGCTTCCATGGTCCCCAACACTCCCTATTACCTCATTATAGCTGCTATGACTGTAGCCAAAGTGCAGTGAAGTCAATATGGATTTGAAAAATATCTAAGGTGAGAGTTCAATGAAGCAATTTTCTTCAGTGACTGGTAAACACATTTAGTCCTGAAAAGATGACTTGAGATCCCTAAAACTGATGGCAGGGATCATTTATCTTGTGGCACTCATTTTCATCTGAGTTTCCACTGGATTAAAGTGAAGTAGAACTTAATTATTTGATACTATAATTAGAAATCACACTCACTCACAAATAAAACTTAAAACCCTCCATGTTGGTTAGCCTTACCAACCCTTAACACATAATCATTGTCTTCAAACAAGTATTGGATTTGACTATGAGTAGAAAAAGTGTAAAGCTTCAGCTTTTAATTTGACTGACATTGGACTTTAGGACATTAATTCACATGATGTACATTGAATTCAGTTCACTGCAAACTGAACTGAATTTGTACTTTTATTCATTCTATGCATTTTTGGCTTAGAATCTTCTCTCAATATCCAGTTCCCCAACTTCTCTACAAAGGTATCTTTCCTTCATTTATCTCCCCTTTCTTCTCCATCTCCCTCCTTATCTGCACAATATCTATTTCCCTCTTCTGATCTTTCATAGCATGTTGTGTGTACTTACTTGTACACACTTGTTGGTACTTACTTGACATTATATTGAGTGCTGTACATGTATTTTTTTTTCTCTTTAGATTATAAATTCCTTCAGGGTAGGAACGAAGCCGAATTTATTTTTATACTTCCCACAGTTCTTGGCATAACAGGTACTCAGCAAATATTAAAGTGAATGAATGAGTTTAAAGAGAAATAAACCAGGCTCCATGTGGGTCATACGAATATTTCAAATTAAAAATTATAAAAAACCTTGAAAACATTAACATTTAACCTTTTTAGGACTCCAGTGATATCAGATCAATTGATATTATGATAATGGTAGGAATTTGAGAATTTGTTGCAGACTACCATTAAGAACTAAAGTCACTAGTTTAATAGTTTGATTTTGGAAATGAACAATCTGTTAAATGGAAGTAACACTAAATGGACAAGTACATGGTTGTTATAGAAACTTTATTGATTCTAAATGTTTTTTCCTTATAAGTAGAACTGTCAAATATTTAGAAGTAAAAGTTTACCAATATAGCATTAGTAATTTTTCTGGGTTAAAAACTTTATTCATGGCTACCTTGCAGAAATATGAAACAAGAGTGGGAGAGAAAGGGACTCAGCTCTCAGGAGGTCAAAAACAGAGGATTGCTATTGCCCGAGCCCTCATCAGACAACCTCAAATCCTAGTGTTGGATGAAGCTACATCAGCTCTGGATACTGAAAGTGAGAAGGTGTGGCCTCCCAACTCATGTCCCATTTAATCTGTAAAGCAGAAGTCTTTGGTGCTGTCAACCATGAAAAAAATATGTCAACACAGTAAAAAAGGAGTAAACAGAAATTTAGACAGTGGTTATTTTGAGGTAGAATATTTTATTTTATTCCTTTCATTATTTTCTGAATTTTCTAAAATGACCACATGTTACTTTTATAAACACAAAAAAAGCAAAGCATTCAAAAGAAAAAGCTGCATAAATCATATTTTCAGCACATTAACTCTAATGGAAAAACTGGAAAATATACTCAATAAAGGGAACTAGTTAAGTAAAATATCATCTTGTGACTAGTTAGAAAATTTAAATACTTGTAAAATATCATATTGTGACTAGTTAGAGAATTTAAATACTTGTAAAGATGATTTATAGTCTGAGAATCCATTTTTATTAGAATTAAAAAGAACATAGCTTATGTAACATTGATTATGTAAATACATGCATAGAGCCAAAGCTTCAAAGAGATGAGAAAAGAAATGAAAGGTAAATTTTTTTGCTTGGATAGTAAAATTTCCCTTAATGTTAAAACTTATTTATACAATTTTTAAGCTAAGGCTTCTGTTCTGATTTATCAATAGATAGTCCAAGAAGCTCTGGACAAAGCCAGAGAAGGCCGCACCTGCATCGTGATCGCTCACCGCCTGTCCACCATCCAGAACGCGGACTTAATAGTGGTGTTTCAGAACGGCAAGGTCAAGGAGCACGGCACACACCAACAGCTGCTGGCGCAGAAAGGCATCTATTTCACCATGGTCAGCGTCCAGGCTAGGACACAGAACTTATGAACTCTTGTTGTAGTATATCTTAAAAATAAATTCGTTATTCTACAACTTTTTCTGACTTATAAAAGAAGTTTCTAAGTTATCATAAATATACGTATATCTTATTCCAGATCAACTTAGAACATCCAATTTGGGATTTGATGTTATAGCATTTGAAATTTAGGAGTTACAAGTGACACCTGTCTTGATGAAGAATGAAAACAGCCTAGCTTTTCCTGAGTTATCAGAAACATAAAGAGAAAGAACAAAGTTCAGGTATTTAAGCAGTAGAAATAATAAATAGAGGTCACAGACATAGGGAAAATTCTTATGGTCCTGAATGGTTGTATAGATAACAGGATGGTTTGGAAACAATTTTTCCAAGAACAAAGGAAAAATAAATTGTTCAAAAGCCTACTTTTTCCCTTGGTAAGTTTCTACATTATTCTACTGGGGAATTGAAGTGTTTTCAAATGAATATATTCCCAGCTTTACCATCAAAGTCCAAAAGAAAATGAAATTGTCCTTAGATAAGCTATGAAGGCACATATTTGTTCCATAAAGCAAGAAAGAAGCATATCATTATTACTTTTGAAAAATGTTTAAAACTCATTAATAAAAGTTGCACATATTATCTCTCAGTGCAATCTGAAATACTGGAACTATCAACAATAAAATGGTGAGTTTCTATAGCAACTGTATTACTTTTACCAGTAATTCTAATTTTCCCAGAATATTATTCCACTTCTCCTACAAGAAGGAAGTATGTTTAGAGAACAAAAAGAAATATTCTAGGCAACCCTTGGAAGCTAACCACACTGAAATGTTTTTCCCATAATTTTCCATTTGTTTTCTCCATAATTTACTGCAGCAATATCAGTTCTCATTGCTGTGACAGGTTGTTTAGGTCAGTACACTATCAAACCAACTTCTATCTGTAATAAACCAGACATTACCAAAAAAGTTTTCAAATGTGACCATGTGTATCAGTGAACTGAATTTCAGATTAACCAAGAGAAGAATGGGGCAAGGGGTACCTTACCACAGTGAGTCAAAGTAAACAGAATTCAACCTACCCTTGTTTAATTATTCCAAAGCCTGCCTGATAAGGATCATGGGACATCTGCCCCTGGAAATTCTGACTCAGTACCTCTGGGTTGAGACCCAGGAATATCTTTGTAAGAAGCATTCCAGGTGATTTTTAACCTCAGGCAGGTTAGGGAAATGTGTTAAAGCATCAATGAGAAGAGATTTCTCTATAGGAGGTGATCAGTTTTCAAAATATCCAAATCTTCAGACATTATTTAAAAACAATCAACCAAATGATTCTAAATTCCCTGGCAATCGAGTCTACAAAATTGTACAAGTGAGGGAAAAGGTCCATATTTCATAGTTCATCTTGCTATTCTATAGTAACTGTTAAGGAACTATCAAATGCCATAGAAGCCAACTCTGAATGTTTTCACAAAGAAATAATAATGATAATAAACCAGTCTTATCAAATTTAGAACATGAGAATATAAAGAAAGAAGGGATATATATAACCAGTACACTAAATATACTATATCTTTATGTGATAGATTGCTACAAAAATGGCCCCAATAAATTTTGTACTCACTCATTTACAAAATGACTCTGCTGTTCCTCTTATCAAAAAATGAGACTTTTCCCCTTCTCGGTGAAAATGGACTGTTGTTGTAACTTATTTTAACCAATAAAATGCAAAAGAAGCGACATCATGTGACTTCAGAGCATAGGCCTCAAGAGACCTTGCAACTTCTACATTTACTTCTTGGAACACTCCCACTGCCAAGTATGGAAGTCCAAGCTAGAATACTGAACACTCAAAGACCACATGGAGAGAGAGTCTCCCACCAAGTCCCCAGACAGTGGGTGAGGTCATCTTAGACTTTCCAGCCTCAGTCCAGCAGCTTGGTGATTGCAGCTGCATAAAATAACTCAGGCAAGACCAGCAGAAGAACCATCCAGCTGGACACAATCTGGAGAAATTATAAATTGTTATAAGACAGTAAGTTTTGGGTGGCTTATTACACAATAATACATAACTGAGATCAGAGAATATAAAGTCAAACCGGAAGGAATCACTTATTCAAACACAAAACAAGAAGCTATATGATTAAGAGTTTTATTTTCAGAGACAGAAACTACAAAATTGAATAGAGAGAGGAAAAAAACTGTAAAATCCTGAGAATCTGATTCAACGTTTAATCCTTTTAAAGTCACTAACTCAACTAATTTTAAATATAAGTGCTTTAATTTTATATTTACAAAACTAATTACAACAATATACTATAATGAATTTTGTTAGGATTTTTTGTGTGTGTCAGAGGATGTAAACCTCCCTCCTACAATCTAATTCTTCTGTCTGTCCAACAGAAACTATTTTTTTTAGATCCTCATTAAATTGTAGTGGTCTTTCCCATCAAACGTGGTAGGCTTGTATCCCTGTGGTGAATGTGGAAGGCACTGATTTCAGGGAAATTAGCATCCAATCACGTATTTCATACCCTTTGGCAACCAAAAAATGTTAAAGTGCTTGGAAGGTAAGACTCTACAATGATGTTGAGAGAGAGGATTTATAAACTATACATGTACCAACAAAAATATTTAAGAGTAGAGTAAGACTTGCATTGTTAAAATTTGTAGATTTGCATTGTTGAGGCTTATCTTAAATATTGCATAGTTCTATATTCACTATATCATAATTTGCATTGCTGCTGCATCCAAGGAAGCTTAAAAATATTTCTACTTTCTATGTCAGAATAAATTTAGAGAGCATGATTCTACTAATTTCTTCACTTAACAAGTTTCCTGCAAGTCACCATTTCTTTGTATCTCACAGTACCAACCCACTCCCAGCACCCAGTTTAATAATATATTTTGGTAAGTGCTTAATAAATGACTAGTCTCTAAAGATGAGCAGTGTTCATCAGCTGAATCATATCATGGAAAGCATGAAAAATCTGCTGAATTAGCTTTTCTGCATCAGTCTCTGGACATGATTTCCAAGCTGTACAGGCCACAACAAACCTGTGAAGCACAAATAACAAATGATTAAATACCATGCAAAAATCACAACACAAAAAATCTCCAAATGGTAATGGTAAATACAACTATGACCTTTATTCCATCTGGCTATTCATATATGAAATATGAATTCTTGCTGACATTAGGTAAATGTAACCTGACACAATTGAAGATAAAGCCATATTTTTACATAATACCAGGAACATCTCAGTGTAACTAGAGACTAAGGATAAAAGGGAACAAAAAATTAACCAGAGTTCAAGAGTGCTCCAGAGTAAGGTCTTATTGTGTGAAACAAACCAACCCACCTCTTCCTAAAAAAGACCTTCCTAATGTGCCCTAAATGGAATGAGTTGGAATATGAAATCGTGCAACTGTTTGCAATGAAACTTGAACTATTTTTAAAGAAGAATATAGCACTTGAAGAGAGTAAAAAAAAAAGAGAGAGAAAGAAGGATAAGAAGAGAAAAGCTGTTTCTAGAAAAGCCAGAGAGAAATTCTGCTGGAACCAAGTCATGCCTCTACCATCTCCCTCGAGATACTCTTGATGAAGAAACCCCCTATCTGGCAAGTGATAAAAGTGGCCCCATGAAGCTGAAGAAAATAGGAAAGAAAGAGAGAAAAGGAGAGAAGCCTGGCTTCTGGTGGGCTCAGAGCAGAAACTGGGCTTCTTTTGGAATTAGCCTTCCCCTTTCCAGACACTCAAATTTTCTATGGCAAAACATGCATTAAGCTCAAATTAAAATCAAAATGTTGTACAATGTAAAGCTTGTGGACAACCAAGCAATTTTCACATCGCTAAAAAAGACAGTAAATTTGGGGCCAGCTCAGTGGCATAGAGTGGTTAAGTTCACGTGCTCCACTTCGACAGCCCAGGATTTGCAGGTTCGGATCCCGGGCACGGACCTATGCACTGCTCATTAAGCCATGATGTGGCAGCGTCCCACATACAAAATAGAGGAAGATGAGCACAAATGCTCGCTCAGGGCCAACCTTCCTCACCAGCCCCCCCCAAAAAGACAGTAAATTCAAACTTCAACATGTACTTTAAGCAGAATGAAATTAAAAACATGCTCTGGCCCAGTATATAATGATGAAACCAATGTGTGAGTGGATTACATTTGCTAAAAGATATACAGGAACCCACAGGAAGTCTTGGCTTGTTTTCATCTAGTGATTAATGATCACTAGTCATTTTCCAGCTATACTGTGCATATAATTCTCATATATTTCGTGACATCTAAATGTATTTCTCTGCAAAGATTAACAATTCCTATTTGAGTATTAAAAAAATTTTTAAATTCAATTATCTTTCTAAATTATAAAAAGAAATAAGCTTTCCTACATGCACAATTCACAAAAGAATGAACACAGATGCCAATAAACAAAGAAAAAAATGTCTTGCTTCATAAGTAAAGAATTCAGATGTGTTATTTTTGCCTATAAAATTGGTAAAGAATGTTTTACAATGCCTAGAGGTGGAAATGATGTGATAAAATGAGGAAGGATATATTATAATATTATACATTATTTGTAATGATGAAAAACTGGAAATAGTAGGGAAGTGGTTAAATTATGGAAATCTCTAAGACCAGACATTATTCAACCATCAAAATATCTCAAAGCATACTTAATGTCATTGGGAATTGCTTGAAATAATATTGAGAATGGAATTCACAAAAAGGACACTAAATTATTTACAATATGGTCTAAATTTGTAAAAATTTCACACACACAATCTATATACATTATAGATTAGAAACATCATATAACACTCTTGTGTCTTATAATGGAAATGTAGATAACTTTTTTCTTATATTTTTCCATATTTTACAAATTTTTTATAATGAGCATGTACTACATTTAAAATGTTATTTCAAAAATAAAATAAACCAATTTTCTTTAAGTCATACAATTTTCAAGTTTAACAATGAATGAAAAAATCCCTTCCAGATAATTTCCATGGATTTCATTTGAAAACTGTTTTGGGAGTATTCATAGCAATGAATGTATACCCCTAGCCCTGACCTCTTTTCTGAGCTCAATACTCATATATTCAACTGCCTACTGAACTGACATGTCCTCTCGTATGTAAATATAAACATAATAAATCCTTGTATTAGCAGAAATCTCGAAGTCAATATGTACAAAACAAAATTTTTGAGTCTACCCTAACGTGCTCCCAAACCCATTTCTCCCCTAATTTTCTCCATCCCAGTAAATGCCACCATCCAAATTAGCAATCCATCTGGTCCTGCTGGTTCTACCTCCAAAATATATCTCAAATCCCTCCACTTTCCTTCACCTTCATTATCAACTGCTTTGTTCAACTTATCATTCAAGCTTCCTGACTGATTTCTTTTATCTCATTTTTGTCCATATTACTGTCCACCTAATTTATATTCCATGTAGCAGCCAATAGTCCTCTTTACATGTAAATAAAACATGTAACTTTCATGCTTAAAACTGGTGAAATGCTTCCCATTATTCTTAGAAGAAAATCCAAACTCCTTACCATGTTACAAGGCCCTACATCAACTGAACACCCCAACCAAATCTGTGTCTCTAGGATTATTATTTTTAAAGCTCTCCAGGTGATTCTAATGTGTACTCTGGGTTGAGAACACTGCCCTTCAAGATTTAGCTCCTGTCTACCTCTCTTCAATTTCTACCACTCTCCCACTCAATTGCTAATTTATAGCCATGCTGCCTTTTTCCGTTCCTTATAAATGCCAAGTTCTTTTCTGTCCCGGGACCGGTATACTAATGTTCAACAACAAAGTCACTGTAAAAACATCTACCGAGTGCAACATATTTACGAGGCATTGGTAAAGAGATGAGGATACAACAAACAAATCAAAGACCTTGTTTTTGAGGGCTTATATTCTAGCAAGGGAAGATAGATAATATACGAATAAATATATATATATATATATACATACATACTTAGGGTAATTATAAGTGTTATAAAGAAAATGCAGCAGGTGTGTGTGGGAAAGGGGAGAAGTGCTATTTTAGATGTTCAGGGAAGGCCTCTCAGGAGAAAATTTTTAACAAATATCTGTATGAAGTAAGGGAGTGATCGTTGCATATAATTCAAGGAAGAAAGTACTAGGCAGAGGAAATCATAACTGCGAATGCTCTGAGGAGGGAGCTTGCTTGGTATGTTCAAGGTACAAGAAGGCCAAAGTGGCTGGAGTAGACTGAAATAGTAGAAGAGTTGTAGAAGATAAGGTCAGAGAGGTAACTGAGAGCTAGGTCATGTACAGTCTCACAGGAGGACTTTGGATTTTACTGTGAGTGAAATGAGAAGCCCTTAGAGGATTCTGAGTAAAGAATGAAATGACTTGAGTTACATTTTTAAAAGGACCATCAGGACTGCTGTGTAGAGAATGGTCTGTAGGAGAGGAAAGGTGGAAGCAAGAAGACTACACAGGAACCTGTTGCAATAACCTAAGTGGGAGAAGATAGTGACTCAGCTTGGATGGTAGCACTGGGGATAATAAGCAGTGATCAGATTCTGGAGAGCTGTTTTCTTGACTATTCATATGATTAATTCCTTCTCATCCTTAACATCTCAGCTTAGTTGTCACTCCTCAGAGAACCTCCCTGACCACACTATATAAAGTCGTGCTCCATCTCCCCACCAGTTGTCTCTATGACCACATCAACTTGCTTATTTCCTTCATAGCATCCATTATGATTTGAAGTTATCTTGCTTATTTGTTGCCTTTTGTCTCTCTTTCCCAAACAGAAAATAAAGTCTATAAGATGGGGGATCTTGTCTGTCTTGTGTCCTTAGCACCTAAAACAATACCTGGCACACTACAAGTTCTCACTAAATATTTTCTGAATGAGTGAATGGACATCCTGCCCCAGGATCACTAAAAATATTTTTTTCTTAAGTCAGAGAGCTGAGGAGTATCTGGCCTGAGCTCTTATCACTGCATGCAATACAGGATCCACTACTTGTCAGGGAATATGTTAGAATGCTTACTTATTCTCTGTGTCTGATGATTTTAGACATCTGACCCTTTATTATGAAAAAGAATAATAAGATCTGTGTTTAACATTTGTCATTCAACCTTTAATTTGTATGTTAATGTACATAAACTGAATACTGTGGGAATACATAATGTAAGGACTTAGATGCCAACAAATACAAACACCACTGGTATAACAGACTATGCACAAATCACACTTGGCATAGAGGCAGATGATAAAATTTTGAAAAATAACACTGTAAACTCTTTAAAACAGGAAAAGTATAAAAAAATGTATTAGAAACTGAAATATGCCATACATATTATCATTCAAATTTTTCCCATTCCATCTGAAGTGCCTCCAATCCTGCCCACCTCTTATTCACATAGTGCTAAATGTGGCCACATCATTTTTTTATGAAGACCCCTATAAAGAGACTGCCAGACTGTGAATGAGGACCTTCCAAGCCTTTCTATCAATTCCAAATTACCTTGTTCTCCACCTCTCCTTTTCCTACCAGGTTTTAATATTTTCTTTCTCACTCTTTCCACAAACATAAGTTGAACTTCATACAACCTAAACGAAATGCATCTGAGCTGGTAAAACATTCTTTCTTTGAATGTAAATTAACTTACCTAGTCTCTTATCTTAGTCTTATTAGTATTGTCTACGACTACATGAACCACCACGTATTTACAAGGCAGTCAAATTTTATCTGAACTTACCATAAAATGCCTTGGGTGGAACAAGTATGTTAATAACGTGTACTGATTTTTGAGGAAGATGATGATATGATCACTGAGTCAACCTTAAACAGTGTTCTGCACAAAATAGCTTAAGGACTAATATGACAAGTGTCTCAAAAGTAGGACAGAGAAACATAGATACACATTAAATGTCTAAGTGGTAAAAATAATTACCTATGCAGCAAGTGACAGATGACCACATAATCAGAATCATAGTGTAGAAAAGATAAACAACAGTGATAGCTTTCTTACTATAGCATGGTAAGAATAAAGACAGCAGCCTCACCTGTCATCTCTGATGTGGTAGAAAAATCCATAGCCATTGTGTACCATGGGAACCACCACTCCCTGGACTCTCAAATAACCAACCAGACTTGTTGAGAGGACAAAGTTTCCACCTCCTCCACTGTGTGGCATAAAGAAAGAATATTTTACTAGGCTTACAGAAGCTTATATTGCTTCTGAAGAGCTTTTAACATTCAGAAAAAAAGAAATTGCTTGATGAAGTTATAAAACACTCCATTATATCACCTTTTGGAGAAAAGTGGGTCCGTAAAGAGTTCTGGAACAGGGAGACCTTCCTCTTTTGCTATGAGTGAAAGACCTAAAAGATGACGGTCAAATCCTACAAGGAAACCCCAAATCTGAAGTCAGAAAAAATTTTTCAACATAAGAGAATTTTTTTAAAAAGTTAGAATAATTCTAATATAAGTACCTTTTCCAGTTGAACAATCTTTCATCATTTTATTATGCTTTGCAAAAGCCTGTAACATTTTTTGCTGCCGCTCAAGAAGCTGTGTTAAAAATCAAGAGACATTTTAATGACAAACTGTACAGAAACCAAACAAAAACAACCTGAGCTCAATGTCATTAGGATTTGGGCAATTGGGGAGAGAAAAGAAGACTTCTAAGACCTTGAGACACATGTTTTGTATCTTTTCCTTACTTCTAGTATTGCCTTTTCCTTCCTATATGTCCTGCATCTTGGTTCTTTCTTTCCCAGAGCAGGAAAATAGGAACTTGTTGGCAGCATTGAAGTGACATTAACAAATATAAAAACAGAAGCAACTAGGATTTCAAAACTAAAGCACAGTTGTACAAAAATGATAATGAAGCAGTTCCTTGAAATTAAAGTAAATTAACATATACATAACTCTGTCTATCAAAACTAAAGAAATACATGCACTACAAAATAGCAGTGGGAAGGAACTACCCTGTTGTATAAATGCTTCAAAAAAAAGTATAACACAAAACATATAAAATTTTTCTGGTTCTAATATATGAAAACAAAAATCTGTGACTACAGAAATATTCAAACACATCAAGAAAAGCTTCCTTTTAAAGGCACTTTGTGGGGGTCGGCCCAGTGGCACAGCGGTTTAGTTCGCACTTTGGCAGCCGGGGTTCGTGGGTTCCGATCCTGGGCGCCGGCTGACGCACTGCTTGTCAGCCATGCTTTGGCGCCGTCCCATATAAAGTAGAGGAAGATGGGCATGGATGTTAGCCCAGGGCCAGTCTTCCTCAGCAAAAAGAGGAGGATTGGCAACAGATGTTAGCTCAGGGCCGGTCTTCCTCACAAAAAAAAAAAAAAAGAAAAAGAAAAAAAATTATATAAAGGCACCTTGGGAGTCTGTATTTTACTGGTGTTATTGTAAAAGTAGATCAATAGTAGTGAAATACTCAAGGTACTGGGGATATTTTGCCTAGGAAATGACACAAATGGGCTTCTTCCCAGGTCTTCCCTATTTTTTATTCTTTCCAAGTATATACTTCACTGGCAACTGAACAAATGTTTTGAAAACTTCAGGAAAAAATGTCTGAAAGTATTTTACTGATCCAGGGGAACCGAGGTAAAGAAGTTAGTTATTCAAGCACCAAGCTTCCTTTAGAAGAATTAAACAGATTCGGTGAATCTTTTCATTTGAAATACTCACACTGGTAGAAGGATCCTGCATGGATTGGCACCACCTGACTGCTTCTACTGTACATGATCGCACAGTCTCTGTACGGCCATGATAAAAATATCTTGTCATAGCTGTTTCATAGCAGCAACCTGGGCTACAAGAAAAAAATGAAAATAAGAGAATGTATCATAAGAAAGAAAATGCTCTAATGTTATTACAAAGAAGAGTTTACCTAATAAAGCTGGCTTTGGTCAGAGACTAGGTTTTACAATATAGACAAAATCTAGTCTACAGGTTTCAATAGAGACTTTCAATAACAAGGAGGCTCTTTTCAATATCAAAAAGCAAAAAATACTCTAGTACACAGGGCCTCAAATAATATGGAATGTTTCAAAGGCTTGGCTGCTGTCAGGTTATATACTTAGGAGTCTGTGGTAGGTGACCTCTAAGATGTCCCCCAGTAATCCCTGCCTCCTGCTATTTATGCCCTGGTATAACCCCTCACTGTAGTGTGAGATGGACTTAGTGACTTGATTCTAATGAAAAGAATATGACAAAAGTGATGAGATGTCACTTCTCACATTAGGTTACAAAGAGAGCTCTCTTTTGCTCTCTCACTTCCTTACTCTGAGGAAAGGCAGCTGCTATGCTGGGAGCTGGCCTATCGAGAGGCCTAGGTGGCAAGAAACTGAAGGAGGCCTCTGGACAACACTTGGGAGGAACCAAACCCTACTAATAACCATGTGAGTGAGCTTGGAAGTGAATCCTTCCTGAGGAGTGCCTTCAGATAAGAACATAGCCCTGGCTGACACCCTGACTACAACCTCACAAGAGACCTGAAGTCAGACGTGCCTAGCTAAGCCACACCTGGATTCCTGACCAACAGACAATGTGAGATGATAAATGTTTGTTGTTTTAAGCCACTAATTTGGGGGATAATTTGTTACATAGCAATAGATAATACAGAGTCCTTGGCCTTTAGTTCCTTCATATAGAACATGAATGACTGTAGAATTAAGTAGAAGTATTATTCAAGAAGTTCCCCAAAGTGATGACTGTCTTCCTGAGTTGGAAAATGATATAATAATTTTAGATATAAAGCTCTCTTACTTTCCTGGTGGTTAGAATTTAGCATTAAAGAGATCAAATGGAGTGAGAATAAAAGATCTGAATGGGCTCAAATAGAGTTACTGAGCCTCTTCTGTTCGGTGTTTCTGTGAGGCTATCTCCCTAATCTAAAATTGTATCCTTTAAAAGTATGAAGGAGAAAGTGTGAATAAAAATTTTAAACACCACTGAAATAAAATTCTTTAAAAAAAAGATTAAAAATAAAAGCAGCAAGAATGAATGACAAAATATCACTACTCTACAACCTCTAATGAAATAGTTGCTCTTGGTAATTATCATCAATGGCTATTAAAACCATTAGGTGAAAAACTCAGGGAGGAAACTTTATAATGGATCTAGGCTGACAACTGAACCCACTCTCAATGTGAAAAGGATGAAATAGAAAACAAGTAACATTAACTATTTGATTTATTGTTGTAAAAAATAATAAAAACAACCAATTATTATTCTCAAGTCTGTAGATCTAACCACCAGTTTATAGGAAATATGGGAGAGGAAGCATCATGTTTAACAGTTTTTTTTTTTTACTTAAAAGGCAAATGCATAAAACAATATAAATTTATGTCAATGGGCACACAATGTATAAAGATGTAATCTGTGACAACAGCAAAATAGAGGGCAGTACAGAGGTATATGGAAGCAGAGTGTATACTGTTGAAACTAAGCTGATATTATTCAAACTAGGTTGTTATAAAATTAAGATGTTAATTGTAATCTCCAAGGTAACCACAAAGAAAATACCAAAAAAATAAAGAGAAAAAGAAAAAAGGGAATCAAAATGGTACACCACAAAAAACCAACTAAACACAAAACAAAAGCAGTAATGGAGAAATTGAGGAATCAAAAACATATAAGACCTACAGAAAACATAGCTAAATGGCAGAAGTAAATTCCTCCTTATTGGCAATTATTTTAAATGTAAATAGATTAAACTCTCCAATAAAAGGCAGAGATTGGCAGAATGGATTAAGAAAAATTGTCTATATGCTGTCTACAAGAGATTCACTTTAGATACAAAGACATTAAGAGGTCAAAAGTAAAAGGATAGAAAAAGATATTTCATGAAAATAGCAACTAAAAGAGAGTTAGAGCAGCTATATTATTATCAGACAAAATAGATTTTAAGTCAAAAAGGTTAAAACAAACAGGACATTATATATTGATAAAAGGTTTAATTCATCAAGAAGATATAACAATTATGAAAATATATCCATCAAACAACAGAGCCCTAAAATATATGAAGCAAACATTGACAGAACTGAAGAGAGAACTAGACAGCTCTACAACAATAGTTGGAGACTTCAATACCCAACTTTCAATAATGGGTAGAATATGCAGACAGAAGATCAATAGGGAAACAGAGGACTTGAACAACACTATAAGTAACTAGACCTAATAGATATATATAGAATATGCCACTCAATAATAGCAGAATTCAAATTCTTCTCAAATGCACATGAAACATTCTCCAGGATAAACCATATATTAGGCTACAAAACAAGTCACAATAAATTTAAAAAGACTGAAATCATACAATGTATTTTCTTCAATGACAATGGAATGAAGCTAGAAATCAGTAACAAGAAAAACTGGAAAATTCACAAATATGTAGAAATTAAACAACATACTCTTAAACAACTAATTGGTCAGGGAGAACTCACAAGGGAAATTAGAAAATACCTTGAGATGAATTAAAATGAAAACACAACATACCAAAATTTATGGGATAAAGCAAAAGCAGCGTTCAGAGGGAAAGTTATAGCTCTGAACGCTTACATTAAAAAAAAGAAGAAAGATCTCAAATCAATAAACTATCTGCACACCTTAAGGAACTAGAAAAAAGAAGAGCAAACTAGACCCAAAGCTAGTAAAATGAAGAAAATAATTAAGATTAGAGTGGAGATAGACAAAATACAGAAATTAAATATAGAGAAAGTTAACTAAAACAAAACTTGATTCTTTGAAAAGATCAACAAAACCGACAAACCTTTAGCTATGCTGACTAAGATAAAAAGGGAATAGACTCCAATTACTAAAATTAACTATTAAAGACAGGGCATTATTTTGACTTTACAGAAATAAAAAGGATTACTGGAATATCTTGGAGATATCGTGGGCTTGGTTCCAGACCACTGCAATAAAGTGAGTATCACAATAAAGCGAGTCACATGAATTTTTTGGTTTCTCAGTGAATATAAAAATTATGTTTACAATATACTGCAGTCTCTTAAGTGTGCAATAGCATTATGGCTGGAAAAAAATCTATAACCTTAATTTAAAAATACTTCATTAGTAAAAAATTGCTAACTATCATCTGAGACTTCAAACCATAATCTTTTTGCTGGCGGAGGGTCAGGTAAAAAACACAGTATCTGCAAAGTGCAGTAAAGTGAAGCACAATAAAACGAAGTACGCCCATATAACAGTACTATGAGCAACTGTATACCAATAAATTGGGCATCCAATAGATGAAATGGACATATTCTGAGAAACAGACAAACTACCAAATATGACTCAAGAAAAAATAAAAATCTGACAATCTATAACAAGTAAGAAGATGAATCAGCAATCAAAAACCTCCCAACAAAGAAAAGTTCTGGACCAGATTGCTTCATTGATGAATTCTAACACTTAAAGAATTAACACGAATCCTTCTCAAACTCTTCTAAAAAAACTGAAGAGGAGGGAATACTTCCTAATTCCTAATATGAGGACAGCATTATCCTGTTACCCAAACCAAAAACACTACAAGAAAAAAACACTATAGACCAATCAATATCCCTTATGAATATAGATACAAAAATCCTCCACAAATTACTAGCAAATCAAATTCACCAGCATATTAAAAGGATGATACACCATGACCAAGTGGGATTTTCCCAGGAATGCAAGGGTGGTTCCACATACGAAAATTCAATGTAATACATCATATTAATAGAATGAAGGAAAAGACCTACATGATGATCTCAATTGATACAGAAAAAGCTTTTGACAAAATCCAACACCCTAGGGCCAGCCCCATGGCATAGTGGTTAAGTTCAATGTGTTCCACTTTGGCGGCCTGGGTTTGTGGATTCAGATCCTGGGCATGGACCTATACCAATCATCAGCCACGTTGTGGCAGCAACCCACATATAAAGTAGAGAAAGACTGGCACAGATGTTAGCTCAGGGCTCATCTTCCTCAGCAAAAAAACAGAAAAGAGAAAAAAATCCAACTCTCTTCCATAATAAAAACACTCAAACTATGAATAGAAGGGAACTTTCTCAACATGATAAAAGGAATTTATGAAAAACTGACTGCTAACATCATACTAAATGGTGAAAGACTGAAAACTTTCCACCTAAGATGAGTAAGAAGAATAAGGATGCCTGCTTTTGCCACTTCTATTCAACATAGTATTGGTTGTTCTAGTCAGAGGAAAAAAATAAAAGCCATCCAAATTGGAAAGGAAAAAGCAAAACTATCTATTCACAGACACCCGATCTCATATTTAGAAAACACTAAAGAGTTCAAAAAACTGTTAAGACCTAAAAAACAAATTTTGCAAAGTTTCAAGATACCAAATCACCACACAAAAATCAGTTGCATTTCTATACACTAGCAATGAATGATCTGAAAAGAAAATTAAGAAAACAATTCCATTTACAATAGCATCAAAAAGAATAAAATACTCAGGATTAATATTAACCAAGGAAGTGAAAAGACTTGTACACTGAAAACTACAAAACATTGCTGAAAGAAATTTAAAAAGACACAAATAAATGGAAAGGGTCCCATGTTCATGGATTGAAAGACTTAATATTGTTAAGATTACAATACTACCCAAAGTGATCTACAGATTAAATGCAATCTCTATCAAAATCCCAACAACATTTTTGCAAAAATGGAACAACCCATCCTAAAATTCACATGGAATTTCAAGGGACCCAGAATAGCCAAAAAAATGTTGAAAAAAAGAACAAAGGAGAAGGACTCACACTTCCAGATTTCAAAACTTACTACAAAGCTACAATAATCAAAACAGTGTTCTATGGGCAGAAGAGACATATAGACTGATGGAATAAAATTAAAAGCCCAGAAATAAGCCTCACATCTATGGTCAATTGATTTTGGACAAGAGGGTCAAGACCCTTCAATAGGGAAAGAACAGTCTCTTCAACAAATAATGCTAGGAAAACTGGATATCCACATGCAAAAGAATAAATTTGGACCCTTACCATACACCATACACAAAAATTAGCTCAAAAGGGATCAAAGATCCAAAATAAGAGCTAAAACTATAAAACTCTTAGAAGAAAACACAGGGGAAAAGCTTCATGACATTGGATTTGGCAATGATTTCTCAGATATGACACCAAAAGCACAGGCAACAAATGAAAAAAATATATAGATAATTTGGACTTCAAAATTAAAAACTTTATGCAAAGGATACTATCAAGAAAGTGAAAAGACAACTCAGCAGAATGGGAGAAAATATTTGCAAATCACATATTGATAAGAGTTTCATATCCAAAATATTTAAGGAACTCTTACAACTCAACAACAAAATGACAAACAAACCAATTACCAAATGCACAAAAGACCTTTAACAGACATTTAGCCAAAGAAGATATACAAATGGCCAATAAACACATGAAAAGATAATCAACTTCATTAGTCATTAGGGAAATGCAAATAAAAACCACAATGAGATACCACTTCACAACTACTAGGATGGCTATAATTTTTTTAAAAACAGAAAAATAACTGTTAGCAAACATGTGGAGCAATTAGAACCTGCTGGTAGGAATGTAAAATGGTGTTGCCACTGTTATAGATGAATGGATAAACAAAATGTGATATATCCATATAATGGAATATTATTCAGCCATAAAAAGGAATGAAGTTCTGATTCTACAATGTGGATGAACCTTGAAAACATCATCTTAAGTGAAATAAACCAGACACAAAAGGACAGATATTGTATAATCCCACTTACAGGAAATACACAGAACAGGCAAATTCATAGAGACAGAAAGTAGATTGGAGGTTACCAGGGGATGGGGCAGGAGGAGGAGTGGGAAGTTATTGCTTAATGAGTCCAGAGTTTCTGTTTGGGGTGAAGAAAACATTTTGGAAATAGATAGTGGTGATGGTTGCACAACACTGTGAATGTAATTAATGCCACTGGATTACACAATTAAAAATGGTTAAAATGGCAAGCTTTATTGTATATATATTTTACCACAATAAAAAAAGATAACTGACTGTTTAAGGCAAAAATAGTAACAGTGCATTGTGAGGTATATAAATACACAGAAGTATAATGTATGACAACAACAGTACAAAGAATGGGAGAAGTGAAATAGAAGCTTTCTGTTTTAGGTTCTTACATTATACTTGAAGTGGAAAATATTATTTGAAGGTAGACTGCAATAAGTTAAAGATGTATTTTGTAAACCCTACTGCAACTACTAAAACAAACAAACAAAAAAATCAGTATAGCTGACAATGGAGATAAAATGAAACAACAAAAAAAGAACACCCTTTGAATTCAAAAGATAAAAAGAAAGAAGGAACAAAAAAACAGATGAGGTAAAGGGAAAACAAATAAGATGTAAGACAAACCCAGCTTTATTAATAACTATATTAAATGTAAATGGTCTAAACATCCTATTTAAACACAGATATTCTCAGACTGGATTAAAAAAAGCAAGATCAAGGAGCTTCCACTTCTGCTGAGGATGTAAAAAGTCACAACATACTACCTCTCCCATACTAAAAATGAGTAAAGACTTGATAATCTATAAAATCAACCTTTTCATGAACCCATCTGAAAACTGAGGCTGCAAGAAAAGCAAGTGATCTGAATTCCAAAGAAAGGCAAAACCTCTCTTAGAAGAGAGCAGACACTTCAAAAGTATTAAGGTAATGAAAAACAAGGACAGACTGTGAAAGTGTCACAGATTGAAACTCTAGTACACTGTTGATGGAAGCACAAATCAGGACACAGTGCCAATTGGGAAAAAAGTCAGAAAAAACACTGGGGAGTTAGGATGGAATAGCTATGGTAAAGAAATACCCTTGACTTCAAGATTCTGAAAATGGAAAATGAACGGTCCTTACCGTCCATGAAGTCTATAATAGGCCAGCTGAAGTGCAAGCTGAATAAATGTATCAGGGTGAAGCATCATCTTCTTGGTTAGCTTTTTGCCAAAAGACGTAAAGGCATACACCAAAATCTGCAGATCAGATGCCTGACAAAAAGAATTAAATGGGAAGAGTAAAAAAATCACCTAAGGAGAATATCCCAAAGATAACCAAATTATCATTTGCATTAAAGTAATCATCAGACATAAATAATTAAAGGTATTAAAGCTATAATTTAAAAATACTTTATGCTATTATGCTTGGATGATAGCCAAATTTTTATATAGAGAGTTAAAAGTAGTTATTATCTAACAGAAAAGTGAAAAATCTACCTGCTTCAGATATTGGGCTTTAGCTTGGTTGATACAGTCTAATACTTTCTCATCCACAGTGAAAACAAGCTCCTCTGGAAGTGGTATATCCCGTACTTTTTCTGAACCCTGAAAATAGGGAAGACTTTAAAACATTATATCTACAAAAAATATGAGGAGAAAAAGGCTGAATAGTTGTTCTAACATACCTTCCATCTTCCTTCATTCTCAAAAATCTTCTCATCAACATAATAGCTGATGTTCACCATAACCATTGCATCGTAAGGAGCATGCTGAAACATAAATACACAAGATTTTAAATACTTTACATCAATACTTTATGTCAAGTTAAAACTTGACCCAATATTTTATCTTCACTTTCCCTCCATTCTTAACACATAATAAAGTACAGAATTCTCAAATGCCTCACCTCCTAATGATAAAGATATGGATATTCCACAGTAGAATATGTATCTGCTGTATTTTATTTTCTGAGAAAGAACAGATGTTTAAAGTGGAAGCACCTAATTAGGGCTCTTGAGGTAATGGGGAGGGGTGTAAAGTAAACGTGAACAATCTAGAGAACATAAATTGCCATTTGTACTGGAAGTCAAAGCAGGTATATATATGTATGCAGTACTACGATATTCTGGAATTGTAAGAGCACTGTGGAAAAGCATATGGGGATGGCAGACTATCTGAAGGCTACATGAGGATGAGTATGAACTTCTGTAGGTAAAGGCATAGGCCACTAGTTGAGTATTAAAAAAAATAACAATTTTGTGTACGTATGTACAAGAGTGTTCAGATGTGGCAGAAATAATCTTCAGTGTTTAAGGAACATGGCAAACATGGGCTGTTACAGGTATGACAGCTATATTTAGAGAAAGGAATTGCAGCTAGTGAATTTTTCCATCATTTATTTTAGAGAACAAACTATCTGCCTTATTTTCTCCATGTTACTTTGATGACAATTACACCAGATGGATTTTTTCCTCTGTGTTACTGCTACCACTTTACATTAAACACAGCTACCATTCATAAACTGAATGTGACACTGCTAGCCTTGAGGGAAAAAAGGGAGGCTTAGGATATGGAACCAACACACTTGGGCCCAGTTTCAGAGGGAGTAATTAGTTGTCTTAAATATCACCCTAACACTACACAGCTCTGCTGCCCTATATCATGGCCCAGTGGAGTCTGAGAAGCAGAGTATACTGTTACCAAGTAGGTAGCAGCCACAGCATCGGGAAAATGCTCACGAGGGAGGTCAACAGAAGATGCATGAGCAGCTCATCCCGCCGGTCAGCAACAGCACACATAACAAGACTCACAGGTTATTGACAAACCCCTTTTCTAACTGCATCTTACAATTGTGTAGTGCGTTAGAGCTGTACAAAGAATTTGCACAGATATCACATATCTGTAAGACAATAGTATTAATTCATATAACACAATAGTATTAATTTCTTAGTCTTTTACTGGAACCAGTAAGAAGAAGCAAGACTGAAGGATGTAAGTCTCTTTGACATATAATTCTACAAACCCATCTCCTGGTGGAAAGCTAATAATCCATTTCAGAAAAAAAAATATCAGGAAATATAAAAAATTCAAATACTTTCCTGATACTTTATTTGTTCACATAAGTTTTACCTTTTTTTTTTTAATTGGTATGGAGGCAACATGTGTAACATACTGTTTAAAAATGCAGACTTTGGTTCTGAGTCCAAACCCCACCACATGCTAGCTGTGCAACTATGACAGAGTTACTTAATTCTTTAAGTAAACTGCCTCATTGGTTAGTGGGGATAATAATACCTATTCTCATATAGCTGCTGTGAAAAATGATTTTAATAACGCTTATAAAGTGCTCACTACAGAACCTGGCCCACACAATAATTAGCAACTGCTGTTATTATTAACAACTAGTGTTCATTATATGCTTCCTATGTGCTCTTCACAAAGCCCTATAACAAAGCCTATATAGAGAAGACAAAAGACGTGACCTTAAGATTTTAAATCCCAAAGGGAAATTCGACTAATTAGTATAATCACAAAAGTACATCTTCAAGCACCAACGGAAGAGAGCAGCAACATGTCTTTAGATTAAGAACAGCTTTACTTTACAGCTTATACACTTGACTAATGATGTTTTACATAGGTTAAATTACATTTTCTGTAATCATCTTAGGTTACAAGGGAAACCTACATGGAACTTTAAACACAGGTTATCAAGTGGAGATAATCAGACTGATATTGTAAATATATGGGTGTTAATGCATACACATAAAACATGTCCATACACTTACTATAGGAAAGCATCTCAGTTGTGACGAGATATATGCTGAGACAAACATTATGGGACCAATATTCTTTATTCAGAGATAGAAAAGATCACTAAAGTTATCTTTATGCTGAATTTGAGCAAACAGCAGGATGTTGGTGCTATTAGTAAAAATCAAAGTAGTGCAAAGTGGTTTTCTGGGGGGTTGGGAGTGAGCGAGGAAAGCAAGATGATGAGTTCTTTTTGAAGATGAGAGCAACTTACCCTTATATAACAACATATCATCCAGTTTTAACAATTTAACACATAGTGAAACAAAACTCTCAAAATGAGAATAATAGGTAAAAACTGGAAAAGTGTAACTGCAAGCTACCAAAAACATTCAATGAAACTATTAAACCAAGGAAGAGAGCACAGAGGCACCGAGGAAAAAATTACCACTAAAATTAAGGTCACTTTTCGAATCAGTAGAGGAAAAGACTGTTAAGAGGATGGAGGCAGTGTCAGATTCATATGAAGAAGAAGGTAATCAACTGCAACAGACAGGTAAAAGAGAATTGGAAGGAAGAAGTCGGGAGGCAGTTGGCTACCTTACAAAGGATAGTTTCCAGGGAATCGGAAGGGTATATACCAGACTGAGGAGGTCAAGAAGAATCAAACAAGGAGCTGAAGAGAAGAAAACTGAGGCAATTAACAAGAAATATTTTGTCAACAATGGAGTCAAAGGAAGAGGAAAGACAACAAATCTTCAAAATGACTCAAGGCAAACTTTAACTCTGATGAGCTACTATAACAGACATGTAGTTTTATTACCTGCTCATCAATCATTCCACCTTCTTCTGTGATAATAGCAACTTTATTTTTCTTTAGGTAACCACCATGCATCTCTGTGGTGGTTTGAATGAGAGTGATTCTACTCCCTAGGTTCCAAGATTGGCATGTGACCCAGGCCAGACGAATCAGAGCACCTGACTCCCCAGAATGGGCACATGATTCACATAGGCCAATCACAACCAACGAATATTACTCCCAGGACTTTTGCTGGGGAAAAAAAGCTGGCTCTTTCCGTGAGGAACACTAATGTATAAAGAGAGCTGTCAATACATGAGACTGTGGATACAACAATTACATGGGGTAATCTACCTAAAAATAAAGCCAAACGTAGGACAGTAGTGCCAAAAAATGAAGATAGAAATTTCTAATGAAAGCATTTGGACACTGGAAATCAGTCTTACCCAAATTTAGCTGTACCCCTCTGCCAACAAATTTCTTCTTAAGCTAATGCCAGTTTGATTCACGTTTCTATCACCTAATACTGAATACTGATGAATACAACTATTCGACCCAGAACAGTGTAACAGGCCTTGTTAGTATTTTACAGTCACCAAACGCTTTTGGAGGAAGGCCACCAAAAACAAAAAAATCTACCTCATACTACTTTATACCAAATTATATACTTTATGAAAAATATTATAATGGGATTACAAGTGTGTATTGCAACTCTGACTTGGGTTGATTTTTTAATTTTCTTGGACCTGCTGAATGTCCATCAGAAAATGGCAAGGTAGAGCTAATAAAGAAGCCTATGGGAGAACAGAAGAGAAATAAGAAAAGTTTGGGGTTTTTTTTTAATGAAGAAGGTAAAAAACAGTATTAACTACCAGAAATTTTAATATCCATAGTGTAAACGAATAATGTTCCAAAGATCATGTGCCATTTTAGGAAAAATAGTTACACAAAATTATTAGGTAAATCTAGAAATAAATCCACATACATTTCTCTGTGCATAGAACAAATACATAATGCTATATAATATCTTTTAAAATAGGTTGTAATTCTCAAGAAACAGTTAACAGTGGATTTTAAAGAACTTATACTACATAAAAATACATGCAAATTCCATACACACCAAACTGTTAGCCTTACTAGAGATGAAAGTAACTTGTCCTATACTCTCCTTTCACTGAGAATTCATAACTAAACCTTTTACTATAACGCCACAGAACTCTTTAAGTGTTTTAAAACTTAAAAGAAGTGTTATAAAACACTTCTTTGTTTACTTATACTACCACAGCACAGCATAAGTACTGTACTTCACTGCCATTAAATTAACCTGAAAAATTAAAAGGAAAAAATAACTTCAGCCATTTACTTACATCACAATTACAGCCAAATACTCCATTAGAAAAGGAAATCAAGTTATAGGATTTGTCACCCCAGCGTATTGTTGGGTCTCCAGTAAGAAGCAATCTAGTTAACTAAAATAAATTGAATATTTCCAAATTAAAAAGATTTTAATATTGGTTTGTAAGTATGTATATCTTAAACATACATATATTATCACATTTTTCCTTGTCAGGTAAACCAAATTTAATAAAATAATAACAGTTATACTCAAGAGGCAATAATAATATTCTGGCCCTGACTTTAGATACTTCTCAAAATGTCAAGAAATCCTACCAGAAAAAAGAATGCTGTACAATACTAACGATGTTTAGAGAACATACAATGGAAAGGAAAAGGCTTTTGCAACTTGAGCAGTGTAAAAGGCCTTGCTAAGTTTAGTCATTAAAGTCTAGTTATGAGGAAAATATTTCAAGAATTCATATTCCACTAAGCTTGTTTCTCAAATGGTAGGTTTTGGCCCATAAGTGAGTCATGAAATCAATTTAGTGCATTACAGTAAACATTCTTTACAAAAAGAAAGAATAAAATAGAACATAAATATCAGAGTAAATTACAGATAGTAAAAGTAATTACTGTTTTATGAAACTTCTATTACATATGTGTGAGTGCACATGCACGTGTGTGTGTAGTGGGCTGCAATCTAAATGTATAACTACAGATTGCAGTAGAAAAATTTTGAACACTGCATTAAAACGTATTCTTCCTCAAGAAGTTTGGTGATTCTACTAAAAAAAAATACAGCTAAAGAAGAGGAAAAGCTGGTTTCTAGCTACAGGGTTTTTCAATCCTGTATTATTTTATTCCTATCATTTAATACTGATGAATGCATTATGAAATAATTTAAGTCTTTTCAAAAGACTATGAGACTTCTACAAACATGACTACTACCTTTTATTATTTCTCAGGAAATGATAATATTACCCAAGGAAAAAAAAAAACAAAGTAAGGCCACATTTACCCTTAAACTCACTAAAGTCAGTGTGTTCAATAAAACCAAATGATAAAATAAATTACTTACAGGAGTGAAATAATCCTTAAAACAGACCTCACCAGCTAAGTTGTCAAGGTACACTGGTGTGGGTAGATTAGATAGATATAGGTAGATTCTCACGTCACCTTGACATGAGAATTTCATTTAGCCCAGTGCCCTGTGCAAATTTTCTGTATATGTAATCAGTGAAAAGATTGGGAAACACTGATATATGATATGCAAACAATAGTCATACTTCTTTAAACAATGTTCAAGATATATCTAAACAGAACTAAACAATGAGGCAAGAATTTACAAAGCATTATTTATTTATGTATAAGCTTCAATTTGGTGCAGGTATATATCACAGCTAAAAAAAAGTTTTGAGAGCCTGCATATAACAAAAAAATCTGACATTCAATACACACAAGAATCCTCCAGAAAAATCTCTGGGAAGAAATAACAAAACAAGATAGTTAAGTACCTGAGAATAATCTTCTGGTGTTACATGTGGACTGACATCCTCTATGGTATATACCAGTAAACTGCTCTGAACTTTTTCTAAGATAGTCAAGTTCTTTGGATCAAGACTAATCAAATATTCTCGTGCCTAAAAGGCAAGGAAATAATGATTAAATGTTACAAATTAAGTACAACATATCCAGAAAAATCTCAATAGTTTCTTAAGGAAAAAGTTCATTAAGAAAAATATAAGTAAGTTAGAGGCCAGCCCAGTGGCATATGTCTAAGTTTGCACGCTCTGCTTTGGCGGCCCAGGATTCACGGGTTTGGATACTAGGCGTGAACCTACACACTGCTCATCAAGCCATGCTGTGGCGGTGTCCCACATACAAAATAGAGGAAGATTGGCACAGACGTTCACTCAGCGACAATCTTTCTCAAGTCAAACAAGGAAGATTGGCAACAGATGTTAGCTCAGGGCCAATCTTCCTCACCAAAAGAAAAAAGAAAGAAAGAAAGAAAAGTATAAATTATAGTTAATAATACTGTATTGCATATTTGAAAGTTGTTAAGAGAATAGATCTTAAAAATTCTCATCACAAAAAATGAACCTTTCATAACTATGTATGGTGATGGGCTTTAACTAGTATTGTGGTGATCATTTCACAATATATACAAATATTGAATCATTATGTTGTACATCTGAAAATAATATGCTACATGTCAATTATACTTTAATTTAAAAAAAGAAAAGTATAAATTATAACCTTAGCCCATCGAGTTCGCTCCTCGCTCGTTAATGCTGCTATCCCAGGTCCATCAGGTTCACTATGGCACTTCTTGTGGATGTATGTCAATTGCCTTATGAAAGATTAAAGAAAGAGGATTCAAAAAGAGCACAGGCAGGATCACTAGCTACTTTGGCCTTTAATAGATCATAATGTTTATCAGTATTTAAATGTTTTGATATATTATCCAAAGGAAGAGATTACGATCTCAACAGCAATGGATTTATTTCCTACACCACATCTTTAAAAAAAAAAAAGTGATTATGTGGCCTATTAATACTGAAAGTATATTTAACAATAACTTAAGTAAATAAATTTGGTGTTTGGCTGATATAATTTATACTTTCAAAATGTACATTCATTTCTAGGGTCTAAGTAAATACTCCTTATACTGGAGAAGTTGAAAAATATTGTGGTAAATAATCTCAAACATCATGCACATCTTATCTGACGAAAGACTATGTGCATGTATATTTAACAGAGGACTTACTCTCTACCCAATTAGTATTTGTGTTTAACTCAAAAAATAGAAGTACCATGTATTCAGTTTTAAATGTTTTCACATGTGCATTGTTACTTATAACCATTATATTTTAAAGACTCTATTAGATAAGGATAAATTATTTCCCCCCATAGCATTCTATACTCCCAGATTCATGATGAGTTTCATGTATCTTTAAACATATAGCAGGTTATTTACAGGGTTCTTCCATAAAAAAATAAATTTTCATCAGTCAAAAATTCACAGAGGTTTAGTTTCAGCCCTACTGCCTCATGGCACATGCTAAGAAATTACCTCAATTTAAAAGCTTCCAAGGGTTTCTTAGAAAATGAGCCAATGTAGCTTAATAAATGGTCAAAAGGCACCACTAGTAGCCATCTCTTATTTGTGGCTTTCATCCAAAACCAGAAAAAATACAATTATTGATTTGCATATTCCTCTGTTCCTTAATTACTTCTGTAATACTGATGAAATAAATCCCTTGCTGCAAAATTCTTCCCTCTTTCCTTGAACACTAATGGTGTCCTATGGAGCAGATGAGGGCTTCTTCACCAAATAATCTGCAGCTACAGCGGGAGCAACTTGCCTTGCCTCTTCCTGCTTACTTGTCTTTGCTAACTCTGATTTTGCTTCCATTACAAATAAAGCTTCTACAGTTCGTGGTTACATGGTGGGTACTGTAACTAGTATAAATTCTGAATGCTAAAGTAATAAAATCTTACCTCACTATTTTTCTCCATATGGTACTGGTCGCCCCCTTCCCTTACCACGTCAAAGCACCAGTTTTGACTATAGACTTTTTCCTGCTCTCTGATATGGCCATTTTCATATTCAGCGGGAAATGGCCACCTCATAAAAGGTGGTCATTATCAAAGAGAAATTACCAGGGAAAAGGTGTTAAACCTGAAATGACTTTTTAAGCTTGATTATAACAGGTCAGATAATAACTGCTCAAATCTTCACCATTAAGAAGTTCACGCTACTCAAAGTGATCTACAGATTCAATGCAATCCCTATTGAAATCCAATGGACTTTTCCACAAAAATAGGAAAAAAAATCCTAAAATTCACATGGAACCACAAAATACTCCGAATAGCCAAAGCAATTTTGAGCAAGAAGAACAAAGCTGGAGGCATCACACTTCATGATTTCAAAATCTATCACAAAGCTACAGTAATCAAAATAATATGGTACTGGCATTAAAACAGATATAAAAAGACCAATGGAACAGAATAAAGAGCCCAGAAAGAAATCCACTTACATATGGTTAACTGAGATTGCCAAGGGTACCAAGACTACACAGTGGGAAAAGGATAGTCTCTTAAATAAATTGTGTTGGGAAAACTGGACTGCCACATACAAAAGAATGAAACTGTACCCCTATCTTACACCATACACAAAAATCAACTCAAAATGGATTAAACGTTCAAATGCAAGACCTGAAACAATAAAACTCCTGGAAGAAAACATGGGGAAAATGCTTCATAACATTGGCCTTCAGCAAGCATTTCTTGGATATGACACCAAAAGCACAGGCAGTAAAAGTAAAAATAGACAAGCTTCAAACTAAAAGTTTCTGCACAGTAAAGAAACAACAAAATGAAAAGGCAACCTACAGAATGTAAGAAAATATTTGCAAGTCATATATCTGGTAAGAGGTTAATAGCCAAAATGTATAAGGAAACCCTACAACGCAATAGCAAAAAAATAAATAACCTGATCAAAAAATGTGCAAAGGAACAGAATAGACATTTCTCCAAATAAGATATACAAATGGCCAACAGGTACATGAAAAGGTGCTTAACATCACTAATCATCAAGGAAATGTAAATCAAAACCACAATGAGATATCATCTCACATCTGTTAGGATGATTATTACCAAAAAGACAAGAGATAAGCATTGGCAAGGATGTGGAGGAAAGGGAACCCTTGTGCACTGTTGGTGGGAATGCCAATTGGTGCAGCCACTATGGAAAACAGTATGGAGGTTCCTCAAGAAATTAAAAATAGAACTACCATATGATCTAGCAATCCCAGTTCTGGGTTTATATCCAGAGGAACTGAAATCAGGATCTTGAAGAAACATCTGCAGTTCAATGCTCACTGTAGCATTATTCACAATAGCCAACAGGCAGAAGCAACCTAAATATCCATCTACGGATGAATGGATAAACAAAATGTGATATATACATACAATGGAATATTATTCAGACTTAAAAAAGAAGGAAATCCTGCCATTTGCAACAACATGGATGAACCCGGAGGACATTCCGCTAAGTGAAATAAGCCAGACACAGAAGGACAAATAGTACATGATATCACTTATATGAGCAATCTAAAGTAGTCAAACTCATAGGAGCAGAGTAGAATGGTGGTTGCCAGGGGCTGGGGTAAGGAGGAAAGGAGGAGGTATTAGTCAAAGGGTACAAAGTTTCAGTTATCCAAAATAAGTAAGTCCCAGAGATCTACTGTATAGCACTCTGCCTGTAGTTAACAATAAAGTATTGCATTAAAAAATTTGCTAAGGCGGCAGTTCTTATGTTAAGTGTTTTTATCACAATAAAGTTATTAATAATTAAAAAAGAAAGTGGGAAACTTTTGGGGATGATGGATATGTTTATGGTATAGATTGTGGTGATGGTTTCAGGGGTGTATACTTATCTCCAAACTCAGCAAGTTGTACACAATAAATATGTACAGCTTTTTGTATGTTAATCATACCTCAGTAAAGTAGCTTAAAAAATAAATTCTCTGTTCAAAAAAAAAGAGGTACAGATTTGGTAACTAGGATAATCCCTCTTTTCCTTTAATTTGGCTATCTATGCACCTGTTTTTCAGTTACAAGTGCAATTTTTGATATTTATAAGCACAAAGGTTTGTATTAGTATTTGATTTCAGAAGCATACATCTTTAAAAATATTCTACACTTGATCTTTCCTCATAACCTGGTTTCTGCCTTCATTACTTTCCACTCACTCTTTAATTTACTGTAATCAGGTTCTGTACTCCAGTGATTATCCTGAAGCTCCATTTTTGAAAGTTACCAATAGCATCCCCAAAAACAAACCTAGTAGCTTTATCTCAGACTTATTTTCCTCATCATACAGTGTTTAACAACCAGGAGTAAATCTTAAAATTACCTCTGCCTTGGCTTTTGTAGCACCGTTCCATTGTGGCCTCCCTACCTCACTGACCTCTCAGTCTTTTTCATTAACCATTTATTCTCCTTCCGCTGCCAAACGTGTGTTTCCCCAAATTTCTCTAAGGATTATGTGGCAGACTCTGGTAAACTTAAAACAAAAAGAAATTTATTCCGGGTTTGTTAGGACTGCAGTCTAGGAAGCACAGATTCAAGTAGCACTTGAATTGTGTTCCAGCTGTTGAAGGGAGAAGAAATGTTTTATGGTAATGGCTAACAAAGGCAACAAAGGGAAAAAAAGGGAAGGAATATCTTCTAACAAATTCCAGGCACAATGTAAACATCAAGATGAGGATGGGTTGAAACAAGCCATTAATCTTAGGAATGTGGGAGATGACTGACAGGAACGGGGTCTCTGTCCCAGTAATCTTATCTTCCTTGAGAAGACTTGCAGATGCATTTCAGGCATTTAATGAATTCAAGAGTTCATCTTGAAGGAGGAATTTGTTCCTCTTCTCAAGTGTGCTTGGCTCTATTTTAGCACCTTAACACGAGAGACTCCACCTTCTTTCAATTCCACATCTGTCACTGATCTCCTCCAACCTCTTCTACAAGTTTCTCCTTTGGTAATTTCATCCACTTCTTTTATAGCTTCAACTATCACCTTTATGTAAGAGGCAACCAGATCTCTAACTTCAACCTCACTTTCTCGAAATTTCTGGTACCAAATTTCCAAATGCTTGCTGGATATCTCTATCTCAATTTCTACCAACATTTCAAACTAGATGTACATTTAAAAATTATCTCCCTGCCATCTTCCCATAAAAACAAACAAACAATTTCTTAAAAGAAAATATGGGTATAAATTTTCATGACCTTGGATTAGGCAATGGTTTCTTAGTTATGACATCAAAAGCACAAGCAACCAAAGAAAAAAATACATAAATTGGATCCTGTCAAAATTAAAACAACTTTTGTGCTTCAAAGGAGGCCATGAAGAAAGTGAAACGACAACTCCAGAATAGGAGGAAAATATTTGCAAATAATATATCTGACACAGGACTTGTATCTAGAACATATAATGAAATCTTACAACTCAATAATAAAAAGACAAATAACCCAATTAAAAATTGGCAAAGGATTTGAATAGACATTTCTCCAAGGAAGATATACAAATGATCAAGCACACGAAAAGATGTTCAATATCATTGTAGATTGGATAGAAACGCAAACATAAACCACAATGAGATCCCACTTCACACCAACTAGGATGGCTATTATCAAAAAGGCAGACAATAACAAGTGTTGGTGAGGATGTGAAGAAATTGGGACTCTCATACTGCTGATGTAAAATGTAAAATGGTGCAGTCATTTTGGAAACAGCCTGGCAGTTCCTCAAATGGTTAAACACAGTTATGACCCAGCAATTCCACTCCTAGGTATATACCCAAGAGAAATGAAAACATATGTCCACCCAAAAACCTGTACACAGATGTTCATGGCAGCATTATTCATAGCAGTCAAAAAGTGGAAACAATCCAAATGTCCATCAACGGATGAATGATTAAATAAAATGTGGTATATCCATAGAATGGAATATTATTCAGCCATAGAAATAAAGAAAGTACAAATACATGCTACAACATGGATGAACCTTGAAAACATTACACTAAGTGAAAGAAGTCAGACACAAAAGGCCATATGTTGTAAGATTCCATTTATATGAAACATCTAGAATAGGCAAATCTACAGAGATAGAAAGTCAGTTGGTAGTTGCCTAGGGCTGGTGAGGTGGGAGTGTTTGGAAGATATGGGAAGTGTCTGCTAATAGATGGGGTGACAGTTGGGGACCAATGGGGGAGTTACTCCTTATGGGTTCGGCGTTACTTTTGGGGGTGACAAAAATGTTCTAAAATTGACTGTGGAGATGGTTGCACAAATATCTGTGACTATTATAAAAAACACTGAATTGTATACTTTAAATGGGTGAAAGATATGGTGTGTGAATTATATCTCAATGAAGCTGTTATTAAAAATGAGAAAAAAATAATTGAAACAGTTGCTCCTCTTCCATTGCCTCCCCCTATTATAATACTATCTGCCTACTCATCCAAGTTGAAAAATCTGTCATATTTAATACCTTCTTTTCCTTCTAAATCCAGTCACCAATTCTTATTAATTTTATCTCCAAAACATTTTCTGCATTTGGCCCATCTTTTAAAGTCCCATCTCTTACTTCTTGCCTGGATAACTGTGGTCGATTTTAATACATCTCTTTTGAGGCTCCAACTAAGATTCAGAATCGGACCAATCTATCTTACACTTGTAATATCTATCTTACGTTTCTAGATAAGATTTCCTAATGCACAGGACTGGGCTGATCACTCAACTCACACACATACACTTTTGCTATATATTAAGCAAGAGGAAATAAAAAAAAAAAAAAAAGACCTGGTAACTAGTCTCTTAGAGCTCCATCTGCCTGTGAAAACATAGAAATAAATGATTGCAATACAACATTATAATCAATATAATAGAAACTAATATGAGGCATACAAAGAGACTAAAGGAGGCTACTCCTCGGGGCTTAGAGAGAGGAAAGGGAAGGGGAAGTTGGGAAATAGTTAACCTTGTGGTGATACATGAACGGAGACATAAAGCATGAGTGAGAATGCTTACTCAAAAGGTGGACAAGGCAGAGAGGACATTCCAAATAGAAAGCATGAAAACATGCAAAGATCGCAGATAATCCGTTACAAGAATTGAAAGCAGGAAATGGGGTAGGAGTATAGGATGCACAAGGAGGAAGAGCAGGGCACAAGGTTGAAGAGACAGGCAGAGGTCAAATCTAGACCACAGCTAAGGAACTGGGACTTTATTCTAGACCACAAGGAACCATTTAAGAATTTTAAGCAAAGGTGAGATACAAATTTGAATTTTAAAGCCATAAAACTGATGACTGCAGAGAACATATGGAGGCAAGAAAACCACCATGCAGGTTGAACTAACAGAGAGTTAAAAATCTGAACAAAGAGAATACTACTCAGCCATAAGAAAAGACACAATTGTCCCATTTGCAACAACATGGAAGGACCTAGAGGGTATTATGTTAAGTGAAATAAGCCAGAAAGAGAAGGACAGACACTGCATGAACTCACTCATATATGGAATATAAGTGAACACACGGACAGAGAGAACTGATTGGTGGTTACCAAGGGGAAGGGGGGTGGGGGGGGCACAAGGGGTGAAGGGTTACATCCACAAGGTGACGGACAAACAAAAATGTACAACTAAAACCCCACAGTGTTATAAACTAAGACATCAATAAAAATAAATAAATAAATAAACCGAAAAAAAAAAATCTGAACAAAGAAAACTTTGATTTAATTTTTTAAAGAGAAACCAGAAATCCATATTTCTATGTGAATTCTCCTGATTTTTAAATAGCAATTCAAATTGTTATCCAGCCAAAACAAATCACAGGCTAAATTTAGCCCACAGATGATATGTATGCCATTTCTGGAAGAGTGGCTTTGAGTTATCCAACTAATAAACCTAATCTAATAATTATGTCAAATTTGGATCAAATTAAAAAATATAATGGGAATATACACAAATATTATTCAAATCACAAAAGCAAAATGCCTAAATGAAAAGATGTATAAATTTGCCAAATCAAAATTAACAATGTCTGTACAATTACCAAAAACATTTTTTAAATTAACTGGAAGAAAATGTTTGTAACGCATATTATTGATAACAGATTAGTGTCCAGACATAACTGCTACAAATCAATAAGAACAAAAAAATAGCCAATAGAAAAATAGGCAAAAGCAACTCACAGAAGAAAAATTACAAATGGTCTATAAACATATTTTAAAAATGCAACCTCACTAGTAACAATGCGTCAATTCAAGCAACAATGAAAACCATTTTTCACCTGCCAGTTCACCATATGTTTTAGGTTTAATTATACCATGTCAGCAAGAATGTGGAGAAGTGAGTATTCTCATAAAATACTGGCAGGGAACATAACACTGCTTTGGACAACAATTTGGCTCAGTTAAAAATGTTAAATGTATATATCTTATGACCCAGAAATTTCACTTCTAATATCAAACCACAGATATATTCTCTCAAATACACAAAGAAGCATGCTTGAAAACGTTCATTGTTACAGCAACAAATGGAAACCAGCTCAGTGCTCAATGTGTACTAATGGAGAAATGGTCTAACCATGGTACAGTCGTGTCGCTTAACGACAGGGTAGTTCTGAGAAATGCATCAATAGGCGATTTCACTGCTGTGAGAACATCATAGAGTGTACTTACACAAACCTAGATGGTATAGCCTACTACACACCTAGGCTATATGGTACTAATCTTATGGGACCATCATTATATATGCGGTCCTTCATCAACCTAAATGTCATTATGCAGCACATGACTGTATGTCCATTTGATGGAATTCTATGCAACAGTTAAAAAGAATAAGGTAGACATCTCTGTTCCAATACGAAAATATCACTATCTTATTACTGACTGAAAGAAACAAACTGCAGAAAAATACCTAAAGTAACTATTTTTCAAATGAATACAACTCCTTCCTCATGCCAGAAATCAATTCGAGGCAGATCGTTGTTTTGTTTTTTTATTTTTTATCAGTTTTTTTAAGGTTAGTTAAGTGAAGCAGTGGGAGTGGAGAAGGAACAAAGAAATCTGGAACTGGATGTGATCAATTAATTGTAAACACCACTTCACTAGGACCAGCCAGCAGATTGTTAATGTGAAAGGCAAAACAATAAAATTATAAAACACAGTACAAGAAAATATCTTCTTGATACTGGGTTAGGGAAAATTTTTTTAAAACATACACGAAAAGTAAAATCCACATGGTAAAAGATTAATAAATTGGACTAGATTCAAATTAAGAACGTCTGTTGATCAATAAGACACCTTTAGTAGAAGGAAAGGGCAGTTACAGACATCTACTCTGTGGATTTCAACACACAAAACCGACAAATATCTCATATCCAGAATGTATAAAGAACTCCTACAACACTCATATACTAGTCAAAGTGCTTATTAGCACAACTATTTTGGATGTACACATACCCTACAACTCAGCAAGTCCTCTCCTGGGTGGAAATGCACACACAGGGGCATCAAAAGATTTGTACAAGAATTTTTACAGTAGCATTTTTGTACTAATAAAAACTGTCAGCAACCTAAACAATTACCCTTAGGAAGGAGGGAAAGCACAGTAACTGGGAAATAGTATAAGGGGGTTTCTGGAGTACTAGAAATGTTCTATATCTTGACCTGGGTGGTGGTTACGTGAGTATTTAGCTGTATACTTCTGCGTGTGCTTTTGTATATGTTTGTAGTACTTAATAAAAATAATTTAAAATATATATAGATATGTACAACTCGACATCAATAAGACAATCTAGGAAATTTGAACAATTGATTCTATGTTGATGTTAAAGAATTCTTGTTAATTTTTCAGAAGTCATTAGGTGTGATAATGGTACTGTATATGTATGTTTTTAAGAGTCCTTATATTTTAGAGATACATACTAAAATATTCATAGTGAAAGGATATTATGTCTTAGATTTTCTTTAAAATAATCCATAAGAGAGTAAAGGAAGGGGCACAAGGAGACACAGTTGAAACAACACTATGAATTTATCATTATTGAAGCTAGGAGTTGATAACTGTTCAAGTTAGGGGAAGAGTACATGGAAGAGCTTCATTATATAATTCCCTCTACATTTTGAAATTTTCCATAATACACTTTAAAAATATAAACATACAAAATAATACTATATATATTGTCATTTCTATATATGTAAAACATACTATGTATAAAATATACATATATATTCTTTTTTAAAAATCTATATGTGCATGTAAATTCACTCCAACAGACCTGGAAGGATAGAATACACCAGACTAGTAATAGTGAGTAATTCTGGAGCAGGGAATGGGATTGGTAATATTTGTAATGTTTTCCTTTTCTTCAAGTAGAATATATTCATATAAACCTAGTAAAATAAAATTAATTTAAATCAAAAATAAAATAGATTTATTAAAAATCAGCATATATAAAATTCTTACTTTTCAGCTTACTCTCACCTTATAAAAAGGCAATTCTGAACATTTAGTTTTTAACTCAGGCAAAAGTTTAAGACCTAACAGGACTCAAGAAAGTAGTCTGAAAACCTGAGAATCTCTGGTGGGGTGATCAAACATCCTTCGTGTATCACATCAAAGACAAAAACTCGGCCGCGACAGAGGACTGCAATGTGACTTGGAGAACGCCCTTCACTCTCTGGAAAAAGAAACAGAAAACACAAGACTCAAGTCTCTCAAAGTTAAACAAGAGTAAAGCTGCATATTTACAGCTGCATAGGAAAAAAATAATCATTCCTCCAATATTTTATTTATCATATATTCATCAAATATATCACATAAACACAAGCACTTTAATAAGGTGATGGAATTTCAGTTATATTTGTACTTGAAACATACATTGAGACTCATATAAATCCCAAACTACCGCAGGGATTTCTAGTTTTATTTATGGATTGAAATGGGAAGGGAAAAAGGATAGCAGAGGAATCCTGGAGGAGAGCTATTTGAATTAACAAGTTTCTCTTTGGGAATATTTCAGTGTTGATTGCTCAGATAATCTAATTGCAGTAATACCTATCTATGATTTCCCAATAAAATCATTTTCAGTAGAATAAGGGCACTGTATGCCTGAGTGGCAAGGAGAATTTTGCTCAATCTGTAGTTTTACTTATGGCTCTGATAACACCCCGTAAGCCACTGATAATTGATTCTATGATTCCTTTGGCACATCTTAACTCCCTAAGGACTATTTGTTTGCTATAAACCTCTGACTATTCTAATTTAGCCCCATTTTTCAAGTACTAATCCCTTTGACAAGGTTGTTCCTATATGATCCCTGCTCCTTCCTTCTAAAAAAGGAAAAAAGAAAAAGAGGAAGAAAGTTAAAGACATACTGCCTCTGGAAGGAAATTTACTGGTTGATATTACATATAAGAAACTGTGCTAAATGCTTTACACACATTATCCCATGAAATCTATTCATCAACTATGAGGAAGAACCATCTCCTGACAGCACTACTATTTTTTCTCTTAAATCCTATTTCCTCAAGTCCTAGGAGGTGAGGTAAGTATTTTCCTTGTCCCTCATGGCTACTTTCAAACCATTTCTTCTCTCTTCCCCTTCAAAAATCCCCATATCCTTTTACATCTACACTGCTACCTTTTATTGCTGTCATCCACTGACCACATCCTATCCAAAATTTAGGGCTGGCAAAGAAAAAGGAAAATAAGCCCGATGCCAAGTTAATCAATAAATGGTTGGGAGGAGGGTAACATGACAGGAGGGTGCTACTTCAGGATGAGCCTAAGAGGGGAAATTTGCGCAGAGACCTAAATGATGTAAAGGAGTGAACCATGGAAACATCTGCAGGGAGAGAGTTCCAGGCAGAGGAAACAGCAAACACAAAGGCATTAGGACAAAAATGAGCTAGTTTGCTTAAAGGAAAACAAGGTCAGTACAGTTGCAGCAGAGAGAGAAAAGGGTAGAATGGTAGATAATGTTGGGACCAGATCATACTGGCCTCAGTAAGGGCTTTCAATTTTAAGTATGATGGGAAGGATGCCAATGGAGGGTTTTAAAGCAGAAAAGTAATAATGTGACCCAATTAATACTTTAAAAAGGTCACTCCAGCTGCTATATGGAGAAGAGATTATAAAAGGGAAGAGACTATACATTAAGATCAATTAGGAAGTAACCGAAGTGGTTCAGGTGAGAATGATCTAAGTGAAAGGTGATGGTGGCTTTGAGTGGGGTGTGACGCTTGAAGGAGACAAGAGATCAATTTTGTTTCTTTTAAGATGGAAGATATTACAGATTGGAACAGTCCAGTAAAAAGGGTAAACTGATAATGCAGCACAGAGAAAGAGGATAATCCAGAAGCAAGGTCCTAGATTAGGTAAGAGGAGGTGGGGCCCAGGGCACCATATAGAAGGGTTGTCCTTAGGAGTCAGAACAGTTCATCCATTTTAAAAAAGGGAAGGCAAAGTATATGAATGAGCAATAATGTACTGCAAGGAGGTTTCAGGATAGGCAAATATTTGAATGAGTATGTGTTCTTTGACTGCTGTAACAAATTACCACTAATGACACAAATTTATTATCTTACCGGTCTGGGGACCGGGAGTCTGAAATGTGTCTTACTGGGCTAAAATGAAGGTGTCAGCAAGTCTGTGTTCTTTCTGGAGGCTCTAGGAGAGAATCTGTTTCCTTCACTTTTCCAGCTTCTAGAGGCTGCCCACATTCCTGGGCTCATCCATCTTCAAAGCCTTCAAGGGAGGATCATGACTTTCTCATACTGCCATCTCTTTGATTCTCTCTTCTGCCTCTTTCTTCCACTTATAAGAACTCTTGTGATTACTTTGGGCCCACCTGAATAATCCAGGATAATCTCCCCATCTCAAGGTCAATTGATTAGCAACGTTAATTTCAACGTTAATTAAGGGGAACCTTAATTCCCCTTTACCATGTAACCTACACATTCAACACATTCCAAGGATTAGGAAGTGGACACCTTTGGGGGGCCATTATTCTGCCCATCAGATGGGCTGGTAAATTTGGTGATGGAAAGATTGCTTCGTATTTGTTGAGAATAAGAGCTCATTAGCTGAGAAAAAGGAAGGAGAAAGGCATGAAACAGTCTTCTCTGGAAGTGAGAGAATAACCCGATAAAAGAATATGGTGAGGTAGTGCTGTGAGTCCACTTGAAGTTTAACTGAGAAAAGTAGTGAGGTTTTGTGGTTTTTCTCTGGCTAAGTAAAATGCTAGGGTAGGTATCTTTGATATGTAGAGGTAAGACAGAAGACTGAAATTTAAACAGTATTAAGGTGGGGATGGAGTGGGGAGGGAGTGGGTGGGCAAAGATTTGAATGTGTATGCAACGGAGTGTTTACAGTGAAGAACCACAGAAAGAAGTGAAGATTGGGGGTAGGGGAGGAAGAAATGCAACTGCGAAGAACTGTAGTAGGGTAAATGAATTCTAAGTCACAAGGTGACCAAAGAAATGGCTGAGGTGGACTACTAAAGGAAGTGAGTTGTGAAGAGATGGTGGAAATTAAAGTGAGGTGCTTATAATTGTAATGTTGGAGGTAATGAAGTTTTTGATAATAACAAGGTCTAGGGCATGACCATGGGAGTGGATGGCTGCCTGAGAAGGAGTAGAGATAACAGATTCCTAGAGGAAGAAAGTGAAAGAAAGGAGAGGCCATGGATGACCTATAATTGGAAGCTAAAGTCATCGAGAACTGACATAGAGAAGTAGTAATGGAAAGAAAGACAGTGAGACCGGTGCTAAAACAATCAATGAATGAAGAGGAATGATTAAAAGGAAAGTCACTGCAACAATGACAAGAAGTGGTGATATAACCTGACAGCATTTTGTGTGTGTTGAGGGGGGAATCCCCTGGACATGAATAAATTGTAAGGAAGAAGAAAAAATGGAAAGGGCAATGGGAAATAAAGAGGACACCAACATCTCCTACATGCCTTCTATATAAGTACCAAAGTATAAGAGAAAAAAAAAATGCCCACTTGAGATGGTTATAAAGAGAGCAGCAAGCTCAAAGGATAAGCAGGTTTCAGTAACAGTACCTTTCAGAAGGAAACAGGAACTTTTGGACAAAAAGTTGAGGATATAATGGATTTTGCTGACCCTGAGCTCCAGAAAGCAGAGCAGAAGTGTTTGGGGAAGGAGTGGAGGGTGGGTCACAGTAGCGGGGAACCTGAATCAAATTAGGCTATTCACAAATCCAGGAATGCAGATAAGAGATGACATGGGAAGTCTGAACTTTTTGGGCAAGATGAGATAAACAGGATGAAAGGCATGACTGAATTAGTCTTAACGGTCTCTTAATGGGTAAGTAAAAAGAAAACTAGTTCTAACTATTGCCTCCTTATTAAGCCTAGCCTCTTAGCCACAGCAGCTTGCATGCTGCCCTCCCCCCTCAACACACATTTCCTCAATTTTCGCCTTACCCAGGATAGATTCCATGGCCCAACATTATAATTTCTCCCTTGCAAAAACCCTTAAATCCTTCACTCTCTTTTCCTCTGCACCTGCCCCTGACCGTTGCTGAATAAAAAACCACAACACACCATCTAATCTAACTTTAAATTCATAAATACACATCTCAAAAGGGCACTCAACACTATTCAGCTGCCCTACGCTTCCACAGCACGTTTGCTTTCCCATTTTCCAAAATGACTACTTAAAACCTTCTCCTTTCTCCTCAAATCTTCCACTCTAGCTGATGACCTCAGTTCTTATTTCACCAAGGAAAACAATAAGCAATACATAGGACTTCCTCATGTTCCTACAACAAAATTGGCCAATCTGTCTGCATCTAGATTCACACTTTCTGCATTCCCTCTCATCCTTGCTCCTGTCAAAGACCAATACCTCCACCATTTCTGCTGCTGACTCTCTCACCTCTTACCTTCTCAATGACTTTGGCTCCTTATCCTTTCCCCTATAAGATTATTTTTCTTTCTCTCCTACATCATTCCTACGATGTAATATCACCCATCTTTTAAAAAAACAAAAACAATGTCTCCCACTGTACATCAAAACTTTTTCACAAGCATTACTTCCAAATGTTGTCACCTCTTCTTCAGTTTGCTTTCATCTCTTCCAGTTGAGCTCCCTTCCCCAACTTCCACCACGACCGCTCTTGTCAAGAGCAGCTTCTGTCCAGATCATGTTGACAAATCCAATGGTCACTTTTAGTTTTTATCTCATTTGACCTCTCAGGAGCATTAGACAAAACATTTCCTTCTCTTGGCTTCTGGGAGACCATTGTCTTCATTTTCCTTCCTACCTTGGTCTCTTGTGCTGGCGCCTCCTCCTCTGATCACCAAATACTGTATTTGATTGTTGTACGAATGGTTCCCCTGATCATCTTCATCTATATGTGTTCCAAAAGCTGATCTTAGTTACTCTTATGACTTCAGAACCGATTTCCATGCCTGCTAATGATGACTCCTAAATCTATATCTGCAGTCCTGAATTCTCCCCAGAACTCCCAACTTTGTATCCAACTGCTTATTTACATTTCTACTTAGACATCTAATAGCTATCTTAAACTCAACATAGTCTAAGGGACCTCTTGATTTTCCTCCCTAAATATCTCCTCCCAATTTTTTCCACCTCATAAACCAACACACCTATCTATCCTGTTAGTTACTCAAGCCAAATATCTTGACGTCATCTCTGATTCCTCTTTTTCTCTTTTATCTCACAACCAATCCATGAATAATTCTGCTAACTCCAAATCCAAAATATATCCAGAATCTAATAACTTTTCACCACCTCCATGCTAGTACAAATCATTATTATGGCTCACTTGGACTACTAAAGCAACTTGCTAACTGATCTCCCTGCTTTTATACTTGTCTCTTTCCTAAAAATCTGTTCTTCAAAGAGCAGGTTGAATGATCTTTTTAAAACATAAGTCTAATCACATCATTCTCTTTCTCCAAACCCACTAATAGTATCTATTCACATTTTAAATAAAAGCCAAAAACCTTAGTTGGCCTACAAAGTACTATATGGTCTAGCTTCTAGTTACCTTTCCAATCTGCCCCTCTCCCTCCTGCCTACTCTGCTCCATCCACATTGCCCTTCAAACATGTTAAGTTTATTCATGCCCAGGGGATTCCACACACACAAAACAAAAATAACAAACTCAACTAAACAAAAACAAAAAAAAAGCCAAAAACTGTGCTGGATCATCTTATCATTCAGACCCTCAGAGACACCTTCCTGACTACCTAATCTAAAACAGCTACCCAGCTATTCTCATGTTATTTGAATTCTCTATATAATGTTTGTCATTAACTCTGATATTTTTTCACGTTTACTTATTAATCTCAGCTTTATCCCTATCTACACCTCTTCCCATAGCCATAAGTTAAAGAATATACTAACCACGACAGCTTAGACCACCGTATCTAGAGGCACATTATTAAAATTAATGAATCCCCATTTTACACAGTGTAGCTTAAAGGAGTTACTTTACCTAAGGACGTACTTACTAAGTAATGAAGATTAAATTCAAAACCAGGTCTACTGATATTAGGTCTCAGCTGATAAGCATATTGTCTCTCTCTGCTACTGCTATTCTCATGTCAATCTTCTCTTGTCCATCTTTTCCATTCATATTTGTGCATTAAACTTTACGCCATGAATAACCAGGTTCCTTAATCCTTTCTTTTAATTCTTTCACTTGCAACATCAAGGTAAATATGTGTGGGCTTGAGGACAGTAAAGATCTCAAGCATCTAAAGAGGTTTACAAAGAGGAGTTGAATTCTACATGAATGTAAACTCATACCCATCACACTACAAGCAAAATTGGTTATAGAAATTTCACTTTTAAATAAAATTTTATGTAAGAATAGTATCCTTTCATAATTATATTCTGCAGTAACTATAAACTATGTTATTAAATTTATAAAAAGAAAAAATTCCTGAAGTAGCTGGAAACTAGCAGTTACTACAACAGAATTTCCCATTTCAGGATATGTTAGGACACTAAGCAGAAATTAAACACCAAGCTATTAAACTGACAGAAAAACAAAAACTTTGATAAGTCAATCTGAACTCATGTGCCTTCAAGAAGATTGGTATCAGGTTCTCACCTCATATAAGGGAGGAAAAAACCATACTCAAAGAGAAATGGGGCATGAGGAGCACATACAAGCAAACAATCAAAAAGATAAGAAAGAATCAGGGTAGAAAGAGAAGGACCCAGCCCATATGCTCCAGATTTCCTAATACTCTTGATTCATAATTCTACTCTTTAACTAAAATTTAAATTCTCAAATGACGTAAAGTAAGCATCATGTTTGCACAGAACCAAATAAGACACAGTTTAGAAAATCCATTCCCATAAATTACTTCCAACTAATCAGAATGATTGAAAGATAAGGTTCACGTAAAGCCTTTGATTAGTCAAAATCCAATAAGAAATATTCTTCAAAATAGTGTGTTCCACAGTGTCATAACTACACAAAACTACCCAAATCTCAATGCCTTTACCAAAAAAAGTACCCAAGTTTTATACTTACCAGTCCTAAAATAATTCATAACTGAATCTCTAGTAATTCCTGGCACCTTGCAGGTAGAAAAGAGCATTCGGAATTGATGCATATCTAGAGGAGTATTTCCAACTTTATGAACAGGCACTTTTTCTCTATTGAAATAACAACAAAAAAAAAGTATTTTTATCAAGAAGTCATTATAAAACTTATAAACTAAACAGTCACAGCTGTAGCATTCATCCCCAAACTAAATTAAGCTTCTCAACATTTTGCCACCTGAGACCTTGGGTAAATCTGTTACTAAATTCACATAACTCTCCTTACTTTCTTAATAGCTGCCAGTAGTTCAAGTTATGCCAAAGACATATACTTCCTCTTTCCAACTGAGTGCCTTCCTTTGGAGGCCAATAGTGTTCAAAGTGGGACGCAGGACCCGCAAAGTTGACATTCAGTTGTGATGGCATACGAACATCCAGGTAGGCAACATTCAGCCACCACTCTTCCAGCTAAAAGAAATTAAGAATATCAGCCTAATGCTATTGATAATACTTGAATATGTAACTGCTGGCAAAAAAAGAAAAAAGGGCTATATTTGTTCTTTTTTCTTTAATTACTCTTCAACACTTAAAAACACGTTTTCTTGTATAAAATCATCATAGATGTTGAAAAATACTATTGTGATCATTTCTTCCTTTTGGAACTGAAGGATCTTAAATACTATTCAGTTTAACTACCTTATCAAAAACATGAAACAAGAAAGCACTGAAAAGTCACCTTCAGACAGATCATACTGAAGTCATGAATACCCAACAAAGCACTTAGGTGTGTTTTCTCAGAGTATCTGCGGTATAATAGGCATTCAACAAATCCTCACTTAAATATAACAATTATCAAGGCATTTACAATTTTCCTTTCCCAAGCAAAAACTGAAATACTAAATCAGAAATATAAAAACATTTCAGTGGACTTAAAACTAATTTAGATTTTTCACAGATTCTACTTTCTACATGTCCCTCTTTCACAACACGCAATTGAATTTCATGCATAAGTAAGCAGATCACATCAAACTACCCGTTGTTCTTTTGAAGAAATTGATGTTATAAACTACAATCAGTCATTCAGAAAAAGATATAAGTGAAAAAGAAACAGGCAGAACAACAACTTCTTTACCTTTACCCTGATTTAATTAAAATCACTCAAGGCTCAAGATTGAGAACAAAGGAATCTAGAAGTATAAAATTTTATTATTCCACCATAGGTATCAATGGCTAATGAAAAGATCAGCTTGCTTTTTATTTCTAAAACTAAAAGATAGTTACAATCATTATTTCTAGACTAAGGCAATATTTTTCAATTATGAAAACTCATCCTCTGGTTCATACTAAAGAAGTAGAGTAGTTTAAGCTCAAGAAGTCAAAGAAGATTCCTTGTGGAAAATTACTGAGATCCTCAACAATTATTATACCAATGTCTCCTCAATCTATCTAACTGAAACAATGAATACTCACAACCATTCTCCACTCCAATTTTGTAATGGCCCTTTTTCTCCTATGCACTGTTTAAATATTTGTACACCACCTATGTGACATGTCTATTTTAGTGCTTCAGGTTTTTTAGACTGTGATTACCTGGAGAAAATGTTTCTCTGAAGCATGTTCTACAGATCACCTGCATCAGAACCACAGAGAGTAGCTGCTAAAATAAGGATTTCCGGGCCTCCATTCCAGAGATTATGAATCAGAATCACTGGTCCCAGGTAATATGCATTTTAACAAGTTCCGCATATGATAAGAGAGGAGCCCACCCACAACACTCAAAACTCCCCAGAATTAAGTGATGCATTCATTCTTTTGGATGATGATAACAATAACAATGACTGCAAGAATTTTTACAGTAATAATTTTAAAACAAAAGCTATGTACATTTTTATTTTTCATTCTTTAAGCAACAATTTTCTAATTATAAGTACAATAACACAAATACCCAATTTCTTTTTCCTTTTGCCCTTTCAAGTAATTTCTGGTGCAGTTCTCCTCCAATCCCATTTTGAAATTTATGGACAATTTCTTCAGTTTTCTTATATTCTTTTTCATTTGCAAAGGGCTTTACTGTAAAGAAAAAATATGCATTAAAGTATTTAGACATCAAGGAGTGACGTCAGCATCATGGCGGAGTGAGATTCCCTCTTTGAATCTCTGCCCCCTACGACACAACGAAAACATCATTCACATTCCAACAGAGCTCAATCAAACACTACGAAGGACTTCTGAGAAACCCCTGCTGCCATACAGCCGACAGTGGAGGCGCGGGAAGCCCAGGAGGACGGGAGGAGAGGTAGGAGGTTGTACTCCCCCTCCCCAATCGATCTGCAAAAACAGCGCGGTTCGCGGACAGAGGGGGGAGGGGCGGCCCACAGCGGGGAAAACTATCGCCATCCAGGTGCTCTCACAGACTGTCGCGAGATCCCCACTGGGAAGCGACGACGGACTGCTTAGGGGGTGGAGCAAACACCCTAAGAGAGCCAGAAAGGAAACTCCCAGGTCAAGCAGGAGAAAGAGAGGACCCCTCCCCCCACACACCGGGCATTTCAGCATAATCCCTCCGGGGGCTGTAGCCGCCTCAGAGCAAACCGCTCGTGATCTCCATCTAGTGGCAGCAGGGGGATACTGCAGGACTAACTTTAATCATGAGGGGTAAAAATAAAGCCGTCCCCGTCGGATCCTTGCGAAAATATGTCAGGGCTACAGACCAAAAGGAAAATGACAAACACCCAGAAACCAACCCTGAAGGCACAGAATTTGATAACCTGAATGAGAGAGAATTCAAAATAGCTATCATAAACAAGCTCAACGAAATACAAGAGAACACACAGAAACAAATCAACGAATTCAGGGATTATGTCACAAAAGAGATTGAAACCCTAAAGAAAAACCAATCAGAATTATTGGAGATGAAAAACAAAATCAACGAGATAGTGGAAAAAATGGAGTCTTTAAAGAGCAGAACTGACAATATGGAGGAACGAATTAGCACTATTGAGGATAGCCACGCAGAAATGCTCCTGGTAGAGGAGGAGAGAGAGCTAAGACTAAAAAGAAATGAAGAAATTCTTCGAGAAATATCAGACTCAACGAGAAAAAGCAACATAAGGATAATAGGTATTCCAGAAGGAGAAGAAAGAGAAAAAGGAGCAGAGAGTGTGTTCAAAGAAATAATAGCTGAGAACTTCCCCAACCTAGGGAACGAGAGGGAAATAACAGTGAATGAAATCAATAGATCACCTAAATATATAAACAGGAAGAAAAAATCATCTCGCCACATAGTAGCAAACTTGAAGAATACCCATGACAAGGAAATAATATTGAAGGCAGCTAAACAAAAAAACAAAATAACATACAAAGGAAACCCCATCAGGCTGTCAGCTGATTTCTCGACAGAAACTCTACAGGCTAGGAGAGACTGGAATGATATATTCAAAATCATGAAAGACAAAAACCTTCAGCCGAGAATACTCTATCCAGCAAAAATATCCTTCAAATATGATGGAGAAATAATAACTCTCCCTGATAAACAAAAGCTAAGAGAGTTCGTCACCACAAGACCCCCACTACAAGAAATGCTCAAGAAGGCCCTTAGGCCTGAAAAAAAACAAATGAGAAAGGGGATACAAAGACTTCAACAAGGAGAAAAGCAAGGAGACTAAACCAGAACAAAATACAGTTGGAAAACATCAAAAATTAATTCAAGCTCATCACTGGAAACACACATTCATGACACAATCTGGAATAAAGAGATAACAAATAAGGAGGGGAAGAGGTAAGGGATTGAACTGACACAGCCTCAGGAAAAAGGAGGCATCTGAAAATGTACTTTCTTATCCAGGAGATCGCTTATATAAACCGCACGGTAACCACTAAACAAACAACCAGAAGAGAACCACACATGACAAATAAAGAGAAAACCAAGAGAATGAGCATGCAGAAATACCAAATTGAATTTGCAGTCCGAAACACAAGGGACAAGAAACAAAGGAAATGCAAAAGAACCAGAAGATGAACAATAAAATAGCAACATTAAACCCTCATATATCAATAATCACTCTAAATGTAAATGGATTGAATTCTCCAATCAAAAGACACAGAGTGGCAGGATGGATTAAAAACCAAGATCCAACAATCTGCTGCCTCCAGGAAACACATCTCAGCTCTAAAGACAAACACAGACTCAAAATAAAAGGATGGAAAACAATACTCCAAGCTAATGGCAAACAAAAGAAAGCAGGAGTAGCCATACTTATATCAGACAAAGTAGACTTCAAGATAAAAAAGGTAATGAGAGACAAAGAAGGGCAATATATAATGATAAAAGGGATACTTCACCAAGAAGACATAACACTTATAAATATCTATGCACCCAACACAGGAGCACCAAAGTACATAAAACAACTGCTAAAAAACCTTAAAGGAGATATTAACAATAACACAATAATAGTAGGGGATCTTAACACCCCACTTACATCAATGGATAGATCATCCAGACAAAAAGTCAATAAGGAAATAATGGACTTAAACGAAAAACTAGATGCAATGGACTTAATAGATATATACAGAGCACTCCACCCAAAAAAAGCAGAGTACACATTCTTCTCAAGTGCACATGGAACATTCTCAAGGATAGACCATATATTAGGAAACAAGGCAAACCTCTATAAATTTAAGAAGATTGAAATCATTACAAGCATCTTTTCTGATCATAATGCTGTGAAACTAGAAATCAACTGCAAGGAAAAAACTAGGAAAGGGACAAAGATGTGGAGACTAAACAACATGCTACTGAACAACCAATGGGTCGTTGATGAAATTAAAGGAGAAATCAAAAGCTATCTGGAGACAAATGAAAAGGAAAATACACCATACCAACTCATATGGGATGCAGCAAAAGCAGTCCTGAGAGGGAAATTCATAGCAATACAAGCTCACCTTTACAAACAAGAAAAATCCCAAATAAATAACCTTAAATTGCACCTAACAGAGTTGGAAAAAGAAGAACAGACAAAGCCCCGAATCAGTAGAAGGAGGGAAATAATAAAAATCAGAGCAGAAATAAATGAAATTGAAACCAAAAAAACAGTAGAAAGGATCAACGAAACAAACAGCTGGTTCTTTGAGAAGATAAAGAAAATTGACAAACCCTTAGCCAGACTCACTAAGAAAAAAAGGGAGAAGACTCAAATAAATAAAATTAGAAATGAAAGAGGAGAAATTACAACAGACACCACAGAAATACAAGGGATTATTAGGGAATACTATGAAAAACTTTACGCCAACAAATTGGACAACCTAGAGGAAATGGACAAATTCTTGGACGCGTACAACCTCCCAAAACTGAATCAAGAAGAAATAGAGAATCTGAACAGACCAATCACAAGTAAAGAGATTGAAACAGTAATCAAAAACCTCCCAAAAAATAAAAGCCCAGGACCAGATGGCTTCCCTGGAGAATTTTATCAAACGTTCAAAGAAGATTTAGCACCTATCCTTCTCAAACTATTCCAAAAAATAGAGGAAGATGGAATACTTCCCAACACATTCTATGAGGCCGACATCATGCTGATACCAAAGCCAGACAAGGACAATACAAAGAAGGAAAACTACAGGCCAATATCGCTGATGAACATAGACGCAAAAATCCTCAACAAAATATTGGCAAACCGAATACAGCAATACATCAAAAAGATCATACACCACGATCAAGTGGGATTTATACCAGGGACACAGGGATGGTTCAACATCCGCAAATCAATCAACGTGATACACCACATTAACAAAATGAAGAATAAAAACCACATGATCATCTCAATCGATGCAGAGAAGGCATTCGACAAGATCCAGCATCCATTTATGATAAAAACTCTCAACAAAATGGGTATAGAAGGAAAGTACCTCAACATAATAAGGGCCATATATGACAAACCTACAGCAAACATCCTACTCAACGGGGAAAAACTGAAAGCCATTCCTTTGAGGACAGGAACAAGACAAGGGTGCCCACTCTCACCGCTCTTATTCAACATAGTACTGGAAGTTCTGGCCAGAGCAATTAGGCAAGAAAAAGGAATAAAAGGACTCCAAATAGGCAATGAAGAAGTGAAACTCTCACTATTTGCAGATGACATGATCCTATACATAGAAAACCCCAAAAATTCCATCGGAAAGCTACTAGAAACAATCAACAACTACAGTAAAGTGGCAGGGTATAAAATCAACTTACAAAAGTCAATTGCATTCCTATACACTAACGATGAAAAAACAGAAAGAGAACTCAAAAAGACAATCCCATTTACAATTGCAAAAAAGAGAATAAATTTAACCAAGGAGGTCAAAGACCTATACAATGAAAACTATAAGACACTATTGAAAGAAATCGAGGAGGACATAAAGAAATGGAAAAATATTCCATGCACATGGATTGGAAGAATAAATATAGTTAAAATGTCCATTCTACCTAAAGCAATCTACAGATTCAATGCAATCCCAATCAGAATCCCAATGTCCTTCTTCACGGTAATAGAACAAAAACTACTGAAATTCGTATGGGGCAACAAAAGAGCCCGAATAGCTAAAGCAATTCTGAAAAAAAAGAACAAAGCTGGAGGCATCACAATCCCTGATTTCAAAATATACTATAAAGCTACAGTAATCAAAACAGCATGGTACTGGTACAAGAATAGACACACAGATCAATGGAACAGAATTGAAAGCCCAGAAATAAAACCACACACCTATGGACAGCTAATCTTCGACAAAGGAGCAAAGAACATACAATGGAGAGAGGGAAGTCTCTTCAATAAATGGTGCTGGGAAAATTGGACAGCAACATGCAAAAGAATGAAAGTAGACCATCTCCTATCGCCATATACAAAAATCAATTCAAAATGGATCAAAGACCTGAAAGTGAGACCTGAAACTATAAAACTCCTGGAAGAAAATATAGGCAGTACACTAATTGCGATTGGACATAAAGGGATCCTTTCAGATTCCATGTCTACCCAGACAAGGGAAACAAAAGAAAAAATAAACAAGTGGGACCTCATCAGACTAAAGAGCTTCTACAAGGCAAATGAAACCAGGATCAAAATGAATAAACAACCCACCAGCTGGGAGAAAATATTTGCAAATCGTTTGTCTGACAAGGGATTAATCTCAGTAATATACAAAGATCTCATACAACTGAGCAACAAAAAAACAAACAACCCGATCAAAAAATGGGCAGAGGATATGAACAGACATTTTTCCAAGGAAGAGATACAGATGGCCAATAGACACATGAAAAGATGTTCAACATCACTAATCATCAGGGAAATGCAAATCAAAACTACACTGAGATATCACCTTACACCGGTTAGAATGGCTATAATCACCAACACAAAAAGCAACAAATGCTGGAGAGGTTGTGGAGAAACGGGGACCCTCATTCACTGCTGGTGGGAATGCAAACTGGTGCAGCCTCTATGGAAAACAGTATGGAGAGTCCTCAAAAAATTAAAAATAGAAATACCGTATGATCCAGCAATACCACTCTTGGGCATCTACCCAGTGGACGTGAAATCAACCATCACAAGAGGCGTATGCACCCCTATGTTCATTGCAGCATTATTCACTATAGCCAAGAAGTGGAAGCAACCCAAGTGTCCCTCAACTGAAGATTGGTTAAAGAAGATGTGGTATATACATACAATGGAATACTACTCAGCCATAAGAAAAGATACAATTGTCCCATTTGCAACAACATGGAGGGACCTAGAGGGTATTATGTTAAGTGGAATAAGCCAGAGAGAGAAGGACAGACACTGCATGAACTCACTCATATATGGAATATAAGTGAACACATGGACAGAGAGAACTGATTGGTGGTTACCAAGGGGAAGGGGGGTGGGGGGGGGCACAACGGGTGAAGGGTTACATCCACAAGGTGACGGACAAACAAAAATGTACAACTAAAACCCCACAGTGTTATAAACTAAGACATCAATTAAAAAAAAAAAAAAAAAAAAGTATTTAGACATCAAGTACCACAAACTCACCTCAATTATTATTACTTACACAAATCTTAAGACTCAGTTATATAAAACAACTATGTATGTATTATCACAGCAGTCCCATAAGTTATAATATTTTACAACATGAAAATGGCGGAAAAGCAATGCTCCAAAATACTACAAAAAATAAAACAGTGAATATTATGAAATCTGATAATCAGATTCTGAAAAATTATTTTAAAATTGTTCTAGATGATAGTTAAAATGACAAAGACAGGGCTATCATCTAGCTATTAGCCTAATAGGAAAGTAAATCCTGGTTAGCCACAAATAATAGAAATTAAAGTTCCTTTCCACTAATGTTCAAGCAAAGCCTTGAACATTATATATGTAATGCAATATGTATGTAAAATTAAGTGTAAAGCCTGCCCAGAGCAGTTTAGGGTAGCTTGTGGCCAATAATGGCCTTCAAAAAAGAAAAAAAAAGAATACAGGGTTCCTAGACCATGAAAAAGTGTTCTGAAAATTAAGCTATAGATGAAAGTAAATTAGAAATCAAGGGACATTAACGTCTTCCTTTTGTTTTATTTTGTCTCTTCAAAGTTTTATCTTAAAGTCAATTCAAAAGCTGTATTCAGAGAGAGTATAGGTGAAGTGAATAAACAAAAACAGTGAATAATCAGTGAATTTAAAAAAAAAGAAACTAGAACTTCCAGATGAAAGTAGATAAGAAAAAAGAAGAGAGAAAAAGAAGACCGAAAAAAAAAAAAATCAGAGGGCTTCCTGTTAAAGTGAACCAAACATACATTTATCTCCACTCCTAGAAGCTCACTAAAACGATGGTGAGGTAATAAAAAAGGTATAAATCCATATGGACAAAGAAAACGAAAGAAGAGAGGACAGCAGACAAGCTAACATTTTACAAATTAGAAAAGACATAAGAAACTGGTGACTGACTTTGTAAAATGGAGAAAGTTAGTATCTAAGGCCTGGAGAGCGGAAGATAGTGGGAGATAGGGTAGGGTAGGGTTAGGTACAAAACAAGAAGCAAGCCAATTCCTGCAGTAGAATCCCAAAAATGTTCAAGAATTCAAGACACACTGACTTCCAAAGGTGGGGTGGGAAGTGAGGCTGAAAACAAGAGGATTGCTTGAAAGTCTTTAGAAGCAGCAGACAACAACCCCATCCACACTAGCCCCTGTAGATCTCTTTCTCCACTCTAGAAAGCCAGGCAACTTCCTCCCAATGCCAGTAGAAAACTGAAGGTTTACTCTCAGGAGAAGTTGAACTAGACAAGCAGAATACACAGATTCTAGCGCATATTGGAAACACAGAGATTACAATGAAAGTATACACCTGGAACAATGAGTCCTCAAACCCCCTTCCCCTACTCAGCTCCCAAAACACTAGCAGTCAGGCTTATGCCTTCTAAACAAAAGATAAGACGATTCTTTCTTGGGGGAATTGATCAGAGTATTGGTATTTGGCTACGTCCTAATGCTGCTACCTCTCTGCTCTACGCAGCTTACAATAAGGCCCACTAGTCTTGAAGCCCTACCCATGCACACAGAGTTCCCAGTCACCTTCAAGGGTCTCACTCTTAAATATGAATGACTAAGGATTGCCAGATATTTGCGGAAAGCCTCTCACATGAGTCAGACAGCAGAACAAACAAAAAAGGATTGGTGATATCAAACGGTAAATAGACCAAAAAGGGAAAGGCACTAATAATGAAAGGTAGACAATTTTTTAACTAAAAGCTTAGCCCAGAAGGATCCAGATCCAAGTAACAGGAATTCCAGAGAAAGCAAAGAAGGGAGGAGAAGACTATCAAAGAAAACAGTATTTTTTAAATTTACTAGAACTGAAGAACATGACTTTTAAATTAAAAGAACCCCCTGACTGTTCAGAGAAATAAACGAAAAACCTACACACCAAGGGACATCATTGAGAAATTCAGAATGGTAGGGATAAAGAAAAAGGTTTTCAAATGCATCCTGAGAGCAAAAAACAACAGGTCATATATAAAGGATCAAACATCAGAAGGGCATCAGATTTCTCAAGAAGAACAAACAGTGCCTTCAAAACTCTTAAGAAAAATCATTTCCAATCCAGAATTCTATACTCCACCAAACAATCAAGTATGAAGGTAGAATATATTCATTTTCAGGTCTTAGATTCTTTTCCTCGCAGACAACTTTTCTCAAGTAGCTACTAAAAATGTATTGCACCAAAATGAGGGAAGAGAAAGAGGAAGACAGAATCCAGGAACCAGAGAATCCAACACAGGAGAGAGAGGTGAAGAGAACTGCCAGAATGATGGCCGAAGCAATGCCCCAGGATAACAGCTGTCCAGCCAGCTCAAGAAAAGTGAACAATGACTGAAGCAGAAGAGTAGAGGGCCCCAGGAGGGATGTCTCCAGGAAGAAATGAAACTAAAAGAACATCTTATGTATTTAAATTCAGGGATTTTCAGTGTACTGAAGTGTTTGGAATTGAATTAGTTATAGATACAAAGCATCAAGCAAATGAAAAATGAGGAAAAACAAAATGCAGCAAAAAGGTAATCAAAGTACGCTGAATGGTTCTCTTGCGAATAATCGTGTAACCATAAACCCTAAATGGTCAGGTGAATTGAAATAAATGCTGATTTAAATCAGGCTAGACTGATTTAATTTAATTTAATTCCAAATGGTGATTTTGTACAACCATATTGAGAGAATGAGAGGGAAAATGTGGATATGTTGGATTGCATATATGTTGGATATAGGGGGAGGGAAGGTTAGGTGTGTAGAGAGCTAAATCTACATCTTTTTAGGAACTAATTTATAACACTTATGACTAAAAATTCCAAGAAATAGTAGTATAAGAACGTTAATTTAAATCCAGAGATAAACAACACAAGAAACAGATAAAATATTTGAAAATGCTTGCCCGAGGAAGTGGGATTTGCAGGATTCCCGTGTAGGGGCAGACGAGGCAGACGACTACTACTTTTTATTGTAAGCCTAAGAGTACTATCTGACTTTATAAACTATGGAAAAATGAACATGAGAGAGAAAGAAAAGTTTTGGACATTTTAAGAATACTTTAATTATCATAAGCCTAGAGGGAAAAGCAATGAGATCCTCATCAACTTCGAACAATTTCATAGTTCTCTAAGATGCTAACAATATTAATATACACTAGAAGATTACAAACATACCTGATTCAAGGTATTTTTTTAATGATTCTTCAAGCGAAGGAACAGGCAGTGATGGAAGAGAATCCTGGTACTGAAATGTTCGTTCTTCAGTTGATTTAGCCAATTGATTTTCCATGATGCAATCACAACAGGAAAACTAAAGAAAAAAGCCCTCACAACTTCAATTTCATAAATATTCTTATATATGCCAGTTCCAATTCACTAAATCAATACTTGGGGACCACAGTATACCCAGGACTTGGTTCTAGTTCTTAAGGAATTCATAAACTTGTCAGAGAGAAAAACCAATTTTTTTTTAAAGTGCTAGAAGCCAAGAAGTGATACTAGCATAGACTAGTATAATTGCCATTTACTTAGCACCTACTATTTGTCAAGTACTGCAGTAGGTGTTATAAAAAATGTGTTATAACCCTAATGTTTGTATTATCTCTGAATGGTGGTATTCACTGCCATTTTACATACGAAGAAACCAAAACTCAGAGAGATTTAGTAACTTGCCTAAAGTCAAACCAACAACTCAAGCCCAGATCTGTTTGACCACAATCTTCTAAGTATATAAAGACTACATGATAGTGGATGAGGGGACCTGTGGTAGGTCTAAATGGGCAAGTATAATTCAGATGTAGAAAAGGATAGGCTGAGAGAAAGAATTTTGAAGAGCAAAGTATGAAGAAGTATGGAAGAGTCATCCAACTGTAGAGTTACAGAATATTATAGTATACATAAATCATATGACAAGCCACTGTAACCTAACTGTGCAGATGGTGTGTGCAGATATACAGAATGGTTTCTCGTATCCCAAAACAATTGTGAACACTTTCCACAGATGTATTAATTTTCATCAAAGTCAAACTAACCCAAAATGTGAATGAAGTATACAAGTACTAAATGAAAAATGAGATTTCTCAAAGAAATTAAACTATACAAATTTAAGGATGTATATAAATTAAATTATATATTAAAATGGCAATTGATAAATCAAGGAACATTAATATTGAATAAGAATTCCCTGTCCTGGGGCCGCCTGGTGGCGCAGCGGTTTAGTCCGCGCTTGGCAGCCCGGGGTTTGCGGGTTCGGATCCTGGACGCCTGCCGACGCACTGCTTGTCAGCCACGCTGTGGCGGCGTCCCATATAAAGTAGAGGAAGATGGGCACGGATGTTAGCCCAGGGCTAGCCTTCCTCAGCAAAAAAAGAGGAGGCTTAGCGATGGATGTTAGCTCAGGGCTGGTCTTCCTCACAAAAAAAAAAAAAAAAAAAGAATTTCCTGTCCTTTCAAACATTACTTTTTAAAACTAACAGTAAAGCCAAACAAAATATTCCACTCATAGAAAGTTACAGAATAAACCATCAAAAGCAAAGGTGTGGCAGAGACTGTTTTCAACCAATATCATTTTTCCTCTTCTTTCTTAACAGAATCCTGAGTTTTAGGTGGGGATACAGCCACACAGTTGTATCTTTCCTACCCTCCCTTGGAGTTCAGTACGGCTTTGTGATGTTTGTCACAAAGGTCATGCCCCTAAGAAGGACTACATGTACTCTCCCTGTGCTTTCTCTCCTTCTCACTGCCTAGCAGGTAGTGACAACTGGAACAGCACTTTGGATCCATTTATGGAAGCCACATATTGAGGTTGTCAGAATCTTCCTACTAGCTCTGGACTCCTTCCTCTAGATGTATGAAAAAAACTTTTATCTTATTAATGCCCTTGTATTTTGGGCTTTCTTTGTTAGGGTAGAACAGCTTAGCCTATACCACTAATATAAAGAGATAATCCAAAAAATGAGGTACAACAAAGATCTCAGCATTTCACAGTTTCTTCCTGTATAATAACTTCAGCTGCACTTCACTTTGACCATCGATAAACATGGCTTTAGACCTACTGGAAATGTAGATGTGGGTCCAAATACCAACTCCACGACTTAATAGCCATGTGCCTCTGGGCAATTTACTTTAACTGAATTTCCTTATCTGTAGAGAGGATAATCATACAGTCAGAGTTGTTGTTAGGATTTTTTTTAAATGCCCGCAAAAGGACATTATAAAAATAATCTAGTTGAGACAACCATATTCTGCTAGATAGAATTTCTGTGAATGGCCCCCACAATTCCACTCCCTCGAATCCCCAGGACCTGTGAATATGAGATTATCACTTCCATGAGTGTGATTGTGTTATTTTATACAGTACAACTGACCTTAAAGTAGGGAGATTATCCAGGTGGGCCTAATCTGATCACTTGAGCCCTTAAAAGCAGAAAGCTTTCTCTAGCTGGTGGCAGAAGATGAGTTAGGGAGATTAAAAGCATGAAAAGGATTGGAGGTGTTGTTTGGCTTTGAAGATACAGGTGGTCGGTCTTATGGAACTGAGAGAGGCCTCAGCTGACAGTAAGGAAATGGGAACCTCAGTCCTACAATTGCATGGAAATGAATTCTGCCAACAACCTCAAGGAGCCTGGAGGTGGATTCTCCCCCAGAGCCTCCAGAAAAGAGCCCAGACCTACAGAAACCTTTATTTCAGCTTTGTGAGATCCTAAGCAGCGAACCCACCTAAACCTACATGAACTTCAGATCTACAGAAGCTGTGAGATAATAAATTAGTGTCTTTTTAACTGTTAAAAAAAAGTTTGTTAAGGGGCCGCGCGGTGGCGCAGCGGTATCGTCCGCGCTTGGCAGCCCGGGGTTTGCGAGTTCGGATCCCGGGCGCCCGCCGACGCACTGCTTGTCAGCCATGCCATGGCGGCGTCCCATGTAAAGTAGAGGAAGATGGGCACGATGTTAGCCCAAGGCCAGTCTTCCTCAGCAAAAAAGAGGAAGATTGGCAACGGATGTTAGCTCAGGGCTGGTCTTCCTCACAAAAAAAAAAAAAAAAAGTTTGTTAAGTCTGTGATAAAGTGTCATGGTAGCAATAGGAAACTAATACACATATATAGGAAAGATAAACTATTCTCTGTATACCTCCCTGCCACTTAATAGACTCTAGGAAACTGAGACCAAGATTACTAATTCCATTCCCACTAAAATCTTAAATCACCAGGAAGTACATGTTGAAAACATGAATTATCAGATTCTTTCATGAAGGATTTTTTGCTTTGAATTCTCGACCACAAAGATTAAATTAAATAACATAATCCCAAAAGAACCCATATATGCATTGAGAAAATGACACTGGATTTAATTACAGTGGGCTTCCTGGCCGCAAACTCAAAGTGGAAAGAGAATCAGGAACAATAAGTGAAAAAAAATAGATTGTCACATACCAGTACACCAAGATGAACTGCTTAGGACTGTCAATAGCGTGTTGCAACAATTCTGTTTTGAGATCACAGGGGTTTGAACTAGGCTGGTGACTGTGGGAAGGAAGAAACAAGCTTAACAATTGCGGGGGGCGGGGGTAAAATTAAGAAAAACAGTGAAAGAGGGTGGAAGACAGACAAGCTAGGGGTTGGGAGGCCCCAAGACTCAAACTTTTGGTAATCACAGCAAACACATGCAAAAGTCCATCTGCTAGAGAGCTGGGTAAAAATTACTTTAGGATTAACCAGGTTTCAGACAACTGCACTCCCTTCCATTAGACAGGTCCACAGGATACAAAGTACACCCCGGTGCCCAGGTATCTGGCGCCGGCGCCCTGTCGCATGGGACAAGGATCTCAAAGCTTGGCTCCAGAGACAGGAGGAACGGACCGCGACCAGAGCTCGGAGACTCCTCCCACCAACCCAAGGGCAGCTCTGCACACTCAAGAGGCCACCAAGTGAGAGAAATCCAACCAAGCTCTACGACGGCCCAGCCCAACGGCCCAGCCTCAAGGGTACCTCTCCGGCCCCGGCAGGTGAGATGCCTGATGACACGACACTCCCGCCAACTCCTGACACCTCCGCCGCTCTACATGATTGAACTCTGTCCTACGTGACTTAACTTTTTCCCACCCCCAGGAGTTACGGGAGGCGGGGAGCTCGGCCTCGGCCAGCCTACTTGACCTCGCTGCCGGCAGGCCACAGCCGCGCCCGGCCCCTCCCTCGCGGGAGCCAAGGAGCAGGAATTGGACGGAAAGCCCCGAGGGTCCCGCCCCTCGGTCATTGGGGAACGAGGATTGGACGGAAAACCGCGAGGGTCCCGCCCCTTACTTGAACCCGGGGTTGGGGGTGGGCCGGGCCTGCGCTCTGGTGGGACCCGCTTCCTCCTCCCGCGGGCGTCCTCGGCTCGGGGCTCGATTCTATGTTCCGCGCCTGGGACAAGCTCGCAGGACGCCGGATGCACCGTCCAACCCTTACCGGGTAGCAGTTAACTACTTGCTGCGAATGGAGCCCAGCACCCTGGCCCGAGATATGGCTGTTCCGGGTCGCCCACGCTCCGCCCACGCAGTACCTAACCCTGGAGGACCGACGCAGGAGCAGATTGCTCAGACCCATTTTCACCGAACTTGTGTAAGACTCGGCACCCGGTTTCCCTTTCTCTTCTAGCCCCAGCTCTGGCTTATCAACCACCGTGCGACGCTTTTTGCAGTCTCCAAACAAGAATTTATACCAGCACCTTATAAAGGAATCTTACTGTTCATCCTGTGTCCTGGCAAGAAAACAGTGACCACACAGACCCCTACTAGACCTCTCTTTGCCTTCATCCACTGAGGCTTACGTTTGCCAGTGTAGATGTGCTGCAGCACTCTGCGCCATCTCGGGCCTCCCTACCCTCCAACAGGTCTTCATGCTGCCCAACGTCCTTGAAGTCCCTAGGGATGCTCACACTGCAAGCTTGGGGTTGATCTGATGTCTTTTACTATCGCGCCAAGAAATGGAGTTTTTTTTACCAGAGTGGAGTTAGGCAAGTTCTAGAGGAAAACCATAACGTAGTTAACTTAGTTTTGAAGGCTAATCAATTTTACATTTACCTCCTGAAATATAATATACAGTTTCATTTTTTCATTGTAAATGCATTGTTTCATTTTTCTGGAAGAAAACTCCAATAGTTTACAGTGGCTCTGAACTAGTTACCACATATAAAGAAATAGATTTCAAATTAACACGTCATTACAGGTGCCAATCTTATATCTGTCTTTCCTAACTCCCTTAGTAGTAAAAATCTGACCTGAACAGAACTGAGGCTATTTATAACTGAATGTTCACTTCTTGTGAGTATTCATAAGTTTTCTACGGAAATATTAATGTGTTTGATTACAATGCAGCTCCAGCCCTTGCTGGAGGTGTTGCATAATATATGGCAGACACACCTTTCTCACAAAAGTTCTGAATTCTGAAACATACCAGGCCAAAAAGATTTCAGATAAGAGATTGTAAACTTGTAGTAATTTCTGAAGGTGCCATAGGTGCCATAAAGAACTTTTCTCTCATAGTATGGAAGTGCTGTATTCTGGATAATGTTAAAATTGGTTTACAAGATAGTATGCTTGGAGTAATGAAAAGCTACTCAAAACCTTTCATTGTACATTTTTCTCATTTCTAGTGAATTTTGGCTCCTCTGAAAAACTTTCTGCATGTTTAATGCCTGTTGGTAGCATAGAACTTAGGGTCACTTAGCTTCACTGTCTTTCTCCGACTCGATATTTATTTAAAGGGAAACATAGTATCTCTGAAGAGATTCTTGGAATCTTGGAAAGAGAAAAAATTGTGGGACTGTGTGAAAATGAGTGGAACAGAGACCCGAGTGTGCAGGGGAACAAAAGGTAATCTTCTAAAATATACTGCTAAGCAGATGTACCAATAATCCCCAAAAGCATATATCTATAAGTGGTTTGTTTTCCTTCAAAATGCATTATATATTTTAATGGCAAATCCCAAATTGTGTTCTATTCAGGTTAGATTTGAACTAGTTTGCATTTCTTAGAGTGAGATGGAAGATATTGGCTAGTAAAGAAGATGTTTCAGGCACAAAGTATATTGATAGAAAGAACTAAGATTAAAAATTGATTGTGAGTCAAACTATATTTCTGGAGAAAAACTTGTAAGTACTACAAGTGGTGACAATAAATTTTTTTTAAGTTGCCATAAAAGATCTTTCATTTTTAATCCTATATAGCTCTTTCTCAGTATACCACAAATAGAAATACTCTTATAAACAAGTCTGGGTAAGTTCCACCATAGAAAGTATAAACATAGTAGAAGTGTACATTTCTATCTGCAGAGCTAGCTTACTGCTAGGACTTGTGACTCTAAAAAGTATTGAGATGTAGTATAAATAGCTCTGATCTATGGAATAGATCTTGAACCCACTTTCATGTAAAATGAGCAGACTGGGGGGCGCCCGGTGGCGCAGCGGTTTAGTTCGCGCTTGGCAGCCCGGGGTTCGCGGGTTCGGATCCCAGGCGCGCGCCAACGCACTGCTTGTCAGCCATGCCGTGGCGGCGTCCCATATAAAGTAGAGGAAAATGGGCACTGATGTTAGCCCAGGGCCAGTCTTCCTCAGCAAAAAGAGGAGGATTGGCAATGGATGTTAGCTGAGGGCTGGTCTTCCTCACAAAAAAAAATAAATAATAAAATAAAAAATAAAATGAGCATACTGAAGAAATAATTAAGTGATCTTTTCTTGTTTTTTATGGGATGGGGGCAGTAGAGGGGTGGCCATTTTGGAAAGTAGCCAACAGCTACCCAGGAGATCCAAAGTATGCTGGATGCAAAGAGGTCAACCTGAGACTAAAAACTAACTCCGCTAATGACAGCAGATGAAAATACAAAGGGTCTCTTTTTGCATTAATCATTAATTTAGGTTTGCCTTTGATGATATTTATATAAAAGTTTACCACCAAAATCCTAGGAAAGACTTAAGATAACTACAATGTTTTTATACCTCAGAAAAATTCCTTATTACTAAACAGAACATAACATTTTAAAAAAATTTAGCAGCTTTATTGAGATATAATTTACATACCATAAAGTTCGCCCATTTAAAGTGTATAAATCAATGGCATTTACTATATTCACGGAATTAGGCAATCACCGTAATCTAATTTTAGAACATTTTTATCCCCTCAAAAAGAAATATTGCACCCATTGCAACCATTAATCTACTTTCTGTCTCTATAGATTTGCCTATTCTGGACATGTCATATGAATAGGATCATACAATATGTAGTCTTTTGTGACTGCTTTCATTTAGCATAATGTTTTCAAGATTCATCCTGTTTAATATATACAATACTGTTTATAATATATCAGTAATATATACTATATATATCAGTAATATATACAATACTGTTTGCTATATATCAGTACTTCACTCCTTTTTATGGCTGAATAATATCATATTGTGTAGATATACCACATTTTGTTTATCCATTCATCAGCTGATGGACATTTGGATTGTTTCCATATTTTGGCTATTATAAATAATGCTGCTATAAACATTTATGTACAAGTTTTTGTGTGAACATATGTTTTCAGTTATCTTGGGTATATACCTAGGAGTAGAATTTTTGGGTCATATGGTAACTCTATAGTTAACATTTTTAGAAATTGCCAAACTGCTTCCCAAAGTGGTGCACCATTTCACATTCCCACCAACAATGTATAAGGGTTCCAATTTCTTCACAATAAATAGAACAATAACATTTGTTATTGTCCATCTTTTTATTATAGCCATCCTGATAGATGTGATGAGATGTGTTAGCTCATTGTGGTCTTAATTTGCATTTCAGTTAAGACTAATGATGTTGAGCATCTCTTCCCGTGCTTATTGGCATCTTTGTGCATCTTCTTTGGCGTGGTGTCTGTTCAGATTCTTTACCCATTTTTTAATTGGGCTATCTTGTTGTTGAGTTGTAAGACTTCTTTATATATTCTGGGTACAAATCCCTTATCAGATATATGATTTACAAATACATTTCTCCCCTTCTGTAGGTTGTCTTTTCACTTTCTTGATAGTGTCCTTTGAAGCAGAAATGTTTTAATTTTAATGATGTCCTACTCATTAATGTTGTCTTTTGTCATGTGTGATTTTGATGTTGTAGCTAAGAAATCATTGCCTAAGCTAAGATCATAAAGACTTACTCCTGTGTTTTCTTCGAAGAGTTTTGTAGCTTTTGCTCTTACACTTATGTCTATGATCCATTTTAAATTATTTTTTGTGTGGTGTGAAGTCAGGGTCCAAATTCATTCTTTTACATGTGGAAATCCAGCTGTCCTAGCACCATTTGTCAAAAAGACTATTCTTTCCCCCATTGAACTGGCTTGGCCCCTTTGTCAAAAGTTAGTGGACCATAAATGGTAGGGTTTATTTCTGTACTCTCAACTTCATTTGAATCATCTACAATATATGCTATCCTGTGCCAGTACCACACTGTCTTGATTACTGCAGTTTTTTAGTTTTGAAATCTGGACGTCTGAGTGCTCCAACTTTTTCTTTTTCAAGATTGTTTTGGTTATTTTGGATCTCTTGTATTTCCAAGGACATAACACTTTGCAGTATAGCTAGAGATGCCAGAGGATAGTGTTTCATTTAGTACATAAATATTGACTTTTCATATACATTATGCTTCTGAGAAGCCAATCTAATCTAGTGAACTGGAAGTATCAATATTCTTGGTTCTTTGCAGTTTCACACAGCTACATCTTCATTTATACAGTTATTATGAGGAAAAAAGTATTCACAAATGTAAAGTTGAATATGAGCATTTATTAATAACACTAGGTTTATAATCTATATATCACATAACATTCATGTTAATAGGTATCTGGGGACTTTTCCAATATATGGTATCCAAGAAAATAAGAGAAATGATGTATATGTATCCTCAAAAGGAAACCAGTTTTATTCAGTTTCATTTTAAATAACTATAGTTTATCAAAAAAGTACTATAGTCAGCCTTCTAGTAAAATGTCAGTGGGAGCTAGTCAACAGGCCATATGTTCTAGGCAAATTATATTATCAAGAATCTAACTGAAAATCTTCTGAGAAAATGGTCCTCCATGAAATTGTGGGTGATCTACCTGATTATGTTTCGTCATGCTTGCTGACATTTAAACTTGAGCTTTTTTAATTTGAGGAATATTTTCCAATTTTTAGTTGTGTTTTGGTAATTAACAATATGAAATGTACTGGTAACAGTACAAAATTTTTTAGTCTATCCATCAGCATTAAGTACTTAGAGAAAAATGTTAGATTTTGAGGGTGACTTTTAATTTGTTACCTTTGAAATACACTGAATATTTTGTCGTTTTAAAATTTGTGTTCCATATTAGTTTATGCCTCATATTATGATACATGCCTTATAATGTACTTTGCCTATTAAAAAATACGTGTATATTTTTGTTAGAGCATATTGGTATTGCATTATTTAAAATACTTCTGAGTACTTAACAATCATTCTGCTTTTTTTTTTCCCCCTATCCTTAAGTTATCAGAAAGGGTACCATAAACCAGAGGAAACTCCATTATGGGTTTATACAAAAGGGAAGGTGTCATGTTACTCTGTATTATTTCATCATGGCACCTTTAACAATTTGCAACTCCTCTGAGCCCCAGTTTTTTCTGTTTTATTTTGTTTGTTTTTTGCCTGTCATGCTTGTGACTAAAATTATATTCTAACACTTAAAATTAACAAGTACTTTTTGAAGGTCCCATAATAAGGATTCTTATATCAGCCATGAGATGAGATGGAGTCACCCCTTATGTAACACATTCTTGTGATTACGGAACTTAAAAAAATGGGAAGCACAAATAATTGGAATTTACCTTTAGTACCAAGATAACCGATATTTATAAAGATCTGAAATATTGCATGATCTGAAGTACCCTTTGTAATGTCAAAGAGATATGAAATTATATTCTGCATAGTCTTAGAATCGAGCATCGCTTATTGTAGTTTTATTCTTGACAATCCTTGTGTTACAAAGCAGAGACACACAAAGGATGGTTTGATGTTTGTACTGCCACCCTTAATATCAGGAATCTGAAGGATTTCCATTTCTTCTCCAAAGACCATGCTTGTCTTTTTTCGCCTTGTAGTAGCATCCTTTTTCTACCATATCAACTTCATGTAAACATATTAACATATAAGGGACTTGGGACACACACTGTATACAAATTAGATCTTAGTTGTAGTGAAGTTAATTAAACACAAATCCCTTTCCTTATTCTTCCAATCCCTGCTTGCTTTTCTAGCACAAACTCATAAAGTTTACTGTGCTTCTTTGAGGAGGGGGTTTCATTTTTTCATTCAAGCCGGGTAGAACCATCTGTTCCTTGTTGAAACTTCTAACAACCACTGATTTTCTGAGATTCCCTGCCTAGCTTTGCTTTAGTTCTATACACTTAGTATCTTTAAAATGTCACCTCTCATCTAGCATATTTGTGGTTTCCTTTAAGCTTTCTCTTTCTCTGTATTCACAGGACCTTTACAACCATCTGTGATGTTTGGTTTTCCTTTCTTTGTTTTATTTACCACTGGGCACACCAACTCATGTGAGCCTAAAGTGCATAGGACACACATCAGGTGTAGCCAAGCTCCTCTAACATGCCTGAAAGCACTATGTTGACATTGAGTGGCCTTGAAACTTTCAGAGGACATGTTCAGTAAATATTTCAGTGTAGAAATCTGGAGCTCAAGACAAAGTTTGTTTGAGGCTGCAAAGAAAATGTAGGTATCCTGTGAAATTCCAGGGAATAAAGACTAGTGAGCTTTTTAAAGGGAGAACTCCAGTATCCACAGCTCTCCCTGTGTCTCCCTATCCTGTATCTTGGGTTCTTCCCTGCGGTAACTAATTACTATCCACTGGGGTACTGGGTTCCCCACCTAAACTAAGATAAGGAAAATTCCTTTTTCTTTTAGTTCAACTGGGACAAACTTAAATTTTCAAAAGGAATGTAAACAGGAATTCTAAGACAAAACGTGTAGAAATGATAATACAGAATACAAACTTATCCTGACAACTAAAATCTAGCCATAAATTGGCTTACCTGGTACTACTAGGTACCCGTCTCAGCACATTCTAAAGCAGTAATTCCCAAAGGGGGGTGATTTAGCCTGCCATGGACGTTTGGAAACGTTTTTGATTATCACATCTGTAAGTGGGGATGTTACTGGCGTTTAGTGGGTAGAGACCAGAGATGCTGCTCAACACCCTACACAGGGCAGCTCCCTACGAAAAGAATTATCTGGGGCCGGCCCGGTGGCATAGTGGTTAAGTTTGCACACTCTGCTTCAGCGGCCTGAGGTTTGCGGGTTTGGATCCCTGGCATGGACCTAGACTTGGCTCATCAAGCCATACTGTGGTGGCATCCCACATACAAAGTAGGGGAAGATGGGCACAGATGTTAGCTCAGGGACCATCTTCCTCATGCACACAAAAAAGAAGTTATCCAGCCCAAAATGTCAGTAAGTAGTACTGAGGCTGAGAAACCCTGGTCCAAGTAGATGTGTGAGAAGAATGAAGTTTCAACCATGCTGTTTGGCCTTCCAGCCCAAAGTGATTTGGGTTGATACACTTACAAACTGGGAGCTCTGCCAAAGGCCAGGGTCAATCTTAAAATCTGTTCTAATTCAATGTAACCAGTATCTTTTCAACCTGACTACCAATTCTTGTTTCCTATTGGTGAGAATTCCAAATCTGATAATTTTCTGTGCAGAAAAAATAAACCATATGCCTAACCAATGATTAAAACTTGATTAACTGAGGGAGCTTGCTTTCTCTACCTCACCAGTTCTCTTTGTTTACTTCCATGCCCCTAAGAAAAAAAAACATTGCAGACTTCCATCACCAGGTTTTTTTTTTTTTTTTGAGGAAGACTGGCTCTGAGCTAACATCCATTGCCAATTCTCCTCTTTTTGCTGAAGAAGATTAGCTCTGAGCTAACATCTGTGCCCATCTTCCTCTATTTTGTATGTGGGACACCGCCACAGCCTGGCTTGATGAGCAGTGTGTGGGTCTGCGACTGGGATCTGAACCTGAGAACCCTGAGCCAATGAAATGGAGTGCATGAATTTGACTGCTACACCACCAGGCCAGCCCCCATCACCAGTTTTTAAATATCAATAATGTAAACATTCCCTTAAAGAGGTCACTAACTACTCTTTATGTAGCACCTACTGAATGCCTAATATTCTCCAAGGAAATACAGAGGATTTTTTTAAAGTATCATCTTCACTAGTTTTATGTTCATGTTTTGCCTTCAGCTTATATTGGACGCCCTCTCAAGAAGCAACCACATGAAATTTGAAATATGCTGTAAAAATGTTAAGGATGTTGTTCATTACATCACTTACAATGTCTCCTATTATGTCCCACATTAAAACTTTCTTTTAGAGTTGAGTTCAGGGAAAGTTTTGGTATGGTTTCTCTTTTCTGACAATGAGATTTAAACAAATTATTGGATTTCCTTTAAGCTACAGCTGCCAGGAAACTCAGCAAAATTTCAGTCACATGAACAGTGTCCTTTGTCCTACCTATACTTATATTTTACCTTTTTTTGTTGAAAGCAATTTCAAATCCTGTACGATAAGAGGGAAGAGTGGGAAAAAAGGAGGAACAAGAATTGAAAAAAGTGTATGCAGTTAAAGAGGGCAGAATCGAATGTACATGCAAAAATAACTGGAGAATGTGATATGTCTTTTTAAAATTGAGTGCTAGGGGATGTTGTCTAGTTCATAAATATCAGTACTACAGCATTTTAAAACATGAGTGAGATTATCATGAACTCTAAATCAGAGAAAATTTGGAATAGATAGGCCACAAAGGAAACATGTCAATTGGTAAGGAGGGAGGAAGATGGGCTTTCATTCTAGAAGTGATAACAGTAAAGTGTGTGACAGTTGTGTAAGGGGACAGTAAGGAGGCCAGCTGAGATATGAGGTTTATACTGGGTAGAGAGAGAGAGTTGGATCGATGGTGATAATTGATGAAGAGCCTTGAATGCTACAGAGAAAAAAAACCCACACAATTTTAAAGCTGGAAATATAACCTCCTGTTTTACAAATAAGAGACCTCATGGGGTTAATTTTCCCCCCACTGCTAGTAGGGTCTTAAATGCAGATTTCCTTGCTCTAGGCTCTTTCTGCCTCTACCACATTGCCTTTCAAGATTTCTCTTTGCAATAGAAAGCCATTGTAGGTTTATCAGCTAGAAAGTGTTTTAGAAAGTGTAGCAGAGTGAGGGATGAGCTGTGAAGAGAGAAAACTAAAGAGGAGTCTTTAATTTTCAAGAAGAAATTCATTACTGAAGGAAAAAAGAGCTTGCTGCAAAGGAAGCACTCCCAGGGTCCCACTGCATTATTGTTATACTTCCTGCATTGCAAAAGGCAAGATAAGAATACAAAAGTCCCTATTTATCAGGATGGGTATCTTTCTAGAGGAAATGTTATGAAAGTTCCACTTGTTACATCTGTGTCCTTTGAGCTGCCTCACCTAACTTGGAAGACAGCTGGTATCCCATCCTTGATTACTTCTTATTCAGAAATCACTCAAATTAGATGTTAATAATGTGAATTTACACAAAGATAAACTGAGGGTTTTCTTAGGAACAATTTCTCCAATATATTTAATAGAGGATTCTCTTAAGTAGCAATCTTTCCAGTATGTGGAATATGCGTTACTCTATCATTACTACTTTTCAGGAAAATGAGAGATGCTGGAAGACACCTTTTCCCACATTTTGGAAAGTGAGTTTTATGAATAAGTTTAGTTTAAATACTATGAATTTAATGTTTATTACTTGATACAAAATATTTTTGAGGAAACATTTAATCGGGCATTAAAAGAAGAAAGTAAGGACTCTTCCTTAATAATAGCTTTTCTCCTGAGAAATAGAAACTTGACGACTTGAAGAAGTTTTTATGGCAAAATTTCAAATGACCTAGTCTTAAGTCAATAAGAATAAAATAATTTTGAAGTACTAAGATTAGAGATACTTTAATATCTTTTTAAAAGCTTAGAGATATTCTTTCATATTTGTGTTTATACAGTAATGAGTCAACTTTTAGTGAACGTTGTATTCTTGCTTTATTAAGGCAAATACATTTCATGTAAAGTACTGAGAATGCCTGAGGTGTTTTTGGTGTCTCTTTTGGGTTCTAAGCCTTATCTGGGTACACAAAACCATTTAGACTTTAGGGCTGTCATTTTTCCAGATAGAATTTTGCAGATGAGAATATAATGTCCTCGAATAAACAATGAACCTTTGTAAATAGACTTCAGAATAGCCTTGGAGAGCCTCAAAATTCCATAGTAGGCCATTGTAATTCAGATATTATGGGGTGAGGCAGAGTAGTATAGTTAGAGCATTCTTGGGAAGGTCTAGAAACCTACTTATCCTGCTAACAGATATGTGTCCTTGAGCTAATCATTCAAAGCCTAGGTAGGCCTCAGTGTTCCCTGGAAATAAAATGTTGCTCTCTCTACATACTTGATAGTTCTGAGAAACTCCCAGTGAGCTTTACAAGGTGTCCCAAAGCAGGGCTCATTGTGACCATGTCTCTTGCTGGGCAGAAATCCCATGGGAAAGTGGTATAGTCATGGAGTATGTATGATTTACAGTCCACCACAGCAAACTTGTAGAATTCCTTAGAAAACAAAATGGGTTCCACCATCTCTTGGGTCTGCTCTCCATTGTTTTTTACACATGAACTCCTGTAGGAAACTTTTCTTAATGTTCCCCTTCTTGTCCTCTTCTCACCTCTTTACCAGCAACCCACTCAGGCTGACTGCACAACATGTTTCCTCACGGACCTTTCCCACCACCTATCCCTTTTTGTAATCATTGTGAACCAGTCTCAGCTGCAATTTCACCCTGAGTCCTTGTGCTACTGAAGTTGGTTAACCAGGATGGTTACTGTTTTGGTGCAATTTGATACACTTGTTTACACGGGCTGCCTAATATTATTGCTTTCTTGTTAGCATTCCGAGGACTTTGGATTCTGCTTTGGTGTACATAAGGTTCACTTTCTTTTCTTTTTGTTTCATAGAAGCTGATACGTGATTAGCCAAAGAGGTAAAAGGCTATACAAATAAGTATTTATTGAGCACTGCTCCTTGCCCAGCATTCTGTTAAATACAGATAAAGTCAACAAGTCAATTCTGTATTTTCCAGTTTTCTGTTTCCAGGGATATGACAGCTCAAAGAAGGTGGGAGTCCTAAGGCATTCTTTGTCGTATTTTATGGTGAAGCATGTATATTGTGAAAAATAATATTAGGCTGCTAAGTGTGTAACTTCTACAATAAGTGCATTTGACATTCTGCTTGTATAAATATAAGTGCTGTATATTGTATCTTTTCATTACGTATTCAGTTCTTCTGGACTTAATGCTATCCTTTGTGTTAATGTTTGCTTTTAAATAAAAATTCAACATAGGGCACATATTATTTCATTAGACACACTTTGCATGTCTCTAGCCCAATGCAAAGCCAAAGTGGGTGCATTGGAAGTTATGAAACTTCCCCTCAAAGAAATACAGATACACATATAGAAACAAAATTTTGTAAAAAAAAAAAAAAAAAAAATTCTGGAGGTTCACAGATCCCCTGAAGCTCATTCATTTAAACCCTCTCAGTATTGCTCAAAGCAGGGGCTACAATTTTCATCAGAATACCTGGGATGCTCGTATGAAATGGAGATTCCCAAACCTTGTCCCAGACTTTCTGAATTGGAGGGAGCAGTGGGACCCAGGAATCTGCCTCTTTAACAAGACAGTCCTTCCCCACCCTCCAAGCAAATGGAATGCACAGCAAGTGTGAGAATCTCGGGTCCTAGGTATCTGTAGATCTCATATTAAGAATCCTAAGTAAGAATAGCAAAAATTAAAATGATAGAGAATATCCAGTGCCAGGTCTTGAAGTTAGGAATCTGAGCAGAAGGAATGCAGTTCTGCCAATACCTTGATTTCAGCCCCATTTTTGAGCTTCTGATCTCCAGAATGGAAAGATAAAAAAAAAAAACCTGTGTTGTTTTAAGCCACTAAATTTGTAGTAATTCATTACAGGAGCAATAGGAAGTTAATTTAAAATAGATATACCAATTACTTGCCCAAGATCATATCACTAGTAAGTGATGGGTCACACATCAAACCTAGATCCTCTCTGACTTCCAAATTCATGCTTAAACCACTATAGTAGCAGTATGACTTATGTATAAATAAGGGAAGAATAATCAATATTGTTATTTCAATTAGAGATTTATTCTAAAAGTCTGAAATATTCGAGAAAAGGATATGTCACAGTATTTTGAATTGGTCTTGGTATCAAATCAGTCTTCCGTACGTCATCATTCCCTGTGTCCGTGGTGTATGACACCAGTTGCCACAAAGGCCAGAAGCAAATCTTGAGCGATAAAGGGAATATTATTTCTCCAAACGTTCTTTCTCCTCTTCCTCCTGCTCCAACTACTGCTATCACCATGATCTACTTACTTTCAATTCTTGAGTGCTTACATTTTTAGCAATATATGATGTACTTTACATACATAAAGTTCATGAATCCTTTACATATATTAACATTTTAATAAAGACCTTCAACACGCTGCATTGCCATTTAGGCTTTATGGTATGTAACTAGAGTGATTGGAAAGAATAAAGAAGAGAGAAGATGAAAGAATGGAAACTTCTGCTATGTTTGAGTCTGTGAATAACTGCCTTCTGTGTAGCCAGATGAGCAGATTTAAGTCTGGAATGAGTGCCAGACGTGCCCAAGCACCTTAGAATAGTTCCTGGGAATTTATATGGCAGAGTAGTTTTTTTTCTGTGTGAGGAAGATTAGCCCTGAGCTAACATCCGTTGCCAATCCTCCTCTTTTTGCTGAGGAAGACTGGCCCTGGGCTGACATCCGTGCCCATCTTCCTCTACTTTATATGTGGGACACCTGCCACAGCATGTCTTGTTAAGCAGTGCATAGGTCTCGCCCAGGATCTGAACTTGCTAACCACGGGCCGCTGAAGTGGAGCATGTAAACTTAACCACTATGCCACCAGGCTGGCGCCAAGAGTAGTTTTTAAAAGTAGTCCAGTTAGGGCAATCCTAAAAGTTACCTGGAAAAACAAGCTCGGAAAGATCCCTCAGCCACCCAAGAAATAGCCACCAAGAAGTAGGATCCTTTCCTACTACAGAAGTGGAGAAAAAAGGCTGATTATACAATACTTAAGTAAGTCCTTAGGGATACATACAAAGCAAATAATCTGACACGTCCTGGCTGTCTGTATTCAGAGCGAAGGTCACACGCAATCATGATCACTTACAGGTTAATTATTTATCCACTTTTCACCTTGGTTCTAATTTTTCTAATCTCCATTTTATCATTACTCATGTCCAGAGTTGTAAACTATTTAAAATTGTTTTGAAAAGAGATATTGTAGATATAAATTTGAATTAAAATACACAAATATCTGGACCATCAGTTGCATAAAATCTGAAACTTGGAAAAGAAATATAAATGTAAATTATAAAAGTAAACATTATCTTTTAGATCACTTTGCAAATCATCTACCTCATGATCATTCACTGTTCTTTTGTTTTTGTTTTTTTTCTGAAATCTCAATCTCTTTCTTGCCAACCATAAGAATTGATTAACTCTTCGTCTTCCACATGATTCTTATGAAATACATGATGATTAACTCAGGATTGCCTTATGCAGTCCTGACTACAGTTGTCTCTTGGGTCTGCCTTGAGTCAGGCATTGTCAATGGCAAATGTGAGGGTTCCAAAGATGAGAAAAAGAGTCCCACGACTCTGATCCAGTTTGTCATCCATTGAATCCACACCTCTGTCTTCATCATGATCCATCTTCAGCCTTATCTCTGTTTTGTTTTATGTCACAGCTTTTTATCAGGTTTTCTGTGAATGCCTTCTGATTTCTGAGGGTTTCTATGTGCTGAACACACAAAGGACAATAAATACTAATCAAGTGAATAGAAATCTAGAAAGTACCCTGGTGGTGGAGAATGTAAGCACATTTCTCTAAGCCTTAGAGGGACAAAAGCAGCCAGGGGTCGAAGTGAAGGGAAGGACTAAAAAAGGACCAGTTGTCAATTTGTAGTGCTTGGATTTGGGTCACAGTGTCTTATCTGTTTTATATATTGCTGGATGGGTTTGCTAACTAATTTCACTAGTACATTTATTATTTCATTTGTACAATGGCCTACAATTTTAATTTCCAGTAATGTCCTTGTGGGATTTTTGGTATCAAGGTTCTGCTAGCCTCATAAAATGAGATAGACAGTGTTTCCTCTTTTTCTTTTCTCTGTAAAAGTTTGAGTAAAATAGATGTTATTTATTCCTTGAATTTTTGCTAGAATTCACCAGAGAAACCCTCTGAACCTGGAGTTGTTATTCTACATATTATTGCTTTAGAGGCTAAGTTGTTGACTTATATAAATTTAAAATAGAATTAAACTTAAAAAAAAAAACAACCTTTTTAGTTTGAAATAATTACAGTCACATGAAGCTGCAAAAGTAGTACAGAGAGGTCCCACGTAGCCACCCTCTAGTTTCCCCCAGTGGTTACATTTAACATAACTGTAGTAGATATAAACAGGAAATTGCAGTTGGAACAACGTGTACATATATTTCTATGTTATTTTATCACATGTGTACTGTATGTAGCCACAGCTGCAATCAAGGCAGAACTATTCCGTCACCAGGAAGAATATGCCCTTATGCTGCACTTTTATAACCGCTCTGGTTCTCCTCCCCTCTCCTACCATCCCTAGCCCCTGGCAACCATTAATCTGTTTTCCATCTCTATAACTTTGTCATTTCAAGAATGTTATGTCGTAAATGGAATCATACAGTATGTGACCTTTTGAGATTGGCTCATTTCACTCAGCTAGATGCTCTTGATATCCATCCAAGTTGTTGTGTATCCAAAGTTCATTCCTTTTTATTGCTCAGTAGTATGTATTTCGGGTACAGAAGTATCACAGTTTAACTATTCACCTACTGAGAGACATTTTGGTTGTTTACATTTAGAGATATTACAAATGAAACGGTTCTGAATATGCATGTACAGGCTTTTGTGTGAACATCAGTTTTCATTTCTCTAGGATAAATGCCAAGATTGCAATTGCTGGGTTGTATGTTAAATATATGTTTAGTTTCCCAAGAAATTGCCAAACTATTTTGCAGAGTGGTTGGACCAGGTTATATTCCCACCAGCAATGTATGAGAAATCCAATTTCTTTGCTCCCTCACCAGCATTTGGTACTATGAGTTTTTTAAATTATGGCTATTCTAAGAGTTGTGTAGTAATAGCTCATTTTGGTCATGATTTGCATTTCCTTGATGGTATAGAGACGTTGAATATATTTTCATATATTTATTTGCCATCTATGTATCTTCCTCAGTGAAATGGCTCTGTTCGTTTTCTAATTGGATTGTCTGGATTCTTTTGCTGTTGAGTTTTGAGAGTTCTTTATATATTTTAAATATAACAGGTTGTCAGATATGTGATTTGCAAATATTTTTTACCCTATACTTGTCTTTTCATCCTAATAGGGTCTTTTTCAGAGCAAAAGATTTTCATTTTGTTCAAGTCCAGTTTATCAAATTTGCCTCTCTTGAATCATATTTTCCAGTCTAAGAACTCTCCACCAAGTTCTAGATCCTGAAGATTTTCTCCTGTTTTTCCTAAAAGTTTTATGGTTTTATAGTTTACATTTAAATTTATTATCCATTTTGAGTTAATTTTTGAATAAGGTGTGAGGTTTGGTCAAGGTTCTTTTCTTTTCAGCCCATGGATATCCAATTGCTTCAGGTGTATATATTCTGGATATTAAACCTTTATCAGATATATAATTTGCAAATATTTTCTCCCATTCTGTAGGTCGTCTTTTCACTCTTTTTGACATTGTCCTTTGAGGCACAAAAGTTTTTGATTTTGATGAAGTCAAATTTATCTATTTTTAATTTTGTTACTTGTGCTTTTGGTGTCATATCTCACAATCCATTGCCAAAACCAAATTATGAAGATTACCCTTATGTTTTCTTCTGTTTTATGGTTGTAGCTCTTATATTTATGTTGTTATTCCATTTTTTATTGGAGTAAAATATACAAAACATAAAATTTATCATTTTAACCATTTTTAAGTGTACAATTCTGTGGCATTAAGTACATTCACATTGTTATGCAGCCATCACCACCATCAATTTACAGATCATTTTCATCTTCCTAAACTGAAACTCAATACCCCTTAAACACTAACTCCCCATTCTGCCCTCCCCCAGACCCTGGTGGTTACTCTTCTACTTTCTGTCTCTATGAATTTGACTACTCTAGGTACTTTTAATAAGTAGAATCATATAATATTTGTCTTTTTGTGGCTGGCTATTTTACTTAGCATAATGTCCTCAAGCTTCATTCATGTTGTGTCATGTGTCAGAATTTCTTTCCTTTTTAAGGCTGAATAATATTCCATTGCATGTACATACCATATTTTCTTTATCCATTCATTCATTGATGGACACTTGAGGTTCCACCTTTTGGCTATTGTGAATAATGCTGCCATGAAAATGTTATACAAATATCTTTTTTTTTTTTTTTGCTGCCTGTGCTTTTGGTCATATCCAAGAAATCATTGTTAAATCCAATGTCATGAAAATTTCCCCGATTTCTAGGGAAGAACTTCCCCTAGAAGTTTTCCTTCTGAGTGTTTTATAGTTTTAGTTCTTACACTTTAGATTTTTGATCCATTTTTAGTTCATTTTTGTATACGGTGTAGGGAAACTTCCAACTTCATTCTTTTGCACGTGGATATCAAGTTTCCTAGCACAATTTGTTGGAAAGACTGCCTTCCCACATTGAGTGATCTTGCCACCCTTGTCAAAAATCATGTGACCATATATACAAAGGTTTATTTTGAGGTTCTCTATTCTATTCCATTGGTCTATATATCTATCTTTATGCCAGTACCACACTTTTCATTACTGTAGCTTTGTAGTAAGCTTTAAAATCTGGAACTGTGAGTCCTCCAAACTTATTCCTTTTTATGACTTTTTGGCTATTCAGAGTCCCTTGAGATTCCACGTGAATTTAAGGATGGGTTTTTCTGTTTCTGAAATCCCATTGTTGGGATTTTGATAGGGATTGCATTTAGTCTGTAGATCACTTTGGGTAGTATCAACATCTTAACAATAGTAAAGCCTTCCAATCCATGAACATGGGGTGTCTTTCCATTTATTTATGTCATCTTTAATTTCTTTCACCAGTGTTTTATAGTTTCTTTGTATGAGTCTTTTGCCTCCTTGACAAAGTTTATTCCAAAGTGTTTTATTATTTTTGATGCTATTATGAATGGAAATGATTTCTTAATTTCCTCTTTGGATTGCTCATTGTTAGTTTATAGAAATGCGACTGTATTGACTTTCTGTCCTGCAACCCTTCTGAATTCATTTATTAGTTGTAACAGTTTTGCCATAGAATCTTTAGGGTTTTCTAAATATAAGATTGTGTTATCCACAAACAGATAATTTTCCTTCTTCCTTTTCAATTTGGATGTCTTTTATTTCTTTTTCTTGCCTCATTGCTCTGGCTAGAATTTCCAACACTATGTTGAATAGAAGTGGTGAAATTGGACATCCTTGTCTTGTTCTTGATTTTACAGGATGGTCCTTTTAAAATATATCTCCTCATTGATAATCTCATCTTGTTCATCTATTTTCCTGGTTTTCTTCAGTTCTTCGTCCATGTTTTACTTTAGCTCTTTGAGCATATTGAACAGTTTTTTAAAAGTCTTCCTCTAGTAAGTCCAGTGTCTGGACTTCCTCAGAAATGGTTTCTGTTGTTTTATTTTGTTCCTTTGAATGGGCCATACTTTCAATTTTGTTTTGTATGCCTTGTGGGTTTTTTGTTGTTGTTGTTGTTGAAAAGAGGATATTTGTGTATTATAATGTGGTAACCTTGGAAATCAGATTCTCCCCCCTCTCCAGGGTTTGCTGCTTTTTTGAAAAATTGAAGTCTGTACTAGTCCTTTTGACTAGTGACTTTTCCTAACTTTCCCCCACCCCCCCAGAGACTAAATTCATTGTTGTGTGTGGTTCCTAATATCTCTCTTCCTTAGCTTTTGTGCAGCTAGTATTTTGGCCGAAATTTCCTTGATTGCCAGAGCTAATACAAGAATAAAAACCAACCTACTCTTTGCAGATGGGCTGTGTGCTGGGACATTTCTTTAGCACTTAGCCAGACTGGCACTGAACTCTAGGGATCAACCTGAGAAAGATTACAGTCTTCTCAGAACTTTTCTGAGCATGCTTACCCTGGGCATGTGTGTGGCTTTCTAAATTCCCCTGTATACATAAGTATTTTGATTACCCTAATTTCCCACAGACATTTTCTCCTGACTTTTCCTCCTAGTCTTTCGGTAATCAGTTGTGTGTCTGCATCATAATCTTTTGCAACAGGCAGCCGCAGGTTGTTTGACTGCCCTCCAAGGATTTTGGAGCAGTACCTGCTGATTGTCTAGCCTGGGTAGGTTCCCAATGAGGTGAAACAGACAAGCATCTTGCCTCAATCGTTCACATATCCCCCAGACAGGTTAGAACAGAACTGTATAATATTGGTTGAATAAGGTCTGTTCTGTTCCCTCAGAACCAGGGACCCAAGTCCCAACCTGGAAAGACAGGCTGTCTTTAAGACTATCACTGAGCCAGGGAAGGGGTGAGACAAGAGCAAATAAAAATACCACAAAGCTTTCCTACTGTTTTTAAGTTGCCTTTTTCTTTATTCAGCGTTTGCTTGGTTGCTGTAAACTTTTGACTCTTTTTCCAGGGTTCTGACAAGGTTGGTTCTGATAATTTCTGCTTAATTTCTGATGGTTCAGAAGGGAGATGGGAGTTTGGAGCTGCCTGTTCTGCCATTTTGATGTCACTCCCTGAAGTGATCTGTTTATTTCTCCCTAGTAATGCTTTTTACCTTAAAATCTATTTATCTAATGTTAATATATCTAAACTAAATAATGTTAGTATTAACGTGATATAACTTTTTTTCATCTGTTTCCTTTTCTACCTTTCTGCATCTATGTGTTTAATATGATTCTTATTAATGGTATACATTTGAGCTTTTTTGATCCAGTCTGACAATTTTGGTCTTAACTGAAACATTAAATCCTTTTACATATAATATAAATACTTATATGTTTGATTTTAAGTCTATGATCTTTTTTGAGCTTTCTAACAATCCCTCATTTAAAATATTTCTTTTTTTCTCTTGTTGCCTTTTTTTGTTTTATATTTTATCATTCCATTTTCTTGCCTATGCTCATTTGAAAGTAACATATCCTTTTTTTTGTGTGTGGTAACATTGGTTTATAACATTGTATAAATTTCAGGTGTACATCATTATACTTCTATTTCTGCATAGATTACATCATGTTCACCACCCAGATACCACTTACAATCCATCACCACACACATGTGCCTAATCATCCCTTTGGCCCTCCTCCCTCCCCCGCATCCCCTCTGGTAACCACCAATCCAATCTCTGACTCTATGTGTTTGTTTGTTATTGTTTTTATCTTCTGAGTGAGATCATACATTTTTTTACTTTCTCCCTCTGACTTATTTCGCTTAGCATAATACCCTGAGTGTCCATCCATGTTGTCACAAATGGCTGGATTTCATCATTTATCACTGAGTAGTATTCCATTGTTTACATATACCACATCTTCTGAAAGTAACGTATTCTATTTATATAATTTTAATTGTCCCTCTAGAAATTAAAACAATATCTTCTAGATTTTCCAAGTCACATTCTGGATAATTTCTTCTGTTTTGTCTTCCAGTTCACTAATCCTCTTAGTGTCTTGTACACTGTTCATATCTATTGAATTTTTAGTTGAGGTTATTGTAGTTATTTTTAGAGTTTTATTTGTTCCTTTTTCAATTATTTTAGGTAACTTTTTATACCTTCCTGTTTCCTACACATATGTTTAGACTCCTTTTTAATTTTTTAGAAACAGTATGAATATTGTTTTCCTAATAGTTCTTGTATCTGAAGTCTTCCTGTTGTTTTTGCTTATTTTCTTCCATGGTGAATTACAAGTCCTGATTTCCAGTGGCATAATCATAATCAATATCTTTGTCCTCAAATGTCAGACTGACTAAACAATGCCTCAAGCCTGTTGCTGTCACCTTAGGGCAGAGATAGGGAAAAAAAATAAGAGAAAAGGGAAAGAAAGGAATGCAATTGAAAAAGAGATCATAATATGAAAGAAAGAGATGGAAAAGTTGAAATGAGTGGATGGGAATGCTAGCAGCTCTTGCCTTAAATGCCACTGAAGGAAAAATGCATTGTCTATTCCCATTTAGAAACTTGTACAATTAAAGCACTTTATGAAAAAAGACCTGGGAAAAGATGATCCAGAATGTTAATAATGAGTGGTAAAAAAAAGTGTGACTTTTTTTTCTTTCTACATTTCTGTATTTTCCAAGTTTTCAGTAATAAATGTTTTATAAGTTAAACCTGTTAAGCAAGTGATAGTTGTTTAAAAAATCTATTGAGTGACATGAAAAAAGGGATAGGTCAAGGGGCCAGCCTAGTGGCATAGTGATTAAGTTCCCATGCTCTGGTTCAGTGGCCTGGGGTACACAGATCCCAATACCGGGCGTGGACCTATGCACCACTCATCAAGCCATGCTGTGGCAGGCCTCCCACATAAAGTAGAGGAAGATGGGCACAGATGTTAACCCAGGGTCAATCTTCCTCAGCAAAAAGAGGGTGATTGGCAGTGGATGTTATCTCAGAGCTAATCTTCCTCACACACACAAAAAAAAGATAGGTGAAGAAACAGCATTAAGGATCTTACTGACCCAAGTATTGGGAGAGTAAATAAATATGTGGATAAATACTTTCTTTAGAAAATAAGATATGAATAAATTTATAGGGGTATTTTAAATAAAAGCAGACATTTCAATAAAGAAAATAACTAGGGGCCATTTCCACATGGCAGTCTTACCCTCCTAAGTTTCTTACCAAAATCTCATTGGCAAATTTACAGACTTTCATTGAACAGACATGAACATTGTTATCTGAGTTGCTTTTAAAGTAGTAATGCAACATTAGTGGAAGGCTGGAAGGCTGTAGTGTGTCTTGGTGTTAGTGTTTGCTGACCTATCCTTTCCTCTCTCCAGTGTCTAGTATAAGATACGGTGGAAGAGAAAGGCAATCTAAAAGCCATTTGCAGAAGACCCACATTGTTGATGATATTGCTATTTCTCTGCTTCCAATCCTTCAGGAAAAATCTTGTTGCTTATTTTGGTCACAAGTTAAAAAATAAAAGCACAGGCATTTTTAGTGACATGTTTTGGAGTTCTTGATCCAAGTGCATCTAAAGCTGTTGATTTTTATGTCTGGTGATTGTAATTTTTTTACTTGGTTAAATTTCATCATTAATAAATTAAATGTTGTATCTATATTATCAAGGAAAGAACATGAGAATCTGTTAAATAGTAACAGATTCCCTATGTAGTGATGCTAATTGACATTTTCTTCTAAGGATTGAACAAGTCCTGTTTCACAGGACAATAAATGCCCCGCTAGACTGTAAGCTAGCACACCTAGCACTTTGTAATTCCTCAATGGATGCTTATAAAACAAATGTTTAAAAATCAGTTGAGAATAAGCAATTTGTAGTATATTCATGCAATGGAATCCTATTCAACAATAAAAAGGAATGACTTATTGATATATGCAGCATGTATGAATCTTAAAAATAATTATGCTGAGTGAAAGAAGCCAGATTAAAAAAAAGAGGAATATTGTATTATTCCATTTATATAGAAATCTAGAAAATATAAGCTAACCTATAAAGACAAAAAGAAGATCAGTGTTTGCCTGGGAGGACAAAGGGAGTAAGCACAGAGGTTTGAGAGGGAGGGACAACAAAGGGACATAGGAACAGAAAATCGGGAAGATGGATATGCTTGTTATCCTGGTTGTGATGATGGCTTCACAGGTATATACATATGCCTAAACTTACCAGATGTGCACTTTAAGGTACTTGATTCTGTGTCAGTCATACCCCAATAAAACTGTTCGGAACAAAACGTAACAAAACAAGCCAGGCTAAGTCTTTGTCCTCTCTCCAAGTCTCCTTTTATGGAGACTAGTAACTTAGTGGGGTTTTTTTACAGCTAGTAACATAGTATTGAAAGCCCAGGATGTACCAGATAAACATGATCAGCCACAGCTTTTGTAATTATCTGTTTATAATACAATTATCGTATTTTGAGCTCATACATAATCTAGTTTCATAGGATCTAATAATAATTTAAGAGAGAGGTCAAGATGGTGGCATGAGAGGACTCTGAACTTACCTCCTCCCACAGACACAGCCAACTTACAACTAATCTTGGAACAATTACTCCTGAGAGAGAACTGAAAACTGGATAAGAGGAACCCCTGCAACAAATGACAGTCCTGAGGTGGGAGAGGCAGAAATTCCCTTCCAGAGAGGAAAAAACACCACCTACACAAGCCACAATGCTTCTCAGCCACCCGGGAGCAATCCAAAGGTACGCAGCCTTCCCTGGAGGAGGGGGGACCTGAGCCAGGGAGCATTGCCACTATAGGCATTTTTTGGACCCAGCACAACTAGGACAAGTGTCATACTATCTGGCTTTGCTGGCTACTAACAACAATGGGGAATACCCCCAGAAAAGATGGGACACAAAGAAATTAAAGCCAGCTCTTAAAGGGCCCATGCACAAATTCACCCATTTTGGAAAGCAACCTAAAAACACAGGAAAGAAAGGCACACAGTCCTTTAGTGAAAAGAGACACACCTGATAGGTTCTGGGTGCATCTCAGTGAGAAGTGAGACCTCTCCAGGGACTGGGACATTGGTGGTGGCCATTTTGTGACCTGGTGTGGGTGTGCTGACACAGATGCTGGCAGATGCCATTCAAGGTCTCCCTATAGCCTGCTAGCCCAGGGTCTGCCCCATCTACTAGAGCATGGATTTAATCCAGCTCAGCCAAGGAAAGCAGCCCACCCTAGGAACCGGCCCCACCCAACAACAAGCCCTTGGGCAACTTTTGGGCCTGCTTAAGGGAGCTGCTGGGATTCTCTGCAGCCTGGCATGTGGGCCCAGCTCTGTGGGGCAGGGCATGCCCAAGGAGTGGGTGGAGAGTGTGGGGCATTGCATGGAGTGTGTGGGACCCCTGCCTTAGAGCAACTGGGTCCACTTCAGGGGGTTGGGACATGTGCATAGGGCAGGACTGTGTTGACTGTGTGTGTGGCCCTGGGGGGCAGTGGAGGTTCTTAGCTGCAGAAGACTTGTGCTTCTCAAACAGCCACATAGGGTCAGGCCCACTTTCCAGAGCCTGAAACAATTGGGTGCTCCCATGCCTGGGGCCAGCCCCACCCAGCTGTAATCCTCAGAGAGCTGACAAGAGCCCAGAGGCTTATAGCAATTGTAAGTCCCTGAGCCTAACAACCAGCCACATTGAGGGCATACTCATTTAATAGAAAAACTGCAACAGGAATGTGCTATTAGACTAGCCAACTGTGCTGGGGCTCCCCACACCCAATAAAGAGACTGAATGGCCTACAACAACCACATGCAGCTGAGCATTACAACCAGCCAGCCAAAGGGACAGCTCAGCCTCCCTGGGCACCTATGGCAAGAACAACCCTGCCACAATAGGACACACATAGCCCACATAGGAGACACTCCTGGAACATTTGGAACTGGTAATGAGAGGGATGCACACTCTCTGGGCCTCATAAGGAATCACTTACATCAGGTCACCTCCCCAAGATCAGGAGACATAGCTGACCTACCTAATACATAGATACAAGCACAAAGAAAGAGGCTAAATGAGGAGGCAAAGGAATGTGTTCCAAGTAAGACAACAGGACAAAACCCCAGAAAAAGAACTAAATGAAACAGAAATGAGCAATCTACCTGACAGACAGTTCAAACAAAGAGTCATAAATATGCTCATTGATCTTGGGAGAAGAATGGATGAATTCAGTGAGAATGTCAACAAAGAAATGGAAGATATAAAAAAGAACCAATTGGAAATAAATAATACAATACTGGAAATGAAAAATTCACTAGAAGGACTAAAAAGCAGAGTAGAGGTTATAGAAGAATGGATCAGTGAGCTGGGCAAAAGACTAGAGGAACTTACCCAAGCTGAACAGATAAAAGAAAAAAGAGTTAAAAAGAGTGAGGACAGTCTAAGGGACCTCTGGGACAACATCAAGTGCACTAACATCTGTGTTATAGGTGTTCCAGAAGGAGAAGAGAGAGTCAAAGGGACAGAGAATCTATTTGAAGAAAATAGCTGGAAACTTCCCTAACCTAAGGAAGGAAACAGATATCCAGATACAGGAAGCACTGAGAGCACCAAATAAGATAAATCCAAAGAGGACCACACCAAGACACATCATAATTAAAATATCCAGCATTAAAGATAAAGAGAGAATCCTAAAAGCCACAAGAGAAAGACAGTTACATACAAAGGAAACACCATAAGGCTATCAGCTGACTTCTCAGCAGAAACCTTACAGGCTAGAAGAGAGTGGCACAATATATTTAAAGTGCTAAAAGGAAAAAACCTACAGCCAAGAACTCTACCTGGCAAGGTTATCATTCAAAATGGAAGGAGAGATAAAGAGTTTCCCAGACAAGCAAAAATTAAAGGAGTTTATCACCAAGAAACCAGTCCTACAGGAAATGATAAAGGGACTTATTTAAGGGGGAAAGAGAAGACCACCAATAGGAAAAAATTATCTATTTCCATGGTAAGAGGGTAATGGATACAAATGCACAAAAAAGAGGATAGATATCATATCAAAAACATAAAATGTGAGAGGAGAGGAGTAAAAGAGTAGAGCTTTTAGAAAGAGGTCAAACTAAAGAGACCATCAACTTAATATAGATTGCTACATACATAGGTTATTATATGTGAACCTCATGGTAATCACAAACCAGAAGCCTATAATAAATACACAAAAAACTAAGCAAAGGGAACCCAAACATAATATCAAAGAAAGCCATCAAACCACAGGGGAAGAGACAAGAGAAGAAGAAAGGAAGAGAGAAGAACTACTAAAATATCAAGAAAAAAGTTTAAAAATGGCAGTAACTACATATATATCAATAGCTAATTTAAATGTTAATGGACTAAATGCTCCAATCAAAAGGCATAATGTGGCTGATTGGATAAAAAAACAAGACCCATATATATGCTGCATACAACAGACACACTTCAGACCTAAAGACACAAACAAAAGTGAAGGGATGGAAAAAGCTATTCCATGAAAATGGCAATGAAAAGAAAGCTGGGGTAGCAATACCTATATCAGACAAAAACTGTAACAAGAGACAAAGGGTTAGGGTTAGGGTTTAAAACAAAAACTGTAACAAGAGACAAAGAAGGGCACTACATAATGGTCAAGGGAACAATCCAACAAGAGGATATAACACTTGTAAATATCTATGCACCCAATATAGGGGCACCTAAATATATAAAGCAATTCTTAACAGACATAAAAGGAGAAATAGACAGTAACACAATAATAGTAGGGGACTTTAACACTCCACTTACACCAATGGATAGATCATCCAAACAGAAGATCAATATGGAAACCTTGGCCTTAAATGACACACAAGACCAGATGGACTTAGTAGCTGTATACAGAACATTCCATCCAAAAACCAAAGAATACACATTCTTTTCAAATCCACATGAACATTCTCCAGGATTGATCACATATTAGGCCACAAAAGAAGTCTCCATAAATTTAGGAAGTTTGAAATAATACCAAGCATCTTTTCTGACCACAAAGGTATGAAACTAGAAATCAACCATAGGAACAAAGTCAGAAAAGCCACAAATATGTGGATATTAAACAAAATGCTACTGAATAATGATTGAGTCAATGGAGAAATCAAAAAATACCTGGAGACAACTGAAAATGAAAATACGACATGCCAGAATTTGTGGGATACAGCAAAAGCAGTTCCAAGAGGGAAGTTTATAGCAATACAAGCCTATCTCAACAAACAAGAAAAATCTCAAATAGACAGTCTAACAATGCACCTAAAGGAACTGGAAAAAGAAGAACAAAGCCCAAAATCAGTAGAAGGAGGGAAATAATAAAAATCATCAGAAATAAATGAAATAGAGAGCAAAAAACAATAGAAAAAAATCGATAAAACCAAGAGCTGATTCTTTGAAAAGATAAACAAAATTGACAAACCTTTAGCTAGACTCACCAAGAAAAAAAGAGTGAGGGCTCAAATAAGTAAAATTAGAAAAAGAAAGAGGAGAAATTACAACGGACACCTTAAAAATACAAAAGATTATAAAAGAATACTACATAAAGCTATATATGCCAACAAATTGGACAATCTAGAAGAAATGGATAAATTCTTAGAATCATACAACCTTCCAAAACTGAATCAAGAAGAAATAGAGAATTTGAATAGACCAATCACAAGTAAGGAGATCAAAACAGTAGTAAAAACCTCCCCCAAAATAAAAATCCAGGAACAGACGGCTTCCCTGGTGAATTCTACCAAACAGTTAAAGAATACTTAATTTCTATCCTTCTCAAACTCTTCCAAAAAGTTGAAGAGGAGAGGAAGCTTCCTACCTCATTCTACAAAGCCAGCATTACCCTGATACCAAAACCAGACAAGGACAACACAAAAAAAGAAAATTACAGGCCGATATCACTGATGAACATCCATGAAAAAATCCTCAACAAAATACTAGCAAATCGAATACAACAATACATTGAAAAGATCATATGACATGATCAAGTGGGATTCATTCCAGGGATGCAGGGATGGTTCCACATCTGCAAGTTAATCAACATGATACATCACATTAACAAAATGAAGAATAAAAATCACATGATCCTCTCAATAGATGCTGAGAAAGCATTTGACAAAATACAGCATCTATTTATGATAAAAACTCTGAATAAAGTGGGTATAGAGGGAAAGTACCTCAACATAATAAAGGCCATATATGACAAACCCACAGCTGATATCATCCTCAATGGTGAAAACTGTAAGCTATCCCTCTAAGAACAGGAACCAGACAAGGATGCCCACTTTCACCACTCCTATTTAACATAGTATTTCAGTGCTGGCCAGAGTGATCAGGCAAGAAAAAGAAATAAAAGGGATCCAAATTGGAAAGGAAGAAGTGAAATTGTCACTATTTGCAGATGACTTGATTTTATATATAGAAAACCCTAAAGAATCCATGAAAAAACTTCTAGAAATAATAAATGAATATGGTAAAGCTGCAGGATACAAAATCAACATACAAAAATCAGTTGCATTTCTATACACTTGCAATGAAGTAGCAGAAAGAGAAATTAAGAATACAATCCCATTTACAATTGCAACAAAAAGAATAAAATACCTAGGAATAAACTTAACCAAAGAGATGAAAGATCTGTACACTGAAAACTATAAAACATTTTTGAAAGAAATTGAAGAAGACACAAAGAAATGGAAAGATATTCCATGCTCTTGGATTGGAAGAATTAACATAGTTAAAATGTCCATACTTCCTAAAGCAATCTATAGATTCAGTGCAATCCCTATCAAAGTTCCAACAACATTTTCCACAGAAATAGAACAAAGAATCCTAAAATTTATATGGAACAACAAAAGACCCTGAATAGCTAATGGAATACTGACAAAAAAGAACAAAGCTGGAGACATCACACTCCCTGATTTCAAAATATACTACAAAACTATAGTAACCAAAACAGGATGGTACTGGCCCACAGATCAATGGAACAGAATTGAGAGCCCAGAAATAAACCCACACATCTATGGACAGCTAGTTTTTGACAAGGGAACCAAGAACATACAATGGAGAAAAGAAAGTGTCTTTAACAAATTGTGTTGGGAAAACTGGACAGCCATATGCAAAAGAATGAAAGTGGACCATTATCTTACACCATACACAAAAATTAACTCCAAATGGATTAAAGACTTGAATGTAAGACCTGACACCATGAAAATTCTAGAAGAAAACATAGGCAGTACACTCTACAACATGGATCTTAGCAACATATTTTCAAGTACTGTGTGTGCCCAGGCAAAGGAAACAATAGAAAAAATAAACAAATGAGATTACATCAAACTAAAAAGTTTCTGCACAGCAAAGGAAACCATCAACAAAAAGAAAAGACAACCTAAAAATTGGGAGAAGATATTTGCAAGCCATATATCTGATAAGGGGTTAATATCCAAAATATATAAAGAACTCATACATCTCAACAACAAAAAAATTAACAACCCAATTTAAAAATGGGCAAAAGACCTGAACAGACATTTCTCCAAAGAAGATATACAGATGGCCAACAGGCACACGAAAAGATGTTCAACATCATTAACCATCAGGGAAATGCAAATCAAAACTACAATGAGATGTCACCTCAAGCCTGTCAGAATGGCTATAATTAACAAGACAGGAAACAAGTGTTGGAGAGGCTGTGGAGAGAAGGGAACTCTCATACACTGCTGGTGGGAGTGCAAACTGGTGCAGCCACTATGGAAAACAGTGTGGAGATCCCTCAAAATATTAAGACTAGAACTACCATACAATCCAGCTATTCCACTGCTGGGTATTTATCCAAAGAACACAAAAACACCAATACATAAAGATACATGCACCCCTGTGTTCATTGCCACGTTGTTCTCAATAGCCAAGACTTGGAAGCAACATAAGTGCCCATCAAGGGACGAATGGATAAAGAAGATGTGGTATATACACACAATGGAATACTACTCAGCGATAGTAAATGATGAAATCCAGCCATTTGTGACAACATGGATGGACATTGAGGGTATTATGCCAGGCAAAATAAGTCAGAGGGAGAAGGTCAAAAGCCATTTGATCTCACTGATAAGTAGAAGATAAAAACAACAAACAAACACAGAGATTGGACTGGTGATTACCAGAGAGGAAGTGGGGAGGGAGGAGAGCAAACGAGATGATTAGGCACATGTGAGTGGAGATGGATTGTAATTAGTGTCTGGGTGGTGAACATGATGTAATCTATGCAGAAATGGAAGTATAATGATGTACATCTGAAATTTACATAATGTTATAAACCAATGTTACTGCAATAAAAAAATAATAATTTAGATTCCTTCTGAGTCTTGGCTCTTGTTGAATTGAGTAGCATGCATTTTAGGGAAATGTTCTTTTGGTGTTTTTCCTTCTTCCAAATCCAGTATGAGAGCATCTGTTGCTTTTGTGACTAAACTACACTTTAAAGGAAAGCATGGACTTCAATCAATGCATTTTTTCCTGTCAAGTTCAACTGTGTCTCATGTAAGATATATATATTTTGGGAGTAGGAAGGGGAATTTCAAACAAATTTAAAAAGCAAAAAGTGTTATGCAGTTTATGATTGGTCCAGGACATTTGTTGATTAAAACCTATAGTTAGATGTTAGTCAGGGCTCCTTCAAGGGCAAGTGATCAACTTGCAACTCTAGTTTAAGCCAAAAGAAGATTTATTGGCTTATGTAACTGGGAGATTCAGGGACTAGAAGCTGGGACAACAATTGAGGTGATCAAGTATTTGTCCTGCTCTCCTTATCTTTCACTTCTGCTTTCCTCTGATTGGCTTCATTCTCTACAGGCTTTCCCCATGACTGGGAAAGAAGGCTTCTGGCAGCCCTAGGCTTCTGGGCTTTGTCTCTTACCACTTAATATCTCACAAGGAAAGAGACACTGTTCTTGTTATCAGTTCTCAACATAGGATTCAGACTGGATCTGTTTGGATCACATGCTTTTCCCTGCACCAATTACTTACGCAGCCCTGTGGTGGCCTACGGCAGGGAATTAGGACACTTGATTGACAGTCCCAGAAGAATCATGTGTATGAGGGGGCCAGGAGTGTAGCTCCCAAAAGGAAAGGATGCAGAGTAGACAAAAAGTAACAGATATCCACTACAGCTAGTAACATCTTCTACTTTCCCTGTCCAAAGCCAATGATGGAGAGGGAGCAGCAGAAATGTAGTTTTGTTGTCCTCTGCTTGCACGACCAAGTTGGTCACCATTGAATGGACTCTCTGCATATACCCTACTCATTTCATATCTAATCATTGACTCAAAACCAGAAGGTTTCTCTTTAATTCCAAGTCAGTTGTGAACTAATCATCTTTTAGTAAATTAATAGGTATTCACCCAAAGAGAGAGAGAATTCATTGAGGGAAAGAACCTTTGAAGACAGGATGGAACCTCATCCTCTGAACCATCTTGTTTAAGCCTTCAGCTCTGCTACGCAGTTCTTCTGGGTGTAACTTAATTGCTATTTTTCCTTTAATTAGACACATCTTCCCTCTCACCTTCCCCTGCCAAAATCTGGAGGTGGCATCTGGATCTAGAATTCTATGACTAGGATGCCATTTTAGGAGCATTCTGAAGCAGGAATTCCTGCTGCGCTATCCTCCCTTGCTCCTTATATGTAAATAAGTAGATTGCCTCTGAAATCTACCTTTGAAGAATAATCCTCCTATCACTTTGAGTGACTTAAAGATAATGTTAAAAAATAAAAACGGAATTGTATGACATATCAACCTCACTTCGTTTGCTGTGTTGTCTAGATACTGTCTTTGTCTTCTAAGAAAAAATATAACCGAGGAACAATTTCTCCAATCCATTAATAATTTAGCTCAAGGAAATTTGACAAGGATCTATCCCAACAATTTTTTTCCCCATGCTAAGGCAGATTTGCAAGTTATTGGTACATTTACATTAGTATTTAAAGACTAACTTTATTTGTCCTATGGAAAAGTACAGACTGACACCTTCTGAAATAGATATGCAGTAGGCTAGGTTCCACTCTAGGCTCTGCCATTAACTGGCCTTGTGACTTCGGGGAAGTTGCTCAACCTCTCTGAAGTCTGATACTCACCATCCTGCCCCCCTCAGAGTGGATGCAGAGAAACTTGATCACTCAAACGTTGCTGATGGGAATGTAAAATTGTGTGGCCATTCTGTGAGACACTGGCAGTTTCTTTAAAAGCTAAACATGTGACTTCCATACAGCCCAGGAATTGCAATCCTGGAATTTATTCCAGAGAAATAAAAAACTTACATCCACACAAAAATCTGTACACAATTTTTTTTAATCTTTATTTATAATAGCCAAAACTGGAAACAACCCAGATGTCCTTCAATGGACAATAGTTAAACAAACTCTGGTATTTCCATATCATGAGGGACTACTCAGCAATCAAGAGGAATGAACTAGAGATCTATGCAACAACCTGGGTGGTGCTGATTGTGAAAAAGCCAGTCTCCAAAAGGTTGCAAACTGTATGTTTCCATTTATATAACATTCTAGAAATGAAAAAAACAGAGAACAGATTAGTGGATGCCAGGGGATAAGGAGGGGGTAGGAGTGAGGGAACTGGGTGAGGCTATAAGAGTAACCTGAGGGATCTTTGAGGTGATGGAAAGGTTCTGTATAATTACTGTATCAATGTCAATATTCTGGTTGTAATATTGTATGATAGTTTTTTGCAAGATGTTACCATTAGGGGAAACTGGGTAAGTATACACAGGATCACTCTGTATTATTTCTTACAAGTGGTTGTGAACTTACAACATCTCAAAATAAGAAGTTTAATTTTAAAAACTCATTTTACTTGAGGAGGGAGTCTTTGAGTCCAAATTCATAATTTCACTCTGAAGGACTAAAGTAATCCTAGAAAAATTATGTAGTATGATAAATGTATTATTCTTTATTCCTTAAACTGAATTGTTATTTGGAATCTCTACCAGCAAGCAGGATTCATTCAATACCTTTTTAGGTTAGTGAGTCATTATGTGACTTCTCTTGCCTGGTATCTTGTGCTCAGTATATCCCATATAACAGGGCTCTGCAGCAAATACCAAAATTTTTTGATGTACTTGGTCTTTCACCTTTCAAAAGCTTTTGAACAAACGGTTCTTCCTCAGTCCAGAGAAGTCCAGCCTGAGGTAGGTTGAGCAGTTGTGCGCAGGTCTGAAAGAGTTTAGGAGGTTCTCTCCTCACTGGACAGTAACCACCTTGGCTGGACCTGGACTTGGGTTCTTAGGGAAGCCCTGAGGCCTCTCTGCAGTGCTGAGTCTTGATGAGCCTCAGAACTATCTTAATTTTCTTTCATCATATCATTATAAAAGTATTTCATCATGAAAAATGTCCCTTTAAATCGTATGTTAGATTCTATATTTTTCTATCAGTTTTTTTCTGTAGAAATAAGGGAAATTTTCAGTACTTCCTTTGACATACCTGTAAAAGTTATGAATTTCTTATATTTTTAGAACTCTAAATAGTAAATTCACTTTAATTCCATATCATAAGTTTATTTTAACTTGCCAAAATGAACCCAGTGGATGTAAGGCCCTATTTTGTATTGTTTAAATTTAACCTCTCTGCCACTCTACCAAAAGAAAGAGTGGCTTTCATGCACATGTTTTGATCATATAATTCTATAAATTTTATTCAAAAATCTTAGAAGTTTGCACAATTAAGAAATGTGTCAGAACAGTGCAGATACCACTGTCATCTACAATCAATGTTAGTAGACTCCAGAATTAGAAGCATATGAATGAGATGTGTCATACAATGTAGTTCTTCCATAAGTTCTATTTTAGGAAATAGGGCATTTTGAGGAAGATTCAAGAGAGGGTCCTTCCCCAGGTTCAAACTCTAGAAGAAACTCAGAATGAACTCTAGAATAAACCTAGAAAAATAGATCCGACTTATCCAAACAAGCCTTTAAAAACATCTTATTAGATTACTATAAAATACTAAATGATAAAGCCAGGTATATATCTGTATTATGATTCTACTTACATAAAGGAGTATAAGGCAAAGAAATCATGAGATGGAAATATGCCAAAATAAATATGTTAGAGGTGGTTGATTTCAGATGATAGACTTAGGAAGGTTTCATTTGTTTCTTTGTTTGCTTTACTTCTTTAAAATTTTCAGACTTTCTATTAGGGATAACTGTTTCCTTTATATTCAGAAAAATGTAGTAAGAACAACCTGAGAAAAAAATTTTCGTAGTGTCCATAACCGTCTTAATCCCCTCTCTCCTCATGAAAAGCAAGAAGTTGATTGGGGTAGAGTTAATTCCCAGTAGAGCTAAATTATTTTAATTTCTAAACAATACCATGCCACGTTTTTAAACCACCAAAGTCTCAATAAAATGCTAAAGAACCAATAATCTACAGCACAACCTCAGCATATTGTGTCCCTGGCTCCCAGAGGGTTTGCAGCTCTGTCTAGATGTAAGATGGACAGTTTGCAGAGACAAAAAGCAACTTGATGTCAGGTGGAACCTTGACCCTAGTTTGTTCCATTCAAGTCAAGCTCTCAACACTCTGCCTCCCCCATCTCTTGACCAGAGTCACAGCCCATAACACTTCCTATCCCGTTGCTCAATTTCTTACCTAGGCTCATCATTACCCACTTCAGTTCTACACATTTCCTGGCCTCGTCCCACTAATTCTCTCTTTAAAGCTTCCTATTATATTCTCAAGCCACAAATTATTTTCTAAGAAATCTCCCTGGAGCAGAGTGACGTCAACATCATGGCGGAGTGAGATTCCCTCTTTGAATCTCTGCCCCCTAAGACACAATGAAAACATCATTCACATTCCAACAGAGCTCAATCAAACACTACAAAGGACTTCTAAGAAACCCCTGCTGCCATACATCGGATGGTGGAGGCGCGGGGGCCCCAAAGGACGTGAGGAGAGGTAAGAAGTTGTACTCCCCCTCCCTAATTGATCAGCAAAGACAGACAGCACAGCTCTCAGACAGAGGGGGGAGGGGCAGCCCACTGTAGGGAAAACTATCACCACCCAGGTGCTCTCACAGACTGTCGAGAGATCCCCACCAGGAAGCAACGACAGTCTCTATCGGGGGTGTAGCAAACACCCTAAGAGAGCTAGAAAGGAAACCCCCAGGTCGAGCAGGAGAAAGAGAGAACTCCTCCCCCCATACACCCCACGTTTCAGCATAATCCCTCTGGGGACTGCAGCAGGCTCAGAGCATACCAGTCACGATCTCCATCCAGTGGCAGAAGGTGGAAACTGCAGGACCAACTTCAAGATGAGAGGAAAAAGTAAAGCCATCACCATCGGATCCATGCAATGGTTTGTTATGTCTACGGACTAAAAGGAAAATCACAAACACCCAGAAACCAACCCTGAAGGCACAGAATTCGAGAACCTGAATGACAGAGAATTCAAAATAGCTATCATAAACAAACTCAACGAAATACAAGAGAACACACAGAGACAAATCAACGAATTCAGGGATTTCATCACAAAAGAGATTGAAACCATAAAGAAAAACCAATCAGAAATATTGGAGATGAAAAACAAAATGAACAAGATAGTGGAAAAAATGGAGTCTTTAAAGTGCAGAACTGACAATATGGAGGAATGAATTAGCACTATCGAGGATAGCCACCCAGAAACACTCCAGATAGAGGAGGAGAGAGAGCTAAGACTAAAAAGAAATGAAGAAATTCTTCAAGAAATATCACAGTCAATGAGGAAAAGCAACATAAGGATAATAAGTATTCCAGAAGGAGAAGAAAGAGAAAAAGGAGCAGAGAGTTTGTTCAAAGAAATAACAGCCGAGAACTTCCCCAACCTAGGGAATGAGAGGGAAATAACAGTGAATGAAATCAATAGATCACCTAAATATATAAACAGGAAGAAAAAATCATCTCATCACATAATAGCAAACTTGAAAAATATCTGTGACAGGGAAATAATATTAAGGGCAGCTAAACAAAAAAACAAAATAACATACAAAGGAAACCCCATCAGGTTCTCAGCTGATTTCTCAACAGAAACTCTACAGGCTAGGAGAGACTGGAATGATATATTCAAAATCATGAAAGACAAAAACCTTCAGCCAAGAATACTGTATCCACCAAAAATATCCTTCAAATATGATGGAGAAATAATAACTCTCCCTGATAAACAAAAGCTAAGAGAGTTCATCACCACAAGACCCCCACTACAAGAAATGCTCAAGAAGGCCCTTAGGCCTGAAAAAAAAATCAAATGAGAAAGGGGATACAAAGATTTCAGCAAGAAGAAAAGCAAGGAGACTAAACCAGAACAAACTACAGTTGGATAACATCAAAAATTAATTCAAGCTCATCACTGTAAACACACACTCACGACACAAGATGGAATAAATAGAGATAACAAATAATGAGGGGAAGAGGTAAGGGATTGAATCGACCCAGCCTCAGGAAAAAGGAGGCATCTGAAAATGTACTATCTTATCCAGGAGATTGCTTATATAAACCTCACGGTAACCACTAAACAAATAACCAAAAGAGAACCACACATGACAAATAAAGAGAAAACTAAGAGAATGAGCTGGCAAAATACCAAATTGAATTTGCAGTCCGAAACACAAGTGGCAAGAAACGAAGGAAATGCAAAAGAACCAGGAAATGAATGATAAAACAGCAACATTAAGCCCTCATATATCAATAATCACTCTAAATGTAAATGGATTGAATTCTCCAATCAAAAGACACAGAGTGGTGGGATGGATTAAAAACCAAGATCCAACAATCTGCTGCCTCCAGGAAACACATCTCAGCTCTAAGACAAACACAGACTCAAAATAAAAGGATGGAAAACAATACTCCAAGCTAATGGCAAACAAAAGAAAGCAGGAGTTGCCATACTTAGACAAAGTAGACCTCTAGATTAAAAAGGTAATGAGAGACAAAGAGGGGCAATATATAATGGTAAAAGGGACACTCCACCAAGAAGACATATCACTTATAAATATCTATGCACCCAACACAGGAGCACCAAAGTACATAAAAAAACAATTTAAAAACCTAAAAGGAGATATTAATAACAACACAATAATAGTAGGGGATCTCAACACCCCACTTACATCAATGGATAGATCATCCAGACAAAAAGTCAATAAGGAAATAATGGACTTAAATGAAAAACTAGATGCAATGGAGTTAATAGATATATACAGAGCACTCCACCCAAAAGAAGCAGAGTACACATTCTTCTCAAGTGCACATGGAACATTCTCAAGGATAGACCATATATTAGGAAACAAAGCAAACCTCTATACATTTAAGAAGATTGAAATTATTACAACCATCTTTTCTGATCATAACGCTGTGAAACTAGAAATCAACTGCAAGGAAAAAACTAGGAAAGGGACAAAGATGTGGAGAGTAAACAACATGCTACTGAACAACCAATGGATTGTTGATGAAATTAAAGGAGAAATCAAAAACTATCTGAAGACAAATGAAAATGAAAATACACAATACCAACTCATATGGGATGCAGCAAAAGCTGTCCTGAGAGGGAAATTCATAGCAATACAGGCCCACCTTAACAAACAAGAAAAATCCCAAATAAATAACCTTAAACTACATCTAAGAGAATTAGAAAAAGAAGAACAAACAAAGCTGTGAATCAGCAGAAGGAGGGAAATAATAAAAATCAGAGCAGAAATAAATGAAATAGAAACCAAAAGTGAATGACCATAGAAAAACAAGGAGACCCCATTTATAAAAGAGATGGTTGTCACCAGTCTTGCCAGGAATGATGACAAGCAAGATTGGAAATTCCCATGATCCTCACCACTCACTGGACTCAGGATCAATTCAAGCCAACACTGACACCAGAATGTCTTCACCTTGTCCTGCCTGTTAAAGAGAATAATTCAAAAAAAAAATTAGAGCAGCGTCCAGCCCAGGCCCATTTCCCTTCAAAATAAGCTTATATAGCTCAAGAACTGACTCTTCATTTCCCAACCACACCACCCTCCCAAATTGCTCAATTACTTCTTGCTGCATAACAAACTACCCACATTTGGTGGCTTAATGTAACAAGTTATTCTTTCTCATGATTCTGTAGTTTGACTGGACTCTTCTGGGCAGCCCCGTTCTTTAGGTCAGCCTTTTAGTCATAAATCTGAGAGTTGAGCTCCACTTGCCTTTTTAGAGTACTTTATTTCTCAGGTGTTCCGAATTTTAGAGGCAACATGTCAAGTCTGTGGTCCTGTAACTGACTTTGCTGATGTGCTGTGAGTGACTAGAGCAAATTTCATGTAGGGGAAAAATTTAAAATTAGCTGCTAATTATAACTGTTCCCACATTACAGATCTTAAAAATCTGGACACAATCCTTCTCTGGACACAACCCATTTCCCTCTCTTGGTGTCCACTCCCTTCTTCAGAAAGAGAGAGAGAGAGTTTCTTCAGTATCTCACAGCACAAACTGGACCACATCCTTCAGGAATGCCCCCTAACAGAGCTAAAGGTCGATTCCCCATCTTTTCCCCAGCAGCATCTTGAAGGCAACAGTTTGCCACAGAACTGTTCCCCAAATCTTAACAAAGAGTGAGGAGAGGAGCTCCATCAGGTCAACCTCATGTGGGCTTTGACCTTCCAAGTCTTCTGGTCTCCTGTGAGAATTCTCTACAGGTGTGAAACGAGGATGCACCCCTTCATTCTTCCTGCAGCTCCTAATGGGTCTCCTCCTCCACTCCCACATGCACTCCTCAAGGGTAAACAATCAGAAACAGTGGAGTCTAAATCCATTTGAAGGATGAGAATGGTTTCTCTAAGTGCAACTTCATGAGAAGATTTCCCTTCCGTCAATGGAGAGAGTGTGTTACTGTGCAGAGCAACTGTGTCAGTTCCTCTTTATTCATTTCTCTGCTTCCAGACCCTGCCCAGGAACCTATTAATATTTTCATATTTTAAAAAAATCAGACTCATTATAGTGTCTTTCCAATAATAAAGAGTATAATCCTGGTGGCAACCCTCTAGCCATACAAAGTTCAAATAGAAGCACTGATTGTCAGTTTGTTTTTACTTTGGACCTAATCAAGTTCTTGGACACTAGTCTCTATAGAGGATAGGCCATTTAAAGAATTATTTTCCCTCTGTCCAGAGCACACCCAGAGAGGCAAGGTTGAGAGGTGTCTTCTCTCCATTTATAACCTCTATGTAGTTTATGAAGGTCATTCACTGTGACCACTTTTCCCCCAGGGGAAGAAAATAATCCAAGGAAGAATGTGCCACGTGCCTAATAGTAGTCAAATCTGCCTTTAGAGCCTGTGTCCTGCCCACCTGTATGCACTGTTGCATTTACCATATCAGGCCACGTGGCAAAGGTGGTCAGACCATATGGCTCCAGTCTCCGAAACAGTATCTTTAACAGCAAGAGTAGACTTTACTTTCTTAGCATTTTAACAGAATTATTCATTGAGACTCGATTTCCTATAATGGCTTTATCCTGAAAAAAGCAAAATATACGTTGTCTCCCACTTTTGGGAAAGTGTCTAGCATATTTATTGAGAATCTTAAAATCCCAACTAAAAAAGAAATTAAATTAAAAAGTACTTTAAGAAATGAAAAGTAATCTAAAAACCCAATAAATTTCCCCTGGATAATGAATGAAAAGGTGAAAATATGCACTTGGGCACAGCCTGGTAACTAATGACTTGGTTGTAGATTTAAAGAGATGGATTCAATGAAGAGAACTTCTGGCCCTCCAGCAAGTGCTGGCTGTGGTGGAGTGACACCTCCTGGCACAAATGGAGTACTGCATGTCAGCTGGCCCCCTTTGAGGAAGCCGTCACTGGTTAGCCTTAGATCAAGGGCTCATTCAATCAAATCTATTGACCAAGTTCAGTGTCATCAACAGGGTCAAAGTTCGATGAGAGTATTGGTTAGAAAGTTAACAATTTCCACTGCTCTCATTGCAAGTTGTTACTGGCCACTGGCCTTTTAGAGAGAAACAAAGCAGCCTCAAGTACATACATCATTTAGAATTATGGGAAGTATGGCCAGTCTCTCTCCACCCCCACTCCCTGTCCCACCCAAGAGAAGACTTTGTAGGACAAAAATTCAATGGAGTCTTCATAACAATGGTCACTCCAGAGCCCCTTCCAGGTGACACAAGCAGCAGACCAGTTGTTAAAGGGTATTGCAGCTCATATTACTCTGGTGGGCCCCAAGCCATGGGGAAAAAACTCCCAAACACAGTAATGAGGATCCTAACTTCACAGGAGGAAAGCAGTGTATGGCTATTTGAATGTATTAGTTTACTGAGGCTGCTGTTCACAGTACCACAAACTGGATGGTTTAAAAAATAGAAGTGAATTGTCTCCAGTTCTGAAGACTGGAAGTCTGAGATCAAGGTTTGGCAAGGTTGTTTCCATCAAAGGGCTGTGCAGAAGAATCTGTTCCATGCCTCCCCCCTTGCTTCTAGGGATTTTCTGGAAATCTTTGGTGTTTCTTGGCCTGTAGACACATCATCTCAATTTTTGCCTTCTTATTCAGATGGCATTCTCCCTGTGTGCATGTATGTCTCTCCACATGGCATTCTTTCATAAGGATTCTAGTCATGTTAGATTAGAGGTCTACTCTTCTCCAGTATGACCTGACCTTAATTCACTACATCTGCAATGACCCTTCTTCCAAATAAGGTCACATTTGGAGGTACTGGAGGGTTAGCCCTTCAACATATGAATGGGGAGGGGAGACACAACTCAACCTATAACAATTTGCCCCTTGGCCCCCAAAATTCATGTCCTTCTCACATGCAAAATGCAATCACTCCATCCCACCGTGCCCCAGAGTCTTAACCCATTCCAGCATCAACTCTAAGCCCAAACTCTCATCTAAATTAGGTATGGGTAAGGCTCAGGGTATGATTCACCCTGGGAAAAAATTCCTTTCCGTCTGTGACTCTATGAAACCAGACAAGTTGTCTGCTTGCAAAATATGATGACAGAACAGGCATAGGATAGACATTCCCATTCAAAAAGGGAGAATTGGAGGAGTCACATTTACCAATATCTGTGCCCATGTTTCAGTTTATATTTGGAAAATATTGGCCATGTCCTCTATCTCACCTGACATTCTATAGCAAATTCTCTCTATTGTAGAAATTTTCTGTTGCTCTCCTATTATCCATATACAAATGCTGCTCATTCTCCAATTCCTAGATTCCTTTGGAAAGATATGGCATCTTGAAATTCAGTGCGATTGCCACCACGTCCCTCTCCTGCCACATATACATAAACACACTCATAAATATATACACAAAAACAATACCACCAGAACTACTGATTTTTTTTTTTTTTGGTGAGGAAGATTAGCCCTGAGGTATCATTTGTTGCCAATCCTCTTTTTGCTGAGGAAGATTGGCCCTGGGCTAACATCTGTGCCCATCTTCCCCTACTTTATGTGGGACGCCTGACACATCATGGCTTGATAATCAATGCATAGGTCTACTCCTGGGATCCACACCTGTGAACCCCAGGCTGCCAAAGTGGAGTGCACAAACTTAACCACTACACCACTGGGCCAGCCCCCAGAGCTGCTTTTTTTGAACAAAGTATACTTTTAGAAACTATAAGATGGGCCATGTGTTGATTGATAGTTGCAGAAGCTATGTGATGGATACATGGGGCTTCATTATATTATTTTCTCTACTTTTGAATGTATTTGGAAATTTCAATAATAAAAATACTTTTTAACTATTAAAAAAAGATAGGAGAAATTGGAAAGAAAAAAGGGATCACGGGTCCCAAGCAAGTCAGAAATGTAGCACAGCAAATTCCATTAGATTTTGAAGTTGAGAACAATCATCTTTGGATGGAGCTCTGTCCTCTGGGGCCCACTAGGGTGGCAGCAGCCCTCTGGGGGTGAGGAAGTGGCCCCACTGTCTGGAACTACAGAGGAACTGACCCCCACAGGGACATTCTTCTCTTTTCTTGAAGAAGAATAACACATGTTCACAGCCAAAGAGTTCTATTGTCCTGTTTTCTCCTGCAGAATCCCAGAGTTCCAATAAAGCCTTCCCTCATTTCTTCAAGTCTCTGTCCCCTTCCTTCCAAGCTTTCAGTGTTTCTGCAGATGGTTGATTGAATGATCCACAAGTCACATATCTAATGTCTTTAGCACTCTCGGTGTTCTCTCCAGAGCACACTTGTCTCAGTTTTTGCAATATGGATAGGCCGAGAACTTTCCAAATCTTCAAGTGCTGGTTCCTTCTTGCTTAAAAAATCCTTTTTCAGTTTATTTCTTTCCTCTTGTATTTTACTATAAGCAGCAAGGAGAAACCAGGCCATAAATTCAACATTTTACTTGGAAAGTTCCTCAGCTAAATATCCAAGTTCACTGCTTAGATTTTTGCTTTCCACCCAATGGAAGAACACAATTCAGCTAACTTGTCTGCTACTTTATAAAGTGGATCACCTTTCCTCCAGTTTCCAATAACATGTTTATCATTTCTGTCTGAGACTTCACCAGAAGTGCCTTTAATGTTCACATTTCTACCAACAGTTTCCTCAAGGCAATCTCAGCTTTTTCTATCAAGCACCTCAAAACTCTTCCAGTTTCTGCCCATTACCCAGTTTCAAAGCCACTTGCACAATTTTAGGTATCTGTTACAACAGCACCCTATTTCCCAGTACCCAGATCTGTGTTAGTTTGCTAGCGCTGCTGTTACAAAGTATTACAAACTAGACGGTTTAAGAAACAGACATGTATTGTCTCACAGTTCAAGAGCCTAGAAGTCTGAGATCAAGGTGCCTGCAGGGTTGGTTCCTTCTGAGGGTGGTGATGTAGGCTCTATTTCCTGATCATTTCTTCATGTTCAGGTGGTGTTCTGCTTGTGTGAAAGTCTGTCTCTTCACAGGTTTCTTTTATAAGGATGTCAGTCATATTGGATTAGGGGCCATCCTACTCCAGTATGACCTCATATTAACTAATTACATCTGCAATGACCCTGTTTCCAAATAAGGTCACATTCAAAGATACTGGGGATTAAGACATCAACATATAAATTTTTGGGGGAGCACAGTTCAATCCATAACATCAGGGAAATATTTTCTCTCTTAATCTCTTTTCCAAAGAGTAATAGCTGTCCATGAGAGAAGTGTATGTGTGTATTCTAATAAGTTTCATGCTTAAAGCACAAGTATGCCAACAGGTCATACTGGTGAGACTACTGAGAAGTAAATCAGGATAGAAACCCACAGTAGACCTACCTTAGCCCCTGCAGTGTGACCTGAGCACACTATCACTGAGAGCCCAGCCAAGTCCCCAGGACTCTGCTGGACTGAATGACTCAGACTGGGGCAGATAGCTGGTGGGGATGAGAATGGGTCCAGGATTTGTGATGCTCCCTGTGGGTAGGGGCTGGTTGCCTGAGGGAGATGTTTGAAGTGGATCTGGAGAGACCATATATCAGGCTTTTTGGGATAGGAGGGAGCACATAGAAGGAGACACCCCTCTGTGAAGGGCCCTTCATCCTTTGATGCTATTCCTGTAGGACTCTCACAAAATCCTAGTTAGCAAGCACTTTGACCTTTTTCCCATGGTATAAATTCCTTTGAAAGTTTCCTTAACCTTTACAGGAGAGTCTTGATGAGATGGAAGGAATCAGAAGGTCAGGGAAGGAGAGGCCTGAGTCACCCATTTTGTCCCTGGCTCTGGTGGACTATTTAATGAGTGGTGAGACATGCAGCTAGCCATGACCCAATGGGGAGCTGGGAGCAGTGGGGAAAATCATCTGATCTGGCAGCATGCTCAATCCAAGAGAAACTGTAGCACTGAGCTGTCTTCTTGTGCATGTACATTAGAGGAAATTGGGGGAAGGGGTGGATATCTCACCTTGAGATACTCACCTTGAGTTACAAGGTGATAAATAAATGGCAAGCAATAGGCTAAACTGGAGTATATGAGGAAGCCATTTGGTGTAAAACTAATTCATCCTGACCTTGTTTTTCCAAAAGAGCCTGAGGCATTGTTGAGCATGCATTGTGTATTTGCTTTAAGCATTTACTATGTCCCAAAGACAAAAACAAATGCCCTTAAGGTAAAGATGTAACTTCCCCCACATTGTATTTCCTTAAGGATAAGCATCTCTCCCTAGGCTAGGAATTGATGGCTGTGCGCTCACCCTATGACCACCCAGCTCAAGACAACAGACCTGCTACGTGCTGTGCCCATCAATGGCTGTGCCAACAGGGCAATATCACAACTGTTTTAAAAGGGACATTGCAATCATTGTGACACATGCTTTTTGATGGTATATAACCACTCTGTATATTCCACTTCTTTGGTGCCCTTCTTTCCTTGGGGAAGGAAGGCCCCAGGTTATATGGTCCTCAAATCTGGCTCATAATAAACTTACCCCAATTTTGACTTATAGATTGGTTGTGGGTTATTTGCATTGACATTTCTTGGCATAGTTGCAGCAGGATTTCAGAGAAACCCACCAGAGACCACCTGGAATCTACACTGAACTGGCATTTGGTACCAGTAGGGGCCCATTGAACCCCCTGGATCACTGCATTCTTCAGGTGACCCTGGTGAGTTCTCCTGAAACCCAGACCTCCTTATTTTAAGTCGATGGTCCAGAGTTTATATGAGCTGTTTCAAACCTTCAGACTAGGTGTCTTAAGGGGGTACCAGTACATATGCTAGGTCAGAGGGGGAATTCCTAGGTCAGGGGAGCCTACGAGGAACCTAGGGGCAATTTCCTAGGCCAGGGGAGTCTAGGGGGAACTCTGGAGTAAATGGTACAGGATCACTTTTTAAATTCAGCTTTAAATTGGAAAGAATTGTGTTTATAAAGTCTGAACAAACTGTTTGATAGAGAAATGAGAGACTGAACATGTTCGGCTCTGAAGAAAAAGGACCTTGCTCCTCCTGGCCAAAAGGCATTCTCAGGTGACTGAGAAACTCAGTGGGAGTGTCAGAGGCAATCCTCACAATGTGTAGTGGTCCCATAGGAAACTCTACTCTCATTCATATTAACTAATTAAAGGCTTGTCCAGGGAAGTGTTTATGAGGGTTGGTCACCCGTGTGCTGAGCCCCCATGGTGGTCTTAGACTGCCAGTGGGAGAAACTGAGGCACATAAGAGTGTTTACAACCTTTCTTCAGGGAGTAACACTCACAAGAAGCACACTGCTGACCCACTACACTGTCCTTAGATGTTGTTCAGACTTCATAGCAAAACAAACTAAAAGAAAAGAGGGAAATCAAGCTTCTAAAAAAGCCTGACCAGTTCCTGAATGGGCAGCCTCCCCCTTGGAACTCCGGCTGGCTTCATGCTGAGACTTGCACAAGTGCTAAACAACAGGGGAATATGTGGCCCATCCCAGATTCCTAAGACTGAAAGAAAGAAAAAAAAATGGGAAAAGAACTCTTGCAGATGCTAACTGCTAAAAATTTTAAAACAGAAGGTATAAAATCTTTGTTGCATCTGTCTGTTGTTTATGTGTAGTATGTGTGATATTTTACATCCAGATGGTATGGCCAAAATTAAGAGCTCTATTTAATTCACTTAGAGTAAGTGCTTAACACAAATTATTTCTAAACATAGTAGAAACTAACCGAAATATCTTTCAAGTTAATGAGATATGAAATCTTTGGTAAATAAAAGCTTGTTTAACTTTGTTGGTTTGATTAAAATAGGCATGTCTCAGGGACTGGCCCAGTGGCATGGTGGTTAAGTTTGCATGCTCCACTTCTGGTGACCTGGGGTTCCCATATTCGGATCCCAGGCACAAACCAACGCAGAGCTTGTCAAATCATGCTGTGGCAGCATCCCATATAAAGTAGAGGAAGATGGACATGAATGCTAGCTCAGGGCCAATCTTCCTCAGCAAAAAGTAGGATTGGCAATGGATATTAGCTCAGGGCTAATCTTCCTCACACACACACAAAAATAGGCGTGTCCTCAGTTATCAGCCTTGGATATGAGGCAGATGTGCAGCATTTGTTCTACACTTATGGGTCAAATAAACTGATGTTATCTTTTTTACAAAACTGGTTAACAAAAATAACTTAAAATGATGGCTAATTTTGCCTGATGTCTCATGAAGTCTTGTAGGCAATCTAAATAATTATTAGGAACAAGTAACTAAATAGGTGTGAAAAAGATGAGTATTGTGTGAACTTTTTCAACAATAATTATGTGTTATGGTGTATGTACTTAAAATAATTTCAAAGCCTTTTAGTAATTTGAAACCTTAGAGTTTTGTGAATTGAATTAAACAATGAAATTTATCCAGTATCTAGGTCATTTCCATGTAAAATATAATATTAGATGTTAATTACCAAAATATTGAAGTTTATCTACTTCTGGCTTCTTATTATGAATAACTAAAATGTGTTTGGGTCTATTAGAAAACATGTCTTGTATTTTATGAAAAGATTGTACTATGGAGTAACATGTTTTTAGAAATTATAAAAGGTATTTATAAATTTGTCAAGCTACAGAATGCTAATGTGAAAGAAAGTTTATAATTGCTTACTTCTTAGTTTTTACTTAGAAGTTAAGGTTTCTAAGGGTTAAAAATTTTAATAGGATTAGAGCTACTAAAAATTAATAAGGAAAACATCTTTGTATTCAAGGAAAGTGAGATGTATATTTTCAGTAAAGAAGATATAAAGGATGGAAATACTTGTTTGTTTTGTTCAGAAAGATAAATTTGTCCCAAAGTACTAGGAGGAAAAAAAAGGGGGGGCATGGGACAAATTCTGAATGTAAAAAGAAAGTTATAGAAGGTTTGTGAAAGAGAAATTCTGAAAAGAGTTTTGTGCATGGTCAAGTTGGCTAAAATTAAAATAAATTTAATTAAGTAAATAAGTTTTAATATCAGAAGTAAACTAGTACAAAAATTAGAATTTTATTTTCTCTATCTCTTAAAACAGATAATTTTCTTAAAGTCTTAGTCTGCTGTTGATAAAAAGGTTATAAAAGATTTGTCTTTACCTTTGAGTAAGTTTACTTAAAAGACAGAGATCTATGTTTTGTTAAGTTAATTTCCTATGTTCAAAAGGACTGAGGTCTCTCTATTAAGAGTTTTGTGTGTGTGTGTGTGAGGAAGACCAGTCCTGAGCTAACATACGTTGCTAATCCTCCTCTTTTTGCTGAGGAAGACTGGCCCTGGGCTAACATCCGTGCCCATCTTCCTCTACTTTATAGGGGACACCGCCACAGCATGGCTGACAAGCAGTGTGTCGGCGGGCGCCCGGGATCCGAACCGGCGAACCCCGGGCTGCCAAGCGCGGACAAAACCGCTACGCCACCGGGCGGCCCCCCTCTATTAAGAGTTTTTTAAATTGTTGTAATGCTCTGTTTGTCCTTCACTGTTTCTATTGTCACTAAGCATTGTTTCACAGTGACAAGATCAGCAACCCCTTGATCTTGTCTGACCAAGTGTTTTAAAACCTTTTGATATTTTTGACAAGCTCCCCAAAATACATATCCTAAATAAAGCCTTTCTTTTGACTTTTTTTTTTTTTTTTGAGAACTTTCAAAGAGCCCCTGGAACTTCTTAAAGAAATTTATTCTTTCTTCCTATAAAGAGGGAGATACTAAACTAATTAGGCTTGTTTGGTATGCTAAATTGCATGGGAAGCATTGTCAAGTAAATGAGGATAAACCTTCTTAGGCTATATTGTGTAGGTAAATATTATTCACTATTTTAACCTTGCTACCTTGCTTTTGACATCACAAGAGGAAAAGACCATGAATGCATTCTATTTTCTAATTTGGTTTACAGATGGGTCTTACTTAAATGATAAGCAAGACATTATCAAGCTGGATACGCTGTCCAGCCTTGAGAATGTCTGATACTTTCTATTAACTCTGATAAACCAGTAAAAGATTTCCTTCTACAGGTTCAAGAAATTGCCATGGAAGAAGAGAAACAGATGTGGTGGTCAAAAGGGGGAATTTTTGACACCCCCTCATGTTGGGCCTGTGGTTCAGGCCCAATAAGAAACCCATAGTATCTATTGGAGCACAATTGCCACTGATCCAGCATATACACCAATTAACCCATTGGCAACCTGAATAGATAATTTTGTGAGAACAATACTTTTGAAAACTTTCTCCCACAGCAGCTCATAAAGCCTATACTTGTGTTATATGGCCAAAATATAATCTACAGAAAATATTTCATGAATCACAAGGGCACTTTACCCTTCCTATGGTACCCTTTGAGGTATGGCAATTGGACTTTGTCCAAATGCCACCATCTCAAGGATATAAATATATCTTGTAATGATCTGTGTGTTCTTACATTGGGTTGAGGCCTTTCCTTGCAGAAGAGCAACCAGCTTTAAGGTAAATTATTATTGGAGAAAATAATTCCTGTTTGAGGAATTCCTACTGAGTTAAATCTATTTGCAACATTTGGCCAATAATGCAGCATTTCCGCTGCACTTACCATCCCCAATCATCAGGATTGGTGGAAAGAACTAACACAATCAAAACTCAATTGGCAAAGCTGTCAGAAGCATTTAATCTCTCATGGCCAAAATCTGTTCCACTAGTGCTCCTCAGTCTGAGATCTACAACTTTTGGTAAACATCAGCTTTCTCCTTCCAAGATAATAATTGGGTGGCCTAGGTAATTAGACAAAGAAATGCATGAACCAACTTTGCTTAAAGGAAATATCTTAATTATTGTCAAGGTCTCATTGAGACACTTAAAAAAAATGAGAGGTTGGTAGCTGATTCTTTTCACAGAGAGCTCCCAGACCTTAAGGATCATGGACTATAACCTGGAGAATTTACTTATCAAAAGAGGCATCAAATAAAAGACTCTTTGCAGCCCAGTTGGAAAGGACCATACCTGGTACTTTTAACCAATTCATGGGCTGCAGAATCAAAAAGCATAAACTCATGGATTTACTTTTCTCAATTTTAAAAAAGCCTTCTCCACTTGAATGGGTTTCAGTTCCTATTTCTGACATCTGACTTCAACTGACCAACACAAATATCTCCAAACCAGGATGAGAAGAAGACGGCATCTGTTGTAGATAACTGTCCCAAGACTCCGGTCCAGGCCTGGATTCCCAACCTTACATTTCCTCATTTAAACCTTTGTTGTGCTTAAACTGTATGCCTATTTTATAATTGTTCCCTTTAAGATTTTCAAAATTCTATCATACTTAAAGAGAGTGATTAATTTGGAACAGACTGGTCTCTTATCGGGTGGCTCCTAATGGAACTCAGTGGTTATGTGGAACAAACCCCTGGCCTTGGCTATTGCCTGGATGGCTAAAACAGTGCACTCTGAGCTTCCCTTGGATGCAGGGAAGGATTCACTGAGCTAACATCTGTTTCCAATCTCTCTTTCTTTAAGGCCAGAGGGGCTTGTTCAGTGTTCCACTGGTATGACCGCTGAGGAGCTAGCTATATTTGCTCCTTCCTTGGGGCTAAAGGATGTCACATCAAATATACAAGCCTTTAACAATAGTCAAGCAGGAATAACCTTATTAAATACTAAAATGTCTTTAATGAAAAAGGCTGTCCTTCAAAATAACATGGCCTTAGATATTTTAACTGCATCCCAAGGTGGCACATATGCAGTCATTCAAACTGAAGGCTGTGTGTTTATACCTGATGTGTCTTCCAGTGTGTCATCTCTGCTAAAGCACATGAAAAAGCAGGTGAATGCCTTAAGCAATCCTACATCCAGTCTTGATTTGTTCGGTTGGCTCCCTTCTACTACTACTACTAACTACTTACTTTTTATCCCAATTGGGAAAAACTCTCACATTAGGCCAACCCATAGGCTACTTCTTAACAACGTGCCCTCCTGCATGCAGCTCAATCAGCTGTATTTATGACAGTGGGTCAGGGAGAGCAAAGTATGGTAACTCCATGAAAAATAATCTCCTAGAAAGAGACAGAAGGTGTAGGATTGCCAGATTTAGCAAATGAAAATACCAGACTCCCAGTTAAATTTGAATTTCAAACAAACAGTGAATAATTTTTAAAATATAAGCATGTCCCATGCAGTATTTGGGAACTGCTTATACTAAAAAAGTACTTATACTCAAATACTGCATGAGATATAGGTATGCTAAAAAATTTTTTTCATTTTCTGACATTCAAATTGAATGGGGCATCCTCTATTTTGTCTGGCAACCCTAAATAGGTGGGAATATCTTTGATAGCTATGGTTTGGCCTACCCAGTATATCCAGTGGTGTGCTGGTAAATGTTTAACATCTAGCTCTCTGGGGAAAACAAACAAAACACCTGAAAACCTTGATTCTAAGTGTTTGCTAATTTTCATGGTGTAAATACTCCTACTGTGGCTGATTTTGAGCTGCTAGGGTGAGGTCACTAAATGCAAAGTTAGGAAGAGATGTGAAGTCGCACATTATTATATAGTATATCACCATACAGACACAATACACTAAATAACCTCAAGAATACATAATAAAATGACTAAGATCATTCAGAAGTGATGAGTTTTGAGTATTTAGTATCTTTGTTTGGAATAGAATTTATTTAACTATAAGCTTTTGTACTTTAATTTTTGATAATGGCTGGGTTTAATAACTGGCTTGTGGAATTCCTGAAAATTTAACATTTCATTCTTGCAAGCTGGTTGGAGCTGACTCTAGCTCACCACTAAAAGTGTAAACATATTTCAGGGAAAAAATAGTGTGCTAAACTCAAAACACTGCATCAGAAGGTAGAAGGGAATTTAAAGTGGATTAAAAGAGCATCCTATATGCTTTGTGGTATTTTGTGTCCTTTATTTGAACTGTCATAAATTTGAAATGGAAAATATCCATATCAATACTATAGAATCCCCAAAACAAACAAAAACCCCCCCCTGATTTCAGCACACTAGGGTCTTAATGATTTAAAAGGAAAATGGTTCCCTTCTAAAGTGGTTTTGCAGAAATGATTCACAGTTGAAGAAGTCCGTTATATTTTGATATACTTTAACAAACTTTCTGCCATATCTGTCAGTACTGATACCTTTTATTATCAAGTGTTGACATTCTAAGCATAATTTGTATTGCCATTGATTTTCCAGATCTACTAAAACCTTTTGCCACACAAAAGTGATGTAGATTGTGTAGTTTTGCAATTTAGTCATGTGTTTTGAACCAATTTAGGTGAATTATAAAGCTAAAAATGCAGTAGTTGGCACTACCACTAAACCATGAAGATATAAAGCACCAGGGGTTCCTGTCATAGTGACGATTGTTCTTGTGACATTTGAAAAACAATTTAGTGCCAGACAGAAAATGAACAGTTTTGAAGTGCCCAATATTTAGTACCAAGATTTGAAATTCTGAGAAGCATGCTGATTTCCTAACCAGCCTTAAAACTTTTTCCTTTGTAATGGCCTTTCTAGTACATCTAGCACATCTTTTCTTCCTGTATTTTTGAAATACATGAAATGAGCGGGGGGGAAAAACCCTCAGCTCACATAATTGTTTGACCTGACATTGGTGTCACCAAAGGAAATATACAAAGTTAAAATACATCTAGGTCTTTGTTACTTGAATTTTCTGAAGTTCCAGGGGAGCTCCTGTGTGCTGAAAGGCCTACTATAGTTGCTTGTGTTTAAACTAATATTCAATTCATTAACATCAAGAGTTTAGTTTTATATGGAATATAAGTGATCACACGGACAGAGAGATCTGATTGGTGGTTACCAAGGGGAAGGGGGGTGGGGGGGCACAAGGGGTGAAGGGTTACATCCACAAGGTGACGGACAAAAATGTACAACTAAAACCCCACAGTGTTATAAACTAAGACATCAATAAAAAAAAAAAAAAAAGATAAGGAAAAAAAAAAAAGTTTAGCTTTTCTTGAGATATTAAGTTCAACTTAGAGATCTTGATTTTCCATTTATAGATATAATAATTTTGCATATCTTAAGAAAAATAAAGTATTCTTTAATTAATATTACCCTACCAGTTTTAACTCCCCTGAACAAATAACCTATTTATAAACTTATTTAATTAAATTACCTTAACCCGGTGGTTCTTAAACTTCTGGAGAGTTTATTAAAACACAAATTGCTGACCCCACCCCATAGTTACTGACATAAAAGCTCTAGGGTGGGGCCCAAGAATATGTGTATCTAACACATTTCCAGAGGATGCCAATGCTGCTGATCTGGGGACCACACTTGGAGAACCCCTGCCTTAATCCTTTAAAGCAACAAGTAGATGTAGAGTATCTGACTTTCCTGAACACTTAAAACATCTAATGAGGCAGCCAAACAGGACACATAGGCAAAATCTTCCTTAGTTTTTAACTCTTGTAAATCAAATTCTCTTAAACATTCAAATTCAGTTTACAAACTTAATCAAATTCTTCTACACATGCTAAATCAAAATAGAAAATGTAATATCAATTACACATTTCAGGTAAAAATCATCTGGCTAAAATATCAGATTCTCTAACAAGTCGAGTTTACAAACAGCTTAGCAAGATATGCAGGCTTATCTCGGCCAGTACAAAATTTGTAATCAGTGTTACCATCTCTGATAGCCTGAGGTTACTAGATTCAAGGTTTTGGACCATAAAATAATTACTTGTGTGAAAGGAAGACTCAGAAACAAAAACATTAAGAAAAAGAGTTTTACCTGCAAACTTTTGCCAAGGAGTCAGATTTTAAAAGAATTGGTTCACCAAATAAAAAATAACAACATTTTAAGTAAAAAGTTACCCCAGTTGGTCTGTTCATGCCCGAAAAGCAGCATTTCCCCCACCCATGAGCTTAATGTATCTCAAGAGTCATCACTATCTGTAGATGTCAGCTATGCAAGTTTCAGGGTCAAATCTGGTTTTGTTAGAGAGTCAGTTTCACCTAGGGCTAGAGAGAGTAGCTTTTTAATAATTACATTTTAAATAGCATTTTACATTAGATTACATTTTAGATTTGTCTCTTCTCTAACTGTGGCATATGATGCAGCATTGGGACAAGAGGTCAGTTGGTCTTCCTCACTTGTTGATAAGTAATTAGTACCAGGTTGACTTTACCTGAGCTACAGCTGGACATGCCAAGCCTTTTCTTATAGTTGGAAATGGCCAACAAGGTAAAGGGGGTCCTCCAACCCGCATTTTAGCTAGGGCTTACTTATGCAACTGCACATCATGGATCCCCTGAGCACCTTCCAGTTTCAATCATATTAAGACATTACCCTGCTCCTTTTCTTTTTTTATCTCTTGTTTTTATTTGAGAGATTCTGTACCCCCATTTTTTCAGATTACTGCTAATTTCCTTCACCAGGGATTCAACTAATGTCTTTACTGCCTGATTGGTTCTACATTCTTTTCCTTTTATCTGGATCCAGATCATTTATTGGCAGTATTTAATATGCAGAACAATAATCAAAACTCTATAGCTTTACTGAAAAAGTAAACCATAAAGAAAATGGTTCAACGTAGCTACAGCAAAATAATAATTAGTTTTATTTTAACTTTTAGGAAAAAAATTACTTCTTTGTAACACAATTTAAGAAGTATTCTTAATAAATCTATGTAAAAATGCAAGATTAAAATTTGAAAGTGTGTCAGATGCCTTAGTTGGCACTCTGAAGTTCACTTGGCACTTTTCTTAGAAGATTTTTGTATTTTAGGAGAGTCATTATATTAAAAAGGTCACAAGGATTACAACAGCATTTTCAGATACACTAGAAAAGCTTGCCATTTGGGCATGTAAATATGTTGCCTGACAGTGAAGAAGGTAACTGTGATGCTGTTTTGATGGTAAGGATAAAAAAGAACTCTTGCTCAGCTATCAATAAGCAAAGAAAAAGGAAAACTAAAAAAAAGTCAATTGAAACACAAATCTCTTTCTTATCAGAAAGAGCAGAAGCTGATAGATAAACTTGCTAGAGAGATTGAAATTGTATTTCTTCTGATGCAATGGCTGAATATATTAAAAAAGAAATATAAAACATCTGCAACAACACTGCATTCTACCATTTGCTTAAACTGCAAATGAAATCCATTTCTGTGTAAGGAAACAAGACATGGTTTTTAGATGATTTACAACATAATTAACTATCACACACAACTTTTTTAGGGAACTTAGAAGAAAATGCAAAGTAATTTTTTTGTTGTTGATTAAAATTAAAGAAATCAAATTGTTCATGTCATTCAAGAGAAAATTCCTACCCCAGGCTCACCAATGAAGAATGAACCAAAGCTTGGGGTTGAAGTTCTCCTGGATGCAAATGTAGTGCTCTGCAAGGGCATTAACAATAGTTGCGTGAACTATGATTTGTAGGAAGTAATGTGTCCCACTTTCCTACACTGGACTTGGTTCCCAGAAATGAGAGTGATAGTCTAAGCAGCTACATTCCTAAAATTGTAGAGTTGAAGAATGGATTTCAGGAAAGATTCTCTGGTTTAAAACTTGAGGGAAGTGAACTAACATATTGTTCAGTTTTTGCAGTTAATATTGATAGCATGAGCTTGAAGAGCTAAAAACAGAAGATGTTGAACTGCGTGCAATACAATACTGAAAACCTACTAGGAAGTTTACCAAGAGTCAGGTTTTCCAAATTCAGTGGCTTTTTTCACTTGGTGCCAGGAAGGACCTTTCCCGGATGTCATGTCCCATGTTAGAGGGAAAGTGTACAGATTGGATGGAAATGAATGGAAAAACACTGAGGTCACATTTGAGTAACAAGGAAGGGTAAGGAGGGAGAACTCAAACACTTCCCACATAAAGTCTATATCTTATCAAGGTCATAAGCATTGGAGATCATTTGGAAACATTGAGTCAGCATCACCTTATTGGGTACATCATTTTTACAAAGGTTTGAAAGGCAACAAACATAAAACTTAAAAATGATTACAGAAAATAGAATCAAAAGTAACATGATAATACCAAATTATTTGTTGGCTCTAAATGAGGACCCTAACCCTGAAGGTAGCCAACTGAACAAATCAAAGGACCATGGAGAGTCAGGCAAGACTTGTTGCAACCAGCGTGCTTGCTCCCTGATTTCACACAATTGAGTTTCTATTTCCCCAGAGGAGTTTATCCATGTGCAATAGGAGGTGTCTGCTATCATCCAAATGCTTTCCTGCTCAGCAAGTAAGTAATCTTACTTACTAAGATAGTATTAGGCAACAAGTTAAGTGATCATTGTTGGGCTGTTACTGTTTTTGGCTGTGGAATCTGCTAGCTCTCCTAATGTTAGGGAGAGCTTTCTAACCATGTTTTCATTGGCACTTACTCTGACCCAGGGGAAAAAGTCTCTCCCTATGGAGGCAAACCTGAAGTCATGTATGCCTCCTGGAAGTTTCTCCTTAAGGCAGCCATGAAAATTTAGTACAGTAGGTCCATGGAGGCTTCCGTTTTGTTATGAAGAGAAAATAGAACAGTGAATACAGCAAGGGCACACTCAAACTGAAAGAATTAATAGAGTGCTTTGGGAAGACACAGTGCAGGAATAAACAATAAGCATAGCTGATGAACTCTTTGCAAAAACAGCAAAACTTCAAAGACACATTAAAACAGTACTGTTATCCCAGAAGAACTGTTTGGAACCAAATGTGTTATCCAATAATACAGACTGTTAGGTTGCAAATTCTAAGACCATAAATTTGGATAAAACCCAGAGTCAGTTAGTAGTCCAGATGAAAGAAAGACTTCTGTGAATTCTGAATTTTCTAACCCTTCAGAAAAAGCAAGTGAAAAGATTAATTTGTTATGAGCTCATGATGAGGCTGTTTCTAAAAAGCTGTAATCAAAGGAGGTTTCCCTCTTTCACAGGGGTTTGGGAAATGTGGACAAGGGCATTGTCTTTCCAAAGAGAGAGTGAAAAGAAGCAACAGTGAGGAAAAAGGTATACAGGTTTGGTCCAGTCATGTTGGGAAAGCTGTTTGCCTCAGAAATTGGCTGCTTCTCTTCCTAGTCAATTTGACTTGGAGGTCTCCAGTGTTTGTACAGGACTAGTTGTCAAGTGGAGCCTTGTTTAACTGTGAGATGTGTACCCAAGCTTTAAGTCCCCAAAATTTGGCTTCCATTTGGGTAGTGAAGAGGACAGGGTATAGTTCCTTCTAAGGAGATTCAAGGGCATTAAGAAAATTGGAAATGTTAGTTTGGAGAGTTGTAGCCAGACATTTAAGGAAATTAGAAGAATTTAGGAACCAGTCCAGCTTACAAGTATATAACAAAACCTTAAAGATGATTAATAGGACTACAATTTAATATCTGAAAAGATACAAATGTAATTTCTCTCTCCACAATTACCCCCATTTTTATCAAAAATAATCATACTAAATATCTGAGTCTACATATATCTCTTTCAAACATTCCAGTCAAAGCCTTGGTAATATAGTCAATATTTCCAATTATGTCCTGTTATAAGAAGAACCAATTCTCATTGAATTTATGCAAATACATATACTGTCATGAAAGAAATACTTAAGAGTTTCTGAATTCTGGAGGTATCAGGTAGGGAGAAAAGGACAAATGTCTTAACTCTTGTTGCAAATATATTTCCTCAAAGGAGAGGAGAAAAGAAGGTCCTTTAAATCCAGGTCAGTGTGATGATCTTAAAGTTATGAAACACCTGCATTCTAGAGTATTTGTCAGGATCTTTTCCATGAATTTCTCTGAAGATAAAATATATTTGTAAAAGCACCAGAGTAAAATAATAACTGTCTGTAAATGACAAAAAACTTAAAAATAGCAATGGTTAAAGATCTGATGAAGGTTCATTATAACATAATCAAGTAAATTTGGTCATTTCTGTGACATACATTTTAAAATTATGACTGATAACAGTATACTAGGACTTATCAGACTTTGGGGAATTTTCATACAATCTCTAGAAGTTTATTTTAATAAGATTCACCTATATAGTACAAGATAAGAAGATTTGTCATCATTTATTTGACACTCTTTTCCATGTAATTAGACATATCAAATAAGCCCAATTAGTTTAACATCTCCCTTTTTGTAAGAAGAGAGAAAAAATGGTTTGAGAAGTCCCAGGGAGCCAGTGGAAATTCCCAAAGTTACTTTCAGGTCAAAAAGACTTTATTTAGAATTTGGTTTGGGGGAAGTTTGTCAAAAATATCAAAAGATTTTGGACATTTGACCAAATAGGATCATGGAAAATTATGAAACAATACTTAGTTATTCATTTAACCAGTGACAAAAAGATTTCAAAGACAAACATAGAAGGTTACATAGCTGCAAAACCTTAGCTCTTTTTAATAGAAAAGACAGCTTTTAACATAAAGCACAGGAAATAATTTTGATAAAATACAAAAGGTAAGGAAAAACCTTTTACAATCTCTTATCAGGAGCAAACTAATAGCCCAAACAAACTTTGTCCTTTTAAGAGAAGAAAGAAAATTAAGTTCCAGTTTTACATAAGTACACTATTGATGTTAAAGCTTATTTTAAAACTTTAATATCAAATATATTTGATCTTTAATATCAAATAATAAAATATAGCAATTTTATTTAATCTTATCCAGCTGGATCACATATAACATTTCTTTCCAAAGATTCCTGTTTCACAAACCTTCTACAACTTTCTTTTTACATTCAGATTTTGTCCTATCCTTTCTTTTCTTATTCTGACAACCATTTTACTTTAGGACAAAATTACTTTATTTTTCTTCAACAAAAATATATCTCTGTATAAACCTCATAACTTTTTCTAACCAAAAGCACATCCTACTTTCTTTCATACAGAGATATTTCCTTAGTCATTCAGAGTAGCTTGAATCACATATGTTAATTAGAATTCTTTACCCTTAGAATCTTTGACTCCTAGTGAAAACTAAAGAAGTAAGCAATTGTGGACTAGAAAATTTATAAATACATTTCATAATTTCTAGAAGCATATGCCTTTTTAAATAGTGCACTCTTTCAATGTGGCATAAGATATGGTTACCAACAGACCCAAATTTTTCTTCAGTTTCTCTACAATAGGAAGCCAAATGTAGATAGACTTATGTTTAGAAATTAATGTTTTAGTATTTAATCTTGTTTGGAGAATGATCCAGATATTCAATGAAATTCCATCATTTAATTTAAGTTAGCAAAAACTCTAAAGTTTTAAGTTACCCAAAAGGATTTGGGGATGTTATTTTTATTAAGCACATATATCATAATACATAATAACTGCACCTAAAAATTCTTATCCCATTTTCATCTATCTAAATAATTTGTTCCCAGCAATTATGTTTAGATTATTCTCAAAAACTTCATGAGACATTAGACAAAGTCAGCCATCATCTCAAGGGAAGTTTTTTTGTTTGTTTGTTTGTTTGTTTGTTTGTTTGTTTTGGTGAGGAAGACCAGCCCTGAGCTAACATCTGTTGCTAATCCTCCTCTTTTTGCTGAGGAAGACTGGCCCTGGGCTAACATCGTGCCTATCTTCCTCTACTTTATATGGGACGCCGCCACGGCATGGCTGACAGGCAGTGTGTCCGCGGGTGCCCGGGATCCGAACCCGCGAACCCCGGGCTGCCAAGCGCGGACGAAACCGCTGTGCCACCGAGCCGGCCCCGGGAAGTTTTTTTTTTACTGACAAATTTTGCACCAGATATGACAAGAACTTATTTGACTAATAAATCCAGATAGAGAAAAAAAAGTATATTTAATACTGATAACTCTAAAGACATACCTGTTTCAATTAAACCAACAAATTCAAACTAGCTTTAATTCTGAATATTTTTCCAGATCACATGAACCTGAAAAGCATTTGAGTTAGTTTCCATTATATTCCTGAGAATTTTTTTTTTTTAGGAATACTTAATTTATACAAACATTTGATTTTCCTCAAGCTAATTAAATAGAGCTCTTTTATAAATTAATTTTGGTAATACCATCCAGAGGTAGAAAAATATCATATAGCTGTAACATACATAATGGACATACATAACATACAGATAAACATAGAGATCTTATAGCCTTATTTTAAAATTTAAGTCATATCTCATGTACAAAACTCATAATAATTTTCTAGCAGATGGACTAAGTTAAGGTTACCCGCTCAGATGGCCAAATTTGGTTTTGTTTTATTCCTTTTTTAATCTTACCAAAGTTTTTTTATTTGCATGCTGTAAGCATCCTTTTAGAGCTGTTTTTGAAGTTATTTTGTCTTTTAGAAACTTCTGCAACTAGATTACTTTTGGTTAATTTGGTTCATTTAGTTAGAAAGGCACATAAGGATGGACTGCAGTTTTTAAATCTAAAACTGGCCAGCGTCCTTGAAGTGGGAGGGCCCTCAAAGCATTTAGATGCTTGGGATTCCATTATTCAGAGGTTTTTCTCTAGAGCAAAAGAAAAATTCTTGAAGCCCAATTCAAAGGAATCATGTCAAATGCTAGCACACTTACAATAGGCCTAATTATACCAAACAAGTACTCACAGAAATGATGAAGCCTTTATACAGAAAGGACAAAGCCTTTATAAAACAGATCTCAAATAAAGTCAGAGAACTCAAAATGCAAAGAGAATGGACATCAAATCTGGGATGAAACTTACCCTCAAACTCCAGGATCAGCAAGAAAGCAGTGAGCTCAATGGGCTCTGGGGGTACAAGTACCTATTTTCTCACCAGCCTCAGAGTTGTTGGAGTTCTTCTCTGGATCCCACTTCTCATCCCCACGTAATGTTGACCTAAACAAATAAAACAACTAGTTATCTTACCAGCAAAATGAATTTATTTGGCAATGGCAGAGGAATTGCAATTTGGGACAAGATAGAGAAAAAGGGGGAAGTTGGGATAGGTTGTTTTGAATGAAAATCCACTGGTGGAAAGTGAGAGTTCAGAGTGGTAATCATTTCTGATTGGCTTGGTTGCTGGGCAAGGAGGAAATCTTCCTCCTGCTGGGGTAGTAATTGACAACTTCCTGTTGGGGAAAGTAATTGATGATACTTCCTATTGGGGTCTGTAATTGACCTTTTCCTGTTTGGGGTCTGTAATTGACATGGTGTAGTAGTGTGTGAGGCTCCCCTTCCTGGCCTCCTGACCTTATTTTAAATGAAGGTTGTTTTATTGTTTCACAAGACTGACAGCTAGAAACAGAAGGAAAGGTATCAGGTTTCTGGTTGCAAATTAAAGAAGTAGTGAATTATGAGGTAATGTGAGAACTAAGATACTTTTACTTTTCACAATCATGTTTAAAATATCTTCAGCATAATACACATATATTAATTTCTTCCACATATATAAGCATGTAAGCATATTTCCTGTTTGTTTACTGTTCCTGCTGCTCTTTCTTTTTTTTTTTTTAATTAATTTATTTTTTTATTGATGTCTTAGTTCATAACACTGTGGGGTTTTAGTTGTACATTTTTGTTTGTCCGTCACCTTGTGGATGTAACCCTTCACCCCTTGTGCCCCCCCACCCCCTTTCCCCTTGGTAACCACCAATCAGTTCTCTCTGTCCGTGTGTTCACTTATATTCCATATATGAGTGAGTTCATGCAGTGTCTGTCCTTCTCTCTCTGCCTTATTTCACTTAACATAATACCCTCTAGGTCCTTCCATGTTGTTGCAAATGGGACAATTGTGTCTTTTCTTATGGCTGAGTAGTATTCCATTGTATGTATATACCACATCTTCTTTAACCAATCATCAGTCGAGGGACACTTGGGTTGCTTCCACCTCTTGGCTATAGTGAATAATGCTGCAATGAACATAGGGGTGCATACGCCTCTTGTGATGGTTGATTTCACGTCCATTGGGTAGATGCCCAAGAGTGGTATTGCTGGATCATACGGTATTTCTATTTTTAATTTTTTGAGGACTCTCCATACTGTTTTCCATAGAGGCTGCACCAGTTTGCATTCCCACCAGCAGTGAATGAGGGTCCCCATTTCTCCACAACCTCTCCAGCATTTGTTGTTATTTGTCTTTGTGATTATAGCCATTCTAACAGGTGTAAGGTGATATCTCAGTGTAGTTTTAATTTGCATTTCCCTGATGATTAGTGATGTTGAACATCTTTTCATGTGTCTATTGGCCATCTGTATCTCTTCCTTGGAAAAATGTCTGTTCATATCCTCTGCCCATTTTTTGATCGGGTTGTTTGTTTTTTTGTTGCTCAGTTGTATGAGATCTTTGTATATTACTGAGATTAATCCCTTGTCAGACAAACGATTTGCAAATATTTTCTCCCAGCTGGTGGGTTGTTTATTCATTTTGATCCTGGTTTCATTTGCCTTGTAGAAGCTCTTTAGTCTGATGAGGTCCCACTTGTTTATTTTTTCTTTTGTTTCCCTTGTCTGGGTAGACATGGAATCTGAAAGGATCCCTTTATGTCCAATCGCAATTAGCCTGCTGCTCTTTCTAATCTCTGCTTTTTTCTTCTTCCCACTCCCAAAATCAGTAGACCTAACTCACTTGTTTTAGAAACACACTTGTAAAGCCAAATTTTCCATATCCACAAACTAGATAAGACTCAGACTGGGGAAGAGGATAGAGGAGTGAAAAGAAAGACTAAGACAAAGGAAGAGAGGAAATAGAGGAGAACCTGAGTCCTGGCAAGGGAGGGAAGAAAGAGGGCCCATCACAAGAGCCAGAGAACCATGTGGAAGGGACTCTGTTCCCAGCTGTAAGAGAGTGAGGGCCATCAGCAGCCAGCCCATTGACCAACCCCCTTCCAATAGTACCTGCAATGGACTGAATGTTTGTGTCCCCCCAAATTCATATGTTGAAATCCTAACCTCCAGTATGGTGGTATTAGGAGGTGGGGCCTTTGGGAGGGAATTATGTCGTGAGGGTAGAGCCCTTGTGAATGGGATTAGTGCCCTTGTAAAAGGGACCCCAGAGAGCTCTCCGGCCATGTGAGGATAAAAGAAGTCGGCAGTCTGCAACCTGGAAGAGGGCCCTCACCAGAACCCAACCATGATGGCACTCTAATCTTGGACTTTCAGCCTCCAGAACCATGGAAAATAAATTTATGTTATTTATAAGCCACTCAGTCTGTGGTATTTTGTTATAGCTGCCGAAAGAGACTAAGACAGTACCTGATGGCAAAGCAAGCCACCGGAACAAGAGTAGGGGTGAGGGTGGGAGTGGAGATAGTTGCTTGAAGGAAAACATCTCACCCCTGAACAAGAACAGCTCAGACTAATTTTAAATTTCCCTAGTAGCCCAGCAGAAATAGACACATTATTCCTACTTTAACTCTGATATGGGGCATTCTTCCACCACAGTTTAGTGAAAATAAAGAAAATGTGAGTATAATTCTGGTGGTTGATGATTTTTCTTACATCCCAGCCCCTCTTCTCATTTTTGTTGCCTGTCCAGCCTCTGCTCTGGGCCTTAGTACTTCAACCAAGAGTGATCAAGAGGAGCATCATACACATTGCTGAGGAGTACAATCTCTAGTCTGTAATAAGAGTCTTGTCTATAGTACATTCACATATCCTGGATTGTTTCTGCTGATTTGAACTTCTTGACTATTTTTAGTCATGCATAGCCACTTAAACTGTGCCATATGTTTAAAGGAAATCTCTTCTTATAGATACATGCTCTTCAGAAGCTGGGCACACTTTACATGATCTTGAATTAGATTTTTAAATTAGTTTTTGCTATTTGATCATTTTGTTTGAGCTTTTGTAGTAAAGAAATAAAATTACTTTTATCACAGAATGAAAGCCTGACATGGGGAGTGGGGTATAGATGAAACAAAATTGACCATGACTCAATAATTGTTAAAGCCTCAGTGGTAGGAATGTGGGGGTCTGTTATACTCTTCTCTCTATTTTTGTATATGTTTGAAATTTTCCATAATAAAAATAATAATAAAAAAAAAGAAATAAAATTACTTTTCAATGGCAAAAAAATTAAAGAAAAAATAGTCGAAGGAAGTATATTGTTAGAGATGTGATGGTAATGCCAAAAAGACTAAAAACAAATAATTATTAGTAGTTGTCTCTGCAGATGAGAGTCAAGGTAGGGAGAAGTGGGGCAGAAGATGATTACATTTTTATTGTGAGCCCTTCTCTACTATTTTTAAAAAATTTTGATAAAATGGTGGTTGGACGGTCCTATCATAGCATATCTCCAAATGTTGATTTTATTTAATAAGAAAATAAATCATTTTCTACTCTCTTAAATTATCCAAAAAAAGAAAAGAAAACATCTTTCCAAATTTGGGATTTTGTGTTACAAATTAATCTATAAATATTATACATATTGTATTTAATTTTTATAAATAAGTTATATAATATATAATAGAGATAATATATAGTATATATCTTTTAAAATTGTATATTTAACCCTAATGAATATTTAATAATAAAATATAATATCTATTTAATATATTTTCTAAAATTTTTTTTGTTTCTTTTAAATATCTGACTTTAAAGACTGTTTTGTTTAGTATTAATTGAATAAGTTTGAGTGGAGCAAACATTTTCCGTTGTGAGGAGTGTGGTGGAAGGTAAGAGGATGACTGGTAGGAATACTTCCTTTGGAATTTGTTTTACTAGAGAAACATTCTCAGGTGGAGAAAGGAGTCTGGCAGGTTTTACTCAAGAAACTATTTTAACAAAAAATTGTAAATTCACTTGGTTAGAATTTAGTGCAAATTTTTTTTTTTGCTCATGTTAATAATTACTACAATTCACGGGGCATTTACTATGAGCCCGACATTGTGCTATACACGCAACATGCACTAAATAATTACATGTGATTATGTACATTTTATGTGAACCCTTACCTCAGTGCTCTTATTTTATCTCCATTTTTACAGATGATGAAGAGGAAGATGAGAGACACCAAGAAACTTAAGGATCCGGAAGTGGTATCAGTGGTGAAACCAGAATGTAACACTGGGTCTATCTGGCTCCAACACCCATGTACCATGGTCACTAGAATTTGATCTATGGAGGACAAGCCCGGTGGATCTTAAGTCTACCTTAGTTCCCTGGCACCTTTGCCTATCTTCTTTAAGAAGAGAAGTTTCCGTGCTTTCCAAGTGTAACTCATCTACCTGAGCTCTTGTTTGCATTTCTTACTGCTTCCTCTAGAATATTTCTGCCTTAATTATGTTCTGATTTTCTTATGTTTTGTCATTCTCTCTTCACAGATTCCTTCTTAGACTACATGCATGCTTAAATTTCTCCTATCCTACAAAATAAACACCCACCTCCTTCCCTTTCTGCTCCTCTTCCCTCAAGGCCTAATTTTGCCCTTAGAGTCATTCCCCATGTAACTCCCCATGTAATTTGGCTTCCCCCACTGCCCCACCCCAACCACCCTTTTAAATTACTTGAGCAAGAACCTAAGTCTTATTCCTCTTTGGTAAGTGCCTAGCACAGAACAATCACAACTACAATGATACTTAGCTTATTAAGCTCTTATTAGATGCCAGGTGTGATAGAAAACACAGACATTATCATTTCATGGGTCTTTGATAAATGTGTTGAACTGGCCATAGGCTGGAAGTCACCCTTCCCGTGGTTTTAGCTGTGGCCTCTCTCCTGATGCTCACTGTCTGGCAGTCACTCCAATGTGATTTTGCCAACTGAAATGAAACCTTCTTCAGCCTCCAGTAGGTCATCTAATAGGTGGAACAAAAATATTTCCCGGAATATGTTTCTGCCCCTATTTACAGCTTTTACTATGAGGGCTATATGCTCCAGCATGTGTTGTGTGACTGCAAATATCCTTCTGCCTCGTTGTTTTCTGAGTATTGCAATCCCTGGTTGGATATAGAAAGAAAGGATCTGATTCATCTAATACTTTCATGCACGAAATATTTACTGAAGAGTGTGAGTTAAAGCATCATAACAGGCTCTCAGGGACATGAAAGTGAAGAAGATAGGCACATTGCAACGGGGGGATTTTAAACAGAAACAAACTGATGGGAGTGGCAGTGGGGAAAGTGGGAAAAGCACAATGGCCACCTCAAAAAAGCAGTACCCACAAATGGCCATTAGACCTTGAATTTCTGAAATGGTGAGCAAGACAGTGGAGAAAAATGAAAGACCTCCCTCTACTAAAGCAGGCTGGTTGGCTCAGTTTCCACAGCATGTAACAGGTTGCCCTCCAATTGTGCTTTCAGTCCATTTCTAGTTGACTTGGTAAACATTTCTCCCATGTTCTGATAATGGCCCTAGCTGCTGGTGAGGGTGTGAGTCATCATCCTCCTTTTCCTCATTGGCATGACATTACAGATTGATGGAGAAAGGATGGGATCTTGGTTACCCATATGGAATAAAACAAAATTAGATCCCTATTTCACATCAAACATAAACATATTTCAGATGGATTAAAGAAAAGCAAAACTTTAAAACATCTAGAATGACATATAGCAGGGTATCTTTATAACCTTGGATAGAAAAATGCTTTTTTAAACAAGACATAAAGAACAAACCATAAAGGGAAATATTAATAAATTGACTGTCAGAATTAAAACATCTGTGCATCAGAGGATACATTTCAAAAAGTGAAAAGACAAAACATGGATTGGGAGAAAATATTCCCAACACCTATTACCAACAAAGAACTGGTATCCAGACTATATCAGAGAACTCCTCCAAATCAATAAGAAAAAGGGCAGACAAGCCAATCGCAGAATGAACAAAGGATTTGAACAGGCAAGTCACTGAAGAGAAACCCCAAAAGCCAATAAATATTTGAAAAGATGCTCAGTCTCATTAGTAATCAGGAAAATGTAAACTAATACAAGATGCAATTTCAGACCCAAAATATTGGCAAAAATTAAAACATCTGACAATACTGAGCATAGTTAGGAATGTGGAGCTAAAGTAATTCTGATGCACAGCTGGTGGGAACGTGAAACTGGGTAATCCCTGAGGCTGGCCCGGTGGTGAAGAGGTTAAATTCACAAGTTACGCTTCGGCAGCTCGGAGTTCTCTGGTTTGGATCCTGGCACCGACCTACTCACTATTCATCAAGTCATGCTGAGGTGGCATCCCACATAGAAGAGCTACAACTCTACAACTATGATATACAACTACGTACTGGGGCTTTGGGGAGAAAAATGAAAAAGAGGAAGATTGGCAACAGATGTTAGCGCAGGGCCAGTCTTCCTAAAATAAAATAAAACTGGGCAATCCCTTTGGAAAGCCATTTGGCTAGATCTAATGAGGTGAAAGATGTCCATGTCTTCCTACCCTCAGTGTATACAAAGAAACTCCCACAATAGGGTACAAAATTCAAAACAATCTAAATTCCTATTAACAGGAAAATGCATAAATGTGTCGTGGTATATTTTCAAACAATAGTTAAAATGAATGAACTAGACGAGCTCCATATATCAACACAGATAAACCTTAAAAACATAGTGTTAGGGGAAAAAGCAAGTTGCAGAATTACAAAAGCGTGCACAAGTATTATAAACCCCTGGAGAGCGAAGGACAAGAATGAAATAGGGCAGGGTTACAAGTAGGGCTTCAATTTTATCTATTAAATATGTTCTATTTCTTTACAAAACATGAAGCAAACATGCTCAATTGCTGGCAAAGCTGAGGGCTGGTACGTACATAATGTATTAAGTATTACCTTTTTTTCATTGAAGTATAATTGACATACAATATTGTATTAGTTTCAGGTGTACAACATAGTGATTCAACATTTATTTATGTTAAGGATTACATTTAAATGAAAAAATAAAAGACTTTAGCACCTGACAGACCTGGTTTTCAACTGTGGCTGAAATCTTTGGCTCTGTCATCATGAGCTCTGTCCATACATGAGTCACTTCTCAGAGCTTTACATACTTGATGTTCTGACACTTGTCTGATAATTCTTACACATCGAGTCTTTGTGGTTCCGATTCTGCTGTCCGGAGCCTGTTTTTCCCATGAGCTCTTGTTCATGGCTATTTGTTTCCTAATGAGCATTGTGGTTGTTGACAGTGAGTTCAAATTTCTTGGAACTTTCTCTGTGGGACTTCTTGGAGGCCTGAATCTAAAGTGTTTTTCTCCAAAGGGAATATATGTTTTCCAGAGCCTGCAGGCACTACCCATCCGGGGCCACATTACATTCTTGCCCTGAGGATTTTTCTTTTTCTAGAAAGTACCCTGATAGTGCTGTTTGGGGGCTGGGAGTCTATTGTGAGGGCATTTTGGGAGGGCATAAATTCTCTCTCTCTCTTTTTTTCCCCTTTTTTCCTTGCTGCTCCATGGAGAAGCTGGTAATTTCTACTTTACTTTTACACTGAAGAGGTAGCCCTATGGGGCACCCGAATAAGGGTGGGGCAATGGGAATCTCTTATTATGTTCCCTACCTTGTGTGGATTCTGGGGTTTTGGCCCTGTCCTCTGCCTCCATAGAAACTGTGAAGAATGGAAATTCACGGTCATCTGGGTTAAGTTAAAATCCTCAAGGTGAAGCCAGTTTCAGTTCTCTGCCGTCTTCTCTGACTTGCTTTCCCTTAGTTTTTTGCCTCTAGAATCCTTTCTTTCTTTCCAACTCTTCAACACATTTTAAAAGCTTTTTCCCCCTTAATTTAATTCAGCGTTAAAAACCAAAAAATTAGTGGAATGTTTCCCAGGCATGTCCTGTCTATGATACTGCTGGGACTTGAACTTGTAGGTTCTTTTTAAAAGATTATTTGAAATTATATCTGGGATTTGCTTTAAAATAATTCCATAAAAAAAAAAAGAGACAAGATTGGCAAAATGTTGAAGCTGGGTGATAGGTGCAAAGGAGTTCATATGCTGCTCTTTCTACTTTTGTGTGTTTGAAAAATTGCTTAATAAAATTCTTTTAAAGAGACAGAGAAAAAAGGAGAATCCAGATGTTTGATGACAAAATGGCTCCCTTTTCCATTCCCTTCAAGGGCTATCTAACCTAGACCACTTTTCAGCCTCCAGCCACAGTGTTGAACCCCTTTTACTTTCAGTACACATAAGAATATAGACATGAAAATAAAAATTATAGTTTTACCAACAACTATTCTTTAGTGTCTTTACTCTGTCCCAGGTGAATACCCTCACAATGGACCCAGTCAGAAGGTATCATTAATATCTCCATTTACAGCTGAGGAAACAGACCCTCAGCTTGATTGAAAGTACCTTGTTGATCATCATGTATTCCTTCAGTGGTGGAGCCATTAACTAAAACTCAAAGACTGAAAATCATTCTGTGTGGCTGCAAAACTCCTGCTCCTCACCACTACAGTAGATTGCCTCCCACCATCATACTTTACTGAAAAGAAAGAAAAAGAGAAAGTCATGAACTCCTTCTCCTCCATTTGGAACTTTTCAATGTTTCTTCTTCCCCCAAGTTAGAGGAAGAAGTGTTTCTCCTCCGTTCCCTTCCCTGTTCTGTGATTCCACTGTCTGCAGTGCACTGGACCCTTTCCTCACCTCCTCCACCTTCTAGACCAGCATCCCCAACTTCCTGTTGGGAATTTTCCACTGGCCATTCTCTGCAACCAGCTCTTGTAGCCATAATTTCTTTGTGCCACTGCCACCCAAGAGAAGCATGAGGCTTTGGACACTAGAATAGCCTCCAAACTACTTTCTTTCCTCCAGTCTCTTATTTCTCCAGCCTGATCACAGGTTTCACACAGGTTAGATGCCCTAAAACACTGCTTTGTGTTGATCCTGTTCAGAAACCTTCAAGTCATCCTGGACTTAGAGCTATATTGACAAACCAGTGTCACAGAAGAGCCCCTCTATGGCCTGCTGCCACCCCTCACTCTTATCTGAACACACAGCAATCTTCTCTCTCAATTCAGTGCTCCTGGAAATTCATTCCATCCAGTCAGACCTGTGCACAGGAGACACTCTACTTGCATTGTGACCTACAGCCCTGAGATGAACTCCTGTGCTGCATGGTCAAGGCCCTCCCCAATAACGGTTTTCTTCTTCCAGTGACGTCTCAGTGGATACTCACAGGAATCTTCTATTCTAGCCAAGTTGCTGGATTCACTGTCCCAAGGACATGTCAGGCACGTTCCCACCTTGGTTTTTGCTCTTTGCTCGTGCATTTTCCCAACTTTGTTTTCCACACCCTCTTCTCTACCTACTAAACCCCCCTCCCCACCAGGCACAGCTCAGATGCGAACTCCTACACAGATCCCCCTCAATTGCCTCAACTGCATGTGCCATCTCCCCCCTTTCAAGAGTTCTCCATTGTCTGGCCCATCTCTCACTGCCTGACAATGACCACTTATGAGTCTCTCTGTGTCTCTCTCTGGTCCCATTCCTTTATCTCTTATACCCCATAGCTTACAGGAGGATGTTAGAAACACAGCCTCATGTTCTTAGTTTCCCAGGTAAAGAAACAAAAGTGCAGAAGGGTTAAGGGATTTACCCAAGGTGCTACAGTAAGTTAGAGCAGGCCTGGGGGTAGAATGCCCATTTCTGGATGTCCCTTCAGCGTCATTCTCCCCACACCAAGCAATTTCCTTCACCACCTAAGGCTTACTTCCTTGTGGGAAGAGAATGTATTTTATAGCATGTAGACATACCCGGTCCCTCCCTCCCACACACATGCACCTTTCTCACACCTAGCACACAGTAGTCGCTTTGTAAATATTTGTTGATGATGAAAAGGTAGTTCCATTCGGAACTACAGCATTTGTGTAGTCTCAAATACGAAAACAATTCTTTTTTCTTTGAGAAGGGGAACACTTCAACATATAACCACCAGAGAAAAGCAGTAATAAAAAAGAAATACATTTAAATACTCTGATGTGATCATCCCATTTTCAGAAGCAGGAAGGAAGGATGCTGCCTCCCTTTGCCCAAGGCCATTTTGAGACAGGGGAGTAGATCAATCTGATGTCTGCCTTTACTGACTGCCAGATAATTCTGCTCAAAAATGCATTGCAGAGATCAGGTGTGGAGACTGTGATATGTAATTTAACTAAGATGTACTGGGACCGATCGCATGCAGGACTTGTGCTTAGCTGGAGGGGAAAATTCAAAAGTGAGAGCCTCACAGGTTAACTGGGAGACAGTCACACCTGAAAGTGACTCGACCTCAAGACTCGCTCTCCAGGTGCTCTGCTGGAGGGGCAAACAGAAATGGCTGGGAAGCACTTGAAAAATTTTTCTACCTCACTGGTAATCAAAGACAAGCAAATTTACATAATAATGAATATCATTATTCCCTGATCAAATCAGCAACGTTTTTTGCTTTAAATCATAACATCTAGTGTTGACTAGAGTTTAGGGAAATGGGCTCTCAAACAGTAGTGGTGGAAGATCTTTTCAGGTGGACAATTCAGCAAAATTCTTAAAAATCTTAAAAATGTGCATATCGTTTCACCTAGCAATTCAATTTCCACAAATAGACCTAATAAAGTGTTTTCCAAAGATTTTACTACAAAAGGTATTCATTGCATCAATATTTTTACTTGTAATAGTGAAAAACTGGACACAATTTAAATAATGATAATAGCTAACATTTAATTGAGTATTGACTGTGTCCTAGACACTTGTCTGAACACTTTGCATAGGTTAATTCATCCAGACCTCACACACAACTCAGTGGCGAGGTACTAACAGTATTATCCCCATTTTACAGATGAAGGACTGAGGCACAAAGACATTAAGTAACCTGGTCATACACCCATCAAAGGGAAGAGTCAGGATGCAGCCCCGGCAGTCTAGCTCAGAGCCCATGCTCTTAACCATTCCGTTCCACTACTTCTCCAGTGTAAACAGCCAATAATAGGAAAATGGTGAAAATCAGTAATGCTCAATGTGTGTGTGTGTGTGTGTGTGAGAGAGAGAGAGAGGGAGAGTAAGAGAGAAAAGAGAAGGGAGGGAGGGAGGGAACGAATGTGTGTCAGATGCAGGAGAACTGTGTCACAAGAGTGTCTCCAAATTACTTAGGGCCTCTCTTACTGGTGGGAAAGTGTTGTACTCCTTGGGAATAAAGAGGAGGGAGAAAAGGGAGAGAACCCCTGGGTTGCATGAATTTATAGCACATTTATACAAATTGTATGCAATTATTAAAATTTATGATGTGTAACTACATTGAGTTGTGTTCAGAGCAGTGCCTTTCAAACTCTTTCGACAGGACCTCTATTAAGAAATAAACGTTTTGCATCACATCCATGCCCATCCATAACAGATTGAGGGTAAGCTGGCTCCCACCAGTACAACTGTGCTCATTGTTTATGGTGGGTATCTACTCCTATGTCATGCCAGTTCTTAAATTTTTTGAATATCATATACATGTTTTACACACACATACATCTGAAATAAAAGTTTCATGAAACAGCACTCAGTCTTAAGTGTGATACATTCATACATTTTCTGTTCTATTCTATTCTGTTCTGTCCGGTTCTGTTCCATTCCGTTTCATTCCACTCTATTCCAGTCGTAAAATTCTGGTTGTCAGCCTCTAGCTGATTTCATCATCCTAAATTAATGTACCCATAATTTGAAAACAATTCTAGAAGAAAATCACGGTGCTTGTAAGACCTGAAGTTTCCACAAGAGGGCACCACAATGCTAGCCGGACACATTTATACCAACGGCTCTCCCTTGGGGAAAGGGGGCGGGCAGGTGTGTTGTCAGTGGGCCGGGAGTGGGTACCGGGCCCAAGGACAGTCAATGTCTTGACCATTAACCTATCTAAAGGCCTGACACAAAAAGCCCCACCCCTAGGAGATTATCAGGGTCCATCAGAGTCTCAGTCTCAGGAATCTGAAACGGAAACTGCAGAGATTTAAGCGGTTGATAGAGTAAGGCTGAAGGTGAAAAGTCACGAGATAAGAAGAGGCTAGAAGGGTGCAAATGGGTCACGAATAAGCCAAAGGTTTCAATACGTTCAAGTTACGGGAAAGAAGAAACTGAAGAAAACAGAAGATAAAAGGAGCTAAAAAAGATATACAGGGCAGGGAAGCCTGTCGCTAGAGCAGCCTTATAAACAGAAGTACAATCACATCAACGGTGGAACCCTGGAGGGACGGTCTCCATCTCCTGCAGCCCGCGTCCCAGGACCTTCCCGCTCCGTAAGGCCTGGTCGTCCTCGCTTCCCTTCCGAGGACTCTCGTGGACCCTGCGTTCCTTAGTGCCAGGTGTCCTTACAGTGACCCCTTCCTCCTTCTACGGACCTAGCAGCAGCTGTTTCTTCTGTTTATTCCTGCAAAGGAGTCTAATTGCAAAAAACAAAGAAGAAAAATGTTCCCAGTATATTAAGTTAAAGAAGGATATCAATAGCATTTCTTTAAAAGATAATTTTGTTTTAAAATGTATAATATAAAATCTGGAAGGATATGCATCAAGATATTAACAGTGGTTATAGCTGAGGGATGATATTGTGAGCATACTTTTTTCTTTTGCACAAGTATCCTTTTTTTCCCCAAAATAAGCACGTAGTGAAATTGTTTAAAATAAACAATAAAAATAGAACATGACTAATACCTTTGAGACCCTCATGTACCCCTCTCTGAACCCATCAAGGCTCCCACCCTTCCAAAAGTAACCATTTTTCTGAATTTTGTTTTTAACATTTCCCATATGGTTTTATTGCAAATGTATACATCTTTGATAATAGTAATAGCTAACATCCTTTGAGTGCTTGCTTTTTATAAGACACTATTCCAAATTCTTTACATGTCTTAACTCTAGTCCTCATTATCCCGGCCCTGATATCAGTTCCCTACGTTAAACCCAGCAGATATGGGGTTAAAACCAAAAGCACTCATTTCCCCACCCCCCCCCAAGTCACATTCACATGTAGATGTCCGCATTGTAAACCTTTGTATCCCTGAACTTCACAAGGCAAATAGAAGTAACACATTGTTACAGCCCACAGCCCACCTGGCCTTATGTTGTGGGGGCTCACACTGAAGTTTGGTTAGTTAAGGGTCTTTTGAAGTCTTGTTACAGGGAAACTGATGTCCAGAGAACATCAAGAAGCTGAAGCTTCCCCAACTCCCTGGCTTCCTGGCACCGAGATCCACCATTCATCATGGAGGCTGACACCTGCAGCTTCTCTTATCTCCGCCAAATTCAGGCTAGTGGGAGGACATGGAACTGCAAGGCCACAGCTCCCCCTCCCCATCTAAAACGTGGTGGACTTGGTAACTGTTACTTGGCAGCAGTTTTCTTCTTCTCCCCCAGGCCCAGTTTCAGGGGGCCCTGGGAGATTATCAGTGGAGCCCTAAGCCTCCTGCTGTAGGGATAACAGCTGGCCCAGCATCAGAACATCCAGGACCCTCATAAATTTTCTCTCACTGATGGTTACAGTCATGTAGATAACACATCCTTCCCATAGATTTTCTTTAAAAACCTCAGCTCCTAGTGTCTTGGGAGGACTGTGGACTTTGCGGCACGAGGCTCCCACAGCCTCATTTTGCTAGGAAAATCAAACTTCTTTTCTCTTCCTCAATCCCTTGTCATTGTGTTCATTGATTTGGCTACGGTGACAAGGTCCCAGTTTTGTGGCAATGCTCACAATAACACTAAAGGTAAATACTGTTATCATCTCCATTCAGCAGATGAGAAAACTGAGGCACAGAGAAGTTAAGTGACTTGCTCAAAGTCACACAGCTAGTGAGTTGTAAACCCTGTTTCAAACCCAGGCAGTCTGCTCTAGCTTATGTACCCTTAAATACCTACTCTACCTACTCTTAATAATATGTTGCCATTCTACTTATTTTTGAATCACGTACAAATAGAATCCTACTGTGTTAGCTTTGTTTGCCCAGAAGCACTCTCTGGGGTACAGATTCTAATGCAAGTAGTTTATTTGGGAGGTGAGCCACTTTATTAGTCAGAGTTCTCCAGAGAAATAGAACTAATAGGACAGATAGAGAGATGTATATCAGAAGAGATTTATATTTATTATGGGAATTGGTGAACCAGCTTGATACAAGGTTGACGTGAGGGAAGCCATATTGTAGAAAAGAAACCATGTTGTAACTTTGAGTGACCTCTAACTAACTGACAGTCTCTGTGGATTTTACGGCCCCTCCCACCAGCAATAAGTCAATGACTTTGTTCTTTTGAGTTCCTTTGGAATGTGATGAGCCCCGGGCAGAGAGTCCATGCTGATAGCCACCATCAAGGACAACTGAAAGATCAGGGTGTAGGGCGTTGCTCTGGTCTCTGATGATCCAGTAAAACCAAAGACTTTCAGGAACTAAGACCAGATGTCTGCCTCCACCTGGAGACCGGATGGATGCCCCCACCCAGAGGCCAGATGCCTCCCCAGTGGAATACCAGCCCCTATAGAACTGGCCTGTAGTCTTTGTTCTGTAAGATGGTTCTTTCAGACATTAGTCGGCCATCTTCCCTCTCGGTAGCAAGCTGTAATAAATAGTCCTTTCTCTCCTACCACCTTGCCTCTTGACTATTGGCATGTCTTGTGGTGGGCAGATTAACTCCCCCCGCCTTGGAAGGTAACATTGGCTCGCACAGTTGTGGAAGCTTAGAACTCCCACCATCTGCTGTCTGCAAACTCGAGAACAAGGAAAACTGGTGGTGTAATTCAGTCTGAGTCTGAAGGCCTAAGATTGGGGCTTGTAGGGGATCAGAATTGGCCCCCCCAAAAAGTGTCTCTTTGCCTTGGCTTGATTATTTTTAAGAACAAAAGTCTCTGAAAGAAACTTTGGCCTTCCTCCTAACTGCCTAAAATAATTTTAGATAAAAGGCCTGTTCCTGGGATAGGCCATCACCATAGATAACTCCGGGTATCAATAGACTGGGAGGGTCCTTGCTAAGCCTATTCTTATCAAAGTTCTGTTTACTAAACATTTGCTTTTCCACCATGTGAGTTGCCTTCCTCCCCTTTGAAGTCCCAAACCACTACCCCCAACATCCTCCTTTGTCTTTAGCTGAAGATGGAATTTAAGGTCAGAGCCTCTGCCACGTTGTTGAGTTACCAAGTTTCCTGGGTTTCTCCCAAGTATACAGGTTATAAAGCTTTGTTTGATTTTCTCCTGTTATTCTGTCTCATGTCGTTTTAGTTCATAGCCCAGCCAGAAGGACCTAGAGTGGGTAGAGGACATGTCTTCCTCCCCTACAGGCCTAGTGCGTAAGTCCTGCTCTGACTCTGAAAGCTGGAGAACCAGGGACACGCATGTCCAAAGGCAGGAGATGATGGGTGTCCCAGCTCAAGCAGAGAGAGCAAATTCACCCTTTCTCCACCTTTTTTGTTCTATTCAGGTCCTCAACAGATTGGATGGTGCCCACCTGCATTGGTGAGGGCAATCTTCCTTGCTCAGTCTATCCATTCAAACGTCTTCTGAGACACCCTCCCAGACACACCCAGAAATGTTTTACCAGCTGTCTGGGCATCCTTTAGCTCAGTTAAGTTGACACAAAAAATTAATCATCACAACCACAAAAACCCAGTAAAGGAGTGGGGAACTAAGACAGGGAAAGAAAAGCAGCCAACAAAGTTACCCCTGTGGGCGACTATATATCTTAATTACACTGAGGAGCCAGAGTAGAATATACTCTTTAGAATTATCCCACCCAAGGGGTGAGGGAGCTGGAGTATTTATACATCAACTCCTGTCCATCATTGGTTGGAGGCTGGCTCCTAGAGGGCATTAATTTCATGGCACTTCTGGCCTGCTGTGTGTGCAGGCAGAGCAGACTTTGCAAACAGAGAAACCCCTCCAGCAAAGGGTTGAAATTACTGACCGTTGGGGGTTGGAATCTCCTGTGCTGAAATGGTAAGGCCTAAGGAAATATGAGCCAGACACTTTCAGTATCTGTTATGTACTCCATGAGCATTCTGCAACTTGCTTTTTTGGGTTACGCTTCACCATTATGGTTATGAGATTCTTCCATGTTGGCATATGGATGCATAGAACTGTGGTTCATTCATTTTCACTGCTACATTCAATTGTATGAATATATTCCATTTATTTGTCCATTCTTTTATTAATGGACATTTAGACTGTTTCCACTTTTTTGTTATCACAAATAATGTTATCCTGAACCTTCTCGCACAAGTCTCTTGCTGTTTTTGTGCGAGAGTTACTCCTATACACTTAGGTTTAGAATTTTTGGGGTAGGAAGTATTTGCATCTTAACTTTTCCTATCTAATGAGTACAGTAGTTTTTCCAATAGAAGTACCAGCTGCAGAGAATATTTCCTAATGTTTTGTATCTTTGCCCTAAATGGTATTGTCAGATACTTAATTTTTGCCAGTCTGGTGGGTGTAAAATTATAAATAGTGAAATTCTTCATCTTTTGGGGCTACATATAAATAAATATGTATTTATATATAAAATATATATTACATATATTTTTTAATTTAAAAATCACATGGATTCAAGTTCAATACTGGTTTCTATCATTCCAATTCAAGTTGTCTAAGAAGGAAGATTGGATATTAACTCTTGGAGTTGTAACTATAAATGAATGAAATTGTTTTGCTTGTATAACTTGTATGATGGTTAATTTTATGTGTCAACTTGACTGTATCTTGGGGCATTCAGATATTTGGCTAAACATTATTTCTGGGTGTGCCTGTGAGGGTGTTTCTGGATGAAATTAGTATTTGAATCAGTGGACTCCGTACATCAGTTGGCCCTCTCCAATGTGGGTGACCATCATCCAATCTGTTGAGGGCCTGGAGAGAACAGAAAAGTGGAAGAAGGAAGAATTCAGCCTTTCCTACCAAATTACTTGAGCTGGGACATCAATCTTCTTCTGCCCTCAGCACTCCTAGTGCTCAGACCTTCAGATTTGGACTGGAATCTACGTCATCAGCTTCCCTGGTTCTCAGTCAGAACTTTAGATTCAGAATGAATTACACCACCAGCTCTACTGGGTCTCCATGCTGCAGATGGCAGATCGTGAGACTTCTCAACCTCCATAATTGCATGAGCCCATTCTTTGTAATAAATCTCTTTATACATATATATGTATGTATATGTATATATGTATCTATATACATGTATATGTATGTATATATATGTATATATATATATACATATATATATATTTTATTGCTGGTTCTGTTTCTCTAGAGAACCTTGACTAATACAACTTGCCACAGGTTCTAAGGTCAATTACAAAAGGAGACTTTCAAAAGTGTGAGTGAAGTTATCAACTGAGTTAGATGTAGTGTCTAAGAGTGACATTGTAGGATGACACAAGTTCTGTGTGTCTATTAAAAATTCAGTGTCATTATTTTATAGGTAGGTCTCATACATAGAGGTGATAGGTTTTGCTCTCCATACTCTTACTCAGTGGTTCTCCTAGGATCCTTTTCACTTTGGACCAAGTGGTTCTTCTAGGCAACTTATCACAGGAGAAAGCTTTGTCCACAGTAATAAATTCTTGCAACATCTTCAGTGAAGGAGGAAGCAGTTTGCAGTAGAAGTTTCCAGTATTAGTTTCATAGGACTGTCATTACAAATTACCCCAAACTGGGTGGCTTAAAACAACAGAAATTTATTCTCTCACAATTCTGGAGTCCAGAAATCCAAAATCAAGGTGTCAGCAGGTTTGTTTCTTTCTGTAGGCTCTGAGGGAAAATCCATTCTCTCGTAGCTTCTGGTAGCTGCCAGCAACTCTTGGCCTTACTTGGCTGCGTTAACTCCCATCTCGGACTCTGTCTTTGCATGGCCTTCTTCTCTGAGTGTTTCTACATGACCCTCTTCTAAGGGCACTGGTCATTGGATTTAAGGTCTACTCTAGACCAGGATGATCTCATCTCATTCTTACCTTAATTACACCTGCAAAGACTCTTTTTCCAAATAAGGTCACAGTCACAGGTTTTGGGTAAACATATATTTTGGGAGTCCACAATTCAACCCACTCCCGGAGGCAACAGAAGACATTGTTGGCAGGAGAAGTTAATTACATTAGATATTCGGAGGTTCTGCTCATATCTCTCTTTTAGTGGGTGGGGTGGAAAAACACCATGCTGAGTGTTATGGATGAGACTTCTTCCTTTGTGTATTCTGAGAGTTAATACTTTTCCCTAAATAGAGGTTCGGTAACAGATGTCTGTTCTCACCACAGGGATTGTCAAGGAACCCAGCCAAGAGGAAGTGGTGCTAATATTTTCACTGGGGAGAATATAAATGACTCTCTAAGAAGGAAAAATATATGTGCTGTTGGATGCACAGATTGCAAGAGAATTTCATTATCTTGGTCATTATTTAACATTTTCTTTCCAACCTTGATATCTTCCTTTAAAAAAACCAACCAAACAAACAAATAAAATACTTCACAAATTTCTTCCCTGGAAAATGACCTATTCTGTAATGTTTTGTTTATTTTACTTAAAAAGTCAGAGGAGTGACAAAATGTTGACTTTTTCATTCTTTGTGTGTTTTTTGACTTTTCTGTGTTTTTACAATTAAAAAGTTAATTTGATAAATTTGCTATAATTAGCAGGAGATGTCATACATATTTGTTAAGCAATATCATTTACTTCTTCACATGTTTATTTTTCACTATGAACCTAGATTTCTAAGCATACAAGATAGTTGCATTCCTGTCTAGTCTCCCTTAAAAAAATGAGTGTGATGTTATTCTAAGAAGTGTGATTTCCCCATTGTAATGTCTGTTTACAGAATAAGGTGTGTAGTACTGGAAGGTGCCTACAGTAAATCTAGAAGTATGGGCTTGAGCGTGTGCAGTGCTATGCTTACAGTACTAAAATTATCAGTTATTGCAGAGAAAAGGCCTTTGTGAAAAAGATCTAACCCCCCCAAAAAGGCCAAAAATATCCAATGTTACTACATAAAAAGCTAATATAACTACACTGCATCTGTGAATTACCTTTATATTTGCTTTCCTTCCTTTCTCCCTTTTAACTTTAGGCCATCCTCTCTTATGCCAAAGAGTCATGTGATTTTAGTGTCAGAGATTTTAGAAAAGCCATCTAGCTGTTACACCATTCTCATTTCACAAAGAGGAAACGGAAACTGTGAAGGGTAAATAAATAACTGAAGGTGACGCAAAGCCAGCGCCTGGTACACACTCCTCCCAAAGCCGAATGCCTAAATTGTAAACAATTTACTCAAAACCATTATCAGGAAAATTTTAGATCTTGAATGAAACAGTAACAAAAAATAACTGTCTGATGTCATTCCCATTATTTTTTCCTAAGCTTTCTTAAGAAATGTATTATAGTTCAAAACCTAAAAATTCTCTACCTCATCCTTAATCTTTATTTTCAGATTTCTTATTCATGAAATTAATTATAGCACTCCCTCCTTATCTGAGGGCAATAATCCAAGACCCCCAGTGGATGCCTGAAACCTCAGATGGTACAGAACCCTACACATACCATCTTTCTGTGTGTGTGTGAGGAAGACCAGCCCTGAGCTAACATCCATTGTCAATCCTCCTCTTTTTGCTGAGGAAGACTGGCCCTGGGCTAACATCCGTGCCCATCTTCCTCTACTTTATATGGGACGCCGCCACAGCATGGCTTGACAAGGAGTGTGTCGGTCCACGCCCAGAATGGAACCTGCGAACCTGGGGCCACCAAAGCGGAGCGCGAGAACTTAACCGCTATGCCAGGCCAGCCCCTACATACTATCTTTTTTAAAGTTTAATTTTTTAAAAAATTTTTATTGATGTCTTAATAGTTTATAATAAAATTTAATTTATAAGTTAGGCACAGTAAGAGATTAACAACAATAACTAATAATAAAATAGAACAATTACAACAATATACTGTAAAACAAGTTACCATAAATCTTAGCAAGCTCAGCACAGGATTGTTTTCTTTCCTTATTAAGTTGAGAATTTTCACCTTTTTACTTAAAGGAAGCACTTCACGGTTTCCCTCAGGCATATTCGAATTGCCAACATCACTACTTTTGTGCTTTGGGGCCACTATTAAATAAAATAAGGGTTACTTGAACACAAGCACTGCGATATCACACAGTCAATCTGACAACACAAACGGCTACTAGGTGGTTAGCATACACAGTGTGGATAGGCTGGAAAAAGGGAGGATTCACATCCTGGATGGGATGGAGCAGGACAGCTCAAGATTTCATCATGCTACTTAGAACGGTTAGCAATTTAAAACTTATGAATTGTTTATTTCTGGAATTTTCGATTTAATATTTTCAGACTGTGGTTGACGGTGGGTAACTGAAAGGGCAGAAAGCAAAACCGCCGATAACGAGGAACTACTGTAGTTAAAAACAGCAGGCGCGCGCGCGCGCGCACACACACACACACACAATTTAAAACCTAGAAGTTATTTGAACTTCAATAAACTGTTCACCAGCTCAGAAATCTATTTGCTCCTATTAGAGAAGACTGGCTTAAATCAGCATATTTGTTTAATTTTTCTGTGCAAATTTTGCACTTTCAAATTGAGAACAGAGTTTCAGCTGTGGGTAATAGCCCACTGCTTCCGATTTTATCCACTTCAGTGGCAGAGACAAGTCAATTATTAAAACAACTAAAAATTACTTTTTATCAGTTGTGGCTCATTCCAGTGAACAGCACTCCACAGTATAAAAATCAATTTCACCTACCATGTCTCATTTAATTCTCACAACAACCCTGAGGGGAAATTTTTTCCCCTTACTTTTTAGTAGAAATACAACTGAACCTCTGAGATTTGCGCAAGGTTGCAGTTTTCTACTACACGTCAGCCTTATTTAAAAATAGGGAGCTCCAAACAAAGTGTGTACTTTAATAGTATTATACCAAAGCTAATTTCCTAGGTTTGATACATGTACCATAGTTGTGTAAAATGTTAACATTGGGGAAAGCTGGGTGAAGGGTTTATATTGGAAGTCTCTGTACTATCTCTGTAACTTTTCTGTAAATCTAAAAGTATTTCAAAAGTAAAAAAAATTTAAAATAGGCCCTGTAATTATTCTCACAGTTTAATAGCATTTTAGATCTGTCAGGGCAGAATATAATCTGTCCTTTCACAGCTGAGGAAACTGGTGCCCTGGCCGACTTTCCCAAGCTCAGGCCAGACCAGAGACTCCCAGTTACTGAGCTGGTTCTTTCACAACACCTGCCTGATTTGCAGGGGTGTGTAGAAATCTCATCCTTCTACTCAAAAACATTTTATCAGTAAGCCCACAGATCCTATCTGCTCTTGGGAGCACATTCAGACTGACATGTGCAATCTGTTGCAATGCCTAAATTCATTATACTTGTGGATCAGTTTTGCTACCACATGACTACTCAAACTATGTGCAGCTGAAAAGGCCCCCAGCGGTTCTTTCCATCTGGTGCGTGTGTGGTAGGGAGACGCTCTCTCCCTTCTTGTACTTCTGATACTTTTCTTTGGTACTGCAGCCTTTCTTCCATCTTGGCTTGCTTTTCCCCCCTGACTTTTTCCTTGAGTCTGCTGAGTGAGGCCATGAGGGTCACACTCAGGGCAGAATTTTGAAGGTGTTTGCTTCTCCCAGACCCCCGCTTTTTAAGAGACATCCCAGTTCAATAGGACTCAGGCACAAACTACCTGGTGTGTGCTCCCCTTGTCCTTGAACACAGGGAACAGGGAGAAATAGATTTCTCCAAAATTGTGCTCTGTGACCCTTCCTGACCCCACCTACTTGATATAACTCTATACACCATGAAAGGTTGCATGTGGCTAATTCCTTCATTGCAGTTGTAACCCCCCTCACTGACAGGAATTGGACCCTGACTTTTTCCAGGCTCTCACTTCCTCGACTGACTTGGAACACTGCTTCTCTCTTCACCCATTCCTGACCTGAAACTCCTGAAATTCCTGAAAAGTTTCAGTTTCTGAAAACTGTTGCCCTTTGCTATTGAAGGATCACAAGATGCCACTGTTGCTACCAAGCATATGTTAAGGGAAAAAAAGAAAAACAACAAAGAAGCACAAATGCATTATTGCCATTTTCCCTATCTTCTCACAAAGGCATGGAACTTCAAAACCATTCAGGAATAGACAGAAAGATAATTTTAAAAACTATTTTTATATTTTTCACATTCCTCTCCAGTCTTGGTTCACATGCATAGATGTCTTACACAATTATAAGGATTCCACTTTATATTTAGTTTTCCCCTTTGACATTAAATCATATGCATTTTTCCATTTTGCTACAGTCTTCATTGCATTCATTTTAGATGTATAATATGCATAATTTACAGTGTTAACTATATGTCAAGTGTTTAAAGTATATTATTTTATTTAATTTCCACAAAACTCTGCAGGGCAGGTATTGTTTTGCTTATTTCACAAAAGTCAAAACTGAGGCTCAGAGGGTTAAGTAACTTGCTCAAAATCATGCATCAGTGAGGGTGTGAGCCAGTCACAGCCAAGGTCTGTGACTCCAAAGTCTGCGCCACTGACTTGTCAGGTGACAGAATGAGGAGCCACAGCGGAACCCCAGGCCCAGATTGTTAGCCTGGAACTCTGCCCATAAACCAGGTACTTAGCTGCACCCAGAATCATCTGGGGAGCTTTAAAAAATACTGCTACCTGAGTCTTATCTCCAGAGATTCTGACTTAATTGGCCTGGAGTGTGGCACAGGCATCAGGGTATTCAGAAACTCCCCAAGTATTTTAACATCCAGCCAGAATTGAGAGCCACTCTTCTCGATGACAGCTTTACTATAGAGACAACAGAAGAGGAGAAACACAGTTAAATCACACCTGAAATGAATAAAGTTATTTAACTTCAAAAATGGCTTCCTTCATAAGTTCTATGTCTCCTGCCAAATTGTGGAAGTCTCATACAGGTTTGGGGGTCATCAGCATAGACATATAAATGGAAACCGTGAAGGTAGATGAGCCAGCCGTTGCAAAGCATGTAGTGAGAAGAAAAAAAGGCTAAGAACAGAGCCCTGGGGGATAATATTCAAGAAATGTGCAGAGGACGAGCAGAATAGCTATAGTAAAGACTATTTCCAGGATTTTTAAATGCTGAGTGCTGCCGAGACGCTTAGTAGGAGAGGAACTGAAATGTGTCCAGTGGATTCAGCAGTAAGTCCTCACCGGAACCTTCATGAGAGAATACTGGCAAGGTAGTGTAGGTAAACCAGATTTCAGTGATGGAGGCAAATGTGGGAAGTAAGGAAGTGGGTACAATCTATATGGATCTTTTAACTGAAATTTTGGCTTTAAAAATTTGTCAATATGTTTTCAGCTGTAAATATGAGAATATCCAAATAAAAACAACTTACACAATAGAGACCCTCCCATTCAACACACATACATACACACACAACATATAACAAGAAGCCCAGAGGTGCATGGGTCACACTTGCAGTTGGCTTCTCTGGGATACTCTTGGCCATGCTTCGTGGTCATAAGATGGTAGAAGCATCTCCAAATATCACATCCTCACATGACAATGTCTAGAGGGATAGCTCTTCTCATGTGCTTCTCTCCTCTTTTTAGAGAGGAGACCTTCCTGAAAGCCCCCAGCACACTTTCCCTAATGACTCATTGGCCTTTACACTTATGTCCCCCTTCCCCAGCTACAAGGGAGTCTCAGTGACTGAACATCTGGCATTTTTTTCCTTTATATTGGGAGGTAGGCTCTGATTTTGAGGAAGAAGGGGTAGAAGAAAGATGGCTATCTAGGCAACCAAGAGTTCCACAGAGGGTATGGAGAAAGAGAGTGCAGTAGCCAGAGGGAGACTTAATGCAAGTTTTTCGCTTGTTCATTTTAACATGGTTGAAACTGAGCATGTTTAAATGCTTTCCACAAGAAAATATGGTCATAATAGTGAGACCCCTATGATTGTGGGATGCAGACAGGATGCAAAACATGAGAGATGAACAGGCATCTCTTCCGTTCTAATTGGAGGGAAGGAGAAATGGAAGAGGGTAGATATAGGTGAATGTGTAGATTTGCTGGGGAGTTGAGGGAATTCCCACCTGATGGCTTTTGTTTCTTCCCTGTGAAGTATGTGGCTGAGTCATCTGCTGAGGGTCAGGGATAGTAGACCACACAAGAGAGAGTTGCCCAGGCAACACAGGATTTCCAGATGGTTTTAAGGGCACAGTTGAGGTTGACTGCCCTGAATTTAAAATTACTCTAATCAGGGGCATTTATGATTTTTTTCCTCCAGCTGCATGAGACATCTGGCCACAGGTGTTAAGAAGGCAGAAGGATTAATATCTCTGGGGACTTTCTGCACAGGTGCGATAAAATAAATGGGCCAAGGGAACTGAAGATATTATCCAAAGAACAAGTGCAGTGATAGAACACAGAATCTAAGCTGGAAGAAAGTGAAAACAGGGGAGTAGATCCACTGGGAGAAAGTCAAGAAACCAAAGGATCAGAGATGCTAAACTGGCCAGTGGACTGAATTATTGACCATGAGTGAGAGAATGGCAAGGATTGGAGGGTAAGGCTTACCAAGCTTACCAATAAGCCTTATTTCAACCATGGCGCAATTCTGGGTGTTGACAAAGTCCAGCACATTGCATTGGAATGAGTGGCTGAAGCACAGTGAAGAAGAGAGCAAGAAATGAGAAGCTGTGGCATTGGAAGGGTCGTACATAGTGGCCCAATTTGTAAAAATAGAGGTGTATGAAAGAAGTGCGTTTCAAACTTCAATGTGCATATGAATCCCTTTATTAAAATGCAGGGGATATTATTAAAATGCAGATTGTGATTCAGTAGATCTGGGGTGAGGTTGAAGCTCTGCATTTCTAACAAGTTACCAGGTGATGCCAAGGCTAGCGGTCCGGGAACCACACTTTGAGCAGCGAGACGCTGGATAACCCTATCACTGACTTCCATAATACTCTCTTCTTTATTAAAATAATCCCCTATCCCACTCTGCTGAAGGGGTTGGTCCTTAGAAGACATGTTCTACCTGGTCCCACCGGTTGGCTGGTTGGGGGTGGAAGACCTAATGCGACTAGAAATCAATTCATAATCTGGACTCAGCCAATTGAAATTTCTCATGAGAATCTGAACTGAAAAATAGAGACTGAGTCTGCCAAGTAGTGGTGGGCATTGGAGCTATAAGATCCATTTTCCAAGAATTTAGCACCAAAACAAGCTAACGCCATATGTAAGTTGAAGTTTCAGGAGGTAGTAGTTATGAGGAAGCTGGTTTTTAGGAAAAAGAATGGAGCAGAGGCACAGAAAATGGATGAGTCGAGAATAAGCAGCTCCAGAGTGAGAGTGTCATTTTCCCTGACTCAACCTTCCTCCTCAAATACCCCTACACAAATGCAGTTGGTCCCCGACTAATGATGACTCAACTTACAATTTTTCAGCTTTACGATGGTGGGAAACCGATAGGCATTCAGTAGAAATCATACTTCGAATTTTGAATTTTGATTTTTCTTGGGCTAGAGATACGCGGTATGATGCCCTCTCCTGACGCTGGGCAGCAGCAGGGAGCACAGCTCCCAGTCAGCCACGCGATCACAAAGGTAAACAACAGACACACTTATAACAATTCCGCACCCATGGATCATTCTGTTTTTCATTTTCAGTACAGTATTCAATAAATTACATGAGATATTCAACACTTTATCATAAAATAGGCTTTGATGGTTTTGCCTGACTGTAGGCTAATGTAAGTGTTCTGAGCACATTTGATGCTGTGATGTCTGGTAGGTTAGGTGTATTAAATGCTTTTTTGACTTATGATATTCTCTACTTATGATGGATTTATTGAGACTGTAACCCCACGGTAAGTCGAGGAAGATCTGTATATGGCCTCTCTGGCCTGCTTTCTTGACTCTCCTCATCTCCTTGTCTAACCCATACTCTTCTTTGGGTCTTGATTTAGAAGGCTTCTTGAGGAAGCTTTCTTTGCCGCTTGAATCTAGTGGGTGGCCTCCGATGTAACCCCACAGCACCCCATAGTGTCCAAATCACAGCACTCATCACCACTTATGACAACTACCGTTTGGATACTTATTTGCCAGGTGACATATATTCTCTATTAAATATTTTTTTAAAAAACTGGTCGAAGTCAGAAATTTTAGTTCCATTTATATAAGGAGCTCAAGAGAAGTTAGATAACTTGCCCAAGATCACATCACTTGTAGATGGTGGCATCAGGGTTTGAGGGCAGATATGATCAACTTCAAAGCTTGTGCCCTTAGCCACTGTGCCTGCTCCTTTCTCTAGATTGTAATCACGTGTCTCTGTCTGCCACTCCAGCTTCAGCACTATGACCTTGCCTGTCTCTGGATCACTGTATTACCCTGTCCGGTGGTTGCCTGGCACATAGCAGGTTCTCAAAAGCTGAATGAATGTGGCTGAATACAGTTATTTGTCGGGCCAGTCAACCTTCTAATAGAATTGGGTGCAGGACTTCATAGCATTCCTGTTATAACAAAGAGAAGATCACTTATAAAATATATGACTGGTAGATCAGATATGTACCCAACCTGATTCTAGTCAGTGTTGCAAATTCCAAATCCATAGCTATGTGATTCTTAGTCCATCCCTTTTCCTAAACTCTTGAGGGACCGCCTGGAATCACTGCTTGGACCTAAGTGTTATAAGGGTACAATGTTCCAACACAGGCTTTCCCTGCACAGAAACGTTGTCAGAACTCTCTTCAATCTAGGCGCTAGTGTCCAGGCAATCGAGCGCAGCTGCGTTTGTTTCGTAATACTTCTAAATGACCTATGCAGAGTGAGGCTATGTTGCCTCTGAGGCCTGTCCACCTCCAATTCTCTATGCTCTAAAACCCAGAGAAGAGGTTGACACGCGAAGCGTTCTTCGTGGCAGCAAATATGCTTAGTCGGCACCATCACTAGCAGGATGAGTGGACAAGAAGCACCTGGCACGTATTATCTCCCGACTGTTTCTGTAAACGACGTAGGCTTTTTATCACAGAGTAAAACTAGATAACCATACAAACAACTCTAAACCAAATTTATCAGTGACCCCCGTTCCGTCCTAGTTTTGCAAAGACTGGAGTGGTTAAAGCAGGCTGGTTGTTTTTAAGATGCTTTCAGCCAAGTGCAAAGCTATGTTCAGAAACGTTCCTTGCCCACGTGGATCGTGCAGATACTAATAACTAGGAGGCAGAGAAACATGCAGCCGGGGAGACTGGCCGCCCCAAGGGGAATATGCTGGCACATCTAGAAATAAAGCTCTGCAGCCAATGCGGCGCCTTGGCACGCGGGATTGGCGGCCTCGGCCGTGACGTGGCCTGGGCGGGCCGAGTCGGTTTGCGACAGTGGCCGCGGGTCGGGCCGGGGGAGCCAAGAGGGGATCGGCAGCGCGGCGCCCGGCCCACGCGCCCGCCCTCCGCCAGCCCCGAAGGTTTTTTTCTTCCCCACGCGTCTCGCCCGCGCCCCGGAACCTGGGCACCGAATCCCGGCGGGGGAGTGGACCCGGGACCCGCGGTCCCCCGCGCGGCCAGGACTTCCCAGCGTGCGGGCGGCTGGGGACGCGGAGGTTTGGCCTGCGGGCGCGGGGCGTTCCTGGGAGGGTGGCCAATCTGTGCAGGGCCGAGGCGGGATCCTCTCTTCACCTGGCTCTGCCCAGGCCGCTGCTCCAGCCGCGGCTCCTGCTGAGAGAGCGAGGAGAGCTGCGGCAAGCACGCGGGCCCGCAGGTAGATGCAACAAATGAGAAGGGATCCAAGTTGCTTGGCGGCGCCGCGGCTGCGACCTGAACCCGCAAGCGCTGCGGGAGGGCCCCGCGGAGGGCTCGGCTCTGCTCGGGCAACTTCACTTCTCCCGCCGCTCGGGAATTCAGGGTTGGGGGAGATGGGGAGGTGCGGGGGACTTGGAGAGGGGCTTGTAATGAATTCTTCATGAAAACTCTTTTTCCCCGTGAAGGTATACGTGCTCACTGCAGCAAATTTAGAAAGCATGAGAAGTTACTGTGTAAAGAAATGGGGGTGGAGGTGAGGGTGGGACTCGTGTGTGGCCCCGCAGGCGAGGGGAAGCCGAGCTGCTCTGCGAGTTGCAGCGCCAGCTGCGGCTGCGAGCCCGGCGGGGCTGAGCGCCGAGATTTGGGGAAGTGGGAACTGCCCGGGCGGGGGCGTCCCGGGGCGAGTTTGTTTCCTTTCACTTCCTGCGGCAGCGGCCACGATGAGGAGGAGAGCGGGGCCTGGGCGGAGCGGCCGCGTCCTCCGCGTCTGAGCGCCCACCCACCGCCGCCGCCGGGACTTCCCGGACCCACCTGGGGCTTCGGCTATGAGTGCGCGGTGACTAGGCGGCGTTGCGAGTCGTGGACCTGAGACTTCGGCAGGTGATGCTGGCTCAATTTAGAGTGGCTTGGGAAGACTGAAGAAACCCCAAAATGGAGGACTTTTCTACCAGGACCTACGGCACCAGTGGTCTGGACAACAGACCTCTGTTTGGAGAGACGTCGGCCAAGGTGAGTGCGGACCCGGAATCCAGGCCTGGGCGTCTGTCTGTCTGTCTGCCCGCCTGCCCTCCTACCCAGAGTCTAGGCTCGCTCCTTCTGCGACCCCTGAAGGCACTTGTAGGAAGAAAGATTTGGTTCTTCCACCCCGCTTCCTTCTTAAGATGTTTGCCCTGCCACTCGTCTCCTTTGGGACAGGCTGGAAAAGTTCAGAAAGTTCTGTGCTCTTGGGGGCACTTCAGGGGAGTGCGGAAGCCGCTCTTGGGAGGGAAGGTGGCTGTGATGTTTGCACGTCCCCCTGGAGTGCTGACCTTCGGGAGGCTTCAGATGTGCGCCTAAGGCTTTCACAGGAGCCGAAGAGAGGTGCTTCTGATTTCTGTTTATCTGGAGCCGTTAAGGGTTTACTGCTGAGGCTGCCAAGCACAGAAGAGAAAAGGCGTGAAATGAGGGTTTCTTTGATGGCGCTCCATTCCAGGAAGTGATCAAAGGGTCTCTGCACCCAAACTAGAGTACATTAGACTTTTTAAAAGTATAATGTTTTCTTACAAGCTTAATCATGTGATGTCCTGGGCCAGTAATTGGAGAGAGCTCTTTTCCTATCCTCAGCATTAACCTTCTGAGTCGATTTGGCAAGATTAGCCTGTTTTTTTTCCGCCTAGAAAGTGGCATTTGTGATCTTTGACCCCCGACAGAGTGCTTTCAGCCTCCCAAAAAGTAGGGCACAAGTGGAGTCCAGAGCTGCTTGGGTTTCTTGGCTTTGGCAGGGACCTCTAGCAGAAAGCACAGGGAACTTGCACACCGAGAGTCCTGAACTTGGAAGCTGCCAGTCTGCTACAAGACTATTACTTTATTTTTTAAGCTCCATGTGGATTTTGCTTTCTCTTCTCGAAGTGTCTTAATAAGAAAATGTTTTAAGCTTGATCTCTAGAAAGGTTCACCTTATTTATTTTGTGGTTTTGCATAATGCCAGCCCACAGTGCACTTGGTTTGAGAAGCATGGCTCTAGTCCAGTAGACGGTCCTATTTCTGCTACCATTATTGAGCATTATGTGTTAGGCCCTGGGGGTCCAAGGAACCCAGTTAGGTGGGGGAAATATGTAAACAAAGATGATGTGGTCGTTATGTGCTATCTGAGCTGTGACAGGGGCATGGAGAGGGCATGTTGGGGTACAGAGGAGAAACTGGTCACTTTTATTTGGGCAGCTTGGGGAAAACTCGAGAGGGTGGCTTCTCCATTCAGAGTCTCTGGTAGCCTTGGGCTTTCAGATATGAATGCTGCTAAATTGGGATTTGACTAGAAGAGGATTTGGGGCCTGGAGAGGGGGGCCAGTTTGCTGCTTGAAGGGGTTGCACCCAGGGCATCTGGCTGCCCAGTTTTCCCAGGAGCTAGGAGGTTTAGTGTCTCCCCCACGTGCCCTGCGCACAGATTGGGGTTCTGGGTGATGCAGACTTCTGACCTCCTTTAACCCTGAATACTGAGGTAGATGACTTGGTAATGGACTTGTTGATATATATTGACACTTAGAAATATTGATATTTTCTGACTTGCTTGGGCCTAAATAGTCAATGGCTGTAAGTTTCCTATTGCCTATAATCCATTTGAAACCCATCCAAGAACTTGACTATTCCAAATGTGTCTGTGTTTATTGCATGCTTATTTAGATCATGAATACATAGTCCTGGCATTACTTGGGCAACTTTAGGCCTTGTAACAGTAGATTCAGCTACACAGAGAAAAAATTAAGAATAATATATAATTCCAGGTCTCTCAAAATTGCTCCTTTTAGCTCCCGCTGTGAGGCTGACAGAATGATTGGACATAGAGAAATTGTAGAGAATGGAGAAAGGAGAGAGACCTCTGGTCGGAGGAAGGGAGAAAACATTGTTTCTTATAAATTGAGATGCCAGATTTGAAGAAGGAGCGTCATCCATTGTTATTGACAGCAGATGGTTTTATTTGAGGGCCTGAATGCGGCCTCAATAATGAAAGGATAGGACACATTACATTGGAGCCATTTCCACAGAGGACAGTCACTACCAGAGCAGGTGGATTCCTGGGGACCCTGGAAAACCCTGCACTGGCCCCTGTGTGTAGGTGTTCCCAGCTTGCTCTCTTTAGATGTCAGGAAACTGGACACAACAGCCACTTTACAGTAGAAACTTAATGAACTACCACTTCTTTTTTTTGTGTGTGTGTGAGGAAGACCAGCCCTGAGCTAACATCCGTTGCCACTCCTCCTCTTTTTGCTGAGGAAGACTGGCCCTGGGCTAACATCCGTGCCCATCTTCCTCTACTTTATATGGGACGCCGCCACAGCGTGGCTGACGAGCAGTGTGTCGCGGGGCGCCCGGATCCGAACCCGCGAACCCCGGGCTGCCAAGCGCGGCCTAAACCGCTGCGCCACTGGGCCAGCCCCCAATGAACTACCACTTCTGAGGAGAAAATCCGGAAAGAAGAAAACCCACTTCTTGTCATAGTCTGATAGGTCTTCTGAGCTTTTAATAATTTTATTTGCCTTATAACAACTGACCATATATAGCCTCTCAATTTTAAATCTAGAAAGCACCAGAGCTTTGGGTCCAATCTTTGACTTTAAGGCAAAGATGACTGAAGCCCACAGAGCAGAGAAATGTCTGGAGGGAAGCTGTGTTTCCTCAGTGCCAGGCAACGTTCTAGGCATTTCAGCTTTCCTTGTTTGATCACCCAGTTCCTTTCTAAGATGGACGTTGTTATTCCTGTTGTACAACTAAGGAAGCTGAACCACAAAGCAGGCTGCTTGTTCGGTCACAACTAGTCCTCCTCTGACAGTGTTTCACAAACTCCTTTTCATGAGTTGACTAGGACAGTAAATAGTAAATTACACAGTTAGTGCCACATACTTCTACAAGTGCTGTAGATATTCACATACTATTGCCCTGTCACAGGAAATAGGTGAAGTGGTTTGCACAAAGTCACGCAGTGAGTGAAAGATACTGGAATCTACAATGGAACAGTAAATATATAACCCAGTAGGCCTTGAGCAGCACGCTCGTGGGTAGTCCTTGAACGAACTGTCTTCACCTGTACCGGTTGCACATACTGATTTCAGTTACCGAACTCCAAATTTATTCAATCTTTACCATGATGTTTAGGAATAACTTTACAGATAGAGTCATGGAGTGAAAGGCAAAGTGAAACAGTCCTCTAGTGTTACATAAACGTCTGAGGGATAATAAACAAAAAAGGAAGATTTTTTTGTGTGTGTGAGGAAGATTGGCCCTGAGCTAACATCTGTTGCCAGTCCTCCTCTTTGCTTGAGGAAGAATGCCCCTGAGCTAACATCTGTGCCAATCTTCCTCTATTTTTTTTGTATGTGGGTTGCTGCTACAGCATGGCTTGATGAGTGGTGTAGGTCAGTGCCCGGGATCCAAACCCATGAACCCCGGGCCGCTGGAGCGGAGTGGAGCGTGCCGAACCTAACCATTATGCCTCTGGGCCAGCCCCTGATGTTCATTTTTTGTAAGAAGTGTATCCCTTATTTCCTTGATAACATTTGGAATTATGTATTGCTAGGTGGGCTGTCTTATGAATCCTGGTCAGATGGTTTTTTCATCTGTTTTTATCTGTTCCCAAATTCTGGGATGTGGAACATATTTTTCAGGCAAAAAACAAATGCTGCCCAAATTCCATGATAATAGAATATATCTGCTATAGCTTGGCATTTTCTAAAGGAGTGCTATCCAATAGAAATATAATGTGAGCCACATATATGATTTTAAATGTCCTAGTAGCCATGTTAAAAAAGTATAAACAGATGAAATTAATTTTAGTAATATATTTTATTTAACTCCATACATCCAAAATACTGTCATTTCAATGTATAATCAGAATACCATCATTTCAGTATACAAGCAATATAAAAAGTGGAGATTCTTGTACATTATTTTTTTGTACTAAGCGTTTGAAATCCAGTGGGTGTTTTTTTCACTTACAGCTCTTCTCGGTTTGGATTTGCCACATTTCAGGTGCTCAGTAACCATATGTAGCCAGTACTACCCTATCGGACAGCACAGTTCTAAAGCAAGTGAGTTATTAGTTATGGTGTTTCCATAGTCGTGTTTGGGAAACATTTTTCTTTACTGTGGGACTTCTCAGAACCTTTAATATGCTAATTTTCATTGTGACTCTAGTTGCAGAGGGCCAGTAAGTAGTACTTCCTGTGCTATTTTGGTGGCACAGCCTTTTAGCACTGGCACAAGGCCTTACTCAGTTCTTACCCTCCCAGGAGCTTGCACGAGAGGAGTTTCTACAGAACACCCTCTGGGAAATGTTGCTCCAGGAATCCCCATCGCCTGCTCCTCCCTTCCCTCCCCCAGTGTGAACTAAAACCTGGAGATATTTCCCCGTCTTGCCCCAGCTGCCTCTAAAAGTTTGCTTTAGGACAACACACAGTTGGGGCCGTGTTTCTGTCTATGTAATGAAAGGGCATGAAGTTACCCTCGGGGCTTTTGGGTCAGTCTTGATTTCTTGCTTTGCCAGCTGGCTGCTAAATCATTGGAAATCTATTTCATCCAGTGGATTGGTGAGCCTAGGAGGGGAAGGAGAGTATGGTTCTCTGGAGAAGAAAGCAAATCTGTATCGCAGAGCTAGTGCAAACAGGAAAAAGAGGAACCCTACACTTGGGTGGAATGTAGTTTCTAGACCAGCCTATTCTATTGCTTTTCACTGACTATAAAATAAGTGATTCATCCTCTCAGAAGGGTGGTGACAGTTCTTGTCCCTTTATTCCTACTTGGATGTGATATAAGAAAAGTGAGTGAGTTTGGGGGAAAGCACTTAAACTGAGCTCAGCAGATAATATGGGGGGACCTCTGTGTAGGGGGCAAGTTAGTGGGCCCCCAGGCTTGGATCTTTGGTTTCAATGGCAAAAGTTCCATGTTCTAAAGCATTTTTTTTTGCATCCTCTCCTCCTCTCCCTGCAAAAAAAAATAAATGAAAACAGTGAAAAAGGTCTTTTTATGACCTGTAGTCCAATTCAAACAATTCAAACTTGGATCATTTGGCTACTGCAAATAATAGTGTAAGATTCGAGTGCTACTTCTTGCCGTTTTTGGGGGGTGTGTGTGGGGGTGGCTGTGGTTAAGATTGTTGTGTTTGCCTCTGCCCCTCCCCCTGCCTAAAACCCCAAAGGCCATCCTCCAAGGAGTGTGGGCTTCCAGCTGTTCCTCTTGACAGAGCTTCTGGGGGATCCTCTGGGAACAACTCCTCTCTCCCGCAAAGGAGAGCTAGGCGTCCCAGAGACCAGATCAGTTGTCCTCCTGCCTCTCATCCAGCCTGCCAGACCACTGTTAGTTGCTAGAGTTCAACTGGTTCAGCTGGAGTTCAGGAAACAGTTCAGGATGATGGATGCCACGATTTCTTTTCCACTATAATAAGTTTTCTCTCCCCAGACCAGAGGACTGGGGATCTCTGGAGGTTGGGCTCAGGCATTTGTGTATTTAGAAAGCTCTTCAGAGGATGCTGGTGCATGGGGAGGGTGACATTCCCTGGTGTCACCCATGATCTGTGGAAGCCCAGTCCAGGCCGGCACCTCTCCGGGGCCCCTTTTCCTTTAGCTGCTTCCCTGCTCTTGGCAAATGTTCTTTCTGTAGTGCCCTCTTCTGCAAATATCTGAATCCTGCTCAAATTCTCTGCCTTAGAACCTTCCTTACCACCCAGCCTACATCCTTCCTATGATCCTGGTGGTCCCAGATGCCCCCTGGCACTTACTCCTTGTGCTGTGAGGGATTTGTATAGATCTTGGTTCCTGACTGGAGTATGAGCTCCGTGCCTCATTTCTCCAGCTTTTCTAGTACTAGGCACAATGCCTTACCCAGTTCTTGATTTTATGTATATTAAGTTTTAAGGGAAGTGAGAATTTAGCATCACCAAAAAGTAACCTGCAGGGACATCTTGAACTGACAGTAGAAGGCAGGGGCTCATGTTCAGAAACCCGGAATGCTGGATGCACAACAGAAAGTGGTGCTTCAGGCTCTCGTGCAGTTAAAGTCATCACTGTCTCCTCTCCTTGCTGAGCTTCAGCGAAGAGGCCGGTAGCAAATGGATAATATGATATTGTATAAAAAACTTAAACTGAGGCCTGGCTTCTCAGAAAGAAGCCTCTCTGTAGACGTGGCTTTGGCAGGTCTGTGGTAATCGTCTGGGTCTACTGAGTTGAGTCATTCTTTTTCCTTGGGGTCAGTCCATAGGTCATGTATAGGTATAGTGACCATAGTTTCTGAGCTGCCATAGGGACATGTGGGTTGACAAACCCGAGTGTCCCTGTGGGAGTGGTGGAATGCATTTGAAATTGGGGCTGCCCTAGAAATTGGGGCCAGGGTATGGGGCCCACTCCCACTCATCTCTGAGGAGCCCTGTCTCTCATTGGTAAGACGCCTTATTAGATGTGGTAGAAATAATACTAATACCATATTAGCAACCATTTAGCGACCCTCTACTAAATGTCGCTCTGTTCTGGGGCTTGACGTGCATTATCTCTGAATCCTTAGAGCAACCCCTCATGTTTGACCATTGTACAAATATGGAAACTTAGGCTTCAAAGTTGTGACTTACCCAAGGTCACGGGTGGGCAGATGGCAGGAGAATAAGTCTCAGTCTGGTCTCTCGGGCTCCCCACCTCACAGTCCTTGCACTGTGCCTCCTGCTCTGAAGGTCAGAGCACATACAAATTGGGCACCTCCTGTGGGTACCAACTCTAGGGATCATTTTGCCCCTTAAACATGTGGAGTAGGTTTGTTTTTTATTTTTACTGTGATCCCATTTCCGTAAGTGGTGCTTTAATGAAAATAATATATTTCAAGTGCGTGTGTCTGTGAGAAGGAGAATCCGGTAGATTGGGTATACAAAATACTCACAACTGAAAGGTGCTTCAAAATGTGAGTCTGTGCAGTAAGGGAAACATTTAAAAATATCTCTTACTTTCTCTAGCTAGAAATGAGGGAAAAGTTGGTGTTCAGATCTACACGTAGCAGTGGAGGGCATGGTGCGTTTGAGAGGTCAGTGCGTGAGAGTTGTCAAGCATGGTGTGCCCGTCTTCTCGTGAATCTTCTCACGCACCCTCTGCTCCTGGCACCCTTCAATGTCCTGTGTTTCTGTGGGAAATGTCAGAACGGTAACACCTATGATCAGAGTTCACCATTTCCTAGAGTTAGCCGGTGAGGCAAGGTGTCCCCTCCGTTTCCACCCCGTGGATGCTGTCCCAGGGTTGCCTCTGGTGACAGTGTGAGGGGAAGCGCCTTCTTCCCCTGCTGCATGGTGGAGCCATGCAGCCCTGGGGGATCTGAGTTAAACCCACTGGCAAGGCCTGAGTTTTCTTGGTTCGGCTGGGCCCAAACCTTCTCCCACATTTCATGTCCTCTCAGTATGGTCATTCCTAGAGGGCTGCCCCTTAGGATTCTGCCTGGGCCATTTCCAGAGCTTTCCTGACAAGAAGTTTTCCACTGTGATTTAGAAGAAGAAAAGGAAAATCATTTTTGAGAATTTGCCTTTTACTTATGGTATTGGAACTCTTAAGTTTGAAAAACACAAAACTTTGGACACGAAATTGTAGGATGTGGCTTAAGGGTCTGAATCACTCAGGGCAGATTAACAATGGTAGGAAGTGGTGCCCTTTGGACATATAATACATGCTGAATGGATTTCCTTTCCTCTCCCTCAGAAGAGAAGATAATCACTATCTTCAATGACCTGAAGATCTTAGGAGCTAGGGGGGGTATGTCCTGAATTTAAAATGGGATTGAGCCCTTTAATAAAAGGCTGAGCAGGGGCCAGCCTGGTGACATAGTGGTTAAGTTCGTGTGCTCTGCTTCAGAGGCCCGGGGTTCGCAGGTTTGGATCCCTGTCGTGGACCTACGCACTGCTGGTCAGCCGCGCGGTGGCGGCGTCCCATATAAAGTGGAGGAAGATGGGCACGGATATTAGCCCAGGGCCAGTCTTCCTCAGCAAAAAGAGGAGGATTAGCAACGGATGTTAGCTCAGGGCTAATCTTCCTCACCAAAAAAAAAAAAAAAAAAAAACCACTGAGCACAGTGCCAGGGAACATGGAGGAAGGGAATAATTCTACTGGGGTCACCAGGTCAGAGGGCTTTTGAGTCTTGGACCTAGAAGCAGGAGCAAGATTTTTGACAGCAAGAGGTGACCGGGAATCCCAAGCAGGAGGTCCAGCTTTTGTCAAAGGGGTGGGAGCAGGAAAGTACAGGAAATGGTGAGGGAACTGTGAATGTGGACTCTAGAACTTGGGAGGAATGGTCAGAGGAAAGGCTGAGCTGGGTGAGGAGCCTTGAATGCTGTGCTAAGTAGTAGGATTTTCTTCTGGAGGCTGTAGGTATGTGCACGTGTGTACTCTTTTATTCAGTTGTTAATCATGTGCATACTACATCCCAGAAAATGTGCTCTGTGCTGGATAGTATATCTTTTCTCATGGAGCATATATGTACTGCAGAGAAGACAGAAAAGCATTAAATAAATCCTTGTTCTTCCCTCTCCCTTCCTTATTAAGCTCCAGTCATCCTGGGCTTCTTTTTGTTCATCCAGTTCCCAAGCTCACTCCTACCTCAGGGCCTTTGCACTTGCTGCACTGGCTTGTCTGCAATACCCTTCTCCCAGCTCCTTCCTTTTTCTTTTAAAGCTCAAATGTCACATCTTCAGAGAATATTGCTTGACTTCCTTTTTAAAAATAGCCTCTCGTCTCCACTCTGGTCGCTCTTCGTTTATCCTGTTTTATTTTCTTCCTAACACTTAGCATGTAAAAAGAGTAGAGAATGAATACTTAGCATCAAAGCAGGTTGGATGGAAGGCTCTTCTGATGTTGGAGGGCATTGAGACTTTGGGGCCAGAGGTGGACTCCATGAGGGGGGGATTCAACATAGAGATGAGGAGGGAGATAATTAATCGAGCCAGGGAATAGGTGCCAGATTGGCAGAGAAAGAGGTTCCCTTTCTTCCGGTCCTCTTCTGGCTGGAAGGAATGGAAATAGGGGGAGGAGTTTTCTTCGGCATCTTTTTTTTGTAAGGGTATCTGCTGATGTACAGGCTTCAAGAGTGGGGCTGGGGACCTGAGCTGAGGGGGAGCTTCAGACTAGGGACAGTCAACCCCAAATAAAAGGCCATGGAAATACAGTGAAAGCCTAGCTGAAAACACAAATTTGTAGTGAACTCAGTTAGTTTGTTCTTTCAGCTAATATTTGAGCATCTGATACATGCTGGGCATTGTGGTTGGCAGAGGGAGATGGCAAGTGCCACCACCCACTGATACGGTGGCACCTTTGTACAATCAGAAGGTTATCTCCACTCTGGGTAGTGGCAGCTCCCACAGCCACGTGGCTTGGCTTTGTCTGAATTAGAAAAAGGTGCTCCTGCCTCTGGGTGGATGTGGGCCCATGCCAGGGTGCACAGCTTGGAGAGTGCGGCACTGGGCTGGATTTCAGCCAGACAGCCATGTGCGGTGGCCCAGAATCTGACAGTGAACAAGGAAGACATGGCCCTTGGCCTCGCAGACCTTAACTGTGTAGAGGAAGAGACAGATGAGTAAACTGGCAGTTACAGTTAGGACAGTTTAAAGGCTTCATAGCAAGGCTTAGCGCTGGAGTGTAGAAGTGGTTGAAGGTGTAGGGTGACTCAGGACTGGCTTTCCAAAGCATCAAGAGCAGATGAACACATCCACCAGGGAGTCTCCCAGGCATTGCTGGCACTGCCGATTCCATGGTCAGAGATTGTAGGGAGCCCTCAGGTTGGAGCTTGGCGGAGCACATTGGGAATGCTCTAGTCACTGGATGTGGGTGAAGGCCAGATGCGGGGGCAGTAGAGGAGAGGGATGGAGGAAGAGGGATTTGGCAAAGCAGGTGCTGAAATAATTGAGGTGACTGAGAAGAGGAAGGGAAGAAGTTCGCATGAGGCTGCCAGGGACATACATTTTAAAAATAGAGGATGCCTTAGTCCTTTTGGGCTGCTATAACAAAATACCACAGACTGGGTGACTTATAAACAACAAACATTTCTTTCTCATAGTTCTGGAGCCTGGAAGTCCGAGATCAGGATGCCAGCGTGGTTGGGTGAAGGCCCTCTTCCGGGTTGCAGACTTCTGTTTGTGTCCTCACATGGCGGAAGGGAACTAGGGGGCGCTCTGGAGGCTCTTTTATAAGGGCACTGATCCCCCATTCGTGAGGGCTCCACTGTCATGACCTAAGCACCTCCCAAAGGCCCCACCTCCTAATACTGTCACATTGGGCATTTGGATTTCAACATACGAATTTTGGAGGGACACAAACATTCAAACCATAGCAGAGGCTATTACTGACATTGCCATCTCAGTCTGGCGTGGGGAGCAGGGAATGCCCTGCCCCTCCCATTCCTTCCCGCCTAGTGACTGGGATGAGTGCGTGGGTGACACGGGCTCTGTTGGGGAGAATGTTTAGAGACAGAGGCAGCAAGAGAAGTCCAGGGCGTGGGAGAACTCTGGTAGTCCAGGAAGCAGTTTGCTTACATGGAACAGGTGTCAGGGGGTGGGATGGCTGACAGAGAACTTGCAGGGGAGGGGTGTGAAGACTGACCTGAGAGCCCCTGGGGAGGGATGTGGGTGTACAGGGCTACCTGCAGTATTGTCTGAGGAGAAGGACTTTTATGGAGTTGCAGAGAAAGTTAGAAGTAACACTGAAAATGGAATTCTCAATCTCACCCCAACCTCTGCTCCCACCTTCTCCCTCCAGAGTGAGTATGGAAGGAAACGTTTGTGGCATTGTCCATACCGGGTTTTTCTTTTCTGCAAGGAGCATTCTCTGTCTTGCTTTTTGCTTCTCCTTGGGAGTGCTGAGCAGCACTGCTGAAGGACGAATTCCACAGCAGTCATGGCTGTGAAACCAGTGCTTGGTCCTGCTCTAGCAGAAAATGAGTAACTGGGCTTATACTCAAGCTGGGGAAACCTGGACCCCGGAGATGCCCACGGTTTACTATTGATACTTCCATGGAACAATGGAGCCTAGCCTGGGAGACACCATTAGGGTGTTGGGCCTTTGTGGCTGGCAAAAACATGACCTCTTGGGCTGCAGGACCGTAGCCTCTGTTGTGCTGTTGCACGTCCATCCTGGAGCAGCAAGGCCACATGCCGTTCTGACTGCAAGCTGAGATTCTGACAAGCCAGGCCGCAGAGAGTAGCCTCTGTTGGCGAGAGGTGCTCTAAGGAAAATGCTGTTGGATTCTCTCATTTAACCGTCATTCATAGAGTGCCAACAGTGTGTCAGGCTCTGGGGAAGTAGGCTGTCTTCCTCACCATAAACTGCCTGCCAGTCCTAATCAAGGAGACAGGCAATACATTTGATACTGATGCAGTGAGTGTGAAGTCTGGGAGCCCTGAGACGGGGACCTCTCACATCCTGAGAGGTGCCCAACGATGGTGTTCAGAAGGCGTTTACAGTGGAGCCGATGTTTCAGTTGAGCTCTGGAGGACAAGCAGTCAAATTGAGAGTGTGGCATGTCAACCTTCCCACCGCCCACCCCACACCTCACTCTTTTGGGAACATTGTGCCTTCAGTTTTTCTTCTGGGTCAATACAAGAAATGACCATGCGTGAGATAGCTGCATTTTCTGTGTCCCTGTTATTGCATAGACCCCTGCAACAAACTCTTTCTTAAACCCAGAAGTTTGCCTCTTCTAATGATCCAGCGTGCTTACTTTTGTTAGTGAGAACTTGTAAACCCCATTGTACTTCCCACTTGGCTGCCGGGAGTCTTAGTATTGACATTTGAGCTTAAATCAGAAAAATTTTCTTCAGTTAAATTTTTTCTTGTAAATCTTTTTACTCTTTCTTTCCATTCCCCAAACTCCTTTAGAAGTTTTGCCTTGCTCTTTTTATTGTTGCTTAAATGGGCTAGGGTTTCACTGTCATAGCACAGGCCTTTAGATCAATTTTGGAAGTAGACAAAACATAAATTATCGTGGAAATGGAAGGTCAAGCAAAATTTTACTTGTTAGCATTCCAAACTGTGTAGAACCAGGATGTTTCCAGGTTGCTAAGGACAAGTGCCAGGTTTGGTTATTTGGGATTTACTGCCGATTCCCTTCGAGAGCCATCATTAAACACCTCAGCATTTGAGATGAGTTTGGGTTTCTCTGTCTTGTATTGAGATGCTGGCTAATGACTGTCTAAGCAAGACTGGGGGCTCCTCTGCTATTTTTTTTTTTTAAAGCCCCAGTGTATAGTTGTGTATCATAGTTGTAGAGTTGTAGCTTTTCTATGTGGGACGCCACCTCAGCATGGCTTGATGAGAAGTGAGTTAAGTCCGTGCCCAGGATCTGAACTGGCGAACCACGGGCTGCTGAAGCAGAACGCCCCAACTTAACTGCTTTGTCACTGGCTGGCCCCTCCTCTGCTTTTTGATTGCTGGGGAGTAGGCCTTGTATTCTGGCCCAAGTGCAGTCTGAAGCTGATGATTCAGAACCATAAATTGTTAAAACAGAAAGGGACCAGATATCATTTAGCCTAATCCTCTGATTTGATAGACCCAGGGTGGGTTAAGGGGAATCTTTTTAAAGTCACACAGCTAGCCAGTGGCAGAACTGAGATGAGAACCTTGGTCTCTTAACTCCAGTTTCAGGGTTCATATGTATTACTCTAAGGATTCTTAGACCTTTGACCTGCTTGTCAGGCTTGCATTTTGCAAAGAGCCCCAATAGGAGACTTCTGTCATTACTTGGCTGTGTGACCTTAGGCAAATCAGTGTCATTGAACCTAGTTACGCACTGGTAAATGGAGATAACATATTCCTTATTGCTTCACAGGTTCTCCCATCCCAGGTGCAAGCCGTTTGCATGTATGTCTATCTTTTTCTCCTTCTCCATTTCAAAGGAAGAGGAAGACAAAACTCCTTTGGGCTCAGGCTGATCCCAGCCTCTTTCCTCTCAGTTTGCTCTCCCATCAGCTCTCCATTTGCCTGGTTTCTTTTCTGTAACAGTGGTGCTTTTGTCCTCCTTGGGGTCTTTGTGAAGTTCCTTCCCCATGAACCACCTTTTCTTTGCTTCTTGTTCATCTGCTAGTCCTCTTTCAGGTTTGGCTTTTTCTGCTGTTCTCTCCCTGACTGTCCAAGGCACCTCGTTTCCTTTCTCCTTAGTGCCCTCGTGAGCTCTGGATAGTGAACTTCTGGAGGGTAGAGATGGTTTTATTCGTTGTTGTATTTGCATCTGGAATATAGTTGATAATTTTTTTCCAGTTTTATTTGAGATGGAATTGAGATAATGTTTAAATGAATAACTTATGAGGTAATATATGCAGAATCCCTCTCAGAACTATATTACATATGTATGTATATTTGTATTTTTATGTTCATGTGCTCATATATATACGTGTGTGTGTATATATATATGTGTATATATATATATAAAATACTCATATATAAAATGAGTTAAGATGGTCTCTCAACCTGTTGCTGAATATTTGTCTTTGAGAAGGATAACCTAATTCCCTATCCTGGCCTCTCTGCAGATGAGGATCAATGCTGATTCTGATCTTGTCAAGCTTCTTTGGGGAGTGAAAATTAAAACAGTACAAGGTTTAAAGCTCTGGGAGGGGAGAACGGTTTTGGTAGATGGAAATAGGGTAATAATAGAACTGGGGAGGAGACAGATAGTTTCTGTGAGAAATTAAGTAACTGAATTAATAGAGACTAGCTATAGAAACAGAAATAACCTGAGTTTCAGTGCTTTCCATAAACAGCAAAGTTAAAATGCAGTATTCTCTTTTCTTCATGCACTTCATTTCTGATTTGGAGCATATTAATTCTAAAACTTCCCTTTGAAATGCTAATTAACTGGCTATTTAATTATTCTCTATTATTCTTTTGTCTTTGGAGGCTAGGAGTTGGGGGAGCAGCTAAAGCCCTGAAAAATAGCCTCGGGGCCCGGGAAAGGGTCTCTGCCCTGTGATGTGAATTTACCAATTTTCAGAATGGTTTGTTTAGACTCAAACTTCAGAACAGTGCTTCTCAAATTGAAATGTGCACACAGATCACCTGAGGATCTTGTTAAAATGCAGATTTTGATTCAGTAGGTCCTGGGGCAAGGACCAAGATTCTGCATTTCTCACAGGCGCTCAGGTGAGGCTGCTGCTGCTGGGCCTTTGTGCAGCCAGCATTTAGAAGAGCAAGCCTAGAAGTGGGAGGGTCTTCCAAAGCTAACTGTGCTGTTTCCTTGGCCCGAATTCATGGTGACTTTGATAGCAGAAGTCCTGAAGCCAAGGCCTTGGCTTGAAGAAAGAAAACCCTGTGAGAAACAGCTGCCATATCCCAAATAGTTCATCCTACTTTGGGAGTCCCAGAGAGACGGCGTTGTAATGTAGAATAACTGATATTCACGAAGATGACTTGGAATTCCATTCAGTGAACAGTCTAGAAGGCAAGCAGGGAAGTATTCATTAAAGTTTCAGGGTATTTTCATGAGTGATTAAAACTAGTTAGGCTTACATGGATAAGTTCAACAGTCTGAAAAGATTACTTATGAGGAAATCTTCATTCCTGAAAGATGAAGTTTTCTGTAGTACTTTGCTAATAGGCTTTTTGAGGTGCCGTCTGCTGCTTGATGTCTTTGTCTAGACCAGCTGTGTTCTAGGTTGCTCTTCCATTGAGTATAAATGGAATCTGCTCTGTTCGCATTGAATCCTGTTTCCATTACTTATTAGTATTGAGACCTTGAGCAAATTCTCAATTTCCCTCATTTTGCCACCTGTAAAATAGTCATAATGCCAATTCACCCCAGGATTTTTTTTAGAAGAGAAGATATGCAAAAGCTCTTGGCATACTGTCCCTTCACCATTATTATTTTCCCCCTGCTTTGATCCTGGTTGGCAACTTGCTGTGCTGTGTGGACATTAGTGATTCTTTTTGGTTACCTCACACCTGAACATCTTCACAGGCTTCTTGCTGTTGGTAAGACCTGTCGTGAGGTATGCAGACCTTTGTAAACTCTTGCAAATCCCTGGAGCTCATACATGTATGAGATGGGAGCAGATGTTCTTGACTTCTCAGAATAGACCAGAAGAGTTTAGTTGAACCTTTTTCAAAAGGCAAAAACAATGGGGCTCCCATTAATAGATTTATATACACATTTTATGTTAAACACGCGCACGTTTGTCTAGTGTGGGAGGAAGTTAATAGTGATCAGTGATTTGCTCTGGGTCTCTTCCCTAACAAATAATCGTAATTTCAGACTCCTGTGTGCTGTGCAGGCTTCTCTAGCTGGGGTGGTGGTAAGATCTGTTCTGAGTCCTCCTAGTTTAGTAAGGGTGTGGCTGGAGTTCAGTTTCCTTTGTCCTGTATAACTTTTGAATTGCAGTGGCCTTGGTCTGGAGAGTGTGGTTAGTCCTTGGTTAGATGAGGCACACCCAGTATGCTTGGCTTTCCTTCACTCTTCCCTCCCAGCTTTACCTCCCTGCCTCTAAACTCATTTGGGCTCTTATCTTTAAATGCAGAAACTTGGAAATGAGTTGCTCTGTGCTTGTTCCTCTGCCCTTCCCATCCGAGACTGTTTACTGGCTGCTTGCATATCATATCCTGCTGTCCTCTGCTCAGATATTACCAAAACAATCCTTAAGGCTACTGATACATTACTCAGCTTTGACTTCTCAGAAATAAGACTACTTGGTCTTCTCACTTAAGGTAGTGTTTCCTAATCAGGTGTTAAACCCTTATGACCTTACTCTGTAAATATTTAACTTCTATTAACCTAATATATCTATCTTACATGTATTACTACTACTAATAGTATATATATAAAATATTACTTTAACTTTGTAGTGTCTGTAACTGAAACTATACCTAACCAGTGACCCTGATTTAGGAAATCTCATTTCAAAGTTGCTTCTAACTTGCTGTATGACTTGAGGCAAATAATTTAACCACGCACTCACTGGGTCTAAATTTACTTTAACCTGTAAAATTAGGATTGGGTTAGATCAGATATTTTTCAAACCATTCTGTGGAGTTGGTTGGGGTGGGGATGGGAATGACAAGAAAGTTCACTGGGTAGGACCCCTGGCGCCTCATTCAATCAAATGATTCTTCTTTTGTTTATATAGAAAACCACTGGACTAGATGGTCTGAGATTGCCTCCATCCTTGGCATTGTATGATCCCTTCTAGTAGTAGCATCTACTTTTAGATTACATCAGACAAGGACACCTAAGCTGTATCACAAATAGGTCCCAACTCATGATGGCACTCAACCTCTCTGGTTCCTCTTTGCACCAAGGCTCTGGGTTGGCCATCCCAGCGCTCCTGTCCCTCTGCTTCTGCTCATACTGTTCCCAGCAGCACATGGATTATTTGTAAGCCTCCGTTCCCCATTCAGTCCTTCCCAATCTTCAATACTCTGGTGTAAAAATGTCCTGTCCTTTCAAGAAACCTTCTCCACTTAGTTGTCCCCATCTTTCCAAAGTACCTTTTCCACTCTGGTGACTTTACACTTTGCCTCGTCAGGTAGTTGTATGTATGTGTAAAGCTCAGAGAGGCGCAGGATCTTGGGTTCTTCATTCTAAATCACCCCAGTGCCTACATTGTTACCTTTCTAAAGTGCCATGGATCCATCATATGGCTCAAAAACTCTTTTTCTCTTTCAGGATCGAATCATCAATTTAGTTGTTGGCAGCTTAACATCCTTATTGATTCTAGTAAGTATCTTTGTGTCTCACCCAGGCTCTTATCAAAAGTTTTGAAAACTTTAGTATTGTGGTTCAATAAACTCTTCAAAAAATTACGTAAAAGGGGCTAGGACATGAGCATGTGAAGTATTCCAGTCCTAGTTAAAGCTTTCAGTTTTATTATCACTTAAACAAAACTAGTGGTAGCTGGAGTAGCTAAATTGATTTCCACTATCGCCCCCCAGTTTAATATGTGTAATAGCACAAGTCAAATAACTTGGTTTTCTAAGTTTGCTATGTTTGTTTGCCTAGTAAATTTGTGACACATGAGTGGCTACCAGCAACTCCCTTCTGTACATAACCCACAACTCCCCATTTTTGCTAATACCTTGTTTATTTTGTTCCTAAAGCACATTCATTATCCTTTGGTTTAAAAAGATTATTTGGTCAGCATATAGTAATTTTTCATCCTATATAATAAGGCTTACTGCTATCACAATAAAGTAAATACAAAGCTATATTCCCCATAGTCTGAGAGTGACATTTCTGTCACCCATTTTCATTAAATTTAAAAGAATTTTAGTGAAGTTTCCGTAACTTCTTAATTTAAAAAATGGGTATAATGCTATATCTGCAGTAGAAAAGAACTATAGGGTATTAGAAACCTATCAGTATTTTTCATAATGTTAAGCAAAAAGTTTTGGTTATATTTTTTGTTGGAGTATTCAAAATAACAAAAAGGTTAAAACTCTTCCCCGTATATAATCATTAATTCTGGGAATGAGGTTTAAATGCTTTCTAATCTTTGTTAACAAGATTTTGAGGTTAGCTAGTTTTATTGCTCTGTGATGTTTTGTTTTCTTTCATAAGGAGGAAAAGGTTAGGAGGAGGAAGTACTAAAAGAAGTAACACATATTTACAAATATTTTATTTAACATTAAGTTAACATTCCAGAAGGCAAACCTAATAGATTTCATTTTACAATGTGAACCATTTTATAATCTTAAATTGCCTAGACTTCACTCTAACCAAGTCCTGAAATACTCCTAAAGCCTGACGTGATTTCTCTTCACACAGGTAACACTGATCAGTGCTTTTGTTTTCCCTCAACTACCTCCGAAACCACTGAATATATTTTTTGCTGTCTGCATCTCTTTGATTAGTATTACCGCCTGCATACTTGTGAGTACCATTTAGAATTTAAGTTGAGTATCCTTGAGGGCTGAAGGCTGCAGTGCCTAGGACAGATTCCCAGTCCAGGTCTATATGAAAGGGTATCTCTAATTATACTTCCCTCCCCCAAAGGATGTAAGAATTCTCTCAACATTAATTGCAGGTTTTTTTTTTTTTTTAATCTGAGTTTCCTTCTTTTCTCCTAAATCCTAAAAGTTGTACCCCTAAAGGGAAACTGTTCCCTTGAGAGCTAAAATAAATTGAAGGAAAAAAATAGCTAAAAGACTTAGGTAGCCAAAGACTTGAGGTAATTTATTTTATTCATCTTCCTTCAAGAACTACACACAGGGCCCAGCAGGCTTTGGGAAATGCCATTACTGCTGTTAAATCCAGAGTTCTCTATCTCCTCCCTTATTTCTAATAATTACAAAATTAGTCCTTGTTAATCTCTGTGCTTATCTCCCCCAAATGAAAGTAATTAACACCAGAATCTCCCAGGAAACCTAAAGCTGCAGTTGCATCCTTATCACAAGAATGTTCAGTTTTACTACAAAGAAGCCTTTCTTTTAGGTAAAGAAACAAAGATGGTAGATCTTTAGTTGGGTAATTGCCAAGTGTTCAGTCATTCATTAGTTGGCTGTTTTCATTTCTCTTGAGAGGCAGCATCAAAACAGTAAACCCTTAAAAACAATTGTTTTGACTCACATACAGCTTAAATCATAACAAAAATGTGCTTATCTGACTTAAAACTAATCCAGGGGACATCTCCAAGCTTCTGATTCACTGATTCTGCTACACTCCTATGACCTGAGGGAAGAACTGGCCCATCCCATTTTGGGACCCTTTGGAATAAAGCTACCAGAGATGCTCTCCTCCCACTCCCAACCTAAAGCCAGAAAGAGACTAACAGTGCTCTAGTTTAAACCAAATGTATGAATATGTAAGCTCCATTTTGTATGGGCAATCTGAATAGTTATGTGAATTTAAAAGTTGTCCTCCCTTCCAGTACCTAGAAGAGTTGTACCTTTTACTCAAATATATTTAAAATATATCTAGAAGGTATATATTCTTGGTTGGCTTGCCAAATGATTGGAGAACTCTATTGGTTTGAACATAGAACACAGTTAACTGAGAAAGCAGGAATAAGTATGATCTTGGATGTAGAAACTTAGTTGGTACTACTTTAATTATAAAGAGTAAGAATTAAATTCTGGCTGTGTTAGTCTTAGGAATGTAGATTAATATAAAGACTGTCTCATTTAGGGGGAAAAGTATATACAGATGAAATTGGTCACAGTGGAAAAAGAATTAGTTGTATTTTAAATTTTTAATACTTGGCCCAGTGGCTATTACTTAAACTTTCATTTAATTCTTCTTCTTTTAGATCTACTGGTATCGACAAGGAGACTTAGAACCGAAATTTAGAAACCTAATTTACTATATCTTATTTTCTATCATCATGTTATGTATATGTGCGAACCTGTACTTCCATGATGTGGGAAAGTGAGGCTGCCAAGGAGAAATACTTACCAGGTCTCTTCAAAGCTATATATTAGGACTGCGAACAAGAGCTGGATAAGGTATGCTGAAGATCTCCTGCAGACGTCTGATACATGATTTTCATGTTAATTATAAATCTGAATTCCCTCTTGCAGGGGAGACATATCATAGATGACTTTGCTTTTTCTTTAAGGAGCTAATGTTGCACTTAAACATTCCAACCCTTAAAGCTCAAACAGCACAAGTAATTCTCACTTTTGAAATTAAAATTTTTTATAATGTAATTGCATGGCGAAAGGCTATGTAACAAACAATCTTGTATTTTAAGACAAATATTCTTTTATTTCTGTTAAACTGAATATACAATTATTGTTCCCTAGGCAACCAACTTTTGCTTACAACTACAATTTAATTTCACGTTAACGAAACACAGATGGTGAAAAGACAACTTTGATTGTGAAGATCTAATTACAATAATAAATAAAATAATTTATACAAGGTTTCTTTTTGTGACTTTTCTATAGGGGTCATATTCATTAAAGCCCTATAGGCTAGTTTTGGTGTAACTTTCTCTAGTGTAGGAATGACTGTTGATTTGTTTCATTACAGAAGCAAATTTTGTTTTTTAAAATTGCCTGAGAGGGACAAGTTATAATGCATCCTCACCAGCTAATGCACTAAGTGAACGGCAAACTCTGATACCCTCACCCTCCTCAACTGTTTTCTGGGTAATTTATATACGCGAAACATGTAAGAAACAGTCATGGTATGGGATAGGCAACTTTACTTCCTTTCCCATTATAGTTTAATTTTACTTCAAAGTGCTAACTTTGTAAACTGATGACAGTGAGTTCTTAGAGGGTGAAAACTCTACTTAGCATCTGCTGAGTTTTGTTACTACTCTCGTCCATATTCCCTTTAAAAGTAATAAAAAAACCTGTAGTGAATTTTCTTAACTCTTAATGCTTTCCTCTTTACCCAGCCTAGATCCGCTCCCACTGCCAGCAACGGGTAAACCAAAAACAACTGCCACACAGTCACCTCCTAGGTCTCTGTACTTGTAGGCTGGTCAAATCTCAAACTAATGATACTTCATCTTTTTGAAGAAGGTTACTGGTAAGCTCTGAACCATGTTGATGTGACTTCTCTGAAATATAAACAGGCCTACTTGAGACTGCGTAGGGAGCCATGTCTGATCTTTAGAGATGAATATTACTGTTTTAAAACAGAGTAGTTAAACTTTGGTGATTTTAAACTTTTCTCAGTAGCTGAAGTGAATGAAATTCCCTGCTGACAAATAACACTAATCACAGGGATCTATGCAGTTATGACCCCCATACTCCACTCAGCTACACACTGTCATAAGACTACACCTCAGCCGATATATTTAAAGGAGGTAAAACGTCATAGCAGTAATGCTGTATGTGGCTTAAACACTGTAGCTATTTAAAAGCCAGAGGAATGGTAAATTAAGCCTCTTGGGAGTTGCTCATATTTCTTTGGAGATGTTGTAATTAACAGTGTGGCTTCTTTGCTTGAACTACCTGTTTCTAAGAATTACCTAATGACAGTTTACCATATCCTCAACATCCTTTGAGTCTTCTGAAACAGGACTGCCCAAAGATGATCCAATGATATTTGATTCTTCTCGATGGTGATGGAGTATGGGATCTGTAAGGAGTTAAGTTTCAAGTTAGTCTTAAACGTATATATTCTCTAATCCATGTCAAGAATTTAGAGTAGGTATTCTCCCAAAGTGCAAAATTTAACAAGACTAATATCTTTATTACTGGATCAAGAAAGACTAGAACAACTGAATTAAAAATCTGACTGCCTGATTTTCCCCTTAAAATTTATCAGGCACACGATGGAGTTGTATTACAGTACCTGTTAGTGTTGTCAAGGGCAAGACAGATTCAGTATCTATAACATCAGATGTCTGGATAAAGCCATGTGGTGAAGGAACAATAAGTATCGTTTCATCATCAATTGTTGTTTGATCAACTTGTTCTTCTATGGTAGGAGACTCTAAATCCTGAATAATAATAATAATTAAAAAGAGAGATTCTGACACATTCCTTATTAGTTTTCCTTAAGATCCCAAACACATTTAGGTTTGAAAGGACTTAACTTTCAAACATTATCCCATTTTAAAATTAGAATATAAAGAAATGAAAGTTAAAGTCTTAAAATGGACAAAATAATAACCTCATACTCTAATGTACTAAATATTAAAAAAAGAACTTAAAAGTACCAGTTCAATTATACGTCTCCTGAATATAGAAGAAACAATGCTGTTATGCTGTGGGGTGAGGTTCGAAGCTGAACCACAAAGATCTATTACTAACCACCCTCAGGAAAATGCTTCCATATCTATCTGAGGTGAAGAGGGAAAGGTTTTAGTGAGAAACCATGGTAAGATAGAGCAACACTGCTGGCTGACTCATACTTGTGAGGTCACAGGTAGGGGTCTGCACTTTGTGTGTCTAAAGAAAAGAGGAGGTACCAGAGGATATCCCCCCGTAAATTATTTCTAGGCTCTCTCCAACCGCAGATGTGAGCTTCAAGGTAAGACGAGATTAGGCTGTTCCGTTAAGTGCAACTTACCTCAGTAACATAAGCATGGGCTAAATGCGAGGGTGATTCCTCCTCTTGTTTAAGGTCGGTGTCAGAGATTTCTTCTTCTGTTCTGACCATAACACTATTCATCAGTTCTGTGCTATTTTGGTCACTGAATTTGGATACATGAGCATCATTAAATGATGGCTCTACAGTCATCTTAGGCTGATGAATTTCATCTGGGAAAGTGTCTGCTTCTAGGGCATCTGGAGGCTCAGGAAAATCAGATGAGTGAATATCATTATCTACAGCCAGTTCTGCTTGGGATATGGAAGAAGTGATGTCCTCTGTGGCAACAGTTTGAATGATGACTCTCGGTGTGTGACACTGCACTGTGACATTGTCACTTGTGTTCAACAAATGTTCTGGCTATAATGTTAAAGAAAATGATCAATGGCAAAATGAAAAAGTACCTACCAGACTTAAGTTATAGGCAACAAATGGCATTTATAGGTGGTACCCTACTGACCCCTCCCATACCTCTGGAACTACAGTGTTCTTATGACTATTTTTCTAGAACCCCTATTCTTACCCACTGGGGCCTTTGCTCTCCTAATGCCCTATTCCCCTTAATGTAAGTCCATCTCATGTGACACAGAGGATGTACCCCAGTGAAGGCACAGTGATGGTGTAATACATTGCCCCTGCGACAACAGCAGTGGGAAGAATTGTTTAAATAAATGTACTGCATTAGTTTTACCTCTAATATTTTGTATCAATTAATCTTGGTCCCTAACATGTACGGAAATACTTGAACTGAGCTCAAAACTGATTTTCCCCCCAGAGATATTGTTTATTGAAGGCACGTGGGTTCTATCATAGTATTAAAAACTAGAAAAAGATCCTGTTATCTCTGGTGACACTTATAAGTTAGCCAGTGTTCTCTACAGAAACTAGAAAAATCAAGGAATTTATGTAAAGTAACGTACAGATAAAGCATGAACAATGATCTGCTCAGGAGAAGCAGGAGCAGCAGCTGTCAGGGTGACAGTGGGACTAGCAGCCAGAGTTAGGGGAAGGCCTTGGCTTGAGCTTGTTTGAAGTAGGTAGGTGCCTGGAGTGCCAGTGGGCTGTAAATGGAAAGACTAAAGGAAAAAGAAAAATAAGATCAACACAGATGCAACAGACTACTGATTAAGTAGACTTATCAGTACTCATTAAGTCTAGCTTTACATCCAAAATGGGGACTTTAATTTACTAGCTACAAATGCACTTACCAATCGTGAAGGTGCAAACAAGTAATAAAATGAAGGGTATAATCTTGACTATTAACTGTTGTAAGCCATTACATGGCCTGGAGGTTTAATAGGCAAAGCCTTTATCCTGCTCTTCACTCCCATGTATTTCTGTGGTCTGGTCTCAGCTATTTGTTTCACGGTACCAAGACACGGTCGCAAAAGCCACTGTTTCCAGTGCAGTAACCCAGCACACCCAATCATTCCTCTTTATTCTTTTTCTGTAGCACATAAAAACTGGCAGTCTCCCAGTTTAAAAAAGCTTCACATTTTTTAAAAGGCACTATAGCAGTGTTTACTTACAACAGATTTTTTTCATAGTACTTTAGGAAATAATTTTTATATTAAGGAGAAATTTACAGAAATAGCAATTAGTGTTCTGCTGAAAGAAAAAGAAAATTCCTGCTTGAAAAGCTGGTTAAATAATAATATGTTTATCTTTTGAGATTTTTTTTTATGGAAGTGTAACAAAACTATTCAACACCAATACACCTTTCATGACAATAAGCTTCTGTATAATAATTTAAGTTCGATTTATCCTAACACCCTAAAGGAAAAGTATTTGCACTTAAAATAGAGCTGGAGGTTCAAGTCACATATGTAGCCTGTTCTTTAGTCTGATGTGGTCCTGTGGACTTAAGCCACAACAGCTCTCCTGGGTACCAACTCATTGAATCTAGGTTTCCTTATTGCTGAAATGGGGATAAAAACTACCTCTCATGGAAAGGGTTGTGAGGATTAGAAATGATTATGATGGGGCCTGCACACAGTGGTAACTCAATTCTTTCTTCCCTCTCCATAAAAGTGAAAGCTGGGCCAGCCCGGTGGCCTAGTGGTTAAGTTCAGTGCTCTCTGCTTTGGTGGCCTGGGTTTGGTTCCCAGGCGTGGACCTATACCACTTGTCTGTCAGTGGCCATGCTGTGGTGGCAACTCACATATAAAAAAAAGAGGAAGAGTGGCGGCAGATATTAGCTCAGGGTGAATCTTCCTCAGCAAAAAATAAAAAAAGTGAAGGCTGATCGTTTTCCTAAGGGTTGTATTTATTAATCACATATGGTCAGGCAGTATAGTAAATACTTTATATGTACATCTATATATTATATATATGTATTTTATTTATTTAATATACTTAAATACATTTAATGCTCACAATTTTTTGAAGCTGAGGCACTATTATCATCCTTTATTAATAATATAGGACAGAAGTCTCTAACTATTTGATTGTGACCCCACAAGTAAATACCTGAACACATATCCCAAATATATGTGTATATATTGTTTATATGGCCAGGGGGAGAGGGGAAATGGCAAAAAAAGTAAAATGAAGTTCTATTTTCTACCTGTGACAAATGGTCATTTTATACATCCCTATTCTGGAGACCACTGAGTTAGGAAACTGAGGCTCAGATTAAGTAAGCTGCTAGCAGAAGTTCCAAAGAGAACCTTTTGTTATTCTGGCCATCCTCATTAGAATGGCTGCGGAGAGGATAAACAAACTCTTGTACTAAAGCCCCTTATGTTCTTCACAGCAAATAAATCTTGACATAATTTAAATAAAACCTACTGTACACTTTCTTCATGAAAAATGAGCTAATTCTGAGTTTACCTATTTCAGAAAGCAGGGCAAAAACTGGAACTTTAAAAAAAATCCCCATCACCCCCAAAAGAAACCGCATTCAAATTAGCAGTCATGCCCCATTTCTCCCCAAAACCTCTTAGCATAGACAACCACTAATCTACTTTCTCTCTATAGATTTGGACATTTCAAATAAATGGGAGTCATACACTATATTGTATTTTGTGTTTAGTTTCTTTCTCTTATCATAATATTTCAAGGCTCATTCTGGTCACAGCATGTATCAGTACTTCATTCATTTTTACTGCCAAATAATCATTTGTATAGCTATAGCACATTTTATTTACCCATTTACCAGTGGATGGACGATTGAGCTGTTTCCATACTTTTTGGTTATTATGAATATGAATGTTCACGTACAATTTTATGTGGACGTATGTTTTCATTTTTCTTAGGTACACCTGGGGTTAGAACTGGTGGGTCATATGGCAACTATATGTTTAACCTTTTTAGGGATTGCAAGATTCTTTCCCAAAGTGGCTACACCATATATGACTGGGACTTTTAAATTCTATGTCCCCAGTAGCTAGTGCAGTGTTTACTCAATGAAGGCTATTAAATAATTCATTCCACAAACTTTTTCTCAAATAACCAATATGAACTTTTGGTTATCCATTTATGACTCAATACAAATCCACAGCACGTACTCTACTCATTTACACTGTCTTTTTCTTTTTTAAAAAGAGTGTTATTGGTTTATATACAGACGAAGAAAAAGACTAAAAGTAATTATAAAAGTGTAAGTTTGATTTATGTTGTTTTTTAACCATCTGGCATCAAAATCATGGACACAGTTGCATTTAATGCCAATCACGTTAATTTTTGTATTTCATTTGCTTATATGATAACATTTGTAAAACTGATACCAACTGATCTTTCCTATGCATAAAAATGGCCAGTATCTACTTTGTGAAGTATTACTCACTGGAAGAATCTCAAATGTCTGTAGTGTTCCACTGTTTAGTGTTATTGTTTCTGAGTCAACAGTAGCAGCAGGAGAGTCTGTTGAAGCTGTGGTAAGAACAAGGACAGCAATAAATAAAACACTTTATAAATTTAAATTCCCCTCGTGTACTCAATTATTATGAAAGCAATCTCATATTGAATAATTTGCCTGGAAACCTAAAGTCATTTAAATTTCTTACGAGAGATAAGAAATCTAATGGATTTGTCTGGGGTGGCAAAGATCAGGGGTTAGGAAATTATGGCCCACAGCCAAATCCAGCCTGCTATCAGTTTTTGTAAATAAAGTATTATATGAACACAGCCACACTTGTCTGTTTATGTATTTTCTATGGTTCTTTTTGCACTACAAGAGCACAGCTGAGTAGTGGTGACAGAGACAGTACTCGCTAACCCCTGGTATAGATGATAAAGTATTTCTAATATTAGGAAGTAAGAATGTACTAAGGCTAACCTACAAAGAGCTAGGAACTTGGCAAAAAATAAATTTTCCTGGACATTCTGCAGTTTAGATGTCTGGAATGGTAGTCCCAGAACACTAGGCTTTAATTCTAGTGACATCACTTCCTAACACCATAAACCTGGGCAAATAACTTACTTTAACCCAAACTAATGTTCAGAGACTATATCTGTCCTGCCTACCTAATATAATTGTTGTGAGGATCAGAAACATGAAATAAATATGATTATTTCAGAAGACCACGTTGGGAGGCTGAACAGCACTTTAGAGACTGGACAGTATAACCTCTTCATAGGTATGTCAACTGAGGCTCAGACTTGATCAGTGTCTGCTTATAGAGCTAAGACTAACTAGAAGAAATGTGATCTTTGTTGCTTTTGGTCACAGCTGTAAGTAAATCCCTGTGAAAAATGATTTAAAATTGACTTTTAATGTGGAGTGTTTATTGTTAGTTTATTATATTGTCTTATAACCCTTCTCAGTTTGAAAGAAATGTGACACTTTTTACCAAAAGAAACGCACTTTATTCATGTTATTTCTCTTGTATCATATCTAAAATAACTTGAAGTGATTCCAGACAAATAGCCTAAATCAAGGGTAAGCAAACTATGGCTGGGGACAAATGTGGCTCAAGCATAAGAATGGTTTTTACATTTTTAAAGGATTGTTTAAAAACAAAACAGAAAATTCCACAGAAACCTATGTGGCCTGCAAAGCCTAACATATTCATATTTACTGCTCTGGCTCTAAAGTTTGCTGATCCCTGACCCCTAACCTAAAGGAAGAAACAATCATGAGATTTTAGCCTGAATGCCAAGAATAATAAGAATAATGGGTGTGTTGTAAAACTCTTACTATACTCACATTTCTTACTGAAGGAAATAAAATTATTCTAAATACTTTTAAAAAGCCATGCTGTGAATAAATATTAAAGTACTATTTATAAAATATTTGCTGTTTTCCCAGTAAGTATCGTCAATCCAACAGCCAAGGAAAATTCTAACAATCTCCATGCACAATCGATTTATAGCCAACAGTAGTTCTCATACTTATGGTGGACTAGTAATTTTAGTTGCTTTGCAATTCTCAAGACTATAAAACAAAACAAGCAGGGCCAAAGAAAAGAAATTCTTCATGCTTTATTACACTGGCAGAAAGCTAAAGCAAATAACCAAATTTAAATTAGAACTTTTAAGAATAAGACAGGCATGACTGGTTTAAATGTCTCTAAAGAAACCTTGACAGTCATTGCATATACAGATATATAGTGTTAATAACACCAGTAGGTGGCCCAGTGATTCTCAAACAGAAGATCATAGCATACATTTGAAAATGTGTAGGGTGTTTCTAACTGGAAAGCACTACTAGCATTTTGTGAGTAAGGTCAAGGGACACTGAGCATCCTGTGATGTGTAGGACAGGCCCTGCCAACAAAGAACTGTCCCATGCAAAATGCCAACCGTCCCCTGGTTGATAATAATACACAGTGATTGGTATACTCTTGGCAATGACCTTTCCATAGGCAAACAGCATTAGGTAGGAAAAAAAGAGGGAGGTAAAAGTAAGTGAAGGATGATATGGTTCTGGGAATTTTATTCTCATTGCTTTTCTGTCCCTCTATAATGGAAAGAAAGGTAGAAAGATCAAGTTGGCTTAGATCTTAGGAAAAAAATTTGCCCTCCCTATAACAATTGCTGGGTCCTCATATCTCATTTAACACAAAAAATGTCAGAGGCTAAGGAAAAGAGAAGGGTAAACAAAACAGTTCCCATAGGAAACTGGCTCTTTACTCCCTGAAGAAAATCTTGCATCCTCACCAAAACCCATTTCATCCACATACCACCTCAAATCCATTCCCAATTGTGTCTCCTGGTGAATTACTACAAATGATGTGCAACCTTATGAACTCTATTTCATTGCTCAAATGACTATATTTCAGGTAGTTTTCTATTAATTATTAATTCCTTATAACAGCTAGAAAGTAAGATAATTTAAAATAGTTTATAACGGCTAGGCAGTTGGTTATCAGTCCTCTGTTACACATTCATCCTTTGTGCAAATATTAAGCTAATAAACATAAAATGCCCTAGATCTCCTTTAATTCTTCAACTTGGATAAATTTCCATCAACATTCTAGAAGTCTGAAAGGTGTCAGAGCCATTAACCAAATCATACAGGTCAAATAGCAAGGACTCTTGAGGTTCAAACACTTACAGACATGGGTGATCTGGACCGGAATCTGCAAGGCTGCCATGGGGCTTGGAGAGATGGCTGTATTGTCTTCCAAGCGGGCAACTCTGATCTGAACATGCTGTACACTGGAATTGGAATTACTGTTTGGAACTCCAGATCCTGATTTATTCTCCAAAAGCGTTGGGTTGTTTTTTTGACTCTCATGTAACTGTTTAAGACCTTTTATTAAGACTGAAGGGAGATGGGTAGACAAAAAGAACATTGATTCTCTCCGACAGACCACCATCTAAGCAGCAAGGGAGGTGGGGGGGGGGGGGGTAAGGAGGGAAAGTATTTGGAATAAATAATTGTATACCGGATGTAAGATCTTACCAAAATAACAATAAAAATATTTTGAAACTACAACCTGTCCAGAAATTTTTGGAAACATTATCCATCACAACATATTTTAAAAATTCATAACATAATACTATTCTTGCCATCTAAGATGCATTTAAAAAATAGCCATTGTGACGAACATGGAAATAAGACATTTTCTATGTCCTAGGGCTCCTTGATAAAATTCTTTTTTTTTTTTTTGGTGAGGAAGACCAGCCCTGAGCTAACATCCGTTGCTAATCCTCCTCTTTTTGCTGAGGAAGACTGGCCCTGGGCTAACATCGTGCCCATCTTCCTCTACTTTATATGGGACGCCGCCACAGCATGGCTGACATGCAGTGCGTCGGCGGGCGCCCGGGATCCGAACCGGCGAACCCCGGGCTGCCAAGCGCGGACGAAACCGCTACGCCACCGGGCGGCCCCTGATAAAATTCTTAATATTCAGGAAGAATATTAGTAATGCTAAGTAGCTTATTTTCATTTTTAAATGAATAGTGTACTTTCCCCCCGAAGGATTCAAGGGCACTTGACTGTTTTAGTTGCCGCAAGAGCACAATCAGTTGGCTGGGAGTTGAACTCACAACTCCAGAGTAGCAACTGATCTTTCCCAAACAGTAATATGTAACCACCTTGAGTTCTTGTACATGAAAGCCAACTCTAGACTTCCTTCCTCCATTAGTCATGATAAACTACATCAATCCTCTCAGCTGATGCTGCACTCTGGTTGGATTCATGTTACATTAGTATTCATTCACTCTCCTGGTTTTAAAATCAGATTTATAAATTTGTAACTGGGCATTTAATTTAAAAAAAATCAAATTTTCATCATGCCAAAGTTCCTCAGCATTTAGTTTTCCTTTGGAAAAATGGAAGTTGGAGCACTATACTAAGGGGAATGAATTTGATTACCTAGATTAAACAGACTGTCCAACTTAGTTTTAGTGCCTGGGCGCAAAGCAGGCAATGAAGTGAAAAGTATGCTATGCCTCACTTTTAAGCAAACAAAACTTAAAATCTAGATTAACATACCAAATGACATTAGAAATTTACAGAGCCTTTGTTCTAAAAATAAATCACTATAGAATTTCTCTAACAAACCCAGTTAAGATTTTGAAATTATTCAACTCATAAAAGTTGATTTAAACTTAAGTTTTCAGAAATACATCTTTGTACACAATGAAAATATATATGTAAAATTTATTTCCTCTTCATAGTTTATGTGAGAGAACAAGAATGTGTGCAAATGTGTACATTTTCATCTTAGGTGCTTTGAGAATTACAAATCACATCAACTCTTCTCAAGGGAAGAAAAGACAAGTTACCCAAAGAAATAGGGCAGAGGTTTAAGTGATTATCTACTGTGATTCACATCTTTTTAGACGAGGTAAAGAAATTCTAACCTCTAACTCCTAAGGAGTGAATATGGTAAAACAAGGGAAGGACTTAAGAAGCAAATAATACATTACCAGGGAATGAAACATCCTTATGGTTTGCAATTTGCCTTTTGATGGTCCACCATTTACTTCGAAGCCACTGTGGTGAACGGACACTGCTCCACCCCTCTGCTAACAGATCCCAGTTTATGTCGTTTTCATCAGCTACATCAAGCTCTGCTATCCTACAGGTTACAAAATAAGCATCTGTTAGATGTTAATGTATTTCTCCAAAAGAACCCTCCTCTGACTACACGTGATGGCACTGGCAATAAAGGGAATGGCAGGTTATGTCATTGAGATGCTACCGTTAAGTTGCATGGGAAAGGATTCCAGGAGTGCTGACCTGCTTCCAGAGCTAAGAGCTATGGAATATCAGCAGCAATAGCCTTTTGTTAATGGTACAACCAATGCACTGAACTGTAAATGGTCAGAACCACATGAAGCACTGTGAAGGAAAGGGAGTAGCTATAGGTTAGAATAGGATAAGAACAGGTTTAGCTGTATAGTATTCTGCAATGTTTTATAGTAAGTTATTTCCTGGATCTGAGCTTTTCGTTGTGTGTGTGTGTGTGTGTGTGTGTTTGTTTGCTGAGGAAGATGGTCCCTGAGCTAACAGCTGTGCCCATCTTCCTCCACTTCGTATATGGGACGCCGCCACAGCACGGCTTGATGAGTGGCATGTAGGTCCATGCCCGGGATCCAAACCTGTGAACCCTGGGCTGCCAAAGCACAGCATGTGAACTTAACCACTACACCACTGGGCCAGCCCCTCTATTTTTAAAATAAACAAAAATGTTTAGAAATAAGCTGTTCATAAAGATGACTAGCTGAAAAAAAAAAAAAAAACTATTAAAAACAGAACCCAAAACAAAATAAAGATAAAAACAATACTCCAGCAGCAACCAAAAAAACACAACCAATAGTAACACTAAATTTGGAGTTTTAATAGTCTATTCATTTTCTAGCTTTAACTGTCATGACGATTTTGATTTTTAGTAGGGAGTAGCCACAATGACAGCTTCTATCACTTCAGTGTCTCAAATGTTTTCTTGCTGTATTTTTGCCCATTTGAGTCACTAAGTCTTAATGGTTAAACCAACTAATTTAAAAAATAAGCTTGGGATTATTATCTTAAAGCTATTTTTGGATACGTATGAACTGGAAATGTCTGATTCGGTCCAGTTTGTAGGTGTCGGGTAACTGTAGACTGGACTCTCTTCTTAGCAAAAGATTGAAGGGCATGGAGACTGAATAGCACTCTTACCCTCACCCTGGTCCTCCTAGGCGAGGACTGAGGCACATTGGTGGGACAGTGGAAAGCTGCACTGCCGCTGCCTGTGCCATACCTGTTCTGTGGACATAGAGAGGACTTCAGTCTCCACGCCTTCAATCTGGTACTTTGCACGAGCACTAAATCCACTAAAAAGGAACAAACACAAAACAAAAAAAGAGCTCAATATGAAATACTTAGGATCTTAAAGGGTGGCTCTCTATGGAAAGGATGCTTTTCAGACATTAGGCATCTAGGGAAACCAAAAAGGGAAAATCAATCAAGACATTCACAGCCATTAAGCAGCTTTTGTCATTAAAAGATTTAGAACACAAACCTGAGGATGAGATTGATTTCATCTTCCTTGGTCCACTCAGTACCTCCACTCTGTTTCCAGTTCAGGTAGTTGAGCCATTTAGAACGACACTGCTTTTCTGAGCGGGTACCCACTCGTTCTGCCACAGCTGCCCAAGACACACCCTGTGTGACTATGTCACCTGGCTCAGTGCTGGTCAACTCATGAACCACCTCTGCAAGTCTCTTTTCTTCTTCTTCAGTCCACTTCCCTGAAAGAAGGAAATCATCCAGACTACTACTGCCACCTTCTCCTTTTTTTGCAAATCAGATTCAGCCCTGTATTTCCAAGGACTGATGGGAAGTACGCAGTAGTACTAAAGGTATTTCTGAAAGGCCCTTAGGTGGGAAATTGCATATACCCATAAGACAGTTGCATTTTACTAGTCCAGTAAAGTTCTTAGTACAAAAGAAAATATAGAATCCTAACAGAAAGCACTGACTGACTCTTTAGGGAAGAAAAACTACCCAAAACATAAGTAGAAAGAATTATGTACTCTCAAGTTACACTAAGTGCTAAGTGAGAAGAGCTTCATTGATGGCTTGATGGACACAGAAACTCAGACTTTTTTCTTAGTCCCACCTAAGATTCCCTCTCTGCAGAAGTGCAGTTAAGCTCAACAGAGACCATTATTTACAAGAATAAATGACGAAGGACAAGTGGAATAACACCTAAGGCCTTCCACCCCTTTTAGTAAAAACAAAAACTAGGTTTATACCATCTCCTTTCCCCACTACCCCAACTCCAAGTTACTGTGATGAAATGTTAAGTCTGAGACAGGTATTCACACATATTTTCATTCCAGATTTTTTTGAACCCATAAACCCACTAATAACATCAAATGTTCCTCTTGGTCTTTTCTTGAGCTTGAGTAGAAAAACAGAAAGGAAAAAAAGAGAACTCTTTCCCTCTTTCCACTTCTGTTTTCATTTTATTACTAGTAGAGCTAAACACTTGTAGAAAATTACAAAAGGCTATGTACCTGCTTCAGGGATTCAATCATTCAACAATTTTTATTGAATGTCTATTATGTGCTAGGCACAGCTCTGGATACCATGGATTCAAGACAAAGTCCTGCTCTCCTATTTTAGCATGATAAGAAAGGGAGAACAAACTCAAGACTGTGCTGTCCCATGGTGTGGTACAAAAGAGAGAATTCCTGATCAGAAACAACACAGAGCAACAAGAAAAGGAAGCAGGCATATCCACCCCTCAGGCTGGCAATCAGGGAATGGCAGTGTTTTTCCAAATTGTGCCAACAAAAGGGATTCTGTACTTACAGCATCTTACATGAAGCTCTGGGGTCCCATCCTAAATCTAAAGCTCCCATTCCTGCTTCATTCATTAAGGTGTCATTCACCACAGAATGACAGAGTTGGTGGAATTTATGTTCTCACTGCCTTGGAGGTAATAGTGCTGGTGGAGTGGTTAAGCAGCAAACATTCCTGATTCCACTCTAGCAGGGTATGGGGTAAGGACAGAAAATATATTCCCTGGAAGCTCAAGCTTATCTTGAGAACTATTTTTTTATTGAAAGACTAAGCATAGATTGTGGATCCTTCAGAGAACATTAGAGCTAATAGGGAACTATGAGATCACCTATTCTAACCTCTTCATTTTACAGAGGAAACCGAGGCTCAGAAAGGTTAAGTGAGAGTTAGTGGCAGAGCCTAAATACTGTTGTTGGTCACAAAGGCTAGGTTTAAGAGTACCATTAGTACATTTGTATCCATTAAGAGTTAAATAGGCATTCATGGTGTGGCCTGAGGACTGAAACACCAATCACAAGTTTTTCCAATGGAAAAATATACTTTGAGTTTGAAAATAAGCAAACAAAATACATACAAACCTTCTTCCTAAGTTGGGACCTACCTGGAACTAAAGTTTTTCATAAAACTTTGCTAAGCTGTTGTTAATAAGAGTAACAGGTAGATGAGCTTAAATTAAAATTATTTCCTGTATATATGCCTTAAAAATACCTGCATATATGACTTAAAAAGAAATAACTTCCCCAACTGGAGCATTTTTGAATTGCGGCAAAATGGCAACATGCTAGACCTAAAACCCTTGAAACGAAAGAGATGTTGTGTCCCTGTGAACAATGTTACTTTACATAGAAGCACAAAAATAAAGTATTAGTTGGGTCTATTAAGCTTGAAGAAAGAGGAAGACTGGAAAATAAAATCTGAACTGAAGTGAATGACAAATTTCTTTCCAGAACAGAAGAGAAAGCAGTATCTGAAGGGCAGGAAGCTCAACTGGTGATGAAACCAGCAGCAGCAGCACTCAGTACCTGTGTTGCAAGTATCCTTCATCAGTCGGCACCGATCTTTGACGGAAGATGCACTTCTTCCTAGCGCCGCCCCTATTGTTGCCCAGTCATTGCCATGCTTTATCCGGAGCCTAAAACAAGAGTCTGCCAATCAGCATTGGGTTCAATTGTTTCCTCCCTTTTAATTTCATCATTTATTCTTCATTCTTCTTCTTCCCATTTGACTGGTTTGGAAGTTGTGGGCAGCAATACTTTGAGAGCCAAAGTTTGAAAGTGTGGCCTTTTTTTGGGGTCCACAGTTGTCTGTGGGTGAAAAAAAAACAGGCAGCAATTGCCTTTTTCCTGGGTCAGAGAAGAAATAAGTAACTTGGATATGTGTTCAAAAAAGACCAAATTTCCCCTCAGGTTATTGACACAATCTCCCAGGCAATCCCCAGATTTTTTCCCTTTTGAGTATTCCTAACAAGCTCTTCTCAGATATCTGAAAAAGTTTCACAAGTCCTTATCATCGTAAACAGGATCAACCTTCAATTTTTTTCATGATCCATAGAATCCATTAATCCATATTTAATGGCCGTAAGTCATGAAGCAACATTATGTTTCCTGCAAGGTACCCGTTAGGTAGAGTCAGCCCAGACATTAAGTGAAACATCGCCAAGTCACCATTCTAAACTAAGCCATGTAGCACAATCCTGGTGTTGATCCTAATATATAAGTTCCCCGAATTTAGTCTTCAGGCCACCAAGAATGGCCATCTAATCTCTTCTGTAGCCCCTATTAATGGTCTAAGGATGCACTTCATTTGGTGACTGACAACAGGGAGAGACTAAATTTATGGGCATGGCTAGTCTGTGCAGGTATGGATCTGATAAGTTCTATTTATGGTCAACCATGGTTAGCAGCAGGATTAAATTATACCAGTCTACCAAAAATCTCTTGACATTTTCAAAGTAAAACTTTTAAAAACATAAGACATTAAAAAAAATTAAAACCCAACTATCAGAATTCATGAAAAAAATTTTTTTAAACTTACTCCTTGAGCTTTTCAATTTCTTCAGGTGTATATCTAGAAATTTAAAGAAATTTTAAAAAGATCAATTAAAACAAGGAATGCTAAAAACCTTAATAAAAATCAGAATTTCACTTAGAGGGCCAAAATGTTAAGTCACTTAGCATATTGATAATATTTTTAAAGTAACTAATTTCAAAGTAGATGAATAAAAATTAAAATTAATGCTTCTATTTTCTTTTTTAAAAATCAAATATTTTAGCTATAATAAAAATGTGAACTATACAATTTTCTCTAGGAAAATTCAACATTTAAAATATATTTGCTCCTATGCTGCCTAACTCTATTTCCAAGTTAGGTTCAGGCACTCTAATACAGCCATTCTGAAAGATTTATAAATGACACTGTAAACCAGAGCTAAAAAGAAAATCTGTTCTCACAAGGCACTTGAAAAACTTAAAAATTCTCTTCATTTCATTGACCCATGCATGGACATCTGACACACTCTTGCTTCAATATAAAGGCTTTTTTTTATTAGGCAAGTTCGCAATAGAGCCAATGCAATGTTTTGTTTTGTTTTTTTAATAAAAAGCAGTATCAAGTAAGCCATACTATTACTACCTAAAATTCCCAAAGAGAAATTAAAAGTGTGTCAATAATACCATATAATCATTGCATTGATAATATGATGCCTTCTCATAAATTTTACCTACAACAGAAATCCATGCATTGTATCCAGAAATTTAGTTGTTTTCCACTCTGATTTAAAAAAAAAAACAACAAAGTCACTGACCTAGGAAATGCTATACTATAAAAATGAATAGGAAAAATGTGATTTAGAGTTCTTTTCACACTTCTTAAATCTTTAACCACTTTATACTGTTACTTTACTACAAAGCAGACTTTGATGTATTAACTCAGCTAGGTCTTAAATCTAACCTATATAAGGTGATTCAGATTCTCATTTCTAAAAGAGGCCTTATTATGAGGTTTCACCATATTCATAACATGGACCTGGAGAAAAAAATATTAACAGTAATTCACAGGTTCTCCAATTAAGGCTTTGATCATAACTCTATTTAAAAAAATGATAGTTCCTTCAATATTTCCCCTCATTACATGAAAACATGCAGCATTACAAGTTTTCATACTTTCCCACATGGTTTCTGTCATCATACATGCGAAGCACTCTTCTATAAACTGCAAACAAAGGCCGGTTCAGACCCCATGCTATAGTCCTGTAGAAATCTTTTCTTTCGTCTTTTGACATCTCAAAGATGATTTCTGTAGCATCTTTTATTCCGCGTGCCTAAATGGGTTACATTTCTTTGATTTAGGGATTTCTGATAAAATGCATATGGATATACTATGTTTTTTAAAAGTTGTTTTTTTATGTTATAGATCATCAATGGCATTTAGAAAAATAATGTATTACTAATTCATTAATATGTCAATTATAAACTTTAAAATGTTGTGAGATAATAAAAAGTGATACTTAAATGTTCCAAAAATAAATGGTATTAAATTCAATAAAGTCAAGCTCTGTCAACCCCTTTTAAAATTATAAAAACTTAAAATCTAAAGAAAGTAGAAGAAAATCATAAGAAGAAAATTAATGGAATCAGGAATCAAAGAATAGAAAGGATAAGTAACGCTAAAAATTGGTTCTTTGAAAAGATCCATTAAGACTAATAAAATACGAAAATATAAACTTATGGCAAAACTAAAAAAAAAAAAAGACAAATATTAGAAATGAAAAATGGGACCTAAGTAGAGATGCTACAGAGATTAGACAGTTGAACATTATGAAAATTTTATGGCAATAAATTTGAAAACTTACATAAAATGAATAAATTCCTAGAAAAAGTCAACTTACCAAAACTGACTCAGGAAGAGATAGAAAATCTAATAAGCACAGACCATCAAGAAAATTTAATCAGTTATTAATAATTTTCCCACAATGAAAACACCAGGCCCAGATGACTTTACAGGTAAATCCTACCAATCAAAAGAAACATAATTCTGATTTTAAACTATTCTAGAGTCAAGAAAAAAGGGGGGAACACTTCCTCATTCATTTTATTAGGCTAGCATAACCTCAATAGCAAAACCAGATAAGAACACTTTCAGAAAAGAATTTTCAGGCCAAACTCTTTAATTAACATAGATCCCCCAAATCCTTAAAATATTTTAGAACACTCAACCCAGCAATGTATAAAAAGGTTAATAATCATTGCAAAAAGTGAGCTTATTCCAGGATTACAAGTTTGTGTTAATTTCAGAAAAATTATTAGTGTAATTAATTGCATGAGTAGATTTATGGAAAAAAAATGTAAAATCTCAGTAGGTGTGGAAAGAGCATTCATAAAATTCAACATTCATATATGATAACACTCCTAGCAAGTTAGGATTTGCTGATAATCTGATAAAAGAAAAATATATGAAAAGTATAAAGATTAGAAAAGAAAAATCATTTACAGATCTTATATATGTAGAAACTCCAAAATTTATGAAACAATTATTTGATTTCAGAGAGTATTTAGCAAGGCTGCTGGTTACAAGATAAATATATAAAGTCATTGGCATTTCTATACAAAGCTCAGAAAAATCTTTAAAAGTTTTCATTTACAATAGCATCAAAATTAAAAGCATTATGACTAAATCTTAGGCAAGTTATGCAAGCCCTTTATGGAGGAAAACATAAAACTAACAAAAGACATTAAAGAGGAACTAACTAAAACGGAGGGCTATACAATGTTCTTCAATAGGAAGATGGAACATTGTAAAGATGTTAATTCCCCTCAAATTGATGTACAGTTTCAATGCGGTCCCAATAAAAATTTCAACAGAGTTTTCCATTCTCTGCAAACTGATTCTAAATTTCTAATGGAAGAACAAAGGGCCAAGAACAGCCAAGACATTTATGAAGAGACTTGCCCCATCAGATACTGGGACTTCTGAAGACAGTGCTGTACCAATGTGTATATCAACAAACAGAACGTAGGAACAAATTAGAAAACCTAGAAACAAATCTGTGGAAGCTTGATTTAGGACAGAATGGACATTGTAGATTGGGAAAAGACTGACATTCCATAATGCTGCTGGGGTGATGGTCACCCATACAAAACAAAACTAAAAAACCCCAACAACATTGAAACCCTATTTCACAACTATAGGAAAAAAAATCAGTGTCAAAGGCAAAAGTATAAAACTTTTATAAGACAATATATGAGAATATCTTTATGCCCTTGAGGCAGAGGAGGATTTCTTAAACAAGCATGAGAAACATAAAAGTAAAAAGATGATTAATTTTTATACTGAAATTAAGAATCTTTTTTCATCAAACGACACCTAGGAAGAAGGGAACGACAGGCCACTAAATTGGGACAAGATATCTGTAACACAAATAACCAGAAAACCATTAGTCTCCAGCATACATTAAGAACATCCAGAAAAACGAAAAAGAAAACCCCATAGAAAAACTGACAAAAAGACAAACAGGAATTTCAAAAACAAATGGCTAAATAAGCATATAAAAATATGTAATCAGAGAAATACAAATTAAAGCCATAATAAAATACCATTCACACTCACCAGATTCGTACAAATAATAGCAAAAAACTAAAAAGAACCCAAATGACCATTAATCATGGAATGGGTAACTTACAGTATATATATTTGCACAATGAAATACAGTTAAACATATCAACAGGAGATGGATCTCAAAACAATATCGAACAAAAGAAGCCAGTTACAGAATACCCAGAGAATGAACCTATCTATAAATTTCAAAAAAAGGTAAAATACACTGATATGCATTTTATACTCTTGAATGTATGAAACTTGACAGTAAACACTTTCTAAATTTTAGAATCTTTTCTAAAATTATACAGTTTCAATTCCACAAATAATTAGATCTAAATATTTACAAGCTCCTACATGCAAGGCATTGTGCTGCAGGATGACCGTATAATGAGATAAGAAGATTCTGGTTTTGGTTTCTTTTTTCTGCTTGTGGCAGTTACTTTCATTTATCCTTTTACCCAAAATATGGAATATGACATCTAATTAATTTGTTTAAAAATGGCTCCACAATGTTCTGAGAAGAGCACCACATAATAAAAACCATGGTCAAAAATCAAAATCACACAAATTATCTTTCTCCAGGATCCGTATAACTTCTTGGACATTTACTTTTTCTGCCAATCCTATCATCATTCTCCCAATCATCCAAAATAAAAACTTTTAAGTTATTCCAACTCTTCATCTTCCTTCTACCCCAACATCTAGTCATCAGGCTTCCTTAAAGACTAGTTGCTTATCTGCCCTTTCCTTGCCAATTCTATTTCCACCACTGTAGTTTAAAGTTCTTACTACTCTCATCTGATTAACTGAAACAGTCATCTAAAACATCTCAAATTTTAGTCATGTTCCTCCCCTTTAATGAGAAAGTTGGCAGGGTCCTTGGAGGTCATCTCCTCCAATCCCACAGACAAGAAACCAGCTTCTCCATTTCCAAAGTTCAGTTTTTACTACTCGTTACTGCTTTATCTAAACCTGTAGCATTTTTCCAGTTTTAACTAAAGTGTATGTAACCAGTGGACAACTTTAACACACTTCTGGAGACCTTCTCAATGATCACTGTATTTCTGTTTCTCTTATAACAATTAGCTTGGTGGGAAGGATCTTTATTCATTAATAAAGAATTAAAGTTATTTATTCTTTATACTTTACAAACCTTAGTTTGCGAAGAGTGCAGTTTAAAATTAAGCTTAAGAATGTGGACATTCCAGGCAGCAATGTACTTACAATAGTGAAAAATGATTAACAATCTAAGTATCAAACAATGGGGAATGGTTAAATAAATACTGTAAACCTCTCATTCTCAAACTATACTAATGGCCTACATTTCAAACACGCACTATTTGAATCTAACTCCATTATGAGGATGGTCAGCAAGTCTCTGGAAAGATTTCCTTGAGAAGAGCATAGATCTATTCCACCGATCTCTCACCTAACTAAATTATCAGTTTTTCTCATTTCTTACAGGACAGAGTTCTAATTCTTTGGCTTGGACTTCAAAGCCCAGTTTCCAGAGGCTAATTATTTCGGTTCAAGTTAAAAGGGTTAATTTAATGTCCTCTGGGTTTGATCTCTGGCTCCTTGGTGCTCAGCATTTACTCATGCTTTTCCCTCCAGCCCTCTTCAAGCCTAGGTTATACCCCTTTGAGACTCCGCTCAAATCCTTGCTCTTTCAAATATTTTCCATAACTGTCTTAACCCTGAGAATAAACTCTTCCTTCTCTGATCTCATGTAGAATTCACAGCAGGGATCAATCACATGGCACAAAGCCTTGTATCATTCTTCACCTGTTTTCGGCATTCCCAAACGGATTTTGGCTTTTCAAAAGTAAAAACTATGTGTTAAGGCAATTCATATCTCCAGTGCCTCAAACATACTGTGTTCAACAGATATTTAATGAAGAGGATGACTAAGCTAACAAGATATAAGCCTTAATATGAAAATGAACTAAATTTTTCTTTTTTTTTAAAGGGAAGGACTAGTGTGATGTCATAAACTCATTCAAAGAAGAAGATGCATATCTTAGGCTTTAGACAATATAAACTTAAATTCAAATTTATAAAAAGCCAGGGCTTTAAGATTCTGAAAGGCTAAACTTCAGGATGTTAACTAAAGCAATAAAGCTACTTTGAACTGAGAATTCAAAATTTGTTTAAAAATATACTACAGTCATACACCTGAGGATTATTAAGCCACATATTAGCCAATCATCTATTACAAAAATTACTGAAAAGCTCCTAATAAGTATATACAATGCTGTTTTGATATTTTTGCAATTGGCAATGAAAAAATTAGAGAAACAAAAAAATATGCTGTAAGATACCTTCAGATAGCGTTCAATATTGTTCATCAAAATATCAATTTCTTCTTTGGACCACATCCCCTGCTTCCATTTGTGTCCTTTAAAAGAAAATAAGTAAGGTTATAGAAAATGTTATTCCTTGAGAGAAATAAAATACTAAAAATTTGCTTTGTGATTAAATAAATTATCTGTGGGAATAAAATGTAGCTAACTTAATTTGTCATGCATCTGAAATCTGAAAGATCCCCAGGTAAAGTTGCTTTTGTAACCTCTGGTTTTTAAGAAGAATACAATTGACCCTACTAAATAAAGACAAGGATAAGTAAAAGATTCAAAAAATATTATATTCTCAGTTACATCTCTTATCCTTTCAGCAGTATGGGACTGCTAAAAAGACTTACAAAAATTATAAAAATCAAATCATGCTCAAAACTTTCTGAAAAACTTCTCCAATGAAAACAAATTTTTATGGGCAAAAGAAAATGTACAAATGATTCTAGGACAAGGGAAACGTAATACATTGGATACCAAGTGAATACCATATTCTTTTTTTTTTTTTTTGTGAGGAAGACCAGCCCTGAGGTAACATCCATTGCTAATCCTCCTCTTTTTGCTGAGGAAGACTGGCCCTGGGCTAACATCCATGCCCATCTTCCTCCACTTTATATGGGATGCCGCCACGGCATGGCTGACAGGCAGCGCGTCGGCGGGCGCCCGGGATCCGAACCCGCGAACCCCGGGCTGCCAAGCGCGGACTAAACCGCTGCGCCACCGGGCAGCTCCGTGAATACCATATTCTTAATGAGTATTTACCATACAGTAGTTGCAAACAATCAATTTACTTACTTTTGCCTCCTTTCCTTACTTCTGAGTGGCATATACACAACCCCCACTTTCTCGTACCACCGTCCTAGCAATCCTTATGAGCAAAGGAGCACTATAAACACAATGTTACTTTAAGTCTCTAAGATGCTTATCAGACCAAGTTAGATCTTTGAAAAGGCTTGACTTCCTACTCCCATAAGCAATAATCATATTGTCTTTTAAATGCCACCAAAGTGCATTTGTTTATAATCTACTTCATATCAGAGAAATAATGATCAATTATTGAAAAACAAATGTTGGTTTCATGGTCTCATTCAGAGCCCAGTTTAATTCAATTACTGTAACTACTCAATCACAATTATGAAGATCTAACTCAGAATTCTGACAACTACCAGCTCTTTTGACCTCCATTTTTTCCAACGGACACTAAAATTCACAGTATATCTTACCTTTATTAGTCAAAGAATCCTTATCTTCTTTAGTTGTAAACCATGCTTGGCTAACTGCTGAAACTTCCTCATTACCCAAGGGAGATATTTCATCTAGTTGCTCGTTCTGTAGAATCTTGAAAAGGTAAAAGTAAAAAAAGTAGCAGCCTGATTCAATACCCAACCTGATTCATCTTCTGTTGTAATGCTAAGCATTATAAAACTCTAACAAAATAATTTGGAATTCATTTGTCTTAGATGTAGTAAAAATATATTCAATTTACAGAAAGACAGTTTCTTGCTGTTTTCATTTTGGCAGTATGAAAACAAAATTATCTTCATTAACAAAATATGACCTTCATTTAAGCTAGTAACTCTGGACTAGTGGCTTGAATTCTATAGAATATTGGCTAAGATTCCATTAAGTATTTAAATCAATATAGAATATACAAAGCCATTTGTATATTTATATATGTAAAATGAGCACATACACACAATAAAATGGAAATACTGGGGTTGAGTGTTAGGATTGTTAATGTCCTCACAGGTTGTTTGCTGCTTAAATATATAGTCATCGGTAATGTAATCTCTTGCTAAATTTAAAGGATTAACAGGATAAATCAAAAGACATTACTGCAAAATCATGGTCTGCTTATTGCTTACTGACAATTTTGTTTTAGCCAACCTCTAGAGCTGATTCCTACCTTATTAATGTAACTTCTTCTCAAAGAACTACATAGTACTATCCCTTTTTATTGTTATTGCAGCTAAACCGGTCTTTACTGAGAAATGTGTAGTTAAAAAATAAGTTTTACTGAGATATAATTCACATACCATAAGATTTACCCTTTAGAGTATAAAATTCAGTGGGTTTTTGTATATTTATGCAACTATCACTGGGTACATTTTCAATTACAGACATACCCAATCTAAGCAAATTCTGCTGGAACAAAGCCACTTTTAAGAGAGCTGGCCTTGGGCTAAAAAAGAGCAATAGCATACGCAAGGAAGATTTGGCAACAGTGCTACCCTATCAGGTATGAGCCTATCACAGGCAGACCATGGTAAGGGGAGAGTCACATGCCTAATGACTACTCAACCCAGTCACATGCCTAGTGACTACTCAACCCAGTGCAGTCTCTGGACTGGATCAACTACTAAGCTATGTCACTGGCTGGAAGTAAGCCCTAACAAAGATTGGACTATTTCTTGAATAAGGAGAAACTGAATTTCTAATTTCAAGAGGAACTAAAACCAATCTCACTTGGAAAGAGAGAAGCAGTCAGTGAACAACCAAAGCACAATGAAGAGAAAAGCCACGCCTCTGTTGTCACCTACTTTATTTTTATATCTGGCAGTAATGAATATATTGTATTTAGGAAATGTTTTTTTAAATCCATAGGCAAAAAGCTAGAAATTTCTGAACAAGTCTGAAATGTTTTATAACCCAAAATCCATGTGTCATACATTTTAGATTTTTTTCCTTTAATGACCACGAGCCCTTTATAAAGCTGAGAATTGAGACAGACTAGATAGATGATGTCTAAGGCCTCTTCTATTCTGAACATTGCAATTCTCTAAGATTTGACACAGGAGGTATTATTCATCAAGGGTGATAGAGAGCTACCATAAGACCTTGATACATACAACACCCACTTTTAAGAAACGTAATGTAGAAAAAGGTCTCCTGAGATGATCTTCTCTTAATCAGCTGGATAAAAGCATAAAATCACCATTTCCCAAAGTGAGTTTAAATACACAGAGAAGCCCACTCTATGAACCTTAGGAATAAACCTGTCACGCTGATTAATTGCTATCTCTGAGCAAACACTTACTGCCTTATGGTGCAAATTTTCCTGATGAAGAGTTACAATTATTACTTAAATTATAATGTTAAACATGTAAACAGCCATCAAATGAAGCAAATAATTATTAAATCTTACCAGTAATATTCAACACTGTCAATTACAAATGAATTAAATGAGTATGGCAGTAGACTTAGGTACCTTAAAGGGAATCTATCTATACTTAGTAAATAATAAGTTAGTAAATTAATAAGTTTTATAGTATATCACTCTCATTTTTCACTACTTTATGCGTAAATCTTTTTAAATTACTCAGGGTTTATTTAGGATGCTGCTGTTTTTTAAATGAAGCCTTTATGAGTTGTAGGGTTTCATGTCTATAGTATATACAGGCTTAGAAATTTAAAAGTAAATATTTCACCCACTGAATATCTCTTGCTAACACAAAGTACTGTATATATTGGGAAAAATTTTAGTTTCTAATTATTTTTCAAGCTAGTCTCATCACTGCAAAGAGACATAATACATTAATTATGTGAAGTAGCTACACCTGGTTTGACAAAAAAAGACAGCAAAAAGCGAACTATTTCTGAACTTTTAACTATGCTGACTTTCACTCACAAGCAATGTTAATCTTATTAAACAAATATTAGAAATTATTAAAAGTTTTTCATTCACTAAAATGGTAATAATAAACCAAGAGGCTAATGTTCAATTATAGCTCGTTAACTCTTTGGAAATAACCTGAACAAAAACAACCCTATAACTTGTCTAACACTGCCACTGCTCAATCTTATAATAACTAGGTTGTAAACCAAATCACACATATCTATACAGTTATTTTTACTGTGCTCAAAATGGAATGGGACTGAGACTACACAGTCTTTGAATCTGAAATGAAATTGACAAGTCCCATTTTGAAGACAAGATGTGCTCTATTGCTTCAGAGGGCTTGGAAAAAATTCCTGTCTGAATCACCCACTGAAATCCAAAGGCAGATTATAAGGATCTCTAGCCTGTCTAAAAGCTGTTTGAAGCACATCAGACACTCACTTCTCTGGAAATCCTGTCATTCTGGAACCACTTTGAAGTTTCCTATTGCAAAAGGTTCACAGTGCGCCTACCTGAGATATCCTTGGTCCTTGATGTTACATATCAACCTGTAACTATTATACTGCTTAACTGAAAAAATGCCATTGTGATGCTTCACATAAGAAAAATAATGATATAATGTCTCTACTATCTACTTCAAAAATATTTTATTAAATGAAGAGATGAAGCAAAAGGACAATCTACTAAAAAGAAAGGCACAATCAGCCAGAGATAAATTTATATGTACCATAGATTTTAGCTTCAGGCTATCGAAGAGAGCAAAGAATTCTGAATACTTTTGGCAGAAATAACTTATATGAGACAACTGAAGTTTACACAAGAGGAGAACAGTAAGGCTGATTATTATCCAACCTCTTACCATATGGTAAAATGTATCTAGTCCTACAGGCACCAAAAGGAACTACCATAACTACAACTATTTTAATTAAAATCTATTTGAAATGACTAGTTTCCATTCACATTAGAACAGAGAACACATGTAGTCTTTCTACATCAGTCACTACAGATAACTGCTGGGTAAAACTTACCTCAAAGAGCTTTATATCCCAATCAATATCTTATATAACTGGTAAAATTGAAAGTTATTTAACAGCTCTAGTGCGATCACTCCATGTAGATAAAGAATGCACATGCATCATCTGTTTCAACAGATGTGAACCACTCTACAAGGAATGAATTCTAAAATTCTATCTTTTCCTACAATTCTAAGACTCATATATGTAGGCAGTGGAAACCTGATTGAAGTAGTAAGTCTTACCTCAATTTTGTGGTTGCTACTTTGTCAGACACAATATATTCTCATCATTTTATCACCTAAGGTATGTGTTAAGGATAATCCTCTTGCAGTCATAAAAAGACTTACTATACCTGGATCTGTGTCACAGTTCCCTCAGTAATCTCATCATCTGCCACCTCTGTGGTTGCGGTCATGGTCACCTCAAAGCTCTGATCATTTTCTGAAACTTCAAGAAAAAGAACAGTTCAACTCCCGAATAATAATGGCAGGTCCTAATTATTTAAAAAATCCACGGAAAAATACATGACCATCTAATTTCCTAACACATTCCTTGCCAATACATCTATCTATCTATATATATATATTTGCTTAACAAATATTCATTGTGCACCTAATAGATACTAGGTATTGCTCTGAGTGATAGGAAGACAGCAGTGAGCAAAAGAAACAAAAATCCTGCCTTCATGGGGCTTATTTTCTAGTGCAGAAGACACAAAATGAACACAATATTAGGCTAGATGGTGAAAAGTAGTAAGGAGAAAAATAAACCAGGAAAGGGAATGTGTTGCGAGTGGGAGAGAGTGTTTGAAATTTTAGATAGGAAGCCAGGAAAAGTAACTAGGACTTGGAACAAAGTGATGAAGGGAGCTAGTCATGCACGTATCTTGAGGAAGAGCATTTCATTCAGAAGGAAAACCAAGTGCAAGGCTCTGAGATGGGGGCATGGCTGGACTGTCCATAGGAACAGCAAGGACGATAGTGTGGCCAGAGCAGACTGAGCGAGAACAGTAAGATATTGTGTGGGGTCTTGTAAAGACTTTGGCTTTAACTCTCAGATGGGAAACCAGTGAAAAAATTTAGAGTAGAGGAGTGATACAATCTGACTTTTATTGTAACAGGATCACTCTGGCTGCTATGGGGAAAACAGCCTGAAGGGCAATAAGGGCTGGAGTGAGATCCGTTAAGAAGCTAATTCAATAATCTGAAGAAGAGAGGTCAATGGCTTAGACTAGAGTGAAGGCAAGTAAGGGTGAGGAGAAACATCTCAAATTATGGATATATTTTGATGGTAGAGCCAATAGGATTTGCAGATAAACCAAATATGAAAGAAACTGAAAGTCAAGAATGATACTAAGTTTTTTTAATCTGAGCTACTGGAAGAATGTACTTGCCATTAATGAGATAGGGAAGACTGCAGAAGAAGCAAATTTAAGAATTTAGTTAAGTTTCAGGAGCTTGGTTTTAAACTATATTAGTTTGAGATACCTACTAAACATCTCCAGTTAAGAGAAGTCTGGACTGTAATAAATCTGGGAGTCATCACCAGAGATAGAATTTAAAACCATAAATTCTAGGGAGTGAAAAACAGAAAACAGAAGCAGTTTAAGAACTGAGCTCTGGGGGCCGGCCCAGTGGCGCAGCGGTTTAGTTCGCGCTTGGCAGCCCGGGGTTCGCAGGTTCGGATCCCAGGCACCTGCCGACACACTGTTTGTCAGCCATGCCGTGGCGGCGTCCCATATAAAGTAGAGGAAGATGGGCACAGATGTTAGCCCAGGGCCAGTCTTCCTCAGCAAAAAGAGGAGGATTAGCAACGGATGTTAGCTCAGGGCTGGTCTTCCTCACAAAAAAAAAAGAACTGAGCTCTGGGGCACTCCACATTTAGAGGGTAAGAGACGTAGACAAGCCAGCAGAAGAGACTGAGGAAGGAATGGACAGAAAGGTAGAAGAAAACTAGAGGAATATGTTCCCTGGGAGCCAAGAGACAAAATGTTTCAGGGAAGAAGGAGTGATAAATACTGTCAAAAACTGTGGATAGATCAAGTAAGACAAAGACTGAAAAAAATCACCCTTGGATTTACCAACAAGATCTCTGGAGACCTGGGAAGAACAGTTTTGCTGAGATGATAGAGGCAAAAGCCTGACTGGAGTGGTTTAAGGAAGAATGTTAGAATAAGAAATGGAGGCAATATAGGCAGTTCTTTCAAGGTGTTCTGCTCTATAGGGAAGGAGAGAAATTGGATGGAGCCAAAAGTGGGCTAATGGGGCTTTTTATTTTAAAAAAGAAATTACAGTATGTTTGTAACACTGCTAGGAACGATCCAGTAGAGAACGAAAAACTGATGATTGAGAAGAGAAAGGAAAGAATTGCTGCAATCATGTCCCTGAGTAGGCAAAAGGGATGGGATCTAGTAAATTGAAGGGATGGAGAAAAGGTAGAATATATGGACATAGAGACATGTGGCTTATATTTATGGTAGTGAAAACTTGTAGAAATTATTTTCTGGCTATTTCAATTTTCTCGGTACAGTAGGAAGCAATGTTACCAGCTGAGAGTAAAAAAGGTGGCGGAAGTATTGGAGGTTTCAAGATGTATAAAACAGTCATCTCAGAATGGGAGAAAGAACACTAGAGAAGTATGGTATAACTGGCAGGCAACATTATATGTCTACTTCAAGTCGATGATCATCAACTGAAAGTGAGAGCAGTAAGCTTGCTTGTGCTGCTTCTCTCTAGCTGTATTGGTACAGACATTAACAGGCAGATAGATTTAACCAGGGATGTGGTTTCACCAAAGAACAATTCAGTGAGGGAAGGAAAAAAGGATTTGACCGGTAAATGAAAAACAGTGCTTATCATGATTAACCATGAAACTGAAAATGGGTAAGGAGGAAACAAAGGATATAAGTGGAGAAGGAACAATGAAAAACTGATAAGATCAATGGGTCCCAGTGCCGCAAAGGATTGCAGAAGTTAAAAAGTATCAGAGGAAGTCAGCTGAAAAGATGCTAGTAGTGGTAAGAAAACAAAGTCTAAAGTAGATCACAAAAGGACTCTAGCTAATGGGGAACAGCAAGGGTGCTAATGGGAGTGATAAATGAGGCAGTGTGGAGAACAAAAGGAGTAAGAGGCTAAGTGACTGCAATAATCATCTAAATGAATAATCACCAAGAGATATAACTGTGAATAGGGAATAGAGTAAATGCAGTAGATGACTGCAAAAAAGAAATGGTCAGTAAGTGATCCACACTGATTAACATGAGAGTTAAGAGGCCTTTTAAAGCTCAGACAGATAAATTTTATCAGCTCTATAAGACATGTAAAGAAAACCTGAATATTAAAATTAAATTTAAAAGTTAAATCTTTAGAAACTAATATTCACCTCCATGAAGTCCAGTAAATAATGACTTGCCCATTCAATCAGTCCCAGATGATGGTGACCAATATAGGACTTCATGCTTTTATGTGGCTTTTTTTAAATGTAGAAACTTTCCTAAGTTGATTTTATAAACATACTTTTTTTTTTCACAAATCCATGGAACATGTAAATACTTCAAGCCTGCTTTTCGTAAATTCAGTCTTCTTATAAAACTAAGGCTCCAGAATGCCCTCCATATGTGATGATGCTACAACCCAACGTCAAGCAGCTTTTATGTCAACACATCCATATTATCTTAACCAGTTAAGTGAATGAGAGTGTGAAGGATTCAGTCTAACACCATAAAACAGAACAAAATATCAAGTGTTGTTTGAACCTATGACCACGATCAAGGTACTTGACTTTAACCAAATGAATTAACCAATCATAATTTATATCAAAATAATCACTCAAAAATTCTGGCTTAATAAAAGAAATAAGTCCTGGAGATGTAATGTACAGCATACTGACTACAGTTAACAATACTGTATTGTATATTTGAAAGTGGTTAAGAGTACATCTTAAAATCTCATCACAAGAAAAATAAATTTTTAACTACATGTGGTAATGGATGTAACCTAGATTTATTGTGATCATTTTGCAATACATACATATACCAAATCATTATGTTGTACACCTGAAACTAATACATTACATGTCGATTATATGTGAATAAAAAATAAATTCCAGCTTAGAAAATGTCCATATAGGACTGCATCTGTACAGATAGGCCAACTAAGTTTTAAAACTGACTCACAACATAATGAAAGTCAAATTAGGAAAGAGTTTTAAAAATCATATGAATCATCATTAGGAGGAAAGATCATTTAATTAGAAATACATTATGTTTGTATATGCCACAAACGGAAGCAATATTAGCAATACTAACATTAATACTGTCTTTCAATGAAGTCTCATAGTAAACTGATATAAAACGGTTTCTTTTTCTTTCAATTTAATAAGCAATTAACTCTAATAGTACATATCTAACTTGGTGAAGACATGATTTTCCACAATAAAAAACTAGTCTTAGTTTTTTTCCACTGGATGTAGATGTGATTTTGCTTGATGCTGAATGCAAAATAAAAGTTCTCGGACACGACAAGACTCTCCTTTGCGCAGAGAGTGCCACTACCAGACTTGTGCCCAAACCCCATTGCTATGGACTAAGAAATCTACTCCAGCTTTGTGGAGCCACCACAGTTCAACAAGATTCCATATTTTTTGACAAGCAAATCAGAAATATAAACTAACATTACAGTCAGTGTCATAGTCTTTCGCCAAGACATTATTTCACCCAAAATACTATACCTCCTTACGATCCAGTCTACTCTAAATGATCTTGGAATATAAAACATGCTAAGAACTTTTCTTAGTGAGATAAACTAATAAGGCTTCTATGTAAGGTCCATTTAGCTATATACCATATGAAGAGGCAGTAGAGCACTGGGGTTAAGAGTATGAACTACAAGAACCAGCATGCCTAGGTATGACCTTGGACAAGTTATTATACCTCTCTGTGCCTTAGTACTCTCATATGTAAAACAGGGATAATAACAATACCTACTCTAGAGCGTGCTTTCTGAATGAGGGCTAATGTGATTCTTCGAGGGGAGGTGAAAAAAAAATCTTGTTCTCCTTATTAACAAAGCAAGGTCATACATACAGTATATTAAAAAAAACCCACACAGTACATCTGTGGTATTAAAATTTCACAAGGGAGAGCATTATAAGGAAAAATATGCTTAAAAAGGTTCATTGGGGGGCAATCATAAAAAAAAGGTTGAGAAGATTAAATTAGACAATATGTATAAAAGCATTTAGAGCCACACTTGGCACATAAATAAGCATTCTTCAAGTGTTAGTTAAAAAGAAGTTTTTTGACTAAATGAAGAGAAAAATAAAGGGTCTAAGTCTATCTTGAAATGCCAATTCAATCTCTCGCAAGCTACAATTTGATTTCAAAAGGGAATTCTGTGTCCTTAATACACAGTGACTTACGTGGAAGTGCAACAACTGATATGCAAGGAGTAGAATCATCAATACTCTGATCATCCTCAGAAGACAGACAAAGCCTTTTATGCGGAGGTTCAGTACTATCTTCTGAGTCTATTTCATCAGCTTCTAATGAAACAACACAAAACAAAACAAAAACAAACAAAAGAATCTCAAAATCTTCAAACCAACGAGGAAAAAACAAAATCTTCAACAAGTTATGTAAAACCATTTTCTTACTGATTTGCTCAGTTAGCCAAACCCAGTTGTGCAAGCAGGACTCAAAAGGACATTGCCTTCTCTCTGCCTAGTGCAGTACCTCAACTCCTGTTCTGATGACAAGGAACTATAAACAAAGGTACCACTTTTTAAACAACACACTTTTGTGCTCTCAACTACCTGGCTTTCCAAATATTTCACATGTAAAGACAAGGGCTAGTTATGTAATTCACTCACAAATATCTACTGAACGCCTACTATGTGCTAAATGCTGGTAACACAACAATGAGAGACACTCTGTCTAAGAGCTCACCACATAGTGGAGAAGATGACTAAACTAACAATTTCAAAATAGTGTAATAAGAGCTACGAAGGTAGAATGAAGAGGCTGTTTACGAGCAGAGTGGAGAGGCATTTAATTTAGACTGGGGGTGAAGGAAGGTTTCCTGGAGAAGGTGTCCTGAACTTGAAAGAGAAACAGAAGCCAGGGGAAAATGATTACTATGGCAGTAGGAGTAATATGCGCAGTGACACTGAGGTATGAAAAGCTTAAGGTATGTTAGGAAAATAAAAATAGTTGTGAACTGCTGGAACATAGATATATGAAATGTGGCAGGAAGGAAAGCTAGAAGGAAAGCTGAGATGATGAGAGGCCAGTGTGCCAAATTAAAGAACCTGAATTATATTCTAAAAACCATGGTAAGCTTTAAAAAAACCTTTTTACACTATTGAGTATCATGACCGATGTTACTGGCAGTCTGAAAGATGAATTAGAGGTGGGAGACTGGTTAAAAAGGCTATTAGGGCTACTCAGGTGAGAAACGAGAATCTGAACTAAGAAAGGAAGACTTAGAGAGGAAGGAATGGATTCAAGAAACATAATACTATCAATAAGTCTTCATGATGGAATGAATGTGTAAGATGAGAGAAGGATTTATTCCTATCCACATTTACGATCTGGGATACCAAGTAATGAAATTGACTGAAAAGGAAAAAAAGAGAACTAGGTTTGGGAATTTTGTGAAAGAATTCAGTTTGGGACATGTGAAATTTACGGTGCCTATGAGAAATACTGAGAATTCAGAATAAAGACAGAAGTTTAAATCATTTTAATACGTAGGTAGTAGTTAAAACCACAAGTTTGAACGAAATAACCCAGGGATTAAGTACTGTGTGAAAACAGAAGACTGAATTTAGGATGAGCAAAGATGAATTTGAAAGCAAAATAAATAATACAAGTAAGGAATAGGTAGAGAAGTAACAACAAAATCACAAGCCTCAAGGCTGTTGAATCTTAATTCATTACATATGATCATATTAAATCCTATTCAAATAGTCAAGCAAAATTCTCTAACACAGGTTCTACTGCAAAAATGTTCATCAATTCACATTGGCAGGACTATTACATTTTCTAATGTACTACATATACCGTTGGTACCAAATGGTATCAAACAGGAAGTGTATTATAGTTAATCCATAATCATCTTTGGAGGTCCAACAGATTTTACCTATAAAATAACTACAAGATTCATAAAGGTTAAAATTTACAGTAAATCTTAAAATACAAAAAAGTATATATAAAAAAATAAAAATATAAATTAAGATTAATCCATGATCCAAAGAGATAACCTCCTTTTCTACTGTCCTAGCCTAAACTGTCTATCTGGATAAGAGGGATCAAAAGTGACATGAAACCCACAAATACAAAAAGATTCATAGTTATTTGTCAGCTAATTCTCCTACCATTCTGAGGGCAGTGAAGAATGAGGTTCCCGTCTGTGTCCCGAGTCAAAGTCACAGAGTTCACAGTTTCTACTGTTACTGTGTCAGAATCCTCTTCAACTGTGCTCATACTCAAATCTGTACAAGAACAGATTTCAGATTAGGATTTAAAAAATTATTTCCAAATATGAACATAAAGTAGCCCCCTAACCTCCCCTACCTCAAAACCCCCACAATTTGTATCTGCCTACAGTGTTCTTTATGTAAAACTGCAGCGACAGTTCAGATTTCAAAAACTGTTTTTCAAAAGTTTGTACTCATTATTTATAATTAGATGTAATAATCAGCAAGAATCTGACTGCTATGATTAATTAAAAACCTACAGCATTTACTTTTTAAAAAGAGTTCTTTTTACCATATCCAATGAAAGAGAATCTGTTCCAAGTTGTCTGTCATATCAGCAAAACTCGCACTACATTTTAGTTCTTTTTTTACTGACAGCTCTGTGATATTTTCAAATAGGTGTTTAACTTACCATTTTTTGCCAGAAGATTCATCAAAACTTTTATTTTAAGAATTACTTCTCCAAAAACACTTTTTACAAGAATTTAAGCTCTATCATTACCTGAAAATAGCTCTATTATTATCTGAAAAATGTCTTCTTGCTGTTTTTTTCATAATATTAAACAAGTGCATATACCCATCATTCACCAAATTGCTTTTCTAATAGATATGGAGCTAGGCCTTCTTTTGAAACAGAGACCTGTTTTTGCCTGAAGTGTCTTTACCAGCTATTTTACACATATACTATTCTCTTCTTGCTCAGACTGAATGATCAGAGTCTTAGACCACAGCATCTTATGGTTGGCAGGGGGAAATGTATGAAATTAGAATCACTGGCCTGGCTGAAGTCTTCAGGCTTACCTTATAATGTTCAATGAAGCTCTTGACTCAATACTCAATTTTGGTCTTGTCTATATACTTTTTACCAACTAAATAATACAGAGGACATAAGCCTGATGTGTCTTAAACTAATCACTCAATATTTATTTGGCTCCTATACACAAGATATTAGTCTGTTCATATATTTACCATTTACACAAAAGCATCTTCGTTTGGCAGAAAAACTTACGATTGATTAACATTTACATGGTGAAGATCCAGTGATTCATTAAAATTTCACTATACAAATTACTGTTCTAAAAGCACATCATTCGCTTTACAATGGTAAAGATGCCATTTCCAAATTAAAGATAAATGGAAATCATGATCTAGTTATGACTAAAATTTTTAAACCATGAGGAGAGGTCTTTGGAACAAAGGCAGGCTTACCTAGAAAACAGATGGATCAGCTATAGCCCTTCCCACAGAATCAAGTCGCCTTCCCTTAGCCACCAGCATCACTTTCATGTTATCCAGATTGTTTCTCCCCCATGTTCCTATCCCTGCAACACTCTGAAAAAAATTAAAGCATTATACAATAAGGTTTAATAAGAACAAACAATTGTGTGCCAGCAATATGCTAATGTCACTCTAGCCTCAAGCCTCTGTGATGTCTCAACTAGAAGAGGAATGACAAAACCAGAATTCTTCTTTAAGTATACCTTTTGGAAATCAGCCTCTAAAAGTATTCCTCAATGAAGGGCAGAAACGACGAGATCCTATACCTACTAAGTTAGTTTATATACAGTTTCTCAACCCAAGTTGTCCCTCATCAGGCAGTCAAATATTCTTGGAAAAAATAGGTTGAACTATGCTAGTGGTTCTATGAACTGCAGATGCAGGTACATGTAACAGGATCCAGGGTATACATCAACTAACAAAGTACCATAAATATTACCAGTAACTATATTTTTTCTTTATAATAATTAACAACTCTCTTTATATATAATATCATATTTCATCTTAAAGCATTAAAAATTATACAATATCTGTGAACAACCCTGCCTAGGAATCTGTGGGGAAAAAAAATCCTAAACTATCAGGCCAGAAAAGGTAAATTACAAGCAAGCTTTTGTGCAATACGAAAGTTACAAAACCTGAAATGACTGATTTTTAAAGGTTTCTTTCAATAGGCTTCTCATCTTCATCCCAAAGGGTCAACCAAAATTTAAAAAGCACAGTACAACTTGAGATTTAAGGGGATGTTTCAGCAAAAACTAAGGATTAAAATTCCCATTTTTGTAGTATTATAATTAGAACTCCTCTCCAGGATCGTTTTACTTGAGAATTGCTATACATAAGTAAGTCTGCAGTAAAAAAAGGTCAGATCCTGCACCTCTAATCAGCTATTAGATTTCATGTTGTTCTCATTTCTGAATCCATTAAAATTTTTAAAATCTGGTTTGTACGTAATATCTGACTGCAGAAGATGGAGAAATGAAATGTTAAAAAAAAAGTTAAAATCATCCATACACTTAGACAAGTCAGAGTTCAGTCTCTTTTGTGTGTGTTGTGTCGTGTCTACAAGTGTATAAGCAATTTATACCGTGTGTGTGTTGTGTTGTGTCTACAGTGTATAAGCAATTTTATACTGTGCTTTTTAGAGTTCATTCATATTGAAAAGTATGAAGAAAACCAAGTAAGGTATTTAACTGAAGCTTTCTGTATCATTTAAAACTTACACTGCATAAAAAACATGACATTATTTAACAACTTATCACTGGATATTTATGCTGTTCCCAATTTTTCATTTCCTTAGTACATCCTGAAACATCTATACACTCTATTTCCTTAAACAATATTAGTGAAAATTACTAGACCAAATATGACAAAATGAACTCTTAAATCACACTATAATCTATTTTCCAGAAAGGTTAAACAAATTTATATCCCAACTATTGAGCTGTAAACTCTACTCCTGGTAATCTTGCCAGTATTTTTTTGTGTGTGTGAGGAAGATAGCCCTGAGCTAACATCTGTTGCCAATCCTCCTCGTTTTGCTGAGAAAGATTGGCCCTGGGCTAACATCCATGCCCATCTTCCTCTACTTTATATGTGGGACGCCTGCCACAGCATGGCTTGATAAGCAGTGCGTAGGTCCATGCCCAGGATCTGAACCTGCAAACCTCAGGTCGCTGAAGCGGAGTGCGCGAACTTAACCACTGTGCCACCAGGCTGGCCCCACCTTGCCAGTATTTTTATTTAAAAAGAAACCACAAAGTAAAAAAACAGCACAACTGCTCATTTGACACGTGCAAAATTGTACTGGTTTAGCATTTTAATGAATGTCATCTCAGGACTCAGTTAATCTAAAATTTTGGGGAAAAGAAAAAATAAAGGTGGATTTGAGAAGATACGGTAAGGTAAGACTAGTACAAGGAAAAAGGAGTCTAAATAGCTAGAAGAAAGAATTCCATTCTTGAAACCTGTACTGGTTAGAGGTGATCCCTTTCAGCATACTAGCTTTGAATCAGGAATCTGGGGTCATTTTTTAAAGTTCAGCAACTTGTTAGAGATTAGTAAGTGGTTCTACACTGCTTTGCAAATTAACAAGCATGTTTGTTCAGTCAACGAACATACATCACATGCCTACTATGTGCCAGATACTGTCTAGGCACTGAGGGTATAGAGGCCACTTTTTTCTACCCTGAGAGAGATGCTCGCCTTTCACTTTCCTGGGGTTTCCCCTGCACCCATAGTTAGAGCTACATGGCAGTATGTTTGTTAGTATTGAAGAAAATCATCTGGTTTTATTTTTACTTTTAATAGGTAACACATTTACATGGTTCAAAATTCAAAAGGTAAAGGTGGTTAGCATACAGTGAAGTGTACTTCGCACTCCAATTCCCCAGTCACTCAGTCTTCCTCCCTGGAGGTGAACAATGTTATCAATTTCTCATGCCTCCTTCCAGTTATTGTGCATATATAAGTCAATATATCCCTTCCTGCCACATACATTCTTTTTACAGAAACAGTATCATACTACAAACACTGAACTTTACATTAATGGCTACTCTACATTGCCTTAACAGCAAGATGAAGACACCATTGGAAGTATGTGCCTGGAAGTCAGCCAACTGATTAATGACAGCAAAGTTCCTAATGTAGGACCTGATTTGGCCTGTTGGAAGGAAAAAAAAAAAAAGGCAGCCAGTATGGCAGGGGCTGTTGAGCAAGAGGGAGAGTAGCCGAATTTAAGGCTGGAGATAAAGACAGGGCAGATCTCACATGGCCTTACAAATCCTTGGAGGATTTTAAGTTGGGGAATATAACTTACATTTTTAAAAGATTACTTAGACTGCAGTATGGAGAATGGATAGGCAGTAAGTTATCAAGACAAGCTGTTGGCCAAGAGATGACTGTCGTTTAGAATGGGTGGCAGAAATAAAAGAAAGGAGGCTGGACAGAGGTTATACTCTGGAGGCAATGTTGACAGGATTTGCTGAATGAAGAGATGATGAGATTAAGAGAAGGGGAGCTATCTCAAGATAATTCCTAGGCTTTTGGCTTGAACAGCTAATTGAGTTACAGGGCACTAAAATGTATTTTATTAAATGTTTTTATATTAATAATTAATAATAAGGCATCCAAATGAAGATGTCAAGTTGGCAACTGGAATTCAACAGGCAAGGATTAGACCTATAAAACTGAGTTAGTAGCATGGAAATTGTGTTTAAGATCATCTAGAGAGGTTGGAGAAGACAGCCTCGATTCCAGTCCTGGAACACTCTGTAGTAGTTGGGAGTCAAGCAATATATAAAGAAGCAAAGGAGACTGGGAAGGACCAGCCAGTGACAGGAGGAGGAAAACTAAGAGGTGTTAACTAGGAGACTATAGGAGTGTTTTTCAAGGAGCAGTAAGTAGTCAACTGTGTTAAATACTGCTGAGATGATATGATGATGCAGAAGTGACTATCTGATCTGGCAACATGGAAAACACTGGTGACCTTAACAAAAGTAGTTTCAGGGGAGTAGTGGCGTCAGAAGCCCTACTGGAAAAGAGAACTGGAAGTAGGGAAGACAACACAAACAGGTCTTTTACGAGGTTTAGCTTTCAAGGTAAGTAGAATGAGAGAATAGTAGGTAGCCACAGTAGGGTCAAGACAGCTGTTATTCAGAAGATCACATCTGTGTAGTCATGCATCACTTAACGACGGGGGTACATTCTGAAATGCACTGTTAGGTATTGTGTCATCGTGCAAACACCATAGAGTGTACTTACACAAATCTAGATGATATAGCCTACTACACACCTAGGCTATATGGTACTAATCTTATAGGACTACCATCGTATATGTGGTCCATCATTGACTGAAACGTTATGTGGCACATGACTGTATTCTGATATGACTATTAGAGTGACTGAGAAAATGTTGGTGAATAAATCAACTTACGATCGTTAAGGTACAAAGTTGAGTATTTTATTGCCTTGTATTCTAATTCACTATACAAGAAACTATGCTTAACTTCTGGACACATTTTCCATTTGGTTTATCAGGGAAATATATCAGAAGATCTCCAATTCTACCATCAACTATTTTGGTTCTCTTTGGGGCAAATAAACACACACCATCAGTCCATTCAGATCTTCCCTTCTTTCTCTGTAATAAGTTATACCATATATACTATTTTCACATTAACTAGAATTGAGAAAAAAGGAAAAAAATTGTAACAGTTAATTTTAACTGGTCAAAGGGCATTTTGGCACGTTCCCATCATTTGGTGGATATCTTAAACAGCAAGAATACCCTAAAAAAATTAAAACAACCTGAAATGTGCTATAAAGCATTTACAATGGATTATGTATGTATGTATGCACAACATATAACGGAGTATAATGAGTACTTATACTCATATTTAAATGAGAAATATATTTGTTTTCATTTATAGCTCCCAATTAACAAGCTGACCCTATTTAATGCAGAAAAAAAAGAACTCTTGGATCTATTACTTAACACAGAATTTAAAGAACGAATCCTTTATCCTACTCCGTTTCAGTATTGATATTAAATTTTTATGCAATGGATTATTTCAGACTGGTATTTCCATCAGTTGAGTCTACATAATTGTCCTGATGGGACACTGAAAGATGGGAAGAGACTACATGGTGTGAAAAACATTATAAGATACTTTTATAAGTGGAAATCAAGCAAGCTACAGAATATATAGCACCAGAATTTTATTGGATTAAAGACTGAGCAACACTAACTGAGAGGCAAAGTTTCTGGCATAATTCAACTAATAGGCAGCAAGGACACATTTAGTTTTCAGCTATCTTTTTCCCTGACTCCATATAATAAAATTACGCATATTCCTCTGTAACTTATCTTTCAAGTCTTTTGTCCATGTATTAATATACCTTTTTGTTTTTACAATATTGAGATCATACTGTCACATAATATATAACTTTTTTTTGCACTTTATTGGAGCCTTTTCCAATATTACTACTTTTCTACAGCACTTTTAATGGGTACGTAATGTCTAAATTTATCCAACCATTAACCTATTACTAAACATTTTTGTTTTTGAGGTCTTGCTATTATAAAGACCACACCTATCACCACATATAACTAGCGCCTTAGGAAATGCTTATTAAGAGGTTTTGCTTAGTAATGTACACTAAAGAATCTGAAACATGTGTTTTAAGATATTTTTAATTTGAAAGAAACTCTTTGCTAAACAAAATAGAATAGGTAACAAATTACTACATTCTGAACATAGGTATATAGAGGGATGTTAGAAAACAGACAAAGCCACAGAATAACATCTTGGATATTGATTTTATTCAAGATAGGAATGAGAACACTTCGCACTTAGAGGTTGAATGCTTTGGACTATGGTCCCAGACCCCTGGAGATCTGCTCTTCTGTACACTTTGTGAAAAAGTTTGAGAAGCAGAGCCATAAATGAACATAAAGCACATTGAATTGAGGCACCTAATTCATGTTCCTTACAGCCTGGTTTTATGGTGGTAAAATGTTACTGCACTACACCATAAAATGTCAATAAAGATGTTAATGAAGTTTATTATAATAGGCCTTAATTGCTTAACATGTTGATGTCAATTATGAACTCCTGAAAACTTTATGTCACTATTAAAGAGAATTACTTGGTAGTATGGATCATTTCTAGGCGCAGCATTTCATACCTGGTTTGGCAATAAATTCACACTGCTTATTAAAAAGCAAAAATATTGGAGGCTGGCTCCATGGCCGAGTGGTTCAAGTTCCATGCACTCTGCTTCGGCCACCTGGGTTTGGATCCCAAGTGTGGACCCACTCCACTCATCAGCCATGCTGTGGCAGCATCCCACATAAAAATTAGAGGATGACTGGCACAGATATTAGCTAAGGGCTATTCTTCCGCAAGCAAAAAAAAAAAAAAAAAAAGAGGAGGGTTGGCAACAGATGGTTAGCTCAGAGCGAATCTTCATCGCCAAAAAAATAAAAGCAAAAATATTTTTCGCCCCTGTGTGTAACTTGAGAGCTTATAATGCGTATTTGGCTACACTTAAGATTTTATGCATTCAAAACTGAGCACTTTATGCAAGGTACCATCAGAAGCTCTTTAAAGGGAATACAAATGATTACTATAGTCCTCTGATTTACACTGAAGTTGATTTTAAAGCATACTTCAACAGATACAGTAAATAAACCTAATGAGCATTTCTTTTGCTGCATAATACCTGATGGTATATGAAAATTAGCTTTGACAACTTGGTGCTTGGAAGAATGGTCTGACAACAGCGTACATAACCAAAATGACAGCTAAAAAAGGAGAATGTGTACAAAAAACAAAAAAAAAACCCCAAAGAAACAAAAAAACAATCATTCCTAAAGGGCTCTCCAGTGTGCTTTTCCTGGACAACTTCTTTCTGGTATTCTCTTGAAATGGGACATCTTTCCACAAACTTGAAAAAGCAGACATGATAAACAGGTTCCTTCTTTTATTTAAATTGTTTACCTTTATGTAATCAAACCAAAACCAAAACCCAAATAGGTTTTTATTACAAGAATTCTCTTCACAAAAGGAAAAAAGACATGAAAAAAGGGGAGAAATCATATGAAAGCAAACAAATGTCATAACCATTTGATAACTGTATTTTATATTTAACACACTTAGCAGTAAGTTCTCATCACTTTCTCAGGTCATTTCATTTGGGGACAGAAAAAGCTTTGGAGCTGATATTGCACAGCATTTAGAAGTGTTATCACTTCCTAGGAAATCCTTTTATATGGGAAAAAAGTGCTAAAAATGATGTCGGTCAGAGAAAATTGACTATTAAAATGAAAAATTCTATTTTGAGAAGGCAAGATAACATCTCAGTGTTACATAGCCAGTCCCTATATACGTTTGAAAAGTGGAACTCTTCCTAAACTTCATTGTTAAAGTTCTGACGTCTTTGCAACAGATATGTGTTTAATACAAATGATCTAGGACCTCAGTACTTTCAAAAACACTTCCTAACCTCCTCAATATTTTAACATCTGTGTGCCGGGCTGTAAATCCCTAGGAACACTTGTTTCACCTTATCTTATTCATCCTCACAAGTGTTAGCCTAAGCCAATGTAGTTAATGGAGCATGACAAAAGAAACTGTTTAAAATAATGTTATTTTCAGGATACAAAAATTCACTACAACATGAATAAAAATTAGGGTCTGTAGATGTCTGAGAGACAATGAAATGAGTAGAAAAATAAGCATTATGTGGGGACAGTAGGGACTAGTTTTGTTGTTTTTATTTCAACATTAACTAGCAACATCTAACTAACCTTACAAATACATTTCTCTCCCCCACTGCCTTGAGGTAAAATGAGATAACTTTTCTCCATCTTAAAAAAAAAAAAAGTCTATAAAAAGAGAACTTTGAAAAAGAAAAGACTAGACAGGACACCTACCTTCTTTTGATATAATTCTCTACCAGTAACCATTTCTCAGCCATGCTCTGCGTTCAAAGCTCAAATCCTAATTCCAAAACTTTTTTTGTGACTGCTTCCCCTCAAAATACTTCTAAAACCAGACCACTCAGAGAAAAATGTTTACATAGCATATATTCATATAACTGCTCAAAGTAGGGACTTAACAGCTCTAAATAAGTATGCAATGCCAGTACTTACTGATTAACTGCTGATGAAGACAGGGCAATACCATTTTGGCTACACATCTAGCTCAACTACAATCAATTAAGTAGATTCACGCAGAATATGCAGGTTCTAGATAGTCCCAAAAAGCATGTTTTGGGGTGAACCTAACTAAAATACTTTTTAAAATTAGCTTGTTTGGTGGCACATGAAAGCACGTAGTACATGGGAGTTAAAATAACGACACAAAACATGAAATGTATTTTTCCTCATAACTGTAACAGGTTATGTTTTTTCAGAAATGATCAAGCTGGTTTTTTGTTCCTTGTGAATGAAGGAAAAAAACTTCATTCTCACACCAAATTTTACTCAAGATGGCCGTGCATTTTTTTTTAATGTTAAGGAATGTAATCTTAATTTTCTCCCTCTTAACTTTTTAAATCTTAACCTAATAAACAAAATCTTCTCACTACCATACCATCACTACTATACCAGTAAAAAGCTAAGTTTTTGGTATATTATCACCACACAGTCCTTAAACACTGAAGTGGTAGTAAATTACTAAGAAAAAAAATATTTTAAAACAGTAGTACTCAAAAACTTATCTGAAACACAAATTTAAAACCAACTCAAAGAACCTAAAGTAATGGAAAAATATAAAAATCCTTAACTGAAAAAGAAAAATAGATTTTGTTGGTAAAACTTTCAACACAATGGAAGAATATTTTCCTACTTGAACTGGAGCTTAGAGGTATAAGTGGCTAACTGTCTTTCACGAATTAAAGATAAAAGTATAATTAGTAGAAGATTAAAAATTTCCAAATGGTATTAGTCTAAGCTTAAAACACTGAATATTAGAAAGTAATCCTACAGAAAATGCATTTGTCGGATGTCCCATCAAGCAGCCTCGCTCGTCGGAGAGGAGGTACAAGACGATGAATCAAGTTACGAGGAAAGCAACCACGCAAATCCCCAAATTCAATCAGGGAAAGGGAGAGGGAGTCCTGACTTAGACTCATCCTCTCCTTCTCCACACCGACTATTTTTTATTATAAAATCACATGCTGTATCATTCAACTGCATAGAACGGCACTTGACCACTTCTCTCAAATCTACGCAGGAAAACGGGTCACAACACTCTTACCCCCCTGAACAGATTCTCAAAACAAAATCTATTTTAAAGGAGGAGGAAGATTAAAAATTCTAAAAACTTCCTCAGAACTCGGCAAAATACGGCAATGACTATTTTTCAGACGCACTTGACTGTTCTCCGTTCGGCTAGGACTCTCTCTCATCCCGCACTCCAGCCCACGTCCTTCCTTTTCAAGAGACTGGGCTGACCGAGTTCGGCCAGCAACCCCGACTCCTGCCGCCTGAGCCGACCGAGAGTGAACCCCCAAAGAAGGGAGAAGAGTCTAAAACGCAAACAAGGTAAAAGAAAAGGGGGGGGGGGCGAAAGCTGCCCCACCTCTCTCAATCCCACCCAAACCCACCTCTCCTTTATGCACCACATAATAACCGAAAAGGTAACAAAAAAATGTTAAAAAGGAACTACGAGAAAGCAAGCAAGGCTTTTCCACCCTCCGCAATCCCGCGCCCAATTCTCTACCAAAGCTCCCAGCCCACCCCACCCCCAGGGGTCCCGGCGCCATTTAGCTCCTCCGAAGCCGCCGCCATTTTCCGCCCCCGCCGGATCGCTGCAGTGCCTCGGCGGCCGCTCACTACCCTACTCTACAGCCGGAGCCACCGCCGCAGGCCCGGCCCCGAGAGGGAGGCCCTGGCCTGAACGTGCGGTGTCGGCAGCTTCAGCGTCATGAAGGCCCAGCTCCGACCCCGCCCGCGATGCCCGGGCGCCGGCAGCTAGCGCGGGCCGTAGGAAGCAGGCGGGCAGCGAGGGGGCTGGACAGGCTCCACTGGGCGGAGCGGCCCTGGCGGCGGTTGGGACCTGAAGGTTCCATCGCACTTACTTCCTGTTTTGGGTCCGGGCACTTTGGAAGAACCAGGATGGAGGCTCCAAAAAATACCAGGATGGAGGAAGCAGCCACGGGCAAGAGCGGCTGCAGCTGGAGTGAGCGAGCGCGACAAACCACCGGAAACGGAGCTACGGCCGCGCCGCGCCCCGCCCCCAGCCCCCGCACGCTCCCCCTCCCACCCTCCTCTCCCTTGGGGCGGCCCTGTGCGCCGCCTGCTGGCGTCACTTCCGGCCAAGTCCGAGCGCGAAAAACGGTCCCGGGTCCTTAGAGCTTCAGTTGCTGCCTGTGTGGTGGTTTGTGGTTGGCTGTTCTCCTCTCTTACTAATTTCGGTACCGGCTATCCCGCTGCTGATGCTATACAGGCGGCTTTTTGTTATTTGGCGCAACTGTAGTCATTCTGGCTCTTTGGACAGTTAGGCCTTCCGAGCCGAGTTTCATAATTCCCTGGGACTCGGGCTGGAGGGAGCCGTGTGTGGAAGGGCTTGAAAGTCGGGTGGAAATGCAGAAGAAAGCCTGGAATTATGTTTCTGGCCCTTCACACTTGGTCAGCCTTGCCTCAGGCGCTCGAAGTGAGGTGTTACCTGTTGGGCGTGTGATGCAATTCTCGGTGAAATGTATCCTCTGTGGCGCACAACCCTTCTTAAAGCACAGTGTTTCTATGCTGGCTGCTCTTCAGTTAGAGGCATACCTCAGAAATATTGCGCCATGCATTCCAGACCACTTCAATAAAGCAAGTCACGGATTTTTTGGTTTCCTACTGCATATAAAAGTTATGTTTACACTATATTGTAGTCTGTTAAGTATGCAATAGCATTATGTCTAAAAGCACAATGTACATACCTCAATTTAAAAATTGCTTTATTCCTTAAAAACGTGCTACCCATCATCGGAGCCTTCGGGGAGTCCTAATCTTTTTTCTAATGGAGGATCTTGCGTCCGTGTTTGTGGCTGCTGACTGATCAGGGTGGTGGTTGCTGAAGGTTCGGGTGGCTGTAAAATAAGACAACAATGAAGTTTGCCTTATTGATTGACTCTTCCTTTCACAAAAGATGTCTCTGTAGTATATGATGCTGTTTGATAGCATTTTACCCACGGAAGAACTTTCTAAATTGGAGTCGGTCCTCTCAAACCCTGCCCCTGCTTTGTCCTCTAAGTTTATGTATTCTAAATCTTTTGTTGTCATTTCAGCAGTCTTCACACCTTCTTCACCAGGAGTAGATTACATTTCAAGAAACCACTTTCTTTGCTCTTCCATAAGAAGCAGCTCTTAATCTGTTAAAGTTTTGTCCTGAGATTGTAGCACTTCAGTCACATCTTCAGGCTCCACTTCTAATTCTAGTTCTCTTGCTATTTCCACCACATCTGCAGTTACTTCCTCCATTAAAGTCTTGAATCCCTCAAAGTCGTCTATGAGGGATGAAATCAACTTCTTCCAAACTCCTGTTAGTGTTGATACTTTGACCTTTTCCCATGAATCACGAATGTTCTTAGTGGCATCTAAGATGACGAATCCTTTCCAGAAGCTTTTCAATTTACTTTGCCCAGATCCATCAGAGGAATCACTCTCTATGGCAGTTCTAGTCGTACGAAATGTATTTCTTAAAAAATAAGACTTGAAAGTCAAAGTTACTCCGTGATCCATGGGCTATAGAATGGTCGTTGTGTTAGCAAGCATGAAAACAACATTAATCTTGTTGTACATCTCCATCAGAGCTCTTGGGTAACCAGGTGCACTGTCAATGAGCAGTAATATTTTGAAAGGAATTTTTTTTTCTGAGCAGTAGGTCTCAACTGTGTGCTTAAAATATTCAGTAAACTCTGTTGTAAACAGGTATGCTGTCATCCAGGCTTTGTTGTTTCATTCATAGAGCACAGGCTGAGTAGATTTAGCATACATTTTAAGGGCCCTAGGATGTTCAAGGATGGTAAATGAGCATTGGCTTCAACTTCAAGTCACTAGCTGCATTAGCCCCTAACAAGTGAGTGAGCCTGTCCTTTGAAGCTCTGAAACCAGACATAGACTTCTCCTCTCTAGCTGTGAAAGTCCTAGATGGTGTCTTCTTCCAATATAAGGCTGTTTTGTCTGCACTGAAAAATCTGTTGTTTAGTGTAGCTGGCTTCATTACGTATCTTAGCTAGATCTTCTGGATAACTTGCTTCAGCTTCTATATCAGCACTTGCTGCTTGACCTTGCACTTTTATGTTATGGAGACAGCTTCTTCCCTTAAACCTCTTGAACCAACCCCTGCTAACTTTGAACAATTCCTCTGCAGCTTCCTCACCTCTCTCAGCCTTCATAGAATTGAACAGAGTTAGGGCCTTGCTTTGGATTAGGCTTTGACTTAAGGGAATTTTGTGGCTGGTTTGATGTTCTATCCAGACCACTGAAACTTTATATCAGCAATAAGGCTATTTCACTTTCTTATCATTCATATGTTCACTGGAGTAGAACTTTTAATTTCCGTCAAGAACTTTTCCTTTGCACTCACAACTTGGCTAACTGGCACAAGAAGCCTAGCTTTTGGCCTATCTTGGCTTTCAACATGCTTTCCTCACTAAGCTTAATCATTCCTAGCTTTTGCTTTCAAGTGAAATATGTGCAACTCTTTCTTTCACTGAACACTTAGAGGCCATTACAATGGTTATTAATTGGCCTAATTTCAATATTGTATATCAGGGAATAGGGAGTTCCAAGGAGAGGTAGAGAGGTGGGGGAACAGCCTTTCGGTGTAGCAGTCAGAACACACAAAACATTTATCAATTAAGTTCGATGTCTTATATGGGTGTGGTTCATGGTGCCGGAAAACAATTACAATACTAACATCAAAGATCCCTGATCAGAGATCACTATAACAGATGTAACAATAATGAAAAACTTTGAAATATTGTGACAGTTACCAAAATGTAAATGCTGTTGGAAAGATGGTGCTCAATGCAGGTTGTCACAAACTTTCAATTTGTAAAAAATGCAGTATTGGGGCTGGCCTGGTGGCGTAGTGGTTAAGTTCGAGCACTCTGCTTCGGCAGCCCAGGGTTCACAGGTTTGGATTCTGAGCATAGACCTATGCACAGCTTATTAAGCTATGCTGTGGCAGGCATCCTATATATAAAGTAGAGGAAGATGGGCATGGATGTTAGCGCAGGGCCACTCTTCCTCAGCAAAAAGAGGAGGATTGGCAACAGATGTTAGCTCAGGGCTAATCTTCCTCATCAAACAAAACAAAACAAAACTGCAGTATTTGTGAAGCAGAATAAAGCGAAGTGTAATGAAATGAGATAGTGTGCCTATACCTGGGGATCTTTTAGAGAAGACCAATACTCAGGCCCCACCCCCAGGCCCATCTTTAAGAGGCTTTGTGAGATCCCAGCAGACATTTTGTTTGTTTTTGTTTTTAAAGAGTTCTAAACCTTGAAAATTGGAAGATTGAGTGGTCTGAACCCTGTTACAACTATTTTTCTGATTCTGACCTCGTTTTACTTGTTTATAAAACTGGATTTATTGTACTCTGCTTTTCTTTCTCTATTGCGATGACAGGAGTTTAAAAGTTAGACTTGTCTAGTGTTCTCGCATCCAACAACTGTAGAATCACACTACATTATCACAATGAGAATGTAGTCAGCATCAATTGTAAAGATCAAATGAAGGCTATCAAGAATGTGAATGTGTACGTCCTAAATTGGTCTTAGGTAACTAATGAGGTTAATAATACTTAGTGATTTTTTTTCCACTGTTATTTTAGCATTTTTTGATTGTTCTTTGCAACTCTGGTTTCCTTTGAATACAAAGTGTAGTTGAAAGTCTTGGTGGAAGTGACACTAATTCATCAGAAAAAAAAATTGGGGGGAAAAAGCAAACTACACACTGAAATGGATTTAGAAAGAAAAATATTTGTTTAAATTTTAAGCCAAATGTAGATAGTATTCATCAGTAGTCCACATTACCATACTATTCTTTGGAGTAACTTTCTTACTCATAAATGTTTCATTTCACAAAAATAATGTAAAACAAAAATGAGATACCATTACATATCTATTAGAATGGCTAAAATCTGAAACACTAACACCAAGTGCTGGTGAGGATGTGGAATAACAGGAACTCTCATTCATTGCTGGTGGGAATGCAAAATGGTACAGCCACGTTGGAAGACAATTTGGCAGTTTCTTACAAAACTAAACATATTCTTGCCACATGATCCAGCAATCACTCCTTAATATTTACCCAAATGAGTTGAAAACTTATGTCCACATAAAAATCTGCACACAGATATTTCTAGCAAATTTGCTTATAATTGCCAAAACTTGGAAGCAACGAAGATGTGCTTTCAGTAGGTGAATGGGTAAATTGTGGTACATCCATACAATGAATATTATCCAGTGCTAAAAAGAAACAAGCTATCAAGCCATGAAAAGACGTGGAGGAAACTTAAATGCATACTGCTAAGTGACAGAAGTGAATCTGAAACAGTTACGCAGTGTATGATTTCAATTATATGACATTCTGAAAAGGGCAAAAGTATGGAGAGAGTAAAAAGATCAGTAGTTGCCAGAGTTTGGGGCTGGAGAGAGAGGAATAGGTGGAGCACAGAGGATTTTTTAAGGCAGTAAAATAATTCTCTATGATACTATAATAGTAGATGCATGCAGTTGTACATTGTACAAAACCCATAGAATGTACACCACCACTAATGAACCCTAATGTAAACTGTGGACTTTGGCTGTTAATGACATGTCAATGTTGGTTTGTGATTTGTAACAAAAGTACCACTCTGGTGAGGGATATAAATGGGAGTCTGTGCATGTGTGGGGCAGGGATTATATGGGAAATCTCTGTACCTTCCTTTCAATTTTGCTGTGAATCTTAAACTACTCTAAAAAATAAAGTCTATTTAAAAAAAGAACGTCTGAAAGGGCTAAATAAGCCTTTGGAGTTGGTCAATGTGAGTCAACATTTATTGAGTGCTTGTGTGTCAATTAAATGGTTTACATGTGTTAAATTCATTTAATGTTCACAAGTGCCAAATGCATCAGTATAGTTATTCCAAGTGAATCCCATTTTAGACAAAACCAAAAAGAAGTAAAGGAATGTGTCCAAGGGCACACAGCAAATAAGTGGTGGAGTCAGAATTAAAGCCTCAGCTCCAGAGCCCATGCTCTAAACTACCATCTGCAGCTCACAAAATTCAATTTGGCAACAGTCTTTTATAATGAAAACAAATTATTACAATCAGTTTCCAGAGTCTTTACTGAACTGGAAGATGGACATGTTTGACCAATTAAAAAAAAATAAATGCCAGAAGCAGCATTTTATTGCATCTAACTTGATTACCAATTTGTGGTACTCTCTGCATCTTATTGTTGTTATGACATATCATTCAATTTTTAAATGAGTATATAAGTAATATGTAAGCAAAACCATGAGGCAGGATAATGTTGTGGTATAGACATTGGAGTCAGACCTGAGTGTGAATTTGGCTCCATTGCTTAATAGTGAATATGGTACTCCACCCCTCTGAACTTCCTTTACCTTCAAAAATGGGGATAATAAAATCTACCTCCCAGAATAATGTAGGCAACATGCTTTGCACAGAGCCTGACATATGTAGTAAGCAGTTAAAAATGAAATTAAACTACTCAAAGAGCAGTTCTAATGAAATAATTACATATGTAAAATAGTTAACATTTATGAGGAAGTGGTTCCTAATTAGCCACATTTTTCATAAAATATAACCATATAGGATTCTTTTTCACTTAGGCAAGAAAAAGAAAGAAAAGGCATCAAAACTGGAAAGGAAGAAGTAAAACTGTCACTATTTGCAATTGACATGATATATGTAGAAAACTCTACAGACTCCATCAAAAGACTTTAGAACTAATAGACGAATTTAGTAAAGTTGCAGGATACAAAATCAATGTACAAAAATCTGTTGCATTTTTATACAGTAATAGTGAACTATCAGAAAGAGAAGTAAGAAAACAATTCCATTTACAATTACATCACAAAGAATAAAATACCTAGGAATAAATTTAAGCAAGGAGGTGAAAGACCTGTATACTGAAAACAACAAAACATTAATGAAAGTAACTAAAAAAGACAAAAATAAATGGAAGATATCCCATGCCCATGAATTGGAAAAATTAATGTTGTTAAAATTTCCTTACTACCCAAAGCAATGTACAGATTCAATGCAATCCCAATCAAAATTCCAATGACATTTTTTGCAGAAATAGAACAATTCTAAAATTTGTATGGAACCGCAAGAGACCCCAAATAGCCAGAGCAATATTGAGAAAGAATAAAGCTGGAGGCATCATGCTCCCTGATTTCAAACTATGTTACAAAGCTATAGTAATTAAAACAGTATAGTATTGGTATAAAAACAGACACATAAATCAATGGAACAGAATAGAGAGCCCAGAAATAAACTCACGCATATATGGTCATTTAATTTATGACAAAGGAGCCAAGAATATATAATGGGGAAAGGACAGTCTCTTCAAAAAATGGTGTTGGGAAAATTGGGCAGCCACATGCAAAAGAATGAAACTGGACCACTATCTTACACCATACACAAAAATTAACTCAAACTGGATTAAAGACTTGAATGTAAGACCCCAAACCATAAAACTCCTAGAAGAAAACATAGGCAGTAAAATCTTTGATGTGGATCTCGGCAATGATTTTTTAAATCTAACACCAAAAGCAACAGCAACAAAAGCAAAGATAAACAAGTGGGACTACATCAAACTAAAAAGCTTCTTCACAGCAAAGGAAACCATCAACAAAATGAAAAGGTAACCTATTGAATGGGAGAACATGTTTGCAAATCATGCATCTAAGGGGCTAATATCCAAAATATATAAAGAACCTCATACAACTCAATAACAAAAAAACCCCAAACAGTCTTATTTAAAAACGGGCAGAAGATCTGAATAGACATTTTTCCAAAGAAGACATACAGATGGCCAACAGGTACATAAAAAGATGTAATTCCCCACTAATTATCAGAGAAATGCAAATCAAAACCACAATAACATAGCACCTCACACCTGTAAGAATGGCTGTTATAAAAAAGACAAGAAGTAACAAGTACTGGTGAGGATGTGGAGAAAAGGGAACCCTTGTGCATTGTTGGTGGGAATATAACGTGTTGCAGCCACTATGGAAGACAGTATGGAGGTTCCTCAAAAAATTAAAAATAGAACTACCATATAATCCAGCAATTCCACTTCTGAGCATTTATCCGAATAAAACAAAAACACTAACTTGAAAAGATATATGCACCCCACGTTCATTGAAGCATTATTTACAATAGCCAAGATATGGAAACAACCTGTGTCCATTGTTGGGTGAATGGATAAAGAAATACATACAATGGATATTATTCAGCCATAAAAAAGAATGAAATCATGCCATTTGCAACAACATGGATGGACCTTGAGGGCATTATGCTAAGTGAAATAAGTCAGACAAATACCATATGATCTCTCTTACATGTGAATCTAAAAAAGAAAAACAAACCAAGCTCATAGATACAGAGAACAGATTGGTGGTTGCCAGAGGTGGCGTGGGGTAGGAGAAATGGGTGAACTGGTTTTTTTTTTTTTAGTAATAAAAAAAATCTGTAGGAAAATCATGTAGGATCTGGAGTTGGTTGAATCCATGGATTTGGAACCTGCGGATATGGAGGCCCAACTAAAGGACTTGAGCTTCCCGGATTTTGGTATCTGCAGGGGGGTCCTGGAACCAATCCTCAGTGGATACCGAGGGACAACTGTACTGAGAGGCAGGTTCTGTTGTTTCATGATCATTTTGTGTCCTGGATGGTGTGATAAAAAAAGAGATGTTTGCAAGGGCTTTTGTTCAAAGTAAATGTAAAATATAATTCCTGAGTAGTCCATTTTCTTTCTACACAGTCTCTGAGTCCTGTTAATACAGCTGATAAGTATACACTGGAAGGCCTTCCAGAACTTCCAGAGAGCTGATAGGGATTCCATGCTAATAGAGGAATGAACAAATTGTCTCTTATTAGGCCCACACATCAGGCTCTTCCAGACCCTCTTCCGTCTCAGATTCCTCCTCTAGGCTTTTCTCTGGGGCTTATGACACTCCATCTTATAACCCATTTCCTGCCCTCTATTTTGTGTCAGTGTCTCACTTCCACACTTCTTTTGATCTTTCAACCTGGTCACCACCTCTCCATATCCTCTTCACTTCTTTTTCTTTTTCAATACAGTCATGCACCACATAACTATGATTTGGTCAACGACAGAGCGCATATACCACGGTGATCTCATAAGATTAGTACCATATAGCCTAGATGTGTAGTAGGCTATGCCATTCAGGTTTGTGTAAGTATACTCTATGACGTTTGCACAGCAATGAAATCACCTAATGATGCATTTCTCAGAACGTATCCTTGGCCTTAAGTGATGCATGACTGTAGATCTTTACTAAGACCTATTAATGGAACATTAGCAAAAATTGGTTCTTCTTCTAGTTAGGGGAATGGAGAACTAAGGCTTCAGGTACTCCCAGCAAGTGAAGATAAAAGTTTTCCTTCTGTCCTTGAAATTTTTGTGTGCAAAACAAAACAAAAGTTGTTACTTTACTAAAATTGGGAAATCTCTGAACCCAGATTCTAAGACCTATAGTTTGGTGTAGAAGGGAGAAAGATAACATTTTAGTAGACCAATAAATAATTGCCAATTATTTATTGACACAAACTGGGTGCTCTGGAAGCGAGCTTTACATAGGGAGCACAGAGCAGGGCTTTCTGAGAAGACATTTCAGCAGAGACTGAAAGGTGAGACGAAATCACCACAGTAGGGGGTGAGGTGTGGGAGGGCACTTGTCCAGCTAATGTGAGAGAGTTTATCTGTAGAAAACAACTGGCCTATACAATGTTTATAAAATGGTAAGAGCACAGCATTGGTAAGTGAAAGATTCCATCTCTTACAGAGGTTAATTGAGTTTAAGTCCACTCCTCTAAGGCGGGAGATGAGCACGTGCCCAGAAATGGCTGGACCATCTGCCACCTCTGCCTTTTCTTAAAGCTTCAGTTTGCCAGCACATGGCACAGTAGCTACTTAAATGTTTGTTGAGATCAAAGACAATTAAGTGTCTTAAACCAGAAGATTAGGAAACTAGCCATTTCTATTCTATTCTTTGGCAATAGTGACTGACTACAGGAAAGCTCAGTTCTTTTTCAGATAGTGTCACTATTTGGGCAACTCTGGAATAAAACAAATAAATGTTACCTTTTATTATTACTTTAGTAGAAGGAGGTTGTTTTAACTTGTTGTCACGTTTGGTGTTACTTTAAACTTTTTGCCCAAATCTCCTTGTCCATCTAGTGCAATATTTTAAGGATAGAAGCATTATATTTTAACCAGCAGATGTCCCTATTGTTCAGCAAGATTTTTTTTTTTTCCCTTTCCAGAGAAGTAGCTTCAACAGTAGGTGGGAATTCAGTGGCTTGAATTTGTTAGTGATACGATGTGGTAGACCAATGACAAGCCTCAACAATAGTAAAACCAAAGGAATTATGCTTTGAAATCCAAATATTAAAGGCCCCCTAGCACTTAAAGACTTGCCATTGATTAATCCCCTTCTCTTTTATTCAGTGTACGTCTAATTCCCTTGCACAGACCAAGTAGTGACAGAGAAAGAAACAAGGAACCTGTGCAACCTTTATAGCTTTCAGGATTTTGCACACTTTTCAGGATTTTGCACACCTGTGATACACTCATTTGTTTCATTCAGCAGATCTTCCTGAGCAGGTCCATTGTGCCAGCACTATACTAAGCATAGGGAATATGGTAGAGATCAAAATAGACAAGGTCCCTGCCCTCAAGGAACACATTCTAGTGGAGGAACTTACATTATAGTAGGTTTTTTTCAATGTGTCTTTGAACAAAACTCTTTGTTAAAGTACCAATTTACTAAATTATGGCAACTGCTTATAAAATTTGCTCATGATTAACAACTTAATGAGAGATTTAGACAAAATATGAATCAAATCACTTGGTATCATGAGCTTAATCTAAATTGCTAATGTTAGGAACAATGGACCAATGTTCATTGGTCTTGCCTAGCACTTTGAACGATGTCTGACAAATAGTTAAGTGCTCAAAAATGTCAGATATTATTATTTGCCTTTACCCATCATAACAACAAAGAATGAAAAGCAGGAAAAGAGAATTGTGTTATTTGACCGTTGAGTAGGATTTGTTAGGGCAACAATTCTATTTCAGTGAAGAGCACTGGGATATAAAAAATTCCTTTATTATATTAAAATTTACATTGAAATATCAATAGCTAACAGGTGATCTATTTCTAGATATCCTTTTAACTTGTTTTAAACTGTGTTTCAAAATGGCAGTCTATTGCTGATGGATATGGAAAGGGATATTATAAGTTCTATTGTTTTAAGTTTTTTGGTTTCTCTGAAACTCTTTCTTGAAAATTGACCTGCTTTCATGTTTCTGGGCAAAGTGTTTTATGAACTAGAGAAAGTGATATGGCCTCTTGCTTCTGCTGGGGTTCACTGGATACCCTTAATATACATGCAACAGATGCATATAAACACATGCAAGCTAAAGGTCTTTCTTGACCTGAAATTGTTAGAGTTAAAATCTAAACTCAACAGAAAACACTGTTTATCAAGCAAGCTATTCCTCCCAAAAAATTACCTGAAATATCAGCTTAGTCTTTTAATACCTACCTAATTTAAGAATATCTACAGTATACTAAAAATAACTGTATCAAATTAAATTCCAGAGCATAATATATTTATTTTAATGACTGCATCTTAAGGGGACAGACTTGGTGAAGAAATGTAATACATAATTTTTAATTAATGAAACTGGGAATAACAGGATTAGGAAAGCAGAGTTTCAATGGGCCGTCTGTTCAGACTTGAGAATAGTATTATTATACATATAATAACCATATTTTATAATTGTAGCCATTGCAGCAGTATTATATTGATATTAGCAAACCTAGGGTGAGAAAGATATGTGACTCCAACAGTCATAGTTTCACTAATATCTTTTTTCTCTGTCTATGTTTCTTACCAGAAGTTTACATTCATGCTGCACTTCAGTCTGTGTTGGTTCAACTTGATGTAGAAAGACATAAGGCTATTACAGCCATTGTCTGAAGGTGAAACTCCTTTCTCTATTTCCATTATAATTGGATAAGCTCTATTTTTGTTGAGCAGGAGCCCATTTTCACATGATCCTACAGTCTTTTCTTTCTTTTCCTTTGCCAAAGAGCCATCTGCTACAGAATTACTCTCTATTGAGAACACTCTTGATCTTGAGCCTGTAATAAATTTTCACAAGAATCTCCTCTGAGAAGGAACCAATGCTGCTTTGCCATTATAGACCAATTGCAGGAAAAACATATGATACGACAATGTCTCATACATAGTGTTATAAATAACTATGTTAGTTGAAAAGGTCATAGTAAATATAGTACTCTATAAGCAATCTGTCTCTTGCAATGGATAAAAATGAAAATAAATCTGAAGGCTTTTGCTTTTAGGCCTTTCCTACCTCTCTCTTCACTGCAGTTACATATTGATAAAGTAATAAATTGAATGAAGAATTTAAAAATTATATTTTCCTAGGATAGGTAGCTTATAACTGATGGTAGCTTTCAACAAGTGACCAGGGTTTTCCTACCATTCCCATAGTCACTTGGTAGTAAAATCTGATATTATTAGATGTTTATTTTTAATAAATTTTAAATAGAAAGCAAAATGGTCAATTTCACTTGTTTTTATTGTTGTTTAAGCAAGTAAAAGGTGAAATTCAATCCAATTAAATTTTTAAAGTCATAGATCATACACCATGAATTTGCAAGGAATGTATCTGTCATTTCGTTGGTAACAAGCCTTCAGAGAGCTCCTCAGATCCTGATAGGTATTCATTCTACCTGTCTCTCAACAAATAACCTTTGCAGAGACTTTTAAGCATTAACTCCCTCAATAGCCTCCTCTCCCCACCCCCCAATTTATGTGATCATCTGTGCCCATCCTAAACTCCTTCCCTCCAATCCTAGAGATGTTCCTTCTCTTATTCAAGGCTAATCCCTCCTTTTGTGCTTTTGATGTCATCTTCCTTCCAGGACTATGCTTATTCCCTCTCCTATGTTTTCAACCACTATGGTCCGGTTTGTGCCTCCAACATACCACTGAAGATCATTAATGACCTCCACATTGCTAAATCCAATGAACAATGTTCTATTATCATTTAACTTAATTTTCAGCAGCATTTGCTCCTGAAATGACCTCTTCCTTCCTTGAATACTCTTTTTTTTTTTCTTGATTTTGAGATACAATACTCTGGAATTCCTCTTATCTCTCTAAACACTTCTTAGCTGTCCTGGCTTTTAAATTTCAGAGTTTTTCACAGTGACTTCTTAGGCCTACACCTCTTTCTCATTCTGTTCTTTCTTCCTGAGTGATATCATCCACTCCAATGGCTTCAGTTGCTCTCTATACACTGATGACTCCTAAAGTGATAACTCTGCTAACCTACTATTCAAATGCCCTGTTGGATGTGGAAGGCTTGCAGTGTGGAAGACTGTATTCTCCAAAGATGGCTGCAGCATTTTTCCAACATGCTGTTCATACAATACAACTTGGATACTCCTCCCATCAAGAGGTGGAGGTATAGGACTCCTCCCCTTGAAAATGGACAACTTTTGTGGCTATTTTACCGATAGAGTACACAGGAAGTGGTGCTAGGTGACTTCTGAAGATAGGTCATAAAAGGCCTATGAGCCACCAAGTAAGCAGCCACCCCATAAGCAGTCCAGCAGCCATACTGTGAGGAAGCCCAAACTAGCCCATTCAGAAAAACCACATGGAGAGGTACTGAGACCATGTACAAAGAGAAAGATGACTGGAGAGCCCCTAGCTGCTTTAGCCTTCCCTCCAAATTAGTTATCTATTACTGCATAACAAATTACCCCAAAATGTAGTGGCTTAAAACAGCAAGCATTTATTACCTCACAGTTTCACAGGGTCAGGAATTCGGGAGTGGCTTTGCAGGGGGATTTGCTTAGGAACTCTCATGAGGTTGCAATCAAGATGTCAGCTGGGGCTTCAGTCATCTGAAGGCTTGACTAAGACTGGAAGATCTAGTTCCAGGATGGCTCACTCACATGGCTGTTGGCAAGAGGCTTCACCTCTGGCTATTGGCTGGAGGCCTCAGTTCCTACCATGTGGGCCTTTCCATAGGGCTGCCTGAGTGTCCTCAAGCACATGGCAACTGGCTTCCCCAAGAGCAAGTGATCCAAGAGTGAGAGCAAGGAGGAAGCTGCAATACCTTTTATGACATAGTTTCAGAGGTTACACATTGTCATTTATATTTCGTTCTATTCATTAGAAGTGAGTCATTAAGGCCAGGCCACACTCAAGGGGATAGGGATTGGGCTCCACCTTTTAAAGGGATCTGTGGGCACCCTCTATCCATTGTTACAGCTCCAGCCATTATCTGACTGCAAAGGCATGAGAGACCTGCAAGCTGAAACTGCTTATCCCAGCCGTTCCCAAAATCCTGATCCACAGAAACTATGAGCAATAATAAAATAATTATTGTTATTTTAAGCCACTGTGTTTTGGAGTAATTTCTTTTTTTCAGCACTAGCAAACCAGAACATGGAGTCTTTTGGACTAAACCCTGGAAAGTCAGAAAGTACTCCCTTCTTCTCTTGGATCCTCATGGACTTATCTGGGTGTTTCTATTCCCTTCTCTCCCTCCAACCTAGGACTTCAGCTCTAAGAAGGGAGCAGCACGTGCAGGCTCTTCTCAGGTACTTCCTAGCACTTGTTAGCTTGCCAAAATTTTCATTTCCTTTTGGTGGGAAAACTGCTCTTATATCATCAGCATTCTCCCTGTGCTCTGGTTCATGATATAAACTCTGATCTATGTGCCCTAGGCCCTTCTCTTAGTTTTTAAGTGAAAGGTTTTAGAATTCCCCTAGACCCCTTTTTTTTCCATAGTTCCTGGCTCTCCAAGATCAAAAGCTCTGGATTTCAATATTGTCTCATATAAATTTACAAAAATCCATTCAAAAATTTAGTTTACTTCTTTCTTCTAGCCTCTATGTATGTTTTTCCTCTAAGGCAGTGTATAGAAAACTATCAAAGCTGCCTTTATGGTGGGGGAAGGAAAACAGGTACAAGAAAGAGCAGGAAGGGACAGCAACCTATTGATGGCTCAAAAATATTATTATACCAAAAGAATAATTGGCATATAGCATTTATATTGATATTTGATTTTGCATAACAAAAGTTTGCACAAAGTATGTATACATGTTATAGTTCATTATCTTTCTCTCTATTTTTTGTGTGATAGATTTTGGAATTTGGGAGATATGGAATGGATGCCAATGACTGAAATTCCAATTTATAACATTGTACCATAGGAAATGGAGATTGGAGGAAACATCTACCTGGAAATAACCAGTATTTTTAAGAGACAAGCAACTCAGCAGAGTGCATTCCAAAGACTATAACGATGCCTCTGGGTCCCAAAAGCCTGGAAATGGAATATCTGTCCGAGTCCTTTCCAGTGATGGAGAGATAAGACAGTAGTAATAGGGCACGATTCAGAGATGTTGAGCCCTCTCACGGGAGGTGAAGGGATTAGAAATATCAGGATTTTGGAAATTCCATATGTCAGAAGCTGCAAAAATTTGTTACTTATTACTTTCAACATATTTTAAAATATCCCTGACAAAAGCACTTGCAAGCTATGGTTTGTTCAGAAAAGGAATGATATCTGAGTGTAATGGATATTCCCACATGTATTATATTACTAATAATATGAAATATTCATAGAAATTACCTGAATTCTACATGTTAGTAATTAATAACATAGAAGTTACCTGAATATCTGGGCAGAAAATTGGAGTACCCACCAATAGCTCAAATAGAAGAGTCATATTCTGCATTTCCTAGTTGACCAGACGTTTTCAACTTCTGTCTCCCACAGCTTACATAGGAAGGACAGGACTAACTTGTTCAACAAGGAATTTCTCCTAAGAGGGCTTTTTTTGTGTTGTACCTGGCTAACAGCTGAAAGATCGCTTTCTGTGAAAAAGGACACATGGAGGCTCACACAGGGCTTCCTGATGACTCTTTTAAGTTTATTTGCTTGTAAATAAACTTTCTCCATGAGAGCTTCTCCTGATGGTGAGGCCTAATCAGCAATGAATTGTTTTCTAATCAGGCATCTTGCAATCTGTCACGAGTGCACAGTTGTCCATCTGCTGATTTGTTTCCACTAACATAAAATATAGTCCATTTGAACTCTTTTGGAAAGACGGAAATTGGCCAATTCATCCTGTTCCCTTTACTGATGTTTCAGTGTCAGTACACAAAATGTGGTTGAGAAGAAATTTAGGTGAAATTCTTGAAATCTCTGATGGTTACAATTAGCCTACATTTCAGTTAAGAAAGTGATTCATACTTCATATGTATTTCCAGTAGGTAAAACTAATGCTATTTAAGCCTGACTAAAAGCTCTCTCAAATTGCTAACTTTATAGTTGCTATAAATAGCATACTTAGGAACTCAACACTGATTTTTTAAAAAGAAACTATGTTTTTTCAACTATGCTTAATCCTGCTCCGAGCACCCTTGTTTGTTTTAAAGTTGTGGATTTTAAAAGGAGCTGTGGTGGTACTCACATGTCAGCTAGAGCCTCCTACCTTCTATCTCAAGAAGTCAATGTAAGGTTGCCTCAGATGCCCAATTCCAAAGTCCAATTACATTCAACAATCTCCATCAGGGTTTTACACTATCATGGCTCTTTCTTCTTCTAATTCTCGCATCCAGGCGTGTACTCTCTTTTATTTTGAAGAATTGAGTCTCTTCACCAGTTACCACAGGGCATCTCATTCCAAGAATTTAGAGGCTTTATAGGAGAGCTAAAGGTTTCAGGGAGGAGTCATAGCCTTCCACCATTTCCATTTCCTTGGCTTCTTTCTCTCCTCTTCTACTCTCTCTCCTCCCTCTTAGGAACAGAGCCAATTCCTCCTCCTTCCTTATACATAGCATTTTAGCAGGCTAGTATACTTGCTCTTACTTGTGGTAGAGACTACTGCTGATCCTCACATTTGTTCTCCCTTCTTCTATAGTAATAATGGGATATTTGAGTGCGAGGATAGCAATTCCATTTCCTAGCCTCCTGTGCATCCAGGCGTGATTGTATGACTATCACTCTGGCCAGTGTGATGTAAGCAGAACTGATGTGTTCAACATCTGGGTTTTTTCCCTAAAGGAATGATCCTGCCCTTCTTTTTACTTTTCTCTCTCCTTTCTGGCTGGAATGTGGATGTGGTGGTATTGAGTAATCTGGAACTACACAGATAAAAGCAACAGGAATAGTGAAGCAACAAGATAGACTGACATGATGGAGTCCCCCTGCCTATCCTTGACTGATTATGCCCTGACTGTTACATGAGAGACGTAAGCTTCTATCTTCTTCTTAATCTATTTATATTTTGGGTTTCTGTTTCTGCAGCTGAGTCTATACCCTAATCCATAAAAATGCCCTTCAGGTTTTCACCTTTCACATCAAGTCATTTCTTTTTTTTTTTTTTTTTTTGCTGAGGAGGATTAGTCCTGAGCTAACATCTGTACCAGTCTTCCTCTACTTTATATGTGGGGCACTGCCACAGTGTGGCTGACGAGTGGTGCAGGTCTGCTCCTGGGATCCGAACCTGCGAAACCTGGGCCGCCGAAGTGGGGCATGATGAACTTAACCACTACACCATGGGGCTGACCCCCTCAAGGTATTTCTTAAGAATACTATGCTCTTTCTAAGAGAAACTCTGGTGAATCAAATTTCCCTCTTAATATTTATATATGAAACTTTTTGTAGAAGGGGAGGATGAGTGACATTTCCTTAAGTAGAGATGTGAGAGTAAAGGCACTTTAGCTGGAGTGATATTTCATGAGGAAATACTCAGAAAAGTGCAAAGCATTTCTAGGGAATAAAAAACCATGCAATTTGGGTGGAGCATAGGGGAATTCTGGAAAACAAAGCTGGAAATGTGACTTCAGTGAGTTAAGGAGGAATGCATCAGTTAGTCTTTGCTGCTTTATTGTGTGACAAAACACCTCAACTTTAGTGTCTTAAAACAATTTTTAGTTCACTACTTAATGGGTTGGCTTTTGGGGCTGGCAGTGATTGGTCAGATCTTCTGCTCATTCAGCTGGGTTTACTCATGCAGCTGAAGTCAGCTGGAAGATCAATTGGGATTGGATGGCCTCATTCACATGTCTAGTTGATAGGTTGATGACTGGTGTGGCTCAGTTCTCCTCTGTGTTGTCACTTCAGCTGTCTGGCTTGGGCTTGTTCATATGGAAGCAGTATTCCAAGAGCAGCAAAGAAGGCAAGACTCAATGCTCAAGCACTTCCTATGCCTCTAGTTGTTTCACATTAGCAGGTCACTGACCAAGCCCATATATATGAGTCGGAAGAAAAGTCTTCACTTCTGGATAGGAAGAATTGTAAATTGTCAAGGGAGAGTATTTTACAATCTGCTTGGTCCTTGGATACTAAGCTAAGAAATTTGGACTTTTAATTGGTAGACAGTGAGGAAGGAAGGGCACAGTCTTAGAGACCAACCTTAGGTGTAGCCAAAAAACTATCTTTTTAAAAATTAGACTTTATTTTTTAGGACAGTTATAAATTTACAGAAAAATGGAGAAGATGGTACAAGGTCCCCATATACCCTATACTCAGCATCCCTTGTTATTAGCATCTTACATTAATATGGTATTATCTGTTACAAAACATGAACCAATATTGATACAGTATTATTAATTAAAGTCTATACTTTATTTAGATTTCTTTAGTATTTACCTAATGCTCTTTTTCTGTTCCAGGATCCCAGGATACCATATTATATTTAGTTGTTATGTCTCCTTAAGCTCCTCTTGGTTGTGACAGTTTCTAGACTTTCCTTGTTTTTGACGACCCTTACTGTTTTGAGGAATACTCGTCAGATATTTTCTAGGATGTCCCTCTATTGGAATTTGTCTGATGTTTTTCTCATGGTTAGACTTAGATTATGGGTTTTTGGAAATAAGACCACAGAGGTAAAGTGCCAGTTTCATTACATCAGATCAAAGGTGCAGACTATTCTCATGACTTCCCACTGTTAATGTGAATCTTGACAACCTGGCTGAGGTAGTTTTTGTCAGGTTTCTCCACTGTAAAGTTACCCTCCTGTCAATACCTTCCACCCCACATTCTCTTTGGAAGGAAGTCACTATGCTCAGCCTACACTTAAGAAGTGGGGCATTATTCTCCCCTTTCTTGAGGGTGGAGTATCTACATAAATTATTTGGAATTACTCTACATGGGAGATTTATTTCTTTTCCCCATTTATTAATTTAGTCAATGATTTATTTGTATCAGCATGGAATCATGGGCATTTATCATATACTTTGGGTTATAATCAAATGCTACTTTTTATTTTGTTTCTCAAATTGTTCCCGTTTTGGTGACTAGGAGCTATTTCAGTTGGCTCCTGTGGCCCGTTGACATACCCCCATCAATCATAGGCTGAGGTAGCCTAGAAAGCCAGGCTGCACAAGTATAAGGAGCAAGTGGCATAAGTTATAGAAGGCAAAAAGGGGAAGTTGCATGAGGACAACTAAAAGGTAGTGGGAAATGAGGAAAGGCTTAACCCTCTTTTCATATGAATTGAAGAAAAAAAGAATTATCCTGTTATAGCATATTTCAAGGTTAAAGATATCATCAGGGAAAATCCAAATGTTGACTATGTCATTATAACCAAAAAATACTTTTAGAAGAGTTTGAGGGTGCAGAGAGTTTTTACAGTTGAACAGAGCTGCAATAGAATGCAATAGAAGGAGTTAGTAAAGTGTTCAGCAGAGGTAGAAGACTATGGAAGAGGGAGGGAGAAAGGTGGGGATTTAGCTTCATGAATCATGAGGGTACTTATAAGATGTTACAAATCTCAGTATGAGCCCCACATTAGGGATTTGGTAGTTAAATCAACGAATAAGAAATATTTTCTGACAAATGGCAAATTAGTAATTAATAACTGTTTGCTCAAATAATTACGTGGGACAAGAATGAATGAAGAGCATATGCTGCTTGTTTGAGCTGTCAGTACTTAGATGAGCTATTAACAAAAATGGAAGGATATTAAATTAGAACCACGATCTTGCAGAATGCATTCTGAGAATACTGGAAACACTGGCACTTTAAATATTCACGTGGAAAAGTCATAATGTGAACGACTTTTTATAATATGTGAAGAAATTATATAATGATGTATAAGCTGTATCATTATACTTTCTTAGATTGGAGAGAAGGAAATATAATGGTTCTCTCTTTCTCCCACAATACTCTTTACATTCCCAAAAGATTTTGGTACCCATCCCTCACTTTGGGTTTTCTTTTGGGGAGAAATGGAAGGTGGGAAGAATGCTCTGAAAAGCAGAGACAGAATTAAATTGTAGAAAAAGAGTACCTTCCCTTACTTCTCATCTCTCATCCCCCTCCAGCCTCTCCCCACCACCACCCGGAAACTGAATTTGGATGACCTAAACCCAAAATCAAAGATCTCCATGTGCCTGCTTTGAGCAACACAATGAGAATAGAATCAGAAACTGGATTTAAACTCAACTTTGAAGACAGAAACATCTGAAATTTTTGATATGAAGAACTGGACAATTTAAAATGACCCAAAATAACATAACAGAATTGTCTCCTGCAGGGAAAAATCTTTATAAATCTGGGCCAGAAGTTTGCCTCTGTTATTTAATGTTATCTTCTGTCATTTACTAGTTACCTGTCCTTGGGCAAGTTAATTCACGCTAGAAAGTTTCTTTATTCATAGGGTTCTGAAGACTTAAATATAATCTATGTATATAGGTTTTTCTCCTAGTTTTATTTTTTACTCAAAATAGAATCAATCTCAAACTTACAGAAAAGTTGCAAGTACAGTACAATTAATTTCATTTCCTAAGCCATTTGAGAGTAAGTTGCTGACATGATGCACCATCACCCATGAATACTTTTGTGTGTATTTCCTACAGTGACATTTTCCTACATAATCATAATCAATATATTACTATCATCTAATTCTCAGATCTCATTAAAATTTCACCAGTTGTCCCAATACGTTCTTTACAGAAAAAGAATCTGGTCTAGAATCAAGTATTGCATTTAGTTCTCATCTTTCTTCAGTCTCCTTCAATATGGAAGAGTTCCTTGGTCTTTCCTTGACTTTGTGACCTTGACATTTATGAAGATTGCAGACCAGTTATTTTATAAAATGTTCCACCATATGTGTTTGTTTAGTGTGTTCTCGTGACTAAATTTAGGTTCTGTGCCTTTGTTAGAAATATCACAGAAATAATGCCAAGTTCCTCTCATTGCATCATATCAGGTGGCACAAGATTTTGATTTATCCCGTTGTATTCATTTCCTATTGCTACTGAAACAAATTACCACAGATTTGGTGGATCAAACCACACAAATGTATTTTACACTTCTGGAGATCAGAAACCTGAAAGGGGTTCACTGGGCTAAAATGAAGGTGTCAGCAGGGCTGTGTTCCTTCTGGAGGCTCTAGGGGAGAATCCGTTTGCTTCCTTTTTTTTCTCGCTTCTCTAGGCTGCCCACATTTCTCCACTCACAGCCCCCTTCCATCTTTAAAACCAGTAATCACATCATTCTTAACTCTGCTTTCATCATATCTCCTTCACTGACTCCTTCCCTTGCCTCACCTTTCCACTTGTATTCTTGTGATTACATTGGATCCACCTGGATAATCCAGGATACTCTCCCCATCTCAAGATCCTTAACTTAATCACATCTGCAAAGTCCCTTTTTCTGAGGTAATATATTCACGGGTTCTGGGAATTAGGATGTGGATATGCTGGGGGTGGGGGTGGGGGCATTATCCTACCTACCACACCCGTTTTGGTAATGTTCACTTTGATCACTTGATGAAAGTAGTGCCTGCCAGTTTCTTTTCTGTAAAGTTACTCTTTTTTTCCACTATAATCAACCACTTTTATGGGGGGAAATTATTTGGAGCTATGTAAATACCTCATTCCTCATCAAATTCTCTTTCTTTGTTGACTCATGGGTTTTTATGGATTACAAAATAACATTTCAAATTGTTATTTATAAAATGAAAAAGTAAACAAGCAAATAGACCCCAGCTCCAGACTCATCTTGTACTTTCCCTGCCCCACTCCTTGAACCAGTCCTTTCTCCCAGAAGCTCTGGTTCCCTTTTAGTGGAGAATGCTATTTAGAAATTAAGAACTGGGCACTAGGTGTGGTCATTACTATTAGAACCTTGCTGTTCCCAGGCCTCTCAGTGGACAGAAGTTTATACATGTCTTCACAAAGAGACTTGTACCAGAATAGTTATATGACTTTATTCGTAAAAACTCAAAGCTGAAAACAGTACAAACATCTACCAACAGGAGGGTGCATGAAAATTGTGGTATATTCATACACTGGAATACTGCTTAGCAAAAATTTTAAAAAATAAGAGAAAGAACAAATGATATATGCTATCACATGGATAAATCTCAAAATCATTATGTTGAATGAAAGAATCCAGATACAGACAAGAGCCCTCTGTACAAATCCATTTATATGAAGTTCAAGAACAGGCAAAACTGAACTATGGCAATTGACCAAAACAGTGGTTGCCTATGAGGACTGGAATTGAGGGGAAGGAGACACAAAGTAATTTGCTACCATTAAGGAAATATTTTCTCTCTTAATTGGGGTGTTGGTTATGCAGTACACTCATTGAATTGTACATGTGAGATTTGTACATTTCATTGAATGTAAATTTTAGCTCAATTAAAAAAAATAAGTGGTAGGCTGACAGCTTGACTGACAGGCTTTTATGCCTTGTCTTGCTCTTTCTTCCTGACAACCATTATGTAATTTTGAGTGTGGAAGCCATGACATAAGGATGGCAGAATAAAAAGAGAGTGTAAGTTCCTCATGACTTTGTAGGACCACATAGCCTTCCTGAACTGTGTATCTCCAGAATTTTGTTGTCTCTCTCTCTCTCCGTGTGTGTGTGTGTGTGTGTGTGTGTGTGTGTGTGTGTGTGTGTGAGAGAGAGAGAGAGAGAGAGAGAGAGGGAGAAATTGAGATCTTAATGGGTTTAAGCCGCTATAGTTGAGCCTTGATTTTAGCAGCTCAAACCATTTCCCAGCTGATACACTTCCCCGATCTTTTTCCCTCATCTGATTTGGTTAGAAGTACAGTATTTCTAAACCTAAATGTACTATTAAGGGAGAATTAAGCAGTTATTTTACATGACAGGAATTTCCTGTTCCTAAAGCATGTTTCCCAGAATGTTAATGTCACCAAAAAAATTCCATATTCAAATAAACTAGATTAGCCTTTTATGTATGAATTATTATAAATTATTGAGAATTGTAAATGTCCACTAGGGGAATACATTCTGCTTATTTCGCAAATATTTCTTGATCACCAAAGATTTTTTTCCGACGGTGCATCAGGCTGGATCAGAATATACATTTGGAAACATCACCCTAGATCAAGTGGGAGACCTGGAATGAAATCCTAACCGCAAACAACACTTCCTATTGGAATTTTCTATCTTCCCCACCCACTCCTTCTCATTTCAGCAGGGTATATAGTTGGCTTCAATTTGCTATCAAGACCAGTCATACTTAACGAATGTGTTTCCTACCTTGGCAGAACTATAGAAAAGCTCCCTAAGATAGGGAATATTTGAATTTTTTAAAGTCCTCTTAGTGCTGTGACCTCACATCTTCGATCCTGCCTGTTTTGCCCTTCCCTTTCGGTTCCCTTGGCTCTCCTTATTCCTGACAATCTGGGCTTCTCATCTTACTCTCATGTCCAGGGCATGCGCGTGGCAAATCTCTAGCAGGCACCATTCATGGACAGTGATATGAAAGGTGCCCCCTGGCCTGTCCAGTGGGGCAGCCCTAGTCCTACTGTGACTCTTGGTTCCTGCCTGCACCTGTTTTCTCACCGACTCTGTATTCTGGGTTTCACTATTCCTGAATTGTGACTTCCGCTCACTTTTCTAGTTTCTGACTCAACTTGGTTTTCTCATCTTCACTTTCATTTTGTATATGTTTTTGAGCTTCTGATGTAGTGGTTTGGAAACTGACTATGGCTAAAATAAGCTGGTGTCCCATATCCAAGTACTAACACTTCTCGATTATCTCCCTTTCTCTTGCAAATGCACTTCTGCTTAAAGCAGTCTTTTGCCCAAATGACACTTCAGAGACACGTGAGGGAAGGCTAAAGAAGGAGGAATTTTGAAATTCAAGGTTACTGTGTGTTGTGAATATTTGGGGGTGAAAGTGAGCTCCCTTCCTCCTCTGGAAGACTTTAGATTGCCTGCTAAGAATTAAAATTTTAGTAGGATCACAGGACAGAATAGCAAAATCTTCTCTAAAGAGGAAAAATGGTTGCCCAGCAGGTAACATTGAACTGTAACCAGATGGAATATATTTAGTAGCTAAAGAACGAGTCAGTCAGATGGTGTGGGGACTTGGCTAGCCCTGGAATTTCAGAAAAGGAAAGATCACAGGGGCAAAGATTGACTGTGCCTGGGGACAGGAGACCTTGGCCCAGAGAAAGCATAGAACTAACACCACTCATTCTGAGGTTATGATCACCAAGAAACCTTCTGATTATAATTTAGCTTCCCATGTAGTGTTCCTATAGGTTAAAAATGTGTGGGCCATAGCAACAAGTGGCAGTAAACACTTTCCTTTGCAATTTAGTATACATATCAGTTTTGTGAGCTGGATTAGTGGGATGCTGCATGGCATATTGACAAATCAGGTTTATGGGCTTTCAAGGCTGACAGCCAAGCCTGTGAGGAATTTACCAAGGTAATGCCACCGTGCTGGGAGCTGAATGAGTAGCTAGCTGCTCTTCCCTAGTCATCTTTCATCTCGACTAGTGCTGTGCATGTGAGCACATTTTGTTCAGTTTTCTGGTCTATGTAACTCAGATTAATCAAATGTGTCAGTATTAATGGCCTACCAGTATCCATGTAGTTTCACAATCTCCTTTCTGCTTCCATTTTGGGGTGAACATATCAGCAGGAAACAGAGGGATATTATGACCACACTTGGGAAATTACATAAAAGAAAGGATTTCCTAACAGGTGTGCTTTGAAGGTTGTTTTCTTTTTTCTTTTTATTTTAATGTAATTTTATTTATTTATTTGTTTTAAGAGAAGCATTCAGAGACCAATTTGCTTGAAATAACTCTTCTGTATTTTTTTTGTCTGGAAAAAGGGAGCTGGGTCTGATGATACCACTCTATTTCATCTGGCGCACAAATCCTAAAGTTTATTGTTACCCTTGATATTGAAAGTATTATTCTGAGTAATTATCTCTGCCTGTTACTATTTAGGTTTGGGGGTTGGGTTTTCTCTCATAAAGTTAGACTAGAAAGTAGACAGTTTCTGTGTTTATTTACTTAATTTAGGCAACCTCCCCTGAGTTTTGCTAAATTCCTGATTCCATATTGATAAGAGAAACCAGATAATGTCCTTTTATTCCAGCCTTTCTCCATGGAAACACCTGAATCAACATGTACAACTGTTTTAATCACTGTGATGTAGGTTACTGCCCAATCTCTTCAGCATCATAATCTGTACTGTTTTCAAATTGCCAGAATAATTAGTTTGTCTGTGTTGCCACACTATTCAGTGACATTTTATGACCAAAATTAAATTGGTTAGCTTTCAGTTTCGCATAATGTAAGTGGAAAATACAGTATTTGATGGATTAACTCACTGATGATTATAGTATTATTTGGATTTTGAAAGGATCACCTTCTAACTCATATGGGAGAATACACTTAGGTTTACTGTCAGAAATGAGTTAAATGAAACTGTTAAACGTTAACAAGAGAGAAAGAAGTCCATGTGGGATGGCTGCAAGAACAGATCTATTTCTAAATTTGTTCATGTTGAAAAAGTTAAACTTTCCTTGCTGAGTAGCAATCATTCAGTGGTAACAAATTGCTACAAATCATTTTTATTATACTAGGATCAAGAAAGCTCATTAGGGTAGAAACTAGACTAGGGGCTGCCTACTGAATCTTTTTGGCCTGCCCCCAGAGGCACGTACTTTCCCCTGGAAAGCTGTGTTAGCTCAGACTCCAAGCTGACCGTATTCTGATTCAGAGAAAATTCAAGGAGACCAGACCATCACTCAAGTACTAATGTTGTATACTGTTTCTCAAACCCTGGTAATTTACAAATAAATCCCTTTCAGAGAAATCAATTTTCATGAACCCCTAGTGATGACAAATGTTATTATATAAATACAATCATCAAACTAGATTAAGCTCTTATACATATAGATCTTGTAGATTCATAATCCCAAAGTAAATGTACAAATTAAAGACAAAAAGTAAATAAAACCAATTAAGTTCAAATTAATAAGACTTAATGAGAAAGATGCTATTATTTTACTGAAAATAAATTATTTGCAACATAAATATATTTGCAATATAAATATGGTACTGACCCGTGTAGTCTAGGTTCTTTTGAATTTAGTATACCTATATGTGATCACTCAATTTTTCCACTGCTTTTCTCTATTAGAATCATTTTGCAACCTCAGATAACATCTCTGCTGGTCTTGGTGAGCTACCTGGTGGTATGACCCCCTACTTTCGTTCCTGAGGAGTCAGAGTTCCTGGTAGCTGTTCCTTCTTAGTCTAGAGTTGCTGCACTTTTCCATTCATAGTCACAACTGGGAAAGAGAAGAAACCAAGAGGCACCCAAGGGGATCCCCTGAATTTCACACTTACTCCTCCTTGCCGTGATTGTGTCACACGTCCCTACCTCTCCTGCTTATCATGGCTATTTACCTGTGATGAGATAATGACTCCTCTCCATGCCTGCTGGTCACTAGACACAAGGACTCTCAAGAGCCTGCGTGGCATCTGTGTTGCCTGGCAAGAGTGTGCTTCCTGCAGAGCCCAGAGTTGAGAAGATGGAAAGCTTCAAAGTCCCACAATGGGTCATTTGAAGTGATGGAAAACGGGGCCACTCCTGCTTCCACACTTGGTTCCTGACCCCACGTATCCTTCTTACTGAGGACACAGAACTGTGTAAAGATCTCTGATTCAAACAAATTGCATACTAGGAAAATGGTGCCTTATTCTTACAGGATATTGCCTCCAAGCTGCTGCTTCAGCTATGTCTTTAGAAGACCATTCCATTCCTCTATCAGGCTGACAACTTCTGGGTGGTGAAGTGTGTGATACAACCAGACTATTAGTCTATCCCATGCTCATGGGCCCACTCCCATTCTTGCTTTGCTGTAAACTGGGTTTCCTGGTCAGATGCTATGTTATGAGATTCTACAGCCTATGGATCAGGGGTAGTGGTGCTGGCTGAGTCCTTAAGGGCAGAAAAAGAAAATCCATACTGATAATAGGTATGTATTCATATGAGAAGGAGTTGCTGGCCTTTAGGATGGAAGGAGTCCAACACAGCCAACTTGCTGTCAAGTGGCCAGTTAGTTTCCTCGAAGATTAGTGCTATGCTAAGGGCACAGCTTTGCTCTCTGTTGCTGGCAGGTAAGACATTCAGAGGCCGCAGTGGCAGTCTTTGCTATAGATACCCATGCATAACTTCCATCTCTGCTGCTTTGACTGCTTTATTGTTATGCCTACTGGCCAGCACTGGAGTGGCTGCTGACAAAGCCTGGCTAACATCAACCAGCCAATTCATTTTGTCTCAGTCATTTAGTGCCTCTTCCATAGTGGATGCTTTCTAGTGGATGTTAATATGTGCTACAAAGAGTTTCACCCTTTGTATTCACTCCTGTATATCTATCCACATATGCTTTCTTGGGTAACTCCTGGTACAAAGTATTGGGTTCTCCAGGAAGCAGATCCTGAGATAGAGTTAGGAATTTAAAAGGTTTATTGAGGAGTAACATCTATGAATGAAAAGTGGAAGAAGCAGGATTGGGCATGGAAAGCCATCAGACCATAATGCAGAGTTGACAAAGTCTCTGTTAGCCCAATAGGTAGTTACAAAGCAAAGATTATCTGTTAGAGGAGACTCACATTGTGTGGACATGGTTAAGCTTTTGTACCACTACCTTTCTCCATCATCATTGCCTTGGTGCCATCCCAAGAAGAGTATGACTTTATCTTGAAATCTGAGATGTATTCTGATGGAACAAACAGCTCATCACAGCTGGATGGCAAATCATTTTTTGAAGGGGGTGGGGTCTGAGCAGCATTCATCAGTGTCTGCCACAATTAGGCAGTTAGATAACTGGGACTGAGACTCAGATGACTTGTCTGGGCCAAAGATATAAGTTTGTGGTCCATCTTCGTAGCAAAATCTGGTGCAGTCAGGCGTAATCAAACCACTGTGTGTACGTGAAATTTCCTAGGTAGAAAGTAAGGAGTGAGACGAAGAGAGTGTCAAGGACTGAGATTGAGGGGACTCTAGCATTTAATGGCCAGGTAGGAGAGAATAAGCCTGCAATGGAGACACAAGATGGAGTGGTTAGACAGGAGGATCACAGGAGAGTGCAGAGTCAAAGAATCCAAGGACTGAAAAATATGTGTTGAATTTAGGGACATGGAACTCACTGGTGACGATAATGATAGGACAGAAGCCAAATTCTAGGGGGTTGAGAAATCTGCGTGGGAGATGAGGAGGTGGAGACAGGAAACATAGATAAATCTTTTGAGAAATATAGGTTTTAAAGATATATTTTAATGATATATTAAAAAAATAAAGTCCAAATATATTTGTAACTCTAGCCAAAAATGTGAACAGGAATAGCAATTATACTATTACTCTTAAGGGAATTGTGTTTCTTTCACATTCTATTCTATATTATCTTAGTTGAAAATTGTCTATCCCAGAAACTTAAATTTTAACTGAAATATTTAACTAATGATGTAAATCAGTTGGAAAAATAAATACATAAAATAGATGATAAAAACAATAAAGAAAAAACATTCTATGTCTGTAATTTGTACACAGCAATAAATGTAGCATTATCTGTGTATAGCCTTATCTTTCAGAGTAAAATAAAATCAATTAAATGGAACCTCCTGGAAATACAGGCAAATCAATTTGTAGCTATTTAATAGTTCAATATTAAGTGAGACAATTACACTGAAATTAGAGCATTTAGTACGTTAGAAAGAGTCTATCTGGGTAAGACGACTGAAAAAGAGGCTGAATATAATGAAGAAGTCAGTGAGTATGATATGTTTTTTTGGCCTTATCTTGTACTTTAGTTTTTTGAAAAAGTGGTAAGGAATAATGTCAGACCTCTCAGAGTGTAATATAAGGAACGATTTGTCATTACAATGTCTTGGCAGTGTCCAGGTGCTCAAATGGCAGTCTTCAATAAAAATAGCATTTTTCCAGGAAAAATATTTATCAAGAATTTTTCGATCACCTATGATGAGAGACATTATTTCAGTTCTTAGGCATATAATATAATAAAAGACAGTATGACTGCACAAGCCATCTCCTTTTCCAGTATAAATTGGAATTATTTGTGATAATCTGCGCTTTGTTGCTGCATCTCATTTTACGCCCAAGGTACTTGCTGGGGACACGGTGCACTTTACTGTGCAACTTTACCTGTTTTTGAACAATGGCAGAAACATTCTTACCTGACACAACTGCGACGGTAGTTGGTTGGCTAATCAACAGCGTGGCTAAAATCTAGAATCTTTTCTTAAAATTTTTTCTTTTCCTTTGTTTCAGAGAATCTTTAAAAATTAATATATTAAATATATGCTTCAAACTTAAAACATAAAAATGTATACTTATTTGCCAAACTTTTGGAATAGAGTCATGACCTTTTTTGTTTTTGCACATGGGTCTCGTGACTGGAGTTTGTGATCTCTTTCATGTATATATGATGTATACACACATTAGTCATCACTTATGTCTCTTAGTTTTGTTTCTTTAAAATAGGATAGAAAGTTTAAAACACTTGTGAAGTGAACTGAGAGAAAGTTCCTAAACTAAAAAAATTTTTTTCACTTATCTTTTGGAGTGACTGGCCAACACCTAATTCAATGATAATAGTTCTTAGAGTTCATAATGAGACAGTATGATTCTATTACTTAGCTTTTCTAAAACATTTAACTTGCTCTTTATTGAAACAACCTTGCTCTTTCACTTATATTTCATTGATTTTTGTGATATTTATTTGAATTACGTATTTACAATAATAAGCTCCACTGCATTAAACAGGTTTGAGCAAACCCAATTGACTCGATGACAACACAATTCAACTGATGGGGCTAGAAGTTTGTGGGCATAAAGGAGAAGAGTGTTAGCCATGATTGTGCAGTGTGACAAGGGCCTTAATAAGTATGTGTTACAGAAGAAATGGAGAGTGTTAATTTTCTAGCAGGGCAGTTAAGTGGACGATAGCTGAAAGATATTACTACAAGTGTACTACAAGTGGGTAGATTCCCCATATAGCTATGGTATTGTGGTCTTGAAACTTTGTTATGTAATGTTTTCAATGGAAAAGTTGAGGGGGGACTGCAGGCATGATTTTATCAGGGCGCTTAATTCATCAGTGATTCTCTTGGCATTTCCTTCCTCCATGTCTTGGCTTCATCCTTAGGCTGACTTTCCTTATGATAGCAAAACAGTTGCAGTTCTAGGCCTTGTATCCACATACCCCACTGATCAGAAGGATCAAGAGTATCTCTTCAAGTAGCTTCAGCAGGAGATCAAGGATGTTCTCTCCCCAAAAGCCTCCAGAAAACATCTCTTGACCTGAATTAGATATGTGCCCTTCCCTGAATTAATTGCTGTGACCAGGTGATGCTGTGTGTTGTTTAGCTTAAACCCATCAGTGTATATCCATGAAACACATGGAATGAATGGGAGGGGGCAGATGTTGGAATGAAGACTGTGGTAGTATAAGAGGAAGAACAAAGAGGAAATATCCACTATAAGACTCAAACCGTCTATAAGTTCTTTAACATGTTGATTAACTTAATCAAATATCATCCTTGAAATTACAAGCATTATTTTTTAAAGTAGTAGAAACTCATCTAAGACATTTTTCCTTTTATTATGATTATTAATGTAAAGTAACATTTGTAGTATAGTGGAGATAAATATATACACTGCACTGAATAGTGGGAAAGCACTATTTCACTTAATGTCGCAGAGAAGAGCACGGCTTAATGGCTAAGAACATGGGCTCCAGAGACTCTTTCTGGATTCATATCCAGAAACATGTACTGCTGTAACATGTACTACCTCTGATCTTAGACAAGTTTCATAATCTAAGACCTCAATTTCTTCACCTATTAAATATAAAGCATGATAAAGTTGTGGGCATTAAATAAAATAATCCACGTAAGACACTTAGTATGGCTTCTGGCTGCATAATAAATGTTAGCTATTATTGTCAGGGTCTGATCAGAGTGGGCTGCATCTCACTACCTAGAATACTTCTGGAGCTCTGGAATCAAACTACATGCTACATCTTTGAAAGAAGCTCATACAAATTGAAAACTCAGCTTGTTTGTTTCTCTAAGTGAAATTATACATTCTTCAGTTATTTTTCTTTCTCACAATATAAACATAAGAATGAAAGAAACTATAACTACATGAAACAACATAATGTTGAGCTAAAGTGGGCAGAGAAGAGTAGATACTACATGATTCCATTTAGATAAAGTCAGTACAGGCAAAGCCAATCTATGGTGTTAGAAGACAGGATACTGATTAGTCTTGGTGGGTAAGGGTTAAGTGACTGGAAGGGGCATGAGGGGAGACTTCTGGACTGGTGATCATATTCTGTCTCTTGATTCGGATGCTGGTTACAAGGTATGTTCACTTAATGAAATTTACTTAGCTGTATACTTAACGATTTCTTCACTTTTCTTTCTTTCTTTGTTCTACTTATCAAAAGGTTAAAAGTGAACATGCCTGACTTCCTTTGGATCAAGAGATATAGATCCTTAACTAGTTCAGAGTATAAGTTACACAAAGATAAGCCAATAGGAACCTATTTCTTTGGAGGAAATATGGTCTTACAAGGACAGTCTCACTACTCATGATTTCTTGGTGTGAAGAGTTGGCCACTGAGGTGGGTAATTCATATAGGAGAAGAGATCCATCCTGGGAGAGTAGAGATTGAAATATCAAACCCTTTTCTTTTGAGGTCCCATGTTATTAGAACCTATTGTGTTGGTACTATTGGATGGCAGTTGTCAGAATGTCCTCAAAATTCCCCAGAGGGTTGTGAGGGGTAGCAGAATATGCCACACCAAAATGTGCCACTTTGGTATGTAGATTATTTTGAGCTGAAGGCAATTAAGACCCAGCAGACTCAAGAAAAACTTTTGCCTCTCCCTTAACTGCCTAAAAGAATTTGGATAGGAGGCCTGGCCCAGAAAGAGATATTACCAGAGATAACTTTTTATCTGAAAGACTTACCTGCATGGCAGGGCAACCATCAGATTACCAAACATCTGCCCTTCTCATCTTCCTGTGAATTGCCCTCCTCTCCTTTGAAGCCCCAGAACCCTATCCCATTCCTTAGCTCAGGATGGCATATAAGCCTCAGTTGCTATGGGGCTTCTGTATGTAAGAAATTAAATTTGTTTTTCTCCTGTTAATCTGTCTTATGCCAATTTAATTATTAGACCAGCCAAAGAACCTAGATTAGTCGAAGAAAAATTTTTCTTTCCTGACAGTTGCTAAACCTTAGGGAAGGAGGAAATGGTCTGATAATTGAGGCCTGGACGTTCACGAAGAGCTGGGTACATCACACATCTGTTATAGAACATGTGGGCTGTGCTGACTTAAGCCAACCTGTGTATCCCATCCTTCTGACCACAGTGATCATTTCAGATATGGGTGCACAACTGGATCAGAACAATGATATTTAAGGTGATACTTGCTGAGCTATCTTGCTGAAAGAAAGGTAAAGAAAAAAATTCAATTGCGGAAAATGGCAGAAGAGACATCTCTTTTGTCCTAAATGTTGAGGTATAACATGTAAAGTTGGTTTTATTGTAGCCATTTTGCCACCACCAGCAGGGAAACCCTGAAGCTTCCAGGAAAGGCCAGTGTATGACCCTGAGGATAAGGCCTATATTATGCAAGGCAGAGTGGAGAGATGGAGAAAAACTGAGTTTTTGAGGACATAAATTATTGTTACAGCCAGTTTGAGATGGTTTTTCCTCTCACATATAATGATTGCTAATGGATTCAACAATTTAATTATTTTTAAGAATGTATGTAATGAAGTTTTACCTGATTTCACCTGCATATAAATGTTGGCCTGAGAAGGAGCCACATAAAATGATTGGTCTGAGTTCCCTAACCTTCATGAGCAGTTCTGCTCTCATCTCTCCCTAACCTCTACCTCTTCCTCCCACTTAATTTTGAAGGACTTCCTGAGATTATTGTGTTCTTACATCTAATTTATTCTTATATGAGATCTACTATACTTCCTTCATATAGGGACCAATGCAAAAACTTGGTCAATAAAATGTTTGTTGAATAATGATTATTTATTTTAAAGTAGACCTTAGATATTTTTTTTAATTACAGGAAGATATGACCTTTTGAAATCACTTCTTAAGTATCCATAACTTGGAAATCTGTCATCCCTAGATTCTAACTGTATCAACAGAGACCATGAGAGACGATTTCTGCTGAGCAGCATGGAAGTCATTAACAGTTTGGCTTGTCTCCATTTTTTGGTCAACACTCTCACACCCTCCCTCATTCTATTTCCAGTATGTTCATGTTTTCCCAGAATAGCTATGAAATCATGTAATTAGCCTCCAAATCAGCAATGCTGACACAGCCATTGGCATTAAGTACAGAAAAACTGATAAACTTATTTTAAAGAAAACATTCCAAAGGAATCAGGTCTGCTTCCAAACGCCAGGGAGAGTGTGATCTATTAATACTACACATCTGTCATTACAACATAACATGGCTACTGAAAATTGTCCCCATACTGCCTCCAAGAATGCCTACTCCCAGGTACAGTAAACACTCTGTTGGTCCAGATTTCTGCACAGGTACCATGGTGTGCCCATCGCGAGGCCAAAGGAGCTGGATCCAGAGGGATCAGGAAAAGTCAATAAGATAACATATTTAAAGGGGTAAAGTAATCAATGGTTAGGTAGGTAGGTGGTATATGGGAGCAATAGTGGGTTGCCACCCAAGAAATTTTAAAATAAGGGAAAAGGGATTTTCCTTTGAGATTTAATCTATAAAATCAATATATAGCAGATGCGTCAGACATATAAAATATTACCCAATAAGACAGGAAGACTCATAAATAAAAGTGAGACATAATGGTGACCTAATTGGTGATGTGTGTGTATATATTTGTGAGTGTGTGCATATATAAAGTGAGTTAATCCACTTTTCTCATCTGAAAATTGCAAATAATAATTGTACCTATTTTACAGCGGCAATGTGAGGCTTAAATGGAATGAAGCACATGAAGCATTTAAGACATCAGTTGCTGCATAATAAGGGCTTAGAGGAGATGGAGAAGGAAAGAGCCTGCCCAAGAACACGCAAGCAACACTGTCCATTTGTCTTCTTTTCTGTACGGTCTGAGGTCTCCTCAAGAACTGCTCTAATGCTTTACATGTTTTAACTCCCTTAATCCTCATAAGAGGTACTTTTAACTACCTTTAAGGCAGGTCCTTTTATCTCCATTTTGCAAATTAAGAAACTAACACTGAGAAGTTACTTAAGCATAACTTCGCCGAGATTACAGAGTTGGCGAGTGGACAAGTTGTGGAGCCAGGACGGACCTCCATCTGTCTTAGCCGTCGGCATCTATGGGGTGTGAGAGCTCACTTCAAGTTCTGATGGTTTCTAGGGGGTCCTACTTTTTGCCCAGAGGCTTTCTTATCCAAAATTAGTCATCTCATGGCTCTTGGTTTGTAAAACTGCTTACATAATCAAATAAATTCGCATAATTATAGATTTACAGGAGATCTTTACAGTCTTTAATCTTTCTACCTGCTTCCAGGCATCTGGTGATTGCAGTTTCTCTTAAGAGCTGTTTAGATTTTCTTAGTTCTTTGTATGCCTAGTAATTTTGGATTTTATCCTGAACATTTTGAATATTATGCTATGAACTTCTGGGTCCTAGAAAAATCCTCTAGAAATTGTTGATTTTGTTGTTGTTGTTTTAGTAGGCAGTCAGCCTACAAATCCTGACTGTCTTCTGTGGGCAGTGGTTCAATTTTTAAAGTCTTTGTAGATATCTGAATCCTATCCCATGGGTGTTCCACCGAGTGCCAGTCTGGGACCTGGGCGGGGGTTGACACTGTAGTTCAGTTCGAAAGCCTTCACTGTGCTGTTTTAGGTCTCCTTGTGCACGCACATCTCGAGGGTGAGTGTAAGGCTTGTGTGGGTTCATAAAGGGAGACACAGGTTGGGAGATTCTCCTTCAGCTCCCTCCCCTGTGATTTCCCCAGCTTCCAAGGATCCCTTATCCCAGTCCTCTGACTAGAAAGCTGCAGTTTCTCTCAGAGTTTTAGCCTCTCCACACTGCTGTACACTTCCCATAACTGGGGCACAGGGGCAAAAAAAAAAAAGAGAGAGAGAAATGAATATCTTGGATCTTCCCCACGCTTTTTGGGGTGGGGAGCAAGCCGTTTCCTGAGTCTTCTGGCTGGAGATGAGGCTTTCTCTCAGGGTTTTAGGAGCCTGTACGACCACAACTGTCACTGCCCTCACACTGGGGTTTGCTTTGGGGAAGACTAGGATAGAGAAAAGGAAAAACAAACAAACAAACAAACAAAACAGATTTCTCCACACTCTCAGGCATGCTGCCCTCCTGTCCTCTGATCAGAAAGAGAATATTTATTTCTCTTGGAGATTTTCCTGTTCACACCTGCTGGATTTGGGCCACTCTCAAGTCTAAGCTGGAAAACTCGTGTGCAGATTGTTCTTTGTGTTTTGATTTCCTTCCCTAATATGCTTGCTCTTATTTATCTTCAGAGTCCTCAGATACTGCTTTTTATATTCTGTTGCAGGGGTTTTAGTTGTAATTACCAGGAGAGTTCGGGTATAGCGGGCTTGCACCACCTTAAATGGAACGAGAAACTCCCTAGTTATCTCTTGATTTGAGATATCCCATTCCTGTGTGATGTGATAAATTCAGTAAGCAATGTGATATAAGGAATCTTAATCCACTAGAGTTACTTATTCATTGATTTATTTATTCATTAAATACTTGAATGCCTACTATGTTCAACACACGTCCTAAAAAATGTGTTGGAATATAATATATATTATAATATATTATAATTATTATATTATATTATACTAATACTATAATAGTATATAAATAAGTCCCAATTTCTACCCAAGTTTCTCGTAAACTGGTACAGAAAACAGCTAACCCAGTAACTGCAGTACAGAATAAGTGCTATAGTGGATCTTGGATTTTTGGGAGGACAAACTCCAAGTATGGAACTTTCTCAAAGGCTAAGCTCTTGGGAACAGATCTCTCCCTGGTCTTTCTTTTCTTCTGATAGTTCCCATTTCCCTCTCTGCTTTTTTCTTTGATACAGTTCAGAACAGTTGTTTACAAGGTACAAATAAATGTTTCTATTTCACAAAGAAATTTCAAGGCATATATTTAAGCAAAATTAAAAGTAAATTCTCACTTTACTGGGTTACATGAGAGGGATTTAGAACCTGGAAACAGCTTTTCCAATCTCCTCTGCCATCATTACCTCTTGGTCACAAGATCTTATCTCTTGTCTAAGGATCAATCCTCTGAGTTACACACTTCAAAAATACGTTCTTTCAACCATCGAGCCAATGCTAAGCTATAGCAGTGAGTTCTATTTTAGCATCTTTTCAGGACTCCCCAAAACCCCTTGTTTTAGTTATCTATCTTAGCAAACTTATCTATCTTAATTTAATTTAAGTTAATTTAAGATAACTTAAGATAGTTATCTATCTTAACAAAGAGATGCTTAACAAACTATCCCTAAAACTTAGTGGCTTAAAATCCAAACATTTATTGTCTCACATTTTCTGTGAGTTAGATGCTAGATGCCTCTGGTTCTCAGCCTCTTGTGAGGGTGCAGTTAAACTGTGAGATGGGGCTGCAGTCTCATCTGAGGCTTGACTGGGGAAGGATACACTTCTGAGTTCACTCACATGGTTGTTGGCAGGATTCACTTCCTCTTGGGATGTTGGACTGAGGACTCCCATTCTTGCTGGCTGTTGGTCAGTTCCTTGCTGTTATCTCCAGTTCCCTGCTGTGTGTCTCCAGAGGGCTGCTCTTAATGTGACAGCTAACTGCCCTCAGAGCAAGTCTGTGAGACAGTGAGAGAGAGCATGCAAGATAGAAGCTATGGTCTTCATGCAATCTAATCTCAGATGATAAGCCATCATTTTTGCCATATTCTATTCATTAAAAGAAAGTCACTAATCCAGTCCACAATAAAGGGGAGGGGATTACAAATCTTGACTGCTTGGATCAGTGCATTTTTTATTTTCTGTAAACAGGACTTCTCTGTCCTAAGTCATGGGCTATTACAGCCTTTGCATGCTGGCTCATAGCCTCTAAAATTCCATAGATATTTATCTCTGTCCTTTTTACTTTGTTTATTCATCTCAGTTTTGAACTACTTCTTATCCAAATAGGTTGGATTCAATCAAACTAGATCCCCCTTTTAAAATATCCTGCAGAAAATCATACTACACATTTATATGTTAATAAAAATAACCATTTTACTAAAGAAGTCTCTATTGTCTTTCAAGAAGTATGCAAAATATTTAAGACTCCATTTTTATATTTGATTAAGATATGCCTTATTTGCCTCTTGTTTCGTTGTTGCTTCTCATTTCCCAATTACTTTGGGGAAAGGGATGACATTTTGTCACAGTGGAACATCTTTTATCACTCGGGATCACTTTGGGTATAATTTTTCAGGACGATTCTTTTTGAAAGCTGCTATAAATTTAAAATTGTATTATTATTTATGCATTAATGCATAAATAAAGATGTGCTTATCAAAATTACAGCAAGGACATTACTGCCATGTCAAATATACATATTCTAGTTCTATTAGATGATCTGCAGCAGTAGGACTATCTCTAATAGAAGAGAATTAACAATATTAACATTTTAGCATTGTATGAATTAAAATGGGAATGCCACTTATAATCTTCTACTTATTAAATTTGTGCCCATTTCAGATCTTAATAAGTTAAGTATGCTTCATATCCTACAAAATGTATTATTTTTTCATATAATTTAATTTTTCCCCATTTCTTGAAAGTTTTCAGTTTAACAAGACTAAATTTGGAGTGTCCTCTCATCTGTTCAGGCATGAATCTACTTGTTGCTAAAGCTAATTGAGTATTATTGATCATATTATTATCACAGTGCTACAGGAGCTTATGGCGCTTATATTGAGAGCCATGTGAATAGGGGCATGAACATTTTGTGCTGAGGGGTTTAAGAGCCCAGAGATAGACTCTAAAGACAAGAAAATTGAAATATAATCACTGTACATAGATAATGAAGAAGTGCAAAAGTCAATCTTACTTAAATCCTAGAACAAGATGTATATTCCATTATCCTTTGTCAAAAATTTTATTCATTGAACAATACGTGCCAGTTCTGAGCAGAGAACTGCTCCTTCCTTCAGAACTCATAGTACGATAGAGAAAACAAGAGTAAATGCTAGAAACAGTGCCATCTCCTTTTTTAAAAATAAGCTTTTTAAGAAAAAAATTTTATTATGAAATGTATTGCACATTTATAAACTTTTGACTGAAAAATATTCACCACCCTTTAGTTGATGAAGAAAATATTGACTGTAAATTATTTAACTATGCGACAACCCTTTAAAATTCTCTCACCAAAGGACATTAACCAGTCATTTTAATCCTTTCCAAACAGCATTATCCCAAATCTTAATGCTTTGAACCTGTTACTCCTAGATCAAAGACCTTCAGTAGTTCTTCTTTGTTCACAGAATATACCCCCAAACTTTTAAACCAAGAGTGTGCAGCCTTGTGGTTCCAGAAGACTTTTTTATCCCCATCTTTCATTACTTTATTACTTTCCAGCTTCAACTTTCATAATGAATAGTTGTTGTGACACTGTATTTCAATCAAACCATTCTCATGCCCTGTGCAATTTGTCTTCATGCCTTTCCATGTGCTGTTCCCTTCACCTGGTTTTTTAACAGGTTCTTCACCAGGGATGATTTTGCCCTTTCTCTCTTCCCCTACCAAGGATATTTGTTGTCTGGAGACTTTTTGGTTGTCTCAACTGGAAGGTGCTACTGGCATCTAGTGGGTAGAGGACAAGGATGCTGCTAAATATCCTACAATGCACAAGAGAGCTTCCCACCATGGCAAAGAATTATGTCTTCCAAAACATCTCCAGTGCCAAGGTTGAGAAACTTGACCTAGACAGTCCTTTCCTTTGCTCTTTGTTCAAATTCTAACAATTAGTGGCGTCTTTTAATGATTATCTCCTCCTTGAAAGCTCGTGTTGGTCTTTCCATCCAAATAATCACTCTTTTGACTTTGAACTTTCCTAGCCAAAGTACTTAGTACTTATTTGTTTACTTATTTAAGATTTTTCAGAGCAGTTTTAGGTTCACAGCAAAATTAAGAGGAAGGTACAGAGATTTCCCATATACCCCTGCCCTGTACATGCATAATTTCTTCCATTATCAACATCCCTCACCAGAGTGGTACATTTGCTACAACTGATGAACCTTCATTGACACATTATAACCATCCAAAGTCCATAGTTTACACTAGGGTTCACTCTTGGTGTTGTACATTCTATGGGTTTGGACAAATGTATAATGACATGTATCCATCATTATAGTATAATACAGAGTATTTCCACTGCCCTAAAAATCTCTCTGTCAACCCTCCAGTCCCCAACCCCTGGTAACCACTGATCTTTTTATTGTCTTCACAGTTTTGCCTTTTCCAGAATGTCATACAGTCAGAGTCATATAGCGATAAGTAAGTAGCCTTTTCAAATTGGCTTCTTTTGCTTAGTAATATGCATTAAGGTTCCTGTATGTCTTTACACGGCTTGATAGCTCATTTCTTTTTAGCACTGAATAATATTCCATTGTCTGGATATACCACAGTTTATTTATCTATTCACCTACTGAAGGACGTTTTGGTTGCTTCCAAATTTTGGCAATTATGAATAAAGTTTCTATAAACATCTGTGTGCAGGTTTTTGTGTAGACATAAATTTTCAACTGCTTTGGGTAAATAACAAGGTGTGCAGTTGCTGGATCATATGGTAAGAGTATGTTTCATTTTTGCCATCTCCTTTTTGTAGCCACTTCTATTCTTTCCATCCTTTAAAGCTCAGCTTATAGTACATTGTCTCCAGGGAGTGTTTCAGATCATTTCTGCTCACAGAACTCTTTCCCTCCTTTATAATTATTTTGTAGAGGTAGTATGGTCTGAGCAGTTGTTCTCAAACTTAAGCAAGTATCAGAATCCTGGTGAGGAGAGCATGTCAAAACACAGATTCCTGGCCCCATTCTCAGAGTTTCTGAGTCTGTAGGTCTGCATGGGACCCAGGAATTTGCATTTATAACAACTTCCCAGGTGATGCTGATGCTTCTGGTCTGGGGACCACACTTCGAGAACCACTGCTATAAAAGCATAGAAGACTCTTTGGAACCAGACAGATCTGGATTTGTATCCCAGTTCCTCTACTTCCAAGCTATATGACACTGAACTAGTTATTTTACCTCTCTAGACCTCAGTTTCCTCACCTGTAAAATGGGAACAATAATAACTACCTCATAGAGTAGTTTATTAGGATTTAACAAAATAAGACATATAAATGTTACAAAATGCTGGATTTCTTTGGTATTACTTTTATTGTTTATGATAAATACTAAAATATGCCAGTTATTCTTTTTGTTGTTGGAAGATAAAAGGTTACAGAGTAGAGATTTGTTAACATTCAGAGGCCAAACCTAAAGAGAATAGCCAGACATTCCAAGACTGGCATGTGAGCAAGCTACATGGAGAAATGGAGCAATTGTTTATCATACAATGGCTGTAATGACTCACTTCTGTGTGCACATTACTTCATCCGTAACAAGAGGAACAGTGTGTTGATACATTACCATCTGATACAGAGCATCCCTATTAGGCGGAGTTTCACTCCAAGCTTCTCAAAGGATTAGCTTTTCCTAATAATGTTCAGCTTACCATGTCTGCTTTTAGCATAGACAAGAATATCTAGTCCAATCTGCTGTGGTCAAGATGGCAGGGTTAGTGTTACTTGATGCATGTGGCATAAGTCACAGCAGAGATAGCAGAAAGCTACTTTCCTCACAAAGCACATTGGAAGTGGCAAATAGGACCTTTGCATGGATCATCCTGACAGGCATTTTCACCCATTCTTGGCTGGGCTGGGCTCAGTGGCTCTGCTCTATGGTCAGTCTCTAGGTTGAAGGGGCAGTGGCTGTAGAGGAACTCTTTTCATGGCTATGGCAAAGGTACAAGAGAACAAGCTGAAACATGCAAGCTGTACTGAGGCCTAGACTTGGCACTGGATTCTGTCACTTCTGTCCCTTTCTTCTGGCCAAAGCAAGTTACACAAGGTGAGGAAAGATAGCCTGCCTCTATGATGCCATTAATGCAATCAATTCACCAAAAAATTTAATAAAACAAATGAAGCCTCTACAGGAGGAAAAATACTGCATTTTCAACATAAAATCAAGGTCTGAACAAATTGAGAGGCATACCATGTTCTTGGATGAGAATAATTAATTATAAAAAGCTAATTATTACCAAATCAATTTATACATTTGATACAATTCCAATTAGAATATCAACTTGGATTTGTTTTGTGGAACTGGACTCAATGACCTTAACACTCAGTTGGAAGGAAAAAAAAAGTCTTAAAAATAGCCAAGAAATGTATCTAAAAGAATAGTGAGGGGGAACTTCCCAGATAACAGAACATAGTATAAAGCCACTAAAACCCAAGTAATATGGAACTGGCATAGGAGTAAACAAATTGTTCATCCAGATACAGAGCAGGAAACATTAAAATTTAACATATGACAAGAGTATTTCAGTTCAAGGAAAAAAGATTTACTTAACAATTGGTGCTGGCACAACTGATTGTCCATCTATAAGAAATAAAATTGGATTCCTATGTTTCACATATACTCCAGTTAAAAGATTTAAATATAAAAATTAAAATGTTAAGAATCTTAGAAAAAAAATCTAGGAGGCAACATATGCAATCTAGGGGGAGAGAAAGACCTTAATTAAAAAAAAGAAAAAGAATCCTAGAAGCTATTTTAAAAAACTTCTGATATATCTGAGAATATAAATACTAAAAATTTTGTATGCAAAATAAAATATAATTAATGCCTGTAGACAATCATTAGATTTGATATTAGCAAAGCAGATGGATTTATCAAGGGTTAATAACTATAATACACAGAGAGCTCTTACAATTAGACAGAAAAGACAGCTCAATAGAAAAACAAACAAAGGATATGAATATGCAGTTCACAAAAAAAATCCGAACAGCCCATAAATATACTAAAAGATGCTCTAATACACTAGTAGTCATAAAAATGCAAACTAAATTATCGTTGACGTATTGCTTTATACCTCCCAGACTGGCAAATATTTAAAAAATAAAAATAAAAAAAAGATATAACAGCTATTGCAAGTGGGGATATAGGAACCAAAAATACAGTCATCATACTGGTAGAAGTAAATTTTCATAGTCCACCTCTTTGGTACCCAATGTCACATTTCTCTTTCCATTTATATAACCCCCCCTCTCTCTTTTCAAAGTACAAGATCTCTGGGTGATGTTCATTTTCTCCATCAGGTCTCCTTGTGTTTCCCCAGGGTCAAGTGATACATAAATTAAAACACAAGTTATTGGTTCTCAACACAATCATATGCAATGATTAAGAAACAGCAGGAAAAACTGCCATATAAGCTTCCATTTGGAAAGAGACAGAGTGAAAACCACCCAGCTGTCTCTGGTCCATAGCAAATATCAAACCCTGATGAGCAGGAGTGGCAAGGACTCTCTATGGTTTCAAGGAAGTTGCTGCCAATCTAGCAGGCTCTGTTTCTGTTTTCTGGGCAATCCCTCTGTCCTTTCATTCCACAGCCTCTGGTATATCCCAGGTGGGAGTAGGGGATACTTCTTGTCCATTGTATTTCATGACTAGGGGTGAGGTCAACTGCCCAGTTTTGACAGCTGACTTCTAGTTGGTGGGAGTTTGGGGGGCCTGGGGATGGCTTTAGGGGCTGATTGATGGAACATCAATCCGATATGGGGATAGGGGTTGGAGAATGGGGGTAGGGATGTGGATAGGGGAGTAGAGACGTGGATAGTGGAGTAGGGGGAGGACCCAGAAGGGCAAGGAATTTATCTGCTGGCTCTGTTTTGTGTCTCATCTCTCAGAAGACATAACCTCTTCCTAGCTCGTGAGCCGTGTTTATCTGGCCCCTCCACTGGGGGACCCAGATCTCATGTGGCTCTTCTGCTGAGCTGAGGTGGTAGGAAGAGCAAGCCTCAGTGGGTCCCCTTAGGTCTGGGTGGGACAAGGAAACTGCAGTGGCTCCGTTATCATGAGCACAGCGAGCCATGCCAGCGCCTGTTCCTTACTTCTGGGGAGGCTGAGTCAGCCAATAGTGTTGGCAGACACTGCCAAGGACATGGATAAATCTGGACGCAAGTGCATCACTGTCCCATGATGGGGAGACAACGAGAGTCTGAAGCAGATCCAGTACCATCAACTGCCGCTCACCGAGAGGGCCGGGTCTTGTACAATTCCCATCCATCTCATGCATATGCAAATTCTAAAAATGGCTATAAAAATGGCTGTAATTGTATGGCACATTATATTTAATATTTACACAAATGACTTTTTAATTATTTATGCAGGATCTTGCATTTTTCTCTCTGTTAATTTTCATTTTGTTAATTTAAGAGTTGGTGAGATGAATAATGGGAAGGCAGCCTGCCAGTCTGTAGTTCACACAGGAGAGGGAAGGGTGAGGAGCAGAGCCTTTTTTATTAGGGCTTGGATAGCCAGGAATTAAGCTAGACTGGGCAAATATATTAACTTGGTGGTTCTCAACCTTGGATATGTATCAGAATCATTGAGAAACTTTGTATAAAATGCGGATGTTCAGGTCTTATCCTGCTTCGGGGAGCCTCTGTATTCTTTACTATTATTTCCCGGGGTGGGGGTAGTTCCAATGTGCGCCCAAGTCTGAGTTGTATTAACTGTGTAAACTCATTACATCTGAGGTAGGTATCATTTCTCTCTTTACAGAAACCTAAGCTAGGGTTCAGAGAGGTTAAGTAATTGGTTCAGATTGGGCTGGAAGAGAGAAAGGAACCTAAAAAAGTAACTTCTGCCTGAACTGGTGGGGAGTTAGAAGCTTGGAGACCTTAGTTACTGTTAACGTGACGTTGTTCCTGCTCAGTCTGGTGAGGACTGATGACATTACAGGTATGCTTAGAAAAAAGTATTGCACGTTAAACCAAGAAACAAATATTCTCAGTGTTAGTTTGCCACCTGATGTTCTTAGCCCATTTTTTTCCATTAAAATTTCAAATATTATATGCACATAGTTAAAAAAAATAAAACAATGAAGAAAAGTTTCTCCCTCAATATTAGGTGTTTTTAATGAATCCTGGGGGCTGGTATGGGGAGTGTTTATGCACTTTTTAAGATATGTAAGTCATTTTGGGTCACTTTCACCCACCTGCAACCTCAGCTTCATTAGTTTCCCACTGCATATAGAATAAAATGTAAATTCCTTCACACGATCTAAAAGACTCTTCATGATCTGGCCCTGCCTGCTTCTTCAACTCTTTCTACCGTCTTCTTTAGCCCTATTATCATCTCATTGGCTTTGTGCTGTCTGAGGTCTTATATTGGATGGTTTCTCTGCCTGAAAGACGCTCTGCCCATCTAGTCTGGCTTTCAGGTCTTACCTCAGCGTGTCTTATGCTATCTGTCCATTAGTCTGTTTTATTTTCTTTATAGCGTTGATCATTATCTGAAAGCATCTTATTTATCTGTTTACTTGTTTTCCGTCTTTCTCCTCCACTCACAAGTAAACTCCATGAGAAAGAGGACTTTGTCTTTGTCCTCTATGTTTCCATAATAGCTAGAAAAGAACAGTGCCTGGCACATAACAGGGCATAATACATATTTGTTGAATGAATGAATGTACCTCTATGAGGACACACATACAAACAGACAGACACAAACATTTGTGCACACACTTTAAGAAATTTACACCAATGGGATCATGCTATCCTTTTTAAAAACAATTAATTATATGTCTTAGAGATTTTCTCAGAAAAACAGACACGGATCTACCTAGTCCTTTTTTTATGTCTTCAAGATCTCCAGGATATAAAATTCGGTTAAAAATAAAAAAGCAAAGGGCAGAATGTAACACTATTTTGTGGATTACTGTGATTCGTTCATCTAGTCCCCCACTGATGGATATTTTGGTTGATTCCAGGAGTTTGCCATTTCAAAAATGCAGCAATGAATATAATCATACTACTATGTTGGAGTACTTTTGTTTTTCTCTCACTTTTAAAATGTTAATATTTCAGATGCATACATATTTGAACAACATTTTATCAGAATCACCATATTATGTGACTGTTATTGCTGGTAGGAGGGAGATATTATTAATTAAATTTAATTCCTGTGGATTTTCAAAGATCTGTAGGATGATTATTAGGGAGAAAACACCGTTCTTTTTACCTTAGCTCCAGGCTCACTGTAAGTGATATTATTATATGTGAGATGCCAATTTTTAAATGAATTTCCTGGAAAAGAGAGAAGTATTTTCCTTATTACTCTGACTTTTGAAATAAAATCAAGAATTGGTTAACTTCTCAAGTGTAAAATTCAGCAGGGCTCATGCCTGCTGACCCATGAGGAATTTCAAAAGGCTGGCTAATGCATTATTGATTGTACTTTTTCTAATTAGTTCTGGGAAATGGGCAGTCCTTTGGGTGGGGTGGAGAGTACGGGGCCTGGAGCAGATCATATTGTGTGTCCCCCTCTCTGCTCCACCAGCCTTGTTAACCTAGTGATATCAGATCATGAGGAACACAGACAGCCTTGGTGATGAAAAGAGTTTCTAAAAGGGCTGTGGCCTGAAGATGATGCAAGGAAGTAAGGGAGAGGCAGTTCCTCCAGCTGAGCTTTGCGGATGGGGATAAGATTACTTTTATAGACAGAGTGTTCATATGTAAGACTCAGGTCTGATTAGTTGGCAGAACAAACTCCTGCCTCACCCCATGGCTGTCCTTGAATTACAATTCATCTTTCAAAAAGAGGAGAGGAGAAGGCAAAGGACAGGTGGTCTACGGCCATTTATCTGATCCACATATCCTAGATCAATGTTTCTCAAAGGGTTACCTTTGTACCTCTGTGTACCTCTGGACACACTCCAATTTATCAGTGTTTATTTTAAAAGCATTCATGTAAGCCTAAGCAGGGCCTCCCACATGCTGGTCCTAACCCCAATCTATATCTTGTCATGTTACCACCCTCTGGGCAGCCATAAGTTGCAGTAGTGAGAAGCAATGACCGTCTCCCCAAGCCCTGGCAGGACCTGCCTTTCCTTGGTGGCAATTCCAGGTCTATTTACACACCCACCCCAGGAGGAAAGAAGGCCAAGAAAAAAATCTCTGTGCACTTTAAATGCACAATGAATTCTGGTACTTTTAAGTGTGGCCAACGAGTATTTTGAGCCTTATCAATCTGGTTAGCAATCTCTCTCTCTTTGGGGAAAAGAAGAAAGGGGCTGGCATAAGGTAGGGAGAGCGGAATATGTGTTTTTTCTTTTACATCTGGATTAAGTTTAAAAAGAGATGTTTTTCAAGTAGAAATGTTAGAACTCAGTTTAAGCAACAGAAGGCTGAAGATGAGGGATATTTTGAACCCAACTTGCTCTGTCTCTATTGCTTTTATGTCATATATATATATTTACTAGGTCTTGGGAAGGCTACATATACATCTAAGTAACATTCCTGGTGATATGATGTTAGGAATATTCTGATCTATCTTTCTATCTTGGGTCTTCTTTCAGTGCTAATGGTTAAGATTCCATGAGATGCTAGAACACCTCAGAAAGAAGATGATTTACTGGCTAAGACCCCTACTCCTCAACCAGGACAACATCTCAGAATTGTAGATGAAAACCGCATTGTGGGATTTGTTTTTTCTCCCATCTTCTTCTATCCCAGTGCTTACTATCAAAGGTTTTAATGGTAATTAGTATAGTATTGAACTTTGAGGATATAATGAGATGTGTACAGGTTCTTAACCTATACATGAAGTTTTGCAAGAATGTTTGCCCTTGAGCCAGGCTTGAGCATGTCATTCTCATTCCCATGATGCCAGTAGACTGAACTGCAAATAGTTCCAAAGATTCTACCTGCCAGACTCTTGTCTATTTTCATGTTGTATTCCAGAAGACTCTGAAAGGACCTGATACTTAGGGAGAAAGGGCTAGTTCTGCTAGTGGAAACTGTAAACATTTGTTCATTTTCTATTGGGGAAAATTGCCATCATTTCACCAAGATGTTGTCATTTTTAAAAAAGTACTTACTCTTTAAATGATAATGTAGTGTTTTTCCTTCAAAACAGGAAGAATGAATATAATTTTTTTCTAAAGAACCTATTATTAATGTTAATGATTTGTAGGTCACTTATTACTTTGCTAGCTACTGACGGGACAGTAGTGGGGTCTGAAAGTCCAGAGTCTTACTCCCATAATTATAGATATATTACTTCTAATAATAATTGAAAAATTGTTTGTAAATGTAATTTTCTGATCAGTTGAATCATAAAGCTCTCTGGTGAATTATTTTATTTCGTGTAAATTTCCATTTTATTTTATCATGATTTTTTTTAAAGCTAGGTACACTTGTACATTTTTATTGAGTATCTTCCACCTTGGAGATGGATAGTCACATCTCTTTTATCCTAGAAGAAAGAGAGTAAATAGGTGAAAATTACAGGAAACAGGAGTATATGGAGTTATATGACCTTCCTTGTAAGTAACAGGAAAACCTAGAGAATATAGTCCAATGATGGATCTACTTTTCCAAGAAAGAGGCTATTTCTTGAGCCTGGTTTGAGATATCCCTTAGGAAATAATGTAATGAGTCAACATGAGCACAGTATGTAATGAACAAATGTCTTCTCTATAGGAATAAAATTTTACATCAAAGACATAGTTTCATGCTTAATTTTTGGTTCTATGCTCTATTTCAAAGCTCCAAAATGACTCCAATTATATTTGACTAAAAGGCTTAAAAGACAAATTGTGCATCTCTGGAAGGTTAGAGTCAAAGAGTCTGACAGGCACTAGGAAATCACTGCAGATAGTGGTAAGTGATCCAAATCTGTATCATAGCATCCTTTTGCTTTGACCAAAACTAGATTGAGCATAATGGAAGAAGAAAGCAGGTGTTGTAAAACTCTGTAAGAAGGTAACAATGATGGGAAAGAAGATTACTTTAAGAGGGAACATTTCACTCCCCTATTATGAAAATACCAGAAGAATGCTTTCCAGAGAATTTGGAAACAATGATTTGAAGGATGACAACACTAAGACTTCAATGATGATAAAGCTTAATACAATTCAGCATGAAATATGTAATTGAGTAAGCATGGAATATCCTTTAATATATGGACTAAATTTTCCTGAGGGCTACCATGTGTAATTTCATGTTGTCATGAAAAGATGGCAATAAACAGATAAAAAGGAGATAGGCTCATTTATTTTTCCTTCTTAATTTTGTTGCTGTTCCTTCCTGCAAATCCCCTCAAAAAATGAATGATACCACAGTATGGCTTGAGATCTCTCAAGCTACACACTTCTTTCTTCCATTCTTCTTTTTCCCTTTTGCTCAGCCTTGAGCCAACGATATTTAATACTCTAGTTGTTTACCCCTTGAATTAATTATCATGAGTTATAGAGATACAAGTTATGCTGTCTGTTGCACATCATTAAGTGGCTTCATTAAAATATTAAATTATATCAGGGTGAAAAACATTTGTGAGTTCTGCTCATTTATATACCATCCTTGCAAACTCTCCTTATGAACAACCATCTGTGCAAAGATCTGTGCAAACATGAGGGAAGAGAAGAAAAGCCTATAGATTATAGACTCTGTAAAAACACTGGTGAGAAACTCTGCAATAACTGTTGGCTGACAATGAATCTCCATAGTGCTCAAATACAGTTTGCATGAGATTATGGCCAGAGCTCCACTGCCTTGACCTTTAAGAAAACTGTTCACACCGACTAGGGAACATATACTAGTTTCCTATGAAGAGTGTGTATGTTACAGCATCTGTTAGAAAGTTACCGACTCAGCAGGAGTGCTGCTACAGAGGGCTCCAAATTTATACTCTAGGTAATTGGAAGGCAGGAGGTCAGCATGTGGGCAATCTCTGTGAAAACTTGAGCAGAAAAGGGTGGAAGGGAGGTTTGTTTGGAGGGTCTTCTGTGTGGTGATCTGACCTTGGTCAGACCGAATCCTAGAGTTGGGTCGAAGATCTATATCTGTCATGCAATAAAGCTCCTTATGTTGGGGGCTCTGATGTTGGAGAAATCTAGGTGTAAATCCTGGGTCTGCCACTTGCTGTCTGTGAACTCTAAGCCTCAGTTTCCACATTTGTATTACTTCCTAGAATTGTTGCGGGGATTAAATTAAGTCATGTCTGTAAAGGCACTCAACTAAGGCTGGTCATTGTTACTTCAGTGATGTAAGGTGAAAGTGAAAATGCAAATCATGATGCTTCCATTTTTCCCTAAATTCCGGGTATGAGTGATAGGGAGTGAAGGATGAGTGTGTGACTGAGTTAGCATGGGGTTACCTCCCAGGACTTCCCATACCTCTTAGCTGCTCACTGGCCTTTCAACTCTTCTTTGCTTCCTTCTGTTCCAGAGCCTGAGTTGTAAGAGTCAGAAATAATGGACCGGTGCATAGGCAACACTGTGGCATGTACATATCCCCCAGCCTATAAGGTATTTCCTTCTGGATAGATATAGAATTAACTGTAGTAAAAAGGAAGCCAGAGGCTATAAGTCAACGCTGTTTGTTGCTGAGTTCAGAGCAGAGGTTCTGGGATTAACTGTGTTGAAACTTCTGAAAGATACTAGACTAAAGCAAATAGAAAATTTACTAAGCATGGTGTTAGAGATTGAATTGTATATCCCCCCAATTCATATGTTGAAGTCCTAACCCTCAGTACCTCAGAATCTGACTTTATTGAAAATAGGGTCATTGCAGATGTAGTTAGTTAAGATGAGGTCATACTGGAGTTGGATGGGCCGTTAATCCAATATAAAAAGGGGAAATTTGTCCAAATAAAAAGGGGAAATTATAAAAGTGTCCTTATAAAAAGGGGAAATTTGGAGACAGTCACACAAACAGGGAGAACACCATGTAAACATGAAAGCAAGGATTGGGGTTATGCATCTACAAACCAAGGAACACCAAAGATTTCCAGCAAACCACCAGAAGCTGGAAGAGAAGCATGGAACAGGTTCTCTAGCACAGCCCTCAGAAGGAAGCAAGCCTGCCAACACCTTGATCTTGGACTTACAGCCTCGAGAACTGTGATATAATACGCTTCTTTCAAGACACCCAGTTTGTGATAATTTGTTATGGCAGCCCTAGCAAAATAATTCACATGGGTAACGTTATCTCCATTTCTCTTAAACAATGCTGGGACTAGGGTGAAGTGAATGAGGCACTTGCCTCAGGCACAGACAAGATCAGTAATAACTTCATGTTGGGCATATTGGATCATGGGGCAAAAGGAATGAAAAATTAGTAATACAGGTCCTGTCTTTATTTAAACTTTTGATATTTTATTCATTGTGGATTTTTGGTATTAATTTTGATGTTCTAAAATATTGCATAAAATATTATATATCTTAATTTCTGAGGTTTTTGGCATTAAATTTTACATCTAAGATGAACACCTCACTTGCCTCACCCTAGTCCCTGCCCTACCTCAAACCATCCGTTTAGACTAGGACCCTAATTTCAACACACAGAGGGCTGAAACCTGTGTGAGTCCCACCTTCATAATTTTTTTTGTTGGCCAAAGAAATGAAGAAAGAGTGCTTACTAGATATTTCCATTTGGCTTTCAGGTCATCTCGAACACAAGGATTAATATGATACTCAACTTGTCAACTCTAAAGTGATTCCCTTGCTGTCAATCTTTCTTCAGTTGCAATGTTATTCTCCCATTAGTTGTGTGGGTCAAAACTTCAGTGTCATTATTAATTCTGCTGTCTCTCTTGTCATCTATAGTCAATCATTAAGTCAGGCTAATTCTTTCCCTAGCTCCTAACTAAAAATGGTCTCTTTGTCCTTTCATAAAATTAATATTAAATAATACATTCAAATATAAAATTTCAGGTATTTAGCAGGTATAAAGAAGAGAGTAAAAAATTATCAGTAATCTCACCATCCAGAGATACTCTTTCTCAACTTTGTAGTGTATATTCTTCCAGATGCTTTATATTTGCTTGCAAATATATTTTCAAAAAGAAAATTATACCATGTGTCTTATTTGGTAATCTTGTTAACTTGTTAATTCTCTTGTGAATTATAGACATCTTTTCATGTTAATAAATATATATCCAAAAAATAATTTTAATGTTTTATAACATCCAAATACATGGATGTACCTTAATGTATTTAACCAATGTCCTTTTATAGAACACTAAGCTTATATCTAGTTTTTCTACTATACACAACACCACAATGAACATCTTTACATGTTCACCTGTCTGATGATTTCTTTAGGACAAATTATTAGAAGTGGAATAATTGGGCCAGAAAATGCACACATATTATGATTTGATACTTATTGCTAACTTGACAATATTTTGCTTTCACCATTGGTTTATGGAAGTGCCTTTTTCTCCTAGATATCATTTGATGTTTTGAATATTTCACTTATTTTGTGAATTTCCTATTCATGTCCTTATATATTCTCTCTTTTGGGTCATTCATCTCTTTCAAAGTATTTCATTTAAAGAGCTCTTATATAAAGGATATTATCTCCCAGTTAATGTTATAAATATTGTTAATGTTTTCTTTAGTTTATCAGTTGTCTTTTAACTTAATTTATGTTGTATTTTATCCAACCAGAAATATTAAGTTTTATGTAGTCAAAACTGTCAATATTTTCCTTTATTTCTTATTTTGGAATCATGCTTAGAAAATCCTTCTCTGCCTCAAGATTATAAAAGAATTGATCTAAATTTTCTTTTAGTATGCAGATAGTTTAATTTTTACAGGTACATTTTTGATCCATTTAAAATTCATGTTTGTGTAAAGGTTCTGATGATTCTTCCCCTTCCTTTCTTTCTAATCCTCTTGCTACTGACCTCTTTTGGGCCCTGTATGATTGCAGCCATCTCCTATGTAATCTTTTTGTCCTTTTTTTAAAAAAAATTTTAAAATATTATTCAGGTGATCCCTCGAAAAAAAATGCTAAAGACTGTCCATTGTTTAAAAAAATGCTCTCAGGCCCTCTAGACAATCCTATTTTTGTAATCTTATTACTCAATCTTACCTCTCTACGGGAGCTTTCTACCCAAGATGGGCTGAAATAATTATTGTCTCCCAAACATGTCTTCTTGCTTCTGTGCCTCTGTGCGTGCCCTCTCTGGTTTTTGAACTCTTATATCACTTGTATATTTGGTTCCTCATTGTTTGCTGACTTGTTTTGTTAATTTTCTACTTGTGTACTTAAAGTTATAAATTTAGGGTTTCAGAGTCAGAAGAGACTCAAGATATCTGTCATTCAATGTATTATCTGACATTGAAACCCTTCTATAATATTCTTGCTAAATAGTCACTTAGCTTTTGCTTTGTGAGAACTCACTATATCCCATGACTGCCTGTACCATTTCCAGTCACGTCTTAATGATTAAAAAAATGTTTTCTTATTATAAGCCCTCAAATCTGCCTTCTTGTGTCTTCACTCATGGAGGGAGTTACAGAAAGGACAGTAAATGTGGGGTTTAAAAAACTAGTTTTGAATCTTTTCTCCACTTGCTAATACTTTTATGATCTTGGGCAGAATGCTCTGCTTCTGTTGGGCTTCAGTTTCCTCATTTGTAAAATAGAGATGAAACCTACCTCATAGTCTTGTGGGAAAAATAACATTAAATTAGAATTAAAGTAATTAAATGAGGACATGTATGAATGTCCCTGGCATAGATCTTAACACAAGGGAGTATTCAATAAATATTTGTTGAATTAGAATTTGATTTATCTTCTGAAACCATGCAGACAAAATCAAATCCTATAGGCTGCTGTTATATACACTTTGCTTAAGTCTTTTCTTCTCCATCAAATACTTCCAATTACTTGAGTTATTTTCTGATATCATGATTTCTTATATCACAGTGTCCACTCTCCCTACTTTCTGGTCATTCTCTTCTCAACATACTCCACTTTTTCAACATTCCCCTTAAAGGATGGGATTCTGAACTCTGGCAGGCACCCCCAAACTCACCTAATCAGTATCCTATCACACAATATGTCAATTACAGTGGCTGTCAAACCTGGGTGTATATTAGAATCACCTGGAAGAGCATTTAAAAAATACTGATGCCACCCTCAGTGTTTCTGTTTTAAAAGATCCTGGATGAGAACTGAGCACTGACACCATTTAACAGCTGGTCAGGAGATTCTAATATGCATTGGTCTCTAAGTTCCTTGGGAACAGATTTGCAACCCCTATTTGAAATGCTTGGAGTCAGAAGTGTTTCAGAATCAATTTTTTTTTCTCCCACCTTTTGGAAAGGTAAAATGGTGCATATACCATTAATATGAAATACCCTCAGTGGGTCTGGATCTTCACCTTGCAGTCAAATACATAAATATTTTGGCAGTGACATACATAAACATTCAAATGAAGTGGAAAGTATAAAGACTATAAATAGCTTCATGTTAGCTGAGATCCAGTTTTGCAGCCAAATAAATTTTAGCATGAAATTTCAGAAGAAAATTGTGGTTTTTACAACTTCCAAATTGTAGATAAGAGATTGTGGACCAGTCTTTAATTGAATCTTTTCAGCACTTAGCCTTGTGCACTGCCCAGACCCATGAGCTTCACACACATTTGTTGAATGAATGAATGAGACAAACTTTTCTATGTAGTATCTGTAGAGGTATTGGTATATTTCCTAAAGGTGATTCTCCTCCAACAAATAGTGCCTTTGGACCTTAAAACTGGAAATAAGTTAGTTTGAAAGACACTGAAGGAGAATAAAAATCTGTTCTCTTCTGGTTTTTGTCATCTTCTCAGGGTTTCTATACTGGAAATACATACATATCAAATTACTGAAAACAAATGGAGAACTTTTCTTATATGGGATTTAAGTTAAGTGAATCAATAAGTGTTTTTTGACTCCCTATTGTGTGCAAGGCATTATAACAGATACTGTAACAATTGAGAAAAGGATTAGAACACAGCTGGAAAAGTCTAAATTTCACTGAGAATCACAATGAAGGAAGCTGAAGAAGAATATTCTGATTTTGAATAACCAATGTGGTAAGTCTAAAGTTTAATAGACATTAGATAAGATAGGATTAAAGGAGTTTACACATACAAACAGAATTAAATTGTAAGAATCAGCGGGGCCGCCCGGTGGTGCAGCGGTTTAGTCCGCGCTTGGCAGCCTGGGGTTCGCGAGCCCGGATCCCGGGCGCCCGCCGACGCACTGCTTGTCAGCCATGCTGTGGCGGCGTCCCATATAAAGTGGAGGAAGATGGGCACGGAAGTTAGCCCACGGCCAGTCTTCCGCAGCAAAAAGGGGAGGATTGGCGACGGATGTTAGCTTAGCTCAGGGCTGGTCTTCCCCACAAAAAAAAAAAAAATAAGAATCAGCAAGCAGCAAAAAAATCAAATAAACTCCTATTTTGTTTGTTCTCAGAGGAGGAAGTCTCTAAGAAATGGGAGCCGTGTAGACATTTAGTGCAGACTGGGGCACTCTCAGCCATTTAAGAGGAGGCATTGTAGAGGCATTAAGATGGTGGTCTTTACTGAGTGGTACTCTGAAACGTTTTTACCGGGAGAAATCCCTTTTCTAACTTAGATATTGTATTAGTGAGGGTTCTCCAGAGAAACAGAACCCATAGGATATCATATATATATATGTATATATATGTATATATATATACATATATATATACACACACACAGAGAGAGAGAGAGAGAGAGAGAGAGAGAATTTTACATGTATATAGAAAGAGATTTACTATAAGGATTTGGCTCATGGGATTATGGAGGCTGGCCAGTCCAAAATCTGCAGTGTGGGCTGGCAGGCTTGAGACCTAGGAGAGCCAGCGGTGCAGATGAAGTCCAAATGCAGTCTGCTGGAGGATTCCCTCTTGCTTGGAAGGCCAGTCTTTTTTGGTCTCTTCAGGCCTTCAGTTGATTGGATGAGGTGCATCCATATTATTGGAGGGCAATATGCTTTATTCAAAGTTCACTGATTTAAATGTTAATCACATCTAAAACACACTGCAAGTTGACACATAAAATTAACCATCACAGATATTAATTCAAAATAATCTTTTTTTCCCTCATCTCAATATTTAGCTTTAGTTGATTATAGTTAGATTTTTTTGAGTCCCAAATGCGTATTGCTTTATTTCATAGATTTGTTTGTTTTAGATCTGCACATGTCTAACAAGCTTCCAAGTGATGCCAGTGCTGCTCGTCTGAGGGCCACACTTTGAGTACCAAGGGTCACTATTTTATGCTCCTACCTACAGAGGGAAAGAGTGTATAGTAGAGACAATGGAATCTTTTCCTGTCTTTTGAGTTTCAAAAGATTAGGTCTTTGGGGAAACAGGGAAGAACTTAGTAAAAAATTTAAAGATTAGAGAGAAGTCATGATGTGAGGAAAACATCCCTTGGACTGGATTACAAAGAAAATCAGAGGGGGATCAAAGAAAGCTTCGAGGCTACTGTGTTCCCAAGAAGATCCCTCCCCTTCCTATGCCCCCTGTTAGGAGAAGCAAAACTCCAAGAGAAGTGGGGGAAATCTGTGGAGACTTATAAGAATCATCCATAGGGTTATTGTAGAATATCATGGGACAGGTGGTGATTTAGGAAGGAAATTAATCAGCCAGTGTAAGACGTATCTGATAAGCTTTAAAAAAATTTTTTTTATGATGATGATTCGTTCAGTGCTTACTCTGTGCCAGGCAGGGACTGGCCTAGTGCTTTACATCTTTTCTTACTTCATCCTCACAACAACCCCATGAGCCATGGGGTGGATACTTCTGATATCCCCATTTTCAACTGAGGTTCAGTAAGGAGACAGGTCTCGTGCCTGTCCCACAGTTAGTCAGTAGGGGACCCAGGATTTCTGATAAACTTTTTGTGTGGATTAAGTGAATTGGTATTTGTAACATGCTTATAACGGTGCCTGACACATTGTAAATACTATATAAATGCTAGCAATTATTATTATGATTCCTTGATTTTAGATTTTAGAAGATCCTTTCCCAATTCTTTCTCTTCTACCCACAGAACTAGAGTTTTCACCTCTTCCTACCCCTACTTCCAACGGAGCCAACAGACCCTGAGACCTGTGTTCACCTCTTCTCTAGCAGAGCCAACAGACCCAGGTGGAGAAAAGCTTCTGTATTCAGCAAGATTTATAAGGAACTAGAAGAGAGGGGAAGCATCTTTTCAGAGCGTGGAGAGAAGTGGAGACACTAGTAGGGTGAAGGGATAAAAAGAGGAGAGCACTATAGCTTTGTTGGAGAGACTGGAGAGAGTGTAGGATGGCAGAGCCCTGTGCTTGGCCTCCTTTCTCTGGAGGCCCTGGGTGGGAAGGAAGTCTCCCTCCTTCAAGTAGTGCAAAAAAGTGAAGTTGTTGCATTGGAGGCTCAGGGACCAATTCTATACCCCCACTTCCTAGTCCTCTACAATTGGTACTTTTCACTTGAGCCATTGAATAAAGAACTACTTAAACCATCCTTAGGGTCTAGTGGGTGTATATTCTGTTTAAGCATAGGTGAAAGAGGAAGTAAGTGGTAGGTCTTTTTTACATGGTCACAGCTGGACTACTAAGCTTCAAATGCAGGCACCTGAAGTCAACAAGAGGTCAGAACAATGAGGAAGAGCTTTTCACTGTATCTCCCCACCCCTGAATGACTGAATACAGGTGTACCTAATATATACCTATTGACTGATTTGCTTGAACTAATGAATCCTAATTTTTGTATAAGCCAATTTGATTGGGTTTCTGTCATTTGTAGCCAGAAAGAGTCCAGATTAGTCAGACCACATAATTTGGAAAAATATATATTTTTTTCTGTTAAATACAAGGATAGATTTCCAAGGAACCTGAAGGACTGAAGAAGTAGTAGAATTCATTTCCCTGATTTTAGAGGGCAAAGGCTCAGGTGGTGTTCTAGATGGACTAATTAAAAATGAGAAGATGAATTGGGATTTTGACATCAGAGTTAGGGAGTGTATTGTTATTTACACATATCTAAAGCTCAAAATGTAAAGGCTGAATTGGAACTGAGGGTCAAACCTTCTTTTGTTTACCTTCATGGAGGTCTGTCTCTAGGGGGAGAATGTGCTGATCCTATTGGCTTTAGGCAATCTGGTTCTATGGCAATTATTCTTTATTGTATAATACTAAGTTGGCACTTGGTTTTTAATGCTCCAGTCTCCTGAGTTGGTTAATATGTGTCCACTCTTGGAAGATGGCAGTGTACCAGTTTCTTGGCTATTGTCATTTCACTCCAAATGTAACCTCTATTCTGCTCTGTGATGATGTAGCTGGGACTTTGCAAAGTACCTTTCCCAGAATTCTTTGCCTGTTAGGTTCCTCAAGTAGCAGGCCCTACAAAGAAACTGGAAGTTAGGCGGAGGAGAGAAGGGATTTTCATCCTCTTTGCTTCTTATTCTTGTTAGGAAGGACCCGACATCAGCATTTTGTTCCGGGCTCCAGCTTCTTTTGGTATTTTGCTTCTTTGTCTCCTCAGAGGTACATGGAGCAGCCAGGTCTCCTACTTCTGAGCTTCTAGGCTCAGATAATCGAAACTCTTCTTTGTGTTCACCTCGCCTAAGAAGTGGTAGCTGCGCTTATCTCTGGGTTACCTCATGTTACCCACTGGGTTACCAGTGTTTCTATTTTGCTCTTTCAGCCCACCAACACCTGTGCAACCAATTCGTTATATTTCATTCCCTCTTGAAATACTTGCTTTGGTATCTGTTTTCCTGACTAGATTCTAATACAAAGTAATAGGAATGGTCCTAGGAAACATATCCTAGAAGGTGGAATTCTGGAATTGGTTCATTTATGTTCTTGGCCTTGAATACACTGCTTCTTACCTCCTTGGCAATAAAAAATGAGTTAGTAATAATCCATGACATGTATTGGTATCATGATTAATTCAATGATCTCTTGTGGTTGATTGTGATGAAGTGTTTGCTGAAGCAAATGTCTTGGACACCAAGTGGCTGTCATATATATGTTTTTGGTAGTAATGAAAACTACAAAAACTAGGTGGTAGGGTAACTGCTTTTGATTGCACTGGTGAGCTTACTGAGAGAAAATGACAAATTCAGGTCTTTACACTCTCAACTAAAGACACTGTTAGATAATCAGAGAGTTTCTATTGCAGCCCTAAAAGAATCTCTTATTTTTTGTAGCTGCTGAGCCAACTTTGCCAAAGATCAGTCCATAATTTAATTGTGTAGGTTGCAGAATTATCATACAAGTTGGATTTATAACCTGCCAATCTCTTACTTGAAAGTTAGAACACTGGTTGGGAAGGAATGGGACCTGGGATGGAGAATCTGTGTGAACAAAGCTGAGGGTCTTAAACACTTGAGTTTTTCTGAGCCTCCTTTGCCAGGAAAATAAGCTCCTCCTGCTGTGTCTGAGGAGACTGGCTTTTCCTTACTCCAAGGTCTTGTAATAACCTCATCTAAGGCAGTTGCCTTAAAAAGCCTTTTCAAGACTCACCAGTATGATCTCTTATGTCCTCTATAACTCGATTTAGAACAAGTACAAAGTATGACTCATGAAGGTACAGCAATGCTCAAAAGAATTGCAAAATTTTGCTATTATATGTTGGCAGAAACCTGGTGAATTTTATTTTATTTTTTAAATTTTTATTGATTCTTAAAAGTTTATAACATTGTGGGGTTTTTGTTGTACATTATTATTTGTCCTTCACCATATGGATTCATCCCTTCACCCCTTGTACACAACCCCCACCCCCCTTCCCCTGGTAACTACCAACCAGTTCTCTCTGTCTGTGTGTTAGATTATATTTCACATATGAGTGAAATCATGCGGTGTTTGTCCTTCTCTCTCTGGCTTATTTCACTAAATGTAATACCCTCTAGGTCCATCCATGTTGTTGCAAATGGGACAATTCTGTCTTTTTTTATGGCTGAGTAGTATTCCATTATATATATATACCACATCTTTATCTAATCATCAGTTGAGGGACACTTGGGTTGCTTCAACTCCTTGGCTATAGTGAATAATGCTGCAATGAACATAGGGGTGCATAAGCCTCTTGTGATGGTTGATTTCGTGTCCGTTGGGTAGATGCCCAAGAATAGGATTGCTGGATCATAAGGTATTTCTATTTTTAATTTTTTGAGGACTCTTCATACTGTTTTCCATAGAGGCTGCACCAGTTTGCATTCCCACCAGCAGTGAATGAGGGTTCCCATTTCTCCACAACCTCTCCAGCATTTGTTGTTATTTGTCTTTGTGATTATAGCCATTCTAATGGGTGTAAGGTGATATCTTAGCATAGTTTTGATTTGCATTTTCCTGATGATTAGTGATGTTGAAGATCTTTTCATGTGTCTGTTGTCCATCTGTATATTTTCCTTGGAAAAATGTCTGTTCATATCCTCTGCCCATTTTTCAATCGGGTTATTTGTTTTTTTTGTTGTTCAGTTGTGTGAGTTCTTATATTACAGAGATTAATCCCTTGTCGGATATACGATTTGCAAATATTTTCTCCCAGCTGGTGGGTTGTCTATTCATTTTGATCCTGGTTTCATTTGCCTTGTAGAAGCTCTGTAGTCTGAAGAAGTCTCACTTGTTTATTTTTTCATTTGTTTCCCTTGTCCGCGTAGACATGGAATCCGAAAGGATCCCTTTATGACTGATGTTAATTAGTGTACTGCCTATATTTTCTTCCAGGAGTTTTATAGTTTCAGGTCTCACTTTCAGGTCCTTAATCCATTTTGAGTTGATTTTTGTTTATGGCAATAGAAGGTGGTCTACTTTCATTCTTTTGCATGTGGCTGTCCAATTTTCTCAGCAACATTTATTGAAGAGACTTCCCTCTCTCCATTGTATGTTCTTCGCTCTGTTGTTGAAGATTAGCTGTCCATAGGTGTGTGGTTTTATTTCTGGGCTTTCAATTCTGTTCCATTGATCTGTGTATCTATTTTTGTACCGGTACCATGCTGTTTTGATTACTATAGCTCTATAGTATATTTTGAAATCAGGGATTGTGATGCCTCCAGCTTTGTTCTTTTTTTTCAGGATTGCTTTAGCTATTTGGGGTCTTTTGTTGCCCCATATGAATTTCAGTATTTTTTGTTCTATTTCCATGAAGAATGTCATTGGGATTGCATTGAATCTGTAGATTGCTTTAGGTAGTATGGACATTTTAACTATATTTATTCTCCCAACCCGTGTGCATGGAAGATTTTTCCATTTCTTGATGTCTTCATCGATTTCTTTCAATAGTGTCTTATAGTTTTCATTGTATAGGTCTTTCACCTCCTTGGTTATTTATTCCCAGATATTTTATTCTTTTTGTTGCAATTGTAAATGGGTTGTCTTTTTGAGTTCTCTTTCTGTTAATTCATCTTTAGTGTATAGAAATGTAACTGATTTTTGTAAGTTGATTTTATACCCTGCCACTTTGCTGTAGTTGTTGATTATTTCTAGTAGTTTTCCAATGGATTTTTTGGGTTTTCTATGTATAAGATCATGTCATCTGCAAATAGTGAGAGTTTCACTTCTTTGTTGCCTATTTGGAGTCCTTTTATTCCTTGCATAATTGCTCTGGCCAAAACCTCCAGTACTATGTTGAATAAAAGTGGTGAGAGTGGGCACCCTTGTCTTGTTCCTGTCCTCAAAGGAATGGCTTTCAGTTTTTCCCCATTGAGTAGGATGTTAGCTGTAGGTTTGACATATATGGCCCTTACCCTTATTATGTTGAGGTACTTTTCTTCTATGCCCGTTTTATTGAGAGTTTTTTATCATAAATGGATGTTGGATCTTGTCAAATGCCTTCTCTGCATTGATAGAGATGATCATGTGGTTTTTATTCTTCATTTTGTTAATGTGGTGTATCACGTTAATTGATTTGCAGATGTTGAACCATCCCTGTGTCTCTGGTATAAATCCCACTTGATCATGGTGTATGATCTTCTTGATGTATTGCTGTATTTGGTTTGCCAATACTTTGTTGAGGATTTTTGCATGTATGTTCATCAGTGTTATTGGCCTGTAGTTTTCCTTCTTTGTATTGTCCTTGTCTGGCTTTGGTATCAGGATGATGTTGGCCTCATAGAATGTGTTGGGAAGTATTCCATCTTCCTCAATTTTTTGGAATAGTTTGAGAAGGATAGGTATTAAATCTTCTTTGAATGTTTGATAAAATTCTCCAGGGAAGCCATCTGGTCCTGGGCTTTTATTTTTGGGGAGGTTTTTGATTACTGTTTCAATCTCTTTACTAGTGATTAGTCTATTCAGATTCTCTATTTCTTCTTGATTCAGTTTTGGGAGGTTGTATGCATCCAAGAATTTGTCCATTTCCTCTAGGTTATCCAATTTTTTGGCATATAGTTTTTCATAGTATTCTCTAATAATCCCTGGTATTTCTGTGGTATCCATTGTAATTTTTCCTCTTTCATTTCTAATTTTATTTATTTGAGTCTTCTCCCTTTTTTTCTTAGTGAGTCTGGCTAAGGGTTTGTCAATATTGTTTATCTTCTCAAAGAACCAGCTCTTTGTTTCATTGATCCTTTCTATCTTTTTTTGGTTTCAATTTCATTTATTTCTGCTCTGATTTTGATTATTTCCCTCCTTCTGCTGATTTGGGGCTTTGTCTGTTCTTTTTCTAATTCTCTTAGATGTAGTTTAAGGTTATTTATTTGGGATTTTTCTTGTTTGTTAATGTGGGCTTGTATTGCTATGAATTTCCCTCTCAGGACCACTTTTGCTGCATCCCATATGAGTTGGTATGGTGTATTTTCCTTTTCATTTGTCTCTAGATAGTTTTTGATTTCTCCTTTAATTTCATCAATGATCCATTGGTTATTCAGTAGCATGTTGTTTAGTCTCTACATCTTTGTCCCTTTCCTAGTTTTTTCCTTGAAGTTGATTTCTAGTTTCACAGCATTATGATCAGAAAAGATGCTTGTAATGATTTCAATCTTAAATTTATAGAGGTTTGCCTTGTTTCCTAATATATGGTTTATCCTTGAGACTGTTCCATGCGTGCTTGAGAAGAATGTGTAATCTGCTGTTTTTGGGTGGAGTGCTCTGTATATATCTATTAAGTCCATTTCATCTAGTTTTTCATTTAAGTCCATTATTTCCTTATTGACTTTTTGTCTGGATGATCTACCCATTGATGTAAGTGGGGTGTTAAGATCCCCTACTATTATTGTGTTGTTGTTAATATCTACTTTTAGGGTTTTTTTAGCAGTTGTTTTATGTACTTTGGTGCTCCTGTGTTGGGTGCACAGATATTTATGAGTGATATGTCTTCTTGGTGAAGCGTCCCTTTTATCATTATATATTGCCCCTCATTGTCTCTCATTACCTTTTTTTATCTTCAAGTCTACTTTGTCTGATATAAATATGGCAACTCCTGCTTTCTTTTGTTTGCCATGGGCTTGGAGTATTGTCTTTCATCCTTTTACTTTGAGTCTGTGTTTGTCTTTAGAGCTGAGATGGGTTTCCTGGAGGCAGCAAATTGTTGGATCTTGAGAAACCTGGTGAATTTATGTGGGAATGGATTTTCTGGTTGTTAGGTTAAGACAGATGCAATATAACATTAGATTAGGCTAAATTTATTGATACAAGTTCATAAAGAGTCTGGATTTAATGTATTAGCTCAAGCAATTGGAAGTGGCTATAACAGTTTGCTTGGTTGATTGACTGAAACTTGGGCTCAATGGTTGTCTACCATCGATGAGGTTGAAATGCCAGAACTTCTGGGTGTAATGTTGAGGAAGGAATTAAAAGCTTTAGCGAGGTGGTAAGTTTGGAGTGGATTAATCATACGCAGTCTCACACTGCCGCACTGCCTCCACTGTAAAACTAGAGAAGGCCCAGCGGTTACTCCTGTCACTAAGGAACTGATAAGTACATTAGTGAGAGGAGCTCCAGAATCCATAAAAATAAGTGTGTGACTGTGGTGGCTGTTCTCTGGAGACTAGGGATGATGGAATCAGAATTCTATGACTCACTTTATGCAGGAAGACACTGAGGCCCCTGAATTGAAGTTTATTGGGAGCAGAGGTAGAACCAGAACCCACGTCTCTTGACTTCCAGTCTGAGACTCCTTCATTAAACCTCATTTAGGCCAAAATCCATCAGTTTGTTTTGGTGTGACCTTCAAAACTTAAGGTCCTTTTAATTTTACACATTTATGTTCATACATACTTGTTCTCCCTCTCACATATGACTCGTGAGTAGAAAATAATGAGACAATCCCATGACATGTAAAAACAAAAATTGCAATCCATTACTAACTGCTGCATGCATGTTTATACTGGTTTCAAGCTATAAAGGCAGAGTTGAGCAGTTGTGACAATCTTATGACCTGCAAAGCCTAAAATGTTTACTCTCTGACCCTTTATAGAAGTTTGCCCACTCCTGCTCTAAAAATAAAAACATTACAGATAAAGGTTAAATTATTTGTGATCACCCCTCTTTTTGCCAGAATAAATTCAATAATATTGTGTTTTCATGTATGTAGCTTATGTGTAGATTTAAATAACCTGTGATTTCTCTGGTCACTAGGAAAGATGGGGCAAATTTCCCAGAAGACAGAGCAGAATGACTGTCTCCTAAAGAAGGTGAGTTACTTGGTCTCCCTTTCACAGGCATATTTTAAAAAGTATAGTTACTACAGAGAACTTTTACAGGTCCCTGATACAATACAAATTTGCCTCCTGATGATTAATCAAGAGGTAACTTTACTCTTTCCATTGTTAACATTCACTAAATTAAAAAGAAAACCCTTTCCTCACCAATTTTTTAAGTTCTACTAATTTGTCAAATTTAAAAGTGATACACATTCATTATATAAGAATGGAAACATATAAAAAAGCAGAAAAAAATATAACTCTGTAGACAGCCACCTAAAGAGAACCATCATTAACAATTTGGTTTCTTTCTTAGCATTAATTTTCAGTGCTAAATAAATACAAAGAAAAATTGATGCATTCATTATTTTTCTGACCATTTCTAGCTTAGCCTCAAATGTAATATTTATAGGATATCTAGTTAATAAATAATTAGCTGTCACCTGCCTCTTTTTTTCTTATGAAATGTAGGATTGCATGTATTTTCCAAAATCAAGAAACATACTCATACCTAGGACAGGCCATTATTTCCTAAATTACCGAAGTCTTCCTGGAGATGAAGTTGTTTTCAGATGACTGATTTTTTTCATTACCCCACACACCTGAATATTTACTGCTGTGTTCCTTTTTCACCATTCACATTTTAAAAATCTCTCAGGGAAAGAGAAACATAAAACACCCCTAGGATCCTTCTGCATTTCAGCACCTTTGTGCCCCCACCCTCTGCCCTTGTGGAGCTCCATCATGGCTTCTGGGTCAGATTTGTCTTCTGGAGACAATCCAGAAGCCTCTCGTTCAAACACCTTCTCAAGGGATTCAACAAACGTACTGATTGAATAATGATTTGGTTCTCACTTCAGCCTTGCTTCCCTCCCCCAAGATTACGTTGACATTTTAAAAGAAAACTTCAGTGAACAATGTATTAGTTTCCTATTGCTGCTGAAACGAATTACCTCAAATTTTAGTGGCTTAAAAACACAAATCTATTATCTTACATTTCTGGAGGTCAGAAGTCCAAAGTGGTTCCACTAGACTAAAATCAAGGTGTTGGCAGAGCTGTGTTCTTTCCTAGAGGCCCTAGGGGAGCATCTGTTTTCTTGCTTTTTCCAGTTTCTAGCGGTCTCCCACATCTCCCTTCCATCTTTAAAGCCAGCAATGGCCTGTCCACTCTTTCTCACAGTGCATCGCTCTGACACTGACATTCCTGTCTCTCCCGCATTGACGGCCCCTCATGATTAAATTGGGCCCACCTTGGATAATCCAAGATAGTTTCTCAGTCAAGATCCTTAATTCAATCACAGCTGCAAAGTCCCTTTTGGCATGTAAGGTAACATGGTGACAGGTTCTGGGGATTAAGACGTGGACATCTTTCTGGTGGTGTGCATTATTCTGCTTACCACAAATACTTTAACTCAAAAGAGTGGATAATATCTGAAATGGGACAAAATCATTGGGGAGATACTGTTTTCCTTTCATTATTTCTCAGTCATATTTGTTTGCTACTTCAGCTGTTGTAGTATAAAATACCTGTCAGGAACAACAGTCCTGTTCTTGCACGCCCTTTTTCAGGGCTGGCCCAAGGCAAAATTGAGAAGCAATTTGTTTGGCTTGTCAAGTTTTTCCCCTCCAGTCCTATTTCTTCTTTCCTAGTACCCTGTTCTCTTCTCATACTCCCAGTCTTAGGCTAATCCTGATGAGGTATTTTGTAATTGGAGCTAAGAAATGACCCTCCTGAAGATATTTTCACATTCTAAAAAGGTTTTGAAAATCAAAAGACTTAAAAACATGGAGTGGAGCTGTAAGTTCCAAAATGATTGGTAATAGGGTGATAGTAAATTACATTCAAATATTTATTCATTATATGCTATGCTAGTCACCGGTAGGATTCAAAGATAAGTAAAGCTGTGTTGCCATTCTCAAGGGGTTGATAGTCTGACCAATTCATATTGTTGGATCAGAGGACTTGCAAACCACCTATGTAGGTTCCTCAGTGGCTACGCTATCTCTCACAGGCATCAGAGTTTAAAAACTAGAATTTTTCTTTGTGGAATTGCTATGGATCTATATGTACCAGTGGTTGCAAATTTACTAATACAGTGTGCCAATAAAATGTAGCTGTAAAGTTTCCTGTACCTTCTGAAAGCAGAAGTGGGGGAGGATGGAATGAGACATAGACTTTAAATTTGCCAGTATACAATATTTTCTGGCTTAAAACTTCTCTTCTGAATGACTCAGATTCTTGATTTAACATTTATTTCCCCTCCTTCTATAACTTTTCAAAATGATATCTGGGTGTATTTGGGGATGAGGCTTATGTTACCACATGATCGTAAGAGGGTATAGGAGCCTCTGGGTTTTAGCTATTCTCTGCTGTGGAGTGGCTAGTCTGGTTTTCTTCCTAGACTAACATCCATTGAAATGCACATGTGTGGTCATTTGGATGCTATGGTGACATATATACTGATCTCAGACATCTATTTCTAAAGGTTAAATCTCCACATATTGTGGCCTCACAATCCCAACTCCAGGCTTTTGCTGGTCCTTCGGCTCTCAGAATCTGCACCCCTTTATCAGAGCATGCAGAGACCTCTGGGTGCCTTGCATCCCTTGTGTGGGCTATAAGAGGACAGGCTTATCTGTCCTTCACCAGTGCAACATCATTGCTTCTGCATCATGCTGGATGAGGCTGTATGTAGCACTCCATCTAGGTGCACAAAGTCTTCCAAGCAATGCCTGGGTGTTACACATAAGATTACCAGGAGACAGACTCTGAGATGGAGATTTTCATGCAGAAGTTTATTGAGGAGTGCTCCCAGAAACTACACCTGTGGGGGAATGATGGAAGCAGGATTTAAGTGTGATATAATGCAGCAAAGCCTTAGTCAATCCTATGGAGAAATTCTGAAGCTGGAATGAACCATAAAGTTGTCTCAAATTAAGGCAAAGGTAATGAGCATGTGTAACCCTGTATTGACCAGTCACTGGTTGAGAATTGCTCCCCTGCTTCCCCAAAAGGGCAATGTGATTCTCTCTAGCTGACAGCAGTTCAGCTGAAATATTTAGCTGTAAGCTGTCAGACTTCAACACTCCCACCAGCTGGAGAAATGAGTGCCTTAGTCTTGAAGGAGGGAGGAACTGGGGGCCATACCGCGGCATCCACTACCCTCGGGAAGCATGCTATTAGCCTCTCCTGACTCCCAGTTGACATTCTTGGGATCCCTCTTACCCATCTGGATATTTCTATCGGGTCTCCATTCTCCCACTCTGTCTTGGCATTCCATCCTGAGAGGGAAAGGAGGGGGCATAATCATTTGATGTTATTTCTCTCTTTCCTTGTCATTTCTATTTCCCACACTCTCCCTGGACTGTAAGGTGAGGGCTTTCTCTGTCCTTCTGCACTCTGGAGTGGACTTCTCTTACATCATGTTGTCAAGAATGGTGAAGGGTATGAGAGTTTACCCTGCTTTAAAGCTAACAAGTTAGCTTGCCACAGTCTCATGGATGCTGGAAGAAGACGTGAAACTCTTGAGTCAGAGTTTAAGGGCTTTGTTATACATGGCACATCAGGCAGCATGAGCTTCATGTTAATGCCCATTCTCCATTTCCCCCAAGTCCCATGGGAGCAATGTTGATGGCCCTAGATGGGTGCTATGTGCACAGTGGGTTTATGTCATAGATGAGGAACTCCAAGCTTAGGAAACCCCAAACCTACCAAAACTTTGAACCAGAGGGAGACATTATTTTCATTTTACCAGATAGCATACAAACCTACTCTGTGCTTCAGAGGGACATAGTTTATCTTTCGAGACTGTTCTCTGTATGGTCATCCTAGAAAAGATAGTCCAGAATGAAAGATTGTGCCTCTGCTTACAAGATGTGAAGAAACTAAAGATTCATGGAGAATTGTCTCCCAACACACACATCCTTAACCCCAAAGCATTAAGTTTTACAGTCCAGCTGTAAAGGTAGAAGGGGTATTCTTTCTACATTGTGGAAGAAACTATGATCGGAGTCGTCTAGGCTTGATTATTGTTACAAGAGCTTTGGAATAATTAGGAACCAGAGATTATTAAGGATAAAATACATTGGTTTGATATTTCCCAAATATTGCCCAAATTATCTATTGATTTTACATTCTTATATCTTTCCTATTTAAAACTTAGTAAGATCACAAACTACATGATGCTTGTAACACATGGATATGGTCTTTACCAGGACAATCACAGTCTAAAGACTGCCTTTACCTGAATTGTCAAAATTACTTTCAAGAGTATTTTACAGCTTTGTTTTGTGTTTTATTTTGACCTGTAAACTGTCAGGTAGTAAGGTAGTTCGTGCTATTAGTCAGAGTAGTTAGCATTAGCTGCTGTAACAAACAACTCCCAAGTTTCAGTGGCTTAATACAAAAAAATTTATTTCTTATTCATGTCACAGAACAAAGCAGGTCAGATGGCTCTCCCAGGGGTTCTCTCCCCAACTGTTGAGACAGGGACCCAGATTCCTTCCATCTAGTAGTTCTACTTTCCAGTAGGCCAACCAGATTTATTCAATGGGTGCCCTCCATTTGACCAGCTGACTAGCAGAGCGTTGAGGACCACATGGGATGTTTTAGGGGTCGGGCCAGAAAGTGAGGTATATCGCCACCTGCATTTCATTGGCCAAAACTAGTTACATGGCCTGACCCAGATGCAAAGGTTAGGAAATGTGACCTTTTTATTGTCTCTGTCATATTCTTTAATAAGAATCTGTCAGTCAAGAATATTTATTGATGATCAGCTTGATGCAAATCATTGTATTAGGCACCACAGAAATAAAGAGTCAACAGTTCCCATGCACGGATACAGAGAATGGATTAAGGCAAGAAGTCTTTTTGACTCACTCTGTTTAAGTAAATCATTTAGTAATAGGTTAAGTTCAAAGTTCCAGTGTGAGTTAGCTGTTTAGAAATTAGGGGCACATTTAACCCTTAAATATAATGTATAAATTATGGTGTATGTATCAGATTCAAATTTTAGGTGCCCAAATCTCTGGTAGTGATTGTAGGCAGTCCTCCATGTTCAACAGCTGAAGCAACAGAAGAGAGTGGGCCTAAGCAGTGTAGGAAATTGGGTACAACAGGTTAAGTCTTTTCATGAGCATGAAAAAAAGATACTGCATGTGAAGCAGTCAGTGGCAACTTGATGATGGGATTGGGACTTTAGATCTGGGTCATGAGAAAACTATATAAAAGAATAGGAAACAAGTGACAAGACATGATGATTGTCATGAGATTGGTAAGGGCTGTTATATAAAATAAGAGGGGAAATGGACTAGGTGATTATTGAACATGTAGTGATGTTAATAGCTAAATAAAAGAAAACATAAATTAGAATTACCATGACCACCTTTTTGTTGCAACATACATAAATATATTTTCAACAGACTTGGTGACCTCGTAATTATGGAATGAAAGCAAATTAAGCAGCTGCTTGCCTTCTGAGGTCCAATTTTGCCTCCACCAGCCCCATTTCATATTTTAAAATGATTCAGATGATCAAGTAGCACAATGATGATAGTAGGGAATTGATATTTGTTGAATGCCTATTATAGGTTGGGAACCACACAGGCACATTTTTTTTATGTTTACTATTTTAATTCTTATGAGATTGCTCTGAGGCAGGCATGATTATTCCTGTTTCAACGGAAGAGAAAACTGAAGCCAGTGAAGTTGCATGACTTGATGAAGGACACATGACTAATTGTGGACCTGGAACTAGAAACCAAGTCTTTGGACATGGTTCATTGCTTTACATTGTAATGGTGACATGAATATAACTGATTATTGTACTCTCTGGTTGATATTTTGAGCATTTTATAAACCCATGTAAAGTAGAATAAAAGATTGCTTACTTGAACTCTTTAAGAAAGATAAAAGAAAGAAAGGTGAAATGTTGAAATGTATTGATTTTGGCATCACAGAAAAATATGTGTACCTCTCTCACTCTACTGTTGACCCTCTCATTCTCTTTCTCTTCCTTTCTAACTTATATCTCATCAATTTCCGGAAAAAGATTGATGGAAGCTCTTTGGCTGACTCCCAGCAAAGTAATAATGTAGTAAAATTCATGTCAAATTTCTGGCTAAATAGATTGCTTGCCTTCAGATTGTGAAGAGCCAACAATATTGATAAATGAAAAAAAATGTATGTAGGTAGTACATGCTTTTGTGTTTTATACGAATAGAATCATATTATATGCATTTTCTATAGCCTGCTTTTTTGTTTAATATTATGTTCTTGGGATTCATCCATGTTGTTTTGTGTAGCCATAGTTCTTCAATTTTTACTGTTGTATGTGAAGTTCTGTTGTACGTACATACCACAATTTTTTTATCCTTTGTATTGTTGACAGACATTTGGGTTGTTTCCAGATTTTTGCCATAACAAATAAATGATGGTATGAACATCTTTTACAGATATCTTGATGCACATATGCAAGTGTTTCTGTAGGGGATATATATTCTTAGGGGTATAATTGCTAGGTCCTAGAGCAAGTGCATCAACTTTATTAGATAATGTCATGCTGTTTTTCTAGAGTGAGTGTTGTACCAATTTACACTCCCAACAGCCATGTAAAAGTTTTATTTGTTCCACAACCACATTTTACACTTGTTATTGTCACTTTTTAACTCTTGCTAATCTGGTAGCTCAGTGTAGTTTCAATTTGTATATCCCTGAGTACTAATGAGATTAAACATCATTTCTTAGGTTTTCTGGTCATTCATATTTCCCCTTCTATTACTTTCCAGGATCTCTGCCCACTTTCCATTGGGTTATTCGTCTTTTTACCATTTATTTGCATAAACTTTTTTCTTTTTTTAATATATCTTCTGGATATTAATCATTTGACAGCAATTTGTGATGCAAATCTTTTCTTTCAGTTTATGATTTACCTTTTCATTTTTTAAATGGATTTTTTGGTAAATACAAGTATTAAATTTTAATGTAGTCAAATTTATCATCTTTTCTTATATAGTTTGTACTTACTGTGGCTTAGTTCAGAAACTCTTTCTACTCTAGGGTTGTAAAGATAGTCACATATCTTCAAAAATGTTTCATTTTTTTATGCTTGATTTTCTTAATATATACGGTGTGCTTTAGGAATATAATTTTATTTTTTTTCTAGTGGTTAACCAATTAGAATCCATACATTCTCCACCAAATTGGGGCACTAACTCTGTCATATATCAAGTTTCATGATTTGTATAACCAAAAAGCCACTCTTCATTTTTAGATTAGATTCAACAACATTTTATTATACGGTTATGATTAAATGTCTTTTCATTGAAAAATAAAGTGTCATTAAGGTGGGGTAATCTAGACCTGGTGATCAGGAGGCTGGAAGGATGTAAAAGAGAACTTTGAGGTAGGGTGTCCAGTTAGGAGTTTATCACAAGTTCAAGAAAATGAGGTTCTGAATCATGACAGCGACACGGTAATGGAAAGAACGAAAATGTGAGAAATCTTGCAGAGGAAGAACTGACTGTATTTGGTAAGTAATTGAATATGGAAAGCAAAGTAAGGTAAGTGATAAGTGTGACTACAAGTTTTGAGCTTGGATGACTCTGGTTTTAGGAAAAACAAGATTATTTCAATGTTAAATTTGTTAAAATTGATGTGGCACAGGACACTGAGGGAGAGATTTAGGAAGTATTTGTATATAGTTGATAAGTTAAATCTGTTGGAGGGATGTTTTTAATAAACTTTGCTGGTTTCTGCATTTTTATTGTTTCCCAGGAATTCTTTATACATTCTGGCTACAAATCATTCTCCCAGGAATAACTTCTCCTGGTTTGTGTCGTTTTGTTTGTTTTTAATCTTCTTGTGGTATCTTTTGAGGAACAGAAGTTCTTAATTTTTATGTAGTCAATTCTATCAATCATTTCCTTTGTGTTTGCACATTTTATTTAAGAAATTTTTCTGTGCAGTGGGGTCATGACAGTTTTTTCCTATATTGTATCTAATTATAGTTTTAACAGTAACATATAGATATTTAATCCAACTGAAATTGAGTGTTGTTCATGTTATCAGGTAAGGAAGGATACAATATCATTTTTTCCCCTTATGAATACTCAATTGTTCCAGCACCATTTTGAAATGTCCATTTGTCTCTCACAAATTTTTAATACTACCTTGGTCATATACCAAGTGATAAATGTATGAGTATATTTCTAAGCTTTGTATTCTATTTCATTTCTCTAATTGTCAGTCTGTGTCAACACCACCTGGTTTTAATTTCTATAACTTTATAAAAAAATCTTGATATTTAGTACAGCAAGTTCTCCAAATATTTTTCTTCTCCTTCAATAGAATAGTATCTTGACAATTTTTGCACCCTGAACCTCAATATAAATTTTAGACTTGACATGTTAATTTATATACACACACACCGATGGGATTTTTATTGGTACTGTATGGAATTTGCATAACAATAGCAGAGGTATCATCTTTATATTAGTCTTTTAGTTCATAAGCATGGTATACCTCTTGATTTATTTAGGTCTTCTTTAATATATTTCAGTACAGTTTTATATTTTTGTCCCTATGGTTTTGCATATTTTTATTAAATTTATTTCTGGATATTCCATAAATTTTCATTTTAGTTTAAAAAAATTTATTTTCCAACTCTGTATTGTTGGTATATAAAATGCAATAGATTTTTACTCTGCAATTTTACTAAACTCTTTTCTAATTCTAGAAATTACCTATGGATTCTGTTGGATTTTCATAACAGTCATACCACTTGAAAACAATGATATTTTTAACTTCTTCCCTTCTATTCTTTCCACTGTTTATTTCCTTTTATTCCCTTTTGGTACTGGCTAAAGATTCTAGTACAAAGTTGGAAAAAGTGGGCATTCTAGTCATTGTCCTCATCGCAAAAGGAACATTTTTATCATTAAGTATGATGTTTAGTGGTAGTTGTGTTTGGAGATACTCTTTACCAGGCAAAGAAATTATGCTAATTAAAAAAAGAAAAGCAAGTCTAAATCATTGGCCTAGACCAAGAGAAAGGGAAAGAGAATGGGAAAAGGAGAATCTGAGTTTTTAATGCCAATTTGTATATTTTTAATTTCTGAATGTTCTTTGTAGTTCCTCTCTCCCTCTCTTCCTCCCTTCTTTCTTCTTTCTCTTCTCTCCTTTTCTCTCTCCCTCCCTCTTATCCTCCCTCCCTCCCTCACATCATCCCTCCCTCCTTCCTTCTCTCTCTCTCTTTTTCTTTTAAAACCAGTTTTGCCTTTTTAAAATATTCTCTTATTTTTCCCTTATGTTTTCAGGGGCCTTTTAATTTTTAAAATATATTAAATATACTTAATATTTATTCTTTGTCTTCTAATTCCAGTATCTGAAGTCTTTACGCATCTGACTTTGCTGTCTGTTGTTTCTACTACCTCTCACTCTAGATGGCTTATTTCCTCATGCAGTTTGTGAGTTTTAACTCTAAGTTCATATTTTTTGGAATTTTATCTGTTTGAATTTTTCAAGCCCTGTACTGGCAATTTATACCTTCAGTGATTATTTGCATTTGCTTCTGCCAAATGTTGGGAACTCTACTTACATAGAAACACTTTGAATTAAGTTTTCTTGCCTGAGGATTGTTTTGGATACCCCTGGGTAGTATGAGATTGGGCTACAAGCTCAGGTGAGGGCCAGCTTGTGGATGTGAATTCTGAGGGGCAGTTTAATGTCTCCTTCTACCCAATGCCACATTTTATAATAGGCAATTTTCCTTGCTGTCCCCTGGATTTATTTCTAGGTCACATATACCTTGAGGGTTTAGACCTTTGGGGTACCTGATTTATTAAGGCATCTCTTATTAGATTCCCCATCTTGGTCAGGTGCCTCACTGGATATATCTCCTGCCACCTGTGAATACAGATGCTCAAGTTCACCTTCATGGGCAAATGTCCTCGAAGTGAAAGCCAGAAATAAAGCTCAGCTTACCTCTCTGGATTCCTGTATTCACTTAGTTTTTGGTTTCTGAGGGTCCTTACTTTCTTGCTAACACATCGATGTATTTAAAAATATGTTTTATTACTTTATTTTCAGTGGGAATGTTGGTCATGGTATCACGTGTGTCATATTACTGGAAAATGGATTTTTTAGAGTCTTTGAAAGTAATTTATCCCTATAATAAATTTAGATTGCCATGAAAAGAATGGGGAGGATACTTTATGAATAATAAATAGATAAATGTAAGATCATAGACTAAACATTTATTCATTTATTCACTCTCATACATATTTACTGGGCACTCTGTTATGTGAGGTGCTGTGTTACACTGCAGAAGATACGTAAGTATATTGAAAGGTGTCTGGATTTCAAAGATCATTTATATCACTTATAGATATAAATGATAGATTCAATAAAGATGGTATAAATACTAATACTCAGCTGGGGAACTAAAGCAAATCATTGTAAACAAGGTGATATTTTATAAAATCTATAGGATAGACAGAGGGAGACGAATGGAAGTTCATTTCAGGTAAAAGAACCGAAGAGCATGAACAAAGGTGTAGAGGCAAAAAAGCATGGAATGGGGTTAGATAATTGTACGTTTGCCTGTTATTGTAAGCAATTTTAAGGAAACAGTTAATGAGAATGGATGCTAAGGCCAGAGAGTGAAGGACCCCGAATTCTAACCAAGCAATTTGAACCAAGCAAAATAGTAGGGGGACTGAGGGATATTAATGGATGCACAAACCCCTCAGTTTTGTACAGTCTAAAAATGTGTCATTAATAGAAAGCTGATAGTAGAATCAAGACTTATTCAGTTAAACTCTAGCAATTATAAACAAGGGTAAACAAGAGAGATAAAGTATGGGAGTGTAAAACAAGTAAAATACTGATGTTTCATTTGGGATTTCTGATATGAATAATCTCCATTTCTGACAATGGCTTGGTGGTGTTTACATAATTACCTTCTTTCACTGCTTAGAAAAAATTTACTTGCTGAATAGGTTTGAAACTGCATCTTGGTATTTCCTCCCACGAGTAAGATTCAAGCCTGAGTCGTAACCCTAAGGACACAATTTTTAGGAACTAATTTTCCTCCTCATTTTAGAGAGAAAGAACTGGGCTGGTTCTTGCTCAAATAGTCTTGGTCACTTTATCTTATTTTTTAGGTTATAATTTTAGTTTAACAGAGCATCTCTATAAATTTCTTAGGCCACCTCATTTTGTTAATAAGAAATAGAATCATCAAATGTCAATCAAGAAATGTGGTATCAAAATTCAAGGTCAATTTTATAAATGCTAAGGATCAGAAAATTATGAAAGGCATGCTACATACTAATAGGCATACTACAAATGGCTAATATAATTTTTATTTCTGAACTGAGATGAAAAATGAGAATGTGTGTCTTTTTCCACTCCAGTACCAAAACCTCATTAGGATCTGGCCAGCATGTGGGGAAGTGACACAGCTGAGGCTTTCTCAGGCAAATACATTAACATTACAAATGAAACTTGGTCTGAATATACTTCAAGGAACATTTTCTCTCAGAGGTCTAGTAAGAATTACATTAGCCGTGCAGTTATTAAGCTCTGTTGAGAAATTCTGTGTTTTGCTAGAAGAAAGTGACCTTTTGTCTCTCTCAGAGGGGTAACAGCTCTACAGTTATATTTAAAATAAAACTAATTGGGACAGGACACCAGATTTACAAAAATATGTGTGGAAATTTGGTATTCAGTTAAAAAATATAAAGTATCTTAAACAAAGCATTTCATAATATTAGACAGATGTCTAACCTTTATTATTTCCTAGTCAAACAACTTTATCTTCTATTACAGGTTGTGGATGGGCAATGGAGGACAGAAAAATACTGTTGAAAATTCTCAATTTTGTACTGCTTTGAAATTTGGGCACAATTTGTAAACTGAACTCCTCAATAATTAGTATAACTATTGTTTTTCTTCAGTTATCAGAGTTACATGTTTTTCACATTTTGACATACTTGAAATCTGGATCTTTCCTTAAAAAGCAATGTCAAAAGAAACATGCTCCAATTTCTATGCTTCTTAGTGGTCATTATCTTTATGAGTGATAATACAGACATATGTGGTAGTATTCAAATACTTGAATTAAGTTTGAACCTCTAATGTTGCTTTTAATGTTTTAAAAAGAGATAACACTGTAATGCAGAACTGAAAGGAAACATTATTTTATACAAAGAAGGACTATTAATATTAAATGCCAAACAATAAAATCAAAGGTGGTAGAAAACTGCCAAATCTATTGAATATATTATGGCATTTCAAAGCCAGGAACGATTATATGACAGATTCGTGGTCTTGAAGGATTATTACTCAGGTGACAAGCATCTATCTATCAAAAGTTGCTGGATGACTTTCAAGAGAAGGTAATTCACTTATAGTGATGGGTAATTCACTTAAGGAAAAAGTGAAACTATCAGCTTAACCAAATAGGAAATGTGAACAAAACCTTAAAATTATACTGCCAATCTTAAAGATGTCCAAGAGGTCAAGAGCACAAGCATGGATTATAAAAAGCCACCTGTTGTCATGCTGCCTGACCAAAATCAATTCAGAAGACTAAGTGGGAAGACACTAGAACTCAAATTTCATTTTGATGATACAGAAAGTGCTATTTCCAATTACATGAATAAAAATATAGTATCATGAGTATGAAAACAACTTAACATACATCCAATTTAGTGTTTTGTTTCCAAAAACATAATACATTTTTAGAAGCGGAAATGGTGATCACTAAGATCCAAGATAGATTTACTATCTCTAAATTACTTCAAATTAATATGATATTCTTTTTCTATAGAGTTGCTAGTTTGAGTTGAGATGACAAATCTATACTTCAGTAGGACACTTAACAAACTCATTATACTCTTGTGAACAAAATGGAGAAATATGGCCTAGATTAGACAGTGTATTAGAGGTTGAATGACTGTGCTGATACGGTCTGATGAGTGGTTTGATGGCACCTGGAGAGAGGTTTCTAGTGGCTTGTGGATGATTCTTTCCTGGGCCTTCTTCTATGCAGTGGAATTTGTTGGTAACTTGAACACATGGAAACCTTTCTTATAAGACTTGCAGTTGTAAAAAAGTAGCATGGATAAAAATACTTTAGATCAAGTCACTATCTCTAAAAAATTTTGACAGAGTAGAGTGATGAACTAAATCCAGTAAGATTAATTTTACAAGGGATAAATACAAAATCCTTAATCTGGGTATGTAAAGTGAACTTGTTCAAACAAGCTAGTTCTTAATTTCTAACCATTTTGTTATACCTCTCTAAGCCTGTTTCCCTATGTGTAAAATGGGAATAATAATACTAGCTACTTAACAGTTTGAGGTCAGGCCTCAGCACAGTGCTCGCACACAGTAAGTGCTCCACAGGTGTTAGCTACTACTTTTCCAGAAATCCTGGGATAGAATCCAAATTCTGCCACTTATTGGGTATTTGACCTTGGGTAAGGTGCTTATTCTTTGTAAGGCTTATTTTCTTCATTTGAAAATGGGGATAAAATAGTACCTACCTCATACATGGTTGTTATGAGAACTAAATGAGATGATGCAATGTGAGGCCCCCTTCGAGGTGCTTGGCATATAGTGCACTCCTAATGAACGTAAGCAATTACAGTGAACATTAGTGCAACTTCAAGAAAATTCACCTGGACATTAAATTGCAAAAATAGAACTATAACCTCCAGAGAATAAGGGAAATTATACTTCAACTCTACTCTATTATAGACTAAATCTATACTATTACTTCAGTTTAAATGCAAACTTTTAAAAGAAATACTGGAAAATTGAGGCAAATATAAAATCAAATCATGTGAAAAATGATGGAAGAAACTGGGGACATTTACCCTGGAGAAGAGAGGATTATGACAGGAGGAAGCTCTCTGAAGGGTCGTCATTGGAAGAGGAATGAGGTTTGCCCTGTTTGGGCCCCAGAGTTAGAATTATGACAACGAGGCAGATTCTTTGCTCCCCTGATGAAAGACTTCCTTGCTGTGAGAGCTGTCCCAAGCTAGGATGGCTGCCTGGGAAGGTGGTGATTTCTCAGTCACTGAAGTTTTTTTTTTAAGTTTGAAAAGTCATTTGAACGAGAGTTTCAGAGAGGATTCAGGGATTTGAGATGGGATTTGGCTCAGTGATCTTTTAAAGGCCAATCCTTTTCTGTTCTTTGGTTCTGCAGCTGTTGACTTCTTTACAGGGCTTAACATTTAAAATCTTATTAAAAACCTGCATCCGGTCACCTAGTCTTTTCTTTCAAATTATTTGACTGACGCATCTCATACTAAGTAAGAATTGCATATCCCTGACCTTTAAGGGCTAAAATTTATTTCCTTCACTGCTCTTATCGAGGTACCTGGGTAAATGGATTTGCAGAATCTGTGCATGCCATTCATACTTGCATTTCTTTTAAAATAGGGAAGTTGATAAAATGGTTAAAGAATTGTCGGGTCACAGGATTTCTGATGGTTCAGGTTTAATAGCCAGCAATGCTCCTGTCCTAAGAATGTTGGTATTAGTTAGACATGCAAATATTGGGGATATGGTTCACAAAGAAGCTTGTTATTGCAGGGCATTCTTTGAACAATGTGTCTCATAGGAAAAACTAGTATTGACATTTACTATCCCATTCAGCACAATATTCTGCTTCCAAGTGGTTTAATTTTTTTTTTATTTCATTTCATGCTTCCTGGCCTTAGGATTACGTGTTGAAAAACTCAAGGACCATTCTCTCTGCTTTTATATTGATTAACAAATAAATCATGAGTGGTTCTGAAGGACAATGGAGAAGAGACAATCCTCAAGTGGGTACAAGATTATGCTGAACTTTGCCTGGAAGAAGGTGATATGATGTCAGATCTATACCAATTCATGGGTAGCAGCTAAAGGTGTGGCAATGTGGTGAAAGAATTGGAAGGAACAGGATTGGAGATTTGCTGATCACGAGGATTGGGGAAGAATTATGTGAATGAATCTCTTGAAAAGGGCCCAGCATGTGGGAATATTAACGTTCCACATGAATTTTCACCAAATGTTCAATAACTAGGTGGACCAGACGACTCATTCTGTTGATATCAGTCAACTTCTTTCCCCAGTGACCTGACTGTGTCAATGAGCTCATAAACAATGGTCCATCATATGAAGATTGCACATGCCTCAATAAAAAATTGATTGCTTCTCTCCAAGGTTGACCTGGCTCTCCTACTATGGCTGAATGTCCAATCTGCCAGCAGTAGAAACCAATAGTGAGCTCTTGATATTGTATGATATAATGAGGGGACCAGCCCACCTCCTGGTTGATTATATTGGGTCCCCTCCATTACAAAATGAACAGTGTTTTGTCTTCACTGCAAGAAACACTTAATCTGGGTATGGTTTGTTTTCCTGGGCCACTATGTTGCTTCTGTTGACTTAATGCTTTATTACATCATGCCTTATTACATTACGTTTTCTCACAAATATTGCTTTTTTTTTTTTTTGGTGGGGAAGACTAGCCCTGAGCTAACATCCATTGCCAATCCTCCCCTTTTTTTTTGCTGAGGAAGATTGGCCCTGGGCTAACATCCGTGCCCATCTTCCTCTACTTTATATGGGACGCCGCCACGGCATGGCTGACAGGCAGCGCGTCGGCGGGCGCCCGGGATCCGAACTCGCGAACCCTGGGCTGCCAAGCGCGGACTAAACCGCTGCGCCACCAGGCGGCCCCGACAAATATTGCTTTTAATCAAAAAACTCACTTCACAGCAAAATAATTAATCCAGTGCTCTTGGGGTTCACTGGTATTTCCACAAAACCTTCACCCAGAAGCACCTGGTTTATGGCATAGCAGAATAATCTAAGGAACCGATTTACTGTGTCATCTCAGAAATGACACCTTTTGACATTAGTGTCCTTCCGGACAAAGTATATTCTCTGAACTGGTGACTAATATATAATGCTGTTTATCCCCAAACCAGGACACATTGGTCCAAAGACCAAGGAGTCAAGTGAGGGTGGTATTTCTCATTATTACGCTAAATGACCAAAGCACAAAATTTTCCTTCCCAAATCTGTTACTTTAGACTCTGCTAGTTTCGAGGTCTTAGTATTTAGGGGAAAAATATTCTACCAGGGGAGACAATTGAACTGGAAGTTGAGATGTTGAGACTGCCATTTGGCCTTTTTGGGCTCTTCCTGCTGATGGACCAGGAAGAGAAAAAAAGTTTACTATGATGGTTTACTTCAATTTTCTACAATGGAGCTCAGGGATTCCTCTGGAGTGTAATATCCAGTGATAAAAGTTAATGGGAGATTATAGCAACCCAATATAGTTAGGATCACCAAGGCTCAGACCACTCAGGAATTAAGCTTTGGATTACCACCCCCACCCCCACCCCCTCAGACAAAGACCCATCACTAGCTGAGGTGCTGCCTGAGCACAGAGGGAACTTGGAGGGAGAAAGTTATCAATACCAAAGGTAATCTCAGAAGCAATTGCAGAAATGAAAACTATTATCCCTGCTCATATTTTCTTCCTTATTATTCTATGTATGTAATAATATATTAATGTTTTCCTCTCTTGTTTCCCTAGTTTTTCAAAATTAATAAATAACTAATGTCTACAAAACCTAACATATTGTCAGCTTTAGTGACTGATAACTTTAGTATTCATTGGGTTGCCCTACATTTTTAAAAAACTTCATTTTAAAATTAACATACAGTAAAATTGATTTTTTTGGTGTACAGTTGTATGAATTTTAATGTATACATAGATTTGTGTGACCATCATCACAATCAAGATACCAGACAATTTCATTACCTTCGAAATCTCCCCTGGGTTATCCTTTTGTAGTCATACTTTCTTACCACCCCCCAATCCTTGACAAGCACCAATTTGATTTCTATCACTATAGTTTTGTCTTTTTGAGAATGCCATATAAATGGAATCATATAGTATGCATACTTTGAGACTGGCTTCTTTCCCTTCGTGTAATGCCTGTGAGATTCATCCCAGTTATACTGTGTGTCAATAGTTCATTCACTTTTATTGCTGAATAGTAATCCCCTAGTTTTTAATATATGGTGGATTGGTGGTACTTAACTTTATAATTTATCTGATAGACTTCAGGATATCAGGATGGGATTGTCACTGAGCTAGAAGAGAAATAACCACCCCCCCAGAGATGGAAGTTTTAATGCAGGAAGAAGAGTGTTTATGTATGTTGAGTAGCAAGAGGGTGGACTGCTACAGGAATTGCAGTTTGACTCACTTATACCCAATGTGTCCCACTTTGAGTGTGCCTTCCTGAACCAAAGAGGTGAGACAGGTAAAACATTTCCAAGACTAAGGCAGCTAAATTCTACATTAAAACTAGGTTTTGCCAAGGAAATGTACTCACTTGAGACTTGGAAAGAGCAACATGAGATGAAACCTGCATGAATGTAGATTAATTCTTCTGGCTGACATGGCAACAGGGGCATTTCGTTCTTCTGCTCTAGTAGGCACAGAGGTTTGAATGTTTAGTCCTTAGCATCACATGTGCTGAGTGGTACGTGAAGGCTGGAGGGCAGTAGTCTCCTGGGGTGGTAGGGTATCACTCCTAGCTGTGTTTCACCTGGCTGCATAGATCCAAGCTTTGTTCACTGGCCCTCCAAGAAATTCTGTCAGGTACCCAATACTGTGTAATAGATTCCTTTCGTCTTAAACTAGATAAAGTGGATTCTATTATCTGTGACTGATCCTTTGTTTCTCAAATTGAGATTTGGGAGATTCCTCCCAAATTCATCTTTGGATAAATTTTAGAAACTATTAAATTAGTTACTGCATGTCTGAAATATTTCATATTAACAATAAAAAATTAATTGCTCTCACTTATGATGATCACATAATACATTCATTGATGCAACACATTTACTGAGTGCCTATGTACTAGATCTGGAAATGTAGCAATTAAAAGCAAAACCAAACTCTGTTTTCATGGAACTTCCTTTAGTGAGGAGAAGCAGACAGCAAGTAAAAGAGGCAGCATGCAAGAGGAGTCTACTGCTAGGGAGAAAGGAAAGCAGGGAAGGGAGATGAGGAATGTCATGGATTTTAGAGAGAGTGGCCAGGAAGGCCCTTACTGGGAAAATGACGTTGAGTAAAGAAGGAGGAGCATTCTGGGTGGAGGGAACAAGCAACTACAAGGCCCTGAGATAGAAGCATGTCTGGTTGGTTGAAGGAACAGCAAGGAGGCCAGTATGGCTGGCATGAAGGGAGTGAGGTGACTTTGGGATCATAAAGTCAAGGCACTAACATTTTATGCTAAAGATTGATGTACAAGTAATCAAAAAATATGTATGTATATATATTTTTTTCTGATTATCAACAAAATGCAAATACAAAATATAAAAACTCTCAGAGAAAACTCCTAATCTCCTAAGAAGACATTGGAGGCATCCCCTCTCTCCACTCCTTCCTGGGGGTTTTTGGCCTCAGTGGAGAAATACTGGTAGAAATAATTTAAGAAGGGAACATTTACAAAGAGCTACAAATATACTGGTAAGCATGGTGATGCTGTAGGTACATTAACTCACCATGTATAATAACTCTGCACACCAAGCCTACAGCGTCAGGAATTCTTAGCTCTAATTTACAGATGAAAAAACTGAAGCCAAGGGAGATTAGACAATGTTCCTAATATCAAAGGGCCGGTAAGTAGGAGTGGAGTTTCCATTTAAAATTCAAGTTTGTCTGACTTCACATTCTTCTTATTTCCACAGCCTCTCACAGTAGGTTCAACTCTATATCCAAGTGAAAATTTTTCTTCTGTAACTAAAAATAGTTTTGTTTTGATCCTTGAAGGAACTGGAGAGCAAGGGAGATATATCCCACTGGTGAAAGGCTTTCATGGACTCAGAGACAGTAAACCAAGATCCCCTAATTTATCCTTTCCTCACATCACCTAGTTTCATTTTGTTGAATCATCTTTTTTTTCCTTTAGGATCCTCTCCATTTATCCTCCCCAATTCCTCATCCTTCTTCTCCTACAAGCTATTTAAAATATAGTGACCATTGACATGTAATATGTAGAATATGATAGAAGACTAGCTTAGGTATCACTCCTTTTTAATATACCCTAGCTTTCTTGTTTTAAAAATTGAACTAATATATATTTTCTGTAAAACAACTGGAAATGTGGAAAAGTATAAAGAAATGGGAAAAAAATGACTCATATTATATTACCCAGAAAACACCATTATTAATCATTTGGTCTATCCTTTTCGTCTTTTTAGTACGGATTTTTAAAACCTAGTTAAGATCCTATTCTATGTAATCATTTAAATTATTAAATATTTCAAAAATATAGAAAAATACAGAGGGTAATAAAAATAACCTCCTAAGTGGTTGAGTCCTAGAATCAGACTACCTGTGTTTGAAATCCCACACTGCATCTTGCTGGGCGACTTGCGCCTTTATTTTCTCATCTGTAAAATGGGAATAATAAGAGTACCTACCTCCTAGGGTTGTTTTGAGGGTTAAATGAAGCAGATAATCAGAAGTAGTGCTTGTAAAGCTTTTAGAAAGGTGCTGATATCTATCCACTAAGTGCTCAATAAGTGTTAGCTGTTATAATAATTACCCCACCCAAAACCCCCAATAAAAGTATTACATTTTGTCATATTTACTTCAGATATCTCCTTCCTCTCTTTCATCCTTCTTTTCTTTCAGAAATAAAGTGTTAGAGGTGCAAGTGAAGTGCCTTTTACACTCCTTCCCATCCCATCCCATTCTCCTTTCTTTTCCCCTAGGCAATCACTGTCCTGAAATTGGGCCATATCCTTCTGTCCATGTTTTATACTTTTGCTATACTGAATGTATCTATTGTGCTTAAATTTTATATCATGAGTTTTCCCATTTAACTGAAAGCATTTTCACAAAAGCTTTTCCCTCTGTCAGACACTTTTCATGAAACAATTCTTTGTGTTGGGATAACGTACCATTGAATATCATTATTTACTTAACTGTTCCCCTAGTATTAGCTATTTAGGTTTCATTTATTTTCTTTTACAAATAACACTGGTGAACATTTTTGTCCTTACATTTTTGTATACATCTTTGATGATTTCTCGGGCAGGATTGATTGGCCTCAAAGGACAGAAACTTTTAAAGTAATTCATAATGAGTATAAAAATAATACATGATAATTATGGAAAAATTGAAAACATATCTATAAAAATGAAAGGAAACACATCTGCATGCTACCATTAAAAGAAGATCACTGCTAACTGTTAGGTTTATTTTCTGCTAGTTATATTCCTTCCATAAAGCACACTTAACGCCCCCCCCCCCCCCACCACGCAGTATACTTGGGAATATATTGTTTATAAAGATTTATTTCCAGCCTTTTTACACTTACATTATATGATCATATTACCTCAGTTCTTTTAGTCTCTTCAAAATATAATTTTCAATACCTATATAATCCTACCTTATGTAGTAGCATAACTCATTTAGCCATTTCCCCATTTTGGGGCACTTGGATTATTTTGTTTTTTATTGTATTAGACAATAGTGAGCATTCTTATACAAAAATTTTGTGTTCCTTACTTATTAGTTCCTTAAATTAGAGTCCTGGAAGTAGAAATTACTGAATTAAGGCATAAACATATAAAAAAGCATTTAATACATATTGTCAAATTGCTCTCCAGAGAGACCTGTTCTCCTGAGTGTATAATCCACAGCATACATTTGCCAAAAATATCTCTTTGCTTATTAAATACAGAAAACACTTTCCATTAGTCATTTTGATTGTTTAAAATTGATTTTTAAAAAATGTGCTACTTGAATTCATTCAGATTTTTTTCCTAAACTTTGTGTGCTTAGACAATCTTTAAAGAATTGGGGTTATTTATACCACAATCTGCTTTCAGTTAAAAAAGAAAATAAAACAAATCTATGTGTTTAGCATCACTTGGATATAGCTATGGCTTTTGTTCATTGTTAAAGTTTGGTTCAATTTTCAGGTGCACATTGCACAACATAAGGTGGAAAACTGATGCCCATCTAGTGACTTTAAACTTTTTAAACCTTCATAGTTCAACCCCTCCCCACCAAAATTCCATTAAGAATTTTCTATTAACTTACTTAAAAAAATTAGACTTTTAAGAGTAAAGTTATTGATCAGATAATCACAAACCTTTTGAATAATATGCTCTTAGATTCTAAAATAACAGGTATAAAGGAACTGTAGAGTTGTCTTGGAATTTTCCTTTATTAGTCTGTATGCTGATTTTAATTACCTAAGGTCAAGATATTTTCTATAGGTAAGACTCCTGTGAGAAAATTATTTACTGACAGTGGCAAATTGTCCCACATGGGAAAATCTGTAATTGTCTTTTAACCTAGGTGCATTGACTGGGATGGCCTTTATCTTGACAAAGAAAGAAATCTATTGGCTATGTTGTTAGGTCTCACTTGGATGACAAAAATATAATTTGACTCAAATTCTGGATGGATTAAAGAATAAAAAAATATATAAAAAGAAAATAACAAAATAAGAAAAAATTGGGAGCCAGCCCTGATGGCGCAGTGGTTAAAGTTTGGTGTGCTCCACTCCTGCAGCCCAGGTTGGGTTCACCAGCACAGAACCACACCACCTGTCTGTCAGTAGCCATGCTCTGGTGGTGGCTCACATAGAAGAACTAGAAGGACTTACAGCTAGAATATACAACTATGTCCTGAGGCTTTGGGGAGAAAAAAAAAAGAGGAAGATTGGCAACAGATGTTAGCTCAGGGTGAATCTTTCCCAGAAGAAAAAAAAGAAAGAAAAAATTGGCATCTATATGAACTTGCAGAGGTGCAGGCACCTCTAAGCATAAAACAAAGGAAGAAATCACAAAAGGAAATGTTGCTGTATTTGAGTATATAAAAATGAAAATCTTCTGCAAAAAAGGTCATCAGAAACAAAATTAAAAGGAAGACTACAAATTGAGAACAGTATTTGTGACACATATGGTAAACAAAGGTGTAATACACAAAACTTATAAAGATTGCTTACAGACCAATAAAAAAGAGATGGAACTTAATAGAAAAATGGTCAAAGAGTGCCAGTGGAAAATTCACACACACTGACAAGGGAAGGAAATACATAGTCAGTAAATATATATGAAAAATTATTCAACATTACTAATTATAAAAATACATTTAAAAAATACTGAAAAGATCGCGATGTTCTCTTTTACCAAAATGGCAAATGTCTGAAGTATTATAATGTAGTATTCTGTGAAATAAACACTCAAACTGCTGGTAACAACGGATACAAAGTTTTTGGAAGGAATCTGTGCACTATTCATCAAAAACTTTAAAAATATACACACGAGGTGATCCAGTGATTTCAGGTCTAGAACGGCATCATAGAAAATTAAAAAGAGATGAGTGCACATGTTATGTATCATGTGCATTCATTCTAGAATTACTTATAACAGTGAATACTTGAGAAATGATGCCTAATATCCAATAGTAAATTATGTGTATGCAAACAGTAGAATATATTTTACGGTTATTAAAGCTGTGTTGTCAGAGACTTTAATAAGTTGAGAAAATATTCATGTTGCTAAGAAAAATATAAAAGCAGTTTACAAATTATAATTCCAGTTTTACAGTACACACAGTTGAAACACCAGGGAGGAAATTCCTCAAGATGCTAATGCAATACCATTAATAGAGTCATCTCTGGGTGGTGGGATCCCTAGTGATTTTTATAGTCTTCTTGATACTTTTCAATATTTTTCAAAATGTTAATGATAAACATGCATTATTGTTATAATCAGAACACGAGAGAGAGAGAGAGAGAGAGAGAGAGAGAGAGAGAGAGAGAGAGAGAGAGAGAGAGAGAGAGAGAGAGAGAGAGAGAGGGAGGGAGGGAGGGAGGGAGGGAGGGAGAGAGAGAGAGAGGGAGAGAGAGAATAAAACTTTTATGTTCCAAGTGGAAATATTAATTAAAAGGATATTAGGGACAATGCCACAGACAAATTCAAGTCAATTTATATTGAGTCGGCCAGGTAGATTTCTCCAGGTACTCAATTATCAGAAATTTGGGTGCTCCTTTTGAACAACAGGATAACTCACTCATTCACAGAATTTTAGACATTGTGCAGATGAAGAAAATGCTTCCTTCAGAAACAAAAGGGCTTACTTCCCAAGGTTACACGTTGTCCCTATGAAATAACACCAATAGCAGCAATAATGACGGTAACTAGTACCAACATATCTCTCACCTACTGCTTGCCAGGCACTCTTCCAACCCTGAGTCAAACTGCATCTATATTTCACTCCCCTTTTCCCTTCGCCATTTCACACAAACCCTAATCACCTAAAAATTGGGTCTGACGTTAGCTAGCTTGGATCCTTTCGAAGGGCTGTTCCTAGGGCGCATCTGTTTGTGTGTGTGTGATGCGCAAAGTAGGGAAATTTTAAAGACCCGCCGCCGGAAAACAATGTCCTGACGTCCTGTATTTTACTCTGGCTTCATCCGGAGCTCCCCTCCTGGTGGGCCGAGGGGACCGGGGACAGGGACACTCCAGAGGGACCCCGGCTTCTCTCGCCTCTACGGCGGAATGAGGCTCCCGCCCCGGCGGCAGAGCAGCCCCTCAGGGCCCGCTCGGCTGGGCCGCAGCCCCCGCCCGCGCCACCTGCTCCCGGGCTCCCGCGTCCCCGCCCCGCGTCCCGCCCCCGCGCCCCGCGGTCCCTCCCTCCGGCGTGACGGGAGCACGGGCGCCGGCTGCCCGGGCGGCGAGCGCGGCCGAGCTGTCAGCAGGCGGACGGGCGGTGGGCGGGCAAGCGGCGAGCCGAGCGCGCAGCCCTCGCGGCCGGGGAGCCGGAGCGCGCCCCACCCGGGGAGGCTGCCTGCACGCCGGCGGCCGACCGCAGCGGGACGGCGATGCTGCTCCTCGCCCCGGGGCCGGCGCGGGGGAGGGGCCGCGGGCGGCCGGCGGGGGCTCCCCGCGGCGGGCTCTCGCCGCCCTGGGGCCCCGCCTGGGTCTGCTGCTGGGCGCTCGCCGGCTGCCAGGCGGCCTGGGCTGGGGACCTGCCCTCCTCCTCCAGCCGCCCGCTTCCTCCTTGCCTGGAGGTGAGCCGCACCTGGTCCTTTACCTGGAGTTTGCGGGGGAGGGGGGCGGGAGAGGAGGGAGCGGAGATGCGGGGTGAGGGTGGTGCCTGTTTATTGCTTTCTGCGGTCGCCTCTTTCCTTCCTTGGAGAACAGGGGTTTTCGTTTGTTTCAAGAGATGAAGTTGCCCGCCCCGGGAAGCTGGCCCGGAGAGGCTGTGTGGCTTTGCTGTCTTTCGGGTGATGCTTTTCTGTTCGCGCTTCTGTGTTTTCAGGGCTCTGAAGGACTTTGCGGCGCCCTCTTTGGAGTGCCAGGCTTGACGACCTGGGGCCGAGGAAGAGATTTCAGCAAGGGGAGGAGACTGGGGAAGCCCCGCCAGTGGGATTTGGGGACCCGTCTCTTCACAGCTTTTCCGGAGAGCCAGATACTGCCACAGAAGGGTTTCCCGCTCCTCCCTTCCTCCCCCTTCTCCATTCCTCTGTCTCTACAAACCCCTTCTTCCTACTCCCGTGCACTCAGTTTCCTGATAAGGTCCTGGGGATTTGCTAAGCCCAGTGTGTGGTGTCACTTGGCATCCTTCTGGCAAAATATGGATATGAATTAGGAAGAAAAAAAGTGTGTACCTAGGGAAGAGGCAGGTTGGTGATCTAGAAAATCAAAAAAGACAGCGAATATGCTCCTTTTGCGAGGTGTTCATCACCTGGCTGAAGTGTTGCTGCGACTGTGTATTTTATAGCTTGAGATTATTGTTGATATCCAGCCAAGAAGCATAAATTATGGGTGATGAGATTTTTCTTCTGCTTTTAGGGGAACTGGACTTAGTGTGCCAAAAATTTACAGGGGGTGTCATTGGTACTTGTATTGGATGTTTATCTTTCCCTTTAGTGTTCCAGAAGTTCATCCTCTTAATGAAAATCAATGAGGGGAAGGAAGCAACATTTCTGACCTACTTTGAGTGATTATGTTGGGGAGGATATGAAGAGTGGATACTGTTTTTAGCAAGATTGCTAGGAATCAGGGTGATGGGTCATTTTAATTTATGTAGCAAAAATAGGCTAGCTAACTGCCCCTCTGGGAAGAAAGGCCAGACCCTGTTTCTTTGTATATGATGCTGTCAGTTTTGAATTTTGCTCAGGCTTGAATTATAGAATATCTGCGTTCTAAACATCATCATCATCCATGGATTTCATCTTCCTCTCCCACAGTACAAGTCCCAGGACAGACCAAAATGATAAGAGCATCAGATCAAAAGCAGGTGTGCGAGCACACAGTAGTGTTGTCATTGGAAAAATCAGGGCAAGACCTCAACAAACAGCTGTGTTTAATTTCAGAGTTTACTGGTATAATTAGTTGTTTAATCTGTGTTCTCCAACTTTACCTGTCACCTGGGAATTATCCATTCTTCAGGTTTGCACAGAAAAGCTACTTCTTGGACATCCTCAAATTGAATAGTTGTAACAGGACAAACTTTAAACCCTGCCTCTAACCCCAGCCCCAATGTGCAGAACATATTTCTTTTCTGAAGTGAAAAGTCTTAAGCTTCTTGTAACATTAATTCTTAGTAATGAAGAATCTACTTGAAACAGGTGAAAGTCAGGGCTGCTGGGGTGATGCTTTGGTCACTACAACTAAACTGATCCTTTAGATGAGCATGTGTTCTACACATATATACCTAGAAAGAATGGAGTAGATCTGCAACCTGAGACAGGAATATTGAAATGAGAGGCAGGGAGATAACAGAAGGTTCAGGAAGGCTGCATTCAATTAATCACAGCTCCTTGTTGCACTGTCTTTAGGAATTGTGTGGGACTCAATCCCTTGAGGTTTCAAGTTTGACTTTTCCCTCTGAAATGGGAATAAATAAAATATATAGGAGGATGCTACTGAGCCTGCCTGTGGATAGTTGTGTTTTTAGAAGTGGTGATGCACAGATCCATTTATATTCTTCTGATGACTGACAAAGACTTGTAAGATGATTGACTGGGAGTTAAAGGTTCCTTTAGAAATAGGAGAGGCCAGGTGGCCTCTCAGGGGCTGAATCTGCTCTTTGGCATCTGGTCTAATCAGCTGAGCTAATTTATAGAATTGATCATTGTTTCTCTCTGACATTGTTTTTAAGAGGAAAATGAGAAGGGGCAGGTGTTTTTTCAGGCTTTGAGGGTAAAGGTCTGCTTGTGCTTATGGGTGGGGAGGGGGCTTCCTCTGAGGTATAGCTATGGAAATGTGGGCCAAACTCCCGTGAACCAAGACACAGTTAAAGTAATATTTTGTGTCCACTCCTGCCTGTTTGTCCCTTTCCACTCTTTGTTAACAGAAGAGGAGGTGAATGCTTCATGGTAAGGGACAGCACCATGTGGTGGGTAGGAGAGTGAGAGCAGTTCAAGTGAGGAGGTCTGAGGCTGCAAACTAAAGCCAACTGTTAATAATATGAGAGAATGTTGAAGCAGAGTATGGAAAAATCTGCAGGTAATTCTAACCTCCTTTTCCCCACTAGTTTGAGTCACATCCTCGTTTATCAGTATTTTTCATAAAAGTAGTCACATTTAACTAAGTTACTCATTTTCCTTGCCTGGTTTTAGAGGACAGCCATGAAAGGAAAAGGACGAGAAGCACAGAAAATTGGCCTGGAAGTAATCTAGTTATGATTGCCTGAGTTCAGTGAAAAGGCCCTTCAAAAAGACAACTGGATTATGGGTAGAGTTTCACTTAAATTTTGCAGAGGATTGGACTCTGGAGTGAAAACTCATAAAATACAGCTTCCTTTGTCAAAGTCATTGGATTATGGAATTGAAAAGGAGAGAAAAATGGTTGCTTTGGAATGGTCAGCAGTGATCAGCAGGGTGGAAGCACAGGCACAAACAGGAAGGCTGTAGTTTGGGAGACAAAAAAAAGTGAAGTCAGTGTGCCAGCAGATGAAGGACAACAATAGGATGTGACTTTGGTAAATGGTATTTAAAGAAAAAAAAAATATGAGGACTGGACATCAGAAAGTACAGCATTAATATTCCTCAGGCTCTTTTTATGGGGGGACTTGTAAAGGATAAGTATCCTCTGGGTTTCTTGGCATCTGTTTTTCACTTGTAAAATGATAGTGATAAAAAACTAACCTCTTTATCTTTCTAGTGAGGATGGGATGAGATTAATATAAGTTAAAGGGAAAAAAAAATCTCTATGAAGGTGAGAGTTGATTATTGCTAGACTAGTAGACCTAGATCCTGATATTTCAGGAAGGATCTACGGTGAGACTTCAAAGGTTCAGAGGATAGGCTTATCCAAGAATTGAATGGAATGGAGTTTTTTACTCATTGAGTAATAGGACTTAAAGGGGCTGCCAGAGGAAAGAGATAAAGGCTAACAGATGATTCAGAGTTGAGTAAGGTATTAGAAGAGAGAGGACATGAGAGTAAAAGAACAGAACTAAGTGGATTTTGTATGCATTATTTAAATTTGGAAAATTAAATCACAAAATAGCTTGATTTGTAGTTCCCTGCTCTGAAATTCTACATACATGATTCTTATGGTCTCTCTAATTGATGAATAATGATTGATTGAATGATGACTTTTTTGCCAACAGTTTTTATTCCACAAACATTTATTGAGCTTATGCTATGTGCCAGGCGAAATGCCAGGTGATATGAAATTACAAATTAAAAAAATACAATTTAATTGGATAAGGATGAGAAAGCTATGTGAACAGACAATGTAGTGAAGTGATTTGGTGCCGTTAGAAAAGAAAGGGGCAGTCAGATCTGGTGGGGAGAATCAGAAAAGTCCCTCTAGAGGAAGTGAATGAGACGTGAAAGATGAGCAGGAATTTGCCAAGCAGACAAGGGTCAGATGTGAGTGTGGGCTACTTCAGGGAAAGACATTTCTGGTGTAGAGCACAGATTCAAAAGTGGCAGAAATGCAAAACCGCATTAGGTTATCATTGGTTATAGCTGGAATACAGTGTGCTGTGAGGAACTTAATGAGAGATGAGTTGAGGCAGACAGAAGCCTGATCACAGGGGATCTTATGCCATGCTGAGAAGCTGGTCTTCGTTTGGTAGGTGATGGGGAGCGATAGAAGGATTTAAAAATCAGGAGTAATAAAATATGCTTTAGTTTGTCAACAATATGGAGGCCACATTAGAAGAATGGGAAATAGAAAGAGGTGAGCCTGCTAGGAGCAATTGCAATAGTCCAGGTAAAGGATGACAGACCTCAGTTAAAGAGTAGCAGTGAAGATGGAAAGGAGGGCATGATGTTAGCAGATAGAACTGTTAGTAAGTGAACGTGGAGGGTGAGGGAATGAAAGGTTCTGGCTTGGTTAGAGGAGAGTGCCTCTAACCTCATGAGGAGGCATGTGAGGAAGACAAGATAAAGAGCTTGGTTCTGGAGAGGTTGCCTTTCAGAGAGTTGTTCAGTGGGTAGTCGGGTATCAAGCCCTGTTGCTCAGAGGCATGGTCTGGGCTGGTGTGGAGATGTGGGAATCACTTGAATGAAAGGCATGGTTAAAACTGCTGGACTGGATGAGATCATGCAGGGAATAAGAACAAAGGCTGAAAGATAGGACTTGGGTTTTACCAACATTAAAAGGGAGCAGAAATCAAGCGGTACACAAAGGAGACATGTAAGTAATGGGTGGTAGAAGGGAAATGTGACAGCATGGAGTTAGGAGGAAAGGGAGAAAAGTCTTTGAAGGAGAAATGGATGGTTATGGTGTCAAGGCCCAAAGGAGTTCAAATAAGATGACTGAAAAGAGAGGATTGAATTTGACAGTTAGGTCACTGGTGCTCATTGCCAGAGTGGTTCCTGTGGAGTGGTGGGGAGAGGTTGAGTATTAACTGGAGGTGAGGCAGTGGTGGTAGAGTAGAATTTTATTATATAGCCCTCCTAGATTTGGTAAGAAATTAGGTCCTCCAGGTCCACATAAATCAAAAGACTTGTAAATGGCCATATCTTCTGTTTCAGACTCTGATGGGAATAGTTGAGAAATATCCTTTCTGCAGGAAGTGTCTGAAGGTCATGGGCTGTGGGTGAGGGTGTCAGATTCTAAATCCACACTGTTGCTGAAGGAGTTAGTGCTCAACCTCAGTTCTCAAGCAGTTAACATAATTAATCTTGCCTGTTATGCTTGTGGAGGTGAATTTTCCATTTCAAGTTCTTATGCTGAGAACGATTTCTCATGTTTTAGGCAAATGTGAGCAAGTATTCACACCATCAATATTTACAATGTAAAACTAAGAGTTGACAGATCCGTGAAGTGTCATATTTTAGCATAAGGGATGGAAATAGAGCATAGTATAGAGTGGTATGTTTTCCTCCCATAGTGTATTCTTCAGCAATGTCTCGGATCTTATAATAATTCTTTACCATCAGAAAACACCAGTCAAATTTTGGTTGACTTTTCCTTCCCTCTGAAGAAACCATAGATAATTCTCGTCCCTTTTTGCCCTTCTTAATCTAAATTATATGTAATATTTTAATGTTAAACACATATTTATTGTGTACTTATATGCCAGGTACTAGTGGTAAAATGTTGAACAAAACATACGGCTCCTGCCCACTTTGAGCCTTATAATCTTGTGGGGGCAGCATCAAAACACCACTACATATCATGCCGTAAGTGCTGTTGGAAAATGACTATGTGCAGTGGGGGTGTGTAGCCTTTCTATTCATTTCACCATTTCACTGAAAACTCTCTTTTTGTAGTCCAGCAATGACCTCCTCTTCACTAAATCCAGCTGGCATTCCTCATCTTTAGCGGCTTTATTAGAAACACTGGACCCAGTTGATTGCTCTGTCACCACTGAAACTTTCACTTGGCTTCAGGCACACCACACTCTTGTTTTTCTTTAGCCTACTCTGATCCTTCTCAGTCTCTGCTGGTCCCTCCTCATCTTCGTGACTCCTTTACGCTGGGGTATTCCAGGCCTTCATCCTTAACCCTCCTATCCTTTCTGTCATCCTCACACTCTTGGTGATGTCATCCAGTCTCTTAGCTTTAAATACCATGTACATAAGGGCAGCTCTCAAATTTACATCTCCTGTGTGGACTATCCCCTGGATTCCCAAAAAGCACAACCTTCATGTTTCCACTTGGGTAGAAACCTCAAACCTGGCATTGCCCCAAACCTACTCCTATGGAGTCTTCCCATTTCCTTTAATGGCAACTCCTCGCTTCCAGCTGCTGAGGCCTAAAACTCTGGAGTCTCCACTGACTTCCTTTTCTCTTACATCCTACATCCAATCTATCAGCAAACCTTCCTGTCTCTGCTTCAAAATAGCTAGAGTCAGAGCTTCTCATCACTTTGCCTGTACCTTCTGGGCCACACCACCATTGTATCTTTCCTGGATTGTTGCTCTAAGTTCCCATCTTGATCTTCTTTATTTTGATCTCAGCAGAGCAGCTAAGAGATCACATAAGTCAAAAACTGTTATTCTTCTGCTCAAAACTCTTCTAAGGCTTCGTTCAGAATCAAAGCTCTGATGGTGGCTTACAAGGCCCATCGTGATCCGGCCTCCATTAAGCCTCTAATGTCATCACTTATGACTCTTCCTCATTTTTCATTCTGCTCCAGGCTCCCTGGTCTCCTTGCTCTTTCTCAGAGGTGTTATGTAAGTTCCTTTCTTGGGGCCTCTGCACTGGCTCTTTCCTCTGCTTGGAACTCTCTTCCCTCAGGTGTTTGCTTGGCTTTCTCCCTCATGTCCTTCAGGTTTCTACTCAATTGTCATCTCAGTAAGTCCTTCTCTGACCACTTATTTAAAATTGCATTTCCTCTTCTCTATCCCCAGTACATGTTTTTATTTGTCTCCATAGCACTTTTCAGCATCCATCATGGTATATATTTTAATTCTGTATTTTGTTTTTATGATCCCTGCCAATAAATTGTAAGCTCCATAAGACAAGGCAATATTTTAATTTTTTTAATAAACTGCTGTATCCCTAGCAACTCAAACAGTGCCTGATACATAGTAAGTGTTTGATGAATAAAAAGCTTGTTGAATAAATGAGTAAATTTAATTTTGGGCACTTAGGTTGTTTTTAATTATTTTCTAGTATAAATATGTTATATTTATTGTCTGAATTTTTGATTATTGAAAATAGGTTACTTGTAGCAGAAATCTTAGGTAGAAGGATATGAACTATACTCTGGCCAATACTGAAAATTATTGATTAATTGTTACTAATTCGATGGTGGAAAATGGTATCTCATTGGTGTAATTTACATTTCTTTAATCACTGCTGAGGGTCAATATTTTTCATGTCACTTAACTTTTTGCATTTCACTTTCTGTAGAATTTTCTGTTTAGGTATTTTTGCTTATTTTTCTTGTGCATTTTAACTCTTAATATAGTAAGGATAGCATGTATACGTTGAAAATATATTTCCTAGATTTTTTTTCCTGTCTATATGTTTTGAGATAATATAGTACCAAGAGAAAGCAATTAATTATTTAGACCATAAAAATAAGTATATGGAATTACTTCCCTTAACGTATTAAATAGGAATAAATTTTTTTTTTATGATTTTTTTTTTTTATTGATGTCTTAGTTTATAACACTGTGGGGTTTTAGTTGTACATTTTTGTTTGTCTGTCACCTTGTGGATGTAACCCTTCACCCCTTGTGCCCCCCCCACCCCCCTTCCCCTTGGTAACCACCAATCAGTTCTCTCTGTCCGTGTGTTCACTTATATTCCATATATGAGTGAGTTCATGCAGTGTCTGTCCTTCTCTCTCTGGCTTATTTCACTTAACATAATACCCTCTAGGTCCCTCCATGTTGTTGCAAATGGGACAATTCTATCTTTTCTTATGGCTGAGTAGTATTCCATTGTATGTATATACCACGTCTTCTTTAACCAATCTTCAGTTGAGGGACACTTGGGTTGCTTCCACTTCTTGGCTATAGTGAATAATGCTGCAATGAACATAGGGGTGCATACGCCTCTTGTGATGGTTGATTTCACGTCCATTGGGTAGATGCCCAAGAGTGGGATTGCTGGATCATACGGTATTTCTTAAATAGGAATAAATTTTAATTTTTAAAAACTGATGTTTGCTACATAGAAGCTTATTAAATTCCTATAATATTTGAAGTCTTCCATGTGTTTGTGTGAGAAAAATACTGAAGCAACTGCAAAGTGACCAAGAATTCTTGGGCTTGGATTGACAGCTTTTGTTCTGAGTGTGTTTTTGAAATTCCAAGACAGCCCTACTTCATTCTCTGTTACTTCTTTTTCAGTGGCCATTCATATTTATTTGTTCATAGCATTTAATGAGTTCATATCACGTATTTCTCTCATAGGAAAACTAACAATATGTGAGTTTATGATTATAGCACAGATGCGTTAAGCGCTGTGATGGAGTGATGCACAGGATTATGTAGAAGTACAGAGAAGGGCAACTAAGTCAGACAAAGGAGCCCTGCTCTCAGAGAAAGTGCTGTTTGAGCTGAGCTTTCAAAGATTTCTAGAAGTGCTTTACAGGATGCACAGAGGCCAGCATATCCAATCAAAGAAAATAGGTTGTATAACAGAGGAATTAAATCATATCATCATTTCAAGGGCTAGAGTGAAGGCACATGGGTGGGAGCAGCAAGAGATGACTGGATTATGAAGAAGGCAGAGACTGAAGTCTCATGAAGAAAACTATGAAGAGCCATTGACATCAGATTAGAAAGATTATTCTATTTGTGAGTGGAGGAAGACAAAAGGGGGATCATACTGGAGGCAGGAAGATCAGTTAGGAAACTGTTGCCTGTCCCATGGGGAGGAAAAAAAAAAAAGTGAGCAAACAGTGAGAATGGAGGTGGGGAGAGGAGATGGATTTGACAACTGAGTGATGAATTTCAGTCTACCATGACTTCTAGGTTTTTTGCCTTGAGCTACTGAGTAGATGTTCTGCCTTTGATTGAGATTAAAAGTTTAGGAGGAGGAGGTGGCTGGAAGAAAGAGGATGAGTTCATTTCTGACATCCTGAGTTTAAAGTGCCTATGAGACATCCAAACAGTGCTCCCCTGGAGATAGTTGGATGTTCAAGAGTGCAACCAAGAGGCACCTTGGGAGTCATGAGCACAGAAGAGGTAATTGAAGCCACTGGTGTTGATGAGGTCACCCAGGCTCAGAGCGCAGAGCAAGGGCAATGTGTTGAGGAGAGGGCTCAGGGAAATGCCAGCCTTTAAGAAGCAAGCAGAGTGGGAACTGATTGAGAATGCAACTGAGAAGGCACAGCCAGTACAGAGTGATAGCACAGAGCTGGCTGAGGGTTGAAGGGGTGGATGACCAGTAAATCTGGAGTATGATACAGACATGGTGATTCTTAATGTGAAGTAAGGCATTCAAAATATTCTGTCCTTGTGGACAAGATAGAGAAGTATATGCCTAATGATGATATAACTAGGCTGATTCTTGGCTATTTGAACAAATGTACCCTGAAGTTATTAATTTAAGGAACTGATGCTAAACTAGAGGAAGGTCTCCAATGTAGTATCTTTGGTCTTAGTATTTAATCTCTGTCCTGTTACTGATTTAATTAATGCTTTGGTTTTGAGAAGGCTTAACTAAATTTTGTAAAGTCAGAAAGCTGGGAAAGATGCCTAATGAGTTGGAAAGCAGAACTGGGATTCAAGATGATTTTGAAAGACTAGAATAATGGACAAACAGTTGTTTTAAATGTAGACTGTCCTTTTTGATTCTGAAATTTAGATGTTCAAGCATAGGCTGAGGAAATCTTGCCTAAAAGTACTTTTGAAGCCGCAGATGTCATGTGGCTACTAAAAGTGATGATGGGGTGGGGGTGGTATCTTAGGCTCTATTAATATGAGCAGAGTGCTTGACTCATAGAAGGTAGATATTTAGCTTAGGTCAGAAGTTCAATTTAGGTGCAGTTTTTGAAGAAGGACATTGACATAGAGAGATGTTGGCTTGAGGTGCCAGTTAGGAAGATGAACTGTTTGGAAAGTATGTCCAAGTACTTGAGGACTGATCAAAGGAATTGAGGCTGCTTAGCCTGGAGAAGACCTAAGGGGGTCACGAGAGTGAGCTTCATATACCTCAAGTGCGGTCATGTATAAGAGGCATTGGTATAATGCTCATTTAGAGGACACGATTAGGATTGGTGGGTAGTAGACAGAAGAATGCAGAATTTAGTTCATCCAAGAAAGTGTTTTATATCTGTAGAGCCATGAGCTGCTTCTTTGTACTCTGAAAGTTGCAGGGTTCCTGTTCTGGGCAGACTGCTGGTCTGGGTCGCCGCTCAAGGTTATATACATTCCTGCTGTAACAGGTGAGAAGATCGATCTTTATCCTGGGTGCTTTAGTTCTAGGACACATTCTTTATTAATCTACCACTCTTAGCACTTTATTCTAAGATTTTACAGTGTAAACATAAAACAATTCCTTTGGTGTTTAACATCCTAAGATTGAGAGTGGAAAGAATTGGCCATTTGAAATGTAAGTTTAACATTGACTTCTATTTGATAATTCTTGGGCATATCAATAATGCATACTAGGAAATAACTTGAACCAAAATAACAGTAGATGCTTAAACATATTTGAGCTTGGTATGCTAGGGAAGTACTTCCCTATCTAAAGAGCAGATAAATTTAACAGCATTTGCTCTCATTTTTTATGGTTTCATTTTTTACATTTGACCTAGAAAAGTAAAGCAATAAAAACACCCATAATCCCACCAAATATGCACACTATTCTTAATATCTTAGCATTTGTAATAGGAATAATAAATAAAAAGAACAATAGCCAGGTACAATTTTAAGGCATTTCACTTATTAACTCACTTATTCATCCGCCAAACTCGAATGAGGTCGGTCCTCATACTTCCAACATGGTTAAATTACTTGTGAGCCCAGGCTGCTGGCCCAGTGCCCATACTCTTAACCATCAGGACATACTGCCTCTATCAATATATCAAATGTCTTTGCAGATATTTCATTGTGAATATACATTTATGTTTACAAAATGGGAATATTCTGCACATACGGTTTGGTAACCTACTTTTTTTTTTTTTTCATTTAACAGTATGCTCTGAACTTATTCCCACATTTTGACTCATTTAGAATTTTATTCGGTGCTTGATGTCAAGTAAGCCTCTGACTTTATTTTCTGAATAGCCAGTTTTCACAAATAGTATTTTGAACAATTCATAATTCACCCTTTTTCCATTGATTTGTTTTCTATATCATCTATTGTGTGGGTATATATATATATTTTTTCTTTATAATCTGTTTTATGTATAATATATGGCACATTATATTGTACATACACACACAAACATTTATTTGATTTCTTTTGGACCGCTTTCTATACTATTGATTTTTTTGTACCAATATTGCATGGGGTTTTATAATATGATTTCATATGACACTTTTTGCTTTTTTTATTCAAAGATTTCTCAGCTATTCTTACCCCATTCAGTCTTCCAGTTCAACTTCAGAATAATTTTGAAAAGTTACAAATCTCACTGGAATTTTCTCTTGGATTCTGTTAAATCTCTTCATTTGTTTGGAAAAAATTGTTATCTTTACAGTACTAGCTTCCCATTTGAAGACATAGTCTGTTTCAGTGTTTGAGGCATTCTGTATTTCTCACTGGTACAGTCTTTGTATTTCTAAGTATTTTTTGTTACTGTTTTGTATGGCAGTTTTTCCCTACCATTTTACCTTTTAATCGATTTTTCCCTGATATATTGAAAAGCCATTGGTTTTTGAAAATTAATTATATATCTAGTCTCTTACAGAGCAGTCTTGTTAATTCTAATATTTCATCAATTATCTTCGATTTTCTTGAGAACAGGTACCATTTATTGAGTAGTTAAATGTGTGAAACATTTTACTTATATTAACAGTAATCCTCACAGCAATCCATACTTCTGCTTCTAGAGATGAGGAAACTGAAGCTCAGAGGCAATTAATAACTTGCAAAAGATGACAGAGCTAGTGAGCCATAAGGCGGGGATATATTAGTCTCCAGAGACCTCCCTTTCCACTGGACCCCGCTGCCTCCTACTCTGCCTACGAAGACCTGGTCTAGACTTACTCTCTACAGCTGATTCCAGGAGGCTGTGTAGTGAATCTTAAGTGTGCCAAGCAGCTATTTCTAATTTTTTCTCCTTTAGTCAATCATTTTTAGATTATTCCTTTTTCTGGAGGTAGTAATCCCTTTCTCATGTGTTTCAGGAATTTCTCTCCTCCTCCAAGGTAGATGTTGGTGTTCCATCTGTTTTAAAAAGGAGAGCTCTCTGTACTGTTGTGTTTTGTCCACACACAGGTGTGTAGGTGGCCATTGTTCCCCTTCTCTCAAGGGTGAGGTGTCTGTAGGGTCCCTAGTCCAATTTCTGTTGTCTGGCTAACTTTCTTCCCATGCTGTGCTCATCAACTGAGGGGATCTCATTCTGTCTCTACTAGATTCTTGATTAGGAGAATTTTTTTAGAAAGAGTTTTTTTTTTAGAATTTTAAAGAAGCAGAGCTGTCTGTGGTTCTTCCATGGTAAGCAGCACATGACAGGCACTGGACCTAGGGCACGTTCTGGAAATAAAGGATAGAGATGAAGAGGTATGCGGGAGTGAGGGGTCTTAGTCCACTGACATCTCAAACCAGAAGCCTGTAAAACTTCAAATATAAAAGGCCAAACTCTGTTGTTGGAAAAAATAGTATACACCAAAGACAATACACAATAAAAATCGATGGACTATAGTTCTATCATTTATCACAACTATTTTAATGTTTTTTACTCTTCCTTATCCCTCCTTCCTTAAAGACTTATATCACAGTTATATGGGCGAGGCATTGTTCTGAGTGTTTTAGACATATCAACCCATTTAAAAACAATCATTTATTATTAGTCCACTCGTTGTTCTTATGTAAATGATATTGCTTTAAAGTGTTATACAGATATTTTATGGGAAGGTTAAACAATTGCTTGAATCTTTTTTTAACTTTATTGATGATTAACTGAAGTACACTAAACTACGTATATTTGAAGTATACAATTTGGTCAGTTTTGACATTGTATACCATCACTGTAATCAAGACAGCCATTTCCAATGCCCCTAAAAAGTTTCTTGCTTCCCCTTTGTAATCCAACCCTTTGTCTACCCTGTCCTTAGGCAGCCATTGATCTGCTTTCTGTCCCTACAGATTCACTTGCATTTTCTAGAATTTTATATAAATGGAATCATGTGGCAAGCACTGTTTTTTTTGGCCTGGCTTTTTCTCACTTAGCATAATGATTTTGAGATTGATTCACATCGTGGTGTATTCAATAGTTTGTTTCTTTTTATTGCTGAGTAGCATTCCATTGTATAGCTATACCACATATGCCTATCTATTTTTAACATAATATAGTTCTAATCATAGTACTTGATATTCTTAAGCTCCAGTACGATATTGTAATCTATGAATATCAAGAACTCATTAGTGAGTCCTCCAAATATGTTGTTTATAAAGTGCAGCAGCAGCAGCCTAAAATGTAAATGTAAGCACTAAAGGATTCTTGGCGTTCTGAGATATTCTGGGAGGTAATTTAGTTTTCTGTTTCACTTGGTATTTAGTGCTATTTCAGATAAATCATGATTTTTGAAAAGCCGATCATTCAGTTAGTTGGTTAGATATGCTTGTTGTTGGAACTACTTTCACTTCCCTGCCTGTCTGTCTATAGGTCATTTCATTATCAATTAATGTCTCTCAATGCAGTGAGAAAGGTGGATCTCCCACCACTCATTCAGAGGCTAAAATGAGGACTTTTTTTAGTTCATTGTGATGAGCATTTGTGTACCGTCTAGATAATGAGAGCAGTCTTGGGTTCATTTGGAAGGACAATTAAATATATTCATTGTTAGTTGAAATAATATTTTTATAAACATAAATCCAGCAAGATAACTAGGTTTAGTTGTATTTTGCCTTTTTTGGTGGAAAGTGATGGAAATTTGGTTGACTAACATGTTTGCATTTAGAACAAAGTAAGAATTCTTTTAGACTAGTAGTGATTCTGCAAATTTTGGGGACTCATACTTTATTCTTTTTTTTTTCCTGCAGAAAGGCAAAAGGTACTGATGATATGAACTATGATTGTGAGACTGGCGACATGTCCCATTTAGATTTATTTCTTCTGTAGCAGTAGGCAATGACTTTGATGGGACAGGAAGAATGAATGTGATTCACTTGACTTCATAGTAGCGAGTTCTGCATTCTCCGTGGTGGACACAGATAAAGGCGGACTAGTTCTTAACCTGATCTTCTTTTCAGCTATGACCTTTTTCTGACCTCTTCAAAACCAGACTCTTTACCTTTTTTTCTTCAATTTTCTACTCTCGTTTCAACTCACTGTAGTCTGGCTTTTATTACAGTCATTTTCCTAAATCTCTTCTTATGGTTAGTAATCAACTCCTAATCACCAGTAGTTTTTTTAATTCCCAACCTACTCCATTTCTCTGCATCATTTAACTCCATTTCCAGGCTGATCCTCTGCTGCTTTCTGAGACACTGAAATTTTGTATCTCTTAATCTTATATCCTTGTTTCTATGGCTAGTTACTCTTCTGTTACTTCTTAGTAAATGTTGGTTATCCCAGGTTTTTGCTTTTGGTCTTCTCTTTACATTGCACGTGTCCTCTGTGAATGGTCTTATCCATATTTTCCTTTATTAATTCTTATTTTTTCTATCAATAGAAGTAATACATACTTATGATAAACAATTTGAAAAATTTGAACAAGCAAAAAAAGATGAAAAAGCACCTGTAATTCCACTATGGGAGAATCATAGTTAACATTTCTCATCTGACTGCTTGTCTTACCTACAACCTTTGTTTAAATGACCCTTAAATCCAACCTCCAATGCTTGCTTGATTCTCTGTCAAGTTGGAAAAGCCCATTTACAACTCCTTAAAAGACACCTCTAGTAGGATGTCCTGTACTACTTCAAATTAAATACATCCCAAACCAAATTTATCATCTTCCCCTGTACTTGAAACTAGTTTTTCTTCTTGTTTCTGTTTTTGATTAGTTAATAGTGATTGACTTGATTTCATTAGTCCTCTTTCTTCTCGTCTCTAAACTCCACATCCGGTCAGTCATAAAATAAATAATTTAATATGGTATACGAGGTCCTTTACCAAGTGGTCTCAGGTGACCTTTTAAGCTGTCTTCTTATGCCCTTTACTCCCTTCCATTTCACCCCTTTCTTATTCAGCCATCTAACCACAATTCTCAGTTTCTAGAGATTCTTATGCACGTCTATCCTTATATGCTTCATTCATGGCCAGTGTCTGAAAAGCCATTTCCTCTCCCTCCCTGGTACAGCTAACCTCTAATTATCATTTAAGACCTGGATTAAAGGTCCTTATTTGTGGGTGAGATACCCCCTGTCCAGGCAGAATGAATCTGGGGCATAACACTTCCTACATTTGTTTTGATTTGTTCTGACTAGAAACGAACTCAAATGAAAGGGTTCATTATGATTGTTTTTAAATGTATGAAGAGCTGTCTTTAGAGAATGGGCTTCAGGTATATTTCAGACAGCAGACCTGGGACCAATGAGTGGATGTTATAGTAAGGAAGATCTTTCTTCAGATTAAGGAAGAACTGTAACCTTTAAAGATGTGCAGCAATGGAAAAGACTTGCTTTATAAACTAGTTAGCTCTTCATCAATACAAGTATACAAGTGAAGACTAAATCACCATTTCTCATGGATTCATTCATTTAATCAATATTATTAATCACTTTGCCAACTACTGTGCTGGAGGTACAGAGATGAAAAAAAATTTTCTGTAAGAGTCTTATAGTCTAATGTAGTGGTTCTCAGTCTGGCTGCACATTAGAATCATAGGCTAATGATTTATTTCTCATTTAAGAATCTCTGAGGACAGGGTCCAGGAAACAGATTCCAGTGTACAGCCATGGTTAGAATCACTTGTCTAATGGTTGATTTTCAAAGTGCCATTTATTTAACACCTACTCTGTGGCAGACTTGTGATGTTCATTTATTCTTCCAACAAATATTTATTCAGCACCTGTGTTTGTCCCTGTTCTAGGTACCAGGAGTACATCAGTGAACAAAACCAGGAAATCCCTGCTCTTACAGAGTTTATAGAATGGTAGAAGATAGACATTACACACATACATGACAGGTGGTAATAAGTCTAAGAAGAAAAATAAGGGAGGTGAGGGGACAGAGGAGGTGTCTGTTTAAGAGGTCAGGAGAGGGCTTTTGATGCTATGGTATTTGAGAAGGACCTGAATGAAGAGAGGGATCAAACTGTGTAGACACCTGGGGAGAGAGCTCCCAGGCACAGGGAATAGCAAGTCCAAACGCCTTGAGATGAGCATACACTTGACATGTTCAAAGAAGAGTGACCAACAGTGGCTGGAGTGGGACATGACAGGAGGTGCAAACAGAAGTCACAGGTGGATGGGGTGTGGCAGATCACACGGCACCTTTTAGGGCATGTTAAAGATTTTGACTTTTATTCTGAATGACATGAGAGCCATGGAGGGTTTTGAACAGAGAAATAACATGGTATGATTTATATGTAAAAGGATCAATCTAGCTGCCATGTGGAAAATATATGAGTTAGGGTGTTACAGTTATCTAGGTGAGGCATTATGGCAGCTAAGATTAAGATTTTAGGGGTGGAGTGGTGAGAAGCTATTGGATTCTGTATATATTTTGCATATAAAATATATTTTTGTATATTTTGAAAGAGATGATAGGCTTTACTAAGATCTCCTAGGGAGTAACTGTAGCTAGAGAAAGAAGAGGTCAAAGACCAAGTGCTGGGGCATATTAGGACAGTTAGGAGAGGCACCGGAGGAGAATGATGTCCCAGAGGCCAGTTGAGGAGTGTTGAAGAAGAGAGTGATGGACTGAATCAAACACTGTTGTTAGATCTAGTGAGAGGAAAATTGAGAATTGGTATTTGGGTATTGTGAGGTGGAGGCCATCAGTAACCTTGAAAAGAGCAGTTTTGATCTAGTGTTAAGAGGCAAAAACCTGATTGGAGTGGTTTCAGGAGAGAATGAGAAGGAAGGAGGCAGACACAGTGAGAACAGGCAATTCTTTCAAGGAGCTTTGATAGTCAAAGAGAAAAATGGCAGTAGCTGAAGGGGGAAGTGCAAATAGTGGTGAGAGGAATGCTAAACAAACTATACTTTAAGGTTCCTTCCAAATGCAAAATTTTGTTCTACGATTAGTGAGTCTGGTTTTCCTTTTTTCTTTTTGGCTGAGGAAGATTCTCCTGAGCTAGCATCCATTGCCAATCTTCCTCTTTCTGTATGTGAGCCATCACCACAGCATGGCCACTGACAGACGAGTGGTGTAGGTCCATACCTGGGAACTGAACCTGGGCTGTGGAAGCAGAGCATGCCGAATTTACCACTAGGCCACCAAGCCTAAAAATATGGGCTGGCCCTTATTTTTTTATTTTTATTTTTTTGGTGAGGAGGATTGGCTCTGAGCTAACATCTTTTGTCAATCCCCCTCTTTTAGCTTGAGGAAAATCGTCCCTGAGCTAACATCTGTGCCAATCTTCCTCTGTTTTGTATGTGGGATGCTGCCACAGCATGGCTTGATGAGTGACGTGTAGGTCTGTGCCTGGATCTGAACCTGCGAACCCTGGGCTGCCAAAGTGGAGCACATGAACTTAACCACTATGCCACTGAGCCAGCCCCTTATTTTTTATTTATAATTTTCTTAAGATGAGGCACATCTATAGTTTCCTATCCTGTTTAATTTGAGAGGTTTTTTTCAAGCTCAGCCATTTTATTTATATCACTTGACTGTTCCTCTTTCTTTCTAGTTTGGGGATAACTTTTTGTATTAGTTTTCTAGGGCTGCCATAACAAAGTACTACAGACTGGGTGGCTTAAAGAGCAGATATTGATTGTCTCACAGTTTTGGAGGGTGAAAGTCCAAAATCAGGGTGTCAGTAGGATTGATTCTTTCTAGGGAAGGATCTATTCCAGGCCTCTCTCCTTGGCTTGTAGATGCCATCTTCTCCCTGTGTCTCTTCACATCTGTCTTCCCTCTATGCTTGCCTCTGTGTCCAAATTGCCCCTTTTTATTAGGATACCAGTTATACTGGATTTGGGCTCACCCTAATGACCTCATTTTAACTTGATTACTTTTGTAGAGGTTCTGTCTCCAAAGAAGGTCAGATTCTGAGATACTGTGGATCAGGACTTCGATGTATGAATTTGTGAGGGGGGTGGTGTGTGTAAAACCTTTATTTTCCTGTAGGCTCATCTAAAGTTTAATTCTGATAACATTTAATATTTTTCTGCTGGGTGATATTTAGGCACAATTGTTGGTTGCTTAATCTGGTTGTCTTGGTGACATTAGGTGCTGTTTTAGAGGATTTGGGCCAGTAGGTGAATTTCCTGATGTAAAATGAACACTTGCTGAATTAGGTCTTCAGTGAACTGCGTCTTTGAAAAGACATATAAAATGAGTTAGAGAGGTGGTTTCTTACTACTTTACATGAACAGGTCAAACTTAGACTTCTCATTTACTCTCATGTTTCAAATAGTAGAACAAGTAAGCTAGTAGATGTGAAGTCTCTCTACCTTGGGAAGAAGAGATAAGTCAAATGCCTTCTCTAGAAAAACACCTACCTTAAATATATGTATCATCTCCCTGGTCTTATCAAGATGGCAGCACAGCCTAGTTTTAAATTAAGACCAACATCTGACCCCATGGTATATCACCCTTATTATAGTGAGAAATTAAATTGTTTATTATAAGAAGTTTTGTTGTTGCATTAAGAAAAGCATTCTAGAAATTGGCATATATTTGTATGTCTAGCTGTATGATCCAAGGAAGTAGTTCCAGTGAGTTCCTGGCTATCCTGTTCTCTCTAAAGAGTTGCTTCTTTTCCAGCATCGGGTTTTAGTTGAAATATAGGCCACTAAGATGTATCCTCATAAAACAGTTTGTGACTGTAATGGATTTTATTTGGAAACTGTTAAAATACAGATCATAACTAATGATTGTAGTTGTCAGCACATGGACCCATTAGCTCTAAGTTCTTAGTGTAACAAGGAAGAAATGTAAATGTAGTTATAGAATAGCAAATATTTTTTGGGGGCTTATTATTCCCTTAAGGCAGAATACAGTGCTTTAAAATGAAGAAAACATCTGTGGTGAAAATTAGTGTTAAATAGAATATTTGGATATTTTTTGGATTACTTTTTGGCTTGGAAACCTAACTTGGGCAATGCCGTAAAATAGCCACTGAATGGGTATCTTGAAGGCAGCCTTGAGTTTTTAACCTTGTATACTTGACTTAAATGATTTTGTAAAAATTTCATATGGTTTAATTTTAAACATTAAATAAAAAACCCACCGTGAGCAAGAAAGTTAATTCTTCTCTAGTGTAAAATAGCAGCAAACAGATCCTTAGTGAGTTTCCACAGATGAAGCCTGGCAGTAGTTCAGACACTAACCATATTAAAGCAGACAATTGGTTTCCATGGGTTCTTGTCCTGGCTCCACTGTTTACCTCATTGATGACTACGGCTCAATGAATCTGAATTTGATATTCTTCTGCATTTATGAAATCATAACCCTCCTAGCTTCTCCCCTTACTCTCTCATGTTCATTGACTCTAGAGAGGCCTCTTTTTCTTAGTGCTTTCTCAGTCACTACTGATGAAATAGAGAGAGCATATGGAAGCGTATCTATGCGTAGGTCTTGGTTTTATGTTTTGGTAGACTGACTTATTTAAGCAAATACAACAGGAAAACATGTTTGTTTAAGGTTTTCCTTTGTACCAGCTGCTGCTTTTTCTCTTTGCTAGGCTGGCCTGCCAGAAATGTACACCTTCATTCCTATACTATTTGACAAGAATTTCCAATTGACAAATTTTTTCAGTGAATTAATTGGCTCCTTGAAAAATGCGATATATGTCTAACATATTTTAAGAATTTTGAAGATTTTTGAAGAATTGTGCTCAAATTTGATTTTATTTGAAGTGAAATATTTTAAATTTATTAAAAGTACTTAATGATAGAGGCTAAGTGTTTCTTAAATGTTATTTACAGAATCAACCTTAATTTACAACAGCTTAAGGGTACAGTCTAATTTTAATTATCCAGAAGAAAAGCTTTATTTTTATCACAAATTTTTTATGGGAAATGAATTGATAGAAAGGCTATGTTCTGTTGGATATGTATGCATCAGAGTGTGGTGGGATGGGCCTTGGCCAGGGAGTCAAGAGACCCAGTTATGGGACTTCTCTTATTGCGAATTGGCTGTGTGACCTTGGGTAGCTTGCTTTCTCTTGGACTCATTCTCCTCATTTGGAAAAGAAAGAGATTGGTTTAGATAAAATCTGTGAAGTCTTTTCCAAGATCAACATTTTATGACTTTTTTCTTCTAGTTTTATATTTTTAGGGAAACAGGGATTTTGTTTTTTGTTGGATACTTTTGACTGAATGTGAAATTTTTCATGTCTGGTATGGTTATACTGGGCAGAGGGATGTAGCTTCATAGTTTCTAGAAAATGAGCATTGTCTACAAATAGTCTACAAGAAGGATTGATGAATCTGGCCTGTGCTACTTTTGTTTGACACATACCCAGACCCAGACACGTGTTTGCACTTTTTACCAGCAGGTGACTGGTTCTATAATTTCATTTAGTCATCTAAGTCAATTGAGTTTAGACTTTTAGCATGATATACTTAATATTCCTCAAGACAAGATTTTGCGGGCTTCTAAGGTGTCAGCCTTCTATAATTCTGCCTTAGGTTGTAGGATGATCTAGAATAAAGTGGACTCAATCTTAGAGGTAAATTGCATCCATGACAGGTACCTTAGGATTTTTTCTGTAGGAAAAGACTCAAAGGTTAGTGATGTGAGGCAGGCCTGGGTGAAATTTGCTTTTCATTTTAATTCTCCTTAGTTTGTTCACTGACCTATGGCTTTACTTGAACTGCAGAGACCTTGCTTTCTCATTTGGAAATGATAGTGTCCCACAGAGATGTTTTATAAGAATTATTCCTGAATAGAGTTATATCATACTCTTAGACAGAAAAGTTCAACATTGTAAAGATGTCCATGCTCCACAAATCTATACATTTCAAAGAATCCCCCCAAATCCAAGTATAGTTTCCCCCTTGGGAGAGTGTGTCTTGTTGGAGAGGTAGACTAGGGAATAAAATGAACCTCAGGTTCATGAAATAGAATGTGTTTTGAGATCAGCTGGGAAAATTCTGAAAAGTCAGTGTGATAGGAGATACTCCCATGATCTATGAGTGGGAGTATAAGCTATTAAATACTTTTGAAAAACAGTTGTATAATATTTGTCAAGAGCTTTAAAACATATTCTCACTAAGTATTCTACATGTACTTCTATAATTATCTTAAGTACATTGGTTAACTGAACAATGATGTACGTATAAGGTGGTTCATCTTGGCATTATTCAAGAACAGCCCAATTTTTTAATAGGTGACTTCTTAAATTCTTTCTTCTATTAAATAGGATACTATGGGACCATTAAATGTGATCATATAGCAGCATATTTATTTATATGGAAGAGGTTTATAATATGTTAAACAGATTATAAAACATGTTATGAAAACTTTGATGTAAGTATATAGATGTGTGTATTTACTTGGAAAAATGTGCAATGGATGTACAGTGGTTATCCCTGGTTGGTAAGAACATCGACAGTCTCCCCGCTACTTCACACGCTTACCTCTATTTCTCATTTTTCTATAAAGACCATGGATTCTTTGAAAGGAAGTAGAACATAATGGTTGAAGCACGTGAGAGCATAGGACTCTGCAGCCAGTCTGGTTGGGTTTAAATTCCAGTTCTGTCACTAGCTGTGTAGTCTTGAGCAAGGCACTTTATTTCCCTGTGCCTCTCTTTCTCATCTGTAAAATATAGGTAATAATAATAAATAACAATAGAGTTGTTGTGAGAATTCAGTATACTTAATATATGTGAACTCTTTAGGACAATTCATAGTAAATACCATATTAATGTTAGCTTTTATTATTTATGTAATAAAAATTGTGAGCGAGTGAGAGACAGACAGATGGACAGACAGACACACTAGCATACCTAGAATTCACTGGTAGAGGAAATGGTCTCTTAGAGTATCAAGCTATTTAAACAATTTGGTAAACTTTAAAGGAATACGGTGATTAGATGTTTACTTTTTTTCCCTCTACTATTTTTTAATTTTTAAAAATAATTATTGAGGTGAAATTCACATAACATAAAATTAACTATTTAAAGTGAACAGTTCAGAAGCATTTAGTATATTCACAGTGTTGTGCAACTACCATCTCTATCTACTTCTAAAACATTTCTATCATTCCAGATAAATTTACTATTTATTCTGGATATTTCACATGAATGAAATCATATAATTTGTGACCTTTTGTGTCTGGCTTCTTTGACTTAGCATAATGTTTTGGAGGTACATCCACGTTGTAGCATGTATCAGTGCTTCATTCCTTTTTATGGCTAATCTTCTATTATATGTATATATCACAATTTGTTTATCCATTCATCCACTGATGGACACTTGGGTTGTTTCAACATTTTGGCTATTGCAAATAGTGCTGCTATGAATAGATGTTTATTTTTATTAAATAATAGTTTCTTTTGTTAACAGTAGTTTATTTATTATAGGAAATTTAGAAAATGCAGATAATCCCAATTTACGTCTTGGTATAGATCCTTTCAGTATTTTTTTATGCATATATGTATAAAAACAGAGCTGTGTACAAAATCATGCTTTCTAGAAAGAAAAGTTGGGAATCATGTTAAACAATTTGTTTTATGGCAGTATTTACCATTTAACATTTTTGAATATTTTTTGATGTCTATAAGTCTTCTGGTACATCATGATTTTTAATAGACAGAATTTATTTTGCTAATCTCTATTGATAAAGTTTAGCTTTTGACCTCTGTTTTTTTTTTCTTTTTCTTTTTTTTTTTGGTCAGGAAGATGGGGCCCTGAGCTAACATCTGTTGCCAGTCTTCCTCTATTTTATATGTGGGACACCGCCACAGCATGGCTTGACGAGCAGTGTGTCAGTCCGCGCCTGGGATCTAAACCTGCGAACCCCGGGTCACCGAAGCAGAGAGTACGAACTTAACCACTGTGCCAGCCCTTGACCTCTGTTTTAAATAATGCTACAATGAATATCCCTTTATATAAAATACTGCTTAGTTATTTTCTAAGGATAAAGTCCTAGGAATAGAACTGTTTTGTCCAAGAGTAAATACTTTTAAGGATTTCCATGCACACTGCCAAATTTCCCTCCAGAAATGTTAGACTGATTTACATTCCTGCGAAGATATTTAAGTATCTGTTTCCTCTTTTGTTTGCTCATTTTAAAAATTCATAATCGGGCTGGCCTGGTGTCATAGTGGTTTAGTTCGTGCACTCCACTTCTGGTGGCCCGGGGTTCGCAGGTTCAGATCCTGGGCGCAGACCGGCATGCTGCTTGTCAAGCCATGCTGTGGTGGCGTCCCATGTAAAGTAGAGGAAGATGGGCACAGATGTTAGCCCAGGGCCAGTCTTCCTCAGCAAAAAGAGGAGGATTGGCAGCCGATGTTAGCTCAGGGCTAATCTTCCTCACATACACACACACATACAAAATTCATGATCATTGTCATTTTAACAAAACTGGTATCTATTTATATTGTATTTTTAAATTTCTATTCATATAAAACATTTTTACCATATTTTTATTTTTCTTCCTTTTATGAATGCCTGCTTCATGACCTTTAGTGAGTTTGTCTTTTTCTTAATAAGTAGAATGTAAAAAAAAAATATATAATGAAGATGTAAGTCTTGACAATCTGTTGAAAATGTTTTTTCCTAGTTTGCAATTTGTCTTCTCATTTTGTCTAGGGTATTTTGGTCATGTTACTGAAACCAAAGTGGGTTCACCTCCTGGTGAGTTAAATCAGACTCTCCACCAGAAGTAGTTGCCACACATAGTAAGCTATATTTGCAGCAAACTGGAGATCATTCAGAATCATTTCCAAAGTCATGGCTCTCCCCGAAAAAGGGAAGGAGGGACCTTTTATTTTGGATGAGGAATGCATATTTAAAAGGGAGAGGTGGGCATTCGCTTGCACAGGCTCAGTTGGAAAACATGCTTCCACATACACAGCAGGTTACCATAAAAAGGCCTAACCTCTTCCAGGAGAGATTTTAGCATTAAAAATAAGGCAAAGGTTATAGGCATAGCTCTTGTGGTGAGGCTTGGTTTGGTTCAGGGTGGTTGGTGATTGTGTCTCCTTAACAACAAAAGAGAAAGAAAACATTTTGGAAAAACAGTTAAATTCTTCTGAACCCACCCTTGTGAGTTCCTCAGGGCAATGTCGGTGACAGTCAGAGGGGACTTAGAAGTCTTTATGTAAGTGAAATTGATCATTCTTTGCTTTTTTTGGTTTCTGCCTTTGCTCATATATTTTTTTAAGTCTTCCTTAGGTGATTGGTGTATGGCTTTGGTAATGTTGGGGATCAGAACTGGCCACCTCAAAGTATGTCTCTTTACCTTGATTATTTTCTCTGAAGGAGAGAAACTCCCCCCCAAACTGCCTAAGAGTATTTAAGTCTGGGTATGGATCCACTGCGAGAGTCCTTGCTAAGCCCATTCCAAGTAAAAGTAGAAGTTATCCTTTGTAAGAGACATTTACATTTATAAGGGGACTCTCCATGTGTAAAGGTATTTTCCTTTCTGTACCAGGAAGGAGAGATGGCCTTATCTCTAGAAACTCTTATCACTGCAGAAGGCGAGGTCTTAAATCTGCCTAATCTTACTGTGATTTTCTGTAATCTCCCATAACTGACCCACTCCCCAAATCCTCCTTTGTCTTCCTATTTAAGAGGAGAACCTCTGCCATTTTGTCGAGAAACTCAGTTTCCCTGGTCACTATCATGTATACATGTTAGAAAGCTTTCTTTGATTTTCTCCTGCTGTTCAGTCTCATGCCAATTTAATTTGGAACCCAGCCACAAACAACCCAGAATGGGTAGAGGATAGTTTTCCTCCCCTTCAGTAATGAGCGAAAATCCTATATTGTCTTGTATGAATGTGGTTTAAAACCTACATATTGTTCACAAATGCTGCTTGTCTCAGTATTTATTTTGATATATATGAACTTTCTCCACTGACTTAGGAAAAACAGCAATTAACTGAGAGCTGCTTGAACCATCAGCCTAGGATCTTCTGTATTATACTTTAGAGACAAACGTAGATCACTAGAAAACAAGGGCATATCTGGGATTTCTTTGGAGAACCTATTTCCGCAGCTGTGCTTGAGTCAGAAAGAATTCACTTAGTCTTCCCTCCGTGGTTTCTCTCTGTCCAGAGCCTTCTGACTTGCATTGACTTTTGAGGTACTCAGATCCTCGTTCATCAAAGAAAAATTGAATTTTGTTCATCATACTCCGTTTACCTGTAGAGGAAATTGAACTGCTTCATTTTTTGGGGGAAATTGTTTTTACCCTTTGAAAATCATTTAAGTAGAACACGTTATTTTTTAGACATCCCAATTCCTTTGTCTTTTACCTATGTATAATAAATATTCTTGCATCTTAGGTAAACAAATTATATGAATTGATGCTAACCTAGGTAAGCATCTAGCATTTTGTTGCATTAAATGTCTGAGTTGAAAGTGATTTTTCTGGTGGTATGAAATGGAACATCTATTTACTTCAGGCTGAGGATGTTAATGACAAGTCATTTAGTCTTTATCTACTTGTTTGTGTATTTTACTTCTGAATGATCTTTTTTTCTTTGTGCAAAAATAGTACATGTTTATTATAAAGTAAATCAGGAAACATAAGCAAGCCAAACATGCTAAGATGATTACTGTTAATGCCTTTGTATATATCCATTCAGATCCTTTTCATATATATGCAGTCATTCATTCATGCATTTTATAAAAATGGAATCATGTTATACTAGTCATATCATGAGCATCTTGTCATGTCAAGGGCATGTATATGTGGGAGATCGGAATTGGCCACCTCAAAATATGTCTCCTTACCTTGATTATTTTCTCTGAAGGAGGCTTTGACTTTCTCCCCAACTCTCTCTCTCAAGGGATTTGGAATGGAAGGCCTGTCCCCTAGACGGGCCATCACCATAGATTACTCTGAGTATCGATAGACTGGGAGGGTCCTTGCTAAGACCAACATTTGCGTTTGTAAGGGAAATCTCCTTTTGTAAAGGTATCTCCCTCTCTGTACTGGGAAGAAGGGGGGATGACCTCATCTCTGGAGAAACTCATCAGTGTGGAAGGCGAGGCTGCATAATAACCTTACTGTGCTTTTCTGGTGATCTCCCATAGCTGACCCGCCCCCAACATCCTCCATTGTCTTTCTATTTAAGAGGAGAACCTCCACCATTTTGTCGAGAAACTCAGTTTCCCCGGGTCTCTCCCATGTGTACATGTTATAAAGCTTTGTTTGATTTTCTCCTGCTATTCGGTCTCATGTCAATTGAATTTGTAGTTCAGCCAGAAAGGACCCAGGGTGGGGAGAGGATAGTCTTCCTCCCCTTCATATACAGTTGATGTATACAATTTGAAATAAGTGCAAAGAATTCCACTGTGTGGATGTATCAAAATATGTTGCAGAAATTCCCCATTGTTGATCATTTAGAATGTTTTCTACTTCTTGCTATTACAGTTACGTCGTAAACACTGTTGTAGCTATATCTTTTCTATATCTAGATATTTATTTTTAGATATTTCCTTAGGACAAATTCCCCCAAATGGTATGGAATGTATCCAATTTCTGAATCTTCAAAGGCTTGGGGTTTTTTTTTTTTTTTTTTGGTGGGATAAATGAGATTGTCAGAAATGTGGAAATCTAGACTGCATGTCTTTTCAAATTTAATGCATGAAATCAAATAAAAATTTCTCTTCAGTGTAAAGGCATTGTTTATCTTTCTATTTCTCTCTCTGACAATCCGTCTTCCACTTTCTTTTCCTGACTGTGGAAAACAAATGTGAGAGGGTCAGTGGGATTCTAGAATATTTGCTTCCTATCTTTGTTCTTGTTGAGAAGTTGATTTTTTTTTTTTTTCTGATTACTTTTTGAGGGCAACTTTGTAGAATGGAGGTTTCCATTCTTCTAACGGTGTCTGGTCTGTCTCTGACATTTATAAAAGTTTTTGCTATTGGTGTTACTGTTTGCTGATGATTACTCACCTTGTTCTCAACTTCTATCTTTTCCTTTTCCATGGACATTTAAGAGTCCACCTTGTGTAGTCACTGGGCAAGATAATGGGGATAGAGGGAAGATAGGTTCAGTGTCTCAGGAGAGTCATGTAATGTGGTGTGTGAATACTTCAATAGGGTCAATTTTTATATAATTGACAATAGCAATTGGAACATTAACTGTAAGTTATTTGGGCGTTGCCATGTTTTCTATGATTTCTAACTATGTTGTGTCCCCTTCCTTGCAAGTCTTGAACTTTCTAACTTAGAACTTTATAATTTTATCAGTGATAATCTCATTCTGAAAACAAAGATATAGTTGGGGGCTAAAATATTCCTATACACATAAACCCTAAGATACAGAACAGTTTTTGTCATGAAAGTCTTTGAGAAATGATGACTGTTCCTCTACCTCTTTAAGGTTAAGAAAGAATTTTCTACCTGTTTATTTTTGTGGGTTTAGATTTGTTTGTCTCAGGTTGCAGTTTCACAGTGAATCATTAAGCACAGAAAAGGAATTTCTGGAAAAGAACATTCCTACCGCTAATGTAGGAAAGACTTGTGAGTGTGAAGGTAATCACACCTTCAGAGAGAGATTTGTTGCTGGAAAGGAAATTGCTGCTGTTGTTTCCAGCACTTTAATTAAAAAACTGGCCAATGCAGACCTGTTGACTGACAAATAACTCACTTTAAAACTTGTTATATAAAGAGCTCAATCTGAAATATGAAATATAGGGATATTCATTATCGTTAGAGAAAGATTTTTTTTTTTGAAGGATGTGAAGCAGGAGGCCTTTCAGAATAGAGCTTTTATAGTTTTTGTTAGTGAGGAATTAAATAGTTTATGTTTGTTGAAAAAACTTTAGGCAGAAAGTAGGAAAGAGCTGGGATTAAAATTGGTGTCAGATAACTTCTAAAGCAGATAACCTATTTGTGTCCAATGACCTTTAGATATAGTGTTGCAGTTCACAACCAATTTATCAATTTTATTTGTGATCCCAGATTTTGATAGAAAATATTGATGAAGATTTTCATAAAAGATTAAAGTCAAAAAGGAATTTTTTTGCATATGTTGCAAAAATATTTGCAAAAATATAAAAACAGACTTTATAATATACTACATATTATTTTCATGCAGTTTTGTTTCAGTGTTTTCTCATATAAATATAATTTTGTATTATAGGTACCAAGAACTAGTTACAGTAAGAAAAAAGTTTGCTAATTTCTTATGTTAAATGGTTAATTTTATAAATCAAAATTTAAATTTTAACACACACACCCAATTTGCTTCACTAAAATATTTTTAAAATTATTTCTTTAACCTTTGCATTAGTTGTGAATCACATTATTGTGACTATATTTATGACTAGAGTAGATACAGTGTGACATTGGTGTGCTTGAAATTCTGGCAGTGAACCTGTGTTCAGCCATTACCTTTAACTTCTTATTATAGCTACATCTTGACCAAATCCAGTATTACTAGATAATTATCTGGAATTGTCATTTATTTAAGCACCTAAGCTTTTACCACATGCAGTTAATTCTCATTATTGGCAGTAGTTTTGGTCTGTCAAGTTGCCGCAAAGACGGAATGAGCAAATACTGACCCTTTGCTCCTAGAGAAAGTACAAGAGCCTCTGGTTACAGCATTTTTGTCAGCCCATTAAAACATAACCTTGTTTTACGTGTGTTTCTGTTTCAAGACATCTTATTTAATATATATTGTTAACTTGTTAATAATGAAATCATGTCCAGTAACACTGTAACTCACGCCTGAAAACAGCTGATTGAACACGTGTTTTCTTCATAAGGCACATCACAACCTTCTCAGAATACTAGACAGCACTTCAGCACTGTGTTTGGGGGCCATTTTTAAGGGTGGAATTACCCATATAAATAAAAAAAATCCAAAAAACGTCACACAAAATAGACTATGAAACGGACACTTGTTTACAGTGTGAGGGCTGAAACAGGATGGCAGAGCATCATCTTGTTTGAGCTCAGCTGGGAACATGCGTGTCTGGCGATGCAAGGTTTTTGCTGCTCTGTGCACATCTGTGAATGATGGTGAAAGCAGCATGAGTATTGATTTGGGGGTTACAGATAAATTTTAGCAAGTAGGAGAATTCGCAAATATGGAATCTGCAAAAATGAGAAGCTACTATAGTTATTTTGGTAGAAATTTTTCTACAGTGAAATAGAATTGAACCTCATTTAAATTTATCTTGATGCTATACTATAGGCTTATCATTATGAAGATGCTTATGAAGATAATAGAACTTTTATTGAGAGTCTGTCATTGCTGCTACCAGTTTATCTGACTCTACACCAGTGTCTCCAGTAGTTCGCCATTATCTTCTTTACCACCTGGTCCTCCTGTACTCCATCCATGCTGGTACTTCTTAACATGGCAACTCTAGGTATCTAACGCCTTCATTCCCTTTCTTGCTGTTCCTAATTTGCTGTCTCCTATAACCTAGGGAAATATCTGGAGATTTTAGGAGAAAGCAGAAAACCACGCTCACTGAATGACTCAGAATAGTTTTTAGATATGAGTTAAACGCAATAAAATTCAGTGTGAGAGTGAGAGAGGGACTTTAGTACATTACTTTTGTGACAGTTATTTCCTTTCTGCCTGAGAGGTTTTTGTTTTGTTAACATTTTGTTTTCTATCATGCATGGGATCATTTAGAATTCCAGAGTTTTTGCCATTAGATCAGTGGGGATGATCACTCAAGCTTGGGTTAATATCTTGAGCTTTATTCTTTTCTTTTGGGATTGTATAAAAACTGATAGAAAGCAGCCTCATGGTCATTTTTGCATACATTTCTGCTTATAAGTACATTATCTTCATTTTATATGATTGGATGCTGAGGTCTGGAAACAATCTAAACATCTTAGAGTAATAGCAGAGCTGATGAGGAAGTTTGCTAAACACTTCTTGACTCTGTTTGTTTCTGTGTATTAGGCGAAACAGTCACCTCTCCTAGTCTTGAAGGAGTGGCCTTGTGTAGGAGATGAACTTTATCTTTCAACCTCGCTCTAGCTCTTGTCTCTGGAACCTTTGTGATTGTCCAAGGAACCCGATTTATTTTTAATAGCTCCCAGTTGTTGAGGGAGTGTCAGGACCTGTAAGTGTTCCAAAGGGAGGGATCTCAGTCAGCACCTAGTTTCAAGCTTTTTGGAAGCCAGACTGTCAGGCAGCAGTTTTTAAAATATGCAAATAGGTACAGTCCTGTGGGACCACAGTGGTAAACCCTGCTGGCCGCCAGACCAGGTGATCTGGAGCTGTCCCCTGTGCAATAGTTGGAAAAATCAGGCTCCAGAGGAGTGTATAAGCTTTTTGGGAGGTACTGGTGAGCTGTAGTGAGGTAAAGAGTGTAAGATGGTATCTCCTGGCCTACATTCCCCAAGAGAAGCTCTGTAGCCTCTAGAGGTGTGCCATCCCCAAAGCCTGCCCCTCAGGCCAAAGCTCCAGGACAAGTAAATAGGCCTTTTTCAAGATAGACTAGGGGTGTGTTTCAGTCTGCTGTCTGCGCAGTACCTTGGGAGTGGTAACCTGCCAAGAACTCTCTTGATTGCTACAGTCCTGTGGGACTCAGGAACGCAAACCCCTCTGGCTGTCAGAGCCAGGGGATCAAGGAGTGTCACCTGTGCAGTAGCCACAAAAACCAGGGCATGAGATGAAAAAACTAGGACTCATGTAAGAGCTTTCCTCCAATAGAAACTGGCACCCTAGAGCGCAGTAGAGGGAGAGCATGAAGATAGTGCCTACCTTCTGAGGTCTCTGGAAAGGTTTACATTCAGCCTTTAGATGACCAAACACTTCTTTGTGCTCTGTTCCATGGCAACATTAACATATTTGCATAATTTTGTGCTTTACTTCCTTTCAGGCCAGCTTTAAAATCTTTTGTGGTAAATCTTCTAGAGGATTTTCTAGTCATTACATTTCTTGGATTTTAGACTATTGCCTTTCTCTCTGGTCTGTTCAGCAGTGGCAGGCTGTGTGAACTTTCTTCTTTTCTATGGACAGAAGAAAAGTTGCAGATTTAAAGCTACCTTCTACCAAAGGACTCGTTTCAGATGTGACTTTTGTTATACTTTGTTCATTCTAGTTAGAATGTTCTTTTTAATCTCTGCCACATTAGATTTAGTTTCTATCATATTTTTGTTGCAGTGCAGTATCTGTTCAGAGTGTTACATATATGTGTTCTAAATGCAAAAATGATCACTAGCTCAGGATATAGAGACATGATATAATTGAATAAAAACTTACTGATTCCAACAAAATATTGGCAAACCAAATACAGCAATATGTTAAAAAGATCATACACCGCGATCAAGTGGGATTTATACCAGGGATACAGGGATGGTTCAATATCTGCAAATCAGTCAATGTGATACACCACATTAACAAAATGAGGAATAAAAACCACGTGATAATCTCAATAGATGCAGAGAGAGCATTTGACAAGAACCAACATCCACTTCTGATAAAAACTGGCAATAAAATGGGTATAGAAGGAAAGTACCTCAACATAAGGAAGGCCATATATGACAAACACAAAGCCAACATCATACTCAATAGGGAAAAACTAAAATACATCCCTCTGAGAACAGAAACAAGACAAGGGTGCCCACTCTTGCCACTCTTATTCAATGTAGTACTGGAGGTTTTGGCCAGAGCAATTAGCCAAGAAAAGCAATAAAAGGAATCCAAATAGGCAATGAAGAAGTGAAACTCTCACTGTTTGCAGATGACATGATTTTGTATATAGAAAACCCTAAAGAATTCATCAGAAAACTATGAGAAATAACAACTACAGCAAAGTTGCAGGGTACAAAATCAACTTACAAAAATCAGTTGCATTTCTACAATAATGAACTAACAGAATTCAAGAATACAGTCCCATTTACAATTGTAACAAAAAGAATAAAATATCTAGGAATAAATATAACCAAGGAGGTGAAAGATCTATTCAATGAAAACTATAAGACATTATTGAAAGAAATTGAAGATGACATGCAAATGGATTAGAAGAATAAACATAGTTAAAATGTCCATACTGCCTAAAGCAATCTACAGATTCAGTGCAATCCCAATCAGAATCCCAATGACATTCTTCATGGAAATAGAACAAAGAATCCTAAAATTCATAAGGGGCAACAAAAGACCCCAAAAAGCTAAAGCAATGCTGAGGAAAAAGAACAAAGATGGAGGCATCACAATCCCTGACTTCAAAATATACTACAAAGCTATTCTAATGAAAAACAGCATGGTACTGTTACAAAAACAGGCACACAGGTCAATGGAACAGAATTGAAGGCTCAGAAATAAAACCACACATCTGTGGACAGCTAATCTTCACCAAAGGAGCCAAGTACATACAATGGAGAAAGGAAGTCTCTTCAATAAATGGTGCTGGGAAAACGAAACCACATGCAAAAGAATGAAGGTAGGGGCCGGCCCGGTGGCACAGTGGTTTAGTCCGTGCTTGGCAGCCCGGGGTTCACTGGTTCGGATCCCGGTCGCCTGCTGACGCACTGCCTGTCAGCCACGCCGTGGCGGCGTCCCATATAAAGTGGAGGAAGATGGGCATGGATGTTAGCCCAGGGCCAGTCTTCCTCAGCAAAAGAGGATTAGCAACGGATGTTAGCTCAGGGCTGGTCTTCCTCACCAAAAAAAAAAAAAAAAAAAAAGAATGAAGGTAGACTATTATCTTTCACCATACACAAAAATTAACTCAAAATGGATCAAAGACTTGAAGGTAAGAACTGAAACTATAAAACTCCTAGAAGAAAATATAGGCAGTATACTCTGACATAGGTCTTAAGAGAAATCTTTTGAAATTCTGTGTCTACTCAGACAAGGGAAACACAAGAAAAAATAAACAAGTGGGACTTCATCAGATTAAAGAGCTTCTGCAAGGCAAAGGAAACCAGCATCAAAATGAATAGACAACCCACCAGCTGGGAGAAAATATTTGCAAATCATATATCTGACAAGGGGTTAATCTCCATAATACGTAAAGAACTCACACAACTCAACAACAAAAAAACAAACAACCCAATCAAAAAATGGGCAGAGGAAATGAACAGACATTTTTCCAAGGGAGATATACAGATGGCCAATAGGCATATGAAAAGTTGTTCAACATCACTAATCATCAGGGAAATGCAAATCAAAACTACACTAAGATATCACTTTGTACCTGTTAGAATAGCTATAATCGCTAAGACAAAAAATAACAAATGTTGGAGAGGTTGTGGAGAAAAGGGAACCCTCATACACTGCTAGTGGGAATGCAAACTGGTGCAGCCTCTATGGAAAACAGTGTGGAGATTCCTCAAAAAATTAAAAATAGAAATACCATATGACCCAGCTATCCCACTACTGGGTATTTATCCAAAGAACCTGAAATCAACAATCCAAAGAGGCTTATGCACCCCAGTGTTCATTGCAGCATTATTCAATATAGCCAAGAAGTGGAAGCAACCCAAGTGGTCATCGACTGATGATTGGGTAAAGAAGATGTGGTGTATATATATATACCATTCACACACACACACACATACACACACACACACACACACACATATACACACACACACATATATATACAATGGAATACTACTAAGCCATAAAAAAGACAAAATCATCCCATTTGCAACAACATGGATGGACCTAGAGGTTATTATGTTAAGCAAAATAAGCCAGACAGAGAAAGACAAACATTGTATGATTTCACTCATATGTGGAAGATTAACACACGGGCAGAGAGAACAGTTTGGTGGTTACCAAGGGAAAGGGTATTGGGGGTGGACACAAAGAATGAAGGGGTGCACTTAGGTTGTGACTGACAAATAATAATGTACAACTGGAATTTCACAATATTATAAACTATTATGACCTCAATAAAAAAATTAAAAAGTCAAAGCTAGAGAAAAATTGAAAGAAAAAAATTCTGTATCTATATTTTAAAAATATAATAAAGACCCTCTGATGTTTCACAAAAGAAAACCTACCTATTGCATGTAGAAGGTGTAGATCTATACTGTAGCCACTAGCCATGTGTGGCTATTGACCACGTGAAATGTGGCTAGTCCAAACTGAGATGTACTGTAAGTATAAAATACACACTGGATTTGGATGATTTAGTACAAATAAAAGAATGTAATTTCCCCTTGATATTTTTATATGATTACATCTTTAAATGATATTAGGTTAAATTTGTCACTATAATTAATTTTACCTGTTTCTTTTTATTTTTTAATGTGGCTACTAGAAAACTTAAAATTACATATTTGATTCACATTTGTAGCTTATATGCTATTTCTATTGGATAGTATAGAATATACAACTGGTATAGATATTATGCTAGATATTTAAAATGTATAGACCCTGTCTCTTGTTTCTTTCTCTCATCTTTTCTCCCCCCTTATAAATATACCTGTGATGTTGTCCTGTTGTGTAGAAGGTAAGAAATATAATAATCTTATATTCAATGATCAACTCCCTAGTGACCCACTGCCACACTTCTCATTGCAGGTAGTTGTTATGCACTTCTGTGACAGCTCCCAAGATACCAAATTAGTAAAAGCTGGATAATATGAGAGCATATTTTTTATGTGATGAAGTTAAGCCAACTGGCAATTTTGAGAACTCACCAAAATGGAAAACATGTATTGAGAATCTGCTAAAAAGGAGTTTGAAATAAATATCAGCAATTCTTGCTCAAGTATGAGTTCTTCTGAAATTTGTTAGTCAGTCAATAAGAACTGTTACCAGAGTGTTCAGCAGTATTATGAGTTTTAAAAGCTGGATACTATTTTTAGGTATATAGAGGTGGATTCACTCTAGGAAATGTTCTTTCCTTATTTTGCTTGATATAACATCAAGCACATTGTTTATTTAAAAACTTGTTTTGTGGCAGTATTTTTAAATTTCTAAAGCCTGTGTTATAAAAGCAACATTTTACTCATATAAATTTGGACAATGCAAAATTATATATATCTAATTTTAATATAATGTCGATCGTAATTGAGTCTATCCAAGGTACTGTATATACTATACTAATATATAGTCTTTTAACAGACAATAATTGAGCCTGTATAATAACTGTTAGGCAGCAGTGGAATTTGATCTCTAATATTTGCTGGTAAATTTAATGTTTAAATGAAAAAGTGGTTGTAATTAAAAAAAGAAAAGGCTCATCCACTTACTTTCTGATTGTAGGGGGAAACAGTATATTCTGGCTCAGAAATGACCTTGATTTAGTGATCATTACAGTGCTCTTTGTGAATTTTTCCTCAAAGAGCTACTTTGGCTTTTATCATTTCCTCTGAGCATTCTGCTGAGGTATCTTCTTTGGATTTCCGTTTGTTCCATGGGAGTGGTTTTAGATTTATTTGATTTTATTAGGCAAAAAAGTGACTTGGTACTGTTTAATTTCTTGTTCACACAACTGATCAACTTGGGTGCTTGTTTGTGCTGTTCTTCTCTATGCTGGCTCTTTGAAACATCACTAAGTTAGAATAGTTACCAAGGTAGACTCAGCTAGCACTGAGTTCTAAGTCAGTCCTTATTTACCTAATGTGGCTTTTTCCATCTTGTTTTTTTGTCACAAAAGGGAGACCTTTAAAAAACTTATACTTTTTCCAATTTTCTTTCTTTGATTTAATAACTTGATTTTATTGGTGTTCCCTCTCCATCACTCTCCCCTAAACCTCACCAAGGAATATTTATTCTCTCAATTTTTTTAGGAGGCCTGAGTACCTGCATCTGTTAAGTTAGAAAGTTTAGGTTTATTTCTTCCATTAATAAAATATATTGTAGGGGCCGCCCGGTGGCGCAGCGGTTTAGTCCGCGCTTGGCAGCCCGGGGTTCGCAGGTTCGGATCCCGGGCGCCCGTCGATGCACTGCCTGTCAGCCACGCCGTGGTGGCGTCCCATATAAAGTAGAGGAAGATGGGCACGATGTTAGCCCAGGGCCAGTCTTCCTCAGCAAAAAGAGGAGGATTGGACGGATGTTAGCTCAGGGCTGGTCTTCCTCACAAAAAAAAAAAAAATAAAAATAAAAAAAAATAAAATATATTGTAGTTATAGGCTGGAACATACTCTGGAAGATGAATGGATTCTGAGTTCTGCTGTCCTACCTATTGCTTTACGATGTTTAAGAATAATAGGTACCATTGATTGTATATTTGGAAACACAGCTAACTTGTACTGTGCCTTTGTGTGAATTAAGAAAGAGGAGGGGGTGCCTCCTGTGTGGGCATAGCTTTCACCAGGGCACATCACTTCATCAGGGCCATGTCGGCTGGATTTTAAGACTCCACTCATCCTCCTCAGGAGGGTGTGTTTATACAGTGTTCAAACTGCACAGCCACGCAAGGATTCCCTATGGAGCATCTTACATACATTATCTAATTTAATCTTTCAGACATTTCATTTCCATTCAAGCAGTAAATCCAACTGCTAATACTTATTTTACTGGAAATATTTATTTTTATTACCACTTATAATTTTTATTTCCACAGATGAGGAAACTAACTTGCACGGTGATGCATGGCTGGCAAATGGCAGAGAGGGGAGTCACTCCTAGGTTGGTGTTGCTCAGAGTCTGTACCCTTATCTCCCATCAGCTAATTTCTATACTAGTTTTATGGCCAGAAGTTAAGAGAAGCAAAGATAGGCAATCCATAATCACTGGTTGGATGCTGTTGGTTACCAAATTATGGAATGTAGTAAGAGTAATGGAAATCTATGTGTGTCTTCATGCTTTCCTGTGTTTGACAACTTTAAAGAGTTTTTGGCAGTGTCTTATATTGAATTTTCACTGGTTTTATATTTGTAAACTATAGTAGCACCTGTCTATGAGTTGTGTGGATTGTTCGATAGTGTTATCCCTAGAGAAGTAGTAAAGAGAGTAGCAGAATGAGGCTCTTCTCTCTTCTACTCTAAGGTTCATTTCTCCTGTCATCTCCTAAAAACAGGAGAAATTCTAGTGAATTCAAATTTAAGAAGTTCTTGGTGGCCTTCAGTAGAAATGTATAATAATATATTGTTTAGCTTTTCCCAAACAAAAGTGAGAGGATGCTTAGCCTTTCCCTTTGCAGCCTATCATTTTAGTTCTGTGTTAATATGAACACAGGTGAAAGGCATAGATAGTTCTTCTGACAGTATGTTTCTACTCCCTATATTGGAGCTCTATTTTACTCTATACATATATCTAAAAACAGCTTAGCTCTACTTGAATCCTAATTTCAAAGCTTTCCAACTACAAAGCTGGAAAAACTATTGGTCAGGGTGGGAAGTATCAAGAATCTTGCTTTTAGTCCCCCGCACCTCCCGCATAAAGAAGGTATTTATTTTTAAGAATTAAAACTAGTTGTAGAATGATGATATATAGGAAATATTAAATGTAAATTCTACTGTGAAGTTTGACAGTAGCCACAGGCACAGATTTTATTTTTGAATCTGGAAAAAAAAGGCTTTTGGAGAATTGAAGTGCTTTGAATTTGGGCATTTTCTTCTTTTTTTAAATGAATTTACCTGGAAAGAAGCTTCAAAGGTAGTGTTTATAAAAAGAGTTTTATACCCTGAGATTTTAAAGGATGTTCTTTAAAGCTTTCCTAGGTTTATTGGAGAAAAACAGAAGAGCTAATAAACCTGTACAAATATCTTCCTTCTAGTGTGGAGAATGTTAATAGGCTGCTTTCAAGATAAACTTAGAAAAAACACTTTGTGAGGGCACTGTGCTTATTAGCTTGCTTGACAGCCAGTGGTTACCTTGAGCCTTTTTATGGCTAGGGGTGAGAAGATCAGAAAAAGGGTTTTAGAACACCCGTCTTTTTCTGTTTCCTCTTGGCACAGATCCTTATTCCCACTTTCCTGGACTGTTGAGTTAGCTTCTTGCCTGACTTTTTGCGTGAAATAGGCATTCCTTCCCCATCTTTCCTTATCCTAAAGCACTGGGGTCACTCCACTGACTAAAAATTAAACTTATACACCTCTGGCATTCAAAGCTCCTCTATGATCTGTCCTCAAACTGTTTTTCTAGTTTTTTCTCCTATTGCTCCTTCTCATACTCTCTACTCCCAAGCCAAACTGTCTCCTGACAATTCCTACAGTAAATCTCACAAGTTGCTCCTCAGTGCATTTCTCCATAATGTTCCCTCTGTGTGGAACACCTTCCTGCTTCATTCCCTACTTCTATTCCATCTTGAAATCCTACCCATAGATTAAATCTCTACTTCCTCCATGAAGCTAATCCGGGATCTCCCAGGCAGAGGCCAGTGCTCTCTCTGCTTACCTGTTAAACTGGTACCTTTATTGTAGTAACGATCTCAATTCATCTTGCATGCCGATTAGTTGAATTCTTGTCTTATCTGACCTATCATGAAAATAAATGCTCATGTGTCATAGGTCTTTTTTTTTTTTCTACCTAGCAATGCTTAACAAAAATTGTGGATGCAAATATTTTTTGATTTGTGAATCAATGAATTCAGAGAGATTCTGAATTCCTGAATTCCGAGTATCTTAAATTCAGTGTATCCTAAATATCCTGAATTCAGTGTATTACTACTTGTTGTGTATTGTTTTCCATTTATTAAATCGCTTTTTCTGGCTTACTCATGTTTCTCTGATTACTTTTTTTATTATTTTAAACTTACAGAAAAGTTGCAAGAATAGTACAAGGAACTCCTGTATACCCTGATAATGACCTTTATAGCTATTTTTTTGTCAGTCCACTGCACAGTCTAGCATCCTACGTTGCATTTTGTCGTCATGTCTCTTTAGACTTCTTCAACCTGGAGCAGTTCCTCAGTCTTTTCTTTCTTGATTTTGACATTTCTGAAGAGAACAGACCTGTTATTTTGTAGAATGTCCCTTAAATTGGGTTTGTGGGGTGTTTCTTCATGACTGAATTGAGGTTATATGTTTTTGACCCAAATAACACGTATAATATTCTGTCCTTCCTGGGACATCCTATCAGGAGACAAATGATATCAGTTTGTCCCAGTATTGATAACTTTGATCATTTTGTTAAGTCTGCCAGGAGCTTCCACTATAAAATTACTCTTTTCCCTTTGTAATCAATCAGTAATTTGTGGGTGATACATTTAGACTGTTTAAATATTGTGGTTCCCATCAAACTTTTACCCACTACTTTTAGCAACCGTTAACGGTTTTCTAACATCAATACTCCTTCTATGCTTATTAGGTGACCTATTGAAAAGAAGGCCTTTGCCTTATTTATTTATGTGAATATAGACTGATGGATTCTCATTTTAGTCAATAATTTTGATTATTTATTTTGATGCACAAATTGTCCCAGATTCAGCCAACGAAAGCTCCTTCAACCTAGCTACTGTGTCACTTTTACCTGTTTCTTTTATCTTTTGAACATTCCCTTTCTGGCACAGGATGTTCTAGGCTTATTGTATACTTTTTATGCTTCAGCCTTTGAATTAGCCTTTTCTCCAAGGAGCCTTGATTCCTTTAACGGAGGATGGTATTTAGAAACTGAGATCTAGGAACCAAGCATATTTGTTCTACTGGTATCATTTTTTCTAGATTTTCCTAGTAGACAAAGCTAGAAAATGTGTGCTTGTGTATGTATATATACATATATATCTTATTTAGTTCTGTATCTATCTGTTCATATTAAAGACTACAAGTTTATACTGGTAACTTCCAATCAAACACCATAGGGTACCTTCATGTCTTTCTCCTTTCTATATTTGTAACTTCCTTTTCCAACAATGAGAAACCTGGTTCAATTATACTCAATGTGTATACTCATTTGCTCAAGTCTAGAATACACAGAGAGTAGTTTCAGAATTACTCGCTCATACCACTGCAAAAAGCAAACCTACTAACTGGAGTTCAATATTTATTTACTTTTTTGAGGTACAATGTACATACAATCAAGTGCACAAATCCTAAGTGTAGAAATTGAGTGTTGACAAGTGCACATATCTGTGTGACACATATCTCTATCAAAACAGAGGATGTTTTCATCATTCAAAAAGCTCTTTTGTATTCCTTTCCAGTTAATTCTCTCTCCAGTTTTTCTGACTGCTTAACCATACTTTAGTTTTGCTGGTTCTAGAACTTTATATAAATGGAATTATACTGTACATTTTTTTTTGTATGTCTGCCTTCTTTCACTTAGCATCATGTGTTTGATATTCATTTATATTGTTATATACATCAGCAGTTTGCTTTTTGTTATTGCTGAGCAGTGTTCCCTTGTGTAATTGTACCACGATTTGTTTATCCATTCTTCTGTTGATGGACGTTTGGGTTGGTTCCAGTTTTTAGCTATATATGAATAAAGTAAGTGGCTATGAACATTTTTATACAAGTTTTCTTTGTGGACATTTTGTTTTTATATTTTTGAGGTAAAATCTTAGGAGTAGAATGGCTGGACCATTGGGTACGTGTTTATTTAACTTTATAGGAAACTGCCAAACACTTTTTCCAAAGTGGCCATTTTTCACTTCCGCCTGCAAGATATGAGTGTTCCAGTCGCTTTGCATCCTAGTCAACCTTTTCAGTTTTCACTCTACCTAATTGGAGCTGTTCTAGTGGATATGTAGTGGTGCCTCATTGTGACTTTAATTTGCATCCCCCGGTGGCCAATTATGAAAGCACATTTTTATGTGTGTATTGGTCATTTGTATTATCTTTCTTTGTGAAGTTTCTGTTAAAGTCTTGTGCTCATTTTAAATTTGGTTGTTTTTCTTTTCATTCTGAGTTGTAGGAGCTCTTAATATATTCTGAATGTGAATTTTTTGCCAGAAGTATGTTTTCAGAGTATTTTCTTCCAGTCTATGACTTTGCTTGCTCTCTTAATGTTATCTTTTGTTGAGCAGGAATTTTAAATTTCAGTAAAATCTAATTTACTTTTTTCTTCTTTTATAAATGTTGCATTCTATATCCTGTCAAAGAAATCTTTACCTACCCCTTGTCAGGAAGATATTCCCTGTTTTCTTCTAAAAGTTTTAATTTTAACATGGATCTTCAATCCATCTTTTTTGTTGTTTTTGTTTTTGCTGAGAAAGATTTACCCCGAGCTAACATCTGCTGCCAATCTTCCTCTTTTTGTATGTGAGCCACTACCACAGCATAGCCACTAACAGATGAATGGTGTAGGTCTATGCCTGAAAAGTGAATCTTGGCCACTGAAACAGAGTGCACTGAATGTAAGCACTAGGCCAACAGGTTTGGCCCTACAATCCATCATGAATTAATTGTTCTGTAAAAGTGTGACAACATGGGTTGGGGTTTATTTATTTTTTCATATTGATATTCTGTTGTTCCAGCACCATTTCTTGAAAGGGCTCTTTTTCTCCCCAGTGAATTACTTTGGCACCCTTTTGGAAAATCATTTGCTCATATAAATGTGAGTTTCCTGAATAATTTTAATTACAAACATGGCTTTGATTTTCATTGAGCTGTTACTTTATATTTTAAGCAGCATTCATAAAAACTTTCACTCAGCTTTTACCTAGGGAAAATTTGTTGTATTTTGACCACTCTCTTCATCAAATGCCAGGGTAAGTTGGTGTGTGTTTTGCCCTGGGGTGAAATCTGTCTCTGGGGTCTAGCGTGTGTGTCATTTGCTTCTCTCAACATTGTCTTTTTGCCAATATAGAAAGCTTCCTGGGAAGTTTCTTTCTCACCCTATTTAGGAAATATAGACTTTAATACTGTAGTAAATCAGTCTTTAATTTTTATCAAAGCATTGTGTGTCATGATGTTTATAGTAAATAAATAAAGGCAATTGATATACTTTTCTTCCCCCCCCCCCTTTTTTTGTTCAGCTAGTCAGTGTGTATGTATTAAGCTTCTATTGTAAGCTGCCTCACTTTGGGCCCATAGGATGAATGGCAGTTGGTGTTTTGTGATCACATTTCACAAACCTTTGGTAACATTTTAGAGCATAGGGCTGAAATTTGCCGTAATGGGTACCTGCACTCAGCCCAGAAAATATGCACACACATGTGCAAGTACATTTCCCCTGTTCCTTGGAAGGAATTAGGGAGCTGCCTTGGAGATCTCATTACTAGCAGCTCTGGGCTATTGCAAAGAGGAATCATAGCTCTCCTTCCAACTGTTTACTCATTTTCCCAAGGTTAGCAATTTTCTTTTGTAGTCTGATATTTATCCTTTAGAGAAAAATATTTAAAATGGTCTTATTTTTCTTTGTTGTTAGACCTTTTGTGCATAGCAGTTTTAGGGCTTCCTCTCCTATTAATATGCCCCGTGGCTTTCATGGTAAGAGTGTGCTCTCTGTAATTAGACGTGCAGCTGATGGTGTGCCTCCAGTAGCCATCAGCATGCGACCTTGACAGTATGTGTTAGAAAAAAATGTGTTGGGTGACTGTTGTTATCTCTTATCTACTGCAGCTGAGCAAGAATAATGGCAGATGACAGGGTAGGCAGGCTCAAGGCTCTGAGGAAGAGTTGTTTTCTGCAGCATCTTGTGTACAATGGCCTGTCACAGATGCTTAGAGTTGGCGGTGGGAGCGCCACGTGGCTGACAAGCCTCCAGCATTATGTTTGGAACGTGGACATGTATTGAATTTGTATTAGCTTCTTTTGTTAGGCAAAGTGCAAGTACATAATGAAATAAGTAACCTGTGTAGAAACATTGATTTTTGCTTTATACTGGGGCACAGAGGTCAGGTCTGTTCTCTGCTCTGATGTTCAAATGGGGGCTGCTCTTTAGCCTGCAGCTATTTTCATTCCTTTTGGAAACAAGCACATTTTTCCTTTGTTGTCCTCCCTGATCCAGGAAAAGGGGCATCTGTTGTCATATCCATTATTTGTGAGAAATGGTTTTACTTAATTATCTTCTCTGCTGCTAGAGGTCTGACTTGGTGCTCTCCCTTTTGAAAGGATAATAGGACCCGATGCTGTTAATACGTTTTAATTAGTGAGCTCATGGCACAGCCAGCGCCTCACACTTAGCTCTGTAGATGGCTTTGTAGATAAGAACCTCTGCAGCAGAGGGAGAAGTCTGGGAGCGTGCAGGCTCCCTTAGAGCCATGGTCAACTCCCGCAGCAGCTGAATGGATGCAGTCTTTTCTCAACACCGTTATTCTGGTCTGACCCTGCCACAGTGGCACAGACTGCTTTCTAGGTTACTTCATGTGGTTCCTTTGTGTTGTACCTTTCCCAGCTTTGGGGAAAAACCAGCTCTTGACTCCAGCATAGCACAGCTCACATTCTGAGAGAATGCTTTATTTCATGCTCTATTCTCCGCTCCAGCTCCTTCATTTTAACCAAGGCATTTCACCCACAATGGGCTTTCAGGCACTTTTGAGCTCTAAGTTTAGAATCCTAACTGAATGTTGAGGTTCTGGAGATTCGTAAGCCAAAACATGAGACATCCAGGACCCAAGGAAAAGGGGCCCTTGGCTGGTACTGTGCATGTTACAGCCTTGGGAAAGGGTGAGTGCAGCTGGTCCCTGCAATGTCTGTCTGTCTTTGGCTTTGTAAAAATGCAGGTCAGGCCTTCCAGCATCCCACTTCTCCCTTGTCCTTCTTGGAAAATTTCTCTCCTGGCACATTAACATGTGTTTTTGAAACTTTACAGTTTAAAAAATGCTTTGTTTAGTCTGTATCACTCTGTGCAATGTGCTGGGCAGATGGTATTATTCTCTTTTGAGGAATATAAACCCAATCTCTGAGAGGTTACATGACTGTCCCACCTATTATCACCCTGCTGATACATGCTAAGGCTGGAGGTGAGAGCCTAAGTTTCTAACTCCTGATACTAAGGGTGTCACATGGTGAAGTGTAATAACACTAAGAGATGCTCTTCCTGATTCCCCTTTGCTCTGGAGACAGCTCACAGTTGAGACCATAAGGAGATGCACTCCTTACGCTTTAGATCAGAGAAATGCCATATGTTACCAGTCCCTCAAAGCAGGGCCTGCTGAGGGGCAGACCTGTAGGATTTGTGTAACTCCCTGTTCATTTGTCTATGTAGGAATGGAGACCCTCTGGGGAAACCGAGGTTGTGATGTTGTAATTACCTTCTCTCTCCTCTTGCGTGGGCCATTCATCATGTCTCTCTCTCCAAAACCAAGCCCCCAAAGCCAAGGAGAACATCTAGTCCAGCGTGTAGCACAGGAGGTTTTGAAGGAGTGTGGTTCAATTCTCACTGGAATTACTGTTGGCTGGCAACTCACAGAAGTGCCTGGAGTGAGGAGTGCTATACTGGAGTGAGGAGCTGGAGATGGGGTACTTAGGTATGGAGAAGGTTGAAGGATCTAGCCCCATATGTGCCTAAGCTACACAAAATCCGTAAGAACTGGGGGTGGGGGGGGGGGGTAGGGGGACTGTTTCTTGAGGACCTCGATGTTAAGGATGCAGCAGTTGCTTGAGTGAGAGGCATCGGTGGGCTGCCCTGGGAGATCTACCCAAACTAAGTGAGATGTACATGCCTGATGAGGGAGTGTTCTGCTTACCACTAGTGGGGTCTAGAGGAGACGCAAAAACTCTTCTTTCAGCATCTTGTGTGCCTTCATGGAGGGAATATTGCCTGGTAGCATGCTTTGCCTACACCAAGAATACTTGTTTGGTAGAAGGCTTCAGTATTAAGCATTTATATAGGGGAAGCAGACCATGCTGATGGCAACAATTATTTGTCAAGGGCATCAGATGGGGAAGTAGCAGTGGCCAACAGAATGGGGACTGCTGCTCGATAAGCAAGCACCACCCCATCTTTCCTCCACTCCCTTGTTTTCTCGCTGTCCTCAATAGAGCCAGTGTATGGGGCAGGGAGGAAAGGGAGCAGGCCACACCCTCCCCGTCTCAGGAGGGAGCTAGAACTGTGCACAAGTGCAATCTGTTAAAAGGGATGGGCACCCTGGCTTTGAACTGGATTGGACTAATTTTTAAACTAGAAGTGACTAGAAACATTATTGGATTGGACTGAGATATCTCTAATTGGCAAGTTAAAGTTTGACCTTTGCCCAGCTGGATGGGATCCTTGACTTCTTGATTGGTAACATTTAATGAAAAAAGTAAAGCACTGTGCTGAGACTCTTCAGCCAAATCTGAAGAGTAGATCAGCATTGACTTGTAGCTCTGGTGGATCACAGTTTACTCCATTAAGTTCAGATGTGCATAGAAAATAAAGCTGCTTCATTTTTCACAGCTGAGTCTCCTCAGTCTGTCTGACAACACATCTACCCCTTCTGGGACGTTAGCTTAGCCAAGGGAGCTTTCGACACACTTGTCTCACCATTGCTTGCACATCCTCCTTTCTCCTCACAATAATTTGAGAGCCTGATGTAGTGGTCTTTCTACTTCTTTCAGTTGGTCCAAGATTTCTTTTATGTAATTTCCTGGCAGAATGGTTTCCAGGGAGCCTAATTTATGGAAGAAAACAATAAACAATACACTATTATCCCCGTTACACATTGTCTCACTTAATCTTCCCCGGTTCTGAGCTACAGTATTTCTGTTTACAAATGAAGAATCTTTTCTAGATGAAGGTCAGAGAAGTCAAGGAAATCTCCCAGGTCACACATCTCATAAGAGACAGAGCTGAGATTTAAACTCCTCACTCCATTATGCTGCCCCCTATTCTCCTTTCTAGAACGTGCCGTTATTCTAGGTCAGCACTCTTTACAGGGTACACTGACGTTGCCAGAAATTCAGCAGTGCAGCTACTTTTTGATATGGGTCAGTGAATGATGCTTTGTTCTCTTGATGGAAAGCATTGAAACGATAGTGCTTTTCCTACGTTTTTAATTAGCCAAGTTTGTGATGTGAAGCCAACAAGTGGGGTGCATTTCCTCTTGTATATTCTGTACAACATGTGGAATGTGGTTGGCACTTGCTTAGGTTAATAGCAAAGGCAGAGTAATAACAGCAGCAGCAAAATAAATGGCTGGCTCCGAACCCCTGGCAAGTCAGGGACATTGCAGGGCTGAGTCAGACGCTGAGTCTGGGCCAGTGAATGAATCCACACCACTCTTCTTTTCTAGACTCCTTCAGGCATCTCTGGCATGAATTATATTTACAGGACACCTTAATATTTACTGGGAAAGAGGTTCAGGAGCTTTCTCTTTCCTGGTTTAGGAAACAACCACTCTATGGCTTGGAGGCAAGGAGGGGCTTTTCCTAAACAGTCACCCATGAAGTCGCATTACCCAGGATGTGCTGCTTTCACCTCAAGGCTCCCTTTGCGAAGGTCTCCCTTCCTGTCCCTTTTTTTCTTTTTTTTAAACATGTAGTTTCCTAAGAGAGAGTCTAACCTTTGTTGATGAGTATTAACCAGGACAGTTTCACAAAGGGTGGTGTGTCGGCTTGCAGGGATGGTTGTCAGATGTCACATTTAGCTTTCGATAGTTCATGCAACATTTGCCTTGCATATGGACAGTAATGTGTTCCCTGTGAGGTTAATCTGGCTCTTTTGGATGTGTTTTTCAGTCGAATTCAGGCAGTCCCATATGGCACTGTTGTTATTCTTGCATCATCTTTATTAGGTGTTGACCTTTAGACCTGAAATTGGTCTGTTCTGAAAACAAATGAAATATGAATGAGGATCATATCATGTACATGGATCTTTGTTATAAAAATGCAAAGCGTTTATGTTTAACGTGTTAGGCCATCAAATTATCCTAAACCGCAGGAGTTCACATGGAGGGATAGAATCTGTTCAATGTAATCTAGATTCAGCCTCTTAAAACACAGGTGAAATATGGTGCTGAAACTGTACTGAGTGTGCTGTCATAGACAGAGCTCGTTATTGCTCTGTTTTCCCTGGGGAGGCTCGATGCTTTTGTAGGTGGTGTTGATAAAGCTGGGTGTGCTGTTTCCAGAAGCTATTGCATAATTCTAATGAACAGAGCAGAAAGGAGACCCAGAATGCATGATAGTGGGAACTGACCTAATTTTCTACTTCAAGCTATAATTTCAAATCGTTTATGTTCTTTACTCTGCATTTTATATGCTCAATTGATTTTTATAGTTGAATAATCAAGATGGTAATTGATAGAATATATCATTTACTAAAATTAGTTGAGTTACCCTAGAGAGTTTACTGATGGAGTTATACATTTTTCATTTTAACTATTTCTGTTCTAAGGCTTTTGTTGGGAAGATTTCTTTCTTCCTATAGCAGAGCAAAGCTCAGGACATAGTGATTAAAACAAACTCTGTTTCTAAAAGATGCTAGAAAATCAAAATACTGAATACCCTGCATAAATCAAGTAGGATTACAGGCTTGATGTTCTTAAGTGGCCACAGTGGGGAATGTCAAGGAAAGGCCATTGATGCCAAAGTCAGGCCTTTGTCAGCTGTTTTTTTCTTGGCCAGTAGTGACCAGCTAATTTATTAGGTGTCTCTCTTTACCTCCCTTTCGTAACTGAAAAATTTGGATAATACCAGAAGTAGGAAGAGAGGGAGTGGAAATGAAACCAATTTGGTACTTTTTTGTTGTTAACCTCACGGATATGTAAATACATTTAAGAAAAAATATTTTTTTAAACCATGAAAGCTCCAGAACTCTTCATTAACCGCTGCTTTCTATTATCTGTCACTTTCCTACATCTTTAGCTTGATGTTCCTGTTGATCGTGAGGCATTATAGCTTCCTCACGTTCTTTGAAAAAAATCAAGAAACTATGGAATACTGAAAAATATTTGGTAGAACAGATTGTTTTATATACGTATTTATATTTGGTTTATGAAAATGTGATGATCGATAAATCAGAATTGCCATATACTGTAAATGTATAGTTTCTATTAAGCTGAATAGAAGCCTGGAAAGCAGACCGGATGAGTGGCTTTCAAAGGGGCTGTTCCTCAGGGGGACATCTGGCAATGTCTGAAGTCATCTTTGATTGTTATGACTTAGGGGAGGGAGGCTTTGTTACCGGCATTGGGCGGGTAGTGTTCAGGGATGCTGCAGTGCATGGGCAGCCCCCACGACAAAGAACTATCCGGGTCAGAATGTCAGAAGGGCCACTTCTGGGAAACCCTGTACTAGATCCAGAGGTAGGAAGCCCTGGGTTTGAATTCTAGCTCCACCACTCCATACCCTTCCAACATTGGGCAAGACTGCTTGGCTTCTGTGAACCTCAGTTTCTTCTTTGTAGAAATGCAAATAATGCTTCATCATCCACCATTTCTTTAGCCTTGCAGAGCAGATCACTGTGAGCTAATGGATGTTAAAGTGCTTTATAAACTAAAGGAAGGATATGTACAAATTGTATGACAATATAATAAAACACATCTGAATGTTTTTATATTTTCACTGTTCAACCAGAATACCTTCTTGATGAATTCAGAATTTTCTGTGTAATGATCTCTTGAAGTAGTAGGGCTTGTACTTAAATTTCTTTTATGTCCTCAAGTACGATGCCATGGATATAGAGGAACAGTATATTTTTGTTAATTATGTACTTGCATATTGTAGACCTTCCATTAATGAAAATCTAGTCTTTCATTTGTTTGTCCACCTTTGCATAATGCTGTTTAATTCCGTCAGCTCCTAGATAGTGGGTCTAACTGCTCTCTAATTTGCTTGTGGATGTCAATCACATACCATGTGTTTCCTATAGAAACCCATACTAAAGGCCTTTTCATAAATAGTGATTCAGTACCCAAACTAACTGATTAGGTTAGGATTTCTAGAGCATCACTTTGTGGTCCAACTGACTAGATGAACGCTTGATAGAGAGATACTTCTATGACCTGTGGGGATTTGGGTCCACATGTGATCTGGAATAGGCCCAGAAATACCATTGGTCAAGTGTCCACAGTGGGAAGGGACACTCATGATAGTTCTTTGGTTGGATCAGGGATTGTGATCAGTTCTGGAGAGGATCTGAATTTCTTGACTTGATATGAAAGTCTATCAGTTTCACAGGCTGTTAGGTGAGGGTGTTGTTGATGATTCCATGTTTTTTTCATGCCACTTGACCTACTTCTGCCTAAATTTTCGACATGCATCGAGAAATAGGTGGATGAGTAAGGTTGGAGTTTTTAATGTTGAATATTCAAATCATTCCTGGAACCATTTAAGTCTGGTAGTCCTTTGTGAGAGATAGAGGAAGAGTTCCTATGCGCATAAAGGATGAGCAGAGCGGGAGGCTGGCAGCTTCTGATCTCTTCTTTCTTAGCTGAAATCAGATTTAATGCTAATATGATAAATCCCTAGAGTACTATATTGGCTTCTCTTTGTGAAGCCATCTGCTTTCATTTAAATTTATATGTGAATACCACCTATTCATGGAGGCAGTATATTATTTAAGTGTGTTTAGGTTTACTTGCCAGCTTCTTTCATTGGACAACATCTTTTCAAAAATTTGTGCAGTACCCTTCCCTCCAGACGGCTTGTTCTAAACCTTTAAAGACTCCTAAGAAGCATGAAGTATGCAGAAAAATACAAATCCCTTTTTTTCCTTTCTGCTTTTTGATTTAATTATGGGGATAGATAGCTACTTGGAAAAATTAGTGACAGGCTCAGAGAGAGAAATTTGTAGCATATAATAGTAGCATATAAATAGTTTCAAAAAGCCTTATGAAAGTAAATGCTGAATATAGCTAAATTTGTGACTTTTCTTGATATTAATGACGTTAACATCATACTTAGAATTAAAATTATTTCAGGAGATAGTCAATCAAAACTTCTGAGTTGATCTCAAGGTCTTGTCTATTCTGCATTCGGAATGTATCTAGGAGAAAGTCAATTAGTGTGATGGTTAAATTTATGTGTTAATTTGACTGGGCCATAGAGTGTCCAGACTTTTGGTCAAACTTTATTCTGAATGTGTCTATGAGGGTGTTTCTGGCTGAAGTTAACATTTGAGTCAGTCTCTCCCTGATTTGGGTGGGCCATATCCACTCAGTAGAACGTCTGCATAGAACAAAAAAGCTGATCCTCCTGTGAGTAAGAGGGAACTCCTTTTAGGCAGGGGTTTTTGATCTGGGACTTGATCGAGACTGCCTTGATCTGGGACATCAGTTTTTTCCTGCCTTTGGGCTCCAACTGAAGCATCAGTTCTTTCTGAATCTTGAACCTGCTGGCCTTCTGACTGGAACTAAACCATCAGCTCTCCTGGGTTTCCAGCTTGTGGACTGAAAATTTGGGGATTTGTTGGCCTCCATAATTGCATGAGCCAATTCCTATCTATCTATCTATCTATCTATCTATCTATCTATCTATCATCTATCTATCTATCATATCTATCTAATCATCTCCTATTGATTCTGTTTCTCTAGAGAACCCTGACTAATACAATTAGTATTTGCTAGGGGATGGAAAGAGAGATGAATAGGGAGTGACTACTAAGGGGTATGAAAATGTTCTGTAATTCAGTAGTGGTGATGGTTGCACAACCCTGTGAATATACTAAAAAATGATCTAATTGTACACTTTAAATTGGTGAATTTTAGGGTATATGAATTATATTTCAATTAAAAAAAAGTCAGGATATATCTGGAATTCACGAATCTAGGCCATACCCTTTCCTCATTTGCCTGAAGAACCACACTAGCCCCCTAACTGGTGTCCCTGCTTTCCTACCTCCACTTCCATCCTCTGTGTGGCAGCCAGTTTGCTCTTTTAAGAAATCAAAATCATTTCAAATTATCCTCCTACTTCAAACTCTTTAATGGTTTCCATCATACTGAAGACAAAATCCAAACTCCATTTCACGGTCTTCAAGAGCCTATCTTCAGGCCTGTCTACCTCTCATTTCATGTCACTCTTGTCCTGGTTCCCCAAAACTGTAGTAAGATTTGCCTTCTTTATGTTCTGCAAACGTCCGACCCCTGTTGTTCTCTGGGCTTTTGTAGCTGCTGGTCCCTTTGCTGGGAATGCTTTTCTTCAGGCCCCTTCTCTTGGTGGCTGGCTCCTCCGATAGGTGGCCACTCCTGCTCCCTGTCCATGGCTCCTCTTCCCCCATGACTGGCTCCATCTCATCCTTCAGGTCATATCATAAATGCCACCTTCCATGAGTACCTTATCTAAAGTAGGGCATCCTGTTGGTTTCCAATTTGTATCTTAGCCTTAATAATCTGTTATTTTAGTTGTTGATTTTTATCTCTAACTAGAACACGTTTCCCAAAGGCAAGGATCTTATCTGGCTTACTCTCCTTCAGTTCCCTCCCATTTAGCTCAGTGGCTGGTTTCATTGTGGTTAATGGTTTGGCTCTGGGAGGCAGATGGCTTGGTTTCCCTACACTGTCATTGTGATCATGTTACCTGTATTTCTTCTTCTGTGACGTGGGGAATCTATCTCAGGGAATTGTGAAAATTAAATTAGATAATTCATGTAAGGCATTTGGCATCATGCTTAGCATATTAAGTGATCAGTGAATTTTAACTAGTAATATAATACATACTTAGTAATTGTTCAAAAAATGAATTAATCCACAAAAATAGACTCCTGGGGAGAATTTCTTTTAATGACTCCTCTCCTGTATCTCAAGTTTATTTGCTAGTTACCTTCTTTTTCTTGAATCTTACTTATTTTATACTCTTTCTCTTGCTGCTATTTCCAACCCCCTGAGGCAAGTTCACTTTATATTTTTATTATAAGCTTTGAAAGAGGAAAAGAAATCACAAAAGGGTAACAGGCATCCTGGCCTTACTCACACTGCTAGCATTAGGATGGAGCACAAAGCAGATTGCAGCAGACCCAGTTGGTTGCTATACCCATCTACTCACTTCCATCTTCCTTCTTTCCACCTCAGTTTTGTTTATAAGACTCAGTTTTGTTTATAAGTATTTGTTTATACTGTGTGCTTCTGGGAAAATAACTCTATATACAACTTCAGGAAAACCTTCTGCTACTCTAAGTTATGAGTGAGACTACTATGTAAAACCAAATCCAGCCCTCCACCATTTTTCATAAACATGGTTGGAACAGAGACACCCCTACTCACTTGTGTATTGTCTATTCCTGCTACAATGGCAGAGTTAAATAGTTTACTGATGCCAGTCTAAGCAAATCATGGAGATCTTTCCCTTGCTAGTAATTAAAGGTGAGCATGTGATGCTGTCCTGGCCAATGAGAAGTGAGGGGAAGTTTCCTTAACTTTAAGAAAGAAAAATTGAGGGGCCGCCCGGTGGCGCAGCGGTTTAGTCCGCGCTTGGCAGCCCGGGGTTCGCGAGTTCGGATCCCGGGCGCCCGCCGACGCACTGCCTGCCAGCCATGCCTTGGCGGCGTCCCATATAAAGTGGAGGAAGATGGGCACGATGTTAGCCCAGGGCCAGTCTTCCTCAGCAAAAAGGGGAGGATTGGCGACGGATGTTAGCTCAGGGCTGGTCTTCCCCACAAAAAAAAAAAAAAAAAAAAAAAGAAAGAAAAATTGAAAGAGATGATTCGTTATTTTGTTTCTGGATGTTGTGTCATCTGGAGGTGATCTTGGAACTACTATAACCATCTTGTGGCCAGTTTAAGGATGAAGCCAACACTGATAGAAAGGAAAAATGGTTAAAACCTGAGTCCTTGAGGACATCCTTGAGCCACTGAATCAGTCAACTCTGAAAAGTCTCCTGCCTTGGTGGCTTCATGTTATATGACAAAATTTAGTTTTCTTATTTAAACCAGTTTGAGAAGGTGTTTTTTGTTATTTGCAACTCCTAGGTATTCTAAGAGACATATTAGTACTTAACATGTTGAAATGAACGAAAGAATGAATGAATGAATGAGGTGTGGGGCAAGAAGTGCAGCCTTGTCTCTCTTGATTTGGTCATGGAAGGGCTGATTTATGGGCTGACTGCTAAGTATGACTATAAAACTCAGATTTCTCTTTAGTACCAGCTGAAGAGTCAACTTTTTCTTACCATCAATCTCCCATCTAATTCCTAAGACACCAATCAGTTTTTATTTTATTTTTACTGTATTGCCAGTGAAACTGCTCACTCCCCCACCTCTGCCATCCAAACTCAGTGACTGGGGAAAGTCCTTAGAAATAGCCTTCTTGTTATAAGGTGTCAGGAAGCCCTGAAAGGGAATTTCATCATAATTTAGACAAGGATTATTTAACCAGTTCAATTTTTAAAAAGTATATGTGTTAGTGGAGCTATTCCTCAAGGATGTGCATTTGATTCATGCTTTGCCACATCATTTAAGCACCTAAGATAACTGATGAGGACCTTATACTAATTTGATAGCTTTTATCTTGGAATTTCAAAACCTCTGATAAATGACTTTGATTTACTCATTGTTATACCTCTTAATTCAGGAGAATGTTTTATACTTATCTTTGCAACTCTCTGGGTGTTTGGAAGAAAGGAAAGTCTGATATGGTTTCCTCATTTCCTAGGTGGGCATCTCATTTCTAGGGTTATTCTCCTGCCCTTTCCTCTGTGTTTAGGGTAAAGGGATATGATTGATAATTACCAAAATTGTCAATATTCACTGCATATATCTGCTACTCTAGGCTCAGATGATACAAAGAGACATAAAACTTAATTCCTGCTCCCACAAGAGATTAAAATTTGGCCAGGAATATAAGATCTGTCGTACGAAAGGAAATCTGAGGAATCATATCAATGGTGCAGGGGACAAAGCTAAAGGAGATCAAAGAGAGATTTTGATTTGGGATAGATTCCATTAAGGAGAGGTGTTAAGTGGGTTTGTAAGAAGAGAATTAATTAGCTGAATGGTGTGTGTGTGAGGGAGTGAGATGAGTAAGGGAGTTGTACACAATAGAGGGGGCAGATGAGCATATGGTGCCTTTAGAGGTTGGTAATGAGACCGCTTTGGCTGGAATGTTGGGATTGTGTAAAAGTCGGATTTTGAGAAGGCTTTGAGGGCTAGATTATGGAGGAATTGTAATGATGGACAAGTGGTTTGGACTGTCTATTACAATCTTAAATCCGTGATTGCTTTTGTAAACAATCATGATTTATAAAAGAAAATGAGAGGCAATAGTATAATTCTAATTTAATATAGTAATACAGTTATTAAAATGAGAGATTATCATTGTTAGTAACTAGTAGCTGTCCTCCACATATCTGTAAGATTCCTCTCATTTTAATAAGCAAGATGGATTATTTTTTCCCCTCTTTTGAAGTTCTACACTCAGTGGTTATGGTATGGGGTTGAAGTAACTCATCATGTCTTGAATTCCTCCATTTGTTCCAGAGGGCAGGGCCATGTCTCACTCTCTGTTGTATTCCCAGTGTTTACTGCATGGTAGGTCACCGTGTGTTAGTTGAAGTGAACTCAGTTCTGGGTTCAAGTTACTTCATTTCATAGGATTTTGTTTCTACTCTCAACGAATCTCTGTAGATTTTACAGTTGTGGCATTTTTAAGATGGTAGCAGATCATGACATTCTTCAGGTGCTGTTTTCAAATTGATGTAGGATTTCCAAAATTTAACATTCTGAAATTAGCAAATTTTGGATCAAAACATTAGTGAAGACATTGGACAAACTTTTTTTTAGAATGCTATAGTTCTGTCCATATAGCAGCATAAATAGGAGGAATTTAATCTTTTCATTTAATGTGATTAGAGAGTCTGTTCTGGGAGAGACAAAGAGCATTTGTGAGGGCTTAGTTAAAATTGATTTTCCTAATTTTTCCACATGAATTTAGCTTAAGAAATAATCTGTCTAATTTCTTTTGTCTAAGCTTATGGTAAATCTCCATTTTATTTGGATTTCATCCTGACTGAAGATTCTTACACTATATCTAGGAACACTGGATTTTAGAAATTTCTTTAATTAGGAACTATTTTTTTTTTTTTTTACTCAGCTTCCTGTTGTAGCAGCAGTTTACTTCCCTTTCCTTCATTGATGACACTATTTTTATTTATACATTAGAAAAAGCACATGAGGTAGTTCCCTGCCAATATTTATTATCCCATCTTCCTTAGTGACAGAAACCTGGGCAGCATGATTAGTTAAAAGACCCTTTCCCAGGCTTCTTTGCAGTTTGTGGCCATGGACCAAGTGTTGGCAAGTGAGATATAAACAGATTTGTCAGATGGGATTTCCAGGAACTCTCTTTAAAAGTGAGAGGGCGCACATTCTCTCCTCTTTCTCTTCAGTTCTTTTTGTCTTGCTGACTGTCATAAGAATATAATGACAGGAGCTTCAACAGCCATCTTGAGTCATGAGGTGACCTTGAGGAAGGAGGTCAAGAGGGATGAAGCACAAAGACTGAAGGAGCCTCGTGACTTCATGGAACCTCCACACCAGCTCTAAACTGCTTATTTGTTGCTTGCTTTTACCTAAGAGAACAAACCCTGACATAACAGAGCTGGGGCACGTTTTCCCAACTGTCAACAATAATTCTATAATTACATTTTTAATCAGGAATATCATGCATGTGTTTTGAAAGTAGAAACTGTAAATTTTTCTCACCGACCACATATATGATGATAATCACTAGAAATAATGAAGTCTGGAGGTGAGAACCTAGTTTCCTGGAAACAGGGGCTGTATGATATACTAGATAAAAAGTCAGACTGGGAATACGGTGCCTTGGAATGTTTGCCCCGGTTCTGTCACTGACCAGGTATTCTGTAGCATAGTTATTTAATAGCATGGAACTCTTGTTTCTTCAGCTATAAAATGAATCATCATCACTCTCCCAATCACCTGATACAGTCACTCGCCAACTGTTTGCTCTGTGCCAACTCTGTGCGGGCTTTTTGCTAGTCTTTGGAATTTCCATAGCACTTAATCTGTATCTTACCTGTAGTGCTCATTGCCTTCTATTATGATATATGGCAGATCTAAATATCCATTTATAAATAAATCTATCAATGATTACATACTTTGAGAAATTAGTAACAGTGCTGGTGAGTTTATTTACAGCTCTGATGTATTCCTTTTTCTTAATGGCAAATATGTCCTATGGATGAAAGGAACAAACATCATTTCCTTCAACAGATAGGGTTTCCAAGTTTTGTGACGATAACATGCTGTATAGTTAAAAGTTATATTTCAGGGAGATTACATGAAATCTTTGTAATTAGCAGTTGGGTAGCTCATGTTTTCTCTGGAAACAGTGCAGAAAGGAATATTTTATGATGAGGACCACAGACGATATAGATTTAGATTGAAATAAGACCATTAACCCACCTAACTAGTTCTCTGACTGCTCTGTGTTCAGTGTGCTCTAGTGGTCCTTGAAAAATAAATAGTCTTTAACCTCTTTTTTATCTTCCTGAGAAGAGTAACAGTTAGTTTAATACTTTGAATCCTTAAGGAACTAAGGTGTGTAAGATTATTTCTTTGTGTGGCATCACTTAAAATGCTATTTTGATCAATAGTTTGTCTTTTAATTTAACCAAGGCTGAACCCTGGTTTGGGGGGTTTATAATTTTATTCTACAATAATAAAGATGTACTATTTTCTTTATATTTCAAATTTGGAAATTTGCTGCTCCTTGAGACTTCAGTTTAAAGAACAGAACTCAGGGCATTCCACTTGAAACTTGAGGCAAAGAAGCAAGACACAAACAACAAGCATCAGAAATGGTGGTCAACGCTGCCATGTGGGGATGAAGTGTGGACTAAAAACGAAAGTCAATTTTGCCTCGTGGATTTCTCTTCAGTCACTTCCGTGTAAGTGATAGTGAGTAACATTGGCAGTGGCAAGGCAGTTTCTTTTCTTTAAATGTAAATGGCAAAAATATGTGCAAATGTTACTTTTAAAATGGGCTGGCTATTCTAGTGTGCTTGTTTGCATTTCCAATTGTTCAGAACACTGAAATAAAATAGCAGGCCCACTGAGCCCCCTCATGCTCACTTGCTGCTGGCTGGTCTGCTGCAGGCTGTCCTGAATTGTGAGCCACAGTAGCCAAAAGCCCATGTGCGAGAGTCTCCTTTCTCTAAATAGGCACATGTTTTGTATGTGCATATTTTACTCTCTTCATTATAGCTAAACCAAAAGATATTTGGAGCCCAGAGCATATAGTTTGCATAATTTAAAAGCGAAATAAAGCCAAAATTGATTAAAATTGCATATTTAAAAAGTGTCTACAATATGTTGGTTCACTAATTATGAAACTCTCACAGAAATAGGTTATTGGTTAGCCTTCGTGTGTTCATTTTATTTTAATAGCATGAGAGCATTTCAGTATTTATGAAGGGCTTTTGTGAGTTTAATATATAGTTAGTTATGGTTTAACACTGTGTTAAGTTGGGTCAGTTTCTACTTAAATTGCTGGTATGCATGAGAGAAAAGTAAGTTTATTCATCTGGGCTTTCTCTGTTTTCTTAAAACTTCAGAGAGAACTTTATTTTTGGATAAGTGGGATATATTTTGGTTTCATGCAACACAACATGTACTGTGGATCAGTTGTGTGAGGTTTCAGGCTCCACGATAGGCCCTGTGGGATTTATAAAGATAGGGATGGCATCATCTCTTCCCTTGGGTTGCTTAGATTCTCTAGAGGAAGGGAGACATGCATGCACAGAAGTGTAACAAGAATACGTTATCATTTTGATGCAGACATGCTTTTTGAAAACTATGCTTGAACTGTTTTGTGGTAATAGTGGCAATACTACCATAGTGGTTACTATGGTCCAGGCTCTGTCCTAAGTACTTTCATATATTAACTCATTTAATTTTCACGACAATAGCGAAGAAGGTACTATTATTACTCCTGCTTCACCGATGACAAAAAGTTAAGCAACTTGCCTGTTAATCAAATCAGGTCTAGTTTCAGACTCCTGTACTTTTTTCTTTTTTTTTTTTGGTACATTTCTGGATTTAAGTTAAAATTACACAAGTGAAGAAAGAAGAAGAAAACTAGGAAAAAATGTGGTTACAAATGAGAAGTTGAGTGTTGCAGAATTCCAGCAGAAATCCAAAGGTGGCTAAGGTCAAAGAGGGATTATTAAGTCGTTTGCTCTCTTTAGATTCCAATTCAGAATTCCTCAAAAGTGAAGAGAGAAGAACTATCTCACAGTCCTCCTATCTTTAAGTTACTGTTTTCAGACTACCCTTTTCGGGAATCCTTCTAAAGATCTCTAATATATGTATATTTTTTCTGGTGAGGAAGATTGGCCCTAAGCTAACATCTGTTGCCAGTTTTCCTCTTTTTGCTTGAGAAAGATTGTCCCTGAGCTAGCGTCTGTGCCAGTCTTCCTCTATTTTTGTGTGTGGGATGCTGCCACAGCATGGCTTGTTAAGCGGTGTGTAGGTCCACTCCTGGGATCTGAACCTGCGAACCCTGGGCCACTGAAGCAGAGCGTGCAAAGTTAACCACTACACCCTCAAGCTGGCCCCCAGACTCCTGTGCTTTTATCAACTATGGAATTCTGCCTCTTGGTTGAAAGATAAATTATTGTAGCCAAGAACATATTTATAAATATATGATTTCTTTCAACGAAGATCTTAAAATTCAGTGCAAAGGCAATCAAAACAAACACTTAAACAGAAGCATTTTAATAAAAATGTTAAGGGAGAACTTAACTTTTAAATTTAGTTTTTGACAGGGTGATGATTTCCACAGTATCATCTGTGAGTCAAATACTTAATGTATTTAAAAATAGGCCGTTATTGAAAGATTGTGATGCCTTTATTAAAGCAGTATGTAATTCAATGATGTGATACTACAGAAGAATTTTAAATACTACTTTGAGTTCATTTTGATGAGATTTAGGTTCTCCAGTAACGGGGCTCTGGAGCACAGCCACAAGCCTATGGGGCTGTCTTAGGTGTGGAGACTGACCTGCAGCAGGGTACTGCTTTCTGGCATTAGTAGGAAGAGACTAACCGAGTTCTGAAGGTGATTCTGGAAATTGCGAAGGAAACTCTGTTATCTTTTTGATATTACCTTGCCTGTAGGGGAGGAGATGGATTAAATGACATTTCAAGATGCCTTCCAGCAATAGGTTGCTGTAAGGGAGGGACCTAAGTGAAAGGTATGAATGTTGCCTGGACGTAGATTTCACTCATTGTCAAGGACTTTGACAGACCTGATTGTACTTGAATTAAGTTGTGGACACAGGCTAATTTTTCTACTTTAAGGTTGAAAGGGCTAATTGTTAACCCTATCTTATTTGCTTAGTGTAGTGTGTGGCTGGGTAAGTATGATCACAATTGATTTAGATTCCTTCCTATCAAAAAAGGGACTGTGAGAGTTATTTTTGCTTGTTTGTCTAGGTGAGATAATTTTGGGCTCACCTAGATACTAGTGGGTGACATAAAAGTAGAGTGAGTTGGGGAGAATATAAGCGTGAACATTACTGTAACATTGGAGGGCTGCATTGGTTCTTCAGAGAATGGTTACAGTGATTTCAAGTATGAGCATTTGATTAGCTGCTCTTTATTAGTGTAGTGCAGAATTTGGATCCAATGGAAGCTCTATTTTCTAATTATTAAGTTCTATAACACTATATTACTATTGCAAAGAATGGTACCAGTTGAATGGCAACATTTCTCATTTTTAAACTGTAAGATTAATCTGGATCAGGTGAGTGGGACGGTCCTGCACAATGAAGATTGTCCCTGCCAGATAATTGAGAAACATTGGTTGATAAATGAAACATCTTAGCTTTGGGTATTAGACTTGTCTTTGAAAAGTAAGAAATTATAAAAAAGTTGAACTTATTAGATGGTGGGAGTCCAAATTTTTAGAAAGTTAATTCTGCTCAGGAGCATTAGCTGTAGCTTGCTACCATTTATTATGTTAACGCCTTAGTGGACTTACCCACTGAGAGATTTAGACTTCCTAACTGAGATTTATCACTTAGGCAAAGGTATAAATTCTTTTTCTAATAAGTTAGTCAATACATATTTATTGAGTGCCTACTACTTTTCTAGAACTATACTGGGTTTTTGAGCCACATTCAGTTTATGCATCACCTCAGGTCTGTGCACTTGTCTTGCTGACTGACCAGGGCCAGCTTCCACTGCTCCCATGGTTGTGGCTGACTTGCTGTAGGAGCAGTCCCTCATGTTACTTGAAGGAAGAACCGAACGGCATCTTCATGCCTATGCCATGTATCTCTTGCCTGAAGCCCTAAGGTTTCCCTCTTGTCACTACAACACAGTGGGACCTGCTGCTTATCACTCACATATGTGCAACCTGCAAGTTGTGGGGAGTTAACATCCTATATGGCCAAGCTTTGATCAATGAGAGAAGGGAGTCAGTGGATAAATTCTTCTTTCTTCCTACTTCTGGTCTAGCTGTTTGGAGACTGAGTAGTTTCAGATCGCTTCTGAAGACTGTCTTCAAATCTGAGCAGTCAGTTTATAAGGAAGCTGTGGCTAGCTCGTTGACACACTCTCTTGTGTTTGCTCTCCTCCTCTTGCCTCATGCTTCCCTGGAACTACAGTTCTTAATAAAGTGTTACCGCATAAGCTTTTGCCTCAAGATCTGTTTTCTGGGGACTTGGTTTATTCTACTCTGAAAGAGATAATCGATTAGTGGGATTACAAGGTAAGAGTTGTATATGGGAGCTGGCGGTACAAGTGAGGAACAATTAATTCTGGCTGGTGGAGGATGAGTGAGTGAGGGAAGAATTCCCAGAAGGAGGTGCTTCCTGAGTTGAGGCTTGAATAATGGTTAGGGGTTCACTAGGTGCCGGAAGCAGAGAAGGACTCTCCAGGTGGAGGGAATCCTGTAAGAGGCTTAAGACAACTAGGGGCACTTGTTACGGCTGGAGCACATGGCTTAAGGGCAGATGGTGGGATATATAGCTGGAAGGTAGATGGGGCCAGATCATAAATGGTCTTGAATACCCTACTTGACAGATCAGTTTAGTGGATTCATGGAGGCAGGAGCCAGATCATAGTGAGTTGAGAGGTAAATGAGAGATAATAATGGAAGATAGTGTGTATAGACTACTCTTTCAGGGAAGAATGGAAAGGAGCTGGAGGGGGACATGAGATATATCAGTCAGAGTCCTGGCAGGAAGCAGATAGCTCACAAAAAGTTCAACTGAATAGAATTTAATACAGAAACTTTTTATGGAAGTGTGGGCTGATTTTAAGGGAAGCAACAACGGAGGCACCCGGAACTAGCAGGAACAGATCAGGATGCTGTTAGCACTCCTAGGTCTGAAAGGGCAAGGGGAGGGAACGGTGTTATGGAAGCTCAGTGGCTGTGGAAGGCAGAAAGGAGATAAATACTTCCCTCTAGTCTCTTGCCGGTTCTTCCCATTGGATGAATATAACCAGAATCTAGAGGACAAAGAAGCTTGAGTGATATAGTGGAGAGAGGTCAGCCTCTCTGGGCCTCACTTGGGGTAAATAAGGGTGGAGAATGGATCTGAGGAGCAAATGATGAATTACCAACACACAGGATCAGTGGAAGTTTTTTTTTTAAATAATCGGAGAGGCATGAATAATTTATATGTTGAGGGGAGAGCCAGAAGAGAGAGAGAGGCATAACAGAAGCAAGAGAGAGGCACGATAGTTAATGGAACAAGTTTGAGGAGAGGATGAGATTTGAAGAACAGTCAGATACTCATTTTGTGAAATAGGAAGGGTTCATTGTTACATGAGATCCAAGGGTAGGAGGCAAGCAAGTAAGTTAATTTGTGCATGCTCATAAACACACATAAGAAGGGAGATGATTTGAGGAAATTTGTGCCTGGAGAGCTTTTATTTTCTTGTTGAGGTAGGATGCAAGGTCATCTGTTGAGAGTGAAAGGACTGGGTTTTAATATATAGCTTGAAAATATTAGTGTTAATTTGCGAATTGCTGCAAGGAGAATGGGAAAATGAGCTGATTAGGGAAGAAGTACAAAAAGACTGCTGAGAGGGGTGGGGATCCAGCTAAGACAGGAAGTGCTAAGTACTAAAAGCAAGTAATAAAAGAGGGAAGTACCGATAATACATATTAATAAGTAAATTGCTAATGTTAGTAGCTGTGATATAGCGAAGATAGAATTTTACTTCTGCTTTTTTGACTCCTAGCTATGTCTTACACGTGCTGCTGGATCTCAGAAATCTTGAGTCTCAGATTTCTCACAAGACCATATTTCCTCAATTCTAAAGCTCCATTTATTTTAAAATGCACCAGAGTTTTATTAACTTTTCTGACGTGTGGGAGAAATCTGCATTATGTTAAATGTACAATAATTTTTTTCCAACTAACAATAGCATAAATGTATCCACTTAATTATATATCAACCTTCTTTAATATTTGTGTCAAAGCCTGAATCTGTGGCTTCACCTGAAATATCTAAAGATTCTTCTGATTGACTCTCTCTACTAACAGCCTGTGAGACTGGGTGACATGATTCTTTTCTAAACCTGTGCTTGGGATCCTGGTCTGTATTGTCCTGACACAACCTTTGTCTTGCTTTCCATGATGTTGGTCTCTGCTTAATTTTCCTCTTTCATGTTCTACCCTCTCTCTCGCATTCTCTCTACTTTCTGGCTTTACTCACCACCAAGATTTTTCTCCTTTGTTGGCTCATGCCCTGGCTCGGTAGGGCTTAGGGATCTGCCAGTTTATATACTTAATCAATTAGTTCTTAGAGTGGTACATCGTTAAGGCTGGACTGTGGTCTCACATTTCCTATTGTTTCTCTTTTGTTTTTGTTTTTTTTTTGAATTTGTATTTCCTAATGTAAATGATTTGAGCCTTGTTTTATAACTATCCCTAAAAGCTTTTTTCCTACTAGGTTACACTCATGGTTTTGTCACTCGTAATTAAACACTGTCTCTTCGGAGTTATTCAGAAGTGTTTGGCAGATAATATTTCAGTGACAGTCCTTCAAGATGCATGAAGTAGTTCTCTTCTAGCGTTTGAACTTCTGTGGTCTGTTCTTAGGGGATTGGCAACTTCCGCTGCCTCAAATTGCATTAACTCTTGTGGGAGAGATGATCTCTTGCACATACTCACTTTTGGTTTCTGTGCCACATCAATGTGCAATTTTTTTCAGATGTTGTAAGCAACGAATAAAGAGAAAATTCAACTCTTGGGATACAAATAACTCAACTGAAGTGATAAGCAAATGAATGGATAGTTGACCTATTGTTAACTCTGCACAGGCACAGACCGTGACAGTTATGTCATTCTGCATAGCTAGTGACAAGTTTCTTTTGATATGGATTTCAGAAATCTTCAAATCTGCATTTTAGGATTGAGGAAATGTGGTACTACCTCCCTCACATTGTTGCAATAGGAGCAAATTGGAAAATATATGTGAAACGTCTTTGTAAACTGCAATGAGCTAAAGAGGTTATAGTCCTCTTTTTTCTAGCTCGTAGTATAGTGCGTGGCCTGAAATCAGTAAGAGTTTCCGGGCACACAAACCTAGATATTATTATATCTTGTGTATGAATGATCATCTCATATTTGTATGGTGATTTCAGTTAGTTTATTTATTCTTAAAGTCCTACAAGATAAGGAGAGGAGATATTACAATTTTATTACAGATAGACAAGAAAATTGAGTCTCGGAGATGTCAGGTGGCTTTCCTAAGGCACACAGCTGGAAAAATGGGGGTGCTGAGACTAGAATCAAGTTCATGTCAGTCTCCATCTCAGGCTATGAATAATGTGTCTGCTTAACGTTTCTGAGCTGTGTCATAGGAAAGGGTATGAGAGAGTACTGAGGAAATATTTCTTTATTTTTCCCACAAAGGAATGATGCCCATAAGTATTGGGAGAAAGAGTAAAGCACATAGGCTTTTTGATTTCCAACTAGTGTGCCTTCTATTTTTTTGTCTTAATTCATCCCTAGGTACAGAGAAGTTTGTTATATTTCATGAAGACGAAAATGTTTAATTTTCTTGTTTGAAGCGACTATGTTGTATATTGCTTCTAAAAACATGAATCAAGAGAAAGCTGTAGAATGGAAAGCTTCCTTGTCTGTATTTTCGAATTTTTCCAGAGTAAATATTTATTACTTGCATAATACAAACTTGATAATATAAATGATATCTCAATTTTTAAAATAAATATGCTTAGAAATATGACTATCATCCTAACGGTGGTTATTTCTAGTTGAGGAGGATATAGTAGAAATTTATTTTCTTTGTATTTTTCCATGTTTTCTGAACTCTTTGCATTGAATGTGTATTGCTCTATAATCAGAAAACAAAACATTAAATAGTATTTTTAAACCAACATTTGAGGAAAACACAAAGCTGAATAATTAGAAGGTTTATGGTAGAAAAAAAGATATTTTGGAGCAAATAACTTGTGAAGAATTATTTTTAAATTTTCTTTGAGGTCATTGACCAGGACACAGGGTGGTGTGACGTGCTGAGAGCACAGGGAGATAAGGGGAGGGATGGGTGAAGGGAATTGTTGCTGGTCAAATCCCGCTTTCTGTGAAGTTCAGAGTGATAGTGAGGCACCAGTTTTTGTTTTGATTGCTGCTTATAAGGTTTTAAGATTTATCGTTAGTGCTCAGGATCTAACAAGGGAGCTATATGGTCACGGTGACATGGTTTGGAGTCAGGCAGATGTAGGTTCAAATCCTAGCTCTGCTATAGAGCAGCTGTATGACATGGGAGGTCACTTAAATCTTTGCCAGTTTCCTTATCTGTAAAAACTCTGCCTCATGAAGTGGTAGACATCATTGAGATATTTGTAAAGAACTTAGCACACTGGCTGGGATATGTTAATAATGGGTACCAGCTGTCATCACCACCACAATCATCTACCTGATCTGGTATTTGAGACATACATGAATAGGAGTTGGTTTTATAAAATTAATCCATATCTCAAGTATCTGTCAGCACCCTTGGTTGCAGGTGACAGCAACCCAACTCAAATAAGCTTAAGCGTAAAAACGGGGCGTTTATTCCATGTATATCTGGGGTAGCTTAAAGAGTTGGTTGAAATGTGGGACAGCCCTGGGGACCTCAGGCCCTTGAACATCTTCATGGGGGCTGGTTATAATAGCTGCTTTAAATTTTTTGTTTGATAATTCTAATATCTGTGCATTTTGAGAGTTAACATATGTTGATTATTTTTCTCTTGAGTATTGGTCAGGTTTTCCTGTTTTTTTGTATATCGAATAATTTTGGATTGTATTCTGGATATTTAAAATATTATGTCGTTGAGCTCATAGATTTGGAGAACAGATTGGTGGTTGCCAGAGGTGGGGATGAGGGGTGGACGAAATAGACGAAGGGGGTCAAAAGGTACAAACTTTCAGTTATAAAATAAATAAGACTTGGGGATGTAATGTATGGCGTGATGATTATAGTTAATAACACTGTAATGCATATTTGAAAGTTGCTAACAGAGTAAATCTTAAAAGGTCTCATCACAATAAAAAAGTTCGTAACTGTCTGTGGTGATGGATGTTAACTAGACTTGTGATCATTTCACAATATATACAAATATTGAATCATTATGTTGTACACCTGAAACTAATATAATGTTATATGTCAATTATATCCCAATTAAAAAAAATTATGCTGTGAGACTCTGGGTCCTTTTAAAATCCTCTGTAGAGTTGTTTGTTTTAGCAGGCAGTTGACCTGGATAGGTTCAGACCATAGATCACCTTCTGTGTGTGGTGGTTCCAGTGTTAATTCAGTTTTCAAAGCTTTTGCTATTTTTTATGGGGGGTGAAAGGAGTTGCTTGCCCCTTGCTTGAGCCACTCAGGGTTTAGTCGGGGTGGTGGTTTATACTGTAGTTGAGTTCTCCGGGGCTGTGCTGCTTTGATTATATTCCACACTTGCCCAGCTTGAAAGTGAGGCTGAGGCTTGTGTTGCTTCATACACAGAACTAGGAGATCCCCTTCTCCATTACTCTGAGCTGTTTTCTCAGGGACTCCTTTTTGTATTTCCTCTGGCCAGAAAGATGGATTACTGCGTACTTCTAGCCTCTGTGCTTTTCTGCAATTCCACTTGACTGGGGTGAAGTGGCAAAGATTCTCTCCTGAAAACTCTGCACAGCAGGAGTCCCTTGTTCCAGTTCCTTTATCCAGAGAGACAGGTTTTCTCTTGGGATATTAGGTGTCTGTGTCACTGTGGTGGCATCAGAGCAGTTCTACAACTGGTGCTGGCCTTGGGGCAGGGCTGGAAGAGAGAAAAGAGAAAAAAAAGAAGAACATGGCTTCCTCCTATCACTATCCAGCTAACAAGAATGACTTTTCTTGGTTTCCTGGCCAGAAAGATGGGATTCTCTTGGAGTTTTGCAGACCACACCTACCAGACAGTTCCCTGATTTGGCCCACCTTCAGCTCAAAGCCAGGAGATAAAGGAATAAAAGAAACCAGCAAATTTACTACGATTGTGCTAGGTGTTGTTCAAATTTTCACTTTCTTCCCCAATCCTCCTGCTGCTATTTATCTTGCAGAGTCTTGCTTTTTGTATTTTGTGCAGAGTGGGAAAGAGAAACAGTAGTGGGGCTTCTCAATCTTGGCTGGTACCAGTGAGTAGTAAAAACTGGCCAGGTGACACATCCATATTAGGGCCTGGGCAGGGGTTAGACTCCTGTGATTGACTGCCTAATCAGAACTGCATGGAATCTTAAAATACTTTCCCAAAGGGTGTGAGGGGAAGGGGCATGCTGTTACCTGAAGAAATGGTAAAAGGATGCCAGCCGGACAAAACAACAGGTATCTACTCTTTCTATAAAAAGAAAATCTTTAATATTTTAAATTTGTTTTCTAGGAGTGTAATTATGACAATAGGTGTTTTTAGGGTTAAGCTATTTAAAAAAATATTTGTTAATTTGAGAGATTCTTATGGAGTCAGTTGAGTGCAAAAGAATTTAAATGACTAGCTTATTTTTATTTAGCTCACAACATTTGCAAGCAAAAACATGATTTGGATGTCAAAATTTTCAGTCACTTATCACCTATGCTATTTCTGTAAAATCTCTTTACAAGTAAGGCTCAATTTCAAGTGGCAGCATTGACAAGAATTAGCTTTCGAATTTAAACTGTATTTTTATAAATCTTTTCTGTCTGATTCTGCCAGTGGCTTAGCTGGATTCAAATGTGGAGTTTGCCCTTTCCTGAGCCAAACTGTGAAGTCAGCAAAGTGTGTTGTCAGAGCTCCTCCACCTCGTTGTGCTCTTTTTCCCTTCTACTGTTCGCACTTTTCTTTATCCGCTCTGTAGCAGAATCCTTCTTGGATCTGCCTGCTTGTACAGTACTTGAGCTCTGGGTCTTCTCTTCCATGCTACCTTCTACAGAACCCATGTGACTCGTGTCTTGTGACCTTTGCCCTTAAAGCCTTGCTACGTGAATGACGCCCATCAGAGAAACTAATCTAGACAGAGGTGCTAATGAATGGTAATGGAATAATCCTTCACTGGTATCCTTTGAATTTTTCCATGTCCTACAAGGTACCTTATCCTAAAGTTAGGAGAAATATGAATTTTTTTTAATGTCTTGGCGAAGCAGCTACCTGAACTTAGGGAAAGGAATACATTTTAACTGTAGAAGAATTAAAAAACAGAATCACAAAAAAGAAATTAAAATCAGTTTTTAACAACACTCAGTTAACTAATGTCAATCTTTTGGTAGACATACCTACAGTCATTTTTCTATGTATTGATACACACCCACATACACTTTAAAAAGGTTCAGACATATTGTTTTATAACCTTCATATTACACTTAAATATGTCAGATATTTTTGTCATTAAATATGGCATTGGCATTATTTTAAAATGGACTATATAAAATTCTGTCATGAGTGCACCATAATTTAATAATCAGTCCCTTATTGTTGCACATTTAGATTGTTTTCAAGTTTTACCATTTTAAATAATGCCATGATGCAAACCTATTATAGTTTCCTTGGGTTACGTGCCTAGAAGTGAAAGTGGGATTAATGTGCCACGGGGTATATTTAATACATTTCTGAAACTTTTGATACAGTTTCTCTTGGCGCTTATTAAATAGTAAGTAGTTGCTCAAAAATTTTGCAGAAGCAAAAGTGCCTTTTCAGTTTCACCCTGATTCATGTGGAAAAATGTATAGTTTATATTACATACAGATGAGCTTGCAACCATATGTAATTAGATATAACAAGTGGATTTCCAAGGGATTTAGTTTTTTCCCTTTTGGAAAATTGGACTTTTACATACTGTTATATAGTTTTAATTTGGGTTAGGCAAAAAGAAAGAAAAAAGAAAAAAAATAGCTCCACCCAAGAACCCTTTAAGATGTAGACTGATTCTCCCTCCCAGGAAATTCTGAATTATGAAGTGATATCTTTCCTGCTATTGTTTTGTTTGGATGATGCTATATAATAGAGATCAGAACCACCTTCAGATTAGGCAAGAGGAGCCCCTACCTTGGTCTCTGCTGTAAAGGGCCCCACTCTGGTCCTCCTCCAATTGTGTTCCTCCTCCTGCTTTGCAGTCTGTGGGCTAAGATGTGCCCAACTGAATGTTGTGTCCCCCTCTTCCCCCACCCTTTTATACCATACACTGGGTAACATGACTTTGGAATTACATGCTTAAAAGGCCCAGGTCTGCTTCCAGAGCCTTCATAAGCTTTTCCCAGGTCCATGCTCCAGATGGTAGACTGTTATTGTGGGAGGGCCCCTGACAGACCTTGGGTGTGCAGGTGGGGTCGCCACTTGAATGTGAGGAGGCTGTGTAAAGTGTGGGTTGGGTATAGAAGAGGAAAAAGCACCTCAATTTATACTCTTGTCCTTGGTCCTGCAAATGTTAGGGGTGGACCTGAAAGGGAACATGCTACACAGTGCTTTGTTATTATACAGATTTCCTTATGCTATTCAAGATATGGGCAGAGAGGGCCTTCCAGGCAGAAAAAAGTCACATGTTAGGGCCTGGAGGCAAGGAAGATTATATAGCATATTTGATTTCATTGTTTCAGTATTTCATACACAAAGAAGGTTGAGAAATGAAACTTGGAGAAGCAGATAGGGAATGATTCAAGAAAGGCCTTTTATGATATGCTAAGACTTTATCCTCAGGCCAGTTGGAAGTTGTTCAAGGGTTTTGAGCAGGGGTGACATAATTAGAGCTGCCTGCAGAGTGTCATGGATGTGGACAGGAGCAGAAGAGGGGTGCCAGTTAGTTGGTGGTTGTCATCCAACAGCAGAAGATGGTGGTTGAGGTAGGGCAGTGGCCATAAGGGTGGAGAGAAGACCCTTGCCTACTATGTAAGGCTATGCTATGGACCAATTCAAGTTGGGTAATGTTATGAAAATTATTTTGGAAAGCTTATAGCGTTCTGAAAATATTCTTAATGTTATTATTAATACCAAAAATAATCATATTGAAGATAAAAGTTACATTCCAGCTAATCTCAATTCTAGGGTGAGCAGATGTGAAAATCAGCTGAAATGATATGGAGAACAGTCCTAATGTGAGGTGTATCATCCACTGAGGGCTCCTTTGGGAGAGCAGGAAGGTGGCTCTGCTAGTCTTTGGGGGTGGTGATTCTAGGGGAAAGGAGAGCCGTGTTGGAGTTAGCTGGGGTTGGGTTTCAGTGTTGATGGGGAAGTGTCCCTGAGGTGGATCTCTTCATTCAGTGTGTAGCTTTTCACATGGTCCCCTGTTTTCACTAAGATGCCTTTCCTTCCATTTATCACACTTGATGTCCCTGAATGTGTAACCTCCCTAGTTCAGTTTTTCCGAAGGAGATAATTCTTTTGTCATGTCATGATGTAGAAAGCAATCAGAGGGGTCTACATTCTCAAACAGATTTTGAACCAGTCTTTCTTGTCTGTAGATTTTGTTTGCTTTCTGAGATATTTGGTGCCTTCAATTCTGAGAGTTTCTGCAGCTCAAATCAGCTTTCTTCTTGTTATTATCTACCTCTATAGCCCTTAGCTTTCAGATTTCCTTGCTTTGATAAGTCAGGAAGAGCTCACCTTATGCTTTTCATCTTCCAAAAATAATTGTTGAGACCTGCATCTACTGGCATTTTCGCTTCTAGTCTCTTTATTTTTGTCATCTTATAGTATTTTTTATTCCCTTACCCCGTTCCCTTTAGAAACTCCACTTTTGTGGGTTTGTGGGGAGCAGAGATAAACATATATTTAATTCAGCAAGTTCAAATGTAATTAGATAATAAAATAATGCTTGCCTGTGTTTAAAGACTTTTTTTTATACAAGGGCATACATTTTCTTCAGTATCTTCGATGAGAGTTTTTAAAATTAATATTCATAATATTGATATTATAGATTTTCCAGCTGCGGATTTCTTGAGAAAATCGAAGCTTCCTTTGTTTCTTCATGGATACATTTGTTTTAGGGTGTTCTTTTCTTGAAACTTTCCCTGACAGTACATGATTACAAGAGGTGGTTGGTTTCCCTTTATCAAGAGCAGTGAAGATATGAGATACAGACTACCATACTGTAAGCACAGATTTTTCTTTCAAAGGCCGAGGGGAGCCTGAGGTGCAGAGAGTTAGTTGAATTACTCAGGATCTTAAGTGTAGCAGTGGCAGAGGTGAGACTGGGCTCGAGCTCTGTTGTTCCCAGTTCATTGCCCAGCCCTTCGCAAGCATGGATTGAAAGCCAGAGAAGGAAAACGGTCTAAGCTGGGTCTTTCTAAGAAACCCTGTGCACGCTCATTCACACTAAAATGTAAGCCCCCTGAGATCAGGGACTTGGCTACTTTGTAGAAGCTGGGATACCACAGAGAACACAGTGGCCCATGGGAGGTGCTCAATAAATATACATGGAATAATGCGATGAGTTGAGTAACTTGAGTATGACCTTGTCATATATTATATATATGACATATATATATCAAAATTATATATATTGATATACGCATAAATTCAAAATAATTTCTAAAAAGCAATAGTGTCTACAAATGCAGAGAAGAGGAAGTGTCATAAATAGATCAGATACATATTACTTTACTTAGCCTTAGGTTCCCATGGTAACTTCATGTTCCCTTTATAAAAGAAAAATCTGAATATAAATATTTCTGCACACTGCTTCTGTGCTCATGTACTTGATAAGGTAGGCTAAAGCAGCTTTTATTATAAGTTGCATGTGTGTCTGCATTAAGTATTCTCGTGCTTTTGACCTATCCACATGGTAGGATGAGTACGCTCACTCCTTGGAATTGGGGTTGAAATGTTTGTGCTGTGCACTACGGTCGCATGCTCTGTAGTTTTTCTCTTGCTGTCTCGCTGTCTCAAGTAAGTGTTCCAAGCACTTGGCTGAGCATTTCAATTTGAGGACCTTTCTCCCAGAGGAGTTGCAGTCTCATCAAATACAAGGCTGTGCTCTTCTCAACATTTCATATAAAAATATTCAAAAAGAAGGAAACTTTTAGGAAGAAAATGAATTACATTTGCTTCTTTTTGTCCCTTCTCTCTGTGTGTGTTCTCTTCGGAATCAGCACTTTGTCTTCTTTGAAGCCAGAGGCCTTCTACTGCCTCTGCTGCTTTTGGTTCTGTACTAGAATTTGTGGTCACCTACTGGGGCTGTATAATTAACTCTGGTCAACTCTGAATTGACTACAGAGGATAAGCAGGGAGCATCAGGGAGCTGATTTTCTCCTTGGTGGGTCACTGACACGAACAAATCTTAAGATACTGAAGATTGGGGAACTTTGTTTATTTGTTCTTTCATTAATTCATTCACTCACTCACTCACCTATCTATCCATCCTTAGGCCAATGTATTTCACTGCATATATTTAGGCATGTTATCTTTAGGCTTGATCTCAGTGTATCAAACTAGCTATTTATTAAAAAACTGGTAAGCACTAGAATAGTTACAAACCCTGCCTATCTTTCAGGGCTTTCTCCTCAAAGCCTTTTCAGGTGGTTCCAGCTCACAGAAATTTCTTCTGACTCTGAAATCATAATATAATGAGCATATATCATGCATATTCTACCTTGTTTTTCTAGAAAACGTAGCCTCTAAAATGTAAGCTGTTTGGGTGCTAAGAAATAGGTATATGATAGAGGGCTTAAAGAAAAATTGGCTGTGATGAATTTATTGAGAAGTGGTACAACATTGTACTTTATGGGAGAGTGAAGAGATTTTTATTGGTAATTTCCACCAGGTAGAGTTTTTACATGCACACTGACTTGTGATGCCTCTGTTCCACTTTGGAGCCCTTAATCTTTGTGCTTTCTTATAAAATTATATGTTGTATGTGTGTATGTGTGTGTCCTGTCCACACCAACAAAATCATAAGCTTATTGAGTACAGGGACTATGTGTTACATTTATTTTAAATCTCCCCCGAAGCACTTAGGCCCTACTACTTATTTAATAATTAAGTGCCAGGCAGTAAGAATGGTACATATTAATATTAATATATAAAAATTATATATATTGATATATGCATAAATAATTATATGATATAGGTTAATGTCAATATATAAAATATAGGTATTGTCAATATAATGTCTCTGTATACATATATATGCATATTTTTATATGTTAGACTTATTTGAAACACTGTCTAGCCTATGTGTAGTTAAACTGTAACAGTTGTCTTCACCCCAAGGTTTTCTGTGAGCACCATGAGACTTTCACAGGGTAAATGACTTTTGTATTTGGCAGTGTCAAAGAAAACCAGAGCTGAACAGTAGTTAAAGTGGTAAAAACAGATTTTATTCAGGAACTACTGCAATAGAGGAAAAGACACCTCAGTACGGAGTTGGGCTCAAATCTGAATACAGCATGGACAAATAGGGATTTATAGGCAAGGAGCAGGGTGGGAATCAGTGGTGGAAAATTCCTAAGAGGAAACATCGGGGGTGAGGGGGGATTCTGGCTGAACTGATTTGACAGGAGTCTTGCTAAAACTGGGTGATGCAGAGATGAACATGGAAGCCCAAAGGCTGAGGCTTCACTGGAAAGAGAGTTCAGAGGAGCGTGACTAAAGATCGGTCAAGGAGAGGGTCTTTGTCAGGGGTACTGTGGCTGTCCAATATTTATTGGGTGTATCCTGACATTTTGTGTTTTAGGTGTAGGATAACACAATTTGAAGTTTTGCTATATGAGAGTTCGTGCCTGTACTGTGATTTGTGTGTGTGTGTGTGTGTGTGTGTGAGAGAGAGAGAGAGAGAGAGAGAGAGTGTGTGTGTGTGTGTGTGTGTGTATGTAGTGTATCATGATTTCTACTGAGGGATAATCTTTCTTTAAGTGTTTGGTGATCAGGAGTAATTCCATGCTCTGTTTCTTTTTGGGTTGTTTCCTGGTTCCCACATATTTACAATGTAAGGTTTTCAGGGAATTCCATTATTTTGTTATTTGAGGCGATGGCTCCATGCCCTGGCATTCTGTGATTTGCAGACATGTCTAAGTAAACTGCCATCCTTTGAGTGGGGTAGGGCCAAGCACTTCCTCCAAGTTATAATTTGGAGAGTATGGCTTGTGAGCTGATGTTCTGTTGTTTAGAGTCTGCTCTGACTCATATCAATATGTTTGGTGATATGTCAGGAGCCTTGTAATGTAGGAAAAATTGTTAGGAATTTTCCCTCTTGTTAGGAAAAATTGTGAAGCATGTTGAAATAGGCAGAAAAGATAACTGGGTGTTCTGTGTAGTGCACCTTTCTGAATGATCAGTTTCTATGGGGGCCTGCATTGTTCTTTATCTTTGAACTATTTTACAACACTGTGAGTTGTGGGAAACTGATAGTAATAGAAACGATTCTTATCCATAGAGATGAAAATGCATTTTATCCTTTGGAATGCAATTATTACCCTCTGAATATTTACCAGTTCTGCATCTCTTCGTTAATTCATTTCACTTTCCTGATTGCCTGTTTATGTGTGTTCTTTGAATTCTCCTTCGAACTGGTGGGAACATCTTACTGATTGACTTGCTCATTAATGACTTAAATAAAATTTTTGACATGTTTTAACTTTATGTGAGAAAAAAACTTTAGCTTTTCTTTTTAATTGCTCTTTAACATCCAGAAAATTCCCACTTCTAAGGGATCAGTTTAAGTGCTCAATGTTTACTCGGGTCTATGGCTAGAGTTTTGGGGTGTCATCTATAAGTCTGAAAACTTATGTGCTATAATTCTCTTTATTCAGTACTTTGAATATTATTCAGAATATTTTGCGGTCGTATATTGTATCTTTAGTGATTTTACTATATCACACTATTTCTTAAATCTTCACTATGGATTTAATGGTTGCCTTCAGAAACAGATTTTTTTTTAATCACTTATTACCAGCCCAGATGAAATAGCCTATTAAATAATTTAAAATAAAACCCCTCTGGCATGGGCTACAGTCTAAATTCGTGACCCCAAGTGCTGCCCTCTGCATGAAGCAGGTTTGCGTTTCTTATTTTTAAATTATAAATGAGCACATTATAGCTTCCTGCTAGATTCCTAAGAATACTATAACTTAACAGTAGCTGTGGCCCTTTACAGTTCAAGGGTATTCTAGAGGAGGCAGATAGGATAAAGAATCTTAGGAAAATTAATTGGCTTATGACATTTACTGTTACAGGCAGGAAACACAATATACCTTTTCTGTGTTCTTATTGCTGTTCTCGTCTTATACCTAGCAACCTGAATAACACAGAGGCAGTGGTGGAGGAGAGTTTTCTTGAGCTTACCAATTTATTCAGAGGCCTTGCTTCATTTGAAATTCATGCTAGACTTCTCAGCATCATTATTTTGCAAGGACGATAACCAAGTACCTGAATTTTACATATGGGGGTCAGGATCTTCTCAGTGGGATATAAAAATAGGAAAGACTTCCTAATATAAATAACTGGGAACGAGAGGAGCGAGAAAGCCATTATGCAACTGCATGGCTGGTCAAGGCTATTCTGCCCTAGGAGATTGTGGTAGCCTGAATAATATGCTTCCACCCGCCCCCCAATTTCCACATCCTAATCCCTGGAACCTGTGAATGGTACCTCATATAATAAAAAAAGGACTTTGAAGCTGTCAATAAGAATCTCAAGATGGGAAGATTATCTGTGTGGGCCCTAAACGCAATCACGAAGGAGGATAAAGAAGGCAACTTGTCCAAAGAAGCAGAGGTTGGACTGATGTGGCTACAAGCCAGTGAATGCTGGCAGCCACCAGAAGCTGGAAGAGGCAAAGAATGGACTATCCACTAGAGCCGCTAGAGGTAGCGTGACCTGGCTGATACCTTGATAAGCCCAGTGAGAATGACTTTGGACTTCTGGTCTCCAGAACTGTGAGAGGATAAATTTCTGTTGTTTTAAGCTGCTAAATTTGTGGTAATTTGTTACAGCAGCCATAGGAAAACTAATCCAGACTTTGTTACCTGGAAATAGGGAGCTGCTGTGACACACACCAAAAAATGTGGAAGTAGTTTTAGAATTGGTTGATGGACAGAAACTGAAAGAATTTTAAGGCACATGATAGAAGAGGCCTATGTTGCTTTGAACAGATTGTTGGTAGAAATGTGGATGTTCAAGCTCTGTCAGTTAGGGCTCAGAAGAAGTGAGGAGCGCAGTAGAAAAAGCCTATATTGTCTTAGAGAATATGTGCATTGTTAGAAGCAGAATGCTGGTAGGAATATTAAAGGTGCTATTGGTGAGATCTCAGAAGGAAAAGAGGAACATGTTATTGGAAGTTAGAGGAAAGGCAATCTTTCTTATATAGTGGAAGAAAGCTCAGCAGAATTTTGTCCTATGGCTTTATGGAAAGCAAAACTTGTTAAGTGATGACCTTGGATATTTACTGAGGAGATTTCCAAGCCAAGTGTTCAAGGGGTGGCCTGGTTTCTCCTGCTGCTTATAGCAAAATGTGAGAGGAAAGAGATAAATTGAGGGAAGAACTGTTAAACAAAAAGGAGTCCAGACTTGATGATTTAGGTAATTCTTAGTCTATCCAGATTGCAAAAGATGCTAAAATTGGAAGATTCACTGTTAGGAAAGTATGTTGTGGGAAGAAGGCCAAGAGTTTGGCTGGAAAAGCTTTTGCTACTGCTGAGGAAATTAGTTGTATGACTCATGGATCTCCTCAACTATCTCAGCAGAAGCCAGGGATAGAATGAGATTATCCAGGAAAGATCTGTGGAGGACCCTCTGTCTAATGGCATGAATCCTGTGACATATGCAGGAGACGTCCTCAGTTTTTGATAATGTTATATCAACAGAAATGCCACCAGCTTGGAATGAAAGGGACAGAGACAGGATGAAATGAAGGAAGGCTATTGGATTCTCAAAATTTTATAGGCAGGGAACAGGCTGATAAAACTACTCATTTGCAAACATGTTCTACTTTTCAAAAAAATGGAAGAATGACTTTGAAGGTGGAGACTTGGGCCCAGAGGTTGGAGCCATGATCTACAGAGGATTATTCCCAGTTCTTGAAACCTAATGGAATTTGCTCTGCTGGATTTTGAAATTGCCTGGGACTGTTGACTTCTTCCTCCCTCCCTTTTATCCCTTTTTGAATGTGAGTGTCTGTAACTGTTATTCTATGCCTATCCCACTATTGTTTTTTGGAAGCAGATCACACAAGTCCACAGATGGATAGAAATTTTGCCCCAGTATGGATCATAATGAGTCTTTCGCCTAGACATGATTAGATTTGGGACTTTTGAGCTGATGAGATGTAGATGAGGTTTTGGACTTTGAGTTGATCTGTAATGGGTTGAGACTTTATGGGAAGTTGAGATATCTTGAATATATTTTGCGTGTGGGAAGGATGTGATCTTTGGGGCCAAAAGGTTGATGGTGGTAGGCTGAATAATGCCCTTCCCCCAAAAAACATATCCGTGTCCTCATTCCTGGAATCTCTGGAAGTTATCTTTTACAGAAAAAAGGACTTGAAGATGTGAACAGGTTAAGGGTCTTGAGATGGAGAAATTTTTCTGTATTATCTAAGTGGGCCCTAAATGTAATCACAAGAATCCTTATAAGAATGAGGCAGAGGGAGATAAGACAGAAGAGAAGGCAGTGTGACCACAGAGTCAGAGATCAGCGTGATGCATCCACAAGCTGATGAGTGCCAGCAGCTACTAGAAGCTGGAAGAGGCAAGGTGTGGATTCGTCCCCAGAGCCTCTGGAGAGAGCGCAGCCTGACTGACACCTTGATTTTGGCCCAGCGATACTGATTTTGGACTTCTTGCCTCCAGAAGTATGAAAGGATAAATTTCTGCTGTTTTAAGTGGCAAAGTTTGTGGTAATTTGTTGCAGCAGCCATAGATAACTAATCCAGAAATAGATAGAAATCCAATGGCTTCTGCTTACTTGTGTACTCTTGAATTTTGTCTGAATATTATACCTCCTAATGGTTACTCTTAGACATCTGTAACCATCAGGCTTTTATATTTGAAACATACCTTTCCTTCTATTTTAAAACAGTAACCTTTATTTTAAGCATTATGGTATTATATAAACTGAAAATGCTGGTCAGTAAGCGGAAGGCTTGACTTCTGCTCTCAGCTGTGCTACTTACTAACCAGCTGGGTATCTCTGGGTGAATCACTTGCCTAATCTGAGTTTCACCTGAATAATGGGATTCATATTAACTGTCCTTCCTAATCTACATAATTGTTGTGAGGATTTAGTGATATAAATACATGTGAAAAATACCAGAAAATGTAAATGTAAGCTTCTGTAATGCTCAACTGTTAATTTTGCTCCCTCAAGCTATATCAGAGTTATGAGCAATTTTGCATATGAATCACTAGACACATTAAACATTTTTCCCCCTTAGATTAGATTAGATTCTAGAAGTGGAATTTTGGGATCAAAATTTTGAACACTTTAAAGCTCTTGATCCATATTGACATATTTCTCTCTAGAAAGCCTGCAACCACTTTACTCTCTCATTGGAAGCACACGAGTGCTCATTTTATTGCACCATTACTTAAAGAGTTTTTAAAAAGTATTTTAAATGTCATGCCAACTTGATGAAAATGATTATTTGTGTTTCTTTGGCGAGGTTTAACTTTTTTCATATATTCCTTGGCCATTTGTATAGTTTTTTAATGAATTGCTGTGTTCTTTGACCACATGTATATATATTTTTTGTGAGCAAGATTAGCCCTGAGCTAACATCTGTTGCCAATCCTCCTCTTTTTGCTGAGGAAGATTGGCCCTGGGCTAACATCTGTGCTCATCTTCCTCTGCTTTATATGTGGGATGCCACCACAGCATGGTTTGATGAGCAGTGTGTAAGTCCGCACCTGGGATCCGAACCTGCAAATCCCGGGCCGCCAAAGCAGAGTGTGTGGACTTAACCACTACACCACCAGGCCGAACCCAACTTTGGCCATATTTTGAATACAATAGTGTCCTCCCTTATTCATGGTTTTGCTTTTTGTGGTTTCAGTTACCTGGGGTCAACCACAGTCTGAAAATTAGATGGAAAAATTAGATGGAAAATTCTAGAAATAATTCATAAGTTTTAAATTGTACACAGTTCTGAGTAGCATGATGACATCTAATGCCATCCAGCTCGGTCATTCACCTCACTTCTTATCATGTAATCTTTGCATCATCTCATCTCATCACAAGAAGAAGGGTGAATACAATATAATAAGATATTTTGAGAGAAAGAGACCACATTCACATAACTTTTTTTATAGTATATTGTTATAATTCTATTTTATTCTTGTTACTAATCTCTTACTGTGCCTAATTAAAAATTAAACTATCAGAGATAATGTATGTATAGGAAAAAACAGTGTGTGTATAGGGTTTGGTACTATCCATGGTTTCAGGCATCTGCTGGGGGTTTTGGAACATATCCCTTGTGGATAAGGAGGGACTACTGTAATTATTTGTCCTTTTCCTTACTGATTTTTAGAAACCCAGTATTCTTAAGTTAATTAACCTTTGTTGTATGTTGATTCTTCACCAATTTGTTGTTTTGTTGTTTGTCTTTTACTTTTGTTTATGGTGACTTTTGATGTACTGCTGCTTAACATATGTATGTAGTCATACTTAGTGACCTTTTATTGTTTTCCTTCTTTCAAGTTCCTCCCTCCTCCCATCTTTCCCTCTGGAAAGCCTTCTCATTTGGCTGCTTCTATTGATTTTTTAGGTATGTAGATTTGTCCTTAATTGACAGTAAAGCGTACTTGAAATCCAGGCTCTTTTCAAATAATCTCAAATTGTCTGTTGACAAACTTTTGTCTAAAATTTGAGTGGAAAAAATATTCAGAGATAATTGCCTGAAAGATATACTAAATTTTATTTCTGGAGGATAGTCTGAATGTAGTATAAAGACCTTTGCTTCCAGCTGATAATTCCACCTTACTAGCTCACAGTTCCTTCTCGTTTTATCTTGAGTATATACAGAAATTGAAGTAGGTGAAACAAAGACTCCAGGTAGTTTGTGCCTTACCGTATCCCCACCAGCTCCTCCCTCGATATCATCTTCTCTACTCCTGTTGTTCTTAATAAGGATAATAATTCTACCGTTAAATCGAATGCTCACTCAGTGTAGCCTAACCTGCTTAACATTTTACATGCACTGTCTCAATTTCCACAACAATCATAGAAGATAGGAAATATTATTCTAATTTTATCAATGAAAAAACAGATGTTTCGAGAGGTAAAGTGACTTGACCAATACCACATACATTATACCTGGAGCAATGGTATGTGAATTCAAACCCAGGCCTTTCTGATTACAGAACCCATCTCTTAACTGGGATTCTTCCCATGTCTACCCCTCTCCCCTGCCCCACATGCATACACGTACATACACAGATACCTTCTTTCCTCCCACACTTGATTTCCCAATGGTGATGTGATGATATTTCTGTTCTCTCCTGTCATTGATACAGTAAGGGAAGCAAACAGAGTAGATGAAGCAGAATAGCAACTTCCAAGATATTGAACTGAATAAATAGGATATGGAACTGAAAATAATTTGAGGTAGGTTTAGAATTTCTTCCATTCTTAAAATGCTCCAGTGACATTTTGTCCTCATTCCTCTCAGTTGAAGCATCTCACATGTGTAATGAGTTCTGACCAAGGGCCGTTACTGTGAAAATTTCAGAGCAACCAAAGGCCAGAGACAAGTGGGTTGGTCTTAATTTGGCAATTGTAATAAATGTCTATTTTACAGTGTGTGATTGATGGCAGCCTACTGTGGTGGGTGTGTACTGAGCCAGTGGGAGCTTCTTAAGAATACCGGTAACCTTTTACTAGTATTTGGATGATTAATTATTATACCTTCTGTTAAATTTTAAACAGTAAGAATTAGGTCAATGGGAATGGTTCTCTTATTTTTTTCTTTGAAAAACCTTGGACAGTGACAGCATTCAGTTTCCTAGTGTTATTTTGCTCTTTTATCTATCAATTATTTAGAGCTTTAAAAATCTGTGAAAGAAATAGAGAAGTGTGCTATAGCCTTTTTGGTAGGTGAGATCAAAGGTCACAACTTGAGAGCATCGACTGTCCTGTCGTTCTTCATATCCTCAGTGCCGACTCAATGCCTGGCGTGATACATTTTTGATCAAAAACTGCTTGGTGTGGACGGAGGGGGTGAAGAATGAGAGTCAACCAGAGAGTACAGTTTGGAATCAGGCTTGCAGGCAGGTTTGGGGGTGAGAAAGCGCAGTTGTCCTGTTAAAATTGGCTCTAACAAAGGCTTGTTTTTGTGATTATTTACAGAAAGATTACCACTTTGAATATACAGAATGTGATAGCAGTGGCTCCAGGTGGAGAGTTGCCATTCCGAATTCTGCAGTGGACTGCTCTGGCCTGCCTGACCCTGTGAGAGGCAAAGAATGCAGTATGTCTGACTTTTTGACCATTTGTTTTCCCGATTAAACCGTAACCCCTTCATATTAATCCAAAAAATTAATTATAATGAATATGAGACCTTTGAAAAAATGAACACATAGCATTAATGTGTAGCAGAACTAAAGCATCTTTTTTCAACACTCAGTGCCCCTGTATCTGAAATCTGTAGTGAGAGAGAGACAGGCAATATTAAAGGATGTTGTTTTAATTTATTTATTAAAAAAATCTGATATACTGTCTTGAAACTCTGGAGGGCAGAGGAGCAGAATTTCTCTTTAATAGGTTTCTTTTTGTTTTTAAATTTTTAAAAAAATTTGGTAAAATACACATAACATAAAATATAACATCTTAACCATTTTTAAGTGTACAGTACAGTGGCGTTAAGTATGTTCACCAACATCCATCCACAGAACTCTTTCACCTGGCAGTGAATTTATTTTTTTAGCCATAGAAATAAGGTAATTTACCTTTTTAATGTAACCTACAGAGTGATTGTACAATTGATGAATATCACATTCAACAGCTTGCCTTTTAGCAATTAAGCAGATTTGAAGTTACAGCATTATGAATTAACAGAGAAATATGTCATTAAATTGATTTTTATTTATAAACTCTACTTTTTTAAATACTTGAATTTGATGAGTCACGGGTTCCTATAGTGAAGTAGTCTAGGGGTATACTGGAGTTCAAAGGTGGAAGTATGACAAAGAGAGGTTATTTTAGTTTTCCCTACAGCCTTCTAAATGGTATTCCTCGAAGCTTGGTTCTTCTGTTCCCAAATGAAGGAGTAGATAAGCAGATTATTAAATGATAGTTAATTCCTTCCTGTTCATAGAGAGAATGTGTCTCTGTTTCTGGCTGGAAGAGTATTAGCACAGGTGGTGGGTTTACTGATAAGAGGGAGATGGGAAGACAGCAATAGTCTTATGGGGAAAATTAGGGAAGAAAACCATCATTTCTTGGTGAATGATGTTAAATGGATACAGAGAGAACCTGAGAATCTCTGTATGCTGGTGAAGACTTCAGTTGAGCAAGAGTCTTAAGAGGATAGTGGAGTCAGTATAGGAGAAGATGATACAAGGCTGCGGGGTATGCCACCACCTGTGCAGAGCGAGGATCAGCTCTCGGTGAGGGAGGGTTGTGGTTAAAAGGGAGACAGTGTGAATAATACCTATATTGTAAAATTGCTTTTTGTAAATTGAAAACATTGTAAAAAATTGTAAAATTGCTTCAGCCACCTTCCTAGAAAATCTGTATATTATTTATCTATATGTACTTTTTACTTGTGGGTTAATTCCTTAGTTCCCTTGTAAACAACCCTATTGAGGTGGACTACCTAACCATTACCAATACTATTCTGTATCTAGGTGATGTGCTGATGCTGGCTAGCCTTGGCTTTTTTTTTTTTTTTTGAGAGCTGATTGTTAGTTTGAAACAGGCCATGGAAGTGGGCAAACACTACAAATCGGGTGCCTCCCTTCCCCTGGGAGCTGGTTGTTAAACATTTAGCAGCACACCACTGGTTAAATTTATTGGCCAAAGGTTCAAAAATCCATTACAGAATTGATGCCTGAATAGGAATTATTTCTATTTGAATGTTGCCAGGGACATATTTTGTTCATTCTTTATTATAATCTTTCACAGATAATGTTATGAATCTGATACTCCAGCTAGAACTTTTCTGAAAAATCTGACTGGTAGTCAAATTACTATTAGTTATTACTTCAAAAATGATATTACTTATTTTAAAAATGATACTTTAAAAATAACAATACTTATGTGATGGCTGGGCATTTTTTATCTTGGCATTTTATCTAAAATCTAAATTTGCAAGTATTTCTGCATAGTATACTTACATCTACTCTGGGAACGGTTAGTTTGGCCTCCAATATGTAACTTTTTCTTCGTATGGTAAAGGCAAGTTATTTTAAAACTCACAAGAAACTTAATATATGTAAGTAACTTAGAAGCTTAGTTAATTCATAACATTAAACATGGTGTTTACCACATTACTAGTCATTAAAGTACTGCAGAAGGCAGTTATGGTAATAACTGAGTATTTCTTCAGTGACTTAGATTTTCTATTGCTAATGATAGCTACCATTTCTCATGTACTGATTATATGCCAAACATTGTGCTTAGAGCTTTACATAATCCTCCCATTGTATCCTTACAGCAACCCTCTCAGATAGCCACTATCAGTGTTTCCATTTTATTGATGAGAAAACTCAGAGTTAAAGTGGTGAGGTACCTTATCGCAGGTCATATAGCCAGGATATGGCAGATCTGGGATTCAGATACAGACATGTCTGGTTCCAGAGCCTGTCTTTTATCTACTGAGTTAGACTGCCACTTGAAGATCGCAGTCTGGAGGAGCTTACAGGGCCCCATGTGGAGAATGTAAAGCTCTGTTGGTGGACATCTTCAAGGGAAGATTTTAGAAACTCTTGTGCTTCAAGGATAAAAGTGTTGTGGTTCAGGAATGGCATGCTTCTTGCAAGCTGTGCCTGGGTGATGCCAAGATCTTGGATGGTGGGTGATGCCCACAGATGCTAGACTCAGCAGTTATGCCATAATTATATGGCCCAACAGTTGGACTATATAGAAAAAGAAAATAAAAAAGTGGAACATGGCAACTTCAAGTAAGTGAAGAATATTTAGGGCAATGGTTCTGTGGGACATAATTTCCCCATATCCTAATGTCTCTAAATGAAGTCAAACCCAGAATTTGGCCTCAGTTGAAATTGCTATAGATTCTTCAAAATGTAATTGGGTAGATCTTTTCCTCTCTCTCGAAAAGAAGCCATAGAGGCTTTTCTTAGGAAAGGGATCATAGGAATGTTCAGGTAGCAGTTGAAAGTTTTTCAGAAAATTGATGGACAAGCTATATTATGTATCTTTATTAAAAAATCATATAAAATGTGGCTGCAAGGCTCTTCTAAGTGAAGTTAATGAGAAGTCAGATATCAGTTTTTGTTGTGCTAGAACCCTGGGGTGTACGTGAGCTTTACACTTAGAGGGCTCAGGAAATGGGATTGGGAGGCCTCTGGTGATTGACTGACACTGATCCCCATTGTCCTCCTGTCCCCTCTGCTCTGAAGAGCTCCTCAGTCTCTTAGGCAGTACTGCTCTGGGTAGGTCACTGAAATGACCTCGTATCTCTCCTTCTCCCAAGCCCTGGTGCCAAGAGTCTTGGGTCTGTGGGCATCACTCACCATCCAAGTCTTGGCATTGCTCAGGCATAGCTTGCAAGTAGCATGCCATTCTTGAACCACAACACTCCTTATCTTTTCTCAGAATAAGGTGACATAACTCCTGTCTCAGCTCTCTCCCTTCTCCACTGTTAGGTCACTTCCCTTTGGCACAAGAGTTTCTAAAATCATCCCTTGCTCTCCGGGTCCCCTTGACATTCTTAGATCATCAAAAACAGTGGTCATTTTGGGATTGTTGGCTGGGTGGGGTACCTTTTCTCTCTCACTCACTCACTGGAGAAAGGGACTTTTTGTTTCAAACCAAATCTTAGAAATAAAAACCTGGCTACTGGGAGTGGGGAGGGAATTCCTTTACTTATTTCCTTACATATTTTCAGACAAGTCTAGAACACTGAAGAGGAAATAAATAGAGCAAGCTATTGCTTACTCCTTCAAATATTACTCAGTCCATGACTTCAAGTACCACCTTAACACATCATTTTCTAATTGGGGATGACTATTTAAGATATCTGCAGTTCCATTTGGTGTGTTAGCATCAAATCAGTCATAGTCTTGTGGACATTGTTTAATCTTGTATGTAAGTATTTATATAAACTTCTAATATTTGATTTTCTTGAATCAAGAAGTGCTGTGTTCAAATTAGAAAAAAAATCTTGAATATAAAATTTTATTCTTTTTTTTGTTTCTCCTAGACCTATATTGTTATATATTTATATATGCAGAGTAAATCTTGGCAGTTTGAGTCAACTGCTTTTGATTCCAGTTTAGAAGTAAAAGAAGAAAGATTCTCATGGAAAGAGAGTTGGTTTTAGCTTTCTGAGTGGGATATTTTAAAATCCATTTCTTGGCATCATAGCTCTTTCAAGTGTAGACTTTTCCCCAGGATTCAATACCCAGTCTGTTTCAGTTGTGTTAAGAGTTGGTATTGGTACAGCAGCAACTGCAGTTGGGCAAATTGAGGCTGTTGGCATTGAACGGCAATCTCATGTCACACTCTAAGCCTGTCCCTTGGAATACTAATCTTAAGAAATACTTCTTGTAAACAAAAAAGTGTGTTGGGGTTTTCTGTGGTGAAATACTGGTAAATTTGGAAAATTGTGAAAGCTGTATACCCTTCATGGAGGGATGTAGTGCACATTTGCATATTAAAGTCTTTGAGAAATGTAATAATCATTTATAGAACATTTACTGTGTGTTAAGTGCATCCCGTTTTACCCAGAGGCTCCCAAGTGTATTTGATAAGACTCTTATCTAATGTATAGTTGGACCCTTCAGGCTAATTTCTACAGGGACTATTTTTGGAAAACACAGATTTAAACACAAATGTCTGGCTAATTTAGTAACTTTTTATATGGTGTTATTTGTACTATGATTTAACTAATTTCTTAAAATTTCTTTGCTCTGCAAGGTTCAGTTTCAGCGTTACTGCATTGGTGTCCCACTGAAGACCTCCCATGGTTGATGGTATATACCTGGGATTAAACCCCAGATCTGCAACTCACTTGAATATCTTGGGCAAGATATTTAGCTCACAGCTATTTATTGAACTTGAATTCATTCACTGAGCAAACATTTATTGAGTATTTCCGATGTTCTTGACAGTAGGAGTCCAAAAATAAGTGAAAAAAAAGATTCCTGTTTTTCAGGACCTTTCATTCTAATAAGGGTGCAGATGGGTAAATAAATTATTTATAGTATAGGGGCAAAGTGCATGATAGATGTAAATACCTAAGATGATCTTTCTGAGGAGGAAGGGGTGACTTCTGTTGAGAGAGGAGTGGAGAGAGCTCACAGTGAAGCAAGTGTAAGTTTCAAGTTCAGACTCATCAGTTACCAGCTGAGTAACCTTGGAAAATTATCTGAGCCCTGTCTGGTTCATGTGAAAAACTGAGTCCTGACTTAGGGTTGAGTCGGGGATTAAATGCCATACTTAATAGGCCGTTGATCAATCCTCTCTGAGAAGTGCAGTGATGGTCATACAGTCCTACCTGAAAGCCTGTGGGAGGGTCCATTCATTGGACAGGATGTTAGAGGTGAGAATTAGTTTTCAGAGATGTAGAGGCAATACTTTCGGTAAATATTCTTTTCAGAGAACAGTGAGTTAGAGAACATTAGCCAGAGCTAGTTTGTGTTAATGTATTCTTTTGTTTGTCTCCTGTCTCACTTTCATTTTGTAAAATGAAAGGTGAAAAATATGGTGTCATGGACAATGAGTTCAGTGTTTCATTTCTATAGGTGTAACACAGAGATATAATCAGATCTGTAAAAAGTTTATTCTAGATGTAAAAGGACAGAAATGTTTTGTCCTCAGTAGGCTTAGTTTGGAACGTCGATGCATGAAGTTCCAGGTGGGAAGAGTGTTGATGTTAATCGGCTCAGCAACACACAACTGGTAGCTGGAAAGGCAGGACCGAATAAGATTGTTAAAAGAACAGCTCAAAATCAGGCTTTACATCAGTTGTAGTGTTTGATGGGAGCTATGATTGAGAGAGCTTCTCTGAAAAAAGTGTTTTATAAGGAGGTGAGAGAACTCAGCCCTCAAAACTGCAGAATCAAGGGCAGAGAGACTATCAGGAAGTAGAGGGTGACTGACACTTTATAAGGAAGAGAAAAAGTTCAGGAAGATAAGCATCAAAGTGTTAGGACATAATTGGAATTTGAGAAAACTGCTTTCACAGATGTATTGTGAAATGCACCCCTTTGGTAACCTCATCAAATACTCCGTACATTTTCCTTCCCCTGACCTTCACCACTGTATTTTTTCTATAAACCTCGTGTCATCCTGTGCCTGATGGACTGGAATTGGTCTCTTCTCCACATCAAACACTGAAGTCAAGCTATAATAAAATACATTTGTTTTTTCTTTTTAAGATGAAAACTACCTTAGTTAGCTTTTTCTTATAAAAAGTTGGAAACTTTTAATCTAGGCTCTGCTAATTTAATGGGGATTGTTATCTGTGGTGTTACATGGATCAGCTTTCCTACCAGGAGTTGGTGATTTTTTAGGGGGAGGGTGTATTCTGGTTGATCAGTCCTCTGAGAAGTGCAGTGATGGTCATACAGTCCTACCTGAAAGCCTGTGGGAGGGCCCATTCATTGGACAGGATGTTAGAGGTGAGAATTAGTTTTCAGAGATGTAGAGGGAGTACTTTCACTAAATATTCTTTTCAGAGAACAGTGAGTTAGAGAACATTAGCCAGAACTAGTTTGTGTTAAGGTATTCTTTTGTATGTCTCCTGTCTCACTTTCATTTTGTAAAATGAAAGGTGAAAATTATTTTTTCTTCCTTCTCTGTCAGGGAATTTCACAAATATGAACTTAAAAATTATACCTCTGTCGCCTACAACTTCATCTCCAAGTCTTAAAGAAAAGTTAAAGATTGTTATTGATAGGATCGTGCTTTAAGAACTTGGTTCTAATAATTTTGTCGTGCCACTTCCGAGTTTACATAGCATCTCGTATGTTACTTCACATGGCTAAGCAGCATTGCTGGGACTAGAACTCATGTCTTTTGACTTCTAGGCAGAAGACTTTTAATGCTATTCTTTTTCACTTCAGATCAGGATAGTGGATTTTTCTCAGCCTAACATAATAAAATCTTCTGGCTGCTTGGTACCACAGGGAGTTTGTTTATTGTGTAGAGAGTTGTAGGAGTCATGGAAACCTATTAGATAAGAGAGTTTGCGTCTATTGACTGTAGAGAAGTTGAACTAAGTTGTTCAAGGTCACACAGATGAGGAAACTTGAGATCTGTACTGGGAGAATTTATACCGGATAATCTCAACAGTTCTTTGGGTCATTCTGATAGTTTTAAGTGTTATTACATATCACGACTTATTCATTCTATGATCAAGTCATGCCTCAGGTCACATAACTTGTGCATTATAGTGGATCACTAATACATCTTTTCAATGCTCATGAATATTTACTCCTCATAGGAACACTGAAAATGTCTGCTATTATTGGAATTTGTACAGCATTACCTTCCATTATCCTCCTCTAGCCTTACATTGAGCCTGGCAGACAGTTGATGTCCTTACAACCAGCCTGCATTGCTGCCTTGTGTATTTTGACAAGAAAAAAACCCTCTTATGATAAATAAAATCTTCCCAATTAAAGGGAACAGGGATTCCCTTTAGCCAAGGGGGAAAAAAAAATGCCTTAGTGGGAATAAGAATACCAGCAAGAAGTGGCCTGTTTTAATGTACTGTTTTGGATTTCTCCTGTCTCACTTTCATTTTTGTAAAATGAGAAATAAAAATTATTTTTCTCTTCTCTAAGAATTTCACAAATAAGTTGAAAAGATAGTGTGTAGGTGTTCTTCTCAGCCCTAGTACAGAGGGAGGAAGGAGAGCTGAGATTTGCTGGGTTCTGTGTGATGTTGAGTTTCTCTTGGATGCCATTGCCTGCTTTCTTTTATTTTCTTTGAGAAGAATTATAATAATAAAACTGACAGGCAGTTGAAATTTTAATTATCTGGTAATGATAATTGATTGGGTAAATGATCGATGAAGGTAAAATTTATTATTTTTGAGGTCCACAAACTATGCATTATTTTCCCTGTTTGTACTGCCCTTAATGGCAGTGAATAATAATAATAGTTGGAAAAGTATCCTTCTTTTGTAGTCAATAATAACAGTGTCTACAGCTTTAACCTTGTTTTATTTATCTTATTTAAATGAAACTAAACAATTGAGGAAAATTAGACTATTGGTTCATCTTAATTCTGGAATTGATTGAGTTAATCATTTTCCCATAAATATATGTAATTATTTTCTATTTAGCTATTAACTTAGGTTAACAGATAAGGTAGATTTTTATAGTGAATTTATCATAGTAAAATGTCAATTTGATCTATTTTGAGGAAGATAGGTATAGACTAGACTAAACTAGAAGTTCCATGAGAGTGAGGACTGTTTCTGTCTTATTCATCCAAATACCCTTGGTGCTAGTGTTTGCCGACCAAATACAGGTACTCAAGAAATACTTGTGGAGTGAATTAGTGTAATATAGTGTGATTCTCAGATGCTTACCTGTAGTGAGATTACATTGGCTCACTAATTCATCAACATCTCCTTAAACAAGTAAATTGAAAATCCTTTTATTTCCACTTATATTGCTGTTTACTGTTTAGAAAACAAATTTTAGTAATAGGTAACTTTGAGTTAAATAGAAAAATGGATGAATTATGAATAAATGTAGTTGACAGCTGTCATCTTTCAAAGCATGAGGGTCTCTAAAGGAAGAAAAAGCAAAACGAAGAGGCCCCTATGGTGAAAAGATTAAAATGGATGTTCTTTAATGTTAGGCATAAATCATAGATGGTAATCAGCATATAAATGATTCAATTCAGTAGCCATTATTTGGTATGTTGTACTGGGTGATTGCCCGATCATAGTAGTGCTTTGAATTTTCCTGTCATTTCTTACTTTCAGAGTGGTTTCCACACTCTCTTGTGGGACCACAAGCAGTCCTCTGAGGAAGGAATGCTGAGTTTAGCACATGACCTCTTGGTGACAGTTTAGACTTTAAGAGGCTGGGTTTTTAAACATCAGTCTTCCGCTAGGTGCTTAGGTAAAATATTATGAAATCCCAGACTGAGCCCATCGTTAAGTAGTGTGTGACCTTGGGCAAATAAAGGTCTTTCTGTTCTCATATCAGAACTTCAGAGTTTGCTTGTCTTTAATTCAATTCATTTACTCTAGGATTTTGAGGTTGTTGAATAAAAACAAAAAATGGCTAATTGTTCAAATGAAATACAGTCAACTCACATTTATAACAGTTACAACAGCTATTTACAATAACTGTCTATCATCCTGCTTTTGTGGAAAGGATCCTATGTTGTACATTGAATAAATATGAATGAAAAGAGTGTAGTCCCTAAGATTATAAAAACCCTTATAATCCAACTAAAAACCAAAGGCCAAGAAAGCAGTGTTGAAGTAGAAAGTGGATGTGGCTCAGATAGAAGATATCACAAAAGGAAAGGCTGGTCATCACTGGTGACTGCCGAAAGAGGTCATTGGTGCTAACTGTATTGACATAATCTCATGGGGTAAGTTGTGTTTAACCACAATTTGTAGTTCTTCTCTTCCTTTGACATGTGGCCCTAGAGCTGGCTTCCAGGATGGTGAAAAAGATTGGGGAGTAGTAAGTGATTAAAATATAAATGGCTTTAGACTCTTTGGACTGTTTAGTATTATTAAAGGCCCTATACCCACTTAACTAACTTTTGACTATGCAATTACTCTGAAGCAATGTAAAATCATCAGTCCAGTGGCAGAATTCTTATTGTCCCAGACCCCTGAATTGTATTATTAATAATTGTAGCTAACATTTATTGTGTGCTTTATGTCAGGCACACTGTTAAAAACTTTATATGAAATATTTCATTTATTCCCACAACACTTTGAGATAGATATTGTTACTATTTTTCTTTTACAGGCAAGGACATTAAGACTTATGGAAGTTAGTAACTTGCTAAAATATTTTGTGAATGTGTGTTTTCAGTATGATATATTAAAAGTTCCAACAGAAATCTGAGGATGGGGAATGGTTATTACTTTATAATGCACATAAATATTTTTTAACAGTTCCAGATAGGAAATGCTTAGTTGGAATTGCTTGCCCTTTTGCATTGATTATAATAATAATTGCTTGAATTGAATTTCCCTGGGGCACCAACTTTGGAATCAGACAGACCTAAATTTGCATGTCAGCCTTGCTACTTGTTAACTGGGTACCTTTTTAATCAGCTTACTTAAATGTACTGTGCCTCAGTTGCCTTATCTGGTAAATGGGCACAGTATCTTCCTCCCTCACAGGTCTATTATAAATACAGTGAATCCTCATTATTCGTGGGTTTCATATTTGCAAATTTGCCTACTTGCTAAAATTTATTTGTAAACCGCAAATCAATACATGTAATACTTTCAAAGGCATTTGCTGATATGTACAGAGCAGTAAAAACTTGAGTCACCTGACCAGATGGTCCCAGCTGAGGTCGAACAAGGTGACACTCTGCCCTCTTATTTCATTTCTCATCCTGTCAACAGGTGTCCTTTCCAAAGTCTCTTCAATGCTGTGTTTTTTCTCATTTTTGTGCTTTTTATTGGCAATTTTACTGTTTAAAATGGCCTCCAAATGTCATGCTGAAGTCTTGGCTAATGAGCCTAATTTCAAGAAGGCTATGACGTGCCTTTCAGAGAAAATGCGTATGTTAAGGTTAGTTCAAGCACGAGTTGTAGTGCTCTTGGCCATAGTTCAATGTTAATGATTCAACAGTGTATATTAAATGAGATGTTTTTAAACTGAAACACACATGACACAAGGTTATATATTGATTGGTTGATGAAGATATTGTGACCAGAGGCTTCAGGAATCCAACCTTGTATATAGGAGCACTTGTTCAGTATTTGCTCATATAGTGTTTGCAACAACTTTATATAACTACTGTGAATAGCGAGAATTGACTGTAATACATACTCAGTACATTTTCAACTTTATCTCTCAGTTTTCTTTCAGGCCTTAGACAAGGAAACATCTCTGAAAGAGTTGGGGATATTCTTAATGATTTTTCGAGGGCACTGAACACTGTCTGAAATAGCATCAGTGTGTTTAGAAGACAAGCTTTACAATCACCATCTTCTCCTTTTTAGCTTCTAGAGTTCCTTGTAACAATTTATCATAAAATATTGCTTATTAATTAAAAGTTCCACTTTGGACACTAGACTAAACTGTCTTCCAAGATAACTTTATCAGAAAGTAAATATACTATGATTATTATCTCATTTTTCAGAAACAGAAACTAAGGCCTAGAGACATGAAGTCACTCAGTCAAGGTCACAGAGTTAGGAAGTGGTGCAACCTGGTCCCAGGATAGTTTTGATCTTGTAGCCAGCATGCAATATTCTTTGCCAAAACTTCTCTTATTTTCTGATGTTTTGCTAATTTTAGGATGTTGATTTGAGAGTTAGAAGTTCATTGTACGGCATCTTAAGCTTTGCTGAAGAAAACTATTGTATTTATTCAGTGGATAAGTAAGTAGATGAGTGTGGGTTTTAGCTCTAATTCTTTAATTAGTTTTTCAAAATTGGCTTGTTTTTATTTCTTGCTAAGTTTCCAAGAGAGGAATCTACCTAAATGTGAGGCTTTGCTGCTTTGCTCTCTGCCGAGAGATTTGTTTTTCTTCATAGGATAATTTAGAGGTTTTATTTTGTTCTTATTTCTTTAATATCCTGATTAAAGGATTAGAAAGCCCTTGGCTACGTTTGAGTCACTAATACCACCGTCAGCACAGAGCCACACACTTGGGGACATAGATTTGCATTTGTTGAATGAATAATAACTTAGCAGCAGAGCTGCCTTCTTTTCTGTAACTGTGTCAACTATTCTTCACATTGCCCATGCCTGCTGTCTCTGGGTACAGTTCTCAGAATTAGCAGAGAATGTGACATCAGTAATAAGGTGTAGGTTGTGGAGATGACTAGGTTAGAGTTGTGAATACTGGAAGAGTGGGCTCACAGCTACCTAGTGGGGATACCTGTGTAGCTTTTGCATGTGAAACACTGTGTTCCTATCCATTATCCCCTTTATGTTTTGTTCTCACTCACTGGATCAACCTTTTATTTGGACTTAGTGTTAGCCAGATACAATTAGGAATGTGAAAGAATAACCCTTGTTTTCTGGGAGCTCAGTCTCCCATCAACTGATAAGAGGTGTGGATGTGTGTGTGTGTGTGTGTGTGTTTTAATGGAGGTGCTATGAGAAGAGTATTGTAGGAACACAGAGGGAGGTAAAACTGACTGCCTGGTGGGGGCAGGGAGGTCTGTTATGAAGAGAGTCATTTTTGAGTTGGAACGGGAGTTTTCCAGGTAGAGCAGGTGGGTTGGTCACCATCTCCAGAGAAAGAAGACCATAGCAGCAAGAAAGAGGATGAAATATTTTGGGAATTTTATGAAATTTTGTTATGGTTGGAAGAGGATGGGGCAAGGGATGAGCCTGGTAAAATAGGTTGGGCCAGATTGTGAAGTGCATGTAGTGATAATGGAGACTTTGGAAAGCTTTAATTAGGGTGTGACATGATCAGAACTTTATAAAAATAATTCTGGTGACAGACTGAAGGGGACGAAATAGATGGGGAAGTGCAGTGACTAATGGCTTATACAATTTTCTGCCTTCCAGCTTTCTCCTGTGCTTCTGGAGAGTATCTAGAAATGAAGAACCAGGTATGCAGTAAGTGTGGCGAAGGCACCTACTCCTTGGGCAGTGGCATCAAATTTGATGAATGGGATGAATTGCCAGCTGGATTTTCCAATGTTGCGACATTCATGGACACTGTGGTCGGCCCTTCTGACAGCAGGCCAGCTGGCTGTAACAAGTAAGAATCCAAAGGAGCCTTTGGATCTTGACTGAATACTTGAGAAGGATGTAGTTGCTCTTTTCCAGAAAGAAGTTGAGGACAATCTTGGTACTGATTGGGATTATAGATAAGCTAATTGCAAAGAGTCATTTTTTTTGGACAGTCATTATGAATAATGTAGCTGAATATTCATGATGTTAAAATAATTGCTCTCAAGACGTAATAGATATTGTATGCAGAAATGCAATAAAGCTATTAGAAAAACAAATTAATTTTCTAATAATATAACTACGTTCAAGCCTGTGATGTTTCTACAAATCCTTCTCTAATTTTTAATGAATAATTTCAGATTTTTTTTCTTTTCCTTGGAAGGAAGAGTGTATAACCTTCATTTAGACTCTTAATCTCATGTAAGAGAGGGTGGATTAAATACTCCTTTGCTTAATTTATACCTTTTATAAAGGAGATTATTGACCTTGCCTATGACAATGCTGGAGGAATGAAATTGTTTTGAAAAAACACAAAATGTTTACCTCTGGGCTGTCACCCTTCCTGTTCTTTTGTATTGACTACATAACATTTCCTTTCATATGGCCATGTTTAGGAGAGTTAAACTTTAGGCCTCCGGCTACCTTCTGACAAGAATGACTTCCCAGGAACTCAAAATTTTTACCATGAGCTGAGGATGCTGGGGCATTTTTTGGTTGTGCTGAAAGATGCATTCTCTCCCTCTCTCCTTCTCTTCCTTCCTACCTTCCCTCATTCCCTCTTGCTTTCTAGTTCTCTCTCTTTCTGCCAAGTGACATTTTTACTCCCCTGATAATGGCCATTTCATTATATAGGGTTGTGGCATTAAATATCATTAACAGAATTATTCTCTAAATATATATATATAAATGTATACATATATGTACATGTATACCCATGTACAATATATATGTATATACATTGTGTGTGTATATATATATTAAACTAAATTAAATTCATTTAAATAAAAGAGTTCCTTATGAAAGGTGCTAGCAGGATGTTATGGGACCTCATATCTTTGTTTTCGTGGGCAGGAGATAGTGATGTGGCTTCTTTTTCTACTTGGAATAGTTTATTCATTAATGAAACTGAATGATAAGCGGAAGTTTTTCAATATACTGTCTTCTAGTATAATTTTCTTAATGTAAATTTCAGTCTGATATTGCTATGATTCCCTCCCTCCTGCCTTCCCTTCCTGCCTGTTTTCTATTTACCCAATCTCGCATTCTTTTTACTTCTTTTTAGTTGGTTGGGTCATATAGAAGATGTATGTTGAACTTTATAAGAAATTGCCAAAGAGTTTTCCAAAATGGTTGTATCATTATAGACTCCAGCAGTGTGCTTGAGTTCTAGTTATTCTACATTTTACCGACATTTGTATTGTCAAGTCTTATTTTATTTTAGCCATCCTGGTGTGTGAGTGTGTGTGAAGTGATATCTCCTTGTGGTTTTAATTTGCATTTCCCTTTTGTATAATAGTGTTGAGCACTTTTCATATGTTCATTGTCCATGTGTTTATTTTTTTTTGTGAGATGTCAAAATGTTTTACCCATTTTCTACTTTTTTTTGGTCATTTTATTATTGAGCTGTAGTTCTTTGTGTATTCTGGACACAAGTTCTTGTCATGTATATGTTTATATAATATTTAACATTTAATATACACATACACACATATACATATATGCATGTGTACTATTTCCTCCCAGTCTGTGTGGCTTTTGCCTTTTCGTTTTATTAAAGATGTTCTTTGATAACAGAGTTTAAAATTTGAAAAACTATGACTTATCAATTTTTTTCTGTTATGGTTAGTATTTTTTGTATCTTCAGATAACTTTGCTAATTCTCCATTGCAAAGGTTAAACATTATGATATGCATTATTATAGTGTAATTAGAGTTGTTATACTTTTTCATATGTAAAACTTTACAACAGTATAGTTACATTTACTCCCTCATCTTTGTGCTATTGTCATATATAATATTTAGAAACATAAACCCTATAATACAATGAAATGTGTTTTAAATAATCAATTGTTTTTTAAGGAATTTAAGAGATGAAAAAATACAGCTTTATATTTGTCTACATATTTACCATTATGGGTACTCTTTCTTCTTTTATATAGATCTGAATGTTCATCTAGTATTATTTGTTTCAGCCTTTAAAATTTCCTTTATCATTTCTTGTAATGCTCACAAATTCTCTTGGCCTTTGTTTACCTAAAAATATCTTTATTTTCGCCTCAGTTTTGAAGAATATTTTGTTGGACATAGGACTCTAGCCTTTTTCTTTTCTCTTTCTATGCTTTACAGATGTTGTTCCATTACCTTCTGAACTCTCCCTGTTTGTGATGAAAAGTTAGCTGTATTTTGTATGATTAATTCCCCTCTATGTAATATGTCTTTATTTCTCTGACTACTTATACAATGTTCTCTGTATCTTTGCTATTCAGCACTTTGATTATGATGTGTCCAGCATTGGTTTTCTTTGTATTTAATCTGCTTCAGGCTCACTGAGCTTCTTGGTTTTGAAGGTCGATATTGTCACCAAACTTGGGAATTATTTTAGCCATATTTCACCAATAATGTTTTTCTGCCCCTTTCTCTCTATCTTTTCCTTCTATGACTCCAATTACATGTATGTTAGACTGCTTGATATTGTCCAAAAGTCACTGAGGCTCCATTTTTCTTTTCACTTGTTTTCTTTCATACTTCAAATTACATAATTTCTATTGCTCTATCATTAACTTCACTGGCCATTTCTTTTGCAGTCTCAGACTTGGTCTTAAGCCCATCTGGTGAATTTTCCACTTCACATATTGTAATTTTCTGTTATAAAATTTCCATTTAGTTTATTTTATGGTTCTTATTTCCCATAAAATACTTGACATTCCCCATCCCTTCACTCATTGTATTCTTTTATTTAATATTGTTGATTATATTTGTAAGAGCCATCTTAAATACTTGTCTGTTTCTTTTGCCCATCTTTTTTCTCAGTTAATGGTCATATTTTCCACTTCTTTGTATGTTTGGTAAATTTTTATTGTATCTTGGGCATTGTGAATGTTGAGATGTAGGGAATGTAGATTATTTTTTTCTTCATTTAAAGTGTGTTGAATTTTGTTTTGCAGGCAGTTTATTTACTAGAAGAGCACCTTGATTTCATCAGGCCTGGTTTTATTAATTTTTAAGGTGGCTCTGTACTGGTTTTACACTTAATTCTAGGTCATGGCCTTTACTCTACGGCAGGCATTGGCAAACTACAGCCTGTGGGCCCTTCCTCTGTTTTTGTAAATAAAGTTATATTGGAACATAGCTGCACTCATTTATGTACGCATTGTCCGTGGCTGCTTTTGAACTACAGTGGTGGAGTTAATATTGCAGGAGAGACGAGATGGTCCACAAAACCAAAAATATTTACTCCCTGGCCCTTTACGAAAATGTTTGCTGATACTAGGCATGGCCCTTATTCCTAAGGTGTGCAGTCTGGAGTCTCAGATGAATGTCCAATATGGTCATCAAGTTTTCTCCTCTCTGGCTGGCCTGGAGATCTAATGACTCCCATTAAAGTGACCTCTATGATTATGTCTCGGCTTTGCATTGGCTGTTCTCTGCTAGGCCTATACACTCCAGCCCCAACCTCAGGACCTAGAGCGAAACTCCATATGGACTTCTGGAGTCTCTGTTTTCTCTTGTTCTCAGGCCTGTGAATTCCAGCTGTTTTAGCTGACCCAAACACTCATCGCTGATGCTCAGCTCAGTGAGACCACTGTGCTCTGCTTGGGTGCTATGTCCTGGTACCATAGTCTGGAAAGTGTCCTGAAGAGTGAAGTCAAGGTCAATTTGGTCACCGCATCCGTTTTCCTGCTCTCAAGAATCTCAGTCCTGCACTGCCTGTTGTCAATGCCTGAAAATGGCTTATGTATTTTGTTTAGTTTAATAAATTGTTAAAGAGAAAGCAAATCCAATACCAGTTAGTCATGTTGGGATGTGGAAGTCTCAGTCTTTCATTAAGATTTTTTTCTGTTAGAAAAAAGAAAAGAATTTGCCAATATCTCATTCTTATCATCCAGATAAAAATTTAAATCTGAAGAGAAGGATGTTAAGTTGTGCTGTCATACAGTTTGGTTGGAAATTTTTTTGCCCGAAAAATCAATATGTGACTCATGATTGATTAATTCTAAGAATTAACTTATGGTTAGAGTTACAACCCAAATTTTGTTTACCAGTGTATTTTTAAAATTTTTCATCTTATTTTTTAGATAAAAATTCCAATTAGAATTTTACTGCTACTATATACTATGAAACTGTGATCTACATTTTATTTAGGTTCATTTTAAATTGGCTTTTTTAAGGACTATTTCTTCTCCTGTAGCAAGAACCTCCTCACCCCCCTGCCATGTGTATGTGTTTATAAATAAAACTTCAGATGTTGTTTGAAAGAATAATTCCACCTAAGACTACTAGAATTAGTGGTCATCTATATAGCGATCAAGTTTTTTGGTGAAAAGTAGCAGTTTCATAGCAAATCAATCACATAACCTTACCATGATTTAGGAGCTCATGTGCCATAAGAAATGAACCCTTTCCCAGTAAATGTGTTGGCCTTTGAGTTCTAGAAAAGCTTCTGGTCTTCTCTTCTGTGCTTTGCTGATGGAACTACTTTTGAATCTGAGTTACATGACTTGTGAACAGAGACAGTTTCTGAATGCTCACATAAAATGCCTCTTGATTTTGTTTCCACAGCTCTTCTTGGATTCCTCGTGGAAATTACATAGAGTCAAACCGTGATGACTGCACGGTATCTTTGATTTATGCTGTACACCTGAAGAAGTCGGGTTATGTCTTCTTTGAGTACCAGTATGTCGACAACAACATCTTCTTTGAGTTCTTTGTAAGGGCTTTTATATTCTAGAATTTACTTTTGAAGGGGCATTCATGTAAAACTTCTCCTAATCAGTTGTTCCCATTCCTTTTTAATGCCTCTTCAGTTTTTCGTGTTAACTGAACCGTTTGATACTAAAAGGAAATATTTTTCTATAATATTTTACGTAATGGTTAATATTGTTTGTACCACTGAGCTTGCACCTTGTAGAGTAACATTGGCCTTGTTTTACTTTGGTTATGATGATTAAATGACCATTTCGTTTAGACTTGTGTGACAAATATTTTCCCCAAGATTCATTTTAATTGCTTTTTTTAATAGCTGCAGATGTTATTTTGTTAAAAATATGTTTTCATCAATTTTAGTTGTTTAAAAGGTTTTTTTTTCTTTGCAATTTCAATATTTGAATTCTTAAACTATTCATGGCAATATTTCAGAAGTAGAAGTGGCCATATGTTTCTGATTCTGTCAGTTTTATACAATCTAAAGGAATCAATGATTGGGGGAGTTGATGTCTCTGGTAAGAGATTAAATAGCATTACAGAATATAGAATAAAATGATAGTCTAACAGAATAGGCCATTGCCACTAAGTTTATTTAACTATTTTATATAAACTGTATCTAATCTAGCAAATATTTGCTGTGGCAGTGACTCAAATGCTTGAGAAAATGTTTTCAGATTGACTTCTTATACCAAAAACCTGTGTTGTGCAAGTAACTGGGAAAATATCTTGTTAAATGTTTCTGTGGTCCAGTTTTTAGAAACAAATGTACTAATAATTCTAAAACAAATTTATATTGCACTTGATAATGGAAATTTCTAAATCAAACGTTTGGTAGGAAGAGAGATTTTCCGTGAAAGTATGAGCCTTAGATTTGAAGTCAAGAGATTCTGGCTCAGGTCCCAGCTCTGCAATTGCTAGTTGTGTGTTATTGGGCAATTAAGTTAACTTTCCAGCCCTCAGCATTCCCTTCTGTAATGTGGATTGAGTGACAAGACCTTTTAAGGAGGCTCCTAGCTCTAATATCCTTTGATGAGTTTCACATGTTAAGCAACATTCACATAGATTTGCTTTTTAAGCTACATCTTGTTTTCAAAACACTTCTCAGAGTAAATAATTCCCTATTCTATGGGACATTTTTGCAATATTACTAAGACTAAAGTGAAGAAGCAAGATAACTATATAATTCTAAGACTAAGCGTTTAGTTTTGTATTGTCCAGTAAGTCCTTTGAGAGTTGTCAGTAAAGGTACTCCTAAGGCAGGAAGTTTCGTTACTTCCTTTCAATGATGCCTTTGTTCTTCTGGTTATAGACCAAAGGGATGGCGAGTTCAGGAAGGCGAGTTCATGTTCCTTCTTTTATTGAAGTTTCAGCTTTATAGGTTGCAGTTGATTAACTCAGAGGGTCAACACTTCATGGTCATCATACTAATGGTTAATGGAAAGGAAATGTCAGAGACTGAAAGATGCAGTTATACCTATGGACATTACATAATTTAAAGCAATAAAGTATTTAATTTTAGAAGTATGTGGGAATTTCAGTCAGCTCTCCCCCTCCCCTTTTTTGTAAATGGTGAAACTGAAATTTAGAAAGAATAAGTGATTGGACCAAGGTTATACCTTTACTAGTTACTTTTAGAATGAATAACAGAACTCAGGTAATGATAACACATGATGTCTGATTTCAGCTGAAAAAAAGGTTTCATTTTATCCAAACATTGATGGCCAAAGGTATCGTCAGGGTCCAAATCTGTTTAAAAATGCCTTAACAGTTGCATTAAAATGGTCATTATGCTTATAATATAAATATGACACTTAAATTCAATTAAAGCAAATATACTCAATAGCTGATATTCACTGGTATTTGGATGTTAAAAGAATTATTTTCTAGTTAGTGAGGCTTTAGGAAATATCTCTTATGGAAAACATTTTTATGTTGTTTGTAAACTGGACAGGAGGGTTAATGAAGTAGCAAGATGGTTTAGAGAAGAAAGAAATAGCCGTTTTGGCGGAAGTATAGACGATGAGATCTTATTTTAACCCTACTCTGTTGCTGACTGTTGTGCAATACTGTAAAGATGGCCTAACTTTTTGATGTCTATGTATTCTTCACAGGCCTGGAAAAGTAGTGTCCCAATCCCTAGGCATTTTGGAAGAATTGTCTGGACAGCACAAAGTATTTAGTGCTAAAGATATTAGCTGTAGTCATTTGAATTGGCATGGTGTAGAATTAACATTTACCCCCAAATGAAAATTTGAGACTTCAACTCAGACTGTAGCCACTTACCTATACATTTGGATTAAGTCCTGGGATACTGAAGACAAAGCAGATTTCGTTTATTTATTCATTTAAAATTTTACTGCCCCAAATCTTGTAAAAATAAACTTTATTTTTATACTATTGGGCCTACACAGTGAATGCAAGCTTTTAAAACATTTTGGTAAGTTGGGTACATTTTTGTAATGACTTTTTCTCCTTTATGTGAATTTTCAGTGTTAACTGATCTCTTCCCCTCTTCCTCCCCATCTCCCTTTCCCTAATTCTTAATGGGCTAGATTTTTTGTTAGAATAATGAGGATGGTTTACTTAGAACCACTCACTCAAATGCAGTTGTCACTTAGGCTCCAGAGGTCTTGGTGTGTTGACTTGTTGAGGATTACTCATGGCCATTGTTTAGTATGTATTGAAAGAAGCTCTTGCAGCCTGTCCAGTGCTGAGTAATGAATTTAATTAGAGCCATTATTCAAGAAGCTTTACTGGGGCTCTTGTGTTTAACCCACAGATTCAAAATGATCAGTGCCAAGAGATGGACACCACTGCTGACAAGTGGGTAAAACTCACTGACAATGGAGAATGGGGATCTCACTCTGTAAGTCTCTCTCTCTTCTTCTTTCCTACCAACCCATTCTTCTCCTTCCTTTCCCAACCTTTTTTTTTAAAGTTTAAAAAAAATAAAAATTGTTTATTAATTTAGATAATTTCTAGTTGGGAAGTAACTGACCATAAGTTTCATGGATACACGTTCTTTCTAGGTATTTTTTCCTACCTTTCTCTTTCTTCTTAGGTTCCTTTCCCTTCTCTTTCTCAACGTCCAACTTTTCCCCTTTTTGAAGGGGCATTAAAAAGAAATGAGTCTATTCAAACTAATACACAAAACCTCTGAGTATGTAAGTTTACAGATGTGCCTGTCGCATGGAGAGAATCAGTGGCTCTTGACATCGGAAGGATCCTTGAGTTCCTTCCATCCTACTTTCTCTGCAGTTTTCCCAACAAGTGATTTTCAAGCTTGTCTTGTTGGGGACTATGCTGACTCCATTGTCAGACAGCTCTAACAAAAATTCATCCATGTTTGGAGCCTAAACCTGCTTCCTATCTACTTGCCACCCATTGCTCAAAGTTTTACCCTCCCTGGTCGCATTGAATAAGGTAACTACCTACTTCTCCACAGGACAACTCTAAATGCTTGAAGGCAATTATCAGATATCACAATCTGTGACTCTGTTATTATTTGAGGCACTATCCCTTTGGAGTGAGACATGGATTAAAAATCTAACTCTGGCTTATAGAAGTTGTGTTTTTTTTAGGCAGTTGGCTTAATCTCTTTGAGTCTGACTTTTAATGTGAGAAATGGGAGCAGTCTTGCAGGTTCAATGAGATGATATATGGGAAGGGCCTAGTGTGATGCCTACAATGTAGACTGAGCTGTATTTCAATAAGTGACCATCCATCTTTGCCTTTGTGTTGTAGCAGATGCCTCGTCCTTGAGTAATATAATGTACCCTTTCAGAGTAATTTTTTGATCTATATGCCTGGAAGTGATATTAGTAGCACTTAAGTTGCATTTACTTAAGCATTCAGTCAGCTGGGCTTTGAAGGTACAAGTAACTCTTGGCAACAGATAGACTCTCTTCACTTATAAAGACTTAATATAAGGGGAAAGTACTTAACACACTACTTCTCTGAAGCTCTGGCAGGGTAAAGTAGTTAGCCATATTTTTATTTTATACAGCTTGAATTTGGCCAGCCAGAGACTACATGGAAAAATAAGGGTGCAAATGAGAAAGCAAGGAACCCTTAAAATTATTTCGCTTGACTGAATCAGCATGAAATTTATCATAAAAGTGTTTGATTTGCAAATATAAAAATGTTCTGATGACAAAGGAAGCAAATATTATGTGCAGTATCATTTAAGTTCCTGAGTTATACAGTTAAATCAGGCTACTCTACAAGAACAGTCCTATTTTTCTCTTGTTGCTGTTGCAATATTGTTTATTAAATAATTTTGAAAGGAAGCAAACTCATTCTGTTGCCTTTTTGTTTTCAGAGCCCAAAGATTTAGTTAGGAATAGTGGCAGCCAATAAATGTATAATTGGACTGAGTGCCTTTCACTCTCTAAAATGAGTGTCTTTTAAATATAAGCCAAGACTTCATGTAAATGGGTTGAAAATCATTTTATATTTTTGTTCAGACTTGAAGAATTTTCTTTTCCTTTATTACTCTATTTTTTGCATTGGCAATCTAATTTTTTAGAAAATGTGAACTTCAGTAGAGCTTAGGTCTGAATTAACAATAGACTTAAATTTGTGGGTTCCGAATTAATGATGTTTTATTATAATGCATTGAAAAGTGAATAAAGGATTGACTTTTAGGTATGGTTGGAAGTAGCCTGGTTTATCTGGCCTGAGTGTCTTGCATTTCTCTTTACAGGTAATGTTGAAATCAGGCACAAACATACTATACTGGAGAACCACAGGCATCCTTATGGGTTCTAAGGCGGTGAAGCCAGTGTTGGTAAAAAATATCACTATTGAAGGTATTTCACAGCAGTCTGCTTTCGTAGTCATCTGTCCCATTTTATAGTTAGTTAAAATATTGTTTCCATTGTTGCTTTGGCTGGCTCAAAGGTAGATGGGACAGGAATTAATATGTTAGGCATCATAAAGGTCTAGAGACCCTGGTTTTGTTCCTGGCAAGTTGACTGGAGTTTTTTTGTACCCTTAAACTGAATTATTTAACCTGGGTGAAAAAGTAAGCGTGATGACAATTTTAAGTGTCTTTAAAGAAAAGAAAATAATCTTTGTTAATAAGAACTTATTATTCATTCAAGAAAACTACCGTGCCAGGCATCAATCTTACCCAGGTCACTGCTATATCCATAAAAATAACAATAAAATGAACACCTCGACTTGTCACCTAAACCTTTTGCCTTTCTGAACCAGCTGGGCATTTTCTGGCTCAGGAGAGTGGCCGGTAAACTCTGGCATGGTTCATTCTCAGTTAGGGCTACTTTTAATTAAAGCAGTGATTCTCCATTATTGAAGTTTGGCTTATATTTTAATGTTCTAAGTGTGCTTGTTCCTGGAACGCTAACTCATTGGTCATAGGGACATCTGCTGGCAAAGGCTGGAATTACAAACCGGAAGAAAAAGCAGGCCATTCCTAGGGTCTGCTAGGTCTTGTCTGTGACTTCATGAGCAGTGGAGAAAAATGGCACAGGTAGCCACAAAGATCACGGCGTGAGAGGCTTATGTGGTTGGAGGGTCGTTAGAATTTATCCCACTTCCGAGTTAGTGAACTTGTCTTTTGACAGCTCAGTTTATATATTTACTGTACCTCTATCAAATTTCAATCTCTTGCTTAAGTGTTTGTTCTACTTATTGTGTTTAATTGAGTATCTATCCAAGTTCTTTGCACTCAGTAAATACTTGCTTGGTGTTGAATTGATGAGATAAAGGATACAGGCTGAGCTTACTGTTATATTTCTCTCTCACTTCTGGGTAGAAGCAGCAAGAAGATGCTACTTTGCTTGTTGCTATTGGTCCTCCCTCCCATGCTCTGTTTTCCATTACCACACAGGGGTGGCATACACATCAGAATGCTTTCCATGCAAGCCAGGTACCTTCAGCAACAAACCAGGTTCATTCAACTGCCAGGTTTGTCCCAGAAACACCTATTCTGAGAAAGGAGCCAAAGAATGCATCAAGTGTGCAGAGGACTCCCAATTTTCAGGTAGGACTAGTCTTCACCAGCTGATACTGTTTGTTCTTTTCTTTCTAAATTTGTGTTTGTCGAATGTGAAGTCATAAGCCAGAAGTCACACATACGATGTGTTGAGAACAGGGGGCCAGAAACCAAAGTGCTGAAGTGAATCAGTATTGGATGGATAAAATATGACTTCTTGTTACCCCTTTCTGCATGACTTTCCCCTTTGTAATTTATTCTATTCCACACCCCACAGGTGACTGCCTTGGATATGTTTATACTAATCTTAAAAAAATTTCATAGTGTACTTTTAGATGCTTCATTGACATAGAGATGTACTCAAAAGCTTTTAATTTGTTCCAAATTTACAATTTTCAGTGATAATGGAATAAAGCTAATGTCTTCTTGGAAAAACTGTGATGTGCTCCTTGTGCATCAGGGAAACATTGATTGCTCTAGGGAAAATAAAAATGCAGGCCTTTATTTTCTTTAGGTCTAGCTAGTTCTACCTAAATTCCTCTGGTAAGGTTATTTTTAGTTGTCTGCTTTTTTTGTTTTGATTTTTGCCTTTTCTTAGAGTCACAGTAGAAATGACTCATTTCTGAAATGCATTTGTATATTGCAGAGGAAGGATCCAGTGAGTGTATGGAGCGCCCTCCCTGTACCACAAAAGACTATTTCCAGATCCACACTCCATGTGATGAGGAAGGAAAGGTACAAGCCTTGTTCAGTCACCTTCATCCCATATATATCCAACCCTCTTCCCAGTCTGAGCAGATTCTAATTTGTTCACGAGATAGTTAAATGAGCTGATTTATAACACGTACATGTAAGTAGTACAGGGGGAATTTAAGAATTTAGATTCTGAAGCCCATCTTCCTGGCTTTGATTTTCACATCTACTGCTTATTAGTGCTGTGGGCAAGTTATTTGCTCTGGGTCTCAGTTTTTTCATCTGTAGAATGGGGATGATATTAGTACCTACTTCATAAGGCTGCCATGAGAGTACATGAGATACTCAGTTTAAGGTACCTAGCACAGTGCCTGGAACATAGTGAGTGCTCAATAAATTACAACTATTTTTAACATTTTTTTTCCAGAGGTAATAATATCAGGAGGAGCAGAGTCTTAAAATGTGGACTGTGACTCACAGGATGAAAGTATCCTGTAACTTCTCTTCAATTATTTGGTCACTCAGTAGGTTTGGTCAATAAAAGCCATGCAGCCATAGGCGGGTTCAGTTATGGCAGATTACTGTGTAATTGCATTTAGAAGATGCAAAGTAATTACCATATAAATGGCACTTAGCCAGAGGAAAAATGCACACATGAGCTCTGCAGTGGACCTGCCATCCTCTTAATTAAAACCACCCTCTGTCAGGGGGAGAAACTGAGATTAAAGTGGCCGCAATGCTTCATTCTTTCTGTATGTTTGCATCTTTGAAATAATGACATTCTTGACCTAGTTTGGAAAATACATACAGATGTCAGTATTACTTTCTTTTTTACATTTTTGTAAATTTAGGTTCTAATCCATAATTCTTATATTTATGAGATTATTATTCTTACCCTTGGTCCTTAATTTTTTTTTTAAAGAATTTACTTTTGAATGCTTAAGTCCAAATACATTCTAGTATTTACAGTAGAACAAGTACTTACTAAGAGTAATTCGAGGGAAGGCCAGTTTAAATTAGTGGAATATTTCAGGGTTTAGAAGTACATCTATTATTTTTTATAAGAATAGTAACTCAAACTAATAGCTCTTGAATGACAGGAGTTTTGAGGTAAAATCTTGATGACTCTACAATAATGGCCAAGTAAGGACTATTTCTATTTAGAAAATAGATGTAGAGAGCCACTAAGGTGGGTTGAAAGTAATTTGGAATAATGTTTTTTTAGCTAAACTCTTCTTAGGCAAACTTGCCTTATTAATAAGGCAAATCAACTTAGTTTATTCTATGTAATAATCATTAATTCAGTCTTACTGAAGCTCAAATGAGTGAGATCTAAAATACAAATGGATCTTGTCTTTGTTAAAGTGAGAATACTCAGAAGTCATATTTTTATTATGTCAGTGAGTAGTTTATTATGTCAATGAATAGTGTGACGAAATCTAGTTGACCTGGGCCTAAAGGAAGTAAGGCCATATTTTAAATGTGGAATGCACAGAATCACACGTGTGCGCGCGCGCACACACACATATGTGCAAGTGCTTGCACCCACAGGCATGTTGTGTACACACATACACATAAATTATGTTTTTCTGTTGGGTGTGGGTGAACTCTGAACATGTTCTTGGTACAGAACAAAACAATGTCCTACACTCCATAAATCCAGTGATTCTGTAAAAGGTGATTTAAGACTTATTTGAAGATAAATGTTTCTAGCTTGAGAAGTAAACAAAAAGCAATGAGAACTTAATTAAATACCAAATATAGTGAAGAAGCATAGATTAAACATGTGAATTTGAATTTTTTCTATTTTCGGTTGTCCCAACATTTTCATTTGTTCTGCTTTCATCTTTTTTAAAGGCATTTTGTTCTTGCTTGGAATAGCCTGGTGGTTTGCCAGCGGTTTAGTGATGTTTCCCAGATCATTCAATGACTGTGTTTTGGCTCTTTTTGTCCTGTCATAGTCTCTTTGACCTTATTTTCCCCCTGCTTGGAGAGGATCATCAACGGAAGCAGCTATTGAAGTATACAGACTTTGAACATTATAATTTATATGACACAGGGATGTTGCAAGTTTCTGTGTTCATTCTGAAGCTTAGTTATTTGATTGCTTCCTGCCTATAGGGGACGTTTTTCAGGAAAATTTTAATTGGTAACTGGGACCATTCTAATCCTGATTAAGAGACTCTCTCTCATCAACATCATGAAAAATGTGGAATGCCTACTCATTCATTCATTGGTTTAGTGAATCTTTACTAAGCACTGGTTATATACAGAGTGCTGGGTGATAAGGGCAGAGCTTAAGGATAGGTGGAAGAAGAGAAATGTTTTCATAGATTGTAGAGCAGTGGTTGTCAAACTTTAGTGTGCATCAGACTCACCTGGAGGTTCCTATCCCAGATTTTCTGTTTCAGTAGATCTGGGGCAGGGCCTGAGAATGTATATTTCTAAGAAGTTCTCAGGTCATTCTGATTCTGCTGGTCCAGGATCTTAGCAATTTGAGAACCACTGGTCTAGACTTTAGAGGAGGAGAAAGTCAGTCTGTCAAAGAAGATGAATTGTTATTTCCAGCTGTGATTAGTGCTACAGCAGAAAAGCTTTATGGGGCTCTGACCAAGTCTGGGAAGGCTTCAGAGCTGTGTAAGACCTAGGTCATGGCTTGGGAGGAGAGTATTTCTGGAAGAGGGAGCAGGATGGTGAAGACTTGCCATGGGAGGGAGCATGGTGTGTCTAAAGAACTGAAGGATGTAAGTGTGACTGGCAAGTGGGCGTGTGGGTACAACCAATGACGTAGGCTAGATGAGGCATGGTTTCATAGCAGTGAGTTAACATGAGATTTTTATGTACGTTATGTTTTCAAAAAGTTACTTAGAGCCCACTTTTTACATATTGAGGTATGCCCCTAAAGCTGCATTCAAGCACATGCACAGACTCAGTGCTTAAGATTTGAGCTCAGAAGAATGTTGACCAGTGATAATGGGCAAGTGTTCATCAAGAGAAGCCATCTTGTAATGTTAGCAAGATATTTGGTAGAGCTTCTCATGATCTTATGGATAAGATAGAGAACTGTGGGCTAAATAATAGGGTTAAGTGGATATATGACTAATTTAAGAACTATATGTAAAGTGTTTGAATAAATGGATATCAACTAGGAGTATAGTTGATATTAACTAGGAATGTAGCTGGTATCATGTATTTGTCATAGGAATATGAATTTAACAAAGTATACATATCTTAGGTCATACCAAGAAGAATATTAGTTCAGATGACTTATTTTCAACATTTTATTGAAAAATCCTTAACTTGTGTGAAGACATTAGGAATAAGTATATCAAATTGCAAATCAATAAAGCTGGCAAGAATGACAGAATTAAGATTCAGAAAGACCCCAGTGTGCTTGAACCAGGAGCTTAAATTAGTAAAATCAAAATTTATTTGTGTCAAAGAAAGTCTCAGATACAAAAGTATTGAGAAAAGAGAAAATATTAACTTACCAAAAAGATTTTGAAGAGAATCCAAGCTTTAGAAGACCTGGCTCACCAAATAAAAAATGTGACAGATCCTTAAAGGGAAAAAACCCTCCAGGGCCATCCTGGTGGTGTAGTGGTTAAATTCACATGCTCTGCTTTGGTGGCCCAGGGTTCGTGAGTTTGGATCCTGGGCGCGGACCTACAAACCACTTGTTAAGCCATGCTGTGGTGGTGACCCATATACAAAATAGAGGAAGATTGGCAACAGATGTTAGCTCAGGGCCAATCACCAAAAAAACAAAACAAAACAAAACAAAAAAACCCTCCAAAGAATACAAAGGATACTTAATTTTCAAGCAAGCTGTTCTTGTTTGAAAAAAGAGTCTCTCATTTGTTGGTCATATCGACAAAGGTTATCTCATATTTGCTTCCAAAAGTCAGGGGGATAGTGTTGTTTTGTTAGGGAGTCAGCAATTAAGAGAAAAGGTTTAAGGTTTTATTTACTCTGGGTACTAAAACTAGACAGAGTAACTTTTTTTTTTCTTTTTTTGGTCTGTTGTATGTCCAGGTGAAAAGTGATGTTTTTTCCCCTCTGATTGTGGGATAAGATACACATGTTTCCTTTTAACAGTGGCAGAGAAAGATGGCAGTTTTGCTTCCACACTTGGGAATAATTATAAAATTCTGTTAAGGAATTAAAAAATACTTTTCAGAATTGGTGTGATGGGAGATGGGACAGTAGTCTCTTGTGGCATGTGATTGGGAAGTCAGTATAGAACAAACAATTTTATCAAGACTTTCTCTTGCTCTTCTCACTGATATTCTTGGCTCAATTTGATTTTCTTCTCAGGCGGGGTCTTTCCTGTGGTACCAGAAGCCCACTGGCATCTCCACCCAAGCCACTGTCATCCTCACAGCTTTTGATGACAGGAGCACTGACCACAGTTTCAGAGAAGACTCTGATTGGCCCTGCTTGAATCATGAGCCCATCTCAGACCAACCATTCTGTCCAGGAGTGTGGGATACTCTGGTTGGACAATTAGTTCACCTGCTAATCCCTGTGGCTGGGAAGGCCAGACCACATCATTTCCAGTTCCTTTCAGTGTCACACAAGTCAGTTCTTGAAGAGAAAAAGAGGGTGTCTCTTGCCACAATAAAAAGAGAGTGATACTGTGCAGGTTCACAGAATGCTTACACTCTTAAATAACATAAATAGATCTGGCAATGTTGTCTTGATGTACTGGGACTTCCCACAGAATTTAGTACAAACCTCTCTTGATACTTACACGGTGATCATAGTGTTTTGGTATCAGATCCCTTTATTGCAAGTACTTGTATAGATGACTGTTTTCTTTACCAGACTCTCAGCTCTGTGTAGACAGAAACTTGTCCTTAAACATATTAAGAAAAATCTCTAGGCTTAGTAGAGTACCTGGCACACAGAATGTGGTGAAACTTCTTTTGAGTGAATTAATGAATGAGAGAATTAGTAAGTGAATGAATGATTAGCACATTTAGAGTGTTGTGTTGTGTCCGTGGCAGAAGGCTGGAGAAAATGTTGACAAAATGGGCAGAATTTAAAGAAGAGATATTATACTATTTCAGGATGTTATACTATTCCAGGATATTATACTATTTCATATGAAGTATGGATGAAGGAGCTGGGAATATGTTTTTCAGGTTGGAGAAAAGGCACCTGGGATGGAGGAATCATGGCCATCTTTCTGATGTTTCCTACTTGTCCCAAAGAGTTTTGATCTCTTTCCTTTGAAAACCCATGACATTTCATGTTTTTCTTGGAAATGATGATGATGACGATGACAATAATTATAGTAATTTCAATCATAGTATGAATAGCAGAAGCAGCTGTCATTTACATATTTATGGGCGTGCTCTCTCCGTGTGTGTGTGTGTGTGTGTGTGTGTGTGTGTGTATGCAAACGTTGCCTCTAATTCTTTTTTTTCAACAGCTGTGCAATTTACACATTATTATATCCAGTTTGCAGTTAGGAAACTGAGGCTTAATGAGGTTAAGTAATTTCCCTAAGGTCATAGCTAGTAAGTCTTAAGGCTGGAATTCTAACCCAAATCTGTTTCTGAATCCGATGCTTTTGTATCCTCTTTGTGTATTTTCTTTTCTATATTATACTGAACCTGTCTTATCACTATTAGACTACAGCTTCCTTCAGAGCAAACAACTTGTCTTATTAATATTTAAATTTCCCATGGTACTTTCTTCTATACATGGTAGCTACTTAATAAGAATTTCCTAAATAGTAAGTTTAAGCATTTGAAGGGAAGTCTTAGAAAAGAAGATGTAGACTTTTCTTTGTTATTCCATAAGGCAAAATTTGGGCTAATCAGGTGAATTTACAGAAGGTCAATTCCAGCGGTGTGTAGTGATGTTCTAACAAGCAGTGCCACTGAATTCTGGAACAGCATGTTTTGTCAAATAGGAAACTTCCTGCCGAGGCTGGACATCCAACCATGCAACATCTTCGTCTCTGAGTCTAGGAAATTGATGGATCATAGAAGATTTGCTAGTGTTTTGGTATCAGATTGTCTAGTACTTTCTTTGCCCTTTAATGAACTTCAGTATTACAAATTATTCCAAATGTTCAATGTCTGGAACACAGTACTTCTGAGTTATATAGCAAGAGTAAGATGTAGGGGACACTGAAAAACAGGGTATAAAGGGATATGGGTTTTAGATCTGCCTTTCTTCCTATAGAATTTAAGCAAGTCAAATAGACTTCGAGTCTATGTTTCTTAATTAGGATGATGGGAAAACAAGATGGCATTTCTCAGTGACAAGGGATTTCTGAATTTGTTTAAAATAAAAATTTCCCTATAGTCTTCTTTGAAATATATTTAAAAAATAGCTTTATTGAGATATAGTTCTTAACTATACAATGAACCCATTTTAAGTGTCAATTCAATGTTTTTAGTATTTTCATCCCAATCTAATTTTAGAACTTTTTCTTGCCTAAAACCCTGGCTAGAACCTCCAGTACAATGTTAAATCCCCCTGTGTCTTCCACATAAAGGAAGAGGGCCCAGGCTTTTAAGCATTTAGAAAGGGGACAAGGAGATAACCACAAGGGAAAAGAGAAGACAGCAAAGGCTTTGTTAAAAAGGAATCCAAGTGAATGCTGATGTGTAGACGGGTGGGCTGAGGACATGCTTGGAGCAGATGTGGATGTTGAGCATGGCTTTGAAGGAGGGGTCAGAAATAACTTGGCAGAATGGTGTGGGTAATTCCAAGGGAGACAAATGCGTGCCCAGTGGCTTTTAACAGGAAAGGATCAAGGTTTGGGAGAGGGAGGAAGGCAAGCAATAGTGTGCCTGGCCGGGACTGAGCTGGAACGTCATGCAGCACAAGGCAGTTAGGTTGAAGTGGCAGTTGGTAGACCCTTTTAAAGCACATGCAATTTAGCTCTGATGAATTCAGCCCATCTACAAAGCCTCGGTGCATTTGGGCAGGGACATTTGAAGGAAGAGAGCAGGCAACCATGGCAAATCCAGTCTCAAAATTTGTCTAAATTTTAGTCCTCCAGTCTTGAATTTTATTTTGATATGAGAACCAGCTTCCAATCGATACCTCTACGTGTTTCTTTAAAACGCGTTTTATTCATGCTTAATATAAATATACTTGGAGACTGTAGATTTTCTGTAATCTCAATGGCAATCTGGTAAATTTTGCTCTATTAGCGTTTGGTTTCATAAAACATTTCCTAATTTTATCTCACCTTGCCGAAGAATAAATTGATTGATGGTTTTTCACATGCACTGTGAGCCATCTGGTGCTAAGTATCATTAATATTAATTAATATCTTTCTCCAGTCAGCCAGACTTGAAAGCGTCTGTCCCCATTAGAAAGAGAGACGCAGAATCAATCTGCCATGTGAAGCAAGAGGCTTTGTAAACAAAATTTTTACTACAGAGCATTTGAAATTTGATTTCTAAATGTTTAAAGGTGGTGGACATCTTCTAATTTTTAAACATTTACTGTGCTTGGATTGAAAATCATGTGGTTAGTTGACTTGTCAAAAATATATTTGCATATTTTATTATTTTTACCTTTACCAAACTGATTCTCCTTGACTAGTGCTGCTTTACCATTTACTAGTTGTGTGTTACTTTTGGGAAAGTTGTTTAGCAGCCCTAATCCGAAGCTCCCTCGTTTATAAACTTGAGGATAATAATACTGACCTCCCAAAGTGGTGGAGAAGATCACTCGGTGCCCCCAGGACCCGTCCTCCGCGCTCAGCCTCAGTACTGCGCCCACACCCACGGGGGAACCAATGATTCCCAGCAATGCAGTAGTTCACACAGAAGTCAATACGACTTTAATTAGTGTCAAAATAAATCAGCAAATTTGTAAATTAACTAGGATTGGAAATTTGTTTTCTATACTTGTTAAGCCAGAATTTTAAAAAGACAATTCCTCAAATATAGTGATGTTTCATTTGTTTAGATTCTCTGAATTTTTTATGCCTTTCTCAGAGGAGTTGAGAGCCCCTGATGGATATAGGATCTAATTTATTTTTTGAGCTATTTAGGAAGCTCCAGCAGGAACAGCCATCATTTTACAGATGGTAAGAGAAGCAGATGGGTGAAGTGGTTGTTTAAACTCTTTCATGACATAGGCCATAAAATAAATGCAGGAAGAGAGAGTTGTAGAAAGAAAAAATGTCATTTATAATTCTGTTGAGACATCTATCTTTTAAATCATTTTCTTAAGCATCCATCTTCAGATAAGGTAATTTACTCTTCCCTAAGGGAATACTTGAGAATAAAATTGAGGGGCCTAAAGGGCTTGCTATATATAATTTACTATTATTTGGAAATAGCTTTAGAGAATTGCCTTTAATTTTGGTACTCTGGCTTCAGTATTAGACTTATTATTGCAGAAGTTGTTTTAAAGGAGAAAGAATACTTTTAGCAGATTGTATGTCTAATGAAGGAAACTTTTACTCTCTTTTTAAAAACTGTATTAAGTTATGAAAGAATTGATTTATTTTTCTCTTTGCATTTAGAATACCTTTTTCTTTTTTCACTGAGCGTATACATTTTGTTTTGAAATGGCTAACCCATTTAATGTTTCTGGTTTCAAAATGAGAATGATTTTATAATTTCCTGGGTTTGGCTGAATTACAGCTATTTAGTTCTATTTTGTTTTGTGTTACAGTGTATGCGTGTATGAGAGAGAATGAAAGGATAAAGTTTAAAAGACTTCTCTCTCTGAAGGTAGAGGCTGTCGTAATCCTGATGTTAGGAGCACATGCTACAGGGCCTAGACTCAGCAGTATTTTAGCTACAGCTCTTGTAGTCTAAACCCAGGTTATTGGAAAGGACTCAGAAAGCAACTACCAGTATGTATGAAATAGCAGGATTGAAATGTGAAGGTTGATATATTCCTTAAAAAAAAAATAAACCTTTTCTTTTGTGATCAAAGCATGGTGATATGTGCTGTGGGTGAGGGAAAGGAAGAGAGTAGTGGAGGCCTCAGAATGAAAAAGATAGTCTCTGCATAGAAACTTCTGTTGGTTTTGGGATAAAGTGAGTGTGAGTGGCTAGAAGAGTAAGGGCTGTCATTGTATTACCTGTATTTTAAAGAGAAATTTCGTGATAAGGAACATGCTGCGCATGAGGTAAGGCCACCTGTAGCTTTGGGTAAAAACATTTGGAAGTAACGGTCATTTCCCCACCAAAGTTTTTTTCTTTTTTTCCTCATTTTGTTATGAAGGGTTTAGATTCTCTTCACCTGGCCCTTCTGTTTTGTCACTGTTTGGACTTTTCCTAGGCTGTCAGTTTAATATTTTTGTTATTGGAAGTTTAAAGCAAGTATAGCATTTACATGACTTGCAAGCTTTTTTTTTTTTGCAGACACAGATAATGTACAAGTGGATAGAGCCCAGAATCTGCCGGGAGGATCTCACAGATGCTATTAGGTTGCCTCCTTCTGGAGAGAAGAAGGATTGTCCCCCTTGCAACCCTGGATTTTATAACAATGGATCATCTTCTTGCCATCCCTGCCCTCCTGGAATGTTTTCAGATGGAACAAAGGGTAGGATGTCAGTCAGTCCAAGAATTGGACCGTTAGCAAAATAATCTTGTTATACTACTGTGACCTTGTTCTAAGTTGCTTTTGTGGAAGATTTCTTTAAATGCATACTTTCTTAGAGGCTGAAGAAGAGTTGAGAAATACGATAGTGGAATTGTGAGACTGCAGTGGCTTATTTATCATATCATAAAGATAGCTTTTTAATGGCATTTTGTGTAATACCCTCTTAGTGGGATGACTCTTTGCCTTTGGGTATTGATAAGAAAATTCCACCGTATTAAGTGATTATGATATGTACTCCTTTTCCAGTGTGTGTATATGTGTATGTTGATGCATACATAAACAGTAGCTTCTGTTTCAGCTTTGGAATAATAAATCACATTTTGTGCTATAATAATAGCAAAAATTGCTCATTTTGATCATATAAAGCAATTAAAATAGTCCCCACGTAGACTGTTTCAAAGTGCACCTTTGGGAAAATTTTAGTATTTACCAAATAATGATATAGAAAGTGGTTAGAGAATTTGTTTTAATTTTAGTGGACAAAGATTACATTTTGTTAGCAGATATCTTGCTGTATGTATACTTAATATGCAGAGCCTGTGAGACAGAACATGAAAAGGACTTAAGAGTCAAATTCACTTAGGTTTGAATCCACATCCTGCAGACTGCCCATAGTGTGGTTTATCCCAGTTACTTAAACCTTTTGAACTTCAATTTTCTCATCTGAAAATTGTGGGCAATAATATCTACCTCATCATTATTGAGCAGATTATATAAAAATGTCTCCTGTCATACTTTGGTACCAGAAAGTGTTTGCTCAATGAATATTTTCTCTCCCTACCCCTTCTCTTACTGATGTAGTAATGCAAAGTGTCTTGGGTACCTTCAAAAATGGTTGAAAAAGACCCTTCCATTTCAGTGTTGCAGGTATTAATGTAGATTAGGTTTATTAAAAACCTAACTGTTTCCAAACCACTCAACTTCTAGCATCATTTTTCAACATAGCCAATATTTTGAATTTCAAGTAATCAGTCTATGATTAAATGGTATAATATTCTAAGTTTAATAACCAACGGGAAGAATGAAATATTTCCTTATTTGTGAGGTGGAGGGAACTGATTCAAGATCACATGTAAGATAACTTGTTTCAAAATTACTCTTCTTGTGGAGGGTAATTCAGTATTAGCAGTTACTCCCAGAAATGAAGGGAAAAATTATTTTAAAAGATTTTGTATTTTTCCTTTTCCCTTTTCATGTTAGTCAAGGCTATATGTGTATGCTATATCTAGAATTATTTTTCTTCTCAGATTGCTTTTGAAAAAGTTAGTAATTCTTAAGGGAATTGGCGGTCCAGTGTCTCTCCTTCCCACTTCCCTCTCTGCTAATTAAAGTTTAGTAGTGCTTGGAACAGAGGAAGAGGAAGTTGTCCAGATGCAGTTTAAATGTAATTGTTCGCCTGCTTGTCTCCTGTAGAATGTAGGCCATGTCCAGCAGGAACGGAGCCCGCACTTGGGTTTGAATATAAATGGTGGAATGTCCTTCCTGGCAACATGAAAACTTCCTGCTTCAACGTCGGAAATTCAAAGTGTGATGGAATGAACGGTGAGTTCAGAGTCAGCCTACTAGATGCATTTTAGCAGCAGAGACTCTCAGGCTCAGCTCTCTAAAAACACACTAAATATGATATGAAAAACTTCAGTCTTACCATTAGGCTCCTTACCAGCCCTCACATCAAAATAGTAAATGTGGTAACACAGCCAGCTGACTCTCCTATAAGACATAATATAAACTATTTTGCATTTTTTTGGAGTCAATTGAAGTAGGTATTGAGGGTCACCATTTATGGATATAAATACTGGAATAGATACCAAGGGAGGTAATGAATCTATGTTTGCCATTTTGAAGAGTAGCGTGATAGCATTTCCACTGGATTAGTTTAGTCTGGCTTAGCGCCGAGCCGTGGTGAGAGGTTAAATCATCTCTGACTCCCCTGCCTGTGAAATCTATCCCTGTGTTTACAAAGTATATATGAACCCCACTTACTGAAACTTGAAAATGTGGCAAGGCTCTATAGGAGACTTGCTGAATTTTATTTGTTCTAACATTTTAAGTGCTTAGAGAGCCTAGCGCTTAATTGTTCTGCAATATTTGTTGGTTGAATGAATGACAGTATCTATGTATTTCTAAACCTGACGCTAGGAGTAGGTGTTATAAATACTAGGGTTTTACACCAAATGCATCCTTTACTTTTATCAGCTCTTTAGCAATTTTTATTAGCTCAGTTTTCTCCAAATTATATTTGATTATTGTAAAAAAAAAAAAAAGCTTTTTAATTGCATCTGTTTTCAATCAGTACCTATCCAAAATAAACAGATTTGGGATGTAGAAAGTGAACACAGAGATTGACAAATAGTAGGTTCTTGAATAGTGTTGGTTAGACAGATATGTGAAAGAGGGAAAGACAAAGGCTTAATACATATTAAACATTGTGAAATAGTCCTATTTATTGACCAATAATCTCACTTCTAGGAAATTATCTTAAGGGAGAAGAAGGAAAAATAGTTTTTATCTGACCATGAGAGTTTGTGTTCCTAAAAGATCCTGTGATTGAATTCTAAGTTGAGAAGTTAAGACCTGTTGGAAAAATAAGATTAGGAAGGCTAGGGTAGTGAATGACTCTATGAAAGCATCGATGTGTGTGTGTGTGTGTGTGTGTGTGTGTGTGTGTGTGTGTGTGTGTGTGTGTGCGCGCGCGCGCGCGCATTCACTTACTAGCAAAGATTATCTGAAACTTTTTTTTTTTTTTGTGGGGAAGACCAGCCCTGAGCTAACATCCGTTGCCAATCCTCCCCTTTTTGCTGAGGAAGACTGGCCCTGGGCTAACATCCGTGCCCATCTTCCTCCACTTTATATGGGACGCCGCCACGGCATGGCTGACAGGCAGTGCGTCCGCGGGCGCCCGGGATCCAAACTCGCGAACCCCGGGCTGCCACGCGCGGACTAAACCGCTGCACCACCGGGCGCCCCTATCTGAAACTTTTATTTGATCTTTTAGGGAACTTAGTCTTCATCTAACTCTCGTGATAATGCTTGATTTATCCACATTCTTACTCCTTTACTTAGAGGCTATAATTTAAATTTTTACTGTTTAAAAAAGTTACTGTTTATTTATGAAGATGTTCATTGAGCATTATCTATAATAACAAAAATTGAAATAGTCTAAATATCCAGCAATAGAATAATGTTTATGAAAGTTATGCATAGTGATCAGGTGAAATGTTATGCAGGCATTAAAAATGACAGCCATATGGAAAACAGGTTGCCAATGTTTCAAGAATTTTGAATGTTCCCGTTCTCCAACCCAATAATTCCACTTCTAGGAATTTATACCAAGGAAACAATGTGATGTAAAGAAAGAAATTGTGCACAAATATGTTAATTTTAGTGTTGTTTATAAGAGTAAAAAATAAAAAACAAACTAAATATTCAACAATGGGAGATGATTAAATAAAATTATAAAAATACATATTGTTAAATCATTAAAATTAGATGTAGAAATGATTTTTAATGGGGAAATATTTTTGAAATAATGATAATTAGAAAAACCTGAAGGCAATGCTAAATGAAAAAATCAGAAAATAAAGTAGATTATACAGTAAAATCTAAAAAAAAGTGTGCACTAGAAAAAGATTGAAAAGAAATATGCCAAAATGTTAAGAGGCTATCAATTGGGAGTGGGAGCTTTCTGGGAGGTATGAATTACTTTATTTTTTTTTTATTTAGTTTACTATATTTAATAAATATTCTTCATGGACACACATTGCTTTCAAAATCAGAATAAAAGCACAAAATATTGGTTTAAAATATGTTTATTTGACCCAACAATTTTTTTTACTGGAATTCTTTTCTAGAAAAATACAAAAAAGGTTAACCCAAAAGTACGTTGATTATAGTGTCATTTATGCTAGCTAAAAGGTAAAAAACAATCCAAATGGTTAAAATAGATGTGTGGTCAACAAGGGGTGAATCCTATAGTGTGAGTGATTTAGTAAATTATTGAAATTTATTATATCTATCTACACGACAAACTATGAATTCAGTCATTAACATGTTGGTTCTATTTATACATAGAAAATGCTTATGCAATACTATTAATTTATAAAACCGTGATACAAAATTTATCAACAAGATCTCAATGATGTAAAAACATGCATACATGAAAGATAGTGAAAAGAACCATCTCAAAATGTTAACAGTGGTTTTTTTCTGGGTGATGAGATGATAAATAATTTTAGTTTTCATCTTTAAATTTTTCTGTAGCTTTCAAAATTTCGTAATAAATATAAATATGATTTCTAAAAACAAATAAATGATGGTGTATGGGGGATGCTTCTCCTTTCCTCACTTTATTGTGGCTATTCCAGCCTGTGGTATGTTGACTGTTTCTGTGCAGAGGGCAGACCTCCCATTACCTTCTATGTGCAGCTCTGCCACCCCGTACTGTTGGCAGTTGTTAGCGTGTGTCTCTCTCATAGTCCACTAACTCCTCAATTGTCCTTTTTTTTGTTTGTTTAGTTTTGGGTTTTTTTACCTTATTTAAAGAGGTTGGGCCTAGTCCTGTCTTTCTATCCTTAGTGCATATCATGGTTCTGGGCACTCAGGGAATGCCAGTGGAGTGAATAAATATGTGAATGAATGCAGAACAGGAGCTAAATTAGGGAACAACAGGAAAGCAAACTGTAAGAAACAACTCGAGACCCCAAATCTTCTTCATTAAATAATCTGAAGTTTCTGTTTCCCATTGGTTACCCGAAGACTAGGATTTTCCATCTCGGTGTATTAGAATGGATAAAGACCATCTGTTTTTGTTAAAATAATCACGCCTCATTGAGAAAACTGCTGTTAGTTTTCCCATTAAATAACTTTTATGCAAATATGTATTCCTTGATTCTTCCCGGGAAATCACGCGGAGAACATCATTGTCGCTATCTAGGAGTCTACCGCTGCATGCAGTTTGCAGTTTAAAAATAGGGAATTCTTTTTAAAGTATTGCTAACTTTGAACATAATGGTCCTTTCTTTCTTTATTATTATTATTATTTTTTTACTGTATTTAAAAAGGTTGGGAATCATGAATGGAATTTTTACTCATAAAGATGACTTTCATCATTTCCAGGTTGGGAGGTGGCTGGAGATCATATCCAGAGTGGGGCTGGAGGTTCTGATAATGATTACCTGATCTTAAACTTGCATATCCCAGGATTTAAGTAAGGAAATCCAATTCTGGTTCCCTTCTGTAAGAATCCTCATGCCTGTTTCCCTATAGAAATAAATGAAGTAGGACTGCCTTTCTAAAATATGTGAATATTGTGATGTACTTAGCAAAGTACAAGCTGTTGTTGGATAATGTGTTCTATTTAAGAATATCTAAAGAATCAGTGATTGAGAAACTATAACTACTAATTGTATGGTACTTAGATAAGGCTAAAAGTTTTTAACAATATTCTATCCAAATGTTACAATAACCATGATTCTTGGATGCTTCATGAAAAGGTCTTAGTACAAGTTGTTTGCAGGAATATCTTTTGGTTTATATATTTATTTTTCTCTCAGTTTTATCTGTAAAACATATTTTATAGATTGTTTAATCCCATTTTGCTTTAGTCCTTCATGTTGAAATTTCCCAGTAGGAATCTTTCTCTTGCTTTAGGATGGGTAGTAGTGTTTACACCAGGAAATTCAAGCATATTACCATGGTTGTGTAGACTCTATATTATAACAAAGGGTACAGCCATGAAGAGATTACGGGGAGAGTTGTGTTTGTGGGAAGCAATAGATGAGGGGAAGAGAAGAGCATGGCTTTCAGCTTGATGGAAAAAGTGACTTAAATCTGTTCCAGATTGTATTTAGAACATACTATAAATATTGCAATTTTAATCTGTCAACTAGACCACCAACATCTATGACTGGAGCCATGGGTTCTGAACTGGGAAGAATAACATTTGTCTTTGAGACCCTCTGTTCAGCTGACTGTGTTCTGTACTTCATGGTGGTAAGTGAAAGAGTGGCTTTCAAAGGTGGATTTCTAAACTTAGTGTTCTCCTTCAAGTGTGAATTTATTCATGCAAGTTGGGATGAGAATCCCATTTTTCTTCCAATTATTAGGGCCTTCCAAAAACATTTAAAAATGTCTAACGAAGTCACTAAGAATTGTGCAATGAAGTCCACAAAGAAAGTGTTCATTCCTTGTGGGGAGGACTGAGTGAGGGGGCCTGGGCAACTGAAAGAAGCCAGGGAATATTAATCTGGTCGAAAATTCCTTCATAAAAATATGCCACCAGCAGAATGAAAATTCTCCCTAATAACCATTCAGCAATTCGAACTATCAGGAGGGAAAAACATGTCTTAATATTAAAACATATATTAATAAGCAAGGGCAGAAAAATAATGGAGGTGTAGAGCATTGGGAAGAAAGAAAACTTCCTTGTTAAATTTAACAAATGTAGACAAAGGACTCTACTGTGTACATGTCATAATTTTGCTCATTTTTTTCTTGCACATTTTTTATTTGTCCTATAAATCTCAACTGTTAGCTTGAGAAAAGTAGCAATACAAAATTTACTAAGACCTCATGTGGTTATTAGAAGGTTGTTGGCTAAGATTTTGGCATTCTAATTAAATAGTGACTTCATAGACATGATTTGTTTTTGCTTTTTTCCCAATGATCCTTTAGTAGCTAGTTAATGATCCATTAACATTTTCCTCCATGATTTACAACATATATGGAGATTTAAATATTTATTTGGATTACTAATAGCTTAAATGAAGGCAGACTATTTTGTTCTGAAAAAAAAAATTGGCTTTGTGGTAGTAAAAGAAGATCATGAATAATCTTCAACACATCCATATATTACACCACAAATAACCAATAAGTCTTCAGTTCTCCCAGCTCTGCCTCCTTATTTCTTTAATCTGTTAGTTCCTCTTTATACTCAGTGCCATTGCTGAAATTCAGACTGCTATTATCTCTCAACCGTAGTCTCCTATCTGTTCTTACCTGCATTCTCTCATCCATGCTGCTGTCAAAATTATCTTTATGAATGTAAAAACAATAGTAGAAGCATCCACAACAAATCTACCCCTTTACCCTCCATGGCTTTTTATTGCCTATGGCAGTGGCTCTTAAAGTGTGGTCCTTGGACCAGCATCATCAACATCACCTAGGAACTTGTTAAAAATGCAAATTTCTGAGCCCCATTCTAGTCCTAATGAAAAACTGGAGATGGGGCCCAGCAATTTGTATTTTAGCAAGCCTTGAGGGTAATTTTGATACACACTAAAGTTTGAGACCCAATAGCCTATGAATACACTTAAAATTCATTAGCATGGCATCTGTATGGCTTTTTGTACTCTTTGCCCAACCTCTGTCACCAAACCTACTGTTGCTGCTTACCTTCTTTAGATACCCTGAGTTTGTTAGTGGAACACCCTGTGTTTTTTCATTTCTCATGCCTTTACGCTCTAAGCTAAAATGACATTCTTCCTCTTTTGTCTGGAGAACTCCTTTCATACTTCAAGGGCAGCTCAAACTTCACCTATTCTGGGAAGCTTTCTCTTATTTCTTTAAGTAAAGTTAACTACTCTCTCCAGTGTGCTCTAAAACCCTTTGCGAAAAACCCTATTTTAATTATGTGGATGTGTTCATGTTTTTGTCTCTCTCACTTGACCAAGCACTCCTGAGGGTAGCGATCACAGGTATTTATTTTGGTAAATCAGTCTTAGAATTTTTAGCTCAAGCAGAATCTGTTAGTTTTCTTTCTTCTGTGTGTGATTTGGTCTCCTCATGGGATTTTTTTGAGATATCAGTTAAGTAGCATATAAAAATACTTCCAAAATCATGTAGTGTTTTGCAGTAGGGTGGTATTGTTTGCAGTAATGCAATAAATTCCATTTATTATTGGAATAAACATCCAGAAAGATGGTGTTGAACAAAGCACTCTCTGTATATTATGAGCTCCTTTTAGGAAGGGGCACATATGACGATTTGGTTGTTTGGTAATGTGGGGGATTCTGTAATGTATGACAAGCACATTCTTGTGTTATTCCCCTGTGGCGTGAACTCGACACATCTCCTTATAGTATATTTGATTACTTTATAACATGTTTGACTTCTATGTTTATATCATAGAAAGAGACATATCTTGAGCTCATGCCATCGTATTGTCAACAACCCAGATAACTAACAGAAGCCCATCCAAATTCCTCAGTCATTTCTTAGGGTTTCTGCAGGGAAGAGTAATTAGAAAATTCAGGGTTAGCCTTGGTTTTCATTTCAGATAAATTAGATGTGCATTACATTATTTGGTTGACATTATATTTGCTTTATAACCATGTTAATGACAGCATATTGGTCAGAATGTCAGACATTTGTATAATAGTCTAAATGTTGAATTTAGCTAAGGATATCAGAAACAAAATATTACATAAATTAATCTTTTTGGAATTCAAGTATAAGCAAAAGAATGTTTTCATGAACGTAAAATAACATTCTGGTTAATCTGCACTTGGGGAAGCCTGGAAGTTGCAAGTGTAATTCAGGGGGAATTTAGAATTCCTGTGTAGGAGCTAACTAACAGAAAAAGAAACAAATGGGAAGCCTTGCCATTCTGTGAGATCCTAGAAGTTTACTATGAGAAGTTTGAGGAAATATGTTTCCCCTTCTAAGTATATTTCCTAAATTAGAGTCACACACACACACACCCCTCCCCCCAAAAAACTCCCTTAAACATACTATGATTTGAGCCTGTTTCAGGTTATATTGACAACGTGATTGATATATTGTAGTTACTAAGCTAGTGAGTGCTTGTATAGACTTGAAGGGAAGTTTTGAGAGTTCTAGAGTTACATGGTCTGCGGATAAATATTCACTAATCCTACAGGGTTTACTGTAAATACAAACACATATTTGAAATGCATATTAATACTGAGTTTGTGCTTTTTTGTATATATTTCTTCTACTATATTTTAGGATATTAACAGAAAAAGTACCAATGTGGTGGAATCATGGGGTGGAACCAAAGAAAAACAAGCTTACACCCACATCATCTTCAAGAATGCAACATTCACATTTACATGGGCATTCCAGAGAACTAATCAGGGTCAAGATGTAAGTTCCAAGCCATCATTGCAAATTTCCTGGAGGAAAAGACTTAGCTTTTTATTGATATGGAATCAATCATTTGTTTATGGAGTGGATGAGTCTATAAATTATATTTTTTTAGTTTGTTTTTTGAGAGCAAGAATGGATGAAATGGAATAACAATGTATCATTGAATTGTTCTATGCTCTGAACAAACATAGTTGCTGAAAGTTTAAGAGAAAGAAAATCTGTCTTTGTAGTTACTGTATTCAAAAAGTTACTTTTAAGGCCCTCTGAGACTTTGAGAAGACTGGTGACTTTCTTTCTCTTAGTCTGAATGACATGACATTTGTCCAGGAGCCATTAACTGGTGTTGGTTTATTATTTCATTACTGCAATGTCTTCTTTTACAGACAGGATATTGTGTATGTGCACATGCACACGATTGGGTTAACACACAGAATTATTTACTCTCTTCTACTTTCCCTGCTGCAATAGACCTTAATCCTCCCCTAAGTAAATGCCATTGTATGTTTCAATAGTAGCAGCACTGTTCTTTTTGTGGATCTCCATAGATGTGACCCTCCCAAGGTGAAAACAAGGTAAACCACTTGTTCAGAAGCTGCTTTTACAGCTTTGGTAGCACATGTAGAGCATTTTCTCTTTTCTCTTCAGGCTTTCACTGGGGAGCCCATTCCCCAGATTTTTCCTGACTCCAATCGTTCTTTACGAGTATTGAGATTACCATCATGTGGGGCACGAACATGCTATGGAATCTTACCTCTTCCTTGCCTTCCTTTTATCTCTTCCCCAGACAAAAAGCACTAAATAGTCCAGGGTGACGCTGCTCTGTACTGATATAGTGATGCCTACTGCTTGATGAAAACTAGACTGTAATTGACTCAGTGTCATAAGAAGGAAAAGTATAGTAAGACCCAGGTTTTTGCTCTTTATCATGCATCCTTTCAGTAGAAATCAGAGTACACTGGTTAGGGAAAGTACTCAAGAGGGAGAGGAAGGCCTGAAGCAGTGGCGTGATTTCATCAGTATTACACAGTTAGCGTTTAAGTGAGGACCAGAGCTCTAAGACTAGAACTCTAAGACTTTCTAATCACCAGTTCAAGGCTTTTCCACCCTGCCACACTGCAAACAGCCTATTGTAGCGTTGCATTTAGGCTTATATCAGAATAAACAATGATGGGAGATAAAGTTGCTCCTCTGTTAACCCACTTATTCTTCCAGATGTAAAGTGTATAAATATGCCTGAGTTGTACCAATTCTGACATATCTCATGGTGATTGTGGCAAAACTCTTGAATCCCCATTACTGTGGAAATTAGCTTCTAGTGATAAGATTTAAGATATTTTAAGAAAAAAGAACGAAAAAGGAATACTATTAATCCATTGTCAATTATAAATGATTAGGCTGGAACACTCTGCTTAGTTATTTTGGTGATATCAACATGACACAATCTGGTTGTACAACTAAGTCCCAAGGCAGAAGTCATTACTTTCTGCTCTCTTTTTAGAATAGACGGTTCATCAATGACATGGTGAAGATTTATTCTATCACTGCCACTAATGCAGTTGATGGGGTGGCGTCCTCATGCCGTGCCTGCGCCCTCGGTTCTGAACAGTTGGGCTCATCGTGTGTCCCCTGCCCCCCAGGCCACTACATTGAGAAAGAAACCAACCAGTGCAAGGAGTGTCCACCTGACACCTACCTGTCCATACATCAGGTCTATGGCAAGGAGGCTTGTATTCCATGTGGGCCTGGGAGTAGAAGCACTCAGGTAAGTGAGTCTGTATTTCAGTGCCCCCCATGCCCCCGGAAAGCACAGATCAATAGAGAAACTCAAAAGTTTCCTTTAATGTTTCTCCAAGAGCTACAAAGTTGCTAATTATATTTATACATGACTTTTTTGTTCCCTTTCTTGTTTTCTCTTCTCTCATATTTATTGAGCACTTAATATGTGCCGTGAAAGTGCTAGTTCCTGGGAACATAAAATATTAAGAAAAGCACCCAAATCAAAATGCTTTCCAAAAGTATTAAAATTGATTTCTTGTGTATTCTGTGAAGGTAGAGCAAGTAAACTCCCTCTGTAGGTTGGCTGTAGGAGTACATGGAGAGCAGCAGGCGTATCTTTAAACATTTTAAGGGTAAAGGTCGATGCTATATTATGGGTGAAGGAGAAAGTGTTTTATTGTCTATTTAAAGTGGCATAACAGGGACTTTTGGCTATTTGTTAAAATACCTTTCTACAAGAAACTAACCTTAGAATAACTTTATTCTTACTTTAAAAAATTTCTTTTGTATTTTGTCTAGAAAAATCTAGTTAGAGTTTAGAAATTCTCTATATTAGTATGGTAAAATATAGTATAATCATGAGAAAATTATTGAAATAGTTTTTAAACCTAGAACTTTATTGAAACACATTTTTCATAGCAGCTAATACTTTGTTTCTTGCTATAAAGATATGTATATATTTTTTAATATTTCTTAATCTTTAATCAAAGGACCACTCAGTTTGCTATAGTGACTGCTTTTTCCACCATGAAAAAGAAAATCAGAGTTTGCACTATGACTTCAGCAACCTCAGCAGCGTGGGCTCATTAATGAATGGCCCCAGCTTTACCTCCAAAGGAACAAAATACTTCCATTTCTTCAATATCAGTTTATGTGGGCATGAGGTGAGTTCTGGCTGTCAAGGTGAGATGGAGCTATGTTTCAGCTGTGATTGAGTTGATATTTTCTGTGTTGATGGACCAATAAAAGCTCTATGGAAACTAACAACCAAATGTCAGAAGCTGAGTTTTGAAAGCTTCAGTCCTTTGTTGCCTCTTCGCATGCTGGCATCTTTCTTCACCAGGGGCAACCTTGTCTGGTTCTCAGTCCATCAAAGCACTTGTCCAACCAGTTGAACCCCAAAACTTGGAGTTATGGTGTAAGTGCTTTGAGGATCTTTAATTTTTATAAAAATGGGTCAGGCTTGTCAATTCTACCTGTTTTTTAGGCAGGCAGTTATGGTTTGAGAAAGTTTTACTCTTGTTTATACTGCCAATTTTGTGCTTTAAAAAGAAAACCACTTCCAAGAGGAAGTTTGTCCAAAAATAAAAAGGAGGTAAGCTGGGGACAAATGTCTGTTGATCAAGTAGCCTCTTCTAATAAATAATGGGATTTTATTTTGTGTGGGAAGAAGCAGAACCTTAATTAACACTGGTAACGGGGAGAGTTACAGGACTGTATGTCCAATATTTTTATGGGCATATAAGGTTAGGAAGTATGTGTACATATACACCATTAGCAAAGGCAAAAATATACTAAGTCATTTCCTTCGTGTTTCCTTCCATATCAGCTCCATAATATCTCAAATGGTCTACCATGTGTGATATTGTGCCAAACTTTTTGCAAAGGAAATAAAAAGAGATCTGATGACCACAGAAGTTTTCAAACAAAAAGATCTATAAACTTTACATGGCATGACGTTCGTCCTGTCCTCATTTTACATGAGGTGATCCAACACACTCACTCAATTGGTTAGTCACTCAGGTCACTCAATAAATAAATATATATTAAATACCTCTTATGTTAAATCCTGTGTCAGGCAGTGATTAAGAGTAGTTCTATTATATATCACACTTCTCAATCTCATTTCTGTATTACTGCTGTCTCTTCTTCCATCTTCTCTTCTGTCTTCTTTCTCTCTTTTTTCTTTTTATTCTTGTTTCTTTCCTTTTGCTGTTGTTTTTCTCTTTCTTTCCTCAGTTTCTCTCTGATTTTTTCCATTGTCTCTTTTTGGCTTCAACAATTTAATTGAAGCTTAGTAAAAATATATTGCACCTGTATTGTGGTGAGAAAGCTTGGTGGAGGGAGAAAATTTTATAGGTTAGGATTGCTAGCTGCGTTAAGAAAGAGAAATCTATATTCTTTTCTTTATGCCCATCTGTGCACACTCTACATTTAAGACCAATAAAATGTTGTTCCTATTTTCCTTTATACATTTCTTCACAGAAATTATAAAGCAAGCTATAGTCATTTGCAATGGGACTATAGTATATTTAAACATTCTACAGTTAAACAATCTTCCAATTTTTATAAAGTATATCTTCCAACTACCCTCTAAATGATTAAAAGTAAACCTCTGTATTTCCTTTAACTTATTGTGTAGGTAAGCAGATACACATCATTGAATCTAAGAGTAAGTGATTAAAGACACTTGTAGTGACCAACTGTTGAGAGTTCAGATGTTGTCCTAGGATGTTGCTGCAATATGGCTTTTAGGCTTTCTTCTTCAGCCTTCACATTACCTTTCTGCCCCACATAGGCCTATAAAGGAGAAGGAAGACCAAGTCTTTCTTCTTGGCAGTAAAACCTTCACCAGCAGTTTTCTGGTCTCTTGGTATGCATTGTAATCCTATGAATGGAAGGTTTCATTGATGACTTTTATTTCCTTAAGTTAGATGGCTTTCCTTCAGCACAAGTGATGCTTATAGTTGGAGGAGCAGTGCAGCCTTGAATTACTGTATTCATTATAACTTCAGTGACTCTCAACCCTGGTTGAACATTGGAATTGCCTCAAGAGCTTTTAAAAAATACTGGTGCCTAGACCCCACACCAGATCAGTTAAGTCAGAATCTCTGGTGAGGAGAGAGCCACTGCTCTACCAGAGTCACTAGCTATCTGAGATCCAGTTTAATGAGTGACTCTTCAATAAAACCTCTTTATGACTTTGTTTTCTTAGGGGAAGAAGATGGCTCTCTGTACCAACAATATAACAGACTTTACAGTAAAGGAAATGGTGGCAGGGTCAGATGACTACACGAATTTGGTAGGAGCATATGTTTGCCAGTCGACTATTATTCCTTCTGAAAGTAAGGGTTTCCGAGCAGCCTTGTCATCACAATCCATCATTCTGGCAGATACATTTTTAGGTAAGCTTCATTTGGCTCCTATATGCATATATGTATTTATTCTAAAATTATGGTACTGATAACTTGTCATTACACTGGTGTTTGCCATAGATGATTAAGGCCCACAGGTAATTCTGAATCATCACTTTGTAACATGGTTAAAAAGCCCCTACAAGTGACGTCTATTGATGAATCTCATTGAGGACAACAATCTTCTGAATCTATGTATGAACTCATATGTGATAAGATCTTTTTTGAGAGTCTGTGCCTTTCATGAGATTCTCTAGGAGTCTGAGACAAAATAATTTTAAAAACTAAAACTATAAACAAAAGAACAGTAAACAAACATAAACCTAAATCATACTATCTACCACCAGTTTTCATTATCTTTTCTCATACCAGAAGTAAGCTGGTGACAAGTAGCAAAAGTGAATGTGCTAAATTTTATTCCCCATCTGCCCTTTCTGTCTCTGTGGTCTAGAAAGTATAGGAAAGTTTTAAGACAAATTCAGGTCCCTGTTTAGTGATTCTTAGGGATCAAGTTCATTAGAACCTCTAGGATGGGGATTAGGAATCTAACAAGGCATATAACAATCTGACAATTTAACAAGCTTCTTAGGTGATTCTAATGTGCAGCTAGATTTGAGAACCATTGCCATGGACTCCAGAGGACTTGAGCTTTTTCAGAACCAAGGTCAGTTACTGAGCTTGTGCTCAGCATCACAACTAGATGTCAGAAGCCAAGGCTACTGTTATTGCTTGTATTTTGGCTGTGCCATCATTTTGCCTACAAGAGATGGAAAAAAATGCCTTACTTTTATGTTTCTTACTTTTAGATTAAACAAATTTTGAAGTTATTTTCTGAAAATTATTGGGGCACAAGAATTTTTGTTTTGTCAAGTATGTCAGTATGTGAGTGAAAAGCTGTATTAGCAAAATAGCTCAGCTCAATCAACGAAACTCTTCAGAGTTTTTAATAGTAGATTGTTGAAATATTAGAACTTTTAGAGATCATCTAAATTATTGCATACATTTTACAGATTCAGAACATAAGACCCAAAGAAGTGAAGTGACTTAAACAAAATTACAAAGCTAGGGAGTAGAATTTTTTCTTTTTTATTCTGGAGACTTTGGAAAGGTTCTTACTGTTACCTTGAATACATCAATTTAATACAATATTTCTGGGAAAATAACAGCATCAAAGTAAAGTAATTTTCTATTCAGATATACAGAGACTAAACCTAATTTTCCCATATTGTTTAATAGTTTCTTTTTTATTGTCATCTAGGAGTGACAGTTGAAACCACATTGCAAAATATTAATGTAAAAGAAGATATGTTCCCAGTTCCACCTAGCCAAATACCAGATGTGCATTTCTTTTATAAGTAAGTGAAGATACTTCTTCCCTTGACTATTTTTTAATCAAAAGGATGTCACTTCAGGGTGCCTCCCATAGTGGCTTACACTTAATAGATAATCAGTAATTGGTTATTAAATGAAAGACTTAGTAAAAAGTAAGAAAATGGAATATTTTGAAAGCATTATATAATTTATCTCATATAATCTTTTAAATTAGGCAGTAAAGAGACTCTGCTTCATTGTCTAGGCAGTAATTGTAATTCACACATCAAAACATCAGTCTAAGTAGATATGACCTCTATTCCCGTAAAGATTTTTTTTGATTATAATTTTGATTATAATTATAATAGCTCTACTAAATACCTCGATGATAGCTTATCGCTTTACCTGGGAAAATAATCAACTTTTCACAGGCAGTGAAAGTAAATGAGCTCAATTTGTATTAAAATTCTAAATTAGTGAACTTTGATACATTTTCTTTTTCATTTGTTCATAGAGCATAGAAGCAATTATACACAGGATATTTTTGTCTTTGTAATCTGTGTTCATAGCTGTTTTGTAAAATGACATTTGCCTTACAATAGGTCTTCTACAACTACAACGTCTTGTGTTGATGGCCGATCAACTGCTGTGAAAATGAGGTGTAATCCTGCTAAACCAGGAGCGGGAGTGATTTCAGTCCCCAGGTATTCTTCTTTCTATATGATTATTCCACATTTGTACTTATTATAAGGAAGCGAAACTCTCCAGAATCTTACTATTTTAAAACATATTCTCTATGGATGTAAAGCAGAGAGAAGACAGAAGAATATGTAGGTTTTTGTTGTAGGGTTGTGCTGAGCGCCTATTAAGAGGGATAAATCCTTGCCCAATCTTAATACTTCCCAATCTCCTCAATGACGTGTTCTTTTCCTGTTTGTCTGAGTGTCTAATTCTCTTGAAAATTATTTAAGTAATATGTAATTATACTGTTTGTATCCTTGTATTTATTCTTACTGTTTAGCCTTAATTTCCTTGAGAGCTGGATTAGGAACTCTCCTGGATTATAGTTCTTCTTCAATAATTAAATATCTGGGTGACCTAGATTAAGTCATCTAACTTCTGAATTATAGTTTCTTTTTCTGTAGATAATTTGTATGATCCATTTCCAGCTCTTCAGTTTTCTCATTAATGGTGGCAGAATCACCAAGAGAGAGTTTGACCTGTAGAATATACATAATACAGTTCATTTAACTTATTGGCATTGAGGAAATGGCTCACTACAGTCCATATTGGGTGGGAACACTAGGAGAAAATAAGCAATTTCATGGACTTAGAAGAACTATCAACTTAAATAAAGACTGCTTTCATGGCGTGAGTGACACTTAAATGTCTGCTGATTTTTGTTTTTCACAGTTATTCATTGTTTTATATGTAGATAATTTATTTCTAGTCTTTTTAGGGTTAAGGTATTTTTGGATCACAGTATGTTTTGCAGATTTTTCTCCATCAAGGTAGCAAAAGTGTATATTTTAAAAAAGAAAATGATTAACTTAATTTTGTTTTTGATAGTTTCCCAGTAACTCTTGAGAGATTTTAAGCTGTCCTGCTTATGTCATATCAGGATTGGGAATCAGTGGTCTAAGCATTGCTTCAACTACTTGGGCATCTTAAAAATAATTACAGTGGTAACACAGTATGGTGGGCTCATTTTGGGGCATAAAGGCGCACTAGTCTTCACCTGTTACCAACTGTGTTTCTCTGGTTCTCAGATCTATGAATTAATTTTTCTTTTCACCTTTTCAAGGTGAGAGAATAATATGATGAGAGGAGTACATAATAAAAGGTAATAGCCATGAATGAAAGACACAGAGGGACCTGATGCTCATGGGCATCACGTGGTGGAGGATCCCTATGCCAGCATTTAAGCTCGAGTCAAGGCAGCCAACCACAGTTTCTTTATAGAAGGTGTGGTCAGAGGTTCTTTCATCATTCTCCCATACCCCATCACAGAGCCTTGAGTTCAGATGCTTCTTCTATTTATTGTAGCACATTGGAGGTCCTTTTTTGACCTAGCAACTAACCTCTGTGGGTCTGGCCTGGAGGAGTCTACCTGGATGGCTTCCAAAGCCTCCTCCAGGTCTCTGACTCAAGCAGATAGTGTTACTCAAGACTAGGTCTGTCCTTTAGAAAATGTATCACTTGAACTCTCCCAAGGTGTGTTCTGATGTTTTAATGTAACAACAACAACAAAAGAGTCTCCTGATGGTAAATGATGGCATCTAGAAACTGCATTTTTCTTTGGAGGAGAGGAAAAGTTAAGTTTCTCCTTTGGCCTCTAGCACTTTTTTCTGTTTAGGGAACTTAACTGTCTGTGCCAGGGCTTCTCAAGATCATCTGTGGCAGAACACCTTTGAGTGTCGATTTTAAAATCGGTTTCTGAGCCTTCCCTAAAACCTAAAGAATCTCTAAGTGTTGAGCACAGGAATATTTTTAAAAACACAAGGCAATTCTGATGCATATTACAATTTGAGAACTGTTAGTCTTAACCCACATTTTTGAGATTTGGCTTGTTTTTTTCTGAGACAGATTCTCAAACTTTGTTCTGCATTTTAATTTTCTGAAGAGTTAATTTAAAATGTCATGGTCTACAAGGGGGTGGAATCCTTCATCCATATTTAGAAAAAACTTTGTAGTTGTGATGCACACTGAAGTTTGAGGACCACTGCTCTAGGGAATTGCTGGAACACCACAACCTAAATGTGCTGACCTTTAGTTCTGTCTTGACTCAATTTCCCATCAGGCCACAAGGGGGAGCTTTGGGATCAGAACATGAGAAACAGCAGCTTGTCCTGAAATAATTAGAATTTTCCTTTATTCTGTTATTTTGAATAAAGATTTCCTACTAACAGTAAAGAAATGTTAACAGAGCCAGGTTTCTTGGGCCACTTTTGAAGAGGACTTACTTTGCATTTTTTTTGGAGCTTTAAATTCTCCCGGAGAGAGGGGAAGTTGCTAACCAGGCCCTTACCTTGAGAAGTCTCATATGCTGACCAAGAGGTCTCAGAAGAGAGACTTTAGCAGTTCAGAAAAGATGCTACTCCCAGGAATTCTCCTTTCTTGGCTAAGAATCTTGGCCAACCAGGCAAAGGTGACTTCAGCAGTAGTAATGTTGGTTGAAGCTCTGTATCTTGGTGACCTGGGAAAATGTCACAAGACCCCCAGCTCTGGGAGAATGAGACTGTCTTAACAGAAAGTGAATGGGACAGGAGAAAAGAGAAAATATGTGTATCTCATGTGAAATTTAGAGGGAGCAGCACATCATCCGGGCTGCCTACTAGTCTGCAATTGGAAACTCCACCTGTCTGTTTTGTCTGGCAAACACAGTTGGTTTCTAATTCTACAAAACGTCTGGAGGGTGTGAGACGTTTTAGATAAAAACTTAACAGCATGATGTCTGTGGCAGATGAAATTTGAGAGCTGCTGTGGACTTTTGAGATTATCTAGTGCAGTTTGTACCTTGGTCGGAGAATGAATTGCTAATACAATAGAACACTACTACCCTAAATAGATGCTCCTCCGGCCTCTGTCTAAAAGGCTTCCCAAACCTCCAATCACGATCCTAGGTGGTTAGAGGAATTGAAGGTTCTGCTTTCATTTGGGAAAATTTAGACCTAAGCATCGTGTCCAAAGTGCTCTTTCAAAAACATGAGAAATTTCTGTTAGTGAAAAGGTTATAAAAAAGGTTTATTAGAAAACGGGCAGGGTGAACCATTTTTACTCTGATAATAGAGATGTCAGCACATAGAGATCCTTGAGTCAGACCCATTTCCTTTACACAGTAGGAAGCACTGAGGACCCCTCTGGGTAGCTCTGGAGTGGAACAGTCAAGGTGGAAGAACTTCCTATGTCTTTTGTTCTGTTCTTGCCATCATGTTTTCATCTTGCCATTTTTTTTCCCTTAAATTCCTCATAGGCAGAGGTTTGCAAAGATGTGCACTAAGCAAAGAGGCAAATATTGCATTTATCTGGGGGATAACTCAACTGATCTGAAAGTTATTGGCGCCGCCTTCTAAGTGAGTCATCACTCCTCAAAGAGAGTCTTCTTTATTAATGTTATGAGTTAGAGGAAAATCATCATTCATTCTTTCTTCTCTGTCTCTCAACTTTATGACTATATTTAATTGCTTGGGTAGTTGATCGATCAGTCCAAAATTGTTTTGCCAAAACCTCCTTCAAAATCTGAATTGATCTTCCTTATAAGCGTAGCCTCTGAGAATACCGATTCTCACAAAAGATGCTTCACAGTTCTCACCTGATAGTGTTCAGAGGTCGAACATGCCAGAGTTTATTCCAGGCTCTGATTTAGCGTCTCACTGTCAAAGTCATCAGGTCTACTGGATGTTAGTGCAGTGTTTTCTTTGGTCTTTGGGGAAGGGTTGTTCAAGCCAAAACATCTATCCATTTTAAGTTAAGAGCCAGAGAATAATGATGGGTTAAATGAGTTCCTTGTTTTCTTTTTCGTCTGCACCATTTATGAGAAGGTAATAGATATCTAAATCTTACAAGTTAAATTAAAAAGGCAATAGAACATGAAAGATTAGAACCAAATACGTTCTTAGAACATTAAGAAGTAAGGAGGCATGTAAAAGCACTATGTGCATAAGTGAAAACAACTAAAAGGCATTATGATCAAGAAATGGAAAAACTAATACAGAATTGTTAAAATAATACAATTCAAACATTGATGAGTAATCTTAAGATAAAAGTATCACAAAACAGTCATAAGGTTTTAGGATAAATTTTGAAATAGGGATGATAAAACTTTGGCAGACTTTTATTTCACTGAAGAAGATACAGAATCTATAGGTATAAGGGGCTGGGGAGTGTCGATTAATGTAGTTTGCCCAGGTCTTGATCAGGTGCTGGTTTTGGTAATTAACCCAGGGGAGAATCTTTAGAAAGGGAGAATTTTTTCAGGAGACTGGTAGAACTTTATATCTCCGGATCTAAGAGCTATGGGTCAAAAAATTTTATGTTCAAACTCAGTCATAAGTGATTTATATTCTTCAGCCTTAGGGCAGACAGAATTGGAGCAAGATGCAATGGTGTTTTATGGACTCCACACAAGAAGGCCTCCTGCCAATGATAAGGCATCCTCAGCAGAGAAGGGCGATGCCAAAGCCAAGGGGAGTCACCAGCAGCAAGTCAGAGAGCATTGCCCATGCCAGAGGATGCCAATCTGAATACCCTGAGCCTTGGGGAACCCCAAGAGACCCACAAAACCTCACATGAAAGAAGTCAGCAAAAATAGTGCCCTCACACCAAACGACAAATGTTCTAGGCACACAGGACTGTGGCCTTTCCCCCCAATCTGATACAAACTCTAGGAGGGTCAGAAATGTACTGGTAACGTAGAGGATTTGTTTTAAATTTGGATTTAAATGAAGTTTAGGCAAAACAATCTTACACTGATTTATTAACTATCCAAACAATTAATAATAGGTTTAGTGTTAGGTCATCATCATAGTTCATAAGAAAACAAAATTTTTTTCCATGAATTCGTAGTATCAGCCAAGTAGATCCTGCTTTAGGTAAGATGATTCACCTAAAAGAAGACACCAATACCTCATACCTCAGTCCAATTATCCCCTCAGGAAATGTGTCCCATTTTAGAATCTAAGACACAACTTCCTTAAAAAAGATTCATCTGAATTCTTACACATTGCCAGTACTATCCTGATTTGTAAGGCAATCACAGTAGCAAAATAAGGAAATGAAAGTCTGTTCCTCATTTACCGGTAGAACCAAGTCAGGGTCATCTGGTTGTCCTTTGACTCAGTGGTGATTTCTCTACCTAGATTCACAGCACATCTGGTCATCCAGTAGAACTCCAGCCGGGCATGTCGCAGCTATCCGTGACCATGAACTGTCTCTGTAGACATTTACTCTCTGGTTTCTGTGGTGACTGAGCAACCCAAAAGTTATAAAAGAAACACAGTTACTGACACCTTTAAAAAGCTGTGGGGGAGGGGACCGGCTCAGTGGTGTAGCCGTTTAGATCGCGCGGGTTTTTTCGCGCGGGTTCGGATCCCGGGCGCCCGCCGACGCACTGCTTGTCAGCCAGGCCGTGGTGGCGTCCCATATAAAGTGGAGGAAGATGGGCACGGATGTTAGCCCAGGGCCAGTCTTCCTCAGCAAAAAGAGGAGGATTAGCAACGGATGTTAGCTCAGGGCTGGTCTTCCTCAGCAAAAAGGAAAAGAAAAGCTATGGGGAGGGAGTGGAGATGATGGTGACGTAGGTCATCAAAGGAAAAGTATTTCATATATTTGGCAATAAAACATTTATGTTACTATTTACTTTTTTGTTTTTCTCTTGGTAGGAGAAAGTACTTTTTGGTTTTTTTCTCTTGCATCTTTTTTTCTATTTTCATTTTATATATAAGCACTGTTGCAATTATTTCTGCTTCATACATCCTTGTCATTTCATAGGGAAGGCCTGACTCAAACTGTGAAACTTACGTTTATGACAAAGAATAAAATTTGGATGTTCCACATTTTATTTATCTATTTATTTGTTTGTTTGTGTATTTATTTGCTGAGGAAGACCAGCCCTGAGCTAACATCCGTTGCCAAGCCTCCTCTTTTTTGTTGAGGAAGACTGGCCCTGGGCTAACATCTGTGCCCATCTTCCTCTACTTTATATGGGATGCGGTGCATCTGTCCGTGCCTGGGATCCGAACCTGGGAAACCCTGGGGTCATGGAATCGGAGTGTGGGAACTCAACCGCCACGCCACCGGGCCGGCTCCTTGATGTTCCACATTTTAAATGAATCATTGGGTTAAAAGAATTAAAGAATTGATTCTAAGCTAAATTACTTTTAGCCTAGGGGTATCTTTTAAAAAGCGCAGTCTACCAAGGAAAGACACTAAATCATTGTAGTATTTTGACACCTAATGGCAGCTTTATAAATTACATCAATGTCTTGATTTTTTTTTTCTGTCTCTGTACTTCTACCAGTTCTTTAGCAAGTGATGTGCATTGTTAATAGTCTTTTATATTTTACAGTGCTTTAAATGTTCCCAAATTGTTCTCTCATTTTATCCTCTATAACCACCCTGTGAAGGCAGTGAAGTAGACGTTTTGCTTTTGACAAATCACAGAAATGAAACAGTGGGGAGGGGGGTTGAGTCACTTGTGGAAAAACACACAATCGGAAATAATTATTTGAAAGTCCAGTTAGAATTGTGACCCAAGTCTTCTTTCCAGAGCTTTATGCAACTTTGATTAACTTTCTTTTCTTTTCTTTTTTTTTTTTTTTGGTGAGGAAGACCAGCCCTGAGCTAACATCAGCTGCCAATCCTCCTCTTTTTGCTGAGGAAGATTGGCCCTGGGCTAACATCCGTGCCCATCTTCCTCTACTTTATATGGGACACCACCACAGCATGGCTTGACAAGCGGCGCGTCAGTCCACGCCTGGGATCCGAACCTGTGAACCCCGGGCCGCCGAAGTGGAGCATGCGAACTTAATCGCTGGCCCCTGATTTATTTTCTTTTCTTTTTCAGTTGTTGAGTTCTTTCTTCTCAAACTTTAGCAGACTTACTCTTTTATTTTCCCAAGATAAACAGCCCCCCCCTTCTTTAAAACTTGTCTGCATTGGAAAGATAAAAGCAAATAATTTGGGGAGAAGAGATTTGAGCAGGAAAGCATTTTAGTAATTTTTGCTAAATGATCAGAAAAGTGTAATTACTTTTAAAGTTGCAAATCATTGTTACACAAGTAATCATTGTGTTCTTGAAGAATTTTTCTAACAGGTTACCCAATTTTTTTGAAAAGAGCAATTTTGAGTTGCTTTGACTGATCTGAAAGGTGGAAAGTAAGGATTTTTTTTAAGTGGCACGATTTTCGTCTATTATACCTACTTTTTTTTAAAAAAAAATCTCTGTTTCTCAGTCTGAATATACCCATACTCCATTTTTTACAAACAGAGAAATTAAGGCAGCTGAGAGTAAAGCCATTTTTCCAGAGAGTCACCCTTCACCCTTGTTCTTGGCACTGAATGCTGGGCCTCTGTTTCTGAAGACTGTTACAAAGAACTTTGCTTTTATTTAAATCCCTCCCATATCTACTTAGTCTACGGCATGCAGACACTCTGGAAAGATAGGCATGTAAAAATGCTGTCAAATTTTAGGCACATAGATTTATTTTAGTGTTCATGTTTTAGGATACCTTAGGATATATTTTAGTTAACTAAGAGTAAGAAACTTTACTTTGCTGGGTAGACTGAAAAGTATAATTTTGAACTGTGTATCATCAGAAATGCGTTTGAGGTTAAAACTTAAAAAGGGGTGTTTTTCGGATTCTCCCTATTATTGTGTGTCTATCTTTTTGCTATTAGGTGTTTCAGGACACCTGTACTCAGCACCAGCTAAGGACTGAAGGGGATTTTCAGGGCAGTGCCCTATATTTACATGCTTGACTTAAGATTAGTGCAGTAGACAATTTAAGAAAACAATATTCCCCTAGTTTTAATGAATTCATGAACAAAACAGCCATTCCCATTAGAAGCTTTCCAGCTAACTTCTTACTTCAGTCAGCAAGGATTCTGTACACAGTAATACCAGGTTAATTTTTGAGCTGAGCTGTGTTTATCTGTCCCTAAAATGAAAGAGGCAAGTTGACATAATAGGCCCACCCACCAGAAAGCAGGGTTTCAAAAAGTCTCCATTTAGGCCCTGCCTGATGGTTGGTTCACTGCGATCCTGCACCTGTGTCTAAGCCACATCCATCATCTGGGAAAGGTGATGGTAACCACCTCGTGGAGGACGTCATTCTCAGGCCGAGGAAACCCAGGATTGCAAAGCCATTGGCATCACTGGGCTCTGTGTTGACTGGTGACTGTCTGTCTGTTTTTTCACTTCAGGCAATTTTGTTGTCATGTCTTTTCCCCGCCCTCTAGACCATGGTCCTGTGCACCGTTCTGTTCCCTAAAGCACCTCACTAAGTACATTACCATGAATAGAAATCACACCTCCCTGCACCACCTAGCTCCTGCCTGTGTGCCCAGTGCTCACTCACTGTCTTGCTCTGGAAGCCCCTGCGACAGTGACCTGTTGGGATTTCCTTCTAATTCGTCTACCATTTCATCCCTCTGGCAGGCGTTCCCTGCTCTCCTTGCCTCTATTCTGGCTAACTCCTACTGAATATTCTAGACTTGTCTTAGACATCACTTCCACCAAGAAGCCTTCCCAGAGCTTTTTTTTGTCATTATCTGTGTCTCTCCCATAACGTTTTAAAAAAACAGCTTTGTAGAGATATAATTCACAGACCATACAATTCACTGATTTAAAGCATACAATTCAATGATTATTAGTAATGTCAAAAGTTCAGAAATAGCAGAAATAAAAGCAATGAGTCACTGGAGTAGTAATTAGTAAAAGTTTCTCGTGCACACACCAAGAAGACAGTTCGCGAACCAGGAGCATTCAGATCGAAGCCTGGAGTGAGGCTCAGAGACAGATTGTCGTAAAGCAGCTTAGACAGTGGGCTGGCCGTGGCTGGTTATTCCTCACAGTGGCTAGTTATGCTATTAGAATTTTCTTAAATGACAGGGAATTGGCAAGTGGTTACTTCATATCAATTTTGGGAAACAGTTTAAATTTTGCTTATGATTTCCAGAGGTATAAGCAAGAAATGACCCAGGTCAGGTTAGTCTTGCAAAATGAGCTAAAGTAAGCTTTGCTTATATGACTAAACTGGTTTGTCTGCTCAGGGAATTTTCAATACTCGTCTCTGTTTTTAACAGTATATTCACAGATATGTGCAACCATTACTGTTACGGTCAATTTTAGAACTTTTTCGTTCACCTCTAAAAGAAACCCCATATCCTTTAGCTATCACCTCCTTGTACTCTAGTGCTATCCTTAGGCTGACCCTAAGCAACCACCAATCTACTTTCTGTTTCTATAAATTTTCCTATTCTGTGCTTTCATATGAATAGAATCATATAATACCTGGAGGTTTTGAATGGCTTCTTTCACTTAGCATTCTGTTTTCAAGGTTCATTCGAGTTGGGACATATATCAGTACTGCATTCCTTTTTATGACTGAGTAATATTCCATTGGATATACTACATTTTGTTTATCATTCATCTGTTGATGGGACATTTTGGTTGCTTCCTCCATTTGACTATTATGAATAATACTGCTATGAACATTCATGTACAGTTTTTTGGGTAGACATATGCTTTCATTTCTCTTGGGTATCTACCAGGAGTGTAATTGCTGGGTCATACAGTAATTCTATGTTTGTCTGAAGAACTGCCAGGTTCTTCCAAAGCAGCTGAACCGTTTTACATTCCCATCAGCAATGTGTGAGGGTTCCAGTTTCTCCACATACTTGCAACTCTTGTTATTATCTTTTTGATTCTAGCCACCCTAGTAGATGCAAAGTGTTATCTCATTGTGGTTTTGTCTCCTTTAGATTTTTGTGTGTGTGTGTTTCCTCAGCATCCACACATTGATTCCTAGTATGCAGTAAGCACTCAACTGTTGATTGGCTGGATTGAATGTGTTACAAAAGCTGTCATTTTTGTTGTTTTTCGTTCTTTATTTCAGCAAGTGCCCAGCAGGCACCTGTGATGGATGTACATTCTATTTCCTGTGGGAGAGTGCTGAAGCGTGCCCTCTGTGCACAGAGCATGATTTCCATGAGATTGAGGGAGCCTGTAAGAGAGGATTTCAGGTAAGGGGCAAACCTGTCTAAGCAGAACTGTGTCATTGAAGATATAATTGGTTAGTCTGGCATCACTTACATCATGGAAACTCAGATTCAGAACCATGGCTAAAGTTTATAGTTAACTTAATGTGACATTAATATGCATTTCAAATCAAATTTGGTGGTTAAACTCCCATATGCTGGGGTAGATGAAGATGTGCACTGGGATTGGGAAAAATGAGTTATGGCAAGGGAGTTGTATGCTATGGACATTTACCTGGATTGTAAAGAAATGATATTATTAAACCAAGATATGACTTATGCAATTATAAGTGTAATTAAGATGGAGATGATATAACTGACTCACCACAAGAGGCATATCTAGAGAGTAAATCGTATATATATACATATATATACATATATGTGTATATATATATATACACATGTGTATATATACACACACACACACATACATATGTAATCAAGATCCTACTCTATATTTTCTCCGCAATCATTTGTTAGCTTCTTTTAAAAAAAATAAAGTTGGGATTCTAGTGTATATATTTTTTGCTTCCTTTTTACATTTAATATATTTCCCTTGTCATTAAATATTTTTCTGAAAACATGATTTTGGGTTATGACAAATATCCTATTTATGTAATTTGGGATTTAATAATTTCTCACTGAACATTTGAGAAAAAATTGAAAATAATCTTTTTGTAAATAACTTTGAAACGAACATCTTTGTTGGAAATTTGATTATTTCCTTCGAGTTTATTACTAGAAAGGGATTAATTGGATCCTTTGGAGATGGACATTTTTAGGATTCTTCATACATGTTATTAAATTGCTTTGGTTGTGTCAACTTGCACTTCTACTAGGAGTGCTTGAGAGCACCTACTTCACTGTACAAGCTTTAAGTACTATCATGTAAAAAGCACAAACTTTTCCTCCTTCAAGACCACTTACCCCCTCACCCTCTGCAAATTCCATTGAAATCACAGTAAAGATGAGAATAAGTCAATACCAGTGGTGAGAACCCTATTGGAGAGTGGGCATCAGAGGATCAGAGATTCCAATGGGATTTCTGAGAGCTGGAAGGTAGACGGGATAGGACTGATCTTGAGGTCATCATGGAGTGGGGAACACACCAGAGTGCTCACTGAGTAAGAGCATCAGAGAGAGGGAGCTGTTCTGCCCAGGAAAGTCTTAAAGGGCGTGTAGTTGGCAGGTTGGAGGGCAGGAACGTGAGAAGAATCAGAATGCCCCACCCAGGCCCATGCATTGGGAAGCAGTGTATTTGGAAGCAGTAGTGTTCACCTCTAGGGAAAAAAAACATAGAATTTTTTTGGCATTTTTCAAACTTTAATGGCAGTGAACCTGTAGTAAGAAATACATTGTACATCAAACCTAGTATACACACACAAACTCAGACACGTAGAGATATGCCTAAAAATAAAATTGTTTCATGGAACAAGACTTATGTTCATATTTTATGATAAAGCATAAGCAGAGCACTAATATAAAATGTGTTTTTATTAATAATTTAATACAAAATAGGGCAGTCTCCCAGTAGGCAACGCTAAAACAAAAATTAGGAGGTGTTTTATTTAATTCTTCGTGTGCTTACCTGTAGATAGCTCATTCCAGTTTAGAGCACACAGAGACAGAGCTGCTCACACATCTAGTGCTGTGAGCCAGTTTTTTAAAACATTTTTAAGTGGGTCAAGGATGAAAATTTCAGGTTCATGAAACATGGTTTCTTTTTAATCCTCGTAATAATAATGATATAATTTTTATGCTTCACAATGGAAATTCTTCTTTACTTTTTCTCTAAAATTATGATAAACATTATCTTATAATCATTTTATTGCAGTAAGTGAAAAACTAAGATTCATTCTCTTCTTTGGCCACCAAGTTTAATTCAAGGGTTTTGAAAAGCTAAGTGACCTTTTATCCAAACGTTCTTTAATATTTAATATTTCTCTTCTGGAAGGTAATGATTAGAAGTTTAAGACAGTGAGGTTGCAACAATTTCTCTAATTTTATCTCATTCAAACTGTCTTCACTTAAAAAGTTCTGTTCAACATGTTATAAGAATGTTAGGAACAGATAGTTGTGAGGTGATTCTTTTAAAATATTTGTTTTTGCCTTAAGATTAATATCTTTTGGAACCCTTTGATGTGTTTGACATGTTGAAATATGTAATTCCCTCCTATATTTCCAAGTTTACTTTGAGAAATACCAAAATCGGTTAAGTATGCCCTTCTGTCATACTTGGATGTCAGTTTTGAAAATATTCACCAAATGAGATTGAGCATCAATTAAAAAATATGAATGCCTTTCCTAGGCTCATACACTTTGCAACAACAAATTGGTGTGATGCACTAAGTGGGTATGTTTACCTCCAATCTCTGAATAAAATATTTCAAAAAGTCTGCTCTTCAATGAGCTTCATATAATACAAATGACAACTTTCACTGTATTTTCCATTATGTCCATGAACAAGGGTGGATTTCTCTGGTTGCTGGAAGCTTCATGATAGAAAAAAAACAGTGATTGCAAAATATTGCTATGAGTATCTTTAAATTCTTAATCATTCTACTGTGTTTCTGTCCTATTTCTTGCTCCATCCTTTACAATTTTTCACTTTATATTGACTGAAAGCGCACTTCTCCAATTCTGTAAATATGTCTAATCCAGATCCACATGAAGTTAAATTTACACACTACAGCAAGTTCTCCAGAGATAGCCGATACAAACTAAAAGAGCTGCACAACTTGTGAAAAAGGGCTTTTATCAGATTGGATCTCAAAAATCTATACCAGATTCTGAGTATGTAGTAAGCATTACTTCTAAATGTCATACAGTAGTAAAGATTTCAAGAGAGATTGTGTTATCACTAAGAGGAATGTTTTTATATTTATCCTCAAATTTATCTCACCTTGTTCCCAAAATATCCCTACATGCTGGAAGAATAAATTTTGCAGCTGCAGTGTCAGCCATTTTTTCTCATTTGCCAGTGACATGTGACCGAATGAAGGGATAAGGCTTTCTAATTCATAGTTACAGAATGACTAAAAATTTTTTTCAGTATCTTGATCTTTTTTTTTCTTTAGCAATTTGAGGATATTGAAAAGTTAAGCATTCTGAGTTTACAAGTTTTTAATTTTGAAGTTTTAACAGTTTGTTTATAAAACTGTCATTAGGTATTAAAGCATGCCATTTTCATCAGGTGTTGCCCATTTGATCAAACCATGTAAACTCTTGCACAGTCTTTTTTTCCTGTTGGAATGCACTTCAAATGAAGTCAATGTTTGCTGACTAGAGTTAACATTTTTCTCTTCATTGTCATTATTTACACGTAGAGATGCAGCACTTGAACTTGAACATGCCTGTTCAATTCTCACCTCATCATTCTTGTAAAAGAAATGTAACCCATTTTAAAAGAAATTTATTTGCACTAAGTTTAATGAAAATGTTACAGTTGTCATGCACTAAAAATTTTTTCAATTACTAATGTCCTTTCGGTAAAACATGCTGAAAGTTCTTATCTAAAACTTGGTTGAATCTTTTCCTCAAAGTAAATACTATTCTTCTGCATATCAGTCATTTCATGACTAACTGCAAAAATGTGTGTGTGTGTGTGTGTGTGTGTGTAAAATAAAATTAAACATTATGTTGTTATCCTTCTGTTATGGTGTTGATAAAGTAACCATCATTCACCAGAAAATTTAATGAGACACAATGAGCAAAAAATTTAATGTCCTGTGCATTTTAATGTCAATGGATATAATCATCATGCAAATCGGTCACTGTATATGTTGAGATACACAAGGAACCATACACTGCACTCGCATTTTTCTTTCTCATCTGTCTTATTTGATCTCTTTATTTAAAAAACAGTTACTGATTGAGACCCAGTATATTGATTTTATTATTCATTAGTTGCAGCTTGCAGTCTGAAAAGCATTGTCCTAATAAAATTGACTCATCTACTTTGGGAACCTGAGAGTAAGCATCTCATGTGAGTAGTGATGACCCAGAATAATGCCCCCGCCTTGTTTTGGCATGGGGAAGAGCGGTGCAGGCTATGTGCCCAACCCTGAACCAGTCACCACAGCCTGCCAGTCATGGTGCACCTACATGTCTCTAGTCCAGGGTCTGCTCTTCTACTTAGGGGGAGAAGCTTGTTAGGGAAATGGACCTACACGATGGGTAGGTAAGACCCATTCCAGTTAACTATATTAGACAGCTATGCTTTTATTTAAAAACATAATTAAGAAATCAGAGATCATCAGAAATTTGAGGAAAATAGCCCAAATGATGTGTCCAGATGGAGTAATTTTTATTCAACCTCCTCAGCATGTAGCAAGCCTTCTGATATGACAATTCATGTTTTTATTGCTTTTTCATTTATTTCCTTATTCAATCTCTTCTATACCTCTTTCCTCTCCTTCAGAGCTTCTATTAGATGAATGCTGAATAATTCTTTATGTCTACTATGAAGAAAGGGTTAGCAAAACCCTCTCCTTGTGAATCTCATTTCTCACATCATCTCTGTGTGTGTGTTTTTTTTTAAAGGAAACCTTATATGTGTGGAATGAACCTAAATGGTGCATTAAAGGAATTTCTTTGCCTGAGAAAAAGTTGTCAACCTGTGAAACAGTTGACTTTTGGCTAAAAGTGGGAGCAGGTGTGGGAGCTTTCACAGCCGTTTTGCTAGTGGCTCTAACTTGCTACTTCTGGAAAAAGAATCGGAAGTAAGTAATCACACTGGAGTGACCACATAAGAACTGAAGGATCTCTTTTCTTGTGAAAATTTTAGACTTAATCATTATCCCAATATATCATTATATCCAATAGTTTCTCTCTGAGATACAAGAAATTTCTCCTAGTGAAGGAGTTATAGGAAAGGCCTTTAAGGAAGCAAATGGAAATGATTGTTATTCTGATAATAGATCATAGAATGTTCAGGATGATTGAATTAGACTCATTTATTATAAAATGAAGAAAAATGGAGACCCCTTTACTCAGGTAGATGGGAGCAGAACTGAGATTGGAAGGCAGATTTTCTCTGTGTGTGTGTGTTTTTTTTTTTTCATGACGACATGCTGTCTTCTTGCCTCACCTTTTCTTTTTCAATTTCTTGTGGGCAGATATTTGCGAAGGAACAAACTAAGTGTATAGGCAAATATCACCTTTATTTACTGCAGGACTTCAAGAATCTAGGGTTGAATATTGAGTCTAAGTCTTGAATGTATATTGATCTGTTACGTGATTTTACTCTTTTAAAATGACTTACGTGTCAGTGGGGCTGTGAAAATTCTATGTTGTAGTATATCTGGATAGTTGTAATATCTGTGGTAGTGAATAGAAAAGAATGAGTGATATAGAGAAACAGTAGAGACCAAATCACTTGCCTATACGGTATTCTCATCCTTATGAACTAAACTTTGAAAAACTGTATAGTGAATTAACTTCCAAATATTTATAAATTAAGAAAATGCATTCAGACTTCAAGGTTTCTCTTTGTTTTTCAAAAGTTCTTCGTAATTGGACAATTTAGTCAGTGTAAAATAAGTGATAGAGTTAACTGTGTTGCACTGATTCTCTGAAATCCTGGAAAAGATTTGTGTGTAGATGGTGGGTAAATGAGAACACGCAGTGCTACAGCTATAGGTGAGGAAAATTTGTTGATAGAGCTACTATCCTACAAGACAATTTAATGAGCTGGTGTATGACCACCTAAAGTAAGAATTTATATTAAACAGCCACTTTATCTATTTATTTACCACTACTTAGACTGGAGTACAAATATTCCAAATTGGTAATGACGACTAACTCAAAAGAGTGTGAACTCCCAGCTGCAGACAGTTGTGCCATCATGGAAGGAGAAGATAATGAAGAGGAAGTTGTATATTCCAATAAACAGTCACTACTGGGAAAACTCAAATCCTTGGCAACAAAGGTGAGAGCAGAATGTTAACATGATATTACTGTGCATTTATAAATTAGGGGCCATGTTAACCTAACAGTAGCATTCATGCAAGCCCTGTCATTCAGCATGTCTCTATCTCTGCAAGTATTTATCCAATAGAAATACTCTTAGAAGTTCATGAGGATATAAGTGCAAGAATATTCACTGCAGCATTATTTTTGCTGCTAAAAAGTAGAAATAACCTTGTACACCATGAATAAGAAGTTAGATAAGAAATTTCCATATATCAAAGTAATGGAATTCTGTGCAGTTCTGCCGTTAAAGATTGAGATATCTATGTCAACAGGTCCAAGATAAAGTGAAAACAACACATAGACTATCATATTTCTATTAAATATATGTTTATGTTAGTATTTGCATAGCAAACCATTAACAGTAGCTGCTTTTTGGGAGCCTTGAACTAGTGGAATCTTTAGTCTTTGAAGTAATACATTTTTGTAATATTTGATTTTCACAAACATAATGTATTATTTTATAATATTAAAAAATTAAGGTTAATAAAAGATCTCATTCATTCATACTTTTCTTTTTTGGTTTTTATTTTATAACAGGATTTTTTCACATAGAGAAAATAAAAGTTATATAAACTGTTGGGGGATTAGAGGCGCCTTATCAGTTGCCATCTTTGTCAGCTTTGAAGTGATGACTATATCCAAACAGATAACATTAAGCCTGAAAGATTATTTGTAAACACATTTTATTGACATTCTTCACTTTGGACTTATAAGATGAGAAATTACCAGTTTACCAACTCAGGATTAAAGATACATTTTCTTTCTTCTGTTCCATTGTATTTCAAATGATTTTCAGTGGGAAGGACAAGTGACAAAAGATTATATTTATTGAGAGTGTTTTAGTAACCATTTCCTTTTACTCTCCTAATTGAAGCACATAATTATATTATAAGGGGTCATTTAAAAATAAAATGAATAAGCCATATTCCCCTTCTGCTAATGGTTATTTAACTTTTTTTCTTGATATGGTGGTTTAGGGAGGATACTATTACTATGGAATAACAAATGTACAGTGATTGTCAAGAACTGAGATTTTGCTCTACTTGCAAGCTAACAAGTGAGCCTGCCACAGTTTTATGGGCACTGTAGAAGACACGAGACTTCTGGTCAGAGACCTGGGACAGTTCAGCGCTTGCAGCAGAAGGATTTGCCAGAGTATCAGCATTTATACCAGTTTCCAAAGGCCCGCTCCACACAGGGCTATGTGAACAGAAACAAATGCCACTTGCACACTCAGTGGCTTGCACTGCAGGAAAGGAACCCTAAGCTTTGGGAACCTGAATCTTTTAGAATGGGCAGTAAGCATGCCTACCCTTTGATCCAAAGGGAGATATTGTTATTTCACTAGACAGGTAGTGTGCCTGTACATTGTTCCAGAGGGAGACACTATTTCCGAGACTGTAAGCAAACCTGCCCTTTGCTCTGGAAGGAGGAAATGTCTTTATCTTCCAAGGCTGCTTTCTATACAAAGATCCTTGAAAAGACAGTCTAGAACAAAGAGGAATCACTGTCTTGCTCATAAGATATACAGAAATGCAAGAGAATCATGGAGAATTGTCTCCCCAAAATATCCAAATCTTGTTTCCACGCCATCTTGGCTTCTGGTGAATTTTCCCATTAGTATACCACTCCATTGATCACTCTGATTAATCTGACTGAAGCTGGGATCAAATCCAGATGATTTGCTGCATACAGCATTTAAATAAAGCTACTACCAACAGGACACCAAACAGCAAGATGACACCAACCTGCATTATTAACCTCAACCATATCCCCAGAGTCCCAGACCCAAATAGCTGAACAAATCCCATAAACCATCAGGGTCCACCTTAGAAAGCTAGGTGGTTTCTCTTTAAGTCCTTGTATTGACCTTTCCTCTCAGCCTGAGACCTTTCTACTGGCACTGAGATCTTTTCTCCATAAGATTCGTGTGGAAGAGGGTCAAGGGCATTTTCAAAAATTTGCAGGGACCCAATATACCTCCCACTTTTGTCTACATGGGCCATGGTAAGGGAACTTGGTGAACAGTGTACTCAACTAAGTGGTCATTATCTTTTTGATCTAGGATGATGGCAATCCACATACAACAGAATATATTAGTGATTGCACTTTGTCTTGGTCCTCAAGGAGGAAGTATAGGGAAGTTATATTGTCCATAACAATGTATAGACAGTGAGGCGATGTTGACCTGAATGCCTTCAAGGGCTGAGTGGTGTCATTCATTACTTCAGCTAAAGTCAGAGACAAATTTTGTACCTCCTTTTTTAAGTGAATAACTGCTCATAGGGTGAATGTGAATAACAAGTCAGTTATCTTTCCAGAAACCTCCTCTGAGTAACCGAGGGTAGTCTCATTTTGAAAAGATCTTCTCAGTTATGTAAGGGTTACCTGATCTATTGGGGATGTTTCCATAAACAGTTGCATTATGACTACTCCTAGGGTGCAAGTGCAAGCTACCATGTTTTTAGAAGAGAAATTAATGCCTGGCTTCTAGACAAGAAGTACAGTCCTGAGGGTACACATGGTGCCTCTGGAAAGAAAGTATCATTTACAATTGTTGGGGACACCAAGTGGGCCCTACATTAGTTAGGCTGCAAAGGTTGACAGTGCCTGCAGCCTTGTTGCTGGGTTGTCAATCTTAGGGTTCCCAATTCACCTCATATAATTGTGTCTCTTCTTTGTCTTTGGGGAGACTGCTTGAGGGCAGCCAGTTTAACTTTTCCTATTTGTCCATGCTGCAAACTAGGTAGTATTTGTCCACGCCATGGAATGACTGAGCAATGGCAATGGGAATGGAGGTGTTGATTGTTATTTTGGGTCAGAAGCTGGGCCATCCCCTGCTGTTTCTGATAGATTTCTCAGTAAGTTTAAGGGGAATGACAACCAAATTGTGGTTAGAGCATCTGGTGGGTATGGTCAGCCCAGTAGTCAGTTCAATTAAAGGCACTTGCAATAGTTTGAGGGAGGAACACCAAGGCATTTTCTTTCATAGGAAGGTGATAGGGTGGCTCTGAAAAACAAATGATCATTAATGTCCTTCCATCCTTCGTACCTCTCAAGGTCTAAGGTATCTCCTCCCCAGGCACCTCATTATCAGACTGCATTGTTGATCTCCTTTCACTGCCATAAAATCAATGTGTCCCATTTCAGTAGCTAAAACTTCCCCTTGTTTCTAGTCATCCCCTACTGGCACCTAGACCTATGCTCCAGAACATTCAGGAGGAAGAGGGACAAGGGCATTTAAAAAAACTCATGGAGACCCAGTGTGTCTTCCGCTTTGGCTATATGGGCTATGGTGGGTCTTGATAAGCTGTGTAGTCAACTAAGTGGTTATCATCCTTTTGATCTTGGATCATGGCAATTCAACAAAACAATACAGGCGGCTAAACCAGAATTATACTTGAGTCTTCTAGGCTCCCTTCTAACAGGGCTACCACCGGACATCCTGGGGGTTGGTGTTGGAGTAAATAAGAACACATCATGCCCAGGAGTGGTCAGGGCAGAATCCTGGATTTTCATATAAGTGTATATAATCTTATGTAGGTTACATATATATTATATATTCTTACTGATAATTATCCATGAAGGGGCCAAAAGGAGATCATCTCTTTCTGGGGACAGCCATATATGGTAACCGAACTGCCTTACTAAGATGTGTAGACCGGGAGGAGGTGAGGGAGATAGAGCCAGAAAGCTCTTTGAGTCAGTTTTTGAGAAGGCTATTCCAGTGTTCAATGATACCTTCCAATGGTAAGAAGTGTGGAAGGTCCACCAAACACCTCTACTCTCAGCCCTTTTTTGGGTAGCTTTTGTGATAAAAAGGGAATCATTGTTGGATTGCACATGGTCCATAAAGTCATAAACGTTGAACATATTTTTTTTTCAAGAGCTATAGTGTTATGGCTGGAATTAGCTGATTGGACTGGAACGGCAACACCATAACCTGAATAGGTGTCAGCAGTGGCAAGGCACCACTGAAAGAAAAAGAGGTGATCAACGGTCTGATGTAATCAGATTTCCAGGAAAAAACTGATCAACTTTTGGCATGAATCCCAAGTCTGGCATGCTATGGTAACCTCTACTGCAGAAAAATAGTCCTTTGCTTTGTGCCCAGCCTGTGATGGCAGATTCATAGCCATGTTGAGCAGGAAAATGGATCCGTCTAACGTTCGTGGCGGTCTGTCTGGTGCAGTCTCTATCAGGTGCTTGATTGTTCTATCAGGTCTTTTCAAAGGACGGGTCCTTACTGTGGGCATCTCCCTGAGTGAGCCAGATGGTTTGATCAGCAGCTGATTTATTTCCAGAGTTTGTTGCCCCAAAGAGGGATAACTTTAATATGCCAGTCTGTAGTTTTCCAAGTGGCAGACCAAATAGTTTATTGACTTTGGGCAATAACTCAAGAGTCAGTAAAAATATAACAACGTTTATCAAGAGAAATATTGGCCACAGCTATGAGAATGGCTTTGGGTTCTGCCCACTGTGCCGAGCAATCTTGTCGGTTTTCAGTTATGCATTCCTGGTGCTGAGATTGGACAGTTGCAGCGGCTAATGGACACCATTGGGTTTCAGCTCAACCATGGTTGTCAGTGAGCCAGGCCTAGGCACACAGTAGAATTTTGATGAGCCAAGGGCTCTATGGAACCAGTGGCTTCATTTTGGGCATTGGAGTAGAGGATTAAGTTTCCCCAAAAGGGTATGCTGCCATATTTTTATGTGAGGCTGAGATGCTGCTGGGGCCAGACCAGCTGTATTCTTGAACATACCATTTATATTCAACAAGCAAGGCTTTTTGGGCTCTTCCCACCTTGTTGACCCACCATGAATGGGACTATCAGGCTGTAGAACCAAAGGTGCGCATGGGAATGACATTCAGTTTTGACAAGAGCTCAGTAACAAGTGATAGCTGCTTTTCAAAAGGGCTACATGGTAGCCATGTCAAGAAAGTTACAAATCTAAAACCCCAAAGGATGCCTCTGGGGGAAGGCTGCTTCCCAATGCTGGAGTCTCTAATTGGCAAAATCATTAATCAGAGAATTGTATCACAAGTGGTCATTAGGGTTGTGAGGTCACAAAGATGGAGAGTGTGACTCAGCTTGCTGGACAGTTTTTGACATAGCCTGTTAGTTTGGGCTCAACTCAAAAGACACTACTTTGTGGGTTAGCAGATATAAAAGAGCAGGTAGAATACACGAGGGAGGCCATACTGTCTCCAGTAGCAAAGAATCCAGGATGGTCCTGGGCTGTTTTTCCTGGTGGATAGATTTAGCATTGTAGATCTGCCCAGATAATCTCAAGGAACTTTACATACTTAGCAGGTCCTTGAATTTTGTGGGGGTTTATCAGCCGCATCTGCTGGCAGAAGTCTGATAACAGCAAGGCTGTGGAGACTGAGGCTTCTGTGACATCAACAGGACATCATTTATATAGTGACAGCTTTGGGCAGTAGAAGGTGGAGAAACTTGTGTGCAATCCTGACTCATACACTTGTTGCAAGTGGCAGAGGAGTTAGGAATCCTGGAGTATGCCACTAGCCTTTCTCTACATCTGGCTGCTCTTTATCAGGGCACTTCTCCTCTGGCACTTATGAGATGAGGAAGTACAAGCATATATTCCATCAATTCCTACTATATATTCAGATGTAGAAGGAGCCACAACAGTATCTTGAATGGGCACTAGAACCTCTCCTACAAGGTCACATTATTTAACCTTCCCCTCCTCGAACCTTGCTTCTGTCCCGTTAGTTGAATCTGTGTGCCTCTCTCCTCCCACGGGGTCAGGTAGGATGGTGACTTAGGTACCTGCAACCAACAGAGTCACAAATGTTTGAATCCCTTCCCTCCCCCAAGGCTTGCCAGCAGACTCAGATGGTTGTGTATGGCCTTCAGTCCCTCTTGTGACAGGAAAACTTTGGTCCCTCCCCTAATCATCTTTCTCCTTAAAGCAGCTAAGGTCAGGTAGATGGGGAGGGAGGGATTCAGGGTGCAGAGGGAAAGAGTCTCTGTGGCAGCAAGCGAGGCTTTGCATTTGCTGTTGCTTTGCATTGGCACAGCAGTTGCTCAACCACACTTCCTATGCTTTTGGTCCACCCAAAGTCCTATGTTGAGCGGCAGGGTTATCATTACTGACATCTATTTCAGCTTTGGGAACACCTTGAATCAGAAGTCACAGCCAGATTGATATCTGTCTGAGGCTGTAGGTTTTATTCCTTTTGTCGATTTGGGCTTGACTCACATATTGGGGCCTTTTTAAAAGGAATCCACCTTATTTCTTGCTCCAATGTCATAACATCTAAGTTAAATGCCTGGTTTTAAAATAAAGAATAGGGGAAATTTCCAGGGTGGGGATGATCACACTAACTTATCAAGATTCCTTTGAGTCAGTTTCACATTCTCCAGTGACCCTCTTCCACCTTATAAACCTGAACTGGGGCAGCAAGAGCCGAAATACTAGTCAGTGCCTCACTAAGTTTTTCTGTGGGAATTAGTCTTAAGGAAATCTCCCAGAGAAATCCAAAGCTCTGTTCTTGTAGTCAGGACCCACTGTAAAATCTGAGACCTTTTACTGTCATCTTTGAATGGATGCAGAGTTGGCACGAGAAGAGTACAAGAGGTGTTGAGTCCTAGGATGGCCCAGCTGTTGCTATTCTTAACAGTCATGGAGTCCTGCCATATCATCTCCAAAATGAATCAGCCAGAATTCTAACAGTTCACCTAGTTGCTGCCCATAAGCGATTTCTTTTTTCCTTTAATGCTTATTGTAGGTGTATGTCTCTGTAACTGTTGTCTGAAAGGGGGTGAAATCTTTTCCTATCAAGATGAATTTTAGTACTAGTTAACATGGGGCACACCTGAGGCTGATTGGCTGATTGGTAAGGAAGTCCTCCTGCCCAGAGGAGAATAAACAACATCCAGGCCATCTTTCAGGCAGCTGAACTGTGAACTCTTTGAACCCCTTTCCCAGTACTCAGCCTGGCACCACCTCCACAGGTCCTTTTCATTTTCAGGCAGTGGAGTGGAGGATCACTTTTTTGCCTTATTGACCATACAGTTGTTGTTTAACATGTTTGCAAGTAATTCTCATGGACTTCCCTCAAATCTTGTTAACCAGTATATGAGGCTCTCATCCTTTCTATTCCAGAAAGATACCTCTCTGTCAGTTTCCCATCCTCATCAGCAAAACAGGGAAGAACTGTGAAGTTATGAAATTGTCCTATCCTTGCTAGCCAACAAATTAGCCTGTCATAGTTTTGTGGACACTTTGGAAGATATGAGTCACCTGGGTCTGAGACAAAACACAGTTTATTACTCACAGCAATAGCAGTGGCCAAAATGACAGTGTTTGCTCTGGTTCCTCAAGCCCCACTTCCCAGAGTGAAGTGGACTAGATGACGCCTATACACACAGTGGGTTACACTATAGAAGAGGAACCCTTAGCTTGGGGAAGCTGAATCTTTTATAAGAGGCAGTAAGCATGTCTGCCATTTGTTCCTCAGGGGAGACACCATCTCTAGCTTTCAGGGCCGTAGGCTAACTTTTCTTTTGTTCTGGAAGGAGACGTTATCTGTATCATCCAAGGCTTTTTGTAATATAAACATTTTTGAGAAGACTATCTAGAACAAGGGATAATCAATATCTTCCTCACAAGATGTGCAGAAACACAAGAGACCCATGGAGAATTATCTCCCATAATCAGTTTATTTAGACTTCTCTTGCCTGGTTTGATCTCGTGATTCCCTATTTGTAAGGGCATTGTCTTATAAGGAAGGAAGCATTTAGGTGCCAGGGAAGATTTTTAAGAGAAAGTGACCTCTAAGCTGAATCTAAAAAAATAAGTGAGAATTACAAGTACTACATAAACTTTTAAGTGTTTCCTCATATTGCAGTACCTCCTCTGTTGTTATTTTATAGCCAGAGAATTGAAAACTTCAAAAGGTTCTTGAAAATAATCACAGGAAACAAGATGGAAGATAGAGTTTTTCTCTCTGAGAAGGTTCAGGGTACCACATTTTGTTTTGAATAGCAACTTTAGTCAACCTAGTAATTTTTTGAAAAAAAATTTTAATGAAAATTTGAAATATTACAGAAAAATTGAAAGAATTGTACAGTGGTACAGCCATATACCCATCACCTAAATTTTACTGTTTGCATTAGTACATATCTCTCCAAATCTCTATCCCTCTATTCATTTATCAATACATCTTTTTTTTAATACATTTCAAAGTAAGTTGCAGACTTCAAAACATTTTACCCCTAAACACTTCAGGATACATATAAATGATGAGAGAATTCAATATTTTGGGGTTGTTTTATGGTAAAATGTTTACCTAGAGTGAAATGTACACATCACAAGTATACAACTTGATGAATTTTGAGAAATGCATCTACTTGTGTAACCCCAAATCCTATCAAGATACAGAACATTAGCCTCACCCATGAAAGTAAATTCATGGCCTTCTGCATGCAATCAGTCCCTATCCTCATTCCCCCAAGGAAACCACTGTAATGATCTTTTAAACTATAGGTTAGTTTTGTCTGTTTTAGAACTTCATTTAATTGTAATTACACAGAATGTAGTTTAAGTTTTCTTTCACTCAGAACAATGTTTTTGAGATTTATCCACTTGTGTTAATCAGTAGTAGATTCCTTTCTATTCAGGAGTAGTAGTATGTTGTATGCATATGCCAAAATTTGTTTATCTGTTCTCCTGCTGGTGGATACTTGTGCTATTTCCAGTGTTTAGCTATGAATAAAGCTGCTAATGAATATCATTCTACAAGTCTTATCGTGTGTCCCATTTAAAAAAATTTGTTATGCATAGTTTCATGGGACAAAAATGTTTATAAGTTTCTTAACTGTTGTGTCATGTAAGGTTTGCTATATATTATGTATCTTTATTCATGTTTTAAAGAGCATATCTTATGTGGTGTTTCCCTACAGATACATTAAATTTGTGGGGTTTTATTTGTAGATTTACTCTTCTTGACTTTTCTCAGCAATTTTTAAAAAATATCTTCAGTTGATTTTTTCTTTTTTTTGTTCATGCCACAGTCATTTATGGGACACTGTGTTTTAGACACTCTGCCAGGTTTTGGTGATACATCAAATTAGACACAGTTTCTTATCTCGGAGACTATCTAGTTTATTGGTGGAGGACACATGCACATCACACACACATGTACACGATCATCCGGTATGGTGAGAGCATTGAGTAGGGTCTCTTGAAGCACAGAGGAGAAGGGAGTGCAGTGAGGTGGGTAGTGACAAGGTAAGGAAAAGCTTCTGGAAGAAGTTGGCTTTTGAGCAGATTGTTGCATTTAGAGCTTAAAAATATCATTTTGTAATCTTCATTGGCATCTTTATTTAATGCATGAGTACACTGAGACCTAGAGAAGTTCTTTTATATGTCCAAGAGAGATATTAGATGGGAATTAGCAACCACATCTCCTGAGTTCTAATCCAGTGTTTTTCCTTCCACAATGTGGTATTTCAATACATTTTCATAACCACTGATTGACAGTCTACCATGTGCTAGGCCTTGGGTCATGTTTTGGAAATTAAAAACTGAACAAGATACAATTCCTGCCATCAGGAAGTTCTAGTCAATTAGTGGTGCTAACTACACACACACACAAACACACACACACACAGACAGACACATACGTATGTATATATCCCACCATATCAGCAATAGGAGCAAAATCCCAGGTGAACACAGAGGACATGGCAACTAAAGCCCTATGAAGCTAACATGGTTTTACAAAGGGTTCTCAATGTTTTACTTTAAATATCACCTTGAGGATAACCAACAGGTCTCTGCCTTCCCTACCCCCAGGATCACGTTGAATCAGATCTTCTCAAGGAAAGGCCACAAAAAGAATTTCCTTTCTAGGTCATGATACCCTTAAGCTCTTTCCTGTAATATGCTGTGAGCTCCTTGAGAGCAGATATTTTGATATCCTGAAATCTAGTCCTGTTCCTGCAACACAGTGAGTGAATAAATATATGAATTTATTTGTGGTTATTCCAAAATTAAGGCTGGTAAACATGAGACTTCGGGCAAGTCAGTGAGTTAGAGCGCTGAGGTCTGCAGTCTGCTCTCCCAGGGCTTGTCATCTCACAAAGGCAGGAGAAAGTGATATGTTGGTGTTCACGCTGTGATTTTTGTCTGTAATCTTGTCCCTTTAGCCTTAATGCTTGTTTGAAGTCTTGGACTTCTCCACTCAAATGAGACAAAACGCAAAAGCAACCTTATCCTTCCTGACAGATAGTCAGTATCTACTTCCTATTATTTTCTCATTTTACTTCTCTACTTTAGACACACATCCATTTGCACCTAGGACTGGTCTGCCTCCTAGTTCCTTTATTTAAAAAATAATCCTCGTTCTCTTCATCTTTATTTTCTTCAAAAGCATAGTCCTCCCACCCCATTCCAGCAGTCTTCTGAAAGCTTTTTCTAACTTTAACAATGAAAACATTGGGAGAAATCACAACTTTTATTTCTCTTTTTCCTCATTAGAGAAGAATAATTTATTTTAATAGGCTACATTTTGAATATGTTATATAACAAATACCAGCAATGATATATTTGAGTTAAAATTTTGATTTATTATCTAGGGTGACTTGTTTTTAATATCTTTGGTAGGCATGTACCCAAAAGATTTTCCTAAATCATATCAGTGAGCCCAAATGATCTTGTCTTATTGATGTTCTCCTTATTTATTTCTGCTGTCCTTTTTCTCATTATTTAGCCTATATTATCTTGAGACTATTTAGTTTCTGTCAGTTCTATTTTGTCCAAAATTCAGAAGGCAAGGTCATCTATTTCAGCACCCAGGGCAGATGTCCCCTTAGGAAGGGTCTCAGTGGTGTCTTCACAAGAATCACAGCTATGTCTTTTGGTATCTGTTGCAATCATGTGTTAGCTTCTATTTTGGATTGCCTGTCTTATCTCCTGGACATCAAAAGCATCCTTCAGGGTAGGCATGCTATCTGTTTATACCTGCTACCCTTCTTTAAGCGTAAAATCCTAATTACAAGTGTCAGGTACACAGATTAAAATAATTTCTGGAACTTTCCTTATGGACATGTAAGATCCTCAAATCTTATTGGAATTTTAGTGAGTTGATTTTATTTTTAATATTTTTTTTCTTCATAGGAAAAAGAAGACCATTTTGAATCTGTTCAACTGAAATCCTCAAGATCCCCAAATATATGAAAAGACAGTGCTGTAGCCTTCAGACTAATGAACAAAGAAACCTACTCTCTAGTTTTACAGGACTGTAGTGTAGATCCTGTCCTCGTACCTGGCACGTTGGTGATCTCACCGAGGAGGGCCATGCTGCCGAAAAGGGAAGGAGGTTGAAATGTTTGATTGCCTTATTACGTGGTCAAGTATCTTGCCAAAAATAGGAAAGCAAATGGTTTGGGTCTCAACTAAAGATGAAGCTCAACTCAGGAAGAGATTTGTCTGTATATACACATAACCGAAAACCAAGGTTCAGCCCACCAGTGCACTGCTGATGCATGCCATGTAATTAATGGGTAACTTTTATTCTTTATAACTTCTACATAAAAAGTGTGCTTTGGAGGGCAGATGTGAGCATATGCATTGTGATCCCATTTTTGTCCTGTCTTTGTTTATATTTTGGGAAAGATTTGAAAAATTTTTTAAGGTATAATTATTTTTCCCATTATTTATTTTCCTGACAGATCTCAAAACATCTTTTCTATTAAAAATGGTGAACCAAGAAAGAACAGTAAGTTTTCATTTTCCATAGGGTATCTTTCTTGATTTCAGAAGCCTAAGTAGGCAGTAATTTTTTAGGAAGAGTTAGCGTGTGCTTGGGTTTTCTAAACTTACATTCGCCTTTGAAATTCCATCCTTGTTGTAACTGGTAAGAAGGGCTTGACTGAAAGTGTTGAAGGAATCTTAAAAAAAATTAAAGGCAAGGAGAAGCTTTGTCTTTCCATTAATACAAACAAGCTGACACTATCATAGAAATTGAAACAGTTTATGTAGTGCTTGAAATATAATTTAAAATGAGGGGGAAAGCTTGTTTATCAAATCACTTGCAAAATCATGTAGAAGAAAGTGGGATGGCTTGTGTATAAGTACAGATAACTGTACAAAGATATTGAGATAATTTCATGGTCTCCAGAAATGGCAATGGGACATTTGCCCTATGTCAAGCATCAAAGATTATATGGTTCTTTTTCTGCTAAGACATTGAGGATTATAATTTCCGTGGAAGTTTTTAAGTCAACAAGGCAGGAATTCAATTTTGGAAAATTGCATATAATTGTATTGATAATAAGACTATGGTTGTACCATAAGCAGTTTTGAAATAAGTATTATTGTTCTTTTTCAAAAGTGATCCAGATAATTGTGAAATTTCCTATGACGGATGGGTTACTAGTATTAGGACAACTTGAATGTTATTTGTTGAAAGAAGTTTGAATGAAGTTGGATTTGACCAATTTTGTGTAAACTTTAATTGTTTTAGAACTGGGAAAGAGGGGGAGTTTCCTGTCCATTGATGATCTAAGGTGCTCTGGTTTGTTTCCAATAAACAGTAATCTTTATAGATCTTAATCCAGATTTTTAAATAGACTGGTGATTGGCCAAGAGAGGCAGGCATATGGTCAGGCTTTGTTGAATGTTTTGCCCCAAGGCTTTCAATGAGGTATGACATAACTTTTGATTTGGCAGATGATGTCTTTATTTTTGTGGAAAATGGGAGAAAAATAAATAATTGCACTTATTTGGCTGGTGGGTAAAACTTTGGACCATTCTGTTATTGTTGAATGAATGTTTGTTTTGTGTACATCTCTACTGTTCGATTCATGAGTATAGGTGAGATTGCCATTATTTTAATATTTGTTGTGAAATTCAGGGGGCATCACTTAGCATAAACCTTTTTCACATTTAATTTCTTAAATCTTGTTAGAATGAAGAAATCATTTTGGCATTGCTCATTTTTATCCTGCTAACAGTGCTGATGAGACTTTCCCCATCTTGATCAAAATTTAAACAGAAGAATGAAAATACATTTGAAATGCATCCTTTCAGAGGAACCCTGGCAAAGTGGTACAGACTGGACAGAGTGAGGAAGTTTTCGCGTAGTCACCTGTCACCTCTCTCTTCATCTTCAGCTGTGCTCAACATGTATGTTCCAAGCCATAGAGATAATTGGGATTTGCTCCCAGGTAGCTTCTTTCTTCTACTGTCACTGGACTAAAATCTCTGACATGTCAAAAATGCCTTAAATTTTAATGAACTCTCTGAAAATGTAGTTGATATTGAAGAATTTATTTATTTTATTGCTAATTTTAAATATTAAATAGATTTTGTCAGCTCAATCCCATCTTTGGAAAGGAGCTGCCTTTTTCCTTTGGATCCCAGTGGTTTGTCATTTTATTCCAAGCATTGAAGAAGTATGACAGAAAGAATATTATGAGGAAAATATTCAGCCCAATCCTGGCTATAAAATTCACTTTAGTTTTATGTCTTGCCTTTGCAGAGCTCAGTGGAATGTTGAAAGGCGTAAAGAAATTAATCACATTTCTAGGACTTTTAACTGACATTTGTTATTCCTTTTCCCCCCTAAGTGGTAGAAGTTATTTGTTATTTTCTGAAAGGCACAGTTTTGAAGCCTTAAATACTTCATTAAGTCAACTGTCACCTATGATATCTCTTAGCACTCTTTCAAAACATATTTAAATAAGTTTTCTACTGGATGAGACCATGTCTTCTATGGATAAATTATATCATGCCATTTAACAATGTTGAGCAATTTGGTATGTGTTCACTTGATTTAAAAGACTGAATTTTATTCTTGTTGACTTTTCCCCTCTTTGGTTATTGGTAATCAAGTCCTTTGCAGGATTAAACTTGTTTCATAGTATTTTTGTATAGACTTTTGTCATTATTTTCTTCCCAAGAAGAAAATGTGGTTTAGATGGTTATGTGGAAGAATTGCTTGGATTCGGTCATTTACCAACTGGGGTCTCCACATTCCCAGGTGGTGGGTAGTGATTGACTGGTTCTTCAAGACCAATCTAGTCAGCTGTCTTATTTGACATCTATCAATAGAGCTACTTCCTGTGGCTCATGGAAATTCCTAATGGGAGGCTAATGTGCAGATTGTTTCTCTCTTCCTCATGAAAGTAAATTTCTTAGAAGTTGGGGTGGGAAGATGACTTCATTGGCAAGTTTAAAGTCAGTGTATTGCTCACATTTATCTTTTTATACAAAAGATATGTAGAGTAGAACTTCTTCAGAGGACTTAGAATACCCTCACATCATTTTATAGTAATCATGAGTATTATTCTTAAGTTTATAGGCCCAAGTCCCAAATTAAGGTTGCCCTACAGAGAAGGTCCCAAGAGGAATAAACTTAAAAAAAAATTCTCAACACCCAACTCATTACTTGGAAGCTAAAATGGAGTTCACCTTCACAGTAACCGGTCAGAGATTACACTCTTGCTGGATTTTATTTCTTTTGGTTTGATATTTGCAGATGAGTTTATTTTAGAATCATAAATGAAGGAAGTAAAACTTTAAGATGGGCATGAATAATTGAAACTTAATTGATACTACTATTTCAATGAATAATACTATTAGAATTGATATTACTATTGCAATTCTCTAGATCAGAAGCCAGCAAAACTTTTCTGTAAAGGGTCAGATGGTAAATATTTTCAGCTTCGCAGAATACGTGGTCTCTGTTGCAACTCTTCAACTCTGCCATTGTAGCATGAAAGCAGCCACAGACAATATGTAAACAATGGTTGTGACTGCATTCCAATAAAACTTTATGTACACTGAAATTTGAGTTTCATTTAAATTTCACTTATGAAATATTATTCTTCTTTTGATTTCTTCCCAACTGTTTAAACCATAGAAGCGTTCTTAGCTCATAGGCTTTATAAAAACAGGTACCAGGCTAGGATTTGACCTGCTAGCTTTGGTTTGTTGACCCCTGGTTTTGATCGCTGCAACCCACAAGCAAAACTATTCAGAAGAATCTGTTTGCACATAGATTCTTTGCCCTTTAGGAGCTTACCACATTAAAAGTTTCTCAAGTCTCTAGAGATATTCAAGAAGAAAATAACCCATCACCGTCCCTTGATGATTTAATCACCCACCCAAAACAAAGCCAGATACTCTTCTGAGTTCCTCTTGTAGTTCTGGGACTTAATTATGGATATTGGTTAGCAAATGAGAAAACCATAGCAAGTGAATTGGTTGAAAGTAAACCAGCAAGATTGATTTAAAAGCCTTTTCTTGTTGGGGTTTATAAAACATTTATTGCTAAGGTAACTGGATTTGGAGATTAATATTCAATCTTACATACAGATCCATTTAAAGTAACCATATGGAAGTAGAGGATATTGATGCATAAAAGTAGCTTCAGCATAGATTCTTGAGCCCCGGCACTGGAGAGGGTCCCCTGGTCCATTTTCATGCATTCAGGCAGCCACAGCTCAATCCACATACATTTAGCAAATCCTATGAAGATTTACTGAGCTACAAAAGACATTTAAGATTCCTTTAATGATTGGTGGTTCAGGAAACAGACCTCTAATTTTCTTGAACAAAATGTCCCAGTAAGGCTTTTAATTTGCTGGAATTTTCGTCATCTTATTAATGACTCTTGGAGAAGAGCTCTGTCTAAAATAGCTTGTGGATATTGGTAAATTTGGTTTGGAGGAGGGCAATATTTCCTCTGTCTCAGATGGCTGATTTCAGATTACCATTGGTTGGGTTAAATAAATGAGTTAACCCAGTGGGAATTATGCAAATCTAAATTTTCTGTTACAGAACAGGAGTGATAATTGCCTTATTCATGGGTTTAGGCCTTTGTTATTAGAGCTGTGGCAGTTATAATCCACACTGCTGTTCCATCTGCCTGGCACCTCACTTTTCTTGGCTTGTCAATGCTTACAGCACTTTGCTGAAGAGCTCTGGGGCCTAAAGCTATCATGGTGGATAAATGAGTAAAGCAGGGGGGCTACCTGAGAGAGAGTGTGGAGTTGAAGACTCTAAAGGGACACTGGTTGAATTACCTCTTTTCTCAGCCACTCTCTTAATCTGTCCTCTATGTGGTCTGCAAACCAGTTTGCCTCACAGCTTGAAAATGGAACCTTTTTATTTTACCATGATAAACCTGAGTGGGCAAGAGAATCTATTAATGTTTAAACTAGAGAGGACCCAGAACATTTCAGAAACTATAAACACTCAGAAAGCCAACGATAACCATATTGTGAGGTTCTCATATTTTTTTTATGAGTGGGATATATCATTCTGCTTGAGTTCCTTAAATTCAGGACGTTTTACCAAAGATGGATCAGCTCAACCAGTTTTATATTCTGAAAGGATGAAATGTTGCTGCTGGATTAAAAAAAAAATCAGTCCAGAACTTATTTGATTGAAATGGCTTATAGAAAAAAGATTTTATAGCTGCTATTTTCCATACATACTCTGAATGTGTTTTACAAAATATTTCCAGGGATCACATGTTAGATGATGCACTTTCAAACTGGAAACAAGACTTGTGTGAGGAAAGGAGAAAATGATGAGAGCTGTCAGTTGGTGCATTTTCAGTGTACAGGCAGGGCATGAAATACAGTGGCCATAGATCAAAACCCAGCTCTCAAAAACAGTTTTCCCAAGATTCAACCACAGCCTAATTGTCTTGTTTAAAAAGATCCATGATCATTTTGATTGTTTTAGGCATCAGCTGTGTTTCTGAACAACCCAACTGATATTGCCTTCCTCAGATTGTCACATTCCATCAGTGGATTCAGTTTATTTTGTCTCCCATCAGCCTCACCTCTGCCTTTATCTTGAGCAGATGCTCATTCTAGCACACTTATCTAGCACCCCTGCCAGTTTTAGTCACACACACAATTTTTTTTTTGTTATCTAGTGCTGTTGAATCTATTGCCCAATCTACCCCACCCACTGCCCCAAATCCAGGTTCTTATTTGAATATGAGAATTCAGGGACTGCTAGGCACTGTTGTCTTTGAGCATCTGGTGAGTTTGGGATAGATTGATTAGGTTGCTGATTCAAATAGATCCAGAAGGAAGAAGAGAAATTCTAATATCTGACTCCTCACTTTATTTCCTTCAAGTCCAGTCCTATTGGCTTTTGTGCACTTGCTCATTATTGCTGGATGTCTTAAAAATAGTATGTCTTGGGGCCGGCCAAGTGGCGCAGAGGTTTAGTTCGCGCTTGGCCGCCTGGAATTCGCAGGTTCGGATCCTGGGCGCCCGCCGACGCACTGCTCGTCAGCCATGCCGTGGCGGCGTCCCATATAAAGTAGAGGAAGATGGGCACGGATGTTAGCCCAGGGCCAGTCTTCCTCAGCAAAAAGAGGAAGATTAGCAACGGATGTTAGCTCAGGGCTGGTCTTCCTCACAAAAAAACAACAACAAAAGAATAGTATGTCTTAATTAACCAGGTTACTTAGCCTGTGAGTCCTTCATAACCTGGATTTTCCTCCTCCTTCCTCTCACTGTCTTCCCCAGTTACAGTTCCCTCATAAGAATATTTTCTAGTCTTTATGTTTCTTAAAGGTAGGAACTACATCTTATTCATCTTTCTCTCTGTTATGGGTTGAATAGTGGTCCCCCAAAAGATATGTCCACATCCTAATCCCTGGAACCTAAGAATATTATTTTATTAGGAAAAAGGACCTTTGCAGATGTAATTAAGTTAAGGATCTTGAGATGAGATCATCCTGGATTATCCAGGTGGTCCCTAAATCCAATGACAAGTCCTTGTAAGAGACACACAGAGAAGAGAGACACACAGGAAAAGGTGACGTGAAGACAGAGGTAGAGATTGGAGGGATGTGGCCACAAACCAAGGAAGCTGGCAGCCACCAGAAGCTAGAAGAGGCGTGGAACGGATTCTTCCCTGAGCTTCTGTGGGTTGTGGGGCTCTGCCAGCACTTTGAGTTTGGACTTCTACCCTCCAGAACTGTGAGAGAATAAACTTCTCTTGTTTTAAGCCACTCAGTTTGTGGTAAGTTGTTACATTGACTATAGGAAACAAATATATTCTCTGTCCATGGCACCTGGAATGGGACCTGGCAGGTAGGTAGTTTCTTAGTAAATTTTCCTATGTTAATGATTTGTAACTAAAAGGTTTACAAGGAGAAATAGGACAGTATTGGTAAGAATAAGCCAGGTTAGCTTATCCAGCCTTTCCCTGTTCACTTGTTTATTTAGGTTAGTAAAATATTCAAGTTTAGTGACAAGCCTGTGTGCCGGAGCATTGTTACAGGGACTTTGGAAGAGCATTGGAAAATAAGATATCCTGCATTTTTATTGCCTCACTCAGCTATGAATGGTAAGAGTCATTTTCCAATGGAATTACAGGCTCCTTTCCCAGTCTGCTTCCTAGTAATTAAGTTTGTTTTAATAAATGAGAGCCACCAAACCTTCCCTGGCAGGCTGTAGTCTCTGCATTCAGAATGTAGGAACCCTCTCCTTCTTGCCTAGAGCCCTATTTGGGCAAATTCTGGGGTGCCATACAGAGTGGCTTAAACAAACCAATATGTTTATTGTCATCTGGCCACTGAAATGGCCTGATATTTATGGTATCGTCAGTCAATTTCTGATCATTGTGATTGTGAAGAAGCCTTGATCTGCTCACAACTCATTAGTAGGGTAACAACTTGTGTTCATAGTGCTTATAGATGTGAAAAGAAACACAGTTAGACTGTTTCTCTGACATTACAAGTAGACGTGATCTGAAGTCAACATATTCAAATGACCTGCAGTGATTCAAAAAGAACAAGCCATCATCCACCATGCTGGAAAACCTTGAAGGTTTTATTCTCAATATCTTTACATTAATACAGATGCTTTTAATTTTGTGCTGAGAAAAACAATCTCTTACACATAATGTAACTTTAATATACAACATAGAAACTCATCCTAAATTAGTTACAACAAGGACCTACAAAAAACTTCATAGGAAAAAAAGTTACCTAATATTGCCACCATATATTTTAGTAGACTGACCCTGTCAGACCCTGTCACCACTGCTCAGCTCTGTAAACAATGGTTATTTCAGTGTTCTGGAGAATTGTTAATAACAGGGGCACTAAAATCAGCCTAAAAAGTTCTAGCACATCACTATATACTGTACAGTCCTCAAAAATAATTTATTGTACTGTTTCTAAAAAAAGGTACTAGGGTTGTTCTTTTGCTCTGTTTCCATATTCTGGAGCTGCATGTGAGCACTTTTGTCTAACAGTCTAAAAACACGAGAACTGAACTGCAATTCACAATCACAGAGATGAGGTGGTGGAGTCGAGGACTTCTCGCCCATTGCACACCGTTGGGACGTATGTGCTTGCAGAGGCTGACAATCAAAACAGGAGAGAAAATTCAGTGTTAGTCTAGTGGGCCACATAGGTCATGACACAGAGAATCCCAGGCATTAGTTAAAATTAAGTTAAAAACTCATTTTAACTTGGCTTTGGAAAATGCTAAATGATTTAATGCTATAGTAAGTCAACTTTCTAAATATATTCTGCTCAAAATTAGTTTGTGTCCTGGCACATTACCTCCGTTAATGTCATACCTCTTGGAGAGAGAGTTTATAAAAACATAATCATTGTTGGAAGAAGTCACTTGTGGATTTAAAATTAGCTTTGGTAAGCTGTAAACTGGTTAAAATACAATGTGCAAAATTGAAAGCTCACCACGATTTTCTTAAAGATAGTTTAATTACCATTTTCAAGACCATAATTTGTTCTCTCTGAACAGGGATGACTCTTATGTAGTCCCACAAGTCATCTGTGAACTCCACTGCCTTAGAGAATGGTTTGATATATTTTCATTGTTCAAGTGGATAACCTCAGTGAAAACTCTAGCAAGGGCTGAGGTCCTGAGAACTTCAATTTCATAACAGTTCTCAGAAAGGAAGACATTCCAAAGAGATGATGCTTTTGTTAATGGCAATAGTGACAACAGTGTCAGGGTGTGAGTATAATATGGTATGTATATTCATTCTTTTTATGACACAGTTTTTCTAGATACAATTCATAGCTCTTGTTATTTTGAAGGTTTTGTTTCTATGAGAGTTCTAAGTACAGCTAAGTTGTATCTATTTCATCCTTAATGCTTTTTCTTTTTACTGAAGGAGAACAAAAGCAAGGAGCCCCGTTCTCCGTGGGATGAAACTATGTAGCCAAGAGAATCAGTTAGAGATGATCTTACATTACTTTTGAGAGGTATTTATGTCCCATCGCTTGGCCTGCGCATCTGGACATTCTTTGCCCAGAAAGAGCTGATTCTCTTGGTTACCTGACCACAGCCCAGGTCAAACTAACCAGTCAGCTGTCTCATTCCTTAAGGGCATAGTTCTCGGTTCATAATCAGATAAATGAATTTCATGCTAAAGTGTTCATGCCTAGTAGTGGAAATATTCTTGTCCTATAAAATTGCATTTTCATAGGCATTTCTTTAAACACAAAGGAGAAACTAATTATGAAATTTGAGGTTATGTAGCATTTGGTGAGGAAGCAGTCACCATTTCTGGGGCACTGAAATCTTTCAGCAGGCCTAACAGTAGGGAAACTACAACCTCTCAATTTCGCGTTGATTACTTGGCTAGGTTTGTGAGAAAACCTATAAAGTCAAGTCTATGTGGCTGCCTGAGGTTACAGCGGAGTCATTTGACAGGCTAACTCTTTTGGAGATTTTTTTTCCTTTTATCATTTTTAGGATGGGGTTCATTTCTCTTTACAGTATGAACCCATTAAAAGCTACAGTATCTTTGGGGGCAGGGATGGCACAATCTGCATTTCCTGAAACTTCTACAATGAAGACATTTTAACACAATGTGTGCCAGATATATATTTGATGGAAAGTGATAGTCATAATAATTCTGAATTTGAGGGCTTTACATTATTCTTTGTAAAGTTTCTTCATATACTTTATCTAATTCTAGCTTCATCAAAGTAAAGTAAGGCAAGAGAAAGAACAAGGTGAAGTGAAACCACAGTGCACTGGAAACCTAGGAGAGCACTCCAGGACATTCACTATGTGCTTTTTCTGCAGCCTCCTTGTATCCAGCTGTCTACTTGACATGTCCCTGTGGATGTTTAATAGACATTTCAAAAGCAAGTGGCCAAAGAGTAACTCTTGATTCCCTAACCTGTGTTTGTTTAGTCTTCCTTTCCCAGGTGCATGGTCTCATCATAGGGCCAGTTACCCAAACCAAAAGTCTAGCATTTATGCTTTCTTCCTTTTTTGTCCCTCCTCCCATGTCAGACCTGTCACTAGCTCCAATCAACTCTATCCCCACATCCAACTGCTTCTATCTCTGCATCCACACCCTGGGCCAAGCCACACTACCTTACTCTCGGCTACTGCGGTAGCTGCACCATTGGTTTCTCTGTTTCCATACTAGCTTCCCTGCTGTTTTCTATACAGCAGTGAGAGTATTTTTAAATGTAAGTCTCCTGCCTACATACCTCCAACGGCTTCCCTTTGTGCTCTCCTTGCTCTGATTTATAAATCCAAGGGTGATTCAGACCAGGCCTATCTTTCTGCATGCACCTAACTCCATGTTTCCCCCCACCTTTTTAGCTTTTGTTTTCAAAAGCATATCTGTTTATATCTGTTTCTCAACTTCAAGCCTCTGCAGTAACTGTTGCCTCTGCCAGGAACGTTCTTCCCTCTCTTAATCACATTCTGGCTCCTTGTTATCCACATCTGAAATGTCACCTCCTGAGAAAGGCTGTCCTCAGGTCACCTAAAGTAGCCAACCAGTTACTCTCTGTCACATTACCCGATTTTAAAACTGCTTTTTTATTTTGATTAGTGTCTTATGTCTTATACCCTTGACTAGAAAATGTGCAGAGTCTCTGCTTGTCTTTTTGTTATTTTATCCCTGTTGCTGGTTATGGACTAGACCCACCATAAATATTTTCTGAATGATTATATAGATGGTTGCATTTCAAAGAACATGGGAGCCAATAGAAGTTTCAGGAAGGGAATAATCTTTTAACCTGAAGAAATGACCAGCAAATGTGAGGCCTGTGGGCACCTCGTTTTAGAACAGGTGAGCCTTTCTGCTTCTGCACTGACCATCCACCCCCCTGCAAAGAGAACTGGCCCAGGCTGTGAGCGTCCCATAGCAGGCACGCTGCCTTTGACATTTTGACTAATCTCTTCGCCTTTTCCAGGATCAAAGTTTATTATGTCTGTGCGGGTTTTTCATTTTCAGAGATTGAAGGGGAATGATGTGTCATGGGGTGAGTCTAGAAGAACCCAGGGCTGGTATTCTGATGACCCTCTCTGTCTACCTTGGACTGGTCTAATATCCCCTTTACCTGCATTTTTAAAGATTGTATCCTAAACCTACTCGGATGTTCCCCCATACTATTGTGGAACTTGATGAATGTTCTTCTTAAGTGTGATCTTATGTTCTACTTGCTCATTGCATTCTAATTTCTTAAAAATTGAGTGTATTTTGACAAGGTAGGTAAGAAGTACAGGGGCTGCAAAGGTAGCTGCATGGGAAATCCTCAAGTTATAGTTTGAAATAATCTTCTGCAATGCACCCCACAGATATCATTATGGATGTTCACAGAATAACTTTGAGTCATCTACCCGCTTCATCAGGACATTAAAGGCTATGCCCTCTTAGAATGTCTAAACTCATTGAGGGGAAGATTATACAAATTCAAGTTCTTCTTATAAGGAATAGCAACAGCAGAAACATCCACAGGTCTCGTTCTGCAGCTATTTTTTTCCCTAACCACTAACCTAACCACTTTTTAGTGTATTGAAGGGAACTGTAACATGTATTTTTCTGCTTCTCTTCTACTGTTTCATCTGTAGCTTTTGCCAGTGCATTTTATTTTATTATGTAAAAATATTCTCATTTTTGTACATGCTGCTGAATATAGTAGAGGAAATTACTATTTTATGGGGTTACCATTTCAATTATGTTGCCTCTCATCAATATTTTACATGTGCCCCCATATTAGCCCAGCTTTTATTCCCCAAGGTACTGAAATCTGTGGGAGAGCAAAGTACTATCATTTTCGTGTGTGTGTGTGTGATGAGCTTGTGCTATTATTCTAATGAAATTCTCACGAGATTTATTTATTTATTTATTTTTTTTTTGGTGAGGAAGACCAGCCCTGAGCTAACATCCGTTGCTAATCCTCCTCTTTTTGCTGAGGAAGACTGGCCCTGGGCTAACATCCGTGCCCATCTTCCTCCACTTTATATGGGACGCCGCCACGGCGTGGCTGACAGGCAGTGCGTCGGCGGGTGCCCGGGATCCGAACCAGCGAACCCCGGGCTGCCAAGCGCGGACTAAACTGCTGCGCCACTGGGCCGGCCCCCTCACGAGATTTTTAATGGTGTAAGTTTAGCCCACTTTCTTAAGTACGGTTAAGCAGATTTCTATAATCATCCTTTCTGTCAGAAATAAGACGTGTGCAGGTTTATTTTTGGCTTTCCTGGGAGAGGAGGGGAGTAGGAGCTGTTAGTTACTCTCAGCTAAGGTGGTGCTTTTTGCTATTAAAGTGAAAACTGAAGACAGTTGAAAGAGAACTAAGTTCCACCATTGATCACAAAAGGGCAATTCACACCCATCAAAAGGCATATTTTGCTTCACGTATTTGGTGAAGCATTGGAGATCAATGCAGCCCAGTGGCAGCTTTGTCTCGCACTGTGAAATCCATTTCTCTTCCACCAGCAATGCACAGGCAGACCAGACTTTGGAGAAAATGACCCTATCTTTTCAGGTAGCTGCACCCTCAATCAATGCTAAACATATTTGTTTAATAGATTCTTATGGATGCCAAGTTTGTTAGTCAGTTTAGTTCCTGAGAATCAGTGTGTTACTATAACTGTGTAGTATGTCAGACTCAGAAAAAAGAAAACAAACATTTAAACAAAACAGACGTTCCAATTTGTTCCCATATGTCCCATTTCCTTGCTCCTGGTGACCTCAAATAATTTTTCCCAGCAGGTCTTCTTGTTTAGATATTTTATTGCTATGGTCATGGAATCCAATTTCCACCAGCTGTTTGTTGCCGTGTCCTCCTGCTTTGTCATTGACCCTGTTTTCTTACTCATTACTTTAATTTTACTTGTGCTAGGGCCGCTTGGTCCCATTCCAGAAGTTCGTCTGCTGATTATTATATGTTGTCTGGGCAGATGATGCCACTACTAGCCGCCGGTTAGGTGGCCTTGCTATGTGAGAGATTTCACAGTGGAAGCGAGTGAAAGGGAATGTGATGAAGTTCTCAGGAATGCTGTGGACCTTCCTTTCCAAAGGGAAAATGGATTGACATCTGTCTGATCTGGACGCATTGGGTACATTCTGACTGGAAGCAGATGGCTTAACTTGCTGAGTACCCTAAGCTCCTCCTGCATTGGCCAGCGAGGATTTTTGTTTATAAGATACTTATACTTGTGATGAAGAAGACTGTCATTTCAGTCTATGTTAGCAAATAACTTGCTAATTTGCCTGGCCAGGCTAGTACATACTGTCATTATGGGGTTTTCTGAACTGTAAAGTGCACGCATATGATGCTGTTTCTCTGGGCTTGCACTGTAGAGAAGAAACTTGGGCATTATGTGGTATCATTTTTTCTTTTCTAAAGTCATAGTCAGACTTGAACATGGCTTACCGCCTCCTCCCTGGAGTATCTTCAAAGGCTTGGCCATTAATAAGTGCAAAGTCTGATCCTCATGTGCTTGCTTTTTGTAGCTTGTAGCTCTGTGGAAAATTCTACTGTGACACTAAAAGACTGTTTACTTGATCTTTTTATACTACTGTTTTCTTTTTATAATGTGAAAATGCCTTGTAATACAGAATAATTCTATTAATTGAGCAGTTCACACATTACCACCTAGACAAGTGACTTTCTAAATAAGGTTTTGGCAGAGGAAATCAATCTCCATATGCCTATAGCTCCTTGGGGACCCAAAGCTGGGCATCATTAGTTAGCAGAAGCCTCTTGGCTGATCTTAATGATAATGACATACATACATCTGAATGATCGCCACCGGCAAGAGAAACACACATCCCTGTAGAACCAAGTCTGGGTACCTAATAGCTCTGAAGACTGTTGGGCACACCCCATTTCTCACCTCTCTCTCTCTCCAGTCTGTGCTGATACAAACACATATAATGTCAACAACATTCTGACCTGCATGGGTCCTATAGGGTTTTATGCTGCGTAACCTCATGTGTATACCCAGCTTGTCTCCTTCAGAATCATGCAGTTCTACTTACATTCCCAGCATATGTTCTTGATTGCCTGTCTTTGGGAACCAGCGCTGGGAAGCCCCTTTGCTTCTAAAGCTGAACAAAATAAAGAATGACCTCTTTTCTTTCCCATCCAAATACAAAGAATGTTTTCTTATGTGTGTGGGTGTGGGAGCAGCATTACAAGTATGAATTTAGGATTTTAGAGTCTCTGAGTTATACTGCTACTGGAAGGAGCACTCCCAGTTCAGTAAATGTTTTGAGTGGCCAGGTGCTTCTTTGCCAGAAATGCCTTCTCTGGAGGGTTCCAGAGGGAGCTGGAGAAATAACTGCATGGGGATGTGGCTGTTGGCATCATGAGGCAAAGGATGAGAGTTCAGAACACCTCTCCCTTTCTGAACCCAGTGCTTGCTTTTTGAGGGTCGTCTAAGAGGACCTCCCTGCCTTGCACTGATACCAGCAGATGATGTAGACAGGATGGTTTAGGCCAAGGTTCTCAAAATGTTTTCCTTGGACCACGTCCCTTGAACCAGCTGGGGCATCTGTTACAAACCAGACTTCTTTTGCCCCAGACCACATGAGTCAGAGTATCTATTGGTGGGGCCTGGGAATCTCCATTTCAAAGAGGTTATTTTTTGTACACTGGGAGCCATTGACTTATGGGTATACTTAATGGAGAAAAGTTAATGTTTCCTTTATTTTTATTATTGTGACTCTCACTGTGTATAGTTAATCAGATGCAAGTAAAATTATTCTCTTTTGCACCTAGCAGTATGTAAACATTTCTCAACTGGTGAGTTTTCCAAGATGTCCTTAACCATATTCTTTCTTCCATGCCTGCTTCTGAGTTTGGTCATGCTTTTCCATCTTTTTGGAGCAACCGCTTGGCTTTTAAAATCCAATACTGATATTCTTTCTGCTGTCAACCACTCTAGCTGCTGTAGGGGAGTTGAGTTCACCTAGGCTCCAAAGTGATGTGGTATTTCTGCTACTCTCTTGCCAGAGAGTTAGCTGGAAATTAATTTGGCTGCACCTTCCAGTCTAGGTGATTTCTTAGCATTGCATAGGATTAAGTGTATCAAGTTGCTGCAATCCCTGATAAGAGTGCAGTACTGGATTTGGATTTAGGATTTGGAGGGTGTGGCATAATAAAAATGGCCACAAATTCTTTGAGAGGTGGGGTCTATGTCCCTCCCCTTGAATCTGGACAGGCTCTGTCATGCTCTCTAGGATCCCACGTGGTGAGGCATCTCATCAAGGTGCCAAGCATGAGTGAAACCACTGTGGACCCTCCAGATCAGCTCAGTCTCAGCTGATACCACAGAAGGGCCCCAGACAAGGCCTCGTGGAGCAGATTAACAGCTCAGCCAAGCCCTGCCTGAATTCCTGACCCACACAGTCATGAAAGATAATAAAAGGGTTGTTGTTTTGAAGCCATTAAATTTTGGAGAAGTTTGTTATGCGGGAATAGATAACTAAATGTGTGTGTGTATGTGTGTGGGTAACCCTGTTGCTATACTAGCTTTCTCTCATCCATACATGGGGTTTTTGGTTTTACTTCTGGAGGGAGCAAGTCAGAAAACCAGCAGCAATATAAGTAACAATAACCCAATACAAAAAATTCCTTCATAATACTTAACAAAAGAACATAAATTATGTATACCTAAGTAAACTATATGCCTTACCTAATGAACTCAAAACAGTTTAAGGATTTTTCTTGATTTATAAAACAACATACTTCCCAGTATTTAGGAGGGAAATGGATATAAACTGAGCTGAATATATAATGGAAGAAACAGGCACTGAGATATTAAACCAGTTGCTTAAATTTTCACCATAGTGGGTGAGTAACATGTTCATAGAGAGGACTGGATCCTACAGACTAGTGACTTTCAAACTTCTTTGATTGCAATTCACAATAATAAACATTCTACCTGGACCGGGTTCATACTTGTAAACTCTAGAGCAAACTTGATGAAATACTATTTACCCTTATTACATATAATGCACTCTAATATATTTTATTCTATTTTCTTTTTAAAAATGCTGGCCAAGCATCCTAAATAAATTTCATGACCCATTAATGGATTACACTCTACAGTATGAAAAACACTACCCTAGACACTAAACTTCGTGGGCTCAGGGGTTCTGTCCTACTCACCACAGTGAACACAGGTGCTTAGAAATTTCTTTTGTATAGAAGGTTCTTAAGCATTTTGTGAATGAATGAATTTCATGACAATAGTTCCAATTTATTAAAATGAGAAGGATATTAATCACAAGTCAGGAAACTCAGTGTCAACTCTTGAATCATTATCATTGTACATCTTTGTGAAGTGACTTCTATCCTGTATTTTCTCACCTATATAATGGAACTTGTGACATCTAGTACTCATGGGATAACATGAGCCCAAAAATATAAACTATTTTGAATAAAAGATATATAATTACAATTAAAACATCAATGTGTTACTTATGTTCTTTGAAATGCCTAGAAATATCAAATACTTCCCTTTATTAATGTAATTAACTTCATTAATTTGGATTAATTAGAGGAAAATTGCTGAAAAAATGAGGTCTAAATTTAGAACCTTTTAAAGAAAAAAATTCATTTAAAATTTCATTGAGTAATAAAATAATCCTAAAATATTGGGCTGGGTAGATGCCTACCTTGGAGTATTAATTGGGCCACTAGCAGATCAGCATACTGAGTGAAAGCTTAAGCAGGTCCATTGTGGTCGAAGTACATTGTTTTTGTGTAAATGGATATTTCTGAAATTCTAAAGAGAGATTTGATTGGGTAAAATGCCATTGTTATCCCTTCAGGAATTTATTAATTCCTAGTATATGTATTAGAAAATGCTGCCATTTCTAAATTACTGAGGTTTGAATTTGTGAGATCTTGAACAATGTCTATGGAAGACTTATGGACTTTGCTAAGTTGTTCCAGTAACAACCAAGAGCTCTGAGCTATCAACAACACTGTTTTTCTCTCAGAGGTAAATCTTGCTGCACAGCCCAGGGTAAGCTTCCTTTTATTCTCCCTATAAAGCCCTCCAAGTACCTAGCTTCTTGGGAACTTTCCCAGCTTGCATTCTGGGTGAAGTAGCATTGATATAGTAGTTTGGTGCACTGGCTTTGAATCAGAGAAACTGACTTTAAATTCTGGTTCTGCCACTTTCAATATGTGTGACCCTGGGTAGGTTTCTTAATCTCAAAGCGTTGTGAGCATCAAATAAGATATAGTGCGTGCACAAACACACATGAAGTACACAATGCCCAGCACATAGAAAACACTCAGTAAATGATGTTCCTGTTAGCTGTTGTTATCATCATTGTTGTTTTTATTAGTGATTGCCAGTTCTTTCTCGCCTGGACTAGCTAGCTGTTACAGTTGGGCTGCTAGAAAAGAGATTTGTTTGCTCAAGAAATAAGCAGGTTTCTCTAAGATCCAAGGAAAATTATTTCACAAGTTTTACCATGTCCTGAGACAACCATTGTGACACCTGGAAATATAGCTGAAAAGACAGTAACAGCTGTCTATAGCTGTTGGTGACCCAGGAGTGGTATGTGTAGTGCATCACTGAATGTGTGCTATCAGCCATCAGGCTTCCCTTTGTTTGCGGGGCGAATGGCTGCCCTGTTAAATTGTGTACTTTGCTGGAGAAAGTGGGGCACTAATGTGATTGTTCACTCTGTGATGCTGAGCTATTTTGAAGTTTCCTTTCTAATTGACTCGAGGCAAAATTGTGAAGCAGTCATTTGTCTCTGTCACTCCAGTCCTCCTTCCCCGCCTTGTGGCTCCACTCCCCTCTTCCTCCTCATCCTTCTGTCAGTGAATTTCTCCTACTTCATACCACAGATTAGCTGAAAATGGCTTGAAAGATTGTCCCCTTAGGTACATTTGTGCTTTAGTGGACTCTAAAGAATTAAGTGAATGATTCTCTAAGGATAGTGTTTCGGATATTTGCAGGCCAGTAGGAGAGAGAATTTGGGACAAGGGAGTTATCCTCGTATCCTTCAGTTCACACTGCCTTCTCAGCTGAAGAAACATTGTGTCATTGAAGTGGGAGAAAGATCTATTCCAGCATTTTCCAAAGTGTGTTCCATAGGATATTAGTTGGTTTAACTGTGGTAAAATACTTTTAAGAAACTCTAAATAACAAAATTAAACAGGTTTCCTTGCTATAGAGATTCTCAAAATATATTAGAAACTAGGTTCTTTGACTGCACAATATGGTCAGAAATCTTAATTGCAGTTACTGATTTCATGTCTGTCTTCCCTGCTAGACTGTATGTTACACAAGACAGAAACTTTGACTCTTCTGCTCACCACTGTATCCCTAGCACCCAGCATAGTACCTGGCACACAGTGGTACTTATTACCTGGCAACCAGTACTTATTAAAATTGAATTGAGATTGTTCATAGGGATGGACACGTGTTGTCTGTTCATTGCTTCCCCTCGCAGCCTGCTCCCTATGACAATGCTACGTATGAAGTGGTCAGTGCCAAGTTCCATACTTACACTGAGAATAAGTGGTCCCAGTTCCACTGACACTGAACCTGTTGAGGTGCAGTCTGTGTGTGACCACGTTCTTCTGGGGTTGGAACAGGATGATGTGCACCTTGGGTGCAAACAAACAGCCTAGGACCACGAAGCCACTCAGGCTAACAGAGATGCACATGGTTGTCGTCTGCACCTACAAGAAAAAGTTGCCTAGTTAAGTGTCTGGCTGTAAATTCAATCAGGTGGCCAATTAAAGAAAGCAATGAAAAAAGACCAAACTGAAAAACCCAGAATCATCCACAGCTCTGTTCTTATTATAGCCAAGCCAATACAATAATTATATTGGGTCTTCCAAGTTTGGGATGTTCATGGAAACATTGCTTAGGATTTGTAAGTAAACACTATTTGTGTTGGGTGCTCCTGAATCCTTGTCAAGACTTCACATGGTCAGAATCTTAATTAGTGAAATATCAATATTCAATGATAAGTGACCAGATTGCTAATATTAGGTTTCAGTCAATCAACTTGGCTTATTTAGCATTCACTGTATTATAAACAAACTTGGCCCTTTTACATTTTTCCAACTTTCTTGCTTGCTTGGAGCTCTGTTATCAGCTGTTGGTTTCCCTACTCAATATTGGGGGACACTATCAACTTTCTTCTCGGGTACCTACTCTTTTAATTATTTCATTGGCATCTCTCTGGAATTTTGATACCTCAGGTACTCACTGTTCAATCTTTTTGTTCTCAAGGCTTCTATACACCCATCCTTGACAGAGAATTTTCTCTTTCTCCCTCTTTGCTTCCCCTGAAAGTATACCTCAGAACTAAGTTTTATTATCTCTTCTTTTCATTCTCTTGCTCTCTCTCCATCTTCTCTAATCTGATCATTTGTCCTGGCTTCAGCTCCCATAGATTTTCTGGAAAATCCCAAATTAGATTCTACATATTTTATCACTTTCAGTACTGAAAAGTAGAAATTAATTATTTCTCCTATCAGTTTCTAGTCAGGGTAGCTATGGTAAATCCTGGAGTAATTTTAGATTTTTCCTTTTTCCCCAGGCAGTGCTATTATCAGATAGCATAATTTCTCACTCCCTAAAGTGTCTGACCTTCTCTAATCAAAGAAAGCTGAAGACTGAACAATTAACAGGAGAAGCCACGTAACTTTAGAAGGTTTCATTCTGTTTTTGATTAAAAAGAAAAAGTCAGGTTACACTTGAATAATTCCACAGACTCTAGTTTTACTTTAAATGCTGAAAGCACAATCCGTCCTCACTATTTTAAAGCTCTTGTCTCCCTTAACATTTCAATGCCCTCCAACTTGGCCCCAAATTGCAAGCTCCTTTTCCTTTTGTCAAATTCTCAGAAAAGACTCTACTATTGAATTCCATGATGTAAAAGCCTTGATAAATCAAAACTGTGTTATTTATAGCAAGTCCAATTACTGGTAAAATTTGCTTTTTTACATATATGTATAATGTGATATTAGAACTGTATTCTTCATGCCTCGGTTTTGACTGTGGATTCAATATGAGAGATATCAGATAGTATAGAGAGGCCAAGACAAGTTCAAATGTGTAAATCTTCAAGGAAACCTTTTCTAAAATCTTTTCTGTAACTTTGAAACTCCTCACACACTTTAAGATATTATAAGGAGTGGAGAGGCTTTTACGAGGAGGACATCTTGGAGAAAGCTGTGCTGTGAGTTCTATACCCTCCATCCCTTAGGGAGGATCGTGCCTATCTCTTCACTTAAAGCCTACAGAGGAGTGCTTCAGTGTGGTAATCTGTGTGGTTTGAGGTTTTTCTGCAGGAGGATGCCCTGGCTTGGAGCCTGATTCCTGTGTTGGAAATCTAGAAGGAGAGAAAAGCAGGGCTTTCGTTGCAGAGCACAGAGACTTAATGTATTGGAATAGTTCTTTGAGATTTTATCAAAGCAAAGGATATGTGAGTGGTATGCATGGACAAAATGGGCCACACTATCAAGAGCCATCATGGGTAGTCTTGAGCCCATGTGGAGGAGCCTGGAGTCCTCCACAGAAAGAGGCTGGAGGGATATATAGCTGTATGCCCTGGGACTGAGGGTGGAGCTATAAGAGACAACTCAGAATAGAGAACTGCCAGCCAACTCACTCAGAGATCTACAGGAGAAAAAGGCTAGTGGAAAATTTCTGGAGATTGTGTGAAAATATCCTTTAATCATCTTCCAGGTTTCCCAAGGATGTATCTTTAACCACTGTAGACTTAGAGATCATAAAGTCATCCAGTCACATAAGAACTGTCCTATTTCTTCCTTATTATTCTTTAACCAGAGCTGAGAGGGAAATAGCAATGGGTTGGGGAGTGTGAGCAAGGAGGAAGAAGTCAACCAATGCAGTCTCTTAGCCCAAGGCAGGCCAGACCTCAGGAGAAAATGAGATTTAATGTTAAGATGCAGTTTTGATAATTACATAGGACTAGGCATTTTAATTTCCTAATAGAGACTATTTTACATTGAAAATGATCATAGGACCATATATTACCTAACAGCACACAAATTTATGTGAATTCATTCACAAAGTCAGCACACCAAGGTCGTGACTGTTTTCATTCATTGTTCTATCCCAGCACCAGTATGATGCCTCACGTATGGTGAACACTCAGTGTTTGGATATATCCACTGGAATTTTTGTCCAGGGGTATGGGATGATTACTCTCACTAAATGCTAAAGGGACAATGGGAGGCAGAAGTAAAGTTGCATTTTGGTCATAGTTGATGCAGCATATTATTCAATATACCTGTTTTAAATTGGACACTTTTAAATTTTTTTACAAAGCTCAAGTATCAGCCTCATAGTTTCAGTTGTCCAGTTCCTTCAGTAAGTCACATGCTTAAGTGTCTGTATTTATCTATAATTCTTTGTTCTGCCTCTTTGTATGCTACCAGTCCATGCTGCTCTGTTTTCATCTTCCTCAAACTCCCAGTAACATCTGACATGGTTAATCACGTCCTTCTTTTTGGCTTTCTGGACACATCCTTCCCTCACTGACAGTTCCTTGTCTTAGTTATCTTTGTTGACTTTTTCTCTTCTGCCTGAACCTTTAGTACTAGAGTGTCCCAGATCTCAGTTTTGGATTCTCTTCCCTTCACCATCTCATCGAGTTCCATGGCTTAAGTACCTCCTATGTTGATGATGTTCAAATATTCATTACTCTCTCCGACCTGACTTCTGGGTTTCCAGACTTACATATTCAACTGCCGTCTTGGCATATTGTTTTGGATATGTAACAGGCATATCAGAATTAATATATAAGCAAAACTTGATCCCTTCCCCCATGTGTCTCCATTTGAGTAAGTGACACGAAATGCCATCAAACTGTGCAACCCAAAAATCTGGGAGTCATCCTTGATTTTGCCATTTCCCCTATACCCACACATCCAATCCAATAGCAACTTCTGTTGGTTCTTTTGGAAGATAATCCGCTATGGTCTCTTGTGTTTCTACATGTCTTTCAAGCAGAGGCTCTGACTGTCTTTGTTTTGGACTTTCTTTTCAAGGATATTTATATAGCAAAGAGGCTTAGAAGATATAGCGTGTACAGGTGGAGCAAAGGGCCAACATGTCATCCACTATAACAGATTCAGTTGCCCTAATCTCACAGTTCCTTCCGTGTAACACAACCACTGACTGTGCAGAGGTTACCCGGCCCACTTTGCATAGCCTGTGGGACCTGGAGCTCAGAATCAGAGCCATTGTTGACATTCTGGCTACTGCTATTGTTTTGAGTCATAAAGTCCTTTCTGACAGCATCAACAAAACTGGCAGGCTAACATGTTACCTTGGAAGTAGAGTAAAATCTGAAACTCTACAGTCTTTGGCAGTTTTGGCAATGAGAGTGGAAAGGCTTTCTCAAAGAGGAAGTATGAGCCCTTATAGGCTCATTAACAGGATTTGTGAGAAGTCCTTGAGAATCAGCAAATATGCTGACCAAATTGTATGGCCAACCAGGCAATACATAGTGTTCCACTTTATTGTCTATTAATGAGGAGGATTTGGGGAGGGGGTCATAGGCTGAGTAACAGGAAGTAGGTTCAGATAGAGCTGCTGGACTGGTACTGTAATTGTTCCTAACTCTCCTTTGTGGGTGGGGTGGATTTCCTCTCCAGTCTGATTCAAGTCCTGGGTGGGCAGAAAGTTCCACTCCCTTTCACGTAGAAGTTGCAGAGATATGCCCCTACACTGAGCATGAAAAGAGGGACCTTCAGAGAAGGCAGAAACCAGGTGAATCATTTGAACTTTGGCTGGTTCCCTTGGGAGATAAGGGGGCGGGTGCATCATGCTAATTATGGAAGAATGGCAACAGCTGGGCCCTCTTCGGGCCCATCCCCTGCTGTAGTCTCTCATACCAAATTTAGATCCATTCCAAGATGACAAGCTCTCAGTTTTTTACAGTGGAACCTGGCTGCAAAAAAGGAGCTTTGGTCCTCTCTGAAACATCCCTGAAACAGAAAAATGGTCTGAGAAGCTATAGATGTGAAGCACTGCCTAGTATTTGGGCTCTCACTGACCTGGATTGGGTTTAAAATGCTGACAGAGGTACTGCACTAAAGAGTGAGAAACTGATGCAAAGAAATCTAGATAAATTCTTGCAATAGGCTGGAGCACTGGGGAACTTCCCTAGCTCTTATGTTAACACCAGGCAAGACCCTAAGAGATGTTATCATGATGAGACAGCAAATGCCGTGGATTAAAATGGACTCCTTTTAAACAGCTGCTGTGCAAGTCAAAGCTGAGTTAGCTGAAGTGCACAAACCATGTGCCCCAGGCAGAAAGCTATCTGGCTCTGATTTCTGAGTCAAGGGGTCCCCAAAGTTGAAATGAACAGTGACAGTAATGATGATCTTGCCATCCAGTTTAGGGTTTTGGGTGCACAGAAACATTGGACCTTGTTTGGTTGAGCCATGAGTAGCTGCTGCGTGCTTGCAAACGTGCCTTACTGGCATGGGGCCACTCTCTCCCTCCACGCTGCCTGCTTCCTCTCTTACTCTCTACCCCGATTTTAGCTGCTTTAAGGAGAAAGGTGCTTAACGATAGGACCAAGGTCTCCCTATCCCCAAGGGTGGCTGAAGTTCATATGCGCCAGACCCAGTATGCTAGGAAACTTTGGGGAGTGAAGAACTCATATTTTAGTTGTTTGACAGACAACCAAGTCACCATCCTATCCAGACCTGCTAGGGGAAAGACAGGGCGGGGACTAGGACGAGGCAAGTGAGGCACTTTCTTGAGATGCAGATTTAAGGGGGCACCAAAAACTCAGTAATCAAGACAAATAGTTTTTATTGCAGCATTTTTTAAAAATAAATGCTAAAAACCCATGATGAACACAATATTAACATTTTAAATAAGGATAGGATCAGTAAAAGTGCTCTGCTGTGACACATTCCATCTTAAGGCAAAAAGAAAAGGCAGGAATGCTGCTTCTGTCCTGATTACTGCTTATGCAGGTGTCACCTAGCCCACTTTGCATTGCCTAGTGGGAACTGGGACTTGGGGAACCTACATAAACGCAGACACTGGCTACAGTGATGGCTGTGAGTAATAAAGCCCTTTGTCTCTGAATCAGGAGTCTCGTGTCTTCTGCCAGCATCCCTGAAACTGTGGCAGGCTAACTTGTTAGACTGCAAGATGGGTAAAAACCCTTCACAGTCTTGACAGGTTCTATCACCATTGTTAACGTCCTACCATTGGCTCTGACTGGAACACCTCCCACAGCTGCCTAACCAGTCGCCCCACTCCTGCTTTTGCCTTTCTATCATATAGTTATAGTGTCTTTAGCAGCTTGATTTTTTCCCCTAAAATGTGAGATCATCAAACTCCTCTGCTTACAATCTTTCACCGGTTTCTTTTTCCACATAGAGTAAAATCTAGACATTTTGCTATGACCTATGAAGTCCTACATGATCTAGCTCCCTTGCCTACTTCTCATATAAAATCACTCTTCCATCTACTCATTTAACTGTAGCCATATAGACCTTTCTTTTCTAAGACACTTTTGCCTAGGAGTGTTTGTACTTGCTGTTTCTTCTGTTTAGCACGTAGAATTCCCACAGCTGTTTCCCTCCCATTCTTCAGGGCAGTCTTATGAAATAGGCACTAGTAGTGGTGGCAAACATTTTTTGAAAGAATTTGAGATTTGATATATATATTTTTAAATCTTCTAAATGGTCAGCATGGGAAAATCGGAATTTCTTTGTATTTGAACCTTGTCAAAATTCTAGAGTCACCTCCTAAGTCTCTGCTTACTGTAGGTAAAGTGTTCACCTGCTCCAACCCCCAAAACAATCCAGCAGCTTGATAAGCAAAAAGTATGGTCCTTTGTCTAGCAGCATCTCCATCACCTGGGAGCTTGCTAGAAATCCAGAATCTCGGGCCACATCCCTTCTTACTAAATCAAAATCTTTATTTGAGCAAGATCCCGGGGTGAGTTGTATGCACATTAAAGTTTGAGAAGCACTGCAGTAGCATAACCCCCTTTTCCTTAACTCACGCAGTTACCACTGCATGAGTTATCTGCATTTTCTTTTGTTGATTATTTACTCTCCATTTATCCTCCCTTACTCCATACTAGACTGCAAGTTATGAAAGAGGAGAGACTTGACTATGTTGATAGCTGGATCTCCAAGGCCCGTAGTAAGTGCTCAAATATTTTTGGAAGACATGAATGAACAAAACACTCAGTAATTACTATGAATTAATTCCTTTATGGATAACTCTCCACCCAAACATGGCCTAGTTTTTATTTACACCATTTAAACTATGTATTGGGTCCCTGATGACTCAGTGTTTGATTTTTACACTATCTGCGTTGGTTTCACTGTGATACAGAAGGAGATGGCCTGGATATTTCTCAAAGATCCTTTGAATTTTCCAATTCTTACCCAAGTTCTTACTTGCTCTGTCTTGGATGCCTGTAATAGCTTCAGTTAGTCTTGTTCTAGGCTTTACTCCTACAAATCCATCCTTCATATTAAAGATAGATAAGTGTGTAGTGTATTGTGAAAGGTATGGGTTTGGATCAAAAAACTTGTCCTACTATTTCTTAATTGTGCCACCTGGGAAGTTAATTATCCTCTGAGTCTGTTTACACATCTTTCCGAAGGATAAGAAAATTTGCTTTCCAGGGTGCTAATAAGGGTAAGTGAGCTCATGTATGCAAAGCATCTAGCAAAGTCAGGTCTCAGAGTTGATCAGGAAAAGTTTCTTTCTTTCTTTCTCTCTTACCTCTCCTCATATCACTTTTTGCCTGAGCAGACAACCAACCAAAAGAAAACAGGAAAAATTATAAAATTGCAAAACCTCAAAGCCCTTAAATGTCATTTAAATGAATTCCTCTGCCTGTTATAATCTGACCAAGTTGCCAATTCCCATTAGTTTCTCATTCCACCCCCCAACTCATCTTCCACTTGAGTAAGACCAACATTACTGTGTTCTGCTTAGTTCAATTCTCTCTTGTCTCAAGAATATTCCCTATATGCTCTACATTCTGTAACTACCTTAATTGCACTTTCCCGCCAAGGTACAGCGTGAAATCCCACCTCCTCAGGAGTATTCCTGGAAAGACCAAGCTCTTACTGATCCAACTCTTCTTTGAAGCCTGTAGGCATTTAAGAGTTTGTATCACCAATTTAATTATAAACTATTCTGTGTTAATCTTGAATTCTTTCATGCTTGTTATTTTTTCCCAGCTGGGATATAAGCTTTTTGAAGCCTGGAATAGTGCTTTATATTTATTTATAACTCACAATGGGTGGCAAAGCACTGAGTCATAAACCTTGTTGACTGTTTGATGTCCAAATTCCTTCTAGCTGCCTTTAAATTATCAGATACTTTTCTAATGCTGCTGATTCTATCGGAGCCACATGGATTCCCTCTGGGAAATTTTAAATCTCAGTCTTATTCTGGAATTTCTAGAACCAGCGTCCCAAGTTCAAATGCTTATAGAGTCCAAGCAGCTTCATAGGTGAAAGGAGCCAGGTGTACGAATTCAGGGACTGATGGGAGCTGTGGGCCACAGGACTGAGAGTGCTCTGTTAGGGGCATGAGCACTACTCAGGTGCAGCTAATTGCTGCATGTAGGAATTTGAGTCCATGTGTTTTACTTTGTTAAGAGAAGCCAAGAATCTGGATATTTATGTAAAATTTCTCAATTTTCTAACTTTGACAAATATTTCAAAGAATTTCAATAGTGTGGACCAAACTAAAGATATCTGTGGGACAAGAAGAGCATGTGATTCATTAGAACAGTGGTTTTCAATCTTGGCTGCAAATTAGAACCACTTGGGGAGCTTTGAAAACTCCTGATATCCAGGCCACAGACCAGGCCAATTAAATCAGAATCTCTGGGGCTGTGCCCCACGTATCCTTCTTTTTTTCAACGCCACCCAGTTGATTCACTGTGTAGTCAAATTTGAAAACCACCGTGTTGGAGGCTCCATTCTACCTCCTCATTTCTTTTGTAGATTTAGCATTGGCATTATTTGTAAGGACTGAGTGAGGCCTCAGATGGTCTCAGCGTGATTGGGTGCCTTAATTAGGGTGGACCTTAAAACACTCAACTCCACAACCTCTGCATTTGCCTTAGACTTCTGCCATGCGGTGAAACTTCTGGTATTTCAACTAACTCCATTCAGTCAGTTGATTGACTATATTGCTCTGTTAAAGGAAAAAAAGTCTTTTTTTTTGTTTTAGAAATAAATGATAATACATTCAATAAAGTTAACATTTTATAATGCTGTTTATTTTTAGTAGTATTTTCTACTCTAATTTTTTATTAACTTTTTTGAGAATGAATAGTTTCTAATCATATGTCCAGGGTAAAATATTTAACATTGTAACTATTCTGTAGTCCCAATACCCCAACTCATGTCTGCTAAGGATGGCTTCCTAAGAATTAAAAAAAGATCCTTACAGATCTATAGGAGTGGATGTGTACATAAAGACAGAAGAGAGAAATGGGGGCATAAAAATACATTAACTATAGTCCTCCATTTTCATCCCCACATTCTAAACATCCAGTCTCCCCTGTGGTTCATATAATCTGACCTTTGATTTTGCTGATTCAGTTCTGATGTTTTGTCTTCTGACAGATTTTCAAAATTTTTCACAGGTAGTCTTAGAAAGCCTGACCATCCTCCCAACACTGAACTTATGTTCTTTATTTTTCTTGCTCTTCCTTTAATGTAGTCCATAGGTTTCAGTCAAATGGTTGTGAATAATTTAATAGACTAGATACATTAAGCTTTGCCACTCTCTTAATCCCATGGTTTAAATAGCTTTGTCTTCTTTTTGAGCTACAATATTCAAGATTTTGGTAATATAGGAATTGGTGATAAACAGAAGATTTGGAGACTATTACAACCTGCAGAGTCACTTCATTTTATGAAATCATGGTGTAACAAGGAAACCGTTATGACTCTGGAAAAGTTTAATCTACGACAACTTAAGAAATATAAAGAATAAAAACCAATTGCCTCAAGAGAAAAAAAATTCTTATACTCACTCATTGGAAGATACTAAAATCAGAATTATAAATGCAAAAGAAACTGATGGATGGTTTCAACAATTTGAGAAATTATCATGGAATTATGAACTGTTTCTTTCAGAAGAGATGGTAATTATATTGAAGCCCAGAAATTTGAACTATGTATTACTAAAGACTATATAAATAATGACTTAATTAGGTTACTTGGATATATACAGTAAAATTTTTCAGTAGTTCAAAGATTATATAGATACACCATATGTCTATAGGAACTAAAGTTGTAGAAAAAGTACAACAAATTAACTTTGTATTTTAATCTGTTTTAGAGAAGTAATGATGCCTATTTGAAGCTTGAGTGCAAGTTTTTAGATCTTTAAACTGATCCTGGCTTAATGTTGCAAGTCTATTTTAATTGACAGATGGATCTGTGGTAGCCAGATCCTCCTGTGTCTAACTTTAAGTATTCTCACTAGGTTCTTAGTAGTTTAAGTCTTATTCTCTTGTCAGTCACTTTCTATATTTAAAAGATTTGTGTGTGTGTGTGTGTGTGTGTGCATGTATATGTGTGTATTACATTTTTTTCCCACTAGATTATAAATTGCTTGAATGGCCATGCCATTTACGTTTATCTTCCTTCCTGTGCCTAGCACAATGCTTTGCACATAGTAGGCACTAATTAAATGCTATAAAAACATATTGAATTCATTTCCAGATATAATATGGCAGATCATCATGGCATTTATAATTACTTACCTGATTGCTGAGATGAAATAAAAGGAATCTATAACATTGGCAGGATAAAAGAAAAAAAAGAAAAAACCATTCAAAGACTTACTCTGTAGTCACTTGATGTCACATAAAATATAGGGAGAAAGGCCAACCAGATGATGCATGTGGTGTACATGGTAAAACCAATGAACTTGGCTTCGTTGAAATTTTCTGGGCACTTCCGCGTTTTGAAGGCATACACAGTGCATAAGATCACCAGGACCACATCGTAGGTAAGTGAGATCAACATGCTGGAATCTTTGACATTGCATTTTAAGATGACTGTTTCCCGCTTCTCTGGAACGGTGTACCGCCTGGTGCCTGGAGCCTCCAGGATGAGCCACACAGACACCACCACAATTTGCACCAGTATCAGACCCAGGCAGATGAAAACCTGAGAACTCGGGCTGATGAATTTTGGCCTCTGTGCGCCATTCTTTACCCCATCAAAGATGCGGGCAATGCAGTTTGTCTTGGTCAGCAGGGCTGAGTAACAGATAGCAAAGGAGGTCCCCAGCCCCAGTCGGCGCAAGGTGCAGATGACTGGTGACGGCTTGGCAATGAAGAAGAATGTCATGCAATATGACAGGCTAACCCCAAACAACAAGATGTAGCAGAGCTCCCGGCCTGATGCTTTGACCAAAGGTGTGTTGTTGTGCTTGATAAAAACAGTCACAACCATGCACGTACACAGAAAACCCAGACAGGCGATGGTGACTGGACCGATGGCCCAAGCATCTTCCCACTTGATGTAGTCCTCAGGAAGGTCAAAGCAGCCAGAGAGGTCTGCACTAGGCCACTGCCCAAGGCCGCAATCCATACAGGTAAACTCGTCAGCCAGGTATTCGTAGGGCTCGCAGGGGATGCAGATCCAGCAGCAGACATCCCCTGGTTGCATATTCTTCATTTCATTGGGGGCACAGGGGTCACTGCACTGGGAAATGGGGATAGAGTTCCGGGACCAGTGGATAGAATCAACATCTAGTGATAAGGTTTCTGCCCAGTGACCAACCTTCAGGTAGGAATACTTGCCACCTACGTACTGGAAATTGAACACGTTGTATCGTCCTATTCCATCTCCAAAAGTGTCAAACTTGACAATGCTATCTGCACCTTTATTTGGGTTGAATGGAGCTGTGACATGTAAAGTGAAAGAAAAAAAAAAAAAGAACACTATTTAGGTGTCTTAGGTGTGATCAGTCAATTACTTTTTATCATACACTTAACAAAACTGAAATAACAGGGAATAGGGATTCTAAGGCAGAAATAATTTATCAATTACCATTGAATTTACACATTAAAGCTTCTAGAATACTCATGTATTCATAAATTCATTCACTTAACATTCCTGAGTGCTCCCTGTGTGCCAGGTGCCAGTGATAATCACGAGTACAACACAGTGCCTACCTTCAAAGGAGCTCATTATGTAACAGGGGAACTGGCAAACGTAGTCATATTCTACTTGGTGTGTAAATATTCATTTCTTGAAAGATTTCACAACAGGAATTGGGCAAAACTTCATGTCTCATCCTTATTACATATTTATTTATGCACAGCCACCAAAATATTATATACTTTTGAAAAATTTTAAAATTAATAGGAAGAATTTTTCTCCTTCAAATGAAGAAAAATGTTTTCATTATAAATGTCTGGTATGCTTCTTTTAAACAGTTCAGATGATTCAGAAGGAAAAAAAATGGAAGCCTACCTATAATCCTTCAACTCTAATGTTTTCATGTTTTGGAGTATATTCATTCTTACCAGATATATGCATGTGTCTATATATAGTATTCTCCTATCTGCATAAACATATAAGACCTGGATATCCTAAGGCACCAACAGTATGTAGAAGCTAGATAATTATGCTTTAAAGTTTGTTCCTAACTCTTCAGGGTCAGTAGCCCTCAGCCAAGTGACCTGCCCTCAGCCCTGTCCCTTTCTTACAGCTCTCTGCAAGTTCCTAAGAGCAGCAGTTCACTGAGCATCTAAGTTTCCTCTCTTCCAGCTGTTTGTTGATCATGTCTCTCTTGCCAGTGTCTACTCCCACTCTGATCATCCATTTTTATGCCACCTGCTTTGGTCTACTGTGTGCTTACTATTTCACACTGCCAATCTTTACTCTTTCCTTAGATGTAGAAGAAGAATATTGCTGATGTCTATACAATGCATAGACAAACTCTACTAGTCAAGGTAGGCCTGCCTGTGTTGGTAAATAGACTCAAAACTGTTTAACATTTCAAACACAATGGCAGTTTATTTCTCCCTCATGCAGCAGTCTAAGGCCTTGGTTGGTGAGTATCTCTCCTCCACATGGTGATTCAGGGACCCAGGCTCCTTCCATCTTGAGGCTGTGCCAATTCCTAGGGTCTCCTCCTCATCAGTATCACCCAGTGGAAGGAGAGTGTGAAGCAGGTACATCTGCTTCTTAAAAGTATAAACCTGGAAGTGGCACATGTTTTCATTCATTAGAAATTAGTCCCAGGGCCACACTCAACTTCAAGAGAGGCTGGGATATGTAGTTTAGCTAGTGTGCCCAACTACAACCCCACTGTGAAAGAGAAAGTGGGATTTGGAGAACACTGCAGTCTTACTCTGTGGGTATTTGCTGTCTGTGCTGCCTCCTCCTTGAGCTCCATTACACCTTCTCTGGGGCTCATGTCATTCCAGCCAATGGGGAAACATCTTACTCTTCTTGGGTCTAGTTATTTTATGGAGGAAAAGGGTCCCTCAAGGAATTACTTGGGTCCTTGGTGAAGAAAACTTCACATTTTACCAGATAGCCCTCTCCTGCCTTGGACTCATAGGTGCCCCTGGAGGGCTGGCTTGGGTGATTTACGGTGACACTTTATACCACGCATAAAGTCTGTTAGCAAGTGTAGTCTAATATGCTAAATTTGCTCCTCACTTATTATGATCTTTTTTCTCTTAGTGATCTTGTTATCTCAACCGCAATTTGACTTTACTAACATTCACCTAGCTTTCTGCCACATTCCACAAACCCATCACATATGTATGTGTGTGTCTGTACTCCAGTTGTGGATTGGCTTCAGGTTCATAGTGAGACAGAATGATGTAGTGGATGAATGCACAGCTTTGGATTTAGATGGACTATGTGTGATTCTTATCTCTTTTAATAGTTGTATGTCCTTAGGCAAATTAACCTTTCTGACTCTGTTCCTTAATCTGCAAATTACAATATAAGTAAAAATTACAAATAAATATAAAATTATGAAAAAACTGATCATTTTCCACCGATTTGTATCACTTTGCAGATATGAAATTGCATGATACTCAATTCTCTACATTATTCGTTGTTTCTCTTGATCTCTTTCCACAGCCGTATGATCTTTTTGTAACTACTACAGCTTTAGACTACGCTTTAACATCTGTTAGGACAAGTGAACATAGGAGTTGAAACATTTATTACTATATTTTCAGGAGTAAGAGTCAATATCAGATTTCTTATGTCATCTAAAACTAAATTTGTTTAGTCTACACTTAGAAAAAATTCATTAAAAATTGTAGGGACTCCTTTCATGTGCTACAAATAACTAAAATGTTGAATATTTTAACACATTTACATCAAGCATAAGAACCTCAGGTGTACTATTAATTTTTTTACTCTCAACTACCCAATCGATTTCCAGCAATGTTCAGTTGATGTTATTAGATTATTCTGGAAAAGGTTTGTAAAAGGAATATGTTTTACATCTTTAATTTGAATACTGTACTATTTTCACAGCTATTCTTAATGTAAAGTTTCTTAAAAGTAATACATTTGATAGATGATAAAGCTGATGATTGTTTTGTGTGTTCCGAACTGGAGGGGTTATTGACAAGATTGTTGGCGTGAGAGCTAATAACATAAACACTAATGATGTAAAATATTACTTTTACAAATCGTTTCCGGAAATCATCTAATATCATCAACTGAATATTGAGGGAGACTGGTTGCCTAATTGAGAATAACAAAATTAATAATACATCTGAGGTTTTTATGCTTGATGTAAAATGTGTTAAAATATTTGACATTCTACTTATTTGTAACATTTGAAAGGAGTCCCTTAAAATTTTTAATGATTTTTTCTAGTGTAGAATAAACAAACTTAGTTAAATGTAACATAAGAATTCTGATATTGATTCCTACTCCTGAAAATTTAGTAATAATGTTTCAATTCCCATGTTTCTTAATTGTTTGAAAATGCTGAGCATTAATAAATTTTTTAAAGATCTTAAATAAGGACTTTAGTTCTAGCTTTTACATACTGTTGCCACTATTTTTCATGAGGCTATTTTAAAACAGAGGGGCAGAATATATTTAGACTTTCATCAGTTTTTTCCTCCCTACCTTTATATTTTGAAAAATTTCAAACCTACAGAAATGATGAAAGAAAAGTATAGTGGACACTGTTGTATTGGAATCACCTAGAACTAGTTAATTGTTAATATTTTGTCACATTTGCTTTATCTCTTGCTTTTTTTTGCTATTAAAAATTATAAAAATATGAAGTAGCAATACTAATATAGAGCAGGAGCTGGCAAACCATGGCGCATGGGCTAAATTCTGCCTGTTAACTGTTTTTGTAAATAAAGTTTTATTGGAACACAACCATGCTTGTTTGTTAACATATTATCTATGGCTGCTTTCCCACTACAACAGTAGAGTTGAGTGGTTGCACTAGAGATTGTATCGCCCTGAAATATTTACCAGATCATGCATTCTATAAAAACCACATAAACTTTTATTCCATAAAAGGTTTGCATATTCCTGATATAGAGCAAAAGGAACTCATACACAGCAATTTGGAGCATACAGTTTGGTATTAAAGTTAAATATTTGCATATATATTACTCAGAAATCACCTTCTTACACACGTACCCTAGAGAAGTTCTGGCACAGATGTACCAAAAGCATGTAGATGAATGTTATTAGTACCATTTACAACTGAAACACAAGTGGAAACAATTCCAATTTCCAACAGCACTAAAAAATTATTTTGTGGATTATTCACAATATTATACTGTTGTGAAATGACACTAACAACTGCTATAGGAAAGAAGATGGATGCATTTTAGCAGCAATATTGTGTGAAAAGACTATATAATTCTACTTTTATAAAGTTCTAAGTTGAACAAAACTAAACATACTACTTGGGGATACATAGAGAAGTGATAAACTTTAAAGAAAAAGCAAATGAATGATAAAGGCAAAGTTCATCATAGTGCATACGGGGTGAGGTGGAGGTATGCAGAGGGGTGGGACAGGGAAGAACACAAAGGTGGATACCAATTTGTTATATTCTGTTTCTTGCTTGGATGGAGTGTATTTTATGGATAATTATTTTAATGTGCTTCATAAATTGCATTGAGTTAAGTATATTCTTTGTATATTTAGCATTTCATAATAAAAATATTTAAAAATTAAAATTTGAGGTTATACTATTCCAAACACACATAAAATGCATTAATTAATCTTGTCATTCTAGGGGACTAATGCTGCAAGTGTTTATTTCTCCTGATTATCATATTTGGGGACTGAGAATTTAGTTATTATCAGTTGCTTCTGTTGATGTAATGAATTACTAAGAGATTTGCTAAGATATATTAGAAAAGATAAATAGTTTATATAAACAAATTATAATCAGAAAAAACACTCCATTTAAATGGCATCAAAAAAATAAAAAACTCACGATAAATTTAACAAAATATTTGAAAGACCTACATGAACACCAATGAAAGACTCAAAAGAATGATAGAATAAATAAAAAGGCATACCGCATTCTTGGATAGGAAGACATAATATTCTATTCTCTCTTAATTGATTTTAATAATAAAAATTAATAAATTTCAATAAAAATACCAACTTAAAAAAAAACTAAACAAGTTGATCCCAAAGTTCATATGGAAAAACGAAACAGTGAGAATAGCCAAGAAAAAGAAGAGCACTGAGAAAGAACTAGCATTACCAGATATTAATACATATTATAAAGCCTCAATCATTAAAACAGTGTGATATTGACTCATGAATATATGGGAAAACCAGTGGAGTAGAATGAGATATCCATAAATAGACCCAATACATGCTCCAATTTTGCATATGATAAAGGTGGCATCTCAAGTGAAGAAGGATATTCAATGATATTAGGCAACTGTTTAGTCAACCGGAAAAAATAAATTGGATCTAAATTTTATAACTTATACCCAAATAAATTCTAAAAGGATAAAACTTTTATATGTGAAAAATAAAACCATACAGTGCTAGAAATTTTAAAAAAAGGATGGATTACTTTAATATTGGAGTTGAAGAAGTCCTTTTTAATGAGTATGGAAAATGCAGAAATTACAAAACAAAATATCAAACCTAACTATATGAAATTAAATTGTGAATAACAACCAACATAAATAATATAGAAGCAAAAATGACAAGCCAGGAAATCATATTTACAGCTGATATAATAGACAATGGTCTAATTTCTAACATATAAAAGATTCCAATAAACCACTGGAAAAATGGTCAAAGAATATGAACAGGCTTCACCAAAAGGGAAAAACAAATGGTCCTTAAACACATGAAAATATGTCCAATGTCAGTCAAAATAAAGAAGAATGCAAATTGTCATAAGCAGAATAATGGTTTCTTAAAGATGTTCTCTAGAAGCTGGAAAAGGCAAAAAAAAAAAAGATTCTCATCTAATGCCTTCAAAAAGGAATGCAGCACTGCCAACACCTTAATTTTTAGCCCAGTGCAATCCATTTTGGATCTAACCTCTAAAACTGTTAGAAAATAAATTTATGTTGCTTTAAGTGACTAAGTTTGTGATAATTTGTTACAAAGGCAATAGAAAACTAATACACAAAGTAGAACTACCTTCCATTTGTACATGGCTCTCATGAAGCAAGAACTCCCTTACTCTGGTGAGAGTTAGATAAATTGGCAGTGAGTTAGATAAACTGGCTGGTGAGTAGATAAATTGGTATACCTCTAATGGAGGGCGATTTGACAAAATTTTTCAGAATTACAAATGCATGTAACTTTTGACTTAGCAATGCCAATTTGTGAAATATACCCTACAGATATACTTGAATATGTGTGAAATAATTCTTTTACAATGTTTTTTATTGCAGGATTGTTTATAATAGAAAAAAATAGAAATGATCAATAATGAATAAAATGGACTACTATGCACCTATGAAAAGAAATGAGGAAGAGTTCTATGTGCCACATATTATAGAGCTATACAAAAAAATCTAAAAGTCACATTGTTATCTGTAAAAAAGCAAGGTGTAATACAGTGTATTTATATAACATTTAATATGCTGTCATTTACATAAATGGGGAAAATAGAAGAGTCTATTCTTTTTTCTTTTATGTGCAAAAAGGAACTCCGGAAGAATACCCAAGAATAGTGGTTACCAAAGGGCAAGAGATGGGAAATGAGCAAGAGATGGGAAAAGAGCATGGGAACTCTTTTACTGAATTCTTTTATATACTTTAACATTTTGAAGCATGTGAATGTATTACCTATTCAAAATATAATAATAAAAAAGGAAAATGTAAATTGACAATCAAAGATCACCAGACATTTGAGTAAACTTCTACCCCAAAAGACAGAGACTGAAACAACCAGAAAAAGAAACTTGGAGTAAATAGAGACAATGCAGGGAGCAAAAGACAAAAGCTTTAAAACAATAATGTGCTCAGAGAGATAAGAGAAGATATTGCCCCTATGAGAATAGGCGTGGTATATTAAGAACATTTAGGACCAGCCCTGGTGGCCTAGTGGTTAAGTTCAGTGCGTTCTGCTTTGGCAGCCTGGGTTCGGTTCCAGGGCACGGACCTATACTGCTCTGAAAGTGGCCATGCTGTGCTGGTGGTCCACATACTAAAAAACGGAGGAAGATTGGCACGGATGTTAGCTCAGGGTGAATCTTCCTCACCAAAAAAAAAAAAAAAGGAACATTCAGAAAACAAGAATGAGCTTTTGGAAATGTAATAGCAGAAATAGAAATTCAATATAAGGCTTGAAAGATAAATTTGAGAAAACTGTTAAAGTTTGACAAAAATGCTAAGATGGAAAGTAGAAAATAAAACAGGAAAATTAGAGAATATTCTGTGGAATTTCAACACTCAATCAACAGGAGTTCCAGAAATAGAAAATAGAGGGAGGACATTATCAAGAGTCAGAGTGAATAACTGTGGAGAATGGACTTGACCTGGGAAAGGGTGAAACAAGACACTGTTGTTCTTATAAGCTTGTTGAATTCATGTAAAAATTATGTACATGCATTATTTGGATAAAAATAAATTATAAAGTTAAAAAAGCAAAGAATAATTGAGCAAGGTAGGTAGAACAGTTTGCAAAGTAAATAAATTATGAAAATAATACTGCTGAAAATATTATAACAAGTGCTTGATAAGTAGGTGGTGAACAAATAGTGCTTTGGTGGAATTTTGCTTTTTAACATAAATTTCCCTTTTACGAACTTTATTTTGTTAAATATACAACAAAGTAGGGTCTAGTGTCTAAATCATTTAAATCCATAAAACACATTAAAGTACTTCAAAAGAATACATTACAAATTCTAAAGAAAAATCCATTGTCGGCAGAAAGTGCCCTGATCTTTACTTTGGAATAAAGGGTTGCTGTGTCTATATTAGAATGGGAAAGAATGAAAGGAGAACCTAGGAGAAAAAGGGTAAACCATGTCTGTCAAATATTTTACAAGCGAGAATACCCTATTCCTCAATGGTTATTCCAGATGTATGCTGGCCTGGGTAGTGAGGAGGTAGGTAAGGAAACCAAGCTCTTTCTCAGGTGCTGCTGGAGTGACTTCAAGTGTCAGAGCAGCTTGAAGCCCTAGGGTATTGGTCCTGTTGCTTTCCTGATGCTTTTAGGGTTGTCTCAAAGTCAAATAACTCACCTGGGAAATAGTTCAAGTCCAGTGAACTGGAGCCATGGTTCTCTGGAGATCAGGTGTATAGTTCTTTAGGGTGAGGAAACTCTGGGGAGTTTCCTATTTCTCCAGTTGAATTCCACCAAGGGAGCAGGCATCATTCAAAATGGTAAAGTAAATCACTTCATCCTTTGTTGTTGCAACAACATGAAAAAACCCAAACTAAAGGGGCGGGGGGGAACTGGAAAGATAGTGGGATTTTTTTCAAAAAGACTTAATGACCTTTTCCAAAATCTAATTTCAAGCCTCTCACTCCTCTAGTTCCTCACAATCAGGTCCTAACTTTTCAGAAACAGCCTGATGTGGCCTCAAGTCAGAAGAATGACTTCTCAGTTTAGTTCATTATCCAATTAGTTCAGACCCCAATTTTGAATGGATGTACTTGAGAAGTTTAATACTAAGGTGACCAGCCCTCCTAGAGCCCATTTGGTAGAGATGAGGCAAGTATATGCCTTACAAATATCATAGGTCAATGGCGGGAGAAAATTAAAATCAGTTCTTTCTTTTTTTTTCTCTCAGACTGAAGTCCAATTAAGGTAAGACAATAATGTGGCTCTTAACAGGCTTTCAGTAGTGGGAATATTACTGCCACTGCCTGGGGTCACATTCATAAATACTAAGGAAGATGGCAAAAGCTACTAACAGCATCACGGCTCCAATTTTACATTTTACAACTAGGCCCGCAGTGAGGTTTCTGTGAACTAATTTGATGAATTGGATTAAAGACATAGGTGAGAAGACAGAAAATGGCATCTCCCTTGAAAGACCTTGTTAGAGGTCAAGAGGTAAAGAAATCAAAATCCTTTGGCTAGAGCAAAGAGAATCATATACAACATGCGGAAGAGAGGAAAGAATAAGAATGAATCCCTGGCTATCAGTAATCAATTTACCTACCAATTAGGAATTAAATTGCTGAAGCAAAAACAGAGCATAGTGGCTGAAGCAAGCCCCACCTAGATGTCTTAGGTGCTCAGTCTCACATATGAAAAATGCTTGGTAAGTCCCTAAGGTGCCCGTTGAAAGCGAGTGAGTGAGAAAAGCTATTGAAAGAGAATTGCTTCTTTTGGGTGTTATGTTGAAAAGAACTCTCTTCAGTTCTCCTGAAAAGTCAGCATGGCTAATGCTTCCAATGCTTTATATTTTACTGATTTCTCTATCTAGATTCTACATATTACTGCTGAAATTTTCAGCACTCAAGGCAGCTCAGAAAGGAACAATCTACTCTTAGACTAAGAATGAAGAATGTGGAGGCAAGGCACAGACAAAAGAGCAGTGAGATTCCAATCCCCTCCACCCTCAATTCAGGGATCAGGCTTGGGGCCTGCCTTTGCTTATTTTATTTATTTTAGCTGGAGGTCTCATGGTGGCCTCTGAACCTTTGGCTAGGGACTCTCTTTAATATGAGCTAATGCTACCACCATATCTTTTTCTACCCTCTCTTCCCCAACTCCTGCCCTCCCTGTTAAATATGCTGCTTTTCTTGCATTCCCTATGATGAATGTGTAAATTTTTTAAAACCTTTAATTGAAATATATATACATAAAAAGGGTAAAAGTTAATGAATTATCACAAAGTCAACACAACCATGTAACATTATGGATGCTAAGAAATGGAACATTACCAGCCCCCTTGTTCTTGTCCCTATTCACTCTTCCTTCTCCCCAAAGGGAACCACCATTGTACCTTTTAGTACCATGAACTAGTTTGCCTTATATTAAACTTTATAGTAATGTAATCATAAAGTATGTATTCTTTTGTATCTAACATCTTTTGCTCAAAATTAAGTTTGGTGAGATTCATTCAAGTAGTGATGAGAAGCTATAATTAGTTCATTTTTATTGATGCATATTATTTTATTATATGGATGTGCCACAATTTATTTAGTCATGCTTCTGTTGATGGATATTTCTTTTTTTCTATCTTTAAGACTTCACTTTATACGAATAAAATGCTGTGCCTTTCGCTGGGTTATCCCAGAAGCAAACCCCAAGACTAGATTTGAGTTCAAATAGTTGATTTGAGAGTTTAGAAGGGAGTGGAGAAGTAAGATATAGACAGGAATGAATCCAATACAGACTGCATCAATGGACACCAGGGGATCTCATTTTCACTGGGGTCCTTTGGGAGACAGCAGAGAATGGGAGTTGGGACATAATACCACAGCTACTCACTAGCTTGAATGGGACAACTCTTGTTTGTCATTGGTTGATGACTGCTCCAGGGGTAGTAACTTCATGGCACTTTCAGCCTGCTCTAGATACAGACAAAGCATGCTCCTGTGACCAGGGAAAGCTCCTTGGGAAAGAGTCACAGGTGCTTATATTAAGAAGCCATTGGCATGTATGAGAATAGTGAGTGCTAAGGGGATCTGGGTGAGGCACTGAGAGCATCTCCTACATGCTGCTATGACTATTCTAGTACACGTATGCATTTCTGGTGTGTCTGTGTACAAGTGCACATATGTATGTATATGGATACAGCAGTGAAACTGCTATGTATGAGCGTCTAAGTTGCTTCACTTCCTTAATGTTGCTGCCTTTGAATTTTAGCTATTCCTATGGAAATATAGTGCTATCTTGAACATTGTGCCATTAGGCTACTGGTACTTCCTGTGCTGTCATAGTGTCCTGTATCTTTAAGGAAATTGACTACAATGTATTGGGAAAGTATCCATTGTGTGTCCATCTCTTCACTAGATCCTAAGCCACTCTAGTCCAAGGACAACGTCTCATTCATCTTTGCACCCTCATCATTTAAGGCAATGCTGGGTACATAGTAGGCATTCCACTAATTGTTTCCTAAACTGATGATTGGACTTATTAGACTGAATGGCATCATCTCAGGAGCTTAAAAAACATGCCAGTGACTGAGCCATACCAGAGACCACTCAAATATCTATCTTAGGAAATGAGCCTTTGCGGACTGATATTTTACTATATTATTATGCAGCCAAGATTAAAAACCACTGGTATAGGTCAGTAGTTCCCAATCAGGTGGATTTTGCCCCCCAGAAAGCATTTGGCAATGTCTGGAGACATTTTTGGTTGTCATGCCTCAGGGTGGAGACCACTACTGGCATCTAGTGAGAAGAGGCCTGCAGTGCTGCTAACTAGTCTACAGTGCAGACTACACAACAGAACACACTACAGAACACACCCTCACAACAAACAATTATCCAGCCCAAAATGTCACCAGTGCCAAGACGGAGAAACCCTTGTCTAGGGTAAGTGTTTGGATTTCTAGAAATATTTTTATAATCTCAAACCTCTTTATAAATTGAAAACACCAATGCCAGATAAATTCTTCGTGGTATTATCATATTGAGGTTACTACTACCTAGTCTTTTTCTCTCTCCAGTCATTTCCAGCTTATATACTCCCTTCAATATTCTCTTTCAAAGTCCTCTCCTTTTCACATCCATCAGCAGCTTTACTGAACCCCGTTCCCACCTTACTCTCACCTCTACCACAGACCCCATTTCATACAGCTCTCCATGGTTTTCTTTCATCCCCTTTTGAAAAAACCAGTCAACTCAGCTGGATGTCTCCTTGTTGTCAATCACCTCCTAGGAAAGAAGCAATTTCTTGTGTTCAGCAGGAGTAGATGTCACATACTCTTTTAGAGAAAACTCACAGCAAGAATAGCTGTTAGTGGGTAGCGTTAAGTGGGGTCTCTGTGGGAATTTTCTCCTTTTTAATGTGATGTCCCCAGCACAAACCTGAGCACCCAAGAACACTATGACTTTGCAACACTCATCAAAGGTTTTCAATTTTGTGAAAAGAAATTGAGAATTCTGAGGACAAATTTAATCTGTCCTCATGTTTTTTAATATGACTATGTCAAGTAGTAGAGCATAGATTAAAAAAAAAACCATAGAAAAAAGGCTATCCCCCAAAGTTGGATAGAAGTACAAATTCATGACTTTTTAAAAAGAAGGCATACGTTTCCCATTGTTCTCTCCTTAAAGCACTTCTCCACCTGCTGTGCTGCAGATATAAATGCTGCGGAAGAGTGAAACGTGATATGGACAGAAGGTGAAAATGGCTGAGAAAATCCCTTTCAGAGAGGTTCTAGTAAGTCAGCAGTGCAAACTATAAAAAAGCACACTTGAAAAATGGTAGCAGAGCTAACATTCTGAGGAATATAATCACAGTGACAAGAATACTTAACAAAATGAGGTTTCCATTATTAAGCAAACAATATGCTACTTTATATAAAAAAACAGAACAGCAGAAATTTTATTCAGCCTTCGAGGATGAACTTCCCAAAGATAAGCACAGTAGCTTAGCATGCGGTAACTGAAATCTATGAGTGAAGTAAATGAATTTCTATTCTCTCACCTTATGCATGCATGGACATGCATTTGACTCTCTGTGTAGTTTCACGTAAAGAGAATACAAGGGAAAATAAATTACTTCTTCTCCCAGCATGCAGGTCTATTGTTAGGTTGTCATGCTTTTCCTAAACCACTCTAGCATAGCCTGGTCTTCTGTCCTCACAGAGAGGGGCTGCGTTATTGAACCACATGATTTTAAATGACCTTGTCAGGTCATCAAGCACATCCACACATTGTTAAAAAATTCCAAACCCACATCTTCCTGAAAGAGTTTCTGTTCATTGCAAATAATTAAGGTGACAAAATTGAAAGTAATAGCTTAATGTTTTTTCTCAATTTGTGCCATAATTTATATTTCAAATTATTCTAAAAATAAGGGTGCTATGGGTATCATAAATCTGGTTATTTTGTTCCTTGTTAAAAAATATTTTTGGAAATTGATCAACCTCAGAAATCATTTTAACTCATATGAGTCTTACTTCCACTCTTCCTCCAATTGTGTTAAGTTAATAAGACAGATAAAATTAACTTGGTGATAAAACCCTAACATATCCCTTAAGCACATTATATATAACATACCATATATTAATTATATACTATATATTAATTGTATATAATATATGGTATATATAATATGTTTATATTTTATATAATATACTTAAATATTATATAATATATACTTGTATTTAATTCATAATACATACAATAGATAATTGTTATGCTTAAGGATATGTTAGGGTTCATCACCAAGTTAATTTTATCTATCATATCTATCTATCTATCTATCTATCTATCTATATATAAAGTATTCTTGCATTAATTCTCACATTTCCCATAAGGTATTTTTACTGATAAACCAGAGGATGGGACATTGTTAACATCCAGGACTTTACTCAAAGTCATCCTTGAAATCAATGGAGAAAATGATGGTATTTGCATATTAGCCTCCAAGCAGGTGTGTAATTATGAATCAGACAGAAGAGCCTTGGGGCTCTTCCACTTTGTTTCTCTCTCCCCCTTTTTTTCCTCAATATACCTTCTTTGTCCCAATACCCAAGTGTCCCTTGTAGCCCTAAGCAAACCCAATTCCCATCAAAGTACTAGATTCTGTTTATGTTGCCTCTATCAGGGATATTCATATTGAAATAGATCATAGTCAAAGGATAATATGAGAGGCCATCATGGATAAATTATTGATGATGGAATCTGATATCTCAGCGGAGGAAGAATTTTGGGCAGAAAGTTTGTCCAACTTTCCGAAAATGATATCTTCTGGAGTTTAGCCTCAGCCCGAAGAAAAGGGAATTTCTTAGTTTCCTTTCTTTCCCATCTTATTTTTCTCCTCCACAGATCAGAATCTGCAGACCTGATTGGAAGAGTCTAAGACAATTCACTGATTGTCTTCCCCTAATTGGCAGCATCACAGTAATTAAGAGACAGGCAGATGCTCTTCTCCCTCTGGTCGCCAACTGATGGAGAGACCAAATTTTTAGGGTCAGCCTTGGTTATCTTCAGGCCCACCTTTGCACTTCTGGTCTCCAGGCTGTACAGAATGGGTGGCACTTGCTTAGCAGCTCTGACCATCCTCCAGGCTCTGTTCCACCTGCAACAGGTGGGGAATGAAGACCTGCCATTCACTACTCATACAAATGGATGTTTGGATAAGTAGGCTTGGAATCTACTTTAATGATCCAGCCATTTAAACAAAAGCCTTTTTGGCTTCTGGCCTTTGCCCAGTATCCTAGCCATAAAATCAGAGAAGTTTTGTATGGGAGAGAAGGGTAGGAGGGGAGATCAGGCACTTGGCTCAGTTATTAACAAAAATTGAATTTTGTTTCCTCTTGGCTATTGATCTTTATGTGTTTAGAACCCAGAAGAAAAGGAGGAAGTAGGATTTGGCGTTAAATCCTATCCTAAAGACCCAAAGTCTCCCACAGAGCTAACCACTGACTTTCCCAGTTAGTTCTAGCTTATAAGCCATCTTAAGGGCAGAGAGCAACAAGGAGAGGGAAATGAATCTCAGTTATTTGAAAAATGATGTAATGGCAGCATTCAAATTTCAAATGTTTTTCTTCTTTCAAACTGGAGTTACAGGGTATATCCACCAGTACTAGGGGAAAAAAAGGCAGGGGCAGAGTACAAAAAAGAGAGGGAACAAAAGATAGAGGAAGCTGAGAGGATGGGAGGGGGAAGGTGAATACTGGCTGGTCCATATTTACCCCAAAACTGGGTATTGATTGCTGCTTTTATCTTAGTTCTGGTTCTCATTACAGAAAGTACAATATGAACAGCACCTCAAATGACGTCTGGCATAAATATAGGGAGTGCTATGTAATAGGAAGCCATGTATTGTTGCCATGGACTACGGTGATAGGCTCCCAGCTGATCTTCCATAGCCAGTCTCCCCTGCTTTTTTCTTGTTCACACTCCTTTCAAAATATTAAGGCAGCAAACTACCAGTATCTCATCAGTCCATGGCATGAAGGCCTAAATGGCTTTCCTGTTGCATCCAGCAACATTGACTGAAATTGTTTTGTTCTTTTAAGGGTAAAAATAAATGTTCTAAGGAAAAAAAGTTCTGTGAACAAATAATAAGCTGGATTAACAAAGCTAAACAGGTTTCATTACTAGATGTAGGGTTAGTTCTTAGAGCATCTAATTTGTCAGTCTGCTTTGAGAATCATCCAGAGATTGATATGGTATATAGCCTTTCCCCAAGTTTTAGACTACCAAATTTTATTTTATTTATTTTATTTAAGGATGCCTAACATCTCGTGTATTGGTGTATCTTGGAACTATATCCTACAGAGTCAAGTATCACCATGGGTGTCACAGTCCTGCACAATCTGGTCCACCTCATCCTTCATGTCTTCCACTCTGTCCCTTCACAATCCATGACAAAACCGAACTGCCCCTGTCTTCTGCCCATGTGCAACCTGCACTTCCCACCTGTGCAGCTTTAGTCCTACCCTGCCCTGTGCTTTACCTGCCCTTTCTTCCCTGTAATGTCTGTAAAACCTTCACATCCCTTAAGGCCAGCACAAATATCACCTCTGCTGCCCTTTGCTATATCTCAACTGGAAGTACGATTTGTCTCTGTCATCCATGTATAATGTTTTTCTTCTTTGGCACTTTCATCTTTCTCTCATGTTAAAATTTTTTTGTGTGTATCTCTTCCCATGACTGTCTTCCTGTCACCATGTTGTGAGCTCCTCCAAGGCAGAAACCAAACTTTCTGATCTTTCAAACAGGAATTGTAACCTGGGATCTATAGGCTAACTTCAGCCTGAGAAATGTTCTGTTTGTCCTCTACTATATTTTCAAAATCTGAATTAGTGTCCCTTTTTAAAACACTGAGAGAAAAATTTAGATTTCTTCTGCTCTTGAAACACAGGAAGATCTGGTGACCCTACACCTTTATTGAACAACAGACACTGTTGGTGGAGTTCCAGTTTGCCTGATCCCTACCTGGGGCAGGCCAGACCACTTCACGAGGTATTTGAATTTCCACCCCTTTAATAAACATTGTCAAACACTGAATAGGTTCTCGAAAAACAGTTGTTTTAAGCCAGGTGTAATAACTTCACAAACATCAAGGGAGAGGGGAAAAAAATCCTGCTAGTTAGAAACAAAATGACAGATTTTAAAGTTTGACTTCTTATTTTTCAAAATGAGGAAAGAGGGAATAAATTAAGGAAGTGTAGTGGTGGAAAATGCAAGTAAACAAGCAATGCCTGACCATAAATGACCTCTCTTCTGGGGGTCTTGGGGCCCTTGTGTATACACCTCTAGCAGAGTACGATTCACCCTCAATAAGTCTTTTATTTGCTCTGGTCCCCCGTCTAGACTGAGAGCTCTGGAAGACTGGGCTGTTTCATGCATCACTTTCCCTGGAGCCTGACTGCTGGCACTGGAATCTCAGTTTCATCACTTACTAGTCACTTCACTTCCTTGTGTCTCAGTAAATCCAGAGGATCACTGTGAACATTAAATTGAGAGTGCTTAACACACTGTCTAGCATACAGAAAGTGCTCCATAACTCTTGGCTCGTTTACTAGAGTGTCTGACGTTTGGTAGGTAGTCCATAAATGTTTGTTAAATGAATGGAGGGAACGAATCAGTGTATACCATTGTGTGGCCACTGTGCTGTCAGCCAACTGGTTTTCTGAGCCTTGGTTAAACGGCTTAGGTCTATTCATATAATTATTATATGAACCACAGCAGTTCTTTAGACTGTAGACTTCATTTACCTAAATTAGATTAAACCCACTTAAATGTTTATGACACAATCTATTTCTTTCTAGTTTAAAAAAACAAAACCTTTGCTCTTCATCCAGCCTATTTCCATGGAATATAATATCTGTAATATTGACTTCTTTTCCAACTTTTGAGTTAACTAAGACCTACCATACCGCAAAATCTTGCCTGAACACCTTTGCTAGAGTTTGGTGTCAGAACACAAACACACACACACACGCACACACCCAAAGCTAGAGGTAGTGAAAAATGTTGAACTTCATCTGCAGGACATAATTTTGGCTGTGGAAATGAGAAAGAAAGAACCTGTGACTTTGTCCCTCTGCACCTTTAGGGACATGTTTGCCAGAAGGTGGCATTGGGGAATATTGAAGAGGAAAGATCCTGGAAGGCTAGAAGCTTTGGCTTTGGAGAATTTGTTCTGGTCTGTAGAAGCATGAACATGCTTCATAGTCCCTGTTCTTTTCCCTCAGAGAACCTATAAAATTTTTGATAGCAAGGATTTTGTCTTATTAATTGTTATAACCTTAGTACCTAGCTTTTAAAAAATGTGTGCTGGAGGAATGAGTAAAGGAACCAGAAAAAGAAAGAATAAATAGTACGAGGCAGAAGGCAAGGAACCTCCCCAAACATCCGCTGATGAGTTGATAGAATTCTTATAAACATATAAGGTAATAGTATATTATTGCATACTGCTATAAGTATGGTCCAAAGACTGTGAAGGAGCCTGGTATATGTGGGGTTAGTACTTCAAATCTTGCATCTGAAAACTGAAACGTGTTTGGAAGTGAAGTAGATTGTCTGCTTGTATAAGGTACTCAATACATACTAACTGCTGAATTTAGAAATTGGAAAAACCCAATTTAAGGTATTCATTTCTGTTATCTATTTAAAAATAATGACATAGAGACAAGGTGACACCTCCTCACTTCTCCACCCAAGCACCAGGGTTGAGATCTTGAAGGAAGTCAGAGTGCACCCGTCAGGCTGTAAATGCAGGTCTGGTCGATTCCAATCATGACAAGCCACGCTCAGAGCTATTTCTAAGCAAAATCACTAGATGTTTGAGTTGTGACTGCCCAGTTTTCTCTGCCACAATATTTACCCCCTTTCCATGTGTTATGAGCCAGATACCTTCTCCACATCAAAACTTGCCCACAGAAAAGGGTGTGAATATTGGATATGGAGACTGGAGTATAAATTTAAATCATGTGAGAGTTTGCTCATAAGTTCATTTTGTAAAAGTCTGCAACCATATGGTAAAAAATGAAGGCTTTGTTCTAGTTAGTGGAATTGAATATGGTCATTGGGGAACAGATAATTTTTGGAAGGATGGGAAGAATATATTTGATGGCCACAGGGAATCTTCGTCATTTCCAGGTTCACCTAGAATTTGGCAGATACTGTTGCTACATATCTACCTTCTATTCCCATTTTATTTTGATTTCAGAGTACCTTCTATGGAGTGGGAAGTGGGAAGGGTTTGGGTATTTTTTTTGTTTTGCTTTTAACTACTATTTTCATTGTAGCAAATGCTTTCCACTTTAGAACTAATGACAGACAACTTCAGAAGGAGGTGGAGATGGTTTGTGATTTTGGCATTCACGGGTTAGAACATTATACATCTGGGACCAAATGCCTCTGAGAAATTGTACTGCAGAAATTGCAGTTTTGAGGTGAGTCCATTCTGTGGTTGCTGATCATGGCCATTGTGATGTGTTTGCGCCCCGAGGCTGCTGGGCAGCGTGGCATTAGCTTCATCTCAGCCTCTCCATCTCTGATTGTTGCTGCTACAGTGGCCAGTTTTCAATACTTTTCTTCCAACAGTTTCAAAATTGCTCTTAGAGCATTTCTTTTGTTGGCTTCAGGGTGTGTGATTGCCCTTCCTGAATCCACTAAATGGTAACTCAGCTGAAGCGCAAGCAATAAGCAATAACATTTTTAAGGTAGCAATTGCAATGAATGTAAAGTCCTTTTTTCAAAGCTTCTCTTGATAATGTCTGATTGGAGAAGGAAGAAGTTTGCAAAAACTGTTGCAGGAATAAAGGGGAAAGGTGAAAAATGATTTTTTTCCCTTAGATTTACTGCTTCTCACACATGCATAAAGACATACAAACAATGACAGCTATTACTTTCCTTTTTATTTTCATCCTATGAATTCAGCAAAGGGCATCGAGCATCTCTGGCTGTGATAATTGCCATGTAAAGTGAAGCATTCTTTCTGGTGGAGTAGTTGGAGTTATTTGAGTGGGCTCGGCAGGGACACATTTTACAAGCAGATACATCTTACAAGGAAGAGACAGACGCTTCGGGGTCATTGTGTGATGGCTGGGGGATAGCCTAAGGCTTCTTTGCCCAGTTCCCATCAGAGGTCTGATCAGTGAGATAGGGATTTGGTGCTCGGAAGAGAAACTCACAGTCAACAGTGTACATCTGCATGCCCAGGAAGTTGACCACATCCTCTGGCATTGCTGGATCAGACTTTCCTCTTTTACTGCTAATAGTTTTGTTGCTAATTTAGTTTCTGGAATTTTAGGTGTTGTTGGGAAGTGGCTAAGGCTGCAGGCATCTGCTAGACATTGAGGCATTTGACATATATGCATCTTCCTTTGTTGAATAATAAATACCCTTGCTCTAGTCTACTAGATACTTTCTCAACAGTTCCTTCTTAAAATCATGTAAGGAAGGAATCATAAACTATATTTATGATTATTGCTGCATATGCATCTATTTGAGTAGTGCTATGCATCCACTCTTGTGCTTTACATATACCACCTCATTTAATTTAACCCAATAAAGAGAGTCCTTATTGAAATTTGACAGATGAGAGAGCTGAGCATGAAAGAGGTTGAGTCATGTGACTAGTAAGCAAAAGTCTCAGAACCAAACCCAGGTCTATATGACTCCACCACTTGTATTTTTAACTATGGTCTATCCTATTCTACTCTGATTCTTAGATCCTTCAGTCTAATTTACATGTTTGTTCAGAGTGCTTCCATAAGCACTGAGTTTATCTGCCATAGTCATTTTACATACTGATTTAGTTGTCCTGAAGGCAGAAACCATGTCTTATTCATCCTTAATATTTAGCACAGTAAGAGGTACATAGTAAGCATTTCAATAATTGCTCATTCAATGTATGATTAGGAATGACATGCAGGGCTGGTCTTTCAGACAAAATAAATGAACATCTTCACAGTGTGATTTGAAGATTTCTATAAATGAGTCATTTGAGAAGGAATTCATTTTTCTGCTGTCACCATGGAAAGCAGTGATCTGGACTAGAAGGAATGCCCTGGTCTGCAATCTGAGATAATGTCTAAGGAGACAGGCCGAGGGTGTGTGTATGTGTGTGTGTGTGTGTGTGTGTTTGTGTGTGTGTGTGTGTGTAGTGCATGGTCTGCTTCAGAAGATCCAAATTCCCTTTCTGTCTCTAGGCTGCATACCTGATAGTTGCTTTTGTGGTATAAATGTCTTCTGGATAGATTTCGTGTTATTGCTTTGAGCATCTCATTTATTGAAAACTTTGGAGATCATATTTGTGAGTTTTAATTGTGAGCAATTAAAGAGTTGCGTCTTTCTAATTAGGGTGAAGGGGGAGATTGAGAAACTTTAGAAGGCCCTAAATTCTCTCCGTCTTTCCTGATTCACACATATTAATTCTTACTTTTAATAGCAACCCCATGTGGTGGGTTCCATTACTATTCCATTTACTAAAGCAGCTCAGAAAGACTACATTTATGTACTTCCAGAGAAGGAGATTTTTCAGCAGAGTAAATAATTTCCCAGACTTTAGCTGAGAAGCCCCTCCCCCACATTTCATTCTCCACACTGCATCTGGAACAATCTTCCTAAAACCATATTTGCTAGGTCACCCTCTTGATCAAAACTTTTCAATGGGCTGCTGCTTTTATGAAAAATAGTTCAAACTCAGTAGGCGACTTGATGTCTGACAGTGTGATCCCTTCACTTCTCTAACAAGTGCTTACCTACTGCTCCCTGCTCCTTCCTTCTCCCCACCACTCCTGTCCCCAGATCATCCTTCTCAGGCTCTATGCTCCACAAGTACCGAACAATTTTCCATTCCCTGCAAGTTCCATGTGTTTTGCCTCTGTTTCTTTGCATATGTAAATTTACTTTGCCTGGGTCCCTCTTTACTAATTCTTATTTATGTCTCAAGATATGTATTATGTTTTGCTGACACCCCAAAATTAGAATAAGTGACACTCCTTTGTATCCCCATAGTATTCTATTCTAACCTCAATTCATTCATTTATTTATCTAGCACTTAGTAGATGCTAAGGCTAAAAGCATGAACATGCCCATGAAGATTATCCTAGTGGGCTACAAACAAACAAATAAACAAATAATATAACTTCAAATTGTGATCAGTGCTATGACGAAAGCTAAAACAAGGTAATGGTACAGAGAATGCCGAATCATGGTGGTTAGGAGGATTCTTCAGATAGAGTGACCAAGGAAGGCTTCTTCAGGGAAGCAATATTTGAGCAGTGCTTAAAGATAGAAGGAGCCAGCCACTTGAGGTTCTGGAGGAAGAATACTCTAGAACAAAGGAGCAGAAAATATAGTTTCTAAGGTTGGAACATGCTTGGAGTGTTTATGGACAAAAAGGAAGCCAGTGTGGTTCACCCATAGAGAATAAGTGGAAAGTGGTGCAAGACAGGAAGCTGGAGTGGCAGGCAGGGAACTGGATCCTTTAGGGTCTTATGGATCATGTAACATGTTTAGATTTTATTCTATCATCAAGGAAAAGTATTCAGAGGATATTATGATTAGATTTACATTTTTAACAGCTCACTCTGGTTACTATGTGGAGAAAGAACTCTAAGAGCATGAGAATGGAGACAAGGAAAACTATTAAGTTGGTGTTTCAGGGATCAAAGGAAGAGATGAAGATGGACAGCTTGGAAGAGAAGTATAGATGGTAAGAAGGAGTCAGATTTAGGATATATATTTTGAAGTGGCACTCATGAACTGAACATTAGGAGTGAGGAAAAGAGAGTCAATCTTATTTATTTATCTATTTATTTATATTGCAGTAACATTGGTTTATAACATTATATACATTTCAGGTGTACAGCAGCAGAATACATATTCTTCGCAAGTGCACATGGAACATTCTCAAAGTTAGGCCATATGTTGGGAAACAAAACAAGTCTCAATAAATTTAAGAAGATTGAAATCATATCAAGCATCTTTTCCGACCACAATGGTATCATATATGTGGAGACTAAACAACATACTACTGAGCAACTATTGGATCAACAAAGAAATCAAAGGAGTCAATCTTTGATTGACTATAGATTTTTATTTAAAGATGGATGATGGTGCCATTAACTGAGAATGAAAGGTAGAGGAAAAGTTGTGGGTTTTTTTGGGGAGGGGGGAGAGGAGAGGTGAAACAAAGAGCTTTGAACTGGATATGTTAAACTTGAGATGGTTTTTGGATATTCAAGATGAGATGTCAAGTAAGTCCTTAAATATACAAATCTGGATACCAGCACAAAGGTCAGGGATGGAGGAAGAACATTTGTGAGTCATCATTACATGGATGACATTCAATATTAGGGACTTGGTGAGATAACCACACAGAGAAGATTGGTAGGATGGAGCCTTGTGGTGTCCCAACATGTGGAGCTTGGACACAGGATGAGGAGGAGAAGCATGTCAAGGTGACAAGAGAGAAGGGCCGATGAGGAAGGAGAAAGACAAAGAGGGTGTGGAATCATAGAAGTCATAGAAGAATAATGTTGTGAAAGGGAATAGAAGTCATAGAAGCCTAAAAAGGAATAGGTAAGGGAATGAATGGTCAATTGTGTCCAAAGTGGGTTAGATTTATCACACATATCGTAATCATCTTTTACTCGTGTGTATTCTCCAATAGATTCTAACTTCCTTGAAGGTAGAGACTGACACCTTTCTAGCCTCAATGTGTAGGTACAGGGCCTAAGGTGTAATAGGTGCTTAGTAAGTAATTGCTAAATGCATAAATGAATACCAAAGCCTAACAAGATGACAGCTGAACTCTGACAAGGCTCAGAAAATCCGGGAAAAATTTCTGTTCCTTGCACTGACCTCCAGCCTAAGTTGTACTTTAAATTTTCTGTAATAGTTAACATAAAAAGCACTCAAAAGCAGGCCCCAAACAGCCTGTTGAATAACATTCTTTAAAAAATGATAGACAGCATGACAGAGTACACTATACAGGAGGGAGCTGGGAAGAACGACTGAGCTATATTTTGAGTTATTTTATATTCATAAATAAGATTGGAATTGTAGCTCTGCTTTGATTCACCTCATCGAAAGCGAAAAGGGAGAACTGAGTATTTTCCCACAGGAAATCTAAAAACTGAATATAGCATAGATGGAAATGGTGTTTTTGCTTAACTTTCAATAATGTATCATTTTTAATTTAATAACAATCCTAGAGAGATATATTAGAAGGGGCAAATAAGGCATTTAGGGTTCCTTGGAGAAAGATATTCATAATTTTAAAATTATTGTGATAATTATTGGTTAATGAGGAAGCTTATAACTACATCTGACATACACCTTGACAAGCCTCATGCCCTCTGAGCTCTACCTATATACCTAAATTGGAGAAAAGAAAGATATCTTTTTCTTTCTGTTTTGCTGTTACCATCCAGCTGTGCTTTCCTCTGACGACTTCATCCTATTTCTAAATATTGGAGTAACTCAGGGTTCGTTCTCTGCCTTTTTCTCTTTCATCTCTACATCTTTTCCGTAAATGATCTTATCTATTTCTTGCCAGTTTAAATATGCCAATGATTCCCAAATTTATCTCTAATTCAGAAATGGCCTTTGAAATTCAGACACTCAAATCCTATTGCTCACCAGGCTGTATATTCTTGAAGGTAGGAATCCACATCTGTTTTATCCATCAGTGTGTCAAAAATCCTTGACACTTAATAAGCTTCAGGAAATGTTTGTTGAAAAGCAATATTAATGATGTGATAGGGCAGCACTATACTTTTCTTGGTTGCCCAGTTAATTATTGAAAGCTTCCACCTTTGCTGGAATACCCACCCCCAAAATCCTGCCTCTCTTTTAATGTTCAATTCAAACACTGCCTTCTCCATGAAACAGTATATCTTCTCAGCTAGAAGTGATTTATCTCCCTTCTAGACACTCCTGAAACTTTAACTGACCTTGTTTTTAAAATTGAGGTATAATTGATGTTACATTTATACTAGTTTCAGGTGTACAATGTAGTTATTCAATATTTGTATATATTGCAAAATGATCATCACAGAATGTCCAGTTAACATCCACATCTGACCTTTCTTAGCCATGGATAAATTCATGCATGCATAATAGAATCGAATAACCTCAATGCTGAACATATTTGTGATGAAAACTCAAGTCTCTCTCCTCCCTGCCCCAGTCTGTAATCTTTTCACTACATGGGATCATTTCAACCTTTTATTTTTGCTCTTCTCTAACATGAGTTGGCAGTGGATACAGACCGAGAGGTGGATTCTGTTTGTGAGGAGATTTGATTACCTATGTATAGAGAGATATTTTATCCTGATTAGTCTAGGACAGTCCCAGTTTGTGCATGTTGTTCTGATGTAATTATTTATAGTGCTTCCTTTCACTCTCAAAAGTGTCCATGTTGAATGATAAAGTCTACATTCACCCAACTTATGAGAATGTAGAAAAGCATAGCCCTTGACAAATTTCAAAGTGCTTTGTGTATTTAAAAAAAGAGAATAGTAATATGGAATTGTGTATAATGTGAAAAATTTCCCCAGAATTTTCATTTGCATATGATGGTGGAAACTTGACCACCCTTATTTCCTTTTGCGTAAGGAGGAGGGGGGCTGTTTATTTTCTGAGGATCAATTTTGCTTATTACAACCTGTAATGTTACATTTGGGTAGGGAACATAGCTCAAAATCAAATATACCAACCAAAGGTTATCTCTTATGGAGTATGAAAAAAATCATCAAAGGAGGCTACTGGCATTTGGATATAGCTTAGAGATGTCCCATACATGAGTTCCCATATACATCTCAGCTCCCTAATTGGTCTTGTCCTCATGGGGCTTCTAAAGCACTTTCCTAATGTGAAGACAAGCTCCTAAAATATATACATGTTTTGTCCAGCAGATGGTGTGTATGTAGTGAATTGTTCTTTTCTCCATCCTCCTCACTACCCCTTCCCCCTAAGAAATTAACCACCAGGTTTCTGCCAGAACCTGCCATATTCAAGGTGACATATGATGCTGTTAAAATAAAATATAAAGGTTAGAGAAAGATCAGTAATAAGTCCTAAATTGAACATAGATTTCAAGAAACCACCTCTAAAAGAGTCTAGAAATTAATAGTCCATAATATGATGAAAAACCCCAGCTGATATCAAAGGAACCTCTTGCCTTCTTTTTAAAGAATTCTGTTTAATGCATAATTCACTGAGTCCATGAAACATTCTGGGAAACTTTTGGATGGATATCAGCTTTTTAATTCAAAATTATGCACTCTGGGAAATGGCTGGCACTGAAGGTGGCAAGCGTACTAGGTAATTTATACCAGCAATCAAATTGCAATTACAAAGGAGATTAAAACATGACTTTAAACAGCCTAACTCCACCCTCAGGGCTACTAGCTGTTTGGTAAACATAGCAAGGGAGTCTGTAATTAAAGGAAACCTATAATTAAAAATTCTGACCCTCTTCAGCTTTGTTAGGTGACACTATGAAATCCCGAAGGAAAGAGAAGAAAGCTTCATTTCAAGTATTCTTGGGAGGGTAGCTGTATATCTTCAAGAAGTGTATTTCTTCTGATATTGTCTACCCCATCCTCTGCTAGTTGTTTTTTGAGGTTTATATTACTCTTGTTTTTTAAGAATAACTTGAGAGCTTTTCAAATCTGGAGACTGAGTATAGAGGGGTGACTACATTCACACTGTGACAGTGACACAGCCACATAATTTGAGGTGCTAACTTCGAGGCATAGGCTTTTTAATGCATCAGTGTCATCTGCACATCTTTTGATCATGCTTAGACGGTTTATAGTCTACTTTCCCCTGAGGATCTTTAAAAAGCCATCTGGTCTGGATTTGTGGGGAAGCTCAAGGTAGATGACTAGGGAAAATGATTTTAGTGGGGAAGATTGTCTTAGCCTTTCTTCTCACTCCTGGGTGCCAGTTCCTCTAGGCCCCATCTCTATGTGCCTTCCTGCAGGATCTTGCCCTTAGCAACTCATGCTCAACTAGGGTTCTGGCTGATAAAATATGTCTCTTGGGAGGTCTTGAATTGTTAAGGCATTTTCCTCAATAGAGGAATGAAGTTAACATGACAGTAGGGCAGATGATGCTGCCAAAGAGTCCTGGCCATTATGACATGTCCATTTGCATCCTATCTAACATTTGGAACTTTAATAGGGACCAAAGGTTGGCCTCTTAAACAACAATCCATCTGTGTAGCATTATACATTTTCAGTGCTTAACTCATGCTTTATGAATATCTTTGATTTCAGCAAAGCCAATATGCTAAGCTGACCCCAATGGAATGGTCACTCTAATGTTAACAATGCTTTAAAAATGAGATTGATTAAAAATTCAATTGGTGTTATCTGAATCCTAAGGTAAATAACTGATTAAATGATGAGACTCATTCTAAAGATATTTAACTCTGCTTCTTTGTAGGAACTTGACTTGACTCTAAGCAGATTGAGAGATTAAGATATTTTGGCTGATGACCAAGATGTTGAAGCTGGAAAAGTGTTTTCAGAGACTCTCAGAAACATAATTAATTACTGAGTTAGGCCCTTAGAGACACAAACTGCTTCAAGTCAGATATGGACCTTTTATCTAGTTAATTAGCTTTATGGGGGGAATTTTGCACATTTAGCAGATGAGTATAGATTTTATTACTTGAAACACAACACAATTTATTTTTATGTTGTACTTTCAAATTAGGGGAAAAAAAGGAAAACAATCTTGGAACTCTGAAATAACTCAGGAAGTTCTAATAATAATGAGGGGCACTGATTAGACTTCATTCTCTCAAGCAAATTATATCTCCAAAGGAAAATAAAAATTTAAGTATAGTGCCCTCCAAATAAATCAATACATTCAAGATAAGGGGCTTTTGGTGTTACTCAGAAGTTTAGTTGTTTATTATATGGAGCAAACTGGTCTTCTACATATGAAAGAACTAGGCTCCAAAAAATTGTTCATAAATCTCTTTGGTCCTAAGTCCAAAATGATTGAGGGAAGTTCGTGCCTACAATCCTGTCATTTCCATTAAAAATATGAAGTGGTAAAATGGGCATATTATTCTCTTCCCAAATAGACCAATTTTTCCACATCAAATATCTGCTTGGATGAGATTACCCGTGATGTTCCCTGCAAATGCTGTGAGGAATTTTTCAGCAGCTGTGTTCTCCTTCACGACTTTGATGCCCCCTTCGATTCTGTGTAAATTCAAATGGGCTTTGAAACCACTGAACCATCCGTGGCTTGGAGCAAAAGTTTCAACAGTAACACTTTTATGAAGAGTCAATTTTAAGTTCTTGATTGTAATTCTAGCATCTTTTTGAATTAACACAAATTCAACAGGCATCAGAGGTAAATGCCAGTTCTGTAGCCACATCCTCCAAAGCTGACCCCCTTTTCTCAGTTGCTTTTCCTTGTTTCTTCATGCACAACTGCATCAGCACCAGTGTGTAGGCTTGTCCCAAGTTCTGAGTCACTGTCATGGAGAATCAGCTGAACTCTCCAGTGCATAATCTCATATGTGCATTGCAAAATGGATCACTTTTCTCAACACTTAAAAAAAATGATCTCATGTCTCTTTTCTCTTATAATCATCCATATCTTCTTACTGACACTTTTAACATTCTCATTACTTTTTCTCTCTCAAGATGGGGTAAATAATTTTCATAAAAACACTTCAAACTAACAAACTGCAATGGTTGTGGATGTGATGACCACATACAATTGCTCATACTCTCATTTGACTGGGGTATAGTGGGTAGAATTTTTGTTCTAGATCATAACTTCCTAATCTGAATAAAAACTAGTAAGTTTAAAGTCTGCAAGTAGAGAAACTTCCATTATATAACTTCTATTATATATACATATTACATAATATATCAACAGATAATTATATATCTATTATATAAACTTTCTATTACATAGATGGAAATGTGCCTCTGGTTTCCTCATCCAGCAAATGAGTATAGTGGACTGAGGAGGGGGAAGAGAAGGGAAGCAGCCTATTGGGTGGATGTCAGGGTTCCCAACACCTTTTGAATTCAATCAAAGTGACTCCAATTTTATCTGTTTTAAATATTATATTTCTTAGTAAATACTGTTTAAGAAATAATTATGTTAATTTTTTTAAAAAGCTTGAAAACTCTAAGTAATCTTGAAGGTTCCTTCCATTTTGCCAAAAGGGTCTACTCAATGAGGAGTTCTTTGGAAACTCTTTGGCACATGGGGTCACACGGACGTAAGGGAGCAACAAGGACATAGTTCGGGGTTAGGGGGATATTTGCCATGGAGGCATCAGGTAGGTAAAAGAGTGTTATCCAAACTGCTGAATCTCTACTCATCTACCTTCAATGGGCTCCAGAGATGACACTTCCTGGAGAGTGGGGACAATGCAGGAAGGGAAAATCATACACCTAGCATAGAGAAACAAAAATGGTTCACGGAGTGATTTAATAGCTTTTATTGGTTCTTTTAGGACTAGGCTAAAAATGGCTTAAAGTTCAAAAGTTGATTCTTTGTATTAGGCAATCTGAAAACAATTTGAAAAGATATAAAGCTAAATGTTTTTTCCCAGCCCTTCAGCAAATTTACTGTTGTCCCTTATCATGAACTTTTACTGTAATGATGGCTTATGGAGCAATTGGATGGCACCTCATGTGCTATAAACAAAAATTTATGGTCAAAATGAGTTGCTGTCAGTTCCTGCTCTCCCTTCCTTACTTCTTACCTGATGTTTCCCTTATGTGAAATTCACACGAAGATAGATGTTCTGAGCAATTTTATTATGAGCTCCAAACAAACAGGAAAAATGACACACTGGCCAGTGTCAATTAAAGATGCTCCCATAGGACAAGAAACAGTATTGACTAGATGAAATTTTGATGAACTAGGGAAAAAGATCCATTGTTTTAGTGGTACTGAGAGATAAAGAAACTATTCAGTGGTGATTTTGGGGAAAAAGATGGGAACTTATTCCAATGGGTGTATATGTATGTGATGTGTGTGTGTGTGTGTATGTGTCACAAATGAGTGTTTTAATTAAAATTTTCTAAAATACAAAAAGAAGGTTCTTTTCAATAAAGGTTCTTTTATTTGATATATGACATAACTGAGGCCCAGGGAGCTTAAGTAACTTGCTCAAGGCCTCATGGCTAGTTAATGTCACAACCTGGGGAAGACCTCATTTCTCTTGAGTCTCTGTTCAGTGTATTTCATTTATATCACAATACTTGGTAATATGCAAGTTACCTTCAATTAGAGTTACCTTCTATGACAAAGTTATGAAGCTAAGATTGACTTCAGGAAAGAAGACATTTCCAAACCTATAGAGGGGATATTTTCAGTCAATACAGTAAGTGAAATGGTTTCCAATTTGGAGGGACCAGGCAAGATTACCTTGTCATTCTCGGTGAAGCAGAACCATATGAAACTCCTGATGACACAGAATACATTAACATTGTTTTTCTTCATAATAAAAGCAGTAACTATTCATAAATTTCTACCAGAATGCCAGTTTTTGTCTTATACTCACGTTATTCTTGAAAACAAAATCTGTGCTTACTAGGTTCCCAAACGCTAATGATGACCACAATCATATAATGGGTTTCAATATTTTCTTTCTTAAAAACTATTGAGCAGAAGTTTCTAGTATCTTGACCTCTGATGAGGGATGAGATGGAGTAAACCATAGCAGGCTAGAATCTATGCAGTTTTCTCTAGAATAGAAAATCCAAAGTCATCACAAACCAAAGAGCAAGAGATCCCACCCTTGGGTGAGGAGTCAATGGCTCTAGTCTGGGGATCTTTAAAGTGTCTATATATTAAACTTATGCAAATATTCACCCAATTTTAAAATGATTTGTTCTTCAAGTTTCTCTTGAGAGGACTTCCTTGAGCTACTCCTGCCCTTTGCTCAATCCCAGTTGGAATTTGCATGACCTTCAACTATGTTTAATCAGCACAGTTTATTTGCAAATGGTATAAAAATCAAATGAAATATTGTATAATACAAATATATTTTAAAAATGTAAAGTACCAAACAGGTGATTCTATTGTTTCAATACTTCTGTTATAGCTCTTAATGCATCTTGACTCATGTTATGTTGCAAGATGGAAGCTTGTCTCTCCCAGATTAGCAGTTGTTTGAGGGTAGTGATCACAACTTTTTATTTGTCCACTTTCCAATGTCTGACATAAGAAAGATGCCTCAATAATTATTGCAGAAATTACTTAATACTTTGATTAATGCAGCCTATAACATTTTATGATGGCCCTATCATTAATAATAAATATTATGGGGACAGAGTTAGGCCACCTTACTATCACTATTATGCACAGGAAATCTAAGAGACCAGAGCAACTTGAGGATTGGCTGAAGCCACACAATTAGATTAGGGGCTTTGTGCTGTAGGGAAGACAGGTTTACAGAGAGAAGAATATCCTCTCATCACCATGACCTTCAAAGCTAAGCAAACATCACTCAGGGATTTTTTCTTTTTGTAGATATGATCAACAACTGTATGGTAGGAGTCTGGATGAAGAGTGCCCAAATTTCTATAGAAACACATTGTTATTTTGGTAAGTACTTTTGTCCAGTCTTGAGTCTGGAGTATAAAATTTACAACTTAATATGAAAAGTAAGTTCATCTGTGCTTAGTTCGTATGTACAACAGAGAGGACAGATTCTGGTTCTAGTTGAGAACCTTGGAGATTTTAACAAAAGGCTTACTCCTTGGAAATTAAAATGTCTCAGAATCCTCAGTATTTATAGAAGATATGGATTAGTATGTCAACACTGACAGGCCTCTTTATGTTTCTTTATCAGCTTTTTTGATGTGTAACCATAAGTGGAAAATGTGCCCTATTCTAAATCTTCGATATTGTTCCTGTCACTTCTCTCTCAGAGCCTCCTAATGGTTTCTAATCTAACTCAGAGTAAAAGTCAGAATCCTTACAAGGTCTTCCAGGTTTCACTGCTTAATTTCTAGGGTCTAGAGCTAGGGTTGATGTAGAGAAGTCAGCAGTAAATATTGAATGACTACATGAAATTTACCTGGTTCTTCGAAGTCCACTTCTAATCCCATTTCCTTCAGGGAGTCTTCCTTGGGTGAGTGGAATGTGGATTACCATCCTCTTTAACTACAATCAGAAATTTTAATCCTCCCAGAAACAGGAATACCTTAGTCATTATGAAAGGTAAGGACAAAAATACCATATCTGCTAGTTCTATTTGGCACTCAAACATCTGTAATGTTTCTAAAATATTAAGAGATGAGTCCTGGAGTGGCTATGTGATTTGCCTCAAGCCACAGAGCCATGCAGTGGTAAATCTAGAATGAAAATGAACTTTGCTGATTCAGTGTCTCCTGCTCTGATTAGTGCCAATATTCTCTCAACTCTCCAACAACAAACATAGCCAGGCTGGTTTTGCCTCCAGTCACATTTTTTTCGCTTTATTAGACAGGAATCACTATACTGCCTGTTACCCTGGAAGTTGAGGGGACAAATTGCTGATCAAAGGACATGAATTCTAATTCAGGAGGGGTTCTTTTTCTCTGACCTTGGGTGAGTGACTTCACCTTTCCCATCTTCCATTTTTCTCTTCTATAAAATGATAAATAATAACATCTATTCAACCTAGCTTACAGGTTGTAGTAAGAATCTAATTATAGTGTGTTTAAAAGTGTTTTAAAAACTGATAAAATGCTAAGTGACATACATCTTCACAACTAGTATTAGTATTTGAGGATTCTGAATTTTTGGCAGTGTCTTCATTTTAGCTTCTTTTCTGAGTGAGCTCTTGTGATGGGCCATCAAACATGAGGGACAAGAAAATAAACTTCTTGCCACACTGTGGCTTGAGAGATGGTAAGAAAGGATGAGCCTGCACACTCATGGAATTGTATTAATTAATTCAACCCCTGGTCTAGTAGCTTGGATGCCTAAATTTAAGCTGTAGATGGCAGCAAAAAGGAGTGGAAGGCTGGGATATCCACCTCTTGTTTTCTTGCTCCTATTGTCAAATTAATTGATCTTACTTCACATCTAAAAGTGTCTGTCAGAATCCTAAATATTGCTACAATATTTTAAATAAAATTATGTTCTGAAGAAAAATAAAACAAAATATACTTTCCTTTTCCTTTTTCACACTGTTTAGCTACTGGATTAACTCAGTAACAAAAGACCCTTGCAAGACAAAAGACAGAAGAAGAACTTAATACATTTCTGCATTGAAAAGGGAGGAATTAAATGGAGGAGGGATTATCCACAGGATAAATTCATAGGGAGAATTTAGGTAGGCGAAGCAGTGAAGGGACCCATCTCTGGAAGTTGGCACTCTTGCTTTCCTTTTAGAAACACTTTACTTATACTTTTCCTCTTTAAAATATTTCTGGAGATGACACAGAATTCTTAATGAATAAAAATGAAGAGGATATAAATAACCTTATTAGCCGAAGGCTTGCTTTTTTTGTGTGTGTGGGGAAGACCAGCCCTGAGCTAACATCCACTGCCGATCCTCCCCTTTTTGCTGAGGAAGACTGGCCCTGGGCTAACATCCGTGCCCATCTTCCTCTACTTTATATGGGACGCTGCCACAGCGTGGCTGACAGTCAGTGCTTCCGCGGGCGCCCGGGATCTGAACTCGCGAACCCGGCGCTGCCAAGCGCTAACTAAACCGCTGTGCCACCGGGCGCCCCCAGGCTGGCTTTTGGATGATTGAGAAATGATAAATTTTCTTTGTTTTCTACTTTAATTAAAATTGAGATAATCAAGGGTTAAGGTTTTATTAGACTACAAGCATTTTAGGGACAGAGAAGATTTTTTTAAGTACCCCAAAAAGCTGGGATAGTGCTACCATGTGATTATTGGTGATTGGATAGCCTATAAACAAAACTTTGCAATAGAAAATTCTTAAGAAGTTCTAATTCATGAAAATACCAAAGGTATTTTTAATTTTTTTCAAAAGAAAACTTGATTTGTGATGTGTGCTATAAAACAAACTACCACCACCACCCAACAACACAAACACAAGATAAACTTTCAAATACACCAAACAAACCAACCCACAAAACTATTATGGTCTGGCTGTAAATTCTGAAAGAGTTTCAGACCCAGTACTTTTCCCCTTTCTTTTTATCAATTTACTTCTAATTAAGTTTGGAAGTTTGTAATTAGAATGACAGAATGGGGTGACAGGGGAGAAAAATGCAGTCTTAACATTTAAGACATGGTGACCTGTAGACTGATTCCTTTTTTTTTTTTTTCAATTTACTATTGATTCTTGGAAATAACAATATGATATTGTAAATATTGATCTAGTGCAACTTGTTGCTTTCAGAGGAAGGAGTGAAGTGTATCATTGGAGGCCTTTGATATGAGTCATTCTTTACTGAAGACACCATTATGGCAATTAATGAAAGAGTTAACAAATTCCTTTTTGGATAATGAACATTTTGGGGCAATTGTTCATTATTACTGCAACTGCCCATAGTAAACTGAGCCAAATGACAATGGGACTGCACCCTTTTCTAGATACAAACTTATTTTTCTCTCTTTAGGAAGCAATAAGGAAAATAACGTGTGATTAGGAAACAGCCTTGGGTGGCTTTGGAGGCTACTTAGCTTTGCAAATTTGAGAAAGTCATTTAATTCCTTTGTGCCTCGTCTAAATCTATAAAATAGGGGGAATACTATCTATTTACCTGACAGGATTTTTGTGAGAATAAATGAACGAAATACATAAAATGGCCATTGTCAGGCAGGTAGAAATCAATAAATGCAGTTTCTTTTTTTCTCTTCTTCAGATTAGAACTTTATTGGTTTTAGTTGAAGTTCAGGGTGAAGATGATAGTGATCATAAACAATGTGATTTTGGAAAAATTTATATGTTTTTATACAGGGGGACTGAAAATGTACATTTCAGACTTAATCTAATAAATCAGACCAATATTTTACTGTTTCAATTGAATTTTAGTTTCCAAAAGAGACCTGAACTTTAACACAAGTTAAACAAAAATGAAACATAGGAAAAGTTATGATCAAACCTGTGTGGAATGATCTCTTTACCCTGAAATCTTTTTCTCCCTCCCTACTTCTAACAAAATTTTAGTTATATCCAGTGTCACATCTTCTAGGAAGTCTTTTCTGACCCCTGCTGTTGATCTCTCTTTTGTACAAACATACTATGCTATTTGTCCCTCTCTTAAGATGCCAGAGATGAACTGCTGTATAGTGTAAAGGTAATATTCTCTCATTGCTCTTACAAGTTGCGAAGCTACTTGAGGGCAAAAATAACTTATTTACTTATTTTTTTTCACCTTTTATAGTTCCTGACACTAATTCACACTAAATACTAAAGACTCTGAAAAGTTTTATAATTACATTATATATAATATATCAATATCATGATGTGTTGTCTTGTCTATGTGCATATGTCCCCATTATCCACAAATTGCCTCCATATTTAAAAAAATTTTTGCTCCAGCAGCCACTAGGTTTACAACAATCAGCACTAGATTTATAACAGACAAAATTCCTAATTCCATCTTTGCTTTACTATGAAGAACAAATTATGTAAGAAGTTGGCTATGGTAAAACATGAGACCTGTAGCTAACCAATTGATTTACTACACGGATAGAATGTGCAATCATGTCTCAAAAAAGAATCTAAGTCTGGGGCCACCCCGTGGCGCAGCAGTTTAAGTTCGCGGTTGGCGGCCCGGGGTTTGCGGGTTCGGATCCCGGGCGCCTGCCGACGCACTGCCTGTCAGCCATGCCGTGGCGGCGTCCCATATAAAGTGGAGGAAGATGGGCACGGATGTTAGCCCAGGGCCAGTCTTCCTCAGCAAAAAGGGGAGGATCGGCAGTGGATGTTAGCTCAGGGCTGGTCTTCCTCACACACACACAAAAAAAACAAAAAACAAACAAATAAAAGAATCTAAGTAACATAGACTAATGGCTCTCAAACTATACTCCTGCACTTGGGTTCTACATGATGAACTCATTCTACAACTAAAACAGAAATAGTGATGGTTTCTAGATGGGCTGATTAATTAAAGTAATACATTGAATTGCCTTAATTCTAAGTTGTTCTACTATATTTTTAAAACTTTTGTTAATTTACTACTTATCTACTAGGAAGAATGAATGAGTAGCAGGTTCATATTAATGGCCAGTCTGAGATGGCTATTAATAAGGGAATCATACTATATTCATCAGGATTCTCAGTTAGAAAATGAAACTGGAGGGCAGTCTTTAAAGACGGAGACATAGGAGGCTCCTGAACTACCCTCCTCCCACGGACACACTGAATGAACAGCTATATGTGGAGCAGTTTCCTCTGAAAGAAATCCAGAAACTAGCTGAGTGACTCCTATACATCGGGTGAACAAGAAAATGTCCACACTGAAATGGGTAGACAAGGCTGAGACACACTTTTGCCATAAACCCCATCCCTAGCGCAGCACCATAACAATCAGGAAGGAACTCCAACTCCCAGCTTCTCCCTGAGGAGCAAAGAGTTTGGACCCAACATCGAGTGCCTAACTTTTAAGACTCCCACCTGAGGAACGAGCCCCCCAAATACCCAGCTCTGAAAACCATTGGGGCTTGCGTCCATGAGACCCACAAGACTATAGCAAGCAAAGAAGCAGTTATTAACAGGTGTGAGGATTCACTGCAGCTGTCACCCCAGGGCTCAGCACAGGGGGAGCAAGCAAAATTGCCCACCACCTAGTTTCTTCCTGGAAGGGGCCTAACTACATACAGTAAATAAATAAAAATAGAAATGAAAAAGGAGACATTACAACTGATATCTTACAAATACAAAGGATCAAAGGGACTACCATGAATAATTATATGCCTACAAATTGGACAACCTAGAAGAAACAGATAAATTCCTAGAAATATACAACCTACTAAGACTGAACTATGAAGAAATAGAAAGTCTGAACAGACCGATTACTAGTAAGGAGATTGAATTAGTAATCAAAAACCTCCCAACAAACAAAAGTCCAGGACCAGATGGCTTCACTGGTGAATCCTACCAAACATTTAAAGAAAAGTGACTGTCAGTCTTTCTGAAACTCTCCCCAAAATTAGAAGAGATGAGAACACTTTCAAACTCATTTTTTGAGGACAGCAATACCTTGATACCAAAACTAGACAAGGACACTACAAGAAAAGAAAATTATAGGCTAATATCCCCAGTGAACATAGAAAAATCCTCAACAAAATATTAGCAAACCAAATTCAACAGTACATTAAAAGGATTATACACCATGATCAAGTGTGATTTATTCCAGGAATGCAAGGAGGGTTTAACATCCACAAATCAATCAGTGTGATACACCACGTTAACACAATGAAGGATAAAAATCATGTGATCATCTCAATAGATGCAGAAAAGGCACTTGACAAAATTCAACACCCTTTCATAATAAAAACTCTCAACAAACTGGGTATAGAGGAAACATGCCTCAACATAATAAAGGCCATATATGACAAGCCCACAGCTAACATCATACTCAATGGTGAAAAGCTGAAAGCTTTTCCTCCAAGATCCGAAACAAGACAAAGATGTCCACTCTTGTCACTTTTATTCAACATAGTACTAGAACTCCTAGCCAGAGTAATTATGCAATACAAAGAAACACAATGCATTTAAATTGAAAAAGAAGAAGAAAAATTGTCTCTATTTGCAGATGACATGATATTATATATAGAAAACCCTAATGACTCCACTAAAGCAGTTAATACAAATTCAGTAAAGTTACAGGATACAAAATCAATATACAAAAATCTGTTGCATTTGTATGCACTAAAACGATCTATCAGAAAGAGAAATTTAAAAAAAAAAATCTCGTTTTCAATAGCATCAAAAAGAATGAAATCTTTAGGAATAAATTTAACCAAGGAGGTGAAAGATCTGCATGATGAAAATGACAAGAAATTCATGAAAGAAACTGAAGAAGACAAATAAATGGAAAGCTATTCTATGCTCAGGGATTAGAAGAATTAATATTATTAAAATGTCCATATTACCCAAAGTGATCTACAGATTCAATGCAATCCCATATTTCAATGCAATACCATATTTCACAGTAATAGAGCAAACAATTCTAAAAGTTGTGTGAATCCACAAAAGGCCTGAATAGCCAAAACAATTTTGAAAAAGAAGAACAAAGCTGAAGGCATCACAATTCTTGATTTCAAAATATATTACAAAGGTATAGTAATCAAAACAGTATGGATTGGGATAAACACAGACCCATGGATCAATGAGACAAAAATAGAAAACCCAGAAATAAACCTACACACATATGGTCAATTAATTTACAACAACGGAGCCAAGAGTATACAGTGGGGGGCAGGACAGTCTTTTCAATAAATGGTGTTGAAAAAACTGGACAGCCACATGCAAAAGAATGAAACTGAACCACTATCTTACACCACACACAAAAATCAGCTCAAAATGGATTAAAGACTTGAGCGTAAGACTTGAAACCATAAAACTCCTAGAAGAAAACATAGGTGATAAGTTCCTTGACATTGGTCTTGGCAATGATTTTTTTGGATTTGACACCAATAGCAAAGGGAATAAAAGCAAAAATAAATGAGCAGCACATCAAACTAAATCAAACTAAAAAGCTTCTGCACAGCAAAGAAAACCATCAACAAAATGAAAGGCAATATAGAGAATGGGAGGAAATATTTCCAAACCATCTATCTGATAAGGATGAATATCTAAAATATCTAAAGAACTCATACAACTCAAAGCAAAAAAAAATTTTGATTAAAAAATGGGCAGAGGAACTGAATAGGAATTTTTCCAAAAAAGATATACAAATGGCCAACAGGTACATGAAAAGGTGCTCAACATCACTAACCATCAGAGAAATGCAAATCAAAACTACAATGAGATATCACCTCACACCTGTTGGAATGGCTATTATCAAAAAGACAAGAGATAACAAGTGTTGGCAAGGATGTGGAGAAAAGGGAACCCTTGTGCACTGTTGGTGGGAATATAAATTGTTGCAGCCACTATGTAAAACAATATGGAGGTTCCTCAAAAAATTAAAAATAGAACTAGCATATGATACAGCAATCCCACTTCTGACTATATATCCAAAGGAAATGAAAACAGGATATTGAAAAGATATCTGCGATCCCATGTTCACTGCAGCATTATTCACAGAAGCCAAGATATGGAAACAACCTAAGTGTCTGTCAATGGATAAATGGATAAAGAAGATGTGCTGTGTGTGTGTACATACACACACACACACACACACACACACACACACAATGGAATATTATTTAACCATGAGAAAGAAGAAAATCCTGCCATTTGTAACAACATGGATGGACCTTGGGGGCATTATACTAAGTGACATAAGTCAGACAAAGACAAATACTGTATGATATCACTAATATGTGGAATTTAAAAAAGCTGAACTTATAAAAACAGAGACTGGAATGATGGTTACCAGGCGCTGGGGAATCAGGGAAATGGGGAGATGTTGGTCAAAGGGTATACACTTCCAGTTATAAGATGAGTAAGTTTGGGGATCTAACATACAGCATGGTGATTACAGTTAATAATACTGTATTATATATTTGAAAGTTGTTAAGAGAGTAGATCTTAAATGTTCTTGCCACAAAAGTAATGGTAATTATGTGATGCGATGGTGGTAATCATTTTGCAACATGTTAAGTGTACCAAATCAACACATTGTATACCTTACACTTACATAATGTCATGTCAATTATATCTCAATAAAGCTGGAAAAAATTTAAAAAAATATTAATGGCCAGTCTTAGAACATCTAATCACACTTACGTCAGTGGTTTAGTTTGTTATGAACATAATTTTGTATTTGAGATATTATTTTGTAAATTCAATATATGGTCAACTCTGTGCTAGTAAATTGTTTATAGTTTTTTGATGAAATTAAATCTCTGAATATTCTGCACTGTTATTATTACCGTAACTTCTGGGGACTCTGTCACATTTTCAAATTCCAATTTACCTTAGACATTGCAATGAATCCTTTATCATAGTTTTAGAATGAACCGGACACAAATGGAGTGCCTACATTACCCCAGGTACAATGCTAGGGGTTTGGAGGAAAAAATGTCAAGGATGACCATGTACCATTCCTGGTGATGTCACATATAGTGACTAAAGACATTGTGGACACTTGTTAAATGTTTAAAGTAAGAAGGGAGTGAGAATAATGACCTGTCATGAAGTTCTTTAGCCATCCTCCTCACTGCCCACTCCTCAGGGTATAACATCAGCTTCATCAATCTTCAGAAGCCGTGCTCACTGCTCTGGCATTGTGAAAACTTTGCTAGGTGCCTAGGAAGGTTTACTAAACCTAACTCTGCGAAAGACTTCCTATAATTTCTTGCTTCATTAAATGACAATCTAATCTTTTAAAATTCTTTAGAGAAAAGTCCTCCATTTCAGTATATGATTGCCATTCAGGCCAGGAATTTTTTTCTGAACTCATTGAAAATACTTCCTTTATCTATGTTGGCTTTCCAGTGTCCTGTTGAGGATAAGCAGTAGCACAAAAGAATATGAAAGTGGAAAAATATGTGTTTTCAATTCAACTGTGACAATATTTCCAGAGATTATAAACCTTCAGAAGACTAGGTTATTGTGGGATGATACCAGGTGTCGCAAAGGTCAGGAATGTAGGCTAAACTTATTTTAAAACAATATGCTAGTTATATTTTAAAAAAAATGCTCAGGGGGCCAGCCTGGTGGCACAGTGGCTAAGTTCACAGGCTCTGCTTTGGCGGCCCCGGGTTCGCAGGTTTGGATTCCAGATCTGGACCGACATACCACTCATCAACCCATGCTGTGGCGGTGTCCCACAAACGAAATAAAGGAAGATGGGCACAGACGTTAGCTCAGGGCCAGTCTTCCTCAGCAAAAAAAAAAAAAAAAAAAAAAAATTGCCCAGAACATTTTCTTCAATCTCCAGACACTTTTGCAAGTAATGTTTCTGTAAATACACCACAGTGTCCCAAAGTCTGAAAACATAAAGTATATTTATTGTACTTTTTTCCAACTGGCAAGGTAGTAGAATCCATTTCTTTCATACTTCACTGGGGATGATTACTTTTTTTTGCTTCATAGACAGGATGGCTCTTCAAATGAATTGAGATAAATTAAGGATTATGAAATAATAATAGTAATAATAATTATTATATGATAACAATAATAACAATAAGCAGCAGCAGCAGAAAGCTCAGGCCAAAATGGAAAATTAGGTTTTCTAGAGGCTCCTGTTCTCCACTGTGTGACCTTAAAATGAGAATCATTTCTCAGGCTTCTAAGACACCAAAGTACAGACGCACAGTGCATAAACAAACAAGTAACCACACTAGTGGTGTCCTTTGGGGGTTTAAATCCTATTCTTGTGACCCCAGGAAGCTGACCAGAGAGAAAAGGAAAAAAAAAGAAGTACAGGATATTTATCTTTACGTTTTGGAAATGCTTTTGATCAGCAGAGCTGGAACAAGTTTCTGTGCTTTTGTGAGAACTACAAATGTTCCAGGGGAGGAAGCAAGATCAAGAGCAGTTTGCTCTTTCAGGGACTTCAAAGCCCATTCATCTAAAGATGTGGCCATTACCATTTTGGCTTCCTCGCTGGGCCTTGGATGGCCCTGCACTTTTCAAGAGGAGAGCCTTGCTGGGTTGGGGCCAGCTCAAACATATTCCTTGGAGTGCAGTGTCCCAGAAAATCTGCCCTTCCTGGCCTGTGCCCTGTGATTACAGTCCCAGCCAGGAGTGATCCTTGTACCTACTGGATGAGTCAGATGCAGAGGTGAGTGGAGCAGCAAGGCTGGACTATCCATTTCTGCCACTGCCCCTCTTCCAGGTGTGGAGAATTGTAAACATAAGAGCAAGTCTGGACCATCTCTACCTGGCTCCAGACCTCTGATCTCAGTCATCTATCTCTTTGCTGGTACCCAGAAATGAGTGTGCCCCCCCAAAATAAGTAAATAAAAAGAAAAGAAAAAGGAAAAGCAACTAAGCAACCCCGATGAACAAAAAATCTGTCATAGCTGTATGCCCTATGATCCAGTCTTACTGTGACCACCAGGCCAGCCCTCTTCACTTATCAATCAAACTCTGGGAGTAAGATTTGTTCAGAGAGTTTAGATTTTTCTGGGAGTAAGATACACAAGAAATTTTCCAATCCAAAACCAAAACAGAGCACAAAACCCAGAGCGAGACCCTAACATTGCAGCCCCCAATAATCTTGCTTCTATACTTTGAGGTTGTTCTGGCGACTAGATGCTGGTGTAAGCTCTGTGAAGCAGGGATTGCATCTGACTTGTTTACTGGTGGGTCCCCAAGTCCTAGCATAATGTCTAAAGATATCTGTGGAATGAATGGCTAAATCAGGACCTTGATGGTTTGCTCTATCACCTATTTATTATGTAATCTTGGATAAATTTCCTATTGCGTCAAGTTCTCAGTTTCTCCATTCTCAAATATTTTAGTCCACCCATGTGAATCACAGAGGAATGCTATGAATGTTACTCCCGAGATAATGCCTACTCCACACCGGTGTGTCTTGTAGCACCTCTGGCAGTATGCTCAGTAAGTGGGAGCTCTTGCTTTTTGCTTTTGAACTGGGTATACTCTGGTTACCACATCACCCTGACAGTCGAGCTCACTTTTACGTGCTTCAGTAAGGGAAGATAATGATGCTGACATCCTGAATCTCTACCTCTGTCAAGTAAGGAGTAGGGGCAAGTTCATCTTTGAGGAAGGCCTTTTGTAACTCTATGATTTATTCTATTCCACTTTCTAGAACCAGTCTCAGAATAGAAAGTGAGAGAGATTGTACTGTACAGTGAACACACAAAATGACAGTGATAGTGCATTTCTTTAAATGTTTAATAGCTCTCTCTATTTCCTCTGTTTTTAACTGTCTTGGGTAGTTTAAGCTTTCCTTTTACATTATGAGCACATGGAATTTTATTCAAAGTAATTTTGAAAAGTCACATGACACCAAAAATAATTCTCATTTAAATATTATTTGAGAATTTTGGATGACATGACTCTTTCAGATGGAAAAATTTTACTACTAAGAAATGCTTTGAAACTTTTTAAAAATATCCTAAGGTTTAAAAGCTAAGGCTCAGCTTCCAAAGTCTGGGTGCTTCATGAATCACCATAGCTCCAAATAATTGAGAAAGCGGCCCAGGAACGTTAAAGGGATCATAACAAGAAGCACAAAAAGAAACAAATCTCAAACCTATTGATTGATTGTCTTTCATTCCTTTAATAAACATCTCATTAATATCTAGCATGTGTCAGCAACCATGTTAGGTGTTTGGGATCAAAGACCTCAACTTTCCATGGTCCTTGTGTCCATACAAAAGCAGCACTGGATCTGGTAACCTGGATTTCCGTCTTGGCCCCCGCCACTAACCAGATGATGACCTGGGCAAGTGACTTTCAGTTTGGGGGCTTCATCTATAAAAACAGTGATGGAAAAGAGATCCAGTGCTAATGCTGTTTGGTTTTAAATTTATCTCAATCACAATGAGAGAACAGAACTAAAGGACAGTGCTCAGGTGAAAAAGGCAAACCATTCTAGAAGTTACGTACTTTCTTTCTTGAAATTCATTTGTTAACGAACAAAACATATACATTCAATTTTCACAAAAAGTACCATTATAAATCTATTGATTTTTTTCTCCTTCCTTATTCCTTCAGTAAACATTTATATAATGCCCACTCAGTACTAAAAACTGTGCTCAGTATTTGAGATCAAAGATGAAACATATGTTCTCTGCCTTGGAAAAGCTCACATTCCAGTAATGGAGATAGAGAAGGAAATATGAGTTTGTTAAGTGCTATTCATAATCAACAAATATTTACGGAGTGCCAGTTATGCTTGAGCTACATCAGTGACCAAAACTGGTAATGATTTCTGTTTTCATGGAGCTTATATTTGAATGTGAAGATCAAACAATAAAGAATAACATGGAAAATAATAAATGATGTGGTATGAGAGAAAGTGAAAAAATTATGTTGTAAAAAAAAAGTAGAGCTGGTTAAAGGGAGACGGAGCACCTGTGGTGGGGCTGGGGCCGTGCATTGCAATTTTAAGAAGGATTGCCAGGTGGGCCTCATTGAGAAGCTAACATTTAAGTAAAGGCTTGGTGGAAGTAAGGGAATTAATTAGCTATAGGGATATCTGGGGGATGGGCATTGCAGGCAGAGAGAACTGGCAGTGAAAAAGCCCTAAATTTGGAAACAAGGATGGTTGGAGTAAAGTTGAGAGTAAAAGATGATGACAGGAGAGCAGTAAGGGATGGGGAGGGGGCAGATCAGGTAGCACCTTGTAGGATATTGTAAGGGTTGTGACTTTTCCTGTGAGTGAAATGGGGGAACTCCTTAAGAGGTTTTGAGCAGATGAGTGATTTGCTCTGACTTACATTTTAAAAGGGTATCCTGGCTGTTGTGCAGAGAATGGGTTGTGGAGGCTGGGTTGGAGGTGGGCAAAAGTAAATCAATGAGGAGGCTATTATAGAAATGTAGGCTAGAGATGTTGGTGGCATGGACCAGGGTGGTAGCAGTTGATGGAATAAGTGAAGGCGTTAGATAGGGCAGAGGGGGGTGGGGTGGGAGTGTTCGGGAGGGAGGAAATCGCATGTACACAGCGTACAAAGGCAACAATAAAGGCACGACGTGCTTGGGGAACTGCAAGTAGTCTTAATGGAAGGAAGGGCAAATGTGGAGTGCATTGCAGGAGATGAATCTAGAGAGGTAGATAGTGGTTAGATCCTATGCCAGGACAGCTCACTATTTAGAAGAATCTTTAACAAAGCATAGTTCTGCAAAATCTCTTTTGCAAAAGAAGTATTCAAACTGGGTTAACTTTAAGAAATACTCAGGTTGGCTAATGCTGGAACTAGCCAGTAAGAATGTACTAAGGAACCAAGGAGTATTTTAATGTATGTGGTTAAAATTGTCAGGAGGCTTAGCTCTTTCATCTTGTAAGGACTAGAGCTCTTAGGGAATTGCCTACAACTATCCCTTGTCAGAAGAATCTTGGAGTAAACGCATTAAGTACAGGCAGATGGCTGGAAGAGGACTTTTTCGACTCAATTGAGCAAAGATTGTTTAGTGTTTGGTAAGTGTTTACAACTGTGCCTAGTCCATTGCCTCAACATTCAAGTTAGAAAAACAGATACTATTTCAGAAAAAAATGTAAAACAACCTGCTTTTCAATAGCTACCTAGGTTAGCCTTATTTTGTAGATGTACATATTTAGACACTTCAGCATCTCGGTGTCCTCCCGTAGTGAGGTCTCTTCTTGTCCAATTCTCACTGCTAAGCATATCTACCTGGTGGCTCGTCTAAATTCCCTCTCTTTTCTGTAGTTTGTTTTTCACCCTTCTACTCTCTTCAGAGATGGAGAATCACTAGTAATGTCAAACAAATTGAGAAGGCTAAATGAGCACTTTGTGGTCAAGTCTACACAGCCAAACTAAATTGTAGAATCAAAGCTAGTAATTGAACAAGGCAGACAAAAAGAAGATACTTTTGTTTTATTTATCCAGATAATGGCCTTATTTCTTCACTTGTCCTTGCCATTTAAGACTCAGTCAGTGAAATGAAGGAAAATATTTTGGTTGCATAAAACACCTTGCAAGGGCTCTCTGAAATCTAAGAGTTCCCTTTATATTAGCTGTCGATGAGTGGATATATTTGTATATTTGCATACTGACGAGTAAGGAATGAACTAGAATAACAAAGTTAATTAATACATGTGGTCAATAAAGATACATGATTACCCCAAATGTAGTCTGAAAGGAGGAGGAGAATGCTTATCTTATTCATCTTTAAGAATTAAATGCATTGTAGATGCTATTTATAGATATCTGAGACTTCATTTATATTTAAAGATATTCCTTTTTTTTTTTTTTTTGCTGAGGAAGATTTGCCCTGAGCTAACATCCACTGCCAATCTTCCTCTTTTTTTTGGATGCGAGCTACCACCACAGCATGGCCGCTGACAGACGAGTGGCGTCGGTCCACACCTGGGAACCCAACCCAGGCTGCCAAAGTGGAGTGTGCCAAACTTAACCACTAGGCCACTGGGGCTGGCCCAAGATATTCTTTTTTATTGACTCTAAGGTCGTTTCTTATTTTCTGGAGATTTAAGTGGGAACTGATCTGTAATTTTGAGATAAATGCTGACTTGCTATTATTTTAATATATTTTTTGTTATTTCTATATAGAATATACTTGTGAAAATACAGAGCATGGAAAAGGTTTAATCTTTACCACTCACAGTAGTCATTCTAATGGTAAGAGAGGGTATACATCAGATGAATAGAAGGAAATACTGACACAACTGATTTCCACTACTTTTGGCTCCCTCTGGGTAGAATAAAGGAAAGATGTGCAAAAAATGCAGGCTGGTAATTTTTGTGCTTATTTTCAAGGCTGGATTAGCTGTTAGAATTCTGGAATAGGGGCCAATGGTCATGGGATCCTCTGTCAGTACTACAGTGATTTTTCAGGCCATTTGACTTCTAAGTAATCATCTATAAGGGAGAGGAGAGAACTGCCACCTGCTCCAATGACAGTCTGATTTGAGCATCCAAACTTTCACGTCTTGGATGATAAATCAATTGAAAGAGATTGTGCAGACTAGAATGATGCTCCAGTGGCGTGGGAGATTATCAGCAATTTAGGCAAATGAAAGCATGTTATCACTGTAATACTTTTGGCATCAAAATCTTCTGTGCTCAATAATATTGCTTAGCATTTTATGATTTGGGGTTAAGCTAAAGTCCCCAGAACCAGTACCTTTAATGCACTGACATCACATGCATCTTAGTAGAGAATGCAAATTGCAAGATTTTGTGCTTTTTATATGTTAGTAATGCATTAAAATGCCATGCTATATTTAGAAATATTCAGACCATATTTAGAAATAAGTGAAGAGGCAGCAAAAGCCACTTTGATTACATATTTGCATGTTCATTACTGTATCAGAATGACGTCCATCAATCTTCAATTTGCTTATATTCAGGCTCCCAGAAAAACTGTTTCATTTCATAACATAATTTGAGAAAATTCACAACTCTTAATACTGACATGGAAATGTGTCTGTATAGCAGAAGAAATAAACTCAAGCGCCTCAGATCACCCTGGTCTGAGTATCTTTCCCTGTTCCCCCCCTAGTTAGGCTTTGGGAAAACAGTGAATTCTTCTCTCCACCACTGTTCAAGTTATGAGATTCTTTTGCTCAAATCACCCACAAAGAAGGCTTGGAAGTTCATGTTCCTTAGAGAGTTGCCAACTCAGCTAAAGAAGATTAAATGCCCATACCACACATGTCATATCCTACAGCTAACAAGAAGAGAGACAGCAAATGTAGCATACCCGCATCTAGGCAGCTACCACACATCAGCCCAGCCTAGGGGACCTTTCAATTTCATGTAGGGTACCGGACAAGATATTCACTCAAAAATAAGTAAGAACATCAAAGAGCCATCATATTGCACCTTGGAATATTTGTTTAACAGTCTGAACCCTTTATGTGGCTCTGAAACAATGATTTCTGGGTCGGGGGCAGAGGTATTTGATTCCTGTTCGATTCCACCTGTTTGCACCATAGAAGACGATTAAAGGCTCCTTGCTTACCTGTGAAGTTGATTTTCAGCAAGTAATCCTTGTACAACTTCTTCCCATCCAGGATCTTCATAGCATCGCAAAGTTTGGTGGTGTTGGGACAGAGGGTGCGCTGCATTTTGTGCAGGGCGTGGGCCATGGCATACACCGCGTTCACCACAAACATGATCTTGGATTCTTGCTCGTAGTTGTTGCTGTCGATGGCCAGGTGTTTGTCGCAAGCACGCCGGTGGTTCCGCTTGTTCTGGAGGCTGCACTGGAATTTCTGCTCCCAGAAGTCCCGGAACCAGGGGTTGCGGTGGTTGTTGTAGGGGTTGAGGCTCTGGAAGTAGCGGTCGAACTGGCGGACTGGTTGCGAGGCCAGCTCCAGGGTAATGGCGCCGTAGGCTACGTGCTCGCTGCCCTTGACGATGCTCTCCTGCGCGCCCCAGCCGTCGCTGGCCACCCAGGTGAAGGAGGCATTGGCGCGGCTGGCAGCAGCGATGAGCTCGCGCGAGTCGTCACTGCGCATGAAGAGGACCACGACTCGCGCGTTGGGCTTCTGCAGCAGCTCACGGATCACGCTGTCATAGGACTTGCGGATGTTGGAGCGACCCACCTTCTCGGCTGTGGCGATGCAGATGTTGCGCACGCGGGCTTCCTGCTCGAAAGCCTCGATTCCCGTCTCCCCGTAGTCGCCCTCGGAGGCCACAGTGGAGACGTAGGTCCAGTTGAAGAAACGCAAGATCTCGGCCATGGCTTTGGCCTGGTAGAAGTCGGGGGGCACGGTCCTGGCAAAGTAATCATAGCGCGACTTGTCGCTGAGTTTGGCGCTGGTGGATGCGTAGCTTATCTGAGGGATCTGGAAGAGCCGTAGCAGGTTTGCCACCTGGGGAGGGAGAATGGGGAAGTACCTGGTTTAGAAAACCCAGAGGTAAATAAATGGACATGAAAAATGAATAATACCAGACCTTTTACCCAGCTGCCTTTCTACCTCTATATGGCTAAACTTTCTTGATGCTTTGCCAGCCGCTTCCCTGGATACTATATTTGGGATATTCAGGAGCAGGTTCAAAGCAGGTAGCTTATGCTTTGGGGAAACACTCGTAGAGAAAAGAGAAGGGCACTCCTCTCTCTCTCCTAGACTTTATGCTAGAACCTGGACTAAGATCAATCCTGTTCAGGTGTCTTCACGCGGTTGTTTTAAGTTTCCGGTGTCCTGCTATAGCTCAAACAATGAACTACAGGGAATTGGACAAATTCAGTTTTTAGACAAGTTGGCTGCAGTTTTATAGAAAGAGCCTGGGTGTTGTCTAATTCTCACTTCCCCCTCTTTTGCTAAAAATGGCAGTCTCTGAAAGAGCTTAATCTGGGAACTGTATGCCACATGGACAGTCCAAATTAGACATTTATTATCTGGTTAAGAAAAAAAATCAATTCTATTTGGTCCACCCCAAATTTTAGGCATGCACTTTTCTAAACTTCTGACAAACATTTTCTTTAAAAAAAATTTGTTTCTGCTTAAACTATGTGAAGAGAAAGCATACAAATGCTATTCTTCTGGTATTTTTGATTAAAATGCAAATAAGCAAGTATTGAGAATTTTGTCAAGAACCATCTACTTCAAAATGTTTAAAGCTTATTCTGAATAAAGAATTTAAATTTCTTATAATTCACCTATCAATAATATTTCACTGTTTTTATTACGGAATAAAAAGGGAACGTGACACTAGCTTACGAAAGAGCATTTTATGCATAGATCATTTGCATAAATATATATTTTAAAATTTCTACACAGATTATATGTATATCTAATAATAAGTTTGTTTTTATTTTTCCTGGCTACTTCACACATTCTGAACACTTCTATCTCTATACTGACTTAAGTTACATAATATACTAAGTGGACTTTAATCAGAAACAACATTGAATATTCTGATACACTCTATGAATACTTTGAAATTTTCCTTCTAGAAATTGTGGTTTCAGGTGTACATTTAACGTGTAGGAAGCACAGCTTGAAACAGGCAGCTGTTAGCAAAGAGCACAAGTAACATAAAACAACTGACATCTGAGTCCTGATTAATCATCATTTCATCTGGTAAAGGAAACAAACAGCCAAGTTCATAGACAGCCAAACAGCTTGTTCTTGGAGATCTGACCTGCTATTAAAACCAACAGGGCTATCAAAAATGTTTTCTATACCTTTTCAAATCCTGCTACCTCTCACTTAACTACAAATAGAACAGCTAGAAAATTTGGCACTTAGCATGCAGTATAATGCAAATTTGGGACTCAGATCTTTCTTGCATTTGATAAAGACACTTTTTTTTTTTAATATTCTAGGCTGTGAGTGAAATTTGGGGAATAGAGGTGAATGGATGGATGGGTGGGTGGGTGGATGAAGGCTAGTATACCATTTATTTCTTCTGTCCTCAGGACCAGGAGACCCTGGACAAAATGGCCTCTACTGATTCCTTTGAGCATAGGAGTATCATTTGTTTACTCAGCCTGATTGAGGTGGCTCTGAGCCAGTACTGTCATTCTTCTATTCTCAGTACCTGGCTTCCTTCGGATTTATGTACCACTATGGCAGACTGGTGATAAGAGCCCTATCTGTGCATAGGCCTGGACTGATTATGGAGTTTCTGGTTTGCACTGGAGAGGACATCTCTTCTTGATGCTACCGTTTTCTCATCTTCAAATTACATTCATCAGGACCTGAACCCTTCCAGGAGGCAGAGAATGAAAGGATCTGAAAGATGCCCAGAGACATAATTTTCTGGCAGCTAGGAACCACAGTGGAAAGATCCTAAATTGCTGAAACATTTTTCTCCCAGAGGGGTACAGTCATGAGAAGCTGCTTAAAAAAAAGCTCTTGTCTTTTGACCTATAGGATCCTGTGGCTTCATGTCTACCTCTCCAGGATATCTGAGAACAATTTACAAACAAGGCAGGCTGTCCAAGAGAATGAACTAGGCATAGAAAATGGCAACATGGAGAAGATTCTCTGCACTGGGAAGGGGCACCACGAGCTGTAGCATGTTTGGGAAGGTGGGGGGCTGGAACAAAACTGAGCTTATTGCCATCATTTTAAAGATGTTATCTATATGTGTGTGTGTGTTTCATGGGGAGACTACAACCCGCTTTAGAGAAAGGAGGCACGTTTGGTGAGCTGAAACCTGGGAATGGAACACTAGTGAGGAAGTAAGTATAATCTCATTTGCATCATCTCCACTGAATCATAGGACAAAGTGTAGAAGCACTTTTATCATGGTGAGCTGTCCCTTTTAAAAATTAGTTTCCTTAGATTGTAAGAGTAAAAATGCTTCATGTAAAAAGTAAACTCCGCAGAAATCAGCAGATTATAAATCTCCCTTTCCCTCCCATCACCCACCCCAACCTGATTTCTAGAGAAGAATAAATTTCGTAGTTTGGTTTATGCATTTAAGAAATGTATTTATTCTGTTTTAAAGCCAGTTACCAATGTACTGGGTATTTATGTATACATTTTTTCCTTTGATATTCACAACAGCCTTTTATGATGGATATTATGATCTCCATTTTAGAGATGCAAAAACTGAGTTCTGCTAGGTGAAGAAATGTGTTCGTAAATGTACGATTAGAAAGTGGGGGCAAAATAAAGATTTAGAAGCAGGTCTTTTGACTTTAAGTACCATGGCTCTCCTCTCCTGTGTGACTGTGAGTCTGAGGTTCGAAGCACAGAAAGGCAGGTAGGGAGAAGGGGAGCGAGGAACAGAAGCAGTGATGTGGTGGACACCGTGGATTGCCTAATTGCTATTAAGAGGAACTTTCTTTTTAACATAAAACTTTAAACTAGAGTTAGGGGATATCCAGAGAGTTGTCAGCTGGATGTTTTCTGTCTCATTTGTCTAAAAACTGGGCATCTAAAACATTCCTGACTTGCTTTATTGGCCATATGGTTTCTCTGAGAAAGCATGAAGAAATAAGGAGAACTCCTACATTGGACATCATTTTAAAAATAAAAGAAGAACCGTTTTAGGATGGGGAAGTGATGTGAAATTTTGGAGGAAAGTTACCCAATTATATTATTAGTAGGAGTGGAGGAAGGAAAAATAGGATCTAGTTATATCTGCTGTAGGAAAAAACATTTTAAAAGTAGGGAGACACTTCTCATACTACTGCTCATAATACTTCTCTTAAAAGTAGAGAGAGACTCAAAAAAGGTATATAGCTTGAGAGAGGTAGGAAGACCTAAAAACAATTCAGACAATACAGAATAGTCTCGACAAGACAGAAAGACAAGATCTCCAAAGAGGGCACTGAGTTGGTAGGCTGCATTGGGGAATTCGAGTGTTAAAAGAACTAGTGACAGGGATGGGTGCTCTAGGTGTGCTGGGTCTTGATATCCCCATGGACAACACAAAATATCGGGATGAGCCTGTGAGAATTAGGGAGAACACAGTACAGAATGTGAAAATGGAGCAGAGTGATTTTTGTTGTTGTTATTGTTTTGTGTTTAAATTATGTTTTAGGAGAAGATATGGTGGGAAGAGACAGCATCACTGGATGGGGAAGTTGGTTCCAAGTGAGTAAAAGAAAGACACTGCCCAGTCCCTCTTGCTTCCTCATTCTCCCCAGTGAGAATGCTTCCTAACCTGGAAATGGTAATACAATAATATGAAAAAGTTATCTCACACCAAGGGAGGAGAAAAGACTGAAAGAAAAGCCCGTAGTCGTATTAATTGAGTTTGCCTCCCCTGTTCTGAGTTCAGGAAGAAATCACAGATTAAATTATGGAATCACTATCAATAATCTTTGAGAAATCGGGGCCGCCTGCTGGTGCAGCGGTTTAGTCCGCGCCTGGCAGCCCGGGGCTCGCTGGTTCGGATCCCGGGCGCCCGCCGACGCACTGCTTGTCAGCCACGCCGTGGCGGCGTCCCATGTAAAGTGGAGGAAGATGGGCACGGATGTTAGCCCAGAGCCAGTCTTCCTCAGCAAAAAGGGGAGGATTGGCAACAGATGTTAGCTCAGGGCTGGTCTTCCCCACAAAAAAAAAAAAAAACTTTGAGAAATCAATAATCTTTGAGAAATCAATAATGGAAGGACTGCCAAAGGGTTAAAGGGGAGGAAGAAGGGCAAATTCAGGAAATATAAATCAAGAATAAATATAAATCAATAAGCATGATGTATGTTGGTAACTTTCTAGAACAGAGTTTTCTGATAGAGAACATGCAAGCACTAAGAAATGAACAAGGCAATTACTAGAAATCAGCATGGATTCCATTAGAATCTTGTCAACATTAGTTGAACCATTTAGGGAAGAGTTGTAGCCATGGACCATGACTTCAGCAAGGTATTAGTGATATTACTTGGACTCTTGTGGAAAAGGGAAAGTGATAGGAATTGAATGACAGAGTTAAAAAAATTCAAAGAGAACAACTTGGAAGAAAGTCTGTATGTAGTGCTCAAGTAAGATTAAATTTTTGTGTGTGTGTGAGGAAGATTGGCCCTGAGCTAACACCCATTGCCAATCTTTCTCTTTTTGCTTGAGGAAGATTGGCTCTGAGGTCACATCTGTGCCCATCTTCCTCTATTTTGTGTGTGGGACACCACCACAGTGTGGCTTAAGGAGTGGTGCATAGGTCCCCACCTGGGATATGAACCCTGGGCTGCCAAAGTGGAGCATGCAAACTTAGCCACAATGCACCAGCAGGACCCAAGATTAAATTTTTATCAATGATTTTGGAAAAAATATAAGCTACAAGATGATTACGTTTTAGAGCTGGAGGGAACCATGAAGATAATCTAAGCTGTTTGCTTTATAGGTGAGGAAACTGAAACTCAGAGGGTAGAATGATTTTCCAGAATTTACACAACCATTAAATGGAAAAGCTAAGATTAGAGCCCAGTCTCTTGATTTTTTCCAAAGGACAGGGCTTTCTCTCTGGCCATAATTATATAGGGAGAGATATACATTTCTGGATTTAAGTTAAAATTACACAAGCAAAGAAAGAAGAAGAAAACTAGGAAAAAATGAGGTTACAAATGCAAGGTTGAATGTTGCAGAACTCCACCAGAAATCCAAGGGTGGCTAACATCAAAGAGGGATTATTACATCGTTTGCTTTCTTTAGATTCCAATTCAGAATTCCTCAAAAGTGAACAAAGAACTATCTCACAGTCTTCCTATCTCTAAGTTACTGTTTTCAGACTATCCTTTTTGGGAATCCTTTTAAAGATCTCTAATATATATATACATATTTTTGGTGAGGATGATTGGCCATGAGCTAACATCTGTTGCCAATCTTCTTTTTGCTTGAGGAAGATTGTCTCTGAGCTAACAGCTGTGCCAGTCTCCCTCTATTTTGTGTGTGGGATGCCGCCACAGCATGGATGAGCAATGTGTAGGTCTGCACCCGGGATCTGAACCTGTGAATCCCGGGCTGCCGAAGTGGAATGTGTAAACTTAACCACTAGGCCACCAGGCTGGCCCCTCTAATATTTTTAATAGCCCTAATGTTTTGTACCAGCTACTGTTCTAACTGTTGTACATGTATGATCTCCTTTAATCCTCATAATAATGTATGAGGTAGATACTACCATTATCCCATTTTATAGATTGAGAAGTGGAGACACAGAAAACCAAGGCAGAGACGGGATTTGATCCCACGCATTTTGGCACTATGCACTATGCTCAACTTCCCAGACTTATTCATTCCATTCTGTAATCCAAGCTCTTAACCTCTGCCAAATGTGAGTCTCCTCACTACAATGCAGCAATGACATATTTCAAGGTATGCCATGTTTGTCTTTTTTAATTTCTGAAGGCAATTCCTTGATTCGAGGACCATGAGCAATCATTTCTTGTTGTCAAAAGTATACTTTTTCATTTGTCGGTCTATACTTTGCAGTGGCTCCAAAAACATTTGTTTACTGACTGACCATCTACAAAGATAACAACAGTTGTCTAAGAATCCACTGGGAAATTTCAACTGGGAGGTTGAAAGCTTCAAGCTATAAATATCACAATCAGGTTTGGCTTTATGATTTATGTGAGAAACACAATGACCTTATGGCAGAGTGTGTTATTTCCTGGGGCCTGAGAGGCTGCATGCAGGTTCAGCAGAAGCCCTTTGCACAGGTAGCATGTTCTATAGTTTAATACTCAATGTTCAAACACTTTGGGGTATCCATTCTGGGTGTTTTGAATTTGTCCAGAACTAGGTATTGCTATGTTTTCATTGTAACCTATCAAGTCACAAATGTATTGACTTTTTTTGGCTCGAGGGGAAATACTTAGGATATTGGACTTGGCCTGGTACTATTATGTTTGCCAGCAGATGCTATGGTCTGAAGTGAGTATGTTTATCTTTTCCCCATTTTTGTAGTTGTAAGCTGATGTTATTTAGGATGGCCTTCACCTGTAATAGTTGTCCGACGAACCAATGTTACGTGTTGTTGAACATCTGCCACCATTTTCCCCTCCAAATGAACTCAGTTCTACATAGTTTCCTCAGTTTACTCTATTCCCAAATCTAGATGCCTTTGCACGTGTTGTTCCTTCTGCTTAGAATAACCTTTACCACTTGTTTGCTCAGCTAATCTACTCAAGGGTTCCTTCTCTGAGAAACTTTTCTTGACACCTCACTTCAGGCTGAGTTGTATGCCCATTCTCTTAGACTCTTCACTCCTTTATATATTTCCTTCATGGCACAAATCAAAGTAGATGGTGATTTCTAGATTATTCACTCCTTCTACTGGAGTGAAAACTCACAAGGATGGAATGTGCATTGTTAATCTGTTTCCCCAATGCCTTGCAGAGTATGGAAGTGCTCCTCATATTTGTTAAATGAACGAGTCGATGAATGAATTGATAGTTTGCTTCTCTCCCATGTAACATTTTCTAATTACAAGGATAGGTTTCTGTGGAAAAAAAAATAGCTGGCCACCAGCAGGCAATGTAAAGCTACTCTCATACACTACTGATAAACAATTTGCTGTGCAATGTGGATCCTTCACTAATCATATTCAATTTTTCACCAAAATGAGATGACATATAAGACAGGGAATTGGGTTAGACCTTTAGGAATCTGAAGCAAAGGTTTCATACCATTAAAAACAATTTCTCCATATTATCTCTGTGTAACTAACTAGGTGTATAAGAAAGGAAGTCAGTATTATACCAACTGGATGTGGCCATTGTACTGATTCCCTTTAGGATAGAAAACTGTCTTTTGTTCTAAGGAAAACAAACTAAGGACCTTATCCATGAAGCCTTAGTCCTCAAGCCACATATAAACATATACCTAAGGCAGGCTTCAGCAAATGAACTGATACTGAAGTCTGTTGGTAAGGCAAGGTTTTTCTGGGGACAGATGCATTATGTACAAGGTGTGTAAGCAGCCAAACACTCAGAGCTCACGTCAGTTGCTCACTTATTTTTCTTACTTTGGGAATGTCTAATACTTTGCCTTCCCCATAATCAAGAGCTAATTGTGGAATGATGCTACTGTAGGTGTCAAAACCATCCTGATTCACTTGTGGGAATTTTGAGCTCAAGACCAATTTGTTTGGGAGTTTTACTTCTCCCAACATTTTTTAGCAAGTCGTGGGGACTCTTCTTTTTTAGCATGAAGGTGTCATGCTTCATTTTAATGGTGCTCTGATCATGGGAGCAAAAGTGTATGAACCATAGGAAAGAGCTCAGGTAGTCTACTCTTTGATGTTATGAAAAAAGGGAATATGAATTGGAAATTTCAGAGTCATCAGTGAGCCTCCACATCAGTCCTGTGGTCACTGTTCCATCAGGACATCCATGATATACCCATTTCAAACATAAGCTTTGTACCTTCTGTGGTCACACAATGCTAAATTTTGTTTCCAACAGAAGACAAAAAGAAGTATCCAAATTTAGAGTCCAGTAGAAATAAGTCTCCCACTAAAGTGATTATCCACGATGAGGATTCTTTTCAGAACTTTCATTGTTATTGGCTTCTGAGACTGTGCTAATACATTAAAGGGAACAATAATTGGTTTTTATGCAGACCTGTGCTTAGCTACAAAAATTCCAGATGGCCAAGAGGCGTCAAATGCTTACTTTCCGAAAAAAGTGCTGTCTATAGAGCTGAACTATATACCTTTCAAAAATAAGCCGTTTCTGCTGTCTTGAGAATCAGAAGACTCGATAATAACCTCATGGGTTTGCTTTTGCATTCTGTGCTGTTCACATTTCTCTTTGGGGCTGTTTTTTAAGAATAAGCCTACACCTTTAATTGTTTTATCGCACATGCAGTGCTGAATGTTTTGTTTCATTCTTTTAATTAAATGCTTATATATAAGCCTGGAAGAGAACCACTGAGTGCTGCACTTTGAACCATCTGCTATCTCATAATTCAGGTTATTACATAAAGCAAGTTCTAAAAGTTGTGATGGTAAGAGACATCAGTAACCCTCCTATTCAGACTGATCAAGTTGCCTTATTAGCTGTACAAAATCCCAGATTGGCTTGTATTTTAAACTGGAACTGGAGGTGGTATATAGTTGAGAAACTGCCTGAGGAATTCAAGCTGTTCACATCACATGAATTATCTACCCCAAAAGGATGCCAATCATACTGTTATTGCAGAAAGGATTAGTCCTTTTTTTTTGGACCACACTACCTGCAGCACATCTGGGAACATTTTGCATAAAAACGGTTGACTGGAGCCCATGTCTGAAGGCTAGAGATTAATCTGGATTTAGGAAATCATACAATGGAGTGTAGCAAATGCCAGTTTACTCAGTATAATCTGCAAAAGTCACTGATTCTTACATGCCGTGGGTCCAAAAATTACTCTAGTCAAAGATTCACATTCCCATTCCCATTCAACAGCATGACTCAGTCCCAGTGATTTTCTATGGACATTCCAGGCAAAGGACTCCTTAATCATGGCAGAAACTTTCAAAAATGGCTCAAAGTAACCCTGATTTCTATGCCAACCTCTCCTGAAATCATTGCATTCAACACCCGTGGTTTACAACCCAGATAGACGTTGTTTCTTCATTTGTGACTAAGGGATTAGTGAATAGCAAGGTTACTCATTTTGGCATCTTCATTGCTCACCACTGAGGCTGAAATGATATTCAGATCACATAGGATTCCTTGAATCACATTTTTTCACGAGACCGGCATTATAAGACATGTCAGGTTTCTCATCGTGACAATGCCACTCCACATTCGACAAGTGTCTGTCTTGCTCCCTTATTAACCAGGCACTATCTCAGGAGTAACTTTGTTTCCACCCAGATTTGGCAGGTACTTAGAAGAGGAACAAAAAGGTATTTTGCCCAATGAATTAGTCTGCATCTGCTTTTTGCTCCTTCCCCCCCCACCCCCATGAATTAATTTTCAAGAGAAATCATAAAACTGAATTGGTTTGGGCTCCAGTCACTAACAATGGGATCAGAAGGTCTATGTCATATCTGGTCCTTCTTGCATTAGTGTTTACCAGCAGCACCTGCAAAAACATGACTCCCACGGTGACTTGACACCAACAGACCTATTAAAACCAAGTCCTTTAGTGCCTTGGATATTGATTTTTGACAGTGCCTCTTGAGGATTTAACAGAGCCACAGGTTGAACTAATCCATACTTTTCTGTGGACTCTGAAGTCACCTGTATCCACAATAATATGACAAATATAGTCTAATCAATAAAAAAGGCATTCCTATCCTCATTGACTGTTAACCAAAGGCCAAAAACTGTTGGGTATGCATGCGGGGAGCTGAGGGCCGTAGCCTAATATTTTAAAAATGATTATTATTTACTTCTGAGGACCTGTGGCAATAATTTAAGGCAGAAGGATATATACTATATTATTTGTAGCAAATAGAACTGTGTCATTCATGGTTTTCCTGTTAACTGCTCATTACTTCAACAGTAATTTTGTACCTGACAAGGTAAAAAAGCAAATAATATAGTGGTTCAGTGCACAGGATTGGAACCCAACAGGCCAACATTAGAATCCCAGCTCCTTCTCTCACTAGCCTTGTGACCCTAGGCGACTTATTTTAGTTCTTTAAGCTTCAATTTCCTCATATGTAAACAGAGAATAATAGTAGTCCCTGGCTTATGAAGTTATGTAAGGATTAAATGATAATGTATGTGAAGCACTTAACTCACTAGCCAGCCTGTAGTAAATGCTCAAAAAGTGATAGAGATGATAATAATATCTAATCAGCAGTCACTTATTCAGCAAACTTTGATCAATGCCAATTACCCAAGGCACTATTTTAAAATGTAGGTTTCCTAAGATGAGTAATGTACCCCCTCATCCTCCAGGAAGTTTTAGTCTGGTGAGAGACAAAGAAACATACCAAGGATAAAATTTTGAGGTATATGTATACATACTTATACAAAAACACAGGTGAAGGAGCAACTAATTACACTCAGGTGAGTCATGGCAGGCTCCCACGTAGAGGTAACATTTAGGCTTGAACTTGAAGAATAAGTGAAAGTTTGCCAGGCAGAGAAAGGGGAAAGGAAGTTTTTAGGCAGAAGAACACAGAGACAGAGATGGGAGAATGCACATTTGTTTTAATATTATGAGAGAGTATTATCAGGGTATCCAGTGCCCTGTAGGGATGAGAAGGGTAAGGAAGAATAAAGGGACTGTGGCTAAACTGCTAAGTATTTTATATGCTATGATAAAGATTTTGAATATTATTCTTTAAGAGATAAAAAGACATTAACACTTTTTATTAAGGGAATGACGTGACCAAGGTTACATTTCAGAAAGACTACAATGGATGACATCCAATTGAAAGAGTCAGAATGGTAATTGGATGGACAAAATACTCATTCTGACTTAGTCTATGAGTTCTTGAATGCCAGGGACCATGTAATCCCAATAACAATGAATAAGTTAGTAATGGAAAGGTCAAGATTGGAGATTTAAAGAAAAATTTGAGTCCACTTAAAACCACTTGTTTGGTTGGTAGTAATTACTCAAGTACTTATGTCTTAATTTGTCCTCCTGTTTGTGTCATTACAAGTCACCTTGAATCCTTCTTGGAAGGAAGCAGGTCATAAATAACACTGGTTGTTGGAGACTGTAGAAAGGCTGAAGAACTTTTAAATTCCTGGAAGCATTACAGAAAAGATAATATAAAGACTTTCTTTAACATAGAAATAAAGAGTGAGAATTAAATAGCTGTTGATAACAGTTGAAATTCGCTGGATGGCACCAACTTGCATAGTTTATTGTTGAATTTCTTTGACTTTTGTATGAATGATATTCCTTAAAACTACTGTGTAAGCATAGGTAAGATGTGCTTAATGCATATGTGTTGTTTTTATTTTGATGGAAAGTTACTTTTTTATAGAAAAATTCTGAACCAGTTGTAGCTTGTGTTCAATCACATCTGTTTTCCACATTGGGAGCTTAATTGCCTGGTTTGTATTCTATGAGGCCTCATTGTGAACCTAATGGCAGCTACCCAAATTGGAGGCTCCTTGCCTAGGAGGAACCAACTAGTCCCTGGGATGCACGCCCTGCAAATTCAATCCTATTAAGTGATGGCAATTGTCTCAAGATGCCTTGCCATTCTGACCACTTGGCAAGGAAATCTGGTCTATATTTGGAATATAATTTTTGAAGGTGCTGCTTCCATTGTATTCTCCCCTCTGTTGCAGTTCCCTCTATGGGAATGTAAAGTCAAGTAGCTGGCAAGAATCAAGACTTTGTCACTAGTAACAGGGATTTCCATAATGTACCAGGTGGTGATGTCAAAAATAGCAACATCACAATTTTAGTGTTCAAAGTCCCACTGATATACTGCCTGGAGTAGCAACGTTTGCTTAGAGTTTAACTGCAGGTGTCTTTGGAACACTATGCTTAAATTTCCAAAGTCCACTAATTGGAAAATAGTCTGTAAGTTTTCAACTGCATTTTTCATAGACCAGTAAAAGCACTTCTACTAGATTAAATCAATGAACTTTCATTTTTATAAATTGCTAAGTGTTGGCTCTTTCCATGTTGAAAAACTGAGCCTTGTACATATTGATCCATTAAAAAGGTACATATTTAATGGTAATTTGGAAAGAGAACTTTGTGTTGTCAAAGCAAAATCATGTCTTAGGTTGAACTAAAAGTGTCAGGAATCCTATTTCAATTAGGTTACCTATTAATCTATAATCATAGTATCGAACACTTGCTGATATTTCAGGAACGTCTGTATTCCTTGCTTTTTGTCCCATGACATGTGACCTCAACAGAAGCTGGTTCTCAGCCATGGGCCATTCTAATGCCCTGTGGTACTGATAGTAACCTTTTGTTTTCACGAGAGTAGTTTCCAAGTAAATATGTGACAGAGGGGAATTAATTAAGGAATAAATTAACTCCAAAGCAAAGGAAAAAAATAGTGCATCTTAGATAATTACTTCTGGTGGGAAATTTCTACAATGAAACAATGTTAACAAAAGCATTTTTAAATGACTATTGCTACTGCCTCCCTCTCTGAGAAAATGTCCTTGAACAGCATTGCCCTTTTCTGGAGGAGGGGAAGCAGGAGCAATGGAGGGAGGTTTCAAAACAATCGGCTTTGTGAGATTGCTCTAGAATGAAAAGTCTGGGAAGGAAAGAAATAAAGAGATTCTATGCAAGATAACTTTTGAGTCGGGTTTTTCTGAAGCTTAGAGTATGTGAGGGGGTGATCAGGATAGCGGTGTGGGAGGCAAGCTCTCTGGATTCAAATGTTGATTCCAGTGCTTGTAAAGTGGTAGAATCTTGGACTGGGTACTTGACCTTTAAGAACCTCAATTCCTCTTGGAACTGTTCCTCTTGGAATGCAGATGTTAAACGTTAAAAAAATAAAGCTAGCAGATAATAATAGCTACTAAAATCTAAAATGTTGAATACTCATTATGTGTGAAACACTATTTTTACTTCTTTTTGTGTGTTTTCTCATTTAATTCCCACAATAACCCAGTAAGAGAGGTACTATTAATATCTCCATCTTAGGTGTGAGGAAAGAGGCAATGAAGGGTTAAATAAATCTTAGTCAGTCTGCACCTGGAGTTTTAATTACTGAGCTGACATTTTCAAGAAATGCATGCTAAAAGTGTATAGTTGTAATGTATCGGTGCTATGATCATTGTATTTGCAAGATTAAACTCACCAAATGAAACTATCATTTTTACTTTTCTGGTGATAGACATATTGGCAAATGGGTATCTAATGCTGTTATTTCGCTTTTCTTAAGGACAGGATGATGTTTCTTTCTCTTTTGCCTTAACTACACGCACAGTATCTGGCATAGTCCGCACTCTGTATTTGCTTTATGTGGATTACAGTAAGGATGGGGAATGGCCGTCCTTACTTATCTGGAATGGCCCTGGATGCCCAGCTATGTTGAGTCTTGCATAGTCATCTCTGGAGTAGTCAGTCTAAGGACAAATGGAGTGGGACCCTTAGAGCTGCTCTTAAATCAAGGCCTCTTCTGTGACACACATGTAGGCAGTGGAGGTGGGGAAGATGGGGGGACTTTTGTTCTACATGCTCACTTTGCTACATCATCTGTCTTTTGCATCAAATCTAGTTTTCCATTGTATGAAAAGGCTGATTTTTCATTTATGAACATCCAGGTTGATCTAGAATAGGTAGGTCATGGTTGTGGTCTCCAATCCAAGATTTGTTTAGGGATTTTCAGCCTTCTGGAGACGTAGCAGGTTGTCATTCTGTTAATTCAATTCATTCAAAAAGCATTTACTCTCAGACTGGTAGAAGCATTATTCTAGGTGCCCTCAATATGAAGACAAAAAGATGTGGTTCCTAAACTCAAGTAGCTTATAGTTTGGAGGAAAATAGATATGCAAATGAGCAGTTGCATTTAATAAGATAGTAATGGAGGTGTGTGTTTATGTAGCGGGAGCTTGGGAAAGGTTTCTCAAAAGGGATAGGGTTTTAGCTGAGAACTGAAGGAGGGAAGGATTTGGCAAGGCCTACAGACAGCTAAAGGACGTTACGTTCCAGGTGGGAGAAAAGCTATGTTCTCTCTTTTATGAAAGAAGTGCAGATACTATCTGGTAGACTATAAGAAAGCAGCTTTCCAGGGAGACTTCAAAGGCAGGTTTCTGTTTACACAGAAGTGTCTAAGCCTTTTTCCTGTTCAACTCTATTCCTTTCTGCTCATTCTGTTATTCTCTCTGGTCTCCTAGTACTTACATTGTCAACTGATACTCAGGTCCTATACTTGTCCCCGTTTTATGTATGGACTTGATATTTCCTAATGTGCTTATACGTGCCTCAGTGGCTCATAAGATGTCTACTATTTTTAAATTTTATTTTATATTCTCTCTGTTCCACGTTACCCAAACTCTACACAATAGTGTTCTTGCTGTACCTAAAATATATATGCTTAATAAATGCTTATTTTCTGATGAAAAATGATTTTGTGAGTGCCCTAGTTATAATATGTAGGTAATTGAGATAGTTTATTCATCAAATTCACAAAAATACTGCCATAATCAAGTGAAATAACAATTGACTGGACTTCTTCAAAGTGATTCTGATGGAAAAGAGCCTATTATTTATTTTGCTTCATGTTTTAGATCCCTTTGTAATCACTCATATCCTAATAATAGAGTATTTTGCTTGAGCAATGCATAATTATAAAATTAAGAAATGCCCTTAAATGCCATATAGTTCAAACACTAATATGTTTCTTCAATCTCCTCAATAATAGGCCACGTTTTGCTTGAATAACTCCAGTGACATAGGACACACTTTCTTATACCCCCCTCCTTCTAGACTACCTATTTCATAAGAATTCTTCCTTATGTTGGCCCTAAACATGCCTTACTTTAAATCAGTGATTGTCAGTGGGGAAGGGGTATAATTTTGTAATTTGGCAGTCTATGGGAACATTTTCGGTTGTCACAACTTGAGCAACTGCTGGCATCTAGTCTAGTGGGTAGAGGCCAGTGATGCTGCTAAACACCCACAATGCACAGGGCAGCTCCCACAACAAAGAATTATCCAGCCCAATAGTACCAAGGTTGAGATACTCTACTCTAGATTCAATTTATTTGTGGACAAAAAAATATTAATTTTTCCATTCAGTATTCTATCTGATACTATCTGATACGTGGACACAGCTCACTATATAAAAGCTTTTGTACCTCCAAGTCCTTCAACTATTTTTCTGATGCTCCTATAATCAGAGCAGCAATTCATGTGTGACTCTTCCCCAGAGCATTTGAATTTAAAGGAGGAATGAATCATTGAGGGAGGGCAATGCTTAATACAAATTGACCAGTGGTAGTCCATTTTCACACTGTGGAATTGGGTGAAGGAGGAATATGGAGTGGTGTCTTGATGTGCTGTTCCCCTGATCCCATCAAGATAAAATCTGTAAAACTTACTGCAAGGAATTTAGTTTAAGGAGTTATTCTTCTCAGAGACATGATGTGAGCAATGCACAGCATGTCCAAATCTATGTCATGATAAACAATGCTATAGTGACCATCGCCCCGGCTTCAAGAGTTCCTAGGATGTGGATATTGCTAAAAATTCTCTAAAAGAGTCTGATTATAGGTAGGAAGTTCCTTTTAAGTCTCTCTTCTGCCCTTTCTGTGAGCTCAGCTTTTAGATGCCATCTAACCCAAATCCCCATTTGTTGCTGAGGTCATTTTAACACTCAGGGACACAACCATAACTGGGTCAACTTATGCCTGTCATGTTCCAGCTAAAATTTGCTTCAGCTAGTCAAGAAAGATTGAGGAAATAATACATCCTCTGAAAAGAGTCAAGGACATTTTTGGAACATTTCAAGGGACATTTTGACCGGGCAACTTAGGAGCTTGAACTATCTGAAAACTCACAAACATAAACACCGCTTCACAATAAGTACCATTTAGACAACTGCCTAGCTAAAAGCAACCAGCCTGATTTTCTTCTTGCATAAATAATATTTTCCCTGAAGTGGGTGGATTTTTTGCAGGCTTATAGAGAAGAGCAGAATACTGTCTTAAAAATGCTTTGAAAAGAAACTTATTCACCAGAGTGAATAGACCTCCATGTATATTTGCTAATAAAGAAGGATTTTGATGCTAGCTTTCATTGATTATCAGATTAAGAAATCAACTGTTGCTTTACAAAAGAGACCACCACAGAGTGGTTTGTCTTACTTATTAAAAGCTTTGGGAAAATAATTATCCAGGAGGTCTTCATCAGTGGTGATACAGCTTAAACCAGCAAGTCATTAAGAATTTCCCCTTTGGGGAAGGGGGGTGGGAGGAGGGTGAAAGGGGTGACAGGGCACATGTGTATGGTGATGGATGGTAATTTGTCTTTGGGTGTTAAAGATGATGTAATCTAAGCAGAAATCAAAATATAATGATGTACACCTGAAATTTATATAATGTTATAAACCAATGTTACCCCAATTAAAAAAAAAAGAATTTCCCCTTTGATGCAGTTTTCAATATCTGCAAACAATGCCCGTTCTATGAACTAACACAGCAGGGGCTGTCTCCTCTGCTGACTCTCAGGAGAATTCTTCTCCTTTAGTAGGAAGATAATGAAAGAAGAGGAAGTGGGAGAGAAAGTGCCTCCTGAAGCCATCACGCCAATAAAGCAATCCAGGCCCAAATGGGGAGATTATAAGATCTAAACTGAGCTAACCACAAAAGGGAAGATGCCCAAATATTGTCATTCTCTAAAATTCTCTCTCTCAGCAGGCAATTTTGTGACTGGAAACTCTGTGCTCTGGTTTGGAACTGGATGCTACAATTAGATGATAGGAATTTTTAAAATTGTGTGGTGGATTTGTACTAGTACATTTCTTCTACAGCTTCACCCACTTTCTTTCCCCTGCTCAGTTCAAGCAAAGATGCTTTCCAGTAAATATTCAGGAAGTCAAAAGTAGTTAAAAATGGATGGCAGTGTTGACTGACATGCATGGATCTTTGCCGCTACCAGCTACACGCTGTTACCATGTTTACCAGACGCCAGAGTATATGATCAGCAAAGGTTCAGAAGCAGAAGTAGGTGGGTGTGAGAGGTACCCCGAAACATCCTCTCTCCTAAAATGTTTCCCTCATTAGTGTACAAAAGTGCCTTAAATTCACCATTAGGAATTTATTGCTTTGGATTGCTGTTGACTATTTTTTTAGAATTCTTATTAAAAGACAGATATGTTTCAGAAAAATGACACAAATTCTTAACTCTGTAAGAGCCTCTTTAGACCTTTTTTCGTTCATGATGCCTAGCTGAAAGCAGGGCCCTTTGAGGAAGGATTCCTTGGAAGGCTGCCTCGAGGTCAGTGTATAGACAAAGTGCTCCACTTCCTAGCTTACCTTGGCCTGGACCAGTGTGTATCAGCCACACACTGAGCCTGAGCAGTTAGGACACCTGGGGGCACGGAGGAGGGAGTGAAGGCCTCTCCCTCCCTTCCTCTCCAGCTCACCGCCTTACACCTGTCAAGGTCTTTGTCCTCCTGCACACAGACATCTGCCACATTTTTCTGATCAGCCTCCTCAGATCCAGCATCTCATTCATACTGTGGCCCAATTACCCCTCCTCAAATGCAAGTTTCATTCTATCAGTCATTCTCAGTCTTTCCATAGGTCATTGTCACCTTGAGAACCACATGGACATATTCTGATTTGTAGTCACTGTTATTTCATAGTAGTAGTATACCCACAGCCAGACTTTAAGTTCCTTGAGGTCAAGGCTGTGTTCTTTATTACTTTAGTGGTCTCTCTAACCCCTGCACCAGTGTTGGACACACAGAGGAGCTTCAGACAGACTGACTAGCTGAAGAAGCACATGGGGGACCAGCAATGACTTCATGGGACAGCCTGGCCATGGGAAGACCATGGAGTTGGTTTTAGATCTGGCTCTTCCACTGACTCTTCCTATAACTTTAGGGACATTATAGTTACCATTTATTCAATCTATTAGTTTTTTGGTGACGCATTTCCCACAGATTTTCTCAATTTATCCTTTCAACAACTTTTTAAGGTAGATGCTGTTTTCCTTCTTTTATGGATAAGCTAGTAAATGGTGGAGCTGGAATTCAAAGCCAAGTCTTCTGATGCCAAAATTGATACCGTTTTCAGTAAAGCATGATAGTTTTGGTTTATTTGTTTATACAGTGGAAGCAAAAACCATATCAGCATTTGTGACTTTACAGTAATATGGACCAGATGAATGAAATAATACAACAGGTTCTTTGCTGATTAAGAAGTGGCTTCTTCTCTTGTGAAGAAGTACAGGGTTTTAATAGGCCACATTTTTTTCTAACAATTTAAACTCTTTTGAGGAGTATATAGGTAATAAAAGAGTAAAATTAAATTAAAAAAATCTCTTGCCTGGCACGGTTTGTTAATTATTTTGGATAAATAGATATTTACACATCTGCTGCAGAGTGCTGTTTACTGCACTGGGAGAAACTAAGATCAGAAAGGCATATATGTAATCCTTAGTTGTGGTAATGTGGATATAATATAAATATTTATAAAATGTTTGGCACTCATCTGGCGAAATTATTATTGAAGTATGACAGATACATATTTTTAATTCTCTCTTCTCAAATAGCAAATTCCATCTCTCCAGATCCAAGTATAGAAATAGTGGCAAAATTAACATGATGTGCTTCGAGATGTGCAATATTTTCTATCCATCTAATGAACTCAAAGGGTGTTTATGAAAAACCAATTATCCTAATTACTCATAATATGAGCATGTGCTCTGAAGATGGAAAAAAAATTGAAATAGCTCATTTAGAACAGCACAGAATTGTATGTAGAATTTTAAATGCCATGAATCTGGGATATAGAAATAAGGTTATTCCAATGCAAATAGAGCCAATTTAAGTGGTTTGTGACATAGACAGACAACATGAGTGTAATATGACTTCCTTTAGTGCTTGGGGCTTTGATTATAGTGATTTGGCAGGAGGCAAACTATAGAACTCTTAGAATCATGGACTTTTATTACTGTGACATTAGTGCTTTCACCAGAGAAATATAGAACTTCATGTAACATATAGAAATTATACGGGACAGTTGAAAGAACACGAAAGTACGAAATGTCTATCTGAGGTCTAGTTCTTGTGCTACCAGCCAGTGGAAGTTTTCATGAAACCAATTTGGGGCTTGGGAAAATGAGAAGGTTGAGCTTGATGATTTCTCAGCATTTTCCATCTCTAAAATTCTGTGACCCTGTAAGTGAGCATTACAAGAGTTTGAATAATATGTTTCCTCTTTCGCTAACAAAATTATGAGAGTCAATTATCAGCTTTTTATCTAGTTTAAGTTGCATGCTAAATTATTCCTTCTTCTTTGTTTTTTTTTTTGGGTAGTAATTACCTGGCTTCTCTGCATACATTTTCAGGTTCATACCATGAGAAATTGTTTACAGTATATCTCTGAACAAAATGATGCTTTAGTAAAAATTAGTGTGAAAAAAATAGAGCTCAGTGATATTGTACGTTCTTGTGGTTGATTGTATTGATGGCTTCAGATCATTACTCTCTCATATATCCACATCCTTTGTGGTGTAACTTTGCAGCACTTGTGCTGTGGGTGGCACATATTTCCCTGCTCCTTGACTCTAGGCTGAGCCTGGTGAGTTGCTTTGGCTGATGTGGTGTTAGCAAATGTGATGCAAGCAGAAGCCTGGAAGGGGCCTGCGCCTTAAGTTTGCACTCTTTTGCACCTGTGCCATCACTCTAAGAAGAACATGCCTGGGCTAGTCCACTGATTCCAGGTGGAGGATAAGGAACAACCTGGAGCAGAGCCTCAGCTCAAACTAGCCTTGATCAGCTCACTCCAGCCAATATTTGGACTTGTAGACTATAATAATAAATAATTATTGTTTTAAGTCACTGAATTTTGGGATAGATTGTTATGCTGCAGTAACTACCTGATATACTTCAGACAATTTTCATTACTAAAGAACTGTTCTGTCTGCAAACTTATGTTATCAAATACCCATAGAAATGAACAATTACACTAATATCATCCATTAATGAAGTTATTAGGATATTCTCCTTTTGTTCCCCTAAGACATAAAACCAGAGACACAGCATTTTAGCCATAGCCCTGGCCAATCTTACCTGTATGGAAACACTGCTGTAAGAGCCGCCAATGACCCCTGCAATGAGCAGTGGGATATTTTCTTGAATGGCATAGGATCCATCAGGACACATATACTCAGCTTCATCCACTTTAGTCAAAGATGCCCTGACAAATTCCAGTGATTGCTCTAATGCATAGGTATCCCTTGAGCATGTATCCAAAATGTGAACTCCCAGCTTCACTCCTGGTAGCAAGTAATTATCTTTGTTGATTTCATCAATAGCAAACAACATGGCTTCCAGGCGTTGGATCCCTCGGTCTTCATTGATTCGCCCACATTCTTCAGTTCCAGTGCCTTTTTCATTAATAGGAAATAGGCCCCCTAAAACAAGGTCACCTTCTATTTTAATCTCCCTCCTCAGAAAGTTGTGGTCCGCTAAAGAGAATAAAAATCCTTTTGAAAACAAAGCTAAAGTAAGGACTTGAAGTCTTGTCAACATCTTCATGAATCCTGTTTATGTACCTCTGGGAGATATCAATGGTTGGAGCCAATGTCGCTCGCTAGTCCTCCTCTCTCATTTCCAGACTGGATCTTTGGCCTGTCCTTCATATAATGGAGGAACAGACTAACAGAGCCTGTCACCAAATTCCTAAAGAGATAAAAATTGTATGAACAAAGATGGTAAAGAAAGCAACAATAATTACATTGATGGTTCCCATTCAGACCTTTGATGGGATAATGACTCAAATTACTGTTTACTGAACACATCCTGCACCACTACACCAGGCACTCTCCCAAAAGTGTTCTCACCCAGTCCTTACAACACACTGTGATCTAGATCATAGTGGTCCTGTCTCCCAGAAATGGACATCGAGGACAAAAGAGGTAAAGTGACCTGACAAACTGTACTTAGAATGGAGGTAGTGTTCAGACTCTGGTTTTTCTAATGCCAAGTTCAGTACTCTCTCTACTGAATTATTTACTTTGATATTGGTAGAGCAGTAACTTGGTTATGAGTCTTTATCCCTTCTCTTTCAACTACATTTATAAACAACCCCTTTTTATCCACTCTTCTCTTTCAATTTGGAAACAAAACAAAACTCAATTGTAACTCTGTCCCCATTTCTGCATTCCTACCACCACAGCCCTGTCCTCCCTTCATGGGTGACCTCTTCAAAAGAATTGTCTGTAGCATTGTCCCCACTTCTTCTCATCCCAGGCGTTCTCAGCCCACTGCAATCAGGATTCTGCCTCCACTGCTCTAACAAAATGGCTTTGGAAAAAGCTGCTACTGATCTACTAGTTTCTAAATTCAATAAACCCACTATAGTCCTTAATTTACTTGACCTTAATTGAAATCTCAACTCTTTCTATCTGTTCCAACTTCCTACGTTTCTATTTTCATGCTTCATTTCTGACTACACCTCAAATTCCATTGTCAAACAGCCCTCCACTCCCACCCCATTCCTGGGCTAGCTCATCTGTGTTCAGAGTTTCAACTACCACTTAAATGACTCCTAGGTTCACTGCCTGCTTAACAGCTCTACCCACACATCCCTCTGACACCTTAAGGTCTACATGTCATAAACTGTCCCTGATCTCTGTGAATAGATCTTCTCTGTACTCAGGCTCTCAAGCAGGAAACCTGCACAATAGAGGCCTTCCCATTTCACACCCTCTTATTTTCTTCCAATTAACCTCCAAGTTCGAAAGAGTCTACCTGCTTAACACGTCTCAAAGTCACCTCCTCTTTTATCCCCACTATGCCAGGCTCTTGTTGTCCCTAAAGGACCAGAGAAGTAGATTCCTAGAAGCTGCTGCCAGCCCTCAAAGCACCTTTTTGTTAATTAGGTAAAGATAACTTTTCTCAAGTACAAAATTTTTAAATTTATTATTGTTTAACCTGTACCATATAGATGATGGAAAAAAGTGTGATTATTGATGGCTGCCTCCTCCAGCCAGTGTTAGGCAACTCCTGATGTGGCCCTCACATTTAGAGGAGTACAGTGAGTGCTGGTGCTGGGGTTTGCACAGTAGATTGTCGCTTAGGACAGTTCCAAAAATTAGGCTTCTTTTTACATTATAGGTTAGAACATGTGCTTCTTTTAGGAATCAGGCAAAGCCCTGCTATGAGGATTACATTTTTGACAGTAGGCTGGGGTCTTTCCAGGGACCTTTCTAAAACCCTGGTGTGGAGCCGTCCCCTTGCATGCACACATGAACCAACGGACCTACTGTTGTACTCTTGACGCCCAGCTCCCTAGCACTAGAGCAAACAGTGGTCAGCACACTCACTCTGCCTGTCCCTCCTTCCCCCTAGATGAGGTAAGCTTCTTATATTCAGAATCAGGTGAGAGAAGCAATACCAGGGACTCCTGGAGCCTTCTCCTGACAGGGTACAGTTGCATGCCCCTGCATATGTGGTGAATGAGCCTGTCTGCTCTCCTGCTTTTGTGCATGATTGTGTATTGGTGGGGTTTTATGAAGTAGGGGGCTCTCCTGGCTGCTCCTTGACTCAGTCAGGATGCCACACCCCACCTGTATACTCTCAGATACATTAACAAATGTGAACAATCTGAGTGGCGTCCCATTGGAGGAAGTGCTCTGTCTAATGCATAATCTTAATTGCTGATCAGACTAGCCATCTCTTGTCAATCTAAACCGACTTCCCTTTGCCTCTAGGTTGAAGAATTGACTGCTTCATACTCCATGATTGCTGGCTAGCCCTCAAGTCTTACTGTTCACCATACCTACCAGCTTCATCCCACCTCTGCCTTCAAACCTATGCATCAGCCATATTGAACTGTATGTTCAGTTCAGAGGATACCTAGGATGTTGATGATCCCTTGCTTCTGTTCATGTTGTTCCCTTTGCTGGAAATGCCCTTACTACACCCATTTGTACGGTAAGTACCCACTTATCATTTAAGACTCAACAGTCACTACCAGGAAAGGCCAAGAATTCTTTCCTATTTTTCCTCCCCAGGCAAATTGTTTACTTCCTGCTTTATATTCCTGTTGCAGCTAGTTCAAGAAATATTTGCTATTACTAGTATAATTCATATTTGTTTCCTTGTCTGCTCCTTGGGAATAAATAAAATGGCACAACACTTAGGATTTTTAAGGTATGAAGAACAAAACAAAAGTCAACAAAAAAATCAAGACAGGAACTAGTCCAATGTTTACTTCAACATTTTTGACATTTCTCCCTTCTCATGTTAGCAGCATCCTTTAAAACCTGGCTTTCCACATGCTTTCTGTTCGTTTCATGTGGAGCAAGTGATAGGTTGTTTTCTTGAGACACACAAATCATCTGGGTTTTGTTTTGTTTATTTGGGTGTGAATATCAGCAATGACGGCAGCAATCATTGGAATGCTCAGTGTTAACCCAGAGCCTCTCTGGGAGATCTGCCACAGGGTACCAGAAAGTCTAATAATAATAATTTTAAAGAATTTGATACCATAGTAGAGTATTTTTTTGTTTCATATCAATTTCTAGCCCCTCTTTGATCTTGATGTGCAATTCCCTTTGAAGCAAAACTGCCATGGAAGGCAAAAGGAACTGTGATCATTATCGCTAATGATAAAGAAGCAGAAATTGGCTCCATAAAATAATTGTTTTATGTGCCTAATAAAAGAGAATAGTTAATTAAAAGAAGGTCATCAACACAGTGTTACCATGTATCTATGAAAAAATGTAGATATCTCTTGAATATGAAGAAAGTTTACTTGAAGAGTAAAATGACCTTATAGTTTATGGAAAGCTTAATTCTCTCTTAAGAAAATGCTCTTAGTCAAAGAAGACTTCGAATGAAACATCATGTTATGCTGAAAGTAATAGTATATATCAGTCTACCTGTTTCACAAGTAGGGGCTGTGTTTTATTTATCTTTGTGTATCCAGGACCTGGCATAGTGTCTGCAATCCAGAAGATATTCAATGAATATTTCTTGAAGGAGTATAGATATCTAAGACGATTATTGCAAATAATTCTTTACTATTTTATTTATGGCATGGGAAATGGAAGTGAAATAAATCAGTTATTTTATTTCATTACCTACCTGATCATCCCAAATGTTCTTATCATATTATGGTCTTTGATGATAGGACTTTCAACAGGTAGACTTATAGGAATTATTTTGTATGTATGCAGGAGAAAATGCTGCCTTTGTATTTGGAATTTGCATCTGAAGTGGGTCCCTATGAAGCCAGGAGAGATGTGGCCCCAAGTTGGCCTACATTTACTTAAGTTTTCGGTCAGGAGAATACTAAATTAGGAACATGCATTTTATTCTATTTCAAAGCTTCGGAGATACATTTGCTCATCAGATATTTATTGAACACCTACTATGTGTGTGCTAGGCCATGAGCTGGATACCCAGGATATAAACTTGAATTGTAAACAAATGAACATTATCCCTGCCATCAAATAACATTCTAAGTGCTTAGATATTTTATATAAAGAATGATGGAAAAATACTCATCAATTTCTACTATCTCTGTCATTTGTGAAAGTCTTAAAAGTAAGTTTACCATGGATTTCCTTTAACATGGTAATTGTTATTAAGTGCTTGACTCAAAAAGAAATCCATTACATATTACATATATTATATATGTTCAAAAATTAGATATACAGAACTTAAAAACAAGCTGACTGACAACAATGTCATGTGAAATATTTTTCCTTTAAGCCTTCTGACAGAGCATCTTTAAGTAACATTTAATGTAGTCTGGGAGAATTACAAATTAAAAATCAATTAGAGTAATGTTTAAATACACTGTCTTAATATTTTCTTATTTACCTTTTCCTTAAAGCAGAATTTATAATGATTAAGCTGTAGGGCCATGTGTAATTTAAAAACACTTAGCATTATTTAAAATGAAGCCCTAAGAAACTAAAAGAACAGGAAATTAAAATGTAACATTGAAAAATAGACAAACATGCTTAATTCGATACAACTGCTTATCTCTATGTACCAGCTTATCGGATTGTGGGAAAGGGCACCAACCACCTCTTCCAGGTTCCTTTGATTGTAAATCAGCCAGCTGCACATTCTTGAGATAAATAGGCTCTCCACTGCAGCCACATTCACATGCAGCCAGAGAAACTGCAACTCTGCAGTCAAAGTTCTCCATTCAGGGATGATGAGTGATGTGTCAACTATAAACAAGCATGTGTAGCCCTCTCTGCAGGCAACCTGCTCACCAATGTTTTATTAATCAGTGCATTAATAGAATCTCATAGGTTTGTGAATATAACTCCTGGAATACGTGAGCAGGAAGCATTTCTATACTCTGCATATGCTAATACGTATTTTCCTTTCCCTCTCGACTTTGCCCAGGGACTTGGTGTCAGAAATGAAATCCAGTTTGACTCAATGAATAAGTAGTTTATCCAGGGAAGATGTAAAACCAGAAACCATGCTCACTCTTTCCTAGAAATAACCCCTCAAGTTGCTGAAGAGCTTCTGAGAGTGCTCAGAGCCTGCACACCCAACTGCTCTGGAGAAAATTTAGGCTTAGTGCTAGCATATGCAATTTGACTATAAATTTGATTATAAATTTTTCAGCTGCCAGAATTATAGGCAACAAAAGACATGGCCCTTGTTCTTAGACTGCCGATTTCAGTTGGGTAAACAGGTTGTAGCTATACTGGCATTTTTAATAGCAGGATGTATCATTGGACAATTCTAATTTCTTTACTTTTACTAGAGAACAAGGTATTTTTTTCCAGAAGCCTTTAAGAAATTATCATGAGTAGCTGATTGTTTAAAACCCAATCATTTTTCGCAGATCTAGCTTAAAATTTCTCCTCCTTGTAGCCTTCCACATTATTCCAGCTATAAGGGAGTTCCTCCACTGGCTGAATTCCCATATAGTCTGTGCTATGTTTATTATGATGGTCATATTTTGTTTTACATTTATTTGCATAGTTTTTTTAAATTGAAATTTAGCAATTTAAAATTGTCCTTTCTTCCCCATTAAATTGTAAGTTACTGGATATCAAAGACAATGACTTAGACATGTTGTATTTTTCCACAGTGCTTCACATGTAGTTGTCAAATGTTGGTTCAATGATAAATCCCAAGTAGCATGTAACTTTCTGAGAGATTGGTCAGGAGACTGGAAAAATAATTTGGAAATTCCATTCAGAGAATGAAGAAGATCATTGAAAAGACCCATTTTTTTCAAAATGATGTTATAGTAGGTCAAGATTCAACTTTGGCATTGGAGAAATTTGGCCCAAATAGCTTTGATCTTTCCTTTGACTTTAAATTGCTGATGTTTAAGGAAAGAGTATAAGGTAAAACTGGAAAAGTTGAGAACATTTGGAGAAATTAGAAAAATTAGGACACACATTGTTGGTCTGAGAGAGATTAGGAGGAATGGAGAGCAACACACCAAATAACAGGGCAAGTTCCTTGAAAACATGAATGGCAAGACAGAAATGTAGAGGCTAGGCCTATGTATTAATACTTGAAGTTAGGGAGGGGAGTTCTGCTTTCTCTCAAATTTCTTTAGTTTGAGGAAGTTTGAAATTGCACAATGTCTATAAAATTTCAAATAACCAAAAAATTAGATTGACTAGTGGAAATGAATTGGTCAGACCCTTTCCTATGAGCCATTTTTATTCATAGAAAAGGTAAAAGAAGGCCAAGGATCCTAGGTGACTACACTTAAGAGGGGACACTGCCAATTGGAATGATGGAGTCAGAAGGAGATGTTGATGATGCCAAAAGGAGAAATGCCCACTTCACTATTTGGCCTTGGACACCCCCTTCCCCCCATGCTACAAAAATCTTATCTCCTATTTCCGTTATCTTCTGAATTTAGGGGAAAAGTTTTTATGAGGCAGACAAACAGATTTACAATTGTACTAAACTTTGGTCCTTAGGGTAATTGCTGGTAATTTACTTCCAATTAATAATGTTAATGTGGTTGGGTCATTTAATATAGAATATATGAAAAAATTATTCACTTCCCCTCCAAGTATTAAACCTTTATTTTTCTAAACACCAAAGTGCACAGTTTTTAGTGTGTGTGTGTGTGTGTTGCCATTTCAGCTGTTTTTTATCCTCAGGTTTCCTAACCTCATTACAAACCTTGGTATTGGAACCTCCCCAAACTCCCTGCAGTCTACCTTTGTCCTTTTCCTCTTAGAAGCTGCCAAATCTAATAGAAGTTACAGGTTTGTTGGCATGAACAGAGTACAGAAACTGGGTTTGTCAAAATCTCTCCCTCTAGCTTTAGACGAATGGTGAAGGGGAAGAAATGGAGGAATACTGTTCACAGGAGAACATTTTTACCTGTTAGTAATATATTCATCAAGTGGCTATTATTAATAATATTCCATGGTATACAGTCGTTTCTCTTATATAATGTCAAAGTGTTTTGCACAGTGAATGAACTCTTACTGCTTCCTGGTGAGAAATAATTAGATTATCTAAGTAGAGAGAGAAAGAGAAAGCAACACAGATCATTCAAGGTAGTAGTGAGAAGTAAATATAGCATTAGAATTTAAGATGACTTTTATCATTATTGCCCAATCGTCTTACAAAAGAGAACACATATACGTGTTTCCACAAAGCATCTCCCCCATCTCTCAAATTTTCCTCAGTGTATACATGGTAAAATGTTTGAAACAGCACCATCTTTGCCTAGTGCTAAATGAAGTCTTTAGAATATCTGTAGCTGGCTTCTGCTTCTGGCCATGTCATAGTCACTGGTATTAGACTTACCCTCCTGCTGAAAATAGCTATAAAACTGGACAAAACATATAAGGCAAACTGATCATTGAGAGAAAGAAACACATGAGAGAAGCCCTGTGATTACCCTATGAATTCCCCAACATTCTGCATGGGGGCCCTTTTCTGCCTTGGAGCAGTGGTAGTTTTGTTGACCTCAAGAGGGAGAGATTAGAGTTCTTGGCTTCTCAAGTGGTTGCAGTTTGTGGGGCAAGAGAGCTGCATGGAGATGGTGAGCATAAGATCTGTGTGGTGCAAGGGTTAGACTGGCTATATGCAGGGTGAGACTCAGTGAGGCCTGGCAGAGATCATCTGCCTGCAACAGGGTTGAGAGATAAATATTGATATCAGAGGTCATGCATATTGGAGAGATGTTGGAGTTCCAACCCAGCTGGAGTGGAGAGACCACACTAGGCACACTGTACTTTCAATTAAATTCCCAGAAAGTCTACCCTCTATGAGTCAGGGCCGAGTTCTGGAATAAGGGACATGTCGTTGGACTACATCCAAAATAGACCCGCCCTAACAAAGAATAAAACTAAGCCTAACAAAACTGAGATAGTCCACTAGTTATTTAACTGCCTGCTAGGACAAAACTAAAAACTCCTAAAGGAGGATGACATAATTGAGACTGCCTACAATATAATTCTACAATAACCGGTATACAATAAAAAAAATTGTTTAACATGTAAGAAAATAGGAAAAAGAGACCCAGAGTAAAGAGAGAAAGCATTCATTAGCAATAAGCCCTAAAACGATCCACATTTTGAAATTAGCAGACAAGAACTTTAGACTATAATAAATATGTTCAAAGACTTAAAGAAATAAATGAATAGATGAGGAATCTCAGCAGAGAATGGAAACTGTAAAAAAAAAAACCATACAAAAATTCTAGAACTCAAAAATACAATATCTAAAATAAAAATTTCACTGGACAGGGGATTCACAACAGAGTTGAGATGGTAAAGTAGCCAGTAAACTTGAAGATAGATGAAACATTATCCAGTCTGACCAGAGAGGAAAAAAATGATTGAAAAAAATTGCACAAAGCTTCAGTTTTCAGCTGGACAATATGAAGTGGTCTAACACATATGTAATTTGAGTTTCAGAAGGAGAGGAGAGAGAATGGAAGAAAAAAATACTTGAGGAAATAATGGCTGAAAATTCCCCAAATTTGACAAAACCAAGAAGATCAGCAAACCCTAAACAGGATAAATACAAATAAAACCGTACGTAGGCAAATCATAGCCAAACTGATAAAACCAAAGATAAAGTGTAAACTTTGAAAATAGAGTAAAACAGCACACAGGTACAGGGTAACAATATGAATGAGGGCTCACTTTTCATCAGAAACAATGGGGGCCATCATCCAATGGAATGACATCTTTAACATTCTGGGGAAAAAACTGGTTAATCATCCCCAAATTCTACTTCTACTTAAAATATACTTCAAGAATGAAGGTGAAATAAAGACATTTTTCAGGCAGCTAAAACTGAGAGATTTCATTAGCAGCAGTCTTAGACTATGAGAAATGCTAGAGGAATTACTTCAAAGTAAGAGGAAATAACACGAGATAGAAAATCAAATCTATAGGAAGGAATGAAGAGCACCACAAATGGTAAGTATGTGAGTTAATATAGAAGAATGTTTGTAAGTCTAGCTATTAGGTATTGTTAGGATGAGTTCATGAAAACTGTATTTGTCACAAATAAAAAATGGTAAGAAAAGATGAGTTGTGCTACCATTTTGTCTATTTTATAGTTTGATTTTACTTCTCTCTATATGTGTATGTTTGTGTGTATCCTAGATCCTGTTAGCTGAAAACCTTTTTTGCACCTTCTAGAGTAGTCCTACTAAAAGGACAATCTTATAATTCAGAGGCCGTGTTTCTGAGTAAGATAGGTTATAGCCAATAGCACATTCTTCTTTATTAGGCAGCTGCTAATAGATTCAGTCAAGACTGAAACCCAGCTGGTACACACTGGTCCAGCTGTGCTAGTTGTTAAAATATTGAAATGCTTCCGTCCAGTTCGTGAATAGTCAATTCACCAAGTCTTTTGAATATTCCTCTACTTTCCGTCTGCTCTGGTTCCTTCTCTTGCATATCTCCACCACCTCCTCCAATTCCTCATGACTTAGCAACAAATGCGTTAAATTCTGGCACAGCAGGGTCTTTAGGTTCCAGCTTCAAGGGTATGGTTGCTGTCCATTGTTATAACTTGATGTTAGTTGTTAAATCTTTTGAATATCGCTCCTGAATTGACTTGCCGAATAAGATGTTGAAAATTTCGGGAAAGTTTCAGTGTTAAGCAAAATTCTCATCAGCTGGAATGAAACTGGATTTTCCCTTGCAGTTAGACTGATTAGTATCCATTTTCAATTTTTCTGAAAACTATTCACAATTTTCCTTTGAAAACCAACACGTATATTCATAAGGTGAGGTGAATCCATTCCTGGCTTGATAGGTGGCTTGTGACACATATGACTAACCAGAGTGTGATATAGCTCTGGCCACAGCAGCTGGTTCCAGTATGAGCCTGTGACCAAATCATTTCTAACCAGGGTTAATTTGAGAATATTTTCTAGAACCACCAGGAGAAAAACATCCTCTTTCTGCTAGAGTGACTTCGAGGAATGGATGTAAGCCTGGAACTCTGGGAGCCATCTTACCACCATCATGCAAGAACCTGTCTGAGAGGCAGAGCCAGGAGACAGAGAAATAATGAGAACTGACAGTATTATATGTGCTGTTTAATCCAGCTAAGATTTCCCAGTATGTGCAATAATAAATTCTTCTTTTTGCTTGTCAGTTTGAAATCTGTTTTGTCACTTGTCACTAAATGATTCCTGAATAGAACCTTTCTCCTTTTCCCATCCCCTTTCCATTAAAGATAATAACATTTATTGAACACCTACCCTGTGCCAGAAACTATGATTAATGTTCTATGTAGATTATTTTATTTAATCCTGCAACTTTCCTCCTACCCAGTTACACCCTTCTACAGATGCCTGGTGCTGTCCTGAATCTCAAATGGCCTCAGGCTGCATGATGGTTCCCATTGTGTTACCCTATTTGTGATGGGTTTCCCTAGAAATGCAGCCACATCCCTTCCTTCATAGTCTTATAAGAATTCCCATTTTCTCAATTCTCTTACTTATCACAAATAAAGTCATCTGATATATTAAGCTATCAGTTTTTAGCACATTAATGAAAGTTAATTTCTTACCCATTTAGGGATGGTCAGATTTTTAATGGGTGAAAACATTGGCTTAAGAAAAGAGAAACATTTTAAATCATGGAACTTTAGATACCTCAGTGTACAGATAATTAAGTATCGGGGCCTAGTTGATGTTCTTCAAGTTAAAGCACTTATGAATCCCTACTCAAATAGAAACAACTTGTACATATCAGACACTGAGATTTTGGGCTTAGAATAATCCTATCTCATCAAATAGGCAATTAAATGCCATTGACAAGTTATCTCCAGCATGATGGAGCTCTTCTGGTCACTGACATGAATTTAAAACATACTATTTCAATTCTGTTTTATTGAAAAATTTTGGGTAAAATTATTGGTGTGCTTTAGTTGGCTGGTATGAGCTCTCAAGAGCCAATTACATATATTTCTTCCCAAGTCTGTGCTCAGTGATATCATGTTGGTAGCTTCAAATTGGCCATGGTGGGAGTATTTACATTGCAGAAGTCAGCAAACATTAATAATCAGTATCCCCTCACAAGTCCCAAAGATCTGCTTGTTAAACATTTACCAGCACACCACTAGCAGTAAATTTAACAATATGATCTTAAAATCCATTCCTAGAGAATCAAATAGGAAGAGGCTGGGAAAGCAGTATAGCATAATGCCTTAGATCAGTGTTTTTCTAATTGCAGATCACAAGGTATTCATGTATCATGAAGTACTTTAGTGAATTGCAATGAGCATTTTAAAAGGAAATAGAAGAGTTTAAAATGTAATAGAAACTATCAAAACACTGATCTAGGGGCTGGCCCAGTGGCGTAGCGGTTAAGTTCACACTCTCTGCTCCTGGCAGCCTGGGGTTCAGCCCAGGGTTCGCCGGTTCGGATCCCAGGCGTGGACCGACGCACTGCCTGTCAGCCATGCTGTGGTAGCGTCCCATATAAAGTAGAGGAAGATGGGCACGGATGTTAGCCCAGGGCCAGTCTTCCTCAGCAAAAAGAGGAGGATTGGCAGCGGATGTTAGCTCAGGGCTAATCTTCTCACAAAAAACCAAAACGAAACGAAAAACACTGATCTAAGGCACGTAGTAAGGCTGAGTATTATTTTCTAAAACTTTTCTTTTTGGTGTGTATGAGTGTATGTTTTGACTTACAATGTAAAATAATTTCTCACTGGGTCATGGTAAAAAATTTTGAAAGCTATTGTTTTACAGTGTGGACGCTAGTTAAATGAATGTTTGAATCTACTTCATAACGTCAACATATGGCCACCTCTCTGTCCCTCATTTTACATACGTGTAAAATGAAGACAATAATAGTACCTATTTCATGGGGTTGTTTTTAGGATTAAAAGAAATAATATATAACATTAGCTCAATAGCTTTTAGCTACTATTAAAATTCTTGGTCGTGAGGATTATTTGTCAAAGGCTCCAGTGAAATTGGGGGTATTCTGGACTCTCCCTATAACCACCTGTTGTCTAAAGCCACTGTTGTTCCAGGATTGGATAACTTCAATTATCTAGTCTTTATTTTCTCATTTAATGAACAGAAACACCTGGGGCTAATCCTCTAGCATCCTGCTTTTCTCTTGGCTGATGTTTAGGAACCATGTGATCTTGAGGAATTGCTGGCTGTCTGAATGATGGAAGGTGGGACCCAAGCTTCAAGATGTCCAGTAAATTCTGGATTGTTCACTGTTTATTAATGCTAAAGACCATAAAATGCCAGAAGAAGATGGAAAGTGATCACCTAAGAAAAAGATGCAAGGTGCTCCCGCAAATTGATTTATTCTGTTTCTCCAGAAAAATGTATTTTCATCCCTGCTCCCTTGATCCTCTCCTGTCACACTGAGTTTTATTGGGAGGGGGCTGGGCACCTCTTGTTTTGTCAGTCTGGACTAGGACATTAACTGACTCCTCTCCTAAGAGCAGAATATTTACTAGGAATCTGCCAGCCAAATTCTCTTCATTTTCATTATCCTAAGGCATTAAGAGCCTCAGCTATAGAGGGTTTGGGTCCTTGTGGCTATAGCAATTATGGGTCTTTAAATTCCATGGCAACTACTATGCCAGTGCCAACAAGTCCAGGCCGCCTTCTGCCCTGTCATCCAGGCCCTGCATGTGTTTCACGGAGAACTGACCCCTCTGTCTTAGTACACATCCAAACGTGGGAAGCTCCTAACATGTAGCTGTAACCTGAGGCCTAGATATTCCACCGGCAGGACGAAAATGTCTCTTGCATAGCTTGAACTTTTTAAACTGGTTCTGACTTTATCTGTGTTTTAAAATAGACCAAGTATAGCATAAAGCCCTCATATAACACAGCCTCAAGGTGTGCTTTCCTTTCCTTGTGTTACACCCAAGTTATCGGCGTGAAATCAGGTGTTACACAAAGGCCCATTTCCCCAGACAATACAGGGAAGGTGAGACACAAAAGAGGGCATACTGTATGAATCTGCTTATCAAAAAGCCAAAACCAAGCAAAAGGAATCTATGGTGTTGGAAGTCAGGATGGATGTGGGAAGTTAGTGACTGGAAGGAAGCATGAGAGCACTGATAGCTGATAACTTTCTGCTTATTAACCTAGATTCTTGTTTCGTGGGCAGTATTCAATTTGTGAAAATTCTTCAAGTTGTGAACAATTATGATGGATGCATTGTTCTGCATGTATATTACACTTCAATGGATACTTGAAAAAGCAAGGATAAAGTGAAAAAGAATGGCTACTGTGGCCGTGTACTTCTGAAAAATGGTTTTATGTGACAAATTGGCCATGGAGGTATTGACATAAACTTGCAACTGTGGGCTCATTGAGGACACTAACCCTGATGAGAGAATCCCTTATCACCTGGTGAGAGACCCTGGTGTAAAACGAGGTGCCTTACGTCATTGCGAGTGAGTGATGGCCACGCAGAGGCCTCCTTCTCATTATCATAGGAAGCCAGCCACTTTGTTTTCCTTCCTGTATCTGAGCAGAAACCAGGAATCTGCGTGTGAATGACAAATACATCAGTCACAAGTAGTCTGACAATTGGTACCTGTGACTTAACAGCTCGGGCTGGGTGGGAACAGAAAGGTGAAAAGGGAGCTCCAGTGAGAGGAACGGACCTCAGGCCTGTTCTGAAGGGAGACAGCTGCTGCTTTCACAGTTTGAGTTCTGAGCAGTGAATGGAATTGATCTTTGGCTTTATTATGTTCCAGTGTTCAAGAAATTCTGTTCAAAAATTTAAAAAAAAGAACCCACTTATTGTATCTATTATGTGCCAGGCCTTCTGGTAGGTTCTAAGGATACAAGGATGAGTGGGACAGCATCTGTGCTAAATATAGTAAAAGTATGGCTTCTTGGGACTCTGATAACCATCAAAAGCTAAATTTGAAGTGTAAGCCAAATTGGTTTTGGCAGAGCGCTCCAATGTGACAAACCTGATAAGGACCAGGAGTCTTCTCCCCTCATTGCTATAGTTGTTTGCTTCTGCCACACCTGGTGGGATAGATTACCATTTCAAGGTAGGACGGCAAACCATTATGGCGGAGTTGCAAGGGCTGCAGATACTCCTGCTCTTTCCAGATGCAGTTAATCTTTGAGTGTGACTATCCTGCCCTCTGTGATGCCTGGTTCCATTTTAGACAACTGGAAACTGATGCCCACAGAGCTCAACTCACTGGCCCAAGATCAAAATGTCAGTAGGTAGCAGTCCTGAGAATGTATCTAATGCCTCTGTTTCTATTTTCTTCCTCATGCTCCATATTTCTGGTTACAGCAGACTCTCATATTTCAAATGTTCACAATTAATCATATAGATAGTTGATTTTACTTATCCTTCCCATCCCATCTTTTAGGTACATGTTATTTTCTCTACACTTAAGCTTTCACCAAATCCTTGTTGCTGTTTTGATCACAGTAACTCCAAATTTGGCATTTTTTTTCTCTTTTGCTACTGTTAGATATCATCAATCTCCAGTTGATCTTGTTTCTGAAGGCTGCAGCCTTCTCCTATGTGGATTTCACACACCTTTCTGTCCACTCCAGTCTATTCAAGATACTACTCTAAACTTGTATTCTTTCCCTGTGGTCACTTGAACAGATCCAAATATTTCTTGTCACTCTAAATTTAGTCAGCATCACCACTTTTAATCACTTTACCCATTCACTTCTTTTCTCTTCTCTTTTACAGCCCATTTTTTTTTTTTTTTTTAGCTCCTAGGAAACACAAAGATAACATTTTATGCTTTTCCTTTTCATTCTTAACTCAGCAAATTTTTGTAAGTCTGAACAAGTTAATTCAGTTGGTTAGCTTGTGGGGCTAGTAAAGTCTACAGCATCTGACTTGTTCAAGTTGCACTATTCTAAAGAAAACTTGTGTTCCATGTTTGGGAGTAGTCTGTATTGCCAAAGCATGCTATTGGTCATAAGTAAACAGTTTTACATGCTACCTGGCAGGCTTGCACAAACCAATTGTCATAGCTAAACTTGTGAGAACCAGCAGATCTGTGTAGGCTAGTATGATCTTTCCTTGTGATGGATAATGTGTTGCCAGGCAACACAAAACAGGTATGCAAAAAATATTTGTTGACTCAATAAATGAATATTTTCTCCTTTGTTACATACTTTACAATAAATCCTAGTTTTCTTTTTCACTAGAGCCTTCATTCCTGAATGAAAGAGTAATTAACATTTTTTTGAACTTATGCCCAAGTTGTGCTTATTTACTCTTCCCAAGATTTCTATTGTAAATAGATGAGTAAAACTGGCTTGGGGCAAACTTAAGTACTACTTGCTCAGGACTCTCCGTCACTGCGGAGTGGAACAGGTCTGTCTGATTCCTAGTTCTTTGGCCTTCTTTTTATTTCTCCCTGCCTTGGAGAATTGTGTCCGAACATCCCAGAGGACTCTGAAAGGCAGACAAGAACATGACATGTAAGGCACCTTCAGTGGCTTCATTGTCTTTCTGATGCTTCTCTTTCCTTGAACACATCTGTGTTGGCTTCACTGAAATTCCTACAGTATTATTGCCTCAAAAAAATTTTGTCTCAAGTCTATACGTGTTCCAATTTAGTTTCAGGAGACCCTTTTCTCTAGGCCATGACACTTGGAAAGCATCCTAACTAGGGAGGGGAACTTGGAACATGAATTTGTTTCTACACCTGACATTCATTAGCCTTTTCTTCAGGGCCATCTTTGAAGCCAACTCCATCTACTGTCCAGATGTTTCTTTAACTTGTGGCTTAGCACAAGATATTTACACCTTGCTGTTTAGCATACATATGGAGTAATAACCTTGGGAAATTTCGAAAGCCCTGAACTGCAATTCCTGGGAAATTGTAGGCAAAGTTATCCCAGTGGAATGGATGCTGAACTAGCCAAGCATCCCCCTCCACAGCCTACCAGTGACCCATTTCACAATGGGAGGGCTGCCACTTTATAGGATCTGTGGTGAGACACACAGATGTTACCCAAAGGATGGTATTTCACATGACACCCAGAGGAAAACTGAATAATACCCTGGGGAAAGCAGGTTTTGTTTAAAAACATTCTTTTGTCATTAGGTAGAAAACACTGTAGTGGTAGCAAGAATTAGAAAATGAGCTCTGATTTTTTTGATGAGAAACATCACCTTATATTTTAGTTAGAACTGCACAAAGAATGAGCATATGCATTTCCTTAAATATTACTGATGTTGCATAGACTTTACATAAAATCCCTTGCTAGAATGTTAGCATTTGAGTGATGTTTGCATGTTGATCAAAACAAATTCTTTTTTTTCCAGTTTTATTGAGAAATAATTGACATACATTACTATATAAGATTAAGGTGTACAGCATGATGGTTTGATTTACATATATTGTGAAATGATCACCACAATAGGTTTAGCTAACATCCATCTTCTCATATAGGTACGATGAAAAGAAAAGAATAAAGGAAAATATGATTTTCTCCTTGTGATAAGAACTCTTGGATCTACTCTCTTAACAACTCTCCTATATGTCACAGAGCAGTGTTGGTTATAGTCATCATGTTGTAGTTTACATCCCTAGTACTTATTTATCTTATAACTGGAATTTTGACCACCTTTCTCCAATTCCTCACCCCACCCCCCAACTGACAACCATGAATCTGATCTCTTTTTCTGTGTTTGATTTTTTTTTTTGATTCCACATATAAATGAGATCATAACAGTATTTGTCTGTCTCTGTTTGACTTATTTTACTTAGCATAATGCCTTCAAGGTCCATCCATGCTGTTGCAAATGGTCAGATTTCCTAGTTTTTTTAATGGTTGAATAGTATTCCATTGTGTATATATACATATATATATATATATATATATATACACACAATATATATATAATACACAAATATATACATATATATACACAAATATATATATATATATATTTTTTAACCACAACTTCTTTGTCCATTTATTCATCAATGGACACTTAGGTTGTTTCCATGTCTTGACTATTGTGAGTAATGCTGCTATGAACAAGTGGGTGCAGATATCTTTTGAGTTAATGTTTTTGTTACCTTTGAATATATTCCTAGAAGAGGAATTGCTGGATCATATGATAGTTCTCTTTTTAATTTTTTGAGGATCCTCCATACTGTTTTCCAAAGTGGCTGTACCAATTTACAACCCCACCAACAGTGTACAGAGTTCCCTTTCCTCCACACCCATGCCAGCATTTATTATCTCTTGTATTTTGATGATGGCCATTCTAATAGGCATGAGGTGATATCTCATTGTAGTTTTAGTTTGCATTTTCCTAATGACTAGTGATGTTGAGCATCTTTTCATGTACCTGTTGGCCTTTTGTATATTTTTTTTGGAGAAATGTCTATTCAGGACCTTTGCCCATTTTTTAATTAGGTTATTTGGGTGTTTTTTTGCTATTGAGTTGTATGACATCTTTATATGTTTTGGATATTAATCTTTTATCAGATATATGGTTTGCAAATATTTTTTTTCCATTCTGTAGGTTGTCTTTTCACTTTGTTGATGGTTTCTTTTGCTATGCAGAAGATTTTTAGTTTGATATAGTCCCACTTGTTGATTTCTGATTTTATTTCTTGTGCTTTAGGTGTCATATCCAAAAAATCATTACCAAGACCCGTGTCAAGGAGTTTTGTTCCTATGTTTTCTTCTAGGGGTTTCAGGTCTTACATTTAAGTCTACAATTCATTTCAAGTTAATTTTTGTGAGTGGTGTAAGATATGGGTCTAGTTTCATTCTTTCACATGTGAATATCCAGTTATCCCCATACAGTTTATTGAAGAGACTATCTTTTCCCCATTGAGTATTCTTGGATTCCTTGTAAAATATTAGTTGACAGTATACGCTTTGGTTTATTTCTGGGCTCTCGATTTTGTACCATTGGTCTATTTGTCTGTTTTTATGCCATTACCATACAAAACAAATTCTTAAACGTTTGCCCTCTAATACTCTTCTGGAATGTGTTATTAGAGCTGTGGAAGCTTGACATACAGAATGTCAAGAACAATGACACTATCTTCAACATAGGTGAGCCAAAGGAGGCAATAAGCGTTCTTTTTGGGGTTTCAAGTTGATTTTTTGACAACCAGTGAACAGCAGGACAGTAGCCTAATTCTATGAAAAATTTCACAGTATAGCTCTATGCAGTAGTTCCACTGCTCCTTTCTCCAAACAGCCACTATCTTCTGCATCACAATTAAGTTTATGTACTTGGTTTTAAAATCTGAGTAATTGTAGATTATAAAATGTTTTAGTAGGAAAGGCTTAGAAATCATCCAGCCTGACCCTTGATCCTCTCAATTTTCACATGAAGACTTTAAGTCCCATGGGGTAAGGGGATCCTTATTTTAGGGTCTTGCTTTAAAACTTAGTTAAGGACTCTCACCCTGGATAGAATCTTGTCTATGTGTGGTTCATATTTGGGAACATCTGTAGATGTAGCACACTGTGCTAGGTTCTTCATATGTATGTTCCTCTTCTAGATAGAGACCTGTTACTTTTCCCCAGACGATGTGAAATTCCTGCTGACATTTTCCTTACATTAGACAATAATCTCCCTTCCCCAGGGAATAGTTAGTTAAAGAAAGAGTCAGGGATACTGGCGTGGGTGAGCCAAGGCAGAAAAAGAGGTATTCTATTGTTTAATCACAGGGATTGATGGCAGCCAGCTGTAGGAAACATAAAGTGTGTATTGGCCACATGCTGCTGCTCTGGGAACAATGGTGAAAAAGTGAAAGGTTAAAACAAAAGAAAAAGCAAAATAATAGGTGTATCCACAGGCTGTCTCCTGCCAGGTGAGGAAAAAAGAAAAAAGAATGCTTCCTTGAGGAAGGCAACTATTTCAGTCTACTGAGCTTTTGAAAGAGAAGTTAACCGCAGGGCGACAGGAAAAACAACAGTGAAGAGGACCCAACTGCAGAATACTAACTGTTCCCTCACGCAAACGTTAGCTCCAGGCTGTGCTGTTTAGTGGGGTGTGAAATCACAATTAACACAGCAAGGGTTTTGTAAGTGAGCCGAAGCTGCTTCAAATTACATCCTGCTATTAGCTGCTTTTAGAACAAGCATATTGAACAACTCCATGTTTATTGGACTGTGATTAGGTCTTGAAGAAATCATTAATAAAAACAATTGATTATAGTTACACTTACTATGTTGGTTTGTAGATCTTAATCTTTTAAGATGTTTACGGGTGTGGGGTGCAGAAGCAGGAAACAGGTAGAGTTAAATTGGCAACCAGAGCTGATGGTACCAGATATTCCAACAGAGTCTTCCTGAGGTTTTCATTTATCCTTTTGTGTACTTCTGCTGAGATTATACCAGGACACTGCTGAATGTGGTTTAGGCTAAAACTCTTCAATACCTAATGGTGTAGATAAATGAGTGGGAGCTCAGAGAACACATCTAACCTCTAAGGAGGAAAGAGGCTTTGATTTATGTAGAAGATTAAAGACATTAAATATAGCAATTGCCCACCTAAAAGCTTTTTTTATGAAATAAAATGAGTTCATAGAAAATATGCCCTAAAATATAAAAAATAAATCCCCTGTCAATTTTCTCCTAAAATAAAGTCTTTAAAAATCATTTTTTACCCCTAATGAGGGTTTAGAAGCTGTAATGGAGAGCACATTTTATGGATAAAACGTTGTTTTGTTGAGTGTACTGAAACTTAGTTAAGCTCATGTGGCAGCTAACTTTTCACCAGAGGGCTCAAGGGTGCTCTACTTAAATCTTTTCTCAGGGTAATTGGATGTGTAATGGAGTCATGGACACTTCCATATGGAAGTGAACACATAAAATGTCTCTTCCAACTCCTTCGAGGGCCTGGAGCAGTGAGCGGCCTTGTCTGCATTATTAAACCACTTGAAATCAGAGCCAGGACTAGAACTAAGTTTATGACTCCAAAATCCTCTTTGAGCATGTTGTCTGCATTGAAAGGTGTCAATGGTCTTTGCTATACTTGATCTGCAAAATCAGTACAGAGTTGACATTAGAATCTGAAGCCAGTGTGAGGCACTTGGCTCCTTTCAATTTCTGTTAGGCCAAAGTTGTGTGATGTTTGCCAACCCCATTATTCAAAGAAGCTGATTCCAAATGGTCTGCTTTCCCCAAGAATCACTAAAAGTGCCACTGAACCTTTGTCCAGGATTCCTTGTGGTAAAGTGATATAAGCCTTGTGATATCAGCTTTCCTGATTTTGACCTTAGCAAATGCATCAGGCTAGGAATTTATCCTGGCTTAGAAGGTGAAATAAAGGTGATGAAGGCCATGGTTGGATTCTGATGAGTTATGTGGCCTTGGAGAGTCTCTGAGCTTTAGTTTTCCAATATGTACAACAAATGGTTTGGGCTGAATGATCTTTAGGGTATTCTTTAACTTGCACATTCTTTTTTTCCATTCTAAGTTCAGTGTTGACAAATATTTCTGGAATTATAGCATTCTATCTATTTAACTTAGCAACACTTCTCTCTCCTCTCAAATCCACGTGGATTTCTATTGAAGTCATTCAAAAAGTAAATTTTTTTCTATACATGGCTGACCCTCCACTAGTCACATATTTGGTTTGGTTTCCCAGTGATAGGAACACCTTAGGCCCTGCCATTCTTTCTCATTTGTTCACCCCCATCTCCCCAAAGATGGAACACAAATGAATTAGTCATAAAATAAAGATGAGAGAGCCAGATGAGACAAACATTAGAAAAATATGCTGAGAAAATCAATATTATTGAAAGATATTTAACGTTGATGTCTACCCGTAAGAAGCTTTGTATTTTTGGCAATGTTGGAAGAAAAGGAAGGGAGGAAAAAAAGGAAAAGAAAAATACTTATTGAGGGCCTATTTTATTTTAAGTATGGGACTACACATGCCATATAGTTCTAATTTGGTCCTCTCTATCATTCACTCATTTAAACCAGTATTAATCAGGGCACTTACATGCGAGGCACCCAAGATATGGAGGGAATGGGACAGATACTGTCTTTGTCCTCGGTGAACTCAATCAGGTAGATATTTTATCTTCAATTTTACATGAAAGAAGTTCCTGCACTTTTTCAAAACTACAGATTTCTTTTAGAAACTCTGGAAATGCGGCCCTTCTTTTAAAAATTCCTCCTCGCCATGATGTCAAAAAAATTGAGTATGTATATATTTTACTGTAATGATGATATAGAATATTGTGTCCAAAAATTTTTCACCCCAAAATTTCTTAACCTAAGTTCCTGGTGAGAAGTTCTACAGGAAGGCAGTCATGTCATGTTGGAATGGGAGGCATAATGGGGCCATGAGACTTCTCCAAGGTCATAGAGGGAGATGGCAGTAAGCCCTGTGTCCAACGTGTTTGCAGTTGTCTGGGGAAGCTTTCTGTTTATACTATTTTCACCTTCTTGACTGTGTAGTCAGATTTTCTGGTGTCCAAGTTTCCAGATTCGGAGAGTAGTGTTCTAAATCTAGGCCTGCCTTCTCTAAGGTGGGCCAGTGCTAAAATGAGAGAGGCCTCTCTCTCGATCCTTGAGCCAGTGTCCCAGTCTACCCCAGTAGTGCAGCTGTGAATAATTAGATAAACATTCCTTCCACTCCCCTCAGGGAATTTGAGCACACCTGCCAGGTCAAATATACTTTATCTCAGTCAAGCATTGCCTGTCCCTCTGCTGTGGCCAAATACCCAAACATTTTGCTCTGTTTAACAAAGCCAACTGGAGAAGAAAATGGCCCAAATGCCAGCACTTGGAAAGTTATGAGATGGAAGGGAAATTTCCATAAGGTAAAATATGCAAATGAGAAAGCCTGGCTTTCCTTCTCATCATAAATCAGCCACTTATCACACTGGGCCATGAAATGCCGGACAGCCAGTATACCCAGATTTGGCCACAGCAAAGGGAACCAACACAGGCTAGGAGTCTAAGGGCCTGTGCATGAGGAATAAAGCAGAGCCCATTTCTGCTTCTGCTGGTCATACTTCCAAGAGTGCTTTCCTTGTATTGCAAGGCACATCATATTCTGTGTGGTAGAGAATCTATCTCTGCACTTGTTTTGGTCACCATGCTGGAGTTCCTGTACGTTCCTAAGTAGCACATCCAGCTCCTGATTCTTCTGTTCGTGCATCAGAATGTTGATACACATCGTAGGGGTTTGAATCTTACCTCTGAGATGGTGGTGCTCATTCACATTCTCATGTTGCAGATATGGGAACAGGAAGTTGGAAGCTTCTCTCAGGCTCTAGCAGAAACCCACGACAAGTGGTCTATTGGAGAATCATTGCAACTCCTGCTTCTGAGCCTTGTGCTTCTGTGGGCAATATTTCCTCTTGGTGGAGCCTAGCAGTGGGAAGTTCTTCATGATCTCCATTGCAGATTAAAATCAACAGCATAGCCCTCTGCAATTTTTTCAGGGCCTCAGAATGTCTGAGAGAAGAACCAACATTATATTAGGCTGCTACAGAGGGCAAGAGTTTCTGGCACTGCATGTCTTGTATTGTATCTCTTGACAAAAAGGTTTAGCATTCTCTAAGCTGGTGTTTGGGTCAGCCTCAGCCACAAAAACCCTCTCAGTGGGGGGTGTGAATGTTGCTGCTGGTGAAGCCTAGGGAGGCATTGCCCAGAATGGGGCAGGAGCTTTTTATAGTGCACTCATAAAAAGAGCTAGACTGGAGTGCAAACATTGCCAAGTTGCTTTAGGATCTTAAACAAATCTTTGTGTCTCCGTTTTCTCATCTGTAAGATAATGCTAATAATATCTACTTTGCAATGTTGATTGTGATCTTAAATGAGATAATGCTCTTGGATGTGCTCTGTAAATTATAAAAAACCTTACAGTGGCATATCTTATTATCATTGTTTCAGCCAGGTCCCTTCTTAAGGAATTACGTATGGGAAGTGGTGTGGGTCATCCTTGAAATTAATTAGTGAATTTATGTACATGTGATGGATTTGGAGGAGGTGCTGAACAGTCCCTTCTAGCCCGCAGAGACCATGGTCCCCAGCCTCTCACTAGGCCTGCAATCCTACTACTAGACTTATTCTTTATACCTACAAGTCTCTTATTATAATATAAATTCCACTGGCAAGAGTAATATCACAAACTTTTTTTTAATCAATAGAGGACATTTTAGATGCCCAGGGGTGAATAGTTGCTATAAAAGTTCTAATAACAAACATTGTCAACCTTCTAATTTGTCCCTGGTCACAGGGATGGAGTGGGGTCAGGGTTGCAGATTGAATCTCAGAATAAGAACAACATATGCAGCTTCAAGGGGGAAGAAATATGAGATATGAACACTGTTTTTGATAGAAAGGGAAGAATGAAGGTCCACAAAATCTCTACAAATTCTCCCTAATTTATTGTAGTTTTCTTTTGGTTCTTCTGAGAATACGCTTTCCTGAGTCACTTAGGTGTGTCTCTGGATGTGACTATGGAGAGGATGTGTTATAGACAGTGGTATCATGAGACACAGCTCCTGCCTTTCCAATTTCTCGCAAAAAGTTCTTATTCCAAGCCCAAAGTAGAGAATTTTATTTGAATCTTTCTGTTGCTTTCATTTTCCATTACCTGACATTAAAACATACATAGAAGGGGACGACTACATTATTTATCTTTCTGCATAAAACATATAGCGCTATATACTTTTCATCTTCAAAGTGATGAGGCCACATAGCATGACATAGAGAGAAAATTCCTTGCTTGGTAGTCAAACAGACTTGGGATGTAATCGTGGCTCTATGAATTATAAGCTATTTGACTTTGGGCAAGTTATTTAACATTTCTGAGCTTTAGTCTCCTCATCTGTAAAGTGGGGTTAATAACATCGACCCCTGATCGTTCTTGTGATATTTAAATAAGATAATACATTCAAAATGTCTGATGTATGGTAGGTGCCCCAAAGTGCTCCCATTTCCCTCCCTTGAAAATTTACAGCTGTAGAAATGGGGAAAGGTCACAGAGAAGAAAAAGAACTGAGATCTCCAAGCCTATAAAACACTCTTCCTAAAGTGCTTTGCAAAGTTCACCTTTATTCACAATATATATCTCTTTTTGGGGGTGGAATTCAATAAGAATCTTTTGCTCAAAGAAATCTTTGCTCAAAACTCTTCGATGGCTCATTTTCTTACCTAAGCACATCTAAAGTCTTCTGCCTGATTTTCAAGTTCTTTTATAATTTTGTATACTGTAGGTACCCAGCCCAATTTCTTAATATCCTCCACTATTCTCCCTCATACATCTATTTTATTCATCGGTATGGCAGATTGTATTTTCCAAAAATATTTCTGGTCCTACATGCTCTGCTAGAACTGTGCTACTCTCTCCTCCAGGGATGGAGTCTATTTTCCTTCCTCTTGAACCTGGGCAGGACTTTGTGACTTCGTGAAGAGAATGAAGTGGAAGTGCCAGCTGCTGTATGAACTAGTGACCTGATGTGAGGTTGTAAAACATGGTAAGACTTCCCGCTCCTGCTCCTTTCTCTTTCTAGGTATGTTCACCTTTGTAGCCCAGATACTTTACTGTGAAGAAGCTAAGCAGCCACATGGAGGAGCCATTTGTAAGAGTTTCAGTTGGTGGCACTTTGCTGAGGTCCCAGCAGACATCCAGTATCAACCACCAGACATTTGTGAACAAATCTTTAGATGATTCCAGCCCCCAGTCTTGAGCTGCCCCAGATATGCTGAGTGGAGGAGAGATGAATTGTCTCTACCAAGCTCTGCCTAAATTGTAGATTCATGAGAAAAATTAATGTTATCATTTTCAGCCATTAACTTTTGGGGTGGTGTGCTACTCAGCAATAAAGAACTAGAACAACTGGGGAATGCTGCTTCCTATTTACATTTAAAGTTTTTTGGGGGGTAAAAGCCATATCTTCTCTATCCTTGGAGGACAAATCAATAATGGGCACACAACTGTACAACAAAAATGGTCCTTAGTGGTCATCTAATCCAGTAATTTAAAAACACTTCCTAGAGCTGAATTTTTTGAAAATAGATATCCTGGGCCCTATTTCCTGTGATTCTGTTGAGAAAGATCTGGGGCAGTGGCCAGAAAAATAGTTAAAAGCCTTCTGATGAATATCTTGATTTGGAAACCATTGATATAGTTTACTCTTTTAACATTAAAGATGATGAAATAGGCCCAGAGGAAGGAATTAACGTGTCTTATGTAGCAAAGTAAATGAGCAGAGCTGACACTGGAACTCGACTCTTCCGTCTCTCACATTGGCTCATCTTTGAAAACACCTTTCTTCATAGATAACTCAACATAGTTGGCTAAGGATATTAACTTCCTGCACCACCTGTTCTTCAGAGTAACTCTATGGTACATTTATCTCCACCCCATAACAGACTCTATTTTTTCAAGTGGATGAAATGTTTCCATGCTTTCAGAAGGTCTGGGTAGAAAGGGCTCAGGAAAACACTGTAGGAGGGGGAAAATGGCGGGATAGAGATGACTGTTTTCTCTTTGCCTGACTGCCGAGGTCAATCCACACATATACACATGTTTCTTCCTTCATCTGCCTGCAAAGATTGAATTGGACATGAACTATACGGGTTGATCTCCACATCTCCAGCTGACATGCTCACAATGTGCTGAAGAATAGAGCGCCACAGGGAAAAATGGGTGAGGTGAAAATCATTTCCCTCACTCTGGGAGGAAGATGACAGATCAATCAAGGCAGGTTCTGGCTGAATGAAGTCAATGAGTTGGAAGTCCTTGCAAAGGACTTTCTGCTTTCCAAGTCTTCAGCCAGTTATAAAATTGATTTTTGAAATGACCCAAGACTTTTTAAGAGTCTTCCTTCACCAAAATCACCTCTCAACCTGCTTATGCTATAGTTTGACTTTTAAATCTTGAATTATTTCTTGAAATTTCCTTATGGACTTTTAAAAAAACTCAGGGTTTTTTTTTTTGGTACTTTTCTCTGAAACTTGAGTTTGAATTAAAAAATTTTACCTTTTTATTTTGGTTAGGTCTTATTTTATGCTTTTCACTGGGAACAGAGCTTGCTGTTTGAAAAATTTTCTTTTGTCAAAAATTCTTGCTTTCTAGGGGCCAGCCCGGTGGCTTAGTGGTTAAGCTCGCGCTTTCTGCTTTGGCAGCCCAGAGTTTGAGGTTTGGATCCCGGGTGCAGACCGACGAACTTCTTGTCAAGCCATGCTGTGGCAGCGTTCCATATAAAGTAGAGGAAGATGGGCACAGATGTTAGGCCAGGGCTAATCTTCCTCAGCAAAAAGAGGAGGATTGGCAATGGATGTTAGCTCAGGGCTAGTCTTCCTCACACACAAAAATTCTTGCTTTCTAAATGAACTTGGTTGCCACTTTTGAACCAAGAGTATTGCTGTGGGATAGTTTAATCTCATCTTCTGCTCCCCAGTCTCCATTTTCCAGGTTAAGAGAGCATAAGTCATTCCCAGAATGAGTTACTCTAAGGGCAGGTTACATTTACTTTTTCTTCCTCAAAATGGAGGCTGGATTAATGGAATGGTCATTAGATCTAGTAACTACTTCTACTGTTACTTCACAATTGGGAAAATTTTTTTTTCCAGTTTGTAAAGCTTTTCACTTATATTTAGTTTGTTATTCTTCCTAATTTATATTTGGTTGCTTTCCCCCCTGATTTGTAAATATTCTCATTTACATTTGGCATATGTTAGTTGCCAAAGAACACAAACTGGTAGGAAGGGCTTAATGATTTACTATTGTGCTTAGGTAATAAATTTACTTTCCCTGTCTTCTGTGTTTCTTTTCGCTCTGATATTACTTTAGCTAAGGTTCAAAAGGTGCATTCAGGTCGTCTTAGTACAATAGTTATCAAACTTGAGCATGATTAGAATCACCTGGAGGGCTTGTGAAACCACAAATTTCCAGGCTCCAACCACAGAGTTTGTATTTAAGGACATCTGAAGTGGGCTCCAGAAATTGCATTTTCAACAAGTTCCCAGCTGATGTGGATGCTGCTGGTCTGGGACAGCCCTCTGAGAACCATTGGTTTAGTTCATTCCCTTCAGGTGAAGTTAAGACCCTTCTGCTATCTAATTCCATCCAAATGGCAAGTTAATATATAATATCAACCAATTAAGGAATTCTTTTCCTTTTTCTTCTTTTTGTTTTCCTCCTAGAAACAGAATTATGCATGTTTTATGAATTTTATTTTAGCTTTCAAAAGATTGCTATGGTGTCAGCTTCAGACTAAAGCTGTTTCCTCAAGTTTAAGTGGCACCTTTGGTTGACCCTTGGTTGGGCCACAGGTAGCACACACTCAGAGACCTGGGAGTATTGATTCCTCCATGTCTGCAGTCGGGCCCAACAATCAGCACCCCGTCACTTCAAGGAAAGTATCTAATCCTAACGGTTCAAGAACTACAGGCTGCTGCTCTGTAGGCTTAGTCATTTTCTAGCTCTTTCATTATAACCATTAGTTATGGCAGATATTTATGGGTAGCCTGGGTCTGATTTCACTAGGAAGTGTTAATTTACCAAAGCTTTTCTATTCTCTGTTTTCAGTTCATTGACTATTAGCATTGTTGGCAGTTTTTAATCAGAACCAGGTATTCTTGGCACACTGTTACATTTGGTCTGTTGGTAGAACCTTGAACTGATGTCAGTTAATTGTTTTATTGTGTAAAATGCTCAAGAAAGATAGGAGGTGACCAGGGAGATAAGAGGATCCTGGGAGTTCCAGCTACATGGTGTATGGGTAGGAAGAGCAACATTGGTATAAGAGAGGGGCAAAGATGCCCAAAGGGCATCTCAGAATGAAAAGGCCCAGAGGTACCTCCCTGAAGAGTGTTACTGCCCTTCACCTACAACACCACCATCTGATAAATGTGGGGTCAGGAAGCGGTGATATGATTTAAACTGTTGGGACATTTTGTAACTCTAGGGAAGTACATGGTACTCTAGGCTACTTTTACTACCATGGATCATGCAGTTATAAGGCATTTGAGTTGGCAAGCTCAAAAACCTTCCAATGAACCCCAGTGCTTCCTGCATCAGGAGACTAGATTCAGAGTAAAAATGACTCATGCTTTGACGCTTATGAAGTATGTGATCTTGGGCAAGTCATTTAACTTCTCTGAGCATCAGTTTCCTCATCTATAAAATGAGGAAAAGAACATTTGCTTTACAGAAAAGTTATGAAGATGAAACAAAGTTAAGTGAGACAATGTATTAAAGAGCAGAGTGTCTGGCTTTCAAGTTCTGTCATTATCTGATGTTCACAACTCAGCTTTGTATCTCACATCCTAAAAAGTGACCTCTGTCACAGTCAGATTGGTTTCCTCACAGTGCCATGAGCATGCTACTCTGTTCTTGATTTTGCTCAAAACCATCCATGCATTTTACTTGCTGAGCCAAAATGTGTGGATTTGGCATGTTCCAGTATAGTTCCACTTTCTGTTCTTTCTGGAAGTAGAGGAGTCAGCAGAGGCGGGGAATGACTGTGGAAATAGAGTCAGTGTGAAATCACTACATCACTAGTTCCCACCTTCTACTGTCTGTCTATCCCTGTGGTGGGCACTAAGCATCCCTGCAAAATAAATATATGGCTCCTTCCTGCCCTTAGCTCCTTGCCATACAAGCAAGGATGCTATCTGCACTGCCACACTGCTGCCTACAAGATGTTACCAGCAGAGTGAAACTTCTAAATCTCAGAAATGCTCTTGTGTCAAATTTGACAAAGGAGCATCTAAATGGTGGGGAAAATGTGCACCATAGATTTCATATAGAACTAAGTGGGGCATGCTGAAATCATAATGAGAGCATTTATCCTTCTTGTCTGCCAGCTTATAGATTGATAGATTGGCCAGTGCTGACTGTTTCATTATGGAATTGCCATTATATTTCATCCTCTTTTCTTTTATAGCTGCTTTAAAGATCATATTTATTTTGTATTATGTCCTGCCCCTGCAGAGGCTGTTTGAACCCTTATTAACTACCAATAAAGCTGCCCTTTGGTAAATTTCTGGAAATCTCTGTGTCCCAAATGCATGTGTCATAAGGAATATTTTTGTTAGATTCTTCTCAGATATATTTTTTGAAGGTGGACAAAGTAAACTATGGTAGACTGAAGCTCTTATTGAGAAAGCACTTATTTACTGTGGTAAGAACTGAGCAAATCAAGCCCTTCATTGTGTGCCTGGCATTGTGTTACATACATGCTCATTTACTGTTTGCAACGAACCTGTGAGGTGGGCATTATTAGTCCTGTTTTACAAGTGAAGTAGCCAGTGTTCAGAGAGGTTCAGTAAGTGCCAGAGGAGCACAGAATTGCAATCTCAGACTCTGGGTCTGAGCCCAGTTCTGTATCCTGTTGTGTCCTTGGGCCAGTGAAGCAGACTCTAAACTTGTTTCATCATCCATAATATCCAGTCTCAAAGTGTTCTTGTGAAAGTCAACTATGATAATGCATGTGAAGTGCTAAGTCCTGGCTTGGTCCTTAGAAAGAACTTATTAAACATTAGCTATCACCAATAAAAGGCACAGTCAGGATTCAGATCTGGAGCTTTCCGTCTCCTAAGTCCATCCTCTCGAGCTCAAGGCTATGCTTGTTTCTATTTTCATGCTGAATTAAAATCTTATCTAGCAGGTGAGTTTGGCCATTTATGAAAGAACCACAGCAATTATCATTTTTGAAGTGGAATTAGATGGTTTCTACTCTTAATGGGCCCTAGTAACAGTGTTTAGGACTTCTGTTACAGTAGTAAAAATAAGCACTATTTTTCTGATGAGCCTATCAGAAGGATTTCATTAGATATGGATTTGATTTTAAAGAAACACCCATATGTAAATTTTGGTCTACAGAAGAAAACAGTATGGTATAGTGGAGTTGTGGGAGAATATGTTATTCACCAAATCAGTTCCTCGTCTTGTGTGCACAGCAAGACCATATATCCCAGCTTCCTGTGAATGAATTCAGCCAGTGGAAGATGAGTGGAACACGGCTTAAGTAAACCTCCTCATAAGATAGTTTCCCTGCTCTTTTTCCTTCCTGGCTGAACTGAAGACAAGCATGAGGACCTTGGAAGCCACATGCAGAAGATGGCAGAGCCATATGTGAAAAGTCCCTGAGTCTCTAGATCATGCCTGGGGGACTGCCACCTGTCCATCAAAAATACTCAAGTGGATTTACTTGAGCAAAATAGAACTTTTTCTTGTGCTGGGACATAATCCATTTTGGGATTTGTTTGTTACATCAAACGAATAAAGAAATGTTTCAGAAACTTTGGCAAGAATGCCAATCGGATTGACTTTTAGTTGAAGAAGAACTCCTCGCCTTCTTCCCCTCTTTTGATGAGTTAAGGTTCACCACCTGCCTGCAGGAAGAATGAACCAGCACGTGGCCCCTGGAGATCACTGAATCTCCTCCCCTTTTGCCTACCTGCCAGCCCATGAGAATCTTCACACATTTCCCACAAGAATCAGCATGTAGGGCCGGCCCGGTGGCATAGTGGTTAAGTTCTCATGCTCCGCTGCGGTGGCCCTGGGTTCACATGTTCGGATCCCAAGTGTGGACTGACGCACCACTTGTCAAGCCATGCTGTTGTGGCATCCCACATAAAGCAGAGGAAGATGGGCACGGATGTTAGCCCAGGGCCAGTCTTCCTCAGCAAAAAGGGGAGGATTGGCAATGGATGTTGGCTCAGGGCTAATCTTTCTCACACACACAGATACACAAACACACAAAATCAGCATGTATCCATCAGCTTTTCTGCCCCACCCTTGTGCTCTTCAGTACCATATAAGTGTTCTTCTGTATCATATATCATATCATATATCATATCATTTAGTACAATTTAGACAGAATTTGAAATTTAATTCAGCTCCAGCTGCTTCAAACATAGAGGAAAAACTAAGCTGGGAAGACCTGGGCATTAGTTCTGCTTCCACTGTTTAACGATAATGAAGCCTCGAGCAAGCCTAGATTACTCTGAAACTCAGTTTCCTTGTCTGTAAAATGTGATTAATTTCTGTGTTGCTTCTCTCCCTGAGATGCTTTGAGGATGGACATATGGTTTATGAGAGTGTTTTTAAGGAATTAGAAAGTGCTCTGCAGGGCATTATAATGATTATTTATGTAAAATAGTAATGTGCACGTTGGAGTCTTTACAGTAAAATGGTAATTGCTTAGTCCCATTACAAAAGGTTTTTTTTTTTTGTGAAAGGCAGTGTGGTGTAAACAAATTGATAGATGGCTTTATTTGAATCTTAAATTCCATTGCTTACTAGTTGTATGAACCAGTAAGTCATTGAGCTGGTAGCTCTATGAGTTGGTTTTATTATCTGTAATAATGCCTACTTTGCAGAGGGTTGTGAGACCAAATGAGTTCTTGCAAGTTAAGCACTGAAAAATATAAAAATTAATATATTTGAAAAATTTGTTACAGGTAAGATCTTTCCAGCATTAGTGACTGTTTGCAGTATATTAGCAAATATTTAACAATGGAGACAAGGGAGCAGACGAACAATATTGAAAATTTAGAAGTCACTGTCAATTGAAGGTCAGATGAAGCATCTTAGAAAGTATAATGCCAACCAGTAGGATATTTTTTGTCTGACTTATAAAGTTTCTGATTTATGTGATGTCTATAAGAACAAATGTTTTGCAGAGAGAGTTTGCTTGTATTGAGGAGCACAGTGACTTACAGCCAGGAGTATTTGCTACTAAGCGAGGACTGAAGCCTGAAGAAGAGGCAGGATGACAGCAGGGAGATCACGTCATCATCAACCACGTCTAGTCACTCCTTCCCATTCCAGCTGTTTCTCCATAGTTTCTCTTGAAATCCCTGTGGTCTCTTGTAGATCCAACTTAACTATCACATTGACACTTGTATCCAGTTTCATATGCAAATAAAGAAATACTATCTTCACTGCCCCATTTATTCCCTCCCCTCCAACCATTTTAACCAAATGTGCAAGACCATTACTATTAGTAATAATGATAAACTTTCACACATTTTAAATTTGAGAAAAGTTTTTACAATATTCACATATTATTCTCCACTAAGTACAGTGGAAGAAAATACATTTGAGTGTGTGTATAAAAGCAAGAATATGGGCTCCATTCGAGCCAGGGTATGTGTTGATGGGGGAACTTGAAGGAAAGAGGAGGAGAAGAGTGAGGAGGGGGCTGTGGAAGTGGAAATACAAATACAAATGATAGGAGAGGAAAAGATATAGGAGAAAAGGAAAGATAATGACGAGAAGAATTTTACCAGGTATCCAAAACTAGCAGGGAATGGAAATACATCTGTCTGTGTGTATGTTCATCCGTGAAAGACATTTGTGTTGTTAGAGGGCTTTGTTCTGGAATGAAGCTGCCTGCAGAGAGATTTCCTGTGTGACATTTATGGGAATACGAGGTTCTTTTTCTTTACAAGTAAATATTTGAGTTATCTAACCCTAACATGTCTGTGAAGAGATTTATGGCTTATGACTAATTCCAAGTTATTGATGGGCAGAAATAGGAGAGAGAAATGGAATCCAGAAGTAATCTCCAAATTTCATTTTAACCCATAGTTTCAAATAGCAGAATTGTTAACAGGAAGCAGAACTGATGGATTTAGAGTTGCCTTGTACTTGCCTGGCGCATCTCCCAGAAAAGGAACTAATTCAATAATGAAATGGCCCAAATCAGTGAGCAATAGTGATGACGGAGGGATCAAAGGCCTTGGAAATATGCACGCTGTATAATTAATGCTGAACTGATTTTTAACCTATCCTTTTATCATTCTTGCACAATTAATAGTTAGAGGTAGAAGAAAATGCCTCCTCACTATCTCAGGACTGTATATGGCACCATTTATCCTACTAGATACTGTAGGGAGTCCTCATTTTGGCATCCGTTTTTTCTACTTTCTTTGGCTATTTTCCTAAATAAACACTTTGCCTCAGCAAAACTGGATTACTCTCTATTTCCCTGCTGCATCTTTGCTTCATTGGAAATCCCTTTTTTACCCCCAGTCTTTATAAGTCCTTCTGTTTCTTGAATACCCAAGTCAACTCTTATCTTCTCCATGAGGCCCTTTCTTAACCAAATTTTTGTCCATTCCTAAATTTCGGATGTTGGGCCATCCCTTCTGGAATTATAGACTCTCCCCATCTGTAGGCTCAGTCCTGCCTGGTACTTTCAGGAAGGAAGAAGCACAAGAGCCTCACCTTCCATTTTCTGGGTTTAAGCTCAGTCTTTTCTCCATAGACTGGGAATCCAGTGTTCTCGGGGGTGAGCTTCTAAGGCTCAGCCTTTACTGTCTCCGCAACACTCCTTCCTCCATGGAGTCTCCATTTATATACACTTATGCCTCAGTTTTACTGTCTAGCATTTCAGTTTCCTTCTGAGTTTGGATCCCAATGCTATTGTTGGAGTCCACAGAACTTACCTAGATCATGCTAGCCCTCTGCTTTTGCAGAGTGTGGTGCTAGATGTTACTTCAGCTATTCTGTGAAATGAATGATCACTCAGGATGATCTGCCATCTTTTTTCAAGTGGCACTTAATTCCTAGTCTCCAGCTATCATCTATTCCTCCTGTTACCTCTGTGACCATTGAAAAGTTACTGGATCTTTTTAAACCTTACTTTCCTCATGTGGAAATTGGCATGAAATCAGTTAGTCTTTGGGATATTGCCTGCCCCACAGTAAATGCTCAAAAATATTAGCTGTTATTATTGTTTAAATTTTTAATATCATTATTAATATGCCATATCTGTTGAGTTATCATCTCTGAATTGAAATCTTCTGCTTGAATCACCCCTGAACTTGCTATGCTCTTTGGACATTAACAGTTGCCTCTGTAGCCAGGTTCATTTCCCTAGACCTCATTCTAATCTACCTTAGATTTTTCTTCTCCTGCAGCTTGGATCTGCCTCATACTTAAGTGTGCTTGAGTCCTGACATTATAGGATTTTGATATTTCTGTTCTTAAGGCACTTAGTGCACATGGCCTTAAAACCTACTTACTTGTTTTTTCTTATTCTCTGATAACTTATAGTTATAACTTATGGTTAGGAGCCTTATCAATTACATTCTTGTGTCTCCTAATATATCTTATATGTGGGAGACCCTCAATATATATATTTTGAATAATTGAAAGGTTTTCCATACAGAATATAATATACATCTTAAAATTTAACCCTTCAAGTCAATGTAGCTATTGGAAGTAAGGGTTTATATTTCTAATTCCAAGTTCACTGAGTATTTATAAATTGCCACTCCTCAATACCTTAGAAAAGTGCAATTAAACTAAGTTCAACAAATACAAATTGATTACCCACTATAGGTTAGCTATTGTACTAGACTTTGGTGATAACAAATAAAAATCAGACAGTCACTGCCCTTGGCCAAATAAGATAAAAAAGAATAAACATATGGATTCAAATGCTTAGATGTAGCCCTTTAATCAGCCAGTCAATCATTTGAATACAGATTGTGTTCCTAATGGGGAAATCGAAGAAGAATAATTCCTGGAATATGACAGAAATTCACGATCGAGGTGCTCACCTTCTAGCATACATGATACCCCTGAAGGTTTTCAGACCTATTTTTTGCACATTCAATAATCCTATAAGTATCACAAGCCCATTTAAACCATGTTTTCAGATGAGGAAATTTAGAATTAGAGAGATTAAGTGACTTGTCCAAGATCATATAACAGCACAGTTAGGATTTAGAAGGCAGATCTCTACAACATCAAATAATCAGACATCATATTGGGTTAAACCATGTAAACTGGCATTTGTGTTCATCAAAACGGGTTGAATATTGTTAGTTTCATATAGTTCTAATATAAGCAGAGTCTGTGTTGTTTCAGAGAGCCATGGAAAGAATCGTGGAGAAAGTAGAATTTAACATAGACATTGGAAAATTGATATAACTTTATTGGAAGAAAGCAATCAAATAAGTAAAGGTGAATAAGATGTTTGGCAGAAATTCTCAAACTTTATGTGAGGGAACTTTGAATGAATCATTTTGCTAGTTTGGGGATAAAAATGTGGAAATATTGGGTCCGGGTTGTGGAGAGTCTTGAAAAAAAAAAGTCTAACAAAAGCTTGCATGATGTTTGGTAGCTCCTGGAGAGACTTCCTTGTATTGGGATAACAATAGCCAGGAAGGCTCATAATAATGAGCCAGGAAAGTTGTTGATGTGAACGCCTACATGTGTGAGCATGCATATGCAGATGCACCAGACAGATCAGTGTGGAGAGACACTGGAGTGGGGAGCTTGTTAGAAATCAAGTTCAGAAGTTGAGGGGTGAGTTAATGTTGGTGGTGGTCCTGGATACTGGAAAGAAGGGCCATAATTGAGAGTCATTTCATGGAGAGAATCAAAAGAATTTGGTAATTGATTTTGTGTAATGAGTAGGGAGAGAGAAAAATCAAAGATGATTCCTAGGATGCAAACCCAGGTGACTAAAAGAAAGATGGAGTTACAAATAGAAAGTGGAAAGTTAGGAGGAGGAGCTTATTTGGGGAAGGAAAGATGACATGATGAGTTTAGTTTTGGAATTTGAGTAGCCAGTATTTAATTGAAAGTATCCAATAGGTACCCATCCCTGGTGGTCTAATGGTTAAGATTTGGCGCTCTCACTGCTGTGGTCCCTGGTTCGTTTCCTGGTCAGAAAGTCACACCACCTGTCTGTGGGTTGTCATACTGTGGTGGCTGCATGTTACTTGATGCTGAAAGCTATGCCGCCAGTATTTCAAATACCAGCAGGGTCACCCATGGTGGAAAAGTTTCAGTGGAGCTTCCTAAGACAAAATAGGAAGAAGTTCCTGGTCAGCCACTTCAAAAAAAAATTGGCCATGAAACCCCTATGAATAGCAGCAGAGTGTTGTCTAATACAGGGCCAGAAGGTGAGAGGGCGGCGCAAAAAGACTGGGCAGAGTTCTGCTCTGGTGTACACAGGATCACTAGGAGTCAGAATCAACTCCATGGCACTAACAACAAAAATCCAAAATGTAGCTGGAAATATGGGTTATTTCCAAGCCTCTAGGGAGGCTTGGAATAGAGTCAAGTAGAGGTAGTGATTGAAACCATGACATTAAATGAACTCATTGACATTAAATGAACTCATTGAGAAAGATGACATTGTACAGGATGGCAGTCAAGGGCAGTCAAGGAAAGAAATTTAAGAATGCCTAGATTTGAAGGAATATGTGGAAAACACAGCCTAGTAGACAGAGCAGGAACATTCAGAAAAGTGTCATGATAGAAGCAAGTTCATCAAGTTCTAGCGAAGACCAACCCTATCAAATTGTTTCAGCAGATTCAGTGATGATGAGGGGAGAGAAAAGACCATTTTGTGAGTATTTGGCAATTGGGATGCTATAAGTGACCCTCAAAGGATTTTATTTTTCTGTATCATAGTTCCAGTGGAAGGCAGAACACTAAGGTTAAGAGAATAAGTCTTGATAAAGTAAAAGTGAGGAATGTAGGTGACCATACAAAGTGCCCTGTTTTTAAGATCTAGGAGTCTAACACTGTCGGAGGAGAGTTGGTCTGACCAATACTTGTTATTTAATTATTCGAAAGTTATTTTTGGAGTGTGTTTCTTCATAAACATATTTGAAGGTTCAGGAAAGATTCAAGGTTCTGTCCTTTCTGTCAGATTTGGCAAAAATTAGATGGAGGTTTCTAAAGTTATTAAGGGGAGAGATATAGATGATGTGAGTTCCAAAAAGCTGCTTTTCCTTATGAAAGTGCACAAAATAAATGAAATGGAGTAACAAGTACAATCCTAGAAAAATGAGTTCCTAGGAGACAACTGGGCCATTCTGTATGGGTGGTCCCTCATATGGTGAAGCCCATCATGCTTTTTAATAGCTTTCCAGTATGACAACCAGTTATACTGTTTTTAATAGTAATTAAGATATGCTGGGTTATTGAAAGAATGCAGTTGATCTTGCTTGATGAAAGCAATGAGAGAACTATAATGAGACAGATTTTTTTTCCATGTGGCTTGTGGAATTATTTCTGTTGTTCTACAGAACATATACAAATAACTTGCTCAGAATCTGTTGGAGAAGTTTATATGCATATATAAAAATATAAAGTTTTATACACGTGTATATGAAATTATGGTTTTCCTTTAAATTACAACCAAGACATAAGCCATAAGTGAATTACTCCATTTCTAATGAAAAAGGATAAAGTTAACAGTTTAGAAATCTTAGCTTTTCCTCATGTCAGAAAAGAGTCTGTTTGGAATCACAAGCATAAAGCAACATTTTGTTCAAAACCATTTTTCTGCCAGTAATAGGATAGGGTCACTTCTGTGCTGAACAATATTTAGCACAAAGATACTCTCTAGAAAAATATAGGTGGATCTAGAGTGAGAAATAATACTATTGGCACATGTTATATGCCAGGCACTATTCTAAGAATGTTAGTTCAACATCCTCATGCAGTAAACACTATCACTATCATTTTACAGATGAAGAAACTGAAGTATAGAGAAAGGAAGAGCAGTCCAGCTTAGCCGTTGAAGTGCTTAACCATCACACCGTGCTACTTATAAAGGTCATTAACATTCTTCAGTGAAGAAATCTGCTTTGAAATGACCTCACAACAGGAAGCTAACCAGCAGTAATTTTAGGTGACTGCACCTGGATTCACTCTGAAGGTGGAATCAGAGCAGATGAGTGCTACTTTCTTTGGGGATTAAATTGACTGTGGCAACTGGAAACTCCTTATCTTGGAAGGCACTATTTTTAAACCAGGAAAAGATAGTATATCAACAAAAACTCCTCAGGAAGTGAAGGAATTGAGTTTCTTTGGGCTCTATGTTTGACTCCAAACCCTGTAATGATAATTATGAATCTCCACCACTGCATTTCTCTGTGGGAAGCTTGGACTTAATTGCAGTTACCTTACCAGTTTCATTGCCTGCTCATTAGCTAAATGATAAAATCCTAACCAATAGAACAGATGTGGACACGAATGCCCTGCTCTGTGTGTGGCAAATGGAGGATAGTAAAGATATGGGGAAAGTCACAGTGGAGTACTCACAAGTGATAGGACAGTGGGAGCCTGCTGAGAGGAGGGAAGACGACGATGTGAAGGGCCCTTAGCTCAGTAGTACAGCAGAGCGCAGGAGCTGGGATTCAGGAGACTTCACACCTGGTAAGTGATTTGCCTAGTTTAATTCATTGATTTACTCAACAGCCCCACTGCCTGGGGAAGAAGGGAATGAGTCTCAGAATGCTAGTTTCCCAAGTTCTCAAGTCAGTCAAGTTTGTTCAAACTTTCTGGAAGTAGGTGGAAAAAATTGTGCACCCAAACAATAAATAGTCCAAATATACTTGACTTTCATTAATGTTTTTATCCATATTCCAGGGGAACTGCCTCTCCGTCACATATACTCCCTCCTTGATAGTCTATGTGGTTTGCAGGAGGCAGAGGGACTCCTAATGCTCCTACTAGTTCATTTTTTGTCTTAATTCTAGGTTCCTAGAGGGCAGAGTCTCTGTCTGTTGTGCGTGCCGTGGTACAGTGTCTCCTGTAAGAGACTGGTTAAGCAATAGGTGTGGCAGGTGTGGAGCAGGGTCTTGGTAGGAGCATGGTAATAAAAAGTAGTTAGAAAGTATATGAAGGGATATTCACAGGAAAAAATGGTCTTTTCGAGCCAATATAAATTGCCATTTTGAGATATTACAATCTAAATATTATACATCATGGGTTGGCAAATTCTTTCTATAAAGGGCCAGATGGTATATATTCTAGGTTTGGCAGGTGATATGGTTTCTGTCACCACTTTGTAGTAGCAGTGTAAAAGCAGCCATTGATAATACAGAAACAAATGGGTTCAGCTGTGTCCCAATAAAACTTTGCAAAAACAAGTGGTGGGCCACATTCAGTCTATAGGCCAAAGTTTGTAGACTTCTGATTTGGTTCATACACACTTATGCTCATATACGTAAATATATGGGGACTGAAAAACAGTAAATTCTCACTGAATCTTTTAAAAAATGTTTCTTACTTTGATTAGACTTCTGACCTTTCAGATTCTCATTTATATATTAAACATCAGTTTGGTCAGTGCTACAAGGTGTCAAGCATTGTACTGAACCCAGAGATAAGGCGGAAAAACGTAGTTGCTTCCCTCAAGGACCTCACTGGCTGGTGAGGAAGATAGGTGAATACAGGTAAATACAAATGCGCTATAACATGTGCCGTGATAGCTTTATGTATAATAGGCTGAGGGAAGCACTGAGAACCAGTAACCAACTCCTTCTGAGAAAGAGATGCCTGAAGAGAATCTTCAAGGACTGTTAAGACTTAAGAGTTAGAGAAAGAAGGGGATGGAACGTATGTGAATGGAGGAGGGGGATGCTGGGAGAGGAGTTACACTAGGGACCAGACCATAACGGACATCGTATGTCTTTCCAGAGAGCTTTTCTCCTGATAGAGTTTTGTTTGGTTAAAATTACATGTCTTCCATTAAAACTTTCCACAAATTTCCTGTGAATCTATTTGTGTCTTTCTTTTCCATATCACCTTCTGCCTTGTGTTATAATTATTTTGCACTTGTCTCCCTCATGCCTATTTTATTTAATTTTCCTAGAAAAGAGGACTCTGTCTTACTCAAATCTGTATTCTTTTCTGATCTATAGGTTCTGTGCCTGGCTGGGTCTTGAGACCTTGTTTACTACTAAAATTTGATTCCCCCTCAGGTCTTTGCTCCCCTGCCGCAGTCTTGGCTGCAACTTCGAAATGGACATTTTGTTGTCCATTTCAGTTTTATTCCTTAGTCTCAGTACTCATATCCGGCCCCTGACACATAGTTATGACTCTAGAATGATGGATATTGACCAGTTACATTAAGAAGAGTGGTTCAAGAGAAAATGACTATTTTAAAATGCAGTAGATTCCCAGGTTAGGTGCAAAAAGAATGTAAACAGTTAACTGGAGCAGGAATTCTGAGATTTGGCTTTAAAGGGACTCTTAATGCTTTCATTTTCAATTAAGTGCTTGAAAAGTAACTTACTTGAGATGAGGAAGGAGAGTGGAAAGTGGTACTTTTGGAATGGTGTTCTATATTATTCTAGGTAACCGGAATAGGTTGTTAAATGTCCAACTGGGAGAAATATGGAGGAAAAGATTAGTGGTGGTGAACTAGATTCAGAAAAGAATATGGAAATAAAAGGAAGCTCTGTAAGAACACAAAGAATGGAATTGAATTTGTGCAACATTACTGAGCATCATCTCCGAACCATACACTGAGATGTAATCCCAATCTAGAAACTGAAGGACAATCAGAGATAGGACCTTTGCCATCAAGGAGTTTGGGTGCAATCTCTCCACCTAGAGATATGAGGCTGTCTTTAGCTCATGAGGAGAACAGTCTTTCATTTTGGAAAATCTCTTCATGACGTGAAAGGTCCCTTGACTGAAGGAAATGATTGCTGTCCACACTTTGGGGTGAGGGCCAATGCCTCTCTGAATATACTTAGTCATGTTTGGGAACTAGGAACTGTCAGAGACATTCTTAGACTGAGAGGTAGACAGAGATGCAGTTAGTAGAAGATTAAACAATGAACTCTGGAGGACACAGGAGGGAGATTTTTGCCGGGAAAGGGTAGAGTTGCAGATGTCATGATAGCACAACTATTTGGTAGGTTTCTAGCCCACAAGAAAGAGAAAAATAATTGTTGTTTGTCTACTATAGCAGACTTTAATTTCCAAAGATGGCTGTCCTGCATGTTCGCTACTGTCTCTTTGATAGGTGGGGTCTGATTCCCCTATCCTTGACTATGGGAGGGCTTGTTGTAACCAATAGAATGTGGTAGAAGTGATGCTGCATGATCTTTGAGGCTAGCTCATGAACGGAGAAGCAGTTTCCACCTCGCTTACCATTAAACTTGTGCTTGGAGCTCTGAGGTACCACATCAAAAGTCTGACTACATGGAGGCTACCATGCCCTTTTCAAATTCCTGACCCACAGAATCCATGGCATAGGGTAATGGTGGTTGTTTATGCCACTAAGTTTGGGGTGACTTGCTATGCAGCAATAGTAACTGGAACACCTACTATGTGTCAGGCACATGAGGTTTTTACATATATTACATACATTATTTAACTTAATCTTCAAACCAATCCCTAAAGATTAGTCTTGTTACCTCAGGTTTGTAGGTAAGAAAGTCAAGGTGGAGTGAAGTGAAGAAACTCACCCAAAGTTATAGCTATTAAGAAGAAGAACCAGGATTCATATCAAGGTCTAGCCAACCCCAAGGCCTATAACCTTTGGTAATACTAAGAAGTGTTTCTGGTCCAATGATAAGAATCACCTGGTAAATGCCCATGTCCGGGCTCCATCTTAATTCCACTGAATTACTTTAAACAAACACCTTGGGAGAATTTTTATTGTTGTTGTTAATCAGTGGGGAAGTTTGGTAACACTATTCTATGCCACCACATGAATGGAACTAAATTCTCTATATAATATTGCAGTCTTTTAGTGATGCCACCGTGGAAGACCACACCCAGCAGAGTGTTTGGCAGAGAATAAGTGCTCGTTAACTGAGTGCTAAATTGAATTGGCTTTTGCAAATGATCTAACACTGGTCACTCAAGAGTGTGTTCCATGAACCAGCAGCAGAGACATTAACTAGGATCTTGCTAGAAACACAGACTCAGGCCTTCTCTCAGGCCTATTGAATCTGCATGTTTAACAACATCCCCAGCTGTTACAAATTCACATTAGACTTTAAGGAACACTGATTAAACTTATTTCGGTTCTCAATTTAGGAAAATTTCCCAGCAATGGGATAGTTGGGCTATTTGCCACTGAGTTCTCCAATGTGTTACTGTGAAGAAACTTGAAGAGCTCCCAGGAAAATGATCTTACAACATGGAGACTGTGTCTTCAAGTAAGTCTTTTTGGAAGCTATAGAGATAGTTGCTATGAGTTCTGAAACCTTGTGGTTGCATTCTGTGCTCATGAAAGCTAAATTCAGCTAGGAGTGCCTTACCCTGGAAAATGGTTTCTTAACTCTTTCCCAGGCATTCCTAGTGAGCAATCTCTCACGAAGAGAGCAGTTTTATATGCAGGGTTTGTCAAGGGAATCAACGACCATTCTGCTAATTTGTTTTCAAGCAGGGTCAGAGGGATCTATTTATCTATAAATCTTCTTGATACAGTTGGTTTATCCACACCTGAACTATCCATTCCTGTGAAATGGTGACCAAAGCATCTCTTTGAGGAAGTCTAGAAAAAATTGCATTTTCTTTTTAGATTTACCTCATTTATAATTAATGAGCCTGCAGTACTGATCTATAATTGTAAACTCATGTGATTTAAAAGCCATTTGTTACCACACACACTGTCTTTGACACAAGTCTTGCATTATGCATCAGCCAGGAGGGTTCAACAAACTGGAGTAGCTCAGTACAATCTATGCCTCCCATGATTCACATGAGTGTGAGGGCACGTCTGGGGAACAAGGTGAGGACTACAACTGGGGGGAGAGACATGCTTCAAGTCCTCAGGATTTTCTTTGCTTAATTAAATGACATTTTGTAGTTACCTTTATGCAGTGCCCAGAGCAACGCCTTCACCCTCCCTCAAAGATCTGCCCTTGTGGCCTCAGCCACTGAACAGCACCACAACCTACCTCCTCACAATGACATGCAAATATATATTTAGCTTCTTTTTAAACTCCTTTAGTAAAAGGCCCTTTAGTGAATAATTCCTACTCTATTTTGATAATAAGATCCTATGTTTAGCAACTTTTCTTAGCATCAATTTAACTCCTTTTAAGGTTAGCTCTAAGAAAAGAATGAATACTTAATGCCCATTTCTTTTCTGCTATCAGTACAAATGGGGCTCAGTCACCATTCCACGTGTAATATTTCCCCATGAACTAGAACTATATCATCACTCCCCAACTTTCTCTTCTCTAGACTTGCTAATTCCAAATTCTTTTACCTGTTTTCACAGGTGTTTTTCCTTCCTTTTTATTATCATATGGCTATCATCTGCACCATATTTTTCATGTTATTTTGTTTTTTATAAATGTAGAACTCAATAAGAGATGTTATACTGCATAGAGTTTTGGCTATATTGAGAATAGTGGAATGATTGCTTCTTTGGGATTCGTTCAACAGAATTTCAATATTATCTGTGATTTTTTTATTGCCATTTAAAGAAATAACTTGTACCAGGTACAAAATCAAATTTCATAATGTGGATAGTATTAATAGTTATATTATTTGGGGCTATTAGGATTGCACTAAGAAAGGTCAACTCTAGGTAGTTTTTTAAATGGGTGAACAGTAAGGCAGTTGAAACATATTGAATTAAGATCAGAAGTCCTGACTCTCAAATTAATGAGCTCTGCGACCTTAGAACTAGCATGTTAAGACTACCACAAAATACCTCCCAATGTAGGCGGCATCAACAAAAGTGCAATGTGAGCCTCCTGTCCCGGGGAACTCACACGTCGGGTATTTTGTTCATGAGCCATTTCCCTAGCATCGTGGACAAGCTAGAGCCTGCCCAGAGGACAGTTCACAGGGGGCAGGGGGCAGTTCATAGCCATCCTTGTAGTCACACGTACAGTCTCTGACATATATCAGGTGCTCAGTAGTGCATATGAGAAAAAAGTAATGAATTTATTAACTAGATAGTGATAAATCTGACAACTAGAACATATGAGTTCATGTAGAGGCTGCATGATGAATAAAGGATCTAAAAAACAGAATTCATACATCATAAAGATGAATCTTTCTCAAATTTGCTAGATAATAGAAATCACTTTTTGAAAACAGAACTTTCTGAGGACAACCCAAGATACAATGAATCAAAATTGCTAGTGGTGGGGAGAGGAAGGGGCTGTGAATTTGTATTTTTCAGAAACATCTCTGAGGATTCTTATGACCAAATGAGTGTAAGATACACTGATATTGAGGATTGTGCCCAGCTGCAAAGGTTTCTTCCAACTGTTAATTTCTGTGTTCTAAGATACCGTTCCTCCCAGGGGCCCAGTTCTTCACAAGGAGGAGTCTTGACTTGCTGAACTTTAAGGTCCCTGCCAAGTCTAACGTTCCAGAAGTCCATGTTTCTCCTGGTACCTTCTATGCCTCCCAATGGTGGCCCTTCCCTAAGGTGCTCAGTGATCTTACGCTGTGATGTGGAAGCTCAGGTCTTCCTCCGTGGTATTTGCCAACTGATTCTATTCTTCCTATAAAATGCCTCCCAAGGTTGGTCCAGACTTTCTCTTTCACTTCAAAATGCCTCTGTTCTAGGTGTCATCTCTTTGACAAGGTAGCAAGAACACTTTAATAGAGGTGTTAAGGAGATGATAAGATCCTTACAAGGATGGCTGAAACAAACATCTATTGGGGGGCATTTAACCTTTTGGTCTAGTGGTAGAGAGATATTTTATGGTTCCTCCCAAATCTTATGGTATAACACAATGTTGTGCTCAAATCCAAGTATGTATATATTTTTCATGCTTAATTTTAGGTTTAATCCAGTGGCCTAAGGTTAAGACCTGAATTACCAAATTGAAATTCCAGAGCAATTATAAAATTATCTATTATGAAATAAAAAGTTATTCTTTATAGACGAGGGCACAGGTTATGTAGAAGTATTTAGATATTATTTGATCAGATTCCTTTTTATATTTGTGTCAGGGAAAAGCAGAAATTTCCAGGTTTTTAGGGGTCAAATGAATGCCTCCTAGATTTTTTCCTTACTTGGCATTTCATCCAAGAAGCCATGAGGAAGAAATTAAAAACTCATCAACAAACCAGCATGATGGCTGGGGTGCTGGAAGCTTTCATCTGTTAAATACTATGCTCCTGTATAACCCCTTTTAAACTCTTCTTCTGCTCAGTAGATGAATTTCTACTGACTTGGTCCTGAGCGATGGGGATTCCTGGGAGGACAGGTGTCTATATAGCCAATGAGCATGAATGTGAGTGGGTAAGCAAGGGGCATGTCAGTGACCCAGACAGCTGATACAGTAGAGCATTAGCTACCCGCTGGAGCCTGAGACAAGCAAAGACTTGACCAAACTACCTAAATCAGCTCCCTCTCCATTCCTAAAACTTTGCTTATTTCTCTCATAGCACATAGGGCTTGTTTATTTGTTTATTGTTTGTCTGATTCTCTCTATCACAAGGTAAACTCTAAGAGGCAGGGTTTCGCTCACTTGTAGACTATCTCTAGTATTTAAGTGCTACTTGCCACATAGTAGGTGTTCAATAAATAATTGTTGCATGAAGGAATGATCTAATGAATATTTTCATACAAATCCTCCTGTGTGGACACGTCATTTTAGGTATTGAATATTTGTGGTATACACTGTGATGCACTGTGCTAGTTCATACTTGATTTGCGACTATGCTTTGCTGTGTTGTGGCTCTCACTGGCAGAATACAAATTGAGGAGGGGATAGGTAGTTCAGAATGAGGGGTTGGGCTCTGCCATACACATCTCAGGGCATGGCCAAGGCATCCAGACTATTGCCTGTCTAACTTTCTCTTATTTCTTGGTATTCTATATCTGTGTGTGTTTTACATTTTCACTTTTCAAGTTCACTCTCACCCACTCCCATGACTTCACTTGTTATTTCTATTCCAACTTCCATTCATCTTCTGATGCCTAAAACATCGACGGTGCCCTCATTTTCGTGCCTCACTGGCATCTCAAATACAACATGCTCAATATGATACTCTTGACATTGCCCCCCTTCCAAATGGATTCAGAAATGTTTTTGATTCCATCTTGCAAGCCAGCCAGTGCCATTCAGAACTCAGAAGCAGTCATGGCTCAGTTCTGGTCTCATTTAGAGAATGTAGGTAGGCCTCAGCTTTTCTGTCAACACAACAATTCTGACAAACCAAAGAAGTTTAGACTTATCAACTTCATGGTTATTCCAACTTCCTGTATCTAATATAGGATGCCAAGGCCTTGAGGGGTTAAGTGAGTGGCCTTTGGTCACAAACTAATTAATAGCGTTTATGCTACTGGCATCCAGGTGTCCTGATTTCTAGTTCTATACTCTTTTTCTCTACACCATCTCTCCCACTATGTAGATTTGCCTTTGCAGAGGTGGATGGTGGCTGTGGGAGAATGTCGGAACAGCTGTGGTCAGGACCATTGTGGGTGGAAATAATACCCCTTATCTTTTCCTAGCAAACCAGCAATTAGTCTCAAGTGTTTGGAAACAAAACTGACTATTTTTAGTAGAAATGATGTCTGAGATTTACCAACGAGATGCAGAAGTGTCTTTCAAATTCTCCCTTTTCTCTCTCATTCTCTCTCTTTCTCTGTCTCTCTCTCACATACACGCACACTGTGTATTATTTTTATTCAAAGGGTCAGATTGTAATAAATCTAAAAGCAAACAGTGCTCTGTTTGTTTTCCAGTGTTTATTTAATCGACTAGGTCTTTACATTCAAATGTTAGGTTGTGGTTAGTTGAGATAAATTGCAATGTGGAATTCATGCGTGGATGAGAGTGCTTGCTTTACAACCCTAAGATAAACACCAGACTGAAATAACAACTTAAGGTCAGGTAGGCTGAAGAATGTAAATGGTATCAGATTTACATTTCCATTTTTATTTTAAAAAATCCTGCTCATAAGGCATATATAAAGCCTAAAATATCACACTCAGCAATGAAGACATTAATTTTGCTTATACAACACTATTCACACTTGCAGGACTTTTGACAGTTTCAGGAACCCAGGAGAATTAAGAGGTGTCTAGCAAATGAATGCACATCAATAAAATAACCTTAGTGAGGTGTTTTTTAAAAAAAGCTGATCCCATATTTTCTACTTACAGTCACTGACAGTGAAGATGGTATGTGCAATGTTTTACAATGACTTTTTGATGTTTTCTTCCTGTTCTGAATATTCCCTTTGTGCTTTCGAAATCAATAGTGCTGCAGTTACACCTGTTCTTTAATATTTCAAAAAGTCCTCTCCTCAGGGCTCATCTTTTCACACCTCGAGTTTAGTAAGTCTTGACAAACCCTTAAATTCCATGTCTTCAAGTAATGTGAAGGATTTCCCACTGCTCCAGTTTGCTTTTAGAAGGGGAGGCATTTGAAAATGGCTAACCATATACCAATATCCTCATCATTTCTAGAGAACTTGATGCTTTTTTTAAATTGTTCATATTATTTTAAATGAACAATAAAAGCTTCAAAATACCTTGATAATAGTTTCATAAATTTATATTAGTGACATAAGGCAAAGGTGTCCTTAGTAAGGAGAGATTGATGAAGAAAAGTGAGCAGAAGAATAAAACAAGATCAAATCATAGCCACTTGCTGATTATTATTCTGCTGTCTGTATCTATCAGCTTGTAGGTAGTAAATGTCATTATGATTTTAAATAAAAGTCATTGCTCACACACACTTGAATGGAGGTAAGAGGGAAGAGTTTGGTATATTTCACTGTGGGGACATGACATTTAAAAGCAATCAAATTCGTTTCTTTGAAAATGACATCTCTTTTTGATCAAAATTGAAATGAATCCTGTCTATTCTGTGGTGGGTAACAAGGTTCATGGAGTCTTAGCCCAGTCCAGTAATAAGAGAACCAGACTTAAAAACTAAGCAGGTGATGCACTTTGTAATAAGACTAATAGCTCATTTTCATTTTGCACTTACTATGTATTTGAACATGTTTTGACTCATTTAATCTTCATTATCACCTTCTGACATCCGTACTGCTATTATACTTCATTTTACAGATGAGAAAACTGAGGCTGGAAAAGCAAATAACTAGCCCAAGGACACACATTTACTAAGCGGGAGAGCCAGCATTTGAACCCAAGTAGGGCAACTCCAGAGTTCTATGTTTTGATGTCTCCTTATACTAGGAAAATCAATCTTTAATCTATAAATCTGGAATAATCATTGATCCCTTAAGCAGTGGTGGGGCTACTAAAAGTGAAACAGTTTCTTTTTTCCTGACTGGGATAGCTCAAACTCTCCCAATAGGGAAATTGGAGATCGCTTTTTCTAATTGATTTATGCAAATTATAAGCCTCATATCAGGCAAATGAATAAGCAGAAACTATTTTTGCACAAAACATCTGGAACAGTGGCCAAATGGGTTACAGCAGAGTGTTTCCCTTCCACGATCTCATTTGATTCACACGTGCAGATGCCCACACACACGCTCGCTCCTGCCTGGGGTTAGATGCTTTTATGACCTTGTGGACGTCTTGTGGACAAAGATGTTGGGAAAATCTTGGGCTCTAGAGTCAGACAAAACTGGGTTTGAATCTCAACTTTTTCATATACTAGATTTGGACAAATTCCTTAGCATTTCTCAGCCTGTGTTTTCTAACAATAATATCCAAACCAAGAGTTGCTTTGAGATTTAAATGAAATAATGCATATCACACACTTAGGAATGTAAGTACTCAGTGAATATTCTCTATTCTATTCCTCTCTTAATCTCTTCTCTCTTCTCTTTCCTCCTACTTCTTTCCCTATTCTTTCTCATACCCCACCACTGAATTGATCTTTTCTTTACATCTTATAATCAAAAAAGTGCCAGTGTTATGAGCATAAGTCTGGACGCCCATTTTGACTGTTATGGAGTTTCTTGTATGACATTGCAAGTATATTTGAGGGTCTCTATCTCCATTTATCCAGCTGTCAAATGATATCGGTATTCCTCAATTGCATGCAAAGAGATTATGTTAACAGTTGATCCGAGCTTTGAAGATGAAAATTAAGTAGTAACTGCTTGCTACTATAATTTATTAATCTGTGCTTTGAATGGACTCTTTCAAAGGTGAAATCACCATTGCTTTCATATATTTTCTCTTTTCCTTATAATCTCCCTAGCTTTCCCATTGTCACACCACATCTCACCCTATTCTTTAGCCTTTCATGTTTAAATGCCCTTGCAAGGTGACAAATGAAAAATTTCCCTTGTATTCTAAATTATGTGCATTGGCCTTTTAGAGTAAGCTGGCGTTTTGGATTTAGGCTCAAGAGTTATTAGAATTGCTTTTATGAATCATGGGCAAAGGTAGATGTGGTCTGGGAGGTCACCCATGTGAATTTTCATCTGGAGAGTCCACTGTTTAGATCTCAAACAATTCATTCATTCATTCATTCCATAAACAATTATTAAACATCTATTCTGTGCCAGGCACTGTGTTAGGTGCTGAGAATATATGACCTGGATACCGGCTGGAAGGAGCCTACAACCTGGCAGGAGAGATGGATTGTAGTGATGGTAAGAGGCATTTACTGCGCACCTACTCACAAAGCCAAGCACGATACTTACAATGCCTCATTTGATTCTCACAAATATCAGATAAGGAAACAGAGGCTCAGAGAGATTAAGCACTGTGCCTATGATCTGAGGCAGTAAGTGGTAGAGGAGGAGTAGTAGAGTAATCTAATACTGTCTGATGTTAAAGTCTATCTTTCCACCATTCTCCACTGCTTCTGAACAGATTACTTTGATATTGTGCATAAGTGCACCCAAGGTAACCAAGAGATGACAACTGGTGTTTGAGACTTTAACAGCAGCTATTTCCCATTTATATTTGGCCTTGATCGTGACCCCCTCCACTTCCTCATGTGGGTGGTTGACAAACATAGATTGATACCTGCTGGAAGGTGGAGATAGGCTTGAGCCTTTCTGTTCTAATGAGCTATTTCTGACCAATACAATCATCAGGGTCCTAGCAGAGGAAAACTCATTAAAGGTAATGATTCTAAATCAAGAAAAAGAGGAATGGAGCAGGGAGGGGAGAATTTTGATCCAAAAAATTGTTTTTGTGACAATGAAGCGACAAAATGATAGAAATTTAGAATCCTTCTGCAGTGGAACCTTAGTTTAAACAGTACTCCTCTTTTTAAATTTTCACTTCTTCAAAGAGAGAATAGTGTTCTCTATTATCAAAGCCCATTATCTGGCACATGGTTCTCACTCAAAACATATTTGTCCAACGAAAAATGAATGAATGTCTGCAGCAACAAAAATGTATTCCTGAATCATAGCTCTGAGTAATGTCCACACTCATCCTATACTGTTTGGAAATTTGGGGGCACTTTGAGAATAGCTGTGTAGACAGTAAGGTGAACGTTTGTAAATTTTCAAATGGATGCAAAGATTGCAAACTTATATAAATGTATTTGATTTAGTAGGTTAATTACTAAGCAGCATGATGTAGTTGTTAAAAGGATGTGCTCTGGGCTTAGATTTTATGGTTTCAAGTTCTGGCTCTATCTTTTATTAACTGGGTGACTTTGGGAAAGTTACTTAACCTCTCTAAGTCTCTCTTCTCATCTTGTGAGATGGAAATAATAGTCATATTTTCTTCACGTGACCAAGTGAGAGAATGCATGCACACTAAAAGGTTAACTGTTGTCATTGTTGTTATTATTATTATTATTTGAGCTGGTTGTTAAGTAGTGACTAAGGCAAGGTTTCCGCTGCAAAGGGTTTAACAGGAAAAATGTGTAGTCATGTCAGATGTGAAATTGGGTCAGTTCTGGTCCTCTGAAAGGTAGAGGCCAAGATGGGATTAGATGTGCAAGAATTTTATTAGGGGAAATATCTTTGTGAGAAAAATGGGGAGAAAGCTGGACAAAGATGGGAGATTCATCAGACTGATACCAGTTTGACCTGTAGTGAAGGAGAGAAGGAAAGACTGTTGGGTGGGTGTGCCCTTGAGTCCTGTGTGAAATAAAAAGGCTCAGCAAGGCTGTCCAGGAGCCCGTGAGTCAAAGTTGGCTATCATAGGAGGTCCATGTCTCCCCGGAATGGACCTGCCTTAGTATCCCTACTGCACTCAGTTATGAGCAAGTAGATCTCCTTTTTCTCTGCCTCATTTGGCACAAAATAAATTCTGTTTCATGGTTGAGTTACTTGTGCCTGGGGAGCAGAAATTTGTCTTAACCATCTTTGTGTCTCACACAACTTCCAGCAAAGTCATTCTATGTACATGGAAAATGTCCAGATATTGAATTAATGAATTAATTTCTGTGGCAGCAATGAGAATGGGCCTTGGAGACTTCCAGATACAGGGAATGTAATTGACCAAGCTTGCCTCCTACAGGGTCCTGAACTATAGGCTGTGTTTGCACTGATGCCATGCTTCCCAGAGCTCCTACAAGCCCGTAACTGGGGAGTTCAGAAAAAAGAAATGAGTGTACTATATTACTCATATTTTTAATTGGTTGCATTTGCATTATGAATATATAAGTAAATTAAATTGCCAGAATAATAAAAGAAGATAGAAGCTAAATTTGCAGCCTGTTCTCCTTATTATGAACAAATGGTATCTTGATTATTGTATGACTATGGCTGCAAGCCCATATTCAAAACTGACTTTGAGATAGAAGAAAATGTTCATTTTAAATTGCAGGATAATATGAAACGCTAGTTCCATTTTTTAATAGGAAGATACTCTGATATTGGTTCCTCAAACAGGTTATTCCCATTGCTTGTCTATGCAGTTAACTGCAGTGGGGACAAATGTTTCCCAAAGCTATTCAAAGATGATTCACACTTCTTGCATGCTCCCCTCTCATCCTAGTCTCCCCATCTCCACCAAGTCTTAGAATATCCTTTTTGATATGACTCTTTCAGTTACAGACATTTATGGTAAAACTCAGATGTGTATCCTAATTTTTAAAAATCTCAGCATTCCTAGATCTGTAGAACTTATTTTACTTTGGTATCTACTAACATGATGTCATTTCAAGTTCTAAAGTGACCCTTCAGGAAAATAGAAAACTTGCCTGACTGACAGGTTTGAGCTGATTACAGGGAAGTGTTATTCTTTGGTGGAAGATGGAGCTAGAGGTGGCTCTGTTTGGCCCACCTGTGAAGTTTCCCCACAGCTGGGGCTGATGGAAGGGGTGTTTATCACCTGAGGTTGAAGGGATGTTGAAATTAAAGGGCCATATAAGGCTGACAATCTAATGGGAAACTTGGTTAGATATGCCAGAGAATAAAATTCACATAGGTCACCAAACTGAGGGTGCAGAAGTGTCTCTCATGGGATCAGTGGGATCTGAGAGGGGAGAACTATGAAGTAGTGGGTTCTGAGGGGTGTGGAGCACAGATGTCTGGGGTCAGCTGTGGAGCAGTGTGACTGGGAAGGGGGTCAGGGGGACATATTGCAATTACAGGGACTGGAAGGAAGGCAGAGAATTGGAGTAGCTGAGAAACTTTAGAATGCAAAGGACAATGGGGATGAGGACTCAGGGTCTGGAATTGTGAGTGCAGGGCCAAGCTCAGCCCTCAGTGCTACTTAAATGCACTCAAACCACAGCACGTGGGAAATCTAAGTCTGGGCTTGCTTTAACTATAAATGAAAGATGAGACCTTGAATATATCACTTAGATTATAATTCTGGCACCCAAGTGAAATAACCTCTGTAACTTTTTAAAAAGTCTTTAAAAATTAAGACTCTTTTTCAGTAGTAGTAGTAGTGTGTGTGTGTGTGTGTGTGTGTGTGTGTGTGTATGTAAGAGAAAGAGAGATTGAGATCTGAGCTACTGAGCTAATTGACAAGGTACCCTCTTACACTTTGCTAATATGGAGACAAAGTCTTACATTAAACCAAGATGATTAATATCTTAAACTCTAAAGATATGCTCAGACTAGATTCTGGCCATCCTCAGTTATGTTCTGGTCAGGAAACCTCCCTAATGCTGCATAATCAGGAGTTATGCCCTCATTATCTCAAAACTGATTTGCTTCTGGATGAATTTCTTTAGCTCTATTCTTCCAATAGTGGTCTGGGCAAGCTCTTGCATAGTACTAAGGGGAAATGTGTTTAAATCCAGCTCTGGGTTGGATTAGTTAGTGTGGCGTCCCCTCTGATCCTCTGCCAGATGTCTATCCCCAGCTGGCAAAGCTCTCCGCCTCCCTTTCAGTGGTTGCTGTCAACCCCGAGCTTCCTGCCAGCGGGAGCTGGTCTCTCCTCAATGGAGGGCAACATGCCCTCAATCAGCATTAGATTCTTGTGTGAAGACATTCATGGATAAAACTCCCCACTGCTTCTCATCTGCCTTCTGTTTTTGGAATTTCCCAGACATCTTCTGAACTGTTAGGCTTCTGTGTGTGGCCACTGGGGGGTGGGGGCCTCCGGGGGGCTTGGTGATACAAACCGGAGATGCCATCGGGCACGGAGCCTGAATGTTTACAGATCTTGTTCCCATAGGTCTTCAAGTGTCAAGATGGGACTTACGGTGCTTGGCATGTGGCCCAGGGGATTGCATGAGAAAAGGGCCTATAGGTTGAATGTTTTCCTTTCTTGAAAGCTTCGTAGTGCCAAAGTTAAGGGCATAGACTCTAGAGCCAGAGAGCCTGGGTTAGAATTCCAGCTCTGTCAGCTTCTAGCACTGGTGTGGCTTCACTGACGTGGAGTCTCTCGGTGACATTGGGCTAATTACATAACCTCTATGTGCTTCAGTATTCTTATTTGTAAAGTGGAAAAAAGCAACAATGCCTATTTCAAAGGGTTCTTGTGAACATTAAATGAGCTACTATTTGTAAAGTGCTTGCAACAGTGCCTAGCACTTGGCAAATATTACATAATTGTTTATTAAATTAACTAGGATCATATCCCTCACGTTTAGTGAATGAAAACAAATGTTGATTACTGGAGATGACAAAATATGCTGCTTGAATACTAGAAAGTAATATCTACAGTTACCACTTATTGGCTGCTTTCCATGATCTAAATAGCACACCGACCATTTTATGTAATAATAATGAAAACATACATAGCATTTGCATGTGTCAGACACAATTCCAAGCTACTTTACCCGTTTTACTCCTTTGTTCCTCACAACAACCCAGACAGGAGCACATACATGCCATTATTATTGTCATCCCCATTGTACTGATGAGAAAACTGATGAGAAAACTTAGCCTGCCCAAGATCCCATAGCTAGGAGTAGAACAAAATTTTAAATCCAGGCAGAATGGTTCCAGAGTCTGCGCTCTTAACCATGGTACACACTTCCTCTCATGAAACTCCTCCTTCATTCATCACAGCATTCTTATCAGGAGGGATTATTATTACCCTCATTTTATAGAGGATGAAACTAAGGGTTAGAGAGGTGAGCAAGTTGCCTAAGTTCACGCTGCCAGAAAGTGGGGAAATACGTGGATTCAAGACAATTTGCTGAAAATACAGAATGAAATCAAGATAAATGAAGAAAATCTACAAGTCTGAGTATACTAAAGGTGAGGAGGAAGGGTGGGAGGAGAGGGGAGAAGGACAATAGAACAGAATATTTGATATCAGTGTTGTTCTGGAACATTCAAGACGTGGAACGTGTACCATATGCTTAGGACCTTCCAGAGAAGTGCATTTAGAAAAATTCATCAAGAAATAATTTCTGTTTTTAGCTACTCTTGCTAAGGCAGAATTCTTTTCAGTGTCTGCTTTTAATCTCCTAAGTGGCTGTTATGGGTCTAATTCTATCTTCTAGGGAAGTGTATTTCCTCAAAGAACATTTTAAAAAAGCAGCAAAGATATGTTCGATGTTATAATGTTCAGTGAAAAAATCTGAGTGCAAAATTGTATGACAACTTCTAGGTAAAAATATTCAGCCATATGGACAAATCCCTGGAAGGGAATACAAAGTAATAAAAATACTTGCTTTGTTAAGGTGGTGAAATTGCAATTTACATAGTGGTTTTCTTTTAATATTGCTATTATTTGATAATTAAAGAAGATAATTTAAAAAATCAACCCATATTGTCAATATTGATCTACGGCCAATGTCCCTAGTTCAAGAGCATGTGCCTGTAGTACTAGAGTAATCTCTAATCTCGCCCTCATTTAACTACTGTGCACTTGACTACCAGGTCCATATGCCCCCATGAGAGCCTTTCACTTCTTTGACTCTACATTTTCATTAGCGTCATCCACTTGATTTGTAGTATCCTCTGTTTAATCATTTGCACATAGCATACTGCCCTCCAGAAACGCTTCCATAAAGACTTTGATAAAAACCAGCTGGAAGTGATTTCCCTTCCTCCAAATTCTTATTATCTGTAATGGTCATTCAATACATGTGGCCTATGATGTATCCATCTTCTCTGTCTTTTTAGATCATAAGCTTCTTAAGATCATGGTTTGTGCTACACTCTTCTTTGCATCTTGCATGATAGCTTAAAAATTGCAGAATAAGTTCTAAATATAACCTTGGAGATAACAATGAGTTATGAAAAAGGATGGACTCTGTTCACCTTACTTTAAACTTTAAGGAATATTCCAGCATCATCTGGAGGAGTAAAATGTTCCAAAATATAAGAATGTCAGAATTGAAAATGGTCTAACATTTCAGAGAATTCATTATAAATTATGTCTCTTAGTAATTTTCACTTTATCCTTAGAATTAGAAATATAATGTGTAAAATTTTTGTTCAAATAGTCTGTGGATCTATATAAGCAAAGGGTAAATTTTATCCTCCAAAGTAGATTACCTGGTGCAGCATTTATGGTACTTTGTCACTTTTGTGCTTGCTTTAGTCTTTTGTAGACTTGCCTTCCAGTTTTATATTTTAATAAACTTCATCAGCATAATTCTGCCTTGTGATCTTTAAAAATAGTATAGAAATTCATGGTTTAGAGACAAGTTTTTCCAAAGGAGAGAGATGAGATCTATCAGATGACATTTATGCCTTGTATGTCTAGTGGTACAAGATTATTAGGGAGACTCAAGAATAAAAATTAAAACCTTAAAAAAATAGTTTCTATTTATTTCATTTTCTTTTGTTTTCAACATTTTGTCCAAACAAGTACTTCTCAAAATGATGTATGCAAAACAAATGAAAAGATTCCAGTGTTCTTTTTATTGCCAGATTTGATATTATAAGCATATGCCTATGGGTCAATATGTTTTTTTAAAAAAGTTTTTTTTTTAAACTTCTAGAGCTTCGTCTACTTGCTCACATCTCAGTGTATAGACGACTTGGACCATGCTGCCAGTTCAGCCTTAGCTTCCTCTTTCAACAAAATGACCTTTTGATTTTCAAATCACTTATCCATTGTGAAGAATCTGTCTCAAAGATGGGAAATAGACATGACTCTCCCAGTTGTCCAATGAGGGAACCTATATGTTGTTGCCAATCGACTAGCACTTCACTCCTCTGTGATGAAATGAAAGCCATTCTTTGTGTTTCACTTTAATGGGAAAATAAATGGTCCAAAGATTGAAAAATAAATGACAATGAAAGAAAAAGGCAAGGTGATTTAAAAGGAAGAAGGAAGAAGGAAGAAATGAAGAGAGCAGTTGCTGGGAATATCTAACTGGAATAGTTTTATAACATTCACTGATATTTTAGCATTGCCTATAAGGTTCCATATTTATATCAAAATATAATCTGTGTTATACATAAGCTCCCTTATTAAGTCTCTTGATTTCAGAAAAATGCCACATATATAAAGGGAAGAACTATACATGATTAGGAAATGGATGCCTATGTCAGGTTAGCCTAACAAGATATTCAACACCATTCTCAAGATTAAAGGAATTAGTTCATAGTTAACATTGGTTGACTTGTCCTTAGTGTCTAGACTTTTGCACACTTGAGGTTTCTCTAAACCCCAAGCCTTTGAGAATATGGAGAAAAGGAAACTATATTAATGGATGTTTGATACAGTCTGAACTGAACGAGGAAAGGTAATCTCTAAAGAAATTTTCAAAGAAACAGGAGGAAAGAAAATGTTAATTTCCATGTAAATGTATTCAGAAGTCTAGGCTTTTCAGTCTTCCAAGGTGTAAGAATTAATTATCAGTTTTCAAGAGCAAAATTTATTCATGGTAAGAGCTATAGCAGTCAGAATCCTTTAGGTGTAAAATTCATGAAATTAATATTGAGCTGATTAAAGTTGAGTAAATCACCATTCTTTCCTTTCCTGCATTGCAAACTTCCAAATGTTTGATGTTGCCCTTTGGCATGTTTGTGAACAGTATTTAAAGATTGCCATCCATATTTGGAGTTATAAAGGAAGAAATTAAATGTGTTCTGGTTCATAGTAAAAACACATTGGAAAAGATCATTTCTCTTTGTGATCCAATATTATGTTCTGAATCTTTAAAGAACTATTCAGGTGATAATGGAACAATATCAGTGTTGGTATCATTGACAATTATGAATGTATTCTTACAAATGAATTATAATAATTCTTATCTAGTCAACCCAAAAAAGACCTAATCAAAACTTAAGAATAATTTATTCTACTTTTCTTATCTGTATCTATAAAAAATGCTTAGTTTAAAAATGTGTTTTAATACTTATGAAGAAATGAGAAAAACACTAGTACTTTTTATTAATAGGCAGTATGAAAAATATTTGGTTGCACTGTTCAAATGAGTCTGCCAAGTGAAATCTGAGCAGGGTCAGAATTGATAGGCTAAGAGAATACATAATATCTGCAATCATCACCTGAGTTAGAAAGATGACTTAAGACTAACAGGAAGGGAGAAAATAATGGGAGTAAACAACTTTATAAATAGAGGCAAATCAGATAAACTTTAGTGGTTGTTGGGGGACATTTTATAAAAGTCTCAAAGCTTCAATTTATTTTAAAGGTCTTTGAACATATGTGTCTTGTGTCCTTCAGGGCAGGTTAAGACTAGAAAAGACCTTGTTAAAAGGTATAAAGACAGTTTACTGTTTCATCTGTCTGCTTCAATGAAAGGGACTGACGATGAAGTCTTGTGTTTTAGTAGAACATATTCAATGGAACTGTGATTTTCTGACTATGCCACGGAACTTCCATGTGTTTCCCGATGAATCATTCCACTTGGCTGAGTCAAAGTCTAGTTTAGTCAAAGATGAATTGGGATGAACGAATGAATGCACATTCCTAGAGAACAAAGTGAAAATTTCCCTCCTCATATTTTTTTGGCAATTGTAATACAGGATATGAGCATTACATAAGCCCCAAATGACATTTCACTCCTGTAGCAGAGGTGCGAAGCAGGCAGAAGGTCTTGCCCTTCTCAAATGAGGCTTTTATTAAACCATCATTTTATCTTTAAGAGGCAAGTGGCTCCTCCTAGTTCCAAATTAAAGTTATAGTTTGAGGTAAGACAACTCAGACACTTCATGTATGAGAAGAGACCACAAATTTGAGAAAAGGTCAGTGAAAAAAATGGGAAGAGGTGAGACATTTGGAAATAATCTTTGTAGGATGACTATTAAGCCAAGCTGAGCAAACTTCAGCTAACTGCTTAAACCTGGGTCTCTCCAGTGGCTGGACCTCTTCCAGTTACGCATCCATATGGATTTGGGGCCAAGGTCTTACTTAGACACTGACACCTTCTTCTGATTTGTTTCGATGGCTTTTGGATGCAAGCCACTTCTCCCAGGACACTTAACCTTAGTTTGTCTCTCTTCTGTCTACTCAATCTCTTTGCTCCATTACCTGAGATTGAATTTGAAGAGTGTTCTCTCAGAGAAAGTCCTCAGAATATGTTGAAATCCCATGAAACGTTCACAGTGCAATTTAATCCAGGTCAGCTCCTCTCCCCTCTTTGAGGGAGTGGAGTATTAAGATATATGGGTGAGTGGGATATTGTGAAGTGGTCCTAAACAAACAAAACTTTGCCTGTCTCTAGGTGGAATTTCTGGGGCATGACATGTGGATTTGTGCTTTGACATAAAGTTAGATCTGATTATTACAAAATCTATATTAAATTTTATAAAGTCATTCACATAGGAAAGACTCAGATTCCAGAAATATCTTTTTAGGACATTCAGCTGGGAAAAGTGAAAAACATATTTTGCCTCATTGTGAGGGTTTCCAGTGAGAAAAACCACAGGTAATCATTATGATGTATCCCCAAAATATGAAAACAAAAGTTCATCTCTAGGATTATTTGTTTAGCTAAAGGAAGTTTATACAGCTTGTGGGAAATTATCTCCTAGGAGGTTGTTCTCTTTTTTTATGTTTGTTCTGCTTAATTTTTCTTCCTGAAGAGTAACCCTAATGTCTCAACTATCAGCTATCTTTTGACACGTAGGCTTGCTGTTGAACCTGGCATCATGTTATTTCTTTTGGTTGAAGGAACTGTGTTCAGGTGCTAGAACTGTCAGGTACTCGAGTATTTGCCAGAGCCAAAACGCTATGTTAAAAAAAAAGGAAAAGAAAGATATAAAAAGAAAGAAAGAAGGAGAGTAAGACGAAGATAGAGATCATTCTGTTTATTCTTGCCTGGCCTTTCATTTACAGTGCAGAGAGGGTTGAATTTTGTAAAGAATAATGGCAAAAGGAGAATGATATTGAGTCCTTTAGGGAGTCTAAAACTGAGCTTCACCTCCTGGTCCTGATTTTTATCAGAACCTCATTGAAATATGAATCCTACACACTCAAGCACTATTTTAGAATCTTAGATTCTTGAAAATATGATAACCTTGCATTTCCATGTTTCTAAACAACATTGAGAGCTTGCTTGTTGGGGCCATCTAGCAGTGATATGCAGCTACTTACAAAAGCCTGACTGAACAGTCCCCTTCCACCTGGGCACATTTTACCCTGTCCCCAGAAGAGTGTACCTCATAGGATGCAGCAGGAGATGAAGAGATGCAGGCCTACCCAGCCAGTTTGATCAACTCTTATGATCCTTGGGGCTATAAATGTCCCCACAAAGAGTGGAGGAAAGGATTGAGACAATGCCCCAGATAATCGAGAAATTTGTCTCCCTTTCCTTTTCTGTTGTTATATGGCCTCATACTTGCACTCAGGTAGGCTTAGTATCTTCTACTTTATTTGAATAAGGACTATACGAAGGGATTTTCTAGAAGACATAGGTCTTGTCTTGGCTTTGTCAAGTATTTCCTAGCTGTGTGATATTGGACAAGGACCTGACTCTCTCTGCTTCTCAGTGTTCTCCTCACTACAATGAAGTGGGGATTGACTCCGTTATGTTTACCTCACAGTATTATTATGAAGGTTCAATGTGACATATGTTTAGGAAAGTTCATACAAATGTGAGATTGGGTCAATTTTGTATAAAATGCATAATTCTTTTTAATTCAGGGAAGCTGACCCTAGCCTTAGCTTCAGCCAATATACCCTTAAAACAAACGGCTGTTCGTAGAAATTGTGTAACATTTATAGATGTATAGATTTTTGTTTCCCACAAGAATTTTCCTTTTGGGTCCAAAATCTGAAGATCAATGGATCAGTTTGAGTAGTCATGGTTGGATATCTTTCCCACTTTGAATAAATTGGATTTAGCAAACAGTGCAAGAAAATAAAGTAGTTGGGCAAATTACGGGTGATTCAAAATGAGTTATTTCAACTTAATTTAAAAACAAAGGAGACACATCACTTAGAAAATAAAGGAGAAACAGTCTTAGCAGTAGTATTCAATAAAACCAAACCTAAACTGCACTAATCTTTAGGACCACTGGAGAGATTTCCTCAACTTTTTCGTTATCAGTATCTCTACCAGTTGGAATTTGTCTTATTTTATACAAAAGAATTTAGCTTTTAACTTTATTCTCTGGATTCTGAGTTCTGAGGCCTTTAAATTCATTCTTCTGAGTCACTTCTTAATTATAGTAAGGTTTCTTTTCTCCAATAGATTAGCAAATTGTTGTTCTAGTTATAATTTTCTAGTTAATAGTCACCATGTTTGGCATTCAAAAATTAAGAATATAATAACATGCATTTAAATTGGACATATTTATCTTTATCTGATTTATTTTTAGTTTCTTACTAGGCCTCAGGTTATTGTGATGAGAAACAGTGTTAATGAAAACCTGTTTTCCAGTTTAATTCTGGATAACAGAATGTATTTATGGTTTGAATACTAGCACAACTTTACTAATTTGGATTGTGTCTGGGATTACAAAAATTCAAAAGTATAGAATATCTAAACTTAAATGCAGTTTTATTGGATTTACTTTCAATTGCTGTCAGGTTGAAATCGTATATTCTAAATTAGTAGGGGTTAAATTAATGGCATTAATGTTATTAACGTAAATTGAATGCTTTTGAGTTTGTGTATCTCAGAACATTAGTGTTTATTTTTTTCCAGCCACCAAGAAGGACATACGACAGCAGAAACAATAATTCCTTTCGAGTGACCCCAGTCTCATTGCATTAGTATAGGAATGTCCCATTTCCTCAGGAAAACATCAGGAAAATGATCCCAGGATTGCTCAGAGCTCCACTTTCTAGCTTCCTTAATTGCGGCTGTGTCAAGCTATTGGGACATAAATAAGATAACTGTCTGGCCTCACTAAATAGTGTGAGGCAATTTTTGCTCAGTCTGAGAAAGGTAGAAAACACTTTCCAAGGCAGCTTCAGGGTTGTTAAGTAAAACACAGTGCAAATTAGAGTGAAAAATTCAAATTGTGGTTAGTAGCTGGGGACTGACATGAGGTTTCTCCCAAGAAGTTGGAAATAAGATTGTGGGCTCTAGTTTCACTTCACAATTAAAGATCAGAACAGAAATCTCCCACATTAACCACTTCAGCACAAATGAAGGGGCTCTGCAGAGCACTTGGAAAACTGCCTTTTAATGAATTCCTTTAGTTTGAACAAACTCTCTTAGTTTTGAATTCATGCTACTTAAATTGTTTTCTGATTATGAACTGTCTTCATGATTAGGTCTGTCTACAAGCAGCAACTGGGCTAGTTAGGTACTGAGGTGCTCCCGTCTCCAAGACCATGTTTGTTTTTGCAAATTGATAAAATGACATTCAGACTTTTGTACATCAGTTTCATGAGCTTGCTTAATGGAAACCCCACTTACAGATGGACCTGCTCTCAACGTGTGGGAAAGACCTGTGGGGTATAGCCCGCCCCTGGACCATGGCGAATTCACCAAGTGCACCAAGAGCCTGCTGTGAAGTCTGCTCTCCTAACCACCCACCAACCACAGCTTTTTGCAGAACAGACATTCATCGAGGACTCTCAAAAACAGTAAATTAACATTGGGTCAGGGCAAGCTTTCCTTACCCCCAAACAATAATAATGTTAATAATGATATGTGTAATGTTTTTTCCTCTCCACACCTTGGGAAATTGTGATTCTCCTCATCTCATGACACAGAATTGTTTCTCTACACTGAAAGTTTCCCTTGACCAAATTCCTCCAAAACCATGTTGTTAAATTTTGGCTGAACTGGACCTTGTACTGAGATCCGTTGGCTTTCTCTTTCAGCAGGGGATAGAAAGTTTGATTTACATTCATGTTAAAAAATAACTTTTTTTCTGATTAAATAAGTAAAACATTTCAAAATATGGAAAACAAAGAAAAATAAAAAGAAAATGCAAATTCCCTGTAATACTGCAATCTGTAGGTACTCTGTGCTTTTTTTAAAACTTACTTGCTTCTCAGGAGTGGTATTAAGTTTGATGGCTCTTATCAGTATGCTTTGTCATTCAGTGGGAGACACAATGACGTTAGGGAGGGAGGGAGATAGTGTTTTAGGAGTAGCCATTAAGAGTATTAGTTACTCAATTATTAAGCCTCCAGAATAAAGAGCAGGAGAACCAGAGCCAAGTACTGGGGGACTGAAAATGCCCACATAAGGGGTACAGAACTGAAGATTTTAGACGAACATGTGTTGTTTCTAATTATCCTGTATAAGCTGGTAGGTTTTAGCCTTTACTAATCAAGTGAATTGAGAGAAAATTCCATTTATTCTATTAAGGTAGCTGATATGATTTGAGTGAATTTTCTCTTTTTGAATCTTAGTCTCTCCTAATTAATAAGCAGGTCACAGCTCAAGGGTCACTTTCCTGATGCAGTCTAATGACTTTCCCCCCTGTATTTTTCTTTTATGTTAAACTTTCATTTTCGACTTTAAAATCTCTGCTTTTGTGTATGTGATTTAAGCTCCTCAGAGGCTTGCTGAGAATTCATTAGTGCCCCCTCTCTGGGTAATGGCCTCAACACATTTACATAACTGAACAGCTTCCTAGTAAAGAAACATACCTTTGAGGGGGCCAAGCTTTCTGAATCTGAAATCAAGACAAGCGGTTTAACAAGAAAGACAGAACAGAAGGTGAAATGGAACTATATTATGACACTCAGGAGACGAGGAAGCCATAAATATGGCCACTGTAGCCATGTTCTGGAGGAGTCTTCCCAAGGGCCTTTTGGGTTCACATAGGTAACCAGTCTTGTTTTCTCTCTTAATCAGGTATTAACTAACACTTCAGCAGGCATTCACCATTTTTTCCACCTTCTGAATAGAAAATTGGACTTGAAAAATATGCATTTGTGCTTTAGGGTTGCAGGTATTTCAAAATTAAAAAAAAAAATTAAGCAAGAAGTTTCGTGCAAAGAGCTTCCAAGCCAGGCAAAAGAGGTGTGGGAGGGGAGGGGATTTGTGTCTAAATTTTCTCTGAAAGGATGCTTTGAGGGACCCTTTGCTCTCAAACTGTTAGCAGGAGATTGTGGTGTAGGCACAATGGTTCTTTATCATAGAAATATGTAAATATTGGTTCAGAGAGGAGGGGCTGTGGAAGCCTTGGTAAATCCCCTAGTTCAATTGTTTTTTCCAAGTAATCAAACTGTTTATTATTACAGGAAATGGATGGAGAAGAGGAAATCAGAGTTAAAATGTCTGTTGTAGTGTAATTCTCTGCCATGGAATAGACTCAGATTTTCCATTGAATATCTGTGGGACTGGTCAGGTCACTAAACTCCTTTGAGCTTCAGATTCTTCATCTGTAAGACAGAGATCATAAAACTACCCTGCAGTGCTGTGAGGATTAATGAGACATAGATAAAGTGGTCAGCAGAGTTCCTTCTGGTTAGTTCTCTTGCTGTTCTGTCCCCAAACATTTCCTAAATCAGAGATGAGAGCTGGTATTTGTTCCAGAAGAGCTTTATCATTCCATGGAGGGAGTTATTGCGTCACGGAGCTGAGTAAATATCATGTATACACTGTGTGTAGTTTGTGAAAGTAAGCTTGCAAAGGGATTTCAATGTTTTAGTAAGGAAATCTTCTCAAATTTAAGTAATATTTATCACCTCTAAAATGCGAACTCAAATTAAAAATCATAGAATCTGAATCTGACTTAGTTACCGAATAGTTATTGAATTAATGTAAACATTGCTTGAACTGTCCTCATTTTAAGATTAATTCTGAACTTTTTAGGAAGATCATGTGAAAAAAATCAAAAGTTAAAAAAAAAGGGAACTCATTTTCTCGCAGTCCCCTCTCAAGAATGAACAAAGGCTTTCCATCCGCTGGCAAATTAGGTCTAAACTTCTCCTGACAGCTAAGCCTCTCGGAAAACTGACCTCAACTTACTTGTGTCAACTTTTCTATCCTTTCCTAATCTAAAATTTGCTGCTTGAGTCAGGCTGGTCTTTCTGTTCATTCTGCCTACAAACCATGTCTATTTTTAACTTTTGATTTTTTTTTTTTTTGGCTTGTGCTTAATCCTGTGCTATGAATGTCCTTACTTCTCTTCACCTATTGAAGATATTCTCAACTTTCAAAGACCCTGTATGTGAGCACACGAATTTATTGGGAGAGAGTTTCAAAATTTTCCTCTCCTCTTCCCTTCCTATCCATTTCTCTCCTCTCCTCCCTTCCTTCTCTTTCTCTATGTAGGTATTTCCTTAAGAATAGCTTGATCCTTTACACATGATTATAGGTCATTCTTTAAAAACCTCCCTTTGAAGAAATATAAGAAATAGGCATCTTTTCCCTGATTTCCCCCTATGGGATGGGGTCAAAGAGTAAGGGAGAGAAGATGAAATAGAGGGAGGAAATCCAAAATTGCGCAGTGATTCAGATGATGGGTTTTGGCATCAGATAGTCCTGGGCTGAAATCCTGGTCATCGTTGTCTCATCTGTAAAATGTGATCAGTAGAGACTCCCTTAGGCATGGTGTAGGTTAAGATGTCTAACTCAGTGCCTAGCACAGATCAGGAGCTCTGTAAATGCCAGTTGTTGTTGTTGTTATCATCATTAATACAGAAGAGCTGAAAGCAAGGAATGCATTTCGACTTGATAAAACAGATGAGCTGTCACCAACATAGAGATGCATTGATGTGTATTGGTTCTCTATTGCCACTGTAACAGAGTGGCTTAAAAACTCATACAGTTCTAGAAGTCAGAAATTTGAAATGAGTGTTATAGGACTAAAATCAAGGTGTTGGCAGGGCTGTGTTCTTTCCTGGATGCTCTAGGGGAAAATCTATTCCTTGTCTCTTCCAACTTCTAGAGGCCTCTGGCATTCCTTGGTTTGTGGTCCCATCACTCCAATCTCTGTTATAGTTATCACATTGCTTTTTCCTCTCTCTGACCTTCCTGAGTCCTTCTTATAAGCACCCTTATAATTGCCTTGGCCCCACCTGGATAATCCAGGATAATCTCCTCATCACAGAGTCTTAATTTAATCACACCTGCAAAGTCGATTTTGTTATGTATAGTAACATTCACAGATTTCGGGGATTAAGACGTGGACATCTTGTGTGTGTGAGGTGGGGGTAGGGGTCGGGGATTATGCAGGCTACCTCAGACAGACTGAGCATTTTGGTGCAAAGGAAGCAATAGAAGGCCAGGAGGTAACTTGCTCTTTAAGCAGAAGAGCAGCAAGTGTTTATAGAAAGAATTGGTTAATCAGCTTTGACTGACAGCAGAGTAAACTCCTACTCCCACAGGTCTATTTGTTATTTATAAGTGGAAGTTAGAGTAATAGGTACTTTTCCAGGCAAACACATTTCTGTATGAAAAGCTTTATTCATTATGGGTGGTATCACTTTTCTCTTAGGAGTTTCATTATTGCTCTTCTACAACTTGAAAAGGCACCATGGTTCTCCTAATGGTACCTGCCTTAGATTCGGATACTGTCTGCTCCGGGGGAAGAGGACTGACTGCCTTCTTTGAACACCTAAAAGGCTGGCACATTATCTATATTACCTCCTTTAATCCTCTCTATAGTTATTTGAGGTAGGCATTATTACTCCATTTTTCTGTTGAGGAAACTAAAGTTTAGAAGCCTTAAGTAACTTGTTCACAGTATCACAGCAAGTAAATGACAGTTTATGATTTGAAACCATGTCATATCTGACGCAGAAGCTCAGCTTTCCCTCCTTTCATGCATTGCGTTCATCGAGTGGATGACTAAATTCACCTGTTGCAGACAGCTGTTAAAAGAGTAGGAGGGGGGCTGGGGTCTATGTCTCTTTGTCCTATGCCCTATATTGAGACTCGTTTCTTGAGCACTTTTATTTTGTTTGCAATAAATTCAGAATTTTATTGTATTTAATACAGTTGTATCTAGTAGTAATATGTCATTTTATCATTTTTAATTGTGAAAATTACCTGTCTGCTTGAGGGCAGGGTCTGGGGCTTCTGCTGTCTGTCCTTTGTTGTCCTTTATGTTTGTCCTTTTCAGAGCTTAGCATGGTGTTACCATATTAAACATAAGAAATATATTCAGAACTGAACAGGAGAGAAGGATTTTAATTCCAGGCCTTATGTAATTTTAATTTTCAGAATTGAAGCAAAATCGGCTCTTGCAGCTATCAAATCAGATATTCTCTTTATAATGAACACCTTTCCCAAATCTTTCATCTATTTATAGGAGAAAGGAAATGGATCATTTTCCATGACAACTTTTCTATTTTTAACCCACCACCAAGTTCATTGTCTTTCTTGTCTGCAGTTCATTGAACTTCAGTTGGGGAACAAAGGGATAAATAAATCAGCGAGGTAATTGAAGTACATTTATGGACTCTTTTATTTTAGGTGACTTGTCCAGGAATCAAGCAAATGAATACTTTTAAGGACTTGATAAGCCTTGATACAAACCACTGTTGCAAATGCTCTCTGATTGCAGTAATTAACTTTGTGGCCATGAAAAGGAACGCTTGATCTTCCTTCATTACCCAACACCAGAGTTCTGAAAAGAATTATCATGAAAGTAGCCTGTGAACAAATATTATGTGTGAGGAAGTGAAGATACCAGTTATTTCCCCATCAATCCATAGATGACCAGCCATTGTGTAGCTCATCAAACAACAAGCACTATCTTGGGATTAGCAATTTTCCTCAGGAAAACAGCAGAATCTGAAGAATGACCTAACTTTCATGGCCAAATGAAAAAGTCACTTCTTAAACGAAGTCAGATATTTAAAAATAAATGTACCATGCATCAGTATTTAATACTTTTTATATAATTCCCTAATTTCATGCATTAAGTCAATTTTTTCTTTTTCTTTTTAAACAGCTAAGCGAAGGCAAAACTAGGCTCACTTTTGTTTCTCCTTGTGATTTTTGAGGTTGGAACAAAAATGTAGAAATTTATGCAGAGGGACTGATTTTCAAGGATGAGTTTCTACTTTATTTCTGAGAGAATTATTTGGTTAGTTGTTAGAGATAAATCTTATATTTACTTGCAAAATAGTATGTGTTTAGCTGAGGGAATTAACTGGTGTCAATCCAAATCAAGAATTAACTTCTCCATAATCCATATTGGTTTACCAACCTTTATTATCATTCAGTTGTCTTCTATAACTGAGTGTTAAAACCTCTGGAAATCATAGTGTGGAAGCCATTTATGAACTTAATACAAAACTACCTACACGAAACAGTGGAGTTGTAGTGAAAGGGAGATTGTCTTTCATTTCTGGTGTAATGACTTGAAAATAGGCAATGCAGTCATTAAATGACATGCTTTTCAAGTTCAAAGCTCAGCTGTGATTAGAGGACTCAGAGGAGATAGTTTTTCCTTCTTGGTACTGCCAGGTCTAGCATGGTGTTCTGTAAGGAGTAGATGCTCAAAAAAATACTCATTGCAATGAATTGAATTTTTATAACAGTCTAGCTCTCTTCCTAGGCCTCTTTTTCTCTGAGCTCGTCTATCTGCTACCTGTGGGGTCATACCACAAGATACTCCAGGGGCCATTCTTGGCTGTGTTTGTGAGGGATTTCAGGACTTCTAAATGCAGTTGCATGTTAGCCTCAAAGATTCTGCTCTAACATCACGCATTGGTTTCTGTTAGTGTGCTCTTATGTTGATCAATCCCTTGTTTCTCATTAGAATTTAGGATCCTGTCTTCTCATTTTTCTGAAAGTTGGCCATTTTTTCCTGGCCCTGATGACTTTGGTGGCTATAATCCTGCCCTGTTTCTTTCTGTCACCCAGCTTCACTGAGTTCTCCTCCTGAATCCTAGTCCATGTGTCTGTGTTTCTGTCATCTGTAAGTGGACCTCCTCATGTTAAAGTGTCCCTATTTGAGCACCTGTCTCCTGCTGTGCGCATGGGGGGAGGTCGTGGGGAGAGCAAAGACTAGTATAAAGTGCAAGGACTTCAAACTGATGCATGTCCTAATGCAGGCTCTGCCACTTACTAGTTGTATGTAATTCTCGCCTCCTGCAACCTGGGTCTCCTTTCAAAATAGGTTTTATATTACTCACCTCAAAGGCTTTTGATGAAGATTAACTGAGATAATGTAAGTAAAGTCCCTGGTACAGTGCCTCAAATAGAGCAAGCTTTCAATGGATGATAGTGGTCTGCCCCCCAAGTTATCCTTGTCCACTCTTCTATGACCTACATCATCAATCGATTATCAGCCAGCGCTTTCTGATGACAAAATCCCACCTGTCTGCATTTGTTCATATTACCAGCCTCTGGGGCTGCCTTGATTTGATTTTCTGCCATTTCATTGTGGATCTGATTAGTTTCCAGGTCCTGACACAATGTGCCCTCTCCCCTTGCCTCCAAAGAATAAGAAGTCTTTGTCCTGATCCCATGCATAACATAGGCTTTACTATTGCTTTCTGGAATTACTTCTTTCTTTATTTTTTCTCTTATGAAATAAGAAACAATGTTTTAAGGAGACGTTTTCTTTTTGAGGCAATGCTATTTAGTGTCTATGAAGACTATAATCACTAATTAAAAGAATATTTATTGAGTGCCTATTATGTGCTAGGCACTATTAAAATCCCCAGGAGTACCCTGAAGAATAAAACAGGCAAAATTCCTTAATATTCTAATAAAAGAAATTGACAATAGACAAGTAGGAACATAAAGAAATATTGTTATGTCATATCATGGTAAGCTCTAGGAAGAAAAATAAAAAGATATGGGCTAGAGAGATGTGGCAGGTGTGTATGTGTGTATGTGTGTGTGTGCGCATGTGGGCATTTGAGCAGAGATTTGAATGACGTGAAGGTGCAAGCCATTGCTAAATGTGGTGTTAAGAGCAGTGGGAAGAGAGAAAAGCAAGAGTGAAGGGCAGAAGACGGCATGTTTGAAGAAGAGCAAGATCAGTGTGGTGGGATCAGAAAGATTGAGGAGGAGAATAGAAAGAGATGCAGGCAGAGAGATAATTAAGGGCCAGATTACATAGATTACATAGATTCTGCAGTCCCTGATAGCAAAGCTGTATTTTATTCTAAGAAAAAAGTTTTAAGAGAAAGAGGGATAGAACCAGATTTATGCCTGTTGAGAAAAAGTATCACAAATTTGGAAACAAGGCCAAAGGATGGCTATGTGTGCTTTCATTATTATGTGGGAGCAACGTCCAATCGGGCCTTTCAAGGATTATTTAAATCTCTAGGGGAAAGTAACTTTGTTTGACCTTCTCTTTATTTTTGTTTGGGGCCCAGACTCTGTGAAATTATCTGTTAACTTATAGATTTTTGTCCATTAGAGGTGAAAATGATTTCTAACTAGTAGAAAACCCCAAAGGTGAGTTTCATTGCCTGTAGGACATTAACCAGTATTGTCTCTAAATTAGCAAACTTATCTCAGTATGCCTTTCCCATATACCACATTTTTCTAATTATCCTGTGAACCAGCTTAACAATTTTTCTGGTTCTGTCATTAATTGGTTAAATATCTTTGACTTGTGTTTATTCTACATTTGTATGAGTGTTATGGTTTTAGTTTTTTTGAAAATTATATACTTTCACACGCTACTGAAGCTGACTTTGGCTGCTGAGTGGGGGATGGAACATGTGAAGGTTTAGGGGGAAGTTGTCAAGCCTGGAAACAGGAAGACAAATGATGGTGCACTGAACTAGGCAACTGGAACAGTCCAAATGGCCTAGGTAGGCTGTAGTGGTGGAGACAGTGAGGATTGATTGGATTTTATGTTTGATTTGGAGGTAGAGACAAGACAGGCTGATGAATGGATGTGAGGTGTGAGATAAAGAGAGGAATCTAGGATTTTTGCTTGGGAAACTGGGAAATGGTGGTAGAGGAAGATTTTGGAGAAAATTAAGAGAACCATTTCGATATGTTAATTTGAGACAATTTATACATTGCTGGCAAATTTCCTTATGGTAATGATGTCAATATTTCTGCAAAAATCAGGCAAATCTTAGCTTTTAACAAATGTTTCTAAATATGTATATGTTCTTTACACATAGATATAAAGACATTTATTCCATCCATCTGATGTTTAAATATCCATAATATTTGGCATAATTTTCCATGGAATTGGTAAAAATATTTCCAACTTCCTATGTTATAAATTTCAGTTTCAAGCATTAGTTGGGTCAAATTATTTCATGAACTAAGCCCCTTCCGACTTTAAGAATATTTACCCTGTAATATTACAACTTATTACTCAAGAAAAATTGCTTCAAAAAGAAAACACCAATTCCTTAGTCTCACTGAGCCTTATTTCCTTTATGAGACAGCAATTTTTGTTCTATTTCAATTTATATATGTATTTATCTGAGACAAACAATAGCCTTGAAAACTGAAAGCACTAAAGATATATAGATTATTATTATGCATTACTCTTTGGAGAGAACTTTGCTGAAAATTACTCTTCTTGAACCTTTAAGTGAGGCTGACTGACCACCCAATTTAAATTGCAGCTTACCTTTCTCTATTCCCTAGCAATACTGATTCCTTTGACCTTTCAGTTTTTTCTGTTTCTACGGCACTTATCACCTTAGTTTAATTTTTTGTTTATTTACGTACAGTCGTCCCTCGGTATCTGTGGGGGATTGGTTCCCGTATCCTCCGCGGATACCAAAATCTGCGGTTGCTCAAGTTCATTAGTGGGCGCTTGGGTATCCATCCGCAGGTTCATCATCTGAGAATTCAATCAACTGCACATCATACACGATTGGTTGAAACCGCGGATGCGGGACCGGTGAATACCGAGGGCCGCGTGTATTATGTTTATTATTTGTCTTCATCTACTAGTATGTAAACTGCCCGAGTGTAGGGATCTTTGTCTCTTTTGTTCACGGGAGCATGCTAAGTGCCTCTAACGCATAGTAAGTGCTCAATAATTTGATGAATGTGTGAATGAATGAAAGAGCCTTTCTGCAATTAGGAGAATGCTTTATGATCTTGATCAGTGGAACATAAAAAAGACGATTCAATTTGGCTACACACGATTTAGAGTAATGATTTACGTAATAGATTTATCTTACTGTCTTTTTCTTAGGCCAATGTTAAAATTATATTTAGTGTCTTAAATATGTAATGTCCAAAATCTAATTAAGCAGCCCCAAATAGGCCTGGTGAATAAGGAGCTAGCTGTTTATTAGATATGTAATTTAATCTTTAGCAAGTAATTTTACAGCTGTTTTCCTCTATCTCTGTCTGTAAAATGAGATTAATAATAATAATACCTACTTCATAGGGTAGTTATAAGAATTAAACAAACCAATATATGAAAGACTGTAGAAAAGTGTTCTGCTACATAGTAAATACTCAATATACTAATTATTATATGAGTCAGTAGTTTATTATAGCAGGTGATATAAATAACTGCTAGTTAAATCCATGAAAATTACACATTAGGAAACTTGGCAAATGGATGTAAAAACAAACAAACTCACATCATAAACCCTAGTGTGAAACACTGTTTAAAATATACACATAATCCAGGAAAATGACAGGAATTTTCCTATTTAAGAAAATCAGCTTACATATTAGAATGATTTTTGAGTTAGCATTTTACTTTCCTATCTCTAGCCAATCAATTTTTGAGAATAAAGGATTTTTGAAAGAATTTGTCCTCTTTTTGATGTTCATTCTTTCCCAACTTCTGTGTCAGAGCTCTCAGATAGGAGAGGAAATGAAAATGCTAAAATCCTTAAAGTTTTAAGGACAAGAAAAGACAGTAATCATCCAATGCTATGGGAATTAGCAGATGAGAACAGTGTCAGGCAGACCTGCTGCCCCTGGGAAGTTTCATCTTTGTAATAACTTCAAAACCTTAGAATTTCATGGGAGGCAGTTTCCGCCTTTTATTCATGGGGAATGAAGAAAATCTCCATTTAAATATATGTTGATATGCAAATAAAGAGCACTTATGACCAGATGCAGCTCTTTGAATTTGTGTATTCTGCCCACATCCTTCATACATTTAAATTAAAATGGTGCATATATGTTAGGTATGTTCTTACTGCCTTGTTTTCATCCTTTTCCTTAATGTTTAATCCCTTCTCTGGAGTAAAGGTGGATTCCACTCCTGGAAGAGGTTTAACATCTTTTTATTGTTCTTTGAAAAATTTGAGCTATCCCACCAAAGCCTTCTGTGTTTCACATCAGGGCAAATCATACATCTAAGGGAAGGAATGGGGTCAAGCCTTCTGAAATCCCCAGAATGATTTCTCATCTTATGTATGCAAATTACAGTCTTTGAGCTTCCCACCCAAGCCCTCTCATTCTTAGATTCAATATTTGTCACTAAAATTTTAAGCTTACCATGTTCAACATAAGGCTCTAGATTCCTACTCTGCAAAGTTGTCCTTGCCCTTCCTACCCCCACCTCTAGCCTTTTCAATCCCAGTAAATGGTACCACTGTCTACCTAGATGTCCAAGGCGGAATGTAGAAGTTCATCCCTATTTCCCTTTTCCTCACCCTCTGTTCATAATATATCAGTGAGACTGATTGGGTGTACTCACAAAATCTATATTTTGAATCTGCCTACTTTGTTTAATTTGTGTGGTGATGACTCACTCCAGTCCACTCTTCCCTCCACTCAACATGCTCTAGTCCCACAGGCCTTCTTTCAGTTCCATGTCACTCTACACTCTAATTTTTTCCTTGACCTCAGGCCTGATCCCTCTGCTTGGGACACTCTCTACTCTTCCCACTTAGGTGTCAACACCTCAGTGATGGCCCCACGGCCTATCTATGGAAAACAGGTCCCTTGTCTGTTGTTAGTTTATGGCTCTGAAACTTGTTTTCTTCCTTCATTGTAGTTCCACAATTTATTTTTATTTACTTTACTTGCAAAGCCTTTCTGGTTCACCACTTTATCTCCAGCATTTAGCTCAGTCCTAGAACCTGGAAGACACTTCGTGAATAATTGTTGAATGATTGGAAGATGAATTTGCAGAGTATTGTCTGTCATGATATTTTAAAAATTATTTATTTATAAGCCACAAGATAGACTTTTATAAAAAACTAATAAGCCAGTGATAGATTTCTTAGGGAAAGTTAAATAAGTTTAAGCTTCAGATTTCCTAACTCATTTGTGAGGCCCAGTGCATCAAGAGACCACCATGTAGATGAATTCTCACTGTTATTATTATTTTTTTTAATCAGGATCTTTCTTTTAATTTCAAAACTTACATCTTGTGGCTATTCACTGACTCTTTTTTGGCCCAGTATCTTATATTTTCTTCAAATTCTATTTCTACAATACCACATTTGTCAGAATTTTTTTTCTGCAAAATATTGACATTATGCTACCCCAGCAGAGCTATTTTGGTCTAAAACTTTCAAAGTTATGTGGCAAGCAACTAATTTCTTAAGAAAAAAAGAAATAACTTATTCCTCTTTCCATTATAAATTTATCCTTAGGCTCTTACTATTTGTGATTAATTTTTCTGCTACATTTCATTAGTGTATTCAATCTTATAATAGGATAATGTTTGTCTGAAAATGGGACTCATTTTAGAATAAATGAATTATCTATTTATTGGCTCTCCCTCCCCACTTTTTTTAACCTCAGAAGGTTAATAGTTTGTGGTAATTTTCTATCTGGTGTGGCTAAAATGCACTCTTGTCAGGATGAGGATAATAGAGATGACTCAGAATTATTTCCTAAGAATTCTTGGTTTTGAATAAATATATAAACATAATTCATCGATCAAGAATATATTGTGGGACACCAGAACCTTGGAAAGACTAACTTATAACCTTCTTTTTATTTCTTAACACTGTGAACATATAAGACAGAATCTTCATTTCAAATTAAAAAAAATTTTCTTTAAAGTTATAACATATATATATTAAAGAGTACTCTCCAGTGGTTGGGTGCAGTTTTCTATAAGCCGAATTAGGTTGTTAGTTAATAATGTCATTCTAAACTTCTATATGCTTAACTGATTTTTTTGTCTGCCTTTTTTATTAGTTAATGGAATAAGTGGGTTAAAGTCTCCCCTATGATTGTGGATTTGTATATTACTTGTTTAGTTCTGTCAACTTTTGCTTTATATAATTGAAATTTATGCTATTAAGTATTGACAAATTTATGATTTTATAACTTCCTGTGGACTTGACCTTTTTATTACTTTGAAATGTGCATCTTTATATCTTGTAATTCTACCTAAGATCTACATTGTCCCATATTAATCCAGCCATATCATTTTTCTTTTGGTTGATATTTACATGGCAGATCTATTTCCATCGTTTTACTTTCAAATTATATGTGTTCATACATTGAAAGTGTTTCTTTTGTAAATAGAATAATACCTACATTTTGTTTTTTATCTAGTGTGACACTTTTTTTTAAATTGGAGTGTTGAGAGCATTTACATGAAATATAATCACTAATTTAGCTCCTTTAGGTGTACCATTTTGCTATCCATACTATTTTTCCTATTGGTTATCCTTTATTTCTCGTTTGTATTCATCAATTCATCATTATTATTCCATTTTAAATTCTTTTAAGATTTTAATTTTTAAATTCTTTTATTACTCTTTTAGTGGTAACATTATTGATTACAATATATTTTTACCGCTTCCTGAACATGCAAAACAGCCGTTTCATTCCATTTCTCCCCTTCAACCTATTGTGCTAATCTTGCCATCTATTTCACGTGGACTTCTACATATTTATTTCCATATATTGTAAATTTCACCAGACATTATGTAGTTTTGTTTTAATAGTCAATATGCACTTATCTTTACCCTTCATATATCCTTTCTTTGCCCTGTTTTCTGAAGTTCTGTGTTTCCATGAGATCATTTTCCTTCAACCTGAAGTCCCTTTAGTATTTCTTGTAGTGCAGCTCTGCCTGCAAAAACCCCTGTTTTTTTCCTAAAAGTATCTTTATTTTGTCGAAAAATATTTTTGAGAGGTACAGAATTCTAAGTTAGCAGTGTTTTTTTCTTTCAGCACTTTAAACATGTCAGTCCATCGTCTTCTCTGCATTTTTCTATTGCAGAGTCAGCTGTCAGTCTTAGTTTTTGTTTTTTACTGAAGATAACTTGCACCCTTGCAAGTTACTTTTTAAATGTTCTTTTTGATTTGTTTTTTAATAATGTTACTATAATGTGCCTAAGTGTGGTTTTATTTGTATTTATCCTATTTCATGTTTGTACAGTTTTCTGAATCTTAAATATATGAAACTAGACATTTTAAATTATGAAATAAAACTGTCTAATAATGAAATTAGACATTTTGGAAAATTCCTGGCCAGTACTTTTCAAATATTTATGTTGCACTGTTCTGTCTCTCCTCCTCCAAGTACTCTGATTACATGTATGTTAAACCTTTTCATTGAGCTCTATATTTCCCTTATATTTTTTTCCCATATTTTCTATCCTTTTTCTTTTCTAGGTATCAATTTTTATTGTCACGTCTTCAGTTCACTAATTTATCTGTTATGCTATTTCTAATCTGTTATTGAACACACCTGCTGAATTCTTAATTTTAATTTTTATATTTTCAGTTGTAGGATTTCAACTTGAGTCGTGGATTTCAGGTTTCTGCTGAAAATCTTTTCCTTTATTTACTTGAGTATATTAATCATTGCTATTTTTAAATCCCTCTCATATAACTTTAATATCTGAAACTCCTGGACATCTGCTACTATTCCTTGTGTTTCTTTTGGTTTCTGGTGACTTTGTTCTGTTTTCAGCAAGCCTTCTATCTTTTGAATGAACACTGAATGTTATATATATCAAGTTAAGTGTCAGGTTTTCTTCTGCCAGTCAGATATAGTGGCAGTGGGTTGTCCTGCTCTCTTACATGGTTGCTTGTGGTCCTTGTTAGCGCTGGACTGTATCTTATTTGCCTTCACTCTTGGATGAGGCTTTCTGAGCACTCATCTCAAAGCCTGAGGTATTAGACAAGCCCCTCTAATTTGGAGGGGCTTGAACACACTAATCTTTGTTTTTCCAGCACGAGACATCTCTGGACTATCTGGTCTACCCTTTAGCCCCCAACTGTTGCCTTGTGTTGGGTTTCTTGGAGCTCCTCCCTGTGTATAACTTGAGAAAAATGTGGAACTGTATTTTGGGGCTCCTCCTTCAGGGATCTCTTCTTTCTTAGATTTTGCCCCTTAACCTGCAGCTTCTCTGGCAGACCTGAACTCTGACATTTGTCTCTTCAGTGAAGCAAGACCCCATCTTCCTGATTCAGAGCTATTCTCTCATGCCAATGCAAACTGGAGAGAGTCTATAGAGAACCCTCCCCCTGCTTGAAGTACTGCTCTGTCTTTAATTGGTTGCTTGCTTTTGTTGCTCTTCAGGGACGTCAGTTTTTGTTTTAATTTAGTCCAGCATTTTAATTGTTTGTAGTGTGAGGGTTAGTTTAACATAACTAATCTATCTTGCTCATTATTGAAACTAAGACTTATTATTTTTAAACTACATATTAAACATGCATTATTTGCCAGGTATAGTACTTGGGGATTTAATTGTATTATCTCATTTAATCTTCACAGTAGTCTTTGAGGTAGTTATTCTTACTCGTATAGACAAAGAAACTGACACTTAGAAAGGATAGTTAACTGGCCTAGATCACACGGTTAGTTGTGTACCTAGATCTGTCTGATGTAGACAGAGGGAGGGGAGAGGGGTGAGGGGGTAACAGGGCTTGTTTCAGGCCTTAGAAAGAACACCAGGGCTTGCTTTACTGGTTTTCTAACTGATGATCATGATGCCTTATCTCCATAGTCTTATTTTACTTCTGGTTAGAAACTGTACTGTATAATCTTTACTGGTAACTTGAACCATAGTGAGAGAACAAGAAAAACTTGTTTATTACGTTCTCAAAGCTTTATTTAAAAACACTTCTGAGGAAACAATGTATATCATACCAACTGTCTTTGCTGCTTTAATTGGTTCTTGAAGACATCTTCAGGTAATTCAATGAATCTTAAACCATTTTTTATTTTGTTTTCTACAGTTCATTAATTGAGGCTAGAACACATGGTACAAGTATGAGCAAATGGAGATGTTTTAAATACTGAGAAATTGAACCTAGCTATAACTTTGAATATAAAAGAAAACACTAAGTACCTAAATCTGAATAAATATATAGGAAATAAATGGTAACACTGATGTTATGCTTACTTGGTGCCAGGTACTGTAAGCACTTTATGCATTTAATCCTCGCACCACCTCTTTGATGCAGCTTATCTTGTTATTGCCACTTAACAGATGAAGAAACTGAGGCTTAGAGAGGTCCAATAAATTGCCCAATGTCACACAACTAGAAAGTGGCAGAGGTGGAATTTAAAACCTGGCTGTCTGGTTTCTTAACTCTATTGTACAGAAATATAAATATTCAGCAAAATCTCAATTAACTTGAATTCTTGAAGAATGAGATGTTATTAATAATTGATTCTCTGATTAGGTTAAGCACCATTATCATATTTTCTATTTTAACACTAGTTAGAAAATTTGCTAAAAGAAATTAGTCCACTTCACAATATATTTCTCAGATACTGCTAAGGAGAAAGAGTGGTAGCTGGAGGCAAATTTTCCAGGAATTTTAAGCAAAATTTTGAGAGAAAAGAGGGAAATTACACATATGGAGACATACTAGCTATATAGGTTGAAAGCATTTCAAGAATTATAAAAGAATCAGTCAACTATTATCAAAAACATAGACTGGTTGCCATGTGATCATTCATTAATTCATTTATTCACTTGTTCTGCAAGCATTTATTTATTACATGCAGTGCATTGAAAGAAAACTAACCGTTATTGAATATTTACCTTGTGCCAAGTAATGTACTAGGTAGTTTTAGAAACCTTATCACATTTAACACTCACAGTAGCCCTCTGTGGAATATTATTCCCACTTTCATTGAGGAAATTGTGGCTTAGTGGACATTAATAATTTGTGCATTGTCAGGAAGCTAATAGCTGTGCAAGTGGCTGAGATGGGCTTTGAGCCCAGGACTGAAAGACTCCAAGAGCAAGGCTATAATGTGAGGTGCTGGTCCAGGCATTGGGAAGGCAATAGCAGTCCCAGAGGAGGGGCAAGACAGAGTTTGGGACCACAGAGACCTTTACAATCTTGTAGAAGAGATAAGAAAACAACCAATATAAATCGAATAGTAAAGAGAATGTGATACCTATCATAATTGAGATGCAATATTTAGATCTTCAGAGGAGAGATTACTTCTAGCTGTGATAATTAAAGAAAATTTCTGGAAAAAATGTGGTTAGGTAAAGATCTCAAGGATACCATATAAACTATAAACCATGATCATGTGTTCACACAACAGCCACTGCAGTATCGCTTCTGTGTTTGAAATGGAAATGGCTGCTCCCTTCTCCGAGCTCCTAAGCACTTATCTGAACCTTGTTTTAAAGGCACCTGTCACTTTCTACCTCATATTGTGATTAAATATGCACATGCTTTTTCTATGGCCTCCTTCAAGGCAGAGACTCTTATTCCTCAGGTGGATCCCCACAGTGTTTGGAATGGTGCCTGCGACATAGCAGGTGCTTCTCAAAATCCCCTCTCCCTTGGTGTCAGTGATGTCATGCGTTCCAGGCTGTCTTCCCAACTCTTTGACTCTCCTCAGGCTCCTGAAGCAAGAAGGGCATGTCCTCGGTGTTCAATCTCCTGGCATCTACCTCTCACACAAAACTTGTTGAAGGACTTCATACAAACTCATACTTCAGTGATACCCCACATGCTAATGTCTCCCAAATCAATAGATAGCTCTTCTAAGCTCTGGATTGATTTGTACAACTCTCTGGCATATACCTCTATCTGTGTGTCCCTCGGGCACTCTGATGTCAACATGTCTCAAACTGATCTCATTATCATCCTCTCCTCTAGACCTCCCACTCTTCCTACATGTTCCATGTCTGTGAATGTTATGGCAGGACCATCTGGGCCCCTGGTCACTTGACTCCCTCCTCTTCTCCTCTCCCTGTTTATCGGCATCCTCTCGGTCATGAATTTCCTTCACAGTTGAGGAGATATTTCTTCAATCTCTTTGCTCCCATAAATCTCCATGGCCATTGTTTGAGTTCAAATCCCATCATTTCTCATCTAGATTACTTCAGCGTCTCCCTGACATCAGGCTTGCTCCCTTGAGATTCATTTTTCCAAACTGCTACCCAGAATGATTTTTTAAATGCAAACCTGAAAATGTCATCCCCTTTAATACTTGGCTCTCCAGTGCCCAGAGGATAAGAATTAACCCCTCAGCATGGCAAGTAGGGACAAACTCTTTTTCTCCACTTTATCCCTTGCTTGACTCTGCTTCAGACCAAAGACCTCTCCGTATTGAATTATGCTTCTCCACTCCTTGGCACACTAGCTCCTAATCCACCTGGAATGTTGACTTTCCTTCTCTATTTGGCCTGCTCAACCTTCAAAAATAAGCTTAATATGCAATCCTCCAGGAAGTCTTCATGACATTTCCCCCAGTCTTGATTAGGTGTCCCTCCTATTTGCTGGAATAGCACTCTGGCATTGTCTCTACCATAGTTCTTATCACATGGGAGCCTAATTTTTTACTTAACTATCCTTTTCCCCTCACTTTCCATAAGTATTTTGAAAGAAAGAACCTTGCTTTCTATCTCTGTACCATAATGACCAGCTTATTCTCGGGCACATTGCAAGAGCTCAATAAATAGTTGTTGAATGAGTAGATAAAGAATGCTTGATGAGTAACTAAAAGTGTAGCAGGGAATGAAGAATTCACTCCTTTAAATGTGAAAATTGAACTCATTTAGTTTTTGGGCATGCTGCATGATTTTCTACTTCATGGCAATATGCCTTTGATTTCCTAATCCTCATCACTGCTCCACCAGAATTCTCCCAAAAGGGAAAATAATGCAAGTTAAATTAAAACACAATGAAAAAACGAAGGATAATAAACAGAATTTCCCTTAAGTGTGCACTAAGCTGAATCCAATGGTCATTACTTTCTTTGTAATTTATTTTATTTTATTGGGTGTGTAGACTTGCAACCCCTATAAGCTGTGGATTATTTAGTATTGTGATGGCATTCACATAAAATACAAATGCTATATGTGGATGATTGTGGCATGCATTATATTTTAGTTCTATTTTTGCTTTGTTGTGACTCCAGATACTGATATATATATATATATATATATATATGTGTGTGTGTGTGTGTGTGTGTGTGTGTGTGTATTTGTTCATCGATATATCTATACTGATATATATAAGCTATCTATAAATATATAAACAGATGTATCTGTGTGTGTGTATATATATATATATATATATATATATACACACACACACACACAAACACATAAGTATCTGTAGTCACAAAAAAGTAAAAATATAACAGAACTAAAATATAATGCATATATATCATATATATCTATCTCCCTCCCTATCTATATGTTGGTGTTATATTCTCTTCTCTGCAAATGTACTAACTAAATTTGAGAATTGTTTAACCACTCAGTGTGGTTGTTAAAAAATCCTGGATTGTTTTTCTTTCAAAGATACAGGACTCCCATGTTGGAATTAATGAACTAACCACTGAAACTGTGAGCTGGTTCACGTGGGCTGTAAACTTCAGGCAGTGTCGCTGAGCTCCACAGCTTGCTTTGTCAGTACCTGTGATTCTTCACTTCTGACACTGGGATGTGAATGGTCCACACCACCCACTTATCACAAAAACTCTTTTTCTCAGGAATGCAGCCTAAGTTTATGCTTTCAAATCGGTTATTTATTCTTTGAAATGCAGGGCTAATTCTACATTTAGTTCACCTTTTGTCAGTGTTTCTATGCTTGTTGAAATCATGGAGATGAAATATGAGAGTATGAAGAGAAGATAGGGTTCAAACCAGGAAAACCCAGAGGTAGGAGGTTACCCCGGGATTTAAATATACACCAGAGAATTCGTAATATTTCCTCAGGCATATGTTCGGTGTTGGGCCATTGCTCCACTCGTTCATGCTTGCCAGCTGCTGTTGGCATGAATTCTCCACCCCACTCTACCCCTCAGCCACCAAAAACTTCCCTAAATTAAAAATGGAGCCACTGATAAATAATGTAGACACATAAAAAAAGAGCATATTCATTCTTAAATGATGCTAGGATGCATTAATGTCTCATTCTTTCTCCTTAATTTCATTAATGTGACATGGATAGAAAATATTCAGAGAAAAAGGAAATGCAAATGAGATATAGTATCTTTTAATCTTAGAAAGTGATGGGGTATTAGAATTAATCTAGATGACTCAACCCTCTTGGCCAATGTGGAGATCCCCTCTGATATAATGAATTGTGGGTCCTGTAACTTCTGCTAGAAAGCTTTCTACAATGGGGAGTTTGCTGTATCACTTTTGTTATAGCTCTAATTGTTGGAGGATATTGTGAGGAGAAAAATATCCTGTTTACTGTGTAGGTGTGTTATTCCTGCTATATAAATGCTGTGATGATTGTGTTGCTTGAAGACATAATTGAATATTGAACCTGTATTAAGGATTGGGCCAGAGAGTAGGAAGAGAGATCCTAGGTAGAGAGGAGAGAGCGCCTAGTTTCTCTTGATCTGGGCTGCCAAGGGGAATGGCACGGTAGTGCCCACTACACATAGGCAAGCTTGGATTTAGGAACTGTGAGGGGTCAAAGGGAGAGACCTATAAAATTGTGTTCATCCTTGGTGGCTAAAGGGTAGCTAATTCCTGAGAGTGCATGGAATGGGGGCGGGGCTGGGAGCTCTGAGGACAGACCAGCTCCAGGAGCCCAGAACCCTGGGCTTTCTGTTTCTACAATTCTTGTACTCTCTGGGATCATTCTTCCTCTGCAATCATTTAGTAGTTAATAAAGTCTTATTGAAAGCTTTAATCTCTCTAAATTACACTATAGGGTCCTAAGGAAAAAAGATTTTGTTTAATGTGACATATTGAAGTGGGATGTATTCAGTTGGGGAGAGACCATCCCAGCCTGCATAGAGAGGCAGCTGGAAACAAGTAGTGAAGGACTTTGAGGGGAAGATGTCACTTTGGAGGACAGAGGCAGTTCTGCTCTGTTAGTTGTCTCATCCTCCATAAATTTATACTTTTAGGACTAAATCTTGGAGATTTGTGTTTTATATATTAAAGTAGGCCATATTGTCCCAAGATTGTTCTTTACAACTTTCCCATATGTTTTGTTTGTTAGTACTAATTCATCCTTCTGGAGATATTCTGAATAAAGCTAATAGCAAATACACATGATGAGTTAAATGTTATGCCAGTTACGATATTCCTCCTAAATCTTTTCTTACAAACTGACCATGATTTCTTCAGCAATCCTCATGCTTTGTGGTTCCTATGTGCTTTATCATCATGATTACTCATATCTAGAACCTCATATGCCTTAAAAATGTAAGATGCAGAACTGCTCAAATTACTAGCTGAGTGGTGGGACCCTGCAGAGGACAGTGGGACCACTGTTTTACTTGTTCTACACACTTGATTCCATTAATGAAGCTCATTTTTTGAAAAATATTGATTTAAAAAAAATATCATGATCATCTTACCCTGTAAGCAAAGAGAAAAAAAAAAAGCAAAGTTTACATTGAATAATTTTGTTTCAAATGTGTGGCTATGAGTAAATAAATTTGAGATAAATTAGTTTGTACTGGTTAACCTGATCTAGCCACCAAAATAGTGTGATGCCTATTTTTAAGTAACTATGTCTTCCTTAGCAAAATAAGTCAGTTGAATAATTTGATATGAACTTCGGGCAGGTTTGGGGAGTAATGAGCCAATAAAGTATGGGCCATGGGAAAGACGGCTCAGGGAGAAGATCCAATTTCTAGTAGAGAGATTCAAGGAGATGGGTGAGGGAGAGAGGAGGAGGGGAGGGGCAGAAATGCAGACTGAGTAACTGGGGCCAGTGTGTTCAGTGTGTCCAATTTTATTTGCCCATGGGGGTGAGGTAGGATTCGGCTAAGTGTCTGTCACTTTCCCCTCCTTCTCTAATTCGTCTAGATAGCTCAGTGCAATCATCCAACAACTGGGTCATACTTTTGGCTATAGTGAACTTGCAGATAGCTAAAAGTCTTAGGCCTTTTTCATAGGAAATACTAACAAGAAAATTACTTCATCCTGTATTTTTCAAACTTATTTTCTTTAAAGGCACAGTTCTTTATATTTAATAAAAATATTTATGTGTATGTATATATATACTGTTAGCTTTGTCACGTAATAACAACACAATCTTTTAGAATCCAAATTAATTAATCTATTCAAACATATTTCCTTCCACAAATTGATAACATCTATAGATATTATATGCCTGTCATCTATGTATTTATCATCCTGATCATATAAAATGGTCAGTTAAGAGGTTAGAGTCCCATGGCAAATCACTACAGAGAGATCAAGTGTTACATGACACATCAATCAATATGATGTGAGCCATTTTTCCAGCCATTAATATGTACTTCTAGCCCATTGTTCTCTAGTTACACCAATCCATCTTACCTATAGTGATTATTATCTTCCAAACTCCACATGAAATCAAGAAAACTACTGCTTATCACGACATTACAGAATTAGGAAGAAGTTTAGGGATCATGTAAGTAGTCCTCCCTTTTCCCTGGGGGATACCTTCCAAGACCCCCAGTGGAAGCCCGAAACCTCGGATAGTACCAACCCCTATATATACTATGTTTTTTCCTGTACATACATACCTATGATAAAGCTTAATTTATAAATTAGGCACCGTCAGAGATTAACAACAATAACTAATAAAAAATAGAACAATTATAACAATATCCTGTAATAAAAGTTACCATAGATCTCAGCAACCTTACCATATGATTTTTTTTCTTTCCTTTAAGTTGAGAACTTTCACCATTTCACTTAAAGGAGACACTTTACGGCTTTTCTTTGGCATATTGGAATTGCCAGTATCACTACTCTTGAACTTTGGGGCCATTATTAAGTAAAATTAGGATTGCTTGAACACAAGTACTGGGATACCATGGCGCTCAATCCAGTAACTGAGACAGCTAGGAAGTGACTAACAGGTGGGTAGCATATACAGCGTGGAAATGCTGGACAAAGGGATGATTCACAGACGGAGCAAGATGGCTCAAGATTTTATCATGCTACTCAGAATGGGGCACAATTTAAAACTTATGAGTTGTTTATTTCTGGAATTTTCCATTTAATATTTTTGGACCTAGGTTGACCTCGGGTAGCTAAACTATGGAAAGTGAAACCGTGGATAAGGGGAGACTACTGTACCATAATCTCACCTTGGAGAATATATTGATCTACTAATTACATTTTAGATTTAACTACATTTGCCTTACACCGCAAATATTCTGACTCAAGAGCTCCATATGACCTTCTAAGGGATCAAAATCTTCTTAAAGGTCTATTCTAGAAACAATGTTAAGACAACTACATATAGTTTTCATAACACATCTTGTTGGAAAAGTGAATATTTGTCCATTTCCAGATTTTTCTCACCTCTCCTAATTACTGTGATTTCTCAGAGCTGATACTATGATTTCTCAGGATGTCATGATTGTATCTGTAAGTTTCTTTCAGAGAGTAAAATTCCTTGAGCTTGGAGATGTGGAATCATTTAACCTAGTTAGTTGCTTCTTTATAATATTCTTAGCCACCCTGGAATCCCCCCTTAGCCTAGTGCTCTCCTTCCAATATGATGATTTGCTTCGACATAGAAAGAGAGGCAATGTTAACATGACCCTCTCTGCTTGGAGGAATGGGTTTAGCTCATTCTTTTCTTGTTTTAAACATAGCTTTAAAAATTACTTTCATCTTCCTTAGCATTATTCATAAGCCTGAGTTATTTCTTCTGCATTCCTGACACTGTTCTTAAAGGTGTGGACCATTCTTTTGTATTTCATTTGTAGTTGTGTGCTCCTTCTTCCACATTTTGTATATGCCTTTTAAAATGGTTTTTTTAATGTTTATAAAAGGAATCTTTACTGAAGAAAATTTCAGAGAGCGGTGTAAAGAATAAGATAAAAAATAAAAATCAGGGGCTGCCCGGTGGCGCAGCAGTTTAGTCCGCGCTTCGGCAACCTGGGGTTCGCGAGTTCGGATCCCGGGCGCCTGCCGATGCACTGCTTGTCAGCCACAACGCGGCGGCGTCCTATATAAAGTAGAGGAAGATGGGCACGAATGTTAGCCCAGGGCCAGTCTTCCTCAGCAAAAAGAGGAGGATTAGCAATGGATGTTAGCACAGGGCTGGTCTTCCTCACAAAAAAAAAAAAAAAAAAAAAAAAAAATCAACTGAAATTCTACCACTTAGAAATAACAATTATTCATATTTTAACATACATCATTTTCATGCATTTGTATTCTTTAATCAGGGCCATATTCATATTTCTATCCTGCTTTTTTAATTTATAGGACTTTTTCATGGCATGCAATATTTATATAAACATAATTTTAATTCTTTCAAAATGTTTTATTATACACTGTAGAATTCACTTACCAATCTCCTTTTCTAGGAAACATAGACTCTTGCAATATTTTGCTCTTACAAATAAAATTGTGTTGAATATTCTTTTTTTTGTGTGAGGAAGACTGGCCCTGGGCTAACATCTGTGCCCATCTTCCTCTATTTTATATGTGGGATGCCTGCCACAGCATGGCGTAATGAGTGGCGAATAGGTCCACGCCCAGGATCCGAACATGCGAACCCTGGAACGGAGCGTGGGAACTTAACTACTACGCCACCGGGCCAGCCCCCTGTTGAATATTCTTATGCTTTAAAAATCTCACCATATTGGACAGTTCCCTACCCAGCAATAAAAATGTATATCAATGATTTTTATTTTTTCTTATGAGATTATTTAAAATTGTACAGTCATAATTTAATTTTAGAGTTTCTCATCCCTTGGGAGCCATTTTCTTTTTCATCTAAAAGAAAGTCTTCCGCAATTTCTCTGAAATTTGAAAAATATTTTTTCTATATTAGAGTTTATTTATCTGGCTAGATGACATAGTTACCTTCTCCAAAGCCATCAATTCCCCAGTCAATTCTTCCTTCCCAGCCAGACTTAAAATCACAGAATAGTATAAAGTGTTAGAGTTGATAAAGATCTTAGCAATTTTCTTTTATAATACCCTTGTTTTCAGATAAATGTGTTATTTCTCTGCAGTCTTCTAAAAGAGCAAATTAATAACAGAGTGACATGTCTTGTACAGATTTGGTGACAAAACATGTTTGACCTCAGCAGAAGGCCAATGAGGCAAGAGAGATATCTGGAACTAGAAAGCGTGGTTTGGTCAGATGAGGGGAATAGAGTCTCCAGCCTGCTAAGGAGGGTAATATTATGATTATAATTGGTCTCTCAGTTTTAAACAGAGCATTGGCTGGCAATTGGAGATCTGGGGTTCTAGGACTACTCCTCCCAAAATATGCAGTTTTACAAGGTGTCAAGGTGCCAAGGGTATTAATGCTTAAGCTAAGAATCTAGTCCCAATTAGGGCCTTCAGTGGTAATCAGAGATTAAGTGGAAGTCAAGTCATGTAAATAGGGAAATGCAGAATGGGTTGGGAGAGACTCAGAGATAACGAGCAGGCAGTTACCTAGAGCTCCAGCCTGTTACATCAACACTGGGCCACCAGACAGTTTGAACTTAATGTATCTGATCTGCCCCAATCAAGATTGGCTTAAGGACTGTATGAGGCTGAGAATGCAGATTGAAGGTTTTGGTGCCTACTCTTCTGATGGACTAGACTGGAGAAAAGGCAGAAATGACCGAAATTAAGGCAGGACTGTGTTAGATACAATTATTTTGACCAAAAGAGATTTCTAGCAGATGAAAAGATGGTTAAACACTGTTTGTCATTACTTTACCCCACCCCTGTACAAAAATCTAACAGAAAAGATTTATTCATATACTTTGTCTAAATATGTGACCTACATTATTGCCTAACTCCCTATAGCACTTCTGCCTCTTTTCTTCTATGCTTATTCAAGTAAATTTTGCTATTCTTCCACCGTTATGTCTGTGATTTTCAGTGATTGTCTGAATCTTCTTAAAAGAAAAGTTAATCTCTGACCCATTTAAATTTTTCTAACAAGATATGTCTTTTAATTTACGTATTTTCATCATTAGTTACACCATTGAAATTAGAATCTACCTATGAGATTATATCTGTCTCAAAACAAAATTTATCACGTTTGTTAGAGTTATTCTCTCTGCCTTGGTATATTGATCTGAGGATATATTTTTCACACTCCCCACATCTGCTGCTTTTTTATAGAGAATTACTTGGTATTCTTCCTTGATGTTAGTTTTTCATGTTCTCTATGTTATCCAATCTTATACCTTTACTGGGATATTTTTCTCCTCTTAGATTTTAGTCTAAAATCCTCTCGATCGGATCAGCAACTCTTCTAACAGACATTTTTGTTCGAGGTCCTTGTGAGATGTACTTCTTCCCTTGCCAGAAGCTACATCAGATACTTTGGTGATCTTTACAGAACTTCTTGGCTTGGAATCGTAGAAACATATTGATGAAATTCACATAGCTTCTGCTGAGAGCTTGAGCTTGAAAAAGAGAAAAGCCTAAGGCTTAAGAGTTTTTTGTTTTCTAATGGGACAGTACAATGCTTAATGCAGTCATGCCCTTCTTTTGATATTTGAGAACTTATTTATTGCTACTTCTGTTGTTTTAATATTTATCTCTCATATCTTTCTCAGTACTGAAAGAATTAACAGAATCAAACAGTTTTAAAATTAAAGAGAATTTAAATCTCATTATTTTAAAAAGTCTATATTGTGAATTATTTTTGGTATCTTTATTCCTTGAACATATTTCAAAGGAAAAAATTCTGAGATATCTAAATCTATGGAAAAATTTAAAATAAATACAGTACTTCCTTTAGCAAGAAAAATCTTGGTTTCCTCATTTTTATTCAGATTTAGGTCTCCACCCAGAAAATGCGAAACCAAATTTGACTAGAAATCAATATAATCATTATTCTATTTAGGGTATAATTCTTTAGGTTAGTGGTTTCAGAACATTGATTTCAATCGTCCATCTTCATTCCTAACTCCATTTGCAAGCCCACCCAGGACAGGTTAAGCCCAATTCTGGCTGTCTGTCGTTAGTACTGCTTTTCTAGAGCTCCTGGTAGGAGCTCACTATGCTTGAATTTGGTTTTCTGGTTCTCAGCCTAGGATTGCTTGAGTTTTACCTTCTGATTGTCTTGAGGCTCCCAAATCAGGCAGATGGCACATTCTGGAGTCAGATTGTTGTGTTTTTCTCAACGACTTGTACTGAGCATGACTTACCACTTCTGGTCTGCTATGGAGGGTGGCCTAGGTCTATAAATCCTACTTTAAGAAGATAATGTCTTTCTAGAAAGGACTACAGGTGATCTATCCAGCTAATGTCAAACCACCTCCATTGTACTCTTGGTTCTCCAAGAAGCACTGAGGATGAAGTATGTCACCCAAACAGAGATATACACTGAGATTCTAGGGACTATTATAGCAGCTAATATCACCCTAATTTATATAGAGATAACAAAATAAGTAGTATGTTGCCCTCAGTGAGTTTGCAATCTATTCATATAAAGAGAATATGCCTAAGTTATTATAATAGAAAGCAGTCATTGTAATGATAAGAGGTATTAGGGAATCAGGATGTGTCCTGAGCCTAGGGGTGGGAATCATATTTCTAAGAAGCCTTCCTAGAGTAGTGATGTATGACTTGGGTCTAAATAAATGAATATAATTCAGTCAGTCACAGAGGGCAGGAAATTCTATGCAAAAATTGTAGCCTGAAAAAAGTCTTGGAGTCAAAAAGCAACATAGTGTATAGGGAACTAAAAACAATTTAGCATTTTTAGAAGATATTCTGTGAAAAAGGAGTGATGGGGATTGAAGTTGTAAATATACTCAGGCTCAGATCACTGAGAGTCTTGTAAGCTGTGTAAAGAAACTTTGTAGCCTGTGGGTGATGCGAGACATCTTTTAGGTTTTCAAGGGGAGGTGATAAATTTATAGTTGTAATAGGTTCACTGGCTCTGGGGAAGAGAGCTGCCACATTGTGAGGACACCCAGGAAGGCTTGTGGAAAGGGCCACATGGCAAGGAACTGAGGCTTTCTACCAGCAGCCATGTGAGGAAACCATCTTGGAAGTGGATCCTCAGGTTCTGGTTAGGTCTTCAGATGACTGCAGACCCAGCCTCAGCTTGACTGTAACCTCTGGAGAGACCCTGAGCCAGAACCACCTAGTTAAACTGCTCCTGAATTCCTGACCTTCAGAAACTGTGTGAGACAATAAGTGCTTGTTGTTTCAAGTGGCTGCATTTTGGCACAACTTCTTATACAACAATAGATTATTAGTACACTGACTTGGGAAGGTAACAGGACTTCAGTGCAGGCAGACAAGTTAGGAGGCTGTTGTAGTTGACCAGGTTAGAAACGATAAAGGTCTAGTTTAGGGGAGGAGGGAAAAGATATAAAAATATTAAGAGTTAAAAATCTCTTAGGGGGCTGGCCTGGTGGCACAGTGGTTAAGTTTGTACACTCTGCTTCAGTGACCTGGGGTTTGCAGATTCGGATCCTGGGCGTGGACCCACACACCGCTCATCAAGCCATGCTGTGGGAGGTGTCCCACATACAAAATAGAGGAAGATGGGCAGAGATGTTAGCTCAGGGCCAATCTTCCTCAGCAAAAAGAGGAAAATTGGCAGCAGATGTGAGCTCGGGGCCAATCTTCCTTACATAAAAAAAACTCCCCCCAGAAAACAAAACTCTTAGAGAATCATTGAATGTGAAGATAGAGGGAGGAGTCAAGATTAACTCACACATTTCTTTCTTGGGTGAACAGGCAGGTGATGGAGCTGAGACACAGAGAAGGAGCGTAATTTTGGAGAGACTCAGTTTTGGACACTGAGTCTGAAGTGTCTGTGAGATGTCCAGGTGGAATGCCCAGAATAGATCTATCAGTGAAGAGATAGGGATTTAGGAATCATCAGCAGAGGGGAGGTAATTGAAATGATAAACATGAATATGATCATTTAAGAAAGGTGTATAGAGTAAGAAAAGCAGTTGTCTGAGGAAGCAACCTGGAAGCAGTTGGCACATAAAAGACATCACAGGAGGCAAAAAGGAGACCAGAAGAGATAGTTGGAGAAACTTGAAAAGGTAGATGGTTTGGTTTCAGACATTAGATAGGAAACCCTCATTCTCTGACACTGGGGAGAAGAAGGCAAGAATGGGAATGCATTTTAAGTAAGTTTTGAGATGGAGGGACAATTGAGAGGAATCATTCTTGATGGTGTGAGTTTTCCAGATGAAGTAGGAGGTAAGGTCACCTGCTGCGAGTAACGGTAATACGAGTTGAGTAGAGAGAAGATTTGGAATAACTATAGAGGGAAAGGAAGAACAGGTTGAGCAAGGACAATTAAAGGAATGGCTGGATTTTGCTGAGTACTCAGCTGAGGTTTGGAGACTATGTCTTTGAAGAAAGTGATAGCAGTAGGGAAATATGACAATATATACAATTGGGGCTCTTTCTGTTTTCCTTCAGCTGGAGCCCAAAAGCTGATAGCGATATCAATAGTAGCTTACCTATGCAAGACTTGTTGAGGGATTGTGAAATTGGTTTTGTAACTCTTAGTTCATCACCTTTCTTGAGTATAAGAGAGAAGTCAAGATGGATCTAAGAGATATTGAAGAAGGGGTACTCTTTTACAGAGTGTTGTTGGTTTTCAGTGTGTTCACCACCCTCAACACACCCATAGAGAGAGGTAGAGTGCTTTTGCACGTTTTAAGCCAAGTGAAAGAAAGGCATTTGAGAAAACTACCTGGAAAGCTTGACCTGAGTTCCCTAGAGTTTAGGGAACATAGTCAAAAGTTAAGGGCCTGGCCAGAGCTGGCAAAACAACAAGACAAAGGGATGCTTTGGAAGCTAGTTATATTTCCACTATTGGTGGGGTAAAGTTGCATTTCTCATACCAGATGTGTTCCCCAACAAGGGAGCCAGCCCATGGTCTCCTTCAAAGGAACCCTGCCCCAAGCAACCACTTAGGATGAGGTGGCATGTGGAGGAAAGGCACTGCCAGATCTAGGAAGCTACAGATGCCCCCAGTGTGAAGTCAGGGAGGGTAAGCAAGAGAGCAGTCTTCAGTGGAAACTGCAAATGTGCACCATAAGTCACCTTGGGGTATACGCTATGCACCAAAGAAACTGATGCCAAATAACAAATGTACCTGCCAAGATAGATTTCATTGCCCATTTATCTCTTTTCCCTCATTCTCTACCTCAGCCCACTTGTGGAGGGACCAAGGCAGTATCTATGGAATAGGGGAGGAAGCAGAGGAGGAAGAAAAAAGGTGCCAATTGCAATTCCTCCTCCACTGTAGGCCTCCCAAGTGTCAACAGTCCTGAGCTGGAGGAAGGGAGGTTTTATATTTGCCTAAATGATTTCACACCAGAGTGAACTGGACGGGATGCTCTTTAGAATGGACTAGACATTTTTTTTTCCTTTTTTTTCCAGTGAGGAAGATTAGCCCTGAGCTAACATCCATTGCCAATCCTCCTCTTTTTGCTGAGGAAGATTGGCCCTGTGCTAACATCCGTGCCCATCTTGCTCTACTTTACGTGGGATGCTGCCACAGCATGGCTTGACATGTGGTGCGTTGGTCCGTGCCTGGGATCTGAACATGGGAACCCTGGGCTGCAAGAAGCGGAGCATGCAAACTTAACCGCTACACCACCGGGCTGGCTCCTGGACTAGACATTTTATTACTTAAGATCAATTAGAAAATCTATGCAACCTGGCTGAGATTTTATCCAAGGGTAGGAAAAAGCAAACAAACATAACAAAACAACAACAATCCCAAGATATTTGGCAGCAGTGGGAAAATTAAGGCTTCTTTCTATTTAAGTCAAACTTGTTTAATAAAGAATAGTGTTGGTTTGTTGGTTGGTTTCCAGTATTTCTACATTGTCTGGATGTCTGCCTGGGCCTTTTTTTTTTTTTTTTTTTTTTTGTGGGGAAGACCAGCCCTGAGCTAACATCCGTCACCAATCCTCCCCTTTTTTGCTGAGGAAGACTGGCCCTGGGCTAACATCTGTGCCCATCTTCCTCCACTTTATATGGGACGCTGCCACAGCGTGGCTGACAGCCAGTGCGTCGGGGGGCGCCCAGGATCCGAACTCGTGAACCCCGGGCTGCCAAGCGCGGACTAAACGGCTGCGCCACCCGGCGGCCCCATGCCTGGGCCTTTTTTGTGGTGAGATTAGTAAATGGATGAGGACATAAGGGAATGAAGAGTGCCAGTAGGAGAATGGTTCAGATGATTAACCATACAATTCAGATTGAGTAAAGAAGGAAACTAGCTAGGGTTAAGGCAGGGCTTGTAAACTGAGAGAAGTGAATTGAGGGTTGAAATTTTCAGGAAGTTGCTGAACGATTGACATGGGAACCAGAAGAGAGAGAGAGCTGGGAGGATTGGAGGTTGTACTCAGAGACCTCTAGATTAAAGTAATTCTCAAAGTTGACACAACCTAAGTTTTCTCAAATAACTTGAATAGTTCAATTCATTTCAGCAGATATTATTGAGTATATAGTAAGATGGAGTTTATGCTCAAATTACTTGTGAGATCATAGAGGGGAGCAATTAGGAAACTCTTAATTGAATTTTATTAGAAATGAAAATATTATGGGTACAGAATTTGGTAATTGAGAGACACTTAATATTAATTGTGTACTAACTGTGTGCTAAATAGTGCGCTAACCTCAGGGGATAAAGCATGAAAGATAGAAGTTGTTTACCTTTGATTACTGAAAATGCAGTGAGAGAGTCATACATGGGAATACATGATTATCATACAATAAAGTAAGTGTGTGTTACTAAAAATCATTGCAGAAACATGTGGAAGGGAGCATCTGTGAAGCTGAGGGAGTAAAAAAACTTATCTTGGGTCAGGTGACATTAGATTTAAGTCTTAAAGGATAAGTGGGTCTTAGGATTTTGTTGTTGTTAAGAAATAAGAGAAGAGGAAAGGTATTTCATATTTCAGTCAGAGGTTTGAACATACTCCATGAAGGCTGCATTTGAGATAAACCTAAAAGGACGAGTAGGATTTTTGAAGGAAGTGATGGAAGGGTGTATATTTTGTCCTGAACATAATATGAGCAATGTCTAGAAGTCAGGGAAACAGACTATCTTTTGAGAATGGATAGTTGTCCAGTGCTTAAGGGAATTAGAAGATGAGTGTGGAAATGTAAATTAAGACCACCCAGGGAAGGAGCTTGAAGGCCTGAATATTTCAGTAGGAAATTGGGAGCCACTGAAAGTTTTAAGCAGGAGAAAAACATAATTGGAGTGGAAGTTTAGGAAGATGGATTTGAAAGATGGGTGCAGGATGATTAGGGTAAAAATACTGAAGGAAATCTGGCAAGTTAGAGACTATAGTAATATGACATTTAAGAGGAAATAAAATCCTGAAACAGGATGGTGAATGTGGGAATGGAAAAGAGGAGTGGATTCAAGAAGCCATTTGGAAATAGAACCAAGCAGATTTGTTGACTCAAGATGTAGGGTGGGGGTGGGGGCAGAAATTCTTTTGGGTTTCCAAGGCCATATAACTAGACATATAAGAATATGAGATTTCTATTAGGAGACACAGGAAAGTCATGTAGCGCCAGAAATTATCAGCTTAAAGTTAATAGTTGTAGTCACTGAGTGGGTAAGATTCCTGACTGAATCGGTTTATTATAAATTCTTTATCCTATTTGAGTTATGGAATCCTTGGAGAATATAATGAAAGCTATGCATCTCCTTGTCAGAAAAATGTGCAAACACATAAACCCCAAATTTTGTATACGTCAGTTTAAGATCTCTTGGTTTTAAAGGAAAAGAGAAGAGAGCTAAAGAAAAAACTTGGTAAAATATTTATGTGAAGGGGACCAAATAAGGAAAAGATGACACAACAATAGAGAATAAATCAGGGTGATAAGGATGTTTTAAAAGATACTTTAAAGTATTTAGAGTTGCAGTGTTTCAAAAGTCTTAGAACTGAGGAGAAGTTGTTGAATTTGGTGATCATATGATTAGGAGTTCATTGTTGATCTAGGACTAGGAAGAAATCATTCAGTAGAGTGATGAGGACAGAAGCCAAATTTCAGAAAGCTAAGGAGTATCTGGATTATGAGACTAAATGGAGAGATAAGTATACTCTGCTTTTATGTTGTTTAATCATAATGGTAAAAGGAGGGCAGTGACTTGAAGGAATATACAGTCTTGGGAAGAATTTTTGGTATAATTTAAAAAATTGTGCATGTTTTTAGACAGAAGAGAAGGAACCAATCTAGATGGAGAAGATAGAAAAAATGGATGGTCATAAAGAAATTTCAATTATTATTTAAAAATTTTTTTCCTGTGCAATGTTATTACTGGCTATGGTTGTACTTTTGGAAGACAAACCAATGATGGCTCCACACCGATGACAGTAACTCACAGCTAAGTCTTATAAGGATCCAGTCACGGGGCATAAAGAAACATTGAAAAACAGAACTGTATAAAGAAGAGTAGCCAAGTGTGAAGATTTCCTCACTCTAGATCTGGTAGATGTGTTCCTACAAAAGAGAGATGTAATCGTGGACGATGCTGATCAGAGACGCTCTCAGCAGCAGAGGCTGACTGTTAAGTCTCACTGTTCTTGGTTGTCAATACTTGTTCTTTCCCTGGTTTATAATGTCACTTTTCTAACCTTGGCTGTTCCTTGGAATCATACAGGGAGGTTTAAAAAATATCGATGCCCAGGCCCCAACCCTGAAACCAGCAAACAGTTAGCCATTGATGATTAAGTAGCTAGTAACGAAAGTTCTTTTTCCCTTTTGCAGTTACTGATTACAACTTTTAGTTGTTTACCTGCCCATTGTTAACTGTGCTGTTTAGGAAATATGCTATCTGACTCCCACTAGCTTCCTGTAGATAACATCTCCTTGGCGCCTGGGTCACCATGGTAATGGGTGTTTGAGCTATTTTTCAGGAATGAGAACCCCTGTCCACTTCAGGCTGGTTGAGACCACCAACCCATCAACTGGGCCTGCACAGATGTCCCATAAGTGACCTTTTGACATCAAGAGGCCAAAAATTCCACCCTCAGATCATGCTAATGCCACCATTTTGTGAACATGTGTCCTATGAAGAGACATGAAGTCTGACTACGCTTGTGCAGATCGTCAATTACCTCACCTCTCCTCACCTCCAATCACCTATCTCCACATTTCAGACCACCTTGCCCCCTCACCCTACAAAATATCCCTGAGTCCCCATTTTTGGGGAGATAGCTTTGAGACTCGTTCTCCCGTTTCCTCACTTGGCTGCTATGTGATTAAACCCTCTCTCTGCTGCAATCTCATTGTCTCAGTGTTTGCCTTTCCAGGCAATGGGCAAAAATGAACCTGGTTTGGTAACAAGCCCAGTGATTCTCTGATTTCATTGGTCTGGGGTGGGTTGTGAGCATGGAGAGCTTTTAAAGGTGATGCTAATGTGCAGCCAATATGGAGAACCACTGCTTTAGCATATTCATTATGGGCTTCAATTTCTCCATGGGAGATAACATCTTCCATCTAGGTATTTCCCAAAAGTTGCTTGAGGTGGGTGTGGATTCTAGCCAAAGTCTTGAGAACCTTAGAACACTCCATGGAGAGTATACTCACTCCCTTGGGGAAGTAAGACAGGAGCTTTTTCCATATTTCTTCTTTTTCCCATCTTGATCAAAGCTCTGCATCCATAGTTGTGAGGAGGCAAGCACTAGCAGTAGCTTATTGTTTGGACGTTTGTGAAATTCATGTTCAAGGATAATCTAACGGATAAAGCAAGGCTTCCAGGAGACAGGCTTCCTTCGCTTCCTAAAATCACCACTTGGTGCTTAACCAGGCTGCAGAGGAACTCCAGTTGTTTGCTCTGGGTACAGAATAGACAGTCTGCATGTGGCAGGTAGGAGCGAGTTTCTTCTTCAGTGACAATTATTCTTCCAAGGTAGGAGCAGTCAGCCACACAAATCTGTTTTCAGAATATATTTCCATGGTAGGTCTACACCAGGCCAGTAATTCCTTCCCTCTCCCACTTTCCTCCAAGATTCACTGCTCTCTAAAGAAGAGGTCATTAGAAAGTGTGAGAATTGCCCAAGGATTATATGAAGTTGTGGCAGCTAAAATGAATGCCTCATTAGCATGTGAGAGAAAAGCCCAAACAACACCATCAAAGGGTGTTAAACCCATCCAATGGGGTGGGGAAGGGGTGGTTGGAATTAATTTAAATCACTTTAAAGCCAACATGAATGAAAGGAGAATTATTTCCCTAATAGTTAAAACATAGCCAGCATGTGAGTGAAGGTATGTACATTTTCATGAGAATACAAGCTTGCTGATTACCTAAGTTTATTCATAACTGATGGCCTATGTAATAAAAACAAAATTAAAAATATTTTGACATTTCAGCTGTTCTTTGGAAACCAGACAAACCTTAAACAAGCAGTAGCAGGAAGAAACTCGCCAGGAGAATATCTGAAGCAGCATATCATGATATGCTGCTGTTACTAGCATGGCAGACAATTGAGATAACCAAGACATACAAAAACAGATCAACAACACTATGATAGGCAGATCAGAGTTGAGAATCTAATGAAGTCACTTGCTGTTAATTTGTATCCATAAACCAGACAAAAATTTCCCACCAAACAGGGTCAGACTTGGAGGATTGGGGGGATGGGGATGGGGGTGGATAGGGGAGGTAGAAATGAAAAAAACAAACAGGAAACAGAAAGGCTTTGGTTAGCTACCAAAATTTCCCTTCAAGCCATCAGTTTGGCTCCCTCCAGTGTCTGCTTAAAGAGCCTGTTGTTTATTGACTGGGTGAAAGTGACAGGAAGGCTTGGCATGTAATTCTCACAGCTCGCAGTCAAAAAGAAATACCAGTTGATATTAATGGACTTCATGCCTTTCTGCTCCAACTGGCATCTTTCAGGAGCAGAGCACTTTGAGGAGCTGAAAGTTTCTTCCAAGTTTCCTGGAAGTTTGGGCCTAGGCAGAGGTGACTTTGATAGTAAAGACTGGAGATGAGGTACATGAGTGATTGGTAGCATATTGCTTGAGCATACTCAGTTTTACCTCTGCTGTCCATCTCTACTCTAGGGACCATCTTCTGAAAGCAGAATAAAGCTGTGTGACTCCCCATTCTGCCTAAAAGTGGCTGAAATGTTATGCTGCTGCTATATTGAAAAACTGGTCACATAGATAGATTATATAATGGGTTAAAGCTCTGCTAAGTGTTTACTGGAATAACTCCTCAACTCGATTAAATCAGAAAAACACAGGTAGGAAAGAAAAATACTAAAGGATAAATTGGGATTCTTACTGTGATGTGCACTGGTATTCCTTAACTAAAAGCAAAGCAATCACTACTTGATATCACATATGTCTAACCACAGATATTTCCCCTCTCTGCTTTAGGTACCTAGTTGCATCATCCACTATTCCATGCTCTTAATTCTGTAACAATCAAGGCCAGTCAAGCAATTCTACTCCTCAGGTCAGATGTGAAAGTACTGCAATGTTAGTTACCTGGTATCTGTAGAATATCAGTCATTTTACAAAACAATTTTGAGGGATTTTGACATTTGCAATAGAGAAGATCCACAAGTCTTTGATTTGATAAGTTGCTTCCTGCTGCCTCCTTCCTGTCAGAGGTACTGAGCTTGAAAATGAGATCAAACTTCTGGAAAGAAATATGCTTTATATAAATGTTCCTACTCATATTATTTCATAGTCTCCTATGACAACCTTAGCGTCAAAGATTTATTCTGAGTGGTTAAGTTATACAACAAAATATCTGATGTGAATTTTGGCAAGAAATTCACTAAGTGGATAACTTGCCAGGAATAGGTATCCATATGGAATAAACAGAAGTAATGAGAATAGGTAAGAGCATGCTCATCTGGGGGCTGTGTCTCTGAATTAGTTTCCTAATTTGCCCTGATAAAATACCATTAAGCTCATCAGTGCCTCAATCTATCTTTTTAGTAAAATGTGCTTCATAAACAAGCTAATTTTCTCATGAAAAAAAATTAACTGGTTTGGATACTACAATTCATTAGAAAAAAAGGAGTTCTGAAACTTGAAGGGCTATTTGGGGAATATGAATAAGAAAGAAAAGAAAATTAGCTCTAAGATATCAAGCTCTTTCTTCCAGAGACGGATATTCACTTCTAAATATAAAATTTCTCACTTAGCCTTGCTCAGGTTTGGGATGAAGAAAATACCGCAAACATATCAATGATTACACGTATTAGTTCTAAAGAGATTATTTTAATTTTCTTAAGTTGGGTGTGTTAAGCCAAGAGGTGCTGTTTTGTGAATGGAGTCATGGTTTTGGCCATACAGATGCAGTGTGATTTTTTGAAGCATCTTTCTATTTGCTTCTATGAATAAGACATTTTCTGGAGTCAATATAGAGGAAAGGAAAGCTAATCAGATCATTTTCTGTGCTGTGAGATGCAAGATTCTTTTTCTCTATATAATGGGTTATTAATTCCCAAAATTTTATCCTAGATTCCTCTGCCTATTAAGTGAAGCTTAAAATCTCTAAGGGATTATTTGACTTTCAATATCTGATGCTTTTGTTAAAATACATTTCCACTTGCTTCTGTAATTAACATCAAGTTCTTATTTCTGACTCCAAGGCTCTCAGAAAGTAAAGATTACAGTACAATTTAGATAAAAATGATTACGCGGTAAGAATCTTCACAAAATATGAATAACAGAAAATATGTCTAACAGCCCACATTGTTGTGTAGTCCTCAGACTTGTTCTTCCTAAGATTTGCCGAATATAAGTAAATGTCTGACACTCTGAGTTAACATTTAAAAATATGCATTAGTTTCATAATCACTGCAGTGCAGAAGTTATTAAAGCTACAGCAGTTCAGCATGAAAGAAGCCAGGAAATATCGTGCATTATTTTGCTTCCTTCACCAAATGGTAATTTACATGAAATCTTCATTTTCTTAATTTCAGATCACACATACAATCTTCATAGACATAAGAAATATAACATATGGTTTATAGAGAAAACTATAAAATTCATAGCATAAGGAAGACTCCTAACAGATAGGTGGGAATCATTTGATAAGTGAACCTCTTGTAATTAATATCTATGCAGGATTATCAAAAAAGAGTTGAATTAGAGTGGGGTGGTCTTTCTACCAGAATGAAGATTAAGAAACTTGTCAGCTGGTGTTGCTCTAGGTGCAGACCTGGTCCAGCCTTGGTAATATTCAGCTAACATTTAATGAGCACCTTCTAAGTGCCAGGCCCTATGAGTGTTTTTACATTTGTTACCTTCCTTGATCTGAACAACACCGAGAGGTAGTTGGTATATTGAGGTTTGGATAAATTTTATACACCTTTCAGGATATTACAGCTTATAAATGACAGAATTCGTATTCATAGCATGTTCTCCCAACACAAAGTGCGATGTTCATCTTCCGCATTGTGTTTTCTCTCTCAAATATTTTCAATTTGGTAACAGTGGAAGAAAACAGAACTAAAAATATAGATTTCCTTGTGTATTTCAGGTAAAAATTTGACTAATGAAAAATGTGTCGTGCTAAGCAGACTTTCACAGCTACCACAACCAATAGTGATATTGAGAATAAAACTCTTGTATTCTAAGACTTTCATAAGACTTATTTTGAAGTCTTAGCTATCTTTCCCAGAGAGTTAAAGGAGGGAAACAAGAAAGCTCATCCTTCTAATATTTTAAAAGCAATCTCTCTCATTGGTGTTTGAATTATGCTGACCACGCCTCCCAAAGCTTAATGCTGTCACTGCCCCTCAGTCCTACAAGGTTCATTTAACAGTGATATTAATGATATGTGTGACTTTGGGTTTACGAGCCTCCATGTATCAGAGGAGGTGAGTATGTAGTTGAATCTTACGGTTGTGCTGGTGAATCACCCTCTATGGGCTTCTCAGCCAACTGCAGTTTTCATCCGCTTGCACCATAGTTGTGCAGGCTGTACTGGGTAGAGATGACTTTGTCATCCCTTTTGGATGAGCCTAGTGTAGCTTTTGAATGCACTGTTTGTTCCAAAATCCCTAGGACACAATAGATATTCATCAACAATGGCTTGTTTCTTTTTTAGTGTGCCAAAAACAATTGAAATAAACAATGTCTAGAATCTGATCTCTACTTCTAATGCATAAGTAATTTTCAGCCTTCCCTAAAAGACTGATATATTGATGTCATAGTAGGCACTCGATAAATGCTTACTGATTGATTACTCAATTGATTCTTTGTAAATGTTCTGAACAACTGTATAAACATCAAGATGATATATAATATCTATAACCCATATATCACCAAGTCCTTTCAATTTTTTAACTACTAAAATTTTTCTTTAAATCATCCTCTTCTCATCATTTCAACATCTGCCAACTTTGCCCAAACCACCATCTTCTGCATTCTGCACAATTACAAAAGTCCCATAACTTGGACAATCTAGAAGAAATGGATAAATCCTTAGGCTCATACAACTTCCCAAAACTGAATCAAGAAGAAATACAGAATCTGAATAGACCAATCACAAGTAAAGAGATTGACACATTAATCAAAAACCTCCCCAAAGATAAACGTCCAGGATCAGATGGCTTCTCTGAGTTAGAGAATTGGACAATTCTACCAAAAATTCAAAGAAGATTTAATACTTATCCTTCTCAAACTATTCCAAAATATTGAAGAAGACAGGGCACTTCATATCTGATTCTATGAGGCCTTCATTACCCTGATACCAAAACTAGACAAGGACAGCACAAAAAAGGACAATTACAGACCAATATCGCTGATGAACATAGATGCAAAAATCCTCAATAAAGTATTAGAAAATTGAATACAACAATATATTAAAAGGATCCTACACCATGATCAAGTGGGATTTATTCCAGGGATGCAGGAATGGTTCAACACACTCAAATCAGTGTGATAACACCACATTAACAAAATGAGGAATAAAAATCACATGATCCTCTCAATAGATGCACAGAAAGCATTTGACAAGATCCAACATCCATTTATGATAAAAGCTCTCAATAAAATGGGTATGGACGGAAAGTACCTCAACATAATAAAGGCCATAAATGATAAACCCACAGCTAACATCATGCTCAATGGTGAAAAACTGAAAGCCATCCCTCTCTGAGAACAGGAACAAGGCAAGGGTGTCCACTCTCATCACTCTTATTCAACACAGTATTGGATGTTTTGGCCAGAGCAATTAGGCAAGAAAAAGAAATAAAAGATATCCAAATTGGCAAGGAAGAAGTGAAACTCTCAATGTTTGCAGATGATATGATTCTATATATATATAGAAAACCCTAAAGAATCCATCAGAAAAGTATTAGAAATAATCAACAACTACAGCAAAGTTGCAGGGTACAAAATCAACTTACAAAAATCAGTTGCATTTCTGTACTCTAATAACGAACCAGCAGAAAGAGAACTCAAGAATACAATCCCATTTACAATCACAACAAAAAGAATATAATATCTAGGAATAAATTTAACCAAGGACGTGAAAGACCTATACAACGAAAACTGTAAGACATTATTGGAAGAAATCGATAATGACATAAAGAAATGGTAAGATATTCCATACACATGGACTGGAAGAATAAACATAGTTAAAATGTCCATATTACCTAAAGCAATCTACAGATTCAATGCAATCCCAATCAGAATCCCAATGACAAACAAACAATCCTGAAATTCACATAGAGCAACAAAAGAACCTGAATAGCTAAAGCAATCCTGAGAAAAAAGAACAGCTGGAGGCATCACAATCCCTGACCTCAAAATATACTACAAAGCTATAGTAATCAAAACAGCATGGTACTGGCACAAAAACAGACACACAGATCCATGGAACAGAATTGAAAGCCCAGAAATAAAACCATACATATACAGACAGCTAATCTTCGACAAAGAAGCCAAGAACAGACCATGGAGAAAGGATGGTCTCCTCAATAAATTGTGTTGGGAATACTGGACAGTCACATGCAAAAGAATGGAAGTAGACCATTATCTTATGCCACACAGAAAAATTAACTCAAAATGGATTGAAGACTTGAAGGTAAGATGTGAAACCATAAAATTCCTAGAAGAAAATATAGGCAGTACACTCTTTGACATCAGTCTTAGAAGCATCTTTTAGAATACCGTCTACTCAGGCAAGAGAAACGAAAGAAAAAATAAACAAAAGGGGTACATAAGACTAAAGAGCTTCTGCAAAGCAAAGGAAACCATGAATAAAATTAAAAGACAACCCACCAACTAGGAGAAAATATTTGCAAATCATATACCCAACAAGGGGTTAATCTCCAAAATATATAAAGAACTTATACAACTCAACAACAAAAAAACAAACAACCTGCTCAAAAAATGGGCAGAGGACATGAACAGACATTTTTCCAGAGAAGATATACAGATGGCCAACAGGCACATGAAAAGATGTTCAACATCACTAATCATTGAGGAAATGCAAATCAAAACTACAATGAGATATCACCTTACACCTGTCAGAATGGCTATAGTTACCAAGACAAAAAACAACAAACATTGGAGAGGATGTGGAGAAAAGGGAACATACATACACTGATGGTGGGAATGCAAACTGGTGCAGCCACCATGGAAAACAGTATGGAGATTTCTCAAAAAATTAAAAATAGAAATACCAATGACCCAGTTATCCCACTACTGGATATTTATCCAAAGAACTTGAAATCAACAATTCAAAGAGACTTATGCACCCCTATGTTCATTGCAGCATTACTTACAATAGCCAAGACCTGGAAGCAACCCAAGTGCCCATTGACTGAGGAATGGGTAAAGAAGATGTGGTATACACACACACACACACACAATGGAATACTACTCAGCAATAAAAAAGACAAAACCATCCCATTTGCAACAACATGGACAGACCTTGAGGGTATTATGTTAAGCAAAATAAGCCAGACAGAGAAAGACAAACACTATATGATTTCACTCATATGTGGAAGAGAAACACATGGACAAAGAGAACAGATTTGTGATTACTGGAGGAGAAGGGGGTTGGAGGGTGGGCATAAGGGGTAAAGGGGCACATATATGTGATAACTGACAAATAACAGTGTACACCTGAAATTTCACAACATTATAAACTATTATGACTTCAATTTTTAAAAAAGTCACATGACTAGTCTATCTGTATCCATTCTGACCCCTCAACCCCCATCCACTCTCCATAATCCAGTGACATTTTTTTTTTGAAAGAACAGAACGAATGACCCCATTCCTGCTATAAATACTTGAATGATTTTCCATTATTCTTAGGATAATGACAGCCCTCAACATATACAGTGCTGCTCACTGTTCTCAATGTTCTAGTCATATTGACCTTTCAGTTTTTCATAGTTGCCATAGTCTCTCCTGTCAGAGGATCTGTGCTCGCACTCAGCCTACTGAATACAACTTGATTTCCTTCCCTCTTCACTTATTCATCCTCCAGTTGTCATTTTTTCGTGGAAGCTGACTTCTGTGACATCAAATCCTCTTATTATGTGTTCTCACAGCATTGTATATCTCTTATTTTTAGCATGCATCACGGTTGCACTTTTACATTTCTTTTAAACATTCGATTAATCTCTCCCTCCCCCACTAGATAAGAAGCTCCACACGGGCAGGAACTTGAATGACTTACCATTATTCTAAGATTAAAATCTTATAAACAAAATTCTTAACAAGGCCTATAAGGTTTTTGATCTAGCCTTAAGACTACGTCTTCAGTCTCATCCCCCAGGAATTATATATAATTCAGTTGAATTTAAGAAAGATTTATAGATTTTCTTTTGACCTATGTTCCTCTCCAACTATCATTCCATTTCCATGCCCACGATTACTGCAAAACCACACAAATGAGTAGTAGTCACTGTTTCTATTTCCTCAAATTCAATTTTCATCTCAGTCTTCTCCAAAAGGTTTTCTATTTCCCTACTCCACGGTAGCTTCCAGTGAATTCTAAGATGTTAAATGCGTTGACCTGATTAGTTTTTAGAATCAAGATGCTGAAGCATTGATCCCATAAATTTTCTCAGCTACCTTGCCCTCCCAGCAGCATCAGTACAGTTTACCGGTGTCTTCTTCTGGGAAAGGTTTGTTCTCTTTGTTTTCCTGGCCACCACTTTCTCTTGGCTTGCCTTTTACCCCAGTGACCACTACTTCTGTGTATCTTTTGATTGCTCCTTTTTTGTGTGACTCAGAAATAGCAGGACCCGAGGGATTGGTCTGAGATTCTCTATTTTTCCCTAGGGATTTAGATTTATACCCCAAGTGATCTCATTGGTAAAACGGTCTCTACTTCTAGATAATAAGTAGTTTATAAATACATTTTGAGTCTAGTGAAAAGTCATTGAGCATTTGCAAAAAAATACTGTTTAAATTTTCATTAGTTGTATTAAAACATATTTCCTTATATTAGCCCAGAATTTGAGGCAGTTTTTGAATTTAACATGCTGTTTTATTTCATCAGGGTAAAAACTACAATAGGAATGAGAAACTACAGCAAAACGTCTGAATGGATAAGTTCAGTTTAGAAACAAAATGCTAGGTTTGGTGGCTTCATTGGTATTGCGGGTTAGGTGTGCTGATGCTGAAGTATAAAGGCAAGGATATATTAAAAATAATTTAATATTGAAATATGTATAGAAAATAATCACTGAAGAAGGTTGTGGTTCATATGAAGTTCATGTCTTCAAAAATTCATCTTTAAGATAAAAGTTACTGAGGAGACATTCTTTAACAAACAATACCATAAAATAGCCGAGTATGTGGGAGGAATGTTTGAGCCAAAGACTGACATACCAAGACTCTTTTAAATATATAGACCTCCGATCTCCACAAAATCAAATATTAAAATAAATTTTTTATCATTAGCATTTATTAATTTCCTCTTAATGGTACAAAGGCCAACACTACAGAGAGATATTAAAACTTTATCACTGAATGGCAATATACCATGTCAGTCAACATAAGCAGCTCATGGTAATTCAACAAATATTTATTGAAGGCTCATTGTGTCCAAGGTCTTTATTCTTCCATTCCTTCCTCTATTATTTCATTTACGCATTCAACAACCATTTACTATTTTTAAGGAATCGTTATAGACTCCAGTAATACAGAAATGACTGGGACATGGCTTTCTCTATAAGAATTGTATAGAGATTAATATGACACTGTTCTTATTTTCAAGCAGAGATAATGAAGGTATTGAGAGATAATTTCTGATTCTGGTAATGAGGTATTTCAAAGTAAGTGATTATGGATTTTGAAAGTATATGAAAGAAGAGAGTTTATCATTTCATTTGTAGCAAAATGGAAGAATTTAAAAGTAAATTTGGTTAAGATATTTGCAATTATTATGGAACATATAGTTTATAAGATAGGCACTGACTGTGCTTGCAATCAATATATTTCCTTAATTCTGATACCATTCATTATAAGATTCACCATGAATTTAAGAACAACCTTTTGGAAAAGAAATATTATTGCATAAAATATGTACATAATTTGAATTATATCTCAATTACAGAAACATTAAACTGTGAAAGGAAAGTGCCCATTATGTTTTGTGGAGGAGCCGTAATAGGTAGTAAATCTATCTAGTGGTGGTGGTTTCTAGCCTCAGTCGACTTGATGATTGGTTTAATAATTTTTGATGTCATTTAAAAATGACAATGTTCAGAACAACATTGGCAGCAAAAATGCTTTTTATTCTGTAAAATTCGAAATGGTCCATGTACATTTTCCAGTGCCATTTGATGCAGATTACTTTTTAAAAAATTGTCAAAGAATATTTTGCCTCCATAATTACACCAAATTCCTTCCAGCCTCAGGAAAAAACATTAGAAAATATGGTTCTTTGAGTCTACATTCCATTGAGTAGCTCTTGAATTTTTAAAAATCCTGAGCACATGGTCATTAATGAGTTAAACACTACACATGTGACATTTTCTATAAGTGCCACACAATGGGACCATGAGCTACTTGAGGTCAAATCCACAGATCCCCAGCACTTTCTGCAGGGTCAGACACCTATAGAAGGTTCATAGTCAAAGTTTCTGGGAAGAATACATGAATGTGCCTAGTGTACTAAGTTAAAGTAAATGGAGACATTTTTACAAGTATTAAGATTATAAGGATTCGACCCCCAGAGCATTCCCTCAGTGGTCACCTTTATATTTTACATTGCATCATATTTTTCTTTTTAAAAGCATTAAGCGAAAGAAAGGTGCTTTATCTGGGGTGACTCTTGAGCCTTTGGCATTGTTTCAGGAGAGCCCAAGGAAGCTGATCTATTCCTCTATAGACTTTATTGACTCATTTCTGCCTGAAATATTAAATGAAGGACTATGATGCCACTTATACTTTTTTAAAAAATCTTAAAATCTAAAGTTTTAAAATCGTAAATAAAGATCTTTGAGGACAGGGATCATTTTTTTGTTTTGTTTTTTGTTTTTGCTTGCCAGTGCCTAACATAGTACAAATTTGATATATGTGCTTAATTAACAGCTGTTGAATGGATGAATAAAAATGTCATGATTAAATGAAAGAAGCTATAGAATTAGCATCACAAGGTCAATACTAACTAGCTAACTGAAAGGGTATGTACATGCATGGAAGTATCCAATTTGAATAAATTAGAATTCTAATGCTTTAATTTTTACTCTCAGAATTAATATTTAGCAGTGTTGCTATTTATCAGCAAATGCTCAAACCTTCTCTTTGGTAAAAGTGCATGGACTAGTTGATATATCAAAAATTGATAAAATTTCCATTAAGTGCTTTTATAATCAAAGCAACTAATGAAGTCATGTAAATCACAAGCCTTATTATGTAGTCAGATTTCTGATGTCACCAAGGATTTTTCCTTAGGAGTTATTTAAAATCAAACTATCAAAATAAGATTTTCAAACATTCTATTTTCTTTTTTCCTTTTGCTGATGGATTATTTTGTTCACTTTTTCCTCTTTGTTTGTTTTGGGAATTAGGGCTTTCCAGTGAGCCCATGTGGTGTTAAGAACTATCTCTAGATATTGAGTTTACATTACAAACAAGCAAAAATTCCCAGTCTGTCAGAGATCTTCTCCTGGGACACAAGGAAAAGCAAAGTTCAGCTAAACTGCACAATTAATTCGCTATCACTTCTGAGTAGAGAGAAAAGGTTGCTTTAAGCTGCTCTGTTCTCCTCCTAGGAATTTAAGGTCAGTTTCAAGAAGCAAAATTACTATTCTTTCTAAGTTGTCTCTCTTGATTTGTATTCCTGTAATTATCTGCTCAGGACATCTTCCTTTTTAACTTGTAAACTTGGATTAATAAATCTATTTAAGGATTAGATACATGTGACTATACTTACTGTGAGAGTTGGATGGACAGGAAAAGGAATAAAGGAAGACAATTTCCATTCCTGACCGCTGGTTTCACCAATGTATCAATTATTTTTGTTTTACACAAAGGGATCTGAAACTTTTTGTTTCCCCAAAAAATAAGAGAAGTGATTTTTTTTTCTTTAAATTCTCTCTCTTTTAATATAAAGATTAAAAGCACTGTCACTCTGCCTTTTCAAGCAATGGACAAATTCTGGAGATCAAAAGAACAAATTATAAAGAAGTAACCCTTAGGAATGGGTGTTTTTGAGCTGCAGCTGACTCTCAAGCTACTGGAATGAGAAGGTTTTAGGCGAAAATAAGAAACATAAACAGTTAAATATATTCTGAGCAATAATATTAGCAAATTGAGCTGATATTTGACTATACTAGTGATTTTCATTTTCAAGAAAGAGCTCAGAATGTCACTAGGTTTTGAGTTGTTTTTCATTTTCTAATCGAGGTGTGTAAGATAGTTATTCCAAATGTTTTTTTGCATATGATACATTCTAGTTTGGGGATGATTTCACAAGAGAGGCAGTACAGTCAACTGGTCAAGTTCATGAGCTAAAACTACTAGGTCCAAATCCTAGCTATACCCTTACTATGTAAACTTGCGTTAGTGCCTCAGTTTCCTTCTCTGTAAAACGGGAATAATAATGGTAGCTACCTCATAGGGCTATTGTAAGGATTAAATAAGTTAATATAGGTAAAGCAAATAAGCAGTACCTGGCATACAGAAAGTACTCAATAAAAGTTATTGTTATTCACAGTATCCTTCTCATTCTCCTAAAAATGCTGTAGAGAATATGTGTGTGAACCACATTTATTTTATTTTGAGAAGTACTGTGACAGAGATTGCATTAAATGGAACACCTTGAGGTGTTATTCACTGGAGCTGGTTGGAATTAGTATTATCAAATGAGATTGATGAATCCTCTTCCTTGAAAATGTCTGAAATATGTTTCCGTTTATGAGAATTCTGAGGAGGAGGAAATCTGCCTGGAAGGTGATATTCTTGGGAAGTTTACTCAACTTTCAGCTTTCATGGTTATTTTCTTCTACTTCCTTGTTACTCACATCTCACTGTTTAAGGTGAAATGAAGACGAGAAATGTTTGCAGAATGAGGACAGGTTGAGGAATAAGGAAACATATCGCTAGCATTATTTTTAATGATTTTGCTATTTAGACAGCATTAAAATGTAAAGTTATAAATAGGATCCAATGGCTTTTTGAGTATAATAGGATACTGATTCTGACTTGGGATGCTGAATTCTGTCTTCTTTACTGACAAAGTTTACTTATAGAAACAATATGACTAAAAGGAGTTTTTAAAGATCAATACCCAATTTTAAAGATGAGGAAAATGCACTCCAGAGTGGTTGAATTAACCATTACTCCATTTGCTCAATAAATATTAATTGATCGTCTATGTGCACCTCAATCTGCTGGGTAAGAGAGACACAGCTGTGAAGAAGCAGTCATGGTTCCCGTCTCTTCAGCACTTACAGACGACAGCGCGGGGGTAGACAATTACAGTAAAGCGTGGTGAAGGGAAGTACTGAGAGCTTGGGGAAGGCACAGCAGCAGGAAGTACACTCTAGGAGGTCAGAAGTGGTATAGAATTTAACTGAGCCCTGAAAATTCTGATTGAGTGGGCCAGTGCTCTGGGGAGTTGCCCAGCCTATGGGAAGGCCTATGCCTTCCCCTATGGAAAGGGCAAGGTGTGCAAACTGTTCAGTTTGACTGGAAGAAGTGTGAGTTGAAAGGGATGAGACATAAAGCTGGAGACATATGCAGATCATAGTGGGCCAGGTAAAGCATGTTTTGAATATCCCAAGAGCAATGGAAAAATCTTTGGAGAGTTTTAAGCAGACAGTACCATGCTCAGATTTGTATTTTATTTAGATAATTCTGGCTATAGACTGGTGGACGGATTTATAGGGGTAATATAAGAGTCAAGGAGGCTGGTGGGTAGCTCTTGCTGAGGCCTGGTAAGAGACAGGCTGGCTTAAGCTACTGTCTATGGATACATGCTCTCAAATCATAATCATGTAGAAAATATTGATTTCATTTCTAAGTCTTGTTTTCAAATAGTTAGTACTTCGATTATTACATTTTCTTTTGGCTCAAGTTCCTAAAAAATAGCCTTTTTAAAAATTCCTCTTTCCCTTTATTAAGCCAGGGATTTGATACAGCATGACCTTTTCTATTGTAGAAGGAGAAAAATGATTAGCTTAATTATTTTGGCCGGTGTTTTTCACCCAACAGCTAATCCCTACCTACTGGGCACCATTCATCTTTGTGTCTGCTAGACTCACTCCACGTTTTCTATTCCCATTGCCCCTACCCTAGTTTAGGCCATCATTACCTCTCACCAGAACTATTGCCATAATGAGCCGACTCATCTCCCTGACTCCCAAACCTTTATTTCCTCATATTTAAATTCACATTTTACTTTAAGATTCCCCTGCTCAAATGCTTCCAGAGGTTTCCCTCTGCCTAGGGGAAATGTTAGTCATTATTCCATCTGCTCTGAGAGTTTTACCTTCCCCCTGACCCCCATACACACTACTCTTAAACTATGCCAGTTGATACACTGCTCCCCAAATATATCCCCATACTGTCTCTATCTTTGCATAGGTCTAGAATAGCTTTCTCTATTTTCTGAAATCCTAATCATTTTTCAAGGTCCAGGACAGAAGCAACTTTTTTATGTGATACTTTCTACAGTTATGCCAAGCAGAAGTATTATTATCCACTCAGGCATCTCACAGGTGAGCTCCTGTGTTTTCCTGTTCCTGTAGCTACATATGCACACATCTTGTCTCCCCAGTAGGATTATAAATTCTTAGGAAGACACAGTGGCTTTTTCTTCTCTGTATCCTCCTCAGTATTTTGCCCAGTGCCTTGAAAGTAGTGGACATTCAGTAAGAACTTATTTAACTAAGCTGATGTTACTTTTAATACCAAATTTAAAAATTTTCCTATGGAATTATTTTGTTTGAGATCCAAAATGCCTTTAGGAAAATGGTATAATTTAAGGAATAAATGAAGACTGTAACAATAATTTTTATTTTTAAAGTGAAACATGAAGAGGAGAAATTAATATTTCAGCACAGAAGATACCCAGTGAATAAATATAAAATTTCAAGTGGGATTCCTTCACTTATTAAATACACGTTAAATATTATTATATGCTTCATTCATTATTATATACTGCTGAAATCAATACACAAGATCTTTGTCCTTTTGAAGCTAATTCTAGGCAGGGAGATGGATGTTCAAGCCACATTATTCTATAGGCATTGATTTCTGTATGTCTTTATACAGGTAGCCCCATCAAAAGACATTTTTCTGGGTTATAATCTTTTTTACTTAAGAGTGTATCACTACACTCATACATTCCACAAGCATCTATTGGAATATTGGTACCATGGCACAATGGTAAGTCCAGGTATTCACTGCTAAACTGGAAACAATAGACCTCAAGGCAAGTGAATGCACTACAGTAGTCCTCCCTTATCCACGAGCAATGTGTTCCAAGACCCCCAGTGGATGCCTGAAATCGAGGATAGTACCGAACCCTATATATACCTTTTTTCCTACACATACATACCTCTGACAAAATTTAATTTATAAATTTAGGGACAGTAAGAGATTAACAACAATAACTAATAATAAAATAGAACAATTATAACAATATACTGTAATAAAAGTTACCATAGATCTTAGCAACCTCAGCACACTATTTTTTTTTCTTCCCTTATTAAGTCAAGAACTTTCCCCTTTTCACTTAAGGAAGCACTTTATGGTTTATCTGAATTGTCAGCATCACTACTTTTGCACTTTGGAGCCATTATTAAGTAAAATCAGGGTTACTTGAACACAAGCACTGCAATACCGCGACAGCTGATCTGATAACTGAGAAGGCTACTAAGTCACCGATGGGCAGGTAGCATATACAGCATAGATACACTGGACAAAGGGATGATTCATGTCCCAGGTGGGATGGAGCAGGATGGCACAACATTTCATCATGCAACTCAGAACGGCGCCCAATTTAAAACTTATGAATAGTTTATTTCTGGAATTTTCCATTTAATATTTTTGGACCGCACTTGACCAGTTAGTTAACTGAAACTACAGAAATCAAAACTGAAGATAAGGGAGAACTACCATACATTCCGTTATGTCACAGTATGGTCAAAGTATGTTCACGCGAGAGAGTATTAGAAATGCTTATGTGCCCCAAAGCACAAAGCATCACAAAATGGGCTAGGTCTGACTCTGGGCTGGGAAATATAGAGGATGAGAGAAGGGGCAGATGCTTAGAGGCTTTGGCAGTGGAACAGTAAAGAAATGTTGCTGCATTGGGACTGGTCCACATACCTAGGATTGTTCCTGCAACAATGCGTGACTATTTTTTGTGGACCAAAGGCCATGAGAGAGAGAGAGCCCCAGCCCAAGAGAAAGGGCTGGAAGGGCAATGGGACCCCAAAAGTGAGAGTCTGTGTAGAGGGTAGTGCTGAAAGAGCAGGTGCTGAGGAGGCATGGTCAGACAAAGGAAAATTTGTGTCAAGAAAACTGAGGTGAGAGACCCCCCCCCCCCAGCAATGGAGAAAGAAGTCTCAAAACACAGACACACACACACACACACACACAGACACACACACATACACACAATCAAAGAGACAGTCATCCTTAAAAGTCTGGGGGCCCAGGGAGTGTGAAGCCTACCAATCAGGAGCTTTTTTTCTCAACTTCCGACCTGAAATAGGCTCCTGTTGGGGACAGAGAGGAGATTCAACTTTCAAGTTTGAAGTTTTAATTATTATATTGGTCTAGGCATACTAATTTTTGAATAGAGACTGTTTACAATCAAGGTTTATTGTTTTATTCCACCAGAGTGTAACAGATTTTACTGAATGCACTTTTAAAAGGGCAGTGAGAAATGAAAATAAATTTGCCTTCTGATTTTATTCCACAAATTATTATTCTACCTACTTATTACTCAGATTGAAACAGTATTTCACTATTCAAGCCCATATCTGATGGGGATCACACGAATATTTTGGATAAAAATTGCTTTGTTAGGACAGATGAAAAAGTCATTAGTATAGACTTAGATGAGGTGGGATTTGAAGTTAGCCTTAAAATACAGGTTTGTAGAAAGGAAGAGGAAGGTGTGTTCTGAATGAAGTTGTGACTATAAAGATACTCAACAGTGTTTTATGTGCAGACAGAAAATCTGTGTAGGGACCAGCCTGGTTAAGTTCACACGTTCCATTTTAGTGGCCTGGGTTTCACCGGTTCAGATCTTGGGCACGGACCTACTCACAGCACATCAAGCCATGCTGAGGCGGTGTCCCATATAGAAGCGCTACAACTCTACAACTATGATACACAACAATGTCCTGGGGCTTTGGAGAGAAAAAAGAAAAAAAGAGGAAGATTGGCAACAAATGTTAGCGCAGGGCCAATCTTCCTCAAAAAAAAAAAAAAGGAAAATCTGGGTAGAGGAGAGGCTTGTAATGAGGGGAAAAGGCTGGAAAGATACATTGGGGGCCTGCTTGCTGCAGACCTTGATGGCCAAGCTAAGTTCAATCTTCCTTTTTAAGTGATGAGTTTATATTTAATGCCTTTTAAACCAGGGAATCAAATGGGAAAATCAGTTATTCATCGATTCATCTGGTAGTGATGTTGCCTTTTCCAGCATCTCTCCTTTTTTTTACATCACGTCATTATATTTTTCTCCATAGCACCTTAGTTCTCTTGTTTAGTGTCTGACTCTCACTATTTAGTGGAAGCTGAATGAGAACAAAAGCCCTTCTGAATTTTTTTGGTTGTAGTATCTTTAGAACAGACTCTGGACGCACAGTAGGTGCTCGTTAAATATCTGGAAAAGAAATAATAAATGAAGAGGCAGAGACCAGAGGAGATAAACTGTTACAGAAGATTTAGAGACAAGTGATGATAACATGGGCTGAGGTTTTGGCAGTCATAGGAGAGAAAAGCAGACACTGTGTAAGATGAGGTATGAAGGAGGAATCAATAGAAGACCAAATGGAAGGGAGATGTCACAGGCAATTCCAAGATTTCGAACTATTTTTTGAGGAAATGATTGTGCCCCTCCTGGAGTCTGGAAATAAGAAGGAAGGAGCTGGTTTGGGGTGGTGATGGGTTTTCAGCTTTAGCTGGATAGAGCTGTTGTGTTAGTGAGAGGCCAGTGGAAGTGCCATTAACGGGTACGAGCATTGTAACCATCATAGAGGGTAAGGAAGCCGGGCTCTGCCAGGGACAGAGTATAGCTTTCAGAAATTTAACATTTTTGTGCCTGAGACAGCCTGAGTTTTAAAAATTCAAAAGTTTTTTAACGGTTGGGAGAGTGTGTGTGTGGTGTATAATCTATTTTTTATTGCTTCTCTCTTCATGAAGTCAATTATTAAGTGTGAAATGCAAGTGAACACAAAGGTTGCATAGACCCCCCCGGGGGTAAAGCTGGTGGCCGAGCCTAAGCTTGCCTCACCCCCTGCTGCCTGTCCCTCATGCCCTCTTCAGCATTTTTCCCACGTGGCTCTGAATGCTGCTTAGGCAACTATCTTTGGCGGTATTTGTGAGGATTGCCAGCTTCAGCTAAGCAACCATTCACTTGAACGAAGTAGAAGCTGAGTGGAGAATGTATAAGAAGTTTCCAATTGAGATTTTTTTTCCTCCCACTCTGCAGATCCAGAGGGCAAAGGGGAGAACTGTGACAAAACAATGTTTTCCCACATCCACCAGCTCACAAAGATATAGTTTTAAAGACAATTTGGGTTTTAAGTGTGCAGTTTTCCAAATCTAGAAGCATTTATAAGAAATAGAAATTATGTTTTTATTGATGATACTCTCAAACACTAATAACCTCCCTTTCTAACATCTTAATATTGCAATTATAAGATATAGGGTAGAAGATCAAAAATTAGAAAGTTTCCTAATTAGAATATCCAAAAGATATGTATTGCATGTTTGTGTATTTTAGTGGAATTTACTATAGGTAATAGAAGAAAAATTCCTTTACGGTGAAAACAATATGAGGTTTCCAGAAAATGAATCTATTCACACAACTAATGGAGACTGTGCTTTATTAATTGAGGTTAATTAATTAAGTAATACTCGGGCTTGCAAAATTTATTTTAGACAACTGGTTAATCTAATTAAATTGGATTTGCTGTGGGGAATAATTATGTACAAGTGATTCACTGGGTGTTCTCTGTATGACCATTATTCGATGTCTAATTGTTATGGACTGAATGTTTGTGTCCCCCCCTCCCAAATTCATGTGTTAAAGCCCCAACCCCAATGTGATGGTATTAGGAGGTGGTACCTTTGGGAGGTAATTAGGTTTAGGTGAGGTGAGGGTGGGGATTAGTGGGGATTAAACCCCATAATGGGATTAGTATCTTTGTAAGAAGAAGACAGACCAGAGCTCTCTCTCACTCTTTGCCATGTGAGGACACGGCAAGAGAGTGGACCTTCAGAAAGCAGGTTCTCACCAGGAAGCAAATCTGCCAGCACCTTGATCTTGGACTTCTCAGCCTCCAAAACTGTTAGAAATAAATTGGAGGTTGTTTAAGCCACAAAGTCTGTGATGTTTTGTTATAGCAGCCTGAGCAGATTAAGTGTTTCTCAAACTTGAGTGTGCATAAGAATAATCTGGAAGCTTATTTAATATGTGTATTCCTGAACCCCAACCTAAAGAAAATTAGTCTGGGATGCACCTGTCCCAGTGTTCTTCATTTTAGTAAACTTCAAAGTGATTCTGATGTAGGCTGTTCTGGGCAATAACTTGATAAGTGCTATTTACAGCAGAGGTTTGTGCAACAGAATGGAGGGTGGGCAGGAGAGGGAGAAGGGAGCTGCTCTGGCTTTTTCTTCAACTTTCTCACTCTTCTCTACTTTATATGTTCCAACCTTTTCCATCTGAGCAACATCACACTTAAAATGACCAGATTCCTTACCTATATCACATAGCAACAAACACAAATTTAGGATTTTAGGAGGAAGAAAGTGGGGGGGATGCACTCTGTAACATCTCAAGCTTTTTCCTACCAGGACTTCATTTGTTCAATAACTACGGGAAAGGTCTCTTTCCTCTCAAATTACTGCATTATGCATGTTCAAGAAATCACAACCCAGGAAGGGCTTTTCTTAGGCAAAATTGTGAAGTAGGCAAAGGTTATAATTCACTCAGCCCACACTCCGTTGAACTGATGTTCATTTCTGAAAAAATGAATCTATAACTCCAATGTGTTGATGGGTGTACTACATGGACCTAGAAGTATGTGGTCTTTGGTACTTCTTGGATGAAATACTTTAGTTTAAAATTCAAAGAATTTGAAGAACCAAGGTAGGTACTGGAAAAGACTTTTTGGGTGGGGGTGGGGCTTTTAACATTCTTCAAAACATTTTTCCAAAAGACAGGTCTTGAGCAGTCTATGGAGAAGCTGTGTTAGGAATTTGAGTCCCATGTCTTTGCTCCTTATTAATTCTGAAGTGAGGTATGGTCTGGTCATCAATATATCTGGACTTGACAGAAATCATTGGGATTAATGCATCAGCACATAAAGGGTCTTTGCTTTTTTAGGAAAAATAAGATGCTTCAAAATAGAAACAGTTAATTATATTCTCCAGATCTCATTTTCTCCTTGAGGCAGATACAAATTCCAACTGTTTCTGACCATGCAGTGCCATCTCCCAAATTGGCATGTATTTTGACATATTTTGTGAAAGCAATTTCCATTATGTTGTATTCACCAACACATGGTGCATTGAAACTGTTAAGCTAAATACAAAATATTACTAATAATCTATCTGTTATGTATTATTAACAATCAAAAGAAACAGCTTCCACCAGATGGAGGGATAGATTCTGTGATATCCATTCATTTTTTTATATCCATAAAATACTCTAGCACAAATCAAAAATCAGAGAAAGACTCTCAAGCAAAGACTCGTATTTCAGCTCTTTGGCAGTCTGAAATGAAATATACATTCATGCAACCAGGACAGCAGGTTTCCTGCCCATGGGAAAGCACCCAGGTCAGAGAATCATGAGACGTGGATTTTCCCAGAGCAGTCCTACTGACTGACTCTGGAATCAGCAGCTTCTCTTGTTCTCAGTGTCTTTAAAATTTGAAGCCCCTGAGTCCATCCTTTCTCATGTTGTTGTATGTATTATAAATAAATGCCCCAAAGTGTAAAATGCTGAGAGTTTCTGACATAAAGATGAATGACTACTTCAACTGGGTAAAGAAATTTCAAAATTTTACTAGTCTACAAAACATTTTTACCAGCTTGTTTTCCTGGTGGGAAGTAGTTAGGTTGCAAGAGGAGAGAAACATCACATTTTATCCTTAAGCAGAAATGCTCTTCACCTCCATGCTGGCTATTGGAGAGATGATATTCTTGCCATTGTACTTTGCAAATTGCAACATTCGTGAAATCAGACTCCAGGAAATATATTTTGCTCACATTTTCACACCTGGTGTTTATTTCTCAGCTTGTTAATAAACCTATCATCTTCACAGATTTTTCTGATTCTCAATTTTTCCCCCTTAGTTCTAGTTAATTGTAAATAAGTTTTATTTCTCCATTTGCATTTCTTTGCCCCTCAGAAGAGACTGTGTCTGTCTGGGGGTGGAGAAAGGCTGAGCCCGTGGAACTCTCTTCTGGGTTCCATTATACTGCGTCCCCTTTACTTAAGTATGTGCCTCTAGTTGGAGCTCAGAAAATATTTGTTGAATGAAATGAAGTCAGGCATAAAACATAAATTGGGAGGCAATATAGCTTTGGGGTAAACAGAACAGGACTTGGAATAAGAAAGTAAGTTTTGAATTCCAGTTCTTGCCTTGTTAGCTACCTGAACTGGGGGAAATTACTTTATCTCCTTGAGCCTCTATTTCCTCTTTTGTGAAATGGGTATCAGAGTACCTGCCTCATAGGGTTCTTTCAGGTATTAAATCAGATAATCCATGTAATGTTTTGGCAGAGTTCTCAGCACATGGCAATTGGTCAATAAGAATCCTCTATTATTATGATCTATCATTAGTTTTGTCACCTCACAGCATCCAGCACACTGTCTCCAGAGAGTGTCAGAATATCTATATATGAAATTTTAAATGTAAATACATCTGTTAAATGAAGAAACAGATTTTTTTCATTCAGTTGATAATTCTGGTAACCTCTTTTCTACTCAAGAGTTTCAAGTTTGATTTTTGGAATACTTTCAACTTTACACATTTGTGAAATTTTGTGATTTAACATTTTTTGTGTTCCCATTGCACATCTTGAATCTTGTTTTGGTTATAATAGGTGCTTAATAAATATTTATTGACTGATTGATTCCCTATTAGCTACCTTTTCTTTCTGATGTTAGCCTCTTTTAGGGGAGTCGCCTCAAATTGTTATACTCTTAATACTCGCATGCTATGTACAGTCAGCCCTCCGTATCCACAGGTTCCGCACCTGCAGATTCAAGCAACCTTGGATTAAAAGGCCTACAATGGTTGTGTCTGTACTGAATATGTACAGACGTTTTTTACTTGTCATTATTCTCTAAACAATACAATATTGCAACTATTTACATAGCATTTACATTGTATTAGGTGTTATAAGTAATTGAGACATGATTTAAAGTATAGGATGTACATAGATTATATGCAAATACTACACCATTTTACATAAGGGACTTACAAAATCCACTTACATCTGTGGATTTTGATATGAGGCGGAACGGGGGTCCTGGAACCATTCCCCCTTGGATACCCTGGGATGACTATATATAGGTTATAATTTTTTTCAAACTATGTGTCTACTATCGTGGTTTTAAATTTTCTATCTGGTCCATACCTATATTCTTCCAATGGAATTTACTCAAATGTTTGTGAGTGGGTGGTGCACAGGCTGATAATGAAGTAAATTCTGACAAGGAATTAAAAATGAGAGCTGCCTTGGGCTTTCTGTAGAGACACCTTCTCTATATGGTTTTACCTCAAACATGATGTTTTACTCTGTGCTTGTTTAGATTATATCTGAATGTTTTCCAAGTCTATTTCTCTCCCCTATTCTTAAAGTACAGTGTACAATTTCCAGTTCCATAAAAAGATTACTCATTTGGTGAGGACATATTATATTCTGTGTAGACACAGACTTCTTAAAATGCCTCTGTCCCAGGGAGAAGTCACAAGTATATTAATGGCCTACTTTTCCTACACCAAGAAAATTGGTTTCCCCTTTGTTTCTAAGGAAAATCATTTTGAGGATACTCAACACTATGTGATGAATGGCACTATAAAATCACTTTGGGGCTTCAGGAGGGTGACTGCTGGTTTAAAAGTTATTTATTCCATGCAGTCTCATTTTATTCCCTTAAAGGTACATTCAGTTTTGGAATGCCACTTCTTCTTACTGTTTCCTTAACTTAATTCACGTGAATGTTTCCATGTACAATCTAATGTTCACCAAGCAGGAAAGAAGACAGCACTAAATTGTGTTTTTAGCTGTTGATTCACCTTACTCTTAATCTTATATGTATTTTCTGGACCTGCCAAGTGTAACCTAGGAACTTATTTCCTGATTTATATCGTTTGCTCCTCTACTGTCTAGCTGAACTTGCATTTCAATGCCTGGGACTTGGAGAACAATTGAGTGGGATGGTGAGTCTACCAAGATATTTACTTAAGACTCTTAAAAGAAGCCTACACATGGATGTCTTGGAACCAGATTTTAAGTGAACAAAGTGAAAACCTGTTTCTCTCTTGTGGTTATTTCAGGCTTTTCTATTTTTAAAGTAACCTTCACATACAGTACCTCCATATAAATCTAAATATATTCTATATTGGTATAAGCATTATTTGAGTTTTCTTTTCATGATATATCACAGTGATGAATTCAAGCTTAATTCTACTGGCTTTTCAGATTGTTTTAGTATGAAGGGGCTACTGTATTCTAACAGAATTACCATGTCATGTTAATGTACATATCTAAACTATACACACTATTATATTTCTAGCACATTGTATTAATTATGGAAATCACTTTCATTTCAATAGTGAAATTTAAATGACAACAGCTTCTGGAGCTCAGTGGAGCATCAGACCAGCGTGTCACAGAATTCCCTTGTAGTGTGGGTGTTGACGGGGTTCTGTTGACATCAAATTTGCAAGGAAAATGTCTCATAAATGTGCATCCACGTAGAACACTACTTAGAAGCGATCATCTCAATATTCACATAGATCATTAATGTCAGAGAAGGAAAATTTCCACACACTTACATTGGTAAAATAAATTGTTAGGAATATATAACCACCACATACATATAAATGACCCGAAAGATGTGTCTTAAATATTTAGAGAAGATATCAGGCTATAGAACTGTTAACTTTGTGTTCTCTCCTGTAACAGTATAAAGCTTTTGTATTCTATAGGTCCTGTATAAATGTTCGATGAAGACTCTAAATCTGGCAAGAGAAAGGACTCCTCCAAAGGGGTTATAATAGGGAGTAAGTAACAAGATAAAATAGAACCAGGGGAAAATTAGGCTGAATATCACAATAAAGTTCTTAATAGGGAGAACTATTAGACTGTGAAATAGTCTTTCAAAGATTCTGGAAGAAGTCATTACTTGAGCCATTAAAATCAGACTGGATTGAAGTACTCCGAAATACAGGATGCTATGGGGACCAAGCCTACATGAGAAGTGGAAGGAGAAGGATGACCTGATAGTTTCTATCATCTCTATGATTACTGTGATTGTACTCATTTTATGTGTTCAATCTTGGTGGATAATCTTCTATCATTTTATGCTACTTCTTGGGAGCAATTTCAACAAATTCATCTCATGCGGAATTGGATGCATTTAGCAGAATCTCAGTGGAGATGAAAATGTACGATAAACTCAGTGTAAAACAGCAAAGTGAGACAACTATGAGTAAATACTACTTTTTTGGGGAGTAACCCCTGGAGAAAATAATTCTCACCCTGGAACTCTGGCTACACTCCAATGTGCATGAATGCATCCAATTCTCCTGATTTTCAGTAGAGAGTAGGTATTAATTTTTATTTCTTTTCTTTAATAGTATCTTGGGATGATTTTGAGTACAGGGCAACAAATTGAAACACTTTGTCCCCAGGCCAATGGGCTATATTTTGGCAGGAGGTAGCTAGGACCCTGGAAAAAAATCATGCACCATTTTGTGACTGATATCTATTAGAGAATAGACAAGAAAGAGAAAATGGTTTAATTTGGAAGAAAGAGTTTGACATGAAATAAGAAAGAGGAAAAGGTACCCAGGGAAATTGTAAAAATGTTATGCTGGGAATATTTCACAATAAGACCATCCTCATTCTTGTGCAGTTCTGGTTGATCACCTGTCATCAAGTAGAGAAGTGAGACAGGTGACTTTTTGACAATTATCCTAGTTCTTTCATCCAATAAAAATACTAATTTAAATTTCACTAAAAATAAAAATGACTCAATTTTATGCATCTTTGCATTTGTTCAACTTAACGAATTTTAATTGGAGTGGCATAAAATCAGAGATGGGCTCATTTTGATGTTTGGTAATTACAGGGTAAATAATCTGATTTACACTCATTTCTTTTCACGTGTACACCACAACTTTTAAAAAAGACCGTCATACACAAATGAATGGATCATAGAATATATTTTCATTATTTATAATATTTTCTCTTCATGTATCTTTCCAGATAGTTTCTCAACTTATTGATCACATGTTCCTGAAGTGTGAAAAACACCGTTCAATTTAAATAGAAAGGTGCCTCTCTCCCACAAGTCCCTAAATTTAACCTATTCCTTGTGTTGGCATAATTTTCTGTGATTTAGGTTTCACATTTCATTGGCAAGGATCTAGCTCTTAGAACAGAGGTTTTATGCCTAGATCTTTTTTTGGTGGAGAGAGTGGAGGTTTATCAATACTGAAAGGTATTCTTACCATTTACCCTTCTTTTTAGTCCAATGAATGTGGATATTCTGAAATTTTCATTGTTTTATTTTTGAAAATATAAGTTTCAAGACTTCTTCTCCTCAGCTTCCAACCTGAGCACCTGTGTTACTCTGAGCATAAATCAAAACAGCCTTAGGTCATGTCTATTCAAAATATCCATGTACTCCTGCTGGGTGATCAGAACCTGGAAGGATGGGCAGCTAAAACCTATAGGTGTGAGAAAGCTTTGTACATACAAGACACTGCCATAATGAAATAAGGGAACTATCACTTTATTAAGCTCTGGTGTGCAATAGCTTCCAAAATCTATTCAAATTCTATTGGGCTGTTTTGAGAAAAAAGGTGCACAGCACTATAGAATCATTAACTATTAGTGTCCTAAACATCTTTGGTAGGAACTATGTAATCCACAGGAGTTTAGGGTAATGGCATTCTAAATGTTTTGTCACTTATATTAAATATATTTACACAAAAAATTAAAGTTCAGGTAGCAGCCTTAAAATATGTGATCAGATAAACCAAAGTAGACTTAGATTTAGGTTAAATGAATAACATTTCTCTACAAAGAGATGCTTTTTTTACCCCCAAAGAAACACCATATAGCTCTGCTGAGTAGTTTCAAAATCAAGTAGCACAAATAATTTTAGGCAGAGAAATTCAAAGTAATAAACTATGGCTGAGGTCCTTAACTCACACTAACCTCAACTCACATTAACCTCAACTTTGAATATATGAATGTAACTCTCTCTATACATCAAGCATATCACTATTCAAATAATAGTAGAAATATTTTATTAGCAAATTAGCTGAGCACTTGACCACAGATTATTAGAAGTGAACAGTTTTATTATTTGTTATCAAAATTTACAATGCTTTAAAATACTTAAAAGGTAGGGGCATGCCCCCTTGAGAAATCTACCTAGAAGTGTTATACCTAGGAGAATCTTCCACATTTGTTAACCCAGGGAAGGAACTAGAAGGAAATCCAAATGAAATCCTTAAGAAACAGCTTATTGGATATATTACCTAGTCTATTTCTGGATCGCGAATCTCCCGCCCTCTCTGAGTTACCTCACTGTCAGATAAGAAAATGGAACAGGATCGATGAAGAGATATGCTCCCCAGTCTGGCTTTTCGATTTTTCGCTCAAGCCAAAAGGAGCAAAGGGCATCGAGTTAGGGCTCCTTTCCAAGCGTGCTGGCAGGAGAGCAAACCTCTGGCTGCCTCTGGCTACAGAGCGTATCCAGGCTGCAATACGGACCAGGTCTCGCTGGCCGCTGCCCACCTCGCTTGGCAACCTCCACACCCACATGAAACTGCCAGTGTGGCAGCCAGTCATCGCACGGTTTCCTGTGCACAAAGCCTAAGGAGCGCCCGAATAGAAACGAATTCTGAGCCCAGAGCCGGTCTGGAGGCGGTTGGCTAGTGAAACTGGTTTCTCCCGGGGTCTGCGAGTGCTAGTTAGTCCCTCCACCTCTCGCACCCTCGCCACAGATCTGTGCCCTGAAATCGGCCTCCCTCCCAGAGACAGACGTGCGCGCACACACACAAACTCTCATGCACACCCACATCACCTCTATCCCCCACTCTCCCCACCCCCGGCAGAACTGTAGGGACTGGTCCGTGCTCTGCCTCAACTTTCCCGGCTGCGCCTGCCCCATGCGGCACCCGATCCTCTGCGCCCTCGCTGGGCGCTCTCCAGAGGGACGCGTCTCCAATGGGCCCCTTACCTCGCACCGACAACTCCGAGCAGGGACTGGAGCTGGCCGAGGTGGCAGCAGTGGCGGCTGAGCCTGCACCCGGGCTCTGGCTCATGGTTGGTCCTTCTCATCTGACACAAAAGAGGTAGCTTGCTGGCTTTGTCCTTTCCAAATCCAAGAGAGAACTTATTTTGCCCCCGAAATGGCCAACTTGTGCGCGCCGCTTCCTGTCACAGTGCCCTCTGCCCCCACCCCCTCCCGGCTGCGCGCTGGACCACTGCCCGGTGGCAGAGCATCCAGGCCTCCGAGTCAGTGGGGAGTGGGGAAAGGGAGGGTGGGAGGAGAAGAGAGGGAGGAGGTTGGGAAAAGGGGAGACCCAGTGGTCTTCCGCGGAGGGGAGGAGGGCAGTTCTCGGCTGAGTCCCTCTCCTTCTCTTTACAGGCAAACCCACTTCCCAGGCGCGGAAGCAACTTTCCTTCACCTTGGCCAGGCTGAAACCGTCGCATCTAATTGGGACTCTCGGCAGAGGCACGGACCTTCTGGCATTCTCTCCTCATTCTCTCTTTCTCCTTTTCTCCCTCGCTCGTTCTCCTTTTCCCTTTTCCCTTCCCCCTCTCTCCCCCCCTTTATAGGGGTGTATCTGCAGAGTCTTCAGTGAGCCAGGGTACCTAGACGAGAGGATTATTATACGGAAAGCCAGGGAGGTTTTACTGGCTGCTTCGCCTCACTCTGTGAAATCCTTAGGCAGTGCATGCAAAGGTTGGTGAATTTCAGAGGGGTGGGGTGAAGGGGCGTGGGGTGGCAGGGAGATTGGCGGCTCTAACTTTGAAGCTCTGCTAGAGCTCTTGGTCTGCGGGAGAGCGGGGACTAACAGTCAGCCCTGGGAGAACGCCCCTTGGTCCCCGTGCAACGGGCGGACCGCATGTTGGAGGAGAAAGGGAGAGCGGGAGCGAGAGAGCCTGGGAAGCGGGCGCGCAGCTCTGCCCCACACGCCGCTCCACGGCACATTGCGAGACCCTGGAGAGGGCTAGTGCAGAACAATCTCTGGGTCAGGCGGGAGGGAGACGCTCCTGTTTCCTAGCAACCCTCATCAATCTTCTCGGGATAGCTCCCTCTGAAGGAATTCGATTGGACAGCCCCTGGCGGAGAGCCACGCCCCTTCAAGAATGGTGGGCGGCTGCTTTTTCGTATTCTCCCAAATTTCTTGGGTGGAATAAGATTAGAGGGGAGTGCTGAATTGTCTTCCTTCTTTTCCTTCTATGCTGCCACACCGCCCCCTTGCAGCGACCCCTCCCTCCACCCCCGCATTAGTGCTACTTGTGGTTAGCAGACACAGTCAATGTTCTCCGCAGAACCTCTCCTTTCTTCTTACAATTAAATAAATAAATAAAAACCTTAAATCGGTGACGTAGGCACAAAAGAGAAAAAGGCAAACTAAAACAGCTTTAATAGGTTCCGAGCTACAGAGAAAATCCTAAAGGTAAAATTCCAGGCATCTTTCTATGTTTAGAAACACGTTGTGTTTAATTCAAAACCGAAACTTCATTGTCATTATTTTCCACCCTGATGTACTAACTTAGTGTTAACCAAGGACTGAGTTATATGTAGCCAGAGAGAATTAAACTTAATCCTTTAATGCTACATTAATTCTTTAATATTTAATGTTAAGTTGTTTAACTGCAATCTTTTGTAGCCTAGACAGAACATTTAAACTTACAAAAATAATTTTACGACTAATTCTTTTAGAGAGTCAACCATATTTGGAAGACACGTGTGCTTATATATTCCATTGTGAATGCTCCCAAAACTAGAAACTTGAATATATTAAACATTACAATGTCATTAAATAGTAAAACTCTAAAAATGCTAGAAGTTTCCCTTCCAAAACTATTCTTTCTGGAATGCAGTGCCAAAATGAAAAAAAAAAAAATCACTCTTCCTTTGTCTTTCATTACTATTATCTAACATGTACTACTCATCACAAACATATTAGACTTTCGTAAGAGAATTTTCAGTGTCCGGTAGACAACTGTACAGCAAGAAGCAATGACACAACAATGGAGAATGTAAAGATCTATACACTGCAAGGGCTTCAGACACGTGTGAAGTCTTGTTGGCAGCTTTTGCTTTTTTTCAGAATATTCCAGAGGATACCTTTTTGCCTTTCCAAAACTTTATCAGAATCAGCTGAGACTGGGAGAAGTAGAAGAGATCTGTTTTCATCTCATTAAAAAAGAAAAGTAGCTGCGTTTGCACACAAGAGAAGCACTGATGTATAGGCTGAACTGCACTACCATAACACGTATCCAGGCTGTTTAACACACTAAGATTGGTGATGTGTAGAGACTGAAATACTGAAGCAAATTATCAATCTGTTATCAGATCTGGCCTTATGGAACACTTTCCCTTTTCCCCCCTGCCCCACATGCACAAAGAAAAGATGAACGTAAGGGCTTTTCAGCCTGGTGGAAGCATATTACCTGAATTGGAATCCTTACTTGCCATCACTTCCTAGCTGTGTAACCTTGGGCAAGTTTCTTAACCTCAGTATATCTCAGTTTCATCACCTGTAAAATGGGAATAATAATTGCTCATCCCTCAGAATTATTTTGAGGATTAATAAGTACCATGTAAGCAGGATGCAGGTATTAGTTATGACAATTAGTCTCAAGTTTGTAGTTAACCAATGGTATTTTAACTGTTGAGCCATATATAATATTTAACTGAAGGCAATTAGTCTTATACTTTAATTCCGCCTTTTTAATTTAAAGTCATCATTGACTGGGAACGTAGCTTTAACTTTTAAGTTTGATTTGTTGGTGTGTGTGTGTGTGTGTGCGCACATACATATGCTTGTTTTCAATTTTGTTTGAAAAGCCTCAAGGGACAGGAGTAAAGAACAGCCTCTGGCTCAGTGGCATGTCAATTAGGAAATGATATCGCTCCCTTCCCCCTCCCCCTCCCCCAAGTATTCTAGCTGGGCTCTGTTTCTAAACAATTCTGGTCCTCTCTTTAAGTACCTCTGGTATAGCATGTTTTTCTTTATCAAATCTTTTCAAGTCGAACACGTATGTTTGGACATCTAGACCAGTCTTTCTAGTTCCTATTTTTTATCAGTTTGATTAATTTTTACTAATTCATTTATATTTATTTGAATGATTAATCATGATATTTCTTCTTAGGGGCCTTTACAGTTAGTGCCCTGACTTCTGGAATAATGCCTTTTAAATATGGCCCATAAAGTGCACCATCCTTCTTTCAGAAATAACCTTGAGAGTTGATGTGTTGCCATCATTTATTACAAATAAAATGGCTTTCATGTCCCCACTGTGATCCAGAGTTCACTCTCACAGAATTCCTTCTGGAGCCAATCTCTATTGGCTCAATCTGGCAATCAATTTCATTGCTGGTTTCTACTCCCAGTCAGTAGTGTGGAGTTATTTTGATCACAAGCAGGATGCTCAGGTGTCCAGTTTGTCTGGGACAGTTCTGGTTTACATCTATTGTCTGAGTATAGTCACAGTGCTCACTTTATTTTTCAAAAGTATCAAGTTTGGGCATTAAATTCTATGGCTACCTGCACCCTCTAATCATCTGGCCAATTCTCTTGCCTCTGCCTTCTATTCTTGCTCCATCTGCCATGTGACTGTTAAATTCATCTGTATAGCTCTTTTTTCAGGATGGGACTGATCTATTTTTTTTTTTTGGTGAGAAAGACCAGCCTTGGGCTAACATCCGTGCCCATCTTCCTCTACTTCTTTATGGGATGCCACCACGGCATGGCTGACAAGCAGTGCGTCAGTGGGCACCCGGGATCCTAACCCGCAAACCCTGGGCTGCCAAAGCGCGAACTATACTACTGCACTGCCGGGCCGGCCCCAGGACTGGTCAATTCTGGAGGCCTAATACATATGTCTCTGTAAATATATAATATACATCTAAAAATATTAAAATTCATATTTAATTTGCTTATAAATATCCCAAATTTATTTTTCAACTTCTTTCAAAATGTTTCCCCTTGGATCATCTGTAAAGTCTGATTCTCATTACTGTGACACAATATAAAAACAAATGTATTCTAGTCTTAATTTTGATTGAAGCTCCACGGCAAGAGTTGCCATCTACTCCTTATTCCTGACCCTCTGTGCTGGATTTGAGTGCAGTATCTTTAAACCACGTGGATTATAAAAGAGTTAAAGTCCAAGAAGCTGAGAGAGGTAGGAAATTGGAGTTTAGAGAGTTTTTGGCATGCTCTAAATATGCAGGTCCAGGACAGGGATGTGTGTGTTTTCCCCTCACTTCAGTGCTAGTGAGGGGTGCTGCTGCTATGGCGATATCATTGCCTGTGTTCCCCTGGCATTAAGGTGACGTAATAGACTGCTTTTTAATTCAAAGCAGAAAATTATAAATTGCAAGAGGATGTGTAGATCCATCTCCCAGAGGGCTGAAAGAAAAGGAGGCTGAACTTGGCGGGTAACTGTTCTCCGACCTGTGACAGGTAAAAGGGGCTGGTGTCCTATACGCCATGTGTGGAGAGAGTGAGCACAGAGCAGGAGATGTGTTTTCTTAGATCCTAACCGGAAGGGCTTGGTGGAGGAACTTTGGATCCCAGCACACAGTCTGTGGGGGCACAGGGCTGTGGTAATGCAACTGTGCAGGCTGTGCTCTGCACAAATGTTCCTAGTTGAAGGGTGAGAAGGAGCTACTTGCCCAGTGCTCACGCACGCACGGGGCTGCATCAACCTGGTGGGCGGATGTACTTTTGTAATTCATCAATCTGGAGGGGGCATCTTTTCTCATTCACATACAGGGGGCTGGGAGAAGCCTGCAGGTGAAGTGCAGACAACCAGGGGCTTTGGGAAGTGTAGTAAGCGTACAGTCACGAAAGCCTCACCAGAATCAGGTCAGACTCTGCAACAAGAGATCCCCAGAACCTGAGGGTCTTCAAAAAATGGGATAAATTTGGATTAGGAAAGTCAGCTTTGATCACCTGCTAAGCCCAGGAAAAAAGCAATGGCTGAGGAGTTATGGTCAAATAGGACTTTTCTTGTCCCCTCATGCCTTCTATCTCTGACCTTTTCAACTCTGAGGGATCAAAAGCTCCATCTCCTGCTTGAGGTGGAGGAAGGATGAGGATGAGGAGCTAGCTAAGCAGAGAGAAGAGCCTGCCAGGTCCCATTGCAGGCCTCCTTCCCGCTGCCTTCCCCGGCTGGGGGAAGGAGAAGCTTTAACTCAGAGGGACTTGGGAATTTTGATTGTATTGAACACTGTATTGAACCTAATTCCACCTGAGTCTGTTTTTTTTTTTTGGAATTAAAGTGAAGGGAAGAATTTTTATCTGGGAAGGATCTGGAAGTCAAGGTACTGGCCTTGAATTATATCTAAGGTGATAGAGAAGAACAAGCCCCACAGGCAAGATGTGCAGGAGCAATGGTGAGAAAAGAATAAAATTGGTTTTGTGGTGCTTTATGAGCCTCACCTATTAGGTATGTAAATGTTCTGATCAGTACTTTGGATTCTTTTGCATTTTTTCCCCTGATTCTCAAAGAGGAAAAGAAAAGAATAGCCCTTGGATATTTACTATGTGTTTTGTTTTTGTCTTGCATACTGTACAATTAACAGCTGAATTAATTTTGGTTCTAAACTTGAAAGTTCAAATATTAAAATACCTCTCATCCACAAATATCTTCTTTGGAGATTTTAGTTTTCAATCATTAAATAAATATTAATGAAAATAAATATCAATAAAATTAGTAGATTCGTTGAAAATACTCATCACAAGAAATTGAAGTGCTTGTCTTCCCTATTAGACTGGAAGTTTCACAAGGGTAGGAACTATGGTTGTTATGTTTACTGTTATATCTTGGTACTTACGGAAATGATGTGTGCAGAGGGATGGGGGCTGGGAGGAGAAGAGTTGGTCAGTAGACTTTTTTTTGAGTGAATGAATTAACCTTTAAAGATTAAAAGATTTTATTGGTTTATTTTTCTATAGTTGAGTAAATTGAGTCCTAAATATAGCATGTGTTCCCAAATTTCTGTATAAGAGGATTTTAAAATTGTTAATCTGGTTCACCTATTTCATGAGTGGAGTAGGTTTTTGTGCTATCACTTATCTATCTCAAGTACCCAAAACTGCCTAACATGTTGTTGAGCTCAGTAGGCATCTGATGAATGGAAGATTAAATGGTTGGATGACCTTCCTCAGGGTTTTGTCTCAATTCTGTACATTCATGAAAAGTTAATTGTTTTTAGTTTTATTTGGTAAGGAAGATTGACCGTGAGCTAACATCTGGGCCAATCTTCCTCTATTTTGTATATAGAATGCCACCACAGCATGGCTTGTTGAGCGGTGTGTAGGTCCATGCCCAGGATTTGAACCTGAGAACCCTGGGCTGCCAAAGCAAGCCTGCAAACTTAACCACTACACTACCGGGCCGGCCCTAAATTGGTTTTTTTTTTTTGAGGGGTGGGGATGATAGAATCTGATGAAGGTTATGAGCATTAAAGGGGAGTTAAAGCCTCTTGGCACAGCCACTGCTTGGAGGAGTTAATTTATAAAGATAATGTGTGGTAGAATCACTGCTGTTACTCTGGACTTGTGACTCCAGTCTAAATAAATGATGCAGAGCACACACACGTAAGCAGTTCAGAAGAAGGAAGAACATGTCAACTGGGTTTGCCTTTCCACCTATTAATTTATTCTCAGAGATTTTGGCAAAGGTTTATATTGTACATTTTAGATATACTATCTGTTGATGTTATTTATTTTGGTCTTATGTTGATTATTTCCTTCCTGAGAATTTAAATCTATTTTTCATACCTGGAAGTGGTAACATATTGATTGGATCATCCTTGAGTCAGCCATTGAGTCCAGAGCAAGGTCCAATTATTTAGCTATGTATGTATTCAAGTAACATTCATTGGAAACTCTCATGTGCCAAACACCAAGCCAAGTACCTAGGATACCAAGGAGATAAGAGGGAAGACGGGAGCCTTGAAGATTTCTCTTCTGTTAATGTGAGCAGAAAGGTCAACAAATCATTAAAAATACAACATGATGGAACATACAAGAGAGGCCTTTTAGGAAGACGAGTGACCTATGGAAGTGTCTACTATGCATTACTCAAGATAAAAGTCCTGAGCTCAAATGGTCTTTGAATATAATGACCAAAGTAAGAGCCTCCTGTTCTACAAGCTCTCCACTTTAAGACTAAACTTTGAAACATACATGTGTGAGAAAGGGGAGCGTATTAGTTAGAAATGCTTTTCAGCTGCAAATGACACACAGCCCAACTAACAATGGATTAAACAAACAGTGGTTTTCTAGTTTGTTTATTTTCACATATCAAGACTATGGAAATAGGCAGCTTTTGGTGTTGCTTCAGTGACTTCGTGTTGTCAGAGCCAGCATCTCTGTCTTTTCCTTCATGTTGCAATGTTGCTGCTCCAGCTATCACGTCACTCACTCAGGAGGCAGGAAGAAGCAGCATGGGCAGTGTAAGCTATATTTGCCCCGTGTATCAAGAATGCACAATCTTTCTCCAAACCACATAGCATAGTATCACTTCTGCCTAACTGGCTATATATGTTCATATGACTGCCCCTAGCTGCAAATTAGGTTGGAAAGGTGTGTCATTAGCTTTTCTAGCCTCTTTAGTGTAAGACATCAAGAAAGGGGGTGAATGCAATTGGCTATGGGGTCAGCCAGCCAACAGTGTCTGACTCAGGGACTAATCTCACTGCTTCCCTCTGCTTAAACCTTTTCTGTGCTGGAGATAGTTTTCCACTCCATAATTTAAGTGTTGAGTTGAAAGTGGGGTGACACGAATGGATCTTCTACAGAAGGGAAAATGTTTGTAGTTGACTCATTCCTTGGTCTCTTTCAAGCTGTGGCCAAGTGACCCTTTTTGGCCAAGGTCAACTACTGTAGTACCTGTTCTTAATTACATTAATACCTGGCTCATTCTGTATCTGAAAGCACTATATATCACTTAAGTTTCTTAGGGCATAAAAAGTATGTGTCCTTTTAAAGAAAATCCTAAATTGCAGTGCAAACTACTTGTATTGATATGTGTATGTATAAACACTAAACACAAATATGCCAGTTGAGCTCCTTGGGAGAATGTTCAGTAAATATTAAATGCATTTTAAGTATGCAACAAAAAATTATCCGTTGAATTCTGAAGCATAAATGTTACACAGATACACCTCTAGTGGTTCTGTTCTTGGGGCTTCATTCGATAATAAATATTTATTGAGGACCTACTCCTTGCCAGGCGTTGTGCTGTATGCTGGGTATGCATGATAGATTAGTTCAATATAAACTCTTGGTGTTGTGGAGCATATAGCCAGAGAAAGGCTTTCAATCAACACAGAGCTTTATTTTTAGGAATGTTCCAACCATAGCCCTCATGACTGTGGGAGATGTCACAGCTCTTAGTATTATATTTCAGGTTGTTTTACTCTAATTCACAGTATTCTGCTTTTGTATTTACTTTATCTTGCTACTTTGGAAATATTCTTTTCATTAAAAACATAAGCAAACAAAAAAACTTTTGTTCCCTATCTCCTCATTTCCTCCTTTAACATGTTTGTTTTAACATGTTTCATCTTTTCATATGTTTGAACAATATTTAATAAGTTCTCCAGGTTTATAAACGAATCCTTTTTTTTTTTTTGGTGTGAAAGGCAATATACCTACTAGAGAATCCTTTTCCATAAGGAGAATTGAAGTTCTGAATAATAATTTTTTTTTGGTCTGATCTAGTGTGGGGACACCTTAAGAGAGAAATGATTCTGGGTGGAGATACCACACAAATGTAAATGTAAGATGGGAAGATTTGCTGTCATTTCTAGCCCAGAATTTAATAAAAGAAATTCAAGATTTCAGGAAAGTTTTTTTCTCAGGCTAAACATGTTTTGCTTGAATTATCTTAGCAATTGAATCAAAACCTTAATTAGGCAATTGTTTCTATTCTCTCGTTGAGTGTGGTAGTGGAGATTGTCATTGAGGACATGAACTTCAATTAGATATAGTGTTAAGTTAGTAGTAGCATATGCAAATAAAAAGCAATTCATACTGCCTGAACTAGAATATCTCAGACTGCAAAAATGGTGGGATTAAAGTTCTAGGGGAGATGTTTATTAAAATTATGTGTTAGTCACAAATCTTTACTTTGAGATTATTATTTTTCTAAAATATAATTATTTTGATTCTGAACCTGTAGAATAAGTGTGCTCTTATTAGTTGCAATGACTAGAGTGTAAGGAGAGGCTGTTGCTCTTTACCTAAGCTATGCAGGGAAGAAAGTACAAGTCCCTTTCTCTGCCCTAAGTGAATGACTTTTGTTCCTTAGTTTACTACTCCAGTAATAAAGCTGCTCTTGCCCATCCTGCCTCTTCCTCATCTGTACTCTAAGGGTGTGATTTCCTAGACTGATGTTCGAGGAACATATATAGATCAGAGGATTGCTGAATAAGAAGAGCGAAAGGCTCACTGAGCAGTCAGCTAGTCCAGAGCGTCTCAAACTTTTTTTTTCTGCCCAGAACCCACGTCAGATGATGTTCCAGCTGGTTGTCATTCTCGAAGGTGTATCTAAATTATTCTGAATTCTGTTGTCGGCTATCACTCAATTCAGTTCCTTTTCCTTCCACTGAAGGAGGATATTGGAATGCAGGAGAGTAAGAGCAACTTTATTCTAGGAGCACCCTTGCATCCCTGTTACATAAACCTTGTCACTTTATTACAGGATAAGAACTGCTGGGTGGGCCAGGTGGCTTAGTGATTAAGTTCGCCTGCTCTGCTTCTGCAGCCAGGGATTCGCAGGTTCGGATCCCAGGCGTGGACAGATGCACCGCTTGTCAAGCCATGCTGTGGCGGCGTCCCATATAAAGTAGAGGAAGATGGGCACGGATGTTAGCCCAGGGCCAGTCTTCCTCAGTAGAAAAGATGAGGATTGGCAACGGATGTTAGCTCAGGGCTAGTCTTCCTCCCTGCCCTCACCTAAAAAAAAAGAACTGCTGACCTCTTCCATTGTGTTGCCTCTTGCAGAAGTAGCCATGGTAAATCTGTGAGGTCCATGAAGCCTTCCACAGAAGGCCCTCCATATTTACATTATTAACATTTTTCCTTCGAATAGCACTTTTGGGTTTTCAAAATGCTTTCACTTCTAGATTTTACCAGAACCCTTTGAGTTAAAAAAAATCCTATTGTCCATATTTTCTAGATGAGGAATCTAAGGCTAAAAATCGTTAAGTGACTTATTCTAGGTCATATAGCAAATGAGCAGTAAAGACAGAACTTCAATCAAGCTAATTGATTTTTAATCCAGTGTACATTCCAATATCCTACCTGCCTCTCATTACTCCTTATTCACTGGATGATACTTTTCTGCTTCATCCATCCCCACCACAAACCACTCCATGGGTATGGGGACTCTACATTTAAATTGTTGGTTATAGCCTAACCTTCATTCCTTCTCAAAACTCTGCTGAGTTTCTCTTTTCCACAGGACTAATCTTTAGTAGCTTTGCAATGTGTAAAAAAGTGTTACCAAATAAACCCACCCCTACGGAGAGCTTAACCAGATAATGATTACCTCTCCCAGATAAGTTTTAGCTTTAGGGAGTGATGCCATCACTGAGTTTCAGATACCTTGGAAATCAATGGGATTATAAACCTATTGTGGATATAATGATTGGGAATATGGTGGTGATAGATCTCTACATAATCTAAAATTAAATAATCAAGCCAAAATCTTATGAGAATGTTTTTGTTAATATCTATGATCTCCTCCTGCCCCCATGAATACCAATCAGCTTTCTAGTAAACTATGAGAAAAGGTACCCTGTCCGCTTGTTCAGTGTTCTTTGCCAGCAACCTCGTGCAGTATCTGAAATATATTTGTTGAATGAATGAACTTCAACAATATTGCTAACAACCCGCTTGATTCTAACCATAGAAGGATGATGTAGGATGCATAAAAGTTGATATTCTGATAATGTAATCATAAAAACACATGATTCTTTTTTTTAACATTGTATTTTTTTTTAAGAAAGATTGGCTCTGAGCTAACATCTGTTGCCAATCTTCCTCCTTTTTCTCCCCAAAACCCCAGTAGATAGTTATATGTCATAGTTGTACATCCTTCTAGTTGCTCCATATGAGATGCCGCCTCAGCATGGCTTGATGAGCAGTGCGTAGGTCTGTGCCGAGGATCTGAACTGGCGAACCCTGGGCCGCTGAAGCGGAGCACGCAAACAACCACTATGACACTGGGCCAGCCCCCAAAACACATGATTCTTAGAGATGAGATTAACTAGGTGTATTTGTCAAGATTGACTAAATTATGCTTTGGTAAAAACAATCCCAAACTCTCATTGGCTTGAAACAACACTCACACCACATGTTGATTGAGGGTTGGCTAGGACTCTGCTTTATGTGTCCTTACTCTGGGACCTGGGCTGATGGAGCAGCCGCCATATGAAACATCGCCAGTTGTGGAAAAGTGAAAGGAAGAGCTGGAGGATCTCACATCAACACTTAAGTGCTCTATCCAGGAAGAGACACACATACATTCTACTTATAGCTCATTGGGCAGAAGTAATCCCAGCAACCACAAGGAAGCCAGAGATGCAATTATACCCTGTGCCCATAAGGCAGAGGACTTGAAATACCCACTGAACTGCACTAATAACTTCTACAATGGTAAAACAGTATTCATCTTGTGTGGGAGCTGTATCTGTACTGTATATTCTCCCATGATAAAAAATGTTTATATTTTTTGACCATTTTCTATGGGTCAGGCCCTGTGCTAGTGGTTTACATACATTGCCACATAATTCATACAACTCTGAAAGAAAGGAATTATTATTTATATAGGTGAAGAAACTGAAGTAAAGTGGGGTTAAAAGTGGTTTGCCCACTTACAAGGTAGTGGGACCAATATTAGAGCTTAGGTCTGACTCCAAAGACGATGTCTCTAATAACCATGCAATATTGCCTTTATATAATACCTCTGAGGCCTTCAGGCTCCATCACTCAGTTGTTAATTTGCTGTTGGTGGTTATTTTCACCAGATTCCCGAATGTCTCTTTATCCATGATGCTGAGCAAACATGCTTTTAGTTAACACAAAGTAGAAAATGAGCAATCTGTTCTTGCTATAGAGACTAAGACGGTAATATCTTTGATTCAAAAGGAAAATTACCATGAGAACATTCAGATAAACAAATGGTCAAGACTGAGTAAATTTATTAGACCAAACATGAAATTGTGCTCTTCTGGTAAAATCAAGTTCTAGATCCTATTTCCATTGATTGTACAAATGCTGGCTCAGTGTTTGAAAACTGCAAATGGTAGTTCCAAATGTTTACTGTGCTTTAATTATTCTCTTAAAATTGAAATATCCACATAGTAATATAGTTTCCAATCCTTAAAAATAAATATTGACTTTATACTTAGAATTTTTTTCCTGTAGAACCTTTCTTCTATGAAGGACAAGTTTTTTTCCATATTAAAGTCTTTAGAAATTACTTTTGGCATCATCTTTTGCGCTATTGCAAATTCTTTGAACTGCAACATTACTTTTTGATTGAGTAAGGAAGTCTCTTTTCTCCTTGTTTAATATTCCCAAACACTCAAGGATCAGGACAGCACTGCCTGGGCTCTCTGCCCTCTCTCCCTGCTCCCCAGGTTGGGAGTCCACCATCACACTAACGATAGGGGAGAAAAGGGCTTGTGCAGCTTAACTTCTTCCCTTTACTTACTTTGTGTGGGATCTTCCTGCTTGTAGAGATCCTGTTTCATATTTCTTCAATTCCAAGACACTTTTTTTAGTAACTTAGCATCTCTGAATAAATATATATCTGAAGATTAATAGTTAGTCCTAATTTAAATGACAGGTAGAGTTCATTTCTTTCTTAGTGGTGCATAAAATAATGGCATGCCTTACAAACTTGGTGTGTAGTGTTTTTTTTTTTGGTGAGGAAGATTAGCCCTGAGCTAACATCTGTTGCCAATCCTCCTCATTTTGCTGAGGAAGATTGGCCCTGGGCTGACATCCGTGCCCATCTTCCTCTACTTTATATGTGGGATGCCTGCCACAGCATGGCTTGATAAGCAGTGCATAGGTCCACGCCTGGGATCCAAACCTGCGAACCCCAGGCTGCCGAAGTGGAGTGTGCAAATTTAACTACTATGCTGCCAGGCCAGCCCCCAAACTTGGTGTTTTTTATTAGATGAAATATGGTATTCTGCTTTTCTCCCGAACATATGGTAAATGGCCTGACCTTGGGGTGTAGTATTAGGAATGCATTATGGCTACATATGTAAGTAAGTTATTACCCCAACCATTTCCCCAGTAATAAAGAGGGCATCTCCATCCTCCTAACTTTTTGATCAGCTCTCAGTTGATCTTCAATGGGGGAAAAAGTGTTATATATTAAATATGAAAAGCCCCAGATCTTGCACGTTGGACTAGACTCCTTCGCAATAGGTTAGGAATAGAAATTGGGAAGAAAGAATTGTGGAGATAGAGGCATCTTGCCAAAGCAAGACCCTAAATGATCCAAGATGGTGGCTTTGGGTTTTGGTTTTACCAAGTGGTAGAGGTGGGAGTCATGGTTTTTTGACTTTGGTAGATGGTAACTAGCTATAGCATGCCATCTGGCTGCTTTTTACAATTTTATTATTGGTTTTTAGCTTGTGCACCCTGGGTGGGTGGCATTAGCCCTCAGGCTTTAGTAAATTGGCCAGGTGGGATTTTTGACTTTGATGGGTCACTGAAGCATATAATAACTTTGTCCCAGGAAAGTGATAGTTTTTTTTTTTTGGCAAGACTGCAAGCACCTGTGCCTTAGACAAACTCTAGCTGCACAAGTGACCTCAGCGTTCCTGGATATACATGCCTTTAGGTGAGACTGCAACGGCAAGACCTTGAAACTCATAGGCACAGCTTGGCCTGGTATTTCAGGTGAAGCTGAGTTAAGATTAGTCCTTTTCGACTTTGGCAGGAATAACAATGCTATTGCTTTCAAACTGCAAGGCAGCTGAGTTTTGCATGTTCTATAGAACACTAGTGAGGTTCTAGCTTTGTACAGTTTGTGCCAGAGCTGTGTAGGCTGTGCTAGACCAGCTGACCCACATTCTGTCCATCTATATTTCATGTCACCTGCTTTCAAGCCAAGAAAGAAAAGTGTAGAAGGAATAAACTATGTGGTCTCAAGTTGGCTTGAGATTTGTTAACTGAATAAACTTTCTCTATGGATCTCGATTTCACAGACCCAGATGTTGGGTTTTCCTAGAGAAGTGTGGTAGATTTTTATGAATGAATAACTGAAAATGAATAGAAGCACTTTTTATGAGCAGAACGTTATCCTCTTGGGGTAGGATAAAGATATGGCTCCAAGTTAAGTAGTTGCAAACCCACAGGCTAAGAAGGCAATTCAAAGGAGTTTACCTTTAATTCTAGAAATCAAGTTTTTTTCATGCAGTTAAAAAGCAACTGGAATGATTAGTTACAAAAAGTAAAGGAAAACTGTCTAAGTAGGCTAGAGAAAGAAGCTGGAGTTGCTTATTAGAAAAGCTGATATTTTAGCTGACAGACTAGGCAAATATGAAGGGGAAAATGAGATCTTAAAGGCCAGGAGAGTCAGATGTAAAAGGGAAAAGAGCTGAATCTAAGCCTAATTGCTCTAAAGAAGATAAAGAGAAAGGAGTGATATTGGTTTAGTTATTACTAGGACAGAAAGGATGACTGGGACTCAAAGAATTCTGACAGAGAGAGAATAGCAGGATCTCAGAGAGCAGGACTGAGCAACTGTGCTGGAAGGAACTAGGATTCAAATGAATATGGGGATTATTTTCTTAAAGCTGAAGATAGACAATCTCTTGTAAGAATAATTGAGTAAATATACCTTGACGATTAGGATGACTATGCCATTTGGTTACAAGGAAATTTGGACACACTTAAGAAGAGAAAATTGGGGAGACGAGTGCAAAATATTCAAACCAATAGTAAGTGAGTTGCTACACGGGGGCTGTCAGGTATTCCCTTTGTCCTGAGGGAACATGCTTGAGAAATTTATGGAATTTGTGTTCCATAGGAAGGCACGACAAAGATGACATAGATAGAATAACAATAGACTGAGGTTTTGTCTATATGTCAGTCTAAAGAGATGTTCTAATAGTTAGGATTACCCAACAAAAGAAGAGAATATAGACAAAATGCTTTGGGCAGACCCAGACTCGCTGATTTTATATCTCTTACTGTGGGAGGCTCCAGAAGATAAAATCTAGAAAAGAATGTTAGAAAAATAAGCTTCTTGACTAGAAAAACACAAGGAAGGGAAATAAAGACAAGTTACTTAAACACAGCAAACACTACTAGTACATCAAATGGGGAAAGAAAGAAACCAAGTTAAGCAATAGTTGAATTATTACCAGTACTCCTTAAAACAGTCAAGGTTATCAAAAACAAAAAAAGTCAGAAACTGTCACAACCAAGAGGAGCCTAAAGGTAATGTGGTATCCTGAATGGGAGCACGGAACAGAAAAAGGACGTTAGGTAAAAATAAAAGAAAATAAAAATAAAAGACATCTGCATAGAGCATGGACTTTAGATAAAGTATTAATATTGGTTAATTATTTGTGACAAATGTACCATAATAATGTAAGATATTAATAATAGGGGAAAGTTAGTGTGAGTACAAGGGAACTCTGTACTATCTTTGCAACTTTTCTTTAAATCTAAAACTATTCTGAAATAAATACCTTCGTTTTAAAAAATTGAATTGTTAGAGTGTCAGATGAGCCTTTGGGCACTCGCAAAGGGAAATGCTAGGAATGACATGTTTTTTTAAATTGAGGTATAATTAACATAACATTATATTATTTCAGGTGTACAACATAATGATTCAAAATTTGTATACACTGCGACAGAATCACCACACTAAGTCTAGTTACCATCGGTCACCATAAAAAGTTTTTTCTTGTGATGAAGACTTTCAAGGTTTACTCTCTTAATAACTTTCAAATAAGCAATACAGTATTATTAACGATAGTCACCATGCTGTACAGTACATTACATTTCCATGACTTACCTATTTTATAATGGAAGTTTGTACTTTTGACTCCCTTCACCCATATTACCCACCTCCCAACCCCCTCCCCTCTGGCAACCGCCGATCTGTTCTCTGTATCTATGAGATTTGTTTTTTAGATTCCACATTTAAGTGAAATCATATGATATTTGTCTTTCTCTGTCAGACTTATTTCACTTAGCATAATGCTCTCAAGTTCCATCCATATTGTTGAAAATGGCAAGATTCCATTCTCTTTTATGGCTGAATAGTATTCCATTGTGTATATATAGCACTCTTCTTTATCCATTCATCCATTGATGGACATTTAGGTTGTTTCCGTATCTTGGCTATTGTAAATAATGCTGCAATGAACATAGGGTTGCATATATCTTTTTGAATTAGTATCTTTGTTTTCTTCAGATAAATACCCTGAAGTATAATAGTTGGGTCATATGGTAGTTCTATTAATTTTTCGAGGACTCTCCATAGTGTTTTTCACAGTGGTTGTACCACTTTACATTCCCACCAGCAGTGTATGAGGGTTCCCTTTTCTCCACATCCTCACCAACACATGTTATTTCTTCTCTTCTTGATAACAGTTATTTTAACAGGTATGAGGTCAACGACAGTGTTTTGAGATGCACTATTGGTCCTCACTTGGCTGTGAAGAGCAGGGCATGAGTAAGAACAGCAAACTTAATACAAAAGTCCATTGATGATGATTATTTATCTGAATCAACTGTGGGGAAGAAGAAGAGGAAGAACCCTTAAGAAGCAGATTTAAAACCTAAGTATTCCATAAGAAGAGACAGTAGAAATAGCTGATGAGACACAAGAATGAAAATATCCATTACAAGTCATTATGGAGGTTGCATCACTCAACAGTGCTGACAATTCAACACTGGGGTGCAAGAAACACAGAGCTCAAAGGAGAAATAAAAATTAAAGGGTTCAAATATACTGAATGGGAAAGAAAGGCACCTAAAATGACTGAGCCTGCCACTACTGCAGTTTTTCAAACATTGCAAAAACCAACATAGAGAAAAAGCAGCTTGAGGATGAGAATGGTATAATTGGATGATTTTTCCCCGATAAACTTACTGCTATCGTTACCGCTTTGGTGGAATTGAGTTTAGTCTCACTGGTTGTGGATTCTGGGAATCTCTCAGAGACTGACTGGCATCTTGGCTAGGCTGACACCAGGATTCTCACAACCCACCTCCCTTCCCTCACATACCATTGAGGCTCTACTGGGATATTTGGCATTATTGAGTTCTGAATTTGGAAGCATAATTTTGCCTGTGATAACTTTTAAAGCTGGGTAATGTTTTTTTTTTTTTTTCTCTAAATTTCACGGATATGGGTCAAATACTGTGATACTCATGTGTGTCCTATTAACTTTTTAGACCCTTTAAAAATGCATCTCATGAGAGACTTAGTGATAAATGTTTTCAGTCTTGAGTCTCCAAAAGAATTACCAAGGCTAGAGCTGCTGAAAGCTGCTCTCCTCAGCATCGAGAATTCACCCTGTTGAGATTGAGTGGAATAAGAAACCGAGGAGGATTAATTTGGGACTGCTAGATTCTTAGGGATTTTAACTCATAAGGGCAATAGGATTTAATTTCTTTTTACCGTGAATTACAAGGTAATTTCTATTTTCTACTGCAATTTCTTCCTGAGAAATTAGAATGATGGTTATATTTAGGTTTGCCAGCCCTGGTGGTCTAGTGAAGATTTGGTGCTCTCACCACTTTGGCCTGGGCTTGTTTCCTGGTCAGGGAAGCATATCACCCTTCTGTCAGTTGTCATACTGTGGTGGCTGCGTGTTGCTGTGATGCTGAAAGCTATGCCACCAGTACTTCAAATACCAGCAGGATCACCCATGGTGGACAGTTTTCAGCAGAGCTTGCAGACAAAGACAGACCAAGAAGGACCTGGCCACCCACTTCCAAAAAATTGGCCATGAAAAGCCTATGTACAGCAGCAGAGCATCGTCTCTGCTATAGCGCCAGAAGGGGGGAGGACGGCACAAAAAGACCGGGCAGGTTCTGCTCTGCTGTACACAGGGTCACTAGGAGTCAGAACTGACTCAACGGCACTAACAACAAAATATTTAGATTGGGACATATCTTTATTTCTATTTTATAGTTGGAGAATTTTAGTGTTGTCCTTTAATCACATTGTATATCCTCTGATAGAAAGTACTGAGTACTATGGCTGGATATAATTTGGGATGGGGAATAGAAAAGCATATGAACTTTCCACATAAAGTGGCAGCACAGCTTGAGATTAATTTAATTGCTGCATCATCAAGAAACCTTTAAAATCTAAAATCTATTATCTCCCATTATTGTGGAGAAAAAAGTATTTCACAAAGTCAGGTGGATACGTTACCTGAATACTCAAAATCAACATTAGAATAGCACTTTAAATTTTATAAAACAGTTCCACACACACTATCATTTGATTGGTTAATTCATCTGTCCATTCATCCACCCATCCATCCGTCGCCTGCCTTGAACACATACCTGTACTTCCCAAGCAAATGAAGATCTTTACTTCAAAGTTTCTTTGGCACTAAGCAAGCAATAATATTGGAATGGGTAAATAAATAAATAGGTTCTGTGATAAAAATACAAATAATTACCTATATTTATAAAAACATTTAAATGTAATTTATAAGATTAACATCATTTTATATTTATATTGTATAATGAAGCTATAAGAAAGTATTCTGAAGAGTGAGAATCTGCTGCTCAGTAAAATCAGGTGACTTTTTAAAGCTCACACTGCTAGAATGTGGCAGACCATGGAACTCAGACTGCTTTTTTTCTCCTAAATGAGGACCCTTTCCGCTATATAGCACTGCCTCTACGGAAAATATGGTTCTGGTTTCTTTTTTTATGGTCCTAGTTTTTTTTTTTTTAATCTGTGAAGATATAAATCCAGGGGAAAACACTTTTGACTGGTAGTAATTTACCTTCCTAAGGTGGCCAGTGGAGACATAATTGATTTTCTTGCCATTGATTAAAAGCCACATTAAGTTTAAAACTGTCAGCTGAGCCCAGAGATAACATTTTCATAACGACTTTTAATAAACATGGAAGAAGTGATTTCATTGCATTCATAAATTTGATTAATGATATTTTCCCAGGGCTAAAATAAATGAGCTGCTCATTTGCATGCTTAATTGCTGTGTAACAGGTAGATTCTCCAATACATTATTTGGGACAGGAAAGGAGTACTCCAGAAATGGGCCTAGTAACAACTCTAAAAATTGATACTATTAGTAACATTAGCAATCTCAAAATGGTCATGTTTTCATTTACCACCCCCCCAAAAGAGAATATTTTTATTCACTAAGACTTCTACTATGGTGAAAATGTGGATATGATCTCTTTTCATCTAGAAAGAATTGTTCTAGTCAGATATTTCTGAACTCCTGACATGCCCGCTCCAATATCTTTTTCTCCTCGAGTCTTCCACATCTCGGCAATGGCGACTCCATTTTTCCAGTTTTTATTCTGAAAATTTTGGTTTACTACTTGGCTCTGCTCTTTCTCCCCCATCAGCTCTACCTTCAAAGTAAAAACAGAACTTATCCATTTCTCATCAGCACCACTGGTCTCTCTGCTTCTGCTTTTGCACGTTTTCAGATAATGTCAACCCAGTGGCCCATGTGATCACATCATGTCATTCTTCTGCTCAAAAGTCTCCAATCTTTCTCCTTTCATTGGAGTAAAACCCAGTCTTAACTAAGACCAAAAAGACTCTATATGATCTGTTTCTAGTTCTCCAGTTACACTACCCGCCAAATTATCTCTTACACCTAATCTCTAAATATTGCCCCTCACCACCACTCTGCTCCAGCTATAGTGAGGCCACCAGGTTTACTCTATTCTCAGGGTCTTTGCACTTGCTTTTCCCTTGTCCCCCAGATCCTGCATGATCAACTACTTCACTTCCTTCAATCTTTACAATAAAGTTCCTGGACACGCTATCTATAATGTCAACACATTATCCCTTACTCTGCTTTCCCCCCCTCTTTAATATTTCTACTTTTCTAATGCACACATAGTTTTTTTTGAAAAGAATATCTGTAAAGTCTGAAAGTAGAGTAATGTAAAAAAAATAAACTGCATAATTTCATCTCTGAAGCAAGACCAATTTTCATAGATGAAATTTGCTACAAAACTGCTTAGATTATACTGACAGAGAAACGGTTTACCAGAGAGAATGCCCTTATAGTGGGGACTGGGAGAGGCTGTTCGTAAGAGATTTGACTAACTGCTTGTGGCTTTGAAGTTTAACGAGGCATCTATTCCATAATCGGTAGGTAAACACTTTTACAAAAGTGTTCAGCTCATCAGTGGGGACTGGATTCCCTGGGTATGACTGGACGGAGAACAGCCTCAGGACTGTTTACTCTCCCTGACTCCATGATTCTTTGCACCTAAAGGACTATGATTTCCTGGAATTTCAAACTATAGTTTGGCTCATACAGTCCTGCTCAGAACTTATAATGAGCCTGCTCCCACATATTATTGAGGATATGTGTGCTCTACTTATCTCCCATTTATCACATAAAATATTTGTCACAATCAAAATATTGCATGCAAATGGCTGAAAAAGTCAAATAGCACAGAAACATTTGTGATAAGAAAACAGCTATCTGAGCACTCATGCTGCTCAGCAGGGCAATCCCTTTTAATTCTTTCCTTGCTTTGGAGTCCTCTAGTATCTTGAAACAATTTGTTTATACTGCTATTTCTTGATTTATCAATTCTAGAAATGACTATTTCCTTCCTATTATGGTAAAAGGGAATTAACTTGCTTCTATCATTTTCTGCCTGCTGACTCACCAACATAGTTATAGCATCCTTTTCTAGTTTCTTTCTTGATGAAATTTCTAACTATTGAATATGTGGAGTATCTATAATATAGATATAATAGTCTTTCAACTGTAGGTAGTATCTCTTGGCTCTGTACTCTTTACAGTAAGACTATTAATGCTCTTACTCTTTTGACAACCTAATTTCCCTGTTCTTATCTCCCAACTTTTGTCAGGCATATATTTACATTTACATTGTAAGTTTGATAACATTCAAATTCTTTTTATTTTTTAAACGTGATGTTCTGTCTACAGATTAATTCTAAAAGTTGACAACTAATAAAAAATTGCTTATGGTTATGCAAATATTGTTCAGTGAAGAGAAAAGTAATTTGCTGAACTTATATTCTGTTCTCTTGAATTCCAAAGTTTGATCCCTATGTCTGGCATCAAATTCAAATGTATTATGTCTTTTTTGAATTCTACCAGTTGCTAAAAATCATGCCACATTTTAGTTTGTGTGATTTCTAAAAGCAATCTTCTTACACAGTTTTTATCTCCTGGAGTTTCTGATTGCCTTTTTGTTTTCTTGTTGGGAGAACAAACATATGTCTTCACTACTGTTTCCTTGTTACCTTTCAGCTTCTTAACCATCTTGTCTACGTACTGGATTGTATGTATTGCGTTCTACTTTTCCTTAAAGCCCACAATCTAATTTGAAGCCATTACCTTATATTTGAACGATGGCTTCTATATAGCTGCTTGTTCCTGGAGATCCTAACAGGTTTTCATTTACTTTGCACGTTTTGTATCATCATTTGTTGCTCAAGCTCTCAATTATGATATTGATCCTACACAGTTACCCCTCATGGCAGGTTTTTTGGTTGAGAGCTGCCTCTTTACTTCACGCCTTGCCCTCCTGGGACTTACATTCTATTGGGGTATAAAGACAATCAACATGATAAAGGCATTTTATAGATTTGTATGTTGATTCCACTTAGTATGGGGGGTGGATTATAATATAGTAGGAGGTGGGAAATTCTAGCTACCATTTTAGCAAGGGATGGTGCATTTCTCAAATTCCAAGTTAGAATTCTGTCATTTATTTATTTATGAAAATCAATAATTAAAATGGTGTTTCTATTCTATAGTACTTGGAGAATATGTTATATGTATTAAATTAGGCACTAAGTAGGCTTTATGGCCTGCCTAGAACTAAATCCAGCATTGTTTTTAAGCAAAGAAAATAATGGATTCCAATTTCCAAAGAATAAAATTTGCAAATGAACTTTTAGAACAAAACCTGTTTGTTACAATCCATTGGTTAAATTGGCAATTGACTACGTTGCAAAGTTATCTAAATGAAAAATAATTTCTTTAACAGCTTGTCTAGGCAGGAATCATAGGTCCCTTTTATTTTCTATGGGGTGTTTCGGTATTTAAAGCTCGTTATAAATTTATAACAATTATGTAATATTGTCAGGCTGTAAGCCATTTGAAATGTTGGCTATTTAGATATATAAGGAATCTGTGTCCTTACGTTGACCTATTTTCTAAAAAGGTCAGCCTAGGACTGTTTTTGGTAAAGATTCATGGAATCATTTTTCGTAGTTCCTTCTTTTTTCGGTCTGTTACATATCAAATGGAGATACAGTTAAAAAAAATCCAAATGTTCTCATTAATTCAAGGTGTGAGGTTCCCTGGAAAGAAATGCAATTATACCCTAGAGGCAGCCAGATTTCTGAGCCTTAAATTTGTCACTTTGGCTGTTTTAGCTATTTTGTTCTGTTTATTTCAGATTTCACTCACACAGAGAATCCATCTGTATATATACCTGGGTCTAAATATTTAACCAAGATTTTAATTTACTATTAGTTGAAATGAAAAACAGTGTTTCCAAGCAGATTTAGTCTGATTGTTTTTACTTTTGTTTTTATTTACCTCCTGTTCAGGTTTCTTCAATCTAAAGACCATATATATATATATATATTTTAGAGTAGCCAAGACTGTAAGACTAAACTGTAAAAATTAATAATCTTAGCAAAAGCAAATATTCCCCTTATTGCTACAAGTCTTGGAATAAACAATAATCATTATACTTGGTGAAACATAAATGAGGAAAGAGAAGGAAGGAGTTAAAACGTTTGAGACAGTCCTAATTTTTGTAAGGCCACTTATCTGTATAAATTAAATGTCAAATTAATAGTTTGCTTGTCATGAAAATGTTATATGTATAAAGCAAAAAGTCCACTGCTATTCCTGAATCCTATTCTACCTCTCTTATATGGCCAGCTATGAGAATAAACCTATATTTATAGATATTTTCTAGGCTTATACAAACATGTACATGTATCTATTTTTTTGTACAAAATTAGGATGCTAATATACATATTATTTCACAGACTTTTGTGTGTGTGTGAGGAAGACCAGCACTGAGCTAACATCTGTTGCCAATCCTCCTCTTTTTGCTGGGGAAGATTGGCCCTGGGCTAACATCCATGCCCATCTTCCTCTACCTTGTATGGGATGCTGCCACAGTATGGCTTGATAAGTGGTGCGTCGGTCCACGCTTGGGATCTGAACCTGTGAACCCCAGGCCGCCAAAGTGGAGCGTGGGAACTTAACCACTATGCCACCAGGCTGGCCCCTGTGTGTTTATAGTTCTTATCACATTTGGGAAAATTTTGGCCATCATTTCTTTAAACAGTTTTTCAGTCCTCCTCTCTTATACATTATACATCTAATTCTATGTATATTTAACTGGTTAATGTTGTCCTACAGTTCACTCATTCTCTCTCTTTTTTTTTGAGTCTTTTTCTGTCTGAGTTTCATTTTAGATAATTTAGTTTTATTTTTATTTCACTAATCTTTTCTTCTGCAGTGTCTAATCTGCTATTAAAGCCATCCAATGTATTTTTACCTCACACATTTAAGTTTTCATCTCTAGAAGTTCATTTTGGATCTTTTAAAATATCTCCTTTGTTTCTGCTTGAGGAAAGGTGTTTAGTCTTTTCTCAAGTGTCCCGAACATAGGAATAGATTTATAATAACTATTTTTTTTGGTCCTTATCTACTAATCCTATTATCTGTGTTATTTTGGGTCAGTTTCAAATGATTGATTATTATTCTCATTATTGGTTGTATTTTCCTGCTTCTTTGCATACCAAATGAGTTTTCACTGGATGCCAGGTCTTATGAAATTTACTTTTTCGAGTTTTTTGGTATTTCTGAAAATATTCTTGAGCTTTATTCTGAAATACAATTATTCATAAATGGGTTGATCTCTTTGGGTCTTGCTTTAAACTTGATAGATGGGACCATAGAAACACTCAGTCTAGAATTAATTTTTCCACATGGCAGAAGCAAGACCCTTGTTAGTACTAAATGCTCTGTGCATTGTGAGGTATTCCACTCTGGCTATTGGGAACAGGCATTATTCCCAGCCCTGTGGGTGCTCCAGTTTCCTATAATCTTTTCAGGTGATTCCCTACTCCTCCCTACAGTCTTGGGCAGTTTCCTCACACTCATGCATTGATCAGTAGTTAAATGAATACTTGAGGGACCCACTGCACATCATTGAGGTTCTCTCTCTGTGTAACTCTCTCATTCCCATTCTTCTGATCTGCAAACTCTGGCTTCCTTGGTTTCCCCGGTCTCTCAGCTCTTTCTCACATTACAGACACTGACAAGCACTGCCTGGTTTTTCTCTCCCTGAGTCACTGAATGCCAACTTACACCTGGCAGTAAGCTGGACAATCATAAGGCTCATTTCATTGTTTTCACTGCCTAATGTCTGACGTTTTCAAAGCCTTTGTTTAATGTAATTTGCCTGGTTTTTGTAGTTGTTTCAGGTAGAGTAGATCTGGTCACTGTTACTCCATCTTGGAGTTCTATCATTTGTCATGAAAAGCAAAGTTCTATCATTTCTTTAATGGCTACAAATATTCCTCTGTATTGCTTGTATCAAATGTATTTAATTAGAGATTGACTGAAGGACAATAAGATTATTTCTAGTGTTTTAAAATTATAAGCAAAATGAAAATAAAAAATTCTTATGTGTATATTTTAAATCTTGACAGAATGATAATTATTTCTCAGTTTCTTTTAGCTGATAAAAACAATCAATAAAATATTTTCAACTATGTTTAGCTTTAAAAGCTCCAAGTTAGACCTAGGAAAATTAAAAAGTGGCATTTTAGGAGTTATTATAGTAAGAACAGTGGTTGTCCTTTTCTCACAATCCCACTACCCAAGTTTCAGAAACATTGCAAACAGTAGTAGCTGGTAAAGATGTTTTTTCTCTCCTCATGTTGAAGTTGGAGGAAGCAATAACAAATAGACTGAGGATATAAACACTAATGTGTGTTAGATGGTTTTTAACAATTCATTCATTCAATGAATATTTTATTGAGTTCCAACTATTTGAAGTCACTGACATGCCAAATAGTATTTGTTGAACAAAAATATATGATATGGACAATTTATTGATTACAGCCTTCATTACATTTTATAGTTTACATTAGACTCTGAAGATTTTATAGATTTTTTTGTTTTGAAATGATTTATTTTAAATAAATGAAAGATACATTTTAAACAAAAACACATTCAATGGCCTAACATTTCACTACTGAATTTCTTTCAGTAAGTGTAATTTCTTTCAGTAAGTAATTTCTTTCATAAATGTAGTGATTACCTGAAACAATAAATATTCTTTCCATACTAGTATTTGACACTGGAATTTAACCTGAATAAACTCAATTCAATAAATTTAGAGAAGTAGGTTTTCTTTTTCTTTTCAATATTTCTGTTCACCAGAAAATCTCATAGAAGACATTGTATAGGTAAACATCATGTTTGAAGTCTTGATATTTTTCATAAAGACATTTAGGGTAGGAAGAAATCTGACTTCTATGGTTGCAACAACCACATTAGATAAAATGTCAAACGCAAAATATATCTTCAGATTATTCAGAGTTCTTATGTCTGTATTCATTACTTCAGAGACACATTTTTTTTTTACTAGAAATATTGATAAAGTACCCTCCCCCCAAGGGACAATTTCTTCCATACAAAATCTTTATCATCAATATTTCTTTTACTGAGAAATTTTGGAATCGAATGCTAAAATAATTTTTTGCTTAAAGAGATTATCCAATTTAATGACTATGCATTTCTTTCCCTAGAAGAACACGTCAAGATTTAAAAAGGTGAAAATAGATGAAGGGCAATACTGCTGTGAATCACACTTTATCAAAGAGAAATATTTCACAGTTGTGAGCTTCTTAATTAATGAATAAACTAATAGGATTTTGCTAATAGATCTATTGGTTTTGTGTTCCAGGCAAAAAGCACCAATTCTTCGTTGTGATTCAAAGCAGGATATCTGGCAAGCTTGGGACCTGGGGTAGATGAGGGTTTTGTGGGACCGTAGCTTATCCAATTAGGTGAGGGGGCTCTTAAGAAAAAATAATATAAAATTAAAACCGCAAAATTTGTTATAAAAGGGATATTTGTTTAGAATGAAGAAAATATCATAAAATACTACAAATTTGAAAAGCTGACAAATAACATTAAACATTGGAACAAAAAAATCCAGAAATTAATACATGTTTTGAAAAATTAACCTCTTGACATATTTCTATTATCCTTTTCCCTTTCTACTTTGGCTGCCTACTTCTTTATTGGTGTCTTTTTTTCCCCATATGGATATTGAGGGTTCCAGCACCCTTACTGGAGGTGATTTTCCTTTTCTCTTTGAATTTCTCTTGTGTTCTATGCTCTGATCACTGATTGCTGGTTCTGATCAGAGAGGCACAGAGAAAGAGGTGGGCAGTCATTATTATTGCACTTCCCTCCATTGTTGCAAGCCCCCCCACCCCGGACGAAGTGACTTCCAGGGGATTTAAAGCTTCAGTGCTCTATCTCCCCTTTATTTTTATCTTTCTCCCCTTTTGGGAACCAGACATTAAAGACTAGGACATTCAGAAGCAACTGGATATATGAGAAAAATTAGAACATGACTACACATGCCCGCTGAAAGATTCAGGCTCAGAAAACACCTGAGAAGACCTTAGTTTACACCTCAGGCAGCTGCTCTGCACAGAGAAAGCCTAAAATAAACAAAAACAACAAACCCTGGGGAAGGGGGAGAATTTGATTTTCTAAAGTTATCACATTATTAGATTCCAATGTCCATTTTTTTTTAACAGAATAATTCCAAGGCATACAAAGCAACTGGAAAGCATGACCCATTCAAAGGAAAAAAATAAATTAACAGAAGCTGGCCTGAAAAAAGAACTGATGGCAGATCTGTTAGACAGAGACTTTAAAACAGCTGTCTTAAAAATGCTCAAAGAACTAAAGGATGATGTGGATAAAGGGAAGAAAATAATGTATGAACAAAATGGAAATATCAATAAAGAGATAGAAAACACAAAAAGAAACCAAAAAGGAATTCTGAAGCTGTAAATTATAATAACTGAAATGAAACATCCACTAGAGGGATTAAAAGGTAGATCTGAGCAGACAGAAGAAAGAATCAGTACACTTGAAGATAGGACAATGCAAATTATCCAGTCTGAGGAGCAGTAAGAAAAAAGATTGAAGAACAGTGAACAGAGGCTAGGATACCTATGGGACACCATCAAGTGCACCAAAATACACATTGAGGGAGTTCCAAAAGAAGAAGAGAAAGAGAGAAAGGGACAGAGAGCATATTTGAAGAAATAATGGCTGAAAACTTGCCAAATTTGATGACATATAGGAATATAAACATCCAAGAAGTTCAATAAACTCCAAGTAAGATGAATTCAAAGAGACCTACACAGAGACACATTATAATCAACCTTCTGAAGGTCAAAGAGAAAATCTTATAAGCACCAGGAGAGAAGCAACTCATCACATACAAAGGACCCTCAATAAGATTATCATCAGATTTCTGATCAAAAACTTTGGAGGCCAGAGAGGTATATTCAAAGTTCTAAAAGAAAAATCTGTCAGCCAAGAATCCTATATCCAGCAAAACTCTCCTTCAAAACTGAGGGAGAAATTAAGACATTCCCAGATAAACAAAAGCTGAGGGAGTCTGTTACCACTAGACCTGAATTACAAGAAATGCTCAAGGCAATCCCACAGGGTGAAATGAGAGGACAATATACAGTAACTTGAAGACATGTAAAGAAATAAAGATCTCAGGGCCGGCCCGGTGGCACAGCGGTTTAGTCCGCGCTTGGCAGCCCAGGGTTCGCTGGTTCGGATCCCGGGCGCCCGCCGACGCACTGCCTGTCAGCCACGCCGTGGCGGCGTCCCATATAAAGTGGAGGAAGATGGGCACGATGTTAGCCCAGGGCCAGTCTTCCTCAGCAAAAAGAGGAGGATTAGCAACGGATGTTAGCTCAGGGCTGGTCTTCCTCACCAAAAAAAAAAAAAAAAAAAAAAAAAAAAAAGATCTCAATAAAGGTAGATACATGGGCAATTATAAAAGCTAAAATTATTGTAACAACAGTTTGTAACTCCACTTTTTGTTTTCTGCATAATTTGAGACTAATGAATTTAAAAAATACATTAGCTTATGCTTCAGGGCATACAATGTATAAAGATATAGTTTTATGACATCAACAACTGAAAGGGGTGGGGGCAGAGCTATTAAGGGAGCAGAGTTTTTGTATGGTATTGAAGTTAAGCTGGTATAAATTCAAATTAGAGTATTATGACTTTAGGATGTTGAGTGTAATCTCCATGGTAACAATAAAGCAAATAGCTAAAGAATATACAGTAAATGAAATGAGAGAGGAATTTAAATGTTTCACTACGAAAAACAACTAAACACAAAAGAAGACAGTAATGTAGGGAATGAAAGACAAAAGAGTTATAAGGAATATAGAAAGCAAACAGCAAAATGACTGAAGTCCCTCCTTATAAGTAATGACTTTAAATGTAAATGGTTTAAGCTCTTCAATCAAAAGCAGAGATTGGTGGAATGGAAGAAACCCCCACATGATCCAACTATATACTGTCTACAAGAGACTCACTTTATATCTAAAGATACAAATAGATTGAAAGTAAAAAGATCGAAAAAGGTATTCCATGCAAATAGTAACCAAAAGAGAACAGGGGTGGCTATACTAATATCAGACAAAATAAAACAAATAAAAAGTATTACAAGAGACAAAGAAGGACATTATATATTAATAAAAGGATTAATACATCAAGAAGATATAACAATAATAAAGACAAAACCCACCAAAACTAAGTCACAAAGAAATGGAAAATCTAAATACACTCATAACTAGTAGGGAGATTGGATTAGTAATCAAAAATCTCTGACAAAGAAAAGGCTTGGATCTAATGGCTTCACTGGTGAGTTCTATGAAATATTTAAAGAACTAACACCAGTCCTCCTCAAACTTCCAAAAAATTGAAGAGGAGGGAACACTTCCTAACTCATTCTATGAGGCCAGCATTACCCTGATACCAAAGCTAGCCAAAGACACTACAAGAAAAGAAAACTAGAGACCAATATCCCTCATGAATGTTAATGCAAAAATCCTCAACAAAATACTAGAAAACCAAATTCAGCAGCGTACTAAAGGATTATACACAATGACCAAGTTAAATTTATTCTTGGAATTCAAGGATGATTCAATATATGAAAATTGATCAATGTAATATGCCACAGTAACAGAATGAAGGGAAAAAACCCACACGATCATTTCAAGTGACGCAGAAAAAGCACTTGACAGAGCTCACCACTCTTTCATGATAAAAATACTCAACAAATGAGGAATAGAAGGAAACTATCAACATAATAAAAGCCATATACGAAAAACCCACAGTGGACATCATACTCAATAGAAAAAACCGAAAACCTTCCCTTCAAAATCAGGAACAAGGCAAGGATGCCTGCTTTCACCACTTCTATTCAACATAGTACTGGAAGTTCTGGCTAGAGCACTTAGGCAAGAAAAAGAAATAAAATAAATAAAAGACATTCAAAAAACTGAAAGCAGGATCTCAAAGAGATATTCATACACTCACATTCACAGCAGCATTATTCACAATAGCTAAGTCATGGAAGCAACCAAAGTGTCCATTGATGGATGAATGAATAATGAAAGTGTGGTTTATGCATACAATGGAATATTATTCAGCCTTAAAAAGGAATGAAATTCTGACAAATGCTACAACATTCATGACACTGAGGACATTATGCTAAGTGAAATATGCCAGTCACACACATAAAAACAAATACTGTATAATTCCACTTATATGAGATACTTAGAGTGATCAAAATCATAGAGAGAAAGTAAATTGGTGGTTGCCAGAGGCTAGGGTAAGTGAGAATGAGGAGTTATTGTTCAATGGATATAGACTTTCAATTTTACAAGATGAAAAGAGTTATGGAGATGGATGGTGGTAATGGTTGCACAACATTATGAATATATTTACTATCACTAAACTATACACTTAAAATAGTTAAGACAGTAAATTATATGTTATGTGTATTTTACCACAATTTGGAAAAATTGGAAAAAAACTATATATTTTCTTTAAGTATGAGTTCGCTGCATTTCATAAATTTTAATTTGTTCTGTTTTTATTATCATACAATTGGATATATTTTCTAATTTCTGAGTAATACTATTCATCTTCAAGTCTATTTGGCTGACATTCGCATAGCTATACCAGGTTTCTTATGCTTAAAGCTTGCATTGTTAGTTTTTTAAAAAAAATCCTTTGACTTTTACACTTTTGTACTTTTATGTTTAAAGTATATTTATATTTGGAAATAACCATAGGTGAATCTTGCTTTTTAAATCTAGCTTCACAGTCTATGTTTTAAGGTAAGTGTTTTGTTCGTAAAATTTAATGTAATTATTGACATGCTTGAATTTCAGATTGGTTTTCGATTTCTTTTTTGTTTTATGTATTCATTGTTCCCTGTTTTTTTCCTTTTTATCTTGTTTTGGAAGCATATAAATATATTTTTTGTATCTCATTTTATGGCATTCTAGTTATTCCTCATTGTAATTTTTTGGAGTGTTTCTTTAGATAATAAAACATGCATATATAATTTATTACGGCATACATTCAAAAATTCTATTACTCCATGAACAATTTAAGAAATTTATAACAATATGTTTTCAGTTGTCATATATTTTACCTCTAAATATTCTTTAAAACCCAAGTTTTGTTGTTATTTTTACTTTAAATGGCTAATTATCTTTAAGGAGACAATAAAATATGTGTGTAAGTATAGGAATAATAATTTCAATGGCCCCTAATATTTACTGACCAATTTTCTTTATCTGGCGTTCCTCATTCCTTCTCATAAAACCCAGTTTCTATCTGATTTCATTTTCCTTTAGCCTATACAAATTCTTTTAGTGTTTCTTATAGTGGAGATTCTTTCAGGTATTCACTCTCTGAAAATGACTTTGTGAGATGTAATATTTATCAATGAAATTGGCAAAAGTAAAGAAAAATCTCATTTGGTAGTCTTCTTTGAAAAGGGCACTCACTGCTTTAAGGAGTAGAAAATGATAGAACTATACAAAATTGTCTTTTGGCAATCAAATTGTAAAACTGTTTTATACTTTGACTTAAATATTAAAATTCTTGGAATTTATAAGAAAATTCAGATGTGTATAAAGATATACTTACAAGGGTGCACACTAGCTTTATTTTTAATACCAAAAAAAAAGAACCCCAGTTTTTAAAGTAAATGACGGTACATCCGTAAGATGAAATAATACTGAGCTACTAAAATTTATGTTGCAGAATACATTGCTAGAATTGAGCACGTGTTTAAAAAAGTTTATATGATATGAAATAACTTTAAACAGACATCTGTTTTTACCTGTATAGAAAAAGTGACATACATCAAATTTTAGCAGTGGTCAATTTTTCCCTTGTACTTTTTTTGTGTTGGCCAACTTTTCTGCCCTGACTATGTAATTAAGCTAAAGTCCTATAATATTTATTCAAAGAAGAATTTCCAAGGAGAGTAGGAAATATTAAATATACTGTGGATTGGAGAACAACTAAGAAAGAACTCCTACTGACCTGTGGAGTCTAGATAATTCTCTAGGGAGGATTAGATGTCTTTTTTGCCTAAAGGGTCAATAATGAAACCATTTAATTTGTATTTCCTATCTCCTCTTTTCCCTGCCTAATGAGCTGTGATAAAGGGATAAACGTTAAGTTGAGAAAGACATAGAAACTACAAAATGTAATCCTGAATAAAAAAAATCCAATTATAAGTGGAAGTGTCATTAAATTTTACAGCACTAGTGAAAAGCCTGGTGTATATCTTTGCAGGTTTCCAAAATGTTTTTAAGGTAGTATTTTCTGGAATGTGTTATGATTCTTTTTTTACTAGAGAATTAGGAACTGGAAATTGTTAGCGTGGTGACAGGAAATGAATTATTTTGGCCTGAGGCCGCTTGACCTGTCAGGCAAATGGTAATGACTAGAAGAAAGGTGTGTTCCCTACAACACTTCAATTTCTATTTTTACCTATGCACACATGCATTACCTTAAGAAAGGATGTGGTACTGTGCATTTTAAGGTCATGTAGTACTACGGCAAATTGGAATTTAGGTCCTCTGACAATAGGTTAATTACCAACTTAGTCTCCTGGGGAAATAAAAAGTTCAGAGGATTTATATTTGAAAGAGAATTGTTAAGGGTGCTTATTTCACCTTAATATATTTTGATATTTTGCAATAATGTTAAAATGTTACTTAGCACTGAATGGCTGCTGGTGAAAAGAGGTATGATCTAATTACTGCTTATTTAATGATATTACTTCTGTTTCTAGCAGGAACAAATTAGAAGCATTTATGTTAGATCTGAAAAGAAAATTATAGGAAAACTTGAATACGATGAGTGTATGAGAATATAAATTTCATATTCTCCCATAACATTTTATTTTGAGACGTAAATATTTCTCCCACTTAGCATTTTATTGTGCCCATTACCTATGGAAATAAATATTTTTCAAAAACATTATTTTCAAAGGATAGATAGGATTCTCCTGAAGGATAGCCTCTTCTTTGTCCATCAACCATAGATTTGCTACTGAAATATCCATACTCCATTCCAGGACAGTATAAAATCATAAGACTACAGAGTTTTAAGCAATAATTTTATGAAACTCCCCAAGTGAGAATGATCACACCAAGAGATTACAAAAAAGAAGATAATTTCTCTTTAGAGAAATTTCTCTTTAATTTCTGATTAGATGTGCTTTTCCTAAGCAACTGCTTCTTTTTAACTTGTGGATACTATGTCATATAAATGATGATATTTTAAATCTTGACTCTTAGAAAGTTGTAACCTAACTCTAGAGTCTATGTATAACTTCACCTAATTTTCCTGTACCTCAACCTCACTTACTGTAAATTTATTTTAGCTTGTCATGTGTATGCATCATTATGAGATATATTACATTTGCCGGAAAAAATGATTAAATATCAATAACAACAAATTGACAACAACATTAAAAATGACCACAAGGAAATTACCTGGTCTCTCTGCATATCAATTTTCTAATCTGAAAAATGGGGATAATTATTTCAGTCTTTTAGGGTAGAGTCATTATGAGGTTTAAATTAGATAATTTAAGTGAAAACCTCTTACAGAGCCAGAGAGTAGTGTTCAAAAGGTGTCTTCCATCCTTTCTTTAGAGACAGAGCTAGTACATAAATCCCATTTTCACTTAGCTAGCACACTTGCTGTTAAGTGGAGCCATTCTGAAACCATCCCAAGTAGATGACAACCTACCTAATATAACCAATATCTTGGTATTTTAAATTGAGCAACTTCAAATGTAAAAATCATTTAAAAATGCTAATGAAATAAAACGAAAATGTTTTTGGTTTCCAAATGATTGTTTTGGTAACATATAGATAAATGCTATTTTCTCTTTGCTATAGGAGAGGATAATCATAACAATTTCTTCAGCAATATCATCTATTTATATAAAGTTTTATACAAGAGAGTTAAGATGTTTTACATTTTAATATTTATTTGAAAATATCTAAAAATCATGGAAACGTCAGTGTAGAGCACTCTAGGTACTAAATAATTTATAATTTATTATCAATAATAATAAGATTACTAATAAATCAGAGATAACTATATTTATGAAGAAACATTTGCCCCATTACATATGTTTGTATTAAATTGCTTTTCACATAATATGTTAATATTTGACTTGTTTAAATTGTACTTTGCCTTTAAAATATCATTAAAGTTTGTAACATGCATACAATGTATTTATGTAATTACTTAATCTCGGGGTTAATGAGGGAAGTAGCCACTAACCTAGGAATATCTCACAAGATGCTTTGATTATTCCCTGCTTAAAATTAAAACAAAAAACTTCCCCAATGTTCACAAATAATTAGGGTTTGCAACTTACATGTTTTGACTAAAAAACATATTATAAATAAACGATAACTATGGTGGTCAAAATGTCTCACCCAGGGAAGAGAAAGTTCAGTAGTAAGTACATATCTAAAAGAAAAATCAATGAATTGAGTTAATAGTAGTTGAACAATCTGCCCTTCTGTACTTCATTTCCCAGTCCTCAAATAAAATGGAACAATAAGAAATAAGATGTGATTGGGAAGGAGTGGAGACATAAGAGATTTGAGTTTCTGTTATAGGGTTTCTTACTGTGATTGCCCCACATCCATTCGTTTTTGAGAACAACCTGATATCTCAAACTATTCTTTCAGTTCCGTTTTGGGCTCCTCTCTTCTCACAGGAGATCCTTTGTCTAAGAAGAGTCATTAACATGGTGTCCTACCAAAAGCCTCACATACTCAAAGAATGACAGAGCCCATGATAGCCTTCTATCCTGGGGCAAGAGACGTAAAATCAAAAGGAGATGATGGGGAAATTTATGTTATTTTTACCTTCTTTTTGTTAATACAAACACACACACAAATTTGCTTTTCAAGAATAAATAAAAAGGGAATATAACTGCCTGAAGAAATTAGAAAAACAAATGGAAATCCTAAATGTTACCTGAATTTAATTATTAGTCTTTGCTTTTGCCTACAGCAAAGTTCTCTTTTATTTTTCAAATTGAGAGAAACAGAGAGAGAGAAAGATTTCCTTTAAAAGATATAAATTTTTCATTGGTTAGAAAATAAATGAGACATCATAAAAATTTATCTCTATAGTAGGTAATAACTGTCCCCATTTAAAACATACATCTTATTAAGAATGCTAAATTTATGCCTTGAAACAGTACTATAATTATGATGTTAATTTGATGAGCTCTTGAAAATTACCTGGCAATTATGCTTGATTACTGTATTTTCTCTATCAGTGTTTATTATTTAAATAACCATGATACGCAAACACATCTTGACAATTTTTCTTTTCTTAAAATATCATCTATTTGTAATTTTAAAAAGAAAATACAGCCAGAATAAAATTTCCTTAATCAGACAAATTCTTAGTTTATAAATTAGGACTTGAAATAATTTGGGTACTTTTTCAGACCTCTGAATTATTAGTACATTAGCAGTGGGGAAAAAGGTACCAATATCTTTGTCAGAGTTACCAATATTTATAAAAGATGATTACATATTATTAAGCCTGTGTCAGGATTCCATATTTTTCTCAGACCACTGAATGTACTGCTTAAATATTATTGGGCAAATTGTACTAAGTTAGTTTTTATCAATCAACAAACAATCAGTAAATATTTCGTACATGGCTTTCATGTGCTTAGGGCAATGCTGAACTAGGAATATATATGCATAAGACATGGATTTAACTTTTAAGATATTTACATTTGAAGAAAGAGTAATTATACATAGGAAGTAACGGTGAACAGTAAACGTTGGTTTCTGATGCCATATACAACAACGTGGTATCTATTTTACGTGTTCTAGGTGTTCAAACAAGGAGGATGGGTCTCTTCTGACCCAGCCATCTGGTCACTCAGGTGGAGCAGATGGGTCATAACAAAGCTACCATTACAAACATCCCAATGAATACTTCCTGAGACAGGTAAAAGTTGATTATATTAAGATATAAAACCACATTCCTCCAGTGGATCACATTCTTCTTTCTTTTACGTTACAGTCGTGAAACTGTAAAATATTTGCTGGTGATATTTGTTGTGGATAGCTCTGTCTGGACACAGAGGAAATTTCATTGTGTATTGTCTTCCTCTTGGATTCCATGCTACTGGAGAGCAATATCCAAATTTTACCCTCTGAACTGCTCCAAAGCTCTTTGCCTAGGGAGTGGGTAAGTAATAAATATCTGATGCTGATAAACATAGGTCACTTAAAGATTAGTCAAAGGGTGTTATTTAAGATTTTTTTCTGTTGAATAGAACCTACAGCTACAAATAGGAGCAGCCCACATGAGTAGGTCACCTTTGAAAAGGACTTTAGGAATCATGGATTTTAACCTGGATCAGAGGAGATTTAATGAATATTTTAATGGGAAGAGACTTATTGGTGACCAACTTTATTTGTATTGAGTATTCTTGAAAGCAAGTGTGGATTATGTATAATGTTAAAGAATAACACTTTGACAGGTACTGCTGAATGTACTGGAGTATTTTTAAATTCTGAATGTGTGTCAGATACTGTAGTCTTCAGTCTTATAGAGACATTTTTATATAAATTGTAGTATTTTACACATACACAGATCATTATTCATCTACAAACCAATAGTGAGTACAAAAGCAGTGTTATAAAAGTAAGCCTTTAATGACAACATCATTAATATTCTTGATATTATGATCCTGATTGAACTTTAGTTCACTAGCAGCATATATGTCATTGTCTTGTATTCTAACTTATTAGCATGGGGACATGTGTTAGACTAACAAATGACTTGCTTTGGTTAAGACAGTCTAATTTTTTTTAAGCAAGAAAACTAGTAATAGCCATAAGCAAGACCAGGAAATACATCATGTAGCTCTTAATGAATTGCTTTTGGTTGCTGTGAACAAAGTGAACCATAATACTTCATGACCTCAGTCTAGTACCTTTTTCTGGGGGCATGCTCTAGCATGGTCAGGAATAGACGTTAAATAGATCCTTGGGCTAGAATTTCTCAATGTACATCTCCCAACATAAAGATCACACACACACACACACACACACACACACACACACACACACACACACAGGCTGAGGGTGTGGAGTACGGTGGAAGAAATCTAGATTTTTCCAAATTATCAGATTCATTTTATTTGTCCTATGGTCATAATCCCGCCCACATTCATTGCTTGAAATTATAGTAACTTTAATTATAACTGAAAGTTAAATAGAAATTTGAATATAATAGAAGATTAATGCATAAGTAAATATAAATAGAACTGATTTAATAGTAGATCAAAATTTTAGAACATTTTCTAAATTTCAAAAGATTTCCCTATATATTAACTTTTTTAAGACACAAAATAGCTTTATCAAATGGACAGGACTTGTTATTCCATTCTAAAGATGAAGAAACAAAGCTTTTAAAAGACTTACTGAAGACTGTATAGCTAATTGGTATCAGAGTCAGCACTAAAAAATCATCTTTGTTTCTACTGCAGGGTTTTCACCCTTAAAATGACTTAATATTCATAAAGTACACTTTCCAGTGGAATATTTTCAGTTTAATAATTTCCAAAAATTGTGTTTTAAGGCTGGATAATAAATAGACAAGATCTGGGTTCATTATAGTTCTTTATATTGTGACTTATTTTTGGTTTTTCTTAATTGTTCTGAACAGTATTTGTTTGCATATGGTGGGAGGTTACAGTAAGGACTAGATAAAACAGAACTGATAAGTTCCAGATCTCAGATGAAATTCTAGAAAATATCACTTTAAACAACAAATTTGAGTAATTATAAAAGAATGTAAAGATAAAAAGAGAACCTATTTTTAAAAATAATTGTTAGAATACTACATCATGGGGATTTCATGATGTAGATTCTCTATTTTTCAGTGAAATGTGACAAAAGTTTCCTATGAATTAATTAAGGTTAAAGGGTTTAAAATTGAGTTAGATAATATTATTAACAGTATTTACAGCTGATTAATCTAAGGAGTTATGATCAATCACAATTTTGGTAGAAATTTATAGAGGTGTATGAAGAGTTTCATCACTTTGTTTCCCTGTTAAAAATTATTCCATTTTGAATGACCTCTCTTCATATACTTTGAATGTCTAAACAAATGGCCATGGTGGCAAAACATACACACACCCCACACCATCACCACCATCACCACCAAAAATGTAATGATGACTTCATCTGAGGCCCTTAGTTTCTGGATATGAAATCTTAAGAGATTTATCACCAGGGAAGATCCTAGAAAGACACTTAGTTATAAATATTTTATAAAATCAATATATTCTCCAAGGAAAAAAAGAAAAGAACTCTTCTTGGATTTTGATGAAATAGCTGTCAAGAATTAAGAACAATTAACAGAAAAATTGATCTTTCCTGAAATTTTCCACACTTTAGAAATATTTAATCATGCCTTCATCTCAGGATTTCAATAGAACATAATGTTAATTAAGTCATGCTATTAGCATAGTTCTATGAAGCTGGTAGGATGATTTTTTTTCCTGAAACGCAACAGACATCCATCCATTACTGTTTACAAAGTGAAAAGGTAAGCTTAACTCTCTAGCCGATCTATTACAGAAGATATTAAATAACTCTTAAGTATGAAATGCTGAGTCCAGGCCCTGGACGTTATTAGCCAAGGAAGCATTTGCAAAAGATCTTTTGATCTGATATTTTTAGTTTCATATATTTTCAGGACAGATGTAACATTTGAAATATGTGAAGGAACATACTCATAAGTGATTGAAATACCATTTATTATTCTGATAGATAATTTCAGCCCCACTTACATTCCTCCCAGAGGCTTATTTATTCTGGATTCAACGCCTTTGCAAAAGGGAACATCTTGTGTAGTACATAAGATAGAGCTGCACACACAAGAAGAATGTATGATAAATGGTTTTATAATGTCTTAGCAATATAAACAACCTCTAAGAACTATATGAAATAAATCTGCTGTGCAGTTTTTTTTTTTGGTGAGGAAGATTGGCTCTGAGCTAACATCCGTTGCCAATGCTCCTCTTTTTGCTGAGGAAGGTTGGCCCTAAGCTAACATCTGTGCCCATCTTTCTCTATTTTTTATATGGGAGGCTGCCACACGTGGTTTGAAGATCGGTGCATTGGTTTGTGCCCTGGATTCAAACCTGTGAACCCCGGTCTGCCAAAGCGAAGTGCAGGAACTTAACCACTATGCCATTGGGCCACCCCCGGTTTTTAATTCCTAAAAGAAAGTAAGGGATAATGATTGTTTGCTTAGGAAATTGAAAAAAGAAATCCACTAGCATATTTAATAAACAAATTATCTCAAGTTTTCCTTAGAATATGTTTAAAAGGTAAGAGCAAGAAAAATATATTTACTAATGCATCTACCATGTTGCCCATACGATAGGATCTGGTCTTACAGCCTCTGGCTACTATCTGCCTCTCCTACGTTAGTAGGAGATAAGATGGTCAGAAATATCTTCAAGGACAACTGGCCAAAGTCAGAGCTGGCAAAACCATTAGGAGTACTGTTTATCTCAACTGGAATTTTAAGCTCTTTGCTAGACTGTGAATTGGTAAAACAGGAAAATTTCACAAGTGTGCAAAGAGGTATTTAATTAGCAGTTTTCATGTGATATATTTTTTTGTGGATAATTCTCCTGGTTTCAGATGAAATGTTCTTTCAAATAATCCACTTCCCTCTGTTCTGATTCTCCACTTGCTAAGCCACTTAATAATTTGGCAATATAATTTAAAAATTGTTAAATATTTGTAAATAATTTAATATTCTAGATATCTTGGTACTGGGAATAATGCACTCTAAAATCAGAAGTTTGTGACCTATAGCCTGTGGGCCAAATCTGGTCCACCACCTGCTTTTGTATGATCCATGAGCTGAGAAGAGTTTTTATATTTTTAAATGGTGGAAAAAAAATATTTTGTGACTCATGAAAATTATGTGAAATTCAAATTTTAGTAAACATATAAAATGCTATTGGAACATGGCCATGTCAGTTATTTACATATTGTCTTTGCTGCTTTCACACTGCAATGATACATTGGAGTAGTTGCAGGAGAGACCATATGATCTGCAAAGCCTGAAATACTTACTAAAATGTTTGCTATTTGGTCCTTTACTGAAATGTTTGCCCCTGTTCTAGATTGTAGAAATGATTATTTCCATCTCTTGGAAAATTAATGTACCATCTTTAAAGTAAAAATTGCTGGAGGAACAGATGGGGATTATAAACTGACCTAGAATAAATCGGATGGCAGTATTCTCCTTGGTCTAAGTTTATTTTTAGTTTCATCGTGATCTAATTAAATTAAACACTATCCTGGAAAACAATTTCATCATCTGAAAAAGTTACAACATCTGAAAATTTTGAACTCCAATATTTATGGCTATGACGTTAAAATAGTAAGTTTTATAAAATAGCAAGTAAAGCATCACAAACATCCTTAATATCTCTCATTTACAAAATTTTATATCTGGCAAATATAAATATAAGCTGTTCATAAAATCTGGTCTCTCATCACCCCCAGTGAAGAATTAATAGGCAGGTCATGCTGAAAAAAACTCCTGCTATATCAGCAGCATGGACCAGGAACTTTAAATGGACAGCCTTGGGTCAAATGCAACCCACAGATGTATTTTTTTCTTTCTTAGTTTCTATGTTGTCTTTGAAAAATTTGAAATAGTTGCCAACATAAAAATCAGGAGATTTCACTTAAAATTTTGGCTTTCAAAGTTTTCAAGAGTTCTGACACTCATTCATTCCTACACTGGCTCACCAGCTATAGCTGAGCAACAGCTGACCTTTTCGTAGGAGGCGTGATCTCCCCAATTAACCACAGTCCTCAGCCGTGTGGCTTCACTCATTTTCATTGCCTGCCTTCCCCTTCAGAATTTAGGAGCCTTGCACTGGGCCCTTCAAAGCAACTAACTCCATGAGGAAAAGGGGAATGGAAGCTGTGTGAGAGCTGAAGAGAGCATTTCTCTGACAGACACAAAAAGTAACATTCTCAGGGATCTGGGAAGAGGACAAGGGTTTTATGTGAGACACGAGGTGGCCTATAATTAACACTGGCATACTTCACTAGATGACAGGTTGGTGGAAGTATCACTGAAACAGCAAGAGAAGACTTCATATAGTAAATATAACAATGATTATTAATATAATTGTATATTAATATAATTGTTATTCAATTTGAGTTATGGTCCTGCAGTCTTACACTGACTGAAAAAGTTGCATTAGTGACTTTTATATGAAAATGAATGGCTTTACTTGGTGTGGCTCCATTAGGCACAAATAGAATGTATGTAGCAGAAAGTTACTGAAAAACACATTTATGTGAATTTCAAAGACAGACTGGCTGGTTCAGGTTGTAATGAGTTCCCTATTACTACAGGTGTTAGCAATAGGATGGATGAACTGTTGGTTGTTATTTTTGCTTAGGAAATTTAGTCATCACTTGAGTTATTGAATTAGATGATTATCTTTCTAATGCACAGAAGCTACAATTCTCTGTTCAGTTATGTGATTAATCAGTTAATGGTGAAAATACACACTTGTGTAAATATGTGTATATAGATGTATATATTACCTACCTATCTGTATTAGGTTGAACCATAAGAACACATGCATAGAGGAGGATCTGAGATATCGTGTGCAAGAGAACTCCCTTGTTTTATAGCTTAGGAAAATGAGTCTAGCGGCTCTTCAGATGAACTTGGTATGTTGCTGTAGGGTATGGTGTCTAGAACTTGAGGCTTTTAAATCTCAGCTTGCTGTTTTCCTCTTCCTCCTCCTTTCTCCTCCTCTTGCTCCTCCTTCTCCTCCACGACCTCCTCTTTCTTCTCCTGTCATACTTAATGGCTTCTGAATGACTAGAAAATATTTTATTCAGTTATTCTATCATTTGACATTTTTTAACTTGAAAATAAGACCAATTATAATTCATCAATCTCTAATTATTTTCCATACTGGCTGATGGCATTGTCCTACTTTGAAATAAAAGTAATGAATAAGAGAGAAAAAGGTAACTGTCCCCTAGATATAATGAAAATTCTCTATTGATATAATCAAGTGAAGATGAAAAACATTAAAAATATATAAAATCAAAGTCAAGATTTCAGGATATATAGAAATTAATGGAAATGAAAACACTATGAATTAGAGCCAAAGCAACACAACTGAAGTAGTGCCCAAAGGAAAACAAATTGTCTTAAAAACTTATCAAACATGAAAATCAGTGTATTAAATGTTGAATTAAGTAAACTAGGTAAAGAAAAATATAAGTTTAAGAAAAGCTTAAAATAGAAATTAGAATTCAAAAGAGCAGAAATTAATAAATTAAAAATAGAACTGAAAATATTTGAGTAGTGATCATTCAATAATAAGTCTCATATACCTTATTAAACTTACAGTGTCTATTATGTTTTATACTTTAGACAAAGTTTATATTACTGAATGTTGGTGTTATACTTTGAACTTTTGTTATGGTAAGAGGAATGATGTATAGATAGGCAAAATTCCTATCCACAGTCATAAATGCTTTTGCTGTCGCAGAATTTCTCTACAATATCTATATAATTATTTAGATTTAGATTTTTTTTTTTTTTGTGAGGAAGATCAGCCCTGAGCTAACATCCGTCACTAATCCTCCTCTTTTTGCTGAGGAAGACTGGCCCTGTGCAACATCGTGCCCATCTTCCTCTACTTTATATGGGAGGCCGCCACGGCATGGCTGACAAGCAGTGCGTCGGCGGGCGCCCAGGATCCGAACCTGCGAACCCCGGGCTGCCAAGCGCGAACTAAACCGCTGCACCACCGGGCGGCCCCCTAGATTTAGATTTTTAAATCAAACACATTTTGTTTGCTTATTTATTTACTTATTGTTAAATTTATAGTTCTGAAACAAGTTTCTCTTTTAACTCTGGTAGGCCAAAATAGTCTTTCAGCAGAAAGATACATTTCTACCTATCATTAGAAATTAAAAGGCAAGAGTCTGATTTCTCCTTCACAATTATTCATGGAATTATTAAGCAGTGATCTGTACCCAAAGGTACTTGCATATAATCACAGTATTCTTTCACACTCTGGAGTTTTATTTTTGAGTATTTACTTTGTTTTTGTCATTACAATGTCATTCATTCATATTCCTTGTCTTTGAACTACTGTTGTGCTCTCACAGAGTTGATTGTGTATGAACATTGAAAAACAAAACAAAAAAAGCCCCAAATGAACCAAAGAAGAGAATTCCATCAACATGGTTATGTAACTATGGGGTATTTACCAGGACATAATTATACAATATTAATGAGACATCTAAAGAGTCTAAATAAAAGCTATTACTTGTTTTACGATTGTTACCAAGATTTTTCAGTGCCAGCTCTGTTTTATCTATAACAAATACAGTAATAGTGGTTGAGTACTTACCATGGACCAAGCGTGGTGCCAAGTGATTTACGTTCAATATCCTATTTAATTTTCAAGACAGTTTTCTAATATCCATTTTGTATATGAGTAAACTGAGACACAGAGTAGTTAAGCTCCTCGCTAAAAATCACTCACCTAGTAAGTGGTAGAACCAGAATTCAGCCTAGGCCTTCTGATTTGTAACCATTGTGCTTAACCATTACTCTTTACCTCCTTTCAGTAGAGCCTCTAGAAAATATTCTAAAATGCTTTTCTTCTTTTACATCTTTCTCCTAAAAATAATATTTAATTGACTCTTTCTCTCTTTTTTCTTTCACTTTTCCAAAGACATACTATCATCTCATTTGTATCATGTTATCACTTGAATGATTTTCAATGTTATCCCTGTCTTGAGTCCAAAGAAAAGGTTTGGTTTCTTTGACCCTTTGATACATCTGGAACATCTTTCATCTTGTGTTGTGTTACTGCACAAAAAAAGCCACTTGACAACACCCAGCACCCCCTTATCTATTTGTGTGTTGGCAACATGCATTCATGAAACAGTTAAAGCGTTTTTTAAGAAGTGCTAATGACCTATAGTTAGACTTCTCTTTCTTCCCTGGAATATTTCCCTTTTATGACCTTGGCTTTTATCTGAAGGAATTCTTACTATTTGTACTTTTAGAGTGTACTTAACTAAGTCCTTTTTTAGAAAAATATGTTGATAACTTGTTTGATGTCTTCAAATCTTCTCTTAGTATTTCTTTCCTGGCAGGAGTCTGCTGTGATCCTTCTTTTCCTTCACTTTCATTTTATTTTTTCAAATTATTAAAAATTTTCAGCTCTGTCTTTTCTTCTTTCTTTAGAGTTTCTTTCATTTCTCTTTTATTTTTATGCTACTTCTTTCTTACTTGCCCCAGTTCTTCTCTTGTTTTGAAATATTCTTCACATTCCTCTTGTTATTATTTTTACAGTTAGTTATCTAATGTTGCATATTTCTCTTTTCCTCGCTCTATCCACTTTCTCACTTTCTTTTGCTTTGGCACGTTTGCTTGGCATGTTGCATCTCAGTTGGCGTTTTTCTTTCCTTTCCGCTATTAGCAGGCATCATCCATCCTTTTGGGTGAGTCGAGAAAAATAAGGGAAGGAAAATAGTAACAAGAAATCTTCATCTCAACAACTCCATTTTTCTTGATTCTTACTTTCTTCTATGTTTTTAATAATTGTGTCTAAATATTTCAGATAGTAGTTTTGAATTGATACTCATGATCATAAATTACCTAGCAAGTTTAATCAAGCACACACATCTGTGTGCCTTAGGAAGAAAAAAGAAATTACAAATGTACTCCTTAAAGAAAGTCTTTCTCTTTTTCTATTTACTTATGAGGATACTATGGCAAAACCTCCTTTATCTTGAAATAATATTCTTTGTTCTTTGCTGTCTTCATCTTCCAGGATTATTTCTAAGATTATAATGCATTCTGGGGAAGGTCTTGGCTGCTAACAGATCAAATTCTGTTCCAGCAAAGTCCACTGGGATTTTGTTATATTCAACATTATTCAAAAATAAATTGGCTATAAGTTGAGGCTGACAAACATTTTTATTATTGCCTTTCTCATTCTGAAAGTATACGGAAGAGGACAGGCTCCCCTTCACCAATTTGAAGGCTTTTCACGCTAGTTTAAAGGCTGTGAAGAAGTGAAGCACAGGTTCCAATTTCCTATTGTTGTTGTTGCCGTCAGCAGTCTCTGCTGCATGGACCCCAGGTACCTTATTAATATTGGTACCTCACGCTTCCTCTGTGTTCCCTCTACACCCACCACATGTGCTGGAAATAGAGTTGGTGTTCTTAGTTGATAAAAACAAAAACAGTATAAGTCCCAGAGAGGAAATATCCTCTATGGAAGGGTCATAGGAATGGATGGGCAGGATGGACTTTGCTTATATAGACCTTGAGAAGAAGACAAAATAATAGCACTCAAAATAATAGCAATACTACCAACGATAAAAACTGACATCTATTGAATGCCGATTAACTCTGTTTTTTTATTAAGGACCAATTAGTAATACTCACAATACCAATAATAATGATGATAAAAATGAACATGTATTAAATATCTACTATTAACCAGATTTTGTGCCACGTTCTTTGTATGCATTTTCTTTCCTAATCTTTATAAAAATCCTATGGAGTTTTTACAAAAAATTGGCTACAGCTAAGTAACTTGCCTAAGGTCACATAGCTGGTAAATATTTGAGATAAATTTTATACCCATGCCTGTCTGTCTCCAGAGACTAAATTTCTCAATTCCTCAATGTTATTCAGTACCTGCTATTGAGTGCTATATGTCAAATATTACAAAATGTCTTTCTTACCTCGCTAAAACTGTGGGGTGTTGGTAATCCCAATATTGTCATACATTTTAATTATTGAATAAGACAAAATTTTGGAATTATATGAGAGAAAAGAAAAAAATTATTGCAAGTCATAAACAAATTGTACAAATTCCTCCTCATCTTGCCCTCTTCCTCAATAACACTTGTACACAAATCAGCAGAAGAACATGCTTCTCCTGTTTGAAATTTAATGTATGACACTGTTTTTAGACAAAAAATTGTATCCTAGGAGTTTAGATGCTATAAATTCTATTATTTGATTTCATTTTAGCTTACCATAATATGCCATCTAAGTAATAGCTAAAAAAATGCTAGTGGGAACTAACAAGTTAGAGAATTATGCAGAAGCAACATAATAGCCCCACAGAGCATGAAGAAAACAAGCAAATCAGGAAAGAATAATCAATTTTCTGTACCATGAAAGGCTAATGTTGTTCAAATAAATAAGAACTCCTTCTATTACTTCACATGCTGTAAGTACTACGACTCATTTGGTCTGCTTTTGTTGTTCGTTCTAAAGTGGTATTACCATTAGAACTTGTGTAAAATATAACAGTTTTAAGTTAATTTTCATAAAAGCAAACTTCATCACTTCTTGCTGATGCAAGAAGCCAAACAATAAATGGAGAGAAACAGCCACAAACACAAACTTTTAATTCAAAATAATGTTAACATTAGCACCTTCTGCACCAAGGAATATGCAGGTAAAATGCATGAAATTAATCATGTTTAAATAACAAAATGAAAAAACTTAAGAGGAAACGGTTTATTTCTTACTGATTTCAGAGCTACAAGAACGTTATTTAAAATAGCCACAGTCATGCTGTTATTAGCTTGTAATTACTTTAGATAGATTACTAAAGATGTGAGAAAGTTGCACTCTTTTAATCCTTCAATTCAGGACAAATTATATCCCGTGGAGAAGTTAAAATAGTTCGTAAATTCATAACTCTGGCTTATTCCATTAAGTAAAGTATAAAGAAAGAGCGAACTTTTGCACTGAAATATACATTGTATCTGAACGTTCATCTACTTGAGGGGCATGTTGCTTTTATGGACTGTGTGGAGGAAGTACAAGAAGAAAATATATCTGGACGGTTGATAATTTTCATAGGGTGAATAACCTATTTCTAAGTGATGTTACTGCTGTTGTCAACTAGAAATTCACATTCCAATGGATTTTGTGGCATAGGCTTTAGTGGAGGGACAAGTGTTAGTGCATGTGGTTTGGTATCTAATAAGCCTTTATTTTAGGTTTGTGAATTTCCAGTTAAAACTTGCCATGGAGGGATTGTGTTTAAATCGCTCTTATTGTCAATTCATGCAAACTTCAACTTTTATGTAAAGAAGAAATATATGTAATACACAGTTGCTTTGAGAAATCCACTCTAAAGCTCACCTTCTAATCTAGCCTTTCCAAAATAAGCACAAAAGTATTATGAAGTCCCTCTTTGATAACACCACACACACACTTCATAGTCAGTTTTTAAAAAATGATTGTACAGTGACTAAAAGAGTTACCTGAAGCTACTGTTATTTCAATAACCAGTAATATAGTGTTTGTTGAGTAAATGAAATGGAAAGACTTCAAAGGCTCATAGACTGTTCTGCACGTAGAGAAATATTAGGTTAATATTCTATCAATTACTAACAATAGTGATAATGGTAAGGTTCCACATTTGTAAATGATTCCTTGAAATAGTATGACATATTGGTACAAGTTTTTATAATTTACTTAATTTAAATCCATTAATTATTCTTCCAAGGAGCTAACATTCTACAAGTTTGTTTAAATTATTTAACTTTAGGCACCTTAGTAAATTTTTTCAATGGTCTTAAATAGAACATCTCACAACTTCCAAGGTATGTTAATTCTTTTGGGAAGCCTAAATAGAAAATCGGCGGGGGGGGGGGGGTGTCTTACCTAGCTTCAGAGAAAGAAGGATAGAATATCTTACACTTTTAAAAAATAGATTTTATTTTTTGAGCAGTTTTAGGTTCACAGAAAAATTGGGTAGAAGGTACAGAGATTTCCCATATACCCCCTGCCCCATACATACATAGCCTCCCCCATTATCAACATTCTCCACCAGAGTGGTACATTGGTTACAATTGATGAACCTGTCCTGACACATTACAATCACCCAAAGTTCATAGTTTACATTAGGGTTCACTCTTGACGTACCACCTATGGATTTGGACAAATATATAATGACATGTGTCCACCATTATAGTATCCTACAGAGTATTTTCACTGCCCTAAAAATCCTCTGTGTTCTGCCTGTTCATCCCTCTTTCCCCCGTCACCTCTGGCAACCACTGATCTTTTTACTGCCTCTGTTGTTTTGTCTTTTCTACCATGTAATATAGTTGAAATCATACCGTATATAGCCTTTTCAGATTAGCTTCTTTAGCTTAGTAATATGCATTTGAGTTTCTTGCATGTCTTTTTGTGGCTTGATATTGCATTCCTTTTTAGCACTGAAGAATATTCCATTGTCTGGATGTACCACAGTTTATTCATTCACCCACTAAAGGACATTTTGGTTGCTTCCAGGTTTTGGCAATTATGAATAAAGCTGCTGTAAACATCTGTGTGTAAATAGATGATTAAATAAAAGAGTAAATAGCAAGTAGTGTGATTGCTGGATTGTATGGTAAGAATATGTTCAGTTTTGTAAGAAACTATCAAACTGCCTTCCAAAGTAGCTGTACCATTTTGTATTCCCACCAGCAATGAAAGAGTGTTCTCGTTACTCCACATCCTTTTCAGCATTTGGTGTTGTCAGTGCTCTGGATGTTGGCCATTCTGATAGGTGTGTAATGGTATCTCATTGTTTTGATTTGCATTTCCCCGTTGACTTATGATGTGGAGCATCTTTTCATATTTTTATTTGCCATCATATATCTTCTTTGGTGAGGTGTCCGTTAAGATCTTTGATCCATTTTTAAATCAGGTTGTTTGTGCTCATTGTTGAGTGTTAAGAGTTCTTTGTATAATTTGGATAATAGTCCTTTATCAGATGTGTCTTTTGCAAATATTTTCTCCTAGTCTGTTGTTTGTCTTTTCATTCTCTTAACAGTATCCTTTGTAAAGAAATGGAATATTTTGCTTTTAATCATTAAATCCCCAAAAGGCATAGCTTCTCTAATCTTTTCTTGGCTACAGCTTGAATTTAATTTTCATTTCTTCTCACTGGTTCAAATAGATTTTGGAAAAAAATATGCTGTTCTATTTCCATTCTTGGAGATGTGGAGAGGAACTTGACAGAGAGAGAAAGAGAGAGGAAGAGGGAAGGGGAGGGAGGGAGAGAGAGAGAAGAGAGACTGATTTAGGAAAAAGACCAGAAAACACATCAAAATATTAATAGCAATTCTGAATTCAGTTACAGGTGACTTAAATTTTATTTTTTAAAAAATTTCTACAATAAATATAATTTTTTATAGAGAAAGATTACTAAAATGAAATCATCCTGGGAAAACTTAAAGATAGAGTTTAAAGCGTCTTTTATCTGGAGATTAGGGAGAAAAAGTTATTATATAGCAGTGCTATCCAATAGAAATATAATGCAAACAAGCATACGTAATTTTAAACTTTCCAGCAGCCACATTAGACAGGTAAAGTGAAACAAGTGAAATCAATTTTAATAATATAACTTATTTAACTGAATATACCAAAATTGTTTTAATATTTAACATGTAATTAATATAAATTTATTAATAAGATATTTTACATACTTTTTTGATAATAAGTCTTTGAAATTAAGAGTGTAGTTTTACACTTATAGCACATCTCAAGTTGGACCACACATTTACATTGGAAATATATAGTCTATATTTAGATTTCAGAATATTTACATTTGAAAAAGTAAATTCACCCACCCAAGTTGTTTCAGACAGATTTTAAAAATTTCAAATAACTGAATCAAGTGACAAAAAATCATTTTCCTTCACTATTCATATCCACATTGACAATACTCATTCATTTTTTTTAGAAATGATTTGACTTTGAAGAAAAGCATATCACTGTCAAAGTATGTCTTTCCAAATTAAGAAAATTCACTAACTTTTATGTCAACTCATTATAAACTTCAAAAGATTATTGCATAAATTAAAAGAAAACCTAAATTTATTAGTGTCAACAAAGCATTCATCAAACTTTTCTTGTTATTTTGGCGGCCAAATTACATAAAGCTGTCAACTATAATGAAAGATTTCTGCATATTGTTTGATATTAGAAAAATACGTTAAAACATTGTTATTGATTTCTTCTATAAGAAATTTCAATTTCAACATAAATTCATGTGATTCTCTAGCTAGATCATAAACCAACTTTTCCCTTCCTTGGAACTTCAAGTTTAGAAAAAATTAAATTACACTGCCCCCTTTTTCTTCCATTATTGAATGGTGAGCATGTCTTTTGTTTCAAGAAATCTTGAAGTAGAGTTGATAGAATAGTAAGTCTTTGTAAACTTGTTCATAACTCAGCCAAGGAGCATTGGCAAAGAAAATGAGATTATGACATTCATTATATTCTATATCTTTCCATAGTTCTGCACACTGGCAAGGATTCATAGCATTTGTACACATTTACACACACACACATCTGTATGTGTGTCCAGAAATTATAGAATCTGCTTTAGAAAACAGCGCAAATATTTTCAATATGCATCATGGAGTAGAAGAAAACAATACAGGAAACATCAATTTGTTGTCTTAAAATTTTAATAAATCCAAATTTTGACCTAATGTAGCTTGAACACCATCTGTCATGATAGAAACAAACTTTCCCATATGTAGGTATAAGTCTTCTTTGACAAATGTATAAGATTTAACATTATGCCACAGGTTCGTTTTTTAGACTGTGAATTGACAATCTTTGTTTTTTGGCAAATTATAAATCCTTTGAGACAAAACCACCCTAGAATATTTATCAGGCAGTGTGTCTTATATTGTACAGTTTATCTAAAGCTACAGAAAAGTGCTCACAATTTTTCAAATTTTGAACCAATTGATTTTTCTAATATAATTATCTGGTGACTTAATTGAAGATCTTTTACTTTTGTAAAATATCTTTTTCAGTCTTATAATTTCCTTACAAAATTTCTGTAAGTAAAATGATAATTTCTTTTACCATCTTGACATCTAATAATAATTTCTTTGTTTTGCAACAGTTCAAACCATTCTATATAATGCCAAAGTTATAAGTTCAAATTTTGTTTCAAATCATTTAAATTTTTTTGACATTTAATTCTGATTTCAGTCATTAATTTAATTGATTCTTTTTTGACTTTTTAGAGGAAACATCTAATTACCTATGTTTTTGCTAAAAAAACCTCTTAATATTGTCTAATTTATTATCTTTATGTTTTACACAATAAACAACTTCTTCCTTTTATTCTGATATAGCAAATTGCAGTTGCCATTCATTGTGAACTTGTAACATTTCTTCTTCCAGTTTCATTTTTCTTTACTGTTCCTGTCATAGTACCAGCTTCTGAATCTTAATTCTGCATCAAAAATAAGCCTATATTTTAAATTTAAAGATATGTTCATACTTATTTTTAAACTATATAAATAATTTAATTACATTCTAATTAAAATTATAATGAATACTTCAATTTAATTATCCAATACAATTTACATAAGTATCACTTTAACTCATGTTGACCGTATAGAATATTCAAATAAACATGTTATAATATTACTTTGCTGAATAGGAAAATAGAAAAATATTATTCGAATTGAGTCAATCCATTAACACCAACTAGATCAGTGATATGTTTATATGTAATATGTGAAACAATATACTTTCCCAACATGTGAACTACAACACTACCTTATTCTACACAAAGATTAAAGTGAGATGTAGTCCTACTAAAATAGTTTCAATTTTAAAATATAAATTATATTAATTAAAATGATATAAAATTAAAAATTCACTTTTTCAGTCGTACCACCCACCTTTCAAGTGTTCAACAGCTACACGAGCCTAGTGGCTAGTAGATAGCACAGTTCATAGACAATAGCGTATTTTAGAAAATTGAAGTTTATTCATTTAAATATTGAATTAAAAATAATTTAGATTGAAATATTTAAATATATTGCATAACACCTGTCTTTAGTAATTCTTTTTGGTGGTGATTTAGATCATTAATTTTTGAACTGTGTATGTGAATCACAGTACTGTGTGTATACCTTGTAATACAGTGGTTTCGTATCCCTTTGTCAAAGTATGTTTACTGTGTATATTCATTGTTTCCTAAGACTACAAGTACTCATCTACTTATAGTGTAATTTTCCCATCTGTTAAGTGGGGATAACAATACTATTGTCTATCTCATAAGGTTAAATGGCATAGTGAATATAAACACTTAGAACAGTACCTGACAGATAGAAAATACCCAATGGATGTTATGTATGTTTAAATTACAGTAGTCATTATTATTATTGAATGTTTTTCTTAAGACACAAAGGTAACAGTCAAAATGGCTTTTGTTTTTCATGCAATTACCTCTAATAACTTTATGTCTCTTCTATTATTCTGAAGGATAGAAAACAAACTAGTTCTAATTGTGCTTTGAGTAAAATTACATGGCTCTGAACAAAGAACTGAGGATTACTTTCAGGATCAAAAAACACATGCCAAAAACTATTTGGATTATCACTCAGTTTTAAACATATTTTCATATACCGAGGTTACTTGATAAGTGGTTTTCAGAAAGGCGAAACATTGCTGTATTCTGATACTCAAGCATAGTTAATAAATGGTGTGTTTCCTATTCAGGAATATTCACAGATTTATCATATATATAATAGAAAAAACTTGGAAACAACTAAAATGTCCAAAAGATAAGGAATTGGTAAATAAATACTAATGCATAATGTTCAGACATTTGGAGTACTAAGAGGACTTTATATATTTTAGATTTATATTTGTTGACAGAGGAAGATGTGGATGATATATTATTTAATGAATGAAACAGATTAAAAATAATATTTACAGTATGATCTAATTTGTAATGTAGATATATTATGTGTAGAAAAATCTGAAAGGCTATTTACCAAAGTGTCAATAACAGTTATTTCTGGATGGTAGGATTAAAGGTGATTTTTCTTATTTCTAATTTTTATATACAATGGCGATATATTGCTTGTATAATAAAATAATACATTATTAAAGGGATCATTTACAGAAAAACTTTTCAAAAATTCTATTTGTCTTTCCTTGTCTTCTACAGTTTTCTTAAGAATTACGTCTTCTTCTCCTTAAATGATTTAGGACTAGTTTCAGAATAATAATTTAATTTGTAGAAGAGGAATTTCTTATGAGACTGGAAAAATGCTGGGTCAATAATCTGTGGATGGTTGGGCAGTTTAGACTTGAAAGAAATGCTGTGGAGAAAAGGGAACCCTCATACACTGCTGGTGGGAGTGTAAACTGGTGCAGCCACTATGGAAAACAGTATGGAGATTCCTCAAAAAATTAAAAAGAGAGGGGCCGGCCCAGTGGTGCAGTGGTTTAGTTCGCGCTTGGCAGCCCGGGGTTCGCGAGTTCGGATCCCGGGTGCCCGCCGACGCACAGCTTGTCAGCCATGCCGGGGCGGCATCCCGTATAAAGTAGAGGAAGATGGGCACGGATGTTAGCCCAGGGCCAGTCTTCCTCAGCAAAAAGAGGAGGATTAGCAATGGATGTTAGCTCAGGGCTGATCTTCCTCACGAAAAAACAACAAAAAAAACAAAACAAAAGAACACTTAAAAATAGAACTACCATATGATCCAGCTATTCCACTTCTGGGTATTTACCCAAAGAGCACAAAACCATGAATGTGAAAAGATATTTGTACCCCTTTGTTCATTGCAGCATTATTCACAATAGCCAAGGCTTGGAAACAACCAAAGTGCCCATCAATGGATGAATGGATGAAGAAGATGTATATACAATGGAATACTGCTCAGCCATAAAAAACAGATACGAATTTTAAAAAGTGAAAAGTTGGTATCATTTGGTACCCTTCCTCCACTTTATTAGGACTTTTGGCCAAATATACAATTTTGGTGTTTTCTGATTGATACTCTCAAACAAATTAACTCTTGCCGTAAGGTAGTAGATAAAAGATGCAGTTTGAGAAAATTCCTGAGAGCTTGAACACTCAGAGAAATACTTAAAAAAATTTTCATTTTAAAGACAATTTTTTATTTAAATATAAGAGATTATTAAGTGCTCATATAGTATCCTTTCAGGGGTCTCAGAAGGTTTTCTGCCCCCCAGACTTTTTTGGTGATGCCTTAAATTCCTTCAGCAGAGAAGAAAGCATTTTATTCACTTGGTTTAAGGCTTGGTAATCTCAAACAAAATTTAAACTAAGGGTCAAATGACTGACAGTAGACCCTTTTCTGGTTTTAACCAGGGGGAGGGATAGAGGAAGGTGAGAGTATAAGGGTCCATCAAAGCAAGAATCAGGCTTTGAAACAGGGGAAGGTGGGGGGATGGGAGGCTGGAGAGGACTTGCTGAAGCAAAACTCTACCTAGTTCTTGTTTTTTCTTGGGTCCTCTCTAATGTCTCTTCAAGCTTGGAACAAAAAGAGAAGTTTGGGAAAAAATTTACATTTGTTTTCATTAACTGTTTGTTTTGGCACAAAGTTCAGCAAACCACCAAACTTCCACTTTCCTGCAAACAACACAAAACGCCCTTGATAGGTCAGGGTGGTCGAGCATGGGTAACCAGGGAAAGGACTGCTCTACACCATCAGGTGTCATTCCGCATAGACACTTCTGTGTGTCACTTGTTGAATCAGTTTATGTGGAGTCCTGCCTATATGTGATTTTTGGATAATGAAGAACATATTTGAGGTGGGATAGCAAGGCGCTGTTGTGAAGTTATAAGACTTGGGTGTGGTAGGATGCTGTGCTGATTGCTCACTTAGAAAATGGAATACCTTCAGTCTCCTGCTTAAGACTTCACATATGGCTTTTAAGCACATAACAGAGTTCACAAACACACAATCAGTTGTAGATTACCGAAACCGAGAAATACTCACTAGGAACATTACCTTAATACTCATTGCATGCTTGTGGCCAGATTTAGCCATAAGAGGCATAAAAACTGTAGGAGACATCTTTGATTGTGCCTGTCACCCTTGACTCTTCCTTTGGTAATAGCATCCCACCTTTCTTTTAGAAATTTTCCCACCTCCATTTCATGGGTCATGATGGACTTGTTAATCACATTCACTGTATTTCCCATGTCCCCCAACTCTTGGCTCACTGGCACAGAACACACATGAGATCCAAGCTAGGCCAATCTGACTCCTGGGATTTTGAGTCTTGTGCAGAGTAGCCCACCGATGGAATGAACTTGGAATTGAGTCATTTTGATGGCAGAGCCTCAAAGATATTTCCTTTGATGTTTGATATTTTCCCTTGATATCATTCCTCAAAGCTATTCCTGAGTAAGGTCTCCAGAGGGGTCCTAGTTTCTGTCCTTCTCAAGGCCTGGTTCTTTAGGTGGTTTTCTGATACTGTGGGCTACACTCTGATAGCTAATAATTCTAGCAAGTTAAACAAAATTAAGTTAGCCAGAATTGTTTTCTAGTTTAAACTTGACTGCTGAATTGATATATAACTTGATCACTGGTATCATCTCATCCCCATCCCTGATAAGGGTGAGGCTGGGCCTCTGGATGGGATCTGGTGTGTCCAACTTCAGGTTAGGCAAAGCGTGACAGTGAGGGAATTTTACCAAAGGCAGTGGTGCATGGTTTTGAGGTTAAGATGTGAAAAATATGCAATCCAAAACCAGGCCAGCCCTCCAGTGGAGTCATCAACTGAAAGAACTATGCAGGATGGGCAAAAGGAGAGAAGTGGAAGTGTGAAACACAGCAGGGAAAAGGCGGGAAAAGGGAGGTGTATCTTTAGTGAAGAAATTTTCTGAGTCTTGGAATCTAGGCAAAAATATATTTTATAAACGACCTATGGCTTCTCTCTGGCCAGGGGAATTGCTATATTGGCTGTTATTGATCCTGCTCAGATAATATCCTTCACTTAAGTCACATGGTACCTCTGAATTTCTCCTCAATTTTTTTACTCTTCTCTCTTTGCTTGGGGTATTTTTCACTTCTCAATTTGCCTAATGAGACACCCATCCTTTGAGGATTTATCTCCTCTGAGAAGCCTTTTCTGATTCAGCAATCAGATATTATTTTTCATTTATTCAGTACATTGCAAAATCACTTCTGGGCATTATTTCATAGTAAGAGTTAGTGAAAGTGGAGGTAGTGATGGTGAGAGTTTTTAAGCAAATGAAACAAAGCAAGTGCAAAAAACTGGAGCTGAGAGAGTTCCTGGCATATCTAGAAACCTGAATATGCTTTATTTTTGGAACTTAGTTGGTGAAAGGGTGGGGTGAGGTTGCTGAGAAGAAGAGGCTGGTAAGGTTGACAAGGGTCACATGATAGTGTTTCATAAATATCTGTTGAAGGAAGAACGAATCACTGTGGGTCTAACCTAGATATATTATGTGATTTGGCCTAATCACACAGCCAGAATTAGTATTCAAACTCAGTTTGCATCTTATTTCAAAGCCCAAATCCTTTATCTCTAGCCTATTCTGCATCTTGAAATAATTCTTTCACTGGAATGTGGAACGGACATATAGCCTGAGTTATTAGCATTGCTCAGATAAAAACAGATCAAAGTGCAGGAGAGAGAGAGTTGTGATGTTATGGGGCAAAAAGTGCACCTAGAGAAGGAAAACTCCTTAGAAATACTATTTGATAAAACTGTAATTAAATGAGAATTTTGAGCAATTGCAGTCAGAGAGACTGAGAATATTCTGCAATTTGTGTTAAAGTTCCAAATATAAGGAGGTGACTACTCCAAGAGAAATGTGCACAGTATTGAATAACGAAGAAAACAATAGATCAGCAGACCATGCAGGCTCAGGACACAAACAATTTCTTATAAATAGAACTGATTCTAATGGTTCTCGTAAGCAAATGTTTATCTAGCAAACCTACAACTCAATTCAAATCTACTCTTGGAAAAGTTTGGAAATTTTCATAGACAAGATGGTTTACTAACAAAAGAAGATCAGAAGTTAAAATTTGAACTATAGGTGTTATTTTTTGAGAAGCAAACTGAATCATGCTTAAGTTAATTGTTTAGATTCTTAAACTTTTGTGCAGGTCGTAATTTTGGATTGTTAACCTCTTAATTTATTGAGCTAAATTACCTCCTCAGAAAAAGTTAAGTAATTTATATTTAACCCAGGCGAAACTCAACTAAGAGATGCTTTCAAAATGTGTGTGAAATACCTGTATACTACCTCTATATAACTTTAGCTCCTTTTCCTCTGACCTGGAGTGATGAGGAAAAGAAGGAATAAAAGCAATATTTCCCAAATTTGGCTAATTATCAGAATCATGTGAATGAATCCTTGAATGAGTCTTGAAGTCTTCTCAGCCTAAATGAAATAGAATCTTCTTGGCTCATCTTGGAAATTTGCATTTTTAGTGTACACCCTACCCCAGGTGTTTCTGATGATAAGCCTAGTCCCCCAAACATGTATGTGTCCTCTTTCTGGTATCAAGAGAACTATGCCGAAAGTAAAGGAGAGTGAGTTAGAGCGGAACAGTTCTGATGTTACTATGTGCCTCTGTCTTCCATATGGTCTAGCAGGTGATTTATTTTACAATTAATTTATCCTTTATCTATGATCCAACAGTTTATTTATTTTATAATTAACACAGAGTGAGCAGGTCATCTCTGAAATTATTATTTTTGAGCCCCAGATTTCTTATTATTATGAGCTTTGGTCTCCTGAAATCCTTGATGATTTCCAAATATGCTTCCCAGAGCAGAAGAGAGTTGGTCAATTGGCTTTGACGCATAAGCATTGCATTGTGAGGTCTTTTGGAATAAGATCTATATCTAAATAAGCTTTGCGAACCTCTTAATATCCTGACAACATTGTGAATCTTTCCAGAGTTTAGTGTATATTTAGTAACAATTTAAAGAATTTAAAGATAAAAGGGAGTGGTCTGTTTTGTGGTTAGGGGAGTGGACAATCATAGAGGTGTGATTTAGGGAGTTTAGGCAAATGCTTCCCCTCCAGCTCAAATGTGACTGATATCCAGTAGCTAAAGCTTAATATATTGATCCTTCCCAAATGCAAATAAATCTCTTTTCAGATATTTACACTTCTGTGAGAAAAAAGGATACCCAGAGTTTTAGTGTATGTAGTACCTGAGCAAGTGTGTGTGTGTGTGTGTGTGTGAGAGACAGAGACAGAGATAGAGACAGAAACAGACAGACAGAGAGACAGAGACAGACAGAGAAGGTGGGGAAGGGAGAAGAGGAGAAAGGCAGTGAGTTATCAACGAGGAAGAATACAACAGAACAAGGAGGCTGGGACCCACAGTTCCCTGATTCTTTTTCTGTATTTCCCCTTGACAATGCTTACACATGAAGTTTAAGCATGGGACACAGTTCTCAGGGCTTGTTTCTGCCGTCTCAAAAATTATAGTTTCTAAACTCCCTTTTCCACTCTCCAGTCAATGGTTTCTATATTTTGTGCTGCAGGAACTATAGATAACAGTCATTCAGTCAAGGACTGTTTGTTTAGTGTCCTCCAGGTGCCTAGAGCTGAACCAGGGAAAATTAATAGCATTACACCCTCCAGCTTTGATGCTGGTTCTGAGATACAGGGCTGCTTGACACATATTTCCAAAGGGACATTTATACTTCTTTTTAATGTGTATTAAGAGGAGAAAAATATTTGACCTGCTTATTAACACATCTTCAATGTCTAATGCACTTTTTTGAAGTCAGATTTATTACAGTATAATTTGCATATTGTAAAATTCGCCCTTTTAAGTGTACAATTTCATGAATTTGATAAATGTATATACTCATGCTTCCTCACTACAATCAAGAACAATTCCATCACCCCGAAATATCTGTGCCCCTTTATCGTTAACCTCTCCTCCCACAACTAGCACTTGGCAACCACTGATCTGAATTAAGTTCTTATAGTTTTGCCTATCCCACAATATCATATAAATACGTTATGTAGTCTTTAAGACTATCTTCTTTCACTGAGTGTAACACGCTGTGATTAACCCATGTTATTGTGTGAATCAGAAGTTCATTTCTTAACATAGCCAAATAATATTTCATTGTATGGAAGTACCAGTTGATCTACTTACCATTTCAGGAAAGTTAGAGTTGCTTCCAATTTTTGGTGATTCTTAATAAAGACATTTTAGGCATTTCAACTTTCTTTAATTAATTTTTGCATGCTATACTTTTCATCTTTTTACCATAATCTATCTATTTCTTTATGTTTAATGTAAGTTTCTTGTAGGCATCATGGAGTTGGATCCACTTTTTAAGTCTAACATAATAATCTATTTCTTTTAACTGGCATTTCTAGATCATTTGCATTTAAAATAATTATTTATATAGTTGCCTTTAAATCAGCCATTTAGCTAGTTGTTTTCTACGTATTTCTGTACTTTTTATAATTATTTTCTTTTCTGCCTTATTTGTATTAATTGTGTATTTTCTATGACTGCACTTTTCTCCACCATTGCTTTATTAATTATACCTCCTTTTTATTTTGGGGAACTTTACAATATATTTCTTTAACTTATCACAATCTACCTTCAAAAATATTATACCATTCACATAGACTGTAAGAACACCACAACACTGTACTCCCATTTCCTCCATTTTAGCATTTGTGCTGTTGTCATACATTATACTCATACATATTTTGTAGAACTCACAATGTATTGTTACAATTTTTGGTTTTGGACAATTATCTCTTTTTTTTTTTTTTTTTGCGAGGAAGACCAGCCCTGAGCTAACATCCACTGCCGATCCTCCCCTTTTTGCTGGGGAAGACTGGCCCTGGGCTAACATCGTGCCCATCTTCCTCTACTTTATATGGGACGCCTCCACGGCATGGCTCATAGGCAGTGCGTCGGCAGGCGCCAGGGATCCAAACCCGCAAACCCCGGCCGCCAAGTGCGAACTTAACTGCTGCGCCACCGGGCGGCCCCCGACAATTATCTTTTAAAGGAATTAAAATAAGAAAAAAATGTGTTTTATATTTACCTTTATTTTTTATCCTTTCTCATGCTCTACTTTCCTTTGTGTAGCTCTAAATTTCCATCTTTTGCTAGAAAACTTCCTTTTACAGTTCTTGTAGTGTATGTTTACTGGCAGTGAATTATTTCTTCTTTTATGTGTTCAAAAAAATGTGTTTATTTCACTGTCATTCTTTATCTCTCCACCCATGAGTCCAATTATTTTTTTATTTTTTGAGAAACAATAATTGAACATTTACCATGCACCGAGACTTATGATTTATATATGTTATATAAAAATATATATAATGAGATATATATACATATATACACACACACTAATAAATAAGGCAAGGAGCTTGGGGCTTAGTCAGTGATACGTGTAAGCAGAGAAAGAATTGCAATGACATGTAATAAGTTCTGTGATAAGGATAAGTACTTAGTATTACTTGAACACAGAGGAAATGCAGCTAACCCAGTCCTGGTGTGGAAGAAGGACCTTTTTTGAGAAAGTAACATATTAGTTGAGACCTATAGGCTAAGTCATAAGTACAGCGAACAGAGACACTTAATTAATAATGAAAGGTATGAATATTTTTTTATAATTAGTAAAAACTAAAAAAAAGTTATTGTATGCTATTTTCCAGGGTTAGAATTTCCTAATGAAATTAGAAGTTTTTGAACTGACTAGATTTTTGATCATTTTACTATATACTACAGTAGAATTATAGCATGTACTATTGTATTTCATTTTAAACAAATCAGATATGTATTTGCTTTCCAAAATGAATACTTATTTTTCCAATGAACTGAGTCTTTTAAATAGTTTATTGTCAACTATGGGATTTCTATGATGTCATCAAGAACATATTTATTACATAGATTATGTGATATATTTTTGATATTCTTTAGAACAAACATAAGGCAATGCAACATTGCTTGCTTGTTTCTCATCAGTAAAGAAACTAAGGTTGCATTCTCTTCTCTTTTCCCTAAATGTCATCTACAATCATCAAATCTTTATGAGTTTTTAACTAATAAACAATTGATAACCTGATAAATAGTGCCACAAATTCATTTGAAGTTTGAACTAGCTATAATAACTATTTTCATTTAGGAGCGCGGCAGGGGAGATGGGAGCAGAAGGAGAGGGGCTCGTTTTTCTCCCCCAGTACACCAGTCTCTTCTCACTCTACAATATTACATTTTGTAAATCTCATTTAGAGTGATAGCAGGTAGGAAAAGTAGATGCAAACATCCAGGTGCCATGAAATTCTGTTTTGCTATTCTTCCCATGAACAACATTTCCTTGACAATTGTCAGATATTGGATTAACTTCATGATCCAGTGGCATAGTTTTAGTAGCATACGTGTTTTTTCTTGCATTATGTGCACTTTGATAAGAGTAAATGATAGCTTCTAATATTTAGAAACCAGAGCTCAACATCATTTAATAACATCACAGAATAAGGAAGAGAGTGGTCAAATTGTTACCTAAAATATGTAGGTCAGGCAGAGTTTAGTTAGAGTGTGGAGAGATGGTGCTGATAAAGTTATAATCTGTAGAAGGGCTTTGGAGAGTAGAAATGACATTGATGCTGAATTCCACTGGTACTGGTTTACCAGAGAGGAGGCGTGGGGGAGAATGTGCTATGAGATACTTTATGCATATAATATCTTCTTATGTAATCCTCTTAGCATCCCCAAAAGGCAACTCTTAATGAGTCACGTGTTATGAATGGGGTCATTTAGGCTTAGAAACTTTATGTAATTTGTTAAAAAATATACCAGTGGAAGCAGAATTGGAATTTGCACTCGTATCTGACTCCAAACCTCATATTCTTATCTTTAATAATGCAATTTATTTCACTGGATAAGTGTATACCTATTTTGGACCTAGAGTGTCAAGTATAGTGATTGGGTCTTGGGACATAAAGATGAGATGTTTTTCCTACCTTTGAGTGATTTATAGCCACTTAAAGAAAGCCACCAGTTAAACTGATAGTGTAAGAAAGTTTTTAGGTCTGTGATAGAAACATCAGCTGCACAGTGAGTGCCCAAGGGATAGAGTGACCAATCTTCCATGGGAAAAGTGGGCTCAGAACAGACTTCATGATGGATGGAATGTCCAAGCTGAGCCCTGGAACATGACCTGTGTTCAACTGTCCAAAAACCAGAAGATAGGGATGAGAAAGGTTATTCCAAGGAAAATGTGCAGCTTGAGCAAAGGCACAAAGGTGAGAATTTTCCAATGGATGTCTTACAACAGATTAAGTCCTTAGAATAGCTTGGGTGCCCTGAGGAAATGGAACACACAGAGTTGCTTTTGACGCCTAGTAGAGCACAGCTTGGTGAAAACAGAACCAGGTGATGCACTCAGTGGGGTGATGTCTCTCTGACATTGTACATATGGGAGGGACATTTCACTGAATAGAATAATTTTGGGTAAAGGTGAAAACTAGACTGTAGATTTTCTTCCGAAAATGCTAGCTTGATCAGGGAAAATAACAACGTTCACCTGCAATTAGTGGGTATTGTAAGGACAAGTAAAGCCAAATGTTAAGGCTTTAATGTATCACATAAGAAAAGTTATGCACAAAGCAGGTGACTTGCAATTTCTAAATAAAACAAGTATCCACAAAGTTAAAATGTTGATTAGGAACAGCAAAACTTAATCTGAAGAATTTAGCAGCTAAGGGGTAATTGAGAATGCAGACAAGTGAGATTGGGCAATTGCTTAGGATAGTGGTTCTAAAACTTGGCTACACATTAGAATCACCTGAGGAGTTGTTAAAAAATCTAGATATTCAGGTTGCACCTCATACCAATTAAATTAGAATATCTGGGGCTACTAGCCAAACATCAGCATTTTCAAAGATCCTTAGGTCATTATTACATGAAGCAGCATTTGGAAACCAGTGGACTAGACCAATATCTACTCCATTTTATATGCTTAGGTTAGCTTTATGTAGTCAAAACAGAAACAGAGAGGCCATTTTTCTTTTAAAAACTGCTCATGAATGATATTGTCCAAACCAGGAACTGGAATGCCTAATGAAACTTTAGAATCATACAGAAAATCTTTGTTGCTTTTGTTTCTTATATTGGCAAAATACCTGTGCTATCTTTTCTATCATTATATACTTTAGAATAAGATATGACTGATAATTCATTATTAAGTGCTGAAAATCAGAGATGACAATAATGCATACAAAGTACTGTTCACTTGGCACCTTTCCCAGATCACCTGAACCACAAGAAAATATTACTGTGAGTTCTCACTTTGTCCTGTGGATTGGTTAGGACAATGACCTTACCATTCTTTTCCTGAAAGAGGAAAGTGAGATGAAGGAACTGAAGCTAAAATCTAGCTTTATTGATTTTCATGCCCGGATTGCATCTATTGCCCGTGCACTACCTGATAGACCAAAGCTGAGTGCTCACATGATGAAAGCTGGGTGTCAGAAATGCTGTTTTTAGGATAAAAAGTGACAAGCTGAAAATTTTGCTTTGAAATCAACATATTTAACCCAGAGTTATCCTAAATTTCCAAGGAAATATCTGGAAATTGAAGTAATGTCTGTCAAGAGGCAATGCTTAAAATATAGGTCTAAGGAAGAAAGATTATTATTCCTGTATAATTCTACGTATATTGTCTTAGTCGTTTGGGCTGCTGTACCAAGGTACCATAGACTAGGTGGCTTATAAATAACAGACATTTATTTCCCACAGTTCTAGGGGCTGGAAGTCTGAGACCAGGGTGGCAGCGTGGTCGGGTTCTTGTGAGAGCCCTCTTTTGGATTGCAGAATGCTGACTTCTTCTTGTATCTTCACACAGTAGAAAGAGCAAGCTAGCTCTCTGGCCTCTTCTTTCAAGGCCACTAATGTCATTCATGAGGGCTCCACCCTCATCACCTAATTACCTCCCAAAGGCCCCATCTTCAAATAACATCACATTGGGGATTTGATTTCAAATATGAATTTGGGGAGGACACAAATATTCAATCCATAACATATATTATCCTCATACAAACCAAGAAGTATTTATTGCACATCTACAATGTCCTTGACATTCACTAGGCATCATGGTGCAAACGAACAGAAAGACAGTTTCTTTTATAAGGAGATTGCAACATATTGGTGAGTTAAGACAGCACTTGCTCTAAAATTATCACAATAGCAATACAGTGTGTAATTGTTTGGTGAAGCTAATTCAAGAAACTTGATCTTGTCCCATAATAGTGTAAGAGGAGTCACTTCTCTTTTACAACCTCCCTTCAATATTATAGAATAATATGTTAAACTCATAGCTCAGAAGACATACATCAAAAAAGTTCAAGAAGGAGGAGATCAGTAAGATGAGAGCTTTAAGATTTTGCTTTGTCTAAATGGAAAGGAAGTCTATGGAGGAAAGGAAAAGTCCTCAAACAAAACACCAATAAAGTACCAAATATAAAACCCATTCAGCTTCTTCTACGTTACTCCTAATTTTATAACATTCAATAAATAGGGGAAAAATTTTTCCATGTCATAATGTCTCTTTAATTAATAAATTCCTCCATCAGCTGCTCCTTTACCAGACTATGAGGTCCATGGTGACAGAGACAATGTTTTATTAATCTTTGACTCCTCTGCACAATCAGTGTCCTGCGTGTAAAGAATTTGATAACTGGAGAACTTACCTTAAATCAAGATAAAAGACACAGATAACATCAAACTTAAGGGTGAAAAACTGAGATCTTTTCTTCTAAGATCAGGAACAAGAAAAGGAGGCCCATTCTCACCACTTCTGTTAAACATAGTACTGGAAGTCCTAATCAGAGCAGTTAGGCAAGAAAAAGAAATAAAAGGCATCTAAATTGGAGGGAAAGAAGTAAAATGATCTCTGTTTGCAGAAGGCATGATCTTATAAATTTAGAAAACCCTAAAGACTTTCAACAAAAACCTGTTAGAACTAATCAATGAATTCTGTAAAGTTGCAAGATACAAAATCAACATACAAGAAATAGGTGATGTTTCTATACTCAATGAATTATCTGGAAAGGAAATTTAGAAAACAATCTCATTTACAATAGCATAAAAAAAGAATAAAATACTTAGGAATAAACTTAATCAAGGAGGTGAAATACCTATACACTGAAAACTAGAAAACATTAATTAAAAAAGTTAAAGAAGACACAAACAAGTGAAAAGACATCCCATGTTTATGGGTTGGAAGACTTAATAACTGTTAAAATGTCCATACTACCCAATATGATCTACATATTCAATGCTATTTCCATCAAAATCACAATGGCATTTTTTTTGACAGAATTAGAAAAAAATATCCTAAAATTCATATGGAAACACAAAAGACCCAGAATAGCCAAAGCAATCTTGAGAAAGAACAAAGCTGGAGGCTTCACATTTCTTGATTTCAAAATATGTCACAGCTACAATAATTAAAATAGTATGATACTGGCACAAAGACAGACATATAGACGAATGGAATAGAATAGAAAGCCAAAAAATAAATCCATGCATCTACAGTCAACCAATCTTCGACAAGGCACCTAGAATACACAACAGGGAAAGGATAGTCTTTTCAAAAAATGGTGTTAGAAAAACTGGATATCCACATGCTGAAGAATGAAATTGGACTCTTATCTCACATTATATACAAAAACTAACCCAAAATGGATTAAAGACTCAAATGTAAGACTTGAAACTGTAAAACTCCTAGAAGAAAATATAGGGAAATATCTTTTTGATATTGGTTTTGGCAATATATATATATATTTTTTGATATGACACCAAAACCAAGGCAACAAAAGCTAAAATAAATAAGTGGGACTTCATCAAACTAAAAACCTTCTGTAGAGCAAAGCAAACTATCAACAGAGTGAAAAGGCAACCTATGAAATGGGAGAAAATATTTGCAAACTATGTATCTGATTAGGGGTTAATACACAAAATATATTAAAAAAAAACTACAACTCAGTGGAAAAAAACCCAAACAATCCAATTAAAAAATGGGCAAAGGACTTGAATAGGCATTTCTCTAAAGAAGACATATAAATAGCCACCAGATATATAGAAAGGTGCTCAACATCATTAACCATCAGGGAAATGCAAAGTAAAACCACAATAAGATATTACCTCACAACTGTTAGAGTCGCTGTTATCAAAAAGACAAGAGATAACAAGTGTTGGCGAGGGAGAAATTGGAACCCTTCTACACTGTTTGTGGAAATGTAAAATGGTGCAGCCACTATGGAAACCTCAAAAAATTACAAATAAAATTACCATATGATCCAGCAATCCCACTTCTGTGTATATATCCAAAAGAGATGAAAACAGGATCTCAAAGAGATATCTGCACTCCTGTCTTCATTGCAGCATTATTCACAATGACCAAGATGTGGAAACAACCCAAATGTCCATCCACAGATGAATAGATAAAATGTGGTATATACATACAATGGAATATTATTCAGTCTTCTAAAAGAGGAAATCCTACCATTTGCAACAATATAGATAAAACTGGAGGATATTATGCTAAGTAAAATAAGCCAGTCACAGACAGACAAATATTGCATGATTTCATTTATATGAGATATTTAAAATAGTCAAACTCACAGAAACAGAGGATAGAATTGTGGTTGTCAGGGGCTGGGGGGAGGGGAAATGGGGAGTTACTGTTCAATGGATGTAAAGTTTCAGTTATGCAGGAATGAGTAAGTGTAGAGATCTGCTATACAACATAGTGCCTAGAGTTAACAATACAGGACTGTGCACTTAAATGTTTTTTAAGTGGGTAGATCTCATGTTGTGTTCTTCTCACAAAAAAACCCCAAAAAATAAAACAAAACAAAAAATAAAAGAAAGAAAAAACCCAAAAGGGGGACAAGGAAACTTTTGGAGGTGATGGATATGTTTATTACCCTGATTGTGGTGAGGGTATCACAGGGGTATGCCTACGTTGAAACTCATCGGATTGTATACATTAAACATGTGCCCTTTTTAAATATATCAATTATACCTCAATAAAGCTGTTAAAAATGTTGAGGAAAAAGATAATGAATCATTAGTTAAGTTGTTCTCGGTCCGGCCATTTTATTCCACATTTTAAATTTCTCTCTTCAAATATCAGTTTCTGAGATCATTGACTTCGGGCTGTGTAGAACACACTGAGGATTTAAATTCTTCTTTCTGACATGGAAATTTAAATCTTTTCACTTATCATTTAGGTACTTTGACATTGTCTAGATAGACCTTATGCTAACTTGCTCTAGTAAATAACGCATTGAAAATTCTCTCTCATAAGGTGGTCTTAACGATGTGAGTGAATTCTGCAACACAAGGAAGCACACATTTGCTAAAACAAGCCTCTAATATACTGATAGAATACCACCAAGTCTTAAATGAGGTAGCATTTTTTTTATTGTAAATGCACTCACTTTTTTTTGCCCATCTACTTGAGAAGAGCTTTAAATGTGTATCTTTAGCTCAGCATTTTTGTATTTCTTAGAATGTATAAACTCTGGATCTTAAATAAAAAATCATGGTGCCTTTGTTTTGTTAACCTTCCGTAATGGATCACTGACTTTCTCTGCTGCAGTTTCAGTGGAAAGGCATATTGCAATGATACATGTCATTGGAGTTTTTAGTTAAACTGGAAAAATTAAAACTTTAGTGAATTTACTTTTTTGAAGAAAGTCCAATATGCTCAAAGAAAGTTTAAAGTAGTATAATTTCCTTTTACATGGTTCCTAATAGACAATTCCTGAATATGGACCAGAAACGGACAAAGCATATACCAGGTGTAAAAATATATATCTCTATCTGTGTGCTTTAATATTATTGAATAGAATGCAACTAATATTTTTTGACTATCTACTCTGTCAGGAACTGTATTATTTAATTAACCACATAGGGAAAATAATTCAGAGTGGACTAATGTGATCAGTTTAGAGAATTAAAGTTGATTTGACCATACATTATTAGGTATTGATTTTTATTATTTTCCTTGTACCTATTTTACATGTACATTCCTGTGACCCCCCACCATAATCAAGATACTGAATATTTCCATTACCCTAAGAAAGTTCTTTCATGTCCATTTACGGGAAACTTCCCTCCAAATGCAGGCCAAGGCAATGACTGATTGCTTTCTGAATTTTCCAGAAGACCTATGCCTCAAGGAAATATTTTCTCTTGTTTTGCCTTTTCTTGAATTTAATATAAATAAAATTATACAGTATGTATTCCTTTGTGTCTAGCTTCTCTGTCAGCGTAATGTTTTGAGATTCATTTGTGCGTGTCATTAGTTTTTTAAAATTTCTATTGCTGAGTAATATTCCATTGAATGGATATACCACACAATTTCTTCCTCTATTCACCTGTTGATGGTCATTAGGTTGTTTCCCAGTTTGGGGTATAATAAGTAAAGCTGCTGGGAAGATTTATGCACAAACATTTGTGTGGACATGTGTTTTTCATTTCCATTTACTCAATACCTAGAAGTGGAATGGGTGGGTGGTGTGGGAAGTATATGCTAACCTCTTTGGAGACTGCCAAACTGTTTTCCAAATTGGTTGTACTGTTTGACATTTCCAGCAGCAGGGCATGAAACTACACCTGCTCTACATCCTCACCAAAACTTGGGAAGAGTCTTCTCAGTTCTAACAGTTCAAATGGATCTCATTTAATTTATATTTAATGTGCATTTCCCTGACCTAATGATATTGAGCATCTTTTCATGTACTTACTGGTCATTTATATAACTATGCTCAAGACATGTACATTCAAATTTTGCCAAATTATATTGTGTGGTTTCGAGTTGTAAGAACTTTTAATATATTCTGGGTACAAGTTCTTTGTTAAATATATATGCTAAGAATACTGGGAATTATCCTCCAGACTACGAATTGTTTTTATTTTTCATTTTAATAGTGGCTTTCAAAGACCACAAGGTTTTAATTTTGATGAAGTGTGATTTTTCGATATATATTTTGTTTGATTTTTCCATATTTTAAAAGTTGTATTTTTTTCTGTTCTAAGAAGACATTGTCTAATCCAAGTTTTTCTTCCATGTTTTTTGGGGCTGTGATCCATTTCAATTTAGTTTTTTGTGTATAGCATGCAGTAGTGTCATGGTTTCTCTTTTCCCCATATGGATATTTAATTTATCCAGCATAGTTTGTCGAAAAGGCTCTTCGTTGTCCATTGTTTTACCTAGGAACTTTTGTTGAAAATCAATTTATTACAAAGGCAAAGTTCAATTTTTGGACTTTCTATTTTGTTCCCTTCATTTTTCTAGCTGTCCTCAGACCAAAAACACACTCCCTTGATTATTATACCTAGGTTCTTTACCAGGGAATTGTAAATGTATTCCATTTTCCCTTATGTTCCATTATTCCATTCCCAGGTTATTTACATTACATTTCCATAAATTTTAAAATCAGCATGTTAAATCCTCAGAAAAACATGTTAAGAATTTGATTGGGATAACATTAAATCCATATATCAATTAAGGTAAAACTGGTATCTTAATATTATCAATTTTTCTAACATATTTTACGTTTTGGGATACTTCTGTAAAGTATATTTTTAAATTTTATTCTTCAACTTTTTGTTGTTAATGTATTGAAAGACACAACTTTTGGATACTGCTCTTGTATCCTATAACCTTGTAAAAATCACTTACTGATTGTGGTAGCTTTTTTGTAAATTCCTTAGGATTTTCCATATACGTGATGCTGTAAACTGTAAGTGAAGAGATTTTACATCTTTCTTTCCATCTTCATGTCTTATTTCTTTTTATTGCCTTAGTGCACTGTCTAGGACTTCTATTGCAGTGTGTAATAGCAGCGTTGAAAGTGATATCTTTTCCTTTTTTCCTGATCTTAAGGGGAAAACATTCAGTTTTTCATCACTAATTTTTTTTAATAGATTCCCCTTTATGAGGTTGAGGAAGTTTCTTTATATTCCTAGTATCTACTTTATTCTATTCTATGGAATACAAAGTTTCTTTCCATTCCTAGTATTATCCTTAGAAAAACACTTGTCTGTAGTTTGCCTTCTTGTGATATCTTCGTATGTTTTTGATTTCAGGGTAATGCTGGCCTCACAAAATGAATTGTGAGGTTTTTTTTTTCCCTACTCCAACATTTTCTGAGACATTTTTGTATTATTTCTTCCTTAAATGTTTAATAGAATTCACCAGTGTAGACTATGGATACTGTTATAGTTGTACTCTGCAAAAGTTGTTGTCTTGTAATTTCATTATCATTCGGTTTAATACATCTACTAATTTTCTTCTGTGACTTAGACTCTATGGCGTTATTTAAAAGTGTGTGACTCAATTTTCAAATATTTGAGGTTTTTCTATATTTGTTAGTGATTTCTACTTTAATTCTATTGTTGGAAGATTTAATTAATTTTAAATTTATTAAGACATTTTAAGGCCCAACCAATGGTCTATCTTCATGACTATTCCATGTAAACTTGAAAAGAATGTGTATTCTACTGTGGTTTAGAGGGGTGTTTTATCAATGTCAATTAGGTCAAGTTGGTTGACAGTTTTGCCCAAGCCTTATATATCATTACTGATTTCATGTCTACTTGTATTATCAATTACCGAGCATGGAACACTGACATCTCTGACTTACAATTTTGGATTTGTCTACTTCCTTTTCATTTTTTCAGTATTGCTTCATATATTTTGAAACTCTTCTTAGCGGCATATAAATTTAGAATTTTTGTAACTTTTTGATGAATTGACCCTTTATCATTATAAAATATCTCTATTCCTGGTCATATTCTCATTCTGAAGTGTATTTTTTTCTGATATTATATGACCACTCCAACTTTCTTGTAACTAGAATTTGTGTGGTATTCTCTTTCCATTCTTTTATTTTTAACCTGTCTCTATTTTTAAAATAGGTTTCTTATAGACAAGATATAGTGGGTATAGATTTTTCAGTCCAATCTGAAAATTTCTGCTTTTTAATTGGAGTGTAGTGTATTTACATTTAATGTGATTATTGATATGATTATGTTTAAGTCTATAACATTGCAAGTTGTTTTCCATTTGTCTTATCTGTTCTTTGTTCCTTTTTTTTTTTCTCTTTTCCTGCCTTGCTTTGGATTGAGTATTTTTTTAGTATTTTATTTTCTCTACAGAATCAGTTGTATCTCCCTTTAAAAAATATTTTAGTGGTTATATTAGGGGGTTTACAACATGAATCTTTGACTTACCACACTCTACTTTTGAATAGTATTATGCCACTTCACATATAATGAAAGAAACTTATAACACTATAGTCCAATTTTTCCATCTTGTCTTTGAGCTATTATTGCTGTCATAGCTTTATTTCCACGTATGCTATAAGTTCCACAAAATGTTGTGAATATTTTTGCTATAGCTAATTATCATCTAAAGAAATTTAAAACAAATTTTTTTATATTCTCATACATTTTCATCATTGCGTTTCTCTTCATTCCTTTTCATAGAACAAAGTATCCATCTGGAATCAACTTTTCTCTCTGTTGAGAACTTTAATATCTGGTCTCCCCCTCACCCACCCATTGATCCCTCTTTCATTAATTACCAAACTCTCACTGAGTACGAAGTAATCTGGATTGTTATTTGGTAGATGAAATTATGTGAGATGTACTAACAAGTGTCTGCAATCGACTAACAGTAGCTTACTAGTATTCTAAATGCCAAAGCCTTGTATGTACGAATTTAGATTTACAACCTGGGAACAAACTGAAAGACAAGTTATGTTTTGCTGTGGTTGTGAGTTAGATATCCATTTACCAAATGGTCTAAAACATGACATGAAATTTTTCTGGGAAATATAAACCTTGATTGAACTTACTGTAGGCTTGTTGAAAAGATTTAAAGGATAGAGTTTTAAAAAATCTCTGAAATACAACACTGAGGAGAGATGTTTCTTCCCTTTAGATATCTACTAATGCTGTAGTCATTTTTCATGGTGTAGATTTGAGTTTACCTAGCAAGGCTGTTAATTCATGAACTAACTTTAGTATTGTGTTTATTTTTTTCTTTTCCTGTTTGGTACTATAATATGTGTCCCTTTGGTTTCCACTGAGGAAAAATCATAACAGAGTCTCAGCTCTCAATAGGAACATATTGATGTGAAATTGCTTCATATTGTATTGCTCTCAGGAAAGAGAAATAATCATTTTAGATGAATTTGGGGTAACTTTTTATGGTAAGAGAAAATATAAGGACTGAAAAAATATGTTTGAGAATTCCTGAGCTGATTTATTGATGATGAGAATCTAGTTTCCTTTTTCTGTTCTTTAAACAACCTCAGTTTATTTACTCGTTTAGTAATACCTCACAGTTAAGAAAAAGGAAGAAAAAATATGCTAGGCATTTCATAGTATCTTATTAAATTCTCTAAACAACATCTTAGTAAATAGATGATGTACTTTTAGAGACACGTAAACTGAAGATAAGGAAGTTAAATGGTTTCCCTGATAAGTGGAAAAACTAATATTTGAATTCAGCTCTTTCTTTCCACTTATACCACACAGTAATAAAAATGTATAATGTTCAATTTTTCATCTAATTTTCTTTTTTTTCTTCTTTTGTCTTTGTCTCCATCTCTCTGTCTCTTTCTCTGTGTCTCTCTTTCTTTCCATGCACTTATAATGATGGTCGATGAATACAATCAGTGATTTACCAAGTGTGAAACCTTAGAGTCTTCCTTTCCTCTTCTCCCTCTTACTCATCCCACAGCCATTTGGTTAGGAAATCCTGTTGGTTCTTACTTCCAGATATCTTCATTTTATGACAATTTCTTATCACTTCTGCTAAAATAGTTCTACCACGTGATCTGAGCTGCCATTAGTTCTTCCCTAGATTACTGCAATAGCTTCTTATTAGTAGTCCCTGTTTCTGCATCCTATTTTCAAAATAGTAACTTAAAAACAAGATGGCTTCAGTCAATATTACTGGCTCCCATTGTTTTGGAGTAAAACCCATTCCTTACAATGGCCTCTAAGGCCCTCCATGATCTGATTCACCAGTCTAGCCCATCTGCTATTCTTCTTGTTTAGTCACCCCAGGTTTAAGGACCTTCTTTATCCTCTTAGAGCTTGTTAGCTTTCTTCCTGCCTCAGGCCTCTGCACTGGCTTTTACCTCTGCTTGGTATGTTCTTCCCTGAGATAGCTGTAGGGATAATCACCTGACCACATTTAAGATTTACTTAAGTGTCTTTTTTCAACCAGGCCTATGCTGACCACTATATTTAAAATTACAATCCATGTTCCCAATCTTCCCTCTCCTTTGTTTTATTTCCATAATACATATTACTTTCTAATATACTATAGAATTTAATTTTTTAGCCTCTTATCTCTCTATACCCCCTTCAGAATACAACCTCAAAAAGGGGAGAGATCTTTGTTTTAATCATTGATCTCTCCAGTATCCAGGAAAGGCTTGCTACGCAGTTCATACTCATGTAGCGAATGAATAAATAAGTGCTCGAATAGTGGCAGTTGTTGCAATGGGGAGTTGTTTGAGGTAGGAGTGTGGGATAGGGGCTGGAAGCAGGGCAGAGTGAGAAGATCTAGGTTTAAATCCTGAAATGGGTGGCATAGTTCCAAAACATATCTGTGTAAGTTAGATCTGAAGGAATGTGACTGTAACTGCTGAGATGCATAGGTCCTCACAGATCCAAGAAATAATAATGATTTGAAGAGGTATCTCCTTTTTTAGTTTATCAGTTAAATATTAGGTCTAAAAGGAGTACTAAATTCTTCCTGGCCTATACTGAACCAGCAGAAGGAAGGAGTGAAATCCTGAAAAATCTCCTGATGTTTAGCCTGAATTATGGCTGACAGCACATCTTATTTCTTAGAGGCTTTACTAATTAAAAAAAAAGGGGAGGGGGAGCTTTCTTTATAGGATCCAGGAAAAGTGTTTTATTATTTTAGTACTTTTGAGTGATAAGGTTGTAGAAACACACGTTCTCGTCTGACAACCCAATAGATTTTGTATAGGGGGAAAAAACCCACACACAAATAAAAACAGTTTATTCCTCACTATCACAAGATGCAGTTTAGAGAATCATCTGGGGTCAAGAATGTGTTCCTGGAGGCAAATTGATATTATTTTATAATCCTGGGCAATGGCTGTTCAACTCAGTAAAACTATCAGTTAGCAAATCAACCAGGGGAAGAAAAGCCGAGTGTGTTTCGTTTTCTAATTCAAAATTTGCTCTTTTTGAAAAGAAATGTATAGTGAAAATATATTAAATTGAATTGGCTTAAAAATGGCCATCTTAAAACATGGCCCTTAAAACTGCTACAAATATCACTTTTTTACTTTGTGGAGGTTAGTACTAAACCTATCTTCAGCAATGAAAAAATTAGACTCTATAATTAAAATACCCTCAGAAAAACTAGTGCCATATTATTGAAACTGCATTTTCACTTACCTTTATTATATATCATTTACAAAGCTGACAAAACATCAATCTCATTTACTGTGTATTGCAGCAACATTTGGATACTTATTCCAATAATTTGCATCTGAATTTTCATGTATTAGTAGGAATCAATTTTTGAACTCACAAATGAAAAATGTTTTCTCCTTTATCTTAACCTCTGATCTTCCACAACCTAAGACAACTCACAGGCAAAATATCTCCATCATTCCATCTTAATTTTACAGAATTTCCAAGACATAAATTTATAAAATTCTTTACCTTTTAACCTGTTCTGATTGACCATATGCACAGATTTTCCAACTTCTAGATCTTGAACTTCTATTTGTATTTGTTCCTAAAGTTGATCTTAAGATTGTCTGAAAAGCAACTGTGTTCAAAATAATTTTCCTCCCATTGTGTATAAGATAAGCATATCCCTCATCTCCCCCAAGTCCTCCTAACGGACATTGCCCAGGATTTTAAAATCTAAAGAACACCAAACTAAGGAAATATTTTTTTAAACCTGTCTTTCCCTGCTTATATATTTCTGTTAACGTGAAGCCTGGCCTTAAGAACAGGATTTTGGAACATGTAGTGTGTGTGTGAATTCAGATATATGGTAGAGTGGGGGTGATAGAATTCATGAAAATTTTCAGTTAGGAATTTTGCCTCTTCCATCCTTTCACAGAAATCTCAAAAAATGCCTAGCTTTGGAGCAAAGCAAAACAATGAAAAGAAGTGGTGAAGTGTCCCTTTACATGTATTTAAATATAAGTAATACTTGTAAGTAATACTTATATAATATTAAGTTCTCAATATTAATTTCTGAAAATGTTGTAGATTCGTGATGCTGACTCTTTCAAATATAACTAGAATGATTTTGGAAATACCAAATTTTTCACAGCACATTGGCTAAGACATACATAAAAGTTTGTGTAATTTCTTTCAGAATTTGTGTGTTATAAGGTAGCTAAGAAATATTTTATTAAGCATGTGATAAAATATTAATTCAAATTTAGTCAATTCTCATTTTATCTCATAGGATATTGAATATTTTCTAATTCCTATTAACAAAACTCAAAATTTATTCTAGCTGCCAGACTGTTTAGTTTTTAGCTATACATATCTTTTTCTTTCATTAAATAAAAAAGCAACATTTGTTAATGATACATAAAAAACTAATGTAGTTATTTTTGTTTTTTATTCTTGGGTCACATTTACGTAATCCCCAAAGGTAAATGACAATTCCATACAGACAGGGACATCTCATTATGGTATTAATTTGCATTTCCATGATGACTAACACTTTTAAACAACATTTCCTATGGTTTTTTTGGTTATTTGGATATCCTCTTTTAAAAGTGCCTATTCAAGTGTTTTTCTCATTTTTCAGTTGAGTTGTTTTTTCTTATTGGTTTGTAGAAGTCCTTTATATATTACGGATATGAGTCCTTGATTGGATATGTGTATTGAATATTTTCTCCCAACCTGTAGCTTATCTTTTCACTCTCTTAATGGAGTCTTTTATTAAACAAAAATACTTAGTTTTAATAAGGTCCAATTCAATATTTTTCCCCCTTATTGTTAGTGCTTTTTGTATCCTATTAAAGAACAATTTGCATTACCCAATGTAAAAGTGATATCGAGAATATTTATTTTATCTTTTAGATCTGTGGTCCATCATGAACTAATTTTTATGCATAGTATGAGAAAAAAGTCAAGGTTTATTTATTTTTTTCTTTCATCTATCCATTGCTCCAATATTATTTATTGAGAGTGCCATCCTTTCCAAAGTGAATTGTGCTAGTTCCTTTTCTATAACTCAAGTGACTATATATATGTGAGTCTATTGCTGAACTTTTTATTCTACACCAATATTGGAAAAATACTGAACACTTAAAAAAAGTAGGTATATTAAAATGCACATTATTTAACTTTAAATATTTTATTTATGCCCGAAACAGATTATTATAATTTTATTTTCCTGGAATTAATCAAAGTAAACTCATCAGTAATATTTTCAAAATCTATTTTTTTTTGCTTATCTCATTTTTGGTTTTGAGTTATTAGTTGAAATAAATGAAAGTAACTTGTTGGATAGATGTAAACTTTATCAAGAGATATGGGTACACCTCCTGAATATTTAAACTTAAAATAACATTGTGGGTTTTAATGTACATACTTTGAATTTTTCAGTATTTTTTTCAAACACTGTATTATTCTGGAAAATATGATTAAAGAAATACATAAAAACATGCATGTGGGGCTTACATTTTTCCTTTTGCCTCAGGCTCCCGAATGGCTTGGCACAGCATTTTTGAATTCTTTCTTTATTTAAAATGTTTTATTGTGTTCATCATGAATATTTTTGAATTAAGTATGATTTTTGAAAAATATTGCATTAAAATGTTATTTATCTTGATATAGAGGTTTTTATGCCCCCTTAAATTTTGCATCTGAGGCAATGCCTATCCAGGCCCCAACTTTAACATTGTAGTTTTTGTCTTTGGAAGTTTAGTTTGAGTCTTTTTTATATCTTCCATGTCACTAACATTTTTTTAAACTTTTTATTTTACAATACTTTTAGATTTACAAAAAGTTGTGAAGTTAGTACAGAGTTCCCATATACTCCACTCCCAGTTTCCCCATTATTAATACCTTACATTACTGTGGTACATTTGTTGCAATTAATAAATGGATATTGATAGATTATTTTTATGTTTATACTTTATTAAGATTTCTCTGCTTTTTACCTAATATCTTTCATCTGTTCCAGGATCCCATCCAGGTTATTACAATACATTTAGTCTTCTTGTCTCCTTAGGCTCCTCTTGACTGTAACAGTTTCTCAGACTTTCCTTATTTTTGGTAACTGACATTGTTTGAGTACTGGTCAGGTATTTACAGGCTGTCCTTCAGTTTGTGTTTGTCTGAAATTTTTCTCATTGTTAGACTGGGGTTTTGGAAGAAGGACCACATAGGTAAAGGGCCATTTACATCACATCGTATTCAGAGTATATACCGTTAACCCACCATATCACTATTGGCGTTAACTTCAATCATCTGGCTGAGGTAACATTTGTCAGATTTCTCCCCTGTGAAGTTACTCTTTCTCCTTGTTTCTACACTGCACTCTTTGGAAGGAAATTGCTATTTGCAGCCCACACTTTAGGAGTGGGGCCCACAATTTAGGAATAGGGAATTATGCTCTTGCCCTTGAGGTGGGGTATCTCCATAAATTATGTGGAATTCTTCTGCACAGGAGGCTGGTGCTTATTTATGTATTGAATCACTTATTCATATCAGACTCATGGATGTTTATTTTATACTTTTGGTTATAATCCAACACTACTTTATTTATTTTGTTGCTCAAATTGTTTTAGCTTTGCCATTGAGAACTCTTTAAGTCAGATCCTGTGTCCCTTGATATATTCTCATCATTGTGGGGTTTTTCGTTTGTTTTATTTTTTGATAATTTTCTTACCTTCTGGTACTACAAGATGTTCTAGAATCATTTTGGTATTCCTTCCTTGAGCTCTGGATTCAGACATTTCTCCAAGAGTCCTTGTTCCTCCTGAAGGAGAATATTATTTGAAACTGAGATTAATGCCTATTAATGCTTGTTTTTACTGGAGTGTCATTGCTCCTAGAGCCTCTCAGTTGACACAGGAAGGGAGTTTATGTGTGTATACTAACTTGTGTATATACACACATATGTAAGTATTTCCATATGTATCCATCTGTATCTATATTAGGCTAACCATGAGTTAATATTGAGCATCTAACTCTAGTCATTGACCACATGGATCATTCTGGCTCCTCCCTTTGCTTGTTTGTAAATGTGCACTCCAACAGTGAGAAAGCTAGCTCCCGTCTTCCTCCGTCCACATACTTAGTTGTACAGCTCCTATCTATATGTAATTTCAGAATTGTTAACCTGTCCTCCCACTATCAGCAATATTATGAGCTAGAATAGAGTGCTTACATACAATTTCCTTTACCTTTAGTCTTACAGCCAGAATCTTTTTCCTCTGCCCTTTCAGTTAGGTTATTTTGTACCTTTTAATAGAATTAGATTGTGTTGTCACAGTCTGTATCATCTTCTTGAGACCCTTTGACTTCCTAAATATATTTTTAAAAATTTCATACATTAAATTTCACTCTTTTTGCTGTGAATTTTTATGGGTTTTTACGAATGTGGTGCCATGTATCCATCATTACCATATCATACAGAATAGTTTCACCCCCCCAAAAACTCCTCTGTACTCCACTCTTTCTTCCTCCCCTCCACCTCCCTGAACTCCTGCAACTACTGCTCTTTTTATTCTCTCTCTAGTTTTGCCTTTTCAAGAATGTCATACAATTGGAATCATACAGTATGCAACATCTGTGTCATGTCTGAGTCTGGTTCTGGTGATTACTTTGTCTCTCCAGAGTATTTTTTCCCCCTTGCTTTCGGGATACTTTGTAATTTTTTGTTGAAAGTCGGACATGTTATATTGGGTAATAGGAACTGAGGTAAATAGGCCTTTAGTTTAAGGATTTGTGTTAATATGGCTAGGAGTAGTGGTGTGAACATTTGTAGTAGCTATAGGTTACCGAGGCTTCAATTCCTGTAGTGTTCTTGTTTTTCCTCCCCTCTTGACACTGGGCTTCCTTATGTACACCTCGTCAGAGAGAGTCTGGTCTTGCAGGTTTTCAGCTGTCATCCATTGTTAATATACTGGAGCCCTATGGATGTGGTGATAAGGTGTGTGTGTATAATCTTCCAATTAAGTCTCAAGTCTTTTGATGAACCTGTCTCAAGGTTGTGATCTTCACAATTGTTTCTTCAGTGGTATAGCTTTTTTTCCCCACTACCCCCTCCTCCTTTCCTTGGCTGCAGTGTTCCCAATCTATGTCTTTGAAGCTCTGATGTGTTGATTATGTTTCCTACTGACCCTCTTAGATGAAACAGGAAGGCTGGAGAGGGCTGGAGTGGGGAAAAATTCCCTTCCCCTTTCCTTACCTGGCATAAAATTTTAGAGTTGTGCTCTGGTGAAGTTCTTACTCTTGGAGAGAAGGGCTTTGTTATGGAGAAGACTCTCCATGTATTTCACAGTGGTTACTTTTCCCCAGTCCCTACCAGAGTCACAGGGAGATCCTTCTCTAATCTCCACAATGGGACTTGGTGAGGTCCCCGGAGCAAAGGCCCACAAAAATGTGGGGTTTCTTAATATTACCCCCAAGGAGATTCTGGGTCTCATATTAGTCCTCATTCAGCCTCGAGCAATTTATCGAAATTATCACTTCAGTGTACCTACAAGTTTACGGCTCCAGAAGTTTCTTCTCCATGTAGTTACATCTCAGGTGTTGTGTCTCTGGTTGCACCTGTCTCTCCAGATTTCAGGGTGGTGGTTTGTCCTGTGACCTCAGTTCTTTGATGTATGTGAGACAAGTCATTGATTTTCAACTTCTCCCATTTTTTAAATTGTTTTAAGGACAGGAGTGGCAACTTCAAAGCTTTTTGCTTGTTGGATCTAAAATCGGAAGTTCTTCTCAACTTACATTTTTGAACTTACAGAATATAGTTATAACTGCTCTAATGTTCTTGTCTGCTAATTCTAATACTGATGTCCATTCTGGATTGCTGTCAGTTGATTATTTTTTCTCCTCATTATGGGCATATTTGCTTGCTTACTTGCAAGAAATTTTTGATTGGAGGCTAGACATTGTGAATTTTACCAATTTGCTGGTTACTTTTGTAGTCTGATAAATATTCTTGAGTTTTATTTTGGAATGCAGCTAAATCACTTGGAAATAGTTTGATCTCTTTGAGTCTTGCTTTTCAGTTTTTTTAGGAGGAACTACAGCAGTTCCTATTCTAGACCTAATTATTACCCACTACTGAAGCAAGACACTTCAGTGTATTCTCCCCAGTGCCCATTATATCTCGAGATTTTCCAATCTGTCTGGTGGGAATATACACTATTCCTGGATTTGTGTTAGCACATGAATGTCCCCTCTAATCCTTCCATTTGATTCTTTGCCTGACTTATCTAGCTTCCTTACACATGTGTGCTGATGCTTTGAAGATCCCTAGGGTACTCTCTCTGTGCAGCATTCTCCTGTCTGGTTCTCTTTCCTAAGAACTGTAACTACCTCGGTCTCCTTGGATCTCAGGCCCCTTTCTCAAATCAGGAAGCCTGCTGAACTCCTCTTAGGATCCCTCTCCTTGTGCAACACCCTGGAAACTCTCTCAAGGCAGTAAGCTGGGGCAATCATAGGGCTAATCTCATTTGTTTTCCATCTCTAAGGGATCCCTGCGTTTTGTTTCCTAATGGCTAGAGTCTTGGAAACCATTATTTCACATATTTTGCCCAGTTTTTTGGTTGACAGGAGGGTAATTCTGGTCCCTGACACTCCATCTTAGCCAAAAGTGGAAGTTCACACAGCTAGCGAGCACCTGAAATGTGCTTTTTATAAAAAAAACATACTTGATTTTGAAATCTTAGTACCAAAGAATAATGTAAAATATCTAATTAATATTTTATAGTGATTACATTTTGAAATAAGGGTTTTGGCTGTTGGGTTAAATAATATATATATTTTTTAAAAATTCATTTCACCTATTTCTGATTTTTAATTGTGACTGGTCGAAAATTTAAAATTATTTATATATTCTCCTTATATTTACATTGGACAGTACTGATGTAGACATTCCACAGATCATCATGTTCATTCAATGTAAATTGATAATATCATATCAAGAGTACTGGGGGACCAGGAAGTGAAAAATACTTTGGATATTGTATATTAAAATACTTTTGCTCCAGAGAGTGAGACATACCGTATCAAGATTTAGGGACTTGCTACAATGGTGAATTTTTCAGGGGTCCAACATTCTGTGTGTGCTCACACCTTGCAATGGATCTCTATGACCAGAGGATATAGGTAGAAAATACCCGGGCCTGGATCATGGATAGGTTAGCTTGATAATTTGGTATGAGCCAAAAATGGACTGCTGCTGTGTTACAGCAGGTGTGGCCCTTAAAGACAGTGTTGAAGGAAAATCCTTCTACTTGGGATATCCTTTAACAATACACTTGGTCTTTTACTTGATGTGGACAGAGAATTGGTTTGAAGTAAAAATATATGTGGAATCCATGGCTATGACAAATAGCATGACTAGTTAGTCAGAAGCCTAGAGGAAAAATATTGAGACATTTGAGATGAAGAGTTTTATGGGAAGATAGGCTTATGAGAATGGGATCAAAGCTTATAGATTTTCGTATCCACAGAAATGCCCGTAGTACACCATTTACTACAGAGGTGGCACCGAACAACCAGCTTGATGTGATGATTTGTCCAGCCTCTGTCCCTATATACACCAGTGATTGTGTTTTAGGACCATATAGAGTGATTACGGCTGTAGAGTGGAGACTTTGCTCAAGCAAAAGTTCCCTATCGCAGGTTCATCTAGCGTTTGTTGCAGCTACGTGTATGACCTGCCAGTAGCAGAGCCCAGTACTGAGCCATTGAGACCAGCCAGCCCTCTGTGGCATGTAGATTCTATTGGACCCCTTCTATCTTACAGGGGGGAAATATTTGTACTTTTGTGATTGACATGTATTCTGCATATGAGTTTGCTTTCCTTGCCTGCAGTGCCTCAACTCACACCACTATCTGAGGGCTCAGACATTCTGAATGTTTACTTTATCATTATGAGTTATTATTATTATCGTTATCATTATGGGTTAGTATGACATTGCTTAAGATCAAGTGACCCACTTTGCAATGAGGGTCTGACAATGGGCACATGACTATATTCATGTCACCCAGAAGCTATGGAACCCAAAATATTGGAATGATCTCTTAAAGGTATAGAGGAGGTGCAGCTTAGGCATAAACTTTGAAATAACAGCTTAGTATGGTGCTGTGCCTCTGGAAGGTAGAATACATGAGTCCAGGTGCCAAGCCAGTCCTAGTGATTCGCCTGGGGAAGTTGTGTTTCATATCCTTGAAAATTCAGGCTCTGCATGATAAAAAGTCTTGGTTTTCAGGGGAAGGATGCCTTTGCTAGCAGGTATAATAAAGTCACATTTATGCCTTCCAGTGAACATAGGTAAAGAAATGAGGTGAAAAGGCTTTTGTATAATACTAATGGTTGCAATTCAAAATTAAGATAAACCTATGTTTATCTTAGCAAAAGTATTCATGAAATATAACTTATTGGAAGATGTAATTTATAAAACTGACCCTTGGATAGATAGAAAATATAGATTTATTATCATAGAAGAAAATGGTTTTAATTTATATGTAAAAAATTTAAGTCTGATTTCCCTGATTGATTTGAAAATGAAGACTAATTTTGCCTCTTTATATGGAAGACATTTTCCAAAAATTGAATCAGATAATTTTGTAGCTCTGAAGTTTTGACAAAAATATATTTAAATCATAAGATAAAATTATTTTTATAAAAGCTGTTGTATTTGCAGAGGAGTAATGAACCATACAATACTTTGGTTTTCCTAATCTTCCTGAGTATGTCAGGTTAAATTAGGTGCCTCTAAAGGAGTGTATGATAAGTATGATTAATAGTCATTTGATAATCCTTGTTATCACATACTCCTCAGAAATTGAGATAGGGAAGGAATAATGCCTGGTAAACAATCCTTCCACTACACTTGTACTTTGTGTATATTTTCCACAGAGAGAGGATTTCTCTCAGTCTTGATTAGTCTGTGGAAAAGTAGCTAGTCAATTAGACGACCATAATGCAAAATATAATGTATAAATTTATGATTGGAAGGGAACAAGCAGAGAGTCAAGCATTTTTTTTCTTTTCACTCCACTTGCTCATAGAATTAGTAGTAGAATCGTTATTTAGACACATTTTTATTAATACTCAGTGAAAGTTCAATTTGAAATAAATTTAAACATTTTGAGAAAAATGTATGAATTTTAAACTGCTTTTTGAGAAAATGTGTGAAAATGTAATAAGACAAATACTTCAAATTCTAATTGTTAAATATTTTGATGAAAATGGTGTAATTTAAAATAACCAAAATTCACAAGAAAATTTTATAATCAAGTATGTAGAAAGGGATAGTTTTGAATTAAGGAGATTATTTTTCAGGCTTGCAAAATGTCACAATTACAAATCCTTTGATTTTGTAGGTCTCCTGTATATGATTTTATAAATATTATTTTGTCAAAATTATTCCTTTAACCCATGTGAATTTTAAAATAATCCTGTATGAACTAAGTGCAGACTTCTTACTAATTATGTCATAAGGTACTTGTTTTCTGGGATTTCTATCTAGGTATACTCAGATGTGTCACCCTTCTGAGATTGAGTTTTGAAAGATACTGAAATCCATAGTAAAGTTAAAGAAATGAAAACTAACCAACCATTTCAGTTCAGAAACTTTAGAAAGAAGATGGTAATTTCTGTTTAGTACCGGAGTAAGAAAACTTATTCTCCACTTCTTATGTTTCCAAAGGGAAGGAGAAGGGATTTCCTTTATACTCCTCGGGACAGATATGTAGGAGAAAACAATTCCAGTTTCTTCTCTTACTGTTTCCTAGGGACTGGGAGTCATATCTTTAGCTGGTGAGTTGGGAGAAGGAACTGAGATGCTTAGTGTGGCCGCTTCTACTCATCTTTGTATCCATCTGCGTTTTGATAATATATTCTGGTCAGCTCTCTGCCTTGTGATAAATTGCCTTCCTCCACTGGATGATCTAGTTTGTCTTAACTTATGCCTGGAACTGAGTGTGTGAATCGAGGATGAAGCATTAGCAAGTCTGTTGCAACCACTCCACATCCCTGCCATTTTCATCTCTGTCTGACTTCTATATTTCTCCTTGTTTCCCAACTTGGGAGAGAAATAGGGTATTACTTATTGACCCTGAATCCTTCAGTATGAAGTATTTTTCACTGTCCCATTGAGAATATTAAATTTTCTACATCAAATACGTGAAGCCTATAACTTAGACACCATATATGTGGCTACATTACCAGGTCACTGTTCTAGTGTGATTTGGGGTTGGATGTTATGTTTGTTCCCTACTGAGAGGGTCAGTTGATTTCAGTGCATTTTGAAAACTTTAATCCCATCCAGTAAATCAATGTCTGGTAAAAAGGAGTAAAATGGGGAAAAAAATCCTTGCCGATAATGGAAAAATACTGCAATGACTCACTCATAATGGGTTGCGGTATCATATTCAGAATCAGGACAGTGAATTTTTATGGTATTTGTAGACGTCCTCAGGGCAGAGAAATGGATGCCCTGTTTTCTTAAGATTTCTCTTAGCCCCTGATCGAGGGAAGAACGACATTCATATTCATTTCATATCCAAATAATTGACTGCATGACCTTGAATTTTCTTGTTTCCACAGTTTATAACTGGGATTTCAGGTCACCAAATGAGAACCTCATAACAGATTATTAAATATTAATTGTGCAGTTTCAACTATCTAAAAGATATATTCTAGTCCCATAGCTAAACTTTATTTGCAGGCTAAATTAAATCATCACTTTTATAGTGATGATTTTAACATTTACCTTTCTCTTGTGCAGATTTCTTTTTCGAGCAATTTACAGAGAGAAGAGCTTGTGATTCCACATGGCTCTGAATCAAGTAGTGTGCAATATAATGTAATTATTTTCCAGGCAAATGTATGTTCCAGAGAGTGTGTTAGAAAATATGCTAGTGTCATCGAAGTGGTAAGCATGAAGTTGATCTTACACAATGGTTAATGCTGTCCTTACAGAGTATCACGGTTGTGGATGGATGAAGATATGCTCAGTCCGGGATTCAAGAATTGGGGCTGCATCAGTTCCAATATTAATTAAAAGGAAAAGAATCAATCCAAGTTTCTTATATTGTAGAGTGATAATCTAAATCATGATTTTTATAAACATATTATCTCCAGAATTTAGGTATTTCCAGTTATGTCTATAGCAATGATGGGGTGGGGCTTACTCAGGACTTATTATAATAGAACTTAAAGATCTTACAAAGAACTCATTCTGAGGGAGTAGACATGAAACTCACACACTAGATCTTGGCACTATCTTTCAGAATTAGAGGAAAGGGATGGTGAAATATATTGCACAATATATAACAATCAGATCATTGTTAAAACTATTCTAGTGAACCACAATCTAAACCCTTAGAAGAAGATACAGTAAACATATGAAAGGAGCATGTAATTTCTGAAAGAGAGAAACTCAAAATCAACACTGCCTTATGACCCTAGCTTAAGAGTGCAGCCTGTTGGTGGTGAGAAAAGGGAGTGAAAATTTTAAAGGTATTTCCCTCATCTGGACTCACTACTAAAACCCAAAATGGATACTAATTGCTTGAGCATAAGGCTGAACCAAAATATTAGACACTATAAATAGCAGTAGTAGCAGCATCAGCAGTTGCAGCAGCTAACCATTTCACAGTACTTTCTATATACTATATACAACTCTACACTTTCTGGTAAAGCATATTTTCATGAACAAGCATCAGTCCCTCAGGCAGAGATCACACTGGCAAACTTAAAGAACAACTGGTGCCTCCAAGTCACTCTGGAGGCATTTACACCTTAGCAGAAGATATGGATTCAATAGAAGGGAAATGATGGAATCATAAGATAGCTGTGAGAACTGTATGCATGAGCACACTTGAAATTTACACTGACGACTTTAGAAAGAGTTATTATTGGTAGTGATCCTAAAGAGAGGGGTCAAATGTTCTATCAGGGTGAGTGGGCATTATTTACCCTTAGGTTGGCAAGACTGGAGATAAACGTTATGTGAAGGAAAATGCTAGACAAGTCTTCTGAGCCAGGAACTAACACCCCATTATGCTTACCTGAAATGTTCACTTCACCCTTGATTTAGATCTGGAAATGTTACCATGCAGACTGGGGATGCCATCTAGTTTGCTCCAGCCTTGTAGTTTCCTAGATCTCTACTTTATGTCTCTTAGTAAAAACAGTACTAATTGTTGTGGTAAAGGCAAAAAGTAGTTCATATATATTCTCATTTACAGTAAATATTCATTGAAGGGTGTCAAATTCCTATGCCGCTGATTATTTTTTTGGCAACTCACTCTTGTCAGCTACTCTGGAAGATATCTGCTATCTTTTGAAATGTGCTCCAGACTCTCCCAAAGTATTATTTCAGTGTACTCTGTAGTTTACATCTAAGACAAAACATCTGAAACTTGGACTCTATTTGATATAATCTGATCCACTATTTTTTTGTAATAGTGTAATGAATAGATAAACATGAACTTAATTTACACATTTATTGTGTATAATATATTGTATAATCAGATGACTGAGTTGCACAGAATTGGATTCAGTGTGATGAAGTAAGCATTAGAAAATTTTCTTATGCTTTGGAAACTTTTATTAAACTTGCATAAGAGGAAAGACAATAGATGCAAATATTTTTAGAATTATCATTCTCAGACTTACGGAAGCTTCCTAATATAATACACAACTCCAGTGCTAAACTTGGCCAAATTACTCTTCTCATTTGCCTCTTAGATTAAGAAAATGATTCTTACAAAAGTATAGAGAAATGATGAATGGGGTGGTGTACTACATTGGAGAGAAAGTGAATTAACCACAATAAAATTACAGTCTTGCAGTAAGGTACATCTTTAATGAATGTTTGTGAAATCATAATGACCTTCTCAATCAGAGGATGGTTAAGCCCATAAGGAACACTATATTTCCTATCACCCTCACAAAGAAAAGTTATTCTTAAGGACATTTGTACATTCTAATGGTATTTTCTGCTTATGTTGAGAGACTCAGAAAAGACTCTTGTTTGCAGCGTCATTAGCTCAATCATTGCACAGATTAATTTGCTTTGCTTACATGTGAACATGTCCCCAGTCACAAGCCGTACCTTTAATCCTTAAAGTTTTTGCTCTCCTTGTTTTCTTTCTTTGAAATGCTCTTACTCTACATCTTCAAAAAGCTGGCTCCATCTCATCCGTGTCTCAACTCAAATATCAGCTTCTCTGTAAGGCCTCCGCTAACTCCTCCATCTAAAGTAACAATTCTAGTCACTCAATTACATTATACTGTGTTGATTTTCTTCATTTCATTAACTACTACTTATTTATTCAGAAAATATTTTCTGAGTACCTTCAACGGGTCAGGCACTATTGAAGGGTCTGGAGATAATGCAGCAGTGAAAGGGGATAAATTCCCGCTCTCCTGGAACTTACATTCTGAAATCCTTTTAAGTTTATTTGTTTACTTTTTACTATGTTCCCACAAGAATGTGAACTCCATGACGGTATGGACTTGTCTTGTTCTCCATTATGCAGCCAGTTTCTGGAATTGTGCCAATTAATAGGTACTCAATACACTGTTGAGTGAATGAGGCCAATTTGTAGGAGTGTTTAAAACTTTCAAGATGCCTCTATTTCACTGATTTGCCAGAATCCAACGCCATCCATTCCTTCTGTAAAAAATACTGACTGCAGACTCTGAAAGTACAATGACGGTGGATTATTCCCTAGAGTATCTGATTACTCTGCCCTTGTTATGAGAGCATATCTAGAATTAGTTTTGATTTTCCTCAAACTTGTTTATGGCAGATGTATTAGTTTTTTGTTGGTGTATAACAAATCACCATAAACTTAGTGACTTAAAACAGCACACATTTATTATGTGATAGCTTCAGTGTGTTAAAGGTCTGGGTACAGCTTAGCCTGATCTCCTCTTTCAAGTGCTCTCACGAGGCTGCAATTAAGGTGCTAGCCAGGGTTGCAGTCTCATGTGAAGGCTGTGTTTCAAATTCATGTGGCTTTTGGAAGGATTTACTTCCTTGAGAGTTATTGAAGTGGGGCCTCAGTTCCTAGCTGGCTATTGGTTGGAGCCCACCCTTAGTTCATTGCCATGTCGGCTTCTCCAACAAGGCAGCTTGTTTCATCAAAGCTTGTAAGCCAAGAAGGCAATAGAGTTTGATAGCAAGACAGAAGTCACGTGACATCCCATCTCCTTTGCCATCTTGTATTGATTAGAAGCAAGTCACTAGATAGCCCACATTCAAGGGGAAGGAATTACGTAACACTGTGGATATTAGGAGGTTGGGATCGTTGAGGGCATCCTAGAGTCTGCCTGCCACAACAATTTTAAACGTGCTATCTTAATCTTGATTACTTGATAATAAAAACCAATGATATATGAGTAGGAAAAAAGAGTTGTTGGCATAAAAGCTATTATATGCTTTGTAAAGACATAATAAGTCAATTTGTGAAATAAACTGTTTTTGAATTGTGTGTGGGCTAGAACATTGCGAAAAAACAATAAAAATCTATATTTTTTAATACAGGCTTTTTCACAAGTGTCTCATTTCTTGTGTTATTTTAGAAATGCAAATTGAAATTATAACTTATAAGTGATCCATTATGGATGTTTCTTATGCAACAGAGACAATGTCAAAATTCCATCAACCATACTCAAAAAAGTCCTGCCATTGCATCAGAAATATGGGTAGCTCACATGTTTTTAACAACCTGACTTTGGTGTAGATGTGGGAAAAAAAATTCATGGGGTCCACACACTGAACATCAATTGGGAGAAATTGCCTGCTGATATGCATGCTGCTCAGAGACTTACAGAAAAGTTAGTCATTTATCAACAGAGAAAACTGGATTAGAGAGCAACTCTACAAAATAGGAGAGATAGGTCTAAATGAGAATATGTCACATTTGCTTACAACAATAATGGCATAAAAATCAGAGCGTACAGCATCTTTGAATCAGAAATTCAAAGAAGAAATCACAGCAACCACTTGCAGCAATGCAGCTTATATCCAAAATGGCTGTTTTTAAATCAGCAAATCCTCAAGCTTTAAAAACAAGTCTTTTATCTTTACCAATTTAGTGCAGCTCACAAAAATCAGCATGGATGGACGGTGAATTATTCAAAGAAACACATGAAAAAAACCCAAAGCTATATGAAAAGTCAAATTCTTTTTGGATAACACACTTTTGCAACTCAATGTAAAAAACTTTTAAGGCACCATAAAACCTTTTTATTTTTCTCTTCAGTGTGTCATTTTTTTAAATTGAAGTATAGTTGACATACAATATTTGCTAGTTTCAGGTGCATGACACAGTGATTCAGCATTTATATACGTTACAAAATTATCACTGTGGTAAATCTAGTAACCATCTGTCACCAGAAAAGTTATTACAATATTATTGACTATATTCCTTATGCTGTATATTATAGCCCCATGACTTATTTATTTTATACCTGGAAGTTTATGCCTCTTAATCTCTTTCACCTATTTTGCCCATGCCCCTCTCTCTTCCCCTCTGACAACTATTAGTTTGTTCTCTATATCTATGGGTTTGTTTCTGTTTTTTGTTTGTTTTGTTTTTTAGATTCCACATATAAGTGAAATCATAATGTATTCTTCTTTCTCTGTCTGACTTATTTCACTTAGCATAATACCCCATAGGTCCATCCATGTTGTCCCAAATGGCAAGATTTCATTCATTTTTAATGGCTGAGTAATATTCCATTGTGTGTGTGTGTGTGTGTGTGTGTAGCACATCTTGTTTATCCATTCATCTACTGATGGACACTTGGGTTACTTCTGTATCTTGGCTATTGTAAATAATGCTGCAATGAACAGGTGTGCATATTTATTTTCAAATTAGTCTTTTTGTTTTCATTGGCTAAATACCCAGAAGTGAAATTGCTAGATTGTATGGTAGTTCTATTTTTAATTTTTTGAGGAATCTCCATACTGTTTTTCATAGTGGCCGTACCAATTTGCTTTCCCACCAGCAGAGCACAAAGGTTCCATTTTTCTCTACATCCTCATCACATCAACACTTATTATTTGTTGTATTTTTGATGATAGCTACTCTGACAGATGTGAGGTGACATCTCATTGTGGTTTTGATTTGTATTTCTCTGATGATTAGTTATGTTGAGCATCTTTTCATATGTCTGTTGACGATCTGTATGTCTTCTTTGGAAAAATATCTATTCAGGTCCTCTGCCCATTTTTTAATCAGATTGTCTTTTTGATATTAAGTTATAAGAATTCTTTATATATTTTGTATATTAATCCCTTGTCAAAAATATCATTTGCAATTATGTTCTCCCATTCAGTAGGTTGCCTTTTCATTTTGTTGATAGTTTCTTTTGCTGTGCAAAAGCCTTTTAGTTTGATGTAGGCCCATTTGTTTATTTTTGCTTTTGTTGCCCTTGCCTGAGGAGACAGATCCAAAAAATTATTAATAAGACTGATGTCAAAGAGTTTACTGCCTGTTTTCTTTTAGGAGTTTTATGGTTTCAGGTCTTATACTTAAGTCTTTAATCCATTTTGAGTTTATTTTTGTATATAGTATAAAAAAGTGGTCCAATTTCATTCTTTTGCATGTATCTGTCCAGTTTTCTGAACACCATTTATTGAAGAGTCTGCCTTTTCCCCACTCTGTATTCTTGAATCCTTTGTCATAGATTAATTGACATATAAGTGTGGTCTTATTTCTGGGCTCTCTATTCTGTTCCATTGATCTCTGGGTCTGTTTTTGTGCCAGTACCATACTGTTTTGATTACTATGGCTTTGTAGTATAGTTTGAAATCAGGGAACGTGATACCTCAAGCTTTTATTCTGCTTTCTCAAGACTGTTTTGGCTCAATGTGATGTTCTTGATTCAGCCTATACATTAAGAAATTCTAGAATACTTTAAAAAGATGATGCAGGAAAACATTTTCCTGTTTTGGAAAAGATGCAAGACAAGACTATGTCTTATAGAATTATTAGCATTCATTAACAAAGATTTTTACAATGTATCATTATGTTGGATATAAATTTTTACTCAGCCTTTGATAAATATAAGTGAAAAATATCTCCTGAGAGTTATAGTGCTGTAATAAACCCCAAACTACAAGAGATAATTAAGACTATAGAGTATCAGCTGATTTGGGGCCAAAGAGTATAAAGATTTACTGGAAGACAATACATAAAGGGTTTGTGGTAAATGTTCTGGCAAATTTAATTATTGAAAATGCAGAATTACCTACATGTATTGACAGAAAAAAACAAAGTTAAATATGAAGAAGTTATAAAATTGAATCCAGAACCAAAAACTGCTCATGCATTACTCAAAAATGTCATGGATATAATTATGTATTATATTTACAGCTGAATGAACCAAGAATATTCTGATAAAATGTTGGAGGTAAACTGGAAAAAAGTATATTCCTTCTTCTAAATAACTTAATATCATTAAATAAATGTTAAGTTAAAATGTCTTAAATTTGTTTTTTTAATGTACCCTTTTAACCAACACTTTCCATTACCTGAACAAGTACTAATCCATATAGTACTTGAAACCAGAACATCTGCTGATGTGGCTTATAGTCAAACTGGGCAACTGGCTCAGCTGGAAACTGAATGACATTTGTGAAAACGATGTCCTTGTGTTTATCCTACTGATGATAGTTTAGCTGCATGAAAATACAAGGGAATGATGCTTTTGATAGAAACAGGAATCTCAGACCTGACTCCATAATAGTGACTAAATAAAAAAGAGGAATGTTGAAGCAATCCTTTCCATTGATCAGTAGAGAAAACATATTTGGGGGGCACTACTATTTAATTTACAGTAATTGGTTAAAATCTGAAATCATGATAGACTTAAAACACTTGTTTAGTATATAATGCCAAGCACTGAAGTGTAAACTCTATTAAACTATGGAAATGCCATCCTTCACGTAAAAAAAAAATGAGTTTGTTGCCTCCTTATCATCTGTTTTGCCTTTGTGCTACTGTGTGGTAGCCACAGCCACTCAGCAAAATCTAGTCCCTCTTGCAGAGTAATTGATCAGGGATGGGTCTATGACCTAAGCTGGTCCTAACTGAGTGAAGCTTGGAGCTTTTAATCCGTGGTTGGGGAAGAGAAGTTGTTTGTCTTCAGGAGGTTGTGTTATGTGGCTGGAGGGACCTGATGCTGTTTCAGCTAATTTGCTACATGATAGACAACAGACTGAAAATGAAATGTACATAGACGAGACTGGAGCCGAGAACTAAAGAGAAATGGAGCTTCATGTGTGATCAAAGATACCTGAAGCCAATCCTATCTCTGAATGTTTCAGTAATGAGAACCAAGGCATGTGTAAGACAACGTCAATTGAATTTTCTGTTACTTGCAGCAAAAAAATCCTTACATTGTCAACAAGTCTTCAAGACACTGAAGGAAGCCCATAGGGTGACTTTAAAGATGAGGTAGTAGCTGTGGGTTGTGAGCTTCTGCACAAGTGAACGCTATCACCAACGAGTGCCTGGTAATGACAATGCTGATGGAACCACATCTCTGGTGGTGCTGCTGCAATTTAAAGCTGATTGCCCTTGTGTATTCAATGGTCAATTCTGCTGGATACATGGAGAGTTTTTCTCTTCAAAATAATCTGTGCTTCTATTTGCCGATGCTATTTTCCTCTACATCCTGATAATTTTGGGCTAAAGATATTAAATATTTATTGAAGTTACATGTAACTGAGAATTATTAGTGATTGACCACAGCTATAACCCATAAAATATTCATTATCTTTAAATTATTGATTGATGTTACAAATGTACAGGCATCATAATAGAATGAAAGTTTAGCTTATTTTTCTGTCAACAAGGATTATATAGAAATTCTTCACCCACTTTTTTTTTTCTCATTATAGGAAGCTGACAATGTTAGTAAACTACATATTTTTCATTTCTTTTGATAATGTCCTGCCAGATATCAAGAAACCTGTATGAAAGACTGATGGATAAGCAAAATAATGCTAATAACACCAAATAATAAAAATAATAGCTAACACTTCTGTGGCACTTACCATGAGGCAGGCACTATGTTAGCACTTTCCCTGTGTCAGCTCATATAATCCTTATGGCAACACCAAGAAATTAATACTATTATCTCCTCTTTAGAGATGGGAAAGTTGAAACATAGAGAGTCAAGTCACTTGCCCAAGAATACAATGCTTGAAAGTGACAGAACCGGGAGTTGAACCCAGGCAGTCTCGTTCCAAAGCCCATGCATGTAACCACTGCCCACTCTACTTATAATCCTAGACATCACTAGATATAGGAGAGCAGACAACCGAATAAGACTGGTCTTTCTTGGAGCTGATCCACATGACTGTAAATCATGGAAAAGGAAATTGACACTGATTTTCTAGCTAGAGATGTAACAAGAGTATATAAACTTTTTCTGTATTCTTAATGTTGGCTCACAGGAAATTTGTGGTGTGGCAGTGAGTGGAAGTTCAAAAGAAAGTGACCAAGTCATTTTTAAGATTATAATAGATAAAGAAGGTAAATTTCAGATATGGACAGAATTTTCATTAAGATAGGTATGCTCCAGAATGGATGCTCTGAGGGAGTAGTAGTCTGACACGCAGTTGCCAATAACGTCAATGAAAAAGCAGATGGGAAGGCATTAAAAGCACCAATTCAACTTCATGGGAAGCCATCCATCTTCAGATTTTACAAGATCAGGTGGCTTCAACTGCCAATTTACATAATTTTAGGAACTGTGAGTGAATTTCTAGTCAAGATTTCCCTCCTAAGCCCTGGCTCACATATCCAGCTGCCTATTGGATATCTACATGTGATGGTGTGGATCTCTCTTGGTAAATGATATCACATATATCAATTTCTGCTTAAAATTTTTAAGGATTTAATTGGCTCTATAAATTAAAATGAGTTTGTGTTTTCCTTTAAATGCACTTATTCTTATTATAAGCATTTTATAATTTTGTGTAAATATCTATTTGCTTTAAATATTTTGCTTTCAGTAAAATGCTTTCTAACTCTGTTTAGTGTATTGACTACCAGTGGATTAATAGAATTTCTTTTTTTTGACTAGTAAAACTTATTGCCTATGCTGTTTACCTCAGGCTTGCAAAATTAAATAAAAGTTACTAGCCATGCTCTCCCCCTCCCCGCAAAAAGTGAGATGAAGCCTTGATGCCTCCACCGCCCTTGCCTACCACATCAGATTTGACCCAAATTCTGTATATATCTCAGTTCTGACTTTCCTCTACAAGTTTACCACCTTAGCTTAGAACATCATCATTTCTCACATAGATTATTGCAATAGTCTCTCAATACATACTCTTGCCTCTTCTTTTGCTATACTTCAAACCATATTTTTCCCAGTCATCAGAGTGATGCCGATATACACCAACCTTTATTTGCACTCTATAGGCTCTGAACAGTCAGTACTCCTGAGGATGACACATAGAGTGCTTTGATTTGACTCTTGTCCAGTGACCAGACTTATCTGTCACCATCCTGCATCACCATCTTTTCTTTCTGAAAGCCATCCTCCAGATAATTGCTAAATACTTATTCCTATAACCTAGGTAGCTCTTCTTTTTTCACAGTGAGTGTGTATGTACATGTGGGTATGTGCACATGTACTTAATAGTGCACTGGGAGTTTTATTATGATAATTGTATGCTATGGTGAAATTTGTGACTTTGAATATTTGTGGAGATATAGGATATATTTCCTGTGAAAGCTCCCCTTCTGGTTAGACCATATCTAAAGTAGTCTTTAGTTTTGGTGCCAAATTTTAAGGAATAAATCAACAAGCCAGAGCATGAAAAAAAACTGAGAAGTCTAAAAAAGATTAGTCTGGCTGTGCTCACAATAACTCACATCCAATGGTTGAAGACCTGTTTTGTAGATGAAAGCTTTGGCTGAATTTGAGTAGCTTCTTGTATAACTTGGGAGAAGTCATCAGGGACATTGTAAATGTAAAAATACATGTTGATTCAATAGGCTGCCTTGTGACGAAGTGCTTAAGTGGAGACCCACCTAAGAAGAGAGAGAGGTGGGACTAAAGCAATCCCCTACACCTCCTTTCAATCTGAATATTCTTTTAGTATCTCATTCATTTTTCACTTTAAAGTGTTAGATTTGACTGCCTCAGTGCATTAATCAGAGCCTATTCTGGAACCATCAACAATCAATTAAAAACAAGTAAGTATGTTTTCACATACTTTCTTTGAGAAGCAGTACCTATAGACCTTACTCAATTTATTATTTTCTGTATGTTCAGATTGTGATCTCACAAACTCTATGTTTTTTTTCCTTATATCATGTGACTAATAGTATATATAAAAAGGTGATTAATTAAAAAAGTGAAGAAAGTGTCTCCTTTAAATTCTAATATTCCCCATTGACTGTTTCATTTCTTTTTAAACAGTATTGATTCTTAAGCTTTAAGTTCAGTATGTCTAAATAAGGTTTTTTTTTTTTATTATTTGGTCTTGAGCTGTTAGAATATATTTTCCTCATTTCAAATTACTTTAGCTTTATTTTACATATCTAACTGTATATACTTTTGGAATTACTATATTTTACTGAACAGCTACTTCTTTTTTGAAATAAGCATTTTGGAAAATAGGAAGTAATGCAGAACTAATTTAAAATCATTTTTAATTCTTCCACTCAGAGACAAGTATTCACAAACATTAATTTGGTATATTTATTTTCAGTCTGTTTTCCTAGGCATATGTTTATTTTGAAATAGTTGCTCTCTCACCTTATTTGTAAGTTTGTATCCCACTGTTTTAGTTAACATTATATTACGTATATTATGTGCCATTAAAAAGTCTTCCTAAGTATGTTTTTATTAATCCACAATTATTAAGGACAGGATTTCTGAGCAATTTGGTTTTTAATACTTTTATATAAATGCCTTTTATGCAGAAGAATAGATGGAAAATGGCTGCTCAGTAACTACTATTCTAACTAACTTGGATGAACTTAATTAGAGAAGGAGAAATGTAGGAAAGAAAGTGTAAGTCAGCTCTGAACCATGCGGGATGGCTCTGATGAAATGTCCAACATCCACTAATTTCTTCTACTTCCTTTACATCAATTTTAGGCCTGTTTCTCACCTTTAAACCTCATTTGTCATTAACCTACAGCTTTTTCTCAAAACTCAAATCACTTGATGTATTTTTGTTCTGAATGCTACTTATATTTCATATTACTAAGCAGAGTTTTCCTTAATTATGAGGTCCTAAATTAAGGATAATTATTGGACAACAAATCTTTTCTATTACTCTATAAAAATAGAGAAATCACTGAATATTTAAAAATTGCTTCATTCTTGTCTGGTTTTACAGGCTCTGGAAGAAGAAGGGTTGCACATATTACTTCATAAATGTTAGCAGCTTAGCGTGTTGCAGGCACCTATCCAATGCCATTTAATAAAATGTCATAATTAAATTTTTTGCTTTGTTAACTTGCTATTAAAAATGAAAGAAGAGCAGTGAAGAAAAAGAGATGAGAAAAATTAGAATATGAGTAGATAAAATGAAAGTTGGCATGTGGATGTTTTGCTGCATCCTCTCGAACATATTTGCCTTCCTGGGTTCTGCGAATGTGTGAATCCAACCAAGTAAGATGCATAAGCCAAGTCAATGCAACTTAGATAATTTCTGCTAACGTAAAAATAGGCAAAACCATTCCTCCTTTAATTTAAGAATTCAACAATTAGAAAAGTATGGGTAAAATAAGTAGTTTTACATTATTTTTAAAATAAAAATAATACATGGTGTGTTTTTAAAAAACAAACCCAATATAAAAATTTTTTATAAATCATTTTGACTTACAAAGTCCATTTGGAAGTAATCTACCTTCCTAATTAATGCAGCATTCATTGGGGGAAAATATGGAAGGTACAGAAAATATATAACTTGTACTCATCATCGAGCAGTAAGCAATGTTAACTTTTCTAATGTCCTTTGTCTTTTTCCCATATATATTGATGCTATTTCTCCCAATAAAACTGAGATTTTATCATACATATATTTCAATGTGAATTTTGCACTTTATATATATTGAGTATATTCTCATAGTTTTATCATTAAATAGTTTTCTATATTATTTCTAAAATAATCTTGATTTGATATATTAAAACCAACAGATGCCCTCCCGGAAATTATTTTCATTTTCATTTTAAAGTGTGTTATGCCTTCAAGTTGTAAGATATTTCAGATAATGTATTCAAAAACCATTTAAGATACATTTTATGATGGCTAACAACAAGTCAAGAGCTATATCCAGCTGATTTTCTCACTAATATTTGGTGGTAGAGACAATGTGGACATGTAAGGGGAAATTCAACTTTGACTGCAGCGTCCAGTCATGCCTAAGACAGAATGGTATGAAGAGTGAAACATTCAGAAATGTGTATGTATTGCTAATGGTAAAAACAGGTAAACAAACAAATCCCAACACACGCACACACATACATTCACATATACACACAAACAATACCAATGAGCATGTGTGAGTCACTTACACAGCTTGATTGAATTAATAGAAGTTATTCAAGTGATAGGCCAACCTAACAATAGTGTCTTCTGCATGTATAGAACTGATGTCTTTTTTTTCTCTAAGCTGGGTATCTCAACCTTGGTCAGATATTAGAATTACCCAGCGAGTTTCTAAAATACATAGTAGTCCATCTCTACCCCTCAAATTGGCCTGTGGTGGAGGTTGAACATTAGTACATTTTAAGAAGTTCTCTGATGGCCCTTATTTTTATCCAGGGACAGAAATATTTCTTAAATGAATACTAAATTGCCAAACTGAGTTTTGAGTGAGTAAAATATAGTTTTCTTTTTCTAATCAGAGAATAAACAAAAGGAATAAGATGAAGGCAATTAACAGGGTAAAAATATATTTTTAATTTTTCATGTTCACCTAGGCAGATATCATCTACACAACATTTAAAATAAACACAGAACGTTTGTCTATAGAAAAGTTTAAATTCAACCTGCAACCTATTTCTAAATAATTTTACTTATATGTTGATATCTGTTCTTTATTGATGGAAAAATCCAAAATGCAAATAATTTGTTATATTAAAAAATAACCCATGTGACAACATGGATGGACTTTGAGGGTATTATGCTCAGTGAACTAAGTCAGCTGGAGAAAAACAATTACCATATGACTTCACTCATATGTGGAAGATAAACAAACACATAAGTACAGAGAACAGATTGGTAGTTGCCAGAGGGGAAGGGGGTGGGGGTGGGGTGAAAAGGGTAAAGGGGCACATGTGTATGGTGACAGATAGAGTCTAGGCTTTTGATGGTGAACACAATGCAGTCTATAAGGAAGCCAAAATATAATGAGGTACACCTGAAATTTACATAATGTTGTAAACCAATGTGACCTCAATAATATAAAACTAAATAAATATGTAAATAAATTGATATATTTATAATGGAGATAGTAAACCAATGTAACCTCAATAAAACAAACAAACAAAAATAAATAAAAATAAATCTACGTATTTATAATGTAGATGGTTGACCTCACAGAGTCTCATATTTATCTACCAATGGCAAACAAAATAATCTTCAGTTTTGTGATGTTGTGAAAGTATTTCAAAATAATTATTTTAAAATTTACGTTTTATATCTCACAAAATATCTTCATCTGTTTCAAAATTTTAAACAACAGACAGAGGTACTTTCAAATAATTAAATATCTTTTTTGGTTAAAATTTGATTAAATCGACAAGCTATTTTAAATTGGATTGGTTTAAATTAAATCCTTTTTTAAACCAAGATAGTAAAACCGTTCCAAGCTGATTCTAAATCCATTCTGAGAAATATTGGTAAATCCCTCCATAGCTAACTTACCTAAAACAAGTTTAGAGTGTGAAATTTGCTTTCTGGCTTCCCTACTAGTGCCAAGAAAAATAGCCCCAAATCTGATAAACCAAATCGTATTTGCTTATATTTTATATTAAGCCTTCTATCTAATATAGTTTCCATATGTTTTATTTTGGCCAATAGTTCTTGAATATTAGTGTTCATAAATGAGTCAGTTAGGGGGTGTTGGTTAAAAATTCGGATTCCTGATCTCCAACCTGGAGGTTCCTAGGGATGCAATCTAAGAATCTGTATGTTTTAAACAACCTTCTCTGTTTATTCTGATGTAAATAATAGTGGCTGGCACTTGAGGAAATGTTCATCTCATTGTCCTTATTCCCAGATGTTTTGGGAAGATGGTGCTGTGACCCTATACTCCACAGGTGTTTGGAGAAAAGTTGATTGGCTCTTACATTTTTTCCCCCTTGCAGATCCAGAGCGATCTTTAACAAGAAGTAGGCCGTCACCTGTGCCCGGTGACTTTTTAGGGCAATTCCAACTTCTCGTTTTTCCCTAAGCATTTATACTTCTTTTGTTTGTTGATATACTTTATATCTAAAAGGTAAAGCCTTTAATGTGTATTAGAGCTAAGGCTTAAAGTAGAAATATCCAGGAGAAAAAAACACATGTATTTAAATTCACATTTAGGTGAAAATGAATGGAATCTTTTCTGGAGAAAGAAATGTAGTGGAAAAGGGAATATTAGGGCGCTGACATAGGACATTGAAGGAGTGGGCTCCACAGGGACAAGAAAAGATGGCTCAGCAAGCAAAAAGTCCATGATCATTGAAGAAACCAAGCCCCCTAACAGACTTGCTCTGTTGTTGGTTTAGCATTCTCTACCTACCGATAAGTTCCTGAGGACAGTGTTTCTCTTATACTTTGAATTTTTCTCTAACTCTTGTGTTTGACACCTAAAAGGAAGACAACTACCTGATTTTAAGTGATAATGCCTCTGGGTCACTTTAAACTTCTTTCTCTCCCTCTTACTCCACCTTTAATCAAACACCATGTCCTGTTGCTTCTCCCTCCTAATGATTTTATTGTTGACATCCCACTACCACTTCCCTACTTAGCGCTCTAGACATTTCCTGCCTGGTCTCTCTGATTGAGTCCTCTTTCTTCTCAAATTTGTCTTCCATATCAAAAACAAAGTTACCCTCCATTGTCTACAACGGCTTTCTCTGAACTGAGTTCCTGGGGATGCTTATTTCCACAAAATGGAGTTTCATTTGCTTTTGCCCATTCAAGTAAGTTTAAAAAATAGTTTCTTTTCTTTGTGACTTCTTAGAGCCTTTATGTACAATATACTCTAAAGGAGATATGCTGTTCAGCATTTCCCAAGCTTATTGATCAGAATTCCATCTTTTCATAGAGCGTTTCTTGGCCTTTAAGAAGAGCTATACATTTCTTACCTTGCAAGAACCTCCCACTGCCTATGTATCTGTGTTCTTTTTCACCACTTTCTACCATGTAATTCATAAACAGCAATACTGAGATTATGTTAATTTCTGAGACATGCTATAATCATGTGCCTGTCCATGCGTTTGCAGTCTGATTGTTGTGCCAGGAATGTCACCTGCCTTTAGCTATCACCCCAACATTTACAATGTTTTTGTGTCTTTATGGTTTTACTTCTTTTGAGAAGTGTACATTTATTATCTTATCCATATTATCCTCCTCTTCTCACTACATTGTCATTACATCTGCTATATGTTTTCATTAGAGCACACAACACAATCTGTTTTTATGAATACTTGTTCTTTCTCTAGAGTTAAGCTTCCTAAAGCCAGTAACTATTCATCTTGGTCTCCCAAGAAATTTGGTCCTCAATATGTGCCAGATTTATGAATAAATATGCAAATAAATTTTCAGCTCAACTGATATTTGCTTACTGGCCAGAAATCTTAAATTAAAGTGAAGTTTGCCCTGATACAACCTCTGAATTCCATTTGCATTCACGTTGGTATGATCAGAGCATAGTAGGTTTGATTCCAAATTATTCACATCATCCATTCAAATATCCACTTGTTTCAACCACTGTTGTCCTGGAGTACCTGCTGTGTGTCTCCTGGACATACATATTCTTGGAAGAGTGTGCTGTGTTTGAGAACAGAGTTATAGTTTATAGGACACTGAGATGGAACACTTAAGATTATCAAGAAGCTCTCCTTTCTCTTTTATGGTTTGGTTTTTTTTTTTTTTAAGTGCATCTCAGAGAGCTCTAAACCCCACTCTTTATTTTTTTCTTATCTAACAAACACATATGATATATATACTATGTACCAGATTTTAAGCAACTTAATGATATTAACTAATTTAATCCTTATAAAAACTCTACCAGGCAGATACTCTGTTATCCATATTTCACAGACGAGGGAACACAGGCACGAGAGATGGAGTAAATTGCCATGGTGTTGCTATTAAGAAATAAGAATAGAATTTGATTCCAGTCAGTTGGACTCCAGGTTTGGCACTCAAGCTCCCAGCCACGCTACCTCTCACTGTGTTCTAAGTTTGCAATATTTTTCAACTCTGTGCAAAAGAATCACTGAACAATTCTTAGGGGCACATATCACTTTATTGAAATTGCTTAAATGCTCTATGAAAAAGAGCATTTTTTTTTTTTTTTTTTTAGTTTAGCTCTTTGGTAAAAAAGGATATAAATCTACAAAGAAAGTTAAAGGTTACTTATCAGATAAGATTTATGTTTCCAAATGTAATCATAGTAAACAGACTTTAAAATGTATGTGAGAATTTCAAGTCAGTTGTAAAATACTTACTAAAAAAGTTTTTAAAAGTATAACTGGACAAGGCTTTATCTGAGACTCAGTGATCTTAGCGACATTAAGCCAACGCCAGACACTCTTCCATGAGGAAGATGGACGTGTCTGTCAGCTACAGATTATTTCTATGCCCGATAAATCTTTTAAATGACAAAATAATCAAGGCAGTATATTCAAAAATACAGGGTACGGTGGTGATGAGGAAGAATGGCAGAAAGTAAAACAATAGAAGGAGGGGAAAGAATTATAAGCCATCAGAGAGTTGGGCTCCGTCTGTTCACTCAGCTATTGTTTACATAATAGTAGCCTTTATAAGAGCAAATAGTAGGAGTTCAATACGCATTTCTTGAAGAATGCTTACAGGCAGGAGAAAATGAGATAAATGGATGTAAAACAAAGAGGAGAAAAGGAGAACTGAGGTGGAGAACATACACATAGGGAGGTAAAGAAGGGATAATCAAAGCAGCTACAATCACAGAACACGAAGTATCAATGAGGAAATTTAAATTGTCATCTCATTTAATTACTACCGCAGTCAATGTGGTAGATGCTATTACCACCATCTTCTTACTTATAAGAGTCAGAGCAATGATTCACACTCAGACGTCGGCCTTCAGAGTCAGTGCTCTTAACCACTACGCTAGCCTACCTCAGAGGAGAGGGAGCCTAGAGGCAACCCCCTGAGGGTGGAAATCACATAACTAATGACATTGTTCTTGAAATTTATTATTGTACTAGTTACAAGTTACTCCAACATTTAGCAGCTTAAAGTATCAAATATTTATCTGCCACAGATTCCACGGATTAGGAATTAAGGTGTAGCTGGAGAGGCACTTCTGGTTCAGGGTGTCACGTGGAGCTACAAATTGTCAGCCAGGACTGAAGCTATCTCAGTGCTCAACTGGGGCCGTTGGATCTTCTTCCAAGGTCACTTACACAGCTACTGCAGGCCTCCTTCACGTCCCAGCTCAGTCATGTGGGCCTCTACGAGGCTACCTGAATGTCTTCACGACAGGGCAACTGGTGACACTAAAGAGAGAGAGAGAGTGTGCCCGAGATAAAAGCCACAGTCTTTCTGTAACCTATTCTTGGAAGTAACATTTCATTACTTGTGCATATTTTATTTGTTAGAGTGGATTGATAGGCTGAGCCCATGTTCAAGGCAAAGGGATTATACATGAGAGAGAATACCAGGGGGTGGGGATCACTGGAGGCCACTTTAGAGTTTGCTGGCCAAAATTGTGATGGGTTTGTTAGATACTTTTCATTTTGCCAGAATCGTGTTTCTGATATCTTCAGGATTCTAATGGAGGAGGCTTAGAGTTGAAAGAGTTAATGTTTATTCAATCTAACTTAATTAGTTTCAAAACTAGAGTGTCAGAGATGTATTCAGTGTGATTTTCTCTGTGGTGTCATTTTTAAAGTTTTGTCACAATGAAAGAATGTAAGAATTTGTCAGATATCTCAAGATTAAAAATAGGATAAGAAGATTACAAATATCTGGTGGTATTACTCTGTGAGGTTGACAGGTTTAAAAAAAACAGAAAATTTTGTCTGTCCTTTGGTTAGTACAAAGAAACATCTTGCACCAAATAATTTACTGAATCTTTATCATAAAGAAAATTTAGCATAAAATCAAACCTCAAAACATAATCACATGTCATGGTGGCTTGTGGAGAAATTTACTGGAATGAAAAAATAATTTTTTCCTTTTGACAGATACAATAATAATGGCGTCTAATTAATGTTCATGTAGGACAAAATTGGGTGGATTTCTGATTTCCAAATTGGTAGTTTGGAAATTGGGTGAAGTGTGGTGAATATCATTCATCTCAGGGGATCATCAATCAATAATTATTTTGAGCCCCTTCTGTGTGTAAGACACTGTGGAAATGTAAACAAGATCCCTAAATTCTCATGGGTTGCAATTCCTTCATTCATACACTTATTCATCAGGATGCTAGTAGAAAGCCTATTATGTATACAGTATTACCTGCTGGAGTTGAAGAGGCGGGTGGAAAAAAGATTTTAAAAATCCATCAGTCTGATGCCTGCCTTCCAGGATCTCCTGCTCTTGGATTTCAATCTGAGCCATCTTTATATATATTATAGCTCAGTTACAGCACTTTGCTCCTAGTGGAAATTTAGTAGACCCATGCTGAATTATCTATTAATCTTCTTTCACCCATCAATGTACTCTACTCTGAGCACTTCTACCACCCTTCTCGTGGAAGATGCCTACTCATTTCAGTTCTTAGTTTAGAGTCATTTGCCCTGAGAAATCTTCTCTGACCACTGCAGGCTGGGTCTCTTGCTTTTCCTTTGTGTTCTCCTAGACATATGGACTTTTCTTCTTATACTGTTTAGTGCCTATTTCCTTATTAAACCCATGAATCCCATTCAAAGATAAGCTGGCATGAGACGAGAAGGAATGCTCATCTCTTTATCATTGCATGCCCATCTGTTCAACAATGTTTATTTAGTGTCTATTATATGCCAAGCACATCTCTAGGCACTGGGGATATAACAGTGACCAGAACGGAGACTCTACTTTCACAGGGTTTATGTTCAGTGGAATGAGACAAACAAACAAACAATAAATGTGTACTAACTCAGGTAGTACTAAGTACAATGAAGACAAAGAAGGATGAGAGCAAGTGGACTGGAGGCAAGGCAGCACTCTTTAGATAAAGGGGACAAGAAGTCCTCTTTGAAGTGATGCTGTTGGAGCTGAGAACTAGAAGATGGGAGGGAGGAAACCATGGGGCAGAGTGTTCCTGGAAGAGGAAGGGGTAGCGAGTGCAATGGCCCTGAGTTGGGAGTGTGCTTGATGTACTGAAGGAGCAAGAAGAAAGCCTTTGTGGCTGGAGCAGAGTGGTAGTGGGTAGGTGAGGCAAAGAATGTTAAGATGTGAAGTCAGAAAGATTTACATGGGTCAGATCACATAGGACTTTGCAGTATCCTAGCACTGAGCACACACGATTGGTGTTTGATGAGTCTAAATTAAACATTGCTAGATTAAGGTTGGGAGTATAAGAGCAGTATTGTCTAATTATATATTATTAGTATTATTACTGTTAAAGTACTCTGAGTGGTGGATCAAAAACTTTCCTGACAGTAGACTCACCTAGGGATCTTTTAAAAAAGTCTGATTCTAGGTCACGTGAAAGACACATGACATCAGGATCTCTATGGGTGGCATCTGTAATTTTAAATCTCCTTAGGTATTTCAGATAAGCATGAGAATCATTAATTTAGATCAATACATTCTCAAACAGTACCCACCAACCAGCAGCATTGGAGATAATTAGAAATACAAATTTTTCAGCCCCATCTCATACCTATTGAATCAGAAACTCTGGGGGTGATGCTAAACAATCTGTGTTTCTCATTTTTTGGTGAGGAAGACCAGCCCTGAGCAAACATCCATTGCCAATCCTCTTTTTGCTGAGGAAGATTGGCCCTGGGCTAACATCCGTGCCCATCTTCCTCTACTTTATATGGGACTCCTCCACAGCATGGCTTGACAAGCGGTGCATCGGTCCATGCCCAGGATCCGAACCTGTGAACCCTGGGCCACCAAAGCGGAGTGTGTGAACTTAACTGCTATGCCACCGGGCCGGCCCCAGCAATCTGTGTTTTAAGAAGTCCTCCACGTGCTTTGGATGTGTGCTAAAATTGGAGGACCACAGTCTTAGAGGAATGAGCCAGGTGCGGGCAAAACAGATGATATGTTTTTTGATGTTAATTGTAGAGGACCATGTTTTTATAATATGTGTGCCCTGGCAAGAGTACCTATAATTTTACCATTTGAGAATTATTTCTTTGGATTGAACTTTCTCTCTCATAGCCCTTTGTTTAAATAAACATTTCTCTGGGTAAAATATCAAGCCTTTGTTACTTAGTAGCACTATAATGTAAATGAGCTTATTAGAATGACTTAGCTGACAGAATGCGCCACTTTGAACATAAGAATGGTTGAAGATAGAAAAGGTTTCTAGAAAAGGATGAAGATGAGATGACCTGCACAATTTCCTATAGTCTCAAAAGTATGAATAGCAATCATTAGTATTTAACAGGATTCAGAAAGTATTTAATAAATTTTAAAAATAATTGAAATATATTTTTTCTGTATTTTTTAGGGGTATTTTGAGAAATGCATTTACTTCTCTTTTAGTTAATTGTGCACCCGATTCTATACTGCCTAAGTCTGGAAATGATGATTTAGACTCTTGCAAATCTGCAGTAACAACAATATTGGCAACAATTTAAGAATGGAAGATTTGTCCAGATGTCTTTTTTTTTTTTTTTAAAGAAATCAAAGGCTTGCTGTTTAAGTTTCTATCTGGTATACTCATCAAGAGATTTCCATGGAAAATCTCATCAACATTCATCCTCCTAGAGAAAGATACATTTTCTTTCACAAAACTCCAATATTGGTATGTACATTGGAGTTTCTTTTTCCTTTCCCCTTATCTGAGAATAATAACGGATGAGAGAAAGTGAATTATATAGCTCAGGGGCGCTGCTGACAGGCCAAGTTTGAGCAATATGCTAATTCTGGTTTTAGTGTTCTTATCAGTCCAGCAGGTTCATTCAGATTTAAGAATGCAGTGTGAAAGTCTTTTGTTGTCCTGCTACACAAGTTTTCTCCTATATAGAAAAATCAGCTTTTTTCATATAGGCTTATCCAGAGGCAATACCTGATATTGTCTGCAAAGTGCAAATAATATATCTTTGAAGCATTTTAATAATATTGGTATCTTGGTTGAGAATAGGAGAAAAAATAATCTACAAAATAAGAATAATACATTTTTAAAAGAGAACCATCACATGCTAGAGGATTTCATTCAGCTTCGTGACAAAGGACTCCAGACATAAGGCGCGCTTGAGGTGGAGAAAATGTAAATGCAGAAAGTATGTCTTGATATCTCCAGTTTGTGTCCTCGTACTCTCCTGATGTATTTGACTGATCAAAGCATTGCAGACATCTGCAACCACCCATCAAAAGCTGTCTGCAGGATTTTTAAATGAACAATTTCCCTCCATACCATTCAACCATTCACACCTTCTTAATTTTCCCTTATATTATTTTTTCAAGATAAATCCACCTGCTGGGGAGGTGCATGTAAGCTTTGCAATGTTATATTGTCTTCCTGGGAATCCTTCTTTTGACAAAACAATGTTTCCTTAAACGTCAAATTCCTCTCAGCTACTATTTTTGCATCAGAGACTTTCCAATTTTGCTAGTCTTTTTTTCTTCCCTTATTTCTTTTCAACCCACCTAAAAAGCAGTGCCATTTAATGCAACACTACATAGTTTGATGTCTTAAATCTGAATTCTCCAACTATAAGTAGCATAAAACGGTCAATTGTCTTTTCTCCTTTGCATATTTGAATGCCTTATTATATTTTATTACTCCCTGGCATTTAAGAAACCATCAGGAGACTAGCACTCTTTATTACTGGATCACAACGGACAAGTGTAAATGTTCCCAAAGCTAATAACTCTCCCAAAAGCTAATGTAAGTTACCCCCAAAACCAATATAAAGGTAATTCTTATATAACAAAAAATAAAATAATTGTACAACTGATTGGAACTACAGAGTTAAAGAAATAGTGAAACAACTGCATTAATTCATAATTCAAAGTTGTGTATCTGTGCTTTCTATGAAAGGTGAGACTACACATTCTCATACTTAACAGAATGCACAGAATATGCATATGATACACTCACAGGTAGGCAAACATATTTTTTCTCACTTTTTCTCTTTATTTCATACACATTGTGGAGATAAAATGCATCAGGTCTTAAATTCTGTTACATATTATCCAGATATTTACTCATAATTTTTTGATTTAACAAGTATTTGTTGAAGGCAGGCATATAGAGAAGGTCTATGCATATAGAGAAGGTCTATGTGCTCATCCAGCCTATTTTCTAGTGGGTGAGGCCGAAAATAACCAAGTAAAAAATAAGATAAGAGTTTCCTAAGTGGTAGGTAGAAAACAACGGGATAATCTAACAGAGGTTGTAGTAGAGATCGTGGAAAACAACAGGATAATGTAATAGGATGCTACATTAGATTTATATATATTTATATATATATATATATATATATATATATATATATATATATGTGTCTGCTAAATGGTAGGACATTTGCAGTGAGACTTAAATGATGAGAATGAACCAGTGAGGAGAAAGCTTGGCAGAAGAGGGAACAGGTGCAAAGTCTGCAGGTGGGGAAGGGCTGGACATGCTTAAGGAAAAGAAAGAAGGCCATTGTGCTGGGCTGTAATGAGCAAGGTGGGAAGTGCTAGGAAATGTTGGTGAAGAGGTAGTAGGAGCCAGACTCTGAAGGCCTTGTAGGACAAACAGCGTTCTGAGTTTTATTCTATGAGCAGCGGTGAATATTTGAAGGGACCTGTGTAAGTTCCTCGGTGATGGAAGATAAAGACTTGGACAAAAACTGTGAGAACAGATATACCAAAGATGTATTTTAAAGATAGAACAGGATTGACTATTCAGAGTTCCCATATTGGTTTACTTAACTATTTTCCTCAGACATTCTAAACAGAGCACAAATGATGTTCCTTTTGAATGTCTAAAATATTACCTTGGAACAAAGATTACTTAATTCTCAAGGGAATCTTTTTGATAAAATTAGTTATTTAATAAAAATAGTGGCAAATGGACAAAAAAACTTTAAGACCTGACATTTCAATATATGCATATTAAGTTTCGTTCCCTATATTATGGTAGAGTTGAAATATTGCAGCAGGAAAGATATAATTTGACACACAAAGACACACACAAACGTTTTATATTCACCATATCTTTAGGACTGGAAGCATCATCACCTGGCATTTAGGTAATTTCAGAAAGTTCTGTATTCATTTCTCCTGTGGACTAAATATTTGTGTCCCCCCCCAAATTCATGTTGAAATCCTAACCCCCAAGGTGATAGTATTAGGAAATGAGGCCTTTGGGAGGTGATTAGTGCCCTAAAAAAGATGCCCAAGAGAGATCCCTCACTGCTTAAGCTACATGAAATTACAGTGAGAAGACAGCCACTAAACAGCAAATTAGAAATTGTGGTCTCAACTTTTGACAGTCATTGATCATAGCACATATCTAGACTAACTCAGAGATGTGAGAAAAATCATATGTATCTTCTTTTGGAACTTGTCTTCATTGTCCAAGAGCTACAGGTAAGCTTATATTGCATGCAGATGGTCTCCTGGGACCATTAGTTCAGACTGACAATCCAGGAAGAACTATATGGTACAAAAATGTAAGGAACACAACTGGATGTATTAATTTGATAAATAACAATATGACTGCAAAGAGAGAAGGGATCATGTGCAGTGAATAAGAGCACTGGCTTTGGGCTCAAACAAACTTGAGTTTTATTCATTTAGCCATGAGTAAATAACAACAATACTTATTACTTTGTGAGTTTAAGCAGGTTGCTTACCTCTTTGAGCCTGGGTTGCTTATCTGTATCATGTAGGTAATACCCAAAGGCTGTGAGGGAAAAAGGAGTAAAACAATGACAGAAATTGCTTAGCAAAGGTCAGATGAAGATCTCCCTGATGACCTTATTTAGAATTGTAATTCCTCCATCTCTCCCAGTACTCTTGATCCCCCTTACCTTGCTCTATTTTTCCTTTTTTATATAGCACTTTATCACCTTTTAGAATACAGTGACATTTATTTGTTTATTGTATTAATTGCTTATTGCATCTCTTCTGGCTAATGTAAGCTTCACAAGAGAAGAGATCCTTGTTTGTTTGTTTGTTTACTGTGTATTCCAAGACTCTAGAACAATGCCCGACACATCAGAAACACAAATGGATGTATTCAATGAACATAATAAAGTCCGGCTAATAAGTAATAATCAGTGTTGAGTCAATTCTACTCCCCTAGATTCTCACTTACCTCTCGAAGAGGGTCTAACTCCCTGGGTCATAGAAAGAGAGCAAGGAGAAAAATCCAAACCTATGGTTTCACCCTTTGGCTGCACATGAGAATCACCTAGGGAGCTTTTAAAAAAATCTAGATTTTTAAATCAAGGAAACCAGAATCGGCAGGGATGGGAATCAGGCATCAGTATTTTAAAACTTTTTCTATATTTCAATGTGTAGACAAGCTTGAGAACCACTTATCCAGACCATAGGCTGCTACAATTGCAACAACTGCCAACCAAATTATGCTGGTCAATGAGACCCATCATTTCCCAAGCCAGCTTTCTTCCTGGCAGCTAAGGTGAAAGGGTGATGGTAAGACAACGTAAGCATGCAATCCCTGGACATTTTGGTACTACTTTTAAGCAAATTGATGGGAGAAACAGTAAATATGTTCAGGACCCAGAAGCTGAAAGCATGCAAACTAAATCATAATCCTTTTTAATTCAAATTTTTCCTGTCATTATTTCACACCTTCTTAAGAGACACATTGTACTAGACTTCTCTTCATATCTTCACCCAAGTAAGACACTCGTTTCTCTGATTCAAATGACTATTTACTTCATCTGCATGTGATTTATCTAATTTAATGCTATTATGGATAATGTGTGACCTCATTGCCAGGACAACCGGGAGTGGTGCTTGTTCACCTTTACTGAAACCCTAATTCTCCTGGGTCAGCTGGTTGTTGGTTATTCTCACTCAAGTAGTCCAAAGAATGTGAAATACTCTGTGGTGCTTCTAGCTTTCCTCCTTGTTTTGCTACAAAGAATGAGTGAATGGTACATTGGTTCATTTAACTTATATTTCTATCAAACACAATATAACAAATTCCATTTCTGTTAAATATTACTCACAAAATTTTTTAATATAATATTTATTCTACCACCGGTATTACTATAACTACTAATAAGGAAAATGTGATTTGCTGAAGTTCACAGACTCAGTGGCAGGATTAAAGCTAGAATGTAAGCATTTTGATGAAAGATGAAAAGATTATTTAATTCCACATCTTTATGAGTAGCTTAAAATTAAATGTTATCTAGTTTTATCAGAAATTTTATCTGCTTCCTCTCCCCTCATCATTATCATCATTAATCCCCAGATTAAACTAACTAGCTGCCCGCCAAACCAGATTCTTCTTCTTCCTGAGCCTGTGGATCATGTATCCCATATATGCTTGCAATTAAGCCCACATGACTGAGTTCTAGCCAATGGGATGTGAGGAAAAGTCACATACATATGCACACACCATTTCCAGGTTTGACCCATAAAACCTCCAACACACAATTCATTCTCTTTTCATATCTATTGGCCAAATGCAGAGGAGTCTGAGGCTGTAGAAGAGAGAGAAGCCATAAGATAAAAGGTGCTAGGACATGACCACTTGGAAGGCTGACCACCACTCAAGGAATATCTGTTTTGGACTTCCTGAGAGCAAAAAATATGCTTCTGTTATGTAAAACCATTGAGATTTAGAGGTTATTTATCACAGCCACTCATAGAAAAATTTCTCTCTTTACAAAAATATACTTCATTCCAAACAGTGATAATGTGTTTCAGAATGTCCAATAGAGCTTAATGATAAAGTGGCCACTTCCCCAGATTTCTTTTACACTACGCTATTCTCTACTCTACTATTCAGTTATTTCTTTCTTTTCCTACTCCTCTATTCTCTATGGAGACAACCGCCAAAGTAATCCAAGGCTGGCCATTCCTCTCTATTTTGGAAACATCTTCAACACTCAGGAATTAAAGTAGTCTTTCTACCAATGCTTCACAAATCTTTTGTATCTAGCCAAACCACTCACCCAAGATTTACTCACACATTCCAAACTGCCTGTAGATAACACCCACTTGGATATTTCTTAATTACATTATATGTCTCCTCTGAACTCTGTTTATAATCCACTCCCAATATTTTTCACATCCAGTCCCCTTCTTACACCTTAAATTTACTTAATGGCATCTTTTCTGTATTCTCATGGTCCTGAAAAGTTGAAATCAAATTTAACTCATGTCTTGATCAAATATCCAGTTTATCATCAATAATTCATCATATTAAACCATTTATTTATTTGAAATACATTTCATATTTGCCCCTGACTCTCAAATCCTATTGCTACCATCTTAACGAAAGCTCCTATTACTGCACAAATGAACACATAACAATAGTTTTTTAACTCACTAAGTCTAATCGTTTCTCCCACTGATTTATTACTAGATTGGTATGCCATTGAATTTTTTGCCTACTCTACTCAAGAACTGTCATACTTATTAGCTCTATATTAATTTTAGAATTTATCTGCTTGAAATAATTCTTACCTCGCTTTATAATAAAAAAAAATCTTCAGTTCTAGCTTGCCTAGTCACTTGCGTTTTCACACGTTCCTCCTTTCTCTCTCCTCTTCTACATCTGTACAAAATTTATTTTATTAATAGGGAGACAAGTTTTACACATTCTTCTATGTTTCAACTCATGTTCGAATTTCTCCCTTAGTACATTTCTTCAGTGTGTGCAATATCTACTGTGAATGAATCTTGGAATTTGCTCCATCCAGATAGCTCTCTGAGGGCAGGAGCTCAGTGTTATATTTCTTTCATCATAAGAAGTATATATGATACATAATAGAAGCAACAATACCAAATGCCTAGCTGCTTTAATATCTTTGCTTCCTCAAAAGCTTTCATTAAATTCTCAAGGTTTATATTCATTTTCTCAAGACAATCCTGAATTAATGTGCTCTGTATCTTGAGTGTTTCTTGACCTTGAAATCATTAAATTCTTGTTTCTTTGGTGTATACAATTCAAGTGTTTATAAATTAGATTGATTACACTTTACTTCTACCAGTATTTTCATAGATTATACCAAACTGTACTATTTTCCTCTAAATCCCTGGATTATACATGTTCTCTCCTGTTATCCCTGATGAGGGGTCTATGGGGAACTAGATTTTTATTCCTAACTCCTCATTATAATTTTGAAGAAATCTTTCTAAGGATATTCAAAATAATGGCACTTAGAAACCCCAGTCTCTGCAATTAAAACTAATGTTAGTTTACCTCCTTATAAGCTCACAGAATTTAAATAAATGTATTTCCTAATGCTTCTCTGGACTCATGTGGTGCCAAAACATTGGTTTATTTGGAACCATTCATCCAATTGGAAAACTATATCAGGCTGAATCTTTCTAGATCACATTGGACAGAGTTACCACAGCTCTGAGATAAAGGTTATTACTAAAACATATATTTGTAAGGCACTCTTCATAACGTATCCTACTTCTTGACTTTGCAAATCTTGAAAGAAATTATTCAATGGAAGAGGTGAAGAGATTGTAGTTTGAGAAATTTATTTTAAAAGCTCCATAATTAAAGGCATGACCTCAGCTGAGAATCAATTGTAGGTAAGCAAAAATTAAGCTGCCCTTTAGTACATTATAAATTGATACATGTTGAGGAAAAAATATAATTAATAAACCAAATAAATAATTTTCAGTTAATTCAGTTTCATCAGATCTTGGTGCTACTGAGGCAGGATCCTGGGTTGATCCTTGTATGGGACTAGTGAGCTGTACAAACCATGGATGCTGTCACCAACTCCAGTTTATTTATTAAAACTCTTTTATTAATAAAGAGACTCTGACTGGGGTTGGGAGGAATATTTACCATGTCCAAATTCATCACAAAGAATGGAAAAACAAATGAAGCACCTTCAGTGTCCTGCACAGTCCCTGTCATTTAAGAGGCCCTCAATATTCTCTATTGAATGTGAATTCATTATAGAATGTCAACAGCTTAGTCACCTCAAAAAATATAGCTCAAGGTAAGAAACATTATCTGAATAAAATCTCTCTTTATTAGTAGATTAAGACAAGCTGTTTTAGCAAATTTGGAAACTTGATGCAGAGATTCACATTAAGGAAATGGGTATGCATAAGTATCTTTTTTAAATCGAGCTTCCTCTTACATTGTTATATTATTGTTTATTTGCTCACATATTCTTTCTTCAAACTGGGTGCTGAAATAATAATGCTGTGTCAGACTGAATGCTGGAGAAATAATTAAATGAGCCTCATGATTGGAACACTACCTTGTAATGACATAGAAGCCTCAGACTGAGGTCACTACACAGTTTATTTGATAGGAATTACACCCCAGTGACCCTGGAGGGATTTGCTGGACCCTTTATTATTGAGCAGTGGGAAGAAATAATGAGAAGATAAAGGGAAGTAAACTAAGAGAAAGACAGTCATATTGAGAAAAAAATAATTTGTGGAAGGGTGAAACTGGCATGCAGTTTTAGAGACACTACTGATTTGGCATTTCTTTTTAATTGGTGTGAAACATCTATGCAATATATACCATAGAGTTTGCCATAATGTTGCATAGGATGACTCTCTTGTTCACGTTTAACTCCAGAGAATATATCAATTGTACACGAACAACATCATCATTTTCTATTGTGTTTAACAAAAAATATTCAAAGAAAAGATATCTACAACATGAAGACGCTAGCTTAAAAGACTTGTATTATTTTGCTCCTCGGTATCTTTAAAATAATTGATTTATGAGTAATTAGAACTGACCTTCACTTTCACTTTTATAGGACATTGACCCTTGCATATTGACGGCAAATTCTTCATTTCACTTCAATAAATATTGAGCAAAGCACTTACTAGAATCTGTGGGGACTGAAAAGGTAAGTGAGATACACACTGTCCTCTAAGAGCTTACAATTTAGCATACGGCTGAGAATCACTCCTCAAATCGAGTAATATATACTGTAAGTGTCAAAAGGGAGGTGGTACAAGGTTTTATGGGTGGGAGAGATTGTATTTAGCTGATGGGGGATCAGGCAATGCCTGAAGGGAGCAGCCGAATTTAAGGCACATCCTGAAAGAGTGAGTGTTGGACAATCAAAACAAGAGAGAGAGTTGCATTGAAAGGTCAAGGCAAAAGTGTCCTAGTAAACACAAAGCATATCTAAGAAATTTTAAGTGGTTCTGTTTTGGAGGGTCTGCTGAACTAGAATAGAGTTTCATGTTTATTTTGAAAATGTGAAGAAATCCATTTACGGGTTATACTTTCTTTTTTTAAATTTTAAATGTTGAAGTAACTATGGACTCATAGGAAATACACAGTACAAAGAGTCTTGTGTACCCATCACTCAGCTTCTCCCATTGGTGACATCATATACAGCTATAGTATAATATCAAAACCAAGAAATTGACATTGGTACATTACTGTTAGCCAGAATGCAGACATTTAGTTTTCACTATTTTTTTAAACCTGCATTAATTTTTATGTTTGTGTATATGTGTGATGTTTTTACTTTTTAATCAGGGGAATAATATAATTGGTGTTGGGCCTTAAGAAGATTATGTGGCAACAGTACAGGCAAGACTAGAAGCAGGAAAACCAAATCAAAAATTACTACAATAGTATAGAAAAGGAATAATGAGAGCCTGTAATAGACAATGCCCAGCATGGGGCTGAATACAGGGAAATTGCATAGTGAGGGAGTTGGGATTTGTATTTTCCGACCACATTTTTTCAAATGTAAAAAAAAAATTGTGATCCCTTTTCAATTTGACAATATGTGTGCACTGGCAGGAGTCAGGAGAATGATAACACATAGTCAGAACCCAGGTGGGTTCTGTCTGGCACACTGAACAGTATCTTGCAATATGGCTAATATAAGGAGATTGGGAAAACAGGACAATTCTCATCTGGAATAAGGTAAATAGCTCAGGTCAGAGAAAGATCAGATTGAGAATCCCAGGCCATAAATCAGCAATTAGAGCGATATTGTGAGAAAAGTGAAGAGGCAGGTGCTTTGTGCCTTAACTGCTGGTAGACAGCTTATCATTCTTTCTACATTAACTTGCTATAGCTAGTCATAATTTCAAAAGAAAAATCTGCTTTTTAAATTCAAGACCTTTTTAAAATCTGATACCTGTGAGAAAGTTCAGAAATGGGTTTCTTACTGTTTTTTAAGTTGAACTAAATGCTAAGAAAATTTTCCAGTGCTGCATTTCTTCTCCTTTACTCAATATAGGATTTGGATAACTTTATTTCCCTTATGCCTCGAAATCTCCTATGAAGGTCAATATTTGCTGGGTAGGCAAACTGGAAGTTGCAGAACTTAAATATGTCATCCGCTGGCTGAGGGATTATGAGCAAGTTATTTAAACATTTTCTAAAACTTGATGACCTTGTCAGCAATATAAAAATGTTGGAGTTAAAGGGCCCTTTCCATTCTAACACTCAAAAAATCTCAATTTACTAATTCCCGTATACATTTTTATCACTGTTCAACTTTTGTTCAGCATTTAGTATGGTGACTAGTGACTCACACAGTAAATATTCAATGCATGTTTTCTGAATAAATTATTTAGAGAATCTTAAGTACAAAAAAAGCTTCTCAAGAATTTTAAGTAGTTTTTAGATCTTAATAGAGTAAAATTGCTTAAGCGTGAAATCTTTGCAACTTTGCCTTTTTTTATGTGTTTAAAAAATATGAAAGTCACTTAATCTCTTTTGGACTCAATGTTTTTATCTGCAAATATGGGAACTGAGCTTTTAAAATTGCTTCTAAAAATCAATGGCATTAATTAATGGAAAAATTATGCACATCTCATGTAGCAGTATTTCAAATTAAATTCCACTTAGTTCCTTAACTTCTTGTATAAGTTGCAAATGTACTTTTAATAAAATTTACAAAATAACACATTTAAATTAAATTTGCTTAAGCATTTAATCATATTACTTTTATAATAAGTGTAAATATAATGAACTAAAAATAAGAGCTAACATTTAGAGAGTCTTTTATTAAGTTCCAAGCATTGAGGTATCATTATTTTATGCAGGAAATCCAAGGCCATCGAGGTTAAGTCACCTGTCCAAGGTCACACATCCAATAAAAGGTGCAGTCAGGATTTTAACATAAGTAGCTGGGCTCCAGAGCTGTGTACTTAACCACCATAGTACATTGTATGTCACTGTGTGCCACTTCCAAGATGGGCAATAAGCCCTGGACAGTATTTTTTGAGTTAGGCAGCAGGGCAGTAGTCGAACATTTTCATGGTAACCTTGGTAACCTTGAACAATAGCTTGAACTGCAAACTTTGGCAGGCAGTCTCTAATTACTACCCCTAGAAGCTCTGCTGAACTGTAAATCCAGTTTGCGTTTGGGGACAGTCCAGCCCTGGGATGTAGATAATTTAATAACCAGAAATAATCATGTGCCTTAGTTTATCTGAAGGGAGAATCTTTCATAAGTAACTGCTTCCTCTTTTACCACCCAAACTGTTTATCCAGTCTCTTTGATTATTTGTTCTGAATTATCCCTCTTCTGAAAGATGAGACTGTAGCTGGAAAATTATCTCAATTATTAATCATGAGTTTCTTTTCAATGGATACAAAATTTTCCAAACACTATATGCTCCACATTTACTTTCTACTCAAAAAGGTAGATTTCTGCTGAGAAGTTCAAAGAAAATAGTTAAATACTTTATATATTTGTGAGTCTTCTAGGAAATATGGACTTAATTTTCATGATTTTTTAGGTATGGCTTAACTGTCTTCGTGATATAAACATATAAGTTAGAGTGATTCAATTCTATTTATGCTATTACATCATTATATGATTTTGTGTAAACACATCAGTCCTCAGATATTAGATGAGGAAACCAAATTTTCTATTTAATAAAACAGTTCTATTTTGGGGTCTTTCTAGCTCTCTCTCTCTCCTCAAAGAATAATTAAATTATTCTATATTGATCATTTGGTCTTACTAATATGTGAGATAATATAATAGTGAATAGATTGTCTTGAATTTGGATTTAAACTCTTGACATGTCCTGAATTCAACAGTTTGATGGTAAAACAAAAACTTAAAAAAAAACCATCCAAGTAAAGAAAACAAAACAAAATAAGTGCCAAAACACCAATTTTTCCCCCTAGAACATTAGATCCCCAAAGGTAAAATGGTAAAATAATTCCTCTTAATAGGTGTTACTCCAAAAAGTTTGAGATACTGGTTAAATATGGTTGAACAGATTTCTCTCTTAGAGAACTTCTTACTGTCTTTAACATCTAATTTATTTAATTAAATACTTTCCCAAATCTAATTTGACCATTATTGAACGTTTCACGGACATAATGTTTCATGGAACCCCGAAAACATTTAGATCAGTAGTTCTCAAATGAAGCTGGACATTAAAATCACTTAGTGAGTTTTCAAGCATATCTGTGCCAAGAGCAATTAAATTTGAGTCTTCGGAGGATGGGAGCCTGCAGTAAGCAGAATAATTGCCTCCCAAAGATGGTTATGTCCTAATTCCTGGAACCTGTGAATTCATTACATGGCAAAGGAGAATTAAAGTAACAAAGGGGTTAAGGTTGTTAATCAGCCGACCTTAAATTAGATTATTCTGGAAATCCAGGTGAGCCCAATGTAATCACAGGGGTCTTTAAATGTGGTAGAGGGAAGGAAGCGGATGAGTCAGAGTCAGAGTGATTCAGTGTGAGAAAGAGTCAACCAGCCATTGCAGGCTTGGAAGATGGTAGAAGGGAGCCACTGGCCAAGGAATGCAGGCAACCTGAAAAGGTAAGGAAATGGATTCTCCCCTACAGCCTCTAGGAAGGAACACAGTCCTGCTGACATCTTGAGATTCGTCCAGTGAGACTCATTTCGGACTTGTGTTGTTTTGACTACTAAGTTTGTGGGAATTTGCTACAGAAGCAATGGGAAATAATCCAGGGCCCAAGCATTGATTATTTTTAAGAGCTACCGGGTGATCCTAATGTGTAGCCAGGCTGAGAAGCACTGAGTTAGACGAATGGCTGCTCACTGGAATCACCTAAGAAACTTTTTATTGAACACTAATATCTGGCACCTGCCACTGAGATCCACATTCAAAATATTAACTTATTTAATCCCCATAACAGCTTCGTAAGATGGGATCATTATTATCAGAAGCACAAGTTCTTTTTAAGTAAGTTGTCTAACATTACCCAGCTACTAAGATGTAAGTTTCAAACCCATGCAGGCTGGCTCCCATAACCTCCATCATATTAACTTAACTCTTGTGTAGAGCCTGGTTAGTCCAATTTTAAACATCATCATTACAATTACTGGCTATTTTCTGAGTTCCCTTTTCACAGAATAAGCAGGAAGTTAGAAACGAAAGGTGCTGGTAAGAATAAAAACATTGATGGCAGTAAACTTATGATTGGCAACTGATGGTGAGAGCTAAGAATAAAGAAAATAAAATCTTTCAATGTTTAAAAATTATGGAAATTTGAGAGTTTTCGTAGGTGTAAATGTTACTAAATGTAGCAATATTTAGTATTATTGAGAGTATTATCATCTTAATTCTGATCAAGAAAGATTCATTTTTGTTCTGTATATCTCATTCATGAGAGGAGGTATATATTTATGATTTCCTAGTAGTAATAAAATAAATGCTAATACTGTGAGAGATAGGCTTCAATTGTCTGAGTATTTAATAGGTGGGCCAGGACTTTTCAGAAAATTCAATAAAATGTATTATAGTATATACATATGTTATGTACCATACAAAAAAACCCTGTCTGCATATCAGACCTATTCAATTTTTAAAACATCAACGACCGTTCAAAATCAACTGAAATGTCAACATACTTTGACATTTTGGTGACATACTTAGGAGAAGCACAAAGACACTAAAACAAAGCTATAAAATCCAGTAGAAGATTTATTTATGAAGCATTCAGATTTTAAGAGCTAGGAAGGCATAGATAAATAGCAAAACCAAATTCCTTTGCGTTCAGGTACTTGCCATTTCTCTTCATCCACATTAAAGGCTATAATCCTAGTATATGTTAAAACTTTCAAATTTACAGGCTTCCATTCCTCTGAGTGTCATAATGAAAAGAACACTGAACTTAAGACAAAATACTAGCTAGTTGTGTGACACTGAGTATAAACCATAAAACAACAGCAATTTGTCCTGATCTATAAAATGAGTATCTCACCTGCCTTTTCCACCTCAGAGGATTGTTAAAAATCAAATGACAAGGCATGGGAAAGTGCTTTTGAAAATAGTAAAGCACCATGCAAATAATTATTCTATGCAATAATCTATAGTCATTCTGGACTGCAAAAGTTATCTATGCTTGCATAACAAATTACCCCAAAACTTAGTGGCTTAAAACAACAGTTATCTCACAGTATCTTAGGTCAGAAATCTGCATGTTGCTCAATTAAATCCTCTGCTACAGGGTCTCTCAAAGGCTGCAGTCAAGGCGTCTGCTATGGCTATCAGTCTCGAGGTTCAGCTGGGGAAGTATCTGCTTCCAAGCTCATGCACATCGTTGTTGGCAGGATTCAGTTCCTCATAGGTTATTGGACTGAGGACCTCAGTTTCTAACTCACTGTTGGCTGGAGACTACCCTCAGTTCTTTGGCACATGGGCCTCTCCAATATGGCGTCTTGCTTCATCATGTTTGCAAGCCAAGAAGGCAATAGAAGGAATATAGCAAGATGGAAGTTAAAGTGACTTGTAACCCAACAGTGGAAATGACCTCCCATCACTTTTGCCTTATTCTGTTCAGTAGAAACAAGTCACTGGGTCCATCTTACATGCAAAGGGGGGTGACAATATGATAGTGTGAATGTTAGGAGGTAGGGATCACTGAGGGTCATCTTGAAAGCTGCCTCTCACATTAACCATCCCTTATTCCTTAGACTTATCCTGGGCTTGGCTCTCTCTGAGTTATTATGAGGATTTCTTTCTTTAAAAGTTCTCTTAAACCCAGCTCAACCTTCAAAGTCCAACTCAATTATGATCTCTTTTTTTGTGAATTCCCTTGACATCTTCAGTTAGGTGGGATCCTCTCAATATCTAAATTCCCAAAGCATTTGGCACACATCCCTCCTTATCTCACATAGTCTCCTGCTTTTTAGAATAGTAGTCTTAGTTTTAGACCTATCCATTTATAAAAGCCCTAAAGGCGGGGATTGGGTATTATACCTCTTTGTTTTCCCCTATGGGGCAAAGGACAATAAAGACTACAACATGAGCAATCTATACATATTTACTAAATTGAGCCAGTTTTTTAATGCAAAGGTTAAAATCAGCTGCATTTTGATCTTCTTTCTGCTAAATGGCTTACTTGAAGCCACCGAGAATCAATCAATAATGTCAGTTCTGAAACAGTCTCATTTCAGGGATTCCTGCCAGTTTCTTGTTTTTCAAAGGACATCTGTGGTCTGCTCTTCTAAAGGCTTGATTCACTGAGAGCATGAACCTGCAGAAAATGATGGAACCATTTGACCTCAACAGTAAGGTCCTAGATTTGCTGGCTCCTATACCTGATAAGTGCACACTTTTGTTCCAAGGGTTTTTCTATGGCTGTACACTTCTAGTTATTAAAATATTCTAGAGCAAGCTTAATTTTAAGGCAATATTTCCCTTGAGTATGAAGTTTTAATAAGGAATCTTTCATTTACATTAACATTAAAAAAACTTATTATATGGCTGATTATCTTTTAGCCATACCCTGTTTGTGTGTAAATAGACCCATACTCCAAAGAAATCACTTAGATAATAGCCTAGATAAAAGAGTATCTGGGGATCTATAAAATTATATTGGCGTAATAGAACCTGAGCGAAGATTTCCACTTCTTTGGGGTATTTATGAAGGTTTGCCCAATCTTTTATGAAGATTGGCCCAACATTCTTAATATTACTATCTTAGAAGCTAATGGAAGATTAATTCATTTCAGTTCAAAAGATTTCAAAAGTTTCACTGGCCTTTTTTCAAGAACACTTATGTAGCTTGCTAATCTGTTGAAACTGGCCCCCAGGGTTTTGGTTTAGACTCAATCTTCTTTGTTCTTTTTACTAAACTTAATCCAAAGAAGGCCTGGGGAGAGCTTATTTCAGGGCAGCTCACTATTAAGTTCTCTACAAATATTTTCTCCAACCTCCTCCACTCCCCACTTTCTACTTGTCATTGCCATTTATTCTGTGGAGAATTTCAGGAGGACTGGGCTGAGTTTGGCTTCTCCTTGAGGCTCTTCTCCATGGCCAATGTTCAAAGTTAAATTTTTGGCTAAGCAAATGGGACTTAATCCATTTGTTCAGTGGTCTATGTACTCCAAAGCATCATGGGGTTTGATTCAGTGTGCTGAGTGCCAAGTCACAGGAAACAGTTATCTTTCCTGTGGTATTTCACTGCATTTTATGCTTCAATGTGTGTGAGAGAGGAATTGTGAACTGACAGAAAAATAAAATTGGGCAAAAAATTAGGAGATATGGTTTTAGTCCAGGCCACATTGATAGCTTTCATTATATCATTGGTTATTATCCTTTATTTGATGAAAAATATTTGAGCGTTACTGAGTCTAGTACTATTTTAGACAATGGGATCGAGCAGTGAACCAAAAAAGTTCCAGCTCCCATGAATCTTACATTCAGTCAGGAAATAGATAATGAACAAACAATCAAGTAGACCTACATTATGCCAGATGGTGATACGTGCCATGGAAAAAAAAATAAAGCTTGTAAAGCAACAGAGAGTTGGAGGTGGATGTGGGGGGTGTGTGCTGTTATAGACGGGACAGCGTTTGAGCAATGACCGGAAGACAGTGAGAGAGTGAGTTTGCATGAATATTTGGGAAGGGAAAAGTTTTGAAAGGAGCAGAAATTACATAGACACTAAGGTGGGGAAATTTTGCATGTTTAAAGAGCTAGATTGGAGATAAGGAGCAAAGAGTAAGAAATGAAATCAGAACAGTGGAGGTTGGGTGTGGATCGTATTGGGACAGGTAGGCCATTGTAAGGACTTTGAATTAGACTCTGAATGAGATAGTAAGCCATTAGAAAGTTTTAAGCAAAGAGGTGACTTGTCATATTTTAAAAGGATCAATTTGCCCATCAAGTCAAATGGAGAATAGACTCCAGGAGAATAAAGATGGAAGAAAACAAGAGGCTATAGTAATAATCCAGGTGCAGTAATAGTGACTATTGGAGCAAGGTAGTAGCCATTGGGATGGAAGAGTCAGATTACTGATCTATTTCATGGTGTAAATGGATAGGATTTCCTGATGGATTGGACACTGGGAGTTAGAGAAAGTGAAGTGTCGAGGATGACCTCCATACCACAATAGGAAGGAAGAAGTTGCCATTAGTGTAGATGTAAGACTGTGGGAGAAACAGATTGTGGGGAAGACAGGGGGCTCAGTTTTATACATTTTACTTATGAGATATATTGTTAAATAGTGGAGATGTTAGGTTCATAGTTGAATATATGAGTCTGAGTATATGAATCTCAGACTGAAAAAATAAATATGTGTCCTCAGCATTTAGATTGTATTTAGGGTCAAGGGACTGGTTTAAATCATCTAAGAAGCAAGCATATAAATAAAAAATAAAAGTATATAAATAAAAAAGTGCGAGGACTGAGCTCTGGGGCATGCTAACCTTTAGAGATAAGGTAGTTCTGGAGGGCTCCATGAAATAGGGGAAATGAGACAATGTGTAAAAGATTTATTGAAACCCTAAAATACAGTAGGCACTGTGATTCAGTAATGAATAAAATAGTTTCTGCCCCTGAGGCTTTCGCAGTTTACTGGTGCTTTACTAGTTATGATATAAAGGGTTATACAGAACGTGCTCTGAGCTCAGGGAAGACAAAGCTGCTATCTCTGTGCGTGGACACCAAAAATGCTTCAGAAAAGAGGTGATATTTGAGCTGGCAGAGAAACATGAGAGTGAGTTTTCCATTTCGATCAGGGAGTGAAGGGCATTCCAGGTGCAAGGAATGGCATGTACAAAGGTGCAGAGTAGGAACACCTATGTGTGGGCGAGAGTGCGAGGAGGCAGCATAGTCATAGGAATAAACAGACTTTGGAGTCACAGTGAACTGACATCTGCCACCTAGTGGCTGTCATTTGGGGCAACCTAGTGACCTGCATTGACCCTTTGGTTCCTTATTTACAAATCACGGTAATAATGTCTTCCTTGCATGATTGCTATGAGGATTAGGAGTGAGTATCTCGAGTACTTGCCTCCATGATTACAGTACAGTAGTTGCCCAGTACAGGGGAGTCTTGCTGATACTGTTATTGCTGCATGTGGCATGCTGCAGAAGAGTTACATTGAGCGCCAGGACTGAAGGACTTGGATATTTATCTTTACTTCACTGGTGAGAATTTGATACATTTAAACCAGGAGTGTTATGATCAGACGACCATTATATTAAAATACCTATCACAACTGCAAAGGAAGAATTAGAAGGGGAAGGAAGGAGGAACGTGCAGTGGAAAGGAGGAAGGGAGAGAGAGGGAATAAAGGCATAGTCAAGGAAGGGAGGAATACGGTCACGTGTCACTGAACGATGGGGATACATTCTGAGAAATGTCATGCGAACATCATAGACTGTACTTACACAAACCTAGGTGGTAAGGCCTACTACATACACGGGCTATATGGGATAGCCTAGTGCTGCTAGGCTGCGGACCTGTACAGCATGTTACTGTACTGAATACTGTAGGCAATTGTAACACAATGGTAAGTATTTGTGTATCTAAACATATCTCAACATAGAAAAGGTACAGTAAAAATACAGCATAAAAGGTAAAAAATGGTACACCTGTAGAGGGCACTTACCGTGAGTGGAGCTTGCAGGACTGGAAGTTGCTTTGGGTGAGTGCGTGAGTGAGTGTGAGTGTGGGGGCCTAGGACGTCACTGTACACTACTGTAGACTTTATCAACACTGGACACTCAGGCCACACTAAATTTATAAAAAATACTTTTCTTTCTCCAATAATAAATTAACCTTAGCTTACCGTAACTTTTTTACTTTATAAACTTTACTGGTTTTAGCTTTTTGATGCTTAATAGTGGTAAGCTTAAAACACAAACACATCGTACAGCTACAAAATACAGAATGTTTTTCTTCTCAATTTACTTATAACCAAAAGACTCTGAAACCTGGGAGTTTATTTAAAACTTCAAAATCTCTCAGCATTAGCCACCTCCGCCCCCCACCCCCAACACACAAAGATAGAAGCTGTACCCAGAGGTAGTCCTCTCCTGGAAAAGAGGGCACAGGAATTTAAATTCTGGGGATTAGCAGGATGCTAGGAAAGATAAGGCTTTAGCAATAAAGTGATTAAAATAATTAAAATAGAAAGGCAATTTAAAGTTTCTGATGCTTGAAGCTGGAAATTTTGGTACAAAGCTGAAGTTTTAATGCTCAGACTTCTCTCCTGAGTTCTAGACCTAAATATCTTTCTACTGGGAGCCTCTGTGTGAATAGTCCCCAGGAAGCTTGCATGTGTCAGAGGCGCTGAACTCAACATATCCAAAACTGAATTCGCTATAGTTTTTGTAAGATTTTTCTCTCTCTTTTATCTAAAAATCCAAGTCTCAGTGACAGGTAGAAACGTCAAAGCAGTCAAAACACTTCAATTGTTCCTTGACTCCTCTATTTCCTTCAACGTCTTCATTCTCCACATCTAACCAGCTGTCAAGTCCAGGATCCGCTTTTCCTAGTGCGTGCTCAGCTTTCCTAGTTTATCCAGACCAGGATGAACCCCATCTTCAACCCTCACCTTTAGCGTGCTTGTCATATGAAGTGTCCATGAGAGAGGTGTGGAGCCTCCATGATGTGTGTGGGTGGTGGACTCATACATATATTTTTTGTACCTTACTCGAGAGAAGAGATGTCACTGAAGACAAATAGGTCTCCTGCAAATCCACTTTGTTCTTTCTATGAGCTTCTCTATGGGAAGAAGCTGAGGTGATCTTTAAGGTTAATTAGGAAAAAAAGATGATAGAAGGCTCTTAGATGCTTTCATAATTCTTCTAGGGTACACAGAGTTTCTGAGAGATTAAGTGATTTATATCAGAGGGATACATTAAAGTATCGTATTTGGCTTTTCATGTTTAATTGATTATTATTATTAACAGTAATATTTGCTATAGACTCACCAGAGTGGCCAGAATTATATATGTATATATATTTATTTTTGGTGAGGAAGGTTGGCCCTGAGCTAACATCTCTGTCAATCTTCCTCTATTTTGTATATGGGTGGCTGCCACAGCATGGCTTGATGAGTGGTGTAGGTCTATACTTGGGATCCGAACCCACGAACCCAGGCCACCAAAGTGGAGCACTTGAACTTAACCACTACACCATCGTACCCGCCCCAAGATTTATATTTTTGAGGTCTGGGCTCTCCTTGCTCCAAGGGAAGTAAATGGCCTTTTGGAATTTTAGAGAAAAGTTTTCCACACAATGTGAGGGAAAATTAGGCTATACCTAATCTGCATGTTCTTTTGTTTAGAAGGTGTAAAGTTTTGGTCCATTAAGCAGATGGTTGGACATCAAGAGAGAGATTGCGAGAGGAAGGGAGGAAAAAGAAAAGAAACTGCGCTTTGAGTTTTGAAGAGAAAAGTACCCTGTCACAAACAATTAGAATTCCTAAGACTGGCTGGAATACATGAAATAGGAGGGGTGGAACCTTCTGAAATTTTGAGAATTGGTTCTTGAGTCATCGAAGCATCCCTGGAGTGACAGAGTCTTGAAAATGACAGCTGTGTGGGTGGCTGAGGAGACTGTGTTGAGAACCATAATTTAGGGGCCTTTGAAAAGGTTCCATGGCAGATCCGGAACTGACTGGAGGAATGCAGAGTGGCTATCTTCTAATTATCCCACAGTCCTGAGCAAGGGCCAATGGTTCCAGTGACCAACATGAAGGAGCATGAGTAGGGAATGGAAGGCAGAGCTTCATTTACTGAACTGTGTAAATTTCGGTGTTCTTGTCTGATCAATTGTGGGGACTGAGACTTGAAAATGGATTGATATTGGCTTTGTTGACTATGATGATTGGCAGCTAGCAGTTTTGATTTGATTGAAAATAAACGTGAGGTATCTGGCATTCTGAATGTTATGGAGCAATTCATTCTTAATACACAAAATTCATAGTGATCAATAGTTTGACTGAAATCTGATGTCTAGAAAAATAAATGACTCATTTTGAATGTTGATGGGGTATTTAAAAACATGAGCCCTTCAGATTATGGTAGCACTAATTTGTTTGATAGCACAAGGAATAGTGAATTCAAGCTTTTGATACTGGAAAACAATTAACCTTGGATATTGTCCAGGCACCTTACTGAATTCTTTCCAATTTTACTTCATTTGTGAACCTCCATAAATCAGTATCCTCAATGCAGATAAATTGGTTTTCTTACTTTATGCTCATGGCTGGAAATTCCAAGTGCTATTTCTTAAGATCTCTCTTCCCAGAGGGAATTAATAGAATAGAAATGCAATGACTTGCTTTCATTCATCTTAGAAATGTGGCTATCTTTTCAGTTCAATTACACAAATATGTATTGAGTGCCCACTATGTGCATTCTGTAGAGTAGGCAGTGGGATCCAATGTAAAGAGCATAAGATTGGACATTTATAGTATGTGGTTTTGTAATCTGAGCCCAAATATTTACCAGATGAATGTCTATCAGAAAGTCATTTAACTTCATTTCCTACATTTATGTTGTTATATCAGTAATGCCTGTCTCACAGTGAAATGACAAACAAGATAATGTTTGGGAAAGCTTTGTATCTAGGGCTCTGTTGTTACCGTGTGCAAGACTTTCTGCTCAATTTTCAAAGTATAATTTTGCTTCTTATTTCTTCAGTCTATAAAATGAGGCAAAATTATTACCTCTACTAGTCCTTCTAAATTCTGTGATTCCCACAAAAAGAAGAAACTTTCAAAATTCGCAAAAGGAGTATTTCTGAGAACAATTTATTCAGGAGATCTAGTCCTTTCAATAAAAATGTGCTTAAGCTTAACCCAGTGCATTTGGGATGCATAACAGTAATCTAGAGAAAATAATGGTTGCAAAAGGAGATATTAACAAGTAAATAACTTGTTTAAAATCATAAAAAAGATCACAAAGACATAATAGAATTGGTTGTATTGTGCCCTCCATAAGGCTAAGGATCTTATTTTTCACATTTTCTCAAAATAGTGAGCTTCTGATAAATCTTATTGAGTTAAATGAACCCTCAATTTTCAACATATTTTTTTTGGAACCAGTGGTTCTCAAACATTACCTTCAGCGTGATTCAGCATCACCTGGAGGGCTTGTTAAAATGCTGATTTCTGGGCCCCACCCGCGGAATTTCTGATTCAGTAGGTCGGAGGGAAGTAGGTCTGATACTTTGCATTTCTAACAAGCTCCCAGGTGATGCTGACACTGCTGTTCTGAGGACCATACTTTGAGAACCAATTTTTCTCAAATACCAGTTTAGTCACTGGTCTAAAATGAAATATGTAGGAATCACCTGGAAACCTTTTAAAATAGATTCCAGGCCTTACCCTCAGAGATTTATTTCTACAGATCTTGGCTGGGGCCAAGGCATCTATGTATTTTAAAAACTCCCAGGATATATTAATAATCCAGGTTTGGAAACTACTTCTCTATATAGAGCTAAAGGCTTCATGGGTTTATATGATTCCACTTGGGCTTTTCTTAGGTTTGAAAATTCAGAATAAACCTAGTAATAAAAATTCTCTTTCTGATATAAAGGGATAGAGCAATAAATAGAGCTAGTTCCTATTTAGGGAAATGTTGGTTATTCGATTTTGATTAAATTTAAGACAACTTTGTATTTATATTTAACGTAAATTCCCCTCCAAAGGATGATGATATTGCTTTGGGTTTAAAGTCCTTAAAAGCATGTGGAAGCCAGTATGCTGAGATTTCACATATATGTTGTGATGTACATGGTACTTTATAATGATTCATGTGACTCTGTTCTTTATCTCTTTTCAAACTTATTAAACAAAATTATCACAGAATGTATTTTGTTTATTCTAAATTTATCAAAGTTATCTGCCAGACAGTCATCCAAGACATGAGAAATGAGGCAGGTGAACTCTCACATAAGAACATTTTGGTGATGGATTGTATTCAACTATCTGCTGAGGAGTGCACACTTAATCATTTATCATGGCCCTTTAAGCCTTTGCTGTTTATACTTTTCAATATCAAACATCTCATCTACATGCAAAGGTAATTTCGTTTCATAACCAATAGTTTTGCAAACTCCACATGACAACTTCCAACCATCAAACTTTATCTTCTATTGCATGTCTTTGGACAATAAAAATTCTAAACTAGGATTTAGCTATAAACTCAGCAGATAACGAAAGAAAAATCTGAGCTGACTCTTCCATTATTATTTCAGTTCCGTAATACAGAAATGAGTAAATGTTTATTTTGGTCAATACAGCAAGCAGGTATAGCTTGAAGATAGGCCAGGATGAGCTAAATTAAATAAAAGATGGTTTTATATAACTACTTTTCTGAAAATTTCATGAAAATTTATATTGCACATTTGGGATTAAAGGTTTTTAACAAATTGAAGACTAATCAGAGTTCTTTTTTCCAAAGTATATACACTTTTTAGTTTTATTTTTTATTTCACCCATTAAGACAGGATGAAACTTGAAATGTTTACAATTTCTTTAGATTTTCTTTTACAATCAATTTTTTAAAAAAATTTCCAGCACTATTCAAGATTCCATTCCTTGTAAGGCCAAGAATCCAAAGTTGCCATATGTTTGACATGAATGTACTTAACTCATGTGAAAACACTGAGAAATCTGGTTTATGAAGCCTTAGAAGACCATGTTTGGAAAATGGAAAACAGTTTTTCAGTAAACGTTTGCTTCATTTTTATATAACAATAATTATTCTAAATTAGGAATTAAACATTCCTTCCAAAGGGTCACACACATCAATACATGCATACAATTTATGAGCCAGAGGCACAGTGAGTGCTGAGGCAATCCAAAGATGTAAAGGGAAAATCCTTGCCTTCAAAGAACTATACCTTCTAGAAGGCAAGTATGCAACAAAACAATCGAAATGGGATCAGTTCTATGACAAACTGCAACATTGCAAATTGACTGGGTCACTTCAAGTTCATGGGGACATAATTATCAGTTAAGAGATGTTCAGTGCGGCCAAGATGAGTGAGGGAATTATGCACCCGGGGAAGCAGCTCATGAGGGAATGCGGTACATTTGGGTAACAGAAGTTGTTCTTTTTGGAGGGATGTGCGGGGAATAAGTTGGGCAGTGCACAGAGAGAGATCAGATCGCAAAGGGCCTCACCTGTCTTGTCTATGAAATATAGGAGCATTTGTGTTTATCTTTTCACACCTGGACATTTTCTTTATTCACATGGTAGAAAGTGATTTGTCAAGCTTTTGCTGGCCATTCCTAGCACTACTGTTTTTTTTTTTTTTGCAGGTGTAGCCAGAACTCACATTAAGTGTAAATGCTGCCAAGTCACGTGTGAGAAAGCCACCACTAGGTGGCAGAACTTTATCACATTCTGTGGCCAGACCGAAAAGCTGATGTCTTGAAACCTTCACCCTACTCTATTTTGGCTCCAGGCTGATGCTAGGAGCCTAGGTTTGTCCAGAAGCTTTGTTGAAGAGTGAACAGCAAGTTAAAAGGAGCTCTTGTCATTGCAGACAACCTACAGCCACCAGCCCTGCTCTATTTCGCTCCCCCTAGTGGACATAAGTTATTGGATGAATGTAGCATGGAAATATATCTTAAATAATTTCTTTGATTAAAAACATAATCAAGGCTCATACATCAACAGACACATACCATATTTGACATATAATTAGCTCATAACTAAACTTAGCAGTGTACAAAAATAAAACAAAATGTCAATCTAATTTCTTTTCCATAAAATTTTCCTGCTGTCAACATAGAATAAATCCATCACCATATGGCCCATCAATGCAGCAGAAAACATGAGGTCTAATGGTATTTTGTTAGCAAACTCTTGTAATTGATTTATTTTTCTAAGCTACCGGCTGGATTGTTGTTGTGTGTTTTTGGTTATACTATCAGTAGATATATTTAACTGCTTTTTTCATGTTCCTATTTTGAAGAGCATACAATCTAAGTTCAAGAATTCTACAGTAATTTGCCAATTTAGAATGGAAAAATGTTTAGAACAGGTTGATAATATTAAATATTTTAATGTTTCTCTTCAATAAACTGTAAACATAAGTCTAAACTTAGGCAGTTTCTCTGTTTAGGCAAGAATTAGTCATGGATGATCTGCTTATTTGGACTATCTTTTAGTTAGTGATACATTGATTAGCTTAATTCATTATATCCATTAATCAAATTGTTAATTTGGTTAATTTTTCCATGAACATATTCCTTTGATTATAGAGTCATCATCTTAGTCTGGTTTTTATTAACCGATCAATCTGGAGGTAATTAACACCCTGAAGAGGTAATTAAGATCCTGCTGTTACAGGTAATATTCGAAATAGTTTTATATCTAAACTATAGGACTTTTTATAGGCATTTCCAACATGGAAAGGGGATTAAGGGAACGTGAGCTTACTTTGCATGTGTGTGCAGGCATATAGGTGTGAGATTTTCAAATATTCTTCTTTAAGTGAGAAACATATGTTAATATTTTAAATATAGCTTTTTCCTTTTTAACTATAAATTCTGTAATTACAAACTGTACTCTAATTAGACTTTTACATAGGGGGAGACTTTTAGACTCTCTCCAAAGTCAGTTAATTTGTAGTAACTATTCGAGATACACATGCATGCTTAAGAGCACGCGCACACACGCACACGCCGCCCATTTTAAGTATAATAATCCCAATATCTTTATGACCAATCAGCAATTACAAATGTGGGCTTTCAAATCACGCATTACTAAAAAGAACTAGAATACATCATTGAAATTTAAAATTGTTTGTGTTTATTATAAACTGTTTATTTTATATATATACATATTCTATTCTGTTGCCTACTATATTGAGTCTTGAATTTTCAGGAAATCATTATGTCTTGTTGGAAACACATAATTATACGAAGCTTAGGTGTCTCTCCATTCAAGAAAGAACTACTCAAGCTGAAATGGTAGAGCTATAGGTCAGCATATTCTCCTGTTATAATCTTCTTTTTTCCTTCATTCTTTTCCTTTTGCTATTACTTTTCCTTTCCCTTTCATAATATTTTTTATTTTTTGCTTTCTGCAATCAAGACAAAAATTGAAGAACTGGAATGGGAAATATGTGTATCCCAAGTTTTTGTTTCCTGTTATAGGAATAGGAAATATTCCTATTTGGAAAATAGGAAATATTCCTTGGAATATGTCTATTCCAAGAATAGACATACTATGCTGAAAGCTTTATAAGTTATTAACAAGCAAACTATATATGTAAAAATTTAATTAATGCTATATGAAAAACAACTAAAAATCTTTTAAGGCCATAAAATCATACAACTTTCTGAATTCAGAGTCTTTATAGCTGGAATTTTAGTCTTCTGAATAAAACTAAAGTCTATATGATTTTAATAATAATGTGTTTCTAGTCAACTGTGAAATCTCCTTTTCACTTCATTTATCATATATGAAGTAACTTAAATTAACCTTTGGTTATCTTATGGAAGATAGAAACATATTTGTGCACATATCCAACTGACCTTCAAATAAAGTGAAGTGCAATGCAAAGTCCCTTTTATTGACCCTGCTTCTAATTTCTCCACATTGCTTTAGGAAATAAGAAAGCTACATGCTACATGTTTCTGCAGCATAAAACACATAATTAACTGTGGATACTATTAGGTTGCTCTGATGATGCAGTTCTGAATGGAAACATTTGAATTTTAGCTTTATAAGTTGTATAAATTATTCTCCATCCGGCATCCTTGATGGATACATCCTGATTTCACATCTTTCCACCGACAGACAAGGTCATGTATAATGTATTTGTCTGGTGAGATCCTCATCCTATTTTTAAATGCTTCCAGTAAATACAAGTCTTCTATTCACCCACTGCCACCCAACAATACGTGCCATATTTCTTGCCCATCCCTCCGTGTTGCTGCAGTCAAAACAATAAATTTAGGTTTAAAGGATAAAACCCACATGTGAAATAGATAAGAATTTTACTGCTCTAGAGGACCTTGCAGAACTGTCTATACTTAGCTGTTCTGTGTATATGTACATATTTTTGGAAAGATTCTTATTCTTAAAACTTTTCGTTATATGAAATATACACCACGCACAAATGTAGAAGGAATAATATCATGAACCCAACCACCCAGCTTTAAAAATAATTATCAACTCAGGCCTGACTTATTTCCTAAGACCTAGATCATTTTAAAGCAAATCTGGGACACTTGACCACTTTATCTGTAAATATTTTAGTATGTATCCCTAAATGATGTTTTAAAAATAGCCACAACGTCATTAATGTACCTAAAAATTGATAAGAATTACTTAATATTATCAAGCGTATCATCATTGTTCAAAATTTTCTGATTGTTTCATAAATGCTTTTTACAGTTTATTTGTTCAAATGGCAAATCAAACTACGTCTATATATTCAATTAGTTAAGTTTCTTAAATATTTTTCTTTTATCGTTACTTGTTGAATAGAGCTGTAAATGTGTCTTGTAGAGTTTCTCACAGCCTGGGTTTTACTAATTACATTCTTCTTGTGTCATTTACTGTATTACACTGTCGCTGGTATTTCTTATAAATTGGTAGGTAGAGCCAAAAGCCTGATCAGATTTGGGTGTGAATATTTTTGGCAAATACACTTCATATGCAATATTTTATTGTAAGCATATAATGCCTATTTATACCATTTTGTATATATTAATGACTGTGGCTTAGATCCATTACTTCCTTTGGGGTTGTAAAATGGAGTTATTTTAATTCTGTCATTCCTTTTTTATACCTCTACAAAGAGGAAACTTGCTTCTTATTTCATCAATATGTGGTTACCCCAAGGAATGGATAAATACTTGATAGCTTCCCTTTATTGACTAATTTTAAAAATAGCATCTGCTGGGCTGGCCCAGTGGCTTTGTTCATGCACTCCACTTCGGTGGCCTGGGGTTTGCAGGTTTGGATCCCTGGTGCAGACCTAGACACTGCTCATCAAGCCATGCTGTGGCGGTGTCCCACATACAAAATAGAGGAAGACTGGCACAGATGTTAGCTCAGGGCCAATCTTCCTCACCAGAAAAAACAAACAACAAAAAAAACCCAGCATCTGCCAATGGTGGCCAATCCTCCAATGTTACTATGAGTTCATGCCTTTAAAGATAGTTACTGTGTTTCAATCCATTGTAGTTTTCATCTATAATGATCCTCAATTATTTCTACTGATGTGTAATGGGAACTCTTGATGTTGGCTCCTTTCTTGCATCATTTGACCTGCTTCTAGTAGTCTTTGTTAGATTCTTGCTTTCTCTTATGACAAAGGTTTCCAGGGAAATCTTGGCCATTTCCTGCACTAGACTTTGACTCAGTTTTGCCCCAAGAAGGCCAATTGCTTTTAGCAGGAAAATCGTATTTAGACACCATTAAAGATCACGATCTAGAAACAAAGGATCAACATTACTCTTGTTTGGTCATGGTTTGTAAGCTTTTTCAGTGAACAGAGCTTGGAAACAGTTTATTTTGTAAAGACTAAAGTTATCAATTTATACCAATAATTCCATTTCCATTTAGGCCTACTGGGTTCTATTTCACCTCATTAATCTCACATCTCCATCTCCAATGCATAAAACCCTAGATTTCAAAGACATCAACATCATTACTCAATTTCTGTGTCCTGCAATACACACTATGCAATAGTATAAGAATAAAAAATACTAACACTGCCACCAAAAATATTGTTAGTGAAAATAGTGTAAGAATTTTAAAACTCTCCTCTCATTTTTTCAGCTTAGTATGTATCCCACTTGTGTGTGTGAAATTACTGTGTTTTAAAGTGACTTGGAATAGTTTCTCTCTTTGTGATTATGTCATCAGCTTAATACACACAGGTTTATTCATTTCATTGCAAATCCAAGCTTCTCAAGATCACTTTTAAATTGATTTTCATTTTACAGTCATGTAAAATCTTTAGAGTTTCACATTAAAGTCTAAAAAAAATATGTGTATTTAGAGAAGTCTACTTTTGTAACTATCTATTGCACTCTATTTCTTCCCTCTATTTTTAAATAAAAAATATCATTTAACCTTCTATTATAGTTAAATGTATATACCTTTGTATTCTACTTTCTTAGATACCCAATTTTCTTCATTTTTTTTCACATAAAAATATATCTTGGAGATCATTCAATTATAAAGCAGATATTCCTTTATTTTTCTATTTTTTACTGCTGCATAGCATTCCACTCTGAGGACAAATTATAGTCCCTCCAGCCAGTCCCCTATTGTTGGGCATTTGCTGTATGAAGATCCTTATATATATGCCTCTTTAAAATTTTTGGCAGCATACATTTGGGGTTGATCACTAGAAGTAGAATTCCGGGTCAAAGGGCAAATGTTTTGCCAAATGTTGCTTCGTCAATTTCCTTATCATATGAGTTCTACTACTTTGCGTCCCTACTAGAAATACCTGAGCATGACTATTTTACCCAATCAAGTATGTCAAAAGTTTTGATATTTTCTAATCTGTAGGTGAGAAATGGAAACTCAATTTACTTTCAATTTGCATTCACTTAGAATAAACCAGGTTGAGCATCTTCTCATATGGTTAAGAAATATTTATATTTCTTTCTGTGAACTATCCATTTTTATACCTTGCCGGGTTTTCTTTTGTCTTTTCAGAAGCTCATACATTTTGGTCACATTAGTATTTTGTCTGTAAGTAGGACATATATTATTATCGCCATTATGGTGTTTTATTTTATATATCACGATGGTGGTTATTTGCTTGCCATGAAACATATTTTTATTTTTGTACAGTCTATTTGTCAAGTTTACCAATCTCTTCTCTTTGCATCTGCATTTGAGTCATAAGTAGGGAAGTGTTCTCAGCAGTAAAGTTGTAGAAGAATTTACTCATGTTTTTTCTAATGTTTATCTGGTTTTGCTTTTTACTATTTCAGTTTCTGATCTCTTTGGAATTTATCCTAGGGAATAGTATAAGGATTGGATCTTGTCTATCTTTTCATGACTATAATGATGTTAATTACTCTTTTGTTGTATACTAAATTTCCAGAGAAAGTTGGATCAATTTCTGAGCCTTTTTCAGCTTTATTGAGGTGTAATTGACAAAATTGTAAGATATTTAAAGTGTACAATGTGATGATACACTGTGTGTGAAAGGATCCCTCCATCAAGTTAATTAACACATCCATCACCTCACATACTTACCTTGTGTGTGTGTATGTGATATTTTTGTGCTAATATCATTGTAGTTTTAATTATGGTGGATCTATAATGTTTATGAATATCTGGTGGAGCTATTTCTCTGATTGTTTATTAGGGTGGGGAGGTCAGGTTTTTCTGAATCTTATTGCCTGATTATTTTCTAGATGAACTTTATAATAGACTTAACTAGCTCCTGAATGTTTATTTTTATTGGGATCATAAATGAACTCAGGAAGAATGGATATCTTAACAATGTTGAGTCTCCTATCCAAGATCATAGTATATTTTAAATCTATTTTTCTCAATTTAATTTTATGTCAGGAAGATACATATTTGGATTTTAAGTATTTTTAACCCCTATTAAGTATATTCTACTCCAGATCCTAGGTACTCTTGACACACAATGAAATCCTTTAATGCTAATGGAGTTCAAGGTGTTTAAACTCTATTAGTTTCTAATTTCAGCCTTTCTAAACTCGTATGGTTGAAGAAATAAATTTGTCTTACCAGTTCTTTTACATATTTTGGAAAATCTTTCATGGCCCGGAGAGTCAAGAGATCTGGCTTTCAGAACTGGGTCACTAATTAAAAGTAGAAGAAGAACTTAGTGAGGGAAGCTGCTCAACTTCCTTTACCTCCATCGTCTTCTCTATAAAAGGAGGTTTTGTGGAGGGGTTGCATGTATCATTTAGGAATAAGTTCAGTGACATATAAAATTCAACTTAATCAAATGAGGTGATTTGTTTTGTTTTTCATGTAAAAAAAAGTTCAGATTTAAGAAATATGGAGTTGGCTTGGTAGCTGCAGGAAGCTATGGGGGCTCAGGCTCCACCTAGCTTTCTGCTCCACCAACGTTAGAGTAGTTCTCATGCTTTTCTTCTTATACTTATAACCTGTGGTTGCAAGATGGCTTCTCTGACTCCAGCACTGTGTCTATATTCAAGGAAAGCATAGCATAAAAATCATATCCGAATTGCATCAGCTTCTTATTAAGATTTTCCCATAAGCTCTGCCCAACCATTCTGTTTATATCTCATTGACCAGAACTCGGCCACGTGGCCACTCCTCATGGCAAAGGAGGTTGAAGAATGAAGTGGAATTATTGTATTTGTTTATTTGTTGGATTTTCAGCTAAGAGTAATGCCATACCAAGCCAAATTATGATTCTATTAATAGAGAAAAAGGGGAAAGATGGATCTAACCTTTCGCCACAGTACTACAAAATATCTAAAGACCCTTCTATAGATATCAAAATAAAAATAAAGAAAATATTTAGCTCTTTTCCTCCACTCCAAATATTTCCCTTACTCATTTATAAAAGGTATTTCCTATAAAGAACCCCATTTTTTTAACGCATTAAACTTCTAAACTGTTCAAGTAACTTTTAGGTGATAAGCATTTTTTAAACGTCAGAAGTGTGAGGAGAGAGAAAGATTGGGGGCAGGAGGGATACTGTATGCAAATGAAGGAGAAATGGAGAAGGCATCAAATGTTCAACTATCAAATAGAACAGGCTACATTCAGGTTTTTTAGTCACAAGTATTGCTGAGTTTGCTGTTTTAAAAAAAGAGCCACATTATGTAAATGACTTTTAAAGGCATGTGAAAAACTACTTTTGAATCACTCTAATGAACTACAAGTTATCATCTACTTTTTGGTATCAATTTTAGTGAGGTATAGTCTATATAGAGTAAACTGTCTCATTTTCAGTGTGCAGTTCAATGAGTTTTGACAAGTGTATATAAACTTGTATAACAATCACTCCACTCAGGATACAGTTCAATTCCATCACCCCCAAAACTTTTCTCATTTCCCTTTGCAATCTGCCTTTCCCAACCCAGGAAACTACAGATCTGTTTTCTGTCACTAGACATTAGTCTGCATTTTCTAGAATTTCATACAAAAGGGATAATACAGTATTTATTCTTCTGTATTTGGCTTCTTTAACTCATGACTTTGAGATGTATCCATGTTGTTGTTGTATCAGCTGTTCAATCATTTTATATTGCTTGGTAGTTTCCATTGTACAAAAAATACCACAATTGGTCTTATCCATTCACTTATTGATAGACATTTGGATTATCTCCAGTTTTGAGCTATTATGATTAGTTGCTATGAACGTTCCTATACATATCTTTGTGTGGACATATGTTTTCATTCTTGGGTAAATATCTACAAGTGTGATTGGCAGGTCATAGGTAATTGTACATTTCAATTTATGATACTGCCATTTCTTTTCTAAAGTAGCAGGACAAATTTCCATTCCCACCAGCAATGTGTGAGAGTTCTAGTTGTGCTACATTCTCACTAGTGCATAGTATTGTCAGTCTTTTAAATTTTAGCTATCCAATGTTTACTGGAATGTTCTGAGTTATAAAAGCACCAGAATCACAGCTCTCTCCTGCAGCTCTGGCTTTCAAGAGTAGATTCCTCTGGTCTCTGTCTAATTTCCCACCATGCTTCATGAGCTCCGCCCCATGCATGAGTAATTTAGCTGTCAGCCAGGGATTTGGGCAGAGTTTCTCTCTAGATTTGGGGTCTCATTCCTTCAGTTCTCTTGCTGCCTGGATTTCTTCTTTAAATTTCCAGCTCTTCTCCCAGCCCTGAATTCTGTTCTCTGGCACCTTGAGTTGGTAAGGCCAAGGTTTTCCATGCCAACTCTTCCTTCCCCCTTAGCTGTGGTGGCTGAGGACCCCCCTTTTGTTTTTATGTGTGTCTCATGGCTTGAACCATTATATATTTACCTACTGTTCTCTGAACATATGCTCATTTTTCTCCATTCCAGTTGCTGTTTGTAGGCTCTTCTCTAGCTTCTGTCAATTAAGAAACTTTTTTTTAATGACTTTAAATAGATGTTGGGTACACATTCCCCCCAAATGGAGACATAATAAGGTTTGAAACCAGTGTTCAGAAGCCTGTTAACTGATCATGAATGTAACTGACATAAATTACTTATTTAAAAATCTAATCCAGGTTCTGGGGGCCATGCAGTTTAGAATGGAATTGTAAAGAGAAGAGTTTCTTTACCTTCTTGGGTCAGGGATGGTCCAAAGCAAATGTTAAAATTTAGGCAAAATTTAACAGTGATTCTTCTCTATTTCCCTTTCTGATGCTTTCTTCTACTTCCCTTTGCACCTAGTGGATGCTATTCTGTCACTCTATGTCCTAATGCAACTCATATTGAGGTCTGACTTACCTTCTTGAATTTTTCCTGATTCCATGTTTTTGCCTGCCTTCTGCTTTAATGAGAACTCCAATTCTCCAATGCAGTTCATCTCTTCTAAATGTTTGGGAGGAAAATGAATTCATACTCTGAGAGGCATTTTTAATTTTAGAAGTAGATGTTTAATATCTCAAACTTATAATTGAGTACATTCAGCTGGTAGAATAGAATATATTAAATTGTTCAGTCCATTTGGGAAAATGTGTTTTGGGGCAGAGGGCAAACTTGCAGGCAGTCCCTGAATGTGGATCTTTACTAATGGTCAGCTCTCCTGGGACGTTCCTGATTGTTACCTGTTCTTACCTAGTTTCATTTTCAAAACTAGAGATTTGTTGAAAGCTTCATTATTTGGTTTGTGTGTCTGATTGATTGATTTCAAGTATCAGCTCATGGCAGTGACTGAGGATTCATCAGTGGTGGATGACAGGAGCAGTAGTAGTGAGACTTTTATTTTTCAATAGAAGAACTTGTTTCTGGAACTTTACTATATTCTATTCCGCTGCTTTTCTCTACCTTCCATACCTCTCTTTTCAAGCTCTCAGTGCATGAATTTCCCCTCGATGAAAACAAGAGTGTTACCAACTGTAATTATATTTGATTATGTCTCAGGATTTGTGGAGAAAGGTCTCTTCCAAAGTTTAGTTTGGTCCTTCCAAATTTTACTCTCACCAGTGCATTGTGCACTTAAACCAATTTAAAATAGAGCTCTGTGCTCAACCATATTCTTCCTTTGTCTATAATATTCCTAACTTATGCCTTAACCATTTTTGCTTTTAAGACAGCTTCTAGATTATTGTAATTTATCATTGCAACCCACTGTTTCTAATCCATTTAGCAATCTTTTTTTAAAATTATTATTTTCTTCTCTAAAGTCTCATGGAATTTTATCCTCTTAGGTTCTGAAGAGTCATTTTGAATTCTCATCTGCCCTCAGTGGTCCAGCCTTCTCTCTAGTCTCTCACTGTGTGCAGTTGGTGAACACTAGCTACTGTGAGCACTACCTACTTTGTCATGCAAGAAATAAATGCAATATCAAACACATGACTCTTCTACTAGCCTCCTATGAATCCTGTTTTCTCATATCCTGAAGAATATGACAATGAATCCCTTCTTGGCACATATGATGCAACACAATAACATCAAATGTTTCAGAAGTACAGCCAATCCCGACTTACACCATGGTTCGACTTACTATTTTTCGACTTTACGATGGTGCAAAGCAATACACATTCAGTAGAAACCGTACTTTCAATTTTGAATTTTTATCTTTTCCCAGGCTAGCGATATAGTCCAGTAGTCTCATGATGCTGGGCAGTGGCAGCAAGTTTCAGCTCCCTGTCAGCCACGCAATCACGAGGGTAAACACTCGATTCACTTACAGCCAGTCTGAACCCACACAACCATTCTGTTTTTCACGTTCAGTACAGTATTCAATAAATTACATGAGACAGTCAGCACTTTATTGTAAAATAGGCTTTGTGTTAGATGATTTTGCCCAACTATAAGCCAATGTAAGTGTTCTGAGCATGTTTAAGGAAGGCTAGGCTAAGCTGTGATGTTTGGTAAGCTAGGTGTATCAAATACATTTCCGACTTAAGATATTTTTAACTTACAATGGGTTTATTGGGATGAAACCCCATCGTCAGTCAAGTAAGATCTGTACTAAGTGAATCACAAAGCAATTTCACATATAATAAGAAAATGTGTCAAGCATTCTTTTATACACTTAATATGCATTGCTCATTTAATCATATGAGTAATTAGGTCGGTACTGTAATTATTCTCATCTTATGCAATAGAAACCTAAGCAAGAGAAGCGAAGTGAGTTAATGGAGTCCACAAAGTTAACAGAGTGAGATCCAAGCTTAGGAAGTTTGGCTTTGGAACTTGACCTTTACCTCTTACACTATATGGTCTGTGTGAAGCTGATTGCTCTAGACAAGTGCCCAGTGAGGTGCTAGTGTTAACACCGTTTGTAAATGAGGAAGTAGCTACAAGTGAGGTTAATTTATTATTCCCAGTTGCATGCCTAAAGCTGTTCAAACCACTCTAGAATATGATGCATTAATACCTTTAGAAAAGCCTAGTAATGCCAAGAATTCATGTTGCTTCTCTCTCCCTGGATATCCTACAGGAGACAAGAGAGACAATAACAGCATCACACTGAGGTTGTCTGGATTTCAGCCTTGGAAGCAACAGCATTTGAAGGGTAAGGAAATTAGAAACATGACAAATGCATTTATTAAGAACTGAACCAAATTCCCCCAGCAAACAATGTTCTCCCAAATGTTATACCAACTGCTGCAAAGCCTGCCAGTAATAATCACTGGAAAAAAAATACTATGTAGCACAATGCTTAGTTGTCTGTTTGAACTAAATATATTTGACTATTTGAGAGCCATGACCTGCTGAATGAAGCAAGCAGAGCATTGAGCCCCAATGTCACTCTACTGGAAAAATGATGCTTAGCCCAGAAATTTTTCTCTGTAAATATGTGCACTCCTTGGAAGGAAAGCATATTAAGTCTCACTCGTTATTCAGGTTCTGGTGGAACCGCTTAATTCAATCCAATTGCTGGCCAGCTGAGAATAAGTCTGGGTAAGAAGGCAGAGGGAGAGACAGGCAATGCATGGAAAACACACAGGTTTTTAAGGTCAGATAAAAGGACCTCTCTTTCCACCCTTATCTATCACTTTTTATCCTTTGTACAACTCTCTCTTTAAAAATATTACATTATGGAGTCAGGATCCCCATAAAATAATCCTCAAAAGTCCAATTCTTTATTTGTTGCACTGCTAATACATTTGTATTATAGAGATACAGGTTATTCACGTAGTTACATTTTCAGGACTGGTTAGTTTAGACACAATGCTGGGATGTGAAAGGAAAAAACATTTTCTTGGGGGGAGACAGAAACCGTCTACTTGACATAATAATATGCTAGGTAAAATAATTTAGTGGCATTTTGTTTCAAGCTCTGGGAATGATTGAAAGCTATGCATATTGTAATTGTATTGTCATTTTTATTTGCAGTGAAATTCTTGCATCTATCACATTTTAAAACAGATGTGCATGTTGTAGAGGACAAAACAAATGAAAATGCTGAAAGCATCCCTAGCACTTTCTTTTTCTTTTTCTTTTTTTTTTGAGGTAACATTTGTTTATAGCATTATAAAAATTTCAGGTATACATCATTATATTTTGATTTCTGTTTAGACTACGTCACGTTCACTGCTCAAAGACTAATTGCAATTCATCACCGTACACATGTGCCTAGTTACCCCTTTCGCTCTTCTACCCTCCCCCCTTCCCCTCTGGTAACCACCAATATAATCTCTGTGCCTATGTGTTTACTTGTTTGTTGTTGTTGTTTTTATCTTCTACTTATGAGTGAAATCATATGGTATTTGACTTTCTCCATTTGACTTATTTCACTTAGCATAATACCCTCAAAGTCCATCCATGTTGTCACAAATAGCAAGATTTCATCTTTTTTTATGGCTGAGCAGTATTCCACTGTGTATATATACCACATCTTCTTCATCCATTCATCCATTGATGGGCACTTTGTTTCCAAGTCTTGGCTACTGTGAATAATGCTGCATAGGGGTGCAAATAATTTTTCACATTTGTGTTTTTGTGCTTTTTGGGTAAATACCCAGAAGTGGATAGCTGGATCATATGGTAGTTGTATTCTTAATTTCTTGAGGAATCTCCATACTGTTTTCCATAGTGGCTGCACCAGTTTACATTCCCACCAGTGGTGTATGAGTGTTCCCTTTTCTCCACATTCTTCATTGCTTGAGTTTAGAGAAAGGAAAGAGAGGAGGGTAAAAATTAACACGTGAATATATGAAATGTCTTTTTAAGTCTCACTAGTCACTGTATTTTAAACTCAACCTTCCAGTTTTTCTTGTATATTCCTCCCTCTTCCATAAATAAAGTTAATCAAATAAGGTCACAATTCCTCCAGGAGTATTTATTACTATTATTAACATGGAGCAGAGATTTAAGCTAATAGGAGTGGAAACACTAGTATCAATCCTCAGATGAGGAGAAGTGAGGTGATGGAGAGATTATGGATCAAGGCCTTCTATGAAATTGCCCTCACAACAGCAGTAATCATTTTCCACCCATGTGTGCTTTGTGACTGGTTCTAGAACAGCTAATTGCTGCTTCCATTTCTACCTTTCCTTCTCTCTTTGATTCTTTCATTTCTTCTCTCCCCTAGGCAGGTGAACAATTAATTGCATAGAAGACCAGGTCTTCCCAGAAGCTTTCCTGAAGGTAACACTTCTGATTTTATTTCAGAATTTAAATGTCAAGTTGACATAAATGACATCCTAAATGCTATTATTTTTTTGCCTTTAATATATTTATGGCTTCAGTTGTATATTTGACAAAATTTAGAGTGATTTCTGATGCTAAGTTTCATTTAAACTGAAGAAAGCCACTCAGGTAAGTTCTACACGGAAACCAGTGGCACAGATTAGGAGACCTACATCACTAGTTCCTAAGGAAGTCAACGGGAGGTTTCATCGATTACTAATTCTGTCCTTCCCTCGCGTGCTATTCCAGGTCAGTGCTGTTGTGAAGACATTGACTACAGCGAATGTGCTCTAATGTTTAAAGATAACATTAAGTTGGAGAAGATAACCTCCCAAATGGTGCTGGTGCTAGATAATAACTTTCTCCCCACAGCCACAAATGCACATCAAAAGCGGACATTGCGTGCCTTGTTCCCCAGAGAAATGGGTCAACTCAAAGTCATTAAGGATAGAACATAGAAGGAATGTTTTACTGAGGTGATAAAGTGATAAATTTGTGCATCTTTCCTCTTCCTTTTATTACAATGACTCAAATGTCTTTTGGGGAGGAGATAAAATAAAGTTTTCCAATGCAGCTGAAAAGCATATAATTTAAAAACTCTTACTGAAATATGGTAAACTTATATGAAAGTAACCAACTGTGATCATTTGTTCAACAACAACGTGAACAACCTTTGGGTGGCAGAATTTCTTCTAGGGACTGCGGGACAGGGATGAATAAAGCAGATGTCATCTCTGTCCCCATTAGCTTACCTTATTAGGAGGAGAAAAGTGGAGAGTAACCAAGTTGACAAATACACAGAGAATATCCTTTCGGATAAGAAAAAAGTGTGAAGAAATAAAGCAATGTAAAGGATGAAGTAACTTCTCCATAGATAGGGGCTACAATTTTAAATTGGGTAGTTAAAAAAGGCTTCTCTGAGAAGGTAAACGTTGAGAAGCCACATAAGTGGAAAGAATCAAAAGGAATTGTATTTAACTATACAAAATACAGTGCAATATTGTGATAATTTATATAAATTTAATTATTTTGACTTGATCTTAATACGTAAAGATAATAAATTATCTTTGCCCATTTTTAATGAATTATTTGGGTGTTTGCCTCCAATCTCTAAATTTATAAGTAGCTGTTACGTGCAGTGCTTTTTGACCTTCCTCCATACAGACCTCAGATTTTCCTCAGTCCCAAGTATAAATGGTAGGGGAATATTACTTTGGTTGCCAAATTATTAGCCTTCCTGGGTGTCTACATGTCGTGGTTGTGTCTTTATTGAGTATTGAAATGTGGTTGTGTCTTTATTGAGTATTAAAATATAAAAGCAAGCCTAGAGATTTAGAACTTAGTTTTTCTATAACATTGTCAAGTAGATTCTGCATCTGGGATGATTTTCCAACTAATACTACTCCTTTCTTATACCAGATGATAACTTGGTTTACACCATTTTGTACTCTCCTATTTTTCTTGAGTAAGTGTCCAAAAAATGACTCTCTGATCTTTAACATGCTCTCCTTAGTTGGCCCAATCATTAAAATGGTCACCTTAAAACAGCTTTCTGGTCTCTACCTATGTTAATTATTGCAAGAACTAGATTATAGTTTTCACAAAATATAAAAGATATTGCATGACGGCATGGCTGAAGGTATTTACAGAGAAAATTTAGCACAGTGTTGTGACTATAGGTGATAAAAGACAATGAAGTGGAACTCTCTCATTCAAGTAAAATTCCTCTGAGACTTATTAGCATCCACTGTAATGGTGTATTTTCTTGATGTGAACACTTAACTATTCTAGATGGAGGCTGCTGATGCGTTTCACACAGGCTGCCAGAGAGCTGTGTGTAAGGGTTTCCCCTCCCTACCAACCAGTAATTGGTCAGATGGTTCCTGCAAGTCCAAAGCTGTTTGGTCTGTTGCTGGGGCTTAGTAACAGGATAAACTAAAGCAATGCAGGATGAATAAAGGAAAAAATCAGACTTGCAAAAGGTTATAAAAACTAGAATTTAAAACATCAGAAGCAGTGCCTTTTTGCAATGTTTGAAGTGTTTTAACATTAATTAGAGCATAAAAAATTGTTTTGCTTTTTTCGTAATGGCAGGAACATGAGTGTTTTTCTAATATAAGTCAGTGATTTAAAAAAGGCAAAGAGGGGCTGGCCTGGTGGCATAATTGGTTAAGTTCACGCCCCCACGCCTTCAGCGGCCTGGGGTTCACAGGTTTGGATCCTGGGCGCGGACCTACACACCACTCATCAAGCCATGCTGTGGCAGCATCCCACATACAAAATAGAGGAAGATTGGCAACAGATGTTAGCTCAGGGACAATCTTCCTCAAAGAAAAAGAGGAAGATTGGCAACAGATGCTAGCTCAGGGCCAATCTTCCTCCCCTACCCTCCGCCCCCCCCCAAAAAAAGGCAAAGAAATACTGTATGAATGTTTAGCCACCTGACACCTTTGAACATTCACATATCGTGTGGATTTTTGATGTTGTAGATGCATACATATATAGTTTTTAACAACAATATATGCAGAAGTGTTGCCAGAGCAACAGACTATATAGCTATCCACATCCATTTTTATTACATCTCTAAGAAAATGAAGTCAAAATTGTGTAGAAAAATTCAATAAAATAAAGTATTTCAAAGACGTTATAAAATCAACCCTAAGTGTTTGTAACAAAGCATGCTCCAATCTAAAAGCCAAAAGTGAGGGGCCTCTCTGCCAACACACTGAGCTTTAAATATTTCTTAGGCAAAAGAAACCTACAGAATCTTTAGAAACTTGATTTTAGGAAAGATTGTTTTAATTAAAAACACTGCTAAGCTCTTAGAAATAATAATCCCCCAAAGCAACAATATTGTAGCTAGCATTTAATTTTATTTTCCTGTGTTTGTTACAGATTTATAATTTATATAGAGAGCATAACTTTTGCTAAGGTGACCATTTGCTTTATAAGCAACTTCTAACTAATCTTCAAACATCCATATACATTGAGGATGGGATCTGGATAGTGTTAGGTCGGCTTAGCGAAGGAAATATTAATTTCAAAGGAATTAGGTGACTCCAGTAAGGAAAGATCGTTCTACATCCTCCAAATAAGGCTGTTTTTCAACAAAAAGTAAAAACAATATATAAAAATGATCTCCTTCTCTTTCTGCTTCTTCCAGGGATTTATTGTGGCTCTGTTTCTTTATATTTGAATGTTTATACATTGTCCAGCTCTTCACATCATTCAAACATTTAAAAAAAAATCTTATTCACTCTTTTTAAAGACAGAAGATTCATTTTATGTTGTCAAATGGTTTTGTGGAGGATCCTTGGTGAAATCATATTAAAAATACTGTTTTGAAAAATAGATTGGAACATGATAAATGCACCTCTGTGCTTCATCCCTCTGAGAGAACAATTTGATAGTTTCTTGGTTTTATTTTCTTGGGAAATCAATGGTTGTGATTTACAAAAGGTCAACTGTGACCTTTCATCTACTGTCGCACCAATATTTTCAAATCTGTAGAATATTTCTGCTTCACAGTACTACTCTCACTTTACATTTGACATGACTAAACATAAACTTGTCTCCTATACTCTGCCATCTGCCCCAGCAAAACAATGTTTCTCAAAGACTCCATTTCTGTCTATCCTTCCACTATCTCAGACCCTCACATCTCTAAACAGAATTACCTTTGACTCTCATTCTCCTCTAGCAGCTCTGACTAATTCTCCAAACTTGATTCTGATATCCCATCCCAGGAAATTCTCTCTTCCTGTTATGTCTCCTCTAGTTATTTCACTGTCTCTCCAGCTTGACTGATCCACACTAATTAGGAGAGTTGTTTGCACATGATGTCTCCAAGTTCCACTTTCCATTTCCTTGTTAACCTACTGCAAACTGGCTTCTATACCTGCCATCCCATGTAATAGCTAAATCTAATAGGAAAGTTTTCATTCTTATTCAACTGGATCTTTTCACTTAACACTTTTGATTAGTCTTTCGTTTTAAAGATTCTGCATTTCATTTGTTTTCATGACCTATTAGGCTTCAGTTCTATTTGTATCCCTCTGACCATCCTTTTTCTTATATGAGATATATGAATTGGATAGGGTCTGAGAGGGCCCATTTATGTTTTCTTACTGCTTTTGGTGATCTCCAGTTGTGACTTTGGCTCACGGGGTGAAGAGAGTTAGCCAGCCAGTTGTTGAGAGCAAAGCAACACTGATAAACAAAAACATGAAAAGTAACAGGTTTTAGAGAATATGGTACCTTCAAAAGAAGTTTGGAAAATTGGGAGATGAATGCTGGGGTATATCTGTGGGTAAAAGTAAAGAGGTGGGTTGGAGTCAGATCATGAGAAATCTCAAATGCTATGCTAAGGGTTTGGACTTCATACAGATGCTTGGGGTATTGTTAGTAGATTCCAGTGAAGTGATAAAATCACATTTGAATTTTAGAAAGAACAGGTTGGTGAAAATTTGGAGAATAAATTGAAATTGTGCAAGATTGGAAGTAGAGACAATTTGATGGGTTATTGTAAAATCCTAGGAGATTAATGAAGCGGGTCTAAACCAGAATTTTAACAATAAGATAAAAAGAATGGAATAGATACAATAGCTATTTGGATTGCGGAATTGACAAAACTTGACAATCAATTGGATATAGAGTGCAATTGAAAGAGACAGCAGTTGAGGAAGACTCACAGGTGAAAAATATTGGAGTAAGGGAAAGTAGATAATATTTTGGAATGCAAGATGATGAATCTAATTTTGGTCATGGATTACCAATTGCCTGAATGACAGCTAGATGAAATTGTTCAGGAGGCATGTAGAAAATGCATACAGTGATTAGGTGATTCTTCCTGGTAGAGATGAAGATTTTGGGGGAGAAATACTTAGTATATAGGTTGCAGCTAAAGCTATGATTATAGAGCCAGAGAGCAGGAATAGAGTGAGAAAATAAGATAACTCTGTCAGGGTAGATGTGTTTATGCTATGGTAACAACCCCCTCAATGGTTTACAACAACAAAGATTTGCTTCTCTCTTTTGCTACATGTCTACCGTGGGTGGGCTTTAACTCTGTTCTTATCTCTGGGACACAGCCTTCCTGAACAACTTCTATACGAAACATCATTTATCATTATGCAGAGGGAAAAGAGAACGTGATGAAGCATAAATGGATCCTTACAGCTTTTGCCTGTAACACACACAACTTCTGCTTACATTTCCTGGTCAAATCAAGTCACAAGTCTTGACTTCTGAGGGGTGGGAGAGTGTAATCCTCTCCCAGGGAGGGAAAGCAGATATTTGGTAAACAAGTGAAATCTACCAGGATTGACAAGTCAGAATCTAGGAAAACATAAACATTTAAGCTGCTCTTAGATAAAGGAGCGTCTTTCAAAAAAGCTGAAGTGTCCAAAAATATAAGCAGAAAACACAGATGAAGTATTTTTCCTGAAAAAAGAAGAAAATATAATTTTAGTTTAAATTCATTAATTATTTTTAAAAATTTATACAGGGGTATGTTTGCTTTTCATAATCATTTGTAACTGAAGGAGTATGGGGGGTAAAATTTGTCATTTTCTCAAGCGTTTCTTGCAGAAGAATTACTGGGAAAGAAATACTCTATAGAGGTACAAATACTTTCCAAATTTCTCTTCATAGTTATAATATGTGTTTTCCTAGAAAATCTAAGGTTAGTTTTAAATTTCTCAAACTGGGTGCTTATTGAAGGCCTTGGAGTAGCTATTATTATTTGCCCCTTTCATTTCAGGCTAAATGGGAGCTCCCACAGATGGAGGTAACTTTTCAAATCTTTTTTTTTTTTTTTGGTACAAAATATGATGTTGATTTCTTTAGCATGTGACAAAGTACTAATCATTTTTCTATTGTGAAGAGCTGGGCAAACTTCCAGAACTGAGACCTGAACTTGTTGTTAATAAAGGAACAGTGAAACATAGGAAGTGGAGGTGGTTCTGTCTTATTTTGAAACTAAATGTGGAATTAAAAATCAAGATTTTAGATTTTAGTAAATCCAAGCTCTCTGAAACATTAGTTGACCTTTGGTAACTCTGCTGAGTCTTAATAATGAACTCATGAATTAACTATTTGTGCATCCAAAAAAAATTGGATCTCTATGGAATCAATTGTAAATAAAAGATACAAGGCACCTCTCCTGATGGAACTTACCTTCAACTTGGGAAAGCATATATTAATCAATAAGTTGTACAACTAATAATAGAATTATATTAGTGCTAAGTGTCAGGAAGGAGAAATATGATTTCTAAAAGATGATTTGACCTAGTCTGGTTTCTTTGAGAAAGTGATCTAGAGTGGACAGTTGAGGGAAGATAGACATTAGCAGGTCAAAAGGATAGGGGCAATGTGTGGATTAGGGAGCTTTCCAGACAGAGGGAATAGCAATTTTGGAAGTGAAGAAAGGACAGTTGTCTGGAGGATTTGAAAAAAGTCCAGTCTATGAGAGAAGTGTGTGGAAGATGTTCACTAGCCTGAGCTGTACTTTATCTACAGATCCTGGAGAACCTTGTAGCTAATGGTAATAATTTTAGATTTCATTCGAGAGACCATGAAAGCCTTTCTTTATGAGACAGAGGAGAGACATATTCACATTTGTGTTTTCAATAGGTGATTCTGGTGGCTGTGGGGAGAATGAATTAACAAGGGACAGGAGTGGCCTTGGCATAACTGACTGCAGTTCAGGTAAGGGATCATGGTGGCTGGTAGTGAAAATGGAAAGATAGGGATGGAATCCTGAGATATCTCAAAAATAAAGTCCAATGGGATCCATGATTGATTAGATAGATGTGGAAAGTGAAGTTCAAAGAGGGGTGGATCAAGGACGACTAGAAGTTTTCTGGCTTATGTAACTGTAGATGTTAGAGTGACCATTTACTGAGGAGAAGTGCTGGAAGTGGACCAGGTTTATGAGAGAATATTTTGACTCTGTATAGTTTATATGCAAAGGCATTACTATTGTAGGCACTGGCCGCTGGGTGAATACAAGTAGCATTCAGCTCAGAAGAGAGATCCAGAGCCTGTGTCTCTTTTAGCTCCAATATGAAATTTTGTGAGTCCTAGGGAAAATCAATTAGTTTATTATGAAGGTCCATTCTACAATATTGTTAGCCATTCTTGGCCTATTTTAATACAGAGAGGATTTTGAGGAAATATTCAAATTGATTGGGTCATTTGGCTTTTGGAAATAGACTCTTTAGTATTAAGTAGTTTGCTATCAACCTTGGTGCTCTGTTTATCCATGGCACCAAGTAATGATGAAAATGATGACCATGATACTTAATAGTCCTTGAGTCCTTGCTGTGTGCCAGGCACCATTCTATGTTCTTTAAGTACAGTCATGTGCTGCTTAAAGATGGGGATACCTTCTAAAAAATGGGTTGTTAGGAGACTTTCTCATTGTGCAAACATCATAGAGTGTACTTACACAAACCTAGGTAGTGTAGCCTACTACACACCTAGGCAATATGGTACTAATCTTATGGCACCACTGTCATATATGCAGTCCATCACTGACTAAAACATCGTTACGTGGTGCGTGACTGTATGTTCATTCATTCATCTTCCAACAACCCTAGGTACTATTATTACCAGATACTAGTACCTGGTACTACTGGTACCAGGTACTATTTTACAGATGAGGAAAATGAGGCATAGAATTCTTCCATACTTGCTCAAGTGTACCTAGCTAGTAAATGAAAGAACCAAGATTTGAATACAGATAGTATAGCTGTGGAGTGTAAGCTCTTACACACTTTGCTATGGAATTGGACTATAGTGAATTCTGATGTGCGGAGGCTAAAAGAATTTGACTGGAAAAAGGTAAAGGTCAAGAAATGGGATTGTGATTTTGGGACAAAATCACGAAAAGCCAGTAGCTGTCTCAAAGTAGTCTGAGGTCTGCCGTTAAGGCTGATGTTTCCCAGAGTGTATGGCTCTGGGTGGGATTGGTGATGATTACTCCCCAGGAGTCCTATAGAGTCAAATTCCTTAGGAATCTCTGGGCTAGGGGTTGTGAGATCTTAGCATGCGGGAACTACATCACATTCATCTTTGCATTTCTAATATGTGAAAGAGGGCTTGATGGATGACAGATATTAAGTGAGTGTCTAGTGGATAAATAAAGGAATCAATCAGTTGTTCTTGTAGTTTATAAATAGTTCCCAGGATTTTTCTTCCTTGTCAGGTCTTGAGGAAGGAGATAAAGTGTGTAAGGCTGAGGACTGAGTCTTTAGTTAGAAGTCTCTCAAATTATTCAGAATTGTCATCAGGTATAAAGTAAGAAAAAATACACAACAGTGACAAAACCTCAGGTTATGATGAGCTTGCCATAGATTCCAAATACACCTACAAATACCTTCATGATGTATAAAGATCAAATTCACTTCAGGAGAATTAAGAGAACATTTTGTAACTATTTGTAGATATTATTGCCCTAAATTCTCCAATTAGACCTAATGTCATCTGTTGAAATGCATGGCAAGATGAGGTTGTCACCAATTTATAAATGAAGTAACCAGAGCAGGCCGAAGGGAGGTGATTTCCTCACTTAGTGAACTGAATGAAGTCTAGTTGAATTCCTTAATCTCATGAAACCATACCAGGGTTTTAAATTCCTCTCTGACCATACTGATTCTTGAGTAAAGGATACTTCCCACTGTCATGCACTATAAGAACGCCGTTATAGTGCTCAGTTTGGTGTAACTTCCAGCTTTCACTTTTAAATGCTTCAGGCCTGTTCATTTATCGCTTTACTAGCTCTACTCCATCTGCCGTGGACTCCAGGGACTGTTCGACAGAGACTTCTGAGTGAATAGACACTCTTTGAATTTTGTGAGTTGGCTAGCCTTAGTGTTAGGGACTATATATTTTGAATTACAATCTTGGAGTGCCAGTTTGATTTTTTTTTTTAATATGAGAATTACGTGCTAGTTACCTAATGTGAGATTATTATTATTTAATTTGAATTTGTAATAAGAGCAACAGCATAAAATTTTTGCTCAAACTCACCTTATCTTGTTGAAAGATCCTATAGTTCCTGAAGAATTCTACCAAAGTATCTCAAATAAATGAGATTTATTTTCACATATTACTCTGTGAGCCTCTTAAATTTTTAATGAAGTCACATAATGCAGTTGGTGTGCTTATTTGATCTTGGTTGGGAAATAGATTTGCCTTTCTTCCAATACAGATTCATTGCTACAACTTAATTTAAATTCAATAAATTTTAAATTCAACCATTCGTTGATTTCCTGTTGAAAGCTTTCTATGGGAATTGTGTAGTGCTATGTTGAGGTGCTAAAGGAAATATTACACTGATAGGCAGAAAGAAAGAGAGGAATAGAGAAGAGAGACCAAAAGACAAACAGCTAGTAAAGTATTTCTATTTTCTTAAATTTAATTTCCCTAAATACACATTAAATGGTATATTTCATTGGATGTCATGTTACAAATTATAAACTTGTTTTTCTAAAAGTTTAAAGAATGCTTCCTCTCTTCAATCCCACATGTGTTGGATGTTGATTTTATCTTAAGGTCAATTGTAATATTAATTTACTATACACTAAAGTTATTTTTGTGTCTTTTAAAAAATAACATAGCAATTACATCTGTGGTTGGAATGGAGTATTGGAGAAAATATGGGAGATGAATTCTATAATTAAATTGACTTTAGGATATGCTAATCATTAGAATTGAGGGACATTAAGGATAAGATGGGAAGAAAGATGAGTTATGGGGATAGAAATTGATTCAAGATACTGATATTGTAATGTACCATTTGCAGTGAAATTGATACCTTGCTCTAATACGTCTTACTCATATATCACATATTGATGTGTCAGGAATCACCTTGGATTCTGTGACTATAATTTCTTAACCATACACTTCAATAGATATAGAAATAAATTTGTCTTGTTACCCATTTCTAGTTTTTCCAATTACTTTAAAATACATAGTTTAGGAGCCATCCAGAACATTGCTTCTTTGCTCTGAAAGCAATTCTTTTGAAAATAAGAAAAAAAGATAGAAGGGAAAACAAAATCAATACCTAAGATCTGTGAATTTTCATGATGCTAGAAGAGAAAAGTGAAAGGTTTGGGAAGTGAAGACCAATTTAACAAGAGAAATTTTACCTGACAGTACTGTTTATCTCACCCATATAACGGCCTCATTGGAAGTTTTATTTTAACACCCTATTTATTTTAGCGGTACTTATATTCTGAATGGGTTTGAAAAGTGAGTAGATTTTTCGGAAAGTTCTATAAGTACATAAAGATTTAATGATGTGTTAAAAAGTCAAATAGTTTTTATAATTCACAAAAGCGTTTTTTAAATTGGAAAGGGAGGAAAGCCTCACAACCTATACATCTGTTAAAATTATAAAAAAATCTTGTACATTAATCTTTGGAGCAATTTTAGAAGAAAAAGGGAACTGCTATTTATAGTGATGCAATTATAGACCAAGAGATGACATGTGGGACTTGGCTAAAAGGTGTGTGGTTTTGTTTTAAATTGGACAGTAGTTTTATGGTTGTTTTCCCTTTGTAACACTAGGATCTACTGAGAAGTCAGACTGTGTTCTATCTATGGTGAGGTGGTAGGGGAATGGGGTAATTTCATTCAGAGCTGGATATTTGCTCCTGATAAAATGGTCATTTTTAGCACATATAAATGTACTCGAAAAATTGAGTGCCAGGTTGCACGAACACTGCTTCCAGTACTTAAAAAAAAAAGTGAAAGAGTAAGCAAGGATGAAAAAATAAAATCTGAAGAACTTTGGTATGAAATGGTCTGAAAAATAAAGGGTAGAGAATTTGGGACAAGTTTCTGAAGATGAGACTGAGATTGATGGTATCTATCATAGTTTGGGATTCCCTGGAAGTAGATAGTAAAATGGAGATTCTCAAGCAAGGGGTTTGATAAGAAGTACTCCTGGGAGCACCATCTATGAGGGAGTGAGGGAAACAGGATTGGGCAGGGGGAGATGTTGAACTGTGATACAGTTGCAGCAAAGCCTTCATCTGGCACAAGTAGAACTCTAGATCTGGGATAGCCCTTCCGCGGTGTCCCCAACTGAGGTAAGGTGGTCAGGACATTTGATGGAAGCTCTCCCTGGGAAGAAGGTGTAACCTTGGTTGAGGCAGAGATCTTCCTAAGGGGCAATTCAGCTATGAGCTCTCAGCAGGCAGTAGTCTCTGCAGCTGGGGAATGAGAGTTTGCAATTCAATGGTGCTCTTGCTGTGTCCCCTGGTAGAATGTTTCCTTTTTGTGAGAAGAGGACATCTAGAACTGCAGAGCCTAGAATTTCAGGAGCTGGAAGCACTAATTTCCCAAACAGGAAATGAGGACTGTTAAAAACTATGATCTCTGCTGATCCACCTTCTTCGTTCAGTGTATTCAACCTATTAAGGAAATATAACTATAATTAATTTGGGGTATATTCTGAGTCCTGGAGAATGATGTCTCATACTGTCAAGTTAATTATTTCTAAGCAGGTAGCTCCACCTTCAACAGTTCATTTAATTGTTCTATCAGGCCAGCATCTTCTGTATGGTATTGTACGTGATAGAACCACCATATCACACGCTCATGTTCCCACAGCCATCTTCCCTCTGCTGGGAAGAGGCTCTCTTATGTTCAATGTTATGTTATATGGGATCCCATTTCAGGGGATCTAACATTCTATTAACCTTCAGGTAGTAATGCTAGTTGAAGCTCTGTGGGTACGAGAAGCAGCTATTAATGGAATGTTTATACTGATCTCAGTCAAGATGATTCATGGTTCATTCCAGGATGGAAAGTGTCCAATATAATAAACTTGCCACCGCCTTCCTGGTTGGTCTCCTGAAGAGATGGTGCCATTTTGGCAATGCTGTGCTATAGCTGGCTGGAGTTGTGTCTCAAGAGGCGATTGTGAGCATTTCTTCACACTTCTGAGTTCAGTAATGTCCAGTTGGTACCTTGAAATTCACCATGCTGGGAATGTTAATACCACAGAAATAAGGGCTTTTTTTCTTCGATAACCAGTTGTTACACATTTACTCATGCCTTACTTTATTTTGGGACCTGAGATTTTGTCTGTGTTGCTGAAAATTTAGACATTCAGTACTGGTAGTAGCTAAATCAGCCTTAGTGAATGGGAGCCCATGCTGTTGGGCCCGTGTATAGCCTCCATCCCTTGCATTAAAGCTACTCTATTCATAAGTCCAGAGCTCTGTGATGGCCAATGACAGAGGCTGGCTGATGTTGCATGGCTGAGTCATTCCATCTATGTTATTAGTGCCATTTCTGTGGTGGATGTTCTTGGGTGGGCATTAACATACAGCACAAAGAAATTCCCATAGATCTATCTACATATGTTTTCCCCAGACCTCCTGGTCTTCCAATCTTTCTCTGTCCGTGTCCATGACCAAATAACCAAGTCATTCACCACTGCCTGTGAAATTATAAATACTCTTAATTCAGGCCATTTTTCCCACACAAAGTGGATGACCTACACTGTCAGAAGCTCTGACCATTGCAAGGATTTCCCCTATGGCTGACTTTCACGGCCATCCCTGGGTGAAGATAAACCAGCATTAGCAGTTATTTTTTCTTTCAAATTCACATACTGAGCTGATGGATCTATGATCCCAGGTTGGCCTTTTTTTCCTCCATCATCTGGTCTTAAGGGATCCTCCCCTGACATACAGTCATAGCTGTGAGATGAGAGAGAGAGAGACCAAAATCTGTTTCACCTGTTTGTGAACAGACCCTTATACCCTCTGTACCTGATCTTGCCTGATCCCACATGTTCCATTTGATCTTACAAGGGATTATTGTTGGGTCCAGCCTACAATGGGACGGAGTGCAACTCATTATGGGTTATTCTGGCTGCATGGACGTTTGACATATCTCCAAGGCCCAGAAAGACAATACAGGTTATTTTTCAAATAATATTTAACTCTCTGCTGCAGATGGCATGGCCTTAACCAAGAATCCTAGGAGTCTATGTTGCAATTTTCCTGCTGGAGAATTCTCCACATTGTATCTTTTCCTACTTTTTATACCTCTAAAACCATAGGCTCTGTTGGATCATTTGACCGAAGAGGCAGGGATGCTTGCACTGAAATCTCGGCCTGCTGTAGAGCTCTATTCTTTTCTTGGTCCCATTCAAAGCTGGCAGCTTTTTATGTTATCCAGAAAATATATTTGTTGGATTTGGAGCAGTATTCCCAAATCTGGATTATAATGCCTCAAGATCCTAAAGAGTCCAACCAGGTATTGTTGTTTCCTTAGAGGTGGGAGATGTGATTACAATAATTTGTCAGGCCACCCTTTCTGCCAGTCCAACCTTGCTACTTATTAGGATAATTGCTCCAACTTTGTCTCTGATGGTTAAGTAACACCATATGGCCTCTATTATTTGGGGATTATATCATTCCCATTGCTATCATGGAACCCATTTCTGTAATGGCATTTCATACTGTTATCCTTGCCTTACAGAGGACAGCCACCACTGAGCTTCTTAATAATGTTGGTGCCCTTCTCTCAAAAAAATTTCTTATCACTTTGCTAAACAGAGGGTCTTCCAGGTCTTCTCTGTGGAACACAGTTATCTGGCAGGTTTTCTGACTTTTCATTGTATACCCTCACTAGCATGTCCACTTCTCTAAGCCTTTTGAACTTTTCTCCTGCCATCTTCCATGGCATTTTTGTCATTTTTTACTTCACTTAGTATGGACCATTACTTTTTTCCATGATTCTAAGAGACAACCTAGGAGAATGTTAGTACCTATCTCCTAGGGTCCTTGCTAGGATTGTAAATATTGAATCCTGAGAGTGCCCCTATATCATTAAATTCTAACTTTGTGTTCTAGCAAGTAGAAGGTGCACCAGCTAATAACAAAGAACAGTGAACCACTTTTGCAGGACCAGAGGGTTCTGGAGCATGTGAGGATTTAATGTATTTTAGTTTGTAGACACAGATTTTTCCAAACTTAATCTTGGATTCTCACTCCTTCCCAATAAGGGATCTGACCTTGGCATAGTAGACTTATTGGTGTTGAGAATTCAGTCTTCTTGGGAGCTTTTTTCCACTCTTAATTCCTGGTTCTGATCCTCAGGATGCAGGAGATTATTTTTATATTCTACCAGGGAGGTCTTCTGGCCTTCATGCTTTGCCTTGAATTAGTAGCTAATCATCTTCCATCTTTCTTTTAAAATTTTTTCTCTAATGCATCAGTAGCATCCAGCATAAGCCATTTGGTTCTATAGTCATTTTAGTTGCTACTTCCCTGAAGCTCTCAAATGTCTGAGCTAGTATACTCACTAGAGCATTCCCTTCCACTACTACTCAACCCAGTTCATCAGTGGAGAAAGCCACATGTTGTTTCATCTAAGACCAGTGATGGATGCTATCTGGACAGTGGATAATATGGTTCCAAAATGTCATTTTAGTGTCTGTTTCCCAGCACTAATTTTTATAGGTCATTTTCCCCAGGAAATAGACTCCAAGATAGACATTTACATGCCGTTGGTACACTGGGGAGTACCAATAATTCCTGTAAGAGAGTTGGGGAGGTGGGAGTGGGCAGAGGGAGAATTTGGAAAGTGAAGTATTTTCAGCAGAGGCCTCATCAGACCCCAATGGAGCTCTGAATCTTCAGGCCTTCAGAGATATTAAAAACTGTGGGAAGGAGGTTGGATCTCTGTACCACCACATTATCGGATGTTGGCTGTCCCTGGGGAGAGTGTGTAACCTTGAATAAGGCATCTCTTTTGCAGAGAGCTATTCCTAAAGAGGAGGTCATTTGTGATTAACAGAAGGCAGAAGTCCTTGCACCTGGGGGATTAATGATTCAGCCCTAAAGGGAAGATCTGAGTGGTGACCACAGTATCTACTGCGGTGTCAGAAAAATCCATTCATATTGAGATTTTGGTACATTTGATAGCATTTTATGTTTTCTAAATCATAAATGAGAGCAAATGTTCTGTCTAATATTGAACCTTTAAACAATTCATGACAAAAATTTGAAATTGGCATTATATTTTTGTATATTGATTTTTTTAAAGGAAAATATCCATGGAAGTCATTCTTATATATGTATTCAACCTTTCATGAGATTTTTATGTCTAGAACATTGAAATATTGACGTAACAAAATTTTATACACCCAAAAATAAAAAGGAAGGAACTATCAATATGGACTAGTCATATCTATGTAGTAATTTAAACATTTGTGAGAAAGTCTCTATTAACATTGTTTAACAGCAAGAAGTACTAATGACAATAACCAAGGTAAACAAGATAGGTGAATATTTTAAAGTACCAGGTTAATACCATTTACATAAATAATTTATTTAATGATTTACAGGTTTAAGATCTAATGGCCATTTTCCTTCATCTTTGAAATAGAGGTGCTCTGTACCACATAGAGAATCCAATAATAGCAAAAGAAAAAATAACAAAGTGCCATGATAGCCAAATATTTCAATGAATAACTGATAATTAAACTTTAAATATAATGTATTAAAATGGTAGATATAACATTTGTCTAAAGAAGATAAAGCTTGAATAAAATTAATTTAAATAAAGTCAGATGGATCTTTTTATATATACCCAATTTCAATGTGTCAAAATAACTTTCGGTCTGATATGCTCCAATGTGCCTTTTTTGATGTTGACTGAACATCACTAACTTGTTCTGCCAAGTAATATTGTTATCAAACATAACATATGCCACTACAGAAATTTCAATTTCCAAGGGTAAATACGGATCAAGTTTTATGCTTTCAGCAGATATGGTTGTCCTTTAGCAATAACTGCTGTGGATACTATTCTTGCATAAATGCATAGGTGCTCAGAAGCAATTTATTTTTAGTATGAAAACAACCTGAAAAATGTTTTTATTGTCAGTTATGTAAAAAGGTCACATCTTTTAATGGAAGATTCCAATTAATGTTAAAAAAATTTATTTGGAATTTTGGAGAACATGATATGTTTATGACCAAACTAATGTACATACAGACAATGCCTGCATCCCACTTAAGATTCTCCATAAAAATGTAAAAACACAATTTATTTTACTCTATATTGTGAGAAATATCACTTTTGATGTTACTATTTTCATGGAATTCCTTTGTTCCTTTATTCATTCAGTCTTTACATAGCCCTTCATTTAAACCTTCCATGACTATGAATTCATCTGACTTTCCCAAGATACTAGTTTCATAAATTTTATTTTCCTGCCACAAAGTGTTCTGTGTTAAGTTTCATGACATTGAGTATAAAGTTGTCTATTGGCTATTAACTGAGTTGACGGACTTAGGGGTGGATGTCACTGTGTTATACCTGAAATGTCACGGCCTCCACATTTCCATGCCTTGGGGGTTCTGCTGTTAGTTCACACTCAGTCTGGAAGTTATTCTTCCCAACACGAGAAGTAGGATATAAAACTTTTTTTCCATCTCTGCTGTGTAGGCAGAACCCAGAAACAGATGGCTAGGGAACACAATGTCCTAAGATTAGAGACAGACAAATTCAGGTCCTCCCAAATGGAAAGAAGTCAGTCCACAGTACCAAGTAATGCAGGCCAGACATTTTGTAGAGCATAACAGAGAGGAACAAAACTAGCTTAACAATCACTTTGATTGAAAAAAAAAAGTACCTAAGGTGACTTTAAAGCAGAGACTGAAGAAATTCTCCAGTGCAAGGATGAAAACACTCGGCACAGAATGGTGCAGTGTGAGGACAATATAGACAGAGAACACTGAAGCCCAGAGCAGAGACTGTTCTCTTGGAACATGATGAGATTATTAATGTTAATAATCATTAGCAAGGCTTTCATTAATTCCTGATCAAGTGGGAACTGGACATGTACAGAACTTTCTTCTTCCTACTATATGATGCATGAAATTATAGTTTTTGTTGACTTTATATAGTACTTATTATAAAGTATGAATTCAGTCATTCTCAATGAATCTTTTTGTTATCTATATAAAGTGCTGAGGTTAAGAGGGATACCTGGATCGGACAGGCTCTCCTGACAATTTCATGTACCCAGAGAGGATAAAGCCAGCTCAGTAGTAGCCATCACGCTATGTTGCTGTCTGAACCATTTTCATTTTGACTGGCTTCATATTAATTTGGTTATGCCCCCTGCTTTCCTCCTTGTGCCTCTGCTCAGGGTATGCCATTGCCTGGAACAACCTTTCTGCCATTTGCAGAAATCACCATCTTGCCTATCTTTTTCAAGTCTAGCTCAGATGACATTTATTTATTCATCCTGCAGATCTATACTGAGTGCCTCTGACATGATTAAGAGTCAGCTGATAAGAACCACAGAGAAATAAGGGACGTATATATGGGCAAAGATAATTTAAAGAATAAACTGGAAGTGCAGCAATAAAAATGCTAATGAGTTTTTATGGCATGTGAAACAGAAGAGGGGAGGAAAAGAAATTAGAAAAGAGTTTTGTTTTCTGCAGGAGATGACATCTGATCTGTGTCTTAAGAGATGACGTTAATTAGTTGGAAAGGGTGGGAAAGGATAAATGAATAGAGAAGCATGAGGAAAAGCAGAGTAATTGGAAATATCCTGATGTTTATGGAGAATTATAAACAATTCAGTGTGGGTAAAAACAGTGGGTCAAGAAATGGTGAGAGCTGAAACTGGAGAGGTAGACAAGATTTGCTGCATGGAGGTCCTGGAAAGTATTATGAAATTTGAATTCTAACTTGTAAGTTCCTGGGATTCACTAAAGTGTTTAAACAAGAGAATGGCAAAGTTGATTTATCAAGAACAATAGGTCTTCTAGCTAAAGTAGAGGAGAACAAAAATGGCCATCCTAGATAGCAGTGGTCAACTGGGAGTTAGTTCTATACCTATCTAGGTATGATACAGGGGGAGAAAAAGGTTGAGGGAAGAAGATTATGAGTTCAGGTTGAGCATGCTGAGTTTGAATTATCGACGCTACAAAAAGATGGAAATCTCAAGCAAGTAGTTACATACAGACTTAGGGAATTTAAGAGGAAACATTTTCTGGAAGATATTTATTTAGGAGTTATCAACTTATAGATAGAATGTAAAATAATGAAAGTTAATAAGATCACCCAGGTAGATAAAAAGAATAAAATTTTAAAACAAATGTAGAAGTTTTTAATGCTACTTAAAAATATTTACTTCAAGAATACCAATAGCATTTTGTCAGGGAGAGTAACTTGCCACAGATCATATGGTTGGTAACAATGAAAGTGAAGTTCAAATATAACACTTCACACTGCCAGAATTTGTGGTCTCTCCTATGTGTATGTGTGCATGCTAGAATCACAAGATAATTCAAGTAAAATGATTTTTGATTAGAACATTTTTTTTGAGAAATAATAAAATTCTTTATTTTATGCTTAATTTCCTAGTAAGGAGCAAGTCAAACCTCAGAACTAAAGGGAAAATCCAATATTCTAACCCTGGTTCTGAATTCAGAGCCACAATTTTTATGTCAAGCTACATGATATTTTAACTCTTTCCAACTCACAATACTCATTTGGGTGAACTTGAAAAGATACCAAATCTTGTTCATTTCAGTTTTTTTAAATGTAAATGAGTAATTGAATCACAAGGGTCATATTTGTTAAAAAAAACAAAACAGCGACGTGATAGGGAAATACGTTTGAAAATAACAAGTTCTGGGGAGAAAGGTTCTTTATGTGCTGATAACAGGATGCTTATTACTAAATTATGTTTGATTGTGTCCCTATTTTATTAAAGCTTGAAGGAATCATGGAGTAGAATGAACATATGGCTTGAAAAAAAAACATATTTCTTATTCACATGCTTTATATAGTGATTGAAGTGAGTGATATATTAAGATAATGCCAAGTGTGTGTGTGTGTGTGTGTGTGTGTGTGTGTGTTTTCAATTTAGCTTTAAATTTCTCAGTGATTGGGGCCGGCCCAGTGGTATAGTGGTTAAAAGTTGGCACGCTCCACTTCGGGTTCGCAGGTTCAGATCCCGGGCACGGATCGATACACTGCTTGTCAGCCATGCTGTGGCGCTGTCCCATATAAAGTAGAGGAAGATGGGCACGGATGTTAGCCCAGGGCCAGTCTTCCTCAGGAAAAAGAGGAGGATTGGCAATGGATGTTAGCTCTGGGCTGGTCTTCCTCACACACACACACAAAAATTCTCAGTGATAATTTGGTTATCTATTCAAAAACTTCGCATTGGGCACATAAAAATATCATGCCAGGTAGTAGGATATGTTGAAGGTATCCTCAAAGAATTTGCCAACTATTTATATACACAAATACTATACTGTAGACCCAGTTAAGGCAATCAGTGTGTTCTATTAATTCAGATCTAAAATACAATACAATAGCTTGATTTGGACATCAGAAAAGATGAGGTGGTATTACCTGTAATACAGTAATAAAAGAATTGTGCTAAATTAAGACAGTACCACGTGTTCTGTCCTGCTCAGTCAAGATCTGTACTGTTGGGTTTATTTTGGGCCCAGGTATTAGTAAAACAAACAAACAAAAACATTCACATAGCTCAAAAGGAAAATGACTGGAATGGTGAAGAATTAAGTGAAAGACAGACTCTGCCATTTGAACTTTTGGGAAAGAACTGATGATGTGTGGTTAGAAATGCCAAGACTCACTGAAGAGCTGATAGTTCTGTCTTCCAATAACTGGAGGGCTATTATTCAGAAGAAATTAGGTCTTTTCTTTATCATCCTGGAATCTAGGTCTAAAAGCTTAGTGTAAATGAAAACCCTGAAAGCAAGCAAAGGTCTGCTAGACTCCAACACTGAAACAGATTCAGATGAGCTCTCACGGAATCCATCTAGGTTTATTTGTACCTGTTCCTATATATGTACACTTCTGTGCATTTTCTACAGATTCACTTTTGACATTTTGTCCCCATAAGTCCATGTTGGTTTCTCTAACATTTTTCCCTTTTCCTTCTTTCAAGGGTGTTCATGATTGGATATACTTTTAGGCCTCTGTGGCCTTGACCCATGTTCCTTTTGTCGTTTGATCAGAACCAGTAGATTCAGGTCTTTTAGATTCCCATAGAGAGGACTTTGTGGCCACTAGAGGTGTATTTTACTTTTCTCTATATCAAATAAATATGTCATATGACTTTAAGGAGGAGTCAAAGGTTGGATTTATGTTCCTAAAACCATTAATAAAAATCTGACATTATGTTACCTCAAATTCTGCCCTAATAACATTAGCATCAAATATCTTACATTCAGCCTTAAATAAAATTATAGTTGAAATCAGAAGTTATCAATGTCAATGGCTTAATAGTAAGATCTATGCAATCAATAACAAATTCTGGTTTAGTCATTAGACAGTCGTTTAGATAAGAAAGAATATTAGTGTCTATGTAAATTACTAAAATTTAAGTTAATCAGTATTTATTCTGGATAAAATCATTATTAAGTTGAATTTTTGCCTAAGTATATTTACTTAATAGGGGCAAAGAGCTTTGCTATAGTATTAAAATGTTTGTCATAATAGTTTGAATGACTTTTGCCTTGTAGCCCTGAAACTATAAATATTTGTTAGGAGGGACTACCTTTGTTGGTTGTAAATTATGATGTTCTTACACTTAAATTATAAACATTTTTGTCACCAGAAACTTATTTTCCACACCAAATTTGATTAACTGTTTCTCATTTTATTAGCTAGCTCTAATAAATCCAACTGATAAAAGACTATGTGATTCTCTTAAAAGTAAAAGATTGAAAAAATTATTTTATAAGTAAAAATATTTTACTTCTATAAGTAAAAATTAGTTTAGAAGATTTCAATAGATTTACTTTAAAACCCAAGTGGGAATCTCAATTTTCGCCAACAGAGTTTTTTTTCTTTCTTTTTGCCAACAATGCAAGTTTTTACTTGTACACCAAAATATATTTTAGTGTTCATTTTACATACACATGATTTACTTCATTCTCCTAAACTAAAGAAGATAGCAACAGCTATTGCTTTCTCTGGCTGATCTCATGGCTGGGTCATAAGATAGCTGAGAAAAACCTTTTTATATTGTTTTCTCAATATATAGATGAAATTCTAGGTCTAGAAAAAAAATGTAGCATTAATTCCTGTCTGTGGGATGAGCAGGACTTCACATGAGCACTTTTCTAAGACGTACAAAAACTTGACAAAATAGAATATATGTGCAAAAGGAATTAAATTTCAAGCTAGTAAGACTAAGCAAACTATAAAAAGAATGGAAGTATGGAAAATAAAAAAGCAGTCATAAAATGTACCTCAGGGGATGATACCACCGCAGCAATATGTCTTGAATATTTGGATAAACTAATTCAGAAAAGTGATTACCAACTGAGAAAGATTTTAATACCAACCAATGTGGTGAGTCGTACTGGATGCCTTCTAGAACTTTCATTTACTGAATTACTTTTATCTAGTACTATTTTAGTTATACTAAATATCATTATTTTAGATAATAATTTGCTTTTGCTGATCGTGATTTTGCTAGCCACTTGGATGAGCACAAAGTAAGCTCTGTTGCACTGAGCAGCTGACAGTTCCAAGCTGTACCACCAGACTATTCTGACTGGTCATATCATCTTTTCAACTAAAGCAAAAGTTCTATGAGTGCTAGATCAGGACACCTTGTTACCTAAATATCTTGATAATTCCCTGGGACTCTGATTCTCTTTGAATTGTCCTATTACAGCAACTAAAATAACTTGAGAAAAAATTGTTTTTCCACCTCTGTGTAAAGGGACACTTCATTTAACTTCCAGTCAAGAGAACGAATTGATATAGGGTTACCTGCGCTTTTGTCATCAGCTTAGATATCTGCATTCCACTGGAAGCTGGACACTTATAAAGGTGTAAAAGGGTTGATATAAAAGTTCCCTTTAAATTTAGCAGCCTGCAAGTTTTTAGGCAGTTGGCTTTGTAATGTAAATTAACCAAATTTCTTTTTTTTTTTAACATTTGGACTTTATATTTTATTTTTCGTAGTTGAAATGAATATTCTTGCTCAAACTGCAAGACCCATTTTTAGATCATCATTGTGAAAAAAATCTTCCATCATGTTATTCTGTATCTATTCCCCTTGACACGTCACATTCACAATCGTATAGTTTAAATTCGGACTTTCATCTGTAAAATCCCTCACATTTAATTAGTAGCACAAGCATTTTCAAGCCTATCCACATGTACTGATCATCAAGATGGCTCAGCAATTCCTGAGCGATCTGTCTGTGCAGACTCAGGCTATGTTCCCTTGCAATACTACAGTCTCATTGTTTAGTATTTCAGTTATGCTCCCATGTGTTAACATCCCTCGAGAAGTTTTGTAAGTTTTATCCCAGTTAAATTATCGGGAAAATGTATCATGTCAGGTAATTTAAATGTACATTTCTGAAATCATAGAATGTATCTTCAGGCATGTGTTTTGCCTATTATTCAGCTACACTTTTGCCCAGTTAAAAGTCCAAAAGTTTTATAATGTTAATGCCAAATATTAGCATAAAGCTGGATATTTTGAGAACTTAAGATATAATAAGTATTTAGCATTGCTGAATCTTGAAATGGCTTGAACTACTAGTTATATCTTAACGTTTTTCCAAATTTGAACAAATACAAGTTTATAACTTTACATAAAGACCATGACAGCATAAAATGGTATTTTCTTACAAGTCAAAACTATATAGGGTACTGAGGAATCATCATGCAGTTGAATTGACTAGCAGACAGGGCTGTTTTCCCCAAGACCTAAACAGTTTTGCTATGTATTCTGCTCAAATTCCATAGGTGACCTTTCACACCCAAATATTGTTTTTGACTGCATTGGTCTTGATTTTTGGATACAAAAATTTTAATCCTTTTAGAAGTAAACAAAATTGTTGTATGAGAACTTCTCACTACATAAAATAAAAAACACTTTTCTCTGGTCAATTTGAAGGTTTATTCAGGGTTTAGGAACTCTAGCATAATGTCCTATAATTATACTGTGTAAATATTGTTGCATTATCTTAACATTGGAGAGAGAGCTTAACTGTATTCTGGTTGATAAGAACAGACATGGTTCAATAGAAGTGCAAGTAAATAGTCTTCTCTCTTGTGAGGAGTTTACTTTTTTTCTCTAGAGAATCATCTCATCATTCCAGTGTGCTAAATACACTGTGAATATGAATAAATGCCTTTAAATCAAAATTAAATAAGCCAATTACTGTAGAATATTCCTGACATAGTAGATCAGTCAATCCCAACCACAAGCAAATATATCACATCCTGACTGCCTTGGTCCCTGATCTTGACCATGTTCTACATGATCCTTTGTGGTGGAAGGATGATGTTTTAACAAGAGATGTTTCATCTCTTTCTCTTTATTGCCATCTTGTCCATCCACTTATTTTCTCCTCTACGTTCAATTTAGAATGAAAGACATTCATTTTTCCTAAGTGGGCTATTATGAATTGATCATCTTTTATTTTATATGGATCAATAGAGCAGTCTGTATATTTTTCCTCCACTGAATTACAATTTCTCTTAGGTTTCCAGGAGAAGATATTTGTATTTTATTACAACAGAAGTGACAGTTTCAACATCTACTGTTTGTCATCTAGTTCTGGTATTTCATTAAACTGTTCAGTTAAGAAACACCTGCCCCTCTTCTATTTCTTCCTCACAGCAGGAATTTGTTTTCATTAAATCCCATGTTCATCATCTTTGGTTGCTGTTTTTCATGTTCACTCATGGAATGACTCAGGAATGACTTGCACATAGTTAGAAATTGAACTAGTCATGTCATTAGAGACAAAAGGGAGCCCAAACTCTTAAGTTTTAAACCATATTTTAGGAATTGTATTTAGAATTTAGAAGTACTCATTATTATTCAAAGACTACCTTGATTACTAAGTGTGGATAGAAAATTATAACTTCGTTTTGAAAAAGATTCATTATAAACTTTGCGCTTATTCTTGGTGCTAATTTTAATCTCCAGAATAAAAGTTTTCTTTTATTCTAAAATCATACTAAGGTTTGTATAATCCTAAAATCTTCACATAATATTAGACTAAGTTTTACATAATTTCTACAATCCCCCAACACAATAGATTTTAATTAAAGATTTCAAAAAGCATTGAAAGATAGCATCATGCTTCTGCTTTCTTGGGGAGAAACATGTAATTTAGGTTATGCATGCACACAAGCACCGCCCCCCCCCCCCCCACATACAATTCCTAACCGACTAGGAGCAAGCCAGGAAATTAACTCAAGATTTCAGACTACGTGCCCTATTTATATGACTGAGCTTGGGGCTATTATCATAATTCTGGGCCCCATTCCATTTTCTTAGTCCCTAAAGAGGATTGGAGAGTAGAAAAAGGAAAGAAAAAAGACTGATTGCCATGAATTATCATTTAGTTTTGAATTTTAAAGTGCAAGTTCACATTCTCCTTTCAGTTTCTTCCACCACTGAACTGTTTCTCACAGTCACTTGGGAAATTTGAAATGCTAGATCTGCTTTTCTAAAACACAATGTACTGAAATAAACATAGGGACAAATTGTGGGGACTTAATGATGAGAGACAAATTCTTTTCTTTTAAGCAAATGCAGTTGGGATTGAAAGTTAAGGCAAATCTATGATAACATGATTCAGTTCCACTGGGTTCCTAACAGAATGACAAATTATAGGATGAAAGGAAAATATGCTACCGAATATTTCAAATTCAGAATGTCAAGTTTTTTCATAGATTTTGAGACTATCAGCTTGTCAGAGTAGTTTTTAGACAAAAAAGAAAGGATTAGACAACTTAAATGTCTGTAAAATTGTCTTAATATCTATAGAATGTTTGTATATTTTGGGGAACAATTTTGAAAATGCAAGGTGTAAGGTGCTTGACAAAACAAATATTACTCTCACCCATTTTAATTATTCAGTTCTATACATGTTAATAAAATTATTCAATTCTTTATTTTTTTCCCTCATGACTTCTTGGTGAAATAGAAAATGTAGAATTAGGAAAATATTAATCATGCTTTAATATCAAGAATTTTCTTGCTAAAAATGAATTTTGTTTTGTTTTATTTTATAGGCTTTGGTATACAAGCTATTCTAGATTACTCTGAAAGTTTCTCATGAAAGCAAAAAGCTATATTTCCCCATGTTAGTTTACTTACCTGTTCACATGCTCAATATAATTTTTCATACATTTATGACTGGGGAGATCAGGCTAGAAGTTAGGAGTATTGTGTCAACATGTTTGTTACCAAAGAAACAATAAGAGCTTCAGATAATTACCTGATATGCCCTCCTGAGCAAGCAGATGTTTCTGAGCTCTGTCTCAAGCTTGTGACTGAATATGTATTATAAAATTTAAAAACCAATAGGAAATAAACATAGGTGGTTTTTATCTCCTCAGAAGCAACCACGACCAAGGGTAAATTTCCAATCTTATCAGTGGGTTCATGTAGTCAGTTGGAAATGGACTAAAAAAAAAATGCACAATTGCAGGTTGAATTGCAATTTCGTGTTTGTGAAAACAACTGTGTAAACTTCTCAAAAATATATGAATGTATCAATTATGCTGGTCATGTACTGAAAGACCTATGGCAATTAATCTTCCTAGTAGAATCTTTTGGTGAGCTAAATCAGAGCCTATATGTCATAGTGATAAAGAGGCTGGGTATCAAAGTTGGTCAGACCACAAAGACCCACTCTACAACTCTGACTGTGTGACTATGGCAGTGGTAATACCTACCTCAGTGACTCGTTATGGGCATTAAATGAAATAATCTATATTTTTGGTTTTGCAAGGGGCCTGATCCCTAGTTAAGGCTCAATATATGTGCTGCTGATGGAGCTATTCATCCCGTTGAGAAGTGGGGTGTAGTTCCTTCCCCTTGAATCTGGGCTAGCCCATCAGTGACTTTTCTGACCAACAGATTATGATGGAAGTGATAATGTGTGTCTTAGTCCATTTGGGCTGCTATAACAAAAATGCCATAAACAGAGTGGCTTGTAAACAACAAATATTTATTGCTCACAGTTCTGGAGGCTGGGAAGTTCAAAATCAGGCTGCCAGCAAAGTTGGGTTCTGGTAAGGGCCCACTTCCCGGTTCACAGATTTCCATCTTCTCACTGTGTCGTCACATGGTGGAAGGTGCCAGGGAGCTCTTTGGGGTCTCTTTTATAAAGACACCAATCCCATTCATAAAGGCTCTGCCCTCATGACTTAAGCCTTTCCCAAAGGCTCTACCACGAAATGTCTTCACAGTGGTCATTAGGATTTAACATGAATTCTGGGAGAACATATTCAGTCTGTGCTCTGCTAGTTCCATGCTCAACCTTTCAGAGGACTAGCAGCTTCTTCCTTAATGTCTTGGAGCTCTGACGTAACAAAAAAGAAATTCAAGTGCTTTCTAGAGACAGTCACACGGAAGGGCACTGAAGAGCAAGACGTTTGAAGAGATGTCTGAAGAGATCATACTGCACCTATATCTCAACTGAGTCTTCAGATAACTCCAGCCCCAACCTTCATCTCACACTGGCCTTGGAGACCCCCAAGTGAGAACCATCTAGCTGAGCCCAGTTAACCCACAAAAATGTAAGAAATAATTTTTGTGTTAAGCCATTATATATATTGAGCAGTTGTGACAATAATAAATTATAACTTTGACATAAATAATCTGAACAATATGTTACTATTATTATTACCATGGGCAGAATGATGAGAAAAATGATTCAAAGACCATTCACTCATTGTGTGTGTGTGAATATATGTATATATGTGTGTGTGTGTGTGTACATATATATGTATATAAATACATATATTTGTATATAAACAGTATACTTCTGCACCTCCTATGCCAAGCACAATTTCAGGGATTTAGCAGTGAATAATACAAAATTGCTGCCCTCATGAAGGTTGCAGTCTAGTTGGAGTCAGAGCAACACTGGAACTCTCTAGTATTGAGTGCTCTGTGGTAGAAAGACTTGTTTTGACTATTATAATAAGTTAGGGTTTATGTATTCTTAGACAGAGACTCAGGGTAAAATGTGAAATTGATATTTTAAGGATCAGGTAATCCATGAATGCTCAAAGTGGTTCAGCTATAGAACAAAAAAAGAAAGGAAAGGGAAATGAAGCTTATGTTGATCTCCTATGGAAATATACTTCACCTTTATATTTTCAATCGTATTTGTGTACAAAAGAATTATTACTAATACTGTTCACTTTCAATAAGTGTATTCAGTACTCTTAAAGTGAAATGAAAAATACAATTTTAATAGTTGGAGTCCAAGTTCCTCTCAGTGAAGGAACTGAATGTACTCTACTAAGTTAGTAGAGGGTGGGAGATGATCTCCTGAAGATGCAAGTTGGAAAAACGTAGGAAAGATATCTAAACACCAAGAGATGAACACAAATTCAGTGCTAGAGAAAAACAAACAAGGATAACGAAGAGAGAAAAATAAGAGAGAAAGGCTAAGCAACAGGGTTAGGTGCTGTACCTTGAGGAAAAGTATGTCCAATAAGAAATTTCCAACTCTGGACAGCCAAGGGAAGTGTAGGAACAGGAGTATGTATTTTTCCATTTTAAGTTCTTCCATCTCTGCAGTGTGCATCTCTGATGCTTATGAATTGATTTTTTGTAGAAATCAAGGGTAAGAATTTGTTTGGTTTATATCAGCATGGAGTAGAGAGAAACGAATGGCAGCAGATGGTGAGATGCAAGGGAATTTGAGAGTTCATTGGGGCAGAAACTAGGACCCAGATATGACCATGAACGTAAGCTCTTGGGAATTTGCTGAAATTTTAGAGGAGACATTGAGTTTCACATAAAACATGAGAGAGAATATTGAGGTAATTTTGTATACATATCCAAAGGCAGGCTGTCATTAGCTGATATCTGTGGTACATTATAAAAGAGGGGACATAGAGGATGGGCCATATGAAAAATAATCCTCAAGAGAAAAGTTTGGTGGTAAGGCTGGAAGTGGTGGGCAGGAAACTAACATCTATTGAACACCAACTAGGCACTAAGCACTGTGCTAGACACTTTGCATGATTTTATCATTTGAACTTAACAACTCTGTATGTTAGTTATTATAATCTCCAAGTGACAGAGGAGCTGAAAAGAGACTGTACCATAGCTAGTAAGTGATCAAAATTGGATTATTTGCCTTCAAAACCTATGCTCTCCCTACTATATCTCATTCTATGTTCTCAAATATATGAAGTAAGAATGTGACTGCAGTTCCAAGATGCCCTTGATGATGATTCTAAATAACGATGATTATATTCTTAGAATATAATTATAGATTCTATAATTCTAATATAGTAATATTATATATATATCTTCTAAATAGTGATGATTCTATATAAATGGGGTTTATTGCCTGGCTGGATGTCCTTCCCCTTGAGTTTCTCCCTCTAATGCCCTCATGTGAAGCTTTATAAAGACTGCCTTGAACAAAATAACACAGTGGATATAATTTATCATTAGTTTAATGTTTTCTTCAAAATCTTCACGTCTCCTCAGGAATATTCTTTCTTCTCTTTCCTCTCTCTCTACCACATCAGGTGACAATGCCCTCAACATAACATTTTATCAAAGCCTGCCCTAAGGTGACTAGATTAATGTCTGACTGTGGAATTTCAGATATCATCCAGTGCTCTGGGATATTGCAAATGATCAGGGCTCTTTTTGGTGCACATTAACTCCAATTTAGAATCACCAAAAAAAATTAACTAGAAGTTAAAGTATGAGCAATAGAACAAGAGAAAAGAGAATATTCATTAAAAAGTACATGCAGCAAGAATATTGAGATACAGGTTAGCCCTTTTACTGTTTATATTCTATTTATTTTTATTGTAAATTCTAGAAGTGTTCTCAGAAAGGTTTCTTTGACACAGTATAAAAATGAACAATAGACAACATTATAGGAAATGGAGTGTGTGTTTCTCTGAGCATCTGGCACAGGCATCTGTTGAAGATGGGACACCAGCTCATTGCCCTTTTCCTATGTGGAAGGTCTAATTAAGTAGCAGACAAGCTTAGAATCCCTAGAGAGTAGTTCAAATCAGTATCCAAAGGTTTATATGTGCTCTCAAACCTCTTAGATCAGTAATACTGTAGTGTGAATCTCAGCAAAACTAGCTCAAACTTTCATGCCTAGAATATGCTGAAGTTGAAAGAACTTTTATGAGGCACTATGTCTAGCTCCAAGGCATGATAGAGAGTGACTAAGCTTGAAGGAATTTCAATAAGTTAAGTTCCCAGCTAAGGCTGCTACTAAAGTACATTTAAACTAGCTTGAAAAGAGAGCTGTTTACACTTTTCTAAATAATCCCCAGTGAGTGAGATTTTGCATTAATATCTCACAACCTTTAGAATCAGGGGGTTTTGTCTCTCACTAAATTCCCTTCCTATCTTTCATCCATCCTCTCTTCCTCCCTTTCTACTCTCTCCTTCCTCCCTCCCTCCCTACATCTCTCCCTCTCATCCCTCTCTCCTTTTCCTTCCTTTTTTCTTTTCCTTATTTCCTTCCTTCCTTCACTGATACTGAATTGCTGCTCATAGTCAATGTATGTCTTTGACTCCATATTTCTAATTGTCCTTTAACAATCCTCCTTTAATTATCTTGTCTCTAGTCTAAGGAATTTGTTTTCGGAGGTTTTGCTCATAGGACCAGTTTTTATAACCTCTGTTTGTTCTTTTCTGGGGGGCACCCCATCTAGTTTTTCTCATCCTACTTACCTAGGAGATACAAGACATATTAGACCTAGAAGGATTGTCTTGATGTTCACCAAATTAAATCTTCTGTGTGCTCTCTTCTCTCCAATCTATCTCTTAGAAATTGGATTGAAAGTTATTTTTATTTTAAATTAATCAAAATATCATTTTGATACATAGTTTATTTTCCCTACAAATGGATATTATTGAGAAGAAAATAAAACAGTTTTTAGTAATTTTTTATTTTATAAATTGAACTTTGGACTAAAAATAGAAGAGAGAAAAGAAAGTGATGAGTAAGTGAAGCCGTGGGCCTGCTTGGCTCCAGGTCTGCAAGTGGGCAGTGGTGTCTGGGAATTCACCTCCTGGTGGTAATTGGGACTAAAAGTACAACACTCAAGATGAAGAAATAAGCCTGATTCATTTCATGAAACCAGTGCCTCAGCAACAACCATGGCCCCTCAACCAACAAAGAAAAGGAAGGCAAACTAGCATCCTATAAACATTGCCCAATCTTACATTTTATTTAGAAGTGAGGGGCTAGTGAGGGTTTAGGGCCCAGGCACACTAGTGTTAAAGCAAACATCGTTTTCATTACTGGATGTGCTGAATACTCAAACTTTGTAAATGTCACTCTAAATCCCTATGTTAAGACCTGTTTCTTAAGTTGGAGTCTGGGCATGTTTAGGTGCTGGAGTAATTTCAAAATTACTAGACAGAGAAGGATGCAGAGGAAATGAGGGGGGAGGGCAAGAAAGAAGGGAGAAAAAAAACCTTAATTTTTAGAGTAAGTCTCTGCCAACCAAAATTCCAAAACTCATGAAAACAAAGGACCTGATGATGTTGACACATAGATATCTAACATAGGCAGAACTATGAAGAAACAGCATAGTAAGTCAAGCAAAATCAACAACTGAAAGATAAATTTACCCTACAATAAATAAATTTGATGTCATAAATAAATTGATTTTATAAAACAGACTAATGAAATTTAAAATGAGCATGTTTAAGGTGTTCAAAAAGATAAATAAATCACATCTATAAAAAAGTTAATTGTGAAGCAAAATAGAAATGAAATAGAAAAGGTGAGTATGAGAGAGAACAAAACAAATGTCTTGAAAATAAACCAATATACTCATTAAAATGAAAAATTCCAGGAGGAGGAAAAGCTGTAGATGGGACATAAAATAAGAAATAGCTAATGAACTCACCCCAAACACATCACTGATACATACACATAAACATAGTAAATGAGCGTCATGGGAGATAGATCAAGATTCTAAGAGATCCAGAAATAGAAACTGAGAAAATGAAAAAAGAGCAGTGTTTGAAGAAATAATAGCTGAGAAATTTCAAATATTGAAGAAAGATTTAGATCTTTAATTTGATATATCCTAGAGTTCTGGGTAAAAATTAAAAAGAAACATCATTTGACACATCATAGTAGAACTGCAGACTAGAGAGATTAAAGAGAACATTTCAAAAGCTGCCAGATGAATGACAAAATAATGAGAATTAAGCAGATAACAATCTTCTCTTCAGCATGAGCAGATGCTGGAATGCAATAAAACAATATTTTCAAAGTTTTGAGGAAAAATAACCTAGAAATGTACACCTAGCTAAATTATTATTCAAAAGTAAGGGTAAATTAAAGACATACTGAGAAATATAAATACTATGGTATTTAATAACCCCAAAACATTATTAAAGAACTGTTTAAAACTAGACTGCAGTGAAAAGGAAAATGACGATGGAAGGAAGATGTAGGGTATACAAAATATCAGAGCAACATAATAATTAACAATTTGTGATAAATTTAATTTATTCCTGACTATAAAAATAATACCTGTTATAAAAAGGTAAAGCTGAAACTAAGCAAAAAATAAAATAGTGGGGATATTCTGTGAGTGGCACAAAGAAGCTAACATCTTTATGTTGAGAAAGAGAATGGCTTGAATAAATTTAGACTTAAAAAATGTTTGCATGCTAAAATGCAAAGATATGCATTAAAATATAAGAAATAAAATTTATATTTCCAAAACAGCTGATGCCTTAGATAATACTATATGGCTCTCAAAAGGCAGAAAGGGAGGAAAAAGAATCAGAGATGATGATAAACATAAAAGATGAGATAGTAAAAGAAGTAGCAATAATCAAAAGTAATGAAAATAGATTAATACTATCAAAATCCTTACAATCCTTAAGTGTGGCACTAATCTCTGCCATCCTAGTCCACAGTGTAATATTGCTCTTGATTTACTATTTTGGCTGTATGAGGGTAGTTTGAGAGGATTCCACATGTGTTTTTTCCACTCTGGTAGCTCTTATCCCATACGCCAAGGACTCAGTGTGGAAGTTGCACCAGCTGCCAAGTATGTCAATCCCAATCATACCTTCAGGAACTGGGGAATGCTTACTGAGTGGGTCCACAGGCTCAGGGGACCCATCACAAATCAGACCTTGGCCAGGACTCTATTTGTTAACAGATTTCCATATACTTTCTGTGGCAGCAGGGCCAAGATGACACTTTGCTTTTCTGGATGTTGATATCAGCTCAGATCCTGTTTCCAATATTTCTTGAAATACATGGGTGTTTTGTTTTTCCTGGAATACAGTTACCTGAATAAATGACCATATGTTCCTTTGGGGAAGGACTGAGGAGACATTATCATATATATTTGTGATTTTGCAGGATCCTTCTTTTTGGGGAGGAAGCAAAGGGTTCCAGGTGGAAAAACTGACTTAGGTCTATAAACTGGGTTAGGTGTGAAGACTTCTAATAGGAGTGACTACTCTCAGCCTCCGAGTCATTCTTGTACAAGCTGAGTAGTACTCTTGCTGGATGCCCTTCTGTTTTGCCCCCAGGATTGTTTACAGTTCTGTTAGCTCACTCAACAACTTTCTAGATGTCGGGCCTCTTTGGCTTCCACTGCACGCTTGTCAATCAATAAGACTTTTTGCTTACAGCATCCAAACTCAACTACCTGGTTTCTGTTGTTACAATGTCTGTGATCTCATTTACTATCAGCAAGCAAAGTTCTGTAAAGGCCTCTCTTACCTTCAACTTGGGTCTACAGAAAACAACCACCAGTTAACCCCTTCATTAAGTTTTTATGTCTCTCTCCAGCAGCATACCTTGTGGCTCTGTGTCTTTCTGTGGAAGAAAATTATCTGGTGGGTATTGTGAGCATATATAGTATATTTATTCAAAAATGCCCAGTTACCTGAGGCTTTAAATTTTTTCTTCCACCATCTGCCGTGGCAATTCAACTTAGCTTAACACAGGCCTTCTCTTTACTGTTTCCATGGTATGAGGAACCATCTCCCGATGGTTTGCTTGTATCTTAGGAAAGTGCTTCCAAATCTGTAAACTCTTCCCTGTCCAATTGTTTGTTCTGAACCCCTAAACAAGCACTCTTACAATCTCTTCCCATGCATGTTCCTTCAGCTCCTGCAGGTACATGCCAAATAGGTCTTGCAGTTCCTTTGGGATACACTATGGCCTTTCCTCCCTTAACAGGTGCAGGATGTCCCCAACTAGTCCATGCCATAACTTATCCCCAGCTATGTGCCTGGTTAGTCAGGAGGGAGATGGGGCAGACCCTCCGGGGGAAACTGTTGCCTTGATGAGCAGAGGCCCCTGCATTGTTGGCCAGCATGTGGGAAATGCTAGCTCTTAACAGAAGATGTCAGCCACTTCCACAGGCTCAGAAGGGTGAGAGGAGTCTGGGGTACCTGAAATCTTAGCGGATTTATCTCGGATGTCTTCATTCCATGTGTCAGGCTCCCAGGTCTTCCCAACCAGGACTCTGATCTTGACCTAAAAGTCTTGCCTGGCACGAACATTAAACCTTTTGGAGCTCAGCCACTCAGACTATTATATCCTGGACTTGGTCTTCTGCCCAAGATACAATACTTTTTCTGTACTCCTGATGTAGGAGATTAGGACTTTGTATGCTACCAAAGAAGCCCTCTGGCTTTAATAGTTGGTTTTAAAATGCTTTTGATAACTGCTTCCCGCATTTCATCCTCTCTCCCTAGTGCATCAATGCAGTTTAGCAATAAATATCCAACCCCACTGCACCTGTAATTATGCCCACCATAAGTTTCAAATGCCTGATACCTGTAGCAGCTAATGCAATCCCTTGACCATATACTAGCCCAATTCATCACCAGTAAAAGTTTTAACAAGTAGCATGCCAGGGGCTGTTCATGCTCCACTCGTGATGGCGGCGAGAGGCAGTGAGTGATCCAGCCTCAAAATTATTGTCTACTCTTTTGGACCACTCCTAGACCTTGGCATCAAGGAGCTTAGGTACTTGAAAGTGTTTCCTCTGGCACAGGCATTTTGTAGGAATCATTTAGTTTACAAAACATCTTTGCCTCTGAGTATTGGCCCTTCTTGGCCACTGAAATAGGTACTCAGCCTAGATATTTTGAGGAAAGAAGCAGTGAATCTGCATTGCAGCCAACCCTAAGTTCTTTGTAGTACTTATCTCTCCTGCTGGTGTTCTAGAAGGAAAACCAAGTTTTAAAAGGGTTTTTATTATTTTATTTGTTTCTTTACCCTGCCTGCCTCCTATCCCAAAGGTGATGATCAGTAATACAATCACTTTATGGTTCAAAATTTAGATATTGCTGAGAAAGCTCTGGAGATTCCCAGTAGAAACATTCTACGTCCTAACTGAAATGAAAAAAAGGCATGTTGAAAGTATATTAGGTGTTTTGGCTGAATACACTTTCAAACAGCGGGTGATCTTCGCTAAACTGACAGAAGGCCTTTAGAGTGGGTTCTGGAGTTTTACTTTCTTCATCTTGCATGTGGATAATTGAATTGCAGTTTGCTAACTGAGACAACACTAGCTGGTGGCATGTGTACCATTCTGACATTTTGAAGGAATCTTGGTTTCTTTAGCCATTGACAAATGAGATACTAAAGGCAGAATGTTTCCAGAAAGTGTATTTTTAGACTGACAAATTATTACAGATCCTATGAGAAATAAGCCTATTAAAAGCTTTTTAATGTTCTCCAAATCAGTTTCTATTTTATTACTCTAGAGTCTTGATGGTATGCTTGAAAGCATTGTTTTTATTTTCCTAGTAATATTTCAACAGTAATAATTTATCGAACACATGCCAGGCCCCATGCGTTAGTGAGAACATGATGTACATTATCTATCTCATTTAATCTTGTTTTACACTAGAGGAAAGTGAGGCTTAGATCATTTGAGTATCCACCTACGATTATTCAGGTGGGAAGATGTGGTGCAAAATGGTGAACCCAAGTCAGTTTTCTATAAATCCAGAGCTCTTAACCACTGTGCTAGACTGCCTCTTTAAATTCTCAGCTCCTAGCACAGCATCTGACTCTTAGGAGATTCTCAGTAGAAAATAAATGTTCATGGAATTAAATGGAATCTTCGTTATGGAGGATGGCCATTATATATAATTCATGAAAAGAATTATTTGGCTACCCTGAGCATATTTTAAAGAAGTCTTCCTCTACTTACCTCTCAACCCATTTCTTTTAATGTTTTGTTTTCCTAATTTTTATTGAGGTATAATTGACATACAATAAACAGAAATATCAAAAAGCATCATCTGATAAATTTTGACATATGTGTATACCCATGAAACTGTGACCACAAACACACCCATGATCTGGAAAGTTTATTTGGACCACTTTATAATCCCTCTATCCCACCCGTCCCCACCCCTAGAAAACCACTGATCTGCTTTCTGTCACTATAGATGAGTTTGCATATCTAGAACCTCATATAAATTTTATAATATAACATACATTCTTTTTTCTTCTGGATCTTTTACTCATCAAAATAATTTGGAGATGCATCCCTGTTGCTGCATATAGTGACAATTTATTTTTTATTGCTCAGTAGTATTCCACTGTATGGATATGCCACAATATCTTTATTAATTTTCTTGCTGATGGACATGTGGGTTATTTTTGGTGTTGGCTATGACAAATCAAGCTGCTATGAACATCAGTGTACAGTGTTTGTGTGGATATATGCTTTTTTTTTTCTCTTGGGTATATCCCTAGAGGTGGAAGGGCTAAATCATATGACATCTGCATATTTAACTTTTAAGGAAATTGCCAGATTGTTTTCCAAAGAGACTGTACCATTTACGTTTCCACCAGGTATGTTGAGAGTTACTATTCTTCTATATCCTTAACAACACTTAATATATTCAGGCTTTAAATTTTAAACATTCTCATAGATAAGCAGTGTTATTTCAAGTGGTTTTAATTTACATTTTCTAATGAATTATGTGGGTTATCTTTTCATGAGCTTATTTGCTATGCACCCTTGTTTTTCTAGTGAAGTCCATTTTCAAATGTTTGCCCATTTAAAAAAACTGCTTCATTTTCTTGTTATTGAATTTTGAGAGTTCTTTACACTTCTGAATACAAGCTCCTCATCAGATATATGCTTCTCAAATATTTTCTCCCAGGATGTGGCTTGTCCATTTATTCTCTTAATAGTACCTTTCAAAGTGCATAATTTTCTGATTTTGATGAAGTTCCATTTGTCAATTTGTCCTTCCGTGGAATGTGCATTTTATGTCATAACTAAGAAATCTTTCCCTAACCCAAGGAAGTGAATATTTTGTCTTACATTTTCTCCTACAAGTTTTGTAGTTTTAGGTTTTACTTTTATGTCTATGAAACAATTTGAGTTAATTTTTGAATAAGATATAAAAAATTCATTTTTATGTAGCTAGATATCCAATTGTTCCAGCATCATTTGTTGAAAAGACTATCTTTTGCCACTAAATTGCCATTGAGTCCCTGTTGAAAGTCAGTTATCCCTATAGGTGTGGATCTATTTCTGGGTTCTTCATTCTGTTCTATTGATCTATTTGTCAATTTTTGTCAATACAGTGCTGTCTTCATTATGTAGCTTTATAGTAAGTCTTAGAAATACATAGTGTCATTTCTCCAACTTTGCTTTGCTATTTCAAAGTTGTTTAGGCTACTCCAGGTTCTTTGCATTTCCATATGGATTTCTAAGTCACTTTATCAATTTGTACAAAAACACCTGCTGCAGTTTGGACTAGGATTGTATTGGACTTATAGATCAATTTGGGAAAATTGACATCTTAATAATAATGAGTGTTCCGACCCATGAAGATCCAAATGATCTCTCCATTTAGTTATATCTTCAATTTCTTTTACCAAAACTGTATATTTGTCAGGTGAGATTTCACATATTCATTCAGATTTATCCATAAGTATTACATATAACTTGATACTATTGTAAGTGGGATTATTTATTATTTTCAACTTTTATTTGTTTCTAGTATATAGAACTCCAATTTATTTATGTATATGATACTGTATTTTGCAACCTTGTTAAACATGCTTATTAGATTTAGTAGCTTTTTTTGGGTAGATTCTATCATATTTTCTACATCTATAATCATGCCATCTGTGAATAAAGACGGTTTTATTTCTTCCTTTCCAATCTATATGCATTTTGAAAACATCCAACACACTGTTTTGTCCAAATGGTGAAAGCAGGCATTGTAGTCTTGTTCCTGAAGTTAGGGGGAAGCACTCAATCTTTCAGAATTAAATATAATGTCAGCTGTTGGTTTTTGTATATGCCCCCTATCAGCTCGAGGAAGTTCCCTTCCATTCCAGGTTTTCTGGGAGATTTTATCAGGAATGGATTTGGATTTTATCAATGCCTTTTTATGGCTGATGAGATGATCATGTGATTTATCTTCTTCAGCCTGTTGATAGAGTTAATTACTTTAATTTTCAAATTGGTGAACCCTACTTCTGAGATCATTCATATATATTCACTATATAGATATATAGTGTCGTACAATCCTATGGGTTTTGACAAATTCATATAATGTCATGTATTCATCATTACAGTGTCATAAAGAATAGTTTAACTCCCCTAAAAATCTACTGTGCTCCACCTGTTCACCTCTCTTCCCCTCTCTCTAAGCCCCTGACAACCCCTGATCTTTTTACTGTCTCAATAGTTTTGCCTTCTCCAGAATGTCATATAGTTGGAATCCTCCTGTATGTGGTCTTTTTAAACTGGCTTCATGTAGAAAAATACATTTAATGTTCCTTCATATATTTTCATGGCTTGATAGCTCATTTCTTTCATTGTTGAATAATATTCCACTGTTTCACTACAGTGCACTACTGTTTATCCTTTTGCTATTTAAGAGCATCTTAGTTACTTCCAAGTTTTGACAATTAAAACAAAGCTACTATAAACATTCATATGCAGGTTTTGTGTAGATATCAGTTTTCTACTTATTTGGATAAATACTTAAGAGAGTGACTCCTAGATTGTATGGTAAGACTATGTTTAGCTTTTTAAGAATGTATCAAACTGTTTACCAAAATAGCTGTAACATTTTGCAATCCCATCAGCAAGGAATGCGAGTTCCTGTGCTCCATACCCTAGCCAGCCTTTGATATTGTCAGTTTTTTGGATTTTAGCCATTTCAGTATGTTATCTCATTATTGTTATAATTTGCAGTTCCCTAATGATGTATGATATTAAGCATCTTTTCATATTTTTTTTGCCATCTGTATATCTGCTTTGCTGAGGCATATGTTCAGATCTTTTGCACTGTTTACAATTGGGTTGTTAGCTTTCTTATTGTTGAGTTCTAAGAGTTTTTTGCATATTTTGAATGCAAGTCACTTATCAGATATGTGCTTTGTAAATATTTTCTTTCAGTCTGTGATAATCTTTTCATTCTCTTAACGGTGTCTTTCACAGAGCAGGGATTTCTAATTTTAATGAAGTCCAAATTCATCACCAAACCCAAGGTCACGCAGGTTTTCTCTAAGTGTTGTGTAGGGGAGGAAAAGACAATTCCCCCCCTAGGTCTTTTTGACTGGTCTAAGAATTAAATTGACATGAGACAGAATAACAGGAGAAAATCAAAGTTTAATAACATGTATACATGGGAGAAACCCAGGAAAACTCAGTTAACTCGACAGAATGGCTGAAGCCACCACCTTGAATACCATCTTCAGCTAAAGACAAAGGAGGATGTTGGGGATGGTGGTTTGGAACTTGAAAGGGGAGGAAGGCAGTTTACTTGGAGAGTGAAATGCAAATGTTTGATAAACAAGTGTTTGCTGGGCCATCTATTGGCAATGTGACCCAAGAGACAGAACTTTCACAAAAATGGACTTGCTCGTGCCTTTCTGTCTATCACACCTATTTTACATTATACTATAGTTATCATATGGTATTAGCTCCTTCCTGGAACAGGCCTTCTATCTTAAATTCTTTTAAGCAGTTAGGGGGAAGGTCAAATTTTCTTTCAGAGTCTTTTGTTCTTCAAAATAATCAAGCCAAAGAGACAAACTTTGGGGTGGCCAATTCTGATCCCCATAGTTATCATCATCTAATGTTTTATAGTTTTATATTTATGGCCATGATCTGAGTTAATTTTAGTGAAAAGTATAAGGTGCATGTCATACTCATTTTTGAATGTGGATATTCAGTCATTCCAGCACGATTTGTTGAGAAGACCATCCTTTTTCCATTGGATTGTCTTTGCTCTTTTGTTAAAGATCAGTTGACTCTATCTGTGGGGGTATATTTCTAGTAACACACTGTCTTGATAGCTGTAGCTTTATGGTAAATGTTAAAGTTGGATAGTATCAGTCTTCCAACTTTGTTCTTTTGTATTGTTTTGATTATTCTGGGTCTTTTGCCTCTCCATATAAACATTAGAGTCAGTTGTTGATATTCGCAAAAAACTTGTTGGGATTTTGATTGAGGTTGTGTTGAACTGGTAGAGAAAACTGGGAAGACCTGACATCTTAACAATATTGAATCTTTCTATTCATGAACATGGAATATCTTTCCATTTATTTAGATCTTTGATTTCTCTCATCATTGTTTTGCATCTGTTTTGTTACAATTTATACCTTGTCACTGTTACTTCATTTTGGCCAGAAGCAGAAATCAAGAGATTTGTTCTTTAGTAAGTGAACTTGTAGCTGCTTTTGAAGAACTAATGGAGTTTTAACCCCAAGTCCAGGTCAAATTCCAAGTGCAACAATTGCAATCTGATCGCTACACTTATTAATTTATGCATTCACTCACTCATTCAGCCTTTTAATAAATATTTATTGAGTTCCTACTTTAAACTAGGCCCTTTGCTAGACCTTGGTGATACATCATTAAATTGTACATTTTGATTATCATTTGGATTAAAAAATGGCAAAAAATTCCAGCTTTAGGCAAAATAATATATTTGGAATGTTTATCTTGATGCCCATTCAATTTACTGTTCTTTGGCTTCCATCCAGATGAATTATTCTGTGGCTCATTCTTGAGGGTCTCTATCTCCAGCATGTACTTAATAATAAATTTGTAAAGTGTAAATTGGTGATATAAGTTGTTATCAATGAACATCTAAATCAGAGATGGCTGCTTACATTTACTTGAGCATTTACTTTTATTTTATTTTATTTTGCATTTTATCCAATATTTATCTTTACTGTTTATATACATACATACACACATAACTGGGGGTAATTACTAGACTTATTACATTATTAGTGATAGAAAAATTCAGTTAGTACTCAAGTTTTACTAGGCTCATTGATATTGTCACCCATATTTTAAAAGAAAGTGAAACAGGCCTTCAATAACCACATTTCCAAAGCTGTGCCAGGCAGCCAAATAGAACCATAGCTGACAGCTCTGAGAGTCACAGTGGGAAGTTACTCAGTTCCACTAGTTCATTTTTTTTTTTTTGTATTGAAGCATAGTTGACATATAATATTGTATTAGTTTCAGGTGTACAACATAGTGATTCAACGTTTATATACATTATGAAATGGTTACCCTGATAATACCAGTAACCATCTGTCACCATACACAATTATTATAATACTGATGTCTATATTCCCGAGGGTGTACATAATATTCCGTATGCTGTATATTACTTCCCTACTAGTTATTTATTTTATGACTGTAAGTTTGTGCCTTTTAATCCCCTTCACTTTTTTCACCCTTCCCCCCAACTCTCTCCACTCTGGCAACCACCAATTTATGCCCTATATCTATGAGTCTGTTTTTGTTTTGTTTTGTTTGTTCATTTGTTTCATTTTTTAGATTCCACATATAAGTGAAATCATAAGGTATTCTTCTTTCTCTGACATTTCATTTAGCATAATACCTTCTAGATTCATCCATGTTGTCACAAGTGGTAGGATGTCATTCTTTTTTATGGCTGAGCAATATTCCTTTGTATATATGTAACACATCTTCTTTATCCATTCATCTACCAATGGACACTTAGGTTGCTTCCATATCTTGGCCATTGTAAATAATGCTGCAGTGAACATAGGGGTGTATATATCTTTTCAAAGAATACAGGGTGCATATATTTTTTCAAAGTAGTCTTTTCATTTTCCTCAGATAAATACCCAGAAGTGGAATTGCTGGATCATAGAGTACTGTTTTTAATGTTCTGAGGAAACTCCATGCTGTTTTTCATAGTGGCTGCACCAATTTACATTTCCTTCAACACTGTATGAGGGTTCCCTCTTCTCCACATCCTCGCTAATACTTATTATTTGTTGTCTTATTGCTAACAGCTATTCTGAAAGGTGTGAAATAACTCATTGTGGTTTTGATTTGTATTTCCCTGATGATTAGTGACACTGAACATCTTTTCATGTGTCTATTGCTCATCTGTATGTCTTCTTTGGAAAAATATCTATTCAGGTTCTCTGCCTATTTTTTAATTGGATTATTTGTTTTTGATATTGAGTTGTATGAGTTCTTTATATATTTTGGATATTAACCCTTTATTGTATAGATCATTTGTAAATATATCCTCCCATTCAGTAGGTTGCCTTTTAATTTTGTTGAGGGTTTTGTTTGCTGTGCAAAAGCCTTTTAATTTGATATAGTCCCATATGTTTATTTTTGGTTTTGTTGCTCTTGCCTGAGGAGACAGAGCCAAAAAAATAATACTAAGATCGGTGTCAAAGAGTTTACTACCTATGCTTTCTTCTAGGAGTTTTGTAGTTTTAGGTCTTAAGTTAACCCATTTTGAGTTTATTTTTGTATATGGTGTAAAAAACTGGTCCAGTTTCATTCTTTTGCATTGTTCAGTTTTCCTAACACCATTTATGGAAGAGATTGTCTTTTCCCCATTGTATATTCTTGCCTCCTTTGTCATAGATTAATTGACCATACAGGCATGGGTTTATTTCTGGACTCTCTATTCTGTTCCGCTGTTCTATGTGCCTTTTTTTGTGCCAGTAACATACTGTTCTGATTACTATAGTTTTGTAGTATAGTTTGAAATCAGGAAGTGTAATACCTCCATCTTTGTTCTTTTTTCTCATGGTTGCTTTGGCTATTCAGGGACTTTTGTGGTTCCATACAAATTTTAGGATTATTTGTTTTACTTTTGTGAAAAATGCCATTGCCATTTCAACAGGGATTGTGTTGAATCTGTAAATTGCCTTGGGTGTTATGGACATTTTAACAATATTAATTCTTCCAATCCATGAGCAACCATATCTTTCCATTTATTTTTTTCCCCCTTTAACTTCTTTCATTAATATCTTGAAGTTTTCATAGTACAGGTCTTTCATATATTTGGTTAAATTTATTCCTAGATATTTTATTCTTTTTGATGTAATTGTAAATGGAACTTTTTTCGTAATTTCTCTGATAGTTGATTTTTAGTGTATAGAAACACAATGGGTTTCTGGATATTATTTTGTAACCTGCAACTGTATTGAATTCATTTTTTAGTTTTAATAGTTTTTTGGTGGAGTCTTTAGGATTTTCTATATGTAGTATCATGTCACCTGCAAATAGTGACAGTTTTACTTCTTCCTTTACAATTTGGATGCCTTTAATTTCTTTTTCTTGTCTGATTGCTGTAGCTAAGACTTCCAACACTATGCAGAATAAGAATGGCAAGAGTGGGCATCCTTGTCTTGTTCTTGAGCTTAGAGGAAAAGCTTTCAGCCTTTCACAATTGAGTATGATGTTAGCTGTGGGTTTGTTACATATGGCCTTTATTATGCTGAGATTTTTCCCTCTCTATCCACTTTGTGCAGTTTTTATCATAACTGGATGTTGAATTTTGTCAAATGCTTTTTCTGTATCTATTGAGATGATCCTATGATTTTTTATCCTTTGTTTTCTTAATGTGGTGTATCACATTGATTGACTCACAGATATTGAACCATCCTTGCATCCTTGGAATAAATCCCACTTGTTCATGCTGTATGATCCTTTTAATGTGTTGTAGAATTCAGTTTGTTAATATTTTATTGAGAATTTTTGCATCTATGTTCATCAGGGATATTGGCCTATAACCTTCTTTTGCATAATATCTTTGTCTCATTTTGGTATCTGGGTAATGCTGGCCTCAGAGAATGAGATTGGGAATAATCCTTCCTCTTCAATTTTTTAGAATAGTTTGAGAAGCATAGGTATTAACTCTTTTTAAAATGTTTGGTAGAATTTACCTGTGAAGCTCTCTGGTCCTGGACTTTGGTTTGTTGGGAACTTTTTGATTACTGATTTAATTTCATTACTAGGAATCAGTCTGTTCAGATTTTTTCTTTATTCCTGATTCAGTCTTGAAAGATTATGTGTTTCTGAGAATTTATGCATTTCTTCTAGGTTGTCCAATTTGTTAGCATATAATTGTTTGTAGTAATCTCTTATGATCCATTGTATTTCTGTGGTGTTGGTTGTAACTTTGCTCCTTTCATTTCTGATTTTATTTATTTGAGCCTTCTCTATTCTCTTGATGAGTCTAGCTAAAGGTTTATCAACTTTGTTTATCTTTTCAAAGAATTAGCTTTTAATTTCATTGATCTTTTCTATTGTTTTTTTAGTCTTTATTTCCTCTCTGATCTTTATTATTTCCTTCCTTTTACTAACTTTGGGCTTTGTTTATTCTTCTTTTTCTAGTTCCTTTGGTGTAAAGTTAGATTGTTTATTTGAGATTTTTCTTGTTTCTTGAGATAGTCTTGTGTCACTGTAAACATCCCTCTTAGAACTGCTTTTGCTGCCTTCCATAGATTTTGGACTGTTGTGTTTCCATTTTCATTTATCTCATTTCATTTGTCTCAATTTTTCAGTTTCCTCTGATTTATTCATTGACCCACTGGTTGTTTAGTAGCACGTGGTTTAGCCTCTATGCTTGTGCTTTTTTCAGTTTTCTTCTTGTAGTTGACTTCTAGTTTCATACTGTAGTGGTTGAAAAAGATGCTTGATATGATTTTAATCTTCCTAAATTTATTGAGATTTGTTTTGTAGCCTAACTTACGATCTATCCTGGAGAATGTTGCATGTGCATTTGAAAAGAATGTGTATTCTGCTTTGGGATAGAATTTTCTGTATATATCTATTAAGTCCATTTGGTCTAATGTGTCATTAAAGACCAATGTTTTCTTATTGATTTACTATCAGAATGATCTATCTATTGATGTAAGTGAGGTGTTAAAGTCCCCTACTATTTTTGTGTTACTGGTAATTTCTCCCTTTATGTCTGTTAATATTTGCTCTTTGTATTTAGTTGCTCCTATGTTTGGCACACAGATATTTACAAGTGCTATATCCTCTTGTCTAATTGTTCCCTTTATCATTATGTAATGTCCCTCTTTGTCTCTTGTGATAGTTTTTATTTTAAAGTCTATTTTGTCTGATATAAGTATTGCTACCCTAGCTTTCTTTTTATTTCCATCTGCATGGAATATCTTTTTCTATCCCTTCACTTTCAGTCTTTGAGTGTCTTTAGATCTGAATTATGTCTCTTGTAGGCAGCATATATATATATGTCTTATTTTTTATCCATTCAGCCACCGTATGTCTTTTGATTAGAGCACTTAGTCCATTTACATTTAAAGTAATTATTGAAAGGTATGTACATATTCCCACTTTGTTAATTGTTTTCTGGATGTTTTTGTTCCTCTCTTTATCTCTTCCCTTGTGATTTGATGACTTTCTTTAATGTTATTTTTGGATTCCTCTCTCTTTAATTTTTGTGTATTTATTATAGGTTTTTGTTTGTGGTTACCATGAGGTTCATTAATAACAACCTATGTACATAGTAGTCTATTTTAAGTTAATGGTCTCTTGCTTGAACGCATTCTAAAAGACCTAAATTTTCACTCTCCTCTCCCCATATTTTATAATTTTGATGTCATATTTTACCTCTTTTAATTTTGTGTATGGCTTAAGTTCTTATTGTAGATATAGATGATTTTGCTCCTTTTGTTGTTTAACCTTCATACTAGTTTTATAAGTGGTTGATCTTTACTTATGTTTGCAATTACCAGTGAGATTTTTTTTTCCTTTCATAATTTTCTTATTCCTATTTATGGCTTTTTCAGTTCTGCTTAAAGAAGTCCCTTTAACACATCCTGTAAAGCCAGTTTATAAACTCATTTAGTTTTTGCTTGTCTGGAAAACTCTTTATCTCTTCTTCCATTCTGAATGATAAACTTGCTGGGTTGACTATTCTTGGTTATAGGTTTGTTCCTTTCAGTATTTTCAATATATCATGCCACACCCTTCTACCCTACTAAGTTCCTGCTGAAACGTCAGCTGATAGTCTTATGGGAGTTCCCTTGTCCTTAACTTGTTGCTTTTCTCTTGCTGCTTTTAAGATTCCTCTTTATCTTTAATTTTTGACAGTTTAATTATAATGTGCCTTGGAGTGGATTTCTTTGGGTTCATCTTGTTTGGGACTGTCTTTGCTTCCTGGACCTGGATGTCTGTTTATTCCCCAGGTTAGGGAAGTTTTCAGCTATTATTTCTTCAAATAAATTCTGTGCTTCTTTCTCTCACTTTTCTCATTCTGTGACCCATATAATGTGAATGTTAGATTGCTTTATGTTGTCCCAGAGGCCACTTAATCTATTTTCACTTTTTAAAATTCTTTTTTGTTTTTCTGTTCAGCTTGGGTGATTTCCTCTACTCTGTTGTCCAGATCACTGATCCGTTCTTCTGTGTCATCTACTCTGTTGTTGATTCCCTCTAGTGAATTTTTCATTTCAGTTATTGTATTCTTCAGCTCTGATTGGTTGTTTTTTATATTTTCTGACTCTTTGTTAAAATTTTTACTGTACTCATCCATTTTTCTCCTGAGTTCGGTGAGCATTCTTATGACCATTACTTTGAACTCTTTATCAGATAGATTGCTTAGCTCTGTTTTGTTTAGTTCTTTTTCTGAGTATTTGTCTTGTTTTTTCATTTGGAACATATTCTTCTGCCTCCTCATTTTGCCTAATTATCTGTGTTTATTCCTACATATTATGTAGATCAGCTATGTCTCCCAATCTTGGAGAAGTGGCCTTATCTAAGAGATGTCCTATGGGGTCCAACAGCATGCTCCCCTCTGGTCATCAGCTACATGCTCCAGGGTTGTCCCCTGTGTGGGCTGCATGTACCCTTCTGTTGTGCTGAGGCTGGAGCTGCTGCAGAAACGTTGGTAGGTGGGGCTGGCTGGGTGTGAGACTCAGCAGCACATGACCACTGTGGGCACACTGGTGGTGGGGGCAGGAGTGGGCTGGCTGTGTAGCCTGGTGGTGCATTACTGCCTGGGGTATGCTGGTGGGTGGGGCATGTCCCTGTGCTAACAGGCTAGAGGGAGGATTCCAAAATAGTGCCTGTCAGTACCAGCATAAGCACAGCTGAATGAGGTCACAAAAATGGCTGCTGCCACTGTCTCATTCTGTGGGGCGAGTTCCAGTTGCCTCCTTCCTCTCTGAGAGGCAGTCCAAGCTTAGTAAGTGTGTCTCCTTCACCTATGGACTATGTGCTTTCCTATCTGGTATTTTTGTGCTGGTTTCTGAATTGAGTGAATCTGTGCAGGAGCCCTTTAAGAGCAGGTTTTCCTTTCCCTGAAGTTCTATAGTTTTCCTGAGTATTTTCCCTACTGGTTTTCAAAACCAATCTCTCTTAGAGATTATTATATTGTGTGTCAATATAGTTGTTCTGTTGGAATTACCTCTAGGAACTTGATTCTCCTTTTTAGTTTGTGGTATGGTATACAGTCTTTTATTGCATTTAATTATGTCTTCATCATGGAAAACTAATACTTTATAAAACTTATTCTCTGCCAGCTAATGTTTGAAGTATTTTAGGTAAATCAACTTAATCAATGTTTCAAACAATCTTATGAAGTAAGCGCTATTATTATTCCCATTTAAAATAGAAGAAACAAAGGCAAAGAGAGGCTAATGTATTTTTCAATTAACCAGCAGAGCCAGAATTCAAACCCAGGCAGGACTGCTTGAGTCTGAACAGCTAATGAGCTTTCATTTCTGCTTATTAGAAGTGGTATGTATGGGCACTACCAGCCTAAGTGAATTATAAACATTTTGAACATGAACTAACATCATAGGGGTTTCACTTTTAAGACACTAATACCTATTCAGATTCTCATTAAGTATTTTGCTTTAGAATTCTTGAGGATGACATGCTTATGTGATAACATGAGATGAGGCTGGGGATACCAAAGTACATAAAGGTTCTAATAGTCTACAGGGAAGTCCTGTCCCTACTCTGATTCCTGTTTCTTCCTCTTTCAGCCTTTCTGCTTGGTTTTCTACAGATCCTTCCCTTACTTTGCAAATTGATTGGGAGATATATTTTCACTCAATATAAAAATTGAAGGGTCTTTTTTTAATACCATTTAATTAATACTTAATAATTGATAGTTTTACTTAGAAAAATTATATGAAATGCATACGTTCAAAGGGGCTCTATAAATTATATTGAATTTGATGGTCAAATGTCAGGGACACTAACATAACAATCAGAGACTTGAGTATATTCAGAAAAATATGAGGAATTTTACCAAAGCTTTTTACATAAAAATATAATAACTAGCTAATAAAATGAATGATCTTTGCCATGTAAACAAATCATGTAGGTACACTTAAAGAACACAGTATTAAATGAAGAAAAAAGATTTTTGTGAAGCCAACAACTGCATTTTCAAGGTCTCCTTTAAACTTTATGTAAAGTAATCTGATTGAATTAATTTTCTTCCATATTCTTATGTACCTAAGATTAACTGCAAATCATAGTTAACACCTAGACAAACTATTCCTCTTTAAGTCAGGAAAGTATCCAGAAGAATCACCTGTAGTGTCTAGGAAGGGTGGCAACACAGTCAAGACCTACACATTTGTTTGGCTACTCCATTGCCAGCTTCATTAAACATTTCATTCACCATCACTGGCGTGCAACTGATTTCCTCTGAGGTTGAAGGATACCATTAGGTTTTCATCAAAAGGAACTTGATCTCCTGCCCAGCTCTCCACATGCTACTTCTGCCCTGTGTGCTGCCATTTACATGGGAATTAGGAATCACTAGAAGAAATGTTTTGCCAGGGAGAATTACTAATTTATGCCCAGAGAAGGGGGAAAAATGCTGGCAATTTTATTTCATGAGCCACTGAAAAATCAGAAGTGCCTGTATAAATTGCCACGTTGTAGGCATCTAATGCTAATCTAGAGCCACGGTGTCTGTTTCGCCCTCCAGCTTGAGACGGGCACCTTTGAGGCTCTACTAGGCACCACCACCTCTATCAACCCTGCTTTCTCTTCTTGAAGGGTCTGCTGCTATTGAGCGTTTTTACATTGTGCTAACTCACTAGCACCTGGGACTTGCAGAGGCCAAGTGCAGCTGCTCAGTTGCCCTGAAGCTGTGTAATGTGGCAACCTCTCTGTGTTCTATACAGAAGGAGAATGCCTCACACCGTTTTGTGTAGCACTCTGTTAAACAGGTACATGATAGCGTGTCTATATGATCCAAAATCTCCCAGTTACTTATGAAAAGAATATTTTATATTTTTCTTTCTTGCAGCCCTACTTCTGAAAGGAAGTAGGGTAAACTTAAGCCCAAGAGGCTTTATTGCATTAGTCCTAGTATATATATATTTTTTTGGTAAGGAAGATTAGCCCTGAGCTAACATCAGTTGCCCATCCTCCTCTTTTTGCTGAGGAAGATTGGCCCTGAGCTAACATTTGTTCCCACCTTCCTCTATTTTGTGTGGGATGCCTGCCACAGCATGGCTGGATAAGTGGTGCATAGGTCCGCTCCTGGGATTCGAACCTGTGAACCCTAGGCTGCTGAAGCAGAGCACGCGAAGTTAACCACTATGTCACTGGGCCAGCCCCCTAACGTATTTTTTAATTTATTTTTTCATCTTACTATAGTCTTTCTTAGAAGCTTCTTTGTCCTCCATTTTAGCGTCAAATGGATACAGGTGAGATATCCATGAATTAGTCACTGTTTCTAATGTTGCTTTCTCTGATGATAATGGCAACCATGATTTGTAGTTCTCGATAATTATTCACTGTTGCATCACTCCAAAAGATATGACGTAAGTGTGCAACTTTAGTGTGCTCTAATAGGGAATGATAGCAGACATTCTTTGACTTTGCCTGTGGATTAACTGTTGTTGTACAGAGATAGTGCTAGTTTACTTTTTAACATTGGAAATATCGTGACCATGTTTTCTAAAGAAAAGAAAACCAGAATGATTACAACACCAATGCCAGCATGACCAAGACTTAACTGAAAAAGAAGGCTAAATAACTGTGTTGTTTTAAAGACAGATGGAAGGACATATATAACTGGGTTAGGGAAATAAATAACAAAAACAGAACATTTGTGATTGGGCATGGTGCAGAAGAGGGGATGAGAGCACATATGGAGACTGAATCTCACAATTCTTGGGTGAGACAAGCAAATACATCGAAATAAATAAAAAAACACTTTGCCTCCCCAAAGGACACCAATGCTCATTTGAAAATAGCAGTCACTGAACTAGCTTGGGAATACCCCACGAATGAACATGCTTTATCATATTGTTCCCTTGGTTATTCCATGAAGCTCAGTAAAGTGACATTTCCTGATTAAGAAGCTTGCCCCATTGAATAATTTACCTCTTTTGTGGGCTGGCCGGGTGGCATGGTAGTTATGTTCTCATGCTCCACTTTGGTGGAGCGGGGTTTGCAGGTTCGGATCCCAGGCGCAGACCGATGCACTGCTTGTCATGCTAGGCCGTGGCGGTGTCCCACATAAAGTAGAGGAAGATGGGCACAGATGTTAGCCCAGGACCAGTCTTCCTCAGCAAAAAAGAGGAGGATTGGCAATGGATAGTAGATCAGGGTTAATCTTCCTCACACACACACAAGTGATAATAGTTTACCTCTTTAAATTGGATGCCTGAAATGTAGTCTATTTCTTTAAATCCTGCACTTGTCTCTTTGAGAGCATGTACTTTGAGATCCCTTACCTGCAGTTTGTTGTGTGAGCTGCTTTTTGCTCCCCCGCCCCCGAGTGTTTTCAAATTTAGTCAATTTCATCTTTCCTGTGGTTGCTTCAACCCACTCTCAGTCTCCTTAGCTAGTGTTCCTCCTCTGTTTTCTTGCATTGTTTTCTGCCTCTGCTTGCCCCAAAGCCCTGAGACGCATGGGATGGGCAGGAGCATATGGTACTGCAGCACTGAGAGTCCGATGTTTGCTCCCAATTTGTTCACAATAAGTTTGCATTCTCTGTCTTCTAGTAATGATGAGGGTGCAATTTTTGCATAGTCTTTTCATAGGTGAACAGTGCAATTAATCTTGTCCTCTGGGAAGAGAATTAGGGCAATTTTCTACTACATGGTTTCCATTGTAGCTACTCTAAAACTTTTTTATCTAAGTTTATAATTTATTTGGCAAAGTGGATTCCTTAAAAATTTAATAAGCACCTACACATGTGCTTTTAGCCAGTTCAATTTTGTTTTTTGGTCCACTTGTCCCTTTCTCAACCCAGTGGCAGCCCTACAGGAGTGAATGTGAAGACTGCTCTCTTAATCTGGTTTTGTGATTCCTGATTGATTTTATGCAAGTGAGAAACTTTTCTAGCTCTTTGTTGCTCAAGCCATTTAAAATTTAACCTCTTTTCTTGGGGTCTGAAAATAGTTAGCTTTTCTAGTCTTTCAAATCCCTGATGTTCATTTCATTTTTATTTGTTGACTGATCCATTCTTTTTGGTTTAGCTCTTTTCTTTCCATACATTGTTAGACTCAGCTAGTGTTAGCAAGCACACCCTACAGCTGGGATTTTAAAATCACTTTTGCTAGATCCCCTTACTCACTAGGCACATGATTGACATCCCATTTGATGGAAGCAACAGTTTTGCTACTGCATAATGTGGAAGAGGAAAAATAATTTTCCGTCTACACCTCTAGGTTCTTGGCTGAGTCTTGACTGTAATAAAAGACAGATTAACATGAGAAAAACAAACAGAAGTTTGATAACATGTATACCTCCTGTATACATGGGAGCCACTCAGGAAAACTGAGTAACTCCCTGAAATGGCCCAAGCCAACTCCTTAAATACCATCTCTAGCTAAAGACAAAAGATGTAGGGAGTGGGAGGAGCCGGTTATGGGAGGTAACCAGAAAAAGCACAGGAAACAAGGCTAAGGTTGTTATGCAGAGTTAGGTCTTTGCCTTCTCCATTGATAAGAGCTTCTAGAGATTTAGTGTCATTCTTCTCTGCCGGGTACAGAGAAGGAGACACCCTTACAAATGGAGATTTACCTTATAAATATACCTTTCTCTTACAAAAAGGTAACTTCTATTCAGTTTTCAGAGCTTTCCCTATATCTGCTGTTTCTTAAAAATAATCAGCCTAAAATAATCCTGATGCCAAAGAGGCGCATTTTGAGGGATAAATTTTGCTCCCCTTCAATAAGCTGGATCACAACATCTTCATCCTCCATTATCAACTTCCCTGTCACCCTGTAAGATATGGTTCAGCAAATCACTGCCTGTGGGCCGAATCTGTGGGCCTTTGGCCTGTTTTTGTAAATAAAGCGGTGTTGCAACACAGCCATATTTATTCATTTAGCTATTGTCCATGGCTTAGTACAAGAGAGTTGAGTAGTTACAACAGAGACCATATATTCCTCAAAGCCTAAAATGTTTATAACCTTGCCCTTTGCAGAAAATGTTTGCTGATCATTGCCACACTCATTGCGGTTCTGTTACAGAAGTACACCTCTTCAAAGTACAAATTTCTGGATTATTTGGAGTAAACAAGGCATTCTACTGTAACTGACAAACTTTGAAATCTCAGAGGCTTAACATCATCAAAGTATTGCTTCACCAACATGAAGTTCAGTGCTAGTTGGGTTCCTGAGCAGTTCGTCTCCAAAGGATGACTTTGGAATCCAAACTTCTTTGATCATGTGACTCTGACATTTTGGAGTTTTTCACTACCAGCCACAAAGAGAGGAGAGAAAAAGGAAGAAGTAATGGATAATTACTTGTCTTGGCATAGAAAGTATACCCACTACTTTAATTCATATTTTATTGATCAACATAGTCACATGAATAACCTTATCGCAAGACAGGCTGGAAAATGAGTTCACAGGTATATTCCATAATGATTCTCTAGGTTTCTTTAATAAACAGATGCCCGAGGCAGCTCCTTTACCTCTCTGCTTTCAGTTTTCAATTTGTTTATGGCCAGAGAAGAGGTCCTATATTATACATTGAGATCAGCCATGCTTTTAAATGTTTATGTGTGTGGTGGTTTTAAAATATGTCCACAAATTCTTCAGTACTATTTCTTTTAAGAGGTGGAGATTAATTCCATTTACTTGATTGTTGGCTGTGTGTATTATTCCAGGTATCTCCAATATTTTGACAGTGTCTGATATGTAACAGATGTTTCTTGTTGTTGAACAGAAAACAGCAGAGTTTTGCATAATTTATTGGAAAAGCATACTGCTGCGGAAATAAATTGACAAATACTGTACTCAAAGTGAGCTTCAAATAGTTGCAAATGCAAAAACAAGAAAGTTCTAGAAATAGTGATATATGACCAGAAACAAAGAAAATATAAAAATTTACAATGTAAGGAACAAGATGGTCATGAAAAAGAGAAGAGGATCAGATGAACTCGGGAAAAGAGGCTTCCAGAAGCAAGAGGAAAAGTGACGGTTCCTTATTAATGCTGAATAAAGAATCTCACCAGAACCCTAGAGAGAAACTAAATATCGACATCAGAGTGCATTCATAATTTTTTGCATATATTAATATTTAATTGCCTTCTTATAAAACTCCAAGTTGAAAAACACTTCTGTTTTTCATGTTAACTTGTATTAAGGATAAACAAAATTTAGTAATGTGGGTGAGGTGGTATGTAATAGAGACCAGAGCTGTTTTATAAAAGTGATCCGGAAAGGCCTCTCGGATAAAAGTACTTTTGAGTTAAGTTAAACAGAAAGTGAGGGACTGAGTCTTGTGGATACCTGGAAAAAGAGTGTTCCAGGCATAGGGAAGAGTAAGTACAAAGGTCCTGAGATAGGAGCATGTTTGTCATGTTTGAGGAAAAGCAAGGTATCCAGAGTAATGGATGGAGTAACCCAGGGGAGACTGATAATAAATTAGGTCTGAGGGATAGCAAGGGTTATCCCTTGTAATCCATGGTAAAAAAAAAAATTGTTTAACTCTCAGTAAGACAGGAAATTTTTTAAATATTGCAGGGTTTTGAGCAGAGAAAATATTTAGCTTATATTTTTAAAACATCTTTGGGCAGTTCTGTGAAGACTGTAGGAGGGCATTAGGATGCTATTGCAGAAGTCCATGTAAGAGATGATACTGTCCTCTACTAAGGAGGGAGTAGTGGAGTAGGAAAGAAGTTGTCAGATTCTTATGTGTTGTCTTATAATTAAATTGTGTATGATGGCATCGTATCTTATTCTAAAACTCACAGTTCTTAGGTAATCATGTGATACCAATAGATTGTCAGTTCCACAAGAGAAGGCATCCTAGCACCTAGAGTAGTTCCTGTAATGTATGAACTCTTCAGTAACTATGTGTGTGATGAATGAATAATGAAATGAATAAATTAAGGAATGAATAGGTGAGTACCACATATTTTATCATCATTGCCACCAGTTACTTTATAGTTATATCCTAGGCTAGTTCCAAGTAAAATTACTAAAATATATTTATATGCATTTCCCAACTCTGCATTTCTTTTCACTGTGTTCACTGTGTTCTTCATAGTTAAAGGTTACAATGCACTTTGATAAAGAAGTAAGCTGCATAAGCCTTACTGAATTTTATTTAAGTAATTGTTCACTACCTGACTAGATCTTACAAACAAAATAACGTTATACCACCCGAGGGACTCTATTGCAAGGATACTATAATATGAGTCATATGCAAGCTTTCCCTTTCTGCATTGGCTCATAGAAGACTCATGACCAATCCCTTGAGATCATTCTAGAAACAAGACAGAGTATAAGTCAATAAGCAATAACTTTTAATAATTATGACAACTCACTTAAAAGACTAACTTTTAAGTAATGAGAATAAACCCTATTTTAACACAATTATGTTTCCATAAAAATTTATATTCCTTTTCACTCTTGTAGCAGCTCCAATATAGAGAAAAGATTTACTTTTTGTATCTGTAGGAGAGGAAGAACTATTCTTCTACTCTTTAGGTTCTTCTGGCTAGTCTAAGAATTAAATTGATATGAAGCAGAATAGCAGGAGAAAATCAAACAAAGTTTAATGACATGTATACATGGGAGAAACCCAGGAAAACTGACCAAAATGGCTGAAGCCGCCACCTTGAATACCATCTTTAGTTAAAGACAAAGGAGGGTGTTGAGGATAGTAGTTTGGGACTTCAAAGGGGAGGAAGGCAATTTACATGGAGATGGAAAAGCAATTGTTTGGTAAACAAATGTTTGCTGGGCCATCTATAAAACAATGTGATCCGAGAAAGAACTTTGATAAAAATGGGCTTAGCAAGGTTCTTTCCAGTCTACCACACCCAGAGTTATTTATGGTGATAGCTCCTTCCTGGGATAGGCCTTCTATATTAAATTTTGTTTGGTCAGTTAAGAGGAAGGTCAAAGTTTCTTTCTGAGTTTTTTGTTCTTAAAAACAATCAAGCCAGGGGCTGGCCTGACGGCATAGCAGTTAAGTTCACATGTTCTGCTTTGGTGGCCTGGGGATCGATCACCAGTTCAGATCCTGGGTGTGGACCTACTCACCGCTCATTAAGTCATGCTGAGGTGGCATCCTACATAGAAGAGCTACAACTCTACAACTATGGTATACAGCTTTACTGGGGCTTTGGGGAGAAAAAAGAAAAAAAGGAAGATTGGCAATAGATGTTAATGCAGGGGCAATCTTCCTCAAAAAAAAAAAAAAAAACAATCAAGCCAGGGGCCAGCCTGGTGGTGTAGTGGTCAAGTTCATGTGCTCTGGCTCAGTAGCCGGGGGTTTGAGGGTTCGGATCCCAGGCACAGGTCTATGCACTGCTTATCAACCCATGCTGTGGTGGGGTCCCACATAAAATAGAGGAAGATGGGCATGGATGTTAGCTCAGGGCCAATCTTTCTCAGCAAAAAGAGGAGGATTGGCAACAGATCTTCACTCAGGGCTAATCTTCCTCACAACAAGAAACAAAAACAAAGCAAAAGAAACCAAAAAAATAACCAAGCCAAAGAGACATTTTGGGGTGGCAAATTCTAATCTCCCACATATGTATTAAATTTATTAATTTACATAATCTCATCACTGCTCAGGGTCCTGACTATTTGTAGAGAGATTATACTTCACATTGGTCCCACATTCCTTTTAAATGTTTTAAAAAATTCTTTGAAACCAATATGAAATCAAAATATATGAAATTTTTTAGGTGCAAAATAGTAGAATACTAGCAATTTTATATGGTTCAATCTAATATTTCTTTTTGTTCTGGTAATAGAATCATGCATTGTGTGTCCGTGCATATTGAAATTTGAGTCTAGTTCAAGGAGAAAGCAACTTGAAGCCCTAACTTTTATGGTCTAGCTCATCCTTTATTCTACCCTTCAGAGACCAGAAGATTAGTGGAGCTCTGTTAGAGTTGCAGTGATCCTGGGCCTTTAATTAATCTAGAGCCAGGCAGAGAAAACTGAGGGATTAGCATCATATTAATTATACCCCCTCAATTCCTATTGACTTTACGTAAGCTGGGATTAATTTTCTGCTGGGCAGGACTGACCTTGTCTTGATTTATGATGTAGCAATGCTCTTTGCTAAGGGAGATGTTAAAATCAAAATATCCATATTAAACAATTTTACCAGTAAAAAATATTCTCAACCAAAATCAAAACACTATTGCATTAAAAATTTACTCTTTCTTTTTTTCCTGGAATGCTTTATTGTAGTGCTCATTAGCAAGATATTTTTGTCAATGCTATAGGGTTAAGTATCGCATTTTTCATACAAAACCCAATTTTGTAAGCTGACATTTCCTTAGGATATGTAGATTTCTATTTGGTAAGGAGAATCCACAGCCACAAAATAAACATAAAACAAACAAAACAAAAACCAATTATGCAATCATTGCTAAAAGGTAATGAGAAAACTGTGGTAGATACTATCCCTGACTAACTACCTCGAGTAACTCAAAGGAGGTTTTGGAAGCACTTAATTGTTCCCTAAGGTGCTTTTTTGTTATGTTAAGAGATGCAATCACCAACTGCCCTGAACTGGTCCAAACCTCACTGCAAGAGCAATGCCTGTGCAGATGGGTCCAGAAATGTCCCAGAGTCACCTTTGTTTCATTTTAGTGTTAAGATCTCTGCCCCAGGTGGAGCTTAGGCCTTATTACCATAACATGTGATATGTAGAAGCATGTTTTCAGACTGCACCTGCACGAGAGAATACCCCCCTCTACACGTGATGACAAAACATCCCTGTTGAATATTCATTCCCTGTCCGAAATAAAAGGTACCTGCTTTCCCTTGCTTGGGGGCCACAGCTTTGGAAGCGATTCCCTGTGGTTTCTTTATTTGCTGCAAATAAATTTTACCTTGTGTGACAACTACTTATGGTGAAGGCTTGATTTCAACTCACCTATAAGCAAATCCACTTTGGTTCAGTAACAATATCAGAAAACATGAGTCTGACAGTAACGGTTGTTGGCAAATGCGGGGAAGCAGGAAGTTTCATACTCTGCTGATGGGAAGGTAAACCGATACAACTACTCTGGAGGGGTAGTAAAGCTCAAACGTAATAAAGCTGAACAGACACAAACCCTATGACCTAGAAATTCTGCTTCCAAAATTCTACCCCAGACAACCTGTGGCATATTTACCCTATACAAGGAGATAGGTATAAGAATGTTCATTGCAAAACTGTTTATAACAGCCAAAAAAAGGGAACAATCCAAGTATCCCTCACTAGAGGAATGGATAACCAGTGGTGCATTTATACACTGGGATACCATATAGTAGCTAAATGATTAGAGAGCTATGTGTGTATACAATGTTGAGAGGAAAAAAATAAGTCACAGAATGATATGATCAGTATGATACAATTTATATAAAAATTTAAAAACAAATGCCTTACATTGTTTATGGATACATGTCTATAAAGTAAAAGTATAAAAACACGGATAGGAAGGATCCACATAGCTTGAGGATAGTGGTTACTTCTCAAGTAAGAGGGAGTGGAATGGGATAGTGGAAGGGGTACAAAGGGAAAAAGAAGTATCAATTTATGTCCTATGATTTACCTTTTACCAATTTATCTTTCTATGATTGGTCTCTGTTTTACATTCCATGTAATAGAAATTACATATTTCAAAAAGATATTGAGAGATTATGAAATATGGTGGATGTTTTTAGATTTTCAAAGTGAAAGATCAAGGAGAATATTTCATTAAACAAATATTCAACTGTATTTAAGACATTTTACTTGATGCTGTGAGGCATGGAAAGAAATTATAATAAAATTTGGAAGACAGAACCAAAGCACAGAAGTGAAAGCATAAAAATACAAAACAATTTTAAAATATTTTTTCAGGATTAGAGGGTATATCACATAGTAGTAGTAATTAATCAAAATTAATTTTCCAGATAATCACTCCATTAAAAGCTCAGCATTGGGAGAGTTTACTTCAGGTGTGTGGTCAGAGGTGACAGAGAAGTTATAAACTATAACAAAGTATTATATTTGCAACGCTTTGGCCACATCCTCTCCTAAAGATATGAATTCAATTGACTGGCAAAGCATGGGAACGATTTTATAAAAAACTGTGAATGGATTTTAAGAAAAGCACCCTCTATATCCATATTACTATTTTTACAGTGCCTACAGAAACTAATAAAATTGGGCTTATCTTGTTATCTATACCTCTATTACTGACAGGGAAGAATATGGCAGGGGAATTGATCCTATTGATTTGAGGATTTTCAGCATTCTTCTCAAGCTCCTTGAAAATTGAGGCTTAAAAACATCTAAATTAGTGTTTGCCTTTTGTTCATTAGTGCTGAAATCCTAATGTAATTTAAAGAATAATTGGTCTACCCTTAGAGTTAATTTTAAATTCTGCTTCCACAGCTAATTCTCATGGTTAAGGTTTCCTGCTTGTTTCTTCGTTTTTAAGCAGGCTCATCCCTTAAATGTTTTTCCTTCCTTCTCTGATGAAGAAGATATAAACCTAAAACTCTTTAAATTCTTATTTTTCTTTAGTTTGCTGTGATTTCATGCCAACTATAGTTGTAAATATGAAAAGTTTCCTGAAACAGATGCCTAATACAGACTGAGTTGGTCCATGGCACATTTTCAATCAGATGGTAATAGTTTCTACAAACCCAGACCCCTACACAAGCTAAAAATCTTACATGAATTTGATGGCAGTAGAATTTAAATAGTAAGGGCTGTACAATTGATTTCAATTGCCCCAGAACAAGAAAGATCGTGATCTGAATGCTACACAGATTCAATCAAGTACAGGAGGCTGCTTTGTCTCCAACCTAAGTGCCCTCCTACTGGTAGCCAAGAAAGGTCACTTCGGTTTTTTACTACTCAGGGCTGGCCTGAATAAGTGGCGTTATATTTAAGCATTCTCTCATGAGAATCTCATAGAAATTAATACATAAAATCTATATATTAGTACCAACTTCTTTGGAAAGTTTAAGCTTATCAGACAGTGAAAGACAATATAGTATAAAAATGGCACTTGACTGCCAACAAGTGTTTTGCACATCTCTGTCAGTTTTGCTAGATTCCGCTAACTACGTTTCCTAATATTCTTTGTGACTTAAACTATACCCATGTGATGAAATTCTATAAGCAGATGTTCCCTCTGAGACTTGAACGTCCAAAAAGAAAACAGCGTGTGCTGCTTACGAACATGTATGGTATTTCTGCAGCCAGCATCCAGGAGTCTGTTCTCTGACTTTAAAAATGTCCAACAATAGGTAGTACAAGTGGAATTCTGTTGAATTATGAATAGTCAGAAAAATATGCATTTAAGAAAAATTTACTAGCTACTTGACATGTCAAGGTTTGTGCCAGATTTCCTGTTTTACCCTTACATTTGTCTACATGCTCTCTTAAAGTAAGTGAAGCAGTGAAGTTCATCATAGCTGAATTATTTCCAGCACAGTATCACTTCTTTCATAATATGGACTGAAAAAAAATCACTAAACTCAGTTGTAAACACTCAATATTGTGCTTTATGAGGGCTAGTTATACAAAATATGGCCTTACTTTTTATAATATATTTTTAATTTTATATATTTAAAAATAGGTTACTAAGAAATGTCTAGGAAAATTGGTGTACAAACAATTTTAAAAATCTAATCTCAGAAATAATCCAAAAAGGCAGCAGTATCTTCATTATGGCTTCTTTGTGAGGTAGTTTCCACATATCTAAATTAGTTGAGAACCTTATCATGTAGGTCATAGGACTATGTAACTTAGATTAGAGATGGGGCAGGGCTATGAAAGGGATAATGCAAAATAGGAAATAAATAAAAATCCCAGAAAATCATCCTGGAAAATCATCCCCAAAATTGAAACTGTGAGGGCTAGAGATAAAGATGAACAGTGGGAAAGATGGTTAGCACAGATGGAGCCCATTTCATTGCTATGGAGTAGAAAGGTCAAAGACTGGAGCAGCAGGGATATAAAAACACGTATGAAGCCGTAACAAATGCTGTCTGCCCTGGCTCCCCAGTGTGCAATGGGGGTGAGGAGTCAGGGCAAGTCACCAGAGGACAGAGGGGCCCAGTGGTAAGAAACACTGTTAGTCTGTAGTTTCACAGTCAGAAATTTATCTGCACTGAAAAAAAAATAAGTGCAGATAAACCAAAATGTTGTTTGAGTTTTTATGATCAGAGTTCCTTTAAAGATGAAAGTTTTATGCTGACATGAGTAAACTTTCTAGAAAAATATTGACTCAATACATGGAAATTATAGGAGAGTCTAGAAATATCTATGCTGTATATGTGCAGAATATAGATAATACAAAACCAGATATGGAAATACGGCATTGTGGGCAATGGATTTAAAGAATAAAAGTAAATGTATACGGAAACAATATTCCTTTCTTATGAATGCCTAAGGTCTCTGCTGCTTCTCTAAATATATCAAGAGGCTAAGTAACTGGACTGAAGATATAAAGCTGTATTACCAAGATCCGCATGAATTTCTCCAGTAGCCTATGGCCTATGTTGTATATAGAGCAGAAAGGATTACTAAGTTTTGTCACTATTATTCCAAGTCATCACCTACTTCCCTATGCATGTGGATGAAATCAGTAAAATGAGGAGAGTAATCCCAGAGGATTAATTCTTTCTCAGAGAATTGGAGACTTGGGAGAGCTGGACCAGTGACTCACCTTGCCTTGGGAAACTGATATGAATCGGGAGGAAACACAGTCGCTCAAAAGAGTAAATATACCCCCAACTAAGAGCAGTGAGCCTTTTTATAGTAGTTACAACAAAATTAAAAATAAATAAGGTCTTTTGGTTCTAGAAAGATGGAGTAGATGTTCTTTTCCTTATTCTTTCAGCTAATTACAACTAAAAAACCTGGACATTATACATAAAACAAACATAAGCCTGAAAATAAAAAAGTCAGACAAGCTAGGAACCTCAGGGCCCAAGAAACAACACGGTGAAGGTACGTATTGGTGGAGGCTTAGAAGAGAGCTGCGACCCCCCCCCCCCAGAGACAGAGGGATTGCATTTGCACATGTAGCAGTTGCCCTCCTGGGTATTTATCCCAGAAAAATAAAAACTTAGGTTGACACAGAAACACATGCATTATAGCCACTTTTTTGTGACAGCCAAAAGCTGGAAACAATCCAACTGTCCTTTATTGGCTGAATGGTTAAATAGACTGTGGTACATCCATACCATGAAATACTACTCAGCAATAAAAAAAGAGCTACTGATACATGCAAAAAACCTGGATGAATCTCTAGAGAATTATGCTGAGGGGAGAAAGAAGCCAGTCTCTCAAGTTTACATCTGATATGATTTCACTTACATAATGTTCTTGAAATGACAAAATCATAGAAATGTAAGACATATTAGTGGTTGCTGGGGGTAAAAAGGGGCTGAAGGTGGAGAGGAAGTAGATGTGGCTATAAAAGGACACAAAAGAGATCTTTGTGGTGAGGGAAATGTTCTGTATCTTGACTATCAATGTCAATATCCCAGTTGTGATAGAGTAAAACTTAAGAAGGGAAACAGATGAGATGGATGAGAAGAGAAGAGGACCATATAGCTCAGGAAACTGAGACCAAAAAATCAAAATCAGAAATCAGAAAGAATGGACTCTGACAGAAAGAATCTGACTAAGGTACATTAAGAGTTTTAGTCAAAGCTCAAATTCCTACTACCCAGGTAAGTGGACCCTCAAATTTTGAAAATGGAATATTAATGAGAAAAACAGATGCAGTTGAAATAGTGGCATGTCATATGAGATCTGATCTTTTGCTGCTCAAAGTGTGGTTCCCAGAGCAGCTGCATTGGCATTTCCCGGTATCTTCTTGGGAATGAGATATCTCAGGCCTCACCTGAAATCTGATGCTTCGTGTACACAGAGTCTGAGAAGCACTCGTCTAACCAGTTCTACTTTAGGGAGAGATTTGGAGGGTTTCTGTTCTGGACAAAAATGATGTCAAGAAGAGGAAGAATGTGATTATGAGTAAACCATTGACAGCTTGCCTGTTGCTTCTGTTCAAGTCAATTTAAGTAATAAATATGATGTAGTTGCATATCCACATTTTCCACTATTCTGTTATTCAATATCACTTTAGATGTTGGGTTCTTCCAGCAGGCAAACTAGAACAAGCTGTGAGCACTTGTGAACAGGCTGTCGGCACTCACCATCATTAGAGAATGATCTATATTAGAATATATTCTAAATGCTTTGAACATCAAGAAAAAGGAAAGATGTCATGAATATTCTAGCAAAAAAGAAAAACCGTTTTATTTAAAAGAAGAACCGTGAGATTATCTTCTGTCTTATCTGAAGCAACAACTGGTTAGCAATGTTATAAGAGAGAGTGTAGAGCTTGGTTGATCACCTGGATGCCAAATATGTTCCTCCCTGCCCAACATATTCCAGGAGCTCTATCTCCTTCTGATGTTCAGGGCCCAAATGGTGACTCCTTGCTTTGACTTGTTGTCTTGCATGAGGAAATGAAAATGACCAGGTAGCAGGCAAAGCTTAAAATTTAATGTAACATTTAAAGAAACTCTGGTGGTGGTGTTTTCTCCTCTCAGAATAAGAGGGAGAGCAAAAATTCTTCAAGCGCGTCATAGGGAATTATTATAAGCAAGGACACTCCTACTGCCAAACTTTGGTTCCCAGAGCCATGAATTCTCTCTGTTGGGAGCACCAAATACGTAGAATAATGATTTTTGACTTAGAGTATAGACTGTGTCCTGGAGGATGGTGAACCAAGAAGGATAGTGAAGATCATAGGCAATATATCTAACTTGTTCTTTTAGCTGCACCTTCAAAAGGCAGTTCCATCACTCTGCCAAGCTAGCAGCTTCTGGTGGTACAATGTGTGATGGCACCAGTGTATCCTATGATCTACTGAACCTCTTTTTCTTTAAATTGTGTGCCTTATATTTGATTTATGAAGTATACCAGGTTGGTGGACAAAACACTCTGAATATCCTTGGATAGAGATACTGGCCAAGAGGCTCTATATGCAGGGATGTTGAAGCCATACACAGAATATTTGTCGATTCCAGTCACGAAGAAGTACTGCTCCTTACATTAGAGAACAGGTCCCATGTAATGAACAGCTACCCTCAAATGATGGTACCACTTTATGGGGGCTCTGTACCCGGCAAGTTTAACTTTTATCAGTAGTACCAGCTAGGTCAGCCATGGGCAGCCTAGCTGCCCCTTACTGGTTACATCTTAGGTATCTATAGTATAATATCAAACCCAGGGATTGACATTGGTGTGAGGTGTCTGTATAGTTTTATGTGACTTTATTCTGTGTGCATATCCATGTAACTACTGCTGCAATCAAGATACAGAATTATTCTATTACCACAATGATCTCCTTCATGCTACCTATTTATAGTCACACCCACCTCCTCCCACGTACCATTCCTAACCCTTGCAATCACTAACATATTCTCCGTCTCTATACTTTTGCCATTTTGAGAATATTACATAAATAGAATCATACAGTATGTGATGTTTTGATTCTATTTATATAATAAGACATAACTAATAAGGGATGCTGGGTGAAGGTTACATGGGACCTTTCTATACTATCTTTGCAACTTCCTGTGACTCTAAATTATTTCAAAATAAAAAAATAAAATATGTATATTCAAGTTTTGATAATAATACATTTTATTTTTAAAAAATAAGCTCACTGCCTGAAGCCTTGTTTTCCATTGTAATTTTAACTAAATAAGGATCTTGTCAGGCATATTTGGAAATAGAGATTAAACAGAATTTCTATAAACTAAACTATAATAAAAGAATAAATGGAAAGGAGTTCAAGATTTTTTTTCTTTCTTAATTGATCTCAACAACCAGTAGGTAAGAGTGATTAACTAAAAAATAGAATGGGGCGATAAATGGAAAAATGTTCAGAATGTCTCACACTTGGTCCTAAGGAACAAAAATAAATATGTACCAATGCATAGGATAGGCTCTTTGTGAATTTTTTTATATTATATGAAAGATACACGAAGTGTATATTGGTAAAATATACTTGGTAAGTACAGCATATAACATGTGAGTTACAGAAAACCCAGATTCACTTAAAAACTAAATGATGACTTTCCAAATAATTCTATTCAATAATTTTGATAAATCTTTTAATGATATAATTTGAATTACTTGTGATCTCCTTTGGTGGATTTTTTTTTAAGCCAGAAAGTCAAAGGACTGGGATGCCAGACTGTACTGTTGTTTCAAAAAACAAACCTAAAAATGCTCTGTTATGTATAAAAGAATTTATATTTTCATTTACTTTTTGTTTGAATTTTCAGAATTTTTTTCCAGTTTATTTGTTCTGATGTCTGTTTGAGTCATTGTATGTTTTGTGCAAACAATGGCGGGTGGCCAAGCAGCATTGTTCCCTGTAGACTCACAGGGCCCTGAGCTGTCACAGGAGGTGTCCAGGTGTCCAGTGCCCATCAACTTCTGAGGTAGTGCCCAGAAATTTGGTTGGGCTTTGAGGGAGGATCCGTAATATTTGGATTCTGGTTCTTTTAATCTGCATCGTAATGAAAGCCTCAACATACTATTTAAAATTATAAACAGTTTCTGACATTTTTTCCACAATGTAATGGATCATCTTGCACATCTTCTTTGGGCGCCGTTTATTACTTTTATGGTGTGATTTGTCATTTGCTGCCAGTTTTACTTCTTACCTATTTATTTAGATAACAACAAAAAAATCTGACAACACTCATGTTTACAATTTTGAAATTAAAAAATCAAATTTTATATAGATATGGATACAGCTTCACATTTTATTTCAAATGATATCTGATAGAAAAAATGAAATGTAAATTGTGTGGGCATTTCGATCAATCTTATATTCAGATTCAAATAATATTTACTGAGCAATAACAAAGAGATTGCCCTGTATTAAGCTCTCCACATAATCTATTTTGAATAATCCTTATAGTCTCTCTGTGAAGTAGGTATTAATAGCATTTGATTTTACAGATAAAGAAATTGAGACTGGGAAAGGAGAAATAATTTCTAAATATCTTACACTTAAGAAGAAAAGTAGCCTTTTTTCACTTATCTTGATTCCTGAAATGTATTTGACTGCATGTTTATGCAAATCTCTAGTTTCTGCATTATATACAACATAACTACACTAGAGCAATGAGACTGATTGGTGACCACAGTTTATGGAACTCAGGCTAATTACTTTATATTTAAACACCAGCTGGAGAAGATTGGAAAAAGAAATATACCTCTTTGTTTTTTGACATGAAATTTAGTCACAAAAGGCCTGTGATAGAAAGATATCCATATCTGAATTTACGTCTTTATCTTTACATCAACATCTATATCCATCAGCAAACTGTGAATTTCTCTGGGGTCTAGAACTACAGTCATATATCTGTTTTCCAGTAAACTTGCGAACTACTCTTTTATTTAGGATTGGTCTGTTAAAGAATCATCAATAGCTATCACCTTTAAGCTTTGAGACAACATAAGAATTACTTTACTATCACATTTAAAGACTCCCTTCTGGTCCCTTTGCATTTCATCTCTCACTCTCATCAGTCTTGTTTTAATTTTTCTACTTTAAAGCTCTTTTTTCTATTTACTTTTTTTTTTAGTTTTAAATCAAATATAAATCTATTGAATTCAATAATGCATTCTCTTTGGTCAAGAAAGAAAACTATGACTTAGAAGAGCTAAAAAGAGGTAGATAGAATTTTTTAACATAAAGTGATATTGTTAAAATTTGATAAGAAATAGAAATGCAATAGAGAAAAGTAACTGAAATTGTTTTGGCATATATTGATGAAAAAATGAGATCAAAATGGAGAGTCTGGAACTTTGTTTACATAGAATGAAACATATAAAATGACCTCAGTTGAGCAAATGCAACTCTATTTCATTCATTTTAAATCTGAATGAATGGTTAAGTGTTTATAGAAAGAAATAGTAGAGGTATATAGAAGAAGTAGCAACTATTAAGAAGTATGACAACATAAAGTAATTCCTCTGTATTTTAAAGTACAGGTATAAGAAACGGTTACTTAAAACATATTTTGTCCCATGCAAACTGGGCAAAATGCATTTGGTGTCATCTGATCCCTTGAGACACCTTCTGCTTCTAAAATGGGAGGCTGAAAAACTAAGTGTAGAGCAAGCCATTGGGCAAACTTACCAGACTTCATGGACAAAAATTGGTGGATCAACATCAACTCAGGATGCTGGTGTCTAATTCGTTACCCGCACTTCAGGTTGGTTTTCCAAAAAGGCTACACCCAGGAAATAAGGGTGAATTGGAAATACAGTAGTCCTAAAATTCCAGTTTCAAAGCATCTCAAAACTTCTTTAGATTAATTTGCCACTAGATACCATCTAAAAGCAAATGTAAATTCTATTTCCAAGAAGCTAACATGATCTCAGCCTTCAAATTATTTTGGTGTTTTCATAAAGTGTCCAAAGTCAATAAAAAATAATCAGATACACTAAATATATGATGGCATATTCATAAAATGGAATATTACTCAGCTATAACAATACGAATGATGCATGCAGCAACATGGATAAATCTCACAGGCAGAATATTGAGATTAAAAAAAACACACAGAAGAATATGCATGAAGAAGTTGAAAACAGCAAACTAAACTATGGTGAAAGAGGTCAGAATACTAGCAACATTGCAATTGAGGGTATCAACCCACCAGGGAGATTCAGTCTTTTAAGTTCTTTCTACTGTCCTGGGCAAGGTCAAATACTGATTTGATTAAGTGAAGGTAGCTTGTTCTAATTTCTAAAGTGCCACTAAAAGAATAGTTCAAAAAATGCTAGTAGAGAGAGGGAAATTACATAAATATGGCAGAAGAGGAGATACAGATCATCATAGAATAAGTTGGACATATAGAAAGCAAAAGAGACATAACTGATTTAAACTCAAATAATAGTAATTACATACAATTGAAAAAATGCTCCATTTGAAAGACAGGATCTGACTGAGTCAAAATACAAACATCTGCAGCTTACGTGAATCACAACTTAAATATAAAGATACAGGAAACGTGAAACTAAAGGATTTGAATAAAGATATATTGTGCTAATATTAATCAGAAAAGTGGGTACAGCTCTTTCATTGTGATTAAAGGAGTTAATTCCCAGGAAGATACAACAATTCTAAATGAGTGTGCCCTTAATAACATATCCTTAAAAGATAATAATAAAATATTTAATAAAACTAAAAGGAGAAAATGACAAATCCAAAATTGTAAAGAGAGATTTTATCATACCTCTTTAAATAAATATTGGAACAAGAAGTCAAACAACAAGGAAGTTTGAAAAAGAGGTATAAACTTAGTGTAAATGATACATAGAACACTCTACTCCCTTCTGCCAAAGTGCAAAACATTGTTTTCAAGCACATGTGGTATATTTAAACAACATGCAAGGCCAAAAATATTTCTCAAGTAATTCAAAGAATTATAAAGATTGTACAGATAATCATACAGATTATATCTCTAGTCACTGAAATTAAGGTAGAAGTCAGAAATAAAAGATAACTAAAATATCTCTTTATAATTGGAAATTAAGCAATATACTTCTCTACATTTAATGTGTGAAAGAAATATAAAGGGTAAAAGTAGCCAGAACAATCTTGAAGGAGAAGAACAAAATGGAAGGACTTATTCTAATGGACATCAAGAATTATTATTGTGCCATGGTATTTGAACAGTGTGCTTTTGGTGCAAGGATATACAATAAGACCAATATGGAGAAGTATTCCACCCAAAGAAATATTGGATTTACATAAAAAAGGGAGCACTGCAGAGCAATGGGGAAAGAACAGTTTAAAGAGTTGTGCAGTATCAATTGGTTATCTATATGGGAAAAAAATGAAACTTGACTTCCTTCCTTTCTCCATACTCAAAAATCAAGCTCAGGTGAATTATCTGAATGTGAAAGATAAAACAGTTGTCTTTAGAACATAAGAGAGAACAACTTCATGAACTTAGTGCAAGGAAAGATTTCTTAAATCTGATGTAAAAGGCTCTAAAGGAAAAAATTGACAAATTAAAATTAAGCACTTCTGTGTATAGAAAGGTCCTTAAGAAATTAAAAATATGAGACCCACAGTGGGAGAAGATAACAATACCACATATAAGCCACAAAGGCTTGTATGTATCACACATAAAGAAATTGTACAAATTAGTAAGAAGACACATAATCACTACACACATACCAGGAAGTATATAAAATATTTTTTAAAACCCAGATGTTTCTGGGCATATTAGTAAGAGTATTATTCACAATAGCAGCATTTTCGAAACATTCCAAATGTCTAACAGGAAATGGATAAATACATTATAACAGAACTATATAAATATTATGCAGCAAGTAAAAGGGAATAGAGAACAATTAGACTCAACAACAGGAATAAATCTCACAAACGTAATTTTGAGAAAGAGAACAGAGACAGGAAGAATGTGTGTTGTATGATTCCTTTATTTAAAATGTTCAGAAACCAGCAAAGCAAATATGTATTGTTAAAATTCAGGACAGTCGTTACTTCTGGACGGGAAGAGGCGATAGTGGTTGAGAGGAAAAACGGGCTCTTCTGAAAGGCTGTTCAAGTTCTATTATGTCAGGAGCATTGTGGTAATTCGCTGTGCTGTACACTTGCAATTTGTGTAGTTTTCTATATTTGTGTAATACATTAATATGAACAAATTAAAACTAAAACTTCTTTCCTTCCTACACAAAATACAAATATTACAATATAAAAAATAAAATGATCAAGTACACTCAGAGGTAAAGTAATACAGACTAAACAACAATAAGAAGTCATCTTTTTTGCCTATTATTTTGAAAACAAACATTTTTGTAATCCCCCCTGTGGACCAGAACATGGGGTAACAAACCATTAAAGTACTAAAGTGAGAATATGAATTTGTGCAACTCGTTTGGAAAGCTGTTTAGTAACAGCTACCAAATTAGAAATGCACATTTGTTTGATCAGAATCCCCACCTATAGGAATTTTTCTATGGATATACTCAACACACTTCTACAGAGTCCAAGCACATTACACCATTGTTTTAAAAATAAATGTTTGGAATCAACTTTAAAAACTTCGAAAGGTAATAAGTTAAATATGTTTTGGTTAAATACCCTAGGTCCCTTTAAAACTGTTAACATTAATGAGTTTGGATCCCTATGTGCAGATATGGAAATGTTACCAAGCATATATATATACGTATCTTACAGACACTTATGCACACATACACAGAGAGTGAGAGGAAGAGGGAGAGAGGGAAGAAGGTAGAGGTAGGGAGGATTAGAAAGGAGAGGGAATGGGGAGAGAGCTTTTTTTCTAAAGATATAAAATTTCTAGAAGGGTACAAAACAAATGGATGAAAATGGTTGCCTCTTAGGTGGATCGTTGTAGTTTTGTGGAGAGGAGAGGAAGAAGACTCATTTTAATTTTATCATCTACACTATTAATACATATGAATAGTTTACCTGTCTCATTTCACTATTTTAAAATTTAATTTCAAAAGTACTCTAGATACCCCAAGTCTGCACAGTTTTTAAGATGTCTTAACAAATTTTTTAAGTATATATTTATACTTCACCATTTTCTCACAAGTTCTTGACTCATATTTATGAAAATGTAAATGAAAAACAAAGTCTCAGAAGTATATTATGAATGATTTCAACTAAAATCCTGCAGGAGAAAAGGATAAAATTAAATATATCACTATATTAATGGTGGTTATATTTTTATTATAGAAGATTTATACTTTTAATGATTTCTAGATTATATAAAGCAAACCTGTGTAATATTTATATTTTTAAAAACAAGTTCTCCTTAATTTCTACAAAGATAAAGAAAGCTGTTCATCTGACACATTTTCAGAACTTTTATTTTGTCATATGCAGGTGAAGCTCTGTGTACAGGACATTTAGCATTCTGTATGTAAATTAGTTGATCATCAAGTGAGCAAAATGAGTAAAAAACTGATTCAATTTAAAACTATTTGCTTATCTTGTCTAATAGATCATATATATCCAAGATAATGATCTATCATTTAGCTAAAGAGTATGGTCTTCAAATTTTAAAATGTTTGATGTGGTAGAATAAATAAATTCATATATTTTGTATTTGGGGGCACAATTTTTCTCATTGCTGCTAACGCAGTGGCATTTTCAGTAATGTGGCTTAGCAAGATTCAGCAAATTTAATATCTGTATTAAAGTGAAAACAATGCTACTTTCCTGAATATTTAGGGTTTGCTATATGCTGTCATAAACATTTCTGGGACTAAGGCAGTAATTTCGGTTACTACTTTGGTATTGGCACAGTAAGTTGATATATATATATATATATATATATATATCAACTGTTATATATCATATATATATATAATACAAAAGCCCGAGGGAAAGGCTGCCTGCCACTTGGGTTCGGAACTGTCATTCATCTATTCAAGCTTCAGAAGTGTCTTAGCTTTCTTTGTTCTGCAAGAGACTTACTGGAACCACTGCACACTGTGTCAAACTACAGGCAAATCCTTTATCAGCACATCCCTTTGAAACTGTCATTGAACTGCACGGACCTAAGGAGTGATAAGCATTAATAATACCCTATTCCTTTTATCCTTTCTGCCTTTCAGCTTTATTGCCAGATTCTTTATCTAAACTTAGATTTTATAGTCCAGACAAATGAAATTCTCCTTGCCTTCAAATGTGGTGCTTAACCCAGCTTGTATAGGTGTGTAGGATTTTTTTCTAACTACTTATTTTCTAAAATAATCAATACTTTCTTGTAAATAACATTGGGCTTTACTTGGAAAGTTTATCATGGATGACAACACATCTGAAATGAAACACATCATAAACAAGGCTCCTATACCTCCAGAGATCGCTCAATGGCTTTCTAAGGCGTGCATTCCAAGTCCCTGTTACATTTGGCCCTTTTGTGTAAAGCATGCACACATACCTGCAGACACACTCATTTAAAGGCTTAGCAATGTCAAGTGCAAAATGAATTGTGAATTGCCTATGGATAATGCTTAAAGGCTAAAACAGGTGAGAAATGTCTTTTGAGGATTTTTTGGTTTGTTATGTGAGAATTTCAAAACTGTAGCTTTTTTTTTAAGACTATTTCCTTTATTATTATTATTTTTTTGAGGAAGATTGGCCCTGAGCTCACATCTATTGCCAATCTTCCTTTTTTTTTTTTTCTTTTTTCTCCCCAAAGCCCCCATTACATAGCTGTATATCCTAGTTGTAGGTTCTTCTAGCTTTTCTATGTGGGATGCTGCCTCAGCATCGCTTGATGAGCGGTGAGTAGGTCTGTGCCCGGGATCCAAACAGGCGAACCCCAGGCCGCGGAAGCAGAACGGGCGAATTTAACTGCTATGCCACCAGGCCAGCCCCTGTAGCTTTTTTTATTCTCATCAATATTTTCATATTTTAGGTATCTTAAATATAAAAGATAAATATATGTGTATATATTCAAAACCACCATATGCAAACTACTTTATATAATTAAAAAATAAGTGATATATATGCCATTTTATTTTGCATATACCTGAAACAGTAAAGACTTGATTTGATAGAATGTGGGTTTTTTGTGTTTTAGTTTAAATTGTTAAAATGTACAAATAATACTAAAAAGAACTTATAAAAATATTTTCCCATTTCTATCAAATTTTCTTCATGTCAGACATGAAGAATTATGTGTAATTATGAAATGAGATGAATTATATGAACCATTATGTCACAGTGATAAGATGATGGATTAATCATAAACCAGAAGACCATCTGTCCTTCTCAAATTCATATTTACAGCTTTCATTGAAATCAGGCTAAGGATTGGATATAAGACTAAACATTTCTATTTCTAATATATATAACAGGTAATTTAAATAAAAAACAAACCAAAACTACCGGTGATAAACAGGCTTTGAAAAAAATAACCAATTTTGTCTGTTCTGCGTTTTTACAGTTTTGCCTCCTTTAGCTTATGCTTAGGAAGGTGTTTCCTTAGAAAACTGTCTTGGCCTAGATTGTGTGTGTACGTGTTTTACAGAAGCAGGATGTATTTCTAAGAGATAAATAACCCTAACAAAGTAAATAGTTCTTTCCTGAACTCTCTCTTCTACTTGTCTGATCCCACAGTTGATATCTGAACAATATTCTCACCATCATCCTTGATAGCTTTGCCTCCATTTCCTACAGCCACACCTGCCAAGCAAAACTCCAATAGATCAACGCTAAAGTTAAATTTTTGCTTCTAAAAAAAAGTGTGAGACTACACTTTATACAGGTATCAGTCAAGTTACTCAATGTGAATCACTATCATTTCATGGTCTACAACTTCATCAACACTGTTAGCACTGTCTGATCCTTTTCTTGACATTTATTAGCAATAGATCATGTTGATATCCTCCCTTCTGACTACAGAGCTTTACTTCTCAAAGTCACCATTTACTCTCACTCTAAGCAAATTTTCTTTCTTCTTGGTTTACTGAGAAAATTGAGAAAACCACCACCTCTCTGAGTTTCCTACCCTTCCTGCAAATGTACATACAACTGTGTCTGTCTTAATTTCCTTTTTTCTAGTTTGGATGAGGGAGTATCCCTTATCCTGACCAAGAACAATCACCCCAGTTAAGTTTTCAACCTAATCCCTTCTCATCAGTCCTTCTCTTCTGCATCTCCCCTGGGTCTCTTAGTCTCTTCTATATTAAAGTATTCTCCCTTTGGCTTTGGTCCTCTTTTTTCATGTCACGTAACCTCTCTCTTCCTCACTCAACTCAAACTTCTCAAAAATGTACTGTATATGTATTGTCTGTTTCCTTATTTCCCATTTAGGCACAGCCCACTGAAATCTGGCTTTTGACCCCACCACTCCACTCAAATTTCTCTTGCTAAGGTCATCAATGGCCTCCTCTTGTTTTCATCCTTATCTTACTGACTTCTCTGGGAGCCTTCAGCAGAGTTAATCATTCCCAAATGACACTTTCTAGTTTCTTGTTTTAATTTAAAAAATTTAATACATTTATAAGTAAATTTTCATGGAATAATGTTCACTCATTTTAGGTGCATAGTTTGATGAATTTTAGTAATTATATATATTTAACCATAACCACAATAAAGGTACAGAATAATTCCATCACCCCCTGAAGTTTCTGGCCCTTTGCATTAGATCCACTTTCCTGATCTGACCCTAAGCAACCACTGATCTAATTTCTGTCACTGTAGTTTTGCCTTTTTAAAAATTTAATATAAATGGGATCAAACACTATGAAGTCTTTCCTGTTGACTCCTTTTACTTCGCGTAATGTTTTTGAGATTCACCATGCTGTAAATGTATTACTATTTTGTTGCTTTTCACTGTTGAGTAGAATTCCATAGTATGGATACCAAAATTTATCTATTCATCATTTTGTTGTTTCCAGTTTATTGATTATTATGAATAATGCTGCTGTGAATATTCCCCTACAAGTCTTTTTGTGAACATATGTTTTCACTTCTCTTGAGTAAATATTTAGAAGTGGGATTGCTGGGTCACATGGTGTACATATTAGAGGGCTCCATTTGCTTCACATCAGAATTTCTCAATAGCAGCACTGCTGACATCCTGGGCTGAATACTTCTTTTTTGTGGGGAACTTTCCTATGCATTTTAGATGTATAATATCATCCTTGGCCTTTACCCATACTAGATGCCAGGAGCATACCCTCACCCCAATCCTCCAGTTGTGAAAACCAAAACTGTCTCCAGATATTGCCAAATGTTCCCTGGGGGCAAAAATCACCTCCAGTTGAGAACCACGGGTCTGCATGCTCACTTACTCTTGGAATTGTCAGCTATTTAAATTTGTCATTTTAGTATGTATGTAGTAGATCTCATTTTGTGTTAATTTGCATTTCCCTAATGACTTATGTGGAAATAAACAAAGACCATCAAAATGAGAACAAGCAAGGGTTATTATTCCGGGCTTGCTGCGGTAAGGGAGGAAGCCACCATTATTTGCACTTGGCAGAGACTCAGAGGCAGGCAGGGAGTGTAAAAGCTTTATAGAGGAAAAAGGGGAAGGCTTCAGATATTCCCTGATGAGAGGCTGTTGGCATGAGGAAGCTGGAGGTGGGCTATTTGGTAGGACATCCTATGTGATTGGTTAGGAGGGCATATTTGGCTTTCTCTGGTTGGTCCTAAATTGGAAACAGAGGCAAAAATTAGGAAAGCTGGCAGTTGATCAAATCCTGACCATTTGGGGCCAATTGCTGCAGAGATTGTGGTTTGGTTTCCTGGACTGGTTGCTGCAGATATTAGGTCAGAGTTCTATTTTTGTATCTGTTTTGGTGGTGTCTGTTTGTATACTTATTCAGTCTCTCAGTAGTGATATTGAGCATCTTTTAATATGTTTTATTGGCTATTCATATGTCATTTTTTTGTGTGAAATAACTGTTAAAAAATTTGTCCATCTTTCGAAGGAGGTTACTTGTCCTCATATTGTTGAGTTGCAAGAATTTATTATATATTCTGGATAAAAAATATATATTTTACAAATGTTTTCTATGTATGTAGCATGCCTTTTCATTTCTCTAAGAGTGTCTTTTGAAGAGCAGATAATTTTAATTTTGGTGTAGTCCAATTTTAAATTTTTTATTTTATAGTTCATGTTTTTTTGCATCTTGTTTAAGAAATAATTGCCTAACAAATGTCACAGAATTTTCTCCTAATATTTATTTTAACTTTTGATAGTGTTTTCTCTTATGTTTATGATCCATTTAAAGTCAATATTTTTGTGTGAGGAAGACTAGCCCTAAGCTAACATCCATTGGCCATCCTCTTTTTGCTGAGGAATATTGGCCCTGGGCTAACATCCATGCCCATCTTCTTCTATGGCTTGACAAGCAGTGCATCTGTCTGCACCCAGGATCTGAACCCACGAACCTTGGGCCGCCAAAGTGGAGCATGTGAACTTAACTGCTACGTCACCAGGCCGGCCCCTAAAGTCAATTTTTATATATGGTGTGAAGTAAGAATCAAGGTTCATTTTTTTTCTATATATGTTATAGCATTATTTGTTGAAAAGGCTATCTTTTCCCCATTTAACTACCTCTGCACCTTTGTTGAAAACCAATTGAATATGTGTGAGTTTATTTCTGGGCTCTTCAATCTATCTTCATCTATCTATGTATCTATCCTTATATCAATACCACACTGTCTTGATCACTGTAACTACAGTAATGCTTGAAGTCTGGTAGTGTAAGTCCTTTAATCTTGTTCTTATTTTTCAATATTATTCTAGTTAGTCTTTATCTTTTGCATTTCAATTTTAATTTTAGAATAAGTTTATCAATTTATTTTTAAAAAGCCTGCTAGGATTTTGATTGGGATTGTATTGAATGTATAGATCAATTTAGGGAGTTTATTAGTCTGAGTCCTGAGAAACAGAAGCCGAAAAAAGATTTAATATGCAAGGAATTTATTAGGAGACATACCTGTGAGGCAAAATGGGAAGGGAGCCAGGAGAGATTGGGAGAGCCATCAGATGATGATGCAAATATGATCCCAAATGAAGTAGAGAAGAAGGAAGAAAGAAAATGTGAATGGAAGCATCTTAGACTGTTGTGCAGTTTCGAGGAAAACTTGTAAGGCATTTGTGAGGTCTTTGAGTCACAGTAACTCATAAGAGCCTTCTGGGTCTACCAGGAATGGTCTGGCCTTAGTTGCTCTGATGTGCTTAGTCATTGGCTGTAAATAGCCCACAGGATGCATGGCCTCGGTACAAATATAATCATGGATTTCAGAGCACACAGGTATGGCCCTAGATTAATGATGGTCCCTAAGGTTGGATCTGAGAGGTGGATTCTCATGGCTGCCACGGGAAAGACCGCCATCTTAAAAAAATTGAGTCTTCCAATCTATGAACTTGGTGTATCTCTACATTTATTAGATTTAAATTCTCCCCTATGATCTTTTGTAGTTTTCAGTTTGCAGGTTTTTTGTAATTTTAATTACATTTATTTATTAATATTTTTGAATATATTGTGAGTGTAATTCTAATTGTTTACTGTTAACACATTTGATTTTTGCAACAATTAGTAAATTTGATTTTTGATACAATTGATTTTTACATTTTATCTTATGTTTTATAACCTTGCTAAATGTATTTATTATTATTCGATTATTTATTTTATTCTATCTTATTATTATTTTTACAGATTCTATAGAGTTTTCTACATACAGGATTGTGTTATATGCCAATAGAGCACTTAATACTTACTTTCAAATCTTTCTACTTTTAAACTTTTTTTTTGTCTTAAACTTTTTTTTGTCCTGGAAAATTGGCCAGGATTTTCCAGCACAATAGGTGAATCATTGAACAGGTTTATGCTATGAACAACCTTGGTTATATTCTGCTGGGAACATAGGGATCCAGCAGACAGTCTATGTCAGAATTATCCTATCTGAGAGGCAAGGAATCTGGTGGATTTTATGCAGCAGCCGATTGTCCATTACTGGTTGAGAGCTGTTTCTGGGTCATTAACTATCTGCCTCTTGTAGCTTGAAAAAAAGTCCTCAGACAGAAATATAGATATTCACTGTAGTCTGCCTTGGTGTTTAAAGATGAATATTCTTAACTGTGTAGATGAGACATTCACAGAAGTTGCTGCACTTGGACTCAAATATGGCCCATGGTAAGTGCCCCAAATTACCTTATTCAATATAGAGGGAGGACTCCTGACACTATTTAAGACAAGAATTCCATAATAATATGGCACCTGCTAACTGACTATCATCTCTAAGAGATGAATGCTCTTTTACTGAAACCTTGAGAAATACACTATGGAGGGGAACAGCAAAATCCTTGAAAGGTGTTCACGTTGCTCTTCTCTGTAGTCAGGGTATACTAATGGAAAATTTTGCAGTTGCAACAGTTGTTGGCTTCAACGGTAAGGGAAGGAAACCCACGGTTATAGAAATCAAGAAGCTACATTTAACTATTAGGGGCAGAGTGGGTTCCTTTTGCCATTAAGGCCAGAATGATAATCAGAAAAGTCTGACTCTAAGAAACACTGGTGGCTGATAAATGACCATGGAATCCCTAAGACTTAAAATATGTAAATCTTACTTTGTAGACATAACCCTGACATATGCCACAAAAAATAGAAAGTTATGGCTTCTCATCCAATTTCCAGACTTAATTCCATTCACAGACCTAAAGCCCCTTGTAGAAATCAGAATGTGGGTGCTCGTGACAGATTATCCCACATAAGTAATAGCAATTCTTCCTAGAATTTCCAAAATAATCCCAAAATAATAATTTCATTATTACTGTTTGTAAAGGAAGAGGGAAAACCTAGTGCCTAAGAGTCAGAAGCTTTGAGGGAAGAGTAATTTCTAGAAATCTAGAAAATCCCATGGATTACTATTCATAATGATGGTTATAGCAGTCATGTGATTAGGGAAACTTTATCCATTCTGCTCATGGGAGGCCGTGAGGGATTCTTGACTTATTTACTAGTTATTTTTCCAGTTTCTCATTGCAGATTGGGAAGAAATATACTCAGCACCTTTGACAGAATCTCTCTCTTGAATTCCTGAGGCTGTATGGTAGGATGAGTCAAGAGGAAGCCCTTAGAGTTCCCATCTCCTAACAAAAGAGAAAATAAAAGCTCTAAGGGCTCAGGTGGAGTAGGACCCATAGTAGTGGTTGTGAGGTCCGAGGGATGGCGTGATGCCACCAACAGCATGCTAGCTAGACTGATCCTGTGACAGTCTTGGCCTATATTCTCAACTGTCTAATGTTTTGTTTTTAATGTATTCAATTTTTAATGAGTCAGGTCCTCCAACTTTTCCGTGGCTTCTGTGAGGGCACCAATATCATTCCAATTTGTTAATTTTCTTCTTAAATTACAACCAAGAATTCAGACTTGAACATATCCTGTTAATCACTGATTACTAAAAATTCTTGTATCTAAGTAGGTATCAATTCTGTTCTGCTCCTTCTTATTTAGTATCACTTTCTTTGTTCAGGATTTTATGATCTTTCTCTTGGACTACTGCAGTAGACTCCTAAATGATCTTTCTAACACTGACTTGTTTCTGCAAAATCCATCTTCAACACTGCTGTCACAGTGACCTATCAAAAATGCAAAAGTAATCATATATTTTCATTTTAAAATTCTTCAGTGGATGACTTTGTTTGGATTACACAGTTTTCCAAAATGTGTTTTAACGAACACTAGCCCTAAGAAACTGAGTATGCTTTATATAATATTCATTTTAATATAATGCCCATCTCATGTTCTTATGTATTAAAGTCTTGAAGAAAAGAAACCCATTTAATGAAATCTTAAAGCTTATTTACTTAGAGATTCTTTTTATGCAGTACCTATTCTCAGTCCACGGAACAAATATGGACATAAATATTTAGAAATATTGGTTTACATAATAAAGCTTAAGTTTCTTTATAAGGTATGTTACAACTCCCATGCCCCAATACCTGCCTTTATTTCCAGCTTTATCCTATTCTATTTAATAGTGTTACTAAGTCTCAGGGAATTTAACCTATACTAAGATATGCATCCGTTCATTTAGTTATTTGTTCATGTACATGCATAATTTATTGAACCTTACAATTCCGGTGGGAAAGACATAATCACAAATTTACAGGCATGATTTTGAAACTTAACTGGATTAAACAACAAGCAAGTTTTTTTATCTTACTAACAAGAAGTTCTGGGGCTACATAAATCATCACTTAAATTACTTCAATGGTTTAGTGGCATCAACAAGACACTGACTCTTTCTAGTTTCATTGTACTACTAAGAGTGCTCGCATGGTCATCAGTCTTTATCTCCTCACAGTTGCAAAAATGTTGCTATACAGTAGTCCCTCCATATCCTGGGCACATACGTTCCAAGACCCCCAGTGGATGCCTGAAACTGCAGGTAGTACTGAACCCTATATATACTATGTTTTTTCCTATACATACCTATTTGAGGTGCAACAGCAAAACTAGCATGAATTTCTTTTTCCTTCTTCACAATTTCATAGATAGAAGATTCATTTTTACCATAGATCTTAGCAACCTCAGCATATGATTTTTTTTCTTTCCTTTTTAAGTAGAGAACTTTCACCTTTTCACTTAAATGAAGTCTTTATGGCCCCTGTTTGGCATATCCGAATTGCCAGCATCACTACTCTTGCACTTTGGGGCCATTATTAAGTAAAATAAGTGTTACTTGAACACAAGGATTATGATTCCAGGACAGTCTATCTGATAACCTAGATGGCTACTAAGTGACTAACAGGCAAGTAGTGTATACAGAGTAGAAATGTTGAGCAAAGGGATGATTCATGTCCTGGGCTGGATGAAGCGAGAAGGCAAGAAATTTCATCATACTACTCAGAACAGTGCACATAAAATTATGAATTGTTTATCTCTGGAATTTTCTATTTAATGTTTTTGGACCACAGTTGACCGTGGATAACTGAAATTGTGGAAAGCAAAACCGCAGATAAGAGGGGACTAGTGTAATTACAGACATCACCCCCAGACAATGTTCAAAAGTAGAAGAGATCATCTCTCTGTGAATACCACTTTTAAGAGTGAGGAAATCTGCAGTAGTAGTGTAGAAATCTCATTTCTCATTGGCATAAATCTCAAATCTTATTGTCAAGAATTGGAAAATGTTGCTTCCCTCAAACTGAGAACCTACAAGAGGAGGAGGATTACTATGTCTGGGTTGTTCTGATGGGACTGTATCCATGGCTTACCTGGGAGAAGAGTGGGCAAGTGAACAAAATTTTATCTCAGCTGATGTTGGGACACTGTCAGGGAGACAACTGACCATGCCTGCTATCTATTGCCTTTCACACTATACGTCCTGGCAAGTCTGTAGTGTTTAGGTTCCCCACACGTAACTTATTATTTCTCATAATTTTACCTTTGAATATGCTGTATCTCTGTTTGGAATGCATAACCCCCTTCTCCTTTCTACATGTGGTTAACTCTGAGTTATCACTTGAAAGATAATTCAGGGTCAACTGCCCCCAGGGTTTTATTGACTCTCATATAGATATCCATAATATGCTTTGCATATTTCTATCATTAAAATTTCCATGATGTGATTTAATTACCAGTGTGTGATTGTCACTCTTTATCACTAGACCTATTATAATAAATGATATATGTATATGTTGATTGAATGATATTTAGACATAAATGATTTAATGATAGAAAATAATGTTCACATAATACAAGTTATATGTTGGTGAGGGAAAAACCAAAGAAATCTGAAAGATTGTCTCACATTAATTAGAACACATTGAGATCATCCTTAGACTGACAGGATGTGTATTTCTCAGTTCCTGCAATTTGTGAGGTCATGCAAGATTAGCTTCAGTGACTTGGACTGACATTTAAGCTGACTTTTGGCATTTTGACATGACCCAACCATTAATTTATAACATTTGGGGTTATGTGCTTGCCTAGCTTTTTAAACAAAAGTCTTATTTTTGTAGCTCAGTATTCTGCTTTTATTTATTTTTTTCCAATATTAAAATTGTTTTTGAATGTAAAAATACAAACAAAATATGAAAATAAATTTCTAAAAATGACACCTAGTGAAGGACAATTCTGGTTAACAATTTCATTACATTCTTCTAGACCCTAATTCAGTTTTTTCACTGCAAAATTATTTTTTATAAACTTTTTAAGAATAGTTTCAGATGAACACAAAAGTCGCAAAAGAGTTACCATATTCTCCACATCTAGTTTTCCCTGTTGTAAGATCTTACCCTAGTATGATACACTTGACACAAGTAATGAACCAATATTGATACATTATCATTAACTAAATCCATATTTTATCTGGTTTTCCTTAGTTTTTACCTAATATGCTAGTTTTAAGGAATATTGGTCAGATATTTTGTAGAATGTCCCTCAATTGGAAACTGTCTGATGTTTTTATCATTCTTAGACTGGAAGTATGGGTTTTGGGGAGGAAGAATATAGATGAAAATGTAGTTCTCATCATAGCATATAAAAGATACATGTTATCAACACAATTTGCCACTATGGATGCTAAGTTTGATCACGTGGTCGAAGTAGTGTTTGTTGGGTTTCTGTAAAGTTACTCTCTCCCCTCTGTCCATACCGTACTGTCTGGGATGAAGACGCCATGTGCAGTGCAGTTTTAAGGGTTGGGAATTATGCTACACTTCCTTTAGGGAGCAAGATCTACATATATTAATTGGAATTCTTTTGCTCAGGATATTTGTCTCTTCTTGTCAATCTATCTAATTTCAGTAGGTTCTCAGGGATATTTATTTTCTAATTTGGGTCGTAATCAATTATTACTTTATTTTGTTGCTAAGTTTTCATCTTTGACCATTGAGAACTCTATCAGTTGGCTCCTATGTCCCTTTGACGTATTTAAATTGTTCTGTTTTTTAAGCACTTTAGTTTCTGACACTTAAAAGGCGCTTCAGGTTCATCTTGTATATTTGCTGCCTTACCACTAGAGTCAGTCATTTCCCCAAGGAGCCCAGGTTCTTTTGTTAGAGAATTGTATTAAAAACCTAAATTGGAACATGGTATTTGCTTGTTGCTATGGGGTGTTGTTGCTTCTAGACCCTCAGCTGACAGAGCAAATAAATATATGTGTATATACTAGCAAGTGCATATAAATCTATCTGTAATTATTTCTTTTTTCCAACTTTATTGGATATATTTGGCATAAAACATTATGTGATTTTAAGGTGTACGATGTGATGGTTTGATGAACATCTATATTGCAAAATGATTACCACAGTAGGGTTAACACCTCCATTACCTCACATAATTACCATTTCTTTTTTGTGATGAGAACATTTAAAATCTACTCTCTTTGCAACGTTCAAGTACACAATACAGTATTGTTCACTACAGTCACCATGCTGTACATTAAATCCAAGGAACTTATTTATCTTATAACTGGAAGTTTGTGCCCTTTTACCAACTTTTCCCCATTTCCCTCAACCCCCAGCCCCTGGTAACTTCCATTCCAATTTCTGTCTCTATGACGTTGGATTTTTAAAATTCCACATATAAGTGAGATAAGACAGTACTTGTCTTTCTCTGTCTGACATTTCACTTAGCATAATGCCCTAAGAGTCCATCCATGTTGTCACAAATGGCAGGATTTCCTTTTCTTATGGCTGAATAATATTCCATTGTATATATATATACCACATTTTCTTTATCCACTGATGAATATCCATTGATGGACACTTAGGTTCTTTCCATGTCATGGCTATGGTGAATAATGCTTCAATGACCATGAGAATGCAGGTATCTTTTTGAGATATTGATTTATTTCCTTTCAATATATACCCAGAAATGGGATTGCTGGATTGTATGGTAGTCCTATTTTTAATTTTTTGAGCAACCTCCATACTATTTTTTTATAGTGGCTGCACCAGTTTACATTCCCATCAACAGCATACAGGTTTCCCTATTCTCCATGTCCTTGCCAACACTTAACTATTGGTTTTTGGTAAAAGCTGTTCTAATAAGTGTGAAGTGATATCTCATTATGGTTTTGATTTGTACTTACTTGATATTTAATGATGTTGAGTACTTTTGCATTTACCTATTGGCCATTTGTATGTCTTCACTGAAAAAAATGTTTATTCAGGTTGTCTGCCTATTTTTTAATCAGATCTTTTTTTTTTTGCTATTGAGTTGTATGAATTCCTTTTATATTTTGGATATCAAACCCTTACCCAATATATGGTTTGCAAATATTTTTTGCCATCCTGTAGGCTGCTTTTTCATTTTGTTAATGGTTTCTTTTGCTGTACAGAAGCCTTTATGTTTGATGTAGTCCCACTTTTTATTTTTGCTTTTGTTGCTTGTGCTTTTGGTGTCATTTCCAAAAAATCCTTGCAAACGTCAATGTCAAGGAGGTTTTCCCTAGTTTTCTTCTAGGAGTTTTACAGTTTCAGGTCTTAGACTTAAATCTTGAATCCAATTTTAGTTAATTTTTTCTGAGTGGTATAAGAGGGGGTCCAATTTCATTCTTTTACATGTGATTACCTAATTTCCCTAATACTATTTATGGAAGAGACTATCTTTTCTCCATTGAGTATTCTTGGCTCCCTTGTCAAATATTAGTTGACTGTATATGTGAGAGTTTATTTCTGGGCTCTAAATTCAGTTCCATTGGTCTATGTGTCTATTTTTATACCAGTACCATATTGTTTTGATTACTATAGATTTGTAATATGGTTTGAAATCAGGAAGTGTTACGCCTCCAGCTTTGTTTTTTCTTGGGATTTCTTTGTCTATTCACGGTCATCTGTGGTTCCATATGAATTTTAGGATTGTTATTTCTGTGTCTGTGAAAAAATCCCATTAGAATTTTGTTAGGGATTATATTAAATCTATAAATGGCTTTGGGTAGTATGGACATTTTAACAATATAAATACTTACCATTCATGAACATGAGATATCTTTCCATTTATTTGTGTCTTCTTCAGTGTACACATCTTTTATCCACTTGGTTAAATACATTGTCAAGTATTTTTTGATTTTTGATGTAAATGTGAATGGGATTGTTTTATTTGTCAAATATTTTGTTGTTAGCGTGTAGAAACACAACTGATTTTTGTATGTTAATTTTTTATCCTGCAACTTTACTGAATTTGTTGATTAGTTCTAACAATTTTTGGTGGAGTCTTTAGGATTTTCTGTTTATAAGATCATATCATCTGCAAACAGAGACAATTTTACCTCTCCCTTTCTCATTTGGATGCTTTTTTTTTTTTTTTTTTATTGCCTGATGTTCTTGCTAGGACTTTCAATACTATGTTGACTAGCAGTGGTGAGAGTAGGAATCCTTGTCTTGTTCCTGATCTTAGAGGAAAAGATTTCAAACTTTCATGTTGCATATATGTTAGCTGTGGACTTGTCTTAGTATGACTTTTATTGTGATGAGATATGTTCCTTCTATACACAATTTATTTAGTGTTTTTATAAAGAAACGATGTTGAATTTTGTCAAATGATTTTTCTGCATCTATTGAGATGATCATTCAATTTTTATCTTTCATTCTATTTTTGTGGTTTATCACATTTATTGATGTTGAATCTTCCTTGCATTCCAGGGATAAAATCCCACTCTATTCTGGAGTATGATCCTTTTAATGTGCTGTTAAATTCCATTTGCTAGTATTTTGCTGATGATATTTGCATCTATATTCAGCAGGGATCATCTGTAGTTTTCTTTTTTTGTAGTGTCCTCATTTGGCTTTGGTATCAGGGTAATGCTGGCCTCAAAAAATGAGTTGGAGAGTTTTCCCTCCTCTTCAATTTTCATAAGAACTGAAAAAAATGGTGGTAATTCTTCTTTAATTGTTTGGTAGAATTCACAACTGAAACCATCTGGTCCTAGGCTTTTCTTGGTTGGGAGGTTTTTGATAAATGATTCAATCTCCTTATTCATTATTGGTCAGTTCAGATTTTCTATTTATTCATGATTCAGTCTTCATAGGTTGTATGTTTCTAGGAATTTATCCATTTCTTCTAGGTCATCCGATTTGTTGCTGTATAATTGTTCACAGTAGTCTCCTATGATCCTTTGTATTTGTCATGTATCAGATGTAATATCTCCTCGTTCATTTCTGATTTTTTGTATTTGAATCTGTTCTCTCTCTTTTCACTTAATTTAGCTGAAATTTTTCAATTTTGTTTTTCTTTTTAGAAAACAGCTCTTAGTTTCATTGATATTCTATTGTTTTTCTGGTCCCAATTTAATTTATTTCTGATCTGATCTTTATTTCCTTCCTTCTACTAACTTTGGGCTTAGTTTGTTCTTTTTCTAGCTCCTTGAAGTGTACAGTTAGGTTGTTTGCGATGTCTCTTTTTCTTTAATTATTTTATTGGGGTCATATTGGCTTAGAACATTGTATAAATTTCAGGTGAACATCACTATATTTCAGTTTCTGTGTAGACTGCATTGTGCTCACCACCAACAGTCCAGTTGTTATCCGTCACCATATGTATATTGCCCTTTACCCCTTTCACCCACCCCCTACCTGCTTCTCCTCTGGTAACCACTAATCTATTCCCCTTATCTGTGTGTTTGTTTCTTTATCTTCCACATAAGAGTGAAATCTTACAGTAAAAGTCTTTCTCTGTCCAACGTATTTTGCTCAGCATAATACCCTCAAGTTTCATCCATGTTGTTACAAATGGCACGATTTTGTCTTTTTTATGGCTGAGTAGTAATCCATTGTGTGTGTGTGTGTGTATATATATCTTCTTTACCCATTCATCTCTTGTTGGGCACTTGGGTTGCTTCCACTTCTTGGTTATTGTGAATAATACTGCAACAAACATAGGAGTTTCTATCTCTCGGTTAAACTTCTCATTTTGCTTGTATACTGTTTTTCTGATTTCATTGAATTATTTTTCTGTGTTTTCTTGTAGCTCACTGAACTTCCTTAAACCAGGTATTTTGAATTCTTTATTAGGTAAATCAATGATCTCTATTTCTTTGTAGTTGGTTCAAGGAAAATTATTGTGTGGTTGGTTCCAGGAAAATCCTTTGGTGGTGTCATGTTTTCTTGATTTTTTTGTGTTCCTTGAAGTCTTGCATTGCTGTCTTCACAGTTGAAGACAGAGTCACCTCCTCTATTCTTTACTGACTAGCTTAGGGAGAGAAATACCTTCTATTGGCTCTGCTAGGGATTCTGAGGCTTTCTCAGATCTTTTCTATGTGTACACCTGCTCCACACTTCTTCTTACCTTTTGTGACAGAATTCTTAAAGCTCACATGCCTTCTCTTGATCCTGTAAAGCCAGGCCTGTTTCTGACAGCCTTCATTTTGCTTTCCCTAAGGCGGTGCTAAATGCTCAAGTTTGTGGTTTCTGCCAGGCCCACAGATTCAGGCTGGTTTTCTGTGCATGCTCACTAGCTGTCTGCAAAAGGTCACTTTTGCTGCCATACACAGGGAGTCAGCTACTGTGTGGGAGTGTGGTGTGAGGCACGCTGAGTGCTGGGAGTGCCCATGGCCCCGCTCGGTGATCTGCAGTCTAGGCATCCCCCATGCCTCATGGGTGGGTTTCCTGATGGTGTCCGTGACATGGTTAGTAGGATCTGTGTCCTTCTGATACATCCATTCCTTGCCCTGGATGCTATTCTCCCAACTACTCACTTCCCCCAAGTCATGCACTTCACTACTCAGTATTCTGGATGAGACAAAAGAGAAATGAGCCTCTTTGGCACTGTCCTGCCCTGCTAATGAAGTTATGTACCCACTCATATATTCTTATTTTTCCCCATACAGGAGAAATCACAGGCTGAGGAGGTTCCTCTTGGCACTGAGCTGTGCTGGGCTTGGGGGATGGGTGATGTGGTAAAATGAAACTTTACCCTCTTCAGTACTTCCATATTGGATTTTTTTTTTTTGCTCTAACAGTGTGCTTGAACTTCCCTACTGGACTCCTGGACTTCTACAAAGGCTTTCTCATACATAGATGATTTTCTGAATTGGTATTCTTTGGGGGAAAGATGGTATAAAACACTTATTCCACCATTATTATGACATCACTCCTATAATTATTTTTATATTTATCCATCTGTGTCTTTTCTAAGCTAAAACTAAGTTCATACTGATGTCTCCAACTCTAATGCACTATCACACATTTCATTCTAGACTTTCCCCTCTTTGCTTATCTCTAACCTCCCACTACAAGAGTGAGAACCTGACTGCTACCATCCTTCATCCATTTACATAATAGTTCTAGTATACAAGTATACTTGTTTCAGAATTGTTAATCAGTACTCCCATAAGAAACAACTTTTCCAAGTAATATACAGTGTTTTTATACGGTTTGTCTTGCCTGTAGTCTTTAAGTCTTTACTCATTTCCAAAGTTTCTTAGATGAACACCTTTTCCCCTCCCTTTTAGTGAGATTATGTCATACATGTTGATAAAATTAGCTTCTTCTCTCATAGTCTGCATTACATCCTTGGAACTCTAACCTCCTAATTGTTTTTTTTTTTTTTAATTTTCTTACATTAAGCTTCATTTTTTTGTGCTGAAAAGTTCTAAGGGTTTAGACAAATTCATGGTGTCACATATCCACTGCTACTATATCATGAAGAATTGGTTTACCCCCTAAAAACTCCTCTGTGCTTCACCTATTCAACTTTCCTTCCTTTCCTATGAACCCCTGGTAACCTCTTATCTGCTTTTTATCTTATAGATTTTACTTTTTCTGAATGTCATATACATGAAATAATTCAATATGCAGCCTTTTCAGGCCAGCCGTTTTCACTTAGCAATGTGCAATTAACACTCATCCATGTTGATAGCTCACTCCCTGTTATCCCTTAATAATATTAAATTGTAGGTATGTATCATGGTTTGTTTATCCATTCACATATTGAAGGACATCTTGGTTGCTTCCACTTTTTGGCAATTATAATAATGCTGCTGTAAACTTCCACATGGATGAGTGAACATAAGTTTTCAAAAGAGTTGGACAAATACCTAGCAGTGCTATTGCTAGATCATAAGACAAACATATATTTAGCTTTGTAAGAAAGCACCATTTTCCTTTCCCTCCAGCAATGAAAAGAATATATTTCTTCACATCTTTGTCACAATTGCTATTGTGAAGTTTTTTTTACTTTTGAAAATTTTAGCTATACCAAAAGGTGTGCAGTATCTTATTGTTGTTTTAATTTGTATTTCCCTAATGACGACTGATGATTGGTGATCTTTGAAACTCCTCAATCTGACGTTTTGTGTCTCATTAATTTGAAACTTCCCTGCTAATATTATCTGAAATATTTTTTCTGCCCCATTCTTTTTCTTCTTCTAGTTTTCCAATTATGTTTACATCGTAACTCTCAATATGGTCAAGAGTTCTTAGATGTTCTAGTGTTCCTTTCTTTTATTTAAAATTCTGTTTGTATCTTTTCATTTCAGTTTGGGAAGTTTTTATGGACTGTCTTCAAGTTCACTGATGCTTTCTTTGGTGTGTCAAATCTGATGAACCCATCAAAGGCATTCTTCATTTCTATTACTGTCTTATTGATTTCTAGCATTTCCTTTGGACTCTTTTCCATTGTTTTCATCTCTCTGGTGACAGAGTGTTTTAAAATCCTTGTCTGATAAGTCCTACATCTGTGTCATATCTGAATTTGTTTCTGATGATTGTTTTGTCTCTTTAGATTGTGTAATTTGTTGTTCCAAGTTGGATATATTGTATCTGTAATAGGTACAGAGTTAACTGGGTCTTAATGTGAGGATTTACATTAATCTGCCCAGGATTTGGGCTTTGTTTAGTGATAGGTCCCAGAGGCTTCAAATATCTCTACTGTCCTTGTTTTTACCTTTTCTCTTGGTGTTGGGGCTTCTCTTTGCAGTGTTCCTCAGAGAGAATCTACATCTTGAGGTTCTTTAAACTTCAATCCATTGTTATTATACCCGAGCCTTATTGGTATGGTGGTTGGATGAGAGAGAGGGGAAGCACACTATATCCTTATTAAATTTTATTCTAACAGCTCTCCTCTGTGTTGGAGGTGTGGCTTTCTCAAGTTATTCTGTCCCTTCTCCAGTGATACAACTTTTATCTCCTCTGCTCTCCCATCCCTGTGCTACCTCCCGCATTCCCAATATATTTTCTTAAAGTCTTGTCCCCAGTTAACAATGAATTATTTTTTCCTTCTTTTTTTGAGATAGGAAGGCTGGAGAGGGTATAGTGTTGAGTAATTCCTTTCCTCTGTGTGGGATAAGCTCTGGCTAAGTGTTTCCATGAGGGTAGGACTTTATTATGAAGGCTTTGGGAGGGTTTTACAATGGTTTCTCATCCTCTCCTCCTGAAAAGAGTCATGAGGATATTTTTCTCTCATCCTCTCTGTGAAAACCTAATGGAGTTCCTGGAAGGAAAGCCCGCAAAAATTGTGGCCCTCAGGAGTTTCTCACTCTGGATTTAGTCTACAATCTATAGCAATTTCTCAGATTTTCCAATGAAGTAAGTGTTCTTACTACTTATGGCTTCCAACTGCTGCTGCTCCTTTCTCTCCAGATTTTGGAGTGGCTGTTTGCCCTGTAACCTCAGTTCTCTGATGAGTCTAAGAAAGTTGTTGATTTTTAGTGTGTCCAGCTTTTCTTATTGTAAGGAAAGGGTGCCAACTTCTGAGATCTTTACATGTTGGACATGAGACCAAAAGTCTGGCTGTTTTTGTTTTTTAATTAAATAAAAATTACTTTTAAAATTATTTCAAGGGTCTATTTACTAATTAAAAACAGTATTATACTGCATGAAAGAAAATAATTGAATATGATAGTGTTATTTAAATATTAAACTCATAGGAATATGAATTTCCAAATATTTTATCTATGCTTAGAAACAGAATAGTCAAAATGATTTTAAAAAATGGCAACTTGTCTGTTTACAAATAATCTAAATTGTACTATCTCACCTCCCTCAGCAAATTTAATATTAGAGCCAAATGTTTATTTATTTTCACTTGTCTCAAGGGTTCACTTTTCAACTCTTTTCCTTGGAAGATTAATCAGTAGCATAACAGGTGAAAAAAAATAATCTATGACTTCTACCCCTGTTTCTGCTCTAATCTTATCCTACAAGAATTCTTGCATTTAGGCACCATAAATAAAGGTATTCTTTCCTCTTCTACTATCTACAATCTCACCCATATATATAATATCCTATAAGGTTGCCAATTGATGAGTGTTTAATTCTAGACCCCTTCTCTTCAGGCCTCTTATGTTCCTTGGGATTTTCTGTCTCATTGAGTTTTGGCACTGAAAGTAAAATACGGTTCCAGACCTCAGCTGGCTTCCTAAGCAAGTATTCCTATTCTGTCCTCAGTCAGGCAACATCTTGGTATTAGGTACCTGCTATTTAATGGAGTCTCAGTTATTTTTGTTAAATTAATACATAAATTAACTATCAACCCCTGTATGTGTCTCAGTTTCTGCTACATACTCTTCTGACTTCTCTGTGTTAACTTGACATCTGATTCTTTCCTTCTTCCTTCACCCACTAGTCCCCACACCCCTAAATGTCTATCCTGCCTTAAGTACCAGATAAATAATGAATACAACACAGGAATTTTTATGAAATTATACTGTGTAAATAAAGAAATTTACATAGGTTGGAAAAGATGTACCTAGAGTCTAGTCTTTCCTGGAGGAGGTTAATATATTTATCTAAATCTACTAGAATCTATTTATTCCCTTTTGTACTTAATATGTTGGGATAATAATTTTTCTTCTCTATGTTCTATAAAAAGAAAGAAAATGAGCTAGCAATTGGCTAGGTTCATCTTGTGAATGTAATAAATGTTGATTTAATATGAAAATGCTATTTTAAGTAATACTTCAAAAAATTCATTAGACATTTTTAATGAAAGATGATGAGTTTGCATGAAAAATATGAAACAATTTTAACTTTAATAATATTCAAATTAATTACAAAGTGAGTTTGGAATTCCAAAAAGTTATAAGTAACTAGATAATACTTTTAATTATTGAATTTCAAATTTTTTCAATACTATTTTGTAAGAATTGAAGAATAAGAAAATAGCATGGAAGAATATGAAGAAAAGGGTAGAAAGGGAAAAGAAATACGAGAGAAAAGAAGGAAAATAAAAGTAAGGAAAAGAGGTTACCATAGGAAAGAAATTGTTTATTTCAGATTGGTTATATATTCTTTATTGATTTGATAATATAAATTTAAAAATCCCATTAAAGAATGTATATATTTTAATATTTCACTAATTAATTTTTGGTTGCTGTTAGACCAGCTAAATATATGTAGTTTCAAGAGATTCTCACCTGCAGCCTAGGACTACTCCATTGGAATACAGTTGCTATCAGTGGCACCCAGGACTGTCATTTTGAACTTCTTGTCCATAGCAATTTTACAAATCTGGTGGGGAAACATTTATTGACGCACAGACGAGAGTAATAGGATGAACAGAAATAGCTCAGATCAGTGAAATATTCCACAAGGTTCAGGAGAGTGTGTGTATTCATCACTGAAAGACATTTTATGTTTGTTCTCTGAGTCCAAAGTGAAAAAAAAACATTTATCATTAGAGAAGCTATTTCAGCTAAGAAGTTGCTAATGCATTCTTAGACAGATTTTGAACCACAGGCCAAGACTGTCAGCTCTTGGAGGGATAATAGTGAACTCTTTCCAAAAAAGAAAGCATAGCTCTCAAACCCAGAAATCTTGAGAATTGCTCTTTTTTTTCCTCCCATCCCCACATCATAGAAGACTACCAGCTTTTGTGTCATACTTGCCCTGATATGAATATTGTTCTATTTCTTGTCCAGGAGTGTCATTACTCTTTAGTGCTGGAGGCATAGTGACATGCTGAAATATCTGATACGCATGTTGAATAATTCAGTTGACTCTTTGCACCCATGAGCATGAATGGAATAAGAAAACTAATGTTTTATCTAAATATGTCTCCAGAAGTATTGATGATTTGCCAACATAGTAAGTTAGAAATGTAATCAAAATCCTTGCCAATGTCATTTCAGAAAAAGAAAAAAATATTGATGTGATTATAACAACTTTTAGAAAAGATGTTGAGAAATAAGTCAGGAAGTTAAGGGAGAACTAGAAAAAAAAAGAGTGGTTAATTGATTATCTACAGAAATACTAACAGGTGGAGGAGATAGAGTCAGTGCAGAAAAAGCAATGTTTAACATGGTGAAGAAGAATTAAATGAGCGAATGTTTTTGGAATAATAAGAAGAAAGTGTTATTGAAAACATAGTAGAAAGTTTATATTTCATTAAAAGGAGGGATTTTTTTTAATCACCAGAAACTAGAGTGAAGAGAGAGATGACGAAGATTCTTTTAATGTTTAATGATTTATAAAAAGGAAGAACTTCTGCTTCTAATCATGATGGAGTAACAGGGAACAGATTGACGTTCCCACTTAAAACAACTAAAAAAATGTTAAAAATGAAATGAGGATTTCAAGAAATTGGAAATCATGCAAAGAAGGAAAAGAATCCCTGAGAGGTGGCAAACACACTAAGTGAACCCTACAATTGCCCCCACTTACTGCTATGAGAGTTTCCATAGCAGTAAGCCGAAAGAGTAACCAGGCAGAGGTGGCAGGCTCCTTGAGTTGAGGAGATGGAGCGGAGAGTCTACCGAGATCAAAATAGAGTGTGTAGGAAAAAGTATCAGAGAGAAGAAAACTAATGATACATGCGGAGAGTTGTCCTAGAACAATTAACAGAGAACTGATGGGCACAGGAATGTGAAAAAACTACCTGAGGCTAGGAAAAGAACCACCTAAAAAGGTTAGAGAAACAGGAAGCAGTGCTCTCACAGGGCTGTTCTATTGCCTGTTTCCACCAGACAGAATGGAAAACCTCAGAATTCACAGTCATTGGGTAGAGGTCTTGCTTTAGTGGTTGGAATAATTAGGCTTAGACTAAACATCAATCTGATCATGCCTAATAAATCTTAAAAGCTGGACTCAAAGAACCAAACTGTTTTCAACTAACAAATGTGTCTTAGCATAAAGCTCAAGAAAATTATAAACCTCTAGGGATAGAAAATTATCTAGTACCCCCAAATTAAAATTCACAGTGTCTTTCATCCAATCAAATACTACCGCGCATGCAAAGAAGCAGAAAAAATACCCAGAATGAGGAAAAAATCAAACCTGACCCTGTAGTGACACAGAAGTTAAAATTAGCATAAAAAGAATTATTATAACTGTAGTTTATATGGTCAAAAGCTAAAGGAAAGATTGAACATGTTAAGGAGAGACGTGGAAAATATGAAAGAGAATCAAATTGAACTTCTTGAAGTAAAAATTATGTCTGGCATATAAAATAAATACATTAGATGTAATTAATTGCTAATAGACATTGCAGAAGAAAAATCCATAAACTTGAATACTTAACAATAGGAACTGTTAAAAATAAAACAGAGAACACAGCAAAAGTGAAAAAACCCCAGAATATCTGTGCTGTGGGGCAACTTCAAGCAGTCTGTTATACATATAATTAGAGTCCCTGAAGGAGGGAGGGGTAAAAAAATATTTGAAGAAATAATGACTCAACAAGTTCCCAATTTGATAAAAACTATAAACCCAGAGATCAAAGATGTTCAATATACATCAAGCCCTAAAAACATGAAAAACTACACCATGGAATATCATAATTATATGGCTCAAAATTAGTTATAAATATAAAATCTTAAATGCATCCTGGGGGGGCAAATATGCATATGTACAGAGAAACAAAAATAAGGATGACAGCAGATTTCTCATCAGATTCAAAGCAAGAGAGCAGACAGTTGATCAACATCTTTAAAGTACCGAGAAAAGGATTGTCAGTCTAGAATTCTATAAACAAAAAAAAGTCTTACAAAAATGAAAAATGAAATAAATAAATACTTTTTTTCAGACAAATAAAATCTGGAAGAAATCATTACCAGAAGACCTGTGCTATATTTTCAGATGGAAGAAAAATGATACCCAACATAAATATGGATCTACACGAAGGAATGGAGAGGACTAGATACAATAAGTACGTGGGTAAATACAACACTTTTTTGATATGACTTAAAACTCATTAAAAGATTACTGACTGTTTAAATAAAAAATAACAACAATACGATGTGGGGTTTGTAATATATGTAGAAATTAAATATAATGACAACACTAACAAAACTTGGGAAAAAAGATACAGAAGTATATACTATTGTAATATTTTTATACTATTTGTGAAGTGGTATGATACCACTTAAAGTAAATTGTGATATATTAAATATTTTTACTCTAAACCCTAAAGTTACAAAACAAAGAATTTTAGCTAAGTCCACAAACCTGATAGATTATTAAAAATTAGTCGATCCAAATAAAGGAAAAAAAGAAAAAGGTAACAAAGAATAGATGCAACCAATAGAAAATAAATAAATAGCAAAATGATATGGTTAAACTTAACCTTAATAATAATCACATTACGTCCAATGGTCTAAACACAATAATTAAAAGGCAGAAATTACTGGGCTGGATAAAAAGCAAGAATTATATGTTACTTACAAGAAACATACTATACACAAAAATAAACAAAATGATTAAAAGTAAAAGGATAGTAAAATACATACTATGTTAACACTCATCAAACCAAAGCTGCTAACAGAAAAACTAGATTTCATAGCAAAAAATACTAACAGGTATATAAATAAGGTAATTTCATAATGATAAGTTGGCTAATTAATCAAGAGGATGTAATCATAAATGTTTTTGTACCTGATAAAAAATGTTTAATTAGGTACTCAAAACCTAATTCTTTGAGAAGATCAATAAAATTAATAAAATTGTATGCCAACTGTTGAGGACAAAAAGAGAAAAGTCACAAATTACCAGTATAGGAATGAGAGATGCAATGTCACACTACAGAATGTATAGTTATTTAAAGGGAAATCAGAAAATATTATGAACAACTTTATGACAATGTAGTCAAGAACTTAGCTGAAATGAACATACTCTGTGAAAGACATCGACTATCAAAGCATATTAATGAAGAAATAAATAACCTGAAATGGACAAATTCTTTGAAAGGCACAAACTATCAAAGCTCTCTCAAGAAGAAACAGCCCCATACTTATTCAAGAAATTTACAGTTTAAAAACTTTGAACAAATTAAACCCTAGAGCCAAATGGCTTCACTGATGAATTGTACTGAACGTTTTAAGAGGAAATAATGCCATATCTACAGAAACTTTTTCAGAAAGCTAAAAAGGAGTGAATGTTTCCAAATTCATTTTGTGAGATCAACATGATGGTGATACCAATACTAGAGAATGATGATATAAGAATGTAAAATATCAAGACAATATCTTTCATGAATATAAATGAAAATTTCTAAATGAAAGTTTAGCACAGTTAATACAACAATATATTGAAAGGATAATACATCATGAGTACATGGGGTCCATCCCATGAAAGTAAAAGTTGGTTTAACTTTCCAATGTCCATGAATATAATTCATCATGTGAGCAAATTAAAAAAGGAAGAATCCAATTATCATCTCAATTGGCACAGGAAAAATGTTTGACATAATCCAATATCCATTCTTCTCAGGAAACTAGGAATAGAAGGGAACATTCTTCACCTGATAAAAGCATCTACAAAAAACCCAACTGCTAATAACATTCTTAACGACAAAAAAAAAAAAAAAAGAATGCTTTCCCTGAAAAATCAGGAAAATACAAGAGTGTCTGGTCTCACCACTTTTATTCAACATTACAAAAAAGGTCTAGCCAAAGAAATAAAAGAATAAGAATTAAAACTTATCTACATGGAAAAATAAGAAACAAAACTTTATTTGCAGAAGACATGATTATCTATGCAGAAATTTGACAGAATCTACAAAAGCACTACTAGAAGTTAATAAGCTAGTTAAGCAATATTGCAGATTGCAAAATCATTGTTTTTCTATGTAATAGCAATGGAAAATAAAATTTTAAAATACCATTTAAAATTGCATAAAATTATGAAATATATAGGGATGCATCCAACCAAAAAAGTGAAAGACTTACATACTAAGTACTACAAAATTGCTGAGGGAAAATAAATACATTTAGAGTTAAATTGTATTCATAGTTTGGAAGATTCAAGATGCCAATTCCCAAAAAATTTATCAATAGATTCAACAAATCCCAATCAAAATCTCATCCAGTTTGTTTGTAGAAATTAACATAATGATAGTATTTTTAACAACCTATGTTGGACCAATTTTGTATTCATATACCCCCAACCCCCTCAAAAAACTTTAATCCATATCTCACATCATATGGAAAAAGTAACTTAAAATTGACTATAGACTTTATGTAAAATTAAAATAATAAAACTTCTAGAAGAAAACATTTTCTATTCATTATACTATAAGCCTAATCCATAAAATACAAAAGATCTATAAATTGGATATCATCAAAATTTAAAACTTCTGCTCTCCAAAAGACACTGTTACAATAAAACAACAAACCAGACCGGGAGAAAATATTTGCAAATCATCTATCTAATAACAGTCTTGTACCCAGATTATATAAAGAACTCTCAAAGCTGAGTAATAAGAAACCAAACAACCCAATAAAAAACATGCAAAATATTTAAATAGGCACTTTACAAAGATGATATCAAGATGAAAAATAAGCTCACAGAAAGATGATCAACCTCATCAGTTGATAGAGATACTTAAGCCACAATGATACGTCACTACACATCTATGAGAACTGATAACATAAAACTGACCATAGGAGGAAGAAAAACCTACACTTAGGCATATTATATTCAAATTGCATAAAATCAAAGATAAATAATCTATAAGAAGCCAGAGATAAAAAGACAACAAAACAGCTTACCTAATAGAGGAGCAAAGATAAGAATTATATCCAACTTTTCAGAAACCATGCAAGCAAGAAGAGACTGGAAGGGAATATTTAATGTGTTGAGAGAAAAAACCACCAATCTAGAATTCTGGACCCTGACAAATTATCCTTCAAAAGTGAAAGAAAAATAAAGACTTTCTCAGACAAACAAATATCAAGGTAATTTGTTGCCAGTAGACCTGCCTGATAACAAATGTTAAAAGAAATTCTTAGAGAGAAGGAATATGATATTGTTCAGATACTTGGATCTACATAAAGAAAAGATCATTGGGAAAGGAATAGTGAAGGTAAAATTAAAACTTTAATTTTTCTTACCCTTAATAGATCTAACAGATCATATATATTCTTCTGTATGCTTATAAATAAGTGAAATGAATCATAGCAAGGATAAGAGGGAGGGATTAGAATTATTTTGTAATTATAAGGAATTTGCACTACCTATGAAGTGGTACAGTATTATTTGAAAGTAGATATAGAATAGTTGTAAATGTGTATTTCAAACTCTAGGGCAACAACTATAAAAAGTAAAAAAAAGAAAGTGTAACTGATATGCTAAGAAAGGAGAGAAAATGGAATCATATAAAATGCTCAATTAAAACTAGACAAGATACTCCAAGAAAATAAAATTACAGGCGAACATCCCCAATGAACATAGATATAAAAATCCTCAAGAAAATTTTAGCAAAACAGATTCAACAGTACATTAAGAGGATCATATACCACGATCAAGTGAAATTTATTTCAATGATGCAAGGGTGGTTCAATACCTGCAAATCAATAGATATGATACACCCCATTAACAAAATGAAGGATAAATATCATATGATCATCTAAATTTTAGGTGATAATGATGTGTCAAAATAGGTTCATCAATTACATCAAACCACTCTGTTACAGGATCCTGATAATAGGGGAGGCTATGCATAAGTGGGTGCAGGGAGTATATGGCAAATCTCTGTACCTGCTCTAAAATAATGCAAAAAACAACGAACCAACCAATGAATCAGAGCAACTAGAATGATAGAGTTGTCACTTACATTGGGAAGCCGAGCAGGTGTTGGTGTGGAAATCAATCATTCTACTCAGTTTCAGGACATTTAAGAAAGTGGAAAAGGCTGTTGTCATTTAAATACAGTTGACATAAGAGAGAAATTTAATGATGGCCAAGTTACAACTGAAAGTCCTTAAGACTGTAGATAACCAAATACATTTACATAATAAATTTTATTTATAGAGCTTTTGCCTTGTGTTATGTTTTCATAAAATGTATTATTCATAAACATAATAGACAAACTTTCATGACCAATCATATGTGTAATAACAGATAGTGTAATAATCTAGGATTCCTAACATGTGTTAGCATTCAAATAGATGAATAGTATTGAACTGAGTGTGTTGGAATAGAACTTAATCAAATATATTTAGTCATTTAATTAGTTTCTCTTAATATTTAAAAAATGCTCAGAACACACACATACATAATCCAAGAAAATGAAACATGCCTCTCTATAAGTGGTACACAGTTTTTTTTCCCACATACTATCCATGTATTCACACTATCATGCAAAAATTTAAACTATATGGTAATTTATGTTACACAGTTTAGACTATGCATTAAATTGGTTTTGTGCATTGAGTCCTTGGTTTTACTACTATTCAACAAAACGTCCAGCTCCTCTCCATTTTTGGTAACAAACACATATATATATATTCCTAGATGTGTACACTTTGTTAATTCATTGACCTGTGAGCAGAAGAATGTGAGTGGAAATAGTATTTCTGTTTTCAGTTACTAAAAAGATAATGAGTCCTACTCTAGTAATATGTATTGCACTATTGATCATGGATCCCAAAAAGGGATAATCTCAGAATTTTGGAGCCACTATTACATTGGATGATAACCAAATTTTTTTGTAAAAAGCACCACAAATGTTTACAAGGTACAATCAAAAAAACATGATGTAACAATCGAGTTTCAACCTTAAAAATGAGGTAGTTCTTAAAATGATTAAACCCAATCTATAGTTACTTTTAATGGAAAATGTTTAGAAATCATTTAAAAATATTTTTAAAATTGAGTTATACAAACTCATTTATTGGCTATCATTATACTTGTTTGCATTATAAATATATTTTTACAGTTACATTTATTATTCATTGGAAATCCTGAAGAACAAAGTATTGTATGTATGCAAGCAATCTCTTTAAAGAACCAATGAATATTCAATTCATTCATATAACATCTCTCCTGGACAACTGTTATTTGAGCTACATTTTAGTTTAAGTATCATTTATCAATTGGAAAAATTATCAATCCAAATTATAGTAATTAAATATAATTTCAAACACTGGATTTTAAGTAGCTGACTTTGAGCCATACGTATTGGTGCCAATTTTCAGCACTTGGAACAAAATTATAGGGGTTATTTTATCAAATGATTTGGAACCAAGAATAATCTTTTTAAAATTTACATAGTCCACAGAATTTCTCTCAAATGTAAATCAAAATGGCAAAAAATAGTGAGTAAAAAAAATTAGCCCCAAATAAACTTACAAATTCAATGCATGGTTTAGTGACTTACCTCTGAGTACTAGGTAGTAAAATGACTTGTTCATACAATTATATAAGGAAACATTTAAATAATTATTTGATATGGTCTACTAACACATGAAAGATGACTATTTGACTATGGAAAAAGTAAATTTTATATTAAATTTAAAATGAATCAACAAGCAAAATGGCAGCATAGCAATTTCTACCACTCATCCCCTCACCCCCCCTCCCAAACATCAATTTGAACAACTATTTGTGCAAAAATACCTTCACAAGAACCAAAGATCCAGGGGAGGGATTACAGCACCTGGATAAAGCACAGAAATAAGGAAGAACACAGTGAGGAGGGTAGAAAAAATAAATGTACATTTCCCCCATCACCCCTCCCCAAGTCTGGGCAGCCCAGTGTGGAGAGAGAAACACTCTCCCCCTGGGAGAGAGTAAAGTGAGCTGCTGGCTTCACAGCAGACCCTAGAGTTGGCCTATTCTAGCACCAGGTTAACCTCCATTCCCTAGGTGGCTCCCTGCAGGCTCCTGCTAATCCAAGTCCCCACTCACCCCAGTGCCTGCAGGCTCCAGCAGCATCCTTGGCACCAGGCTTCCGGTGGGCTCCTGGGAACTGAGATCCCAGCTTACCCCAATGCATGTTTATTCCAGTGGCCCCAGGCACCTCCAAGGCCCCAGGTAGCTTCCATGGCACAGCTCCTGGTGGTATCCAGCAAACACAGGCCCCCTGGCACTTGCCAACTCCAGCAGCCCCAGTCATAGACTGTGGTACCAGGTTCCCCATCTCCCAAAACCCAGGCCCCTGTCTCACCCAGTCATCTATGAGCTCCAATGGCTCCAGATGGCCCCTGTAGCCCCAGATGTCTCCCAGGACATGTTTCCAGCTGGGCTCCCACAAACCCAGGCTCCCAGCACCTTGTTGGTTCCAGTGAATGCAGACAGCCTCCAGGGCCCAGGTGGCCTCCTTGGCATCAGGCTCCCAGCAAGACCCTGTGAATCTAGGCCCCTGGCTTACCCCTGCACCTACTGGCTCCACTGGCCCCAGGCAATTCCTGCAGAACCAGGTGGCTTCCTTACCACCAGGCTTCTGGCAGGCTCCCACAAACTCAAGTTTCTGAATCACTCCAGAGCCTGCTGGCTCCAGCAACCCAAGCAGTTCCTATGGCACCAGGTTCCAAGTCCACCTGGACCCCAGCTGGTTCCAGTGGCCCCAGTAGCTCAGTGACTCCAGATGGCTACTGTGGCTCCAGGTAGCGTCCTTGGCTTTGGACTCCTAGATGGCTCTTGTGAAAGCAAGCCCCTGATCCACTCTGCTGCCTACAGTCTCCCATAGCCCTAGGCAGTTCCAATGGACTCAGGCTCCCACAGGGCTCTCAAACTCGGACTCCTGACCCACCTCAGCTTCAGTCAACTCCTGCATCACCAGGCTCCTGGTGGGCTCCTGGGAACCCAGGCTTCTAGCTCACTCAGCATTGGTCAGCTCCCATGGCCCCAGGTGGCTCCCATGGCACCAGGCTGCTGGCAGTCTCCCAGGAACCCTGGCTCCCAACACATCCCAGCACTAGCTAGCTCCTGTAGCCCTGGGATCCCAATTAATACCTGTGAACCCATGCTCTAGGGGTTACTCATGAACCTAGTGTCCCAGCAGGGCCAAACACCAGGCTGACTACTGCCATTTCAGGCTTTGACTCTCCCCAGCACCAGCCTGCCCACTTGTGCTCTGGATTGGATAACTGGTGAAGGGCTTTGCCTGCTGAAGTCAGTCTATAAAGACTGGAGGAGGTGCCTGTGTCCTCAAATGTGCAGATATCAGTGCAAGGACACAAGGATTACTAATAATCATGAAAATATGATACCCTCAAAGGAAACTAACAAAATTCTGATGACTGATGCTAAAGAAATGGAGATAATAACTGTCCAACAAAAAATTCAGAATAATTCTCTTAAAGAAATTCAGTGAAAAATGCAAAAAACCAGAAAGACTACTAAATGAAATTAGAGAACAATGCATCAGCAAAATGAGTTCAACAAACAAATACAAACCATTAAAAGAAAACCCATCAGGGGCTGCCTGGTGGCACAGCGGTTTAGTCCGCGCTTGGCAGCCCGGGGTTCGTGAGTTCGGATCCCAGGCGCCCGCGGACGCGCACTGCCTGTTAGCCATGCCGTGGCGGCATCCCATATAAAGTTGAGGAAGATGGGCACGGATGTTAGCTCAGGGCCAGTCTTCCTCAGCAAAAAGGGGAAGATTGGCAACAGATGTTAGCCCAGGGCTGGTCTTCCCCACAAAACAAAAAACAAACAAACAAAAAAAGAAAACCCATCAATATTCCTAGAGTTGAAGACAATAATGACTGAATTGAAGAATACAATAAAAAGGTACAGCAGCAGACTTGACCAAGCAGAGGAACAGAATTAGTGAACAAGAAGATAGGTCATTTGAAATCATCCAGAGGATTAAAAAAGAAAAAGGCAATGAAAAAGAATGAAGAAACCCTTCATGAATTATGGGGCATTATTATGGAACATTAACATAATTTATTATGGAATAATAATATTCCATAATATTCCAATAATAATATTCCATAACATTATGGAACATTAATATAATTAACATAACATAAAATAACATAACATAATTATGGGACATTAATGGAAACAATCTATACATTATTAGAGTCCCAGAAGAAAAAGAAAGGAGGACAAATCTTATTTAAAGAAATAATAGCTCAAAATTTTCCCAAATCTGGGGAGAGATTTAGATATCTAAGTTCATGAAGATAAAAGTCATCCCTAAATTTCAATCAAAACCAATCTTCCCCAAGACACATTACAATAAAACTCTCTAAAATCAAAGACAAGGAAAATTTTAAAAGCAGCAAGAGAATAAAAAAATTCTCATATGGAATGGAACTCCCATAAGGCTACCAGTGGATTTCTCAGCATAAACTGTGCAGTCCAGGAGAGAGTGGAGTGATACATTCAAAGCGCTGAAAGAAAAAAACTGCCCATCGAGAATATTTTACTCAGTAAAGATCTCTTAGGAATGAAGGTGAGATAAAGACTTTTCCAAACAAACAGAAACTGAGGGAGTTCTTCACCATTAGACTTGTCTTACTTGAAATGCTGAAAGGAATTCTTCAAGCTGAAAAAGAAGGGATGCTAATTAATAATAAGAAAACATATGAAAATATCATATACGCTGGTAAAGGTAAGAATATAGTCAAATTCAGAATATTTTAATACTGCAATATGGTGGCATGTGAATCACTTAACTCCAGTATAAAGGTTAAAAAGAAAAAAGTATTAATAATGACTATGGATGCACATGTAAAAAGAGATAAATTATGAGATCAAAAACATAAATTGTGTGTGAGGCAATAAAAGGGTAGAGTTTGTGATGAAAGTTAAGTTGTTATCAAGTTAAAATAGAATCTTATATCTATGAGATGTTTTATATAAGCCTGATGATAACCACAAAGCAAAAACTCACAGTAGATTCATGAAAGATAAAGGAATCAAAGCATACCATTACAGAATATCATTGATTCACAAAGGAAGAGAGGAATGAGGGAACTACAAACATCCAGAATGGAATTAATAAGATGGCATTAGTAAGTCTTTACCTACCAATAATTACTTCAATGTAAATGGGCTAAATTTTCCAATCAAAAGACATAGAATGGCTGAATGGATTAAAAAAACAAGATGTAACTGTATTCTGCCTACAAGAGACCCACATCAGCTTTAAGGACACATGTAGGGTTAATATGAAGATATGGAGAAAGATATTCCTTGCAAATGGAAACCAAAAGAGAGCAGGGGTAGTTATACTTACACAAAATAAAATAGACTTTAAGTGAAAAATTGTAACAAGAAACAAAGACTGTCATTTAATAAATAAAGGGGTCATTCATCAATAGGATATAACAATCAAATATATATGTACCCAATACTGAAGCACATAAATATATTAAACAAATACTAACAAATCAGCAGGGAGATGCAATAATAAAATAATAGTATGGGTTTGGAATACTCACTTTCAACAATGGATATATCATCTAGACAGACAATCAACAAAGAGACAATGGACTTGAACTATACCTTAGATCACATGGACCTGACAGACATATACAGAAAATTCCACCCGAAGAATGCATATTCTTCTCAAGCCTGCAGGGAACATTCTTCAGGATATATTATATCTTAAGTCACAAAATAAGTCTTAACAAATGTAAATATATTGAAATCATACCATGTATCTTTTCTGAATACAATAGTATGAAAGTAGAAATAATAGGAAGACAATTGGAAAATTCAAAAATATGTAGAAATTAAACTACATTTTCCTTAACAACCAACTGGTCAAAGAAGAAATCAAAAAACACCATGAGATAAATGAAAATGATAATACAACATATCAAAACTTATAGGATAAAGCAAAAGCAGTTGTAAGAGGGAATTTTATAGCAATAAATGCCTACGTTAAGAAAAAAGAAAGACCTCAAATAAACAACCTAAATTTCCACCTCAAGGAACCAAAAGAAAAAAAAAATCTAAGTCCAAAGTTAGTAGAAAGAGGGAAATAATAAAGATCAGAGTGGACATAAATGGAATAGAGACCAGAAAGTGAATAGAAAAGATCAATAAAACTGAAACCTGGTTTTTTGGAAAAAAAAATTGATAAGCCCTTTGCTAGAAAAAGAAAACACAGAAGACAAATAAATCAGAAATAAAAGAGGAAATATTGCAACCAATACCAAAGAAATACAAAGGACCATTGGGTAACACCTCAACAATTATAAATAAACAAATTGGATAACCTAGAAGAAATGGATAAATTCCTAGAAACATACAGCCCACCAAGAATGAATCATGAAGAAACAGAAAATTTGAAGAGAACAATAATGATTGAAGTGATTGAATCAGTTAACAAAAACCTTCCAACAAAGAAAACCAAGGACCTGATGGTTTCACTGGTGAATTCTGCCAAACATTTAAAGAAGAATTAATGCCAATCCTTCTCAAAATCTTCCTTATAATAGAAGAAGAGGGGACACTCCCAAACTCACTTTACAGGGCCAGTATTACCCTAAAACCAAAGCCAGGTTAAAACACTGCAAGAAAATAAAACTACAAGCCAATATCCCTGATAAACATAGATGCAAAAATTCTCAATAAAATATTAGCAAACCAAATTCAACGATACATTAAAAGGATCATATGCCATGATCAGATGGAATTTATTCCAGGGATGCAAGGATGGTTTGACATATGCAAAGCAATAAATGTGATACACCACGTTAATAGAATGAAAGATAAAAATCATATGCTCATTTCAATACCAGAAAAAACATTTGAAAAAATTCAACATCCTTTCATAATAAAAAAACGAAACAAATTGGGTATAGAAGGAATGTACCTCAACATAATAAAGGCCATATATGACAAACTCACAGCAAACATACTCAGTCATGTAAAATTGAAAACTTTCCTGCTAAGATCAGGAACAAGACAAGGGTATCCAAACTCTCCTCATATTTAACTTAGTACTGGAAGTCCTACCAGAGCAATTAGGCTAGAAAAAGAAATAAAAGGCATCCAAATTGGAAAGTAAGAAGTAAAACTGTCACTATTTGTAGATGACTTGCTTTTATATATAAAACTCTAAAGGCTCTGCAAAAAACTATTAGAAATAATGAACAAATTAAAGTTGCAGGATACAAAATCAACATACAAAAAAATCAATTGTGTTTCTATATCCTGACAACAAACTATCCAAAAAAGAAATGAAGGGCACAATCTTATTTACAATAGTATAAAAAATAGGAGTAAATTTAATCGAGGAAGTGAAAGATCTGTTGACTGAAATTAAAAGACACTGATGAAAGAAACTGAAGATACAAATAAATAGTAAGATATTCTGTGTTTTAATTTAATTGACTTTACAAATCCTTACTGTTCTGTGTCAAATAATTTTATAAGAAAAAATTTAGCTAGCAAAGAAATATCGTTGTGAATGTACCTTATTCGGTATTCCCTTTGATGATACTAAATTGAGCACAATAACTGTAATTATATTACTAAGCTGAAATAGAGTGTCCTCATTATTTTGTTCAGTAAATTACACTGGGTTTAATCATTTAGCAAGCCCATTATTGTTTGGGCAATGTAATATTAGTTGCGCTGAATAATTTAATTTGAATGAATGAATTGCTGGATGATACCACTTAGGGAAACTATTGATTATACATACAAGTGGTGAATTTTAGGTAAGGGTTGTTTAGGAAAATTTTAGTATTGATCAGAATTATATTTACAATGTGATTTTTCAAATGACAAATATTTAAGTGGTTAGATCTTTGGAAGAAAAGATAATTTTGATTTATTCCCAGATCTTTGACTCAGTTAATGTTATTTTACAACTAATCACGAGAAGAAAATTACATCCAATTGTCATTTAATTTTATAAGGATGTTAAAGATATAATGACATGAGATACTTAATGATAGTTGATATTTTGTTCTGAAGATACTTTCCAAAGGAGTTTTAGTCTTTTCTTTGTAATTTTTTCTCATTTATAAAGTGATATAAACAATTTCTGCCTTATAAATATTAAAAGAAAACCATCAACTTTTTATGCTTAAACAATATTCTCTTGAACATTGGTTGCAACATATTTGAACATTTTTTATCAACTAACAAAGATTTGATAGTCGTTGTTTTTTATCAAGATACTTCTTTTTAGTATTTGTGTACATCTTTGATTTCATGTTATGTATATGTTATTTTTTTCCTAAAATTTTTAAGTGCTCTACTAGTATACTCAAGTAGTGTATTAAGTAATTAAAGTGTATTAAGTAATTAAAGTAGTGTATTAAGTAATTAATCTCTATTCATCTGATTTTCCTGTAGTATTATTGCTAGCTTTAAATATTGTGTTTACTTTTCTAATTAGAAAAGCAATAATGCCTGTTATAGGGAATTTAGCAAATAAAAGTATGGAGAGGAAAAGTCATATTTTTAATATTTCTCTGAGTTATCATCCTTAAAATATGAATTTTTTACATCCCTCTGTTTATAAATATGTATGTATGTATAACTACAAGTTTGCAGAAAACTCATTATTTCCCTGAACTTTTTTCTGAAACTTATTGCAAGTGCCTTAATAGTTCCATGATATCCTATTACCAATTTCTTTATTCATCCATTTATTCATTAAACATTTTTGAATACCTATACTATATCAAGAAATATGTTTATGCTGATATACAGTATTTAAGAGACTGGGCCAGATTCTCATGTTCATGCAGGCTCTATTCTAGTAGAAGGAGACAGATGACAAAAAAGAAAAAAATATGTTAATCTGAAAATTTCAAATAGTGATAACATTAATAAATAAAACAAAAATGGATAATACGGTAGGAACTAGAGTGCAATGGCTCTTAAACAGTAATACGTTTGGCATATTCAAGTAATATAGCACATTGATTTGGCTGAAGCTTAGTTATCAGAGTTCGGGCAATGCATTTAGTTGGGGTGTGACTTCGAGTTTGCAAGCTTTTGGTTCTGATTTTAAAGTTTGACTCTAAAGTGGAAATAGGACTCATGACCTAAGCTGATCTTTGTACAATTGAATATACAGTATTGGAATTCACATATACTATTAATTTTGTCCCTTATTACTGGATGTGTAGTTTATTCCTAATTTTACATTGAATAGTACTGTGTGAACTTCTTTATACTTAAATCATTATTTGAGTTGCTGCTTTCTTTAGATAGACTTCTATAAGGAGAATTACTAGGTTGAAGTTTATGAACTTTTGCATATCATGACACTTACTTTCAAATTGTTCTTGTGGTCACTTATACTTTCAATAGCTACATGAAAAGCTCCACTCACTACCTGGAAGAATTTCATTATTTTTAGTATGCTACCTTGTTAAGCAGGCAACATAAAATTGAACCAGAATTTATTATTTTATGATCATTAAACCCACAACAATCTAAAGACATCATGAATGATATAGATATAAATATGTATATTTCCAAGTGAAGCATAACATATGCTTATTAAATATTTGATGAATGAATGGAAAATATTTTTTTTAAAAGGCAAGGGGATAGAAGAACAAATTTTGGGCTCAAACACCACTTGTTTTTCTGTAATGATTCTTGAATTATATAAGACATTTAGAAATCCTGAAAGAAATAACACTCAACTATTTTAATTGCTCAGGCCTGTGAATATTCCTACGCTGATATCAATAATTGAAGAAAAAATGAATTCCTCTCTATCCACTTTACAATCAATAACATACAAATTGCTTTAAAATAATGTTGGGTTTTACAGTCTGGTAGTGTATTGAGCAATATGCATAAATTTTCCAGTTGCATTAGGTGGGGAAGGAAAGTTCCTAGCAGTAAAAGTTTTTTCAAACTTAAAGTATCTACATTCAAATATATGAGTATAAATATGACAATTCCATCACTGTTTGTTTTTAATGAATTAATGTAAAAATATATAATAACTGTCAGATTGGCAATTACTCATCACTTCTTTTCTTTTAGACATCTGGAGCAGAAGAAAATAAAACAACTGACATTAAAAAAAAAACTAGAGTTAGCAGCCTGTTTTTCACTCTTTCTGTTTTAAGGTTCTATAAGTTATTGACAAAATAATATATCCATTTGTCATCACCTGATGTCTCAGTACAAGAATGAAGAGATAGCTTCTTAAAAAAATGGTCTTTCCTGGATGATGGATCAGGTCTGAGACGTATGGAGACTTGATACCAAGAACATAGGTTTGGTTTAGCTTCTTAACTAATTGTGCCAAATGTTGTTTATTCTGGCAAATGTTACTATGGGATTCAAGTCAAGAGGATAAATTCTACCTCCTTCCAGCAGGTGATCACTCCATTTTTCTTTTTCAGATATTTATAATAGTTTTGGGTATTTTGCCATATCCCATTTGTTACAACCCTGTACCTCCTTCATTCTGTGGTAAATGTGCTAAGATCCAAGGTGCTCATTAGAAAAACAAAATAAGAAGGCCAAACCAAAAGAGGACAAATGTACCTTAAATATGTGACATACCAGAGGTGGAATTTGGAAGCAGAAGCATCTGTAGTTGAGAACCAAGACTTGGGTCCTGAGGTTCACATGAGGACTCCATACCTTTGGAACACTAGGGAAGAAATAAACATCGTGGAATTGTGCATTAATTAAGGAAATAATCAGAAATTCAGCAAATGGACTAACACAAATAATATTCACACTAAAAGAAGTAATGAATAAGAAAGATGATTAGTTTTTCCAAATGGAGTGAGTGATACCAATGGCAATATCTTTAGAAAGGAATATTTGAAATGAAGAGCAGATTTTTGAGTCACCAGTAGAAGTGAAAAACCTCTATTTCAAAAAATGTTATTTTTCACCTTCTGTGAGAAAAACACTTCAATAAAACATTAGTATACCTATTGGCTTTTTACTTTCAGCTTTTAAAAATGTATGCCAGAAAAAACAAAACTAGTTTCAAAGTGCTACCCTACACAAAGTATCAGGTTGAGTCTCACTGGAAAATTCTAGCAAACATTCAAAACCAGATAATTCTAATGCTGCTTAAATTGTTTGAGAGATTAAAAGGAAAAGAAACCCTTCAGAGCTTTTTTTGTGAATGAAGATATTGATGCTGCATACCCAATCAAGACTACACAAAAATGAAAGTACAGACCAGTCCCACTTAATCATGAATACAATATTATCAGAAGAATCTTAAATCACACTAAAAACATCATGGTCAATTAGGATTTATTCCAGAAATTCAAGGATGATTCAATAGATTATATTCATTAGTATAATTCATACCATAGACACAAAAGCTTTCAAAAAGTCAAGCAATTATGTGTTAAACAAGACATCAACAAAATAAAAAATTATGGTGACTTCCTAAGCTTGATAAAATCTATATACCTCAGTAAAAAAGCCAATATTTCAGTTGCAAATCTGTACTAGATAAGAATAGGGCAATTCCCATTAAAATGAGAAAAGGGCCACTATCCTACTATCTATACTGATATTTAGCATTGGATTATGGTTATGATTCAAAACAATAAAAAGAAAATAATTTGAAGAATAAGAACTGGAAAAGAAGAAAAAAATACCACTTAATTTTCTGGTTATGTGATAATGTGTGCAGAAAAATTCAAGAGAAAGTTAAAAAAAAAAACCAAAACTCTTCCAAGGAGTGAAAACCAATTCAAACGTTTCAATAAGCCCTTAGAGTATTAAAAATAAAGAAATTCAAAACCCTTCATGTATTCTAACAATAACCACAAGGGAGAATTTGTATGAAAAAAGCAGTAAAGATAATATCTAGGAATAAATGTGCAAACCTTTAGACAGAAAATTTTAAAACACTTCAGAAAGACACAAAAGTAGTCTTAAAAAGATGGAAAGAAACACCATTTTTTGGCTATAACAAACATTATAAAGATACCAGTCAATAGCACGTAAAATGTAAATTTACCATGATCCCAATAAAATTACCAATAGGCACTCACCAAATGTAAACAGGTTAATTATGATAGTCATATGGAAAAAATAACAAACATGAATAGACAAGGAAACCCTCAAAAAGATCAACAAGGCAGAGAAGGATTGGCCCTATCCCATATTGGAATAACATAAAAAGACTTTTTCATAAAAACAATGGGCTGTTTGTACATGAATAATCAGAGAGACTACTGGCATCGAAAAGTAAAATTCGACCCAAACACATATGGAAGTACAGTATAATATATGATAAATTAAGTCACAGGGAGAATAGAGTTTTTTTTTCTTTCTAATTTATTTTTTTTATTTTATTGAGATCACAATAGTTTATAACACTGTGAAATTTCAGTTGTACATTATTATTTGTCATTGACCATATAAATGTGCCCCTTCAGACCTTGTGCCCACCTCCCTATACCTTCCCCTCTGGTAACCACTAAACTGTTATCTTTGTCCATGTATTAGTTTATCTTCAACATATACGTGAAATCATGCAGTGTTTGTCTTTGGCTTATTTTGCTTAACCTAATACCCTCAAAGTCCATCCATGTTGTTTCAAATGAGATGATTTTGTCTTTTTTATGGCTGAGTAGTATTCCATTGTGTGTGTGTGTGTGTGTGTGTATACATATATATATATATATATATATAATATATACTGATGATTGGATAAAGAGGATGTGGCATATATGACATCAGTGACATCATATGTGACATCAGTCAATGGGCACTTGGGTCACTTCCACTACTTGGCTATAGTGAATAATGCTGCAATGAACATAGGGGTGCATAAATTTCTTTGAATTGCTGATTTCAAATTCTTTGGATAAATATCCAGTAGTGGGATAGCTGGGTCATATGGTATTTCTATTTTTAAATTATTGAGAAATCTCCATACTGTTTTCCATAGTGGCTACATGAATTTGAATTTCCACCAGCAGTGTATGTGGATTCCCTTTTCTCCACATCTTCTCCAACATTTGTTATTTTTTGTCCTGGTGATTATAGCCATTCTAGCAGGTATAAGGTGATGCCTTAGTTAGTTTTGACTTGCATTTCCATGGTGAATAGTGATGTTGAACACCTTTTCATGTGCCTATTGGTCATCTGTATATATTCCTTGGCAAAGTGTCTGTACACATCCTTTGCCCATTTTTTGATTGGGTTGTTTTTTTGTTGTTGAGTTGTGTGAGTTCTTTACATATTTTTGAGATTAACCCCTTGTCAGGTATATGATTTGCAAATATTTCCTCACAGTTGGTGGGTTGTCTTTTCATTTTGTTCCTGGCTTTGTCTTGAAGAAGCTCTTTAGCCTGATGAAGTCCCACTTGTTTATTTTTTCTTTTGTTTCCCTTGTCCGATTAGACATGTTATTTGAAAAGATCCTTCTAAGACTGATGTCAAAGAGTGTACTGCCTATATTTTCTTCTAGGATTTTTATGTTTGAGGTCTTACCTTCAACCATTTTTGTTCCATTTTGAGTTAATTTTTGTGTATGGTGAAAGTTAATGGTCTACTTTCATTCTTTTGCATGTCACTGTCCTTTTTTCCCAGCACCATTTATTGAAGGGACTTTCCTTTCTACATTGTATGTTCTTAGTTCCTTTGTCAAAGATTAGCTGTCCATAGATGTGTGGTTTTATTCCTGGGCTTTCAATTCTGTTCCATTGGTCTGTGTGTCTGTTTTTGTACCAGTATCATGCTGTTTTGATTACTTTAGCTTTGTGGTATATTTTGAAGTCAGGGATTTGAATGCCTCCAATTTTGTTCTTTTTTCAACCAGACAAGGACAACACAAAGAAGGGAAACTACAGGCCAATATTGCTGATGAACATAGATGCAAATTTCCTCAAAAAAATATTGGCAAATCAAATACAGCAATACATTAAAAGGATCATACACCATGATCAAGTGGGATTTATACCAGCAACACAGGGATGGTTCAACATCTGCAAATCAATCGTCATACACTACATTAATAAAGTGAAGAAAAAACCTACCTGATCATCTCAATAGATGCATAGAAAGCATTTGACAGATGCAACACCCATTTATGATAAAAACTTTCAATAAAGTGGGTATAGAAGGAAAGTACCTCTGCATAATAAAGGCCATATATGACAAACCTACAGCCAACATCATACTCAATGGGGAAAAACTGGAAGCCATTTCTCTGAGAACAGGAAGAAGACAAGGGTGCCCACTCTTGCTGCTCTTATTCAACATAGTACTGGAGGTTTTGGCCAGAGCAATTAGGCAAGAAAAAGAAGTAAAAGGAGTCCAAATAGGCAATGAAGATGTGAAACTCTCGCTGTTTGCAGACAATATGATTTTATATCTAAAAAACCCTAAAGAATCCATCAGAAAACTATTAGAAATAATTGACAACTACAGTAAACTTGCAGGGTACAAATCAACTAACAAAAATCAGTTGTGTTTCTATACTCTAGTAACAAACTAACAGAAAGAAAAGTCAAGAATATAGCCCCATTTACAATTGCAACAAAAAGAATAAAATATCTAGGAATAAATTTAACCAAGGAGGTAAAAGACCTATACAATGAAGACTATGAGACATTATTGAGAGAAATCAAAGATGACATGAAGAAATGGAAAGATATTCCATGCACATGGATTGGAAGAATAAACATAGTTAAAATGTCCATACTACCTAAAGCAATCTAGAGTTTTTGATTATTTTTTTGAAGACAATTTGATAGTCTTTTTTTTTTTAAGGTAAAATTGAACCTTTAAGTCATGGCTTTCACTAGGATACTCCAAATAGGTCAGAGATAAAAATATTTTAAAAGAAATCATGCAAGTACAAAAGAAAACATTTATTAATGATCATAAGTTGAGGTTGAAAAGTCTAGGATATCTCAAAATTCGGAAGCAATAAAAGAAAAGATGAATACATTTGATTACTTAAAAATAAATGTTGGGCATGGAAATGCACTCATACCCATAGTAACACCAAAAGATATGTGTAGCTTTTTATCATAAAGTTTAACCCCGTGTTTCTTTGTTTCTTTCATCTATTCCTTTAAGAAAAGCGAATTCTGATAGAAAAATGGACAAATAACATGGAAATACATTTGACATTAAAAAATAGGTCAAATTGCCCTTTAATTTAGGAAAAATGCTCACACTCTAAACAAAAAAATATTCAAATTAAAACCCACATTTTCTTTTTTTTTTTCACTTTTTAGATCATCTGAAATCCCCCCAAAATTGGCCTTGCAAGGTTGCAGGGGAAACAGCCATTGTCGTAGTTTACCTGATCTATGGCCAAATGGTACAACATTTATTGGAAAAAACTGACAACACAAAATAGTAGACAGATTTTTCACTTTGACTTAGAAAATCCACTTCTAAGGATCCAATCTAAATATAGTCCTCCACAAACAAGCAGAAAAAAAGATGCCAATGTTATCGATTGTTGCATTGGTTAAAGTAAAAATTTAAAACAATGCAAATGTCCAAATTAATAGCCTTTCAAATTTTAAAAAAATGGTACATCTATCCAAGGGAGCACCATGTAGTTATAATGAAGGAAATAATGATGGATATTTACATGGGCTTATAAGGGTACATACATTGTTAAATTAAAAGAGGAAAGTACAGATATGGATATGTAGTATGCTACCTTTTGTGTAAGAAACAGGAAAATATATATAGATATGTGAACACATTCAAACACACACATACACAAATATGTATCTACACACGTCTTCAGATGTTGATTTTAATACAAAAGAAATACTGGAAAGAAAACTAAATCTAAATAAAATTGATCTGGATAGGAAGGGGTGAATAGAGTGTGGGTATACGGTCAAAAGCAAAAATTTTCTGGGTATGTTCTTACAGTTTTGATTTTTTAGGACCAAGTAAATATTTTACACATTCAAAAAATTTGATAAGAAAGCTAAATCTAAGATTTAATACAAGTGAAACAATTGGCCCCAACTCTATGTCAAATTGTTAACACAATTAAATAGATTGAAGAACAGAGTCCCCTCATGCTACATTCTTAATGGGACTTATGCTAAGGACAGGAAAGAACTGCAGAGAAATCTTAAGTCATTCAGTAATTTTATTATTAGTAGTATTACTGTGTTATTAATTGAAACTTATTACATAAATATTTTAACTTAAACTAAAGGTTTTGTCCACTGGAAACGCCAAGAAGCAATGATGTCCAGAGCAACATACCTTACAGCAAAGTATAAAGGATTTGAAATACCAATCTCCACTAAAAGGAAAAGAACTCCTTGCAGAAATTCATGACTCTATGCATTGGGCAGGAAAAGTAGAGGGCTAATGCTAAAGAACAGTCATGCATCACTTAACAATGGGGGTATGTTCTGAGAAATGCTTCACTAGGTTATTTTGCCATGTGTAAACATCATAGAGTGCGCTTACACAAACCTAGATGGCATAGCCTACTACACACCTAGGCTGTATGGTATAGCCTTTTGTTTCTAGATTACAAACCCAAACTGGACAGCATGTTACTGTACTGAATACTGTAGGCAATTGTAACACAATGGTATTTGTTATCTAAACATACCTAAACATAGAAAAAGTAAGCAAAAATTTGATTTTATAAAAGATAAAAAAGGTATACCTGTAGGGCACTTAGCTTGAATGGAGCTTGCAGGACTGGAAGTCACTCTGGGTGAGTGAGATAGTGAGAGGTGAGTGAGTGTGGAGGCCTAGCACATCTGTGCACTACTGTAGACTTCATAAACACTGTACACTTAGGCTATACTAACTCTACAAAAATATTTTTCTTCCATAATAAATTACCCTTATCTTACCATACCTTTACTTTATAGACTTTACAATTTTTTTTTTACTTTTTAACTCTTTTATAATAACACTTAGCTTAAAACACAAACATTGTACAGCTGTACAAAAATATTTTCTTTCTTTATATCCTTATTCTATAAGCTTTTTTCTATTAAATTTTTCTTTTACTTTTTTGTTAAAATCTGAGACACAACAAAGACACATTAGCCTAGGCCTACACAGGGTCAGGATCATCAATATCACTGTCTTCCATTTCCACATCTTGTCCCACTGGAAGGTCTTCAGGGGCAATAACATGCATGGAGCATATTATCTCTTATGATAGCAGTGCCTCCTTCTGGAATACTTCCTGAAGGACCTGCCTGAGGCTCTCTTCCTGGGGAGGTGTCACTCTTCAGAAATATGTCCATGGTGGTCTGCTTGATTTGTTTCTTTTCTCATTATAAACTTGCTTGTAAGCAGATAATGCCCATGAACATTCCTCTCTATTAATGAAAACCTTTCAGTATCGGGGTCCATGTTTTCAAACTTTATAGGGAGCTGGTTGAGGTCAGCAAAAGCTTTCACTAAATCCTTCACTGTAAATTTTCTTGGGGGTTCTTCTTTTCCTTCTTCTGAGGTTTCCTTTTCTCTTGCCTATTCCTCAGCTATGTGCTCCTGTTCCAGTTCCAACAACTCCTGATTAGTCAGTTCCTCAGGGACCACCTCTAGGAGCTCCTCATTATCATCCCTATTCAAACCCAGGTTAAAGCTGTTTGCCATTTCAACCACAGCCTTGTTGATTTTTGCAACCTCCTCATCCTTGGCCAATCCTTTGAAGTCATGGACAAAACTCTTGAGTATCTTCTTCCAGGTGCCATTCATACACTCCTTGGTGACATCACCCCAAGCCCAAACAAGGTCCTTGCTTCAGTCATAGCTGTTGTAATCCTACCAGAACTGCATCAGTGTCTTCCTTAGTTGTAGTAATGGCCTGGGCAAAGGTCCTCCTCAAGTGAGAGATCTTAAAAGCAGCTAACTCCTTGATCCATTGGTTGAATCAAAGAAGTGGTGTGTGGAGGGAGAAATACTGTTTTGATATTTGGATGAAGATCACCAATAAAAGGAAGATGTCTGGAAGCACTATCTACATTAACAAAATCTTGAGATATATTCTTTTCCAAACAGTACTTCTCTATTTTGCTGGCATAGCAATTCAGGAGGGCATCTTGGAAGAGGAGCTGGGTCATCATGACTTCTTATTGCTCCTGTAGTACACTGGCAGTGTGTGCTTATTGATATGCTTGAAGGCCCTGGGGTTCTCACTGTGCCAGATCACAAAGGGTTTTGATTTGTAGCCTGCAACGTTGCCTCCAAGCAATACTGTTTTTCTGTCCTTAAAAGCCTTGAAACTTGGCAGTGACATGGCCTCATTATGGATGAAAGTCCTTTCAGGCATCCATTTCCAGAATAGGGAGGCTTCATCCATATTGAATACTTGATCTGGCATTAAATTTCCTCCATAATCAGCTTATATAGAGTTTCCAAAAATTCTTCAGCTGCCTTCACACCAGCATTCACAGACTCATGACTCAATTTCACATTGTGTAATGAAAAATGATTCTTGAATCATTTAAACCATCCAGAGCTAGCACTAAATTCAACATTGTAGTCAGGTCCAGCCTTTTTTTCAACATCACAAGCAAACTATTTGCTTGGGCGGTGATTGTTATGGTGCTGAGAAGGATACGCTTCTGTGTCTGATCTTCAATCTAGGTCATTAGAAGTTTCTCCATGTCTGATATAGGCCCTTCTTGAATTTTCATTAGCCTTTTTGCCTTCAATGAAACAAATTCTTTAAAAGTTTCCAACACTTCATTCTTGTTCTGCAAGATTGTAACTATGGTGGAATGGGACGTGCCTGACTGGTGAGCAATAACCATCACTGATTTTCCACCTTCGTGGTCCTTAATCACTTTTAATTTTGTTTCCAATTCAATCACTCAATGTGGCCTTTTATTGGCAACATTAGGAGTGGATTTTGTACACTTAGGGGCCATGATGAACAAAACAACACAAGATTAAGTCAAGCAGAAGAGAATCTGATGCTCTTAAGAGATGCGGTAAACACGAGATGAATGAGGCTACTGCTGGTGTAACACAGCATAGTGTTTTACAGTAAACATTGTTCTATTAGTAGAAAGAATACACTTTAAAATAATGATAAAAAGTATAGTATGGTAAATACATAAACCCGTAACATAGTTGTTTATTATCGCTATCAAGTATTATGTACTATACATAATTGTATGTGCTATACTTTCATATGACTAGCAGCACAGTAGGTTTGTTTACACCAGTATCAACACAAACACACGAGTATCCCATTGCACTGCAATGTTATGATGGCTACGATGCCACTAGGTGGTAGGTATTTTTCAGGTCCATTATAATCTTATGAGACCATTGTCATGTATGTGATCCATAGTTGTGTGAAACATTGTTATGCAACACATGACTAGTTATGTTTAAATGACACAAAAGATACCTTTAAGGGGCTCCTACTATTCAACTTTGGGGAAATTTAGGCATCAAAAGGATATTGTAATGTAATTCATTTTAATGTTATTTATCTGACCATCTAGTAGTTGTGTGTGTGTGTGTATGTAATGTAACAAAAAAGAGTGAAAAAAAAGACTCATTTGCTACTATTGATGGGTATTACACTGGTTATTCTTCTTAAAAATGGTAATTAAGTGAAAAATTAAGCATTTATCATGACTTATTAGGAGTAACTGTAATAATTGAATGATAGAAAGTGCTTCTTTTTAGAAGAATAAAATTAATAAATATAGAAGAAATATTTGAATTAGAAAATCATCACTTTGCCATCCTCAGTAAAATAATTGATTTGTTCAAGGACTAATAATAATTATTGTTGATGACTGCTAAAACAATTAGGTAACCCTTTCTTGTGGGGAAAAGGACTGTGTTTGTAAGTTGTCAAAGTATCATCCCACAAATTAAGAACCATATCTTTAAAACAAAATGTGGTGACCATGACATAAACCAAGAAATCAAAAGTAGCACCACAAGTATGGGTCAACCTGATATTAAATATGTACCACAAAGATTCACCAATGGTGGATTTTTGAAAATAAATAAATAAAAGTTTATCCTGAATTTAGTTAAGCCTCTAGACCTAAATTCTATTTTAATGCTGATATAGAAAATAGAAAAAAACTTAAATGACACATAAGAAAGCAAAAAGATAAATCTAGATAGTGGGACATTCTATAAGATACCTGGCTTGCTGTCGACCAAAACTCAATGTTATGAAAATAACCAGTTTGGGAGCTCTTATAGATTAACAGACTAAAAAGACATAATGACAAAATGTAAGGAATAATTCTTGATAGGAATGATTAATGGGGTATTTATTTTTATGGCATACACTCTGAATACTTATGTGTAAATCATCATATTGTTTTCAGGTTATTTTGAAATTTCATTTATACATATGTATATGCACATATAAATAGACACATAAATATAATATCTATATAGATATATACATCCATGTGTGTGTATATGTGTGTGTGTGTGTGTAGGCAGAGAGAGAGAAAACAAATACAACAAAATATTAATTGTTGATCTGGGTATGGGTTGTGGTGTTCATTGTACTATTGATTCATGTTGCCTGTGTGATTTGATGCTTGTATAGGAAATAGTTAAAAATAATAAAACAAAATGTACTCAGGTCCATTTCTTAGAAGCATTTGAATAAACTATGTGTTGCCCAAACATGTTATATCATTCAATATAACTCACTTTGGCTTATTAATTTTATGTGCAGAATCTCAATAGGTAGGAAGTGCTATTCAATTTGAAAAGCTAAATAATTGCTTACAAAATAGATTGTGGTGCTTGAATAAATGAAAAGTGCTTCAGGAATGCTTATATTGGAAACAATCTCCATTTTGATATAGTTCCTTTGAGATATTTATTTACTATGAATTCAATTTGGGGATCCTAAACTAGGAAAACTTGGGATATTAAGATTAAATTTCCTCTAGAATAATGTCTACTTTACCTGTAGGACCATCTGGTGAATTAAGGCTGAAAAGTAGCTCTACGAGATAAATTTCATAGCAAGGAGTAAATGATACTCAGCTTTTGAATTTACTTATGATATCTCCCCAATTATCCAGAAATTTTAGTTTTATTATTCTCAAGGTCAAGACATGGTCATTCGTTTATTAGAAACAAAAAATTGGGGAAAGGGTAGGGATCACTGGGATTGGGAACAATAAATGTAGGTTCATCAGCAATAGTGACATTCTGACAGGTTAGAAAGTTGAAAATATGAAAAAGTAAATACAATAACTAAATGGACATCAGTCTATGGTCATATAATATAGAGAAAAGTAGTCCCATATATGTAAAAGTCCTCCAAGAACATACCTTTACTTAAAGAATAGTAAACAGAAATATAATGAATACTGAATATATATATTCTGAAACACTAACATTAAGTATAGAACAGTAGGGGAAAAGAAACCAATATATTCTAAAAATCATCTTAAAAATAGTATTTGTTACAAGGTTCAACCTGTGAAATTATAATTAAATAGGATAAATCTAAGAAGTAAAAGAACATAGAAGTGTCCAAATAAATTAATTTATCTAATAACCTTAAATATCTTATGAATATACTCCATGTCATTGTGGTAAGGGCATGGCATCAAATAACTTTTTCTTTAAGTTCTTTCCCAGATTGCTTACATTACCAGAAACTACGCCTAATTGCCTTTGTGATTACACAGACTCCTAACAACTGGAAGTTAGAAAGCAACTGAATGGACACTTATTCCACTTTCTGACAAACTCACTTAACTATTTTTGATTTTAAAAAACATTCCAAAAAACGTGGTTGTGACACATGCTTCTAAAATTTAATATTTACATTGTGAAAATTCATTTTTATTTCCAATTAAATTCCTTATTCTGCTTATCTACTAGGCTTACCATTTTAAAACAGGTGTTTTCTAGCATCTCCTAATCTAGAATCTCCCTCATTCCCTTCTTTTCAAAAAATTAATTAAAAACATCCAAAACTTTGAAAACTAAGATTTCCAGATAATCTATTGGTAGACATGTCCAGAAAATCATTAGAGAAGTAATACAAATAGTTAATGCATATTGGAAACGTTTTTCCTTAAAATCATGAAAGAAACCCAAATTAAAATATCAATATTCTTGTATTTTTGCTATCAAAGTAGAAAAGATTTTGAAGAAAGCTCTCCATTTTGGCAATGATACAGTGAAATGGGCCTTTCTATAATCAAATGGAAAAGGAAAATGATGTAACATTTCTGAAGGGTGATGTACATAATGAGAATTAATAATGTTCTCATCCACTGACCTTCTAGTTCTAGTTCTAGGATATTTATTTAAGGAAAATGAATTAAGCATATCATCTAATTTTTTTAAGGTGGAAGTTGAATCCAGGGTTATTTATGGTAGTAAAATGTGGAAATTGAAAAAAAAGTCCAGAAATAAGGAATTGGACATATTTTGGCACATCCTAACATAGAAAATTATTTCAGCCAATAGATAAGCATTAGAGTCATTTTTGATGACAGAACAAGTGAAGACAGCTAAGAAAGGTGATTCCAAATGCATTGAGAAAATTACTGGGGGATATTTAAAAAATGTGAATGGAATTATATCTGGGAAATGAGAAACAGATTAATGTTAGATATTCTTATTTATACTATTATATATTTTTATTTTTTTCTACATAAAAACACCTCTGTGGTTTTTAAAAACACGAATAAGGACTTGAAGAAGTCACATGATTTAAACAGACATATACAAAACATTCCATAACACAGCAGCAGAATGCACATTCTTCTCAAGTACATGGGAATATTCTCCAGGCTATATATGATAGATCATAAAAAAAGTCTTAGCAAATTTAAGAAGATTAAATCATACTAAGTATCTTTTTTTAACCACAATAGGATGAAACTAGAAATCAATAACAAGAGGAAAACTGAAAAATTCACAAATATGTAGAAATTAAACAATGCGTTCCTGAATAACCAATGAGTCAAAGAAGGAATCAAAATGGAAATCAAAAAATATCTGAAACAAACAAAAATGAAAACACAACATACCAAAACCTGTGGATGCTGCAAAAACAGTTCTAAGGGGGATGTTTATACTGAAAAATGCCTATATATATTTTTTTTTAAAAAGAAATATCTCAAATAAACAATCTAATTGTTTACCTCAAGGAACTAGAAAAAGAACAATCTAAGGCAAAGTTAGCAGGAGGAAAGAAATAAGAAAGATCAGAGCAGAAATAAATGAAATAGAGACCAGAAAAACAATATAAATGATCAAAGAAATTAAGATTTTTTTTTATAAGATAAACAAAATCGACAAACCTTTTTGATGGACTAAGAAAAAAAGAGAAGATTCAAATATAATCAGAAATGAAATAGGAGACATTACAACTGATGCTATACAAATACAAAGGATCACAAAATGTTACTATGAAGATTATAGGCCAAAGAATTGGATAAACTAGAAGAAATGGATAAATTCCTATAAACATACAAGACTGTAGACATACAGCCTGCCAAGACTGAATTAGAAGAAATAGAAAATTTGAACAGACCAATAACAAGTGAGGGGATTGAATCATTAATCAAAAATCTCCCTGGGACCGGCCCAGTGGCATAGTCGTTAAGTTCGTGCATTCTGCTTTGGCAGCCAGGGGTTCACTGGTTCAGAACTTGGGTGCAGACCTACTCACTGCTCATCAAGCCATGAGAAGATGACATCCCATATAGAAGAGCTATGACTCTACAACTATGATACACAACTATGTACTGGGGCTTCGGGGAGAAAAAAAGAGGATGATTGGCAACAGATGTTAGTGCAGGGCCAATCTTCCTAAAAAAAAAAAAAATCCCAACAAAGAAAAGTCCAGCACCAGATGGCCTCACTAGTGAATTCTACCAATCATTTAAAGAAGAATTAATCCCGATCTTTCTCAAACTCTTCCAAGAATAGAAGAGGAGAGAGCATTCTCAAACTCATTTTACAAGGCCAGAGTTACCCCGATACCAAAGCCAGATAAGGACACTATAAGAAAAGACAACCATAGGCCAATACCCTTAATCAATATAGATGTAAAACTTCTCAACGAAGTATTAGCAAACCTAATTGAACAGCACACTAAAAGGATCATACACCATGATGAAGTGGGTATTATCTCTGGGATCCAAGAATGGTTCAACATACGCAAATCATTAAATGTGATATACCACATTAATAGAATGAAAGATAAAATCATATGATCATCTCAATAGATGCAGAAAAAGCATTTGACAAAATACAGCATCATTTCATGATAAATACACTAAACACGTTGGATATGGAGGAACATACCTCAACACAATACAGGCCATATAGGACAAACACACAGCCAACATCATGCCTAATGGTGAAAGGTTGGAAACTTGTCCTCTAAGATCAGGAATAACAGAAGGATGCCCACTTTCACCACTGCTATTCAACATAGTACTGGACGTTCTAGCCAGAGTAATCAGGCAAGAAAAACAATTAAAGGCATTCAAATCAGAAGGGAAATATAAACTTGCTTTTTTTGCAGATGATATGATCTTATATATAAATATCCTAAAGAATCCACCAAAAACTGTTAGAACCAATCAAATTCAGTAAAGTTGCAGGACACAAAATCAACATACAGAAATCAGTTGTGTTTAAATACACCGATAATAAAATAACTGAAAAAAATACAATCTTATTCATAATAGCATTAAAATTAATCAAATACTTAGGAATAAATTTAACCAAGGAAGTGAGAGATCAGTTACCCTGAAAACTATAAGACTTTGATAAAAGAAATTGAAGACACAAACAAATGGAAAGATATCCTGTGTTCATGGAACAAAAGAATTAATATAGTTAAAATGTTGAGAGCCAGCCCTGAGGCCTAGTGGTTAAAGTTCAGCACACTCCACTTCTGCAGCCCGGGGTTAGGTTCCTAGGCACTGAACCACACCACTCATCTACCAGTAGCCATGCTGTGGTGGCAGCTCACATAGAAGAACTAGAAGGACCTACAACTAGAATATACACAGCTATGTACTGGGGCATTGGGGAGGGAAAAAAAAAGAGAGAGAGGAAGACTGGCAACAGATGTTATCTCAGGGTAACTATTTCCCAGCAAAAAAAAAAAAAAAAAGTCCCTATTACCCATAGCCATCTACAGATTCAATGCAATCCCTATCAAAATTCCAAGGGCACTTTCAAGAAATAGAAAAAAATCCTAAAATTTGCATAGGCCCAAAAAAGACCCTGAATAGCCACAGCAATCCTGAGAAAGAACAGAGCTGGAAGCATGACACTTTCTGATTTCAAACTAGACTACAAAGCTATAGTAATCAAAAGAGTATGGTACTGGCATAAAAATAGACACATAGACCAATGGAACAGAACTAAGAGCCCAGAAATATATCCTTGCATATACAGTCAAACTAATATTTGACAAATGAGCCAAACATATTCAAAGGGAAAGGATAGTCTCTTCAATAAATAGCATTGGGAAAATTGGATAACCACATACAAAACAATACAATTGGAGCCCATCTTACACTACTCACAAAAATTAACTCAAAATGGATTTAAGATTTAAGTCTAAGAACTGAAACTCTAAAACTTCTAGAAGAAAACATAGGGAAGATACTTCTTGACATCGCTCTTGGAAATGATTTTTTAGATATGACACCAAAAGCACAAGGAACAAAAGCAAAAATTAACAAGCAGGACTGACTACATCAAACTAAAAATCTTCAGTATGGCAAAAGAAACAATCAACAAAATGAAATGGCAACCTATGGAGTGGCAGAAAAACTACTTGCAAATCATCTGTATGATAAAGGGTTAATATCCAAAATATATAAAGAACTCATACAACTCAATAACAAAAGAACAATCTGATTTAAAAAATGGGCAATGGATCTCAGTAGACATTTTTCCATAGAAGACAGAAAAATGGCCAACAGGTACATGAAGAGGTGCTTGATATCATTAATCATCAGGGAAATGCAAATTGAAACCATGAGATACTACCTCACATCTGTTAGAATGATTATACAAAGAAAATAAGAGATAACAAGTGTTAGGGAGGCTGTGGAGAAAAGGGAACCCTTGTGAACCATTGGTAGGAATGTATTGATACAGCCACTACGGAAAACAGTATGGAGTTTCCTCAAAAAATTAAAAATAGAACTACTATAAGATCTAGCAATCCCACTTCTGGATATATATATCCAAAGGAAATGAAATCAGGATCTCGAAGAGATACTTGCACTCCCATGTTTATTGCAGCATGATTCACAATAGTCAAGATATGGAAGTGACCTAAGTGTCTATCAATGAATAAATGGATATAGAAGATGTGGTATATATTTAATGGAACATTAATGGAATATGGGAGAAAAAAGGAAATCCTGTAATTTCCAATACATGGAGGGACCTTGAGGGCATTATGCTAAGTGAAATAATCAGACAGAGAAAGACAAATACCATACGATATCACTTATACGTGGAATCTAAAAAAGCCAAATTCTTATAAGCATAGTAGAATGGTGATTTCCAGGGATGGGGGTTGTGAGAAATAGGGAGATGTCCATCAAAGTGTTCCAACTTCCAGTTATAAGATGAATAAGTGTGGGATCCAATGTACAGAATGGTGATTATAGTTAATAATACTGTATTACATACTTGAAAGTTGTTAGGAGAGAAAATCCTAAATGTTCTCACCACAAAAATAAACGTAATTATGTGATGTGATGGAGGTGTTAGCTAATGTTATGGTGGTAATCGCTTTGCAACATATAAGTGTATCAAATGAACTCGTACACCTTAAACTTGCACAATGTTGTATGTCAATTGTATCTCAATGAAGCTGGAAATAATAAATAAACAAAAAAAAACCTAAGAAAAAAATAATGGAAGGCCAAAAATAACTGAATATTGCTTTATTAATTTCTTGTGAGAAACTTGGTAAGTCAGTTTCCATCTGCTTTCTCATCTAGGATTTTAAGGATACTGGGATCTTGGTTGACCATAATGCACTGCTGAGTTGGGATGCAACTTTGTGTTTCAAATTGGAGTTGGCACCAACACTTTTTACTTTAGTTTTCTTGGGTGTCAATGCATCATTAAGAATATAAATCTTACTAGTGTGAGTTGTTTCAGTTAAGAAATGACATTTTCAAAAAAATCTTTGAACTGACTCAAACACACACACACATATGCACACTTACACTTGTTTCCTTCTATAGAAGAGACCAAAATACCTAAGAATTTCTGGACACTGGACATTTGGATTTTATAGATGTGAGATAAAGAAGATATGACCTTTCTAAACTTTCTTGAGAATTATTTAATGACTCCTTAATCCCATGAAATGAAATTAAAAACAGTAGTTTTTGAAAGTGAGGGGTTTGAATGTTAGTTTGTCATCACTCAACAAGTTGGGAAATCTTTTTCCTGATAAAGGTTCTAACGTTAACACTGTGCCACGTTAGAAATCTTCTTTGCTTGAAAGTTACTATGTCTTGCAATTCTTTTATGACTAGTCATTTCAAAGGCAGTTCATCAAAGCTCCCAGCGATATGATTCTATGTATAGAATTGACTACTTGAAAGGAAGGATAAATTGAACTATAAAGAAAGACCAATGTGCTCCTACTAATGAAAGCTTATAAAAATAAATGAAGCTCTGTTTGCAAAACGCTAGCAACTTGCCCCAAGTTCTTTCTTAAAGTTTTCCCAAACAAAAATTTTTGTCCATAGTAATAAAGTTTCGATAATGCTATTTATTGAATTTTCATCTTCTCTGCTGTACGAAACCAGTACCCACACAATAATAAAAATGTATGCATATGGTTTTTCTACTTATGTTCAGTATTCATATTAATTATTCATTACACATATTAAACAATTACTATCAGCTATATTATATATTAGATGCAAAATGTATTTAGCATATAATTCTAAAAGTCATATAAGTGTCCATTGGTCTTCAACTCTTCCTGAACTTATTATCACTTTCCATATTTATTAATTTTACTTCTTTCCTAAAATGCATAATACCTATTTTCTTTAGTCAATTTCCCCATGCACAGTAGATTCTTTATCTTATGATTTCTTTCAAAATCTTTTGCAATTTGGCCTCTTCTATTTTCACATCACAAAACTACTTACTTTTATCTGACATTCTTCTGGAAAAATTCAGTGGTCTTTTCTAATTTTTTCCTTTTGGCTCTCTCAACATCTCTTGACACAGGCAGTTAGTTCCTTCCTCTGAAACTATTTTTATCTTTAGCTCTGTGCATCTGAGGTTCCTGATTCTTTTCTCTCTTTGTGTTGCCCTCTGGTTCAATCTTCTTCTTTTTCAGGCCATTGATCTTGGTAGTACTCCAGGGTTTTGTGCTGAAACATCTGCTAATCTCTTGCTACATGAACAATTTGGGAGAAGTTATCCAATTGAAACTTGAAAACTTCCAAATCTGTATCTTCAAACTCAACCACTGACACTCAAATGTCACTCTTAACTCTCCAAATGTCTTCAAGGCATATTGATTTGAACAATTTTATGATTCTTGAAACTGAGTAGAAACTAAACTCATTATCTTACTCCAAGGGCAGCTACCTCTACCCAAGTTCCTGAGCACCAATTATCGTTCCCATTCCAGCTGCTTATTCCAATCTATGTTTCTTACTCCTTAATCACCCCACATTTTTTTCTTCTTCATTTCTCCACATTTAATTTTAATCCTTCTCCAATTCTGCTAATACTATATTATAGAAATCATTTTATATTGTTTCCCATTCTTAGCTACATTCACCACCTAACGTTTTTTGCCTATAGTCTTTTTTCCTATTTACTTTAGTGTTGCTTAGATATAGCTATGCATTAGAATCATCTAGGGAAGTTTTGATTTTTAAAAAAGTTTTATTGCATTGAAGCTTACATCAAACGCATAGCCACTTGAGTATACAACTTAGTGAATATTTACAGAAGTATTGACCCATGTAACCATTACCTAGTTGAAAATAGTATTATCTAGTTTGAAAATATACATTTCCAACACTAAGAATGCTCCTTTATGCTACCTTTTTGCTGAGCAGCATTAAAAATGCCAAAGCTTCAGTGTCAGCACTAGAGATTTTGATTCAATTGGTTTGAGGTGGGTTCTGAGTATAGGTATTTATTTTTCCACACCAGGATATTTAATAACTTTAAAATGCAGACGAAGGAGAATTATGCAGGCTATATATTGTTAGTAGAGTTGGGTTGAGAATTGGAGCACATATGGATTAACTTGAGAGAATAAAGCTCTCAGAACATTTTGAGAAGGAGGCAGGGTTAGGAGTAAAAACACATAGTTTGAGGTAAAGATGGTGACATTTCTTGCTGGGTTATGTAAAACTGCTGTCATTTATTTTATTTAAAATATTTTTGGTAAATCTTTCAAGAATAATTTAGATTGGAATGGAGAGAATAACATGCCTGTATTTATAATGAGATCTCTTTAGAGGATTATTAAAACTCTATTGCAACGTCTAAGTCCGAGCTTATCTGGAGAATTTACACCTATCTGCAGCAGACAGTTATCCAGTAGAATAACTGTCACATAACAGGCTCTTGATAAATATTTTTTAATAAATTAATGGCAAGGTCAGTTTAAATTTAATGTGAGTACTGATATATTTAACAATAAATCTACCATCTTGCTCTTTCACATTTGTCTTATCTTTTATATATATATATATATATTTACATTTTCTCTCCTTTAGTTGCTTTCTTCTTGATGAACTACTATTTTTCCATTTTCCTGCTCTACTAACTTGTTAGTAATGCTTTGTTACTACTCTTTTACAGGTTACTCTACAGATTAAAACATGCATGTGATATGAATTAATACTTCTGTGTTTCCTAGATAAAGAAGCTGCAACACTCACTACATTTACACTTTCCTCCTGCCTTTTTTGACATTGTTCTATTTTGACATTTTTGTATGTATGTCATGTATTTTAATTTCCAATATGTTTTAAACCTCACAAAGTTGATTATTATCACTCTGTATACCATCATATTCATCTAGATTTAGCCACTGTTGCTTTATATTCCTTCCTGAATTTTCAAGCTTCCATCTAGGATCTCTTTTCTTTTGCTTAATGAATGCCCTCAATTAAGTATTATCTTTTTTTTTTTTTTTTTTTTGCGAGGAAGACCAGCCCTGAGCTAACATCCACTGCCGAACCTCCTCTTTTTGCTGAGGAAGACTGGCCCTGGGCTAACATCTGTGCCCATCTTCCTCCACTTTATATGGGACACCGACACGGCGTGGCTGACAGGCAGTGTGTCGGTAGGAGCCCGGGATCCGAACCCGCGAACCCTGGGCTGCCAAGCGCGAACTTAACTGCTGCGCCACCGGGCAGCCCCCAATTAAGTATTATCTTTAGTGCAGTTATGCCGATGACAAAGTCTTTAACCTTTTTCATTATATGAAATATTTTGTCTTTATTTCTGAAGAGTATTTTCACTGAATATAGAGTTTGAGGTTGGCTGAAAATATCATTTCATTATCTTCTAGCCTCCACTGTTTAAGTTGGAAAGTTAGCTGCCAGTTTTATTACTCTATTTTTAAAATTTCTCTTCCTTACTTGCTTTTAACGGTTCTTTTTGTCTTTGGTTTTCAGCAGTCTTCTGTGATATGCCTAGTTTTCTTCCTATGTATGTTCATTTCAATTAATAATGCTTCTTAAATTTGTGGCTTTATCTTTCATCAAATTTAGAAAATTCTAAGTCACCGTATCTTTAAATATTGTTTCTTCCTCAGTATCTCTCCTCTGCTTCTGGTCCTCCAATCATGCATGAATTAAGCTTTTTCACCATAACTGTAGGTCACTTACTCTTTTCTGAATTTTTCATCTTTTTCTCTCTCTGTGCTTCAGTTTCTAATTGTTTGACCTTTCAGTTCAATAACACTTTCTTCCACAATGTCTAATCTGCTTTTAAATCCATATGTTACATTCTTAATTTTGGTTTTTATTTTATTTCAGTTCTATAAATTCCATTCTATTATTTTCACATCATCGGTTCTGTCCTGTAATTATCCATCTTGTAATTTAATTTCTTATACATGTTATTTTAGGCTTGTATCTGTTAAGTCAATGCCTATAAATTTCATGAGTTTATTTCAATTAACTCTTTTCTTTCCTCTGGATTTTGATTGATTATTGTCTTTCATGCCTTTAAAGAATTGTGCATGCAAAATCTTGTTGACATAGTTTGAGGACCTGGCTGATGTTATCTTCTTTCAGAGAGAATTAACTTTTGCCTCTTCTAGGCAATTTAGGCCAGGGTAGATGATTTTAATCCAATTGTGGACTGGGCTGATTCAAATTTGGGGCCTCAATTAGGCCTTCTCTATTTCTGGTTCACCCTTACTGCTATGTAGTAGTCCCTCAGGAGGGTAACCCGAGAGCTCATCTTGAATGCCCTGAACAGCAAAGTTTATCCCCCAGCCCTAAAAAACTACCAAGAATTCTGCCCAGATGCTTCTCTTGATTCATCAAATGCTCTACAGTAGAGCTTCTCAACTGGGGACAGTTCCCTCCCCCCACCTCAGGGATATTTGGCAATGTCTAGAGATGGTTTTGGTCATCACAACTGTCATGGTGCTACTTACATCTAGTGGGTAGAGACTAAGGATGCTGCTATACATCTTGTAATACACAGGACCATCACCCATAATAAATAATTGTTTGATCCAAAATGTCTACAGTGCTATGGGTAAGGCACTAACGTTTTCAGAGAAAAAGCAGCATTATATTTATTACTCACTGCTTTGGTCACCTTTTATCTGTATGATCATGACCCTTCAAGTCTTTGCTACTGCAATACTTTCAAGAATATATATTTTTTATATATATTATATATATATATATTAAAGATGGTATTAACTCTTTTTTAAATTGATATCATAACAGTTTATAACACTGTGGGGTTTTAGTTGTACATTATTGTTTGTCCGTCACCATGTGGATGTAACCCTTCACCCCTTGTGCCCACCCCCCACACCCCTTCCCCTTGGAAACCACCAATCAGTTCTCTCTTTCTGTGTGTTCATTTAGATTCCATATATGAGTGAATTCATGCAGTGTCTGTCCTTCTCTCTCTGGCTTATTTCACTTAACATAATACCCTCTAGTTCCCTCCATGTTGTTGCAAATGGGACAATTGTGTCTTTTCTTATGGCTGAGTAGTATTCTATTGTATGTATATACCACATCTTCTTTAACCAATCATCAGTCGTGGGACACTTGGGTTGATTCCACTTCTTGGCTATAGTGAATAATGCTGCAATGAACATAGGGGTGCATAAGCCTCTTGTGATGGTTGATTTCATGTCCATTGGGTAGATGCCCAAGAGTGGAATTGCTGGATCATAAGATATTTCTATTTTTAATTTTTTGAGGACTCTCCATACTGTTTTCCATAGAGGCTGCACCAGTTTGCATTCCCACCAGCAGTGAATGAAGGTTCCTGTTTCTCCACAACCTCTCCAGCATTTGTTGTTTTTTGTCTTGGTGATTATAGCCATTCTAATGGGTGTCAGGTGATATCTTAGTGTAGTTTTGATTTGCATTTCCCTAATGATTAGTGATGTTGAACATCTTTTCATGTGTCTATTGGCCATCTGTATCTCTTCCTTGGAAAAATGTCTGTTCATATCCTCTGCCCATTTTTTGATCGGGTTGTTTGTTTTTTTGTTGCTCAGTTGTATGAGTTCTTTATATATTACAGAGATTAATCCCTTGTCAGACAAACGATTTGCAAATATTTTCTCCCAGCTGGTGGGTTATCTATTCATTTTGATCCTGGTTTCATTTGCCTTGTAGAAGCTCTGTAGTCTGATGAGGTACCACTTGTTTATTTTTTCTTTCGTTTCCCTTGTCCGAGTAGACATGGAATCTGAAAGGATCCCCTTATGTCCACTGTCAATTAGTGTACTGCCTATATTTTCTTCCAGGAGTTTTATAGTTTCAGGTCTCACTTTCAGGTCCTTAATCCATTTTGAATTGATTTTTGTATATGGCGATAGGAGATGGTCTACTTTCATTCTTTTGCATGTTGCTGTCCAATTTTCCCAGCACCATTTATTGAAGATATTTCCCTCTCTCCATTGTATGTTCTTTGCTCCTTTGTCAAAGATTAGCTGTCCATAGGTGTGTAGTTTTATTTCTGGGCTTTCAATTCTATTCCATTGATCTGTGTGTCTATTTTTGTACCAATACCATGCTGTTTTGATTACTATTGCTCTATAGTATATTTTGAAATCAGGGATTGTGATGCTTCCAGCTTTGTTCTTTTTTTTCAGGATTGCTTTAGCTATTCAGGGTCTTTTGTTGCCCCATATGAATTTCAGTATTTTTTATTGTATTACCATGAACAATGACATTGGGATTCTGATTGGGATTGCATTGAATCTGTAGATTGCTTAGGTAGAATGGACATTTTAACTATATTTATTCTTCCAATCCATATATATTTTATATATATATATATATATATATATATATATTTTAAAGATGGTATTAACTCTTTTTTTGAAGAAGACTGGCCCTGAGCTAACATCTGCTGCCAATCTTCCTCCTTTTCTTTTTTCTCCCCCAAGTCTCAGTACATAGTTGTATATCCTAGTTGTAGGTCCTTCTAGTTCTTCCATGTGGGATGCCATCTCAGCATGGCTTAATGAGTGGTGAGTAGGTCTGTGCCCAGGATCTGAACTAAGCGGAGCTCACGAACATAACCACTATGCCACTGGGCTGGGCCCTCAAGAATATATTTTTTGTTTTGCAATCTTGTCCAGGTTTTCAATTTTGGGAGGGAAGTATCTCCCCCAGGAATCTACTCTCAATCAAGCTAATCTGCCACGGCTGGAAGAAAAAAAATCACAAGTTCAGGCAGAGTTCTGTATTTCTCCAGTGTCTTTGCAAAATAGGAGGAGAGAGGAGTGTTGCACAGGGGTGGATGATAGATTTAATCCAGTCCAGGCTTGTTAGGTATTAAGGAACAATTAATGTGAGAAAGAGTTCATGATGCTAGAGACTGTAATGATAATCAAGCTGACTTTGGACTGCAGGATGAAGAAAAATATCCATAATCATCAAGAGGGTGGTCTTTGGTTTTAGCGAAGAAGTCAGAAGTGAGACCAAAGATAACTCTGAAGGCAAAGAAAAGGTTTTATATTCCTAAAATATTATTTTAATTTTAGATGCAACTTCATAATATTTTTTACAGCACAGATTTCTTTAATAACAAAATTGTCCAGCTTATGAATTGGAAGTTATCCCTCAATAATGGTGGATACTAGTTTAAAGCTCATCAGGGAGCTTTTAAGTGCTGAGACACAAGAAATTCAATTTATTTTTTGTTGGCATTCAAATTTAAATATAGCTGTTCTGCATTCCTTTCAAAAGAACACCATTAGAAATTAGTCTCTCAGGGCTAGTACCACGATGACTTAGTTTATCAGTGTCTCACATGGATTCACTGCTCTAAGAAAGATTAAATAGTCAGTGCCAATTCCACTTCCCCCACAATTTCTCTTCCAGTTTTCATGAGTGCATGTTGGGACTTGACAACCCAGGAATAAAAAATATCTACAAGTGTTTGGGTGTATATGAATCCAGTCTTAAAAGTTGGTCTAGGAATGTAGATAGTAAATGTCAGAAATAGCTGATGCATCTTTAGATCCAATGATGAGAGGTAAAGATTAAAACCTGATTGGTACAGGTATGAACACATCTAATACCTAGATCTTTAAAAAAATATGTAAGAAAAGTAGTTCATAGTGAGAAAAAATAAAATTTTGGCTTATTTGCCAAAGTTAACTATGGAAAAGTTTGTCCAACAACAATTGCAGTTTGAATCAAAGAACCCAATTATAAACATTTGCCATCTACTTAATTTTTTTGTAAATAATGGAAAAATGTAATAGTTACTATTGGCTTTATGTTAATATTAATAAAGTGGCTGAGGGTATAAGTAGGATGCAATTCTTCCTTTTAATGTTCTCTCATTTCCGTAAAAGATGATGAATTTGAGAGCTAAAGGTAAAACTTTCTAGACACCACAAAATACTGCTCTTTTTTGTTTTTGGTACAAAAATAGCTATGCTTGAATTTCTTTTTCTTTAAAGTATTTTAGGAGGTTAATAGGGAAGCTGACATTGTAAGCATAGATGGACGTGTTATTTAGAAATTTGCAATCAACATTGAAAGAAGTCATTCATACCAACCGACCAAAACAAGAAATTTCTACCAACTCATGATCAAAAATAGAAACAAAATCTGGATCTACATCAACTCTGAATTCTTGTGTCATTTATCACACGGTTGGATTATTTATTATTCTGTAGGCTTTGTTCCTTTTTTATCTGATAGTGTCCTTTAGCCCTTTACTGTCCCACATAACTTCCATTTACCTGACTGGTTATATAAAATTAGGTATGGACTGCTGTTCAACATTAAATACAATGTGTTTGCAAGATATTTAATGACATGAGACAATACTCAGGACATATTTTTAAGTGGAATATGTTTCTCACCAAACAGAAAATACAGTATGGCAATCACAGCTGAGCTTTACAGTACATATTTTATGTGTATTGCACTGAGTATTTGCTTTATATCCATTGATGTATTAAATGTATTTCTATAAATGTCTCTACCAACATTTTTATAGGGATTATTTCTGAAGTAATATCGCAGATGACTTTCAATCTCGTTTGTGATTTTCTTTCTTTTTAAAAAATTTCTACAAGATTATAGTTATTTTTAAAATTAAGAGAGTTGGCTGTGAATGGGTATGCATTATAATTGATGTACATTTTATTAGAAATTCTGGCTTAAAATACATTTGAAAGGAAGTTTAAAATGAAGGCTAAAATGAATTACTTTACTTCTGCCTTTCACTTTTATTTATATATATCTCTATTTATGTAACTGACCAAATATAAGCTATAAACCTATAACTGGACTATTGTTACTGAAAAACTAAGTGAAGATTAAAAAAAAGAGAGAGCCTCTCATCTAGTATAACACTCAGCATCAAAATCTCCGTTGCTGAACAAAGCCTGCCATTCTTTTTTTTCAGCCCTTCCCTCAGTCCTTCAGTGATTTAGTGATAGCATTAGTTCAACTATTATGAATTTCTTTTTTTCATACCCTTGTAGTTACTTTTACCCACTCAGATAAAGTGAAATGCTCTATATTAAGAAAACAAATCAACATAAAAGAGATATCAAGCTATTTCATATATATATCTGGAAAGAATTCAGACATTATGAACATGTTCTAATTAAATTAGGTACTAGTGGTTATGAGAAGTCTCAATAAGAGCCAATATTTATTGAGCGATGTGCTATGTTCAGTGCTTGTGATACAAAGATGTTTGCAGTGGTCTGTGCTTACTGAAGCTCACCTGTCTGAAGGGGTTTTTGTTTGCATAAGCGCCAGCCTGGTACAAATAGATGTGAAGTGGGTGTTCTCACTCAAATTGCTGAAGCATCAACTGCCCTTGCTTCTGTTTCAGGTCTGCCTGCCCTGTCTTGACTCGGAACACTTCCTGGCTCTGTATGCCTCTGCTTGTATACCAAATGACAAATAGCTGTTAGAAAGTAGACTTTCAGAATTCTGTTCTTTGTGCAGCTACGAGTGTGACAACAGCGTTTCTGGTGTGCACTGCTACCAATTAGTGAGCACTCTCTCAACAATCAGTTGTGAAGGTAAAGGATCCAAAAAACTTCTTACTTGGGCATGGTGGTTTGAAAGTGTCAGATTTCTTTCAGCTACCCACGACAGCTGGCTACCTGGTATGTGAAGATAAAGCCCACACAAATACACCGATGTCAAGAACACTTAACTGCCTGACTTCATAGAAACGAGGCATAATGGAATTCTTGCCTGATCTTTTATTACCATTGCTTTTGTGTAAGTATTTCAATTGGGGTAGGAAGCATATATTTTCCATTTGAATACTCAAGTCTAAATTTATATACCTTTTTATTTAGTGAGAGAGATTTCCTGGCCTAATTTGTTCAGCAAGGATATTTCCCACTTGTTTTCCATTTCCGAATAGGAAGATCCCCTTGTCGGGGGAAAAGGATGTTAATTAATCATATCCTACCAAGCTCTTTATTCTGTAGCTCAATTTTATTTGAAAAGTATAATTGGGGTTGAGGTAGGGGAAGAGTGAACAATGAAAACCAAGCTTATTACTTATGACAATATTGAATACTTATGCAAACTATCTGAAGGTTTTAGTCTGTTTTCTGCTGGTAACATTTTATGGTTGATTAAAGCTGTCAGAACAACACTCAAAGTAAATGCAGTGGGAGGTCAGTCAGCCATCGAGAAGTATGTGCAGTCAGCCAGCACCCAGCACGGCTGCAGAAGGCAACAGTACTGACTATTTCACTCCTTACTGAAGCTTGGCAATGTTGTTTTATTTTTAAGTATCAGTATTCAATGAATATATGTATATATTTGGTTTTAAAGATATAAATATTATATTAGAGCCTCAGTTTAACTCAGACAACGAATCCAGGATAAAAAGCGAATTCATTCTTTGTAATTCCCAATTATGAAAATTAAAATAATTTAACATAAATGGTGATGATAAACAGTTTCCATAAATCAGTTCCACTGACGTTCCCACATCATTGTAAGCATAATTATAATTATTAGCAAATGCATATATTTTATTTTTTTCTTGAAAACTAAATGTCTCCATTTTTTTCCATGGCATCTTTATTCGAGGTTGTGTCTGCACTGAAATCTTCACAAATCAATTCAAATTTGTAAAGGGCTGTCACATAACAGGCATTGTTATTATTATGTATGGAACCTAGTACTTGAATCAGCACACTGTTATGTAGTAGGTGCTTGATATGTGTTTGTTTGAAACTAAGGTAAGTATGCTAGTTCTATAGAACAATGGCTTTTGTATCCATAGTGCAAGGAAATAGGACTATCTAAGGATGAGATAGATTGCCTCCAGGGAACAGATATCTATTGGGAAAGTTTCAGTCAGTTACAGCTCAACACCTTTCTCAAACATCAAATGCATTGTTGATATAAATGACTTCAAAAGTCTCCTCCACTACTGAGAAATTCTACACACACACACACAGGTTAAATAATTTATTTATAAAGTTATCTAAATTTATCATATCAATTTACTTTTTTCCCCCTGTCATACTTAAAGTTCTATCAGAATACATTTCCTCTCTCTCTCTTTCTTGCCTTTCCTTTTGTTTAGCAGTGTCTATAAATGTCTGTGCTTCCTTAATTAAAAGCCACAGGATGGTTAGACATATGCTTCCCATAATATTCCAAGGCTTTATTTGGCATTGTCAAGTGATAATTTTCAAACTCTTCAAGTGGCTGTTGTTTTTCATTATAATTTCACACTTAGATATGTAGAATGCAAATTAGCGTCTAAAACCTGAGTAACTGGCAAGTGGTCTCTTTCAAATTTCTAGGTTGACTTTGCACCCTAAGCACCTGCTTTTGTGTTCTGGTCTCAGTGCCGGCCATATCACATAAGACTGCTCATATCTATCTCCCAGTGCCCTTATGGATATATCCAGAGATTACCTCTTGAATATGTTATCTTGATGGCTGTCTGCAGTAGATCTGTCACCTGAAATTAATGACTCTATTGCCACATGAGTCAATAAAATCTGTCTGTTCAGGTCAACCAATAAGTGAAGAAGTGATAGAAATAGGAAAATCACCATTTTATAATTCCCATATAATAATTGATTCAGGCAAGAATTTCAGAAAAACATTGTGGGAAACACAGTATTATCACAGTGCCAAAGTATAACATGATAGATTACTTATGTTTTGCCAAGGAAAAATTTTGTCTTAACAATGGTGAGAGCTGGCAGTGACTACCTCAATCATCCCAGCATCACTTACGGAGAGACATCTGACATTACTCTCCATGTGGTATAATAAGTACATAAGAGCATCTAAAAATTATTCTTACCAAAAAATATTTAACCTAAATCCAATGAAACCTCTAACCATATTTCCATTTTAAGGAAATATAAAAGATAGAGGATTAAGTTAAAGGACACCATGAGGGAACAACTGACCAAATCCAGAATGTGGGCATTATAAAAGACAATAGCCCTGCGCATTTTAAAAGCTCAGTGTCAGAATAAGTTCCTAACTGAAGCCATTTCCTCAGATAAAAATAATAAAATCTGTTTAACCTACCAAAATTAACAACCTAAACTTTCTAGAGACTGAACAAAGACATGTAGATTTTAGAGCAGAGTTAAAACTTGAAAAATGGATTGGCTTGTGGTGAGTTACCCACTTGTGTGGATTTAAACTGAGGGTAAACCATAATTCATGATGGTGTGGGGTGGCAGAAGCTATGATAGATTGCACTATGTTTTTGGCATGAAGAATTGGAGAAAAAGTTTATGGTGGCCACAGCAACCACCAAGTGAGGAGTTGAAAATCCCCAAAATGGGAAAGCCCGAGGATGAGAGTCCCAAGTTCTGTTTTTAATGACTACCAAAGTCTCTTCCTGCTTTCAGAACCATGTATGAGTGGGGCATACTCAAAGGAGTGCACTTAGAGGCAAATAAATTTAATTGAGATTTGAGCTGCTGCTCAAAAGACAAAGTTTCAATTAGAGTCTCACCAACTTAGAATATATGAGACTCTCTACAATATAAAATTCACAACATCCAGGAAAATTATAAATTACTGACACAAAACTAACTAGGGATATATAACTGTATGTGCTTTGAAAAATTAAGAATATATATCTTAATTCCCAGAGCAAAAACTGAAAAAAAAAATGTAAAGCTGTATAACTAAAAATCTAAGAGCTAAATCAAACTGGGATTCTAAAGTGATTTAAATAATCCAAAAGAAGGAAAGAAAGAAGAACAAAGGAATAATAGTAACAACAGGAAACAAATAATAACATTGTGGATCTAAATCTAATGCTTTTAATAATCATATTAAAGGTCGATTGACTAAACACTCCACAAAGGAGGCAGAGAATATAAGAATGAAGAAAGCAGGGCCCAGTTACACTCTATCTAGAAGAAACAATATAGAGACACAGGTGGGTTCGAAGTAATGGATGAAAAAAATATAATATACAAACAGTAAGCTTGAGAAGTTTAGAATGTTATACTAATATGAAATGAAATAGACTTCAAGGCAAAGAGTATTTTTAGAGATAAAACTGTACATTTTATAATGATAAAAGAGTCAGTTCATAAGGAACACATGACAATCCATGTGTGTATGTGGATAACAATAGAACCTCAAGATATATGAAGCAAAAATTGATAGAAGGAAAGGAAAACATAGAAATTTCCACAACTACAGTAGGATATGTTTAACACATTTATCTCATTAATTGATGGAAAACTATCAAAAGTTAGTAAAAGTGTAGGTGATAGGAAAAATACGATCACCCATATTGATCTAATTAGTATTTATAAATTACTATATCCAACAGCTGCATTATTTTCAAGTGCACAGAGAATATTTACCACTTTAGGCTACGCAGGAGCAAAATAATGAGCATCAAGGAATTTAAAAGATTTAAATCATATAGTATATATTGTGTGCCCACAGCATAATTAAATTATAAATTAAAAAAACTATAAGATACCCAAGAAAACCATAAGTATTTCAATATTAAACAAGGAAATTGTGAACAACTCATAGGTCAAAGAAGAAATCACAAGAGAAATTAGAAAATATTCCAAACTGAATAATGAGAAAATGCAATGTATCAAAATTTACCAGAGGCAAAGTAATGCTTAGAGAGAACTGTATACTTTAAACAATATATGAAGGAATAATAAAGAAATTAAATCTTTGTTGAAGTTTCCATCTAAAAGTGCTAGAAAAACAAGAGAAAGTAAATCCTCTTCTAGTAAAAGGAAGTAAATAATGGTGATAAGAGCAGGAATTGGTGAAATAGAACAAAGACAAAATAGAAAATTAATAAAGCCACAAGCATGATCATTACAAAGATCAATGAATTTAATAAAACTCCAGGTAGAGTGAACAAGAAAAGAAAAAACTACAAATTACTAATATCAGGAATTAAAGGAGGTTATCACCATAGATTTCGTAATCATTAAAAAAGATATGATAGTGTTAGGAACAATTTTATGCCAACAAGTAGAATAACAGTGATGAAAGGGAAAACTTCACTGAGAATTTACAACTAATTAAATGAAAAATATAAATAGCTTTTTATCTATTTAAAAACATGAAATTTTAATAAAAATTTTTCTTAGAAAAAAATACCAGGACCAGATAGTTTCACTGATTAATTTTATGAAACAGTCAAAGAATAAATAATATCAATCTCTCACAAACTCTTTCAAATGAAACTAGCATTACTCTGATACCAAACCTGACAAAGATACTGCAAAAAGTAAAATGAACATAGCTCCCTCAAAATACTGAACAAGAATATTAGCAAATTGAATCCAACAACATGTAACAAGCATATAACAAACATAACAATCTCTTTTACAATAGCGTTAAACAAAAGATTTAGGAATTAATTAAATAAAAAATGCAAAATATTTAAAATAAAGCTAGTTATCATTTCTGAGGAAAATTAAAGAAGACTAGATAAATGTTGAAAATACCATGTCCCTGGCTTGGAAGACTTACTATTTTAACCTATCAGTTATCACCAAACTGATGTATAGATTCAAAAGAGCACCCAAAAAGATTCCAGCATTCCTTCTAAGAAGGATATCAATAAGCTGTTTCTGATATTTTTTGGAAACGTATAAAAAACAAGACAGTTATTATAAAGAAAAGAAAAGTTAGAGAACTTACAAAATTTGATTTTAAGATTTACTATAAACTGACAGTTTTGGTAGCTTCTCATAAAGTTAAACATAACACCAACCATATGCCTCAACCATTCCACTCCAAGATATTTACCTAGGAGAAATAAAAATATATGTGCACAAAAATATTTGTTTGTGAATGTTTATAGCAGCTTTATTCACAGTAGCCCCAAACAGGAAATAACCTAAATTCCCATCAACAGGAAAATGAGCTAAAAAAAAAATATGGTACTTTCATTCAATAAAATACTACCCAGCAATTAAAAAGTAACAAACTACTGATACATGTGCCACTAAGGATAAAACTCAAAATCATTATTTTTAAGAAAGTTAAATATAAGATGTAGTTATTTTATGATTTAATTTATATAAAACCAAAGAAAATGCAATGTTTATGACAGAAAGCAGACCAGTGGTTGTCTGCGTCTGGGAGCAGAGAGAAGGATAAACTGCGGAATGATGAGGGAAAACTTGTGAGGATGATGGAAGTACTCTGTATCTTGATTGTGGCTTTGTTTCCCCATATTTATTTATGTGCCTAAACCCAATGATTTGTATACTTAAAACAGACATGGTTTATTGCAGTTGACTTAAAAAAACAAAAGTAAATATAATTAGCTTAATTTAAAAAATACTGAGCCACATTTCATTTTGGTCTAAGCAATGTTTTGTCATGCTTTACAAAATCTGAATTAATATAAAACCCTGATTTTTTTTTTTTACACTTAGCACAAGCTAGATGTTCAAATTATTGAGTATACGAGTGACTGAATAGCTATAGTTACTTTGTTTTCTTAACCAATCTGGTTGAAGTCAACACTGTGTGTTTGTGTGTGTGTGTGTGTGTGTCTATTTTCTAAACTATGCCAGAAAAAGACTCCTTAAAGACTTTTGCTTTTAAATCACTTGCAGTATTAAGATGTTTCAATACTCTTAGGAGGATGACCTGGTAAGGTTTACATATTTTGTTTAAAGCTATAAGTTCTGTTCTTTTAAAACTTTCTATGACAAATCACAAAACTTATTTCATGAAAAAAAAGTCAATGTCATAAAAAAATAATAAGTAGGAAGGGGGACTGTTACGCGTTAAAAAGAGACATAACAATCAAAATGTAAAAATTGATACAAATGCTTTCTTGGAACATGGGGAAAATTTGAACATGCATTGTGCGTTAGTTAATTTTCTTAAGGCTGATAATTATACTGTGGTTATGGAGGAAAAAAACCCTTATTCTCAAGAACTGCTAGCTGAAGTGCAATGGGTAGATATCATGATGTAATAACTTACCTTCAAATCATTCAGGAAGGAGAGAGAGATAAATACTGGAACATTTTGACTATAATTAAATTTTGTGAATATTATAAGTGTTTACTGTTTTTTCAGCTTCTGTATATTTGGACATTTTCATAATAAAACTGTGGAAAAAATAGAAATTCTCTTTTCACTATGCAAACAAATAAAAGATCATTGACTAAAGAAATAGACTCACCAAGAAGTCAAAAATTGAGACTGATTTTTAATTAAGACTGACTTTCACTGACTAGGTAAATTAATTTTTCTACAACCAATAATCATTATTTTAAGTAGCTGGAGTCAGCTATTAGTAAGGCATGAAAAAATTGTTGAAATTCTGTGGTTCATTGTGAATACAGTATGATTTTGCTACTAACCACCATCAACCAGGATATTTTTATAAACCAGGATATTTGAATAAAATTGCAAAGTTTTAAAAAATATCAGCAGCAACAAAGAAAATTATATTACTTTTTCACAATTTTACTCAGCTATAAAGGCTCATAAGTCTTAGATGCCTATAAATCTATCATGAGGATATTTTGAGAATATTATTTCCAAAGCACTGACTTTTAAAACAGGTAAAATTTGGAACGAGTTTGACAAACACTAACCCAAAAATCTCTGAAAACGTTGTCATGTAACATAACTGCCTGATTGTTTCTAACAAGTCTTTGAAGGCTAAGGGCTCGAAAATAAAATTGTTATAATGATATAGTCTAAACATTTTTTAAAATGACCACAACAATCTCTCCCATCCTCCATTCCTACCATCAAGAAGCGGGGTCAGGGCCAGCCTCGTGGCGCAGCAGTTAAGTCGGTGCACTCTGCTTCGGCTGCCCGGGATTTGCAGGTTCGGATTCCAGGCATGGACCAACAACACTGCTTGTCAAGCCACGCTGTGGTGGTGTCCCATAGAAAGTAGAGGAAGATGGTCACGGATATTAGCCCAGGACCAATCTTCCTCAGCAAAAATGAGGAGGATTGCCAATGGATGTTAGCTCTGGGCTAATCTTCCTCACACACACACACACACACACACACACACAAGTGGTCAGGGCCAGCCCTGTGTCAGAGTGGTTAAGGTTATGCATGCTCCGCTTGTGTAGTCCAGGTTCGCGGGGTTGGACCCTGGGTGTGGACCTACTTCACTCATCAACCATGCTCTGGAGGCATCCCACATACAAAAAAAAAAAAAGAGGAAGATTGGAGTAGATGTTAGCTCAGGGCTAATCTTTCTCAAGCATAAAAAGAGGAGGATTGGCAATGGATGTAAGCTCACAGTGAATCTTCCTCACCAAGAAAAAAAAAAAAGAAGTGGGGTCTATGTTCCCTCTCTTTGATCTGGGCAGGCTTGTGACTACTGCAGACACAATGCTATGTGATCTTTGAGACTAGGTCATAAAAGTTGATACAGCTTCTGTCTGACTTTCTTGGAACTTTAGCTCTGTGAAATAGTCACCACTCCATAAGAAGCCGAAACAGAGGCCCACGTGGAGAAGAATAGAGAGCCTGGCTCACTGCCCTCACTGAATTCCTAGCTGACAGCCAGCACCAACCTGGCAGCCATGTGAGTGAGTCATCTTAAGAGTAAATCCTCCAGTCCCCAGTTGAGCCACTTCACCTGATCCTGCTGAAACAGATAATCTGTCACACCACAACCTAACCAAATTACAGACTTGTGAGAAAAATAATATTGTTTTTTTAAGATTCTAAGTTTTCAGGTGGTTTGTTATGCAGCAATAGATAACTGATCTCATTATCAACAAAGAATTTAATCAAATATTAATTAGAACAAGAAGTACCTTCATAAATACTACTGTTCCTGTAGATGTATCTTATTATGGAATGCCGTGAATAATGTCATTTTCTCTTTATGGCAGATGCTATAAGAGTTGGCAATATCTATCAGTCATGATCTGCACCTTCATGTATGTAGAGTAATTTGTGTTGAAAACAGCCTACTATGAAAGGTTCATGAAATCTTGTGCTTCCAAACTATTAAACAGTGGATGAATCATTTGCCCTTAAGTGGTCAAAAGGGACCATTCTTGTGACTCTCACAGAGGCTATTTAGAAGTTCAAATTAGATAAAGTATAAGAAAGCTCTTCCTGGACTCTAAAGAGCTATACAAATAAAATTTTCTATTAAAATTAAGATTATTGGAATGTTGCTCTATTAATCTTACTTTTTACTTTGCCCTTTTAAAAGTCTAGGCTGAGAAAAATTGGTTTGAAGAGTCTAAGTGAATTAGGTCTAGACAGGAGCAGAGTCTTGGGTTGTTTACAGGCAGGTACAAAAGATTTAGCTTTTTCATTTTTAAGGGAAATTACTTTTTTGAAACCTTCATATGCTACCTTGGTGATATCCTGAGAATAAAAAGCTCAGGGTTCAAAGGGTACTCTGAATTCTGCTGTGCTCAATTCAATCCTGCCTTCAGAATTCCAAACAACTCTCTCCTTGTGTCTTAAAAATCATTCACGATTACAGGATAAAATTTTATATATTTCAGTAATACTTTCTTTCTGTTTACTTTATTTCCCAAAAGAGAGTTGTAAAAGAGCTAGCTTCTTAGGAAAAACTTGCTTCTAAAAATACATCTTATCTTTTAGAAATATACATAGTGCATAAATGTTCCAAATGGAAAGAAAAAAACACCAGAACAGCATTAATTTGCTGTTTTTTATAAGTAGATTATAAATATTATAAATATTTAAATATTCTTGAAGATACTTGGTTGCTACCCTAGTTAGGTAGTTTTTGTTCACACTGGGAAGTTGCAGGGTTTTGTTTTCATTATATATTTATTTATTTAGTATATTTCAAGAATGTTGGATGCAGAATATATGGCTATTTTAATAGGCAGTTCCACTCTTTTTCTGGGATGATGTTCAAACAGCACGATTATCAGGAATAGGCATGCTCCAGATGACAATATTTGCAAAAAGATAGAATATGCAACTCTGCAGTTTACTCTGAATTTTTCAAATGAGTACCTGAAGGACATTTATTATTTTGGTGACCGGGAATTCTCCAGATATCAGAAAGCTAAAATTGACAATCTCTTAAATTTGGTAGGAGCTAAAGAATCCATTCACTCATTCATTCATTCATATACTCATTAATTCAGGCACACTGTATTTTATTCTGTATCTCCTCTGTGCCAGTCACTAAGTGAGGTGCCAAGGCTACGAAGCTGTGACAAGACTCTGCCTCAACGAGCCTGTGATATGGAGGGGAAGGTGGATGTGACTAGACTAGGGGGTGTTAGGCCATTTGTTTGCCTGGGCCGGGCTGCAATCAAGGGTCAGTATACCTTCTTTTCATTAACTGATTGACTCTCCTGTCCCCAAAATATGTTGGTCTCAGCCCAGAGAGTCAATGCCAGAGAGTTCTTATTTCATGACTTTCTAAATATGTCTTTAAATGACCATACGACTTTTCTTAAGAGATCTTCTTAACTAGCAGAGATCTGCTGAGATCTTCTTAAACTAGCAAAATTCCTTTCACTATTTTCCCTTTACTCCTATCTATTATATACCTCTCTCTATCTACAGAATGCATATATACATTTGTTTTCCTCGTATTTAAATATTTTAAGTGCATGTAACTTTATGTGGGAGTGAGGAAGCCTGTGTTTAATCTCAGCCATAAACAAGGAAATTCACCCTTAGCGTTCACCTCACAAGAGATAATCTAAAATCTCAAGATATATTTATTTTAATCTTGTATATTGCCATTGGTTCTAAACATAATCTTGGAAAAGTTAGTATTACATGTAAAACACACGAACTATTAATTGGTAATGTTTTAGTTGCATGTGGAAATGAACCCACCCGTAATGGCTTAAGCTAAAAGGGTATTTATTGACTCAGATAACTGGAAAATCCAGGGATGGGACTGGTTTCAAATGAAGCTTCATTCAGGATCTAAATGACGTTGTCTCTCTTCTCTTTTATGTACTGAATTTCGGGTGGGGAGTGGAATTGGGTGATTATTTTTATTAATCAAGGCCTACTTCTGGAGCTTAGTGGACTTATCACTTCCAAAACTATAAGGATTAAGAGTGGGAGACAGGTGGTTCTCTTTTATAAGGAAAAGTGTGATTTTTGGATCCTGGCAAGCAAAAATTATCTCTTATAATTTTGCACCAATTTGGCAGCTTTCTCTACTTGTTTTTCTAGTAAGTTAGTGGAATAACAGGCCAAATTAACAGAACAATAAATTCAACTCTAAATATGGATGAATATAACTACTAAAATAGTCATCTTCTTTTGGTTTCTAGAAACATTAAATCCATATATGCGTAAATTCATGAGTGTAAATCATAATTTTTAACATGCATCCTCTTTTACATTCGTCAAGCTTCTAGATCACATAATGGACCAATACCGAAGAGAGTAAAAATATTCATTTAGGAAAGGACACCAAATATAAACTTTCCGCTGGTTTAAATTATAGAAAGAAACAATTAGGAATTTTCCGTAGTATTTTCTAGAGGGAGGTACAACAGAGCATCTCAACTTATGTATGGAAATCTCTTGCAGGTCAATTATCCTTCAGCATATGTCTGAGTCAGTTGATGCCCTTTCCATCAGAGAAGACTCCAAAAGCAAAAACATTGTCTCAATACAAAAGTAAAAGAACATTTGTCGAGGGTAGAACTCTTTTAGTTAGATCATATTTCTAGAAAAGATAGACCCTATGGTTCTCTTTTGCAATCAGTACTTGAATTGTATCCCAGGGTCCTTTGAGAGCAAGGATCTCTAATGCTCTCTGAATTTGCAAAGCTCCAGGGAATCTCTTGAGTATTGAATGTCATTAGAGAGCCTGCCAGTCCTAGAGATAGAGCTATGTCAGATAGTATGTAATCATAAAATTCCAAGATCCAAAAAGTATTTTTAACTCCATCAGATTGTTTTGCATCTTTCATTTACGCAACAAGTATTTATGAAATGCCTAGAGGAACTTTTCTCTATTAGGCACTTCAGGTATAGAGGTCTGTTTTCATGAAGCTTACATGCTATGGAAAGGCAGACAATAACTAATAGGTAATTTCAGAAAGAGACAAATGTTATGCAGAAAGTAAAATAGGGTGATATAACAGAGAAAATCGGTAGGAAATACTAATTTAGAATAGGTGTTCATGACATGCTTCTCCTAGCAGGTGACATCTGAGTCAGGACTTAAATAATGAAAAGTAACCAACCAGGTACAATCTGAGAGTTAAATAACCCAGGATATATTTCACAATAAATAAATATCATGCCCAGGGATTTGACAATATAAAGATACAGTCTAGACTACTACTCAGGCATCAACATTGTTTATATGAAAACTTGCCTTAGGAAAAAAAATCTAATTCCAACATTCTAGGCTCTTTGAAAATATGGTATTATAATAAAAAGACTTAAATAAACATCAGTGTGGGAAAGCTGATGTTGTTTATGGTCAAAAGTAGAGGATTAGTTCTTTAGCTATACTTGTGATATAAATTTATTATTCCAAACTCTGGTCTATATCTCTGATAAGATTAAGCTGATATGTCTCAATCAGTGTCCTCTCTTCCTAAGAAGCAACTCTCTCTCAGATGCCTGTATCAATTTGACCGCTTATTCTATTTAAAATATTCTGAAAAAGCTTTAACTGTCTTAATAACTTTCAGAGACCTTGAGATATATGATTTAGACTGGTTTAAAAGCAATACCTTTCCCCGTTAACTTGCTCTGACTGTCAATATTATTTTCACTAAGTCTGACTCTACATGCAATGGAAGAGATGACTTGGCCAATAAGTTTAAGATAGAACAAGGATGTCTGCAATTCCAGCGGCAAAGTCCAGATAATTCTCATCAATCCACTCAAAATGAATTTTTGGAACATTCAGAGATATACTGGCATTTGCCTTTGTCATATTATGTCTGGGAAATCACTGATTTGATTACCTTTTCTTAATATGTTAAAACCTCCAATAACCCAAAACAATAAAATGGAAAAACAGAAGTAGCACTCTTCAAACAGCAATTAGATGCAGTCACATACAAACACAGAAAATTAATTCCTTTTTTTTCCTAACAACACTTTCTCTTGAAAATTTGTGGTTATATAAAGTGTCAAGAAGAGGTTTAATATTAAACCATAAAGCTAATAATAAATGGAAATTAGGAGACGTAACTGCCTCTAATATGACAACTTTAATTCTTTTCATTTCACTAAGTTCTCAAAATATCCTGATTAGCCCCATTATATAGAAGAAACTAAGCTTTAAAAGCTACACAAGGTCATTGTGGGGCTGAATAATCTTTGGGGAGACCCAAAGATATACAAGTCCTAACCCCTGTAAAAAGCTGCAAAAGACAAGAAAATATATTATCCTCTGGAACCTCCAGAGGAGTGCAGTCCAGCTGACGCCTTGATTTCTGGCCCACTGAAACTGATTTCATACTCCAGATCTGTAAGGTACTGCGTGTTATACTAGGCCACCAAATTTGTGGTAATTTGTTAGAGCAGCCATAGGAAACTAATATATCATAAAGTTGAACATGTTGAATCCCAGATTAGAACCAATCTGTCTCCCCATTTTCTTTCTAATATACCACCTTGTTATGTTTCTTTCTAGAAGAGACTTTATAGTGGCAAATTTATAGCAATTGACTGAGTAATTTCTTCATTTGAATTTACAATTTCATGAGAAGGTCTTAATTTGTAGATCTGGCAAACACATCCACTTTAAAATATTGGCACCTTCATCTAAAATTCAATTATTTATAAAGTGCTTTACAAGATGGAACCCAAGCCTTTGCAAATTATTGATACTATTTAGCTCCTCAGATAGAGTTCCTTTAAAAGAAACTTAGAGAATACAGAAACCTTAATTTGTTAGATAGGCAAAATTTTCGACCTATTCAATTTCTCTTGAATAAATCTTCGTGTAACATTTTGTATATGAAATGAAATGTTTAGTGGCATAATCATTCCACCAATAGTCACTGCTCTGTTGTATTTTTGGAATAGATGAGGAGTTGTAAAGAATGACATCTTTTGTTTACTAATTTGGAAAATACCAGAAAGACAGGAAGAGAGGGAGTTCGAAGGCGAAGATGAAGGAATAAAGGGTACATCACTAACAAATTGAATTAGGCAATTTGTTAGGTCACTGATTGCTGTTTTGGAGCTGAGTCTAAAATTGGAAGATCTCTTTTAGGGGTAATGCCCTTGTTTCTGGGAGAGGGAGTGACAAAATAACACAGAACCGCACACATGGGAAAAGATCTACTTATTGGTTAGATTCCAGAAAAGGAAGAGTAAAATAGGATTCAAAGCTGGAGAAGAGTGATAAGATTGGGTATTTGGATGGAGTGGACAGATGGGGATAGGAGCTTGGAATAAAAGGCATAGAGCTGAGGGATAGGGAAAGGGAATTTAAACCAAGAGCTCATTAAGGGCAAAGCCTGTATCTTATCATCAAAAAAAAATATGTTTCAGTGCCTGCTAAGTGCCAAGGACTTGTCAAAGTAAAATTTTAAGCTGAGTAGTCAGAACTGAACCAGCACCATGTTTGAATGAGCAGCAGTGATAAGGTTGAGCACAAGAATGTGAGGTGGTTAAATTCCTTTTGTTTCAGGGCAAGTTTGGTCCCAGAAATTGAGGTCAAACTGAGCCTGAGGTGACACTCAAGAGCACTATTCTAATGTGAAAAGCAAGTCGCAATTACAAAGGTTAGGAACTTGGCTGGTGCAGAAGTGCTGTACTGTCTCATTGCACCAAGAAATGGTAAAGCAATTAAAAATTTATTGAATACATGGATGGTTTGTTTTGTAAGCCAATCTATAAGATCCCAACATAAAACTCAAAGTTTTAATACTTCTTCAAAACTTGTAAGGTAAGGACTTGATGTGTTTTATCAAATGTCAGAAAGCCTGTGTGTAGGAACGCCCTGAACAAAGGGAGGTGGCTTGAGGTAAGGTTGAAGAGATAGGAAAGGTCAAAGTGTTCAGGGCTCTGTAGGCCGTGGAGAGTGTGGACACTATGATAAGTACAAATGGAAGCCACTGGAAGATTTTAGGTAGCAGAGGTATATTCCATGACCACCTTCTTAAAGATCAGTTTGATTAGCCTAAGGAAAATGAATTAGAGCAGGCAAGAGTAAAAAGAGAAACTTCTCAGGAAGGCCATTGCAGTATTCTAAATGGAAAATGATGATGACTAAGACAATGAGACTGGAGTTAAAGAGAAAACTTTATGATATATTTTTAAGTTGAGGCCCCAGAATGTGCCACTGGCAAGTTATATATATGTGTTTGTATGAATATGCTTGGTAATGAGAGGGAAGAATTCAGATTAAAATAATTGGGTGGCATGTCTAGGAATTCACTGAGATGAGAAAGATTAGTGGAGAAATAGGATTATTAACTGATTGACTTTTGGTGGGAAAAGACGAAAGAGAATCAAGAGACTATTTTGTTAAATTTGTCATGCTTAGGAGACATTTCAGTGGAAATATTAAGTAATCAAAGAGATGTATGAGGCTGTATTTTAGTGAGATATAGTAGTTCCCCCTTACCTGCGGTGGATATGTTCCAAGACCCCCAGTGGATGTCTGAAACCATGGATAGTAGCAGACCCTATTTATACCACTGTTTCCTATACATACATACCCATAATAAAATTTAATCCATAAATTAGGTACAGCAAGAGATTAACAACAGTGACAAACAGTAAAGCTGGCTTTGGGGCCATTATCAAAATAAGGGCTACTTGAACACAAGCACTCAGATATGGCGACAGTCATATGATAACCCAGATGGCTATTAAGTGACTAACAGGCGGGTAGCTTATATGGTGTGGATATGCTGGACAAAAGGATGATTCATGTCCTGAGTAGGAGGGAACAGGAAGGTGCGAGATTTCATCATGCTGCTCAGAATGGCGCACAGTTTAAACTTATGAATTGTTTATGTCTGGAATTTTCCATGTAATGTTTTCAGACCATCGCTGACTGTGAGTAAGTGAAACCGTAGAGAGTGAAATTATGGGTAAGGCAGGACTACTGTATATATTTGGAAATTATCATCCTATATATGGTATTTGAAGCCATGTGAATTTACAAGATCACCAAAGGAGAGGATATCACAGGGAAATAAATAGAGGCCAGCAACAAATCCTAAAGAATCCCTCTGAGGAGACAGCAAATACAAACTGAGAAAGAATGAAAAATAAAATGGGAAATAACAAGAAGAGTGAGACATCATTAAAACAAGGAAGGAGGTATTTTAGGAAGAATCCAGTGGTCAAATGTAGAACAGGATGAGAGATTGCCTAAGGTGACGACAGGAAAATGCCCACCGAGATTGTCCAAAGGAAGGTTGTTGATTATGCTGACAAAAAAGTTTCAATGGAATGGAGCTCACAAGCCATATTGAAGTAGGTAAAAAAGTGAGTGTGAAGTACTGGAAGAATGTGTATACAATATTATTGAGAAGTTTTGCTTAGAAAAGGAGTATAGAAATTGAGCGATTGCTGGAAAAAATATGCTTCTGTTAAGGGAGAATGTGTTTTCAAGATGGGGGATATTATAATATGCTTCTGTACTAATGGAACAAATTGGTAGAGAGGGAGAGATTGATGATGCAGGAAAAAGAAAGTAGGCCTGGAAGAGGAAAGACATTGAGAAGGCAAGAGTGATAAAGTTCTGGATCTGGAGTGTATGTGGGAGAGGTGTCCTTTAAAAAATGTATATATTTCCTCTGCTATCACAGAAGAAAGGCAGCAGAATCTAAGCAAACACATGTAGATTTTGTGATGGGAAGGTGAATCCTTTCCATTTGATCACTTCTATTTTCTTCTTTAGTTATCAAGTGGAATCATCAGCTGATTTAGGAAAGGGAAGAGAGGGCTGTGAAAGGTTTGCAGAGAGAGTTTATCTGCTGAAATATCTACAGCACCAAGAATAATGCCTGGCACATAGAAAATTCTCACCACTGTGTGTTGAAGGAATGAAGGAATGAATGGAGAGAAAGAGAGGAAATTGTTGTCTTGGAAAGTAGAAGAGTTGGCTTGCAAGGGATACATAAAAGGATTGTGTAGCCAACTGAATGTCCAGTTTTCACCTGTTCACTCCTTTCCTACAGAGCTTGGGTCATTATTGTTCTACCCTAGCAATGATGTTCAGATTTCTCTTGTCAATGACTGGTTTTGGCATAGGAATGCAACCAGGTTCTGGGTCAATGAAGTAGGAGAGGAATTCCTCTGGAGGCTTCTATTAAAAATGCCTTTGTATTTAAAGAAAGATGCATGTGGAGAAAAATGGTCCTTTTCCTGCCTCTGGACAGTGGTGTGTTAGATGATGATAAGGGGAGCTAGCCAAAAGTTTGAAATGGCAGAGTAGAAAAATAGAAAGTACTCGGGCACAGCACCAGCACTCAACCAGAGCAGAAGTGCCCAGCTATGGGCCCAGCAATTTGGCCACTCTGAGGACCTGGAACATTGCAAACCAACAAAAAATATGTTTGTTAAAAAATACACTGGTGAATTTGTCAATAGGGTTTTGTGCTCAACAGATTCAGTTTATAATCCATAATCCTAAATATCACCTTTCACGTAGGATTGCCAGATAAAATACAGGACACACACATACATTTGAATTTCATGTACACAATGAGGCCCCTTGCAATATTTGAGACATAATCATATAAAAAATGAATATATCTGAAACTTAAATTTAACTGAGCCACCTAAGTTTTTATTGCTAAATCTGGCAATCTTAGACTAAGGAGCCTCTCTGCATCTTTTGTCTGGTGTCCTTAACAGGAAATGTGACGGCATCCAAATGCTGTGAACTCTGGGTTGTGTCATTGCTAGCGGTAGAAGATTGACATTACTTGGGGGTACAGAGAACATTTGAACAGAAAGTGCTTAAGTAAGAAAAGACAAATACATTTTTGTTTTTATTTTTCACGTACAAAATCCTTTTCATATAGTAAAATGCAATACATTTCTGCACAAATAGTGTCATTACTGATGAGTACCAAGCATCTATTTTCTTTTTTCCTTTTATATTTGAATTCACGGTTCTAGAGCTACCCATGATTTAGTGCCATATCTGCATTTGTAAATAATAGTTGGGGGATATTTGGCTATATTAAACAATCTATCTATCTATCTATCTATATTTTTTTTGCTGGGAAAGATTCACCCTGAGCTAACATCTGTTCCAATCTTCCTCTTTTTTTTTTTTTCCCTTCCCAAAGCCCCAGTACATAGTTGTATATTCTATTTGTGAGTCCTTCTAGTTTTTCTATGTGAGCTGCTGCCACCCCATGGCTACTGACCGTCGAGTGGTGTGTTTTTGTGCCCAGGAACCGAACCTGGGCCGCTGAAGCAGAGCGTGCCAAACTTTAACCACTAGGCCATCAGAGCTGGCTCTAAACAATCTATATTATAGGTCCATTTGTAACACAAATGGAGCGTGGTACTGATTTTTTACATTGATCAGTAGATGTTCAATGAAAGCTAGAACTCCAAATAGTTTTAATTATTAAAATTTATTTGGTAAAATTAAATTAATTTTACAAAAAAGTGAAGCATATAATTTTAATAAAGTATATTTATTTATTATATTTTGTTCTCAATTTTCCCAAGCATAGTACTTAGCTGGTACCATTCTAGATACATAGGAGAAAAATTAATTCATTATATCAAATAGACACCTTAAGGTATTACAGCTTAATTCTCTCCTGTAACCCTAGCTGAGAAAGGCTGAAAGGATATAAATTTTCATTTAATGAACAGAATAGTGCATCAGGCTTGTAAGAGCTTGTTAGAAAATGAATTATAAATGGACTTCAACAATCACTAAAATACAGTTGAGATGGCTCGTATTTGAAGAAAGTAGCTAAGGAATACACTACACTTAACTATTGATTCTCCAGAGTCTTTGAAAAAATATATATGCAGATAATTATATTATATTATTTACATATTATTTAATATATTATATAATATATAGATAGAATAGTATCACCAGAATTATAAATTTGGATTGTGTTACTTTAGTTCCTATGGAAATTTCTTCATTCCTTTGCAATGCATATTTTGCCCTAATCATTTAGCAATTCCTGCATCCATGCCTTTGCAACATTACTTTACAACTTCTCACATCAAGAGGAGTCTATTTTCCTTAACACAGGGCTGGCCTTGTGATTTGTCTTGGTTAATACAATATAGAAGAAGGGATAATTAATAAACCAAAATAGAAGTTCATTCTTGTATGTATGTCCTATACCTTGAATCCAGCTCTAAGAACGAAATGGTGGATTTTTTTTTTTTTTTAAGAAAGAACCAGAATTCAGAGGTTTATATCTTCAGATGATAAGCATTTTTAGACTGGGTGGTTATTTTTCCTATTTCTTCATCACCTACTATTGCTTTGTATCATGCTTTGCTCCGAGCAGAACCCATTTAGTGTTAAAATATTTTAATTGTCTTTAAAAAAAAGATTTTATTGTAACTTCTTTTCCATCTAAATTTTTTCCCTAGAGCTTTTTGGAAAATTGTCAAGTCAGCAATTAAACTACATGTCCTAAAATCTGATAAACTTGAGAAACTGAAACTCTTGGTCTGTTGTAACAGTATCTTGAGACACACTGACTAAAGCCAATTACCAAGTAAGAAGATTATGTTTTTCAGTAATGGCATTTAAAAAAATCTTTTAGGCATTTTCAGGTTACAACCTCACAATTTTTGAGTTTTAAAATCAAAGATTATTCTTTGTGTTACAGAAAAGCCTCCACTGTTTTAGCAAAACCTTGTCTGGGAACATTGAGGATTGCATTTAGTTGAAAACTGAATTCAGATTTTATTTTCATGATTAACACATATCTTCATTTTTAGAGAATGATCTTATCTGCACAACACATAAATATTGTCCTCCAGTATTTGGTGTTCTCTCCATTTAAACATTAAAAGTCAATTTTTTGAGATTATAGCAAACACCTATTTATTTAGAAATGGGAAATGCTTATTCCACAAATAAATGTCTAGTCTATTTTTGCAGTCATTTTGGATGTCCCTTTGTGTACAAATGGACAATTGCATTTTATGTTCATAGAATTCAAAGCTTAAAATTTAGTGAGGAATCTGCAGTCTGCCCTTCAGAAATGCATAGTGACGAGACTAGTAGAGAATATTCCACGGGTGGTAATGGGCAAAATGCTTTCATTTTCAAAGAAGTTTATGGATGTCTGATAACCAGGAATTCAAGGAACCCAGAAGACTTACTTCAGTGCCTATACGTGCTCAGCTCCTAGACTTAGAACTACTCCAAAATTAAATGAAGAAAATTCAAGATAACTTTTGAAATGAATACGTGCTCAGCTCCTAGACTTAGAACTACTCCAAAATTAAATGAAGAAAATTCAAGATAACTGTTGAAATGAATACTAACTAATACCATTTCTGCAAATTCTGAACTTGGTGGGTGTGGGGATTGTTTCATAGGACAAGGAGTCAGGCAGAGGGATTTTCCTGGAATTAATACAACTACTCACTCCCCACCTGTGGTCTGAGATGATCTAGGTAATCAATAGAGAACTTGGACATACAAGAAGGAAAGATACCTATTGCCATGGCTTCTCGAACATGTACCTCAATGAGCTTTGTTAGGCTTCTTATAGAAAAGGCTGTGAAGAATTTTTCAGAGCAAATATAGAAATGCCCCAAATCCAGGACCCCTGGATGTTTGCGTTAACAGATTTCATTCCTAGTCAGAGCCTTTCCATTTTTCTCAAATCCTCAACAAGTAATCAGATAAACTGACGGTGTGGCTTTTCTTGAAAAACTAATTTATTATCCTGTGTTCAGGATCCACCTAAAGTATCCTATATACTGACAAATATAAAAACATAACATTTTTTGCAACTAATTGGATGAAGCACCTCAGCATTACTTATGTTAGAAATATACATATAAAATATACATCATATATATGGTTATGTATACACATGTGTACATATATGTGTGTATATATGTATATATGTATGTATATATCAACATAAATATATATACACATACTCCTTAAACATTATACTGAATTGCTGTTGATACAATTCTCAGTTTTGTAATATATTTTCATCAAAATGAAGCCTTGCATTATTTTGTGGTTGTTTATACTTCCTAGTGACTCATAAAATGTAACTGTCTTCTGCTTAACATAGAAACTGCTTTTCCCTCTTATCCCATTATAGAACACACTCCCACCAGCAACATTCCTTGATATTGACAGTGATTCATTTAGGGATTAAAAATAGTTGTTCTTCCGGAAGAGAAATCAGAAATCCTAGGGATTGCAATTCACTTTCATTGAGGGATATACTCATTTTTCTCTTCCATTTCCTTACAAACATTGATGCAGATTATTAAAACTAAAAAAATGTAATTAAAATTTGTTAGAAGAATTCAAATGTTATGCTAGAAAACATCCACTTAATATAAAGGAAGGCAAAAGAGGAAGAATAGAAGGGAAAAAAGCATGAAGAGCAGAAATTTTTCTAGAAAACAAAAAACTCAGAGGGAAATACAAGTGCAAATATATTAATAGTCATATTAAATGTCAATGGATTAAAAAATCCAATTAAAAGGCACAGATCTTCAGATTGCATTTCAAAAGAACCATATCCTATTATATACTGTCTATAGGAGATATGATTCAGACTCAAAGACAGAAATAGATTGAAAATAAAAAATGGGGAACTATATAATCTAAACAGCAATTAAAACTAAGCTGGAGTGACTATACTAATATCAGACAAAATAGATTTTAAGACAAAAACTATTACTACAGACAAGTAGAGATATATTTAGTGATTAAAAAGGTCAGTCCACCAGGTAGATCTAACAATTATAAACAAATATGTACATAGCATCACAGCTCCCAAATACATAAAAACTGACAAAATTGAGAAAAAATAGAGAATTGAGCAAAATAGTTGGGACTTCAATACCTTACTTTCAATAGTGGACATACGTAACAGTAAGGCAGAAAATAACAAGGAAATAGAAAACTTGAACAACACTATAAATCAACTAGACCTAAAAGACATCTATAGAACATGCCATCCAATAGGAGAAGAAAACATACTCTTCTCAAGTAAGCATGAGGCATTCTCCAGAACAGACCATATGCTATGGCATAAAACAAGCCTTGGCAAATTTAAAATGATTGAAATCATACAAAGTATGTTTTCCAACCAGAATGGAATTAAATTAGAAATGAATACCAGAAGGAAATTTAGGATATTTACAAATATGTACAAATTTAAACAACACATTCCTAAATAGCCAATGGGCCAAGGAAAGTCTAAGGAATCCATTAGAAAACTATTAAAACTAATAATGAACTTAGCAATATGACAGGATATAAGAACAATATAAAATTAATTGTATTTCTATGCGCTTACAATGAAATTAAGAAAACAATTCTATTTAAAATAGCACCAAAAAGAATAAAACACTTAGGTACAAGTTAACAAAAGGAGTGCAGGGCTTATTTTGAAAATTATAAAACATAGTTAAAAGAAATTAAAGGAGAGCTAAATAAATAGAAAGACACCCCATGCTTATGGATTGGAAGACTTACTATTGTTAACATAGCAATATTCCCCAAATTGATCTACAGATCCAATGCAATCCTTACCAAAATTCCAGTTGGCTTTGTTTTTTTGCAGAAATTGACAAGCTGATACTAAAATTCATCTGGAAATGCAATAGATCCAGAATAGCCAAACAATCTTGAAAAAGAACAAAGTTGGAGAACTCATACTTCCTGATTTCAAAAGTGATGTAACAACTGAGTAGTCAAATGCAAAGAACGAAGTTGGAACCCAATCTCATACCATATATGAAAATTAACTCAAAATGGATCATAGACCTAAACTTAAGAGCTAAAATTATAAAACTGTATAAGAAAACCTAGAAGTAAATTTTCCTGGCATTAAGTTAGGTGATGGTTTCTTAGATATGACGTCAAAAGAGCATAAGCAACAAAGGAAAATAATTGATTAATTGGACTACATAAAAATTAAAAATGTTTGTGGTACAAGACATACTACTAAGTGAAAAGCCAATCCATAGATTGGGTGAAAATATTTGCAAATCACATATCTGATAAAGAACTTGTATCCAGAATATATAAACTCTTACAACTAAATAATAAAAAAGACAACCCATTTCAAAAGGGGAAAACAATTTGAATAGACATTTCTCCAAAGAAGATATACAAGTGACTAATAAGCACATGAAAAGATGATCAACAGCATTGTTCATTAGGAAGCTGCAAATTCAAACCACATTGAGATACTACTTCCTACACACTAAGATGACTGTAATTAAAATGATAAAAATTAACAAAAGTTGTTGAATATGTGGAGAAATTGGAGCCCTTATGCATTCCTGGTGGAAAAGCAAAATTGTACAACTGCTATAGAAAACCGTTTGGCAGTTTCTCAAAATGCTCAACATAGAGTTACTATCCGGTCCAGCATCCTACTTCTAGGTATATTTCCAGGATAAATGAAAGCATATGTCCAGACAAAAACATGTATGTGAATGTAACAGCAGCATTACTCATAATAGATAAAAAGTGGAAACAACTCAAATGTTTATCAACCAATTAATAAATATGTGATATCTATGAAATGGAATATCATTTAACAATAAAAAGAAATGAAGTAACGGTGCATGCTGCAACATGGATGAGCCTTGAAACCACTTTGTTAAGTGGAAGAAAATAGTCACAGAAGGCTACATATTGTATAATTACATTTATGGAAACATCCAGAATAGGCAAATCTATAGAGATACAAAAAAGATAAGGGGTTGCTTAAGGATGGGGCATGGGCAGCAGGAGGTGGGGATTGTCTGTTAATGGGTATGAGATTTCTTTTAGGGAGGAGAAAAATATTCTAAAATTAGATGTGGTGATTGTTGTACTCTGTGAATGTACTAAAGACACTGTATGTGGGTAAATTGTAGAATCTATGAATTATATCTCAATCAAGCTAATAAAAAAAAGGCTAGCTTCTTCTGTTGAGACAGTAAATGCAATTTTAAAAAGGGCTTAATTTTTGTGGGGAGAGGGGTGTTTCTGTTTTTCTTATAACTCTGTGTTACAATCTGTTTTTTAACTTTAGCACTTACATCCTTCATTCCCCTTATATCCAAGTTTCCAAAGAATGCCTCTCCTTTCCTAACTGCCTCTTTTTCCTCCAGAATGGTTATTTTCCCCAGGCCTCTGTCCTCCCGTATTTTCCAAGCCCTTCCTTTGCATTTCCTAGTAGCCAATCCTCCCTTCTGATGGGACTTAGACCTGATGTTATTCTGTCCACACTCAGGGTGGGACTCTTTCTTTCTGCAGGTGTTCCCTAGCTGATGCATTCCATGTTCTGATACTTCTAGGATCATACCTCAGGAAAGTCTTTTATGACTCTGTCTGACCCTCTATTCCACAATGGGATTCAGAGAGGACCCTGCTGATTTGGATGTTTTTCTCTCACTTACGTTCAAATTAAAACCTTCCTTGTATTTGTTTTTAGTATTTGCTGTCTCCTACTTATACTGTATAAGTGATTTGTTTTTAGGTAATTTTATTTGCTGTCCTTATTGGTATTATAATTTTGGAGGATGTTGAGAGAGTCGAATAACTGGGCTCTTGATTCTCTTCCATTGGTCTGTGTTTCTGTTTTCATGGCTGTACCACACAGTTTTGATTACTACAGCTTTGATGTATAATTTAAAATTAGGAATTGTGATGCCTCCAGCTTTGTTCTTCTTTCTTAGGATGGCTTTGGCTATTCAGGGTCTTTTGTGATTCCATATGATTTTAGACTTGTTTTTACTATTTATGTGAAAATGTCATTGGAATTTTGATAGGGATTGCATTGAATCTATAGATAGCTTTGGGTAGCACAGACATTTTAACAATATTAATTCTTCTGATCCATGAACATGAAATATCTTTCGTTTATTTTTTTTCTTATTTCTTTTATCAAAGTCTTGTACTTTTTGGTGTAAAGATCTTTTATTTCCTTGGCTAAATTTATTCATAAGTATTTCATTGTTTTTGATGCTATTGTGAATGGAATTTTCTTAATTTCTTTTTGACATATTTCATTGTCAGCATATACAAACACAACTGATTTCTGTATATTATTTTGTATCCAACTACTTTATTGAATTTGTTGATTATTTCTAACAGTCTTTTGATGGAGTCTTTAAGATTTTCTATACGTAAGATCATATCATTTGCAAATGTAGACAATTTTACTTCTTCTTTTCCAATTTGGATGCCTTTTATTTCTTTTCGTACCTTCATTGTTCTGGCTAGGACTTCCACTACTATGCTGAATAGAAGTAGTGAGCGTGGGCACCCTTATCTTGTTCCTGGTCCTGGAAGAAAAGCTTTAAACCTTTCACCATTGAGTTTGATGCTAACTGTGGGTTCAATAAATGATGCTGGGAAAACTAGATAACCACATGAAGAAGAATGAAATTGGACACCTATATTATACTATATACAAAAATCAACTCATAAGGGATTACAGACTTAAATACAAGACCTGAAACTGTAAAACTCCTAGAAGAAAACATAGAGAAAAAACTCCTTGACATTAGTCTGACAATGATTTCTTGGATATGACACTAAAAGTACAAGCAACAAAAGCAAAAATTAACGTGGGGCCACATAAAACTAAAAAGCTTCTCCATATCAAAAGAAATAATCAACAAAACGAAAAGGCAACTTATGGAACAGGAGAAAATATTTGCAAGTCATGTATGTGATAAAGGGTTAATATCCAAAATATACACAACTCAATAGCAAAAAAATAGTCTGGTTAAATAATGGGCAGAGGACCTGAGTAGACATTTTTCCAAAGATGACATACAAATGGCCAACAGGTACACAAAAAGATGCTCTACATCGTTAATTATCAAGAAAATGCAAATCAAAACCACAATGAGATACTGCCTCACACCTGTTAGAATGGCTATCATCAAATAGACAAGAGATAAGTGTTGGTGAGAATGTGAAGAAAAGGGAGAGCAGTGTTGGTGGGAATGTAAATTGTACAACCACTATGGTAGACAACATGGAGGTATCTCAAAAAATTAAAAATAGAACTACCATATGATCTAGCAATCCCATTTCTGGGTATATATCCAAAGGAAATGAAATGAGGATTTCAAAGAGATATCTGCATTCCCATGTTCATTGAGGCATTATTCACAGTAGCCAAGATATGAAAACAACCTAAGTGTCCATCAATGAATGAATGGATAAAGAAGTTGTGGTGTGTGTGTTTACACACACACACACACACACACACACACACACACACACACAGTGGAATATTACTCAGCCATGAAACAGAAGTAAATCCTGCCATTTGCCGCAACATGGATTGACCTTGAGGGCATTATGCTAAGTGAAATAAGCCAGAGAGAGAAAGACAAATACTATATGATATCACTTATATATGTGGAATCTAAAAAAGCCAAACTCATAGAGGCAGAGGGAAGAATGATGGTTACCAAGGGCAGGAGGTGGGGACCTGGGGATGGGAGAGGAATGCGGAGATGTTAGTCAAAGTACAGGAACTTGCAGTTATAAGATGAATAAGTTTTGGGGATCTAATGTACAGCATGGTGACTACAGTTAACAGTACTATATTATGTACTTGAAAGTTGCTATGAGAGTAGATGGCAATTGTTGTCACCAGAAAAAAGTAATGATAATTATGTGATGTGATGAAGGTGTTAGTGAATGCTATGGTAGTAATCATTTCACAATAAGTATATATGTGTATCAAATCAACATGTACACTTTAAACTTCTTATACAATGTTATGTGTCAATTATATCTCAATAAAGCTGGAAAAAAGTTCTATTTTATCCAAAAAAACCCTAAAGAGTTCAATATCAACAGATGCCGTTTTGCTACAGGAAACTCTGGCTCCACCTTTCTTATCTCCACCTGCTCTCGTCCTCTGAGTCACTTAGGAGAACACTTCATACTAAGGCCCCAGCTTTAATCAAGGCCCCAGAATTGAAATCTTAATATTCTTTGCCTCATTCTGTGAGCTCCAGTAGGACCATCTTTTTAAATTTTGTGAAGATCCTCTTGCTGCTTTGTGTTTTCCTGCTTCCTTCCTATTGCCGTGTCCATCTGCAATGGTCATATCCTATCACCTCATAAACTTTTATTCATCTTTAAATTTTTTCACGATGTAGCCTTTTCTCCTTCCCATGTCAGTTAATCTTATCTTGACTTATGTGACCTCTAGTCCATGTGTTTGCATCTGAGAGAGATATAGGGTTACATCCCTGTTTCCCTTTCTAAATTGTTAGTGCCTTTAAAGACAGAAGCGTGTCATACTGACTTCTGTTTCTCCAGAAAGTCTAGAATAGCATCTGATTTATGAGGATTTCATATACATCTATGACAGTAGACAGATTATTTCAGGGGTTCATATATGTCAGATTTAGAACCTCTATATTGTTGTCATTTATGGGATTCACCTTTTCAAGCATCTGAAAAGATATCCTTAGGCAGGGAGTTTCCCTAGACCCCTTTCATTTCATGAAAGAGGTATTCTCTTTCATTTTTTAATCTTCTAGTAAATTTTTTGTATGTTTCTTATTCTGGTTGTTTTTGTTTTGTATGAAAACTTCAAACAGTATAAAATTGATTTATTCTTATTTTATTGTAATTTATATTTTTATACATTTCATTATTGTTTTGTTGAAATTATTAAAAATATTTAATATCTAAATAACATCTTCAAACAATATACATTTTTATAGATTAAATATGAATGATCCCTTTAATTTTACAAACTCTATACCTCATATCCCACTCTCCCTCCAAGATTTACCACTGTTGTTTGGTGGGTATCTTCACAGAATTATCTGTCCAATTCTCTCACAATTATAGATCATCTTAGCATTATATTTAATCAGACTATTCTCTGACTCAGGAAGTTTAATGATGTTAGCACTTGACAGTAATTTCCAGTATAAATATCATTACTAAGAGCACATTGTCTATAGTCTCTGATACTAATGACAGTGAGTGATCAAAAGTTAACAATGAATAAAAAAAATTACTGATGTATATTTTAAATGAGAATACTCAACTATCACAAGAATTTCAGAATAGACATCTAAAAGCTTCCTCCCCTTAACTAATGTGTTGTTTTTTAATTTAAATCTCCTTGGCTTTTCTAAGAAACATTTTCCATGTCAATGGAAACTATACAACTTAGGTTGTATACAAATTGACCAAAATCAGAAGATTTTAGTTGTTCTTAAAACTAACCTTTTTATTGTAGAACAATTTTATATTTAAGAATTATTGAGAAGAGAGCACTGAACGTTCCCATAAACCTTACACCGTTACTGTGCTATATTTGTCACAATAAATGAACTAATATGGATACATTATTAGGAACTAAAGTTGACACTTGATTCACATTTCTTCAGTTTTTCCCTAATATCCTTTTTCTGTTCCAAGATCCCAATCAGGATACCATGTTATATTTTTGGATTAGTTTCCTATGGCTGCTGTAACAGCCATAGGAAATTACCACAAAGTTCTGGCCAAAAACAAGAGAAATTTATTCTCTCCCAGTTCTGGAGGCCGAAAGTCCACAATCAGCGTCACTGGGCAGACACCAAGGGGCTGACAGGGCAGCGCTCCCTCAGGAGGCTCTGGGGACGGTCTGTTCCCCGCCTCTTCCAGCTTCTGATGGCTCCAGCGATCCTTGGCTTCTGACTGCATCACTCCAATCTCAGCCTCCTCCCTTCTATGTCAAATCTCTCTCAGCCTCCTTCTTAAAAGGATACAGGTGCTTGCATTTAGGGTCCACCCAGATAATCCGGGGTAATCTCCCCATTCAAAATCCTTAATTCCACATCTGCAAAATGGGTTTGTGCCATACACAGTAACAGTTACAGGTTCTGGGGATTAGAATGTGAGTATTTCTTGTGGGGCCGTTATTCAGCCTACCACACATTTAATTGTCATATCTCTTTAGGTTCCTCTTATTTGTGAGTTTTTCTTACTCCCTTGTCTTTGATAACCTTGACAGTTTTTCTATGGGTTATATCCACCATTACAGTATACAAATAGCTTCACTGCCCTAAAATTCCCTGTGTTCCGTCTATACATCACTTCTCCTTTCCCCCCACTCCCAACCCCTGGCACAATTGCTAGATCATATGGTAAGAGTATGTTTAGCTTTGTAAGAAACTGCCAAACAATCTTCCAAAGTAGCTGTATCAATTTGTATCCCCAGGCTCCACATTCTTTTCTAGCCTTTGGGGTCATCCATGTTTTGTATTTTAGCCATTCAATGCATGTATAGTGGTATCTAATTGTTGTTTTAATTTGTAATTCCCTAATGACAAATGATGTGAAGCATCTTTTCATATGTTTATTATCCATCTGTATATCTTCTTTGGTGAGATATCTGTTCAGATCTTTTGCCAATTTTTAAAATTGGGTTGTTTTCTTAACATTGAGTTTTAACATTTCTTTATATATTTTGGATATCAGTCTTTTATCATATACATGTTTTGAAAACATTTTCTCCCAGTCTGTGCTTTGGCTTTTCATTCTTTTAGCAATGTCTTTTGCAGAGGAGAAGATTTTAATTTTAATAAAATCCAACTTATCAAATTTTCTTTTATGGATTGTGTTTTTGGTGTAGTACTTAAGAAGTAATTGCCAAACTCAAGGTCACCTAGATTTTCTCCTATGTTATATTCTAGAAATTTCATAGTTTTGCATTTTACATCTAGGTCTATTTTGAGTTAATTTGTGAAAGGTATAAGATCTGTGTCTAAATTCATTTTTTGCACGTGGATGTCCAGTTATTCCTGCACAATTTATTGAAGAGACTTTCCATTGAATTGCCTTTGCTTTTTTGTCAAAGATCAGTTTTGTCAAAGATCAATTGTATCTGCATGGGTCTATTTCTATGTTCTCTATTCTGTTCCATTGGTCTCTTTGTCCTCTCACCAATATCACACTGTCCTGATTACTATGCTTTATAATGAATCTTGAATTTGGGGTTCAGTCTTCTGTGTTGGTTCTTGTCCTTCAATACTGTGCTGGCCATCTGGGTCTTTCGCTTTCTATGTAAAGTTTCGAATCAGTTTGTCAATATATACAACTTGCTGGGATTTTGACATGGATTTCATTCAGTCTATATATCATGTTGGAAAGAACTGACATCTTAACAATATTGAGTATCCCTTTCCATGAACATGTAATGTTTCTCTTTTTATTTAGATCTTTAAGGTCTTTCATCTGAAATTTGTAGTTTTCCTCGTACAGATATTATACACGTTTAGTTAGATTTATACCTAAGTATTTCATTTTTGTTTTGCTACTAATGCATTTCTAATTTCAAGTTCCACTTGTTTATTGCTTGTGTATAGTGAAACGATTGACTCTGTATATTAATCTTGCATCCTGAAACCTTGCTGTAATTGCTTATTAGTGCCAGGAGCTTTTTGTTTTTGTTTTGGTGATTCTTTGGGATTTTCCATCTACATAATCATGTCACCTGTGAATATAGACAGTTTTCTTTCTTCTTTCTCAATCAGGAGACATTTCATTTCTTTTTCTTGTCTTAGTGGTTTATATAGGACTTTCAGTACAATGTTGAATAGGAGTGGTGAGAGGAAACACCCTTGCCTTGTTCCAGTACCTGCCTTGTAATGTCTGTCTGGTTTTGCTGTTAGGATAACACTGGCCTCAGGGAATAAGTTAGGAAGTATTCTCTCTGCTTCCATTTTCTGGAAGAGATTATAGGCAATTGGTATAATGTCTTTCTTAAATGTTTGGTAGAATTCAGTGTTGAATACATCTGGTCCTGTGGCTTTCATTTTTGGAAGGTTATTAATTATTGAATCAATTTCTGTAATAGATAAAGGTCTACTGAGATTATCTGTTTTTTCTTGTGTGATTTTGGTGGATTGTGTCTTTCACTAGAGACATGTGAAGCCCCTGGAACCTATAACTACAACATTAAGCAAAGTTCAATTCCTAGCCAAATAAATGTAAATTCACAAATTGGAGGCCTAAGTACCTCAGTTTCTATCACCCAATACAACATGCTTGACTTTCAACAACAAAAATTTTCAATATTATGAAAGGGAAGGGAAAACAAAATCTGAAATAAAAAAACACCAAGCATCAGAATCAGACTGAGATATGACAGAGATGTAGTTACAGACAAGGAATTTAAAACAATTGTGATTAATAAATTAAGGGCTCTAATGGAAAAAACAGAATAGATGAATAATACAAGCAGAGAAATAGAAGTTCTAAGAAAGAATCAAAAGGAAATGCAAGAAGTAAAAACCAATGTAACAGAAATGAACAATACCTCTCATAGGGTTATCAGTAGAAACTACCAAAAGAATAAACACAATCAACTTGAAGATAGGTCAGTAAAAACTTCCAAAACTGAAATTCAAAGAGAAAAAAAAAAGAGGAAAAAATCCAAAATGGAACGTCCAAGAACAGTTGGACAATTTCAAAAGATGTAGCATGTGTAATTGGAATACTAGAGGAGAAAAAAGGAGAATAGGGGAAAGGAATGTTGAAAGCAATAATGGCTGAGAACTTCCCAAAATTAATGATAGGTACCAAGTGGCAGATACACGAAGCTCAGAGAACACAAAATAGAATAAATACCCAAAACTAATCACAGCATATTGTTATGGGCTGAATGTTTGTGCCCTCAAAATTCATGTGTGGCAGCCCTAACCCTCAATGTGATGGTATTTGGGGATGGGCTCTCTGAGAGGTAATGAGGCGAAATGAGGTCATGAGGGTGGCATCCCCATGATGGGATTAGTCCCTTACAAGAAGAGACACCTGAGAGTTTGCTCTCTCTCTCTCTCTACCATGTGAGGACACAGCAAGAAGGTGGCTGCCTACAAGCCAAGACAAGAAGCTTCAGAATGAAAATTACTTTGCTTGCACCTGAATCTTGGACTGACTACTAGCTTCTAGAACTGTGAGAAGATAAATGTCGGTTTTTTAAGCCACCCAGTCTGTGGTATTTTGTTATGGAAGCCCAAGTAGAATAATACACATATCATATTCAAACTGCAGAAAATTAAAGAGAAAATTTTGAAAGAAGTCTTTTGTGCGTGTGTTGGAATGGAGGGGGCGGTGGATGAGGCAGAGCACCTTAGCTAAAAAGGAACAAAGATTAGAAGATAGAGCTAACTGCTTTGTCAGAAACCATGCAAAAAGAAGACAGTGGATTGAAAAATTTAAAGTATTGAAAGAAAAAAACACTCCAAACTAAAATTCTATATATAGTGCAATTACCATTCAAAAGTTAAGGAGAAATAAAGATATCTTCAGACAACTAAAATCTGAGGGAATTCATTGCAAGCAGTCCTTCTCTGCAAAAACATATTAAAGGTTTTTTTTTTTCAGGTTAAAGGAAAATTATATAGACCAGAAACTTGGATCTCCCTAAAGAAAGAAAGAAACACCAAGCTAACACTAATCAAAAGAAGGAAAGGAAACCATCGACCAAATGAAAAGACAACCTAACAATTGGGAGAAGATATTTGCAAACCATATATCTGATAAGGGGTTAATATCCACATACAATTCAACAACAAAAAAACAAACAACCCAATTAAAAAATGGTCAAAGGATCTGAATAGACATTTTTCCAAAGATGTACAGACGGCCAACAGGCACATGAAAAGATGTCCAAAATCTTTTAATTATTAGGCAAATGCAAATCAAAACTACAAAGAGCTATCACCTCATGCCCATCAGAATGGCTGTAAATAACAAGGCAAGAAATAACAAATGTTAGAGAGGATGTAAAGAAAAAGGAACTCTCATACACTAGTGATGGGAATGTAAACTGCTGCAGACACTATGGAAAACAGTAGGGAGAGTCCTCAAAAATTAAAAATAGAACTACTGTATGATCCATCTCTTCCACTTCTGGGTATTTATCCAAAGAACACAAAATCACGAACGTGAAAAGATATTTTCACCCCTATGTTCATTGCAGCATCACTCACAACAGCCAAGATTTGGAAACAACCTCAGTGGCCATCAATGGACAAATGGATAAAGAAGATGTGGTATATGTACACTGGAATACTACTCAGCTATATAAAAAAGATGAAATTGTGCCATTTGCAACAACATTGATGGACCTTGAGAGTACTATGCTAAGCAAAATAAGTCACAAGTAGAAGATAAAAACAACAACAACAAACAAACAAACATATAGATTAGACAGAGATTAGACTGGTGGCTGCCAGAAGGGAAGGAAGGAGAGAGGAGGGAGAAAGAGGTGACTGGGCACATGTGTGTGGTGATGGATAGTAATTAGTCTTTGGGTGGTGAACATGATGTAGTGTACAGAAATTGAAATACAATGAGTACTACTGAAATTTATATAATGTTATAAACTGATGTTAGCCAAATAAAAAAAACTGGAGTAGCTGTAATAATTTCAGATGAAGCTGACTTCAGGGCAAGGAAAATTATCAGGAATACGGAGAGGCGTTTATAATAATGCACACATCTCTCAAAATTATGGAATTTTTCTTCTTTAGTACAATTCCATTATCACACCTATTTAAGAAGTTTAGCAATAATTCCTTTATATTTAATACCATTTCATATTGATATTTTCTCAATTGTCTCAAAATGTCTTGAAAATCAGTTTGTTCAAAGTAGTAGTTAAGTTACACGTATTGATTTGGTTATGTTTCTGAGGTCTTTGCTAATGTAGAATGATCTCTTCTCTCCAAATCCTCCTTTTTCTTGTTTCACACTTTGCCACATTGCAAAAACCAAGTAAGTTGTCCAATGTTATCAAATACATTCTTGATTTGTCTCTCTCCTTCCTTGTGATGCCATTTAAATTGTTGGAAGAACACTTTTTCCTTAAAAATTGCAAGTATTATCTGGAATTTTGCATAGATTCAGGTTCAACTTTGGGAATAATACTTTTTTTTTTTGAGGAAGATTGGCCCTGAGCTAACATCTGTTGCCAATCTTCCTCCTTTTTTTCTCCCCAAAGCCCCAGTAAACAGCTATATGTCATAGTTGTACATCCTTCTAGTGGCTCTATGTGGGATGCCGCTTCAGCGTGGCCTGAGAAACGGTGCGTAGGTCTGTGCCCGGGATCCGAACCTGCAAACCCCAGGCCCCGGAAGTGGAGCGTATGAACTTAACCACTTCGGCACCAGGCTGGCCCCAGGAATAATGCTTTTAAGAGGTACGAAATACCTGGCTGTCTCCCTTTTAATAATGATAAAATTAACCATGGGTTTTGGTGGCCACAGCCTAATCCCTCCTTTGTAAACTTCCTCATCAATTGTTCATCTAGTTGTTTACTCCTCTGCCTGAAACAATTATTTCATTACAAATTGCAAAAGGCAATGTTCTAATTCTGGTATTTCTTCCTCATTTACTAGCTGAATTCTTCTCTATAAAAACCTTTCCATCATTAGCTAGAACTATTGGACTATACTAAAATATGGTTAATATGAGATCAGCAGGGAAGATATTAAATTTTCCTTTAATTGCCAATTTCAGGGTAAGAAAGTGGCACTCTAGATACATACGTGGTGATCAATAAAGTTTTTTGTTTGTATTATATATCATTATTTTTGTTGTTTGACTATATCCTCTCTTTATTAACTCACTGTTTTAAAATATATATTCCATCTATATTAATGAATAGAACCTGATTTTACTTTTGTTGCACAAATTTTCCCATCTTTGTTCAGTGGGAGTACCTTCATTTTAGTTGAAACTCCTCTCAATAAAACACTATCAGACTTATTGTTCCTTTGCTTTCTCATACGAATATCACAGACTCACCTTGAACATTTCTTATACCAGTCCTGGAATCAGCCAATAATTTAAGGTGCACTACTTGCTGTAGCATGTCAGAAGTAACAATTTTGGGGATAGAGGTGCCTATTCTTACTGTGATGTTATTATTTCTAGGTCTTTTTAGTGAACAGAGCCAGGATGGATGGATGGATGCTGAGATAGATAAATGCATAGCATTTTTTAAGACAGAAAGACTCATAAACAGGTCACAGTCTTTACAGCTTCATATATTAACATAACTAAAAAGTAGCTTTGTTAAAGTTATAAAAAGTATATTTTGCAATCTTCAAAGAAAAAAACAGGAAAGAAAACATTAAGAAAGAGGGCAACTTTGGAGGTGATCTTATGTTCGTTGTCCACAGGAAAGAAAGTCAGCTAGTAGATTTCAAACTTGCCACTGTGGGTGACAAGGCTAAATCCCAAGTGGAGATGGCTATAGGCAATTTTAGGCAACAGACAGTGAGGATTCTAGAACCTGGAGCAAAATTATACCGTAACCTATTGCCATTAACATTCGATTTATAGAAATCCTTTTGTTCTATCAATGTCCTTTTTAGTGACTTTCTGATTTCTACATGTTCAGGTTATAGGACAGACTTTGTTTCTGGTACTTATTTTATTTCTAGAAATACAATTTTTCATTTTAAATACAAAATGTTGCCTTATATTTGGCTTTTCTATAGCTTGACTAAGAGAAAGAATATACTTATCATGTCAATATGAGTATTTACAATCCCTTTGACATTTATTTTTTTCTATTTCAAATGACTGATTTGGCATTCTGGTGTCTAACTTTTTCTGAAGTGTGCTTTAGTTAGCGTTAGTCATTTTCTCAGCCATGGTCAGTCCTGGTCCTTTGCAATAGCATGTCTTCAAGGAAAGGACTAGAAAATAGCAAGCACTAACAATAGCAAAACTTCAAAGAAAGAAAGGACTAGTTAATCACAAGGCTTTAAAGAAAAAAATAGAAAAAGTCATTCTTCCCTCAGATCAGAGCTTCTTAAACCTTCCAAGGAAGTGTGAATACAGGCAGAGTAGACTGAAGCATAGTCAGAAAGGACCAGCTTCAAATAAAACATTTCTTTAAAATCTCTTGTTGTGCAACGGAAATCCACACTCATGAATTCTACTTAGTAATATGCTTTTTCTCATAATAATGGCTTACGTTTCTTGAGTGCTTACTATGTGCCAGACTCTGAGTAAGTGCTTCACACATACATTCTCATTCATTTCTCTCAATTCAGGGAACTGATGCTCAAAGATGTTAACTAATAGACACCTCTAAATGACAGGGTCGAGATTTGAACCCAGGCCTATCTGATTGCATATGCTCTTAAATATTATCCTTCAGAATAACGTGCCAAGTTTATACTACAGTTTCCATACCCTCTAGATCACTGTCAAATAAAGGTATACAAATAACTCATTTTCGGAGGACTGCCTTAAATCTTTAAATTGTTGATTTCTCTGCCCCATCCAGAGAGATTTGGAACGGTTGATCCAGTGTGGTCTCCCAAAATGAATATTTTTAACTAAGAAGGCTGGTGATCATAATGCAGGGGGTCAAGGGTTGACTTTAGGAAACCATATGCTTACAGGTTTTTCTTCCATTTACTTCTGTATCAGCTGTGCTCCCCACTTTGCCTTTTTGTTGTAAAGAAAAAGTTAAGCTGCTGCATCCTGAGCCAAGTCCTACCTTACCCAGGAGGTGGCTGAGGTGCTAAGAAAGAGAATGAATGACAGTGAGGCCCAGCACTGTGTATCTTACTTGCTCCTCTGGCGAGACCAATAACAAATGATTGGTTGCAAATTTATTTTAAAACGTTGCCTGTCTTGGCAAGCACAAATGTCTTCTGCTTACCATGTGGACAGGTTTGTTAAAAAAAAAAAAAGAAAAGAGTATTTTTCATGAAATTATGGTGACTCTCTGTGTTGGGAAGGTTATACTGATGTTTAGAGGAGAGTTAGGAAGTTGAAAATACATGCTCCATTGCAGTAAATGAATTTTTCCCCAATTTCTCTTGCTAACTAGTACTTAGAATTTTTTTTATAATGGATTAAAAAAAAGGTGTCTGTTTTTGTATACACACATGGGGATTTGGCATTTAAATTGACCCAAAAAGACCACCTAGATTGCATATTTTAATCAAACACTTTTAATCATAATATACTTACATTAAAATGACTTACCCTTCAATAGACAAGTTGGAAATCAGCCAGAAAGTTATGCATATTTTGGCAGTATTTAAGAAGCCAAAAAATGTCAACCTCTATCTGGAAAATTTAAGAGTATCTTCATCAATTGACTTTAAAACCTCTAACTGTAATTCTGTTGGCCACTGAGCTGCAATAGCAACTTTTGTAAAAATATGTTCCTTTGAGAGCCCAGAAATGGAATTGAGTTGTTACAATGAAATTTACTTAAAAAATTTCTCACCTGCAACATTAATAGAACCTTTAGGTTTCAAAGAATGACAGGGAGAAAGTCTAATGTATGTATTGGGATGACCAACCAAAAAGGGTTGCCAGATTTTTTGTGTGTGTGTGAGGAAGATTAGCCCTAGCTAACATCCGTCTGTTGCATCATCCTTTTTTTTGCTGAGGAAGACTGGCCCTTTACTAACATCTGTGCTCATCTGCCTCTATTTTATATGGGAGGCCGCCACAGCACGGCTTCACAAGTGGTGCATCGGTCTGCGCCCAGGATCCGAACCTACAAACCCCAGGCTGCAGAAGGAGAGCGCTCGAACTTAACTGCCAAGCCACCAGGTTGGTCCCGAGGGTTGTCAGATTTTAAGTTTTCTTCTCTTTCTTCCCGAGTGAATTCCTGAGAGTTATGGATATTCTGGTCCACAAGGTGGAAGGTGGCTCTGGGAACTGCTTTGTTCCCCAAGGCTTAGAAGAATATTTTGACTATTGAATATTTTGAAGATTGAGACCCCCAAGCATGGAGAACTCATGGCTTATGTTAATTCTTCTCCTGTAGAAGCAGTGAGTCCTGTGCATGAATGCAGAGCTATGATAGATGGCTATATAACAGTGTAAAATTTGTCTGCCCCAGTGTTAAGGGCTGGTCTTCTGCAGTGACATATGATGACAGCAAGAAGCAACGTTGTGGAGCTTGGTAATACAAGTTGTCTAGAGGTATAGCTAGATTTCCCTCTTCTTTAGTAGATTATTTGGGAATGGGAGAGATAATGGATTTCATGCTAATAGGGCAAATGGGTTTTGTTCATTTGTCAATTAACTATGTTGCATTTGGAATTCAAGTATATGGAGCAGTTCATATTCTTTGCAATTAAAGCACTAGAAATCTGGCTATGAAGATGTGAGTAGAAAAATGAAAAGTTGTCTTCACCAGAGTAGCTTTGTTAATCGTGCTCTGAAATGCAATAGAGATGACACTATCAAAAGGATTACCTGGAAGAAGTCTCTAGAGCCACACGTCTTTATTGAATACTGGCTCCATCCTTGCTGGCTGTTTCACATTCAACAGGTTATTTAACCTCTCTTTGCCCCAATTTTCTTATCTGTAAAATAAGGATAATACAATTATTTACTTCATAGCGTTTTTACATGATTACATGAGTTATTGAATGAAAAGAGTTTTGAATAATTACTGGCACATGGAAAATGCCATTCTTGCCATGTATTGTTTGGTTTATTATTAGTTTATTGTCATTTTACTTATGAGTGTCCCTTTAGGCCACGCATATTAACATATCTGGAAAGATTAATTCATCATGCAGACAATCTCTAGAGTAAGGTTGCCAGATTTAGCAAATAAAAATATAGAACATCTAGTTAAATTTGAATTTCAGATAATGACTTTTTTTTTAGTATAAGTATGTCCCAAGTATTTCATGCTTATCTATGCAATATTCTGACAGCTTGTCAACCCCCTCAGTAAGTATTCTGTTCTCCTGTAGTTCCAGCAAAGGTTCCAGATTGTTTCTCATTGACCTGGCTTGGCAAAGGATCTTGCAAGTGAGAAAGATATTAAGACGTAGAACATGAAGTGCTTTTTTGTCCACAACTGAGTCATGGTGTGCTCAGTCTCACCTGGAAGTCATAGAATGAGGTATAAGGTTATTTCCCAAATCAGGTCAAAAAGAAACAACCACCGATCTCAGCTGAAACTACTAAAAATAGAAACAATCTTTGCTCTGGTGTTTGAAAAACTGTTAGAATGTAACTCAGCTGCCAGAAGAGAGACTATGCAATAAACAAACAATAAACAGTGACAATGCAAAAGAAAGCAGAGCAAAGAGATGAGAGAGAGAAAGATAAGTTTCTCAAAAATGCTCTGACTCCCTGGAGCCAACTGACCTGATTTGATATACCACTGGCCTTTGCATTTATAGGAACCATTAAATTTTCTATTTAGCTAACACCAATTTGCATTAGATTCTTCGCACTTTTAACTCAAAGGTTCCTAGCTAATAAAGCAAGTAAAGGTCACCTACAAGGCTTGGGAACCAGAGACTAGTCTAAGCCAGGGGCTTGAGAATCTTACAATTTGTCTTATTATGGGTCCTAACACATGACTAGTGTTCAATTAATAATGATCATTGTTAATAGCACAATTATTACTTAGCAAATGTCTAACGAATGAAATGTAACTAACTTGATATGTGAGATCAAGTTGCAAACATAGACTTTCTGTAGAAGGACATTTAAACCAACTCATTATTTCAGTTTTTCTTGTACTCAACACGCTTTTATTTTCTAAGAATTGTCATAAATATTCTACAATAGCACATAGCCCTTAGAAACATTTTGACAAGTTGAATTAGACAAGTGGAGATTTTAGTTCCCTAGAAATACACATAGTTTAAAGAATAAATGGATAAAAATTGCTGGGGCAATTTGGATTTTGGTTTTGTCAGATTTTCAATGCTTGCAAAATTGTTTGAGGCATCTGATGACCTAGAACACAGATTTGTTTTTTCCCCCCTATCATCAGCTTGGTGCCATGAGAGTATTGGAGTACAGCTGCATCATCATTCTATAATCTTCTCTTGTATCTCTAATTTCTTTTAATAATGCAAAGAATGGGTTTTTGGTGGCTGATATAATTCTGGTCAATATCACAATTGCTATGACCTTATGCAATAGGAAAATAATGGGGTTTTGCATAGATCTTCATGATTTATAAATTAAATTTCTATAATTCTGAAGCCAGAAGGTCACAGGTCTGAAACTCAGCTCTGCTACTTAAGATCTGAATCATCTTATGCAAGTTACTTTACTTTCTACAATTCAATTTTTTCTTGTCTGAAAACTGGACCTCACCACAGCACCTGCTTCACGTGGTTGTTGTGAAGATTAAATAAATTTACACTTATGGAGTACCTAGAACAGTCTGTGGCACATAGGAAGCACTGTAAGTGTTAGCTATTATGATTATTGTCCATTGATCCTAATCTGCAATCTTCTGCAGGAGTTAGTACATTTTACTATGATTTATTACCAGGCCCTACTGCTGTAACTGGGTAAAATCAGGTTCAGAGAAAACGAAGTGACCAGGCAATGTCATACAGCCTCTAAGTGGCAAATCTGAGTCTCACCCTCAGGTCTTTCAATTTGCAAATGGCGTGAAGAACAGGAAATGTTTTTTGAGGAGATTCCAAATTATAGTTGGGCATTCTCAGAATCCATGGTCAGGAATGTAGTATAATATGAGGTGCTTGGTTTTAAATTCAGGAAATCCACCTCCATAAATCATTTTTCTTTTATTGAAAGTGAGATTAGTCAAACCACATGTTTTTAATCGTGGCCCATTTCTTGTGCTCCTAAGTTAGGGAGATTTTCTAAAAAAAATTCTTCGTTTATCTAAGCTTGAATTTTGAGATATAAACTACTTTTGTCGCTTCCTTTTCATTTTATTTTTTGGTTTCTTTTCTGCTTTTATTTTGTTTTGTGGTGGTGGTTGTTGAATTGTGGTTTTATCTCCTACTAATAATAATTCAGAATGACCTAGATAAAAGTCTTCTCTGCAGGTAGGCAGACTGGCAGGTAGTAATTAGAGATCTGACTGTATTAAGAGCTACTTATATCAAAATATGATTCACTGTACTTTTCAGATAAGTGTTTCTTTTTGGTCTCTGGTGAGATAACAATTACCACATCATCTCTAAACTTCAACAGCTTATATATGAAATTTGGAAGCATGGGGATATGTAAGCATACACTCGATGCCTATGTTTAGACGCTTTATGACAGGTTGCAAATTCTAAGGCAGCATTTATGCAGTGGAAAGTAAAGATATAATACAGAGACATTGCACAAAGAAACTGCAGTGGTGAGTTCTCTTCCAATGCTTTACTTGATCAGTAGGAAAAACAAATATCTTTGGCCCTATGAACCAAACTCTAATTAAAAAGGAGGACATTAATGTATGTGATCTGATTATTTTCTATAATACTAAGGACTAATAATGCACAAAATATGTGCCATTGAACTTATTAATAACTGTTAAATGAATATTATTTGCTATTAGCTCTTTCTGTTTTCTTTCCAGTAGATAAGTGTGGCGTTGCGCCACACTGTAGACAAAATAAATTCCTACTGACTGATGAATCAAGTTTTAAAAAAATCACTGGATGTGTATAAAATAAAAACTTATAATAAGTTAGGCACAAAAGAGTTGAGGACATACTTCCAATAAGGAAAAAATTGCTTATATATTGTAAATAATAAAAAAATATTTTAACATTGTTCATACGTGTTTAACATTAGTTTATTTTTTGACAGGACATGCATTGATACAAAGTGTGATTTTATTCAAGTACCATTAGAAATTTTCACTTGCTATGGAGGTGGGAAAAATGTTTATAACACTATAAGTTTACATATATAGCAAAATATTTTATTTTTTTCCAAGAAGATCCGAATAGGGGCCAGCCCAGTAGCATAGTGGTTAAGTTCACGTGCTCCACTTCAGCAGCCTGGGGTTCGTCGGTTCAGATCCTGGGTGCAGACCTATACACTGCTCATCAAGCCATGCTATGGCAGCATCCCATATACAAAATAGAGGAAGATTGGCACAGATGTTAGCTCAGGGCCAATCTTCCTCATCAAAAAATTAAAAAAAGATCATCTGAATACAAGTAATAATTGTTTTAGTAGAAAAGGAGCAATTTTAACTTTGGTTATTATACATTGTGGAATTTAAAATTTAGTCCACCAATTTCTAGCTTATAAAAAATGCTTTATAATTTACCTGGTTTCAGAAGCACAATGACATATATAAACATATGAGATTCTAGACGTATATGAAATTCTGACGTATATAAACATGAAATTCAAACTTTCTCTTAAACTGGTTGGAGCAGGGATTTCCTTCCTGTACTACTGGAAGTCTTCACTTGCCATGGCGGCAGTGAAAGAGGCTCTGCAGGAAGAGCGCTTGTACGAGGGGTGGGGGACAGGGGGGAAGCTGTTAGCACTCACACTCCGTTGTCCATCCATAATAATACCATCTACACAGACATAGTGTAATTATCAAAACCAGGGAGTTCACACTGGAATAACACTAGTAACTAACACACAGATCTTATTAGGGTTTCATCAGTTTTTATATGCACTCATTTTTTTGTTTGTTTTTGGTGCCGTCAACTGAAATAGTCTATGGAAAGGTTAATTAAAGGAGTTTATTTGATAATCAAGGTGAGGAATCCACATCCTGGGAAATAGCCTGACAGAGTGTTCTGATTAATGGCTCCAAAGTCTACAGACCTGAGTGCAGTGTACATACTTTTTAACAGAGTAGTGCGGGAAAGTGCTTACATATCGTATAGTCATAGACGTCAAGGATAACAAGAACTTTTTGATTATATATCACACAAGGCTTGTAATGTTGGTGTTATGCATGTGTGGAAGCAGGCAAGGACCAGGGTCCTCACTTTTCCCCTCAATCTCTAAGAGATGCAGCTGGGAGAGGTGAGAATGACGTACCCATTTTCTCTCCCTATTGTTGATTCATCCTGCTGGCATCTTCAGTCGTGAGAGGAGGGGTTACAAGGTCATTTAGACACAGGCTTGAGAGTCCTGGATGGCTGCTTCACAGTACAGCATGGATTTTTGTTGTACTGACTTTAAGCATATGCAGCTTGCTTGCTAGATTCACCTGTTAGACAGGGAGAAGGGTCCCAGGTTTGTTCACAGTGCCTAATGCTATGACATTTTATCATATGTGTAAATTCATATAACCACTGCAATAAGGACACAGAACTGTTCCATTGCCCCAAAGAAACTACATCATGCTATCTCTTTTTAGTCATAATCATTCATTGACTTGCCTACTTGACCTGTCCACTCAGCATCTCCTGGGAGTCCAATAGATGACTCGAATTCATACATCTAAAAAAAAAACCTGATCTTTCTCTCCACCCTTACTCTACTCTTCTTTCCACATCATATAGGCAATAATAACTCAGGTCAAAAACTTTGGAATCATTACAGATTCTTCTCATTCTCACACACCCCATAGCTACCCCATCAGATAATCCTGTTGGCTCTGTCTTCAAAGTATATCCATAATCTGACCTTTTCTCACTACCTCTAATGCTAATGTTCAGGTCCAAGACATCATCATTTTGGTTTAGATCATTATCTAGTCTAATTAATTGCCCAATTATTTTACTTCTTCTGATCTTGCTTTTCTCTTTGGTTTACACATAACTTAACAACCAGTGTGAATCCTTTAAAACATAAGTCAAATCATATCATCTCTTAATTCAAAATCCCCAAAGCTTTCCTAGACAACTCTGAGTAAAATCAAAGTACTTCCAATTGCCTACCTGGTTTTGCATGATCTGTCCCCCTGAGACTTCTCTGTCTTCATTTCTACTACCTGTCCCTTACTCACTCTTACCCAGATACCCTGGGGTCCTTGCTGTCATCCTAAAAAAAAAAAAAAATCAAACATATTCCTACATTTGGACTACTTGATGTTCAACCTGTCTACCATATTTGTGACCCAGATCATGGCACATTTCCCTCATTTTTCTTATTTTTAAAATTTATTTTTAATTATACACACAGTAAAATTTACTCTTTGTGGTAAAAAAATTTCTATGGATTTCATTTATTTTATTACCACCTAATTAGTAAGTCAGGTCTTCCTGACCTCCCTATATGAAACAAGCCCGTCCATACTACACATACACTACTTATTCCCTTTATCAATATTATTGTTTTCTTGTGGCATGTAAAGACATCTACATGCTATGCTTTTATACATTATTCGTTTTTAAAGCTCTTTCTTTAAAAATATAAGCTCCATGGGGGCAAACTATTTTTTCATTTTGTTCTTCTTTTCTATTTGTTTTTTCTAGCACCCAGAACAATGTTTTTCATATTGTAAATTTCCAGTAACTAGATAAGTAAAATATGTACCTAAATCTCAGTGACAATGTTCCTAGCCTCAACCTTTACACTTTCCAAACTAACTGTTATTCCTATGCCTATCTTAAAGATAAGTTAAATTGATGCCATAGATATTACGGAAATTATCCAGCACTTCTATGCTCATAACACCACTCCTTTGTTCCACAAACTATATGTTCTTGATTTTGTACTTAACCTATATTTTCTTTACATGGGGAACTCTTAATTTTTTTCTCCTTAACAAGTTTTTAAATGTATTGAGTGTTAAGATCATGCCTTGAAACTTTTATAATAGTACCATGTCTGGACATTGCTGAGCACGATAAGATCTTAGTAGAGTTTTATTACATCTATTGATTGACAGTATTAAGTTTCCCTTTACTCTCAAATAAAACACAGACACTCAAATTTCTGGAAGTTGGAACATTCATAGCAAGTCTCCTATTTTAATATAATTGATTCTGAGCAACTTGTGGGTGTGTCTTACTTATCTTTGCATTTGTAGGACTGAGCTCAGTGCCTGCCACCTACTCGGAGCTTAGTAAATTATTTCTAAATAACCAAAATAATGAAAGCTTCATTATTCTCTGACTCATGTACATATTTATAGGATTTAGTAGGATTTAGATCTGAATAGAAAGATGTGAATGCATTTTCTGACAGAGAACTCTGTTTATATTTGCTGTCCCTTCATTATCTCCTTGTACAGCATTTCTCTGACTTCTGCTAAGCATTTGCCAACCAGAGCATTTGGTCTCTGCACATCAGCCAGTTCAACTGAGGCTGATACGTTAGTATCATTTTCACTTTTAATGACAAGGCAAAGTAGTTTCCTTTTCTCTTTTAAACAAATCCTTGGTTTTTGTAATCATTGCCTTTGATCATCACTGTCTTTGCCTGGAGCTATTTGATTTTAATATTCCATTTCGAATAAACACACCAATTGGGAGAATCTTATTTTGCTTTTGGGCTAAAAAATCTGTTGAGATTTTAATTTATTTTCTTTTCCTTTAGGCAAAAGAAATGTTGTCAAAGACACCACATTCTTACAAACACTGCATGTGAGAAAGCTAACAAGCCATAGAGAAAGAGAATACTTTTATTGTTGTGGTGTTTTTTCTTTCAGAGTCCTAAGAAAGCAGAGGCTCGGGCTGTGGTCCTAAGCGGTGATTGTGAAGTAAGAAGTTTTATTTATTAAACAGGGATAAATGGCAAGATGTCCATTTTTAAAGTCTTGATTTGGGCTTTGTTTGGGCTGAGAATATGATTTTGTGGCTATTAGGTAGCCTGAAAACAGTACTTTCTTACAATGATGGATGCTGTTTCCTTTGGCACAATGTTTCGGCATGGCATGAATAAATCATATTTGCCCTGCAAATCCATGTTATTCCTGCGTAACTGATATCACATTTGATGTTCCTATAACAGATGTTGATCAAGTGTCATGCCCTATTCATCGGATTCCTTGAACTTTTCAACTTCTTGCTATATTTTTCCTATTCAAACCTATTTCTCATGAAGGCTTGAGTTTTAGCATAGCCTTATTTGGTGAAGATATATGACTGTTAAAGTGAAATCTGGCTCAATAAAATATTGTGAAACTGGGCCATCCACCTCTGAGTCACTCTCCAGGCATGTTGTGAGTAGAGACAAGACAGATTAAGTTTCCTAGGACTGAAGACATTGCTAAAGCTCAAGCAAAAGACATTAGCAGATTTTTTTTTTTTTTAGTATTTGTAGTTTTGGAAAACAAATAATACTAAAACTGAAGACTTTCATAAGCTGAAAGAAATAAACACTAAAGGTAAAAGGATCTAGGTGTCTTCTTATAAAACTAGTGCCTGGTAAAGATCACCTGTATGTTACAATTCCAACATTTGAATGATGAGTGTCTTTCACTAATCATTAGATTCATCTAATCTAACTCCTCATAAGTGAGCCATTAGTAGATAATTAGGATAGATATATTCTTCTATTTTTTATTCTTATAACACATTTTACAACATGTACATGAGATTTTATATGCTAATTATGCACTCAGAAGACATTCTCCTTTTAGATACTTTAACTGAAAGCAAATACTGTCACAAAGTAAGTGGTATGTAGATGCTCAGATTCTGCATGTTTTAAACTTTAATGCAACGTATCTTGTGAATCACTCTATTTTTTTCTCCCTAGGGGGGAAGCGGAAACATGGGGCTTCCCAAATTTCTGCAATAATTTTAGCTGTAGGATACTTAGTATTACTAATTTTTTAAAGTTGTAAACATATATGGTTTTTCATTAAGAAACTAAAAATTCTTTATTAGTGAAGACTGAGACAGTCACTTTTTTGGATAGCAGACATGTAGAAAAGTGAACAAGTCACCAGCAAAACCATCAGTTTTTACAAACTGAACACTTCTGTTTACCAGTCTCTAGATCCAGAAATAGTACATTGCCAGTATCCTGGAGAATGTCACTATGTCTCCCCAAATGTAACCATGATTTGTGACTTTCAGTTATGCCTGGTTTTCAGCTTTAAATATATTCACTCTCTTCTATTTCCTCAACATTATTTTTGTGAAGTTTACTCATTCTGTTGCATGTAGCCATGTTCTGTCATTATTATACTCACTATAGTAGAGTATTTCATTGCATAAAAGTACCAAAATAGAATCATCCCATTTTATCATTAATAAATATTTGGCTTATTTTTGTTTTTTCTATATTAATTGTGCAGCAATAAACATTTTATACATTGATTTTGGTGAACAATTGTATACATTGAGTTGGCTCAATGACAGAGAATGGAATTGTTGGGCATAGGGTATGTAGCTGTTCAGCTCTAATAAATATTGCTAAATAATTCAAAAATTTTCTCAAATGTATACACTAATGTACATTTCTACCGGCATTGTATGAGAAATTCTGTTTTCGACGTTCTTGCCAATACTTGGTATTGTTGTTCATTTTCGGAGTTTTTTTGGTGAGGAAGATTAGCCCTGAGCTAACATCTGCACCAACCTTCCTCTATTTTGTATGTCGCTTGCCGCCACAGCATGGCTTGATGAGTGGTGTAGGTCTGCCCCCAAGATCTGAACCTGCAAACCTGCGCCGCCGAAGCAGAGGGCATCAGACTTAACCACTATACCACGGGGCCAGCCCCTGTTGTTCATTTTTAAAATTAAGCATTTTGATTGTATATGGTAGTATCATGTTGAAGTTTTAATTAGTATATACCTGATGACTAATGAAGTTGAGCAGCTATTCATATATTTGTTGGTTTTATACATGAACAAATTAGAAGGTCTTATTCAATTCTTTTGTGCATTTTTGTTATGCTTGTTTCCAGTTTTTAATTGATGTGTAGTTTATTTTATGAAGTGGTTACTAGTCTTTGTCAAATATAATATATTGTCCGTTCTTTCTCCCACTCTGTGTCTAACATTTCCAGGATGAAATCTTTTAATAAGCAGAACTTCTTCATTCTAACCTAGTCTACATCTAATTTATTAACTTTCTTTTAAGACTAAGCATTTATTTATTCATTTAGTCAAATTAAGAAATATGTGCATATCTTAGGATATGAAAATATTCTGATATATTTATCCTTAAGATTTCTTGTTAGTGTCTTCACACTATATCCAGAATTATTTTCATGTGAACTAAGGTTTACAGGTTTTTTTAATACAAATGTTAGATTGGCCCAGCATCATTCACGGAAAGGACGATTCTTTCCCAAATGAACAGCAGTGTTACATTTGTCATGAAAGCAGTGACCATGCATGTATGGATGTGTTTCCAGATTGTTCTTCCATTGTTCTATTTTTCTATGCTTGCAATAAAATTATAATCACTTCATCAAGTTTAATACATGGTGGAATATGTTCTCTAGGGTATTTATTCTCTAACAGTTTTTCTCTGCTCTTTTGCTTCACCTCCCAAGTTTTTTTGAATAAGTGTTTAGAATAAGATTATTAATTTCCATCAAATATAAACTGTGGGAATTTTAAGTGCAATTCCACTGAATCTAGAGGTCAAATTCAGTTGGATCCAATCTTTACTATATTGAGTCTTCTACTCTGTGATTATGGTCTTAGATTTTCTTTAATTTATCTTAATACTGTCCTGAATATAGGACATTTTGCATAATACATTTTTAGGCTTTGGATGACGCTGTCTCCCTGCAGAGAATGTTTTATTCCCTGTTGGGCAGATAGGATTAACTAATTCAAATCAGACCATTATTCAATATTTTTGTCCACTTGTTCTTTTTTGCATTGAGAGAAATGTGCTAAAATCTGAAATCATTTGTTTCTTCTATTTTGTTGACTCATGGCCTGAGGGCAAACATTGGCTGGAAGTGGAATTTTCTTTTAAAGAGAAGTTTAAAAGTGAAATATCAGGATGTTTTCAAAATCTAATTAGTAAATAATTTTTAGATGAAAGGAAAACAATAAAACCTAAGTTGCTTTTGTGGTTTCTCAAAAAAAGCGATGAAAAACCATCTTATATTCACTATAGTTACATCTCTATGTAATCTATTATGAATCCATTAATCAGTTTGCTTATAAGATCATGCTTGCAATTATCTACCAGCATTGCTCCAGGATTTTGGATCTTGAAAGGAATAAAACACGAAATATGGGCCATACTGGAGGGAAAAATGACATTGCAAAAACAAATCTGTGTGTTTGTTTATGTTTCAGTTGTAGAAAATACTAAACATTCTAAATGATTAATTTTGCTCTTTAGGGCAGGAGAATCACCAGGGCTGGCAAGAAATGCTATTGAAGAAGCTGCTCATAATTATTAAAAATTAGCTTTATTGAAATATAGTGAAGTCATTTTAGGGAGAAAAATAGTGAGAAAGTACCAACTGATTAGAGTACTATAAAACAATTGTCTTTTAACTTTGTATTTTAATACTTTAAAGCCTTATGTTGGTAAATAAGAACATAATTTATTAGAGGTTAGAGTTTATATTTGAGGTCACTTAAAGTAGCAATGTTCCGAGTTAGAGTTTCTTTCATGAAACTGAGCAGAATGAACAGATTAAGTCCCTCTTCAGATTACTGATTAGCCAGAGCACGTAATAATTATACGGATACAATTTTTGTTGTTTACTGAATCTATGTAGTATTTATCCACAACCAAATCAATTAATCAATAATAAACTAATCAATTACACATGCAATTTGTGTTGACCAATTTGTAAAAAAATTTGCCTTATAAATTAAAATAAATCAACAAAAAACATGACTTTTTTGAGGGGCTAGCCCTGTGGCCTAGTGGTTAAGTTCGGCATGCTTCTCTTTGGCGGCCCAGGTTTGACTCCTGGGCACGGATCTACACCACTCGTCGGCCGCCATGCTGTGGTGCCAATCCACATACAAAGTAGAGGAAAGACTAGCACAGATGTTAGCTCAGGGTGAATCTTCTTCAGCAAAAAAAAAAAAAAAGGAAGAAAAGTGACTTCTTTTTCACCATAGATGATGCATCAATAATGCAGCATTTTAGAAATGTGGAATATGTATCATATAGTATTTTAAACACTATAGCACTGATCTGAGAGACTGGGAATTAAGTCCTCACTTTATAACTTACAATTTCTATGATCTGCGTAAACTATTAAATCCCTCTGGACTCTGGTTTCCTAATATATATAATTGGGATAGACTGTTTGTTTCCTGTAGTGTTGTTTTGAGAAATAAATGAGATAATGCATGTAAAGTGCTTACCACAAAGCTTATAGCTTAGTATTCTTCTAACAAAGAGGTCTATTCTTAATGTTATTCAATGTGTGCACCTATGTGTCAATTACTGATACATTTTGTTAGATCTCAAAACTGGAATTTTGAACTTGAAAATAATTTCCAACAGAACCAACTTGACAAATACAAAAGATTCCAAACCACTTATTTCCTTTCCCTGACACTCTTACCCATACTCCTTTCACATTAGATGTGTGAAATGCTGCTGCTGCATATTCTCACACCTAATTGATTATTTCACTTTTCTGAAAAGATTAATAACAAATAAGAGAGAGATGGAAATCACTTCGTATTTTGAGAACATGACATGTTGGGGATGTATATTTTCTTCATTTTAATTTGAATGACAATTTCTAATAGAAATAAACAACATAAATGGTTTGATAGGAATTTTTCCCATGTAAGACTTATGAAAGATCACCATACTCCATGTCATTAATCATTAACCAGAAAAAGAACAATCTTTTCAGTGTAAACTAGAATTATTATGAAGTATTTGTTCTCTACCATTATGTTTATGGTAGAATGCTATTTTCATATGTGCCTCACTGCTAAATTTGGGGACGGGAGGCATTTTCTAGTTGACTGACATTGAACTCTGCCAGAAAGAAACTATGTACAGCATTAACAGAAAAGTTGAACACGTGACTTATTGATGCTACATAGCAAATGTAGGTTACATAAATAATTTCAGCTCAAATATATTTAGTTAATCCCAAAATACAAAGAAATGCTATATTCTCATATATAAAAAGGATTATAGGATGTTGTTGACATAAAAAAGAAATAGAAAGTAAGAGGGAATAGAATGTGAAAGGTATATCAGCGCAGATTAAAAAAGGCAATACAAATAACCAATAACACAGGATGCTGAATCAATGATAGTGTTTGGAGACAATATTCTGAATATTTTCATGTTTCTGCAAAATCAGGGTTTTGTCTACAAAAGTTACTGGTAACCTGTGCTCAAATATAATTGAATGACAAACATACTTTGGAAGTTAGTGAATTGCTCCAGAAGTTTTACGAATTTTCTTACATTACAAATGATAAAAATTTGATAACCTTGGGGAATGGACCAATTTCTTGAAAGACACAATTTATTAAAACTCACACAAGGAGAAACTGATCATCTAAATAGGCTTACATCTATTCAAGAAATTGAATCAATGATGAATAACCTTCCAAAACAGAAAGCATCAGGCCCATATGTATTCACTGGTGAATTCTACCACACACATCAGGAAGAAATTATATCAAGTCTCTATAATGTCTTCTAGAAAATAGAAGCAGAGGAAATTATTCCTAACTCATCCTATAAAGCAAGCATTAGCCTAACATCAAAACTAGATTAAGACATTGCAGGAAAGGAAAATCACAGACAATAGCTCTCATGAACAAAACTGCAAAAACCTTCAACAAAATATTAGCAAATCAAGGCCAACAATGTATAAAAGGAATTATATACCATGACCACATGGAATTTATGCCAGGTGTGCAAAGTTAGTTCAACATTTGAAAACCAATTAACGTAATCCATCACATCAACAGACCAAAGAAGAAAAACACATGCTCATATCAACAGATACAGAAAAAGCATTTGACAAAATCCAATACTTATCCATGATAAAAACTCTCAGCAAACTAATAGAGGGTAACTTCCTCAACTTGATAGAGAACATCTACCAAAACATTACGGCTAATATCATACTTAATGGTGAGAAACTAGAAGCTTTCCCACAAGATCAGGAATAAGTCAAGGATGTCTCCTCTTACCACTCCTATTCAATATCTTACTGGAAGGGCTAGCTAGTGCAAGAAGTCAATAAAAGGAAATAAAACGTTTGCGGATTGAAAAGGAAGAAATAAAACTGTCTTTGTTGAGAGAAGACATGATTGTCTATTGTAGAAAATCTCAAATCATCAACAAAATAACTCCTTGAACAAATAAGCAATTATCACAAGGTTGTTGGAAACAAAGTTTATATACAAAAGTCAAATGCCTTCTTCTATACCAGCAATGAACAACTGGAATTAGAAATTAAAAACACAAAGGATAACAAAAACCTAAGGATCTCTCCTCCTCCTCCACTCCTTTCCAGAGCAAATGTCCCACACTCTCTCGCTCTTGCTCTTTCGCTCTCTCCAGAGGGGAGGATGGACAGATGTGCCAGCAGCTTCTATATAAGGTTCCTCTCATGAGGTGAAAATCCCTAAACATGAAGGAAGACCTGGCCCACATCACATTGCCTTGTGAGGAACTGAAACATGGAACTAATATAAAATGCTCTGTCAGTAAATAAAAGGTCTTCTCTCTGGTCCAGATTTGTTTTTAGCCTGAAAATAAGGTCACATATTACACTCTTCAAAATTTGGACTTAAATATTTTGGCAAAGAGGATAGAATATACTTACAGGAACACGGCCCTGTTGAAGAAACGATGAAGGCCCTGTATGCCAATGGGAATTAGTAGTGGATATGTAGACAAACTGTTTGGTCACAATCCTGCTCAGTCTGAAAGGAAAGGGTTAGACCAGATGAAAATAATAAAATAGCCTGTATTTACTTGGTCTAATCCTCTTCTTTTACAGATAAGTAAATTAGATCTCAAAGACGTAAGTTATCTACCCAATTTAGGAAAGACATTACAGTCTAATGAATGCCCCTGCCTTCCAAGCACTGACTAGAAGCTTTTGCATATCTGAAATAATTCTCTGCAGAATCAAGGGAGGACTTGAACCCAAATCTCTCCTCAGGTTCTGATTGTTTTCCTATAGTATCAAACTGCCTCTCCTTCAGACTCTGGATTAAAATCTTGCATTTGCTATAAAACAATTTCTGCTATTTTATGCTCCCCAGTTTAGTCAAAATGGCCCATTATCCATCATTTAAAAGTGACTCCCAGTGAGAGGGCTGCAGAGAGTAATGACCTTGACAAACAGCTGTGTTGAGGTGACAACTGACCCCTGCCGGCCACTTTTCTCTCTGCCCTTGGACTGCCCATTAAATTTGAAGTCTCCAAGATTTTTGACCTTTTCTGTGCTTGATTTACATGACAGTTACTGAAAAAAAGCTTAACTCTTTCAATGCCATCACTGGATAAATGTTCTTTGCATTCAACAGAAATGCCTAGGCTTTAAGGTGCAAACTTGTTCAAAGCTTGTGTTGAATTAAGTATAAAAGAACCTTAAAGACAATTATTCAGAAGAAGATAGTATTTAAAACATTCCCCAAAGGTTCACATTCCATTCCTACTCCCAATGATTCTGAAGTGAAATGCTCATCACTCTCTTAGTTTAGCTCTTTGCAATTGAAGTTTTGCTTATAAGATTTTTCTTTCTCTTTTTTCATTCTTTCATTACCCTCCTTCGCAGAGCATTTTTTTCTCAATTATTTTTTGTTAGGAAACTAACTCAAAATTTTCCTGTTGTTAAGGATGTTTTCTAGTGAAGAACAAGATAATCTAAAACAAAATATTGTTAACCCTGTCATCTTTTTGTCCTCCGCCATCCCACAGCCTTTCATAACCATTCAGTTTCAGGTGGGCCATTCCGTAACATCTCATCCTATCACCATACTTCCAGCAGCAGTTCTGAAAGTTATGTAAAATCTTTCAGGGAGATACAAGTAATGACACCTAAAATTACTGAGTGCTTTTTATGTGACATGCATTAACTTCTTTAATCCTCAGAACAATCTTGTGATGTAGGTATTGCCTTCAAATCTGCAGATGAGGAAACTGAGGCCAATAAAGATTAAGTAAATGGCTTAAGGTAAAACAAGTAGCAAGTGAAGGATCTGGATTCAAATCCAGCCAGTCTGCTTCCGCTTTCTAAGGTCTTGACCTCTGTGCTATAAGACCTCTTCCAGTAGGAGGTTGTAGAGTAGCTATCATCACAGTGGAAAGCTGTGCTCTAGTTCCTTCTTCCCTTTCTACGTGCTCACAGAAGCATTTTAAATCTCCAGTTTAACTCCCGCGAGCAATTGTAATATTACTTTGGTTAAGATCACATATTTTGGAGGCAAATCTGGAGTCCTAGTACTCTCATGATTACCTTGTTAATCTTGGGCAATTCTTTGTGCCTCACTTCTTTATTTCTAAAAATACGTATGATAATACCTTTTCCAGTGTTGCTGTAAGAGTAATTGAGATAATGAATGCAAAGGTCTTGGAATAGCAACTGTCCCGCATGAAATTCTCAACTAAAATATGTCTGTATGTATGTAAATGCCACAAGTATTCTTTGGAATCCGATTTTACTGCTTTGTAAATCTGGAAATGTTTATTTTGGGAGTTGAGTTGCATGCTGTGGATTTTGAGATGAATATTGGTTATTTGCTTTGAGACCGGCCCTGTCTTTATTCTGAGAGAAGCCACTTCCTTAGGTGATTTATGCAAATTATTTTCATCTATATATATTATTTATGTAAATTTTATTTATGCCTATGTTTCTTGGGCAAGCCCTGGATTGAGAGAGGTAGCCCAAATGTAGATAATGCAGACTGTGATGCTAATGTAGGGAAGGAAAACAAAATCTTTTTCCTCTCCCCATTTTAGTTTCTCTGGCTGGGGCCCTGTAGTTAGATTGATAAAAGACAGATTAACAAGAAGACAGAGAGAAGCTTATTAACACGTGCATTGTACATACACATGGGAATCCTTAGTGATGAGTAACTCATAGCTATGATTAGATCATGGGTTTATATAGCATCCTAACAAGAGAATAATACATTTTTAGAGAAGTGACAAAAAAAAGGAAAAGGACTTTGAGTTTCTAAGGGCAACAAATTAAGAGAAAGCAAATATATGGGGAAACTAATGGTAGATGAGGGCTAGCTTTAGCTAGGTTTGTTATGAGGATTCCTCTGGCACAGTCTCTGGACTGATACGGGTCTTGAGTTATTTCCAGTGATTAACAACTGTCCTTCTTAGTAAAGAGGGGGAGGCAAATGGGGGAGGGCAGAGAGCTTTTCTTGTATCTGCCTCTTCTCAATTGCTTTCAGCTGAACATAATCCTTGTACCCAAGTGGCATATTTTGGGGTGGCATATTCCACTACCCTTCATGAGGAATTCTGTTTGGTAATACAGATTGAGATCATTAGCAGAACTGTGCTTTTCTTGTCAAGAGTAAAATGAGTATTCAGGAATATAACTGGAGTGGGTTAGTCTTTTCCCAGTGAACGCCACACAATTGGAAGCACAGCATGGGCTAAAAATTCTAAGACCGGTGATTTCTCACAAGGGAACAGCAGCAGAAAACAGAGGCCTTAGAGCAGAAAGCATAGGGAGGCCTCATTTGTTTATCTCACACTGGAAGAAAAGACTGTGAGGATGGGGCTAGTTCCAGCGCAGTCTGGACTGATCTCCTCCGTGGAGTTTTGTAGAGTTGAATGAGCCAGATTTGGTATGTGTCCAAATATGCCATCGCTATGGAGATAGGCAGGACATGATGCACGGCCAGAACCAAGGGTTTTCCTCACCTCTCAAGCTTTCAGCAAGTCCTGTTAAACAGCACAGCATCATCTCAGGCCCGCACTGATGATTTAGGGAGGAGAGTTTCTTTTTCTCAGGACAAAATGGGAGGATTCAGTAGTGATCTGAAGTGGAGGACAGCTCCGGCCAGTTGTTTGGCTATCTTACTGACGTCCATCAGCAGCACAGGAAATACAACGGCAGAAATATGAGATACTTGTTCCAGATTAATTATTAACAAATTGATATTTACTTGAAGATGCATCACAAAAGACCCAGAGGGAGAAGAACAGGACAAAAACAAAGTAAATCTTATTTTTATTTTATTTCTTTGAGTAGACAATAAATGACAGTAAACTATATTGCTTCAGCCTGACTCATTCCAATGTACATCAAGGTTTGAAAAGGTCAATCTGTAATATTCCACATTTTCAGTAGAGAAAACTATATTGATGTAACACTTGTAAGAACACAGAGGATCTTGAATTTAACTAAAAATAGTATATTGTGATAACAAACCAGAATTAAAGGAATTGCAGGGCTAGCAGAATTTCTATGCTTTGTTTAGAAATCTGTGATTAGGTTACTTGGGTGCAAGAAGTGGCAAGAATATGAAAATGGATGTCAGTTAAGATGATGTGTTGAAAGGGAAAAAAAAAAGCATTAAATTCCTCTAGTTTGGCTGCTTACTTAGGGAGTAATGGAATAAAACCTTATAACATTATAGGAATAGAAAAGACCCCAGGGACTGCTTAGATTAGCAGTTCTCAAACATTTTTATTTTTATTTTTTAATTTAAGTCACACGAAAGTCCAAATATAAAATAGCTAAAAGCAAAGGTGCTTTATTAAAATAGGGGTCACACCTGCCCTTATCTTTCCCCTTGTCCCCCTAAAACCACATCATTAGAGGTGTTTCCAGGAAAGCTCAAAGAATCCTTGTGGGTTTGAAACCTATGATTGGTGCAAGGCTTCATTTTAGACATGGAATGAATCCTGAGGCTACTTAGTGGAAGGGCAGGCGTGAAAATGCCATTCCTCCTGGCTCTATTCTTTACCCCCACCCCCCGCGGACTGGGATGCTTCCCTGTGCCCTGCTGCTCCCACAGCTTTAACTAGTTCTTTCAGTATGAATATTCTGGCTGTATCAAGGTGAGAGAATGCATGAAAAATCCCGAGGAAGAACCTTCAGATTGGGCAAGCGAGAGTGAACAGAGGAGGGAGAAACTTTAACAATGATTTCTATGCACAGAGCCTAAGTCAGTTTGGTTCTTAATAGGAATGTCTTCTGGTGTATCCAGAATCTCTGCTTATCTAGTTATAGTTTAGTTGTTGTTTTTAGTGCATAAATGTGTGAAACAGTTATTGATATAGCCCACATGTAATTTTTCTCTCTTTAAATTTGTTCATATGAGGAAATGATTTATGTCTTGAAACTACTGTGTATGCTAATCCGTGTTCTTTCTATATTAAAACCAATATTTTCTCTGCAATTGTGTTTATATTTTGATCTTGTCATTTAACATTGAGAGCAATTCATGAATGAAGAACTTCATAATAGGAAAAATAAGAATGTTTCCTCCAACTCTAGTGCCTATTTTGTGCAGGTAAAACTGCTAAAAGCCTTATGTTTCTGTATATGTAGCAACATATGTTAAGTGTCCAGGAACACTCATTCCGTACACATATACGCACACCCAGTCAAAATCTTTTGGCCCTTGAAGATCAATAGAAATGTTGAAGTCTTTTGAAAGACTGCTATTAGACACGCAATTGTAAGGCACAATGAACAAAGCAAACACATTAGAGGAAATGAGATAATTTCTTGGACTAGAAAATATTTATTCTGCTTATAAGAATTCACCACAATAATATTAATATGTTTAATGTATCCTAATGGTTTCTCCAAGTTTAGGAAGGGCTATGAACAGATACTTCAATCTATCATGTACCACAGTGAGTTATAAAATAATTTATATGCTAAATTTCTGAATGAGTATTATTTCATGTAAAGGTAATACTAGTCTCATAGAATGAATTGAGAAGTATTCCCTCCTTTTCACTTATGGGAAACTTTTTGTAGAATTTGTATTTTTCTTTAAATGGGAAAATTCATCAATGAGGCTGTTTTCTTTGTGGAAGATTTTAAACTATAAATTGGATTCATTTAATAGGGATATTCAGATTATCTGTTTTCTCTGGAATGAGCTTAGGTTGTTTATTTTTAAGGAATTTTTCCATTTCATATACATTAGCAAATTTATTTGTATTTGCTCAAATATTCCTTTAGTTTAATTTTAGCATCGGTGGAATCTGTAGTGCCATCAAGTGTTCATTGGTGAACACATCTTGGCCTGGTGTTTTACTTTTTGGAAGGTTATTCATTACTGATTCAAATTCTTTATTAAATATAGGGCTATGTCAATTATCTTTTAACAAAATTTAAATAAATGCATATATGTTTACTCTTGTAGTTACCAATTGCATTGCTCTACATTCCTTTGTCGCAATCCATATTTCCAATTGATATCATTTTCCTCCTACTTGGAGAACTTTCTTTAATATTTCTTGTAGTGTGGATCTGCTGGTAATGAATTTTTTCAGCTTTTATATATCTGGAAAGTTTTATTTGCCTATTTTTTCAAAGATTGTTTATTATAGAATTCTAGATTGACAAGTTTTTTCTTTCACTACATTAGAGGTGTTTCTCCACTCTCTTCTCGCTTTTTTTTTTTCTAGTGAAAAATCTGCTGTCACCCTTACCTTTGTTCCTCTGTATATAATGGTTCTCTTTGGCTGCTTTTAACATTTCTTTGTCACTAGTTTTGAACAATTTGATCATGATGTGCCTTGCTATAGGATTCTTCAGGTTTCCTGTTTTGGGGTATCAGTTGTATTTTTGGAGAGTTTACGTTTGTTTCCATCAGATTTTGAATTTTTTGAGTTACTATTTCTTCAAAAATGTTTTTCTGCCCTCCACCTCTTTTGTCCTTTGGAGACTCCTATTGCACATATATTAGGCTGCTTGAAGTTGTCCCACAGTTCACTGATTCTGTAGTCTTCTTTTTATTCTTTTTTTCTTCTGTGTTTCATTTTGGTTAGTTTCTATTGCTATGTCTTTAAGTTTACTGATCTTTTCTTCAGCAATATCAAATCAGCCATAAAACCTATCCAGTGTATTTTCATCTCAGACAGTTTTGAGAGATTTGAGTCTTTTTTATATGTTGCCTGATGCTGCTTAAATTTTTGAGGGTAGGTACTGAAGTTATAATGATATATTTAATGTTCTCTCTGCTAATTTCCAATATCTATCAATTATGGGTCATTTTTGATTGAGTGATATTTCCCCCCATCAAAGGTTATATTTTCCTGCCTCCTTTCATGCTTGGCTGGGTGCTGAATATTTTTGAATTTATGTAAATATTTTTTCGGGCATACAGTTAAGTTATGTGGAAACACTTTGATAATTTTGGATCTTGCTTTTAAGATTTGTTAGGTAGCATTGAGCACTGCTTAGTCTGTGGGCTAATTATATCCCACTACTGAAGTCAGGTCCTTCTATGTACTAGAACTTATGTTCTATGATTGTGAGGTTTTCTAGTATCATTGATGGGAACAGACACTATTCCCAGCTCCGTGTAAGCATCAATCACTGTTACTTCTAAGTCTTTCAGGTGTTGTTTCCCTGGCCTCAGTTAGTTTCCTCATATGCACGCCTCAGTTAAGTACTCAGCTGAACATGCAAGGGAATAGTCCACCAATCTCCAGAATTCTCTCTGTGGAACTCTTTCCTCACTAGCACTCTGTGCTGTGAACTCTTGCTGCTTTGATCTCCCAGGATTCTCAGCTCCATGTTACTGACGTGGAGATCTCCAGGACTACACCTGGGATTGTCCTTGTCCTTGAGAACACTCTCAATGCAATAAGCTTGGTTCTTCCTCAGGCTTGTGGAATTAAAACAAAAGATAGAGGACTTCTAAAAGAGAAAGACTTTGTGCACCCTGTGTGGTTAACCAGAACCTAAAAGAAAACAGAGTCAAGCAGCCATGCCAGGACTGGGGTGCATTCACATACTCTGTTCTCAGAAAAACCTCAAGTTGTACCCCAACCCAGGTGTCGTGTATATCTAGGTCGCCAAGGCCAACATAGCCTCACTTTAACCCAGCAACCAGTGAGCAAGAGATACTGGTTTCTATGTGAGGATAGGCTAATAGAGGAACTGCTGAAACATTCCTGTGGTCTCTGTGGCTTTAGCCTTTAAGACCCTTACTGTGCCTTCCCCTCTTCAGAGCGTACCTCAGATTTGTTCTGAAGGCTGTGTCACCCTGGTTTGAAAACTGGATGAGCAATAAAGCTTTCCTAACTAAATTCTTGTATTTCAGATAGTTTTGTTGACAGGCTCATCTTTTTTTTTCTTTTTTCCTCATTTCTAAAGGATCTTTATCCTTTATTTTATGAGGTCCAGTCTATTGAAAACTATTTTTACATAATTTTACTAATTTTTTTATTGTTTCATCTGGGACCATATAACTGGTTCCTGTTATTCTATCTTGGTCAGAAGCAGAAATTCCTCATTTACTTTTCTTTTTCACTTCTTACTGATACCTCAATTTTTATTGGAGCCATTATTCATTCCATTAATGTCAGATTGTAAGTACTATTGTCTCTTATTACTGAAAATATTTCCATTTTGCTCTCATACTTAATGTGTTCCTGAGCTAAATATAGAAAATTAGATTGATAAATTTATTTTACTCTTAGTAAATCAAAGATATAGTTACATTAACTCTTGACCTTTTATTTATTGCTCTACTGCATCTAATTGTCATTCCTTTTGGTTTTCACTATTATATTTCTAGGTATTTTATCTACTTAGGTCTTATGATTCTTCAATTTATGCATTTGGATCTTTTCTTTTAGTTCTTCAAATCTGTAAATTTCCAGTCCATTCTCTTCCGCTATCCCCTGTCCCATACTCTGTCTATTCTTTCGTCTGAAAACTACCATTATAAATGGTAGTCTCTCCCCTTCCTACTTCCCATCTGTTTATCTTTCTGTGCCTTATGAATGTCTATTTCCTCACGTCTGATAGTTTTCTAATTTTTGTCAGTTGTTTTAAATCTTATGCTATTTATTATTTTAAAAATCTCATCTTTATTTTTTATTTCTAGATATTCATTTTGTTCTTATACATAAAGTTTTAAGGTTTTGTTCGCTTATGGAATTCTGATCCCTTCTCATGTTAGATCCAAGATTGGAGTTTCAAGTTTTCACAGATCATTTTATTTTTCCCATCTATAGCATAAAGAAAGGAAAAACTTCATTCTGTAGTTTTTCTCCTTCTTTTTCTAAGATTCTATGTTGTTTCAAGTGCCCTGGCTTTATGAGAGGCCTTACTTATAGCTTCTAGTTTGCCTGTACTTAAGGCCACTTTTCTCCATATTTCAGACAAAAATCAAGCCCTCAGTGTGTTTACTATCTTTGTCTGATACCTGGGAAGGGTCACCAGTGTCAACCTGAGATCTCTACTTTGAGATTATTTTTTTTTAATAATTTGAGACAGAGCTTTCCTTCTGCCACTTTTTTTTTTGAAATTAGATATATAATAAAATTTTGGTCATAGTTTATCAATGATTTTTATGAATTTTTGCCTGGATAGTAATGCACAATAGATCCATATGCTCAGGTTGTCAGAAAACTTTATGTAACTTTTTACATATGTTATTAATTTTTTCCTCGTAATGATACAAGGAATATGGATTGACAGAGAAAAACACTGAGGCTGAGGCATTTTAAATGACTTGACCAGAATCACATAATTATTAAATATTTTAACAACAATTCAAATCCATGTCAACAGCCTCTCTTGCCTTTGCACTTAGCCATTAATCTGTATACTAAAAGCTTTAAGAAATAAGGTATTTGGATAGCCTATAAATATTTTCTTTTTCTAAAGGGAGAAAGGACCTCAATTATTTGACCTACACTTGACAGCTGAGCCTGAGTATATTGTATGTTCTTAGCAATTTAAGTATCTTGTAAAACCTGTTCAAATTATTGGGATTGGAGAGAAAGGGTTCACTGCAAAGTAAAAGAAGGAAGAATTGTGTTATAATATTAGATAGTGGCAGGTGGATCAAGTTGTGTATTTTCTTTTGCTTAAGAATTATATTTTAAATTCCAGGGAATTTCACGGATGGCTAATGAAGAGCTTCCTTTCATGAAAATTCTTTAAGTTTAATTTAATTTTCTGTGGTAAAAACAGACTGAAGTTACTCATGGTCAGTCCTCGATACTGATTGTGCTTTACCTGTTAATCTTGAATTAAATAAATTTCCGTTGGGATTTATTCTCCTCTTGATTCAGTTTGCTATCTCAGCACCATTTCTGTCATTTGCATTTAAAACAATGAATATTTAAGCCTCTCATGAGTTTATTCTTTTAACAGCAAAAGGGTTAGTTACTCAATGAATGAGGTTAAGTAGATACATGGCAATGGTTTATTGTTGTTATTTTTATCATATCCTTACACTAAAAAATAAATTTTAAATTATTTTCTTCAAATATTGATATTGCTTCTATGTTTCTTTTTTATTTTGTAGAATTTTCCAAAGAGTGTCATAAAATCACATAAATTTCAGAAACTCCCACTGAAGTTATACAGACCTAAACATTCATGTTTCTGATACAGTTTCTGATTACTGCTTATTTGAACTAAAGTTCTAAGTCAGACTGAATCTTACTCTTACTTTCTCATCCATTCCCAATTAATTTAGAAGATAACACTGTTTATTTTATAAAGGAAATGTTCTATTAAGATAGAAATTTCTTTTTTAAAAGTTTATCCTAAGTATTTTCCAATTATCTTACAACAATTGCTAGAGTTGCATAGCATACTGCCTGTGTGGTTATTAGCAAGGATGATAATATTGTTGATAGAAAGACACTGAAGGCCACAGGGGATGGAACTTTTCCTTCGTGACAAAAGTCATGGAAGCTTATGGAGATGGCTACACAAGAGAATGTGGTATGTGAGGTGTAAGTGATTCCACTTATACCTGGTGAGGATTTGGCCAGATTTTAGAAGCTTGCCTTTACCATTTCCTAATCCAGTGCTCTGCCACCCATGTCCAATAACCCCTGCCTGACTCTCTGTCTTAACTACTACGAAAACTTGAATATGTGTCTGTCTATTTCACCAGGCGCTGGGCACAAGACAATCCAGACTAATTATTGAGTCTTCTTTTTGAGTCTGCATGAAGTGAAAGTCAATCACCCAAAAGCATTGCTCAATGGGTCTTGGTTTTAGACTTTTCTGAGGTCCATTCCTGTACTGTCATATGGAATGTCAAAACTTTAATTAATCAATTCCAGTGGCAAGCCTGACCGCCATGCTAATTGCCAACATAATCTTGAACACTTTTTCAGACATTAGTCTAAAGCTTGATTAGTCTAACCAATCACCGTAACAACATAATTCTTGCCAGTGTTCACTTAAAGACAAGAGCCAATAGGCCAAGAATATGAGAATTAAATCTGAATTCTTAATGATATTATTGAGCCATTGAATTATCTGATGCTGGATCTCCCCATTTTAATACATTCAATTTGAAATAATAAGTTCACTCAGTTAATTCAAGAACTTTGCACTGAACCTCTGTTACTTAGATCTAAGAATAACTTAAGTGATACATTTTCCCAATATTGGCCAATAGTTATGCTATTCTTGAATATATTTTTGGTGGTATTCTTATAATTTCCTAATTATCAATTTCTAGAGGTAGATTCTATGTGTATCGATGGTTAGGTGATATTCATATTGTTAAAGCTTTGGTATTTACTAAACAAATGTCCTCCAGGAAGGTTATATTAGTCTATATGCCCAACAGCATTCTATAATCACCAACCCTGGGATGATGATGATGATGGTGATGATGATGACTACTATAACTACTACTACTATTACTTAATTTTGGTCTTGAGTAAGGCTCCAGGCTCCCTGAAAAAAAAGCTTTTGCTTCTAAATTTCAACAATTCAAAGTAGTAGTAGACATTTTTTTTCCTGAACACATTGGATGTAAAAACACAATTGACAAAATTATTTTTAAAATTAAAATCAAATATAAGGCTTAAAAAGATAACTAAATATTTCAGAATGAAGACAAAAACAGAAAATAACAACAAAAATGAAAGGGCTCAATAGAGAATCTAATACAGTATATATAAAAAGACTTGTACAAGATGCATCATCATGAAATTTCAGAAGGATGAAAATAAACCAAAGAAAGTTAAAGTGGAGAGAGGAAAAGGCAGACAGAATCACTTATAGTAAACAATACTCAAAATGAGCAGTACTAATTACTTTAGAAATCTCTTAAAAATGATTCAACATATATTTTCATAAGCTGCCAAGTTGTTAACCATATAGATGGTAAAATACAGGCATTTTCCAACAGAAAAGGGCTCAGAAAATTTACGTTTTTAATACCGTTTTCTTAGGAAGTAGCTTAAACTTTTGCTCCAGCAAATTCAAAAGTTAAACCAAATGTAGTAAGACATGGCATCTAAGAGACATGGTTTTCAGGAAACAGTAGATCCAACTTAAGAAATGAAAGAGAAGACATTCCAACTCATAAGTCAAGAATTAGCAGTATGAGCATATTATTTGGAGACACGGTGGTGACTGTGAAGGGAAAAAAAAAAAATCAAACCAAGTGATCTAAAAGAGTTATAGGTTGACTTTGTAGATAGTGACTGGGGACCTGTGAGGGTGGAGTAAGATGTAGCTCTTTTTTCATTAATCTCCCAGCACTATCTAATTTTTGTTTACTGGTGTATACATTACTTTCATATGAATTAAATAAATTTTAGAATTAAAAACCATTTTATTACAAGTAATATTTAATAAAAATGTTTTCATCATAATAGAAAACTGCACATTATTGAAAATTTCTCTCTTAAATCATTAGCAAATGTATGTATGCATATACACAACACTTACTGTCTTATTCCTCCATAAATATACTAGGAACTCAAAAGATTTGTGGAATGAATGAATAAATATCCTCATTTGCTGACAACTTTGTGGATTCTTTACCTTAATGAATTCCAATATTCCTGAATTCTTCTTGGTTACAGAACAACTTATTGGTCAAAAACTCATGAGAATACATCATGATTTGAGAAAAGTAGTACAGGATGTCATTGTGGATCCTTCCTATGGCTCCAGGAAACTATGCTTTTGAGTTTCAGATGAGAGTTTGTTTTCATAAAGTTCAGGACACCACTTCCTACTTCTTCCCAAACTTTCTTCCACTCGTGTTGACTTGTCTTTTCATCAGCCTTTTGAATAGCAGACCAAAAAATCAAAAATTCCCTTATCATGATGGGGCAGAGATGTTGGCTTCATCCATACTGTGATTTAAATTATGGTAGAAAGTCCTGCCTGCTTCTAAATATCTGGCTCCAACTAGTCATATCCAAGTTTATATTTTAAGAGAAGAATGGTGTAAAGTGAACATCCATTTCAGGGAGGCTCAGAGAGCCACCCTAGTCACTTCACATTATCCCAAGTGTAAATATTTGTTTCTTGGTAGCTTAGGCAGAGCACAGTCTAATTTCAGCTGGGATATTTAAAAGGGGAGTGATCAGTAGTTTTTCTGCTGCCACAAAAGAAGATTGAGGAGGGCATTCAACCAAGGCTGGTGGTGGTGCGGCATGGGAGTGCAGAGTCTTTACGTATGTCTATCATTAAAAAAAAGAAATCCTTTAACAAGAAAAGAAACGAGAGGGACCTAAACACAAGTGATGCTTAATTTCAAGTTTCCCCAGGGCCCTAGCATTTGCCCAGGGACCTGAAGTGGAAAATTAAAAAAAAAAAAAAAAAAAAGTGCATGAAAGGAACAGCAATAAGTGGAATTCCCTAGAAACATTTGAAGAAAAGTAGTTCAAAGGTTGATTTTTGAAGGGATGCATGGATTTGAATTAAAAACTTAGTGTTCTTGGTTTATTGGTACAGTGTTTCTATGAAAGAGAGATAAATAAAAGTAAATAAAACATCAAATTACAAGCCCTTCCCACACGAGACTAAAATAATTTAAAGATTCACCTTGCTTTGATGAAATAATCTCAGTGGGAGATCAGATTGCAAGGGCATTAGTGCTGAAATGGGGAAATCTAGGGAGCTCCTTATCATTTGACCTGAAAATTAAACTAGATGGAAATGTTAAAAATAGACTTGTTAGTGGGAGAAAAGACTCAATGTCATTTTGCTTATTAAAAGTACGTGCTCCTTAACAAAGCAAACATTTCCTACCAAAAAACGAATATTTAGTCAATAAAATAAGCTGCTTTAGCATTTTGCAAAAGTTACACATGGGTCTTCCTCTATTTGCATGTTTCTGTACTCAGTGTAAACATTCCTCCATTTCTGCCAAAGGTATTATTTTTGCTTTTCTATTTAGTCATAGAGGAATATGATTCCAAAGAGTCAGAAACACGGAAAATTTTATTTTGTTCTCTATACAATCATTTTCTGGTTCTGTTTAATGATACTGCATTCTGTTTTTATAAAGAAAACCTCAAAGATATAGTCTGTTTCAAGAAATCTGATAAATTTACTGTCTTAGAGATTTTTTTTATTGACCAATTTAGCAACCTTTCACCAGATGTGTACCTGGTGCCAATAAAAATGCTCTTTTTGCCTTCCTGAGTTGGGCAGTAGTGCACACTCATGCTTCCAATGGGATATTTCATCATCTGTAATGAATTAACATCATACAACATGATGGGTGATACAGAGAAAATTGGAGTAAAACAAGTCAATAAACATTTACTATTAGAATGATATTAAAAATATGACATGAGAGATTCTATCCCATAAAAGCCATAAAGGAGATGTTTACAGTCTTGAGAGACCTTTGAAAAGTTGCTGTGATTTCTTTTTTTATACTTTCCTATATACCAAAGGAGAATGGGAGTCATGTGAAATTATTTGGAATTATTGGCAAACAAATTCACAGAAGGAGACTGTAATACTTCTTTATACAGTTTGCAATATATACTTTGAGAACTTATTTTCTAAAAATAGTTCATTTTTGAGCAACTTAAAAAGTGATCTACAGTTTTTTTAACCAGTATAAACATTATTAAAATCTTAACCAATGAAATTAGTAGCCTCAGGAAGAAACTGTACTGTAAAATTTTCCAAGAATTTAAGAAACAGCAACCATCCTTATATATAGCAGTCACCAATAAAAAAAATCATGAAATTTTAGCAAAGTAACCCAGAGATCATCAAATTCAATTTTCTCCTCCTGACACCATGCTGACTTACTCAGCGGGGGACATGTGATAGTCTAACTAAGGCAAAACCACACGATGCATCTTTCTTCCATGGCAACCTTCCCATTCCCACAGCATCCAGTGGCTATATACTGATACAAAGCCTGTTACTTATAATTTAACAAGTATTTGGGGGTTATGAAAAGAAATTTAGATGGTATTCTATAAATATCTACCTTTTTTTTTTGCTAAAAAATAACACTTTTATTCATACAATTATATCCAAGTATTTCAGTGTTAACAAAGTTTTTGTTTAAGCCTAAACATACTTTTGAATCACTTTTGGCCGTTGATAGTTTGTTAGGGCATCACCATGACTGGCCAATATTATGGCCTGTGTGAGTGATCAATAATATTTGATCACTTTTTGTATTAAGAGTAAAATGTTGAGGCATATGGGAGAAAAGCCAAAGGTTCCATTTGTTTCCTATTTGACTACAATTGCAATGCTTTCTCCTTCTTGATCCCCTTTCCATTAAGTAAACTATATATCATTTTATCACCATATCTTAAAAGCATTTTGTAAAATTCATCCAGAAGCAAATTTCGGGTTTATTAATTCACATAACAAAAGTCTAATTAGTACCTATTGCGTGCAGGCACTTTCTTGCCCTGGGGATTTAGTGGCGAGCAGGACAGGCAAACTGCTCTTGAAACTTACATTCTTGCCCTTTCAATGTGCATGTTCAGTTTTCTTGAGCTCAGGGAAATTGGCTTCTCTTATTTGTCTAATGATTGCCTGTCTTTTATACAGTTCTTTTTGTTTCTGAAAATCTTAACATTATCATATTAGGTATTCTGCATCTTTTTTCCAAGTCTTATATTTTTCTTCATGCTTTTTATATCATTTTATTTTTGCCTGATACCTCAAAATATTTCTACTTGATTTTCTGGGAAAAGAGGTTTTGTCTTGCCAGTTATGGATTTGTATTTGTTAGCCTGGAAAAATAACATTTTTTTCAGTCTAAGAATGTGTGTTGGTGTGACGTGATGCGCCTCATTTACCACAAGGAAGACAAAGATTTTGCCCCTGAGGGGTGGATGGACAGTGGGGGCATCAGAAGGAAGCTCTCCGTTCGACCAGTTCCGAGAACTCTCCCAGACTCAGCAGCAGCAGTAGAAGACAGCCCAGGCAACTGGTTGTTCCTCAGATTCCAGAGGGCCAGGAAGAACAGGCATGCTCACACCTAGCCTAGTTAACCTTCCTTTAAGAGCACTCTCCAGTCTCAGTGGGCCCCTGGGAGAAAGTCCAGCACCAGCTCTCTAATGGGATGTGCACAGAGCCCACAGCCTGCCCTGCTCTCTGAGGAATGTGTGTGTAGCTGGATGAGTATATGTTCAAAGTCACATCTTCCCCAAACCTCTCTGGTGGAAACCAGAGGATTATTATTTTATGTGGGTGTGTGTGAGGGAGATTAACCCTGAGCTAATATCTGTTGCCAAACCCCCTCTTTTTGCTGAGGAAGACTGGCCCTGGGCTAACATCCATGCCCATCTTCCTCTACTTTATATGAGACGCATCTGCAGCATGGCTTGATGAGCGGTGCATAGGTCCACCCAGGGATCTGAACCCCAGGCCACCCCGAAGAAGATCCCGCGAACATAACCACTATGCCACCTGGCCGGCCCCCAGAGCATTATTTTTTAAAGGGAGATGTAATTACATAACTTCCCTGTTTAAAACATTACAATAGAATCTTATTACTCTTAAAACTATTAAAAATGACTTTTGAGTCCTCGCACCATAACGGTGCAGATTATTTCTAAACCTTCTTTTCTACCATTTCCCTCTCAGCCAATCACATTGGGCAGACCACTTTCATGTCTCCATACCACATTCCTTCTCACCTCAGAGCCTACTTTTCTGTTTTCCCCTCCGCCTAGAATTCTCTTTCTCTCGTTCTTTCATCTGGCTACTCTTTACTTATCATTTCCTTTCTTCCTTCTTTCCCTCAACTTGTACTTATTGAGGCCCTCTTATTTGTGTGCGATGTGATCAAAATGATATGTTCTATGTCTCTGAGGAGCTTTCAGTTTACCAGGAGTGGCAGACCAAAAAAAAAACTTACGTAAATGTGTAAAATCCAAACTATCATAAATTTAATTAAAAGAGAGAGAAGATACACCTGTCCAAAGACATGCGGTTAATTGAGTGTAGGGGCTGAGATATGAACTCATGTTAGCTTGTTTCCAAAGACTCTGGTCTCAACCACAATATAATTCTATATTTAATAATTAAAATTATATTAGTTTACTTCTCCTATCTTTTTATTTTTAATGTCTACTAGTTAGGATATTTCTTGAACTGTGGATTGTTAGCAGTCAGAAAATAGAGCAAATAGCAATAGCAGGGTAGAAAGAGCATAGATTACACTACTCACAATTTTTCACATCTTCCTCTGTCTCCTCTGCCTGCAAGTGTCTCTACAGTCCTTCCTACTGACAGTATACTGCGTTCCTCCACCTCATGGATACTGGGTACATACATCAGTAAGTGCTATGTTATGTAGCATTGTTTGTGACAATAGTTGACAAATAGAGTAGACATTGCCAAGTCCTTTCCAAATTTCTGAAAACCTATTGGTGTATTTTAATCTTCAGTTTTTAGTCTCTAATGTACCCCAGAGGGTCATTTAAATATATTTACTGCGGAGCCATTACCTCAGAAGCATTTCTTTTGTGGTATATTAAAAAGAGAAGTATGAATTACTTTTAAAATAATTATGAATCCACATTTTAGTCAGTAGCAATTCCAGTTGAAACACTTACCCCAAAACCTAAATAGTAAGATTTACTGATAACCATGGACTTAAAAGAGATACATGTACCCTGTCTTGTGCTAACTTTAGTGTTTATTTTTTGAGCTGTAGAAAAATGGAGTTTGTATCTCTGCATTTAGGAAAAATAACTACTTTTCTTGCCCTGTTTAGAAAGATACTTTTATTTATACTATGACTACCATATTCCAGTGGAAGTGGGGTTTGGAATGCAGAATTTTATTGATGGTTTGGCTCTAGGGGTAGAAAGATAACTGAACAAGTTCCCTAGTACAAGGAAATTATGAGTTGGTGGTAAGAAAGCTTAGTGGATGATTAAAATAAAATGTAAAAGTCAAAACAGGTCAAAGACAGAGTGAGATGATTTTGGTTTGATACCCATTCCCATGCAGTGCAACTCATTTGTGATATTTTCTATCTTGAAACACACACAAACACACTTTTGGCCTCATTTCTCTCCAAGTATCACTCTTTCTCTGCTCTACTTAATGAAAAAATATTCTCAAAATAATTGTTTATAGTTACTATCTGCAGTTTTTCTCCTATTCTCACTTGAAGGTATTCCAATGAGACTTTCATTCCCCAACTACTTCTGTCAAAATCACCTACAGTCTCCACATCGCTAAATACAATAGCCAGCCTCAGTTTTCATCAGCCTTTACTTATCAGCAGTATTTTACACATTAATCACTCCCACTTTCTAAAAGCACTTCTTTAACTGTATTTCAGGGCACTTCACTCTCCTGGTAGTTTCCCTTCTAAATGATAACTCCTTTTAGCTTCCCAACATCTCAACGTTGTAGAATCTCTGGACACAATCTTTGGATTTTTTTTCCTTATTTAAATCCAGTCCTTGATAATCATGGCTTTAAATATTATCTAAATGTCAATCTAAATGTCAAGGACCTACACAAATATTTCTCCAGCCTGGACTTTTCTTCTAAATCCCTGAATTTCAGGCTCATACAATACCACCTACTCAATATCTTTACTTAAGTACCCAAAAGGCATCTCAAACTTATTTCCAAAACAGACTTGTCATATTCTTCAAAGCCTCTTGAAATGATCTCCATCTTGATTACAGCCACACCATCCTTCTAGCTGCTAAGGCTAAAAATCTTATTGTCATCCTTGATTCTTTTATAATCAACATTCAATCCGGCAGCAAATCCTATCAACTTTACTTTCAAAACATATTCAAAATTCAACTACTTATTTACTACCTCCACCAGAGTGACATGATCCAAGCCAAGCTTCTAAGGCTAAATATCTCATTGTCATCCTTGATTCTTTTATAATCAACATTCAATCCGGCAGCAAATCCTATCAACTTTACTTTCAAAATATATTCAGAATTCAACTACTTATTTACTACCTCCACCAGGGTGACATGATCCAAGCCTATATTGTTTCTAGTCTAGATAATTGCATTGGCCTCCTAATTTGTTCCCTGCTTCTGATCTTGACCCAATTGGTTATCCTCCACATAGCATCTGGGGAAAAAATTATTTATATCTGTATATCTACATTGACATCAATATATAGATACATAGACATATATATTTTAAAATGTTAATCATATAATGCCAATTCCATGCTTCAAAATCCACTAATGGCTGCCCACACCACTCAGGGAGAAAGCAAAAATTATTACAGTAGCCTACAATGTCTTATGAGACATTTCTCCTCCAACCACATTACCTCTCTGACCTCATGTCCTATTACTATCTTCCTTACTCATTCTGCTTTAGCCCCACTGTATCTTTTCTCTTCAAACACACCAGGCGGTATGCACCTAGGGACTTTTACATCTACAGGTGTTTGGTTTTTGTTTGTTTCTTAGTTTTGCCAAGAGAGCTCTTCCACCAATAATACCTATGGTTCGTACTCACCTCCTTAGACTTTGTTCCACAGTAAGGCCTTTCCTTCATCTTATTTAAAATTGAGCTCCATCATTCTCTTCAGCAATTCCTTTCCCTAGTTCTTGCTTGGTTTTCATTTATGGCACTTACTGATATTTAACATCAGATCTTTTTATTTAACCATTTTTGTTTGTCTTTCTCCTCCCACTAGAATTTAAAATTTATGAGAGCCAAGATTTTTGCTTTTTATTTCTCTGTTATATCTTCAGAGCACAGTATTGAATAAATGTTCAATGAATGAATGAATAAATTTCTTGAGTCCTGTTTTGCTGAATCATTAATGAATAAACTAGCCAATTAGCTAAAACTGTGGGAGCAGATTCTAGCATAAAACAGGAGTAAGGATATAGGTTTCCCAATTTGTAGTCATCCTTACACTTAATGGTTTATGATTTTGTGGAGATAGTGCATATATGAAGTAAGAGGATGAAATTATAGATGTGCTTACTTTCTCTTTCTCCTCCTTCAGGTGATGATACCATAGGAAATATAGTTGATAATGTGGAAAAACAGCTCTGCCCCACCACAGCAGAGTACAATGGACCACAGGGAACCTGGCACACAAAAGCGTTGGGTATGTCTTCCTAGAGGTTGAATAACTGAGTGATAATCCTCCTGCAGGACCCATGCTGCGTAGGCCTATGAGTGCCTTTTACAAAACATGATAGCCAACTGATAACCACACTGATTAATTTCACATATTAAATGGAAAGTTTGATGACAGGATGGTTTGGCCTTGCAGGTAGTATTCGTGAGGAGAATACCTCATATCACTGAGTGGAGTTGTTGACATTCTATTTCTGTCAAAAGCTATCCCCACATACATTTCACTAAACACTTTGGGGATTTATAATATTGGCAGTCTCAATGCCATTTTTATCTGCTGTGCACAGAGAAGGATTTAAAACAGCAGGAGTGCATAGTCTACGGGCGCTGAAGAATAAAAGCAGCCAAGAGCACTTGTGTGTGCACGCCTGTGTGTGTTTGTGTGTGTGTGTGTGTGTGTGTTAAAGCAAAAGAAACTAGGAAGAGGAAGTAAGAAAATATACTTGACTTCTCAATCATTTTCAGTCAAAAATGTATAGTATATTAAAGTTGATTTGCTTATCTATGTAGTGATTTTACATTTTCAGATTCTCCAATTCATTTGGAGAATACCACTATTCTAGTATTTTTTTTTAAATACCACTATTATAGTATGGCTTTATTAAAAGACTGAAAAAAATATACCTGATTTCCCGTCAAGTCATGAAAGTTAACTGAATGGATGCAAAGTGTGTAATTGAGATGAATTTGACAAAAAGGGGAATTCACAAAAGTGAACAATGAATGTTTTTCACTTCCATGCACTGCCAAATAACACATGTAACCACTATGTAGGGAACGAGCTGCAGTTCAGATAGCCAGTCCTGTTAATGTGGTAAATCCTACTCCTGCCTTGACACCATAAAATATTTAACTCCATGATACTTTAAAAAAACATTAATAAACAGAGAACTATTCAATATCAATGACAAGAAGCAGATCTGGAATTTGAATGGTCATAAACAAGAAAATGTACGATAATTGCTGTGCCTTGCCTCTTGCTTTTTCATAAAAAATACCACACGTCTAAGAACAGAAATATTGTATTTGGGACCTCAGTGTGATTGGTAGATAATAGAGTAGGATATCCAGATGGTGAAGTACTTGGCACAGGGTAAAAAAAGCCTAGGCCAGGAGACTTTGTACGCTCTAACCAACTGGAGGGAATAAAGCAGTGAGGGGTCATATATATATATATATATATATATATATATATATATATATATATGATAATTTACAGCACAGCAGCAAATAGCACAATGAAAACATGATTAAAAATGAATATACCCAGCAGGAAGAAACACCATTGTGGCTCAGAAAATAGAAAAGGTGATAAAGTAGTTGCTCCATATACCGCACTAATACCATCTACTAAACTTAGGCTACAGGGATGCAAGTATTTTATTGAGGAAAAGAAATTTTGTGGCCTTATCCTTGAATATTATCATGCTTGATGATATCTGAACCTAGAAAAATAAATTCTCTTGGTAAAACTTTAATCACTGATGTGATAACTATTTTCTACTCAACAAAGCAATTTCTTAAAGAATATAGAATCCCATGAAATGCGTTTTGAAAGTGCTCTAAGAATATGTGGAATTACCCACAGGGTGTTTATTGAGCTTGTCATGCATAGGTCATATGGCAAAATGGAGTCCTTAATCTGGCGTATCAGTCCCAGAGAGAATTTTGATAACTGTGTTTAATCGTGATATGTGGAATATTATATTTGTGACAGACTCAAGAGCCTTTTCTTGGTCAGTCCTTTCTTCTGTTTTGCATTTAAGAGTGAATCTCTAAATATGTGCAGTTTTTTGTATATCAATTACATCTCAATAAGCCATTCAATAAATAAATAGAAAGAAATTTCACCCCCCCCCCAAAAAAAAAGAAGAGTGGATCTCTAGTTTTCAGACTATATGCTCTGGATGAACTTAGAGGAATCTCGTCCTGTAAGTTCTACCTTCGGAATTTATCTGGCCGCCAATTTAAAGTGATAAAGAAAAGCCTACAGACTCATGTTCTGGTTGCAGTTACAGATTTATTTTGTGCATTTTTAAAAAGCTGTACTATGTTATGGGTGCTGGGACAACAGTGATGAATAAGATAGATAACTTTCCAGCTTTCAGAACTTTAAGTTAATTGGGAAATATAGGAAAGTAAATACATAATCACATCACAGTTTTAAGGTTTCTGGGTGGAGATATATAGAGACGAAACAGCAGAGAATAGAAAAATGGGAATTAAGCTAAGTTGGGGTAGGGGAAGGGATAGACAGGGAGGCTTTTGGAAAGTAATGTTTTATTGCTGTGACATAAAGCAGGACCCTGACTGGGAAAGACTCTTGGATAAAGGTCATGGCAGGTAAGAAAGCCTAGAGGCTAGTGGAGAATTTAAAGATTTGAAATAAGCCAAGTTTTGGGTTTGGGGGGTTTTTTAGTTTGTTGCCGTGGAATAGTGAGAGCTGACATAGAAAAAGAGCACAGAGATGTGGCCATCGTTTTATTAATACATTGCATTTCTAAAGTGTCCTATATTTTTCAAAGATCTATCAAATAGGTTTCTCCTTTAACCCCTCTATCACTGCTGACATAGGTGGTGCAGTTAAAATCACACTCTTTCACTGTTGTAGAAACTGAGGTTGATGTGATCTCTCAAGGTCATGAGGAAGCTAGTGCCAGAATGAGAATTAAAATCTGCATCTCTTGACTCTTAGTCAAGTTACCGTGCCATCATGCCTTCTTTCCACTTATCTTCTAGAGAAAGATAAACAACTGATCCCAATATCCTTAAATTTTCTGTTTGCCAATGAAGTACTGACAAAATTGATTGCAATTTAATGGAACTAAAAAAAAATGGAGGAAATATAGTGAAGTGTCTCTTGAGAAACTGTCTTATATTCTGCTCTGTTGGGGTTTAAGTGTGAGTGACAATACTTTATTGTATTGTAAACTAGTATGTAAGGCAAACTCAAGGTCAGTCCTTGAACTGGGAAAAATCTTTGGTTTCTGACCATAACCTATAATTTGCATCTGATCTTGTAATTCTAGGGTGAAGTAATTATAGCATTTTATGTACAATTAAGGCTGCAGAATAATTTCATTTTACATAGTACAATGTGCAGATAGGAAAAGATGTCATTGAAAGCCATGCTGAGAAAGTCAGTGACAAGTTGGCATAAAAAAAGTATTTTACACTTAAAGTAGAGAGTGATTTCAGTTTGAAGATGATGCCAGATTTTTAGATATGGGAGAAGAGGAAATGAAGAGTAGTAAAAAATTTATGTTTAATTTCATAACTTGGAATAGAAAGCTTAGTTTCTTATTTTGGCTCTATTAATTTACATGAACAAACTGTATAAACTCATCATACAATACTTTGGATTTTTTCTGTAAAATGAGAGGAAAATGACATTCTTACTTAACTCACAGGGAAATTGTGGGACTCGGAAAGGAATCCTTGGAGCATTTTTAAATAGAAAGTATTATACAAATAATAAATTTGAAAGGGATTGGGAGAACATGAATGAAAGGACAGAGAAGATTCGCCCCAACTGAAGTAAAAGGAAAAAGATGAAAAGTAAGATTTTTCTATAAAATCTTAGAAATTAACTTCTAAATTACTTGGGGTTACAGTTTAGAACCTTTGGAAACCAAAATTTCGTCTTTCTGTCTCAGAGTCTAGAAAATCATTAGACTATTGGATTTTGCCCAATGATCTTTCATGTATATAGTGTATTTCATGACTTTGATGATATTGTGCATCTGCATTTCATCAGAGTTTCTTATAAATTGTTAAGGCCAACTGGTGACTCTATTTACATACAAATTTTGACCTTGCTTATCGTTGTTGAATAAAGACATATTTTCATGGTTTAATCAATGAATAATAATTTAAAGGGTTTATTGAGTATTGGCATATGTTTTGGGTCTGAAAAAATAAAATGTGTAATCTAAGAAAACTTGATAGCTGCCTCCAGGTAATTCATTAGCCTTTTATTTACAAAAACAAATTAATGAACTTGGCAGCACTGATCACAGCATCGGTGCCTGTGATTATTCCTAAAACAAGACTATATTACATGACAATTTTCATGACTTATCTGAGATAGCTTATCACAAGTTACGAGCAATTCTGCCACACAAAACTGAGACCTTTATAGTCTGACAATATTCTAACAATTTCTGTTTATCATTTATTTTCCTTCCTGTCTCTATCAATTTCATGCCACTATTAATTTCTTCCTATGCTTTTACTCCCTTCATCTTATTTACCCCAGGCCAACTCCACCTCCATCACACCGTATTCAGTATTTGCAGCACTATTCCATTAGGCTGCCCGCCTCACTGCTCCCATCTTCGCAACCACTTCTGGGCTTTTCCAATGAACCTCAAGTTAACAGTATACTATGAAGACATATTTTGTATATTGTCCAATATTTCCATAAACAATGATTTAACTTATTTGCTTTAACTGAAATTTTACTTTCTCTTCCAGCTCTCTTTGTCAGAAACTGTTCCGTTTTCTAACTCTTCCAATTTAGTAGAAGACTCAGTAGACTCTCATGCTAATTACTGACCATGCCTCTGCCACCATCAAACAGCACTTTTCGAAAATCTTCACTAAATCTTAACACCAGCCTCTTCACATGCAGTGTCAGTGACAGACACTCAAACTTCAATCCCTCTCCTTGGTGACTTCATCAGCAAGCCCACAGCTTCCACTGCCATCTCTTATCTTGCCAACATTCTTTAGAACTTTGATATCAGCAGCAATGATCCTTCTGCTACCTGAGATCAGACTTTCTCAATCATTTCATATTTCAAGGCCAGTGTTTCTGTTTTTGTTTTTTTGTGTGTGAGGAACACTAGCCCTGAGCTAACATCTGTTGCCAATCCTCCTCTTTTTGCTGAGAAAGATTGGCCCTGGGCTAACATCTGTGCCCATCTTCCTCTACATTACATGGGATGCCACCACAGCATGGCTTGACAAGCGGTGCATTGGTTTGTGCCTGGGATTCGAACCTGCGAACCCCGGGCCACCAAAGCGGAGTGCTGAACTTAACTGCTCCACTCCCAGCCTGGCCCCTCAGGTCAGTTTTATACCACTTAATTCACCCTTCACTAGAGATAGGCAAGGCCTTTCATCATGTTGGGAAATGATCCATCTCAATGAGCTCACACTTGGGGCACACTAGAGTCATATATTTATTGAATCTATTTTTTTTTTTTTTGTGAGGAAGACCAGCCCTGAGCTAACATCCGTTGCTAATCCTCCTCTTTTTGCTGAGGAAGACTGGCCCTGGGCTAAGATCCATGCCCATCTTCCTCTACTTTATGTGGGACACCACCATGGCATGGCTGACAAGCAGTGCATCGGCAGGTGCCCGGGATCCGAACCCGCAAACCCGGGGCTGCCAAGTGCAAACTAAACTGCTGCGCCAGTGGGCTGGCCCCTGAATCTATTCTTTACCTTTATTGTGATTTCCGATCCTATGTCTCTTTACATTCCTCAATTAATTAGCATGGCCACCACATTAATTGATTGCTTGGTTGATTAATTCAGTTATTATTAATTGATTGGTGCTGATAGATACTATACTAGATTGTTAGGATTTGAGGAATTGAAGACGAAAACAAAGGTTGATAAACGTGGTACCTTCCCTTAGAGAATTTAATTCAGTAAATTCTAGAAAATACTGTTTCATTAGCAGGATATCCAGCATGTTGCAAAACAAAAATGCAGCAATGGTAGTGGAGCTGGCTTACTGGGTGACCTTAAAGCCTCTCTGCAGAATCCCAGAAAAAAAATGTAAGGATAATAGAATAAGATATCCAGAAGTTTCAGTGAGGGAATGAGAGGTTACAAGGTTTGTGTATGGGCTGAAACAGATTGAAAGAATGATTTCATGACTGGGGGAAAGTAGTTTGCACCATGGCATCCAGAAGTAGATGCCCAAATATTGCCCCAAAGGACCAGCCAGGAAGTCATACCGCAGCAATCACCAGCATAGGATCTGGACTACACCAACTGCACCACAGCACAGAGGAGAGGGGAGCCGAAAAACAAGAGAAGATTCAAGGCCTTCTTATACTCTGTTACTATGAGAACACTGATGGATTTGGTATGTCACGAGGTCATCTTGAGGAAAATCAGAACAGGATGAGAGCATCTGAAAGGCAGAATATTTTTTTCTAGTTTTAATGAGATTTAATTGACACACATCACTGTATAAGTTTAAGGTATACAGCAGGATGATTTGATTTACATATATTGTGAAATGATTACCACAAAAGATTCAGCTAGCATCCATCATCTTATATAGATACAATAAAAAGAAAAGAAATAAGAAAAGGAAAAAGAAAAAAACTTTTCTCCTTATGATGAGAACTCTTAGGATCCACTCTAACAACTTTCCTACATATCATCAAGCAGTGTTGGCTATAGTCATCATGTTGTACATGACATCCCTAGTACTTATTTATCTTGTAACTGGAAGTTTGCACCTTTTGACCACCTTCCTCCAATTCCTCACTCCTGCCGCCCCCTGATAACCACAAGTCTGATCTCTGTTTCTATAAGTTTGGGTTTTTTTTTTTTTATTCCACATATAAGTGAGATCATAGAGTATTTTTCTTTCTTTGTCTGACTTATCTCACTTAGTATAATGCCTTTGAGTTCCATCCATGTTGCTGCAAATGGTAGGATTTTCTCATTTTATGGCTGAATAATATTCCATTGTATATATATACCGCAACTCTTTATGCATTCATCCTTTGATAGACTCTTAGGTTGTTTCCATGTTTTGGCTAATGTAAACAATGCTGCTATGAACAATGGGGTGTAGATATCTTTTTCAGTTAGTGTTTTTGTTTCTTTCGGATGTATTCCTAGAAGTGGAACTGCTGGATCATATGGTAGTTCTGCTTTTAATTTTTTGAGGATCTCCCATACTATTTTCCATAGTGGCTGCACCAGTTTACAATCCCACCAACAGTGCACAAGTGTTCCCTTTTCTCCACATCCACACCAGCTTTTGTTATCTCTTGTCTTTTTGTGATGGCCATTCTAACCGGTGTGAGGTAATATCTTACTGTGTTTTTAATTTGCATTTCCCTAATGACTAGTGAGTTGAACATCTTTTCATGTATCTGTGGGTCTGAAAGGCAGAATATTTATCTGAACTAAATCATTGAAAATAGATTTTTATACTTGTGGAGACTGCAACATCATATACTGGCAGGTTAAACTATATTTTATTTCTCCTTTAAACCCAGCGAGGCAGAAAACTGTGAGCAAATTTGGATCTTTCATGGAAAATAAAAATGCTAAATTTCCTATGCGTGTATAGGGAGTATTATGAGTAAATTTGTAACTCTGCTTTTTCTATATGTTTTATCTTCAATATATAATATCTCTGTACCATGTTACCAGTAAAAGGTGAGTATAAAACAAACATTTTCTAAGACATACCAGAACTTATATAATCAAATGTGTGTTGTCTAAGTCATCAGTTACCTGACACTTATTCTCAATGGTTGACATTTCTTCAGAATAGCAGCTCATTTAGAATTAGCTGTAAAGGCATTTTATAAGTGCCATAAGGAAGGTAGTTACATTCCTCTGTGACCGAACCTTGAATTTCTCATAATGTCATCTCTTTCAGCATAACTATCTATCTCCTGGTGACACTTCTGCAGCCATACATATTTTTAGCTTAAAGGGAGAATTAGTGATATCTCATCTGTCAACTAACACTCGGGAAAAACAAGACTCTGTTGAGCAGGTTGGGGTTTGCAATGATATTGATAAAGTTTATCAGAACCAACATCAGCAGCAACCACAACTGCTCCTCCATGAATGACAGACTTAATCTGTGCCAGGAATAGTGAAAAATCACTTACATATAACTTCACAATGCATACAGAAGATAGAAATGATACTGTTTCCGACTGGAGGAAACCAGAAATGGACAGAATAAGCCCTTGCCCAAGGTATATAGGTTATAAGTAGACTTCAAAACTAATTCAGGCTGACTTCAGTCTACAATTTTGAGAACTGAGTTTTTAAATTTACTGTTGGAATATCAGCAGATGCCTGAGCTTGATTAATACACTCTAGGATGATGCTGGAAAGTTTGTGAGGCTGAAACAAATGAATTATCATTGTTTTTGTTGGATTATCTTCTGAAAAGACTTTAAACAAGCAAATGCCTTCATTTTTCAAATAAATTTTGAATGTTCCAGAAGGAAATGCTATGGCTCTGTACCTTGAGGACTGTTAGTGCCTTCTAGCTTGAAGTTGAAATGGTATAAAATGTTGTATAATGAGTTTTTTAAAAACCAAATCAAAACATCACAACAGCTGGCATTTATATCCTGAAGAACCAGGCAGGAAAAGGAGATTTCAAAGATAGCAAAACAAAGTCATCTGGGTTTTGAAAAGAACATAAGAAGATGTGATTCAGGGAGCCATTCTATGTATTTTATTTATTGATGTTATAATTATATATGATATTTGACACTGTTTTTGACACTGTAAGAAGGAGTGTCAACAAATTTGTTATGAAATGAGAAAATGTAAATTGATTATGTTAATGACTCCTGTATGAGAAAAACTGGAATAAAGAATTATCAAAATAATCTCACAAATGCTTAAGAAAGGCAGCAGGACTTTTAATACAAAACAAAATTCCCTGCTCCATGCTCCTTTTAACCCTATATTTAAAAACTGAAAGCTTATATTCGTAATTTTGGTTCATTGACTTTCTCTACTATGATAAAGGTTTATTTCTCAAACGTCCTCAACTCTGTCATCCATCTTCCAAATTTAATTATGATACTATTTTTAGTTCAATCAGGACAAATGTTTACTTTGATATGACAATGTAAATTTTTTTTTCTGCCAATTCAGAAAGTGTTCTGCAACTATTGTTTATTACCCGAATAGCTTTTCCTCCCTGTGATTTCTCTCTCAACTTGCATTGCCTGTCTTAAATTATTCTAAAAACTCAAATGGCATATGGAATCTCTTGAATACTCCTTTTTAATTACCAAATACCTACCTCTCTCCTGGAAATTACAGTCCTCCCTCTTCCATCTGGAGTGATGGCCATCTTCGGGACTGCTACTCAAAAGGACTAGAACTCTGATGCCATATCCTTTGTGACCTCTTTCATGGTTTGTTTCCATGCTTATATGCTTATATGCTTAGCATATAAGTAGCCTCCTAAGATAAGATGTGTGAAAGGAAGTTTTCTGACTCCTTGCACTTTTGAAAATATTTTTATTCCAGGTCAAATTTAACTGAAGATGTTGAGTATTGAATACCTGGTTTAAAACAGTCTCTCAGAATTTAACAATACCACTCCATTGTTGTTTCATATGTAGTGTTGCTGACAAGAATATTAATGCTAATCCAATTCTCATTCCCTTGCAAGTAACTATTTCCTCAGCCTTTTATACCTCCTCACTCTGCTTCCTCTTGACAAAGAAAAATCTTCTAAATTTCTTTATTTTTAATTTTCTGCAATTTCACGATTGCTTATCACAGTAACAGGATTTACATTTTCATGGACTTTGGGATACTTCTATATGAAGACATGTTTCTTCATTTTGACTTTCTAGAACTCCTGTTAGACATATGCTGGAGACTGCAGACTGATTTTCTACGTCCTTATCATCTTTCCCGTTATCTTGTCCATCTATTATCCATTTCTGCTTTCTTGAAATATTGTCCATTTGCCTGTTTTACTAATTGATTTTCAACAATCATACTTTCATTTATTTTCACTTTCTAACATCCCTCTCTCTCGCTCTGTCTCTGCATTTCTCTGTCTCTGTCATTTCTTTTCCTTTGAATAACACTTTAATAAGCATAAAACTTTATTTGTGTATAACAGGTCTTCTCAAATCTCTCTGAAGATATTCATTTGAGGAAGATTTTGTATATTTATGTATTTTGTTCTCTCTGTGACATGTTTCAGGCAGTCCTCAAATGTAAGGCGATCATGACTTTCTGTTCATATTTAACAATGAAACAATGATCCAGGAAAAATGAGGATTCAATGCTTCAGTGTATGATTGGAGGATGAGGCTGGCTTTTATACAGGGGTTGTCTAAACGCCAATATGTGAAAAACTTTTTTGTCTGGGACCATTGACTTTATTTCTCTTTTCCTGGGTGGCAGAATTCAGTTTTCTGTGTGGAAGGCTTTGCATCATGTTGGAGGAGAGAGGTCTACTGTTTCAAATACTGTTTAACTTATATTCATATTTTCTTCCCTGTCTCACGTTTGTCCTGACTTATTCCTGGCATTTCTGAACACCGATCTCTAAGGTTATCCATGGGACAATGTCTTATTTCTGGCTTGATCCTTGTCTATAAGAACTTAGGCTACATCTTCCCCTGCTCTCAGTCTTCGGTTAACTCTCATTGATCTGCATTCTGGGATTTACAATCGTGTTGAAATGTTTTGCTTCCTAGTGGCACTCCACTTGTTGTTTCTTTTGTTGTGGAATTATATCCTTTTACTTCATTTACTTTCATTTTAATTATGTCTTCAGAAAAAGGAAAAGAAATATACATGATAAATTTATCTTCTTGAACCAGAATTTTCAACCCTATCATTTGGAAAATTAATTCAAAACTTGGGACAGAAAGAATGGACCACTTATGACTTTTCAGGTCTAATATTAGGGTGGTCTGAATTATTTTTTTTTGTCTAAATATAATTAGAGTTCTTAGAGAAATGCAAAAAACCTCACAATTATTACCTGAATATGACTGGCCCTAAAATGCAATAGGTTCTTTATTCCAAAAATTAAAGTATGATTGTGTGAACACACACGTGTGTGTGTATTTGTGTGTAATTGCATGTTTGGGATGTCTAGTGCTTTAGATTCTTCTGAGAATCTTTACAATAAATTATTTTGGAACTAGGAGGAGACTTTATGGTTATTTAATCCCTCTCCTCATACTAGTGATAAAGGAATAGTAGGTACCAGAGAAGATGACTACTCCAATTCTCAAGACATCAGTGATAGTCCCCAAACTTTTATCTTCTCACTTCTAATTATACTTTCTTCTCTTCTATACAAGTTCAGTTCATATGACTATGAAAATTGCCCAGTTTTATCACAGTTTAATTCATTAATGAAAGTGTAAATCATCTCTGGTCAGAATTTCAATAGATGACAAATGAATCCATTTTTAATTACCTCCTCTTTAGTTAGGAAATGGTTTTTTAAAGCACAAATGCATTAATGCATACACGAGTTAATTAGATAAATATTATTCATCTGCTGTGAATCAGACTCCGTGCTTGACAAAGACATATAATGGCAATGTCTAACTTCAGACTGTAAAAAGTAAGTGTTATAAAATATTATGGGCCTGTAATAAATGCATATCCTGGGTATTAAAGGGAATAATAGAAAGACCAGTTAATTCTACAACATTTTTCATACTGGAGGTGACCCTTAATTGGTTAACTCAAAAATACCTATTTTTAAAGACCAGTGTAAAAACTTACAGGAACTTTTTACATCTTTATTTACTAACTTAATTACATATTTAATTTGGGAATTAATTTGGTTACACCTAGGAATATTACAAAATAAGAGAACTATTAGTTACTTTCAAGAGAACTATCACAATACACTTTCATGTGTTGGACATGTAAACTTTTCATTTCTTGTGACTTTTGTTTTTTTATTATGTTTTTTGTTTCTTTGATGTATTGGCTTTATATTTTTTTAAATAGACTGTATTTTTTAGAGCAGTGCTAGATTTGCAGCAATATGGAGCAGAAGGTACAGATTTCCCATATAACCCTTGCCCCAACACATGCATAGCCTCCCACACTATCAACGTCTGTCACCAGAGTGGTGACAACTGGTGAACCTACGTTGACACATCATTACCATCCAACACCACAGTTTGGGTTAAGGTTAATTTTTGGTGTTGTACATTCTATGTGACTTTAATTTTGATAAAAATAAAAAGTTACAGAGAAGTTGCAAAAGTAATATAAGGAATGTCCATGTACTTTTCTCCAGATTCCTCAACTGCTTACATTTTGCCCATTGGATTTAGCATTCCTTCTCTCTCTCTCTTGAACCATTGGAGATTAAGTGGGAAACATCATGCTCCATTACCTCCTAAATGCTAGACATTCTCTTACATAATTATCTAACCACTGTACAATTATATAAATCACAAAATTTAGCAATGATGCAATACTATTATCTAATCCATAGTTTTCTCTTCTCTGTATATATGCAGATATATACAGTAATGTATATTTGCATATGTGGTAATCTATTTATATATCTACTATAGATAATATATTGGAACACTTAGTCATATATAGTTATTTATATACAGACACACATGTATACATTAAGAGTTCTGCAGTATTCTAGGGTTTTATGAAATGTCATTATAAGTTCTGTGAGAGACAGTGGTAGTGGAAAAGAATCTTTTCTTTTTAACTTGGAGCACCATGTGACATTAAATTTTGCAGTGATAGATATAGACCAAGTGGCTGTGATAGCAAGTCCACTGATGGTCTTTCAGCTCCACATAGGAATGCACAGTAAGACTGTATTCATGTAGTTGAGTCCATTCTCAGTGTTTGATATGAGGTGAGAATCTCATAAAGAAAATTGATAAACTGTGTATTACCTTATGTCAACCTCTTCCTCTCATTACTTTTCTCTTTTTCCCCTTAATCCATACAGATTGACTTGTGGGTAGGAATAACCTCTACAAGGCAATAAAAAAAATAGGAAGAAATATTTATTCTACATAGGCACTTCATGTGCCACAACTCACTTGCCCTTTCCCATACCACCATATTTTGCTGTTTTCTTAAATCATTGCAAAACATGGATTGTATGTGTCAAATATGGATTGTACTGTGGATTTTTAAATTTTTTTCATTTGTAATTTATGTACTTCTTTTATATTTTATTAGTGTATGTATTTACATTGCTTGGACAATCCAAACTAGTGACTTTTAAATATGAGTTTTGATGTAGAAGAACACAATCCTAAGCCTAAACCTATGGTAAATTCTGATATGGTTATGGTGAAAAATTACAAACTTCTGAATCATGTTTATAGACTATTGCAACAAAAGAGACAAAAGCAGTTTGCTCATGTAATGAAAGTTACTTTCAACTTTTTTTTTAAATGGGTAGGTGATCCAAGTTGTCCTATTCCTTTTTTTTATGGTCTGCAACAAATAGCTTACAAATAAAGCAATGGCTCCAGCAAAATTGAAAGAACGTCTAACTAAAAAGGCATTTATTTGACAAGGAAAGGTGCTGATTATTTTAAGTGACATTGGAAACACAAAATACACAGAATAAAGCTTTTATTTAAGAAAGTCACATTTAATAAAAAGTATCAGGAAGCAAGTTATTTAGTAGTAGTAATTAATGCCCAGGAAAGGAAAAGTCATGCCATTGAAGAGAATCTAATAAGAACAGCATGTAAAATTATAGTGAGTTAAATCTAGGAAAAGTTGCAGTGTGCAAAATTTAAAATATTACATTCTCAAACAGCAGGAAAAGTCAATATGATCCTGAAAAGGCTTTGTATAATGATTGAAGAACAGCAGTTTCTCTACTGAGATGATGAGTAAACAGATTTCAACAATGTATCATGCCCTAGTATCTTCAAGGTTTGTAAATGATGGTGAAATTAAAGAAAATTTTTTTCTGTTGCTAAATATTGCTTGAGATAAGCAAAAGTAGACATCTCCTTAGTATTTTTGTCTTTATGCCTAGAAACAAAAGGCCTATGTGGAGAGATTATCTTGGTATCTATTTTTATGGTGCCACAACTACAGTTTGTTTCAGATGTTTCAATGTCAAAAAAAAAGGAAGACAAATCCTGACATTACAATATAGAACTTCTTTCTTCACAGAGAGATACTGGTGTCAACAATTCTTGATGATAAAATGAAAAAAAATATCTGGATAATGCTACAAAATGGCTAACTTTTTTGCTCAAGAACTAGTTTACTTGAGCATATTTAAAAATGGTGTGAAAATGTGGAAAAAGAGAACATAAATCCTCTGCTAAGTAAAAACATCTGATGGTTTAGCAGACGAGGACTTTGCAACAGGATGCTTTGGCTGAAAGGTGAATTGCAGGAATACTTTTAAGAAAATAGTAAAGAAAATGAAATCTTTGGGAAAATCATGTTGAAAAAAAAAAAAAAACTTGAATATTTTCCACTGCTGGTTAGGCTTGAGAGTGAGGAAGGAAATCAACAAGTCTCAAGTCTTATGGAAAGACTGGAAGAGCTGCAGAACAAAATTAACAGCATTTACTTTCCCTTCCTAGACTGAATGTGATCCTTTTTCTGAACCCCTTGCTCAGCCAGAGAACTGGACTTGGAGAGAAGATGAACTCGGTGAGCAGTAGAGTCACTATACCCAAGTTGAGATTTACTGCTCTGTCCTAAGCAAGCAGTAAATTTCTTTCACAATTTCTGTGAAAGAAGCATATTGTGCCATTCATAAGAAACCAGTGAATATTTTGCTACTGTTTTCAGCTTCTCACATGTGTGAGCAAGCTGCTTTGCTTTTTTGTTTGACAAGCATCTTGAGCAAGAGCAGAATTCATTTAATTTCAATTGAAAATAAATCCCTTTGTATTTAATCTCACTTTTGACTAAGAATTGAGTATTTTGTGCAGTAAAAACTAAACACAGGTCTCACATAAAAGAATTTTTATTCTTTATTTTTAGCATCAAAAATGGTACTCTTTGTACATACATAGGCCTATAAAAAGAGTTCAAGGAACCAATGCCTTTATATAATTTTGTAATTACTATGACCACATATTAGCTCTTATGATACCACTCAGTAAAAGAAGGTTTTTTCAAAGTCTAATATAACTTTGTGCCTTAGACCAATTTGTATTCATATTGAATTATGAATTATGGCTGAGTAAATTTGCTACTGAACACTGTCAATAACATTAGTGAAAATCAACTTACAACTTTTATTTTAATGTATTTAGCCAACTTTAAAAAAATTAAATCCCATTTTACCTAATTCAGTAATTTAACAAAAACTTATTATTTGCCCCATGAGTTTTTAAAATTTATACAAAGAGACAAAATTAAATTCAAGAAAAGTAAGCTAGAGTTGACGTCTTCATTGTGGTGGAGTGAGTGCTTCCCTTAGACTCTCCCCCCAAGATACAACAAAAAGGACATTCACAAACCAACAGAAGACATTCGCACAACACAAAAGATGTCTGAGAGACCCACACAGCCATATGTCTGAAGGTGGAGGTGCTGGATTCCCCAGAAAGAAGTGGAAGGAGGTAAGGGGATCTTCTCTCCTTCCCTGATGGTGACCCAGGGTTCAGGACCATGGGCCCAAGGCTCTGAGAAAAGAGGGGGGGAGTGGCCCTCTGCAGGAATGCACTCACTCTCTAAGTTCCCTCACAGCTGGTGGGAAAGCCTCACACAGAGGAGGCTAAGCTATTGTGGGGGTGTCTTCATCAAGCCAGCACCCCAGATGGCAAGAGCAGATGGCAAGACCAGAGCAAGAACTCCTCTGGGATCGCACAAGTGAAAGAAAGCACCCCTCCCCCTGCCCATTGCTCCAGCTCAGCTGGTCAGCCAGAGCACCCATGTATACATTAGAAAAACAGCAGTTACAGATGCCAGAGATCATGGCGGGCTCAGAATACACAGCCCCTAACCTTCCCCAATGATGGCATGTGGAATCTGTGACCAAATACCATCACTACGCCAAAGCACAAATCCACGCCATCAAATACTATGAAGAAATATACTAATACTCCTGACCAAAAGGAAGATGACAAGCACCCAGAAATCAATCCTAAAGGCACAGAAATTTACAATCTAAATGGCAGATAATTCAAAATAGCTATCATAAAAAAACCCAATGACTTTCAAGAAAATACAGATAGACAGTTCAATGAGATAAGGAAGAAAATTAATGAGCAGAGGGAATTCTTCACAAAAGAGATTGAAACTATAAAGAAAAACCAATCAGAAATGTTGGAGATGAAAAACACAATGGATGAGATAAGGAAAAATCTAGAATCCCTGATAACAGAGCTGATATTATGGAGGACAGAATTAGCAGCTTGGAGGACAGAAATATAGAAATGCTTCAGATGGAGGAGGAGGGAGAACTAAGAAAAACAAGAAATGAAGAAATTCTCCAAGAAATATCTGACTCAATTAGGAGATGCAACATAAGGGCTATAGGTATTCCAGAGGGAGAAGAGAGGGAGAATGGAACAGAAAGCTTGTTCAAGGAAATAATAGTTGAGAACTTCCCAAACCTGAGGAAGGACTTCGAAATACAAGTAGAAGAAGCTAATGGAACTCCCAAATATATCAATGTAAAAAGACCTTTCCAAGGCATATAGTAGTAAAGCTGGCAAAAGTTAATCACCAAGAAAAATATTAAGGGCCTCAAGGCAAAAGAAAATAACATACAAAGGAACCCCTATCAGGCTTTTGGCAGATTTCTTAGCAGAAACCTTATAGGCTAGGAGAGAATGGAATGATATATTCAAAATTCTGAAAGACAAAAACTTTCAGCTAAGAAGACTAGTGAAAATATCCTTCAGATATGATGGATAAATAAAAACTTTCCCAGATAAACAAAAGTTAAGGCAGTTCATCACCACAAGACTGCCTGCCCCTACAAAAAATGATCAAGAAGGTCTTCATACCTGAAGAAATAAGAAAGGGATCACAGTACCTTGAGCAAGGAGATAAATAGGCAGACACAATCAGGAAATTGCAGCTGTCTATCAGAACATGTTAACAAACACTTAATTATAACATTAAAGATAAAGGGAAGGAAGACATCAAAAATAATTATAATTTTTTCATTTTAAACACAAACAACACAAGATGGAATAAGTTGTGACAACAGTAACTTATAAGGGGTAGAGGAAAGGGATGGAATTGGCTTAGACTAAGGAAATAAAAGGCTATCAGAAAATGGACTATCTCATCTCTGAGATGTTTTATACAAACTTAATGGTAACTGCTAAACAAACAATCAAAACAGACACACAAATAATAAATAAAGAGAAAATTGAGAAACCATCATAGAGAACCACAAAACTGAATTGGCAATCCAAAATACATGGGACACGAAACAAGGGAAATACAGAACAACTAGAGAACAAGTGATAAAATGGCATGATTAAGCCCTCATATATCAATAATCATTCTAAATACAGTTCTCCAATTCTTCTCCAATCAAAGAGAATTTCTAATCAAAAGATACAGAGTGGTGGGATGGATTAAAAAACAAGACCTAACAATATGCTGCCTCCAGAAAACACATCTCACGTTTAAAGACAAACACAGGCTCACAATGAAGGGAAGGAAGACAATACTCCAAGCTAATGACAAACGAAGAAAAGCAGGTTTTGCCATACTTATATCAGACAAAGTAGACTTCAAGATAAAACAGGCAATGAGACACAAAGAGGGGAAGTATATAATGATAAAAGGGACACTCCACCAAGAAGACATATCACTTATAAATATATATGCACCAAACACAGGAGTGCCAAAATACATAAAGCAACTATTAACACACCCAAAAGGAGATATTAACAACAATGTAATAATAGGAGGGGACCTTAACACCCCACTTACATCAATGGATAGATCATCCAGACAGAAAGTCAACAAGGAAATGGTGGAATTAAATGAAAAACTAGACCAGGACTTAATAGATATATATATATCTCTATTGTGTTAAACAAAACTGACGAACCCTTAGCCAGACTCACTCAGAAAAAAAGAGAGAAGCCTCAAATAAATAAAATTAGAAAAGAAAGAGAAGAAATTACAATGGATACCACAGAAATACAAAGAATTATAAGAGAATACTATGAAAAACTATATACCAACAAATTGGATAACTTAGAAGAAATGGATAAAATCTTACACTCATACAACCTCACAAAACTGAATCAAGAAGAAATAGAGAATCTGAATAGACCAATCACAAGTAAAGAGATTGAAACAGTAATCAAAAACCTCCCAAAAAATAAAAGTCCAGGATCAGATGGCTTCTCTGGAGAATTCTACCAAACATTCAAAGAAGATTTAATACCTATCCTTCTCAAACTATTCCAAAAAGTTGAAGAAGATGGAACAATTACTAATACATTTTATGAGGCCAATATCAACCTGATCCCAAAGCCAGACAAGGATAACACAAAGAAGGAAAATTACAGGCCAATATCACTGATGAACTTAGATACAAAAATCCTCAACAAAATATAGGCAAACCAGATACAGCAATATATTAGAAGGATTGCACACCATGACCAAGTGGGATTTATATCAGGGATGCAGGGATGGTTCAACTTCCACAAATCAATCTATGTGATACACCACATTGACAAAATGAGGAATAAAACTATATGATCATCTAGAGGAAGAGAAAGCATTTGACAAGATCCAACATCCATTTATGATAAAACCTCTCAATTAAATGAGTATAGACAGAAAGTACCTCAACAAAATAAAGGCCATATATGACAAATCCACAGCCAGCATCATACGCAATGGGGAAAAACTGATAGCCATCCCTTGGAGAACAGGAACAAGACAAACGTGCCCACTCTCACCATTCTTATTCAATGTAGTCCTAGAGGTTTTGGCTAGAGCGATTAGGCAAGAAAAATAAGTAAAAGGAATTGAAATAGGCCATGAAGAAGAAAAACTCTCGCTGTTTGCAGACAAGACTTTGTATAGAAAACCCTAAAGAATCTATTGGAAAACTATGAGAAATAATCAACAACTACAGCAAAGTGGCAGGGTACAAAATCAACCTAGAAAAATCAGTTGCATTTCTATACTCTAATAACAAACTAACAGAAAGAGAACTCAAGAATACACTCCCATTTACAATCACAACAAAAAGAATAAAATATCTAGGAATAAATTTAACCAAGGAAGTGAAAGACCTATACAATGAAAACTATAAGACATTATTGAAAGAAATCAATGATGACATAAAGAAATGGAAAGATATTCTATGCACATGGATTGGAAGAATAAATATAATTAAAATGTCCATACTACCTCCAGATTCAATACCATCACAATCAGAATCCCAATGACATTCTTCATGGAAATAGAACAAAGAATTCTAAAATTCATATGGGACAAGAAAAGACCCCACATAGCCCCCAAAGCAATCCTGAGAAAAAAGGACAAAGCTGGAGGCATCACAATCCCTAACTTCAAAATATACTATAAAGCTATAGTAATCAAAATGACATGGTACTGGCACAAAAACAGACACACAGATTAATGGAACAGAATAGAAAGCCCAGAAATAAAACCGTTACATCTATGGACAGCTAATCTTCAACAAAGGAGCTAAGAGCATACAATGGAGAAAGGAAAGTCTCTTCAATAAATGGTGTTGGGAAAACTGGACAGCCACATTCAAAAGAATGAAAGTAGACCATTATCTTTTGCTATACACAAAAATTAACTCAAAATGCACTAAAGACTTGCAGGTAAGACCTGAAATCATAAAACTCCCAGAAGAAAATATAGGCAGTACACCCTGACATAGGTCTTGGAAGGATCTTTTCTAATACCATGTCTACTTGGGCAAGGGAAAAAAAAGAAAAAATAAACAAATGGGACTTCATCAGACTGAAGAGCTTCTGCAAGGCCAAGTACACCCAGAACAAAACCAAAAGACAATACACCAACTGGGAGAAAATATTTGCAAATCATATATGCAACAAGGGCTTCATCTCCAAAATAGACTAAGAACACACACAACTGAACAGAAAAAACAAACGACCTGACCAAAAATGGACAGAGGATATGAACAGACATTTTTCCAAAGAAGATATACAGTTGGCCATTAGGCACATGAAGTGATGCTCAACATCACTAATCATCAAGGAAATGCAAATCAAAACCACATTGAGATATCACCTTACACACATTAGAATGACTATAATCACCAAGACAAAAAATAATAAATGTTGGAGAGGATGTGGTGAAAAGGGAACTCATACACTGCTGTTGGGAATGCAAACTGGTGCAGCTCCTATGGAAAACAGTATGAGGATTACTCAAAAAATTAAAAATAGAAGTACCATCTGACCCAGCTATCCTATTACTGGGTATTTATCCAAAGAACTTGAAATCAACAATTCAAAGAGACTTATGCACCCCATGTTCATTGCAGCATTATTCACAATAGCCAAGAAGTGGAAGCAACCCAAGGCCCATTGATTGATGAAGGATAAAGGAGATGTAGTACATATATATATAGTGGCACACTACTCAGCCATAAAAAAGACTAAATCATCCCATTTTCAATAACATGGATGGACCTTGAGGGTATTATGTTGAGCTAAATAAGCCAGACAGAGAAATACAAACACAGCATGATTTCATTCATATGTGGAAGATAAACTAACATACCTACAAATAGAACAGAATAGTGGTTACCAGATGGGAAGGGGGTTGGGGGGTAGGCATAAGGGGTAAAGGGGCAGATTTGTATGGTGGCTGATGAATGATAATATACAACTGAAATTTCCCAATGTTATAAACTATTATGACCTCAATAAAAATAAATAAATAAACAATAAGAAAAGGAAGGCTATACTTGACTGCCTTTTTTCCCAAGAAAGGTTGCATTTAGTTTTAAAAAGGGGGAAGCTTGAAATTGCCCTTAAAAAAATCATGTACCATATGTCTACCTTATTAACATCTTGTGTAGCAGAAATTTGTGATAAGAATATAAGATCTACCCGGCTAGAAAAAAAAAATTTCTTTAAATAGAAAAATTAAAATTTCCTTTACCTGCCTTACTGACTAAATTAGATATAATTTATGGAGATGGGAAACCATACAGAGACCAGGCTAATGAATTGGCCAAAATGAGCACATCCACAGGAAAATATCATTCTCTACTTAAAGTAGAACTGAAAATTATTATTGCAATTATATTATATCTACAACTTAGTGACCTCATTAAGTTACTAAGAGTCTTGGATATAATATTTTTTGTGTGGGAAATCTAAAAGTTATTTCAAAGATTTTCTCAGGGTAAGAAGATTGAGAAATATTGTTTTCTCTCATAGTTTACACAGATAGATAGATGATAGATAGATAAATAGATAGATAGATAGGTAGATAGGTGATAGAGTCTTTTTCTGTTATGATGCCCCATCACTTTTAACGTGTACTTTCTAAAAACAAGGACACTCTCCTACATTACCACCATACAATCCTTCCATTTAGGAAATCAACATTCATACAATGCTATCTTCTAATCCACAGACTCCATTTTAATATTGTCAACCATCACATCAATGTGTCTTTTTCATTTCTGGTCCAGATACCTATCCAGGAAACAGTGTTACTTCTAATCTTCATGTCCCACAAATCCACAATCTGGAACAGTTGCTTCTCTGTCCCTGTCTCTTATGTTCTTTATAGTCTTGAAAGTTGCAGGCTTTTCATGCTGTAACATGATCCCCTACCTGAGTAAGGAGGTCCTTGTTTCCTCATAACCAGACTCAGGTTTCTCTATGGTAAAGCCATCATTGTGCAGAGAGATATTCCATTACACCAGCATACTGTCCCTCAGCAAAACATCAGCCACCACCATGATTTTCCACATTATGATTGTCTATCATTCCCTCCTTATTTTTAGCTATTTTATTAAAGAAGTTTCTTTTTCCCTTATTTTAATGGACTCATGAGTTTCTGTTTTATTAAATGGAGTGTAATCTGATACTGTCATTATTTTGATGCTCAAATTGTCCTAGATTTGCTCAGTGAGAGAACCATCAAGTAGGCTCTTATACACTTTTGACACATCTTTATCATTCCAAGAACATGTCCTTATTTTCTAGTATGAGGTATTCCTGGACAAGAATTCTTGTTATCCTTTAGTGCAGATGCTATTTAGAAAACAAGAACATTGCTAACTGAATATCAGCGAGTCTATGCCCATCCGTGTATACACACACACACACACACACACACAGAATTGATTCTCCTTACTTCCAGTAGTTATATTCTAGAAAGTCACTGCAAATTCCAAATTAGGAAATGATGAACCACTGCCTCTGGCGATATAGGGTTGGTTTCCTGGGAGCCTCTGGTCACATTTTCGCCAATTGATCAATACGTAATCTTGTTTTATGTGTGTTTCTGTTTAAAGACACATTACTTAATGTATATTATTGATTCATTAACATTGAACTCATGGCCAACAACACTGTAACTCATACCTGAACAAAGCTGTTCTAACACATGTTTTCTCCATAAGGCACATCATAGCCACCTTGAGCTTAGGAACACTAGACAGAACTTCAGCCTTACACTTGGGGGCCATTTTAAACAACAAAATCACCAACAAAAAGTACAAAAATCTGAAAACCGTGGCACTAAATAGACTAAGAAAAGGAAACTATGCTACCTTTTGTTACAATATGAAAGTTGAAAGAGAAAGCAGACCTCAGCTGGGAACACGCAAGATGGTCAACTCAGATTTTTTACCACTCTGTCCACATCTGTGAATGACCGTGAAAGTGCTCTATTGATTTTGGGGTTACAAATAAATTTTAGCAAGTAAATGAATTCTCAAACATGGAATCCATGAATAATTAGAAATAGATTATACATTAAAAAAATAAGAGTTCATACCATACTTCCAATTCCAATCTCAAACCCCCAGGTTCTAACTAGCCTTTTCTCTTTCCATGTTTGTAAATTATTTCTTGGTAGATCATTGTAAATCCAATTGTTCCCAATATATTGACTTATTTGCCTAATCAACAAGCTTGTTTGCTCAATGTAATCAAACTCTCAATCACTCTGACTACCTTCTCTGCCTGACATTTCACCACTGCACTCCCCAGGCTGCCAGGATGTGCTGTGGCTGCCTCCTTTCAGCCCCTGCTCCCTATCACTGCCTGACTCTCACTGGAGCGTGGAATGCTCCCCTTCAATGTCCAGCCTCCTTGGGTGCCCTGAGCTTACGGCCTCCACCTAGACTTGCAGGAATCACTCCCTCCCTCTTATCACCTGCTTCCTGGAACATAGGTGGTTCAGACTGAGTCAATAACTAGGAATAAAAGTACTGGGTAGTAGAATAGGTATGTGTTTAACCTTATAAAAAAATACCAATTACTTTTAAATAACATTTACCATTTTCTTCTCCATATTGTCATCAACATTTGATGCTGTCAGTCTTTCAAATAGTAGCTATTCTGGTAGGAGTGAGGTCACATCTCACTGTGATTTTAATTTTTCTTTCCCTCATAACTAATAATGATGAGCCTTTTTTCTAAAGTTTCTGCTCGAGTGTTTTGCCCATTCATTTTTATTTTTTTATTAAAGCATAATTTACCAATAGTGAAATGCTCAGATCTTAAAATTACTTTAAGTATGCACTTTGAAAATCCATTGGCTCATATATCCACTCCACTAACAAGGTATAGATCACTTCCATAGCTCCCGAATATATTCTTGTGTCTCTTCTCAATCAACACTCCCCCACTACCAAACACCCAGAAGGATCCGTTGATGTTATTTCTATCATCAGAGTTTAGTTTTACCCATTCTGAAACTTCTTATACATATATTTTTGTGTGTGTAAAACTTCTTCAACTGAGTATAATTGTTTTTGAGATTTATCCACGTTGCATGTGTCAGTAGCTCATTCTTTTTTTATGACTAAGTGGTATTTAATTTTATGATTATACTGCAGTTTGTTTATCCATTTTCCCACTGATGGACATCTGTGTTACTTCCACTTTTGGGCTACTATGCATAAACACGCTATAAACATTTTGCACAAGACTTTTAAAGGACTTGCTTTTTCAGTCACTGGTGTACATAATTGGGAGTGGAGTTGCAATGTCAGAGAGTAGATGTATACTTAACTTTTAAAGCAGCTGGCAAAGAGTTTCCAAACTTTTTCTACTTTTTGTCCACTTTAATTAGATTGTCTGCCATTTTATTGTTGAATTGTAGTTTTTTTTTTCCCCAGAAAAGTCTTGTCCAAACAACAGCTACTTATTGTGCAAATAAAAGAATGGAGTAGTCATGAAATCCACAAGACAATGGCATAAAAGCAATATAGTGATATGAGAAAAACATTGTCATCCCAGAACTTTAAATCCAATAAAAAATGTCTTTCTTAAATGAAGGCAAAAAAGAAAAAGAGACAGAGAGAAAAGGAACAACTAAACAATGCTGTTTTAGAAAACGATGATCAAAACTTGTCTTACTTTGGCAAGATTTGCATATTGCCATTTACTGATAAAATACCAAAATGTAAAAACTGCATTCATTACATTTTTCATCCCCATGTGCATATACTATGAAAGCATAAAAGAAGGCCATGACTTTCACTACTACTGATGATTTATAACTCAGAACTTCTGGATTCTGTTGTTGGGGAGGAAAGACTTTCCCTCTACCCTCCTAGGTTTGATAGCTGAATCTATGAAATAAACTGAAACAGGCAGATTTACAGGAGAAGAGATATACAAATTTATTAATTTTTAGTATTACATGCACGGGATCATCACAGGAAAAAAAAGTGAATACCCAAAATGTGGTGAGGTTTGAGACCTTATATACCATCTTAATAAAGGGAGGGGTGAGGGGATGTAGGTCACTTAGGGGAGAGTAAACGATTCTTAGGAAAGATGAATGGACCTTAGAAGAATATATGGGATATATCATAGTTTGTGACAAAGTTTGTCTGGGTGTGGTGTCGACTTTTAGTTTTCTTTCTGTGATAACAGTCAAACTTCCCTGGTTGAAGAAACTCTCAGGAAGCAGATTTATGATGATTGAGTTCCTTTTGGAAGATTTCTCTTTAGGCAGAGGAAGGGAATTCAGAGGGAGCCTTCAGATCAAAATGATCAATATACCAAAGTGGCATATTTTGGGATGGCATATCCTAAACTCCTTCACTGTCAACATAAAGTAGTTAAATTTAAATTAATGTTTCCTACAGAAAAATCTGAAAAGAATCCACTTACAGTCAATGGAAAGTAAGCAAAAGCAGACTGATACTAAAGAGGAGTCTATATTTGAAAGACAGAAACTACACTTGTAAAAATAACAAATTTGTGGGTCTCTGTTCAGTCACAATCTGCAATCCGCATGTTGCTTGGGAAGACCGAAAGCTACAGCCTTACTGGCTTCATATGTCAGAGCACAGAGTTTGGCTGGGTGAAAATCTAGAGTTAGATGAAAAACATAGGAAGGAAGGAATCAAAAGAGGGGAGTGCCAAAATCTGCATGTAAAATCTATCCAAATCATTTGCTGACCACTAAACTATATCACTAAACTATATAACTATAGAGGGGAAGGCCAGAGCAAGTCTGACAAAGAAAAAGTAGCTTCTGGAAACTGAAAAATCTCAGTGGAGATTTCAGCAGCTATTGTCTGCAGGTAAATCCAGTCTGCAGTTTGAGTCCTTTCAAATTAATAGTCTGCTAGAAGAAAATCACTCTTCAGAGACATAATAGACCCAGAGTTTCTAAACATATTGTTCAAAATGTACAATATACATTTTACAATATATTGTTCAAAATTTCAAATTAAAAATAATCAGAATGTATATAGGAAGAAACAGAAAAAATTTGACCCATACTCATGAAAAAAAAAAATAGAAATAAAACTTGAGGTCATTGAGATGTTATGTCTAGTAGAAAAGAAATTTAAATAAACTATTATAAATATATTAAAATATGTTGGGGTCGCCCGGTGGCGCAGTGGTTTAGTTTGTGCTTGGCAGCCCGGGGTTCGCGGGTTCGGATCCCGGGCGCCCGCCGACGAACTGCCTGTCAGCCATGCCGTGGCAGCGTCCCATATAAAGTGGAGGAAGATGAGCACGGATGTTAGCCCAGGGCCAGTCTTCCTCAGCAAAAAGGGGAGGATCGGCAATGGATGTTAGCTCAGGGCTGGTCTTCCCCACAAAAAAATAAAATTAAATAAATAAATATATTAAAATATGTAAAGAAATATATACACATAACCTCATGAAAAATAAAAATTAAACAGCCAAATATAAATTCTAAAATTGAAAATTTTTATATATTTTCAAAAATTCAGTAGATAGGCTTAAGTACAGATTAGAAAAAAACTATTTTGAAGTCAAAGACAGATTAGTAGAAAATATCCATTCTAAAGATAGCAATTAAAAAAATATTACAAACAATTAACAAGTGGAATTTGAAATTAAAAACACAACGTCACTTACATTACCACTCCAAAAATGAAATACTTAAGTATAAATCTAACAAAATATGTACAAGATTCATATAAGGAAAACCACAAAACTCTGGTGAATGAAATCAAAGAACTAAGGAAATGGAGAGATATTCCATGTTCATATATAGGAAGGCTCAGTACTGTCAAGATGTCAGTTCTGCCCAACTTGATCTATAGATTCACTGCAATCCCAATCTAAATCCCAGCAGCCTGTTTTATGGATATGGGCAAACTGATTCTAAAGTTTACATGAAGAGACAAAAGACCCAGAATAGCCAACACAATACTGAAGGAGAACAAAGTTGGAAGACTGATGCTACTCAAGTTTAAGACTTACTATAAAGCTACAGTAATCAAAATAATGTGCTATGGGAGGAAGAATAGACAAATAGATCAATGGAACAGAATAGAGAGCCCAGAAGTAGATTCATATAAATAGAGTCAACTGATCTTTGACAAAGGAAGAAAAACAATACAATGGAGCAAAGATACTCTCTTCAACAAATGGCACTGGAATAACTGGATATCCACATTAAAAAATGAATGTAGACAGATCTTACACCTTTCATAAAAATCAACTCAAAATAGATCACAGACCTAAATATATAACACTCAACTATGAAACTCCTAGAAGTTAGCACAGAAGAAAATCTAGGTGATCTTGGTTTTGGTGATGAATTTTTGTTACAACAAAAAATGTATGATCTCTGAAAAAAAATTGATGTTGGACTCATTAAAATTAAAAATGTGCACTCTGTGAAAGACACTGTCATGTGAATAAAAAGACAAGCCACAGACTGGGAGAAAATATTTTCAAAACATATATATGATAAAGGACTGATATCTAACATATATAAAGAATTCTTAAAACTCAACAATAAGAAAATAAACAACCTAATTAAAATATGAGTAAAAGATCTAAATAGATACTTCACCAAAAAAGATATGCAGATGGCAAGTAAGCACATGAAAAGATGCTCAACATCAGATGTTACCAGGGAATTGCAAGTTAAAATAATGAGATACCACTACATACCTTTTAGAATGGCTAAAATCTAGAACACTGACAACACCAAATGTTAGTGAGGATGTGGAGCGACAGGAATTCATATTCATTGTTGATGGAAATGCAAAATGGTACAGCCACTTTGGAAGACAGTTTGACAATTCCTTACAAAACTAAGCATACAGTCCAACAGTTGCACTTCATGATATTTACCCAAATAAGTTGAAAATGTATGCTACACAAAAACTAGCACATGAATGTTTATAGCAGGATTTTCATAATTGCCAGAATTTGGAAGCAACCAAGACGTCCTTCAATAGGTGAATAGATAAACAAACTGTGGTACATCAATGAAATATTGTTCAGTGCTAAAAAAAAATGAGCTATCAAGCCATGAAAAGACATAGAAAAACCTTAAATACATATTGCTAAGTGAAAGAAGCCAATCTGAAAAGGATACATACTGTATGATTCCAACTATATGACATTCTGGAAAAGACAAAACAATGGAGACAGTAAAATGATCAGTGGTTGCCAGGAGCTTGTGGGCAGGGATGGAGGTATGAATAGGCAGAGAACAGGGCATTTTTAGGGCAGTGAAACTATTCTGTATGACACTATAATAGTGGATATGTGTCATTATACATTTGTCAAAACCCATAGAAAGTATAACACAAAGAATGAATCCTAATATAAAGACTTTACTTAATGTAACAGTCTTGGCTCATCAATTGTAACAAATGTACCACATTATGCAAGATACTGATAATAGGGGAAACTGCACATTTGGAGGGGTGAGTGGTATAGGAACTCTCTGTACTTTTAGTTCATTCTTCTGTAAACTTGAAAATATAATCTATTAATAAAAAAATTATAAAATAAATCAAAGTTCAACCATTTAAATAATTACAGTATAAGTAAGTAGACTAAACATTCAATTATAAGTTGAGATTTTCAGGCTAGATGGAAAATCTAAACTCAAGTATATGCTTTTACTAAAGATATATGTTAAATATAAAGACAAAAAAGACATTGCAACTGAAAGGAAGGAAAATTATAGACTGTGCATACTGAATGATAATAAAGATGGAGTGACCAGAGTAATTGTCTTTATGTAGGAACAAATAGATATCAAGACAAGAGTATTACCAGAGGGCAAAAGTGACATTTCATAATGATTACTGGCTTAGTACATCAGGTAAACATAAAATTTATAAATATTAATTCCCTAAATAATAGAGATAATGGAACTGCAAAATACATGAAGTATTTTCTGGCAAAAGTACAGGGCAAATCCATAATCATAATTGTAATCTTTAACGCCACTCTCAGTAATTGACAGCCTGACTAGAGAAAACATCAATAGAGATATAAAAGATCTGAATATCACTATAAATTATTTTATCCAATGATATTTATAGAACAATACCTAGAGAATACAAATTCTTCTCAAATGCGCATGGAGCATTTGCCAATATAGACATTAAGCTAGGCCATAAAACAAGTGTCATTCAATTTCAAAAGAGGGAACTCTTACAGACTATGTTCTTCGACCACAACAGAAGCAAATTAGGAATCAATACAATTAGATACCTAACAAAGCCCTAAGTATTTGGAAATGAAAACGACTCACTTTTAAATAACACATGGGTCAAAAAAGATATCACAAGTAATTTTAAATAAATCAGAATGTGCATATTATATATCAATACTTGTGGAAAGCAACTAAAATTATGCTTAGAGAGAAACATATAGCTTTAAATTCTCATAATAGACAGAAAAAAACCCAAAATCTATTATCTGAATGTTCATCTTACAAAGATAGAAAAGAACAAGCAAATTAAATGCAAAGGATGTAAAAAAAGGAAAATAGTTAAGAAATCAATGACATAGAAAACAAACAGTAAATTAACAAAGCCAAAAGTTTGTTCTTTTAAACAATCAACAAAATTGAAACAACAACCTGTAACAAGACTGATACAGAAAGACAGACAGACACAAAGAAACAGAGAGAAGGAAAGACAGAGAGGAAGACAAATTACAATTATGAGAATCTAAAAAGGTCTACCACTATATACCCAAAGATATCAAAAATAAGAAAATATTGTGAACATCTTTATTCCAGTACTTTGTTAAGTTAGAAAAATTATCCTGAAAACTAATTTTTGATATTTTAGGACAAAGAATTTCATATAAAAATGAACAACTGTAAATACTGAAGTCAAACCCCATGTAAAATTATTATACAGAAGAAAGGAATAAAAAGAAAAATAATATCGTTACACACACTGCAAGTATGATTTAGATCCATACTCATAAAGCAGATAAAACTTAAAATCTACCATTTTAAAATGAAAATCTCAAGTATAAGGTGACAGTAATCAGAAAAGAGTTAATAAAAGAGAAATACATTTAGAAAATGAAAAATAAATTGGAAGAAATACAAGTGAGTAAACACACTTTTAATTCCTTAAGGCAAATACAAGTTTAAACATTTTTTGTGTCTTAATTTTAATAGACTGTATATTTTTTAATTAAAAATTTAAATAAAAAACAAATGTATAATAGGATATTTCAACAAAGCCAAAAGCTTGTTTTTTAAATAGTATAATACACTTTACAAGCCCCTTGAAAAATTGTTCAAGAAAAATATAAGACGGAGAGGAAAAACAACACAAATTATAACTATCAGGATCGAATAGAGAATAGCATGACACGTAAAGAGGAGATAACATGAACTAATTGTCCATATTTATATTTGCTAATAAATTTAACAATTAGGATGAATTGAGCAAATTCCTCCAAAATAACACTTATTAAGCTGACAGAAGAAGAAATATAAAAACTCAATATCCCTGTAGCTCCTAAACTGTGTGCCAAAGCACGTTAAGATGACACAGTGAACTCAGAATGGTATCACAACATATTTTAAGAATATTTCATATATACATGAAATACAACTTTCAGAGGAAATTTTAGGTGAACATCTTTGTGACACTAGAAAAGATCAAGATTTATGTACTGGATGCAAAAAGTGTTAACCATTAAAGGATTATAGTAAAAGCAAGAACTTTTGTTTATCAATTAAACTATTAAGAGAGTGAAAAGTCAAAGGATAGAGTGGAGAAATATATTCCCAATATTTCCGAGAAAATACTCATAAACAGAATGTACAGGGAATATACAGAAACACACAATGGAAAATATGACATTTTTCTGATTGTTGGTAAATGCAAGTTAAAACCACAGTGATATACCACCACAAATCCACCAGATGGAGAAGATAAATAATAATAATGACAAAAATACTAGGTTTTGGAGAGGATATAGAGAATGAAAACTCTCTTACATTGCTGGAGAAAGTGAAAATTGGCACAACTCCTTTGAAAATCTGTCTTGCAATCTCTACTAAAACTGGACATACATGTATTTCCTATGCTCCAGGAATTCTACTTGTAGGTTTATACCTAAAAGAAGTGTACACAAAAGTTCACCCAAATATATGTACTAGAGTGTTCATAGCAATAGCACTATTTGAAACAGTGAAAACCCTGGAAACTAATCAAATACCTATGAACAATAGAATGGTGTTATAGTCAGACAAACTATACAGCAATGAGATGAAATCTCTTACAGAGCTTTTGGCAGGTCCATCTCAAACTCCTTGGGGAGAAGGAAGCATCACTATATCTAAATCAGAGAATGTGTTTCATTCCTCAGTCTAAATCTGGGAGGTAACAATAACATATCTGCGGTATGGAGGATTGTTTTCTACTAATGTAGCGAACCTTGTTTACAACCTGTTTCCATCTCTATCTGTTAGTTAAATAATTCAACAAATGTCTTTTGGTCGGCTACTCTGATAGAGGCAATGTTAATTTCTGGGACTACAATTATGTACAAAAATATTATTGTCTTTACCTTAATGGAGATTGCAGCTTAATAATTTAATAAACAACAAAAAAAGAAATCAAATGTGATAAGTGATTTAAAAAAGGCAAAATAAGTGATCCCATGAGACCATTTTTACCTCTTTAATCAATGCTGACTAGAAGGTAGCCAACTCTCCTTCACCAATCTGTGCTCATCATTTTCTTCAAAACCTGGGCTTAAGAAATGATTTATTGAAGAAATCTTATTTGATTAATTCTATTTCACTTCAAATATCCCTTTAACTTGGGTATGCAGAGGCACTTATACAATATTAGAATGATACTTGCTTCCTTATAACTTTTAAATGATGGTTTAGCATATAAATTTTATGATATTTATTATATTACCAGCTTTCTGGGATATTCTGTTCATCTCACTTGTCATAAAAGCTTGCTAGTTCCCATCCACACAGAAGACTTCCCTAAGTGCTCACTTATAGTGTTTATGAGTATGCATTGAGTTAGGGAAGTTAAAGTCTTTACATGTGAAATGTCCTCAATTCTAGAACTAGAGCAGTAAATTATCAGGGATCATAATCCCTTGGAATTATCACATGGGGTCAATCACTCTATTTCATTTGTTCATTTCAAAATTCACTCTGTGAGTTTCTGGCTTTGATAGATATTTTAGAGCTAAGCAGAATCTTCTGAACTAGCATGAGAAATTTTACCCATCTAAGTTATTCAGATTTTATCCTTATAATGAGCCCAATCTGCAGGTGTTAAATTAGCCAACAGGGAGCCTATTTGCTGGCCCATAAATGTCAGAGAAGCATACTGAAACAGATAAAAGAAAAAAGAATTTATGTAGGTGACATGAAGCTTAAACCTAATTCCACGGATGAGAACTGCCTCCATCTACAGAAGAATTTAAAAAAAAAAAGGCGTCATTTTTTGCAAGCTTTCCAAAGAAGAAAATAATAAATGAAGGGAGGTTGTTTCCTTTTTATATTGCTCCATGTAATTCTCACTATAAAAAAAAGTGTGACACATGCATTTACCTACATTTTTTAAAAGCCATAAATTAGCACCCACAGGTATTGATATGTACCTCTCTCATATAATCACCTGCTGAGGGAATGTAACTCTCAGGGCAAGGTTCTTTGTTTAGTGCCTTATCTTCACTTGACCCCTCAGTCCCAGGGTGTTATCATACAATTTAACTGCAGACTTTTGTTTGCTGATCTTTCTAGTAATTTCTTTTAAAGGTTACTCCCAATAGGAATTCCCATCTTTAGATGGAGAACCTGACACATTTTGGAGTTCCAGAATATGAGCTCACTGATGAGTGTTTCAAAATAACTAATCCTGGAACTATAAGAAAAAAAAAGAATACTATTGCTTTAGAATAAATATATCTTTATTTTTATAATGCTTTTGATATGTTGGGGAATGGTTTTTACAACATTTGAGCACTCAGAAAAGGAAAATTAAAGTTTAGAAAGATAAAGATATTAAGTGCTCACTCTGATAGAAAGTGGCAAACCTATTTTCAGTGTATTATAAAGTAAAAAAAAGTAAATGACCTGATATAGTCATTTTTGAAGCTTGGAAATTTTCTGACTCTTATGAGATTGTGAAGAAAGTATATGAATATGGAATATATGGGGTATAAGACCTTGTACTCATCACAGGAATGTGTCTATTGTAGAAATGGTGCCATCACTTTATTGAGAAATTGGTTATTAAAACAAAAGATCACGTGCCCTCAAAATGTGAAACATCACATTCATGATAATAACTATGTGAGTATTTGCGACTAAATAGTCAGATTATTGCAAATTTCAAAACATAGTGAGTGACCTGTAGGAGAAGAAGAAAATAAGACAACTGGAAAATGAACCAAACCTGAGAGAAATTAAGCCTGTCTGTTTACCCTTTAATCATTATAAATATACAAAATATCAATCAGCTCCCTTGTTTTTGTCAAATTATTTTCAAGACATTATGCCAAAAGATATAATACCATAATCAGCATGTAGAAAGAATACGAGAAATATTTTTAGTATTTAAATGCTAGTTTAAAATAAAATTATAGTTAGGTTTCACATTGTTTATTTGACCTTTCATCACCTTTCCACTGGCGCTGGATAAAGTATTGCTTTCAACTAGGTGAGAAAGCAGGATTGAGAGAGTGGAAATATTAACATATGGAAGATTCTTTAATCTAGATCTGTAGCCTGCCAAGAATGCTGACCAAACTTTCTTTAGTACAGAACAGCTTGTGCCACTCAAATGCATAAAGAAAACATAAATAATAAAAGCAGAGCCAGCTTTTAAAAATCCAAACAAAAATGGTTTTCAATGAAATGCAAGAATTTTATGATCTTAGAAACTCTCTGCCAGAATTTGTTTGCTTTGTACAGCCAGTGTTTATGAGAATTGAATACAAATTATATTTTGCTAGCTTTGGGATGTACTTAAATACGTGACTGTTACACTTCACCTTCTAGTGAAGATCTTTCCTCTTGTCATTAGATTTTAATTTGTTCAGGTTTTCCAGTTTTAAAAGTCACTTTTTGTTTTTGAATGAAGGTGCTAATTTGGCATCAGTTCCTAAAAACAGTTGAAATACCCTAAGGGTCACCTGACAAATCCAAAGTAAAGAAATGCAGGACAAACCATTTGCCATCATCAGAAAACTGATTGTGTCACCCAAAACTGTAACTTAATTTCCAAGTGAATGATTACCTTTACTGATTCGACTAAGATTATAGAATTGTTACCTAAATTTTGGAACTTCTACTAGCACATAGAATGCACCAGTGGAATTATTTTCAACCTGTGTTCTTCTATATCATGGAAGGCAAGGTTGAGGTTCTAACTACCGCCTACACCGTCCAAAATGAAAACCAGATCAGCGTTATTTTTTACTCATTTTACATAAAGGGCTTCCATCTAAATGTCATTTTTCCTCAAGGAACAACTTTCAATCTAAAATAGTTTTGAAAATCAGTGGGAATAGTGATTTAGCTGCCAAATTTCATGTAATTATCTTGGATTCAATAACAGTATCATGAACTGAAACATTAGGACTTAAAATAGTACCAACGGGTCATCAGAATCACTGGTTCATTTGTGTCCAGACCCAGGGACAGATTAGACAGATAAGAATTTTTCTCTTTTTAAAATTACACTTAATAAAGATTACACAGTGCTTCTTGGCAATATATTTTAACTCATACCTTCAGAACTCTCTTGGAGAACAGACAAGGGAATGTGGACATCTATAAAGTGAAAAATAATATTAGCCAGCCAAAACTATAAATAGTTTGATGCTGATGATCAGTTTTATAGTACTCCCTTTAGTAAGTAATAGATTACTTATTAATAGATAACATTAATAAGCCAGCTTTTAAAGTTTTCTTAATATCGCTAAGGATGAACTAGGGTTAAGTTAGGACCTGGACACCCAAATTTAAATATACCATGGTTAATACACTACATATACTTTGGGAAAGTTACACAGAAATACCATGTAATTACCCCAGTAGAACATAAATCCTCTGCCCTCTTTCCTCTCTGTCCTCTTTCTCCTCTCACTGTTCCCTCTTTCTCTTTTAACTCTTTATGTGTTGTCTATAACAAAATAAAAAGAGAACACAGAATTTTACAGCTTAATGATATAGCACAAGGTAAACATATGGTTAACCAAAGCATTTAAGTCAAGATATAGAATATAGCTAGAACACCAGGGTCCCTCAAAGTCTTCCACTTACAATCTTCACATTTAATGTTACTCCTCTCTTGACATTTAAGCAATATTTCTTTGCATTTATTTATAGTTTTAAAATCCCTAAACACCATTACTTGCTTCTGCATTTTGTTTTATATAAATGAAATTATACCAGATGTATACTTTTGGGTCTGGCTTCTTTCGTTCAAACTTATGTTTGTGAGATTCATTTGTGTTGTTGCATGTAGTTGCACTTTTGTGATTTGTAATGATGCATCGTATTCCCCTCTATAAACAAAACAGTTTATTTATGTATCCTACTGTTAAGGGGAATTTGGGTTGTTTCCAATTTTTCATTAATGAACAGTTATGAATAGTTTGGAACATATCTCTTGCTCGTAATCAATTTATCAGTTTTTACCTGTTAAGTTCAGTGTTTATTTTTAATGTGCTATTTAATAAATCTTTGCCTACTATAAGACCATAAAGATATTCTCCTATATTAACTTCCGAAATTTAATTATTTTGCATTTTACATATTGATCTACATTAGATCTATAATTTAATTTTGTGTATGATGTAAGGTAGACATCAAGTTTCATTTTCTTCCATAAGGTTATTCAATTGATCTAGCACATTTACTGAAAAGGACCATCCTTTTCTGATGCTTTGTAATGCCAATTTTTCCTAAATCAGGTCCTGGGCCTGTGTCCGAACTCTCTTTTTAGTTTCCCTGGTCTATTTCTCCTTTTTTAGACCAAACCCTCACATGATTAATGACTGGATTTTTATCAAAACTTTTGATATCCAGTAAAGCAAATCCTCCACCATTATCTATTTCCCTAATGTCTATTCTTGGCCTTTGAAATTTCATATAAACTTAAAATCATTTCTCAAATTCTACATGAAACAGAAAAGTTTAGAAGACTGATTATGATTATATTGAATATATAGAGTAATTTTGGGATTATTTACATCTTTATAGTATTTACATCTTTATAGTGTTGAATGATGTTTAGGTATCAAGTTTATACTGGCTTCATCAAAAGTTTATTCTCTGTAATTAATGGTCTATGTAAGATTGATATTACTTATTCATTATTTACTCAGTATTGTTGTCTCAGTCCAGAGTTTCCTTTGAGAGAGGACTTGAAATTATGGATTATATTTCTTTAATAGCTATAGGAATATTAGATTTCAAATTCCCTTTGTTCAGTTTTTGTAAGATGCATATTTCTAGGCATTTGTATGTGGCATACATTTTTACAGTTATTGGCATAAAATTATTCATAATATTTTTTTAGAATTTTTAAATATATGCAGAGGATAGGTAGTAATTATATCTTTTAAAATTCTTGATATTTTTGTCTTAGTTTTATTTTTTCATCAATTTTATTAGTAATTTTGAAAAAATCAACTTATTAATTGATTTATTCATTCTTTGTATTTTTGTTTTCAGTCTCATTAATTGCCATCCATATCTTTAATTTTTTTTATTTTACTTTTTGAGTTTAGTTTGCTTTGTTTCTAAGTGGTGGATATTTAACATTTCCAATATTTCTTTTTTCTAATATATTAAAGTTATAAATTTTCTTCTAAGTCTGACTGCATTTTACCATTCTGAAATTCATTGTTTTTCAGTTCAAAATTTAAAAAATAAAAACAAAAACATTATAATAAACCAGAAAAAAATGTAATCAAGTGTAATATATATTAAACAAATTTAATGGTCAAATATTAAGCAAATTGATGATAAAAAATAATAAACCCAAATAAACAACATTATAAATTGAGACTTTATTTTTTAAATTAACATATTTTCTTATATAAATTTTATACTAGTAAATTTAAAAGTCTAGACATAAAATAGAAAATTTTAGATAAAGATATAAATGGCCAAAATTGATTCAAGAATTACAAAATTGATTATTTCAATACTGTAAAGATGAAATAAAGACAAAACTAAAAAGATAAGCAAATAATAAAAACATTCACTACAGTTGTTAAAGAGTAATCTTTGACATATGCAGAATAAGTTGTTGGAAAACTCAATGAGACAAAAGAACAGAATACTATTTACTTATTAGGGCATATAGGCCTTACTATAAGAGAATTTCTATGAATACATGTGGTGTTTTTAAATATCCAAATTAAATTTGTATTAACATTTTGCTTTTGCAGTGTGTTCCAAAATGGCAACTTTACATGGTTGAAATTGAAGCTAGTTAGCTATCGAGCAGTACTCATCTGACAGTTTTTATGAGAAATCTTTCTGGAAGCCCACACATAGAGAGAAGCATATTGATTTCCCAGGTTTAATAGGCAGTAGAAGTGACAGTGATTTATTTATGAAACTTCTGGAGGGATGCAGCCTAGCCCTAGACAGGACTCAATGCTATCAACCAAAGTATACACATTATCACAGTGTGTTTAGCAGATGATCATGTGGATGAAAGACAAACACGCCCTGAAGGTGAGGGACAGCGGTGTGAGCCTGACTGGAAAGAATTTATTGTAGACTATGAATACTTTAGCTTGAATTTCTACTAACATGAAAAACATTGACATTGTTTAAGTAATTGTTAAAAGTTTCTTTCTCCTTAAGAACAGTAATCAAATTAAGGTTAGCTTTGAACTTCAACAACTACTTGGGAAAAAAGAAAAGCCTGTTTTTTTTTAATGCACTTTTTTAAAAGAAAAAAATAATATTCTAAGGAAAAGACAAGACTATTTTTTTTATCTTGAGGAATATTAATTCCCTACTGAATATTATAGTCAAGTTTCTTTCTGTCGTGCAATTTTAATGATTGAGTCACTAAGGTAGAAAGAAGTCTTTGGTATTTCCTGTTGAACTGAAGTAATTGGGTATTCTGGCAATATAGTCATAGAGAGAAGAACCAATTTTTCTGTCAAGTCATAATGCAAATTCCCACCAATTATGCCCATGATATTTGGCTCTATTCTATAACTCAAAAGTCACATTCTTAGATTGTCAGTGTCCAATACTCATGGACACTGCATTCTGTCACACCAAAATAATAAAGAGGAAATGTATCTTCTCTAATTATGTAGAAATTAGCAATAAATGCCCCTTAAGTGAATTCAAAGAAATATTCTCCTCAGGTAATCTGAATATTTTAAAATGTATTGACACACTCTATTTATCAAATAATTGTTCTCTATAGACTATAGCATCACTAAGTCACTTGGAAATAATGTACTTTTCCCAGATTTTACTGAGGTAGGTTTGAATTAGAAAGCTTAGTCCTGTGGTTAACAGAGACATAGGTAGAAATTATCTCTTCCAAATATTGACTCCTCAGTTAATGACGTTTAACAGACAACAGGAAAGAAGAGGAAACAACTCAACGTATGAGCAGCTCCAAGTCATAAATAAAATAGACCAGTGACCTTCAGATATTTTTGGTTGTTCTTGACGATGTTTTCTTTCTTTAGCTGCAAAGTTCTTAATTCAATGAACTCTTTGATGGGGATCCAATATATAATAGAAAAAAGCAGAGCTGCTCTGGATAAAGCAGCTTTGGGTCACTAAGGTCAGCTTCCTACAGCTAAGGCCACAAACTATACTCACAGGATGAAGTCCTTTTCTGAATTAGGTGGAGTCCCATAAATATGTCACAAAAGTCTCTGACTCAAAATGACTTTTCCATTAACCTTTATTCCTTGTACAAATAATGGCACTTCCTTTGGTTATGACTATACACTTGTTAAAACACCAATGTCCTTGAAGGGATAATTAATTCAGTCCATTATCGATTATGAACACCCTAGAATAAATTATTTTTCACATCCCTTCCTTAAGGCAAGAAAATAGATAAAACAGATATCAAGAAGTATTATAGGAGAAGTTTAGGGTATTGAAATCAAACTTAGGCTACTTCAAATTTCTTTAAGATGCTGGTAATCTGTTATATTAAAATACCATTTTAATTAAGTTTTATTATAAGAATAACCTATATGGAATATTAGATTTGGAAGATCCATGGAGTCAGGCAGGTGGTGTCAGGAATTAAGATACTCTGGGAGTGATGTCAGCATCATGGCAGAGTGAGTTGCTCCCTTTGTCTCTCCCCTTTAAGTTACAACTAAACAGACATTCAGTAACCAATGGAGAACTCCCTATGTGGCACAAGAGAACACCTGAGAGATCCAGGCAGCCATGCATCTGAAGATGGGTGAACTGGATCCCTGGGAAGTAGTGGAACTGGGTGAGTGCATTCCTCCCCATCCCCAGCAACAGCAAGCCAGGTTGAGGATCTTTACACAGTGGCTACCTGGTATGACTGTGAGGAAGAGGGGCAGCCCTGCCCACACATGAATGCTTCTAGGGTGGTGGCCTGGCTGAGTGGCAGTAACTTACTCCCAGCACAGGCGCCCCTCCTGCCTAGCACTGCAGCTCAGCTAAGCCACTCATGAGCACAGCACTGACCCACACAATGGAAGGCATACCTCCCCTCTAGCACAGCAGCTTGGCTAGTCCCCTGCCAAGCACAGCAGCCTCACACACATGAATGTAACCTGCCAAGCAGCTGCAGGAAGCCTGCACAAACATAGAGCAGCCCTACCTAGCACAACTACCAGCAGACAGGGTGGGATCAGAAAACACAGATCCTGCCTAACCCCCAGTGGTGGCAGGTGGAATCTGCAACCTCATTCTACCACAAATGCACCAGCAAAGAATCAATTCATCAAACACCACAAAGAACTACAGTAACACTTCAGAGGAGAAGGGAAATAACAAGTCTCCAGAAAGCATTCCTGAAGTCACAGAAGTTTATAAACTAAATGACAGAGAATTCAAAATAGTCATCATAAAGAAACTCAATGAGCTACAAGAAAACACAGAAAGACAGCTCAATGAGCTCAGAAATAAAATGAGCAGAAGGAATACTTCACCAAAGAGATTGAAGCTAAAAAAAAAGAAGAACAGACAGAAATTCTGGATGTGAAGGACACAATTAATGAGATAAATAATCTAGAAACCATAAAAAATAGAGCTGACATTATGGAGGACAGAATTAGTGAATTAGAGGATAGAAATATAGAAATGCTACAGGTGGAGGAGGAGAGAAAACTAAGATTTAGAAAAATGAAGAAATTCTTTGAGAAATATCTTTCTCAATTAGGAAAAGCAATATAAGGATTATAAGTATTCTAGAGTGAGAAGAAAGTGAGAAAGGAGCAGACAGCTTATTCAGAGAAATAATTATCTGAGAACTTCTCAAACCTGGAGTACATGAAGCCAGTAGGAGCCCTAATTACAACAATGCAAAAAGATCTTCTCCAAGGTACATAATATTAAAATTGGCAAAAGTCAATGACAAAGAAAAAAGATTAAGGGCAGCAAGGCAGAAAAAACAACCTACAAAGGAACCTCTTTCAGGCTTTCAGCAGATTTCTCAGCAGAAATCTTACAGGCTAGGAGAGAGTGGAATGATATATTCAAATACAGAAAGATAAAAACTTTCAGCCAAGACTCCTCTATCCAATGAAACTATCCTATAAATACGATGGAGAAATAAAAGCCTTCCCAGATAACAAAACCTGAGGGAGTTCATTGCCACTAGACCAGCCTTTTGAGAAATGACAAAGACAGCCCTCCTACCTGAAACAAAAAGGCAAAGGTTTACAAAAGTTTGAGCAAGGAGATAAATAGACAAAATCAGAAAATTGCAGCTCTCTATCAGAACAGGTTAGCAAACAATTATAACATAAAAGATAAAGGGAAGGAAAGCATCAAAAATAACTATAAACACTTCAATTTAGTCACAAACTCAAAACACAAGATAGAATAACTTGTGACAACAGTAACTCAGACAGGGAGGAGGAAGGGGAAGGGGATGGAACCAGCTTAGGCTAATGGAGATAAGAGGCTATCAGAAAATGGCCTATCTCATCTATGAGATCTTTTATATAAACCTCATGATAACAACAGAACAAAAAATCAGAGAAGAGCCACAAATATTAAATAATGACAAAACTATCAGAGAAAACCACCAAACTGAAATGGCAGTCCAATATACAAGGGAAGGGAAACAATGGAAAAAGAGAACAAATGGAAAACAGGAGACAAAATGGCATTATTAAGCCCTTATATGTCAATAAGCACTCTAAATGTAAATGGATTGAATTTTCCAATCAAAAGACACAGGGTGGCTAGATGGATTTAAAAAAAAGACCCAACAATATGCTGCCTCCAGGAAACACTTCTCTGCTCTAAAGACAAGCATAAGCAAAGTGAAGGGGTGGAAGACAATACTTCAAGCAAATGGCAAGCAAAAGAAAGCAGGTGTTACCATACTTATATCAAACAAGCAGACTTCAAGACAAAAAAGACATTGAGAGACAAAGAGGGGCAGTATATAGTGATAAAAGGGACATTCCACCAAGAGGACATAATACTTATGAATATATATGAACCTAACACAGGAGTACCAATGTATATAGAGCAACTACTAACAGGCCTAAAGGGAGAAATTTCAGTAACATGAAAATAGTAGGAGACCTCAACACCCCACTTACATCAAGGGGTAAATCATTCAGACAGAAAGTCAACAAGTAAACAGTGGCCTTAAATGAACCACTTGACCAGATGGACTTAATAGATATATGTAGAACATTCCATCCAAAAACAGCAGAATGAACATTTTTCTCAAGTGCACATGGAACATTCTCAGACAGACCATATGTTGGGAAAAAAAGAAAGCCTCAATAAATTTAAGAAGATTGATATCACATCAAGCATCTTTTCTGACCACAATGCTATGAAACTAGAAATCAACTACAAGAAAAAAGGTGGGAAAGCAACAAATATGTGGAGACTAAAAAACATGTTACTGAACAACTATTGGATCAATGAAGAAATCAAAGGGAAAATCAAAAAATACCTGGAGACAAATAAAAATGAAAATACACCATACCAATTGTTATGAGATGTAACAAAAGTGGTACTGAGAGGGAAATTTATAGCAATACAGGCCTACCTCAATAAACAAGAAAAATCTCAAATAAGTAATTTTAAACTACACCTAACAGAACTAGAAAAAGAAGAACAAAGTCCAAAGTCAGTTGAAGGAGGTATATAATAAAAATTAGAGGCAGAAATACATGAAATAGAGACTGAAAAAACAATAGAAAGGATCAATGAAACTAAGAGCTGGTTCTTTGAGGAGATGAACAAAACTGACAAACCCCCTAGCCAGACTCACTAAGAAAAAAAGAGAGAAGCCTCAAATAAATAAAATTAAAATTGAAAGAAGAGTAGTTATAACAGATACCACAGAAATATAAAGGATTATAAGAGAATACTATCATAAACTACCTGTCAACAAAGAAGAAATGGATAAATTCTTAGACTCATACAACCTCCCAAAACTGAACCAAGAAGAAATAGAGAATCTGAATAGACCAATCACAAGCAAAGAGATTGAAACAGTAATCAAAAACCTCCCAAAAAACAGAAGTCCAGGACGAAACAGCTTCTCTGGAAAATTCTACCAAACATTCAAAGAAGAGATAATACCTATCCAGCTCAAACTATTGTAAAAAATTGAAGAAAATGGAACACTTCCTAACACATTCTATGAGACCAACATCACCCTGATACTAAAGCCAGACTAGGACAACACAAAGAAGGAGAATTACAGGCCAATGTTGCTGATAAAGTTTGATGCAAAAATCCTCAACAAAATATTGGCAAACCGAATACAGCAATACATTAAAAGGATCATACACCATGACCAAGTGGGATTTATACCAGGAATGCAGGGATTGTTCAGCATCCACAAATCAATCAAAGTGACACACCACAATGACAAAATGAGGAATAAAAATCACATGATCATCTCAATAGATGCAGAGAAAGCATTTGACAAGATCCAACATCCATTTATGATAAAAACTCACAATAAAATAGGTAGAGAAGGAAAGTACCTCAACATAATAAAGGCCAGGTATGACAAACCCACAGCCAATATCACACTGAATGGTGAAAAACTGAGAGCCATCCCTCTGAGAACAGGAACAGGACAAGGGTGCCTACTCTTGCCTCTCCTATTCAACATAGTACGGGCGGTTTTGTCCAGAGCAATTAGGCAAGAAAAAGAAATAAAAGGTATCCAGATTGGAAAGAAAGAAGTAAAACTCTCACTGTTTGCATATGACATAATGCTATATATGGAAAACCCTGAAGAACCTACCAGAAGACTATTGGAAATAATCAACAGCTACAGCAAAGATGGAGGATACAAAATCAACCTACAAAAATCAGTTCCATTTCTATACACAAATAACAGACTAGCAGAAAGATAAGTCAAGAATACAATCCCATTTACAATTGCAACAAAAAGAATACAATATCTAGGAGTAAATTTAACCAAGGAGGTGAAAGACTTATACACTGAAAAGTATATGATATTATTGAAAGAAACTGAAGAAGACATAAAGAAATGGAAAGACATTCCATGCTCATGGATTGGAACAATAAACATAGTTAAAATGTCCATATTACCAAAAGCAATCTATAGATTCCATGCAATCCCAATCAGAATCCCAATGTCATTCTTCACAGAAATAGAACAAAGAATCCTAAAATTTATATGGTACAACAAAAGACCTCGAATAGCCAAAGCAATCCTAAGAAGAAAAGAACAGAGCTGGAAGTATCACAAACCCTGATGTCAAAATATACTACAAAGCTATAGTAATCAAAACAGCATGGTACTGGCACAAAAACAGACATACAGATCAAGGGAACAAATGGAAAGCCCAGAAATAAAGCCACACATCTATGGACAGCTAATTTTCAACAAAGGAGCCAAGAACATAATAAATGGTGTTGGGAAAACTGGACAGCCATGTGCAAAAGAATGAAAGTAAACCATTACCTTACACCATCCACAAAAATTAACTCATAATGGATTAAAGACTTGAATGTAAGATCTAAAACCATAAAACTCCTAGAAGAAAATATAGGCATACCCTCTTTGACACTGGTCTTGCGGCATCTTTTCAAATACCATGTCTACTCAGGCAAGTGAAACAAAAGAAAAAATAAGCAAATGGGACTACATTAGACTAAAAAGCTTCTGCAAGGCAAAGGAACAAAACAAATCACAACACAAAAACTGGGAGTAAATATTTGCAAATCATATATCTGACAAGGGCTTGAATTCCAAAATATATAAAGAACTCATACAAGTCAACAACAAAAGTCAAACCCAACAATTTTCCAAAGAAGATACACAGATGGTCAACAGGCACATGAAAAGATGTTCAACATCACTAATTATTAGGGAAATGGAAATCAAAACTACCATGAGATATCACCTCACACCCATCAGAATGGTTACAATTAACAAGACAAGAAATAAGAAGTGTTGGAGAGGATGTAGAGAAAAGGGAACTCTTATACACTGGTGGTGGGGATGTAAACTGGTGCAGCCAGTATGGAAAACAGTATGGAGATTTCTCAAAAAGTTAGAAATAGAAATACCATGTGATCCAGCTATCCCACTACTGAGTATTTATCCAAAGAACATGAAATCAACAATACAAAGGGATTTATGCATCCCTATGTTCATTGCAGCATTATTCACAATAACCAAGGCATAGAAGCAATCTAACTCTCCATCAGTTGACGAATGGATAAAGAAGATGTGGTGTATACACACACACACACACACACACACACAAAATGGAATACTAGTCAGCCATAAAAAAGACAAAATCGTCCCACTTGCAACAACATGGATGGACCTTGAGGGTATTGTGTTAAGCAAAATAAGCCAGACATAAAAAGAGAAACACTGTATGATTTCATTCACGGATGGAAGAGAAACACAGGGATAAGGAGAACATGTTAGTGGTTGCCAGAGGGGAAGGGGGTGGGGGTGGGTGAAAGAAATAAAGGGGCACACATGTATGGTGATGGATAAAAACTAGACTACTGGTGGTGAGCACGATGCAGTCTATACAGAAACTGATATATAATAATGTACACCTGAACTTACACAATGTTATAAACCACTATGACCTCAATAAAATTTTAAAAAAGACACTCAGGCCAAGAGAGAAGTGAGTCAGGATTGCAAATCTCAATGACAACATGAAAGTCGTGGCACCTGCAATGTTGGAGAATGAGCAATTATGAAGCTGTTGGAAGACAGTTGTCCATGGGTCTTTTGTGATTCTACACATCTTGTAAAGAGCCATTGACAGTTTTTGTTCTGGACTATCTTTTCAAGGATTTTTATATAGCAAACAGCTTTGGAAGAGAGAGAGAGTGTCTCCTTCCAGGGCAGAAGGCAGGTAAGTTTCCTTGCCAGGTTATTAAAGATAATGTCTCCTTCTGGGGAAAAGGTAAGGCAGGTTTGCCAGCAGGCTTCTTATAAAATTGGTAGTTTCCTAACCAATCCTAACCACACACTGTTGCCTGCTGTGCCATGAGTAAAAAACTTCTTTGTCTCTGGCCCAGGAGTCTTGTGTCTCTTGCCAGTTATCTATAAAATCGTGGCAGGCTAAATTGTTAGCTTGAAAGTAGGGTGAAATCTCAAACCTTTCTACAGTCTTTACAGCAGTATGTCACATTCAAATGGTCAGGAACTGAAAGTATCACACCCAAAAAGTAGTGCAGTGGGGCCTGTGCTGGCCAAGAATTGACATGAAAACTCTACCAAAGCAAAGTTGAACAGAAGAAAAAAAAATAGCTCTCATAAGTCACTGGGAAAAGTTGAGAGAATAAAAGGAGAAACAAGTGTTCACCAAAGGTATTTCTGTTGTCATGAAAATGATTCTTAGCCTTGATACCACTAGGTCTAATATGCTCCTTACCCTTATTTCTGTAGGTCATCACAAAGAAACCCAAACTCCCATACCATTCTTCATTGCCTTTACTCTGATACCCCTATAGCTCCTCTCTTGTCTCCCCCTGGCCCTGCCTGCACTTACTATTTTTCCTCCTTCTCTACTTTATATTTTTCCCCAGAACATTTATGACCATCTGACATCATACGCATGTATTACCTCTTTATTTGTTTGACTTTTTCCACTAGAATGTAAGCTCCAAAATCGTAGAGATTTTTGTTCTAGTCAGTTTTTAATCTTCACTTCTGGAATAGAGTCTAGCATTGCGTAAGTAATAAACAACCAATCAAGAAGAATTAATTAGTAGATGAATGAATGAATGAATAAGAATGGAGGGCTGTGGCTAAGTTACATACTTTAGTTTATTTCAATGCCTTCAATTCCTTTCTGCCTTCCAGGCAAGACCCACTTTCTCTAAATGGATATCTTAAATCTGAATTCCTGAAGGGTTCACTAATAAGACACATTTTCAAATGTATCTAAATAGCAATGGGCACTTCCCTCTCCATTTTTAACTCCACTTGGCCACCACCGTCCTCACTTTCCAAAACCTACAAAAACACATGTAGTCAAAAGGGGAAAATGTAAATGTTGTATGCTCTCCTGGGACCTATAAATTTAAAGCTAGTGATTAGATCATCTTTGCTGAGTGATATCAACACATAGAAAGAAGAAATACATTTGACACCTGGCTGAAATGCAAGACATTTACAGGCATTAACAGTTTGGGTCAATGTTTTATCTTCAGAATCAAAGTCTCAGCGGATGCTTAACTTAGAGACATCTTTTTTCTCTGTAGAAAACATAGTTACGATTCCTGACCCTCTTCATTTTTTACAATAAAATTATCTAAAATAGTTATTATACAGTTTTTATGAGTCTTTCCTTTTTAGTTATGGACTGATCTGTCTCTAATAATATCCTCAGCCCAACAACTGAGTGAAACTTGTCTTCCCATAAAATGTTTTAAATAAATGTTCTCAATACAATTAGGACTTTTAAAGTTGTCATATTTTATTTCCAACTGTACTCTGTGTCTCAGACTTAATAGTACTGTGTGAAAATTTGTACAAACATTAGATTAATGCACACATTTTACTAATTTACGGAACCCAGATTCAATCAGAGCTGAGTCGCATGGGGATTTTGTCCCCTGAAAATAAAACTACATCATCATCTCCAGGTGACAGTTGTTCATAATCTCTCCACACTGTCTGGTTGCATTTAGTAATTTATATAGATATTTTAATGAAGAGAAGAACAAAACAAAATAAAAAAGTATCCAAACAACATGCCTGACATTACTCTAGAAGTACCACTGGGTAAAATTGGATAAGCCAGAATTCCAGATTTATTCTATTTTGTTTTTAATTTGTAAGAAGGAATATTTTTATGGCCTATTATGTGTAAACAATATGCTTTGGTTGTTAGAAAATTCTAAAATATGATCCCGAAAATCTATTATCCTCAGAATATCTTAATTCATTATTTTTTCAAAAAGATAATATTCAAATTATGATATGTAACTCATTTTTGACTGTCAGACTGTTCACCAAGGTGAACTTTTAAACCTCATCAATACTCATTGTTATATTGCTCTCAAATTTTAGTTTAATATTTCCAACTAGATTTACAGTTGGACACAACCATAAGGTACTGCTTCTGATTTTTTAATGATTAAGAATACCTAGAAAAGAGAATTAAATCACTCCAGAGGCTTGGAAAGCAATTATTAGAACTCTATTAATATACCTTTATTCTGTAAGATGTTTTAAGCAAAACACACCTGCTAGTGATGACCCACTCCTGTTCAACCACCTTAAATAGAAACTTTGGCTGAAAGCCAGAAACAAACACCTGCATTCACTAGTAGATCTATCTTAGCCCAGGTGATCAGAAAATAAAGAGAGAAAAAAGGAAAGCTTATATTCCATTCAGAAGGTAAGCTATGGTTGCACTATTTTTATAGTTTTGGAGCAAACAATTCATGATAGAAATGATAGAGTGAGTCCAGATGGGTGGTTTGGTTTCTGCGTCAGGAGTTAAACATTAAGTGTGTAGTTTTGCTGATAGGAGGTTAAAATTAGCAGCTGAAATTTGTAAGAGAGGAAGCATTTTGTTCAATACGTGACCTTAAATTCTTTAAATGTCATGGCATGGTTTTAGAATTATCCAAAAAGATGTTAGCATTATGCCTTATCAACCTCCCTCTCATCTATCTCCTACCTGCTTTCCCTTCCATGCCCATGCTCACCATAAGGTGAAAACGGGCCCAGGATATTTTGTTAAATTTATTTAAAATGCAATGAATTATTTTTCTGCTGGAAAGGGAATGTGTTAAGAGAAAAGCTTATCGGTGAATTCTAGGTTTTAGAATTCAGGAATATTACTATGATTTCATTAATGTTTTTAGAGCCTTGGATCTTTCAAACATTTGAAGAAAGATGTAGACTTTCCACATGGGAAATAATTATAGATTATGGGTGCGTGCACATACTTCCACATCGAACACATTAAACATCCATATACTCACACGCAACACACACACACACACACACACACACACACACACATATTTGCATATATTCAGACTTCACATATTTACAAAAACTCTTGTATATTTACATATTTTTATAGACATTTTCAGAGAGATCCATGGGCATTCCTGAATTCTGTCTGTGGAATCAGAATAAGAATCTGTAATCCTACAAGGGATCAGTAAAATATGGCCCATGGGCAGAATTCAGCCCAGTGGCTATTTTTATAAATGAAGTTTTATTGAAACATAGCCTCACTCAGTTAGCTACATATTATTTATTGCATCTTTCATGCTATAGTGGCAGAGTTGAGTAGTTGCAACAGAGACTGTATGACCCACAAAACCTAAAATATTTGCTATCTAGCCATTTCAAGAAAATGTTAGCCAACTCCAGAACAAAAAGATTTTTTACATATTGGAAAACAGATTTAGAAAGTTTAAATAATTTGTAAGCTACTCTAGAGAACAATCTGACCACGTGGTGAACTGAATTAATAAGACCATTACAAGATCCTACATGATCTTACAAGATCCTAAAATGTTGGATAAAATATAAGAAAATTATAAAATAAGGTTTTGCCTCTGCACATGGCATGGAACTGCAAGTGGGGCTCTTTCACAGATTCTCATGAGGCTGCCCCTAAGCAACAGGAGACTAGAACTTCTCCACCCACTGACCAAGGAGCCTTGGGGAATGCTAATCTCCACTCAGGGCCAAGGTTCTGTAGGAGGGGATGGAGAAGACAAAAACAAAACAAATTGTCACCCGAGAAAGAAATCAGACTTCTAATCTATGCTACCAAAAATTCAGAGTCTGAACGTGTACTGTCAAGGCAAGATATTAACATAATCAAGTCAACCTGCTATACAGAGAGGTGTTTCCATAATCCAGACCTCACACAATTTCCACAAATTAAGTAGTCTCCACTGAAGATTAGTTCACATCACAAAATAAATTTAAAAAAATCTACAATGAGAGAGTCAGAACATACACCCATAAAGGAGGAATAGCATCCAAGGAACTTAAGAAATAGAAAAATCTGAAAAAAACTATAAAATAAGTAAGTTTATAAAGCTATAAAAGAAAAAAATAAAATTAAAAATTTAGACACCAGGAAAATTGGGAAGTAGCTTTGTAATATAACCATTAGGATTTCCATAAGTAAAAATACAGCTATTGTAAGTTAAAAATTCAGCAAAAAAACCAAAACCCAGACAAAACTGAACAAAATCTTCATGAACTGAAAAGTAAATAAATTAATAGCTCTGAATAAATTGACCTGAATACAGCCCCTAGAGATTTTCCCCCCAGCTTTATTAAGATGTAAATGACATACAACACGTGTAAGTTTAAGGTATACACATATTGGTTTGATGCACTCTATAACGTCAAATGATTACTATTTCTAAAAGAAAATATAAAATAAGAAAAAAACGGGTTAAGAGATAGCAAAATTAGAATGAAAAGGTATACGACAAATGTAATAGAAATTAAACAATAAGAAGTTTGAGAAAGGCAATATTAAAAGAGATGATAACTGATAATTTTCCAGAATTGTTGAATGGTAATCCTCACATTGAGGAAGCACAAAAAGTATAAGTTATTCTCTCTCTCTATATATATAGCTAGCTAGATAGATATAGATATGTATGTATCTCTCTATATCTAAATGTGTGTATACATATATACACACACATATATATATATACCTCCACACACGTACACATTATAGTAAAACTGCAGAAAACGAATACAAAGAGGAATCTTAAAACAGAGAGAAAAGGCAGGCATTATAAAAATGACATTATAAAAATTTAGACCAATGGCAGGATTCATATATATAATAGAGGCCAGACACTGGAAAACACTTTCCATTTGCTCACTGAAAATAACTAACATTTAGACATTCATATGGCACTAACGTATCATTCAAGACTAAGGATAAAAAGAACATTTCCAGACAAAAGAATAAATGAGAAAGTTTACTACTGGTAGAAGGTATTATACACAGTTTATATTAAGACAAAAACTAAACTCAGAATGATGGAAAGAGATTTAAGAAGAAATGATGACAGAACAAACGATAATTTTTAAAAAAGAGTGAAAATTACTGTGCTGTTTCTAAATAAGCAGTGACTTTAACATAATGGTTATCAAAACCAAATGGAATTAAACACTTTTTTTTGGTGAAAGGTAGCAACATGCATTTTTGTTTATTTTAAGAATGAGTATAAAAGGAAATAGAAAATGTAACTTCCAAACAGGAGTGGATAGCATAGGAACAAAGATAACGGGCGAAGAGAAGTCTGAGCACATATACCGTCTCTTATCCTTCCTGAGACCCATTTAAAAATGAGAGTAAGCAAATCTACTTGTCACACAAGAAACCTGGGGATGTATGAATGGGTTTGGGGATGGGGGACACAGGTTGGGTAACATATTTAAATCCAATAATGGAAGAATAAGAAATGGTTGATGCTTCTTTACTGATGAAGGAGAGGAGGAAGTGTGAAAGAAAATATTTGGGAGATCTAGACAGGTAATGGGCCTGTCTGGCCAGCACGGGACCAAAAAGGCTCCTGGATCCAGGACTGCAGGAGAGTAAGACAGGGCAGAAAACTGTAGGGGTGGGGAAAGTTAATAGAATGTCCATATACAGAACAACTGGAATAGTTAACTCCCCTCTACTCACACTCCTTTTCCTGTATCTGGACATTTTAGATCACAAAGAGGACAGAGATGAAGTGGCAAAGACTTTACCCAAGTCAGTGGAGAACTACAGGACTCATCAGAAATTCACCAAAATTCCTGAAAGAATTAGGGATCCTAGAGTGGATGCTGGTTCCAGAGTTTAAATACCCTCCTACATGAACTTTAAGAGACCTGCAGGCTAAATTCAGAATTTGGATCTGTTCATCCTAATAGCTACCTAGAAATTTCCCTGTCCACATGTTTAAATATGAATTTCTATTCTTATTGCTATACATATGTTGAAAATCAGCAGCAGAGCAAGGAAAGACCAAGAGGAACAAACCACAATAAAAACAATGAAGACAATTAGAACTGCAGGCTTCAAGAGAAAATTTAACATCTTAAATTTATATCTTTAGAATGTCTCAAGAATGTGTTGGTTACATAAAGACAGAAAATAATGTTATGTAAATTTAACAACACGGAAAATGGGGTGGGATGGATAAGAGAGCTTTAAAACTAATCATTTATTAGGCAAAGAAAAAATTTAAAAGATTAGAAAATAAAGTAAGAAAATCTCCTTATTTAGAATTTAAAGACTAGGAGAGATCGATTTTGAAAGAAAGAGGCATAATGCAGCATTCCAATAGTGTCAATATAGGAATGACATGAATTTGAGAAGGAGTGACTAGCAAAAAAAAGTGGAGAAGACGAATAACCACTGTAGACAGAGAAGTGACTTATAAAAGCTGGGGGAAAACAAATCACAAATCTCACAAATAAAAGGCCTGCTAAGTGCCCTTGAGACTAGCTGGGGAAATATAAATAACTAAATCTTCACCTTGATACATGACTGAAATTGCAGAGCAGTAAATTTCTAGACAGAAAGTACAGGTCAATTACATCAGATTTTCATCAGTCACAGTGGAATCTACAAATAAAATTTTGTAATATCTTCAACAATTCAATTACAAAATAAGATGTGGAACCTAAAATTCTATATCTATCAGGACCACCAGACTCAGAAATTTTACTTCCCACATGTTTTTTCTCCTCTTCTATCTTCCATACTCCCTGTATCTTCCTCCCTCCCTCCCTATCTTCATTTCTATTTGAGGATGTTGTTCAAACATATAAACAAGGAAAATATGGGTTAAAAGTAAAAACAAAGGAAGCCTACACCAGCAATAGTAAAATTCGTCTAGGATTCCAGCAAAATAGAAACGGCAACTTGGTATGTGAGCGAAGCAGACCTTGAAAAAAACATGTAAATTAGAACATAAGTTGAGTGACATCTAAAAAAAATTATTGAAGAAACTGATTAGACACAAAGGCATATATGGAATCAATAGTCTATGCTAAAGAAAGCTCACATTACTTCACTCAGTATTCAATATTCAACAGTATGAATTTTATTGACTTAGACGACATAAATGCAAAGGTATAACTGCCAGAAAATGACTGGTGGGAAGAAGAAGGAACAGTGGGGGTAGAAATTATCCTTATCTATGAGAGGCAAGTCAAGGCATACTATGTAAACCGGATAGGACAAGAAATACAGGTTTTAGTGTATTTAAATAATAAATAAAATTAAAATTAGTAATGAGGGGATGGTGAATTTAATCTAAAGTCTTGGCCATCATAACAATAAGTGAGGAGATAATTTCTAATGATGATAAAGAAAAACAGAACATGTTATTTAGTGATATGGAGGTAACAATCAGATTTGTGGTAAGTGGTACTGGACTAGGATGGGACTCTGGCTTTTAATTATGATTCCTTCATTACTATTTTTTTATGCCATGCCTATACACATTGCTATATATTAAATATGAAAAAATAAAATAAATCAATGTTCTGTGTACATCTGTCTTTTTGAAATTTTAATTGTGAGACTATTACAGATTTTTAAAATATATGGAAAAACTATTTTTATTGACCACATTTGATAGCTTTCCTATGTTAATTTAAAAATAAGCCAAACATAATTTTCCATAGTGAACTTTATCAATTTACTCACGTGTTCTGCCTGTAATCAAATTTAACAGTTATTTTCCATATTAATATAATAAGTAGTGTTCATTTCTTTACCACATTTTTTGGTCTCAATTTGTCAATGGGTACTTAACAAAACTTAGCCCACCCTGCAATGATATTAGATACAGTAATTTCTTAAACATAATTAATAGACACTTCTATAAGCGCTAAATGATTTCATTTAAATAAATCAATTACAGAGCAATTGATATCAATTCAAGTAGGAAGGCCTTCATTGGCTTTATTTCACCCAGTATTTATAATGAATTAACCATGGATAATTTTCTTGAAGATGTATGCCAAGCAATGAAATCACACACCAAATGTATTAGAACATTATTCTTTCTCCACATCAAAAATTATGAACATGTTTAGTATTTTTCATAAATATTCATATACTTTCTAATAACTCCAATGTGGTTTTAGAATAGAAATGAGAAAAAAAACTGAGAAGCAGTTTTGGACTGAGAAGCAAGTGCGGGGAAAATGTGTAAGTAGAGCCAGCTTCGTGGGCACATAAATTGTGCAATCACTCTGAGCCCAGTGCTAAGATTGGCCCCACACTTGGTTTAATGCTTTGCTGCTGCCATCTTGTAGTTGTTAATAATTTTTAACATGGGGTCCCACATTTTCATTTTGCACTTGACCCTGCAAATTATGTAGATGAGTCTGTATATAAATATTGATTTCAACCATTAGGTATGCTTGGGGAGAGAACACAAGTATAGCTTTCTGGAAGAAATTCTGAATTATTATTATTATTTCTCTCCTGCAATCTGGACTTTTTCTCTAATTTTTTTCTATGATCTTTATCTTTGGGGTCCCCAAAGACTGAAAGCAAAATTGATATGAATAATGATTTTTATTTGCAGTTTTGTGCATTTAAAGTGTATAATTTAGAAAAGGAAATGTTACAGAGGGTTGAAATTTTTTTCTAGGTTATTTTTGGTAATTTTTAGTATTTTTTCCCATTTCATTTTAATAAAAAGTCATTATTCAATGCTCTCCTTAGCTCAGATATGGATGGATGTGAGATCTAATAGATATATATGCACATAGTTTCCTTTGAGGTTACAAACGGAAATATTGTTGTTTCACGTTTTAGCTCTGTTCAGGAGACTCGTGCAAACAAATTTAAAAGTTAAACATAGATTTGTTATGTAACACCTTGGCCATTAAGGCTTTAGAATGATATATCAAAACTAATTTGCTATACTATTCCTTTGCTCTTAGGAAAGAAGAATCTTAGCTCATCTAGAATATAAATATTTTTCTAAACTAATTCAGTTCTAGTGTTCCAGGATCAAAGGCCAGGGTGTGTACACTTGGTAGTTTTCTCTCTCACTCAATGGGTTGGGGAGATGAAATTATCCATCTATGGCCTCAGTCTTTCAAGAATGCTAGCAAAAAGTAATGAGTTAGTTGATCGTGGTATGCACGGAAAAATTACCAACCCCAAATCTCACATTTTAAATAAATTTAATTATTAGAATTTGAAGACTTTAAGGTTATCTCACCTAAGTTTCTCCCAAGACCAGAATTCTGATTAGTTAACTATTCAAACATTTATAGGGAACACACATTCCACACCTCATAGCCCATCCCATATCGGGGCTGTCATCTTATCTCAGGATAAAAATTTTCTTCCTTGTTTTGGGAGGAACTTTGCTTCTGTGTAATTTATAACTAGTTAACAGAGTTGTATGTGTAGGCTAAAAAGGCACAGCATGTTTCTAAAGATTTTCTACCTGAAGAGGGGAGACTTGTCCCCTAAATCTCCAGCAAATGGTTCAAAAAGCAGAAGTTAATTTTCCAAAGTTACCTGAACAGCAGTTTCTCCAAAAAAGCTGAGATTAAATTACTAAAATCACTCCTGGTAGGAAACCATGCTTAGGGAATATAAAGCAACTAGGAATAGCAGCTAGGGGACCTAAAGCATTATTTCTCATTTAGTATGTCCTCCAAGACCCTATTTGCTCTTTAAAATCATACATAGCTTCTAGTCATTGGTAGCCAAAGCCTGAGAATGCCCATTTTACAAAAATGACAATAGAGTATAAGACATTTTATATAAATAATGTACTAGTGATGTAAACCAACCAGTTATAGTCTGTGTATTAAGAAAAGTCAGATTTGAAGAGCAAATAATTCAGCTATATGTATGAAAATATATAGATGAGGATATATCTAAGCATACATGAAGATCATTGGACTGACCAGATGATCTTGGAGTCCATTTATTTCACTTATAACTTTATGTGATACTGATCGATCCTATGCTGGAACAACGAAGTTCCATAACAAAGATTCTAAGTGACGAAAGGTACTAATTTACTATCGTTATAATTTTACCTACATCGTAAAACAGGAGCATTAACACTAAAATATTATGTTTCACATTTTATGTTGATATATGATTTCATATGTGTATTACTATATATTTTAATATTATCAAAGAATGAATAAATATAGTAAACATTTGTAATGGGAAGGGATATCTTAGTAACATAAGTTTAAAAGTTGTCATAGATTTCTGACAACTACACTGAGGTATTTCTTAAGATTTTTGTATAAATCTACTTTCTCTTTTCCTTCTGTTTGAAGGGAGGAAATATTAACTGTGCCAATAATGGGAGAAGTGGGCTAGAATCATAAGAGGGAGGTCTGTGGGTGAGTGTTAATAAGGGGATGTCATTGGGATGAGAACATGCAAAACCTAGATATCTAAATAATGCTTTCAAAAGTACAGCCCCCTGGGGCCGGCCTGGTGGCGCAGCAGTTTAATTCACTCTTGGCAGCCCGGGGTTCACCGTTTCGGATCCCGGGCACCCGCCTATGCACTGCTTGTCAGCCCTGCCGTGGCGGCGTCCCATATAAAGTAGAGGAAGATGGGCATGGATGTTAGCCCAGGGCCAGTCTTCCCCAGCAAAAAGAGGAGGAATGGCAATGGATGTTAGCTCAGGGCCGGTCTTCCTCACACACACACACAAAAAAAGTACAGTCCCCTGTCGCTTTGCCTCAGGGTTCATATGAATACAAACGTAGTCATGAAGTCTGAAATTCAAACATGGGGATGACATCATTACCTAAGAACAAAGGGAAATTAGACTTAAGATTAACTTAGTTATCTGCACAATCTTTCTGACAATTTGTAATGGAAATACTAAATCCATCAGTTTAGCAACTTTATTTTATGTGAAGTAATTTTGGGGTCCTAATATCCTGTTACATGCCCATAAAACTTTATACACTCCTCATAGCTATGACCACAGTATTCTTTCTTTTTCATTTGAATCTTTGTGGCTAGTATTTTAAGTTCTGTAAGGGCAGTGATCATATCTGCTTGCTCACTGGTATTTGTTTATTGTCTTAAAAATCCTAGTACTCAAGAAATGTTTGATGAGTAAGATTATGAACACAATTGGTTTAGTTCACTTCAGTTTGGTCAAACTGTTATTTATTGAACACCTACTATATGCCAGGATAACAAAGATTAATAAAGCAAGGCACTGCCATCAGGAGCAGCTGGACTGACAATACATGATATTCTGTATCTAAGGGCCCATCTAGACTCTACATCTGTATCAAGAACTATGGGAGCACAGAGAGTCAGCCAGAACTCAGCCAACAAGTTCCAACGAGATTTTCTGTCTAAACTGAATCCTGAAATAAAACCAAGGGTTTGCCAGTTAAATCAGGATGATAAAAGCCTTCCAGGCCAGGGAAATAGAACAAGCAATTTCAAAAGCATGAGAGAACATGATGTATAGGGAAAATTTGAAGTCATTGACTGTTGTTTATTATTAAGCAATGGTTGAAAATTATTTTTGTCAAACCTGTTTCTAATTGGAAGGGTTATAAGACTCCATTGTCTGATTTAACATAGTTTTTACGAAGAGAAAGTATCATGACATGAAAAAGAAGTTATAACATTTTTGGATATTTGGGCTCAGAATAATGCAGCAGAAAGAAAATAGCTCTAAGAACAAAAAAAAGCAGCTTTCAGAGGTGGTATCAAGACGAAGATACATTATAGTTAATATATAGAATGCATGTTTTTGCATTTTTTCTAACTATGGTGAGAGAGGAATAAATTATTTTCCTACATAGCTCACATATATCCTTTTAAAAAATAATAACACTTCTTATATATATTCTCACTTTGCAGGACCTTTTGGCATGGACCCAAGGTAGCCATGGACCTTTTGGATAGGACCAAAGATGACCAGATATCAAGGACATTTGGCATGGACCAAATGTCTGATGAATGTCTTGGACAGGACCAAATGTCAAGAACTTTTGGGATGGACCAAATGTCTTCTGGACATTTTGGACAGGATCAAATGTCTGCTAATCCATTCTCATTATATGGAACTTTTTTCCCAGTGGATTATATATTACTGCATACGTATCATATTGGGCAACTCATCATTAGAGAAATTACTTAGAACATTACAATGTGGGGAACTTTTAGAGTTGCTTGTACTTTAGCCGATTTATAAATCTTTGAAATAAAGAGGACTTAGTCTCTAAAATATATTTAATGTTCTGATGTAGGTGTCTTGAAATTCTTAATGTTTAAACAAGGGCCCTGCATTTTCATTTTGCATGGAGTCAAACTATGGCAAACAAATTATGTAGCCAGTCTTGCTTGCTTCTTGTTTTTCATTTGCTTGATATAGAGAATTATTGTTTGTTTTGTTTTGTTTTTAGGAGCATTCTATTGCTCTCACAATAAAAAGGTATATATATATTTATATAAATATATTTCTGTAATATATATTATGATACATATATTTCTGTAAACCACTATGGTATAAGAAAACTTTCAATTATGATAATTATTGGGTGTCAGTAAATTCTCTGATATTAAAATTAAAAGCCTGACTTACAAAGAAATAAAAGTGTTAGACTTTATCATTAGTATTTATTGGTCTAAAAATGGAGGAAGAAATTTCTTTTCTAATGTCTCAGACCTCAGTCACCACAACACGCTCTCGTTTAAAACAGCTGTGGGGGCCGGCCCGGTGGCGCAGCGGTTTAGTCCGCGCTTGGCAGCCCGGGGTTCGCTGGTTCGGATCCCGGGCGCCCGCCGACGCACTGCCTGTCAGCCATGCCGTGGCGGCGTCCCATATAAAGTGGAGGAAGATGGGCACGGATGTTAGCCCAGGGCCAGTCTTCCTCAGCAAAAAGAGGAGGATTAGCAACAGATGTTAGCTCAGGGCTGGTCTTCCTCACCAAAAAAATAAATAAATAAAAAAAAATAAATAAAACAGCTGTGGATTTTAATCCAAAATATATTTCTAGAGAAATCTCCATATTTAGCTAGAATAGTTTAACTTGTATTAGACTAACTCTCCTGTCAGGAACTAAAACAAGATAAATAATTTTTTTAAATGTGTTTAAGTGTATCAGAGAAAACCAAAGGCAGCCGGGACTTAAGGAGTGTCACTATCAGAGAAATACAGTTAAATGAGCCCAAAATTCTGCACATAATTTAATCTTGAGATATTTACCAACTCCTAAAGAATACACTCATTGGGTGAGATGCTGAGAACATTAAAACAGATACCAAAAAGGCTGTAACAGTACTTAAGAGTTTCCGGAATATTCACAGTGCTGGAAGACAAAAATTTGATACCACACCCTGGCAAGAATGAGGGGCTATGGTGAAAATTCAGGCTTTCAGTTGAGACCCTGAAAGAGGTAAACACTAGGAGTAAAGGGAGAGAAAAAATAGACAAATCTGAGCTGGAATAAGATGATCTGCCTGTACTCCAACTGCCTATAGGAAGAAAATTAAATCTAGTGTAAAGAAGTAAAATTTCATCTAGAGCCTTTGCTATTGTGCATGTACATTACATTCAATAAAAACTGTCATGAATAAGAGGAAATAAGACTAAATGACAAAAATCAAGAAGAACATAGATAAAGCAATAACCCACAAGTGATCCAGATACTGGAGTTTTCAAAAATGGACTTAGATTACAACTAACAACTTTAAACTAGATAAAAAAATGGAGAATTTCACCAAGGAATTAGAATCTATAAAAAAGGAAGCAAACAATTCCTAGAAATTAAAAATACAGTTTACTATAAGTAGGTGTTTAAGAGACAGCAGAAGAGAAGATTAGAGAATTTGAAGATTGATAATCAGAAAATATCTAGGTAGAAATATGAAGAAAATATAGAGAGGAAAATTATAGAAAAGTATGAAAGAAACATATGGGATATGATAGAAAGATTCAAAATGTGTGTAATTATATTTCCAGAAGAATAGAAGAGAGAAAGAGAGGGCGAAAGAATGAATGTCTTAAAAAATACAAGCTGAAAAATCCCCCAAATTTATGAAACTCATCAGGCCACAATTTCAAGAAATCAATATGAATGTAAGACAGTGTAAATACAAAGAAAAAAAAGCACAGCTAGGTACATAATATTAAATCTTTGAAAACCAAAGTCAAAGATATACTTAAGGCAGTAGAGGAAATAAGACCAAGTTCCTTCAAAGAAGTAACTGTAAGCTTAAAATCTGACTTTCAACACAAAATTCTCAGTTATATTAATTTAATTTATTAATTTATTCAAGGCTTTTATATGATAGTTTTAAGCTGTGGTTATACAACAATGGATTAAAAACTGACAAAAATTATGTATATATTATGTTAGTAGGGATAAATTCTAAGGAGTAGAATAATGGAGGAGAGAGGATAGGGAGTGATAGGAGGGTTACTATTTAAGCAGTTTGAGAAAAGGTTTCACAAGGAAGCCATGTGGACATCTGGGGGAAGAGTTTTCCATGCCAAAGAACAGCCTGTGCAAAGGACGTGAGTTGGGAGCAAGCTTGGTGTGTGATCAAGGAAGACTAAGAAAGTCTAGGTGGTCAGGGCCAAATAAGCAGGTGGTAAGAATAAGAGGGGACCAATTCACTAAGGTCTTATTAGACTATGCTAATAATTTTTTTTTTTATGAGGAAGATTGGCACTGAGCTAATATCCATTGCCAATCTTCCTTTTTATTTGCTGAGGAAGATTAGCCCTGAGCTAACATCTGTGCCCGTCTTCCTCTATGTTGTATGTGGGATGCCACCACAGTATGGCTTGATGAGCAGTGCATAGGTCGGTGCTCAGGATCCAAACCTGCGAACCCCAGGCTGCTGAAGCAGAGTGCGTGAACTTAACCAATACGCCACTGGGTCGACCCCAAGAATTTGTTTTTTTACTTAGAATGAGATGCAAAGCCATTGGATAGTTTGAGTCAAGGAGTTACAAGAACTGACAATATTTTCATAAAATCCTTCAGGTTGTTGCACTGATGATAGGCTATAAGAAGACAAGGGCAGAAGATAGGAGACTTGTTCGAAGATGTATTTTCTTCTATCTTCTGACTTCCAGAGTAACTGCTGTGAGGTCTGCTGTCAATTAACTGTCATTTCTTTGAGATGATGTCTCTTTTTACTGACTTCTTTAAAAATTCGAATGGCTAATATAAACAGGAAGAAAACCATATGGTTTAGAGAGAGTATAGAGCACCCAGAACTCACACACTGCTGGTAGAAAAGAAAATTGGGCTAACCACTTTAGAAATTGTTTGGTGGTTTCTGTGAAAGCTGCATATATGCATTCCCTGTGACTTGGCAGTTCCCTTCCTAAATATATACCCAACATACATGTGCAGACATGTTTATCAAAAGACGTGTATAAAAATATTTATAGTAGCACAATTCTAAATAGACCCAAACTGGAAACTACCCAAATGCCCATCAACAAGGGAATGCATAAAAACACTTTAGCATACTCATACAATGGAAAATAAAGCAGCAATGAGAACGAATGAAGTGTAGCGATATGTACCAACATACATGCATCTCACAATCATAATGTTTTGTCTGTTTGAAATGAACCTTTTTATATTTTTGAGTACTCCCTACTTTCTTTTACACAAGATATTCTAGACTCATCTTGCCCTTTCCTTGCCTTGCAGTCAATCATTTCTTTAAGAAGGTTTGATTTCTTTTATTTGAGAATGGATTTAGAAATCATTACCTAGGAGTCGGTGTGCTCAATTCTCTTAGGGTGTCATTGCTCCCAGTGTCTCTCAGAAGACAGAAATAGGAAATAACAATGAATTCTTACTGATACTACCCATTCCAAACCAGCACCTCAGCGTTTATTCTAGCTTTCCCTTTCTTTGTGTGTAACTACATTCTCCAACAACAAGAACCTTCACTTTCATCAACAATGTATTTATAAATTTGCTCAATTTTCAAATATGCATAGTCTCAGAATTATTAAACTATACTCCTCAAATAAATAAAAATACACAATTTAAATATCTAGAGTACAATAATTGTGTATAGTTCTTTTCTTCTTTAATATTTATAGATAGTCAAAAGACAGTAATTACTTAGGTCAGTTATTTTCTTCTTTACCCCCATTAGTGTGGGTTATTAACATCTTTTTTGTCAGTTGGGCTTTTAGCATTAAAAATGTTCCTTTTCCTCTTTAATGCCTGTGGTCTTAAAATTATACTTAGTCTGATAATAGAACCGCTACCCCTACTTTCTTATTGTTTCTATTTGCCTAGAATACCTTTGGCCATCCCTTAAAAATTTGCCTTTGAAAGTTGCTATTTTAGCTCTGCCTCTTGAATACAACACAACTAGGTCTTGTTCTGCAAACAAATTGAACATCTTTTTCCTCTTAATAGCTGGACTAAGTCCATTCACATTTATTGTTATGCCAAATATGCTTGTTCTCATTTCTGTCATAATATTTTACTATTATATGTTTTATGTTATAAGCTTATGCTTCTTTCCACATATGATGCAATCTTATTTTCTTTAACTAAAAAATGTATTTTGGAAGGTTTGTATTTTTATTTTAGTTATGACCTTTGTACTTAGCCCTTTTTAATGCCCTTAGTTCCCAGTTTTCATACTTAAACTTTTATTACCTGGTTTATCTGTTGTTCATGGTATCCTTTACTCCTTATCTACTGTCTATACAAGTATCAATGAGTACAACTTAAACTAATACATTATATGTCAATTTAAAAAGAATCAATGAGCTCATTCAAATATCCTCTTTATATCTCCTTTTCCCTTCCATTTAAAAACAACTTGTACTTTGTTACCACATAAGCAATTTCTACTATAGTAGTCCACCTCATCCCAACTCTTGTTTTAGCATTAAATGTAAATTGCATAGCTTAAAATGCTCAGTATCAGTCCTTTTGCTGAGTTTTCCCCAGGCATCTCTTGTTTTAATGGAGCTCATTCTAGTTTCCCTATGAAGGTCTCATTAATAGAGAATTCCCTAAATTCATATATGTTTAAAACTTTTTCTATAACTTTTATATTTAAGGAATGCTTAACTAGTTATAAAATCTTTGTTCACACTTTCTTTTATTGACTTTTTTAGCATATCCCACTCCATTGTGGCCTGGCTCTGAATGGTGCTTTTAAAAAATTAAATGCCAGTCTGATTCTTTCTGCCTTGTAACTTATTTGATCTTTTTGGCTAAAGTACTTGAATATTTTTTAATCTCTATCCCCAAAGTTCAATAGTTTTACTAGGATACTTCTAAGAGCTAATTCTTCTGAGTTAATTTTCTCCTGTTTGCCCTTTCAATTTGTAGATTCAGGTCTTCGTTTATTTTTAAAAAGATATCTGGGATTATAGTTTAAAATATTTGTTATATTCCATTATTTTTCCCCCAGGGGTACCTGTCCTTTTCCTTTTTTTTTAAGATGCTGCCTGTTTCAAAGATAGCCACATCCCATAGTGAGAACTAAATTTTTTCTATGTAAATCATGCTGTCATAATTCAGGACATTTTAAAAAGTATTTTCACAATTATAGTTGTAGTTTTAATGGCAGTAGTTTTAGAATAACTTCAGGTCCATTGCTAGCTCCTCTCTTCTCTCTTTCCAGCACCTCTCTTGCTCTCACTTCCCTCCCCCCTCCCTCCTTCTTCTCTTTCTTTCTGCCTGCTCTTTTCAGACAGGACTTGCAACAGGGCAGGAGCAAGATACAGTGTACCTGGGATCTGGTGACTTCTCTACTTTTTCCCCCACCTTTTATTTTAATTTTAAAGTTTGGTCATTCTCTATTTTCAGCTTATACTGAAGGCATGGTTTTGGTGCATTTTTTTTCTTTTCTTTTTCTTTTACTTTGTTTTAGGAGGAAATAGTAGGAGATGCAAACCTTGGTAGCTGCCATTGTCTTATCTGCCTGGAAGTCTCTTAAATATATTTTGTGATACAAAAGGAAATGTAGACACAGTTTTTTTTACTCTCTTTTGCACAAAATGGAATTACCCTATGCATTCTATTATGTATTTCACTTTTGAAATTATACATTTATCTTGAAAATCTTTCCACAGCAGTTTAGACATACTATTTATCACATATATAAAGTAATGTATATGTTGCTAAAATTTTTCACATGCTGCTAAAATTAAACAAAGTTATGAGAAAAAATAAGATTAGGAAGAGTGTACTCAATATCGATGGAACGTATAGCCAGAATACTAACAACAACAATTCCTAAGGAAAAATACTAGTACAGTTAAAGATGTGGCAGATCATCAAATAATGGAACACTATAATAAATATATGCCCTTACTTTAAAAAAATTGTAAAGCTAGCTCAATAGAAGGGGATATAAGGAAGAGTTTCAGCTGTTGAGCTGTGGGAAGATTAGGGGAGGCAATACCCAATAGCACTTCCAAGTCAAAGCCTGGGGCAAAAAGGAAGAATGTGGAGTGGATTTCCATCATGTATGCATAGTATCTCTGTGGCGTGTTGCTTTCAGCTGACCCTGTACATTGCATTCAACTGCAGGTCCTTGGCACGATATATTAAAATGCCGGGAAAATTCTTGTATAAATCAACACACAGTCCATCTTATAGAGATATAATTCTTCTATTTACCAATCACATATGACCTTATTTGTATTTCATAAATAGAGTATTTAGTTGTCTCTCTCTCACACACACCCATTTAAATTTTAAATAGAATTTCAAAAATTTTTCCTGTGTCAGGTATTCTCAACCTCACTTGTAGAAGTGCCTGATGTCATAAATTTCAAAGTCTCTTATGTATACTTCATTGAAATTGATTGTTTCTTGGATTTCCTTACTTCTGACCCTGGATTCAGTTTTCTTGTTCCATTAACATGCTTTCCATCTTCTTTTTATTTTTTATTATGATTTTTATTGTGGTAACATTGGTTTATAACGTTATATAAATTTCAGATGTACATTATATTTCACTTTCTGCATAGATTACATCATGTGCACCACCCAAAGACTAATTACAATCCATCACCACACACACGTGCCTAACCACCCCTTTCGCCCTCCTCCTTCCCCCCTTGCCCACTGGTAACCACCAATCCAATCTCTATCTCTATGTGATTGTTTGTTGTTTTTTACTTCTATTTAAGAGTGAGATCATATAGTATTTGACTTTCTCCCTCTGACTTATTTCACTTAGAACAACACCCTCAAGGTCTATCCATATTGTCAGAAATGGCCAGATTTTATCCTTTTTTATGGCTGAGTGTATTCAATTGTGTGTATATATCATATCTACCTTATCCACTCGTCCCTTGATGGGCACCTAGGTTGCTTCCAAGTCTTGGCTATCATGAATAATATGCACACTAATTGTTCCCCAATTGTTCTTCTCCCAGTTGTTAGATCTTTTTCTTTTGTTGATGGTTTCCTTTGCTATGCAGAAGCTTTTTAGTTGATGTAGTTCCATTTGTTTATTTTCTCTATTGTTTCCCTTGCCCAGTCAGACACGGTACTTGAAAATACGCTGCTAAGACCTATGTCGAACAGCATACTGCCTATGTTTTCTTCTAGAAGTTCGTGGTTTCAGGTCTTATATTCAAGTCCTTAATTGTTTTTGAGTTAATTTTTGTGTATGGAGTAAGATTAATTGTCTACTTTCATTCCTTTGCATATGGCTGTCCAGTTTTCCCAACACCATTTATTGAAGAGACTTTCCTTTCTCCATTGTGTGTTCTTGGCTCCCTTGACAAAAATTAGCTGTCCACAGATGTGTGGGTTTATTTCTGAGAGATTCAGTTCCACTGATCTGTGTGTCTGTTTTTGTGTCAGTACCATGCTATTTTGGTTACTACAGCTTTGTACTATATTTTGAAATCAGGGAGTCTGATACCTCCAGCTTTGTTCTTTTTTCTCAGGATTCCTTTGGCTATTCAGGGTCTTCTGTTCCAAATAAATTTTAGGATTCTTTGTTCTATTTCTGTGAAAAGTGTTGTTGGAACTTTGCTAGGGATTACATCTAATCTTTAGATTTCTTTAGAATGTACGGACATTTAAACTATATTAATTCTTCCAATCCAAGAGCACAGGATATCTTTCCATTTCTTTGTGTCTTCTTCAATTTCTTTCAACAATGTTTTATAGTTTTCAGTGTACACACCTTTCACCTCTTTGGTTAAGTTTATTCCTAGTTATTTTATTCTTTTTGTTGCAATTGTAAATGGGGTTGTTTTGCAAATTTCTCTGTCTGACACTTCACTATTAGTGCATAAAAACACAACTGATTTTTGAATGTTGATTTTGTATCCTTCAACTTTACCGTATTCACTTATTATTTCCAAAAGTTTTTTAGTGGATTCTTTAGGGTTTTCTGTATATAAAATGTCATCTGCAAATAGTGAAAGTCTCACTTCTTCCTTTCCAATTTGGATTTCTTTTTTTTCTTTTTCTTGCCTGAGTGCTCTGGCTAGGACTTCCAATACTATGTTAAACAAGAGTGGTGAAAGTGGGCAACCTTGTCTGGTTCCTGTTCTTAGAGGGATTGCTTTCAGTTTTTCTCTGTTGAGAATGATATTAGCTGTGGGTTTGTCATATATGGCCTTTATTGTGTTGAAGTACTTTCCTTCTATACCCATTTTATTCAGAGTTTTTATCATAAATGGATGCTGTATCTTGTCAAGTGCTTTCTCTGCATCTATTGAGATGATCATGTGATTTTTATTCTTCATTTTGTTAATGTGGTGTATCATGTTGATTGATGTGGAAGTTGAAACATCCATGTATCCCTGGGACAAATCCCAGTTGATCATGGTCTATGATCTTTTTAATGTATTGTTATATTCGATTTGCTAGTATTTTGTTGAAGATTTGTGCATCAATGTTCATCAGTGATATTGGCCTGTAATTTTCTTTTTTTGTGGTGTCCTTGTCTGGTTTTGGTATCAGGGTAATATTGGCTCCATAGATTGAGTTAGGAAACTCCCCATCCTCTTTAATTTTTTGGAAGAGTTTGAGAAGGATAGGTATTAAGTCTTCTTTGAATGTTTGGTAGTATTCAATAGGGAAGCCATCTGGTCCTGGACTTTTATTTTTGGGGGGGGGGGTTGATTACTGTTTCAATTGCCCTACTGGTGATGGTTTTATTCAGATTCTCTATTTCTTCTTGATTCAGTTTTGGAAGGTTGTATAATTTTAGGAATTTATCTATTTCCTTTAGATTATCGAATTTGTTGGTGTATAGCTTTTCATAATATACTCTTATAATCTTTTGTATTTATGAGGTGTCCATTGTAATTTCTCCTCTTTCATTTCTGATTTTATTTATTGGAGGCTTCTCTCTTTTTTTCTTGGTGAGTCTAGCTAAAGGTTTGTCAATTTTATCATTTCAAAGAAGCTGCTCTTAGTTTCATTGATTTTTTGTATTTTTTTTTAGTCTCTATTTCATTTATTTCTGCTCTGATTTTTATGATTTCCTTCTTTGACTGATTTGGGGCTTTGTTCTTCTTTTTCCAGTTCCTTTAGGCTCACTGTTAGATTGTTTATTTGAGGTTTTTCCCATTTGTTGAAGTAGGCCTGTATTGCTATAAACTTCCCTCTTAGATCTGCTATATCCCCTAAATTTTGTCACATCCTATTTTAATTTTCATTTGTCTCCAGGTATTTTTTGATTTCTCCTTTGTTTTCTTCATTGATCCAATCATTGTTCAGTAGCATTTTGTTTAATCTCCACATATTTGTGGCTTTTCTGATTTTCTTCCTGTAGCTGATTTCTAGTTTCATACCATTGTGGTCAGAAAAGATGCTTGCTATTATTTCAATCTTCTTAAATTTATTGAGATTTGTTTTGTGGCCTAATATGTGATCTGTCCTGGAGAATGTTCCATGTTGATTTGAAAAGAATGTGTCTTCTTCAGGTTTCGGATGGAATGTTCTGTATCTATCTTAGTTCTATACTAAGTCCATCTGGTCTAATGTGTCATTTAAGGCCAATGTTTTCCTATTGATCTTCTGTTTGGATGATCTATCCATTGGTGTAAGTGCAGTGTTAAATTCCCCTATTATTATTGTGTTACTGTCTATTTCTACTTTCATATCTGTTAATAATTTCTATATATATTTAGGCGCTCCTATGATGGGTGCATAGATATTTATAAGTGTTATGTCCTCTTGTTGGGTTGTTCCCTTTATCATTATGTAGTGCTCTTCTTTGTTTCTTGTTACAGTTTTGTTTTAAAGTCTATTTTGTCTGATACAAGTGTCACTACCCCAGCTTTCTTTTCATTGCCATTTGCATGGAGTATCTTTGTCCATCCCTTCACTTTCAGTTTGTGAGTGTCTTTAGGTCTTAAGCATGTCTCTCATATGCAGCTTATTTATTAGCCTTGTTTTTTTATCCAATCAACCACCCTATGCCTTTTGATTAGACCATTTAGTCCATTGACATTTAAAGTAGCTATTGACTACTATGTACTTATTGCCATTTTGTTACTTTTTTTCTGGGTATTTGAGTAGTTTTTCTCTGTTCCTTTCTTCTTCTCTTGCTCTCTTCCCTTGTGGTTTGATGGCTTTCTTGAGTATTATGTTTGGGTTCCTTTCTCTTAATTTTTTGTGTATTTATTATAGGTTTCTCATTTGTGATTACCATGAGGTTCATATATAATAACCTATGTATGTAGCAATCTATATTAAATTGATGGTCTCTTTAGTATGACCTCTTGCTACAAGCTCTACTCCTTTGCTCCCCTCCTCCCATGTTTTATGTTTTTGATATCACATCTAATCTCTTTGTGTGTGTGTGTGTGTGTGTGTGTCTATCCATTACCCTCTTATCATGGAAATAGATAATTTTAGTTCTTTTGCCTTTTGACCTTCATATTATCTTCATAGGTGGTTGATCTGCCACCTGTACTGTATATTTGCCTTTATTGGTGATTTTATTGCTTTTGTTTTGATAATTTTCTCTTTCCTATTTGTGATCTTCTCTTTCCCATTTAAATATGTCACTTTAGCATTTCTTGTAAGACTGGTTTCTTGGTGATAAACTCCTTTAGTTTTTGCTTGCCTGGGAAACTCTTTATCTCTCCTTCCATGCTAAATGATAACCTTGCCAGGTAGAGTATTCTTGGCTGTAGGTTTTTTTCATTCAGCACTTAGAATATATTGTGCCACTCCCATCTAGCCTATAAGGTTTCTGCTGAGAAGTCAGCTGATAGCCTTATGGGGTTTCCTTTGTATGTAACTTGCCTTTCTCTGTGATTTTTAGGATTTTCTATTTATCTTTAATTCTGGACATTTTAATTATAATGTGTCTTGGTGTGGGCCTCTTTGGGTTTATCATGTTTGGTGCTGTCTGTGCTTCCTGTACTGGATGTCTGTTTCCTTCCTTAGGTTAGGGAAGTTTTGAGCTATTATTTCTTCACATAGATTCTCTGCCCCTTTGTCTCTCTCTTTTCCTTCTGGAACACCTAAAGCATGGATGTTAGTGCATTTGATGTTGTCCTGGAGATCCCTAGTGATTTTAAATTCTTTTTTCTTTTATTTGTTCAGCTTGTGTGATTCCTCTAGTCTTTCAACCACCTTGCTGATCTGTTCTTCTGTATCATCTACTCTGTTATTGAGTCCCACTAGTGAGTTTTTCATATCCAGTATTATATTCTTCATTTCTGATTGGTTCTTTTTTATATTTTCCAATTCTTTGTTGAAGTTCTTACTGAGTTCATCCACTCTTCTCCCAAGATTAGCCAGCATCCTTATGACTTTTTGTTTGAACTCTTTGTCAGGTAGATTATTTCTGTTTCATCTGGTTCTTTTTCCGGTGTTTTGTCCTGTGCCCTTACTTGGAATGTATTCCTTTGTCTCCTCATTTTGCCTGTTCTTCTGTGCTTATATCTATGTATTAGGTAGGTCAGCTTCATCACCCAATCTCGGAGAGGTGGCCTAATGTAAGAGTTGCCTTATGAGGCCTAGCAATGTGCTTCCCTCTTGTCACCAGTTCTAAATGTTCCAGGAGTGTCCCCTGTGTGGGTTATGTGTGTCCTTCTGTTGTGGCAGGGTTGCTCTTGCTGCAGGTACCTGGGGAGGATGGGCTGTCCCCCTCGCTGGCTGGTTGTAATCCTCATCTGTGTGTGGCTGCTAGTGACCTTTCAGTCACTTTATCAGGCTTGGGAGCCCCAGCACAGTTGGATGCAAGGTCCAATAGCACATTCCTATTGCAGTTTTTCTGTTAAGTGAGTAGGCCCCAGTGTGGCTGGTTGCTAGTCTCAGGGTCTTACATTGCTGTAGGCCTCTGACCTGTAAGGCTATTGTCAGCCACCTCAGGATTGCAGCTCAGTGGGGCCAGCCCCTGGCATGAGAGTATTCAATTGTTTCAGGAAGGTGGGGCAGATCCCCTTTGTGTCTTAGGATTGCTCTTGGCCAGCTGTGAAGCACCACGACTCATGAAGGTGGCTTTTTCTCTCCAGAAAAGACTTTCTGCCTCTTCCACCTCAGTCGTGAGCACTGTCCATTGTTGTGGGGATACTTTTTATCCAGTTTTCAGTTCTCTCTCAGGGGTAATTGTTCCAAGAGTAGTTGTAAATTTGTTCTGTCCATGGGAGAAGGTGAGTTCAGAGTCTGCCTATGCTGCCATCTTGATAGCATCTCCCATGCTTTCCATATTCTTAAAATGTATGGTTGTTCCTCATCTCCCTAATTTTCTTTGGTTCTTGTAGGTTTATACCTTTGTGTGAAAGCTACCAGTGACATTTTAATTTATATAACCCCCTATAGTTTATATAAAACCCCTTAAATATTCAATGTGAAATTATTTTTATAATTAACAAAACTATCAATAAAAAGAAAACAATTTATCTTCTCTATAAGGCTATTAGAGTATACATTGTGGTAAAAAGAAACAGTTTATAACTATCAAAACAGAACTTGCAATGTAACATTTTGGTTAACAATGTGAGATTTTGAGTGGAACAATCTAGATTTGGATTTGGGCTTTGACCTCTACTAGCTATGTGACTTTCAACTGGTAGCTTAACCATTCTGACCTTCAGTACACATACATCACATGAGCCGTTGGGTAAATTAAATATGAGTAGAGATGTGACAGGACTTCATATATGCTAGATTTATAAGTGCACTACAGAGATGATACGTTCAATATCTTAGTGAGTTATTTTTTCCTCTTGTCTAACCTTATAGGATGGGTATTAGGGTGACTAAACAGTTAACTAAAAAAATAACCCTAACTATATAAGTGGGATGGGTTTGAGCCTAGTGTAGATCATTGCTGGAGAACACACTCATTTTTGGTTATTGCTGCGTAGCTTGAGCCTTGGAGTAATGGGGAGCTGTGCACAAACATGCTTACCATCTTGCATAGAGTCAATTATAGTTGTCTTGGATGGTGATGAATACATTTTATTACATAGCAAAAAAGCTGAGTGTGAATATAACTAATGAATGTGGCATCACAACATTATGCGGGAATTTTACAAATATTACACATGTGCTTCTCCATATACTATATAACCTAGAATTCTTTTGTGAATAATGTTAGCTAACCACTAACCTAAAATCATATTTAGGAAATTGAGGACAGCTCTGAAAGGTAAACGGTTTCTTGAGTTAGCAACACTGTCTGTTACTTCATAGGATTGTTTTTCTCTTGAGACTAATATGGAACTTACTGATTTTGTTTAGTCAGCCTCTTGGTTCAAGGTCCCTTCTTATCAGCACACTTTCATATGATTCTTTAATACAGGAATAAGGATTACAGAGTACTGCCTAATTTATTTTTTTAAAAGATATTTCAATGAAATGCTGACTTTAGATTTTTGGGGGAAAAGATTGAACTTTCCTACAACTTTATCATCAGCAGTAATGGACAAACTGAAAACCTTAAGCATCATCTTAAACTGCTTTCACATCATTATCCATCTGTCCCAAAGAGTCTTGATTTTTTAGTAGTGAGTTTTCAAGTAAACTATTTCTCATGTTAATTTTTCTATATAAAATTCTGTATACCATAAGTGACAAGACTCCTACTTCATAATGTTAAGCATAAACTTACAAGCCTGATCATACTTATATTCATAAACTTCTTTTCAGAATGGCTGGATTACCTAGTTATTTGTGTGTGTGTGTTCACAAGACCTCAATATACACATTCAATGATGTATTGTACTAATGTTAAGAAAAATTTCTAAAATTACACCTGGTATTTTGGATTGATTAAAAATATGTATCTTTTAATACAGCTTAGTCAAATTGCATTGTTTCCCAGTATAGTATACAAATATTATACTGGCTTTGCTGTAAATATATGTCTTCGTAAAAATACAAAAGTTAAACACATGTTTAATTCTATATAAATCATACATTTCATATCTTGTAAGTAGGTCAGGATACATTTGAGATATGGAATGCAAATATAGATAAGACATTTATATTCATTTTGTATTCAGTCAGCATATATTTTCTAAGTGTCTCCTATATACCAGGCATGCTTTTAGGCCCTGTGGATAAATCACAGGAAAATAAATAAGGAAATCTCAAACAAACATGGAGCTTGCATTTTAGGAGTTGTGGGAGAGAGACAATAAATTACACACACACACTTACACACATATATATGCTATCATTAAGAAAACTGGAATAGACAAGAAATGTGGAAGTAAAAGACAGGTGACTAAAACAAAAGAAAGTTCCTCAAAAAGAATAATTGAAAATCAGTGTTGGAACTCTTAAGCATAAGTGTTCAGACATGAACTAACATTAGAGTAATCTGTGTATAAGACCCATCTTTTTAAAGTGGTTTTCTTTACTTTTGATTAATAATTTTATAGTGACTTAAAGTTAACGGAGTTCTGAGGTAAAAAGATAATCTAGATGTCTTAATCAATAAATATACACAATAGTAGATCCCCTGTTGAATTTCAATGTCCTACATTTCAAACATTTAAGTGGGAGGACTTTTGATGATTTTAAGAAAAGTCAAAAAGTATATACACGCAGACGCAGGTAAGCATATGTATAAGTGTGCATGTGTGTGCGCGTGAATAAGAGTTATATGGAAAACAAGGACCATCCTCTAATGTATTCATCTTGTTTCTCAAAACAGCTTGGGTCTAAATTGTGTCTCCTGATGGCCACTTATTTCCGTGCAATCCTTTTTTCTTATCAATATAACAACATTTGTTCTGTCACCATGACCTCAGCATATCTATCAAATACTAATGTTCTCTACAAAATGTATCTATTCATCCATCTATCAAGTACCTGCTAAATAAAACTAGATTTAAAAAATGAGTTAATCCATGCTAATTTTCATTAATTACTAATATGTTCCTCGGTTTGAGGAGCCTGGGTAAAAGAGTAAATGAATTCTATTTTAATAAGAGTTTTGGAAAATGCAACAATTTAACCCAAATGAAAAGTATTTAAATGCTGAAATTTCAGATATGTGGTATGTCAATAAACAAGTATTTTGTATAGGTGAGCCTTTTCATTTTCTACCTCCTGGTAAGGTTAATCATGATAATCATATATCACGTTTAACAGCAGATATCTTTGTATGTTTTATTTTAAGAATATGCAACACACACACAACACACATGAAATAATGGCAGTAAATATGTAAGAAAGACCTTTTAGGTTTTCCTAACCTGAGATTTACCTGATTGCCTTTTGAGGGATAGAAACTGCCTCAGAGAAGATACTGGCTTTAAAAGTCAGAGCAAGTGCTGTTGAGTTCAATCAAATTTGTTTCTAAAACCGAAAGTCTAAGTACCGTTGTATGCTGATAATAGTAATTTCAAATAAACAACTATTGTCGTATATTTTGCAAATGTCAGGATGATTTGGCCCAGGAAGACAAAACGCATGAGTCTATAGAAATATTTCTACCAAAAATATAATGCTGAAAAGACAGATGGAAAATATGTAAGAGAATAGTTCTAGATAATACCTTATGAAAAAACAAAACGAAGGCCATTTCTCTGGTACAGGCATTATTTCATTAATTTAGATAAAATAATCTCTGCCCTGCTGTGCCATTTTTAAACAAAATTTTCTATGGTACGTATACTCAGAAAATAGCCCTAAAAGTCATTCTTTGCTGACAAAGGGAAAATACACACCACTCTCCACTACTACTAGAGTGACATCTGATACCAGTACACTGCCTCTTTCTCCATGACCTCCCTGAGGACCCCAGGGGATTTGTTTTACATCTTTTGTGTTTTGTAGATACAGGTAAAGTCTTTCTTTCCCAACTCAAATATAAACAGTCTTGAAATTGATGTTTATAATTCTCATACAACTATTTTATACTTTTACTCCAATATATTTATCCACAAAAAGTATATGTATTGTCCTGTGTATTCTAAAAATTTGTATTAATGAAACAATACTTTTCTAACTTGGTCTTTTCATTCAGTAGTCTATTCTAGAGACATAGACCTGCTGCCACATGTAGATGTTGATTACACTCTCCTGCATGAATTAATCAGTTTATTTAGCCACATATGATCAAACAATTCCACTTTTAGATATAGTATATATAAAAGCATTCCAGGACTGAGCCCCCAACCCCACGATCGAACGCCCATATCCAAGACCTCCGTCACAGGAAGTAAGGGCCACCGCCCCACCCCCTAACTTCAGGAACCGGAAGTGAGCGTTGCTAGGGTGCGGATGCGGGGCAAAGGCGACTGTGGGGAGAGCGGCTCTCTGTTGAGCGCTTGGATTCGGCTCTTTCATTTCCAACATGGAGAAAACTTACATCGATTCCCTGGACCCTGAAAAGCTATTACAATGCCCCTATGATAAAAACCACCAGATCAGGGCCTGCAGGTTTCCTTATCATCTCGTTAAGTGCAGAAAGAATCATCCTGATGTCGCAAACAAATTGGCTACTTGTCCCTTCAATGCTCGCCACCAGGTTCCTCGGGCTGAAATCAGTCATCATATCTCAAGCTGTGACGACAAAAGTTATATTGAACAAGATGTTGTCAACCAAACCAGGAACCTTGGACAAGAGACTCTGCCTGAGAGCACATACCAGTGCTCTCCTTGTGATGAAGACTGGGATAAAGATGTGCGGGAACAGACCAGCACCCCATTTGTCTGGGGCACAACCAACTACCGTGGCAACAAAAGCCATCCAAGCAACGTAGTTGCGGAACACAAGAGTAACCTGGCTTCAGGCATGCGCGTTCCCAAGTCTCTGCCTTATGTTCTGCCGTGGAAAGACAGTGGGAATACACAGTAACTGAATATCTATCTCATCAAATGCCAGACCCTAGACGACTTGCTTCTTCCTGCTACCACTGGGTTCTTCATTTTTTTCCTAATCTAACTATAGAAAGATAAACTGACCGTGACTTTAAAACTGATGAGTACCTTTTTCTTCTCTCCCCTCTGAGTCCTCACTCGTTTAATGCAAGAAAGAACCCTCATACTCAGAACCGTTTCAAATAAACCATCGATGTAGATTAAAAAAATAAAAAAGCATTCCAGTACTTCATGCAATTCATCTTATCGCATTATCTCTCAAGGTGAGGTAAGAGAGAAAAGAGCTGAAATGATTACCACTTCATTTTACTGTCTTCTCTGATTTACACTCAAACAGAAAACTCTTTTTACCACCGTCAGTATGGCTATTTTTATTTAAGGATAGTTAAGATGTGAATCCTATGACTACAAGGATTTAAAGCTCTCCTGGCCTCAGATTACAATATAGTTTGTAGTGCAGCTGTCAGAAATGCACACTGTATTGAATCATAATACTGTAATTCAGATCGGATCCAATCAGTCACTGTGTTGTCATCGAAGTTTTAGGTATTATATGGATCTGGAGCTAAGGAATCATTCTTCAGCATACAGAATATTTAGTGTAACATATTTTATGACTGCTCCACAGATCATTTCACTGGGAGAGTGTTGAAGGAGGTCTGTGCCTGACACAGCTGCATAAGCCATTTTTTTAATGGAGAATCTTACAAAGTTTTTTTTCAACAAAGAATCATTATTTTAAAATAAGGTAAATTTTAGTGTATTTTTAAATAAAGCATTTTAGCGTATTCTTACACAATTCTCTGAGATATGCAAGATAGATATTGTTATCCAAGAAAATGAATTTCTCTTATGATACCAGATGTGCTAAACAGAAAGTAAAGTATTTTTAAAGGCAATAAACTATTTAATATATAACTCAGGGTTGCTTGAATACCCTCATATTCATGCTTTCGTTTAGATAAACATCAGGTTTGATCATAATGAAACATCAGAGATTGTTTTAAAGCATGTACAAGATCAGCGGGAGATGGATAAGCCCATTCAATGGTATCTGCTTAGCCCTTCAAATTCTTTGGGCCTGTCTATACCACAGTTCAAAGATAGACAACCCCCCTCTGTAACTCAGCCTGGCCTTTGAGAATCTAAAAAATTGTGCTTACTAAGAAATGGTTGAGGAATATATTCAAACCATATAAAATATGCATTTTAATGTATATACAATATCATTTAAAATACATATACACATTTTAATAAAATATAATAAAATGTCTGGGAAGATATATATATATAAATTAGCATTTATGATTGCTGCAGTGTGACTACAGATGTCATTTATTCTTTTTTTATATATATCTAATAGTCTTATAAACAATGACTATGTATTTATTTACTCTTTCACAAATGTTTAGAGAACATCTACTGTATAAAAATTGCTGTGTTAGGTCCCAAACAGTGAACAAAACAATGTCTTTGTCACAGAGCTTATGAAATTAGAATAATTTCTATTTGAAAATAAAATAGTTTCAATTTGATACAGTGACAATTATGTAAAATTTTGCACTTGAAAACCATGATTATTTCTGCATGACAGGAACAAGAATAATTCTTACTTTCTTCTTTGTATGTATTTTTAAAAAATGTCTAAAATAAACTATGACTAATTATTACAAAAAATCAAAAATAATCTTAAAACTTTACATGCAGTTATTTCAATTGAATGAAATTATTTCTTAACTAATATTTATATTTTTTTGTTTGTTCCAATTGTTTTATCTTCTATCATTGAGAATGCTTTCATTCTGAAAGTGTATCTTTATGACCTCCAGGTCAACCATTTTATTTTGTCACTCTCTTTTGTTTCCAATGGTGGGTGTCTATGTGACGTGATTTTTTTAAAGCTAAAATTCTGCTTCCAACTGTTTCCAATAAAACCTTTAATACACTTATTTTATTTCTAAATACTTTGAATTTTGCCTTATTTAATCAACTTTCTTTTTATTTTATATTCTTTTCTTCTCATCTATTATTACCTTATAAATTTCTGCTTGAATTTCATGGATTAACTTATTTGTGTTCTGTTATGAACTTAAGTCCATTTTCTAAGTTAACTTATGATTCTTGTAGCAAATATCTTTTGCAAAGTATGACTTGGCTCCATATTTTCAAGTGACATGCCTTTCCATTGGTCATGTGGATGTAGACCCGTGTTCTTTGTTTTATATGTTTGTGGATTTTTTTTTTTTTTTGGTGATTATTCTTCCTTTGTTTTCTTATATGTATAGCATATAATGAAAATAATTAGATTAACACACATTTGGCAGGATATAAGGATTGTGCATTCAATTGATTTCCAATATGCTGATTCATTCTCATTTTCACTTTTAAAGCAGAAGTGCGTATTTATATGAACCAGCCCAATTCTTCTTGCTTACAAAGCATTTTTATTAGTTTTCTATTAGACTCAGTTGGGAAGCCTTATTGCCTTGATTCTCTGGAACATAAACCTATAATTCTCAGTATGCATGCTACACAGTCTTTTCCTATTTCTTCTTCCATTTCCAACAATTTACTCAAGGAAACTATAATTCTCAGGATACAATGAGTTGCCCCCCACAGTGGCTATTTTAGCAGAAGTACTGATACATTGATTTTCACTGTAGTTTCAAGTGCAGTTAATTTAAGACCTGATACTCAAGTGCCATGTTGAAATGGTAACAGGCTGGTGAAAAATCACTAGAGGGTGCCACTTAAAATGCAGTAATTAGTACAAGACAAATAATACTTGAAATCATAGTTATTTTAAGCCATTATAAAGTTGACATTGAAGTATAAACCCAATGAACTAAAATACAAAAATTGACAAGGCCCTGCTAGAAGAGATTCGTGGTGGATTTAACCTTTAACAGAGCAGTGAGAGGAGGAAGAAGCCACCCTAGATGCTGGTAGGAGGAAAATAGCTGAAATTTTAACAAAGGAAATGACAGTATATTCCTGGAGTTGGGGCAGGAGAAGTGAGAATCACTTCCTGCCGAGGGGCAGCATGGGGCCTGACGGAATCTGAAGGTGTAAGTGGAAGAACAAAGAGAAAACTAACAGGCAATCTGAGCCTTACACAGAGCATCAGGCAGTGGCCCTCTATCCCACAATCCTGTGGTAATAACTTGGCAGATGAAATGGTCTCAATTTTTATGGGAAATACAATAATTTACATCAGTTTTATTTTCTTTTATGCAAAGCATCTGACATGCAATCAAATATTATAAAATGCAAATACATATTACCATCATCAAGAGAAGAAATATTCAATATTATCACACCCAGAAATGACTAACTGTTGGAATTATCAGGAATACATTTTAAAGTAACTACGATAAGTATGTTAAAGAATTTAGACAAGAAAGCGAGCAACACCAGGGAATAGATGATGCTTTTCAGTAAAGAGGTTTTCAAAGCACTGAATGAATGGAAATGCTAAGATAAAAAAATAATCTCACATTGGACATGAAGATTTATTTTTGCTGGCTTTCCAGAAGACTGGAAACAGCATAGGAAGGATCAATGACCAGAGACATTTCACACAAAATCTGAAAGACTTTATCTCCAGCAGACCTTCCAAATAAAAAATGTTAAAAGTATTTCTTTAGACTGAAGAGAAATGATGCCATATAGAAAACTAATTCTGAGGAAAGTAATGGAGAATGCCTAGAAGAGTAAATATATGGTAAATATAACAATCTCTTAAGAAAAAAAAGTCTTCATACATTAGTAATTGGAGTCATTAATATCCCTCTTTCAGTAATTGATAGAATTAGGCAAAGAAAATCAGTAATTATACGGTCATGCATTGCTTAACGATGAGGATATGTTCTGAGAAATGCGTTGTTAGGCAGTTTCGTCATTGTGCAAACATCATATAGTGTACTTACACCAACCTAAATGGAATAGCCTACTACACCCAGGCTGTATGGTACTGATCTTATGGGACCGCCATCACATTTACAGTCCATCTTTGACTGAAACATCATTATTGGGCACATGACTTTATAGAGATTTGAACAACTCTACCAAATAATTTGACTTAATTGATATTTATATAACATCACACCCAATAGTGGTGAATACACATTCCTCTCAAATGTACATGAAACATTCAATGATATAAACCATAGGCTGGGCCGTAAAACAAGTTACAAACATTTTGTTAGGATAGAATCTGTACAGAATTTGGTTTTGAACTATAATAATAACAGATTATAAATAAATATGATATACCTAGAAAATCTCCACATACTTGAAATTTATACAATATACAACTAATAAATCATGGGTCAAAGAAAAGATCTCAACAAAAATAAGGAAATACTTTGTATTGAATAATGATGAAAACACAGCTTATTAAATTTGTCTCATGAACTAATCAGTGCTTAGATTTATAGCATTAAATGCAATAATGGAAAAAGAAAAATGTGTAAAATCAATGATACGAACTTCCACATTAAGAAGTTAGATGACAAAGAACAAATTAAACCCAGAGTAAGTCAAAGTTGTCTTAACATAAAGAAAAATTATATAATTAATTTAGTCCATTAAAATAAAAGTAGGAACATCATATGATAACTGCAAAAGATGCAGAAAAGACATTTGAGAAAATTCAACACACATTCAAGATAAAACTTCTCAGTAAACTAGGAATGGCAGTGAACTTTCTCAACTTGATAAATTAAATCTAAAAAACAAAATCAAAACTAAAAACTCTACAGTTGATATCATAAGTAATGGTGAAATACGAACTACCTTCGCCCATGATCAGGAAGAAGACAAGGTGTTTCCATCTTACCAGGGCAATTCAACATTGTATCAAAGACCACAGCTACTGCAAAGAGGCAAAAGTAAAAAAGATACAAGGATTGAAAAGAAAGAAGTAAAAATTTCATTATTTTAGATGATTTAATCATGTACTTAGAAATTTTAAGAATCCAAAATAAAAGGAAAATCCACAAACAAAACAACTAGTTCCAATAAGTAAATTTAGCAATATTGCAGATAGTCAAAATACAAAATTAACTTGACTTTCTAAATACTAGATATGAATAATTAGAAAATAAAATTTAATGTTCTCATATGTTATAGCATCAAAAGCAAATTATATATACATATATATAGTTAGCAAAAGTCACTCAAGAATTCTACGCTGGAAACTATAAAACTTTAATGAAATAAATCCATAAGTATCTAATAAATGAAATAAAATATTCTTGTATTTGAAAACAATATTTAAGACACATATTCTCTCCAAATTAATTTACAACAGGGGTCAGCAATTTTTTTCCTGTAAAGAGAAAGATAATAAATATTTTAGGCTTTGCAAGCCATATGGTCTCTGTTACAACTATTCAACATACCACAGCATGTTATAGCACAAAAATAGCCTTAGATAATATGTAAATGAATGGGCAGAGTTGTGCTCTGATAAAACTTTGCTTACAAACACTGAGGTCAAATTAGACCTGTGGACTGTTGTTTGTCAATATCCGATTTATAGATTCAAGACTCTTTCAGTAGGTCTTTAATAGATTTTTACAACATGGTGCTAAAAAAATTTGTAAATGTAAATGACCAAAAAAAGCCAAAATAATCTTGAAATTAAAAACAAAATTGAAGATCTAATAGAACTAGACTTCCATACTTACTTTATAGCTATAATAAAAAAGTGTGGTTTTAGAGAAAGGATAGACAAATAGGTTATCACTGAACAGAAGGCCAAGGCATATACCAATACATTTACAGTTAATTTTCAACAAGTTTGCCAAAGCAATTCAGTAAGGAAAGAATAATTCTTCAATAAATGCTACTGGGACAATTGTATATCCATCTAGATTAAAAACTTAAAAAAAATACACAAAAATGTTGACCTCTACCTCATACCATACACACAAACTAATTTGAAATGAATCATGGTGCTAAATATAAAACCATAACCAGAAAGCTTCTATAAGAAAACATAGGAGGTAACTTTGCAAATTTAGGATAGACAAATATTCCATAGAAATGCCACAGAAAAAAAGTTTGAAAAGAAATTGATTGATAAATTATACTTTATCAAAATTAAAAATTCTGCAGATCAAAATTCACCATTAAGTATACAAGTAGGCATATCAGAATAGGGAGAAAATATTTGTAACACATGTATTAAAAAATATTTTGGTTCCAGAATATATAAAGAGCTTCTAACTCAGTAATAAATATAAACAATCTAATATAACATGGGCAAAGGCTTGAACAGACCCTTCACAGATGAACACATAAAAATGATCAATAAGCACAAAATTTGCTCAACATTATTAGTTACTTGGGAAATGCAAATTAAAATCACAAGAGTTAACACCATACAGCCACTATAATGGCTAAGATTAAAAAGGTTGACATCATCAAATGTTAGGGAAGACGTGGAGATATTGGAAGTCTCATACACAGTTTTCAGGAATATAAACTATGTAACTTTAGAAAACTGTTAGACAGTGTCTTAAAATGTGTTACATACTTTTACCCTATGACTCATCAATTTTACTCCAGTGCAATGAAAATATATGACTGCAAAAAGCCTTATATAGTAGTATTTATAGAAGATTTCTTCATAATAGCCAAAATGCGAAACTATCCAGGTGTCCATCAACAGGGAAATGGATAAACTATGTGATATTCATATAATTTTAAATAATCCTATCAATAAAAAGTTGCAAACTAGTGATATATGTAAATACACGGATAAATATAAAAACATTAAACTGAGAAAAAAAATCCAATCACAAAAAAGTATGTTTCCTATGATTACCTTTATATGAAGTTCTAGAAAAAGCAAAAAATAAAATAAAAACTAAGCCATGGTGATAGAAATCAGATTAGATTGCTTCTTGGGGTAGGAAAGAGTTAACTGAGAAAGGGCGTGAGGAAACTTTCTTGAGTAATGACAATGTTCTATGTTTTGAAAGTTATGTGGGTTCCATTGAGTGAATACATTGTCAAAACTGATCAAATTGTACACCTAAAATCTGTGCAACTCACTATACATATACTACACTTCATAAAATAATATTTTTAATATCTCAAAACAATTAAAATAGGAATCAGTTTGATTTAAAAAAAGTAATATGTTAAGATTAACAACCACTACAACAAACAGTGTAAGAAAAAGTAATTTAAGTAAATTTATTCTAATTTTTCCTGCTCATATATATAATATATATATATATATATTATATATATATAAAATAAAATCCTTGGCAATATTATCTTGTTTTCCAAAATTAAATGTGCCAGCCGATCTCAGATTTCAGTGCCTCCTCTAGTAACAGGAAACTATGGTGCATATGTGGTGGTTCTAATTCATCTGTAACAATTTATTCCTCAGAACTTTCAAAGTAGCTGAAGTTAGGTGATTTTCGATTCTTGGCCTCAAACAAAGATGACCATAAAAATAGTTCTTAACCCATTTATTAAATAATGTATATTGTTCCCTTCTTAGTAGACTTGCTTAAGAAATCAAATGATACAGCTAAAATTGTATAATACTTGATGAGAGAAAATAAGGAAATAATTTAACTTGCAATAAAATTAAGTTAGAAGGTGTTATATAGATTTACAGATTATAGCTTTGCATGAGACAATCAGATGGTTATTGGTAGAAAATGAATATAAAGACTTTCTTATGTAGAGGTAGTAGCACCATCCTTTATCCACATAAAGTGAATGTTTTCCTAACTCTGTTACACCCTTAGTGCAACAACCAATTATTTGTTTCCATGCCTCCTGTCTGTCTCTTATTCCTTCTCCACTCCTAAGGGAAACTGTTCTGGGCACTGCTGGCCTACTCATCAGAGCCGAGCACAGTTCCTAGCTCATTATATGAGTTTTGGACTTAATTAAAATAAAGTGTAAAGGAAAATTAGTTATTCCTAAAACCTACATATAGTAGAAAACAAGATTCTTTTAGAATCAAATATAAAATATGGACCAAATAGAAAATGCCAACATACAAGGAGGATTTGGAGATCATAGTAGTTCAGAAAAACCTTGAAGAAATCTGTAGTAGCCACAAAAAAACAATTTGTTCAGCAGAGTTAAGTATAATTTTAATAGTTAAAAAAATAACGTTAACCTTCAAGGTGAAAACCTGTTCATATATAGACAATTCCATTATGCATTCTGGAGAAGAATTTGGAATAAAATTATTGACTTGAATATCTAAACATATGTCTAATCCTTCTGTTGAAAGCATGGTCATTTTCGACATTGCATTAAGTAAACTCTGAGGAGCCAATCATCTTCAGGTGAATTATTATATTTTGGAATTTAGAGTGACAGATCACCTCCTCTTCAAGTAGATCAATGGTACAGGAATCTGTAAATGGATTTAAGTAGCAATGGGGCAGTACTGAAGATTTATGTACAAGTTTCAACCAAGAATAAACACTGCATGACACAAATAGCTAATACATTGCCTCTTAAATTCTACCAAGTCTTAATTTTGTTATTCTTAACCAGAAATATCAGTATTCACAGCATAGGCTGCACACTTCCAAAATTTGACATTAATTAGGCTGAAGACATTTCTTCATTGACAGTTTTGAACTTTTTGGTTAACCATGAAATTAAATTTCATGAATATAAAGCAGGGTAAAAATTATTTCCTTTTCATAGAATTAATTAATTTTATATATTTTTAAAAAGTTTTATTAATAATAGTAACTGTCCATATGTCAAACTTTTACTAAATAGCATTCTATAATCAAAGAACTCTGAGGTCAAGAATGTGTTTTTATTTTTGTCTAACAGATATATACATTTATATGTAATATATATAATACAATCCCTGAAAAAGTCAATATAGAACAAAAGAAGGGTTATTCATTTACATTTCAAATCAGAAGAAAAGTGCCCATGCACAGAGATAAATACAATTTAAGATTAGCCTTTGTATAGATAGTACCATTTTAATAACAGCAAACAAAAGTTGAGTTTGGCAAGGAAGGTGAGAATTAGGTCCATTTATTCATTGATTAAATTAAAATTTTTAAACATCTATTTGTTCTTAGAGCCATGGCGGATGTAGTAATAGAACAAAAAAATAAATTTTCTGTCCTCAAGAAGATTTTAATCTATATAAGGACACCAGATGATATGTAAATCTTGGAGATAGAAACAAATGAAAATAAAATCAGGTGTTAGAATGTGTGGTGCAGAGCAGATGGAAATGCTAGTACTTTCTTTATATCGTAAATGTCACTTATGACACAAATCAGGAAGCCAGATGCAGCTGATATTTTATAAGAATAGTCAAGCTGATATATGTGTTTTTCATGACCATAGATACTCTGGTTCCTGAATGATTTACTGCCTTCTCCAACCAATGAAGAATATGTTAATAACACCTGTACTCTTTGAAGAGTGTATCTTTTTTTTTAAATTTTTTGCATTGTCATTTAAGTGACTAATATAAATATGACCAAGGAAAAATTCACATGTAGATGCTTAATAAATTTTCAAACAAATTAGTGTAATGAAAAATGCTAGCAGTAATACCAAAAGACCTAGGTTCTTGCATCATCTTTCCCAGGAACTAGAAAATTACATCTGCAAACCTCAGTTTTCTAGATTCTAAAACTTAGAGGACAGACACTATATCTTTGGTCTAACTCACATTATTATAAGGACCAGATGCCACAAGTGTGAAAGCATTTTTTTAATGATAAGAGCTGTATAATAAACAGAAAATATTGGGAAGGTTAGAATACTTGTAGAAAAACAATAGTTTTAAGGTTCCCTGTCTCCCATTCTATACTATGCCACTTCTTTTTTGCAGCAAAATGAACCACAAATTCTCAGTAGCTTAAAAAAATAACATTTATATTTAACTGATGTTATGTGAAATCTGCTGGATGGTTGTAGCTCAGATAGTTTGTTCAATTTTTCTGGGCTCTGTTGGGTTTGACTGGTTTATAGAGAATTCGAAATGGGATGTCCAAATGAAAATATTCCCTTGGAACTACGTTAATCTATTCAGATATCTCAGCAATGAATTTTATATACGTGCCTTCTTTAATGTTTTCTTTGCCCCAAGAAGATATCTTAAGTAGCCCAATGTTATTCATTTCACTTCTCAGACTTACCTAACATGATTTTATAAAAGAAATAGTCACAACACTCCAGGATGAAAGTTCTAGAATATCTGTATTTTTTTCTTCCAATGAGTCCCTGATTGCAAACAGTTCAACTCCTTTTTGAATTAAACTACTTCTTGTAGTCATTAATGATATAAAATTAATAACAAATGACTTGCAATAGTAACATTCTGCCTCACAATTTCCTCTTCCAAAACAAGTTCACTAGGTATATTTTCCATACCTACTTTAATCCTGCCGGCAGTTTTATTTTGCCAAAGCAAAATATGAATCACCCCTTTTTCAGTCTCCGATGATAAATTTTATAAGCCTCTACTCAGGCTTACAAAGAAAAAAATTACAAGACACAAATTACAAAGATCAGAAGTTAAAGAGTGGCCATCACTACTGATCTCATGAACATAAAAGGTTAATAAAGGAATATTATAAACAACTTTATGGCCACAAACTTGATAACTTAGATGAAATAGAACATTCCATGAAAGGTGTAATCTAAAGAAACTCACACAGGGAGATACAGATAATCTGAATAGGTCTTTATCTATTAAAATAATTAAATCAATAATTAATAAGCTTCCAAAACAGAAAGCACCAGTCTCAGATGGTTTCACTGGTGAATTCTACCAAATATTTGAGGAAAAAGGGTATCCATTCTCTGCAATTTGTTCCAAAAAATAGTAGCAGAGAAAACACTTCCTAACTCATTCTATGAGGCCAATGTTACCTGATTACCAAAATGAGATGATGACATGACAAAAGAAAAAAGAAAGAAAACTGAAAACCAGTATCTTTCATGAAAACAGATGCAAAAACCTTCAACAAAGTATTAGCAAATAAAATTCAACCATGTATAAAAATAATTATATACTGTGAATAAGTAGGATTTATTCCAGGTATGCAAGACTATTTCAACATTCAAAAATCAATGAATGTAATCCATCACATCACCAGGCTAAACAAGAAAAATCACATGATAATGCCAATAGATGCAGAAAAGGTATTTGAAAAAAATCCAATACTCATGCATGATTAAAAAAAAACAACAACTCATAAAACTAGGAATAGAGGGGAACTTCTTCAACTTGATTTTAAAAAAATCCACATAAAAACCCCGTAACTAATGTCATACTTAATGGTGAGAAACTAGATACCTTCCCCCTAAGATCAAGAACAAGGCAAGGATGTCCTCTTTCACTACTCTTTTTAAGCATTATACTGGAAGCCCTCACTAATGCAGAATGAGAGGGAAGGAATAATACACATGGCAAACAAAAGCATATGAGAAGCTTCTCAACATCATATGTCAACAGGAATTGCAAATTAAAACCCTGAGGTAACACTATGTATCTAGAATGATTCAACCCCAAAACACTGACAACCCCAAATGATGATGAGAATGTAGAGCAACAGGAACTCTCATTCAGTGCAGGCAGGAACATAAAATGGTACAGTCACTTCCACTTGGAAGATAGTTGGCAGTTTACCACAAAACTAAACATAGTTTTATCATGTGACCCATCAATTGCACTTCTATTTACTCAAATGTGTTGAAAACTTATGTTTACACAAAAATCTGCACACGAACGTTATACAGTTTTATTCATAATTGTAAAAAATTGGAAGCAAACAAGATGTCCTTCAGAGGTAAATGGATAAGCAAGCTGTAGTACATCCAGACAAAGGAATATTATTTAGCAACAAAAAGAAATTAACTGTCAAGACATGAAAAAACATGGAAAAACCCTAAATGCATAATGCTAAGTAAAAGAAGCCTGTCTGGAAAGATTACATACTGTATGTTTCCAACTAAATGACATTATGAGAAAGACAAATCTATGAAGACAGTAAAAAGATCAGGGGTTGCTGGGGATTAGGGGTGGGCAGAGGATGAGAGATAAATAGATTGAGCACAGGAAATTTTAGGTCAATAAAACTATTCTGTATAATACTGTAATGGTACATACATGATATTATGCATTTGTCAAAACATATAACTATAGAACAAAAAAAGTGAAGCTTAATGTAAACTATGTACTTTAGGAAATAATATATCAATAATGATTCATCAATTTTAACAAATGTATCAAACTAATGCAAGATATTAATAACAGGGGAAATTACATGTGGGGGAAGAGGTTATATAGGACCCCTCTGTAGTTTCTGCTTAATTTTTCTGTAAACTCAAAACTACTCTAGAAAGAGTCTATTAATTAAAAAAACAATTTTTAATTCCATTCTGCAAGTAAGGAGCTTAGAAGTCCCCACTCTATCCTAACAACAAATAAAAAAAGCTGAACAAACTGAAAAATCAATAATTCTTCTGGGATCCATAACAGGGGGAGGGAGCAGGGCAAACAAACGGCTGCCCCAAGACTAGAGAGATAAGTGGACAGATAAGTGACTACAGGGAGTCATGACTTACCGGAGCAGAGACTCTAGCAGACCCACCACAGAACCTGAGGCAGGGTAGGAAAACCTGAACTGTAATTGACGAATTTGCTGGAGGTTGAGTGCAGAAAACTCTGAGAGTTAAAACCCCAGGGGAACCCAGTCATAGGAGGGCCCCTGCAAGATTTACCTCCAGGAGCTCCACCAGGTTCCCATAGTAAATAATGGAGAAAAGCCCCTCATATTTCCGGCAGGGGGAGGGGAAAAGGAACCATTTTGAAATTGGCCAATGTTGATAATTACAGGTGAACGAATGCTCACACATCAGAGCTCATTATACTATTCCTTCCACTTTAATGAATGTTTGAATAATAAAAGCTATGATGGAACATAAAAAAAGAAAAGAAGAAAAGAAAAAGAAATAACCACAGCATGCTGCTGTTCTTAAAAAAGGCCTGCCCTCAGGGGAAACTTGTTAACCAGAGCCTAACCTTCTGGGGTATTATCAGAACCAGCTGACCTGGGGGGAGGGAAATACCCAGCTCCAGCTAGCTCTAAGTTTCCATGTGGGACAAGGAAAATACCCAACTAGAGCCCACTCTGGCCATTTGTCCCACATAAGCAGGGAGGAAAAAAACAGAAATACTTGTAAAGTTCCCTGTTCAGATGCATAGGCTAACTAAAAGACTAACAAATGAGACCTAATGATAGGACTATAGAATGTGTCCCCTCCCCCCACACCTCACCACCCCATTATTAAAGGCTTATTTACAGCTGTTCCTTTTACACAGTACATCATGGCCGGCAATCAAGAAGAAAATTAGAAGGCATACCAAAAGGCAAAAAACACAGTTTGAAGAGTCAGAGCAAGCATCAGAACCAGACGTCAGGGATGTTGGAATTATCAGACCAGGAATTTAAAACAACCATGATTAATATGCTAAGGGCTCTAATGGATAAAGTAGACAGCATGCCAGAACAGATGGGCAATGTAAGCAGAGAAATGGGAATCCTAAGAAAGGACCCAAAAGAAATGCTAGAGATAAAACACAATGTAACAGAGGGGGCTGACCTGGTGGCATAGTGGTTAAGTTTGGTGGCCTCCACTTCAGCAAGTTCACGAGTTTGGATCCCGGGTGTGAACGTATGCCACTCATCAAGCCATGCTGTGGCAGCATCCCCCATACAAAGTAGGGGAAGATTGACACAGATGTTAGCTCAGGGCCAATCTTCCTCAAGCAAAAAGAGGAGGATTGGCCACAAGTATTAGGTCAAGGTTGATCTTCCTCACCAAAAAAAAAAAAAACCCACACTGTAACAGAAATGAAGAATGCCTGTGATGGCCTTGTTAGTAGACTAGACACACCTAAGGAAAGGATCTCTGGGCTTGAGGATATCTCAATGGGAGCCTGCCAAACTGAAAAAAAAAATCTCAAAACAGACATAATATAATCATCAGAAATATCACCACTGTAGCTCAGAACTGTCTATTGCTGAATTCTCTAACTTTCAAAAATTTGATGAAAACGTTGGCTTCCACATATACATTAAAAAGGAAACCTATTCAGTTTGTTGATTTCTAAGATGTTTTACTAAAACTGAATGTTGAGATGCAATAGATCAAAATTTACACAAATTTACAAAATTTATCTTTCTTGTCTTAAAGATGGTTGAGAATTACCCCCCAACAAAAAGAAAGAAAAAAACCAGAAACCATTGTTAGATGTTGTATACTTAATATAAAATAACTTCATATGTTAAAATGGTGAAACCAAAGTTCTAGACACCCATAAAAAAATGTATGTTTTTCTGTGGGTAGATAAAGCATGCTGATTTCCTGGTTATGTTCAGAAGGATGGGAGAATAACTGAAAAAGTTTGAAGTGTGGAAGAGATATTTATAGTGAATTACATAGCCGAAAATTTGAAAAATAACTATAATATAAATTCTCATAGGAGGATACAAAAGATAAGCATAATAAAATTATCTATTTAAAGGAAAATAGTATCCAAATGAATTTAGAGAGAAAATAAAACCTGCCATATACTGAATATAAGAGATTTATTTGGAGACAGTGCCAAGATGTTGGTGTAGACAGACACTGAACTCACCTCCTCCCACAGACACAACAAATTTACAAGTACTCTTGGAACAATTACCACTAAGGGAGAATTGAAAATTGGATGTAAAGAATCCCCACAACAAGGGATGGTACTAACTGAGGTGGAAGAGGCAGAAATTCCTTTCTCAAGAGAAAAAAGTGATCTTCCAGCCAGGACACTTCACTGCCTGCTGGGAGCAACCTTAAGGTATGAAGCCTTCCCTGGAGAAGTGGGGGATCTGAGCATGGGTGCATTACCACAATAAACAGCTTTTGGATTCAGCACAACTGAGACAAGTGTCGTAATACCTGGCATTGCTGGCTATTAACTACAACAGGGAATACCCCCAGAAAAGCTATCGGACATAAGGGGAAAGAAAATCTTGCTCTTAAAGAAATTCAGCCACTTCAGAAAGCAACCTAAAATCACCAGAAAGAAAGGTGAACAGTCCTTTGGTGAAAAGAGACTCACCTGATAGGCTCTGGGTGCATCTCAGTGACAGGTGAGACCTATCCAGGGACTGAGACATTGGCAGCAGACATTATTGTGACCTAGTACAGGCATGCTGACACAGACACTGGCAGACACCACTGGAATTCTCCCCTGGCCTGTCAGTGCAGAGTCTGCCCCACCCACTAGAGCATGGATTTAATCTAGCTCAGCCAGGGCAGGCAGCCCACCCTAGGGACTGGTCCCACCCAATAACAAGCCCTCAGGCCACCTATGGGCCTACATAGGTGGGTGCCTGGAACCTCTGCAGCCAGGCAAGTGGGTCCACCTCTGTGGGGCAGGGCATGCATGAGGAGCAGGCCTGCATTGGTGGAATATGTGGAGCCTCTCCAGCGGGGAGGCTGAGTCCACTTCAGTGGGTCAGGATATGTGCATGGGACAGGACTGTGTTGACAATGTGTGTGGCCCTGTGGGCAGTGGGGATTGTCACCTGCAGCAGACTTGTGCTTCTTAAATAGCCACATAGGAGATTGGCTCTACCTTCCAAAGCCTGAAAAATTGGGTGCTCCCATGCCTGTGGCCAGCCCCACTCAGTCGCAACCATAGGAGAGCTGACAAAAGGCTTGCAGACCAGAGCCCTGCAGCAATTGTAATTCCCTGAGCCTAGCAAGAAGCCATGCTGGGAGGCTACTCACTTATTAGAAAAACTGCAATAGGAAAGGGCTATTAAACTTTGCAGCCAACTGTGCTGGGGCTCCCCACACCTGATAAAGTGACTGAAAGGATGATAGCAGCCACATACAGCTAAGCATTACAAACAGCTGGCTATGGGGACATCCTAGCCACCCCAGGAACCTGCAGCAAGAGCAAGCTTGCCATAACAGAAGGACACACCTAGCACCAACAGGGGACACTCCTGGAATATTTGGAACTGGAGACCAGAGTGAAGCACACTGCTAGGCCTCTTAAGGCATCTCTCAGGTAAAGCCATCTCTCCAAGATTGGGAGATGTAGCTGACCTAGCACATAGATATAAGCACAGAGAAAGAGGCAAAATGAGGAGACAAAGGAATACATTCCAAGTAACAAAGCAGGACAAAATGCCAGAAAAAGAACTAAATGAAACAGAAATAAACAATCTACCTGACAAAGAGTTCAAACAAAGAGTCATAGGATGCTCACTGATCTTGGGAGAAGAATGGATAAACTCAGTGAGAACTTCAACAAAGAATTAGCAAATGTTTAAAAAAAATCAGAAATGAGGAACACAATACTGGAACTGAAAAATTCACTAGAAGGACTCAAGAGCAGAGTAGGTGATGCAGCACAACAGATCAGCAAGCTGGATGAAAGACTAGAGGAAATGACCCAAGCTGAAAAGATGAAAGAAAAAAGAGTTAAAAAAGAATGAGAACAGTCTAAGGGACCTCTGGGATGACATTAAATGCACTAACATCTGTATTATAGCTGTCTCAGAAAGAGAAGAGAGAGACAAAGGGGCAGAGAATCTATTTGAAAAAATAATAGCTGAAAACTTTCCTAACCTAAGGAAGGAAACAGACATCCAGGTACAGGAAGCACAGAGAGCACCAAAAAAGATAAACCCAAAGAGGCCCACATCAAGACACATTATAATTAAAAGGTCCAGAGTTAAAGATAAAGAGAGAATCCTAAAAGCCGCAAGAGAAAGGCAACAAGTTACATACAAAGGAAACCCCATAAAGTTATCAGCTGACTTCTCGGAGAAATCTTACAGGCTAGATGGGAGTGGCACCAAATATTCTAAGTGCTGAAAGGAAAAAGCCTACAGCCAAGAATACTCTAACTGGTAAGATTATCATTCAGAATGGAAGGAGAGATAAAGAGTTTCCCAGACAAGTGAAAACTAAAGGAGTATATCACCAAGAAACCAGCTTTACAAGAAATGCTATAGGGACTTATTTAAGTGGAAAAGAGAAGATCATAATTGGGAATAAGAAAATTATTTTTAAAAAAGCAATAAAATCACTGATAAAAGCAAATATACAACAAAGGTAGCAGATCAACCACCTATGAGGCTAATAAGAAGGTTAAAAGACAAAAGTACTAAAATTACCCATTTCCATGATAATAGAGGAACAGATACAGACACACACAAAAAGAGGTCAGATATGATATCAAGAACATAAAATGCAGGAGGAGGGGAGTAAAAGAATAGAGCTCTTAGAAAGGGGTCAAACTAAAGAGGCCTTTGACTTAATATAGATTGCTATATGCATAGGTTATTATATATGAACTTCATGGTAATCAAACCAGAAATCTATAATAAATACACAAAATTTAAGAAAAATAAAACAAACATAACACTAAGAAAGCCATCAAACCACAAGAGAAGAGAGCAAGAGAAGAAGAAAGGTACAGAGAAGAACTACTAAAACACCAAGAAAAAAAGTAAGAAAATGTCAATGACTACATTCTTATCTATAACTACTTTAAATATCAATGGAGTAAATGCTCCAATCAAAAGAGATAGGGTGGCCAATTAGATGAAAAAAAAGACTCATATATATACTGCATACAAGAGACACACTTCAGACCTAAAGACATTCACGAACTGAAAATGAAGGGATGGAAAAAGATACTCCATGCAAATGGCAATGAAAAGAAAACTGGGGTAGTGATACTTGTGTCAGACAAAATAGACTTTAAAACAAAAGCTGTAACAAGAGACAAAGAAGAATGCTACATAATGATAAAGGGAACAATCTAATAGGAGGATATAACACATGTAAATATCTATGCACCCAACATAGGAGCACCTAAATATATAAAGCGATTATTTACAGACATGAAAGGAGAAATAGAAAGTAACACAATAATAGTAGGGACTTTAACACTCCACTTATACCAAGGGATAGATCACCTAAACAGAAGATCAATAAGGAAACATTCGCCTTAAATGACACATTAGACCAGTTGGACTTAGTAGATATATATGGAACATTCCACCCCAAAAATGAAGAATACACATTCTTTTCAAATGCACATGGAATATTCTTCAGGATAGATCACACATTAGGCCACAAAAGAGTCTCAATAAATTTAAGGAGAAAATACCAAGCATCTTTTCTCACCACAATGGTATGAAATTAGAAGTCAACTACAGGAAGAAAATCAGAAAAGTCACAAATATGTGGACATTAAACAAAATGCTACTGAACAACGATTGGGTCAATGAAGAAATCAAAGGAGAAAACAAAAGATACCTGGAGAAAAATGAAATAGAGAATACGACATGCCAAAATTTATGGTATACCACAAATGCAGTTCTAAGAGGGAAGTTTATAGCAATACAGGTCTACCTCAACAAACAAGAAAAACCTCAAAGAAACAATCTAACACTGCACTTAAAAGAAGTGGAAAAAATAAACAAAGCCCAAAATCAGTAGAGGGAAGTAAATAACAAAAATCAGAGCAGAAATAAAAGAAATAGAGACTAAAAAAAAAAAAGAAAGAAAAAGAAAAAAATCAGTGAAACTAAGAGCTGCTTCATTGAAAAGGTAAACAAAACCGAGAAGCCTTTAGCTAGATTCACCAAGAAGAAAAGAGACGGCTCAAATAAATAAAATCAGAAATGAAAGGAGAAATTACAATGGAAATCTCAAAAATACAAAAGATTATGAGAATACGATGAAAAACTATATGCCAACAAATGGGGTAATCAGGAAGAAATGGATAAATTCTTAGAATTATACAACCTTCCAAAACTGAATCAAGAAGAAATAGAGAATTTGAATTGACCAATCATCAGTAAGAAGATTGAAACAGAAATCAAAAACACCCCCAAAATAGAAGTCCAGGACCAGATGGCTTCCTTGGTGAATTCTACCAAATATTCAAAGAAGAGTTACTACCTCTCCTTCTCAAACTCTTCCAAAAAATTGAAGAGGAGGGGAAGCTACCTAACTCATTCTACAAAGCCAACATTACCCTGATACTAAAACCAGAGAAGGACAACATACAAAAAAAAGAAAATTGCAGCTCAATATCAGTGATGAAACTGATGAAAAATCCTCAACAAAATACTAGCAAATCAAATATAATAACATATTAAAAAGATCATACACCATGATCAAGTGTGACTTATTCCAGGGATGTAGAGATGGTTCAACATCCACAAATCAATCAGTGAGATACACCACATTAACAAAATGAAAAATAAAAATCACATGATCATCTCAATAGATGTAGAGAAAGCATTTGACAAGATACAACATCCATTTATGATAAAAACCCTGAATAAAATGGGTATAGAAGGAAAGCACATCAACACAATAAAGGCCATATATGACAAACCCACAGTTAATATCATTCTCAATGGAAAATAACTGAAAGCTATCCCTCTAAGAACAAGAACCAGACAAAGATGCCCACTTTCACCACTCTTATTTAACACAGTATTGGAAGTCTTAGCTAGAGCAATCAGGCAATAAAAAGAAATAAAAGGGATCCAGTTTGGAAAAGAAGAAGTGAAACTGTCAATATTTGCAGATGACATGATTTTGTATACAGAAAACCCTAAAGAATTCTAAAAAACCTTTAGAAATAATAAATGAATACAGTAAAGTTGCAGGATACAAAATAAACACACAGACATCAGTTGCATTTTCATACACTAACAATGAAGTAGAAGAAAGACAAATTAGCAATACAATCCCATTTACAATTGCAACAAAACAAATAAAATACCTTGGAATAAACTTACCCAAATAACTGAAACATCTCTCCACTGAAAACTATGAAACATTGTTGAAAGAAATTGAAGAAGACACAAAGAAATGGAAAGATATTCCGTGCTCTTGGATTGGAAGAGTTAGCATAGTTAAAATGTCTATATTTTCTAAAGCAATCTACAGACTCAATGCAATCCCTATCAAAGTTCCAGCAACCTTTTTCACAGAAATAGAACAAAGAATCCTAAAATTTATTTGGAACAACAAAAGACCTCAATTAGCTAAAGGAATCCTGAGAAAAAAGAACAAAGCTTGAGGTATCACAGTGACTTCAAAATATACTACGAAGCTATAGTAATCAAAGTGGAATGGTACTGGCACTATAACAGACACACAGATCAATGGAATAGAATCAAGGGCCCAGAAATAAACCCACACATCTATGGACAGCTTATTTTCAGCAAGGGAGCCAAGAACATACAAGGGAGAAAGAAAATCTCTTCAATAAATCATGTTGGAAAAACTGGACAGCCACATGAAAAGAATGAAAGTAGACCATTATCTTACACCATATACAGAAATTAACTCAAAATCAACTAAAGACTTGAAAGTAAGACCTGAAACCATGAACCTTCTAGAATAAAACATAGGCAGTATGCTCTATGACATTGGTCTTAGCAGCGTATTTTTCAAGTGCCATGTGTGATCAGGCAAGGGAAACAATAGAGAATATAAACAAATGGGACTACATCAAACTAAAAAGCTTCTGCACAGCAAAGGAAACCATCAACAAAACAAAAAGATGACCTAATAATTGGGAGAAGACATTTGCAAACCATATATCTGATAAGGGGTTAATATCAAAAATACATAAAGAACTCATACATCTCAACAACAAAAAAAAACTAACAATCTAATTTAAAAATTGGCAAAAGATCTGAACAGACATTTCTCCAAAGAAGATATACAGATGGCCAACAGGAACACGAAAAGATGTTCAACATCACTAATAATCAAGGAAATGCAAATCAAAACTACAATGAGATATCACCTCACACCCGTCAGAATGGCTGTAATTAACAAGACAGGAAACAAGTGTTGCAGAGGATGTGGAGAGAAGGGAGCTCTCACACACTGCTGGTGAGAGTGCAAACTACTGCAGCCCTCTATTGAAAACAGTATGGAGCTTCCTCAAAAACTTAAGAATACAACTACCATATGATCCAGCTATTCCACTGCTGGGTATTTATCCAGAGAAAGTGAAAACATGAATGCATAAAGATATATGCACCTCTATGTTCACTGCAGCATTATTTACAATAGCAAAGACTTGGTAGCAACCTAGGTGCCCATCAAGTGATGAAAGGATAAAGAAGATGTGCTATATACACACAATGGAATACTACCCAGCCATAAAAAAGATGAGATCAGGCCACTTATGACAACATGGATGGACCCTGAGGGTATTATGTTAAGTGAAGTAAGTAAGAGGGAGAAAGTCAAATACTGTATGATCTCACTCATAAATAGAAATAAAAACAAAAACAAACAAACACATTGAGACAGAGATTGGATTCGTTGTTACCAGAGGGGAAGGTGGGAGGGAGGAGGGTGAAAGGGTCATTAGGCACATGTGTATGGTGATGGATTGTAATTAGTCTTTGGGTGGTGAACATGATGTAATCTACAGAGAAATAAAAATATAATGATGTACATCTGAAATTTATATGTTATAAACCAATGTTACCACAATAAAAAAGAGAGATTTGTTTAAGGATAAAATGTTTTCAAAATTTTAAAATCAAAGGGATGTAAAAATATGCAATAACCAGATGGGTGGCAAAAATTTATTTATACAATACAAGATAAATAGAATTAAGACATAAATCCTGAAATTTGGTACTGCTTAATATTAATTAAAAAGAGGCATTTGAGTGAATTGTATGGTATGTGAATTATATCTCAATAAAGCTGTTAAAAAAAAAGCTTCCTTTTGGCATAACCATTGAAACCAACAAAGATGAACATTTTTCAGCATCCAACCATAGGCCAGCAGTGGAAAAGCCTTCATTAATGTATCACACTAATTCCTTTTTTCATTCTTCTTAAGCATCTTTGGATTTAAATGTATCCATCTTAGGACAAGTGAAGAAGGATTTATAGTGCCTTTGAATTGTGATAGCCACCTGAGCCAGGGTACATTACCGTCCTTGAGCTGGTGATTATGTGTTAACGGTATTTGAGAGCAGTACTGTCAATATCCTCATTCTGACTTTCATCCTATTCCTTATCTACCACCTGAACATTTGGCTCAACTAAGCCATTCTTTTTGTTTCTATTTCTCGTATTATCATTCCTATTTTTCTGTTGGCCATCTTCCTTCTTTTGAATGGCTCAACTCTTTCTCATTAGTAAAGCAAATACATGGCAGATGTGGTCACAGGTCATTTTCCATATGGTCTATCACCCTCTCAACATGAGGTTGCAATAAGGGGCCTCAAGCAAAAGGAACTGCCTATATCACAAGATATATAGTTGTTTGGATCAGAGGCACTTTATTTTGATTGGCTCGTTGCTTGTCATCATAAAATCAATCTTGATTTGCTTGTACATGCAACATTTCAAGGGCCTCAAGGGGATATCCTATTGGTTAAAGAAGGTAAGAAAGTCAAGCAGTAATTTTTTTCAGTATACACTTGCTCTATTCATGGCTTCATTCATTCCAAATGGGTCAATTCAATTACATTTAAATTCTGGGGGATTTTCTGTGTGCTGAGCACTGCTGGAACTCAAACAGTCCATTCTGTTGAATTATGCCTACCATGAAATTGTTTGTCTCCTGATCATTTAACTAAAGAATCTAAGATAACAGATTCATCAGGCAGTCACCAGTATTTTCAAGCAAAGTGCTGCACTACTTTGAACTATATTCATAAGCTTCCATGGTCGTCTCTCTTGCACTGTGTGCTTGGGAGTATGGCTAGTGAGTAACAGTTATGTAGGAACAGAACCATAACTGAACACTACATTTTCCAAATTCCCAACAGAATGTTTGTTATACAATAACACATTTTTCTATAATCTTTTGTACCTAGCATGATTGACTTTTCTTTCTCTTATGTTTTCAGTAATTTTACTTACACTAAAAATTAAGCAGTAACCAACTAATAGTCTTTCTCACTCTTTTCCTCTCAATCCGCCCTTCCTAATGAGTTTATTTTGCCAATTCCATAGGAGTCAAAACTGTTCATCCATAAATAATTAACAAACAAGCACACAAACCTCTGCCATGGAGGTTTTGCTGCTTTGTACTGAGAGTGGGTCAGCCTGCCCTGGCATCAAAATCTCCTCAGGTCTGTCTTTTCTCTTCTTTGTCCTTCCACAAAGTGTCCTTGCCATATCGACTTATAGGTCTGAAAGTCAATCCTATTTATGATACCAACCTGTAATATCTACAAATGTTTAAATAATAGCAGTGATGTTGGGCTCTGATTGATAATCAAACTCATAAGGCACAATAGTCTTCACACAGTACCAAGTTTATTAGCTTTAATGAAGCATAAAGATCAGGGAAAAATGTGCACAGTGGTAACAGAGCAGTTGTCTCTTGACTTCCAGAAACAGCTTCTGAATGTTCCAGAAACTCCACACTAATTAAGATTATGACTGAGATTTGATATTGGATTTAATAACATGGAGGTGACTGGTTACTTTGACAAAGAGTTATAGTGTCATGTTGGGGTGAAAGTCTTATTAGAAAGGGTTAATGGGAGATAGGAGAGGCATGGTAGACAGAAACTCTAGATAGAGCTCTTAATGAGTTTTGTTATATAGGGCAACAGAAGGATGTGCAAAGGTCAAGTCAAAACAGGTTTGAAATGGAAGGGTTTGCTGATGGTAATGAACCAGTAGAAAGGAAAAATAAAATATGCAGGAGGAAGAGAGAAGCATTGCTAGAATGCTGTGGTTTTGAGGGCAAGAAGAAATAAGTACTGAACACTGCTGGAATACTTGGAATATATTTCCACATTGTTCTTTTGTGTCATTAAGCTACTTATCATTATCTCAGGCTTCAGAAGAAATAAATACATGCTAGCAACTCTTTGTTTCATTGATTGTATTTGGTTCCTTTTGAATATTGGGTATTATAGTTTCTTTTTGAAATGATTTAGGGTGAATTTTAACTCCAAAAAATAAAGAAGTCTACTAATTGCTTCTGCATCCCATAGTACCAGGAAGAAATGTTTTCCAAGATTTTAATATCTCAGAGAAAACTAACAAAATCAAAATCAGTGTAAAGGATACACGTGTAACTGATATTTTCTAGACTTTTATTCAGGGGGAAAAAATCAGTTGTAGCTCACACGATGGCACTCTAATCAAAAATTTCTGGCTGAACTCTTAGCAGAATACTCACTGGAATTCCAGGTGTGTTTACTATGCAGGAGATGGATGCACTTAGATGAAGAAGGCAAAGGGTTTGCTGATTGGAGGAATTTTATTCCATGTTCTGGTTTGCGGTCCGCATTGTACTGATTCTGTTGATAGAGTTTTATTTCTCCCATTATTCTTGCTCTTATTGTTGATGCCATTAATATATTTTTAGGGGCCAGGTATATATACATAACCAGAGAGACATAGCCCACATGGCTCATTACTAGGATGACGGTAGAGATATTATTAGCTGAATATCTGCTCTCTTAGTACAGGGCCAACTAGAAAGAATAACATGGAAATCCTACTTTTCCTTTTCCATTACTTACTCACCAGCACTCTTGTTCTTGCCTCTAATCAGATTTCTATAAGTCCAAAGCTATTTAAACATATCCATATTTCGTAGGCTGAACCCTCAGATATAGCCTCATTTGTTTTGGTGCCTTATAATCTTTGAATAAATAAGTGACTGAGAATTACCTTGATATAAGACCAGAGCATGAGCAATCTGGCTGCAATTAGCAGCATCTAGTAGTTAAGGGAAGCTTTTCACTCCAGCATTATTTTATTTTCCCATCACCTGCATAGATTTGATTGCAGATGGCTGCTGCAGAGTGCATTTGTTCCAATTTAAAACATGACTTTCAAGCAACTTTAACTTTCTCAGCATTGTTATATGGTAACCTTATCAGTGATTTAACAGTAATACTTTCTAACATATTTTTCTCTCATATCATTAGCAAAATCCCTAATCTAATTTCTATGTATAATTACCACCTTTTCAAGATTAAAATCTTGGTTTTCTAAATAAAAATGAAATAAATTACAGTTTGAAATGTATCTGTCAAAATGAAATTCCATCAAAATTGAATGTGCTGTAATTTATATTATCAATATGGTTTTGTCATTTCTTTTCTTTTTGGCTCATTTTAGAGATGATACCACAAGCCCAGGCAAGCTAATTAATCTCAGGTCACATAAGGTTAGGTAGCTTGCTGTCACATTAGTGCTTATACTCAGCTACTGGGAAAAGGAAGAATGGCAAAAAATGCCATGGAACATGAGGTCTTCTAAATAACCCCACTGTCATTTTTCAAATTGCTGCCAAATGCCTTCTTCAAAGCAGCAGCAAATGCCATTGAAGACTGAGGTATTTGTTAGGGGGTAGAATAGCTATTGTTCAGATAGCAAGGGGAAAACAGATTACATGTTCTCTGGTTTTGAAGAGAGGGAGAGAGAAGGACCACTGATTATCTCCTTTATTTAGAGACTGTTTCTTTTTTCTCTGAACTGAAGACTTCTGGAAGATCAGTGTGACATTGGCTTTGCCTAAATTAGGCTATTAGTGTGATGACAGAATTTAACAGTATGTGCTTATTGTCATTAAAGTGGCAGCCATCACCAACTTGCTACCACATGAGTAAAAAAGCCCGTAGCATCAGCTGCTACTGGTGATGACAGTCACTTTACTCTGGCAATGTTTAAACACTTCATGGAAATCAAAACATGAGACTAGGGCTTGGATGTCTGGTTGACTAATTTGCATGTCTATAAAGCATTTTATAGAGATATTCAAACTTACATCTTTGGAGAAATCACTGTTTCTGAAATGGATGTTCAGAACACATTCATTGCAAGAATCACATAGAAGTTTAAATCAATTCTGCTCTTACTGTCCTTATAATTTATCTAAAAGGGTGCAAGATATTGATAAAAGGTTTTTTAGGGTAATGTATAGGCAGAGGACTCAGTGCCGGTCCACAGAGAAGCAGATGCTTCTTTTATCTGACTTCCTCAAGTGCATCTTCTACCAAACAATAATGGAATCTTATGTTCTGTAATTAATGCAAATCATAAATACTACTATCCCTTAGTAAATTTTTTAAAGTTTCTGTAGACTAGGATGAAAATTATTCATTTTGAAACTCTGCTTTAATGGGGAGAAAGAGAGGAGGGTGCGACAAAGCTACACCCCACGACCAACTCCTGGCACCTCAGTCCACTTAACTCATCTCTATTTTTCTCCAGAGCAGCAATCACTACCTGATACTTTATACAATAATTTCTCTACTGTCCCTCTCCATTTCAGAGAATGTAAGCACCATGTGGGAGAAATTTTGCTTTGTCCACTGTTTTATCTCCAGTAAAATGAGCGTGTAATATATTTTCAGTAAACATCAGTTGAATGAATGAGCAAAGGCAGAAGAGGTTTTTGGGTGCTCACAAATGGAGAAACACACACTGAATAATGAAGGCTGTGATTCACAACGAGAAGGATGGACTATGTGATTTTACCTTACACCTTAGGCTTCTCTCAGTCTGGTAGAGAACACTGACATAGCTGCATATATAAGGTATATATATATGATCTTGAAAAGATTCATATTGTAAAAGAAAAAGTATACTTCTAAGAAGAGGAAAAGGAAGATATGCAAACAAAAAACAAGTGATATACAAGGAAAAGGAAAAGCTACCTCCATTTGAATCCATTTTCTGCCCAACTCTTGCTCTTAGAGACACTATGTTCTATTAACTATCTCTTTAACTTCCTGTGGGTCAAGATCCTTGTTTACTTTTAGGACATGCAGGCCACTATAATTAGTCATTGTGGTCCTCTGGCCTCTGACAGTAAAAAACTCCCACCTCTCCTCTATTGCACTGGCGTCCCGTCTTTGCTAGTGTTATAAAGTCAAGTTCTGTGATCCCCTGTGCTACCAGCAACCTTGGCTACAGAAGAAAGCCACCACTGAAGTACATGGTGCCAGTGCCTCTTTCACCAGTGTGTTCCTGATGGCTTTGGTGAGTGGATGTTTCCTCTGGGCATTCTTGCAGAACGTAATCATCTGGTGGGTGGTCTGGTCTCACATAATATATTCCTTCCCACAAGGTCAATTTTCTGAGCCATTTTGACCCCTTTTTGTATGTGTGCCAGGGAAACTCAGGCACTTCCACTTTGCTCAGTGCAGACATCTGTCTTCTCCAGGCTTCTAAGAGCCACTCTATGAATTCTTGTTTAACCAGTCTCAAGTTCTGCTCCTCCCTGCCCTGCCACCCTTAAGCAGGCATTATATAAATCTAGTGCCAGAAATGCTACTCATATTCCTGCTGGTATATAGCGGCTAATTCTTACACCTCTTTTGGGGTGTACATGACCAGCTGCCAAGGTTCTTGATTAGTTTCAAACTCTGCTCATTCTTGTATTTGCAAACCCTATTTTCCACTTGTCTCTATACTCTTTCTCTTCCTGATGTGATCTGACTATAGTAGCATTGCAAAGTAAAATAGAAAGGTGGAAGAAATCATACTCTAATAACCAGATGATAAATAAGACCAATTGAGTCACTTTTAGACTTTGAAAGAGAAACATAATGCACACATTAATATAGGGAGATGACTTGCTTAAAATGGATATAATTACTATTTGTTTTATCTTAAAAGGGAAGCTTCATCAAATGAAAATATAGAAAGCTGATGTTTTCTGAAATGTTCACTTCAATTACATTCATTTATCTAAGAAGAAAATCCTCACCCTTCTGGATATAAGGTAGAAATGTTTAGAAGTAAAGTAGTTATGAACTAAGGAAGCCTAATAAAAGTGAATTTTCTGTTGATAGTATTTCAAAAAAATACTATTAAATGTTGACCTGTAGATTTTCTCTTTAGTACTGCTTTGAATTTGAGTTGCAAACACCCATTACACTTAATTGGAATATTGTTAGAAATCTACATAGATTTGGGGGAATTAAAAGACAACTCTGTGCCTATTGAAACGCTCGTGATTTGCTTTCTCATTTGGAAACAGCATATCATAAAATGCATTTAAGAAGCTAATTTCCTACTTCAAAATACTAGATCACTTCTTCTGATTTCCCTTTTGTGTTTTGCTAAGAAGCAACTTTAAGCCTGTGCCCTAGTAATGACAAGATTGATACTGTGCGTGTTTCTGGTAGGTGCTCTCATTAACGTCACACATAACCTTATGTAACAAACACAAAGACCATCACCCAAAAGACAAAATAGAGATTGGAAAAATGAAGAACAACATGAGATTTATGAAATATATATATACATACTAAAACTTCTTGTCAGCCAGTCCTGAGTAATGGCACCAATTACCCAATGCAAATGATTTACATTCATACTTTATTTTTAGAGTAATCTTGTCAAAATTGTTATTGTCCTATGAAAATCTTGTTCTTTCCTTTTATGTGTGATACTTGTTTTATATCAGTAGTCTACTGGTTTTATATAAACAGGTTTAAAATATTTTACATTAAAAGTTTGCCAGTCTCTGTAGAAATATTTAAACTGATGGGTCAAATTTTTAAAAAAAAGAATGAGAGGGATTTATCTTATTATTTAATGCATGTTCCATAACATTCACTCCCCAAAGGTTTTTCTAAGTTTTTTTTGGTGGGGGGAGGGGGTTACTAAGTTTGTTCTGTTGATAAAATAATATATTTATGGCAGCTATAATCCAAGGTTTCCTTTCAAAAAGAGTTTTTGAAGTTTTCCGTGTTGCATCTTAAGTAAAGGGTCTTATGGTTTGGAATTTTGGAGAATAATGACAACAAATTAAAAAAAAATTCTAATTCATGAAATGTATTTTTCCTGAAACTGGAAGTTCCATCTATTCTTCTAGCTTTGTTTATCTCTCATAATTTATCAAATGTGAATTAAGATTGAAAATCACAACTTTTATCCTCTGAAATACATCGCTAGTTAAAAAATAAGAAGGTAGGTCAATGACTGCTTTCTCTATTGTGTAAATATGTGGAAGAAATATATTTAGCATGCATCAGTTCCATTAACAATATTAATGAATAATGTCTACTTGTATGGGTACTCCAAAATATTTTACTTATGTTACTTTGATTTTATGTTAAAGTACGATGGTTGACTCTCCCCAAGATTAAGAGAAAGAGGGTCTGTGGTAATCTTAATTTCAACATTTCAAGTTCTGTTTATTGATAACTCTGAAATGTAAGCCTGTATTCCAATAGCATAAATGCATTATTCATAAGGTGAATTTGTAATTTATTCCCTAAACAAGGAAATTTTGTGAATAAAAAGAGCACTGCTAATTATAATAATGAGACAGGAGAAATAACCCAGGATTTGGCAAACATGGATTCATAATCACTTTAATTATTAAAAGTTGTTGACAGCTTATCAGTATATCCATTTCTAAATTCAGCAGCCCCCATTTGCCTTCTCTTTGCATTCATGTTCTCTATTGTAGGGTCTAATTTAGGCAAAATAAAGTGAAATTGAGGAAGGCTGGCTCTATATCCAGACTGGATAGGTTCAAATCTAAACTCTTCCACTTACTGGCTGTGTTAGTTTGGGAAATTTACTTAAACTTTCAATGCCTTATTTTCCTTATCTATAAAATGAGATTTAAGACTTCAGTAAATATTTCATATATTCGTAAAGACTGAGTTACTGGTTTTAAATATTTAAAACAGTGCCTAGCACTTAGTAAATGATTAATAAGTATAAACTACTATTATTTGCTGAAATATATCATAAGTTTTCAACATAAAAGCAGATAAGAAAAAAAAGACTGAATTGGGTTTTCTTATTATTTTATCTTGCTTCTTCCTAGCCAAAACAATTAATGGTAAGTTAAGCACATACATTGAAGAATGAAGTTTGGGTGACTAAATGTGAGAGCGAGTCTTAATTTTCTTAAGCTCACATTCCTACAAATTTGTGTGTGTGTTGAAAGAGAAATTTATTTAAGACTATTTTTTTTTAGAGCAAGTTTAGGTTTACAACAAAACAGAGATTTCCCACATACACTCTCCCCCCACCCCATGCATAGCTGCCACAATTATCAATATCACTTACCAGAATGGTACATTTCTTAACAAGGATGAACCTATGTTGACACATTAAAATCACTCAAAATCCATTTTACCTTAGGGTTCACTTTTGGTATCGTACATTCTATGGGTTTGAACAAATGTATAATCACATATATCCATCATTATAATATCATGCAGAGTATTTTCACGGCCCTAAAAAATCCTCTGTGCTCTGCCTAATTCATCTTTGCCTCCTCCTCCCTCCACAGCCACTGATCTTTTTATTTTCTGGAAGATTGGGTCTTTCAAGGAATTGCTCCATTTCATCCATCTTATCAAATTGGTGAGCATAGAGTTGTTTGTAGTATTTCTTTATTATCCTTTTAATTTCCAGGGGATCTATAGTGATGTCTTCTCTTTCATTACTAGATATTAGATCTAATATTAGAAATTTGGCCATTTTTTTTCTTACTTAGCCTGGCTAAAGGCTTATCAATATTATCGATCTTTTCACAGAAAGAGCGTTTGCTTTTATTGATTTTCTCTATTGATTTCCTATTTTCAATTTCAGTGATTTCTGCTCTAATTCTGATTATTTCTTTGTATTTAATTTTTCCTTATATTTATAGTTTACCAAGGTGGAAACTTAGATTGATTTTAGATCTCTTCTGTTCTAAATATGCATTCAATGCTGTAAATTTCCCTCTAAGCTCTGATTTTGCTGCATCCCACAAATTTTAAGTCGTTTTCCCTCATTTAGTTAAAAATACTTTTTATTTCCCTTGAGAAGTCTTCTTTAACCATGTGCTATTTAGAAGTTTGTTGTTTAATCTTCACCTATTTGGAGGATTTTCCAGTTATCTTTTTGTTATTGATTTATAGTTTAATTCCATTGTGGTCTGAGAGCATACATTGTAAGATTTCCATTCTTTTAATTTTTATTAAGGTGTGTTTTATGGACCCGAACACGACCTATCTTGGTGAATGTTCCGTGTAAGCTTGAGAAGAATGTATATTTTCCTATTGTTAGATTGAAGTAGTCTACAAATATCAATTATATCCAGTTGATTGTTGGTGTTGTTGAGTTCAACTATGACTTTACTGATTTTGTTCCTGCTAGATCTGTCCATTTCTGAGAGAGGGGTGGTGAAGTCTTTAACTATGATAATGGTTTCACATATTTCTTCTTGCATATCTATCAGTTTTTGCCTTCCATAGTTTGATGCAGTGTTGTTAGGTGCATACACATTAAGAATTGCTATGTCTTCTTGGAGTATTGACCCCCTTAACATTATGTAATGCTTTCTTCATCTCTGATAACTTTTCTTGCTTTGAAGTTTGCTCTGTTTGAAATTAATATAGCTACTCCTTTTTTTGTGTGTGAGGAAGACTAGCCTTGAGGTAACATCCGTTGCCAATCCTCCTCCTTTTTGCTAAGGAAGCCTGGCCCTGGGCTAACATCTATGCTCATCTTCCTCTACTTTATATTGGACGCCGCCACAGCATGGCTGACAAGCAGTGCATCTGTCTGCGCCCGGTATCTGAACCTGCAAACTCTGGGCCACTGAAACAGAGCATACAAACTTAACTGCTATGCCACCAGGCCAGCCCCATACTTACTCCTTTTGAGCAGTATTAGCAGAGTATAATATTCTCCATCCATTTACTTTTAATCTATATATATCTTTTTACTTAAAGTAGGTTTCTTGTAGACAACATATAGTTAGGTCATATTTTTAATCCATGCTGACAATCTTTGTCCTTTAATTGGTGCATTAGACCACTGACACTCAAAGTGAATAACATCTACCATATTCACTACTTTTTCTATGTGTTGCCCTTTATCTTTGTTCCTATTTTTGTCTTCCACTTTTTTTCTGTCTTTTGTGGTTTCAACTGAGAATTCTATTATTCCATTTTCTATCTTTCTTAGTATATCAGTTGCACTTTTAAAATATTTTTTTAGTGGTTGCCCTAGAGTTTGCAATATACATTTACAATCAATCCAAGTCCACTTTCAAATAACACCAGATCATTTCACAGTTAGTATGAGTGCTTTATAATAACAGAATAATCCTAATTCCTTCCTCCCATCCCTTGTATCAATGCTTTCATTCATTTCATTTATATAACATACATAAGGATAGATAAATAGATAAATATACATAAGATAAATATGTAAGCAAGCATAATTAAATACATTGTTGCTATTATTTTTGAACAAACTATTTTCTGTTAGATCACTTAAGAATAAGAAAAATAAAAATTTTTACTTTACCTTCACTCATTCCTTCTTCGATGTTCTTCTGTTCTTTATGTAGATCCAAGTTCATTCTCTCTAAAGAACTCATTTTAATGTTTCTTGCAAGGCAAGTCTGCTGACAACAAATTGCCTCAATTCTTGTTTGTCTGAGAAAGTCTATTTCCCCTTCACTTTTGAAGGATAATTTAGCAGGGTACATAATTCTAGGTTGGTGTTTTTTTTCTCTCAGTACTTTAAATATTTTACTCTACTCTCTTCTTGCTTGCATGGTTTCTGTGAAGAAGTAGCATGCAATTCTGATCTTCGTTCATCTATAGGTAAATTTTTTCTTTCCCATGGCTTCTTTCAGAATTTTTTCTTTATCTTTGATTTTCTGTAGTTTGAAAATTATACGCCTAGGTGCAGTTTTTCTGACATTAATCCTGTTTGGTGTTCTCTGAGCTCTGTGAGTTGGTGTTTAACATTAATTTTGGGGAAATTCTCAGTCATTATCATTTCAAATATTTCTTCTGTTCCTTTTTCTCTCTCTTCTTCTAGTATGCTCATTGTGCATATGTTACACCTCTGTAGTTGTCTCTTAAATATTCTGTTCTGTTGTTTCCAGTCTTTGTTTGCTTTGCTTTTCAGTTTTCCGGGATTCTTTTGTCATGTCCTGTAGCTCAGAGTCTTTCATTTGCCATGTTCAATACACGAGTAAGCCCAAGTGTTCTTATCTCTAGCATTCCTTTTGGGTTCTTCCTTAGGATCTCCATCCCTCTGCTTACACCGCCCATCTGTTCTTGCATGCTTTCTGCTTTGCCCATTATATGACTTAGCATATTAATCATAGTTGTTTAAAATTCCTGGTCTGATAAGTCCAACATCCTTGCCCTGTCTCTTTCTGATGCTTGCTCTTATCTCATATTTTATTTTTTTGTGTTTCTTTTTGTAATTTATTCTTGATAGCTGGACACGATGTACCAGATAAAAGGAACTGCTGTAAATAGGCCTTTACTAACATGGCGGTGAGGTGTGGAGGGAGAGAAAGCATTCATATAATATTATGATTAGGTCTCAGTCCTTTAGTGAGGCTATTAGCAATGGACTATTAGCTTCACCAGTGTTTCTCAGTTTTTTCCTCTCCCCTTAGGTGGAATGGGACAGGATGGCAAGAGCTGACTAGAGTTGGGTATTTCCCTTTCCCCAGATCAGTTAGGCTCTGATAATACCCTAACAGGTTAGGTTCTCATTAACTAGTTTCTCTTGAGGGTAGTCTTTGTTAAGAAGAACAGAATGTTCTGGTTTATTTCAAAATGATTCCTTTCCCCTCCCACTGCTGGAAGTATAAGGGGATTTTTCTTTGATATCTACTGTGGGAATCTGGTTGAGCTCCTAGAGGTAAATTTCACAAGATTGTGGGGGCCTTCCTGTGACTGGGTCCTTCTGGAGTTTTTATCTCTCAGAGCTACCTGCATGGAGCCTCCAGAACTTCACCAATTACAGCTCAGATTTTTCTACCCCAGGACTGGTTCCCACTGTAGCTTGTACTTGTGACTCCTTGTATTTGCTTGCCTCTTCAATCCTGGGGACAGTGGTTTCCCCTGTGCCCTCAACTCTCTTAGGTATCCAAGAAGTTATTGACTTTTCAGTCTGTGCAGCTTTTTACGTATTGTTAGGATGTAGTGGTTACTTCTAAGCTCCCTACATGTAGAACTGGAAACTGGAAGTGTTCCCCTACATATTTTCACCTGCTAAACAACAGCTGCCTAAGCTGCAATCCTTTCTTCCCCAGGACGTTGGATACCAGAGCCCAACTTTCTTACAGATTGCAGATTCTAAAGATGTGTGAATCATAAACTTGCATAATTTTAGTTTACCCCATTTTAGAGCAGGGAGATTACCAAATGGTTGGCTGTTGCCAGTGGAGTGGGTATTTGCCTTTGAACATGCTATTATGACCCCTATGTTTTTGAAGCCATATGATTCAATACAGTGACGGCATAGATAAGTTGCCTAGCAAGTGGCAATCACAAACACAAATCTCAATCAGAAGTTAGTGATAAAAATCAGGCCCCAAGGCAAATGCAGCTTCCAGAAGTAGACATATCAGAGGTTATGATGTGATGTTTGTATCCACTGCCCATTGTCTACAGAGTCTGTGCCCAGTGAGAGGAGCAGCGGCCTTTCCTTCAACCATCTCTTTTACATGTCTTTGGGTACTTTTCCCAACTGTTTGGACTCCAAGTATTGTTTCTGGCCCACTCAAAGATTCTTTAAGCTATGTGATCTTCTTTCAACATGCTACTTACAACTAAAATCCTGATCGATACTCCAGATTTTTATCCCATATGTGTTTTTTTCCTTAAATACCCTTATGGGAAAGCAAGCAAGAAAGGAACAAAGGCAGAATATAATATATTTTCAAACCAATTCATCTATTTTCATAAGTAGAGATTATTTGCACCTTTATCACAAAAAAGTATTATTTTTTCACCTGTGAACAAAAGTACAAAATTACTCTACATAGTTATCGTTCTGCAACTGGAAAAACTCACAGTCCTCAGAAAATACATACGCTTAGATTATAGATTCTAAGTAATCATTGCTTTTTAGCAATTTTAGGTTTTAACTTGTTTGCACTCATAAAATCAAGTAAATGCAAAAATAGTTTTCAGAAATTCTCTGTCATATTCATATTCATGTTCTTTGACTACCTGTTGTTGATATCTAATTTTTGACAATGTTAGCTTAAAAAATCTCAGTGATCTAACAACAATAAAAAAACCTAATAATTCAAGTGAACCTGCCATTGATTGTGCTATGTCCATGACATTAAAATTTATAGCAAAAAATTAGATGGAAATGAAAAATAAAGACTTTTCTTAAGAGAGTTTCAAAATTACCCAAGAAAGAATATATTTGATCTCTTTAATTTATCTCGACTTTCACAGACTCATTTACCAGTCTATAGAGTTGCAATTTTGGAACCTTACATATACTTGGGTGTTCTGTTGAACTGTGCTGTCATAAGTAGCTGTTTCTATACATTTTGTATTTCACATGTTAAACTAGGCATCTTTTGTACACTCTTATCCCCTCAAATAAGACTGAAGTCACATAGTTATAGGTAATCCATTTTACAATATCCTTTCACTTTATTTTCCATGATTCCTGGCATAGGCTCACTCCACATTTAGAGCGGCTCTCTTCATCCTTCACTTTTGAAAAGTAGCTTCTGGAAGAAAGTGACTTGAGGCAGTAAATGACTTCTGAACGAAACATGAGTTAAATTTGAACTGCACCTCTGATTTCACATTCACCTCTGGATTGACATTCTTTTTAATAGCCCAAGGAAATTCAATTAACTCAACCTTCAGAATTTAGCTATGTTCATTGTTTCAAGTTAACACTTACTTTTATCCTTTTGTTCATTGAACATTTACTAAATTCCTATAATTTAATGTCTTCACAAATCCAAAGAAACATGCTGTCAGAAATGCTTTGTCTTCCACATAAATTTCAAGTTTATGCAAGTCAATATTTTTCCAATATGCTGTTGTTGGCTTATTCTTTCTCCTTTAGCTCATTACCGTCGATGGGGGCTGATATCACTCTAGATCACATTTCAAATTGTTATACATCCCCTCTTCCCTATTAAAGCTTATTAGCTCTCTGTTTGCAAAGAATTGACTTAGATAACACCTCTACACAAAATGCAGACATCATCATATTAGAGTCGGAAAGGAATGTAGAGGCCAAGCCAGTCATCTCATAGAAGAAAAAAGGAAACAACACAAAAATGATTAAAAATTTTAAAAAAGACCTGACCGAGAGTACAGTAACAATTGTTGATAGCAGAGTAGACTAGGACACAGGCTTCTAGCCATTTGTTCCAATATTCTTGTTATCTAAATGATGACTTCTCGTACTAGTGTCACTCATGCCATTTCTGTTACACTTGCTACTACTACTGCCACCAATGTTATAATTTATAACTATGTTTTAAATCTAAATATTCTATTATATTTTTGGTTTCTTTTAAGTTTGCCAGATCACCATTCTTTATTATTCTTTGTCAGGTTACTTTTTGTTATAGTGAGGTACTTCATGGAGAATTGCAGGCAATCAAATTTAGAAGCCAGATGTCAGGAAAATATTTAATCTCATATGGAAAGAATTCTGAACAAAAGGCTTAAGAAATACTGAAAGGTCAATATGTCATTAAAAATAATCCAAAAAGATAGATAATTCTTATTTTTTGATAGCTTGATTTAGTTTTCCTAGAAAATTGTGAAAGTACTAAACAACTTCATAATTCCTGTATGAATGATATCTCATTTTTGACATTCAAAATATTCTACTTTTACTTTCTAAATCTTTTTTCTTCATTTTTCTGTTATAGTACTGTACTCTGGAGATGTAACCATTCTCTCTTCCAATTATCAACATGGTGGATGTTTCCAAAGTGAAAGAGAAGAAATCAAATATTATCGTTTGACAAGACATCATGTTTCAGGGAAAAATTCACAGAAGTCAATAGAACTGAATTTTGGACCTGATTCTACAAAGATCTTGATATTAGTCCTAAACACCTTTTTGTCTCAATGTGATAATCTATAAATTTTGAAAACTATAACAACTCTGCCTAAGTCACAGGGTTGTCTTAAGGGTAAATCGAAATAACAACAGCCACAATCACAACAGCTACTTATTAACCTCTTACCATTCTGTGGCAGAGTTAAACGCTGTACTATGAAGGAAAGGCAGGATACACAGCTCCCACCACCAAAAGGTACATCAAACAAACAAGCCAGGACCTAATGAAATGGAGAACAATGTACAGATATGGGAAAGAAAACAAGAAATTCGAATTAACCCTTGGCTCTCCTTTGAACAGCTGGGTAATTTCTGAAAATATACTTCATATCTCTGAACATTAGTCTCTATTTTTAAAACAAGAATATTCATTGAGATTGCAGTTTGTCTTATGCCTCTACCATACTTAAGATATTATGAATCAGTGCTAAGTGCCATGTGAAAGGAATGAGAGGTCTTGAAGGATTTCATGAAGTCTTTTGCAATCTCATTGCTGTGTGTTCTAAACTAAAGCAAGAAAACTAAGAAACATAATAAAATAAGGTCCTAATGGAGTGAGTTTCTTTTTTTGTGTTAAGATTTTATATATATATATATGTATATATGTGATTTTTAACTATATAGATATAAAGTTTAGTAGTTTAAAGTTAAATATATAGTTAAATATATAAAGCTAAATATAGGGGCCGGCCCGGTGGCACAGCGGTTTAGTCCGCGCTTGGCAGCCTGGGGTTCGCTGGTTCGGATCCAGGGCACCCGCCGACGCACTGCCTGTCAGCCACGCTGTGGCGGCGTCCCATATAAAGTAGAGGAAGATGGGCACGGATGTTAGCCCAGGGCCAGTCTTCCTCAGCAAAAAAAGAGGAAGATTAGCAACAGATGTTAGCTCAGGGCTGGTCTTCCTCACAAAAAAAAAAATAATAATAATAAAAATAAAGCTAAATATATAGTTTAAACTTATACACACACACACATATATATATGTATAAGTTCCAAGAATAAGCAACCTTCACTTTTTGTTCATTGAGAGAAAAGTAAGTTTACATTAGTTGAAAATTAAGGAGTGTTTAAAGGTAATTTTCAAGAGCAAATAGAATAAGAGTTAAAAATGGAAAATGACTTTGTGTGACTTTGAGATAGAACCAAATAGAGAAAAAAGAATGTGCTTTAAAGTGAAGTATATAAAAGACTAAAACTTTTGCAGCCTTCTTTTAAGTGCCTGCCATAAATAGAAAACGTTATTAGTTGAAAATATTCATTTTATCATTACTGACCTTTAGATACTTAAGGACATTTCAAATGCCATTCAGAGAGCAAACAAGAGACTGATATTCAATAATTTCGTATATATTCAAATGAACATTAAAACAGGAGAGAAATTTATGAAAAGGGGTATACAATAGATCAAGAAGTACTGGTTGATTATTAGGATAACTTCAATTGTGTGATTATAAAGAAACTGATAGAGTCTTTTAGGTGAGTTCTGATTATACTTTTTTGCTTCAAAGAAATTTCCTATGCTGCCAAGAATTGCCTAGGCTAACCTTTCAGAGTTAGAGGATTCTGACTTCCCCCCGAAATGCTGATCTTTAACCAATTTTCTAGGGAATAATGAGAGTTCTGTGAGGGACACGTCACCTACATAGGACCAGGTATCATTTATCTTTTCTCTGCACCTAGGTTATAAAACAGGTTTTGTTGTTGTTGTTTTTTATTTGCTTGTGTTTGTGTGTGTGTATGTGTTTTGTGTGCCCCAGTGCTGCATATTAAAGTTAAAATTACCAGGATGCGGTATATTGAAATGACCACGTTCTATCTGTTTTGTTTTAGCCTGTCTCCTCTCTTTTTCTACCACCTTATAATAGAAACATATATTATAGGCCATTAAATACAATACAGATTTGCTAAATCTTCAAACTCCAATGCTATCCTTCTATAGAATAAAAAATTGTGAAGCTTGGAAAGTTAAATTGCTTGGCTATTGTTAAATAACTTGATCTAATTGACATTTGTAGAATGCTCCATCCAACAACAGCAGAATATACATTCTTCTCAAGAACAAATAAAACATCTGCCAAGATATGCCACACTCTGGGTCAAAAAAACAAACTTCAACATATTTAAAATTATAGACATCAAATAAAATATGTTCAAAACCACAATGAATTTAAGCTAGAGGTTAATAATGGAAATGAAGCAAGATAATCCCTATAGATTTAGAATTTAAGCAGCACAATTCTAAATAATATATACGTCTAAAAGAGACTCTCAAGAAAAATTAAGAATGAGTGAGGATAGAGTCCCTATTTATTTATTTAATTATGTCCATACAAAACCCTCCACATAAATATTTATAGCAATTTTATTCATAATTTCCCACAAATTAGAAGCAACCAAGATGTCCTTTAGTAGGTAAATGGATAAGCTAACTGCAGAAATCTGTATAATGGAATATTATTCAGTGACAAAACAGAAACCAGCTATAAAGCCATGAAAAGATATAGAGGAACTTTAATATATATTGCTAGGTAAAAGAATCCGATCTGAAAAGTCTACATATTATATAATTCCAATTATATGACATTCTGGAAAAGGCAAATCTGTAGAGATAAAACAGATCAGTCATTGCCAGGGTTCGGGGAGTAGGTAGGTTGTGAAGGCTGTATAGCTGAAGCACAAAGGATTTTTAGCATAGTGAAACTATTCTGTATAATAGTGTAATAGTGGCTACCTGACATTATGCATTTGTCAAAATCCATAGAAATTTAAAGCACAAAAATTGAACCTTAATTTCTGCAAATTAAAAAAAATAATTTAGAAGGTTGGAAGATCCCAGGAAGGAATCTAGACTGTCATAAGAGACTCTAATAGTATTAAAAATGTATGAAACACTTTAATTTGGATGGTGGATTGTGGTAACCGATTCTCTTCCTTTTGCCATTGGAGGTTATAGATGAGCAAGTGGATGAAACTAGAATGATCTATGTAGTAATGGATAAGAATTGGAGACATCTGTGAGTACTCATTTTTCACTTCGTATAGATACAGATGACTACATATAGAAATATTTATAATTATGTGCCTATATACTGGGTTGGTATACACACATATTTCCTAGCTCTATCAGGTAAGATGGCAAAAGAAACCATACCCGAGAAGCAACAAACAGACCTAGCATCCAGATCTTATTTTCAAATAACATTCTCCAATTAAAACAATCAGGGCTCTTTGGGGAAATAGATGAAGCTGGAGCAGAAAGGAAGAAAGTGCTAAGAACAAAAACTAACAAGCAAACAAACAAAAAGAACACGTCCCATGTTGATGAGCTATGTCAAAGAGAAACAGAAGTCAACTGAAAGGGCTCCTAAATGCCAAAGCTAGAACAACTTGATTAAAGTATGAAGGGCAGAAAAAAACAACAATTTTACAGTAGGGAAGCTTGACAAACATTACCTCAGCCAGGTGATCAAGGTCCACATCAACAATGATAAATCACATTGTTAGTATTTACCCTTAATATAATGAGGATAATGGTATTTTACTTCTGTGGTCTTCTTTCTAAAATCCATAACCCTAGTCTAATTATGAGAAAAACATCAAATAAATTTCAACAGAGAAACATCTTACAAAATACTTGACCAGTACTCCTCAATACTGTCAAGGTCATCAAAAACTAGGGAAGTCTGAGAAACTCACAACCAAGAAGAGCCTAAGGAGACAGGACAACTAAAGGCAATGTGGTATCCTGTACTGAATTCTGGACCAGAAATAGGACATTACATAAAAACTAAGAAATCTAAATAAACTATGAACATTAGTTAATAATAATGTATCAATATTAATTCATTATTACAGCAAATGTACGATAGTAATGTAAGATATTAATAATAGGGGATACTGACTGCAGCTTAATGAGAACTTTCTGTACAATCATCTCAATATTTCTGTAAAGCTAAAACTGTTCTAAAAGTCTATTTTTAAAAAACTGAAACATTAGACTATAAACACACACATATATTTCAGATAAAAAATAATGACAGACTTTTATTTATTTATTTTTTTTTGTGAGGAAGACCAACCCTGAGCTAACATCCGTTGCCAATCCTCCTCTTTTTGCTGAGGAAGACTGGCCTAGGCTAACATCCATGCCCATCTTCTTCCACTTTATATGGGACACCGCCACGGCATGGCTGACAAGCGGTGTGTCAGCGGGCGCCCGGGATCTGAACTCGTGACCCTGGGCTGCCAAGCGCGAACTAAACCGCTGCGCCACCTGGCCAGCCCTGAAAGACTTTTAAAATTCCATAATAATAAGACAAATAACCTAATAAAAATATACACAATTTTTGAATATATGCTTTGCAAAAGAAGATACATATCCAATAAGCATGTGAAAAAGTGCCAACATTATTAGACATCAGAAAAATGCAAATTAAAACAACAAAGAAATTTCTCTCTGTACCCACTGCAATAACTAAACTTAAACCTAAACACACTGGTTAAGATGTAGGGTGACTGAAACTGTCTTGCATTGCAGGCAGGTGTTTAAAACTGTCAGTTTCTTATAAAATTAAATATACAACTACCCTTTGATCCAGAAATTCCATTTTTGATATATACCCAAGAGAAACATATATTTCCACAAAATGACTTGTATAAAAATATTCATTGGGAGGCCGGCCCGGTGGCGCAGCGGTTTAGTCCGCGCTTGGCAGCCCGGAGTTCGCTGGTTCGTGATCCCAGGCGCCCGCCGACGCACTGCCTGTCAGCCATGCCGTGGCGGCGTCCCATATAAAGTGGAGGAAGATGGGCACGGATGTTAGCCCAGGGCCAGTCTTCCTCAGCAAAAAGAGGAGGATTAACAACGGATGTTAGCTCAGGGCTGGTCTTCCTCACCAAAAAAAAAAAAAAAAAAAAATTCATTGACGTTTTATTCATAGTAGCATAAAACTAACAATAATCTAAATGCCCATCCACTGGTGAATGGATAAACAAACTGTTTTTTATTTGGTTTGGTTTTTGGTTTTTGGTTTTCTGAGGAAGTAGGATGACCAACAATAAAAGTTGCATTTAAAATATGCCTTCTGAGATATTTTAAGAAAGGCTAAATTCCCTCGTGATCAAGTAAAGTGACCCCATAGTAAGAGGGGAATACTAAAACCTAAAAAAGCACATCAATTGCTATTACTTTGAAGGATTTAATAACATCATCAAATATACAAAAATGTTGGCTAAGATACAAATTCGTTCAGGTCCACACAAAATACTTTTAACCTTGCATATGTTTATGTCACTTCAATGCCATCTGTATAATAATTACTTTAACCTAATGTTAAGAACCATATAGGAAACTTACCTTGTTGTTTAGTTTTGTTACATGGTGTTCCAGGTTAAACTCTTACATTGATGCATTATTTTCACTTCACCCTATTTTCATATTTCCAATTGCAAAGGTATACAAACACTATATATTTTTTAGTCTCTGTTGATATTATTTGCCAAGATATAAACTTAATACCTAGCTCTTATTTCCCACCTATACAGATAAATCTATCCTCTCTGTTTAGTCCAGTAGCTACCCAGCAAATGCATGCATCATTATGATTAGGTATTTGAGAAGAGAATATGAAGGAAACATTATTCAGTTCAACGGGAATTTGTTTTGTGTGAAATGGACAATAATGTTGGTAAAATATTTCATGAACTTCTGTAGATTTCTCAGTCCGAGAGGATATCCTTGTCTTGTTCCTCATCTTAGTCTTTCAGCATTAAGTATGATGTCCGCTGTAGGTTTCACATAGATGCTCTCTATCGGGTTGAGAAAGTCTCCTTCAATTCCTAGTTTGCTGAAAGTTTTTCTCAAGAATGAATATTCAATTCCATCAAATGCCTTTTCTATTGAGAAAATCATGATTTATTCCTTTAAATTTGTTAACATGAAAAATTACACTGATCCTTTCTGAATGTTAAACCAACATTACATTGAATAATTTAACAGCAATAACAATAAAAATAATGTAGCTTCCTCACTGATAAATATGATTCCCACTTGCATAACATTGGGAGTTAGACATGGTTTGATGGTTTAAGAAACTTATAGGACCCCAAAATGGCAATGCTCACTATCTGTGATTTATTTTAGGGAAAAGGTATAATATAACAACAGCATCACAGACTCAGACTCTAATTTATCTTGCTTTGTAAGAGCTATAATGGATATGCTTCCTCTCAGGTCAAAAACAACCAAGGTGGGCTCATAAAACAGCAGAACCAGGAAGCTCAAAATGGAGTATCAACCAGAGCTTCTTACACTCTACTAATCATGTAGGTATAGGGATATTTCTTGCTATATAAAGGTGCCAATGGCAGAGCCCTCCAGGATTCTTAGAAAGTGCAAATCATCAGCCTCACTGGTATCAATAAACACCACCGACAAGCTTGGACAAGCCATCCCAAAACTTGTCACAGGCCTATTGTAACAACCAGTGCATTTCATACTTTAAACAGGGCCAGTGCCCTACAGATACTTGAGCAAAACTGCTCAGGCCAATTCCAGGCCTACAGAATTAACTCCTTGCAAACCTCCCCATCCCTCAGAAAAATACACAAATATTTCAATTCTGTGACACACTCTTCTTTATTAGACATTAAAATTAATCTGACTTATAATTATGTGTTTATTTAATGAATTAAATTTTTAGTTTTTGATTCTCTAAAAGCAGAACTTGAGACAAAGACTTGGGTGCAGGCATTTTGGGGTTAGGATTTGAGCCCAGAATGGAGATGTGATAGAACAAAATGACTGATTCATGGAATAAAGAAAATCCTATATTAGGGTGCATTATATATTTCACATCACTGAACTACAGAGGCTCAATTCTACTAATAGCCCCTGTGAATTCAAAATTTCTCCCAGAACTTACTTCCTGATAGATGAAAAGCTGGCACATTTATCCATCTGCTGCTTTCTTCCACTGGCCGAAAATTGCCTCCAGAGGCTTCAACTCCCCCACACTTCTCATCAGCACGTGCACAGAGGCCAATATAGTTATAGAGTATTGGAGAAGGCACTGGGGAAGAAAAGTGATGAGATGCTCAATGTGTGAATTGGAACAGTGTCAGCACCAGGTAAGTCTGGTCTCCCATGTCTACCAGAACTGATATTAGCTGAAGCTAATATCGGAGGTAAGCTAAGGAGATGCATCACAGGGTAAAAGACATGTGTGTTATACTTGTTTACCTGTTCATTCTTTTTTATCTGCTAGACAATAAGCCACACAATCTGTGTATGACTAAAAGCGGTGACTATTTTATTTACTATGCTGTACTGCTCACCTAGCCTAGAGCCTAGCACATAATAAGCTCTCCATAGATATTTCTCAGAAGGAAAGAAGGAAGGAAGGAAGAACGTAAGTCAAATTTCCACACAAAAGTATATATGAGTAATATAGGGTTGCAGAGGTGGCACTAGTAGGTACAAAGATCTCAGAAATAGAAACCATCATAGAGTAAAAAAGGAATGTAGAATAATGTCTATTAATGTCCCCAAATCCACCTTACAGTTTTGATTCAAGCCTGCTCTGAAGACTTAATTATTATCTCAGTATCAATTAGCAGTATCTTTCATAATGAAACTACCACTTCTATTTACTCTTCTGGCACTTTCTAGAGTTGAGATCACTTGGACAAAGATCAAAAGAGTTTGCTCTTTCCTTTTATTTTTATGAAGCCCACAGAAATCCTTTCTGACAACTGTCAGATTTTCTACTGCTTTGCCAAGCAAAGTGATAGGTAGCCTTACAGCCGTCGGGAATGCGTATTTCAAGTCAGAAATAACTCTGGTAGTAACTCAGAGTACACAAGATAAACAGATGGCTCTACATACCCAAAGAAGTGTTTTCATATATTTATTTATTTTGGTGTTTACACACACTTCATGCTTTGAGAGATTAGTGACTGAAAGCTTCCTCAAAGAAGATTGGAATAATTTGAAATGATTTGAATGAAAAGATGTTATGTCTCCATTAAATCTGTTTTTGTTTGGCTTGAAAATAAACAGTAGTAATTTTTTGCTTTTAGTGGTCTCATTGTAGATTTTGAACTCACATTTAGAAAAGATCCTTCCCTTTTGAAAATAGTTGTAACTAAACACCAAATAGAAGAGCAGAGAAGGTATTCCTTTTAGATTACTCTAATGTTACTCAGATTTTGTCTTGATTTTCTGAGCATTTTATGAACAATAAGAAAGGTAAATAATGATAATTTAATAATCACCTTGATAAAGGTTTGGTAGGATATTAGTAATTAAATTAGTCACAAATAGCGGTTAAGACAAGAATTAGACTAACAGACTAACGTCAATGTGAATTTTTTACATTATTTAGGTAGTCCTTATTTAAAGGAGAATATGTGTATTATGTTACATATATAATTTAATAGCATATGAGACTCTAAAATGAGAAACTGTGTTAAATATTACGTTAAAATGCCAATTAAAAATTCTAAAAATAAGAGGTTGGCCTGGTGGCGTAGCAGTTAAGTTCACACGCTCTGCTTTGGTGGCCCGGGGTTTGCAGGTTTGGATCCCAGGTGCAGACTGACACAGTGCTTGTCAAAGCCATGCTGTGGTGGCGTCCCATATAAAGTAGAGGAAAGATGGGGACAGATGTTAGCCCAGGGCCAATCTTCCTCAGCAAAAACAGGAAGATTGGCAATGGATGTTAGCTCAAGGCTAATCTTCCTCACAAAAAATATTCTAAAAATAAGATGATCAATATTTTTAAAATTTATTTGTATGCTGCAAAACCTAAGTAATTCAGTGAAAATTGAATATTGGAATACCCTTAAATAAATCAATGGATGAATGAATGAATGAATGAAGAATGAATGATTATACACCCAAGTAAATAAATACTATTTTGTTACTTCCACATATCTAAAATAATTCCTCCTCCAAAAGAGAGAAATGATTGCCCCCAAAAGTCCTATCATAATAAGTGAGTAAAATTCATTTTTCAAAAATTTTTATTTTAAAATAACTTTAGACTAACAGAACAGTTGCAAAAATTGTGTACAGAGTCCTCTTATACCCTTTACCCAGCTTGCCCTAATTGTAACATCTTTCATACCCATGGCACAATTATTGAAACTAGGAAACTAATTATTAACTAAACTACAGAATTTATTCATATTTCACTAGTATTTTCACTAATATCCTGTTCCCATTCTGGGATCCAATTCAGGATCCACATTGCACTTGTCATTGATATTTTTATCTTCGAATCTATGACAGATCCTCAATCTTTCTTTGTCTTTCTTGATCTTGACAATTTTGACAAAACTGGTTTAAAGTTTTGCGGACTCCGTCAATTTGTGGGTTTTTTTTTCATGATACAGTTGAAATGATGAATTTGGGGAAGAATAGCACAGAGGTGATGTGCCCTTCTCAGTGCATGACATCAAGGGGGACGTGATATCTATATGTATTGCAAAGAGAAACAATAGTAACTCTACAGTGTCTGCTGTGTTTCTCCAACATGTTATTCTGTTTCCATTCATAATCAAAAAACATATTGGGAAATACCCTTTGAGATTATGAAAATATTGTTTCTCCTTAAACTTTCCCCGCTAATATTAGTATGATCTATAGATCTTGTCTGCAGCAATTATTACTGTGGTGTACCAATAATTTTTTTCTGTTTCATTATTTCTATATTTATTAACTGGGGTTTTCTGCAAAGTAGTGTGGTCCATTTCTTCCCCATTTTGTGCGTTTATTCAATTATTTATATCAGTGTAGAATCATGCATATTTATTTTATTATTTGGGTTATAATCCAATATTGTTATTTACTTTCTTGATCAAATTGTTCCAACTTTGGCCATTGGGAATGTTTTCAGCCGGCTCCTCTGTCTTTTTAAGATTGCACCTTCCTTTTTTTGAGCACTTCATTATCTTCCAGCAGGAAAAGACGCTCTAATTTCCTTTTGTGTTTTCCTAATCTCAGCTTTAGAAACAATCACTTTTCAATGGGTTTGATACGTATTTGAAAAGAGCTTTTTCCTCTTTTTTATTATGGTAAAACATACAAAACATAGCGTTTAGCATGTTGATCATTTTTAGTGTACATTTCAATGGCATTAAGTACATTTGCATTGTTGTCCAACCATCACCACCATCCGTTTCCAGAATTTTTTCATCTTCACACATTGAAACTCTGTACCCATTAAACAATAACTCTCCCCTAGCAGTGAGCATTCTATTTTTTGTCTCCATGTATTTGACTACCTCATGTAAGTGGGATCATACAGTATTTGTCCTTCTGTGTCTGGCTTATTTTGCTTAGCATAATGTCTTCAAGATTCAACCATGTTGTAGTATAAGTCAGAATTTCATTCAGGAGTCATTTTTAATGTTTTTATGTAATATTCTTATAAATTTTATTTTCTTATGATATTGGAATATAATTTATTCTTTATCATGAGATCACCCTATTTTTACATTAAAAATATTGTCTTCTCTTAAATGTTTTCATAAAAGAAATATCCTGATATTGATAAATTTATAATTTGCAAAGTGAGATAACTTTAAGAAAGAATGACTTGAAACTTCTGCTTTCATTAGAATGCAGAAATATGCTGGGAAATGTCACTCCAACACTAAAAATGAGAACGATTAAGATAATTCACAAACAGAAACATGTTAAGCCCATCAGAGATCATAAGCTACAAAGTGATCTAATTACAGAAATCCAAAATATGCCAACTTCCCTCTAGAAAAGAGAATGCATAACTGTTTCATCTTTGGCAATGGAGTGAATGGAGAGGGAAGTCAGCATACACTGAAGAGAAAGAAGATAATCAACTTTCAACGATTTTTTTCAACTTCAGGTACAGGATGAGATTGCAGTTTTGTTTCTCTAGGAGTCCCAGACACATAATTTAAATCTGCATCCAATTGCTAACTCTTATCCAAAGGCCTTTGCAGAAGGTTAACAAAGATTGGGAATTGGGTATAGAAACTCACAAACTGAGAAACCCTTTCTGAGACAGAGGCATATCAGTCATTCCGTATGCTGAGGGTGGAATAGAAGAGGAAAGAATGAGGCGAATCCCCTCCTGCACTCCACGCACTGCAATGAGTGTGAGGCAGTAAGTACCACCTTGAGGGGAAAGACAGAATAACTAAAATTTTGATTAGAGTAACTAATCAATTTTTTATTATAGCTTAACATGTTCTATGTTTTTGAAATCTAATGATGGAATAAAATGCTAATGTCTTAATCTCAGTTAACATGCCTACAGAAAGCCTACTTGCTAAGAAACTGAGAACTAAGTCAATGTACATTCAGTCATTGTAGTATATGTTATCTATTAGCAGTGAGAAATAACCTCTTTGGTATTGGTCTTGCTAGGGAATTCTATTTGGATTGGCTCCTAAAATCATATAGTGATGTTCATTTCTACAACCTTTTCTCCCCTCAGTATGATTAGGTTTGGATCTGGCTCCGTATAATAGTAAATCCCCTTTACGTACTGTTCCTATAAGAAGAAAATTATCCATAATCACAACTCTTTTCCCAGGTACACTGCACAGAAGAAGCTTTGTTCTGCTGTATACCTCAATTATGCGGGCATGGAAATAAGGAGGTAGAGTCAGTTAAGAACTGAATTGCTCTGCATAATAGGAAAATGTGAAGAGAAAAGAAGCAAGGAAGCAACAAATGTGGATTTCATAAAGATGGCTTAGCTTTTGTGATGCATGATATGATTCCATCCCAAACTCCTCCAAAATGTTGAGTAAATCTACTAAAGAAATTAATGTTTTGTGTGAATATTTTTTGATTGCAAGAACAAAAGAAGGTAACTAAAATTTATGTGAGCCTCAGCATGGAACGGAACAAAGGTGACGCTTAGAGAAGTGGGGGCCAGGAGAATAAAAGTGTTAAAGAAATTAGCAATAATCATAAAGGAGATTTGAATTTTCATAAGCTATGAAATTGGTTGGGTGGGGGAGGGGAGCTCAAAGAGATTTTATCTGGATCTCATGTGCAGTCAGTACAGCAGGTGTCCTCTCAGTTCTACTTCCTTCCAGAATTTCCCTTTCTCATGCTAACGAAAATTAAGAATCCTATGCCATCCTCCCGCACTGCCACACTCCATCCACGCAGTATTCTATTCCATCATATATGGTGGTTTAAATGTGAATATGCAATGTTTGGATATAAGCAAATAAGATCCTTGTCAATGGGTTAAGGCCAAATTTGATAATTAAATACCCCCCAATACTAGAATCAGGTATAAGTGCAATGTGTGAGTAAAAGCCAAAATTTGAAGACCTTGTATTTAACAGATTAGAGTGATGGAAATATGTGGATGAAAAATACTTGCAATTAAATATTTAGAAGAGTAGGTTTCAAGGGCTATTTACTTGACACGCAATTGAAGCTTGGATACTTTACGAAAAAAATACATATCTGGGCTTAAGATGACTAAAGTTATGATTAGATAGAAAATATAGGAATAATACAATTCTTTATAGTAATAATCTAAGCCAGAACAAGGCTGACCTGGGCAGCTACACTGAATATATATAAACTTTCTTCTTTTTTTTAATTGATGAATATTTTGCTGCCCAGCCTACAATTTGTGTGCATCTCTATTATGTATTGCAGCACAAATAAAACATAGAATTGACAAGTTAAATTGAGAACTGCTTTCTTTGTCATACAGCCAATATGTAATCTTACCATCCTAAATCAGCCTCTTCATTTTCTTCTCTTGTAGACTCACACTCACCAGAAATTCTATGAAAATTTAAAAATAGAATGATCAAATATGAAAGAATATTAAATTTCATGTAGCTCAGCAACCACCTTTTATGGCTAACAAAACTAAGACACTGGGAGATTAAAATATTCTAGTTGGTGGAAAAAACTGAAAGACCACAGTAGAGGTTTGCTTGTTCCCCATATATTTGGCCAATAATGCTGCTCAAATCAACCTTAGCAAAAATATCTTAATATCCCCAAATTTTACCCTGTTAAAGAGTCAAATATATCAATTATTCTGAATTATATGAGTGTTAAGTGTTCTATGAATGGAATTAAGCAGCATTTCACTAAATTTTATTTGTAACATGTTTACCATCAAAGTAAACCTGACAAATTGTGAGGATTTTATTTCTGATTTCTATTGATGAGGAATTTTGGTACATTTGACCAATTTAAACTTACAAATAGCTTCTTTACCACCACACAAAAATTGACTCGTTAATGATGAAGGAAAAGAAGACTTAACTATATTATTTTATTTTTTTCTCTACCTCTTCCTAGATTGCTAGAAACACTGCTCTCAGTTAGCAAATCTTTTCTATTATTTTTGAGTTTGAAGTAATGAAATGGCCACTCTCCTCCCATTTCCTTTTCCCCAACAAAACTGAAAACAAATAAACACATACAGAGTAAAACAAAGAAAAAGAAATCTCTGGTAGCCTACTTGTGGGTGTATTTTTCTGGTATCTTTTTTCATATTATTACTTTTTATGTAGGTATAGGTAGACCAATAAATTGGGTAGGAGATGAGCTTCGCTGTCTGACGATGAGCTCCATATTAACTTACTGATGTAGAAGGCAGAAGATGTGAAACGTGAACAAAAAAGGAAGATCTGCATATTGACCCCTGTGATTAGAGGGTAATTACAGTGGTGTTTTGTTGGGAATATCTAATCTATCAACATGCCAAGTTGCTACACCAGAAGGTATATCATTAGTTTCCAATTCTTCCAGATATTTCAGAGATACCCTGCAATTTGAAGCAACATGCTTTGGCAAGCTAAGTAATTGCCTACACATTAGTAATAATACATTTTTCTTTGGGGTAAGGTACTAGTTTACAAAAAATAACAAATTGAAATTATGACCTTCAGCCATAAAATATGTATTCTTTCTTGAATAATGAAAATATGCAAATATTAACATACATAATAGCCCTCAGTTCTTCATATATTATGTGCTATAAATAAAAACACAGTATTTTGATGAAAGTAATAATAATAACAAATGCAAAAACAGGAACAATAGTAAAAACTATAAAATAACTCCACTTGAATTATACTTTAATATAAAATTAAGAGAAAAGGGATCTTATTTGGTTGCATCTTGCATAAAACACCCCTATGTGTGTAATAGATGCTCAATGAATACTTATTAAATGAAAGAAATCTACTGTATATTCCTATCACCAAGATATGTTCTGATATAATATTTTCCTCTAAAAGAAACTTTCATTACTTGGAGTATAGTTCATTTCATGTTGTGATGCAAGAAAAGCAATGTACATCTGCAGTATGTGCTTATTGCCAAAAAACTTTTAAAAATCTCTAAGATAACTTTAAAAGGTCACCCAATAGGATCTCCCACTGTTCAGACTATTACAATCAGCAAATATTGAAAAATAATTGTATCTTTTTCAAATAAATTGATCGTATAAAAAATTGTGAGAACAGGTTGATAATCAAATAATGAAAATAAACATAAAAGGTATCAAAAATTGTTGCAATATAAAGTTTGACCATATTAAGATAAAGTTATGCTATAATGATATATATATATATATATATATATATACACACACATAGATGCTATAATATGCAGGCATTTGGTTTCTTTTTAATTACATATCACTTTATATAGTATAAACACATTTTTTTTCTAGCTGGGTAGAGATATGTGGAAGTCCGAATAAACCAACTTGTTGGGTGGGAAGGAGGAGGATAGGAAATAAACCTGTGTTCAGGTATGTGGAATACAGCAAACTAATGAATTATCCAAATGTACCAAGATGGAGATGAAATATACAACATTAGTCTCTTCTGAGAGATAAAACCTCTTGAACACTATGATGTTAAGTAGACATACTGATGTAAATAGTAAACCGGAGCCAAACACCCTCTATATGACTTGTTATACTTGAGAAGGAAGTGGATTGGACTCCCAGGATGGAATAAATGCAATGGTTTGAAACGTTTCAGTGGCGTTACCAATAGTGACATTACAAAAGACGGAAGTTCCTTGTTTACTTAAGTATGAATAGTCTAATGAACCACAAAATTGAATTAATATGGAACGTTTTTTTGGAACATCTCTCTTTACATGCAACAACTCTTTTTTCCCACTATAGAAATACACTGAAAATCATTCTGGCTTTGGCAGCTCGGAATCTCTAAGTCAGTGTTCCTATTTCTTGAGCCTGGATATATAAACATAAGTATTTCTATGTCAGTAAGATTTAAATGACTATGGGGATAATGAAGAAATAAATCAAACAGTGTGCAATAACACTAGAAAACACCACCTTAATCACATTTTTATGATTTGTCTTACTTCTGGTGTTTTAAATACTTAAGAGTTTGAATATATAATTATCATGATTTTGAAGAGATTTATGTTTTAAATCAATGTTTGTTTAAGAATATTTGATGAAATTTATTGATTTTAACTTATTAGTTATAATATTTATAAACATAATGAAGACAATATTTTATGAATTTAACACAGTGAGCATTGGCCAAAATGTAAATTGTAAATTTTTCTGTGCTCACAAAAGTCCTTTGGGCATTAAAGCACTGACTGTCGATCCACACATGGACGAGAGGAATTTACCGGAGGCTGGGTTAAAAAAAGACACAGAAAGTAGTAGGATGAACAATCCCTGGAACACATACAAAGCTGGGAAAGGTCTTATTCTTACCAGACAGATTAGAAAGACCTCAGAAATGTCTCTTAGGTAGTTGGGTCAAATTAGTACTCAACTTCAGTTAGCTCTTAATATACTCTAAGAAAACATAAAAAATAAATTCAGAAGCATCAAACTGATTCCAGGTAAATTAACTGAAATTCAGAATAAAGATCTACCCTGTTTGAAAGAATAAAACAAAATCCAGCACCTCACAAGTTAAAATTCATGACATCTGGCATTTAATCAAAATTTGCCCATTAATACAAGAAGCAGGTAAATACAATCCATATCAGAAGAAAAAGTCAATCAATAGAAACAGATCCATATTGGCAAAGATGATAAACTTTGCAGATAAAGACATTAAAATAGCTGTTATAAATATCCTTCATTTGTTCAAGATGGAAGAGCAAAGTGTGATCATGATGGGGAGAGGATTGGAAGATATGTGAATGCTTCATTAGAATTTATATTGATAAAAAAGAAAATATCTGCAATAAAAATGCACTAGATGAGATTAAAATGAGAATAGATATTGCAGGAAAAAAAGACCAATGAACTTGAAACTATCCAAAATGAGGAAAAAGAGAAAAAGGTATTAAAATAAAGAACAGAGTGTCAGTAAATTTTAGGGCACTAGAAATGGTCTAACATGCTATAATTGAAATCATAGAAGGGGGTACAAAAATTATTAAAGAATAATGGATGAACATTTTACAATTTTGATTAGAATTATAAATCCACTTATCCAAGAAGTTCAACAAACGCCAACAGAAGATTTGAACAAACACTTTACAAAGAAAGAAACATGGATGGGAAATGAACAAAATAAATACACAGTCAACATAATTATTAATTAGGGAAAGGCAAATTAAACCCACAAACAGATACCACTATATGTCCATTAGAAAGACAAACTGGCTAAATTTTTAAACTCTGAAAATGCCATATGTTGGCAAAAATATGCACCAACTGGAATTCTCATACATTTTTGGTGGTAGTGCAAAATGACAGCTACTTTGTAAAACAAGTTGTGGATGTCACTTTAAACATTCACTTTCCCTATGATCCAGCAGTCTCACTCCTAGGGATTTTCCCCAGAGAACTAAAATCTTATGTCCGCACAACAATTTGTACTTTACTGCTTATAGACGCTTTATTCATAGTAGCTAAAAACTTGAAAGAACTCAAATTGCCTATCAACTGTGAAAGGATAGACAGATTGCGATATAGCAGAACAGTGGAAGACTATCCAGTGGTAAAAAGGATCAAATTACTCATTCTCCCAACAACATGGATAACTCTTAAGTGATTTATGCAAAGTGAAATAAGCCAGACACAGAATAATACATTCTATATGATTCCACTAGTATAGAATTCTGTAAAACACAAAACTGTAGTGAGAGAAACAGATAAGTGTTTGCCAAGGGTTGAGCATGGAGTTCAGCAATTGACTGTGATGAGGTACAGGGAGATGGGGGGTAAGGAAATGTTCTATATCATGGCTGTGATGGTGGTTACATAACTAAGTATATATGTCAAATCTCATCAAATTGCATACTTAAAATTGATTATTTTATTATATGTAAATTTACCTCAGTAAATCTGATTTTAAAAATTAAAAATATTAAGTATACCATTTATGACACATGATCAAGCAATTCTAAGCAGTAGCACAGTAGCAGTTTTTAGGTTGGCTAGCCACATTTCCATAGACTTTTCCAATAAGGAGACGATGAGCCCAAATGGATTTAGAAGGTTTTATTACTTACAACAATAGGAAGGTTTTGCCACCGGTTCCCTGAGCCCCAGTTTCCACATGTTGACATAATGAAGGCCAGGTATTTCCTGCAAACACAGTGTGGTTGCATTACAGAAGAAGTTCAATATTAGGAGTCCCTAATCCTGCATTGAGGCTGCTTGTAAACTTGTCCATCATCCCCTCTGGAAAGAAACATTGTCTTTCTCACCTTGAAATATAAGCAAATCTCTCTGAGGATGGCAGAAAGATGTCTCGATCTTTATGACCCTGGAATATCCTGAAGAGAGGCATCTCTATATATTATTCTGAAATGGAAATAATCTGAACGAACTGGCTGTTAATGTCTAGATACAAGAGAGATGGGTGATTCAAGGAGAATTGCCTCCCAAATATTTCTCTCTTGCCATTTATGTCTCATTTTCTATTATTCTGTAATAGTATTATTGAGATTCCATTTTCATGTTTTTCTTCTCTTACAAGTGATCTTCTTTGGTTAGCAAATATTTATGAAATAAACATTTGGGTTTATTAGAGTTCTAGAGAGCTGGTATGTATCTGATTTTTTTAACCAGGTTAATATTGAACAAACATTAATATTGAATTAATTTACTTAAATTAAAATTTTAAAAATTAAATTAATATCCCATTGAACAAAATGTTTAATGAAGACACTGGGTACCTCTGTGGGGCCTCTTCCTACTCCAAAATCCTAGATTAAAAAGAGCTTTATTTACAGATACTACAACCAAATTGTGTAGCTTTACTTTTTATCCCTCACTCTTTAAATTACTTATTTAAAAAAAGCCCTTTTCTGCTGCTGGCTTAAGAGTAAAGAACAAGAAATTCAGGTTCTCAAACTCTTGATGTATTTTTAGTGTTAGTTCTCCTTTCTCACTCCCACCTCCATGATTGTTACTTCACTCCCGCAGGTGAGCAAAGGAGTCTGAGACAGAATGACCAAGATGACATTTAAGCCTTGTGTCATCCATAATTTTGATAATCACGCCCTCTGCTTCTCCTGAAAATTTACTGAGGAAAAACAGTTAACATGACTGTGATAAATTAGCAAGCCATTAACCAAACTAATTGGATAGAGCAGGGCATCAAGATGTACCTATGATCCAGTTTATGTTTTCTATTTTTGTCTACAGGCTTTTTTCATCCTAAATGCTTTGGTGAAATACAGATTCACTGGTACAACAATGATCTATCAGTCTGTTGACTCTACCTAAAATTGATAATTTCTGGAGTTCACTAATTCCTCAATTTCAAACATCAAATACATTTTTGATATTTTCTTTTTCTCTATGATTCTTTAAAATTTTACAATTATTTTTGTTATATAGATAAAGACAATGAAATCTGTATTAAGTTAACAATTTACCCATATCTGCTATCAGTATTGAGCTTTGAATCAGAACTTAAGGGGCCGGCCCAGTGGCATAGTAGTTAATTTAGCACATCCCGCTTCGGTGGCCCGGGATTCGCCAGTTCAGATCCTTGGCGTGGACCTACTCACCACTCATCAAACCATGCTGAGGTGGCATCCCACATAGAAGAACTAGAAGGACCTACAACTTTGCACAGGGGCTTTGGGGAGAAAAAAAAAAAAGAGGAAGATGGACAACAGATGTTAGCTCAGTGCCAATCTTCAAAAAAAAAAAAAAAAAAAAAAAGAACTCAAGTTATCCGAGTTTTGTTCTTGAAAATTTTATACTAAATAGGCCAACATTAATTATTTGGACTATTTTATTCAAAGCTATTGCTACAGTGAAGTTCATGAGTGTTTTAATTTTCTAATGTTGTGTTTGTTTCCAGTCTCAGTGACAATGGAGTTCATTGCTTTTAATGATGTAGGGGAATTAATTAAGCAATTTATGTTAATGTGACAGAGACTATAACCTCATTAAGAAAATGTCATAGGGTAAATATGGCAAAATATAAAGTGAAAAAAATCAGAGGATGAAACTGTTGGTTAACTCATCCTATAAGACTGATTGAAAGCTAAACAAGGCATGACTGCACCATAGTAAGGAAAAATTAGTACTGTATTTAAAAAAATGTATTGAAGCAATACTACAAAGTTATACTATGGTGTATCTCTTGATATTTCAAATAATTTTTGAGTTATCACAAAATCTACACACCCTCATAGCTTCTTATTATTCTATACTCTAAGTTCCACCTATGGTTAATGTGTAAGCATTCCGTAAAGATGGAAAGGAAGAGATGTTTGTTAGCAGTAGTCAGCTATGGATGTTGACTAGTTTCTTGTTAATTGATATTACCAGACATCACGCTGGTAATATCACCTCACAAAGTATGATAATCAAGAGCTAGATTACAATGTTGAACATTATTTGACAATTTTATACATTTGCTACTACATATTGTCTGTTTTACACAATTATCTAAGCCTAATTTTTACCCAGAGAAATAAATATTCCATTTAGTCAATCTTATACAATATGTAAAACAAAACACTTTTCTGGTCTTCTCCACACTGCAATAAGCAGGTGTATCCATTTATTTGACAGATGTACTTCAAAATATACTTAAAATGCTTCTTCAATCTAGGATATGATTATGATGATGACAATAATGGCAAAAATTTTACTACTTTGAAATCCCATGTTACATGGGAATTGGTTCTACATTTGGCATGTTGGTTAAAAATTGTGTGCAGTTAAGATTATCCTTTTAATATCTTTTTGTCTTAAAATTAAGTCTACATGATTTGTGTTATTAACCGGGTATAGTAATATGATGATGATAATGATGATAACAACTAACAGATATCAGTGCTCACTACATACCAGACTTTCTTCTAAGAACTTTATATACACTTTATGCAAATTTATTTATTCAATCATCACCATAACTTCATCCTTAGGTACTGTTATGTTCTAATTTTAAAGATGAGAAAATTAAGGTCCATAGAAGTCAATTAATTTGCCTAAAGTACAACAGCTTTCAATTGGTGTTGCTAGAGTTTGAAATTATGATGTCTTCCTTGATCACTATTATTATATATATAATAAATATATATTATATATAATGAATACATTAATGCACAATATGTAGTCAATATTATCAATTTTTAAATTTCTATAAGTACACCCAACATTGCAAAGCGGAAGCATTCACATTATAAGAGAAACTAGAAGAACTGATATTGACAGAGAACCAGTGATTTGTGTTTCTCCTCTGTTGGCCACTTTGAGATATATACTCATTAGAAAGAATGGCAAGAATTTTATGGTGATGAACTATGTGATAGATATGGTCACTAATTTACCAGTAAGCTACATTCAAATATTAAAAATTATATGCCTAATTAGTAAGAAGGAGGTAATTTTAATTCTGTTAAAAGAAAATCAAACAAATTTAAATCTTAATTGTTTGGGTTCTAATTTGACCACAAAGACATTAGGTCTAATAGAAGAAATAAACAGGAGGAAACTCAACTATTGAGCTGCTAGAAGCAGTGATTAATTGTAAACTTATAAACATATTTTATTTAAAAAATTTTTATTGTTGTTGTTGCTTACTGTTGTCATAGGAGGCATTTTTATTCTATGTTCATTATACCCCAGAATTAACATGCACATACAAACACACACACATCCACATTACTCTAATTCTTTACCCCAGAATTTTTAAAATGATTTTCTGAATGGAAAATTACAAGAGTTTCAGCATATATATTCAAAAAGTCTATACAATGAAACCAAACAAAAATTTCCTTGCATATGATGATATATCTTACACAAACAACACTTCCCTCCAACAAGTAGCTAATCTGAATAAAACAAAACAAAAATTCTGTTTGAAAGCGTTACTGAGCTACCCAGGTTGGCAAGATTTAAAGGGCCAAGATTCTAGGAAGAAAGAATATATTCATGGAGGAAAGCCTCATATCCGACAATGTTTTGATTTGTAAGCTGCATAGAATGAGTGACTGAGATGCTCAGTAGAATGTCTGCTAAGCCAAGATTTAGCAGTCTCAGGATTGAGGAGATAGAAATTGAATTTCCAGGATATCAAGTCACCTAGGGCTAGAAGGACCAGACTTAAGGGAAAAGGAAAATATAGAAAACAGATTTACAAAGATTTAAGCTCTCTCTCAAAGTCATAAGCCAATCAAAAGCAGCCACTAAGAGGCTGAGAACCTAAATAGTGTTTCACAATCTCATAATGCCGGGGTGTGGGAAATGAGCAGGGTACAATTTAGGTTGTAGAGAGAAGGTGATCCATTTAACACTTCAGGCTCTAAGTTGAAATCATTAGAGACATAATCTAGGAATAATTGTGATTCAGATTTGGATCTGCCATCAATAACTGAAGTCCAACCTCATATCATCCCAAATTTTGATAGATTTATTTTGTTATTGCTTTTGGGTAATTTTGCAAGGTCTATATGAAAGCTAAAGTTAAGCAATGTATTAGTCATCTAGATTTCAAATTAAATAACAAAACAAATCTTGTAGGAATGATTAAATGTATAAATATCATACAAATGTAAATATGTGAATCTATGAAATAAACATATGTTGAGGAAAAGAAAACATGTTTGATTTGTTACAGTTGCTATAATGTTTTGCACATAAATAAATGATTTAATTCAAGACTGAGCAAAACAAGTGTGACAATTTTTTTTTTTTTTTGGTCAGGAAGATTAGCCCTGAGCTAACATCTGTTGCCAATCCTCCTCTTTTTGCTGAGAAAGATTGGCCCTGGGCTAACATCTGTGTCCATTTTCCTCTACTTTTTATATGTAGGATGCCTGCCACAGTATGGCTTGATAAGCGGTGCATAGGTCCACGCCTGGGATACAAAACTGTGAATGCCAGGCCGCCAAAGTGGAGTGTGTGAACTTAACTACTACACCCCTGGGCCGGCCCCAACAAGTGTGACAATTTTTGTAAAATAATTTTGCTAGGCCTAAAAAGTTTTGGACTCTGAAAAGCAAAATATTTTCTAGCAGCATCTGTTTTTACAGTGTAGATTTTTTTCTTAATAAGTTTTTAAATAAGTTCCTTAAAAACTCACTTAAGAAAAAAGAATTATACTGTAAAAATAGATGTTGCTAGTACATCTATTGTCATTAGGGAAAGCTAAATCTCAATATTAAAAACAAATTAATTAAAAAAAAACTGCAATCTAAACACTGATCAAGTTACATGATTTTATTTGTAAAATATATTGTTCAATTTTAATTCTTTGAATCTTTGAAAGCCTATTACTGGTATTTTGGGAGTAAAATATATTAGCTTTCATAGAGATTGTAGTTCAATGACTGGAGTTCTAACCAACACTACAGATTTTGAACTATGTTTCTGCCCATGTCAACAATTTGATATGTGAACGAAACCTTATTAGACTTCATAATCCACGATAAAACTCCTTTATCCACCAAATTTATCTTTGCAAACTCTGAGTATGATAATATTTTCAATAGTTATAACCTGATTAAATGATAAGTTTACATATGATAAAATCTATAGAGCTTTTTTGTTTGTTTGCTGTAGTCAGTTATATGCCACACTTGTTAGTGCATTTACTAGACATCTATGAGCATGCACAATAAGTCAGACAATTTGTCAGATTCGGGATAGTTTCTACATTCAAGAAGATTATTGTCCAGTAGTGAAATACTGATGTGTGAAGAAATAAATTTAGGAATAGGTTATAGATAAAATGATAAATGATTTGGGGGAAAAGTTGGGACACAATCAAAAATGGTCAATCCAGGTGGACATCAATGAAAATGGTGGAGTCAATAGCTCCAAGGGCATGTCCCTCAACAGAAACACTGCAAAATCGAGCAAAAACTGTCAGAACTACTGTCAGAAATCAGAAAAATAGTCAGTTTCATAACAACAAAGCAAATACTAAATCAAGAAAAAGGCTATTTAAAGATGGTTGGAAAGCTTTACAGCATTTTTACTTGCCCTAGCCCTACCTTCTACTTTAGTTGGATGGCAGTTTTAAAGCAGCAACAGCTGATGTTCCCAGTGTAGTCCCCTGGTCTCTGGATCCAGACAGAGCAGAGAAGATCATATTCTCAAAAAATTGCTTGGGGGCCAGCCTGATGGTCTAGTGGTTAAGTTTGGCGTGCTCTGCTTTGGCAGCCTGGGTTCAGTTCCTGGGAGCAGACCTACACCACTCATCAGTAGCCACACTGTAGTGGCAACCCACATACAAAATAGAGGAAGATTGGCCATAGATGTTAGCTCAGGGCAAATTTTCCTCAGCAAAAAAAAAAAAAAAAAAAAAAGTTTGTTTTGACTTGTCTAGGAACTACATTGTTTTATCTACCCTGAAACTTTCTCAGGATTGAAAAGTGGCTTTACAAAGGACATGCCTCAAAAACATTGTCAGGCAAATGAACAAACCTCTGCAACCTGGAGCAGAAATTTACAGTTGAGGAAAACAATAAATACGTCAAAAGTCTGAGAGGACAAGCTTGAGAGAGCATTTCTTTGGGGAATTAGGACATTGAAGGCACCATGTATACCCGGAAATTTAGAAATCCATGCATAGATCCAGGGCAGGATGCACATTCAGAGAGACCCAAGAACTCTGTTGTTTAACTCTGGATGATCTTTAGGCTCAGTGACAGCAGTGACACTAAAGCAAAGCTTCACATGCCCTGGTTAGGCATTAGGGGAGTGCCCCATCTCAGAGCCAATTTGCAAATAATGAGAGTTTTTTCTCCTTTCTTTTCTTTTTCTTTCTTTTGTTTTCTGTTTTCTTTTGATTCCAGGTGTTAAAGAAAATCTGTCAAAACACTAACTGACCACAAACTAAAGGAACAGAGACTACAAACAACAAAGAGTACAGAAATTATTTTAAAAACCTGAAAAAGACAATCTTAAAATCAGCAAGAGAGTGACTAATCACATATAATGAATCCTTAAAGAGATTAACAGCCAATTTTTTAGCAGAAACTATGGAGGCCAGAAGGCTTTATAGGAAATATTTGAAGTGCTGAAAGAATAAAAATTTTCAACCAAGAATTCTGTATCTGAAAATGTTACCCTTCAGAATTGAAGAAGAAATTATGACATTCCCAGGTAAACAAAAGCTGAGCAAGTTTGTTACCAGTAGATGTGCTTTATAAGAAATGCTGAAAGGAATCCATCAGGAATAAGTAAAAGGAGATGAGACGGTAACTTGAAGCCAAATGAAGAAACAAAGAACACCAGTAAAAGTAACTGCATAGGTAAATTCAAAAGCCAGAATTACTGTATTTTTAGTTTATAACTCCCTTTTTCCCCCATGTGATTTAAAAGACAAATGCACAAAACAATATTTACAATCTATATTGATGGGCACACAGTGCATAAAGGTGTAAATTCTGAGACATAAAGGGGGAGGGAAGGAGCTATATAGAAGCAAGTGTTGTGTACACTATGAAGCAAAGGTAGTATTAATTCAAAATAGATTGCAATAAGTTTGAGAGGTCAAATGTAATCCCCAAGCTAACCACTAATAAAATAGCTAAAAATATACAGAAAATAAAATAAGAAAGTAGTTGTAATGGTAAACTACAAAAAGTCATTTAAACACATAAGAAGGCCATCACAGAGGGATTTAAGAACAAAAAAGATAGAGGAAAAAATAGTAAAATGATAAAAGTTCTTTGTTATTAGTAATTGCTTTAAATATAAATGGATTAAACTCTCATTTTAAAAGGCAAAACTGGCAGAATGGAATTAAAAGGAAAAAGAAAATGATCCAATTAAATGCCGTCTATAAGAGACTGACTTGAATCCAAAGATACAAGTAGGTTGGAAATGAAAGGATGGAATAAGATATTCCATGCAAATAGTAACCGGAAGAGAGTTGAGTGGGCATATAATATCAGACAAAATAGATTTTTAGTCAAAAACTGTTACAAGAGACAAATAAGGATATTATATACTGATAAAAGGATCAATTCATCAAGAAGATATAATAATTATAAACATACATACAGTGAACAAGAGAGTCACAAAACATATTAAGTAAAATTTGATAGACTTAATGGGAGAAATAATTCTAAAATAATAGTTGGAGATTTCAGTATCCTCCAGGAGAGGCCATATGTTAGACCACAAAACAATTTTCAGTAAATTTAAACAGAAATTATACAAAGTATTTTGTATGATCACAAAAGAATAAAACTAGAAATCAATGCCAGACAAAGAAAGGACATCACAAGAAAACTACAGACCATTGATTATAACTGAATGTAACTGATGAATCTAGTTACAAAAATCCTCAACAAAATGCTAACAAACCAAATCTAGCAGCATATTAAAAGAATTATATATGGGGCCGCCCGGTGGCGCAGCGGTTTCGTCCGCACTTGGCAGCCCAGGGTTCGCTGGTTCGGATCCCAGGCGCCCGCCGACGCACTGCTTGTCAGCCATGCCGTGGCGGCGTCCCATATAAAGTGGAGGAAGATGGGCACGGATGTTAGCCCAGGGCCAGTCTTCCTCAGCAAAAAGAGGAGGATTAGCAACGGATGTTAGCTCAGGGCTGGTCCTCCTCACACAAAAAAAAGAATTATATATAATGACCAAGTGAAATTTATCCCAGGTACGGTAGGGTGGTTCAACATAGAAAAAGCAATCAATGTAATAAACCACATTAATAGAATGAAAGAAAAAATCAACAAAATATAATTGTCTTAGTGAGAGTTATCCAGAGAAACAGAAGCAATAGATACATATTGACATATATGAGAAGATTTTTTTATAGCAATTGGGTCACATGGCTACAGAGGCTGAGAAGTCCAACAATCTATCACCTGCAAGCTGGAAAACCAGGAAAGGTAGTGATATAATTCAGTTTGAATCTGGGGGGTGGGTAGAGACAATAGTGCAAGTCCTGGTCTGAATCCAAATGCCAAAGAGTCAAGAGTCCCAAGTCTGAGTTAGGAGAAGACAGATGTCTCAGCTCAAGCAGAGAGAACAGAGGAATTTGTCCTTTCTCCGCCTTTTTGTTCTACTCAGGATTTCAACAGACTGGATAATGCCCACGCACATGGGTGAGGGTGATATTCTTTACTCAATCCACTGATTCAAATGCTAATCTCTTCCAGAGACACTGGACAGACACACCCAGAAATAATGTTTACCAACTATCTGGGCATCACTTAGCCCAGTCAAGTTGACAAAAAAAAAGTTAACTGTCACAATGATTATCCCAATTAATGCAGAAAAATCATTTGAAAAAAACCCAACATGCATTCACAATAAAAGTACTAAAAAATCTAGGAATAGAATGGAACTTCTTCAACCTGATAAAGGGCATTTTTGGAAAGTGTACACCTAATATCACTCAATATTGAAAACGTCACTAAGATCAGAAAAAAGATAAGGATGCCCACTTTCACCACTTCTATTGACCATTGCACTGTTAGTTCTAGCCAGAGCAACTGGGCAAGAAAAAGAAATAAAAGGCATCCAGATTGGAAAGTAGAAAGTAAAACTATTTGTAGATGACATAATCTGATATATATAAAAACGTAGGAATCCACATACACAAAAAAACTATTAGAGTTAATAAGCAAATTCAGCAAGTGCAAGACACATGATCAACACACAAATATTAGTTGTATTTCTGTACACTAGCAATGGACAATCCAAAAAGGAAATTAATAAAACAATTCTATTCACAAGAACATCTAAAAGAATAAAATGCCTGAGAGTAAATTTTAACCGGGCTAGTGAAAGATTCACACACTAAAAACTATAAAACTCTGTTGAAAGAAATTAAAGAAGACCTAAATAAATGAAAGCCATCCGTGTTCATGGATCAGAAGATTTAATATTGTTAAGATGGAAATAAGGCCCAAAGATATATACAAATTCAGTGATATAAATCCCTATTAAAAGTTCAAGTCTTTTTTTCAGAAATGGAAAAGCAGATCTTCAAATTCATATGGAATTACAGGGGGCTTCTTGAACAAAACTATCTTGGAAAAGAAGTAGGAGGACTCACATTTCCAGATCTCAAAATTTACTACAAAGCTACACTGCTCAGAAGAGTGTATTACTGGCATAGAACAGACACATTGATCAATGGAATAGAATTGAGAGTCCAGAAATAAACCCATACATCTATGGCCAATTCAACAGTGGTGACAAAATAAATGGTGCTGGGACAACTGGATATCCACATACAGAAGAATGATGTTGGACCCCTGTCTCACACCGTATACCAAAATTAACTCAGAATGGATCATAGACCTAAATGTAACAGGCAAAACTGTAAAATTCTTAGAAGAAAACATAGGGGTAAATCTTCATGACCCCGGGTTTGGCAACAAATTCTTAAATATGACACCAATTGTTCAAGCCTAATGTGAACAAGGCTTTTTCAGGAGATAACAAAAATAGTCTTGAAGTTGATATAAGTGATGAATGCACAACAATGTGAATGTATGAAATGCTATTGAACTGTACACATTAAAATGGTTAATTATATGTTAAATGAATTTTACCTCAATGCAAAAAAAACGTAGTCAATCCAATCTGGATTTAGGGAAAGGGCAGAAAATGCTTTGTTTAGTAGATATGCTTTAAGCTGATCCCTGAAAATGAGACATGTAGTAAGTTAAAGGAGATGGGAAGGGGAGAGGAAGTCCAAGTGGGAAAAGGGTAGTGTAAAAGATTTCTGCTGAAGAGGTCACCACGAGAAAATGCATAGAGGTCAGAATCAACACATAATATTAGAGGATGGAAATGAATCTTAGGGCTAAATGAACAATAGTGAAAAGGCCAACAGACTATCAGGGTCCTCTTCACCATGCAGAGGAGTCTGGATTTAACCTTTAACATTTGGAAGTCACTGAATCATTGGTATAAGGAAAAAAATGGTTGAATTTGTCTTTCAATAAAGTTCCTATGGAAACGGGTGGCTGGAATATTACAAGGGAGCAAGACTGGAGGTCATGAGAATAATTTCATTAGTTCCTGTGAGAGACACAATAATGAAGGCTGAAACTATATCAGGAAGCATGGAGATTTTGCTGATATTCGATAATGGAGTCATCTGACAAACGTGATATTTAGAAGGATTCTGTTGGCAGGGGTATGAATTTGAAACTAGAGGCAAAGAGAGACTGTTATGGTCTTCTGAGATCGGGATATGAATTAGTGTGATGAACATAAATAGAAAAGGACACATTTAAGAGATATTTCAGGGAAAGAAATAACAGTGTTTGGTAACAGTGAATGTGAGGAATGAGGTAAACAAAATGTCAATGACTCCTTCAAAACTGCTAGTTTGTAAGACACTTAAAATGATGATGAGCTTAACATGGAGTGGAAGTGAAATTTTAATTGTTTAAGCTTGAGAATATACTTTTTCCCATTACCTTTATTCAATTTTAAAATAAAACATGATGTGAAAAAAGCAGTGTGTTTAGATCCTAACTGGGTGATCTTGAACAAGTTACTTCTCTTCTGGGCTTCAATTTCTAATCTACAAAATAGTTTTAAAATTAAAATTCCTGTCTTTCAGAGATGATGAGAGGATGAGGGATCATGTTAGTAAGACGTGTACACCAAATAAGATAATAGATACTAGCTATAACTAGCGTTATTGTTATTGTTACTATTATTATTATTATTCTTATTGATTAGGCTGAAAGGGACAGCATCTAGGATTTAGAAACAGGAATAATGCTGCAAAATTTTTGTAGCAGGAAAAACTCTCGTACATTTGTCCTTGAATCATTTAATTCTTTTTACTCTGGAGAACTTTCACAGTTACCACGTATTTTTGCATCTTTGGAATTTTTTCAATTCCTAACTATTATGTTCTTAATGAATCTTTGCTAAGAATAGTTACTGAATTTATACTAAGATATATTCTAATTTTATCAACCTTACTCTAAATCTCTTGAGTTGGACAAGGTGATAAAGTTTGAGATAATATTCAAGCACCTTTGTTCATATTTAGGCTGTTAATAGTATGCAAATGTAATGTCCTCATTCATATTTAGAGCTTCATCAGAAGTAAAAATAGAATTTTCCATGTTCATTGAAGGAATTGTGACTTAATAGAGAAGACTCCATATAACTTGGCAAATCATATTTTGAAATGACAGTATTAGTGTTTTCTAGACTACATTGAATTTTAATCCATTAAAATGAAAAGTAATAAAAATCAGTGATCATTATAGCAATTTAATATAAAGGTCAAGATGTACATGTTTTATATAGCCTTATGTTCCAGAGATACTTAACATAGATTTAATTACCATAATAAAATTCATTTCTTTCACCAAGAGAAAAAGATAAGAACTAGAAATGATGTGGTCAGCTGCAAAGTACCACATTAGAATCAAATATTTGGTTCTGTCATATTAAGCTCCCTGGATATGGCTAGATGACCTTTAAGAAAAATCCAAAAGCTGCTTGAAGATTTTACTTTAAAATTCAAAACAGAACATTACATTACTATGTGCAATTGCTTTCAAATTTCACTGGTCATCTATCCTAGATGGAAAATAGGCTATAGAATAAAAAGTTTCATTTTAATCTGTTTTGTATGAAAAATAAAACAATCTTTCAAGCTTAAGACTGTATGTTCAAAGATAATGTTTAGTATTTTGAGTGGTAAAAATGGAATAGCAAACATATTTTCCACTAGAACATTTCTCTGGTAATAGAGAAGTACTGCCATGAGTGTTATATCTTTGAGAAGGAGATCTAATTCCAATATTGGGAGTAATTTAGTTTCCCCAATCAAGTCATAAAAATGTAAAATATGTGGTGAATCCATTACTGAAAAAAATGCTTTTTAAATCAAGGCTCAGAATCAAATAAAATGTATATTTGATTTTTTACATTTTATAGTTAAACTTCTGATTTATAATCCATAACCAGAGGGCAAAAATGATATTAATGAATTTCAGACCAATTCTGCTAGCTAGCATATTTTATTGTATTCTCCCAAAGTTGACAGATGACACTACTGTCAATTTAAAATGAGATTAAGTAGATATACAGTCGCCACCTAATTAATTTGACAGACAATTTTTCTTTGCTTTACATAAATCAAACAGTGTTAGATTTTAGATGTTATTTGTACTAACTGAGACTGAGATTATTCTAATTGAGATTTTATTTATACTAACTGCTACAAGATTAATCCTCTGTTTTAATTTTGATGAAATTATTAATAAGCAACATTAATTTTGAGCATGTATTTTAATTTTTCTATAAGACTGCATATACATATATGTATATCTGACCCTTCTCAATATGGAAGGGAATTAGAGATGTAGAGATGACTCTGTGGAAACATCAGCTGCATTGCATGATTTAAAAATAACTATGATTTATATGTTAAGGGCTCTAGTGGAAGAGGTAGACTTTTCAAAGTCAGAGAGGTAATTTTAACAGAGTGATGAAAATGCTAAGAAATAATCAAATGGAGAGTCTAAAAGTAAAAAGAATATGCATATAGCAGCAGAGAAAAGAATGATGTCAATGGACTCATAACAGTCTAATACATATAATCAAAATCCCAGAAGAGGAGAGAGAAGGACAAAATGAATATTTGAAGAAATAATAGATGATAACTCTTATAAAATTAATAACACAGAAACTCACAGAACGAAGAAGCTCAGATAACTCCAAACAGGATTGAGAAAACAAACAAAACAAAACAAAAAACCTAGGCATATCTAGGCAAATTGTATATTAACTGCTCATGATTCAAGTAAAAGAGAAAATCTTTACAATAGTCACAGAGACAAAACACATTACTTACATGTGAATAAAGAGGAAGATTACAGCAGCTTTTTCATTTACAAATGATAACGGAAGGAATTTGTTGCTGACAGACTTGGACTACAGGAAATGTTAGTGAAGGTTCTTTAGGCGGTAGAAATTGGGTAACAGTCAGAAACTTGGATCTGCACAAAGAAATAAAGAGTGCTAGAAGTAGAATAAGTAGAGGTAACTACAAATTTTCTTTTCTTCTTAATTTTCATTACATGTAAAGATAATTGACTCTCTAAAGTAAAATAGTCATGCTTTAGTGTGTATTTACAGCACACGCATGATTAATATGTGTAACAAGAATAGCACAAAAATTGTAAGGGAAGAATTGAGAGTATATTGTAAATTGCTTAAAATATAATGAAGTGGTGGTATAAAACTATTTGAAGGTAGACTATGATTAATAAAGAAGTAAATATTAGGGAAACCCCTAAAACATTTTAAAAAGAATAAGTAATAAGATTATGGGAGTTAAAATGAAATGTTGAAAGTAGTTAATGAAAAAGACGGCAGAAAAAGAGGGGAAAAAACCCAACAATGAATTGATGAAACAAATAGAAAATAGGTAGCAAGATGGTAGATTTTAATCCAACCACATCTATAATTATAATAAATGTAATAGACTGAGAAAACCCATTAAAACACAAAAATCATCAGACAAAAATCATTAGATTAAAAAAGTTAGACTTAACATGTGTCTACACACACACGGACACTCACACCCACACAAAACCCCACACAACACACACTTCAAATATAAAGATGTTAAAAATAAAAGGATGGAAAAATATACACTAAGCAAACAGTAATTAAGAGAAAGTGGGAATACTTATATTAACATCAGATTAAATGGACTTCAGCACAGAAATATTTCCCAAAATAAAGAACAATAGATAATGATAAAGATATCAATTATCCAAAAAGCCATAATAATCCTAAATGTGTATGATTTAACAATAGAGCTTCAGAAAAACTATAATAATATAGAAAACCTGAAAATCACTATCAACCAACTTGATCTGATTGACATTTATAGAGCCCAACATGAACAGAGTACATATTCCTACAAGTGTACATGGAACACTCACTAAAACAGACCATATTTTGCTCCATAAAGCAAACCTTCATAAATTTAAAAGAACTGGAATTATTCAATGTATGTTCTAGGCTAATAATGGAATTAAATGCAAAATTAACAAAAAGAAGTTGGCCAAAAGTTACCCATGATATTTGGAAATTAAATAAAACACTTCTAAATAATGAATGAATCGAGGAGGAAACTACAAGGAAAATTAGAAAATATTTTAGCTGAATAAGAAATGAAAATATATGCTAAACTTTAGGGGATGTAGCTGAAGCAGTGTTTAGAGGAATATTTATGTCATTAAATACTTGTTTGAGAGAAGAATAAAGATCTCAAATCAATGTTTTAAGCCTCCCACTTAAGAAATTTTTTTAAAAAGAAAAATAAATTAAATCCAAAGCAAGTATAAGGAAGAAAAGAATAAAGAACAAACATCAATAAAATTAACCGAAAAATAGAGAAAATAAATGAAACAAAATCTGTGTGTTTGAAAATGTCAATAACATTAATAAACCCAACTATGAAAAAGACAGAAGACACAGTTGCAAATATCAGGAAAAAAAGAGAAAACATTAACACAGACCCTAAGGATAAGGGTATGGTACAAATTTCGTGACAGTAAACTTAAATGAAATGGGAAAATTGCTTGATAAAACAAACTGCCATAGATCACTCAAAAAGAAATAAAAAGGCTAAGTTGGCCTATATCTGGTAAAGAAATTGAATTTGTAGTTAAAGCCTTTCCAACAAAGAAAACACCAGACCATAGGGCTGCTACCAAATAGTTAAGGGAAAAAAAAGAATGGTAACAATTCTACACAACCTCTCTAGAATATAAAAGATAACAAAACACTCCTTGATTCATTGTATGAGGCCAGCATTACTCTGATAACAAAGATAGACAAAGACTTGACAGAAAAAGAATTCTACAGACTAAAATTCTTCAATAATATGTTAGCTAATTTCATCCAGCAATATATAAATATAACAATACATCATGATGAGGTAGGTTTAACCCAAATGCTAAGTATAGTCCTGGTCTATACTTCATTTACCTCTGTTGCATTGAAATATATCCCTCAACTACCACCTAAGGCCTTATGAATGTTCCCCTGTGACCAGCTGACAAAGGAGAAAAATCTTTGGATTGGTTTAAAAGTAGTTCAACATGACATGTTAGAGCACTCTGTGTGAAATTCTTTGTCTCATGTCAATATCCATAAGAGAGTGTCCAATGCACAGGAGGTACTGAGAAAGGGAGTAGACAGGATGACTTGAGCAATGGATGTCAGAAGAATTCAGGCCCCAGCCACCCTAATGGAATAAAGAACAGAGTAGCCTAGACAGGTGGGTCTAGAAATCAAGGGGTAGAAATAGGATTGGCTTCTTTTACCATCATTCAGTGACTCACTTACAGATTTTGGGTCTCATGTCCCTACAGCTTTAGGGTATTTTGGCTTAGAGATCTTGTTTCCTGGGCTGTGGCACCTTAACCAGAGGAAAAATAAGGATTCTGATGAACTTGAAACTATGACTGCCACTTATTCAGTTTGGACCTCTCATGCCAGTGAACCATTAATCCAAGGAAATTTATACTATTTGGGGTAATCAAACTAATTATCATAAAGATTTACATTTGATGCTATACAGGGGAAGCAGAATAAGTCTGGAGCTTGGAAGATTCACTGAACCATCTCTCATTGATTCCACATCTGGTGGTAAGAGTCAATTTCCAATCACAACCTGATAATGGGCAGGGAAACCATGGGCTTACACTCCTTAGAAATGAAAGTTTGGGCCACCTCACCAGATAAACTGAAGTGCTAGCTGAGAGTGAGGGAAACAGAATGGCTGGTAGAGGAGAGGGATGATGAATACCAATGACATTCCCAGAATCAGCTGTAAAGGAAAAGGTTGTAGCTTGTCCCTCACAATCTCCTGTATATTAGTTTTTTTAAGAGATCGGGACCAACCGTCACTTCGGAGAGTGAGTGACAGAGTGGATTCGATGTGGAATATGAGAAGTTCTGATCATGGGAAAGGAAGAACAGTATCAGATGCTTTTTGTGCTTCACATTATGTCCTCTAACCTATGTCTAATTTCTGTTACAATTAAGGTGAGCAGTCAGTGTAGGTCACAGGCCTACCTTAAGTTTGTGCTGCTGGTCTCTCCCAATTTCTATCCCCAGGACTTTGCTATATCCATGAGAACCATCTCAGGCCTTGAACAAAAGCAAATTAAATTAATTAAAAATTAAAATATTAGTAAACACTTAGCCCAAAAGACACTCTCTTACTTTATGAAGAAACTCAGAGGCATTTATAACAAATCAAGGTCAAGTCAAAAACACTGCAAAACAAAAATTTTAAATACTACAGAGATCTGAAACCTCCCAAAGTTTCCTTGTGTCCCTTGTTTTTCTTTTTTCTTTTTTTTGTGGTAAGAACTCCTGAGATCTACTTTCCTAAAAAGTTTTGAAGTGCACAGTGCATTTAACTATAGGCACTATGTTGTGCAACAGATCTCTAGAATTTATTCATCTAGCATAACTGAAACTTTATACTCATTAAACAATTCCTTCTTTGGGAAAATGTCTGTTAATGTCATTTGCCCATGTTTTAATTGGGTTACTTGTTTTATTGCTTTGCTTTTGAGCTGTAGGATTTTTTTATATATATATTTTGGATACTAACTCCTTATCAGATAAATGGTTTGCAAATATTTTCTCCTGTAGGTCATTCCATCAATTGTTCACTTTGCTGTGCAGAAGCTTTTTAGTTTGATGAAGTCTCACTTGTCTATTTTTTGCTTTAATTGCCTGTGCTTTTGGTGTCATAGCTAAGAAATCATTGTCAAGAAACTTTTCTCTTATGTTTCCTTCTAGGAATTTTACAGTTTTAGGTCTTACATTTAAGTCTTTAATCCTTTTGTGTATGGTGTTTGTTAGGTAGGGGTGCAATTACATTTTTCTGCATGTGAATTTTCAGTTTTCCCAACATCATTTGTTAAAGAAACTACTCTTCCCCCATTGTGTATTCTTGCACCCTTATCAAAGATCAGTTGACTGTATGTGTAGGTCTATTTATGGACTCTATTCTGTTCCTTTGGTCTATTTATCTGTCTTTATGCCAGTACCATGCTGTTTTAATTGCTGTAACTTTGTAATATATTTTGAAAGTAGGAAGTGTAATGCCTCCAGCTTTGCCCTTCTTTCTCAAGATCTCTTTGGCTATTCTAGGTCTTTTGTGGTTCCATATGAATTTTAGGATTGTTTTTTCTGTTTCTGGAAAATATGCCATTGGATTTTGATGGAGACAGCATTGAATTCGTAGATAGCTTTGGGCAGTATGAACATTTTAACTATACTAAATTTTCTGAACTATAAGTAAAAAACAAAAAGAAAAGCAAAATGAAAAAACAAAGGGACATGAAGAAAGGTATTTCTTCATGGTATTAGATAGGTCTATTAGATAGGTATTCATCTAGCATAACTGAAACTTTATACTCATTAAACAATTCCTTCTTTGGAAAAATGTCTGTTAATGTCATTTGCCCATGTTTTAATTGGGTTACTTGTTGGTATTTGATAGGTCTATTTCTTGATTGCAGTGATTACATCACAGGTGTTTGCATGTGTCCAGACTCATCAAATAGTATACATTAAATATGTGCATTTCTTGGTATGCAAAATAAATAAATAAATACTACAGAGAGTCAAAAAAGTAGAGGTGAAAAAATAGAAAGATATACATTGTTTTCAGATAGGAAGACAACATTTTTCTTAAATGCCAATTCTAAACAAGTTAATACATAAATTGAGTACGATGTCAATCAATACCTCAAGAGTCTGCAATCAAGAAACATTTTAAGTATACCATGCTTAAAGCAGTGCACTACTGAGGTGAGCCGATGATTTACTGCTGAAGATGCTTGGCTTTGGTGATATCTACCCAAAGCATAATCATAATCTCTGCTATTTATAATTTGCTCTAGCTTGAGAAATTACACAGGTTTTGGTTGCAACTCATTTATTGGGCTACTGACAAAACTTCCAGAGAGTAATGAGGAATTCTTACAATTTTTCATATTTATTATTTAAAGTATTTATAAATCTGTTTGATACATGGTGATGATGACTAGGTGGTACCAATGACAGTTCTGCCCAAGGAAATTAATCCTTTTAAATTATACTGAAACACACTTCCTGGCCTCCAAACTCCAGAGAGAGGAAGTTTTTATTGATTATAATTTTAAACAATATTTTGCTTCAGTTTTTAATTTTTCGAGTCCAAATTTAGGAATTTCTTTGCTCGTCTTTCACTTCACTCATCTTCTATTATTACTTCTTTATTTTATACTCATTCTTTTGGTTATTTTCTTGTATTATTATCAATTTATTCTTCCTTGGGTACCCTCTTATTTCAGTTTTATTTTTTAAGATGGTTTGTCTTTCTTTTCAATTTCTTTCCTAAATTTGATCAACCTTGTTACATTTATTCTTACTCTTTTGTCTACTTCTAGTATTAGTTTTTAAGTTTCTTAAAGTGTTTCCCTATCCCCAGAAGCTTTTTGAGGTATTTAATTCAATTTATGGTATCATATCATTGTTTACTTCTTCTTCTTGGTTATTAACTTCGCTGAGGGTTGTTGAATTGCTAGTATGTTTTAACTCTCAATTTCTGCTTTTTTCTTATAGTTGTTTATATAAATAAGTATTGCTTTTGTATATTCATTTGGAATTCTGACTTCATGTGCATTCCATTATAGTTGCTGTTTATTGTCACTATCTCAAAAAATTAGATGTTAATTATATTTGTTGCTAATTTATGTTCTTGCTTATTTATATAAATTATACTGCCCGTGTTTACAGAGTGCTGCAATCACCCATGTTAACAATGACTTCTTGTGGCACCGATTATTATTAATGTGTGTTAATCAACAATGTTCTTGCACAACTTCAAGATACAATTGATATTGTCCAGTTTGCTTTGATACAATATAATTATATCATAAAAAATGACCATGAATTTGTAAAATAGAATTTCATTTCAGTAGAGAGTAAAATTGTATGTAATTCTTTGGTTTTTCACGCCAAGTAAAATGTTTTTCTATGTTGGCATAGCTATTCATAGAAAAGTCAGCTCTCATTTTACTCTGGATTTAATACTGTCCAAAAATAATTGGCATGTAAGGAAATATTTTTAGGATATACTTAAAATCTCACAAAATGAACTATTCCAATAAGAGAAAAAATTCTAGCAGTGCTTTAATTAAACATAACTATCATCTGCTCTTTCTCATAAATTTTTGGGAAACGTTTAGCATAAAAATGTGTTGAAAGTTTAGTTTCTATATTTATTTTTTTAAACTCTTTCTACATTCTTACATGTTATGCATGGAAAGAAGTGTATTATTTTTAGTAGCTGATTTACCTTTAAAGAGCTGAGTCAAGTTTTTACATTTAAAATTCATCCTTTACTCTGATAAGGGAAATACATATTTTTTCTTTGATTTTTATCATGAAAATAGCATATCCTTGCTGGAAGAAAGTAATAAATGTCTATAGCTATCTATAATCTGATTACTCGGAGTAGATAAAATTCTATATACTTCCTTGAATCCTTGACATTAACACTTAGGGAAAATTTTAAAAAAGCAAGCATATGTTCAAAAGATTTTAATTTATCCTAGCCTTTCTGAAGAAGATGCAGAAGTAAATAAGTTGGTTAGTTTCCTTTCTTTTCTTTTTTTTTTCAGTTTATCAGGCATGCAATTGTAAGGAGATATCTATTTGTAATTCAATCCTTTTTACATGCAAGAAGTACTAGCATTTTGTTATTCAGTGACATTCAAGTCTTTATTGACATCTATTTTTACCAGACAAGAAAGGAGAAACCTCAGTCAGGGGTGAATGGCTCAAGCTTATGTAACAACTGGTTGGGAATTAAAATCCTTTGTACACAAAACTTTATTTTCAATGTACTTATTCTGAGCCTCATTCTATCTCTGATATCCAGGATTTTTATGTTGAAGCAACCTGCTGAGTTTTTTGACAGATTTCTATGTTATTGAATGATTATATCTTGCTAATTAAGGAAATAAAAGGCTATTAGAAGAATAAAAACAATACTTCTATGATAAATTTGATGCATGTTAAATGACTTTGCTATTATTTATAAAATTTGTTTTTCCTACATACAGAGGCACTTCACCCCATTAGACACAATTAAATTTAAGGACATCACAGCCTCATTAATGCAAACATCAACAAAAAATATGCCAAAATGACATCCTAATTAGAAAGATTTCTTAATGAAATGGTTTTGTCTATTTTCATTCCATTTATGAATTTTCATATTTCAAGTAAATTTAATATTTCTTTGTCTCCTCAAGTATATTCTTTTTTCCAACAACAAATTTATCCATATTTCTGCATGTTTGATATATATAGATACAGATATAGGTACATCTTTCCAAAATATTTTTATTTAAGGAATTTCAAAAAGCAGTAAGTGGGAACATACGTGTCTATCTCCTAGTATTGTTACCTCACAAAACTGGAATTCTCTTGCCCAATGTGCACAAAGAGCCAATTATTATGGCATCAGCTTTTGAGAAAAGAAGTGCGCTATATTGTAAGATCGATCTGCAAGTAGACAGGAGTCAACACTCTCAAATCTGTCTCCCCAATCCAGGGCTGGGGGCAAAATTTATGGGATGAAGATCAGGGTGGTCTGAAGTATAGAGATAGATGATTGGAGGTAAGGAGAAGTGAGGTAACTGATGTTTTGTGCAAGCGTAGTCAAGTTTCATGGCTCTTCACAGGATGCATTTCACAGAATGATGGCATTAGTATGATCTAAAGGTGGAGTTTTCAGCCCGTTGATATCAAAAGGGTCACTTATTGGGCATTTGCACAGCCCCAGTTGATGGGTTGGTTGTCTCAACAGGCCTGAATTAAACAAGGAGTCATTTTTCCGTTCTTGAAAAACTGCTCTTAATTACTCTGTTGATAAGATGGGGTCAGTTGTACTGATCCTAGAGGCTTCATGGTTACTGTATCTTGTATCTTATTGATAGGAATAGACACTATAGGGTAAAGTGTAACTTAAGTCTGAAAGCTGAACACATTTTTTATTAGATCTATAAACAATGAAATATTTCCCATGTATATATAAGCACGTTCACAGGAAGATATTAAAAATAGAAAAGTCCTAGTATGTAATCAGTATATTATCTTTAAGACACTTAACTTTGTTTCACATATTTTTTCATACCTCTATCTATTTTTACAATTTCATTATTTTATAACAGTCACTTCATTACCTTATACCAGAAAATTCTCAGTGAAAACTAAAAATTCAATTTTTTTCTTTTTCCTAATACATTGGTAAGGATGTAAAAATCTCACCTGAGAACTCATAATTAAAGGCCAGCCTTCAAAGGGCTCAGATGCCCAAATTCATGTGGAGTACAATTGGGACAAAAATTTAATTTAAAGTGTTCTTGGCTGTTAGCTGCATGAGTTATTTGCCTGAAGAAAATTTAAATTCTCACTGGAGAAAGATAAGTCAAACTAGGCCATAAAATATTACAATTGATAAAAAAATCAAATGATTGAGAGCAAATTGAATAAAGCAAAATCAAAGAAAAATAATTTAGTAATGGTGAAACCCAGCAGAAACAAAAATAGAATTAGATTTACACTGACTTCAGATATTGGAATCTTAAGAGGCAAAATAAAAATAAGCATTTAAAGAAAGAAAACATTAATAAGCAGCAAAATACTATGAAAAATGACTGAAGGATATTTGAATAAGAACCAAATATAATATTAAGAAAATAAAATATTAAATTGGACTTCAGAGTCCCCCCAAAAATTGGACTTAAGAGAATTCCAGGAAAAATCACTAGGTTGGAATATCTGACAGTTCTCACTATAAGAGTAAAGATAGACTGGAAATAGACCAGTGCCTACACAAAGATTAAAGCTGAACTTCAAATTGTCTCAACCTTTGCTTCCACTTAGAAGAGAAGATATACTCCTATATCAGCTGCAACTCAAAATGAATCATAAATTTTCTATGAATTCTTTAAAATAAGAAAACCTCTAATTATATTTAAAAGATCTAACATTCAACAAAAATTGCCAATAATATCAACAGATAAAAACAGATGAGGAATAACCAACAGAAAACAGAGTAACAAGAGAAAAAGATATAGTAATTATCAGATAAAAACTTTAAAATAACTACAATTACTATTCATGAAATAAAATACATGATGAGAATATTACTAGATAACTATAAAATGCAAAAAGCTAAAAAGAAAGAAACAAAGAAAAAAGAAAGACAGGCAGAAAGAAAAGAAATAAAGGAAAAAAATCACAGACTTTATGATTTTCCTATGCAATAACCAAAAGGGAAAATTTAGTAGATAGCTTTAATAGCTGATTAGACATGGTTGAAGAAGGAATTAATAAACTGGAAAATTAGCCCTAATTTAGTCACTTTGACCTGCTATAACAAAAATATCATAGACTGGGCTAAATAACAAACCTTTTTTTCTCACAGTTATGGAGGCTGGGAAATTCTAAGATTAAAGTACTAGCAGATTCAATTCCTGGTGAGAGTCATCTTCCTGGCTTGCAGATGACCACCTTTTTGCTGTAACATCACATGGCAGAGAGAGAGATCATCTCTCGTGTCTGTTTCTATGGAGGCACTAATCCCATTCATGAGGGCTCCACCTTGATGACCTAATTATCTCCCAAGGGCTCCACATCCAAATGCCATCATATTGGAGAGTAGGGCTTCAACATGTAAAATTTGGGGAACACAAACATTTCATCCACAGCAAGACCCTCCAAATTATCCAAACTGAAGCATGGAGAGAGAATAAAGATAAAAAATAAAAAATATATTGGACAGAGTGATAACTTTTACCATATGTGCAGTGAGATATTGAAGAAAAGGCAGAGAGAGAATGGACAAAACAAATATTTGAAGAGATAATAGACTAGACTTTTCCAAAATTGATAAAAAATTCAAGCTCAATATACAATTATGGGGTGCTCAATCAAGATAAATATAAATAATACCATACTTGATACATCATAATAAATTTGTTGAAGATGCAAGACAAGAAGAGAATACAAGAAACAGTGAGGAAAACAGAAGACAACACTTCTCCCCCAAAGGAACAGCAATAAGACTAATATTTGTGTTATCAAAAGAAACAATGGAGAAGATAACAAACTGTTATTTGAAAGGATATAGTACACCTAAAGTTGTGTTGTTACTAAAAATATCCTTCATATTTATGCAAAATAAATATATTTTTAGATGAAGAGTATCTAAGATTATTCATTAGCAGTGGATACACATTGAAAACAATCCTAAAAAGTATTCTTCAGGCAAAAAGAACATGGTATTAGGTAAAACCAAAGATACGCAACAAGGAATAGTTATCAACAAAAAGTGTAAATATCTGGGTAAGTATGTGAATATTGACTTTATACAACAATAAAAAATTTCTTATGGACTTTAAAATATACCTATCATTAAATACATGATATCAATTTAAAAATATGGTAGAAGAGGTTACTTGAAGTTAAAATACTATAAAAAGTCCCTACACTGTGACAGGTTAAAAGTACTAATTTATTTCATAATCTAATAAGTCACCAGCGACTGTGGTAATTTCAAGGATAACCACAAAAACAAGAGTAAAATGATGTATAATGAGTGTGTTAAATGGGAAAATGGAAAAGTAAAACAAAACAAAACAACATTCATCTAAGATAAGACAAGAAAATAGATTAAAAAACATAGAACAGGTAACAAAATTAGAAAACAAAGAGTAGAATTATAAATTTAAAACAGATATATGATTATTTAACATACATGTGAACTACCAGGTTGGTTTTAAAAAATATGCTGCTTGCAAGAGACACATCTTAAATACAAGGACCCAGAATGTTTGAAAGTAAAATGATGATATATAACCAAACACTATCAAAAATAATGTTATTTTAGCTCTATAAATGTCAAAGTAGATTTTAAAAAATAGTACAGAGATAATGTGGAATACTTAACAATGATTAAATGTCAAACTATCAAGAAGATATAACAGTACTAGATTTTATGCTTAATAATATAGATTCAAAATATAGAAAGCAAAAATTAGTATAACTAAAAGGAGAAATTAAAAAATATACACTATCATAGTGGAAGTTTTTTTAATAGAACTCACTAACTAATAGAATAAATCAACAATGGTCAAAAAGTTATAGAAGACTTGAAAAATAAAATTTAAAAACTTGACCTAATAACCATATAGAAAATACCACAGCTAACAACAGCAGAGTACACTTCTTGTTCAAGTGATACTGGACAATTTACTATAATAGAACATGCTGTGAAATAAAATAAATGTCACCAAATTTCAAATTTAATACATATATCTCCTGCACATTCTATAAGTAAGGTAGAAATCAGCAACCAAAAGATAATTATAAAATCTCCAAATTGGAGAAAATTAAGTATTAACCTACTAAACAACCCATATATCATAGAAGTCACATTGGAAATTAGAAAATAATTTGAAATTTAAAATGATAAAAACATTAAACATTTCAAAGCACGATGGATGTAGCCAAAATTATACATAGATGGGAATGAGTAGCCTAAAAGATGTTGTATTATAAACATTGAAAAATGGAAAAAAATAACTTTCATACAATAAAACATTTGTTTCAGGTAATATAGCCTAAAATCTACATATCATAAAAGAAGAAAGGTTAGCAATCAATGAGTTAATCAGTCTTCTCATCAACTTAGGAAACAACAACAAATTAAAGCTAAAAAAAGTAGAAGGAAAGAAATAATACTGATAAGAGTAGAATGTAAGAAAATAGAAAGCAAATATACAACAAATAGGATCAATAGAGCTACAAGATGATGCTTTGACTATATTAATAAAATTGATAACTGTTATTAGGCCTGATCAATGAAAAGGAAAGAATAAACCATATAAGGAATAAAAAAATCAGGTATTGTTATTAATGCTGGACATTAAAAATTTTGTGAGTCTATGTTGAATAATTGTTTCTTCTAATTTGAACACATAGGTAAAGTTTATAAATGTCTAGCAAAACAAAATATACTCAAACTTACACAGAATAAATAAAAAGAATCCAAAACAAGTTATAAACATAAAGAAACTGAAACCTTTAATGCAAAAAACAAAACCTAGACTATCCTATCAAGAAAACACTTACCTTAGATCATTTCCCTGGTGAATTCTTCTCAATATTTAAGAAAAGAGTTAACACCTATCTCACACTATTTCCTCCAGATAATAGGAAAAATAGACAGAGGGAGAAAAACCCATCTCATGAAGCTAGCATAACCTTGATAACAAAGACTGGTGTTCAATCTCATTGGTAAGGATAGATGAAAAACTCTGGAACAAAATGTCAGCAAACAAAATACAGGAAAATATGTCATGTTCGTGGTACTTTAATTTTCGGAATCTAAGGAACGTAAAGGGGGCAAATAATAGAAATCCAAGTGGAAAAGGAATCATTTAAATTCAGAATAAAGTGAAATTTTTGTGATCACTAAATGGATGGAGAAGAGCTCATAGTAAAATGCCACACAAATTTATGATAAAAGCTCTTTGGAGGAAGAAGGGGAAATCTCTGTACCTTCCTTTCAATTTTTCTGTGAACCCAAAACCTCTCTAAAAAATAGAGTCTTAGAAAAAAACCAAACTATTTGTAATCCAGAAATAAAAGGGATCTCCCTTTGTCTAATAAGAGAAATTTATTTTAAAAAATCTATAGCAAAAAATTATCCCTAATGATGAAATGTTGAAAGCTTTTCTTCTGAGACCAGGAATGAGATATAAAGCTATCTACATTTCTAATTAACATTGTATTCATGGTCTTAGGCACTCTATAAAACCAGAGGGATTAGTAGAATACATTGGGATTCTAAAGAGAAAACAAACATGGATCACAGAAAATATGATTATACATACAATATAAAATAATCTACAGATAAATTATTTGAATTTAAGGTTTTACAAGTTTATTAAATATAGGTCAATCCAGAATCAATTGTACTTCTACATATTAACAGAAAAGTAGCTAGAAATTGAAATTTAAGTATATTTCCTTTAAAGCAATGTTAAAATGAATTAAGTTCCTAGGAAATATGTAAAAAAAAAATTCAAGACCTCTACAAAAATATATAAAAGTATGTGGAAAAACATATTTAAAGACTTAAATGAAAGAAAGGATATTCAGTGTCCATGAATTCAAATAAAAAATTTATAAAGACTTCAATTCTCTCTCTATTGACCTATTGATTTGGTGCAATTTTAAACAATCCTAAAATCTCAATATATTTTTTTGTGTATGAATATTTGTATAACCTAACATTCTGAATCTAAAATTAATATGGTTGAGCAAAAAACTATTTGTAGGCTATATCTACAGTCAAGGCATACACAACATGGAAAAGTGGGGATTATTTGCCTTTTCAAATATCAAGTCATTATATACTGTAGAAATTAATAGAGTGTCATTTGACAAGGGATAGATAACTTGATAGTGGAAAACAATTGCTACACATGAAACCACATTGAAATGAAGAATATTATTCATCAAAAGTACCATAAAGAGAATGAGTGAACAAAATACAAATTGGAAAAATAGATTTATAGCTTTTAAAACTGACAAAGGCTAAGTATCTGGATTATATAAAGAATGTCAACATAGCAATAAAAGACAAAAGAAAATTACAGACAGGCTCCTCACAGAGGGTGAAATCAGAATTATCAATATACATAATTTTTTTAAATGTTGCACTTCATTGGCAATCACAGAATTGTATTTGAGATGAGATAATTTCCACACCCGCCAGATGGTAAATTTTACAAATTATTGGAGACAATGCCAAGTATTGGTGAAGACGAAGAGCAATGTGGTCACTCACACTCCATTAGTGGGGACGCAAATTGGTTTAACTATTTTGGAAAACAATTTGGCATTATCTTGTGGGGAATCAGAATTGCCCACCTCAAAATGTCTATTTTCTCTGAAGGAGGCTTTGACCTCCCCCTCCCAACTGTCTAAAGGGATTTGGGATAGAAGACCTGTCCCTGGGACAGGCCATCATCTTGGATAACTCTGGGTGTTGACAGACTGGAAGAGTCTTTACTACACCCATTCTTATCAAAGTTCTGTTTACCAAATATTTACATTTGTAAGGGAAATCTCCATTTGTAAAGGTGTCTCCTTCTCTGTACTGGGAAGAGGGACAGATGACCTCATCTCTAGAAACTTGTCAATGTGGAAGGTGAGGTCTTAACCTAATAACCTTACTGTGCTTTTCTGGTAATCTCCCATAGCTGACCCAATCCTCAATATCCTCATTTGTCTATTTAAGGGGAGAACCTCTGCCATTTTGTCGTGAGATACTCAGTTTCCCCAGGTCTCTCCCATGTATACATGTTATAAAGCTTTGTTTGATTTTTCTCCTGCTATTCAGCCTCATCAATTTAATTTATAGCCCAGTAGGAAAGGGCCCAGAGTGGGTAGTGAAAGCTCTTTCTCCCCTTCAATCTCAAAAAGTTGAAGTTGTTCATATTCCATAAGACAGAAATCCAACTTCTAGGTATATGACCTAGTTAAACTCTTGCCATTGAACCTGGGGAATATTTAAGAATGTCCATACTACAATTGTGTTATATATATGTTTTATATATATATATATATATATTTCACAAATATCCATTAGAACATAATAAGTAAATTGTTGTAAACTCATACAATGAAATACAGTACTATAGAACTATGAGTATGGAGGTGTAGGGGAGGAAGAAATATTCCTCTACCCTTTAGGTTCTTCTGGCTGATCTAAGAATTTAATTGACATGAGATAGAATAACAGGAGAAAATCAAACAAATTTAATAACATGTAAACTTGGGAGAAACCCAGGAAAACTTAGTAACTTGCCAAAATGACCAAAGCCACTACTTTAAATACCATCTTCAGCTAAAGACAAAGGAGGATGTTTGGGGTAGTGGTTTGGAACTTCAAAGGGGAGGAAGGCAATTCACATGAAGATGGAAAAGCAAATGTTTGGTAAACAATGAGATGTGGAGAGGACTTTGATCAAATGGGCCTTGCTAGGTTCCTCCCTGTCCACCCCTCCTAGTTCGTATTGTGCTATAGTTATCTATGGCGATAGCTCCTTTCTGGGACAGGCCTTCTATCTTAAATTCCTTTAGCCAGTTAGGGGGAAAGTCAGTTTCTTCCTGAGTCTTTTGTTCTTAAAAATAATCAAGCCAAAGAAACACATTTTGGGGTGGCAAATTCTGATTCCCAACTAAGGGAAGTGAGAAAGTTAAGGAAGTTCCTGTTTACTGACTTTAATATTCACTGTGTAATAGAAGCTTAGGGAAGTTGAATAGTGAATTTGAAAGGAGTGGTAAAAATGTAAACAGAATTACCAAGGGTTTCTGAGGTCCCAGCTGAGATCGGCAATCATAAATAAGTAATAGTCTCAATCAGTAGTGTTAACCACTTATCTCCAACAACACCTGGAAGGAACTGTTAGCTCATAGATTCATGCACTCACTCACTGACTCATTCATTTTCTAAAATATTTATTCAGAGCAACAATGTCAGGCAATACTGAATTCTTGATTTGTACAAAAAAACTGAGCTGTGTAATGTGGTGGGCCATTTGATATACAAGCTGCCTTGAAGGCAATTTGGTCAGCTAAGGGAATTAAATAAATACATACAATTCTACATTAAAATATATAAATGTTATGAAAGTGGTGAAGTAAAATTCCAGAGAAATTCAGAGAGGTTAGAAACAAAAAACTAAAAGTTTCTCTAAAAATAAATGTAAAAGCTTCATTTACTTTATATTTTAACATGTTTTTTCTGTCTTTCAGATGATTGTGATCTGCTGCTTTTTTCTTATATTTTAGCTCACTCCTACCTGTTGTTTTCCCATCCTGAATTTTCTCTTCTTTTTTGAACAGAAAAAAGATTGGTTTTTACCACATTTTCCTTTTAGATTTCAAATGCAGAGATCATACAACTTTGTAACTCAAATTCTAAAATGAGTTCGTCACAGGGAAAGATAAAAAATTATTTACTAGGAACAACAGCACCAAAGTACAGCTTTTGTATATGCCAGTAAATATCTCAGTGGCGTTGGACAAGTAACCTCATCTCGCTTAACCCATTACGGGGGTTTTGAAGTAAGTTATTAATATTAAACTAACAAAAAATTAAAGGCACCGTAAGACTCATGTTATATCATATTGAATATACATATGATGCTAAGTTTCAAAAACATAACCATATAAATGATAGGATTAAATGAAACCATTCAAAATAATATGTGGCAAAATTTACAAGTGATATCATTAAAAAAAACAGAAAGGGGACGAGGACAAAGATCAATATATGAATTAAAGAGCCAGACTTGATTGTTTTTTTATATTATCTGTTATATCATTTTTATAAATTAAGCAGATTATTTACATTTTATCATCCTCAGTTATTTCATCAGTAAAATAAAGATAATAGTATTATTATCCTAGAAAGACAATTTTGAGAACTGTTTAAGTAAGAAACTTAATCATATCATGTGCTTCAACTCCACTTTGGTTGACAACACCTATTCTCTATTGAGCAGCATTTGGAAGTGTGAAATAAAAACATTATTTTTGATTTTTTTAACTGGGTACTGAGCAAGTGCAATGTGAAACAAAAATGACTAAATGGCTAAAAATTATCTCATGCTTCAGAGATCCCCAGAACACCATTATTAAAAATCAATTTCTTGGGGCCGGCCGGGGGACAGAGTGGTTACGTTGGCACCCTCTGCTTCGGTGACCAGGGGTTCGCGATTCGGATCCCTTCAAGCCACGCTGCGGTGGCATCCAATATAAAGCAGAGGAAGATGGGCACGGATGTTAGCCCAGGGCCAGTCTTCCTCAGCAAAAAGAGGAGGATTGGCAATGGATGTTAGCTCAGGGCTAATCTTCCTCACACACGGACAAAAAAAGCAATTTCTTTTTCCTCCACCCCCTTTGGAATTCAGTGTGAAACTTTATAACCACAAAGGAGCCAGCTATATAAAAAATGCAGGTGCTATTTTTTTATGCTTACTAGTTTTTATATCTATGATACCTACTATGACTATTATTTAAGTAGTAAACCATGTTTAAAAATCAGTAGAAATGGTGCTTTAGGGAAACTGGAGTGAAACAATGAGAACATGCTGTGATTGGATTGAATAGTGGAAGAGAGACTAAAAGTAGTAACATGGCATTCCCAACCACAGGTATGGGCTCGGTAGAGGAATATGCAAACATCAAGAAGGTACAAGGGAGATAATAAGTAAAATGAGTGTAGTTCATTTAAACTGACATATCTAATGTAACAAAATCAATCAATACTAAAGAGCTCATTTCTGAAATTATGGAAAATATTGGCAGAACCAGGAAGTCATATTACTAGTGAGTCCCTTCACAATAGAATCCTGGTAAAATGAGTGGATGGTTCCCTGCAACAATTCACCATGACTATTTACTCATCAATTGCTGCATGCTTTCCTTAGTGGTTTAATGTTGATCTTGAAATCCTATATGTAAATAGAATCATGTTGTATGAGTAAGGAGGGCATAGGAAACATGTGTTGTGCTTAGGGAGTATGACATAATTATCTAGTAGAGAGTGAAAAATATCTAGTTCCTACTTTCAAACTCATTCTTCTAGAGGCAAATATCTACTCCTGAAAATAAGATTATTGCTCACAATTTATTGGGTGTATATTACTTGAACCACCACAGTAAACATGTTTTATATATTTAGAATCTCAGTTCACTAAATATGATATGATATTACTCTTTTATAGTCTGAGAATGACTGCCTGTTTGTGATGTCTAGTGTCCAGATAGCAGCTGAAATCCAACAGTGTGTGAAATAATGTTATTTATAAAGTTGGGAAAATATTCTTGGAATTATTCAATAAAAAATCTTCCTTATAATGTAAACTATTATTTTATCCAAAGAATTTTGTCTTTGTGTTAAAAAACAAAAGTTTTATAGCAGAATGTTTTAATCTAATACACAAAAGGGAAATTTAGGAGTTCAAGCATGAGAGTCTACTTAAAGTTCAGGAAATGTTCCTATAAAATTCAAATAGACCATCATTAGCTATGCCTTTGTGTATATGATTTCCTCTGAAATTACAATACAATTTCTTTTTCTCTTTTATTCTGTTACTGACAAAAAATGATAAAGGAAGTGTGATGAAAGATGTTGGATTCACACATGACACTTTCTTCACACTCTCTCAATTTGATAGTTATGAATTTTCTTAAGAATTTTGGTTATGTGTAAGCATCTTTCAGCAAAGGCTTTCAAAGTCTGTACTTAATTAATTTCAGCACAGGAAGACTATTATTAGTTATTTGATAAACATAGACATCTATCCTTTGGGTCTTTCTTTCCTGAGAAATACTTGCTACCTTCTTCCCTCTTGTTTTATAAGTAGCCTTTTAATCATTAGTCAGCTAGCGGGGGCATTTAGTCTTAGCTCTTTCACCAGTTTTCTTTATATTGGATAAATCATTTGATAATCTTACCCTTCTATCTTTCAGTTTGTTCATAAGTAAAATGATAATCTTATACAAATCAGTGATTTTCATGATTTGTCTGATTTATGCAAAGATAACTCTAGGGCTGCTATGATTTAATGTTGGAGAGCTCCAGGGCCCACTGCTCCTTCTCTGGTCTGTGACTACAGTCACTCCCTTGGCATCCCCTCTCAGGGCTTCAAACACCATATATTTGTACCTACTTCTCAAATTTATATCTAGCTCACACTGTTGTGTGATTCGTATAACTGGATTTGTACTCCATATTCGCATATCTAGCTGCCTATTCAACCTCCCCACTTTGATGCTTAACAAGACCTCTCAAAGTCAGTATGTCCAAAACTGAACTCTTGATCTCCGCCCCCACACCTGCTCCATTTTAACATTTCTTAGTAAGCTTCATTATTTCACTATTTCTAGTTGCTCATGCCAGGAATTTTGGAGTTGTGTTGAACACCCTACTTTTCTTACACCCCACATATAATTCATCATGAAATTCTTTTGTGTCTACTTTTAAAATATATTTATAATTTAAATTTACTTCCCACTTCTGCTGTGTACTAGCCTGGTATGAATCCCCTTTGTGGATAACTTGAATTGCTTTGATAGCCTCTCTAGAGTAAACCCTGACAGTTGGGTTTTCTCTTTTTTGTAATGCAAGTGTCTAAGTTAAGCTTTGATTGCCAAGGCATCCACCTCAAAGATGGCATCCACCTCAAAGATGGCACCCACTTCAAAGATGGTGCCCACTTCAAAGATGGCCATCTCAAGTAAACACATTGCCAGCCACACACAAGGTAGAGAGCTTGGCAGCACCTGCATGTACCTGGCAGCCCCACCCCCCAATCTCCTTTGTTTTACAGATCTTGGTTGGTTTCCATAACCGATCATTTGGGCTGACTGTTTTGTCTCTTCCCATGCTTTAAATTCCTGATCTTATGTTTAAATCACCAATAAAGAGTGAGCCCAAGAAACCCTAGGCTCCCACCCTCAACCCAAACAAAAGCAGAACCCCAGGCCTGTGCATCTCTCTTTTCTCTACCCACAACCTTGCTGTGTGGCCCCAGGTATGCTGAGTGCTTTCCAGGACTTGTGAGTAATGAACCTGTTTTCTTTTCAAAGTTTCCTGATGGTTATTGCTGAGGGCATCTTGCAATCATAATAAGAACCACAAGGGCCAGTCCAGCCAAAAACATTGGTCATTGATAGGCTGAGGCTGGCACAAAGCAATCTCTTACTGTTTCTTTGCTGTAGTCTACTTTCAGTATAGCAGCCAATTTGATCCTTTGTTGAAGTCAGATAATGTCATACCAATGATTGAACTCTGCCGATGGCTTCACTTTTTATTCACTGTAAAGGCTGATTTCCATACAATGTGCAAAAAAACCCTGTATAATTTCACCCAGTTACATCTCTGTCTTCAATCCCCACTACTCACTTCATGGATTACTCTGTTCTAGACACACTGATCTCCTTGCAGTTTCTAGACGCCTTCTTGGATGCCAGATATCCACTTGGTTAACTCACTTTGTCTCCTTTATGGTTTTGCTCAATATCCTGCTTCTCAATGAAATAAGACCTTATTTACAGCTGTAAACCGTCAAGCACCACTATCTCTCATACTTTTGTTTCTTTTTGTTTCCCTTAATTTACATGGTATTTATCACCTTCTATCATATTAGACAAATTTCTTACTTACTTGCCTATAGTTTAATATTTCTCTGATTCTCTTATGATATATGCTCTATAAGAATAGTTGTTATAATTTCTTAGCAGCTGTATCCCAAGTGCATAGATGAATATGCGCTCATAAATACATGTTTATAGATAAGTCAATGAAGAAATGGATAAAGAGGGCATGGTCTTTTGGAAGGCCAAATCTTTTTCTCTTTCATCACCAAGTGTTATTATTAAAAACTACAGTATATATTGTGTCATTGACAAAATTCCTGGTTAGGCCTTAATGCCTTTATTAGAGGCACTGGGCTTTCATTTTACAGTTAAAAATTAGATTTGGAAGGTGTCAACAAAATGTCAACACAAATAATCCATAATCAATCTATAAATCAAAATTGGGGTGAGTTTATTATGAGCCAGATCTGAGGACTAGCCCAGGACCTTCCTTCCCCAAGGAAGGAACAGCACCAAAGAAGTGGAGTGTATAGAGTGATTATATATCACCTTGGAACAAAGAACATACATCACATATGATAGGAATGTCCCACTTGCAATTGTCACAGGATGCTTAGCTGGGACAGCAGATCAGTGGCCAGCAGGTCAGTGGTTACAAGGTGAGCACAGCAAGTCAGTAATTAATCCTTAGTTCCCAGGAGGAGATGCTTATCCTTAAAGAAATGCCAATGGAGGGGAAATTACATCCCTATCTTTAAGGGCATCATTCTTCTCTTTGGAACGTAGTAAATATTTAAAGCAGATATACAATGCATACTCAACAGGCTATATCAGGCCCTTTTGGAAAAAAAGGTCAGGCCAAATTAGTTTTAACCCAAGTGGCTTCCTCATATACTCCAGTATATCCTACTGCTTTTCATTTATTTATCCCTACAAAAGTAGAAACTAGTTTAAGAGGCAAAGCATTTATTTGGGATGGAAGAATTGCAATTTGAGGAGCACAGATTCAGGTAGAAACCTAAATAGTGTCCCAAGAGGGAGTAAAAGTCGGGTTCTATTAAAGACAAAGAAGGGAGGTTGTATTACAAAAAATTTTTTTAAGAGCCCTTAGTTCTGTTTTTTTTTTTTTTGAGGAAGATTGGCCCTGAGCTAACATCTATTGCCAATCTTCCTCCTTTTCTCCTTTTTGTCCCTCCCCAAGGCCACAGTAGATAGGTGCATGTCATAGTTGTACATCTTTCCAGTTGCTCTATGTGGGACACCACCCCAGCATGGCATGATGAGCAGTGTGTAGGTCTGTGCCCAGGATCTGAACCAGCCAACCCCAGGCCACCAAAGTGGAGTGTGCAAACTTAATTACTATGCCACCAGGCCGGCCCCAACAAAGAATTTTGATTGGAGTTGGAGACAGAGATCTAGTCTTGGCTAAACATTGATTGATTACTGATCTTCAGAAAGTCCACAATCCTCAGTCTTTGTGATCAGGATGTGTGTTCTCCTGCTGACTTCTCAAATAATTGCTTGTAAAACAATTGCTGTTTTAGCTTAGTCCAGAGGTTTGGCCCAGCCCAAGGTTCAAGACAGCAAGGCAGTTTCTGTAGAAAGGCAACTCTGACTCCATTTAAAATGGCTCCATTTATAACTTCCTCTTATAATTAAAGTCAATTTTGACAAAGGCAAATAGTTAAACATTTGCTTCCAGTATGGCAAAATAACTCTGATCAAACCAAATTTCTCACAGATAACAAACCCAAATGTTGAAAAATAACAACAAAAGACAACATCAACAACAACAAAAGAGTTAGGCGGAGTTCACGGAAAGTGAATAAAAGCAAACAGATACTGGAAAGGAGTCAACACTTGGAAGCAGTGGACAGCATTAGGTGAGTTTCCTGTTTCTGTATATTTTATCCTTAGGGCAGGTCTAAGTGTGCCTATCTGACATGGTTTAAACTTCAAGTCTTTCCCTTGAAAGAACAGAGCCAACCACACAAGCTAGAGAATAAGGTGAAAATTTCCAAGAAGGAACTCTGCCTAAATGTCTGGCTAACCCCTGAACCAGGGGATGAATAGGGCTGACTCCAAGCAGCTTGGCTAGGGTAAAAAAAATCACTGATTTGGAATTTGGCTTACCAGACACTGAAGACAGAGTTTTAACAGTCTGATTTTAGCCAGATTAACTGCGTGCTAATTTAAAAAGATAATTTTTAAGGAAACATGGAATCCAGACTTTTATACAGCATATCATTAAAAAATGTCTGGGAATATATTCCAAAATTATTTAACATACAAAAATAGAATAAAATAAGACCTTTTATAAGAAAAAGAATGATCAACATGCATTAATCCAATATGACAAACATTTCAGAATTAGTAGATAAGAATTTAAACTATTATAACTGTATTCAATGACATTAACAAAAATTTGCTCAAATAAATGACAAGACAGAAAATTTCAGCAGGGAAATTTAAACTCTTAAAAAAGAATCAAATAAAAATTCTAAAAATGAAAAGCAGACTATTTGAAACAAAAATTCACTAAATGGGTTTAACTGCAGAATGGAGATGACAAAGGAAAAAGTTAGTGAACTTGAAGATAAATGAATAGAAATCATTTAATCTGAAGACAGAGATTTAAAAAAAATGGAAAAAATGATGACAGACTCTGGGACATTAGAGATAGTAACAAACATTCTAACACATATTTATCCAGAGTCCCAGAAGCGAGAGGAGAGGTAATGAAACATTTGGCAACTTAATGGTCAAAAGTTTCCAAAATTTAGTGAAAAACATAAAACTATAAATTCAAAAACTCAGTGAATACCAGAGAGGATTAATAAAAAGGAACCATACCTAAGTGCATCATAATCAACTGCTGACAACCAAAATTAATTGAAAATACTGAAAACAACAAAAGAAAAATAACACATTGTATGCTGTGAACAATGAATCAAATGGCCTAAAGAATCACTGACATCGCATTAGATGCAATGGAGGCCAGAAGACAGTAGAACAATATTTTTAAAGTGCTGGGGAAAAAAAAAAAACTGTCAACACCAAATCCATCACTCTTTACCAGTCACCTTTGCTACTCAACTTCTCTATATTGAGCTTACTTCTCTATCTACGCTCATTCCCAGATGATATCATTCAGCCTCTTATCTGTTAATATCATCTATTTACCCATGATGAACAAATGTATGTCTACAGCTGAGGTATGAGCTACAGACTTGTATTTCCTACTCCACACCCCTATTAGGATGTTTAAATGTTGTCTCAAACTCTATATGGCCAAACTGAACTTCTAATCTTCCCCTTTAAATCATTTCAACCACAACCTCCTCCATTTCGGCTAATGGCAACTTCTATTCCTCTCTCGATTCCCATGTACAGTTTGTCAAGAAATCATGTTGACTTTAACTTGAAACGATTTCTGGATTCTGACCACTTATCATCCTCCCAGTGCTACTGCACTGGTTCAACCACCAGCATCTCTCAGCTGTAATACAGCTTCCACCCTTGCCTCTTGTCATCTCACCTCTCTAGCCTATTTTCAACACAGCAGCCAGATGTCTTTCATGTCATTCCTCTTTTTAAAACTTTCCAATGAACTCCAGTCACACAGAGTGAAAGCTAAAGTTCTTGCAATGAACTTCAAGGTCTTACAAAAACCATAGCTCTTTCATTCTTTTCCTTTCTTCTCTCCAACTAGATACAGCCCTCATGCTTTTCTTTAAACATGTCAGGAATACTCCCATCTCAAGGCCTTTGTATTGGTTGTTCCCTGTTTGGAAAGTTCTTCACACAGATAGTCGCATGCTAACTCTCTTATTAGATTTAATAGAATCTGCTCACATGCTGCCTTCTAAAAATCATTTTATTTGTCACACGAGGTATTTATCATGCATAGTTTATTTTTTGTCTCTCTCTACTTTAATAAAAGTCCTTCAAGGGCAAAGATTATTTGTAAAAGATTTGTTTATAGGTGTGCTTTCCTTCCTGAAGTAGACACTCAATATACATTTAAAGAAAGCATTAATTAATAAAATTTGTCATCTCCTCCCTTACTACTTTTATCTTTTCATGTTCTTGTTTTCAGAGGAATTTCTATGACTTTTCTTTCACATGAAAGTTTTAATTTTCCTTAGTAACAACTTTCTCTTGTGCATTTATATTTTGCTATTTCACTTTTATATTTCCTTATCTTATCATTGCAATTTTTCATCTAATTCAGCTTTTTTTATTTTTCATTTTTTATCTTTTTTTTTCATTTTTTATCTTTTCATTTTTCCTGTCTACTTCTGTTGGTTTTTGGCTGCTGTTTTGAGAGGTAATGTATTCTTATATCTTATTGAGGATATTGCCATCCTTTTTCTTTTCCCCTTGTTCTTTCAACAGATTATCAGAAACCTTCACATCCACAATTCACATTCACAAGTATGAATTTTCTTGTAACTTATTTGGTAGTATTTTTATGTAGGTTTCATCAGAATACAGTTTCTTCAATATAGGGGTAACTCCCCATATCCAGGATTTCCTATAGGCATGAATTTGGATACTCTTTAATCTGTTTCTATCTACATGGGTCCTGGTAGAACTCCTTTCTTGGATTGTTCAACTGGGTAACAATCCAGCATGCCCAGCTCACAGCCTAGGTCTCAGTGACTGGTAAGTTTTCAAGTACTATTGGTCACCTGGATTGAAACAACATAACATCATCAAAAGGAAAACCTACTATATAGTGAATGTTTACCTCCTACCTGACATTGGACTTGTAATTAACAACCATATAAGGAAGGATTTCATTACTGTAATTTACAAATGAAGGGGCTGAGGCATATCAAGATTAAATAACTTGACAAATACACAGCGGTTTGAAAATCAAAGATTAAAATCCAGGCCCTTCTGATTTCTGACTAGACCAATGTTCTTAAATATAATGCTATTCATTTGTAGTGCACTAAGTATATTATGTGCTGTTCCTAGAGTGCTCAACTACTAGGTTTCTCCATCTTTCCACTACCTCTGGTCATACTTCTTTGTGAGCATTTCATCTGTCAGGATTCAAAAATGGGTCACTATCAGCCCAAATACCTAATCTCCTACCCTGTTATTTTCTAATAATTTTAGTGTTTGAAGAAATGGAGACAACAATGAGATACCACTACACACCTATTAGAACAGCCAACATCTGGAACATTCACAGCACCAGATGCTGGCAAGGATGTGGAGCAACAGGAACTCTCATACATTGGTGGTGGGAATGCAAAATGGTACAGCCACATCGGAAGAAATTTTAATGGTTTCTTACAAAACTAAACATACTCTTACCATGTTATTCAGAAATCATGCTCCTTGGTATTTACCCAAAAGAACTGAAAAATTATTTCTACACAAAAACCTGCACACAGATGTTCATAGTGGGTTTATTCATAATTGCCAAACCTTAGAAGCAACCAGGATATGCTTCAATAGGTGAATGGATAAATAAACTGTGGTCCATCCAGACAATGGAGATGAGCTATTAAACCATGAAAAGACATAGAGGAAACTTAAATGCATGTTACTAAGTGAAAGAACCCAATCTGAAAAAGCTACATACTATACGATTTCAACATATAACACTCTGGAAAAGGTAAAATCATGGAGACAATAAAAAGATCAGTAGTTTGGGGAGGGGGAGGGAGAGATGAATAGGCAGAGCACAGAGGTTTTTAGGGCAGAGAAAATACTCTGTATGATATTATAAGGATGGATATATGTGATTACACATTTGTCCAAACTCATAGAATATATGGCACCAAGAGTGAACCCAAAGGTAAACTATGGACTTTGAATTATGATGATATGTCAACATAGGTTCATCTTTGATAGAACATGTACCATTCTGGTGAGTGATGTTGATAATGGGGGAGGCTATGCATGTATGGGGGCAAGGAATATATGGGAAATCTCTGTACTTTGCTCTCAATATCATTGCAAACCTAAAACTTCTCTTAAAAATGCTTTAAAAGAAAAAGAAATGGAGGATGAGAGTTTCTAATGGGAGGGTTAGCCAACTTTGATTCACAAAACAGCAATCACTCATTTCAGTACAACATACAAGGCAGAGGAAGAGAAACAATTTTTTCTGCTTAGTATAGACCTCAATTTTCACAGAGATAAAGCCTCTTCCATTTATTTAATACATTTGGTTGGCATTGAAATTAAGAATTCTCTTCTGGTAGTAGTATATCATTTTCTTTAAGTCCTAGTTTATAATGCTATTTTAAGTTTCATATTGTTCTTTGTCATTAGAGTATTTTAGGGAGTAGATGAGATGATAATAACAGGAGATATTGCCAGACATCAGTTTAATTACCAGTAGAAACTTTTATGTGAAACTCTTTGTTGGAACTATGAAGAATCTTAAATAATCTGCCTAATTATTAGTAGGTAGAAATAATTATAAAAGACAAAGATAGGCCCCATACACGCATGTTTTCTTAAAAAAGGATATTGTTCAGGAGATATATTTGCAGAAGCAGAAGGTTAAAATTAACTACTGTCTTTTCATTCTGATGGCAGTTATATACACGTGAATGGTTGAATTTCATTATTTTATCTGTTAAAAATATTTTTATTTAAAACGTCCAAAATATAATCTTTCCTTAACATTTCTTTGTGTAGAAAAAAAATGTAGGAGTTATTATTTGAGTTCCAAAAACAACAGGGATTATTTTGGATATCCTGAAATATCATCCAAGGTAGATGTAAGAAATACCTGGATTTTGTTGCCTGCATTTTGACAGCACAGTTCAGGGAAATCATATTTTATGATGTGAAAATCGTGTTGAGAATTTGTATTTTGAATTCTATTTTAGGCATTAAAATCACAGCTTCTTCCTTTATGCCTCTAGGCTTTTTCTTTCTCAAAACTGAGAAAAAAAAAAGAGAATGAGAGTTTAATTGAATAATTGCAACAGAAATCTTCCTATTTGAAATGAGTTCAATGTTTCTCTTTTGATGATGAATCAGTACGTATAGTAAATCTTACTTTATTCAGAAAAGATAGTAATCTTGCTAAGGAGTGTAGTAGAGCTCATGTTTAATCTCATTTAGAAAAAATTACCTACAGTTTTTATGGGTAGGGTTTTAAAACAATGAGCTCTATCCCATCAGTGTCCACACTATTGGGAGGGAAGTAGAGCATGAACAAAACAATGCAGTACTTAGCACGGAGGGTGAAAACTGCTGGCACTGTAATTGCACTTTGCTGATATATGTTTTCAGAGGCATATTTTTGCTGCCTCGAAAGAATCAGTTCTACCTCATAGGTAAAAGCAGTGCCAGCATTCACATAAATGACAGCCTTCTGGGTATTATATTCTAAAAATACCAAAACAGGGCTCAAAGCCCAAAATAAATCAATTGCCTGCTAGTGATATTTGTAATTTATTCAGAGAGCACAAAGCTTTTCATGATTTTTTTTCTTAGAAATATAGTAAAAATATAAATAGTACAATGACATATAACATAATTTTAAATAAACCCTCAAGTATAAATGAGAGTTTCTGTCTTGGGAATTGGAAAGAAATATAGGCAATAAGGAAGCAAAGGGAGAATTAACAAAAATGGCACAGAAAGAATGGGGGAAAACAAACCTAGAGGCATACCAGCTACAAGTAATCAGATGTTATTATACCTAGGACTAACAGTGTCTATCAAGAGAATAGAAATTTTCTTGTAGAGGAATTAACTGCTCCATTTTCTTACTTACAGGCTATGAAGTTTTGTCTCCTTAACTATTTGTCACAATCTTGGGAAATGGGTCTGTAGAGTCATCTTAAATTTCTGGGTTGACTGAAGAAGCATCTTATAAAGCATTAAACTCACTGCCACAGCCATTCTGAGCAAAAGCTTTGCCACATAAAATTTCTGCTTCTTTCTGCTCTTTCAAAACATACTTCAACTCATAGTTTCAATGCTCTCAAGTTTATTGTTTTATTACTTCTATTTCCTACTCATTCTTACTCTCCTCAAATTTAATACTACCTCTTTCACATATTTCTTTCTTTGTATAGGCAAATTCTTGAATCTGGGAAATTGTACTTTCACAAATACCCTGAATTTGTGGTAATTATGGGCACTGTGTAGAGGAAAACATTGAAAAGATTTGGGTAATGAAATTTCTTTTCTTAATTTCATTCTCAAGACATACAGGAAGACTTCTATTATGAACAGAATGGTTGGAGACTGAAATATCCTTCTTATCGTCTTGCATGTTGTGCAACAGTGAAATGACACACAACTGGCAAAATGGCAAAGTCCATTTTCATTTAATCTAAGAAAAAAAATATTCAGAGATTCAAAAAAAAAATGGTATACAAGTTGCCCAAAGCAGCTAATCTCAATGGATAGAAGAGCAGAGACAATGCAGGATGAAATACAACAGAAAGTAGCATGGAGATGGGGTGATTCATCAGAAGTGTCAGCCCAGTGGCAGAAGATATAAGAAAATGCCAGCAAAAAATTTGCTTATAAATTTGAACATTTGGATGACAAATATACCTTACTAGAGCCGAGCAGAAGGAATAAAAATATCTGTGTAGTCCAATATCTCTTGAAGAAATTGAACCCATTATTAAAAATTTTGCCAAAGAAAACCCCAGCCTCAGGTGTCTCACTGATGAATTTGTCCAAAATTTAATGAGGAAATAGATGATTTGACATCTATTTCCCTTATAATTACAAGAAGTGCTTTCAATTCCTTTTATGAGGAAGCCAATATGAAAAGAACATTCTAATTCCTAAAGAGTTAAGAATCGGATGGCCTTGTTAACAACGCCCTTTAAGACCATACCTTCTTCAATTTCACCTGCAAATCATATACAGTCCAAACCTAGTGCCAACTATCAATGAATTAAATTGAGAATTAATTATTCTATTTCTTATTGGTTTGTTACTGACAAGTTTCCTTCCATCATTACCACCAAGATCTAACAAATTGAGATTTGTCGGGTATCAGGAAAAATAAGGAGTGCTAGATAAGGTATACTGTTGTCACTGCATATTTTAAAAATTTGGAGTCTTGTAAGAGTCTATATTATGACTATAGAATGTCACTTAGAACACTGAAACAAAAAGGAAAAGGATGTGGAATACAGAATGTAAAAAGGCAGATTCAGCTAACAATGTGTGATGTGTGATGAAATTAGTTCATTTTCAGTTCATGTGTCTAGTGTCAAGCAATAGCAAATATGGGAAAAATTAAGAAAAAGATAGACATTAGAGATGAAGATCAGGGAGAGTGAGAGCATCAGATACAAGCTTTCACATATTAGCGTACTTATCTACACGTAGCCACAGTGAATTGCTTATGTAGGGAACAAGCCTAGACTGATGACTGGAGTATAGGGTGGGACTTCTCCCTACTCTGCCCCTAGATTTAAATGCTTTGTAGAAAATGTTGGGGACTTAGTCCTCTGATTAAGATCACGACTTGCTAGTTACAAAATACAAATACTTTTGATACAGTTTAACTTGTATATATATACATATGTGTTTGAATTTTAAATATGCATCGAGGCATTTATATGAATTTCAAAAAGTAAAAAAAAAAAAAAACCAAGGTGACCAGAATCCAAATCAAGTAGGGATCATTGTCCCAGAAGCACCCATCATTTTCTCTCCCGTTAATACCCTCCCCTCAAGTTAACTGCCATTTTGACTTCTGATGCCACAGGTAACTCTTCCCTAGTTTTGAAAATTGTGTAAATGGAATCATACAGTATACAGTCTTTTGTGCCTGGCTTCCTTTGTTCAATATTGTTTATAAAGTACATTCAAGTTGTTTACTATAGTTTGGCTTCAATCATTGTCATTGCTTTGAGCTTAAAGTGGTATGCGGCATGCAAAGGGAGAGAGAGAGAAATAGCGAGAGAAAAAATAGAGAGGGAGGGAGAGAAACAAGAGGAAGACAAAGGATGTAAAGAAGACTTCGAGTAAGGAGGGAAGACTCAGGAATGACCTGATTGGACTCAGATCAAAGAGGAGATGGGACTACATGTCTCAGCAGATGCCAGGGCCTGATCTTAGTGTTCATTTCCCTAATGCCTTTGATTTATTTTTTTAAAATCTAAAAATATAGATGTAACCTCAGAGAAAAGGATCAAATCACTTAGTTGACTGATACTAAGTCTTTGCTACCTTTGTGGGCCAAAGGTTCAATTTTTTTTAATATAAGAAAATAAAAAGTTACATTCTTGCACACTTGTTTCTTAACCTTCCAAATGAGAAGACTATCCATATTTTCCTACACTCATCATTGAGAGTTGTGCTCTTTAGCTCTTAAGACGTGTACTATAGACGGAATACACTCTTGCCATCAAGAAACTCACTGAGAAAGAGATGAGAGAAAATACAGCAAAGGGATAAAAAAAGAAGACCAAGTTAGAAGAATTCTGCATATCTAGATGATGAGTTTGATTTGAGATTCAGAAAGTTTCCAGCTTTGGGAGATACCTTGAAACTGTGACATAGATACTGCTTGTTCAATAGACATTGGGACTGAAGCAAGCTTGCATAATTTAAGGTAGAAGCAAAGTGAACTAGTAAAAGGTGCATATTTTGTCAGCCACAAAAAGAGATTTATATTCTAAGCCAGAGATAGGTGAAGTTTTATTCAATGCTGCTTCCCCCCCTTACCTCCCCAACAAAAAAACTCTCTAATATGATACCACATACCTCTGATACCGCATACCTCTAATACTGTGGTGAAACTAGTTTGGGAGAAACCAGACTTTACTGTTTAAAAATCATTGCTTCACCCTGTTAATTTAACAAGAAAAGGAATCATTATGTCAATAAAAGGTTTCTCCTTTAATGTGAAAAAAATAAATTAAATTAAAAAATAGAAGGAGAGTAACAGTATATAGTTTCAGATATTTAAATGTATATCATTTATATCCTAAGTTTTATTCTTGTCCAAAGGAAACTCTTTGTGTATTCTGGATGACTGCCCTGAGGCTGCCAATATGGACACCTCTCAACTGAAAAACAACTTAGAGAAGGGAAATGACTTTGTTCCTCTACTCCTCCAAGAGGGAAGGGGAATGGCCAGGAATTTTAGTGTGTTGGCAATAGAAGATACAGAAAAGGCAGGAACACTGGAATTTCATCAGAATACCACAGACCTAATATTGCAAGTCAAATGACAAAGACTTGTAAATCAGAAATAACAGCAAATAATTCATTGAATTGAGGAGTCAAGTTTTTGTTGATTCTTTAAGGTTAAGCATGTCATGCTATGTCCTTATTTAGGAAAGACAATAGCCATCCAATAAAGATTTCCAATATAGGAACATATAATCACTGAATTTGGAGAACATATGATGGCGTAAGAAAAGTCATATTTGCTCATTCTGTGAAACTCAGAAAATTAAAAAAAAAAAAAAAACCCTTACAACTATCATCTTCACCCCAAAATGTGTTTTTGTTACTTACTATAAGAAACTACAATCAGATTTTTTTTTAACATTCTCAAGATGTTTTTGACATTCTTAAAATTAAGAAAAGATAGTTTTTGAATTCAGAATAATGAAGCTAAAAGAGGACATCAGAGAAAGAACACAATTTTGAGAACATTTCAGTCAGTCATTAAGAGATTTGGCAAAAAATTTTAAGATGATGGGAATGAGAACACTCTAAGTTATAAATCATTTGGGCTAAGAACAGAAGATCCAAGATGCTGCTGACAAGGACCTTTCAAAAAAAGTCCATAATTATAACAACAGTTTGACAACTGTGATTTGGCATTATTTATATGAAAGCAATTGAAATGGCGGTGATTGTTAAACAGTGCAATTAAAGAGGCAGAAAAGAATAGCAAAAAACAAAACTCTGAGGCTAAATACAAGAAAGTGAAAAGAAAATTTTTACACATTTTCTTTGACAGTATTTGTTCTCAAAATATGCCATTTTAAAAAGAATAATAAGACACCTTATAAATATTTGAGAAATCAACCTATCTATACAGATCTTCCTTGACTTACAATGGTGTTACATTCTGGTAAACCCATCATAAGTATAAAATGCATTTAATACACATAACCTACCCAACATCATAGCTTAGCCTAGCCCACCTCAAACGTGCTCAGAACACTTATATTAGCCTACAGTTAGGCAAAATCATCTAACACAAAGCCTGTTTTATAATAAAGTGTTGAATATCTCATGTAATTTATTGAAAACACTACTGAAAGTGAAAAACAGAATGATTGAAGTGTATCGGTCGTTTACCCTCGTGATCACGTGGATGATGGGAGCTGGAGCTTGCTGCCACTGCCCAGCATGGCAAGAGAGTATCAGACCACATATTGCTAGTCCTAGGAAAGCTCAAAATTCAGAATCAGGAAGTATGGTTTCTACTGAATGCATATTGCTTTCACATAGTCGTAAAGTTGGAAAATCTTAAATCGAACTGTTGTAAGTCGGGGACCATTTGTATTAGCTCATCTTATGATATTTTGAGTCATTTAATTTAATTTTAACACAACTATTTTTAGGTGGCAGAATTTATCTCCTATCTTCATTGTTCTGAATTGTTAGGTAAGGAAGACAATAATGTCAACTCTACAAAATTTGATGGAACTTCCAATCAAGAACTTATGCAGTTACCTTTGTTTTTCACATTGAGTATCCAATAAAATTAAACAAACCTCGCTGGTTATATCAGTGTGTAATTGTTGATTATAACTCCTGGAACTCCTTATTGACAATAATAAATTATGTTAGGAGATTATTACTGATTGTAAATATCTTAAGAACACCAATAATATTATCAGTGTTTGGTTTAAATATTGACAATACTATTTAAAAACAGGAAAAGAACACTGAGAGATAGCCAGGCTGGAATATAAAGTCAGTTTTTTATTATTCAGTTCATGATGATTTAATAGTATTTTAGAGTAAATTTGATTATTCTAATCTCTTGTCAATAACCGATTATTTTTCTCACTACTATTTGGTGTCCATTATGCAAAAACAGATATACATATACTGTAATTTTCAGATTTTAGGGGTTTTGTGCATTGTTTAATTTTAACTGAAATGAAATACATATCCTCAAGGGGAACTTCCTAGGCTAAATTGTGCTTAATATATCTAACCTTATCACAAGAATTTAGATGATTGTGTCATAAATCTTTGAGACACTTACTGAATTTATGTACTATTACCCCCAACACACACACAAAAATACAATTTTGAAATTACATAAATTAAAATTCTCCAGTGTTTAGTAAGTCTCTATTAGATAATGTGCTATTTCACTTTATACCAAATTAGAAGCATCCATGGGTCATTTGATATAATCTAACAACTGAATTACATATTTTTGAGTTTATATCTAACAAAATTGACACACTATGATTAATATTTTTAAAGAGTATTAGCTGAAAACAAAACTTTGAATAGATTCACCCATTTTAAAAGTGAAAAGGCCAAAAAGCACATACATTTAATAAATTTTTTTTACCACATGAAAAAATCAATGACAGTAATATGAAGAACTGAGAATTTGGTAAAAATAAAATTGATTTATCTTTTCTATGTATGTCCTTAACACAAAAGTCATGCTGAAGTTTAATTGAAGCTGAGAAATGCTAGCCTGACAAAGGCACTTGTTTTACCTATTATAATGGTAATGAATTAAAATTTTCATTTATGAAATAAAAAGCAACAGCATGTCTAGATAAAGGAAGGATTATTAAAATTATCTTTCCTTAGTTCTTGGTTATAGCCATTCAATCAGTATAATTTTTAAAGTTATTAAACAGCTCCATTGTAAAACAGTAACCAGCTTTTAAAAATCCCTTTTCTTTTCTGAACTGCAGTTTTAGAAGGAAAAAGATAGTGACTAAGTTTTTGAAGACAAAGCTTATCTTTTCTGTTCCCAAAATAGTTTGGGGAATTGGAATAAAATAGGTTTTATAAAGTAATTTAACTATTTGAGATATTTAGTTCAAAGTACACACAAGGAATCTGAACTACTTTCAATACCAATTCAAAATTTTATAAAGAATTCAGACTTCTATACTGTAGCCACACAAAAACTAATTAGAAGTGTCGCAGATAATGAAATCATTATAAATATGATTTTCAATAATCTTTTACAGCTTGTTCAATATTCCCTGAGAAAAATTAAAATATTTTCTACCACAAAAGGTCAAACTTTAGTTGGTCCTTAAATTATCTTATCATAAAAAATGTAAAATGACACAGAAAGTTTGTCCCTAAACTTTCATCAGAGAAGTTCTGAAGTCAGTTCATAACCACATATTAATAAGTGAAAGGAACTCATTAGAAGTTTTCTCTTTCATTTTAAAAATACTTTTAGAATGCAGTTTTACCATCACAACACAAATATTTAAGGAAAGTGAAGATTAAAATATGACCAAATTAATAGTAACTTCATTTACAATTTCTCCAAATCGGGCACAGCTCATTTGTCCCTTAACTAGTGAATGTAAACAAAGTACAGTACGGCACCCTCTACAATGGAATGCCACTTGAACAACCAGAAGGGGGGACAAACTGTTGATCCATGCAACAATGTGGGTGAATCTAAATGCATTTTCCTAGTGAAAGAATATCCAAAGATTCATACTGCATGATTGCATTTATATGACCCTCTAGGAAAGGTAAAGCCAGAGGAAGAAACAGATCACTGATTGCCAAGGCTGGGGGTGAGAGTAGTCATCAACAGAAATGCAGAGGAGGGATTTGATGGTGAACATATTGTTCTACACAAAACTGTGCTTGTGGCTACATGACTGTACATATTTGTCAAAACTGACAGAAGAACACACCACAAAAAATGAGTTATACTCTACGTTAATTTTTAAAAACTTGACTAGGATGTAGGGGAAAAGATGGAATGGAGACTATGACAAATGAATCTAACTGTTTTCCAATGAGTCAGAAACTAGACTGAAGAGTATGGGAATGAAAGAAGCTGACCTTTGTAACTTGGGAAAACAGTATTTTGACTGAATACTGTAAAGCTAAAAACAGAAAGAACTGCACAAAAATATTGTACTCTAGTTGGTAAATTTGTTACAAACAGGGGTATGGTTTAGGAATTTTGAAACTGTTTTATTTGTAAAATAGGGTGGAAAATATAAATGAATACAGTAAGACAAGGATAGACAGGTTTCTCACTGTAGGAAAAAATTACAAATAAGGAAAAGGGAGAAGACTAGAGTAAACACTGGGGTGCTGAATTTGAGGTAAAGGTGCCAATATGGACTAATGCGTATATTATTAAAATATATGTACAGATAAAGAAATAAATATAAATAAATGTGCACACGTATGTATGAGCTAGTATATATACGTGTATTTCCTAGCTCTATCCACTAAAAAATGTAAGAAGCAATGGCAATGCAGTAGCAATGAGCACACTGGTTCTCAAATCTCAGTTTTTACATACCATACCACAATAAAAGGGCTCCAGAAATAGAGCAAGGAAAATACAAGAAGAGCCTGGAATCTCTTGCAGTGCTAGAAAGTGAGAAAGTGCTTATAAAAGGGAGAAGAGTTTGGTTGGTGAAGGCATGTGGAAAGACCACAGGCAATTATATCTCAATGAAACTGGGGAAAAAAAGAGTTCCCAATGCCCAAATTTGAAACAGCTTGAACAACAAAATAAGTAACAATAGTATTGGATTATAATCCAAAAATAAAATAAATATCCATGAGTCCATACCAATTTAAATAAACACTGAAGGAAAAAATAAATGGGAGAGAAGTAATAACCTCTCCTTTTATACAAATGGATTCCTATGATTTAATGTGGAAGGAATGAGGAATATAGAAAATTACTATTAGAAGATTACCTATGGATACTAACCTCGTGGGTGAAATTTTAAGCAGAAATAGGATATTTGCGTAGTCTCAAAGTATCTCCCTCAAAACATTAAGTAACTTCAAAGGGAAAAATAGTAACCTGACAATTGGAGAACCTGGAAGATGCCACATTACCCAAGTGGTCATGGTTAATATCACTAGTAAAGTATGTTGACATCATTATACACCCTACTATGAAACACTGAGAAGGGCATGTCACCTTGCTGGTGTCCTTTCCAATAATGCATAACCTCAATCTAATCATGAAAAAGCAAAATTCAAACACAAATTGAGATACATTCTATAAAATATGTCACCAGCTATCTTCAAAATAGTCAAGACAATGAAAAACAAGTAAAGACAGTTATAGATTGGAGTTAGCTGAGGAGAAATGACAACAAAATATAATGTGGTATCCCAGACTGGCTCCTGGAATAGAAAAGGAACCTTAGTGGACAAACTGGTAAAGTCCAAATAACTTCTGTACTTCAATTAGTATTATTGTACCAAGTTAATTCTTTCATTATGATAAATATTCTGTTATATAAAATGCTAACATAAGGGGAAGGGGATGAAGAGAATACAAGAAATCACACTTTTTTGTAACTCTTCTATAAGTCTAAAGTAAAATTAAAAGTTTAAAAGTGCTGTTCATGCACATGAATGCATGTGTTTTTGTCTGACATATTAACTATAATTTAATTAGAATAAGATACTTCTGATTCTAATTTTCATTTGTGTTTTGCCTTTCTGAATGACATTTAAAAAAATTCTAGCATAAATCAGAATAGGAAATGTTCCCTTTTCCACTGTAGCTACAATCTCTGTCAGGATAATATATTACTGTGTTCCCAATCTCCACTCTCACTGATAATGTTGTCATGAACAGAGAACATCTGAAGTCTAATGTGTCAAATTCCCCAAATGCTGCATATTTGAAATATTAAAGATTGAGTATTGTCCTTCTCTGAACTTCTCATTATTTAAGATGTTGTTTGGATGACATTTGCATTCCAGTTGATTACATTCTATAAAAGCTGACATTTTTAAAGGAGTAGACAATAAAAATCTAACCTGAATATGAACTGTGGCTGTTGCCAAATTATGTTATGCTACCACTTTGGTTTTTCTACATTTTTTCTGAACCTGGAGCTTTAGCAACATGGATACAAATATTAAAACTTTCAGCAAATAATTTTACTGAGCACTTAGTCTTAATATTTGGATCTCAGAAATGTGTGATACTCCTATATTTATGCAAATTTATGGCAATTTACTTATTACAAGTTATTAAAGTATTGGTTTAGCCTGGACACCATCTGCAGTATATGCAGAATGGTTGGTGTCAAAGTGGTTGCTTAGTCATACAGTTTGTATTTAACCAGATCACCATATATTTGTTAGAAAAGGACACATGTAAATGTTTGGAAACAATATTGATAATAAGCTCAGATGAGATGAATCATATTTAGGGAAAAATTGTTTGAAGTGCCTAGGGCTCATTTTGTATCACAAATATTCTACACTGGACTCTGAGTCAATCTCAGTGAGAAGCAAACAATATCTTTTTTTTTTTTAAATTTAGACTTGATTTTTTTAGAGCAGTTTTAGGTTCACAGCAAATTTGAGGGGAAGGTACAGAGATTTCCTATTACCCCTTCCCCACACATGCATAGCTTCCCCATTTTCAACATCCCTCACCACAGTGGTACATTTGTTACCACGGGAAACGTTTATTGACACATCATAATCCCAAAGTCCATAGTTTACATTACAGTTCACTCTTATTGTACATCCTATGGGTTTGGACAAAAATGTAATGATACATGTCCACCATTACGGTATCATATAGAGTATTTTCACTGCTCTAAAATTCCTCTGTGCTTCGCCTATTTATCCCTTCCCCCATCCAACCCCTGGCAACCACTGAACTCTTTACTGTCTCCATAGATTTTCCTTCACCAGAATGACACATAGTTGGAATCATACAGTATTTACCTTTTCAGATTGACTTCTTTCACGTAATAATATACATTTAAAGTTCTTCCACGTCTTCTCATGACTTTATAGTGCATTTCTTTTTAGTGCTGAATAATATTCCATTGTCTGGAATAATATTCCACAGTTTATTTATCCATTCACCTACTGAAGAAATCTTGGTTGTTTCCAAGTTTTGACAGTTATGAAAAAGATGCTATAAATATTCATGTGCAAGTTTTTGTGTGGACATAAGTTTTCAATTCTTTTGGGTAAATACCAAGGAGTGCAATTACTGGATCTTGGTAAGAGTAAGTTTACTTTTATAAGAAAGTGCCAAATTCTCTTCCAAAGAGTCTGTACCATTTTGCATTCCCATCAGCAATGAATAACAGTTGTTACTCCACATCATTGCCAGCATTTGGTGGTGTGAGTGTTTCAGATTTTGGCCATTCTAATAGGTGTGTAGTCATATCTCATTGTTGTTTTCATCGCATTTCCCTGATGACATATGATGTGGAGTATCTTTTCATATGCTTACTTGCCATCTGTATATCTTCTTTGTTGAGGCTCTTGTTAAGGTCTTTGGCCCATTTTTTCATGGCTATTTGGCTTGTTTGTTTTCTTATTGTTGAGTTTTAGGAATTCTTTATAAATTTTGGTTAACAGCCTTTATCAGATGTCTTTTGCAAATATTTTCTCCCAATCTGTGGCTTGTCTTCTAATTCATAGATACTATCTTTTACAGAGCAGAAGTTTTTAAAATTTCAATGAAGTCTAGCTTGTCAATTCTTTCTTTCATCAATCATGCCCGTGGTGTTGTATCCAAAAAGTCATCTCTATACCCAAGGTCATCTAGGTTTTCTCCGATGTTATAAACCAGGAGTTTTATAGTTTTACATTTTACATTTAGGGCTGTGGTCCATTTTGAGTTAATTTGATGAAGAGTGTAAGATCTGTGAATAGATACATTTTTTGCATGTGGATGCCCAGTTGTCCCAGCACCATTGTTGAAAAGATTGTCTTTGCTCCCTTGTATTGCCTTTGCTTCTTTGTCAAAGAACAGTTGACTACATCTATGTGAGTCTATTTCTGGGCTCTCTATTTTGTTCCATTGATCTATTAGCCTATTATTTTGTCAATATCACACTGTCTTGATTACTGATTTATAGTAAGTCTTGAAGTCAGATAGTGTCAGTCATTCAACTTTGTTCTTCTCCTCCAATATTGTGTTGGCTATTCTGGGTATTTTGCCCTTCCGTATAAGCTTTAGAATCAGTTTGTGAATATCCGCAGAATAACTTGGTGAGATTTTGATTTGGATTGCTTTGCATCTATAAATCAAGTTGGGAAAAGCTGACATCTTGAAAATACTGAGTATGCCTATCCACAAACATGAGAAATCTCTCCATTTGTTTAGTCCTTCTTTGATTTCATTCATCAGAGTTTTGTAGTTTTCCTCATATAGATCTTGTGGATATTTTGTTGGGTTTACACCTAAGACTTTATTTTGGGGGAGTGCTAATGTAAATGGTACTGTGTTTTTAATTTCAAATTTCACTTGTTCATTTCTGATATACAGAAAAGTGATTGTCTGTAGTAATATTAACCTTGTATCCTGCAACCTTGCTATAATCACATGTTAGTTTCAGGAGTTTTTTTGCCAGTTCTTTTGGATTTTCTACATAGACAATCATGTAATCTAGGAACAAAAACAGTTTTATTTCTTCTTTTCCAATCTGTACTTTTTATATCCTTTTCTTGTTGCATTAGCTAGAACTTCCAGTATGATGTTGAAAAGGAGTTGTAGAAGGGCACAGCTTTGCCTTATACCTGATCTTAGTGGAAAAGCTTTGTTTCTGACAGACACATACAATACACATAAGTATTATCTTATGGATTATCTTAAGGATTTTTGTAGACAGTCTTTATCAAGTTGAGGAAGTTCCCCTCTTCCTCATTTACTGAGAGTTTTCATCATGAATGCTGTTGGATTTTGTTGAATGCTTTTTCTTCATCTACAGATAGGACCATGTAATTTTGGGGGGGAGCCTGTTGATGTGATGGATTACATTAATTGATTTTCAAATGTTGAACCAGCTTTGCATACCTGGGATAAATTCTACTTGGTCATGGTGTGTAATTCTTTTTATACCTTATTGGATTCTATTTGTTAATATTTTGTTGAGGATTCTTGCTTCTATGGTCATGAGAGAGATGGATTTGTAGTTTTCTTTTCTTGTGATGTTTTTGCCTGTTTTTGGAATTATGATAATGCTGGCCTCACTAATGATTTAGGAAGTATTCCCTCTACTTCTGTTCTCTGAAAGAGATTGTAGAGACTTGGTATAATTTCTTACTTAAATGTTTGGTAGATCTCACCAGTGAACCCATTTGGGCCTAGTGATTTTTGTTTTGAAAGATGATTAAGTATTGATTCAATTTCTTTAATAGATATAGGCCTATTCAGATAGTCTATTTCTTCTTGTGTGCATTTTGGCAAATTGTGTCTTTCAAGGAGTTCGTCCATTTATTCTAGGTTATCAAATTTGTGGACTCCTTTATATCATAGTACTACTTTATTATCTTTTTAGTGTCCATGGGATCTGAAATGATGCACCCTTTTTCATTTTCAACATTATTAATTTGTGTATACTCTCTTTTTTTATTGGTTAGCCTAGCTGGAGGTTTATCAATTTTATTGACTATTTTCAAAGAACCAGGTCTTGGTTTTATTGATTTTCTCTATTGATTTCCTGTTTTCAATTTCATTAATTAGATATTTTTTATTAGCTTATTTAAATAAATATTTATTGAATAAACACTGCCATAGGTGATATGGTGTGAATGGTACACACAGTTGTTATGGTGTTTTCCCTCTTAGAGTTTATCATTTTGGAAAGGTAAAAAACTACACAAATAATTATGATGAAAGCTAGTAAAAGAAGAATGGCATGGGTCACTAGGAAAACACAAGATTGGTAATTACCTTAGTTTAGGGACTCAAAGAAATCCTTTTAATACTAAAGCATCACACTGTTTTTGTACATGTAAAGATGTTATAGAATATACAGAGTCTGCTTTATAATGTTATACATTATAATGGCTCATGGCCCATTGGCAGCAAGTAGGTCACCCTTCTAGCACATCAGTGTGCTCCAGCAAACTTTGGCTTCCAGAGTTTTTATTGGGGTTTCATTTGTATGTATGAATGACTGAATTATTGGCTACATAATTTAACCCAATTTCCAGCCCCTACTCCCTCCCCAGAGGTCAGGCTAACTCAAAGCCCTAATTCCCTAATTACATGGTTGGCCTTTCTGATATCAATCTCCCATCCTCAGTCACCTTGTTAGCATAAACTTAGATGTAATCCAATGGGCTCCTGAATAACAAAGACACTCCTATCACTCAGGAAATGCCGAGAATTTATAAAGGAATCATGAGCAAAAATCAGGCATTTTATATAACAAGAACTCACCATCTAGTGATGGTTAATTGAAAAAAAAAAAAACCCAGATTAATAGATCTTCTAGTCTGTTAGAAGGTGATTGAGAGCTATGAAGAAAATATGGCAAGAAAGGGGACTATGGTGTGTGTGTGTGTGTCTTACATGGAGATTCTGATTTTCAATTGGATGGCCAGGTAGTGAAAGCTTCAACAAAAAACATTCATTTTTTTTTTTTAAAGACTTGGAAGAGGAAATTGCTTAGAAATATATATTTTTTAATTTTAGTAGTGGAGTATTCCAGAAATACATATATATATTTTATATATATCTACCTTTATATATTTTTATCTAATTGTGTTGCCCTCCTACCACTATGAATTGCCTAAATACTTTTATCTTCCTATGCTTTTACTTTCTGGATATATGTATATTTTCCTAAATAACATGTTGTAACTCCTTGTATATTTTTCACATTGATCATATTCATGTTTAAAATTAACAGGTGCAACTATGACATTAAAATATCAAAAGCCCAGCATCTTATACTTAGTTGCCAAATACTAAGTTTAATAATAATCTTAAAATTTTAATCTCCTGGACAGATATCAGAAATTAAACATCAATTTAAAATAAAATCTACAGTTTTGAAAATATAACTTTGATTAGAAGATTGTAAAACAGTATATATCTTTAATAAGAAAAATTCTCAGTATCGCTTTTTATTTCCTGTATGATAACTAGACGCATTGTAGAATTAACTCTTATAGCACTTTTTGCACAAAAATTTAGGAAAGAGGCAAGAATAGAAAAAAAAAATGCGTGGAAACAATATATCTTTTACCAACCACAGATAATAGCATTTTAGGAGAAGAAAAAATTGCACAGGCCTAGCTTAAAATTTATTAAAAGAAACATATGTAGACTGAAACCAAGTTCTTTTGTGTCAATTAAGGATAATGCTTTCATCTCTATTTTGGTAAACTCTTGGCTAATCATTATTGTACTTGCCATAATATCCATCTGGGTAATCTGTTTAATTATCACTGTTACAGATTTATATCCATTTGCTTCTCCACTATAACTTCAATGCTCCACGAGGGCAGCAGTTTAGTTCACATCCTTGCCATCCAAGACCACAGACACTCATTGTTTTCTGGAAGCATTTTCTAGGTACACAGAGGTCAAGAAATTATCAGGTTGCCGTCTAAATGTAATGTTAGCTTGGATTATAAATGTTTCTTCTGGACTTTGTGTTAACATGCTCTCTTGGCAGGCTAAGTGGTGTCTGATGAAAAAATATGCCAGCTGTATTTTTGGGTCGCAATGTTTTCCAAGAGCTGCTGTACCTCACTATTGTTATCCAACCTCACTCAAGAGGTATTCAGCACCATTGTTAAATTCCTATCTGCAAGCAAGTTACATAGCCAGTTTTTAATTTTCCCTAATCAGAAAATATATTTGACTCTAATATTTTTACTGAACCAAAGTGGGTTTTCTTCTTGGTGAGTTGAAATCAAGCTTTCCTCAGTAGTTGTCATACAAAGTAAGAGTTATTTGCAGCAAATAACAAGACTTCAGGGAATCGTTTCTAAAGCCTTTGTCCCCAAGCAATGGAAAATATGTACCTTTTATTTTGGGTGGGGAATGCATATTCAAAAGGGAGGTTTTGTCATTGTATGTAAGGGTGGGTATTCGCTCACACAGGCGCAGTTTGAAAACATGCTTCCACATACATTGCACATTATGGTAATAAGGCCTAAGTTCCTCCTGGGGCAGAGATCTTAACATTAAAATGAAGTGCAGTTGACACTTTGGTACTTCTTAGCCTGTCAGCACAGGCGTGGCTCTGCAGTAGTGTTTGGACTAGTTCAGGGCAGTCAGTAATTGTGTCTCTTAATATAACTAAAAGAGAAATAGTTAAGTGCTTCCAAAACCTTCTTTGAGTTACTTGGGAAGTCAGTTGGTGACAATATCAATTATTTTATGAAGTTCTTTTGTTTTATGAAATCCTTCTGTTAATCAACTATCTAGAAATGCTAATGTCACCAAGTTTGAACCTGAGTTCTGTTTTGTCCAGTGTTCAGCTAAACTACTCCATGGTATTGCTGACTTGGCATCCATTTTGTTTGGCAAAGCAGCTAGTGTGGACCTTAAACAGACGTTGGCCCCTCAGGCAAGCGCATGCCCTAGATAACAGCCTGCAGAGTCATAAGCAAATGTAAGTTCCTGAAATGATTTCCCCAACAGTCCTTGTGATATTCTCCCCCACATCCCAAGACATTCCCCTTAGATAAGACCCCCATGAAGCTTACCAAATCCTCACTCTTTTTGGTTTGAATTGACCAATCTTCTCTTGGCCTGGGAACTGAAAGCACTCCACTTGCAGACCTAATAAAGGCATGTGCCCCAGGTCCTGTAACTTGCTCTGCCCGCTCCCTGCCCTGCATTGACTTTCCTGTGTTGCCCCTTGAGGTGCACTATGCACTTCCTCCAGGATCTGTGAGTAATACATTTCTCTATTTCAATTTCTCTTATGGTCTTTTGATGAATCATGGCTTACCATCTGGTACTCTGTGCTTCACTTAACCAATGTTAATTTAACAAAGTCATAACATATTTCCATTCTCAAAATGTTAATTTGCTTCAGGACTGTCATGAATGGATCCTATACATATGAAAGACTTTAATATTTCAAACATTTCAAAATGTTCTATGACTGAGGCTGATGTAATCAGTCCTTTTTTTCCATTTGAAAATACAGTTTGCTTATAATGTTGAAGATGATTATTCATATGTCATCTTTTTTTTTTTTTTGCTGAGAAAGATTTGCCCTGAGCTAACATCTGTTACCAATTTTCCTCTATTTAGTATGTGGGCCACCACCACAGCATGGCTGCTGATGAGTGGTATAGGTCCACACCTGGGAACCAAACCTGGGATGCTGAAGTGGAGCACAGCAAACTTAACTACTAGGCCATCCGGCTGGCCCCCATACGTCATCTTTTAAGCTCAACTGCAAGTTTATGATAGTGCTCAAGCCTACAGGATCTTCAAGTCAACTACAGAGTTCTATCTTAGCCTGATGACTGTATTTCCAGGTAAATTTCTTCTCATTCTCCCCTACTCCTCATCCTCCTTTTGATTTCAATGACTGCAATTGCCCAAGTATTTTTAATTGTAGGCCAAGTCTCTCTGATGGCTTAATTGAATACTTCATGATTAATTTTCCCCTCTTTTTACTAAAGAAGACTCTAGCAAATTCTTAATTAAAGGGAAACATAATTCCCCTGACTCATCATACTTTAGTGTTTAGGATATAATTGTTGATAAATAATCATGGAGCATACTACCAATAATAATATTAACATAAATAATAAAAATATGACACCAAAATAGCTCAAATTTATGGTATTTTATAGATGAAGAACTCACATTTACATTTTCTCATTTCATCTTCATAATAACTAAATAAGATTTGTAGGGGAAAAGTACTAATATATCCTTTTACAGATTATTAAAGTGAGGCACAGAGTTGTTATATAACAATTACAATCTCCCATCTAGTAAGTAGCAGGGTCTAATCTTGAATAGGGGTTTTGGTGGTGGTTCTTTCCGTTTTACTACATGTACTGGATAACTGTTGAATTGTCTGACAATTCACTCACTCTCAATTTTTCTTCTATAATAATTCTCCCACCTTTTTTGGTGAGTATTCCTATTCCTACTTCAACATTTCAACTCCCATGATAAATTCCACATTTTCACTTGGCACCATCTTACTGAACACTATCAATTTGTCCATAAGTGAGCATTAACTAAACTGAGTGAATCCGAGTCCTTCATCATGATTTGTCACACTGCAGCTGGAAAAAGTTCACTTCTGATTCATGAATCACTGCTTTAGGATGTGAGAGTGGGAATTTTCTTCAGCCACTTTTCCCACCATGAAGCCAGTCAACACTGACAGAAAGTAAAGTTGACATTCATGAATAACTGGGACAAAAGACAAAGTGTTTGCTAGATCTGATCAACCCCTAGTTGTTCCTGAGTCCCAGCTGTATCCCTGCCCTGCTTACTGTTTGATAACTCAATCCTTTTGTGGATAACTTGAGATTCCTCAGTATCCTATCAATAAATTTATCTTTTGGTTGCAGGTTATTCCAGTTAGATTATTGAGTCTTTAAACAAAAATTGTATTGACTAATCTGCTATGTAAAGAGTGAACTATTAGCTTTTAGACTACCGTTTTTATTTCTTCTGTTGTTTTCCTAGCTATGCTTTTTAAAAATTACTTTTCATGATTGATCTTAGGCTAACAATATGCATTCTTTACTTATCAAAATCTAATTACTTTTAATATAGTATCTCTTTACAGTTTCAATGTGATATTTCACACTTGACAGTGTCATACCCTCCACTTGCCTGCCCCACCTGTCATGGGGTTGTTGTTATAACTTTTATTTTATTTTGACATACATTATCAACCCTATACATAGTTTGATGCTGCCACAGTTGGTAGCAATTTTCTTATATAGCTTAACCTTCTGCCAATAGGCAACTTCAACATTTGAATTTTTATTTACTAGCAATGGGAAAAACAATTGAATTGCATGGAATGGTCTGTTAATGACAGATTTGAGATTGGTGGACATTTTGATTTGCAGCCATTTAGGCTTCCACAATCTTTACAGCTGAAATAAAGCAAAGTTGTTGGAGGATCAAAGTTTGGGAGTCACATCTGCTTGTCAAATGATCAGCGGACCCATAGTCCCTGATTCTCTTCCCTACCCAAATCCAAAATCTAGGATGACTTCTCAACATTGACAGAAAAAGAAAGAATGGAGTGGTTCTATAGCTAAGATGACAGAAGCTGAGATTAATTTGCCTACATTTAATAATGGATTACACTTGACTACCCTAAAATGTTTGTAACATTCCAATATGTCTCTAATCTCAGTGAAAAGGATTTATGGTCATTAACTCTGACTTTCAATACCACAAAACCAGAAAAAAAATATTAACCTACAGAATCTGGAGCCAAGTTAATTGTCTTACCTGAATAGCAGGACACCATGTAAGTGAGAGATGAGAAAATTATGATTTTTTTTCTGCTCATAAAGGGGCACCCATGCCCTTCCCTTCCTGAAAATATCTCCTCTTTAATCCAGACCTTTGGTATGCAAATAAAATCACTTTAGAAGCCAGATAGCCCCAAATGTGTTGTCTTTTGGGACCTATTGTGGTCTCCAAAGTCTGAGACCTCATTCTTCCTTGAAATACAAATACCTAGGAGAATAGCCCCCTCCAATCTTCCTGGAACCCAGGCTGTAACCATTTGCCCTTCTTGGGAAGAGATAAATTCTATTATTCTTTCTGAATACTTAGCTAGACAAATGGCTACAGATCTAATTCTTCCTGGAATGTCAAGAGCCTTCAGAAACAGGAATATTGATGAATTCAGGACAGTTTTACCTCCCTACAAAGTGAAAATCAGCTTCCTTGTGGGAGATTAGATAACAATGGAGGAAAGGAGAATAAAGGGGGATAAACATCTTATGCCTGAGTTGCTAGATAATGCTTTATTTGGTCATAAAAGTGAAGGTTATGAAAACCTAATTCTCACAATATAGAATTGGTAAGGAAGCCTAAAGACTTATGCTCATGATACAGTGATGTAAGAATCATGGATTATCAAGAGGCTACTTTGTGATACCTAAAAGCTTGGTGGATGAATACAAGTTATAGTCAGAGAGAAACAAAGTCAGGAGGAATTATGTATCCTTTATTTTTCTAAGTCTAGAGATTATATTTCAAATATTTATGATTGATTTGATGGGAAATTAGTTACTGGTCACTATGTTATAGAAATATTTGCTTATTATTAGTAATATCAATATGCATGCTCACAATAAAATTACATTTTAAACTTGCATTAATTTGGGGGCAAGTTCATACTTTCTTTCTAAGATCTTTTTAATATAATATAAGGAGATGAGCAGTTGGATAACTACCTAGTGAAGGAAGAAACTGACAAATCATTCAGATTTATTAAGATCTATTTTAGGACAATATCCTATTTTTTATTTGACATAGATTGACACATTATAAAGGCAGATTAATATTTGATTGGGACCATATTTTAAAAAAATTACACTCTTAGAACCAAGTCCACTCATATTTTTTTCAATGGTTAAAACTATAGAATGGCTGAGTTGGTTTTAATTGGCATTTTCCTAGTATTGGAATATAAAACTTTAAGAGAGGTGAATGCATTTTTAGACCTTTACTTTCATTGTTCTGATTTAATGATAAAAGTTTTTGGAAGTAATTAGAACTAACACAGAAGTGGTTAAACTCTAAATTGTAAATTACTAATTTTAATAAAAAGAGTATGTTTACTTAAATCAAAAGGAAACTAAATGCAAGCAGATGGTTATTGGTTGACCAAAAATTATTTTTATAAAGTATCTCTCTTTTTATCAATGAATATTAATTCTAACATGATTTTATTCATGTGTTTGAGTATAAGCAGACAATGAAAAAAATTGATGTTTGACCAATTCTCAAAAAATGTAAAACACTTATGGCCCAAAAATCAGTAAGTAAAAGGAAAAAGCCTCAAATAAAAATAGATTAGTCAATGAATTTTTATTATAACCACAATGAAATACAATTGTACTCCCATTCAAGTGACAAGAATTAAATTCTAATCATTATTATTTGTAACAGGGTCACAGTAGTGGCTCAGGGATGGGTCATAAATGCACAGGGTGAAACTTCTTAAGCCTTTCCTGATAGCAGTGCTATGGATTGAGGGCAGAACAGAGATACTAGAGGGAAGAGTAGTCTTAGGGACACTCGAATTCTGGGTCTGCCAGTTTGGAGAGATCTCATTGTAACCTCCATTATACCCCTGGAAACCAACTAAGACAACAGAAAATCCTTGCTATAGAAGTAAGAATTTCCTAAAACATGCTATACTAGATCCACCATAACAGAGCTTAAAATAAAGCTTCAACAGGGTATCTATGGAAGACAGATTTTAGAGAATGAGCCCTGAGTATCTTGGGGAATACCTTGAGCTTTGCACATATTCACACTAAAAAAGTGTAAATCCATGTTTCCTCAAATTCAAAGTGATTAGCCAGGAGATGAACAGCCACTTGAATAATAATCAAGATGCTCAAAAGAAGATAATGTTACTGGCCATAAGCATGGATTCCTTTACCAGCCACACAAGAGAGAGACCTTAATAAAAATGGGAATGCCAGGCTTATGGCAAGGAAAGAGTTTTATTGAAAGGCAGCCAGATGAGGAGATAGAAGTTAGTTAGAACACAGATCCACCTCTTCAAAGAAAAATAGGTAGGGGTTTTTATTGGGGGTTTTAGGGAGGGGAGGGGGAGCCTGTGACTTTGTAGGTCAGTGCTTTCCCAACAGCCTGTGTTTGGCCTTGTGAGGCTGCTTCCAGGGAGGAGGATGGTGAGATAAGGGAATCCACAGGTGTGTGTCCTTTGTTGTCTGCCTCCATGGTGGAGGGTGGATTCTGCTGCCAGGAAGCCAAGGAGTTGGGATCTGGGAAACTTCAGCTTCTTAATAGTCTCTGGATGTCAGTTTCCCTGCAATAAAACTTCAAAGGACCTGTAACTAGACAAAATGTTAGCATGAGGCCATCTGGGCTCTAACAATTTGTAAATTCTATTTGCCTTGTGAAGTTCAGGGATATAAAGGTTTAAAAAACTGATATTTACATATGAATGTAATTTAGAGAAGCAGGGAAAGGGGCTGAGTGCTTTTGGTTTTGACCTCATGTATGCTGGGTTTAATGTAGGGGAACTGATATCAGGGCCGGCATCAATAATAGAACCCAGACCCTCTACAATGTCCAGTGTTCACTAAGAATAAATATACATACAAAGAAAGAAAATCTGATCCATAGTTATTTAAACATAAGTAGTCAATAGAAAATGAACATAAGGCTCCAAAAGTCGAGCTCAGTAGACAACAGATAGCCTCATATTCTCACTTTCTTGTTTCCTCATTTTAAGTTCATAGTCAATCATTATAATCATTCCTTGCACATTCCCTTAACTTTCTTCTAGCTTTGTTAAGAAAACTATGCCATTTGTTTTGTTTTGCTTTGTTTTAATGCAAATTGTCACTTACTCCAAAACCTGTTTCCATGGAACTGAATGTGGCTGGAGAAAAATGCCGAATTGTGACTACTATACCCATGAGACTATTAATGCTGCCTGGTAATCTTACTACATTTCTCTAGTCAGTCACTTTCATCCTTTTCTAGATGACTATGTTTTACCTTCTCTCTCTTCTGGCATTCAGCACCTCATTCTGCACTAATAATCTTGTTTTATTTATTTATTTTTTGCTAACAAAATAGAAACAATCAGAAGAGAACTTCCTCTCTCTTTCACACCACATCTACCTATAAACTTATATCTGCTTTTGAGCACTTTTATTCTTACGCTGTGTTTCCTTCAGTAAGAATGTAGGGAAATTGCTCTTGGCTCTGTGAAGCCCTTTAATTGTGAACCAGATCCCATTCACTCTACCTACTTATTTAAGGACATTATTCCAGAATTCTCCCTTCTAACTGATGCATAATTAATTTTTCTGTCCCTTATTTCCATCAGTATTCAATCACTCCTTTTTCTTCCTTCTGTCTTGAAAAAGCACTCCCATTATTCTACTTCTCCTGCAGCAACTACTCCATTTCTCTGCTCCCCTCTACAGCAACATCCTCAAATTAGTTACATATGCTCACTGTATTCAAATTCTTTCTTCTCATTCTCTCATAAACAAACTTTTATCAGGCTTTCAGTTGCATCAAAACATAGAATCTATTACTGCTGTGCTCATCAAAGACTTTTAAAGACTAGATATAAAGATGAATTCTCATTCCTTATCTTATTTGAACTATTACCAGAATTTAAAACAGTGTATCACTCCTTTGACATTGAAACACTTCCTTCACTTGATTTCTAAGATACCACATGCTCTGGCTGTCTCCTCTTTGTTGTCCTTCCTTCAATGATGGAGTGCCCTAGGGCTCAATACTTGAGCATCTTCTCCATCTACACTCTCTTTCTTCTACCTTCTAGACCCAGGCTTCATATGAAGTCTATATGCTGACATCCAGACTCATGTTGAGCAATACTCTTGAAAACACCATTTGAAAGTTTAGTAAGCATCTCTAATAAATATTCAAAGTCAGACACCACCCCTTTCTCCTACAATATGCTCCACCTATGATTTTCCCTACTGCCACAATGTCAACTCCACCTACTAGTTACTAAGTAGTAACATCAGAGTATCCTTGACAACTCTTTCTCTCATCTCCCCCATCCAATGCATCAGCAAATAAAATAGTTTTACTTTCTAAATATATCCAGGATTCAAAACTTTCTCATAACCTTACTGCTACAACTCAGGTTTAAGCCTCTTTAATGTTATACCTGATATAATGTTATACCTCTTAAGTAGTTATCCTATTTCTGACCTTGATGCATCTTCCATCTGTTATCAACAGAGTAGCAGCCAGGATGAACCTATGAAATATAAATCAGATCATGCCTCACCTTTGTTCAAAACTCTCCATTTTTCCTCAATTCACTCTGAGTAAAACCCACTGTCCTTACAATGACCTTCACATCACCAGAGGGTTACCTCTCTGACCAAATCATCTACTATGCTCACTCACAGGCTATCCACTCCAGCAATTCTACCTTCCTTGTGGTTCTCTGGGTACCCCATGCACACTCCCACATAGGACTTCTAACCTTGCTGTTCCTTCCCTCAGAGCATGATTTTCTCCTCACTTCCTTCTAGTCTTTGTATAGATACCACCTCTTTAGTAAATGATTTTATAAAAGCTCTGTTTAAAATTGTGCACCCCTACCCTAGCATGCCTTATCCTTACTTTACTTCTCTACATAGCAATTATCACATTCTGATGTATTTAGTTATTTTTTGTCCAACTCTATTGAAAATGTATGTGTTATATAAATTGTTTTTCTTATTTGTTCTTTTCTGTATATCAACATAAAGTTCAGTTCCTGGCATATTGTAGATGCTCAATATTTCTTTTGTAATAAATAAATATTCTGATATTTGAGAAGTCCTACATCTGATTTTCTTCTGTTTGAAAATTTTAAAGGGTTTATTTTTGCTTTACTTTTTGGAGTAATTTTTTCATCTGATGTAATCTGAGTTTTGCTTATTACTTTTAAAAACTTTGCCATAACTATTAATGAATAGTTATTAATTATATTGAATAATACTCTGGGTGGGGCAGAGGAGGCATCACCCAACAGCCAGCAGTGAGAGTGAATGAACATGGCTGTCTTCCCATGGGGCACATCTCATCTCAGTTTTCAGCAATTCCTCCTTTAGTGTGAGTAGACCAAGCAGAATGAGTTTTGAATGGGTCAAAATAATGTCCCATAGTCCACAGGTTATCTTTCTACAATCAGTTGCCAATTCAACTCTTTTCTCCAATGTGGGAGATCAGAATTTACCACTTCCAAATTTGTCTATTTGGCTTTATTATTTTTAATAACAAAAGAATCAGAAAGAGTCTTTGACCTTCTCCCTAAATGCCTAAAAGAATTCAAGCTAGAAGGCCTGTTCCAGGAGGGAGGTAATACCATAAGATAAGTATAGTATAATATAAACTAGCTGTGATAGAGGGGAACCTAGCAAGGGCCATTTGATCAAAGTCCACTCCATGTGTCATTGTCTTCTCAAGGAATGGCAACTATATGTTTACCAAACATTTGCTTTGCCATCTCCATGTGAATTGCCTTCATCCTCTTCGAAGTTCCAAACCACTACCCTCAACATCCTCTTTTGTCTTTAGCTAAAGATGATATTTAAGATGAGGGCTTTGGCCATTTTAGCAAGTCACTCAGTTTTCCTGGGTTTCTCCCATGTATACATGTTATTAAATTTGTTTGATTTTCCCTTGTTACCCTGTCTCATGTCAATTTGATTCTTAGACCAGCCAGAAGGACCTAGAGGGTAGATCCTTCCCCTACAACATCACACCTCATTTTGGGGCCATTTATGGCATAAAATAGTTTATATAAGAAGTCTAGGTTACTGAAATTAAGGTAATATCTATAACATCATTTCTTCACACTATACTACCTATTTTTCTTCAATTTGAAATTCTATCTATATTTGGTTCTTCTTCTCCCATAGAGTTGAAAATGTTTACCTGAGAGTCTAACCACCATAGCACTGGTTCTCAACAGGGACAGAAACAATTTTGCCCCCAAGGGGACATTTGGCAATATCTGGAGACATTTTTGATGGTCACATCTGGTATATGCTATTGTCATTTAGTGAGCTGATATCAGGGATACTGCTGGACATCTTTCAGTACATGAGATGGTCTTCCACAATGAAGAATTTCTGGCCCAAATGTCAGTAGTGCCAAGGTTGAAAAATCCTGTACAATAAACATCTAAAAAATGGAAACCTTCAAAAATAATTTTAGTGATCATCCATTTTTAAAATATATTCCATTTAATTATTAATGAAGAATTCACTGAGCTAAAAATGATCTGTCTATAATGCTGCAGTCTTCTAAGTCAAATACTTTTGACTATTGGAAAGAATAGAACAGATTGTAATAGAGAAGTTCAGTTAAATCATGTTGTTCTTAGAAGGAAACCTATTTTGACTCAGAGTCATTCACATAAGTTGTTAGATAAGAATTGTTTTAAAACAATGAATTACAATTGCTCAAATATATTCATTTCATCATAAAGTATCTTCAGCTGCACATGTGCTCTTTGGAAGTTTTTTAGACTTAGGCATCTAAATTCCCAAATATCATTAACTTGGAGCAGGTCAGATCCTGAACATCTAGGTAACTGACCTACGATTTTCCCATTAATGCACAATTAGCTGCAATTCTCTTGTTATGGACATTTGAAAAGAGTTTGTCAGGACCTATAACTTAGATACAATGTTGAATTCATCACTTTACAAAACATTAGATTTAAAAAATTATGTTCATATGTTTCCCTTCCAATCACTTTCCATATTCTTTTCTCTCATAGCAATTTAATCATATTTCTCTTGTAGTTTTCATGGATCTCAGGTAAACAGAGCAGGATGAATCACAATTACTGACAGTAGTCTAGCCCTCTCCTCCAAGGACTAACATATTGGCAATGACTTATGTATTCTATGTGCTCCTTGTTTGTTCTGTCCTCATCTCTCCACATGCAAACACAATTTTGAATTGATCCTATTCTTTATTCACTTGCTTTAATTTTTGTAAGTGAACCAGATTCTTATTGTCTGCACAACATCTTGTTTAGCTTTATTTGTTTTGGATATTACAGAAGAAGGTAACATGCCATATGTAATCTTCTGGTACTTATTTCTTTTTTCTACTTAACTTTATTATTCTAACATTCATATTTTTTGTAATTTCCACAATTCCAAGTGTAACAGTAATATTTTATGAAGTATTTATATGCCATATGGTGCCTTTGTATGCCTTCTGTAAATTATATATTTTATTTATTCTGAGTTAGATATAATGAATAGTCCTTTATCCATAATTTACATTCAAAAAAGTGAGAGATTGACTTAATTTGCCCATTATTAGACAGTCACTAACTAAAATGGATTTTGAACCAAGATCTGTTGGGGCTCAGAGTATACTCCATATAAATAAATATCTAGTTTTCTGTCACAGTATTAAAAAGTAAAAGCCAGAGAATGGATTCAGTATGCTCACAGAAAATATGCTCATTAAAAAATCATATATCTCTTTCCTGTATTTTAGCAATAACAAAATATTATCGGGTGCTAATAAACATACAGTTTGTCTAACATCTCTCTAGCAGTATTGTAACCACAGAACCAGGAACAAAATTTGTCACCCAAAAATATGCCTCCTTGGCATAAGAATTATTTTATTATGATTATTTTTTATTGAGGTCATAATACTTTGCAACATTGTGAAATTTCAGTTGTACATTATTATTGGTCAGTCACCATATAGATGTGTCCCCTCCACCCCTTGTGTCCACACCCCTACCCCCTTCTCCATGATAATCACTAAACTGTTCTCTCTGTCCATGTGTTAGTTTATCTTCCACAAATAAGTGAAATCATATGGTATTTGTCTTGCTCTGTCTGTCTTACTTAGCTTAACATAATACCCACAAGATCCCTCCATGTTGTTGTGAATGGGACAATTTTGTCTTGTTTGTGGCTGAGTAGTATTCCATTTTATATATATGTATACCACATCTTCTTTATCCAATCATCAGTCAATGGTTTCCACTTCTTGGCTATAGTGAATAGTGCTGCAAAGAACATAGGGGTGCATAATTCTCTTTGAATTGTTGATTTCAAGTTCTTCGGACAAATACCCAGTAGTGGGAAAGCTGGGTCATATGGTATTTCTATTTTTAATTTTTTGAGAAATCTCCATGCTGTTTTCCATAGTGGCTGCATCAGTTTGCATTTCCACCAGCAGTGTATGAGGATTTCCTATTCCACACATCCTCTCCAACATTGTTATTTTTTGTCTTGGTGATTACAGCTATTCTAATGGGTATAAGGTGATATCTTACTATAGTCTTGATTTGCATTTCCCTGATGATTAGTGATGTTAAACATCTTTTCCTGCGCCTATGGGACATCTATATATCTTATTTGGAAAAATGTTCATGTCCTCTGCCCATTTTTTGATTGGGTTGTTTGTTTTTTTGTTGTTGAGCTGTGTGAGTTCTTTATATATTATGGAGATTAAACCCTGGTTTGATATATGATTTGCAAATACTTTGTCCAAGTTGGTGGGTCATCTTTTCATTTTGATCCTGGTTTCTTTTGCTTTGCAGAAGCTCTTTAGTCTGATGAAGATCCACATAATTATTTTTTCTTTTGTTTCCCTTGTCTGAGTAGACATGGTATTCAAAAAGATCCCTCTAAGACTGTCAAAGAGTGTACTGCCTTATTTTCTTCTAGGAGTTTTACGGTTTCAGGTCTTACCTTCAAGTCTTTTTTGAGTTAATGTTTGAGTATGGTGAAGGAAGATGGTCTACGTTCATTCTTTTGCATGTGGCTGTCCAGTTTTCCCAGTACCATTTATTGAAGAGGCTTTCCTTTCTCCATTGTATGTTCTTAGATTCTTTGTTGAATATTAGCTGTTCATAGATGTGTGGTTTTATTTCTGGGCTTTCAATTCTATTCCATTGATCTGTGTGTCTTGTTTTGTGCCAGTACCATTCTGTTTTCATTATTATAGCTTTGTAGTATATTTTGAAGTTAGGGATTGTGATGCCTCCAGCTTTGTTCCTTTTTCTCAGAATTGCTCTAGCTATTCAGGATCTTTTGCTGCCCTGTATGAATTTTGGGATTTTTTTGTTCTATTTCTGTGAGGAATGTCATTGGGATTTGCATTGGGATTGTACTGAAACTGTAGATTGCTTTGGATAGTATGGACATTTTAACTATGTTTATTCTTCCAATCTATGTGCGTGGAATATCATCATCAATTTCTCTCAATAATGTCTTATAGTTTTCATTGTATAGGTCTTTTACCTCCTTTGTTAAATTTATTCCTAGATATTTTATTCTTTTTGTTGTGATTGTAAACGGGATTGTATTCTTGAGTTCTCTTTCTGTTAGTTCATTATTAGAGTATAGAAATGCAACTGATTTTTGTAAGTTGATTTTGAACCCTGCAACTTTGCTGTAGTTGATTATTTCTAATAGTTTTCCAATGGATTCTTTAGGGTTTTCTATATAAAGAATCAGGTAGTCTGCAAAGAGCAACAGTTTCACTTCCTCATTGCCTATTTGGATTCCTTTTATTTCTTTTTCTTGCTTAATTAGTCTAACCAAAACCTCCAGTACTATGCTGAAAAGAGTGGGCACCATTGTCTTCTTCCTGTTCTCCGAGGGATGGCTTTCAATTTTTCCCCATTGAGTATGATGTTGGCTGTGGGTTTGCCATATATGGCCTTTATTATGTTGAAGTACTTTCCTTCTATACCCATTATATTGAGAGTTTTTATCATAAATGGATGTTGGATCTTGTCAAATGCTTTCTCTGTATCTATTGAGATGATCATGTGGTTTTTCTTCCTTATTTTGTTAATGTGATGTATCACGTTGATTGGTTTGTGGATGTTGAACCATCCCTGTGTCCTTGGTTAAATCCCACTTGATCATGGTGTATGATCATTTTAATGTATTGCTGTGTACAGTTTGCCAATATTTTGTTGAGGATTTTTGCATCTATGTTCATCAGGATTTTTGGCCTGTAATATTCCTTCTTTGTGTTGTTCTTGTCTGGCTTTGGTATTTGGGTGATGTTGGCTTCATAGAATTTGTTAGGAAGTGGTCCCTCTTCCTCAATATTTTGGAATAGTTTGAGATGGATATGGGGTAAATCTTGTTTGATTATTTGGTAGAATTGTCCAGAGAAGCCATCTGTTCCTGGACCTTTATTTTTTAGGAGGTTTTTGATTACTTTTTCAATCTCCTTCCTTGTGATTGGTCTATTCAGATTCTCTATTTCTTCTTGATTCAGTTTTTGGAGGTTGTATGAGTCTAAGAATTTATCCATTTCTTCTAGGTTGTCCAATTTGTTGGCATATAGTTTTTTATAGTATTCTCTTATAATCCTTTGCATTTTTGTGGTATCCATTGTAATTTCTCCTCTTTCAGTTCTAATTTTATTTATTTGGGTCTTCTCTCTTCTTTACTTAGTGAGTCTGGTAAGAGTTTGTCAATTTTCTTTATCTTATCAAAGAACCAGCTCTTAGTTTCATTGATCCTTTCTACTGTTTTGTTTGTTTCAATTTAATTTATTTCTGCTCTAATTTTTATTATTTCCATCCTTCTGCTGACTTTGGGCTTTGTTCTTTTTTTCTTTCTGTTAGGTGTAGTTTAGGATTGATTATTTGAGATTTTTCTTGTTTGTTAAGGTGGGTCTGTATTGCTATGAATTTACCTCTTAGGACTGCTTTTGCTTCATCCCATATGAATTGGTATGGTGTATTTTCATTTTCATTTGTCTCCAGATATTTTTTTATTTCCCTTTTAATTTCTTCAATGATCCATTGGTTGTTCAGTAGCATGGTGTTTAGTCTCCAAATATTTGTCACTTTCCCAGATTTTTTCTTATAGTTGATTTCTAGTTTCATAGCTCTATGACCAGAAAAGATGCTTGATATGATTTCAATTTTCTTAAATTTATTGAGGCTTGCCTTGTTTCCCAACATATGGTCAATCCTTGAGAATGTCCCCTGCACACTTGAGAAGAATGTGTATTTTGCTTTTTGGGAGATGGAATGTTTTATATATATATATATATATATATATATATATATATATATATATATATACATATTAAGTCCATCTGGTCTAGTTTTTGGTTTAAATCCACTATTTCCTTGTTGACTTTCTGTTTGGATGATCTATCCATTGATGTAAGTGGGCTGTGAAGGTCCCCTACTATTATCGTGCTGTTATTATCTCCTTTTAGGCTTGTTAATAGTTGTTTTATATACTTTGGTGCTCCTGTATTGGGTGCATATATTTTTATACTTGTTATATATTATTATATACTGCCCCATTTGTCTCTCATTACCTGTTTTATCTTTTTTTTTTTTTTTTTTTTTGTGGGGAAGACCAGCCCTGAGCTAACATCTGTTGCCAATCTTCCTCTTTTTGGTGAGGAAGACTGGCCCTGGGCTAACATCCGTGCCCATCTTCCTCCGCTTTATATGGGACGCCGCCACGGCGTGGCTGACAGGCAGTTCGTCGGCGGGCGCCCGGGATCCGAACTCGCGAACCCCGGGCTGCCAAGCGCGGACTAACCCGCTGCGCCACCGGGCGGCCCCTACCTGTTTTATCTTGAAGTCTACTTTGTCTGATGTAAATGTGGCAACACCTGCTTTCTTTTGTTTGCCATTAGCTTGGACTATCATCTTCCATTCTTTCACTCTGAGCCTCTGTTTGTCTTTAGAGCTGAGAAGTGTTTCCTGGAGGCAGCATGTTGTTGGGTCTTGCTTGTTACTCCATCTAGCCACTCTGCATCTTTTGATTGGAGAATTCAATCCACTTACATTTAGAGTGTTTATTGATATATAAGGGTTTAATGCTGCCATTTCATTGCTCCTTTTCCAGTTCTTCTGCATTTCCCTTGTTTTTTGTCCCATGTATTTCAGAATACCAATTCAGTTTGTTAGTTCTCTATGATGGTTTTCTTAGTTTTCTCTTTATTTGTCATTTGTGTCTCTGTTCTGATTATTTGTTTAGTGGTTACTGTGAGGTTTGTATAAAAAAATCTCATAGATGAGATAGTCCATTTTCTGATAGCCTCTTATTCCCTTAGACTAAGCTGATTCCATCCTTTTCATCTTCCCCTTCTAAGTAATTATTGTCACAACTTATTCCATCTTGTGTTGTGAGTTTGTGGTTAAAATAAAGTGACTATATTTATTCTTGATGTTTCTGTTCCCTTTATCTTTAATGTTATAATTGTCTGCTAACCTGTTCTGATAGAGAGTTTCAATTTTCTGATTTTTGTCTACCTACTTCTCTCCTTGCTCAAGGCTTTGTAACCCCTTTCTTTCTTTTTCAGGTATGAGGGCCTTCTTGAGCATTTCTTGTAGGGGCAGTCTTGTGCAATGAACTCCCTTAGCTTTTATTTATCTGGGAAAGTTTTTATTTCTCCATCATATCTGAAGGATATTTTCACTGGATAGATTATTCTTGGCTGAAAGTTTTTGTTTTTCAGGATTTTGAATATGTCATTCCACTCTCTCCTAGCCTGTAAGGTTTCTGCTGAGAAACCTAGTGAAAGCCTGAGAGAAGTTCCTTTGTAATTTATTTTCTTCTGCCTTGCTGCCCTTAATATTTTTTTCTTCATCATTGACTTCTTCCAGCTCTACTACTGTATGCCTTGAGATCTTTTAACATTGATATATTTAGGAGTTCTGTTGGCTTCTTCCATTTGTATTTCCAGCTCCCTCCCCAGGTTTGAGAAGTTCTCAGCTATTATTTCCTTGAAGAAGCTTTCTGCTCCATTATCCTTCTCTTCTCCCTCTGGAATACCTATAAAGCTTATGTTGCATTTCCTAATTGAGTCAGATATTTCATGGAGAATTTCTTCATTTCTTTTTAGTCTTAGTTCACTCTCCTTCTCCATCTGAAGTATTTCTACATTCCTGTCCTCCAACCTTCTAATTCTGTCTGCCATAATATCAGCTCTGTTGTTCAGGGATTCCAGATTTTTCCTTAAGTCCCCTATTGTGTTTTTCATCTCCAACACTTCTGTTTGGTTTTCCTTTATAGTTTCAATCTCTTTTCTGAAGAAGTTCCTGATTTCATTGAACTTTCTATCTGTATTTTGTTGTAACTCATTGAGTTTTTTTATGATAGAGATTTTGAACTTTGTTATTTAGATAATAAATTCCTGTGCCTTCACAATTGATTCATGGGTGCTTGCCATTTTCCTCCTGGTCTTGAGATTTAATGTATTTTTTTCATACTGTTTGCTGGTGTAGATTTGCATAGCCTCTGCATAGTGATAGTATTTGGTTGCAGCTTCCAATAGTTGCCACAGGGTGGGGGTTAAGAGCTGTGTATTCTGAGCTCCCCTCTACCCTGGCTCACTTGCTCCCAGCTGCTAGTTTTCTATCCTTTGCATGGGTGCTCTGGCCAACTGGCTTAGCTGGAGTGCCAGGCAGGGGGAGGGCCACTCTCTTTTGCCTGTGCAATCCCAGGGGCATTCTTGCTTTGCCCTTGCTATTTGCTCTCCTGGGGTGCTGACTTGATGAAGAGACCCCGACAGTAACTTAGTCACCTCTGTGTGGGGCTTTCCCATGGGCTGAGGGGGAACTTGGAGAGTGATGGTGTTCCTGCAGAGGGCCTCCCCTCTCCCCTCTCCTCTGACAGCCATGTGGTCCAGATCCCAGGGTTGCCACTGTTGGGGAGGGAGAGATCTTTTTACCTCCTTCCACTTCCTTTGGGGGGGTCTAGCACCTCCACCTTCAGACATATGGCTGCATGGGTCTCTCAGACATCTTTTGTGTTGTGTGAATGTCCTCTGTTGTCATATGAATATCCTTTTCATTGTATCTTAGGGGGGAGAATCTAAGGGGAGACCTCACTCCACCATGATGCTCACATCTCTTCTTGCAGTGAGCATTATTTTGATTATTTTTAAGAAACAACAGGCACAGGGAAAAGCTCTGGAAACCTAATAGAAGTTACCCATTTGTAAGAGAAATTTATATTTATAAGAGAAATCTCCATTTGTAAGAGTGCCTTCCTCTCTGAGCCAGGAGGCGAGGGTGACTAAATCTCTAGAAACTTTTATAAGTAGAAAAAGGAATGCCTTAAATCTACATAAGAACCTCACCCTTGTTTACTGTGCTGATCTCAGTAAAGAATATTAAGGATATTTTCAGGGGTGGGGAGCCAGCCAGGACTGTGCACATGAGAGAAAAGTTTGATCTGCCAATCAAAACTCATCCTACCAGCACTTCCACATACCAGCCTGCCTCCTCCCAATCCCTTATACCTTACCCTATACCCTGGATCAGGTAGACAAATTTGAGAGACCTTTCTTGTCTGCTTGCCAATCAATTGTGTAATAACCTCTTCCCTCAAAGACCAGTGTACACAGTATTGGCTTCTGTGTGCATGGGTGGAAAGAGCCCTTACTGGGTATCAGTATGAATAAACCCTATAAGAAACCCTTAGTTCCACTAATAATATACCATCACATGACATATATAAAGGATCCCCATGTTTCTGAAAATATCCAATTATGAGTATTGTTTTCTCTATTCTCTGTTGTGGATTTAGAGTCCAAGTCACTAATTAGAAATTGGGGTTTTTTTTTGCCATTACATTGACCTAAGTTATCCTTGTTGTAGTATAAGGGAGTCAATACATAGCATGCGTTATTCCTTCTCTAATGTCAAAACCGATGGATTGAGAAGTAAAAAATATTAAGACTAAAATGTCAGCTTTATTCCTGATTAAAGTTAGGTTAGGGATGTGATATTTTTCTGCAAGCTTTCTAATGCTCCTCTCACAATATTGTAGCCCCTCTCCACAAGTTAGGTCCTATGCTTTATAACTAATGTGAATATTCATAATTTACATATATCTAACTTAGTTTGTGAAATTCCTGTATATACTAAACATTAGCAAAAATGCCTTGCAAAATCCCCCTACACTCCCACTGATTTTAAGTGATAAGTAGTAATTGTGCATGCTCTGGATAACATGGCAATAATAACATTTGCTAAATAAATGCCTTTGAATATGTCATTCCACTCTCTCCTAGCCTATAAGGTTTCTGCTGAGAAACCCAATGAAAGCCTGATGGGCTAAATAAATATAATAAAAACAATAATGTACTTTGTAAATTTTAGAAGTCAGTTTAATAAACATCTTGTGTACCTACTACTTGCAAGGTGATCTACTCCATGCTTTGAGAATATTAACATGATTAGGAGTTAAGTTCTTGTACTAGAAAAGCTTACATTTAAGAGGTGTTCATAGAGATGAACCTCTAAGAGTAAAATATAGAATGTATTAAATTATATGCCGTTATAACTAAAATGTAGCAGCTACACAGAGAAAGGAGAGGCTAATTCTGTCTGTGGAGATTCAGTGAAAGGGTAGGTAATGAATGGTTTTGGGCTAAGCCAATACTAGACTAAGAGGCAGAGATATGGCCCCGTGGCAGTGGAGGGGGAAAATAGGCAATTTCTGGCATCAGTAAATGCAGTGCCTCTGTGGGAAACATTTACTCAGCAATGGGTAGGAGGGGAAGGTATCTAACTTTCCAGCTGTGTTTCAGGCTACCTCCTCTCATCACCTCTTCCCTCTAACTTCACCAATTTACATGCATTCCTCAAAACTTCCATGCTGTTTTGCCTCATCAAGATTTTAGCATTGACTTTTCTCTCCTCTTGCTGTAAATATTTTGAATTTTTTAGAAATATTTTTAGTACCATTCCCATCCTTGAAAATATCAGACCAGATAATAAAATAAAGTTTTGAAAAAATACTATTATAACTAATATTTTATTCATTTAGAAAAATCATTTATGTAATATTTCATTTAATAGTCACAATATTCCAGTAAGTAGGCAATTGTTTTCTGCACATTTAGAAATGTACAACTGAGACTCAAAATTAAGGCAAATTACTTCATGAGGTAACTCATAAGTTGCAGGTCTCAGATTTAAACTCTAAATCTCACATAGTCTTCCAACAGAAAAAAACAAACTTCCATCAAAACAAAACTCCAACAGAGCATCCGTCCAATATATTTGCTCCTTCTTAATCTCCTGCTGTTATAAACTCACCAAATTTAAATAGGAAGTCAGGCTTTTTTTTTTCAGATTCAATATTTTAACTCTTTTTTGCGTATTGGGGGAAAAATATGGACTCAAGCCAATTGAATGATAAATTGATTATTCTTAAAATGAAAAATCATCTTAATCCCTGCATTTAAGATTGGCATGCCAAAATGAATATTCCTCTTTCAAAATAGTATAACTTCATGTAGCTAGGCAATATTTTCATGTCTATTGCCAAGAATAGCACATATTTTATGACAGAAGGATTGGTAATATTTTAAACTCAGAAATATCAATACTTCTAAGTTGTTCATAATTTTTATTCTATAAATGCTAATAAAATATTAAACATAAGTACACATTGACTTACATTTAAAGTGTGTTATAATTATCATCACTAGAAGATGTTTTTTATTCAAAGTCAATCTTTTTCTAACTACCAACATCTACCATTCATTATGGATTTTGCACATGGAAGACAGAATTTGTTTATTTTTAATATTAAATAAATTTAGGAGGAATACAACACCTCTTTGGTCCACCATTATGCCTTTACTGTTTAATGGACTTATACAGGTATTTTATATACAGTACTTCAAATTCCTTTTGGAAGCGAATTATTTGTAAATTGATATATAAATAAACAATGGCATGAAAATCAAGCAGACATAATGTTAATTAAAAGTTAAGGTTGCCCTATCTGAGGTGGGTGAGAGCCTGGGGTGAAAGACACAGACTAAAACTCTTTAGGCCAAAAATGGCTCATCATCTTCAGAGTGGGGACTGATGTGGATAATGAGAGATGGCATTCAGGATGAAATTGAAATAAAAAACTAGGCCAACATCCCAATGAAGGCATCAGTCTCACAGATAAGGCCATAAAAAATAGAACCCAGCTATGTGGTATTAAGACACAAACTGAAGATTCAAGAAAAATTGGAGAGATTTCAGTATAGAAGGTAAAAGATGGATCCCAGAGAGACTCTGAGTGGCTAGAGGAGTTTTGCAAGAACCTTCCAATGTAATGTATCAATATAAGGGAGGGGGGTCGTTAAGAAAACACAGATGAAATGTTTGTTCATATGGTTCATTAGTGGTAAGTTTAGAGAGCAGAGATATCTTGGGAATAAACAGTCCTATAACAGGATTGCAAGCACCTTTTAAATCTAGTTCCTAATAGGTTATAAATTTTAGAAATGATATGGTTAATTTCTGGTAAAATGTCAAGTGTCTGCTAAATTTTACTAGTCTTAAATAATTATTCATTCATTTAACACATATTGGTTGTACATCTACTATATACCAGGCTCTGTTCAAGGTCTGTTTTTCACAGACCCTAGATGGGAACTAAGGCGGGAGATGAATCCTGACGTTCTCATGTTGGTTCTCAAGCCAGTTCCAAGTTCTTAAGGACAAAGATCACCAGACATCTCTTCTGTTATAGTGAAACTGGGCCAGATAACAGAGGATCGCTGTCTTATTTGGTGGGTATCAAAAAAGGGGGGGGTGGTAATATTGTTTTGAGTTGGAAGAGATTTGCTATAAATAAGTAATGTCTTGTTTGTAGAGAAATACAAGGATTTTACCAAGAGTTAAATGAGATAAAGCAAAAACAATCAAATCGTAAGTACAGAAAAATTCTCATTCCTCCTGAGTATAAAATCATCTGGCTGAATAAACGCCACACGCCAGAAGTATTGCTAAATGAGTTATTTCTGACAAGACCATGCCGTGATCCGTTGTCAAAAATCCCTGGCCTTATGGTAATGTGTACCTGTATCTGTCCTTTAACAGGAGTTTTAGAAGTAAGAAATTTAAGTCAGAACACATTTTCCCAAAGACACATGGTATCCAGGCTGTGACAGAACAGGTAAGCAGAAATGTACTGAATGCTTCTTGACTGGTGAATATCTGACACTGTTACTCAAGGGCTGCCATGGCTCTGTGGCGATAGAGATCTTACTTTAGTAGGAGAGACTCGAACTAGCAAAGAATTTAAAAGCTCACATGTGATCACGTGATTGTACTAGAAAAAACATGTTTTGATTCATAAAGGGTTTTACAAGCTGTGGTTGGGTCTGGATTAAATGCTTTTGGTTAGACAGAGCTGCAGCATTTACCAGATATTTTTGCAGGCATAGGCTACAAGTATATAATTAAAAGTGTTCCATAAAATTCTCATTACAATGTAAATCTTAATAGCCAAAATCTGATGTTTAGAGACAGAATTTTGATACATTTTATGATAGAATTCTATGTAATTATTTAAAAATTATATATGAATATTTTTGGCAGGAAAATATAATTAGAAGTAATTACTATATAATGCTAAGTAAAATAAATCAGATTTAAAATATGTAAATATCTTACATATGTTATATATACATGTAAAATGTCTACACACACTCACACACAATCTGTAATGTTAAATGCCAAAATTGAAAATTATTACCTCTGGATATGTGGAGGAGTTATAAACATTTGGTTTTATATTATTTTCTAACACCATAATTTTAATTTACCTACTGTCAACTGGTATTGCTTATGTCATAAAATGTCAATAAATTAAAGATTCTATTTCTTAGAATAGTCACAATGAAATAAACAGAATTCTGTCAGGACTAGCCTTTTTTCCCTCTATGTATACAGTACATGGCTTAGATACAAAGTTCTTTGTATTTAGCATTTAAAAATTAAACAGATTCAGCCATCAATCATACACTTACTTTGAAAAGAGCTTGCATAGAGTGATAGTAGTATGATTGAGACCCAAAGTTAGACTTCATGACTTTTTTTATCAGAGACAATTTTTAAGAGCTAAATAATTATTTTAAACTTTGGTGTAACCCACTACATCAATAGTTCTCAAGCCAGGAATATCATCTTCACCTGGGAATTGTGGAGCCCAGCAATCTGTGTGTTTTTTGTTTTTTTTTTTGTGAGGAAGACCAGCCCTGAGCTAACATTCCTTGCTAATCTTCCTCTTTTTGCTGAGGAAGACTGGCCCTGGGCTAACATCGTGCCCATCTTCCTCTACTTTATATGGGACGCTGCCACGGCGTGGCTGACAGGCAGTGCGTCGGCGGGCGCCCGGGATCCGAACTCGCGAACCCCGGGCTGCCAAGCGCGGACGAAACCGCTGCGCCACCGGGCGGCCCCAGCCAGCAATCTGTGTTTTAACAAGCTCTGCAAGAGATTCTAAACTATGTTAAAGTCTGAGAACCACAATCTGCACTACAATATACAAATAGAATTTCAGCTTGAAATTTGGACAGCTTCCACCTGTCTAAATACACAGAAGGATGGATGGCTCGTTATCGTTGATAACTTATTTCAGATGATACCTTGATTACTATGGTCTAAACTTTTTTTCTTCTTTCCCCAGAAACATTCTCAATTAAATAAGATAAATTGACATTTCAACTACTAAATAATTTTTGGTCAGAGAGATTATATATTTTAAAAACGTTTCATTTTTAAGAAACATTCTTTTTTCTTGGTAGCTGGTGAAAGCATTCAAACAAATAATAAATACAGATATACAGAACATGTAAATCCAAGAGTTCAAATGAAAAATCAAAACTACAAGTAGATATGCAGAGAGAACATCTTGGGATAAATAATACAAAAACCATTTATAAAATGCAATATTCTAGAGACCTGATAAGGCCATTCTATTCAAGGGTGTCAATGATTTGTGAATTAAAAACAGAAACAAGTCCCAGGGTTCAGTTAAGTCCCTTCCAGTTAAGCTCACCTGCAATCCTTTTGGGAAATTGGCTGAAGCAAGTAATGAATAAATAAATAAAATTTAAATACTGAGTTAAGCTAATTAGGTCAACAGAAAAGCCAGAAACTAAAGCAAACTCGAGCAGGTGGCAAAGTGATGTGTGTAAAAGGCAGCAAGTGGCTAGAGTCTGCCTCACTTGGAAGACTCGTTGCCTCAGTGTTAGTGTACTCCCTTCTTATCACCTCCACCTGGGCTCCTTGTCCAAGGCCGCAGATATGAAACATATCTTCCTAAAACTGAAAAGTTGGATGGACATCTCAATTCCTTTTGACTAATCACTTTTGTTTCCAGGAGTTTCCCTGATAATTCCTTTGAGCTATAATTAAAGCAGATCAATTTACAGTAAGATAACTGAAGTTTCTTGATCTGTTGATTTCATTATGCTTTAGAGTGTTAACCCTTGGAGGACTTTTTCCACTATGTTCTCCGTTATCAACCAGAAAGCAATGTAAATTCATAATCTCTTGGCAAAACTCTCATATACCACAATTCTGTCACACACACGCCTATATACTTTAAGCAAACTTTAAATTCCAGTAGTCGTTCTGATTGTATTCTTATTTTCTACAGAAAACTGAGTCTGGCCTGCAGCTCAGTTCCTTGAGCATTCAGTTAATGAAGCCATAGTTATGACTTTGATTTCCATTTTAGAGAGTTGGTTTTTCTTTTGTAGACATTTCTTCCCCTAGGGAAGCTGACTCACATGTTATGTACTATTATTTCTCACAAGAGAGTGAGATAGATCCAAAAATCACTTACTATAAAACCAAATCAAAGTTCATGTTCTATTATAGTGGGCCATTAATTATAGTGGAGCAAAGCCCGTCCTAGTAAAATTTTCAGATATTCATGGGCACTTGGCAAGTTGTTTTCACGTGGTACTCCCTCCTTTTCTGCCATCGCCACCTTGTTTTCCAATGGCCCCTCTGGGCTATGCGCATCATGCACTCCCCTCCTTAAAAATCTCATTCCCTCTGCAATAATGGCACTGTTATTTGAAAATCACTGGCATAGACATTAATTTTGACAACATCTGTTATTCACTGTAATTGCTTCCAACACCATCATAGTGGATTGAGGAGTAAATGATCTTAACATAAAAAAATGCCTCTTGATTCAGAAAAGAAAACACAAAAAATTTACATGCCGTTGTCATTGTCACTATTCAGCCATAATCACACTTTTAGTTTACATTTCTGCATTTACTTGTCTGAATACAGAAGTGGCTGATGCTAACACTGAAGATGTTAGGAAAGAAGCTATGGCCTTTTACTGGAGAGGTCAAGAGTACGCAGAGTAGTTGATCCCAATTTCCTTTGGGTTAGGAGAATTAAGTACATCTGTGCATACTCTTGCTCTTATACCCGCAGACTCAAACCATTAGCAAATCCTGTTGATTCTAACTTATGTTAAAATTAAATACAAAATGGAGACCAGGCTTGAAAATTCCCTGAGCAGACAAAACCAATTAAGCCACATGAGCGAAACTTAATTTAGCTTATTTTGCAAAATAAGCAAAACGTGTCACTTCTTGTACATGCCTCTGAAAATCATAAACAAAACTTAAGCTGTTCCCCCAAATTGGCATGAGGTAATCACTTTTAAACACTCCTTTCTCCCTAGGAGAACTCTAATGCTATAACCAATCATTGTAAAGAAAAGCGGTCTCCATGTTGCCACTATAGAAGTTGTCTTGTAACGATCTCCCTTGGAGCCTCACTTCACTATTGGTGTGAGAGCGCCCAGTTCAGAACTATAATTACGTGCACAATAAACTCTTACTAATTACTATTTTAGTAATCAAGCAGTTTTAATTTTGCCATTTCTAGACTTTTGACACTTATAAATGCATTCAGTAATCAATCACTTCTTGTCATCTCTGCCAGAACCATCCTGCTATGAAGACCATTTCACTTGGATTTTGTCAATATCTTCAATAATCCATTGCCCTTACAATCCACTCTCTATAGAACAGCAATAATGATCCTTTTAAAATATTAACTCGTGGGCCGGCCCAGTGGCGCAGCGGTTTAGTTCGTGCTTGGCAGCCCAGGGTTCGCGGGCCCGGATCCCGGGCGCCTGCTGATGCACTGCTTGTCAGCCATGCTGTGGCGGCGTCCCATATAAAGTAGAGGAAGATGGGCACGGATGTTAGCCCAGGGCCGGTCTTCCACACACACACACACACACACACACACACAAAATTAACTCGTGCTCAGACTTCTCTAATTGATTCTTATCTCTCTCAGGATAAAAGCCCAAGTGTAAATATGGCATAAAAGACTTCTGTGATCTTTCCCACTTACACCCCAACTATTTGAATTTTCCTCTACCTCACTGCCCTCATTCACTCAGCTTCTTACCGGGGATGCATTATAACTTTCATGGGCATAAGAACATTCATCTTCATGGGCCCCTTCCTACATAAAAATTATTAAAAATTATATTTTCTGACTACTGGTACAAAGATAAATATTATCTAGGCTGGATTTATTATTATATATTCTTCATTATTATATTCACTTTTTTCCTCTGATTTTAAAAGACATTAAAATGTAAAACTTTTCTGGGCCCCTAAAAGTATCTTGGGCTCTAGGCACGGTGTCTACAGTGCCTATGGCCAAGTGGGCTCTGCTCCTTATGTTTTCTTTTTTTTTTTTTTTTTTTGTGGGGAAGACCAGCCCTGAGCTAACATCTGTTGCCAATCTTCCCCTTTTTTTTTGCTGAGGAAGACTGGCCCTGAGCTAACATCTGTGCCCATCTTCCTCCACTTTATATGGGACGCCGCCACGGCATGGCTGACAGGCAGTGTGCGTCCGCGGGCGCCTGGGATCCGAACTCGCGAACCCCGGGCTGCCAAGCGCGGACTAAACCGCTGCGCCACCAGGCGGCCCCTCCTTATGTTTTCTGAGGAATGTATTTTATATGTCACAAGGAATATCCGGAATGTGGTTCCTCCAAATAGCCACAAGGTGTGGTGTAAGGAGTAATTATATCACTTAAAATGGAGTGTTTTGATGATCTGTCAGATGTGATCATGGATTAACACCATGAAGAGGCTTATGGAAGTGAAAGAGATTTATTGTACTCACAAGTCCCGGAAAACGGAGGCACAGCACGCAGGGGGCTGTGTGGGAGGAGCTTCAGAGGAGCAGAGAGAGAGTGAGGACCCGTGGGCAAGTGCCTTTAGTGGCCACCTGGGTGGAGTACATAAGGAAAAGGCTTGAGGGTGTTTCATTGGTTTGTTTGAATGTCAGAAGGTCTTAATCAGAGGAGGGCAAGAAGGGGAGCTTATGAGAGGGGTCAGACTTATCCCACTGGTGCACCTGGTCGCCTGACAGGGTGCTCACAAACTGTTTATGGGGATGTTGAGGAATCAGGAAATATGAAGTAATAAATCTTTACAATACGTGAGGTTTGTTTCTACAGCTGTCCTCCCCCAAAGGTCTTCCTTGACCTTTCTATATAAAAATTTCCCAAACTCCAGCACTCCTTATCCTCCTCATTTTTCTGCATTGCATTTTTTAATATCCATTTTATTTGCTTTTGTTAATTAATTGTCTCAAACAAGAATGAGTGCTATATGAACAAAGAAATGTGTGTTTTGTGCATTGCTTTTTTTTCAAACTCCTAGAAGTGTAGTTTGAAATAAGCCTAGCATGTAATAGACATTAAAAAAATAAATCTACTAACATTTTATGCAAGAGGAAAAAAGGTAGTTTCTTACAAAACTAAGCAAGTGCTTACTATACTACCTAGTAATTGAACTCCTAGGCATTTTTGTAAATAAAATTGTTTTCATAATTTTATTTATGCTAGTGTATAGAAATGAAATTGATTTTTTTGTACATTGATATTTATCCTGCAACTTTGCTGAACTAATTTGTAACTTCTAATAGTTTTTTATGGATCTTTAAGGAGTTTCATGAAATCATTCCATCTGCAAATAGAAATAGCTTTACTTCTTTCTTTCCAGTCTGGATTAATTTTATTTTTATTTTTTCTTGTCTAAATGCCCTGCCTAGAACATCTGATTGAACTGAAATGGGACGAGAGCACATTTTTGTCCTGTTTCTGATCTTAGAGGGAATATATTCAGTCTTTCAATCTTAGCTAGCTGTGGGTTTTTCATGGATGCCTTTTATCAGAATGTGGAAGTTTCCTTCTATTCCTAGTTTTTTGAATGGTGGTTATTTTTTTTTTTCATTTAAAGGTGTAGATTTTGTCAAGTATTTTTTTCTGAGTCTATTTAGATAATCATGCAGATTTTTGTCCTTTATTTTATTGATTTGGTGCATCACACTGATTGATTTTCATATGTTAAGCCAACCTTGCATTTCTGGGATAAATTCCACTCTGTCATGTGGTACAATCTTTTTTATATGCTGCTCGATTTGGTTTGTTAGTATTATGTTGAGAATTTTTGTGTCCAAAAGGTATTGATATGTAGTTTTGGGGATTTTTTTTCTTGTAATGTTTTATCTGCTTTTGGTGTTATGACACATAACTGATCTCCCAGAATCCGTGGGGAAGTGTCCCCTCCTCTCCAATTTTTTGGAAAAGTTTGAGACGGTTTGTTATTAATTCTTCTTTAAATGTTTGGTAGAATTTACTAATGAAGCTGTCCATTCAATTGATTTACTCCTTAGGTCTATTTAGATTGTTTCCTCTTGAGTCAGGTTTTGTACTTTGTGTCTTGTTAGAACTTTGTCCATTTCCTCTAAGTTATCTAATTTGTTGATACACAGTTTTAATAGTATTCCTTATTTTCATAGTGTTCCTCTTTGTTTCTGTAACGTTAGTAATTAGGTTCCTCCTTTCATTCCTAAATTTAGTAATTTGGATCTTCTCTCTTGCTGTCTTGCTCTCTTGTTCTCTCATTCTCTTTGCTTAGTAAAACCAGCTAAAGGTTTGCCAATTTTGTTGATCTTTTCAAAAACCAACCTTTGGTTTTGTTGATTTACTCTTTTTTCCTATTCTCTATTTCGTTAATTTCCATTCTAATTATTTTTATTATTTTCTTACTTCTGCTTGATTTAGGTTTAGTTTGATCTTTTTTTTCTGGTGTTTATGGTCAAAGTTTAGATCGTTGATTTGACATCTATTTTCTTTTTTAATATAGGCATTTACATATGTATGCATAATTTTGTTTAGAGGAGGAAAGATGGCGACTGAAAGAATGTGAATCTAGCAAGAGAAACTTAACTTACCATCTAAGTGTTAAGATTTAGTAATTCTACCAACTTAGACAAGTTGCAAGGCCTCTGTGAATCTCAGTTTCCTCATATAAAACAGAGATTGTAATTCATATCTTGAAGTTTTGTGACAAAAATCAAGAAGTATGTAAATTACTCAACATGCTACCTGGTGAAAAATAGTTTTTCAATAAATTTTATATAGTATTTGTATTAGCAAATTTACTTTACCTATTATAGGGACATAGATATAAGAACATCTGTTATCAAAAGAGACATACGCATTTAAAACACATATACCTAAAAAAAGAGATGCCATTCATCTCTGTGAATGTGAAGAGATAAAATCATATTCCTGAAGGAGAACTAAATAAATACTTTGCATGTCGTAATTCAAACACTCAATCTGGAATGCTCATGTGTACTATTATCTTCATGACAGAAAGAATGATGACAGTCACATCAGCCTGCTTTTTTTAGAAGGGGTATCATGAGATCATTAAAAAAAATTCTACCCTTCAATGCATATTTCCAAAGCAATTCTTTTCCTTATATGATTTATTTGTTCACTTTGATACAGAAACACAATTTATATTTGATAAATGAACTATGAAAGCATTATATGCTCTTTCTGCTTTTTATAATGTGTCAGAATACCAAAAGCAATAACAGAACGCTGTTACATTCTGAAACATTAACAAACTTTGAGAGCTGGGTCCTCAGATTGTGTGGGTGGTGCCTAGTCATTGAAAATAAATACAGAACAAATTTGAAGTTAGTGGAAATAAAGGGTTTTACTGCCCCCAGAAGAGAAGTAAGTATGATTTCTCATTATCTCAAACTTCAAATTGTGATCTGCTTTAGGAAGACTTTGTTGCTGTTGTTTTTTAAGAGAAGATAATGAAAGAGAACATTTCTCTAAACATCACCTATTTTAATTTAGTGCAGGGAATCTGCTGTGAAAACTGAGCAAAAAAAAAGTAATAATTAATTACCATTGTAAACTGAGTTTACACTGTACACTGAGAATTTTCTGGCAGCAATAGAAGGTTTACGGTCATGAGGTATTTACTTTTTTAGGACTAAAAATTACCAAAATTATTAAGGACAATAAAATTTACTAGATTATTTCATTGTGATGTGCTGTATTTTTACAATATCCACACAAAAGTCTTAGTGATTGCAGATTACAGAATATACAATATTATATATATTATATAATTACATATTTATATGTACATTTGTATGTACATATTTATATGTACATATGTATATTTATTACATAATTATATATACAATAAATAACTAAATCCAACATATGTAAGGCTTCAAAATGTAATATTTGACCTATTGAGCCCTATTTCTCAGCTATATTCTAAAATAGATACTTTTAGTGCCAAAATGAACACTTACATAATTAAATCAAGCTCCATTTAATTAATTTTGTTTCCTAATAAAAGAGTTGTCAGTTTCTTAAATGAAAATACATTGTTAAGGTGAGGATTAGAGTATTCATTTAATTAAAATAGGGAATACTGCTTAGGACCTAGTCAGTATCATGCCGTGCCCCTAAGTAATATTGTGGTGACTAGCTTATTAAAAAGGAAGTAACAAAGTAGGAAAATAAAATGATTAATAACTAGCATTAGTAAGTGTACAACTGTATTTCACTTTAAAAAGTGTGCAATTGTATTCACTTTTAAAAAAACAATTAAAATTTTTTTTAAGTGAATACCTATACAAATCTCAAATACCTATACATACCTTATATTCGTACTAGAGTAAATGCACTCTAATATTTATTTCATCCTCTGTTTTTCTTTCCTTTATGGCATTTAATACCAAGATAAACTTAAACTGTGACTTTAAATATATGTTGTATTCTTTTATATTTCTTACAAAATATATATAAAATTCCCAACCTTGCTCTAATGAGGTATATTAGCAGAAACTGGATGTGCTTGCCTTACCAATTTCCATGGTCTTTCTGATAATATTCTAGCTCTCTTCCTTATTTTCATTCCCAATGGACTGGATGGGGCTTGAAATACTGCTCATCTCCAAATATGAATGACATACCCAGATGTGGCAAACCAGGGTATTTCCTTATTCTGGCCCTGATGATTAGGTCAGATGTAGCTGTGTAATTCAGTCTAAACTGAATCAGATTCCATCCCAAGAATTTTGCTGGAGAGAGCCTCTTTCTCTCCCTGAGTTTGTTCATTAATAAAAGATAAGCCTGGAGCTCCTTTTGCCATGTATGCCAACTTAAATAGGGTGGCTCACATCTGAGAATAAAGGCACAGGAAAAGAAAGCAAGTCCTGGGACTGAGAAATTGATGTCTTTCTATTCGAGTATCTGGATTCAGACATCCTTAAAGTCAGACTGTTCTCTGAACTTTCTAATTAAATAACCCAGTAAGTTATCTTTTCTTTCTTTAAGCCAGTTTGAGTTGACAATCTGTCCAAATGTAAGAATCCTATTATGTGCAGATGGAAAATTCTTGTCCTACATATCACAAAATAGAACACGAAAAATGTCTAGGACAACGTTCCATAAATATTTAACTATCTTGGCATACCCAATATGCCTGTGGCTTCTAAATAAGCTATATTAAAAAGTAAAATAGATAAAACTGAAAGTTATAATTTCCATAAATTAACCCAAAGAGAAAAAGTAATTTTTACTTTTTTTTTGTTTCAACTTTATTTTTCCAGTGATGTATTTGTTGGGGGAGGGGGTAAACAGGTTACTCAATAGAAATAGTAAACATCTTAAAGAACCTGATTTCGTCATCTATTTAGTGAACTTTTTGGACCTACTGATTTCTCACTTTCCTTTCATACCTGAAATAAGATTCACAAATGTAAGTTTGTGCTTTTAAATGATAGTTTATGTAGTTGTACTTGCTCCTAAAATACCTGGCTACTTCTTTTTGAGAGATTACAATTTTTTGCTATTATCTCACTGTATACTCCATGAAAATGTTTTTGTAGTTAGAACTTATTGTATCATTGACATTCCAGAGAATATTTCAGAAAAAGTTTTAATAGAAACTAATATTATATGGAATTAAGTTATAGATACATGGCGAAAACGTAGAGGTAAATAGGTGCCTAAGGAAAGTTCTGTGGTTGAGGGAAAGAGAGATGGGAAAGTTCATTTGGAGGTTAGCCAGGTGGATAGAGGACGCTGACTTGAACAATACTGCAGGGAGTATGGTAAAAGGGTAACAGAGGGAAAAAGTGAAGTGCTCCAAGAATGTCAGGCTTCTTGATGGGTTGGAGTCCTCAAGAAAATAACAAAATTTGGGATAAAGTACTTGCATAAATGGGATGAACTTTCCAATGAAAAATGATGTTTTTCAAAGATAGACTAGAAACAAAAAGAATGGGCAAAAATACAGAAAAAAAAAATTGAGGTAGAAAGCCAGTGAAACAAATCCAAGTTAATCTCTCACATGTCTCAGAAATGTAGATGATGTAGATATTACAATGGAGATAATGAAGATATTAATGGATGTTGCTTGTTAAAAGTCATTGCATGGAATATAATAGGGAATAATCCATAAGGAGCCACTGGGGACTAAGTTCATGTTAAACAGAGTTCATTTATAGGGGAAACAATTGGCTTGGTTTTTATGCCTTTATTTATACAGGCTGGTCAAGGTAGATGTTGGAATAGGAAAAGTATTACCTAGAATTAGGGATTAATGAGCAAAGAATAACAAAAGGCACAGGGCAAAGGAATATAAGGAAATAGTGAACAAAAAGTGGTGACATGACTATGGTATCAAAACCAGAAGTCAAAGCCAATCTGAAACTCTTTAGAAAGGATCTTTTATCTTATTTAATATGACCTCCCCAAGGCTGAGCATGATGGCTGGCATATAGAAAATGCTGGTTCATTTTCATTAAAGCCAAAAATAGTGATAGACTGAGAAAGTAGGGAGTCATATAGTAAAGGTCACACCTGGAGGCATGTGAATCTTATTCTCTCATCAGACAAACATATTTTTCTCTGAAGTTTCAATATTTTAAAAATTTGCTTTTGAAATCCTTTATTCAAAACCTGTACCCAATATACCTTTATCATATACCTTGTTGGATTTATAAATTCATGCTATCTTGCCCCTATAGACATTTTATTTAGTGACATTTTGATATAAAGAGTTTAGCAATCATGATGAGAATAACAGATTTTCCAGAAAAAGTATTATTGTTAATAACATATATGTAATTATATGTATACATTATATCACGATGGAGTAAAAAGAAACTTGAGATATTAGTGTACTAATATAATTATTAGTATACTATTAAAGTAATAATAATAGGTAAACATAGATTTCTGCAGAACAGCAAAGATTCAAGACCAGCAGTGAATTTTCTTTAAAACATTATGCTTCACCATAAAAATCCATTATAATATCAACTAATATATGTTTTCTATCTTAATATTCAATAAATATTAGCCAAGCATTATTAATACACAGCCATGGTCGAATGAAATGTTTGAAGCCATTTCAAACATTATATGGGACTTCAAAATAAAATTCATAGATCATTTAGAACTCAACCATCACATTTTACAAATGAGAAGACAAAATACAAAATGGTAATAATTTTATAATACACAGGTAAATTGTGATAGAAACAGACTATCATCTTGACTTACAATCCTAAAATCTTTCCAGTAACCACTTAGTCTTAGGGTGGGCCAAAATGGATAACTAATACACGAAAGCACAATTTATTGCTTATTAAAATTCTAACATACCTGTGTAATTGGTGGCTTTCATACATTTTTCACTCACTTCCTAAAAGCCTTGCGCCTGAAAGTGCATACATCAATTTAGCTTACATACCACTGATGAGATTTGATCTTGGCCACATCAGCAAGGAATATGGGAAACGTAGTCTGTGTGTGCCTGGGAATGATATAATTATTTAAAATTTTTTGCTTGCGCGTTTGCTCAAAGTTTCTTTAAGTAAAAAATCTTTCTCTTTTGCTTTGTGTGGCCCTTAAATATCCTATCCTTTATAACTTAATATCCTACTGTGTTGTTTTGTCCATGTTTTGCCAATGGAAAGGAGAGAGAGTTGAATGTACCGTTTCTTTTTTTAAAATGCTTGTGTCAAATCTTAAAATGGCTCTTTTTTTTTTTTTTTGGTGAGGAAGATTGGCCCTGAGCTAACATCTGTGCCAGTCTTCCTCTATTTTGCACGTGGGATGCTGCCACAGCATGGCTTCATGAGCAGTGTGTAAGTCCGTGCCTGGAAGCTGAATCCATGAACCCCGGGCTGCCGAAGTGGAGTGTGTGAACCCAACCATTACACCACCAGGCTGGCCCCCTAAAATGGCTCTTTCATTAGGCAGTTGTGTGGGCATTGCTCCAAGTTTTGTTTTATAGAATTAAACATCCTCGGATGTAGTAGTTCAGAGTTTATTTTTTAACCATCTTAAAATCTTAGTCATAAAGGATCTGGTAGAATGAAGACTATATCCAGACAATAAGAAGTATATGATCTATAGAGTTGCTATTCTCATTTGGCCGGTGAGATGTAATTTTCTCAAAAGTATTGAAAATACTAAAACCTTCAACCCCTTGGCTATATTCTGCATATCTTTCTGGATCCTAGCACGTGGTAAGACTATTTAAATTTTGATAAATTATTAAATAAATACACATAAAATTGAACCATCTCTCTAGGAATCTTATCTCACCTTGAGTGTAAACAGGAATTTGCAAAAATTAAAACAGTAATTGATTCCTTCATCCTGCCCTTGGGTAAGCCATAACCATATTGACTCATAGCTTTAGCTGTGTGATTTGATTGGATCAATGTCAACGTGACAGAGGTAGAGAAGGAAAAAGTGCTCAGATGATAAGGCATGCCCGATCTTGCTGCTCCTAAGAACGCTACAACCACCTCCAATGTGAATGAGCCAAGCTGCCTCTGGATGATGAGGATCACTAGCCACGTTATCCTCATCCTCTAGTGGACATTGAGTCAGCTGCCAGACATGGTTTGAGGCACCACAGACCATCTTGCCCCAGCCAAGCTGCCTGCTAACCAGTGATCAGCTGAGCTGCCTGAGTTAAAACTTCCCAGTGAACCAATAGAATTGGGACCAAAAAATTATCCATTGATTTAAGCCACACATTTCGGGCGTGATTACATACTCAACAAAACTTAACCAATATATTTGAGAAACTGGAAATTCTCAGGAGATTCACATTAGAAGCCTGAAAGTGATTGAGAATAGACATTCATAGCAATTACAGAATTTCACACCCTTTGAAGGACTGTGGATATTTTTTTCAAATTTTTCACATTGTGCTTAGAATACAGTTGCTATTTAAGTGTGTGTTCTTTGACTCAGAGTTGTTCATAGTAACAAAAAATAAAGGTAAAATAAAGTAAATTAAAGAAGGGAGAAACATAAACTACAACCTAAAGTGGGTTAGAATCCACTTAACTTACCTCACATGTGTGATATTTCTTATTGGCTAAATATCTGAAGCTGAATGATAATGATTTATTATTATTTGGCCTATATTTTGGGTTGCTACATTCACCCCAAATACTGAAGCTTGTTTTAATGCACAAATGAAGTTAAAAACCTTTATGTCAGTCTTCTAAATGCAGCTCTACTCTCTTAAAAACCCAGGTTAAACATATATCCCTGAAAGTAAACAGACTGTCAGAGGACATTACTATAGTCTTTTGACACCTCAGAGATTTAGTGAGTTATTTTTAGTGCTGGCCCAAATCATCTTCATAATTTTCCTATCAATCAAATCTATAGAAGTTGGCTAGCACTTGTCATTTCAACAATCCCAGTAAAATAGATGAAATAAAAAATGACTGGCTGCACAAAGACAGTTCAGTTTGAGACCAAGAACAAGATGAGAAATGGCCTTTTACAGAAATAATGAATCAGAACATAAACTACAAGATAATTGTAGACAGATTTATATGAAATAAAAGAGTTAGAGATAGTATACTTTTCAAAAGTCAGCAGCTTTAAAATGATAAGATGCAAGTTGCAATCTTTAAGGAAGTATTAAATTTCCTCTATTTTCAGTCACGTTCACTGTGAACAGCCACTGGATGCTTACAAATGTAATAAGTGATGGACTATGAAGTTTCTAACTTTTGCCTCTCACTCTAATAGCAGCTGTGAAAATAGCATTGCCAATTAGAAGTGTCAATCAGCATCCTAGTTCCTAACATTTATTTTTCCTTAAAGTAGAAGAGACGGTGGCTAATATCTCAGCTATGTGAATATTAATTATAATATCTATTCAGTTTAAATATAAAAAAGGCCCTCAGGACGACTTAAAGAGTATTAATTATTTCTCTTTCCTTTTCTTCTTTTTCCTCTTGCTCCCCTTCCCCCTCCTTCTTCTTCTCCTCCACCTTCTTCTCCTTTTGCTTCTCATCTTCTCTGCCTTTTTCTTTTTCCTCAAAATTTATGGATATTATTTCAATGAAAGCTGAACCTTTATATTCAGAACTACCACAGGCCTCTCTGAACCAAGTAATCTATAAGAAGTAAATCTGATTTACAAATCTCTATTTAAGTGTCATCATTTTGAAATATGTTCAAAGTATCATTTGACTCACTTTTCCAATCTCAGAAAATAATGTGTCTGAAATTGAATTTTTAAACAGTTTGGAAATGAGCACTATCTTCTCATAAGAGGAAACAAGAAAAGAAAAAGAAATCAATGGTCATAAAACAAAAGACAAGTTTTCAAGCTATGTCTTTAGTCCTAGAAAGGCTCTGGGGTACAAAAGCAGACAATTATTTTAGTTGAAATTTTTGGAAGTATGAAAAGCTTTGACGCATCTCAGAGCCCCATTACCTGTCACCAGAGAGCTGGGCCATGACTATTGTTGATCACAATTACTTAAGCAGTTTGGTCAGCACTGAGGCTCCCAGGTCTGGATGAGAAACTGTCTAGATATCACAAAATTTGGGATACGGCAACATAATGGCTTCCAGTATCAGCAAGAACTGCTCTGAACTAATGAGACCACCTTTGAGAACTGGGGACAGAGGGGAAATAAGAAGAGCTATGAGCATTAATGGTTCCATCTGTGGAGAGCCCAGGCAAAGGTAGAAAAAACCAGAGGCTGGTACTGTAAACCAGATGTAACTTTGAAAATTACAATAGTTTTATAAAATAGCATTTCAGATAATGAGTATTTTAAGAATGTTATAAGAGAGATTATTAAAGGTGATTATGCTAGAAGTAGGCAAATATTGCAGTTTATGTTCATCGCTTTTTTAAAGTTTAGAAATCAAATGAAAAAATGTGTAAAGGTAGTGTTTATTTATGTAGGAACTTGCTAATAAAGTAAAAAATATGCTAATAATTGATTTTTTTATTTTAAAAAAGATTAAAAAACTAATCAACAAAATAATAGACAATTAAATAAAATCTGTCAATGATATTTCACAAGTATTCACAAAGCTCCGCAAGACAAAGGGATACAAATAGCTAGAATATTTTAGTATTGAAATTGTGAGCTATTACACTAAGACTAAACTTTGTGATGAAACTTTGTAAGACAGATGATAGAAAATGTACTAATTAATAAAAGAAGCTTCTACAAGTTTATAAATTTTTTTCCAGATGATCTTTAAACAAGTAAAAACTTGTGGCATTTCCTTAAGTTGTAAAACCAGAGCTTCATATTTAGAACTATGATAAAGATTAGACCTGTAAAAGAAACTGTGTTTATTTGTATGATACCTGGTAAAAAAAAATTAAATAGAAACAAATCATAGTCCCTTGCACATTGGAGAGGAGATTTGTCTGAATTCACCTCCACATGATTCAGGAAAAAAAAAAAAGCCAGAGTGTACTTCTTATTTTAGCTTTTCCTGGACTGTGAGCTTGGTCTAGGCAAAATATCTTGTTTTCAGTAACATTCATTAATATCTCAGTTCCATTTCCTTGATTTGTTTCTGACTTGGCTGGTGAATAATTTCCAGTAGAAATATCTCAAAGTGCTCTTGAATTATTGTCTGCGATTTCAGAAGAGACTTGCCTAAGTATAAGGAGGTGCTGATGATATGGAATGATTCTCAATATAGATCATTTTGGCTACAATAATCTTAATATTGAGTTCCTCCTATAACTGGAATTTTTGTAGCTCTAATTAGTAAAGCTATTTCTTCATGTTAAGTGCTATTTTTCTCATTGCTGTTTTTCCTATTTCCCTTTTTGAAATGACTACCCAAATTTTAATGAGAAATTTTATAATTCTTGTGGGTCAGTGATGTGAATCTCTCTCAAGTCAATTCCTGAAAGAAGCACTTCCGCTTTCTGAAAGAAAGTGCAAATCTGTGCCTGTGGAAATCTGGAAAGAAAAATACTGGTTTGATCACCCAATGCATACAATTGAATTGAACCAAGAAGCAAATATGGATGGGGATCCTTGTGTATGTGTGTCAGGGAAACAAGACATTTTAGAAAATTACACTGATTCAGAAAGTATATTTTTTGCAAATCTTTACCATTGCTAAACTCTGGTTTGCTATTCCAAGATTTATGACAACAGTTCTGACTTTCCAATATGGAAGAGCAGCATTTACAGAGTTTACAGTTCTTGTAAATTATTAAAAATAGCTTTAGGTTAATTTATATTAGCCATGAATAATTTTAAAGTATACTTTTCTAGGTAGAATATATGAGAAAATATTTAATTGACGTATGATATATTTAATTTGCATAGAATTTTAGTTTTATATAACATTGCTGTACCTTGGAAAAATAAATATTTTGTACTTTAGATATAATAGAACAAGGAACATGAACAAATATTATGTTTTTCTAGGATTCCCCTTTCCTAAGTAAGCTAATACTGACATAATTGTTAGATTCTTGGTTATAGATATTACCATAGGTCACCATTTAAGAGCAGAGAGACAGAGATGGGTATTGCAGAAAATTCTGCAATTCATTTTCTAAAAGAATTGTGTATGTAATTTTTACTCTACCTTATTAAAAATTTGTGGTAGATTAGACTATGATTCAGGAAATATGTGTTCTCTAGTTTTGTAACTAAATTAGTTACAAGTGCTGTAAGACACTATATTTTTAAAATGCCAATTTTGAATATCGATGAAAACATTTTGTCTTTAGACAATGTGAACCCAAATAAAATATCATGAAGAAAAATAGGCGTTTCTTCTTCTTTAAGGAATTATTTTGAACTAATTTTAGATTTGCAGAGTTGTTGCAAAAGTTGAAAAGATAGTGAAGAGCATTTCTGTATACCCTTCTCTTAGCTTTATCATGTTAGCATCTTTATAACCAGGATAAAATTATAAAGACCAAGAAATTAACACTAGTATACTACTGTTAACTAAACCATAGACTTTCTTCAGATTTCACCGTATTTTCCACAAATGCCCTTTATCTGTTTCATAATACAACCCAGAATACCACATTGCATTTAGTTGTTGTGCCTCCTTAGTCTTCTCTAATCTCAACAGTTTTTCAGTCTTTCCTTGACTCTCATGACCTTTTTAATTTTGTGCATTAATGGTCGGATGTTTTGTGATGCTTCTCTTACTTTGAGTTTATCTGATGTTTTTTCATGATTTGATTGAGATTATGGGTCTTTTGGAAACAATACCATAGAGGTGATGTGTCTTTCTCAGGGCAACGTATCAGATACTAATGCTGATAAGTCTTAATACTGGTGCTGTTTACCTTAATCACTTAGTTAAGATGGTGTTTGCCAGATTTCTTTACTGTAAAGTTCCTATTTCCTTTCATAATTAGCTAATATTTAGAGAGGAATATTTTGAAATTAGGCAAATATCTTGTTTCTCCTTAATCTTTAGCTGACTAATTTTAGCATGCATTAAAGGATATTGCCCACAGAAATGATCGTAGTGTTTGCCTAGTCATAATTTTCTATTTCCCTCATTCCTTCTACATTTATTAAGTAGAATTTTTATGTAAAGAAGAGTTGTACATTTGCCTCCATCTACTTGTTTATTTAATCATTTATTTGTCTCATTGTAGACTCAAGGGTATTTATTTTATTCTTTGGGTTGGATCATTCAGGACTATAGTTATTTATTTTGTTGCTCAAATTGCTCCTTCTTTGGCCAGTGATGGGTCTTTCAGATTGGCTCTTGTGTCTTTTTTTTTTTTTTTTTTTTGAGGAAGACCAGCCCTGAGCCAACATCCATTGCCAATCCTCCTCTTCTAGCTGAGGAAGATGGCCCTGGGCTTACATCCGTGCCCATCTCCCTCTACTTTATATGGGATGCCGCCACAGCATGGCTTGAGAAGTAGTGTGACCGTCAGCCCTTGAGATCTGATCCTGCGAATCCCTGGCTGCTGAAGCAGAGCACGCGAACTTAACCGCTACGCTATAGGCCAGACCCCACTCTTGTGTCCTTTCAACATGCCCCCATCTTCTTCTTCCTTTTATTTGGAGCAGTTCTGTACTTTCTGGCACTACACAATGCTACAGATTCATTTTGTATTTTCTTTGTCCCGGTCCTAGAATCAACTGCTTCCCCAGGGATTACTGATGCCTTTTATTAGAAAATGGTTTTGGAAACCAGGATCTGGATGCTAGGTGTGCTCATTGTTACTGGATGTCACTTAAGTATTCATTTCTACAGTAGAAAAGAGACACTAAGAAAAAAATATTTTTGTTAAAATATTATTGTTAAAAGTAATTGTCATTTTGAATAATAGACTGAAATCACGTAAGTTATATAATCTGTTTCATGAAAAGAAAATGGGTGAGCTGAGGGGAAGTAAAGCCACTAATAGGAGGGAAATTCCAATTCTCCAAGAAAAGTTTTGTTTTTAGTTAGAGAATCAAATATTAATCTATAGCTATGAACAAGAACTTCACTGATAGTGTACTTTCCAGATGAAAATGTATGACTGAAACATTTTTTTTTATATTTACAATATTTTATATGGAAGTAGCATATTTTAGGATTGTGAAAACTCAAGAGAAGTAACAATCACTAAGTACATAATTAGAATACATCTCTGCCTTCTTTCAACCACCAGAATCAAGAATAAGAACGGAAGTCTATTTTTCAATTCACAGTGTTGCTTTTTTCAGACAGTATACATATTCACATATTTCAACTCATTGGAGGCATACATGTCATCCAAAGTTTTAATATATAGTCCCAACTACATAAGATAGACAACTTATCCCTCTCCTTCACTTCTTTGCAAGCTTTTGTGTCTAGAATATCAGTAAAATCTCTGAAAACATATAATAAATGTTACAATCTTCCTTGATTCAAAATGTCTATAGATATGGAGTAACTTCAACCATCTCTCATACACCACTGCTCACCCCTAAACAGTATGGCATAGAAATTGCAAGGACTCTACACCCCTTAATATTTCATCCTTTCTATGTCCCTTGGTGCCCTCCTAGTTAATGTTTGACACTGCTAGTAAATCAGTTCTGATTCTCTGTATAAATTCCCTTCCTAGGCAAATAGAATTTCAAGAGACTGGCTAAACATGGGGTGGTAGAAAGTCTGATGACAGTGAAACCCAGGGTGAATTTAGAGTCCCATAGGAAAAAACTTTGGCACCCATCCGAAAGGCTTAGGCAAAGAAGCAGAAGCCAGACAAGATTCAATAGCACAATAATCTTGTAAAGAGTCTAGTAGAGGAGAGAGAGTTGTAGATGGAAAGACGTGGAGCTTCTGGAACCTACCCATCATGATATTTCTGTATGTATTGCGCACATTGCCTCAGGCATGGACAAGGAGGGAGTTTTTAAGGACAACAAACTAGCTCGTTGAGAAGATTTCCCTCGCTTCCATGGGTATTTTAAATTCTTCCATACCTTCAGCCATACTATTTTACCAATCAAAACTGCTTGGGAGATTTGTCTATTTATCCCATCAAAGTTGTGTTTTACATGTTTTTCCACAAAAATTTTAGAGCAGTGTTTCTCAAATATCTTGCCCTTGATAGTGGGAAAGTAAAGGCAGTGTTGAGAAGATATATAGATAGATCAATAGATCTATAGATCGATCTAGTTGATCGATCAATAGAGAGATATAAACTATCTGAAATGTATCTTACCTATGCCAGAGCCTACAAATCATCTAAATGTCTCTGAGAGAATATTCTGAACACCAATATCACCAGTAAAGAGTCATATTCCATGGGAAAACTCAAGAATCATTAACTAGGTGAAAAGTCAGTTATTCAATCCCTAGTTTTATACGTGTTGGCTTTATTTTTGTTTTCTTTCAATCTATATGCCTTTTATTCTTAAATCACTGAACCTGACAATATATCTCTTAATGTATATCTATATGTAGCACTAAGTGCACCTTTGCTTTTTAAGAAGTAGATCTTGGTGGCAGCAAGGTTGATTCATTCTTTTTTAAGAACCATTTTACTGTGGACTCCATAGTTCAATATTTATTCAGCACCTACTCTCTGAAGATTTGTTCTGGATTAGACACTTCATTGTCAGACTATTTGCACTTAAAAAGCACTTGGGCAGAGTTCAAACTCATTTGACAAGTTTCCCTGTCATGGCCCTCTCACAGCAGCATTTTAGGAGGACGTCTTCTGTACTGCATTAAATGATACACTTCAAACAAGTCTGAATGTAATTCCCTGGTAATCAAACATCTTAGGTCTCTGGAACAGATGCTGTGTGGCCTGAACTGTTGTAAACTTACTATGATCAAACTGATTCAGGAACAAAGGTAGATGATGTGGTCCCTCAGCCAAACACATCAAAGCATTTTGAAAAGGAAGTGCATTATAAGCGCTATATCAGAATATATTTTCATCTAGCCTGGTGATCAGGATCTAAATATTTATACCTTTTCTACATAATTGTTACCTAATAATATGTTGCCACAGAAAGAAAACTACACTGTTTAGTAAAAACTGAGTGCTACAAGACCCTCGTATCTCTCATACTCCGTAAAAGGCCCCTACATCAATTTCCTGCAATTCTGCAATTGTAAAATAGTACCATATCTTAGGAGAACACCACATAATATGGTTACATATAGTTCTAGTCTCCTCAGCCGGTGATTCTCACACTTTACCTCACTGGTGGAGCCTGTTTGAAAGACAGATGACTTCATCCCAACCTGTAGGGATTCAATATTGAGATGCAGAAATATCCTAAGTTATCTGGCTTCTATGTTCACTTCTCTCATAACTCCTGTCAGACCATGTATAAGTCCTGAGGGACTGATTAGAAATAAAAATATGACTATGGTACTTCCTAATCAATATCTTACTATGATCTATGCATGAAGTTGTACACAGAGAATCCAAGTTGATTTCCCAGCAGTACCACACCCTCACACGAGCTACAGGCTTTTGACACTATGAGCACTAACCCCCCTGCTTAATTGCTTATTGCTACTCTCCTGTGTTTTAAGATTTAAGTTTCCAGCTTAAATCACCTTGTGATTTCTCTTAACACTTACCTCCGGCTATTTGCTTCATTAGATTCTCATCCACTAGAATGTAAACTGTAAATGTAAGTCATCCACCAGAATGTTTAGTTCACTGCCATATTACCAGCACCAGTGTCTGGCATTTAGTCGGTTCTCAACAAATATTTTCTGAAGAAATGAATGGATAAATGAATGAATTCTTTAAATTTTAGCTTTGTTGTCTACCCTGACAGGAGGCCTTCCCTACTTCTCCCCCAGTACCATGAAATGAAATTAGATTCCTCTCCATAGTGTTCTCATGTTAATACCCACATTTTTCTGTTATTGTACATGCTACATTATTTGTTGATATATCTGTTTATCCTTAGACATTGAATTCCTTGTCATTAGGGATTCTGTTTTATTCATATTTGTTTTTCAAATTTTTCATGCCTGGTAGGGCAGATGACACATACTGGGCATTCAATAAATATCTGTTGAATGAATGCATGGATAAATTCACTCAATCCTAGAAGGATATTTGTGTGTGTGTGTACGTGTGTGTGCATGCATTCATCCACATTCAATTCTATCCAGGCTTCTTCTAGATTTTGTCAAGGTTAGGTGTGCATTTGCTTTCTGGACTAGATTCTACTTTGGCTCATTTGATCAAAAAGTAACAAAAATTTTAGATTACCAAAAGAGACTGCTCGAGTTTCTTTTTTTGCTGTTGCTGTGTGTTTTCTTACATGCTCTTTATTCCTTTTCAAACTGAATACCATAAAAACATTCATATGCTGTCCATATTTTTTTCAGCCTCCTGCTGAAATGTGGGAATTTTCAGTGTTCTCGATGATGGGGGTGGATGAATTATCAGTCACATCTTTCATAATGTGTCATAGAGGTGCCAAGAATCTATAGCTAATTTGGACATTATCCAAAAAGTGTCCATGACAAAGGTTTGCTAAGCTTGCTACATCTTAAAATGTGCTAGAAAACCAGGAAAGCAGATCACAAGTGAAATGTGAAGGTCAATGCAGAAATGGATCCATTAACAGAAATTAAAATGACATATCCAGAAGAAAAATTCATTTGAAAGTCTGTAAGTTTTGTTTAGTTTTAGTAGCAACAAAGGTATATTCAGGAGTTGATAGTATGTGAGGCTAAATGGTTAGCAGATGATCCATAAGAACCATGGGGAACAGCAACAAGGAGTGATAAATACTAAGATCATCAAAAAAGGATCTGGCACTAAGGTTGTTGTTGTATATGGTTGTTCAAGATATTGTTCAGTTACTTTTATTCCTCTTTCATTCAAATGAGTATTATTAATGAACATATATGACCTACAGGCCTGTGTAGAATTATAATATAAAACATTCAAGTGTCTAATATCACAATAAAACTAGCAATAGCTACAGAAACCTTTGAAATTTTATCTTTTCTATGTTCATATCTTAAAACAGAATGATTCTGTTTCTCTTTTTCTCTTTTTATCTGAGAGGAAAGGCACAAATCATAAGTGTGAGGCTCCAAGAATGTTCACAAACTACAGACACCCATGTCACCAGCCCTGATCAAGGCACAGAACCTTGCCAGCAATCTCCCTCCCCTCGCCTCCTGGTTGTTCCCACCCCTCCAAGGAAAACTGCTGCCTGACGTCTAACCTCAGAGAATCAAACCTGAAGTTCCTAAAAAATTGAGTTTCTGATATTTATAAACTAGGAAATATGCATTTCTGCCATCCTTTGAGGAAATCAGATCTGACAACCCTGGGTGTGCACACTCCCTCGAGGTAGCAGTCTGCTGAAACAGGAGCAGCTGTCCCTTAGGGAGGAAATGCCCCCTCTGGGACTACCTGGCTACCTCCTTGTTTCGCCACCTGCCTGACCCTCTGGTATAAAATCTTGTAACACTTGCCTTTTTCCATCTCTCTCTTTTTTGGGGGGGTGAGGAAGATTGTCCGTGAGCTAACATCTGTGCTCATCTTCCTCTGTTTTGTATATGGGATGCCGCCACAGCATGGCTTGATGAGTGGTGCGTAGGTCCGCACCCAGGAACTGAACCTGTGAACCCCAGGCCACTGAAGCAGAGCATGTGAGCTTAACCACTATGCCACCGGGCCGGCCCAGTTTCAGTGTATTTGTACTTTTGAATATCTTGAGCCTTTTGTACAAAAAGGAAGTATTAGATAAATAAGTAAAATATTTATTTATTATTATATTATTATTATTATTGTTTGTGTGTGTGTGTGAGGAAGACCAGCCCTGAGCTAACATCCGTTGCTAATCCTCCTCTTTTTGCTGAGGAAGACTGGCCCTGGGCTAACATCCCTGCCCATCTTCCTCTACTTTACATGGGATGCCGCCACAGCATGGCTGACAAGCAGTGCGTCAGCGGGCGCCCGGGATCCGAACCCACGAACACCAGGCTGCCAAGCTCGAACTAAACCGCTGTGCCACTGGGCAGGCCCCAATAAGTAAAATTTTTAAAAAGTAAGTTTCCCTTTTTATCAACTAAGTGAATTAAACTTCAGTTACCTAGAGTATTTCAAAACTAGAAATTTTTATAGCAACCTATAAACAAAGCTGTGTGGAAATATGCGTCCTCTATCAATTACAATAATCAGGATATTTTAAAATATGATATTGGTGTGAAGGATTTTGGCGAAATCAGGATTCTTCAGTATTTGCGGATGGATATTGAAGTATAAAATATTTTGATTCTACTGTTTTGAACATATCATTTCAACTGGTTGTAAGATTTTACACTGACCTTTCAATCTTATGGACTTTTAAAATTTATGCTGATAAATGCAAATATTTTAATCATAATTAAATATTCAATTTTACAGTTTTGAAGTTAACTCAAATTCATTTTTGATCAGTTTTTATAATGCGAAGATAAGCCATTTACATTCCTTTACTTTCATATGAATTGATTTTTCTTTCATAAGTTTTGCAATGAAAACTAGATTCATCTAAGTTTTTCAATATGTGTTAAATTTTACCAATAATAGTTTCTATCATTTGCAAGATAATTTTCTGGCCACCATTTTTACTAAGTGCATTTGCTTGTTCAAATTTGAAGAAAGATTATAAAGAAGATTTAGTTTTCCTTCCAGGTTATAATCAGTAACAAATTTTATTAAGTGCAAGTTATTGCTAATGTCCAATTTTACTGAAGTTAATATATACAGTTTTTAACATTGTTAACAAGATAAGAATTTTATGTATACAAATTTCAGTGTATAAATTTAATTGCAATTAGCATTTTTCTTTTGATTTTTATGATAGCAACATTTAATTTGAAAGAATAAAATAAGCTCAAATATTTCTCCATTTTATCATTTTTTTTTTCAGTTTTTGAAGGTGTTTTTTCTAGACTATACAAACTTTTTTCTTGGCCCTTTTGGATTTGACCTTGGGGGACTGTGCTGATGAATTTACACATTGTAGATTCCTATATATACCCAATATGATATATGTAGCATTTGTAGGACAAATATACAGGATCTGAGTACTGAGATGGGTCATAAATTCTTAGGAATAAAGTGTTGGGGAGAAAACAGTGGGATCAAGATGCCCAACTTAGGTGTATGCTGAAGTAGATTTAAAGAATTGATAGGTCCAAAGCCAATTTGCAAACATTCTTTTAAAGCTACCTCTCTGCACTCCCTTTGCTCACACAGAGGAAGATGATTACCATGTTGTGCTCAATGAGGTGAGGAATTCATGAGAAGACACTCGTGAAATTATTAAAAATATTTAACTCATAAGGGGCCGCCCGGTGGCGCAGCGGTTTGGTCTGCGCTTGGCAGCCCGGGGTTCGCGGGTTCGGATCCCGGGCGCCCGCCGACGCACTGCTCGTCAGCCACGCCGTGGCGGCGTCCCATATAAAGTAGAGGAAGATGGGCACGGATGTTAGCCCAGGGCCAGTCTTCCTCAGCAAAAAGGGGAGGATTGGAACAAATGTTAGCTCAGGGCTGGTCTTCCCCACAAAAAAAAAAAAAAAAAAATATTTAACTCATAAAATATTTTGACAGCCCCTTTTTAGCCATTAGGCCCTATATAAACACGGTTGAATCTCTAGGTGTGGAAGATATACATAGCTAAAAGAAAATGTCTGGATATTTTCTTGGCTAACGGTCTTTGCTTCCTATGTTCTTATTACCCAAAGGGCAAAAGTGAAGACCTGGAGGGGTCCTGATTTGCAGCTTGTACTTGTCCACTGAGTTATAAGTATTTCTGGGAAGGAATGTCAGGTAGGAGTCAAGAATTCTTTGGCAGAGGGAGTCACTTCTTTGATTAAGTGATTTTATGACATATGAACATATTAGAGCCTATCTACTGTTATGTGACAGCTAAACAGAAAAAAACAAAAACAAAAACATAGCAAAACAAGTTTAAACAAAGAACCAACTAAATGATCCATTCCAATTCACTTCACTGTATGCTGTAGTATATAATGCTCCATTTTCCCTCAGTAGTCTACATCTAAATGAAGGGTTGGAAATCTTTCAAAACTAAGACGATAATTTGGTTAGCTTTGCTTTTTGTGTTTCGCTGAGTTTGATGTATATGGTTAAAAGCAACAACAGACTGGTAGGAAAATCTGAGGCATTTGATAAATGTTTGTTAAAATAAAATAGTAAATAGCTTAGAATGAAAAACAAACAAAAAATTCAAAATAGCATTTGGTTGCTTAAAAAATTTTTCACAATCCATCAACTAGATATTTACATGGTTAAAAATACTTTTATTCAAAAGGCAAAATTGCTTGGAAAGAAATTTAAACTGTCCTAATAAAAGTAATGGATTTGGTAACGAAAAATCCAAATTGCCTACATTCTATTATTTTTTCCTTCTCAGATGAAACAGCCACACTTAAGAAACTGGAACTTTGATTATGAACTTAAACGTTTTTTTTTTTTTTTTGGCTGTGTCAAGTAATAGAAGACCTTGAGAGCAAAGAAAGTGAAATTAAAACCAAAGTTCATATAGGATTTCACCTTTCAACTCTTTCCTCTTCTCTCTTCCTGCCATATGGCTACATACATCTGCTTTCACTTTGGGACTCTGGGATAATCGTGGTCAGATAAAGATTTGTCCCTAGCAGGAATTCTATGAAACATTTCTGCCTAGAACAGAAACGACATAGTCGTTCAGATCTGCTTCATCACAATTTAAAATTCCTCTGTTTTGGTGAACACTGTCAAGGCTGTACAACCCAGAATTATATTTCTCTCTCTCTTCTTAATTGCAATAGCATCTGATATCTGTACTACTTCTCATTACTTATTCCTTCAAGGCAATCTAACTATTTCTTCATGATTTTTCCATGGTTCTTTTTTATGACATGGTAAATGTCCTTACAATTGATAATTCAGCTTAGTTCACCTTTCATCAAGTAAACACTGTTAGGCAACTCAAAGAAGCAAATGAGTGACCAAAGGTAGTTTGAAAATTTTAAGTCTTCCATGTTCCTCTATAGATAATTGAGATGTGACTACAAAATAAAAAAGACCTTCCAATGCAGTATTCCATCCAGGCATATTGACATCCATTAAATGACTGCAACTTCAAGTTTTGTGCTCCAGACTCTTCCATATTTCTTTGTGTTTAAAGTGGAGTACCGAAGATAATTCTCCCCCATATTTCATCTTCTGTTATGTCCTTATAAATTTTTAATGCAATTATCTCATTACCATATTTCACCACACCATTTTTCCTGGAAGCATATTCCTTGCCCTAATCCCCCCAAAATGATGAAGACAAGAGTTGCTACCATTAACATCTTCCAGCGCATGACATTCACCAGGAGATCAGGGGATTATCTTCTCTTTTCACTGCTGCCTTTTTCTTGATGTACTTTCCTGTATGCTTCATTTTATCACTCTCTCAGTTAATGTTTTCTAACTTCCACTCTTGATGTCATTACAAAAAGAATGAGAATTATCTTTAATACTTAATATGTTCTAGGTACTATTACAAACACTAGTGTAATCCTCAAACACCACCATGAGATAGATGCCCGTTTTTTTTCCGTCTTTATTGAGATATAATTGACGTGTAACATTGTGTAAGTTTAAGATATACAATGTGTTGATTTGGTACACTTATATCTTGCAAAATGAGTACCGCCATAGCGTTAGCTGACATCCGCATCATGACTGGCATGGTGGTTACCAGGGGCTGGGGGGTGGGAGAAAAAGGAAATGTTGGTTAAAGAATATAAAATTCTAGTTAACAGATGACTAAGTTCTGGAAATCTATGGTACAGCATAGTGATAATAGTTAATAATACTGTATCATATACTTGGAAGTTGTTAAGAGAGTAGATTATAATTACATGAGGTACCCATTTTAAAGATGGAAAAACTATAGTTCAGGAAGGTTGAAAACCTTGCCCCAGGTCTAGAGCTAGTAAGCATAAAAGTTGGAATTCAAACTCAGGCTGTCTGGCTGAGGAAGTGTCACTGCCAGAGGAAGTGTCATACACTTTGTCATTTGGCCTCAAAACTTTTATTATACATTTCCTTTTTCAGAAAGGATGTCTTCCCTCTCTTTTGAAATTATTTTTTGTTTATAATTAATTTCTCTTATTTTACTCCTCAGACTATGAACATCTCTCTGTGTTCATTTCTGCTCCTTCTGAGGAAACTAAATTCTTCAAACTAAACTTCTAGGTTACTCCTATTTAATTTATTAATTTATACTCCTATTTAATTATGAGTTAAAGGAAAATTCCAAATTTTTAATGTTTAGAATTTTATTCCTAACTCCTTTCTGAATGCTAAAGAGTAAGCTTCCAGCATTAATGTTTGATAAATTTCTTGCTCTTCAGAACATTAGGATTTGCCCAAAGTTACAGTTATTTATAAAGGAGATTTATCACTTCCAGTCAAAATCGGAAGCACATATCAAGCAGAGATAAAGCATTTGTAGCCCTCAGTTTAGACAATCATGTTCCTGCAGAGAAGAACTCCTTTTCTGCAGTCCAATCACCTCTGGTCTGGCAAGTGCACCTCAATCCATATTCAAAAACTAGAAATCAGAGGTTGGAATTTTGCAGATAAAGAAAACATAGCTCTAATATCACTGACTTGGGTTATCCAAACTAACGTTTTGGTTTGGGTAATATGATCGTTTCTTCACAATAAGAACGGCCACTCAAAATGGTCTAAATATACTAACTCATTGGTCAGTCCAAACAAGAAGATTTTTGAAGAGAATGTTTTGTCTATTTTGAAAAAAATGTCTTGTTTATCAACCCAGAGAAGAATGAGACACCCGAATGATATGCTCAAGTATGAAACTGTGATTATCAAATTGTTCCTCAAAACAATGAAATAAAGAGAAGAGAGTTTAAAATCTCTAAAGGAAAATCTAGGCAGGAGAAAAAGAGCCAACAATTTTTGAGATCTATTTGAGAATTGAGAGAGAGTAAATTTCCAGGAGGCAGCCAGGATGGCCCAAAAAGTTCACATGAGAACGTAAATGTGAGAGTATGTGTGTGAGAGAGATTTTCTGTTCTGTGTGATGTGACCTCTCTCCTACCTTAAGCATCTTTAAGAAAGACTACAAAAATAGTTCAATACTTGGTGTAAACAGGTTCTTTTGAAAATCAATGATGGGGCTGGATTTTGTGTCTGAGACATAATGTTGTTGGTAGGTAGTGAGTTAGACATGAGCAGGGGAAGGGATAAAAACTGACAAACCACAAAGGACGAAGCCTCCTCAGATGGGCACCTTTCAACACCCACAACACCCTGTTTGCAGCCCTAAATGCACATAGCAAGCTTCCACCTGCTGCACCATAACCTCACCCTCATTATACTAAAATCTTTTTTTTTTTTTTTTGGTGAGGAAGACCAGCCCTGAGCTAACATCCGTTGCCAATCCTCCTCTTTTTGCTGAGGAAGACTGGCCCTGGGCTAACATCTGTGCCCATCTTCCTCTACTTTATATAGGACGCCACCACGGCATGGCTGACAGGCAGTGCGTTGGCGGGCGCTCGGGATCCGAACCTGCGAACCCCGGGCTGCCAAGCGCGGACTCAACCGCTGCGTCACGGGGCGGCCCCTCATTATACTAAAATCTTAATAAATTTACATTGCAGTTTTGACCCGCCTTGAGGAGGATGGATGCCATGACAGTTCCACCAAGGACCATCTAAGGAGAAAAACTACCCCTCCAGATGTGGAGGAGGGGCAACAAGCCAATGGGTAAAATCTCTTCAAACCCCCATCTTTTCCCCTCCTCACAAGTGAACAAGGCTATATAATCTACAAGCCACCCAAACCTCGGCACAGTCTCTCACCTTGACCCTGCCCCCTCCCTCTCTTGGAGTGTACTTTCGCTTCACACACAAATCCCTTCTTGGTTTGAACTCATCGTTGTGTGTTTGCTCTCAAATATTTTTGTGATGCCGAACAAGAACCTGGAAAAACCGGCCAGCCCAACCGGTAACAATAGCAAATGAGCATAAATATGGTGCTGGAAGATTCTGAGCTGTCATCTGGGTTACAAGCATGGTACTTCTTTAAACATTTAGCAAGTCAGCAAGACACAGTTGGTTTAGGTTTGGATATCAAGAAACAGAAATCGTCACTTGAGGGCAAGCAGGAAACAATTTAAGAAGACCAATTACCTGACAGACTGGGGAACAAAATGTTCCCCATTATTTTTTTTTCCTGAGCCATATATGCACCATTCCTTTAGACTAAGTACCACTATCATTTCCAGTATTTAAAAATTTCTTTCACAAGGGCCAGGGGAGGAACAGGTGTATTATTCCAGGCACTAAAACAGCTTATGCTAATGTACTGAATGGACAAGTTTGTGTTGTGTTTGCAACAGACTTTGCAGACTTCCGTTCATATAATAATCATTCTCTAGACTCAGCTTAGCGATCACTTTTCTCAAGGAGCACTTGAATGATGAAAACATTTTTTTGGGCTCCCTCTAGGTATTTGTTTTTTATTGCTGTATAAACTTAGTGGCTAAAAACAGCTCACCTTTATTATCTCACAATCTCTGTGGGCCAGGAGTTCTAGCTTGACTTACATTAGTCTGCTGCCAGGGTCTCACAGGATGCAATCAAGGCATCAGTCAGTAGAGGTTGTGGGCTCATCTAAGGCTCGAGATAGTCCTCCTTGCAATTACACGGTTGTTGGCAGACTTCAGCTCCATGCAGTTGGAAGATCAAAGTCCTCATCTCTTAAAGGCTGCCAGCAGTTCGTCTGGCCACTTGGCCCTCTTTATAGACAGTTCATGTCTTAGCAGCATACTTTGTCAAGGCCAGCAGGTGAGTTTCTCATTCTAGTCTGCTAAGACAGAATCTTGTATAATGTATGTGATCATAGAAGTGGCATCTCAACATCTTTACTGTATTCTCTTGGTTAGAAGCAAGGTGCAGGTTCTGCCCACATTCAAAGGAAGGCGATTACACAAATGCATGGATATCAGGATACAGGAATTATTGAAGGTCTCCTAGGGTCTTTTGATCACACTCTGCCTGCTTTCGTAAATTGACCATACTTTATTTTGTTCTTCAATTGTGTCCTAAATGCATTTCTATCATAATGCACATAGCAACTAAGAAGTTATGTTCACGTTTTTCTCCTCCAGTCCAGAGTCACTTAAATTTCTACCTCTGAAGTATGCTATTACAGGTATTTGGTATGTTTTTCTAAATAAATAATCTAATTAATAAATGAATGAAATAATTAATGCACGAGTGATCTATACTCATTAAAAATCATCAGTATGTAACAATTTGAGTAGTACAGATGTAAAATCTTCCATGCCATGAAGAATATTAGATTGCAGCGAAGTCTTAACATTTGGTAAGTCTTTGACATATTCTGCAGGGTTGGTAGCATTGTGGGGATGACGGGTCGCAATACATAACAGTATTTGTAGAGTAGGAATAAACACTGAGTTTCATGGACAAATTGGAGGGTTCCTCTGGGGCATATAGACTTATATGAATAAAATCGTATGAGGCCTGTAAATAGCATCTTTAGATGTCTCCTCTTTGAATTCTTAATCATAGATTTCAAACATATCGAACAGAAGAATTGCAGCTATTTCAAGTTTATAATTTTTCTTTGTAGACTCCTTCCTATGCAATACATATATTTCCATATCTCTCATAATATTATTTGCTACAGTCTATATATTTAGCGGGTATCATGACCCCTGGACAATTCTTAACTTTTTGCTCACTTAATTCCAAATTTCATATACATGGATCACTAAAAATTTTCTACATTTTATTATATTTATAAAATGTGTTGACAAGTGCATAAATCCTGGACAGTAAATTTTAGCTTATTTTATATTCTTTACTAAATTAAATACAGTGTATATCCTTCTGTGTCAAGTATTTTCAAGACTTACTCATTTGAATTCCTTCCCACACTTTTTATTTATTAGGTAGCCTTTTACTTAGAATCCCCACCAACCATTACTTTCAACCTATTTTCTACCAGATTTTTTTTGAAGTATGTTACTCAGACCTCCAGGTACTCAATATTTCAAACCAAGCAAATTACCTCTGTACAGGTTATTTGGGTAAGCAGAGAGAGCAGTCCTGCCTTCATCAATTACACTGTGCATCACAGAGCACCTGGAAGAAAACATTGCTTGATCTCTATCACTCCTCTTTCTATTAAATGTATTTTCTTTCCTAGTTTTTCTTCTCCCTGACTTTATCTTATTCCTGTCATATTTGATTCTGTGGAAACTCTGGTCAGTGTAAGAGTTCAAACTGATCAGTGCACTATCTAGAACACTGTACATGTCACCAAAATCAATCTTGTGCTTTTAACTCTAGTACAATCACTCTAGGAGGAACTGCTTTTTGGGTCCTCCCAACCTGCCGCTCCCACCACCCACTCCACAAAGCAAAACCTAAAATGCAATTTTGTTGCCATGTTAACCTCAGTAAGGACAAGGTATCTCTAAAAATAAATTTTAAAAGTTCACTTGTTATGGATTATTCAATCAGGAGCCTGTTCTCTGGTAAACTCAAAAGATGATCTAAATCAGTCTGCTTTGCTGAAGCATTTCATTTAATCTTAATTATTACTTCATTGCAGCTGTCAGCACTGCATTCTAGGCGAGTCATTCCAAGGCGTTGTTACTCCGATCAGCTTCTACTGTCAGACCCTTGACAGATAAAATCCTCTACTCACTTTACTTTTGCTTAACTATGCCAAGTAGATGTTGCTATGAAAGTCCAAATTGTAAAAATCTGATTTGATTAGGAACTGTCAAAGTCCATGTATTTTCTATGGAACTGGCTTTCTCAGCCTACTTAAAATAATTCACTTTTAAAAATCAATGAATTTAGATAATTGAAAGAAATTGCACGCTATAGGCCTTGAATTAAACTTTTAAAATAAAACGCAGGGTGTGCTAGCTCGTAGAATGAAATTAGGTGGCACTCGATAAAAGTTGTTTGAAAATTTTTTATAAATTCAATGAGAATCATATTAGTTTAAAAAACTGATTACTCAAATAATTATTGTTTGAGTCTGAAAACTAAATGCAAGTAGCTGTTTTTTATTTCAGTATTTAAGTGGTCTTTTCACCTTAAGAACTCAGACACATACAGATACAGGCACCCAAGTGCAGACTGTGCTGGTTTGGTAAGCAGAAATCAGTCCCGAGCCTTCTGTTGCCTAGGTCACCAAGAGAGAGCTCACTGAAGAGGTGGACTGGAGAAGCAAGGATAGTTAGCTTGGAAAAGAGAGCTAGTCAATTCAAAACTTCTCTGGAACAGACATTTCAAGGAATGGGGCAGGGACTGCTCCTCTAATTGGAGAGAAACGTTTGCAGAAGATAAGAATACGACAACCAACTCTTATTTGGTACTAAACTAATTGTTTGGCCTTCTTCCTCTTGTGACACGCATTTAAATGACGTCATTTATGTCCTAATGGTCTCTCCTCTCAGGGTTATGTGCAGAACAGGTTGTAGGCTGTTGCTCTGACTCCTGGCTAGAGAGAGATTCAGGTTTGTATCTCTGCAATGTATGTTGCAATTCAGTCTCTTCCTTCCCCCGTCTCCCTTCATTTTTTCCATTAAGTACCTAAAATTCAATTTGCTTAACTTTGCACTAAGCTGCCCTATTTTGCAGCCACTCTGGTCCCTGGACTTTGCTTTATCAGGTAATTTTGCTCCCATATTTACAACCTCTACCTGAATATATATATATTCTTCCCCACGGATACTGACATGCTCAAACTTCTCCCATAATAAAACAAAATAAAATGAAATTAGCCTATTCTGCAACCTCACAAACACCATTAGTTAGTGCCCTATCCCCTTTCTTCCTCTTGGTGCTGAGCTTCTGGGCTCATAAAATTGATACCAACGTCAATATTTCTCAGGAGAATGGAACTTCTACAAATATTTCATGAAAAAATGACAAGATCTAATAATTTGGAGAACATTTGTATTAAATAAAGTAAAATATAATTTCTTACTGCAGGATCACTCAGAACCCTAATATGAAATTTTCATTGTGAACTTCCAAGGTTGGAATATTTTCTAGTGACCATAAAAACGTTCAATGATTCATACATTGACTCGTTCATGCATTAACTAATTGATAATTCAGTCACTGGTTCATAAAGGAGAGACTGATTTCACGCAGGCCATTCCAAAAACTTTAGAAAACTCTAGTGTACATTTACGGTGTCTAATTTCTCTCTTTAGAAATTCAATTCAATCCAGCACAATGCACATTTTGCTGCCAAAACTCTTTTAATCCTCTGTGGCAGATGTCAACAATGTCTTTGAAATGGCAGAAAAATGAAAAGAAAAGAAGGGCTAATGGTCTTTTTAGTCCTTAACTTACTGCACCGCAATAGTTTACACCAGCAACTCCTCCCTTCCTAAAGGTCTCTCTCTCTGACCTCCAAGTTTTCTCTCGGTCATGATTCTCCTCCTGTTTCCGTAGTTCCTTCTCAGTCTTTCTGGCAGTCTTCTTGTCTGTTTTCCCGTTGGTGTCACCAAAGACTGGTCTCTGATAATTTTATTGCACACGTTGTTGGAGTTTTTAAAACCATCTGTATTCTCATGACAGGTTAGGCCTCAGTCTTCGTGGTTCAGAAAAATAAACAATGTCCCTTATACCCTGTGCAAACTTTAAACACACGAAATCCATTAACATAATAAATGGTTTTGAGGACATTTCTTATGGAGCAGTAGATAATCAGAACAAGTATCCCCGTGGTTGGGTGGTTGGGCTCCTGTCTACTTCTGTGTCTCATACATTTATCTCCTAAGAGTTGTTACACTGTGATCTAACCCACTGAAGTACCAGCAGGCTTTTTTTAATGGATCAGGCTTCATGTGTATCTGAAAACACTTAAAAAAATCCCAGGAATGCAAGGGTGATTCAATATTAGAAAATCTATTAAGAAGCTAAAAGACTCTTTATCTCTAGGAATGTGTTTTTTTTCCTTAAAGTCACTTTAATGTTTTAGTTATTAACAGAGCACACCAGATTTTTGGTTAGCATTTGCATTGCCATACTCTTATTTTTAACCTTTGTATATATTACGTTTAACATGTATCTTTGAAAATAGCACATACTTGAATATTTTTATAATCCAGTCTACAAATTTCTTTTAACTTGAGTAACTATCACATTTACATTACTTCTTATCACTTATGTTTTTTCCTTTCATCTTTCTTTGTGCTTACTTTTACCCACATTTATTTTCTATTTTTATCTCTGTGCCCTGTTTCTATTTCTGTCTTTTTGTGGTTACCACAGGAGTTTCAGCATGCCTAGTTAAAAGAAGTCTACAGCTAATAACTTCACAAGTCACCACAAAAATGTGACGACATCTCTCTCAACTAATAGCCACCATTGTGTGATACCTATTCTAAAGATTTTACCTCCAAATATTGTTTTAAAGTTTTTATAATTTTATAAAACTAAATTTTATTCTAAGTTTTATGAGATGCTTTTAAATGTGATATTATCTTGTGCTTTAACCTTTCACTGTAAAAGGAGATGCAGATACAGAGAAGTGCACAAAACTTAGCTGTACAGCTCAATTATAACAAAGCAAACGTTGTTATTACTGATGTTGAAACAAACAAAAGGATATATAGCACTCTAGAAGTTTCCTTCCTGCCCTCTGCAAATCATAAACCTCCACATTTATGTAATCATATTGATGTTTTTATCAATGATTTTACAATCAAATCTTTTTCTGTACTTATACTTTAGTTTCTCTTATTTTTAAATTCCTATAATTGAAATTATTGTTCTTTCATAATGTGTTCATTGTCAGATTCATCCTATTGCTGCATTCTTTTTCTTTCTCTTTTCTTTTTTCCTGTCCCTGAAGCTCTCAGGGAGAATTTTAGGAGCCTTAGGTTAGTGGCATCTCATCAAGGTCCCTGGGACTCTGTTCCCTGAATAGCTCTGAGAGGCTAAAGCTGCACCGTGTGTTTCAGTAATCTGCTCTCCCCAAAATTCTGGTTTAAACAACAATCATTTATTTGCTTATGGTTCTTCTTTGTTCTCTTTGCTTTTTGGTTTTCTTTTCTTTTTTTTAAACTGAGATATAATTGACATAAACATTGAATTAGTTTCAGTGGACAACATAATGATCTGATATATGTATATATTGTGAAATGATTGCAAGTTAACATCCACAACTTTTAAATATACAACACAATGTTGATAACTATAGTCAGCATGCTTAGCATTACATCCTGAGGAATTATTTATCTTATAACTGAAAATTTGACCACTTGCACCCATTTCACCCCCCCCCCCCACCCCTCGCCTCTGGTAACAACCAATCTGTTCTCTGTATCTATGAGTATGTTTGTTTGTTTTTAGATTTTACATATAAGTGATATCCTACAGTATCTGTCTTTCTCTGTTTGACTTATTTCACTAGCATTATGCCTTCGAGGTCTATCCATGTTGTCTCAAATGACAGGATTTCCTTCTTTTTTACGGCTTTATATTTTTCTCATCCATTAATCTGTGATGGACACTTAGGTTGGTTCCACATTCTTGGCTGTTATAAATCATGCTGCAATGAACACAGAAGTGCATATATCTTTTTGAGATAGTGATTTTATTTCCTTCAGATAAATATCCAGAAGTGGAACTGTTGGATCATACACTAGTTTTATTTTTAATTTTTTTAGGAACCTCCATACAGTTGTCTATAGTGGCTGCACCAATTGACATTCCCACCAGCGGTGCACAGGGGGGCCCTTTTCTCCACATCCTCACCAACACTTGTTATCTCTTGTCTATTTGATTATAGCCATTCTATCAGGTGTGAGGTGATATCTCATTGTTGTTTTGATTTTCATTTTCCTGATGATTAGTGATGTTGAGCATCTTTTCATGTACCTCTTAGCCATCCATATGTCTTTTTTTTTTTTTTTGGTGAGGAAGATCGGCCCTGAGCTAACATCTGTTGCCAATCTTCCTCTTTTCGCTTGAGGAAGATTGGCCCTGGGCTAACATCTGTGCTAATCTTCCTCTATTTTATATATGGGATGCTGCCACAGCATGGCTTGATGAGCAGTGTGTAGATCTGTGCCTGCGATCCCAACCCATGAACCCCAGGCCGCCAAAGCGGAGCATGCAAACTTAATCACTGTGCCACTGGGCCGGCCCCATCCATATGTCTTCTTTATATTATTTTTCATTTTCATTGCTTTACAGTATTCCATCAATAAAGTCACCATAATGTATTTATCCATCCATTGTATTGTTTTTGAATATTTGATTCATTTCCAATTTTAAGCAATTTTGAATAATTCAGCTATAAATGTTTCTTGTCTTTTCAAGTACATATATAAACATTTCAGTGGCTATGTACCTAGTAGTGGAATTGATGGATCATTATTAGATAGATAGATAGAGAGATAGAGAGAGAGAGAGATAGATAGACAGATAGATATAGATATGTCAATGTACCAATTTACATCCCCACTGACAGCATGTGAGAGATTCAGTTTGTCCACAGCTTTGCCAATCCTAAGTATTATCTTAAGTATTAAATTCTAAGTATTACCATCTTTTATATTTTATTTCTTCTGGTGTGTGTGTGTATGCAGTGTTTTTCCATGGGGTTTTACTTAGCATTTCTCTGATGACTAATGAGCATCATTAATTTCTCTTTCTTTTTCTTTGTTATTCAGATTTTTGAGTTCTTTAAATGTTCTGATTGCAATGTCTTTGTCATTTATTTGCCCAGCAAAATTTGTACAGAAGCTCCTTATTTTGATGTAGGCCAATATATCAATCTTTTCATTTGTGTAAGCAAGTACTTCCTGTATTTTCAAGAAATTATATCCAACCCCCAGATCATGACAATATTCTCTTGTATTGTCTAGAAATTTTCTTTTTTCCCTTTTACTATTAGATTTTTGCAACATCTGGAATAAGTTTCTGTGAGTGTTGTGAGGAACAAGTCAATTTTCATTTTTGTATTTATCTAAATGAATATTCAATTGACCCCGAAATATTCATTTGTAGACATTCCTTTGTCCTGCTGCTCTGCTGAGCCATCTTTTCATAAAACAAATGCTCATTTACGTGTGCGTCTGGCTGTGGATTTCTTTTGCGTTCCATTAGCTCTTTCTTTTTGTCTTTGGGCCAATTCCACGTTGCCTTAATTATCATAATTTTACAAAACGTCTTAATTTTAGATGGAGGAAGTATACATGTCAGCTCTTTTAGGCCCTTTGTATTTCACGTCCATATAAATTTAGAAAAAGTTTGTGAAGTTCAAAAATAAATCCATTGTTATTTTTATTGGGATCGTTCTAAATCGATCAGAGGATAATCGACATTTTTAAAATATGAGTTTTCTTATTCATGGTCTTGCTAAATCTCCCAATATATAGGTCTTTATTTCTCTTGACAGTATTTTGTACACTGCTGTGTATTTGTCTTGCGCATGTTAGATTTTAGCTTGGTATTTAACATTTTTGCTGCCCGGGTAGATGGCATATTTACTAAGTTATTTTTAACTCTTGTTGGAAAAGAGAAAATCCATTTAATTTGTATATTAATCTTATATCCAGAAAACTTATTCAACTCACTTGCATATTTCAGTTATTTGTAGTTTTTATTTATCTGCATGCATATTCATATCATCTGTAAATAATTATCATTTTATTTCTTTGCTACCTTTTTATTTTTTCTTCTTACTGCTCCAGCAAGGACCTCCAGTACATTGTTGAATAAACATGAGAATAGCAAGCAAGCTTGTTTTCTCAAAGATAAAATTTTCAAAATTTCACCATTGCAATTGATGGGTGGGTGTCGTAGTAACTTTATTCTTAGTTTGTTAAGACACTTTATCAAGAATAAATGTTGAAGTTTGTTGCCTGTTTTTTAATTTTACATTTTTTGAGATGATCATATTATTTTTCTCCTTTAACATGATGTTGTGGCAAATTATAGAAGTCTCTCATTTAAACCAGTTTTTCATTCCTCAGAAGGAACTTGATCATGATACATTATTCTTTTTACATGGTGTTGGATGTGATATTTTAAGGATGTTTCCATCTATGTCCACAGTGAGATTATGTGAACGTTTTGGGTTAAGTTTATGTTGAGCTCCTAAATTAAATGGTGTGTGCTTTGTCCTCTCTTTGTCTAGTCTCTGGATGAGTTTGCTAGGATTCCATTATGATTTCCTTAAAAGTTTGGTAGAATACACCAGTGACATCTCTCTGACTGGAGTTTTCTTTAAGGAAAGGTTCTAATAAAACTCCATACATTTCACAGTTACAAGGTCATTACATTTCTATTTCTTCTTGCATTCTTTTTTTACATTGTATTTTTCTAAGAATATGTGCATAATGTCAGATAAATCTCTAATATTATTAGCATGAACTCATTTATAGTATATTTATATTTTCCTTTTGTTTTTTATTTTAGATTAAAATATACAAATATAAATAATACACATACTGAAAAATGCCCAGAACATGAACATAGAAGTTAATGAATTATCTCAATAAGAACACTGTGAAGTTATCTCAGAGGTCAAGAAATAGAACATTGACAGCACCCCGAAGCCACCTCATCACTACTCCCTCACTCCTCCGAGGTACTACTTACTACCTAGATTTTCAACATTATTTTTCAATTTTGCTATTTTTCAACTTTATATAAATTGTTTCAGATAATAAATACATTTTTGCTTCCAGTTTCATTTGCTTGGTATTTTTAATGAAATTTATACATTACTGCATATGATTTGGTTCATTTTCATTATGGTATATTATGATACCGTTTGAATAAATTATGATTTATTTATGCATTCTACTGCTTAAGGGTATTTGGTTTGTTATAAATGTTTTTTGTACGTGTCTATTGGTTCAAATGTTCATGCATGTTTGTTGGATGTATGCCTAACAGTAGATTTGCTTTCTGATAAGGTAGGTGTTCTTAAACCTTCATGGATAATGGTGAACTGTTATCTGAAGGGAGTTTATCCTCACAACAGTGTGTGAGAGGCTGTTGCTCCACATCGTCACCAGCTCTTGGTATGGCCATTCATATATATAAGGATTTTATAATTATCCCTTTGTTTCTGATTCCAAGCTTTATTGGATTGTTTCTAAAGAATATATTCTCTATAATATCAATCATTTGAACTTTAGTGAGGATTCATAAATGACCCAGAGTGTTGTCAGTTTTATAATCATGTATATGTGCATTTAAAGAATGCTCATTCTACAGTTGTTGGGTGAATTGTTTTATCCTCAAACACACACACTATTAATTATATTAGTATATATATAGTATTAATTAGTATCATATAGTATATATATTGTATTAATTTACCATTATATATGTAGTATCTATAATTTTATAATGTTACATTAATTAAATTTGAGATAATAACAAGTATATACAAAACCTTGTCCAAAGACTGTTGATTTGTCTATTTCTCTTTTTAGTTCATTAAACTTCCACTTCATATATTTTGATGCTATTTTATAGATGCACACAAATTTATCTTACTGGTGAATAGAATTTTTAATCATTATGAAGCATCCCTCTTTACAGTTCTCAATGCCTTTTTAATTTTATTTAGTTTTTAAAATATAGTTCAGAGAGCCTCTAGCAATCAGAGATCAACCTAGTCTGATTCTGGAACTGAGGTGGTATGAAGCTGAGACAGTACACTGCTGTCTCCTAGGATGCATCCCTTTGACGTGTGTGGGTTCAACAGGACAAACTACTTGGCATGTCTTGCTGTCCAGCATTTGTATCCCTGGAACTGAAAAGATCTCTTTACCTCCTCAGCCTCTTAACAACCTTTTTTTCTTTCTTTTTTGGGGGGAAGGAGGAGGGCAACAAGGGTGAGATAGGGGAATGCCCCTGATGGAAAAGTGGCACCTAGTGCTCTTCTCACCTCTCCGTATTTCCCACTTTGTTTACTGCCATTTTAGATTTCCAGTTAATTAAGGCAGATGGTTACATATTACATAGTTCCTAGTTGTCCTAAGTGGGGGACATTACTTGGTTTATCATTATCAGAAGCAGGATTGCATTTATTAATTTATAGAGTCAGTATTATTTTAGATCTTTCAACATATTTACAACTTTTTTTTTCATCATATCTCCCTGAATTTCAGACTTTGGACCAGGAAATACTTTCCATTTCTCTAAAGCACATTTCTGGAGATTTCTTTTTTAATGAGGGTCTTTTGGTAGCAAAATCTGATGTTCTTTTTTTCTACTCTAATTTTTGAAAGATACTTGTGCCGATACATTTTTGATTTGTTATTTATCATATCTTATTTGATTGAAGATATATACATTCTCACATAACTTCTACTTTTGTACTTGAAAAGTGGGAGTCTTATTGTTATTTCTTTGACTATAATCTTTTTTTTTTCTGTGTGGATTTTAAGGTCTTTCCATAATAGATGCTATGCTGAAGTTACCCAATGGTTTATTAAGATGTGGATTTTTTTTTTCACCTTGTGATTCTTTGGGATTCCTGATTAGCAGGATTAATATCTTTCATAAGCACTGGACTTATTCTCACTTATTATTTCTGCAAATATTGCCTTTACAGACATCCTTTCTTTCCTCTCTTTCTGTAACTGCATTTGAATCTGCATGAGACCTTACTTTATCCACCACTTTTCTAAATTTATCTTTTATATTTTCTATGGTTTCATCTACCTACAGTGTGTTCCACATAGATTTTTTTAAGTTATATCTTCCAGTTCACTAATTCATCATTTTGCTTTTATAATTGGCCTTCAAACCCATCCATTGAAGTGTTTATTTCCTGTTTTTCAGTAATATTATTAATTACATTTTATATTAATGTATAAAATGTTTATTTTTTGTTGTTTTCCAAATCTATTTTGTCATTTTATTAGTCTCCTGGTCTTTATTCATATTTAAAATTACTTTTATTTGTGTCCTTAAGCAAAATAAGTATTTGTACAACTCACGTAGTGTGAATTCAGTCCAACAATGCCTGAAAGGACTGGATTATGGTTACACATTCTCAGGGATTACTTCCCCCCTCCATTCAGTGTCAAGATTTTACAAGGCACCCTGGGTGGACAGGTTTGTTTCTAGTTCATCCTTTCCTTGACTCTATACCTCCATGAGTACCTGATTTTGAATTAGAGACGAGGTAGTTCCCTATTAGATCTTTTCACCTCAAATATTTTTTAAACATTAAAATTGATACTTCCCAAATTCTTATTCATCTTTTTACATCTAGTTCAGACATAACTACAGTAGTCCCCCATATCCACAGTTTCACTTTCTGTAGTTTCAGTTACCCATGGTCAGCAATGGTGTGAAAATGTTAAATGGAAAATTCCAGCAATAAACAATTCATATGTTTTCAATTGGGTGCCATTCTGAGCAGCGTGATGAAACCTTGTGCCATCCCCCTCCGACCTGTGAATCATCTCTTTGTCCGGCGTAACCATGCTGTACATGCCACCTGCCTGTTAGTCCCTAAGTAGCTGTCTCGGTTGTCAGGACTGTCACGGAATCTCAGTGCTTGTGTTAAGTAACCCTTATTTTACTTAATGGCCCCAAAGTGCAAGAGTAGTGATGCTGGCAATTTGGATATGCCAAGGAGAAGCTATAAAGTGCCTCCTTTATGTGAAAAGGTGCAAGTTCTTGATTTAATAAGGAAAGAAAAACATCATATGCTGAGATTGCTAAGATCAACAGTAACTTTTTTTATAGTATATTGTTATAATTGTTCTATTATATTATTAGTTATTGTATTTAATCTCTTACTGTGCCTATTTTATAAATTAAACCTTATCATAGGTATATATGTATAGGAGAAAACATAGTATTTATAGGGTTTGATACTATCTGCAGTTTCATGCATCCACTTAGGGTCTTGGAATGTATCCTCCACGGATAAGGGGGGACTACTGTAACTCTACACAGCATCTTTTGGCATACTAAGAGCCAAGGTAGAATTGATTACATCCACTTTTGTGCCCACACCAAACCCAGGGCATATAAAAAAACTGAACCTATGATATCTTTAAACATTATTTTTCTAACATTTGATTATCCCAACAGTCTACAAACTTCTTAAGTCAAGATTATGTCTAATTTGTTGATTTATATTCATAACACCTAGTAACACTTTTAGCTCATAAAATGCGCTCAATAAATGCTTGGTTAGCTATAGTTTTCAAGATTGGATGCAGAAAAAACTTCCATTTCTGATTCACACAGATTATTTCACTAGATTTCTTCTGAAGTTCTTTCTTTCTTTTTTAGTGTACACAAATATTTTCTTAATTTTAAAATGGCTTCTATAGTTTGACTAGAAACTTGGTCTAGATTCTAGCATAGAATAATTCATTCAATCAATCAATAATTTCTTGAGGGCCTATTACATGTTATACTCTATGCTGGGTGCTAGCTTTTCAGAAGTAACCATTATAAATCAAGTCTCAAGGGTGTGAGTAGAAACTAAGATTATCATTTTCTCTTTCCTTTCCTCTATCCCATTTTCTCCTGACCCTTAGATAAAATCTAGGGCAAGTCCTATGATTTATGCAGTTATGCTCAGATGACAGAAATTTCTCCTGTCACTTTTGAAAACAAGTATAATCTCATTTCAGGAATAGTCAAATCTACAAATTTTATTTGAATTGAATGCTTTCCTCCTGCTCCACTTTTGTTGGCAGTGGGAAAAGGGAGTCATGATTGGCTTCTTTATTTCCTCAGCTAGGTATTTTATACTAGTCTTCCTGTGACATCTGCCCAGGTAAGAGAGGGGTGGGAAACAAGGAAAAGTCTTACTAGGTTGGAGTTGTTTGAACTAACATCGGTTTTCTATGGCTGCGGCAGACACTGGAAAATACCCTTTTTCTCTTCGTGTTTCGTGGGCTCATTGGAGACGCCCTCAAATTGCCGGTCATCACTTATCTACTGCACTCTATACTAGGTAAAGAACTCTACCACTCTAGAGTAGAGTTGGCTACTTGTTATTCTTCCAATGGCTCCCTTATCATGGCAGTCTGCTTATAGTCAGAGGGTCTCTGTGGGGACCCTTAGCCTAGGAAGTCTTCTAAGTCACAATCATTTAAGACAGTTGCAGACAAGTTCTTTCTTTTTTTTCCTCACATGGCCACATTTGATCTTTGGGAAACACAGTTTTGAATCATCATCTATAGAAATGCTGTTACTTGTCTAAATACAACCCTCTATTCTGTGGCCACGTGTAATTTTAGTCAAACACTCACCCTTTATATTTCCTATGCATGTATCAGTTTATTGTAGCCCTCAAATGCCAGAAGACATATATCAAACTCTGTCAATGGTCTCCTTGAAACCTCCCTTACCAGGTTTAAAGTGAAGACAAGTAACCTTTCCTCCTTCCCCTATTGGAATATGAATTGTTATTCAAGACAAAATTCTCTGCAAAGAAATATCCCCAATTTCAAAACTCCTATTTGAATCATCAGTTTCACTTACATAGTTAGAAAATGAGTGATAGTTACAAAGCCCTGTTTTATCCAGTTCCTATGCAATTTCAGTATTGGTTGCTTACAACAGTCTTTAGAATACTGAAATATTCAATATCTGTTACCTTAGATTTCAGCTAAAACTGAGAGAGAATTCCATTTCTATTATTCTTTTATAAAATAATGACTAGAGGCTTGCTATATTGAAGGTCACATTCTAGAAGAAAATAATTGGTATACAAATAATTGCTAAAAACACAATACTTGCTTTTAAAATAAATATAAACTATACACTCTGAGAGTACAGAGAGTGGGAGACTAATTGGTTATGTAAGATCACTTTTAAAAGACAGACACTATTTGAGGGATATTTGGAAGATGAGTAGAAGTTTGGCAGGAATAGAATAGTAAAAGATTATCCAAGCAGAGAGATGTTCAAAAGCAAATAGTAGTGAGAGAGCAATATTTGTTTGGAGAAAAAAATAAAAGTTTTGGTGTATCTAGTGACTAGTGCATGAGATATGGTGATGGAAAGAAGTGAGGGATAGAAAAGATGCTGGTTAAGTATTTTGGACAGGATGTAATTGGTCTTATTGCACGCTTTTAGAAAATGGGGAGAATAATATTTATTGGGAGAGTAATAGGATGAGATTTGGATAAAAGTCAAGAAAGGTATTTCTCCAGATATAGTGCATGGAAAATGGTCTGGAGTGGAGTGGCAGTAGAGGATCCTGGAGAATCGCTTCAAGGACAGGCTCTATAATTAAATATGTTTGAGATAGTTTATATTCAACTTATCATGCCTACTAGTCTATTGAATAGTCTGAGATTTCTGAGGTAAGAAAATCTTTTAGCATTGAACTAACTCAGTATCAATCAAATATGTTGGTACATATAATTTTTACAGCTAATAATGTCTTACAGAGATATTGAATTGTGAAAAAATATCTTCCAGAGAACCTGGTGCTGATGACATTTATGAGCATTTAAAGGATATTTAGAAAGTGATCATAATTGTTTACATGACAGATTTTGAGAGCTTTCATTAAAAATGTGAGAGATGGGATGGCTCAGAGTACCGATATTGGGGGTTTAATCTATAAGGGACGTGGGTAGATGGTGATGACAGGAGGGAAGATTCACTCTGAGAGCACCACATGTCAATTGCCTGTGAATGGTTTGACATTCACAGATAATGAGCAAGCATACTAAACTTATGTTTAAATTTTAATTTTTAATTAAAAAATATTAGTTTGAGCATCTTCTCTAAAGTATTCTACATTACATTAAATCTGCCAAATACTATTTTATTGTCTGCCTGAATGTGGATCACACTTGCTAATTCCAATCTAGGAATTAAACACCCATAAGACTTATCACTCCACTGAATAGCAGAGTCCTATCTCAATCTTGAGGAAATATCTCTGAATAATTCCTAAATCAAGAAGGAAATATCCAGCTGTATGGAATAAGAACCCTGCTTAGATCACTAGTGATACTCTATGAATGTTAATTACATTTCCTCTTTGTTTCTGATCGTGTCTATAGTTTTAAAAAGGTGCACTTATAAAAGATTTTTTTAAGTAGTCATGTTAATAGTTTGAAAAAAAAAACCTTCCTGTTTCTTGTTGAAAAGCTATATTGTGACTTCTATTTCTAGTAACAGTGTTGACTGTACATCATAAAAACAAAAACCTACGGGAATAAAATACATAGAAATGCTGTTTCTAAATGCATAGCTGACCTTGTAAGATGTTGAGGGAAATCCCCAGAGGCAGAAAATGAAAAAGAAGCTGAAAACCACAGTGTTAAGTGAGCCCTGAAATCAGGAATGCCCTGAGGGCATCTATTGAGTTCATTAGCTGGATTTTGGATTTGAGTGTCTGCATAAGCCACAGGAGTCAAGGCTTTGGGCATGGTAAGGTGGTTACTTAGAAATAAGACTTCTGCCTAAAATAAGACCATTGAAGAGGTGCAACTTGAGGAAAGTGTGGATTTAAAAAAGTCTTAATATCAGCAATATCAGACTACAGTATATATTTATATCAGCCTGAATTCAAGGCCGCATTTAGAATACAGAAAATGGAAAATTTAATTGACCAATCCTAGTGATATGTGTGGCCTCATGTAGACATTAGTTTGAATTTATGATTCTTGAGTAGTTACTAGGTCAATGTCCAATTTAAATTAGGTTTCTGGGATTCCTGGCAGAGGGAAATCCTCTCCAGAGACAGCCCTATCTCTGGCCTCATCAAATATAGAAAGATTTGAGACAAAAATAGACACAGTTGAAAGAAAAAAAAGACTGCTAAATAATCATGGTAGTAAATTGTAGCACATCAATTAGTAATTTCAGAACAAATGTCCTTAAATTAATATGCATATAGAACATTTTATAAATGAATAAAATTTATTCAAATAATTATATGCAAAGTCATACACCTTCAAAATAGAAAGTAAATGTTCTTGTATGATTGCTAGTCCAAAGAAAACACGATAATAAAAATTTGAAAATACTAAAAAAGAAAAAGCATGAAAATAAAAATATGACGTCAAAACCTCTGGAATGCAATTGAGAAAGCAATTATCAGTATAGTGTCTTAAATTCTGATCACTAAACTGAGAAACAAAGAAACAACAGAGAGATTCAAAACAGCCAAAGTTTGGTTCTTTGAAAAGATTAAAAAAATAGACAAAAATTGGGAATTTTTTTGAGACAGAATGAGACAAAAGGAGTCATTAATGAACTATATTAGAAATGAAAAATATTAACCACAAATAGATTAAATGATTAAGAGTATACTAAAATAGTTTAGGCAAATAAGTGTAAAAACAGAGAAATTCATAATCCTAGCATAAGTGCAATATCAAGTAAGTGATAAGTTAATTGAAAAGCTGAATAGATCAATCACCATTAAATAAACTTAATCAGAATGTTAAAATATATACCTAGACATCCTACTCCTCAAAAATATATCAGGTAAAGATGATTTAAAAATAAGTTTTTACAAAGTAACAATCATCCAAATATATATATGCTCTTGTGGATATTAGAAAAATCAATTGATTTTATGAGGCTAGTATAAACTTGATGTAGTACAGGATTACAGAAGAACGGAAAATCTCCAACCTACCCTGTGTATGTACATAGACGCAAAATGCCTAAATAAAATATTCACAAATAGTATACCTAAAAAGTGTATAAAAATACATGATAGACCATTTGATTTAAATGAAAAATGAAGGTATATTTTAATATTAGAAGATGTAATTTAGCACATTAATAAATTAAAAGAGAAAATGCATATAATCATTTCAGCCATTGTAGGCAAAAAACATATATATATAATATTTGTTCGTGATAAAATCTCTTAGGAAACCAGGAATAGGATAGAACTTCCTTTCCAGGGGGAAAAAAAGGTATCTACCATATATTTACAATTAGTATCATATTTAATGATAATGTATGCTAGAGACATTCTTTTAAAATCAGGAAAAAATTAACATACTTGTTCACGCCATTTTTGTTTATCATTGTACAGGATATTGTAGTTAATATGTCAAGACAAGAAGGAATAACCAACAGCAAGAATGTAAAAATGAGAAGTAAAACTGACTCAAATTATTAAAAATGTCATACTATTGAAAATAATGTGATTGCCTACTTAGAAGACTCAAACCATAGAAAATTATTGGATTTAAAGAAAAATTAAAGAAAGACCACTGTGAAAAAGTGAACATAAAACAATCAATTACATGCTTATACACCAGTAAGAAGTAGCTAGAAAATATAATTAAAAACATTTTTAATAACAATAAAATGACTACATGGTCTTTACAGGCCCAATTCCCTCTATGAGAAAATTATCTGCTATTGTAGGTTGTCTTTGTTGTTGGTAGTTCATCTTGGCTACTCATAACCTTTCCTTGGGCCCCTGATTTCACTGTTGCTCACATTCTTTGTACTACGGAAAGAACTAGACTCATAGACCTTAATTAGTTAATTAGATTTTAACTAGTTTAATTAGATTTTAATTAGTTTTATTAGACTTTAATTACTTGAGTGTGCAGCACTTCCACCTACTGGGATGAGAAGGTGGACAATGCTCTCCTCAGAAAGCAACTATAAAGGTGAACAAAACTGTCAAAAACAATTATTTCAGCATTCTGGAAAGCGACCAAAGACATGCAAACAGAGAAACATTTATTCATGAAAATTGCTAAAGTTTGCATAGAAACAGGGTGATTCTGTAATGTTCTTGATGAGGACTGTTCCCCTGACTCACCCCCAGCCTGTCTGTGTGGTTCAACCTGTGTGGTTCAACAACAGTGTGTGTGTGTGTGTGTGTGTGTGTGTGTGTGTGTGTGTGTATGAGAGAGAGTGGGGAGAAATGTGAGACTGCTTGACAGAAACTAAAAGGAAAGGAAAGACAAGAAAATGGCCTGGAGTTCAAATGCACTTTACGGGACACACACAGATCCATCTTCAGAGAGTTTAAGCCCTGTTGACTTGAGGGGTTTGAGCAAAGCCTCTTGTCAACTTTTGGCTGAACACTGGCTGTGCAGACATAGGGATAACGCTAGGAAGCCAGGCTTAAAAATAAGCATAAGAAAATCAACTGAGAAAGAGATTCACACACAGACACATCATAGTCAAGCTAATAAAATCCAAAGGAAAAGAGCAAATCTTGAAAGCAGCAAGAGAAAAATAACTCATCCTGTACAGGAGAACAAAAATATAATTAGTGACTGACTTTCTATCAGAAAAAATGGAGACCCAAAGGCAGTGGAAAGATATTTTTAAAGAACAGAGAGAAACAAAACCCCATTATTTTTAAAATATAAAGGTAAAATAATGATATATCCAAATAAAGAAATTGCGAGAAAATTGTTCCTGTCAAACCTGCCCTAAAAGAAACAATAGGGGCCAGCCAGGTGGCGTAGCAGTTAAGTTCGCCTGCTCGGCTTTGGCAGCCTGGGGTGCACTGCTGGTCAAGCCATGCTGTGGCGGCGTCCTATATAAAGTAGAGGAAGATGGGCACGGAGGTTAGCCCAGGGCCAGTCTTCCTCAGCAAACAAGAGGAGGATTGGCAACTGATGCTAGCTCAGGGCTAGTCTTCCTCACACACACACACAAAAGAAACAATAAAGTATGTTCTTCAGTTTGGAAGAAAGTGATCCCAGAAAATAACTTGAATTCATAAATAGAAATGAAGAACATCAGATATGGCAAATACAGCTTGAGCGTAAAAGACTTTATATATATATTTCTCATTTGTTTCCTTAACTTACTAGATGGTATAGAGCAATAAGTACAATGTTCTACTGTGGGGTTTATAAAGTATATAGGTGTAATGCATATGACAATAAAGCACAAAGGAGAGGGGAAGAAAATATATTGGAACAAAATTTCTATATTTTACCAGAATTAGGTCATTATTATTCTGAAGTACAATATGATATGTTAGGATCTATTTTTAATTCCTCAAGCAACAATGGAAAAAATAGATGGAAAGGGGCTTAAAAAAATCAACAGAAGAATTAAAATGGTAGACAAAATTTTTTTTGACATGAAATAGGACTTTCAAAGAGGAAGAAGGAACAAAAAAGGCATGAAGAAACTAGAAAGCAAAGAGAAAAATGATGGCCTGAAATCCAATCATAACAGTAACAACATTAATAATGAATGGAGTAAACACACCATTCAAAAAAGGAGAGAGTAACAGATGCTTGATAAGAAAGCAAGACTCAGCTATGTGCTATCTAGAAGAAACACTACTTAAATACAAAGTCAGAGGAAGTTAAAAATAAAAGGATGAAGAAATAGATCAGGTAAAGAGTATCCATATAAGGGATGGAATGGTTATATTAATGTCAGAGAAGATAGTTCTTAAGACAAGAAATATTCTATAGAAAAGTAATGATAAAATGGTCAATATACTAGGAAGATATAGCAATTTTAAATGTACATGCATTTAACAATAGAAAAACTAGGAAGCCAAAATTGATATAAAAGTGAAATGGACAATTCAAAAGTAATAGTTGCAGATTTCAATATACCATTCTCAATAAATGATAGAACAACTTGATAGAAAATCAGTGAGGAAGCAGTATTATTGACCAAACTGGCCTGACATCTTTAGAAAAGTCCACCCAATGACTATAGAAAACACATTCTTTTCAAACGCAGATGGAATATACTCTAGGAGATACCATATACTGAACTGCAAAAAATCTCAATAAGTACAAAAAACCTTAAATCATACAAGGTGTGTTCTCAAACCACAATGGAATTGATTTGGACATCTGGGAAAACCTGTGATACTTGGAAATTAAACACACTGCTACATAACCCATAAGTAAAAAAGGAAATCACAAGATAAAATATATTTCAAACTGTATGAAAATGAAAACACATTCATCAGATGCAGCTAAAGCAGTGAACAGAGAAAAATTTATAGCTGTAATCTCCTGTATCAATAAAGAAGAAAGGTCTCAAATCAGTAAACTAAGTTTCCACTAGAAGAAAATATAAAATAAAAAGATGAACTAATTCCAAAGCAAGCTAAAAATGGAAAAATAAAGATTAGAGCAAAATTCAATGAAATAGAAAATAGAAAACAATACAGAAAAATCAATACATCAAAAAATGGTTTTTGAAGAAATCAAGAAAATTGTCAAATATTTAGCATACTGTCCAAGAAAATAGAAAAGAGGATACAAATTATCAAAATCAGAAATGAAAGAGGGGAAATGATTACCAACTCTATAGAAATTTAAAGGATTATAATGACATATTATGAATAACATTATGCCAACAAGTTAGACAACTTAGATGAAATAGACAAATTCCTGAAAAAAGCAAAATCTGAAATTGACTAAAGAAGAAATGAAAACTTTGAATAACCTAGCAAGTAAAAGATTGAATTAGTTGTTTAAAATCTTCCCACAAAGAAAAGCCCCAAACTAGATGACTTCACTAGAGAATTCTATGAAATATTTAAAGAAATAATACTGGCACTTCAAAAATTCTTTCAGAAAGCAGAGAACAAGTGAACATTACCCAAGTCATTCTATGAGATCAATATTACCAATACACCAGAGACAAAGATGTTGCAAGAAAGAAAACTTTAGATCAAAAGCCTTTATGAAAATAGATTCAAAATTCTAAATAAAATATTAGCCAACAGCATCCAGCCACATATAAAAAGAATTACAAGTCATGGCCAACTATAATTTCTGACAGGAATGCAAGGTTGCTGCAGCATCAGAAATAGAATAAATGACAAAAAACACATGATCTTTCCAACAGATCAGAGAAACACTTGAAAAAATTCTCTATCTTTTCCTGATAAAAACAGTTCACAAACTAGAAATAGAATGGAACTTTCTCAACCTGGTGTTGGTCATTTTTGAAAGACCTGCAGTTTGTGTCACAATAAATGGTGAATGAGTGTTTTCCCACTATGTTTGGGAACAGGGAAAGGATGTTGACTCTTGACACGTCTATTCAACATTGTACTGGTGGTTCTAGCTAATGTGAGAAAGGAAGAAAGAAAAAAAAAGAGAGTTAGAGATAGAGAGATAGAGAAGATATTTTATATGTGGAAAATACTAAGGAATCCACAAAAATATTGCTAGAATTAATAAATTAAAGAGGTCACAGAACTCTAGATCAATATATTAAAATTAAGTATGTTTCTATATATTAGCAAGAAACAATCCAAAAATAATACCAACAAAATAATTTTATTCAAAACATCAAAACTAATAAAATACCTTAAAAATAATAAAAGTACATGCAATATTTGTATACTGAAATCTATTAAACATTGCTGAGAGAGAATCAAAAAAATATAAATAATTGGTCTTTCATGTCCATGGACTGGAGGACTCAATATTGTTAGGATAGCAATTATCCTAAAATTGATTTATAGATTCAACATAATCACTATCAAAATTCCAGCAGCAATTTTTGTACAAACTGGTTACCTAATTCTAAAATATATATAGAAATGCAGAGGACCTAGACTAGTCAAAACAATTTATAAAAAGAATGGCAAATTGGAGAATTTATACTACCAGATTTCAACACTTACCATAAAACTACAGTAATAAAAACCCCATATGGATAGAACAAAATTAAGTCCAAAATAAACCCTTACATTTATGGTCAATTGATTTTTGACAAGGTGCTAAGAAAAATCCGATTGGGAAAAGGAGGATAGTATTTTCAATAAATTATTTGGGACTATTTTTATATCCAAATGCAATAACATGAATTTAAACACTTACTTCGCACCGTACACAAAATTAACTCAAAATGGGTCATTGACCTGAATGTAAGAGTTAAAATACTAAAACTGCTGAAAGGAGACAAACGGTAAAACCTTCATAACCTTGGGATGGGTAAAGATTCCTCAGATACAATGGCAAAAGTATGAACCTTAAAAGGAGGAAAAGGTAAATTGAACTTCATTAAAATTAAAACTTTTATACTTCAAAAGACACCATTAAGTAAATGAAAACACAAGCTACAGACTAAGAGAATATAGTTGCAAATGATATATGGTGAACAGATCTTAAGTGATCCCAATAGTTTCCTCCTGGTGTCTGTGCCCTTATTTAATTCCTTCCCATGCAGTGTAGGCAGGCCCTTTCACTTGCTCGCAACTTACAGAATATGGCAACAGTGAGGAAACACCGCTCCCACCATTGGTTGTGTTGTATAAGACTCTGCCTCAGCAGACTGGAGCAAGGGATTCTCCTCACTGGCTTGATGAACTAAGCAGCCATGATGAGGAAGCTCATGTATCAAGCAACTGTGGACAGCCTCCAGCCAACAGCCAGCAAAAAGCCAGGATCAACACTCATATATCAACAAGAAAATGGATTCTGCCAACAACCCTAATGAACTTGGAAGCAGATCGTTCCCCAATTGAGCCTCCCGAGAAAGATACTGCCCTGTCAAAATCTTGAGTACAGCCTTGTAAGACCCTGAGCAGAGGACTCAGCTAAGCCACGCCCGGGCCTCTAACCTATGGAAATTATAAGATGATAAATGTGTGTGTTGTTTTGGCCACTAAATTTGTGGTAATTTGTTATGTAGCAATATAAATCAAATAAATCATACGTCTTCTAAATTATATCAAAATATATCTAGAACAAATAACTTTTCAATTCAATATTGTCAAATATTCCAATTAAAAATAAGCAAAATAATTCAATAGGCATTTCTCCAAAGAAGAAAATAAATAGCTAGTAAGCACATGAAAAGGTCCTCCACACCATTTTCTGGGGGGAGATGCAGATTAAAAGCACAATGACATAATACTACCCATCCTCTAGAAGGGTTATAATCAAAAGGATAGACAATGCCAAGTGTTGGCCAATGTGAAGAAACTGAAATCTCCAGATAATGTTGGTGGGAATGTAAATTGGTATAGTCACTTTGGAAAAAAATGTCCTTCAATTTCCTTAAAAGTTAAGCATAAATTCATCATATGACCCAGCAATTTAACTTCTATTAATATTACACAAGAATGTGTATGCCCACTTAAAGCTTAGGGTGTGAATGCTCATAACTACATTACTTATAATAGCTAAAATTTGGAACTGATACAAACATCAACTGGTAAACACAATCTGATGTGTCTATACAATAAAATACTGTTCAGCAATACAAAGAACAAAATATTGATACATAATGGACATACTTCAAAAAATTCATGCTAAGTGAAAGAAGCCAGAAGAAAAAGTCTACATATTGTATGACTTGCTTATATAACATTAGCAAGCACATTTATAGAAGCAGAAAAAAATCAGTGGTTGTCTGGGGCTGGGGGTGGAAGCAGGATTAGACTACACTGGCTGGAGGGGAATTTTAAGGATGATGGAAATATTCTCAAACTAGATTGCGGTGCTGGTTGCACAACTTTATAAATTTACTGAAAGTCATTGTATCATATACTAATGTAGTTAAATGTTTGGGTATGTAAATTGTGTCTCAATACAGCTGTTAAAAAAAATGAATGTGAGGTAAAGACATATTGTAGTTCTGCCTGATTCATTGATTTGTGATCGTTATTTCCAGTAGTTAAATCTGAGCTTCTCCTTCCTCCACTGATTAATCTGGAGCTAGAAACATCCAACCCAAACTGGTCCAAATAGAATATCACTCCATGAAGTTTGAAGCTCGAAAGAAGAGACAAAAGGATTGAACTAAGCTTGGACTTAATCACACTCCTGCTATGCCACCTCTGTCTGATGCAGGGGTCCTGAGACGTATGTAGTTCCTGCCGTCTCTAGCGGTTATCGTCATGTCTGTGAGTGGGTATTCTCCCAACTGATTCACTTTTTGCCTAAATCAGAGCAGTTTTCTATGATTTGCAACTAAATCAAACTTAACTAATATAGAATTTAAATTTAAAATATATGATGCTATACATTAGTGAGAGGGCATACAAACTTGAATTCACTCATTCTACATATTTGTGACAATATCCAGACCTGCAGTCACTCATCTTCAACATCTGCAAACAAGAAGGAAATTGACAAATTGGAGAATTTGAAAGGTAAAATCTTAGAGCTTTAAAAATGGGTATGATTCAATCATCAAATACAAAGTTTTTGCTAGAGCAGTGTGGCAGTGTATCTATAATCTCTAAAGTGAAGTGAATACAAGAAAATGTTTTTCAAATGAATGAAATTGTAGGTTTCTGACAATGGATCGCCAACAGAGATCATGGAAAGTGTCTCAGTAAAGAATTTGAATAATGGAAAGGAATGAAAAAATACTTTTGTGGGATGATTTGATTGCTTTTCTATTAAAAGATAAGGGTTAGATTAATAACAATCTTGACATTCTATGGATTTTTGTTTTTGTTTCTGCAGATATCTAACAGTTTTTTGCCTTGCCTATAATGGTCCATTTAACATATTGTAATAATTCCAGAAGATTCCAAAAATTTGTGGATTTGATGTACTTGGTTTTTATTATGTTCTAGATAAGAGGGCAGGCAGTATGTCATAAATACTGCTGATAGATTAGATGGCTCCCTCTCTTATCTAAAGTTCTCAGAGTCTTGGTATAAATAGAGTTAAAAATGGAATATGTAAGGTGAAATCTTAGAGTAAAAAAAATAGTCTCATTTCCAGAACTTGATAACCCTGTATAAGTACTTTCATTCAATGGCATTTGAAGAATTCTTTGAGAGATTAGTAACTGAACCCTCTAGAAGATTAAAGAAGTACTAATTACTTTTTAAAGACCTAATAAAATGATAGGTGACTTTTATATGATATCTCATTTAATAATAAACTTAGGATATATTATAATTTCCCCATTTTGTATTTGAGGAAACTGTGACAAAATAAGAATATATAGTTAAATAGTAATAGGTACCATTTATTGATCAATTACTATATGCCAAACATTGCTCTAAGCGCTTTATGTAATTTAATCTTTGTGAGAACCCTATGAAGTAAGTACAATTGTCATTACCACCCACTTTGGGAAATGAGAAAAGAAAGAGAGAGACTTACAGAAGTTAAGCAAATTGCCCACAGCAACTAAACACACAGTAAGTGGCAGAACTGAATTTCAATGAAGGCAGCATGGTTTGGGAATCTCAATTTCTTAACCCCTGTGTATAAACCCTCCCCAGTAACCCTATGTATGATAGCTATAAACTGGCAGAGCCACAAATGGAAGATGTTTGTTTGGTTCCAAAGCCTGTGATATTATCTTGACAACATACCTCTTCACCATCTAGGGTTATAGTCAACTGCGGATGGGAACTAGGCACATGAATGGGTTTTTTTTTGTCTTGTGTTCTTTAGGTGGGACTGAGGAAATTGAATGAAACTGGGGGGTGGTACAGAGTAATTGTTACTTGTGACCTCACAATCCTGTGAAAAAAATTGTTGGGCTACCAAGAGAAAAGGATTCCCTACCACACCATCTCTAAGTTTCTCTGAAACAACCCTTTGGATTCTGCCCGTCCAGGTCCCAGATGGTAACAGTGCAGTGCTTAGACGCTTCGGCTCTGCACCAGCCTGCATGACTCCAAATTACTACACCTTCACTGCTCCAAATTTTCTCTGCAATGAAAGCTTTTTCTCTCTGCATATGGCCATCTCTCATAATCTAAGGTGTGAGCACCCACAACTGCATGTCCTATTGCACTTATCTCTAGAACATTATCTCAGAGAAGTGCAGAATTTATTTTCAGGCAAGTATTAATTATAATGACCCCACATAAACTCATTTTGTAATGTATGAGTAGCTTTTTCTCCATTACACAAAAGCAATATTCTCCGACATAAGAACCTTCACTGAATATTCCCCTAATTTTATCCAGGGAGTATCACACAAATGGAATATGAAGCATAATTTACAGGGAGGTTTTTAGCCTGTTAGAAATTTGGAAAGGAAGGAAGGAAGAAAAGAAGGAAGGAAGAAAGGAAGGAAGGAATGAGGGAGGGAGGGAGGGAAGGGAGAGAGACAGAGAGAGCAGGAGAGAGAGAGAGAGAGAGAGAGAAAGGAAGAAAGGAAGGAAGGAAGGAATGAGGGAGGGAGGGAAGGGAGGGAGAGAGACAGAGAGAAGGAGAGAGAGAGAGAGAAAGGAAGAAAGGAAGGAAGGAAGGAAGAAAGGAAGGAAGGAAAGAAGGGAGGAGGGGATGGAGGGAGTGGGGAGGGAGACAGAGAGGAAGAGAGAGAGAGAGAAAGGAAGGAAGGAAGAAAAAGAAGGAAAGAAAACGTTTTACATTTTAGTATTTCCTCATTGTTTCTATTTTTGCTAATGTCTATTCTAAATCAGTTGTAAGAAGGCTTAAAGAATGCATAAATAGATTGCTCTGCAATCTATTTAGAAAATGCCAATGGCATTGAGAAAATAAATGGACTAAATTAGCAACTCAAGATTTTTTTCACTGACACATTTTTCCCTGTTAAACCTTTCTTCAGTTTTATTGAAGTATAAATGACAAAAAATTGTAAGATATTTCAAGTGTACACTGTGGTGATTTGATTTATGTAGACATTCTGAAAGGATTCCATCTAGTTAATTAATACATTCACCACCTCACATATTTATTTTTTTGGGGGGCGGGTGGAGGAAAACATTTACTCTCTGGGCAAGTTTCAATTACATAATACAGTGTTATCAGTTATAGTCACCATGTTTTACATTAAATCCTCAACTTTATTCACCTTATAGCTAAAAGTTTGTACCACTTTACCAACTTCTCTCTTTTTACCCCAGCCTCAGCCCCTGCCAACCACTTTTCCACTCTCTGTTTCTACGAGTTTGACTTTATTGTTTTTGTTCTTTTAGATTCCATGTATAAGTGATAGAATGAGATATTTGTCTTTCTCTGTCTGCCTTATTGCACTTAGCATAATGCCCTCAAGGTCCATTCACTTTGTTGCAAATGGCAGGATTTCCTTCTTTCTCATGGCTGAATATTATTCCATTGCATATATATGTACCACATCTTCTTTATCCAAGCATCTGTTGATATACACTTTGGTTGTTTCCATATCTTGGCTATTGTGAATAATGCTGCAATGAACATAGGAGTACAGATATTTGTTTGGGATCCTGATTTCATTTCCTTTGGGTATATACCCAGAAGAGGGATTGCTGGATTATATAATAGTCCTATGCTTAATTTCTTGAGGAAACTCCATTCTGTTTTCCATAGTGGTTGCACCAATTTACATTCCTACCAATGGTGCACAAGGGTTCCCTTTTCTCCACATCCTGTCAACACTAGTTATCTCTTGTCTTTTTGATAATAGTCATTCTAACAGGTGTGAGGTGATATCTCATTGTGGTGTTGACTTGCATTTCTGATGATTAATGATTTTGAGCACCTTTTCATCTACCTATTGGCCATTTGTATGTCTTCTTTGGAAAAATGTCTATTCGGTTCCTCTGCCCATTTTTTAATTGGATTGTTTGGATTTTTTTGCTACTGAGTTGAATTAAAATTTTATGACAACAGAGATAAGACATATACATGTAGAATGAATATGGATGAAATATGCACAAAGGCCTGAAGTCCCATCTACTTGGCTTCCCTCTTTCCTCTGAAGGCATTCCCTGAGATATGTCAGTGTAACTCTAGGACTCCATGCAACACAGTTGGAAACCAGTGAAATAATTTGTTATAAACCTCAGAAAAATTACCTTCATATCCCAAAGTAGGAGCCACTGTTAACAAGGCAACATTGGGAGACTTTACTCATAGAAGGGATTTTCACGAGATTGAGGAAACAGGGATAAGAATGTGCTCAAACTCAGATCTACAATAATAGGAAATTAAAAAAAAAAAGTTCTATTTTCCTCCTAACCTCCTTTCTTATCCGCACTCACCTTAGCCCCCTCTAAACTTTTTCCACCACCCTCTTTACTTAAATTTCAGCCATATGGACAACGAAGCTGTGCACTATAATAACCATAAGGATAAGCCTTGTTAAGAGAAAATTGTGTGAGTGGGCAGTTGACCTGGTTTTGATGACTGTGGCATAATCTAAAGCAGGAAAGGCAAACTTTTTCTACAAAGAGGCACATAGCAAATGTTTTAGTCTGTGCAAGCTACGCCTAGTATCTATTCATATTCTTTTTGTTTGTTTATGCAATCTTTTAATATAAAAACCATACTTAACTTGCAGGCCTTATGCAACAAGCTGCAGGGCTGGATTCCACGGGCCATAGTTTGCCAATCTGTGATCTAAAGGATTTCTTTGGTGTCAGACAAAAATTTGTGAGGAGAACTTCCGAAGCCATATTCTACCATAACTAATACTCTATTCACTATATACAGCCACACAAGACCAGTGAGTTTCAATATCTGTCTATGATTGCTGCCCTGGAGGAACTGTAGGTGAGTATTATCCCATTTCTTTGGCTTGGTCATGTAAGACAAGGGCTTTTGGAAATCTGTGGGGTCATTTTGGCTTGTCACACTGACCATAGGGGAGGGTGGTTTGAACTTGATAAAGGGGAGCTGGAACTGGCATCTATTGCCCGAGGCCTGTGAAGGGGTCAGGAATGCCATCTCGCCTGCAATGGGAGATTTACCCCTAATGAAATGTTACCCTCCCCATGTGCTAATAGCAGCCACGTTATGAAACACTGGATTTTTGGGGTCAATACTTTTACCCAGCTTTCAGAACAGATTCTCATGTTGTAGGACCTGAAAACTTATGCACTTTGAGAGATCTCATTTCAAGGATATAAAATTATCAGTACAAACTTAGGCATGAAATGAATGTTTATTTAGAATGAGAAAATAAAACACTACAAATTACAAATTTTTTAAAAAGTCATAAGTACTCAAAGATCACAATCTTTTTAAAATGTAAATATTACTTGTCTACCATAATAACTTTATATTGTTACAACGTTTTTTTCCCCTACATTTTTTTGTTGCATACACATTGACATTCTCTTCATATGACAACAATTTCAATAACGTTTTCTGTGGAATCTATAGAAAGAAAATATAGTTCAATATTTCTTCTAGCATGGTTGAGCAACATTTTTTTTTTCTCTTAGTGAAGGTCTCAACTCATCACTCCGATATTGCATCTGTAAATTCTTTGCAGATTCTTGCTCAGGAGTTGCTTCCTGCGGAGGCAAGGCTCTGGGGAGCTCCATCCCTTTGATCTCATCTGGCCGCCCCTACAACAGGTGGTTTAGCTTTGCTTGGTATTCTCTGAGCCAGTTCCCTCCATCCCACCCATAGGCAGTCCGACCTCAGCAAAGACTAAGCAGCATCTTATTCATATCCTTCTCCTTGGCAACAAGAAGAGAGTTTCAGATGCTCCCCTAGGTCCAACAGGGGCAGCTTACCACTGGAGGCACGGTTCCTCTGACTCCTGCTCACACCTAGCCCGACGAGAAACACTGGGGCTGGGCAGTTGACTTCTGTGCTGGGGCAGCACTCCAAGCCTCGGGCTCAGGCCTGGGGCTGCTGCTTCCTTCATATGCCCCCTGAGGAAACCCCCAGGACTTGAAGGTGCCTGGGCAACTGAGAAGCCCTGAAGATTAAGCTGTGTTAGGTTCACACAAGCTGATTTCTGACAGTCTGGATCCATGCATGTGGGTCTCACATTATATGCCATATCGTCTTTTCTGGAATATCTGCTTCTTGCTGACTTTTTTCTTTGCTTAAATAGTTACTCACATCACAGATTTAAGAGTCATAATCAGTTTGTTCTATGGAAGAGTTTGTTTCTGTTGAATACACTACATACAACTTGGCTATCTTCTTCTTTCTCCCTCTCACTTTCTTTTTTGTGAGGAAGACCAACTCTGAGCTAACATCCGTTGCCAGTCTTCCTCTTTCTGCTGAGGAAGACTGGCCCTAGGCTAACATCCGTGCCCATCTTCCTCTACTTTATATGGGACGCCGCCACGGCATGGCTGACAGGCAGTGCGTCGGCTGGCGCCCGGGATCCGAACTCGCGAACCCCGGGCTGCCAAGTGCGAACTAAACCGCTGCACCACCGGGCCGACCCCTCTCCCTCTCACTTTTTAAGCCCAGTGTTATAGATCCATGTATCATCTAGAAGATATATTTTCTGTGTAAGTGTAATAGCCTCTGTGAGAATTATTTCAATTCTGTCTGTTGGAAAAGTCGCTTCAAATGTAAGATTGACCTCCTTTGTGCAACTCCGTGATACCTCCTGTATAATACAACTTAATAGCTCACTAGCAGAAGTATCTTGGAGTATTAATACTTAAAAATAATGGTCTGACTCTCATAGATGTTGAGGTTTCATTCTTTAAACAAGTTTTAATCAGTATTTTCCTAGTTTCTTAGCATGTTTCTCTTCTTATAGCAGCCCTTATTCTGTACAAATGCACGCCAGAAACAGCAAATAGCATTAATTTAAAGCAAAACATTAACTGTAATCACTTTTATTTTTTATAAAATAAAGTTAAATTAAAGGCAGAATTAAGAAGACACCTTCAAAGAAATAAAAAAATTAAAGATAAAATCTTAGATTGTTGTAACTTAAGTCAATATGTCAATAAATAAAAAACGTAGTCCATCATACTTATACATTTCTCTGATAAATTTTCTGTCTTGTCATTATGACGTTTCTTATCTTTTATGTAAAATAAATAATATACTTTATACAAAGTAACTCACAGAGCAATAGATGTATTAGAGTAGTATAAGATGTTGTACATAAGGAGTGAGAGTTTTCATTTTTCCTAAAGCAAAGATACATGGCATAATCACAGAAGAAAAAACATCCTAGCCTTCCCAAAACAAGAAAGACATGGCTTATTTTTGTAACCTAGCAACTCTGTGTCTATTACTTTCAGAATTAAAGTGTTTCCTGAATTGGTTTATCAGTTAAGTTGATGCTATCTTTTAATGCTGCAATGCTTCTTAGTTTACCTCATATTGCTCACAAATGTTCTTTTTTTCCTTCCTTTGGAAGAAAAATATACATATGCAGTACAATGTATATGGGAAAATACACTTACATTTTACCTCCTCCTATGGTTTACATTTCTCTGAAGCATCTAGAAAATAAGAATTATTACTTTCAAAGGTGTCAAATTTCAAAGAAAGAAAGGTCTTTATATAGTAACAAAAAGAAAAAATAGCAATGTAGAGTTTATTATACCCTTGAGCTCTAAAAATGTGTAAGATATATGAAGAAATGTCTACATATATTTCTGATTTACCCGATGGTCAAGGCAGGGAGTTATTGTAGGATCAGTTTGCAGATGATGTCGATAATGATTTCACACAATGATAGAATCTAAAGACAACCATTCTCCTGATATTTGAATCCTCTTGAACACCATTACAGATTATCTGGTTTCTGAATATCTCCAGTGATCAGGAAATTAATTTCATGAAATTATCTATTTCATTTTTAGAAAGTTCTGTAAATTATAATATTCTTCTCCATATCAAGTGGAAATTTACTTCCATTAGCTTTGAATCCCTAGTCTGTTCTATCCGCGCAGAACAAATGTAATTCCTCTTCTACTTAATCACACTTCACATCTTTGAGGCTCCAGTTCTAAACCATTATGTCATTATTTCCCCCATTTTTACAGAAGATCCTGAGAAGTGTCCCAGAAACTTTTGTGGGGAAAGGAACTGGGAGGTGGGGGTGAGTGGAGGGAGTGGTGTCCTTTTCCACACCCCTAAACTCTGCTTCATCCAGAGCAGCTCTGCACTAGGTCTTTCGCATTTAGCTCTTTCCTAAATTGGGCTCCCTCCCATATGAGGTTTCAATTTTATTACAAATATTTAAAAGTCAATATATGACAGCCCTAAACATTTCCAAGTTATATGGAAATTTAGATTCTGTGATTTATTGGTAGTGATTTTTCTCATAGTATGAGAATGCAGTCACTTCAAAGCATTGAAATCAACATGAATGTCACACCTCACATATCTAGGGATTGAAATAGAATCTTAACCTTAGCTGTTTGGTGGGGACTTGAGCTTTCCACAATTTCCTTCCAAATATTGTTAGAGTTCCTCAGAGGTCTCCTTAATTCACTGAGAAATAGCTCTCTTCAATAAGTAACATACTTATATTTGTCTTCTACAGCATTTCTGGCCTCCTTGCGGACAGCTCTTGCTTTCGCTCCTTGCAAAACGTGGAGGCTCTTTTACCATTGAACATCAAGGACAACGCCACCACTCCTCATTACTGTCAAAGCAACTGTTTCATTGCTAATGCCTAAGACAAAGTGGTCAGTGCTCAGGCTCAAGATGTTGATATTTCAGGTAAGCGCAATGAAGCCCGTGAACAATCCATTTAGCACCCGACTCTCCCTGTCATCAATAATGGCATTGCCATCCAACTTGGCATTGCCTTTGCATGGGCACCACCAATGTGACAATTTCATAATTAATATTTCCACTACCAATGCTGCTGCTTCCACTATCAACATTGTAACAGCATAATGTTGTTAATGCCGTTGAAAACATTTTTTAGGTTTTTAAAAATGTAAATTATTTTCAAATCCTATTATTTGACCAAAATAGGTCATGCTTTTTGGTCATCCAGGAATTTTAAACACTTTTCTAAATTTTAGGAATATCCATTTTAAGAATGTCTGCGCTGTAAAGTCAAAGGCAGCAAGACATTCCCTCGTGCTGAAGGGAAGCCCAGCTCAGATATTTGACATGGGCTTCACAGTTGGCGTATATCCCATAGGATGTTGATTAGGAGTGGAGGGATGTGAATGAGACACTGCACACAAGCTGTTTTTAAGAGCGTGGTGGAGAAACAGCCAGTGTGCAGGCACGGCAATGCCAAGGTCCTAGCAGCAGTGCTGTACCAGTGGCTGTCATTCTTATGCTCAGTAGCAGCCAAAGTAGGTTGTTAATTAGGGCAGATGAGTAGGATAATATGTCATTGTTCTTGGCTATGTAGATGTCTGGCCTGGTTCTCTAGTACCGCAGATTTGATGAACCCTCTTTGTACTTTAATGAATTTATGTTTTGCTTAAAACAGCTACAGTGGGGTTTGTGGTTTTAATTATGTCCTGACAGATACTGTTGGTATACTAAACATTTGAGTAGAGACCTGAATAAAAGCTCGTAAATTAAGAAAAAACTGTATAAAAAGCAAATTATTTATATTTAAAGGCAAAATTCAAGTTGGTTAGATCACAGTGCTCTGAAAGTTAAAACAATATATATTTACAACATAATTTTATTAATATTATTAATAATGATAACCACAATCTTTTAGGGCAAACTTCTTTTCTTCTAGGTTACAAATACTGTGTAAATTTATATTGAGAAGAAAACGTTTAGAGTAAGTATACTGCCACTTATTTCCTTATTTACTAGTTTCCTTATATAAAAAAATATTGATGAGAATAATACAGGATTACTGAAAATAACTAATAAGTAAAATTTTAGAAATGCTTTTCAAATATCATTATCTCCTATTAAGTGTCAGAAGGTATCATTCCCTAATGTAAAGAACAAATTACCCAAAATGAGCAATATAATGAATAGAAAAAATCTGAAGTAAGTTCAAATTTATCTATTACACATTGCATACAATATTTAATCCTTTGTTCCCACAGTTTTTTAACCATGTCATTTTTTAACCATATATATGTTAGCATTTCTCATATGATTTTAGTGGGGAAAAAACTAGTATAAGAATAAAAACCTTATTTTGCATTTACTGAAAATTTTTGTCTAATAAGAACTAACGTGCCATTTTTATCAGTCATCAGAAACAGAACTAATAATTGCTGACATAGCATATGTTTGCCAAGAGCTGGGTTACTTATCATAGTAAATGTCAGACTGATATTTAATAGAATTTGTATCTAAAGGAGGGAAACAGTGAAAAGTCCAATTAAAATATATCCTGCCAGAATACATTTTTTACATTCCAGCAAACTTTGCTCTTAGTTTAGTTTAAGCATATTTTAGAAACAAGACAGTGTAAACTGTAATCCATCTTTTAGATAATGTAGGTGATGATAATGAAGATAATAATGTAATTTGATTATAAGCTCTATTCATAAACAAGCTTTCTGTATCATGAGTCACTGAACTAAAGAAGTGATTTTTATAAAGCAAATAAGAACCTGTAGTATAACATTTACACACACACGCGTAAGTTTACTTGTGTGTGTATAGAGAGAAACAAAGAGAGGAGACAAAGAGAGAGAGAGAACAAGAGGAGAGAGAGAAGAGAGAGAAAGAGAGAAAGTACACATATCCTTAACTACAAACCTAAAATCCAGAGAGCTATGCATCAAGATTTTTCTTCAAAATTCACTTTTTAGCAAAGTCTGAGAAGAACAATCACTAGGCTATTTGTAGTCTTAAAAAAAAATCCCACTAATTGTGATTATTCACACATTTTGCAGTAGAAATACTGAGTTTGATAACAGGTTACTGCCACAGAAACTTCTGGTAGTGTTAGCTATTATATAGTATGTGCACTACATCTTCTGTTTAAAAATGAGAAGTTTTGAATTCTAAAGCTTACTTTTCCTAAGAGAATTTAGATGAAGATTGTCAACCTGTTTTGCTAAATCTTACAATCCACCATCTGGAGGGATTATTTTCCCTAACTCAGGTGTTTATATTGCAAATACATGAAAATTCATCTCAAATACTCTGAAAACTAATAGAAATTGATTGGTTTGCACAACTGAAAAGACTAGAAGTAGGGTGGGCTTCACCAGAGTTTGATCACACTGTCATCAAAGCTCTAAATTTCCTCTGAGATTTTCTGAGCTCTGCCCCTTTCCAGTGATTTTTCTGGCTGGCTCTAAGAACAACAAACATCTGCAGTAGTAATAGGGATTGGTATTTCTACATAGAGCAGCAGTGCTTTTTGCTCCCATATATCAAGCCAGGGTCCTGAGTTTCACTCTGGGCTGAGCAATTTAGGCCATAAATGTGGATTTGGGATGGGAGGCATGAAATGGTTAGACCTCTATCATGTGCTCTATCCTTAGAAAGAATATAGGGCCAGCTTCCTGAAACCACCAGCTTCTGCAAGTTAAAACCATGGTCTATTGGAAAGAGGCAAGAGAGAAATTGGTCCTGGGGAATCAGCCAAGATGATCACAACATAATTCACATTGTAGAATAGTGGAGATGGAGGCTCAAATACCCTAAATAGCAAGGGACAGATTGTAAGCTGAGATCCGTGTGACATCAAAACCTACTCTCAACCTCTTTAAGCTATAACTATTGTTTCCTGATTTATTGATCTTTGATTTTCTTTAGTTGAATCTCTTTCAGGAGAGTTTCCTGTATAGGTAAAACTTTAGTTTCCAGCTATATTTCTGAAATATACACAGTCACATGCTGCATAACAATGTTTCGGTCAACGACAGACTGCATATATGCCGGTGGTCTCATAAGATTAGTACCACATAGCCTAGGTGTGTAGTAGGCTATACCATCTAGGTTTGTGTAAGTACACTCTATGATCACATGACGAAATCGCCTACAATGCATTTCTCAGAATGTACTCCCACCATTAAGTAACATATGACTGTACAATGAAGAAATGCTTCCAATACCTTAAATTATAAAACTAATTTTTTACATGACAAGAATATATATGAATAATATATATGTAATATAAAAGAATAATAAAATACATGATGAGAAAAAAACATGAGAATAGTTTTTCATGCAAATAAATATTAAACTTTGAACAGAAACAGCTAAGTGTTTTCCTTTATGAAATTATTATACTTGAGAAATGAATGTTCTGAAATAATATTAAAAATGAAGTTGATAAATTATTCTGATTATCCATTTAAGGGCTATTTAGTAATAAAAACATTCACACCTTGGTATACATAATAAATGTATATCAGCAACATTGGGAGCAACATACAATTACAGTGTTGTATAACAATAACAAAATAGTTCAAATATCTTCTAGTGAGAGCTTAAGTCTCTTGACAGTATAAATGAACGTTGGACTAAAAAAACCATTTTATTTCAAATAAGACTTTCATACTACTATTGTCGGGGCTAACACACTTTTCTATACAACAAGTTTTTATGGAATATTTGAGATCATCTAGTCTAGGTCTTTCTTTTCTTATAGTTTTTTGTTGTTGTTGTTGTTTCTTTAATTAGAAAAGAGACCCAAAGAAGCTAAATAACATGCTAAAGTCACAGAGTGCCAGAGTAGCATCTAGGACCCAGTGTGTTACACTTTCAAGAGTGCAATTGCCTTTTCCCTCCTTGGTTCAAGAAAATTGATCTTGAGTTTTGGAAAGAAAATTTCCCAACATGCACATCCAGTGGTTCATGTAAGGTTTACAGACAGTGGTTACCCCATGAAGCAGCTAGGAGTGAGGGCTCTAGTGAAAGCCTGGGTGGTAATCTTGCTAAACATTTTCCTACCAACTTGAGGAAGCGCTTACATTATACCAAGCCTTAGTTTTCTCATCTGAAAAATACATTCTGGTATGTGGTATGTCCTCAGACAAGGCTAGTTGAGTTGAGCTAAAACTCTGAGGTAGGTTCTATTCTAATATCCATTTTGCTCGTAAGGAAACCAATCAAAGAGAGGTTAAATGACTTGCATAAAATCACATGGCAAGGAATTTTGAAACCTGGATTCAAATCTGAGCACAATGCCGTTCTTATTCCAATGTTTTTAACCGTACTACTAAATTTTACTGTCTTCCAAATTAGCTGTCAGTAAATATTTTCAAACGAAATAAACAGTAATTAAAGGCATACTTTTCAATGATGTTCACTTGCCATTGTAGTTTTAAATATGGTGTTTAAACATTCTCATGCACAAGTCCAGCATGTGTGGCTATTTCTCTGCATTCAAATGCCTCCTCTAGCAGCTTCAAATTCCTTTAGGAACGGATTGGAGTATAAAAAAATTAAAAAGTGTAAAGGTTTTTAGAAATTTTTAGAAATGAAAATAATCAAATGAAAAAGAACTAGTCGTTAAACCAAATTGAAAGAAATATAGCAATAGAGGCATAGACTATAACCAGTTGTGCTATGTGTAATATATGATTTGCCATATTTATTAATAGTTAATATTATTCTCCTTGCAAAAATGCTTCAAATGTGTAGTAAATAATTCTTGGCATATAATTAAATTGGGTTAAGTAAGCCACGATCTCTACAAGAATAACAGGCTTGCCATGAACCCTGGTTTCTAGAAACAAGCAGACAGCGCTTCTCTGAATGCCAGTGCCTCAGGAAGTGTGAAGTGGCACCACAGCTAGACAACTGGCAAACTATATACATTCACTTTTCTTTCCTCTTTCCATATCACTCCAATGCTTCATTTAGCAATTTTCACTATGTTGCTACAATATCTTGAGACAAAGTGATAGATTACCTTTCAGCAACTGGAATGGCTCTATGGATAAAGACACTCATTGAAAGAAATGGATATGCTGATAGTCATTTGCTGGGGACTTTTGAAATCTCAAATAGTTCAAATAATTAAGCATGGCAGCTTTCAGTCATGAGAACCAGTATACTTCTATCCTTCACTCAAAAGGTTCAATGTATAAGGTCCACATCCTTAAAGTTGCTAATTATCTAATAAATACAATTCAACACAACTAACATTTGTTGTTATTGACTATTAAATTCAGTATTTAGGATCTGGGTATGTAGGGAGGACTAATATGAGCTTATATTGCAATGAAAGAGGGAGGAGGCAAGTACAAATTGACCCTAGAGAAACCTCATCACGTGGGTATAGACTGTAATAGGAGTGAGAGACAGGGAGACATCTTTTTTTAAATAAAAATGTTGAGTCAATTTACTTTGACCAAAGCTATGAATTTATAACTGTCAATCACGTTTTACACCCTGGTAATACTGTTTAAAAAGTATTTATTACTTTAATAACATCATTTGGCAAATTTTTAGGGCCTCCTTTTTTAGTGTGCCAAATAGTTTCTACTTGTGAAGATTATGTGTCCTTTATTTCATATGAAAGCACATATACACTAAAAAAGTAACTTTGGTGTTAGTGGATGCTGTTAAACAATCACTACCCTTGATGGGGCATTTCAAGTGTATTCAAATATGACTTTAGAGTGAATTGAAACTATGATGACCTTCCTCTGACCTCCGGTGTCAGGGTATGAGCTGAAGATCTATTAAAGACCTAGAGGGTTCTAAAGTGGAACCAACACTTCACTGATAACCTATATTCAGAGACCAGAGGCAGTGGATATATATCGGGGTAGGGGAGGTTTACAAGCATTAGGCCTTACTAAATCCAATGAAGAGCCTATGAAGATCTGTATCATTCTTAATAGGTTCTATCAGGGATCTTACTTGCCTTTGCTTTTTATTGATAGCATCCATGGTTTCACCTCATAAAAAGTTGCCAAAAACCATAGATGATAAAAATGAAAACACTTTATAGCAATATGGTGCTTTTTATTTTTAAAGTTTTTTGTATACATTATCTTATATGATTCTTGTAACTATTTTGTGTAGTACATAGAACATATTATTATTAGTCTCAAGTAAGAATATAGAGCAAAGAATGTGTTTAATGGCATTTCGTATGAGGGTTAATATTTTTAAATTCTTAGGTCAAAAAACTTTACCGATACTTATATTTGTAAGTGTTTGTGGTGGGTGTTAGGTGAGGATAAGGAAGACTGAAGGTAGGAAGTCTCTAAAAGAGTTAATTAAAAACAGTCAGCTTAAGCAATCACCATATAAAAACTCTATACACCTCTGTCAATGTATCTCAGCATCAGTCTGCATTTATACATATTTTAAACATCTAGTTTCTTTCATCAGGGGTTTTCCTTATTTTCTTTTTTAATGGTGAGTTAGGAGTTGCAGGTATCAAACTAAATTTATTTCTGACTAAAAAATATAAAACCAATCATTTTTAAAGAACAAAACAGAAAAATCCCATCTAAAAGGGAAGAGGCAATCAACACCTCACTTTATGGCTTGGAAGAGAGACAAATGATTTAAAAAATTGAAAAAAATAGTTCACATTATAAAATGAGAAGAAAATGAAGAATGGTGAATGAATTCTTAATTCGTTAAAACTGATTTTTTAACTCTTCATTCATGAGCTTTGCCTTTGTAATGGCAAACAATTAACTCTGTATGCACAAAGCACATTAATCATAGTGCGTGCAGTTGAAAGTTTTATGGTTTTCTTCTGGCTTGCATTTTCTTTTCCAGTTGATTTATTGACTCTACTTTTATGTGTCTTAGCTAATTATTGCTATTTTTGTCTATGTTACCAACATCTGTTTGAAATAGAAATTCTATAAGTCTTTCATTTGAATTAATTCCATTTAAATATTTCTTTGTCTCTTATGCTTTATCGTCATTTAAAGTGTGAAAATCAGAGTAATACAAGACTTCAAAATTCTAAACCCTTACAAATGTAGGACCTTCATGTAGGACTACTGCTGAGCTCTCTCAACTGAGTTTTGAGGGAGAAGAAATATTTGATAACAGAAATGAGAAAAGAAGTCAAACTCAAGATTATCATTATTAGTCATGCAAAAAAGTAACTGACAATTCTTAAAACTTAAGATGTAAATCTATGTCATTGCTCACCATCCTTCCAATGATCCACTAAGTCACTCAAGGACCACACACCATCTCTCCTGAGAAGGCATCCTGTCACCTAATAAAATAAGGTGGTGAATTTAAAGAACAGAGTGTCTTAATTTTAACCAGGGCAGCTGGCAGCTAACTGTGTATAATAATGTTCATGGAATGGCCTGTGCCATAGTTCTTTATTTCTATTTTTTAAAAAGACTTTTTCATAGCAATCATTACCTGGATGAGTCACCCACTAGTAGTAGATCCTTAACACTAATTATTTCAGATACTATTTTTAAAAATCCCCACACTCTAAGAGAAACTTTAAAAAAAAGTGAGAAAAAATGTAGCAGGGATCCTTTTTCCCCTTAATTTATTGCTTGAATATACCAGCAAACCACTTCATTTGCTACAATGATTCAGTACAAGGAATGAAGACAAACACCTAAGGCACAAAAGAGATTATCTAGAAGGAATTAGCATAAGACTAACTGACATTCTCATACAGTATTTTAGAAAACATAGAAAAATTATTTCAAAGATGAGAGAAAAATATATTTGAATCCTAAATTCTGAATCCATTCAATCACGAGAAAGAGCCAAAAATACATTCAATGTGCAAGGAATAAGAACATTTACCTTTGAAGCATTCTGTCTTAGGAAATTCCTCCCCAAATACTCTACCAAAACAAATGAGTAAAACATGAAAGTAGAAGATATGGGATTCAAGAAACTGTCTTCATTTAAACAGTGAAGAGATGTCCCAGGATGACAGTTTTGTATCTGACTTGAAAATCAATCTTACAGTTTGTAGAAGTAAGATGATGAGCACATGGATGGAAATCTCTGATGATAAAGAGGACTCATGAGAACAGGCGATATGATATATCACTTGAAAATAATTAATGATATAATATGACAAATTGTGCAAGTTAGAACAGAAAATCCAGAAAAAATTTTAGGAAAATAAAAATCTTGAACAAATAAGGAAATGCAATACTCTCCTAGTTATCTTTTGCAGCATAAAAAGAAAAAAATCCTGAAATTTGGTGACTTACAACCACCACCGTTTTATTAAATGTCACAATTTTATAGATTAGGAATGGTGACATTGTTTACCTGGATAATTCTGCTATTCCATGTGGCATCAACTGAGTTCATTCAGTGGTACTCAGATGGTGGATGAGCTGGTATGGAGGGTACAAGACTAATTTACTCATAAGTCTATTGCTTTGGAAGAAATGGAAGAACAAAGTGCTGTCAAGTGCTTACACAGACTCTCTCTCCAGCACTGTGGCCTCAGGGAAGTCAGACTTGCTTCCATGGCACTTGAGGGATCCCAGACTGTCTTCTAAGACAGAAATGGAAGCTGCAATCTCTTAAATTCTGGGCCCAGAAACCAGCACAGCATTACTTCTGCCATGTTCTACTTGTCAAAACATTTACAGAGCCCAGAAAGAGTCAAGCAAAGGAGTCTTCAACCCCATTATCAATGGAAAGAATGTGAAAAAATGCATGATCATCTTTAACCTATTTATCATAGTACATGATTTGGTTCAGCAGTCCCTGATATTTTGTTAGACAATTTTTGTTGATTTTAGAATTTTAGAATTAGCCCAGACATAAAATAGAAAAGATTTCATATCGTTTTAAAAGAGAATGAAAAATTTACTGAAGTTAGGTATATTAAAGTAAAAGCACAGATGATAGAATTTTTACAATATTAAGAAAAGGAAAGCAAAACTATAGAAAAAGAACTCTAATAACCTTGTTTTCTAAAGTAAAGTTGCTATGGCTGAATGTGTCTCCCCAAAATTCGTATGTTGAATCCTAACCTCCAAGATGATGGTATTAGAAGGTAGGGCCATTGGTATGTGATTGGGTCATGAGGGGTGGAGCTCTCATGAATGGGATTAGTGCCCTTATAAAAGAGGCTCCAGAGAGCTCCCTTGCCTCTTCTGCCACATATGGACACAGAAAGAAGATAGCACTCTATGAACCAGGAAAGGGACTGTCACCAGACACAGAATCTGCCAGTTCCTTGATTTTGAACTTCCCCCGTTCCAGAATTGTAAGAAATAAATTTCTGTTGTTATAAGCCACCTACTTTATGCTATTTTGTTATAGCAGACAAAATGAAGTATAAAAAAATATTGTTTACAGGTGATGTGATAGGAAATAAAAATATATTGCAAATATATAAATATATAAAATTAATGGAGAGTGAATAAAAAATAATGGCATAACTATAAAGGTACAAGTTATGGGGAAGAGTAGTAATGTAGGTGACCTAAATCCTCACCTAGCATAGCAAAATCAATCAATAAATTTAAATTAGATATCTTAAGAAATAGTGCTATAAACATATTTTTTAGAGATTTAGATGCAGCTATCTCAAAAAATGAAAACTAAACAGTAATTCTCAAAGTGAGAGGGGTGGTGAGAGAGGAGTCTGGCAGGAAGCTGTTGCTTTTTTTTTTTTTTTTTTTGTGAGGAAGATCAGCCCTGAGCTAACATCTGTTGCCAATCCTCCTCTTTGTGCTGAGGAAGACTGGCCCTGGGCTGACATCCGTGCCCATCTTCCTCCACTTTATATGGGACGCCGCCACAGCTTGGCTGACAGCAGCGCGTCTGTGGGCGCCAGGGATCCGAACCCGCGAACCCTGGGCTGCCAAGCGCGGACTAAACCGCTGCGCCACCAGGCGGCCCCTGTTGATTTTTAATATAAACGCTTTGGTCCTACTAGTTTGTAGACATTTTCAGTTAAACATGTGAATGAACAAATTACTTTAAAAAAAAGAAAAAGGAAGATGACCACAAGGAGGTGTGGCCTATACCAATTTCCACCTCTGTAAGGCCCAAGAAGATGGTGCAGCATCACATTAGGAGTACTGGAATTCCCAGAGGAAAGGCCATGAAGTAAGCAGTGATGGTTCTAACAACCAGAAAAAGGAATAGCTGCCAAGTCACTGAGTCCAGAAAAAAATATAAGAAAAACTTACTCTATCCCAAAATATACTGGAGAAAATGTTACCTTTAAATGGAAGAAAACACATTGCTTATATTTGGATTTTTATAAGAAAACAAACAAACAAAAGATGGGTTTAAGCATGTAGAGATGAATAAAATTAGAGAGTTAATGCCAACTCATATTTGACAAGGGAGCCAAGAATACTAAATGAGGAAAGGATAGTCTATTTAATAAATGGTGCCAGGAAAACATGATATCAACATGCAAATGAATGAAATTGGACCCCTATCTCATAACACTCACAAAAATTAACTCAAAATGGATTAAAAACTTAAATATAAGACCTGAAACCATAAAACTCCTATAAGAAAATATAAGAAAAAAACTCCTTGACATTGGTCTTGGCAACAATTTTTTGGATATGGCACCAAAAACACAAGCAACAAAAGCAAAAATAAACAAGTGGGATTACATCAAACTAAAAGCTTCTGCACAGCAAAAGAAACAATCCGCAAAATGAAAAGACAACGGACAGACAGGGAGAAAATATTTGAAAACCATATATATCATAAGAGGTTAATATCCAGAATATGCAAGGAACTCATACAAATCAATAGCCAAGGGACAATCCAACTAAAAAATGGGCAAAGGACCTAAATAGACATTTTTTTCCAAAGAAAACATGCAAATGACCAACAGGTCCATGAAAAGGTGCTCAACATCATTAATCATCAGGGAAATGCAAATCAAAACCACGTTATCACCTCACACCTGTTAGGATGGCTATTATCAGAAAGATATATTGGTATATATCCAAAGGATATGAAATCACTATCTGAAAGAGATATCTGCATGTTAATTGCAACATTATTCACAATAGCTAAGACATGGAAACAACCTAAGTTTCCATCGATGGATGAATGCACATTTCCTTTATCCATTCATATATACATATTATATATATAACATACATATACACACATAATGGAATATTAATCAGCCATGAGAAAGAAGTAAATCCTGCCATTTGTGACAATATGGATGGTCCTTGAGGCCGTTATGCTAGTGAAATAAGTCAGAGAAAGACAAATACTGTATGATTTCACTTATATTTGAAATCTTAAAGAGCTGAACTCATATAAGCAAAGAGTAAAATCGTGGCTGACAGGGGCTTGAGGGTAGGGGAAATGGGGAGATGTTGGTTAAAGGGTACAAACTTCCAGTTATAAGAGGAATATGTTCTGGGGATCTAATGTACAGCATGGTGACTATAGTTAACAACACAGTATTATACACTTGAAAGTTGCTAAGAGAGTAGATCTTAAATATTCTCACCACATACACACAAAAAGGTAATTAATTTATGTGCGTGTGTGAGGAAGACTAGACCTGGGCTATCATCTGTTGCCAATCCTCCTCTTTTTTTTTTTTTCTTTTTGCTGAGGAAGACAGGCCCTGGGCTAACATCTGCGCCCATCCTCCTCTACTTTATGTGGGATGCTGCCACAGCATGGCTTGACAAGTGGTGCGTCTGTCCGCACCCGGGATCCGAACCTGTGAACCCCGGCCGCCAAAGTTGAGTGCAGAAACTTAACCACTATGCCACCGGGCCGACCCCACAAAGGTAATTAATTGAGGTGATGGATGTGTGAACTAACCCTATTGTGGTAATCATTTTGTAATATATCACATTACACACCTTAAACTTACACAATGTTATATGTCAATCATTATCTCAATAAACCTGGAAAAAAAAGTAAAATCAGAAGACTGGAAGATCTGGGCAGATGGCAGCAGCAGTATAGTTTTTGGGAAAAAAAAGAGTTAATGGCTACTAATTTTTAAGTGAACTTAAACAGATATAATTATAATGAGGTTCTGACATTTATTACCAAAAGTTCCACACTAGGTACTAATAAAAGCTTTCAACCAGAAAATACTTAGGGAAATAGACAGTTTTTTGTCATTTTTTCCCCTAATCTGTCACTTCCCTTATTCTGATGCATCCAATTAAGTGTCTGCTAAGACATGTAGTCATGTCCTTGTATGAAGACTGTCGTTGGAAATGCAGAGAATGCTCAGTCTCTAGGGTTGGAATTCATTCAAGTACAGATTTTAAAAACTGTTTTCATCAAGTTCATTTCATAGCTCTAGTTATTTCTGTGCCTATTTGTTATGCACAGATCTTTGCAAGTTCTAAAACTCCAGGAGGTGGAACTCTCCTCCAGTTCTGCTAGCTACAGCTGCTCGTAAATACCAAGGAACGTATGAATCTAAATGCCTGCTGTTGTAGGAGGGCTTATATAAGATTTCCTGGCTCTTGGTAGAAAGGGAATAGTCTTCCAGTTTGCAAAGGAGAGGATTATTCTCCTTCTCCCCACTTTATCCAGCCACAATTTACGTAGAATTCATTTGCACTGTAATCTTTCTTGTGGTTGGGGTTATGAAAGTTATCATTTTACTTTCTCTGAATTTTTACAGTTTAAATGTTTCAAGCATATTCGCAATCTATTACCCTAACATCAGCTTCTGAAGATTCTGGAATATTTAAAGATCATATTCATTTCAAATAAGAAAATGACTCCCCTAAAAGCTTTTTAAATACATCATGCAGAAAGAAATACAAAAGGTACACTGAATATATTCAATATTTCATTTAGTCTGTTGTATATATTATTACCTTATCTCTTTATTTTTATTTTAGGTTTACAAGGCCTGATTTATTGTTTTTCTAATGACTGTTATTCATTCTACAAGCTATTACTTCAGTACAAACAGATATATACAGAGAATTCACTCATTAAGAAATAAATATTTTTGAACAGCTAATAGTAGCTAGTGTGCTAGTTTTAGAACTAGGCATGATCTTTGAGAAGCTCATAGTTTGGGGAGACAGACATACAATAATGCATTTTCACATTACAATGTGATATATTATCCTAGAAACACGTTCAGACAGCTGCAGGTATCCAGAGGAGGAAATACCTACTGCTGAGCAGGTGTGCACAAGAGGGTCTAATTGTGTTTTGAGATTTATAGTATCTATGAACTGAGCTATAACATCAATATACATAACTCTCTATTTTCATAAGAGCAAAAAAGACCTAAAAAAATGCAATACTTTAAGTCCAGTGATAGTGTCCCAGGGAGTGCATAAAATTGGAAAATCAACTATGAAACCAATGTCTATCAAGCTAAGAAAAATCTGCTAACCCATTCGCCCTTCAGCTATTTCACGTAGAGTAGTGATCTCATCCAGTCTCAGAAGGAGAGAAACATCACTCTGTTTTTCCCAAACATTCCTAAACGAAAATGAATTACCTGAACTTTAGGTCCTGACATCAATGTCAACAGCTTTGGTTGTTTTTGGTTACATTTTCAATCAAGTTGTGAATATTAGATATGCAGAAAATTGTTAACATAGAAGGTTTGACTGCTATTCTTTGGAAGGCCTGCTTACAAGATTGGCTTTTGACTGGCATCTGGGAACTTCGATTTTGGGAGGGTCTCCAACACTAATTGACGAATGCCTTGCTGTGCCTAAACTCTTTGAAGAAACAATATGGTTTATGCTGAACACCTGCTATCCTTCTGGGAGTCTGGAATTTAGGAACTTGCCAGGCAGGGGGTACCTACGTGATAAGCCCCAATAAAACTCTGGGCACTGAGTCTCTAATGAACACATGTGCTCACAACTCATTACTGGGGTGATTAAGTGTGTCTCGTGGGCGCCACTGGAGAGGAACTTTGGAAGCAGGCTCCTGTTTCCCCCAGACTTCACCCCACGAGACTTTTCCTTTTGTTGGTTATGTTGGCATTCTGTCACTTTAACAAATCAGCTGTGAATCCAATTGTGTGTTGAGTCCTGTGAGTCGTCCTAGCGAATCATCAAACCCGAGGGTGATCTCCGGGACTCCCAACAAATAAACGATATGTTAAATTGAAATAGCTGTATTTTGACAGTCTTTCTGAATTTTTGCCAATGTAAACTCATAATACAGATGATATGCATGCAGTAGAAGAGGAGAAAAAGCTCTTGCCTTAGAGAACATAAATGATTTAAAGTAAACTACTAGTTTTCCAACAGTAGCTAGTTTTCTAGCAAAGCGGAGTATATAAATTAGACAAAATATATATATATCATAGTAATTTTATATATAAATTGTATATTTATACATTAATATGTGTGTGTGTGCCAACTCTGAGCTATTAACTCATAAAGAAAAAGTACCATTCTGACTAAATCATGGTTAATAGAGTGTAAACTCTTCAAGAACTGGGGTTATCACCTCTTCTAGTCCCAGTACTACCATTAACCTACTGGAGCTAGTTACTGAATTACCTTGCGCAAAGTCACTCATTTCATTTGCCACATTTATAACTCAAGTTTAAGGTGTTGGAACAGAGAATTTCTGGAATGACTTTCCTTTCTGAAGTTCTAATTGTTATGTGAATAAAGGGTGCCCTTGGCATTCGCTCTGTTTTCTGTTTGATCCTAAGGATTGATTTGACTGACCTGGCTGACATGTGGGTGACCCTTTACTCCCTCAAAGCACCACGTGCATCCTACCAAGCTGTCCATTCTCATAGATGAAGAATGTGCTAGTTAGATGAAGGGTGAATCTTCTATTGGTGATGTATCAGTCTGGGTTCATCCAGGGAGAGAGCAGGTAGGGGTATTAGAGAAATGAAGTAGTTTAACAAAAGAATCAGGATTTATACATATGTGAGAAGAACTGAGGGAGGAACTGTGGGAGTGATGTTCTCGAAAGAAGCAATAAGAAGATGGCAGAAAGAGCCATGAAGGATTTCAGCCTGAAGTACAGGAGAGGGTAGGGAACCACAACTGCAAGGTGGAAGTTTGTCGAGAGGTCTGTGAAACACTGCATCTCCACCATGATCTCCTGAGGTGAGAGGCTTCTGCTTCACTTTCTCCCATCGGCAAACTCGAACGATGATTCCTATAAGGAAGGGAATTACAGGACATTAGTTCCCAGCCTTAGAAGGAGTGTTGGTGTGCCTAGTTGACAAACATGCACAGGTGGCATGCTGGTTGTTGGGAACTCCTAGAAGATGCTTCTCATATATTTCTAGAATATGTGAATCAGCATTTTTTAAACAAAATTTCAGAACTCTTAATAGAATATGAGTCATTCTTTTCAGTGATATCTGTGGTATTTTCTAAGAAAAATGGGGAAAAAGATCTTATTTTATGTCTTATTCAAAAGATTTTTAAAAACACAAGATTTGTATTTTATTTGACCTGAATAAATAGTATACAAAGTGTTAGCCTATTCTCTACTGTATAAGCCAAAGATAGTGACATATTTAGTTACCTTAAAAATGAATTGGAAATCTATAAAATTATTGCTGCACTTCAAACTGAACTCTCACTTATTCGTGCTGAGCATAGCAGATAATTAGCTGATATTACAATATCATGCCTTTATTAAGGTCACCTGGCATTCAGATATTCTTGCCCACTGAAAAGCTTATTTGGCACACAAATTTTTCTTCAGCCTTCTCATATTTACCAGTTATAAATCCATGGATGAATCAGTTGTGTCTTATAGAATTGTGGTACGAAATTTACGGAAATCATATTTTCAAGTTCTAATTGAAAAATCAGTTTTCCATGCATGATTTCTATACATTCTGGAGCTGCAAGCCTCAATATATGCTTTATTATACTTATCAGTAGATATTTGGAAGGAAGCATTATTAGTCATATTTATGATCTAAATAGGCTTCCAAACTTTTCCAAACATATTAAATTTCTCACAGTACCAAGAGGTTATGGACTGAAAAATATCAGTATGCCGACAAAACTGTTAAAGAAGGAGCAACTGATGATCCGATTCAAGTAACCTACCTAGGGAAGAAGTATAAAAGTCAACAATACAGTGGGTGCAGCAAATGTAGAAGTACTTGGAGTTGTGATTGTTGTGCCTGTCATGGTCAGAAACGTGGTAAACAGGAGTCAATAGTGTTACCATAATCACTGTTCTGGCACACAAGCTAAGTGAAGATGGTCCAAAGGACAGTCCGAAAGGGTGAATGCCTGTAAACTATAAACACATTTTGAAATTTTAAGTCATTCTCTTCATCTGACCTTGGTTCTCTGGTTAAATACTTCTGAGCAGCACACATTCTTTTCTTCTTGTCTTCAAGGTTCTGACCTGTATTAATGTACTTCCTGGATCTTAACTAGCCTTTTCATTAAATGGCTCATTTATCAAAGGAAATGAGCACTTCCTTGTGTTGAATATGGTACAGGTAGATGTTGCCAATATTCAGTCAACAGCATAATGTTTCAAGTACCTGATATTAGAGTTCTCTAATAAGATTCCTATTTTCTACTCATTTTTGACAGGGCTATCTACTCAATTTGAAAGATAATCATACTCAAATACAATAGTTTCATTAAATGCTATGCATGCAAAGGAGAATAAAGGAGCACTGCAGAGGGAAATCTAACACAGTCAAGTGGAAAAAGAACATATCAGGTAATATATCCTAAAAAAGAGGGATTATTTGCTCTGCATCTCTAAAGATTCACAAAGTGATGAAGCATCTGCCAAGCAGAGGAAAAAAAAAAAAAAAAGATACAAAGGATAGAGCTATTAGCCTGTGGAGATTTCAGTCATCTACAAGTAAATTGGATTTGTTAGAACAATGGCAGAAGTAATGGCAGGAAGTGAGCCTGATTACTTAAGAAAGGGAAAAATCATGAAATACCTTGAGTTTTATTTTGGGAAGTTTAGATTTCTTCTTTAAAATGATGGAAAGCCACTTAAGGATCTCATATAAAAATATAGTTATTAAGATATTTATGTTTAAAAATAATTATCTAATCCCTTTACTGAGAATACATTTAAAATTGAAAAAAATATTAAAAGACGATTGATTAATCCAGGTAAAAAATATTACTATGAATGTAAACTAAAGCAAGAAGAGAAGATACAGTAAGTATTTAGGATATAAAATACACAGGGTTGTATTGAGCTGGAAATGGGAGAGAAATGAAAGATGAATCTTAATCTCCGATGTCTTGCTTGGTTGACTGGACAGATCATGGTATTACTACACTAATCCAGGTGTAGGGGTGGAAACATTTTCTGTTCTTCCCTTCTAGGTTCTTTTGGCTGGTCTAATAATGAAATTGATGTAAGACAGATTAACAGGAGAAAAACATATTTAATTTTGAATGTATGGGAACCCCACAAAGACATGAGAGGCTCCCTGACAGTCAGGCAATTGAGGTTTATATGCCATCCTCAGCTAAGCAGAAGGAAGTAGGGGTCTGGGGCTTCAAAGGGAAGGAAGACAATTCACAAGAAGATGGGAAGAGCAAACATTTGGTAAACAAATATTTGCCATGCCATGCAGAGAAAATGTAACACAGAGAGGACTTAGAGCAAACAGGCCCTGCTGAGCTTCCCCCAGTTTACCACACCTAGCCCATACTCTTTGTAGCTATCTCTGGTCATAGTTCTCTTCCTGGACCAGGCCCTCTCTCTAAATTGTTTTAGGCAGTTAACGGGGAGGTAAAAGGCTCTTCATGAGTCTTTTGGTCCTTGTTTGACTTCACTTCAAATTAATCCATATGCCAAAAGTGGTACATTTTAGGGATGCTCATTCTGAACAACTTCAAGGTTAGGAATAGATTTGAAGAGAAGATGAGGAGGTTTTGGTGTGATCGACTTGAGATATCCAAGTGAAATAAACCGTTATATAAATAGGCTTAGAACCCAAAGAGGTTTTTTTCTGGGAAACGTTGATTTGGGAATCATCAGCATATTGTAAAGCAATGGTTCTACACAATCAGGCTTCAACAATATATTTCATAACTCCCCCATTAGACAGTAACAATTTTTATACCTGTTCACAATCTGGTAAAAATTATAGTCATCCTCCTACATCAACTCATATCCAAGCGTATGTCCCATATCTACATATAGAGCCTTACATCTCACCCACGCATGAAAATTCACATCACATAGTATGAAATATATGACTTTTAAGAGTTATGTAAAACTCGTGTACCAATAGCACAATTTGCTCTTAAAAATTTCCTGTCTAGGAAAAAAGGGACAAAGTGCTTAAGATCTCAAATTTTCAAAACACTAAAATGTCCAAAAACAAAGAGGAATGATTTCAATTCAAAGGCATTTAAGGTCATGGGGCTTTAATGATAGGTCTGAGTTCTACAAAGAGCAAATCATTTAATAGACTAATAAGAGACTTTAAATTTCCTTATATAAAGTGAGGTGACTGGATTAGTTCAACTCTTAGATTCCTTCTTACCACCAAATTCTAAGGTCAAATTGGAAAATTATTTAAATAATTCATTTTTATTGTAAGAACAATACTGTTGATGTTAATTTTTAATAATATATGTGCATTTTTTCTCCATTAGATTTATGGACCTAACATATAAACATAACATTCTGCACATATACATGTGCAGAAATTGACTTACTAAAATATTCAAATAAAATTTCTAATTATTGTTGAATTAATCAATCTAGATTTTATGGCAACACATAATGGATATGGATACCTCTTATTATTATCAATTATATTTTCAATAATGCCTGAGAAAGCAGTTTCATTTTAATACAATAGACAACTGTGTATATACATCATAAACGGATAGAAATGTTTTACAAATGGAATGAGAGTACTTTTACAAGTTTAATTATCAACTCTCTGAACTTTGCATTCATGCACTATTTATTTCATAATAGGTATATGAATTCAAAATTTATTTGGCCTTAAAGCTAAAGCTTACATTCAATAACCATTGTAACAAAATAAACAGTCATAATATATTTTCAATCCAGATTGCATCTATTCATTGAACGAACACTTGGTTTCATTCAACATTATCACAGTTGCTTGAATTCTGTTTTACTTAAATTATACTTATGCTCACAGACATCACTCACTCACATATATTCAAACATATCACAACACACACACATGTGTACAACTCAAACATATGCATGCACACACACTCGCATTTACACACGTTTTCTCTCTCTTTTTCACATACACACACATGAATTTGGGGTTTTCCTCTTCCTGCTGCTACACTCAACTTATATATTCAAGACTTATGGAAAAGTAGGTAGCCTAGCCCCAGTAATAAACAATTGTTGAATCAAAACAGCTACTACTCTCCACCCTTGAATCGTTTCTTATGCTGGCAAAATGGACTTTATAACTTCAAAAAAAAAAAAAAAATCAAATGATACTTTTATCTATCTATAAATTTTTGGCCAGGATCAAATGCTTTACAGATATTTCTTGCTTCAATTCCACATAGTCTATTTTTACCCCTCTCAGCATTACACAATCAAAGTAACTACAAGGTAAAAGATACTTTGAACCCCAAAACGTATGTCCATAAAACATTTCCTTGGGGCTGGCCCCATGGCATAGGAGTTAAGTGGCCTGGGTTGATGGGTTCAGATTCTGGGCATGGACCTACACCACTTGTCAGCCATGCTGTGGTTGTGACCCACATACAAAATAGAGGAAGACTGGCACAGATGTTAGCTTGGGGTTAATCTTCCTCAGGAAAAAAAAAAAATTTCCTCAATAATCTGTAAAAAACGTCCTTCTTATCAAATAGCCTTAATTCACATGGGGATGCCTAAGAAGCCACAAATTCTTTATAGGTTTATTACAGTTCTTTCTAGAGAACTTTTTTTTTCTTCCTCCTACTGAGGTTCATTCTCTTTGTCAAGGTAAGTATAGAAAAAGCATGAAACATATTCTAAAATAATAAGTTGTACTGTATAACAAACCCTGTTAGTTGTTTTTCAATAATTTAACCCTCAGAATAGTTCTGTTGTGCATTTTTCATTATTATCCAACACAGAAAACTGAGACACCAAGTATTTTTTCTGTTCAATATCACACAGCTGTTAAGGGACATTGTTGGTATGCAAAACCAGTCTTGTTTCTAAATTTAGAGGTTTTCCTAGTACCACACAAAGAGAAGAATATGTATCAAGCAGATTCTTCAACTTGATGAAAAAAAATCATATAATCCACTTACTTCTCAGTTGTTTACATGTAGAAACCTAAAACCATTCCCTGCTGGATTCAGTGTACTCCGTCCTAGCTGGTCTCCCTTGCTCAGGAGAATCATTAGCCATCATTAACCTTGGGAAGAGAACACAGACTTAGTTTCAACGTGAGGAGTAGTTCAATTTTAATTTAATGCCTGCATTTTGGACAATGAACGCTTTTGACTTTTGACTTGAGGCTTATAAGGTAAACAAATATGTCTCGTTTACCCCCTGTATCTTTACAGACATAGTATATCTCCCCCGTTAGCCAATAAACACCCAGGCTGCTCATTGCACCCACTTTAGGTAGTCCAAATGATAATTTTCTATTTATTTTAGGTTTCTCTAGGTCTCTCAAGGTGAATTTTTTATATACCACATAACTTAACATATATTTCCAATCAGAATATTCCATGCATACCCTTTCAATTTGTTAAAAATTTATATAGCCACTTATTTGTCGTTAAAACACAAAGGCAGAAACTTTATAGAACTACATTAAAAAGAACTTCATGATCTTTAAAATGTATATGTTCATTTGTAAAAAAAACAAAAACCCATCTAAATTTAGACCTACCCTACATCAATGGGACAATTGCTGTTGGTGCCCCAACTGGCCCCTTGTCATTAGTGACCTTAAGTGTAGTTCTTCCATAATAATTTCAACTTATTTATACCATTGCTTTAGAGAATTGGTCCACTTGTTCTGCCTTATCAGACTGTACCATCATTCTAGACACTTTCTTTCAGAACCAGTTCCTGCTTTCTCCCTGTTCTTGTGGATTTATGGATTCAGACTAATCCTTGCTTCCTAAATGCATCTTAGCTCTGAGCACAAAACTCAGGTTCCCTTTCTCTCAGGGCTACTATTGTGGGTTAATACTAACATATCTCTTCTCCAGACCCAGTTCCCTGTCCACACTATGGTCTCACACCTCATTCATCCAGCATCAGTGGGAAATTATGTACTATCCATGCCAAAATTTAGTATCTCCCTATTTCATGGGGCCTGTTTTCAGAATAACTTTAGACTCATCCTATTAAGTTGTATAAATCTGCCCTCATCTTTAATTAATTTATGAACAGTAAAAACTACAAATAGAAGAGATGCCTGAATTTTCAGCTCTGGGTTCCCTGGCCTCAGATTCTGATCTCGAAACAAGATTTTCAGTTTCCCCTTTAGTTCCTCCTACAGCAGCAGATCCAGCAGTAATCAAAGTAAGCAGAAGAAAAATGAAGCTTCTACCAAACACCAACAGGGTTCTCAATTTTTCTGCAGGGAAATTTATCTGTTAGCTTTTTAACACAGATGTGCTTCTTCTTATGTAGATGTGATTTACTCAAGACACACTAAAGTCTATCTTTATGGAAGCTGGGTATGAAGAAGCTGAAGTCTAAATCCTTTTCTCATTTTGGAAAAGGAAGAAAAAAAAATAAACAATAAGGCAGACTCCAAAAACAGTCAAGGTAACTTTTATCTGTTTATTCAAGATTATTAATAGAAGAAATATATGAAACTCTATGACCCCAGTTCTTAGAAGGAATTAATCGACTGTTGCATACTCCAATCTCTGTTAGCTAAATATAGTTGGCAATGTGGTATGACTTCTTAAGCTCATTGAGGTGATTTTGCCTATTCTCTCAAGATTGAGAGGTTGAACTAGAATCTGTTACCTCCTAGGGAGACCCACTGAAATTTCTGAAACATTTTCATGGTAAACTGCCCTTTATGAAATTACTTTCAAGGAGCTGGTATAGTGAAATGATTTGAATCATACAATTTTAAGTCAAACACATTTGAATTAAAATGATGGATTAATCTAAGAGACTTTGGCTAACATTACTTAACTTCTCTAAAATTTGCTCCCCAATTTGTAAAATGAGAATAATGATTCTTAATTCATAGATGTGCTGTGAGAATTAAGTCAGATAATATAAATGAAGGGCTTAGTACTATGCCTGGAAGACAGAACATAATCAATAAATAGTAAACATTTTAAGTTACCATTGCTATACTTCTTTGGGGGATAGGTAATTTGCAGAAGATTGCTTTCTAGAAAATCTTTGGCCAGCTTTAATGCATAGAAATGATCTACTCAACACTGTAACCATCTACAAAGCTTGGTGAGTAGTCTCACAATCCTAGTGGGATGGATTATGGCATCATGAATAACAGAACTTTGAGAAAACTCTCTTGACATTATATCTCATAAGCTTTTAGTCCCATCAGTCCAAAATTACTTTTAGCAAAATAGCTTCCATGCCAACTCCAAAAATCACAATTTTGAAAGCTTGATTCATCCCAGTCAACAGGTATCTGGTATCACTATGTCTGAAATGCCAGTTCTCCTAATCAACCAAAACTAAGAAATTCCTGGATCCTAATGGTAGTTTATTCCCCACTTTCCTGCTCTAACAGTGCTATGTACTTCTTCAATAAGAGAAAGAGTATGATTGATCTTTAGAATTTGCTGCTCTATTTAAGAAGCAAAAGATGTAATTTATAAGTCTGAGACAATTTATAAATCTCTTAAGACTTTTACCACAGAGATCACTGCCTTGTGCTGCCTATTGTCCAATGTCTGAAAATTTGTGCTTTAAATGTTTAGTTTACTATTTGTTTAAGGTGGAAGCAATTTAACAAGAACAACACAAAAGTTCAAGACTTGTATGCGAGCACTGTAATGAATACCTTATAAATGTTAAAATATATCACGTCCACTGATTGGAGGAAACAACATTGCTAAGATGATTATCTTCCACAAGTGGAAGATCCATGATCTATAGATCTATAGATCTATGATCTATGGATCAATGCCCTCCTGATAAAAATGCCATAAGCCTTTTTTGAAGAAATTGACAAGCATAAACTAAAATTAATATGGAAATTCAAAGAAACTAGAATAGGCATAGCAAGTTTAAAAACCAAATGACTACATAAATTCAAGGCTTACCATAAAGCTATAGAAATCAACTATATGGTATTAGTGTGAGGATATACAAAAACAATAGCAGAAGAGATCAGAGGGATACATAGTCAAATGATTTTTGACAAAAGTACCAAGGTAATTCAGTAGAGAAAGGAAGGCCTTTTCAATAAACGGTGCTAGAACAACTTGATATTCCCACAGTGGGGAAAGAACTTTGGTTTCTACCTCACAAAACTTTTACAAACAAATATAAGAGAATATCTTTGTTATTATGTTTTAGACAAAGTTTTTGTGGATAGCACAAAAATAGTCTCATAAAAGAAAAATACAGTATATTGTATTTTATAAAAAATAATCCTGCTTTTCTGAAGCGGGAGTTGGCAAACTATTTTTGTAAAGAGTCAGAGAGTAAATTTTATAGGCTTTGTGGCCCACATGGTCTTTGTCACAACTACTTAACTCTGCTTTTGTAGTGTCAAAGCAACCATAGGCAATACATAAGTGGATGGGTGAGATTTTATTCCAATAACTTTATTTACAAAAACATCCAGCAAGTTGGATTTAGTCCATAAGCTGTAGTTTGTTGACCCCTGTTCTAAAGAAACTTCACAAAGATGAGAAGGCAAGCCTCTCACTTCCTTTATGTGTTTGACAAAAGGTTGATACACAGAACATATAAAGCTCTCCTACAACCCAATAATAAAAAGACAAAGGCCTAGTAAAAATGAGGGGAAAAACTTGGACACTACACAAAAGAAAATATACAAATTTCCAACAAACCCCTGAAAAGATGATCAATTTCATAGTCATCAGGAAAATGGATATTAAACTACCTAGAGTTAAAATGTCACACCAATCAGAATGGCTAAAATTTAAAAAAGCTGACAACATCAAATATGGATGAGGTTGTGGAGCAACTGGAACTCGCATATATTGCTGTCGAGAGCAGAAAATGGTGCCATTTGGAGAAATGTTTATCACTGGAATACCTAGAATTCCCCTCCTAGGTATTTTCCAAAAGAATGAAAACATATGACCACAACATACTTACACAAAATGCCCCTATTAGCCCCAAGATGGAAATTCCCAAATATCCCTTAGTAGGTGATTAGATGTACAGTTTACGGTACATCGTTACAATGGTAAACTACTCAGCAATATAAAGAATGAACTATAAACATTCTTGATAATTTGAATGAATGAATCTGAAAAGAGTAGACTGAGTTATAGAGGCAGGAAAGTAAAGAGTACATACTTTTTAATTCCACTTATAATGTATTTTGAAACAGACAAAACTAAGGTATGTTTCTAAAAATCAAATCATGACTGCCTCTGTGTTCATTGACTGGAAGGGGCATGAGCAATGGTAGAGAGGTGTGGAAATACTCTATATTTTATTTTGGGTTTCATATTTGTTAATTTGTCAAACATACAACTGTACATTTAAAATATGTGCATTTATTATAAGTAAATTATGCCTTAATTAAAGAAATTGGTTTTGGTATGGCTAAGACACGATGCAACTCCTTTTTAAATAGTTGAACACCACAGTTATTAAGGAGCCAGAAACTATTCTGAAATTCTCTGCACAAAAGAATATTGTCAAAAGTCTGAGAAATGATAGTAAGGAAGTGCAGGATTGGCCTTTGTCAAAATTCTAATTTAATTACCGTTTATCTTCCTGGTATTCTATCCTCCTCCTATTTAGCCCCATCACATTTTTCTTTCAGTAACATAGTGTTTTGCCTTTTATCTTCCCTTAGTCATACCAAAATCTATTCAAAGGCAGGTATCTGATCAATTATTTTACCTCACTGTCAGATTAATCTTTGTACTCTCTGAGAAATATGCAGCCTTCACCCATCCCTCATCTTGCAATTAAAACAGATTTCTGTTAAAGTATATTTGTAGGCATTTAGAAACCTGTTGAATGGGGATATACTTTGAGGAATAGAAGACTACTATGTCTTCCCAGGTGGTTGATTATGAGTAAGAGAATACCAGGGCACCTTTAATTCTTAGGTGGATGTCACAAAAACACCCAGGACATTAGAGATCATCTACTGGTCAGACTAATAAGTTATGAGTTGTTGAAAGAAGCTTCACAGTCCTTGAGGACAAAATCAGAACTCTTCCCTCATCCTCAATGAATTTCAGTCTGATTGCATAACACAATCTCATAGACAGGTGCATGTATTTGAAAAAGAAGATAAATTCTGGTCTATATATTATTTTTCTACCAATACATTTATTGTTAGGAGAATGAATATAGATTACTTTAATAAACTGTTTAGCATAACATAGTCTATGTATGTTTTAAAAGCTGGGTGACAATCTCTGCAAAACTATTGAGATATTGTGTCCTAAGTGTCTCAACACTTCTGTATTCCTCAATACCAGAACTTTGTCTTTTGATGTAGATTTTTGCATCTAAATAGTGCTAAATTTAAAACCTTTTACTTAAGAAGAATTATTAATTTTATAATAGAATATAAATGTTGGAAAATACCATAGACATTTTTCCTTCATTAAGTATTGGTGGCGTGGTTATATTCAAGTCTTTACACTAAAAGTATTCCCCCACACATCCTATTTATGGTGGGGATTGTTTAATTTAAGACTCAGCATGGGTGATCTTGGTAATTTGCCAATTCTGCTCACCCAGTGAGTCTATTTCCCCTGTGAAAATTATAGGTGTATCTGTATTGGCTTTGCCTCACTAACTAACTGAAATTTAGGCTCAAGAGAACAATACCTTAGGTTTAGCGATTTCCATTGAGAATTCTATCTTTTAATTCTATAAAAAGCGTATTAACCAGGCAGAGTATAGCTAATGCTTTACTTTTGTTCACGGGAGAAGATAATATGCCTGTGTGATGTATTCTTTGTTATGGTAACCATTAATATGCAGCTGGAAATAGCTTTATTTTTCTAAGTGGATAGAAAAACGACTCATTGAAAATGTTGTCTACTGTGTATTTATGAAATATAATTTTGGTGATCATAAAATACCAGATTGCATTCTAAATATACTATGCCAATGGTAGTTATTTAAATTGGTTGACTTAGAGAGCTGAAATTCTCCAGCCCTTCCTTAGTAGTCTTAGGAATCTGGGCATAAGGAAACTATTTTAAATAATCTAGATAGAATCTAAATTGTTTCAACATTTTTTTGTAAATAATTCAATTCCAAAAAGCAGTGTATATAAGATTAGAAACCATCCAGAGGAATTAAAAAGAAAATTGATCTTAGTTTTAGCATGGTTTCTTGTATTTTATTTTTTGTATTTCATTATATGAGTTTCAATCTGAAACATATAGATATAAGGCAAATAAAGAAAAATATATTTAAAAAACTCACAGACAAATGAGCTATATTCAAGACCTTATTGCTAGATGACATAAAATTTTCCTGGTAATGCCTTAAATTATTTTGAATGTCAGATTATGCACCAAATCACTGACAGCATCTATCTTGGAATAATCACCCATAAGAAGAAGAATATAAAATATAATTTCTCCAGTTCTCACTAACAGAGAGAACGTGGTTGATATAACCTGGTGAGTATATAAATCTTTAGTGGAAACAGAATATATTTTCAAAAGATTTGCAATAAAAGAAAAGCAAAGATAATTTACAACTAGCTTAGATTAAACATATTATTCTTTGAATTAAAGTGATTTGGTCAGAGAGAATTATTTGTAACTAAAAGTATCAATCTTCAAATTCTAGAAGAGCAAAGAACCTAAGAACTCAATTCTAAACCATTAGGTTTGCAGTGTTTTAGACAAAATATCATTAATTTGGCTATACATGTGCAGGTTCATCACTCTGAAGATTATTTGAATTAATTATTAACTCCAAGTTGATTTCATACCACTGCTCCGTAAGCTGTCTATCCAATAAGATCTTAAGGTATGCTACTCAACTTAATATTACTGAAATGAAAATGATAAGTAAATTACACATACAAATTAATTATAAATAAAGGCATTTGGTTTTCTCTTGTAATGCACATATTGTAACATCATTCAATATAGAATAGTATCAAACATCTGGCTTTCTCATCAAGCCTTTTTTCAGATGTGTTAAAGCAAAACTTTTGGAGATTTATATGCTGTCACATTCCTATAAATCCACACATATAGCAAGATTTTGATTTGGTCACAGGGCTAGTAATAGAGAAAGAAGTTGTAGGTAGTGGGGTGTGTGTGTGTGTGTGTGTGTGTATTTGTGTGTGTGTGTGAAGTGATTAGCTAATCCATAAAGGAGAGTTCACCTGACTGTCAACATTTAGGACCAGTGATGGAACATCTGCTTTGAAAGCCTTAAATATCTTTCTTTTGGGTGTAAAGAACCAAAGAAAAATTGTGAAATAATCCAGTTTTGCCTTGGGAACATTATTCTTTGCAACTCTTTCATTTCACTAATCTTTTATTTGTTTATTTTATATCAAGACTTCCTTGAAGAAGCAGTTATTTTACATTTTGATACAGGCTCCTTGTATTTAGAGGAATTGATTCTTAAATCCTCTCAGATAATATATATGGATCTCTTTGAATTAATGTTTACATGTTTTTTCCTATTTTTATTTTAAGATCTCAAATGTCAGGTAGCTAATCTAGTTATTGAATCTCTGCTTATAATATCATTTTTATTTTGTTATGTGATAAAATACTAGTAATAGTACAGATTCTGATATTTTACATATCTTACACATTTATTATCTCATTTTTTCTCTCAATAAACCTGGAAGATAGGTTGTATAGTTCTTATTTAACCATTTGAGACATAATAAAATTATAGATCTTTTTCAACTCACTTATATCCATATTGGGAAGAAGTCTCTTATGACCTTATAATGGATGAGGAAAAGGTCCAAGGACAGTTCACAGATGAGTTGGCTTGGTGTACAGATGCAAACAAATAACATAGCTCCTTCATAACACATTTAATCCGAGGTGACTCTGAAAGGTAATGCTGAGGTGAAACCTTCCCACTGTGCTGAGCTTTAGGTGTTGCATCTACTCATTAACTTTTGCTAAATAGAAGTAGCTTACAATAAGTATGTGGATGAAATAACAGGGGGTGGTAAATGGCTTGGGTAGCTGGTTAGAGGCCTTAAAATGAGAACGATAGGATGCTGAAAAATAAGGAGGCGTGGAGAAGTATATGGATGGCCATACGAAGGTGGGAACAAAGTGATTTACGTGTTAACATACCAAAGAGCATCCAGCATGGAAGAGGCACTAAAGAACTATGTGGACCCAATAACTCATCCAGTTGATATCAACTTGCCCCTTTCTTTGGCTCTCAGAGAGGAATAGGTTCATGAATAGAATAGCCATGGACACCAGAGGTGGAGTCTATAAGTTCCAGAGGTGGAATTCTAAACATGTGATAAATTTAGAGTTTAGAGTTACATTCTCCCAAGTGGATTTAGCTAATACTATTGGCAAATGTCAAAACTTACAGAAACCAATGCTGAGCCCGTAATCAAACATCATTCTTTGAGGAGGCTAATTAGCCATTTAGTTATTAATTGATTACATCAGATACATGACACCCTGGAAATGCAGTAATTCTTATTGACTTGGATAAATGTGACATATATTCCAGGTATGAATTAGTGTTTCCTTCTAATAGTGTCATGGACAGAACCATTATCTAAAATCTTATAAAATAATTGATTCAGCAAGACATCATACCACATAATATCACCTCTGGCCAAAGAAGCCACTTAATGGCAAAAGAGAAATGGTGGTTGGCACATAGTCGTGGGTCCAGTAGTCGTATCACATTCGACATTTGCCAGAAGCTGCTTGCCTGATGGGATAATACAGGATTTCTCAACCTCTGCACTATTGATATTTGGAGCCAAATATTTACTTTTTGTGGGGGGCTCTACAGCCTTACAGTATATTTATCAGCCTTGCTGGATCGCTGAACTCGACCTACTAGATGGCAGTGGCACCTCCACCCAGCTGTGAAAAACAAAAATGTTTCTGGACATTGCCAAATGTCCCCAGAGATCAGGGGGACAAAGTCACCCCCAGTTTAGAACCATTGAGCTAATGGAGTGGCCTTTTGAAAGGACAGATGTGTTGCCTGCTTGGACAATATAACCCTGTGAGGATAAGATGCTATCCTCCAGAATGTGCTATCTATCTATCTATCCTAAATTAATGGGTATTAAATGGCATTGTGTCCTTAATAGGTAGTCTATTAGAATATATGGGTCCAGGAACCAAGAATAGGAGTGGCCCTACTTATTATCATCCCCATCGACCCACTTGGGTAATTTGCAACTCTAGATTCCGGGATTACTTTGGTTCCCAGAGTAAAAATTCTTCCATTAGAGGGTATAGTGAAAGGCCCATTAAACTTTAAGCTAGACCTTTCCCTTGTTACATTGGATTCCTTGTGGCCAAGAGATCAGCAGGAAAGGAACAGAGTCACCACAGTGAAAGAGACAATTAACTCTGATCATTAGGAGATGGTGGGACTTCTGTCACAAAACAGGAACAGAGAAGAATGTGTTTTCCATGCATTTGATCTATTTGCATATCTCTTAGTAATCTTTAGCCCAATTTTAATAATAAATAGATAAATGTAGCAGGGCATGGTGACCAGGGCCTCAGACCCGTCAGAGATGAGTTTCTAGATCATTACACACAGTAAGCCAACTAGACTAGCGGAGGTGCGAACTGAGAATAGAGTCTAGTATGAGTCAAAGAGGAAGAAGATGATGCATATCCATGGTGGCCTTGAGAACAACTATAGTGACAGACCTGAAATTCATCCCACTAATGTTTCTCTTAGAAATTTCTCAGGAATAGAGATTAATGAGACTCTTGAATTAGCTGTTCCCCAACCTTAGGAACTTACAGTATGAAGCAAGTGGATACAAGCAGCACATGGGAGGGACTGTGGTGGATGAGGTGGTACACTACCCAGATTTTCACTTCAGGAACGAGGCACTCAAGCTCTGGGGGTTTGGGCTGTCAATGGCTCACAGCTGAGACCCATACAGGGAATAGCAGTTAGCCAAAAGAAGCTGCTTTACCCTAGGTTTCACTCTCTCTCCAGGGGCAGACCACATCCAACACTCGGTCAACATGGGGAAATGAAGACCTGTCCCCCTTGTCTCAATTTGGGACAAATATTAAGAGCCATCCCCGCTCTAGAGCTTCTCATAAGATTGATTGGGGCCTTTCTTTCAAATACACTGGAGTTCAACTTCTGCCCCATTCTGCTTCCCTTACTTCCTGGCAGGAGTGTTTTTCAAGAGCACTCTCCAATAACCTCTCTACCTAGAATCTCTTCTTCAAGTATCCTTACTGGGAAATCTGACCTAAGAAATGGACAGATAGAGTATATCTCTCAAGTTGCATCGAATAGCTTGTCTATGTGGATTTAAAAGGGATGAATTTTATGTAAAAATAATTGAAATAGGTCTTCAATGTTCAACCTAAGTGAGAGTATTAAAGTCATAGTTAAAAGTTTCTCTACAAAAAATGGAAAAAACATCTCATAACTCTATAATCTGACATAAAATATTAGATAAATCGAAGTTTAAAGTGTTGATTAAAATAATTTCCCTCTGAAATCTAACTGAAATGAGGTAGGAATTATTAATTTGCACTAAAATTTTATTCCTTGTATCATGGCTAATGGGTACTAACTCATTTTCTCCTTTTTTTGAGTCTCTGGAAATAGGGAGTTTAAAATGAAATATATCCAAGGAAAAAATGAAGATAAAAGGTTAAGAATCCTGTTTGTGAAAATAAAAGTCTCTTCTTTAGACATTTATCTGTAATTTTTATTACATTAAATGTGTCCTTATACTTCTGGGGTATTTGGAAATATCTATAGTCACTAGAGATTAATCACATTATTTTCAGAAAAAAATCAGCACCTTTTTCATACTGAGGAAAAAGTCTATTATTCAAACTGTAAGTTGGAAGTGCATTTTGAATTTTGAAGTGCATTTCTCTTCTCCAGATCTCTGTGGTTTAAACTATTTTATGCTTGGAAAATGAATTTTGAAAGCTGTGGATAATCTCAAATTCAATTGTCTTACATTGATCTTAAACATGGGTGACTCGAGTCTTTGATGTTAATTCAGTGCTAGAATTTTCAGGTATTGTTAATGTGTCTCAGAATTATTTGAATAAATTTAGCTTCCCAGCAGAAAATAGGCCTAAGTGACTTTGGGAGGTCCCTGTAACCTAAATAAATGAAGAAATACTATATTTCAACCCATAAATAACATGGAATACAGTTATGTGCGAAAACAGAATTTTCCAAGTTAATAATTATTAGGTCTAAATGATTACCCCAATATCTTACCTAATTTTTGGAAAAAAAATTTTAAATATATTTATAGTAAAAAAAAAAGGAAATTTAAATAGGATTGACTATATATATACATTCAAAGAAGTTCTGCATAGCAGAACTCAGCCCATTATCTGAAGTTGGCATGGATATTTCATTTCATACATCATTTAGAGACTAATTTGCCACAATGATTCTATAAATTTAGTAGCTCTGAAGATGTTAGTGGAATGAGGAAAAAAAAACATTTGTTTTCAACAGATGCCTATGCCAAGATGCACAGAGCTGATAAACCCTCCAGTCCTGTCAGGGATATATTCACATTTGACTGAGCTAATATGCCTGACTTTTTGTTGGCTCAAAAAATGAGATAAAACAAACAACAAAAATGACTTAATTATTTCAAAACACTGAGGTAATTTTCATTTAGTTGAAGGCTTCATAATATATTTAATAGCACATAATGTAGATGCTAGAATGTAATGGAGCATTCCTTGCCAATATTTTAAATCATAATTACATTTCCTTTGGGGCCAATTTAGAGATAAGGTAAATGAGAAAAAATGGGTCCAAGTGTCCCAGCAAGATAAGTCAATGTCAAATCCTGGTTACAAACCTGAACTTGAAAATTACATAAGAGATATAACAAAGAAATAATTCATGAAGCTCACTAATTGCTCATCACAATATTAGACAAATGACCTATATGCCCATCTTCTTCAAATATATCAACATCTATATCATCAAAGATGTCAATCAAGAACTTTTTTGACTAACCAGGGGATCTAAGACCCTAGTGAGATATAGAAGAAATAAATATTTAAGTCTTTGTCTTAAAATGTTTACAATTTTAAACAGGAAACTTATCATAAGCATTTAAATATCAAAATGTATAAAGAAAGAAATGTAGATATGATAAATATATACAGACACGCTTAGATGGATGGATAGAGGAAAAGAGGGATAGAGAGGTATGGATGTTACTGAATATGTAGGTTTTTTTCAGGCAACTTTTGAAGCAATATAAATTTTTAACTCATTGAATCCTCACCAAATCCTGTAACAGTACTAGTATTTAATAAATGAAAAAGTTGAGATTTTAAAAAGTTAATACATTTGATGAAATTTTAATAGTTAAGAAGTGACAGATAAGGAAATCCAACATATGCCTGCCAGACTTCAAAGCAAGGACTCAGCATGATGCTTGCTATTTTTCTTCTCTATAAATAGATTATTACATTTAGCACTAAAATGTTGGAATCATTTGAAAGGAGCCTTAAATGGTTTCTTGGAGATCATTACTGTGCACCCAGATTCTGAGTAGGTCGGGGATGTAGTGTAGGACTCTACATTGCTTCATAAGCACATGAGGCAGTTTGGTTACAGATGGTCCTTCACCCACAATATGAAAGACTTACAGAACTCACCTTGTGGCTATAATTTAATGCAAAGGTAATATATTTGTCATTAGAGGAAAATAGATAAATGACGCAGGGAATTATTTCTATTTTTGTTTGTACCTCAAGCAGTCACAATCTAAGAGAAAATAAGAGAACAGCAATGCAAATTACGTAATCCACAATATCAGACACTTCTTTCCACAGATTTTCTCACTGACAAAATCCACAATGTAGCAATTCACCCAGCTTTCACCTCCTCTTCATGATGCCAACAGCTAAGTTTTATTAATTTTTAAATAGTTGTAGATTTACATACAGTTGTAAAAAGTAATACAGAGAAATTCCGTATACCATTCAAGAAGTTTCCCCCAATTGTAACATCTTGCATAACTGTAGTACAGGATCACAACCATAAAATTCATATTAACATAATCCACTGACTTTATTCAGATTTCATCAATTTTATAGGCATCCGTTTGTCTGTTTGTGTTTAGTTAGTTCTATGAAATTTTGTCTCATGCATAGATTTTTTTGTGACACAAGGATCCCGCATGAAAACCTTTTAAGGCCACAGCCACCTTCTTCCTGTCCCCTTCCATAATCCCTAACAACCACTAATCTGTTCTCCATCTCTATAATTTTGTTCTTTTCCTAATGCTATGTAAATGGAATTATAGCATATATAACCTTTTGAGATTGGCTTTTTTTACTCAGCATAATTCCTTTGAATTCAGATTCATCCAATTTGTTATTTGTATCAATGGTTGCTTCCTTTTTATTGCCTAGCAGTATACCATAGTATGGGTGTACCATATTTTGTTAAACTATTTACCTGTTGAAGGATATTTGGGTTTCCAATTTGGTACACAAATCAAAAGTCAACTCATCTTTGATACTTTTTATTTCATCAATTCCTACATCTAATTATTGAGAAATTAACACTATCTGCAGAATATATCTCAGATCTCTCCACTTCTGTCCATCTTCATAGATAGACATGTCTATCCATTGTCTGAGCCATCATTATCTCTTTCCTGCAATGCAGCCATGAGTCCTTTCGCTGGCAACTTTCGTCTTCCTATAATCCACAGTGATTAAAGCCACTCTCTTTAGTAGCTTCAGAGTTTCTCCATGACCTGGTCTCTGCCCATCTCTCTTTCATCTCTTACCACCTGTATCCTCACCCTTTGTCAATAAGATTTAACCACACTGGTCTTTTTGTCTTTCTTAAGCTCATTTTTTCAGGGTCAAGTGCTGTTCCTCTGCCTGAAGCATCTCCCAGCCTTACTTACACAGGGTAACTCAAACGTCACCATATCTAATGTTACCACATCCATCTCACCTGTTTGCTATCATGGGACCTTATCTGATTTCTTTCTAGGATGTGTCACTCCTCAAATAACCTAATGTGTTTATTGTGAATAATCCCCATAAGAATATGAGCCACTTGATAGCATGAAACTTCTCTCTCTTATTCACTGCTATATTTCCAGAACCTGAATGGTATGGTACCTGGAATACAGTAGATATTTACTGAACTTTTATTGAATAAATACATGCATTAATCTATCCATCTATCTATGTTTGTCTATCTATCACCTATCAACCATTCTTCAAAATATGAATAAAAGTTAATTTGGCAGTGTCTTTTCCTATGACAAAATTAATGTATTATATGTCTTAAATACAGAATTTTTCATTTTTGCTTAAATAATACTATTCCCTTCCCCATTCCCTTTCCTTCCCATACAACTTTTTATTCCCCCAGCCTCACAATTCTTCTTTGTTTGAGAAACTCTTACTCACAGTATGTGGGGCTGAATCAGGAGAAACATTCCCTGATCTTACAACAAGGCTATAAATGCTAATCAGAAAGAAGCGACCTTTGGCTTTTTTAATAATCAGTATTTCAGCTAGTTTGCTGCTTGAGAGTCAGAAAGTATATCATTATATTATAACATATTCATGTTCATCAGGTTGAGATTTTTTTTGTCATCTTGTGACACGTCTTTAAATTCATGTTTGAAGAAGTTTCAACTGGCAAGATTTGGTTGAGTGAGGGGTGACAGCACTTGAGGGTTTCCAAGTTCTGGAGTTGTTAGTCACCGCTCATTGCTTGTAACCTTGTTTCTCACTCGGTGTACATTTCTGCAGCCGTCCCTCTTTTTATTTCACCTCTAACATGCTGGCCAGGTGTCCCACCATCATATAAATAGAGTATCGCTATCCATGCAGTAGGGACTTTAAAAAAATGTTCTTTGTTAACATTGACTATCACTAGGAGAGAGAATGAGATATTTATAAGAATGGATAAGGAGACAAAAAAATTAAGCATTGAAAAAAATTCCTGAGTATACAAATATATTTTTGATAGCAGGGCACCTTATGTTATCAGCTTTCTTTACTTAGAGAAAGCCTGTGACAGTCTTCATGCTTTCATTGCCTAATAGTATTCTGCCAGGAGCAAATTGGGTTTCTGGTAACACATTTGCTCTAAAACAGCATAAAAAGTAATGACCGTGTCAAGCTATGTACACAGCCGGAAGCTACAGTATGCCAGGATAATTGCTTAAATTTGGATTTCTGATATCCTTGCTCAGTCAAAGGCTGTGTTTTGAATGTTGGCAGAGCAGACAGTGAACTCATTGTGCATTTTATGGATAGATACTAACTCAGAAACAGGCTTCTCTCACTTCAGAACTCTGATTATTTCAGCAATGATAATGTCCCCTCAATTTTTCAACCTGGCATCCCATTACAGAGTGCAACCCTTTCAAATTGTGAAATAAAAAATGATTGGGAAAGGCCAACTTGAAGATGACTTTTGGGGATAAAAAGACTTCTTATATACTTACTAGAGTCCTGGTTTTAAATAAAAACTCTTATGTCTTAGGGGAAAAAGTTAGACTTGGATGCTAGTAGATGATCATGTGCGGACCTATTTGAGCTCATGTTCTGGAAGTATCCTTTCTCTTCCTGCATTTACTCATAGGTTTATTCTTTAATACTTCCTTCATACTTTATCTTAGTTCTTCCCCTGCTCTCCCTCCTTTTTTATTCCATGTCTTTCTTCAGCAACATTAATACTTGGCGTTGGATATACATTTACAAAGTATGATACACAAAAATAAAGGAGAGATAAAGATTTTCCCAGATAAACAAAAACTGAAGGAGTTTGTCCCCACTAGACCTGCCCTACAAAAATTGTCAAAGGGAATTCTTCAAGTTGAAATTAATAGATGCTAAACAGCAACATGAAAGTACGAATTTTACTGGTAAAGGTAAATATATAGACAAACAGAATATTGGAATGTTGTAATGATGGCATGTAAATCACTTTTAACCCTAGTGCAAAAGTTAAAAGACAGAGGTACTAAGAATAACTATAACGACAAAACTTTGTTAATGGATACACAATGTAAAAAGAAGTAAACTCTGACATCAGTAACATAAAGTGTGGGGGATAGAAGTAAAAGTGTAGAGCTTTCCTGTGCAATGGAAGTTGTCATCTGCTTAGATAGACATTTATAACTATGAGTGGTTTGATGCAAGCCTCATGGTAACCACAAAGGAAAAATCTATAGTAGATACATAAAAGATAAGAGAAAAGAAAGCATATCACCCCCAAATATTGTTAAACTGAAAATAAAGACAGCAAGAGAAGAAACAAGAAAATTGCAAAACATACAGAAAACAGTTAACAAAATGGCAATAGTAAGTCCTTACCTATCAATAATTACTTTAAGTATAAATGGATTAAACTTACCAATCAGAAGACATAGAGTGGCTGAATAGATAAAAAAACAAAAAGACCCAACAATATGCTGTCCACATATAGGTCTAAAGAGACTCACTTTAAAGAGATACACAGGCTGAAAGTGAGGTAGTGATTTCTGCTTTAAAGAAACGTATTTTAAGACATCCTAAAGGTTTTGAGAGAATTCTCAGTTCCAGTTCTGTCATTGTGCCTCTGTATTTTTTCTTCATACTTAATGTGTTCTTCATATTTAATGCATTATAGAAATTATATCTTCCCCTGGGTTTGAAGCGTGGTACCACATATATGACACACAAATGTACACATGCAATGTCATATCCCCCAAATTTGTCTTCAGTTGGTTGACCTGAAATCATCTAGTGTCTATACCCACCAGTTATCACCTCCTCCACCTCAAACACAGATAAGCATTTTTCCACCAGTCATTTTACATTATGCCAGCCTAAACAATGTTTTATGCTTTTTTTCCTTTAGTTCTAATATATAATCTCTTCCCATCTATACTTTGATGCTGATTTCCTTTGATGGTTTTGCTTTGCTTTCATTTTCAGAAGTTTCACGATAGGGATCAGAAACATTTTCTCAGATAAAAGTATACGGGAGCATGGATAGAGAAAATGAAAACAGGTAGAACTTAGAGTCACATTCATGGAAGTTTAGTTCCTTGAAGAAAACTTATTTAGAAACTCAGGAACTTACATCTCGATACCTGTGATAGCTAGCTTCTTATTCATATTTTCTTATTTTATCTTTAGACATTAGAAGAAAAAAAATTTTCAGATACATCATAGAGTTAAGTCTCTGGCTCACCAGAGCCCCAGGAAGTTGTCCTTAAAATTTGCAGGTTCAATACTCACTCTACCAATGCATTGAGAGTTTGAGAATGATGCTCATCAAACCAAGATGATAGAAACTGTTGTGTTTACTAAACACGAGCATTTATAGATTTATGGAAGCCACGTATCAGCTGGATTCCTCTCTGCCTCTCATTGATCTCATTAACCCTGGTTGAACCACCAAATTCAAGGTTTATGACTGTCAAAAATCCCTTTTTTTCCTTTTATATTATTTTACTGACTTCCAAATGCTTTTCTGCTTTTGTAAATAGGAGTTTTGCCTTTATCCAGATGTTAATCTAATAAATCCTACTTATTCACCATTTTCACAGACACTTCCAACATTTTGAGTCCTTGGTACATTTACTGAAGGTGTGGTCTCTGTGTGGGGGCACCTATGCATGTGCACACATGGTGGGTTGAAGAGTGCTGACGGTCATGAGGAAGACATGTGGACTTCAGAGACTTCCCCACCTCTCTGTGTTCACTTCTCCCATCTTATAATCACATTCTCTCTTGTTCTCTTAGTTTGGCCCATATCTAGGCTCCTTCATGTTCTAGCCTAATGCCCAAGTTGTTATCAAAGTATTTTCCCACAACGATTCTCTAATTTCTCAAAGGAATTTTGGTAAAGGTAAATGCTTCTAGACAAAAAATAATTTGAAAAGAGGAAATTTGATGGTCTTAAAAGATTTATTGTTGCACCAAATCAATCTCACAAGTGCCTCTCCTTCTGAAGACTTGTGCACACGTGTCTACCAGATCGTGTTTCTCTCTACATGTCAGTGTTTCTCAAAAATTGGCATATTTGATTCCTGATTTTGTAGAATGTGTACATATCTCAGCACATGCCTCCATCTCTTTTCTCTTGACACATTCTTTCTCCAGAAACACTAAGTTGTGTTCCAGCCCTGAGGATACACACTTTTCATCTTGATATTTTTCAGATCTCTTCAGTTACACAGTTGCCATCTTTGTTTTGTAATAAATGATTTATAGAAATAGCAACACTCCTCCATTATCTATTATTATTCATTTAAATATCACCAGAAAATTTATTTTCAATCTCCAGAACAAATTGTAGTAATTCTTTCTATGCTGACTACACAATAGAGTCTTGAGGCTTTATTTTAATCTATCTACCCCATGACAAGCCCTAGTAGTGGCTCTTGATGGCATTTTATATCAAATCACATTACCATGAATCTACAATGATAATATGCAGAACACATTTCAGAAAATATTTTCTCAAGAGAATATAACCAGCAAGTACCTGATGTTATTTAGAGTCACAGGGGGAAAATATTTCTGTCATGCAATTAAACAGTTATTTGACATATATAGGTATGTATTATGTATCCATATATTTATGGTACATCTTACTTTTCCTGAAGTGAATCTATGTGTACCATGGAAAAATAATAAGCTTTCCTCACTTGTTTACCTTTAGCTCTGGGAAGAAAGTTAACAAAGGTCTATATTAAGGATTTATTTGGCCAGTTTTGGACCATTGAAACATTCCTCCAGGGAAATAGTAGCAGTCCAATTCTCATTTTCTAATCTTTCTTTGGATCTCTGCCTGGTACTTGAAGCTTTCTTTTAAGTGGATGTAAGGAATGTAAAGGTTAAAAGGAGACAGAAAACCTAATGCTTTAAAGTTCACTTATCATTTATCCAACATCAATTCCCAAGGGAAGAGAGTTCACTGAATGCTTATCAGCCCTTCCTATTGTTTGATATCTTGACACCCAATTAACTGAGGATTCAAGAGTTTAGCTCAACTTCAGAAAGAAGAAAAATAAAACTCCTTTATTGTTTTTTACTGTCCAGGACTCTGTCCTATTAGGGTCCTATTTTATAACATCATATTTATGCATTTTTAAACTCTCAATTTTATTAGTTTTGTGGAAATTACATGTTTTAACTAATGTTATCTAGTAATACAATAGCCTTAAGATAAAAGCAAAGTATTTGGGATAGAGGCCATTCCGGGCAACCCAGCTGGTGTAGGTTCAATTACTGAAATCTCCAGTGCTCTGAGCCTCAATGCCTAATTACTGTCTGTGAGAAATGAATATTTCCTGGAGATTCACTGTCTTGAAATAATTCAAGCCCTCAAAGCTATTAAGAATGGGTAATCTCAGATGGGGCAATGGACCAAGGGGCAATGGACCAAGGGGCAATGGTGTCAGTTTTTAATGTTCAATACAATTAATTTAGGAGGCATATGCTTGTTCAGCAAAACTACTGGGGGAAGTGTAATCAGGTGTAATATTCATGTTTACACATTTTATTTGCTTTGGATTTTCACATGTTTCCTGTGCATGAGTGCCAGGATATATTTCTGTTTCATACTTCTCCAATGAAGTCTGCTGGCCCCATCATGGACATATCTTTGAGTAGTTTTGCAGCCATGTTTTCAAGGAAGATACCTGAGACATGACACATAGCAATAAATGGTATATTTATGGATATTGCTTATTTCAAGTTTTTAGTGATTTTTTTTACACAGAACCTTTCTTGTGCCAGGAAGTGACAGCTACTAGACTTGGATTTCTGCGCCAGTTCTATGTGGCTACTGCTCCGTGAGACCGTGAAGAGGAGAAAGAGCATTCTCTACCCACTCTGGGTCCTTTCTGGCTGGGCTACAAATTAAAGTGACATGAGGCCGAATAGCAGGAGAAAATCAAACAAAGCTTTATAGCATGAATACATGGGAGAGACCCAGGGAAACTGAGTTTCTCGACAAAATGGCAGAGGTTCTCCTCTTAAATAGACAAAAGAGGATATTGGGGGTCGGGTCAGTTATGGGAGATTAACAGAAAAGCACAGAAAGGTTATTATGCAGATTTAAGGCCTCGCCTTCCACATTGACAAGTTTCTAGAGATGAGGTCCTCTGCCCCTCTTCCCAGTACAGAGAAGGAGATACCTTTACAAATGGAGATTTCCCTTAGAAATGTAAATGTTTGGCAAACAGAACTTTGATAAGAATGGACATAGCAAAGACCCTCCCAGTCTATTGAAACCCAGAGCTATCCAAGGTGATGGCCTATCCCAGGGACAGGCCTTCCATCCCAAATCCCTTTAGACATTTGGGGAGGGTGAAGGTCAAAGTCTCCTTCAGAGCAAGGTAAAGAGACACATCTTGAGGTGGTTAATTCTGATCCATCACAACTGAATATATCAACTGAGTTCTGCACACTACTGTGGCTTTTTAAGTGCCCTCTCATCCCTCCTGGGTCCCAGAAAATAAATCCAACCATAATTCTAGAGTACAAACTGATTTATGTACTGAACCCAAAGATGATTTGCTCACCAGGACAGATCACAGCAATGTTTTCCTTTCTTTTCACTTTTGCTGCCAAGAAACTCATACTAAATTTGAATTTTAGTCATTACAAGTGTATTGACACCTATAATTAAAATTCTGAGTAGAAAGTTTTGATTTAGAATGCTCGTTTTATGAAGGACATTGGGATAGAAAACAACCTGACATATACACAGATATTTGATGGTAGTAATAGTAAATTTATACTGAAGAAATATAGCATGATGTTGGACAAGGGTCCTATGTAAAGAATTTTACCAAATGGAAAGCATTTCCTTATAAAGCAGTTTTTCTAGTTACGTAGTCTTGAGATCAGCAAATAAGAGAGTCTATTGCAAATATAATTTTGTTGGTGGTGTTCATAGTTTTGTTTTCTATAAGATTTATAGAATGATTACTTCTTTTATAACTAATTATCTTAATGAAACCTACATAGAATCTGAATTTAAGAGTGAAAAAACATTCTAACACTGAGATTCGTTGTTGGTACATAGAGTGAAAAGAAATGTGTGAAAATTTTAGACAAACTTAATATTTAACTTTGATGGTTAATGAGGGAAATGGATTAATATTTAAAACTTAGTGAACTTGAATATTACAATATATTAGAGCTCAAAATTTTAATTATGTTGTATCTTCCAATATTTGATTATTTTTCTGTTAATATTCCAAGTAAGTAAATAAAGGTGTAGTTATTAGCACTAAAGAAATTTAAATAAAATACTGAACAAGAAGTCTAGTTCAAATAATTTAAGAGGCATAAGTGTCCATTTCAGAATTGTGCACCTCTCTTACCTCAGTCAGAAAGTAGGATTTTACTTTTTGATTCTTCTTACCTTTGAAAGCCATATACAACTACAGTCTTGAAATTACTATACCACTGGGTGTGTAATTTTTCTTTATTCTGTTTTATCCCTGGTTGACCTTTGAGATATCAAAGACCTCAACACCACTTGGCACTGAGTATTGAAGTGGAGTAGAATTTACCACCCCAAAATACGCCCCTTTGGCATAAGGATTATCTTTGAGCTGGTTATTTTTTAAGAAACAGCAGACACAGGAGAAATTCTGAAAACTGAGTAGAAATTACCCTTCTGTAAGAGATTTATGTTTATAAGGGAAATCTCCATTTGTAAGGGTGTCTCCCTCTCTGTATTAGGAAAAGAAAGATGATACTAAATCTCTAGAAACTGATCAATGGAGAGAACAAGGACCTATCTCTGCATAAGAACCTTACCTTTGTTTACTGTGCTTTACCTGGTTACCTCCCATAACTGGCTCCCCCACCTCCAACATCTTCTTTTGTCTTTAGCTGGAGATGGTATTTAAGGTGATGGCTTGGGTCATTTCAGGGAGTTTACTCAGTTTTCCTGGTTATCTCCCATGTATACAGGAGGTATACATGTTACTAAACTTCTGTTTTTCCCCTGTTGATCCGTCTTTCATTATAAGTAGGTCTCAGCCAAGAACCTATACAGGTAGAGGTAAAATTATTTTTCCTTCCCAACAGTATCCTGGAATTTTTCCCAACACCTTCATTGTTCAGAGCAAAAAGAAGGTTCCTCTATAGGGAATTTGTACCTTGATTGAGCTATTACCAAAAACACATATTTGATTAAAATACAAACATGTGAACACTAGAAAACACTCTGAAAAATAGTCCTATAGAATCAGCCAAGTATCGTGCATAAATTTTACTGCACAATGTGAATTTTACTTTCACAGAACAAAAATGTCAATCAGTTTCTTGTTGATCTGACAAAGACTATCTCAATAGGGAAATCGTGATAAAAGGAAAAAGGGAAGAATGGGATTTACATATCTTGAACAAAATCCTACATTTTACACAATAAAAACTCAGTTTAGATGTACACTGGAAAGAATGCAGATACTACATACAAAAAAAGTCACATTGAAAGACTTGATCAGTGAAATTAAGCATTTTGCCTATAGAGAATTAAAACCACCTCTGGGAGGTGATTTAGCTTATATTAAAGTGCCCCCTTGAGGATAAAAACATGACTACATGACCAAAAGTATTACTGAAATGCCAAATGTTTTAATGGAATTTTCAAAAGAAATTTTTTCAAATGGTCAGATGTATATCAGAACTAGCAGACATATACCTCTTTTTGTAAAGCAAGGGATAATTTGCATGCCTTCTTTCCTACTTACTGTCTGTTAAAGGGGAAGAATTCTGCAAGAACAGTTTCCAAAATCTATTGGGTAGGAATTTTTGTCCATATCCCATTGTTTAAGAAATATGCCATTTTTTATTGTGGAAGAAATACTACCTTCAGTAACTCCATTTAATTTCTGACAAAAAAGAACTTCCTGTGGTTTATTCTATTTCAGAATCTCAGGTCTTGCCAAGGCATCAGTTGAGGGTGAGAGAAGTTGGTGTATTCCTGGTTCATATGTTCACCCAGGTTATTGCTGAATCTCCAGATTTTCAATCCAGTGGCCACTTCTGGTCAAGTAGCTCTCTTGAGACTGCCAGACAGGTTTAGTGCGTGCGGATCTGCTGACATGTTCTGTGACGCTATCCTTCACAGTGGTTTGCTGCTTCCACAGCAGCCTGCCCAAAGACAGGTCTCCCTTCTTGGCTCTTCCCTTGAGTTTAAGGAAATACCTTTATTCTTCTGCAAAAAACATTTCTACCTTTTTGTTTCTTCAACATAGTCATTATGTACTTGAAAACTCCCTTCTCCTAAGAGTTTAAGCTTTTTTTTTTTTTCAGTTCTGCTAACATTCCTCTTATGACAATGAACATAAGACCTCCCACCAGCATAAAGAGGAAGAAATACAGGGAAAATTGTAAGGAAGAAACACATATTATTCTCAAAGTAACATTCTGTCATTTCAAAAAAGGATTAGGATCCTTAGAGTACTATTAAATATGTAGATATACCCAGTTATGAATATATAGGCAACTAGATGACATGTGTCACAAATAAATTTTTGATAAAATTCAGATAAATATTACATCTGTGTTTTCCCCAGATTTAAATGAACTTTATACCTTTGGAGGTTTGTCAAGGACAGACACTAATATGATAATTCTAGCTGATGAAACAGTAATCAACAAATTAGCCCCAGATTATAAACATGGTGTGCTCCCCTTCAGGGTTTTAATCCAGAAGTATATTAAATTTACACAGTTGAGAATGTATTTTTTAAGAATAGGAAACTAGCTATGAAATTGCAATGTGTCTTAGAGATGAAAACAATGATTAAAGTTTAAAATTAGGAGAGTTAGCAAGAAAAGACTTGTGAGGTATGTGGGAAAAGAATGAACAATAAATCAAGTAGTGGAAAGGAATATCACGTTAGAAAATCTTAACACCAGAACTGGAAAGAATATCATTTGAAAAGTTAAATGCAGCGTGAAGAGATTTTTGCTCTAGGGTAGGATACAGATGTGGTGACAGCTTCTACATGGAATAATGAAAAATACTGAAATTATCTTTCTGAAAGCAGTAGTGCTTGATTGAGGGCTGAGTTCTGTATACAAAGGGGAAATCTATATGATGCTTACAGAGAATGACTAGTATAATATTGAGAACAGAATCAAGACAGTAGAGGTCCAACAGTCTTAGAGGACGTAGAAGTCCAACCTAGCCAGTGTGGAGAGAATCTACTAACACTTTTTTGAGACCCCTCAGCATCCAGCTAAGAGACAAACATTCCATTTTGGGAATAAAGACCACATCCTATAGTAAGGTTTAACCTAGTCTGGCCACATTTTGATTTTCCCCTCCAAGTGCATGAAGACTTCCACAACATAGCACCCCATCTGGGGTTCCTTTTATCTTCCAGTCCTCCAAAGCCCTATTTTCAGACCTGTCAGTCCATTGGCTGCTGCCTAAGAAATGATAAAAAAGAAATTAATGTTGCTATTATCTTGTTTATTTGATGCCACAAACGATACCAATCAATTCTACTCATTCAGCAGATTTATCCTTTCCATCTTCAGTCAAATTACAATGAATGCATTGTAATGCAGTTGTTTTCCAGGCTGAGTGCCTGCCTTCACTCTTGAGGTACCATCCTTAAGCCTTGATGCATATTTAGCTCGTCTGATAACTGATTACTATAGGGAGGGTCACATTCAGCTATGGGGTTAGGAAATAAGGAGATCTATTGTAGGGCTCAATGGCATAGCAATCGCCTATTCATGTGTGCAAAGGACACTTCCAGTGTTCTCCCTGTTGTATATTCTTGAATATGTCATTTCATTTAATAAGGAGTCATAAATTAAGAAACAATGGACATTTCAGGTCTCAAAATACTTCTATGACTTTCTTAATAGAATTTGTTGCAACTAATGCCCAATAATAGATCAAATATTATCATTCAAAATCTGTGTTATCTTGAAGCTGTGTAAAGTAACTTTCTAGTCCAGAATCCCAAAAGATGCTACTGGTTGGCTGTCTTGGGCTTTTCCTAAGGGTTCCAGTCAGCATGATTATGGTGTAGAGATACTGCCAATACCATTTGAACATGGCGAACCAGAAGAACTCAGAAGACTCCATTGTGTTACAGCTCTTTGGAGTTCCAAGAGTCTTCTGTTCTTCCAAGCTGCATGCAAATTCAATTTTTATTCCCTGGCAACTTTATAAATAGAGGTTAATAAAATTACCAGACGTGGTCTGTGATTTCTCCAAAGACCAAACAATTCAGTTAATTTTTGATCTTCTTACTTTGCTTTTGAACTGGCAACAATAACTTATATTTGGTTGTTTGAGGGGTGTTCTTCATCTCTTGTAGCTTTTGTCTAAGTTGTGCATAAGAATTTCTCCATTTTCCCTGGCTCTGTACTTTGTTTAGGTTAGTCAGACATCCTGTGTGGTCATTTGACTATTGAACATTTGCCCTTTAGTTTTAACTTTGTCTCTAGACTGAAATATCAACATTTTGTTATCAATAGAATAAATAACAGTACTTTCCAACTCAATGAAATCTAAATCTCTTTTCACCAAGTTGTGGTAATAAACAGTCTAGTTTAAATATCCTTGTGGCAGAGTAATACCTGAGTGTTGAAGTCCATCCTACATGAATACAAACTGACCCAATTAGCCAAAGCTTCCTTCCAAAATAGAAATTGAAAAGATATTAGCCAAACTGATCAGAGAAAACTAATGTCCTTGAGCACAGCTCACAGCTTGAGCTGTTGGTACCATATCCAACATGGTCAATGGTATTGCAGGGTTGTAGGCATTACTGTATCAACACTTATCAATCAATAATCTGCGTCTAGGATCCATCAGTTTTTTTTACAGATCATACTGGACTATAAAAAATAAATTTTGGGGTACTAATATACCTGCATCTTATAGATCCTTAATTAAAACCAACATCCCTGGTGCCCCCAGATAGCTGATGTTGTTATAAATTGATGACTTGAGTGGGTTTAGATAATTCTAGATGTTTCCATCAAGCATACACAATTAAAACCAAAGAGTGAATTTGCACCACATTTTTTTCCCCAATGATTTAAGTATAGGAAGAATCCTTTATTCAGAGGTCACATTCATTCCAATAATACACTCAGGTATGGGTGAAGCAACAGCCATACAAAGCTTTCATTATAAATTCCTACTTTGAGCCGTACTTTCACTTGTAAGCCTGCTACAGTTGTTTTATCAAATCCTGCTAATTTAAATTTTTCTCTTTAGCTTTGTATTAGCTCATTTAGATATGACCACGTATGATGTGTTAGGATTCAACAGGTCCTCCAGCCATTCTACCTTTACGTCATTGCAAACTACCTTGGGTCCTCTGCTGGGGGTAGTGCAAAGAGACCTTGGCCCTTCCATTGCTTCGAGTCATAATCCTCTGCTTCGTCTCACACTGTTTTAATTGGAACTAGCTCTAAGGGATTGTAGATTTATCTTTTGTACAATCAGAACTTTTAAGCCTCTAAGGTTAGTATAAATTAAATGACTTCGTAGTGGTCCTTTTATAGTTTGAGGAGCGTTCCAGTCAGGGTGTGTGTGTGCTTAAATGATTGAGTCGGGAGTCACTACAAAAATCTTCCTTATAATGTGATCTGCAAAGATTACACAGCTCAGATAATTGACGGGACTCACAAACCACCACAGAGCCTGTTCATGAAGGCTCTAACAAAGGGAAACGATAAGGTACAGATAGGAAGAAAGCACAGGCAAGCAACAGGGCCCAACAGGCTTCCAGGCCTAACTCCTCTGGAACATTTCTTAGTCACACAGAATACACTTTGTCTCCATATCACAAACCATCTACATATATGTAGGAGCCGAAGTAGTTTCATGTGGCTGCTGTAACAAATGACCCCTGACCTGGTGGCTTGAAACAACAGAAATATGTTTTCTCATAGTTCTGGAGGCCGCAATTCTGAAATAGCATCACTGAGCCCGAATTAAGTTTTCCGCAGGGCTGTGCTCCCTCTGAAACTTCTAAGAGAGAATCCACTTCTTGCCTCTTCCAGTTTCAGGTGGCTGCCTGCATTCCTTAGCTACTGGTGGATGAATGAGCGGCCCACCGTAGCTGTGTCACTCCAATCCTTGCCTTCACCGTCGCATTGCCATTTCCTCTTTTGTGCGTGTCAAGTCTTCCTCTGCCTTAATCTTATAAGGATACTTGTGATTGCATTTAGCACCCATTTGGACAGTCCAGGATAATATCCCCATCTCAAGAACCTTAGTATAATCACATCTGCAAAGTCCTTTTATTTATTTGTGTATTGTCATATAACATAATGTTAGCAGTTTTCAGGGATTAGAAAGTGGATATCTTTTGGGGGGCTATTATTCAGCTTACCACAAGAATCTTGATTTCAGGAGAGTCAGTATGCTTCCCTCATGGTTTTTCATGGCCTGCTGGTCACGTAGGCAGGACAGGCTATTTAAACTTTTGTACCAACAATAAGACATCAATAACAAGCTGGTCCTAGGTGCTGCCAGAGGAGTTTCAAACATTAAGCAGTACGTTTTAGATCACTAGTTAGACTCTCCATCGACTAGTAGCCCCCCAGTCAGTACCAGGATTTTAAGCACCCTCAGAGATTAAGCATGGAGTTGTCCCAATCCAGCTGTGAATAACTCTCTTTCTCAAGGAAAATGCAAGAGAATGATTTAAACATTCTTCTTTGATTCAGGGAGCAAAAATAGGTTCAGGTAGAAAAAAATTATGAGACGAGTCCTCACATCTCAGATTAAGGGAATATAGACATTTTTTGGTTCAAAATTAGCATTCAATACTAGTGACAATAGTCTTCTCAACTAAATCAAACCAAACCGACTGTAGTAACCACAATAAGAGCAATAAAATTACAAACATTGTACTTATACTATAGCCACACCTGTTGAGGATATTGAGAACTTGATTATAAACTTTGATAAGCATCTCCTACTCCCCGCTTAAGATTCATCAAGTCACTAAATTCTTGTAATTCCACATCAGGAATTTTCTTACTTCTCAAATTTACCTTTTATTTCCACTGCCAGGGCTTTTTATCAGATGGTATTTTCAAGACAAGTAAACTATACTTGCTGTTGTAATCAGTGTGGCCTTATTTTGCCTTCCCTATCTATGTCTTAGTCTGTTGCTAGAATTCTCCTCCTAAAGATACTCTCTTCTCAATCATATTTGTTTGAATTTTACTTTCAGAATCTCTTTGAATTATTCCGCTTGCTCTGTACTTCCTGCAGAAGGACTTAAGACTAAATCTTTATTTTCATGGATAAATTATTATATGAGTAGGTCTGTGGTTATTTATTTAAGGCACTAATAAAAGGACATTTGTCCTCATCTCACTGATTTTCAGCAAGAAAGCAAGAGAGTGACTTGTCCTTAAAACACACCAGTATCTACAAAATAGGGAGAATTTAAACATACTAAAATTAAGTGACTTTTTAGGCTTAATTTGCATTTTACGCCATGTAAAATAGTGCAGAATATGTGTGAGTAGAAAACTCCAGGTGAGCATCAGCAGATCTTAAGCAGATGTTGCTATTTAATCCCTTTAGATCTTATACATGTAACTTCTGCTTTTTCAGAAATTTATAATTCATAAAAATAATGTGTTTGGAACCAAGTATATTTAACAATAAAGTAATTTATTTTTCTTCAAAGAGACAAGAAAAATCTTAAACAATTGTTTTCCCATTTAAAAATTTTTTCATATTGTGAGAGAGAGAAAAAACTAACCACACTGGAAATGCCATAATTATTTACATACATCAAATATTGAGTTGACATATATAAAGCACATGTTTATTGTAAAAAAAAAAAAAAAGAACAAAATAAAGCCACTGGGCTTTTGGAAGAAAAATTGGTTGCCATGCCATTTGTAACTCACTTGCAATTCAACCAGGCCCTGACCCTCACCAAAGTATCGAAATATACGAACACAGCTGACTTTAGAACCAGTTCCACTTGGTAGAAGAAACTGCATGCTTAATGACTTGGAGAGCATAATTCCTCACTTTCTCTTTAGTGTTACAATAAAGAATATAGGAGGAAAAAGGGCATTCAACATCATACCATAACAACTGCACACAAATTGCATGGCCAATAAATTATTTCACTAATATGTGCCTTTAATGTCTCTGTAGATTATAAATGAGAAATTTGAATTTATATAAAAATCATTGTTGCCATGTTTCTGTACATACTTATATTAAAAATCAACCTACTTCCACTCTTCCTAACCAAATAGTAACATGCTCCAGTTATAAACTGATATAATGAATAGTTATTTCATAAATGTCATGCAGTTTGTATATATTTTTGACAACACATTGTAGAAAAAATATTGTTGTGATCTGCAAAGAAAGCGAAAAATGTCACAAACACATTTTAATCAGCCTCACGGTAGAAAGTCAGCAATATATAGATACAGCCCAGTATTTAAAAATCAGAAATCTGGGTTTTAAGCCAAAGATCAATTCATTGACATGTTTTGAATATCAATTTACTCATTTGTAAAATGGAGATAATAAACTGTGATCAAATGTGATAATATAAATAAAAAACTTGGGACAGTTGCAGCACCAGATAGGCCTGCTTTCAAATCCTGGCGTCATCAGTTACTAATTGCGTGACCTTGGGAAAAAGTTATTTATTAAAAATCAGATCTGTCAAATAGCTATTCTAATGATGTGCCCATGTTATGGAGTGACTGTAAGAATTAAATTAGTGTATGAAAAGGATAATAAGTGCTAAATAAAAGGTAATACTTATCAGTATTCCTCATCGGAGAAGTATTCGTTCTCTTTCCTTTCCTGATACAAAATGTTTGTAAAGACAACACCTTTGCTCTAGAGCTGTGAGGACAAAATAAGACCATGTGTGTAGAAGTATTTTAGAAAATATAAAGCGACATCCATATTTAGATTGTTTTCATGATTGGTGGTTTCAGATTAGCTCAGTGACCAGTGGAAACATACACAGAAGTGCTATGTAGATCTGACCTTAATTTAACTAATTCAGTGTTTTAAAATATTTGCTATGTGAAAAGCACCTTATTAGTATATGCAGGGTATACTTACTTGAATGTGCCCCCTAACTTCTATGCTCATTTTGTAAACTTTTCTTAAAACTTTACCTCAAAATACAACGCTTGCACAGCTGTGTCCATGTACTCTTGCTCATTTTCAGAAATATCTTAAAGATTAAGAAGTCTAAATAGTCTAAAAGCCTAAACTGATTAATAAAAACACAGTTTTTACCTTATATTATCTGCTTTACTTCATTACCATAACAATTAAGAGAGCTGAGAGTAATCTATAATCTGCAATAACCAAACTGGTAAGTGTTAACTATTTTTGCAGGCGTGGCTACCCTATATGGGAGTTTAAATCTACTTGTCAAATCTTACGTACTCTTTCTCATAACTACAAAGCATAACAGTCTTTCATATTTGTCTTGCATAATATTATTACTGAAATCACTAGAAGTACAGGATTAGAGTCATAAAAATGTTTATTACCTTTTCCCATAGCTTTGGACGTGTCAAAATAATTTTAAATTTCCATGAAGAATGCCACCCAACATTGTCAGAGAATAGGCTTCTGTGTGGGATAATTTTTTAGCTGATTTAAGCTTAATTTTCAAGAGCTTATCTTAATTTTACAAAAAGTATTTATAGATTTTCCAAGTGTGGCATGTGTCCCTTATCTACTTAAATATACTGGGTGAATATAAGTCTTATCTTAATGAGGTAGGGTATCATTAAAACAATCTGTTGTTATAATGAACAGCAAAAGAGCAGAGGCCTCAAGGGCAAGTAAACTCTGAAAGAGGTTGAAAATACTAATCTTTTTGCCTTTCCACGGAATGACCTTTTTTATGTTTTGATTTTTATGATTATTCTTTTTCATTCACAGTCAAGCTATCCTTATCTAGATGATGTGCTTCTAAAGAGCAAGACTGTCTCATTAATCATCGGAGATCTTCCCGCCCCACTCAAGGACATGTCTTTGATCCATCTGCCACCAACAGCCACTGAATTTTTCCCGATCCATCTTTCTTATTTATTATTTATAAGCTTCTGTGAGCTGGGAAACTGTCTTATCAAACTTGCAAGAACTTTGCTCAAAATTAGACTAGGCTCTGAGACAGTATCTGAGATGTATGTCCTCGTGCGTTGAGTTCCTGACCCCAGTAGTGACTTCCACATTCCTGGAAGCCTTCTGGATGGTTGTGGTTGCCACACTAATGAGTGCACTGGTATTGAGGCAGTTTGAGTCATATGGGTTAGTTGCAAACATATCTGGTTTATATGATAGTTTAGATGTAACAGACACTTTGTAAATTAAACAATGCTGTGCTGGCTGCCTGAGGTTAGAAATGTTATCTTTGAAAGCTAGTTTAAACAAAGCAATAAATAATCCAGATAGGACTAGGAATCTTTTATTCCAACAACAACACTGCATATCTCCATTTATCAAATATTTCCATGACTACTTAGTTTTGCAATGATTTGCAACAGAGCACAATGCTCCTTCTGACTTTTTAAGACCTATAGTCAAAGAAGGAGACACTCACACCCATAGCTTTTCATATAGTTTTACTGCACCAGATAAGAGCTAATACCTTCATGTTGAAGAATCTTTGGGAATCGGATTACCCTTGTTTCCTTACTAGATGTAATATACCACAGGCAAAGATGTTAGTTGCCATTGTTTTTTCACTCTGCAGACTAAGAGCCAATATAGCATTATTGATTATTATCTGGATTTAGACCAGCATCGCCTCTTGGAATTTTCAATGCTGTAGCAACTAGCATATTTCCTGCTTAGACAAAATTTTTGCATATAACAATTACATATTATAGCAAGATGTGTGTGTGCATATATAGATATATACACATATTTTATTTGTATTATAGTAGGACATATAGTAGGATATATAAAGTATATGTATATATAGTGATATGTATGTATATATTCTACTTCATAAGATGCAAGCTACATGTTTTATAAGTAACATAAGTACTCAGTCAGATGCTGACTGAATTGAAGATTCTTATCCACCTGACTCAGTTTTTCAAACTTTTTTCTATAACAATCTTTCTAAGCCTCCCTAGCTTCAGCACCACCTTAAGACTAAATTGGCAAATGGATATATTCAAAATACATTAGCAATTTTTTAATGCCTGCTGAGAGGATTAGTTAACACATTCTGTAGGAATAAAGCAATGACTTCTGTAGTTGCTGCCAGTACCAACAGCCTTTGCCAGCCACTAAATAAAAGAGATCAAAGGTATCTAGGATGTTCAGGTAACAGCAAGTGCAATGGCTGCCTCTGCATTTTCTGGAAGGATAGCTCACATCCCTTGCAGAATTTCACTCAAATTCTTTCTAGTCCATATGAACTAGAAGACTGTGGTTTTGGTTACTTCCTAAATTAGACATTGAGTTGAGCTTTACCTTTTTCTCTAAAAATCAAGAGACTAGGACCACTCTATAGTGAGTGACGTGGAGAGAGAAGACTATTAGAAAACCAATCTGAGAGAGAGACAGCATTGGGAAGGACTTGGTATGACTACTTTATTTCAAATTTGTGTTTATAGAGAAATTATAGCACCACAGCCCTGGTGTGATGAAACTCCCTTTAGTTCACACTACTGCAGAGGTCTAAAGGCTTTAGCTATTTGAAAAAGGGAGATAGAATCAAATATTAATTCAAGATATGCAAAGTTAAAAACGTGTATTTATACATATGTATATTAAATTATTGCACATTTATATTAAAACAGATATTTAAGAATATTGACAGTAGCACTTTCATAATAACCAAAAACTAGAAACATACCAAATGTCCATCAAGAACAAAATTGACAAATTAATTTGGTATATTTGTACAGTAATTTTAACAGCAGTAAAAATGAAGTACAGCTATATACAACAACACAGATAAATCTATGTAACAAAATGTTAAGGGAAAGGAATGTTAAGATGACTATATTAGTGACACATATATACGTATATTATGTATAAAATACATATAATATGGATGGCACTCAACTGTAGATAGTAGTAGTTAAATGCCTACCTCTGGCCAGGAGGCAGGGTTAAGTGATAAAAAGAATCACATAAGAAGTATCTTACTGGTAATTTAAGCATACACACACAACTGTAAATAGACACACACTCAGGCATTCATAGACCAACTAAAATACCATGTCATGAACCAATATATGATTAATCTAATTGTAAACACCTATATGTATAAAAAATAATCTTTTAATACCAACTAACTCACAATTTATTTTTATCACCCTTTAATATTTTCTAGATCCATTTCTCTTTTTCAAACTTTAAAAAAAATAGTTCATCTTTACTTATAGTTAAGTAATTGGTTACTGGAATATTTTATTTTAAACTTGAATAAAATGGATATTTTTCCATTTTAATGAGTCAAGGAAAGGAAAATATGTTACAAAAACAAAACAAAACACCTGAGTCTATAATAAGCAGTCGTTTGACGTTGCTTTTTATTTTCATTTTTTTCTTTCTTTCCCTCTTCTCTTCACCTGCATATCCACCTATTTTTATCTATATGCCAGCAGAATGGAAAAGCTTCAGGTGAAATGTAAAAAACCTGGGACACCCACCTTGAAGTTTTTTTTCAGTATTGCCTGGCTTCTTGTTTCTGAAACTTTCATTCTCTCCACTGGTTTCACTGAACTTTGATTAACAGGAAGTTCAGCTATAATACAGGGAGTACACGTGGCAATGGGGGCAGAAGTCCACTTGCCAGGCATCAAGTGGATGGTTTTGTTTCGCCTGTTCTCACCTTGCATTCCTACCGCTATGACAGAGAATCTCCCTTACCATATCTTCACACTGAGTTCATCTCTTGCTGCTGAATTCCATTCTCCTCAGGATTAGACCACTAAGACTTGCTGCTACTCCTCTCCATTGTCAGAACCCCTTCAGCACAGCCACACTCAGTTTCTCCATCCATCTATTCCAGCAGATGATTTGTACACTGGCAATTGCATCCTTCCTTATTTCATTGTTTTAGAAGTATCTTTGGAGTCATGTTCTCTCTTGTATTTTTCTCCTATAACAAGTTCTTTAGAATCCCTTTGCTTTTGATCTCTCTTGTCTCTGCCTCTATCTACTACCATAGTACCTGGATACCTGTTAAAGCTTTTTCTGGGGTGGTCTGTCTCAAACTCACCAGAGACCTACTCTCCTGAGTATACATATCTGTCTATTATATTATATGTATATACAGCAGAGTATTTATATACCATGTATATATACTGTGATTTGTGTAACATATATTATATAACAGATATATATATATATATATAAAAAACCGATATATACAGTTATTTATATAACATGTACATACAGCATAGTATTTGTTTAAAAGATCTTTATTAAGCCAAATTTGTGGCTTATTAAAGGGTTCTTATTTCTAAAACTTCAGTTATGTTAATGAATAATGGGAACTCTCAACAAATTCTACATGCTCATCTTAAGCAATGAACCTCAAAACTGATAATATTTTACTAGAAAGGAAATTAAATTGTTATTTAATATAGTTTACTATGTTTCATAACCTCTTTCTAAGTCAGTTATACAAATAAAAAAATAGCAGAGTTTAAAGTTATTTTTATCTAATGTTGACCTTTAGTGATAGTGCTATAAAAATGAGGTAGGCATAATTTATTTTTATATAATCCATTTGTGAACTCAGAATTTGTTTCATACAGTGAAATAGTAAACATTTTATATATATTTAAGGTTTTTTATATTAAAAAATATTTGGATACAGATTGCTCTAAGGCCATTAGAGCAAACTTCTTGGGTAAGTAAAAAAATAAAAGTAGTAGCTAATAAAATGTGTTCTTACTGAATATTAGAGAAGGTGCAATATCTCTAAAAATTTAGTTAGCAATTATGTGTACATCTCTAATTTAAATGTTTAATAAAGAAAAGACAAAAATTTTGCAGTCTTGATTTAATCATAAATTTGACCTTTATAAAAAAGTAGAGCATTCATTTCAAGAATCCTAATTTAACACTCAAATTAAACACCCCGTCAATTATTTAGACTAAGCTGTATATAGCGCTAACAACTGTTCCCTATCCTCTTTATCTTCCCAAATCTAACAGATCTGTTCATTTTTGGTTTAGGGAACTCATCTAAATGTTCTCTAAGACTCAGCCATCTTTCCCTAAAAGGCATACATACTATGAATCAATACACGCCTTTTTTCCCTTCTTTTCATGACACGAGAATGTTCCTGTGATTGGGTTTAGAATTCTTGGTCTCTTTTCTCTTAGTAGTTGTCTATATATATTATTCCAATGTCTTTAACTTTTGGTATAATTGATGAGAAGAATAATGTCAGTTTTATTCTTTTCATTTTTTAAAAAAAAATCTGAACAAAAATTTGAAAGATATTCATTTTATACTAAAGTTTAGGAATCATTATATTATGTGTCTAGATGTGTTTCTTCTCTCCTCTTTTGTCTGAAATTTAGGGACCATTTTCATTCTGCAAATTCAAGCTTCAGTTTTTAGAAATATTATTTTTAATTTGTTTAATTATTTCTTCTCCTCCATTTGCTCCCTATGGAAGATGTTTTGTTCTCATATTCTGTGTTAGTCCTCTAGGACACTTACTATTCTCTCATGAGTGCAACACTTTCAATTTTTATTGTGTACACAAAATGTTTCTTCCATTTGACTGTTCAGTCCACAAACTCAGGTCTCTGTAATGGCAATGCCATTATTCAACTCATCTACTGGTTTCTTAAATGAAAGTGTTTTTAAAATAAAATCTTTTCTATTTTACAATTGAGACCTCTTTTAATACTTTATATTTCTCTCAAATTTCTTTGTCTTCCATTTTGTCTGTTCTTGGGATTGCTTTTTCTTCCTTTCTGCTGTTGGTTCCCATAAAGTGTCCACTTATGGCTCCATAAGTCCTTGGAGTCCAAGTTCAAATGCTAAGATACCTTTTTGGAAATAATTCTATGAGAGAAGAAAGGCTAAACAATAAGTTTTGTCACTTATTTATCAAGAACCTGGAGGAAGCCTTTTGTTACCAGGCATGTCCAGCTTCAAAGCACAGCTTTTTATGCCTCAGGGGTAGGAAAAATTTGTGATAATCAGTTGAGGTAAAGGAGACCAGCAAATATACCAACAAACTCGCACGAAGGTTGATGCAAACCCTCCAATTATTTCCATCATAGGTAAGGTCTTATTTAAGAAATCTGGTTTTCTAATACTCTGTATATTTGATTCCCTCCTACTCAGAAGCAGAGAATAAAAGTTTTGCCCCAGCTTTGTCCACTGGGAGAACTCTTACTACAGAGTCAGCAGCTTCAGACACACTTCATACTTAAGCCACCATGAGTAGCTTAAGAAATTGCTCTACTCAAGAGACACAGATGATATTTGTAATAGAGTTGGCAGCATCAAATAAATTTTCACAATTTCATATTCCCCCCATCTGCAAAGGCTTTATAATTCACTGACACTTTAAAGGAAAAAAAATCAACATCTTTAGTCCAGATTTCTCCACTAAGTTACAGCTGTGTCAATTACATCATTGAAATTTCCACTTGGACATCTAATAGCCATCTCAAACTTAAATGTATAAAACTAACTCTCATTTGAAATATTTACTTGTTTATTTATTCATTTTTGCTCCCTCCATGGAAGGAAACATGGAATGTAAGCTCTATGAAAGCACAAACTTGATTTGCCTTTTTGACCCTGTAACCCCATGCTTAGTAGAATGCCTGCCATACAGTAGCTGAATAATAAATATCTGTTAAATGCATAGATTAATAAATGATAATAGAACACAATATAAGTAAGGTATTCACAGAAGACAAAAGCAATAAATCTGAAAGAAGTCCAGACAGTAAAAAATACTAAATCAAACACAAAATACCATTTTTTACTATCTAATTTGGAAAGGTCGAAAAGCAAGTAATTGGGTCTAGGACACACAAGTTGTTCATTAAATATTTGATGACTGAATAAATGCTGGAATTGGTCTGGTACAATAGATAGTATTTGGTAATGGGTATACAAAATAATTTGGCATCAAGGAGCAAGAACTTTGAAAAACATTCATACTTCTTGTATAATTATTTCAAAGCATAGTATGTATCTTTAGGATATAATAAGGGGTATATTTATACACAGGAACACAAAGAATTATACATCAGAATATTTGTTGTAGCATTAGCTTGCAAAAATAGAAATAAGTATAAATTTACAATAGGAGAATAATTAAATAAGTCATAGTATGTAAACATATGTTACAAAATTTAGTCATTAAAAATGTTTCCCCAATCCCACCTGACAACTTATTTCATAGAATTTCCATAGAAAAAGAAAGGAAAAAAAGCTAAACTATAAAGACATATGTATCATTTTCATTGAAGAAAGAGAGAGAGAGGAGGGAAGGAAGGGAGGAAGGGAGGAAAGAAAAAGAAAGAAGGAAAAAAGACAGAAAATATAAAAGAAGAATAACCACCACGAGAGAAAAAGATAAACAAAATAGATTACACTCATACCATATAATATTTTGCAGCCCTTTCAAATTGTAGCTGTAGGCTATACCAATTGAGATATATCCTCAAAGTACAGTTGTGTGAGACAAGTAAGATAGAGTAAGTATCATATGATCCTATCGTGTAAAGCAAAACCAAAGAAAAATAACCAAAAGATAAATGAAAATTTTAAAAACTTTGTGTATCATTATTTGTATATAAATTATGAGACTGAAACATACAGACAAATGCACAAAGGTGGTTGACATGGGTTACTTGGTAGGACTGAAGCAAGAGGAGCTTACACAGATGGGGCAAAAGACAAAGGGTAAGCAGAATGCCAACCAAATGGGGAAAGAAAAAATAAAGACTGCTCATAGAAGAAAGGAAACAAGGAAAATAAATTATTTAAAACAACATTTAGTCCTGGGGAAAAATAACATAGTGTTAAGTGAAATAGCAATGCAAAACCCTGCATATACTGAATTACTCAAATTTCATTTAAGTGTATTTAAATGAATGTGTATATACATGAAATTGTGTTTCAGAAAACATTATTTTATATATAACATGTACAGAGTATCGGTGAAACAAGAATGGAAGAATATCTATAATGATGATGTTTTAATAATAATGTCATAGTGATATTTATTTTCTAATACCCAACATTTTGCTTGTATAACTATGCATTTTTATAATGCAAATTTAAAATCCCAGTAGATTTAAAAAATCAGGTAAAAATATACAATAAGATAAAATTAAGGGTTCTTGAGGTAAACAATACTATGCAATGCAAAAAAAAGGACTTTGGTGTCGGAGAACCTGAAATTCAGATCTTACTGAGCAGTGTAAACGTGGGCAACTTTTTACTGTTTTAAGCCCCACTGTCCATTTCTATAAAATAGATGTAATAATAATAGCATTACATGAATCATTACAAAGATTATGTTAGATTCTTTATGTGAAAGTGTGTGTGAAGTATAACGATATGGCTAGAGAGGTAAATACATGTGGACAGAGATCTGTATATGTAGTTATGAGACAGGCAGGTTAGCATAGGGATCTGGCACTGCAAGTGAAGAGGAAGGTCATGCTGGAGGGGGGAACGTTGCTGGGACATTAATAAACTTCTTACTTTTTGTACCCGTCCTTGCTGTTCTGTAAATTCTTTTACAACACGACATCGAGCAACCTGGACCCACAGTGCGGTAACAGTTATACATAGGCATTTAATCGTTTGACAAATGTTTATTGAGCTTCAACCATGTTCCATGCACAGTATTGAACAAACAAATGATATCCCTGCATTCCCAGAACTTGCATTCCCGTGAGTAAGAAAGACAATAATCAAATATAAAATCATGTACTAATAAATGATATGGAAAACAAATATAGCAAAGCAAGATGATAGAGTGTGATGGGAGTTGTTCCTTTTGATAGAGCAGACTCTGGGTCTTTGGAAGTGGCATGCAAACACAGATCTGAATGAAGTGAAGAGAAAGTCATGTGTATATTTGTTGAAAAGTTTTACAAGAGGGAACAGCAAGTGTAAAGCCTTCCTGGTGTTATCTAGGAACAGCAGAACTCAGTATTGATAGAAATAAATGAGCAAGGGCAACAATGGTAGAAGATTTTGACAGAAGCAAGGACATGCTAAGCCTTGTAGACAATCAAAAGTACATTTGGTCTTATTCTTAGTGCAGCTGGAAGTGACCATGGGCTTTTGAGCAGGGAAGTTCGACGTGATTTATGTGCTAAACAGATTTGTGTTTATGAAGATGTTATTGAGTGACGTCTTATAAATTAATCCATTGCTTTCTCTTTTAAAAATAACTCAAATCTAGACACTTTTCAACTCACATATGAACCATTATAATAGCGTTGTAGATTATTTTTCCTTTCTTGGGTTCTTCTTGTTAAAATATATGAACAATTTTAACAGCCAATACGATTCTCCTCAGATACTGTTGTATCATTCATTCCCCTGTTTGGTAACCTTCAGTGGCTTCCCGTTTCCTGCTACTTTGTGCTATATGCTGTATGCTATGTAGCTTTAAATTTTTCTTCAAATTCCTTAATCTGAATGTGCTTTGATTCTCCAATCATAACTTTTTTTTTTTTAATCTGAATTATTTACACAGGGGTTAAGCTGATTATTTCTTCTAGGGATTTTTCAATAGTCTGCTTTTGATTTAGAAAAATATTCTGACTTTGAAAAATGGTCCATCAGAATAGCTTTATGATTCAAACAAACAGTTTAGCTATGCCTATTTCAATCCTAAATACTTCTCTGTATAAATAGCATCTTGAAGGAAGAAGGAAGAAGGTGGAGTGGGAGGAACTCTTCTATTTTAGCCCAGAATCATGATTTTTAAAAATAAATTTATCTTATTGGTTTGTAGTCATTGTGAATATAAACTTCAGACCTCATTACATACTATTTAATTAGTAAAAATCTTAAAAGCGCCTTTAATTTTTTTCAGTTAAATATATCAGGTCTGCTTCAAGGCCCTAAAATACTAATTATGGAAATGAACTCTATGCAATGCTTTATTTTATACTGTCAAAATCTAACAGTCTCCGTTATAGTTTAGCTTAGTATGACTTTATTGAAACAGCTAACAATTAGTGGAGGGAGACTATAAGTAGATAATGCAAGATCTGGCTTAAAAGTACAGTTTATGAAATTTTTGAGGAAGAAATATTAGATTGCAAAATCAATTTGATGTAAGTTGCACGACATAGACCTCTTTGTGATCCAACCATTTAAGAGTTAACTCCCATCAGCGGGGGCCTCCACTGGGCCCTCCTTCCAGCCTTGTGGTTGTGGGTCCTTCTAACTGGTGAGGAACAAAGCCATACTGGTTGATACATATTTTATATATTATTCCTAGATGTGCACAAACTATCTGAATCAAATTGGGTTATATACAAAAAGAATATGCAAAATAAAAGACTGCTTTTCTTTGCTAAGGAATTAGTCTTATACTGCCTTGAAATGTCTTTTCTGTTATTTTAATTCTTAATTTCTGTTTTGCCTTGAATTGTATGATCCTTGAAAGTTAATTCTTTGTATCACCTAGAACAAGTGACAGACTTCCCTAAATATTTTAAACACTGGCAATTTTTAAAAATTTTTTGTGTTAAAAGGAAATCTCATGGAATTACCATATATATGAATCTTGATAAACTTCTTATTTTAGAGATAAGACTAAAAGCTCAGAAGTGGATATTAATTGAGATTTTGAAACAGAATCAATGTAAAATGAATGGATACAATAATTTTCCAAAATATCATCATATATGACATATTCATACCTTATATATAGTATTGCCACTTTGCACAACTCCAGGAAGGACTATTCATATTGTATCCTATATGACAGCACCCTTAGAATTGGCACAACAGACAGCTCGGCATAATATGAAAGTAAAATACAGATAAATTTAGAAAATCATTTTCATGCAGGAGGTAATTGATAAAAACTGCAATGATCCCATGGTATTTTATCCAGATATTCAATAATATGTGGAAGATATGTGAAAACTGAAAATCCACATTACTTTCATTTCATTTTCTCTTAAGTAAATCACTTATGGGATATTTTATTTAAATAATTTAAAAACTATTTGCTCTCATTTTGAATTAAGACCCATTCAACAATTAAATCCCATTTTAATCCTTCCCCAGACATGTCTTCTTTTGAACACTGAGCCAAATGAAATCTATTAGAAATTCTTCCTTAAAAATTTTCTTTTATGTAGATTCCGCCTATTTCATAAGTGTGCAAACCTCCCTTGGATACAGTGGTAGAAGCCAGAAGAGCTAATGAAACACATAACAGCGTGGTTACGAGGCATCCAACCGCGGATGCATTAGCAGCCTTTTCTATTGCCCACTGCTGTGCCTGTTCTGACTATTATCACTTTGATTGCTGTTCTTAGATAGAAATTACTAAAAAAAAACTTGTATTTTCTCTATTACAGTTGTGATGTTATTGAAATATTTCATATTTACATTTGCAGATAGAAAAAAAAATGAGACAGCCTCCTTCATTTCTCTAATAGCCTTCAGATTTTTCTTTAAGGCACATCCCTCTCCCATTAGTAGCCATGGAGTTTGAGTGGGATTGATACCATTCATAGCTCCAGAGAGTCTTTTATTGGCCAAAATAACCTGAAAAATCCCACCCTCTTGTCAAGGTAATTAAAATTTAAATGTGACCCAAGCAGACTCAGAGTGGGAGTGAGCATTTTTGTTTGATGGTTGAGGGAATGATTCTCTTGTTGTCTCTCTGGCCAGGTAAGTGAGTAGTCCTGGAGGGCGCCGACAATGGTAATTTGACCAAAAGAGAAGCCAGCTTTAGGAGTAAGGAGGTATAGTAAAGGACAGAGTTTGAGACAAAAACTGGGTCTTTAGTGACAGTCTTTACTCACTGCGTCAATTGATCCTAAAAACCACCCCGCCTAAGACTTCCAGCTACAAGTCAGGTAATTCTCTTCTTGTTTTCTGTTTCTTATCTTTGTGCAATTATTACTAACTCTGTGGCATTGGGTAAACTACTTAATCTCCTTAAATCTTAAGTTGCTCTTCTATAAAATAGGGATTCCAGAGCATTTTCAGTAATCATCACCTTATAGAAAATAGGAGATTAATAAAGGAAGTAACAGTCTTTGCAATTTGATTTCAAAAATCCTCTAAAGCATAGGGGTGGCATCACGTGAGAGTACCAATGGGAAATAGCTCCATTTATAGAACAATGCTGATGAGAACTGGGTTCTGTAGGTAGTAATCGCTATTCCCATTATTCAGGGAAATCCAAATTAGTACAACCAAGGGATTTTCAACCATAATTTTTTTTCACGCAACTCACTATATACATAGATTCTAGGTTTAGTTAATTACTTAACAGCAATTAAAGCAGTCAAATTTGTGAACATCATCATTGCACAGGGCAAATTAAAATGAATCTTCATCTTTGGTGTTAAGGAGTTAATGTTTGATGACTCACTTCTTCCATTATATACTATGAAGAATAGTGATCAATTACAAAATTGAGAAGGCATTTATACTCCGGAACGTACTTATACTCCGATTCCAGAGTATGAATGTGTCTTATATATTGTGTCTACTTCCTATAAAATATTCATGAGTTTATTTTTTTATAATTAAATTAATAATTATTGATCAAACACTTTCTAAGTACAAAATTCTCTGCTAGATGATGTGGGAGACTAGTTATATAAATTATACAAAATCACATGAAAACATGATTAATATATCATTTAAATAATAGTTTAAGAAAAAAGAATAAGAAGTACAAGGAAACACGTCACCACGTTATTCCATTTAAAAATATTGGATCATATTTGGTATGAATCTCTTAAGAGTAATACCATGCAAACTTATAAGAGTTGATTTTTTTTTTGAATGTACCAGAAATTATCGTAGAGAGAAAGAATGAATGGGGCAAATTGAAAGAATATTGGTCTACATAAAAACAAAGATAATTTTAATGCTGAAGTGATATTTGTTTCCAATATTTTATTCTCTTTTGGGTTCTCTAAAATATGTAAATAAATCCTAACTTAAAATAGAAAATTTATATAAATACAAATATAACTAACAAAAGGGAAAATTGTCGTCACTGTTCAACCCCAAAATATTCACTTTTGACATTCTCATATCCTTATAAAACCTCACTGCATTTTCTATCTTTATATGTCATTCACAAAAGTGTATAGTCAATCTTCAAATGAACTCCAACTCAAAGTAGGTATTTTAAAGGTATTTCCTTTGCTACAATTACCTAGTTTTTATTTTGAGGGGGGTGGTGGTGAAAGAAAGAGTAACCTCCGTCAATAGTTTTTTTGTGTGTGTGTGTGAGGAAGACCAGCCCTGAGCTAACATCCGTTGCTAATCCTCCTCTTTTTGCTGAGGAAGACTGGCCCCGGGCTAACATCCGTGCCCATCTTCCTCTACTTTATATAGGACGCCGCCACAGCATGACCGACAGGCAGTGCGTCGGTAGGTGCCCAGGATCTGAACCCGCGAACGCTGGGCTGCCAAGCACGGACTAAACCCCTGTGCCACTGGGCGGCCCCACCATCAATAGTTTTAATCCTATTTTTCTATAAGAACCTAAATATCTCATCATTATATGATAGCCAATTTTTGTGTCATTCTGTATCAATTGTTTTTGACAATCTCTTTTCTGAAATTTAGTGAATTTTGAAATCAACTGGTTAAATCTGCCATTTCTATTATTCATTTCCCACTTTTAATCTTTTATTTTGAGGTAATATATCAATATCCTCTCTGAGTAGACTGTTGGTTGATGGGAAACAGAATTAATTTATAAACTTTGGCATTTCGTCTTTTACATTGTTGAAATGGTTTTTTAAGAAAATATTTTATAATAAAGAGGAATTTACAATAAAGATTAATCTAAATGGAAAAGTAATGTTTTTATTGTTTATCTGTTTGAGGTTCTGTAAAAAAACACTATAAAGGGAAAAATTAGAAACTAAAGGTAAATGAAATCATCCATAAATATTAATATATCTGTAATTAAGTAAGAATTTTAATACTGTGTGGTTTTTCCATAAAAATTTCAAGAAGGAATAATTTCCCCATGTATGCTTCTATTTAGACCATATAGCTATAGGAATGCAGATTCAATAGTCAAAATTATTGAAATAGATAAATATAACTTTGACACCCTCCCAAGTTATATGCTCAATATCTTTAATATTGGGTTGTCGTTCTTCACACCACACTCTCCCCTCCTTTTCACCTCCCACCATTTCTAGGATATTACGTTTCATTTTAAATTACTGATGTTGTGGAGATAACAGGCAATGGGGAGACATAGTTACATGATGGAACTGCTGAGTCTACTCACAGTTCCTGAAAATACTAAATCTTAGTAAAGTTAAACTGGATCAGAACTTTTCACCAGTCAATGAAAGGCACAGCATTACATTTTTTTCCTATCAGAATTAACCAGTAATGTAATGTACAACATGATGATTATAGTTAACGTTGCTGTATGGTCTAGATGAAATTTGTTAAGAGAAGATCCTAGGAGTTCTCATCACAAGGAAAAAAATAGTTTTTTCTTTTCTTTTTTGGTATCTATATGAGAAGATGGATGTTAACTAAGCTTATTGTGGGAATCATTTCACAATATATGCAAGTCAAATCATTATGTTGTACACCTTAAACTTAAACAGTGCTATATGTCAATTATATCACAATAAAACTGGAAAAAAATTAAATTATATAAAGTTAAAAAAAATGCACCCCCCAAAAAAATTATCCAGCAAAATCTTACTTCATTTTGGTAAACACATGAAATTGTCTAGTTTTCAAAAGAGAAGAAATTGAGGGGTTTTTCTCGAAGTTTTATTTAGGTAGTCTTAGACATTAGTAAATACAGATGCATTGTACTTATATTATCCAAAAATGTTAAGTACATAAGTAAAGATGAAAGATTATGCTTTAGCAATATATGAGTGAATTTAAGTGTACAGGGGGAATTTACTAAATATCATTACATATACGGTGTTTTCCCTTTGTCTTGATTAGTTCAAATTCAACTTACAACATACATAGTTATCATAGAATTTAGAAAAGATTGAGTAATAAAAGACATTGACTATTATATATACATATAGGAAGACTTAGTTCTCTTCATATCAACCAATGTACAAAGAGACAGATTGTATTCCTCTTAAATGTTTGACTCTTCATTAATAATTAATTCTGGTGCTTTATTATTGCCTATATGTCAAAAAAGGTAGTTACTATACATGATTTATTACTCACAAGAGAGTGAGGGGGGGAAAGCAAGATAGAACACTCAAGTTCCCGTACAAACACATACTTTTCTCATTCATCCTCAGCTTGCTGTATGGGACATTTAAGAGATGCTCAAGAGACCTCAGGAACAAGTAAGCACATGTTTTGGCTTCTTCCTGATCACGTGAACCATTTACATTTCATTACAACACGCTACAGTGCATCCTACCTTTAATTACTGTTGCACAGCTCAAAAGGACTTTACATATGAAAAAGAATACTGCGTATTTAGTTGGTAGGAAGCCAGACATTCAGTTAGAAACAATAAAAGGAAAGAGAATGAAACACATTTGCCTAGAAGACAAGCCTGTTTTTCTGTCTCTTGTGAATTAATCCACAGAGATATCTTTGCTTTCCTGGATAGAGGGTATTGGGTTAAATATTTGTAACATCAGATCATAATTTTCAATCCTTGTTATTAAAAAATGAATAAAAATTGACTTAATTTGCTCAAAAGGTATGTAACTCTTATGTTGAATCAATCCAGAACATTTTCTAGGTAAAAACTGATTGCATTCATTCACTCATTCTGCCATTATATTCATTAAGTGTCTGACACTGTTCTATGTACTAGAATACAGCAGTGAACAAAAGAGTAAAAAATGGTGTATTTTCCTAAACTTTATATTCTAGACAGTGGAGAAAGACAACAAAAGAATAGCCTAAATGTTATGTTAAATGGTGTAAGCATTGTGAAGATAAAGCAGAGAGTAATGAACATCAGGGTGGAATGAGGGTGTTGTAGATGGATTGTGAGAGAAAATCCCTGTTTAAGACAATGTTTAAGTACTATCCCATAAGGAGAAGAAGGAAGGAATCATGGGGTGCTGGGTCAAGAGCAGTTCGGATAAGTGAAGCAGTAAGTACAAGTGATAGAAGCATCCATGGCGTGTTCAAAGAAGTAAAAGGAGGTCAGAATGTTTGGAAAAGACTGAGTGAGGAAGAGAATTGGTAGATGATGTCTGAGAGGTAATCGTGGGAGGCAGGATATGTAGGGCTGTGTAGGCCATTGTAAAAATGTTGGCCTTTCCACTGAGTGATATAGGGAGTCACTGGAAGTTTTAAGAAGTAACATAATATGATTAAATTTATGTTTTGAAAGGATTACTCTGGCTGCTTTACTGAGCTAAGACTATGAAGGAGGGAATGGATGCTAAGGACTAAACAGGGAGACCAGTTAGAAGTCTGTTGCTGTGATTTAGGTCAAGGTGGTAGCTGTGGTCATGGTGTGTGGTCATCAGATTTGTGTTATAATTGAAAGTTGCCAGTGAGTGTGGGATGTGTCTGAAGAGAGGAGTGAAGGTTTGGGGATTATGCAATATGAAGATGTGAATTACCAGCAACTGAAATTGACAATACAGGGAGAGGTAGATTGTGAGGGAAGAAGTTGAATTTAGTTTTGAGCACGTGTTTTGTGAAATGCCTATATGATGTTCAAGTGGAAATGTAGATTAGGCAATTTGGTATGTGAGTCTGGATTTCAGGAAAGACTCCAGCATGAAGACGTAAATTTAGGTAGAATGAACTTATAGATAGTACTTTAAACACTTCAAACATTCAACACATCCTCTTATATACAAATAAATAGAAATGGCAGATGATCAGAGATCAAATTTCAGAAACTGAGGACATTTATGGTCAGCTCTAAGGATATCTGCTAATCTCATTCTATAGGATTATGTCCAACATTTACCATTGTTATAAAACGTGATTGGCATAGAACTGTGGTTTTTTGTGTGACTCCTATGGTCATTTTGGGTCAAAATTTAAACCAAGTGGGCTTATAATAACTAGGAGTAATAAGACATTCTGGCAATTTTTTGTGGCTGTCAATGGGTCTGAAGTATCAAAAGTTTTTAATAAGATAAGGATGTAATCTAACCCCTTAATAATACATTTGCTTTAGCACCAATTTTTATAAAGATATTAAAATATGTCCATAAATAGTTCATTGATTGCTATATTTTCTACTTGGTCACTATTGAAATTGTAATATTGATTATATTGTCTACAAGGCTGACTAAAGATAAAAGACCAAGATATTTTGAGATAGGCAGAATGTTACCCTTCAAGGTTATAAGAGTTACAGCACTGGGTGCTTAGTAAATGCTGAACAATTACTAATGAAACATAAAATAATAATCTAATACAGAATAACATTCAGGTTTCAGATTACGAGAAATTAAAATACATTTATAAAGATACAAAATGCAAACTGATCAGAATTCTAACTAGAAGTACTTACTACACTGGTTGAATAACATACAAAAACATGTGACAGGTAATATGGGAAATTGCTAACACATGATTTGTAATTTTGAATGCCTAATTAAGGTTTTGAATTCATCAACAAGGGTTCTGATAAGTAATTATATATAAGTGATATATAAGTATTAAAAGTGAACAGCAAAGAGTCGATTGAGTTCTATCATACACAATTGCTCATTCAAGCATGATACTTACTATACCATATGTTTCAGTGTACTTAAAATTAGATTATCAATTATTTGCCTCCTTTGGAGCTTAGAAATAAAACGTTTCTTAATAAATATTCCTATTGAATATTAAATATAACACATTATTTTCAGTAATACTAAACTCCATTTTGTGTAATTTATTTATATTTCTCTCACAAAGCCAGTATTGCTTCTTTTAAGTGCCGACACTTGAAGTACTTTGTATATCTCAATTGTCAAAATTATACATTTCAAATAGTATTTTATAAATTGAAAGACATACAAACTGAAATGGTGAAATTTCTATTGGTGACACTAGATGGTGGTAGAACGCTTTATCAAAGGTTGAGCACAGTCTAATTCAACAAGGATCTCAAGGATCAGTAAAAATAAAATGAAAACAAAATGCCCAGTGAGTAAATGTCTATTAATTTTGAATTTAGTATTAGATTTTTGGAGGCAATTCTTGCTAAATTGGACATTAGCATCAGGCAAGAATAACTCCTTGGGTTTTAAATAAATTCCAATACTGATCCATTGTTCAGGAACCTTAAACCCATTTTTCCTTCTTCTATCAGAGTCACTTAACACAACATTTTATCAAAGTCTTACTATAAATACAAGATGGAGGAAGCTCTGATAGTGATGAATTTACAATGTTTTTGTGATATTATATTCACAAAAGAAGCATTAGGGTAAACTATACATTCACATTGTAGAAAGATAAAACTTTGTGCTGTGATAAGAGCCTAACCTTTTTGACAAAATACATCATAAAATAAAAATTATCTTGGAAATAATCTTAAGTATTTGGCCACACATAAACAGATCTGGGAAATAATAGCCATCTTGTTTTTCAAAAATGAGTCAACTAAAGATTTTAATAAACTTTTGAACTATACGTATCTTAGTAAAAATCTCTTACAACTTCCTTATTACACAAACATATAGAGTTTAAATGACTACTCTGCTTTTGCTGGAATTAGAGGCCTGGTCAAGTGTTCTTTCAATTACACGATTTCTGACACATTTTCAATTCACTTGTCCTCATGTTAGGCGTTACCTTTTGACATCCATCCATTTTATTTGTCCAGGGAAATAAACAGCATGGCCAACATCTAGATGTGAGTACTGCAATTTATATTAGAATGTTATTAAGCATGTATCCAACACAAATGTTGCAACTGTCTCCAAGGTACTGCCATCGTTCTGTGCTCTACACCTGCATGTGCTCTCAAGTCGGAGACGTATACTCATTCTTGCAAAAATTGCATGGCAGTATAGGGTACTTGACTTATTGCTTATGGATGCCTCTTTACTTTAAATACAAGCATATGTAGTTAAAATGAGTGGGACAATATTGTGGTTAGAAAAAGAAAATTAAGATTGAGGGATTTAATTAATATATCCAAAGCATAATTAGGAATGTATAGTTGGTTCATCAGATACCTTCATTATAAAGTCAGGAAGAAATTTCAAAGGGGGCATATTATATTTGATTATTACTGTTAATACACTTTACATTGATAGCGTCACATAGACGTCCCTGTAATTGCTGCTTCTGTTTATAGAATCAGACATTTTCCTGAGCAATACCTGGAATACTAGAGCTAAAAAAGCCTCCGTTAATAAGAGTTTTATTGTCAAAGTTATGAAAACTCTGCATACTATACCCCAACATGTCCCTACCATGCGATTTTTTGCGCTCAAATGTATGTTACTCCACTAAAGGATACCTTTAAGAAACCTGTTGAATTTTTTCAGCCCGGTATACAATTTATTTTAACCCTAGAACTTGTTTTCATAGAACACATTTCCGGAAATAATATTTTGTCTCAATACTCAACCTATTCTGTTCTCCTCAATCTAAATCATAGCATCTCTACATCCCCAGCACTAATTGGTGAATATTTAACTCCTTAAATATTTAACTTCTGAGTACATCTAGTTTTCTTTTAGTCACTATCAATATGTTCTTGGTGTCCCATTTTCTTCAGATTTCTTCCCTGTCTCAAGATATAAATTTCGAATGCATACATAAAAACAAAATCTGTCATGATACAGTCCATATCTAATAGGATTTTGATGATATGTGATTTAAACACAGCAGAAAGATCTTAACACAAGCATATAAATGGGTGGAATTGCCTGAGGTTAGGATATATTCAGTCCTCAGAAATTCAGCCTTCTTACATAGCATAGCATAAAACCTTTTTTTCAGCAATAGATTTACACTAATCTTGGTTCTGCCAATACATCTCCCTCAACACATGTATATAAAATTCCCATGCACTAACTTCAAGCATTTAGACAACAAATCAGGAGAGTGGGAGGAATTATAAACTGAAATCAATTGTCACAGCAATTTATCATGGACTTATTATTTATATCACATATACTTCCAGAAATTAGTTTAGGCAAATTGCAATAAAATCCACATATGCAATGCAGCTGTTAAAACGTAAAGACTCATGAAGATACAGAAAAAAGTTAATTACCTAAGCCTAACAAAGAGAAGTAGTTGCTAATTTAATTCAGCACTTTATTTTTGCTAGTCCTGAGAAAAAAAAGGAAATTATTTACTTATTTTCATGAAGGGGGTTTCTAAAAGGAATTTATAACAGTTATTCATTTCCTACATCATCTTAATGCACGACGCATTCAACAATGTTCTTATAGCAATAGGAAAACAATCTTAGCCTGTAGAAAATTTCATCCTAAGTAGTCACAAAACATTTCCAAAAGTTTTCCAGATCACCAAGGATCAAATTCCTTTACGATCTCTGCAGGATTTTATGTGTGTTATTTTAAGACTCTCTCAACAGTCACAGGATTTTTTAATTCCAAACTCAATGTTTCTTTGGCATTTTAATACTCTTTGAAACCCTTTATGCTTCTCATCTATTTGTTCCCAGCTAGCTCCATGTGCCAGTAACCACACCCAAAGCTCTTATTTAGACCTAGATTTCAAATCTGATTTATTTTCTTGCCGTTTTTGCCCCATGACTTTCCCTCAACTAAATCTGGGCCACTAGGGCCTACCTGGAGCAAATGGATTGAGTGGAAGTTTTCATTCTTAATCTGACATTGACTTCAAAACCAAGTCTCACAGTTCAGTTGAGGAATCTTAATGAATCTTTCTTATTTTTGTTTCCATCTGTTATTTTTGGGTGGAGAAAAGCAGTTGGCTTTTAAAACACTGAAAAGCCTAAAGCTTATGGACTTTCTCTATCCCTTTTTATTTCAGATTATGCATTGCTGTACTAATTTAAATACAAAAGACCAAAACAAAACAAAAACAAGTAAACAAAACCCATATAATTTTCAATCAATGACACTATCTAAAGAGTCACACAAGAGAGAATTATGCAAAATAGAGAATTTCTCTCTATATATTTATGTAAGAATGATCAAGATATGTTATAAATGTGAAAAGCATGATGCAAAAAGATACAAATGATATTCAATCCTCATCTAACAAAGGATATACAGTGGGGAATACAAATATATATTTATATTTGCTTAATATATTTTTTCAACAGAAAAGATATAGAAAAAGCTAATAAAAATGTGTTCCAAGAGTGGAGTGGAAGTGATATGGATAGAATATAAAATTCTCTGAAAAGACTGTTTTGTAGATTTGACTTTGCAGTTATGTAAACATTTTTATAATTATAAAACTAAATTAAATAAAAAGAAAAAGGTCAAGGAAAAATTAAACAGAGGAATGTGTTATCAATTTTTTTTGTTTACTCACACAAATAAAAAGTGTTTAAAGTGAATTTAAAGATAGAAATTTTTTAATCTCCCTGGTGAGATTTTATATATGTACATATAAAACAGTGAGAGAGAGACAGATTGATACAGACAGAGAGACATACAGAGAGAAAGAGACACATATCATATATACGATGACATAAAAAAAGATTGAAATTGTTTTTTATAAAGCCAATTATCATTAATCTGAAAATACATTTATTATGAGAATAAGCAAAAACGTAAGTATGGTAATGTCACTTGGAAAATATTTTTATGCTAAAAGAAAAGAGGACAAATGTAAATCGAATGTGTTAATTAGAATTCCAACAAGGCCAAATACCTGAAAAGTACTTATCTTCCTGCCCAAAACAACTGAAAAACAGGAGAAAAGTACATGGAACAATCATTTTCAGACATGACACAGATGATAGAATTAGTAGACAATGACATTAAAACTATTCAATATGTTCGAGAAGGTAGAGAGAAGACTGGGACATGAAAGAATAAAAAGAGCAAATGAAACTTCTAGAGGTGAAAATTACAATGTCTAAGGTGAAAAATACATTAGATGAGATTAATGGCATATGAGACAAGCAGAAGAAAAAATTAGTAAATTAGAATACATAGTAATGGAAATTATCCAAAATCAACCACAGGGAGGAAAAAATTTATAGAAACCATCAGTAATTTGTGGGCATGATTTGAAACAGAATAATATATATAAAACTAGACACCCTGAAGGAAGGAGTAAAACCAATATTGAAAAATTTCCAAATTTGACAAAAAATGTATACCCAGAGATCCAAGAAGATTGATTAACCTCAAGCACGTGCACACACGCACACACATGCACACATACACACAAACATGAAGAAAACTATACCAAGGCACATCAAATCAAAATGCTTTAAAATATGATATAAAGAAAAACAGTGGCCAGACAACAAAGGCATTTTTGTGCAGAGAAACAAAGATAATGACAATGAGAGTCAGCTTTTTTTCAGAAATGATGAAATCCAGCAGATATTTAAATAATATCTTGAAAGTATTGAAATAATAATGCTATCCTCAAATTCTACAAAAAACAAAAATAACTGACAAAAATAGAGGTGAAATTAAGAATATTTCAGACACAAAACAAATAAAACATTTTCACTGGAATACCTATATGACAAAAAATGTTACAGGAAGTCCTTCAGCAAAAGTATCATTACACTGGATGGAAATCTGGATTTACAGGAGGAAATAAGGAGTGCTAGGAATGGTAACTGTGTCAGTAAATACAGCAGGTTATTTTATTTGTTAACTTTAAAAGTTAGATGATTGTTTCAAGCAAAAATACTAAAATGAATTGTGATGTTTTAACTTACGTATGTAGAAGTAAATCTGTGAAAACAATAGCACAAATGTTGGGGGGGAGAAATCAAAGTGTACTGTGGTAAAATTCTTTCACTATATGTGAAGTAGTATAATATCCGTTGCTGGTAGACTGTGGAAGTTAAAGCTATTTACTATAAACCCTAATGCAAGTATGAGAAAAGCAAAACAAAGAGGTAAATCTACTGGAGTCAGTAAAGCAGATAAAATGGACTCTTAAGAAAATACTTAATTTGTGGCATAAAAAATTAAAAAAAAACCAATGGGACAAATAGATAGCAGATAGAAAGATGGTAGATTTAAGTTCAAATATCCCAATAACCACATTAAATGTAAATGGTTTAAAAACTCCAATTAAAAAGCAGAACTTGTGAGATTAGATAATAAAGCAAGACCCAACTATATGCTGCCTATAAGAAAATTTTATTAAATATTAAACCCAAAGTAGAAGAAAAAGAATTAAGATCAAAGCAAAAATCAATATAGAAATAGTAAAACTAGAGAAAATTAACGATATCAAAGCTGCTTCTTTGAGAAGATCAATAAAATTGATAAACTCTAACCATAGTGATCACATGAAAAAGAGAGAAGACACAGACTATCAATATCAGGAATGAGAGTTGGCATCATTACTGGTTCGACACATATTAATGATATTAATGTGGTGTTTGCAAGGTTTCCCCTTTTGTAACTTGATTATTTTCCTATTCCATACTCTATTTGTTTGAAGAAAGTTACTAAGTTATGGTAACTTTTTAAAACTTCATCAATGTTTACATATATTTTCATAAATTATCAAGTGTGTTACCTTTGTGTACCAGAGGCTTTGGGCATAAATTGCTTACTGCCACTCGGGAATGGTGAGCAGGTACTGATATGTTCTAAGGTGGCTGGGAATTATGAAAAGAAGACAAATTTTTTTTAATGTTGGCACATACACTCCACTATATTTACATTCTCTCTTTTAGCAGCACTAATGCATCTCAATATTACAAATAGCTTCTTTTAAGTTTAATGAGCGTGCCTCAACACAAAGTGGAGCTTATCACATTTAACGTACCGTTTAGTCTACCCTAAAAAAGATACCTTGATCTTAAAACTTTTATGTCTGAATGGGTTTGATGAATTGAAATCTTCCAATTTAAAGATTATAAAAGGCTTGTTGAATAAGGGTGCCTTTGTTATTAAATAGGTTTTTTAAAACCTATTCCTTTGATGGTTTAATTTTAAGTGGATTTAATTTCATTGACTAGTTGCCAAACTCAGAAACTGATGGGGGAAATGACTGACAAAATGTGCTTTAGCTTTTGTAAAGCAAACATTTAATCACACAGCTAAATCACACAGCCAGCTAAAACATATTTTGTTTTCTTCCTTCTTATTTATTCTGCTTTGAGGATTACCTTACACCTGTACAACTGAATTGAATTTCTGTGTTTGATGTAGTGATCCCAAGTGAGCAAAATCTTCTTGGGGAGAATTCTCTTGGGGAGAATTCTTTCCTGATTCCGCCTCTCATTAGTTCTCCCTATTAGAGATCAACAAAAACAATGTCTTCCCACAAAATATCAGAATGAGAGGTGAGGAGCTGTCCTTTCTAACCATATCAGAGGAGGTTTCAGGCTGCTCTAGAAGTAAAATTGGACAATAGCCGCATATAAGCTGTTTGTTTCAGCTTTCTATCTCTAGGACTATTTCTTTAAGTTTGATAGACATGAGGATTTATCCCAATAAAAATTTATTACAGCACCTTACGTTATAGCTAATGTGATTAAGAACTTCAAAGTTAAAATAACTTGTTGCTGGACTTTAAGTCAAAAGATAGTACATCACAGGTGTTTCCATAATAAGCAAGTTAAAGTCTACCCTCTCTACCTCGTGTCCCTAATGCTATCCAGAAGTGCAGGGACTGGTGAGAAAGGTAAGATCAGTTATAGAGACTACAGAAGCTACGTTTTTCCGTACATTGAAAGGTAAAGGTAGTTTGTTAAATTGCAACTCTTCTGTAAAGGTTATTTTTGGAATATAGGAAAGCCATGTGTACATTTGCCTTATCTCTGGCCACTTTACAATTTTTCCTTTTATTCTTGGAATTTTGACTTCATCTTGGTTTTTATATGATTACATTTCTGCAAATAAGTTTATTTTTTTCAAACATTATGCCTAATTGTACCATGCCTTGTCTCATTGTATTGTCCAGTATTTAAAACAGTGTTAAATACTGTTGCTATTGGCATTCTGACTTCAATGAGACACTTCCAATATTTCACTTTATGGTATGATGTTGTTTGCTACTCAGTGACTGATATCTTTTACCAAGTTTAGTGTTTGTAGAATGTTTTAAAGCTTGCTTTTGTTGGTTGGTTGGTTGTTTGGTTTTAGAAACCAATGTTCAATTATCGCCCTTTTCAAAAACTTGAATATATATTTTTAATATATTGAAGCTATTGATATGTTTTTAAAAAGTGTTTAATAATAACTATGAATTTTTAGGATAAAATCTATTTAGTCACGATTCATTTCGTGTATTATTTACTGTGGGGTTTTTTAGTAATTTATTTAGAAATTTGCGTCTATATTTTGTTTTAAACTGAGCTATAGTTTTCTTTTTTGTACTATATATTTCAGATATTGGTATCAGAATTACTGTATTTTTACAAAATTAATTGGGAATCATTCCATCCTTTTCAATGTTCTGGAAGAGCTTCAATATGAAAATTATCTGTTATTAAATGCTGGAAAGAAACCATGGTTGATTTCTAATCTACTCCCTGTTCTGAGCTAGCCCAAACCTCCAGATTTTAAGCAAGAGTGGAAAGAACGGGTACTGATATTACACCAAGCTCAGACCAAGGGACCTCGCCCCGAGCACCAGGAGAGAGACACTGTTCCTTTTCGATTCTTGCTATCTTCCATGCAGCAGTATCAATCAGTTAGTAGAATAAGTGAAGCAGAATGAATTACATCTACATGATTTACTAACTACTCCTCCCTGACCAGAGTCAGGGAGAGAAGCCTGTCTGCCCATACATTCTCAAACACTCATGCTGTGACTTAGACGTTTATACGAAGTCTTCAATTCTTCCTGCTCCTTCTTCTTTTGACGCCGACTCTAGTTTACTACCAGTATTCCCTTCTGGTTGGTCTATGGTATACCCAAGGTTGGCCCACAGGGCTGCCTACTTCTCTGTCCAATTGAGATCAGATAGCCACCTCTCTTAACTTGTCATTATAATATATGAATGGTTTGGTAGCTCAGATCACCTCATTTGATAACTGCAAAGTTTTTATTTGATGATAATCCTAAAGTTATTGTTGGTTTTCTTCAAAGTTCATATTAGTCATATAAAATTTCTGTGATTAAATTATATACAGAAACATATATTTACTTTCCATTACTTATGACAATAAATCAGTGTTAAATTGATCTCATTTTTCATCATTGTAGTTTCACGTATTATTTTAGTTTTCATTTCTTTTTTTGGACGGGAAGGAGTGCAAGCCTGGTTTTCCTCCTATTGCTAAATCTCCTCTTTGCTACTATACAATTTAAACTTGAACACATATTTTATAGTCAGTTTTAATTCTACAGATTCATCTGTAAATTCATCTATTAGGGACATGTTTGTTATTTAGCACTGGGTCATTAGTAAATCCTAATTTCTCCCACTTTCTAATCCCACATACATTTCGTTTTATTGAAAGTAATTGAATATTTTCCAGAATTGTTTTGACTCCTCTCTTTTAGTTCCCTTTTTCCTCACCATCAAGGTCCATATTTCTTCTCTCCCACCTTCTGCTCTTCCTCCTATTCCTCCACCTTCTTCTTCTACATTTGCTTCTTTTGTGTTTTTTGGTCTGTTTACTTTTGTTTCTTGGTTTTCCAAAGAAAAGCCTGACAACAAGAAGTAAGCTGTTTCTTTTTGATCAGTCAATAAATAGAATATTGGATAACTGAGCCTTTTATTCTCTTCTGTTTTCTTTGCTAAGGCAGATTCTTTGTGGCTTTTTACCTTCTACCCTTTCCTCCTCTTTCATTTATACATTTGGAGCATTTCAGTTACCTGAAGCACCTGGAAGACTGGACTCCAGGTAACTGGATTAGCTACTTTTTATTCTAATCCCTTCCAAGTGACTAAAATGATATATGGAAAAATACAAAATATTGTTATTTTAAACTAATATTAATATGTCCCATAGTTAAATGCACCTTTTATTTTACTCTCAATATTTCAGAATTGACCTATGACTGCTTCTTATTTTATAGACATTTCTGATTACCACTTCTTATTTTCCACTTGCTTTTTTTTTTGTATGGCTTTATAAGCAAGCAAAATCACTGATACAATGTTAACTGTATGTTTCTATGAACTATATCATCGGGAAATGTCTTAGCAAAGTGATTTTCACGTAACTGCTTTTTCTCATCAGCAATATTAACAGACAAACCTAATTTACGAAAGTAGATTGGTTTATCTTGACATTTTGATGGAATAACTTGAAATACTTTTGAGCCAGAAAAAGTCAGCGTTTAATAAATGCACTCAGTGAGATGTTTTCCTGGGGTGGTTTCTCATTTCTAATTATTTACTGCCAACAATTTAAAATACTTAAATCCAGAATGATTCAGGACTTTACATCCAACCCCTTCAAAAGCTACAAGAGTACTATAGCTAAGATTACAAAAGATAAAAGTTCTAATGTCCATTTAAGCATGCCATAGCTTTTAAAATGATTATGTATTTGAAAAGTCATTTGGCTCTCATTAAAAATGAAATTGAACCTATGAAAACTCAAAAAAAATCTATTAGGCAAGTGTTCTCTTAAGTGCCTTTTAACTCCACCTAGTTTAGGCAAAACTACATATCCAAGGTTCCATCTAAAATACTTAAAGCATAAAAGAGAGAATTTAACCACAGAATAAATAGAAGTTCAACATCTCTTTCAGGATTTTATTTCTTTTCATCCCATGCCTTTGTTTATATTTAGCATTTACAAATAAGAATATATAATTCTTAAAAAAAAAGGGAAAACAATAAGTGAGCGGCAGACCTGAAGAATGTTCTTCTTTCTTGGACTCTTTGAGTATAAATAGATTTTCCAAATAATCCAAAATACCTCATTAGTCAGGGCATCATGGGCATTATACTCAACACCCCATCCCTCATGAAACACCAAACAAAAAGTATGATTTTAATTTAGCATTACAAGAAATAGAAGACTTATCTTTTTAATTCCAATGATATGTAATTCATTACTGATCTAGTTGTTCGTCTTTTAATGTTAGTAATGAATTGTGACACAGTGTATATCTCATTTTTTATTGGAGTAACTAATAAGGTTGCAGAGAGAAGTGTTTTCTTTTAATTGTTTGTCTTTTTCTTCACAGAATACTAGAATCTAAGAGTTGGAGGGAGTCTTAGACGGCATCTAACTCAACCTGCTCCCTAGCGTGGCTGCCTTCCTTGTAATAACTCTAGCAGCCACAACCTGAACTGCTCCTATGAAATAAAGCATATCATCTCCCAGGGCAGCTCATACATATATTAAATTCTACTATTTTCATAAAAGTATTTCTATATTGAGCTGAAATATGTTTGAAATATTAGATTAATTTTCCTTAGATATTTTATTTGGAGTTAAGTAAAATAAGTTGAATCCCTCATTGTATTTGTTGAAAATGTTTATCTTCCTTAAGTTCCCTAAGTATTTAGATATAATATTGCCATCTCCTTCAAATGTTCTTTTATAACATAATCAACAGAACTTTTGTCACATGGAATCCTCAACTGAAGGTAATACTACAGAATATCCATTTAAATACAAGATAAAATGCACTGTCTGCATAATGTTGTACACCATTCATAAAATTTAAAATTGCATTTCACATGACTGCATATAATTACTATAATTCATCTATGTTCTTAAAATCAATGAATTTTATTGAATGCATATTATATATCAATAAAGTTAAAAAATACACATATAAACATGTATGCAAATCTCTATAACTTTGGTTATAACCCCTTTCCCATTTCTAATTTTTATTATATTTGTTTTCATAATCTAGCTACAGCATATTCTAAAACAAAACTGAATTTCTCATCAATTTCATTAATGTACAGTGATGCACAGGGCAGGAGAAAAGGAAGATTAGAATGATAAAATAGATAAAGTTGAAAAATATAAATATCATAAAATGTAGGAACACTTTATTTTCAAGTGTCTACAGAATAGTTACAAATATTAAATATGAATTAGCATATAAGGGAAGTGTCAATAAATTTTAAACTCAAAGCAATAATAAAGGTTAATTTTTTAAATTAACAGATATGCCTAATCACTTTCAAGTAAACAATATTTTAAAACTCCCTTAACTATTGAGTAAAACAAGAATAAAAACTAGAAGTCCTGAATACTTTAGAATTCTACATATCAAAAAATATGAGATACAGATAAAATTCTCAACAGAAGGAACTTTAAATTATTTATCATCTAGCCTTCAATGATTTACCATTAATCAAAAAATAAAGTAAATTAAGTATTAGTAAAATAATATAAAAATAAAAGATAGGAAAGCAGGCTGACAGAATAATGAAACAAAAAGCAAAAATCAATAAATTATAAAACATAAAAATAATAAAATTGGTGATAAGCCCCAGATTTGGTTTTAAGGTGGGATGTTATAAAATAGAATTGACATTTTTTGAGTAGTTATTACATGAAGAGTGCTCTGCCAAATACTGTACATGTATCATACAAAACAATACTATAATTTTAATTAAACTTTATCTTCTGCAACTCAATATAATCTCTGGCATTGAACATTTATCTTTTTTTTTTTTTTTGTGAGGAAGACCAGCCCTGAGCTAACATCCGTTGCCAATCCTCCCCTTTTTGCTGAGGAAGACTGGCCCTGGGCTAACATCCGTGCCCATCTTCCTCTACTTTATATGGGACGCTGCCACGGGGTGGGTGACGAGCAGTGTGTCGGCAGGCACCCTGGATCCGAACCCGCGAACCCCGGGATGTCAAGTGTGAACTAAACCGCTGCACCACCGGGCTGGACCCCACATTTATCTTCTTGATTCAGAAAACTTGGTCTTGTCTTTTCAGTATAAATATAGTCAGATTCAGTGATTTTAAAGACAAATAAATAATGTAAGCCTGCAAGAGTGTAAGCTTCGACAGGTCCAGGATTTTTACTTTAAGTCAGTGCACGGCGCAGAATAGATACTGAACACACCATCATTGAATGAATTAAGTTGAATATTCAGAAAAATTCCCAGTCCCCTCCTCACTGCCAGAAAGACTCTATCCATGTCTCAGTGTTCATCTGCCTTGGTTTACCCTGGCATATCATGCAATGTAATTCACCTCAGCTACTTCTCTGGTTCTCCCAACCCACCTTAGTGATCTAAAATGTAACCATATTGATGTCTCATCCTGACAGGATGTTCCACCCTGTATTCTGTGTCAGTTTGCTTTATATCAACTTCAGGACCCCTTGTAGTCATTGGGCTCTTTCTCTTCCAGCTAGTTTATACTCTCTTCTGGAGCAGAGGTAACATATACAGTTTCCCCAAACCATGCTTGACACACAGGGAGTCGCAGGGCTTTACTCAGACCCACCTCCTAGAGAAGCAGCACAGCGAGACTTCTGATGTCACTTCTCGGTTGAAAACAGCTAGACCAGACAAATCCAAAGCTATCTTCTGCTTCAAGCTTCTGCCATTCTATGGAAGTTAACATTTATTCTTATTTCATGGCATGTCCTAATATTAAAAAATTGCTATATCAGTTTTTTTTCTTTTGCTAATTTTTGAATAGTATTTAGTTATTTTATCTACCATATATATAACATGAAGATCTTGAGAGGCATTGATTCCTTGCATATGTAGGCAAATGGAATAAGATGATATCAAATAATTCCTTACTTTACCAATTGTAGATCTACAGAGAAAAAAATTGATATGGAAATAAATTTTGCAGTTATATTTTATAGAAAATCTAGGAAATATTATATTTCAAATCTAGTGTTCTGAAAAACAGCCTGAGAAAATTATACTATATGAAGGGAAAATATAGGAAAGTAAGACTGATAGGGCCCTCTAACAGGAAAGGGTGTTCTCAGGATTCTCATAGTTGCACATAGAGTGGGGCCCAGTTTCTCACATGAATTCTAGCAGGCACCAACCTTTACTTTAAAGGACCCTGGTACTCTGATGAATTCATACCTGAGATAGGTCATAATGGAAATGCAGGTATTCTTGTAAGAGTTTATTTTCTTAACACCTAATGCTTGGTACCTCATAGTGAAATAAAACTCTTAAGGCGGGTACTGGTTTCTAGAAGAAATGGAGACATTGGAGACTTTAGCAATTATCTACTTTTCCTAACTCTAATTATTTCAAATCCTTTTTGGAAAGTGACAGGGCTTAGATTCTAACATGATAATTTTGTTTGTTGATACCTTAGTACATTCTATGTGAAGTATGTAACACACCTTTTATTTTTTATTAACACAGTGATTATCCTTCTAACAGCAAACCAAATTTCCTGCTAAGATGTCTGACTTATCCTAGCTGTCCAAAGTTTTCTATATTATCATGGTATATTCCATTTCTGTCATTCTTCAGTCAGCACACAGCTCATTTTCTAAAATTAAAGCCCTCTTAAGACAAATCTGAACTCTCTTTCTTCTCAATCATGCTCTCTCTCTATCTCTGTCTGTCTCTCTCTCACTTCCTGATTCCCTCACTGCCCTAATGCTGGTTAGATCTTTTCAAAACATTCTGAGTATATTTTATTTTATTTTTTGAGGAAGATCGGCCCTGTGCTAACATCCATTGCCAATCTTCCTATTTTTTTCTTTTTCCTCCCCAAAACCCCAGTACATAGTTGTGTATCATAGTTGTAGAGTTGTGGCTCTTCTACTGGGGACACCACCTCAACATGGCTTGATGAGCAGTGAGTAGGTCTGCACCCAGGATCCAAATTAGCAAACTCTGGGCCGCCAAAGAGGAATGCTCATACTTAACCACTATGCCACTGGGCTGTCCTTGTCTGAGTATATTTTAAAAAGGAGAAGATTTGATATAAACTTTTTGGCTATTTCAACTATGCCATTATATTTCACAGATTTCTATAACTTTAGTTAGATAACAACTGTTAAAACCAGTATAAATTTCTATAATGTGGAAAAAATGAATTTGTAGAAATGACAACTTCTTGTGCCCTTTCCATACCTGGAGGAAAAAGGCGTTTAAGGTCATTATATTTTACCAGAACTCCAGGTATTATTGGTGCAGCGTATTTAGGCAAGTGGTTCTCAAACTTCAGTGTACGTCAGAATCACCAAGTGGACTTGATAGAACACAGATTGCTGAGTCCCACACTCAGACTCTCTCATTCGGTAGGTCTGAGATGAGGCTCCAGAATTTGCCATTTTAAAGTTATTTCAGTTGATGCTGGTGGTTTTATTCCAGGGACCATGTTTAGAGAACCACTGATTTAGCTCTAGTCAAAGAAATCTACTATGTAGTTCCTAGTGTTTTATATATATCTTTTGTAAATATTATTTAAGGAAACACTGATTTATATGACAAGGATGTGATGACTTACTTCACATGCAAGGGTAAGTTTTGATCATTCAGGGATTACATGGTTGGTGAATAATCCAGGCTTCTTACTTTTCATCTTTTATTCTCTCGCCATTTGATGATTTTTAATTTTATTCTTGTCTACTTCCAGTGGAGGAGAGCAGTTGTGCAGATCCCTGTGTAAGATTAACTACTAGACAGTCTGAGAGCCACTTTCGCTTCATTAGTTTATAGCAAAATATGTGTCCACATAATAATGATCTTTACCAGTGAACAAAGAAAAATGTCTACATTCCTGGGATATTTTAAAGTCGTGTTATGAAAAAAGAAAGAAAGAGCCAGTCCTGATGGCCTAGAAGTTAAAGTTCAGCACACTCCACTTCAGCAGCCTAGTTTCGGTTCCTGGGCGTGGAACCACACCACTTGTCTGTCAGTATCCATGCTGTGGCGGTGGCTCATATAGAAGAACCAGAAGAATTTACAGTTATACACAACTATGTGCTGGGGCTTTGAGGGGGCAAAAGGAAGGAAAAAACAAAAAGACAGAAAAAAAAGGATGAAAATTGGCAACAGATGTTAGCTTAGGGTGAATCTTCCCCTGCAAAAAAAAAATAAAGAAAATATTTTCCAAATTAGCTACCTGGAACAGCCAACTCAAATTAATTGAGTTCATAATATTTTAATACAGTGTAAGCTTTTTCTAATACTCTCATTTTTTATCATCAGTGACAGTACAGCTTTTCAATTAAAGATGTTTTTTTATTCAAGAAAAAATATTTTAAATGTTTAGTTGCACACTAAGCATTTTAACATTTTGTCTTGAGTTCTTCTTGGCATGATATTTCTTTGCTGATTTGGTCCATTACATTTTTGTGGGCTGATGAATACTGTGTAATTCTATGTGGATTCCTCCAGGGCACAGGCATTTTGCACTGGAAGCACACCAGACCAAGTATGTGTCCTTTGGCTTTTATGATCTGTGAGTAATATATAGCTCAACTGGATTCCAGTATACAAACATGAAAAACAAAGAATGAGAAATACTAATATCATTTTGAGTGATGAAATATCTGAACACGTGAGTTCCTAGCTTATTTCTACCCATTTACAGAACACATTACTTAGTCCATTTGTGAAAAACAATTCATCAGACAGACTTTGCTTGTTTTGCTTAAATAGTTTAATTTTTTGACAGTCAGTATGTGCTGAGTGTTAACTGAACTCTTTAGTAGCTGGTTTATCTGGCAAATTATCAAATAGCTATAGAAACTGGCAATTCAGAAATCAACCAATGGAAATCTTCAAGTGATTCCCACTCTTTTCTATAGTCAGAAAATACCAGTTGATTGCAGTTAAATTCGAGTAAAATGATCTGGAAATATAGTTTTAAAATAACATATTTACATAGAAGTCTAACCATTTACTGACATTATCTCTTGATAAAATTTTCTCCTTTTAATTGAAGGGGCATGAGGTAGAAAGTCTTATGACATTTTCTAGAAGGGTTTCATGAATAATGGTAATGAGCATTTATAAATCATTGATTTGTTTCATTTATTTCTACATCTGAAGAAAATAAAAGAGCAATATTTGTTGACTTTTAATTTCCGTCCTCTCCACAAAGAGGCAAGCAATGTTTATTTATTGCATTTGGTTTTTGTTTAAATATTAAGTGATCATTTTAACAGAATTTTCAAAAGCTTAAAGTGTTAGGAATTGTATTCAGTAATGTAAAGCCCTCCAAAATTGGCCATCATTTCCCAATTACTTAGTGAATTAGACCATTGTGAGATCCCATCCAGTCAACAGGAAAGATGCTAAGTATAAAGGAGAGACATTGAGGTCAAAAGGTAGGTGACAGAAAAAAAAGTAAGGCTACAAAAGAATCCAGTCAAGGAGAAAGTGCTCAGATGTACACATATGAGAAACCATGGCTTGATGTAGTCTTATCTTTCATTCAGGAGTGGCATGAAGGAAATCTTACTAATCTCAAGAAATACCCAGCTGTAGGTCCGCATTTTATGACATCCTGGCGTCGGTTAGTGTATTGGATACCCTAGTAATGTTCTCCGGTTATTTTCTCTCTTTAGACCAAATGTATAAACTGCCCTTTGTTTCTCCACAGTCATTCCACTGTCTGGAACTTCTAGTAACATTAAAGTTCATTCCCTTGTGGTAATTGATACATCAGTCACACAAGCCATTTTCTACCATATATACTTCAAATATCACTGTAGATCAAAACATATAGTAAGTAGAAGGATAAACGTGACTGGTGTTTGGAAATGTAAAATTTACTCTCCCTTAACCACTCACTTTCCAATTTCCTCTCAAGGCAGACTTTGAAGGGCCATTTTGAGACCACTTTTTCTTTTTTATTCCTCTCAGAAGAACTTGTTTTCTTTGTTAAAAGGGAAGAATGGCTTTTGCAGACTTTTCTCATTGGAAAAGAAAATAAAAGATAGAATCGAATAGAAAAAAAGCATTTCTCCAACAGCAATACCACCACAAAGGTGGAAAACAGTTGTTTAGCAACACTTTACTCATAAAACAAATACTGATAGAAAATTATTTAATTTTCAATAGAAATAAAGCACAACAGTAATTTCATGCACATGCGCTATACTGTTGAGCTCTGATTTTCCATTCCTGGCTTTTCTAAGGTTAGCCACATGACCACTCTGGCCAAAGCAAATAGCCTCCACTCTCCTTCCTTAGCTATGATATACAGATAATAATTTCTCTGCTTATCATTCAAGACCACTGTCAGAAGGAGATGATGCCTATGTGCTTTTAGAACCTTCATGTGTTAATTAAACATTAGTGTTTTTCATGTTGTTGATTTTCCTAACATTATCATAACCTATAATTAGGTATATTAATATAGCATTCATTCATTCATAAATTATTCAATGAACATTAATTGACTCCCTCATGTGAAAAATTGAATGAATGTTTCCACTGATATAGTATTTCTATTTTTAGAGGTGAAAAAAATGAATTATTATTTTATGTTCATTTTTCTAAGGCTCTGAGAGCAGAGGGAGGAGAAAAAGGAAACAGACACACAATACACTATTAGACTGGTCAAATGGGAAATTCAAGTGGTAGGAACTTTTTGAAAATGGACTATAACAAAAACAAAGAGGAAAAGAACAAACGATAACATGGAGTGGAGACCCCATGTAGGAGTGGAATGGATAAGAAGATTTAAAGAGTCTACTCCTTCTGGTGGAATTTGCTAACTTTTAACAATATGCGTATGAAACTGTGCTATTGCCTCTTTTTGTCACTGAAGTAGCTATTTAATATTTACCAATTCCCCCAAATGTAAGTTATACCAAGAAGCAATCTGTGTAGCGGTTTAGAAACAAGCTACAGTGCAAGATTATCAATGCTTACATCTTGGCTCCATTCCTTAAAACTTTGTGACCTTAAAAATGTTATTTAAATTCTCTATGCTTCCATTGCTTCATCTGTAAAACTGGGGTGAAAATGGTACCTTGTACCGTTTTCTTGTAGGATTGTTGTGAGGATGAAATAAATCCATATGTGGGAAGTGCTTAGAAGAGTACCTGGTACATCGAAAGCACCATAGAGGTGTTAAATATTATTATTATCTCCACATTTCGTCTTTATTTTCTCTAAATGAAAATTACCACACATTAACTGACGATGAGATAGGTTATTTGTAATCAGGACCATCCCAGAAAATTTAAGGCACAAATAATAACAATAATAACTACCATATACAGAGAGAGAGTAGCTTTGTCTGGCACTGTCCACCATTTATTACATGCTACGTTTAATTATCATCTCAACCCTAGGTAGTTACTATAATTATTCCCATTTTGTATATCAGAAAACTGAGGCATCCTGAGATAATCTAATTTACCCAAGGTTATACAGCTAAAAATCCCTTGAGCTGTGGTTTCAATCCAGACACTCTGTCTCCAGAGCTTGCACTGTTAACTTGCAGTGCCTCTAAAGATACCATATAGATATAAATATTTATATCTACGGTAATTCAAAGCTACTTAGAATGTTAACAAGAATATCCAGACTCTCCAAATTCCGGATAAACAGAATTCTATTACATATACTTTTAATGCATCATTAACTTTTCTAATACACTTGAAGTCCTGAGCTTCCTGATAACTCTGCACAGTAAACTGTATTAATCTATTTGCCACAAGATGGCAAACTTCACTAAGAAGTGCTCATCCTTGTCAGGTGCAAATACATATCATTAGGTACTTTACAAGAGAGCCAGAAAAAAAAGATAAGTAGCCTTTCGTGAAGGTTTTCCATAAACAAAGATATTTAACCTTCATTTAACCATGCTCATTCCTGCAGAAATCATGCAATAATATTATTTAGCTCGTGCATTCAAAGCTATGCCTTTTGTTTTTCTTTATTGAAAGCATTGTATCCTCTTTTATGTATTCAATATTCTGCTCTCAAGATCAAAGCTCTTGGTCTGACTTTGTGATGCTTTCTCATGAAATATTTTGATTATATAGAGATTATATATCCCCTGGGAAAAACACTCTTTCAGTATACCTATCCATATGGGTGCTTTGGATGGAAGTAAACATTTGCATTTGAACTGTTCTGTGGCCTGTCAACATCACTATGGCCCATCAACACTGTCAGGGCATTAGCAGGAGACTAAACACTTGGGCAAGAGCCTTGATAAGTCAGACCAGCTAACTCTGAACCTATGAAAACGGTCCTTTATGGGCAGATTCTGAGGGCTAATCCCATGCAGAAAATAACTAACAGTTTGAGCTGTTTTACATTTCCAGTTACAAGAATATTAAAATGTGGAATGAAAATACTATGAGATACGTTATAAAATACACCTTCATATTCTCAAAATAGAGTCTATTTTTAAAACTACAGTTCTAGTAGAATTCCAAGGCCTTGCTTGCACTTGAAGAAGTTGGGCATGCTTAAAGGAAGATTTTCATGTTTAAGTAACAACTTCCTGTGAGTGATAGGATCTGCTCAGAGAGCTGTCAGTTTTCTTTAAACCGTGTAGTACAATTCCCAGACAACTATAGGACAGTCCGTCTATGAGTGGTGAGGTCAATGAAAAGTCATGTGTGGCTCAAACTTTCTCACCCCAGCATCTGAGAGACTAAACCTGCAGAACTCGCAGCTCTGGCCAGCTCTGGAGTGGAAAATGGATTTGAGAGATTAAACCTAAATCTCTTGTGTACCAGAACAAGGAACTAAATTCAGGACTACTGTGCTGGCTGAGTGAGGATGGAATGCTCAAACAAAACCCTGCAGACCATAATCTCAGTGCTGGGGTCTAAACCTTAAGAGTCCTTTTTTTTCATCACTTAGGAGGGAAAAGAAAGTTTTAAGATGAAAATCATTTTTATATAAACTTTTTAAAAAACTTTTCATCTGTTTACTTATATATACAAGAGGATTGAGTTGGGCCTTTTCCATTAAGCCCTTGTTTTTCTGTGGTCCAATAGAGCCTCACTTATACCCAGTTCTGTTAAAAATGAATGCATCAAAAGGTTCACCAGAATTCTTAGACTGGAGCCAGGATTCTACCTCTGGTGTATCTACATTCAGACGATTGCCTTGGCCATGCAGTGGCCACTAGTGGCCACCCAGAGCACATCTTTGGCAGCCAACTGCTGTGATAGTGGTTAAAATAAGAAGGTAATATTTCACAGATTCAGAGCTCTTATGCAACTTGTGAAGAAGTAAATTAAATGGAGCTTTTGTAAATTTTAAATAATAATACTATTAAGAGTGTGCCTGGATGAAGATTCAGGTCAACCCTGACTAGTGACCTCTTCCATAAAGACTTCCTCCAGTTGTCAATGACATGTATCTTCTTCTTGCCATTTTACGACATTCTAGGATTAGCGGAAAAAGTAGAAGAAAAAGAATATCGAGGGCATTTCCACCAAGCATGACATGTGAGACATATCCATTGCATAAAACAAGAATCTGAATAACCCCATTTGTCTTAGAATGTATATCTAGTATTCATTGCTTCTTTAGCAGTTATCTGTATTAAGATTGGTTTTTATGAAATACTTTACTAATATAAAAATGTAGTGACTAAGATTTATATCAAAAAATTAGAAAGTACAAGTTTAAGACTGGTCATATCAGCAGTAAATCCCTCTCCCTGTAAGTCAAGAAGAAATTTTTAGTCCACAATCTCTTTTCTCTATCCTTGTTGAGCATTGTATGTCCAATGATGCAGAACTACCTTTACAAAGTATATTAGATATCTATTTCTACCACAAACTTGGCAATTTGAGACAACACAAATTTATCTCACAATTCTGTTGGTCAGAAGTTCAGTGGGATTGGCTGGTTTGTCTGCTCTGAGTATCTCAAGGCTAAAATCAAAATGTGGGCAGGCAGAGCCGCAGTCCTTTCTGGAAGCTCTACTGGAGAATCCATTTTCAGAGACATGCAGGGTGTTGGTAGATTCAGTTTCGTGTGGTTATAGGACTGAGATCCCCATTTCCTTGCTAGCTGTCAGCTGAGGATTGCCCGTGGGTCCTAGAAGTCTTTCTCCAGTCTCACACGTAGCCACTACAACCGACAACCCGCAAGGATAAGTCAATCCTTCTCAAGCCTCATCTTTCTCTCTCACTGACGCTTCCGTCTTTCTCTTCCACTTTTAACGGTCCATGCAATTACACTGGGCCCACCCACACAATCTCTCTACTTTAAGGTCGGCTGATTAGCAAGCAATCTTATATCTATCTGCAAAATCCCTTTTGCCATATAACATAGTCACAGGTTCCAGGGATCAGGACACGGACATATTTGGGGAGACATTATTTTGCCTACCACACTAACTTAAGGGTATAAACTATATCTTGTAAGAGAATCATTCTAACCTCACAAAACATATTTTCACTGCTAGGTCTTTGTTTTCTTTTCTTTTGTTTTAATGAATGTCTTTATTGTTCTCACACCTACTTATTTAGAAATCCTAACTTAGAAAAAACATTTTGGAATCACTTCCATTTATCTAAGAATTTTCTAAACATATTTCTTCCAATCACTTTGTTTTCAGGTAACCCAGTGGGAGATTAAGTGACTTTCCCAAGGTCACCACCCAAAGAATGGCACATTTGTTCCTAAAGAAAATGAAGTTTTGATGCCCTGAAAGTGCAGTCAGAACACAATTAAACGTCTCCTGGGCAACCGCCTTTACCACTACATCTGTCCAGCTAACGCCTTCATGTCTACAGCAGGCAGCACCAGTGGAACTTCTTTGAAACTGATGGCCTCGCATTCCTCTAGAGGAGGAATAGAATTTATAAGAAAATTCATTTTAACATTTAAAAAGTATAACTTTTTAAGTATAACTCAGTATACTGAGTTATACAAAGTATAACTCAGGAGACTTTGGTGAACAGTTCAAAATCAGGAAGAAGCAGGTTTGACCGGGGAAGTAAAGAGTTCATATTAAGCCGAAACAAGCTGAACAACCAATAATAATAATGATGATGATGGCAATAACGATAATAATAATAGTAGCAAGTAATTGATAAAAAGTGTCAACTCATTTGACATGTTAGACAAAGTGGATGATTTTGCGGATTCTAAGAAACTGAGAAGTATATATTGATTGGATGGACCATCTTTTTAAAACACTCAGAAGAGCAACTGCTTTTCGAGCTGTTGTGAAAGAGATGACACTGCACAACCACACTTTTTTTTGTTGATGGTGACACTGTTTTAAATTGGGGGATCTGAGATCAAAGTTACACTTCCCAACAAATAAAGGCCACAAAGCACTTCACGATTACCAAACCATGTAGACACAAAAATCTATAAGGACTTTTTAAGGTTTTTGTTATAATTTTCCCAAAGTAACTTAACTGAGATGAGAAAATTATTGAGGCAGTGGACCACTGTAGAAAAGCAAGGGACTGGGAGCTGGTAGTGTAGTTCTTATATCAGCTCTGTCCCTATACTTTTTCTTTTTTCCCTCTGTGTGTGTGTGTGTGTGTGTGTGTGTGTGTACAGCTCCTTTCTGCCCTCGCTCTTCAGTATAGATATGCCATGCATTTGGAATACAGTTAGATTCATTTGTCACAGTCTGCATTTCATCTTGGGTTCCTCATACATCCTGGTTGATTCTTTTTTTTTTTTTTTTTTTTTTTGTGGGGAAGACCAGCCCTGAGCTAACATCTGTTGCCAATCCTCCCCTTTTTGCTGAGGGAGACTGGCCCTGGGCTAACATCGTGCCCATCTTCCTCCACTTTATATGGGACGCTGCCACGGCGTGGCTGACAGGCAGTGTGTCAGCGGGCGCTTGGGATCCGAACTCGCGAACCCCGGGCTGCCAAGTGCGGACTAAACCGCTGCGCCACCAGGCGGCCCCCAACCTGGTTGATTCTTAATTTGCAAACAGTACCATTCCCTCTTCCTTGTGTATGGTTCTATGGATTTAACAAATGTATATAATCATGTATCCACCGCCACATTAGCATACAGAACCTATAGGACATCCATCACCCCACAGTGTTTCCTCCTGATGCCCTCTGCTCATCCTGCCCTCAATCCCTGGCAGCCTCTGATCTCTTTTGTTTTCAGATTTTTGCTTTTCTAAATTATCATCTGAATGGTATTATACAATATGCAATCTTTTTGATCAATTTGGTTTAAATGCCCAGGGGGGTGATTCTTGGATCATAGTTTTATTTTATAAAGAAACTGTCAAACTGTTTTCCACAATGTTGCGTTTCCAGCAGCAGTGTGTGAGACTTCCAGTCCTTCCGTATCCTCAGCAGCACTTGGTGTTGCCAGTTGTTTTCGTTTTAAATTTTAGCCATCCTGACAGGTTTGTGGTGATATCTCAATGTGAATTTAATTTACAATTTGTTAATGACTGTTTATGTCGATCATTATTTCTTATGTTTGTTGCCAACTCTATATCTATGGTGAAGTCTCTACTTAGATCTTTCACCCGTTTTTTATTAAGCTGTTTTCTTATGGTTGAATGTTAAAAGTTTTTTATATATTTTTGATAAATGTCATTATCAGATATGTTATTTGCAAATATTTTCTTTTATTCGGTTGCTTGTCTTTTCAGTCACTTATGAGGGTATTTCATAAAGCAATTTCTAAAAAAATTATATAAAGTCAAATTTGTCAATTTTTTAAATTGACTTTATCTATTTATTTTTGGAACAGTTTATGGTTCACAGCAAAATTGAGGGGAAGGTACAGAGGTTTCTCATATACCCCCTGCCCCAACACGGTCATAGCCTCCCTCATTAACACCATCACTCACCAGAGTGGTACATTTGTTGCAATTGATGAACCTACATTGACATATCATGGTCACCCAAACTCCATAGTTTACATTACAGTTCACTCTTGGTGCTGTACATTCCATGGGTTTGGACAAATGTATAATGATATGAATCCATCACTATGGTATGGCACAGGTATTTTCACTGCCCTAAAAATTCTCTTTGCTCTGCCTGTTGATCCCTCCCCCCACAATGCCTAGCGCATGATTATCATTTTACTATCTCCATAGTTTTGTCTTTTCAGATTGGCTTCTTTCATTAGTAATATACTACTAAAGTTCCTCCATGTCTTGTCCTGGCTCGATAGCTCATTTCCTTTTAGTGCTGAATAATAATCCATTGTCTGGACATGCCTCAGTTTATTTATCCATTCACTTACTGAAGCACATCTTGGTTGTTTCCATTTTGGCAGTCATGAATAAAGCTGCTATAAACATCCGTGTGCAGGTTTTTGTATGCACATAAGTTTTCAACTCCTTTGGGTAAATACCAAAGAGAAATTTGTCAATTTTTAAAAACTTTATGGCTCACACCTTTGGTGTCATATCTAAAACCTCTTTGTCAAACCCAAGGTCATGCAAATTTTCTCCTGTGAGTTTCTTCTACAGTATTATAGCTTACATTTAGGTCTATGATACATTCTGAGTTAATTTCTGTATACAGTGTAAGGTTTAAGTCACTTTTGGTTTGGGACTATGAATGCCAAATTATTCCAGCACCATTTGATGAATAGAGTACACTTTCTCCATCGAATTGCCTCTGCACTATTGTCAAAAATCAGTTGGCTATATTTCTGTAGGTTGTCTGGACTCCCCTCTATTGTGTTTCATGATCTATGTGTCCATCATCTTCCACCATCACACGATTGATTACTGTAGCTTTACAGTAAGCCTTCAATTTGAGGAGGGTGAGTCTTCCAATTTTGTTTTTCTTTTTCAGAATTATTTGTCTATTCTAGATCCTTTGTCTGTCCATATAGTTTTTTGCTGAGGAAGATTTGACCTGAGCTAACATCTGTGCCAATCTTCCTCTACTTGTATGTGGGTCACCTCTATAGCATGGCTGATGAGCAGCGTCGGGCTGCCCCTGGGATCCAAATCCACGAACCTGGGCTGCTGAAGTGGAGTGTGCAAACTTAACCACTAGGCCATGGGGCTGGCCCCTTTCCATATAAATTTAGAATCATTTTTGTCAATATTGACAAAAAAGCTTTCAAGACTTTTAACTGGAATTGCACTGAATCTATAGAGCATATTACATAGAATTGACAGGTTAATAATATTGAAACTTGAAATCCATGACCATGTCATAGCTCTCTATTTTTAAAGGTTTCTTAAATTTACTTTGCCATTGTTTTCTAGATTCTAGCATAGAGTTCCAGCATTGATTAATTAAAAAATATATTTATATCTAAGTCTTTCTTTTGTTGGTGCTATTATGTTTGGTGTTTTTGCTTATTTTAATTCCAAAATCCGTTTGTTCTTTGCTGGTGTGTAGAGACAGGATTGATTTTTCTGTATTGACCTTGTATCCTATGACATTGCCAAACGCAGTTATTAGTTCTGGCAGCTTTTAGATAGATTTTTGGGGGGATTTTTACATAGGCAATCATGCTGAGAGTAGAAAAAGAATATTTTGGGTTTTTTTTTTCTATTCAGTAAGCCTTTTGTTGTTGTATCTTGCCTTATTACACTGACTAGAACTATCAAAACAATGTTGACTAACAGTGGTGAGAATGGACGTTTTTGCCTTTTACTGACCTTAGTCATAAACAATCCATTTTCTCAGAATTAAGCACGCTATAAGATGTAGAATTTTGTTCTTGCTTCTGTTTTGTAGGTGTCTTGTATGAGGTTAATGAAGTGTTATTCTATTCCTAGTTTGCTGCAAGTATTTATCATGAATTGGCATTGCATTTTATCAAATGGGTTTTTCTCTGCATATATGAGAAATTCATATTTTTTCTGCTTTAGTTCGTCAAAATGGTAAATGATATTGTTTGCTTTTCAAATATTGAATCAACCTTGCATTTTTTAGAAGAAACAAAGTTTGTCGTGATGTTTAATCCTTTTTATATATTGCTGGACTCAGTTTGTGCAGGATTTTTGTGTATATGTTCATGATGATGGGTTTGTAGTTTTCTCATAAAGTCTTTGTCTGATTTTGGTATTAGAGTATTGTTAGCCTCAGAAAATGCGTTTGGAAGTGTTCCCTCTTCTATTTTCTGGAAGGAACTGTATACACAGTTCATTATTATTTCTTCCCTAAATATTGTAGAATTCATCAGTGAAGTCATCTAGCCCTGGGGTTTTCTCTTCTTGCAAGATTTTTAACAATAAATTCAATTTCTTAATATATACAGGACTACCAAAGTTATGTATTTATTTTTGTGCAAGTTATATCAGTCTGTGTCTTTCAAGGAATTGATTCATTCATCTAAGTGGCTGAATTTGTGAACACAGAGTTGTAGGATTCCTTTATTTTCCTGCAAATGTCTGTGGGACCCCTTGTCATGCCCCCTCTTTCATTCCTAATTGTTTCATTCCTAATTGTAAATTGTTTCTTCTTTTTTTTTGCTAGCCTAAATACAGTTTTATCAGTTTTACTAATCTTTTCCAACAACCATCCTTTGGATTTATTGATTTTTCTCTACTGTTTTTCCGTTTTCAACCACATTGCTTTTTGCTCTGATCTTTAGTCTTTCTTTCCTTCTGCCTGCTTTGAGTCATATTTGCTGTGTTTTCTCTACTTTCTTAAGTTGGAAAATTAGATCACTGAGGTGAGATCATTCTTTTTTTCTAATATAAGCTTTTTGTGTAATAAATTTTCTCCTAAGCAATGCCTTAGCTCTATCCCACATATTTTGATCTGTTGTATTTATATTTTTATTCAGTTCAAAATAATTTTAAATTCTCTTCAAAACTTTTTCTTTGACCCATGGTTTATTGAGAAATGTGTTGTTTAATTTCTAAATATTTGGGAAATTTTCTAGATGTCTTTATGTTATTGATTTCTAGTTTAACTACGTCCCCAGGACATATGATTTCTTTTCTTTAAATTTTTAAGGTTTGTATTATGGCCTGCAATAGGCTCTATCTTGGTAAACATTTTTGATAAGAATGTGTATCCGGATATTGTTCAGTGATATGTTCTATAAATGTTAACTAGGTCAATTTGTGTTGATAGTGTTATTTAGGTCGTGTTTATCCATACTGATTTTCTTCCTATTTGTTCTACATTTATGAAAGAGGAATACTGATGACTCCACACATAATTGTAGACTTACCTCTTTTTTCAGTTCTGTATGTTTTTTTCCCTTATTTAGGTGCCTAACCATTTAAAATGTTATCTTCTCAGAGAAATGACCCCTCTATCATGTAGTATCCCTCCTTATGCCTGATAATATTTCTTGCGCTGATGTTTACATTCTCAGATATTAATATATCTACTCCTGCCTTGTTTTGGCAAGAGTTTGCATAATATGTCTTTATCCATCCTTTTACTTTTATTTGTCTCTTTTACTGTTTTTTTTTTTAAGTTACTATGTTTACCATGGCACTATGATTATATTTAAAGTGGGTTTCTTGTAGACAATCTATATATTTGGGTTTACATTTCTTATATATATCCAATTTGGCAATCTCTGTCTTTTATGATGTATGTTTAGAACATTAATATTTGAGGTGATTATTTCTGTTTTAAATTTGTGCTTTCTCTTTTCTTTTTCCCTGCATTCCCCTATGTTGGTATTTTTTATGATTCCAGTTTATCTCATTTATTGACTTATTATTTATACTATTTTTAAAAAACACAGGTGGTTTCCTCTGGTTTTAAAATATATATATTTATTAATGGCTCAGATTCAACTTCCAAATAATATTATACCCCTCCATGTGTGATGTAAACATCCTATGTGATGATGTTGTCATGTGAAAGCATTCTGTATATGCTTTTAACATACAATACAATACAACCATATTTTCTTCACGTAGTTATGTTTTAGAACATTTTTTAAAAAAGGAAATAAATGAATTTTATTTTACCTTCATTTATTCCATTTCCAATCCCCTGCATTCCTTGGGTAGATGCAAGTTTCTTAAGATATTATGTTTTGTCTGCCTGAAAAACTTTATCCAAAATTGGTTTTTATATTAGACCTGAGGCAATGGAGATCTTCAGGTTTTTTTCTTTGTTTCAGAAAGAGTTTATCCTCTTTGGAAGGATATTTTCACTAGGTATAGAATTCTGGGTTGTGGATTTCCCCTTTCTTTTTCAGCACTTAAAGTGTCACTTTATTATGGTCTTACTTGCCTGGGTTTTTATGGAACGCAGTTGTAATTCTCATCCTTGTTCCTATGTAGGTAATAGGCGTTTATTCTGGCTTCTTTAAAGATTTTTAATTCAACTTTATTTTCAGCAGTTTGAATATAATAAGATATGCTTGAGTGTGTATGTTTGAATTTATCCCTAAGCTTCTTGAATTAATGCCATTAATTAGTGCCATTAATTCTGGAAAATTCTTGGGATTATTTATTAAAATGTTTCATATGCCTCATAGTCTCTCTCTTCTTCTTCTTGAATTCCAATTATGCATATGTAAAACTGATATTTTCTCCCAGTCCCTGGACACTCTTCTCTGTCTCCTTTTGCTATTTTGTTTCTTTTCCCTTATGCTCCATTTTTGATTTGTGTTTCATTTGGGGTGGTTTTAGTGACTCTTCCCTTAGCTGTGTCAAGTCTACTGATGAATCTATTGAGGGCATTTTTTTCTCCATTATTGTTTTTTATGTTGCTATGTTTTTAATTTATAGTATTTCCATTTGAATCTTTTCTTATAGTGCCCATCGCTCTGATGAAATTCTCTATCTGATCTTACATGTTGTCTATCTTTTCCATTAGACTCTCATTTATTAATCACAGGTGTTTTTTTTTTTAATTTCCTATCTTATAATTATATACCTAAGTCTGTCTGATTGCTTTTTCTCTTTTGATTTTGTTCACATAAGCAAATGTTCAGGTCCTGTTTCTCCCTGACAGTGCCTGTCTGCATTGTTTCTTGCCTTTTCATTTGCCTCATTTGTTGAAAACTGACACCTTCTCAAGGACAGTAGTTACTGAGATAAATATGTTTCATTCTTAAAGAAACTTCTTCTAGGCCTTCAGTGTGTGGCTTTATGTGATTCTAATAGGGAATTGGGCTGGATCTGAAGTTTGTTGGTACGGTCACACTCAGTCTCACACACACAGGTGTCACACACAGGCTTCAGAGCCCTCTGGTGATGCCTGGTTTTCATCAAGTAGGAGGCCAGAGCATTTTTGTCAAGGACTGTTGCCCCACATTGGCTTTGGGTCCTTCTTTTGTACTGTGCCTGAGGAATGATATCTTTTGCAGACCTCCCACTGTTTTTTACGAGATACTTATCTTATGGATGAGAAGATGTTTTCTTAGGTTCTGATTAAACCACAGACTCAGGATGATGCTGTGTCCCTAGGTCTCAGTAGTGTGGCCTTTTGAAGTTCTGCTTTCCCTCCAGCTCCAGAGTTAGGAATAACATGTATCCCTGGTCATCCTCAGAGGTACTGCTTTTTTTTTCCTCTTCTCTCCCCCAGCTGGAATGATTTTCTACCTGTATCCTAAGGTGACACATTTTACTGTCCTTCCCCTGCAGATTACAGCTTTTATTCTGTCGGGGAGATGGGAATGAGTTTGGATGGAGTTTTCACAGTGACATCTGTAAACCATGCTTAGCCCCCACCATGGTCGAGCTAGCACCTTAATAAAATTTTCTTAGGATTCTCTCTATGAGTGTGTGGAGGCATTTGTGGAGGCAAAGCCTGAGAGAGTGTGTGCTCCCAGACACTTCATGATCTCATTAGCCTGCATTTGATCTTCAGCCATTAATTGAAAATTTTAGCTGTATCTTTTTATAGGCTTATGTGGAGTCTGGTGCTATTTTGTTCTGGCAAGCAAACATTCAGGTGTTTTTTTCTCCCTGCCAGTGCCTGTCTCTCCCCAGATTTTTGGTTATTTGGTTGCTCTCTGACTTCAGTTCTCTGGTGACTTAAAGAAATAAAGTAATTAATTTTCAGATTGTCCAGGTTTTTCCTGCTTGAAAAGATTGGAGTAATGCTACTTCTCACCTGAAACAAGGTCCTCTGCCTCTGCTTTGGTGATCTTGTTTGTGTACTTAAACCCTTCAGGCTATGACTTCAAGTTCTTTTCTTAAAATGAGGGACATAAGATGACCTCTAAGGGACCATCCAACACTAAAATTTTGGAATATAGGCTATTCCCAACTATCTACTTCAGGTTGTTTGAGAAGCCTTTCACTCCTATCACACTTTTATAGAAAGAAAACAATCTGAGCTCCAGGTTTTGTGATTATTTGTTGCTAACAATCACTTTTTTTCCCTTCAGCACGAGACAAGAACGTGTGGTGTGGCTGTCCATATTTCTATTTGATGCACACGCAGTTCTGCACACAAGCACACATGTGCACAGTCACTGGAATCAGGAATTTAGATTGCATTCCAAGATAGAAAACGTGCTAGGGCCATCTGCCATCTGCCAAATGTAATATAAGAAAATGCATGTAGTCATATTTACCGAATAAAAAATGTTCTGGAACTTAATCAGATGTATAATGTAAACAACACATTTTGGAAGATTAAATTAGGTGGCTCTTTATTAACTTATCTGGGATTTCCCAAAGAAATTATACTTTATGACTTTCTAAGTCACTTCTGTCTGCTGCAGAAAGGACCGAATAGATTATTCTAGTCCTGCAAGCATATTAAAGCTTTATGTTGCTATTAAATCTTTTAAGAAACAGAAAACCTATTTAGCAAGAAAATATTTAAAACATATCAGTCACTCAGTCAGCCTTCAAATGTATACATTATGTCAAATAACCTGTTTTACCCCCATGTCCATAAACCGCTATACCATTTACAGTCCAAATGATAAAGCAACATATAAAGAAAGGTGAGAAATATATTATGAAGGTTCTGAAGTTAAAAAATTTAAAGTATATTTTCCAGTATTTTTTTATTCATTAATATGTTATAGCTTGGAAACTTTAATTTTGAAAATAAAATGATGAAGCAAATTGAAGACTGGTTTTGAAATTAGAAAATATGAGTGTCATGCAAATTTGATTGTTCTCTTTCTGATTTGAAGTCTTATATTTTTTTCTGGAAGTATTTTTTGGGGGCTTGATTACTATTTCATTAAAAGCTAACCAATTACATTAGAGTAAATGTAAGGAATATTAAAATTCTTTGATGAAAACTTGAAACTGATGTTCGAAATTATTTGGTTTAACCAGCTAAGTGAATTTCCTTTTTATTTTTTATAATGTGTTTTAATGGACTGATGGAAAATACCACTTTTAAATCTCACAGTACCCATGTAATAATTGAGGTCATGCTATCATTACTGGTTCACAATTTAATAACAAACAACTCAGTAATCATATAACCTTTCTCACTATATCAGTTGTGAAGCAGTTTCTCTAAGGTGTAGTGACAGAAATTACTGCTTGTCTCTCCCATATATATTCTCATCTTTGTTATTAGTAATAAAATCCTATTTGTGGGTTAGTGGCACATTTTCCAGTGTAAAACTCCATGGTCCAGCCTCCTTTGTGATGAGGGTGCCAAGGAAATGTAAACAGGAACCATTGGACAAGGTTTTAGGGAAAGCACTTTAAAGGCTTCTGATTCAGTTGGGAGGAATCCTTTATGGCTCTTGTCCCGTCCTAATTCCTGCTGCCTGAAACATGATGGATGGAGCTGCAGCAGCCATCTTAGGACCACGATGAAAGGCTAAGAGAAACAGCAACTTGGCCCTAATATCCTGAACTACTGAAACATTGCTAGCAACTGCCTGCTTCTGGATTTCTTGCTATATGAGAAAAATAAACTCTTTTATGTGTAGACCACTATAATCAGGTCTCCAATAATAGCGGTCAAATGCAATTTGTACTAAATGTGTGATAGTTAGATATGAATGAAAATACATTTCTTCTATGTAATATCTGACATAAGACTGTGAACAATTCTTGTTGTATGTCAACTCTTAAATATTTCTTTATATGATTTTTTGGTTTTGTTATTATTGCCTGCATGTCACACGCAAAGCCCTCATACCTTTAGAATCTTTGTTGCTTATATTTTCTCTTCCTGAATTTAGTCATGATGACCCGTGCTTCATGTCTCAGACCAAATAAAATATTTTCTTCCTAGATCCATTTCCTATTATTGGCTTTTAAAAATATCATACATATATGATTTGCTAGCTGGAAGGAGGTAGGAATATTCAGCATGCATCAAATTGTAATTAGGGTATGAATCTCTCAGTCCAAAGCTGCTGATGCTAATTTACACAAAGTGTTGGAGGAAAAGTTTACTTTATTTTAATCTACCAACCAAGCCTATATTTAATGGCAATTTCAGGGGCAAAAATTATTTGTAAAACCAGAAAATTGTTGATAATGATATTTACTTGATTAGTAGGAAGAGACTCTATATATTAAATATGATATATATTTATCATATATTTTATCATATTATATATAATATAAAAATATGGCCTGGTGGTGTAGCAATTAAGTTTGCACATTCTGCTTCGGTGGCCTGGGGTTCACTGTTTTGGATCCTGGGCGCGGACCTATGCACCGTTCATCAAGCCACGCTGAGGTGGTATGCCACATAGAGTAACTAGAACGATGTACAACTGTAACATACAACTATCTACTGGGGCTTTGAGGAGAAAAAAGGAGGAAGATTGGCAACAGATGTTAGCTCAGGGCCAATCTTCCTCAAAAAAAAAAAAATGGAGGGTCAGCCCTAGTGGCCTGGTGGTTAAGTTTGGCATGCTCCACTCCAACAGCCCAGGTTCAGTTCCCAGGTGCAGACCTACACCACTCCACTATCAGTGGCCCTGCTGTGACAGTGTCTCACATACAAGATAAGGGAAGATTGGCAACAGATGTTAGCTTAGGGTGAATCTTCCTCAGCAAAAAATAAGGAAACACAACATTAAATCTCCAAATGTTTTTTTGAGAATCTACACTTGTTTGATATGCTCTATTTCTTCTGTGAAATAAAAATTATATAAGACAAGTTTTCTGCCCTCAGAGAGCTTTCAAATTATGAAAGAAACATTGTAATGGTGGTGTTGACAACTTGAAACAGAAATATAGAAACCCGTAAACTTATTTTGAATTCTGACTCTTCCATTGAAAAGATTTTGACTGCAATACTTAAATATTTGTGAGATACAAAATAAATAACTGTGGTGCCTGGAATTACTAGGTACTCAAAAAACAGGGTGGAGTATCATCAGTCCTCGGTTTGAATTCTGCCTCTACTTCTTGATAATCTGTAGGAGCATGGACAAGCCTGTTCTCTCACTGGTAAAATTAAGCTAAAAAAGAGTATCCACCAGTATCTTATCGAGTTATTGTTAGTTTTAGATTAGGTAATATATTTGAGGAATTTAGTACTGTGGCTAGCTCTTATTAAATTTCCATCTGTGTTAGTTATCTTTAATATTGTAGAACTGTAAACCACCTGATACTTTTAAAAAGCACTTTCAAGTACACTCTCTATTCTAACCACATACCTCTATGAGATAGAAAGGAAAACTTTTCTTATCTACATAGTTATGGAGAAGGAAACTGGGAATAGATTAACAGCACTATAAGGCTAATTACACAAGTGGCAGGTGATCTAATTCTAGGCTGAGGCCTCTTGATTATCTCAGCATTGCCTTCACAGCATTGCCTTAATGTCCCACCAAACTGGTATCTCTTCTCATCCAGCTTCTGAATCTCATGAAATCCAGGAAGCCAAAATGCCTCGCAATATTGTTTGAGGAGTTTTATGTGGCAAACTTGCCCCCAAATTCATTAACTATTATGGATCCCTGTCCCTAACCCACTCATATCCCTACCTCCACTTCCAATATAGCATCCACGTGGGTGCGATGATTTCTGGTACCCTCTGTGAAAGGCTAGCTCATTCATTCTTGGGAAACATTAAAAAAAACAACAATTTTCTGGTTACAATAATATGCTGGCATCAGATTTTAATTCAACTCTCCTTTAATTTCCTCATCTGTGAATGTTGGGTAACCGGGAAAAAAGAGGAAGGACAAATGAGCTGTTTACATATTGTATTAAGTAAATAAAAGAGCACTAATAGCTCTTTTAGTTATATATATAAAATATGTACATTACATATATAAGAACATGTATAATTGATTCACATTAGACATGACAGATGTCACTTCAAATGTCTACACAGTCATCTACTATTTTTTCAGTACGTCTCCTAATCACATCAGGTGGAAAGTAACATGAAAAAAAATGATTTAACTTTTGTGCTCAAAAATTAAAGATGAATTTGAAAAAGTAGAACATTCTATTAAAAAATGACTAACATGGCTTTTACGTATTTGCCTTTTCTTCTTAGGTTTTTTGTTAAATTTTACAGATATCTATGTAAAATCTTCCAAACTTTTTAAATATAGATATGTTTATTGCCACAACTGTTAAAAAACAGGCATGTAAAAAAGTATAAGGAAATGGTCTTGTTGATAGATCTGAGTGAGAGCAGCATAAATGTTGCCAACTGAATGCAATATAAATTTGTAATTAAAATTTTTTATTCAAAAAAGCTACTTGAAAGACTAGATATATTCTCAATATCAATTGAGCTTCTATATGTCAGGGAATAAAGAACTACATATACGTCAGGGAATAAAGAACTACACACATGTCAGGGAATAAAGAATTACATATATGTCAGGGAATAAAAAACTACATGAGTAAAGGAATGAGTAAATCACAGAGCCAGCCTCCATCGTAAAAAAAAAAAAAAAAAAAAAGACATGAATTCCTTAACTAATTACCAAATCAGAATACTTTAGGCTGGAAAAATCTTCTATGACAATCTACTCCATACTATAATTCAGGATGCTGAATCCCAGAAAAGTAAGTGATTTATACAAAGTCATAAACCAGAAATTGAATTGATTTTTTAAAAACACTGTTTCACTGATCATTATGATTTGCAAGTGTCTGGACTCACAGGACTCAAGAAAAGCCCTGCATTCTTAAGTCAATTCTTTTTCTTTAGGATTCCACAAAAGAAACAATGTGTACAAGTAATGAACTTCTTTTTATTTTGCACTATAATAGGTTCATTGTACTGTTTACATAAAGTTAATCAGGAAGTTAACCTAAACTAATGGCCGTCACCATCACAGCCAATAACTTGCAGCAAAACTTTATGCAAATCTTGATGCAAACTTGAAGTTTTCTTTGGAAAGTGTTTTCTTTTTTCTAACCTAGTTTTCTTTTTAACTTTCTAACCGATTTTTAATTAACTTAACTTTGAATCTTATATTACTTAATAATAGCCATAAAACAAAATAAAATCAAAGCAAAGTAAAAGCTATCAAATGAAAGGAAAACATTTGTAACAGAGCAGGATAGTCTTAAATTCAAATAATTATGGGCTATTCACCAAGCAAGTCCTTAAATCCCTCTTTAAACAACACTGACTATAACCAAGCCTATGGGCTCAATTTTCAAAAGGAAAATATCACACTAAAAACAGATCTTGGGAAACAAAATTAGAGGGTGTGAAAAACATTTTTAAACCCTATTCCTTACACCCAAATGCCAAATTGTGGAACTAAGATTGGAAAAAGTACACCAGCTATGTTTAATGCCCTTCATATTAAAAAAAAGTTTGGCATAGAAATAAAGCAATTACAGATACTTGTAACTTTCCAAACTCGACAGTTTGACCCATATTTTTCTCTTCCTATTCTAGAATTTCTTTCAGAAATCTACCCAGAAGCTGAGGGAGATTATTCAACCAATCCTCATAGAGCAACAAAGACTATCATTATTCAACATTTTTCCTGAACAGAGGCAAAACCTACTCTAGCATCTCTCAGATTTGCCATTACATTTTTTTCCATGCTTCTTTCATAGTTAAGGAGAACAAGATCAAGAACACTGATTTCTCTGAGCCATCATCTTTTTTCCTGTATGAATTGTCTCATATAACAACTTTTTCCATCCATGTATATACCTGAACTAGAAATTTTGAGCCACCCCTTCCTGTTTGCAAATCCTTAGGATTTATTTTAATTAGTCTATAAATTCTAGGTTACAAACTTTAGACTTTATTTCGCAAGGAAAGGGAGCATTAGAAAGATTTGAGGATGACAAAATCTTCCAGTTTTCAATTTGAAAATCATTGTGTTGGCAATGTGGAGGATGGTTTGTAACAAAAGGAGATTTGAAAGAGAAAAAGTCAGTTAGAAAGCCCTCTAGCTAGTCTAAGAGAGATTTGATGTGCCCTTGAGCTAAGACAATGGCAAAGGGAGGGAGAGACAGAAAGTGTTCTAAAGCTGTGATTCCTCAAACCTTAGTGGGCATCACATTCAGTTTCTGCTGTTGGGATGGGGCCTGAGACTATGCATTTCTAACAAGTTCCAAGGTGATACTGATGCTTCTGGTCCAGGACCACACTTTGAAAACAACTGGACTAAAGTCTTTCTACTCCAAGTGTGGCCTTTGGACCAGCAGCCCTGGAACCACCTCTGTTATATTAGAAATGGAGACTATCAGGCCTTACCCTAGTCGTACTGTATCCAAATCTGCATTTTTACAAGATCCTCAGGTGGTTCCTATCAAGATTAAAGTTTGAGATGTGATGCTCTGGTCCAAAATAAAGAACAGATAGGATCAATTGAGTTTGGAAAAAATGAAAGAGAATATCTAGCATGATGCCTGGAGATAGCGGTGATGGTGCTTATTAAGCTCCTCCCACTCATGTGTAGAAAGGCAACCTCCCAGTAATTAAGAAAATCCTCAAAAACCCTAAAGTTAATTCGTATATATATATATATATATATATATATATATAAAAGATATAAACTGATACGGTATCAGAGATACGTTTGTATAACGTAAGCCAATACATAAGCATAGCCCAAGAAGGTTACATACAAGTCAGGAGGCCCCCTTCCGAAAATTGAGAGAGAACCATGTTTTCTCTACTAAGTCTTTGCTAACAAATAAGAAAAAAAATTCCAATTTCTGGCTCTGATTCTGAATTTATGTTCAAATATGCTGTTTCCATCAGTTCTGGTAGGGGACCAAGTCTGGGCCAGACAGCTATAGCTAAACTAGTTCCTTTCTTCCTACAGGTAAGCCAAACTCTTGTTGTTTGTCTTAACAAAAATGGAAAGTAACTGCATCCATTTTTTAAATGAGAAAATTATTTATTAAATTAAATGAAGAGGATAAAACACAACACAAAAACAGGGCTTCTCTTCTGGTCTATAAATATGTTGCTCTTCAGAATTTTCTCTCTGGGAGAAAGGAGAAGTTTCTGCCAACCCACGTGTCTCTGAGAACAGGGCTCAGTAAATGATGTCAGGAACCAAGAACTATAGTCAGAAAAATTTTTAAAAGATGAGGGGCTAAATGTCCGTTCCACTCACTGGTGGAGTATGGCAGGCACCAAGCGGTCTAATACCACATATCCAAATCCAGGCGCCCCTGCTAAGTGGCTGTGAGACCTTTGGGAATTCCCTTCATATCTCTAATTCTAAGGCTCTTCATAATAATCTTAACACATGGTTTGTATGAGAATTAAATAAAATAATATACAAGAAGCCTTTAGCACAGTACCTGAAAGTTAATAATTTCCCAGTAATTTTAGGTATTTCTTGTCTTTTCTTACTCATTGGCCACAGGAAGAGGTAAATATGGCATATTTTCTTGGCTATTGCAGAAAAACTCATCTGGATCAGAAGCAACAGGCCAAAATTATAAGCATCAGGAAGAGACAGTAGTTTTCAACCACTGGGCCGCATACTGATATGCCAGAAACTCTTCTCTCTCAGATGTGCTACTCCATTGCAATCAAAAACTATGAACAAACACTTGTTTATTGCAAGTGAATGTATATGCCTTTATAGTAGCGATTATATGACAAAACACTGAAATGAGAAGGCCATGCAATGTGATAACACAATTACTGCTATTTGTAAATAAAAGACAGACAACATTGCAGGACATCAAACTGCCACAAAAGATACGTCGAGTTTTTTTTGCAATGTATCACAACTTTGCCCCATTAATATTCAAGAAAACTCTGTTAGGAAAAGAAAAAGTTCTCCTCAAACAGTGGCACAGAAGTTGACCCAACAAATACTTTGATATTCAGTGTATTTATAGAAACTATCAAGCAGTTATACGGTAATGAGATTAGTTGTGATGTGAATCTTTTAATTCTTTAAGTGAAAAATCAAGTGTCTGAAATTTTTTTAAGGGAAAGGATAGAGAAAAGGAGCACGAGAGACTGAGAACTTTGTTGAAGTGTCTCTGTTGAAGAGGAAACAACAGAAATGGGAGGAACTGATAGCAGAATTGCAGACCGGCCAGTTGCAGACTGACTGACTGACGTGCGGTTCAGAGGGAGATCTCAGCTTTCCTGGTCCACACCCAGAATGCTGTCTTCCCCCTGACTACCTTTAATACAAGGTTTGATTTTGTCTGGTTCCCTGAATATTAAGGGGCCTCCCGCCTCAGCAAGGTTAGGGAGGATGGAGAAATTTAGAGAGGCAAGACTGTGCCAAGGTAAATATCCACAGAGAGGACACGCTCTCTTGGACCCACACGGGGAGTTAGGTGAAGTAGCTAGGAAATGTACCATTAAACTATATAGTGGCAAAGGCATACTGTGTTCTTCCTTTGCCATTACATTTCTGAAAATAATTTACCTTGAAATATTCCCCGAAGTGTGGTTCTCTTACTGTGTCAGAGGAAAATATAGGTATACAGAGTATACATTAGACTATAAATGCCTATTAGAGCCAAGAGGTACAACTTTACCTTAGGTTTCTGGTTCCCTGTAAAGTACTTATATTTTCTCCCTCCTCATAAAAATAAATTACCTCTCTAGACTGTTGAGCCAGCCTCTGCAGTTCTCTCTTGACCCGTCAAAGTAAAACTATTAGAAAAAAGCAGAGAAGTGCATGGACTGAAAGTGTGAAGATGTCTCTTGTGTGTCTGGGTCTGGTCAGGGCCCATCCATGTGTACATGAACCTTATGTCTGCCTCCATGACTAAGTTTAGAAAGCCACCTGCACTTGTCACAGGCCTGTGTATTAGTAACCTCAATCAGAGTATCAGGAGTTTAATAAATTTCATCACATGAAAAATAAAATATGGATTTAACAAAGGCTTAAGCTTAAGAAAGTCAACTTGAGAGAATAAGAAAAACTGTAGATTCCCGTTTCTCTCTTTGGGAGAAAACATACTCTAGAATGTTAGACAATAAAAGCAAAAAAGTTTTAGGACTTTGTCTTTATAATTCCTAAGTAGAAAAAAATCAAAACATTTCAAACCATTTAGGTTGTAAGGTTTTCCTTTTTAATTCTAATTGCTGGGCATCACTGATTTTTTTCCACACTATAATAAAAAAGGGGGGTAAAATTATAGATAAAGCATCTGTGATGTCCACTTTTGAACCACAGAATATATATGTATTTTAAATGAGTTTTTAAGTTTTCAAAATCTTTCATTTTCCTTGTCCCACTATGGTAAGAGAAAAGCCAAGTAAATTCTCTTTCTTCTCTTCTGCAGTGAATTTCCACCAGTCAACCACAAGTGGGAAAGGATTTCGTGTTTGTAGTACTTTATAACTACACAATTTTTGCCCTTCAGAGAATAAGAGCAGAAGGTACATTTACTGGTTTGTGACAGGGATTTAGTGTGTACTGGCATGTGTTCTATTCCCTTACAGACTTTGAAGATTTCACATTAGATAAATGAAACATTGCTTAGGTACATTTTATTTTATTGTATTGCTTAGGGAAATGTTCTCTATGTATACTTTTTAAAAATTGAGACTGCTTTTGTCAACAAAATGCAATTTTAACTTGCACTCTGATTTTTAAATTCCCTTTAAACACCTTTCCACAAATATTTGGTTTCTATGGATGCTCACCCTCAGTGTTTGCATGGGGTTTTATTGCCAGAGATGAATGAATCAGAAATTCACTCAGCATATTCGCCAAATGGAATGGTGCATTTTGTCCTAATCACTGACAGTGCCAGGCACATTTGTTTGCACAACAAAAAAACATGGCACCATGCCTCACAACAAATTGGTCTACAGCAAATTCAATACTGTCTGGTAATATGGAAAAAATATTTGAATACCAGATTTTCTTTTAAATATAGTTGTGTGGAAAATAGGTCCATAAAACCATTACAGGATGTGAAGGAGTCTGTTGAAGTGACTGGAAAGCAGAAGATGGATCCTTGGCACTCAGGAAACTGTAAAGTGTCTCTGCTTGGATGGAACAGAGGGTAAAAATTGAGGAAAGAGACAAATAATGAAACTCTAGAGATACTTTAAAGAAATATTCACATGTTTTGCATTAAGTACCTCTACTGTCAATTACAGAATCTTCTTAATATTTAAGTAAAGATTGAAAAAGAATATGTAAACTAATATAACATGTTTAGAGAATAACTAAAAAATGATTTAACAAATTATGGATTGTGGATACATGACAAAGAATTAAGAAAATTAAAGATGAATTTTTTGGCTTAGCAAGTGAATTGAAGTGTCCAATATGAGAAGAAAGGATGTGGATATAACAGCTCTCTGAGTTTCATGGTCCCAAGAAAGAAAAATATAATTATAGCAGAGAAGGAAATATAAATTAGAGGATAAAAATAAAAGAAGTTTTCTAGGTAAAACATCGGTAACACTGTCTTCTCTTAGAAGTGAGAACAACTTTGAGATCCTTCATACCAATCTGTTTATATAAAACATAAACTGCTAATCATATTCACAAGACTTGTTTTTATAAATGTATGGAAGTTCAAGGTAGAAGAATGTCATAAAAAAACTGATTCACAGGGGCCGGCCCCCTGGTCTAGTGGTTAAGTTTGGCATGCTCTTCTTCAGCGACCCATGTTTGGTTCCCAGGCACAGACCTACGCCACTTGTCGGTAGCCGTGCTGCAGCAGTGACCCACATACAAAATAGAGGAAGATTGGCACAGATGTTAGCCCAGGGTGAATCTTCCTCAGCAAAAAAAAAAAAAAAAAAAACCCATGAAAAACTGATTCACAATAAATTATGTAATTCTTATAAAAATAAAGTATATGGGTTGGTAAAAAATGAGTAATACTTATTGAGCAATTACTATGTGCTAGGCATTGATTTACGCTTCAAAGCAACTTCATATGGCAGGCACAATTATAGCCACAGTTTACAAAAAGAACTGAGGCCAGAATTGGTTAAGTAAACTGTTCAAGTTACAGACGGAGTCATAGCAGAGCTGATCTCCTGTTCTTGTAACCCCCGTGTAATAGCACCCTCTGCCTTAACTACTTGCTGCACTGTGTAGGATTAAGTGACCATTTTCTTAAGAAAACCTCACCTTCTTTTCATAGGTCTTAAAAAATTTAAATACGTGTGGTATGAAGACAGACCAAAAGAAAAAATAATACAAGTATTTCACTTTGAACAACTTGAAAAAGAAATGTTTTCTTTTTCTTGGTATTGTTAAAGCATTGGAAACAACGTGCTCATTATCAATTTTTACACTACTTTTATACGTTTCGTCTGGTCTTTTAATATCAGATCCGTAAATTTTTCCTAGAACTGCCTCTGCAGAAGGCTGTTCTTTCTCAACTTGAAGTAAGATGACAACAGAAGTTTATACACTTTTCATTAATTACTTCTAAGCAGGTAAAGTGATGATTTAAGTTAGATAAAAGAACATATTTCTTATTATATGACCTATATTGTTGCTTCTGAGTGTCATACACCTCTACTCTCTTTTCTTTTTGATGAATCTGAATCATAATTCAGGTCCAACCAGGCATTGATGCCACTTCCAGTGATATCTATTCTGAAACCTCCAAATTAGGGTTAGAGCTCTGCCTATGTATGCCCAATGCTCCTGGAGTTACAATGATTATATAATTTATCTTCCAAACTTGGGCATAATTGAGGGTGAAAGGAGGTGCTATTACAATTATGCCAGGAAAAGAGATGTGAACCGAGACTACTCTACCTCCAGCAAGCTCTGCATTCTCAACCATAACATTGTTAGTTTGCTCTCCAATTTTATTTTTAAAACAAAGCACCCCATGAGGATAAATAGAGTGACCATCTTTTTGCTTTGAACTCCTAATATTTATCCTAATGAATGATGCATAGTATGTATTCCACAAAGAATATATGTAGATTTTGGTATACTTCTTACAAGATGAGACAGATAGTTGTAATATAATTATTTTTTATAAAATTACATTTTATTAATGTTTGTAGTTTACAGACATGAATATTTTTTCCTCTTGAATGAACTGTTTAGTACACCAAGAGTGCTGAATTTTGTTATAATACTTTGATGGTAGTTCTCCAAAATTCTATGCAGAAAATCAGATATTTGTGAAAAACAATATTTTTGGTCACCTTTTCCAATCCTGATGTCTTTTATTTTCTTGACTTATTGAATTATCTAAGGCTTCTATTTCATTAATTTAAAGTGATGGTATTTGTAGTCTTGAGTTTAGCAATCATATATATATATATATATATATATATATATATATATATATACACACACACATACGTACTCACATATGCATATCTATACACCAATAATACATATGTATACATATCAGTATACATGTGTGCACATAATTTAATATTAAATATATGTATTTAATGTTACAAAAAGTATTTCATGTCAGTTTCTGCCATATCTATATATTTTCTAAATATGTGTCTTATTGTTCTTTTTCTTGTGAAAAATAGAAAATATAGAAAAATGCATGAACAATATATGCATAATTTAATTAATGATTATAAAGTTACACACACAATTTAATAAAAAATTAAAATGTATATAACCACTAAGCTGCTCAGAATATAACATGTGAACAATACCCTAGAAGTATCCACACTCCTCTCAGTGGCGGTAACCACCTCTCTCTCTCGCCCCTAAAATTGCTATTGATTTTGTGAAAATTATATCTCTGTGTGGGTTTATAGGATTACCACCTACATACACCCAAACAAGATATGTGTCTCCAAAAGGTATAGTTTTATTTTGTGAATTTTTGAACTACATAAGTATGGAGTAAAGCTTGACGCGCTCCTGTTTCACCTTTCTGCAGCATTATGTGCTTGAGTTTGGCTGAAGTTAGTTTGTTTACATTAATGTTTGCTAAACAATCTGGATGTTTCAAATTGTGAGGTAGTTACAAACATTATTTCTCTGACACTTCTTATTCAGATATACTCTTGCAAATGGGCCAAATAATTTCTAGTTTATATCCTATGACTGGTGATGGTGGGTTGTAGGGTATTTAATATTCTCAATTCTAATGTATTTTGCCAAACTGTTTTTCCAGTGTTGTTATTCTGATTTACATTCCCATTAGCATTGTGTGTCAGTTGCTGTTGCTCCAAATTTTTTGGTAAATTTTAACAGCTTTATTGAGGTCTAATTTACATACCATACAATTCACTTGTTTCAAGTATAAAAAAAGAAAATCAATCATTTTTTCTATATTTATAGAGTTGTGCAACCATTACCACAGTACAATTTTAGGACATTCCCATCACCCTAAGAATATCCCCCCTGGCCGCTGCAGTCACTCTATTCCCACTTCCAGCCTCACGCATCCACTAATCTGCTTTCTATCTCTACAGATTTACCCTCTCTGGACCTCTCACATAAACGGGATCACACAAGTTGCTGCTCCACATTATTAGCAGCATTGTCAGATATTAAAATTTTGGCAACCTGATGAATGTGTAATCTATTCTACAGTTTTCATTTGCATTCCTCTGATTATTTATGTAGCTAAACACCTCTTATATTTAGTACTCACTTGGTGTTTGTCTCCCATGAATTGCTGGTTCAAAAATATTTTTTTCCTGTTAGATTGTGTGTGTGTGTGTGTGTGTGTGTGTGTCAGAGAGAGATATTTGTAGGAATTCTAAAATCTCCTCTTTTGTCAGTTACATGTATTGCACACATCTTATCTCATTCCACAACTCTTATGTTTACTCGTATGGTGTTCTCTATGGATGAATAAAAGTTTTAAATTTAATAATATTAAAATTATCTTTTTCTTTATTTTTGCCCTGGAAATTCTTCACTATATCAAAGTCGTGAAGATATTCTCATATAATATTTTGTTAAGGCTTTATAGTTTTGTTTTCCATATGTGGTTCTTGAATCCATCTGTAACACATTTTTTTTTCTACGTTGTTAAGAAAGGGTTCTATGTCGTATTTTTCCATAAGTATATCCAATTTTTTCAGCACTTTTTTTAAAAAGATGATTCTTTTCTTGCTGATCACCACGCCATCTCTGTCATATATCATTTGCCCACATAGCATTGAAGGCTTTTTTCAGCACAAGTACTGTTATAACTGTATCACACAAGTGTTAGAATATACTATTCCATTATTGTTTATTCAAAATATTTTCTAATTTTCATTTGGATTTCTTCTACGACCTGTGGCAACTTACGTGTTTTTTAATTTCCAATAACGTGAAGATTTTTCTAAAATTTTTTTGTTATTAGTTTCTAGCTTAATTGCACTGTTATGAGAGAACTTGCTCTGCATGGCAATAGTCCACTGGAATTTATACGAATGTAAAATTGCTATACCTTACTCGTGGACTGAATTTCAATGATGTGACGTCTTTTATCTCAAGAAATGCTTTTTGCCTTAAGGTCTATTTTAAATGAATAGAGCTACACATTATTTCTCTTGGTTGGTGTTTGCTTGGTATATCCGTCCAAGTTTTATTATCAATCTTTCTGTTTGTAATGTGTAATGTCTTTTTGTGTGTGTGTGTGTGTGAGGAACATTGGCCCCGAGCTAACATATGTGCCAATCTTCTGTTTCATATATGGGAAGCTGCCACAGCATGGTGTGGTGAGTGGTCTGTAGGTCTGCACCCAGGATCCGAACCCGTGAACCCCGGCCCATGGAAGTGGAGCGTTGCAAACTCAACCACTACGCCACCAGGCTGGCCCTGTGTAATATGTGTGTTTTTTGAATGTTGCATATTTGAAGTTTTTAATCTAAACTTGTATTGTTTTTGTTTTAATGGAAGCATTTAATCCACCTTTATGTACTGCAGTTTTTGGTATATTTAGGTTTAAATCTTTCATTTTATCCTGTGCTTAATACTGCTCTTGCCAATTGTATTTTCACTTTTCCATCTTTCGTGTTGGGTATTTTAATTCTTTTTCATTTAATCGTTTGAAGTCATATAATTGTACTCTATTCTTTTTCTGCATGCAATAGAAAATAAAACACACATAATTATCAATCTACAATTAATACCTCTACCTTCTTAAGCCAAAGAACTTAGAACACTTCAACTCCATTTAACCCTTTCCAAACTATTTGTCATTACTGTTTTATATTTTCAATTCAGTTGCTTTTCTAAAACCTCCATCAGATATTATTGACATTGCTGTATGTAGTTAATGTTTATTCACATTTACCTACATATTTATCACATTTTGGCTCTTCATCACCTCCTGCCTAAAGCGTACCCTTTGCAACTTCCTCTAGTAAACATCTGCTGGTCTCAGACTCTCTGATTTATGTTTTCTCAAAATATCTCTATTTCGTCTTCATTTGCGGAAGGTATTTTCTTTCAGCATATTGAAGTTATCACACCACTATTCTCTGATCCCCAAATTTCCTTGTGAGAAGTTGTAAGCTTCTAGTATACTTCTTGTGAGGTAGATATCTCCCTAGCTTCTGTTTAAGATTTTCTATTTGTTCTGGTTATTGACACTTCACTGTGTTGGATCTGTGAATAATAATTATATATACTTAGGATTCAGTTCTTTTTTAGATTTGCATTGTTATTTTATAGTTTTTGATTCTCTGTGATTTCCTTGCTTTTGTTTTATTTGTTTTAAAATATTATATACATATATATATTTTAGTATCTGGTCTAATAATTTCGGGATCTGATATTTTGTGCATTAACTCCTTATCTTTGATATCACTGCTTGGGTTCAGCCATGGTAACATTTTGCTGTGTGCTTGGTTTTCTTTGCTTGGTGCTCCTTGATGACCTTGTACAATGGTGTCTAGAAGACTACTAAGGCTTAAAATGAAAATTATATCTTCTGGAAAGTATTTACATTTCAATTTGCTTTTGCCAAGTGACTTAGATACTACCAAATAGAAACTTTAAATGTATCCGTGCTTGAAGATTCTTTGACCACTCAGGCAAATTTGAACTGAAATTCATGTGATATCCGGTCAGGGGTGTGCAATCTCTTCAGGAAAAAATTTAGCACTTTTCTTATTTTCATTTTTTTCCCATGCTCAAACCAGGACTACAACTTTCCCTGAAAGGACAACTGTAATCTCTCATTGTCCTAAAGGTATAGCCCAAATATTCCTTGCTTAGATTATGTATGGGTATCTATCAGCCCTCTCACTTTGGGGGACAGTGGTTATTAGAATGGATTTAGGTTCCCTTGGCCCTTTGGACTTTCACAATACAGCTCAGTTGCTCAGCTGTATTTTATGATGATTGGAAAGTTTTTTCACAACAAAACAACCTCTTCAGATTGTTTCTCTGGTCTTTAAGTTCTTACTATCTTGATAGATATTCCTAGCTTTTAAGAAAATGTTTTGTTCTGCATATGTTTATCCAACATTCTAAGCTATTTTTGGTGTCACTGTTGGTCTGAAAATGTAGTCTGCTATCAGTGTTGGGAGAAGGAATGATCCTGCATTTAAAATAAGACCAGTAAAAATGGTTATATGATTCTAGACATGTCAAGCTATAAAGGGACACCATAAACCAAATAGAGAAATGCATTCAATGAGGGTCAAGGTTATCTAAGAGAAGTACAACTAGGCTAGATTTGTCAAGAGAGTTGGGATTGTATATAAGGGCCGTAAAATCTAAGATGGATAAAAGACTAAGCTGATGATTTAAGAAATGTGAGGGACAATAAAATTTGGTTAGATCAATACATTCTAGATTGAATTGGGATTGCTGTTGCGATTGAAGAAATAGGGAGAGTGAAATTATACTTTTAGAGAAAGTAATATTTATTGGTAATGCCAAAGTCTAAGTTTTGAACTTGGCAGTGGGTGGCTGAGGTATGGTAGAAAATAAGATCATTGGAGAATTAAGGGCAAAAGGACAAAAGAAAGAAACATGCAGAACACAGACTAGTTTTTGTAATGACAGACCATTAAACTGGATCTGACTCCTACTGATAAGAAGTAATGGATGTGTTCTCTGTGAAGGCTGTTTATATTATTCATCCTATTTTCATTCTCACTTGAGATAATTGTGTCTTTTTTTGTCATAGAAACCCTAATAATTAGGCTTCCCTTATTGAGCTACAATGATTAAACCTCTATTCCTCAAATACACTATATTATTAATTGCAAATAGGATTTGACTGAATGCCCCAAGTTTAATTTTTGACACATTGATTACAGAATTGTTAACAGGATATAAATGCTTTAATACGTGATCTACTGAATAAAATAGGTCCACATTATATAGTATGGCCCTATGTGTAATATAAAAAATATGTTATTATTGATGTAAATATAAGAAGATTTTTCTCAAAAATTTTTCTAGTCTTTAATTTTAATGTTTTCTTTTCCTTTATTATTTGCCTCATATGTTTTTTAAGTTAGGTCATTTAAAAAGATAATGTTTACTTCCTTTAGTTTCTACCTTAAGTATTATCACTTTTCTTATAACAATTGTGCAACCTGTTCTTTTCTAGCATCTGGGAAATGTAGATTGTTTACTAAGCTTTATTTTAAATATATTACATGGTATTAGTATACATAAACATTTAACAATGACATATTATAAATTAGGATTCCTTCCCGATTACTTTAACTTTTCTTTATTCTTATTTTAGTAGTTTCTTTTTTCACTTAAAAATTACAGATAGGTGGGGCCGCCCGGTGGCGCAGTGGTTTAGTCCGCGCTTGGCAGCCTGGGGTTCGCGGGTTCGGATCCCGGGCGCCCGCCGATGCACCGCTTGTCAGCCACGCCGTGGCGGTGTCCCATATAAAGTAGAGGAAGATGGGCACGGATGTTAGCACAGGGCCAGTCTTCCTCAGCAAAAAGAGGAGGATTGGCGACGGATGTTAGCTCAGGGTCGGTCTTCCTCACCAAAAAAAAAAAAAAAAAATTACAGATAGGTGTATTTGAAATGGATATATCAAGATAACTGTAATTTTTAACAGTTATTGCTTCTCTGTGAAATCATCATATCTGTTCTATTTCAGAACATTTCAGTGGTCTAGAAAATAACTTCCTTCATAAAACTACGGAGACTAGAGAGTTTTTCTTGAACTATATACAAGCATTTCACAAATGCAACAAGATTTAACTTGTATAGAATTCAGGGTCCTAGGATTTGTTATCAAGGTCATCTCTGCAGAAACTAGACACATGGACAATGATAAATCTCTTAAGCTTTCTAAATGTCCCTTTTTCATTCATAAAATGGAGAGCATATTTTTTATTGCCTCCTTCAAAGGGTAATGTACTAAATGAAACCAGTGTATGTGTCAGAATAGTGTAAACTAAAAACTATTATGAACATGGCAAATGCTCGTTATATGTTGTCAGCCATTCACAACTCTGGCCACCCAATGGGCTTTATGAAAAGTGGTTTTATAATAACCCTGAGAATGACTCCTAAATGAGAGCAGCACTCATGAGTATGGGATATTAGAGTTTACCATATACAGTAAGCTCCACTGTTTGAGAGACATGAAAGGTGGAAATCTGAGCTTTTGTTAATACCTGTTGCAGGGCTAAGAAATAATCAAATTATTGAATATTTATAATCTTGGGGGATTTTAGTGACAAATCCACTTGAATCATTTTTTATTCTCAATTTACTCAGAAGGAAAAATCATTCAAATATTTGATTACTTAAATGGACTAAGTACCAAGGTAAAAAGGAAAGTTCCTATGGCTTACAAAAGAGTTATGGTTGTAATTATTTATATAAAACAATCTTTTCAATAATCATTTTCCTTTCCTGTGCTTTTCAACATTTCATTTGGGTACAGCATTGATGTCTGAGGCTGGTTTTATGAAAACTCCCCAAGGAAGAAGTTAATAGATCTAGTAATCTGTTTCCTTCTTAGCCAAAGCTCTGACATTTTTGAGCAATTTTGCATGGATCTTAGAATATATGACATATGGAGACTGCTTCATATCACTGCTAATGACTTTTTTCAAAATTTCAAGTCTTGTATTTTTTATGAGTGGCTTAATAAAATGATATGCCTGTACATATGAGGAAAGAGTGATTTTATGACTCTAGATTATTTTAAATCTAATTGGCATTAGTCCCATTGCATTTGAAAGTCATCTTACTAAAATATTAAAATAATTGTATAAATTATGAGGGAATAAAAAAGATCGTCCAGTTTTTATTTTATTGGTTACTGTTCTCCCCACAAAAAAATACATTGGAACTACATACCTGAAGATATCAGTAACATCAAGCATTTTGATATTACATCAAGATATCAGCAACCTTTTCTTTGGATGGTACATTATGGTCTAAAAGCTCTTTCTTCAACTACATTCAATCATTTAATCCCAATGATGAAATATGACTATGAGTTTGGGGGGATCAATTAATACACTGGACATGGAAGTCAAAAATTATACTTTCCTTACAGAATACTCCATCCAAAAACAGCAGAATACACATCGTTCACAAGTTGACATGGAACATTCTCAAAAGTAGACCTTATGTTGGGAAACAAGGCCAGTCCGAATAAGTTTAATGAAATCATATCAAGCATCTTTTCTGACCATAATGCTGTGCTACTAGAAATCAACTACAAGAAAAAAGCTGGAAAAGTGACAAATATGTAAAGACTAACATGCTACTGAACAACTAATGGATCATTAAAGAAATTAAAGGAGAACTCAAAAAATATCTGGAGACAAATGAAAATGAAAATGTGCTCTACCAACTCCTATGGGATGTAGCAAAAGTGGTCCTAAGAGGGAAATTCAGCAATTCAGGCTCACCTCAACAAATAAGAAAAATTTCAAATGAACAATCTTAAACGAGACCTAACAGAATTAGAAAAAGAAGAACAGATAAAGATGAAAGTGAGCAGAAGGAGAGAAATAATAAAAATTAGAGCAGAACTAAATGAAATTGAAAGCAAATGAATGGTAAGAAGGATCAATGAAACTAAGAGCTGGTTCTTTGAGAAGACAAACAAAACTGACAAACCCTAGGCCAGACTCACTAAGAGAGAAGACTCAAATAAATAAAATTAGAACTGAAAGAGGAGAAATTATGATAGATACCACAGACATACAAAGAATTATAAAAGAATACTCTGAAAAACTATATGCCAACAAATTGGACAATCTAGATGAAATGGATAAATTCTTAGACTCATACAACCTCCCAAATCTGAATCAAGAAGAAATAGAGAACCTGAATAGACCAATCACAAGTAAAGAGATTGAAACAGTAATCAAAAACCTCCAAAAAATAAAAGTCCAGGACCAGATGGCTTCTCTGGAGAATTCTACCAAACATTCAAAGAAGATTTAATACGTGTTCTTCTCAAACTATTCCAAAAAATGGAAGAAGATGGAACACTGTCTAACACATTCTACAAGGCCAATATCACCCTGATCCTGAAGCCATACAAGGACAACACAAAGAAGGAAAATTACAGGCTAGTATCACTAATGAACATAGATGCAAAAATCCTCAACAAAATATTGGCAAACCAAATACAGCAATACATTAAAAGGATCATACACCATGATCAAGTGGAATTTATACCAGGGACACAGGGAAGGTTCAACATCTGCAAATCAATCAATGTGATATACCACATTAACAGATTGAGGAATAAAAACCACATAATAATCTCAATAGATTCAGAGAAAGCATTTGACAAGATCCAACATCCATTTATGATGAAAACTCTCAACAAAATGGGTATGGAAGGAAAGTACCTCAACATAATAAAGGCCAGATATGACAAACCCACAGCCAACATCATACTCAATGGGGAAAGACTGAAAGGCATCCCTCAAAGAACAGGAAGAAGACAAGGGTGCCCACTCTCACCACTCTTATTCAACATAGTACTGGAGGTTTTGGCCAGAGCAATTAGGCAAGAAAAAGAAATTAAAGGTATCCAAATTGGAAAGGAAGAGGGGAAACTCTTGTTCTTTGTAGATGACATGAGTATGTATATATATATAGAAAAACCCTTAAGAATCCATTGGAAAACTATTAGAAATAATCAACAACTACAGAAAGTTATAGAGTACAAAATCAACTTACAAAAATCAGTTGCATTTCTATACTGTAATAATGAACTAACAGAGAACTCAAGAATATAAGCCCATTTACAATCACAACAAAAAGAATAAAATATCTAGGAATAAATGTTAACCAAGGAGGTGAAAGACAAGACCTAGACAATGAAATCTATAAGACATTATTGAAAGAAACTGATGATGATATAAGGAAATGGAATGATATTCCATGCACATGTATTGGAAGAATAAACATAATTGAAGTGTTATACTACATAAAGCAATCTACAGATTCAATGCAATCCCAATCATAATCCCAATGACATTCTTCACAGAAATAGAACAAAGAATCCTAAAATTCATATGGGGCAACCAAAGACTCTGAATAGCTAAAGCAATCCTGAGAAAAAAAGAGCAAAACTAGAGGCATCACAATCCCTGACTACAAAGCTATAGTAATCAAAACAGCATGCTACTGGTACAAAAATGGACACACAGATCAGTGGAACAGAAGTGAAAGCCCAGAAATAAAATCATACATCTACAGACAGCTAATCTTCAACAAAGGAGTCAAGAACATACAATGGAGAAAGGAAAGTCTCGTCAATAAGTGGTGTTGGGAAAACTGGACAGCCACATGCAAAAGAATGAAAGTAGACTATTATATTTCACCATACACAAAAACTAACTCAAAATGGATTAAATACTTGGAGGTAAAATGTGAAACCATAAAACCCCTAGAACAAAATATAGGCACTACACTCTTTGACCTCCATCTTAGAAGGATCTTTTCAAATACCATGTCTACTCTGGCAAGGGAAACAAAAGAAAAAATAAACAAATGGGACTACATCAGACTACAGAGCTTCTGCAAGCCAAAGGAAACCAGGAACAAAATGAAAAGACAACCCACCAAATGGGAGAAAATATTTGCAAATCAGATATCTGACAAGGGGTTAATCTCCAAAATATATAAAGAACTAATACAGCGCAACAACAAAGAAACAAACAACCCAATCAAGAAAATAGCCAGAGGATATGAAGAGACATTTTTTCAAAGAAGATATACAGATGGTCAACAGGCACATGAAAAGATGTCCAACATCACTAATCGTTAGGGAAATGAAAATCAAAACCACAATGAGATGTCACCTTATACCTGTTAGAACGGCTATAATTACCAAGACAAACAACAACAAGTGTTGAAGAGGATGTGGAGAAAAGGGAACCCTCATGCACTGCTGGTGGGAATGCAAAGTGGTGTGGCCACTATGGAAATCAGTATGGAGATTTCTCAAAAAATCAAAAATTGAAATATCATATGACCCAGCTACCCCACTGCAGGGTATTTATCCAAAGAACTTGAAATAAGCAATTGAAAGAGACTTATGTACCCTTATGTTCATTGCAGCATTATTCCCAATAGCTAAGACATGGAAGCAACTAACGTGGCCAAGAACTGAATTAAAATAGAACTATCATATGATGTAACAACTCCACTTCTGGGTATTTACCCAAAGAAAACAAAGACACTAATTTGAAAAGATATATGCACTCCCATGTTCACTGCAGCATTATTCACAATAGTCATGATATGGAAACAACCAAGATGTCCATCAGTGGATGAATGAATGGATAAAGATGTGGTACATATATGTAATGGAATACTATTCAGATATAAAAGAGAATGAAATCTTGCCATTTGTGACAACATGGATGGACCTTGAGGGCATTATGTTAAGTGAAATAAGTCAGGCAGAGAAAGACAAATACTATATGATCTCATTTATGTGTTGAATTAAACACACACACACACAAGCTCATAGATACAGACAACAGATTAGTGGTTGCCAGAGGCATGGGGTACAGGTGGGAGAAATGGGTGAAGGGGTTCAAAAGGTACAAACTTCCAGTCATAAATAAGTCCTGGGGATGGAGTGTACTATACAGCCTGGTGACTATAGTTAATAATACTGTATTGCGTATTTGAAAGTTGTTGAGAGAGTAAATCTTAAAAGTCCTCATCTCAAGAAAAAACATATTCTTTTTACTATGTATGGTGATGGATGCTAACTAGACATTGTAGGGATCATTTCACAATATAGATGAATGTCAAATTATTATGTTGTACAGCTGAAACCAATATAATGTTATATGTCATTACACTTCAATAAAAAATTTAATATTACCAGTAATGGTGTAAATTGGTATTATGTTCTTAGTATTGCAATGTACTAAGAAGGGCACAAAATCGCTATTATTGTATTACTGGAAATATGTAACATGAACATGATCGTGAAGAAATAGCAAACCTAAGCTGAGGGACATTTTACAAATGTAATGCCCTGTACTCTTTCAGAATCATGAGAGACAAAGAAAACTGACAAACTGTTCTAGATTAAAGGAGAATAGAAACATTTCTATTAAATGCAATGCATGATTGATTCAATCTGTACTGTGGGGATAAAAAGCCATATGAACATTATTTAGACAATGCACAAAATTTGAATCTGGACTATAAATTAGGTAAGAATGTGTATCAAGTCTTACTCTGTTTATAAAAGAGAATGTCCTTGTTTCCTTGGAAGTAGATACCAAAGTGTTTAAGGGTAAGAAATATGATTTCTATTGCTCTCAAATGGTTAAGAAAAAGAATTATAGATAGTTAGAGACAAAGCAAATATTGCAAAATGGTAAAACTTAAAGAATATGGTAAAGATTATACTACAGTTCTTTGTACTAACTTGATACATTCCTACAAATTTGGAATTATATAAAACTTAAAAAATTGAACGTATTTGTTCTTTATTGGATATCATAGGCCATGGAATATTTTCCCTTTTAAGTACCTTTATTGTGTCATCTTGCATCAGCTAAATCAACCTAATCTAGTCACTAAACTACCTTCTAATTTTGGTTCCCTGTATTCACCCTGCAAATGCATACAGCCTGGAAGAGAGACAATAGTCCCAGGACGCGATCGTTCTTAAAACCTCAATTCAATGACTCACTCATTGAGTTCTCCTACTGCAAGAATCTATGTAACTAACCCCTTTCTTAGTCTGAAAGTGCCTCTAAGCAGGAAACAGGCCAGGAAAGGAGTCTTTGGTTAGAGTTGTCCTGATATTTGCCTTTTCCCTTCTGTCTCTATCTTATCAATTGAAGAGTGATAGAAGGCAGTTAACCCATCAAAGTCATCATGATGTACCCTTGTTGCCTTTCCTCCTAGCTTTTATCCATGGAGAAATGGTAACAGGGCATAATCTCAGAAAATAGGCATTTGAGGTTTCAATTTAAATATATAGTCAAAGATCTGTGCTTGTCTTATAGTAACATAGTTTTCAATATGATATATTTGTATCTTTTCATTAATGTCACCTTCTTGCTAAAATAATTATTTGCATCTTTTAGAAAATAACATTAGGAAGGCTGGTTAATTCAATTGTTCATTTAAGTTATAGGCAGAACATTTCAGGTAGATTCCTAGCCTTTCAACAACGATGATTAAATAACCTAGAACCTGGCAGAAAATATAGTTAAGTATAGAAAAGCACTGGAAGCTTATTGGTTTCATCCAACTTATAATCCCCATGAAATTTCCTAAAAGTTGGAGGCTTTGGCAAGACTTCTTTAATGAAATGTGAATAATCCAGAAAGCATGAACACTTGAATATTGTAATACATTTAAATAATGAGGACTGAAATTGGATATATTTATAACTACTTCATTTATAGTTGTAGGTGGTAGTAATGAACCTTTGGCACAGTGGGAACAGACCTGCTCTGTATATACAGTTTTGGGGTGAGTAGAATAGTTATTTGGCATATGATATTCATAAGGAACAGGAAATTGTACGTCTTTGGCTGAATTCATATGTGTCAACACACATTGTTATGTAGTTTTATCCAAGAGAGTTTGAGAGAAGGAGATGTATAGGTCAGTGACTTAGAGAAAAAAGAATCCTTTTGAAACTTTAAAATCCCTTTGTTTTAGGAAAATAATTTGCAGTAAATTTTTTTTTAAATAAGCCACAGAAATGAAGCACTTCGGGGTATAAAAACATCAGATAATATGCAAGTGTGACTTTTCTGTTAATAACCATTCATCTTGTTAAAAATTAAAATTTTGATAAGTTTTTATTTTAAAAAAGAAAAGGCAAGACTTGTCAATTACTAATAAAATTAATTCATATATTAATTGACATGTAATTATACTCTGAGCCAACAACAATTTGAAAATCAAGATTTCCCCATATAGTCTTCAGAGTAATCAACTATTTACATTTTAAAACAAATACAAAAATCATACTTCAAAAAATAAAATTTATATTTCTTACTGAAATTTTTTCTTTAACTCTCCCTCATTCTTCTTTCAAACACAAAAACATCTCCTTTGACCTCACATTCTTCTCCAGCAAGTGCTGGAGGTACGTGTCTTTGATTTTTTTCTCTTGAATTATTTCCAATTTGGCCCCTGCCCTACCATTTTGCCAACATTCATTCTCTATAAGATCACCAACAAACACTTCCTTACTAAATCCAGTGGTCAGTTTTCAGTCGGCTTTCTTGACCTATCTCAAGAATTTGGAAAAGCTTCATCTTCTCTCCCTTGAAGCAGCCTTCTGCTTCCAGGGCACCACCATCTCCTGGATCCCCCCACTTCACTTGTCACTCCATCCCAGTCTCTGGTTGCTTCTTCTTCTCATCCCTCACTTCTGAATAGTAGAGTAACCCAGGGTCAGCCCTCCAACCTCTACTATTTTCTACCTGCCCTCTCTTCTTTTGTTATGGCTTACCTACCACGAGTAAGAACCAAGGAGAATAAGAAAGCTCTTCTGCCCATAGGGCACATGGCAGAAATGAGCAAGTTTCAAACCTCTTCCTGGTGCCAAAAAATATCTTTTTAGCTTGTGCCTTTCATCAATTAAATAAGGTGTCTTTAAATATTTTAAAAACTCCTTGCTTAGCCATAGCATGTACTTTTTGTGCCCCTTTCTTTTGTGTTCATCTTTCTAGATTTACTTCTATGACTGACTCATATATCCTTTCATGTTTAGTAAATTATTCAGGGCTAATTTCTTGAGGTAAGTTTATTTTCATCACTTTGCTCTTCTGATATTGTTTTACCAATTTACACAATGATGTAAATCATTTCTAGTTCTTAGTTCAAAACAATAGGCATACTACTAGTCCCATCTGGCTTTCCACATGTATTCCTTAGAAACATATGAAATTAAGCTGATCAAATCTCAAAGTATTTCAATTGTTATTGATGAATTGATATGTAGGTTATCTATTTGTCTTTTTTTGGTGAGGAAGATTGGCCCTGAGGTAACACCTTTTGCCCACCTTCCTCTTTTGCTTGAGGAAGAGTGGCCCTGAGCTAACATCTGTGCTCATCTTTTTCTATTTTGTATGTGGGACACCATCACAGCATGGCTTGATGAGCAGTGTATAGGTCCACACCTGGGATCTGAACCTGCCAACCAGGGGCCACTGAAACAGAGCACATGAACTTAACCACTATGCCACTGGGCCAGCCCCTGTCTTTCTTTTTTTTTATGATTTTTTTTTTCTTTGTGATTTACAGGATACTGAACAAAGGATATGGAGCTAAAGGAGACATGGATCTTTTTCTCAAATAACTTATTTCCTAGGAATACATACAAAATATGTACATATATACTATAATATGAAATAAGCACCTGAGAAATGGAGGTACTGTTATAAGAGATTAGAAGGGGAAAGATCAACTCTTTCTGCAGAGGGTCAGGGACATCTCCATAAAGATGGCACTTAAAAGAAACCCCATGAAAAGTTACCTACCACCCAAAATGCAGCCACCTGGGGGAGTCTTGTAGCAATTGTGTAGTTATTCTAGTATCTCTTCCCATGTAATTTCTCAATCTTATTCCCCAGCTTAAAAAAATACAAAATATATATTTCCTTCAGTATTAAAAATTTCAACAAACAAAAAGTTAAGATCCAAACTCCATGATATTATTTCTCTAGGATGCACAAAATTTCAAGGGTGTTTGAAAAATAATTGAATGCTATTTACCTAATTTAAGAAGAATAATATGTATCCCAACATACATATCCCAACATCCCATCAGTTGTAATTATCACCTTCAAATCTCAAATTTTCCCATTTTTATCGGGAGCATCCCCTTCAAATTGGCTTCTGTTCCTTTTGATATGACCCTAGAAGTCTTTGATATCTTTGTTACTATCCTGTAACACCATGCTCCATGCTTGCTTTGGACACTTCCTGCTCCAGATTGGAATCAGCCATTTTGCTAAGAGGCATTCATTCATTTTACTTAGTGGGAAAAGTAATTAAGACCCCAATCTGTGAAATAGGAACTCTGCAGTGGACTGAGCTAAGAGGCTAGACTAATGATAGGGTAGATAGATAGACGAATAGTAGAACTTTTAAGAGGTATAATGCTTCATGAGGTCTTACTGATACTACTTCCAATAAAATTTAGGACCACAGGACTTTTTCTATATCTTCTCCTATACTATAGTTAAATCTCCTTTGTTTTACACTGGGAATCCAAGCTCTCTAGGGCACAAGAGATAATGAAGTTTATGCATTCCATAAGCATTATTTTAATTTATCCTACATTATACATACAATATTCCCAGAAAAATGATGTTAATACTTCCATCGCATATACAATTACTGAGAACAGTTTAACTTTTTATATATGCTTTTCCAATTTTCCCCAGTTTTAATAGTTGTGTTATATCTACAATGTCTGGGCATATAGTCATTCCATACTGTTCTCCTTCATGTTTAGGCCTTTTTCAACTTTATTTCTGTAAGTTACTATATGTTTAATGCTCACCACCTTCCGCATGTCAATGCCCAGGTAGATCTTTGGTTGTCTTAAGATTCTTCTCTAGTTGATTTCTTTGGAAGGCTCAAGGGAACAAAATTCCCTGAGTTCTTCCATGTTGATAAAACTTTGTTCATGTCTTTACTGGAAAGTCAGTTTTGCTGGATTTTATTAACTCACATTTATTTTATTTTCTTGAGTGTATTCAACATGTTACCCCCCTTTATTTTTTCAACAAAAAGCATTGCTGTTGAAAGTCTAATGATAATCTAATTTTCTATTACATTTTGTCTTGATGCCCAAATAGTTTTTAAAAGAAACTTTTTAAGTTCAATAATTTTAATAGAATATGTCTTGGGGTTGGTCATTCAGATCAAAGTTCTTAGGTACCCAGTGTACTTTCTCAGTATGAATTTCCTTTTTCTTTTTAATGTCAGGAAGTTTTCTTAAATTATAAGGTTTTTTATTTTTTTCCATGCTTTGGTTTTCTTCTTCAGAAAATCCTATCATGTATATTTTTTATCTTCTTTGTTTATCTTCAATAACTATCACTTTTTATTGAATCCTTTTACAGTAGTGTCCCCTTATCTGCAGTTTCCTGGTCAACCACAGTTTGGTAAATGAAATTGCTGAAGGGGAAATTGTGGATAAGGAGGAAAGAGAAACCGTGGCTCATAGGGGATTACTGTACTTATTTCTTTTTGATTTTTAAAATTGTCCTTTTAGTCTTCTAAATTTAAGGCATTTTCCACCGTGTTTACGTACTGTTTTTTCTAAGTACGTTGCCATTAAGTGATTTTTCTCCTAATATTTTTAGTTCTTTCCTGAGTTGTATCATCTGATTTCTGAAATATTCTATTCTCATTTATGTTGTTGTTTCGTGTCTTATATCCTTTTCAAATGGCTTATAACATCTTAAAATTTTCATTTTCTGTAGGGAAGTTATTCTGCACCTTATCTTTCTTTCTTGTAATAAATATGTATGGAATTTGACCTTGATAATTATTTGTTGCTGATTTTTATGCAAAATAGTCTTTCTGGTTTTAAAAGGAGGCATGGTTCAGAGACTTTTCTAACTTAGTGCTCCATTTTCCTTTATTTTCTGAGAGTGTAAAACAAAATACTACTGTGCTTTCTGAGATTTTTCTGGGTCTCTTCCCAACTTTTATCTGGAAATTTTCTTTCTTCCCTCTCTGTCCATATCTTGCTTAATTTTTATTCTGCTTCCAGTAGTTTCTCCTCAGCGCATAACTCTCTCCTGGCAGGGAGCCCTGGCTAGTCAATTTGGGGAGCTCTTAAAAGCTAGAATCATCTAGCCTTTTAGTGCGTACTGTGGAGCCCAAGTGTCCACCCACTACAGGCATATCTCAGAGATATTGCAGGTTCAGTTCTGGACTGCTGCAATAAAGCAAATTTTGTAATAAAGCAAGTCACATGAATTTTTTGGTTTCCCAGTGCATATAAAAGTCATGCTTATACTATGCTGTAGTCTCCTAAGTGTGCAATAGTGTTATGTCTAAAAACTACAATGTACATACCCTAATTTAAAAATGCTTTATTGCTAAAAAATGCTAGCTATCATCTGAGCCTTCAGCAAGTCATAATCTTTTTGCTGGTGGGGTGGTCTTGCCATGATGTTGGTGGCTGCTGACTGATCAGGGTGGTGGTTGCTGAATGTTGGGGTGGCTGTGGCAACTTCTTAAAATTAGACAACAATGAGATTTACCCCATAGACTGACTCTTTCTTTCATGAGTGATTTCTCTGTGGCATGTAATGCTATTTGATAGCATTTTATTCATAGTAGAACTTCTTTCAAAATTGGAGTCAATCCTCTCAAACCCTGCCACTGCTTTATCAACTGAGTTTATGTAATATTCTAAATCCCGTGTAGTCATTTCAACAATCTTTACAGCTTCTTTACCAGGAGTAGATTCCATCCTAAGAAACCACTTTCTTTGCTCATCCATAAGAAGCAACTCCTCATCCATTAAAGTTTTATCCTGAGATTGCAAGAATTCAGTCACATCTTCAGACTCCACTTCTAATTCTAATTCTCTTGCTGTTTCCACCACATCTGCAGTTACTTCTTCCAATGAAGTCTTTAACCCCTCAAAGTCATCCATGAGGGTTGGAATCAACTTCTTCCAAACTCCTGTTAATGTTGATACTTTTACCTCTTCCCATGAATCATGAATATTCTTCATGGCATCTAGAATGGTGAATCCTTTTGAGGAACTTCTCAATTTACTTTGCCCAGACCCATCAGAGGAATTACTAACTATGGCAGCTTTAGCCTTATGAACTATAGCCTTACTTCTTAAAAAGTAAGACTTGAAAGTTGAAATTACTCCTTGATCTATGGGCTGCAGAATGGATGTTGTGTTTAGCAGGCATGAAAAGTACATTAATTTCATTGTAGATCTCCATCACAGCTCTTGGGTGACCAGGTGCACTGTCAATGAGCAGTAATACTTTGAAAGGTGTTTTTTGTTTTTTTTTTTTCTGAGCAGTAGGTCTCAACAGTGGGCTTAAAATACTCAGTAAACCATGTTATAAACAGATGTGCTGTCATCCAGGCTTTGTTGTTCCATTTATAGAGCACAGGTGGAGTAGATTTAGCATAATTCTTAAGGGACCTACGATTTTCAGATGGTAAATGAGCACTGGCTTCAACTTCAAGTCACCAGCTCCATTAGCCCCTAATGAGAGAATCAGCCTGTCCTTTGAAGCTTTGAAGTCAGGCATCAACTTCTCCTCTCCAGCAATGCAAGTCCTAGATGGCATCTTCTTCCAGTATAAGGCCCTTTCATCTACATTGAAAATCTGTTGTTTAGTGTCACCACCTCCATTAATTATCTTAGTTAGAGCTCCTGAAGAACTTACTGCATCTTCCACATCAGCACTTGATGCTTCACTTTGCACTTTTATGTTATGGGGATGGCTTCTTTCCTAAAACCTCATGGACCAACCCCTGCTAGCTTCAAATGTTCCTTCTACAACTGCTGTACCTCTCTCAGCCTTCAGAGAATTGAAGAGAGTTAGGGCCTTGCTCTGCATTAGGCTTTGGTTTAAGGGAATGTCATGGCTGGTTTGATCTATGCAGACCACTAAAATTTTATCCATGTCACCAGTAAGGCTGCTTTGATTTCTAATCATTCATGTATTCACCAAAGCAGCACTTTTAATTTCCTTCAAAAACTTTTCCTTTGCATTCACAACTTGGCTAACTGACGTAGGAGACCTACCTTTCGGCCTATCTCAGCTTTCAACATGCCTTCCTCACTAAGCTGAATCATTTCTAGCTTTTGATTTAAAGTGAGAAATTTGTGACTCTTCCTTTCACTTGAAAACTTAGAGGCCATTGTAGGGTTATTAATTGGCCAAACTTCAATATTGATGTGTCTCAGGGAATAGGGAGGCCTGAGAGGGAGAAAGGGGTGGGGGTGGGGCAGCTGGTCAGAGGAGCAGTCAGAACACAATATTTATCAGTTAAGTTTGCCAGCTTGGGTCACAGTTTGTGGCACCCCAAAACAATTATAATAGTAACATCAAAGATCACTAATCACAGACCACCATAAAAATATAATTAAAAGGTGTGAAATATTGTGATAATTACCAAAATGTGACATATAGACACAGAGTGAGTAAACGCTGCTGGAAAAATGGCATCGATAGACTTGCTCACCACAGGGTTGCCACAAACCTTCAATTTGCAAAAAAAAACCCAGTATCTGTGAAGTGCAATATGTAAAGCAATGAGTAATAAAATGAGGTATCCTGTATTTCATTGGGCAAACCAACTCCCCATGTCAGCTACTGTTCTCAAATTAGTCCAGAGCAATTTCTATTGCTCTTGGGTGTGTCAGGCACCTTGCAGCTTCCCTTTGCTTCCTGCCTCACTTATGTGCATGCCATACAGAGTTTGCAGGGGGTTTTAAATTCAATCTACTTGCATTTTGGGATCCATGGCCATAACTTGTCATCTAGCTTTGTTGTAAATGTCCATGAGTTTTTGTTTCTGCTAAATAATTTTACTCTTTTTATGTGGAAATTGAAAAAGATTGAACCACTGTCACCACTGCCATTTGTCAAGAATCCTCCATAGCTAATATTTCCTCAAATACTTTAAGATATTTTTTTATTGGGAAAGTTTCCCTGGATATGGAGTCTGCTGTATTGCTAAATACAAAACTCCTTTCCAGAAATTTAAATTTCCTGAGATTACTGAAATCTTTTCTATATTTTTATTATCTAATTCTTTGGCTTTTTCTGTTGATTTTATACTTATTTTTTCATCTATTTAATTTTTCTCATTTTTACCTACAAGTTTGAAGTTATAATTCTCTCTTTTTCAGAAGTAATTGTAAGGATTTACTGATTTTTTTTTCTATAATGTCTCTTCATGTGCATGGCTGAGCCACTGGGAAAATGAGGAAAAGCCTCACAAGCCCCAAAAGGTATTAACTATGAATCCACTCCCCCTGCAGTGCCACACACACACACACACACACACACACATATAATTGTAATTTGAGTTTAGTTTTTGGCTTTCAAAATTGTAACTCACTGAATAGGCATTGGTGTAAGTTAGGTTAGGAAACTGCTAAATAAACAATGTCCAGTCATAATCCTAAAGAATTACAGACCGCTCATGAAAATTCAAATTGGATACTCCAGGTTACCTGACACCTCCCTCCATCCTCAAAAGGTTTCCAAGATTGCCCTGGTCATCACCTTCAAGTAGGCACACTTCTTCTCAATTACCTAGGGTTACATTTTATTTGTGAGAACCAGTCACATGGCCAGAGGTGGCTACAAGGGAAAATGCAGTTCCTGTCTACTCAGCTACACTATAGAAGGGTGCCATCTTGAATCTCTGTCAGGTGTTTTAGATGACTATCAAGATACTCATGGACTTTTTAATAAGTGTGGTTAAAGTGATCATTACTAGGGACAAAAACACATTAAACAAAAATACTGTTCATTTATTCTAACTCTAATTGGTAGCTCAAGGCCTCTTAAATGTCTTTTTTTTTTTTAATCTTAAAAAGACTTAATCAAAGAAACATGTGTTTGTCAGAAGAGCTAAATGACTAGCCTAGCTGGATTGTCATTGATGTGTCATCAGCTGAGTGCCTGGCTTCACCATTTCTTAACATTTTTTCCTTGGACAAGATATCTAATCTCTTTGCTTCATTTTCTTTTGTTGTAAAATAGAGATATAAATGTTACCTAAATCATAGAGTAATAGTGAGGATTAAATTATTATTTGTAAAGTATGTAGAGACTGGCATATAGAAAGTGCATTAATTGTTCTTGTTTTATTATTTTTATTATTGTTGAACATGCTCTAATTACCTACAGAATTGTATCTTAGGAATCATATGAGATAGCATTTACAAAATATTTTGAAAATGATAAATTTCCATGTAAATATAAGGTATTCTTATTACAAAACAATGCTATTTAGCTTTCGCAAACAGACCCTGAATTTCCCATTCAATTACTCTTTTCATCCCGATTCTTTGAAATTGGTAGATAGTGGCTACTCCTGTTCTAACAAATTAATCTTAGACAAGGCTTTATGCCCTGTAGGCATGAAATAGTGCGAGCCTGTTTCTTCTTACAGATCTGACTAAACACAAGGATCCGATTAAGTCCTAGAGTGAAACTGTGATGGAAAACACTCATATAAAACCTTCATATTTCCTCTGTGGACAGTCTATTGCAAAAATGATATCAGCCACCCTTTGAAATAGTCCATGTGGTGCATAATAACACTGTTGTGTCTCAGAATAGGATTTCTTTAGTCATTTACATGATAGTTTCAAAGGTCATATATCTTGCAAAGCCAAAGCAAAATTGTAAGTCTTCAGAGATAACCTGCTACTTAGGGGAAGGCATAGCTAATAGAATTTAACCAAAATGAATAGACACAAACCAAAATGACACAATGCTGAAGGAATACATCCATATAAAGTTTGTCATAATTTACACCCAATCTCGACAAACTGCTTAAAAAAGAGGTTATACTTAAAAGAAGATATAATAAAATAGCTGCCAAATGGAATAGTCTGTGTGCTTCGTCCTGGTAGTGTGGTAAGTGGTCTACAGATTGAATATCTATGGAAAACAAAGAATCTTTTTATATTATCCCAGGAAATTTAGGCAGTCAAATGTTCTATTGTTGTCTTTTATTATTTTATGAAAAAAATTTCAGGAATTGGAGATGTGGGATGCATGAATTTCCATATTTCATAAAAAATCATCTAGTTCTCAGTAAAAGAAATTATCTTTGGAATGCCATTAACATCATATGCTTATTTTCAGTGCCTTCTAAATGTAAGTGTTTCCTATAAAGTTGGCTCTATTTAAGTGTATTTTCTCCCAATTGCCTATTTCTTGTCAGAGAATTTAGAACTTACTAGACAGCACCCTTCTGGACCAGACCAACTCCTTTTCTCTCACTATATTGAGGAAGAATCTGTGGTTCAGAGAGATTAATTACCAGGTGTCTAAAATAGTACCTTAACATATTGTATTCAAAAGCTATCTTTTTGAATGCATGAATGAATTAATGTCACCCAATCAATGGAAGAACTGGCATAGCATACCTTTTTGATGTTGATTCCTTCTCTCTTGGTTAAACACTTAATGTTTAGGCTTCAGCCTTTTGTCATGATGTAATACATTTTAAATAGAGGTGTAAAGCCATTCTAAGTGAACAATGATTTGCGTATCTTTGTTTGTGCTGTCAGCATGAATTGTGGAGACATAATTTTAGTGCTATGAGTTTTCTATATTTTATGTTTCCCCCCATGATAAGCAATGAAGTTTACATTTGCTATTTCATTTGAACTTTGAAAGAACTTTGTGAGAGGTAGAGAGGGCAGCTATTATTATGAGAAAACTGAGAATCTGTGGTGTTACAAAACCTGTTAGGAATTTGGGGATCATTTTCATATAGCCCCAAATAGTTTTATTTTTCTTTCTTATTTTTTAGAGAGTCATAACAATATTTTATGTATAAATATAAGTATATTACACATCTATGTATGTGCACAAGGTGGGGACAGTGAGGATGTGTGACTCCCCTCTTTTGTGATAATCTATTTTCATTAAGATTCCATATGTCTAGACATGTTTATAGGCTTCTTCCAGGAGCTTATTTATGGACAGTCTACAAAGCCTACCAGGGTATATCATAATTCAAGAGAACAGAGAAACAGTATTGATAACGAAGGTATTAAAACAAAGAAGACTCACTTTGCCGAAAGCGTGAAGACAAAATAGATTTGCCCAGCTGATCTCCAGTGATTTGTGCCTCAGTGCTTTGGAGAAAATTTACTGGAAAAAAAATTTTAAATAACTATTTTTTTCCTTCCAACAAACAGAAGTTCAGGACCAGGTGACATCACTGGTGAGTTCTACCAAACATTTAAAGAAGAACTAATATCAATACTTCTCAAACTCTTCCAAAAAATAGAATAGGAAGGAAGACTTCCAAAATAATTTTATGAGGCCAGCATTACCCTGATACCCAAACCAGACAAGGATGCCACAAGAAAAGAAAATTACAGACCAACATCCCTGATGAACATAGATGCAAAATTTTCAACAAAATATTAGCAAACCAAATTCAACAACATATTAAAAGGATTACACTCCATGATCAGGTGGGATTTATTCCAAGGATGCAAGGATGGTTCAACATTCATAAATCAATCAGTATGAAATACCATGTTAACAAAATGAAGGATAAAAATCATATGATCATCTCAATAGACGCAGTAAAAGCATTTGACAAAATTCAACATTATTTTATGATAAAAACTCTCAACAAAGTGGGTATAGAGGGAACATACTTCAACATAATAAATTCCATACATGGCAAGCCCACAGCTAATATTATATTCAATGGTTAAAAGCTGAAAGCTTTTCCTCTAAGAACAGGAACAAGACAAGGGTGTCCACTCTTGCCACTTTTATTCAATGTAGTAGTGGAAGTCTTAGCCAGAGCAATTAGCCAAGAAAAAGTAATAAAGGGCATCTAAATCAGAAAGGAAGAAGTAAAACTGTCACTGTTTGCAGATGGCACAATACTATATATAGAAAACCCTGAAGACTTCAACAAAAATCTGTTAGAATAAATGAATTTAGTAAAGTGTCAGGATACAAATCAGTTGTGTTTCTCTACACTAATAACAAACTATTGGAAAGAGGAATTAAGAAAACAATCCCATTTACAATTGAATTAAAAAGAATAAAATACCTAGGGTTAATTTTAACCAAAGAGGTGAAAGGCCTATACACTGAAAACTATAAGACCTTGATGAAAGAAATAGAAGATACAAATGAATGGAAACATGTTCTGAGCTTGTAGATCAGAAGAATTAATATCGTAAAAATGTCCACATGACCCAAAGCAATTTACAAATTCAGTGCAATTTCTATCAAATTCCAATGGCATTTTTTTTACAGAAATAAATTAAACAATCCTAAAATTTGTATGGAACCCCAGAAGACACCGCATAGCCAAAGCAATGTTGAGAATCTTGGCAATGATTTTTTTGACAGCAAAAGTAAAGACATCAAAATTAAAAAGTATATAAGTGAGACTACATTAAACCAAAAAACTTTTGCACAGCAAAGGAAACCATCAACAAAATGTAATATCAACCTACCAAATGGGAGAAAATATTTGCAAATTATATTTCTGATAAGGAGTTAATATCCAAAATATATAAGGAAATCATAAAACTCAATAGCAAAAAAATAAAAAATAGACAATCCAATTAAAAAATGGGCAGAGGATCTGAATAGGTATTTTTCCACAGAAAACATACAGATGGCCAACAGGTACATGAAAAAGTAATTAGACAAATTACTAATCATCAAGGAAACACAAATCGAAACCACAATGAGATATTACCTCATATATGTTAGAATGGCTATTATCCAAAAGACAATAAATAACAAGTGTTGGCAAGGATGTAGAGAAAAAAGAACCCTAGTGCACTTTTAGTGGGAATGTAAATTGGTGCAGCCACTATGGAAAATAGTATGGAGGTTCCTCAAAAAAATTAAAAATAGAACTACCATATGATCCAGCAATTCCACTTCTGGGTATTTATCCAAAGGAAATGAAACGTTAACTTGAAATGATTTCTGCACCCCTCATGTTCATTGCAGCTTTATTTACAATAGCCAAGATATGGAAACAACCTTAGTATCCATAGATTGATGAACGGATAAAGAAAACGTGATATGTATATACCATGGAATGCAACACGTCATAAAAAAAGAAGGAAATCCCGCCATTTGCAATAACATGGGTGGACCTAGAGGTCATTATGTTAAGTGAAATAAGACAGAGGAAGACAAATACCTTACCTCACTCATATGTGGAATCTAAAAACAAACAAACAAAAATTCCAGTTATAAACTAAATAAGTCCTGGGAATATAATGTACCACATGGTGACTATAGTTAATAATACTGTATTGTATATTTGAACGTTGCTAAGAGAGTAAATCTAAAAGTTCTCATCACAAGAAAAAGAATTTGTAACTATGTGTGCTGATGGATGTCAACAAGGCTTATTGTGGTGACAAATTTGCAATATGTACATATATTGAATCATTATAACAGTATATTAGGCGTACTTAGTTTCAGGTGTACCTGTCAGGTGTACATATCAATTATATCTCAATAAAAAAAGAAAAGAATTGAAGCAAAAAAATAATAATAAAGTAATTATTTTGTCACCCAAAAGTCTTTTGAGAATTTGTGAGGAAATGGATTCTCTCCCTTTCAGGAGACACGAACTATAGTAGCAACAGGGGACCTGATGGCAGAACCTGTGACAGCGATGCTGTCAAGAGTGGCTGGAAGCATCCAGAGATTCCTGGTAAGCTAGTTGCCAGCACTGGGCTAGCATAACAGCAGACTTGAGGTGTCTTGAGAGAAAACAGGAGGGTGTTTTTCTTGGCTTTGGAAATCAGGGGAGGTCTTGCTGCTCTTACTGATCAGTAGAAGCTGTGGAGGCCAGAGAATTTGAGACAACTTGACTGTGGAGGACAGGAAATACCTATAAGTGAGAATGATTTTTGAAGACAGTTTCAGGTCTTACTCCAGAAGGTAGAGGGTAGAACTGTCACCAACTAGGCACCTCGAGAAACTCAAGGGTAGACTTGGAAGCATGTAACTGTTTTTCCAAGTTGCTTCTTTGCTTTTTGTTATGTTAAGGAGATCCAACCACCAACCAGCCTGAAACTGACCAAGCCTCACCATAGAAGCTATGCCCATGATCTTTGCCTTACCTTTAATGCTAAGATCTCTCCAGGAGGAGCTTAGGCCTCATTACTGTAAGCTGCCTGCTGTGTATGTGGAAGCGTGTTTTCCAACTGAGCCTGCACAAGTGAATACCCGCCTCTCCCTTTTGAATCTTCCTTCCCCATCTGAAATAAAAGTTCCTATTTCCCTTTGTGTGAGGACGCCATGTCTTTGGAAATGATTCCTCAAAGCCTCCTATTTGCTGCAAATACACTTTACTTTGTGAGACAACTTCCACTGGTGTAGAATCTTAACTTACCAGGAGGTGAGCCCACTTGGTTTGGTAACAGAACCAGAAAACTCACGGAGCTATTGAGGTAAATTTAGCCCTGGCTTTTGTTTCCTGGTGCAATAGCCTAAAGACAGTTGAGCTTGGGTAAGAAGAGCTATAAAAGTAAAACAAAGTGCTTTTTCATTCTTCTCTTTATTTAATCCTATAGATAAATACAATACATGGGAAAACTGTCTCAATAAATTTAACAGAAAAAGAAACAGCATCAGAGAGCAAAATTGACATAATAGACATGGCAGTTGTAAATGCTAAAGCTTGGATTTAAAACCAAATAGATTTAGAAACAGAATCCTGGTTTTCTGATTTATAGTTTACCACTTTTCCATTTTTACAAACTCTATTCCATCAGAAATTGTGAGCTTAGTTTTAGCAATTTCACATTTTTTAAACAAAATATTGTAATTTGTATACAATTCAGTTATAATGACAGCAGGGAACTAAGCACACAGTATAGACAGAGTCAAGTTTTGAAATTCATAGAAATCACATCTTTTTTCTTCTTCATTATAAAAATAATATATCCTTATATAAAAATTCCAAACCATATAGAAGACTGTAAAATGAAAAGTAAGAGATTCCAAACATCACAAACTTCTAAAAATAGCCTTGTTAATGGTTTCTTGTGGATTCATCCAAAAATGTTTTACACACAATTGTATGTTTGACACAACATCAATCAAATAAACACGTTTTGCAATTTTTTTCATGTAACTACTTAACAAATTGTCTTGGGTATATTTCCCATGAAAATATATGAATTTATTGTATATCTTTATGTATATATTTTTCTACTACAAAGAATGGTACTTCAAATTGTTTTTTATGTTTTCCATGAAAGTATGATCATAGAATAAACTCCTTAAAGTGGAATTGTGGGCTCAAATGTTATATGTGTTTTCAATTTTCATAATTATTGACAAAGTACATTATAAACATGTTTAAGTTTCTGTCCATAGTAAGTGAAAGTATTTCTTCCTCAAACCATGGCAATCATATATATAGTATTTCATTGATTTAATGTGTCTTTAATTGTATGTGAAGTTGACCAAGTTGAGCATCTTTTCATATAGTTTTGGCCATTTGTCCTTTTTTGCCCTGTGAAGTTCATGTGTTTAGTCCTTGAACACACCTGCTCTATTCTATTTATTTAAAATGGCGATTTTTGTTTTTCTTATTGATTAGTGGTTTTTTATAATGTATAAAATGAATCTTTTGTGTATATTATTTGTTGCAAATACATACCCTGATTTTCTTTACATGTGGAAATGAAAGTATTATAGATTGTTTTAATTTATTCATATATTTTAAAATTATAAAGTCTACTTTAAAAAATATTTATTCAATAGTTTCTGAGTCTAGAGATATGCTTACCCCTCATGTTACTAAAAGAAAAAAAAAGTCCTTCCAGTATTTTATGATCTGTGTTTAAATCTTTGATCAATCTGCAATTTTACTTTACAGAGAAAGAAATAGGTAGGGGATACAATTTATTTTCCCCTAATGCTCTTTCAATATAGAAGCATACTTTACTAAATAATTGACTTTATTCCCACTGATTAAAAAATGCCACCTTTTTGTACATCAATCATATATATTTGGTTTTTTTTTTTAATTTTCTATCTAGTTTTCTCTCAACATTCTTTCATTATCAAAAATTGTTTTAGCATCAAATGAATTTTTAAATTTATGCAGGAAATTTAATTGTTTATTAATTGTATCAGATTTTATTAGTATTCCTTTTATTATTACCTGTTTCTTCTCTTGAAACATCAATTATTAGGAAAACATAAAGCCAATTGATGAGAACATAGCAGAGTAATGTTACAACTTCAGGGATAAGTAATGATTTCTTAAATAGGACATAAAGATTAACCTTAAATAAAAATAAGTGAGAGTTATATTAAAAATTAATAATTTCAATTCATCAAGGGACATCATAAAGAGAGTGAAAAGGCAAGATATCACAGGGAGAAAGATATCTGCAATACATATAACTAAAGAGGACTCAGATAAAGAATATATTAAAAACACTCCTACAAATCTTCAAAAAAAGTCCAAAAGAAAAATCATCTATAATAATCACTTCAAAAAGGAGCATATCTAAATGTTCAATAAATGTAAGGACAGATGTTTGCCGTCAGTTAATATGTACATTTAAATTAAAACCATAACTGCACCAGCAGTCGGAGTACCGTGGACTGGCCTACCCAGCAAGCCGAGGGCAGAGCAGGTGGCTCTCAGCAGGCACGACGGGTCCGGGCTTCTAGCAACAGCCTGAGACTGGCTGCTGTGCAGAGGCCACAGAGGGCCTCAAGTTGTCTCATTTTCACTTTCCTGACGTGGCTGTAGCCCTCCCATGTTCAGAGCCCATTGCCTGGGCAGTCCGGGCTCTGAGCCTGCTGGCAGCGCCAAGCTCAGCGCACATCTGTAGGCTCTTTACCAGAACATGCAGAGACTGGTGCATGACCACCTCCTCGTTCCACCCCCACCCTGCCCAGGTCTTCAGTATCCTGAACCCAGCAGCCATATGTCGGCCAATAACAAGATCAGCCTGACTGATATGGAGGTCTACAGCTTTGACTACAACTACACGCTAACTCGTATGCAGATACTCTACACCTGGAGATGTACACTGCCACATGTGACATCCTGATTGATCACTACAGGCACCCAAAGAGGATTCAGAAGTATGACTACAACCCCAACTTTGGCATCTGTGGCCTCCACTATGACATTCAGAAGAGCTTTCTGATGAAGACTGAGGCCTCCCATTACAAGCAATTGGGGACTACCTCCTGGGGCCTCCAGCTGTGTGGGAGGAGGATGTGATTGACCTGTATGGAGGCACCCAGTACAATGTAGATATGCGGCTTCAACAGCAAAAGTCCTCCCATCAAGCAGTTCATAGACATCTTCCGGCTGCCAGAGATGGCACTGCTCTCCTGTGTGGTGGACAGCGTCCTGGACCACGACCTGGAGTTCGACCATGTGCGCCTCTACAAGAGTGAGGCAGATGCTTTTCGAGACGTGCACGTGAAGGGCCTCATGTACCGGTGGATCCAATGGGACATGGAGAAGTACATCTTGAGAGGGGAGGAAACATTCGCCTGAGCGCCTGGCAGTCCGTGGGAAACAGCTGGCTTCATCACCAATGGTCCCTTCAACTTCGTGAACAAGGGGATGTGGCAAGTGGTGGGTTTCACTGGCGTCAACTCCTCAAGGAGGTCATTGTCTAGGCAGACAAGCCCAGAGTTTTCACTAACTGGCGCAAGCCTTTCAGAAAACTCTCACTCATGTGAGACTGTATCAGAGGCCTGGAAAAGGGCAAGATCTATCGGCAGGGAAACCTTTGGACTTCCTGCGCCTGATGGGATGGCGCAGCCCCTGCATGCTCTCCTTCAGAGACCACCTCTACAGTGACCCGGCGGATCTCCTGCTGCCGCACCATGAAGTGAGGGCACCATCATCCCCAAGCTGGAGTGCGAGATCTGCATCCTCAATGCAGAGCAGAAGCCGCACTCACTGACTCAGCAGCGGTGCTCTCCAGGCTGCCAGAGCACAGGAAGACCTTCCAGGACACAGAGCCGTAGCAGGTGCGGGGTGCTTGGATGGAGGAGTGGCAGGAGCCAAGGTGCATCACCAAAGTCCTGTTCAACACACAGTTTGGGAGTATCTTCCGCAACTTCCACAAGGCCATCTACTTCTTACGGTGCCGGTGCGCCTGTGCATGACTTCCCTAGGCTGCCTGCTGAACTACCGCGCAGACTTGACCTTTATCCGCCCCGCACTCCCACGCAGCACAACGGGCCCCTCTGGGTGGACCAGCTCTGCACTCGCTGCATGAAGACGACTTTCTTTGGCAACACTGCCCACGTCTGCTGAGAGCACCTTTATTGTCAGGGACTGGCCCCCAGACCCTCCTGTCCCACCCACACTGGGCATCTGTCTAAACAATAAAAGTGGTCTCCTTCCTGGAAAAATAAATAACACAAACAAAAAAGAAGCACATGTCACCACACAGCATCAGAATGGTTAAAAGAAGGAAGATACCAGGTATTGGCAAGGATATGGAGAAACTGTTGGTAGGAGTGTAAATTTTACATCCATGTTGAAAGAGTGTTTGGCAATGTCTACCAAGGCTGAATATACATAATCACCATGACCCAGATTTCCATTCCTAATATAGACTCAAGAGAAATACATACATTTGATTACCAAGAGTTGTGTACAAGAAAACCCATAGCAACACAGTTTGTACTAACCTTGACTAAAAATAACCCAACATCCATAACTGTAGAATGAACTGCAGAATTGTATAAAAGAACTGTGGAATATTCATACAATGGAATAGTATCCAGTAATAAAATTAAGCAAACTGCTATTAAGAACAACAACATAGATGAATCTTACCCACGAAATGTGGCACAACAGAAGTCAAATACAAAAAATTACCTATCTTAATATTTTATATGATTATTAGAAAACGTAACATATAAGAAACATATATAACGTTTTCCTTATTTGATTCATCACCTGGAAGGCTCCTTTGGGAATTGTAAGACTCTTCACCTTTATGATACTGGAAAATATACACACTTAGTGAACAGGAATGATTTGGAACTAGAAATGAATGCCGCTATATGCATATTCAGGTATAGGCATATCTTCTGGGTGCTGGTGATATTCTATTTCTTGACCTGTGCATTTATATGGATATATTATAGATAAGATACTCGAAAGCGAACAAGTAAGCCTAGGTATCTCCATTAAGGGGAATATCTGATTGACAACTTCTATATGTTTCCTTAGCCAAACTCCATGATATCTTTTAGTAAAGCTTGAAAATACATGAAAATTATGTTCAATTCCTGTTTCAAAAAATAGTTAAGAACAAGAAGTAATTATTGCTGTGACTATGCTGAAAATGAGTTTTTAAAACTCTAAGATCTTTTCAACCTTAAAAGTCTTTTCATAGCTTTATATGTTCTGGAAGATTTCTTGTATTGACTGGTGAATGTACTGATTCTTTTTGTTCCCCAAAGAAGTAAATCTAAAGTCAACACTAACTTTGTCTGCCAAGTCAAACGTGTAGCTCAAGCCATTTTTATACTGAAAGGAAAAAAGCATCAAGTGTCCTCCTTCCCTATCACTTCCGTGTAAAATGGAAATTAAGCTATTTCTTAATAGGCTTCTCTCTTGGATCATTAACATCAGTTTTATACCTATTCTTAATTCCCTAACTGACATCATGAAATGTAGTCTCATTTATCTTTCTTTTGTCCTTTCTCCACTGTTTTCATTATTTGATTCACCCCTTGGAAAGCTCCTTTTGAAATTCTCAGACTCCTCACTTTCGTAATACTGGGAAATGCATACATTTAGTGAACAAGAGTGATTTTGTGCTAGAAATGAATGCTGGTATATGCATATACACATATAGGCATATAGTACTTCAGTGTGATTCTCACAGCTTTGTAAGTGTGGCGGGCTGGCAGAAGAAGAACTTGTGAGCTTCCTGACTCTAGGCCTGTTTGGAATAGTCCTGTCACCTGGACCTGTGGGGCAGGAATGTGAGCGGAAGGCTCAGGTGATTTAACTTGTTTCCGTTCTTTCCTCACCCGCCATTGTAACACAAATGACTTACTAGCTGCTCAGGAGGACTCCCTCTGGGGAGATAGAGATGTCACAAATTATAACACCACCTCTGTCGCTGCCTGTGATAGTCTTCCCCCATCCTAGAGAACAGAGTACCTTCTTGTCCTTTTCACAAATCCAATAAATACGTGTGCCACCAGAAGGGCCATATAGACCTGAACTTTAAAGCTCTCAGACTCATTTAGAAACTGCTCATGTGGGAAGTTTAAAAGCAGGAGCCACAGCTCAGCCTGCGGTTCACCTATCCCCCATAAAAACACGAGCCACAGAGCCCATTTTCAAAGCTGGGCAACTGCAGCTGACCTTGGAGTGCATGGTACTTTTTAGTACAATGAGGCGGTTTCTCTTTACATCCAAGACTGGTGGAAAGAGCTTTTGTTACAGCCAGATAAGAAGTAATCCTTTGGCTGTGATTCAGATGGATTCGAAAAGTATGATTTTCTTGGAAGACAAATGAATCCCTTAACTGTTTTCTCCTGCCACCGCCACAGCACTAACAGTGATTTACAGCAGCGTGCTGCCTAATTTTCCATCTGCATATTATTTGGAAAGGGTAAAAGTTATGGTAATGTAATGTGCAAATGAGTGAAAACAGAATTTGTTTGCTTTCCTTCCTGCCTACGCACAGTCAGGGTTTTCTTGTGTGTAATGCATAGGATCTGTTTGCGTGGTGTATATACGCTGTGTTTCAATATGAGGTCCAGTGTGCGTTTCAGAATCAGGCTGGTGAGGAAAGTTTGGGGAATATATTATAGATAAAACAGCAGGAGACAGCATTTATGTGAGATAAAGTGAATGGCAGCTTATTAGCTATTCTGTCGGAACAGTCAAAGGCTCTTATTTTTTAGACAACGGAATGGGGAAAAATCTTCTGCTTCTGTCAGTTTAGATTATAGTAAGAAAAGATGGTAATTTTCTATGTCAGTAGTTTTCAGCCCCTCAAGAACTCAGAGGAAATGGAGGTAGAGCAGAGGGGGGGATTCTCGCTCCAAGATCTAACTCTTCAACTAGATCTGTTCTTCTCTTCTCTCTTCTACATATTGAAAACATAACTTTCATAATATTTCATAACGAAAGGATTATCATTCTTTTAAAAAAGTGTGAAAACCATCACTGAAATTGCAGTCATAAAATCACAGTGCAGGCAAAAGGGTGGTATCAATTGGTTTTAGGCTTTTTAAAGAAATACTGACCTTAACATGTGAGGACAAATTCTGTATGCCATGCACAGCCTTTAATTAAGTGAATGGCATCAACGGAGGGAAGATATCCATCAGCATAATATAATCCCCAAGCTGAGTCGAAGATACAATTATGATCATTGAAATTCAGTCTTAAAAGTGGCAATTTATCTGATGTGACGATGCTAGATGAAGAGAAAAGAAGTTGAATTCTATTCATGTCTTTGTATCTCATCATTTACAACCAAAATAATGTAAGTGGCAATTTGGATAACGATCGATGCTATATGTTTGATAAATTATTTTCTTAAACTCTCTTAGAAATGATTATTCTCTTAATGTCTCCTGGTAAGATTACTAAATCACATAGGAAAGAGGTAAATTGAATATTTTAAGTCTAGAAAACAGAATTCCATTGAACAAGAAGATATCTGGAACCTCACTCTGCTGTACTCCCTTAATCAGCATCAAATTTCAGGATAACTTTTATTTGAGCTCTGGATGCAGCCTGTTATAATCAGACAAATCATGTGCCAAGGGTTCTGCTGCCTATCTGAAGACTTCACTTAATGAGAGAACCCTTCTGGCTCTCTGGAAATGGGACACTGTATTTCAATATTTCTGCAAAGTCTTCAGTAATTGGTGTGCAGTGTTGCCTATATGTGTGCTGTGTACATGGCCTAAATTAGTATGTATTACTATGGCAAGAGGAGTAATTACCATATAGAAACGAGAATTATTGGCACAAACTCACATTTATTGTCTGAAGTAACGAGATTAGAAACATGGGTGTTCAGTATTTTAGCAGGAAAGTTGGCAGTTTATTCACTCTTAATTTACTCAGATACTGCAGATCTTCTTTATTTTTTCCTAAGAAGGAGCCCAGTAGTTTTTTTTTTTTTTTTTTTCTTGTGGATCCAGTTAGTCCTGCAACTCTGCGAAAGCAATCTGAACTCATCGGCTACATTATGAAAACAGAAGAGAATACTGCCTCCTTGTCCCAGCTTTGTAGTCCAGCCTTTTATCCTTTTACAGATATGCCAAGTCACTGGGGAAACGTGGTGGTCCCTAAGGAAGCATTCTGGAGCCAGGAGTGCATCTGGGAAGGGAATCAAGGTTAGATCTAGGGATACATGGGTCCTGGCTCCTCTGCCTGATGCTTCAGTGTGTGAGGGCTAGTATTTGCACTTGGTTTTAGAGAATATGAATAAATTCTAAGTAGTTTCTCTTTTATAGACTTGTATGGTTAACATTAAGCTGATATTATACCCAGAGGATAACTCCATCATCCGTGATCTTACAATTTAACATCTTAAAAATAACATATTCTATATTGTTTGGCCATTTTTTAAAATGAAATTGTAATCAGGTATTAGTTCTGTCAAGGAGTTAAACTTGAACTTGACTGAAGCAAACATTGTATATTATGTCTCCAAATGTGTGGTGAGATAGTCTTTATGCACAGGTTCTTAGCCTGAGGTACAAATATGTAATTCAGTGCATTCACAAAATTTGTAAAATAAAAAAAAAAAAACTTTAGGCATATACTGTGGGTAGTTTCAGTTTTTTTTTTTTTTTCCAGAGAAACCATGATATCAGAATTTTACCTCAAAACAGTTAAGAACTGCTGATTTGGCAATGATTTTGTTATCATGATTAGTAGTAATCATAGTACTAAGGTAGCATTTTTCTGATGAATCAAAACTGAAATTTGCAAAATAAATTAACTAAGACAGAACTACAGGCATTTTCAAGTTTATGATTATCTATGATAAGATTGCCAACATTTTATCTCCTGACACATATCTGGATAGCATGGATTCCAAAATACTTCAAGTCAAATTTTTCTCCAAGGCTTTGTATTCTCTTCTTCTCCTTCTTTTTAAATGGGTAATCAGCAGGTGCAATACGTCTATTAGAAAATTGAGAATACGTGTGACCCTTTATCCCTTTTGTCCTCTCCCTGCCCCCTTCCTCTCTGGTAACCTGAAATTTATGTAATGTAATAAACCAATGTGACTTCAATTAAATAGATAGATAGAGAGATGAAAATGGAAAAGACAAGCTCCCAAAGATGTGAATAATAACAACAAGAATCAGTTCTATAGTGATTCCTAGCTTCCTGATACTGTTATAAATACTTTGCACATTTAATCTAATTTAATCCCCCAAACATCTTGTGGATTAGGCACTATGGTTTTCATCGCAGTTTTATGGATAATAAAATCAACACAGAGAAACTTGCATACTATGCCCACTGTCAAAAAGTTAGTAAGCAATCTGACCTTAGAGTTTGTAAACTAACCCCTGTAGCTCTGCTGCCTTGGGAACCAAAGGTAACATAGTGCAAAGAACAGTACACAATTCAAGGTTCATGTCTTAGAGTGGAGTAACAGCAGGACCCCTTTCACATTTCCTTCCTATCAGCATACCAGATCCTTCCCAGCTCCTGTTTCCAGAGTCTTTATAGCCCTCAACCCCTCAGTCACATCAACAGCTTTAGTGATCTGAAGTAAGTTTCATTGTCTCTACTTATCTTTTGTTTCCTCAATTTTCTCTCCAGGAAAAAAGGATTTTATAATCAATGTTATAAATTAAGATGGTAACTGGGTGTACTCCTATCCCCCCATCTTTGCTTTCCTTATGCTATGGCATGAAGGTGTACAGTACCCAGGCTTTCATAGTTCACCCCAATGCAAACATGCCTATGAAATACACCTTTGTGGAAAATTCAGTGCACAATCCAACTTTTGTACATATAGCTCATTCATTAATGGTCAGAAAATACCAAATTTGGGGTAACTATATTGGATAATGATGTCACATATGATATTATGATCTCCCTATTTACGTTTACTGAAAAATAGAAATTCAGTTTGACCATACCAAAAACTAGCTATTCGGGCCGGCCCGGTGGCATAGTGGTTAAGTTCGCACTCTCCACTGTGGAGATCCGGCATTCGCGGGTTTGGATCCTGGATGAGAACTGACGCACAGCTTGTCAGCCATGCTGTGGTGGTGTCCCATATGAAGTAGAGGAAGATGGGCATGGATGTTAGCCCAGGGCCAGTCTTCCTCAGCAAAAAGAAGAGGATTGGCAACGGATTTTAGCTCAGAGCTGGTTTTCCTCACACACACACACACACACAAACTAGTTATTCTTACTAAAGAGAATGGAAGTTTTTGTTCTCCATAGCTGCAATATGTCTAAAAGTACTGATGAACTGCAAAACTGTCAAATGAGAGATGAGCTGAGTTAACACACACTTCACTGATCAACAAATAAAATAGGCATCCAGGAACTGACAAGTCATACAGAAACAAATGAAAGCATCTATAAAACTCAAACACAGAGGCTTTCCTTTGTGTTAACATATCTTTCCAGTTTCTGGATAAGTGTATATATGTACAAACACTTCTAGCAATTGCTTTGTCAGAGCTTGAGGACCACATGAAAATATAAAAACAACCCTTGGGACAAGGAGTGATAATTCCCAGCACATCTGGCATGGAGGAAAAATTTGTCATACATAGAACTGAAGGGGAATGGGAAGTTGACATAAGAACACATCTTATTCTATTTTTAATGTGTTATATATATTTTTGTTATGTACTTTGAGGAACACAAAACATAATGCATGCTTATTTAGTCAAAGTCAAACTCATCTTTGATTTGCACACAATCTTAAGGAAAATATTTTTTTGTAAAACTAAGCTCTCCTAAATTATAAAATTAGAGATTTGTGGTAGTTAAATAAAAATAAATATTTGTTATGTTGAAAATAGTTTAACTATCTGCTTCTGATTATCCAGGTAGTTTGGTTTATAGCAGTAGAGAAAATGACCAATAGCAATATTTGCAATGGTTGGTATATAAAACATAGTCTCTCAACCTGTTTCCTTGTTATTATGAAGATATGTCTGAAGACACTGACAACACATGCCATCAGTGCAAAAGTAACTAAAAGTTTTGCCACAAAATCTTATTTGCATAATTAAATATATGAACAATTATATTTACAAATAGTTTCATGTGATTTTCAAATTCAGTTTCTCACAAAGGACATATACAATATGAGCCTAAGTCTCAATAATACTCTTCTAAATTCTGAATCAATACAAAGGCAGCTCACTACATCAATAACACTTTGTGGCCATAAGCAGAGGGGGAAGGGGTATGTGAAGTGTGCCAATCATTGGTTTTTGTTTTAAAGAACGCCTCATATTTTACAATAACAACCTCATGACTTTTTACTACTTTTTGAGTTACAGTGAAATCTTGAGCTTTAGAAAAACTGCTACTGTTTTGCTGTGCATTTTAGAAAACATCAAATTGATACTTAAGGAAACAAGATTCTCTATGACCACATATCTAAAATGATACCTAATATTAAACTCTTATTTTCAAAACTATTTAATAAAAATCATACATTACCATCTGTTTTATTTAAACACTGACAATCATATCTAGTATTTTACTGTCCATAGATCTGTAACCACATAATATACCACACAGCTTTATTTCATAACTACAACTATCTTAGAATAGCATTGCCTTCTATTTGTATGATTAGATTATCATGATATGAAAGCATGTAATTAATTTTGATATGCATATGTGTATACCATATACTTAAGTCTGATCTAATATATTGTTTAGCCAATTACTCATTTTGAAAAATAGTCAAACATTGTGGAAAATATGAGTCATTTTTGTCCCCACATTCCTGCTAAATATTTTGACACAGACCTATCTGGATAGAATCCTGTGCAACTTGTTTCTGATGACCTATAATTTTGATATTTGGACAGCAATTTTACCAGTTACATTAGACTTTAGATGGGCATATGAGATATAAAGTAGAGATGGAAGGGTCTACTTTTATAGATTCTGGATAAGCACTGAGACCAGCAATCAGGTTAAAAGTGTATGAAAACCAACCAGTGGAAAGAGAGTAAATGAGGTAAATAATTATAAGGCTTTAGGACAAAGATAAAAAGATCAAGTGTGGAAAGACAGAAGCACTCTGGTAAAAAACAAACAGACTGGATCTATAACAAAAAATGTTAACTAACAACAAAAAAATATTATTTAGAAACAGATGCAAGACACAGTCTTGACGTAAGTGTGAACAATTATATTGCTATTGACTAAGCACACTTGATTGCACCAGAACTCATGCTTATATTAACAGGAAAGCATTATTTGTATGTAAAATGTAGACCCTTTAAGCAGACATTTCATTAATAAAACATATTGTCTATTTTAAAAAATAAAACCCTCAAAGCTGATTGTGGACATGATTATAACTCCTGGGATTGGAGTAAGCAATCTTAAGCAACCAAAAGTATCACACTATTCTCTAGATATGTAATTTATTACAGATACATGTGCATGCACACATGTAAACACACACACACACCTACCTTACAATATCACAAGCCATTGACCTAATTTCTTTTTATATAGATGTTCTTTTAAGTATCATATTTAATTTAAATGTAACCACATCAGTCTCTAAAATACATTTTTAAAGTTAGATTCTGACTCAGAGATTTTCCTGTATCGAGTACACAGCTTTGTAACACATTTCAAAGAACAGACTTGTCTTTTAACGAGAAAACAAAATCCAGAATGCTGTGTCTAGTATATTGCTTAAAATTCAGAAAGCATGCTAAAAACCCATAAGTAAAATCCAAACCCTAGATTATTCTACCAAGGAAGAACTGGATGGTCAAAACAATCATAAATGTACATACCATATGAATATCTACTTGATGTTTAGAGAAGATAACACAAGGAGATGAAATGATGTGATTCTACTGAGTCATAATTAAAAACAGTCCCGCAATCATCCATAAAAGCTTTGTGGTAATGTGAGATGTCTCGTTTGCAGAACTATCATAACTCAGGCTTGGCATTTGGCTTTGCCTTGTTCACCAAAAGTCTGTCCTGGGTTATTATTGCACTCTCTATGGACTGAGCTGCAGCAACGATAGAAGCCAGTTTCCATATTAGTGTTAATTTACCAATGGCTTGGGATGTAGCCTAGATACCACAAAAAGTGATCTTCTAGGGGAGCATTAGATTTGTATCATCAAAGGACCTTTTTCTTTTGCTGATCTCATAAGCACCCATACGCACAGCACACTCTTCTTCAGGCAGTTTGCCAAAACACTCTAAAATAATTCTCCTAATTAAAGCAAGCCCCCTTTATCATTTGATGTACAAACTGTTCCTTTTACAGGGTCCATCAAGAAGAGATTATATATTGAATATCAAAGTAGAGTTTCTCCTCTTGAGCTCACAGAGTGTTTTTCTACATTGTATTTTGGCATAGTAGATAGTGTGGAATGTGTGTGCTTGATGCTTTTCTATCTTGGGATCTGGGGATAATTTACAGTAATCGACATTGTTGACACAGCACAAAATAATGTAAAAATCTAGCCGAAATAGTGACTTTGGGACTAAGTCAGTTTGGCTTGGGCCCTTTTTGATTAATTCTTTGTAAATGTATTTTAATTTATCATGCCCAATTTTGAACTTAAATCCATTGAAATCTTGAGTTGCATTTCTGTAGGTAATATGGTATAAGAATCTGGTTGTGTATATTTTTTTGTATCTAGTGGAGTCTCTAAAATGACTCATTTCTGCTCCAAGTCAGATGTCTTACAGGAACTTCATTTTCATACATATTTTGTACACTAAATAATAATATATTCTAAAAATGATTCAGATTCAAGTCATGTGTTACTCTACTCTGTGTTATGGCACAACGGGGTTTCTATTAAGTCTGCATTTGGTACTAAATCGTCTATACAACATTGTCTTGAAAGAAAGGTTGAGTCTGAGGGCAAGGGTTTCTATACTTAATGCTTGTGAAGAGATGAGAACATTTAAAAAAATTATTGTCATTAAATGAAGGACAAAGATTACAGTCTGTTATTTGTAATTAATCTCCATACTTGACAACTGATAACTAAATAAAAAGATATATTTTCAATTAAGTATTCCAAGCAGATATCTAGAACCTAAATCAAGAAGTAATTGCTGATCGAACTCTATAAAATCTCAGGACAAGGAGCATTTGAAAGATCTAGTCTAAGGGAGTATTTCTCAAACTTTATTCTGCTTTGATTTTGTTCATATGTGTAATCACATCTGAACAGAACACTTCTCATTATTTTCAGACATTGTCAACAATGTGTATGGTAGTGTTTTCTTTAAATGGACATGTAAAAATATTAAATCAAAAGTCACTGCTCCTCCCCAGTAGGAATAATGACATAAATAATGAGAATGCCATTATCTACTCTGACCCTGAGAATGACCTATTCCCCAGGATTTTCAAAGTTGCATATAAATATATCCAGAATGCTTACCCAAAACTGTGTCTGATACATATTAGATTTGCCAATTATCAAGAAATTATGATTTAATATTATGCCTCAAATATTAGCAATAGTGTTCAGCTTCTGGGTAAGATGAAGTGAGCATACTCCACCTGTCAGCCCACTCAATGGGGCAAGCATGCATCCTAGACAGAATGCATGGAAAAAATACATATAAACTCCAAAATGTAAATAGTAATAGAAATTTTGGAGGCAAAGAACAGAATTAGAGGTAACACTGAATCAATGATGAAATGATCTATATATTTTTTCCTCCAAGATTCCTTGGCCTGGAATCAAGGGATCCCTAAGTAGAATGGGGCATTGGCCCATGCAGAGGGCATTCCTGGAGTTGCTCTCTAGTTCAGGACTGAGCATAGAGAAAGAGGTTTCCCAGTAGCAACATCAGGGCAGCAGCGGCCCGTGGCCATCTACAACTCTGATGGAAGTGAACCTTCTCCTCTGATTGGAAAAGCTCTCATCTCAAGTGTGTGTGGCAAATCTCTGTTGATCTTTTCCTTCTGTCTGCCTGACACTTGGCTCTGGATGTAGGCACAGTGACAGAGAGTGTGCAGCAGTACAGGGTAAATAAAGTGCCAGCATTCTAGCCAGAGAATGGAAAAGGAAACTTCTAGGGAATTGGATGGCACCACAGAGGTCACAGAAAGGGAAGAACTTGAGAAAGAAAATCTATAAAGTTGTTTCAAACTCCTGCGATTACCCCTACACTCACACACACACCAAGGTATGCATGCATAGATCGGTCCTAAAAAGTAGACAAAAGACCTTGGGAACTAAACTAAAAGACTGACAACCACTGAGTTCCCAGACAATTCTGATGTGTAGCACATTCTGGAAAGAAAAAAACAAAAATAATACTGAAAACACAATCCATAGATAGCTGAGTGGAACTCGTGGCTTAAATCTAAGGTTATTGTCTGCTAAAACAAAATATAAACATTATCTACAGGTTTTATAAGATATAATAGTCTTGTAACACAATATCCAAGATGCATTTAAAAAGTACTCTGTACACAAAGAACAGGGAAAATATCAACAGGCATGTGATACAACAATCAATGTATGCCAATGACATGGCAAAGATGTTGGAATTATTTGACAAAGACTTTAAAGCATCTATTAAAAAATGTTCCAGTAAGGAAAAGAGATCACTCTTGAAATAAACAAAATGTTGGAAAAGCTCAGAAAATAAATAAAATATATAAAGAATCAAATGGAAATTTTATAACTTGAAAATAACAACCCCTAAATAAAACCTCATAGAATGTGCTTAATAGCAGAGTGGATATGACAGAGAAAAAAGTAAACTTGAAGATAGATTAATAGAGATTATCTAAACAGCAGATACAAAACATATTAGAAAAAAATGCACACAGCTTAAGTAACGTATTAGACAATACCAAATGGTCCCTAGGAGAGGAGAAAAAGTATAGTGCATGAAAAATATTTAAATAAATGTTGACTGAACACTTCCCTAATTTTATGAAATACAAGCTTATAGATTCACGAAACTCATCAACCCCAAACAGAATAAACCCAAAGAAATCTATATCCACATCTGTTGTAGTAAAAGTGCTAGAAATTAGAGACAAAAACTTTTTTCCAAAGCAGCCAGAAAAAAAAAAAAAAAATACTGCATTGATTGTTGTGAAACCGAGGACAAAGGAGTCCAAGTTTCCCTGGATTAGGATGAAACTGTGCTTGTAGCCACGGGGTTAATGTGGGAAACAAAGTGACCAAAGTTTCTGAACTTGCCTTGCAGAATAGCAGGAGAACCACCGATAGAGAATAGCTCACTGACAGCCCCCACCTGACTAAGCATCACGCAGGAGCATTGAGAAGCTAAAATGACCGATTGTAAGTTTTCACATGTCATAGAATAAAGATCCACTGCATGCAACACATAGAATCCTCCCGCCCCCCCCAGAATTTGCACATGTGGCCCATGAAGAAATATGAAAGACAGTCACTCCTAGGCAGAGGACTCTTAGAATTTCAGCCCTCAAAGCCACATGCTCCCCTCCCCATCTTATTCTCACAATATGCTTTGGAAAAATGCTTAGAAGTGCACATAGGCAAGCTACTCTGTAATCAGTAGAAATCATAGCTTAGCAGAAAATTTATGTCCTCTACCTAAACTGTTCCTTCTGTCCCAGATAACAAGGTAACTGAGGTTTTCTTAGATTCCTCAGAAATGTTGCATTCAGCAGATCTGCTATGGAGAGGTGTCCAACCTTCTGTGGTCATCCATCACCTGACATTTCTGAGCCCCCTCCCCAACCCCATTTGCCTTATATAAGTCATTTCCAAATCAGTTGGGTTTAAGACAGGTTGTTTTAGGATGATAGTTCATCATCTTCTGATCTGCTAGCTTATCGCTTATTAAAAGTTCTTTACCACCACCTGCTTGGCCTTTTATCCTGCAGCGAGCAGATCAAGCCCTTGCTCGGTATCAGTTGGAGAATAACGTTTGAAAGTTGACAAACTTTACTTCAGAAATAACTGAGGATAGGATGAGTGTTAACTGAATTTAAAAAAAAATGCAGAGGATGAACTTTGGAGTAACGCAAACCTCATTTCAAATCCTTACTGTAATAATGGTTAACACGAGTTTGGGAAAGTTACTTAAGTTCTCAGCTCAAATTGTCTAAGCTCCAAAGTGAGCATGACATTAACACCTAACATATAAAGTGGTTTTGAAGATTAAAAAAGAAATAAAGTACTTAGCGTAGAGAGTATTCATGAGATGTAGAATATTTAGTATAGCATTGCAAAAGTTCAGTAGATATTAGGAGTTTTCTTTGAACTATCTCTGAGTGCACGAACACTCCATAATTTCTCTTCTCTCCATTCCTTTTCACATATTATTCCACCCTTTAATTAGGAGAGAAGCCAGAGGAAAAACAGAGATAAGTGAGTTTTTTTTCTCATTTTTCAAAGTAGTTGGAGAGCCAAACACTCTCCTTCATACCTCAAGCAAACGACTCATTGGCGTCCTACCCTCAAACAAACAAAAAAAGATGATATTTTTAGATGACTACTGAATGCCTTGGGATTATAAATGAAGCATATTTAAGTCTTACAGAAATAATGCCAGTGATTAATTAAATGTATTATAATGGTGTGGTGTAGTGAAACATGCATGGGCTTTGAGTATAGACTGTATTTGAATGCTAATGATAGCAACCAGTAGCTGTGTATCTCTGGGCCTCCTACTTCCCCTCATCTATAAAAATAAATAAATAACTGAGGACAGAATTACAGAGAGAAAAATTCTGAAGTGCTAAACGAAAAGGCTTCTAGTCCAGAATTCTATTTCTAGTGAAAATATCCTTTATGATGAAGGGGAAATAAACATAGTTTTAGATGAAATGAAACTCAGAGAAGTTGTTGCCAGTAGACCTGCACTAAAAGAATCACCAAGAGAAGGTTTTCAACCAAAAGGACACCAGAAGTAAACTTGGATCATTAAGAATGAAGGAAGGGCAACAGTGGAAATGGTAAGTATCTGGCTAAGTATTATAAACTAGTCATCTGTACTTGACTTCTTTAAAATACATTTGATGGTTGAATGAAAAATGATAACATCTGATGGAATTTCAATGTACACTGGGTAATAGATGGCAGGAACAGCATAAGGAGAGAAGTAAATGAACACATCCTGTGCCAAGGTTTTTATCTCCACTGGAAGTAGCAAAATATCACTTCTAACTAGAATGTGAAAAGACAAGTATATCATTGTAATCCCTTTGGACAATCACTAAAAGAACTATGCAAAGAGATAAAGAAAAAAGATGAGATGAATTAAAATAAAATAATAGATGTCCGAATAACTCAGAGACAGAAAGGGGAAACAGAGTAAGGGTAAAGAGAGGAAGCAAACAAACAAAATGTTAGACCTAAATTTAAAGATATTAATCATTGTATTGAATTTAAATGTCTAAACACGCCAATAAAAAGATGAGATTTTCAGAATGAATTAAAAAATTATGAAGCAACTATATTCTACCAAAAGCCATGTAAAGTAAATATAATAATAATATAGGGAAACTGACTTCCAGAACAGCAGTGTGCAGAGCTCCATGTACCCTTCCTTAGTGAAACCGCCATAACAGGTGAAAACAACCATTTAGTCTCTGAAAAGAGCCCTAAAGGATATCAGCAAATGAACAGATCGTTACTTAAGAAAACCAACTAAGTCTTGGTGTGAACAGTGAAAGTCTCTGACATTTGAGTCACAACCTCCTCCTTTCTTCCTCCACTCCAGCTCAGGAAGCTCTACTCTAGGCAGGTGCTACCAAGAAGACAGGGCTCCCTTTCTCCCCAACTCCTGGTCAAAGACTACTGTTTCTACCTGGCCACCAGCATTTATCATCCCCCTCCCACCTCATCCAGTTCCATGCTACAGAAACTCTACTGCAGGCAAGCGCAGCTCCATGTCTGGGGCTCCCTTCCTCCACCCAGCCCCATCCTTACAGTGGAAGTGCTACCCCAGGCATGGCAGGTTGAGAATACTCTGCCCAATCACCCTAGTACCAGCTCACGTTTAGGGCAAAGATTTCACAGCACAAGAGGAGAGCTGAGATAATCAAGGGTTCCTATGTCACCAAGCACCCCGTTTATAGAGCAGAGCTGTCACTCCAAGGGAAGTGGCTGCTCAGAAACAGTGGCACAAAGGTTCTGTCTGGGGGCAGAGGTAGGCCATAAGAACAGAGAGCTCCATAGCTCTCGCTAAGGACACCGCCTTTATGACCTAGATAAGTCAAAGCCACAGGAAGAAATAAAGAAAACCAGAACTGATAAATAGGAAATTTAATATAACAAGGTTACACAAAACAGAATATAAAAACAGATCTATAAATATATACTTTTTCTCCTTCTTTCCCCTCAGCTTCTTTGAAAAACATAAAATTATATAGAGTAATAATTATAACAATGTCTTGCTGGGTTTGTAATATGCCATATTTTAGTCATAATATGTATGACTAAAAGCGCTCAGAAATGAGTGGAAGGAATGTAGCTACGTAGGAGTGGCATTTTCTATATCTAACTGGAATTAAGTTGAATTCTGAGGTAGAGTCTGATAAGCTAAGATTCCTATGGTAACCCATAGAGCAAACAATAATAAAACTCAAAGACATAAAATGAAACAATCCTTAAATTATTTAAAATATTACACTAGAAAATATACAATTAATGCAACAGAAAGCATAAAAAGAAGTGCAGAGGAGCAAAAATACACACATTTTTAAAAATAGCAAATATAAATCCGACCATATAAATAATAGCACTGAAGGTGAATAGTTTAAGCAATCCCGTCAAAAGCAGTGATCGTTTCTTACCTATGCATTCTTAAAATAGTATTTTCTGTAGCAAAGCATAAGTGTAGTATCTTGAACAGAATTACATGTTGTATTTTATAAAATAAATGTTTTATTTTAAATTTATAATCAAGTTTATCTATCTGGGGATAAAGAAAACAGTAACAATAAAATGAACTAAGCAACTCAAAAAACAATAAACTTTTCTGTTTCCATTTCTGTAATCACAAGTGTAAACCGCTACAAATATTCTTGTGCTGTATATAATTTCCTTCTGCTAGAATTAATACCTTTGTGTGTAACAGTAGATCTTTAACTTTGCAACGTTCATACACTTAGTCTGTAAGAGTTTGGAGGTGTGGTTGGAAGAAGACCTACTGAGCTACCAGGGAATCCAGACATTTTTAAGGTAAAGTGGGCCAAGATTCACACTCTGGCAAGGTGGTACAGCTATGCTGCATCTTCCTTTGGGACATGTGGCCTGTACATGAATATTCCCCACACAGGAAAGAGTTTCTTGACTATAAACTAAGTTTAGTATCTTAATATAAACTAAGCTAAGTTTGTCTTTATAGTAGCATTGATATCTGTTTTGTTTGTTAATGTTTTACAGAACTTTTATGAGTTAGCTCAGCCCACCCTCAAAATAATCCTATGTGATGAATTGGCTTGTTCAATACTTGCTTGTAAAGGAAATATTTTAAGATGGAGGGGAGTACTTTCAGGAATATGGCATAAAATAAATAATTATATTAACCAGTAAATATTGGTTGTATATGTATACTAGAATTAAAACGATGAGTTTCCTATTAAAAGAAGCCCTAGGCCAGTGGTTCCCCATAAACTCATTTGTGCTGAGATTTTCACTTGGCAGGAGTAACATGAGGGGAAAAACGTAAAGATCTGTCTTTTATCTGAAATCCTTCCTATCTTGCCTTTTTTTTTTTTTTTGGAGGGTGGAGGTTAACATATCCTTCCAATTAAAAGAATATTCACAGAAGGATTTGTTTTGTAAAAGCAGAAAAAAAAAAAAACTGGGTGGGAAAAGTTTCTCTCAGCAGGAATGTGGGTAAATTGTATTACACAATGTTGTATATTCTATTGAATATTCTTTATTCATACAATGGACTGTCAGTTAAGATGAGCACACGACAGCTTCAACAACACAGAAGAATCTCAAAAAATAGAAAGTTGGCTGTAAATAACAAGGCATAGAAAAATAGCTGAAAGCCTTTAAATACAGCGCAAAAATAAAATCATGTTACATACATGTTGTAAAATTATTTTTAAAAAAACAGCAAATGATAAAAACAATTTAGAATAGCATTACCCTTGACGAGAAAAGGAAAAAGAATCTAACAGGGAGGTGAAATTTAAGGACATTCATTAGTATTGGTAATATTCTAATTTTGAAGAAGGGGGGCTAAATACAAATGTTTACTTCTTATTCTTTATACAAATATATATGTATATAATACATATTATATAATATATAATGTTTATATATTTTTTATGTAATAATATGTTTATATAAATTTTAAAATTCAAAGTGAAAAAAATGAGATGATGGTTAGGGAGAACACACTTTCGCCAGGCCTTGACTTTCTCCTTGAAGGGCTTGACACAAGAAGAGCAGTCCATGTTTGGTAAAAATATGATATTGATGACAGGGAAGTGAAAACAATAAAACCCTGGATCCTCTGTATGTCTCTCAAACAATAATGTGAATACCAGGATTGTGGAATTATAGGAAGAGAGACAAATGTCCTTTCTCTTATGAAATTATGATGATTGTAGGTATAGTGTCTTCCCCCATCTTTTCTTAGCAAAATATTAAATTTGTCATTTCTCTAAATTTCTTTTGTAACATTTTCTGTTCCATTCACCCTGACATTTGGGAATCTCTGCCCTCATCTTTTTACAGAAACAAGACAGTCTCCTGACCCATTCTGTTTTTCAACAAAGCTTTGTGGTTCTGAAAGAACAGTTTCATTGAATAATTCAAATGAACAGCGTTTGGATAAAATTATTTGATTGGACCAGTCAGTTGGTTTAAAATCAATTAATTTAAAACCTGATTCAGTACCCATGCACCTAAACTGACTGACTTTAGTTGATGCATTGATATTGGTAGATTTAAAGAAAGCTGTTAATAATCATCAGCTGTAGTAAAACCCAGCAAAACAAAGCAGCAACGCTGTCTTCACACATCTCTTCATGAAAGAAAATTCTAGCTTTTTTTGTGTGTGGGGGGAAGACCAGCCTTGAGCTAACATCCGTCACCAATCCTCCTCTTTTTGCTGAGGAAGACTGGCCCTGGGCTAACATCCGTGCCCATCTTCCTCTACTTTATATGGGACACCACAGCATGGCTGACAGGCAGTGTGTCCGCGGGCGCCTGGGATCCGAACTCGTGAACCCCGGGCTGCCAAGCGCGGACTAAACCGCTGCGCCACCGGGCAGCCCCAAGAAAATTCTAGCTTTTAATGAGTGAAAATATTGTTATTAGGTCAGGAAATATCATGAAAATGACTATAAGTCTTAGAGAATTCAGGACATTCTCATTCTTTCCAGTATATCAATTTACTGTCCTTCATCATTTATATATCAGTTAACTATAATTATGAAATGGGAAGAAATTGGCTTAACTTGGGCCTTTTCCTTTTCATTGAAAAGAAAAAGCTTAAAATCATCTTTTTCAAGTTTTTTTCAAGTTTTAGTAAAGTTTATTAAAATTTTATTGACATTTAATTAAAGTTTTATTTTCTTTTGCAAGTTTATATATGTTATAAGTAAATAAATGTAATACTTATAAGAGTTGAAGCAATTGCTTCTATTTTTGTTTTCCTAGGGAAAACAAATACCCTGGGCCTCTCTCTGAGCCAGCTTGGGTAGAAGAACCTTATAGACAAGGCATGAGGTAAAAATATGTCTCTTGGCCGAGGCCTCTTCAGCACAGAAAACACTTGACAAGTTAAATGAAGTAAGAACACCTTAGGAAGGAAAACTTAAGATACTTCTCATTATTAATGCTACATGGGAGAGGACCAGCCCCAAATCCCTAAGTGGGAGGTAGTAAAAGAAAACCTATCAGCGGTTCAAATCTGATCCAAATCGTTGAGTAGGTGTACTGTTATCCTTCCATAATAAATATATTTGCAATATGATTCTAAAAAGAAGTGTATGTTTCAGTAACGTGCTTCTTTTTCAATAAATGATTTTGTATTTATTTTCTTTTATTATGAGCTTTGCATGTGTTGAGGCCCAGGGCAGACTGCCCCAAAATATCCCCACAATGGCATACTGATTATTTTGAATTAATGTTACTTGAGAAGCAGCTGATGCCAAAAACCAACAACAAAAAGCTCTGACCCTCCTCCCTCTGTTCCCCTGAAAGCAGGAAACAAATCTCCCACATGAGAGAGAACCTCCCCACGCCTGGAGATAGACATCCTTCTCCCCAGAACCAGGGAATTCAGGGCCAAGAAGCTTATATATGCAAACCTTGTTGCTTCTGTACTAATTCACTACCCTAAGGCCAAACTCTGCTTGGATTCCTCACTAAGTAAGCCCCCAAGCCTAAGTTTTTTTTTGGCCTTTCAATTCCTCACAAATTTATCATTTCTATGTCTAAAACATATAAAAGCTGCTTGCTTTGGTCATTTCTTCAGGTCCCAGTATCTACTGGGGCCTCCATGTGTACAAATAAAATTTGTTTCTTTTTCTCCTGTTACTCTGTCTTGCATCAATTTTATTATTAGACCAGCCAAAAGAACTCAAGAGGAGTGTGTATGTGGGGACGAGAGGGTGATTTCCCCCTCCTCAACACACACACTAATATTTTGTCTACATATAATAATAAAGGAGTTCATATAACTTAATCATCTGAGTTCTTGCAATAAACAAAACTCTTTGATAAATGTAGGGCCATCTAAGTTGAACTAAGAAAAATCTCTGTGGACATACAGATGTTTCTGGACTCTGTTAATTGGGTTAGTTCATCAGATGCAGAGAATCAAAAAGTTTCTTAGACCTGCTGTATTACAAAGCGTCCCAACACTAAATCTAGTTTCTTTTCTAACTGGAAAAATTCAACATAATATTCTCAGTTTAGATGGTTCTAGAAACAGACCTTAATATTTTCAACCAGCACTGTGCACCTGGGCCATTGAAAATAGCTTTACCCTGTGATGTGCATTTCAAATATTTGCTTTCAGACTTCTGCTCTACTTTCATCCTCACCGACATTTCGTTTCCACTTCTTGTATGTCTTTGTTACCTCCCATCCTAAATTCTTGGCAATTCCCACTCACATTCACATTTCTGCAGCCCTATTTTATTCTGATCCCAATCCCATGTCCTGTATCTGCCCTTTCCAACCCTACTTTAATTGTACCCATATACTTGGCCCTCCCTCCACCTCCTGTTTTCACCATCTTAATGCTCCTCATTATGTAAAGACTAAGTTCTCCAAGGAATGTCTGGAATTATCTAATCCAAGATCATTAGATACACGTTCCAGATAGGCTAAAAAACAGGCTCAAGATCATAGAATTAATTAGGTGATAGAGAGAACCCGGTATTTGTATTATGACTCCCAGTCCAGCGCTGTTTGTGTCAAATCAGAAATATAGATTAATCAATGGAAAAAAAAGTTAAATTAAAATATTACTAAATTTCAGCGTTCCTTTTTTGCTGCTCTTTCCCATCTTTAAGATTCTTCCGTATTCCTTTATAGTTTACTTCAGAACCTACACAAGTTTTGATAAAAATAATATGGAGTCATAAATATTATATTCCCCTAAGCTCAGGCACTGATTTGACTATTTTCAAAATATAAACTAGTGATAACTTCTCTCTACCACTTCATCTACTGACTCTTGATTTCATGAATAAATTTTTATGTGCTGAGCTCAGTTTACTAGTGATTTAAAAAACACTGATAAATAGAAAAACTAAATCTCTGTCTCCTCTTTCTCATCCAAGGAAATTTAACTAGAAAAAACAATTCTCTGTGAGTGCTGTGTTCTGCCTTTGATTCTTCTTCTCACTCCATTTCCAGACTCTTTTTCCTCAACTCCTGAGCATACGTATCCTTGAATAGGCTTTCAATTCTTCTGCAACACCAGTCATCTTCTTGATGGCCCTGATCAACTTTTGCCTCTTTCTTCTCATCTAGGGCCAATGTGTGGAGTGACACAGACCCACATTTCTATTTAAAACAATGAATAAAAGGGAGTGTTATTGTAATATCAAATATTAGTTGCTGTAAATGCAAAAGATTATTTCAAAAGGAATAATATCAGGTTTTTTTTCAATTTCAAAGGAGTTATTATATGGCTAGATGTGTCATTTTATATTATTTTCCAGATTTAAGGACATAACCCCTCGGATAAAAGTGTATTACTTATAAAAATTTGATTTCAGTGGTAATTCCAGAATGTAAATATTAGAACCATTCAGTCTAATCAGACTGACTCCAGAAATGAATCTTTGCTCTCGTGAAATTCTAATCATATCCACACAATCTACTTTATTTGCTTTTAGAGTTTCCTGGCAATCTTTTGTCTCTGTGGCTTATGTGTCTTTCATATGGCTAAAGGATTTATTCCAATTTTTCCCATTAACCCAAAAAGAGATTTCAATGGAGATTACTGTGTTCTAGAATTTCTAATTCAACCCCAGAATTTCCATATCCAATTTGAAATTAAGACAAACACTACATGCCCCAAAGAAGCCTCCAGTTAAATTCTACATCTTAGCCCAGTTCTTCTTGAAACTTCATTCATTTGGATGGGGGCCATTTTAGATTAAACATAGAAAATCATGTAAAAAATAGATTTGATGTGATTGATATGATTTTGACTTCATATTTTTATATCATTCTCCTTTGGGGGATTAATGATATCACATAAACAACATCTAGATCAACTGAAAAGTAGTTAGAATGTATGACTTTTTCATCACGATAGAGCCATTGGTTGGACAAAAATAAAACTTGTTCAAATGGTTACCTCGGTCCTGCCTCACGGTTACTAAATAAACCTGAAGTTTGACTTGCGTCATATTGGTTTGTGGGAACTGGTTTCACAGAATAAATGTTTAGAAGATCAATCCTTGAAAGGACATTGTCAAAATTTTTAAACCATGCATTTGAGTATTTTATTCCTCTCCTGTTTACTGTGTAATTTTATCTTTTTTAACTTTCAAAAATATTATCCCAACTATTGGACTTTATGAAAAAAAATTTTTTTTTTTATATGAGGAAGACCAGCCCTGAGCTAACATCCGTTGCTAATCTTCCTCTTATTTTTTTTTGCTTGAGGAAGACTGGCCCTGGGCTAACATCCGTGCCCATCTTCCTCCACTTTATATGGGACGCCGCCACGGCATGGCTGACAGGCAGTGCGTCAGCGGGCGCCCAGGATCCAAACCCGCGAACCCCGGGCTGCCAAGCGCAGACTAAACCGCTGCACCAATTGTTTTTAATTCCTTATTCCAAAGTAGTCTTACTTGAGTTCAATTTTACAGTAAAAGTTAGATATAAAATTTAGTAATAGAATCATATATCCATATGTAATCAATTCCATTTTGCCAAATCATGAAGTTTGCCTCTTTCTGTAATTTCCCCTGTATTTTCAGAGTCATTGTATCATTATTGGGTCTGACTGTTAAAAAGATAAAATTTTTGTCTCAAGTTTTGGCAGAAAAAAGCAAATTCATTTTTAAGTTGCTTTTCTTATTCTTCATTATTTTAAAGAAATATTGGTGAATAGAAATTACACTAACAAGGAACACAAAAGGACATATAGAACTTTCACATCAATGTTAAGTGAACTGATGATAAAATATCACCATTGATTTTAAATAATTACCTTTGGTGGATATTCTGGATTGGTTTTCTCAACTTTCATTCCACCCTAATTGGAGAGCTTGGGCATTAAATTATATTTCCAAGACTCCCTTGCCACTAGGCTTCTGGATGTAGACACGTTTCCGTCAATCATATGAATGTGTGAGATTTTTGAAAGGAAACATACAACAAGAGTCATCTTCCTGCACTGGTAAGAAAGATTATAGAACTGTGAAGTGGAATTGTTTTTGCATCATTTCAGCATCTATGTTCCAACATTCTGGGTATCAAGATGCAGTTACATCAGCAGTAACAGCTGAAATGGTAGGGATTCTTGACTGGAGCTTCCAGATTCATAAAGTGCAGATATTGATGTGCCATTGTGATCTCAAATCTCCAGTGGTGGTGGCATTAGAGGCAGTTGCTCTAGCAATGCATCAATTCTGTATTTGTCTGAGGTCATTTATAGAGTCACATGCCTTCAGCATTCCAGTGATTTTTGTACACACTTAATTCCTATTATTAATAATCTGTGAGGAGAAACACCTAGATTGATTTCTGTTTCTAGCACTGGACTTTCATATGGTAACTTTATTTTGGGGACTTTGTTAGATTTAGTTTTCCTTCATTTGTTTGTCTCAAGATATAGCTTTTATTATTTTTAATTACACTCCATGTAAATCATTCTAGCTTTGTCCTACTCATGGAATAACAGCATTATTTTATCCTCAACGGGAGAAACCAGTGACTCACTTTTTTATTTAAGAAATCTACTTCTGGGGTGCCAGTCCCATGGCTAGTGGTTAAGTTTGGCACACTCTGCTTCAGTGCAGCCCAGGCCTGGCTCCTTGGTGCAGACCTATACCACTCGCCAGCAGCCATGCTGCAGTGGTGACCCACATACAAAATAGAAGAAGACTGGCGCAGATGTTAGCTCAGGGCCAATCTTCCTTGAGCAAAAAGAGGAAGATTGGCAACAGATATTAGCTCAGGGTGAATCTTCCTCAGGGAAAAAAAAGAAATCTACTTCTGGAGCCTTTTCTTATATTGGTTCTGAATCATACTTTCCAAAGATGTTCATTGACTTTGCAAATAATTCATTTTCTCCAGACTCTTTTGTGCTTTTGATGAGTACTTCCTGAACAAAAATACAAATATTTCAATGGCTTTTTTTTTCTACAAATTTATCCACAAAATAATTTTTCAATGGTTTTCTCTAGATTGAATTTAGAGTCTATAGCAATTCTTTATTTCATTTATATATTTAAAAATTGTCCTCAGAAGAAATTATTAAGCAGCTGTTAAGTAATATTTTTTGAGCACCTTCATAGACAATAACATGCCAAAGGCTATGCCAAACTGTATGTCATGTAGACCCCATGGTATGTCTGAGAGAAAAATGGTATGTTTTCACTTTGGAGATAAGGAATGAGTGTAAGCAAGATTCACACCAAGATTTCCTTGATTTAAAAATTGAATACCTTTCATTTTAGGCTTAGGACTCAGCTTAACCAATTACTATTGACCTTAGATAAAGTGTACTATCTGTGTCTAAATTTCCTAAACTGTAAAGTGGGGCTAGTTTTGGCTGCCTGACATGGGTAGGTGCTCACTATATATATTGGCACCCTATCTCATTTTCACTATACCACCTTGTTGCTACGAAGATGTTCTTTGATAATTTGTGACAGAAGTTCTTTCCTTGAAAGTTATTGGTATCGACATTAGAGAATTTTTATTCTGTTATAGTGTTTTTAATATATCTTTAGAACCATGTTTAGTAGAAATAGAAAAATCTGAAGTATATATACTATATTCTTATATGGTAATCACTTTAAAAATTTTGCAAATATTATAGATTTATAAGTATATGTATAATTACTGACTCAAACTCTACATACAAGAGTTTGTGCTTTTAAAAATTATCTGAAATGTACAGGATTCTGCTAAGCAACAAATACATGATTTTAGAGTCAAAGTCGTTCTTAGAACAGATTGTACTTCTTATTCTTAGGAAAAGAAAAGGGTAGGGAGCCATGGGAACAGATCTTTACCTGATTTTTATTGACTTTCAGAGTCATATTTGGACATTAACCCACAAATGTCTGGCTCTAATGGGGGGTACACAAGAGAGTAAGTTGTGGAGTTAGAAGTTACACATTCCTGAGTTCACTCTTTGGGATTCTAATCCAGTAGGATCTGGAGTGGAGTGTGGACACTTTACTTTTAAGAGATACACAGACAGGGATGGGCATCAGATTTATTGAAAACCACTGACTACATTACTAAGTATGGTAAAAATTTACAAGCTCTCAAAATTATTCCTAATTTAAGCGTTGGGTTTTTGGACACAAACAGTCAAATGAATTTAATATGATATCAGAATCTGATTATTTAGAAGTCATTAAAAAAACAGCAAAATCAATTTAAACCACAATTAGATGAGTCAATAAATTGGCTCAATGCCAATGTTATTTTTAGTATTGACTTAAATGTAGGGCACATATATGCACCACTGCTTAGGTCTAACTCCAGAAAAGAGATTTTAGGAATGAAAAGAAAACTCTTGAGAATATTTCTTTATTTTTCCCCCAGAGCAATAACTAAGAAGGAAAGACTTTAGATTAACATATTTCTCATAGTCCAAATTTCAGTATAAACAAAACAAGTTACACTTAATTTTCTATGATAGATTATGGAAAATCAGTTAATAGGAAATACTGAGGCGATTTTGTTTAAACTTCCTTCTCTACCACAACATCCACTAATATATAGCATCCGGTAAATAGTATCTGAAAGTTGGTCCCTTGGAGAATAAATTATTTTTTTTTTACCTCTTTTTCTGAGTCTTCCTGAAAATGCTCATTTAAGTTTCTTGTAGGGCATCAACAGTATCCAAGTAATTTCTTGGAACATGTGACAGAAACTGTAGCCTAACAAAATCCATTCCCTCATTCTTCCTTATTAACAAAAGACAGATTTCTGTCCTGGAAAGTAGTGAGATCAACTAAATATTACTGTTCTCCCTCTCTTTTGCTATTAGAGGTCAGCATATGACAAATTTCTAATCAGTAGAGCATAATTGGAAATCTATGAAATGTTTCTGGAAAAGCCTTTGATATTCTGATAAATAAAATAAGATTCAGTCAGTAATACCCTCCTCCCTTCCTTGAGTTGCACATAGTCTTAGCTGCAGTAGTCACGCCGCTCAGGAGTCAAATTTCCCTTATCTGGGGGGGAAGGTCCTTGATATTAGGAATGCAGCTTTGTTTAACCCTTCTGTTCTCAGCCAGATTAATAGATGTTTATTGAACCAAATCTAAGTCTTTAGCATTTAGAGCGTGTGACTATGCTTAATCTGGATTAATATCTATAAAAGTACCTCAAAACACTTATTCCCAACACTTAGAATCACTTTTTTCCCCAAATCACTTGGCAAACGGGACAGGGCAGCAAACATCAAGGGCCAAAAAGATTTTTTTTTCCAGACGGAAAACAGGAACTGATTAATCCCCTGACACATTAGTTCTCCCTTGCACATTCTTTCTTACACTCAGGCAGTATATGGCTAGTGAAAAAAAGAAGAAAGAAAGAAAAGAGGTAAGAACAGCTGCTTAACAAATGTGTGTGGCTTCATCAGGATCCTAATAAAAATTACAACAAAAATCAGGAAAACAACATGCAACATTGAATTATTATCATGCAATCACTATGATTAAAAATACTGTGAATTCTTGCCCATGACCATGACTTCCACTTTCCATCCTCTTGTGAAGTTCTGATTCATGTATACACACAATCTCTATCCTTATTCAAACATGTCAAACACCGCTTCTACCGCTGAGAGCTTTACAGTTTATACATTCCTTTCCTCATCTAGTGTTTCCCTCAATCTCCTCAGCATTCCAGGTAGGCAAAAACAATAAATCTCAGAAGTTCAAAAATTAGGCGCAAAATTTCATGTAATTATAAATAAGAATTCTAATTGGATTGTATAGACAATTTCAGAAGACCGTTGGCAGTTTAAGAAACACAATCAGTAAACTTTTAAGGCTATTAAAGAACTAACCACTGAATAAGCTACACTGATATTTCCCAAAGTGCGAAATGATCTGGATGAAAGCTTTTGGCTGACATGGATTTTGGTTGAGCAAGGAACTGAGTGAACCCTTCTTCAATATAAGCATCAATGCCAATATCTTTGGCAGAATATGGGTATTGTTTGTTGCAGCATGTCTGTAACACACGCGTTCTTTGAGGATTCGGCATGCTGACATCTCGCTGGAGAACACAGGAACAAAAGAGAGGAGAGAGAGCTAAGGAGTGATCTCACATATGCAAAACCAATTCCATTTTCTTTTTTCCCTTAATGGAAATTATGCTCGGACATATGTGTGCTCTCATGAGCCAGACTGAAGTTATTTATTACACACGGTTTATTGTAGAGGCTGGATAATCTGTTGACACTGGCTGGGAATCATTCCAGCAAGAACTTTATTGAAGTAAACAGCAATAAGAGAACTCCTGACTAAATCTCAGTCATTACTGATGTCAAAATACTGGCTTCCAAAAATTAGAACTTGAAGCAATACCCTCTTGAAGTACTTAATTGCACTCCTTAATCATCCTACAAATCAGGATTGATTTAGCTTGTCTTTCCAAAGAGACAAAAAAGTTTCTATGAATTCATTTTCACTTTAACTATAGAATACAAATGAAGATGCTACTACACATCTCTATAAAGCTTTTGTTAATATTTGAAGGGAGAAAAAGGAAAATCTTTGGGATGGTAAAGGGATGCTAAAGCATGGCTTTTCCCCCATCATTTTGGTAATCACTATCTCAAAAGAAAAGCAGACTTTGTAATAGAACTGCCTTTCAGTTTTCCTTCTTAGGGAGCATATGCACCCAGGTAAGAATAAATTGCATTCTCTGTTCCAGGACCCCGTGTATAAAAAAATATTGGTTTTAAAATGATATTATATATCAGTTTCTATACAAGGCATTGCACATGTATTATGTAGTTTAGTTGTACCACAGTAAGGTATTTTTATATTCAATACGCAGATGAATGAAGTAAAGTCAGAGAGATCATACCAACAGTGCCTTGTGGAGAACTTATCAAAGCCCAGTTTGTTCACTTGAAAACTCCATGATGCCCTAGTCTCCATACTCCAATTATCTGAGGTCAACGAGAACTATAATCCCAGCTGTCTGAAATTACCCTGCCCAGGCAGGGTGCCAGATGATGCCCCAGAGCCCGCTTTCTTCTAGAAAGCAAATACAATTAAAACCTGTTCAGTGTGCATCCACCACCCTAAGGGCAGGCTTTGTGAAAACTATTAAGAGCACCAGTGGGAAAGACACCCCTTGGAATACTTCACCAGTGGGTCATTTTCCATAAATCAGATTTTCAAATGTTAGCAGCTAGAAAGAAGGCTTTCTACCTGTATTAGTTTCCCATTGTTGCTGTAACAAACTACCACAAACTGAGTGGCTTAAAACAACAATTTAAATCTTACAGTTCTGGAAGTTAGAAATCCAAAACAGGGCTCATGGGGCTAAAGTCAAGACGTCATCAGGGCTGAGTTCCTTCCTCGAGGCTGCCAACATTTCTTGGACCTTGAGTTCTTTCCTCCAAACCCAAAGTAAGCAACGGCCAGCAGCTCTCTCACATCCCATCATCCTGACATGGACTCATCTCTCTCCCACTTCCATGTTTAAGTACCTTGTGAGTACACTGGGCCCACCTGGATAATCCCACCTACTTGCCCTAGTTGAAGATCAAATGATTCACAATCTTACTTCACCTGAAAACTTAATTACCCTTTGTTTTATTACAACACAATATAGTCACATGTTCCAGGAATTAGGATGTAGACCCCATTTAGGGATTATTATTCTTTTTTTTTCCCCAGTAACTTTGAGATAATGATGGTTTATAACACTGTGAAAATTTGGGTGTATGTTATTGTTTATCATTTTCTGTGTAGACTTCATTGTGGTCACCTCAAGTAGTCTAATTATTGTCTGTCACCACACATATATGTTCCTTTACCCTCTTCACCCACCCACCATGCCCCCTTTCCCTCTGGTAACCAATAATCTGTTCTCTTTATCCATGTATTTGTTATATTCCACATATGAGTGAAATCATACAGTATTTGTCTTTCTCTGTCTGGCTTATTTCAATTAACATCATACCCTCAAGTTCCATCCATGTTGTTGCAAATGGGACAATTCTGTCTTTTTTTGGCTGAGCAGTATTCCATTGTGTGTGTATATATGTGTACACACACATATACACATATATATATATATATACACACATATATACACACACACACATATATATACATACACACACACATATATATATATATATACATATACACACACACACATATACATACCACATCTTCTTTATCCAACCATCAGTTGATGAGCACTTGGGTTGCTTCCACATCTTGGCTATTGGGAATAATGCCGCAATGAGGATGCATACATCTCTTTGGATCATTGATTTCAAGTTCTTTGGATAAATCCCCAGTAGTGGGATAGCTGGATCATATGGAATTTCTATTTTTAATTTTTTGAGAAATCTCCATACTGTTTTCCATAGTAGCTGCACCAGTTTGCATTCCCACCAGCAATGCGTGAGGGTTCCCTTTCTCCACATCCTCTCTAACATTTGTTGTTTTTTTCTGGGTAATTATAGCCATTCTGACTGGTGTAGGTGATATCTCATTGTTGTTTTGATTTGCATTTCCCTAATAATTAGTGATGCTGAACGTCTTTTCATGTGCCTGTTGGCCATCTGTATATCTTCTTTGGAAAAATATCTGTTCATATCCTCTGCCCATTTTTTGATTGGATTGTTTGTTTTTCTGTTGTTGAGTTGAACGAGTTCTTTTATATTTTGGAGATCAACCCCTTGTTGGATAGGTGATTTGCAAATATTTTCTCCCAGTTGGTGGGTTGTCTTTTTGTTTTGTTCATGGTTTCCTTTGCTTTGCAGAAGCTTTTTAGTCTGATATAGTCCCATTTGTTAACTTTTTCTTTGTTTCCCTTGCCCAGTCAGAGATGTTATTTGAAAAGATGCTGCTAAGATCAATGTCAAATAGTGTACTGCCTATATTTTCTTCTAGGAGTTTTATAGTTTCAGGTCTTACATTCAAGTTTTTAATCCATTTTGAGTTAATTTTTGTGTATCGTTCAAGATAACAGTCTACTTTCATTCTTTTGCATGTGGCTGTCCAGTTTTCCCAACACCATTTATGGAAGAGAGTTTCCTTTCTCCATTGTAGGTTCTTGGCTCCTTTGTCAAAGATTAACTGTCCATAGATGTGTGATTTTATTTCTGGGCTTTCAATTCTGTTCCATTGATCTGTGCATGTATTTTTGTGCCAGTACCATGCTGTTTTGATTATTACAGCTTTGTGGTATATTTTGAAGTCAGGGATTGCGATGCCTCCAGCTTTGTTCTTTTTTCTCAGGATTGCTTTGGCCTTCTGGGTCTTTTGTTGTTCCATATAAATTTTAGGATTCTTTGTTCAATTTCCATGAAGAATATCATTGGGATTCTGATTGGGATTGTGTTGAATCTGTAGATAGCTTTAGGGAGTATGGATGTTTTAACTATGTTTATACTTCTGGCCCATGAGCATATAATGATTCTCCATTTCTTTGTGTCTTCTTTAATTTCTTTCAATAATGTCTTATAGTTTTCACTGTACAGGTCTTTCACCTCTTTGGTTCAGTTTATTCCTAAATGCTTTACTTTTTTTGTTGTGATTGTAAATGGGATTGTACTCTTGAGCTCCCTTTCTGCTAGTTCATTGTTAGTGTATAGAAATGCAACTGATTTTTGTGTGTTGATTTTGTACCCTTCAACTTTGCTGTAGTTGTTGATTATTTCTAATAGTTTTCTGATGGATTCTTTAGGGTTTTTACATAAGATTATGTCATCTGCAAACAGTGAGAGTTTCACTTCTTCCTTTCCAATTTGGATTCTTTTTATTTCTGTTTCTTGCCTAATTGCTCTGGCTAAAACCTCCAGCACTATGTTGAATAGGAGTGCTGAGAGTGGGCACCCTTGTCTTCTTCCTGTTCTCAGAGGGATGGCTTTCAGTTTTTCACCATTAAGAATGATGTTGGCTGTGGATTTGTCATTTATGGCCTTTATTATGTTGAGATAGTTTCCTTCTATACCCATTTTGTTGACAGTTTTTATCATAAATGAATGTTGGATCTTGTCAAATGCTTTCTCTGCACCTATTGAGATGATCATGTGGTTCTTATTCTTCATTTTGTTAATGTGGTGTATCACATTGATTGATTTGCAGATGCTAAACTATTCCTGCACCCCTGGGATAAATCCCACTTGATCATGGTGTATGATCCTTTCAATGAATTGCTGTATTCAGTTTGCCAATATTTTGTTGAGGATTTTTGCATCTATGTTCATTAGTGATATTGGCCATAATTTTCCTTCTTTGCATTGTCCTTGTCTGGTTTTGGTATCAGGGTAATGTTGGCCTTGTAGAATGAGTTAGGAAGTGTTCCATCTTGTTCAATTTTTGGAATATTTTGAGAAGGGTAGGTATTAAATCTTCTTTGAAATTTTGGTAAAATTCTCCAGAGAAGCCATCAGGTTCTGGACTCTTGTTTTTTGGGAGGTTTTTGATTACTGTTTCAATCTTTTTACTTGTGATTGATCTATTCAGATTCTCTATTTCTTCTTGATTCAGTTTTGGGAGGTTGCATGAGTCTAAGAATTTATCCATTTCTTCTAGGTTATACAATTTGTTGGCATATAGTTTTTCATAGTATTCTCTTATAGTCCTTTGTATTTCTACAGAATTTGTTGCTATTTCTCCTCTTTCATTTCTAATTTTACTTATTCGAGCCTTCTCTCTTTTTTCTTGGTGAGTCTGGGTAAGGGTTTATCAATTTTGTCTATCTTCTCATAGAACCAGCTATTAGTTTCATTAATCCTTTCTACTGTTTTTTAATCTCTATTTCATTTATTTCTGCTCTGATTTTTATAATTTCCCTCCTTCTGCTGACTTTAGGATTGTTTGTTCTTTTTCTAGTTCTGTTAGGCACAGTTTAAGGTTACTTATATGAGATTTTTCTTGTTTTTTGAGGTGGGCCTGTATTGCTATGAATTTTCCTCTTATGACTACTTTGCCACATCCCATAGGAGTTGGTATGTTGTATTTTCATTTTCATTTGTCTCCAGGTATTTTTTAATTTCTCCCTTTTTTTCCTCATTGATCAAATTGTTATTCAGTAGCATGTTGTTTAGTCTCCATATATTTCTGTGTTTCCCAGATTTTTTCTTGCAACTGATTTCTAGTTTCATAGCACTGTGGTCAGAAAAGACGTGTGGGATGATTTCAATCTTCTTAAATTTATAGAGGCTTGACTTGTTTCCCAACATATGGTCTATCTTTGACAATGATCCGTGTGTGCTTGAGAAGAATGTATATTCTGCTGTTTTTGGATGGAATGCTCTGTATACATCTATTAAGTCCATCTGATGAAGTGTTTCCTTTAAATCTACTATTTCCTTGCTGACTTTTTGTCTGGATGATCTGTCCATTGATGTAAGTGGGTGTTGAAGTCCCCTACTATTATTGTGTTGCTGTTAATTTGTCCCTTTAGGTCTGTTAATAGTTGCTTTATGTATTTTGGTGTCCCTGTGTTAGGTGCATATATATTAATAACTGTTATGTCCTCTTGGTGGAATGTCCCTTTTATCATTATATACTGCCCCTGTTTGTTTCTCATTGTCTTTTTTAACTTAAAGTCTGTTTTGTCTAAATACGGCAATACCTGCTTTCTTTTGTTTGGCATTAGCTTGGACTAATATCTTCCATCCCTTCACTCTGATCCTAAGTTTGTCTTTAGAGCTGAGATATATTTCCTGGAGGCAGAATATTGTTGGATCTTTTTTCCTAATCCATCCAGCTACTCTGTGTCTTTTGACTGGAGAATTCAAGCCTTTTACATTTAGAGTGATTATTTATATATGAGGGTTAAATACTACCATTTTATCTCTTATTTTCTGGTTGATCTATGTTTCCATTGTTTCTCTTCCTTTGTATTTCTGACTGCCATTTCATTCTGATGGTTTTCTGAGGAGGTTTTCTCACTTTTTTTGAATTGAGACTCTGCTCTGATTTTTTGTTTAGTGGTTACTGTGAGGTTTGTATACAGATATTGTAGATGAAATAGTCCATTTTCTCATAGCCTCTTATCTCCACTAACCTAAGTGGGTTCCACCCCTTACCTCTTCCCCTTCTGAGTTACTGTTGTTACAAATTATTCTGTTTTTAATTCTGTGAGTTTGTGACTAAGTTGAAGTGTTTATAGTTACCTTTGATGCTTTCCTTCCCTTTATCTTTAGGTTATAACTGGGTATTTGTTTCCCTGTTTTGATAGAGAGCTGCAGTTTTCTGATTTTGTCTGTCTAATTACCTCCTTGCTCATAGCTTTGTAGGCCTATGCCTTTTTGTTTGCAGTGTGAGTGCATCTTTAATTGTTTCTTGTGGGGGAGGTCTAGTGGCAATGAACTCCCTCAGCTTTTGTTTATCTGGGAAATCTTTTATTTCTCCATCGTATCTGAAGGAAAGTTTTGCTAGTTAGAGTATTCTTGGCTGAAAGTTTTTGTCTTTCAGTATTTTGAATATATTGTTCCATTCTCTCCTAGCCCAAAGCATTTCTGCCAAGAAATCCACTGAAAGCCTGATAGGATTTCCTTTGTGTGTTATTCTCTTTTGTCTAGCTGCCCTTAATGGTTTTTCTTTGTCATTGTCTTTAGCCAGTTTTACTATTATCTGCCTTGGAGAAGATCCTTTAGCATTGATGTAATTAGGCATTCTATTGGCTTTGTGTATTTGTAAATCTGGTTCCTTCCCCAGGTTTGGGAAGTTCTCAGCTATGATTTCTTTGAACAAGCTCTCTGCTCCTTTCTCCCTCTAGAATACCTATAATCCTTATGCTGCTTTTCCTAATTAAGTCGGGTATTTCCTGAAGAATTCCTTCACTTTTTTAAAATCTTTTTTCTGTCTCCTCCTCCACCTGTAGCATTTCTATGTTTTTATCCTCTAAACCACTAATTCATTCCTCCATAACATTGGCTCTATTCTTTAAGGACTCAATTTTTTTTTTAATTATGTTTTTCATATCCAGAATTTCTGCTTGATTATTTTTTACAGTTTCAACCTCTTGGATGAAGATGTTCATTTTATTCCTGAGCTCACTGAACTGTTTCTCTGTGTTCTCTTGTATCTTGTTGAGTTTCTTTATGACAGCCATTTTGAATTCTCTGTCATTTAGATAGTAAATGTCTGTGCCTTCAGGGTTGGTTTTTGGAGAATTGTCATTTTCCTTCTGGTCTGAACTGTTTCTGTGGTTTCTCATGGTGTTTAATAGGGACTATTATTCTGCTTACCACATCACCACTTAAAAAACAACAATGGAAAATCAAAAGTTATATCAGGGACAAAAAGTCAAAGGTGGGCAAAACCTCAAATTTCTTATCTTCAAATTCCAAGAACTGCAGATCAGCAAATGAGTCTGGCAGGAGCATAAGACAAACACAAAAATCCCCAGAAGACTTCTCCCGAATTTCAGAAGCAGCATGGAAGGATGGCTCCAATTATGGTGCTTGAAAATTGTGTGACCTTAAGCAAGTCTGTGAACTTGTATTTCTGGACCTCAGATTCCTCTTCCCCAGAATAATAGGGTCTGACCAGACAACGCCTCATGTCATTTCCAGTAGGTAAAATATGATCTTCTGAAAGAAAGGATTTTGAGGAAGATATGAAATTCTGAGATGGGTATCAGTGACCTGTAATAGCATGGCACCTAACAAAAAATAAGGCAATTAATATTCTATTACTTTAAAAAATGTACAAATCTGATGCTGATAACAATAGTGCAATTATGAGCAGGGAAGCTTATTTATTTCTTATAATTTGCAGATGATGAGGGATTGCCTTAGAAGTATTTTGGTCAAAGTAAGTAAACACCTATGAGGATTATTATATAGAGATCATTTTTACTTACCATTGTTATTCATTGTCATAGCAAATAAAAATTAATTAAAATGTTATAACCAGAAACATAAAAAGCTCCTTTTTTAGAGTTAAAACCAATTGCATTGAAATTTGATTAATGGACTAGGGAAAGCAGTGGTCTTAATACAAAAATGTATAAATGACATAGAAAAATAAAAAAGTCTCCTATATGACAGTTCAGATCATATTAAATTATGATTTATGATTTTTATATTTTGTCTCATATTTTAAAACCAAATAAATACTCTAATTTCAGTTACTTAAAATAAAAGAATAAACAATAAAAATGGATAAAGCAGAAAAGTACTTTCTGATATATCAAACATGTGATTCTATAAAAATGACTTGAGAGGGTCCAGGAGATTCAAGTAATTGGAAAATGAAAATTGCTCAATATTAAAAGGAGCAAGAGCATTCTAGACAAAGGCCGAAGAAATAACACTCTCACGGAAAGTCACTGGGGTGGGAGGCAGTGGGGTAGAGAGTTGGGAACAGTTATAGGTGAATATGTGTTCTGTGCTTGAGATCTTGGGGCTAGTTGGATTAGTAAAAAATGCAAGTAGATAATTAGAGTGTGGTTTAGAACTGGAAGTATTTGCGGATACATGGAAAGATTATTTTCCCAAAGGGCCAGAAAGAACAATGAGGTTTCAAGAGAGTTGAAACTGAGGTAGAAAAGCCCAAAAAGGAAATTGGGAGATAGGCAAATCATCACTTGTGGTTAGAACCTAGCCTGAGAATTAATACATGGTTGATACCCAATAATATATTGTTCACCTTTATTTTACACATCTATGTACCATTTATACAACCAGATGACTGTAATTACAAAGATTGTGCATTCACTCTGCCCAAGAACCTTATAACTAAATTATTTTCTTCTTAAGAAAGAGGCAGAGGTACCTAAAAATTGAGGCAGGTCAAATAAGGAGAAATTCAAACTTAAAATATTTATTGGATTTCTGCCTTTTTAATGGTATTATACTAGATACTGGAGCAGGGAAAGAATGCTATAACTGAGTAGTAAGAATATTTTGTTTATGTAAAGTATTATATAGCTCAATATCTGTCATAAGACAAACATTTAACAAATCTTGATGATGATTACTGGATAATGAATAAGGAGGCTTAGATGTTAATTTTAGCTATGCTATTTACCAGTTATGTGTCCTTCTGCAAGTCATTTAGCCTCTCCATAATCCCAGTTCCAATATTTGTTAAGTGGTAATGAAAAATACCTGTTATATCCCTGCTGGACAGGACTGTTGTAAAGAGAGACAGAAGGCAGTATATCTCTATCTATCTATCTATCTATCTATCTATCTATCTATCATCTATCTGTCTGTCTATCATCTATGAATGCTTTTTGTAAACTCTAAAAAACAATGAAAGTCCACATGGCTAAGGCAAAGTCTTGTCTTTACAGAGCTTATAAGCTAAAAATGGAGATATAGTGCATGTACAACAGCTATAAGAATGCACACAAAATGCTGGTGACATAATGGCAGAATACAACAAATGCTGTAAGAAAAGTACAAAACAGTTTTATTTTCAATAATACATTAATGAAGGATTATAATACAGTATTGACATCAATTGACTCAGTAGACTTGATGGAATGGATCAGTGTGGATAAAGGAAACTTTTCCCAAATGCTGAGCTAAAGACACTGTGTGTAAATGTTGTTTGTGTTACATGGAGCATACCTGCAGCTGCAGTCCTAACACCGTACTTAGTCCCCCCACCCTCCACGTCTGACCTTTCATATAGATTCAGTTTAAAACCACATCAGATGCCTGGAAACCTAACATACCTTTCAGCCTAACTGCACCCATTGATAACTAAAGGAATTAGTTGAAACGCTGCAAAGAAAATGTCAAAAACTGCTACTGATTCTTACCCTAACAGTATAATATTGTGTCTTGTGGAGAGGAAGAGTGACTTATGGTATATAAAGAAAATAATAATAAAATATATATTTGGTTGAATATAGAAGAAACCACAGAGAAGTTAAAGTTAAATTTTAGGGAAACCACAAAAATGATTAGATTATAGAATTCTCTCCCTGGGGATGTAAAAGAAACCTGTGATTACTAAAACTACATTGGGGGAAATGAAAGAGGGTGGAGACAATAAAGGAATTCTAAACCAAAAGGATGATGACCTTTAATTTTTTTCTAGAGCATTCTTGGACACCAAACTGCTCGAAGACAGCAACATTTTTCTGAATTAACTGTAAATAAATCAGAAACATATGTATTAAAATTTTACATTCTGAAAATGACCTAGGTCATTCCTAACAGGGTGGGGAAAGCTACTCATTAAATTCTAGATATTTTAAATTTAGCAAGCCATGTACAAAGGGTGAGTAAATGAGGATAGGTGTCGGCAATTAACATCAAGTCTCAACTGACAAATCTATGCTAACAGGCATCTGAGGATGTCTCTCCACTGCTTCCTTACCTGCGCCTCAGCCAGTCATCTCCTTTGGTCAAATATGTTCTCGGATGACAGAAACTAATTTTGACACAAAATGTTTTGCATTGATTTCCAGGATTCTGTTGTGGCCTCTCCTCAGCAGATTCCCCCTGGACTGAATAGGAAAACCATTTTGATACATAATTCAATAAAAAGCCGGATATAGCTTTTCGAATTTACTACTGACAACTGAGAAGATGAAGAATGACATCCCATCTTTCTTCTTGGAATTGCAAGCAGTGAATAAAAGTTTTCAGTCCAAAGGGGATATTCTGCATAAGTAGCCACATCACTGGGGAAAAACACCAAAAATGATCCAAGTTTTTAAATAATAAAGGAAGGGACAAATGGATATAGACACTATGGGCTTTTTATGACATTCATACCCCCCCCAAGGAAAAATATTCCTTCTGGATGCTAAGATTAACCCCTTTTGTGCCATGAAAGGCAATAGAATGATGTTCCTTAACAGCAGTTTTCAGGGCCTTAATCTAATGTGCTCTGAATTGATGTTTTAACTTGAGGTAAAAAACAAGCAAAAAATAAGTCTGATCAGTATTATGCTTTCAACTACTTTTCATGACATGTAGTTAAGACTTTCTCTTAAAATTATCACAATTTTCCCTCACAAAAGAATTCAGATGAACACCATATATTCAGTAAAATGCCTTATTTCAAAGGTAACACTTCTGAAAACTTCAGAGATGTATTTATAAAATTTCAAAATGCCCAACCACACCAAAATGCCGTGTTGTCCTTTATGATCTTACGGTATTATGTCCTATTGTATTCTCCAACTTACATGTTAATTAATAACATATTCAAATCTATATAAAAACATCTTTGTGGCATCTCTGGGGACTATTGATAATACTATTACAATTTTGTGCCTGAGATAAGATGAAATCTGAGTGATTTATGTTGATTGTAATTTAAATTTGCTTGAGAAATTTCTCAATTCTAAAATAAAAGAGGTTCATTTCAAGATTAAGAGAGACATCTGGGTTATGACTTTTGTCAGTTATTCAATTGTTCTATGATTTTGAATATAAAATGTTCAAATGCACAAAACCATTTTCAAAACATGTTAAGTGTTATGTGCTAAGAATCCCTATAGCCTAATTTGGTATTTATGTGGACATATATGCTAAGAATATGTATATGCATGTGCTTGTATATTATAATATATATTATATAACTTTTATGCAATATATTATATATACATTCTATGCATGCATATACATATATACAGTACTTAGATACTGTATATTTAGATACTATATATATATATATAAATCAAAACACATATATATACAATTATTTCATTCCTTAGAATGATTTTCTCTTTTTTCCATGAATTATCAGGATAATTCAAAAGCTAAGTAGAATTTTTTAACAATTTTTACCATCGATTGAAAAGGTCAATGATGTTTGATAATTGATTACACTTTCAGGCTTTGCAGATGTAATAAATTACAGGTTGAAGCTGATGTCACATACTTCATTATATTTAACCTTCCATCATTTGGTTGTTAACTGTAGCTTTGAAAATAGGAAGTCAGATACACTTAATAAATTTCCCTTGACTGCATTTGCAAATATACAGAGAAAAAATAATCCAACTCAAGTCACAGTTTGTGAAAATGCCTTTAAAAAGATAAGAGAAAACAGAGGTATATAATGTTTGGAAACTTTCTAGAAGTTTTGTTTCCAGTGTTTTATTTTACTTATCAACCTTGCTCCAACACAAACTAACTAGAGTCAGGATAAATATAATGATTTTCTACCAAATGAATTCCAAGCTTGCAAAAAATATGAACTGATAATAATAAGGACAATATTTTGATGTCTCCCCCTTCTATTTAGGTCCATCAAAAGCAAAACTACAAAAAATAAATAGTGGTCCACCCAAAAGGCAGAAGCACAAACATGACAGACCTTGTGGTATTATTTCCTGAATGGCTCATGTGATTTTCTGGAGAGTGTTTGCATAGGCTAAATTACAGAATCTTAAAATCATGGAATTTTTAGAACTGGAAGGAATTTTAGCAATCACTAGGGTGCTGTTTAGTAAACTCTCCCTTGAATGTTCAAAATAATACTCAAAAGAGCTTGTATAACTTCCTAGAACTTCCTCTCCCCAAAGACTGCTTCCTATAGGTGCCGGGGTGCTGGGTACATGGCACCATGTAGCTTTGTCACCAGATTAGGTGCCTTGAGAAACTCAAAGGTGCGTTTGGAAGCAATTAACTGTTTTTCCAAGTTGTTTCTTTTCCTTTTGCATGTTAAGGAGAGGTAACCACCAACCATCCTGAAACTGATCAAGCCTCTCCACAAGAGCTACACCCATGACCTTTGCCTTATTTTTAATGCAAAGATCTCTCCAGGAGGCGCTTAGGCCTCATTATGTGGAAGCATGTTCTCCAGCCGAGCCTGTGTAGACAAATACCCACCTCTCCCTTTTGAAGATTCATTTCCCAACCAAAATAAATGTTCCTGCTTTCCTTTGTTTGGGGATGCCATGACTTTGGAAATGATTCCTCATGGCCTCCTATTTGCTGCAAATATACTTTGTGGGACAACTTCCACTGATGTAGAGTCTTATTTAACTTACTAGGAGGTGAGCCCACTTGGGTCAGTAACAGCTTTACTGCATTGTGGTCTGGTACAATGAGAATAAGGTTGGCTTCTCTAGGATCCCATCCAAGAAGGTTTATTGATGGAAGTGAAAGAGGTTCATGGGCATACATATTTATCTAACCATATCTCATACAGAAATCCAGATAATATCACCACGATAAGTTTCCAGTGTATAAGAACGCATGCCTTTAACTAAAATCTGCATTATGTAGCACAAACTTTAGCCTAGCTTATCTTCTCTAAAGTTATATTATCTTAATAGATTATAATAGCTTTTTAGGGTAGAGTTTATGTGCTACATTTCTGTAAACTCATACAAAACCCAGCATTGCATATAGTAGGGACTTGATATTTATTTGTTTTCTATTTTTGGTTTTGTTTTTTAATACTTTGGGTGCCACCTGTCTCAAAAAGAAAAACAAAACTCTAGAGTATCAGATGGGCATCTAAAGTTTGCCTTTTATTTTAATAGAATTATTAGGAAAAATTTAATTGTGCTTAAGGAAGATTATCTCTTTTAAGCCTCACAAAAATCTATCTTACGAGTGAGGAGACTGCCTAGAGAGGGGTAATATTTTGACCCGAGTTACACAACCTAAGGCACAGCCCTGCGCTTCAATCCAAACACGTCTGTTAAAGCCCCCTGTGAGGAACAAGAGAAGCCAAAAGGATTTGCACATTAATAATTAATCAATCCATTTTTCAAAAGAAAGATAATGATTCTTGGGAAAGTCTCTTCAAGTAAAAAACTGTGTATAACAATTCTAATTATTTTATGAAAAGACAAAATTTAAATGTGATATGCCATGTAATCTAGAGGCAAAGAGGAAAACAAAACAACATCATTCTCCTCAGAAATCTCCCTGTCACCCCTACCCAGAATTCTTCATATTAAAACAGAAACATCAAATTCCTTGGAATAAAAGCCATACCTGAAAACATGCTCCTGAGGATGCGATGGACTAGGTTCCTCTGAGTTCTACATTCCTCTCAGTCTAGCTCTTACTGTTGAGTACGTGTGGTTGGAATGAGAATCCATGGAGAGACGCATGCGTACGTAGTCCGTGGACTCGTCTGCTTCCATTTACACACTTCGGTCTTACAGCTTGGTACATCTTCCTCAACTCTTCCAAGCATGCACAATTTTGATAAATTAGTAAGTCTTTTCATAATTTCTATTCTTAATATGATGAGCTTTTTTTGCCTTTCGAGCTTTTTTGCCTTTCGAGCTTTCCATTAAACAGTTACATTTATTCTCTGAACTCCATTGTCTTTTCACTGACAACTGCAGGTACAACTTTGATCTTATAGATTAGCACAATTTTAAATGGACTTCACCAAAAGCTGATACTAAAAGTCCATTGTCTTTATTTTCTTTTTCATTAGGCGTTGTTAGCCATCCTTGTGGGGGGATTTTAAGGTCACTGGATACTTTTATTATTATTTAGGTATCTTGAGTCTTTCATTAGGAAAAAAGAAACCTTTCCAGTGAAAATAAATCAAAATACCGGGTGGGCTTGTGAAGTTCCAAAATTATTTTTAAGTCATATTTATTTGCCAAAATTGATATCACTTATCAGCTTGCATTTTTAGCACAAGGAAACTTCCAGTTATTTGAATCAACCTTTTAAAGTAAATGAGGATATGGTCCCCATCTACATTCAGCAACTTTTTAAATATTGTGTTTCTTTGGTTATTTTTTAGTCTGGCTGGAAAAAATTGCAAATAACATATTAGATGATTAAAGAGAAATTAATAAACTAGTGTGAGAACTGATTCCATCTGAACTTAGTGCTACTATGGTATGTAAATTTCATTCAATGCCTTAAATTTAATGTAGAACTCATGAGCAATAATCAACAACAAAGACTCAAATTTTTAATATGTAATAGTTCTAGCTCATTAATATAGTATTTAATGAACTATATTTTACTGTGCAAATGCAAAGACATTCTTAATCTACATTCATTAAATCTGACTAATCAATACTTTTTATAAAGGGTTCCATTACAGTGACTATTAGGATTGCATAGGGAGAAAAAAAATTACTCACATTCCATTTTGCAGGAAGCAAGAAGTATGTATAATTATCTTAGAAATTTTGCTTATTTAAATGACCTTCATCTCAATTCCAAAATTGTCAGATTTTATACATTTGCTGAAGTATTCAATTTTATTTGGGCTTCACTTCTATTCTGTAAACGCAACCCATACAGAGCTCAATTTTTAGCAAAACCATTTCTATCTGCTTCCTACAGTTATTCTCTTGTTTCTCTGTACTGTATCTGACACAATTCATTTTTCAATTGGAGAGCATACCCTATTGTTTTGTAATTATTATTTATGTTGGCCTTCTCTTTTAATATAATAGACTCACAAATGGATGGTCACTTTTGTTTTATCTTTTCATGCCCTCTACGTGACACTTAATCTAGCACATAGAAGATGAACTATAATGTAAATTTCTACTATCCAATAAATTTCATGAGGACAGGGCTGTGGTTATTTGTTCATTGATGTATCATAATCACCTAGAAAGTGCTTGGCACATAAATTATAAAGAAACATTCATTGAACTCATTAAGTTTTACTGAATTTGAATTAGTTTATTTGAGTTATTTAATTAGAATTTGATCATAAAGTGTCTAATCACGAAATTTATTATTTGTCTTTCTATTAGTTACTATGAATTGTATCAGTGTATAAAACATTTCCTGACTTTGTTTCTACCTCAACACACATTTCAGTCTTCAAACTAAAAGAAAGAATCAGATCTGAAACATCAAATTGTAACCTGTGCCTGCCCTTCTGGCACATTAACCATCTATCACCATCTAACACATGGGCATTACATCTCCCAGGTCTGGAACTCTCATCAGAAGCTTTAACCAAATTGTGTTTGAATCTTAACACTAAAAGTGGGGTGGAAATTTTGCTGTACAGTCTCACTCATGATATTTCTGGCACTATTTAGGTCATTTCATGCCAAATAATTGCAAAAGGCTACATTAGATTTCAGAAGTACTACCTCTTGCCAGAAACAGGAAGATAAGTGAACATGATGAACTTCTCGCAGGTTAACACTAATTACAACAACATATTTTTCAAGCCCTCTCTGGCAATCCCTTGTTTCCTGTCTATAATTTTAATTGCCCCACTCACATTGAATTAAATGTGAACTAGTAAAATTCAACTTGTTTATTTAAAAAAGTACTGAACTGTGAAAATCGAGAAACCCAGATTCATGAACCAATTGAATTATTAAGCTGTGTGTCTTTGGCAAGTCACTTCTGTTTTCTTACTCTTAGGATCCCAAACTGAGAAAACAGGAGACGGATCTGTGTGGTGTTCAAAGTCATTTCAAGCTCTAAAATTCTAAAATCTTTTTAGCTTATCCTCAAACATTGATATTTCCCAATTTTCACCTATACCATTACGTTTTGTGCTCTTTCTTTAGCTTAGAATACCCTCCTGTCTCTCCTTGTCAAATGTGACGACTTTCCAAAGACTCAGTCTACTTCAGATTTCCAAGAAGCCTTCCCTGATTGCTCGTTGTCTTCCCTCTAATCTCTTACATCATTCAGTGTGGACATATTAACAGCCATATTAATATACTATTTTGTTGGATAGGTTAGGTTTTTTATATTTCAACAACAGTATTGCATATATATTAGTCTTAAAGCTCCAAGTAGATGACTATGCTCTTGTAGGAGAGAGAATGGCTAGGCCTCTTTTGTACACCCTGTGGCATTTAGAAGTGTTCTGGGTGTTCATTAGCTTTTGTTGTCTTAAGAAGCACTTGATTGATGGCTTGCTTAATTGATTTTAGATGGGAACCTGTAATATTTGTACAATTAAAAAAAAACTCCACAATTAAAACTCCACACTTGTATCTTTTTGCATAATATCTTATGCAAGATACGACTAAATTTCTCATTCCATTGATAATGCTGGTATTTGGAAGGTCTTTCATTCTCTGATTCATATACCTTGCTGTTTCTGAGAATCAGTTTTGTCTGTGGAGGAAAACAAGGCTTTTGGTGAGACCTCTTTGTGTGTTCTAGTAGTGGGAAATTTTACCATTCTTGATGAGTCATTTAGCTAAAAGATTTCTTTATATGGCCTAAGGAATGAGAACAGGATCATGACTCAAGAGAACCAGATTTTAGCACCAGCTTTGTCAGAAAATCCCTGGATGACAAAACTAATAAATTAATATGTCTGTCTTCAGTTTTCCTATCACATATTTAATTCAGTGTTATTCTCCTAACTTACATCACAAATTAGATGAAGATACAATGAAAAATTAAGAAAACCATAAACTTTCAAATATATAAAATATAAAAATATTTAAATATTATTTTAGATAAAAATACTAAAATATTACTACTTTCACCTTGTTTTTTCTATCCTCCGTTCAACTGTGTCTTCCTTATCAATCACACTTGTTGGGATTTTGTTTAAATTTGGTAGAAAAAAAATAGAAAAATTTATACACGAAGCTGGGACTTGACTTTCTTTTGAAAAGAGAAATAGCCAGAAGCAATGGATGTGAGACCCATCTAAACTACCAGTGTGAAAATAACTTAGATTTTAAAAATTATTTTTCTATTTTCTGATGAAGAAATTTTCTCCATAAAATGTCTCTAGTATAGTATACTTTTTATTCATGGAACGTAAAACATATGACTTTTCTACAATAGATAAATTTGCTGAAGAATGTGTCTAGCTCACATGAGCCAATGGTTGAGGTTGTGGCAAAGCCTATTTCTTATTGAGTTCCTCAGTATCATAGTAGACTGTTAAACATGTGGGAGTGTCCATTAGTGTGTGTTGCATTAATATATACAGTTCTTTATTGAGATAAATGAATTTATAAAGAAACTCTGAAACTTTATTAAAGACTACAATTATACAGTTTTCTGACAAATATTAAATAAAGATGTCAACAGGTAAAAAAGTGAATTAAATTGTCTTAGGTTTCCTCTTAAGAAATTCCTCTTAGGTTTCCTTTTCATTAGTCTTCTACTAATGAGAGCTCTTCTAATTTGTTCAGTTTTATTGACTTTTTTTATATTCTTGAATGGTCATTCCTTTTAATCTTCCCTTTCCTGCTTATTTCTTTTGGTTTATTAAATATGTTTATTAAGGACTAATTTTAATTTAATAAGTACAGTAATTACATCATTTAATCTTCACAATAAACCTATGAGGTAATTCACTTTATTACCTTTATTTAACTAAAGACAAAATTAAGTTTTAGGAAATAGTAACACAACTAAGTCCCCATAGTGAGCAAATGGCCAAGTCAGTAACAAAATCCAGGTGTCCTTGAATCCAAAGTAGATGCTCTCAACCCTAATCCACTTTGCCTTTGTCTCACCAACATTATATGTTTACTGGTTCTTAATTCTTATTCCTGGAAGAAGTCCAGGATCATTTATCTTTGAAAACAACTTTCACATTTGAAATTTACAATCAGAATAAAAATTTTACTTTAGTTAGTATATTTGCCTTTCTATCAATAATTAAGCTATATTACATAATAATATACATCAGAAATTTTAAGAAAAATAATTATAAGGCAATCGTTGAATAAGCACTTATTTTACATCATACAATTCTCTCTATATACAAACATGTAATAAAGTAGATTGGTTGGTTTCCAATAAACTCATTCATTCATTTAAGCAAATTTCTTTATTCTTCAAGGTCATGAAAAACAAGAAAAGACTGAGACTATCGTAGACTGGAGGAGACTAAGGAGACGTGATGACTAAATGCACTGTGGTATCCTGGATTGGCTCCTGGAATAGAAGAAAAGAAACATTAGTGTAAAAACTGATGAAATTCAAATAAAAAAGTCTTTAGTTAGCAGTATTATCAAGGCTAGTGGTTTAGTATTGACCAAAGCACCAGGGTATATATTATGTTAACATGAGGGAAAGCTAGTGAAAGGTGTACAGAAACTCCATTGACTATCTTTGGAATCTTTCTTTATAGTTCAAGCTATTCAAAATAAAACATTCAAAATAAAAAAAATGCCTTATTGAGTATTTAGCACGTGCTATATGGTGCAAAGGAGAAGTCTGGAGAGAAAAATTAAGAAAGTTCCTGCCCTTAATGAGTTCACAGTTTAATTGTGTTAGTAGTTCTGAGTGCAAAACAGTAGGACATTCCTTTATAAGGATGTGCACAGAGAATAGATGGATACAAAGGAAAGTGAAAATCAACTCTACTTGTCCAAGCTAAAGGAGAATACTCAGGGAGATACTTAGGAAAACTTTGAATACTTCACAAATTCATTACATTATCGAAATTTTTAGTGTGAGGCAATAAAAATGGATACTATTTGTGTCAATATTACTTCCTATTTTAAGGATAATCTTGAAAAAATTATATGTAAACCAAATGTTTCTCTTTATGAATAACAGGTAAGGTTTTAGATTGATAGGTAGTTAGATAAATGATAGATATAATAGATATGGATGCAAATTTTTTCTTAACTATATTACTAAATACTTTTGTTAAATGTAGTAGTATGCAATTTACCTTATTCTAGACACTAGCGTCTAATTAGCAAGAGACCCAAGAGAATGGTCTTAATATTTTAAACATTTCAATTGGTAGTAGGCAGTATAGATAAGAATTCTTCTCTATCGAACAAGATTTTACATACTCTTGTAGTTAGACTTGCAAAAATATTCACTTTTTTCAAGAAACAAGGACTTATACCTTATGTTTTCTGAGGCTTGTTTATAATGCCATCTATCATATTTCAGATAGGAAATTTTTATCTTAATATTCTCCTCAAATATTCAATTTCATTTGATACATTTAACAGAGCTATGAAAACAAATGTAGTAATTGCTTTGATAGGAGGTTTATGTTAATATTCATAAACATAGTATACTTGAGAGAATAATTATAAATTAATTGTAGGATCTGCTTTCATAACTAATCATTTAGAAACCCATTAACAGAAGGTTTTGTGAGCAGATGAAATACAGTGCATGTCACTGTGTGTTTGGGTATTATAAATATAGGATTGGAAAGGCTTTATGAATGTTTAACTACATTTTAACCAACACCCTGCAGTCCATTTTCTATCAGTAAAATGCCTAGGAGTTTACACTTGTAGAGTTTCAAGAAATCCAGATGGACCACATTACCCCTTGGCTTCTTTGAGTAGTATGAAAACATGACCTTGTTTCTCACAAAAGTATACAGTTTTATATTAGTGTTAAGTGCTGTAATATCTCTAAGCTTTTAACTTAATTCAACCTGTTCAAAACAGAATATTCTATTTTGTTGTCAAATGAGAATTGCTTTAACTCAATGATGATACTGGCCAATTTGCCTATAAGTAATGGGACTTAACATAAATAAACAATCAATAGCATCATGATGCCATCTTAGGTATGTAAAGTTGACCATTTTGAAAGACCTTCAGAAGTATATGGCCTTTCATTTGTTTTCCTTGCAGTGGTAATAAATTTGACTCAATCTATCTACATTTGTTTTCCAGTTCTTCATATGACCTACGTTTTCCATTGCATTTTAGTTTTCTGAGTTCTCAAATACAGCAAATCCAGCGACATTGAAGTAATAAAATTTGTCTTTTAATTCACCATCCCCGACTTTCTGTACATTTTGCCTCTCTTGCTTACTCAACCTTTAGATAGTCTCTCAAGAAATGCTCTCAGGATAGGGGCTGATGACCTCATTTATATTTCAGCATAACAAACAAAAAGCATGTCAACTTCACCAGTGATATATTCTTTTTTGGCAGTTGAAAAATCTGTTAAAGAAAAGGACACAAACAAGTACTTCTATAATACTGGGTACAAATAGGCCTATAGCGAGGTCTGCTTGGAAGTAAGGGTGATGAACCTTTTCATTCCTCTAATATAGGTGACATATAAGAATGCTTACGTCCAAGTTTGCTGAGTCCAGATCAAGTCCACACCTGTTATCCTGGTATAATTAGGAATAGAGCCCCATTTCATTCCCAAAATTATCCCAACTTGGATATCAAATTATGTAGCTGTTTAGCCATATTAAAGGCCTTGCCCACAGAAGGACCCAGATTTTGCCCACAATAGAATATAGTGAGGAACATATACATGAATAGAGAGATTAATTGATGTTAATATTTTTTGAGTTCTTCTTTTCTAATATTTAATGATTGTACAATCATTGATATTGAGTTACAGTAATTTATTTTTCTTTAAGCGTTTACTTATCTTTCACTGCCCTAAGTGAAAGGAAGCGTAGATTCAATGTCACACATCAGAAAAGGTAAAGTCAGCATACATTTTCTGGTAAAAAAAAAAAATCCCATATCTGTTATATGTTCCAAATCTTTGTAGGTGAGATGAGTATAGAGATGAAAACAAAAAGACTGTGTTTGGCTCAAGCCCCAAGCCCCAGTATAAAACTAGAAATGGCAGGTGTTCCAGTAAGACTAAAAAGCTTTATCTGTTCCAAAGAAATTGATTGATATCACATTTGTCATTATCAAAAAATGTATTTTAAAAAAATGCAGTCAGAGACATATAGACCAAATTAATAAAATCCTTGGAGGAGTGAATGGCTCAGAAATTCTGTAATGGGATCTGCTTTCAAAACACGTGCTCCTAGGTCACTGGTTCTAATTACATTCACAACACGAGTCATGTTTTTGCTGAAAATCCATGACACAGTCACCAGGTCAGCAGATGACAGTCTCCAAAGGCAGTTCAGATATCAGAATGGCAGTAGAAAGATCATCTTGTCACACTTCATTTCAATAGGTCAAACATTTCACAACAGTCCAGAGTACAGTTGGTAAGGCTATTGCTGTAGTGCCTTTTCACTGAATTTTTCTGTTTTTAGATATTAATCTTTGAATACAACTAATTACATAATGTAATATATATTTGTAAATCTGAGAAAAAAATCAGCTAGAGAAATGTTTCATTAATTTTTGATTAAACTTCATGACAAGGCAAGCCCCTAAAATATCACAACAATTTTATACCAAATAGTACACACTGTTAAATGGAGAAAGATGGAGAAAAAGGCATGTATTTCCATTTAGATCCACATCAGCAATAAATGTACCTCAAATGAAATTTAATAATCATGAAAATAAAAATCAATAATAAAGTATTTTTTTCTATCAGTTGCTATGACCCATTGTAAATATGTGTGAGTCATAGGCAGCAAAACAGAGCCCTTGAGCCAGATCTAGTGATTCATTTTTTTAAGTACTATTCAATATATACTTAAAAATGGGAGCTTTTATATAAATGTATGAATTTTTATTATTTAAAAAACATCTGAGTCCTTCTTTAGAGAGAATGTGCTTTCTTCAATTTAAAATAATTCTTTACACTTCTCAGCATCCTTGTACTTGATCCTTTTCATTTCTGTATAATTTATCTGCCTGTGCTGAGTGTACTCAGCTGGCACTCAGCATAGTGCCTTCCTTTACATATGGGCTGAAAAACTTAGAAAAAAAAATACTTTCCTATACTTCCCTGAAACTACAGAGACTAGGAAACTTAAAATCTACCTTCCTATAGTTCCTTAGAACTAGTTCTAGATGTGACTTTGCTTCTAGCAATTGATAAATGCAGGTTAGTTTTGGAAGAAAGAGATGAGGTAGTTCTGTTTCCAGCAGTGTCCTTGGACACATGAGTGTTTAGTAGCAGTGACATTGGTGGACCCAGCATTACAGTGTTTGGTAACCTGCTACCAAAAGACAGTTGTAGTGGCCTCGATGTTATCAACAGGAGCTACTGAGCCCTGGATTGCAATTATGAATTGACTATTGACTGCAATAGCAGTCCTATGACTCTAGTTTCTCCAGTAATCCCATGATGACGTAAGGAGGACCTAATTCTCTACAGTCAATCTTTTCTTTTGTGCTTGAAACAACTAGAAAAATTTCTATTCCCTGTCCTGACTCTGTCCCTTTTAGGGATCCCTGTTCTATACTGAAGAAAGCAAGCCACTTTTAGCTGATGTTTATTTCAGAAGAATCACCAGAATTATCACTTTATTATATAAATGTAAATTAAACTGATACTCACTGACCTATGAAAAATATAGCACAACATTTTAGGTGACCAACACTGCACCATTATCCATTATTATGCAAACATAAATGCTTTGAGTTGGAGGTAAGGGATTTGAATGATCAAGAACATTCCAAGAAGAGTATCAAATGCTCGTCTGTTTAATGGATTTATAATCCCCAACTGCTATTCGCTGGTAGGAAAAGGAAGGGATGTGAAGGACCACCCTCCCCCAAGGAGAGGGGAACTCACTGTGATGGAATAAAAAAGTCTAATTTAGGATTTAGTTTGTCAATAGGAAGGCCCATTCTGAAGCAAAGATGTTGAGGTTAAATACCTGTACCTCGAATCCAACAAAGACACTCTTATGTGGCATGCACGCTTTGGGAGCAATGACTCAGGAAGCAGGGGTCAACCAAACACTGAGAGATTCCACTTCAGCCTCTCAAGGTGTTGACCTGCAAGGCTTCCATATATTGGCCAATTCTGTGAAGATGGAGAGGGATACAGTATTAGCTTCCTACTAATCTAGCTAGTTGTTTCTGGAGCCAGTTTTAATATGACAATATTTAAACCCTAAGCTGTGGAGTGGTTCCTATTGGTTCCATTATGTCTTTGCCTGGAGATCTAGATAATTATTTCCCCCCAAATTCTCTCCTTAGACATCTTGTCTGTCAAGGATTTAAAAGCTTCAGCTAAATACTTATACTGCTGGCAGCCTAATTCCAGTCCATGTGACTCCTTTCAAACCACAGCAGGAATGTCATATTGATCTCCTATCCACAGTGCCTCCCCAGTATTGCACATATCTAGCAGATGATTCATCCCACTGCTAAAGGATTCTGAGTTTCTGTCATCCACGAACATGAACACTGGCACTCTAGAATGCAGAATGGAAATGTTTATGAAAAAGTATTTGCAACTTAAAAATATATATGTCAAAAGCAATTTCCCCCAAAAGAATTAATAATACAAGAACCCCATTTTATTTCCGGTGTGTTGGAAGCAGTAACCAGAGATTTGTCTCTATGATGACATTAGGAAAAGCTGAATCATGAAGCTCTTCACCCCACAAAGAGAAAAACTTACTGTCATCGGTGGTATAGTCAGGAGATAAAAAGCTGCTGCCTGGCAGCATCATAGGGGGCAGGTCATGAAGCCAACATTCTCTAGTTTCACATGCCCTGAGAAAGGTCAGTAGTTCAATTGGAGATCTTTTTTGTGATTTCCAGACACCTAAGCTTTTAAGAAAAAGGAGGTCTTTCTGACATATAAGACAGTATCACACATGACAAAGGACTAAGTTTAAAACTGCAGTAGAGATGCACATAATACAGCATAAATGTAATAGAAAATATGAGAAATTCTGTTGGTGAAGAAGACTTGCTATTCTCCTCATCAGTAGGGACTTAGTACATCTGTTCCTATTCGGGTACCCTGCTGAGACTGTATAATGACACTCCTGCCAAATGGTGGCAGAAGTTATTTTCATATGTTGACTAGAGTTTTAAATAATAAGCATGCAACAAGGCACACTGGCATAGACCACAAATTTCATATATGAGAATTAAAAAGTTCTGTAATATTTACCTTCCTAGCCATTATCCTCAAAGTATGCAAGCTGCTTCCAACACATTCCTACACATTCAGTCACCTGTCTCAGTGCATTGGGTCCTGCCCACACCCAAATATCAAATCAGCATGTGTTAGTTCATTCTGAAAAACATAATCACCTATTCTTGGCCATTATGTGATTCTGTACAGACAGCGATAAGTAGGAACTCCCTCTGCTGTGAAGAAGCTGATATTCAAGTGGGAGAAAGAGAGAGAAACGTAAGCACACAATTGCCATACAATATAGCACATGCAGTTATACAAAGCATGGGCAAGGTAAAGAAACACTGACAGGGCTGTGACTGTGTCACTGAGGCAGGTCAGCAAGCATGGCAGACAATATTCCATGTGCTACCATACATTTATAACAGTTCTTGCAATTAGTTTGAGGCCCTATGACTGTGCCTGCTTGTGGACTATATATCACTTAAAAGACAATTTTCCTCCTCCCTCTCTCTTTCTCTTTGGCAATGACCAAGAAGGCCTTCTGGAGATTGCAGAGTCCCAGTACAAAGGCAGCCTGGAACTCTGAGTCTACTTGAAGGGGAGGTCTTGGCGGGATTGAGAAATAAACTTTGTCTTATCAAGCCACTGAGGTTTTAATGTGTTTTTTTTTTTTTTTTTTTTTTTTAGCAGCTAACATTTACTGTCTTCGCTATATTAGAGAGAAATAATTGGAAATGGTCAATTTCGTTAAATATTACAGCTTGGTACTGGGAATATAAAATTGTATCATATTTTGACAGGTGAGGCATAGACTGTGGCATCAAGTAGTAGAGTCATATAAAATAGTACATATGTATATGAAGACACAGAGTTCTGAAAAAAATCTCCAATTGGGGGTATTACTAAAGTATAAGATCTAATAATCATTTATCAATAGGCAGGATAGGAGAGATAAGCAGGTTCTTAATACATCATGAAAAAAGAAACTCAAAAATTACATAGTCAAAAACAAGGCACTGACATATTTCTAAAGGAAATCAGGATCATGGCCAAGTTCGTGTTTTTTAAAAAGGTTAATCTGGTAGCAGAATGGACAATATTATAAAAGCAGTTTGACAGATAAGTTTGAAACCTGTTACACTACTCTGGGTAGAAAATAAAACCCTGAGCAAAAGCAGAGACACAGGAAGTAGAAAGTTTTAAGCTAATGATATTAACAAGGCAAAATTTGAAGTGCTTAGGTAAACACTTATAAATGGGAAGGTTAGGGTAAAGGAGGAGTCAGAGTTTATTTCCTAATTTCTGACGTCTGTATGGAGAATGGAACCACTAACTGAGAAGTTAGGAGAAAACAGATTTGGAGATGAAATAATGAGTGTATGACATACTGAATTTGCAAATTTCCAGCAAACAGGTAGAAATATGAGTACAAAAATTCAGGGATAAAGGCTAGAAATAAAGAATTCTCACACAACATTGTGAATGTAATAAGTACTCAATGTATTTGTTTTTCTTTCTTTCTCTTTTTTTAATAGAAGGATAGTTATATTGAGGGCAGCAAATTTGGGAACTAAACCAATGATTAGAAAATACCATTTGTTAATAAACTAAATACCAAAATTTTGCTAGCACTGCACTGAGAGGAAGCAGGCAAATGCCATAAAGAGATTTGAGATTTCCAAAGACTGTCTGAAAGAATGACAACCAAGTCCTGTTTGACTGTTATCCAATCTCAGCAATGGAATCCATTTGCTGAAGAACTGTTTCCACGTGTATCTGAAAATGAACTAGGAAAGAACAGATCATTATTTCCTGAAAATTAAGTAAAGGAAGGGAAGAGGCTGAAGCAGAGAGGATAGAGGAATGAAAAAACACAAGATTTCCTGTAAAGTCTTACAAAAAATTCTTCATTGCAATATTTGAGATGATTGACAGAAAGGGAGAAAAATTAAAGAAAATAAAAACCTGCTGATAAAAGGAGGAATTAGCTTCTACCAAACCTGCTGTGGTGACATTTCCAGCCTACACATGAGATGCACTTTATTATGCTATACACCAGCTGAGGGTACGCTTCCTGATGTCAATTTCACTATTTATGAAGCTTCAGTTGACGAAGTGGTTGTCCAGATCTTATTATTGTTACTAAAAGTTTTTCCCAAAAGTGTTGCCATAGCACAGCTGTCAAAAACATAGTCACTCAGTTTAAACCATCAGTATGACATTTTACAAATGAGCAAAAGCCAAGAGACTCAGAGTTCAGACAACTTATCCTGAACTAACACTCAAATTTTCTCAAAGCTTTAAAACTGAAAAGAAAAAAAATCCACATTACTAGTCAAATTTTTGAAATTGTTTCAGAATGGTTTTCTGTAACTAATTACTTTTTTTAAAAAGCATTTTTGCAAATCTAATATAAGACATTTATAAGAAGCAGACTCTTGAAGCCCTGTCAAGTGGTCAGAATCTTGGACTGCATGTACCTGGCCTTGGTTGTCTTTCTGTGTGACCTTCTGCAGTTACTTAACTTTTCAACTTCCTCATCCACAAAAAGATGATAAAAACACATTTACTCCTAGAACTCTGGTGGAAGTCAGTTAACAAATTAGAAAAAGTTATTCTGGAAATTATAAAAGTACTTCATAAAATCCAATGATCAATTATAATTTCAGAGCTCTATTTTTTTTCTCAAGGGTATTTTCACTAAACTAGATGTAACATGCATATAATTAAACTGTTATGTTTCTTCTTATGTGAAAAATGATGTGTCAGCAAGTGTTTGCAACTAAGCAAGCAGAGTATTTTTATTAATGTATATTCTTCAAAACAAAAAGTACTATTTGTTACAAAAGTATCTTTGAAAAATGGAGATGCTACACGATATCTATACTGAGAAACATTTCTTTATAATGAAACAATAATGGTCACTTTCACTGATTCTAAAACACACATTTTTATATCTCTGAAATTGAGATACATTTTACAATTTCTGGCATTTTGTAGCTTTTTGATAGTGTTTTTTGTTTTTCTTTGTACAGGAAATAATGTGTCTTTGATTAGATGAAAATGTGGGGAATGTATTTGAATAGTGCTTTCAAAGTGCCTTCTTTGTGAATTCACACAGAAATCCAACTCACTCAGCAAAATTAATATTTTTCTATATTTTATATATACAGAAATTCAAGATCAGAATTATTAAGAGCAAAGGTGTGGTAGTTCACGCCTTAAAAAGAGATACCAAGATGGAGCTAGACATGAAATAGATGTAATAGGGGAGGGACTGGAAAAGACAGGAAAGCTGCAGAACCTCAGGCTGATTTGACTCCTGTGGAAGGAGAGAGGAGTGAGGAGGATTGTATTGAAAGAATCTATTACTGCAGCTGGGTTGGTGGGAAATCATGAAGCTGTCTCCTGATGGCAGAGTTCAACATTTCACCATAATGGGCCAGCCTTAGTACCTTCCCATGATCAGTTACTGGCTGGGAGCTCTCACGGAGGAGTACGGCCTTGGCATGACCATGGCAGGGGATCCAGAGGGGCAGCAGGTGGGACTTTTGGACAATCATGCTTCCCACAGCCAGAAATATTAGCTGTGTATTTTCATGGCCACCACACACAGTTTAGGCAATACAACTCATAAGGAGTGGAACTATTTCCTTTCTACCATGAAATCATTTTATTTTTGTCATAAATAAGAAAAAAATTCATTCCATTAATAAATTATATTTTAATATCACATAGCTTTTATTTCATACATGTTAAAAGTTTACCAGTATGGAAAACCTAATACTCTAGTCTTACAGAAACACAACATGGAAAATTTGCCCCGTGTTTTCAGCATTCATACTTGGGTATTTAGTTGCATATTTTAGCCATGACCCACAAATCTCTCATGTATTAATTAGCAGTGCTGTGAAATGTAAAGTTGTTGTGAAATGAAAAATATAAATAAAATAAATAATAGCACTTGAAACAATTATCCCATGAAAATATGTCCAATCAATTGACTAAAGAGTTTAGAGATAATTCTAGGTCATGGTTAACAACACTAATGGAATTCTGAATCCTGCAGAAAATGAAGTTGGATCAGCTTAAGGGAACACACCAGGCTAATTCTGTTACTGTCAGTCCAAGCCAGATCTGTGGCTTCTAAAGCAAACTTGAGTTATGCTCATATTCTAAGGACTCATCCACTAGTGGCATTGTGTACTAATAACACTGAATTTGCACCGTTACATTTATGTAAGGAAAATATGCCTCTAATCTGTGGTTTTTAAAACATATGTATACAATGTGAAATAGAAATTGATCCAAAGAACATCATTTCTTTTGGTTTCAAGATGGATTTTTGGAAAAGCCCATTAATTTTTTTAAGCTAAGTCTATTGACTAAGGCTAAAATTCTGTTGAGTAAGAGAACAATAGAAAATAGTTGAAAAGAATGAACAAATTGAAAAACAAGTTTCATAAGACTGCACCCTTTGAACATATTTTCATAATTTATAAATGAATTAGACAATATTATGATGAGGTTACAAAGAATATGAATTTATATCTCAAATAAAATATTTTGTGATTTTGATTCATGTAGTATATTACATAGACTATCTTTCTTGATGAACAGGCTAATGAAATTGAAATAAATTATATAATTGAATTGACTTCATCAACTGCAGTCCTCATTGAATTAAATAGCAAATTTAGTGCCAGTACCGAAGCTACATAACTCTATATTCAGATAACTTTTCTTTCTTAGCAAAATTATAAGAAAAATTATAAATAAAATTGAAGAAGTCCTAAGGTTCAATAAGATAAAAGTGAGATTTAATTTGCCATTCCAGACAGTCAAATGAAGAGCCATGGAAGAAAGGAGCAGTTGGATGTTTACAATTGAACAGCAATAATTTAATTATATGCCATTACCAACAAAAGCTCACACTTTATTCAGCTTTCCTCAGTTTATCCCTAATTTCTTCATTCTGCTTCAGGACCCACCCAGGATACCGTGTTACATTTAGTAGTCGTGTCACCTTAGGCTCCTCTTGATTGCGACAATTTGTCATACTTTCCTTATTTTTGATCACGTTGACAATTTTGAGGATTGTTAGACAGGTATTTTGTAGAACGTGCCTCAGTTGGTATTTGTCTGACGGTTTTCTCACGATTAGACTGCAGTTATATGTTTTGGGGAGGAAGAATACAAAGGCAAAGGACCATTTTCATCATATCACATCATATCAAATGCGTCATCATCAATATGATTTATAGTTAATCTTAACCTTGATTACCTGGTCTGAGATAGCTTTTGCCAGGTTTCTTCACTGCAAAGTTACTTTTTTTCCCCTCCCTTTCCCTGCCATATTCTTTGGAAGAAAGTTACTATGCAAAGCCTACATTTAGAGAGTGGAGAGTTATACTCACCCCCTTAAGGACAGAGTATTGACATAAATTATTTGAAATCCTTCTGCATGGGAGATTTTTCTATTCTATCTATCTCACTTATTTATTTGTGTAATCATTTATTAACCTAAGTATGAACCCATTAATATTTATTTTATACTTTGGTTTATAATTCAATACTATTTTTTTTTCTGTAATTGTTTCATCTTTGGTCATTGAGAGCTCTTTCTACTGATTGATATGACCCTTTGACATTCTCCCATCTTTTGGGGAGTGGTTACTTCTTTACTTTCTGGCACTGCAAGATGTTCTAGGCCCATCTTGTATATTTCCTTCCTAGTCCTAAAATCAGGCATTTCACTAAAGAGACTGTTTTTTTTTTTTTTATTAGAGAATGGAATTACAAACAAAATTCTAGGTGCTAAGAGTGATCTTTGCTACCGTGTATCATTGCTTCTTGGTCCTCTAAGCTGACAAAACAAAGAGATATATATGTGTATACTAATCTGTGTACACATACATCTATAAATATTTCTGTACATAATAATCTATATCTATATTAAGCTAAATCTGAGGACACACTGATGTCACCAACTTTGATCCAGTACCACATGGATCATTCTAGCTTCCTTCCCTTTCTTATCTGAAAATTCCCACTCTAACAGGCTCCTACCATTGGACATCCATTTACTTAATTATTCAATTCCGGTGTACATGTATAGTGGTTTCAGAATTTTTAACCAATACTCCATGGAAAACAATTTTATCAACTAGAGTTTAGTGTATATATACAGTGCTATTTGCCGTTAGTCTTACAGAATACACTAATTTCCAGTTACTTCGGTCAGCCCTTTTCCCTCACCCCTTTCAGTGAGGTTGTCTCACTGAAGCATTGCAAGGATAGGCACTACAGAAAGATATTCTGATTTGTAAATTAGAATACCAACTAAAGAAGCTTTTAAAGAGGTATAATAGGAAAAAATGAAAATCAAGTACAGTCATGTGTCACTTAACGACAGGGATACATTCTGAGAAACGAGTCTTTAGGTGATTTTGTCATTGTGTGAGCATCAGAGTGTACGTACAAAAACTGAGATGACATAGCCTACTACACATGGAGGCTATGTGGCACTAATCCTATGGAACCACCATCATATATGCAGTGCATCCTTTTCCAAAATGTTGTTATGCAGTGCTTGACTGTATATGAGAAAATAATAAGAAGTGTTGGATAGATTTTTAAATCTATATAAGAAGAGTACAGTAAAGACACATTTCTGTAGTTTATTGGAATGCTTATTTTCATTTTATGGATTTGAAACACTCTTTACATATTAAGGATTTTAATAGTTTGTCCTACAAATATTTTTATATCATAGTTTATCATCTCAATACATAGTTTATACTATCTTTTTACATACAAATAATTTATGTTTCTATAATGTCAAATTTGGCAGTTGTGTTTTTGAGTTCTCTGGATCTTATGCAATGCATAAAAAAGACTTTCCTACTTCCAAAATAACATTTTCCTAGTAGTTTGATGGACTTTTTACATTTAGGTCCTTAGTCCATCAGATTAGTTGTTAGCATTTATTCTTATTCCTACAATCATTTTGTCATGAAATAAAACATTTATTAAACCACGACCTTTAAAAACTTTTTTAATCTTTAATTTTATAAATTAAATGTTATTTTGTGTGGTTACAGCTTTCTGGTGCTAAAATCATTCTCCCTAGAATTCTGAAATCACTAATTGCCCATTCTTGTCAACCATTTAATGCTGCAAATTATGCTAAAATAATTCTGTATTTGACGGGATAGCAGATTTTCTTTCTTTAAGCTTGTAGAGTTTCTTTATGTAATGGATATTCAAATATTTCATTGACATATGATTACTTTATTCACAGTTCCATTTCAAATTCAGTGTCACTTTCTGATATGTCTTTCTTCAACTCAGTAAAAAGAAAAAAAGTAATATGGAAATTTAATCCACTGCTCAAGTTATGAACAATAAAATCCAATATGGTTACCTTAGGTAAAGACTTATGGGGATGGCCCAGTGGTGCAGTGGTTTAGTTCGTGCTTTGGCAGCCCGGGGTTTGCGGGTTCGGATCCGGGTGCAAGTCAACGCACTGCTTGTCAGCCATGCCGTGGCAGCGTCCCATATAAAGTAGAGGAAGATGGGCATGGATGTTAGCCCAGGGCCAGTCTTCCTCAGCAAATAAGAGGAGGATTGGCAACGGATGTTAGCTCAGGGCTGGTCTTCCTCACACATAAAAAAAGACTCAAGTAGTAGTATCCATAAAGGAATACAAAACAAGAAAATTATATTGAAGCATTTTTAAAATTATGTTTCGATTTCTGTGTCGACTACATAATGTTCACCCCCAAAGACTAATTACCATCTGTCACCATAGATATGTACTCTTTTACTCCTTTCACCCCCCTCCCATCTTCCCCTCTGATAACCACCAATATAATCTCTATATCTATGTGTTTGTTTGTTGTTGTTTTTTATCTTCCACTTATGAGTAAAATCATATGGTATTTGGCTTTCTCTATCTGACTTATTTCACTTAGCATAATGCCCTCAACGTCCATCCATGTTGTCACAATGGGCAAGATTTCAACTTTTTATGGCTGAGTAAAATTCCATTGTGCATATATATACCACATTTGCTTCTTCCATTCATCCATTGATGAATACTTAGGTTGTTTCCAAGTCTTGACTATTGTGAATAATGCTGCAATGAACACAGGAGTGCATGTATCTTTACACATTCCTGTTTTCATGTTCTTTGGATAAATATCCAGCAGTGGAATAGCTGGATCATATGGTAGTTCTATTTTTAATTTTTTGAGGAATCTCCATACTGGTTTCCATAGTGGTTGCACCAGTTTACATTCCCATCAGCAGTGTATGAGGGTTCCTTTTTCTCCACATCCTTTTCAACACTTGTTATTTCTTGTCTTGTTAATTATAGCTATTCTGATGGGCATGAGGTGATATCTCATTGTAGTTTTTATTTGCATTTCTCTAATAATTAGTGATGTTGAACATCTTTTCATGTTCAACATAGCCTGTTGGCCATCTGTATATCTTCTTTGCAAAACTGTCTGTTCAGATCTGTTGCCCATTTTTTAACTGGGTTTTTTTTTGTAATTGGATATTAACCCCTTATTGGTTATATGATTTGCAAATACCTTCTCCCAATTGTTAAGTTGGCTTTTCATTTTGTTGATGGTTTTCTTTGCTGTGCAGAAGCTTTATAGTTTGATGTAGTCCCATTTGTTTATTTTTTCTTTTGTTTCCCTTGCCTGGGAGACATGGTATTCAAAAAGATACTGCTAAGACCTATTTTTAATATTTATTATCTTGAAAATGGAAAAATATTTACTTAAAGTTGGAAGGCCATACATACGCTACATTTTACAAAATATTTCCTGATGACAAAGTGTGAGAACACTTGCTAGACATATTGGTAGTTTTTCAGGATTTTTAATCGCTTTTCCCTTTCTTGCTTCTACGCTTTTTCCTGTTTGGTCCACTCTGCCTAGTAGACGTTGCCAACTATGCAGCTCTTTCCTTCCCATTGTTCAAGGCTATATGTTCACTTAAATGCCCTGTGTTTTCCCTTCTCTACTACTCATCAAACTAGAGTTTTTCTTCAACTTCTCTTTTCTAATTAAATTATAAGCTCTTTCACAACTCTATTTCTAGTACTTACTACGTTTCTGGAAGATTGCATCTACTTATTAGACCTTCATATTATATCCTGGAGTCTTTCCTTAATGATTTTCTGTGTTTGTTTCTGTTATGAATGGAATCTCTTTTTTGTCATTATATTTTCCAACAATTGAATTGTGAGCATATAAGATAGTTATCAGTTTTGGTATAGTTATCTGGTAATCTTCCTCTTTAAAGGAGACTTATTATCCTAGAGATTTACATTTGATTATTTTGTGTTTTCTGTCACTTTTAAACGCTTTTGTTGTTTTTAGTTACTTTCTATGAATTCATCAAGTTCTATTTTTTATTATATGAAAATTAATAAACTTGCATCTTCTTATTGTCATGTATAGTATAGTATACTACAGCATATTCGAACTCGCTCAACCTTTTTATTCAACCTCTTTGCTAACTGGCTTTAATACTATATAAACCCTTATATCCAAAATATAATAATTATTTTTGGACCTACATTCTCTTTAAAGAATGGTTGTGACAGATTCACATCACAGTTAACCATACATGTGATTGATTCCCATGCTTATCTCTGTCCATTTTCCCATCTAAATTTTCTTCTTGAACTTTTAATATTACTATCTCTCAAATTAGCTAACATACATTTTTAAGCAAGTTTTGTTTTATTATTTGTTTTATGAAGGGCACACAGATGATATATTTTCCAATGTATAAATTACATAAGAATGTCTTTCCATTCTCTGCATTCATTAAAAAGCACTCAGTTGTGCATAAAATAATTGGATCATATCCTTCCCCTCTCAAAACACTGTAGACATTGTTCCCTTGTTTTCTGGCAATTTGATTCACAAAAGAGAAATTTCAAGCCAACTGGTTTTTTTGTTCCTTTGTAATAAAATATTTTTCCACCTGGATTCTTGTGCAGAATATAAGTGCACATACACACACACACATCTTTGTATATATAAAAACTAATTATGGCAAAATGATAACAATTGTGGAAACTAGATAAGATGTATACAGATTTCATTTTACTATTCTTGAACTTTTCTGTATATTTGAACACTTTCATGATAAAAAAAATTGCAATCCAATAATTTTCAAGATGCTTACAGGTGTGATTTTTTTCTTTGAACCAAATGAATGCATCATTCTGTATACTAAGGTGCATTTTAACTCAGAAAAGTTTCTGTAAAAATAACGTTGCTTTGACTATTGTTCCAGTTCTCATATCTTGTTCTCTACTCTACAATGACAACAATTCTTGGATTGGATTTCAGCCATTATTCTTCCTTGCCTATAATATTCTCTCTCATCTTTTACATTTTTTTTTATTCTACATTTTGGGAAATCTTGTTTTCCCTTTATATTACTGATTTAATTTCCCATTTTGTAGATGCTGCTATTTTCTGCTACCAATGTTGCTTTATTTTTCAATTTTGTGAGAGCTATTTCACTCTGAAATATCCCTTACTCTTACTTCTTTTTAATCTCAATATGTAGTCTTTGCATTTACCTCATTGTCTCTTCAAGTCATCCTGTCTTATTCCGATACAATTGTTTCCTCTTCTGACTTTTAATCATGTTTCATATGAATACAGATTCCTCCATTTTATTTGCATGCCCCCCCAAATTTTCTAGTATGTTTCCTTTCTGCCTATTTCTTCAGAACTCCTATATGTCAGCATGATGTTACCTTTTCCTATTCTATCATATTTTCTCAAAAGTAGTGTACTTTCTATTTTCTTTCTTTTTCTTCCTTTTAATATCCAGTATTTTCTGAAGTGGGAAGGCTCCAGATTGTATTTGCCAATTGAATTAACAGACAAACAGATTATATATATCTTGTTCAACATCCACTTAAATCTTTGAAGCCCCCTCTCATATTTAGAGAGGAAAAGTAAGTTCACAATTAGAGTGACCAAACTTCCTCATTTTCCTGGGAATGGCCTAGTTTTAGCACTGAAAGTTCCACATTCTGGAAAACTCCTCAGTGCTGGGTAAATTGTGACAGTTGGTTACCCTAGAACACGCATAGTTCTCAGCCCAGTGTCTACTGACCAGCTGTCTTTCATTCTGTGCAGTGGGTTTCATTCCAGAGTTGCCATGCTGTAGAATACAGACAGCACGTAGTGTCATAACACAGTTTATATAGTGAAGAACAAAGAACCAACAGCAACTATGGGCACATAAACTCTCTTGGACTGCATAACTTTTAGGAAGGACTTTGGACTTTCATCTAATATGAAATTCTACATTTGAACCCATCTTATCGTGAACATAAGAGCAAGGAGACTTAGGCAAACATTTAAAATAATATAAAAATATCCATCAATGTTTTTCAAACCTGATCTAGGGTAAGTAGAAATAGTAGATAAGCGGTTTGGTTGATTTGGTTCAATTTCTAAGTCCGGGTCTGCTGGCCTTATCGTTAGTGGTGTTTCTTCCCAGATTCTGGAAGATTTTCCTGTATCTTAATGTACATTTATTAGGGTTTTGTTAAAGGTAGTGTCAAAGTTTAGCACAGATGTCATTTTTTTAATGAAAGTCCTGGTTTCCATTTTTCATTTAGAAAATACTGAGTTAATTGTCTCCGGGTTCAAATTTAGAAAAAAATATTTGTAATCAAAGAAACTTTTAGTAAACAAAAACAAGATAACCAGGGGTCAGCCCGGTGGCGTAGTGGTTAAGTTCATACACTCCACTTCAGTGGCCCGGGGTTCACAGGTTTGGATCCCGGATGTGAACCTACACACTGCTCATCAAGCCATGCTGTGGTGGCATCCCACATACAATAGTGGGAGATTGGCACAGACATTAGCTCAGCAACAATATTCCTCAAGCAAAAGAGGAAAATTGGCAATAGATGTTACCTCAGGTCCAATCTTCCTCACCAATAAATAAATAACCAGAAAACACAATTACAAAATTTAAGGAGGGGTTGAATACTTTTGGGAACAATATCTTTTTTAATCATGCATCCTACACATCAAACATCTGTGGATACCAGAAATGTAGTCCATCTTTTCTTTCTGCAATCTGTGAAGTGTGTGAACTCAGAGGCTAAGGAGCTCTTTATATACCCAGCTCCTTGTACTTAAGGAGTTATTTAAAAAGTCATTTTAAATGTGGGTTATTTCATGAGTGAGTGTTATTTTTAAAGTTATTTAATAAGTGTGTTATTTAGAAAGTAGATTCTTATTTAAAATTTAATTTTTGAGCATTGTATTCATAATCATTTATAGATAGATAATAATAAACTTGAATTCTGCTTCATTTAAAAGGATGAAATATAGGCCCATATATGTATTCATGTCTATTTAGTAATGGACCTGATGTCAGCATCAATAATAACAAGTAACAGTACTGTTTGCAAATATATCTACTTTCACCATACCATGATCAAAATAGTATTTATGGTTATTTACTGGAATATACATGATTTAGTAAGTCAATAAGTAAATTAATAAATAGGGAAATGATGTTGAAATAAACTAAAAGTAGAAAAAGACAAATTCAAAATTCCCTTAAAAAATGGAAAAATCAGCCACACTATGGAGGTTCATATCAATTAATGACATAACTGTTTTTGGGTAAAACTAATAAGTTGTGTTTATTTTTCCACTGCTTCAATATGAGTCATGGGTAGACTTTGGGCAGAAATCATCCAAATTGGGTAAAGTACACTGGTGGAGAATCTGGATCCAGAAATCACACAAAACCAACTAAGGCTGATCGCCATCACCGTCACTCAGAGAAAGCAGCTCCTATCATAGAGAGCTGTTCGTTTAGGTTCCACAAGTGACAAATATGTATCTGGAGACGCTAAATAACCACATGTGGAAGTATTGGTAACATCTTAATCCCAATCTTTAAATTGAAGCAGACATAGGTTTAAATAGGCTTTTCAACTCAGTAGCTGTGTGATTTTAAGGCACATTTTAAACTTCAGGGTTTTTTTTCTTTAATCCATGAAATGGAGATAATAATATTATCTACATCTTAAGGACACTGTATCATATAAAATATCGCATCTAAAAGCAACTTACATTTTATTGCCTAAAGCAACTCACTTGCAAACACCTGGGATATTAAGAAATTCAATCGCCATGTGTCCAGAAGGAGATTCAGAAATATTAACAGTGAGTAGTTATGCCTACCAAGTTTTGTGGGCTCGGGTTTAATTGAGCCCCAGGTTGAACTGAAGTGGACCCCAATCGAAAGAAAGAGAAACATATCAGAGACGACTGCTAATCTCTTATTCAAAAAGTGGACAGCCATTTTGGAACAACTGTTCACAATAGTTAGCTTCTCCTGATTTCATAATGAGTGGAGACTGTTGAGGGGTTCCACATAGCATCAGAACACTCACATAATGCTGACGAGAATTTTAGTAGAGGGGAAAATGGTAATCGATTCTTTTGAAGGTAGGCTTGTGTATTTATGATGTCAGAGCCAGGGACCATAACCTTTCTACTGAGTTTCTGTCCCTGACTCAAGATGTTCACCACCTCTCATTTCTCACCAAGATTAGGGAAATGATATTGCCTGAATGGACCCTCCCTTCAATTGGTCTCATTTGTTTCTGGTTTTGGTTTTTTGCTCAAAACCTACTAACTATGTATGCCAGGATCTTCAGACATAAGTCCCTTCATATAGGGGCAGGATGATATGAGGTGCAAAGATTTAGTTCTAGTCCAATAACTCAAGCATGATAATTGTACATTCAGCAATTATTATTCTGAGGAAAGCTAACACCTTGGTCCTTGAGCTTCTTGTAATTGTTTTAGAACCATCTAGAAAAACATAGAACATGTGTGTGGGAGCATCAAAACAGCAGGTGCAAAAAGGTTCAGGGTTTGAGTTCAGGTTCTGTCGCTCATAATCTGTGTGACCTGGACGAGTTGCTGAACCTCTCAAAGTCAATGTTCTCATCTGAAAGCAAAGATAATAAAAGCACCTACTTCAAAGGACTGATTTCAGATTAAATGTTGCAAAATGCTTAGAATAGGTTGTAGTATGTGGTAAGCATTTTTAAAGTGTTTTCTTTCATTATTATTTTTTATTTACTATGCTACCTCCTCATTTTTAGGACTTAAAAATCCTAAAAGTTAAAAATTTTAAAATAGTTTTAAGATAAGAGGTTAGAAATCAATGAGACGAAGTTTAAAATGAGGGGAAAAGAACATATATAGAAAAATAAATATAAAGTAAATAACATTTTATGAAAAAAGAGCCAAGAATATACAATGGGGAAAAGACAGTCTCTCCAGTAAATGGTGTTGGGAAAACTGGACAGCCACTTGCAAGAGAATGAAAATGTACCACTATCTTACCCCATACACAAAAGTTAACTCAAAATGGATTAAAAACTTGAATGTAAGATCTGAAACCATAAAACTCCTAGAAGAAAACATATGTGTTAAGCTCCTTGACATCAGTCTTAGCAATGACTTTTTAGATTTGACACCTGAAGCAAAGGTGACAAAAACAAAAATAAACAAGTGGGACTATATCCAACAAAAAGGCTTCTGCACAGCAAAGGAAACCATGAACTAAATGAAAACGCAACCTACAGAATAGGAGAAAATATTTGCAAATCATATATCTAATGAGAGGTTAATATCCAAAATATATAGATAATTCATACAACTTAATAGCAAAAACACAATCTGATTAAAAACGGGTATAGAATATGAGTAGACATTTTTTCCAAAGAAAATATACAGATGGCCACAGGCACATGAGATGATGCTCAACATTACTAATCATCAGGGAAATGCAAATCAAAGACACAATGAGATATCAATTCACATGTGATAGAATGGCTTTTATCAAAAAGACAAGATATTACAAGTGGTGGCAAGGATGTGAAGAAAGGGAACCCTTGTCCACTGTTGGTGGGAATGTAAACTGGTGCTGCCACTATGGAAAACAGTATGAAGATTCTTCAAAAACTTAAAAATAGAGCTACCATATGATCCAGCAATTCCACTTCTGGGTATTTATCCAAAGAACACAAAAACACTATGTGAAAGAGATATCTGCACCCTCATGTTCACTGCAGCATTACTTACAATATCCAAGACACGGAAACAACCTAAGTGTCCATCCTTGGATGAGTGAAGGAAGAAAATATGTTGTAATATATACAATGGAATATTCGTCAGCCATAAAAATGAAGGAAATCCTGCCATTTACAACAACATGGATGGACCTGGAGGGCATTATGAAAATGAAATTAGTCAGACAGAGAAAGACAAATATTGTCTAAATTTTATGTGGAATGTTAAAAAAAAATTCGTAGATAGAATGTATTGATGCCAGAAACTGGGGGTTGAGGGTGGGAGAAATGGATGAAGGTGGTCAAAAGGTAGAAACTTCCAGTTATAAGATGAATAAGTCCTGGAGATGTAATGTACAGCATGGGAACTATCATTAATAATACATACTGTATATTTGAAAGTTGCTGAAAGAGTAGATCTTAAAAGTTCTCATCACAAGAAAAAAATTTTATAACTATGTGTGTTGATGGATGTTAACTAGACTTAATATGGTGATCATTTTTCAATATATACACACAGAATCATTTTGTTGAACATCTGAAACTAATATAATGTTATATGTCATTATATCTCAGTAAAATTTTGAGAAAATAATAATAAACATATATAACATCTTATTTATAATAAACAAATATTTAAAAAGCAATAAGATGAAAAATAAAATATAAAAGTACATATGACCGTTTTGAGAATATTAAAGGATTTTAGAACTTGATTAAAAATTGATTTAAAAACTTGATTAAAAATTGAACTGACTATGGTTTTTTTTTCCAATTTCTTTGCATTAGATAGTGAGCTGATGAGTCAAATGTATATACTGGGCATATTCCTTTGCATACTCTATTGTAGTAGAATAGTAAGGAGCAGCAACATTTACAACGAACAGTAACATATACCACTTTACACACACACAAACACACACATAAATAATATCATAACCTAGCACAAAGCATTCCTGCTCCTAGACTTATATTCACCCCAATTAAAGCGTTTTCCCATTCTCTGGTAGACAGAATTATTTCTTTCTGTGTCCTTTGTATGCATATACATATTGCATTCCCACTCTTTATTTGTTTTCTTTTTCCTTTTGTCCCTTGCCATTTTAACTTCAAATGCCTAAGCATCTCTTTATCTTTGACAAGCATGCAGGCTTGGCATATGATTCAATGATCTCATCTATTAAATTAGGACCATCATGTCAAGGCTTCCCGAAACATTAGTCCGATGTATTGCAAAGTGCTTTCTAAATGTGAGGTTATAAATAATAAATAGAGTCTATTTATAGCAGGCAGTTAGTAAATGGTGGATCTTTAAAAAAAGTTTCACATTATTAAAATATTGCCTGATACATGATGAGGAAAGAGAAAGAGAAAAATACCACCTTTGTTTCTACTCCATTCCATTACGAACCTACCCCATTTCATGCACTTCTAATGATATTTCTATTTAAAATAAATTTAAGGGCATAATCACAATTCCATAAAAGCTTATCTAGAAATTCAAATGAGAGACAATGCTGTGACTTTCTTATCACAGGTACAAAATAACCTAATGGAAAAGAAATTTTGATTGACCTTCTGACCTCATGGAGCCACAAAACTATAATCATTCTGCTATTTCACTTAAGTGTCTCATGTCCCAGACAGGCACTGTCTGAAAACATTGAGTAGCATGAAACTCAACTCTAGGAATAAAGCTCTGTGGGTCTTGAAATAAACCATTTTTATTTCCAAAAGAAGCTAGAAATGAACCGTAGTATTACAGAACCTAAAACTGAAAAACGCCCACTGGCCCATTTTATTCCCCTAGTGCTTCTGCACATGAGGCATAACTCCCCACAGAGTACTACCAAATGCTTCCTTCTTGTGTTAAATGATTCAGATGATGGCCTTTCCACAATTGCTCACTTTTACAGTTTGAAAGCCCCAGCATTAGTATATTTAACCCCTGACTCTTCCTTTTTCATTCTTGTGTCTCTAAAACCTAGTTAATTCAGTGGGGAATATGGACAGGCCTATATTTCAGCACTTCCTGCACTTTGCCACCACTACAGGGCCAGAGTTATTTACCACGAGAGCTGGGCTCTATTGCCATAGTCTTTTCTACATCACATCAGAACTTACACTCAGACTGAGACAAATTCACCCTCAAAATTGCTCCTCTAAAGACACAAATGTAGCATTATTCTCTTTCTCTTTTCTCATCATATAATCATACAGAGTTGTCTTAATTATCTTAACTACCAATGATTTCGTTAACCAGAAAATTACTTTCTAGGATGGCTTGCTAGAATGCCTGAGACTGCATTAATTTTGCCTTTGGATTGCAGGAGAAAAAAAATTCTGTTAAAATTTGTTAACTGGAATGGTGCAAAATTTTGAGAGCTACCACCTATAAAACATTAACACAAATGGAAAGGTATGGTTAGTGGGACCCTGAGGTGCTGGATCAAGGAGCAAGTGGAAAGAGTTTTGAAAGACTCTAAATACGAAGGAGAAAGTCCAGGGTTGGAAAGAAATGGAAAACACGCTTTGTGTATAGCATACCCTCAGTGTAACATTGTGCCTTGCAAAATTATAAAGGTTTTGACGAAGATGTTGATTTCTATGCAAACATATGCTTACTTGATAATATTTGGATTTAGGGTATTAATAAACAATGATTAAAGAAAATTGTGGCCTTCATGTGTGCCTAAGGGCAGCCTTGATAGGCTTTCCAATAATTACCATCTTTCTGATTATAGAACAGAAGTTGAATTTTAAAGCAGATCACCAAAGTTTTAATTAAATGTACAAGAGAAAGTTGATACAAAGTCATACAACAGAAAATTACTGAAACATATCCCATCTGAAGTCCAGAATATTCAGTAAAAAGAAAACCTTCTAATCATATGATCTTGTAAATAACAACACATTTATCTTATTCTTATGGTAATGCTAATGTCGAATTTTAATAAGAAATATCCAAAACCAACATAGTCTAAACAACATTTTCATGGGGCTATGGAATTGCACCCTGTCCTCACAGTTTTTGACACACATCCAGGTTTTATATTACAAGTGTACTAACAATAGAAAAGTATTTTCAAAGCAAAACGACTGGAAAATGGAAAAGAGTGGAGAGTAAAAGGATTTGAGAACCCAAATGAATTGATTTTCCTCATGTTGGCCTAACTATGTGGCTATTAATTTTCACAGTATTCATTTCCATGTACTAACCTATGTTTCTTTGATCTAAAAATAACTCAAGAATCTATTAAGTTCTACATAATTTTAATAGCACCGTGGAAATTTTTCTTAAATTTTCAGATTGAAAGAGCAGACCACATCTATTACAGGCTCTTCATATTACTTCACGGTAAATATGTTGCAATGATTATACACTCTGAGAGAGACTTGAGTGACTAAATAATAAATGATATAACTCATGAACATAATAGCCAGCATTCATTCTCTGGTTAGACATGGACTGCCTGCTTATTTTGTTCCATGCACCGTCTGAGGCATCAGGGATGCAGGCAAAAATAAATGTTTTCATCTTTCAAGGAGCTCTCCTAGGTTGCGGGTTAATCAAGTAAAGAATGTAAGGGTTGTATCAGCACTAAGAATACAGGAAGAAATACTGTGTAAGGCTATCCACCCACACTGGGGCAGGGAATGGCTTAAATCAGAAGCTTCCCAAGTACACAAAAACGTAACCTTTGGATTGTAACACCCTGTTATCATGGTTCCACACACAGCTCTTTTAAAAAGAAGTTTATATCACATATGCGTATGCCTAAATAATATATGCTTTAGTTTTGCTTGCATTTAACTTTTAATTCCATTTGTTTGTTTGTTTTTTTACTGAAATAATGAAGACATCATTTAACCCCAAACTAAAGCAAACTGACATGTATATGATTGGTAGTTTGCATCTACTTATCCCTCATCTCTTTCTTTCTCCCACCCTTCTACAGCCCCCATCACAGAAATAGCCACTATTCTAAATTTCATTATTATTTCCAAGTTCTAAAGTTCTCTTTTTTTACATATACACGTATACCTTAATAATATTCAAAATGGTTTTGCTTGTTTTAAATTTATACATTTCAGAACCTGAGCTATGTTTCAAAGGTTGAACAGGTACTACCTGAATCATTATTGAGCTCTCACTGTCTAATCAAGACTAAAGCACTGTGGATACTTTCTGTAGGGTATTAGGTGTAAGTTCTTCTCTTTCCACAGATTAGTTAGAATATGTCAGTTTGTGGGGACACCAAAGTGGGGAAATGGGAGAAAAGAAAATGCCCATTCGTTCTAAGAAGAATTTTGATTTCTCTCAATTTTCCAGTCTTTTCTTGCTATCACATTTTTACTCTACTTGTCATCTAGAAAGTGTAGCAGAATCACCTGGGTGAATTTTCAAAATATAAATACAGGGGTGAACCCTGCATCCAATCTCATGTGGGGAGGAGACTCCAGTCTCATAGACATTGAAGAAGCCTCCTAGGTGATTCTGAATTGCTTTGTGTGATCTCATTCCCTAAATCTGGGAGGAAAAAAAAACACAGCTGCTAAGCTGGTTAAGTTCTCCTCAGCATGGCTAAGATCTGAGGATCTGTTACTAGATGAAAGAGGATACCTTGAGAGGAAGTATGGATAGTAGTTAGGAGTATGGAGACCAGAGTAGACTGTCTCGATTCAGACTCCAGCTACGTGGGCTTGAGCAAATCACTCTCTGCGCATCAGTTTTCTCATTTATTTAATAAAGATAATAAAGATGATTTAATAAAGATGATTTATAGAATCTTCCTTCTGAGTTTACAGTCAGGAATAAATTAATATAGGTGAAACAGTACCTGGTAAACAGCCATTGTTACTAGAATTAGATTTTGTCCTTTGTGATTATTGTGAGGATTCATTGGCTAAGCTTTCTTCAGGCATCAATTATTACAGAGATGACAGATGTAAGTTTGATTTCAATCATAATGTAACCAAGAGGGAAATCAATTAGCAACTCTTTATAAAGTGAAACAGATCCAGTTTTATGAGGTCTGTAGCTTACACAATTTGGGGGATTCCCTTAAAAATACAAAGTTATGAACTTAAATTTCAGTATGAAAATGAAGATTTATTTATATGGGAAGATAAATCACAACAATGAACAAATTATCAAAAGCTGACATATGCTACACACATTAAAAAATTCAGAAAAATAATGTAAATGTGCTTTTAATTTAGTTATCTTCCTGACACAGTTTTATGATACATTTTGCCCTAAAGTTTTTGGCTTAAAGCTAACTTCTCATATGAAAATGCTTTTGTAATCGTTTCTGTAGAGAAAGAGTTGAAACTGTCTTTTAGTACAGCTCACAGAAACTTTTTTTTAAATTATTATTTAGTCCTAAGATTTTAGGGCGTGCCTGAGTATAAGCCTGAAGGCAAGAACTTTGTTTTAAACTGAGTGTCAGTCAAGGGAACAATTCTACAGGGATCAGCAACTGGCTCCATACATTTTGCACCTTGTACCTTCCCCTCTCGTGAAACACGTCAAGACCTGGGTGCCGTAGAACTTCTTGTTCATTCCTCAATATGACCTTTGGTTTTGTACCTCCATGCCACAATGCTGAACAAGTTGGCACACCACTTCTGGAAACCATTTCTACAAGGGAATGGTGAGTGATAAATTAATTATGCACAGAAGTCATTTCCAAATCACAATGTAATTGTCAAAACGATATTCTAATAAACCCAAACAAAATATAACTCAACCTTCCCCTTAGGCAGATTCCAAAAATGCCCATGGCTACCCCAAAGCTACTGACATAGAAGCTGGAGTGAAGAGATAACAATCTCAAGTGACTTTGGTTGAAATAACTTACTTTGGTAAATTTTAGTAAAAATATAAGTGCATGTGAATACATTGCTGTGGCCTCTGTCAGGGTCTTGGAAGGAGCTCATGCAAGTGAAGAGTCATGGAGCTTAAACTCTGATTATGCAGGTAAATTCTTTAAGTAAGAATTAAACATAGTTCTTTAAATCTGTACTAACTTGGCACTAACTGTTGCAAATCAAAATATTGGTTATAAACACAAGCAAAAGTACAGGTTTCCTTACATGTAACTCAGTATACTTTTCAGTTTCACTTGAAGTTTTGGGGGAAAACATGTTATCTACTTGAGAAAAAAATCTAAATGCTATTTAATTTTTGGTATAGAAAAACACACATATATTCTGAGATAGAATGACATCTTTTCAAGGATACATATGATAATAACTGTTATATAAATCTCATGCTCATGGCGGGTTGCTTTGGTCTATTCCCTCCAAACTCTAGGGTTATAATTTTTTTCCTCTTAAAAAGAAATATTAGGTTATATGTACAAAATATTCATGATGCTTTAAGAATGATGAGAGGACCTTTCATGTGAGGATTATGTTTTTCCTACAAATAAAATACAAATGGCTCCAGTGATATCAAAGTGTTACTAAATTTGGGAAATTATTTAAAAAAATTTGTTATCAAACAAAACTTCTTGAGACTATTTTGAGTAGGCATACTTCATTCAAGACACACCATTTCATGTTAGTTTGATTAAATACATTAATTTGAGAGTATTAAAAATAGAAAAAAACAATGACAATAATAATTTATGGTTTGGCCAAGGTAATACAATTTTGGGAACAGAATTAAACTTCAGGTGTTGTAGCAACTCTCTCATGAAGAAATGTTTCCTCCCAAAGCAAACAGAGCACACTTGGCAAATGATGTACTTCACATGCATTTCTTAATAAGAGATTAGTATATGATTTACAATAATTGTATTATCATTAATTTATTAATATATGTTTAAAACTACAAGATTCAAAACTTAAGACCAAAGAAACATAATTATTTTGTAGTGCTAGTGTTAATTTCAAGTACTCAATTAAGTGTTGCTTTGAAAAGCCAGGTGTGGGCCATTTTGCATTTTATAGGAGCCAAAAAGCATGGAAAAGCCAGGAGGTATAATTTACCACCCAGTATGAATACGCCAAATACTACATATGATAGTGAGGATCAGTTTTCAAGACTCTGCATCCCAATTTTGTCCTGTCTTAAATCCACTGCTTCATCACAGATAGATTACCTTAGGAAAAATTTCCCCAAATCATTAACTTCCTCTTTATGCTCTGAATCAAAATCACTCTCAGAAAAATGTGCTCAAAGCTGCCTAAAGAAAGTTTTCAATAGCCATTTAGTCTTTTCATAGGAAGAGATTCCTTTTGGCTTTTCCAAACACTCTTCTCATATTGAAACTAACATAAAATCTGATTTATGTAACAGGACTACTGTGTCCTCTTTTCCACTAAAAATTTCTGCAGTCCCATGTCCTAAAGAACCATCTGGATCAGTGTCACAAAATGGAGAACAGATGGACAAGAGACATACTGCGTAATGAGAAAAACTACAGTGAATAGGACACATTATTATTCACAGCCATGCTAAATATTTCTTATGCATATACCTTTAGGTGATTTATGTTTTAAATTTTTGGAAAATAAAAGTTTTCTAAAAACCTTTCCATGAATACATTCTCCCTCCTTTGAAAACTGTCATTTGACATCATTACAGTTTACCAGTGGAGTGTATTTTCTCTTTAAGATACAAAGGACACTGGAAAGGCCAGCACAAAACGTATAAAATATGCATAAAGCTACCTATGAAGCAGGCCATCAAGAACTAAGTGGATATTAAGGATACACTATTAACAGGCCCTGGAATAAAGACATTAATGGAAAGTGGCTATTGCTAAGAATGGGTTGGTGACAGCAGCAAAGGGAAAGAGGAAAATATGTGCAGGAGAAAGCGAAAAATGCCTGGGAGCCCAAACTTAATTGGTTGCCTCCAGAGGCTTCTAAAGCACAGAAGGAGGTTGAGAAAATGGAGAAACAGCACACAGAACTGAAGTGATCCCTTTTGAGTTCCATATCTTGTGGACACATCTAATAGAATATTTCAATCCACATAATTACACGATTAGTCAATTCTTGTTCACAGTGTCTAGAATCACAAAAATCACATGATGGCAACCAACTTACTTTAGAGAAATTAGGTATTTCAATACCATAATGTATGAAGTAACATGATTGTAAACAATTATAAAACAAAAATTCTCAGAATGAGCAATCAATCATCTTAACGCTGACACATTTTGTTTACATGATAAGTAGAATATTTTTCTTCTCTTAGAAATCAGCATATGCTTCCAATATCATATCACATCACTGTAGATTCTTTCTAGAAGGAGGTTTTATTTTTAGAGAATGTGTAACATTGTGATATCATGACATGGTAATAATAATACACCTTGTAGATGCTATTGTTTATACATTAAACTTTTCTGAAGACTCCAATTTCTCTCTTTTGAACACTCCCTCAAGAACACATATTCTCCTTTTTAATCATTTTCTTCATAAGTAAACATGATGAGCAAACTTTTTAAATTATACTACTTGAAGACAACAAAAACTATGCAGGTAGTAAAGATGCATAATTTTATAATTATTTTGTAATCACAATTAAATAAAAATAGCTATGCTTTACAAAGCTGTCCTAAGTGTTTTACATATACATTTTCAGTGAATCCCCCAAAATGTCTTGATGAGGTAAATATTTCTATCTCCTTTTCACACATAAGACTGAGGTTCAGAGAAATCACACCATTAGTATGTGTGGGTCTTGAATTTAGACCCACACAGTCAGACTCTAGTAGAGTTGTGCTCTTGACCACCCTGTTATTCTGCCTTGCTAGAGTTCTTGTGCACATATTATGTGCCAGGAACTATTTGTAGCTCTTTACGTGTATTAATTCAATCCTTCCTCAACGCTATTAATTAGGTACCACTGTTATACTCATTTTATTGATGAGGAAACCGAGGTCCTGAGAACTGCATAATTTACCCAAGTCTTCCTATTAAAGCAAGGGAAATATCAAAGCCTTCTCTAAATTGAGGAAAACTTATCCACTTAGCATATATGACCCTGCCTAGATGACCTAAAGCTGTTGGATGCAGCAGTAAGAGGTGAAGACAGATTGCCTAACTCCCAGTCTAGTGCTTTCTCAATGCTTATTCAATACAGAGCACGCACCAACTGGGCTAAGCCCACAAGAAACGATGCTGCTTGCCTCATCTTCCTAATTTGCACAATAAAATCTAGAATCTCAATTGTGAGTTATGGCCCAACCGGTCCAGAAATCTAGCTACAAAAAATATCTGAATTGTTTTACAGTTGCCAGGACTTGGTAAAGCTACAAAAAAAGTCCTAAAAAACAAAGAAGTATATAGCTTATTATTCAGTTAAGGTCATTAAGGTAATGATATATACAATAATAAATACACTATGTTATGTTTCTGCTAATAAGCGTCATTCAACCTTTCCTCAATCAGAGGAAAGGGAAATCTTTATGCAGCTGGAGGCTGGAGACCTTATCCTCTTTGCCCAGTCTTCTCCCGTGTTCCAGATTGCTCGCACACTCTCTGATCACATAGAATGGTCATTTCCGCAGACCACTTCTTTTATTACTAATTGGATAGAAATAGATTGTAATTGTTCAATGTGTAGACTTTAAACACAGCTTCCATACAGTGATTAAGGAAAGATCAATTTAATTTAAAAGACATTATTTTCCTTCAATGAATTCAGCAAGAACTTGACCCGAAAATGCCTCTTTGTGCAGTGCCATAGTTTTCTATCAGTTGACTTCCCTGCACAGTCTAGGATGTGTCCTCAGTACAAGTGCCCTGGCTTTATCAGCAGAGATTGATACTGAGGTCACATCGGTTACGAGAGAAAGTAAGGCAGCTGAAATGAACACCCACAGTATGGTTAATTAGAATACAGAGATTTAGCCAATATTTAGGGAATGCTAGTTTTTTCCCACAAACTTAGAATTTTTAATAAAAAGAAATTACTGACTGTAAAATGTACCATAAAACATTTTAAACTAATTAAATGCAGCCCAATATAACATACACATGCATATGGATGAGATATTCTCTTGATGAGTTTGGAACTAATAATTACGTCAAATGAAACATTTAACCAAAAGCCAACTTTTACTTACATTCAACTTTTACTCATTCACATAAAGTAACTTTAATTGCTAACTACATCTCAGGACCCAGTTTGGAGAAGCTGACAGCAGACTGGCCTCACATGTTATATTTGGTAAGCTTAAGATTTACAAGGATTTCTAAAAACCAGATGATCATCAGAATAAAGCATAAATCCCTGGAGGGTACACTGTGTTACAAAGTCTGCAAAACAAATTTATCGTGTGTTCTAAGTAGCCAATTCACATAACTTGCAAACCAAACAAAGCTTGGAAAGTTTAGTTTTTGCAAAATAATCTTAGCCCATGACCAAAAGAGTCTAGGTATAAAAACGCATGTGTCGTGTCACGTGTGTGTCCTGGAGGGCACTGGGAAAGTGAGTGTTGTATTTTGGGCCTCTACTACCTTGTCTATTAATCCTTCATCTTCCCTTTCTCTTGGTCAAATTATTCACTGAGGTTGGCTCCACATGGGGGTTGAGAGGGAAGACGTCTAAGAAAGAATTATAATGAGAGCTATTTCCTCACAGCAGGAATACAGAATTATTTTAAAACAGTATTTTGAACTAGGGTAAAATGCCCAGAAAAAAAAAAAAAAAACTTATGACTTGTTACAAGGGGGCTTACCAGTAGTTTCCTCTTCTTAATCTTTACCAATATCTTATGTTCCAGTCTAAATAAAATGGATATGAAAATAGTTCCTTTGTTTTGGCTGCTTATGAGACACAACCTAGTTTTCTTCTCAATGCCTAGAGTTTTCTTTACCATTTTTCTTTTTCCTTCTGTTTCTCTCTATTACTTAAGTTTTTCTTTTGCATTATGACTTTAGTCCTAGTGAAAAAATATATGTATGTGTGTGGAGTGGAGAGAGAAACAGAGGGGGAGAAAGAGAGAGAGACATAGTGAGAAAGGAAACTGTATTTTAACGAGGTCTTCAGGAGATTCTTGTCCATGCTAATTTAAGAGCCACTGCCCTAGATTTCCAATGTAGAATTCTTTTTACCCCAAGGTGAAGTGGTGTGACTCAATTGAGTTAAATTCAATAAACCTGCTTTGTGTATCTGCTAGTGATCAGGGATTTTGTTATGCACTATGTACGCATATATGAGTAAGAGACGATCTCTGTCTTCAAGGAACTCACATTTAATATTCTATTTTAAACCATTATGTATGATCACATTGCCATCTCTAGACTCTTTAAACGGTACAACTGCATGCTTGCCATCCACATAAGATCCACCACTGAGAAATAATTTCAAAGAAAACCTTCATGATCTCAGTCACATTTCAAGATTTTGAAATAAGTGTGTTCACAGTGTATTTAGACGTGCCTTTATGGATTTCAGATGCAAAATGCTGTTCTATGCATTCACCCTGTAACTGCTCGTGTTATCTCTGTAGGTTATGAGGTTTGAGAGGCTGAGATCAGGAATATCTCCCCAGTGCCCAGAAGCATCACAATTGCTTCATTTCAAATCCTAGTTTAGAGAAGTGGGTTGCAGAACTGCTCTTCAGCCTTAAAATTTCTGGGAAAATGTTAATAGAAAACCTCATAACGTCCATAGAATGGAATTGATTTTGAAATGTAGACAGCTATCTCAATGGTGTGTCTCACATGATATTGTCAAAATATCATCAAGAAGATAATAATGCATTTCCCAATCTTACTGTTCATAAGAAGCCTGGACAGAATCCAGGCAAGGCATTGGCTATTATCCATTAATCAACATGAGATTCATTGTGTTAATGAGTTTTTAGTTATGAAATAAATAATAACGTAGAAGTGTGCAAAGTTTAGGACTGATTTCTTTTCAAATGTGAAACCTCAGACTTGTTCCTGTTTTCTTCTTGAATTAGAAAATTGTTTTCACACTAAATTCTTCGTTTTTATTTAGTTTACTCAATGTACTTTATTTTCAGACATTGCATGTGTCCTGTCATCTGACATTTTGAAAAGTAAGCTGTACTTTTTTTCCACTTCTAACAATTGCTAAATACCACTATGGACTTTGCTTCTTTTGTGAAATTCCAGGGAAATCTCTAACTCACCTCAGACATGACGTGTCTCATAAACAGGCTTCAGCCCCTCTTCTGAGCGCATGCAGAGCATGGCCCATCTGGCAACGCTGAGTTGTGGCCTTATTTCTGGCAAAGCAATCATCCAAGGGAGCCAAGAATAAGAGTATTAGAAGGAACTGCCCATATATCTGACTAAAAGAAAGTGACGAGTGTATGAAATCTCCCAGTGGGTAGGGAACAATTCCTAAATTCTTCTGGTTGCCTCTGCAGACACATAGAATGCCCTTCCCTTTCTTTGTTCTCATTGGGATCTTTTGCTTTCACATAGGAGCCCAGCTGCAGCGACACACTCAATTCATTTGAGAAAACACATTTGAAACACAGGCTTTTCATTCAAGTGCAACTTATAAACATTCTTTTGAATTTTTAGATGCTTAAAAGTGGTGCCAAGTTTAAACCTTATTTCTATTCACTAAATAATTAATTTTATAATGAATCTATTTTGCCAAGCACAAAAAGAAGGACCACTGTATACTATGTACTGTGGATGAGGCATGTAGGAGAAGGAAGTTGCATTATTAGTAATAATAATAGAAGTAGTGATATAATAATAATAATAACTAACATATATTACTTTCCCTGTGGAGGCACTGTACTTTGTATTTTACCCACCCTATATTATTTAATTGTTAAAACAGCCTTATAATTAGGTAATATTATTAGCCTCCATTTAATAACTGAAGACGTTGAGTCTTGGCCAGGTTACAGACCTTGAGCAAGCTTACAGAGCTAGGAAACAAACCCATGGAGGTAAAAGAAACACGTCATATTGAAAATCTACATACGTTATCCAAATTAACCTACATACAAACCCTCAGAGAATAATTTTGTACCCATATTTGTTATGTTCAAATCATCATCAGGTTAAATATCTTCCCCACTACTACACACCATGGGATTCTGCTTTACACCTCAGTCTGACTCCAAAGACCATGATCTCTCCATTAGGCTTAGATTTCAGGTGTATTTCTCAGAAGGAGGAGTAGGAGGATTAGGAGGAGAAGGTGGAGCCGGAGGAGAAAAGGAAGCTACTTAGTCAAGAGGGACTAAACGATTTTCAAATGCACTTTACATCATGCATCACGTATATTACAACGTTATGACAACACCATAGTTGTTACATCATTGAAACTTGACCATTTTTCATGTTTCTATCTATTCCATCTCTCTAATCTTTCATTAATATGTACAGTAATGATGGAACATTCCAATGCCGGTCTGACATATTTCATCTCTAAGAGAAATCTGCAGGATTATTCCCCTACAGGAAAAAGCCACATTCACATAACACTTTCACTCACATAGCCCCTTATATTCTCACTGAAGGTCATTTTGTCTAAAAGTGAAGACCATTCCCATTCATCCGAAAGTCATACCAAAAAGAAAATTGTAGTCAGATGACACAGTAGGTAAGGATTACATTATAGTTCTCATTGTCTCTGTACATCTGAAGCCAAACCTTAGCTACAAGTTCTCAATTGAAATGTACATTGGTTTTACACTCATTTTACATCATCTTTATAGATAGCTATTGAAAACTTTACAGTGTAAAGAAGTGATCTTTAATTACATATATTTGAGATGTCTTATAATCAGAATCACGAAATATGTTTTAATTAACAAAATTGGTTTTCAACATATTTAGAAAAATGAATGGCTGTTTCACTTTGTTTTCTCACATTAAAATATGCTAAAATCCTTGAGGGGATAAAAGGAAGCCAAGAGGGAATCTTTTTTACTGAGCTCCTTCACCATTTTTATCCATTGCTATTAATTCATTTTGGTTGCACTCTTAGTATGCCTCCTGAAAACTATGATTTATTCACCCCCAGGCCACAAGAAGAGAGACATATATTACATGAAAACAAACCCCGTGAGGTGCTAAAACTTAAATCACAAGTCTGCTTCGTCAAGTCAGATGTTCCACTTGGGAAAGGAGAATTTGGCAGAATCAGATTGTAATATTTTACGAGTTGTCACAAACTTGGTTAAGCCCTGTCCTTCTTAAGAAGGAAGTTTATTTGCATCATATTTCACTGTTTTTTTCATATTGACTTTCAGTTCTTAGAGAGCAGCAAGGTACAAATTTCATTTTATCAATTTCAAATGTGGGGCGCATATCAATGTCTTAAAATGAACCAAATTCATTTATATATCAATTTATTTCAGAATCTTCGAATTCATATTTTTGTTAAAGTACTAAAACCTTAGCCTGGCAGTAATCATTACATGGATGCCTAAATACACATTGAAATCTTTTAAAATGTCAATATGATTCAGATGGGACAGATTAACCTTTAAATTTCAACTTGCGCATTCAGATCTCCCAAGAAGCAATGTGTCAAGAGAACATAAGTCACCCTATAAAAAATTTACCCAAAACAGTTCCTCTTCTTCCAGTACTTGGGAGGTTCACAAACATTTGGATTCTTCACACTCTTAGTATCTTAGTAAGTTTTTCTCTACATGTCCTAGGCCAAAAGAAATACCTAACAGTTCTATTTATTTAGTAGCTAATTCCAAACAGCTTAGTAAGTATTTGTGTCCTAACTACTCAGTAAACTTTTGGAAAAAGAATACACATTAATTGAAAGAACAAAATAATATTTTTAGTTCATTCTTAAATAACCACAATTACTTACAAATTGGATGTGTGCACCTGTTTGGCTCTGCAAGCCCTTAAATCAGACCAGTCAGACTGAGCACTCACACACTCATTTCCTGTTTCACGTTGATTTTCATACAGTACTTACCTTTATCATGCAACCGCAGGAAACACAGCTTAGCTAGGAATGATGTCATCAAAAGGAATATAGCCCAATGTAATGTTGAAATTGTTAATAGTTCACTTGGTATCTGACAGATGTTGAGTATTGCTATGTTTTCCTTCAAAATTTAAAACATTATGCAGCTCCCCCATGAGTTTGCTGCAGCTCTTGAGAGAGTGCCTTGGTGGGTAATTTGGGAAGTGTGTTTGTAGTCTGTTGACCTCATTGTCATATAGATATATTGCAAAAAACACTAATTTTTTAAAGCTGTTGTTTCACTGCTAAACTTATACAGTTTCAGCTTACCAACCTCCTTCCTCCTGCCATACACACAGAACCCTGGGTGAGAGAGGAGACTAGGAAAAGCCAGCAGCTGTTTCAAATCGGCCTTGATTGGACTGAGATGTGAGAAGTGGCAGCTGCATTGAGACACTGGAGCACTGAAGCTTGTCTTTCCAGGAATACTTTTCTAGAGTTCTACTTTTCAACTTAATATTATTGGTTGTGCAGGATTCCAGGGAAATATATTTGATGGGGCTCTTGTCTATAGGAAGAGTTTGATTACAAAATAAATAACACCATGTTGGTTTTAGTGAGGTATGAATGAAGACTCAGAATAATGATAAAGAGATACTTCCGTATGGAAACGTCCTGTAATCAGTTTATTGTCCAATCAATACACATGGAGATTTTTTTGCAGTGTCCCAGCACCATTTCTTCCTGTTAATGTCCAGGAACTATCTCTTCATGGTTATTGTTAAATGCCTCATCCTGGCTAATTTTGTATCTCTCACCAAGAGAAAAAGGTAATGATGCTTTTAGTAGTCACAGTGCCATGAAACAATATAGAAAGTCTTGCCTCTACAGTTTCTGAATATCATTTATTTACACTAACTGCATCATCACTTATCATTCTGCATTTTATGTAGTGCTGTCCATGAATGTTTTTTTTCCAATGACTCTTTCAAAGGTTGTTGATGTTACTATACTTTGCTGATGATGACAGCAAATGCAAATCTTACTCATAATATAAATAAGCATGTGAACAGTCATTCATTTTCCTGTCAGATTAAATTTATCATAAACAATTTGTTGACATAAATGTAGAACAACATATCTTCCAGCCATGTCTTCTCCTGAGTCATTAGTCAATAATCACTGGATTCCTGGAAAGTCTTCTTTTTCAATGTTGGTTGCACTTCCACCTTCCACACACAGAGGATGATGTCAAACAGAAAGGCCTGTTGATCTGCAGAATGACAATCTCAAAAGCCCTTGGAGAAGAATCACATAGCCACCCCAAGCATGTCCTGTCATGTGGCCTGGAGCCTGTGGAAGGGTGAAATGATCTTCCTGGTGCCAACATCGAGGGGTGGGTAGAGGGCAAGGCATGGGATAAGGCTAAGGCAAACAAACATTATAAACCACTTCAGTTAAAAGTTGTTTAGGGAACACTCAGTAGGGCATTTTAACGTTACGTTAGCAACTCTGGGCAGCACATGAAAGTAAAACTTGGCTATGTTGATGTCTGGACTTGTAAGTGGTGAGTGATATTCTCTCCAGGTCAGGTTTTCAGTGACTTAGCCATCGGAGGAGCAACGCGCTATTGATCTCCTTGGGCTGGTTGTCATTCTTTCAGTAGTCCTCTTGGGCTTGCTTTTTTAAGCCTTACCCCAAATATATTAGTTTGCAAAGTTAAGAAATATATCACAAAGCTTCTCCCTTTCAATTTGTGCCTTTGCCTGCCATCTGTGAGACCAAAAACAGGATTTTACAATCTGTTTTGCTCCCAGGTTATCTAATGCCCCATAGTATTAATGAAACTCCGTGAGGACAACTCACTCTGGAGTGAATTTGAACATAACTGTGATCTTTCGAAGTATCATTATCTTCACAGAAACATGTCACAAAGAAAAGGAAGCAATAGAAGTGGAAAATTATAAATTCTTGCCAGATAAAGATAAGGTTTATATGCAATCCTCAATTATATGTTATTTTGACAAATATCTTGCTTATTTTGTTGAGTTTTGTCTGTGTATTTCTGGTGATTTTGTTGTTGTTTGAGTTAGGTTGAAATATTTGACATGAGCCATACTACAATGTAAAGATGTTTGGATTGGGTGCCAGGATTCTTGTTTCTAGACCAACTCTATTAATTGATTGCATGCTCCTGTACTAATCACATTTTATTAAGCTTCAACTCATCTATCAAAGCAATTAAATGACATGAACTCCAAGGCCCCATTATGTATTAAAATTCTAGATAGCTATGGTTTTAAGTTAATAAATGATTGTGACTTGGATTGATATAACTGAAATTTTGACCAAACCCTTCACCTTTTATATGTGATAGATTTATGGATTAAAGAAATTTAATTCATCCTAGATGGTTATTAAAATACCATTAACATTCACATTAACCCTCTCCCCAAAACAGTGAGAACAGACTTAAAATGACTAATGCAATCTGAAGCAACTGGAAGATTCTCAGCCACATTACAATATAACTAGACCTGAGCCTATGTAGGTGGTACCTATTAGTTTTCCTCTCATTGTTAGATAATAAGTGAATTCCCATTCCTTAATGCCATAAATACAGTTTCAACTGGTAATTTAAAATATCCATTTCAACTTATTTTTTGATATTTTAATCTTCTTTCAAGGGTAAGACTTCTTTCCTCCCTAACTAGGGTCAGGAACAAGAGGAATTTAGAGAGGGCTGGGGGATTCTCTCCTCTTTCCCTGATTACCCCTCCCTAATTAGATACCATCATTTGAGACTCTGTCAAGGTCAAAAGGGAGGTGAGAGATGGGGGATAAAAAAGAGGTGATGAGGGGTTGGTTTATTTGGTTGTTTGGGGCTTTGCAATTTAAATTATTTTCCAGTTATTGATAACTATTTTACCTTCAGTCTCTAAATTTACTATTTAGTCATAATTTTGTTTATTACTTTTGTAATGTGTATTGGAATAGGAAATCTACCATGGGCTCTGAGCATCCCTGTATGTTCTTGTTGAATGTGCCAGACCTCAAGGCTTGTCCTGATACAGAGAAGTTTCTGTAGCTGGTCACATAGGCAATTGAGTAGGTTAAGAATACCACAGAATGACTATGTGTATCTGTTTGCAACAAAAGAAGAGGCGGCCGGTTTGTTTGTTGCTTGCTACAAAGTTTGCTGCTTGCAAAACATAAGTAGTGGGTCCTTGGCCACAGGTTCTTCTCCTGTAAAGCAACTCACTGTGTGTGTAGGTATCCTCTGGCCCTCCATGTGGTCCTGTGGGAACTGGGGCTCAGAGGACCAGCTCAAGTATGCTGACACGGTGAATGCCACTTTTGCTGTGAGTCTTTCATCTCTGATTCAAGACTCTCTTGTCTTTTGTCAGTTTCCATGAAAACTATGACAAGTTAACTTACTATCTTGCAGGTAGAGAAAATCTCACAGTTCTTCACAGCGTTAGGCAATGAGAATGGGCTGCTAATAGAGACTTGGCTTTCCAGAAAATGAGATGGACCTGGGCCCTGTTGACCAATTGATGGGATTTAAAGGGAGTTCCTGGGAATTTGCAGCAAGTATATTGACCAAATTGTATGGTCAAATGAACAATAAATGTTTCTCGACATCGTTGCCTGTCAACGAGGAGGAATTAGGCAGTTCTTAATAGTGTTTTTCTTAAATATTTAATCAGCTGTGATAAAAACTTTCAAAAATGCTAATAAGGAGAAAGGAGTAGCTAATATTAATTATGCATCACTCAAAAAATTAGTTGAAGGGGGCCAGTCCGGTGGCGTAGTGGTTAAGTTCATGCACTCGCACGTTTGAATCCCGGGTATAGACCAATGCACCACTCATCAACCCATGCTGTGGTGGCGTCCCACATACAAAATAGAGGAAATAGGCACAGATGTTAGCTCAGAGCCAAGCTTCCTTAGCAAAAAAGAGAAAAATTGGCAATAGATGTTAGCTCAGGGCCAATCTTCCTCACCAAAAAATAAAAATTAGTTTGAAAGAGATAACTATTTTCTAGATTATCTTGCATCAATTAATTTAGCATGTTATACTCATACTCATTAACATAATTATTACCCTAAGAAAACCAGTGTCTGATTAGATACTTATACTAATGACTAATTATAAGAGCTAGTTTAATATTAAAAACCAGAGTTGGTGGAATTTATTATTTAACAATTTGTAATTTAGGTCAATTATATAAATTAATTTTAATCTGCATATTTTTCATCATATTATCTGCCACATTTTCCCCAACTACACTTCACCATATATTAATGAGGGTTATTGAACTGTGTAATAAAAGATAATTCTGCTCCTCACAAAGTGCCTTTTTGACAGCATCATAAACATTTTCATTAAATAATACAAGAAAGAGCATACGATATAGCGGGTTAAGAAAATGGTCTTAAAGATCTGAGTAAGACAGAATTTCCACAGTAGAGAGTAAATTCTTAATGAAGGGTTACTTGGTAGCAGGCATTGTTCTAAGTGTTTCACGTTCACTTACCTAATAGTCACAAAGATGCTGTGGTTGTGCTTCACTAGTAACCGCATTTTACAAAGAAGGAAAATGAGAACTAGAGTTCAATGAGCTGCTTTGTGTCTCCCGGTTCCTCGGGGCAGACCCCAGATGCAACCCCAGCGGTCTGGTTCCAGAGCCGGGTTTCTAGTCCCTATGCTTGTCAGGTAACCTTACTTTTCTTTGAGTTTCTTCTATGTGTAAATATGGACAGGTTAACACTGAAGACCTCTTTCAGGAATAAGATTTTTTATGTCATCAGAGAAAAACTCACTTGTACAAAACACATTTCCATACTAGTTAAAGATTAAATTTCCCTTAATTTGAGGAAAATTCAAGATTCTCAATTACCTTGAGGAAATTGAGGAAAAGTGACTCAATACCAAAGCAATATTTTAAAACTATGATGTCTCTTTTGAAGCTTAATTGAAGTTTTTTTTTTAAGCAATGAAAGTGAATGAAAATATGTAATTCATCAAGGCTATTTTGTTTTCTGGCTTCTCATTTGGTCATAGTACAATGCCTATAGATAGAATATTATCAGGGAAAGCCTTTTTCTATTCTTTCTTGTTCACAAAACAATTTTTCAGATTACGCTGAAAGCTTATAACCTTCAGTGATGTGGCTGGGATGACAACACTGCTCTCTTTATTAGGGTGACTTACTGAGAACTGTTGATGTCAGACCAGATGCAAAAAACAGGAATGAAGGAGCCACAAATTCAAAGAAGACAATTTAATTTATCTTTCAAAAACATTGTGTCTTTTATTATTTCATTATTGCTGGGTTAATTCAAAGATATTAAGAATGTTTATTTAAAATACTGTCAGCTTAAGACCTGTGGTTCTTAATTTCCTCCATTTTTAATTATTTAATAATATTTACTGAACATCCACATTTCTGTTTGAGATATTGTGCTTGACTGGCCTCTGCCTTCATGGAATCCATAGTCTCCCCGGGGAGACAGACCAGCAATTATAATGCAATGTGTCCAGTGCAGTAACAGGGTAAGCAGAGGGTACTAAGAAAGGCCTGAGCATGGGGAATTCTGATTTGGCACAATACAAATACAAGAATTGTATATAACCCACAGCTTTCTGGAAAAAATTATACATCACAAAAAGTATACCTATAGATATACTCAAATAAAATTCTGTGAATGACACAGCTTTGCAAATACATCAGATACAAGAAAAGATTAAATTAGGAATACAGATAATTTTCTGATACCAAGCTTTAATTTCCTGAAATTCAAGAACTACTTACAGACTTTTAAATCTTACCATTTTAGAGTGAACAGAGTCTGGGTGATCCTATTTTATAAATACGATCTCCTAAGATTCACTGATTAATAATTCAAATGTTAATGACTTGGGAAGTACTCAGCTCAAAAAATTAAGGTTCTCAAAGAGATATAAACAAGAAATCTTTGCTAAAATCTTACCAGAGCAAAGACTATTCCAAGTCCCAGCATCTCTACCTTATGAAAATTTAAATACCCCCCTCTAAATTTCTCACTTTAAATGTACGATAACACAACCTATTTATTATTATTATGTTTGGGAGCAATAGCAAAGGGTTACATCTCAGATCTTGAACTAAGATATAAACCACAGAGTATTGTTTGGCTAACAGTCAAATACTATGGCATTTAACCCTTAACCTTTCCCTAAGACATTTTCTCTTTTTATCAGAATATTAATCTCTCCATGTTGCCTACTTCTGCTTTCTCAGCATAGTTAACCTTAATTCATGGAGATCATGTCAAAATACTTCTATTTCACCTTGTAGAGCAATTCCAGCTGTTTCTTTTTGTAACACAGTTTTGTCTTTATAGAAAGAGCATACAAATTAGACAAAGTAAAAAAAGTCAGAGAGAGTTTATTTTTTTCTTATAGATAAAAATTTTACCTTGTGAAAAAATACTTTAATTCTATCTTTTAAAGGTTAGCATAATCAAATTGCATTGTTTAATATATTGAAGACTAAATGCCTTCAGTAGGGCATGAACTTGATATTCCATTACTGTTACAAAGATGATTGCTGAAAACTATACCAAAGAATATACATAAACTTCTCCCACATTCCCTATATTTTTCAAGTATGCATCCCAAACTTGTAGGACAGGTGAGCCAAAGATCCACAGGACTTTCAACAAAATGCAACAATTTTTCACAAAGGGTTTGGGTATGTTGAGTGAGTACTTCAAAATACTGCTTTCATTTGTTTTAGCATATTACTACCCATTTATACCAAGAAATCAGCTATACAAGTAGCATAGACTGGTAAGTGTGTAGTTCATATTGTAAGTTTGCTCCAATGTAGCCTTGTTTCTTTGTCTATGAATTACTCTTTTGTGAAGTATACCATTATTATAATAGGTTCAAACCAGAAAATATGGTAGCTACATACGTCAAGAATTTGGCTCTGCAACTCCAGAAACTCAGTAAAAGCAACGCACTAAAGTCCTTGATTGTCTTTTCATAATTCTCTTCCAAAGTTTTATTTATCATTTCCACCACAGGTCTTCCTTACTTCTTATCTAGACTATGACAATACTCTCTCACCAGGTCTATCTAACCTCTACTTCCTGTCTCTCATTCCATACACGTATCATTGTTAAATTATCTTTCTGAAGCATAGTTCTGATTATGTTATTTGAAATAAACTTTTTTGAATTATAATTTAAATTAAATAATATGCCCACATTTAAATTGTGCAATTATGACAACCGTGGTGGCTCCATGTTGCTATGATGCTGAAAGCTATGCCACCAATATTTCGAACACCAGCAGGGTCACCCATAGTGGACAGGTTTCAGGGGAGCTTCCAGACCAAGACAGGCTAGGAAGAAGGACCTGACCATCCACTTCCGGAAAACTTGGCCACAAAAACCCTACTAATAGCAGCGGAGCACTGTCTGATATAGTGCCCCGAGGTGAGAGGATGGTGCAGAAAAACCAGGCAGGGTTTCGCTCGGCTGCACACAGGGTCGCTAGAAGTTGGAATTGTCTCCAAGGCACTAACAAATACAGCTTTAAACTATCAGCACAATCAAGACATTGAAAATTTATATCACTCCAGAAAATTCTTTCATATCTCTTTTCATTCAATTCTCTCCCAAACGCTGACTCCAGGCAACCACTAAGCTGATTTCCTTCTCAATAACTTATTTTCCCCTTTCGTAGGACTGCATATAAAAGGGATTATACAGTATGTCTGTCTGGCTTTGTTTGCTCAGCAGGGTGTTTTGAGAGTCGTGCTTGTAGCATGTATCTGAAGTTTGTTCTTGTTGACAGATGAGTAATATTCCATTGTATGCACATATTAGTTTGTTTTTCCACTCACATGTTTATATATATTTGGACTGTTTCAGTCAGAGACGACTATAAATAAAGCAACTATGAATGTCGGTGTATGTCATCGATGGATATGTTTTCATTTCTCTTGAGGAAATACCAAAATATGTTAAACTTTTGCAAGAAGCTTCAAAATATTTTTCTGTCACTCTCTCATCACATATGAGGGTTCAAATAGCTCATATCCTGGTTATCATTTGATATTGTAAGCACTTTTAATTTTCGCTCTTCCAGTGTGTGTGAAATGGTGTAGCATTGTGGTTTCAGTTTTAAACTCTTACACTGAACATTTCTTCATGACCGTATTGGTCATCTATATATCTTATTTTGTGTGATTTCTGTTTGAGCCTTTTGTTCATTTAAAAAATTTTGTCTGCTTTTTTAGTATTAATTTGTACAAGGTCTGTATATGTCCTAGATAGAAGCCCTTTGCCAAATATACTTGGAAGATATACTTTTCTCCCAATGTGAGCCTTTTTTCAAAAGCAGAAACTTTAATTTATTATAAAGTCCAACTTATCAGTTAATTCATTTGTGGTTAATGCTTTTTGGTCCTCTCCAAGAACTCTGCCTACACCAAGTATGTGAAGATTTTTCTCTACATTTTCTTGTTGAAGGATTATAGTTTTAATGTTTATGTTTGTGGATAATATTCATTTTTAAATTTTAGAAATAATAATATATAGGGTCAATGTTCTGGTTTTACATACAGATTTCCCATTGTTCCATGAGCATTCATTGAAAAGATTATCCTTTTTCCATGGAATTATCTTAGCACCTTTGTTGAAAATCAGTTGGCCATTTCTACATAAATGTATTTATAGACTCTTTATTATGTTACATTTATCTATGTGTCTCTCATTATGACCTTCTGCATGTTCTTCATGACTGTAGCTCTATAATAGATCTTGAAATATGATAGTGTAAGTCATCCAATTTATTCTTCTTCTTCAATACTGTTTTGACTTTCTAGGTTCTTTGTTTTTCCACATAAATTTTAGATCAGCTGGTCAATGTCTACAAAAGTCTTGCTTGGAGTTTGGTTGGGAGTATATTGAATCTATAGATCAATTTGGGGAAATTTGATACCTTAATGATATTAATTTTTTCAATTCATGAACCTTGTATACCCTACCATTTTTTTAAGGTTCCTAAATTTATCTTGGAGACATGTTATGTTTTCACAGTACAGGTTTTGTAGCCCTTTTAAAAAATTTATTCTTTAGTTTTTTACTTTAATGCCATTATAAATGCTTTTTTATTATTTTCCAATTTTTCATTTCCAGTCTCCATAACTACATTTATTTTCTGTAAAGTTCATTACATTGATTGGTTGCTTTATATCTAAAATTTGCATTCTTAAATTATCAGAGTTTACTTAAAGTAAATATTGTATGACTTCCCACTTCATACTTCCCAGTTAGATGTTATAAAGTTATATAATTCCACTTACTTAGCTCCTATCCTTTTTACCATTGTCATAACTTTTATTTTTATCCAAGACATAAATCCTGATTTACAATGTTATCATTCTTGATTTAAACAGTAATTTATCTTTTAAAGAAACTTTGCTAAGAATTAAATATAGTATTTATGTGTATCCAATTATTTACCATTTCTAGTGCTCTTCATTCTTTCCTTCAGTATCCAGTATCTATCCAGTGTCACTTCCCCTCATCTTGAAAAAGAACATCCTTTAACAACAGTCTGCTGTTGACACAATCTCTCAGCTTTCATTAATCGGAAAATGTCTTTATTTCACACTCTTTTTAGAGTTATACTTTTATGGAACTTAGAATTCAGATTTGACAGATATTTTATTTTTTTCATCATTATAAAAATTTTTTTTTAAAAGTCTAAGTGTAGAAATTTCAGGGTTGGTTCAGTGGGCTCAACAATATCAAAGATTCAGGTTTCATTTGCATTTCCACTCTACAATCCTTAGCATATCAGTTTACAGTTCTAAGTCCAAGATGGCTGTTGTAGTGCCAAAAATTATGTCTTCAAGGCATAAAGTAGATGGGAAATGTTCTCTCAGCTGCGTTTTTCTATTTTCATCTGAAATATAAAAAACTTTTCCAGAAGCTCTTTCACCAGACTTCCACTTAAATTCAGACTAGAACAGAGCTTTGCAGTTACCATTAGCTGTAATGGAAGGCTGGAAAAGTGAGTATTTGGCTTTCCATCCTCTGTATTGTGATACAACAAAGGAGAAAGTTTTCAGTATGGATTTGGGTTCACCCATCAATAGGATTTGCTTCTAAAGGAAAAGAATCTAAGAGATAGCCTCATATGTGCAATTGGAATCCCAGAAGAAAAGAGGATATGCAACTATAACCCCAGAAGGAGAAGAGAACAGGAAACAGAAATATTTGAAGCGTGAATGCTCAAGAATTTTCTAAAAATAACAAAAGACATGACATCAACTGTATACCTAAGAAATACAGAGATCCCCAAGCAGGACAAATAACAATAAAGAAACAAATGAAAAACACATCTAGATGCTTCATACTCAAGTTTTGAAAATGCAAAGATAAAGAGAAAATCCTGAAGTCAGTCAGAGAATAAAAGATACATCACACACAGAAGAACAGAGACAAATGTTAAATAAGACTTCTCACCAGGGATTATGCAAACTGGAAATGATGTGATGACATTTGAATGACATGCTGGAAAAAGCAAAATTATAAGGAAAGACAACTAGTGAGTGATTGCCAAGGATTGGGGGGTGGGGTTATGTTTAAATACAGAGTGGTATGAGATAATTTGGGGTTGATGGAAGTTTTCTGTATCTTGACTGTGGTAGCCGTTACACAGCCGTATATGTGTGTCAGAACTTGTAGAATTTTACTATAAAAAGATTGAACTTTACTGTATGTGAATTATATCTAAACAAACATGGCTAAATAAAGTAGAAGAACACGGTGTAAGTTTTCCAATAAACACAGTGGACTGACCACAGATATCTATCACAACTTTCTCTGAAAACAGAAATATAATGACAGTAAACAAATATTCTATGTAGTGTATAAACTCAATATGCAGACAAGAGGAAATGGAGGGGAAATATCAGAGGATATAATAGCAAAACAAATTTCTGGAAAGCAGCTGAAATATTGGTCAGGGACCAGCTAAGGAGGAGACTTGTGAAAGTTCAACCCCAGGCTCAGCAAAAGCCCTAAAAGGATTAAGGTAACAACAGTTTCCAAAAGGTGCTGGAATGAGGCAAGTGTTTACCAACAGGGAACTTGTTTAACAATGGCAATCAAGTAACAGGACCTTCATAGTCCCTCATCACACCTTCATCAAGTGTGTTGGTAAGAGTGGAGGCAAGTTCATAATCAGGGGAAATTACTCTATAGTGACAGAGGGCAGGATAGTAGTTGAATGTGAATGTTATTGACTATTAGAGTGCAAGAGAGAGACTCCTGTGATGCTCGAAATATTCTATAGCCTGATTTGGAAAATTGTTACACAGATGTAAGACTAGGTAAAAATGCATTAAGATGCGCATATAAGATTAATGCGCTTAACTGCATGTAAATTATATCTCACTAAAAAAATTTTAAATAGGAATTATAAACAAATTTTTTTATCATTTAACATTCATAGATATCAGGTATCGTGTTTTTGTCTCTTAATTCTCATAGGTGGCATGGTGCCTCTTATATTGTAGATGCTCAATATTTATCGAATGTAAACAAAAAAGTACAGTATTGGGGAAATATATTTCACTATATGAAGGCTTCCAATTTACACATTACAAACTATATCAGTTATTTAGCATGAAAACCCATTAAACTATATTTGTAAACTGAATTCTGAAGTCCATGACTTTTGTTTCATTTTTCTAAGTTAGCACATGTCCAAGGTAATAATGGTAAAGCTCTACTAAAAATAATATAATCTCATATTTCAATGTTTTAAACATAGGATAAAGTTATTAACAGATAGAATAACCCCAAAGGTAGGATGCTTAAAAATATTCTATTACAATTCACAGCTAGGATTGATACTAGAGAAACATGATTTAAAATATTTTTAAATTTTCTTACCTTTGATCTTCTTCCCATATGATATTTACTTTTCTGTGGTTGTATAACATAAACAATTCGAAAATGTTGTTGTAATTCTTATATGGTTCTTCTCACACTATTAAAGATTTAGGTTAATGATGTTCGATAAGTATGTTGCTAAATGCAGAAATCTTGTGACTTCTATCGATATGTGACTTAAATATATAGCCCTCCAGCATTTCCTGCAAGATTTACTGCTGGTTCACCATTTTGGGTAAGTGATATTGATCACATCTCTGAAATATACATGTACTTGTTTAAAGTAGCCATAAAAGACTATTGTCAAACACCTGCTTTCAAACAAGATCTCAGAGATAAAATGTGAAGTTTGCATCAACCATATAAATAATTTACATTATTTAAACTACATATATATCCTGATATACATAACTTTGAAATAAATAAATAATTATATTTGGGGAAAGAAATCAGTTGGGTTATTGTAGCAACTGGATTTATAAAGGTACTGATGCACTGAGATTTTATTTGGAATGTAAGTTTTCATCTTTCCTAAACCAATAAACAGTTCAGTTATTAGAAGAATATGAAAAGGATAAAGCAAGAATGTTGTTTTTATATTGGAGTTATTTTGTAGAGTAAGACATATACAATATAGCACCATATCCTACTATATTGACCACTAAATTAAAACAATTTAATTTAAAAAATAAAGGGCAGACTATATACTGCAATTCATTGTCCACAAATTAATCAATACACAAACTTTTAAAATTACCTTTATTTTTAAATTTGATAAAGAGGACATACATAAACATAACAAATCTGTGTGAAATTATTTTTGATTTTTCTTCTTATTCTCTGACTTTCACTCATTCTTTCTCTTAATGCCAAATAGAATGAAGTATCGGTTATTTGCTATCTTTGAGAAATAAAGTATTATCTTAAGTCAAGCAGTTTAAAATAATATAATTTATTAGCATCACACATGGCTTATTATTTTTTAAGTAATGAAAATATATTTTACAATTTATAGTTATAACAGGGTGCAGTTAAGTCTATTTTCTTTCTTGGGATTTACTCAAAAATTCTAAAGGGAATGAGAAACAAAAACGTAAATTCTATCTTTGATAAACCTTAGAGGAACCTGAAACCTTGTACTACAAGTTAATAGGAAGGGATCCCAAATGGAGTAATGGTCCAATAGGGGTGCAGGGAGACACAGCATGCTCGCTCCAGGGTATGCTGAGTGGTGAGTAACACCTCTCCAAAGTAAGGGTCACAAGCAAAGGTGCCAACCAACAGGGCTGTGTTCACAACAATGGGAAGTAGGTCCGTGCGATGGCAGTGGGATCTTTCTTGGAATTAGTATGATTTTCAGCCACACAGATGAGCAATATCTGCTTAAATCATTTTGTCAGTGAGGCAGAGTGGAGGACACCATTGCAGGTGAAAGACAGTGGATCAGGGCAGTTCTCCAAAGTGTAACTCAAGGACATTATACACAACTATTATATTCATATATAAAGGTAATGGACAGATATGTTTGAGCTCACAGTAACTCAGGGGATATATTGCTCATATATGGCTCACAAGCTTTTATTTAACTCACTACTTGAGGTTGAACTTTAGGTGACCTTGAGATGATGATGAAAGTATGGCAAGAGGAATAAATTGAATATGGAGCTTAAGATTACAAATTACCATATGAATATCATAAAACTTTGGAAACGACATAAGTAAAAAGAGATGCCAGGGAAAGGAGAAGATCAATTTGGTAGATAGTGTCATTTTCCCATTTTTTACACATGTAAAAAATTATTTAGAGCTAATAAAATAACAGATGTATGGGTAATTTAATTATTTGTCAGTAAACTAACTTCTATATAAAGAACTTCTTTATAGAGTAAAACAGTAAAATACATGAGATATTAACTATATTAAATCATGATAGAAAGATAATATGATGTAAAATGAGAAAAACTAAGTGTGAAGTTGTCATAGATACATAGGAAGTTACAAGAAATTTAAGAAATTTCTTTGTTCAAATTCTTGAAATAAATTTGTAAACCTGGATAAAAAGTGATTTTCATGAAAATATAAATAACTGTAACTGACCCAGAAGGCATAGAAAATCTAAAGTGAAAAAAATGACATAATAAATAAAATTTTCCCCTCAAGATAGCACCAAGCCTGGATTTTTCTGCAGGGGTATCTCATAGAAACTTAAGCGACAGATTCCTTCTATAGCATTAGCATTATCCTCTATTGAGAGAGGGAGAAAAAGCAAATCATGTAGGTATTTTGATGAAGAAAGTTTCATATAAAAATCTAATGTGGAATGTAAACACCAATATATCCTATCTGCAGGTAAATTTCACTGATAAATACCAATGAAGAAATCCTAAATACAATTTTAACAACAGAATTCATCAGCACATTAAAAGAATAATAAAATTCTATAATACAATTGTGTTTATCCTAAAAATACAAAGATCCTTGAACATTAGGACGTCAATTATATGATAGACCACATTTATAGATCAAAAATTTAAATATCAGAATAAATCTGAAAAAGTAATTAATAACGTATAATAACAATCAGCAAAAAGTTTTGGTTAAAACTCTCAATAAGTAAGAATAAATAGACAGTTCCTTCACATGATAAAATATATCCACCTTATCCCAAAAAACAGCATTGTGCTTAATGAGAAAGCTGTGGAAGGTTTGCCAAAATAACAAAAGAAAATCAACAATATTTAACACTACTAGGCAATAAGAACAAAGCAAGAGCAAAAAATAAAAGGTATAGAATTTAATGGAGAAATAAACAATATTGTTATATGAAGATGACAATTCTTGACCTGAAAAATCCAAGAATATAAATTTACACAATTCAACCAAGGGTCAATCAGCATATAAAATGGAAGAAAAGATATTACATGATAGGAACAACAAAGATTTGAATATGCTTGTTAATAAAGTTAACAAGAAGTATCAAGTTCTATATTAAAATACTTAGATAAAAAAGGACATTTCAAAAAATGAAAAACATCATATGTACTTTTTACGACTCTACAACATGAAAGTAGTGATTCTCACTAAATCAATTTACCTATTTAAAATTATTCCAATAAAAATACTATTTTTTAAGACTAGACAGACTTCATAGGAAGAACAAATAACTAAAAAGTCCAGGGAAATTCTGAAAAAAAAAAATTTAATTGGCTGTGGTGATTATTCTTATCAGATATTAAAACATTAAACCATAATAACTAAACAGCATCATAGAGTCGGCGTTAAGACAGCTAGGTCAATGAAAAAGAATTGAAAGTGCTTTGTTTAAGTTGCAAAGTTCAGAAACAATATAGATGTTCTTCATGGAAGAACTTTTTAAATGCATTGTATAAACTGTGCAATACTATGTTATCCGTAATAAGTGAAACATACACATGCAGGACAGAGAGAGACAGAGAGAGGGAGTGAGAGAGAGGGGAGTTTATGTGAACGTTTCTGGAAGTCAACACAACAATACAGTAATGATAACTGCCTCTGGGGAGAGAAACCGTGTTCTCTGTGACCAGGGATGGAAGGAAAACAATTTTTATTGCAAATCCTTTTGCACGTTTGATATTGGTACCATTCTTAATAACTTATTTGAGAAATAAAATGTAAAATGTTTAAAGTAAACTATTTTGAACATTATTTCAATGTATTCAACCAAAAAGCAGCTCAGGGACTGAGGTCCAGCATTGTGACACCAGTGAAAAGAATCGATATATTGACTAAGAAGAAGCAACTTTTGCTGTTCTCCGAACAGGCATTGAACTGATGTAATCATTGTGGCAGGAATAATTTAACTAATATCCATTACTTTGGATTCTAACTATTGCAGAACTGATAAGTCTTCCATGATTCGATATTTTAACATCAACAGGTAATGGGCAATTAGATCATTTGCATTGATTTGCCTGTAGTGCTTTCCAATGGGGAAGAAGATGCAAAAATATAAAAATATATAAAAGTAAAAATATAAAAAATAAAAATGTAATTTTAGTTCTTTGACAGGTTTGAGTCACACAGAACCTAGTGTCTTTTCTCAAAGATATACCACAGGTGATCATTCTACTGAAAATTATAGTCCAAACTATAACCAGCGTCTGCAGCTTAGTGGGCTTTGTTTTCCGACATCGAAAAGAAGATGATTCCTAAGTTGATATCTTTTGCAACAATTAAATTTGGTATAGCTCTTACATTTTTATATAAAGTAGTTAAGCTTTCCCAGATTAGAGGAGCTTCCAATTTGTTTTATTAGAATCAGGATGTGATTTCATGTCGACAATGAAATCTGTGGCCAAATGACAAAAATCAAGCAAGGAACATTTTACTAGTTTTTGTCCATATGAAGCCAAATAGCCATTTTTAATACCTTGTTAAAAATACTTAATTCATTTGTATTTATATGAAATCGATGAGTAAATGTCAAAAATGTTTATTTTAAAATTTCTACTTTATGAATAACCAATCTCAAGTCAGCATAAAAAAAATACTGGAAAATTGCTTCTGCTGCCATTGAGTATTTGTAACTCTTGTAGATACCTTTTACTGCAGCTCAACAGTATGTTACTCCATTTACAAATGAAACAGTGGGTCTTTAAAGTCAGTTAATAAATTTTATTTCCCTTTCAAAATACAACTAAATTTAACACGAGTGGATGTAGAGCAGATCCTTTGTCTTCATCCTTACATGAATGCTACAATATACTTAATCATACAAATAATACTATAATGAAGATTAAGGATATCTTTGAAAAAGAAGTCAACGTTAGCTAGCATGAGAGCAGAAGTATATTAATATGTTTGACTTACAAATGGAGAAATTGAAATGTGTATAGAACCACACTCAGAAAAGGATCAATAACGAAACTAAAGCTTTAATTTATAAACCCCAAACTCCCAAAGCTACTCACATTCTCTGAAATCACACTTTTTCCCTTATATTTTAGGAGTACGTTTGTTATGCATCTCATTCACTACAAAATTGACCAGGTGGGGAACTCCCTTAAAATCGCTGAGTTTTGTATGCAGATTATCTTGGCAGAGGTACATGGTAAGAAGAAAAACGGGTTAATAATTCTCATGTGTTGTTGGCTTAGAGAGAGACACTCATCAGCATATCACTCTTGATATGACAAAATCTTTCCTGTCTGCATTTTATGAAAAAGAAAGACCATATATGAAAGACTTCTAGCTGCGGTCATGTTTAAAAATAGAGTGTGAAATGTTCTTCTCAGTGTGACCCCTAATAACATTTTATTCTCCATTTTTAGGAAACATTTTGATATGTATTATGCCAATATTTAAAAACTTTATTAATTTGTATTACTCAATGCTATGGCTCCCATTCATCTTGCCTCTTTAGTATTTTTATCCTTACCTTCGTTATTTTGCAAATATATTTTGCAATTTTATTTTACTTGCCAATTTTGAATGATACAGGTATCATTAGGTATATGATTAAAACTGCTATATAATAAACCATTATCTTCATAATAGTTTTAACTCATTCATGTAACATTTGTTGAGTGGAAATGGTAATTCAGATGCTGGGTTAATATCTGAGGTATAATAATGATTTAGACATGAGTCCTGCTCTCAAAGAGCTTAGGTTAATGGGATAAAAAGTAATGTAAATAAATAAAAACAATCTCCTATCATATCTTCCTTTTTATGTGAAATCATATGACTTAGGCTCTCTAATTTTAAATACTAAAAGCCTCACCCATGAATATGTTGTTGGTAATAACAGCGGTGTCCAAGCTACAATTTACCTTTGCACAAAAAGTTAGCACTAAAATAATTCCAAATTATTTAAATGTATTAAATTGTGCTGTGGAAGCACAAGGGAAAGAACATTGAACTAGTCTGGAGGGAGACAGAGATGTTCTCGCACAGACGTCACATATTAGTTTCTGAGGGTTCATCATTTTTTTTTTCTTTTCCAATATCTTCTACTTCTTCAACATATCCCTGATTAAATTAAATTTAATTATTTTGGCCTTCGTTATCTAGAAAATGAAATACTGGGATTTTTACTTGTAAAGTTACCAATTATTTTGGCTCTAATTTATTGAGATTTTACTGTTATGGACATATATCCTTAATGACAATAAAATGTGTCGATGTGTAGCAAAAAATGAACATGAGATGTAATGGATTATTTATATTTGACATAGACAGTCCAGAAGATCTTACCCGCTGTGATATAAGCTAAAATGTTACTTGAGATAATTAAAAAGATTAAATTCACAGTTTTGTATTTTTTTATGCAGCTTTCATTCACATTTGCTTTATTTTTCTAATGCATTTTAACTTCAAATCACAAAATTACTTTTGCCTGTAATTTCTAACTCTCTTTCTTTTTCTTGATATTTAAAATATAGCACCTTTTTTAATCAAAGAAGTAAAACCTAGACAAAAAATAACTGCCTCCATGTAATTCAGAGAAAATCCAGATAACTCATTTTGTGACCTGGAATTGAACCCCAAGTTAGCAAGTTGGTGAGGAAAGCATGTTGTACATGTGTTAAATGAATGGGTGTCCACTTGACGTGCATAATTCTCTGGCTGTGTTATTTATGCACAACCTGGTAACATGAAACAGATTTTGAGAATGAAAAGGTCAGTGAGTTACAGTGCTGTTTTTAGTTGAAATTTTATTTTAAAATCTAATGAATGCAAGGTAATTTGGGATTAGACCAAGCTTAATCAATATTAAATAAAAAGACTATTGACTACAAAGTGTGGCTTCACTGGCCTTCCAATTTCATTTTTTAAATATTCTTTCTTATGTGTGGAAATTATATGATTTATGCTTCATAATTTCAAATACCGAAAACATCACCCACGAATATATTGTTGGTAATAACATGTGTGTCCAATCTACAATTTATCCTTGCTTAAAAATTTAGCACTGTAGTAATTCCAAGTATTTAAATGTATTGCATTTTAAATAGGTATCTAAAAGTAGAAACTTCAATTAAGGACACAAGGAAAAATTCAGATATTCATCCATATTGAGTAGCATCCAGAATTTAATGGAAAGGGGAAATTTATCACCAAGAGAGATAGAAGTTATTTTAAGATTTGTAAAATAGTGTAATTATCTCATTTTCCACATGATTTTTTTAAGCCCTAGGAGATGAACTATAGAATAGGAAACTGAATCATGTATGTGAGATGTCTTCTGTTTCTACTTCAAAACCCACATCATGCTGCGACATTTGGGGATAGTATTTTTCTTCTGCTAAGTTAAAGGCTTTGTAAGGTTAAAATCAATGTTTTAAAATAAGAATTGCTAGAAGGATAAGTGAATCTTTATAGCACAAGTCATATTCCAAATGTGTTAGCAATATCTTTGCACATTTAGAGTAATGGTTATGTTAGCCATTGCTCAAGAATATTTGGTGTTGTAAATCCAAATTGAATAAATCAATGAGTCATTTATGGGTGAGGGAGGGTGTAGGAGATGAGGGGCTTGGATTCAGAACACTGTCAGTGTTGGGTGTGAGCATAATATGTGCAGTCTGGGAAAATTCACTTATTTCTTGCGAATATGAAGCCATATATTCACGTATTCTGCCACACTCTCTAGTAGTCTAAAATATTAAAGCATCACCCAGGATACTTAATTTATACCCATAGGATGATTATATTTACTTGACTTTCATGATTACTATACAATATTTTTTTTGTTGAAATTATGTATCCATATAACTAACCCAGATTCAGCTGTAATGAAAGACAAAGTAGATCTGATCTGACAGCAAGGGGCAGAATTGAGAAAATTGTACTTGCTCTGATTAGGTTCTTGAACATTACAGATGCATTGTCTTAACATTAGAGGATACTTTGTAACTAGAAAAGAAACATTATTTAAACCTGTTGCTATATGAATTTTTGTCACATCAGTGCATCAAGTGGAGTGTTCTTGTCCAAAGCAATGGAAAGCCTTACTATAAATGGCCTAGAATTGAGGATATTTATTATCTCATGTGAGAATGAGACTTGAATTTGGACGATTTCACCATTACTAATGCTCAAGGCCACCACACAGGACTCAAGTCCCTGCTGTCTTTTGCTATACCATCCCTAGTATGTTGACTTGTGCTCTTTAGTTAATTCTACCCATTGATCCAGAATGGCTGCAGAGGTTCCAGATGGCAACCTCCAGGGCCAGAAAGATATCTCCTTTTAAAATACCTTCTTTTAAGAGCAGATAAAACTCTCTAACAATGCCATCCCCCATTCTCACTCCACGTATCTCCTAACATCCCCTTGGCCAAAACTGTGGCACACAATTACTTCTAAATCAGCCACTGACCCCAGGCATGCTTTTACCATCACTATTTATGATCTACAAGAATGGTCACCTGAGGTTGGAGAGGAACCCAGCCTGTCTTGAAGCTAAAGACACAAGAACAAACTCAGATGAGGAAAGGGTGAGTGGCTATGCCTGTTGGGAAAAGTGTCTACCCCAAGATTATTGATTCAACTATCAAGAATTAGTGCATATGCTAAGCAAGATACTGGGCTAAGTGATGTAGGGCATGAAATAGATACATTCACTACAGTTGATTAATTCTTAAAAATTAGGTTGAGAGAGTTCATGCAGTGTCTGTCCTTCTCTCTCTGGCTTATTTCACTTAACATAATACCCTCTAGGTCCTGATTGGTGGTTACCAAGGGGAAGGGGGTGGGGGGCGGGCACAAGGGGTGAAGGGTTACATCCACATGGTGACAGACAAACAATAATGTACAACTAAAACCCCACAGTGTTATAAACTATTAAGACAGCAATAAAAAAAAAAAGAAAGAAAAGGGAAAATTTTACACACACACACACACACAAAAATTAGGTTGAGAGAATACAGCTAGCACTTTTTCAGTGCTTCTTATGGACAGGCACTGTTGTAAATACTTAATATATTAGCTCATTTAATCCTCAAGTAACCTTATGAGATTGGTGCTATTATTAACATCTTCATTTTACAGATTTTATAGATAAAAGGCTGAAACACAGAAAGAAAAGTGACTTGCCTCAGAACACAAAGTAAATAGATGAAAGAGTGAGGTTAAACCCAGGCTGACTAGAGAATCTTTGCCCTTAATTCCTTTACTTCACTGATTAAAATACATTCCACTATCATATCAACTTACGTTCCAAATGTGAACATTCTTGCTAAAGAATTTGACATTTACTAGGTAATAGCTGGAGCCATTATTTATTTTCCTTTACTTTCCCCCTCCCCCCTTTCCTTCTTTGCCTCTTCCTCATTCTTTGTGTAGGTCCAAAGTTGAGGCACAGCACGGCTCGTTTTCTCCTCAAGGTACAATCAAGCTGAAATCCAGGTGCCTGCTAGGCTAAGTTCACATCTGGAGCATCTGGGGGAAAATTCATATCCAAGCTCGTTCAGATTGTTAGCAGAATGCAATTTCTTGTGGTTGTAGGGCTGTCCCCATTACCTTGCTGGCTGTCATTAGGGGCCATTCTCAACTTCTGAGGGCTACCTTCCTTCCTTGTCACATGGCCCCCTCAGTATTCAGAGCCAGGAACAAAGAATCTCTTCCATTTCTAACTCCTCTCATGCTTCACCTCTCTGACTTCCGTCTCTAACATCTAGACCCAGATTTAAAGGTTTCATGTTATTAGGTTATGCCTATCTGGATAATCTTCCTTTCTTAAAATCAAATATGCCATAAAATATAACCCAATCACATGAGTAAAATTCATAATATACTCACAGTCCCAGAGATTATGCAGGGTGTGTAGAGCAGGGAAGTGGGGATGTTAGCCCCATTTTAGCAATCTGCCTCCCATGAAGAATGACAATGGATCATACATGTGTAATTATCATATGTATTTTAAAATGCATAGTTAAAATGAACACAGATAAACAGTAAAGTGTATAATTTTAGAGTCATTTCAAAATTATGATGGATGAAATCATGGAAGCATATGATAAACAGAACAGTGACAAAGTAGAATGCACACTTTGCTGGAACACATTTATTTAGAAATTGTGGAAAACATACCAGGAACAGAGATAGAGAAAGAAAGAAGATAGGAAAGTAGGAAAAGAGCTGAAATAAATAATATTGCTTAAACTAAAGCCAGAGACAAGCGTTTAAGAAAAGGATGGCGTTATGGAACAGAAAGTGATTTGTCGCTGGAAAGACACTGCTGGCTCACTCGAAGAAAGAAATCTTTATGAGGTTAGGGCAGGAGCAGAAGGCAGTTTGCAAGGGATTAAGCAGTACTGAGGAAAAGAATCAACAAGTATCAATTAATTTTGTGAAAAGATTAGTAGTATAAAGAAGGAACTCTAAAAACCTGAATTGATTCCCTTGTGAATTATGTAAAAATTAGTTTAAAAAAGAAGAAACGATGATGGGAGAAGAAAGGTGACTGGCAGGCAAAGTCAAAGCCATATGTTGAATGAAATATTCTCTTGGAGAAATTTTGGCATACAAGAAAAAGCATTTGTTTGATCACGTTATCCCATGAATGTCCCTAAAGAGCGGCAGATAAAGGAATAAATGGCATTTGTTCTTTCTTGCCAGATATTTTTTTCTTTGTCTCTTCTGTCCCCTTAATAGAAGGAATTTCCTGGCAAACAATAACCACATGAACTTGTGATAATGAGTAGATGTTTTCATAAAAGTGTTGGGGGGTGTTCATGGGGGAGGCAGAGGGAAGCTTTCATTCCCTGGAAGCCAACAAGCTCTGCTAAAAATCCCCATTGTCTGTCTTCCAGACATTAACACATTAGTCATTCAACCCTTCATAGTAATACATCACCTCTGGGATTCAACAGCAACCACTAAAACTTTCAGTTCCATCTCAGAGGAATTTTTCAGGCCAATGGAAGAGTAATATTTTCAGAATTCATCCATTTCCATTCCTCTTTGTCAGGCCTCAAAGCAGCCTGACAGAGACAGATATTAAAATTTCTAATTAAGTATAATATTTATTTTAATTTCTTCTCAATAATCAGTGCAAAGAGGTCACCAGTGACAATATGCACTAAGAGAAGCACTGCGCTAAATAATCAGTAAGCTAAAAGCCTACCTACATTTTTTTCAGACTCTTAAACAAGCACAGAGGTTTTTATGCAGGGTAGCAGTGAGCAGCAGAAATATACCTCTTAACTTCTAAGCTGGGGCCACTAACTTTACCACATTTCTACTTTTGATTATTTAATTTTTTTCTTACTTCTAAAGAAATTGAAGGGTACTTTTCACATATTTGTCTTAATTCACTATATAGTCAGTACAACGAATGATTTAACGTTCACTATTGGTATAACGGTTTCTTCGTGACGTCTGCAAATAATTTGATTTCATTCAAAAATTTACATCTTTGTATGACCTCTATGCCATTCAATTTATTAGAATTTATAAATTTCTGTGCCATGCAGATCACTGTTTAAGAGCACAGATTAAGAAAAATGTATAAATCATATAGTCCTATAAATAAATAGAGTGGGAACAGCTGTAGCACAAAGGATTAAGATACAAGTCTGTTGTGTCATCCATGATTCTGAATGCTATTGTGAGCTGTTGAGTGAACGTGGGGAATAATCCATATTTCCATGCAAAAATAAAAGAATAACATTGGAAAGGTATTCTAAGAGTCAGCTTCTCCACCACTCACCAACTGAAAAATATACAATTAAAAAAATTCTTGCATGCATGTTGTATTTAATGGGTTCCAGATAATAATGCTAGTAGACTTGGTACTATTTTAGGATTCTTTACAGAATAAATCAGTGAAGAGCTAAAATTCAGAAAATCACAAGTCCAGTATGGTTTAAGCTCTCAGTTTCTAGAATCTATGAACTGTTTCTGAAGTTACAATCAGTTAATAAACCATGATATCTATTGATGAAATTGTGAGGAATTGGAATTGTGAGGAATTGATGACATCTAGCATACACAATCATTGACTATAAGAAACTGTTTTCCTTAATAAAAAAATCTAGGATTGTTTGAATCTATATGAGAAATGTATGCGTGCTCAATGTGGCACATGGATCTTTTCCCTTAGAATGTTGCTCTGAGTTGAAGATCTCTGAATGGGAGACAAGAATGTGAACACATTGGAATGTGTAGGTATATCTTATATTTTTAAATATTCTTAAAGTTGAAGTCAGATAAAATTCAAATATTTTTTTCTTTATTTTGAAAAGACTTTATGTTTATTTTTAAAATCTACAGAAGGGATCATGGTTTAAGGCCCAGAGCACACAAATGCCCAAAGTCTAGTGTCCTCTCTTTCTCTGTCACCCAATCCATTTAACTCCACTAAGTCCTTTAAAAATAAACACAAGCCGAGACCTCCATCTTGGACCTTCCTCCTCTCACTTTTGCTAGTATATTTAACACATGGTATTTGCCTAAGAAAATGATTTTATGTGAACATAGATTTCACGTTATATTCTTAATCTCTCTGATGACACTCCTTCAATCACATGAAATTCCACTGTTTGTTGTGTCATGGGACTCAGCTCTTCTTACCTTGGTACAGCCATCAGGGTTCAGGGAAGAAAACAGAAAATTCTCTGGGTATTTTAAGCAGGAAGATATTTGATACAGGGAATTCAGCCCTTACTCTTAAGTGCTGAGGTACATGCTGGACCCCTGGAAGTTCTCCACGAACAATACAGCTCTGATCCACTAAGAAAGTGATTTCTAGAGCTGCCCCTGGGGCTGTGTATATTGAAAGCAAGAAACAGCTACTGTTGTCCTGTAACTCTCTCTCACTCCCAATAGGCTGGACAAAAGACACTGAATGCTGCTGTAGGGAAGGAAGCCCCATATATCCACATTGCTAGACTCCAGTAATTGTCAAGAGCTACAGGAAGGTAAATGTCACCTCACTTTTGCCTTCCAAATCTTCTTCAAATATATCCAGGTGGCTAAACACATCTTATATCTATAACCTGGAAGGGACTCGGAAATCTTACTGTTTCAGCTTTTCAACCTCCACAAATAGGAGAAACTGGAGGTTAAAGTGACAATCCTAAGAACTCAACACTCATCTAAATATCACAGACTAACTCACCCTCAATTGACAGCAAACCAGTTAGGTATACCAGTGGCCAAAATCTAAAAACCTGGTTCACATGCATCATGGTAACACTCACAAAACAGACTAAGCTTAATAATATCAAAGGATTACATGGTAGAATTTCTCATGCTCTTATATCCGAGTGAAAGAATAAAAAATCACTTGAGGATTAAAAATGTCTATAGATTCTCTATAGTAATTAAGATATGACTGCCAAGACGCTTTGTCTAGAGTTATTTACATTATAATAATAAAACTGTGGTTTTCATGGCCACTAAGAAAAACTTGTCCATTCTCATCTACATGAAGCCACAGCAACAGACTCTGCCAAATACTTTGATTGCATACTCTTATTGTCAAACACCAATGTCTAAACTTGGCTCCATTAATCATGCAATTTTGATTCAGCTCTATTTTATCTTACAAATGATTGATTTCACAAAACTGTACCCATTAAGCCACAGACTAAGAAAAGGTTACTTACTGTACCCTCCTAGCTTTTCAATCAAAAGCAGATAGTAACAGTTCCTTTCAGAGAAAAGAAGCCAGACTCTTTCTGCTTTTTTGGAAAAGTTAGTCAGATTTAGAGTGCAATTATCTTTAGGAAAATTGATACATTGCCAGAATTGAAAGAGACCTTAGATATTGTCTTATCTTGTGTTTCTCTGAAAATTTTGTCTGAGACAAAGGATGATGTGTGAATAGTTTATTTGAGACTCGGATCACAGGAACCAGGAGTGAGACATAGGGCAACAAAGCAGGAATGGAAAGAGAGCCAATATGTTATCAAATTGACCAGTACTGTGGAAATAAGGTACTTGATTTCTAGGGGCCATATGAGAAACCTCATGAACACTTACTTGGCAGAAAAAAGGAAAGATATTTGTTTATCAGTTCCTATTCCCATGTTCAAAGATTGTTCTGAGAGATATTAACTTCCTCATAAAGGAAGAGACTCGAGGGCAGAGAAATCTTGTGGCAGAAATGTACAGGTTGGGCCTGATATTGTATGCTTGCATTATAGAGATATATTTTATATTACAGAGGATAAACCCAATATGTAGCAGGCTTTCTCATCATTCCATTTCTCAGTTGCTTCTGGGTGATGGGGTTTACCCAGCAGATCCCATAGTTATGTGACTATTATTGAACCTCTGTTGACATAAAATGGGTCTCTTGTGTGCAATATACTATGTTGATAAAACAAGTATTTAGATGTTGATGCTTACGGAGGCACTGTACATGGGAAAAGCAAACCCATATCCAGCTTTGGGGCCAATTCTGATAAGAATGAGCTACCTACTTGTCTCTCCAGAATAGAAAGGGTATGAGGCCATCAGTCATCAGTCTGCCACCAAGAGGCTAGTTTGGGGGAAACCATTTCATACTGAAGACTAAGCATCAAGAGTTGCCCAACAGAATGATAACCCCCTCCACCTATATATGTTCTGGAAAAGCGACAAGTACATTCGCCTGGTTGTCCCATGTAGCAGTGTCAGAGATGGCCAGGAGCATGAAGTGGGGAGATTGAGATTAAAGTTTGAAGTGAGGCACTTCCATGTTACACCTACCTGAAGCTGGATAAATCCTGCTGGAACTTGCCAGTAGAGAAGTGTTTTTAATGAGTTGAGGCAAAGAAAATTTTAAGTGGGCACAGGATATTTCCTACAGAAGTACAAATAATATACTTCCACCTCTTTCTAATGTAGGAATTGCAGCACTGCTAATAGTTGAGCATCCAGCCTCTGTGGAAATGTTTTAATTAAGCTGCTCAGTTTTGTTTGCTTCCCAGAATTACATCACCTGCTGGCTATCCTAGAAGGCATTCTCATGAAAACCAGGAATTTGGATGCTGCACTCACATGAGGTATTACAGAAAATGCCCAGAGGATGGACCATTCAATAAGCCACTGGAATCAAAAGGAAGATGCTATTCAAAATGGCATAGGAATTTTCAGAGCCATCTGAACAGCAACTATGCTTTAGAAGCAAACGCTCTGTCAATTTATGACCTGACAGCAGAAGAAAGACATGAAAGAGAATGCCTGAGGATGGAGATAAGATGCTGTAAGGGGTGAGGAAAGAAAGGCTCTAGGAAGGAAGAACTCAGAGAAGCATACATGGCCCTCCCAGTTGAAAAAGAATCCAAATAGTACTTTGTTTCCACATCATGGCTATGGGTGCTGCTGTGTGTTTTGAGTCCAAATACTCATGTGTGAGCTAGCGGCGGCAGCTGTAAAAGTGGGTCTGCAGATGCTGAGTGGTTGAAGTGGGCGGTTGGTACAACTGCTCCTCAAGATGACTTATCTCATACTCCAACTGCTTCTGGCATCTTAGTCAAGAAAGTATAACCTCCTTTCAGGGAATAAAAAGGATCAAAGGTATTTAATAAAATAAAGTCATTCTTGAAAACATATAGAAAGATATTAAAGATGTGTAAAGAACTTTATATTGAAATGAATCTACTTGTTCTATACGTTGCAACTATTACTTTTTGTCTTGATCTCTTGGAAGACAGAACGATTTACTCTGGCTTCTGTATGCCGATTCTTCAAATATTTGAAAACCATTCCCATCACCTCTTAGTATTTTCTTTCTTTTCTAGTTTCTTCAACAACTGTTCTTCATTTGACAATGTTTTCAGGCAACTTACTAACTTACAGATCTTTCTCAGATCTCTTTCTACATATCCTTCTTCAGCAGGGTTTTCTAAAATAGAACATCTCCCGGGGGCAAGTACACAGACAAATCTTCAATCAAAAGTGGAGCAAACAGGAGGAGTGGTCAGGTTGTCTGTGGAGATCAGGAAAGCAGAATCAGGATCTGGTATAAAGTAGGCATGGAAAATAGAAAGAAATGTCAAGCACATAGGAATTAGGATGAGGTCAGTATCAGTGGAGGTTAAAATAAGGAGAGAGAGAGAAACACACAGCTTATGGTTATATGGATAAACCACCGTGAGGATGGGCGTCTGGATTCCCAGACAATTGCTGCCTTGCAAAGAATTCCCAACATGTTTCATCATGGCTCTTATACTGCTGTGGAGTTTTTGTTTGCAAAATCACCAGTCAAAATCTAGAGACACAAACAATACAACAAGGAACGCAAATATATTTATATAAAAGCAAAAACTATGACAACAACAGACTTCAATTATTACGTAGTAAATTCCAGCCACAGTGTCAAAAAATTTCACATCTGCTTCATGTTAACTATCCACAATAACCCTTTGAGATGTGTTATTATTCAAATGGTAGGTGATTAGGTTATTTTCCCAAGGCCACATAACAAATAAATGTCAGAGCTAGAATAAAACTCTGAGTTTGTCTGACCCTAAAATGTATGTTTCTGAATGCTATGGTATTAGCTCCTATTTAGCCAGTATACTGTAAAATTCAGCAAATAATTTTAAATTTCCTACTCTTTGCAAAGCAGAATGATAAATATTATGTTTGCAGGAAGTCTTACATCAAGAAGCTCACACTCTAGTAAGTAACACCAAAATATACCAAAGTTTCTCTGCGAAAATCAAATTCTTAGGTATACCATAATGGATATGGAAGCATAGTGTCATATATTCACATGAGAAGGAATAACTAATTTCACCTGGCAGTATTGGGAAAACGACTGCTTCTTGGAGAATTAGTGGGATTTCTATAAGTGGAGAAATGATAAATACATGAAATTTTAAACAAAGGAAACCCAGCAGGAAGCTATTGCAATTATCCGGATGAGGTATAATGACAACTTCAACAGAAGCCTAAAATTAAAACTTATTCTTTTCTTTGTAATTAACTTTTAAGCACATGACTATTAATTTGCTCTGCTTTTACAAATTAAAATGTTAAAGAAAAACCCAATCCTTTAACAATCCCTCTCCCATGCCCTCACTGCCACTGATACGAATTTCCAAATCTCTCCATGCATTTGCTTTTACATACACTCATACACGCATAGTAGTACACGTGAAATATATGTATACATATATAATTACAAGCATGTACATACAGGTTTTCTGTACACGCCATAGTACTATTATATTAGTTTTCTAGGGCTAGTATCATAGCAAAGTATCGAAAATTGGATGGTTTAAAAATGGAAACGTATTGTCTCACAGTTCTGGCAGCTGAAAGTCCTAAATCAGTGTTGTCAGGGTTGCTTCCTACTGAGGGCTATGAGGAAGAATCTAGTCCACGCCTCTTACCTAGCCTTTGGTGGTTTGCTGGCAATCTTTGGCATATCTTGGTTTATAGAAGAATCACTCCAATCCCTGCCTTAATATTTATTTGACTTTCTCCTTGTGTGCATGTTTGTCTCATAATTTCCCCTTTTCATAAGTACGACAGTCATATTACATAAGGGCCTACCTAATGAGCTCTTTTTAACTTGTTTACCTCTATAAAGACCCTACACTGTAAACTGAATGTTTGTGTTCCTCAAAAATTCATTGTTTGAAACCCTAATCCCCAATATGATGATATTTGAAGATCTTTGAAAGGTAGGTAAGTCAACAGAGTGGAGCCCTAAAGATGGGATAAATTCCCTTGTAAGAAGGAACATGAGAGAGCTTGCTTCCTCTCTCTCTCCACCAAGTGAGGACACAAAGCATGTGACTGCCTATAAGCCAGGAAGTGGACCCTCACCAGACATCGGATCTGCCAGCACCTTGAGACTTTCTAGCCTCCCGAACAATGAGAAATAAATATTTCTTGTTTAAGCCACCCAGTCTACAGCATTTCGTTACAGCAGCCTGAACTGACTGTGACACCCTATCTCCAAATATGGTCACATTTTGAGGTATGTGGGTTAGGACTTCAACATATGGATTTTTGGAGAACGCAATTTAACCAATAACAGCTGCAAAAAAATTTTGATTGTTTCAGATTTAACCTTCTTAGATCTGAAAAAACAACTGGTTATAAAGACCAATTGAATGTGCAGATTTAAGATTTTTAAATGATCCAAATTTCAATCCAGGGTAGGTATATGTTGAAGAAGATATCATGCTTTTGTTGATTTTCACTAGCTATTTTCTAATTGATAAGCAAAGCACCAATATTGATGGGCATATTTTTGTTTGCATGTGAGTTCTGTAAAAGTATTATTTCAAATGTCAATAATTGTTCCTTAGGACTATATTATGAAATAAGTAAACACAGTTAATAGTTTTATGACTAATAGTTGTTAAATTGAAATACATTTAGAAAAGATGACAGCATCAGTGATAAATTGTTAATGACATTTTTCAAGTTTTACATAGAGTATGAGTAAAAATAATTTTGGATAATATGGTTCTGAACTAAAGACTTTTTATTTCAGGATAAAAACAAATGTTACTTAGGTGATTCATTTTTAATGATGCCATATTCATTTGTAAAGTATTAATTTTTTTCTTGATTTCTATTAGAAAATGTAGTAATTTATCCATTGACAGAATTTGGACCAGGTTATTTCTTCCTCTTGTTTAATAAAGGTTCAATGACATTAAAGAAAGGGAGGAAGTGATTACAACTCAGCCTTTTACCTTTAATTTCAGTAAGGTTTCTGGCCAACATCATATCCAAAAGAGGACTCGACAGCATGGCATGCTTTCCATTCCAGAATAGTCTCTTGTTCCAATATTCTAAACTTCCTAATTTTATCCAAATGGTTTCCTCCATTATATAAAGTCAAATTAAGAAGTGGAAGACTGATCTGAAATCCATCTGTTTGCTCAAAGGCTCTGCAGTGTGCCAGGCATTCCAAACAGTACTTTAGAAGTTTCAGATCTTTGTTGGGGTATTACATATCTCCTCATCACTTGTTTATAAGGCTGTGTTAGAAAGAACAGCCTGACCTCAGTTCAGAAATCAGCAGAGTGTCTGGAAACAAAGAATGAGTAGGCCCAGAATAAACAGACCCAGAAATTGCAAAGAATACTGGAAACAAACAGGCATTGTGGGCACTGTAATCAATTACTCAGAGCTGTTGATTTCTGCCACACTATTTAAGCAAACACAATGCACTGAGACTCTTCACCACAGAACTGTGAGTTCATTTGCTCAAGAACAGATAATATTATACCATACCTGTCATTTGGCCCCTGAATAAATGACCTGTGACACCTTGAGAACAGGAAGAAATTTACTGCTTTGTTATTACTGGTTGCTCCATCGTTAGTACAACAAATACATTTTCAACATTGCTATAAAGATAAATGAGGAAGGTTCTTCAATGCATCTCTCTTTTATTGTGGTAATATTAGATTTCACAAAGGTTTTGTAAATTTAAGTGAAAAAATCTTTAAGTGAAAAAAAATTTTTTGATGTTTGATACTATGCTCTCTGAAATATATTTAAGTTACACATATAGAACTGGGAGAGTTGAGGAAGTGGGAAGGGAAATGAGATTACGGGTTATACAAGAAATGGCCAAACTTCTGAGTGTCAAAAAAAAGCTATAACCAAGTTTATCAATGATAAATTCTGGTCTTTGCTATTGCTTTTCTTCAGCCACAACATGCACTCTCGTGTAAAATTAGACCATTCAATTATAGGAAGCTGGTCTATAATGATTCCATGATGCAGACCTGGAATGCATAAATCACGACACCCTCCATTAAGTCAATAATTGTTAATTTTGCTTTAAAATGATAATTCTGAAATTTTGGGGTTATGGCATCTATATTTGGGTAATCAACCATAATAGTGATTAAATATTTTGAAACATTCACTTTGTTATGTAAGATTTTAGAGTTTTAAGGGAGCTTAAAAGACATCTAAACCACTGCATTCTCTTACAGAGAAATAAACTTTGGCCAAGAAAAATTGAGTTGTCCAAGATCATGCAGCTTGTAAGTGATGGAAACAAAACTAAAAGTCAGATCTGACTGGCCCAGCTTATTTTTACAAGCCATGGCATAGCTCACTGCATATCTTAGGGATTGGCTACCCTGATAGTTTTTAAACATACAGCATAAATTATTTATGGCAAGATATGACACCAATGGTATACAGCATGGCATCTAAATCAAAAGTTTGGCAATATTACTTCGAAGGATTTGTGTGTGGGAATTGGCAGACATATATATGTTGGACCACCTCACCTCTCGTGAGTAATCCTGAAAAAGATGAAAAATTCTCTCAATATTAGAAATTTGAACAGTACATCTCAAAGTTTACTCTACCTGGGTGAGAGGATGGCCAAAGGTATGACTTAAAATAACTTCTGAATAGTACATAAGGCCAGCTACATAATTTGCATTGCCTAGAGCAAAATGAAAATGTGGGGCCCCTTGCATAGTACCTTGTTATTAAAAGTACAAAAATACATAACTTTTTCATTTACAAGATTTTTATTACTAAACATAATTCTAAACATAGTAGGGACAAAAGTGCTACATGAGAAATAATATTAATTTACAAGTTACAAAAAAATTTGTTTGTTTATAATTTTATATAAAACCATAAATAGTAATTTCTTACTGTAGTATCTTGATTGGCCATAGAAACTTTGCCTCTTTTTTCTCAAATTTATTTACTACATCATCAAAATGTATATTTATAGCAACTTAATATACAATTGACATAATTGAAAGCAACATCAGTCACTCTTGGTAAATGCAAGATTGCAAATAATTTTGAGAAGGACCTTTTTGCTGATGCAACTGTTTCTGGAACTGATAAGAATGTTTTATAGGCTGTGATAACAATGGGATAAATTTCCAATAAATTATTTCAAAATACATATTTTAGCACATCTGGACCTGATAGTTCTCATGAAACATTTTTCCAAAAAGATTTAACTCTTCATACAAATCAGTTTCATGTAAGTCTGAGTTTAATTTAAACGTAAATTTATATAATAGCATTTTAATGTTTCCTCTGACATTTCCTGTAACTTGTGGAGGTCATACAAGAAACAAAGCAGCTTCATGATTTGTACATAACTCAAAATACCTGTCTATGCATTCTATCATTGTATCTTCAATTTCAAGGAGATAGTTTAAAACTGTCTTCCTCATTAATAACAGTCATCCAAAACTTCACATGAAAATAGTGTTCTTTTCCAATAATGCAATGATATTTAAATTTCATTTTTATTTCCAAGCCTGTGGATATTTGCTTTGCAATATTGCATGTTATCAAAATAAGAGATTCTAACTCTTTGAAGTGTTCTAATAACTCCCAGTATTCTTTATAGCAACATCCATGTGTAAATTTTTATTTTGCAACAATTTACTGATATGATTTACTGCTTCACTGTCAGTAGTTTCTATCCCAGCACTCAGACTGGAGAGTTAATATTTCTGCAAATGCTTCTAGGACAGTCTCTGGGGACAGATGAGCAAGCCAGCCTGGCACCTCAGGTCCTGACACCGATGCAGAACCCCTCCTCCCTCCCATGGCCACTGCTTCTGGCACTTTGCTGCTGCTGTAGGCATTTCTATCTTCATTCTGGCTTGGCAGTCCCTAGCCCTGAACTGCCCCAAGGCATGAGCTTGTGTGTCATGCCAACTGCTATGCATTCATGCTCCCACTATGCCTGCAGGCTTGATCTAGCAGGTGTTGACGGCTACTGGACCACAACCATGTTAGTGCTCTGCCGCCCACTGTGTCTCCCCTGCTCACATGCATACTCTATTGTCCTATCAGACTTCACTTAAAAAACTCAAGTCCAGAGAATTTCAAGATGGTGAAGGCAAAGCATAAAACAAAAGCATCGGGTCCTGTCTCAGAGTGGGGTTCTATGCGACTAGACAGATCACATGCCAATGAAGCTGGCTCTGGTAGTTGGTAATAGTTTGACTAGATGGTCAGTGATTTGGAAGTTGCAAGATTGAAAGATTCAGTAATAATGACGTTTAGAAAGATTATTTTATCACATTTAATGCTTGAGAGCCTTTAATGCAGAGAGCCTTCAATGGAGAAAAGATTTTTAACAAAGAATTGATTTAACTAGCCAAGATGACCAACTATTTTTTTTATTATCCAACCTGGCTCCTCTTAATGTCAAAAAACTAAAGCATCTGTGGGAGCAGGGATGAGAGTATTTGACAAAATCAAGAACATGACTTTCTTCTTACTGCGTTCTTCCTGGGTTGAATCCCAGTTTTCCAGGAACAAATCCAATGCTTATTTTATGATTAGTCACCAGGCCACCCACTTGTGTAACAGAACTTAGACAAGTCTTCCATAGCCCTAGTATTAAAGTAAGATAAAACAGTAAATTGTCTACCTACAGTAGAGCAAGAAATTGTTTCACACACTAGTATTCAGACCTTTGAATGCTGACATACTCCGATGTGAAACGAATATTATAGAAAGCAACAAGCCTTTTCAATGGTTAACAATTTTGTCCACAGTCACATGACTAATAAGTGGCAAAAGCAGGATTTGAACCCAGAAGGTGTGACTTAAAAGCTGCAATTATAATCCAATACTCAAAAACTGGCTCCCAGTGCCACCTGGTCTCCCTTTAAACTTATGATCACACATCTCAGATAAGTACTCATCACTACCAAGAAACCATAGTGGATAGCCTAGAAAATCATTGTTCCCTCTCCCATGACTATTTATCCATAATCCTTCCCTCTTTACTGAGTTGATGATCTCAGCTTATATGTCATAAGGAAAACAGACACAATCAGATGAGACCAACTTCATTTTCCTCCTCTAATACGTATGTAAGAATTCCCTAATACGATGTAAAAATTTTCCCTTTTCTGGTCTTAAGGGTAAACCCACCAGTTGTGCTACAGAGTACATCTCTCACTTCCCAAGGACTTTGATTAACAAGTACCTCCTTTCCCTATCACATGATCAGTTTTTCCTTTTATATTAGATCATCCATCAGAATAGAAATATACCTTAACAAAAAGCTACATCTTGAAAGAATTCTTCAGACTTTCTGTGTCCATTCCATTCCATTTCATTATATCCCCAACACACTCCACTGAAGTAGCTCTTATTAAGATCTCAAATGATCTTGCTAACATCAATGGCCAACTCTCTGTCCTCAACTGATGTCTTAGCAGCATTTTAAGTTGAATGATCTCTCCTTCTTTACTGAAACGTATTGTTCTTTAGATGTGTTTCTCATAGTGTGGTCTCCAGACACACAGCAGAAGCATCACCTGTGGCCACCCTGAAGCAGCAAGATTGACACTGCCTAAAGTTTGGTTCATATGTCAAGACTGATGATGCCCCACGCATACATGATAAGAGGGTATGAAAATGTTTATTATTCACATAATAAGGCTTTAGGGAGAGCAGAATGGTTCCCAAGCAGGTCCAAAAATGGCCCATGAGGGCAGGGAAAGGAGACTAGCCTAGAGTTTTTATTGTGATTAGAAGGTGTTACCAGGTAAACCTTCCCTCACCGGGGCAAGGGTTTTTCAAGGTTTGAACCTCTTGTCAGCACTGAAGGAGGAAGAATTGGGCTTTTTTTTCAGCTATCTAGAAGTGGGCAGAAGAGGGAGGAGTGAGGCTTAAAAACTGTCAGCAGTCAAACATCAAAAAATGTACTCAGACCCTTTATTATACCTGAGAACTTACAAAATAAGCAAATTATTGAGCCCCATCTCAAATCTATTCAATCAGAGACTTAGAGGGCGGGGCCAACCATGGATGTCTTAACAAGCTTTCCAGGTGATTTTGATGCCCCTTTAAGTTCAAGAACTATGCTCTAGGCTCCAACAAAACAAAGTTAACCTGTGTTTTCTCCTGCCTCATGAGTCACATTGTCTCAGTCTCCCTTACTAGTCTTTCTTTCTACCTGGTCTTTAACAAAATTTCAGCATTCTCTGCTCTACTCAAATTGTCTTTAGTGGCTTTAAATCTATCAAAAATTATGATTCCCAAATCTTTAACCTCAGTCTGGCTCTCTCCACTGTCTTCCAGTCTTATTTTTATAAATGTCTTCTCAACATCTCGTCTTGGTTGTATAGTAGGCATATCAAATTTACCATGACTAAAAGAGAAAGCTTTTTTACCCCTTAGAAATCCTCCAGACAAATCTATTCCTTAGCAAATATTTCCTATCTCAGAAGATCACACTGCTAAACTCTCAGTGCTCAGGCCACAATTCTAGGAGTTGTTATGTGAAACCTACATATAAACCAACACTAAATTTTGTTGGCTCTTCCTTTAAAATCCCTAATACAATTTATTTTCATCACATTTTGCTCCAGGTACAGTTCAAAATACAATCATTTCTCATCTATACTGGGTCAGCAATCTCTTAATTGGCCTGCATTGCCTCCACTCTTCATCCCATCAAGTCCACTCTCCAGCCAGCAACCAAAGTGATTATTTTAAGACAGAAATCAGATCATGATACACCCTTCAATAAAAAAAATCTCCAAAGGCTTTCTATTGTAACTAGAGTCAAGTTAAAACTCTTTATTGTAGTAGACAAAGACTTTTATCATCTTTTATCTGCTTACCTCTCATCCCCCTCATTTCTCAACTCTCCTTAACTATGCATTTGTTAATTTATCAATAAGTAACTGATAATCTTTCTAGCTCTCACAGCCAACTTGAAAGCAAGGATTTTTTTTGCCTTATTTAGCTCTATATTCCTAATTTTTCTTAATATGAATAAATATAAAATTCACCTGACACATATCAGGTACTCAATAAATATCGAATGACCAAATGGGTTCTAGTTGGACAATTTTAGTTGGAACACTTTGGGAAATGTATGCATAAGAATGATGTCATGTGTTCACTGCATCAAGAAATAGAAAGTAACAGGGATGTCAGTCGGTGCTTGTCCTATCTGTGCCCACATTCTTGAATCAGGGGCACTGCCTGACCACAGCCCTTGCACAGCGGCTGGCCATGTTATGTGTCACCTTTGATTGGATCAGTGGTAAATATCTAATCCAAGGCAGTTCAATCCTAGGCAGACTAAAAGCCTAAAATATAGTCAGTCATGAAAGAGTTAGGCTTAATAGAAGTGAGTAATTAGCTCAGATAATTACATATCCTTTTTAGAAATTTAAACTAAAGGTAAATGAGAAGGTCTGCAATTGCTATGATGTCAGAAATAAGAAAACATGTTAAGTGTGGTTTCACATTATTTGTGGTGAAACATGAGACTGAAGATTCATAAATTATGGCTCCCAAGATCTCTAGTGCTCTCGTGAGTCAAGAGTTACCCTTCAGTTCTTCTCTCGAGCAGGCGAGGCTTAACGTAGTTGCTATCTTAGAATTGTCAAGAGAGGTACTAGCCAAACTGAACATTGAGAAATAAGTGATTTGCCACCTGACAAATTGGATATGGTGTGAGGTGTGAAGGGCATGTGATAGAAGGTGAAGAATAAACATTTTATTCAAAAAGAGCAGCACGTACAAAATATGGAAGCATATTTGCACTGAGCAATGCTAGTATGATTTTACTACATTGGAATAAAATGCAATGTGACAGCAGATTTGAGAAAAGTGGCTGAAGTATCTTTCCATCCAGATGAGGCATATAAGAAAGAAAAGAATAAAATGAAAGGGTAATTTAAAAAGTTTCTAAACAGGCAATCAAATATTAGCTAAATGGGGGAACAATTATGAGAAAAAAAATCAGTGTCAAAATAGTGGAAACTAAATGAAATTGGCTTTGAAATAACTAAAAGTCAGTAAAAGTGAAAGAAGGTCATATAATAAAATTGACAGGCTCCCCCTGTGGTAATTCACTTGTCTAAAAGAGAAATAATTTAGCCCACCAGAGAAAATTTGTCCTTTAATATTTTGTCTTTTATTAGTGTTTGATAATAATTTGAAAATAAATAATTCTTAATAATAAAATAAAATTTGATAATAAAATGTGATAAAATAACTCTTTGACGGTCAGGGTTCAAACTGAACTGCTCAAAAAAAATTTTTTTGAATGTTGAAGTATCCTGGGCTTGTGGAACTGCAATGATTTTTAAAAACGGGAGAATCTAGACTTTAGGTACTTCCTTTTTCAGTATGTTGGCAACACTGGCCATCTCTTGTACTCTTGACCAACCTCACAGAAACCCACTTATTATTCTGACTACAATGTACATCACAAGGACTGGTAAAGATGTACACAAAAGAAAAAAAATACATGAAGCTGGTTGACATTCACCAATATTTTCTTAAGAATTTCTGCTCAAGGCTTATTTCATAAACAAGAGTCTGTAAACTCAGTTTAAACAAAGACGTGGCTCAATTCTTTCCACCCAAATTGGTTTACTAATTTCTAGCTGTCATGTGCCTGCGGTTATAGAACTCCCCACAAACTGCAGCCTGCCCCATGTGCTTTCAAATAGCCAAAGATTTTGGATCTGTTTCAAACTCATCTGTAGGTCTGTGGTTTTAAGAAATAGAGAAATAAATTCAAGAATGCTCATCACTATGTGGCTTATAAATGGAATAAAAGAGCTACTTTTCTCATAGTAATTTGAAGCAGACTAAGCAAATTTAGAGAAAAAAATCCTGCCATTTCAGAAAATATTGTCAAATAAAAAGATCAATTCATCAAATTTGTGTATTTTTATTAACGCCGAAAAATACACACACAGGCAGACAAACCAGAATATATACTTATCAAAAATTAATCTAGTCTTAATTTATTTATTCAGTCAGCAAATATTTACAGAGTGTTTCTCTGTGCCAGGGACTGTGCTACATGCTGGAAACATACACTAAATAGACTTGATTGCTTACTTTGAAACCATTACAGAGCGTCCTCATAGATAGAACACTTAGTTTAATTCTGATAACAATAAAAAGAACCATAAATTATGGTCTTCTTGCTTCAAGGAATTTCATCTAGCGGTGTAGATAAAATATAAGTAAAAAATGGGTAGGTATTAATAATAATATGCGGCGCCATGCAATAAAATCTAAATGAGTGCTACTGGCAGAATTACTCTCAAATATGTGAGAAAAGGGAAATTTCACTATAGATTTGTGTGTAAAAGAAAGGCTTCTGGAAGAAATACTTCCTATTAAAACTTGATTGAGCTCTAATCTAAAAAGGAAAAAAAAAGATTAAAAAGCATTTCATATGCAAGGAAGGCCATCAACCATAGGTCGACGCTGTTTTCAAGAAAACCATGTTCAAGGTACTAGGATAAACAAATATGTTAGGAGAAACTAATTTTTTTTTTTTTAGGATATTTAATGTGAAATGCAGTTATCAAATTAAAGAATAACAGAGTTTTGTTTCATATGCAAAAGGACATGATATCAGGATTAGTGAATAAAAAGACATGGGGAAGCGGAATAGGCTAACAAATCTTTCAAAAGATATTGAGCTCCCATTCTGTGCAAAGTACTACGCTTTCCCTTGATAGCAGAGACTGTTGGAGTCTCCCTGGGATTCCCTTTGACAGGCCAGTGCATTCTTCCTCAGCTGCTATAAACATAGGCTGCTAAACACAAACAGCTTTCTCCTTTTCTGAAAACTTCCCCTTGGCTTAATGGGAGTTACCTTGACCTATAATCCATATGTCACTACAGATTGCCCTTCCCCTGGAGACTATACTGTGGTGGCAGCCAATTACTGACAACTTGGGAGTCGCATCACTGATGGCAAGTGGATAATTGATAGTCCCTGGCATGCACTATCATGGAAATTGCTAGGATTTTCATCTGTGGTAAACTGAGATATGATATAGGAGGAAGGGAATGTATTGGTGGAGGCAAAGTCTCATGTGTTTGAGAATAACGGAAGAAATTGCTAACAATAAGGACTGTGTGTGCGATTGGGTGGCTGTTTCTGTGGGCTATTGACGCAGTGAAGAGAGAATATGACAGGCACAAATCTATTTATCATAAATTTAATATGAAATGTAAAAATGAAATGACTTCCTCAGTACCATTGAAAGACACTCATGTTCTAAGGGCAGACAGAGGAAAACATCTAGACCTGGAAATGGAAGAGATAGGACCCTGAGACTTCAAGTGGGGATATGTGAGGACTTTGAATGCCCAGTTTTTCCTCAGTCATCTATGGCAACAGAAGGAGCCTACTTTCCCTTGTTTGAAAATACAAGCTCCCCCCTTAGCTGAAGACTATACAGATGTCTCCATATGGCAAGAGCTTTACAAGACAATGTTTTCTCCCTCCTGGATCTGTTCTCAGTTCCTTCCTGAAATTCAAATCCATATGTAGGGCCAAATATCAACATGACCCAATTGGAGAATTGCTGTGCCTGCTAAGAGCTCAGTGGGATTTTATACCAAAAAAGCTACAGGATCTAGCTAACATGTACAGACAGGAGCCACAAAAGAGTAAGTAACAGTGGATAATGGGGATGCTGGGTCAAGGGGAGTGGAATATGAAACTAGATAAGAAGCATTAGCAATATGGAATTACTCTCTCATGACATAGAATTTAACAACCTAGTCCCGGGGAGAAAATTATTAGACTGATGGGTTAGCTCTTGGAACCTAAGAAAAAGTGGTGGCCAGATATTTCTGCTTCCACTTAAGATTTAAAAAGCTGGAAAGAACATCACTTTCACCATAACAACAAGACCCTGTCTTGAAGCGGTCAGTTAGTTGTAGTCACATGATAACAAAATAGCTTACAATCAAAGGCTCCCTTACCACCCCCATCTCAGGAAACCCGAGGAAGGTGAAAGCAGCTAAAATTTTACTAAATTGCTAAAGGTGAAGTGTGGACTAGCAAGGCTGTACATAATACCTGGGAGCTCCAGATACATGGATAATTTTAATTCACTCACTGTTAGGAGCTCAACTGAGCTGGAGAGAGCAGAGCTGTCAGATATGGGAGTAGCCAATTAAAGCCACAAGACAAAAATGAAAGTGACAGTGAAACCTTTAATCACTTAATACAATGGTATGAGAAGGAGTCTAAAACCAGAGAAAGTTTGGACTCTCCCCTACTCATTACCCCCAACAATAGAGGTTCAGATAGTTAGGCACAGACATGGAGATCATCCCACTGTTGAGGGAGCTCTGAACAAGAAGGAAAAGTATTCTGCAGTTTTATGGAGTGGGGGTTTGGGAGGATGGAGAAGGAGAAGAGTGAGCAGTGGAAAAGTACTGAGTCCTGAGTCAGAGTGAAGAAAAATATCTTCATGTTTCCCTAATAAGGAAACCTCCAAATTGAGGCACCTGGTCCAGGAATGCAGCTATAAGAGCATGGCCAGCCAGGGTTCCTAAGTCCTTACTGCAATTCCTTTCAGAGAATGTAATGCACTGGCTATGCACTGAGTCTTGTGTAGGGAGAGCAGCTTTCCCCTCATGAGTCCTGCTAGGTGAAGCCTTTGTAATGAGCCTTTTCAGGACTATGGTTGGGCCTGAAAAATCATACAGAGTTTTTCTGGCAAAGTGCCAAACTTCTCACTCATAGGGTGGTCTCCATGGACTTTCAGTGGAACTACAAATTTGGAACAAATAGAAAAGAACTTTGAGACCATAGATTTAATCCATCAATGACAAAAATTACATGAAATTTAACTTGTCTAAATATCCTATTAAATGACAGAGATTTTCAAAAAAGTAAGAACTATGATGTCTACAAAGAATTCAATTAAAATACTGTCATGTGTCACATAAAGAAGTTTCAGTCAACAACAGACTGCATATTTGATGGTGGTCCCACAAGATCAGTACCATACAACCTAGGTGTGTACTAGGCTATACCATCTAGGTTTGTGTAAGTACATTCAATGTTGTTCGCACAACAAAATTGCCTAACAAAGCATTTCTCAGAATGTATCCCCACCATCAAGTGATGCATGACTATATGGAGACAAAAAGAAGTTTAAAGCAAAAGAATGGAAAAAGATATAGCATGCAGGCACTGATCAAAAGAAAGTTGAACTGGCTATATTACCACAGACAAAGTAGACTTCAGAAAAATGAATATTTTCAGAGTTAAAAAAAGATGTTACATACTGATAAAATCAATTCAGGAACAAGACATAACAATCTTAAAACACATATGTTCCTAACAACAGAGCTATACAAGTCATGAGGCAAACACTGATGGAACTGAAATAAGAAATACAAAAATCTATGATTATAGATGGATATGTCAAAACCTTATACAGTAATTGATAGATCAAGGGGACCAAACACCAAAAGAATATAGAACAGGAATCAGGAAACTATGACACATAGCAAGTACTTGATCTTTTAAACAAAGTTTTATTGAACTAAGGGCACATTTACTTATTTACATATTGCCTCTGGTTGCTTTCACACACATTTCAGACCTCAACAGTTGTAACAGAGTCAGGGTCATCCACAAGATTGAGATATTTACTATCTGATCCTTTAAGAAAAAGTTTACTGATTCCTGATGTGGGAGACCTAAACAACACTACCAATCAAATTGACTTTTATGAGATATCTCTCAACAACAATGACACTTAACAATGTGCACTTAAAAGTGCACATGGAACATTCACCAAAATAGATCATATTCTGCACCATAAAACAAACCGGAACAACATTAAGAAGTAAAATTATCCAACACATGTTCTCAGCACACAGCAGAATTAAACTATCAATCAATAAAATAAATACATTGGGAAAATTTTAAAATATTTGAAAATTAAATAACAACATTTTAAATAATCCACAGGATAAAGATGATATCACAAGGAAAATCAGAACACATTTTTTAATTGATTGATAATGAAAACACAACATTTGAAAATTTATGGGACTCAGACTATTTATAGAGACATTTAGAGCATTAAATACATATTTTAGAAAAGAAGAAAGGCATTAAATAAACAATCTAAGCTTCCACCTCAAGAAATAGAAGAGTAAATTAAATTGAAAGCAAGGAGGATGGAGGAAAATCTAAAAATAGAGGAATAAATTAATAAAACTGAAACAATCTTAATGCATGAAACCAAAAGCTGGTGCTCTGGTGCTCTGAAAATGCCAACAAATTGATAAATCTCTAGGCAGACTGACAAAGTGAAAAAGAGAGAAGACTCATATTACCAATATCAGAGGTGAAAAATGAGACATCACTACAGACTCTACAGACCTTAAGTGGTTAATAATGGAATTTGATAAACACCTTCATGCTCCAAAGTTTGATAACTTAAATGAAACGGACAAATTCTTTGAAAGGCACAAACAGCTAATGCCTACAGAAGAAAAAAGTGGAAAACTTGAATAGACCTATATCTCTTAAAGCCTTTGATAGCTTCACTGGCAAATTTCATCAAATATTTATGGGAAAATAATACAAGTGAAAAAAGAAGGAGGAAATATTTCTCAAGTCATTTTATGAAGCTTGCATAACAAATCTGGATAAAGAAATTATAAGAAAAATTATAAACCAATATCTATCCTAAACATATACACAATTATCATTCTTAAATATTAACAAATATGTATGAATTGATAAAATAGCTGACACGTAATGATGAATTGAGGTTTATCTCGGGAATGCAAGGTTGGTGCAACATTTGAAAATCAATCAACTCAATTTATCATGTCAACATACTAAAGAAGAAAAACCATATGACCTTGGTGACAGATGCAGAAAACACATTTGGAAAAGTTCACTTCCCATTTATGATAAAAATCCTCAGCAAGCAATCTATGAATTAAGGGAATGTACTTAACCTGATAAAAAACAGCTACCGAAATCCTACAGCCAACTTCAGACTTAATGGTAAAATGCTGAATATCTTCCCCCTACAGTCAGAAACAAGATAGGTTTGCCCACTCTCAAGAATCCTATTTAACATTGTACTGAAACCTGTAGTCAGGTCAGTAGAGCAAGGAAAATGCATAAAATACATGCAGAGTAGAAATCAAGTGCTCTATATTTGCAGGCAATAATATCATCAATGTAGAACATCTGAGTCTTCAAAAAGCTAATATAACAAATTAGTGAGTTTAGCATGGTCATAGGATGCAAGTTCAATATAAAATAATCAGTTGCATTTCTAATTACTATCATGAACATTTGGAAATTAAAATAAAAATTACTTTTACATAGCATCGACAAAAAATATGTATAAATCTAAAAAAAATGCGTGCAAGAACTGTGTGCTGAGAACTACAAAAAACATAAATGAGAGAAATCAAAGATATAAAAAATGGAAAGACATAGTGAGTTAATGGATTTTAAGATTCAATATTTTTATGATATTATTTATCAATTTAATTACAGATTCAAAAGAATCCCAATCAAAATTTCAAAATCTGTTGTCTAGTCAATGCAATTAAAAAAAAATTGGAGTGCTCACACTATCTGATTTTAAGACTTACTTTAAAAGTACAGTAATAAGGTCAGCATAGTAATGGACAAAGAATAGATGCATAGATAAATGGAACAGAATAAGTGCAGAAATAGAACCACATAACTCATTTTTGACAAACTGTAGAAGCATTTCAATGGGAGAAGAATCATCTTTTTAATAAATTATGCTGGAACAACTTGATATCTTTATATGGCACCTTTCATCACATAAAAATTAATTTGAAGTGAATCATAGATATAAATATAAAACAATAAAATTTGTATTAAAAGTATAGAAGAAAAATTTTTCAGCCTGGAATTACGAAAATATTTCTTTGATTGGAAATCCAAAGGACAAACCATAAAAGAAAATATGTTAGGCTTTATCAAATTAAAAATTTATGCTCTTTGAAAGACATTGTTAAAAGAATGAAAAAACAAACCATAAACTGAGGGGAAAAGATTTTCAAAATGTATTTGTGACAAAAGGCTGTTATCTTAAATATATAAAGAACTCTCACAATCCCATAATAAGAAAACAAACACCCCAATTTTTAAAATTGGGCAAAACATTTAAAGAGACACTTTAACAAAAACGATGCTTGGATAGTAAACAAGGACACGAAAAGAAGTTCAACATCATTAGCCGTTTGGAAAATATGAATGAAATCCAGTAAGAGATACCACTACATACTTATTAGAATGGTAATAATAATAATAGTAATAGTAATAGTAACATTCTGACAATACCAAGTGCTGGAAAAGATACAGAACTACTAGAAATTGCATACATTGTTCGTGAAACAACTTTGCCCTTTTTTTTGGTGAAGCCATTTTACATCCCTGCTTTACAAAATAATTTGGTTGTTTTTATAAAGATAAACATCCACTTAACCACATGTTGCAGCAATCCCATTCCAAGGTAGTTACCCAAAAGAAATAAAACCCAGGGCCGGCCCGTGGCATAGCGATTAAGTTCACATGCTCCACTTTGGTGGCCTGGGGTTCGCCGGTTCGGGTACTGGGCATGGAGTTACTCACCACACATCAAGCCATGCTGAGGTGGTGTCCCATATAGAAGAGCTACAACTCAACAACTGTGATACACAACTATGTACTGGGGCTTTGGGGAGAAAAAAGGAAAAAGAGAGGAAGATTGGCAACAGAAGTTAGCGCAGGGCCAAGCTCCCTTGGAAAAAAATGAAATTAATAAAAGTAAAATAAAATATAAATTTAAAAGAAACCAAAAAGAAATAAAATCTGAACATAAATGTTTATGGTGGTTTTATTCAGAATCATTAAAAATTTGTAAATATCCTTCAAATAGTGAACTAACAACAAAACTGGCACATCCATGCCACAGACTACTAATCCTCAATATAAAGAAAGAAACTATTAACATATGCAACAATGTGCATGAATCTCAAAAGATTTATGCAAACTAAAAGAAGCCAGACTCAAAAGACTACATATTAAATGATTCTTTTACATGAAATTTTGGCAAAAGCAAAATTTCAGGACAGAAAACAGATTTATTGTTACCAGAGGTGAGAAGTTGTGTGAGGGGATTGACTATAAAGGGCATGAGGAAATTTTTTAAGGTGATGACAATGTTCTATAACTTGATTGTCATGATGGTTACACAACCATGATTGTCAAAATTTATAGAAATGAACATCATATATAAATTACACCTCGATAAACTTGAATTTAAAAATATGATGGCCAACATCAAATGTATTATACATGCCAGAACTACCATGGCACAGTGTGGAGGAAGAGAGCAAAAGGTTCAAGGAAGTGGTTATGCCAGAATAGGTCTGCTGTGGCCTATAACTGGAAAAACCCACCAGCTGCCCATGTTTCTTGCGATGGCTACAATGCTTTGCTTATCAAAGTGGTGAAGATTGTCCTAGGAAAGAGTTTGCAAACTTTGAGAAGCTCAATAATGGAGATAATGGGATCCAAGAATAGCATTGGCTTGGGGGCAGCCCTTAACCATCAGAAACAAGTGAGCATATTTACTGTAATGAGCAGTTAGGTCAAAATAGCAGCCAGGATCTGACCTTCAGAGATCTATGGAAATGTCTAATGGACCACAGTGTTTTTGGTAGCAAGATAGATGGGGAGGCAAAAAATATATTTATAAATGTAAGATATACATTATATATTTATATATTACACAATTACATATTATGTATTTTATATATGTAAGTATATGTATGTGTGTGTGTGTGTGTGTGTGTGGGCGTGTATATATATGTATATAACATATATATATATATATATATATATATATATATATATATATGTCTATGTTATTTAGAGGGACAAAGGCTGAAGTCATAGAAAGTCACAACTCCTTGCCTACTTTCTGGAGCTGAGTCTGTTCTCAGATTCAGAAGTCATCTACTGAAAGTTATCCTGAGTTCCCATAAGGAAGGATCTTGCAACCTGATGTCAAATGATACAATGGAGATTACCCTAGTCTTTCACCAAATGAACCTCAGAGAAATTTTATCCAGGAACTTTACGCTGGAGAAAGAGGGATATCAGATCATCAAATGGAGGTTAGATTTAGGGTCTGAATTGATGCTGACACCTGGAAACCTAAAGAATTTTTAAGTGAAGGCATATGGGTGCCAGGTAATCATGAGTGGAGTCCTAGTCCCATCAACCTCATAGTCAGCCCATTAGGTTCATGAACACATCCAGTATTAATTACTCCAGTTTCCAAATATATAATTGGAATATACCATTTTTCCCTCTTCGCCTGGCTAAGAAAATAAATCAAAATCAGTATTGCATAGTATGATGAATGATAAAGATTGGTGCTACTCTCAAAAAATGAAAGGATCCAGGTGCAGATATAGTGTATGTAGATGTAGTCTCCTTCATGTTTCCATTTATTTAAACAACCTGACCTCTGAAAGCTAGATGAAGAGTTGTGACTGGCAGTGGACTGTTGCAAACTCAACAAAGTAGTAATCACAATCGTAGCTGCTGTATCCACAGTAGGGTAGTGTATTTACTAGAGTGGGTTAACATAGGTGCTGGTACATGGTATACTGCCTTAGATTTGGTAAAAGCATCTTCTTCAAAAGCCCAGTAGGAAGGAGGGTCAGAAGTTTTCATTTCCAGGAGATTGAAAACTACATACTCAAGGTCTTCCCCAGAGATAGGTTTATCCTGCTGCTCTTTCATATAAGATAGACCAAATGAAAGTCCAGCAGAAAATCAAATTTGTCCACTATATTCATATCATGTATATTCAACCTGAACAGCAAGAAGCAGGAAGTACTCCTGCAAATCTTCAGTTAAAGTTATTGTTATAATTTTTTTCTAGAGTAAATACTATTTTTTCTACATTATATTTTAATGGATATCGTTGTATAGTAACACATACGTACAGTAGCAGTATTGTGATTGTATTCATCAAACTTGCTGGACTCCCTTATTAATACTAATAATGTCTCTATTTACTCTTCCATTTTTTCCATTTAGGTAATCATAGCAACAGTAAATAATGTGTTAACTTCTTGCTTCCAATTTGTTATAAATTCATTTTTCTTATTTTGCTTCATAGACCGAAACCCCTAGCAGCACAATGCTAAGTAAAAATAGTGAGAGTTAGAATCCTTTTCTCTCCCTGATTTCAAAGAAAATGCTTTTAATGTTTATCCTTTATGAATGATATTATAGTCTCAATCTGGATATCCTGTATCAGGTTGTGACAATCCTCTTCTTGTCCACATTGTCTGCTTGATATACCTTCTATTTATCAAGATAATAGTAGTTTTTCAAATTGACTTTGTGGTTCTATCAATTTTTAGATTTTTATACTTTAAAGCCATATTATTAGAAATTCCATTTATGTTTATTGTGATAACTGATACAGTTGAATTTATTTGTGCCATTTAAAGTTGCACTTTTCTTTCAACTTTTGTCTTTTACTCCTTACATTTCTTTTTTGCTTTTTAAATTTTTTTTTTTTTAAAATTGCTTCCCCTCAAGCATTTCTCTTTATTGGTATTCTTTGAATTCTTTGAATTAGTATTCTTTAAAAAGGTTAGCACATATACTTAAAGTTTAAAGCCAAGCATATTTCTGGCACCAATTTCTCTCCAAACTATGCCTTTCTAATCATTAGCTATTATTCACCAGCATTTTAGTGTCATCATGTGTTTTTAATCCCATAGATTACATAATATTTTTGCTGGTTTATACTGTCCTATATGTTTAGATTTACCCACATGTTCATGGTTTTTTTTTGCTGAAGAAGATTAACCCTGAGCTAACATTTGTGCCCATCATCCTCTGTTTGGTATGTGGGACACCGCCACAGCATGGCTTGATGAGCAGTATGTAGGTCTGCACCCGGGATCATAACCCGCAAGCCCTGGGCCACAGGAGCGGAGCGTACAAACTTAACCACTATGCCAGTGGGCTGGCTCCCCACATGTTTATGCTTTTAATTTTTTGTCAGCACTTCTCTTTGCTTCTTGACCTCCTTCAATGATAATTTATCTTCTTCCTAAGATAACTTTATTGAGATTGTATCAATGGCAAATTCTTGTTTTGTTTATCTAAAAATATTTTACTCTTACTCTTATACTTGGATAATAGTTGGATATTCAATTTTAGAACACATGTTATTTTCTATAATGACTTGGGCTTCCACTTTTGTGAATTCTGTTGTCAGTCTGGTACAGTCCTTTATAAGTAATTTTTTCTTGGTAAAAATTTAAATACTTGCTTTGTCTTTGGTAGATTGCCATTTCATTACATAAGTCTTCAGTATTAATTTATTTTATTTGCCATGACTGAGATCCATGGTATTTCTTGAATCTGAAAATTTATGTGTTTTTAACTCTGGCAAATCTTGATATTCTCAGACATGTATTGCATAATATTGCCAACTCTCCTCCTCACATTTTCTTAATTATTTTCTGGGGTCTGTTGAAATATACATTAGTCATTCTTATTCTATCTTCTGCAACTTTATTCTCACTCATATATTTTTCTTTCATGGTCTTTCTCTACCAGATTCTGATATATCTTCTTGTCATATATAACTTATATCTGTATGTGTATGTCTTTCTATCTACTTACCTGTCTATCTATATCATCTTCTCAAATATTTTGATCTCAAACACTCTTTTCACACTTAAAAATTATTGATAATCCCTGTCTAAGGAAAATATTCCTATGTTTCTCCTTTACTCACACCCTTACAATCTGGCACCAGATGTGTGAGTTTTTTCTCTGTGATACCAGCTGGGTGTCCTACAATTCAATTCAATTCTGATACCAACTGGACTTAGTGTAGACTCCACAGGTTAAGGACTCAGTCCCACAAGACTGCCCCCCACCTTCAGATGCCAATTGCAAGTAGTAGGTCCCCAGGTTACCCACAGTTTTTGTCTAACCTGGCTACAAATCGGAAGTTCCCACAACTTCCACCTTGGATTCGATTATTTGCCAGAACAGCTCACAGAACTCAGGGAAACACTTCTGTTTACCGGTTTATTATATAACAAAGCATATAATAAAGAATAACAGCCAGATGGTCAGCCAGATAAAAAAAGATAGGGTGGGGTCTAGAAGAGTCCCCAGCACAGGAGCTTCTGTCCCTATGGAGTTGAGGTGCACCACCCTTCCTGTGTGTGGATGTGTTCACCAACTTGGAAGCTCTCCCAATCCTGTACTTTTGGGATTTTTATGGAGACTTCATCACATAGCCATGATTGATAATTTACTCAATCTCCAGCTCCTCTCCCTTTCCTGGAGGATGAGGGAGTAAGGCTGAAAATCCCAAGCTTCTAATCATGGTTTGATCTTTCTGGTGACCAACCCCCATCCAGGAGTCCACCAGGAGTCATGACACTGGAACAGAAGACATTCCTATTGACCAGGAAATTCCAAAGTATTTAGGAGCTCAGTTTCATATGCTCCTATCACTCAGGAAATTACAAAGGTCTTAGGAGCTTTATGTCAGGAACCAGGGACACATATTAGTATATATTTTTCTTATTATTTCACAATCTCCAAAAAGCTTTATTGACTTATTAGAAACTGAAAAAATGTTAAGAAACCTGCTGAACTTGAAAATAATTTTTAAATAAATAAATAATTTTAAAATAATAAATCTATTACCTATTAGCATAATTGAAAATGTTATGAAAACTATATTTTATTAAATGATTATATTTTATTAATTATATTTTCAAAACAGAAGAAATCAGTTTGAAGAGTGGCATTTTTGGAAATTTCTTTAATATCTGCTTTAATAGAAGACAGCTGTTTTATCTCCTGCAATAAAATTTTTGCAATATGTTGTTTTGGTTGAAGTATATAAAGAGAACTGAAGCTTACACAAATATGTAACTGGAAAAGGGCAGATAACTAGAGATATTCTTTGACAGATAACCTTGTTAGATAACTAGAGATATTCTTTTTTACTATTACACTAAAGTTTGACAAGTGGTAGATGTTATCTTAGAGGTTAGTAACAAAGCGAAATATGAAACCATATCAGTGAAATTTTCATACTCTGTTACATTAAAATCTATCAGTTTATCTTGCACTTTAATTATATACTTAAGCGAAGCATGATTTTGTAACATCATGAGTTGGTCATTTGGAAAATATTGGTTCATTGAGTTACGCAGACATTCCAAAAGTTGACACATTTCATAATACAAATCAAACAATAACTTTGGTTACTACCATCACAGATCTCATCAGTCAAGTCTTTTAGAATTGGGAAGCTGTCAAGTTTATGGTGGTGGAGACAAATTACCCCAAATTCTAGTTTTGCTCCAGGGCTCCAGTTTCATCACTGGCAGCAAATACTGTCAGCTGTTTTCCTTGATATGACAGTCTCCCTTTGTTCATTTTCAAAAAGATATTTGCCAAGTATGAAAGTAGGAATACCCATGGTGTGTCTGTCAGTTATTATTTCAAGAAGATTGTGTTCCATGAATAAGTGGCTGGTTCAACTAACAACTCAAATCATCATATAGGATATTTTCCTTGAAACAGTTATCAGAGTTTCAAATGCAGTGTGAGTATTTTATACATATTTCCCATGTGATTACAGAAAATTCTAAAACAATCTGTGCCCCATGAAAGAAATGATAGATAATTAGTAACTTTTACTGCTTCTTTTAGGATATTTTGAAGTATAAACTGGCCTTTTAATTTTATTTTTCATTTTTTTAACTGGAAATGCATGGTGATAAAAAAAATACAATTACTAGTAAAGTTTGCTGCCACTGCCTCGATCATTCAAACGTGCCAACAGTTTTACCCTATCTTTGCTTTTGCAAATGTCAATATAGTAGAAAAAGCTGTTACCTTCCAACTATTATTATGAAAATAGTTTTGACTTCAAGGACCCCTTGAAAGGGTCCCCAAATTCCCCAGGTGTCCACAGAACACTTTTCAAGAATGGCATTGGATGGATAGTAGATTGACAGGTACGTGTTGATCAAATGAGATGAGTTAGTCCTACCATCTGTAGAGACCTATAAGTAAAAATGAGCAATTGTTGGCTTAGTCAGTCATTAAGTAAAAATGTTTTTGTGTATAGAGTACCCAACCAGGTGCTTCAGAAAACCAAAAAAGATATATAAGTTGTGCCTCTCTACCCTCTAGGTATTTTCATAGCCACAAATTCTTTTCTTTTCACAATTGGATCCATAATCCCTTTATTTAGTCTACTTTGAGTAATAGACTGTTCTAAGCAAAATTGTTTAATACCTACCTACAGCTGTTTTTAAAACATTGCCAACATTTGTTTCACTGTGTGGTATTTATCACGTAAAACAACTTTAATGTAGCTTGTATCTCCAGGAAATTATTTGAAACACCTGCATTTAACTTCACCGAGCATTAGGAAAATTTGCCACATGTTCTGATTCCATGAACCACATACGCTGAACATTTTAAAAACACTAGTTGTACAAAAATAAAAAATTATTACCTTTATTTATAATAATCAAGATGTGGAAAGAGTGTCAGCACAGTTGAATACAAAACTAATTTTACTCTTTTAAACATGGGAAGCATCCTCTTTTACTTGAATTTTTAAAAAAACTCACTACAATTTAATATGAATAACTAGGAAGAGCTGGGAATAATGCCAAACACTATGAGGTGGAAAGTCAAAGGACATAGAGCAGATGGAGAGTTTTCTTCATAGAAGTTTTAATATCGCCAGAGCAAGACAGACCAAGGCTCAGCAAATGTTGCTCAAAGCAGCAAAAATGGTATATCTGGCATTCTACCCACCAGAATTATCTACTCGCTAGAACTCGTCCGTAGCTATCACAATTCATAATGATAACTACTAAATTGAATTATACAGACACATTTTTAAAATATTCTAAAAAGCTAGATGTTATGAGTGAATTTCTTTTACCATTATCTAAGCACAAGATTATGGTAATCTTCGTTAATCACGGGACTGCAGTTAGCCAGATAAACATTCCATGATCTTGCAACATAAGTATACAATACACTAAGTTGTCAATATTTGTATTTATATTTGTATTTTGGTATCCTTTCACTTATAGTTCTACCAAGCACATTTGGAGTTTTGATAAAACTGCTATGTATTAAAAAGAAGACTAATTTGTTTAACTGAATATAGTTTTGATTGGGTTTAGAAGAGTTATTTAAAAGAGGGCAAAAAAAAGAGTAACAAATATGTTTAAAATAGGTTATTTTTAGTAGATCTAGTATTTTTCAAATCCCTAAAAACTTAAGTTCTTCATATATTTTAGGGGATGATGGCAAAAATAGTCATTTGGGCAAAGGTAGTCTCAGACTTAGAGTGCTAATGTAATGCATATATATGTAATTATGTTAAACATATATAATATAGAATTATATACACAAAATATAAAATATTTCTTATATGTGTGCATGTATATATATATATATATATACACACACAGATGTGTGTTTGCATGTATATATACAGTTTCATATATGTGTGTGTGTATGTGGATCTGTGTGTGTGTGTTTCTTTCTCTTCATTTTTTAAAATTCTCTTCACTTTTTCCTTTGTCTCTAACTGGATTTTTTGTCGTTCCTCCCCACTTTCTATCCCATGTGTTCTTGCCCTCTTTCCTTCTCTTCACCTTTGCAAAATAGAAAGAGATGGAAGAATGATTCTGAAATAAAGAAGTGCAAAGATTATAATTTCTTCAATAGCAAATTCTGTCAGGTTACAGTCATCAGGATTCTTCCCTAAATTAGCACTTTCAGGACTGTTGATAAACTAACCAAACAATATGTCTCTTCCAGGTCTTAGAGCTAACAAAAAGTAGTGCTTGAATCCAGGCCTTCTGGATCAAAACTCCTTGATTTTTTACCCATGCATTTTGATTGACATGAAAAGGACAAGATAGATTTTTGAGATATTCTAAAGTGTAATTGGTAATTTTGGGAAATCAGTTGAATCTGGAAGAGAAAGAAATTGGAATAGGTAAATAAAATGCCTGGAATAATCAAAGAAAGGAATTGGAGTAGTTGAAGGAAATTCTAATACATAAGTATACCATTGAGTATATGCATTGGTCAGAAAACAGAAACAGTGTTAGGTATTTTAACAGATGGAATTTAATATAGGCAATTGGTTACACTGGTGTTGGAGGCTGGGAGAATTAAAGGAAAGATTAAGAATAAAATTGCAGGAGGCAGCTACTACCCTAGAGTTGAGGGAGCAAAGGGAAGAAGTTGATGTTATCAAAACCTAGAAACTCAGAGGAGAGGCTCTGTGGATTCAGGGCTCAGACCCCTGAGGAGTGAATACTGCTGGCTGTGGCAGGGGCACAACAAAACTTGTTCTGTGTATGCAAAGATAAGCTGGATACTGGAATCAACTGCTGCTAGGATGATGCTGACAGAAATAGCAAACAAAAGGCAAGAAATCACATTCTCCCTTCCTCCTGCTTGCCCATCTCTATGTATTGCTACTTATGGATACTAAAACGAAGTCCGTTAGTAAAGGAGAAATGTAATTTGTGATTCTTCACAGATTCTGGTTTACAAAAGAGTAAATTTGTTTCTGAGACAGAAAAAGTACATAACTAACACAATTATATTGAGACTACAGATACAGTGAGTAGTGTGGAGGCGTTGGTGCTGACGGGGTGGATAATACATTCAGAACTGAACCAGTTCAATTTAAGGCACTTGTGAGACATCTAGGTAGAAGCCAGGCAGTAGGATATTTATCCATATCTGTAGCATATGGGAAACGTTACTATTAAAGATGTAGATCATTCATCCATCTGTTCATTCATTCATTCAATATTCCAACAACATATAGGTTAACAGCATCCAGAAAAATAAGAAATATTGAGGAATGAAAAGAGCTAAGGATATAAATCCTAGCATCTCCATTTGTAAAAGGCAATTTAAAGAAACTCAGGATATTTACCTCTTACCAGACGTTTGACCTTGATCACTTAGCCTCTTTGTTCCTCAATTTCCTCTTTTAAAATGAGGATAACAATATTTGCTTTATAGGATTATTGTAAGGATTAAGAGAATCAGTGGCACATGCTTAGAATAATGTAGAGCACATTATAAGTGTTCAGTCAGCATCAGTTTTTATTGTAGTTATAGGGATACCTAAAAGAAAAAATGAATCAGTGAAAAAGCTATTCCTACTACTGTTAAAGAAATAATTGGAATTAAGACATATGCATTGAATCTCTACAACATAGATTCTTTTTACTACTTTTTGCTCTTGTGTATGGCTGCTCAGGTTGTGCACTCCACAATCTTATATATGCCATTCACGTAACGGCATCTTGCAATGAGACAGTTAAGGTAATTCTCCACTTGAGTAAAGTATAATGCTTGTTTTCTGTTTAAATGCATGCTAAATGTTATTCATGACTATTGGAATTATACCAGTTGCTTTCTGATTTATAGATGAGAGGATCAAGGGCAGGATAAATGGTAAGAGAAGAATGAAGTCAAATGTATACATATGCTTTAAACTTAATTTACAGAGTTTAAAATGGTGAAGTAAGACATAATTTGGGTGTGAATTCAGCTTTTTTAATGCAATGAAGTATCTTCTAGTTTCGTAGGGACATTTATGAAGAAAATGCGTATGGAAGAATATATAACATAGGGTGATATATTTACTGATAAATTAGCATACAAAGAGTACTCAAGGTATAAAATTGGTAGTTGGAAAATGTAAGGTGGGAATACTAAGCTGATAGGGAGTGTCAAAATACTGGATAAGAATTTAGATATTCCATAATTCCGTTTATTTATTTATTTTTTGGTGAAGAAGATTAGCCCTAACAGAGCTAACATCTGTTGCCAGTCCTCCTCTTTTTGCTGAGGAAGATTGGCCCTGGGCTAGCATCCGTGCCCATCTTCCTCTACTTTATATGGGACGCCGCCACAGCATGGCTTGATAAGTAGTGCATAGGTCTGCGCCCGGGATCCAAACCTGTGAACTCCAGGCCACCGAAGCAGAGCATGCAAATTTAACCACTACGCCACTGGGCCAGCCTCACAATTCAGTTTATTTTACACCCTACATTTTTACAAAAGGAATAGCTTGGTACATTTTCATAGTGAAATTCATCTTCTTTCTTAACTTATTGTCAGAATTGAGAGCACAGTTATATTACTCAGTTATTGTGCCTTCCAGAGCTTCTCTACAGAGATATGTATAAAAATAATCTAAAAAGAGACTGTCACAATTCAGGTATCTTGCACATAAGAGAACTCTAAAAGCCTTCACTTATTAACTTGCTCATTTATGTAGTACAGTTCAATCAGAAATAGCTTTTTCAGATTTTCCCATCTCAAACTCACCTAATATGAATTTCTTCTATCCTGGTTATTTGGGGATAGGTATATTTGAACTGCTAGTATACTTCTACTTGCCTAGAAATGTATGAGAAATATGATGTATAGGAGAAGACAGTTTATGTTTGAAAAATATAGGGGCCGCTCGGTGGCGCAGCGGTTTAGTCCGCACTTGGCAGCCCGGGGTTCGCGAGTTCGGATCCCGGGCGACCGCCGACGCACTGCCTGTCAGCCATGCTGTGGCGGCATCCCATATAAAGTGGAGGAAGATGGGCACAGATGTTAGCCCAGGGCCAGTCTTCCTCAGCAAAAGGGGGAGGATTGGCAACAGATGTTAGCTCAGAGCTGGTCTTCCCCACAAAAAAAAAAAAAAGAAAAATATAAGCTACAACTAATTTTACTCTTTATGATTCTATTTTTATCCAAACAAAATATGAAATTTAGGCCAAATTTAGAAAGACGTGAGTAAAAATAATGGCTTCATTCTTGTCACTATTTGCTTCAAAAGGGAGAAATTATAAACCCCTGAGGAAAAGAGTACGGGATCAAAATGACAGAATGTACAATCCTGAAAAAAGGGGAGACAGGTCAAAATGAACTCTTTTTTCTTTAAATTTTCCAGGGTAGGGGTGGAGGTGGGCCTAGTGATTTCACTTTCCTTGAGGCCTCACAGTTGAAGAGATTTTTTTTTAACAAATGTTTTAAAGCTTAAGGATGTTCAATCATAATTTAAAAGTCTTCAAATTCATGTTATGCAGAGCCTAGAGATAAGGTTAGTTTGCCACTTACCATGAAGGACAAACAGTTAACTTTGTTTTACTACACTTACTAAATTATATGCATTAATTTGTACACTAATTATATGTATTAATTATATGTATTAATATGTACATATTATGGCCAATATCAATAAATAAATAGTACTATCTGCTATTCTTGTTCTGTCTTTATTCAATATAAATAAAATTTAACTTTGCTACATTTTACTAGCAATTGTGATATTTTACTTATTTTTTACCTGAAAAGGCTATTATATATGTTTCTGAGTGATTGTTTTAGAAATTGACATAAAATCTATATTTTTATTTAGCAATATTTATCTCGATTATCCCCAGTGTAATTTTATATACAGATTAAATGATTAATGAACTAGCTTTTTGAGAAAAAACCATTACAAAAAATGATTAAAAATGTTAATTTAGGGAATACCTGTATTCTTTTTAGCAGTAGTCTGAAAAAATATAATTATGGGTTGATATATTAGCTAGTGTTTCCTACTTAGCCACTTTAGATGCCCAGACATTTACTGTCTAGCTTTTAATAGAGGCCAAGTATACAGAGTAATAAATGTAGAGCAAATTGGATATGAATAGGAAGATTAGAAAAAATTATATTTTGGAATGATTTTTCATTAAAAGTAATATGAAAATGGCACAAAATGTATGTTCTAGTTCCATAACTCTTGGTTTACAAACATTAATATCAATATACAACGTAGTTTTTATTATAATTAAGAGAAACCTGTGCTTTGTTTTTTAATGTATTTTCATAGATAAGGGAGTATTATAATATTTAGTCAACACTAGCTCTGATATTGTTTGAGAATAGAGTCTATAAATGCAGGAAAGAAAGTGAAATAAAATTACTCATAATTGATGTTGGACTAAAAAAGGACGAGTTGGCTTTGATACAACTTGACTCACGTGGTGAGATTAAACAATAACACATTTGAAGGTATAAGTGAAACTTGGTGAAATTCTTATTCCTAAAATGTCAACTTGATCAGTATAATCGTTATCTATGTGTAAATACAGAGTTTCTGAGAGCTACAGGGTTTGGCTTAGTGATCTAAGAATCCACATTAGAGAGCCTAGACTTCCTGGAGCCACAGGTTTAAGTTCTGTCAACCAATCCCTTCCTCTTTCTGAGGCAGATAAACCAGGTTCCAAAACCAGCTGTTTGTGTGGGGTGGAGTGTGGATCTTTCAACGACACCTTCAAATCACGACCTGAATATACTTTGGAGACATTACAGATTACTTTGTCTGTCTTATGCGATAGTACAGCTTTATTTGCCACAATTCTGGGACCCAGACCAAAATACCAGGTGGGCCAACAATTCCTGGATCCCAATAGAGTATTTGGAATTTTAAAATATTTTCATTTCTTTTATTGATGCTGATATTTTTTAAAGGAATTAAGGATAGGAGAAACAATTTTGTACAAACTCCAGGAAAATGACCTTTGATAATTATATTTATAAACTACTTTGATCATCCAGTTAAGAGTTGAGAAGGAGAAATAAAGCCTCCAGTGGGAATCTTTGGTGGAACTTCTGGGTCAGAAGGCAAATGGGATTCAAGGAAATGCAAAATCTATGGTACTCAGGGGAGCTTTAATCACTCAGACATCTGTTAGGTAGCTAATGCAGCCAGGCAGACACACCTCATTAAAGGTGCTCCTCAGTTACTCAGATGACAACATAATGGTCCAGAAATTGTAAGAAGAATTTAACTGGTGGACTAAAACACCTTAATTTACTTTTTTGAAAATCTGAAGATGATAACATGAATATAACAAAATTTGTGGGTTTTTTCCACAAGAATACCATTAAAGGGAAATAGCACACAGTTTACTTCAAGAAGGTAAAGTGAAGTGATTCAGCAAACTTATTTAAAAAGTAATTTAGGTTATGAAGATACTTAATAAAGAATAAAGAGAACATGATCAGATAATCAACATACTTTTCATGTAAGTTGATGAAAAGAAACCAAAAATTCCTTGAAGAATTCGACCAATAAAAATGTCAAAGTAGATAGATAAATAAGGGTTTTTTTTTTTTTTTGTCAGAAAAGATTATTAAATCTGAATCAAAATATTTTTCTAGGGGCTGGCCCATTGGCATGGCTCTTATGTTCACATGCTCTTCTCCGGCTACTGGGGGTTTACAGATTTCCATCCTGGGCGTGGACCAATGCACCACTTGTCAAGCCACGCCGTGGCGGCGTCCCATACAAAGTAGAGGAAGGTGGACACGGATGTTAGCCCAGGGCCAGTCTTCCTCAGCAAAAAGAGGAGGATTGGCAATGGATGTTAGCTCGGGGCTAGTCTTCCTCACACACAGAAAAGTATATATTTTTCTACATAATTTTTAGTATTTATATTAGCCCAAAGAAATAGCTGTATTAAAAGCTATTAAATACAATAGGTGTTAACTAAGCACCAGAGGATTTAGAAGCTTCTAAGCTGTGTTCTTATCTACTGACGGAATTTACTGAAAGCTTGAGAAGGGTGAGAGATCACGCAGAAGCTATTCCATCTGCTCTGAAATAACTTACGTACCAATTAAGCACCATTGCAATGAACAAAATTCATTGAAAATATTACTTCTTTGTGAACAATGTATCATATTTAATTCATAGTCATAAACAGTATTTTCACAGCCATCTTAAACTAGGACCATTACAGAGTTCTCCAGCTAAGTACAGTTGCCTTCAGAAAGTAAAAAATTTGTCTCTCAACCCCTCTCAGCTATGGATGAGAAAAGAACACAAAGACAGGGACACTTTTCAGGAGAATATCTGCAAGGGAGGAGCAAATTCATCTTTTCCTGGAGCCTCATATACCCACCTAATGCCAAAATATTTGAGAAAGAACACATTTATTTCAGAAATCAAGAACTGTGTGTGATAAACAGTTATTCCTTTATTCTCCAGAAAAAGGTTCAAAACACACAGCAACAGCAGCTTTTCTCTGGGAATGCAGAAAAGTAGCCAGAAATTCAGGCTATAATTAGGTACAATGGACATCAATTGGTCTGCCTACTTTTTTCACTTTGCAATATCCCAGGAATCTGCAGGTGTCGCAGCTTTGCCACATTCAGCCATTGAAGGTGGTAGTTACTGTCAAGACCACCAACTTATACAGAAAAGTTCAAATGGCCCCCGAGGTGTATCACTAACCAGATGACTTGTGCTCACAAAATGGCAACCACTAGATTGCAGAGACAATGAAGAACGTCACAGCAATTGCGACAGAAAATTCACTAAACACTAGATTCCAATAGGAGTGCTCAAGAGAATTCCAGTTTATAGTAAAGTCACTGAGAAGTCCTCTGTTCTATCCCTGCTGTCCACCCCCCCCCCAATAATTTGGTTATTGAAGCTGTCTGGCATTTAGCCTTCTACACAACTTACCGCCCCCAATAACTTGTAAGACCCTCAAAGGCAAGGAGCAAGTTTTATACTATGGAGACTATATTTATGAACCCAAAATACATGGGTCTGATAAAGGAACAAACTGTTTTAATTTGACATATCTTAGAAATTTGGGAACATATGGTGACCGGGCTGACGCATTTTTAAATTCCTCACAACTCCTAGCAGCTATCTTCCATATAGAAATTAGTTCAAAAGTGTTAATTGAATAAATGGTTGAATTAATTAAAATAGTAACTAAAGCTATAATTAATTTAATAGTAATAAAAGCTTTCTTCCGGGTTCAGGGCTATGTCCTGTCTACACAATTTACAAGTTTTTTTGGATCTCTGAACGTTAAATTAGTGGTTGGTAGCATACAATAGTTTATTCAGCATGTTTGTGCCTTCCTATGAAAATGAATTAAAGGTGATAAGTAAAGTAAAAATAAATACATGAATCTTTTAACTGAAGTTTCAACAGGTGCATAATCAAGTAGGAAAATATTTAAATTGTCCCAATCTCATTGAAATCTCATAGTAAAGTGGAAAAGATCTACATTTCAATAAAATTTGTACATTATCCCATAAATTTAGCTTGGATTAAAATCTACAGTGAGGTTGAGTAAAATATGTTACAGATTTTCCAATTTTTGGTAAAATGAACTAAAGCTATATCTATCTAATATCTAGTTATGTAAAATCAGAAAAAAATGTAATTTACAGATCATTTATTCTACTCAAAACTAAACATCATTTGCTTAACAGTTTCTATTTTGTTTCATTTGTCATTATTATATTCATTGAGTATTAGATACAGAATAGCTTTTAAGTCCTAATAAAGTTTATGTCACATAATGCCAAACAACTGAGTCATTTCCATTAATTAGTCAATCAATTTCAGTAGTGAAAAATAATTGGCTGGATCAATTAACTAGTCAAGGAAGCTGGAACATTCTAAGAGCTGTATAATAATGCTGTGCAAATTTTATTGCATTCATAGAGTCACCTAAATTATAAGGAGATATTTTAGTGGGTTTCCACTACAATAGTTCTTTTCTTTTGACACAAGAAGAGTCCCATGTTCTGCTTTGGTTTTCATTAAACGAACCATTTATTTTTAAAGGCATTTGCTCTACTGGGTATTTTAGGTTTTGATTCTCAAAATAACTTACTGGCATAAAATTGGTAAACTCATGCCCATTAGTTGCTAATATTCCATGTTGGAAAATAAAATTAGCAGGTTTAGAAAAAAGGTTGTTTAACCATCTGCATTTGCATGTATATGTATGTGGGTTCTATGGGGAGAAAAATAACTACTCTGTACCAGGGCTTCAGTTCTCATTTAATGGGAAGAGTTGGTAGTTTTTAATTGCCATTACTTAACATCTAACGAATAAATAACTGCTTATTCAATACAATGATTAGATAGCTGAACTTTTTCTTCTGTAAGTAAATATGCTGTCATTTCAAGTCCATTTGTAGAAATATAAACTTCAGAAAAATGCAGCTTTTGTTTTTATAATTTAATAGTTTCTCCCCAGTTTCACTCTGGAACATTTACTTGTACTCTGAATCACTGTTATGTTTTACTCCTTATTGTGCTGGTTATTCAATTATTTTTCCGCTTCAGATCCTCCCTTTGTTTTGTGAGACTGAGGTTGCGACTGAGAACCACATTTCTCAATTACCGGCTGGCCCCCTGTTAGGTTCTTCTAGAGGGAGATGGGAAGTCTGGAAGAGAGAAGGGACTTATCTTCCTGTTTGCTTCCTGTTCCTTCCTGTCAGCGTTGCCCCGGCAGTACTTCTTTACCCAGGCAGTCGAAGCTGGTTCCGGTTTGCAGCTTATCTTCCACACTCCAGAAATAGCCTCATGTGTCCCTTTCAAATGCCAGCGGCAATTGCCTGGTGCCCTCTCCTCCAAGGTCTAAGTCTCAGAGGTACAGGGGCCCTCATGTTACCTCCTAGGGCCCCTCCAACCACAGCCAAGCAGCACCTTCTCCTGATTGGGTCCCATCGCTATGGACGGGATCCTTCCTTCAAATTCTAGACTGCGGGCTAATCTCAACCCCTTCCCTTTGTCTCTGCAGCCCGAGCAGTGGTAGCTGCTTCCTTCAGTCACTACCTCTGCGACACTTCACTGTTATCCATTGGTCTCTTCAGTTCCCCAATACCTGCAAACAATTTCTTATATTAAATTTTTTCTCTTAAAGTAACGGGTGTTTATTTCACTGACCGGACCTCGACTGAACCCTCATTAATCATAACCAATAATTTGGTTGTCTTACTTAAGCATAAGGCGATGTAAAGAGTAAAATCTAAACCCTACTTCAAACAGTTTTTAAAGTCATTTAATTTAAAGTCTTTATTCATGTTTTATTTCATTTTGACTGCATTTTTTCTAGTTCTGAATCAAGTAATTGTAGAAATGTAGAGCTGGAATAGAGTTTAAAGATCATTTGTCCCAATGCTAATATGGAAAAGCACATGAAATCCTAGTGTTCTCTGGGGATTTTCATACTCATGACAAGAGACTATAAAATAATGACATATTTAATTTTCTCATATGAACTGGAAACACTTATAGCAGCAGAAATATGATTGATTATAACTGCAAAAAATATCTTAAAGTACAGAAAAGATGAGGTGTGGTGTAGGATGATTTATCATTTCTAATTACTTCCATTAATATTACTTAGGTACTGATTCATATGTGATATGCTTTGTTGATGTTTATTAGCTGAAGTTGTAGCAAAGGTCTAAGAACCACTACTGAGGAAAAAAAATCCTAAAATTAAGAAAATTTTAGGGGGCTGGCCCGGTGACATAGTGGTTAAGTTCTCATGTTCCTCTTTGGCAGCCCAGGGTTCACTGGTTCGAATCCTGGGCACAGACCTACTCACAGCTCATCAAGCCATGCTGAGGTGGCACTCCACATAGAAGAGCTACAACTCTACAACTATGCTACACAACTGTGTACTGGGGCTTTGGGGAGAAAAAAGAAAAAGGAAGATTGGCAGCAGATGTTAACACAGAGCCAATCTTCCTAAAAAAATATAATAACTTTAAAAAAAGAAAATTATATGCATTCTTCAGTTGTGCTGAAATAACTCAGTCCAGTCCCTGAAGCTGAAGAGTGTTTCAGAGATTTAGTCTAATGCCCTCACTTTATAAATGACTTCTATTTCAAATGATATATAGTCACTAAGTTAGAAAGTCAAAATCCTCTGATAAAACAAAGCTACTTTTTATTATGCTGCAAATATTTATTGTTAGGATGGAATGTGATTACATTATTTATTTTTCTGATTTTAGATTATTTATAAAAGTTACTCAGCACTTTAGGGCTAAGTCTGGGTAAAAATTGGGCAGCCTGCAGAAAATATAGCTCTCAATTTATAAATGATTTGAAAAAGAATAAATTATACCTGAATTAAAAAACAAGTTTGCTTACTTAACAGGATTCTTTTCTGAACAGTGTCAAAGTCCATGATAAGGAAATGGGAATTCTTTGGTAACAATTCATAAACTCTCAACAATGTAAATGCCACCAGAAATAGGTCTAATTTTCAAAGAAACACATTTAAAAGACTTTACCCTTGACTGAGAAATAAATTCAAATTTACAATCATTAATGTTTACAAGTGATATCTATAATTTCACGTACCCCATCTCATTTGATCCACTGTGCCAATGAAAGGCGAGCAGGCAGGCACCTTTTCTTCTCATTACTGTGAGATCAGAGCGGCCACCTACGGTCCTGTATCCAGAGAGTCAAGACTCTACTCCAGGCTCAAATCAGTCTCACAGTTTATTTCTCCCTTTTCTTTATCTTTGTGGCTTGTTGAGGGCACGTCTAACATAGCATACATCTAAATCCCATAGACTTTGGGTTCTTTAAGGGCAAAAATGGTACTTTTCTCTCAATATCTCTTGTTCCTAAAAAATACTATTGAAAAACAGGAAAAATGTTAACATGGTTACTATGATATATGAATTAAAATACTTTTTGGATGCTACATTCCTTTAAAATAAGTCTTGTCCATTAAAATTTTATTCATAAGTCGTGACAAGCTATCTACATGTGCCGTCATGAGCAATATAAATCAAATAAAATTTCTATTTTTTCCTCTTTGTTGCGATAGAACAATATGGAGCCCAGGAAGAAAAAGAAGGAGCAGGGGATGGGGGAGAAGAACTGGTTACTTGTAAGGTATCTAGCTTATCTTCAAATTTGACAGTTGGTGTTCCCAGGCTTTACTGACATTCTCCATAATCGGATATGCAAGACTGATGATTGCCCTCAATAGACATAACCTTCAAAAGATTAACCTCAAAACATCAGCAGTTTAAGCTTCTTATCTATAAGTATAGAATAAAAATTTACTTACTTAAAAGAAATATTAGGCTTCTGTTATGAGGAGGAAGAGAAACTCAAGAATCAATAAAGCTATCTGCTTACAACACAAATGTGACCATTCCATTAACAGTGACTGGTGGCCAGTGGCAGAAAGGGCTTTCCTTGTCTCTCCTAATTTGCTGACACTTGAATCCCTGCTTCCCTAAGGAGAAGGAGTTCAAAGACAGTCCTTCTGACCTGGGAGCTCATGAATGGGGAAATCAGGTACCTGCCATGCCCCACCAGGAGCCCCTGGGTGTACCCTCTCAATGAAGACTTCCATCCTTCTTAAGCCAACTCCTCTCTACTCCTCTGTCTACATCAAGAGAGTATCTCAAGTATTAAATGCTAATGCTATTTGTTACTTAAACATATTTTTAATAATTCATTATTATCCAGTGTACCAAAGTATATTCCTATGAATTATATGTTAATTCTATTGATCATGATCAATTTGTTTATTGTTATTAAAAGATAGCCTCTTCTTGAATAGATTTAATGTAATATTAATATTATTCATTATTTTCATAAATGCTACTGACACACATAACAGTATTAAAAAGGCACATTGAATACTTAGTAAAGGTGATATTAGATATGAGTATGTTGTCTAGATATTAGTATAGCAAGTCATCTTGCTTAAAGGAGAAAAGCCAGCAAGATTCATCGATCTAAAATAATATCTGAATTTTACATTTTGAATGGCCTCAGCCGAGATTTAAATATCTGAAAATGTATGAATGTGAAGTAACTCCTGTAAACAGAAATTATACCTTATTTTCAGATACATCCCACCACTTTCACCAGCCCCAAGGATAGTCACTTATAAACAGCAAGTTCTCCACCAATATTATTAATGTAGTTCAAATAGTATATAAAAAAGGATAAGGCATCTTGGCATATTTTGGACTGGGGGAAAGAACTAATATTACCTAAAAGAAGTCAAGGGAAGAGTGAATATGTTCAATTATAATGAATGTGCTTGCATGTGTGTGTGTGAGAGAGAGAGAAAGATTGAGAGCAGAGGAAGATTGAAATTTTGAAAGACTATAATAAAATAATGCTTACTTCAGCAAAATTAAAAGTTTTGTGCTCGCCATGCAAAATTTGAAGCCCTGTGGAATAAATTTTGAAATAGTGAATTTTTAATTTCCCTTTTTAAGCTTTAAGAGGCAAAGCAGTAGTGTGCAAGGTTCAATTCTCATTCAGACACTCTATGATCAATTCCTGGTCATCTCTGATTGCTTTCCAGCCCAAATGAAAATGCTAATGCACTTGACAAGGCTTTTGTGCTACACGTTGCCATGTGAGATGATACCATATCACACAAACTGTGCATTTTAGGTGATACATATGCTAAATTAAATCAAGATGTTTGTTACCAGCAAACACAAGTGCCCCTTGACAGATTTCCAGATTCAGGTGCTTTTAAAAACATCTGAGAGGCAACGCTAATTTTAAATCCTACTGAACTGCATAAAGCAATTGCAAATTATGGAAATACTTCAAACTTTATAGGATTACAAAATGGAAAGTGACCAGGGTTCTGGACGTGGGTCCTTTAGAAGTATTTTCCAAATAGTTCCACATGGAAAATAAGACCCATATGCTCCTATTTACCTGAACATGTTCCAAAGAAAATCTAAATGTTTATATAAGAAAAATTCAAAATACAGTGATTTAATGTCTAGCTGACACAAAGAACATCTGTAGTATGACTATCTAATGATATTCGATTTACACAAAATCATTAAAAATAAAATAGTGAAGTGAATTATTTTCATCACTTCAAAATGTACTGATTTATGCAAAAATTTTGATTGTTATTAAAAGATCTAGGACATGTCACTGTTCAGAATCAAAAGTTTAATTTCAAAAATGGAGAAAAAGAAAAAGGTTTGTTTTGTTTTATTTATTTAACTGAAAAGGGAAGTGGATGTAAAGGATTTTGTAAATTCAAAAGTAGAAGGAGACCTGTTCCTAAATCTTGGCCCTGCAGTCCTGGTGCAAAAAATGTGAGTAAGACATAGAATTTACATTCTAGTGGGGAGGAAGAAAGAATATACAATGCAATAAATAAGTAAATAATGTAAGAAGAGAAAAAAGCAAGCAATTGAGATAGAGCATAACGACGTGATAGGGTTGGGAACTATGCTAGAAAGGGCAATCCAGAAAAGTCCCTTTCAGCATACATTTCTGCTGAGAGATGAAAGATGAGAAGCCACCAGGCCTGAACTTGAGAAACCTGAGGAATTTGGCCAGAGCCATAATTGAAGGTATTTCAAATAACTATTTCACTACTAAGCTAACTCCACCAGGAGTCATCCTTTACCATGATAATGGTATTGGTGTAGTGTAGAAGTTCCTTATTCTTAGGAGGTACAATGTGAAGTGTCTGGGTATGAAATATCATCAAGGCTTCAATTCATTTTCAAATGATTCAGTTAAAAAAATATACATCAATATAAATAGAAAAAGAGAAAATGGAGGAAAAAGTTAACTTTACAAAATGTTAACAATTGATTTTAGGTGAAAGGTATATAATGAGTGTTAATTACACTATTTTATTAATTTTCCCATCAACTTGAAATTTTTCTAAATAAAAGTTGGGGAAAAGAGACATTTTTTAAAAAACAGGAATTAAATCGATCCACATGCTAATTGCCAATGATTATATAAAATTAATTGGTTTTTTAGAGTAGGTTTTTTTTATGAAGTTCTCCATGACAGACTTCCATTTTAGAACAGAAATAATGCAACAGTCCCATGTCCAGCAACATAACACATTTTGCCATGTCCAGATAACAATGTAGCAAATGCTTAAAATAGGGAAAACAGCCAGAATTATGAGTCTGCATAATATCTGAAGCTATTCTGACCCTATGCTTCAATTATTCTTTGGCTACTTTTGTCTCTGTGTCTGGCATACCCCACAATTCCACCCCATCCCTCCTCTTCTGTCTTTCCAACCTCCCCAGTGTTTCAGCTACAATTCTGACTTCTGCATTGCATTACTTGCTTTTTGATTCTGTTTCTTACATTTCATGGCTTTTCTTTTCTTCCAACTTGACCTCTTTTTCTCCCCTCTTTCTCCTTAGCACAGCATACGTGAGCCTGCAAAATCTGGTTGTCCTTTGCCAAACTCATCTCTTGCAGAAACTTTCATTTTACTCTCTACTCTAGCTTTCCTGGTCCCCTATAAATTTCCTCCAAATGTCAAGATGTGTCACACTTGCATGACTTTGTTGAAACTGCTACTTTTACTTCAAATACCCTAGTCTACAAATTTGTACACTCTCTCTACTCAACTCGTTACTCAAACTAGATTGCAAAGGTGGAAAATTTTCCAACAATCTCCCATCCCACCCCAGAACTAACTAACTATATCATAGTTCCAAAAATATTCAATACCCCTTTGTTATTTACATGGATCTCTCTCTTTTGGAATGAAACTTTTTACAAGTAGAGATCTTGCCTAATTCATCACAAATACACAGCACTAAGCACCCTGTGTGTCATGAGAGAACCACTGAATAAATATTTGTTGAAATGATGAGTGGATTCAATAAGCAGGGCTAAAATTATCTAGTCATCTTCAATATTCTTATGTTAAAATAGATTTATGCTTACTCTGAAAAATACTTTAAAAGTATGACGTTTATTCAAAAATATTTCTTTTTCACCTACTGTGTACTAGCTCAGGATTAGTTGCTAAGTATAAAGAGATGGCAAAAAGTTCCTGTCATCAATGAGGTCAAAGTCAGGAAGAAAAGACAGAGGAATAAAAAAATCATTTTGAATGATAAGTGCTTTGATAAGATATATAAAGAATGCTACAGGATCAAAGAGGAAGACACCTGCCTTAGGCTAGAGTTAGAACAGAAATATGAATAATAGTTCCCTTGAGAAAATGAGGCATGCTCTGAGACTTAGAATGCATAGGAATTGCCTAAATGGAAGAGTGGTAGTAAGCTGATTTAAGTGGGAAATGACCTTATAAAATTTCCATCACAGGAAGATCTCCCTGATAGCCAATCAAAAGATGGATAAGAGAAGAAAGACACTATCATTGTATTGACCAAGAACAGCCAAAGAAGTTTTGAAGATTTAAACTAATGCAGTGGCAGTAGCAATGGAGAATGAAAATTTATTTATGAGAAATTTATTAAATAGAATGGTAATAATTTGGTGCATGGTTATGAGTGTATAAGAAAGCAAAATTGAGAAGATTATTTAGTTTCTGTCATGCACAGTTAAGTGTCTGTTTATTCCATTCAATGGCAAAAGGAAGGTCAGTTAGCAGGTGTGGGAAGGGAAACAGTTGGTTTGATTTTGAACATGTTGAATCCTTAATGTCTATGGACATTAAAAAGCTGTCTCCAAAGTGCAGGAACTGATTTAAATTTGAAATACACACTTCTGGACTCTTAGTGTATGAATGGTTGCTAACTCTGTGGTTGTGGATGACTTCACCAAGGGAGAGTACTAAAATGATCAAAGAAGTGTCCCTGGAAAACTTCAACAGATAAGGAATAAATGCAGGAAAGTGATCCTAAGACAGAGTGGCCATAGAGATAGAAGTAATACATTCATAGTGTGGGCTAATCTCTAATTCAAGGGACAAGAGAGATTTAAAGGGGTTATGGATCAGGGTTTCAAATGTCCCAATGGGACCACTAATCATAAAGCAAGCTTGCCAAACACTATTTAGATAATACCTTTATTCATTTAACAGTTACCTCCAATTATTTAGTCTCATGTCTGCAAACTAAGCTGGTTAAGTCAATTCATTTTATTCTTTGTGTTGTTAATGAAGCAATATATTTTATCTGAAATTAGTCATTAAGCCACCTAATGTTCAGAGTGATACCAGAAAAGTTATTCACCAAATGGTTAATGGGGAATTTTTTGGTTGGTTGTTTGCCTTTGTTATTCTGGTTTGTAGTGTTGACTTTTAACTTCTGTGTTCCTCAAGTTTACCTTTTACATGAGCATATATTATAAAGAGATATAAGAAAGCTGAGAAAACTGGTGTTTTATTAAAATTTATAAAAACAGGAAATATAGCATTTTAAGGTGTTCTTTTACAATATAAACACAAATCCAATATAGAAAATGTTTTGTGGATGTTTTATTTATACACAGTGTTGGATAGTTCAGTTTTCCAAACTAGATCATCTGTTTTATAGACAGTATGCTGTTCTTTTTTTTCAATTGAGGTAAAATTAACCTGCAATAAAATGCACAGATCTTAATTGTTCGATTCAATGACTTTTGATAAAAGTGAAACCAACTGTGAAACCAACACCCCAATCAAAATATTGAATATTACCAAGCCCCTAGAAAGTCTTCTTGTGTCATTATCACAATACCTATAATCATAGATTAGTTTTTTCTGTACCTGGATTTAGATAAATGCAATCACTCTGTACTCTTGTGTGTGTAGCTTCATTTGCTTACATAATATGTTGAGATCCTTTTTTGTTGTTGAATGTGTAGCAGTTTATTCTTTTGTGGGTTTCTTTTTTACAACTTCCAAATATGTTAGATTGTATGGCTATACCACAATTTGTTTAGCCTTTCTTTTCTTGATGGATATTTGAGTTTTTTCCCATTTTTGGCTATTATCAATAAAGCTACTATCAACTTTCTTGCACAAGATTTTACGTGGATATGCTTTCATCCCTTTTAGATAAATACCAAAGGTTGAATTGCTGGGTTATATACTAGTTGTATATTCAATTTTATAAGAAACTTGCAGGAAATTTCCAAACTATTTGATAGCTTTACATTCCCACCAGCAATGTATGAGAGTTTGTTGAATTCTCACCAACATTGGTATCAGTCATTTTTATTTGTCATTCTGCTGGGTTTGAAGTGATATTACATTGTGATTTTAATATGCATTTCCCTGATGACTAATAATGCTGAACATCTCCTCATGTGCTTATTGCCCATTTATATCTTCTGTTTGCAAAGTATCTATTCAAGTCTTTTGACCGTTTTGTAGATTGTTCAATTTTTTATTGTTAATTTGTAGGAGTTCTTTACGCATTTTGGATGAAAGTTCTTTGTCTGACATATGTGATTGAATATTTTTCCCCAGGCTGTCCCTTGCTTTCTCATTTCCTTAATGACATCTTTTGATGATCACAAAAATTTTATTTTTAATAAATTCCACCATGTCACTTTTTCCTTTTGTGGTTTGTGCTTTTGGTATCTTTAACCTTAACCTAAACTTAACCTAAAGTAATGAAGATAATCTCTTGTGTTTTGTTTAGTTTTATGGTTCTGGTTTTTATGTTTAGGTCAATAATTCACCTCAAATTAATTTTGGGAGAGACTGCAATAGCCATTTTTCCCTACATGAATATCCGGTTGTTGCAGCAGCATTTGCTAAAAACAGTCTTTTCTCCATGGAATTTCCCCAACATCTTTTATGAAAATACAGTTGACCCTATATATGTGGGTTTATTTCTATACTCTATATTCTGTTACATTTATGTATTTGCTAACCTGTATAACAACATCACATTCTTTTGATTATTACAGCTTTATAGTAAACCTTGAATTCAGGTAACATAATCTATAATTACACTTTTGATAAAATATATATAAAAGGAATTCATATTTATTTTTCATGACTGTGGCTATGTTAGATTATTTTCACCTCCATATAAATTTTAGAATCATCTGGCCTATTTCCTCAAAGAAGCCTACTGGAATTTTGATAGGGATTACGGTTGAATCTGTTTATCAGTTTGTAGAGAATGGACATGTTAATAATATAGAATTTTCCAATCCAGGTTTATGGTTTATCTATGCTTTTATTTAGATCTTTAGTTTACCTTTACAATGTTTTGTAGGCTTCAGTATAGAAATCTTTCATTAGAGTCATTCTTACTCAACAGATATTTCTTTATGCTACTATTAAAGCATATTTTAAAATCATTTTCCAATTGTTTAATACTAGAATATATATATTTACCTTGTACCCTGTGACCTTCCTAAATTTATTTATTATTTATAATAATTTGTAAATTCCTTTAGATTTTCTATGTATAAATCATCTGTGACAAAAGAGAATTTCACTTGCTTTAATTCTTTATTTCTAATTCTTCCCTAATTGCAAGTAGAATATTTACCCTTTCATTGCTTTATATCCTGTGGGAAAAATATTTAGTATTTTACAATTAATTAAGATGTTACTAAAAGATATTTTCATATGCATCTTCTATCAGAAAGAAGAAGCTTCTTTCTAAGTTTGCTGAGATAAACTATATATTATAAAGAGATGTTTCTTTGACTATTGAGATTATAAATAGTCTTTCTCTTTAATTCTGTTAAGGAGGGTTACTGATTATATTGATTTTCATTGAATTTGGGGGATAATCCCACTTGATTATGGTGTATTATCCAATCTATATATTGCTTGATGCAGTTTGTAATATATTTAAAGAATTTTTACATTTATATTTATGAGTCATATTAGCCTGTTATTTTCTTTCCTTGCAATATCTTTGTCAAGTTCCCATATTAGGGTTATGTTGGCCTCATATCACAAGTTGGGAAGTAAGTACACTTGTTTTTGAAGTCAATAATCAAAGTAATGATGATTAAACAATTAATAAATCCTTTGTGAAAAGTATCTTTGTGAAAACATCTATAATTATAATTTACAACATTTCAGAACTACTCCAAAGAACTGGTATACATTTTTTAAAACTCCAAGGTTGAAATTAAATTCTCCCACATTAACAAAACTGCAACTGCATAGGCTACATCTTCACATTACCCCCTTTGAATGTTTGGAAGGTCAGCTGCCTTAAGAGTGAAATCTTATTAAGGAAAATAGAATATTCTGAATTTTAAGACTCACTTGGAGTTGCAGTGCTTAAGGGAGGCAGCCACTTGTGAAGCACATGCTCCTAAGTGAGTAAACATAGACCACATGAGCAACTCTAGAGTTGTAGCCCTCTAGAGTTAATTTGAGAGGAGACCTCTCAAATCCTGCTTCCCAAGAGACGAGAGACAAATGACAGCTCTCTTCAACAGGAGCAAGTTCATTTCAAGGAATTGTTTAAGGTTTATCTAGAATGTGAACTTCTTTTTATCATTTACATATCAGAGATACTATAACATTAGAAAAAACATTAAAACTGCTCTTTGAGCCAGAAACTGCCCAATACTGTGAGTTAATTACTTAAAATATTAATGGGAACACGTTTGAGGCCTTTAACCAGGAAAATGTATTCAGAAGCATGGCCTGCTCTGTTTTCTTTCTTTTTAAAGTGAAATGTATTAAAAATGACAGGTGAATTGGGGCCTGCAGGAGATGTGCCAGAGGTGGGTGACAGCCTAGTGTTCACAATGGCTGAACTGGTCTGCCTCGTGTGTCTATTTTATATACTCCACATTTTGAAACCTAGTAATACAGCATCGTTCCTTACATTATACCGGCTATTATAAGATGAATGTGTTCCACCAGAAATTTGAGGTAGAATAGCCCTTTATATAAACAGAATGCCAGAATTCCAAGTAAGGGAAGTTTTCAGCAGGGATTGAATCATTTCCAGTAGCAGGAATAAATGTGTTGCTATTCTCCTTTCCCAATTCCCCAATACCGTGTACATGACTGATTTATTAGAAAGTATATACTAAATTATTCTCTTGCTAAGAGAATTTAGTTACTTGTCACAAAGTAGAACTCTAAAACTCGATTTAGATTAGCTATAATTTTGCAGTGCACACAAGCTACAATTAAGAATCAGGAGTGCAGCATCACTTATAATTAGGATGATGGGGTTAGATATTTGTTAACTAACAATCTGCTATTAACTCATAATGTTAGGTAACATGGCTGTAACCAGAATTACAGCATGGAGAGAAGAGGAGAGATTTATTCAAGAAATAACTGGAAATAAGAGAGACCTTAGAAAACACCACAAGTGACTGACCCAGAAGAGAAAATCCCTTGGAGATCCAAGGGAAAGAGATGGTGAGTAAAGTCTACAGGGAGATAACAGAGAGAAAAAAATTGTAACATCTCCTTCTTTCCCTTCCTTTCAAAGTTACATGGTATGAGTGATAAATGAAAGTTCGAAGGAGCGAAGCATACAGCTGAGGATATATTCCACCCAGGGTGTGGAGAAACTTGATCTGAAGCTTCCAAAGCAGATACTTGGTAATTTATATCAAGAAAGTACCATGTCCTAAGAGATAATTGAGCAAAATGATATACAAGTGCAAATTGGGATTAAGGAAGCCGAGGGTATATTCACCTCTGTATGAACATACTGACTTGATGTTCACTATTTAGTGTGTCCACATATTAATTAAGTATCCTTTTGTATTGCCAAAGTATCTCTATATGTCTTCTACATTTCAAATATTCTTAAAATTTGCAAAATAGAATAATAGGCAAATATAGGCTATTTTTGGTTAAAAAATTAGCCTAAGAGCACATTTACAAGAAATATTTTATTGTGGCCTTAAGAAAGACTTAAATATCTGTACTCCAAAATATTATGAATTTTTTGGCTGTTGTTAACCATGCAGTTAACCCAACTCAGCACAAAATCTGAGAAACCTCATCTAGAATACCATATTCAATGGAACTAGAAAATAGATTCCAAGAGTAGCCAGTCCTAAAGGGTATAAGGGTGCTTCAAATGTGATATGATTCAAGGGGTTTCAAAAAGCCTGAACTAGCTTAGTTTTAAAACTAATAGTATCATCTAGGAGTTTAGAAGACAGAGGCATAGGAGGATTCTGAATTCGCCTCCTCGCATGAACACAGCACATCTACAACTACCTGTGGAACAATTTCCTCTGAGAGAGATCTGAAAACTGGGTAAAAAGAACCTCCACAACAAGGGACAACACAGACAGGAGTGGAAGATGCAGAGATACAGCCTTACTGAGGAAAAAATCGTACCCTAGCCATGACGTTTCATGGCTGGGAGCAATCTCAAAGGTTTGCAGCTTTTCCTGGAAAAGCAAGGGATTTGAGTTCCACATTAGGCACCCCAGCCCTTAGACCCAACACAGGAGAGATGAGATTCCATAATACCTGGCTTTGAAAACCTATGAGGAATACACCTAGGAAACTGTAGAACTTCAGGAAAAGAAAAACCTGCTCTTAAAGGGCCCACACACAGACTTACTCAATACAGAAACCAGCACAAAAACACCAGGTTGAAAAGTGCATAGTCCTGTTGGTAAAAAAGACTCACTTACTAATCTCAGAGTGCATCCTGGAGAGGCAGGAGGTGGCTGGGCCTACCTCCCAGGGACTGAGACACTGGTGGCAGCCAGAACTAGTCTGACCTAGTTCAGTCAGACTAACACAAATGCTGGCAGGCACCATTGGAATCCTTTCTCTAACCTGTTAGTGCAGGGGTCTGCCCTGCCCACTAAAGCATCCCAGGCAATAGAGCATAGCCTGGCATCAGGCAGCTCAGCCCAGGGACAAACCCCATACATCAGTCAGCCCACAGAGGAATTGTGGGATTGTGGCAGGCTTGTGGGCCCCCAGCAGATGTGTGCTGCTGACAACAGCAAACGGCCACACAGGGGATCTGCCCTGCCTACCAATCCCTGACAGCATTGTGCAGTACCATGCCTGGGGCCTGCCCTGCCCGTCTGCACACCCAAGGCAGCTGTGTACCACAGGGCAGCCTAGCCAGTAGTCAGTTTTTGCCAGTGGCCTGCCCTTCCCAAAAGAGATCTGACAACAGCCATGTGCTGCTCAGGTGTCCTCACCTGAAGCCTGCCCCACCCAAGCAGCTGAGGGAGCCATGCCTGGGGCCTGCAGCAATTGTGAGCCCCCAAGCTTAGCAATCAGAAACTCTAGGAACCTGTCTCACTTATCAGTGAAACTGCAGTAGTTTTGTGCTATTAGACCTTACAGCCAGCCATGCTGGGGGCTTGTCCTGCCCAAAAAAGTGCCTATAGCAGCTGCATACACCTGAGCCTTACAACCAGCTGACCTGGCAAGCAGCCTAGCCTACCTGTGTGCCTGCAGCAATAGCAACCCCACCACAACAGAAAGGCACATGCAGCCCACACAGGGAACACTCCTGGAGTATTTGGCAAGGGTGATGAGAGGGGTGCATGCTGCTGGGCCCTATAAGGCATCTTTTACATAAGGCCATATTTCCAAGATCAGGAGACATAGTTGATCCATGTAATACATAGAAATAAGCACAGAGAAGTAGGAAAAATGAGGAGACAACAGAATATGTTCCAAATAAGGGAACAGGACAAATCCTCAGAAAAAAGAACTAAATGAAACAAAGATATACAATCTACCTGATAAAGAGTACAAACTAATAGTCATAAGGATGCTCACTGATCTGGGGAGAAGAAAAGATAAATACAGTGAGAACTTCAATAAGGAATTAGAAAATATAAAAAAGAACCAATCAGAGTTGAATAATACAATAATGGAAATGAAAAATTCACTAGAGGGAATAAACAGCAGAGTAGATGACACAGAAGAAAGGATCAGCAATCTGAATGAAAGAGTAGAGGACATCACCCAAACTGAACTAAAAAAAGAAAAAAGAATTAAAAGAATGAGAACAGCCTAAGCAATCTCTGGGAAAATATCAAGTGTACTAATATCTGCATTTTGGGTATCCCAGAAGGAGAAGAGAGAGACAAAGGGGCAGATAACTTATTTAAGGAAATAATAGCTTAAGACTTCCCTAACCTAAGGAAGGAAACAGACATCCAGGTACAGAAAGCACAGAGAGCACCAAACAAGATAAACCCAAAGAGGCCCACACCAAGATACATTATAATTAAAATGGCAAGAATTAAACATAAAGAGAGAATCCTAAAAACTTCAAGAGAAATGCAACAAGTTACATACAAAGGAAACCCCATAAGGCTATTACCTGACTTCCCAGCAGAAATCTTACAGGCTAGAAGGAAGTGGCATGATATATTCAAAGTGCTGAAAGGTAAAAACCTACAGCCAAGAATACTCTACCTGGCAAGTTTATCATTCAGAACGAAAGGAGAGAGAAGGATTTTCCCAAACAAGCAAAAACTAAAGGAGTTTATCACCACTAAACTGGCCTTATGAGAAATGTTAAAGGGACTTATTTAAGAGGAAAAGACAAGGCTACAAATAGAAATGAGAAAATTATCAAAGAAAAAAATATCACTGGTAAAGGCAAGTATATAGGAAAGATAGTAGATCAACCACCTATAAATGTAGTATGAAGGTCAAATGACAAAAGTACTAAAATCATTTATATCTATGATAAGAGGTTAGGAGACACACAAAAATAAAAGAGGTAAGATATGATATCAAAAACAGAACATGGGGGTAGAGTAAAACTGTAGGGCTTTTAGTAAGAGGTCAAACTTAAGAGATCATCATCTTAATATAGATTGCTATTTACATAGGTTATTATATATGAACCTCATGGTAACCACAAACCAAAAACCTATAAAAAATACACAAAAAATGAAGAGAAAGGAACCCAAACATACACTAAATAAAGCCATTAAATTATCAGAAGCGAGCAAGATAAGAAGAAAGGAATAGAGAAGGACTACAAAAACATTCAGAAAAAAGTAGCAAAATGGCAATAAGTGCATATTTAAAAATAGTTACTTTGAATGTCAACAAACTAAATGCTCCAATCAAAAGATATAGGGTGGCTAAAAGGATTAAAAAAAAAAAAAAAACAAGACCATATACATACTGCATATGAGGGAAACACTGCAGACCTAAAATCACTCATAAACTGAAAGTTAAGGGATGCAAAAAGATATTCCATGCAAATGGCAATGAAAAGAAAGCTGGGGTAGCAATATTTATATCAGACAAAATAGACTTTAAAACAAAGACTGCGAGAAGAGATAAAGAAGAGCACTACATAATGATAAAGGGAACAATCCTACAGGAGAATATAACACTCATAAATATCAATGCATACAACATAGGGCCACCTAAATATATAAAATAATTATTAACAGACATAAAAGGAGAAATAGAGAGTAACATAATAATAGTAGGGGACTTTAACACTCTACTTACATCAAAGGATAGTTCATCCAAACAGAAGATCAATAAGGAAACATTGGCATTAAATAAAAAATGAGACCAGATGGACTTAGTGATGTATACAAAACATTGCATCCAAAAACTGCAGAAAACACATTTTTTTTTCAAATGCACATGGAACATTCTCCAGAATAAATCACATATTAGGCCACAAACCAAGTTGCAATAAATTTAAGAAGACTGAAATCATATCAAGCATCTTTTCCGATCATAGTGGTATGAATCGAGAAATCGACTACCAGAAGAAAACTGGAAAAGTCACAAATAGGTGGAGATAAAACAAAATGCTACTGAACAACTATTAGGTGAACAAAGAAATCAAAGGAGAAATCACAAAATACCTGGAGAAAAAAGAAAATGAAAATATGACATACCAAAATCTGTGAGATACAACAAAAGCAGAACCAAGAGGAAAGTTTATGGCAATATAGACCTACCTCAAGAAATAAGAATATTTCCAAATAAACAATCTAACAGTACACCTAAAAGAACTAGAAAAAAGAGAACAAACAAAGCCCAAAATCAGTAGAAGGAAGGAAATAATAAAAGCCAGGGCAGAAATAAGTGAAATAAAGACAATGGAAAAGATCAATGAAGCTAAGAGCTGGTTCTTTGAAAAGATAAAGAAAATTGACAAACGCTTAGCTAGACTCATCAAGAAAAAAAGAGAAAAGGCTCAAATAAAATCAGAAATGAAAGAAGAGAAATTACAAAGGATACCACAGAAATATGAAGGACTATAAGAGAATATTATGAAAAGCTATATCCCAATAATTTGTATAATCTAGAAGAAATGGATAAATTCTTAGAATTATACAACCTACCAAAACTGAATCAAGAAGAGACAGAGAATCCAAATAGATGGATCACTACTAAGGAGATTGAAACAGTAATCAAAAACGTTCCCCAGGGAGCTGGCCCGGTGGCGCAGTGGTTTACTTCGCGCTTGGCAGCCGGGGGTTCGCCGGTTCGGATCCCGGGCGCCTGCCGACGCACTGCTTGTCAGCTATGCTGTGGCGGCGTCCCATATAAAGTAGAGGAAGATGGGCACGGATGTTAGCCCAGGGCCGGTCTTCCTCAGCAAAAAGAGGAAGATTAGCAACAGATGTTAGCTCAGGGCTGGTCTTCCTCACATTAAAAAAAAAAAAAAAAAAAAAAAAACCTCCCCCAAAATAAAAAGTCCAGGACCAGACAGCTTCCCTGGTGAATTCTACCAAACATTCAAAGAAGACTTAATACCTATCCTTCTCAAACTCTTCCAAAAAATTGAAGAGAAGGGGATGCTTCCTAACTCATTCTACAAGGCCAACATTACCTTGATACCAAAACCAAACAAGGACAATGCAAAAAAAGAAAATTACAGGCCAATAGCACTGATGAGCATGGATTCAAAAGTCCTCAACAAAACACTAGTAAATCAAATATGGTAAAACGTTAAAAGGATCATACACCATGATCAGTGGGACTTAGTCTAGGAATGCATGGATGCTTTGACATCCACAAAGCAATCAGTGTGATACACCACATTAACAAAATAAAGAATAAAAATCACATGATCATCTCCGTAGAAGCAGAGAAAGCATTTGACAAGATACGTTTATGATAAAATTGACAGCATTCATTTATGATAAAAACTCTGAATAAAATGGGTATGGAAGGGAAGTATCTCCACATAATAAAGGCCATATATGACCAACTCACAGCTAACATCATATTTTGAGATGAATAAATGAAAACTATTCTTCCCGGAACAGGAACTGGACAAGGATGCTCACTTTTGCCATTCTTATTGAACATAGCCAGAGCAATTAGGCAAGAAAAGAAATAAAAGATATCCAAATTGGAAAGGAAGTAAAACTGTCACTATTCACAGATGACATAATTTTATATATAGAAAACCCAAAAGAATCCACCAAAAAACTATTAGAAATAATAAATGAATACAGTAAAGTTGCAGGGTACAAAATCAACATACAAACAAAGTTAGGTGGAGAAAACAAAATACTGTATGATTTCACTCATATGTGGAAGATTAAAAAATAACAACAATAAACAACTCATAGACAGAGAATAGATTGGTGGTTACCAGAGGGGAAGGAGGAAGGGGCTAGGGCAAAAGGGATAAAAGGGCATATGTGTACAGTGATGGATGGAAGTTAGACTTTGAGTGATGAACATGATGTAGTCTACATAGAAATCTAAACATAATGATGTACACCTGAAATTTATATAATGTTAGAAACAAATGTCACCTCAATAAAAAATTAATTAAGGGGCCAGCCCCATGGCCTAGTAGTTAAGTTTGGAGTGCTCCGCTTTGTCGGCCTGGGTTCAGTTCCCAGGCACGGACTTACACCACTCATCAGTGGCCATGCCATGGTGGTGACCCATGTGCAAAATAGAGGAAGATTGGCACAGATGTTAGCTCAGGGTGAATCTTCCTCAGCAAAAATAATAATAATAATAATAATAATTTAAAAAACCTCATATTATCTTCATTTGGGTCAAATCATAATTAGATTTCAAAAGACAATGCATTTCATCTTTTATTTTTAAATTTATAGTAAACTAATTCAGCCCTTTTAAAAAGTTAAAAACAAAAAGATAAACTACTAAAAACCTAAGGCTAAACCACCTCAGTTAAACGATGACTATTTTAAAAAATGAGAGAAGAGGAAAAGGTTCTAAGTCTCTTCCTGATTGTATTTTCTCAATACTCAGTGATCACCTAACACTACCTTGAATGAAATATTTATTATTGTAAGTATATTTTTATACTTCTAAGTGAATGCATGCTTCCTTAAATTACATATATATGTATATAGAGAGATACATATGCATACATACAATATATGGCTTTTCTTGTTTTTTAGCATTATAGAAATGATATACTGTATATTTAATGAATGGTACTTTTTAGTTTTTTCCTCTTTATGCATATGCATGCCAGTGCTAAGAAATTTAAGTATGATAATGGCTATTCTTTTTTTTTTTTTTTTTTGTGAGGAAGACCAGCCCTGAGCTAACATCCGTTGCTAATCCTCCTCTTTTTGCTGAGGAAGACTGGCTCTGGGCTAACATCCGTGCCCATCTTCCTCTACTTTATATGGGACGCGGCCACGGCATGGCTGACAGGCAGTGCGTCGGCGGGCACCCGGGATCCGAACCCGCGAACCCCGAGCTGCCAAGCGCGAACCAAACCGCTGCGCCACCGGGTGGCTATTCTTTATTAAAAATATTTTAAGTGCAAAGTACATTTAACCATCATGACATTATTAACCCCATAGGAAACAAAATCTGAATATGTGTAACCAGACTAAAGTTCATTAAGCTAGTGCCTGAAAGAGGCTGGATACAAACCAACGTCCAGGATCCAAAGCTCTTTAATGTTAACATTTCTACACTGTTTATGACCAGTTTCTCATGTATTAGGCAATCAATAAATATTTCATCAAATGAATCAATCAGTTTATAAACAAATTAATGAAAAAATCAAATAATGACCCTAAATTATTTGCACCCAAATATTCCTTTTAAAAGCGCTTTTTATAGCCATTGGCCTCCCAGGAAGGAAGACTCATTTAACTAACAAATATTTTCTATGTTATGCTAGTTTATGCTATATTTCCAATTTGAGACTATCAAATTTGAAATATTTTTTCATGGTAGAATTATACTTATCATTTGCATTAGTCAGGATTCTCCAGAGAAACAGAACTACATATATATATATATATATATATATATATATATATATATATATATATATATATCCAAATATATATGGAAATTTATTATAGGAATTGGCTCACTCGGGCCTAGAAATCTCACCATCTGCCATCTGCAAGCTGGAGAACCAGAGAGCTGGTGGTATAATTCAGTCCACGTCCAAAGGTCAAGAACCGGGAGCTCCAATGTTCAAGGACAGGAGAAAATAGATGTCCCAGCTGAAGAAGAGTGAAAGAGAATTTGCCCTTCCTCTACCTTTTTTTTCTATTCAGGCCCTCAAAGAAATGAAGGATGCTCATTCATATTGGTCACGGTGGGTCTTCTTTACTGAGGCTACTGATTCAAATGTTAACCTCTTCCAAAACACCCTCACAGACACACCCAGAAATAATGTTTCACCAGTTATCTGGGCATCCCTTAGCTCAGTCAAGCTGACACATAAAATTAACCATCACATCATTCAAGAGAGTAAAATACTAGCATAACTGTGTGGTCTTCCCAGCAGAAAACAACTATGAAACCTGAAAATTTTTTTGTTAAACTATCTTATGACATTGAAGAGTACACACTATAGGAGGAGATGAGTTCTAGTTTTTGCAGCTTTCATTTTGGGGTTAAGTTCAATCATAAGGGTACATGAAGTTAAATTACAACAACAACAACAAAAACCTGCAAACCTTCCAACAAAGGGAACCAGAAAAAAAAAAGCCAGGGAAACTATGACTGCTAAAAAGAGTGGGGGAATCTCAAAGTGGAAAAAAACAGAAAGTGGATTCTCAAACTCTTTCCATTTCTGACTGACTCTGGGATTATGTACACACTGAATGGACTGAAATCAGCTCAATAAGAGACAAGAAATGGGAACTTAAATCAGAGGTGCTTCTCAAGCAACAGAGTGTACACCTGAAGTACAGCAAAGACAATTGCCAGCTAAAACAAACAAAAAAAACCAAAATTCATCAATGAAAACATACACTTCACAAGTTCCAAAAGCTAGTATTCTTAATATCCAGGATATAATTCAAAACTACTGGTTATACAAAGAATCAGAATAAAATAAAAAGGAACATATTTCCAGGAACAAAGGAAATAACACTGAGAAAAAACAGATATGGACTTAAATACTTACTAGATTTATATATTTCATATAAAGTAATAGAATATTAACTGGACACGGATCACGGAAAGTTAAGGCTGTATACTGTGGTCCCAATGGCAATCACTAAAAATAATACAAAGAAGTATAGGAATAAAGTCAATAGGAAAATTAAAATGGAATTCTGAAAAATATTGATGTAATTGAAAAAAGAGCCAGTCAGAAGGAAGAGAAAAATGAAAAATAGAGGAGACATGTAGCAAACTAATAATAAAATGGTAGACCTAAATCCAAAATCTATAGTAAATATTACAATAAATATTAATGGATTAAATATTCCAATTGCAAATCAGTATCTGACAGAACTTGTAGGCAGAATATAAAAGAACATTTATAACTCAATAAAAGGAAAATAATCAACTCATTGAAACAAACAAGCAAAAATGGCAAAAAAAGTTAAACAGACACTTCACACAAGAATGTATACAATGTCAACAGGCACGTGAAAATACTCAGCATCTCTAGTCATCAGGAAAATACAAACAAGCACAAACAGATCAGGGAAATAAATGCCCAACAAGATGTGTTTAGAGTTAAATTAAAAGATTTACAAGTGTTAGTAAGGATGTGGAACAACCAGAACTTTTATACATTGTTGGTTGGAATATAAAACATTATAGCTACTTTGGGGTATAGCAGTATCTACTGAGGTTAACATGTACATACTGTATGACCAGCAATAACACTCATAACTATTTACCCCATTTACTATACATAACCATATCCAATCAAACTGTAAAAGATAGTACATTAGTGGTTGTTTGGGACTAAGGGTTGAAAAGGGAGATTGATTGCAAAGGGGCACAAGGTAACTATTTCAGGTAAGAGAACACTTCTCTATCTTGATTGTGGAGTGGGTTATATGACCATACATCCATCACAATTCAATCACACTACACGCTCAAAATGGGTAGATTTTATATCATGTAAACTATTCCTCAATACATTTGAAAAAAAATATCTAAGAGAATAGCATTATTTTGGAGAAAGATAAAATGTGCAAATAGCTGGGAAAACAAAAATCAAGACCAGTGTATGTACTAGTACTAAAAAAATATTTAAACCTAGTGTTTTACTGGAACCAAGAACACATAATTTTCTCTCTCCTCCCCCTCTCTCTTCTTTCCCTGTTCTTCCTCTTCCTCCTGCTTCGCCTCCCTCTGCTTCTCCTCCCACTCATCCTTCTCTTCCCACTCCTCCTTCTCCTCCTCCTCCTTCTTCTTCTTTCCTTTTTCTTTATTTCCTTCAACTTCTTCTTCTTCTTGTTCATTTTTTTCTTGTTCTTTCCTTGTGTCTAAATTAAAGTTTTGTGTAGATAAATGCCAAATAAAATTAATTAGTACATTCAACCACTGTAAATTTCCTCCAAATCCCCATTATTGTGCAATTAAGTCAAGAATATAATTTTAGATAATCAATGTCCATTTTTACATGCATATAACTTTGGTCATTGTTTTCCTCTACTTGTTTTTTTTACTGCTAAATTTCCAGCATCTATAAGTGCCTGGCACATAAAAGACATCAGAAAGATATTTGTTGGAAGTTGAACTTTACTATTTCATTGCTTAGAACAGGTAAGAAGCTGGGAATGGAATGATCAGTTGCAACATATTAGTCTCCCTTTAAAGGACTACACACACAACACACACACACCATTGCATTTGATTCTATTATCTTGGGTATTTTCCTTGTGAGACCATCACAACTGACTGAGAAGATAAAATATTCATAAAGTTACTATTCAACTATAAAATGCAAGAAACCAAAATCTTACTAATATTTTATCTGAAGGATCAGACTCATCTGGCAGTTTCAAAATCATCTAAATATACATTCAATTGTCATATCAATTGATGGGTTCATTTGAGAAATATTCAAAACACACTTTTCATGTGTGACAAGTGATATCTCAAATAATTTATGATATTTTATATGAACAGAAATAATTAGTAAAGCTGCATAGTGTCTGAATAATTGAGTTACCTTATTTATAAGAATGTATTATGAAGCATAATGTGGCACAAATGTTAAAATCAATCAAGTAAAATTTTCAAACAAGCAAAGACATTTTACAACACTAAGAATGCAAATCTTATCACTGGAAATTGTACTTTCAGCTTCCTACAGACCATCAAGAGTGTCAAAATCAGGGCTAAGATCTTGCAAAATAGCAGAAAGCTACATATATTTTTTAAATTAACTTTTAAATTTTACTTTCTAAAATTTAGTATAAATTCTGATTCCAACTTTTCAGCTATTGATTAGAATAGCACACCAAAAAAAAAAAAAACAACCCACAGTGCTGTAGCTATTGCTGTGGAATTATAAAATCATACATTTAGTTATATGCCGTTGGCAGAGAGAGAGAGAAAGAGACTCTTTCTGCCATTACATTCAATGAGCATATAACTGTAGTGAGCATAAGTCAGGAATTCGAAATCTACTCCAAGGCCACCTCAATGTGATATAATTTTTTTGGCAAGAAAAACGTGTATTCTAATATGTTTTGTAGATAGTTTAAAAAATCTTTCAAAGGTTATTTTGTTTAAATGTTATTTTCATTTTAGTTACACGTTTTGAAAACTAAGCTCTTCAAGTATAAAAATTCACAGTGCAAACTCAACCAATATTTTTTGAAAAATACGAAATAGTATAAAATATTTGAAATAGTCTATAATTTGTTGCATTATAGTTATTATTATACTTAAAGTAGTATAGTAGTAGTATACTGTAGTATAAAGGCACTATATCCTTGTTTAAGACAGTATTTTCTTTTCTTTTCCTTTTTATCTACCCAGGTATCTAACAATTAGAGCATGAACATTATAAATTACAGGTGAGATTATTTGGAAAGTTCTCTGAGTCTAATGGATTTGCAAAAGAAATAAGTAAAAGGAATATCCCCTATATACATATATATGTGTAATATCTTATAGTATCTAAACTGAAATATAATTTTACAAATTGCAACTTTTATTTTCCAATCTGAATACAAACCAATGAGTTCTCCGACACTGCACCAAATCTTCGTTTGTTTAAAGAGGGAAATCAGTGTTTTATCCTCCAAATTCCAAAGGAAACTCTCCTGGTGTTTGACTATGGGTGAAACATATTGTTTGTGATTACTTTACCCTAGTCCATCCAAACCCAGCCAAAAACCTAACAAGAAATTACTTGAAGGGGGTAATTTGAGTTGTAAAATATTTCCCTAACCTAAAATCAACATCAAGAAACTCTAACTTTTAAGTAAGAATGAATTAAGGTTATGAATGTGAATGTCATGAAGCAGAATCACTGATGAATATTATTATTTGCCCAAAAATTGTGTGAAGAAAATAATGAAATAGAATTTGGGAAACTCAGGAACTTACTGAGATTCAATCTCACTGAATTTGAGAAAAAGTTCAATAACATATCTATAACATAGTTATTACTTCTATAAAACCTTTATAATTTTATTTGTTGGCAAACTATATCTGTATAGAATTTTAAAAATATTCATGAGGCTCTCTATTATTCCTAATTATTTTTTTCCAAAGTGACTTTTAGTGGTCCAAGTTCATCAGACCAAGTTTTGCTCTACAGTAATTACATAAAGGCCCATATGTAAGGAATAAAATATCTTTTTCAGGTATTAAAATGAATAAAATTTAAAATGAGAGAGAAGGTTAACACTCACTGAATTTCTATTATGTATTGATTGCTATTCTAAGTACCACCATATTTCCCATTTATTGCTCTGAAACGGGTATTGTTAGCCCTACTTTACAATTCTCAGAGATTAAATGTTAATAAATTGGGTGAACTCAACTCATTCCTCCTTTTGTTAACCTGAATTCTGTCTTCCAATTAGACTGACTTATAATTCAACTATTTAAAATACGGAAAGCACTGGGTCTGTGATTTTCACCATATTTGTTAATAATAACTTATAATAATAAAACCAACTAATATATATTGATTATATGTTATATTCTAGGAACCATAGAAATAGATTTTTTATAAATTATTTCATTTAATCATTACAAAAAAAATCCATGACATAGGTGCTATTTTACAGATGAGAAGCTGAGAACTTAGATGTAACTGGTCAAAAGACAGAGTTCATGCATGATAGGGCATGACTTTGAGCACAGCTTATTCTGTTTCAACAGCCTGCAAAAGAGTGACCACTGCTAACTATGTCTGTGCTTTGTCTTTTGTTTGAGCATACCTAAGACATCTTTCTGAGCCTCAGGAGTCTAGCTTCAAAGAGGCCAAGGCACATATATTCATGAAAATGAAAAAAAAATCAAGTGAATTTGCACTAATTCCTGAAGACTGAAAAAGGAAAAATAAGATAGCATGCTCTTCAACTGAGAAACTTTAAACTTTTGGATTAATTACAACAGAAACAAGCAATGTCACTTTAGAAAGAAAGAAATAATTGGATCAGTCATGTATGAACTTGTACAATTTTATCATTTTATACATCTAGATAATCAAATCAATTAAAGGATTGATTGGGTTTGGGGAACTTCCCTTAAATTTCCTGCCATTTTAAAATTTGATCTCTTTCAATCTGAGTCAGAGAGAGAGAGAGCAAAAGTAAGCGAGCAAGTGTTAATACAGAAGAAAAAATACCCTGGCCTATAGCCTGTGCTAATGGTAGACATGTCTTAGGTGAATTATTCCCTAGCTGTCAATGACCGTAGCGGAAATTTACAAGAAAATGAATTGAGATTCTTGGTTTTCCTAACAAACTGTAAAAATAGAGTTGATTTTATTGTCACATTGAACACTTTAATTTTCTCAAAAGAGCTATTTATTTTCAGAATAATGGCAGTGTTTATCTCATAGACATTTATAAAATGTTCACAAGCAAGTCTCTAAGCCATATTTTTAGCTTTAGCATGTCCAATACTGAAGTAGATATATCAGAAAAATATCAGAGCTTGATTTTTCAGGATCAACAGGAAATTTATGCAAAGTACTTTGGATGTACACTTCTTAATTTCACAATTACTACTAATGTATGTACACATATAAAAAGAAATAAAATGGCTAATATTTATTGAGTCCTCACTATGTGTTAACTCTGTTAATAAATTCACAAACTTTTTCTTAATTAATATTCACCATAATTTTATGATATATACATTATTATCATCAGCATTATAAGGAATGCTGTCCAATAGAATTATAATGTGAGTGACATTTCATTTTTCATTCACTTTTAATTATTGAGTAATTATTTCAGTTATAAATGAATAACTTACATAATTTAAGATGTTCTAGTAGCCACAATGTAAAGAAGATGAAACAGGTGAAATTAATGTTAATAGTAAGTTTTATTTCACCCAATATATCCAAAATATTATTTCAACACATATTCGATATTTAATAATATTAATGAGATATTTTACATTTTTTTTTTTTTTTTTTTTTTTTTGTGAGGAAGACCAGCCCTGAGCTAACATCCGTTGCTAATCCTCCTCTTTTTGCTGAGGAAGACTGGCCCTGGGCTAACATCCGTGCCCATCTTCCTCCACTTTATATGGGACGCCGCCACGGCTTGGCTGACAGGCAGTGCGTCGGCGGGCGCCCGGGATCCGAACCCGCGAACCCCGGGCTGCCAAGAGCGGACGAAACCGCTACGCCACCGGGCGGCCCCCTACATTCTTTTTTATACTAAATCTCCCCAAAAGTGTATATCTTACACTTATAGCACATTTTAATTTAGACTAGCCACATTTTAAGTGTCTAATAGCCACTTGTGGTTATTGACTACTGTATTGTTGTATTGGACAAAGCAGACTATAGGGATGAGAAAACCAAGGCTTATAAAACTTAAGAAATTTATCCAAGATCACACAATTAGAAATTGAGGCTGATCTTAGATACAGACCAAAGCTATCTGACTTTTAAGCCAGGGGAGATTAACCACTAAGCATAGTGTACCACCTCCTCTTCAATATGATGAAATCCTTACATCATAAGGCTCTAGCTTAAAGTAAGTGGCTAGGTTTTAGCCATATCAGGGTACATCTGACTAACTGGTAGCATTAGAATGCTATTTGTACAACTGATTGAAGACTGTCTTCCAAAATAATTGAGCCCAAAGGAAGAGAGTCAATTATGTAAGCTCCAGTGAATACAAAATCCTAAAACGTAAGGGTTTTGTACACAGCTTAATGTCTGGTTTTGTATGTTTCTAGGTACCCAAAACCCATGGACTCATGCCTGAGTCCTAAGTAGATAGACTACCAGAAGTCAAAACTATAATCTGTTTCAGTAAAATCTCTGCGAGACCCAGGAGCACAAACAGCTCTTCTCTAATACCTTGCAGAGAATAAATACATTTTCCTCTATAATGTCCTAGATCTTTGAGCATATTTGGTGCCTCTAGTACACTGGACTAGCCAGAGAAGTAAGCAGCAAGTAAGAGACAGAAGTGGAACTTGGAAGAGAGGGTGATGATGCACATGGGAATAAAGATGCCAGACATAAGTATCAGTTCTCTTCAGCATAGCATGCTGTATAATATCCAGAAGACATGGTAGAGAAAGGCAAACACAGCAAGAGATTAGGGTATACAAAAGAAATATATTACTTTTTAGATGACAGAATATTTTTTGAATACATACAAGGAATATGCTTGTGCAATAGTAGTACACCTTTAGTGACTATTACTTAAAATTATAATTCAAAATATCTTAAACAATCAGAAAATTTATGTAAGTAGAATGACCAGAGATAATGTTGGCCTGAGGTTGTTTTGATCCAGAGGTCACTATATTTTCAGGACTGCAACTCAAATTCCCTGTGGCTCTCTTGGCTCTGCCCTACTCCAGGAAAGAGTTTTGTTCTCAGGTTGGCTCTACTCATGGAAGGAAGAGTTGCATGCATTCTGATCCTCATCTGGGTGAATGAGAAACCTCTTCCACAGGTTTTTAGCAAAACTACTGAGATTGAGTCTAATTGGACCTTCTTAGATCATCTATCCATTGGTGTGAGGAAAGGGTAATAATATAGAATTTATGTTGGATCTGGAGATGAGGTCAAGACAACCCAATGGACATCAGAGGCAACCACATACCTATAACATATGGTACTTTCACAAACACTTGGGCAGTAGTTCTTCTTAGGAGGCTGGAGATTGCATCAACAATTAGGAGCAAGACCCCGTGAAGCACAGGCAAGTTCAATTTTTTTTTTTTTTTAGGTTTTTTTTTTTTAATTAATTTATTTTTTTTTTATTGATGTCTTAGTTTATAATACTGTGGGGTTTTAGTTGTACATTTTTGTCCATCACCTTGTGGATGTAACCCTTCACCCCTTGTGCCCCCCCCACCCCCCTTCCCCTTGGTAACCACCAATCAGTTCTCTCTGTCCGTGTGATCACTTATATTCCATATATGAGTGAGTTCATGCAGTGTCTGTCCTTCTCTCTCTGGCTTATTTCACTTAACATAATACCCTCTAGGTCCTTCCATGTTGTTGCAAATGGGACAATTGTGTCTTTTCTTATGGCTGAGTAGTATTCCATTGTATGTATATACCACATCTTCTTTAACCAATCTTCAGTTGAGGGACACTTGGGTTGCTTCCACTTCTTGGCTATAGCGAATAATGCTGCAATGAACATAGGGGTGCATACGCCTCTTGTGATGGTTGATTTCATGTCCATTGGGTAGATGCCCAAGAGTGGTATTGCTGGATCATACGGTACTTCTATTTTTAATTTTTTGAGGCCTCTCCATACTGTTTTCCATAGAGGCTGCACCAGTTTGCATTCCCACCAGCAGTGAATGAGGGTCCCCGTTTCTCCACAACCTCTCCAGCATTTGTTGTTATTTGTCTTTGTGATTATAGCCATTCTAACCGGTGTAAGGTGATATCTTAGTGTAGTTTTGATTTGCATTTCCCTGATGATTAGTGATGTTGAACATCTTTTCATGTGTCTATTAGCCATCTGTATCTCTTCCTTGGAAAAATGTCTGTTCATATCCTCTGCCCATTTTTTGATCGGGTTGTTTGTTTTTTTGTTGCTCAGTTGTATGAGATCTTTGTATATTACTGAGATTAATCCCTTGTCAGACAAACGATTTGCGAATATTTTCTCCCAGCTGGTGGGTTGTTTATTCATTTTGATCCTGGTTTCATTTGCCTTGTAGAAGCTCTTTAGTCTGATGAGGTCCCACTTGTTTATTTTTTCTTTTGTTTCCCTTGTCTGGGTAGACATGGAGTCTGAAAGGATCCCTTTATGTCCAATCGCAATTAGTGTACTGCCTATATTTTCTTCCAGGAGTTTTATAGTTTCAGGTCTCACTTTCAGGTCTTTGATCCATTTTGAATTGATTTTTGTATATGGCGATAGGAGATGGTCTACTTTCATTCTTTTGCATGTTGCTGTCCAATTTTCCCAGCACCATTTATTGAAGAGACTTCCCTCTCTCCATTGTATGTTCTTTGCTCCTTTGTCAAAGATTAGCTGTCCATAGGTGTGTGGTTTTATTTCTGGGCTTTCAATTCTGTTCCATTGATCTGTGTGTCTATTCTTGTACCAGTACCATGCTGTTTTGATTACTGTAGCTTTATAGTATATTTTGAAATCAGGGATTGTGATGCCTCCAGCTTTGTTCTTTTTTTTCAGAATTGCTTTAGCTATTTGGGCTCTTTTGTTGCCCCATACGAATTTCAGTAGTTTTTGTTCTATTACCGTGAAGAATGACATTGGGATTCTGATTGGGATTGCATTGAATCTGTAGATTGCTTTAGGTAGGATGGACATTTTAACTATATTTATTCTTCCAATCCATGTGCATGGAATATTTTTCCATTTCTTTATGTCCTCCTCGATTTCTTTCAATAGTGTCTTATAGTTTTCATTGTATAGGTCTTTGACCTCCTTGGTTAAATTTATTCCCAGATATTTTATTCTCTTTGTTGCAATTGTAAATGGGATTGTCTTTTTGAGTTCTCTTTCTGTTTTTTCATCGTTAGTGTATAGAAATGCAATTGATTTTTGTAAGTTGATTTTATACCCTGCCACTTTACTGTAGTTGTTGATTGTTTCTAGTAGCTTTCCGATGGAATTTTTGGGGTTTTCTATGTATAGGATCATGTCGTCTGCAAATAGTGAGAGTTTCACTTCTTCATTGCCTATTTGGAGTCCTTTTATTCCTTTTTCTTGCCTAATTGCTCTGGCCAGAACTTGCAGTACTATGTTGAATAAGAGCGGTGAGAGTGGGCACCCTTGTCTTGTTCCTGTCCTCAAAGGAATGGCTTTCAGTTTTTCCCCGTTGAATAGGATGTTTGCTGTAGGTTTGTCATATATGGCCCTTATTATGTTGAGGTACTTTCCTTCTATACCCATTTTGTTGAGAGTTTTTATCATAAATGGATGCTGGATCTTGTCGAATGCCTTCTCTGCATCGATTGAGATGATCATGTGGTTTTTATTCTTCATTTTGTTAATGTGGTGTATCACGTTGATTGATTTGCGGATGTTGAACCATCCCTGTGTCCCTGGTATAAATCCCGCTTGATCGTGGTGTATGATCTTTTTGATGTATTGCTGTATTCGGTTTGCCAATATTTTGTTGAGGATTTTTGCGTCTATGTTCATCAGCGATATTGGCCTGTAGTTTTCCTTCTTTGTATTGTCCTTGTCTGGCTTTGGTATCAGCATGATGTCGGCCTCATAGAATGTGTTGGGAAGTATTCCATCTTCCTCTATTTTTTGGAATAGTTTGAGAAGGATAGGTGCTAAATCTTCTTTGAATGTTTGATAAAATTCTCCAGGGAAGCCATCTGGTCCTGGGCTTTTATTTTTTGGGAGGTTTTTGATGACTGTTTCAATCTCTTTACTTGTGATTGGTCTGTTCAGATTCTCTATTTCTTCTTGATTCAGTTTTGGGAGGTTGTACGCGTCCAAGAATTTGTTCATTTCCTCTAGGTTGTCCAATTTGTTGGCGTAAAGTTTTTCATAGTATTCCCTAATAATCCCTTGTATTTCTGTGGTGTCTGTTGTAATTTCTCCTCTTTCATTTCTAATTTTATTTATTTGAGTCTTCTCCCTTTTTTTCTTAGTGAGTCTGGCTAAGGGTTTGTCAATTTTATTTATCTTCTCAAAGAACCAGCTCTTTGTTTCATTGATCCTTTCTACTGTTTTTTTGGTTTCAATTTCATTTATTTCTGCTCTGATTTTTATTATTTCCCTCCTTCTGCTGATTCGGGGCTTTGTCTGTTCTTCTTTTTCCAACTCTGTTAGGTGCAATTTAAGGTTATTTATTTGGGATTTTTCTTGTTTGTTAAGGTGAGCTTGTATTGCTATGAATTTCCCTCTCAGGACTGCTTTTGCTGCATCCCATATGAGTTGGTATGGTGTATTTTCCTTTTGATTTGTCTCCAGATAGCTTTTGATTTCTCCTTTAATTTCATCAATGACCCATTGGTTGTTCAGTAGCATGTTGTTTAGTCTCCACATCTTTGTCCCTTTCCTAGTTTTTTCCTTGCAGTTGATTTCTAGTTTCACAGCATTATGATCAGAAAAGATGCTTGTAATGATTTCAATCTTCTTAAATTTATAGAGGTTTGCCTTGTTTCCTAATATATGGTCTATCCTTGAGAATGTTCCATGTGCACTTGAGAAGAATGTGTACTCTGCTTTTTTTGGGTGGAGTGCTCTGTATATATCTATTAAATCCATTGCGTCTAGTTTTTCATTTAAGTCCATTATTTCCTTATTGACTTTTTGTCTGGATGATCTATCTATTGATGTAAGGGGGGTATTAAGATCCCCTACTATTATTGTGTTATTGTTAATATCTCCTTTAAGTTTTTTTAGCAGTTGTTTTATGTACTTTGGTGCTCCTGTGTTGGGTGCATAGATATTTATGATTGTTATGTCTTCTTGGTGAAGTATCCCTTTTATCATCATATATTGCCCTTCTTTGTCTCTCATTACCTTTTTTATCTTGAAGTCTACTTTGTCTGATATAAGTATGGCTACTCCTGCTTTCTTTTGTTTGCCATTAGCTTGGAGTATTGTTTTCCATCCTTTTATTTTGAGTCTGTGTTTGTCTTTAGAGCTGAGATGTATTTCCTGGAGGCAGCAGATTGTTGGATCTTGGTTTTTAATCCATCCTGCCACTCTGTGTCTTTTGATTGGAGAATTCAATCCATTTACATTTAGAGTGATTATTGATATATGAGGGTTTAATGTTGCTATTTTATTGTTCATCTTCTGGTTCTTTTGCATTTCCTTCGTTTCTTGTCCCTTGTGTTTCGGACTGCTAATTCAATTTGGTATTTCTGCATGCTCATTCTCTTGGTTTTCTCTTTATTTGTCATGTGTGGTTCTCTTCTGGTTGTTTGTTTAGTGGTTACCGTGTGGTTTATATAAGCGATCTCCTGGATAAGAAAGTACATTTTCAGATGCCTCCTTTTTCCTGAGGCTGGGTCAGTTCAATCCCTTACCTCTTCCCCTCCTTATTTGTTATCTCTTTATTCCAGTTTGTGTCATGAATGTGTGTTTCCAGTGATGAGCTTGAATTAATTTTTGATGTTTTCCAACTGTATTTTGTTCTGGTTTAGTCTCCTTGCTTTTCTCCTTGCTGAAATCTTTGTATCCCCTTTCTCATTTGTTTTTTTTCAGGCCTAAGGGCCTTCTTGAGCATTTCTTGTAGTGGGGGTCTTGTGGTGACGAACTCTCTTAGCTTTTGTTTATCAGGGAGAGTTATTATTTCTCCATCATATTTGAAGGATATTTTTGCTGGATAAAGTATTCTCGGCTGAAGGTTTTTGTCTTTCATGATTTTGAATATATCATTCCAGTCTCTCCTAGCCTGTAGAGTTTCTGTCGAGAAATCAGCTGAGAGCCTGATGGGGTTTCCTTTGTATGTTATTTTGTTTTTTTGTTTAGCTGCCTTCAATATTATTTCCTTGTCACGGGTATTCTTCAAGTTTGCTACTATGTGGCGAGATGATTTTTTATACCTGTTTATATATTTAGGTGATCTATTGATTTCATTCACTGTTATTTCCCTCTCGTTCCCTAGGTTGGGGAAGTTCTCAGCTATTATTTCTTTGAACAAACTCTCTGCTCCTTTTTCTCTTTCTTCTCCTTCTGGAATACCTATTATCCTTATGTTGCTTTTCCTCATTGAGTCTGATATTTCTCGAAGAATTTCTTCATTTCTTTTTAGTCTTAGCTCTCTCTCCTCCTCTATCAGGAGCATTTCTGTGTGGCTATCCTCAATAGTGCTAATTCGTTCCTCTATATTGTCAGTTCTGCTCTTTAAAGACTCCATTTTTTCCACTATCTCGTTGATTTTGTTTTTCATCTCTAATAATTCTGATTGGTTTTTCTTTAGGGTTTCAATCTCTTTTGTGACATAATCCCTGAATTCGTTGATTTGTTTCTGTGTGTTCTCTTGTATTTCGTTGAGCTTGTTTATGATAGCTATTTTGAATTCTCTCTCGTTCAGGTTATCAAATTCTGTGCCTTCAGGGTTGGTTTCTGGGTGTTTGTCATTTTCCTTTTGGTCTGTAGCCCTGACATATTTTCGCAAGGATCCGACGGGGACGGCTTTATTTTTACCACTCATGATTAAAGTTAGTCCTGCAGTTTCCCCCTGCTGACACTAGATGGAGATCGCGAGCGGTTTGCTCTGAGGCGGCTGCAGCCCCCGGAGGGATTATGCTGAAACGCCGGGTGTGTGGGGGGAGGGGTCCTCTCTTTCTCCTGCTTGACCCGGGGGTTTCCTTTCTGGCTCTCTTAGGGTGTTTGCTACACCCCCTAAACAGTCCGTTGTCGCTTCCCCGTGGCGATCTCGCGACAGTCTGTGAGAGCACCTGGATGGCGCTAGTTTTCCCCGCTGTGGGCCGCCCCTCCCCCCTCTGTCCGCGAACCGCGCTGTTTTTGCCGATCGATTGGGGAGGGGGAGTACAACCTCCTACCTCTCCTCCCGTCCTCCTGGGCTTCCCGCGCCTCCACCGTCCGATGTATGGCAGCAGGGGTTTCTCAGAAGTCCTTTGTAGTGTTTGATTGAGCTCTGTTGGAATGTGAATGATGTTTTCGTTGTATCGTAGGGGGCAGAGATTCAAAGAGGGAATCTCACTCCGCCATGATGCTGACGTCACTCCCAAGTTCAATTTTTAACTGCTTCCTGATGTACCACGGCCTAATATTTTACATATATATGTATTTATATTATATATATACGTGTTTTCCATTTATCTAAAGTTTTATTATAAATATTTTTTAAAATACAGAAAAGTGGAAATAACTTTACACCGAACACCTAAATACTTACTATCTAAATTTAGTAATAAACATTTTACTATACTTGCTTTATTAAATCTCTGTTCATCTATCAATTCTTCTATTAATTCATTATTTTTTGCTTTATTTCAAAGGTGTCAGCATCAATTCACTTCAGCCTGCATATTACATATACTTTGTATATACATATATTCATAGATACTTCAGCATGCATATTATTTACTGGAGTTGAATAATTCTTTATGGTTTATTTTTAGGTAAAATTTACATAAATGAAATGCACAGATTGTAAAGGTATCATTTGAGATATTTTGACAAATACATATGCTTGTGAAACTCAAACTCCTGTCAAGATATAGCATATTACCATGACTCTGGGAAGTCCCCTCATACCTCTTCCCAAGAAATCTAAACTTGCACTCCCACAAAGGCAACAAGTCTTCTCAGTGTTTTCCACCAGAGATTAGTTTTTACTGTTCTCATCCTCCATGCAAAGGGAATCATATAGGGTGTGCTCTTTTGTGAAAGACTTTTTTCACTCAGCCTAATGTTGTGTGTATTAGTAGCTCCTATACCTTTTTTATTGCTGAGTGGGTTCTCTTTGCTTTTGGTCACTCTCTAGTGCCTTCAACTAGTATGTTTTTAAATATTTTGTCCACATTTCATGATTATTATCTGTTAGAAACTTTGTCTGATAAAAGATTACATGGCCATTTCTGTATGCATAATTGCATTTGTGTATAGTTTTATATATAATCATTACTTCATGATATGATGGTGGAGATTTTTTGTTCTTCTAATGGGTGTGTTGAGTTTAAGCTGATTCCATTCTCTCATCTGGCCTTCTTTGGTATTACAAGCCAGTATTAGCAATTCAGCTGTGTCGTCCAAATCATGATATATATTCTGAGAAAAACTCACTGGTCCATAAACTAAATGAAATAAAAACTCACTGGTCCATAAATTCATGACTTTGTCCTTCCTAAAGACAATGCTCTGACTAGTTGCTTGGTATGAGGCTATTCTAATCTGTATGTATATTAAGATAATCTCTTATCTCAGTCTTCATTTCCATGATGATGATAAATATATCTGACCTTTTTCCCTACCCCTGTTTCTCTCCATGTATGGCTGATTAATGATCCCATTTTTTTGTGCTTCTCTGTAGCTACATCCTCCCACACTTACTCTGAGCTTGGCCATGTGACTTTCTTTGGGCAGTGGGACAGTAGTAAATGTCACGCAGTCAGGGTCTCACAAAACACTTGTTCGTTTCTGCTTCTCTCTTGAACAATTTGGCTTGCTTGTTCTTATACCTGTGTGACATCATAAGACAACACTCAGGCTGATCTGCTTAAGACATGTAAGAGTCTCGTGGAGCAAAGGCAAACCATGAATATTGTCTCAGTTATCCTAGCAGTCCTAGATAAGATCATCCTATATCAATCAATAGATAATCAAATCCCAGACACTTATAGCAATCCAGTTGTGACTAAAAGAATCCCTTAGCTGAGCCCCATATATATTGCCAACATTTGATGAGCTAAATAAATGCTTATTGTTTTGAGCCACCGAGTTTTAGGATGGTTTGTTACACAGTAATTATTGTGACAATAGAAAACTCATCCGCTATAGAAGGAAAGTAAGTTGTCTCGTTGGTGATGATCACCATTAGCTATGTTTGTGGATTGAAGGAAGCTAATCAACAGAGCATCTTATCTTCAAAGATTTAGTGTTTTTTTTCTTTTTGCTTATTCACTCAGAGCAATGGAAGCCTGTGTTTGGGGGTTATTCCAAGGTCTAAACTGAGAGACTGGGCTTAGGAAGCTCATTTTCACAGTCACACTAAACTACATCTTCCAATTTAGTCCATTTCAATAATAATGTTTTCTTTCTCTACCTGCTACCTCTTGTCTTATATCTCATTTGGTCCAAACCCAAGGAAAGCAAGAGTAGAACTATGGAGTTGACTCAGTAACCCAACAACTAACACAAAGGAACCAATTGAATTTGAGCAAAAATTTAGGTCCATAAAAATGTTATTATGGAAAAGACTAAGTAGAAGTGTAAAAGCAGAATAACGTAGTGCTGGGTAAAAACAAACTGTTTACTTTGGCTCAAGTAGACCATAAAACAAAAGGGCGGGACTCTAGAGTCTAGTTTAGTGCTCAAGTTTTACAAAAGAGGAAACTGAAACCAAATGTACTCGCGTGATGTGCCTAATGTCACATAGCGAGGTTTGTGTAAAAGCTGAGACCAGAACTTTAATTAGTTGGAGTCACTGTTCTAGAAAATCCATGAAGTATTACGGAAAGAGAATGAAATCTGGTATCAGAAGACCTGGATTTTAGTTCCAGCATCTCCTCTTACTCAACACATGGCTCGGAGTCAATCACTAGAACTCTTTAAGCCTCAGTTTTCTCAAATAAAAATGTGAATAATAATATCAATCATGACTATCTTTAATATTTGCATGAGAATTATTCAAATGGTAATGCACCAGGCTCTATGAATTCAATTTAATTCATCCTAGCAAACATTTAATATGAGTCAATTATATGTCAGGCATTATACTATCTGTTGAGGAGACAAAAATGGTCTGAGGGAATTTAGAGTCTAAAAGAGAGAGAAAGACAAAAAATTGTGTCAAAATAAGGTGATAAATGCTAAGATAGAGTTTGCAAGGGAGGGGGTGCTAAGGGAGCATAAGAGTATTTAGCTCAAGCAGAATAATAACCTTGACTTGGTTCCAGTTAAGCCAATTCATAAAGGATAAATTAAAATTGTCCAGGTGAAAAAGACATAGGCAAGCCACTCAGGCAGAGGAAATGAATATGGCAACAAAGCATGCCAGAATGTATGTGTGGAACTCTACTGAATAAAATTTGTATTACTAAATCATAAAAGTAAGAGTGGCAGAAGGTGAAACTACCAGTAAGTAAGGGTCAAGTAATGGATTAGGGTATTAGAGATCCACCAAAAAATTTTCAGCAAGGAGATTATGTGGTTTGATTTATGTTTTAGTTAGAATATTCTAGCTACATTAGGAGGGAGATCAACAATCTAGGGGAGAAAAGATAAAGGTCTAAATTCAGACAACATAGTAAGAATGGAAAGGAAATGACAGATTAGAGAAATTGTGTATTCAGTAAATGTTTATTTTACTATTTTTTTATTATATCAAATTGTTTCCTTGAGGATTTTTTTCCTCTTATAAAAATTTAGTAAGTACTGGTGGCTCTAAGAGCGTGGTTTTTCTCTCATATTTATTACTGGCCTTGTCCTACTCATATGATCTGTTTACCATGATAAATGGAATACTCGTTTTTTTTTTGGACTTGTCTAGAGCCAAACGTAATTACTTCACTCATCTTTACACCAAAAGGAATGCTGAGATCAGTAAACATGCACATACTTTTTTCTAAATAGTAAGCCAGAAATGTAATATGCCAATATCTTCAGGGCAACACAATAATACCGGAATGGCTTCCAACAATATAAATGATTCAGCATACTGTTAAGGTTTATTCCAGCAATAAAATAGCATTTCTCTCCTTACGATGGTTTTTATACTTAAATTTTGTTTTAGGCATCTAGAGCAGCAAACGTCTGCAACCACATCACACTGACATTATGCAACATCCTCAGGAATGCAAAGAGACATGATCGTTTCTAAACATACAACAAACAGTCCTCTATGCAGAAAGCCAAGTAACATTTCTCTTACTTGTGCAGACAACCCTATGGAGATTTCTCCTGCCCAAATATATACCCCTAAAGAACTTGTAGTGGAGCAAAGATTTGGTCATGAAGCTTTGGTCATGAATAATTCATTTCTTTATGTAAGCTGCACAAAATTTTCTATTAATAGAAAATATCCTTAGAAGGTACAACCATAGTAAAATCTTCCAAGTGCTTTCAAAATGCTATACTGGAAGCCTATTATTCCCTAACATTAAGTGGGGTTAATTTTCTCTTGGGGGGGGGTATTTAAGTGAAGAAGAATGTTTTATCTTAGCTTAGAAGATACTTCTTCACTTAAATATTTGACTTAATGCAGGACTTGAGTATTTGGCCCAAAATTAGAACCCAAGTTCTTCTTAATATAGTTCTGCTTTTATGATATTGACTTATCAACTCTTAACACGTTAATAAGGATTGTTTTATCCAGTTCCAGAGGATAAGTAGATGGTATTTATGGATTTATTCAGTAACTGGAGACTTGTCTAGACAAGTTTTTCTATGGTTTCTTTGCATCCATTATCAACAGGTCAAAATGAAGCCAAATAGGCCTTCTGGAATAACTACTTTCCCATCGCTTTCCTGCATGCCTTGTAGATTAGAAACCTTCAAGACAGTCACATAACTTTCTTGGTGGTCCTCTGGGTTAGGACCACAAAGTGTACTTGAATTTGTCCAATCTGGCTAAGAGCCTGGTTTTCTGTCCACTACGAATTTTTTTTCATGTACTGTATTCGCTTTAGTTTTTAGTTACAACTATAAAATTACTATCATGGATAAATTCATTTTAAGTGTACATAAGAAGTTTAATTCATAATTTTTAATAATTTGCAGGACTGCTGTTCTAACTACCAGTGTACATACACAAACTATGCAGTTTTTAAAAAGAAAGGAAGAGACATACATGTTTCAACCAAAAATTACTTGAATCAATTGCAGAGCTCCTCCAAAGTGCCAAGCCACAACTGAATAAAAAATGTGTGTTGGGATTCTACAGTCCACTAACACTCTTAGACACATTATGAGTTGGAAAACAGCTAAAAAGCTATGAGGCTGGTATTTTTCGTGAGGCGGCTGCATTGTTTCTACATAGGGTAATATTTTGTTTTGTTTTTCCTAGTAAATAAGAGGATGATTAACCACATTTCATGAGCAATATAGTTTTATAAATAGCAAACACAATAAATACTTCACAGAAATAATTCACAAAATGCAATACTGAATTTCTCTCTGTTTCTCTAAATTGATATAACTTTTTCTTGATTATGCATAGAACACTCACTTCACTTAAAATAAATTAAATTGCACTATTGTGTTAAATCTATTAACCCTGTGCTTATCTTTAATAATATATCTGGTAAGGATTCTTATGAAAGACATTACCTTGAAAAAGTGATAATTATTGATATCTATAATATAAAAAAGCTTTAAAGCAAAATAGATAACAACAAAATTTTTTCCTAATAACTTACTTTGTCACCCTGGATATAAGCATGTTCAATAGCAGTTTTCCAAAGAATCAGTGCATTTCATAAATAAACAAGATTCTTTTTAAATTTCTCAAACTAATGACAAAGCTGCTGAACTATGGATCTTGTATATAGTTCCTGGGCCATGTCACAAAGCCCTGAACTTATTTAAATTATCTTAAGGCTTTTAATATATTTTATCAACTGAACCTAGTAAATCACTTTGCTGAAGGTAAAAGAAAACTTCACCCAAACTGACTTTAAAAAAAAAAAGATGGGGGGGGGCTTTTATTTACTCATTGTAGTTTCTAATGCTGCTGTAACAAATTGCCACAAATTTGTTGGCTTAAAAAAGCACAGATTTATTAACTTACAATTTTGCAAGTTAGCCCTTGGACAAGTGTCTCACTGGGCTAAAATCAAGGGGTCATCAGGCTGCGTTCTTTTCTGAAGTCTCTAGGGAAGAATCTCTTTTCTTGCCTTCTCAATATTCTCAAGGCTGCCCACATTTCTTGTGTCATGGCCCATTCCTCCATCTTCAAAGCTAACGTTACTACTTTCTGACCATTATTCCATAGTCACATCCCCCTCTGACTCTCTACTTCTGCCTCCCTCTTCTAATTTTAAGGACCTTGCAATTACATTAGGCCCACTGGATAATCCAAAATAATCTCTCCATTTTAAAGTCAGCTGATTAAGAGCCTTAATTTCATCTGCAACTTTAATTTGCTGTGTAATCTAACAAATTCATAGGTTCCAGGGACTAGGACCTGAACATCTTTGAGGGTATTATTCTGCCTACCACGTTCATATTCCTAAAAGTCTGGTGAATAGAATTTGTTTCAGGCAAAGCTCTATCCAGAATATTTACTTAAATGATATCATCAGGAACGTGTTTCCCGCTTAATTCTCAGATTCCTCTCAGCTCTACCACCTTTAATTTGCCAGGATGTATGCAGTAGCAGCTCTATCCCGCATCCTCTTCAGTTCTGTAGTAAAGAAGGTGTCCATTTCACTAAACTAAAATAAAAGTCTCAAGTTATTATCTTTGGCTTTGATTGGCCTGGCCTTAGTCCTGTTTCTATTATTAATCTAATCACTGTCCCAGGAAGTAATAAGGCTTAAGTCATGTGCCAGCTTTGGCATCAGGAATACTGTCAGCAGACATGCATGAACAAGGTATAGAGCCTTGCGCAGCAACTGGGGCTGATGTCAGAAGTAGGGTTTATGGATGCTGACAGAAAAAAAAAGTAAAATAAAAAAGCATCAGTTACTGTACCAGTCTACTGCACACTCACACCACCAAGTAGCTGTGAAAAGTGTCCATCTGACACAAGAAGGCAATACTGAGAAGCTGCAGAGCCAAACTCTACTGTCATAGATACAATTTGTGTGCTCGTGTAATAGTGAGCCTAGTTCTTAGTAAAAGAAATCTTCCAGATACAGACTTAACCCCTCTCTCTAGTCTCATCTTGACTGTTCCCCATCTGAACCCCTTGCTCCAGCCTGCCAAGACTCCTCACTCTCCATATGCCATCGGCAGTCCCACATCTCTAACTTAGACAAGCTTTTCCCTCTGTTCCCAACTCGAATTTCTGAACCTCTCTGAGTCTCAGTTTCTGTGTAGAAATAAAAATACCAATCTTGAAAAAGAAAAATCTTGATCTTACTGCTGTTTTAAAAAGAAAAGCATTTAAGAGAAATTATTGTTTTCGTACTTCATGGTTCTAGCACTAATTTGGAACTTAAGATCTTTTGTATTTTGGTCGTATTTTCAATAAGTTTTTGCTTACAAATTTTACCTACCCACTAAAAATTTAGGTTCATTTGAGGATGAGTGGTTATGCTCTTTGTGATTCCCACAATATTTAATAGTAATTTGCCTAATACCAGTCCCTACAGTTTACCTGGAAGCAGACAACTAAATACAAGTTGTGGTAATATGTGTAACACTCATGATGTAAAATAGTTGCTGATACATAAGCCATATATTTTTTGGTGAGAGCAGTTTGGAAGCTATCAAATAGAAAAACTATAAAAGACTCCTAAAGTGAGATGTCCAAATCACTCTATTTTTAAAGATATAATGTACTAAACCACAAGGGCATATACCTTTTTTTTTTTACTAAGTGTGGTTTTAATCTCAAATATTTGAGATAATGACTATCCATTACCTTGAGACCAATGTCTGTCTACTGAATATAGTAAGATAAAGTGCATATGGACTTGTCCTTACCTCTTTTCTTGCCACGTATTTAAGATATATTGTACATTTAGCCTGGGACATTTATCATGAAAAAAAAAGGCAAAATTTAAGACATAATCAGTTTAAGATTTTGACTTAACTACTATTGGTGAAAACTAGCATAATAGTGCATTTTTGCAATCAGTCAGTTAGAAGGAAAATGATAATAGTACTTTATATATCTCAGTACTTTTCACTTAAAGGTCTTAAAGAGAAAAAGACATTTGCAAATAAGAATTAATGAAACTCTCAAAGTGCCCCTATGAGTTAGGTAAATATTATTTCAGCCACTTAAACATCTGCAATCCAATGGCTTTGACAGTTGAGTGACTTGCTCACAGCTACAGATTAAGTTGAAGGCAGGGCCGAACTCCAGTTTAGCAGCTGGGCTGCCAGGTTTCCACTGTGTTGTTTGTAATTGGTTACAAAGCAAGAGCCACACTTAAAAAGTGGAAGAGACATGTAGTTTTCATTTAAATCAAATTTATCATGGGCTTGACTACCCCAGCTTTTAAAGTGTCCTTTCTTGTTCTGGATTTGTTCCACAGGTTTCTAAGATGCCAAGTTACTCTACTATTTGGCTGCCATTTGTCTTTCCTGATTTCCTGCTAACCTCTGTGGATTCTTGAAAGCATGCCTATCTCTTCCCTTGTGTCCAGTGCAGATTCTTCTAATGCAAAGGAATTTACATCAAATGAGGAGGAATTCTTTCTATTTTGGATGAGGGCTGTTGGGAGTTAAAATTGAGGAGTTGGCAGAAAGTCTTCTACATTGTATACATCTTTCTCCCTCTTACAGTTCATGCCAATAAATACGTTTTTCTTTTATTTTAAATTTCCCTGTTGTGGTGTCCTGTTCATCATCTCTGTTCTCAGGATGAACTTTCCACTCCTGACATGATATACAGAGGTGTGCAGTACAGATGGGTTTAAAGGAATTCAAAACTATATATATTTTAAAGAATGAAATGAGAGAATTATATATTAATACACTTGAAAGTAGCCAAGATTCTGACAGGCAATATTTAGAAGTTAACACAATGAAATCAAAGGGAGAAATACATATCCAATCAGAAATACAAAATTCAGTGAAAGATAATGTGGCTTTAGATAATAATAAAGAAAATGCTAGAAAATATACAGTCCTGCTGCTGGTATAATTGAATTCACATAATCCATAACCATCACTTTTTTCCACTAAGAGGAATATATTACTAGAAATCTCATTGATGGTAATAACCAACTAAGAGTGGCAGCTTCATTAACCTCTTTTTAAATACTAGATATTTTAATCCTTTTAACAATATGTTTGATGCCATCTCTCCTGGCTTTGCTGCTAAATAGACAGGAATCTCATCAGTGGCTACTGGGAAAGTGGAAGAAGCCAGAAATCAGAGGGTGGGGAATAAGTGGTTTAATGTGACACCCAAGCTGACCTTCGTGAAAAATGGCAGAATGCAAAGCCAATGCTCACAGGGATGTGTCGTGTTTAAGTTTACCCCAGCCCAGCTTCAGTACTTATAGGGCCTTATAACTTGGTGGATAGGAATTCTAAGTTATCATTTTTCTACAGCATCAAGACAAAGAGTTAGATGTGTGGCAGTGCCATCATTTAGGGTAGCTAATTTGCTTGGAGGAAAAGCCAAACATTAGTAAGCATGGAAAGTACAATGCTCTATGTATTAGTTTTTTATTACTGTGCAAGCAATTACCACAAACTTAACAGCTTAAAACAACACCCATTTATGATCTCACAGTTCTGTAGGCCAGAAGTATGGGTTTGGTATAACTGGATTCTCTGCTCAGGGTCTCACAAGATTAAAATCCAAGTGTCAGTTTGGTTGTGTTCTCATTTTGGAGATCAGAGTCCACTTCCAAGTATATTCAGGTTGTTGGCAAATTTTAGTTTCTTGGGGTTGTAGGCATGAGGGCCCCAGCTCCTAGAGAGCGCCCATCATTCCCCAACGCACAGCATTCTCAACAACATAGCACTTGGCTTCTTCAAAACCAGCAGGTGAGGGTGTCTGGCTCCACATTGCTAACTTCTTTTAAGGGCTCCTATGACTAGGTCAGAGCCACCCAGGAGATCCCTCTTCTGAAGAACTCAAAGTCAACTAATTAAAAACTTTAATTAAATCTTCAAAGTCACTTTTGCCACATACCATACCATAATCATGGGAGTGATATCCCATCATTTTCATAGATCCTGCTCACACCCAAGGGAATGAGATTACACAGGGCATGTAAACCAGGGAGGCAGTAATCTTGGGGACCATATTAGGATTCTGCCTACCACATTCCATATATATCAGGAGTCTAGAAATATATGGGTTTGGCCTAAAGTAGGGAGAGCTGGAAATATGTTAAGACTCCCATTCCAAAAGGTAACTAGGGTGCAATCAGTCAACCAAATAGAAGCCAAGTTACAGGAACTCTGAGAAAGCAGATGTGAAACTCCAAGTATAGGTGAGTATTTAGGGTTCATCCCAACCAGATAAATACCAAGATTAGGGAAGAAAGAATAATATTAGACCTCATCCACTGTGGAAATGGCGTTACCTGATAGATTGGGCTTTGAAATCAGTCAGACTAGAATTAAAATGCTAACTCTGTCATTGACTGGCTACAGACATTGGGCAAACTACCTCAAACATAAATTGAAGATAGGGACACTTAACTTCATAAATTTTGAGCATAGCACTGAAGATATTAAAGGTATCATACTAGTTTCCTTCCCTTTGTTGGCTCAGGAACTGAGTGAGATGGATCTTCTGGTTCTGTCGGCAGTTAAATGAAAATAAAGAAGTGGAGTGTGTCTGACACTGATCAGATAAAGTGCTTGGAGTGTTAATTGACACTAATGATAAATTGTTAATTGACAGTCTTAAGTTAATTCAAAAGCAAAATCCAGGAAGAGAGAATCTTCTTTATAAATATGAGGTTATTTTGATTTTTAAATACAATATATCCACTAGTGTTATGAATTATTTTTAAAATATTGTTTAATGAAATTATAGTCCATAATGGAAAATTTGAGTTGCTTTTGTTAGCATGAAACAAAACTCTACAATTTAAATAATTTTCTTCATTCTAGTACTTCTCACTTTATTGCTCCTTGAAGAGACAGATACATTATTTCATATGTCTGCCAAAAAAATACCTTAGGTATAAGAAAAATGCAGGTAGTGCCATAATTCGGCCCTGCAGTATATTTAATCAAAGATATTCTCATGAGTATGCTTGGGTCTGGTGTCGCCTACCATCCTGAGTTTTCTTTTGTGTAAGCTTATTTTCGAGGGGCAATAGAAAAACACAATGAGGTTTCCATTGGAGCCTTTTGTAACATCTTTCTTGACTACATTCATCAGTGATAAAGACAAATTAGACAGCGATGTACACAAGATAGAACTTCCCTACAAACAAAAGTAAACTTACTAATGAAAAGTATTAAAAGTATTGCAAACACATTTACCTGTAACTCAATTGATCTTGAGACATTTTGATTAAATAGAGTCAGTGTTCATTTTTCATTATTCATCTATCATCCATAGTACTTAGCATTATAATTTTATGTAGTAAAGAGTTATATCAGTCAAAAAGATCTAGGATATTATTCAGTAATTAAGAACCTCAAAATTCTTGTGGCATATGACAACAACAGTTTATTTTTTGCTCCTGCAAATATCTATCATGGGAGTTCTATTTCATGCTTCTTCATTTTGTAATCAAGGCTAATAAAGCCTCTGCCATATGGAATATTATCAATTGCTATGAAAGGAGAAAGATATACGGCCCTTAAAGAATTCTTTAAAGTCTCACATGGCAATTCTGCTCACATTTCATTAGCCAAACAATACATGGGGTCATGACCAACTTCAAGTGGGTGAATGAGTACCTTTCTACTATGTGCAGAAAAGACATTTGCAACATACCTAATGTCTATCATAGTATCCCTTTGTGGTCCCAAAATATGTATCTCAATTCCCTTTCAGCATGCAATATAAACCCATTCTCTCTGACAAGAGAGGAAACCCCAAAATGCCATAGATTCAGGGCACAAGAACACAGTGCAGAATTTCTGAGTGGCATGTGATAATCTCTACATTAGGGGTGATGCAGTAATCTCCCTATCCGATGACTTCCTTAGATCCAGTAGTCTATGAACATAAGGTAAATTATCTGTTCCACACACATCCATTTTGCCCAGACACAATAGCATCACAATAATGGCATAAATATCCCCATTCTGAGAGTGGCAGAATGTGAGATAACTGGCAATCTCTGATCCATAGCAATTCTGAAATCTCTCTGAGCAAATATTTCAGGGGACCCCTTGCCCTATTTCCATTGCCTGGGTGTATCTTCCTTGATAATAGTTCTCCACAGCTTCTGACTCAGCCTTATTGGAGGTTTCTCTATTGCCATAATTGTCCTTAACACTATTTGAAATAAAGTTTGGAAAACATGCCTAGTGTGGCAATTAAATGGTGGCCCCCCAAAAGATATATCCATGTACTGACACCTAGAACCTGTGAATGTGACCTTATTTGTAAAAAGTATTTTTGCAGATGCAATTAAGTTAAGGACTTTGAGATGAGATTGCCATGGGTTATCCAATGGGACCTTAATTCCAGTGACAAGAAGACACACAGACACAGAGGAGAAGACCATGTAAAGACAGATGTAGATATTGGACATATGTGAATATATATATATGGAGGACTATATATATATGTAGGTATTGGCTACACTGGATATAGCTAAGAAACACCTGGAGCCACTAGAATCTGGAAGAGACAAGGAAGGATTCTCCCCTAGAGCCTTCAGAGGGTATACAAACCTGTCCACACTTTGATTTCAGGCTCTGTCCTCCAAACCTGTGAGAGGATAAATTTTCATTTGTTGTTTGAAGGCCTCAAGTTTGTGGTAATTTGTTACAGCAACCCTAGAAAGCCAATGTATTTTCCTTGGGGCCGTGTGACTTGTGTAGGCCAGTAAAATGTGAGCCTTAATGATGACAGTCACTTTCAGGTGGAAACATTAAATCTCCAGTGCAGGGCACTATAACACTCTCTTGTCCTTGCCTCAGTGACTATGGAAGCATGAATCAAGATCATGTCTACATCAACCTATGTTTCTGGCTGACTTAATGAGCAGATTAGTCTGGCTGATCTGTTCTGGATGTGATTACAAGCACTAAATAAATAAACATTTATGGTTTTAAGCCACTGAAATGTTTGGCCAGTTAGTTACTGCAACATACCTTAGCCCATACTCATGATTAAAGCAGTCAGTAGACATTTGGGGATTAATAATTTCCTCTTGATGTTCAAATGCAAAATTCTACTAATTGCCTTGTAATATGTTTAAGTTTAAGTTCAAATATGGCTCAATAAAGGTCCAAGGAAGTACTAAAGGGGGAGGGTCATGAGATTTGAAATCAAAAACACCTGTATTGAATTCAATTGCTTCTAATTTCTTTGAGCAAGACTCCTCAGTCTCAATTCTTTCCTCTGCAACACATAGACATTAACTCTGTTTTTTTCCTCACTAGATTTTCCAAGGTTCCAATAAGAAAACTGATGGCAAAGACTCTGAAAAACTATATAGAACTATATACATATAATTGATTTCCATTCTGTATCTGTGATGATAGGAAACAACTTTATACCATAATATTTTGGGGCAAGTCTCTTATGAGGTGAACCAAAATTTCCAACCTTTCTACAGTGAATAATGCAGGTTCCTGACATTTCCACATAGTCATCAATCCCAGTGACATATATCAGAGGGAAGCTAAATTCAGAAAGTAGAAATATATTTGATAGACAAATTCTGCTAAATGGCCTCCTCACAATGATTCCTCGTCTCCAAGGTGATGGAGGAGCTCTTTTGGCTTAGAAAACCTGAGCTATTTCTGAAGTATGGCTGAAAGATGCTTTCAAAATCAGGGGCAGACAGTAATCACATACAGATCTACTAAGGGTTTGATATTTGGAGGGGCCTCAAAACCTGTAAAACTCCCCAGTTAGTCTGTATGGGGCCCTGAGAAGTCTTTAAACAGTAAGTGTTTTAGAAATTAAAGCTGAAGATGCAGTGCATGATGGAAACAAGTGGTGATTATCAGAGAAAATAGAATGAATTTAGAAAATAAGTTGGAACAACAAATGTGGGAAGCACTATTGATTAGTATTAGATCCTGCTATATATGACAGAAAATGAGTAGTTTATATGAGAATAGTAGTTTATAAGAGAAATCAGGGTTTTTTTCTCTCTCCAATAAAATAATTCCTGAGAAGTGTAATTGAGAGCTACTATGATAGTCCAGTCATGTCATGAACACACACATATCTTCCATCTTTCTGTCTTGCTACTCCACCTTCCTTGTTCATGGTTTCCATTGTCAAAGTCATTTCATGTCATAACATGGCTGTTGGAAACTTGAGCCATTGCATTTGCATTCCACTAAAAGAAAACAGGAAGTAGGAAGAAAGTCCATCATCTTTTTAAGGAGACTTCCTGGAACTATCCCAGAACACTTCCAATTACATGTCATTGATTGCATGGGACACCAAGCCACAAAGAAGCCAAGAAATATATTCTTTTACCTGCAAGTGTTGCCACCTTGAGTACCTTTGTTAGTTAGAAGGAGGGGAGAATGGATGTTGTGGTAGGTAACACAGTATTGTCTGCGGCAGGAAATAAAAACTGAAGTAGAAATAGATGGGAAGGATAATTAAAGAACAAATAAAGAAATAAACTCATTTATTCAGTTCCTAAATAAGTATACTTATTTAGAAATATATTTATTCAGTTGATATCTATTGGAAATAACCTAATGTGAGACACTGCACTAGGCCCTAAGGATGCCTCAGTGAATAAGTACATGTTTGCTCTCAAGCAAATTATAAGTGATTGAAGGAGGACTCATAAAGATACATAAATAATTACAATGAAAATATAGATATTGCAAGTGCCAAGAAGGAGGCAGAAAATGCTAATGATTAATATCTTTCAATAGCTTGAAAGTATATGTTTGGTTGACCTTCATCAGAAAAGGGGTCTTAAACTGGGGTGGAGGGATTTCGTCAGTGGGAAGGATTTCATGCCTTCCAAGTAATTGAAAACATGCTGTTATGTGTTAATACAAACAAGTAGAACAGGGTGAGAACCAAGCGGAAGCACAGAGATGAGTTTGGATTAATGACAGCCCTGTGGAAGCCTTCTGTGATTCTGGTTGACAAACTCCCCCCACTCTCCTGTGTTTCCTCAGCACTATGACATGCCTCAATCAAATCATTTGTCACAGGGTGCTAAAAATTTTGTCTGCATAATTGATGGTGTACTACAGCCAGTTTGCAAGATGGTATACTTTTACCAGTTTGCAAGAGTTAAATATGCACATTTCTTCCCAACCCCTGGTTTAGTGACTTCAAGTTGATAGCTAGAAAACAGTCATGGTAGGAGAATTTACACCATAAATACTGACAAATTCTTCCTATCAGGCTCTTTCCCCTGAGAGCTGGTTGGTAAACATCTATCAACACATTCCCATGTGTAACTCTGTCCTTAGACTATAAGCTTTTCAAGGCACAGCCTGTGCCTCGTCCATATGTGTGTCCTCTGTGTGGTAAGACTGTGGCATTTAGCGGTAGTGGTGGTGGGTGGTGATTTTATTGAAGTTCCATAAGAAATGTGGGTTGAATTAACAGACAATCAGAGAAACCATTCAGCACACAGTTAACAAGTGATCTGGAATTCACTTTGAGAGCATAGCTTGAGCTATGCATGAACTTGGTGATAGTTAAGTTTGAGAAAAGTAGAAAACACATATGTGGAACGTCTTATAAAGTTGGTACAGATATTAAACTTAAATGTCAACATTCTGGAGAAAAAATAAACTTTTTAAACATGGAATTTATTTTATCTTGTAATAATCTGGAACTGGAGTATATAAATGTATGGAATATGGAATCATCTAGAAAGCATGAGAAATGGACTTTACCTTAGATCGACTTGAAAAAAAAATAGCATCATTTCATGTGGATAGGCATAAAAATAATATAGATAAAGTTTGCCTCTGCTTTCCTTTCCAGGATCACAGTATCTTCCCAGGATCACACTTCTCTGACACATGATCATATGAAATAATATAAGCCCTTTATACACACACTCAGAATACATACAGATTAGTACAGAGTAATCCCGTTTTAAGAAGATAAAGCTTATGTTTACTTTGAATAAAAGACTAAATGCCTAAATATGGAGTAACAACTTAGTGAGTCAGGTAAAAGGGCAATGGCTGCATAGGCATTCAACTGATTCTCAATTTTGACTACACAGAGGTGGCCACATTTTGTGTCATTTCATAGGCTGGATGTTTCTAGACATACTGAAAAATGCTAGGACTCAAGTGATGCTTGCTCTTTGATACCACCAAAGGCCTTTATCCTAAAACAACTTACTAACACAGAAGACAATTATACTTGCCAAATATAAATTGAGCACGTCTGACGGAGCAAAACATTTTCCTCTGTATGTGGTATTTATTTAAATGATGGATGCTAAAGGCATAAAAGTGAAATCATATCAGTTATAAATGTAATTGGTCATCTTTATTGAAAAGCATATAGTTATACGATGTCCTGACTGTCCCAGAAAACGAAGAACATATGGTTACCATAAATACGGTTAAGTCTAAAGCTGTGCCTGTCAGCAGAGCATGGTGAAACAAATCGGTTTCTCATCCTCCTAAGGTCATCTGTGTCTTTCAAACCTGTGTGAGTGGATTCATAGTAGAGGTCTGCATTTGGTATTTTGACAGTCTTTTCAAAAAATGGATTAATATATTTTTGTCAGAAATTACCTAGTATCCTAAATATATATTTTAAGAATTTTCTTGCTTTACTAATAATTCAATCACCAGGATCTATTCAGAAATATCTCATACTTACATTAGGTAATATCATAGGTATAATTATCATAGATGTGTTCTCAACAATTTTTGTTTTTCACATTTAAACCCACAGTACATGACCCTCTTTTGAAGTGTGTGCATTTCCTTTAGTCCTATACTGGTTATATGTACTATTATATGGCTACATATTTTAGTTGTTCAATTTTGTGTTTTTAAACAGCCACAGATCTTCATGTGTATTTCCTCCACATGGAGCTCTTCAGAATTAAACGTAGAATCATTATCAGATTTATTATAAAAGAATAATGGTTGTAGTCATAACCGATTAATGTCTAGATCAACCAGTTTAAAGGACTGCTTTAATTTAAAAGTGGCTTTGTTTAATATTTCATAACATTCGGTGATCTATTTCTATACTACTTACCTTCTGTGCCCTTGAACTCATCTTTAAGATGGGGGTATTTCCAGTAAATGCCTCATGATACTGTTGTAAGAATCAAAAGACATAATATATGTAGCCAGGCTATACTACACACTCCATGGTAACAGCAGCTATTACTAAAAGTATCAGATAGTTTTAACGCTAATTAATTTGTAAATTAAAAATCATAAAAAGTGATAAAAGTAACCAAAGACTACTGGAAATAGCTTGATCATGCACAATGTATTTATAAAAAGCTGACCGTATATTTCACTAGTATTGCTTGCTTTTGTCTCAAAAAAAATTGATTCACTTAAAGAACAAAATCTGTATAAAGTCACCTTTATGATCAGCAGTGTTTCCTTGCATCTAGATGTTGATAAAAATGCGCTTTTCTAGTAATTAACAGAAAAATTCATTCAAAATCCGTAGCCTAATCATTGAGTTCTGAAACAACCACGTCCTTTGGAAAAATCAGAGCATTAAGCTTCTCTTACAGCACAGATATATACACAATTACCAGCAGGTGGCAGTATGTATATGAAAGTGTGTCATAAATAATTTTGCAAACTGTAGGTTACTTGCTGTTACTAACAAAGGGATGTGCATCCACTTAAAAGCTCTATTTAGGGAGGAAAATGATGGACTCCTAACTGTTTTGAAATTTCTTACTATTATCTTCCTTATGTCACTTCAAGGAAGAGTATATGTTTGTCATTTGTGAAATGCATGAACTCTTAAATCTAGTTTGGGTCCAAGTTTCCAAGGAGGTGAGAGTTACTGGCTGATCTTTGCAAGATTCTCCTCTTCTCTGTCATTTATGACCACATAGCCTGTTTAACTACAAGATCCTCTAGTATACATTCTCATGGCTGATTATTTGTTGAGGATTTCCCCAGCTTGCACACATATGTACGCAGTGTTTTATGTAAAAAAAAGAATAAAGATAAAAATAGAATCAGACATAGAGATGTAGTAATGTGAATTCTTAAGGATTACTAAACTCAGAAATCATATCTTTCATCAAACTGGTAGGAGTTTAAGGTTGCTTTAAAAATTGGTTTGGATGTTTATGCAACAACTAAACTTTTTTTTTTTTTTTTTTTTTTTTTTATCCTGCCACTCTTATCCTTAAAACCTAAGTGAAGGTCAGAGTGTCTGACCATACTAGCATTCCCTCCCCACTGCCCTAGGTCATGATTGGGGCCTTTTGAAGAACATGTGTCAGCAGAATGGCAGTAGAAGTTTCCAGAACAGGCAGGGTTGGTGATTAGCAGTAATTTAAAAATTAGGGCAGTGACACTGGAGAAGGCAATAAGTATGTGAGGAAGCAGTGGAAATGGAGGAGGTCTTTTCTACTTACATTGGATTCATGGAAGTTTCTTTTCACTTTTTCTCTCAAGTATTTATCTTCATGTTTTTATATTATGTATCACATACCTTGTTCAAAAGCATGACTGTACTTATTGTTGAATATTTGGATTGTTTCCAATATTTTGCTGTTACAAACAACGCTGCAATGTATAACTTTGTGAACTACTTGTCATTATCTATATGTGTGAATAAATCTATAAGATAAATTCCTAGAACTGGCTTTGACTCATCAAAGCATGTAGATATTCATAATTTTGAAGGATATTCCCAAGTAATCCATCATAAGGTTGTACTAATTTATTTTCCCAACAGTCATATATGGGAGCACCTATCTCCTCACACTCTTACCAACACAGTGTGTTAATTTTTTAATCATCAACAATCTAAATGGGTGTCTGTATACATTTCATTTCTATTTCTCTTATTATGAAGCTATCTTTTAACATGTTTAAGAAACATTATATTCCTTTTTCTATGGAATTTCTATTTACACATTTTTAATTAGGCTGTTGATCTTTCTCTCATAGATTTATAGGAGCTTTCTACAGGTAGAGGAAATATTTCCCCCTTTAAAAAAAGTATGAGTATGCACTGTAAACACACGAATAGGGAAGAAAAGAGCAAAGAAGAATATGGCACTAAAAATATATCATTTTCCAATAGAAATTATTTTTGCAGTTTAGTCATGGAGGTTTTATGAATTCTTAATCTAGAGCAAACCTGTTATACAAAATGTTTTGAAAAACGTGCAACTTTCCTACTAGTTCCTTTCTTCAAGGAAGAAGGCCAGGCATGGGGGGAAAAAGGGAAATATGTTGCTGTATACAGTACTGTTATTTTTCAGTTCTATTGACGAATGCAGTGTTTCTAAGCATTGTCCTAAAGTTACTACTAGATTCATAAATGTACTTCAAAGATGGATAAGATGGATAATTTTTTTTAAATTATTTTATTGAGGTCATATTGGCTTATAATATTGTGTAATTTGAGGTGTATAATATTATATATCAGTTTCTGTATAGACTGCATCATGGTCACCACCAATAGTCTGGTTTTTATCCACCACCGTACATGTGTGCCCCTTTACCCCTTTTGCCCTCCCCTACCCTCTTCCCCTCTGGTAACCACTAATCTGTTCTCTTCATCCATGTGTTCTTTTATCTTCCACATATGAGTAAAATCATACAGTGTTTGTCTTTCTCTGTCTGGTTTATTTTGCTTAGCATAATATCACCAAGGTCCATCCATGTTGTCACAAATGAGACGATTTTGCACAAATGAGTCATTTTTTATGACTGAGTAGTATTCCATTGTATATATATACCACATCTTTTTTATCCTTTCATCCATTGATGGGCACTTAGGTTGTTTCCACATCTTGGCTGTTGTGAATAATGCTGCCATGAAAATAGGGATGCATAAATCTTGCATATTAACCACTTGTCACATATATGATTTGCAAATATTTTCTCCTAGCTGCTGGGTTGTTTTTCATTTTGTTCATGGTTTTCTTTGCGTTACAGAAGCTTTTTAGTCTGATGTAGGACTATTTGTTTATTTTTTCTTTTGTTTCTTCTGCCTGAGTAGATGTCATATTCAAAGAGATACTGCTAAGACCTGTGTCAAAGAGTGCATTGCCTATATTTTCTTCTAGGAGTTTTATGGTTTCAGATCTTACACTCAAGTCTTTAATCCATTTTGAGTTAATTTTTGTGTATGGTGTAAGATAATGGTCTACTTTCATTCTTTTGCCTGTGACTGTCCAGTTTTCCCAGCACCATTTGTTGAAGAGATTTTCCTTTCTCCATTGTATGCTCCTGGCTCCTTCGTCGAAGATCAGCTGTCATAGATTTGTGGGTTAATTTCTGGGTTCTCAATTCTGTTCCATTGATCTGTGTGTCTGTTTTTCTGCCAGTGCCATGCTGTTTTGATTAGTATAGCTTGTAGTATATTTTGAAATCAGAGATTGTGATTCCTCCAGCTTTGTTTTTTTTTTCCCCTTAGGATTGCTTTGGCTATTCAAAGTATTTTGTTCCAAATAAATTTTAGGATACTTTGTTCTATTTCCATGAAAAAATGCCATTGGAATTCTTATTTAGATTACACTGAATCTGTAGATCACTTTAGGTAATATGGACATTTTTAGCTATGTTTATTCTTCCAATTCATGGCCATGGAATATCTTACCATTTCTTTATGTCTTCTGCAATTTCTGTCAATATCTTCTTACAGTTTTCAGTGTATAGGTCTTTCACCTCCTTAGTTAAATTTATTACTAGACATTTCATTCTTTTTCTTGTAATTGTAAATGGGATTATATTTTTGATTTCCCTTTCTGCTACTTTGTTGTTAGTGTATAGAAATGCAACTAATTTTTGTTTGTTGATTTTGTACCCTGCAACTTTCCTATATTTCTTTATTATTTCTAATAGTTTTTGGAAGAGTCTTTAGGGTTTTCTACATATAGAATCATATAGCCACAATTTTACTTCTTCCTTTCCAATCTGGATACATTTTATTTCTTTTTCTTGACTCATTGCTTTGGCTAGGACTTCCAACAGTGTGTTGAATAAGAGTGGTGAGAGTGGGTATCCTTGTCTTTTTCCTGTTCTTAGAGGAATAGCTTTCAGTTTTTTACCATTGAGTATGATGTGGCTGCAGATTTGTCATATATGGCCTTTATTGTGTTGAGCTATGTTCCTTCTATACCAGTTTTATTGAGAATTTTTATCACAAATGGATGTTGGATCTTGTCAAATGCTTTCTCTGTATCTATAGAGATTATCATGTGATTTTTATTCCTCATTTTATTAGTGTGGTGTATCATATTGATTGATTTGTGGATGTCAAACCATCCCTGGGATAAATCGTACTTGATCATGTTGTATGATACTTTTAATGTATTGTCATATTCAATTTGCTAATATTTTGTGGAGGATTTTTGCATCTATGTTCATCAGCAATATTGGTCTGGAATTTTCCTTTTTTGTGTTGTCCTTCACTGGTTTTGGTATCAGAGTAATGTTGGCCTCATAGAATGAGTTAGGAAGCTTCCCTTCCTCTTCAATTTTTTGAAAGAGTTTGAGAAGGATAGATAATAAATATTCTTTGAATGTTTGGTAGAATTCACCACAGTAGCCATCTAGGTTCTGAGTTTTGTTTTTTGGGAGGTTTTTGATTACTATTTCAATCTGTTTACTTTTGATTGGTCCATTCAGATTCTCTATTTCTTCTTGATTTAGTTTTGGGAGATTGTATTATTCGAAAAATTTATCCTTTTCTTCTAGGTTATCCAATTTTTTGGAGTATATCTTTTCATAGTATTCCCTTATAATCCTTCATATTTCTGTGGTATCCATTGTAATTTCTCCTCTTTCATTTCTAATTTATTTATTTGAGTCTTCTCTCTTTTTTTCTTAGTGAGCCTGGCTGAGGGTTTGTCAGTTTGGTTTATCTTTTCAAAGATCCAGCTCTTAGTTTCTTTGATACTTTCTATTCTAAAAAGTATTGATACTTTTTAGAGCCTAATTCATTGATTTCCAGTCTGGATTTTATTATTTCCTTCTCCTACTCACTTTGAGCTTTGTCTATTCTTCTTTTCCTAGTTATTTTAAGTATAAGGTTAGATTGTTTATTTGAGATGTTTCTTTTTTCTTAAGGTAAGCCTGTATTGTTAAATACTTCCCTCATAGTACTGCTTTTGCTGCATCCCATAAGTTTTGGTATGTTGTGTTTTCATTTTCATTTGTCCCCAGGTATTTTTTGATTTCTCCATTGAGCCAATAGTTGTTCAGTAGCATGTTATTTAATCTCCACATATTTGTGACTTTTTCAGGTTTCTTTTCATAGTTGATTTCTAGTTTCATATCACTGTGGTCAGAAAAGATGCTCAATATGATTTCAATCTTCTTAAATTTATTAAGGTTTGTTTTGTTTCCCAACATATGGTCTATCTTTGAGAATGTTCCATTTGTACTTGAGAAGAATATGTATTCCACTACTTTTGGATGGAATGTTCTCTATATATCTATTAAGTCCATCTGGTCTAGTGTTTCATTTAAGGCCAATGTTTTCTTATTGACTTCCTTTCTGAATAATCTATCCATTGATGTCAATGGGGGTGTTAAAGTCCCCTACTACTGTTGTATTTCTGTAAATTTCTCAATTTAGGTCTGTTAATAGTTACTTTATATATTTTGGTGCTCCTATGTTAGGTGCATGTCTATTGGTAAGTGTTATGTCTTCTTGGTGGATGTTCCTTTTATCTTTATGCAATGTTCACCTTTGTCTCTTATCTTTCTTAGCTTGAGGTCTATTTTGTCTGATATAAGTATGTCTATACCCACCTTCTTTTGGTTGCCATTGCTTGGAGTATCATCTTCCGTCCCCTCACTCTGAGCCTATGTTTGTCTTTACAGCTGAGATGGGTATCCTAGAGATAGCATATTGTTGGGTCTTGTTTTACATCCATCCAACCACTCTGTGTCTATTGATTGGTGAATTCAGTCTATTTACATTTAGGGTGATTATTGATATGAAGGCTTAATAATGCCCTTTTATCTTTTGTTTTCTGGTTGTTCTATATTTCCAATTTTTCTTTTCCCATCTGCCATTTTAGTTTGGTGGTTTTCTGTGATGTTTTTCCCAGTTTCTTCATTATGATTTGTGACTCTGCTCTGATTTTTTGTTTTATGGTTATCATGAGGTTTGTATAAAAGATCTTGCAGGTGATAGTATCTTCTCTGCTGATAATATCCTACCTCCATTAGTGTATGCAGGTTCCATCTTTTCCTCTTCCCTTTCTATGCTTTTATTGTCATAAATAATCATTTTTTGTGTTGTGAGTTTGTTACCAAATTGAAATGATTATAGTTATTTTTTATGCTTTCTTTCCCTTTAGCCTTTCTGTTATAGTTAAGTGTTTATTAACCTATTCTGATATAGAGTTGCAATTTACTGATTCTGTCTGTCTATTTATCACCTTGTTCAAAGATCTGTAAACATTTGGCTTTTTTTTTTTTTTTCAGGTAGGAGGACTCCTTTCAACATTTCTTGTAAGGCAGGACTAGTGGTGATAAATTCACTCAGTCATTTATATCTCCTTCATATCTGAGGGAAAACTTTGATGGATAGAATATTTTTGACTGATAGTTTTTGTCTTTCAATATTTTGAATATATCATTCCACTCTCTCCTAGCCTGTAGAGTTTCTGCTGAGAAATCCACTGATAGCCTGATGGAGATTCCTTTGTAGGTTATTTTCTTCTCTGTGGCCACCCATAATATTCTTTCTTTGTCACTGACTTTTGGCAGTTTTAATATAATGTGCCTTGGAGAAAGTCTTTTTGTGTTGAGAAAATTAGGAGTTCTATTAGCTTCATGTTCTTGTATATCCAGTTCCTTCCCCAGGTTTTGGAAGTTCTCAGCTATTATTTCTTTTAATAAGCTCTCTACTCATTTCTCCCTCTCTTCTTCTGGGATACCCATTATCCTTATGTTTCTTTTCCTAATTGAGTTGGATATTTCTCATAGAATTTCTTCATTTTTTAAAAATCTTATTTCTCCCTTCTCTTCCACCTGAATCATTTCTATATGTCTATCTTCAAGCTCACTAATTCTCTCTTCCATTAGTTATGCTCCATTTCCAAAGCTTTCTCCTTTTTTTCCATCTCATTAATTGTGTTCTTCATCTCCAGAATTTCTGTTTGGTTTTTTGTTTTTAGAGTTTCAGTCTCTTTGGTGAAGTATCTTTCTGTTCATTAATTTTGTTCCTGAACTCATTGAACAGGCCTTCTGAGTTTTCTTGTAACTTGTTGAATTTCTTCATGACAGCTATTTTAAATTCTCTGTCAGATCATAATCTTCCATAACTTCAAGTTTGGTTTCTGGAGGGTAGTCATTTTCTTTCTGTTCTACCATATTACTGTATGCTCTCAACAGTGCTTGATAAGGTGATCCTCTGCCAGTGCATTTCTGGTAGTAAACACCTTTATCTTTGGGGTAAGCCTTTGATTACTTTGGTTCTGAGCTGCTTCTCATTATATTTAAGAGCCTGCACTTTTTACCCTCTACTGCCTCTGCCAGAGGAATCAGCAGTGCCCTCCTTGCACTGCTTGTGCCTCTGAGGTTGGTGGTGTCTTGTTGCATATGATATCACTGCAGTTGCAGTGTCACCACTGGGGTTACCAGGCTGCAAGCACCTCTGCTGCTTCCACAGTTGCCTGAGTCTTGTGTTCCCCTGCTGATTCTCTGTGGGATCTTCACAGACTTGCTGCCCCATGCACTACCTGCACTGTTGCTCCTGGATTATCTGGGAGTGTTGGAAGCACTGCTGGCAGAAGCACTAGGTTCACAGGTGTCACTGTTGCTGCCAAGGGCCTGGGTTCTTGTATGCAGTCCATGCTGCTTGTATGGCCAGTGTCAGGGGTGCCACCATTAGGGGCTGGGTCAAAGTTTCTGCTGTGGCTCCTGAAGTCTTATGTCAGAGGTGCCATTCCTGGGGGAGGGGGATAGGCTGAGGTATGAGCACCACTGCTGCTCCTGCAGCCTCTGGTCCCCAGTGTTGGGTACACTTTATGAAGCCTCAGGTCAGGGCACCACTATCTCTGCTGGTGGTATCCACACTTTGCATAGATGCCACTGGGGAATGAAAGGGTCTGCTCCCACTGGTTCCACTGCTTTCCACAGGTTCAGTCTGCCCACCTTTAGATGTATAGATGCATGGATCTCTCAGGTGCTCTATTGTGCTATACAGGGAGTCCTTTTTGATCAGTGAATATCCTATTGGTTGTAACCTAGAGGGGAGAAACAAAAGGAACAACTCACTCTACCATGATGCTGACATTTAAAAGATTTATTTTAATCTCCAAAAACTTAAGGTACCTATAATCAATGTAGTTACTGTTTATGAGTTATCAACACTTGCATTTCCTTGCCAACCTTTGCAATGAGTTTTTGAATATTGAATGATTTGTTTAAAATTAATTCCACTGTATATATGGAATATCCTGGAGATCAAATTGACATAATACTGCTGTCAAAATTCAAGAACGTGGACAAAAAATAATTAATTACAAATAGGTGACATCAGTAAGATGGCAGACTAGGACAGCCCCGCACATGTCTCCCCACAAAAACAATGATTTAACAAGTAGTCTGTGATAAAAATAGCTCTGGGAGAAGTCCAGAGTACAATTAAGATGTTTCAGCAACATGGTGGAGCACAAAAACTGAGCAAAGCCACATCCAAATCCTATCAAAATTTCAGTATTCTTTATAGAAATAGAAAAAATAGGGGCCTGCACCGTGGCTTAGCGGTTAAGTTCGTGCGCTCCACTTCTGCAGCCCAGGGTGTCGCAGGTTCAGATCCCTGGCGCAGATAGACACACCACTTGTCAAGCCATGCTGTGGCAGTGTCCCATATAAAGTAGAGGAAGAAGGGCATGGATGTTGGCCCAGGGCCAGTCTTCCTCAGCAAAAAAGAAGAGGATTGGCAATGGAGGTTAGCTCAGGGCTAGTCTTCCTCACACACACACACACACACACACACACACACACACACAGGAAATAGAAAAAATAATTTTAAAATTCGTATGGAACCCAAAAGACCCTGAATAACCAAAGCAAACTTGAGCAAGAAGAACAAAGTTGAGGCGTTATACTTCCTGATTTCAAAAAATATTATAAAGCTGCAGTAATCAAAGCAGTATGGTACTGGCATAATAAGAGACATACAGACAAATGGAACAGAATAGAGAGCCCAGAAATAAATCCATCTACAGTCAATTGATTTTCAACAAGGATGCCAAGAATACACAACAGGAAAAGGATAGTTTCTTTGGTAAATACTATTGGGAAAACTGGATATTCACATGCCAAAGAATAAAACTGAACCCTTATCTCACAGCATATACAAAAATTAACTCAAATGGATTAAAGACTTAAATGTAAGACCAGAAAACATAAAACTGATAGAAAAAACATTGAGAAAATCTTCCTGACATTGGTCTTGCCAATGATTTCTTGGATATAACACCAAAAGTACAGGAAACAAAAGCAAAAGTAGACAAGTGGGACTACTTCAAACCAAAAAGCTTCTGCAAGCAAGGAAACAAGCAACAGAGTTAAAAGGCCATGTATGGAATGAAAGAAAACATCTGCAAATCATATTCCTGATGAGAGCTGATATCTAAAATATATAAAGAACTCATACAACTCAATAACTAAAAAACAAATAACTGGATTATTTTTAGAAAATAAGATGTACAAAATAAGACATACAAACAGGCAACAGGGACATGAAAAAGTGCTCAACATCACTAATCTTCTGGGAAATGAAAATCAAAATGACAATGAGATATCACCTCACACTTGTTAGAATGGCTATTGAAACAAAAAAGAATACAAGTGTCGGCAAGGATGTGGAAAAAAGAGAAACTCTATAGACTGTTGGTGGGAAAGTAAATTGGTATAGCTACTATGGAAACAGTATGGAGGTTCCTCAAAAAATTAAAAATAGAACTACTGTATGATCCAGCAATTTCATTTCTGGGTATATATACAAAGGAAATGAAATTAGTATCTCTAAAAGACACCTGTACTCTCATGTTCAGTGCAGCATTATTCACAATAGCCAAAGTATGGAAACAACCTAAGTGCCCATGAACAGATGAATGGGTAAAGAAGATATGGTGTGTATACCCAGTGTGTATATATGTGTGTGTGTATATATATATTTATATATACATATATAATATATATAATATAAATATATATTTATTTATTTATTTATTTATGATGGAATATTATTTAGCCATGTAAAAGAAGGAAATCCTTTCATTTATGACAACATAGATGGACTGTGAAGGCATTATGCTAAGTCAAACATGCCATAATAACTGACATTATAGCATAGGATAATTATGCACCATCTCTCTCTTTCATTTCTTTTAAGTTCATTCCTCCAATAAGTATTTATTGATATTGTTACACACACATGACAGTATAGTGGATGTTATACCTTTAAGAGGCTTTCTTTCTAAGGTTTTTTAAAAAGAAAATTTAGTAGCTTTTGAGACTTTAAATGAGACAGAAAATAATACTCCAAATTAGAAAGGGATAAAAGTAACACCAGAATAAGGCAAAATTAACTACTTCAAGTAAAATTCAGAAAAGATAAAGAAGAAAGAAACTAAATTAAGGCATAATTCATGTAGGCTTTACTCAATGTATATTGAAACCTAAAATACGTTTGTCTGTACTATTATCATATTGTAATGGAATTATGTAAAAAATGAAGAAAATCTTTGAGGTATGTGGTATTTATTAAACATGAAAATGAATTATCAAATGCTTTAATCTCTAAGATGTTTACCACCTTTCATTTTGTTCACTCACTCCCATCATTATCACTATGCTTTTATTGCATACCTTATAATGTAAAAGCACTGAAAGAGGAAACCCTAGAGCATACAATTTATGTTGAACACTCAACACTTTACAAAATAATACAAGTAGCCACTTAAAGAATGGGAATGGTATAGTTCATGGCATCCTAAAAATGTAGTCTAATTATACCACATGGAATCTGCTACACTGAGCAATATTTCCAACATTCCAATGCCTATATTTGTTTTCTACTAGTTTACTTAAATTCAGTAAAAATTCTTCCTTAGTAAAGAAATGAATCAAAAGAACAAGATCCTACATAAAGACTATTACAATGGAAATGGTTATTTGTTTCGTTACTCATTATATGTGTGTGTGTGTATAAATGCTATATGGAATCCAAAGAATTTAGCAATATTTCTATGAAAGTTTATCTTGATGGAGACTGCCATAATCATGTATGGGTAAGTCTATCTGAGATTAGCTCATGAAAGGCCGTCACATTTTCATTCTTGCCTTAGAGTAAAACTAAATGAAGGCAGTGAAAAAATTCTTAAGCAAGGAAAGCATAATGCCCTTACTGAAAGATGTTTAACTCTTGACAGAGAAACAACAGGAACTCAGGCTGCCAGTGTAAGTGAAGGATTATAAGAAAAAGTAATAAATTATGCATCTGAAATTTCCTCCAGATAAGGCAGCAAAGAGAATTTCAATAAAATTGTACAATGAGATGACTTATGCCATAAACTCATGATATGATAGTATCATCATGAGGTGGTTTCTCCCCTCAAAACAAAGACAAAATGTACATTAAAAATATTTGGGGATAAGTAGTCAACTAAAAATAACTTAAGAAGGAGCAGCAGTAATGGAATAATAATTTCCTTGAGTACCATATAAATTAGTATTGTTCAAACAATGCTGGTGCTCTCAGTTTTAATCCTTTGCATTCTGTTTGATGCTGCCATAATTTTGTCAAATAACTCAGGGTTGAAATAACACTGTCCAATCAAGTTAATACTATCAGACTGATTTTAATTCCAAAATTGTTATTTAGTTTTCTCTATGTTTTATATATCCTGGGCACTAAGAATATAATAGTCAACAAGATGGACAAACTCCTTCTCATAAAACTTATGTTTTAGTAGGGAAAAATAATAAACAAGAGAGCAGACTGTGATTGTTGCTATATAGAGGATAAAAATAGGTTTCAGTGTTCAGAAAAGATGACAAATCAACTGAGATTTGAATGGCAAATAGTTGGCAATCAAGCAAAAATCAAGTGCAGGTACATCACAGACAGAAGCAACAGCTAGTTTGAAGGCCCGAAGATAGAAACCCATTGGCTTGATCAAGGCACAGAAAGGTCACTCTTGAGGCCGGAGCGGAGTGAAAAAGTGGGAAATGGAAGGAAATAAAGTTAGAGAGGTAGACAGGGGCTGGGTCACGCAGAGCCTAGGCTTTTACTGTAAGCCATTTGGCAGTTTTGAAATCTCCAAAAAGTGATAAAACAGTTTAATATGTAATTTAACCTTATTAAGAAAAAAAATAATCCACTGAAAACTGGGAATGGATTCTAAAGTTCAATAGTGGAACTAAATATTCAAAACAGGAAGCCAATAAACTGGTTCTGATAGTAAAAGGTAGTGGCCCCAACTAAAGATTGTAGTAGAAATGCAGAGAAATGAATCGATCTTGGAGAGTTTTTAGACTGGCTGATAGATTGGATATGGGTGCTAAGAAATATAAAATAATACAGGAAAACTTCTAGTTATTTTTTGATGCTGTAACTATTTTCTTGAAATGGGAAAGACAATGACAAGTAGGTTCAGGGGTGGAGGTGGAAGTTAATAGTTCGATTTTTCTCTGTTTTAAGTTTGTACTGCCTATTAGAAACACACATGGAAATGTCAAGCTATTAAATATAAAACTATTAAGCTCAGATAAGTGGTCAGGGCTGAAGAAGATGATTTTGAATAATCATATGAAGATAATACTTAAAACAATGTATATGGAATAAATAGAAAATATGCTTGAATAGAGAAGACAATCTATTAAGTAGAAAATCATAAAAATTTGGACAGTTGACAACACAGTTGTAAACTTCCATATTTAGGAATATTATGAAGTTTTTGGATGCTTAAACATATTTTTGAAAAAAAGAGCACATCGACCAAAGAAAAAAGAATAAAATATCTATGGAAGGACCTGTATAAACATTTGCTTTCCATTGAGAACCAGTGGACAACAGACAAAAAGTTCTGAAATATTTCCAAGTGTATTACAAAACTTCAACTCGTTAATAAAAAAGAGATCATTCTAAAGTAACCTAAAGAGAAAAGAATCTTGATAACTATTTCCCCCCAGTTCTCTTATTGGCTTAGAGATTAATAGATATCCTGATAATTTTGAGGGTATTTTCATGAATGTATAAATATATCTCCTCCTGTCAAAAGATGAAAGGATGCTTGAAAGAAAAAGCCCTGAGAATAAACTATGCTTTCTTCATAAAATGAGAGCTAATTAGTTGAGTAATCGCGCCATGTGCAAAATTAGTTTGCCAAAACATAAAGACTGTTAATTGTTTTACTATAGTGGATGCCATGAGCTCCATAAACAGTCATACAAAACAGTTGGGGGAGAAATATTTTCATTTGACAAGTTTCCACATTTTGAGGCAATCAACCTTTGTAAAAAATACTTGGGGTATAAAATAAAAAGAATTGGATATTTGAAATTGTGGCCGTGGCTAAGAAGAGATTTACATATTAAATATTGGTACAAAACCCATTCAGAGGGACAGCTTAGTCAAAATACAAATTCATCTCTTATCATTTTTAAGCTATCCTTTTAGGATATTTATTACAATGCTTATATGGTATATTGAATTGAATTTTGTAGAGGGATTTATTTTTTAGCTATTCTAAAGATTAATGAAATATTCAATTAAATTAGTTGATCTACATCTCCTCGGCCTAAGACGTCCCTCAAATATTTGTCTATGTGCTCTCTCTCCTTTGCTTTTCCACGACAGAATGTAACCCACATTTCAGTTACTGATACAACCAGTATATATATATATATATATATATATATACCCTTATGGACATTCTAACAAAATCAATATCTTATTCAAGAAATTATAATCTATCCCATTTTCCTTTTAATCTATTCTTATACTTTAATAAAAATGTCCCTAAGAAAATATTACACATGATTTATTACTGGATCAAAATCCTGTTAAAAATGGACAGTTTTCAGCCCAGTTAGACTACACTAACAGAGATCTTAACTCAAACTGAATTGTATCTGGCTTCCGGCAAGACATTATGTTCCTAATTTGTACATGGGCAAAATTACCTAAGTGGTTGTGCTCACAACTAGGTCTTAAAATATCATTCACCTCAACCACACACAGCAGGCCAATTAGATATGTATGCTTCCACACCTCCAAAGCAATTTTGTTCCCCACAAATTTATTTAAAATGGTTGACATTTTCCACTATCAAACAGTTCATGCATATTATTCTTTCAGTTTCTTAGAGTCTAAATTTTGTAGATCAACTGCAATAAGTCCCTGAATTATAGATTGCAGTTCTCTTCTTAGACTGATATTTACATTGCAAGTTACTTACAAACTTTTTAGGACAGGAAATTAAATAGAGGGAATGCCAACTTTTTGAAACGCTGGAAAGTAGTCATGGTGAGATATCTACCATGACCGAGGGTGCCTGAGAAAAGAAGAGCAATCTGTGCATAGAGCTTTGCGGCTTTGGAACTTGTGTTGGAATCCAACTATTCAGCCTGGGATTCATAAATCTATACTCGACCTATTGACTATAAAGTAGGAACTTTTTGCTGCCTGTCCTGAATAGGTAGCCTCCAAGCTGTCGTCCCCTGCCTCACATTTATGCTTTTACCTGTTGTTTTTTTTCACAGATATTGTTTTTTACTGGGTGCTGAATCATATCAAATTTCTTTTTTCTGCATCTGTTTAGAAGATCATATGTGATTATTCTTGAAGAATGAATAAACCCGGCATGGTCAGGAGGATGTTTTAATTACTGCTAATGAAATACATATTTCATATGTATTATTACACATACCAACTAAGCACTCCTTGGCTCTTCAATTTATAAATGTTTTATATTCCTTTAAGTGGAAGAGCACTTTTAAAAATAAAATTTGATCAACTATATTTGAATAATTATTTTCAAATGTTTTAAAAATGAATAAATTCATTAGCTAAATTGATCCTTTGATTTTTGGCAAATTGGCTTTTAGTAAATTGACTTTCTGCAAATTCATCTGTAAAATGTCTATCTGTCAGGTAGAATTCCCTTCTAACCTAGTGAAATGTGTGCTATGACTTGCTTTTGTGAGGAAAAGCTTATGTGTAAGGGCTGAAGATCTAGTTAGTATTAAGAGTCATTAAACTTGTGTGAAAATATGTTGTGATTTTTCTATAGTAAAAAAATCACAGATACTTCTAAACTTACTAAACTGTGTTTTCTACCTTGATAATTGAACGAAATGTTAAATTTCAGTAGCAGTTAGTGAAAATAAATATATAATTCTTACCCATACAATTTTAAGAATCCTCTGAAATCTACTCACGGGCCCAAGGTTACAACACCCTGGACGCCTTACTTAGAATTCTGAACCACCTTGGTTTCTACAGCTTGATCCCATGATAATCCATGTGGTAAAATGGAGCCTTTGTTGGACCTCTATATTTCATAGCCTTCAGTAGGACACCATTTCTCAAATACTAGGTGATTTCTGAGGAGACCAGAGTCTTATAGCACACAACAAACAGTATAGATCTTGGAAACAAAAGGCCCCCAGCTATAGCAAACACGGCAATGTAAGAAATCATGACTTAGAAGTGGGGCTCTATGTGGTAAAAAAAAATTCTAGAAATCAACCTGGAAGGATACATCTAACTTCCTGAGCAGTCAGTCTTGGTAAGGAGTATCCATGGAGCATTTGGGAAAGGAAACCGGGCAGCTGATGTAATATCCTGGCAATCTTGTTAAATTGGGGCCCACTCACTATATTTGAACACTAAAAGAAAATTTTCCCTCCTCCTACTGCTTGGTTGGTAAAATGAAGCATGCCAATTATACTCACTTTATATCGTTTAATAATTTTAATCTTTATCAAAGCCTTACACATACATATTTTAAAACATCAAATAAACTCCAAAAATAGCTCAAGGAGTTCTCAAGAGGATCTCTTGGTTTTTAAGAGGTCCTCTATATCACCTCCACAGAATTAGGAATTCCTGGAGGACTTGGCAGAGTAAAGTTTGAAGACCATCGTTTGGTGACCAACAGACATGTTTGTTGCAAACAGTAATTATAAACTATAACACAAGGACTCGCCAATTTGGTCAGTCAATATTTATGAAAGCTTAACATTTATCAATCTTTTTGGGAATATAAAGTTAAAATCGTCAAAAAGACAAGTAACTAGACATTCCAACAAGAAATTAGTCCTTTCTCTCTGGTAGCTTACAGGATGGAACAGGAGGAAGACTTAATTATTATAGTACCATGAGTTAGGTGTAATGACAGAGGTATGATGCAAAGAGCTTCATGAAAACATAGAGGAGGGTCACATAAACTATACTGAGAGTGTTGAGAACTTTTCCCAAAAATGATGAGAGTAGACTTGAGTTGAGTTTTGAAGGATAAGTGGGCATTAACCTGCTAAGGTGGGAGGCATTTATGCACAGAGATCAGCATGTGCAATGTATGAATAGGTGAAATTACTTGGCATGCTCAAAATAAATGAAATAATTTAATATAATAGAAGTTGAGTGTTATGTATGGAATAATTGGAGAGTCAGATCATGAAGGGCCTTTTGTGTTAAGAGGAACAGTTGAAACATTTTTTCCCTTAAAGTTTTAGGAAAGACTTTGAAGTCTTTTAAACATATAAATGATATAATAGTATTTTTATTTTACAAGTTTCTCTGAAAGGATGTTGGAGCGAGTGGAAGATGGACTGATTATAGGGGTACCACTTAAGAGACTATCATATTAATCCAGGATTGAAGTGGTGATAGACAGAAATAAGTCAGTGAATCTCGGAAAGGAGAGAGGAAGCCAGTTTCAGAAAACATTAGGAAGGTAGAATCTGTAGAATTAGATAGTTGATAGACTGATGAAGGGAGGAGGGAGAGAGCAGTAAATACAATTCCTAGTTTTCCCATATGAATAATAGGCCCTGAGACAGAAAATTGACAAATAAATAGGTTATAGGGGAAAGAATATGAATTCCCCTTTGAATATGTTGTGTATTTGATTTGGGGGACATCCCAATTTATTGTTTGTTAGTCAGACAAATATATGATGTAAAATTTAGCCATATGATCAGCTCTGGAAATATGGTGTTCTCTTAGGATGCAATATATATATTATATAAATAAAAAGAGATATTTTTTATTTGGATACTTGAAAGAACATACAATGTTATAATATAAAACTAATAACATTAGTTATTAATAACTAATTAAACTAATTAAACTAATAACATTAACATTATATGTGAAAGAAATTTTAAAAGTCATTAAAGCTTGCTTCACATTTTTGAAGGATCTTGACGGAAGGTTGAGGCAGGTGGGGTAGGGTACTTTGTACCCTCCTTGTAGCAGTCAGAAGAAACAGAAACAAAAACAGGAAAATACCCAGAAAATAAGAAAAGGTAATTGATTATGGTGTCCCCAATGCTAAGTCAGAAAACAAAGCTTTCATAAGGTAATTTGCTTGCAATGTAATTTAAACAAATTAATATTTAAAAGTCTGCCAGTGATGAACAATGGCAGCAAGATACTCATATTGAGACATTTAATTTCAGTTTTAAATGGCATATTTTAACATCTCTGAAATATGGATATATGTTGACATCAATAACATTTTATAATTTCTCTCTATTAAGAGCCAGTTCTTCCACAACCTGCACATGTGCTCAAAATACAGCCATCAAAATTTGGGAAAAGGGTGTTAGCTGTTTGGAAGACAGCTCTTAACCCATAAGAAACAAATAGTTGAAGGAGAGTGGATTGAATGCTGTTAAAATCTTTCCAGAACAGAAGAACCAAGTAGTCTTGTTCTACATTGTGTAAGTGCAAGAGATCAGCATCAGTAGCTTAAGAAAAAAAAAAAGAGATTCTCTAAAAATATTTTCTGTTATCAATGCTTTTGATTATATGGAGAAAAACATAGATGTTAACAACACTGAACTGAAAACTGATTTAAAAAGTTGTACTCCGAATGTGAAGAAGTTTAGAAATGTGATTGGTTAAAACCCAATTTAATTGGCTATGTCTTTTTACTTTATATGTACAAAATTGTGATTTATAATTTTTCAGAAAACTCTGTATAGTTAAATCCAAAAGAGCATTCTCAATTACCATAAAATAAAAATTCTAAAACTTAAGAAAGCATTGCATCATGGTTTAATTGGTAGCAAATTTCTTTTAAATAACATGCATTTGCAATCGATGGTATTTTAGATTAGATGAAATACTCTATTTGGTACAACAAAAAATAGACCAAAAAAAAGAAGTTTCTGTAGCCTTCACTCTCTCCCCTGCCCTCAGAAATAAGGGTTTCTTTTTTCCTACTCAGAAGTGGAAAAGAACGAGGGACAGATTAGCTGGAGGGTCATCCCACAGTGCGAGTTGGCTCAACTGGTCCTCACCAGCTCTCGTATAAACTCTGAACCCTGGAATTATTAGTTGTGACTCTTGAAAAGTAAACTGACCACATATACTTTGAGGATCTCTCTGTATGATCACCAGCAGAGGAAAGAGAGAGAAAAGTGAAAGGGTGAAAGGACAAGCACAAGGGAGGGAGAGGGGGAGACAGAGACAGAGAGAAAGCAAGAGAGGGAGGGAGGGAAGGAAGCAGAGAATTCTAATTCCCAAGGCATGTAAGCTTTCCTTACTCATCTCAGACGATCTGAGTGACATTAGATTGCTCCAGGAGAGCAAAGGCAAGCCTTCGGAACTGTGAAAGAGCTTCAGACCATGATGTTTCAGGGTAGACTATAATGCAGGCTACACAACCCTGGGTCGACTTTAAACAACTGAGTATTTGCCAGGAAGCAGAGCTGTTGGGAGAGTCTGAAGTGTGGTTTAGCCGCACTAAGAAAATACCACAGAAATGAAAAATCTTGGAAACTGAGACATAAATGAAAGACTGTCATGGAAAGTTTGAAGGAAACTTCCCTTGAAGTGGCACATGGGTTAAAAGATACAAATACCTCAGCCTCGGTATTACTTCTTTGAACCCTGAACTCTTCCACATGGTAAAAAGTGCCAAGGAAAACCAGGCAAAACTCCTTAGCTCCTGATAGAAGGAGGGAAAAGACCTTTTTTCTGTTGCAATTAGACAAATATCTGTTCAATGTTATGGAAACACATATACTTGGATAAAAATTCAGGAGAAATTCTATCAAATGTTGGCAGGAGACATTTGTTCATTTGTACGTTTATATCCAAGTTCCTGAGATCTTGTCCACCTTTGTGACATACCATATTGCCTACTGGAGTTTTTACTAATAATACAGTTATCCAGGCAGAAGAGGGAAAATTAGAAGATAGAATTCTAAAAAGCAAATGATACAATAAAACTGCATTTAAAGCATGGCCCAGTGGTGTGTGGTTTTCTGTTGTTGTATAAGAAATTACTACAAACTTAGTGGTTTAACACAACAGCCATCTGTTAGCTCCCAGCTCTGTAGGTGAAAAGTCTGGGCACAGTGGGCCTGGGGCCCCTCTCAAGGTCTCACAGGCTGAAAATCAAGGGGTCAGGCTGCTGTGCTCCCATCTGAAGCTTGCAGTCCTCCTTCAGCCTGATGGCCCAAATTAGTTCCTTGTGGTTGTCAGACTCAGGTCCCCATTTCCTTGCTGGCTGTCAGATGGAGGCCACTTTTATCTCCTAGATGTCACGTGTCCCCCTCCATCTTCAAAACCAGCAACAGAGAATCTCCTTCATGTGGAATTCCTCTCACACTTCAAATCTCTCTCACTAGGGAAAGCCCGGTTCCTTTTAAGGGCTCAGATGATTGGGTCAGTCTCAGACAGGATATCTTCCCTTTTTAAAGTCAACGGATTTGGGACCTTAGTTACATCTGAAAAGTCTCTTCACAGAAGCACCTGGATTAGAGCTTGATTGACTGGGAGAGTTGTGTATCCAGCGGGAGCTGAGAATCTTAAGAGGCCATCTTAGAATTCTGCCTACTACAGACAGGTATAGTGATATTTAGAAACACGGAAATATGGCGGATTATCTAAAAAGGATGAGGGTTGGGAAATTCTAAGATTGCCCTATTTAGTAGAAATGGCTTAGTAGAACTGACTTGTCACCTTTCAATGGTGTTGCCTTACATTTTTGACTTAAGTTTTGCTGAACCTTGTATCCTTCCCAACTATAGTGCAGATATGGTAAGTATATCTTGTTAACATCCGTAGCCGTAGTTGAGAAAGATACGGATAATCGAAAATGGGACTTCCCAGTAAGACCCGGCCTGACTCAGAACATTACTGGTCTTGTCTGTGTCCACAGAATTGCTATAATCATAGTTAGCTGAGTTTCTGATCTATGCCCTAAGACTCAGTGTGTACAGTCAACCGGTGGTTATGCAACAAAAGGAGAATTCTCCAATTCACTTTGGTTTTGGGTTCCCACGGCCAGAGCCCAAGAAGCTGACCTTTTAGAATTTTAATTTCAGAAATGCCCCATCACTAAGGAAATGGAAGAAGATATTAATGGGTATGTTGTAGGATAAGAATAAGGTGTATTATCTGCAAAAGTGGGATTTTTAGTTACAAAAAAGCAAAAGTGAGTCAATTCCTGAAATTCCAGAGATTGTTCCAGAAGGATGGTATGTCTGAGATTAGTGTTACAAACACTAGAGTAAGTGATTTTAAATTATCTCATTTAAACCTCAAAAATTGGTAGCACTTTTATTAAAATTTGACAAATAAGAAAACTAAGTTGTGCGGCTTTCGGTAAGTTATATAACATTTTTAAGCCTCAGTCTTCACCTTTGTTAAGTGATTATAATAGTAACACTTATCCCCAATAGTGTATATAGTGTGTACATATATATATATCAGTGTTTTTACTTTTTGTTGTACCTTGTGCTCGTATCCTGAAATAGTCTGTCACTTTAATTTAGAAGGATATTAACATCTGAAAAACATTTGAAAATCATTTATAAATTATTTTGAATCATTATTGCTGACACTTATTGAATTCTTATTCTAAGGCACTGTATTAAAACTTTTAAGATAATAACTCTTTTAATCCTGACAACCTGTAAGGTAGTTATTATAATTGCACAATTTTACAAATAAGGAAACCGAAGCATATAGAAATTAATTTAGGTAACCTGATCATTGTACTATAGTCAATTAGTTGAGAATGTGAAGCTGGACAGCTTGATTTTATCAACTATTATAATATACTGCCTTCCACAAAGAGCATTATACAGCAGGTGCAAATATGTGTATGGTTGAAAAGAAGACCTCCTTCCCATCTTGAAGTATCTAGTTCCCTTTGCCAAATGCTAACATTACTATCTGTTGTTTGCATCCTTCCAGAGAGATCCTATACACACAAACATACATAACACAGAATGGTTGTACATGAGATACTTAGCACAATTAGGATGCAATAACATGCATCCTCCTTTTTCATGTAAAACAAATTCCTGGAGATCTGAGTATATTAATTTGGTGTCTTGGGACCGATTGTAGTATATCAAATGTGTACTGAACCATGAAACTAAAGAAATCTTTGGCTTATCTGATTCACAGTTTATTTCCAAGAACTGTAACAGGTCTGAGATTTTACCATAGTTCCCAGTTTTAGGGGTGCTGGCAGAAGATGTGAGACTCCTGGATCAGAGACAAAGGACTTTACTATTAGTGGCTTCATTTTCATGTCAGTTCCCCTTGTCCCCAGTTCCCAAGGAGTCAGTGTGAAAAGGTCCAGGTAGATGTGGCAACACAGTAGGTGTGCATCACAGCCAAGGAATATCAAGCTGAGGGAACCCAAAGTTTTTGTTATGGGCTGCAAGCAAACTTCCCTGACGTTTGCTCTGGAGGAGACACTCTTTAATCTTACAAGGTTATTCTATGTATAAGTGTTCTTGAAATGACAGTCCAGAGCCAAAGGACAGTTAGCGCCTTTGCTTGCAAGACAAACACAAATGTGACAGAATCGTGAAGAACCACCACCCAATTTACTAGTTATGGAACTTTGGCATATCTCTTAGGCTTTCTGAGCCTGCTTTCCTAATCTGTAAAATAATAGTAGCAGTCATTTATTTGTCTAAGGATGGAATATCCTTTGTCACATTGTGAATTACAAAGTACTCTAAACAATATTCCAGGTGTTTTTCCTATCATCCTTGGAATCGCACATACAAGCACTTTTGTATGGTCAGCAAGTACCAGTTGGACAGATATTAACTTTGGCAATATGCTGGGACATGTTCACCTGGGCCATAGCACAAATTACATCTGAGTGATAGATTTAGGATTGTTGGGGGCCCAACACAGAGAGATTATAATGGAATTCAGTGAATTACGAGGCAAGATGTTAATTCATGATTAGAAAAAGAAATCTAATTTCTAAAAAGAGAACAGGACATATTTTTCTCCTAATAAATGCTTATGTGTTTTCAGTATTTGATTATGTGGTTCATACCAGCTACAATGATATGAAAAACAGCTTAACTAGCATACGGAAACGTAAAGATGACTTATAGAAATAAAACCACCCACCTGATCTTATCCCTGCATTAAAGAAGAGCTCTTATTAATAATTTAAAAAGTCTGATATTGTGTAAAAATATACTTCTCAATTATTCTAATTAATTACTTAGATTTCAAAACTATAATGTTTTTAAGTTAATATATTGTTGTACACATTGGGTTAATATTTGCACCCATATCTTTAACAGATTTGTCATTTTTAGTGCCCATTTATAAATTTCAAATTCTTTCTTAAAAGAACTTCTTAATAAAATAAGGTTTTATTAAATTATGTCTTCCAGTTACATGTCTCTCTGGATTTATTTCCCTATGAAAGAAATGAAAAATTAAATTTGATTCATTCACTCAAGTAATGAAAGAGGTAAACATTCACTTTGCTGCATTCATATATAAAGCAGTTAAATTTCTTCCTCTTTCTATTGCTGACTACTTGATCCTTCCAAGGAGGAAAGTAAAAAGCTTTCTTAATTATAATGAAGTCCAGATTTTGTAAAATTCCCAGAGGCTTTCTAAAAATGAAAACTGACTTTTAAAAGCTTTAGGGTGTCTCCTCCTCCCCTACTCTCGCAGGAAGCTCTGACAATATTTAAATATATCAATCATATTTGGAGTACAATAAATATGATTAAGATGCATCAATGTGGAAAGAATTGTAGAGAGAAAGAAACACATTACTGTCTTCATTCAGTTTACAAGCTGATCAGACACAAGTTTAAGCTGTGACGAACATGAAGCAAAAAGCAAAAGGGAGTTGTTTGTGTGTGTGTTTTATTCATGTCAGAAAGAAAAGACTACAGCAATTAATTAAAGTAAAATAAAATGAAGCAGTACCATTTTTGCTATTTTTCATTTTATTTTATTGGGAAATATAGCATGTGTAAAAAATATTGTATATGATTATAAGTACAATTTAATCAATAATAATAATAAATAACCACCTACATAACCATCACTCAAACTTAAAGATAGAATTTGCCAGTACCAAAGAAGCCCCTTTGGTCCTCTGTAAGAGAATTCGATCAGTTTCCAAGAGGTAAGCTCTATTCTTGAATATTTTGTTACTCATTTCTCAGCTTTTCTGTAATGTTGTTATGTATGTATATTTCCTTAAAAATATACTGTTTCCCTAGATTTTTATTTTTCACTTTCGATGAATGGAATTCTTCTGCATACACTGTTTTCTGATTTATTTCACTCTACATTAAGTTTTTTGAGATTTACCCATGTTGACACATTTAGTTGTAGTTCATTATTTTCACTGTTGAACGCTAATCTGAAGTGCGATTATACAGCAATTCATCAATATGTTGTACTGATAATGGGCACGTGGGTCGTTTCCTGTTTTGTGGATGTTGTCAGTCTTTTGCTCTTATGAACACAACTGCATTACTTTCTTTGTACATGACTCCTTATGCTTATGCTTTAATGTCTATATCTAAGCGTGGAATTGTTGGTCCATAGAGTATGCACATTTTCATCTTTAATTGATGTTATCAGTTTTCCAAAGAGCTCATAGCCAGCTTTGACCACCACCAGCAGTGGATGCCCTTCCCTTTGCTCCACATCCTTGTCTAGCTTGACACTTTTTGCCAATCTTTGTGTGTGTGTCCCTGTGTGTGTGTGTACGTGCACTCAAAATATAACTTCTAATTGAAATGTGTTTTTCTGATTAGTAATGAGGGATTACACCTTTTGATGATTATGGACCCTGAGTATTTCCTATTATACATATTTGTATTAATTTTACCCATTTCCATCTAGTTGCTTGAGTTTTTCTAATTGATTCAAAGGTATTCTTTATACAACCTGGATACTAATCTTTTATTGATTATATATGTTACAATTATCTCTTTCCACATCACAGCTTGTCTTTGCTTAATTTTTAATTTAAAATTAAATTTTAATTTTAAAAATTTAGAAATTTTTAATTTTAACGCAGTCAGATTTATCAATCCATTTCCTTATGGTCTTCATTTTTCGTGACTTACTTAAGAAATCCTCTCCTATTCCAAAGGTAGAAAAATAATCTATGTTGCTTCCTATAAGTTTCTATTTTTGCTTTTCACACTTAGATCTTTAATTAGCCTGGAAAGTATTATTATTTATGTTGTGAGGCAAGACTCCAATATCTTTTTTTCCCCTAGTTTCTTGTTTTTCCAATATGGCTAACCAAAATCCCTGTACCACTTACTGAAAACCCCATCATTTTAGCTACCAATCTATACTGCCATCATTATCATAAATCAAATTTTGAAATAAGTGTCTGGGCTCTGTGCTTTTCATAGGTTACCTTGCCTATCCCACATTGCCTACACTAAAGTCCCAGCAGGTGCCCAAATGTGAGATACAAAATGCGACCCAAGAGGAAGTGCACTACATCCAAAAGAACTATTTGAGTTTTCTTATTGATATAGACAGAAATCTATGGAACGTGTATGGGAATGGATATCAAGGTTATGGGATAATGGTGGAAGGAACATAAAGTTTGATCAGGCCACTAGAACTGCCTCTACCTAGGAAAATAGTAAACCAAAAGCAATACCGTATCGATAGAGGGATTGCAGACATTAGTGCCACCATAAAGAACTTGAAAGTTGCAGGGATGGTGACTCCCATTCAAATCACCTATTTGACCTATGCAGAAGACAGATGGATCTTGGAGAATGACAATGGGATTATTGTCAGTTTAACCACATCGTGACTTCAATTGCAGCTGCTGTACCAGATGCAGTGTCATTGAGCAAATTAACACATCTCTGGTACCTAGTGTGTGGCTCATAGCAACTGGTATAGAAAAATCATTTGATAAAATTCAACAAACATCCATTTATAATAAATAATTTTAAAAAGCAATCTTCCAGCCAATTAGGAGTAGAAGGGAACTTCCTAAACATGATAAAGAGCATCTATTAAAAAAAATGCAACTAACATCATAGTTAATGATGAAGGACTGTTTTCCTCTAAAATTGAGAAAAAGGCAATGATGTCTTGTACTATTCAAATAATATTGAAAGTTCTGGCCAGCACAGTAAGGTGAGAAAAGGAAATAAAAAACATATGAACGGGAAAGGGAGAGATACAGCTGTCCATTATCCTTTATTGCAGATGACATGATTGTGTAGAAAATCCCAAGTAATTAAAACAAATACCTGTTAGAACCAATAAGTGAGTTCAGCAAAGTACAGGAAAAAGGATTCACACACACACACAAACACACACACACTTATATTCCTGTATATTAGCAACAAACATGTGGAAACCAAAATTAAACACACAAAACCCTTTATAATCACTCCAAAAGAAATTAATCACCTAGTTATAAATCTAACAAAACACACAAAGGAACTGCATGCTGTAAATTATAAAATACTGATGAAAGAAATCAAAGAAGATCAAAATAAATGGAGACATACTGAGTAAATGGGTTGGAAGTCTCAATACAGTAAAGATGTCAATATTCTCCCAAACTGATACATACGTTCAACACAAGGCCTACCAAAACCCCTGCAGGATTCTTTATACATATAAGCAAGCTTATTCTAAAATTCCTATGGAAATTTAAAGAAACTAGACTAGCCAAAACAAATTTCATAAAGAAGAATAAATGGGAGAAATCACTCTACCTAATGTTAAAACTTACTATATAACTACAGTAATCAAACAGTGTGGTATTGGTAGAAGAAAAGACACATAGATCAATGGAACAGAATAGAGAACTTGATTCAAAATTAATAATGAATTTAAGTATAAATCATAAAACTATAAAAGTTTTAGAAGAAAACATAGGAGGACACTTTGAGTCCCAGGACTAGGTAAAGAGTTCTTAGCCATGACACCAAAGGCACACTCAATAAAAGAAAAAAAATTAACAAATTAGGATTCATCAAAACTAAAACCCTGTGCTGTAAAAGACCCCTGTAAAATGAATTAAAATCAAATCACAGACTAGGTAAAATATATGCAGACCATAAATCAGAGAAAAAGGCCTTATATCTAGAATATATAAGGCACTCTCCAAACTCAACAGAAGATAACTAGCTATCTAGTTAGAAAGCAAGTAGGACATGAACACAATAAGAACACGAAATAAGTACATGAAAAGATCTTCAACATTATTAGCCATTAGAGAAATGAAAATAAAGCTACAATGATGGGAGGTGACCCAGTGGCGCAGTGGTTTAGTTCTCACTTTGGCAGTCTGGGGTTTGCGGGTTCGGATCTGGGCACCCGCAGACGCACTGCTTGTCAGCCCTGTCATGGTGGCATCCCATATAAAGTAGAGGAAGACGGGCACGGATGTTAGCCCAGGGCCAGTCTTCCTCAGCAAAATGAGGAGGATTGGCAACGGATGTTAGCTCAGGGCTGGTCTTCCTCACAAAAAATAAATAAATAAATAAGGCTACAATGATATATCACCACACATCTATTAGAAAAGGTAAAATAAAAAATAGTAACAGTATTAAATGCAGGTGAGGGTGCAGAGAAACTAGATCTTTCTTATATTGCTGGTGGGCATGTAAAATGGTCCAGCCATTCCCAAAAAGGGTATGGCAGTTTCTTCCAAATCTAAACATGCATTTACCATGTGAATCAGCAATCACACTCTTGGGCACTTGTCAGAGAGAAATGAAAACTTGTGTTCATACAATAAATTAATACACAAGTACATGCATACATACACAAATACCTGTACGTGAATGTTCAAAGCAGCTTTATTTATAATAGAAAAATTCTAACAGCCTAAATATTCTTCTTTTTGTGAATGTATGAACAAACTCTGATATATCCACACAATGGAATACCACCCACCAACAAAAAAAACTATCGAATATATCTAACAACCTAAATGAACCTCAACAGCATTATTCTTAGTGAAAAAAGTCAATCTTAAAATATTTCATACTATATTGTTCCATTTGAATAACTTTCTTGAAATGAGAAAAATATAAAGATGGAGAACATGTGAGTGGTTTCCAGGGTACAAGTGGAGTGTGCATGTGGTCGGGTTGTGGATACAAATGCAAAGGGATAGCATGCTTGAGTTGTCTTGTGGTGATGGGACTATTCTGTATCTTGATTTTGGTGGTGGCAGCACAAATCTATACATGTGATAAAATTGCACAGAACTGTATATTCCCACAAATAAATGCAGATTTTGAAATGGTGAAAAGATTATAGTCTAGTTAGCAGTGATGTGCCATTTCCTGGTTTAATACAGTTATATAAGATGCCACTATTAGGGAAAGGGGGGTGAAGAGTCCACAGAACTCCAGACTGTTGCTGCAACTTCCTTTGAGTCGATACTTCAAAATGAAAAAAAATAAGTTTCTGAAGATTATTGTCAGGGCTGGCCCGGTTGTGTAGTGGTTAAGTTCGTATGCTCTGCTTCAGTGGCCTGGGGTTCACAGGTTTGGATCCTGGGAGCAAACCTACACACCACTCATCAAGCCATGCTGTGGTGGCATCCCACATACAAAACAGAGGAAGACTGGCACAGATGTTAGCTCAGGGACCATCTTCCTCAACAAAGGAAAAAAAAAAGACCATTGTAGTTACCTAAAAATAATAAAAAGTATTTGTTCTGGAATGATTGTTAATTACGTGAGTATGTGTGTGTACTTTGTGTGTGTCTGTATCTCAGGGAAAGTAATCAACATATAATATTTACCAAATCCTTTTATCTCTTTTTATCCTATATAGACTGTTGATAGTGAGTATATGCATTCCTGTGTGTTCCTGAGTGTACATTTATTTATATACACATATAATCCAACATCTGGTCTCTACCGGAAAGATATGAAAACTGGCATTTACTTATTTATGTTTGGAAATTAAGTTAACCACAATAATCTAAATTATGCCTTCATCACTGAACTCGATACACTGTAAAACTATCAACTCATAAAATTAAATATTCTGATTTCAAAAAAATAAAACTAAATCCCTTACGTGCCTCTGTAGGCAGTTTGACTGCAGTAAGATATTCTGTGCCACTCAAGAAATACTTTCCTCACTTGTCTTTTCATTTTACAGTACATTTGAAAGGAGACAAAGCTTTTTATGCACTTAGAATATCTGAATAGGGATAGTATTTGAGGAGAAATTACCTAATCACACTCTCCAAGGTATACAAATTGCTGATATGAGCTTTTTTCTGAGAAGAGAAAAAAAGTGAGAGGAATGAGAAGAGGACAAGAGACCCCTGAAGAAGGTAAAGAAGAGAAAAGTGGTGAAGACAGATGGTGCTGAAGTGAGGAGGCTTTCTGTGATAGAAGTTCACGTGTTGCTTCCATCTCACCTTTGACTGGGCCAGGTTGTACAGCTTTGTGGTTTAATAAGCTGGTTTAAGTGTCAGGCCACTTAGGCAATTGCTCAGGATCAAAATCCAAAAAGACGCCTAAAAATCCCTAAAATATAAAGAGAGATTATGTTTACCAGGTCGTTTTTCGGAGGAAGAATTACATGAGGTTGAGGGAAGTTTTTGATAATTTGTTTAAGCGGATGAGTAGAAAACTGGGAAGTCATCAATTATCCACAGAGCAACATTAAACTGCCTTCTTAGAAACGGACCCTATTAACTACAGGATTATTTGCTTTGCCAGGTAGAATGTGGGACTAGGGGCAAATTATCTGAGAAAATAGGAAGAGACTGATCACGCTCTCCAATGAACCGCCTTCCTTTCTTTTCTGCCACAAAGTCAACTTTATTCTACATGAGTGCAGAATAAATATTGAAAGCATATTGGTTTGAAGGAGGGTCAATTTATTAGCTTGCCTGGGGCATCCACATGTCTCTGTCTAGCCCTGGTGGTATACATTATATGTCTGTGTGCAAACGCACCCACAAACATATACACATATACAGAGAGTAGTTTTTCCAACTGAAGAGAGTATTGCTGACAGTGCAAAAAAAACCCCTGAAAGTGGTGGTTTGGAATTTCACACCCTCACTCCCATTTGGCCTTCTTACTTCAGGTCTGACTGTACTCCCAAGAGCTGGCACAGAAATAGGTTGCATGTATATACAAAACATTTATATCAGTTTAGAATTTGGTGTTCTTCTTTATCACACTGGAAACAAGCCACATAGCAAATAGACTCAGCGCTTACACAACGGAATTCTTTCTGACCTTCCTCTTCGCTTAGTGTAAGATTACATTCATTTATTTACTTTCAAAAACTCACGTGACTCTGTAAGCAGAGCATAGATAAGTAAAAGTTTCAGGCCAACTGTTGGTAGCTAAATCCATTTTTTCTTTTATCTTTGCAGAAAACCATACATATTTGTGTATGGTAATTAATGCAGGCTTTTATTGAAGACTGAATAAACATTCAAGAAATATTTGTATTCTCAGTATCTGGGGTTTTTATTTTTTCCCTGGTTGCAATTTATTCTTGAGAAATGTTTATATATATATATATATATATATATATATATATATATATATGCATAATTATTTGTTAATATATCTAATAATATTTATATTAGATAGATCAGCCAGAATAGCAACTATAATCAATCTTAAGAGAGATAACATACATTTATCTAATTTTCAAAAAAAGGAGAGGCTGAGAGAGAGAGATTTGTTTTCTATTTTTCTACTAACTTGAAAATACTCTTAAAAACGTATTTATTTTCTTCAGTTACGATTCAAAAAGTCTCTGAGAGATTGCTAGATATTACTAGCCAGTCGTTTATCCATTCATTCCACAAATATTTACGGCTCACATATTGAGCACTCTCCTAAATTCTGAATAGAAACACAGACACAGTCCTCATGAACTATATGATCTAGTAAACAAAAATGTCAATAAATACACAAGCACAGATATACATCTCATTATATTATAATAATTCCTATGATGGAAAATCATAAGCAACTGGTTTGAAATAGCCACCGTTTCTCTTATTGCAAACTCTCCACACTTCCTCATGATTAGAATTTGGCGTCTCATGTAGATTTGTCTATAGGGAAATAACATGTTTCTTTTCAAATCGAAAATCCAGATTTCTTGATAGTTTTATTACAGATTATAAAATCATAAATGGATATTTTGTGTTTACGAAAAAGTAGGAATCCTTAGTATAATTCATATATTGTTAAGTTCAATAGACTTTGGTGCCCTGATGGAATGTAAGCTCCATTTCTCTATATCACTCTTTCTATCAACAGGGTCTAGTATGCAGTAGTAATAATGACTCAAATTGCTTATACTTGCTCATAAATTCTGGAAGTAGATACATTAAAAAAACAACTAAAATGCCTTTAAGATAGGATATTACTTATTAGTCTTGAATAATAAAGCCAGTAATGTGTCACACAAATGTTTGAGCTTCAAAAATATGCAGTCATATATTTCCAGTTCTCTACATTGCAGGGCACACTTCCACTAAATACCACTACTTAATTATCTCTGCTCAAGCAAATTAATCTACTAAGATCATATGAATTATATATAGCCTGTAGATATTAAATGATAGCTCTGCAAAGTTGTTTGGGCTTATTCAGATTTCTTTGCTATGTGTAATAAAATAATTAAAATATCACTTCATTATCTCTAAATCCTTCTGTCTAATGCATGTGTATATTATTTTGGAAAATTTAACTTTAAAGATTAGCTTAATTTTAGGAATGATTTTCCAATAATGGTGCCAAAATTGTAAAACCAGTGTTCCTAGGCACATGCAATTCTGGATTCCTTTAGCAAATATTGACACAAAACTTTGATTAAATCTCAGTCTCATACATTTACTTAAGTGGAACTCTGTGTCTGTATTTCCATTAAATGGATGTATTTGAAAAATACAAATATGACCCAATTGAATAATGTACTTCTCTTTTCAACGTTATGAATAAGAATTGTCAATTACTTGGTAGCTGCTTGTAATGTCTTAGCAGTGTTTTTGTTTTATATTTTACTTATAGCTGAACGATGTGTGAAGAAACTGAAGTCTAGAGATATTAATGGGTTGCCACTTCTACTTAGTAGCCTACTAGTTGTACAGGCAGAACCAAATCAAATGCTCCTGGATCCTAGCTTACTGTAATTCTTTGAACTATGCTGCAAAACATTATTAAGAATAAAAACTCTTAAGAATTATGCCCTTATGGTCCACAACACCTTCCTTTGTTCTTCATATTCCAACTGCAAAGATCACATATATAGTACAGGAAAATAAGTTATTTTGATGTTTAAAATAATTTTCTATTTTTTTATGAAAGGTTGCAGTTTCAATTTTTCTTAAAGGAAACTATTCCATTTGTGTTTTTTTTCCAGAAGGGAATGAATATAATTGTTTTCTTGATGCCAAAGTGGCCCATCAAAATAGTTCTGTTCCAAATGGAACAGATTGTATATTCAAAAATTCAAGTAAAAGTCTCAAATAAAGGTTAATTATTTTCATGCCATCCCTGTGGAAGAAGGAATTATTTTGCTTAGAAGACACATTTAATTTTTTATGAATAATTTAGGTATGCAAGTCCTGTGGGAACTGGAAAGCTAACTTATTTGTTCATCGTTTAAGTATAAAATATTGTAAGTGTTCCAAAAAATTACACTTAGTTTTGTTCTTTCTAGTAATTGAGTTTGGATTCTATATTTATTTTACTTCCTAAAAGGAAGTATGTTTGCTGTTGATTTAAGATGAAATTTTTTTTACATTACCAGCATATGTAAGTTTATATTTTTTAAAATTCAGTTTGATTAATAGTAAACTCTTAAAATGTCTTTTCATGATAAATCAGTTTTTAAAACATTTCAAAAAAAATAAAGGAAAAAAATCTTTACAGGAAACTGGCCTCAAATTCACTGTGGATCTTCTGTTTAGTGGAGAAAGAAGTCATAAAAAAATACAGCAAAAGGACATCAGAAAGAAAAAGTAAATATTTTCTATGTAAAACCTGAAAGAATATTTATTATCCTAAGATACTTCAGTTGCTTTTCCAAGGTCAGAAGTATAATTACAAGAGTATTCATGTGGGTTTCTCAGATTTTTAGTGTTAGATCATTCTTAAATTTTTTGTTGATTATTGCTGCACAAATAATTAAATTTGAAAAAGAAAGTATCTTATCACCTGCAATGTTATATTAAATTATATATCACTAAATTGTTTATTAAATTACATGTTTATATATTTATTAAATTATATATTATTTTTCTCTGCCAATTGAATGCCAATTACTTTTAAATAATGTTTGTCTTATTCTTTTATATATTTTCAGCACTTATGAGAAGGACAAGTACAAAATAGATATTTAATTAACTAATTACTTGGATTTTTTAACATCTTCTGAAGACTTTATTTTTTACAGAGGTTTTAGGCTTACAGCAAAAATAAGAAGGTACAGAGAGTTCCCATATATTCCTTGTCCCACATATGCACAGCCTCCCCATTATCAACATCACTCACCAGAATGGTGCTTTCTTTCATGAAGGATGAACCCATATTGACACATCATAATTACCCAAAGTTCATAGTTTACCTAAGAGTTCACTTTTGGTGTTGTATATTCTATGGGTTTGGACAAATGTATAATGACATATATCCATCATTATATGGAGATAGACAGTATTTTCAATGCCCTTAAAATCCTCTGTGCTCTGCCTATTCATCTCTCTCCACCCACCCCCACCACAACCCCAGCAACCACTGATCTTTTTATTTTCTCCATAGTTTGGTCTTTTCCAGAGTGTTATATAATTGTAATCATATAGTATATAGCCCTTTCAGATTGGCTTTTTCACTTAGTAATATGCATTTAAAGTTCCTCCATATTTTCATGGCTTGATAGCTCATTTCTTTTTAGTGCTGAAAAATATTCCATTATCTGCATGTACCACAGTTTATTTATCCATTCACCCACTGAATGATGTCCTGGTTGCTTCCAAGTTTTGGCAATTGTGAATAAAGCCACTATAAACATCCACGTGCAGGCTTTTGCGTAGACATAAGTTTTCAACTCCTACCGGTAAATAACAGAAGTGTGATTGCTAGATCTTACGGTAAGATACATCCAGAGAGATGCAGCACCCAAGATCTGCCTCATCTGTAAAGAGTCATTGGAGCGACAACTGATAAGAACATTTAAATGGTAATATTGAAGAATTACTGGAGGCTGAGTATGGGCAGCAAGAGAATGAGAAACTCTTGGGGCCATAGCCTTAGGGGGCCCCCTACATTTTCATCTTTCCCTCCAGAAACTCTACCAGGTTCTCATGGTGAGGGTCTCTGAAGAATTCTAACGTGACTGTGGGGAGATGGGGATGGAGATGTCAAGAGCATTGGGAAATACACCCAGAGTCTTCTCCAGAAAAGAGACCTACTTTTCCTGGGAAAAAACTTTGCCACTGCTTAGTTCTAAATTCTTATTCCAACTAGGGGAAGGTAATTTCTCCCCACTCCAGTCTCTACCACCCCTTGTGTCTCAGCTAAGTGGAAAAAAAAACAAAACAAAATGCACATTAAACAGAAGTCAGGGCTTTAAGGAAATAGATATGCAACCTGCTGCACCAGGGAAGAGAATAAGGAGCAAGGGGGAAAAATGTTGTCACAGTCCTGAGACGCAGGCACTACAAGACTGGAGTTTAATCATAAGATTATAGGACACTCACCTCCCCCCACATATTACCACCAGAGCTCCAGTACAGTAACAGTAGATTACAGGTAAAGAGCTGTGAGACAGACTGTCTGAGGAGGAGCACTTAGGGAAGCCTAAGGTCAAGAGAGGAGACAAAAATAAGGCACAAGAAGAAGGTGAAGTCTCTGATACCTACAGCTACAGCAAACATTAACACATCCCAGTCATCACATTAGAGCCTATTACCTGACAAATCATGTCTGGCTTTCAACAAATATAAACAAAACATGCCAAAAGCCAAGAGAAAAACAGTCTGAGGAGAAAAAGCAATCATCATAACCAGACTCAAATGTGACACAGATGTGGGATTTTTCAGACAGGGAATTTAAAATAACCATGATTAATATATTATGGATTCTAATAGAATGAATAGATACAATGAAAGCACATAAGGGTAATGTAACAGAGAGATGGAAACTATGAAAGAATCAAAAGGAACTTCTAGAAGCAAAAAACACAGTGACAGAAATGAAGAATGCCTTTGAGGGGCTCGTCAGTAAACATGACGATGCTGAGTCCGGTGAACTTGAAGAAAGGTCAATAGAAACTTCCCAAACAGAAATGCAAAGAGGCAAAAATATATGAAATAAAAAAAGCACAGCATTGGAGATCTGTGGGAAATTTTCAAAAGATATAACATGTATGTAATTAGAATACCAGAAGGAGAAGATAAAACAGAGTGAAAGAAATATTTGAAGAAATAATGTCCAAGAATTTTCCTAAATTATAACAGATACCAAAACACAGATCCACAAACCACCTTGGAGAATATGAAGCAGAATAAATATCAGAAAATGTGCAGTCTTTAAGTGTTATATTTAAACTGAAGAAAGCAAGGACAGAAAATCTTAAAAGAAAACGGAGGAATAAAAACATTTTATTGCTATGAATTACATTGGAATCTTATCAGAAACCCCGCAATTAAGAAGAAAGTGGAGTGAAATATTTAAACTGTTGAAAGAACTTTACCTAGAATTCTTATACAGAAAAGTTATCCTTCAAAATTAAAAGAGAAATGAAGACTTTTTTAGTCAAATTAGAAATGAAGGATGGGGCCGGCCTGGTTGCATGGTGGTTAAGTTCGTAAGCTCTGCTTAGGTGGCCCAGTGTTCTTCACAAGTTCGAATCCTGGGTGGAGATCAACACACCACTTGTCAAGCCATGCTATGGTGGCATCACACATACAAAAAATAGAGGAAGATGGGCACAGAAATTAGCTTAGGGCTAATCTTCCTCAGCAAAAACAGGAGGATGGGCAATGGATGTTCGTTCAGAGCCAGTCTTCCTCACACACACACACACACACAAAAAACTGAAGGAGTTCATTTCCAGAAGACCTGCACTTGCAAGAGATGTTTAAAGAAATTCTTTAACAAAGAAAGAGTGAGTGGAGAAGGAACTAGTGAAAATAAGATAAATCTAGATTTCTTATTCTTAATTGATTGAAAAAATAACTTTTCAAAACAATAATAGTAACAAATAAATTGGGTGATTATAGCACATGAATAAGTGAAATGAATGACAGCAACGTCACAGGGGATGGGAAGAAGGAGTTGAGAATAATCTGTTATATGGTATCTGTACTACATGGGAAATAGTATAATGTTATTTTTTTTTCTTTTTTTTTTTTTTTTCTTGGTGAGGAAGACCAGCCCTGAGCTAACATCTGTTGCTAATCCTCCTCTTTTTGCTGAGGAAGACTGGCCCTGGGCTAACATCGTGCCTATCTTCCTCTACTTTATATGGGACGCCGCCACGGCATGGCTGACAGGCAGTGCGTCCGCGGTCGCCCGGGATCCGAACCCGCGAACCCCGGGCTGCCAAGCGCGGACGAAACCGCTGCGCCACCGAGCCGGCCCCAAGTATAATGTGAAGGTGAACCTAGATTAGTTAAAAATATATGTGGTAAATTCTAGGGCAACTACTATAAAATTTTTTAAAGACATATAAATGATACAAAAAGGGGGAGATGAAACAGAAAAGGCAGAAAACTAGGGAAAAAAACAAAAACATGCAATGAACAGAAACACATAGAAACATGGTATTTATTAATCCAATTATATCAATAATTATTTCAAATGTGAATGATCTAAATAACACCAGCTAAAATACAGAGGTTGTCAGATTAAAAAAACAGGGCCAAACCTTATTGTCGACAAGAAATGAATTTTAAATATAAAGATAAATGTAGGTTAAAAGCAAAGGGATGGAGAAAGGGATACCATGCTAACACTAATTAAAAGAAAGCTGGGGTTTCTATACTAATTCAGACAAAATATAATTCAGAACAAGGAAGAATATCAGTCATAAAGAGGAGCATTACATAATGATAAAGTGGTTAATTCTCCTAGAAGAAGTAACACATATGAACATGTGTGTACCTAGGAAAGAGTGCCGAAGTAGGTGGAGCAAAAATTGATGAACCCACATTATCCCGGAACCTAAAAAGCCCAGACCAGTAAATGACACAAAAAGATGCATAATATTCTGAGAAATTGCTGACTTGAAAGACTGAGAAGTTAAGGCTATACACTTCAAAACATGGATAAAATGGAAATTTAATATAATTTATAAGGAAAAGATAATCCGGCACACGTGTATGAACACTGTTCTCTTAAAACCTTATCTGATTTTGCTGTCTTAACCTAGGAATCACCACAATGAATAAATAAAATAGTAAAAACTAGTAAGAAAGAATTGTTCATTTTCCCACATCATACTGGATAATTAAATTAATGCAAAATAAGTATTATTGTTTTGAATAATTTTAGAAGCAAATTTAATAAATTAACAAAAGCACTCAAGTTGGATTTTAAACAATAATTTAAATGACTATTGTTTTTAATAACATGGTAATTTTGTTGCATTTAGATTAACATCTGGTCAATACATGAGAGGCAGTCACACACAATGTCAAAACTATGCAAGCAATTTATTCTCTTCTTTCTATACCAAATGTTATGTCTAGATAACCAACATAAAAAGCTAAAACAATTTTCCAATAAGAAGAAGAAAATTCATACACACATGCACACATGCATGATGCTGCCTGTGTGTGTGTGTATAATAAGCATACTATGACCTAAAAACCTAAACCTAGCATACTAAGCAATGAGCAAAGAGTAAAATGTTAGCTAGCTGAAGGATAAATGACAGAATCTACAAAATATTTGGATACTGTAAGCCTTGAGCATGCTGCAATGTATGTTAGCTAAATTTGAAATTTTCTTTTAAAGAAATACAGTATACTTGATATGTTTAAAGAAATAAAATGTGCATTAAATAAAAAACAAATAATGAAAGACTACGAAAATGATCAGATTTTGGGGGGGAAGAGGTGGATGAAAAAAATCAAGCTTCTGGAAAGAAAAAAAAAATTTTGAAATTTAAAAATTCAACAGAGCAACGGAATTGACCCAGTGAAGAGAACATATTTGAACTATAGCTTAGATATTAAGATCCAACTCTGAAAAATGCAGAGAGAAAAGGAGATAAAACAGATGAAAGAGGATAAGAGATATGGAGGACTGAGTGAGAATTTCTAATATACAGATAAACAAGAAAAGAATAGAGCAAAATGGAGGAGAAGCAATATTTGAGGAAAACAATGACAGATTTTCAAGGAAAGATAAAAAATCCACAAGTTTATAGGTAAAGAAAGCATAAAATAAGCCAAGTGGTATGAGTAAAAAGATATCTGCTGCCACAGCGTAGTTAAGCAGTAGGTAACCAATGATAATGGGAGGGTCTTAATAGCAGGCCAACATAGAGATCACCTACAAAGAAACTATAAAAAAACGACAGCCATTTCTCAAAACAATAACGGAAGTGAAAAATAAGTGGAATATGACCTTCGAAAGTTTCAGAAAAATGAATGATAACTATCAAACAAGAAATATATTCCCAGCAGAACTACCAAGAATGAGGGAGAAATAAAAACGGTTTAAGAGGAAAAGGAAGTTTACCACTAGCAGTCTGTCATAAATGTCCAGAAGATATACTGCAGGAAGAAGGAAAATAACTCTATCACAAAGAAAGTAAGCATTGCAAAATGAAATGATGAGCAAAGAAATTGTTAAACAAGTGGACAAAATTCTAAAAATACTGTTTGTATAAAATAAGTTATAATAAGACAAGGATAATACTTATAATAATGATGTTTTAATTTGGATTTACTTTTGTAGAAAGGATAAAACTAGAGCACTGGTCAATATCGGCATTAAAGGGATCAAAGTGGAATCTCCTAAGGTCTGGGTGTTTTCCAGTGGGAATTAAGGTATGTATTAATTTAATATCTATTAATTAATTTAATATGCATACTAAATTTTTAAGCATATACCTTAAACATTATAATTATGTTTGTAATTCTCAAATCAGTACATGTAATAAATAGAATAAAGCTAAAAATGACAAAAATTTAGTCAACCCATAAAATAAGAAAATAAAATAAAAGGACATAAAATATGGAGGATATAGGAAGCACAATAACTACTAATGTAAAAAGAAAAAAATTGGGCCAATGTAAAGTCAGAGATTATCAGATTAGATTGTAAAAGGAATAAAGAAAAGAGGCAAACTAGCAAAAATCAACATTCAGCTATACGCTTTTTCTGAGATACATCCATAAATAATAAGGAAAAGTTGACAGTAATAAAATGAAAAAAAAAAAGAACACAGGGAAAATAGTAGCCAAAAGACACTGTAGTAGCTATATATTACTCCCAGACAAAATAAGTTTTAGGATGCAAAACAGCTTTATTAGAAATAGCTGCTGTATAATAAATATTTTAACATTGAATTCACTAGGGAGATGCAACAGTTCTTAACTTGTATTCACCTAATAAAACATTTAAAGCAAAACTTATAAGACTACAGGGAAAATAGACAAATCTTCGATGTTGGGATATTTCAACACATTTCTGTCTATTATTAATAGGGGAAGTAAAGATAGAGACAAGCAAATACACAGAAGATTTGAACAGAACCTCGCCTTGGCTCCCATTTTCAACTTGGAATGAAAACAAATCTCTGTAATGACCCAGACTTTGGTTGAATTAATTTCTTTACTATCTTTCTGAGCTCACCTCATCCTACTCGCCCTCTCATTCACAGTGCTCCAGCACTTGGTCTCTGCTCTGAAAATGCTAGGTATGCCTCTGCACTGGGTGCTCCCTCTACGAAGAATGGTCTTCTCTGAGGTTACTTCCTTTCTTTGCTCAGACATCACCTTCTCAATGACCACACTCTTTAAAATGTAATGCACAACCTTACCAACTCTCCCTGCTCCAGATACTTCTTACTCTGTCTTTTTTTAATTTAGCACTTGACTTCTTCCAGCATATATGTAATGTTTCCATTTTTGCCTTCACTGTTAATGGTCTGCCTCGAAACTCCAAGCTTGAATGTGAATTGTATAGGGAAGCGATGGGTGTTTCTTTCAGTGATATATACCAAGCACTTAGAACAGTGTATGGTGCATAAAATGTACTCAATAAATATTTGTTGATTGAATGCAAGGACCAGGACTTGATCTGTGATGAGCAAAGTTAAGTAGAAAGGATGGGAAGATCAAAGCAAAAGTTTTTCCCACAGGAATTCAATGACAAGCAGGAAAAAATGTTGGAAATCAGTAAAGCTGGAATAACACTAAGGTGAGACATTTGATGTGTTGTCATCTGATGATTATATGTCAGGCTAAAGCTCCTTAAATGCTCCCTAATTAGGGATAATATTGATAGAGAGAATCGAGGATAGTAGAGGACTTCCAGGTGGGGCTAGTTAAGTTTTGAATGCACACTTTGGCCTCATAGAAATGAACACTTCACAGTATCTCATCTCTAGGAACTTACAACTTAGTGTGAGAGAAATCATTACCAGAAAAAATATTTATGCAAATCAATACAAGTAGTAATATATCTAAATTTATTGATTAAAAGCATTTTTGTTAATAAAAGCATTACTTTATACTAGAAAACAAAAGCATATCAAATATTTTAAAATACCTAGATGTACACCTATTTCAAATTAAGAAAAATGTTTCTCAGATTCTACAAGTACAAAAGGATTAAAACCTTACTTTTTTTTTTTTTTGTGAGGAAGACCAGCCCTGAGCTAACATCCGTTGCCAATCCTCCTCTTTTTGCTGAGGAAGACTGGCCCTGGGCTAACATCCGTGCCCATCTTCCTCTACTTTATATGGGACGCCACCACAGCGTGGCTGACAGGCAGTTTGTCGGCGGGCGCCTGGGATCCGAACCGGTGAACCCTGGGCTGCCAAGCGCGGACGAAACCGCTATGCCACCGGGCGGCCCCCTTAAAACCTTACTTTTGAGAGAAAATGTTCTGCTAAAATATGGAAGTACAAGCTAGATTTTACCAATTTGTTAGTTTGCAAAGCAGATAATATCCTTCATATCCAACTCTAACTTGTATTGATGTTATTGAAATATCTATATGCTTCTCATTGTTAATCTTGAACCCCATGTGTTTCTTTCTTTTCTCAAAGCCTTGTTTTTTGTAGACTGATCTATTCTTTCAAAACCATGGCAGTGTTCAGTCTCCTCCTCTATTGTATAACTGGAAAATGTAAATAAATAAATTGACTGCTTAGCATTTGCAGTATCCAGTGTTAGCATTCTTCTAATGCTAAAATTGTGATGAGAAGACCAAGCGAAGGAAACGTGCATAGAGAATGTTTTAACTTTCTTTGGCCACCATACAAGACTTAATATGAGACAATCTCCAGGGATCCAAGGATCGTTGTCTCTCTAGAAGATTTCACAATTCTGGTAATTTTGTTCAAGTTCATTTGACAGTCTTGGCTTTACAACATATTTGTGGAAGAAGACAACAATCACAACTGGCCAAATGCCTGGTTTTAGAAAGACGTTTCTTTCATCTAGTCTATAAAGCTTTCTGCTTTCTCATTAATTTTTACAGCTGTAAGTTTCTATTTTAGTCAGGAAAAATGGTGATTATTATCCCTTATTTTAGAAGCCACATGAAAATCATACCCTTTTCTTGGGTTTTTACCCCTAATGTGTTGAGAACTTGATTTTATAGCATAAAGTTAACTTTGTCATTATAGAAGTTGCTGTTTTACTGTATAATGTTTAGTTTATTGCTCTGTTTCCACACACGCAGACATACTCATGATGGCAACTAAGAAAAAAATTAACATTTTTTAATCTACATTTTCATTAGGAAACATTTTAAGAAGGCTGCAGTAAGGTAAATGAAATAAGTGAATACAAATTTTGGTTCATCGTTATTAACTTACATATTTTTAACTCTAAAAGAACCCAAAGATATTTTCTACAACAGTTTGTAATTCCGTCAATATTATATGAATATATGGAAAATATATTTTACATTATTTCTTCAAATCGAAGACACTATGAGTTATAGGCACCATTATTGTATATGCCACCAATATATCCAAAAATGCTGCCAATTATTATTACAAAACAACATGAATTGCAACACAAAATGCACACCTTGATGTCAGAATAAATAACATTAAGTATCTTATGAGTGATTTTTAAATATATGTTAATATATTACACATATTTTGATGTGTGTATTTTAGATTTTAGTGTTAAAATGATCACATGTGCACTGTTTTATGTGGAGGCAGTTGCATGAAATTCAGCAAATATTAACAGCAAGTGCATATTGCTATAGAATGCAGACATACTTTTTAACAGTAATTATAATTAATAAAATATGTTTCCTCTTCATAGCATCAGGCAGCAAGTTGAGGATATTTTGAATAGAACCAATCTTAAAAGAGATACATGTGTGTCATGAAAATTAACGAAACAACTATTCTCTGCTAGAGATAAATTTGTTGGAAAACTAGATATGAAAATTTATGAAGGAAATTCTGCTTCCAGTAGTGATAGAGTAACTGCTATCAGATCTTTCCTCCATCAGATAACAATGATAATCTCTGGAGAATAAATAAACAAAGTAAATAAGTATCTAGAGAATCACCAAAGCAGGCAGAAGATACTGAGAAGAAGTCACCATTTGGAAGATGGAAATGGCAGTGGATGAGGTTCCCATTTTTTATAGCTTTCACCTGAAAGCAGGCCCCAGACTGTGACATGTGAGGTGTCAAGAACTCAGACAGAAACTTGCAACTTTACAGGCTTGAAGAACCATATGAAAGAGTTTGGGGCTATCACAGCAACTGGAAAGGAAAGAAGAAATACATGAAAGGAGAGATTCATGTTTTAAAAGCTTCAAATTCTGCCATGAACTCTGTCCAAATCCCTGGCTAACACCTGAATTACGCATGCAGGTGGCAGACTCCAACCAGGCCAGGGGACGCTGAGAGAATTAATTGAGATTTCTGCTGCCACCTGCCTCAGGAAATGTGGTTTTGAGTTTGAGCTCAGCCTAGTTAACCGTGTACTAACACAAACAAAAATCAATAATCTCTTGAAGAGTATAGCCAAGACTGGAATCTCTACAACATCCTCATTCATGATGCCCAGGACATATTCAAAAATTTGAATTCAAGAGAAACTGCAACCAATCTGAGATGATCCAGATGTTGGAATTAGTAGACAAGATTATAAAGCAGCTGTTATAATTCTGTTCATGAACACAAAGGAAAATATGATTGTAATAAAAAAATTTAAGAAATCTCAAAAGAGAAATGAAAACAATTAGAAAGAACCAAATGGGAATTTGAGAACTGAAAAATACGAAATCTGTGGTAATTTGTGTAATGTCCTAACATGATCAGTATGCAGAAGAGAGAGAGAGAGAGAGAAGACTGTAGTTAAAGAACTGCTAAACGTGAAGAAAAAAAATCATCTTTAATCTTCATGTTTCAATGGCAAGAATAAAGGCAAAATGATAAGTTTGTGTTCATTAAGTAAAAAACACCAAAAGAATAGACTAGGCAATTCACTCTTTTTGTCTTTTTTAACACCCAAACAAGGTGGACCATTGTTCTTTCACAATGATATTTAAAAGTAAACATTTGCTCTTTCAGGTAGGTACATTCAGCCTAATAAATTTGTTATACTAAAACACACTTTAAAGATAAGTACAGAGTATGTGTTGTTATATAGCTTCCTGTTTGATACTCAGAGTCACAGAATTTGATATATGGTTACCAGTAAATGCTGCCATAAAAGAAAAGTAAACCATCCCTCTATCCTTACTGAGCACTTACTTCCTTTTTCCTTCAGTCTGCCTCAAACATATTAGAAAGATATAATGGCTGTAATTAAAAGCTGTAATCTGCAGGAGGGAGGGGGCATGGATCTTGGTGAAATAGCCTTCTACCAGTTATCTTGATAAAAACAGTTTTAATATGTGGATAAGCAAAATCTTGTGTTAGAAAACATCCAAAGAGATTTAAAATTAAATGATAGTGATAGATCATTTCTAAAAGAAATGGCTTTTTTTGGACAAAGCTCAAAATATACTAATTATCTATTACATTGAATTTTTTTCACGTTTGTGAATGTTTCTACTGATGATCATAATTTCAACCTTCATAATAGGAACATTTTAATGAAATGCTAGATAAATGAACTCAAGCTTTATGTACCAGTAGTGTGAAAAGAGTCTACACATTGAAAGGTGAAAATAAGAATGAATCATGCAGTCTTTCATTTGACTTACTCTAAGCATTTTAAATTAGATTATTTTCAATTCAGTTACTATCCAGGCCCATGGAGGTGAATTTTCTTTCCATTACTTCTAAATATTTAGGTGTTACAGAATTGAATCTAAATAAAAATTTAGAACAAAATATTTTAAAATAAGTATTTAATTTATATATAATTAAAGCATTAATTTGATAGTGCTAATGAAATTAAGATGATAAAAATAGATGAGTAAAAAATTACTGTTTATGTCTATGAAAATTTTTACATCCATGAACATTTGTTCAGGGAAAAAAATAGCGATTTTTCTCTTTTTCCCCTGAAACTTGAATAGACATTTCCAAGACAGAACCAATTATCATGTTCACTTTTGTCCTCCTCAAACCTACCAATAGATTTAGCATTAGATGCCAAATATACTAGCTGAATAAAGATTTCTTATTCAAAATCCTAAATATGTCGATTAAAAAAGAAAATAGGTTTAGTTTCTGGAAGATTTTACTCTTTTGGTTTTGTACATAATTAACAATGTTTCAACTCTTAACCTGTACTTAATTTTACAATAGAGTATATAGATAGTATTCTAAATATAGCATTTTTATTTAATATCTTACGTTTTTTTTCCAGAGGAAGATTAGCCCTGAACTAACATCTGTTGCCAATCTTCCTCTTTTTGCTTGAGGAAGATTCATCCTGAGCTAACACCTGTGCCAATCTTCCTCTATTTTGTATGTGAGTTGCCACCACAGCATGGCTGCTGATGAGTGGTATAGGTCTATGCCCAGGAACTGAACTTGGGCCACCAAAGTGGAGTGCACTGACCTTAACCACTAGGCCATGGGGCCAGCCCCTAATACCTTAGTTCTAAAAGAAGGGTATAAAATATTCATTTCCATGCAGTATGTTTTTATAAGATATGACTATTGTTTTCAACCATATATGTTTATCCCATTATATATGCTTTGGTAGATAAACATTTGAAATTTCCATCATAAACTTTATAACCATATTCCTTTATAACTTTTGGCACTTTCACAACACGTGAACACTGATACTGTATTGAAGGAGTAATCATCAAAGTTCAATTTCCAATTCTGAAAAAAATATATTTGAATTAAATTAAAAATTTAGTTTAAAGCAAATTGTTGACTTTTGGGTGACAAAGGTCTTTCATAGACTAACAATACTTAGAGGAAAATTCAGAGGAAGGAAAACAGTTTGGTGACAAATCATGGTGATTTTACTGGAGCATTTCATGTTCACATTCAGTGTTTTTCTTGGCTGAATAAGGAAATCCAAAGATCTAAAGGTGGTTTTTTTTTTTTTCTTTTTAAACAACTTTGGAGAGTGTTTCCCCAATGGGCAAAGTGGGAAAAGAGACAATAAAAGTAGGTCCAATAAAAGAAACCATTATATTTTCAAACACTTTGATCTTTGCATGAGGAATTAGTTAGAGCATGGAATTATACAATGCTATTTGTACATAAAATACTTAGAGTTACTTAATTATAAATACTACTCAAGAAATTTACAGAGAAATGATACTTTGCACTTCCTCCAAATTATTCCAAATCATCAGTCAATGGACGTTTTCTCTGCTATTTCAATTTCTGTGATGTGATCCCTCAGAAATCTCTGTTTAGACACTATACCTAATAAAAATACCACCAATTTAGTGCTGGTTCCTAAACAATCTCATTAGTGAGGATTATACAGGAGATAGAGAGGTGCTGGTAAGCCCTAACTCCCCCAATAAGCATTTCTAAAAAAGTCATGTAATGCCAGGAGCTGTATTTTTTTTTTCTTTCTTAATGCTATTAGTAGTACCCTTTTAGTTTTAAAATTCCAAAGTTTTTCTTACATGTGCATAATCATAGGTAATCCAGAAAGGTAGAGGTGACCAAGTATAAAATGAAAACTTAATGTCATGTCTTATACCTATTATTTTCTAGGTAGACATGGCATGCTCAAAAAAGAATTTATTAGGGCTGGCCCAGTGGCATAGTGGTTAAGTTTTCACACTCTGCTTTGGTGGCCTGAGTTCGCAGGTTTGGTTCCTGGGTGAGGACCTACACCACTTGCCAGTGGCCATGCTGTGACAGCGTCCCAAATACAAAGTAGAGGGCCACTCTTCCTCACCAAAAAAAGAAAAAATTATTATTGTTATCATCGCTAATTTTTCTTTTTCCTTAAAAATAATGGAGATGAAGTTAAATTTTAACACTAAGTAATAATGTACTCAGCTATATATTGCGTAAATTGAAATGAAATTCTGGAATTAAGGAAAAGTTTCCAGAGCTCAAAAATATTTTTAAAAACAGAGTTTTATAGTCTTAAGACTGCAGAAAGCATAACTTATTTCTCATGGCTAGCAGCATTGCTAATGTTGCTAAAGTGTCATTATTGCAGGTGGCAAAACTTGATAGAACTAGCCTAATTTGGTGAAGTGTAATTAAATAGCCAAGAAGTGCATATTTCTATAATCTATGCAATTATTTTTGTCCACCAAGACTAGGCTGAATTAAACGAAACATTGAGTGTATTATTAGGGCCATAGTGACAATATGGCTGTTTATATATGCAGAGTCTCAGTCTCCTAATTCAGTTAAAAATTTAAAAAAAGAAGAAGAAAAAAGCAAAGCAAACCAAAAGAAATAAGTACAAATAAATACCTGGTGACCTGGAAGTCAGCCTCCACATTCCAAATGAAGTAAATCTAATGTGACATATTAAAACAAATTTAGACAGTAGCATATTAAGTTCAAGAATCAGAAATATGATTTAAACAGTATGAAACCTCACTTTTGTTATAAACAACAAGTAACGTTGTCCAAATTGTTTTGTATGCCAAACTGTAAAAGATGACTTTTCACAGGACAATTATTGCCCAAGTGTGATTCTTATTTCTCATGAATACAGACTCCTAAATAATTCTCTTTTCTCATATCCACTTGCCAAATGACTCTTGAATGTTTTTTGATAAATACATTTGCTAACTGATTATTCCTGATTTCTAAGTGAGCCTTGACCACAAATTCATGAACATAATGGAAATTTCGAACCGATGATTCTAAAACCAGACTTATTAGCAATGATTTCCTACTCCTCAACCAAACAGTCCCTTGAAGAACTCTATTTCATTCATCTTTGTATTACACTGTAATTATATTGTTGAACACATAATATTCATTTACTATTGATTGAGTAAGAAGGAAAGAAAGAATAAATAAGTACGGATAGTAAGAGCATCTCCACCAGCCACTGTACACCCAAGCATTGTCAGCTAGAGCCAATTTATGATGTAAAAGCAATATGAAGTCACTGGGAGTGATTGTAGCACAAAGTTAATCACATTACACATTGAATAAACCACAGGACTGTCGAGGAAATAAAGACCTTAGCTTGGTATTTAGCAACCTTCATAATTACCTCCAGTTGAATGATTTCTAATCTCTGAACTTCCCGCTCCCTATTTTCAATTGTCTACTAGATAAACTACCTAGAGAAATCCTGGGAATTCAAATTCAGTAGGGTGAAAGTCAAATCCATTAACATATCCCTTGATCTGTTAAAAACATTGGGTTTATACTAGGACAAAGTAAAAATAATAGAAATTTTTAGTGCCCTCTATCAAATTTCTCATAATCAGTTCATCATATAATTTCTACTCTATCAACACATTTCTCTTTTCCTTTCTGGTTCTTTTTTCTCTACTTTATACTGAGTCCCTCTTTATCTCCTATCTCTTCATTGATCTCATTTCTTTGGTCTTTCCTGACACCATTTTATTCTAATCAAGACTTCAGGTTAATTTTTACAAATCACACTTAGATCATGTTATTACACTGAAAAAAAAAAAAGGGCTAGCAAGTTAAATACAATTTGTTGAAACTGGCATCCAAAATCAAAGCCCTACTAGTATTTAGCCTTTAATCCTAACAATTCCCTACTTGCTTCCAACAAGCCATTCCAACTGGATTATTTCTCTTCCTGAAACAAGTGCTCATGCTGTTCCTTCTCCCTAAAAATCACCTTCGTCCTGAGGCTTGAAATTCTACAATTTGACAAAGCATAGAATCAGTATTAGTATCTGTATGAAGCTTTCTTGGTATTTCCAAATAGATGGATCCCTTTTGCCTCTAAATCTCCCAAACACTCTTTTAAGATACTAATTATAATCTGTCTAGTGGTGTAGCTATTTTTTTAAATTTTCTTACACTCATCTGATATCTCTATGAACCATCTCATTGTGGGAACTCTCCTCAATTCCACTTTCCATCTATTATAGAACATAGCTCCAGGCCTTACACTGTGTAATCAAAAAAGTCACTGACTGAAATTTAAAAGTCAGCAAACTAAACAAAACTTAGCCACTCAAATCCGTATCTAGGAACCTTTAGTGTCTATAGAAAACCCAGATACCTACTTAGGGAATCCCTCATCCCAGTGTGTGGTAACTACCCTGTGACTCAGAGGAAACATTTGGAAGTCTGACTGGAACCATCTTTGTGGTTTGGTGTTCTTTGAAACAAAATATATTTGAAGGGATATCAGTGAAAACATGATTTTCATTCTTTTTCCATACAGGTACTGACCACAGAGAGGAGTCCCAGATGACTAAAGTAGTGGAAACATTTACTCTTGTCAAGCTATTTTTTGTCTAGAAGACTGCTAACCATCCTGTCCCTCATCCTTGCTGCTGAATCAGGGAAAGGAAATGAAGGGGAGTCACTAGTGCAGTTGGGTGAGTGGCCCAGACATACGCCTACACTTACTGCCAACTCTAAGAAGAGGATGAAGAAGACATGATCTAAGTCATCAAACTGGGTATCTTCCTGGTAAATATAAACTTAGTACTTAGAAGATTGCATATAAAATGTTAATAAGTAATTTACCAATAATACACACATTACAATAAAAACCATTTGGCTTATTTTACAAAAATTTATTTTTAAATAATATTGTATATATGAAGGGAATGTCATATGGTAAACCATAGTTAGCTTATAAAATACAACAAGAATTCTATCGAACTATATTAAATAAAACAAACATTTGTTATGTGTAATAGCACTAATGAAAACAAATATTTGACAGAAATTACAAATTGTAAAATGCAGCACACAATTAACAATTTCCATAAGCTAATTGTATTTAATAATTTATTGTTTCATATTTACAGATAGTTTGCAAAGAAACTACATGAAGCACATGGAAGTTTTACATCATTTTAAGTGAAGATATTAATAAGGTAGAAGTTACCTATATTCTTGCAAATACAACTTAAAAAAAGAGAAAACCACAGTGATATAGTATGGACCACTTCTCTTTGTGATCATGGATGGTGGTGTGAACTCTGAGTTAGGGGTCTCTATCCTAGTCATCACTGGATTCTGGACTGAGCACAGTGCCTAGAAACTAAGAGATATTTAGTAGTTAACCAGCGAATGAAAATTCAATCCACCAGATTTAATATGTAACAATTCTGATGGATTTCTTATTTGTCTATAATTGTTAGTCCTATAAGATAATTTCTTCAGTTTTTAATTATAAATTACAAATTAAAAACCTAACATTGTTTGGTGTGTACATTCTTTTGATAGGAATAATGATTTTACCTTAGTGAGATTAAATAATATACTGTGTCCCAAAGAATGAGAAGCAGCATTTATGAAACACTGTAGAGAGCATTCGAGATTGATACTTTCGATTTAAGAAGATCTGAGAATCAATTTTGTGGACTCGGAAGAACACACTGAATCACCGCAGATCCAGAGAGAGATAGGAGCAATGAGGATCGCTGAAGGATATATTTTTTTAGAGCATTTCAATTTTATGTGTTATTTGTATGGTATTAGAGGGTTTTTTTATTCTGTATTTTGTAAAACTATGTGTATTTAGAATAAATGCACACCTGATAATGCATATTTATGAATATGTATACACACATAGATAGTCTTACACAACCTTAATCATTTTTTCTCTGTCTCAACCACTGAGTGTGATTTTCTTACAGGCTGAGAATGTACTTTATTCAACACTTTATCCATCAATTAGGAGGTCCCTGCTATACTTCAAGTGAAAGATTGTGGCACATTGACAAGGTGGTAAATGTAGAGATTGTGAGAGCGTATAGATTTTGTGTACATTTTGAATCTAGAGATGACAGAATTTGCTGATGAGTTTGACACAAGGTGTAAGAGAAAAATTGGTGCCAAAGATAATGTTAAAGTGTTGGCTTTCATGATTGGTAGAACGAAGATGTCACTTTTAAGCGAAGGGTGATAGGAAATAGATAAATAATTTTGTTGATAATATTTATAAATGTACTGTCAAAAGGAATTTGTCCTTGCTACTCACTCTCTGTAATCCCAAGGAACCCTAAGGAACAGACTAAGCATATTACCATAATCATTCAGACTCTCCTGTTCAACATTGAATTATGTAGCATCAATCATGTTATCCCTTCCATATATGACCAAAGAAGAATCAGCCTGCTCTAAATATTTAGTCTGCCCAGTTGAACACCTGTGAACAAGAAGTCTAATATTTATTAATTATGCTGCTAATGGAATTGCGTAGACAGCTCTGAGAAAATTGATTTGGTTGAACTAAAAAAGAAAAAGAAAACGGTCAATGTAAAACCTGCCAGCCCCTGTTAATATAGAAGTGTATAGATGTATAGAAATATGATCTAGTTTGTAATGATAATACAATCAAATTTGTAAAGGCTGTGACAGTGGCCAAATAGCATAGCAAAACTCCTCTTTCCTTGCTACAGGACGCAGATGAAACTGACATAGAGTACAGCCTCACTACTGTACATATACTTTAACTTATGTGAATTCAACAACCATTCACATTTTCTCTCTTGTAAGCCCCATATCAGAACCTAGAATACTGCTGGTCATGGGTGAGAATGTCACGAATATTGATTGACTTGGGTTCATAGAATATAAGTAATTTGAACACTTGCTCTTGGTTTTAAAAACTGGTACTATACTTCATGTGACTATTTTCCTCTCTGTTTTAGATACTAATATCAGAACACAACCACTATGTAAGACAGAATTTATTTTTACAACACTAATGATAGATTTACACTTGATAATTCCATTCTTTTTTTGGCTTAAATTTATAAGTGAAACCAGTATGAGATACAGTTTATATATTTAAAATATTATTGTCACTACAAAATAAATTTATGCATAAAGAAATAGATTCAAACAATCTCTTGGTTTAGGCATTTCTGATTAGCATTTTTTACATTAGAAAAAGACTTTACGACTAATAAAAATAGTGAAGGACATTTTCATGTCTAAAAAGCAAAGCTTTAGAATTATCTCTACATGAGACATGAGTCCACATTTTCCTTAATATAAGTTAGCACTGCATACACTTATGATAACAGATAACGAATAAACCATTTCTATGATATATACCCAATATATTTTGGAGTATATTCATTGTTTCTCAGTTGCCAATTGATTTACTTGTTTATATTAATATAGTTTTACATGCGTTCTTAAAATAGGTTTGGATGCTGAAGACTTTTTTTTTTTTTTTTTTAATTTTGTGAGGAAGACCAGCCCTGAGCTAACATCCGTTGCCAATCCTCCTCTTTTTTGCTGAGGAAGACTGGCCCTGGACTAACATCTGTGCCCATCTTCCTCTACTTTATATGGGACGCCGCCATGGCATGGCTGACAAGCTGTGCATCAGGTGGCGCCCGGGATCCGAACCCGCAAACACCCGGGCTGCCAAGCATGAACCAAACCGCTGCGCCACTGGGTGGCCCGAAGCCTTCTTTATTTAAATAATAAATTGGTATTAAACAGATTAGTTTCTAATAATTAGATTGGTGCTATCAAGATGCAGGCAGCTTCAGGGCCGGCCTGATGGCATAGCGGGTAAGTTTGCGCACTCTGCTTCAGCACCCCGGGTTCGCAAGTTCGGATCCCGGGCGCAGACAGACGCACTGTCTGTCAGCCATGCTGTGGCGGCGTCCCATATAAAGTGGAGGAAGATGGGCACGGATGTTAGCCCAGGGCCAGTCTTCCTCACCAAAAAAAAAAAAACAAAAACAAAGATGAAGGCAGCTTCAAGGAGTTTTTAGAGTAATAAGGGATCTTAAAATCCATTATGGTCATTTTTGTAGATCCAGTAGATAGTATTTCTCATATTCATACTCATTTTTTTCAAATTCCTGTAGATATTATTGTAATTTTAAAAATATAAATTTATTCTAAAACATCACTGACCTCATGACAGTTTTTGATTGTTACACGTTTTCCTGATCAGAGGTTCCTAAAATTATCACTACTACTTTGTGGGTATCTACAAAACATTTTGACCTAGAAAACCAGGTCTTTGGACTTGAAAAAGCTTAGGTACTAATTTACTCCATCTCAATGAAGTAACTGTCCTTAACTGATGCAATCTAATCTTCTGCCCTTTCGTATGTACTTAGTGGAGATTGAAAACATCTGGTTATGATCAAATATTCATAATCCTCTCATTTAAAGTTACATGAATCAGAATTATGTTTAAGTATTTGGAAAGAACTGAGTATATAAAAAAAAATAGACAGAAGGTCATGCTAACCCTAGGTTATTTTGAATTTTTTCAATCTTCAATGGAAATACCAATACCGTATCATAGTTCTTTACCCTTCTGCTGCCTGAAAGATGCTGGTATTTTACCCTTCAACCTAAACTAGGCCAGCATTGCGCCAAATACTGTGTTTTGTTGTGCTTAGTAGTGCCTGGTTTGCTGCTCAGCACACGTCAAATACAAGTAATTAAAACTATACTGCCCCTAAGCAAAACATTAAAATTTTTGCATTCCAAAGGGCCTCATTAAAACCAGATGACTAGTTTGGCTTCTAGAAAGACTTGGCTAAAACATAGCCACTTCAAATCCATACTGTCTTATTTGCTTACATCACAGAATCACTGACTCAGAACTTGAAGGGTCCTCCAAAGTTTATCTAACCTCTTTCCAAGCAGTTTTATTTTAAATATCTTGGAGAGCAGCATCTAACATCTCTTTACAGATTCACGTGCAAGAATATTTCGAGAGGCCTTGTATCATTAATTTGTGTAATTTCTCAGTGAGCAAAAAAACAAACATAAAACCTCCATTATTTCATTTTGCTAAGATTCCCTCAATATAATCTCAGCCCATTAATTTTTGGCCTCTCTGTTGTGAAATAGAACAGCACTAGTTTTAACTGTGTCATTGAATAATACCTCACCCTGCATTATCTTCATGCAGACTGCACAAACTGTGGACTCTTCATGATAACAAATCCTAAGAGACTTAAATTCTTGATAAAACTATATAAATGACACTCAAAAAAATTAGTAAAGCCCGGATTTGGTTAATATACATTTTTACTATATCTGAGCAATTTATAATTGAGTCAATATTTAACCATTCATTATTAGAAAGAACAGAATTGAAGGAAATTAATATCAGATTTCTTAAAGAATATCCATTTTAAAAAACATATATTACATTATATATAATAAGCCCCTCACCATGGATAATTTAAAGAGGTAATAGTTAAGTAACCTCAAGTAGCTAATGAATCAAGCATTGAAAATACATATATTGAAAAAAATCTCAACTCATGTTAGATCAGTTAATAGGTTTACAATCTTTGAAGCCCATGGTGATTTATCATTTAGCAAATAATTTTAAAACCTGCAAATTGTACTGCTTAAGCAAGCAGTTTCTTTCCTCCCATCAGCAGTGTACAAAAAAATAATGCGTATCCTTTTCTTTCTGCCACTGTATCACAGGTCAATGTAACCGGGCAGTTTAAAAAACAGTGTAGTGAGAGGGTACAGCTTTATGACATAACACACCCGATTTTGATGGCATGTGAGGGAAAAGAAAGTCTTTTATAGTCCAGGTAAATATCGAGTCACATTCTGTTTCCTCCCACACCTGTTTGCTCTGGGTGCAGTCTGTTAGCCGGGCACAGGATGCTGCTGGTTGTAACTCACTCAAAACACGGCCCAGAAAGACTCAGCTGAGAAAATGGAAAAAGCAATAAAAGGAAGGTATTAGACCTTTAGTGTGCTTCTTAGTACACGCCATTATTAAGGCAGCAGAGAGATCTATTTCCTCAGTATATCAATTGAAAATGTGATTATTTAATGTACTGAATTATTTTTACTTGCTAAACTGGCTTAATACAGTAAGAATTCAGTTCACACTCCTACCGTTAAGGAGAGTTTTTAATATCAATTAAGATTCAATCTTAAATAATATGCAAAATTACTCTTTTATAGCAGCAGAACATAAATCTCTTTTTCTTCCTGGGTGTTTATCTTTCTATGTATGTTATTAGGTGATATTAAACGTCTAGCAAGAGAGCATATTTCTGCTCTACTTGTAACAGTCATAACCATGTATTATGCATAATAAGGATATTCCATTCCCTTAATGTAAACACTTGTTTGGTTGAAAAAGCAATGATATATTCAACATATCCTTTCTTAATTTTTAATATTTAGTATTTAATATTCTCTTAAACTATTATTGATTCATAGGCCAAAGACAAACTGGGCAGTAAACTATATATCAAGCTATATATAAAGTTGTGTATCTACTTATATACATGTTCATCTTCATATAATGGAGAAATGAATTTTAGAGTGTGACAAGCTAAAATATTTTTCTTTACAGTTCTATTGTTACCATGATTTTCTCAATATCTGCAACAAACTGCCAACTTGCATGTGATTGAAGTTGATTCAGAATTGAGTTCCCAGTACTTACTTACCTTGCCTCTCATCCGTGATTTCTTTATTTGATTAGTTCTTCCTTTGCTATAGAATCGTAGAAAGTTCTAACTCAGAGGGTACTTAGGGGCCACATAGGCTTTAGGGACTTTGGGAGTCACTCTGTCTCCTGTCTTCCTCAGCTCTGCTTTTTTCTCTGTGTTGGTCATTTGATTTTGCCATAGATAAGATTTCTCTGTGTGAGGGGAGATAGAAATAATATGTCCACACAAGGCTCTACACTGTTTTTAGCAAAGCTTAGTGGACCCAGAGGAATGTGTTATTCTCCTCTCTAGCATCTGCATGTTAAATCTCAGAAAAGAGTTTTTGTTGCCATCACTGGGCCAATGACTGTGGTTAAAGTGATGGGTAATATGATAAGTCAGACCTGGATCAGACATTTCTCTGGCTACAGAGAGAGAAGGAAGATGGGGGAGTGGGCATGACACTGGTCCCACCAGAACCACATACAGACAAGACATGGTTGCCCAAAAAAGGATGGAGATGGCTGTTAATATATGAAATGCGGGGAAACAATGGTGTTAAAACTCTGTCCACTTCTGGGGCTGGCCTAGTGGTGTATCAGTTAAGTTTGCATGCTCCCCTTTTTTGACCCAGGGTTCACCGGTTTGGTTCCTGGGTGTGGACCTACACACTGCTCATCAAGCCATGCTGAGGCAGTGTCCCCCACAGAGCAACTAGAAGAGGTACAACTATGACAGACAACTATCTACTGGGGCTTTGGGGAGAAAAAAGGAAATGGGAGGAAGATTGGCAATGGATGTTAGCTCAGGGCCAATGTTCCTCAAAAAAAAAAAAAAAACCCACAAATGCAATGTATTATTAAAAAAAAATTCTGTCCACTTCATTTCACCTCTTAGTTGCCAAGTTAATATGCATATATGCAATTCAGTGAGTAACTTCACCTAACATAATTATTTCACTTATAAAAAAAGTGTACTCATCCTTTCCCCAAAGCACGACCTAAAGACAGGTCAAGTCATCCTGTTCCAAGGCCGGCCTCTCTGGGTAAAATGCATTTCTCTTAATCAAGTCCAGATGTGAGTCCTCACAGTACCACAACAAAATTCTAATTATAAACGTAACCATTCCCATCTCATCCAACAGACAATGTTAGGATAAACAGAAACAGCACAATAAATATCCCTATTTGAAAACCAGAAAGGCATCACAAGCTCACACGTCTTTACTAGTGGGATAAATTCCCTGCTTTAACCCACCGTGGGCTCTCCCGTCCATTGATCTCCACAGCCACACCCATGACGGCCCCGGTAACATGCCGTCCCTCTGCTCAAGGCTCTGCAACATAAACAGTTCTTCAGAATGGTACTTTAGGTTCTTGGGGCAGTCACAGGTAGCTAATTTCCAAGCATGGATTTTCCTAACAATGCAATTCTCTAAAAACCCTAGTCATCTATCAGTTGAGTCATTCAAGGTAATTCTATTCACTAACTAGTAATCAAAAATAAAATCTGGTGATGTTATGCTTAAGTCCATACATCGTCTTTGCATTTTCTGTCTCTCAACAACACTGGGGGTTGTAGTCAAGTCCCTGTATTTCAGCTTAATGGCTTTTCTCTGGTCGGTATGAATCTGTAGGCCAGGATGGGGGAGGCGGAGACAAACATCCACCTCCACCCTCCAGATTGGATCCCTGGTGTGGTATCTACACCATCCGTAATCAGGTAGAGGAGAGAACAAGTGATGTCCCAGAGGCCCTGGATATTCGGCTCTTCACTCTCCTCCAGAGCTTCAGCCTCGTTTCCTGATCTGTTTCCCATCTCCCTGGTTTGTCCACAACAACTGAAGGGTCAGCAAAAATTTAGGGCTTTACATTTCCATGAGGAACATGATTGTCCTACTCCCGGTGGCCTGGGGATCAAAACTGAATTGCTTTGCAGACTAAGAATGCAGGCTATAAGATTCTGTGCTTAAGTGATTTTTCTCTCAAAAATGAAAAAAGAAATAAAGGAATAGAGCACTTTAAAGAAGTAATACAGGCACATGGTAAAAGTTTTCAAACAAAACCAAAATATATACAGTGAGAAGTAATTCTCCCTGTAGCCTTGACCCTCAAATTCTAGTTCCCCGACCAGAGGCAATCATCGAAGTCCTACGTGTATTTCCAGAAATGGTCCAGACCTGTGTGTCTGTCACAATGTGATACCACTGCACACCCACCAGAATGACTGTAATGAAAATGATGGAAAATGCCAAATATGACAATAACGTGAAGAAACTGTTTATTTGCACGTTACCAATTGGAATGTAAATTAGCACAGGTGCTTTGGAAAATGACTTGTCGGGATCTCCTAAGGCTAAATCTATGCATACTCTGTGAATCAACAACTCCACTCTCAGGTATAGAGCCAAGAGAGCACACCAAGAGACATGAATGAGATTGCTCATCACAGCACTATTTGTAGTAGCCTTAAATTCAAAAAACCCTAAATGCCTATCAAAAGTAGATTAAATAAACAGATTGTGGTATATTCTTACACTGTCATGTGTAGCAATGAGAATAAAATAACTACCACTGTTTACAGCAGTATGGATAATGATCACAAACATAATGTTGAATGAAAGAAACCAGACACAAAAAAGAATGTCATGTGTGATTCTATTTACGTAAAGTACAAAAAGAAGCACAACTAATCTAAACTCTTAGAAGTCAGGATAGTGGTTAGTCCTGAGGGTTGACTGGAAGGGTTGACTGGTATGTGTACTTTTCTATATGTGTACTAAACCTCAAAAATAATTAAAAGAAAAAATGGTAGTGGAAGTATTTCACATAGTCGTAAAACTTCATATATATCAATAGCTAAAATGAATGAGGTAGAGTTCTATTTACTGACACAAATATAACACCAAAAGAGTGCTATGCTTAAAAAGAAAATAGTAGAATAATAAACACAATATTATAGAATATGATAGTTCTGCTTTTATATGTACATGTACATTTATAAATTTATTTAAAATATCATTGGGATATAAGTTGAACTGATAAGAGTGGTTATATCTTGGGAGAAATAATATTCTCTTAGTAAGAAATTATTATTGTATTTTGCTCTACTCTCAAAACTGCTTTTTTTGGTAAAGTATTCATATATATTATATAGATATATTATATCATAAATACAATTATATATGCACGCATACATTGTATATCATTTATATATATCCAATTAAAAATTAATTAGCCAAGGGGTGGAAGCAACTCAATGTCCATAAATGGATGAGTGGATAAATAAAATGCGGTATATACATACATTGGAATATTAGCCTTAGAAAGGAAGAAAATTTTGTCACATGCTACAACATCGATGAACCTTGAAGACATTATGCTAAGTGAAATCGGTCAAAAAAAATATAACTACTGTATGATTCCACTTATATGAATTATCTAAAGTAGTCAAATTCATAGAAACAGAAAGCAGAATGGTTGTCAGCAGGGGCTGGGCAGGGTGAAAGGGGAGTTAATGGGTATAGAATTTTGGATTTGCAAGATGAAAACATTCTGGAGATCTGTTTCACAACAATGTGAATATACTTAACACAACTGTACATTTTAAAATGGATAAGATGGTAAATTTCATGGGTTTTTTTATCGGTTTATTTATTTATTTTTTTGAGGAAGATTGGCCCTGTGCTATCATCTGTTGCCAATCTTCCTCTTTCTTCTCCCCAAAGCCCCAGTGCATAGTTGTGTATCTTAGTTGTAGAGTTGTAGCTCTTCTATATGAGATGCTGCCTCAGCATGGCTTGTTGAGTGGTGAGTAAGTCCGCGCCTGGGATCCAAACCTGCGAACCTTGGGCCACCTGCCAAAGCAGAACACAGGAACTTAGCTGCTATGCCACCACGCCAGTCCCTCAAGTTATGTATTTTTTACCACAAAAAAAGTAAAAGTTTTTTTTACCACAAAAAAATAGTAAACAAGCTAAGTCCCAGAATAATAAAACAATGACACAATTACATTCTCATTCTAAGCTTTGCTTTATTCCCTTAACAAGATTTATTCACTTCAGTTTATATAGAGTTGCCTCAATTTTTTAAAATGGTTGCAGGGTATTCCATTGTATAGAAGTATGACTAACTGTGCATCACTTCTTATACTGATGGGCAGAGACTCCCAAGCATTATTATCGGTCGTGTCAATGGGAAAAAAAATCCAATAGAAGACAACTTACACTTTCTATCAAAATAAAAAATTTGCATTTTCTCAGACCTAGTTATTACACTTCCAGGAGTATAAGCTACAGACACACCTGCACATGTGTGCCAAAATATGTGTACAAGGTTATTCACTGCAGCATATTATGGCAAGTTCTGTTCCTAAATAAAAGAAGCAAGAAGACAAAGAACATTGAATTCAGCTGGAGAAACTAGTGACCTGCCCATATTTCTCACTGTAGAATGAGTTCCTTAAAGGGTATTATCCTGTTATATTTTCCAATCTACAATCCTCAGTTTCCTTGGCAGGATAGACATTCACTACATTTTCATCTGGTGACGTTGTTTCCTCCAATCTAAGGAAAGCAGAGAATTATGGCTATGGTTTACTTATAGAAACTCTAGATTGAAGGTTTGTCTTGTACTTTGGAATTTGGCCACATAGCATGAAAGTAGCTGGGTTATATATATATTTTTTTAAATAGTCAGTTATTTCCTAGTTCACCTCATTTTCGTGGGTCTCAATTCCTCATCTAAAAAATGAGGAAATTGTTGTTAATTAATTCAAGAGATTTGACCTCCAGTTCTAGTGTGGTAACTTCCAGCAGGTCCTGACCTAATTCCTTTTCAGTAGCAATGAAAACTGACTTGAGGAAAGAGGTTGGGAAGTTGTGTTTATCTTGCACTTCTTATAGGTCTGTTGTCTAGCAAGTGAACACAGTAGAAATTCAACAATGTCTTTGTTGTTGATGGTGATGAGAGTTTTATTTCTGTCTTCACAATAACACAGTAAAAAATGACTATACTATCAGATTAATTAGATTATAAAACATTTTACTAAAAGTACAAGAGTGTTAGTACTAGGGGCCAGCCTGGTGACGTAGCAGGAAAATTTGCACGTTCCTCTTTGGTGGCCCGGGGTTCCCTGGTTCGGATCCTGGGCACAGACCTACTCACTGCTCATCAAGTCATGTTGAGGTGGCATCCCAGACAGAAGAGCTACAACTCTACAACTATGATATACAACTACATATTGGGGCTTTGGGGAGAAAAAGAAGAGGAAGATTGGCAACAGATGCTAGTGCAGGGCCAATCTTCCTAAAAAATTAAATAAAAACAAAAACATGAAAAAAAAAGAGTATTAGTACTAAAAGCAATCACAACAACAATAATCATTTTCAGTTTTCTATACCAGAGACTATATTCGGGCTGTCACATAAAATATCTCTAAACACTTAAATCAACCTTACAGGATAGGGTTCATATTTTTAAATAATGAAATTAGGATTCAGAGAGTTGAAGTGAGTTACTAAGAACACGCAGCTACAGAGTAGCTGAATACAAATCACAATCTCTCTTGCTTCTAGTCTCCCTCACTGCTACGTTATGTTGCTTTAGAAAAAGACAAGACTCTGTACTTTGTAATTTTCTCTTAAATATTAAGTAAAATCTAACCTTGAAGTAAACTTCTGATGACTTCCTATGCTAGTAAGAGAAAAACCCATCAACATCGTGTCCACGTCTTCCTTTTATTCAATATGCAGCCATTCAATAAGAAACTTAAAAATTTAAATATTTAAAACATATTTAGAATTCTAACTTAGTTGAAACTATACATTAGAAACTGAATGACTCAATCTCCGGTCACAGAGATCATGTCAAGTTGAACTTTGAGTCAAGCATGCTTGCTTCCCCAATTTGGTATATGTTAAGTGGCATGTAGCTCCCATAAATATAGAGAGCACAGAAGGTCTTTACCACATTAGAGTTTGGGTAACACTTCATTTCACCAAACACAAATATAATATAACTTCTCTATTCTATATTTATGGGGCAGGTGTTGACCATATAATAATAAGTTCCCTAAAGTAATGTCAACTGGCAAAGTATACCCCACGAACAATATTGGTAAATACAGTAGGTTCATGAGGAAAATGCACTGTTTATTTCTGTTTTCCAAACGAGAGGAAGGGTTACAGCACATAGCAATTACTTTGAGGCTTTTTTGCTTCACAAAAGGTGGCTTCCAATTTCATTACCACAACTCTGGAGAATGCAGTCAGAGTGGTCACGGTCTATGCAGGCCCGCCTTCAAACTCTCCCTGCCAATCAGAGCAGAGCATCCTGTTGTGTGAGTGTAGTAGTTAGAGTTTCATGCTGCAGCTTTCAGAAAAACAATAAACTAGCACTATGATTAAGGCCATTGCCAAAACATGGTCTTCTCAGACAAGATATGGTAGCATGAAGTTCGTCGATGCCCCTTAGCTGGAAAAAAACATAACATTAACTCTTTCCAAAACAGAACTTTTAACTTAATTGGAATTAAATGAGGCATTTTTACCCAAAGTACATCAATTTAAAGCAACAAATATTTATTGCTTGTGTAATATGTACAAGTTGCTGTTCTACTATTTTAGGGACCATAATATATAATATCACCATTTACTTTTTGAACATTTTGTCATAAATTCTTCTTAATAAGTTAATATTAAGCAAACTACTTGGATTCAAGAGGATCAAATTCTGTGTTGATAACTTTATTGATGTGTCTTAGTCACGCCCTTGCACTCTTCTGCAGTGTTGTTTTATAGAAAATCTAACAGGTTTTAGAAGATTGATTTTTGTTCATTTATGCATTTGTTATTGAGTACTGAGCAATGTTCTACATGCCATGTGTGACTGAGGTGACTGAATACTGTATTAGTTAGGGTTCTCCAGGGAAATAGAACCAACAGGAGATACATATATATTTATGATATGCCACATATATCATATATATCTTATCTATCTTTTATACAGCTTATATTTCTTATATATGTAAGAGGAGATTTATTATAAGAATTAGCTCACATGATTATGGAGACTAAGAAGTCCAGTGATCTGCCATCTGCAAGATGGAGAATGGGGAAAGCAGGTGGTGTAATTCATCCTGATTCTGAAGTCCTGAGAACCAGGGAAGCTGGTAGTAATAGTGCCACTCTGGGTCCAAAGCCCAAGAATGGGGAAGGGGAGCAATGATTTGTAATTCCTAGTCCAATTCCAAAGGAACTCTACTGTCTGAAGGCAGGGAATATAGATGTCCCAGCTTAAGCAGAGAGAGCAAGTTTGCCGTTTCTCTGTCTTTTTGTTCTGTTCCAGGCCCTCAATGGATTGGATGATGCCCACCCACACTGGTGAGGGCAATCTTGTTTACTTAGTCTACCAATTCAAATGCTAATCTCTTCTGGAGTTACCCTCAGAGACATACCCAGAAATAATGTTTTACCAGCTATCCATGCATCCCTTAACCCAGTCAAGCTGATGCACAAAATTAACCATAAAAGTACCAACAAATATTCTATGTATAATAGGGAAAAATAAATAAAATAAACAGCCAATAAAATGACTGCTGTAATAAAGGTGTATGTTGGGGTTATAGGATTACAAAGGAAGAAACATAAATCTGGCGTGACCAGGAGATGACTTCTTGTAGAATGTTACAAAATGGAACAAGATGCTTAAAATCACTATTCAAATTACTGAACTTGATTGCCTTTGGGAAATTTCTACTCAGTAACTTTCTTCCCATTTTGATATAGGTCAGCACACCTGCTCAAATTACTATAGATAGATATTTGTGGACTTTGCCCTACTTGTATGTAGATATATAAGTTTGGATGCAGGTGTACAGATTTGACCAGATAAATGCATTTGTTCAATGCTGTAAGGTTGAAAGAAGACCCTAATAGAAAAATTATCTTAACATAAAAGTTTCATTTATTCTTTGTGACTTCAAAATTGTTGCATTTTATCTTTGTCAAAAACATTATATGATTTAGGGTTTCGGAAATTAATATATAAAAATATTACATATTTTAGAGTATCTTTCAGAATGGTAAACTCAACACAAACACCAAAATCTGCTTTTCTTATCACCTGCACTGAGAAAGAAAAAGAAAAATTAACTGACGAACAAGGGTCACTTACCTTCCCAGGGGAAAGGAAATAGAAATCAAGACAATTAAGATGTTTGATGGTTGTTTTTCCATCTTACGTGATCATAAAGGCTACAAAAATTTATGGTAACAGCTGTGAGTAGGCGGTTAAAAAGAATATTTCTTTTCTGTTTCTTTTGGCGAAATGAATTGCTTTGATTTTTTTCTTTTGGATATTGATATGAAGGAAAACTTTGTTTAGTCCAAATACTTCATGCTACCTGAAAAAATGCATTATTTTTGTGCATTTTTTAGAGTGAGCATTTTAACAAAGGAAGCCAGGAAATTAAATAATTTCAAATGTATGCATGACACTGGTATAATATTATGATGAACAATTTGGGTCATGTCTAGAATTACGTGAGGGTGTCCAAAGCCCAGTACAATATCTTGTCAATTACACTTTTATTCTGATGCCATGTGATTCTACTTAGCAATGCTGTTTTTCAGATTATTATGAAGTAAGATTTTTATTTTTTCAGACTTTTTAAAGTTTTTATTCTGTTGTTCTATTGAGTAGAATCCTGATAATAAAAAGATAATAAATCTCCACATAGTTAAGGTTATCACATAGATGTTGATATTGGGTGTTATACTTTATGTTAAACTATTGTTGAAAATATAGGTAAGTTCCAGCTATGTTTTGGTTTAACAACAATGACAATTAAAATAAACTTTGAGACCTGTTACCGAGAGGCACAGTATTTCTGGGAGCCTTTAGAACCGCAATTAAAAAAAAAATATATCTATATATATATATAGATATATATATATATATCTATATATATATATATATATATCAACCTCCCTCTTCTCCTGGAATCACTGCAGCCAATGGCATGGGTTTTCCAGGGTCGTGATGTTTAGGTACAGAAGAACACATAGTCTGTTGTCAAGTTTTCACTTGGGCGAAAATCAAAATCTATGGAAATAGACATTCCTGGTTACACAAGATGCAGAGTCAGCCAAACAAAATTATGATGACATATTCTTTAATTTTCCATCTAACCCATGGCATTTTTCTAGGAGTAAAATAAAATCCATCCAGGCAAACTTTGTTTACAGGTAGAATAACTGCTTCAAGTAGTTTCCTCCCTGTAATGTACCGTTTGCATGCATGCTTATAATAAACATTCATTTAGCAGTTTATCTGAACTGTCAGAGGATTCAATGAAGTTCTGTTGAGCGTAATGATTGGGTTTGCCCTTCTCACATAGTCAAGGAATGTTTTGACTTCAAGGAGGGGGAAACAGCTCACATAAGATTACTATAGTAAATTTTTCCGATAGTGTTTATTCTGAGCAGACAGTGGAAGGTACTTGAATAAAATGAGTCGGACTGGACCTAAACGCCACAGTAGTGGGCAATGGAAGTTGTTTTTAGAGTACTGAAAGCTGGAGACAGATGACTCTTTATTTTCTGAGTTAACTTACTTTAGTGACATGAAAGGAAACTGTGGGATGGTGACTAACACAAGTGGGAAGAGTGGAAAGGCTAGAAAAAACCAAAATAGAGTTGGTGTTTAAGACGTTTCCTTAATTGTTGCTTCTTGACTTAACTCCCCCTCTCTTTTCCATCACACATCTTTGAATTGCTTTGAGTTTAGTTTTTGAGACATTTGCTACAGTAATGATTATTTTACATGCAACACACACACTTTTGGAGGGTCTGGCTTTAGGGGCTTCTAATATCTATTTTAAAGTTAATGTGAATTAATTGCTGTAACAACAGTTGGTAATATTAAAGTAAGGATCTACTAGAAACCAAACCTAGTATGTTAATAGAATATGAAATCAGAAGTATAAATATTTTTCTCAGACCTTTCAAATTTGTGAATTTTAATTGGAAGAGTTACTTTCATAACAGACTTCTGTGATCTATTCAGCTATTTCTTTAAAGCAGCAAGTGAAAACGTTCAAGGAAACTGACAACTCAAGAACACTGTTGATTATTACTTTCCTAGGTCCCCTTGTGACCATAGTCTCCTGGACTCCTCTTCTGGATGTTTATTTTTATTTAACCTTCCCTACATATTTTTTTAAACTATAAATATTGGATTTCTTCAGATTTTACTTCTTGGCCCTTTGCTCACTCTATATTTTCTCCACCACTTATCTCCCATAGAACTTTCTGTAATCAGGGAAATTTTCTATAAGCTGCACTGTCCAATATGGTACCCTCTAGCTGCATGTGGCTAGTGAACACTCATTTGAGATATCGCTAAGAGAATATTAAAGAATGTAGAAGAGGGGCCGCCCGGTGGCGCAGCGGTTTAGTCCGCGTTTGGCAGCCCAGGGTTCGCGAGTTCGGATCCCGGACGCCCGCCGACGCACTGCCTGTCAGCCATGCTGTGGCGGCGTGCCATATAAAGTAGAGGAAGATGGGCACGGATGTTAGCCCAGGGCCAGTCTTCCTCAGCAAAAAGGGGAGGATTGGCAACAGATGTTAGCTCAGGGCTGGTCTTCCCCACAAAAACAAACAAACAAACAAAAAAAAAAAAAAAAAAAGAATGTAGAAGAAATATCCCTCTCTGATTATAACACCCAATATCGCCGTTTTCTCCTGCATCTATTCCTTCACTCTTTCTCCTTTTCCTTTTCCTCTTTGACATATTTTCTTTTCTGCTAATTCACCTCCTTTGAAGATCTCCCTTATACTCAAAGATTCATCTATCGCTTACTACTGTTGACCTCCAAGTCTCTAGGTCACTACACATTCAGTGATTTAGTCACCATACCTTTATTAAGCAATTAGTAGATTTTAGGCACTATCCAGATGTGATATAAAAGAGACGACTGGCACTGAAGAAGGAATTACAAGTGTGATGACTATTTCAGGAACGAATATTTACCTACTGGAAATTTTTGTGAAGATATCCCACAAACCCATATAATTTAGCATGCTCATATATGGGAGTCATTTAAGGATTTTAGGTAATTGTAATTTTCCTAAAGCTGAGAAATATAAATTCCAGTTGTCAGCTTCGTTCTGGGAAAAATCACATGACAAGGACAAAAAACTCCACAGCAATAGCAATAATGAAATTACCTTAACCTGAAACCAGACGTTAAGTACTGTGGTGTGTTAATGTAAATTTTGTGCATTGTTTAGCTAGGCTTCTTCCTTTTAGAGACAGTGCAGGGAGGGATAGGAAGAGCGAGAAATAGGTTTCGGCTCTCTAAAGTGAGAGGACAACGTGCAAAACTCAGTTGTTCTTGGGGTGTGGTGGTGTGGCTGCTGTTGCTGTAGCTTGGTTGCTTAATGAGGGAGATTTGGTTCAGTTTGGAGAGAGCAGTGATATTGCTTGCAGAATATGAGTTGCAAAGGGTAAAAATAGAAGGAACTGCTTCCTCCCCCCCACCTTTATATTTTTAAAAATGTCTACTCTGTAGAGAACTGAAAAAAAGTACTACAATGAACAACTGTAAACCCTTCACCTAGATTCACCAATGTTTATATCTTTCATCATTGCTTTATCTCTCTCTGTATTTGTACACATTGTTTAACCATTTGATAAGTAGATTGTAGGCATAATGATTCTCCATAAATATGTCAGCATACACCTTCTAAAAATAAAGGCATTCTCCTGCATAACCACAATATCATTATCAGATCAAAAATATTAAAAATAATTTCACAAAATAATTGAAATACGCAATCATATCCCCAACTGTCCCAGAAGTCTCTTACAGTTTTTTTTCCCCTGATATAGACTCCAGTCAAATTTCATGAATTGCATGACAGTTATGGCTACTTAGTCTATTTTAATCTAGAGAAATTTCCCCCAGATCCTCCTGTTTTTGTTGTTTTGTCTTATTTTTCATGACTTTACTGTTTTTTTATTTGTTTACATTTTGTTTTGAAGAGTCCAGGCCATTTGTCTTGTAAAATGTTCCACTTTCTGGATTTACCTTATTTTATTTCCTCATAATTATATTCAAGCAAAATTCATTTAGCAATACTAGCTCTTGGCTTATGCTGTGTACTTCTTACAATATCACATCTGGAGGTACATAATATCAGGTTATCCCACTATTGGTGAGACTGCTTCATCATGTGGATAAGGGTAGTGATCGTCATTATCTCTTCATTGTAATATTTTCCCTTGTAATTATTTAGGTCTGTGGGGTGATAATTTACAGCCTTGCAAAAATTATCTTCCCCAACAATCTTTAAACTAATGGTTTTAGCACCCATTTATAGTAATACCCTAAATCAGTTATTACACTGGGAGCTACAAACTGGTTAGTTCTCTAATTTCATCATTTTTCTACACTTAGCAGTTGGCATTCTTCTATAAAAGGAAAACTTTTCTTTCTTTTTTTTTATGTTTTTGGACTCACACAATTTTTTAAGGGATTGTAATCTAAGTTGTCATTATTCTAACAGATTCTCAAATTAACCAAAATAGTGAGAGTCCTGTTGGGTCAGTGCTGAGTTGATTTTTTCTTTTTTTATGATTCTTTTAGTGTTTTAGCACTTTGCTTCTGGCCTAATGGTTATTCATCTCTTTTAAACAATAATGGTATTTAGAAACCAAGATCTTGTTAGATATTGCCAAATTTCCCTGCATAGAGTTTGGCCATTTTGCAAGAAGTGAGAGTTCCCCATTTCCAGAAGGTCCAGCTACAGTGTAGGTTATCAAGCTTTTGAAGTTTTCCACTCTGATAAGTAACAAATAGTAATATCAGTATAGTTTTACTTTGCATTTATATTGAGTAAAAGGGTGCATATTTTCATATGTTCTATGAGTTTTTGTGTGTAAATTCTATTCATATCTTTTGTCCATTTTCTATATGCTTTTTATCTTTTATTTCTTAATATTTAGAGTCTGTTATGTATTACTTTAGCTAAAGTGTAGTGTTGTGAGATGTTACATAAAGTTTTTGTTGTTTCTGACCCAAGTGTTACAGCAGTTCTTGTTATCAGAGCATGTCTCTTAGCTGTCCCATTATAGAGCAACTAATCATCTACTCAGATTCAACATAAGATCCTGGATGGAGCCTTTCCTCAGTTCTTCCTCCCTGCTTTTCTACTGAGAAGGGAACAATATTTCCTTCCCTCCATCAATTGGGAATGAAAGGGAAAGAAGTGAGATACACTTCTTCTGGAGATTTGGAGATGCAGCTCTCTCTAATGAAATGTCGAGTTACAGAGAAATGGTGGGGAGGAAATGATTGGCTTCTAAGAAAAAGGACATGGATGGAGAATCATGAATACCATCCTCCTCATTTCCCATGTGGTTATGGAGTCTGGCTGATGGCCTTTGCACTGCCTATTCAGCTGGAGCACATTGCTGAATGCATTTCAAGACCAACTTCTTTGCGCACACCAAAGTCCCTTTCTAAACCTGTCTGAAATAAGGTAATGGAAAGGAAATGACAGACTGCAAAACTGTTTAGAAGTTACAATTTTAGGATATGATGATTGATTGCTTTGGACAAGGATTTGCAAAAATTCAGGAAATTATGTCTCAACCACGGTACACATCAGAATCCCTTAGAGAGTTTTTCAAATTTAATTTTCCAAGGCCCCACCCCAACCCTAGTGAATCAGAAGCTCTGTGAGTGTGCCCAAGGCTGCTGGCATAGACGCACTTGTGGAAAGATGGGGATATTGAGTATGAGGTGTGAAATGCACCTCTCCGTGTTCTGATAATGAACATCTTTCACATAGGTTTATCGGCCATTCAAGTTTACTTATTGTCTTATTGTATTTTTTAAAATTTATCTTTGCCTTTTTTAAAGGATTCTTTGTATATTCAGATGATAATCCTTTGCAAGCTATGTGTATGGCAAATAACTTTCTCAAGTTATAGCTTGTCTTTGCATTTTGTTTAAGGTATCTTTCAACTTAAAGTAGTATTTTTCAAAATTTAATATAGTGAAATGTGTCAATGATTACTTTTTTGTTTGTTTGTTTTGGACACCTTCTTCAAGCAATATTTCCCTGACCTGAAGTCATAATCTCTATTGTTTTCTAAAAGTTTTTAAAACTTTTATAGTTTTGCCTTTCACATTTTAGTTTTGAATCCCCTTAGAAGTATTTGTTGAATAGTGTGAAGTAGAAATCTCATTTTATTATTTTCCATATATATATACAGTTTTCTCAGCACTATTTATGAGCAGTCAGTTAGACTACTATTTCACAAGTCTGTCTGTGAAGCAGAGGAGAGACATTAGTCAATGCAATGGAGGAGGCAGGTGGGGAAGGGATTGAACGCTTTCAGTACACATTTACAGGAAAAGCTTTAGAGACAGGGCTAGCTTCATGGGCGGATGACCTGTGCGGTTGCACAGGGCCCCATCTCTAGAAGGGCCTGAGTTTAGTTTAATGCTCTGCTATTGCCGTATTGAAATTTGTAATAATTTTTTAACATGGATCTCCTCTTTTTAGTTTTGTGCTGTGTGAACTGGGCCCTACAAATTATGTCCAGGGAACATTGTCTGCCAACATTTATCTTTAGCCTGCTCTTGTCATTCTCTAACTTCCATTGCTTGAGGTCTTACAGATTTCAGGATATTCATCTGCTTTTCTATTCAAGAATAGCTTCTACTTTTTGCTTTTCCCCTCCAATATTAAAAACTTTCAGCTGGTTCTCCAGATAAAAGGATCAAAAAACAATTCATATGTTGGATTTAGAGAAAGACAACAGATTACTGTGCAATTTATTCTGCTATACAGAAGTGATAAAAATAATCAAAACTCAGCTTTTAGAAAAGTGACATAGGACATGTGGTGACTAGTAAATGTGAAGTAAGATTGTTGTCACTCAGGTATTTTCTCAGCCCACACTGACTGAATTTCTTTCTTCCCTGTTAAAATGCACCAATTAGAAATGATTAATTTTCTAATCTTCTCAACCATAATGCCCTCCAGCAGAGACCTATGACCTTGTACTTTCCTTCCTATCTACATCTAGCTGAGATCAATAAACACTGAGTACCTGAGAATTCAGGTTGGTGAGGAAGAAAGGAGAAAATAAGGAGAGGTGCTTTGGATCCCAAGAGAAGGACATACCCAGGTCAGATACCACAGCGAGATTCTTTGTACAATATGAATGTGTCCCCATCCTACAGGTAACAGTCCTGTAAATCATGGTGGAAAGCAGGTACTACACTTTAATTGGATGTTCCTGGCAAGGATGGTTACCTTTTGGTTTGAAAGTAGCAGTTACCATTCCTCTTAAGGGTAAAAGTATATAAGTAGGGGAAATGATAGATTGAAACGGCTGGTGTGGGAAACACAGGGGAGAGTAGAAGCTGAGGAAGCTCATAGCCATGAAGGTATCTAAGTCTGAGCAGACACTGGAGGCAGAAAAGCAAAAGTTGCCCTTCACTGAGCCTTGGCTCTGGGAAGTGTGGTGTGACCAGGCTTCAGATTATACATAAGAGATAATCTGACTTGTTTCTCAACCAGGAGATATCCTCAAACTTTAAGTTATCTACTTAATTTAATTGTTCAATATTTATCTGGAAAAGTGACAAAAAGGCATTCATTCAAGGGCAGAAGTTAGTTAATAAAATCCTTATTATTTTCTTAGACCAGTAGAGGGACCCATTTCTCATGGTAATATATTTTTCATTTTTCCCTCTTTGGAAATTATTATATGTGATCCCAGGCATTATAAATCATTCCTATTGGTGTTTGGGGCCTCACAAAATGACAATGATAAGGGCTATGATCATAAGGAGTGGTGCCCAGGAGCAAGTGAGTGAGGCAGAGTCAACTGGGATAGAAAAACAAAGCGAGAAAAGAAAACTGAAAAGGAGCTGGAAGTAGGGTATATGTTTGTAGCAGGGTAGGAGGGGGACAGAATGACAAGATACAGTACTTTGAAAAGATGAAATAAACTGTAAATAAATTCAGGAGTCATAAGTGATAAACAGGAAATCAAAGAAAAGAAGGTCCAAGGGTAGAAGACTCATGGGGTAACTCAGGTCCTAGGCCTGACCTATGGAGACAAAATCTCCTCTGTCAAGGAGAGATTAGAATAGAGATACCTGCTTTGCTAGAAGAGCAGAGAAAAATGAGGAGACAGAATTACAACAATAATAGTCATCATAAGCTGTGAATTATTTTCTTCCTTCTAGTGTAGAATGGAGTTTTTCCATCAGTAGGTCAAAATCCAATAGTAAAATGTGAAATCAATTTAGTAAGTAGTGACCAACAATAAAAAAAAGAGAGGGGCAATCCTGTGGCATAGTGGTTAAGTTCAGTATACTCTGCTTCGGCAGCCTGGGTCGCAGGCCCAGATCCCGGGCGTGTACATACAGCACTCATCAGCCATGCTGTAGCAGCAACCCACACACAAAGTGGAGGAAGATTGGCACAGATGTTAGCTCAGGGCTAATCTTTCTCAGCAAAAAAAAAAAAAGAGAGAGAGAGAGAGACCATAATAGAAGAGAATGGAATTGGAATAAAATAGAATTGAAAGCATCAGGATGCAATGACTGTTAAGAATAAATGATTAATTTATGAAACTTGCTTTAATTTTATATGTATACTTATAGATGCATTTCTAACTGTGAATGGGAGTAAAATAAATTTTAAATACAGACTCAAGAGAACTTCTAAGTTTTGTACTGGCTCTAAGATAAATATGTTAAAGATATTAATATATTTAATTTATATATTAAGATATACATATCCGAAATATCATTGGATTCCTGGGGACAGGGAGAGCTTATTTCAAGATATTGAGGAAGGGCAAAAACGGGGAAACAGATGATTTCAAAAACAAACTTTACATATACAAGCTACTAAAATCATGTTACAGTCACATAGAACTTTATGTGTATTTTTTAAAAACTTTTCAAGCATTGTTTTTACTTAATCTGGTCAAGATATATACTTATTTCCATGCAACTTTAAAAAAAAACTTTTTTGATTCATTTGTTAAAAAACGCTATTGGAATGGAGGAGAAAGGGAAATAAGAAAAGATAAAGTAAAATTTGAAAGTTTACTTCAATTCATAGCACAGAGCAGCAACTTATTACATTTACTAACCGTAGAATTTTAAAAATTCCACTTTTCCTATTGCATTCCTAGCATCCATCAAATTGGACTTCTAGGGGAATAACAAAAGGCTGCTTGCTAAACCAAAAATTTGTAAAAGTGGTAAAACTAAATAAGCTTTTGCTAAAATATTATATACAATTCATGAGCATTTATGTTTCACTATACAAATGTTAATCCTTAACTCAGACACTGTCTCACCAAATGAGGGAATACTGAAGCCTGTTACAACCCAGACAGTGCAGCTGAAGCAGGGAAATGGGGGAAAGTATAAACAAATCAAATGCTTAACCTGCAATGAAGACGTGTCAACATAAACATAACTGTACTTCTCATTTTCCTCACATATAATATTGGCAACACAATGGGAACTAGGTTTGCACTGTGAACTGAGCAGTGACATTCATTGTATTTCTGAACAGAGCCATTAGATTCTCCCCTAAAATTACCGAATAGTGTAAACGTTCATATTTTTACAGACCTGGATATTTTCTTTATGCCAGGAAGTACTAGCCAGGTTTTCTTAAAGATTTATATCTACAACAACAACAAAGGAAAACTAGGGAATGTACCAATTAGCTTTTGTGGTGTAACAAGCTACACCACAAGTAGCTTGTTATTGGCTTAAAACAACAAGCATTTATTATTTCTCAGGATTCTTTGGATTGCTTAGGCAGTCTTCCTCTCTAGGCAGGCTTAGCCAAGTCTTGATGGTCTAGATTGGTCTCACTCATGTGTCTGCCAGTTACCAAGTTGATTGGTCTATGGAGTCCTCATTCAGGAAGGTTTCTCATGCTCCAGGGTTACCCTGGGTTTCTGCCCATGGTATCATCAGGGTTCTGAAGAACAACAAGACAGCAAGATCCAATGCATAAATAGTTTTCAAGTCTTTGTTTGCCTCACACTTCGTAATTTTTCTTTGCTCAAAGCAAGTTATATGAACAAGTCAAGAATCACGGGTTGGAAAAGTGACTCTCTCTCGATGGAAGAATTGCAAGTTGGAAGAAATGTAAAATTACCTTGCATTTTGAACTGACTTTTTGGATATCTAGTTTTCCCAACACCATTTGTTGAAGGGACTATTCTTTCCCCAATGTGTTCTTGGCATCCTGTGGAAGATCAGTTGATGGTATACGTGTGGGTTTATTTGTGGGCTCTCTCTTCTGTTCCATTGTTCTGTATGTCTGTCTTTGTGCTGGACCATACTATTTTGAGTACTGTAGCTTTGTTTTTGTTTCTCAAGATTCTTTGTCTATTCAGGGTCTTTTGTGGTTCCATATGAATTTTACAATTATTTTTTCCTATATCTGTAAAAAATCCCGTTGGTGTTTTGATGGGGATAGCATTGAATCTGTAGGTCACTTTGGGTAGTAAGAACATTTTAACAATATTAAGTCTTTTAATCTATGAACACGGGATGTCTTTCCATTTATTTGTATCTTCTTTAATTTCTTTTGTCAATATTTTATAGTTTTCAGTGTACAAGTCTTTCACCTCTTTGTTTAAGACCTGACACTGTAAAACTTCCAGAAGAAAATGTAGGGGAAAAGTTTCACCACATTGGTTTTGGCAATGATTTCTTGGCTATCACACCAAAAGCACAGACATCAAAACCAAATACAGACAAGTGCGACTACAACTAACCAAAAAGCTTCTGCACAGCAAAGAAAACCACGAAGTGAAAAAACTACCTAGAATGGGAGAAAATATTTGCAAACTCTATATCTGATAAAGGGTTAATCTCCAAAATATATAAAGAACGTCTGCAACTCAATAGCAAAAATAATAATAATAACCAGATCAAAAAGTGGGCAAAGAACTTGAGTAGACATTTCTCCAAAGAAGACATACAAATGGCCAACAGGTGTATGAAAAACCACTAATCATCAGGGAAATGCAAGTCAAAACCAGAATGAAAGATCATCTCACATCTGTTAGGTGGCTATTATTTTAAAAAGCACACAAAAGATAACAAGTGTTGATGAGTCTGTGGAGAAATTGAAACCCTTGTGCATCGTTAGTGGGAATGTAAATTGGTACAGTCGTTATGGAAGACAATATAGAGTTTCCTCAAAAAATAAAAATAGAACTAATGTATGATCCAGCAATGCCACTGCTGGGTATACATCCAAAGAATTGAAGTGAAGATCTCGAAGACGTATTTGTACTACCATGTTCATTACAGCATTCTTCACAATATTCAAGATATGAAAACAACGTAAATGCCTGTCAATAGATGAATGGATAAAGAGAATGTGATATGTATACCTATGTATGCAAATATATACACCACATATATACATAAAATACTATTCAGTCTAAAAATGAAGGAAATCCTGCCATATGCAACAAGATGGATGAACCTGGAGGACATTACCCTAAGCGAGATAAGCCAGTCACAGAAGGACAAGTATTGTATGATTCCACTTGTACGAGATATCTAAAATAGTAAACTCATAGAAGCAGAAAGTAGTAGTAGTTGCCAGGTGCTGGGAAGAGGGGACATTGGGGAACTGTTGTTCAGTGGGTATAAAGTCTCAGTTATGCAAGATGAGTAAGTTTTAGAGATCTGATGTACAGCATAGCGCCTATAGTTAACAATATTGTATTTTACATTTAAAAATTTGTTAAGAGGGTAGATCTCAAGTTAAATGTTCTTACCACCATTTAAGAAAAGGTTATATTGCAAAGGTAATTGTATATAAAAATGGTGAAATTTGTGGCCATTTTTGTAATTTACCACAAGAAATGTGTGTGTATGATTTTTGAAACAAAGGGAAAACAAAAATAGAGAATTTATGGCAACAGCATTAAAAATATATATATATATTCTGAATTATCTTTTGAATTTAAACCAAAATCTTATGTAGAAAGTTGAACATCACTCCTAAAATTGTATCTTGATCTGAAAAGTAAGTGTGTCAGATTAGATTTTTAAGGTCCCATACAGCTAATATTATGAGATTCTATGATGATACTGATGAAAGAATACTGTTTTCTAGGCCCTGACATCATTTAGAATTTTAAAGGAACATAGCAGTTTTATTTTCCCTTTTGATTTAATTTTTCTTTGGTGAGAGATAGCCTTTTCTCACCCTCTGTGGATGGGATAGAGAGAGCATTAGTTCAAGTCCCAAACCTGCAGTCTCTTCCAACTATCAACACTTTCCCCACTGGGGATGTTTTTCATGTTTAGCGCATCCTGTTAATTCAGATTTTAGTGATGAGTGGGTAAGATGTTCGATGGTGGGTGGGAGGCGGAAGTGAAGAGGGAAGTGTGATGCAGAATTTCTCTCCTGGCACCTCTGAAGTCAATTATATACAGGAAGCTCCTTATTTTGCCTGTGGATGAGACCCATCTTGGACTGTGTCTCAAGAGTATTTGGAAACAAATTATAAGCTATTCACCAACTGGAAACAAGACCTCAATGTGTGAAGTCATGCTCCTCACTGAGATCTTTGTTGGTAATGACAGGACATGCAAATCTCCATAATTTATGGAAGATATTCTCATAAAATGAAAGAGACCATGAGATAGAAGCAGAGGTCCCTCTCACACCCATATTCATTTCCAGTGGAGTGTTCTTGACTGTGCATAGTTAGAAATGTAATTTTGAGATTGGATCTCTTAATACAGCTAAATGATTCAGTGTGTAGGGTGGCAGCTAACAAGAACTCAAAATCTGGAATCATCACACCGGACTTTGAATTCTAGTTTTGCTGCTTGTCAATTGGGTCACCCTGGGCAACTAACTGTGTAACTACTCTAAGCCTAAACTTTCTAATCAGTAAAATTGTAATGGTAATAATAATATAATCAGCGTGATTTGGGAAAGATTAATATATGTCATGTAATAGCATATTTTATTGGCTATTATTTGTGGTTGTTAATTTTACTCTGAAAGACAATGGGACAGTTGTCTCTCATTGAACATAAACAACCACAATAACAGCTAATATGCAGAGACTGAGGTGAATTTCAATGCCAAGTATATTTCCACAGCACTAAAACAATCACAAATATACCTAAAGTTTAAAAGAATTCATAAGACTGCGTTCAAAGAGCAGAGTTCCCCAAACTCTCCCTACCTATTCATGTACTTTAATTTCCAGTCATAATGATCTGGTAGCTTTTCAGGTATTTGTTCTAAAGACTGGTGACTAATCCTGTTCTTTCTAAAGTTAAATTAGACAATAAATACAGAGTCTGGAGGATCATCTTCCATAAAGTCATTCCAAGTAGTAAAACAGGAAAACAAGCAAGTGCACATATACGCTGGTAGTCTGGAAATGAATTAAGTATTTTATAAGTTGCCATACTTCCCATTTATTGTCTCAAATAATTGACCAGGTGTTCATGGAAGCCAGCTTTGAGGTTTCTAAATTCTTTCCATGTTCTCTAAACCCTTAGGGCAATACTTACCTCAGTCAGTGAAAGATCAAATTCCCTCAAAGCACAGGAAGAGAGCTGTTTATTGTAAGCAGTAAGTGCCAAACGCATTATTGGAAAAACAGCCAAGATTACTGCACCCTACTCCATGTGAATAGCTCAGAGTTTTTTTGTGTTTTTGTTGGCGTTTATCTGATTGCATTCAAGAAGACTGTAATGTAGTATTGAAATATTGTAATATTGTGAAAGAATCACAATAAACAAGAGTCACCTTTTCAAGATTAGCTACCTACTCTAAGTACATCAACAAAGGACGAATATCGCAGAACAGCACGTTCAGAAATAGCACATTAGCCAAGGCTTGGTATCAGCCTAGTGTTGGAGTCCACCTAGGACAGCACTTTGTCAATATACAGGGTCAGGAAAAAACTCTTTGAAATAGTCTTAAACCTATGATGATGAAAGAATTTGAAAGCCATTCAAGGTTAAAGAAATAAAGATGGAAAACAGAAAATCTTTATAAATGCAAATTTTTGTAAATGGATAAGAGAAAAGTAATTTGATACACAGAAGCATTTCTTTCTAACTACAGTCTTGCATTTATAATTATTTAAATGTTAAAGTTTTCAACGATATTTGCTATCAGTTTTAATAGTATCTCTAATAATGTCAATTGATGTAAAATGAGATTATTAAGTCCTCAAAAAACTCAGTTGAGATCATTACCCTTATTAAATAAACCTTACTGACATGTATTTCATTTAGTCCTAGTTTAATTTCTTTCAGTGTTTCTTATGATTTGGCTTTGAGAGTAGGGTGATTTTAACACCATAAGCATGAGACTAACTCTCTGGGTTTTTTTTAAAGGTAGAATTGTCTTGAAATTTACAAAAGAATGATCTTAAATTTATCTTCATTTACAATAGAACAGAAAAATTGAACACCTCTCCCATGGTATATTTTGTTAGGGATGTAATTTATTTAAGCACAAATTGCCAACTTTTAAGTGAGGGGGCAGGCTTATTTTAATAACATTATGTTAAGATAAGCTCCTTTTTTCAACATAAAATTAACTAGAAAATTGTAAAGAATTAAGCTTTTTTTAAAAAAAGTTCACCCTCTTTTAGGATAGAAGGTAAATTTCAGAAATTCATCCTCTTTGTGTGTTTTGATATCTCAAATTATATCTTTAAATAAAATAACTAACATTTAAAGAGATAACTGCAAATAGTTTTGTAGAAGCCTCTCAGACTGGCTTCTTGTAAATAAACAGAATAAAAATTTTACAAAGAGGGCAGACATTCCACCTCATACATAAGATAGTCACATGATTTCCACTATATAAATCTTTTCAACTTCAATGTACTTGATTTTGTCATTAGAAAGACCAAAAAAAAATTGATTATTTTAGCAGTTGTTACTCTTATCCATATACAAAATATAAATAAAAATTTAAAAATACATATAAATATATATCAGAGTGATAATTTTCAACATCTTCTGATATGTTGTGTTGTAACAGGGTTATAATATCTTTTGTGTGTGTGTGTGAGGAAGATTAGCCCTGAGCAAACATCCATGCCCATCTTCCTCTACTTTATATGGGACACCGCCACAGCATGGCTTGACAAGCAGTGAGTTGGTCTGAGCCCGAGATCTGGGCCTATGAACCCTGGGCCACGGACGCAAAGTGCAGGAATTTAGTGGCTATGCCACCTGGCAGTCGCCTATCATGTCCTCTTAATGAGGGCCTAAATGGTTGGATTTTCATGACTAAATGTAGTTATTAGCATTGGTGCTTAATAATCAACAAAGACAGTATATCTTTCTAATCCTGGCTTAAGAAATTGTCAAAGAGATTTCAAATGCTGGCCTTAATTTATAATATAGAATTAGTCCACACTCACCCTGACTAAGGCATATAGAGTTAAATGTAGTTAAGAAGAGAGAGAGTGATATTTACATTTTTGCAGTTCAACTGAATTCATTAACATTTAAGAGATTTTGTTTTGACTTTTTTTTTCTTGTTGAATATTGAAGTTTTCTTATAATATCAATTGGACAGCAATTAAACAACAATGTATCAATTAGGTGGGAGAAATACCCTAGAACAGAGGATGGGAATGTTGCTAATTTCATTACATAATTGAAAGATCTCCAGTGATTGATTTAAAAAGTGGCCCCAATTCTTCACCCCTCTCTGTACTTATCCCTTAGCAATAGGACTTCGCAGCTTTCCCCATCATGAGGGGTAGTCTGTTTCCCCAGTGCTTGGCTCTGGGTTGGTCTTGTGATTTGCTTTGATTAGTAGAATGCGGCAGAAGTAGAACTGTGGCGTTTATAAGCCTAAACCTTAGAGATTTGTATGCCTCTGCTCTCTCTTGGATTCTTTCCAATTCCATGTGAAGAAACACAAGCTACCTTGTTAGAGGATGAGAGACTAGGTGGAGAAGAGCTGAGATTCCTCAACCAACAGCCGGTCAGCCATCATCCGAAACAGAGCTGCCTAAATGACCCAAGCAGAACACTGATACATGAGGGCATCCAGCCAGGTCAGAAATAGCATAAGTAGCTTTGCAACAGAAATAAATGTTTATTGCTGCATGTTGCTGAGCGTTTTGGTTGCCACACAGCATTATTGTGTCAATAACTCATGGATACCCCATCTCTAGGTCTTGTTTTGTTGCTTTCCTCCAAGTTTCTTCACATTGATCCCTCAATGTCTAACAAGACTGAACTATGTGGAAAAGCAGTATTGGGTAGGAAAACAGCGTCAGGACCAGCTCCCTATCTGTGTAATCAAAGAAAATCTATTCCAACTCCCAGGGCCTCGGTTTCCTCACCTGTGTGATGTATATATGTCATGGGTTGTGTGTGAGGAAATGTTGGATCTCTCAGGAGTCTGTCGCTGCTCTGATATTTGTGGTTCTATGATCTTATGCTTAGCAGGTTCGATACTTCTCACACAACCCTTCCATTCACACTCTCTCAAATTAATGTGACAAACCAAAGCAAGCTGTTGTGAAAGGTGAGTAATAATGTACTCTATCAATCCTTCCAGATCATAATAGAAATACCAACAAAATTATCTATTGAGGCTCTTTATACCAACTAGTGCTAAGTAGTCTACATACATCATCTTAAGGAATCCTTTCAACAAAAATATAAGATAGGTACTACCATCCCTATTTTACAAATGAAGAGCATGAGTCTCAGAATGGCTAATTTACTTCTCTAAATTCACATAATAAGTAGCAGAGCTATATTTCAAACACATGTCTAGACATTATGACCATCTATTCACCTATAGTCAAACAGGTTTTTGAGGCCTGTGCCAAATGCATATCTGACATCTTGACAGATATTGAGAAATATTATTTTTCAATGACTCCAGCAGCTATCTATTTTAACTATGTGTAAGCAAACACTCTGCCAGACATAATTAAATATTTACTGATTCAAAGCTATTTCTTTGGTGAGGAAAGAATATTTCTAAACCAGGATGCACAAGGGAAGTTATGCAATGGAAGGAGTGATACTTATTGGATTTCTTTAGATTTAAATCAGTCTCCTGAGGGAAAATTGTAATAAAAGATTCTACCCAAGAAAAAGATAAGAAACTTAATTAAGTGATAGGCACATTTCTTTTTCTTTTTAATACAGTATCTTACAGCACATGAGTGCTTTTTATGATGATAATGAACATAAGTATTTATCAAACTTGGTGGTGAGTATAAAGAAGTATAACACATAAGTCTATCTTCAAGGATGTCACAATTTCATAGCAATCAGCCACCCTTTGGACACCACACTGGTTCCAAAAGTGAACTGGTCAGAAGGACACAGAGAAGTCAGCTTATCATAATAACATGGGCCAAAGAACCAAAGATGGTCTTGGCTGGGGACTGTGGATAGGATTTAGAATCATAGGATACGTCAGGAGAGAACTCTAGAGACCTCAACTTCCACTCTTTTTATAGGGAGGGAGATTGTTACCCCTGCAATGAGAAAGTGGAACAAAAGTAACACATCAAAGAGCGACACTATCAATAAAAGGGCAGGAAAAAAAATAATAAACTTGAGGACAGATTAGGAAAAAAGAGTGAATTGCAAAACAGCTTAGATTCATAGAAGTCTCATGCATGTGTGCACGTGTGTGTGTATGTACATATATATAGGTGTATTATATAATATATAATGTAGATTTGGATCTATACACTGACATTTTAAGAAGGGCTCAGGGTGGAGGCATTAAAGATATTTTTTTTCTCTTTGCCTCTTTTTGCTTAATTTTTTTCTACAATGAAAAAGTCATTTGAAATACAAAGATAATTAATAACTAAATAAACAGGCTGTGAGCAACATTAACACCACCAACCCATGTTCATATTAGTGACCTTCAATTGACCTTTATAGACAAATTTTCGCTTCCTCAGTGACACCTACAGCTTCTTAAATGATCATGGGAAGCAGTATATAAATATACACAGCATACAAATGTGCAGTAGATAGAAAAACACCTGAAGAGAATATCTGAGTCACTTCTTTTCCCTGCAATAAGCTGAATGTGGAAAATTTCTGAGAAAGCAATTTGAGCAAAATTTTCCTAAGAAACAGTCCCAAGACTACCAATAAAACCTTTTTCATTCCACTTAAACAAATAAACTAAACCACAAATGCTATGTTGATAGGTAATTGATAGTATGCAATCAAGGCAAATCAAATTGCATTTTTTTGCTCAGTCTTTGTTTCTTTCACTCTTTTCCATAGAGTTTCTTTTTCATAAGCTCCAGGATTTCTGTCATGCTCTTGAAGTACTAGATCAAAACCTTTTTATATAGAGTTTACTCTCTCGAATAATCTCTATTTAAGAAACCACTGTTTAAGGAACCAAAATGAAAACCTTTGACAGATTTTTAAAAAATATACCTTCACTTTATTAGTCTCCAATTTGAAATATATTCTAAGAATACTCTTAAAATTAGCTTTACGGAATGATCTTTCTGCTTCAGATGTTTTTTTACACGTGCTGGGTTTTGTTTTGTTTTGTTTTTACAGTGGTAAAGAACACATAGCATAAAATTTACCATTTTAATCATTTAAAAGTGTAAAGTTCAATAGTGTTAAGTATATTCACATTGTTGTGAAACAGATCTCCAGAACTTTTTCATGTTGCAAATCTGAAACTATACCCATTAAACAGCAACTCCCCTTCCTCTCTCTCCCATAGCCTCTGGTAACTACCATTCTACTTTCTGTTTCTATGAATCTGACTACTTTAAATATCTCGTTATACGTGGAGTCATACAGTGTCTTTTTGTGACTGGCTTATTTCGCTTGGCATAATGTTCTCAAAGTTCATCCATGTTGTAGCATGTAACAGGATTTCCTTCCTTTTTAAGGCCAAAAAATATTCCACTGTATGTATATGCTACATTTTGTTTACCCATTTATCCCTCAATGGTTATTTGGGTCGCTTCCACTTCTTGGCTATTGTGAATAGTGCTACCGTGAACAGAGGTGTCAAAATACATCTTCAAGACCCTGATTTCAATTTTTTTGGATATATACCCAGAAGTGGAATTGCTGGATCATATGGTAGTTCTCTTTTTAATTTTTTGAGGAACCTCCATACTGTTTTTCGCAGCGGTTCCTACACGTTTTTTATACATAAATATTGTAGATTTGTACTAAGAAAGGAGAGAAATAAAATGGAAAAATTTGCACTTTTAGTACTTTCTTTAAGGAATGAGGAAGTAAATCTCCATAAACAAAGTTTGGAAAAGATGCATATGTGTTTAATTTGTGACAGTCAAAATATTTCAGTTGGTATTTAGAAAAAAAATAAACAACAAATCAAATATTTTTCCTAATTCATTCTTTACCGTTTACCTACACTGTAGTGTAATAAGTTAGCACGGACATTTCTTGGTAGAAGCATTTACATGCATTGTCAATACATAGGTAGAAGCCACAAAAATATAATGATCTGAGAACATTTTATAAATCAGTCCTCGCCTTTGTATATACTTTTTAAAAAGTCATGCTGCTAGTATAAGGATTGGTTAGTAAGATTTTGAAAATTCATACATCAGAGCCAGACGACTTAAAAATACATTTATTTCAGAAGTAGACATTATATATAAAATCAATATTCATTGATTTAAATAACAGGATTTGAAATAAATGGACACATATTCAAACTAGTTTTTATGAAAGAAATCCCTACTTTTTAAAAATGTCTGAATGATGTAACATGCTTCTTTTGACTCATAAGGACAATTGTTGTTGGATTTAGGGCTCATCTGTATAATCCACCAACATTCCGCCTGGAAATCCTCGTACATACTGAGTTTCGATATCAGTGAGCTACCGTGTGGATTAACTATTGTATTTAGGCCACGGAGCCAAATCAAAATATCATGCATTAAAAGCAAGAGTATGGTTAAACAATTAAAAAAATGAATTTGGAGAATATTATACATATAGGGCCAGGCTTGAAATTATAGATTGCTGTTTTCAAGAGAGAAGGTTTAACATTGGGTTAAATTTATGATTTTTCAAGGAAAACTTAGTAAGCACAACAACTTACAATCAGTTGAGATTTTTTTATTCAGTTCTATTTGCATTCACAGATACATCTTTTTTTTTTTTTTTTACACCTGTTGAATTAACCTGCTAAAGTAATGATGCAGTCAACTAACTGAAAGCATTTAATTTTCCTTGCTGTTTTTGTTGGGAAGGTTCATTGCACAATTCCAATTCATTTAAACTTGAAAGATAGAAATGTGTAACTGGCTCCTTTCTTTTTTTTAAGCATAAGCCAGATACTCTTGGTGTTAGGAAGAAGAAAACAGGCCTGAAGAATCAGCACTATTCATTACTGGTATATTTGTTTATCTTCCAATGCGGCCCATTTGATTTTCAGAGACTCAAATTCCTTGTCTTAGCATTTTTATTCAAGAGAAAATGAAAGCATCTTTGTGGAGTATCAGTTTGAGTTCTATTACCTGTTTTTATCTCAATTCACCTAGTATGACAATTTAGAACATAAGCCCTGTAGCCCAGCTGCCTGCGTCACATCCAGTTCCACCATTCACATGGTGTGGGACCCTGAGCTGGTGACATAGTGTGTACTGCAGTTATCTCTACTCTCCTAGTGCTTACTTTTTGAGTTTGATGTGAGAATAAAACAAATTAATATTTGAAAACACTTGGAACAGTGCTTTCAACATGGGTAGCATAGAATGAATGTTAATTGCCACTATTATTATTATTTACCTAATGAGTTAATACTTCATGAAGAATAGAAGCCTTAATTCCCAAAATGTAATGCTGAACAAATATGAATAGTTGAAGTATATAAGTTATATAAAATATACAGCCCTTTTCCATATTAGTTTCCTAGGGCTGTTGTAACAAATGGCCGAACACTGGGTGACTTAAAACAACAGAAATTATTCTCTCACAGTTCAGGAGGCCAGAAGTCCAAATCAACGCACGGCGGGTGCTGCACTCTCTCTAAAGCTCTTGGGGGCTCTTTCTTTGCTTCTTCCCGGCTTCTGGTGATTCCAGGTGTTCCTTGGCTACGTAACTCCAATTTCTGCCTCTGTCTTCACATGGCCTTCCCCTCTGTGTTGTTTCCTCTTCTGTCTCTTATAAGGACAATTGTCGTTGGATTTAGAGTCCACCTGGATAGTCTGGGATAATCTCATATGGAGATACTTAACTTAATTACACCTGCAAAGATCCTTTTTGACAAATGACATCACAGTCACAGGTTCCAAGGGTTAGGACATGGACACACCATTTTGGAGGAAACCATTCAACACACTACACCTTTCTTCTCTAATACTTGATTTTTACTTAACAGATCCCTTCCCTTTAAAACGGAATTAATGTTATACACAGCCGTGTGCCGCATGACAACGTTTTGGGCAGTGACGAATGGCATATATGACGGTGTTCCCATGAGATTAGTACCACACAGCCTAGGTGTGTAGTAGGCTATACCTTCTAGGTTTGTGTAAGCACACTATATGACGTTTGCACAATGACAAACTCACCTAACGATGCATTTCTCCAAATATATCCCCGTTGTTAAGTGACACATAACTGTAATAAAAAATGATTAATCATTTTAATATTTTAATAATTAATGCTTAATTAATACATTTTAAAAGTTACTGCTTGTTTAATAACATTCAATTTAAATGTTAGTTTTAATATTTTTGAGAAAACTCTGTGATTTACCCGATTTCATTTGATGAAAATAAATTAATTATGCGTGGGTTTTCACTCAAATCTTTGAACTAAGGCTGTACTAAAACTTAGAGAGCCAGTTTTCCAATTATTCACACTGAGTGTTTCCACAATTTGTCTTTCAACTTCATAATTATGCTATCAGCTTCTTTACTTACACACTGCAGAAATGTTAGTCTTTGTTGACATTGTCACCATTTTCTGTTCACACCCTTCTATATATAATGTGCAGATGATAAAAAAATCAAAACATGCAACTAATTGCCTCCTACCTCTAGGGAATTTGTTGGCCAAAAATGCAGAAGATTTGGAAGGAAAGAGGACAACATTTATTAAATTTAGTCATATCCTTGGCTTTTGATCAAGAGATGATGCTCTCCCTTTTCATCTGGAGAGGAAGGCAGAAAAGAACTTAGGCAGGAAAGTAAGGTGGGGAAGCTCAATAGCTCAAGATCTGGTTTCAACTGAGCCTTGTGGTCATCCTGCACCTTTATTATTTAGAATGAAATGCTGACAGATGACATTGGACACCTATATAATTACTGCAAAAATAATGAATACGTTAGTTGTAATAGTGTTGATTGTTGGAAATTATCCATCAATGTTAATGTTTTAAATTAATGTATTGCCTAACAGAAAATGCATTTACAAACTGAAAGGAGAATGAATCTTCCCTTGAGGTTAGACATGGTGCAAGATTTACTTTTAGCTGTTCAAGTAGGAAAAGTGGATTCTATTTATGTAAATATACAGGAAGGAAAAGTTCTATAAAGCTTTCACTATCGTTTAAGCTTCTTAAGAATGAGATGTTACTTAAAAAAATGTGTAGTTTCTGTTTATAAGGAAAGGGAGAGAACTTAAAAAAGGCAAAGTTTTTTCAAAGAAACACTTTGACTCTGCAAAGGAACATGTAAACAGGAAGGTAGGTTTTCCCATCACAAATTAGGAAAACAGGTTTTCTAGAATACCCGTTTCATTTGTGCATGAGATAATAATTAAAATTATAACAGGTTTTCACCATGTATGAGTATTTTTAAGTGAAATTTTATTAAATTAGTTAGAGCTATGTCTTGTAAAGATTTTACAAAATAAATCAATTTTCTAACACAATTTATTTCACTCCTCTCCTTTCCTCCACTCCCTCTCATTTTCTTTTGTTACCTTAACTATAGAAAAATCAAATTAAAATAATTTAACAATTATTTATTGTTTCTGCAATTATTATTTATTATATTTATTTTATTTGTCTCAAAAATATAATCTAAGCCCTTTTGTTTGTTTTTTTACTGATATGTCTCCCAGGATCTTAAATGGAAAAAAAATGGTTCCCTATGCATTATATTAAACATATTTCCACTACAGAAAATAAAAGAAAGAAAGAAAGCTAACGTAAAATCCAGGATCTGAGAATATTCTATCTTCTTGGGTGCTGGCATTTCTTAAAACATTCAGATGTAATACAATTTCATTTAGTTTCTTACCAGCTATAGAATGATAGCCTTATTTTGTTCATATTTTAAACTAAATGGGAAGTATTCTAAAGGAAAAACAAAAGAGAGAGAGAGAAAGGAGGAAAACATCAGAAAGCAAATAATTCATCCAGTCAACACTGCAATGTTTGTAAAAACAAATATACTTAGAACAAAATTATTCATTTTTATTTTCTTTTTTTGGTGAGGAAGACCAGCCCTGAGCTAACATCCGTTGCTAATCCTCCCCTTTTTGCTGAGGAAGACTGGCCCTGGGCTAACATCCATGCCCATCTTCCTCCACTTTATATGGGACGCCGCCACGGCATGGCTGACAAGCAGTGCGTCGGCGGGCGCCCGGGATCCGAACTCGCAAACCCCGGGCTGCCAAGCACGGACTAAACCACTGCGCCACCGGGCCGGCCCCCAAAATTATTCATTTTTAAAAATCATGTTAAAACACAAACAACATAATTGGTTTGGCGTGTATCCCATTGGAGAGTTCATCTTCACGTTCTTGGCAACAGTCATGTAAGTTGTGGTTAATGGGAAGAGAATTGGCCAAATTTATTTATTTATTTACTTATTTATTTAATTTATTTATTATCAAATACTAAACAACATAGCAACATGTAAGTTTCATGCACCACCAAAGCCAAAACTTGGGAACAAATTTGATTTCATTTCTTTTATCAAGAGTCTCCTTGCAGCCGGGGAAATGGATGGCATGTTTTTGAATCATATACATTAATTAACTCATCAAATATTGCTTTGTGAGTTTTTGATGTTCAAGAGGCTCACTGAATCCTTGGTTACTGGTTTTAAAAAATGTTTCAGTATCTTTTCATGGAAATTGGAAGCCAAGCTGTTTTAGTGTTTGATTCCTAAAGCTGACTGCGAGACAAGGACTCGTGTGCATGCAGTTTATTTGGAGGTAGTCTTAGGAGACACAAGTGAGGGAGGGGTGAGATAAGTGAGACAGGAAATGGAGAAAAGCTAGGATAGGGTATATTAATAAGTGGGCTTCTGCTGGGAACAATTGATGCTCCATTCTATTGGCTCTCTTCTGAGAAATTGTGTGGAGTGTGCCTCCAAATTGTCATCCACCAATTGCACCCACCAAATCGTCCGTTGGTAAGGGTTGACCCTGGGGATGTGACATCCAGTGCTCTTCATTGTTTTGAATCTGGAGAAAGCCTCAGAGAGGCAGCCAGACGCAGGTATTTGCAGTGGGGCTCTGTCACGAGGTTGACCATTGTTTACTTCAGCTGCAAGGGGTTATGGACGAGAGAGTCGAGAATCTTCTCCAAAGGTTAGGCCAAATTTGACCACCCGAAATATTTATGTTTGGATCAAAACACAGAGTCCATAAAATTTTAGGTAACACTGAGCATGAACCAAGGATCCACATTATTGTGTTAGAAAAAAAATCCTGTAAAAATGGTATTTTTCTGAATGTTTCTGAAAATCCATTCTAGTTCCCATAAATATAGTCAGTCTTAAATTTTCAAACTCAACTTTTCTTTCTTTCATTTACAGACTAAATGAGGAACTTTAGTAGCTCTTTACAAGTATCTTTAATTGAAATTCTGAGCCAATGAATTATAAATTACTTTGAACTCTAAGCTGTTGCAGCAATGTTAAAACAAAAAAGGATGTTGTCTTAGGTAGAAAACTAAAGCTAAACTTGTTTTCAAAACCACTACTTAAAGGAAAAAATATATGTATCATATTTGCAACTCATAAAACATTAATAGCTAAGTCATTGACTTGAGCTGCTTATAGCATTTTAGATTTCAATATTTTTCACCAGATGTAGAATACCAGATAAAAATCAAGTATTTAATTTGGCAAATCTGATTAATATGAAATGTCTGAGTACAAAAAAAGAATCTTAGAGACTATTTGGGAAATTTGGGTGTGAAGAATGGCAGGTCAGGAACCACATGCAATAGTAGAGTCATTGGTCATGGTCACTTACAATATCCTGCCTTAAAAGCCTGAAAATCACAGTATTTCAGTATCTTCACCTCCCTTGCCTTTTTTTTTTAAAGCTTTGACTAGTAGTTACACATATGTATTTATATTAAATTTGACTCTTATTCTATTTTTATTCTTTGGTAAAAAGAATATACCTCTAATGTTTATAATGTGCAATCAAAAATACCACAAATTTAGAATAACTGCATCTCTTTTGTTTAGCAATCCTTTGCTTAACCAACAGAAGTGTATTTTTTGTGAATGGACTTTGCAATTTGGGCCAATATTTTGGAAACAGAAAGTCTAGCCATTGTGTCTCTAAGACTGCTTGTTTATACACTTGCACAGCTTATTAGTAAACACAGCTGAATAACTAAAATTCAAAGCAGATTCTTGACCAAACAAATTTGACCTTAGTTATCATGACACTCTGTTCACCCTCTAGTGGATCCATTTTCCTTCTCATCCAGCAAACTGAGCATTAAACTGAGTGACAGTATATTTCATTAAGGTCCTTTTTACACAGAACAACCTTACCTGCAAAGAAAATTACTGACTGCTAATTAACCTTTGACCACTGGAAGCATCACATAAATCTGGCTTCTTTGTCAATGGTCCAAATTCTGAGGGGAAGTATTTAACTAATATTGTCATGCTACATGATATAGAAAAAATATTTTGTTGACTCCGAGTTAAATTATGTCAAAAAAACAGCAGGAAATTGTCACAAACCAATCTGGACTTTCTTAACTCTGACTTCCTGGTAGCAGATTCATTTTTAAAAAATGTATAAACTGAATGTAGTTGGCAAATCAGTTGTATCCATAACTATTGGGCCTGAAAATATAATTACTCTAGCATATTTCTTTCCTATTTCTCCTACTCTATTTCATGTTCAAGTAATAATTCATTTGCAGAAGCGGATAAAAACAGCAAATCTAAAAAGGGAGTAATAGTGGGAGGTTGTTTAGCAATCAAAACACTTTAAAATAGCACAGCTGTTCTGATATTGTTTTCATGTCATGCCAGCATTTCCCATGGTTAGGTGATGGCAAGAGACAGAACAAAGTTTCAGTGCAACTATTTTGTGAACCATTTCCATTTATCTTTCAATGTGATGCACCCCATATGTACACACTGAAAAGATGCCAGCAAAATACATGTGCTCTTCAAAAGATAAAAGTTCATGATTGCAGTTCTTGGTACTTCCTACCCACGCGGTAGAGACTGAACACCATGAAAGCATCTTCGCTCAAAGAAGCAAATTATGGATTTCGTATAGAACAGCTTACATTCCTTTTCTAAAGCATCTGAAACCTATGGTATGATTCATGCAAAGTCTCAGAAACAGCCTGTGATTGCCTAGCCATTTGCTCCTCTCCTCCACCCTATAGGCATGCTTGCCACTTAGAAGCTCAGATCTGATACTTCCAACCCTGAACAGATCTCCTTGCAGTGGATACAGCATCACACAGCGTTCCTACTCCAAGGAGGCATTCTGGTAGAGACTAAGAATGTGAGCTCTTGAGCCAGAGCACTTCGTGTGATTATTCCTAGCTGGGTGACTCACTTCATTTTCCTGTGTCTGTTTCTTCACTATTTCTTCATCTGTAATATATGCATTATAATAGTCTCTACTTCAGTGGGTTATTGTGAGGATTGCATGAGTGAATTAAGAGTAGTGCCTGGCCTGTAGTAAGTGTTCCATAAATTTATTTACCATTGATATAAAACATTTCCTTTGATATCTTTTAACCACAGCTGACTTCATTTGCAGGCATGCTCATCTCTTGCCTACTTAGAGTAAATTAAGGAGCGAATGTGAAAAGCTACTTTACCACCAAAACGTCTTTCTACTTTCACAGTATTAAACAAAAAATATTAGAGTCCCAGTCCTTAAGGAAGCAATGTAAACTGCATTAATCCACTGTTAAAACCTATGTATGAATCTATTTCTAGGCTTCTGCACCTGAAAACAAATTAACTGATTAAAATATAACTAATAAGAAGCAACCTAGCAAATTTAATCTTTTCTTTAAATCCCCACTATCCTATTAATCCTTCTATTATATCTGTCTGTACGTGCTCTTTCTCACCAAAAACTAGAGTGTAGTAGCTGTATCTAAGTTATCGTTGAATATTTATACCTTATACATACTTAATCAATAAGTATTTATTGAATTAAATATAAGGCAAGTTATACATTGAAGGGAAAACATAACAAGGAAATACAGAACTGGAGGACACAGTTATTATAAGAAGGCAGAAACAGCTCTAAGAAGGGCTAAGAAGCCCTTAGAGAAGGGAAGGACGGGCAGGGAAAGAATACACGAGGACAGTGGATACTTATGTTCTGGTAACATAAGTGCTGACAGGAAGGAGTTAGGAGCTGAGAGACATGGATAAGTATCTTCATTTCATTCATGGGAGTGTTCGCCTTAATGTTTTGCATTCTTTCAAAGGAGTTAATGTGATGTTGTTCATAAACATCTAAAACCATGAGCTCTAGCAAAAAAAAAAACGGTTCACTATTTAACATGATTGAGTCACCCCAAATGAAGTGATCAAAGAAGAAAATTTCATGAAAAAGAGCCTATGACTGTGTGCCATCTGTCAATCAGCAAAAAATGTGGGTTTTTTCCTGAGAGTGTTTTTCAGAGAGCAAGGCTTTGCGATTGCCAATGTTTTCTAAACATTGTAGAAAATCTTAAATCAAGTTGAAGCACATTCAGAGAATATACAATACCTCATGTTCAACATGAATTCTTATTAAGTTCATAGTCAAAAGCCCTTTGAATCCTAAACCACCTCCCATCTGGTTGTGACAAAATATCATCCCTTCCCAAAAAAGACAGGGAATTATAGGTTTACTTCCAGAAATTTTATGAATTTAATTATACTTAATGGAGGACAAGAAAACAAAAAATAGCAGAGGATGCACTATATGATGGTAAATCTGAAGAATCAGAGTGTTAAAAGCAAAAAACACCTTTCAGCAGAGATTCACATGATTATAACGTATCAGCGATCCTAGAGATTTTACTACCAATGTTCCCAGTTTTTTGATGACGAAACTGAAGTCACCTGAAGTGAAACAAATTATGTAAGCTTGTGAGTGTACTGATGAAGCCAGTCCTAGAACTCAAAACTCTGGACTCTTAGCCCAGGTCCACACACTACAACATGTTACAAAGTTTGGGAAGAAAACATTGAGAAATAAAAGAAAAGGCATTAGTCCTCCAGAGACCAAATGAAAGGGTAGAGCTAGAATAACTTGTTTAACTAAATGGGAAAAAAATAAAATGAGATGCATTAATAATATTATTATTATATTATATATTATAATATATCAAAATAATCATGACCCTAGTTGACAAGATCTTGGGAAGAAATTGGTGGGTGAAAAGAAAGTATTAACCAGGAGTTACTAAAAGGAAAATTCCTATATTTAAACCTCAATTAAGGGACTTTTATTGGCTCTCTATATATTGTACAGCAGTTAAGTTTAGTTGCACACCTGAAGCATCTCTGAAGTGTAGTGAACTATCGGAGAGGGGAAAGCTACTACAAGACATGGCAATAAGAGTGGAGAAAAAGACCTTCAAGAGCTTGGGTTTATCCTTAGTCATGACACCATAAAGGCATCGTAAGACAGGTTTCAATTTCCCCACAGATCAATGTGGTAAATATTCTGTGTGATGATTTAGGACAGGCCAGGACATAGCCTAATTAAATATATAGAGAAGGGACGTATAGGGTAGACTAGGCCTGAAATTAGACTTACAGATTGGGTGGGATGGGCACTTGGTTAATGGAGTAAGCTGTAAGCTCTGCAGGAAGTTGTGAGCAGAGGAGAGAACACAGCATCCTGATAGTGTAGAGTGAGACAAGTAAAAGATGGTATGTATCAATGGAATGGTTGGGGGCAGGGGACAGAGAGGTTTTATAAAACATATATTAAAAATATATAAAATAATAGGTTATATTCTGACTAGCTGGTTGAACATGAGAATAGGGACAAATGAATAGATAATAATTCAAAATGTAAGAAGGTAAATAAGTTATAGGCATTAGAACAATTACGGCATCAGGTAACCATATCTTAATCATCAGTTTTGAGTTCAAGAAAATGAAACCAGTCTCTGGGTGGATGACAGGAAAGAAGGAGGATCTATTTATCAGGTATTTATGAATGAGCACATACCATGTTTAGGGCAGTAGTATTAGCAAGAACAGTTAAGGCTTCAATCCTAAAGTAACAGGGAGAGCAGAAAGATCCTTAACACATGGCCTTAGTCATGAAGAATCCAACAAATGCCTCGTCATCACCACCAAGGCAGAGGTTCCCAAGGGTATCGATGCTGATGTTCAGAGCACTGAGGCCACACTGCCTCCTCACAGCACTCCTGGACTGTAATTTCTATTCCTTTATCAGTTTTTGAATTTTCAATTTCTTGTAGAGAGAGTACTATGAACTATTGTACATGTTTGTTTTAAACTTTCAAGCCTGTGTTCTTTCTTTCTTATATGTACATTATACCCCCCTGGAAATACTGTGAGAAAATAGAACAAATGTTGGATACAGAGTTGAATACATCTGGATCAGGTCACATTTGGATCTGTCATTTATGAGCTCTTTGGTCTTAGTGAAGGCTCGAAACTTCTCTGAGCCTTAACTTTCTTCACTCTAAAATGGATATAATAATTCCCACCTCACATGTGTTTTTTAGGAATTGAATAATTCAATATAAGAGAAAAATATGTTATGAAGTCATGCCTTATATCAGTGGTTTAAAAAAAAAATGACAATTGAAATGTCTTTTCCCCAGATGAAATTTCTACTGTAACCCCAATAACAAAAATAATAATATTCAAAAGAATTTTTATAAAGTATTCCCTGAGTTAAAGTATATAATATTTACTTATTAAAAGTTTATTGACAAGAACATTTAAGTTTTAAGCCCCAATTTACTTTATATTGGTTGCATAGAATCAAGAACATTTGGATTTCTACAATGAAGTAGTTGCAAATATTTTTTAAAAAATTCCTAATTAGGGGCCACCCAGTGGCGCAACAGCTTAGTTCGCGCTTGGCAGCCCCGGGTTCGCGAGTTCGGATCCCGGGCGCCCGCAGACGCACAGCCTGTCAGCCATGCCGTGGTGGTGTCCCATATAAAAAGTGGAGGAAGATGGGCACGGATGTTAGCCCAGGGCCAGTCTTCCTCAGCAAAAAGGGGGGGATTGGCAACAGATGTTAGCTCAGGGCTGGTCTTCCCCACAAAAAATAAATAAATAAATAAAAATTTAAAAAAAATTCCTAATTAAAATATTTACCACATTTCACTGTACAATTAATTTAAAAATTACAGATGGCACATGGTAAAATTTTTAAACAATAACCATGTTGTAAAAGAGTATGCAATAGAATACAATACAAACTAAAAGCAAATTAAGCTTCCCTCCTACCCAGAATTGAAGACCTCTTATATAGAATAACCCTGTTAACAGTTTCTTATGTATCATCCAGAAATAGCCTGTGTATTTAAAGCATAGTAACCAGATCTTGTTTAAGGTCTCTTTGCTACATCACATACTGTTGAACCAAGTTTATCTAGACACTTTAAAGTGAAATAATAAATTCTATGTACAAATTTAATCAATTGCCCTCAATCCTTAAAATAAATATCAAAATAATAAGAAATATACAATATTTAGAATTTCTGTTAAAATGATGTAATATTATCACAATACACTGTGTTTTGTGCTTACTTCTTACTGAAAAACTATGACCCTATGATGAGAGAGTGCTCACAGCACACCTGGCTGACACTTGGGCATTTAATGGAGTATGGTATACGTGTGTTCTGGTTGTGTCCTCAGGCATACATCTCACATGGGTGCCCCACTGTGTAGATGTGAATTCAGATAAAGACCCCTGATACATTATAAGAAATCTGAATGCATTTTAAAGTGGTTTTAGTAAGGGAGATTTATTTCAAGGTGTGTACAAAAAAAGAGTTCGAGTGCCTAGGCGAGTTAACCTTGTTAACTGTTAATCTACTGGTGTTAACTGACTGGTGTTCTCTAATGCACTCAAATTGAGTCAATTATTCATTTGAGAGTCTTAAGACAATTTTAAGTATTTAAAATACATGTATTGTTAATAAAATTCAAAGCCAAAGTCTTCAAAATCCTTGAATTGCTCCCGGGAATCATAGTTTTCCAGTAATTTGGTTTGAAAACTGTGTACTTCCCTGATGTGGTGTTAACGTTTACTACCATTATCAGTTTCTGTGAACTCTGTTGCTTTTAATTTTTAATCTCTCAAGGTCAGAGTCATTATTTTAGAACTACATTGTATCCCTCATGATTTCTCGTCATATAAGTAATTTAAAAATAAATAAATAATTACTGAGTTAATTCCATGTCAAGTAATCTGAGGATTATGACCTTATCTTTCTTTTTATTTCTAGTAGTATGATCCAGTTTAAGCATGTCACACATACTCAGCCTTAGCAAACATCAACGTATTATTTCTACAATGACCTCCCCCACATTATAATGTCAAATATCTCAGTATCTTCAGTTAAGGAATAATAAAATACTAATATAATAATCAAAGATAAATGCTCATAATGTTTAATGTAGTAATATCTTTTTGTAGCATTAGATATTTATTAATGATTCAGCCAGAATCCTATTGGAAAATAATCATTTGAAAAGGAGATAATAAGCTTTAAATAAAAGATCATGTCCTTCCTTTGTAAATACAATAACTTTACCATACACCCATGGAGGTAGACTATCAGAGTGGCCTTTCATATAACTTTTATGTGGGAGAATTCAGTGTTGGGTCTTTAAGCATCTATGCATACGATAGTTTAAAAGAAAGCTTTAAAAATATTGTCAGGGAATCCTAAATTCAGACAGCTGTAACTGACAATTGGTATAGTCTGGATTTAAGTGGTTCAAGATTCAGTAAAAAGAAAAATGAAAAAAAAAAAAACCATGTCTTTTTTCACACATAAATCACCGTGGAAACCAATGAGTCCTATCCACTAACGAAGTGTTCCTTTTTTCTCTCGTGGATCAATCAGGATGGAGAGCACCACAGAGATGCACAGGCCCTTCTCTGCGTTTATATGTAGCTAAACGTCTTATATCAGCTGGCGGACGGAAAGTTCAACAAAAAGTCCCTGAAACATCATGCTGTATATGTAAATTGATACTTCCTTGTCCCTCCTCAGAGGACTGCCCCAGAGCTGGAGCTAATGCCCTCTTCAGATTGGTTTCCATAGTGACATGTATTAGTAGACAGTATAAGAGAGGTCTGCAGATCTCACTGTGAGGTACAAAAAATTAGCAAACAAATAACATTTTGAAATTAAAAACTGTAATTTTCCTCCTTATTATCAATGTATTGATTTCCCTAATAATTAACACTCAAAACTGTACTGTTTTAAGAATATTAACTTAGAAATAACGAATTGAACACTAATACACAATTTGGGATGTATGAAATAAAAAGTTTGCTTTGTGTGTGTGGGAGGGCATATGGAACTTCCAATTTCTGAATTTTTATATTGTCCTATACATTTTAGACATCCAAAGTGCTTCTCATGTGTTATAATTAATATTTTTACTTAATAGAATATGATTGGAGAAAGTAATGATGTATATTATTTAACTTAGTAGAAAATCAGAAACAAAAAAACAAATGAATAAATCAAATGGTAAAATAAATTACATGCATTAATTCACACAAATTATAACTCAAAATAATAAAAGTCAGTTGAGTGTCTGATAACATGCCTGAGGCTCAGGTGGGATTGAGGTCAGTCCAGACGTTTCTGTGAAGTTAGCTAGAACAATGTTCAGACCACTGGTCTCCTTTCCCAACATTAAATATATTTTTTTCTTTCTTGTATGCACTTGTGTTCCAAGATACTTAGACGCATATCTGGCTTTTTAAATATTATTTTATTGATTTGGTTAAGATGTATTAATAACGGAGAGAGAGAGAAAACGAGGGAGGGAAGGAGAGAAGAGAGGGGGAGAGAGAGGCAGGGAGGGAGGAAGGGAGAGAGAGAGAGAGAGAAAAAGAGAGAGAGAACAGTGACAGAGACACAAAAACAGAGATAAGAGACCTAAAAACATCATTTGAGCCAGGGATCTTGTCAGCCCCATTGCACCCTCCTAATCTGTTGAACCAGTTAATCCTCATTTATTGTAAGCCAGCTTAAGTTATATTTCTATTAATTGTGTTTAGAAGAGTCTAGGTTATTACTGAGAGTCGCAAAGAGATTTTAACCAGGAATAATAGAGACAGATGTACATTTCGAATGACCAATCCTACATCCAAGAGGAAGATGGATGGAAGGCGAGGAGGAGTTTTTTGCAACAATCACAGTGAGCGATGTTATTAGCTAGACTAAGGTGTTGGTTCCAAGGAGGTAAAGGTGACAGGATTCAATACATAATTATTTGGGGAATTAGAGGAGAGGGAGAAGCAGGAATCTAAAGTAACCCTCAGAATCTTGCCTTGAAAGTTTGGTTTATGATAACACCATTTGAAAAGATAAGGAGTAGAGGAAGAATAATAGCTTTGAGCAGGGCTAATGATAATTTATTTCCTGGATGTGTTGAATTTGAGGAATCCGTGGGCTAGTCAAGGGAAAATGCAATGGGCAGTTGAGATAAATATATGGAGGTCAAGAAAAGCCTGTTTAAAAAAAAGAAGTATATTCGGAAGACATCAAAAGGTAACATATACCTACCATACAGTGAAAAGTGAAAGACATCAGAAGACAACACCAAAATTGAATGGAATTATAATGAATGACAACATGAAAATATATGCTACAATATTAAGTGAAAACAGGATTACATCTCAGCTGGAATAATAACAATGCAAAAAGGATATATGCATAGAAAAAGTCTGAATAATGATACATAAAAAATAAAATGTAAATCGTTAAGTATCAGAGATCCTTTGTTTAGAATTTTCATTTCTTCTCCTGCTATATGATTGTCTTTTTCTGAAAGTAGCATGCAAAAAACATTCAATAGAAGTGACTCCCCCAGCCATCTTTACTATGTAAATAAGCACATGTAACCTATTAGTATCTATGAAGTTACTTCTATTAAATTCAGACACATCACCTCTTAGTTATTCCTTCCAGATTGTAGAGGCTTAATTATTTAAGTGTATCTTTATATAGGAGCCTTTCCAATCCTTCGATCATTCTAATTGGGCCTTTAAAAACTTTCTTCTACTCCATTATAGTTTTGTTATAGTGTAACAACCAGTCGTCATGCAACCCATGTTTGCTCCTCAGAAGGCAAAGCCCATGCTCTGTAAGTCTTTTTAACCTAGGTAATAGCAGAGCAACTGCTACTAAGCATTGTTCAATAAATGTTGGTTAAATAAATAAATACATAAGCACTTAACTGCAAAGACTTCCTGATTATGCCAGCTCATGATGGCCTTTTGGATCTCATTGTCTTATATTGATCTGATGTTGTCAGGCAACTATCCAGAATTACACCATCATTTTTACTATACATCAGGGGTTGGCAACCTGTGGCCCTTGAGTCAAATCTGGCCAGTTGCCTGTTTTCATAAATAAAGTATTTTTGAAAAATGACCACACATATTCTCAATGGTTACCTTCTGACTATAATGGCAGAGTTGAGTAGTTTCATCAGAGACCAAAGGACCCACAAATCTTGAAATATTTAGTATCTGACCCTTTTCAGAAAATGTTTACTGATTCCGGATCTATATCATAAATGGTATCTAGAATTTATTATTTGTGTGTTCAAGAATAAATTTTTCCACATAAAAATGTAGACCCTTTGCCCATATAAACATTTTTCTTCTGTCTTTCTGCTCATAACTTTGTGAATACTCTATAGTTTAACCCCATTTTTAACCCCAAAAGAAATTATGTTATCCTCAAACCTAAAAAAAAAATCACTGAATAGCTCTTTCACAGATCATTTATGGAAATTATGGATACATGTCTGTCAGGCAGCATTTCTCAGGGCTCTACTATAATTAGTTCAATTTCTACTAATAACAAGCAATTGTATAATTTGTGTAATTTATACAAAGTGCTCATCAAATACCTCATTTGTCAAAAAATCCATGTGATTTAAATTTTGTTATTATTATTATTGTTATTGCCTTCAAAAAGAAGGAATATAAGATAGTTGTCATTAACAATTTGCCCAAGAATACACAGAGAATTATTGATTCTCCCTGACTTTGATTATTTATATCAATAGACTTCTCATAACTAAAAATTGCCCTCATTGCCATATTATTTCAACATTAAAATATACCTAAGGTAAAAAAAAATGACAAAAGATTTTTCATAGATAAACCAGGTAATTGCATTGGTTTGTCTTTCTCTTACTAAACACTCAAGAAGTAAGAGTAGACTATTCTCTACAAACTTTGTCTTTTTCCCTTGAAGGTAAACACTGTACATTTTGTGTAAATGTGAAAAAATCATATCTGCTAATAATATCCCACATTCCAAACAAGAGAAAAGCAAATAAGATGTGTCTATATTCTGCAAAATAGGTTTTCTACATATGATACTGTTTGTATTTGCATATCCCACCCCAAATTACATAGTAGTATACAATGGTGAATTCTGGCTGTGATCCCAAGCTGGTGAGTTGCAGTAATTACTAATAGTAGCAAGCCTGCAGTTGATTGATTAGATCAACTGAAGAGCCAAAAGTCAGGAGAAATTTTCTTCAAAGTAATACACACACACTAGGGCAAATTTAAAATTAGGTTACTTCTTTGACTCAAGCCACACTAGAATGGGAGTGAAATACAATTACGCTAGCAACAACAAAATGCTCATTGTTCAAGCCCCTAATTGGAGATTTCTAGAAGTCGGTCTACGTCAAATGTCCCCCAGATAAATGAAAGGTTTATCTTTATAAGTTCTCAGGAATACAGTCCTCTTCGCCATCTTCTGAGGTTTTCATTCCTTCACCTCCTCTTCCTGCTGCTGCTATGATGGCTCAAGGTGCCCCTGATGCATGGTGTCCTCTGTTAGTTCTCCAGTCTGAATTAGATTGTTCTCACTAAATGATCAAAGCATCATCATTCTTTTCAGGCCAAATCCTCAACCAGACTGTCTTGTGATACAGTTTACAATGAACTGGAGAATACATGTTGATGAAAAGAAGACATTACTCTCCATCCTTTTTACTCTGCATTCTGTTTATAGATTCTAATGCAGCACAGCTTGTGGCCCTAATCTCTTTCTAATTGTGTGCTTGTGTGAGTACCAACTCTTTACTTCTTTCCCCTCTTTTCCCTGTTGTTCTGTAACAAGGTTAGCCTCAAAGAACAATCTAAGTCTCGGTAGTTAAACCCTGCCCTACTCAAAAATGTCTCCTCTCATTGACCTCTTGATTCTTATCTAGCTTCTTTATTTCCATCTTAGGATCATTTCTTTACCGGAAGATTCCTTAGATCTTCATGCACAAAGACTTCTACTAAGCCCACCTTATGAGCCAGGCTTCCTTCAGATCTGTTAGCCCAAGTCTGAGTTTTGCATCAAATACAAAAGTTACACTAACATCAAGTCCCTCCTTCATTTTCTAGTAGATTAAAAATAACTTACCTGCATTCTTTTGTGCATTCTGTCCATTCTTTTCTCTGATTTTCATAATAATTCAAATTTGTAACATCATTCGTTTTCCTTAATTCCTTGGAGGAACCACCAAAACATTCTTGCATGTATCACTTTCTCAAGATTTTGGGTGTTCTCAAAAGTCAGTTGAGCACTGTGTCTCTTAGAACCCCTCTTTCCACCATCCTTGGCTGACTCTAGCCTCCCTCTCTGTGCTTTAGCCACATTTTTAAAAATTCTCCTCTTAGCTCTTTCCTTTTCCATTTTTCAGGCACCTTTACCCTCAGATGCCATTAACAACACATTTGCCATCACATTTTCATATATGGCTATTTATATATTCCACTCCTTCTCAGCTCTACCTTTTGCATATTTGAAGATTCATTGATACCCTCACTGAAATAAAAGACCTCTACTCTAGATTTTCTTTTCTCCTAAAGATAGAGCTCTAGATGACCTCTGTGCTTCTGTAGCATGGAAAGAATAGTAAAGGCTCTAAAATTTCGGTCTTTCCTTTCCTCCTTCCCAACCAGCTTCTGTAAGCATAAGGGAAGGGTATAGATGTCAGTCATCACAAATATAAACTATATTATCCATTCTGAAGGAAGAAACAACTCCAGACAGTTTTATCTTAGATAATATTTTCCTCTCTCTGTCTCCTCTGAGGGATTATCTTCCTTTTTGAGAAAATAAAAATCAGGACAACAGTTGATGTGAAAAGTTAAACATTGTCTTTATTTCATATCTGTAAATCGTACCACAAGTTCAATTCATTTATAACAAATACTTTTACCAATAGGTTAGTTTTCTATTCTATCATTTTTCTATTAGAGGCTAATAGCCACAGTTTCTAAGTATATCCACTTGTAATTCTCAGTAACGTTTTTTTTCTTTCTTTCTTTTTTTTTTTTTTTTTTGTGAGGAAGACCAGCCCTGAGCTAACATCCGTTGCTAATCCTCCTCTTTTTGCTGAGGAAGACTGGCCCTGGGCTAACATCTGTGCCCATCTTCCTCTACTTTATATGGGACGCTGCCACGGCGTGGCTGACGAGCAGTGCGTCGGCGGGCGCCCGGGATCCGAACCGGCGAACCCGGGGCTGCCAACTGCGGACTAAACTGCTGTGCCACTGGGCCAGCCCCCTCAGGGACTTTTGAATATCTGTAAAACACCCCATTTTCACTGTCTCTAGGCCCCACACTAGCTCTTATTTGCACATCTTTAATCTCATGATTAAAACAACAATGTGAAATTTGAATTCGAATACATTCTACCCTGCTTTGCTTTCAGACTTCTTTATATGTCTAATTTGCCTCCTGCTGCTAAAAATGAAGTTTGCCAAAAAGGAATATTTTGAAGGCAACAATGAAGGGTAATGTATGGAGGAGAGGAAGCATAACAATTAAAATACAGGTATGGTCCCAGTCTTGCAGAGAACATAAATGAGTACTTAATACCTTTTATTTTTCCTTTGTTGTGAAGAAATACTTATTTTTCTCTGTTTTGCACTCACCCTTTTTTTTCAATATATTGTGGTTTGCTAGAGATAATGTGTTGCTATAGAGTGTCACATGAAAAAGAATCCCTGTGTGTGCGTGTGTTTGTGTGCATTTTCTGCTTAGAAACAAAAGATGCGTCATTAAAGACTTTCTGATCCTCACCTTCTAGTCTACAAAATGAAATCACAATTATCCTCTAGAGTGCTAGGTGGTATAAAAAAAAGTTAAAGCATAATAATAATCTTGGCTGATTTGGGATTTACAGTGTAATCTGAACTCTTTAGTGGATAGTTTGTCCTTTTAAAAATGTTTGACTTGAAGAAGTTTGTTCAGAGTTATAGTAAACCTCTTTGGACTAACTAAAGAGATCTCAATTGCATTTCAGAGAATTCAACGCTGGGGAAATTTACAATGCTTTAAACATATGGTTGAGCTGGTTAGTTACATAAGCCACTTTTGCATGGGGGCTTGCTCAGCGTTGTTCCCTGAGTAATATGGTCCACAGGAGCCACATAATAAATGAATTCTCTGTCTGTTCATTCTACTTCCTCTCCGTAAATTTTAATTTCTTTCTGGGGAGAGAAAAACCTGTTCCATATGTCTGGGAAATGCTGCTTTAGAGGCATTCACATAGAGATAATAGGCATTATATCCCAGCAATTCTCAGGAAATTTTGTATTTCTCAGTACTTTTAAACATCTGCAAAACACCCCATTCTCACTGTCTCCAGACCCCACATTAGCTCTTATTTGTCCACATCTTTAATCTCATGATTAAAACAACAATGTGATTGAAATTTGAATTCAAAGACATTCTTCTCCAGCTTCCCTTGGTCCTGGTGCTTACTTCCTTACAGTCTGTCCCGGGTACAAAGCACAATAATTAAAGACACAGTTCTTCAGGATAGTTACAGTGTGTTGACGAAAATAAAAAACAAATGGAATGGTTTCAGTCTTGTGGAGAATGTATATTTCAATGGAGTAAGAAACCTAACCTGTTGATAACCGCCTTTGCTAGAAATGAATTGGACCAATTCTTGTGGTATAAAGTTGCAGAAATGAAATAAAGATACTTTCTATCTTTTCATATCAACTCTGCTTCTAATTTCAATTTTCCCAGATAGGAAGATTATCATTGAAAAAAGAGCAGCTTAAGCAAAAGGAAGAGCATAACCCAAGATGACCCTAAGTTTCACATTTAAATAGAATTTCAATAAATAGAATATAAACTTTGTGAGTACAGAGGCCAAGGACCGTGTTATTCATTGTTACATTTCTAGCACTTAGCACAGTGACTGACTCATAGAGAAATTAGAATAATCGCTTCTTTGAGCAATTACTAGAATCACTCATAGTTGTACAAAATGCTTTTGTGTGAATTTGTTGATAAGTAATCCTCAGAATTATATTATGATATAGGTACTTTTATTATCCACATTTGCAGATGAGGAAACTCAGGCTTAAGTTAATTTACCCAATATTCCCCATCTACTAAATTGCAGAGTCAATGCCATTTCTTTCTGATTATCAAAGTCAGTTCCACCTGACTGTAAACCAAGTGTTCTTAGTTATCAATCTATACCACCGAGGTAGTGAGATAGAGCAGAATGAGTTGAATTGAGAGATAGTAAAAGGTAAAAATACAAGCCAAAAACAAAACCAGAATGTGTGGATCAATTAGTTGTGGAGGTGGTGTTAAGGGAAAAGACTAAAGGGAGGGTGTCCTAGCTTTGGCTTGGTTGGCTGATTGGATAATGATCCCTTTCATTGAGTTAGGGAATGTAGAGGGAGGATGGGATTCTAGGCAGAAGGGGAAAGGATAGCAGTGGAGGCATAGATAATTCAGTTTTCGACATTTTGGGTTTCATTTTCCTTTTAGGCATCTAGGAAGAAAACCCATTAGGCGCTATGATGTGTGATCTAGGGAAAGTAAAGAGCTGTGTTCCTAAGAGGCTCTGATCACAGTATTTTTGTCAACCCACCAACACATAACCTTGTTTTGTGTGTTTCTGTTTAAAGACACCTTAATCAATATCTATTTCTTATGAATAATTAATTATATGAAAATACCAGCTGAGGAAGGTCTAACATTTTCCTGCCCCCTGGGTAATGTTACCATAAATCTCCTTGGCTTTCGGCCTCAAAATAATAAAAGCCCACTATGCCTTTTCTATTGGTTTTTGTCATGACTCATTTTACATGTCAACTTGGATGGGCCATGGTGCCCAGATATTTGGTGAAATATTTTTCTGTATGTCTTTGTGAACATACTTTTTAGATGAGATTAACGCAAATTGCTGAACTTGGAGTAAAGCAGATTACCCTCCATAATGTGGAAGGACCTCATCTAATCACTTGAAGACCTTAATAGAACAAGATTGACCTCTCCCCAGAAAGAAGGTATTCTGCCAGCAGATTGCTGTTGGACTCAAAATGCAACTCTTCATTGAGCCTCCAGCCTGCCGGCCTCCCCCATCAGATTTTGGACTTACCAAGCCTCCACAATCACATGAGCCAATTCCTTAAAATAAATCCCTCTGTCCATGTATGTACACATCCTATTGGTCCTGATTCTCTAAAGAATCACTCTGACTCATGCAGTTTTCATCTCATGAATTCACAGACTTAGTGGCTTTTCTGTCTTTTCCATAGCTTCCTCATATACTATAGATGTTACTTTAGCCCTTTCCAGAGCTGCCTCACATACCCATTAGTGACTTTCCTCTCACTTTTTCCAGATTAAAAACTATTATTGGTTCTTTATATTGAATCAATCAACATATTATTGATTCATTAATACTGAATTCATAGCCAACAGCACCATAACTAATGCCTGAACAAAGCTTATCTAACACATGTGTTTTCTCCATCATGCACATCACAGTCTTCTTGTGCTTTGGAACACTAGATAGCATTTTAGCACTTCTCTTGTAGGTCATTTTAAACAGCAAAATTACCAACAAAAAAGTACAAAAGTGTGAAAAATATGGCCTAAATAGACCACAAAAAGGACACTTGTTTACAGTAGGAGAGCTGAAACAAGAAGACAGAACATTGCCTTTTTCAACCTCATCCGGGAATATATGTGTCAGGGGACTCAAATTTTTCAACCCTACAAGTGTGTGAATGACAGTGAAAGCAGCAAGTATGGATTTGGTGGTTACAGATAACTTTTAGCAAGCAGGTGAATTTCCAAATATGAAATCTGCAAATAATGAGGTGCAACTACATGTAGAAGGTTGTTAACTTATACTTCTCCTTCTTATCTTATTATATACAAACTGACTTTAGGGAATTTTAGATAGAATACATACAACCTTAAACTGGAAAACATATAAAAATATAGTAGGCAAAAGAAATGAGGTTAAGGAGAAACAGAACATAGTCACACTTCAGGATTCCATGGCGTTATTAAAACCAGGTCCCACACTTGGTGCTGAGGTTCTGGGTGTAAGGAATTAGATGATTAAGGTTCAAGCACAGTCTGGGAAACACTGATATTGAAAGGACACATAAAAAGAGAGAATCCATGTAAAGCCAATTCCACTAAAAATGAACTTTTCTCTTCTTTACTGGGTACCACTTTTCTGACCCATGCAAGATAAAGTCTTATTGCAAAATTTCCTCAGGCAATGAATACATTATATTAGAATATGTTATAAATGAATGCATTATGTTAGTATTAAGACGACCCTCTGCAATGCAATCATCTGTAAAATTTGCTGTCTTAATAACTTTGTGAAGTGAAAACTGATATAGATAGTGTCTATTTCATCCTAAGAAAAATGTAATTCACAAAAAAGTGCAGAAATCATATCAGTGAATTAGGTTTTTGTGTCTAGATATTCTTGGTATGGAAAAATACAAAGAGTGAGCTAAAATCAGCAGTTCCTGGAGTAGACACGCATCTGTTCTCAACAGCCCATTTTGCGGTGCACATCTCTTCCCAAATCTGCATTCAGAGAGGCCACATTGGGAGTATTTACACCATAGAAATCAGCAAATGATCAGGAATGTTTTTACCCTGAAAAATCAGTTGTTATACATTCACCAGCATAACCCTTACTAAAATTCACAGTACACTATCTTATTTGTTTCCTATAAAATATATTCTATTTTTTTAATGCAGTAAATTACTGATTCTTAATTTACACCTTAATCTTATATATATTATAGTTGAAGGTCTAAAGAAATGCAAAAAACTCTATGCCACTATCATCCTCTGTTATCAGTTATTTATTTTAGGTTTATGCTTCTACTTTCAGAACATTACATACTTTCTTCTACATATAGTGTTGAAAGATGTTAAAACTTTGTCTCCTGAATTATTAGTAGATTTATGAAATGCCACTGATAGACAGAAAAAGTCCTTATTCTGTTTTAACTATGGATTGACTTAATTGTTATCACCTATGACATTACCTTCTCATAGAGAACTGATACCTCAACAACAATTATCTAGACCCACTCCTAAGAGACACCAAAATAAAAAGGAAAGTCTAAAATATAACATTACATATGATATCCCTCACTCTATTAAAATGTTCATCCTATTATATTTCTTTCTAATAAAAAAGTTACTTTAATAGAGCATTTTCTAAATTTCCATAATCAGAGCATTATCCATCTGAGAAGAGCTTTTTCTGTAACATAGTCCTAAGTTTATAATTTTACATTTTCTTGCTCTAGATAGTCTTTTTTTCTTTTTAAGGATATAAACAATTTTTTGAAACATAACATTATTGCAAACACAATTCATGTTTCACACAAATTGGTAGTAAGTGCCATCAAATATATTTTACGTTATTTAATAGATATGTTGCTTACATTTTTATTTAGATCCAATCCTATTCTTACACTGACACATAATTTTGGAGATTTTACCTGATTTCTTTTGGACAATAATTGGCAATAGATTTTAAGTATTTCTTTGTCTGAAACTCCTTGCTAATAAGTTATTGATCTAATAAGTTATTGAAGTAAATGTGTGCTTAAATTAACTTCAGTAATTAGTAGTTGAGAAGTTGACCCATAAGATTAAAATGGAATTTTTTAATGTATATAGTGACAATATCAAGTAGTGACTAAGCCATTTCAAAATTTTATTGTTCTGTTTAAGTGTTCTCAAAGTATATTATCTAAGCATATTTTTTTCCAAATTAATTAGAGAATTATTTTGAGTTTACAATTTTTTTGTAAATCAAAACTACAGAAAAGATAACATGGCTATTATTTAATCCTGGCCCAACTGTCTCAAGATGCCATAGTGATGTGCACAGTATAGCTGATGACAGTGATTCTCTGTGTCTTTTATTCCTAAACATATGAGTAGAGGCAGGAAACACCAGGAAAAACTACAGTAACACTTCAGAGCAGAAGGAAAATGAAAAGACTCCCGAAATCAATTCTGAAGTCACAGAAATTTACTGTCTAAATGACAAAGAATTCAAAATAGTTGTCATAAAGAAACTCAATGACTTACAAGAAAACTTAGAAAGACAGTTCAGTAAGCTTAGGAATAAAATTAAGCAGAAGGAATACTTCACCAAAGAGATTGAAACTCTAAAAAATCCCGAACAGGAATTCTGGAGATGGGGAGCACAATGAACCAGATAAAAACCAATCTAGAATCCTTAAAAAACAGAGATGACATTATGGAGCACAGAATCAGTGATTTAGAGGACAGAAATATAGAAATGCTTTAGGTGGAGAAGGAGAGAGAACTAAGACTTAAAAACAAATGAAGAAAATGTTTGAGGCATATCTGACAATTAGGAAATGCAACATAAGGATTATAGGTATTTCAGAGGGAGAAGAGAGGGATAAAGGGGCAGAGAGCTTGTTCAAAGAAATAGTAGCTGAGAACTTCCCAAACCTGGACTTACAAGTACATGAAGCCAAGAGAACTCCTAATTACATCAATGCAAAAAGAGCTTCTCTAAGGCATATAATAGTAAAACTGGCAAAAGTCAATGACAAAGAAAAAATATTAAGAGCAACAAGGTAGAAGAGCATAATCTACAAAGGAATCCCAATCAGGCTTTCAGAGATTTCTCAGCATAAATTTTACAGGCTGGGAGAGATTGGAATGATATATTCAAAATACTGAAAGAGAAAAACTTTCAGCCAAGAATACTCTATCCAGCAAAACTATCCTTCAAATACAATGGAGAAATAAAAGCTTTCCCAGATTAACAAAAGCTGAGGGAGTTCGTCACCACTAGATCTCCCTTACAAGAAATGATCAAGGATATCCTCATACTTGAAACAAAGATGCAAAGATTTACAAAGCCTTGAGCAAAGAGATAAATAGACAAAATCAGAAAATTGCAGCTCTCAATTAGAACAGGTTAGCAAACACTTAATTATAACACAAAAGATAAAGGGAAGGAAAGCATCAAAAATTACTATAAACACTTCCACTTAGTCACAAACTCACAACACAAAACAATAACTTGTGACAATAACTCAGAAGGGGAAGAGGTAAGGGATGGAACCTGTTTAGGCTAATGGAGATAAGAGGATATCAGAAAAAGGCCTATCTCATCTATGAGATCTCTTACACAAACCTCATGGTAACCACTAAACAAAAAATTGGAGCAGAGACACAAGTCATAAACAAAGAGATAACTGAGAAAACCATCAGGAAAACCACCTAACTGAAATGGCAGTTGGAAATTGAAAGGAAGAGAAAAAATGGAAATATAGAACAACCGGAAAACAAGAGACAAAATGGCAGTATTAAGCCCTCACATATCAATAATCACTCTAAATGTAAATGGATTGAATTATCCAATCAAAAGACAGAGTGGCTGAATGGATTCAAAACCATGACCCAACAATGTGCTGCCTCCAGGAAACACGTCTCAGCTCTAAAGACGTGCTCAGAGTGAAGGGATGGAAGATGATACTCCAAGAAGATGGCAAGCAAAAGAAAGCAGGTGTTGTCATACTTATAACAGACAAAGTAGACTTCAAGATAAAAAAGCCAATGAGAGACAGAGAAGGGCAGTATATATTGATAAAAGGGGCATTCCACCAGAGAACATAACACTTATGAATATATATGCACCTAACCCAGGAGCAACAAAGTATATAAAGCAACTATAAACAGACCTAAAGGGAGAAATTAACAGCAACACAATAATATTAGGGAACCTCAACATCCCACTTACATCAATGGATAGATAATCCAGACAGATAGCCAACAAGGAAATAGTGGACTTTAATGAAAAACTAGACCAGATGGATTTAATAGATATATATAGAACAATCCATCCAAAACCAGCAGAATACATATTCATCTCAAGTGCACATAGAACATTCTCAAAGATAAACCATATTTTGGGAAACAAGGCAACCCTCAATAATTTAAGAAAATTGAAATCATATTAAGCATCTTTTCTGAACACAATGCTATGAAACTAGAAATCAACTACAAGAAAATAGCTGAGAATGTGACAAATATGTGCAGACTAAAGAACATGCTACTGAACAACCATTGGATCAATGAAGAAATCAAAGGAGAAATCAAAAAATACCTGGAGATAAATGAAAATGAAAATACAACATACCAACTCTTATGGGATGCAGCAAAAGCAATTCTAAGAGGGAAATGTATAGCAATACAGGCCCACCTCAACAAACAAGAAAAATCTCAAATAAGTAATCTTGAACTACACCAAACAGAATTAAAAATGAAGAACATAGCCCATAGTCAGCAGAAGGAGGGAAATAATAAAAATTAGAGCAGAAATAAATGAAATAGAGACTAAAAAAAACAAAATCCAGTAGAAAGGATCAATGAAACTAAGAGCTGTGGCTTTGAGAAAATAAACAAAACTGACAAACCCTTAGCCAGACTCACTAAGAAAAAAAGAGAGAAGGCTCAAATAAACAAAACTAGAAGAGAAAGAGGAGAAACGACAATGGATACCACAGAAATACAGAGGATTATAAGAAAATACTATGAAAAACTATATGCCAACAAATTGGATAACCTAGAAGAAATGGATGAATTCTTAGAATCATACAACCTCCCAAAACTGAATCAAGAAGAAATAGAGAATCTGAATAGACCAATCACAAGTAAAGAAATTGAAAGAGTAGTCAAAAACCTCCCAGAAAATAAAAGTTCAGAACCAGATGGCTTCTCTGGAGAATTCAACCAAACATTCAATGAAGATATAATACTTATCTTTCTCAGACTATTCCAAAAAATTGAAGAAGACAGAATGCTTCCTAACTCATTCTATGAGGCCAACATCACCCTGATACCAAAACCAGACAAGGACAACACAAAGGAGGAAAATTACAGGCTAATATCGATGATGAACATAGATGCAAAAATCCTCAAGAAAATATTGGCAAATCAAATACAGCAATACATAAAAAGGATCATACACCAAGATCAAGACAGAAAACTATGAGACATTATTGAAAGAAATCAAAGATGACATAAAGAAACAGAAAGATATTTCATGCTCATGGATTAGAAAAATAAACATAGTTAAAATGTCCATATTACCTAAAGCAATCTACAGATTCAATGCAATCCTAATCAGAATCCCAATGACATTTTTCATCAAAATAGAACAAAGAATCCTAAAATTTATATGGAAGAACAAAAGACCCTGAATAGCCAAAGTAACCCTGAGAAAAAGAACAAAGCTGGAGGCATCACAATCCCTGACTTCAAAATATACTACAAAGCTATAGTAATCAAAACAGCATGATACTGGCAGGAAAAACAGACACACAGATCAATGGAACAGAATTGAAAGCCCAGAAATAAAACCACACATCTACGGACAGCTAATCTTTGACAAAGGAACCAAGAACATATAATGAAGAAAGGAAAGCCTCTCAACAAATGGTGGTGGGAAAACAGGGCAGCTACATGCAAAAGAATGAAAGTAGACAATTATCTTACACCATACACAAAAATTAACTCAAAGTGGATTAAATACTTGAATGTAAAACCTGAAACCATAGAACTCCTAGAAGAAAATATAGGCAGTACACTTTTCGACAGCAGTCGTAGCAGCATCTTTTCAAATGCTATGTCTACTCAGGCAAGGGAAACAAAAGAAAAAAATAAACAAATGGGACTACATCAGGCTAAAAACTTCTGTAAGGCAAAGGAAACCATCAACAAAACAAAAAGACAACATATTAACCAGGAGAAAATATGTGCATATCATCTATCTAACAAGGGGTTAATTTCCAAAATATGTAAAGATTTCATACAACTCAACAATTAAAAAAAACAAACAACTCAATCAGAAAATGGGCAGAGGCTATGAACAGACATTTTTCCAAAGAAGATATACAGGTGGCCAACAGGCACATGAAAAGATGTTCAACATCACTAATTATTAGGGAAATGCAAATCAAAACTACAAAGAGATATCACCTTATACCTGTCAGAATGGCTATAATTACCAAGACAAGAAATAACAAATGTTGGAGAGGATGTGGAGAAAAGTGAACCCTCATACACTGCTGGTGGTAATGTAAAGTGGTGCAGCCGTTATGGAAAACAGTACAGAGATTTCTCAGAAAATTAGAAACAGAAATACCATACGATCCAGCTATCCCACTATTGGGCATTTATCCAAAGAACTTGAAATCAACAATCCAAAGAAATTTATGCACTCCTATGTTCATTGCATCATTATTTACAATAGCCAAGATGTGGACACAACCCAACTGTCCATCAACTGATGAATGCATAAAGATGCAGTGTATATATACAATGGAATACTGCTCAGCCATAAAAAATGACAAAGTCTTCCCATGCGCAGCAACATGGATGCACCTTGATTGAGGGTATGATCTTAAAAGAAATGAGCCAGACAGAGAAAGACAAACACCACATGATTTCACTCACATGTGGAAGATAAACAAACACATGGATAAAGAGAACAGTTTATTGGTTACCAGGGCAGGGGATGAAAGGGGTAAAAGGGCATGTATGTATGGTGACGGATTAAAATTAGACCACTGGTGGTGAGCACAATGCAGTCTATACAGAAACTGATAAATAATAATGTACCCTGAAATTACACGTTATAAGCCATTATGACCTCAATAAAATAATTGAAAAAAAATCACATATAACACATAACTCCTCTTTCCAGCTCTTTTTATTCTCAGTCTGAAACAGTGTGCATGTGTATGTGTGTGAGTTTAAATTACGGAAATGAAAACTATTTCATGCCAAAATATCAAAGCTTGGTTTTCCCAAAATAAGTGCAATGTAATTTTTTTCTAAAAAGCATAAATACTTTGGAAGTTGGCTGTGGCTCATGGCAATATGAAAAGATACTCCTACCCTTGAAAAACAGGTTTTTTCTTTTTTAATGTAAATCCAAAAAGGACAATCTTGTAAAATAAGTGGCACCACAAGAATGACAAGATTATACTAGAAAACAGATAAGGACCTGAATAGCTTCCATTCAAGTAATGAAAGAATATCTTATAATTTATCTTAATAATTTTTGTTGTTGTTTTTTTTTGTTTGTTTTTTGGTGGGGAAGACCAGCCCTGAGCTAACATCTATTGCCAATCTTCCCCTTTTTGCTGAGGAGGAAGACTGGCCCTGGGCTAACATCGTGCTCATCTTCCTCCACTTTATATGGGACGCCGCCACGGCATGGCCGACAGGCAGTGCGTCGGCGGGCGCCCGGGATCCGAACTCGCGAACCCCGGGCTGCCAAGCGCGGACTAAACCGCTGCGCCACCGGGCCGGCCCCTATCTTAATAATTTTTAATGCACAGTTAGAAGTGGTAAAATAGTTGCTCCAATTAGATGATTTTTATTAAATTGGAGAAAACGTCTCGTCTTAACATGGTTTGATTCTCCATGCTTCACCACTACTTATAAATGAACTCTATTTTCTATAGGCATAGACAGAAGTAGAACCTTCTTACCACCATTTAGCCTCCATCATGACTGTCCAGGCAGCATATGATGAAAGACTGAGAGCCTTCCCTTTAGCAGTGGCCACTCATCAGAGGTATTTAGGGTGATTTATTATGCTGGTCCTGATTTACCTTGAATGGGAGATGAGATCAAAGAATGCTTATCACTTTCCTCATTTAATGATGTTTTCTGATTATGCTTTCCAACAATTATCTAGACATCAACCAATTCCTGTTATTTCTTCTCCTATTTTCAAGTTAACTGATTTATTTAGCACACATTTACTGAACTGTCCCTTTTCTTCCAATTTAGACGCCAAGAGAGCCCTATTTTGAGTTAAATAACATGTCTTAGAAAGCAATAAATGTCGTAGTAAGTCCTTTTGTTGTATCAAACAACTACTAAAAAAAAGAGGGGTGAGGATAGAGAGAGAGAAGAAGAGAGAGAGAGAGAAAACTAAGCAGAGCTGATCTCCTCTGAACTGAGAATCTAGTATCTATCATAAATACATTGATAAACTAGAATGTAAAGGCAGAAGTTAGGAAGAACGTTGGACTATGTGTCTGAAGAATTGTATGCTATAAACCACTTGTCACGTACTGTTGTTTCTCTTCAATAAAACTTTTGAGAAAACTTGGTTTTATACCTGTTTGTCAGAATGCTAAAATGTACAGTCTTTTTACAATGATTTTTTCCAGTTTCCTTACTAGGACACCACAATGATAATTATTGCTCCTTTGGTCGTGTAGCTATATCTTTGAGAATCAAAAGAAGAGAAGACTCCCCTTTATATGATAGAAATTGAGACCCAGAAAAGAATATACACCTAAATATATCAATATTATATATCAATATTTTTTAAAGGCTAAAGGACTACACATGGAATTTGTCCCAATCAGGAGGAAAAACAAACAAAAAAGAGCAACAATAGAGGGTATACAAATCCAAAAGTCATTAATTTCAAGCCATTCAGGTCTAGTTGGCAAACTTTAGAAATTGGTGCAAATTTTACCTTATAACTTGTGTTGGAATCTGTCTCAGATCATGGTGCTCTGTTTATGAACAGCTAAAATTGGTCATGTTTTAGGACTAACTACTGGAGTGGCTTTTTTTCAACACATATCAGATTAATTTTTAAATGGAGACATAAACTGCTATGAATTGTGCATTGTTATGATTTTTTTATCCAACTCTCTTTTTTAATTTTTCTAATTATTATTTTGGTAACTTGGTAATTAAATAATTACACAGTATTTTTAGAAGTGCAATTATAAAAATTGGTAAGAGATTACTGAACATATTTGTAAGAAATTGGGCACAGCAATAGCTTTTCTTGTCCTCATTTTCTTGATTTAAGAAATAAATCATTGACCTTAACATTCTTTAGGAGATCTTCTAGCTGTAAAATTCTGACTTTCTGTTTAACACATAATTCTAATTTTCTCTACTTTTCTTACTTAGTCTTAAAGTAGTGCCTGTAAACTTCTGGATTTCATTCAGAACAGGAAACTACAGTGAAATGACACAGTGTCTCTAAATCACTGTAGATATATTTACATGTCACTAAACATAAAAACTACTTTTTGCGTGACTGTAAAATACTCATTGTATTTATTTTACTATTAAATATACAACTACAGAACTGTCTGAAATGACACACTTGTTCTCGGTCTAGCAGCACACGTGCTAAAATTGGAAATAACGTACCTGTTATGGTGCAAGGAAACAGTGGTGCACTGAAATTCCTTCCTCAGGAATAAAAGAGAGGTGGAACACTTTACAGCAATCAAAAGTACTCATTGATTGCCAAATATGTACAAAATATTTTGCCAAGTGCTACCGCACATAGCACGCAACCTGGGCTTCAGAGGACTTAAAAATTGCTAGAAGAATAAAGCAAGTATCTACTCATTTCTTCCTTCACTCATTCATTCATGTTTGTTGACTCTCTATTATCTATTATTGTCCATGGAGCTTGCATTCTAGGAGAGCTATGCAAAGAACAAAACAACCACAGACAATTAACTGATATGACAAATGTTTGGCAGATAATCCAAAATTGTTGACGTGGTCAACAGTTTCAGGGTGGTTTCTTTAGACTGACTAGTTAAGCAAAGCCCTATTGACGAGGTATCATTTAAGTTCAGATTGAATGTCAAAAGGAAATAGCTTTGAAGATCAAGAACAGGAGAATTTGAGGGAGAGCAAAATCTCTTCCAAAGAATCTAAATTTTTGAAAGTGCTTCACATGTCTAAGGAATAGTTAGATGACCAGTGCTCTTGTGATGTGAGTTGAGGTCAAAAAGGCAGGCAGGGGACAGATCAGGTAGGGATTCATATGCGTAAAATATTTGGATTTTAGTTTAAACACTGGGCAAAGTCACTGGAGATATTTGAGTAGGTGAGTGCCATGATTTATATATTCAAAATATCACTCAGATTTTCCTGTAGAGAATGAACAGAGAGGAAGGAATCTTGTTAGAAGGTTTCTTTAGTAAACTAGGAAGAAATGATGGTGAAATAATAAAATGATGAAAAAGGGATGAAATGATGATGGCTTTAAAGAATGTTAATGGAGCTGAAGTAAAAGGGACAGATTTGGAATATATTTTGAAAGTCAATTTGATGATACTTGTTTGGATGTTGAGGTTGAGAAGAGATAAGGAAAAACAAGAAGGATAACACCTAGATTTTTGCTTAACAAATACATAGATGATAATGACTTTTTTTAGGATGAGAAGGACTGGGAGAGACTAGGTTTGAGGATTCAGTTTCAACCATATTAACTTAGAGATGCCCTTTAGACATCCGTGTGAAGTTATTGAGAAAGTATACAATTCTGTAGTTAAGAGAAAGTAGCATAAGGCTCACTATTTAAATGTACTAAATACCATGTTAAAATAATACATATAGAGAAAGTTAAAAAAACAGCTATGCTGACTATGTTTTTTTCTCACTCCTTTTTAACTGCTTTTCTAACCCTTTTTACAAGAAAGATGGAAGGAAGTTAGGAAAGAGGGAAGAAAAGGAGAAAGGAGAGAAATAGGTAAAGCTTAACCCTAATTGACGCCACTCATTTCAGAATAAAAACTGATGAGTTTCTACAAGGCTCCCTAGCCCAATGACTTGTTAGGAACTGAAGGAAAGGAGATGACTTTTGGTTAATACCTGAAGTGCTGATATGTACCGGATAATATTCTATTGTATCTCATTAAATATTCAGGGAAGTTTTTCAATGCATGTGTGGTTTTCCAATTTATAGAGGAAGAAACTGGAATCAGAGAGGTTGGGAAGTTTGCTGAAGAGCAACCAGCTAGGAATTGGTGGACTTGAATTTAGAATGCTTGGAGCTTGGCCCCATATCCTTTCCCCACTCCACCCCAGAATTCTATCTGCTAGCTTCTTCATACCAGCTGACCACAATTTTAATTCAGTCTTCCCTTGAGACTACTTGAAAAAGCAATTTGTAATTCTCTGTTACTGTATTTGCTCCCCTTTTTGCATTCATTGAAAAACGGAAGAAACAGTTTGCTTCATATAATTTTCTTCAATTGAATGTGCAATTAGTTTATGAGTAGAAGGGATATTTTTACTTATAAAGAAGAAAAGAGAGCTGGCATGGAATTCGTCAGAGGGCATTCTAACAAACATAACAGAACAAGTTTTGAGCATAAATATATAATATCCTGGAGTTATAATTTGATATTCCTTAATGTTAAATACACAGGGGGAATTTACCATTCCTTCTTTAAAAAAAATCCTCTCTCCTCCTCAAATATATTTTTGGCTATGTTGGATAAATTATAATAATCAGCAAGTATTTGAGTGCCCACTTTGTGTCTAGTGAATCATATAATGCAGGTATGGTGCATACTACATAAATATTATTCTTTTCAAATTATTTCTTTGCAAGGGCTGCAGTTTGCTTCCAACTTTTAAAAACTATTTTTTAAGACAGATCCTCTGATACATTTGGTATGCCTTGCAAAACCAACTATTTTAAACAAAATATTTAAACAGAGTTTCCTGCATATTGGCTTGATGTAGTTTCTTATCTTACCTTGGCGAAGAATCAGCAGAGCTAGTCAAGGTTGCTAGATTTGACCATAGTTAGACCTAAACTTTGGAGCCATAAGCCTGTTCTATGAATAATTAAAATACACATGAGCAGTTTATATATATTTGTGTTTGGAGGAAGATTTTGACAACAGTTGCTTTCAATGGAAAATATAACCTCAAAAACTTTATTACACTTTCGAGTACAAATATTAAAGTTTTTGAAATTCAAAATATTTCCCAGAACCAGCTTTTTTACTGACATACATTTTTTCTGAAACTTGTCTTTGAGGGAAATGACCTGCAGGGAAATAATCAATTTGGAGTCAATGACTAATATTAAAACACATGGCACTGGGTAGATTTTTAAACAAGTTCATAAATAAATATGATCAATTTATTTGTAAGCTTCTTTAGGTCATGACAAACTTGAATCAATTCTTGACTTAGACCATTTGAATATCTCTTTAGGGGAGAATTTAAACTTAGCCTAGAGAGAAATTTGCATTTGGATGAAATCCCCAGTCTTTTAGACATACCTGAGCACACTGGATAATGGTCCCTTCAATTCCCCCTACACATTCTCACACATGTGGCTCCAGGGAGGAAAAGGTATTCTTTGAGCTTACATTTAACTTTTTTGTATTTTATTTAATACTACAAAAAGCCTTAATTATCATTGGTTTGACCCCAAAATACCCATCCAATTATATAGAATCAATTCTACTCATGAGAGTAAAATTGATATAATTCAAAATTGCCAGAACAATAAGCATTTAACAAGTAATTAGATGCACTTTCTTCTATCCAAAAGTCTTTATAGTTCATTCTCCTCCCTGTGGTCTTTTTGCTCTGAGTAATTTTGGCCACAACTAGTTCCTATATTTGGGCTAAAAAAATCTTTGAAGTAACTATAAAGAGCCTTCTCTGTGCTAGGCTACTGGATTAGAGACTAAGTAGACAGGATTAACAAATTAGACTCACCCCTATCTTCAGAATTTACAGACTAATGGCAAAGGGACAAAATTAAAAAAGAAAAGAAATTGTATGTATATATAATTAGAAACTGTGATAAATGACAAGAGAAACAATCAGAATGGTATGAAAGCAAACAACAGAGAGGAAAGGTACTATTTAAGATTGGATAATCAAAAAAATCCTCTTTGAGCAGATGATTTCTAAGCTAAGACCTCAAGGATGAAAACAGTCCACCTTCAAATGTGTGTATGATGAGTAGGTGGGAAGAAGAGGTTAGTGGATAATCTTTCAGAAAGAGTTAATTGCATAAGCAAAGACCCCAAATAAGAAAAAAGAAAGCTTAGATTTGAGAAATTGGGAAGAGGTGAGTGTGGCTGGGAATGACAATCAAAGGAGAGATGTATATGACACTTGAGGGTGATTGGTAGAGTCAAAAGACAACAGGTGTCATGGGAACCCACTGGAGGACTTTAAGGAGGGCAGTGACATAACCTCTAACTTTTTTTTTTTTTTTACTTTAGAGTGATGAATGAGTTGTACTGAAATGATTCAATATGGTGTCCATTCTAGGTAGAAAAAAATTGTGAAAAATGAAGAGGGCAGGCGAACTGATGTTTTGAGGACACAGGAACCATCCAGACATTCAGTGATTCACTAGGACTCACAGGACGTGTACTCACTACAGCACAGCAAGCATACACAGCATGATTACAGTAAGGGAAAGGGACACAGGCAGAGTATGGAGGTGTCCATGCTTAAGCTTCCTATACTCTCCCTTTGGAGAGGGGCTGCTCCAAGGGAACCCTGCCTTCAGCAGTGAAAAGTGAGTATCTTTTCACTGAGCAATGTGTTTGCCTAGAGAAACCTATTTGAAATTCAGGGTTCAAGGTTTTTATTGGAAGACAGTCACAGAGGCACAAAGAGCAAGCCATGACTAATGAAATACCAGACTCCCAGAAGGAAAGCAGGTATTCAGTGCCCTAGGCAGGCAAAACAAACTTATCAGGGTGTCAAACATTTCAAAGTCTGAATTTCCAGAGGCCAAGCCAAGGGCCAAACCTACAAGAGGGCCTTCTATAAATAAGTGCCACAGGCCCACTATGATAAGTCTTTTCTACACAGCTACAGCTGCTGAGATAGGGATGGGTCCAAAGCATCAAAGAGGACATTCAGAAGTTCAGAAGTTGATTCCCCAAAACTGGAAGTGCCCCATCTTTTCCCACAAAAGCCGTCAGAATTCAAGCCTATTTCAAATTCTACCTCCTCTACATAATCATCCTTCATTCTCTGCCTCGCTTTGCTCACTGAACTTTCTATTCTATGAAACCCTACAGCTATTATTTGTTTTAGTCCTATGATATTTTACACATTATCACGTGTTATATTTCCCAGTTGTCATAACTCATTATTAACCGTGATAGTAAACCTTCACATGGAAAGGATAAGTGTTGATGGTGGCTTTGCAGTTCCCTCACTCCTTATAAGAGCAGAGGACATAGAAGTAACCGTAGCATGAATGAGTTAAAAGAAAACATAGAACAAATGAACAGGAATTTGCATTTTCATTTAGTTATATGTATTTAGAATACATCAATGCTTAAATCTTCAAAAGGAACAAAATCATATTGATAGAAATCATTATTATGATCGATATTACCCAAAATCACAATGTATGTGTAACATTTGTACACATTAACACTTTCATTTTCCCAATGTCTTTTGTTTTTTGATTCAAAAATGTATAACTATTTCAACAACAAAAGAATTCAATTTACTTTTGAAGGAAAAATAAATAACCATGTGGAGAAACATCATATTTAATTGCATAGTTGGTTTTGTTATTATTTTATCTCCTAGTAGCAATGTGAGCATATTTATTATTGTTTTAAACTTCACCAGCCACCCCAACGGTTTCCTATGTTTGTTTATTTTGGGTTGTGGTTATGATTCCTACATAAACGTTTACAGATCTCTTCAAGTTTCAGACTACTTTTGGAAAGGCTACAGCCTCTAAAGGTAAGAATTTATAGTCCTGTGGGCCTATGCACAAAATAAGGTAGCATGTTTGACATGAGAAGTAATGGAAATAGTTTCTGTTGCAATGGAATTAATGTGTATCTATCTTGTTTTTGCTGAAAGAATATGTACCAAGCCCCCCAAAAATAGTGCCTCTTCCTAGCATACCAGACCTTGGAATTACCACGAAGTCTGTAACAATAGCAGTGGGTGAACACATGACAATTAGGAAGTGGATTTCAACCACTAACCCATTCACAAATGCTGCAGAAAATGCCTTCAGACACAAACCAGTGGTTTCTCCCATCAAAGACTGAATGTACAAGTTAGAAGTTAAGCAGCACTTTTCTATTTTACTATGGGCAAAGAGAATTTGAAAACTAAAAAAAAATTCAATCATTTTGATCAATTTAGAAATCTATATAAATAATTTCAGCAAATGTCTCCTTTTCCTTTAATTGCTAAATGCTTTTCTATTTAATTTTATTAAAGTAATTTCAAATGCTGTCCTTCTCTGCATCTAACTTGTTCCCTGTATCTATAGGGCAGTGGAATGGCATAATTGTTAAGAACTTGGTAAAATCAGGTAAACTTTGGTTCAAATCCCTACCCCTTTACTTACTCACTTGACAAGTTTGGTAATTTTATGTAATCTCCCTAAGCCTCAGTGTCCTCCTCTTTAACATGGCATAAGGATACCCATCACAACAGGTTTTGTGAGAATTAAATATAACACATATAAAATGTGTAGCAGAGTGCTTGGTATTAGAAAGCCCTAGCCAAGCATTTTAGAAGGTAGTATTATTTGCAACAGTTGTACTCTAGTATACATGTTAGTATTGAACTGGCCACATCTCTGAAAAATAGGCACTTATGGATCTTATATCAGAAGTAAAAATTTGCTGCTGTTGGCTCAGCTTCTTAATGATGTTAGGGCTGAGGACTGAATTATTGTCTTGACTTTGCCCTGCTGCAGCTCCAGTCAATGTGTCAGCTTTATAGGTTGATAGAAGGGGAGAGAGAAGTGAGGTATTAATTTCAACTATCCCTTTAATCAAGAAAGCAAGAGATTTCTTAAAGCCCCTGTAGATCAATGGACACCTATAAATGTAAAGAAGGCTGAGAATGAATTATTGGATTTCCAAGCTCTGTAGTAAAAGTAGCAAGTAGAAAAAGGATTGAGAACATCTTCTAGCTACATAGACAGATAGTGTTTCTTCAGTTCCAAGTATTGCTTAAGAACTTTACTTACATTAGCTTATTTAATCCTCTCAACAACCTAACAAGATCCCAATGTGTTAGACACTATTATAATTTTCATTTTGTAGGTGAAGGAACTGTAGCATGGAGAGGTTAAATGAGGTTCCCAAGGTCATATGGCTTGTCTGTGGTGGGGTTCAAATCCAGTTAGTCTGACTTCAGAGTCTGGATCCTTAATTACCATGTTCTACTGTCTCTCAGTGAAGAGGAAACTCACTCTGTTTGCCAAGTAGTTGCAGCAGCAGGAGGATCAGGCTCTCCTCAGAGGTTCACGGGACCCAAATTTAAGCAGTGTTGACAGATTAGTGATTGCTATGACAAGTAAATTTTATGAGCAGAGATCCCCAGCTTTTTAAATTCCTGGGAATACAACTCTCACTCTCTGCTGTGGTTCCTGGATGTCTGCTATAAATACATCTTTAGAACATGACTTGGCCTACAAAATATTTCATCTATTTAGGGAAAAGAAGAAGGATGATATGGGGTCCCAAAGAGGGAGATGTCATGAAGAATTTTGAAACTTAAAAGATAGAAATGTTAGATAACTATATTAATACTTGTAACTCTTTTAGTAAAAAAGAAAAAGCAATACCCCTATTTCAGTAATCGATAGATCAAGGAAGCAGAAAATTACTAGGACATAGTTGACCCAAACAGAACCATCAATCAAGTGGATCTATTTAACATTTGTAGAATACTTCAACCAACAGAGCAGAATAGTTTCTTATCAAGTTGACATGGACCATTCACCAAGATAAACCACATCTTGACCATCAAACACACCTTAATACACTTAAAATAATAGAAATTATACCACAAGGAATTAAACTAGAAGTCAATAACAGAAATATAGCTGGAAAATCCAAAAATATTCAGAAATTAAACAACATGATTCTAAATAACACATGGGTGAAAGCAGAAGTCTCAAGAAAAGAAGAACTAAAGGTAAATGAAAATACAACTTTTCAAAATGTGTAGGATATAGTGAAAACAGAGCTTAGGGTGACGTTTATAGCATTGAATGCTATAACTCATAAAACTCAACAATAAGAAAACAAACAAGCCAGTGAAAGGTAGGTGAAGGATCGGAAAAGAACCTTACTAAAAAATATAGGCAGATTGCAAAGAAGCATAAGAAAAGATGATCAACATCATTTGTTATGAGGGGATTGCAAATTAAAACCACAACGAGATACCACTACACACATGTTAGAATGACTAAAACCCAAAACACTTACAATACCAAATGATGGTGAAGATGTGGAGAAACAATAACTCTCATTCATTGCTAGTAGAAATACAAAATGACACAGCCACCTTGGAAGAGAATTTGGCTATTTCTTACAAAGCAAAAAATAGTCTTACTACACAATGCAGCAAATGTGCTCCTAGACGTTTATCCAATTGAGTTGGAAACTCATATCCATGCGAGAACCTCACAGTGATGTATATAGCAGCTTTATTTATAATCACCCCAAACTGGAAGCAACCAAGATGTCGTTAATAGGCAAAGAGAGAAACTGTGGTACATCATAAAATGGAATTTTCTTCAGTGATAAAGAGAAATGAGCTATTAAACAATGAGAAGACATGGAGGAACCTTAGATGCATATTGCTGAGAGAAAGAAGCCAATCTGAAAAGGCTACATGCTATATGATTCCAACTGTATGACATTCTAGAAAAAGCAAAACTATAGATGCTGTAAAAAGAACAGTGGTTGCAGGTGTTCATGGGGAGAGAGAGACAAAAAGGTGAAGCACGGGAGAAGTTTGGGGTTGTGAAACTCCTTTGTGTAATACTGTAATGGTAGACACATGGCATTAAGCATTTTCAAAATTCATAGAATTTTGCAAGACAAAGAGTGAACCTTAACATATGCAAATTAACAAAAAATCATTTAGGAGGTCAGGAGATCCCAGAAAAGAGTACAGGCTATGGCAAGAAAATCTAACTATGTGACAAATGTATAAAATAACTTTACTGAAGGAGACATGGGGATACAAATATAAAATAATATAAAATTAGATTCAATTGCCTCTGTCAAACTCTGAGCAGACTTGAGGTACATGTAGCTTTAAAGTAGCCCAAGTGCAATTTGGCCATGACCTCCGAAGGAGTGGGAGTGAAGTGTTCTCCTCATTCCTCCCTAAACTGAGAGTGACTGGACTCTGTGATCTGGAGTCAGCATGATTTAGCTTAAAATATGTGAAACAAAGTCTAATAAAGTCTAATAAGCCTCTTGTATATTTTTCCATCTAGAAAATGGTCGTGATAAAGTACCTACCTTAAAGAGCTCTATGAGAAAGAATATCATTTATACGATGGGTATGGTGGGGAGTGCTTATTCTGGTCATTGTTGTGGTGAGACAGCTTTTTGGTTTTTCACCACCCAAGAAGTTATTTTTTCAGTTCTGTTAGGCATGAGCATAGTTTCAGAATTAAATCTTTCCAAAGCCTGACTTCTTTCTTCTCCCTTTCCCATCGCCACTTCCCAACATTAACCCAAGTGAAAGACGAGAACCATATCCATTGGTAAGAGGGTTGTAAGACGAGAACCATATCCATTGGTAAGAGGGTTGTAACTACGTTGCCAAACTTGCATTGCAATAGGGGGTAAAATTAGTTACACTTCCCAGGTAGTTGCTTGTCGTGCATCTCTTGGAGAGTCCTGATTTATCTTGTAAACATGGCTTCAGTCAAGAAACATCCTCTTATAAAGACTCCACCTTCTCCAACAGCATCACTGTCTCACCAAATTAAAGAATAAAATGATTTTTTAAATCATTCGATAAATATTAATAAGTAACTAGAATTTTAGAAGGAAGTATCAGGAACTAGACAAGAAAACTATGATGCTATTAATGGGCATAATCTTTTCCTAATGAACAAAAGATGAGTATGAAAGGCCATTTTTATTTAGGTATCTTAATCTTCCTTTTATTAGAAGTAGATTGCAAAATATATTGACTGGCTCATGAATTTTTTGCTCTACCAATAATATTTTGTATAACTTAGTAAAAGTAATGTAGGCTGTTTCACATCACTCATTTATAAATTGAACTACATTGGAATCACAACTGTTTCCATTACAAATTAAAGTGATTAAATTATAGGGAACAGAAGTCCAAGGTCGTGAGTTCCTGTGCCTTCCTGATATTAATACATGGTCCCCTCTTTTTTGTAGATTGAAATTAAATTTTTGCCTAAAAACATTTAGAGGTCTTAGATATTTAAAAATGGTATTTCTTCTTGATTGTCCAATACTTTTACAATGGCTGCTGTTATTTCTAAATCTAAAATCTATCACACCCTGAAGATATTTGGTTCATTTATTCCCTGCAGTTTGAGAAATTCTTAGCATCATCATGTAAAAACCCACAGCTTATGAATAAAGATCTTTCTTTAGCTTATTCCTTTTCATTTTTGACGTTATCATAGCTGCTGTCTAATGAATACTTTAGAATATTCACAAGACTCAAGCAAGGTTTAAAAAAGTGGATATTCTGAATTTAAAATTCTTGAAATCAAAGATAAAACAAGATGAGAATTTGTTTTCCTCTCTAGGCAAAAGTAATATCAAAGATATTCATTGCAGTTGGGGATTTTTAAACTAAAAGAGCATACATACTATAATTTATAAAATGAAAAGATATAAAACATCCATCTTCCTGAAACCTTTCCTTTACACTAGATCCAGCCAAGTTACAGAAATTCAAAAAGTTCTTTAGATGGTTCATTTTTAAAGGGTCACCTCTTTTGTCTTATTTTGCAATTCTCCAAAATATTATTGCTAAAGGTATGCCTTAAAGTAAGACTGTTTTCTCAGCCCTTTTCAATTCTAAGGACCCAGTTAAAACCGGTTTTCTGGTACCGTGGCAAAATCTATTTTAACTCAAATTCTTCGATTCCAGGCCAACTGACATATGTGAGGGAAAAGCTAAAAACATAAATCTATCATTTAGAATTGTCATAATAACCTTTCTTGGCATAGAAAAGTCTTAATTAAACATGTTTACAGAATTATTCTCTCATACACCTTTAATTGCCTTCCATTGAGATTTAAAACTAAATATGAAGGGATTACCCTTGTCTATGTATATCAAGACATATTTTAAGAAAATGTCTTGTTTCTATATGCCTGGCTGAGTTTTAGATCTGTTTTCTGTCCACAAGTAGTCCCATGAACACTTTTATATGTGAGACCATTTTTCCCTGGGCCACACCAGTGTGGAGGATATAAACATGGCTCCATTAAAAGCAATAAACTATACTTCCCTATTTTCTTATATATTCAGTGTTAGAGGAATTGTAGCTTCCAACAAAGTTTCACATGGAATTTTTTTTCTGGTAATATGTGGATATGTCATATCTGATACCAAACGGTCACTTATCATTTTCTTCCTCCCCTATTTCAGTGACTTTGGGGAACATCTCCTCTGGGGGGCTTTGCTTCCTGAGAATCTATTGCATTCATTCACTTAATGTATTTATTCCACAAATATTTGTTGAGTCCTTGCAATGTCTCAGAACATTTTTATACCTTGTGTATATAGCATTGAACAAAACAGAAATCCCTGCCCACATCCATCTTATATTCTAATAGAAAAAGATACATGTTTATCAAAATAAATGTTTTATATATAAGATACATGCATACACTATTAGCAAGTACAGAGAAAGTAAAGCAGAAAAGAGGAAAGAGATTGAGTGGAGATGGCTATCATTTTCATTTCTTTGGATGTCAAAGATGATAACATTTACTTTTGTACCACTAGACTATACATTCCATAAGATGAAAATTTTTCTTCTGTTTCATTCACCATAGTATTCCTAGCATATAAACAGTTGTGCTCAACATATCTTAAATATATAATAGACATATAGGTTGAATGAAAAATGCTAACTACAAAAATTGACATTTATCTTGTTCTACAGATTCTATCTCTAAGCATTCCTGATGTATCCATCCCCGCAGATTTTATCATGTAGCACAGCCACCTATTTGGAATGGATCCTCAAAGTGCCAAAGAAGAATTATATTTTTTGGAATTACTTGTTCAGAATAGTGGAGAAAATTTGGGGGAATATAGAGGAGTAGCCATGTGGGTTATCCTCCAAAATCAAGATGAATAAATTTCTTCACCTTGGGATTACCAACTAGAACTATTGAATTTTAATCAAAGTATAACTTAGAATCAAATGAATGAATGTTCCAATTGACCAACTGTTGGGAGACGATTCCATGTGGGTCTCCTGTATTTCTGTACATTTTGCAAGCAGAAGCACTGATAGCCTATGTTCTGAAATATCTTTTTAAGGATGTTTGTACTGTGAAGAGCCTTGAAAGAGAGAGATAGTGTCTCTCTCTTGAGCAAAAGCAGGTTTCTTTTTTTGTATTTGCAAGTATAATAAAGATAATGTCTCCCTCCAGAGCCAAGGTCATGCAGGTTTGTAGTTCACTGTAAAAGATTCATGTTCCCTAATCTTGGGTTTCCTCATCTATGACACAAAACTACTGCATGTGAAGTATCCACCTGTGCTCATTTCTGTCACCCCTGTAGGACATGGAAGTAAGAGGAACCAACACAGACATGAGGCTCATGCTGCCCGCTATGCCATGAGTAATCAAGTTCTTTGTCTCTGACCCAGGAGTCTTGTGTCTTCTACCAGCATCCATGAAACTATGACCAGCTAACTTGGTAACTTTTAAGTAGGGTAAATGCTCAGACACCTCACAGTTCATGACACCAATACTCATTTAAAAGGAATTTAAGCAAACCACTTCCTCTATATCTAGTAGTGGTAGAATTAAGTTCCAAAAGCATCAACTTGGGTGGTCAGTCAATGATATTTTGTTTCATTCCAAGGTCTACAGACAAACTGCTTTTGAAATGCAATTTAAGAGACTTTCTTTGTATTAATTGCAAGCAACAAAGGTCAGTCCTGTGATAGATATCCTATGGAAATCCATGTAGCTCAATTGTACAGTTCACATTACTTTTACTTCAGGTTAAGATCATGTTAATTGTAATATCACCAAAATATAATTGTATTTGCAATATACTTATTGTAGTGTTTTGGTAAATATGCAAATTTTAGGGTAGGAAATAGAAGTGAATCAGCTGGGATATGAATAAAGTATAAAGAAGGCATAGATGCAACACAAGACAAACAATGTTAATTAGTGATAGTACTGCAGCATATGTTTCGTTAACTTAGGCAAGCCAAAGAGAAAATAGACTTGAATATTAGAGACAGCATAATTGGAATCTTGCCTCTCTTAAACTCAGTCATAAATAAAGATGGAGTTGACCCCTAGATGCCAGGGACTGTGCTAAGTGCTTTATCTCTATTTTTTATAGTGTTAGTACAGTCATGTGTCATTTAACAACGGGGATAGTTCTGAGAAATGCGGTTAGGCGATTTTGTTATTGTGCGAACATCATAGGTTGTGCTTAACCAAACCTAGCAGTGTAAGCTACTATAAACTAGGCCACATGGTACTAATCTTACGGGACCACTGTTGTATATGCAGTCCATCACTGACTAAAATGTCATTACGTGATGCTTGACTGTATAAAGTAGATCACAGAACATAATTATTTTGTTTCTGGAGTCTAAATAAACTCTGAGACATTAGCAAGTCACTTAAATGGAAATCATGGCAATTCCTGGATCATTATCATTCCTATAAAGAACTTAATACAGTGCTGCCCATAGATTCAGTGCTCCACTGATAAAAATAATATCTACACAACTTCCATATCTCTATAACCAATCCCAATGATGTGACAGGATTTTGTGGGCACGTTTCTAAGGGTCTAAGGAATACGGATAAGGATAAGATGAGCTTCAAGTCTCAGAGGAAAGTGTGTACCAAGTAAAGTAGATTATCAATGCAAAGACTGACATAATACAACTAGCATGAAGCCAAGGAAAGGGAGGTTTAAGGCAGGGATTTGTCATGGGAACAAGGTGCGATCCAGATATTCAGACATATTGACAAAGTAAGATTATCTGCCAAATGACTTGATACTGAGACAGCTTAGCTACTGAAGCAGAATTATTTCCACCTTACAAGATACAAGAGAAAAGTTAAGAGAGATATATTGTGAGTTGAAAAGTTTGTCCATGGTATAATTTAAGGAATACGGGTACTAGGAGTCAAATAAAACACTATGGTTATGGTTTTATTTACTCACCAATTTTCAAAACCATCTGAATCTTAATGTTTTAATATAGATTGGTAGAATTTTTCTGGGGGAGGAAAATGTATTCGTGCAATATGATTCTGAGATTTATAACCTAATATTCTGTTATCCATTGTTTTAGATTTCTCCTACTAGCTAAAAGCATGAAAATCAAAATTTTATTTGTATTTTTGTTGAAGAAAATTCTCAAAGCAAATGCACTGTTTATTACTATCCAGTATTTGATTCCAAATTCTACTTGGGCTTGTACCTTGTTAAGCTGGGCCAAAACACATACCAAGGATCCTTCTTGAAGTTTTACCTTAAGATACTAGCTGAAGACAGACAGTTGTTTCTAACAACCTGTTTCAAACCTTCACTGTTTCAAACAACAGCGGCTGCTTCCAAGTGTGTTTTCCCTGGGACTACAGTATGATCTTTTTCTTCTGGAACACACATATTCTATGGAGAAATGAGGACTAGAGTATCAGCACATAAGGGAGAAAGAGGCAGAGAATCCCTAAGCCAGTTACCCCCCATTATTCTTTTGGTTTGCTCCACTCTGTTCTTGCTTGATCATTCAAGAGGAGAGTCTAATGCGTAAGTTATTAAAAAGAAAAAGAAAACTCAGATTTTATTTTCCCATATAAACTATGTTGGAGAAAGGGATGCAAAATACATATCATCCAGATGAGAGCCAAGAGAAGAAAATGTCTTTGCAGTCCATTTTTACTTATAATCCTACTATTGGTCTCACTAGAAGCTCACCTCTGTGGACTAGTAACCTAAAGGGATGTCCCAAGTACTCTACTTTAGAGCCTTTGAATATTAGGACTCTCAGAAATTTTTTTCCTCGTAGGTAGCCTGTTGGATGGTTTGAGCTCCTTGGAGGTCAAAGAATGGGATTAATAGTATACAAGTCAAAGAAAAAAATTGCTAGAGGCAAGTAAGGCAGAAGTGATTATAGGCCTACTTTCTACCAGAGATTATTCCCAATCAATCAGAAAATTAAAGTTGAGATTTTTCTTAATTTATCAGTTAATCAAAGCACTTAAATGTATTTTCTTTTATGACATCAAAACATACGCATATATGTGGACCTATACATTATTTTAGGTCCAATTAATATCTACCTTTTAGTATTTTAATTTTACTTTTTAATACATACAACAAAAATCCATCTGTAAACATTATAAAATGTCCTTTTAAAAATACTTGCAAATAATACAAGATGTTTTCTCCTTAAATAATATCCATAAAAATAATTTAAAATTACTTTGAATTCTTTTCTGAACATTACCTTAAAGATTTCATGCTCCCATTTGCTAATATATAAGGCCTTCCAAAAATCTCTCCCAAGAAATATGCTAAAAGTAAGGCATTCTAATATCTAGTGATGTCCGACCCAATCATAACAGTGCTGGCTAGAAGACACATGAGAAGTTCCAGTTCTCCCCAAAACTGATTAAGAAGCACATTCCAAGCCTCATGTCTAGATACTTTTCACTCAGATATTACTCATAAGGTCATAGCCAAGTAATGCGCAGTTTGCCAACCTTCCACACCTCATTCCAGATGAGACAGAGAAAAATCATCTGAAATACTCTACTTCATTAATTTCAGAAGAGTAATCCAAAATAACTAGATTTTACAGTTTTCTAATTTTTCAAATTTTATTAAATCTTATTAAAAATGTCTCATTTTTTTAGAAAAGCAACATAAAATACTAGATAGTGTTTCTCATGATCACTGTCATGTCTTCCTTTCATGAAGATGCTGAGTTGTCTTTGATATGGATAGGAATCATCTAAATTTATATCCTAGCTTTTTCACTTACAGGTAATCTTTTGTAGGAATACGACTTCTCTGGATCTGTTTCCTAATCTTCTAAGTAAAAATAATACTATTACTTAACTCAGAATTGTTATGAATGTATGAGTTAAATCCATGTAACGTGCTAAGCATATAAAAAGACTCGATAATTTTTAGCTATCAATATTATTAATACCAGGTAGCTTGATTTTCTCAGGATGATGTCACTCTTCTTCCTAGATTGACTAGTTTGTTAAAATATGACCCCCAAGTTTACCAGCCACTGTAGATTGAGTGTATTCCAAGCATCTGTTATGTTTTTCAATCTCAGATGAATTGCTTTACAAATCATTTAAAAAAATGCACTGAAAGAAACGATTTATGGTGAGTTTCCTCAATAATATGTATCCATCCATTTCTTTAAGACAATATCTTACAATACTTGTTCCTTTCAATTATTCCATATAATTTTTATAGGTAATACAAAAAAGGGATACTCTATGATCAAATATTTCAGGAAACATTGGTTTATTTGAACTTTATAATCTTCATAGATAATTCTTCCATACTCATAGCAAGCTACATATACACAAAGAATTCCAAAATTTTACTTAATATAAGACTTCTACTGTGAACTCCAAATATTCAAAATCCACAATCAAGCCTGAATTTAGAAACTATTCCTAGCTTCCTCTTCCCCAGAAAATGTTGGGTCTATCCAGTTGCTCAGTTTAAGACTTATCTCTTCCTCCTCCATATCTAATTCGTTAGTATTCCCACTGATATTACTGCCCTGAACAGCTGTACATCTTTCCACTTCCACTCTTTCCATTTTGTTTAAAGTAACCTTTATCTCTTCTTCCTAATTCCTCCTCTGGTCTTCTTCCTATTCATGTGCCACACTACAGAAAGAGGAATCTTGTCAAAATGTGCATTCAGTCATGTTATTTTTTAAAACCTCCCATTGCTTCCTTTTCCTCTTAGAATGAGGAGAATATTCTTCATGTGACCTAAATTATTTGGATTCCCACTCTCTCTCTCTTTCTCTCTTTCAGTTCCTCAATCATACTCACCTTGTTCCACTTCCCAGTGTATGCTATGGACATGACTCCCTCTTACTACAAGGCCTTGACACACACTGTTCTCTCTATTCACAATGCTCTTCCCTCCCAACTAATTCGTACTCAAACTTTAGATCTGAGCTCAAGGACTGAAGCTTTCTCTGACCACATTCCATCCTGTCATTTAGGTCAGATTTCTTCTTTTTTAAATTATTTTCTTTTTTGTTTTTTGTGATGAGTGGACTTGAAGGGAAGAGTTGATTAAACATGTTACATAATTCATGGAACATTATTATCATCTATGTGTGCACAATTGTGACAGATTACATTTTCCAAAGATGACCTCAGCAATCTCTCCAACTCCATAGGCTTTTTCTGCCACTCTTCTTATTGCCACTTCTTAAATCAGACTGGGATTGTGACTTCTTTAACCAATAAAGTATGGTGGTGTTGACACAATGTGACTTTTGAAACTAGGTCATTAAAGACCAGGCAGCATCCACTTGGTTCTCTCAGAATACTCATTCACTGGAGGCCCCTCTTAGAACGCTTCCTCTCAGAACCTAGCCATTAGGCTGGGAGAAGCCTCGGCCAGGTTGAGAGGGCCTGTGTAAGTGTTATAATGACTGGTTCCAGTGGGCCAGCCTTTAAATCATCTCCTCTTTGATTCCAAACACATGAGTGAAGACATCATCTTAGAAATAGATCATCCAGTCCCAGAATCCCCCATTTGAATCTTCTAAGCTGAATCCTCAGACATAGTGAAGCCTTTCTGAGCTCTTAACTCACACATCTGTGAGTATAATAAATGCTGTTGTTTTATCACTAAATTTTGGAAGGATTTGTTACATAGCAATAGTGGCCAGGACAAATAACCATTTTTGTTTTATTTTACTTCATTATTCATTATTTTTACTCTTTGACCCATAATTCCCCCTTCTATTTCCCTCTCTTCTTCCACTGGCAGCTGCACTACTCTATTTTAATATATATCCTTGGATAGGTACATATCTATAAGGAATGTTTAACAGTTGTTAGCTGTTTTTTATATGTATCTATTTTTCATTGAAATAAATGATCTTGTGCTAAATTTTTTCCCCCTAACTTTTCCCACTCAGCTCTGTTTCACAATCCATCTAGTCTGATATGTGCCTGTCAAGTTCACTGCTCCTAAATGCTCCAGGCTACTCCGTGGTGTGCATTCATCCCCGTTTTATTGGCTAGTTGTCCTGGGCTGAATACTTTGGTTACCTCCAACTCCCCCTCTTTGTAAAACAAAATAAAACAAAAGAACACTCCAGTATGGACTCGTGAATCTATAACAGGGACTATACAACAAAGAGTGAAATTATTAGTTCAGAGGTATACTCACAAAAGACAAGCATGCTTAATTTCCCTAAATACCATCCAATATCTGCAGCAGTGTAAACTTCTACCATCAATGCTTGGGAACACAAGAGTTTCCATTTCACACGTGTTTACAAGTACTTGGTATTTTTCTGAGTTCTAAGTCCAATCTTATGGAATCCCGGTATTGTTTCAGTTTAATTTGTAGCTTAGTAATATAACATAACACCTTTTCTGCCTTGCTGTGAACTGTCTATTTATACCTTTTGCCCATCTTCACTTGGGCTTCACTTGGGTTTGGGTTTTCCTTTTGATTTGCAGAATATCTTGTATTTTTTGACGTTAATTTTTTGTTTTAAGCATTGCAAATATTTTTTCCTAGTCTCTAATGCATTTTCTTTAACAAAAAAGTCTAAAATTTGATATATTCAAATCTACCTTAAACATTAATATTTTTGTTAGCTTTTGTGCTTAGGTTTTATATTTTACTTTTAATATTAAGGTCTTTATTCCATCTAAAATTTCCCTTTGTATGTGATGTGAGGTACGGGATGCAACTTTATTTTCCTCCACAAATATGAGCCAAGTTTTCCTAATGCCATCTACTAAATAATCCATCTTTTCTCCCTAAAGTTCAGTGCCTCCTTAATCCCATGCCCAGTGTCTCTGTGTATGGGACTCTGTTGGCTGTCTCTCTGTTTCTGTGTCAGTGCCACAGTTCTTCCATGATGCTGGCTCTGTCACATGATTTAATATCTAGTGGCATGATGCCTTTTATCTGTTTTTCTCTTTTAAAAATAGTTTAGTCATGGATGTCTGTTCTTTTATACAAATTTTTAGAATGGTTTTCTCATATTTCTTCAAAATCTTATTTGGGTTTTATTAGAATTACTTTGAGAATTAACATCTTTACAATGTTAAGTCATCTCATTCAGGAATATGTTATTTTTCTCTATTTATTTAAGTCATGTATTATTACCTACCTTATGACAGTCTTAAAAATGCTTACAGGTAATCCCTAGATAGTCTGTAGGGTTTGGGGGAGTATAGAGGGTTCATTTTGTTTTGCTACTTTTTATTTTTTTGATGAGGAAGATTCGCCCTGTGTCAACACATATTGCCAGTCTTCCTCTTTTTGCTTGAGGAAGATTTGCCCTGAGCTAACATCTCTGCCAATCTTCCTCTATTTTGTATGTGAGTTGCTGCCACAGCATGGCCGCCAATGAGGGGTGTAGGTCCACGCCCAGTAACTGAACCTGGGCCACAGAAGCGGAGCACATCAAACGTAACCACTGGGCCATGGGGCCAGCCCCCATTGTTTTGCTATTTTGAATGGTATCTTATTATCAATCTTAGTTTACTTTCTTGTTGGTTATTGATGATGGAATGGAGCACCATTTACTATTTTAAATTGGTATTATGTGAGATATTTATAACTTCTTTTATTATAGCCAGTCAGTAATTTGTTAATCATATGTTACCATGTGGCCCAACTTGTTGCTTGGTCTATTGTTTCCTCTCATTTATGCTAAGAGGATGTCAAAACATACCACAAAGCCAGTAATAAACAATTTGAAGGTTTATTGCTCACTTGGGTATAAACAACTTGCTGTCAGGGGGACTACAGGCAAGAGGACCTTCTGACTTCAGGGAAGGGAAAAAAAGCCTAGTAGTGGGTACTTACATAATTTTTCAATAATGCTGTGTGTCAACTAATTTCCAGCCCTTGGTGCTGGGAGTAGTGGAGCAAAGCAGGCTGCCTTGTCTGAGAGCTTATCCATGTGACTTAGCAAAAGTGAGTGGGGCTAATGCCTAGGCAGGTATTAACATTTTGATCAAATTCTGCTGGGAGAGACTTATTAATTACACTCAACTCTATTTTTCCACATTATACATCTGTAAATAAGGATAGTTTTGTCTCTTCATAACCTTCCTCCACCCTTTTTCAGATAGTCCTATAAAACCATCTTCCATGTCAGAGGGGAAAATAGCTGACTCCGGATCTAGACTTGCCGATGTTAACTTCTAGCACTATCATTTAGTAGTTGTGTGACTGTTTTCTGTGGCTTAGATGTCTCACCTATAAATTGAGTATCGTAGTAGTACCTAATTCACAGTGTTAATGGGAGGATTAAGTGGATTAGTACACATAAAACATTTCGAAGAGTCCTGGCAGATACCAATGCCAGCTTATTCTCCTCAGAGCACTTATATCGGTTTGTAATTACACCTCTTTAAATGTGATCGTTGATGTCCATCTCTTCCACTAGACTGTAGGCTTCATGAGAGCATCCACTTTATTTGCTCACCATCAATTCCTAACAGAGCACATATTCTGAACAGAGTAGGTATTATATGTTGAATAAGTAAATGAATGAGTGAAATGAAGAATGAATAAAAATGTGTATTTACTAAAAATTTCCTCAAAATACTTAATATACTAATATGATTTTTAAATTCTAAGAGAATATCCAAAGTTTCTCAAGTTTATATGACCATGAACCTTTTTTTTTTTTTGTCCTGTTTCAGTGGAGGGCTGCTAGGGACTAATACCCATTGTGCCATATCTAGGGAAAACCTGCTCTCCATATTTGGCATTTTTTCCCTGAATTAAGTAGGCTATTAGAGAACCACATACCCAGATTCCAATATATTGGCATCCTTAGAACTATTTATTTATTCTAAATTACATTTCAGTATAACGCCCTGAGTTTATACTGAAGGGCTTTAGAAGGACCAGTTCTTTGAAGCACTTGAAGATGTTTACTATAAAGTGACCTACTGTACATGTTTTTAATGGTAGACGGGGTTTTCTTGGTGAGGCCTACTGGAGGAATTCCTGGTGTTGGTAAGAGGAATATCTTCCCTATTCTGAACAATTGTTTTGTTTTCGTTATGTGAAAGCCACAAATTTTCCCCACTAACTGCATTTGCTTGATCATAGTAACCACTAGAAATCTTAGAATCAAATTTACATATGCCTCTAATATGAGTCAGGAATTCTATTCCAACTTCTGGTTTCATAATAATTTTCTACCTGATTTTTATTTTTCTAATGTATTTTAATGTATTTTATTTGTTACTTTAAAAATACTTCTTTGTCCTTTACAAGACAAGGTAAATCATAATAAACAAAGAAGCCAATTTACGGAATAGTAATAAAATCATTTACAAAAATACATATTGCTAACATAGGAGAGAGAGAGCAAGAAGAGAGGATAAAAAGAAACAATGCATATTACATTATCTGCTGTTATTTTGAAAGGGTAAATTGATCTTTTCTTGGGAAACCACATCTCTCCCTTCTCCTCCTTCAATCATTCTGGGGATCAAAGCCTTCCATATCCTGGCCAGTGACTAATTGAGCCTGTGATGTGATGTAAGTCAGGCCAACTGGACCCAACTGAGATTTTTGGTGATGCTCTTGGAAAGGAAGCATTTATGTTCTTTCTAATGAGTTTCCCTTAGAGTAGAAGATATGAACCAGGAGTCGCTGGTAGTAATCTTGCCACTACGTGGGAATTGTCTACCTAATAATATGAATCAGATGAAAGCAGAGAAGAGATGTGCAGCTAAAATCCTCATGGAATTATTCAAGCCTGTGAATTCAACTATGCCTGACGCATCCTGAAGCTTGTCAGTTTCTAGCAAAATTCCAAATAAAAGAATGATTGTACATGAATGTGGAGGTGCCTTAGCCTGAGTTCTCCTCCAGAAAGAATAGCCTGGGATTTGTATTTGAGGGCAGGTAGTGAATTCTGAGAAGTGATCCCAGAATCATGACGGTGGACTGGGAAGAGTGAACTGAGAAAGAGGGAAAAACAACACAAGAGTGCTTCCTTGAGTTGGTCATCATGGTGGTTAAGGTGGGCTCCATCCCACCAGGACCTTTTGAGGAACATTGAAGTATATGTCCAGAACTGTCTGCCCAAGGAACAAAAGAGGGTCACATTTATCCTCCAGCTCTCATCTCCATTGGTCAAGAGATTTCTCCAGGATGTGTTAACTCCTTTACATTTCCAGGTTTCAGAAGTATAACTGCAAGATGGTTTTTACCAGGGTGACTTAAGCCAAAAGTTAGAACCATGAGGTATGTTGCATATGAGGTGTCGTCATCTTACACCTGCACAAAGTGTTTGCTAAAACATGGGGTAGTAACAGACGGGCTGAGAACATAGGAAGCAAGGTAAAAGAGGAGTAATGTTAAAGCTCAAACTCTGAAATGTAGAACTGGGTGGAGGGAAATGAGGGTCCTTCTTTCTTCACTAGGAAGGTGACTAATTTTTAGAGATGCAAAGCAGCTGTTTGAAATGTATCCTATTCTTGGGGACTCGAAGTATGAATTATAAAGTCTGAAAATAGAGAAAAATTAAAGTTTTTTGTAAGCTTATCCCTCTGGCCTTCATTAAGGTCTTACTTCCACTGCAATTGCAACAGGCCTGTCTAGAAGCATAAAGGAAATGAAACTACACTTTGTTAAGAAAAGCTTTTTCTTCCTGAGAGCAGAGATCCAAATTGTATGAGAGATGGAGATTCACAGGCTTGGAGTAGCTTTGTTTTTTTGCTTTAAGTTGAACTTTGTTCAGCAAAATCATAGAGATGGAAACAAAGTTGGACTTAATATGGAGACTGGGAAGCGATCTCCATCCTCAGGTCCATCCTCCAAGCACCTGCCTGCCATACCCTCTCAGCCAGACAGAGGTAGTGATTGCTCCCACTGTTATGCATTATTCACTGGAACCACATCATTTGGGCAAGGGCTGGCTAGTTCTCCATCTTCATCTCTGGCTATAATTCAATATTTGCTGAGAAAATGACCTAAGCCATTAGCTGAGGGTGAAGGAAATACACAGAGCATTAAAGGTCTGTCTGTAGAAGATGGAAAGTTCCAGGCCAAAGTCTTGATGAAAGATCTATGATTCCTCCCTGGTCTTTGCCTTTGGAATTTGACCACAGGCAAGAAAATTGACATCTTGCAAATCTTTTGAGGGAAATATTTTTCCTGAGAAACTCTGAAGGCTATCAGACCTGGCACAGCTCCATCCACTCCTCAGTTCCTGGGCTCCCACACCCATATCCGGAGGACATGAGCAATAAAGATGAGTATATTCCAGAAAGAGTCTCCCTCCTCCTCAAGGCCCTTCAGATGTGCCCATGTAGTGTATGCAACGGGAGCTCTTCCTAGAAAGCAGAACAAGATTGGATGGGCATGGAAGTCATTCCAGAGCCACAGAAGGGAGCATTGCTGGTACTTACTGCCCTGCAGGATATGTCATGAGATTTGGACCAGTGATCACTGGGTGTTATCTCTCTGCTTCTCTTTATCAAAATGGGAGTTTTGATTACAGACATCCATTTTATCCTTCTGTATTTTAAGTAAGTTGGAAATGATTAAATGTGACATTTAAATTGCCGGATCATGAGTAACTACATCATGTGTTCTTAACTCACCCAAGAAATTATTTTTCCCCTTTTGGCTTAAGCTAGTTTGAATTGTTTTTTTGATGGTTGCAATCAAACGAGTACTAGCTTTTGTATTGTAGAATTAACTAAAAGTAGGGGAATGGTTAAATAAATTATAGTACATCTATTTGATGCAATAGCATGAAGCTATATAAAAAAAAAATCCCGTTAGTGGTACAGAGTAATGCTCTTGCTAGAAACCATAAAACAAAATGACAAAAACTGTGTAAATAGTGCTGCTCAAGTAATATAAAGGAATAAAGAAATATGTCAAAACTAAGTCAAAATATTGAAAGGAAATATGCAAAATGCTATCCGGGTGGGTGGATTACCCGAGCATTTTATTGTTTTCTTTCTATATATGGTGTTGTGTATATTTTATACAACTTTTGTTTTTAAACCAAATTGTATTAAAATTGAAATTGATATTATACCTTCTTTGTTTTACAATGATAAAACTAAAATTGTGTGTATAAATGTTGTCTAGTTCTAAAAATTCAAAATATAAATATATGTTTATATATTTATAAAATATAATATGTATATATATAAACACACACATGTAATAGTTCATTTTCTTTGCCTTAAGATAAATTTGATGTAATGTCTAGGTCAATCATTTGAAAAGCGGTAAGCATCGTCCATATCTGAAATCCTCTGTCAAAATGTAATTGGAAATAGTAATTATTTCCTGGCATACAAGTCTATTAGTCAATGCAACCTTGAGGATAGAGGTGTGGAATTAGTTGTCTGATCTGATTAGACTTAAAGATATAAATGACCCTTTTGACAGTGGCAAAGGGGACAATGGTGTCTTCCATAGCATGCAAGGCAAACAACTACTTGAACTATCACCTATAAACACCTATAATCAAGTGTCTTCAGAATCAAGACTTTGGCTGATCAAGAAGCTGCTGCCATGGAATATTTAGAGAAAATAGTGGGCTTGGTTGGTTGCTTGCTTCTAAGTGTACTGGAGAACTTGGAGAAAGAAAATGATAAACTCAGGCCTTTAAATTCCTAGGTAAAGGTATGAATAAGGAAATAGATTCTAAGACATCTTAAAAGAAAACCTTATCTCCTATAGCCACAGAGTTGAAATTTTTAAAAACCAAACCCGAAGTCTAATTCTGTGGGTATTGAAATTACAATGTAAATTGAATTCTCAGTCTTACACTGTCTTTCATCTAAACGTTGTCATTTATTGGGAAGCAGTGGGGCCCTAAAATTTGGAATGATGACGTGTGCAGATTTAAACAAAGCTGAAGATATTAAACCCCTAAATTCTCTGAGTTTTCTTTGCCAGTAAAAGTAAACCATCCTCTCCTTGCCTGAAGGATCTGTAATGACCTCCCTTAATAGTTTTCTTTCAGGGGAATGCTGATTTTCCTGAGGACTGTCCCTATCCTTTCTCTTTGCTCCTAGACCTATAACCAGATTCAAGTCCCCAAAAGCCCCAGTATATCAGGTTCTGAGTGCGAATTGTGAGAAGTCACCATAGACACCAAAAGAATGGCAAGATTTTGCCAAATTTGCCTGAAGCAAAATGGTCCTTTGAAGACTTGGAAATGGAGGCTACTGAGTGACAATACATTGCCATTGCAAGATGGAGTAATGTTCTCTAGAACGTGGTATATCCTCTGAATCTGATATGTGGTGCTGTTTCTCCCACATCCAGGATTCATGGGTCTGGGAATGAAGGAGTGGAAATGACAGTATACCCTTTCACTTTTACCCCTTATTATTCACTACAAAATTTTTGCTTCCCTTCCCTGCAACACTGGGCTCTGCAGGACAACAGGTGTTAGTTCCCATGGGCGCAATGTTACCACCAGGAGGCATGGCAATGGTTACAGAACATTGGAAATTGAGCGCCTGGCCACTGTGGGTTTCTCATTCTACTGTACCAACAGGAAAAGAAGGGGGTTACTCTACAGATTGGAGAATTAGTTCTGACTATTAAAGAGAAATTGGGTTGATATGAGGGGGTAAGAAGGAGTATAGCTGGAATGCTGGAGATCCTCTGAGATATCTCTTAATCCTCCCATATTCTGTGGTAAAACTTAATGGAAAAAAAATGCAATAGCCCAATATAGGCAAGATCGTTAATGGACAGACTCTTCAGGAATAAAGGCTTGGGTCACTCTATCAGGCAAGGAAACAAAAACAATCAAAGTTCTTACTGAGGACAAAGGGAACGTGGATGGGTAGAAGGAGAAGCAAAATATAAATCATACGAGCTATGGGACCTCACATAGGACCTCATCGTGGGACCTCACAAAGACTCAGCTGTGAGTATTTCCTCCTTACATTGTTAAGAATATATTTGTGTGTTACTCATTGCATTTTCTTTCTTTTCCCCCATCTCCCATTCTCTTAATATTTAAAATATGTGATATATTAATATAATGGTTAAATTTATATCTCAGTATATAAATTGTAGAGTATCAAGGGGAGAATATGGCTCGAGTAGAAAATGACTAAACATCACCCAAATATAGATATTGTGCAGTGTGGACTTTGTATACTCTTTTGAAGAGTGGGTTAGTGTGTTTTCAGTTGCACAAGAGATAGTTGTACCAAGTTATGCTGATACAAGATTTTTCTGATGTCTTTATGTGAAAATTAAATATGATTTAAACTGGTGTATATTGTTCTCGAGTTGAAAAGTGGTGGACTGTGGTAGTTTTTTACTGTGTCAACATAACTAAGCAATCACTACATTTTCTGGAATTTCTTTCCCTTTATAGTTTGAAGCTAGAGTTGGCCAAAAGGGAAATGTTCATGAGATTGGGAAGGCAGAATGGAAGGATATCGATTACTTCCTGAAGTTTGCAGTGGTTAGGTATGATAAGAAATAGACACAGGCTGCTAGCGGGTTTCAGTTTGTCCTTCCTCTCCCCCTCCCTGCTTGCAGTTTTTCTTCCCAACTACCAGCTTTCCTAACCAAGCCCACCACCAAATGCAGAGGCAATAGCCTTCCATAGACTTCTCTACCAACTGTCCTTTCAACAGTTTTACTCTGGCAGCTGGAATTACCTGGCTTCCTAGATATATCCCTGAAAACTCCAAGTTGTCCATCCATACAGTGCTTCAGGAGGGCTGGATAATAACTTTTCCCTGATCACTTAAATCCCCTTTTTGGATCTTACTCCCTTAGCTCCTCCTGCAATTGCATAAGTAATAAATTCCTTATTCCACAATACTCATAGTGATTCTAACTCCCTGATTGAACCCTGGTTGCTTTTAAAACAGTTGACAATTATTGCTGTTTTGATGCTTCTTTTCCTCTCTTGATGCTGTTCTCCCCTTTTCCCTGCCCCCTTAAAAATAAATATTCCAGAGTTCAATCTTGGTCCTCTTCTCAATCTGCAATCAATCCTTTGATAATTTTAGGTATGCTTGCAGCTTAACATATTAGGTTACTCTTTTTCTTCTACACCGATATCCAACCCATCATAAAATATTCTTGGCTTTACTTTCAAAGTATATCCAGAAATCACCAGAATTCAACCATGTATGCCTACCTCTCTTGTCACCTCCTTTGCTCAATGCTTGACACCCTAGAGTCTTCCTAACAAAGAAGTCAGAGTAATTGATCCAGATCATATGTTACATCATTTTAGTCTACTCCTCAGATCCCTGCAATATCACCCCATCTTATTTAGAACTACAACCAACATCCTTACTTTAGCTTCTAAGGCCCTATGAGATCTGGCCCTCTATTTCCTTTTTGGCCCCATTCTCTACTCCTCCCCTTGGTCCACTCCACTCCAGCCACACTGGCCTTGTTGATGGTTCTCAAACATACCAAGTGCTCCCACATTCCGGCCTTCATCATTGTTCTTCCCTCTCATCACATGTCACCTGCTCAGTGAAGCCCACTGTGACCATACTGATTAAAACTGTCACTCATGCCTCCATCATGATTCCTCAAGGCTGCTCAATTTTTTTTCTATGTATTTATTACCTTTAAAATATCAATTAATTTTATTATGTATATTGTTTTACATTCGTCTCATCCACCCCAACTCTGGGTAGAATATAAGCTCCATCAGGGCAGGATTGGGTCTTTTCTTTTCAGCAATTGGTGAAATTCACCTCTATGAAGGACCCAGTACTTTGCCTGAATAATAGATTTTTCTCTAGATATTTTTTGCTTTCTTCTTTATAGAACTGTTGGCAAAAGATGACAATATTGTTAATGTTCTAACACTAAACACTATTTTTATAAAAACTATACCCTTATAAAGAGCAATGGCAAGCAAAGTTTTAATCTCTTATACTTTCTAAAGATGAAAAAAAATTTACAATAGTAATGAATGATGAGAAAATTATCTAACCAAAATGTCATGCATAACCATAATCATCTGTATTATAGTTAGATCAAAATAAGAGAGGATCTTTAAAACGATTTTAGACATTTATGCAAAGTTTTATTTAGGACTTTCTCCTTGATAAATGGCAGCTTATTTAAATTTAAACAAACCAGGAGCAAAGGGGAGAGCTGAATCCAAGAAATCTAGTCCAGCAACAAAAAGGAAAAAAAAAAGAGAGGTATGATTAGCTCGGATTGAACTGCCTGCCAGAGGCGGGGGGAAAGCTAACTGCAAAAACCACATCTCAGGAAACATTTCCAAATGTGATTGAGGGTGCAGACTGGTGGTTTATGTAGCAATGTAGAACAGAAAGCCCATCAGGAAATCAGAAAAACAGATGACCATGAGCCAGTGACTAGTAGGTCAAGAGCAGTGCCCAGGGAAAACCAGCCTCACTCTAATGTTTTCAAGACGTTTGAAGAGAACTGCCTTTTACATGGAGCAAGGCTTTAATGATGTGTGGAGTCTACTCTTTGGCTCCAGTTATTTTTGTCCCTTATAAGGAAGCCATTTGTCTCCTTCTTTCACATCAGCAACAAATAGCTATCTAATCCAAAAACAGATACAGAGAATAAACACTAGAAATTTCTACCTGTTTCAAGATGCTAAATTTTCCTCAAGGAGAGACATCTTAATTTGGGATATACTTTGTAAAAACACTCTTATTAGAGTAAAGATTCTAAATTGAGTATAATGTTTGATAATTCAAATCTTACTCCAATATTTTATGTTTTATTTTTTAATTCAAAATCACTGCATTCACTAATCTGCAAATAATATTTACAGCATCATTACCTTCATTATCTTTCTGTGTAGTTTAGAGTATGCCATTTGCGTAGTTCATGGAGGCTGACAGAGTTAGTTTTAGAGAGAAGTCTTGATAACTAGTGATCTGAGGGAAATATGTATTTATATATAGTCCAGAAATGAGGATGAATGGCCCCAAATCTTGCCAATAAAACCATTCATCAAAGTAGTAGCATGATCAAAGTTATATACACAACCATTTACTTGGCTTTGTGATATTTTCCAGTCTAATCACAAAACAATAACTAGAAGAAAGTAATAAGGTAAGAAACATGTATTCCCTAATATACATGGAAGTACTAATCTAATAATATAAAAAATATTCTCTCATCAAAACTGTAAACTTTTTGACATCAGACATCATATAAAGAATATTCTATAACATCAAGCACGGGTCACGTGTAAAGATGAATCATTAAGACTTAAATGGCAAAGATTATCACTGTGTATTAGCTTAGTGTTGTATATTATCCTTTCTACAGAATTTTTTTGTTCTGAAATCTCTCACACATCAAATATTTTCAAGAATATTTCTCTATGTCTAAGAAATTGTTCAAGGAACTGGAAAATAGATGGATGGATGGATGGGTAGATAGACAGATAGATAGATAGATAGATAAACACACATATCTATATCTATATACTTTCAATGAGCCTTATCCCTAAGTAATTAACAAAAGAATGACAACAAACAAAATACTCCAATAATATGTGACTAAATACTCAAACATAAGCTGTGATAGACACTTAAATATATATGAAGCCAAATGGTACGTTTCTCAAGAAGAAAATTCTTGATCATTGCTAGAGTTATTTCTATTTTGCCCAAATAATGTTCTTTTGGCAGAACATATTATTTTCAAAAAGATTAATAAAGTATTAGTTGATGAAAATATTTGTCTTAATTATTTTTTATAAATAATTTTTCACCATTTATAGAAAAAGTTATGTTTAAGTATCAGGCAAGGAGACCAGCTAATCACAACTTACATCTAAATAAATGGAGGCAAATCAAATGTAAATGATTTGTCTGAGTAAATCTGTAGCAGAACTGTAATTATATCCCCTTCCTTGAAGCAATGCCTCTTCCTTGGCCCATTACACATTCCACTGAGCCTTGCAGATTCAGGAATGGAGAAGATAATTATTTATTTAGTTGGAAATGTGAATATGATTTTAAAGAAAAGGAATAGATTCAAAATTTCAGGAGTTTTTTTTTTCCTCTTCAAATGTCTTAAATCCGTTATAAGTCCTCAGTTGTTAGTTTGTGGTTAAATAAAACATAATTATCTGATAAATCTTTGTAGTGTGGTCTGATTTTTCCTGTAGCAAATCCAATGACCTGAACCAAACTAACACTTTTTCTGGCTTCTTCCCACAAGGAAATTATAAGAAAGTGAGCCAGCCTTTCTGTCCTGGGGCAAATTTTTGTAAAAGCTAACATTTTAGTTTGCTAGATGAGGAAAAGAATAAAACTCTCCTGGCAGTTTTACAGGAGTAAAGCCAAAGATAAGACATTGGTTTTCTTAAAGCAGAAAACACAAAACTTTTTATCTGTGCTTATGTCTATTTTTCTCTCACAGCCATTGATCTGATAATAGGTCAATTGCAGGTGTCTTGTTTCCAAGGCAGTGACATGCAGACATGACAGATAGCTAGTGCCTGGCAGGGAGGAGCAGCAACACTCCCCAGTGCCCAGATCTGTAACTCAATCCTTCTAAGTGGTATTTTATTTTCATGCCAGGATGGTAAGGAAAGGCTAGAAAAGGACAACGTACAATGAAAGTCACCAACGTCAATCTGAAAAATTCAGATAGAAACTAGACTGACAAGTGGGAAGGCTAGTACTGAAGCAACATTGCCAGGTTTTGAAAATATGAAAGATCAAAGATGGAGATTCACTTTTAAAATATTAATACCATTGTGCAAAGAGTTGGATCATGGCCAATTCTTCTCTAATTCTGAAGACTTAAGAACAATATAGGTTATAGCTGAGAACTCCCTGTATACAAGACAGGTCTGGATTTCCAACTGAGAGGTTAGGAATCTCCTTTGGCAGTCACTCAAAGTGCAGACATCAATTGAATAGGAATGGTTAAGTGCCAGCTTATGGAGCTGGGGAATAGAGTGAGTGACCTCCATGGTTACTCTCAGTCTTCAGATTCTAAATGTAACGACACCAGAAGGTCAACTAAAAAAAAATTAATTATAAATAAATAATGGCATTTGGAAACTGAAGACTGCCTCCTTCAGCACCCATACTGATTTAACTTATTATTTTCTTTTGGTTTCTGATATTTTAATTGCTTCTGTTGATGTTTATAAAATTTCAGAGACTGGGTAGCCTATTATTCTGGGTTATGAAGTAAAAGTCAAGAATGTGTGGGCTCTTTGTCCTTCCACAGATTAACCACATGGCCTTAGGCAGGTTACTAAATTTCTACAACACTGTGTGATGAAATTAAGAATTGAAGGTGTTAAAAACAAAGAGTCAATGATGAAAATTGCTTGCTGTTAATAGCTGATACTCCTTAAACCTGGGTTTGTTGACAGACTTTTCCTTCCTTTTGAGTTCGACTAAGAATCTTTCAGTACCTAATATGAGATCTCATGACTCTTTGCTTGTTAGTATTAGTGATAAATAAACATTACAGAATTCAATGCCTAAAACTGTAATGGAATGTTTAGGCTTAAGCTCAAGTTGTCACTGGAAAATATAAAAACAATTTGAGGCCCCTTCCCTCCCAATTTATACCAAAACTCATGATATCTTCTAGTTCTGTAATTGAACAGTAATTGAATATCTGTTTATGGAGGCTGTTGTGCTGTTGTATTTGTAAATTTTTTACAATCAAAACCACTGCTAACATTTTCATTGAAATAATTCTCTGGCTATATTTACTATAGATATTTTTCTTGCTTAGTTTTTACAGCAAGGGTCAAGTGACCATAATGTCAACAATTCGGTAGGGATTAATACAATTACAGGATTTGTCTCCTATTGTCAAGAACCTCAGAGCATGAATCTCTGAAAATGGAAATGACTTGCAGTGGGACTTGGAAAGCGGGGGCTGGAGAGAGGTCAAAATGTGAGTAGGGGGTTGGGGGAGTGTGAGCCCTACAGTGCCAACCTAGAACAACTTTGTCAGGAAGAATTTGTGGTTCGACCTTTCTTTGTCTTTATTTCATGCTTTCCACTTAGATCTTTTGCATAATAAAATCACATTTATACCTATTTTCCTTAAATATAATCAGCATAATTTACCTTTTCTCATTCTCAGAAATTGAAAAAAAAGAAAATCTCTACTTGCAGACATTAGAAATTTAAAACAGAGATATGGTTCTTTTCGCAAAGAAAAACAAACAAAACCCCCTAATCTTTAAGTGTCTAAATGATTTTCATTATTCACTATTTTAAAAACTTTTTAAAGATGGCTCATATCATACTTGGTGCATTTCCAAATTATATATTACTATTTTTTAATGATTATATTGCTTATTGCATGCCTTAACAATAAAAAGGATGCTAGGAGTAATGAAAATTCTTTCCTTAGAAGCATGTTTGGATTAAAAATATTCAGTTTGAAAGTGGACCCTTGTGAAGTCTTCTGCCTTCCCAAACTGGCTCTGGTGTGCAAACTAACCTTGCCCTCTCTAAAGCAGGCACATAAATAGTCCTTTTGTATATATGTCAGGAAGGGTACTAGTTCTCCTGTCATGTCATAGAAATCCATGTCAACTATGCAGTTCTTCCTTTAATCTGGCCTGTTTGTAGAATTGTATTTGCATTCTCAATGCAATCTGTTTGCTCTAACAATGAAGTCCTTTGGAAATGAAAGAGTTCTGTTTTTTATATCATGCCTAGTGTTTATCCAGAACACTGCTTGTCAATATCTGCTGACCTATACTTGAGATTCTGCTTCACCTGAGAGAAAACAACAACCATGTCTGCTCTCCTAGAATATGAATATTATATATGGCATTAAACGAATTTGCTTTGTGTGGCCATGGGGTGGGATATGATTCACTCCTCCATTGCCAGGTCATTTGCCTACTATGTTTTAAATCCTTCTATAATTTTCCATTTGGTACGTATGCTAGTGAAGTGATACAATGGAAAGAACAGAATCAAAGATCTGTGTAATCTTGACCAAATTACTTATATCTCTGGTCCTGTCTTCTAATTTTTAAGGTGATCAGTTTGTATTGGGTAATTTCTAAGGTCCCTTTCGGGCAGAAAGTGCCATGGTTTTCATAGCATTTTGGTGGTATTCGTATCAGCATTGGTTGTGGGGTGTTATTCTCCTTTTCCTTTTTCTCCTTCCCCTTCTTTTCTCCCCTATTCTCCTCTTCTTATTCCTTTCGATAGTGTTTATGCCTAATTATATTACATGGCACTATTAACACTAGTATGAATTATTATCTTTGCATCGGAAGATGCTCATTTATAACAAGTTCTTACAACAAGAAATGTTATGTTTCTAATATCATTAGAAAAATCCTTAGCAGAGTATAGTTGACAATGATCTGTGTGTCATTTCTACTTTCCTTTAATAAAGACCCAAGCTTTTCAAAGAGGCCCTGGCTCACAGACCTCCAACTACAGGAGGCTTAATTGATTAAGACTACAACTGCGGTGCTCGGTGCTCCAAACTCCACCTTGGTCTTTGCTTTAAGGCCACACTTCCCACCCACCGGGTGCTCCAAGGCAATGACTGAGCCAAGAAAGCATACAAAGACAGGACTGCCCCTGGGAGACACAGACTCTTCTGAGGACTTTAGTTGTAGGACTCCTCGATGGCCTTACTGAACCTTCCTTAGACTACATGACTGTTTAGGAGGCTTCCATGCAAACTTTTCTCCCTTTCTCCTTCACTCAGAATCAGACTGCCATTGTGGTCTCAAAGCTATCCCAGACATTCTCCACTCCCTCTCCATTTTCTCTCACCCATGTGGTTCTCTAATAACATCCTTGCACATATAATCCCATCTTGGCATCTTCTTCTCAGAGGCCCCAGACAAACGTAGACCCTAAAGACTAGAGATACACAAATATCCCAATATTTAAATGCTAAAATATAGAATCTAAAGAACCATAGATTCAGATGTATTGACATCAAATAAAATGAAAAAGATGAAGTGACCAGTGATACTAAAAAGGTTTATGATGCTCACAGTTCAAAATGTTCTCGTGTCCTTTCTTTACAGAAGAGGAATTCGGCATTTAATTCATTCCTAATGCAAGCCCCAAGCTGTCCTTGGCACAATAAACACCATCTTGCTTCATGCTCATACTCACATTTTTTTGGCAGATAAGGAGAATTGGAAGTGAGAGAGGCTGACACTGAACACATACAGCTGCAGAATCATGGAGCGGAAATGTGAATCCAAGTTGCAAACCCATTCTTAATCCTTCATTTTATACATCTGATGCGGTGCTAGATTGCAAGATCAAGGGAATACAATAGCTGCCACATTTTTCATATTGTTCTTGTTTTTGCATGGGTTGCCCTAATTCATAGCTGCTTAACAAAAACATATCAAATTAATTGTAATGAGTGCATCCATGTCAAACCTCATTGATTGTAGCATGTCACAGAGATTCACCCTGAATTTGGCTGAATTTGTTTAATAACATAAAAAAGACATGCTTGTCAGATCTGCAGAAGGCAATGTGAGGTTACTGATATGTAGGGTCATACATTTAGAAAGAAAATGAACTTGATAGAATGCAATGAACTGAAAGCAGCAAAATGAAGTTGAACAGGGAAAACATGGCCCTGATTTTAAGTTCAAAAGATAATTTTGTATGCACAGGATGTAACTGCTCAAAGATGAGACCATTTTTCTTCTGAATGTAATATACGGGTTGGTCTTCTGGAATGACAAGAGTTCATGTAAAGGTCCAAGATTTTATATGACCACAAACTCAGCATGAGCCAATAGGGTTACACTGTTGCTAAAAAAGAAAATCTACTTTTGGACTATACTAATTTACATATGGCATTATCAAAGAAAGTTAAACATACAGATCTGGAGGATGGTCCCTGGGTCTGGGCATCAACTTTAGGAGGAGCCTCCACAAATTCCAGTATTATGGAAAGCATGCTGAAACAATGTCCTGGATTAGGGTTTACTTATCCATGCATTTAACGAACATTTAAGTGCACACTATAAAACGGAAGTGTGCTTGATAAAGGAGATGAAAAAGGGATCCTTGCACTCAAGGAATTCAAAGTCCAGAGAGGATGATCTGAGTATTTAGCCTAAAGGAAGACTTAGAGGAAAATGCAAGTTGCCTTCAAATAACTGAAGGTATTTTGATAGGGAAGGTTTACTTTTCCAAGCCTGATTCCATTTAGGCTGTCCTCAGAAAAAAAAAAAGAAAAGCTTGTCTGTAAAGCTATGTAGGAAATGGTTGTGTTCCCAGTACTTAAGATAATCATCCCTTTTAGTTAAGTACTCCCAGCCTCCTGATGAGGAACACTGATGTGGCAAAGCCTACTGTAACCTTGGACCTGAAGCTCAACTCCCAGCCCTCTAGAGAAAGGGTGGTATCTGTTGTCCCCACTGAGCTGGGAGGATGGAACTAATCGTTATTATTTCCCAGCCCCTGATTTCACCGGGGAAGGAATGAAGACTTGTCAAAGTCATCCTCCTGCAATCTGACGTCCAACCCTGCTGGGTGCTCATGCTGCCCCAGAGTACGATATGCAATAAAGAACCTACACACCTCCTTATCCTGTCTATATTGGCTCTTTCCTAAGAATGCTGCTTCAACATGTCTGCTCGGCTATTTGCCCTTCTTTGCATAACATGTATGTAAGAAGAAATATGTTACCTAATACAAATTAGGCGCTCAAATGCTTGTTGAATAAAATAACTAAACTATAATCAGTGAGTGGAAATTGCACCCAACAAATTTTCACTGAAATAAAGAAGAATGTTATAAAATTAGAGATAATGAGACATGAATGAACGTTTTTTTCAAGGTAGGAATCTTTCTGTCATTGGAGTTTTAAACAGAGGGGAAAATGGCATCACTTAAGTATATTATTGAGTTTATTTCCACATTGGGCAATTCCTATACTGGGTGGAAAATGTTCTCTTGGTAAATCTCTAAGTCCCCTTCCAATTGTAAATTCTGTTGCTCTCATACTTTGAATGGGCAATGCAAAACTATACTTGTCAAGCAGTTGTCTCATGTGACTGATTAAACACTGTAGTTGATCTGTGTATTTTCTCAGTGGCAGTATTTTCTAACTGCATCTCTTGTACATTTACGTTACTCTCTCCACCTCTTACTTCTTACTAATACAAGTGAAATTCAGTGCTACAATTACAATTTCTGTACTATTTCTACATTATTTTTAACAGAATGTTTTAAATGTATATTTTTTATTTATATGAATTTTGTCTTTTTAAATTTTAGAGTACAAATCGAGTTTAATAAAAGGTTAAATTTTATCCAAACATACAAAGAGATTTTTCTTGAAAGCATGGCTGAAATCTATCAATTTTTCCTCACAGTATATTTATTAATGCTAGGAAGTGGAAAGACTGTCCTCATGTGGAAATGTTATAAAAGGTGTAAAATTTAGGGTCTTGAAAGACTTCTAACAAAGGATCTTATTTTCATACTCCTCTGAAAGATAATATGCGGTGGCAATATTGAACATAGTAACTAAACTTGGCATTTGCAAAACATACCTTACTTACTTTGGCACCAGAACTTCACTTTACATGAATGCTCTACTTAATCAGCTTTACCAGTGATTTCCTACTTCATAACACACCAAACAACACAGTTAACGCAGTAAAGCCAAAGCCCAAATATATAACTATCATGATTAAGGATTGTAAAAATACTCTGCCCAAATGGTGAAAAGCTATAAATGGCTAATTCCAGAAGAGAAGAAGTTGTTGTACCTATGAGACAAATAAGCAACCAAATTTTTGTGAAAAATAAATGAGGAAAATTAAAATATATGATTATTTCTTTTCCCCGGAGATAGCCCATTTATTTGACCTTTCCATTTTGGAGCTACTTGTTTTGTATCTCACAAATGTTTTAGCAAGGAAACAGGAATAGCAATTATCAAACATGTAAGATAATTTTATTTTCTATCTATTATTCTCAGCCATTTTTCAAATAATTCAACTTCTTTAAGTTCTAGAATGAAAATCTTTTAACTTTTTTTTCCAAATAAACCGATATAAACATTAGTAGATATTTACTCCATTATATTTAAATTCTAGCAGGAATATTTGCATGTGCCAAGGGCTATTCTTAAAATATGGAAGAGAACTAGGAATTCCATATTTTAAATAACAATTCAATTTTACATACAATCTAAACACATGATGCAAACAGAAATGCCCTAAACTAGAATTTGAGAAATTGGATGGAGAATAAGATCATGTAGAAAGAAGGAAAGGAAGGAAGGAAGGAAGAAATAAAAAGGAAGAAAGAAAGAAAGGTTTTACATTGGTCTATTTTGAGTGTTCTTATATAAATTAAAAACAGCTGGGGTCTCTTACATTATTATCTCACTTCTTTGATTAAAAAATGGAATTTAATATGCTATACAGTCCCCCTCTCATCTAATGAGATCAAGACCAATTAACAATTAATCAAAAATTTATGTATGTTGATTAAAGTAACATGTAGTATTTCCTTCATCACCCACTGTTAGGGTTTATAACCTCCAACATCCAGTTTTAGTTGAAGTAAGCCCTTAAAGATTCACAAAGTAATATGCATAAACCATTCTAGATTTTTCAAAAGTATCTCCTAAACTTTTACATTTGTTTCATGCACATCTCTCTGACAACAAACAATTGACGGTTTTTTTCCAAAACATCTAACTAGGTTTTTATAAAAACAACAGTTTTCTTTCTTCTCGTACTGCTGCTTCACCATTATGTAATATTTGATTAATTACAATAACTTGGTATAATAACAAATACAACTGGCATAATCAAGTTTTAAAATGAGCACAATATTCTCTTGATAAACATCATACTAAGCATGATCCCTTCTTGAGACAGTCTAACTGTTAAAGAGAAAAGTGAGGGCTGTGCTCTAGAGTGTAGCTTCCTAACCTTGAGTGTCCCTGCGTAAAATTCATTGGTCAGTATGAACCATGTTGCTTAATCTTGGAAGTCAGTTAAATGGATGTAGATAAGAGAGCTCTTCTGTACTTATGAAATGATAAAATGTTGACAGAGTAGCCATTTGATATACGAAAATGTTTATATGTGAATCTATTTATATGGATGCAAGCTTTTTGCCATATATATAGATAACCATTAACTATCATCTGTATCTAGCAAGTATCATCAAATACTAGTTCTATTTTTTTCATCTAACAATTTGCTTTGAATGAATAATAGATCACAGAGATGGAAATAGTCTAAATTTTGGTGCAAATTCAGTATCTGTTATTATTTCTGGGCCTAGTAAAAATTGTAAATGCTTTCTTTGCTCTGGTTTCAAGTCTTTTACGAAAGTATCTATAGATAAGTGTGCCCTTCATCAAGAACAAGTCTTTCAAAATTGTTTGGGCTCAAATGTTCTCTTAAGAACTGCAGTTGGTAACTGGTGTCAGGTCTGTGATATGTTATACTCGTAAAAACACAAGAACTTCCTAAATGCTGAATTCCTATATTCCTTCACTAGATCACTTGATTTGGGAGTCCTCAGACAAAAAGGTCATACAGAATGAACTATGACGTCTTAATGAAGATAGGCAAGTTCTGAAGAGTTGGCCAGATTCTAGTTTCAAGAGATTTGTCACGACTATTGTATGTTAGAAACAGGTTAGAGATCATATTCGTTTGGCTGTTTGTAAATCTGATTTTCCTTGGATGATGTTCACCCACACTTTTAAAATGCTTGCTTACTTTGAAAAAAAATTATGCTACCACTTAAACAAACTGTTTACTTCTTATGATGCAGATGCTGAACACGTTATAATGTATATGCTTGAACAAAAACTGTCTTTTAGATTTTATTTTTTAAAATGTTGCATTAACATGTTGTTAGAAAGTGCTTGATGCATCAGACATGTCATTATACACAAAAGCAGTTAAAATCCCCTCAGGTCTTCTTTTGACACTAAAGCAAAAAAATCTGGAACAGAGCTTTAAAGGAAAATGAAAGATCAAGCAGCATACATGATCCCTTCAATCTTCATCATCGATAGGTAGAATGTCAAGTGGAGTACTGAATCTTGAAAAGAAATTAGAAGCTTGTTGAATAAAAACCAGCGTTTTATTTCATTTAAGACAAATATGAATTTAGTTGATTTGGGGATATATCTTTTAACTATTTACTAATCTCCTGCCTTTGGGAGAAAAACAATCCAATCTTGAAATATTTTCTCACTTAACTCCAACTGTATATATTAGGCAACCATGCCAACTCAAGAAGGCCCTTAAATATTCTAAATATAGAAATTATAGATAGACTATATTATAGCTACTGATACAAAAATCTCAAAGATGACCAGGAATCACTTACTTTGAGTTTTATTTAGTGATGGATTTACTTTGAAGAAAAAAATTCGTTTGTGGCTTACCACATTTGAACATTATAATTTTTAAAGTGTATAACATAATGCTATAAATGAACCTCTTCATTGTGAGTCCTTAAGGAGTCAGCAAAATGATGATTTCATGCAGAAATAGAAATGTATGGCAAGTGTTGCACACATACGGCATTTCAGCATTGTAAAGCAATGCGAAAATTCATGAAGGTACATGAATTAGATCAATAAAACTATAGGTACCATTTCTACTTCTTCTAAACTCATTCCAGCCTTAGATCCTCCTCACTTCTTCCATTCTTTGTTCAACCTTTCTTGTTTGAGGAAATAAATAGAGCCTAATATACACACAACACTTAATTTCATCACACATGCCACACTTTTTTCCATGAAAGGAACTTCTAGTATCACCTGGACCCATCTCTTCAGCATTAAAACACTGGTCAAGATCCACCTCTCCAAGGAAGCTTTGACAGAAAAACCACAGCAATTTAATTCACTCCAGAAAAATTATCTAGTTTTATATAAATCTCACCTGGTATTATATATCTATTGATCCCAATGGCAATATTTTTATTGGTATTTTTAAGGAAGAATTACTCATTCAGTAAAGAAGGCTTTTCTTAAAACTCTTATTATTTTAAATACTCTGAGGCACCTTATATTACCCTGTTTTACAGCCCTGAATCCAGCTTCACTCTGCATTTATGAATTGTATATGGCCTCATATGAAATCTGAATCTCTCCCACCCTCCCACATGGGGATATAAGTACTAGTCTAGCAGAGATTCTTAAATAGTGAAGTGTCACTGATTGGCATTCTACCCATCACAGCATGGAGCCTTGATCCAAAGATTTAAATCATGTCAGAAATCCTCTAGAAAGAACAAGCTTCAAATATCGGAGATACCAAATACATACACTAAGTACAATGGACAAGAGGCAGGGTCGAGATAAGAGTCACAAAAAATAAAATTGACATTAGCTGGAAATAAGATCAAATAGGGTTGCAATTATGAAAAGAAAAATCTCTGACTGAATGCTGGAAATTGTATGTATTTGCACTTTATCTTTTGGATGTGTAATTACAGAACTGATTATGAAATCAAAAAAGCATGATAGACTCAGTCTTTTTGAAAAACACTCAAATATTATCAACATTTTATATTTTTATAGTTTCTGTAATGAACATTAATCTACTTGGCTAACCCACACTTTATCTAGAACTTTGACATTTCAGTACGTAAGTCAATGAAATCACCAAAAATATAGTCCAATATAAAGCAACCATTAAAAAGAAATCAATTGATTTATACTCAAATAGATATTTCCCTGAGGTACTCTAAGGTGGAAAAAAAAAAGAGCTCACTATGTGATATATAAAATTAGCCTCATGTTTATGAAACATTGTATATATAGAGGGAACAAATTCTAAAAGGATATTAACAAAATTGTTAACAATGGATACTTTTAGCACCATTAGTTTGTTATTAAGAAAAAAAGTTTTAATTTTTTACTCTATAAATATTTTATTGCTTAAATTTTTATTGTATAAACTACTTTTTAATAATAAATCATTTTTAAAAATTCTTATAATAGCAAAATATAGTCCTTAACAAATTCCTAAATTTTAAATATTAAAAAAATAAGAAACTTTTATGTGCAATTGCTATCAATATATCTCACGAGTCCATCTTCAGATACAAAAGATCATATATTTTTTTAATTATACAAATCACTATTACTCAGAAGTTTGGTCTTGTTTGTTCTTCCTTCAGTTTTTGAGCTTGAATTTACATGTGTCCCTTGAAGGTGGAAAAATTCTGCAGTTACTTTTGGCCATATGCCAAAATTCCTCTGCGTTCCCAGTGTTAATGGCTCTATGAATTAGTTGTCTGTCTCTGTCTTTTCTTTCCCTTTCTAACTTTCTGTCTCTCTCTCTCTCTCTCTCTCTGATATTCACAGACACACACACACACTCCCACTTATACACCCAATTTTCCTACAAGGGCATACACACCATGTCAAGGGGCTAGTTGAGAAAGAATTTCACTATCATCCACTTGGTTAACATACACTTATTTAGTCCCTAAAACAATTCCAGTCTTGGCACTAGTCAAAACATCTCGCTTCTTTTTGATGAATTTCTTCTCTGAACACCTGGGTCCTTTTTCTGCCATTTGATCTAAGCTGGGGACTCTCAAATGCTTCTAAACTGTCTAATATTGAACATCAAAAAGAAACAGCCTAGCTCTTCATCAGATTTCCCAAGGAAAATCTCCTTGCCTGCCATGCAAATTGTCTATCTTCTAACCAATAACTTTTCAACTCTAAATTTAAGGATTGCTGCCTTTATCCATCTGTAAAGAATAATGTTAGAGACTCCCCCTAGATTAATAGAAACCTCCTTAATTTATGTGTACCTTCAATTAAGATAATTTGACTAAAGCTGACAGATCAGCTCTAATTTACACAAAAAAGAAACTTAATGATTGCTAGATTTAAATTTAAGAAGTAATGGACATTAAGATAACTTTCAAATGCTAATGAAAGCCAGAAAAGAGAACACACTATTTTGAGATAGGAAGACCCACTATTACATCAGTTCTCCCAAATTCAATGTAAAAATTCAATGCAATCCTTAAAATATACCAGCAAGATTTCTCTTTTAACAAGATTAGCCAACTATATATAATTCATATAAAAAAAGCAGGCAAACATAATTTTTTAGAAATGCTGCCCCAAGAAGAGCATTGATATGGGACTAACACTGCTATATATTAAAACATACTATGAAGCTCTAGTACTTATAACACTGTCTCTTCATTACATGCCATCAGAATGACTCACTGCCACTACTGTCTGTATTTAAGATGCTTCAGGTGTCACATTCTTCCATGAGAGATTCAAATGCTAACCAATTGGCACATCTTGAAACTAAGAAGACTACATGATTCAGGAGATGACTAAGTCCTCAAAGAAGAACGAGGTAGTTGATATCAGTTCCACTCCTAGGTGTTTATCCAAGAGAAAAGAAAATATATGTTGTATGTAGCAGCTTTATTCAAAATAGACTAAAACTGGAAACAACCCAGATGTCCATCAACAGAAGAACAAATTGTAGTATATTTATACAGTGAAAAAATACTCAGCAAAGCAAAACAAAATAAAAACGTAATGATAAATAAATGGACTTAAATACCTAATGTTGAACAAAAGAAGCAAAATACAAAAGAATATATGCTGCATGATTCTATTTACACTCAGTCCAAGAATACTAAAAAGTATTCCATGGTGATAGAAATCAGATAGTAATTGCTTAGCAGTGGTGGGAGGTAGGAAGATTTACTCAAAAGGGGCATAAGGGAAACTTCTAGTATGATGGAAATATTCCATATCTTGATATGGATGGTAGTTATATGGGTATGCACAATCATCAAAACTATTCCAACTATACAATTTTAATCTATGAATTTTATTGTATGTAAATTATGCCTCAGCAAAGACATAAATATAATACATGATTTTTTAAAAAGGAAAAGAAAAAGAGAAATTGAGCATAAAATAAAATAGATGTCCATTACAACACATCCCTTGAAAAGCTAATAAAACACATTCCTTCTTTCCATTGATGCAATTTCAATCTTACTTCTCCCTGTTCCTATTTTGTGACACCAAACAGCATCCTACCCATCACCCCAACCAATACTGTGACTTCTCTCCTTTATTTATCATTTTTTCCTGTGGTATGAGAAGCTCATAATCGTTAGAAGACATTCTCGGATTCCGATTCAATGAACCCATGATTATTTATAATGAAACCTTCAAGTTAGCAGAAAGCAGAGATATGGAGATGAGAAGCCAACATTTTAAGACATTAGGTTTGACCATTAGAGCTGTAATATCCACTTCCACCCCCAACACGTACACACCACACACACACACTGTCTCTACTTATGGCATCTGGATGGAGCAGTGAATTTTGACTATGAGATTTAAATGAAGCAGCATCATATGTATTGAATTATTTCATAGTACACGTTGGGTCTTATAAGAGTACTCTTACCTCAAAAGTTATTTTCTCCCAATTACAATGTTAGCCTCAAATGGACACTTCACTGTTCTGTATGGTCAATCACATCTGGGTTTAAGATAAAAGTAGTGAATCTTATGATAATATTTTCAACTTGAATTGAGTTCCTTAATTAGTAAAAACAGTGTAAGATATACCAAAGCTGTATAAAAGACAATACTGCTAAGCCTATGATACAGGCAGAGGCATGAGGAAGAACAGGGAAATCAAACCCAGTTTCAGAATAGGTTCTCTTCTAGTACATTTCTCTTGATAATGTAACAAATTCAGTGTAATCAGTCACATATCACATAACTTGCTGGTCCCTTTGAGTTATGGAACCATACTAAAGGTCAAGGATTGGTGTGTACAGATGGAAAACTGGTCATTCAGCCATGGTGGATGCCAAGTCTATCTCTATAAGGGAGAGCTGAATTCACTGATAACATGTACGTAGCCTCCATCCCTACCACTAGGATCACTTTCCTCAGGAATCCATTTAAAAAATAACAAGCTGCTTAGAGTCAGAGGTGGCTGATCGATATCTATAGAGCAGGTTATCATATTCAGTATATGAAGAGCCTTTTCTTTAACAAAGGCTTTTTATATAAGTATTCAAATGAAACACAACTATTCTCTTGATGCTGATCTACTTTGATACATCCATACACATCTTTCTCCAAATTATATTATCCTAACTATTTCATTCTTGCTCCTTCAAAGTCCCCACCCATCCCATCAAATCATTAGCCTTTTGCTTGGGAATTGGTATAGATCCTGATCTCAGGCTTCTCTTTTTCCAGGTAATTCTTCGTCTAGAAGGAAGAGAGATGATATTAATATATAAGTTGTTATAATACGTGGTATGATAGATAGAAGATGCCATTGGAGATGGGCAAGAATTCAATATGGCTCTCCAGAGAAGGGATAAGATTTGTAAGAAAACAACAAAAGGATAGTGAAGGAAGAGTATAATCTAAGAACATGGCACATTGTTTGATAGACGGATTGTAAAATGTAAGTATAGATACTTTTGTGAGATATTTAAATTTCCAAATTGAAGGGCTTGTCTGTATTTTCTCTGCAGTCAATAGTCATCAGATGAGTTTGACCAGGGAAATGGTTTAGTCAGATCAGTGTTTTAGGAAGATAATTCTGGTAATACCATGCAGAATGGATTGGAATGAATACTAGAGGAAGGGAGATCAGTTTGGAAGAAAAGAGAAGGAATTAAGACACCAAAGTGGAAATGGAAGTAAGATTTAAATGGGAAAAAAATATTGTGGATGTAGAATCAACAGAATCTGACAAGCAATTAAACTAAGAGTTGAGAAATAACTAATAGGGTAACTAAAAAGCTTTCTTTCATCCACCATCTCTCCTGGGAAGCACAATGGACCAGAAGTATAATAGAGCAATAGCTGTCTCCCTGAAAACCAGTAGGGTTTCAAAAGCATATTCAGGTCTCCTAAGCCCCAGAAGAGAAGAACCTTATATAATGGAGGGACAAGCACTATGAATAATTCTGGGAAAAGGCTAGGCCTCCTACTAGGTCACCTTTTGTCTGTGGCTTTTTTGCTAATGGAATATGTTTCCCTTTCCCCAGAATAGCTAACCACCACTAGCCCAGTTCCCTGTATCATTCCTGTTGTTTCTGTTTCCCAAGGGCTGCATCCTGTATCCCTTCCCTCCAGCATTGTTTTTGTTTGTTTTATCTAATAATCCTGATCCACTTTTCACCGTCATGAGCCTTTGAAGCCATCTCCAAATATTCTTGAATTAGGATACCTTGGTTCTCCACACTCTCTACTGAGCTGCTTGGGGCTGAACTGAATTCTCCACAGCCTTCTTTGAATTTGATCCCTATCATCAGTTTCCGTGAGTGGGTCCTTTTGCCCTCATGGGGCTCCACAGTCCTGCTAGTTTCTTGCCACTTCCATTTCCTTAAGTCTGCACTGCCCCCCTTTATACCTAGCCTGTCTTCCTGCAGTCAGGACACAAGGTTCCGGATTATTACAACCATCTTGTAACACGAATGCTGATGCAACGGCCATCATAGTGAAACAGAAAGGAGATTACTGGGAAGGTTATAAGTGTTTCTGAGTTTGACAACTTATTAGTCACCTGATCCCAAGGTTTCAGAAGTAGGCAAGATGATTACATGCAACCTGTTCTTATACCTTTGCTTTCTCTTACTGTGAAAATAAATTTGTTCTGGAGAAATATTTCTCTAAGTACCAGTGTATATGGATCAGTGTAAAACCAAACCATATCTTGTATTATTCAAGATTCAGGATTGTTTTTATGATAGCTCTTTTGAATACTGATTCATTTTTATTTCATTCAGCTTTCTATATGAATTTTTCTAAAAGTTAAAATTAACTTGTATTTATGAATTCTGGGATGTAAAGTTCAAAAGGTGATTATCTAATGGTGTTAAAAACTTAGTCTAATTATTTTGACTATCTGGATCTCAGTTTCTTATTTGTAGAATAAGACATTGGACAAGATGGATTTTCCCGACCCAGATTGTTTTAGCACAATCAATATATGAAAATAATTTACTAGTATCTAATCAAAGACACTCTACATTATTCTCCTGGCCATGCTCCTAACTCCATACCTCCCTCTCCCCATTAAAAAAAAAATTTCATGGAAATTGTGTTTTAGTTTAGGAGTGCATTTTTTTAATTTAAAATGTTTTTCTTATTTTTACATGCATAGTAATGTCTACTGATTAAGTTGATATTCAGGATTAATTCAAAAGAGTAAATTCTTACCACTATCAATTTAGAAATCCAGTGTAATTTCCTCAGCCTCTACGTCAATCATACTTTACAAAAATAATTACTATTTTTTATGAAGAAATGGCTCTGTTCCATGCCACATATCTGATCATGGTCCTTTTTCAAATCTTCAGAACCAATTTTTTGGAAGAAATGAGATATGTTTTGTGTAAGACTTAAAAAAATAAGAATAATATCCTATCATGTCCAATTATTTCAAGAATGTTTACCTCCTGCTGTGCAAAACCTAATAACAATTTAGTTTTGCTTGGGGCAGTATGGAGAGTCCTTATTTGTTTAAGCTTCACTTAAAATATACCCTACAGTACAAAATGCCATATCATGGATGTTGTGGTTCATTAACTCAAGGTCGTATAATACTCAAAAAGAAACATAGTTTTTCAATTAACCTATAGATTTTAGATAAATGTCCAAAACTCATTTACCATTGAGGATAATTACATACTTTTAGCATTTTTATTTTTATTTTTGGTTTAGTGAAAGTTCATTTCTCAATAACTTTTACCCTTTCCTCAAATTGCTGCAGACATAAGCCATTTTGCTTTAACAATTCCTCCCATATTCATTCTCCCATGTATGTTTGTTGGAAGCTTCAGTGGTAACTAAATTAGACTTGGCAGAAATAAAGAGAGACTTTCCACTTCTGGACAGCAGTTTGTGGGGTCCCAAAATTTATGGGGCACCAGTTTGAAGGAGGCAAATTAAAAATGAAAAGAGATTTGATGCTACAAGTACAAAGGCAGAAAAATGTTTGAAAGCAGAATAATTCTAAAATACAATAACCTATGTTTATTTGTAATGTCTGAAGAATGCCATGGTTTGCTTAATAGAAAATTGTGGGTAACTCAAGGATACAGACACCATACATGGATTACTGATTTTCAAAGTGCAATGTGATAAAATACATTCAGCCCTAAAATTTTTGAATTTACCAAAATTTGAACTTGGATGGTTCAGACAGTCCTTCAGTGTTTATCTATTCTTGGCCTGTCAAAACATGCCTCCTCTCTAACAAGAAAGAATGAATTCTGTTTTCATTCAGACCCAAGGAAAGCAATATGTATTGAAACAAAGAGGAGAGTTGGTTAGTGGGGAACAATTGCATGTTTTAAGAAATATTTGTTGTGTATTCATGCTGCCTATCAGAAGAGTCTGTACATGGCAGCTCAGGAGCAATGTAAGACATGGGCAAGGAGCATCAGAGACCACCCACGGAAAAATCTATCAGTTCACCAACCAATCTGTTTCATTCATTCTACCAAATGGAGATCCACTCAAAGCTAGAGGTTTCTTTAAGTAAATGCAAACCCTATTGTCATTCACTTTAGTGTTCATTGTTTAATACAGTAGAAAGGAAAAGTGAGAAGTCAGGGTATGGAGATGGTCCAGGAGGAGGAAAGAAGGAAAACCATTCAAATGTATCTTGATTCATTCATTCAAACATAATTAGGCACTGCAATATTGCAGACATTGCATAAAATTCAGATGAAAGAGAATGTCAAGACACTCACATCTAAAAGAGGGGGAAAGGCATTAAAGCAAAGAATCATTATATATTTTCATTAGTGCTCATAGAGAAGTACTAAGGGAAGAAAAAGATAGTGAGAGAGGATGGGTCAGATTTCACTAGAAGGAGGAAGTTGTTAAGAATGGCCATGTATAGAAGGTGAAATTCAATGTTTCTTGAAAAATAGTTGATGTGTGAAGAATGATCAAAGGAAATCACATACACAAGAGACAGAAATGAATATGTAGAGCCGGTATAGTCAGTCCACAGAGATGTAATTATTCATTTGAACCCAGGAGGATTTGCTTATATGTTTTCTATACCCTCTTTAGAACAAGACTCCATCCTTAAATTTAAAAGGTCCAATTTACAGTTTTTAATCTTTTCAAGGTTGTCAATCTTTATGGGATAGGGACCCTCTGTATATTAACTTGGAACAATTTCTCAATTTTTAATTTTCCTATTAAAATAGGTATAATATTTTGAAAATATTCAACTGTGGATTTTTTGTTGTTTAGTAAATCATGCCTCCCTCCCCAATCCTAGAAGTCTTTCTAGCATTGAGGTTAGAAAAGAAAGTTTATTGCCCAAGGGGCCAAGTAGTATCACCTACCGAGAACAAAGAAGTCACTGGACAGATTTAAATTACAGACGACAGTTCAGAAAATCAGGCATTGTCAAGTGTTTTATATATTCCAAAACCTCTCCTTTATATCACAAAAGAAAGCCTGGCTTAACATAAAGTCTTATTGTAAGGCCTGGGTAGAGAGAACTCAGAAGTTGTATGAAATAAGGAACCTAATCAAGTAACAGGAAGTGTAAGAGGGAACCCCTTCCTAATGGCAAAGAGGGGACTGAGAAAAAAATATGTACGTGTATAGACTAGGATTGGATGGTTGCCCCAGTTTACTTTTTCAATTTATTGATTTATTCATTTAACAACATTTATGCAGTGTCTATGAGGTATCAGTTATTATTCTAGGTTCTATGGGTACAGCATTGAACATAAAGCCTCTGTATGCCTTGGTAGAGCTCCTGGGAGAAGGGTCTTTCAAGAAAAACCCAGATATGTTTGGAGGAATCTTGGGGACGTGAGGTTTTTTACTTACTTCCCAGGTTGTGAGCGGAAAAATTACAAGTACTCTTAGTGAAGAACTGCATCTAATTTCACCCGGTAGGATATTAGAAACAGTTGAAGTAACGTCTGAGGCAAAGAGAAGACCAAGATGTCATCTTGCTTAGGAAAAAATTGTCAGAGATTAAAAATTTGTCAAAAACAGAGAGAAAATATAAGGAACTCAACTCACAACAAATGAAAATGTTAAACAAAATACATGTGTATTTTTGGATTTGGTTTTGGTCCTTTTTTTCCTTTATATAGCTAAATTTGAAAGCAAGAAAGATTTTTTAAAAAAACAGTGGTAGTAGAAATTAGAGGAAGAAATAAGATATAGCATGAATGGGAAGTAAGGCAAATGGTCCATGGAGTATCAGAATGGAATGTACCTAAGGGACTGGAGTGTTAACCCATGTAGGGACTGAAATTAAGGTCATAGGTGCTAGTACTGTAATGTGTGAATCTGGAACTAATCTCTCAATATAAATCTGGGAACTATCTATAAAACGGGGAACTAATAAAATTTCTCCCACTAGCCCACATAGAACAAAAGTGAGCTTTGGCCGTAAGTAAAGATAGTCATGTGTGAAATTTTGAAGTCCATACCTGTGATTTTATAGATCGGAAATCATAAGCCAAGAAATTACCATGAACATTGGCTCCAAACTAGAAAACCCACAAGTCAAACGTAAAGCAGCCACATTAAGGACATCCATAACTCAGGGTACACATGCAATTCATGTGGAAAACAGCTCATTCTGATAAGGTCACTGTCCAACACTACAAAGCATGAAAGGAAAACAAAATTTTGGGAGAATGTGCAAGTGAAAAAAACAGGAGAATTATGATCACACAACTTAAGAAATTAGAGCAATCTGAAAGAGAACAAAATATATTTGTCAAAAAGTTCAAATAGAAGAAGGAAGCAATATATGCTGTAATGCAAACATAGAAGATTTGGAAACAAACATAGACATTTGGAAAATACACAAAACTTACAGAAATGAAAAATGTGTTACTGAAATAAAAATATTAACAGACAGATGGAACAGTTTCTAAGAAAAACTAAAGAGAATTGGTGCAATAGAATATAGTTACAAGGAAATCACAATATTTAGCACAGATAAAAAAAGAAATGGTTATCAGATAAAGAAGCTAGACTAAGCAGCGCCAAAATATGTCTACTATGAGTTCCAGAAGGAGAGAATATAGAGAATTGGAGAGAGGCACTATTTGAGAGGTGACTCCTGAGAACTTATAAAACTTGATTCATTTTATTTAATTAACATACCAAATACTGAAAAAAACAGATAAAACAAATCTACCACCCAGCAAACTAAGTTAAAACTATAACCTAAAGATAAAGATAAAATATCAGCTACCAGAGAGCTATTTAAAACACCAAGAAATGGGACTTCTGATGATGGTTGACTAGTTAATTAAAAAAAAAAAAATCTCATAAGGAATAACAGAAAATCGGGAGACCGCACAAGATACTGACAGAGACAGAGGCAGGATGCAGAGGATATGGGCCAATATACCAGGGAGGCTTATTTGGCGCCTGGCAACTCTTTTTCCATTGGGGTAAGCCACACTTTAACACTTTCATAGGGCTAAGATGATGAGGAATTAGTGTTCAGTATCTACAAAGTGAGGGTGGTAGCCATACAGAACCCTCTATTTTAAGTTAAGTCACCAAAATCTTGTGTACCTTATGAGGAAGGATGAAATGCAAGTAGAGCTTTGCAGGTATTACAGGTCAACTTTGAAACAGCTCAATTCTCAAAATTGTATTAAGGTAAATTTCTGAGTAAATATAATTAAATGTTAATTCTATGATTATAATAATATTTCATGGGGTTCAAAATATACATAAAATGAAAGTTCAAGAAACAAATGGTGTGGAGAAGGGCATAAGATTAGAAGAATTAAAGTGATCAAAGTCCTTTTATTCTTTTGGATGGGACAGAGGTCAACATTTTACTTTGAAAATCAAGACTGCATACTGCGAATTATAGGGCAATCACTAAAAATGTTAAAACAGTGGAAATAATACGAGGGGTGCTAATAGAGAAGGAAAATGGAGCAATTAAAATTACTAATCTGTTAATCCAAAAAAAGACATGAATGGAACATAAAATAGATGAGACAAACAGAGGGAACTAAAAAAGACATTACTTAAAAACAAATATATCAGTAATAACATTTAATGTAAATGGATTATATACTCCAATTAAAATGCAAAATTGTCAGAATGGATACACACACAGACAGACAACTAAATGCTATGTACAAAGAAACAGCTAATACATAGGGATATGAAAGATTAAAAAGGAAGATGATGAGAAAAAATATTAGGCAAATGTTACTAAAAGGAAATCTAATAGTTTTATTGATTCCAGAGAAACACTTAAATGAGAAAGCATTGCTGGTGATAAAGAGGCATACTTCGTTATCATAAAAAGGTTCAATTCAGCAAGAATATATATTAACTTCAAAATTTTATCTACGTAAAAACACATTCTAAAATTTTCTAAAGGAAAATTGACTAAATTACAGAAAAGAAATCTTAAAAATAACTATCATTATGGCATATTATAACACAATTCTGTCAATAACTCATAGAGAAATCAATTAAAAATCAATAAGCATAAATATTTTAATAACATGATCATCCAGTTTTGACCTAATACATATATAATACAACTGCTCACAACTAAAAACACATTCTTTTCAAATGCACATGGAAATTTTACCAAAAATGACCATTTGCTGGGCTTAAAGCAAGACTGTCTTGATCTGTTAGGACTGCTGTAACAAAATGCTACAGACTGGGTGGTTTATAAATAACAGAATTTTATTTCTCACAGTTCTGGAGGCTAGAAGTCCAAGGTCAGGATGCCAGCATGCTCGGGTGAGGGCCCTCTTCCAGATCATAGACTTCTCACTGTATCATCACAGGACAGAAGGGAGCTAGCAAGCTCTCTGGGACCTTTTTATAAAGGCACTAATCTTATTCATAAGGGCTCCACCCTCACGACCTAAGCACCTCCCAAAGGCCCCACCGCCTAATACCATCGCATTAGGCATTAGGATTTCAACATATGAATTTTGGGGGGACACAAACATTCAGACTATAGCAAAGTCTCAACAAATTTCACAGAATTGAAATCATATGGAATATGATTTAGCAAGAAATAAAATAAACTAAAATACCCTCATGTATTTAGAAATTAAATTCAAAATAACCCATGCATAAAGGAGAAATGATAATGGAAATTGGAAAATACTTTGAACTGAATGAAAATGAAAATATAAATGACTGATCTTCTAAGATGCACCTAAAATCATGCTTAGAGGATTTATAATATAAATGTATACTTTATAGCAAAAGAAATGCTGAAAATCCTTGAGCTAAACATCCACATCAAGAAGTTAGCAAAAGAATTTTAAAAAAGTATAGAAGGAAACAACATAAAAACAAATATTTATGAACTAGAAAAGGATCTACAGTAAAGTGGATCAACAAAACCAAAATTTGGTTCTGAAAAAAGGCTAATAAAACTTATAAACCCATAATCTCGAAAAAAAGAGAGTTTAGATAACCAACATCAGGAACAAAAAATGGCACTTTATGCCATATTCTACAGACATTAAAAGGGAGTAAGAAGATAACATGAACAATTTAATTACCAAGAACAAAGGAAAAATTAGATGAAATAGACTAATATCTAGAGAAAGATAATTTAACAATCTGATACAAGAAGAAATAGAAAATCTGAACAGATCTTTACTAATTAATTGAATCTCTAATCAGAGAACTTTTCAACAAAGAAATCTTCTGGCCCAGATGACTTAAGCAGCAAATTATACCACTCTTGAGGAAGAAATAACACTAATCATTTCCAAAGTTTTCCATCAAGTTGAAAACAAGGAAACACCACACACCTTATCTTATATGACCAGAATAACTTTTTCCAGAACTTGACAAGTTCATTCTGAGTAAAATCTCACTTATGATCACATACGTAAAAATTCTAAATAAAATATTCCCAAACCAAATTCAGCAATGCACCAAAATGATAATGTTATCATTTATTATCCATGTTGGGTTTATACTGGGAATGCAATATGGTTTCAGAATCAATCCATGTAAAACTCACCACATTAATAGATCTGTTCTTGATATTCCTGTTAGCCCCTCCAGGACCGTTCTCCACTCATCTCTGCCCTGAACTGTGCCCCAACATGTCGATAAGCTTCAATTGCTCTCTGGTTTGTCTGTTCCATGGGAGATACTGGCAAAAGAAGATAGCAGAAAAGTGATATCAGATACTTATTCTTGCAGTTCTCTCCCCATTATGTTGTCTGCTTACACCAATGCATTTTTCAACCCAAATTCAGAGCTTTGATTGGGCAGTCCTGTCTTATAGCTACGTATCTCACTGAAGTTGGGTAACCACTGCCTTCCTGTCTCTTCCAGCTTTGGTGGAATAAAACTTCCCCACTCTAACTAGTTTTGAGGTGCTCTACCAATTCTTATTGAATATTCTTAACTCTATGTCCATCTTTGTGTTATTTCTTTCTTTCTGGGCACAGAGATAAAAGGTTAAGTAAGAAAATCTTATGATCATCTCAATAGATGTAGGAAAAGTATTTGAAATAATTCTATACTAATTCCTGCTAAAGTTGTTAACAGACTGGGATTAGAGGGAAATGTTAATCTGATAAAGGGCATCCACCAAAAAGCCCATAGCAAACATCACATATAATAGTGGAGTGTTGAAGGCTTTCCCTTTAAGATCAGGAGACAAGAATGTCCACTTCCACCATTTTAATTCAATTCAGTGCTGGTGGTTCTAACCTGTACATTAGAGAAAGAGAAAAAAATAAATACATAAGATTTTGAAAAGAAGATATTGTAAATTTGTAATTTGTTCACAGGTAATAGAAATGTGTAGATAGAAAACCTAAAATAATAAATAGATAATAGAATTTTGTTGTTGTTACATGGTTGGAGTCCAGTAGACTCCAACTCCTGGCGACCCTATGAATGAGTGATGTCCACAGTGTCCTGTCCTCAACAGCCCTACTCAGCTCCTGTAGACTCACGCCTATGGCTTCCTTTATGGAGTCAATCCATCTCATATTTGTTCTTCCTCTTTTCCTACTGTCTTCTACTCTTCCCAGCATTACTGTCTTTCCAAAGAATCCTGCCTTCTCATGATGTGCCCAAAGTAGGACAGCCTCAGTTTTATCATTTTTGCCTCCAGCAATAGTTCAGGCTTAATTTGCTCTAAGATCCACTTGTTTATCTTCCTGGCAGTCCAGGGTGTCTGTAGACCTCTCCTCCCACACCATATTTCAAATGAATCAACTTTTTTCCATCAGCCTTCTTCACTGTCCAACTTCGGCACCCGTACATACTAATTGGAATAAAAAGGTGTGGGTAATCTTGGCCTCAGTCTCTAATGACACTTCTTCACACTTGAGGATCTTTCCTAATTCTTTCATTTGGTGCCCTTCCAAGTTTTAGTCTTCTTTTCATTTCTTAGCTGCAGTCTCCATTTAAATTGATGACTGAACCAAGGTAAACAAAATCTTTAAAAATTTCAATGTCTTCATTGTACACTAAAGTTGTGTGGTTCTTTTGTAGTCATGATTTTTGTCTTCTTGATGTTCAATTGTAGTCTTGCTTTGGCACTTTCTTCTTTCCCTTTCATCAGAAACCGTTTCGTGTCATTGCTGCTGTCTGCCAGTAAGAAGATGCCATCTGCATATCTTAGATTGTTGGTATTTCTTCCACCAATTTTCATTCCTCCTTCATCTGAGTCTAGCCCAGTTTTTCATATGATATGTCCTATGTACAGGTTAAACATAGAGTTTTTAAGATAAAAAAATTCAAAAAAAAGGAGAAAAAGAAAAATACAGCAGTGGTTTACTGTTGCCATCAGCTGCACTTTGTGTGGGTCCAAACCACATGTGCTTGGGTCTGTGATGATGTCACAATCACCAAATGCCTATGGAATGTAGGCACCCCTGTAGATATATAGAATTAGAATCAGTAATAATTTAGCAAAGTGGTTAATGTATAGAATTATTTGTATTTCTTACACCAATGGAAAACAGAAAATAAAATTTTAAAGATATACCATTTACAACATTACAAGCATGAAATATCTAGAATTAATCTAGCAAAAGATATACAAGATCACTAGCAGAAAAGTATGAAATATCACTGAGAGAAATTAAAGAAGACGAATAGAGCATGTTTATGAATTGGAAACATGAAACTGTAAAGATCTCATTTCTCTCAAAACTGATCAAAATCCCATCAGATTTGTTTGTGTGTGTTTACATGTGTGTGAGAGAACTTAAAAATTATTGTAAAATTTATTTTGAAAGGCAAAGAGCCAAGAACTGACACTTGTGGAAAAGAAGCAGGGGACTGGCCCAGGGGGGTAGTGATTAAGTTTGTGCACTCTGCTTCAGCTGCCCGGGGTTAGCCAGTTCAGATCCTGGGTGCAGATCTACACACTGCTCATAAAGCCATGCTGTGGCAGCATCCCACATACAAAATAGAGGAAGACTGGCACAGACATTAGCTCAGTGACAAATCTTCCTCACCAAAAAATACCAAGAAGCAAAAGGTGGGACATATCATAATGTTATAGTATCATAATTAATTATCAACTTATAAATTTATAACAACTAACAATGTAATACAGGCATACTTTGTTTTATTGCACTTCACTTTATGCATTTTGCAGATACTGCATTTTTTACAAGACCCTCCATCAGCAAATGATTACCACTCACTGAAGACTCAGATGACAGTATTTTTTAGCAATAAATTATTTTTAATTAAGGTATGCACATTTTTTCAGACTTAATGTTATTGCATACTTAATAGACTACAGTAAAGTGTAAACATAATTTTTATATGCACTGGGAAGCCAAAAAATTTGTGTGACTAGCTTTATCGCAATATTTACTTTATTGCAGTGGTCTGGAACCAAACCCACAATATATCCAAAATATGCCTCTATTGTAACAAGGACAGACAAATAAATCAGTGAAATAGAAAAGTTAGTACAGAAACAAGTTCAGATATATATGAAAATTTTATGAGAAAATATCAGTACACAATTCAGTAGTCCCCACTTATCCACAGGACATACATTCCAAGACACCCCAGTGAATGCCTGAAACCACGGATAGTACTGAACCCTATGTATACTGTGTTTTTTCCAATACATACATACTTATGATAAAATTTAATTTATACATTAGGCACAGTGAGAGATTAACAACAATAACCAATAATAAAATAGAACAATTATAACAATATACCGTAATAAAAGTTACCATCGATCTTAACTTCAGAATACTATCTTTTTTCTTCCCTATTAAGCCAAGAACTTTCACCTTTTCACTTAAAGGAAGCACCTTAGGGCTTCTCTTTGACATATTCAAATTGCTAGCATCACTACTCTTGTGTTTGAGGCCATTGTTAAGTAAAATAAGGTTTACCTGAACACAAGCACTGTGATACTGCGATAGTCATCTGACAACCAAGCACACCACTAAGTGACTAACAGGTGGGTAGCTACACAGGTGGATGTGTTGGTCAAAGGGATGATTCATGTCCTGGGTGGGATGGAGTGGGACAGCACGAGATTCCATCATGCTACTCAAAATGGCACGCACTTCAAAACTTAAGAATTGTTTATTTCTGGAATTTTCCATTTAAAATGTCTGAATCACAGTTGACTGCAGGTAACTGAAGCCATGGAAAGCAAAACCACAGACAAGGGCGGACTACTGTACAGGGGCAAAGTAAAATCCATGGGTGGTGATGATATCATTCAGGGAGAGGTGTTGCATAAAACTAGAGAAGCCATGGAAGACCTCATGCCCTCTGTACCTAGTAATTCAGACTCATACAATACTCCTTTCAATAGTCACCCTTCTTCATTAAAGAAGGTATCTTTAGATAGGCATTTTATCACTCTTGAAAGGTTTTCTCCTCTCTCTCCACTAACTTTTATCTATCACCATATTGTGATAGAGATCATCAATAATTCAAAGGAAAAGGGAAGCCCTGCTATTTTTTGAGTGGAATATTTACAATATAAAAGAGAACCATTTGTTTTGTTTTCTCAGAGGAATGATTGAAAAATATTCAAACCCTGGATATTATGTGACCCTTCCCTACCCTCCTTCATTCTTGCCAAGTGGTTCATTGACCCTTAAGTATTGAACTAGCAGGAGTTTTGCAACATGGTCCAGTAAAGCTTAATGTGGGATGACACATTCCTCAAAATAATATTTGGTCTGGAGGGAACTTGTGAAGCAGTAGCTAATTTGACTGGGAGGAAAGTTGGGGACATGCACTCCAATTCACTCTTCCCAGAATCACTTCTTTTATCAATTTATAACAGAAATCTTGGCTTAGATGTGTAAAATCATTCTTCATATTTTGAATAGCTTACAATGTATTTGTGCTTAAGATTGCATTGGACAACAAAATTAAGCATATGTATCAAAACCACTTTGTCTTTTTTCAACTTGACAATTCATTCTAGTATTCTTTATAGCTTGTTGCTCACATAGGATTATCTTCTTACCACAGCTGGAAAACAATAAAAAAGAAACATCTCTGAGTACAATGCTTCAGCATTAGGCTGATGAACTGTGGATGGTGTGGAATAGAAAAGAGAAACAGCTGTATAACTTCTTTGAGTTTCTGATGTGTAATTTGTCATGTTCTAAGCAAAGAATCCAGAGAATCATAATATCATGCACAGGGTCACTAAAAGTTTTAGGCCTAGTTTTTCTAAACAAAATAAGAATGCCAGGAATGGAGCTCAATGGCCCAGCTTTCATACTTAAACACGGAAAGTTGTCTTCAGATACTCGAGACACCTTATTCTGAGCTATCAAAAAAGTAAAATTCTCAGGTAACGTCAAAATCTAATTATACTTTCTTTTCATGAGATAGATTGACATGTGTGAGGGATTGGGGCTGGAAGATATTGGAGACAAGTTAGAAAGAGAATAAATATACAAGCTAAAAATTTCAAATAAACGATTTTTGCATATGTAATTAAGTCAGCTTTCAGACAGAATGTCTGTGAAGAAAGGGATTACCTCACACTCAATTGGATGAAAAACCACCACCTTTTTCACAGTGCTTCCTCATCTTATAAATATGGAATTAGTATTTTACATTTAATGAAGATATTATAAAGTCAGCATCTATAGGATTTTGGACAAGTTATTAACTTTGGGTCTTAGTTTCCACATCTGTAAAATAAACATGCTGAGCACACTTGATGGTAGTGATAGGGTGGAGTCCAGAGCAGCTATGGAAAGTTGGATAAGAGTTGGCATGGCAAATTGATTTTATTATGGCAAAAATCTCTGAATTTTTTATGAGGACAATGCTCATTGAGACTTGAGCATAGATTTAAATGAGAAGAATGCAAAATCAACTACCCAATCATTATAAGAAAATTCATAAACTTCTTATACGTTCATGATTGCTCTATATCCTCTATCACAGTATTTATCTTTTTGACCTATTTCCAGCATTCCTGAGGTCATCATTCATGAAAAAAATATGGACTATAGGCATTTGAATCAACCACATGCTATCATGCTATCTAAACAAAATCATTTTTGTGTAAAAATAATTTATATGTGGAAAATTCTAGCAAATTTAATCACTGTAGATGAGATTATGGATGCTGTGTCAATGTTCCTTTTAAACAAATAGAAAATGGTTGTTTTCACATGGCTCTATCTGAATGCAGATACTCCAGCTGAATAACTGATGCAGGCTGGCTGTGTTTACTCTGTCACTTTATACAATTTGCTGTATAGTTGTCACTTTATATATTGTAATTTATTTACTTTTTAGTCTGACTCACTCAGTGGTTAACTTCTAAGAACAATGTTCTTCTTTTCCATCGTCTGTCTGGTCTCTGATAGCCACTAAATTACTGTATCCAAGCATATTCTAAAAAGATTGAAAGAGAAAAATGCTTTTGTTAAAAAAATTTCAATAATTTATCTTTTCTTTGGTGAGGAAGATTAGCCCTTAGCTAACATCCGTCCCCAATCCCCCTCTTTTTGCTGAGGAAGACTGGCCCTGAGCTAATATCTGCGCCCATCTTCCTCTACTTTATATGGGATGCTGCCACAGCATGGTTTGGTGAGCGGTGCGTCTGTCCGCGCCCAGGGGTGCCCGAGATCTGAACCTGTGAACCCTGGGCCGAGCAGAGCACACAGACTTAACTACTACGCCACCAGGCCAGCCCTGAAAAAAATGCTTTTTTAATTACTTGTTTGTTTTTCAAAGTTTGCAGACTTTGCTTTTAAGTTTGGAACTGTTTGAAATAAAAACCCTAACAGTATATTTTGGGAGTATTTTCTTTGTGAAAGTTACTCTGTACAGTAAATGCCACAAATGAAGCAGTTAATATTGATTCCTTTAGTCACCATCATCATGAAAAGGAGATCCATTTCCAATCAGGTAGAGAATCATGTTATTTTCTTTTGTGAAAGCTCTACAGAGATGCACTATTTAGTCCAAGTGTAATAAATCATCCTGGAGAAATTATTTGATAGCAAATATGCAGTTCCTTGAGGAAAACACCTGAAATAACATTGCTTTACACTCAGAAAAGATAACTCCTCTGATATTCTTTAGAAACCAGTTTTCCATAAATCTAATATGAAAAGTTAGGATGACATTACTCACAGCTTAAGACATTAGGTATCCTCATGTAGAATAGATGTAATACGCAAAGTATGTTATAAAGCATATTTTATCAACTTTTAGTAATTTGATTTTGATAGGGACAGTCTGAAAAATATTAGTCATTAAAATATCATGTTGATTTTTGATTTCCATTGGTCAGTTTTTCAACCAAGCACTAAGTCTTTTCAACTATGAGAGGATTAAGGAGCCTGGAAGTAATAATAAATGAGGAGTCCTTAGTGAATTTTAGTTCAATTAACCTTCATTAGGACAGTAACTTCTGACATATTCTCCAGCTTCCGGATTTCCTCAGTCCTATCAATCAGAAAGGTTAAATGGAACCAGAATCTGAAAAAAGCAAATGTACTGCTATTCTGCAAAAACTTGACACTAAATTGTCAGTATGATAAAGAACTTGAGCAGAGCAAAGCGTGAAAATAACCATTTGATTAAAGAATGACTAATGGATGAATTGACCAAGATACCTATTGGTAGCTCAACTCAATAAAATGTTGAGACTTTTTTAGGGTCTGGCACCGAGTCTAGTTTTGTTTTGTTTTTTACTTCATAAATCATCACAGAGTGATTCCTTACATTCCAACGATTTAAACCACTGTACACGTGTGAATGACTATTCAAACCTCTGATCCGGTTACTCCATGGTGTTCAATACCTATGAATCACAATACCTTTTGCAGTGTCTCCCAGACACCCCTTTTTCCACAGATCCCAAACTGAACTCAAAATTCCCCCATTTCTCTTGAGATCTGTTTGTTTTCTGGTATTCACCAGTTGTCTGTTTCTATGTCTTTCTCACTATGTTATAAGCTTGTTGAGTGCAAAACATGTGTGCCTGTATTTACTTGACCTCTCTGTATGCTCAACACCAGAACATTGAGAAAATGAATGAACGTTTGAATGATAGTCTAGAAACAATCTAATCCTGAAACCTCAAATTCAACATGGCTATTCCATTAGCATATCACCTCTAACACATCAGTTCCTTTGAGTTATTTTGTTTGTGTGTGTGTCCTAATCACTGTTTTACTAAGTCCAGGTCAGGGTACACTAAGGTGGGGTAAGCAGTGACAGTGATGCTGTGCATATTACAGTTGAAGTAGACTAACTTGATCAGGATCTTTGCCAAACTGGAGACCTATGGCCTGCAAACCTAGGATTAAAGGAATAACTGGCATGTGGGGATCAAGACAAGGACAATATTGGGGTTCTTCTGGAGCAGGCAGCCCAAAGGGTAAAAATAAGAGCCAAATTCAGACAAGATATAAATTCAGCATTTAGAAACTAATTACTAAGTAAGGGGGTGAATTGTAAAAGTTGTCCCAGAGAGAAGTATTTTCCTGGACATTAACTCCTTGGAGATGCCATCTATGGAATCATCGAATGATCTATCTTATGATAGATAAGATGTCCATGTCTTAACTGTCACTACTTTCATCAACAGAAATTCTTTAAATAGTTTATCCCTATTGAGACATGTTATACTTTATATGAAATATATTTTCCTTATTATGTCTCATGATTGAGTACAAATGAGACATAGGCAATATGATTCTGTCATAGGAAATGTATGTCATTTAAAGGGTATGATTTGTGCCACAGAAGTTGACTGGTGAACCTTTAAAACACTTTTCTTTGAGATATGATTCTATAATATTGTATTTGCACGGATACATGAACTTTTTTCCCTTGGGGAAAAACAGCATTTTTTAAATTCCTGTGAGTGTGAAAGATGTAAGATACAATAAAATCTTTTCCCCCTTGGGGAAAAACAGCATTTTTTAACATCTTTACTAGTCACTAACTTAGCCATTGTTCTTTTCAACTAAGGTGTTATATTTTCATGACGGATATAAGGACCTTGAATGAAACCAAAACTTTTCAAAGAACATGCAGCCAGTTCCCCAGATTCAGTATGCAAATATTATACAAATATTCCCAGAGTAGTTGAAACACTTTATCATTTATTTAAAGTTTTCCTTTCCAAGACTCATATTTAATTTTGGATTTAATCATCTTGAAATGCACTTAATTTTGCTCAGGGCATATTTTAGAGTAAATAGATACTTGTTTATATACTTTTAAATATGAATGTACTTCATGAAATTGTACTTTAATCACACACTAATAATTGTGGCAAACAAAATAAGATGGGAGGGGGGCAGGGAAACCATCTCGCATTTGAATCTCACAGGGTACAAAAAGTCCTGGGAAGCATTCCATGCATTTGCCCTGGGAAAAGGCATTGTCATTCGAAATGCTATCTCATAACCCATAACTTTCATATTGCATGGGTCTACATTTTTATTTTCTTAAGTGTGGAAATAAAAGAGTAGTTTTTTTTATTCCTTTTAAAGAATGCATAATTGAAGTACACATCTTAGTCAAAATTCTCATGAAAAGAAAAGAACAACTTAACTTATAAGCACCATGCAAGGGAGCCACTGGGGCTCTGAAGCTGAAAATCTAGTTCAGCAAGCCAGAGCTTCACTTGAGTTCCTTTAACTGTCTCAAGTAAGAGACACCATGTTTAGTATGCTGTGCATCTTCAGAGGAAAAATACAACTCAGTTGGAAAGTTAGTAAAACAATTTTTATGGGGTATTCAGCCCTCATATATCCATACGGAAAGACCCACAAAAACCCAAGCAATATCTTTCCTCTACTCAAAGAAAACTATTTTTAAAATTAATTTTTATTCTATAAGTTTTTTCAAAATCCATCATATATTTTATTTTTTACATAAAAAATGAAATGAACTATGATTTTTAATTCTAAATAATAATAAAGTAAATACGAATTATAAAAATCACTTTCTACATAGAATCATGAGATAATTTGCCTAGAAAATTGCCTTATCATTATACCCTGCAGACATTACAAAACTAATTTATAAGATGCCCAAGAAAATAAAAAGTCTAAGGAGAAGAATTTCCTATCAACTTGCCTCTAGCCTTCCCAGTTACCGTGTGACATTAGTGAAGCTTCCAAATTTATAAAGACAAAGGAGAAAAGAAGTAAATTTAAAAATCACACAGAGTAGCACCAAAATTAGGACCATACTAATGTCCATCTGACTAACTGACTCAGCTCCAAACTGACCTCCCCAGTAGACCACTGTTGTTATTGAAAATCTCTCCAATAGAATTTTATTCCTTTGGGAAAAGGCTTGGTAAAATTGCCTTAAGAGGTACTATATTAAATCATTAAAGCTGTGGTTTAAGCTGAGTGAGAAGGAGTCAAAATTGTCATGAAAAGCAAAGGGAACCAGGTCCGAGTACAAGGTTTGTGTCTCACGCCAGAGAACGGTTGGCTCCCCTGGCAAAGAGGGATCCTCTGGAACGGAAGTCAGGAGGTCGTGCATAAGGAAGGTGCATGTTGGTGGCAGTGTAATTAGATGAGTGAGGTGCAGAAGAAGAGGAACGCTGCAGCAATGGATTGTCAGGCACTTATAGGCTGGTGTGTAACTGTTGTTATCTATCCATAGGCAACAGGACCTCAGTCACCGACCTGGGCTACAAGTTAAGGCTTGAGGAATGCGATAGAGTTTTAGGGATGACTGGCAGAATCACGACTAGGAAATAAGATACCCAGCTACTGAGTTTGGGCTTCAACTCTAAAAATGAACTCGAGAAAGTAGAGTTTCTAGCCAAAATTTTAATTTTAAACATTTTAGAGATTAGCTTAATGCAGAAGCTCAAAATTTTTTTAATGTCTTTTTTTGCTGAGGAAGATTTACCCTGAGCTAACATCTATTGCCAACCTTCCTCTTTTTTTGCTTCAGGAACATTAACCCTGAGCTAACATCTGTGCCTATCTTCCTCTACTTTATATGTGGGACACTGCCGTAGCATGGCTGGTGACTGGAGTAGGTCTGCACCCAAGATCTGAGCCCACGAACCCGGGCCACCAAAACAGAGTGGAGCATGCAGAACTTGAACCACTTCGTCATGGGGCTGGGTCCAGAAACTCAATTTTTTGACTTGGACAAACATGGTGGCCAGATGTAGTGTAAGAAAGAGATATAATAGATGCTTGTTCCTTTGTTCTGATGTGTCATAAGGCATATCTATTACTACTAAGGCACCAGAGCCCAGGTTTTGTGGTGGATTATTTCTAAGCCAACAGATACAAATCTTATCTATACCAGCTACTAGTGTTTCATGGCAAGTTAAATAATCAAAGTCTCGCATCTCCATCTGTAAATACAAAATAGTAAAACCTACCTTTTAAGCCTCAGTGAGGACTTTTTTATGGCACTCAACAAATATTAGCTTTCAGTTTGCTGGACACAGGACTGTGTGGGAGCTGGAGTATTATTAAGCTCCAGCTGACTGACATGGGACTTATCAATGGATCTATCTATCTGGGAGAAGATGAGGAAAGCAAAAGCAAGAGACTTCAGAACTGGCTAATATTTGTCCCTAGTTTTTTTTCATGTTTGCCCCTACTTCCTTTCCCTAGTCACTAGTATTTATTTGTCCCTAGTTCCTTTCAATGAAGCAATTTACTACTTCCTCTTCAACTGAGAGACAAAATCTGATGGTGTAGCGTATGCAGTGTGGTATTGCAGAGGGTAAGATACACGACTCCAGAGAATAGCAGAGGAGTGAAGCAAGAAGAGTTAAAATCATTGAAAAGTGGGGGTTAAAGAAAGAGAGAGGTATGGACTGTGACTACATCACCTAATAAAAAAACATTAAAAAAAGGCAGGCCCCATGGCATAGTGGTTAAGTTTGGTGCACTCCGTTTTGGTGGCCTGGGTTCACGGGTTCAGATTCTGAGCATCGACCTACACCACTCTACAGCCATGATGTGGCGGTGACCCACATACAAAATAGAGGAAGACTGGCACAGATGTTGGCTCAGGGCTAATGTTCCTCAGGCAAAAAAAAAGAGGAAGATTGGCAGCAGATGTTAGCTCAGGGCAAAATATAAATGTCTCTTCTGTAACTGTCGGACTGGGAAATGGAGCTGCGTGGATGTAAAAGTAACTTGCCACAATAGGTCATATGAGACACACAAGGCCAAGATGCTAGGGTCCCATAAGATGCATTGGCTGAGAATAAAGAGAAATATTTTGGAAAACAAATGGTAGTAGAGGGATAGTATGAGGAAAGAGTCTATGTGTAGAGTATGGAAGAGAGGAGACAGTCTAAAGATAAGCAAGTGGAATGGAGGATTAAAAATTCAAATATACATGTATATTCCTTAAACAAACTGTTTTTAAAAATGTTGCTTCAATGTATGAAATTCAATACAGGAAATAAATTTACATCATAAGAAATATATGCAGCTATTTTTTTAACATGTCCTCCCTGTGGGATTGGTAAATTTATTTTTAAAAGTAGTGTTAGGGGACTACGGTTATTTCTTTGCATCAACCCCTCTCCCTTATTGAAAAAACTTAAAATCTAGTGTATATCTCTTTTGATTAAGTTTACATACTTTGATTAATGAGCAATCAAAATTGTCTTATAAATTCAAAAAGTATATGTCATAGTCTTTCCCAAGCCACTCTCTTAAAGGGTAAAAATGAGAATTACATGTTTTCTCAGCCAACACATTTGACACCCATAGACTTTACTATCCTGCAAAACCAACATTTTACAAGCTCCATCCTTTTCTTAGATGCATTACTCATTATCTGTCTTGCTTTCTCCTGATAAATGGCTTCAGGTCACAGTCAGGCATCAAATCAACTGGGAGGTGAGTCAAGGCCCCAATCAACAGGATTTTACAACCTTTCCAGTGACTCTGCCTGGGCTTGCTAAGAGTCCTAAAAGTTTCCTTTTCCTCCTACATGCTCTAAAGTGTCTTTTGTGTGTTATCACAACACTATCAGTATCAAGAATTCCAGATTTGTTTGTTTTAGTGAAGTCCATACTTTGTAAGGCTCTGAAGTATATTAGAAATATCATTGAAGACTTCAGTTCCTTCAGGCTCTAAGAAAGACATGTACCTTGGCTGAACTTTGAAATAAATTCTACTTTTATCATTGTTTTACTGCATCCTTTCATTTTTGTTGGTTTCTCTTACAAGCATGAATTCTCTTTGATCTTCCCATATTTTGTAGCCACACTGAAATTTATAGAGTATGGGCCTCAATTTTTTTTTCCTATAAAACAGCCTTGACAACTTAGTGCCCCAATATTTCTCTTCTACACGAACAAAAGATAACTCATTACAGGTATCCCATCCTGGTTTGTTTTTTCCAAATTATCAAAAGTTTCTTTGAAACTTCCCAAGTCATACCACCTACCAAAAATATGAGAAAAAATAGAATTTCTGAACTTCCAGCCCTATGAAATTTACTAGCGAGTAATAGTATTTTTTCTTCGCACTGAGATCCTTATTCGAAAAGTCAACATGTACTAATTTTTCTCCAGCCCAACCAATCATCTTCAGTGACAATTGAACCCCAGCCCACCCTCCACAAACACCCTAAAGGGTAATTTGCAGTGAGAGGAAAAGGATTCTTTGACCTTCAGAATCCCCCTAACCTGGCAATCTATTCTCTAATCTCAGTGATGGCTCCCATGTACTAATCAACCTCTTTCTTTCAATTACTTTCTTCCTTCCTTCTCTCCCTGATTAAATATTTACTTATCTCCTACTACATTTTAGCCCTAAGCTAAGTGCTGGTGATGTAGAAATGGAGAACATGTAGCCCCAGATCTGAGGAGTTCTGCAGGGATCACAAGCCTATAGGGTCAGAGTTGAGAGGGGCTGTCATATGAGAGCACATGGGGGCAGAACATTTAGCAGTACTGCTTGCCAGTTCTGCTTAGCATTTGCAGCTTTCTGATAGGATCCATCAGCAGTCAGTGGTGGTAGCTCCATGAGTGATGATGATTACTTGTGGGCTTCTGGTGGTCAGTCTTCTCAGCAGTAGCAGCTTACAATTACTTTGATGCTCACTGAAGGGTCTCTCATGACTTGCTAACCTTTCTCACAGGACTGATCTGAGATAATCTACAGCATAGCCTATGGCGGCATTCCTGCTGACCCTCTAAGTGGCAATCAGGGTCTTAATCAGCTCTTTTAAAGATGAGTTTCCATAAGCATTGATTCAACACACTTTAGCATAGTATTAGAAAGCACATCATTATGGAACCTAACAATCATAACTGAACGATTCACCTTAAATTCCCCTCATTACGCCCTTGGCTTAGAGTGAATTCTCATAGTTCCAAAGGATTTCTGATAATCATGTTGCAGCACACACTCGGTTGAAAAAACTGGATCACAGAGAATGTCACTCATCTCTGCGTTCTGGAAGGAATGCTGCTAAATTTGATACCCTCAACTGAGTCATTCAAAAAGCTGATCCCAAAAGAATTCAAGATCCTTGAGCAATTGTGCATGGTAGACAGAGATTTGGATTGCATGGAGAATTTGGGATTCTTGATGGAAGCAAATACTGACCAAACATTTGTTAAAATGCTACTCTTAAAATAAATACATGGCAGGAGTAAATGCTTGCCATCAGATATTCTCACAAGTGCTGAGAAAGAAATTGAGGATGAGACAGGAAGGGACAGAATCATAAATAATATATTCAACAATAATAGCTACCATATACTATCCACTGCACTAAATTCTACATAGATTACCTCATTCCATCCTCATAGAAATCTTTATGGGCTCAATAAAATCATTATGGCCATTTAACAATGGCAACCTGAGGTTTAGAATGGAACAATAGTACTAATTATCTGATATATTTGTACAAAAGTGTACTGGAAATGGTATTATGCCTGTGTAGTTAGGGTATCTGAAAAAAGTCTCAAATTTTCTCGTGTGTCATTAGCTCCAGGAGCAGATGGAAAAATTCTTCTCCAAAACATCCCTTGATATTCCATTTCCTTAACTCAGTGGTGTTCAAATTATAGTATGTGGTCTACAAATTTGTATTGATCTGTGATAAAATAAGTCAGACTGAGAGCAAGATTTTAGAAATGTTTATAAGAATGTGACATTGTCCCCAAATCTATACATTCAATCATATATCTAGTAATCAATTTTTATTGTTTTACAAAAGTGTCAGTCCACAATATTTTGAAAATTAAAAAAAAAAAAAAGCAAAGTATGTGTTCCACAGATCATTTGAGAGACATAGTCTTGAGTTACCCACACAATCTGAACTTCCGTTGAGACTGTGATAACTCAAGTGTCAACTTAAATCCATAGGACTCACATAAGGGAGACACTTTCTTTGATACTTCCAGGGGGAGGTTAAAATCTACCTTAAACATGTTGTAAGCTATATGACTTCTTTAGTTTCTAAATATACCGCATGAGGAAATTGGATCCCATATTCTTTAGGTTTCTTCTAACTCTCTAGTGTAATGATTCTAACACTTATATAGAGGAAAAGATAGAAGAAAATAATTCTTAAAATATGCTTCACTGAGGCTCCTGAAAAGCTCCCAGGAATTCCTGAGAGTTTTGTGGGTTGGCCACATTTATAAGATTAATCTATTTCTCTTACATATGTTGTAGATTGGCTTTCATACAAAACATTTCCATGGTATCATCAGAATGAGTGTCACATTTCCCATTCACTATGGTATTTTGTTGATTTTAGGGAAAATTTAAGTTGCTAGGCTATGCATGGTAGAATCGTACATTCGTAAAGCAGATTTAAGATTCCTGGTCTTTCTCATCATGCACATTCTTTAAGCTTGAAGTTACCTAAGGCCCCGTCAAACACACGCTGCCTATCACCAAAACTTAGAGGATATAATGATATGTGTTTATATTTCATTTACCCTTGGAATATACATTGCTAGAGGTCAGGTGCAAGAATAATTAAACAAATATCTCCCCAATTGTAGAGGGTTACTGCAAAACTCAGAAGCAGGAAAAATCACTCTTTAGGAGATTAAGACCTCAATTACTAAATTCTGCATCTTTATAAACTTTATAAAATGTGTGGCAGTATGATAAGTGGCCAGGCACCACTATACCCACTACAAAGTTATTTATTCTTTAAGACAAAACAAAAACACTAGCATACCAAATTAAGATCAAGATCAATAACATTTTACTCATCTTAAATTAATATATTGAATTCCAATTTATTTCCTTACATTTTACCACATCTTACTCAAAACAAAATTTCAGCATTCCTTTCCCTGTCATTTTAATGAGCTACATAGTTTGTATTTTTTTTTGATAGAGAACACCAATTTTATTCCATGACTGATGTCTACCAAGAACTTCAATGGCTTACTGATCTTATGTCTCAAATACATAGATTCTTCCTTCCCTCACTTTGCACCTTCCACTAACTCCATCTGTACATCTGTTCCCCTCTCCCAAATATCACAAAATTACAATTCTAAGCTAGATTTACTTTTTCTCATCTTCCTTGAGTCAACCTTTGTTGTATAAACCTCTAGTTTTTCATACTGTCAAATTTTCAGATCCTATCTTTTTTGTGATCCCTGATTTCCTCTTTTAAAATTATGTCCACTTTTAGTGATTCAGAATTTATGCAATATGCAAGTACAAAAACCAGAATTCTTCCATTTGCCAAATACCTACAAAGAAGTAAACTCCCATACATAACAACTCACCAAAGAGGAATCACATTTGAAGAAAGATTATCTTACCTTCTTTAGTAACAATAACATTTATAAAATATTAGATAAATTATTTTATTTATTTTCTTGATAGCCATCCTGACAAAATTTATCAATGGCAAATATTGTTAGGAGCCCAACTATGCATATGCTTTTTTTCCACAAATCATGTAATAAACCACACCAAAAAAATTGTCTATAGGAGTCCTATCAATGTTCCCCGTGGTCTGTGGGTGACTGAAAAGATTGACAAACTCTATTCTGATCACAAAAGTTGGCTAGGAAAGTCTAATACACTTATGTACACATGACCTAGTCTACATTGCTATTCATAAATACATAGCTAAGTCCTCAAACTAGATCTGTAGTGGTTGGCACTAAAGTATTTTGTAATTTTCTTATACACACTTACTCAGATGGTAAGAGCCACTAAGAGATTGAGAGGCAATAAATTGTCGGACGAAAATCATATGACACATCAATCCTATTCCTTCGTATATATGTACCCTTCAGAAAAGTCTTAAACTTCTATTTCAAAAACTGTCACATTATTATCACTTAATAACCATTGGGATATTTAATTATAACCTAAGCATTTGTGATGGAGAGTATCTGGTATTAATAAGTGCTTATGAAAACAAATGGAACCATATCAGTGGCAAAACATTCAGTTACACAGAAGGATTCAAAATCTTCAACTACAGAAGCATAATTGAATTAAGCTAAGTGAATAGTTTATATGCATACAACAATTTCTAGCACTGGAACACATTAAGAAGATGGCTGGAACAGCTCACTGTCTATTTTTTCAAAGAACATTAAAAGTGACAGAAATCCTGAAATAAAACCTGGCTCCTCTTTAGACTGGAAATAAAATAGAACTTCCAGTTGCTTAGGTATTTATTTACGAGTAATTGTGGCTTCTGTTTCAAACTGTAATTCTTGTTCTTTCCTTGAGCAGCCTGAACAAAACAGTCTTCTTTACATGCAACAGAAGAGAGCATTAAAACAAACATCTCAGTTTATAATTATATCATAATTAATATCACTTTTCTTTATTTCTGATATTAACACAAATTTATGAATCAGTCTATAATTTACTGAGGATTTTTAGTCTTGGAGAAACCAAAAATATACTGAGAATAAACAAAAGAAGAAAATAAATGCTTAAATGCAGTTAGGAAATTCTATGATCTAAATAGATATTTTTGCCCAACATTGACCATTTTTCTGGCCCCTCTGTTATGTAAGATTGTGTTACTATCTACCACCAGAAGAATGAGAAGTTGAATTTGTGTATCAAGGTGATGATGGAGTTGGGCCCCTTTCTCAGAGTTACTTATCCACTAGCTACTGTGGTCCTTTTTGCAACTGAAGGACATTTTGCTAGTTTTCAAGGTCATTTATTGCTATGGAATAACAAAGCATCATCTGATGTCTCTAGGGTAGAATGTAGTAAGATTTGATTTGCATTCTAAGCAACAAAGCATTTGGTTAACATTACGGCCAGTATTTTTATTCACTATCAAGTTGATTGCTTGTTTAAATATTCCTATTAATGTTTGTTTTGTTCATGTAAAGAGGTTTAAAAGCTATCAAAAGGTAACATAGGGAACTGAGGTTGAAATGTACCCACAGTTTGTTAATGTTGGTGGTGGTTGTCTGCTTCTTAAAACTCAACCCAATATCATTGTGATATGCTAAAATTCCTTCATAGAAATGACAACAACAAGTTGGATAAGAAGGCCTTTAAGTTGCACAAACATTTGTCAGCCATGGCCATTTAGTACAGATTTAACCAGGCTGGGTTTCTAAGCTTCCTAAGGAGGAACAAGGTCTGGATGGATGTAAGACATGTATTTGGGTGAAAAAAAAATCATCCTCAGTAATGAGGTTGGCAAGTCCGGGTCACGGGGACTAGGAGTCAAAACGTAAATTTGCCTCAGCTTCAGTCAATGTGCCAGATATTGCTGTGCTGGCCTTTGTGGGATTCTAACTTGGGTTGCAAAGTGAATGATGTTTCTATTGCTCTGGCGGCAGGAGACATGGGAAAAGGCACCTCATCGTGGATGGGGTGAGACCAGAGGATGTTCCTTCTCCAGAAGTAAAACGTGATCCTATCAGAGGTAAAGAGTTCTTAAAATGGGTGACAAACGTCAGGGAGGAAAGCAAAGGGAACTATGGAAAGCCCTCTGGTCTTTCAAAGTAGAGGCAAGTCAAATTTAAATTTCCACCACACTCTAACAATCCAATGCCTTTATTCTCAAATGCAGTGGTCAAAATGAGAAAAAAAGATGTAGAAAGAATCCAGCTGCGGTATTCATTTTTAGCCCAAAGTAAATAATCATTGAGCAGAAGTTTCTTTTCCACATATTGCTGGCTTTCAACATATATACACTTTTAATGAAGAGCACGTGAGAGAGAGCTTGATGTAGCCCTGAGAACTCAAGCCAACACCTCCGTGGTTCTGGATTCTGATCCAATGGCCACTGCTGACCGCTCACACAATAATTTTTAAAATGACTAAAAATGACTTCTTCACCTTACAGAATCTTGTTTTCATAAAAGTCACAGCATCTCATAAGCAATTACTTACAATATCTTATGGTTTACACAGTTAACCTTACCCAACCCATGACCAAATTCCTTAGCCCTCAGCAATTGTTTACAATTAAGTCCATAGCATTTAAAAGTGAACCTAAAGTCTATTACAGCTTGGCTATTACTCTATTTCTTCCAGATGAATGCTGCATTTTTCCAGCCAGAATTAAGTAATTCAAAAAACAGTAGATAACATCAAACAAAGACCTCAAAGATTAGCCAACTCTCTGAAATACAATTTAGGATTACCAGTTTTTTATTCATTAATTTAGGTTCATTCAATAAATATTTATTGAGTAACTTTTATATGTCAAGTCCCAAGTTAGATGCTGGTGATAAAGTAGTAAAGAAATAGTCAGCTCTTTTGCCCTCAGGGCCCATAAAAGCTCACACGTGTGAATACTGGTATATGGGGTGTGTGTGTGTGTGTGTGTTAACCTGGGTGGCAACAGTTAAGTAATCACACCTACAATGTACCATTACCAGTCATGATTAAGTGCTGTGAAGTAAAAGTAGAATGTACAATGAAAGACTGTAATACAAGATCTTATTTAAATGTGTGTACTTCCAAAGTAACCACAATCATGTACTCTGCTAGTAATGTCTTGAATTGACTCAATGCAATTTGACTTAGGTAATTTTTGTCTTGTTCATCCCTCTATCCTTCTTTTAGGTAGTTTCTTGCAGCTTCTTCTAGTGACCAAGGTCTCTGCTACTCATAGCCTCCATCCCACTGCTACATGGGACCTGGATATGAGCCCATGAATCTGACTTTCTCAGTTAACTGAGGTGGCATTCTCTCTTGTGCTGCTGGTGGTGGGGATAAGAGTTTTAGTCATGGATGTGATGGTATTTGCTAACTACTTGCCTTAATTCTTAAAAAGGGATGACAAAAGTCACTTCAGGAAACACAGAAGCTGGTGGAGAATATTTCTGGCAAAATAAGATCTTGATGTTCCCCTCAAATAACAGAGCAGAGGAACTTGCCAATTCTGATCCCAACTGCGACCAACCTTGAACTAATGAATTTTTCTTTCCTATGTAATCCTAGCATTAGCACCACTGAAAAACTCGCTCAGTTTTCCTTGGTCTATTATCATTTTTGTCAGGCATTTTCTTCCACTTAAACCAAAGGAGATCCCATTTCAGAAGAACACTTATGTGTGGTTTTTTTCCTCTTGGAGAAAAATTTTTCCCATCTTCATGGTGATTTGCAATTTCAGCATTTAAAAGATGAGTACTAGGACTCGACAGATTAGTTGACTTAAAGAACATTTATTGAGGATCTAGTTATCCATTCTAATTTACATTTTAAATCATGATGCGTGTGGTCCAGGCTCAGCTTTATTCGTGGGATATGACACTGTGCAGATATACTGCACTGGATGTTACTTTTCTCATTTGAAACATGGAGATATTTCACTAATAATCTTTCTAGTCACTTTCAATTATAATAGTCTATTTTCTAAGACACCTTAGAAGTTTTCCTTACTCTGAGCTCCTATTTATTATAAGGTTTAATGTATAAATTTTTGTACGTATAAACTTAAAAAATAGGGCCGGCCCGGTGGCGCAGCGGTTTAGTCCGCACTTGGCAGCCCGGGGTTCGCAGGTTCAGATCCCGGGCGCCCGCCGACGCACTGCTTGTCAGCCATGCCGTGGCGGCATCCCATATAAAGTAGAGGAAGATGGGCACGGATGTTAGCTCAGGGCTGGTCTTCCTCACAATAAAAATAAAAATAAATGAATTAAACTTAAAAAATAGAATGCAGTTTTTGTGGCTATTATAACTAAGATTAGCACATTTAGGGATTGTTGAGAGAATCTAGAACATTTATAAATGCAAACAAAGTTTAGTTGTGGCTTAGAAGAAGGAAGACAACTCTTTTATATTTGTCTCTGATGTGGGATGAGCTTTCTTCAGCCAAGAGGTTCTTAGGATTAAAGCTTGAGAATGTCATAGTAGAATTGTTTTTCTAACATCAGTTATTTATTGAATAAACAGATATCTGGATAGTTTTATATAAACATGACCACTGTGTTTTCTTGCTTGGAGTTGAGGGCAAAATGGGGAAGGGCGCAAAAATGTTTATAAACATTAATTACCAAATAATATGTTAAAGTTACAGTCCAAAATCCAATTAATGTTCAAATTAGAATTAGTGTATTTTACTTTTCAGTCTACTTATATTCTCAAAGCCCAAGTATTTATTAAGGCATTCTGCTATAACTAGAGAACTTACCATAAGAAAGAATTGAATAAACCCAAGTTTTGGTTCTGAAGTGAAAACCTCTTTTCTATACTAATAGATCTTAATAAATGCTGAATTTCTTACATAAATGTAACACCTTTGAACTGGGAGGTCAAACTAAAATTTTTGTTTCCTGACATAGTTATGATTAGTATCAGAAAAAGTTGTGGTGTTCAAAAGTTATTCCTGAAATGTTTGCAGTTTTATTAAGAATGCCAAGAAACCAAAGGCTTGGATAGTGTACAAATCTCAGGAATAACACGGCCCAATTTTGGTCAAAAGACAAAACAAGAACAGTAGAAATGGAAGCACCATTATTTTGCCTAAAATGGATCTCTGCAATGATGTAACAAAATATTAATCACTGACAATTGTTTAGGGAGGAGTAAGTTCTTAACATTCTTTGGAGTTTTCAAATAATATAAACCAGGTAATATTCTTGCTGCTTGTTTATATTTTTGTTGAAGAATTTATTCAACCAGATTTGGAAGGATATCTAATAATTATCTTCTTAAATTTATATAAATAGGAACTTTTTAAATATTTGAATTAAAAGCCCAAGATTGAAAGTTCTATTCAATTCAAAAAGATGATTTTTTAACATCTACCATGCACTAAGTACTTGGAATAGAAAGTTAAATCATACTTGGTTGATTCTCTTGCAAAGCTGATAATCTTGAGAGTAGAACTGACACAAACAGATATTTCAACAAAATATTTTGAGTCCTAAATTAGACTATGAGTTATAGGAAAGATCCTTGCTTGGACTTTCATACTATGTGATTTCATGTAATTTGCTTAAATCTCTGTTCCTCAGTTGTCTTATTTCTCAAACTGGGATGATAATAACAGTATCTACCACATAAGGTTGTTGTGAAGATTAAATTGGCTAATGCATTACAGAATGGTACTTGGCATACAAAATCACTTAATAAGGTTCTTCTCAAATAATAATTTACATGAAACAGCATGGGGCCAGGCACTCAGGAAACACTCAATAAATATTAGTAAGTATTATTATTTATTACAGAAACACAGAACTGGGACTCTGTGCTAAGAATTAAAGTCAAGATTTCTTGCTTTAGTTAAATCCACTGGATAAATTTTTAGCAAACAACTGTTTGACTTGTGAAGCAGCTATTGTATTTTAATATGATTTTACCATGAGAAACGAGCCTCCTTTAAGAAGTCTGTGTTGGTTTACTGATCTGTGGTAGTAAATGAGCTTCATCTATGGAATATAAATATGACCAAAAAGGAATGGAGAGAGTGTGTGTGTGCGTTTTATTTTATTTTGTTTTAGTGTAAGAGCATATTAAAATGGAAATTACAAGAAACGTAAATGTACAAATACCTATTACGATATTCAAATGTCTCGCTCACATTGAAAGCTAAAAAGGCTGAGCTAGAACAAGTGGGAAATGGTGGATGTCTTTGCAGAGAACTTTGCTGCGAACACTTACCCAGAAGCTTCCCTGCACCTCAAGCCTAGTGAAAGAGGCCGATGTCAGATTCCCACCTGCATAATAGAAAGTATGCAATATGGATCGACGAGCTGCTGATGAATGAAGAAAGAAGTTGTTGCTTCCTTAGGGTTGTCCTACATTCCCAGCCTTAGTCAATGGAAAGGATGCCTGAAAGTGACCCACAGACTAGATGCAAGTTAGAAGCAAGAGAGATTCAGAGTAGAGCTGTCTTAGACCCTGCCTATTAGAGTCACTTGGACGAGGGGGGCAGGACTCAGCAGGGGGTACTGAAGATTACTAGTGACTTTGAAAGGAGTCAGCAACAAGCTAGGGGAGAGTGTATCACCTCCATCAGGGTAAATGCAGGTGAGAGTTAGCCAGCACTGGGTAGTGGTGGATCAGTCTCCAAAGAGCCCATCAAAGTGCCTGATCAGAGAGTTAATGTTCAGTCAACCTATAACCATACAATCCACATGAGATCTTTCCTACCCTCCACCTCTCTCCTCCTCCACCTGTCCTCAAACTCTGAGGAGGTTGAAAACCAGAGGAGGGGGGAAACTGGGGAATGAGGTGATTGAGAAAGAAAGAAGCAGACTTTGCTTCCTTCTCTGCAGCAGCTATCTAGACAGAAATAGGAGGGGAAGTAATTGTGGCTTAGAGGAGGTGGACAGTTTGGCATCATATGTAACTGGACATTCTAATTCTGAAAAGAAATGGTATCTTGCAACTTCAGTTGATCAAAGGACTTTTAACACTTAGTGATTAGAGAAATTATGGGATTTCTTTAGTTTTGTTTGTGTTTTCATCTAGGTGCAAGAGATAAACTATCCCGCTGAGCAATGTTTAAACACTTATAAAACAAATTATTTTTTAATCACACACCACAGATTATGCTTCTTCAATTTATTAGTTACATTAAATTCAGAGACAAATACATTGGAAAAAAATCATAGCTCTGTTTCTGTGGAATACCTTCATAAACTCTTATCTTCTTGATGAAACCAGAGAATCATCTTATAAAGTAGGAAGTATTTTTTATTCTTTGCAAAAATAATTTCATATCATAAAAAGTAAACTTTAAAAGTTTTCCACAGTGAACTACAATGAAGCAGGTCTTGCTTTGTCGTCTTAGTCACTTGTCTTCCTGGTAGCCGGTTCTTTTATGCTCAAATACCAATGGCATGATTTCCTAAGAGGAAGATTTCTAATACCTTCCCTGAGCAAGAGGCATTTTTATTCAACAAATATTCAAGTACCTACTTTGTGGTAGGACATGTGCTAAGACCCAGGGATACAGTAGGAAACAAGAAACACAGCATCTCATACCTGCCCTCCTGGAACTTGCAATCTCAGACAGGAGTAAAAAAAACAAATAAATTGGTGAATAAACAACTTAGTGTCAACTAATGTTAAGTGCAAGGATCAAAATAAATCCTGAGTGACGTGATTAGAGAGCAAGTTTGGTAAGGGAATGAACAAATTACAGAGACAGAAAAAACCTACAAGTGAAAAACCAGAAGGAGTGCAGCCTAATTGTGGATGTTAGGGATTTTGAGTGACTGACCACAGGGTTCAAGGAGACGTTCAGAAGAAGAGCAACAGGCCAAGGTGACACACCTCACAGAGTGTGCAGAGCACACAGCGCTCGGAGATGCAGGAGAGATAAAATGCAAGAACAAAAGAAAGGCAAAAGACTACAACCTTGAAAAGAAACAGGGAAAGCAATGCATCATGTTTAGTAATAACAGTAATTGTGGGGTATTGCATTACATGCAGGGAGAATCAAAAGACCTCCTCTGTCAGGCCTGACAATGCAGACAGAAATAGTCAAGGCACTGCAGCCAGGGTAAACAGGGTGTCTTAGAGCAAAAATTGGGACAAAACAATGACTGACACAGACCTAGTCCCTTCAGACTTGCAGTGTACTATTTGATGTGGGAAAAGTGTTGCTTAAAATTCAATCCACAGTTGTGTGTTTGTGCATTTTACCCTTAGTGAAAGCAGATAGAAGAATTTAATTGTTTATTAAAAGTGAGTATAGTTTTAGGCATGGTAATCTCAGAAAACTCCTGTTTTGTTTAAAGTCGAAATTTAAGATTCCCAAATTGGTATTATCTATAGCCAAAATATTTAAATTCAAGTGAAACCTAAAGTCCCAAGCAGTCCCAAACCTAAAACTACGTTTGTCCCAAGCAGAGACTGACACCACTGATTTGGCCTCCCGGCTTCTGTGCTTGTGGAGTAGAGGGAGGAGACACTACACAGCTGCGTTGACAGAAAGCCTCCCCCACCCTACTGGGAGGGCCCTGAAAATAAACTGGAGACTCTAAACTGTAGAGACAGAAAACTCAGGTTAAACTTGATCATTTGTTCCCTATGAATAAGTAAGTATGAAAATTTTCTAAACCTCAGTCTCTCCTCATTTGTGGAGAGAGATAACAAAATTCATCTTCGTGTCTTAGATTGTATTCCACCAGAATCTGAAGGTGAGACAAGCATTTGAATGAAAGCAGCTCATTTCAGAGATGATCCCAGGAAGCACTGGTCAGAATGTGGAGATGAGACGGGAAAGGGAGTGAAGCCAACAAAGGCTGTAGTATGGAGAAGCTGACTGCTGTGGGCACCTGGGAAACTCGAGGAAATCGTGTGGAATGTGTGCAGAGCTCCTTTATTGAAGGGTGAGGGAGCTGGGAGATTGAGCCACTAATTCCTATCACTTATTGTTTGAGAGCTATTTCCAGGGACATCACTTGCCTACCACTTCCGGGCTGCCCTATGTACCCCTTAGGGACTTCTGATAGCCAAAGAAAACCTTCAGGCAGAGTCACAGAAACCTGCAATGGATGCGCTCAGGAATAGTGAGTGCCAAGGGAAGTGTCTGGGACACCAACCGTGTCTGCCATGTCTACCTATTAAGATCAAATAAACTACTCCACATCATAATATTGTGGAAACCACAAACTTCTATATAAATTGACATCAAGTCCATAGTAAAATGAAATAAGTTACAACACGTAGTGCAAATGTAGCTCTGACTGCCAGCAGAATCTGAATAGTAATAGAAAGAAACACACATATAGAATTGGGAGACTTGGTATTTTTAACTCCTGGCATTTCCCTGGGCACATCGGTTTTCTAAGCTTAAATGACTTTATCTGCGGAATGGGGTAATATTAGCTTTGTGAGAGTAAACACGAGCATCCTGCATGAGATGAGGCGAGGATGTTCCTAGTGTAATATTTAACACAGAGTGAATTTTCAATAGATGCTAATACTCTTCCCTCTACCTCCCTTTCTTATTTAAAGATTATTCTTATCTGGAGATGCATAAATTTTGTATATATCGCTCCAGCCCATAAAAAATAAGTTGAAGGCCCTGAAAATACAAAAAACGTATTCGTTTAACATTATATTATGAACACCTACTGTGTGACAAACACGGTCATAGGCACTGTGCTTAAGAGAGTAAACAAAAGAGATCAAAATCCCTGTCCTCGAAATACTGTGAAAAAATGAGACATAAAAGATTACATATAAGGAAGACCATTTGATATATAACTTTCTACTCACTGATCATCATTATTTGCATGTCACTACTATTTGAGTATCATCATTATTTGAATATCATTAACATGAATTCCCAAACTGCTTCATTGATTGTCCATCACAGTGGTCTGATGTTTCAGTGCTTTAGAACATATTCTTGACTTAAAAAAGAAAACAAAAACAAAAAGCTAACAAACAAAAAGTCAAATTTAAATTATCCAGGATAAATTATCCCTTTTGCAATGGACCACACACAATACTACTACATGACTGCACTTCTGGGCAATCATGTATTATGATTTTGTGTGTGTGTGTGTGTGTGGAAGATTAGCCCTGGGCTAACATCCATGCCCATCTTCCTCTACTTTTATGGGATGCTGCCACAGCATGGCTTAACAAGCAGTACACTGGTCCATGCCCTGGATCCGAACCTGCGAACCCCAGGCCGCCAGAAGCGGAGCATGCGAACTTAACTGCTACGCCACCCGGCCAGTCCCTGTATTACGATTTTTATTAGTAAGAACTAAAAATTATAAGGAGATGAACAAAGAGATCTTCATGGTCCCTCCCAGCTTTAAAATTCTATGAAGTATGACTTTTAATAAATGGTGAGCTTTAGAAAAACACAAATGTAAATGTAAACAACTAACTTTCTGTGAATATACTTAAAATAAAAGAATTCATAACACTAAATGAAATGCTAATGCTGCCTGGATCAGGTTGATCCAAATTGTTACTTTAGGATGGCTGCCTGGTCAGCAGGAAGCAATTTGGTCCTTTCTGCAACACCACCAGGCCAACACTCCTTAGCTAGTATGTTCAAAGATAAATACGTTTAATGGGGAAAAAGTTGCTAAACTTGGAAAAGAATCCTTTTCTAAGTAGCATATTGCATTAAAAAGTAATTGTAAAGCTTTTGGGAGACTGATTCTACTATACATGAATGTTGTAATGAGCACCAGCTCCTAAAAAACACTTTGCGAAGAGAACTGCACAACCCCAGTGGAGCAGGGCTCGGGCTGACATGTGAGTAGTGAGCTGGGAACTGACCCATCACAAGGGTTACTCAAATGTTTTTAAAATTGTAATGGTTTTGCTTATTTTATTTTTGAATAGTTCCTCAGTAATTTGTACCTTTATTTCAATAAAAGAAACATACAAATGAATTAAGGAAACAACTCTCTTTAAGTTCCCTCAGTGATGGTTCATCAATTCTTGCAAATGATACAAAATCAATGCTTCGTTAGTACAGTTCATGTGCAAGCTGTTTAAGTTTTCCCTGATTCTCTTATTTACATTAATCTACATAATTCTACAGTTTGAATTTTAGCAAAACTAAATTTGTACGTTGCTTATAGTATGATTTGATACCAGTATTAATGACAGCAATGTATTTTTAAAACTTTGAGTTTGTCACTCATATATTTCAAAGTCTACTATCTCTATTCCCTAAAGAAGAAGAAAAAATATGTCCAGTGTTGAGCATACACTTTTAAAATTCCCTTGGTAGATAACAAAGGAGTATTAGAGTACACTAACATAAGTGTCAAGGAGAAGGTAATGATGGATGGTGAATTAAGCAAACACTACTTTAGTGTCAATAACGATCCCCCCCACAAAGAAACCATATATTTCAAAGAATGCTTTGAAGGTTGGTAGTAACTTGTTAAAAGCTAGATTTCAGATTTAATAGTCTCCATCATTTTCAAATCTTTTTTTTTTTTTTAAGAGAGTCAAGGGAACAAGCTTTTCTCCCTTGGTAAGTTTCTTAGAAGCTCAAAATTTAACTGGCAATTTCAAAGAACCCACATTTTAAAAAGTAGTTTAGGATAAAATATGACACCTAATTTAAAGACATTCAGTTGGCTTCACATCAGGTTGCATGCTGATTTTAGAGTGATTTACTGAAGTTTTAAGCTTGAAACTGATTTGCTCCATCAAACTGATACTATAAATAGTTCTTAAGAACTGACTACTTTATATGATGTACTTTTAAATCCATTAGTAGTAGCTTTTGGAGAACAAAGTTGTGCAAACTTGCACCTGTCCACAATCTTTCTCCAAATTTTAAAACTTTCAGATCTGTTTGGAAGAAGCAACAGGGCAAGGGAGAATTGCACCAAGCTTCTTCTGATATTCTTTACTATTTCAGTCGTATGTTTTCTGCTGCTCCCCAGGTCATAGGGCTGTGCTGCCACGTACAAGGGAATACAGTCGGGAGTAGTAATCCCCAAAGGTTTTAGCTATGATTCCCCTGAAAAATAAGGTGCTAGGCCCAATATTCTTCCCAATATTTAAACAAGAAAGATTACTTGCCAATAATGGGAGACAAGATGGAGAAGGAGGAGGCAGTGAAATCTCTGGACAGCTAAGTAGGCAAGGGCCAAGAGGTGAGTAAGGTCTTCTTTTTTTTCATTCATTCAGCAAGCTTTGTTCACCTCATTCCAGGTGCTAAGGCCTGTGCTGGATATCAAGCCAATTAGAAAGGTGAATAAAATATGGCTCTCCCCTCCCCTTAACTCCTATTAAAGTAGAAGAGATGGAAAATGAGCCCTTAACATAATGAGTACTTTGATGGAGAAGTGATTCTAAATTATAAGAGGTTGATGATAGAGCAAATAGAAAGACATAAACAATTAGAAATGTTAAGCTAACCAAGCAAATGAAACACAGACATAATTTTCAAAAATTTAGCAACTACCACAACATACCACAAAGGAATTACAGTTAACAAATCCCATAATGTTAGAGCAAGGTTACAAAGATTGTCTGTTGTACCAGGACTTTTTCCTTTAGTTTCTGGTTGTGGGGTGGTCCAGGTAACTATATAAGCCTTATTGGTCTTTCCAGGCTGTACCTTGACATGATCACATCTATTATTTTGGATTAGAACTTCTGTATCTTTTGAGAAATGGCCAAGGACGGATAAAAGGAAGGTGTATTTAAAACAATAAGTAATATTACTTAGCAATGGAGAGATTTGTTCATTGGTATTTATTATTCAGTAAAGCATTAATGATTAACACTTACTGTATTTTTATACCATATATCATTTCATTAATTAATTTATTCATTAAAACTTTCATTTGGTTCAATGAATATTAATTGAGAGTCAATTTTATTCCAGACAACACAGTTGGTATCTGTTTCCCCAGAATCAAACTTCCATTATTACACTTTCACATTACTGAAAATATGAGGGGTTTTTTTTCTCTACATGATTGTGTATTAAGAGCTGGAAATAGGTGTTTTTTTTCTTTGTAAATCTAGCAACTAATATGTTGAGTTAAATATTATTGGTTGGATTTTACTGATCGAAATATTGTTACTAAACATCTAATTTTCAAAGTTTATTACTGATTTATTCTTTTCTTAATACATTAAGTAATATGAATTCAAAGTTTTCCTATGATAATGTACCTCACTTAAACTCAGATATGTTCTTTTGAATGTGAGGTGATAGTTTGTATTAAGGAGCATTAGCAAGAGTCATTTCAATGCATAATAGAAACAGAAATCAAATAATAGAGATGAATGGAGTTCAAGAAGTAGAATTACTCTTCCAATAAGCCTGGTAATGAGAAGGAGTGGTAAGAACAGACTATACCTTGGAAGACTGAAGGCTGGTAAGCCTGGGAAAGAGGGACCAGTAAAGGATGGATGTTGAGCAACCATTTTAGGGGCTCTATTGACCTTTATCCATAAAAAGATAAATTAAATCTATTAGACTGCCATTATAAAAAAATTGAGCTTCTCTTTAGTTTCCCTATTCCTATCTTATCCTCAAGGTTCAGTCATATGGAGCAACAACAGCAAATAGGACCGTTTTAATCCCAGTTCTGCCATCGATTAACTTCAAAACCTTGGGCACATTGACTACTATCTATGAGCTTCCATTTATTCAAATGTAAAATGGGAATAATAATACTCAACCTACAAGGTAATGGTGAGTTTACACAAGTGAGAATTTGAGAAAATCCTAATTAATACAGCACTGGACACAGGGTAAGACTACAAATTCCTATGCTATCAATGGAACTCTGGTACATTTTGCTCCAATGGCAGCAACAGATGGTAGGCTGTTACATCTATTACTGAACTACTTAGTCATGTAGAAGGCAGTAGAATCTGTAAATAGTTCTATAACAGTAAATGTATGTAATCTCTATATATCTTATAAAATGGTGCTAGACAGTGTGATTTGATGATGGACTACATACAATCATCCTCAGACATAAGACCATGGATAGCTTAGTTTTCTTGCCAAAACAATTAAGGAAATATATTCAAAGCGTAGAGTTAGGATGAATTGTAAGGAATAGGTAGTAAAATGGTTATTGAGTTGGGATACATTTTCTTTTCAAGAAAATTCCATAAAATTCGAAGCAGTTTCATTTACAAGTAAAGAAAAGTGGAAAAATAGGGACTTGTGTTCTCTCTTTTTTATTTTTATTTTTTACATATGCCATACAATTGACAGGAAATTAAAATATCTTCAAAAAGAGGCATATGACTTAAAGTGGATGTTTCATTTTCAGGAGAACACATGGAAGTACATAAATATTTAAGAATCCTCTGTGGTTTCAGGTTGTCCATTTGTTCCAGAGTGAGGCCTATGAAAATAAGTCAAACTTGACCTTGGATCAAATATTTCATAAAGAGGACAGTGAGTGTTTTAGCGTTATTTGACCCAACACTTGCTATTCAGTAAACTGATTTTATTTATATTTCACAAGAAACTCTTAAGAGAAAAATTATATGATGGAGAAGCCATTGCTTCAGTTTTTATTTAGCCTTCTCTAACTTTTTAAAGAATAAATATTTTTGTTTGCCAAATAAAAAGGAAATGTAATCAACAGTAAAGGATGTATTAGTATTAGTTTCACAGAAAGAAATGAAGCCTTACTCTTGCCAAATTTTTTACCATCTGAAAATGTTGGTTTTCGTACTAAAATGAAATCAAATGGAACATATAATGTGTAATGGGGTTTTCGTTGCTGCCAATATAATTCCTATGTCAGAAACTTCTTGTTAATAGGTGTGATTCTTTGACATATTGGTTTCTCTCCTTCTCTTCAATGGTTTCAATTTTATTTATACAGTAGAGTTATAAAACTAGTAAAATATGTTGGATAAAAAAATGTTTCCATGGCATGTTTGAAAAACACAATACCAAAGCCTGATTCAAGCAAACGTCAATATGCAAAAGCTTTTTAACAGAACCTCCCCATTCACCAGGGACACTCTTATCAAAAATATATATGAGTCCAAAGTCAGCCCAATTAGTTGATGGAGAGTGCATAAGAATTAGTGTTGGAAAACATTCCTTTACAATCACAAATAGCTCCTCGGAGAGATGACACATAGAGATCGGACTTTTGTCAAATTCTATCCTTCTCTCAGATGCAGAAGGGAGAGGCACAATACAAAAATGAATTTTTTGAAAAAGTGGCTATATCAAACCCAGGAGGCCAAATGTTGAGTAGAATGTGAGGAGAAAAATGAATATTGTGGGGAATCATTTAATATAAATTAAAAAACAAATGATTTGTTCCATATATATATATATAAATGTGTTGTGGAACCCTAAAAAGAAAGGGGCACATAAGCCATACACATTCCTCAGTCCCCAGGGACACCTGCAGTCTGACATGTTGTTATTTAGAAATGAGGATTGCCCTTGGCTACTACCCTGTGCTTCTGCTTTAAGTTTTGATGAAAATGATATGAATTCCTTTCATCTTGTCAATGTCTCCACAATTTTTGACATTCAGCTTGCTTTGAATCTGACTGGGAAAGCTGAAATAAGAGCATTATTAATTCGATTGTGGCTAAAACAGAAACTGACATGTTCTTTCTTCTTTATAGGTTTAAAATTGAGGAAACAAAATGAAACTAAACTTTGGGGGATGGGATATTGAGCATACAACTCAACCAAAGTTCATAGAAGAAGTGTTCCTTGTTCACAAAATTTATGGTCTCTTCACATCTGTTGTGGATTTCATCAGTGACTTCTGTTTAGAATTCCTAATTTTTTGAAGCCAAGAGATTCAAAGGAAAAACTCCATGAGACTAAGCGAAAGAATTCTTTCATTTTTGAAAAATGATATATTGGGAACACTTAGAAAAAATGTGGACGTGAGAAATCTTGAATTGAGATAACATCTGATAAATTAGCACTTTCCTACAAAGAACAAGATATCTTAAGAGAAATTTTTTTATCTCAGTGCAAGCAATGCTTACAAGCCTGTTCCCAATTCCTTCCTACTTTCTCCAACAGCTCCTTGTTATTTGATGCACATATTTTTTTCTGTCTTCTATAATTCCTTTATCTCACTGATACTCATCTTCTGTTTAGGTGAATACAGATCGGAATACTGTTTCCTAATTTCTTGCTAAAGGTGCTATCTCTGTGAAAAGCATGCAGACACATTTTAGTTTGGTTTCTTTTGTTTTAAGGTCCCTCTTTCTAGTAACTATAGAGAAACAGATGGGGATTAAAAATTAAAAAGTGTGTGTGTGTGAGAGAGAGAGAGAGGGAGAGAGAGTATAAACGGTCACATGTGAACTTCTGTTGATTTTTTTAAAAATATATGATTTGACCTAGCTTCCATTCTGATTTAGCCCCCTATTCTGGTCTTAGCATGACCTCTCGTGAATCAAATGCTAGTCTACAATACTCAGACAGCAACTTAGGGAATGCTGTTCATGTTGCTTAGCCAGGCACAATTCTCAATACATTCTTGGACTTTTTTTTAATAGACTTTATTTTTTAAAGCAGTTTTAGGTTCACAGCAAAGTTGAGGAGAAGGTACAGAGAATTCCCATATATCGCTTGCCCTCACACATACATAAACTCCCCATTATCAACATCCCTCATTAGAGTGGTACATTTGTTACATTCAATGAAGCTATATTAACACATCATCACCCAGAGTCCATAGTCTGGAACTTTCTAATATTCTTCTCAGGTATGGGACCCTCAGCGATTCTAAAAGCTTCTCTTACCTAAGACTATGTTGTTCTTCTACACTTTAGCTGTCTTAATTAATGCTCTAGTATCCCATAACTTAACTCATTATTCCAAAGCTGATCTGTCTCTGTCTTTCAAACTAACGTTAATGCCACTTTTTCCAAAGAGTATTTCATAGAGCACCAATGTTTTCTGCTATTTTAATAGGTGATTTGTGGGGGCAGGTAGGCAGGAGAGAAATTGTTAATAATATTAGCTTCTAAAATAATTTAATAAATATGAAATAAACACAAAATTAGTATTTTACAATACTATCCACTTAAGAAATGGTGTGCCATATCTGAAAAGGACCAGAAGCCATGTCAGTTACCATACGAAGACATATGAATTGTTGACTTTAATCTGTACATTGATCCAGAGACAGTATTTTTCACTTAAATTTACAGTGAGGTATGTCATCTGTTAGATGATTGCTGTCCAATTTTATGAGATATTTGGGTTACTATTCAATGTTTATTGAAGTTTATATATTACACAAATTCATGTCCATTGGATCTAATTAAAGAAAAAAGAAAGAAAAGATTTATAATCAGGTCTTCTGTTCAGTTTTGAGTTCAGCCACTTATTAACTTTGTGGACTTAACCAAGTCACCTAACCATTTCCAAGACCTGTGATCACAGGCCACGCACTCCCACAATATCTCATCTGTACAATGGAGATAAAAATACCATCACCTATAGGGGTGTTATGATCTAATGCAAGTAAAGTGTTCAGCATTGATATGTAGTAAGCTTTCAGTAAACAGTAGCTATTATTTTTAACTTTGTGCAGAATAGCATTAGTGGACCAAAAAATTAGAATAGTTGAAGTGATATTTTTAATTTCTAAAAAAAATGAAAATAGGCAATCTATCTGGAATTTGGAGAATTGCTAGAATTCCACCTTGTATTATGATTTCCTAATTCTGAGCACAATTCTTGGCACACAATAAGTAGTCAGTAAATATTTGCGGAAAATTATTTAATGACATTCTTAACTCTCTAATAGAGAGCACTGGTGAGAGACAGAGACCATATATGATCCCCCTTTGCATCTATTCCCCCACAACACTAATACAGTAGTCAGCTCTACTGAGCAGATGATTTTTTTTAATTGCTAAGTAATTGAATGAGTGAATCACTTAATGAGAAAATTATATTTTAAAATACATATGATATATAATTTTGCTTGTTTCAGAGAAAGATTTTTTTTCTAAATTTACATTTATTTAATTTGTGCCAACCCAAAATGAGTTAAATTCTATGAATGCACAGTTTTTGAAAAGTAAGCTACAGTCTTTGAAAAGTAACTGGATTGCTGGGATGCTTGCAGAACTCTATACATTTACTAAACGGGGAAATCAATCTCACTATTTTGCAGTCATAACTCTGCATAACATTATTTTGCAGAGATAAGCGGTCTTTCTATATACAGGTAATTTATCCAAAATCAATATTGCTATGTTAATAATAAAGTATTTGAGCATTATATGAATTTTTATTTAAACAATTTATAATTTTGAAAGAGTTGTTATTTTAATTAATATCACATAATGTGTATAATTAATATAATTCACAGTTTCATAGTATGCCAGAACAGTTTTCTAAATTATAAACAGAACAGTTACTGTTCTCAGTAATACATATTCCTTCTATTTGGTCTTTTAACTCCTTTACGTAGTTTTCCCTCACCTGTTTTGTGTATAAGTGTTTGAATACTTCCATCTGGCCTGTGTTAAAATAGAGCTTTTGGGAAGCTGAGATGACACAAAGTGGATTAACTATGTTGGTGCCAATAGTTGCCCATAATAGGAACGTGGTTCTTCTGTCAGGTAATAGAGATAATGACACTAATAATATCACAACAGTCTTGAGCAAGTGGAATAAGTCATAAGAAGAAGGGCATATAATTAATAATCCTGATAGAAATAACACTGAAATAATAACTAGATCATTGATGCGGGCTCTCTACATTGACTGATCTTAGAGAAGATAAAGTGCTGATGGTTTTACACATGCATGAGTAAGTAGAGTCATGGGGGAAACGCCTAAACCTATGAGTGAGGGGTTCCCAGCTATGGTCAAGTGAGAAGACTAGTAAATTCTCTCCCCCAAAATCAGCTGTAAAGGTAGACAAAAGGGATAAAAACAAATATTTCCATGCTCTGGATATTAAACAAAGGCATACAACCATCAGAGAAGCATCTATGTTTGAAGAACTGCTAAAATTCAGGTAAGAATAGTAGGACTCCATGGTTTTCTTGCCTGGGGCTGCTCCCATTCCCCATTCCCAGCTCAGTGGGCATGGAGGTTCTGATAGGATTCGGCAGGCCATGAGAACTGGCTGCTTTGCTTCTGCGGTCCAAGGGAATCCATTCGAATTGGAACATTAAGCAATGACCACATTCAATGATATTATTGGTAGAAGTGACCATATTGTAGCTATGACGGAAGCAAACATATTCTTGCCTGAGCCTGTTTACATACAAAGCAGAGACCTAACAGGATTCAAACCAGCCACATACCCTTGGCCAACATTGAGGCTGCACACACGTGCAGAGGAGAGACGAAAGATTCCAGTGGAGCAGAAGCTAGGGCAACAGTCACAACCTGAATACACTCCGCTGTCACACATAGACTATTCAGCAGAAAAGAAGTCTTATTGGCTCCACATGCTCAAGCACAACCTCCTTCCAATCACTGGCTGAAAACTAAGTTATGCAGATACAGGGGCAAATCCTAGAAGGCCAGATTTTAAAATAAACAAACAAAATAAAAACATCAGTGGTTACACAACATGGGGGAGACAGACTGACCTAAAACAAGTTACTAAATAAAGAAACCAAACAACTAACAAACAAAACAGCAACAACCTCCAGGGGGAGAAATCTGAATTTAGAGTTGCTACAATATATTATTTTAGAGTCTAGTTTTCAACAAGAAAAATTATGAGACTTGCAAGGAAATAGAAATGTATCTCCCATGCTCTGGAAAATAAAAAGCCAAGAATAGAAATTGTCTCTGAATGTCCCCAGATGTTGGATTTAGCAGACAAAAATTTCAAAGCAGCTATTATAAATGTGTTCTATAAAGTAAAAGAAACAATGTTTAAAAATTAAACAATAAATCAACAAGTAAAGGCAAATACATAGAGACAGAAAGTTTATTAGTGGGTGTTTGGGGTTGGGTGTCCGAGCAGGGATTAACTATATGGAGGTAGAAGCAGACCACAGAAGACCTTTTTTAGAGGATGATGGGAAATTTCTAAAACTGGATTGCTGGGATGCTTGCAGAACTCTATACATTTACTAAAAATCATTGAATTATACTTTACAATAGGTGAATTTTATGACAGATAGTTTATACCTCAGTAAAACTGTTAAAAGATATCTGTGTTCACTTTGATATTTTTTGATCCACTAAGTTTCTCTCTCTATGCCTTGTTTATATTTTGTTTTCAGAGAATCTATATTCCACCCATTAAAACATATTGTAAATACAGAATCCAGCCTAACATCATTAAAATACTCAAGAATTGCAATACTTACTGATATTATTCCTCTTCACAAGTTCTTCATCATTTTTTCATATACTCCAATTTCTTAAATGGTGTAACAAATTAAAAACCTTTTTTAAAATATTTATCTTAAGATTATAGCAAAGTAGCCAGAATGCTCCTATTTTAATGCTCTTGATTTTTCATCTGGACTTTTGGTATTTGATCTCCTATTCTTATATTCTGATTCATCCTTCTCAATTCCATTCATCAGCCAGAGTAATTTTTATGAACATAAATGCAGTTACATTACAAACTTCACAGTTAGTTAATAATTCCCGATTGCCTACCTCAAGTTTTTTTTTTCTTTGTATTCCTTTCTCTCTCTCTCCCTGCACTCAGTCCCCTCAGTCTTTTAACCTGGAGTCCACAGACTCTCCGGATAGGGTTATAGATTTAAACTAGGGTTTTCATAACCCCTGAAATTACGTGTAAAATATTTATATAGGCATATTTGTGCATATTTGAGGAGAGAGATTCTAGGGTTTCATCAGATTCTAAAAGGGCTAGTTCCCTGAAAAGGGTAAAAAAACACTGTCCTCTGTATGAAGTCCCAGTGCCCTTGACTGACATGCAAGGCCACTTATGATCTAAACCTAGCCTCCTTCCATTACCAAGTTATGTCCCCACTTTTTGCATCTTATGTTCCAAGAGATCGGCACCACTTGTGATGCCCTGAAATCACCCCTCTATTGTTCACCTCGCTGCATTTTTACAGGTTCTTCTGCCTTGCTGGACCCCACTCTCTCTACCTGATCAATTTTACTCACACTTAAGACCCTTTTCAATTGCCATTTTGTCTAATAACTTTGCATGATCCTGTTAGGAGAAGTCCTTTGTGTTCCTCCATTGTGTTGTCAGTAAACTCTAAATGAACCTGAGTTATAAAGTTTCACATTTACTGCAATTATTGTTTATAAATTGTTTCCTAATCTAGACTGGGAGCTCATGAAGAGGAAGAACTCAAGCATGTGTAGTTTGCAGCCATATAGCAGGCATTGAGAAACATTTTTAAATGATTCAATACATGAATTGATATACAAGGGAACTTAGAGTCTCTCTGGGTAAAAATATGTTTTTCTGTTATCAATTTACAGAGGAACAAATCATTTTTTTCAAGAACAAAGAAAAATGTTTTGGGGTTGTAGTAGACAGAATAATGGCTGGCCAAAGATGTCCATACCCTAATCTCTGGAATCTATGAATATATTCTAAGTGGCATAGGGGCAATTAAATTGTGGACGGAATTAAGTTTGCTAAACAAGTGACTTTACAAGAGGGAAATTATCCTGGCTTGTTCAGGTAGGCCCAATGTCTTCAGATGGGAAGAGGGAGAAGAGTCAGAACCAGAGAGATGGCATTGTGGGGAAAGCTTGACTGGCCATTACTGGCCTTGAAGATGGAGGAAGGGGTCCTTGAATGCAGGCAACCTCTAGAAACTGGAAAGGTCAAGAAAACAGATTTTCTCCCAGAGCCTCCAGAAAAGGACACAGCCCTGCTGAAACCTTGGTTTTAGCCCTGTGAGACTCCTTTCGACTTCTGACTTCCAGACTGTTGTTTTTAGCCACTAAATTTGTGGTAATTTGTTACAGCAGCAAAAGGAAACTGATACATGGGTTTTCTATTTCCTATAATTAAAAGAGTCCTGTTGTAAATTGAATTGTGTCCTCCCAAGAGATATGTAGAAGTCCTAAATCCAAGTCCCTCAATGTGACCTTATTTGGAAATACCCTTGTTGAGGATGTAATTAGTTAAGATGAGGTCTTGATGGATGGGAGTGGGCTCTTACATCAATATCCCTGGTGTCCTTAAAAGAAGAGGAAAGAGACAAAAAGAGAGAAGACAGCCATGTGACAACAAAGGCACAGATTAGAATGATGCATCTTCAAATCAAGGAACTGCAAGAATTGCTGGCCAACACCAAAAGCTGGAAGAGGCAAAGAAGAACTTTTCTCTACAGGCTTCAGAGGGAGTACAGCCAAGAAGACATCTTAATTTCAGTCTTTTGCATCCAGAATTGTGAGACAATAAATTCATTTTTTAAGCCACCCAGTTTATGGTTTGTTATGGCAGCCCCAGGGGGACTAATTCAGGACCCCCTCATGCCTAAATTCTAATTTTAAAGTGTTGCTGCATATTCATTAAACTTCTCTTTAAAGATCTCTCATGATCACTTTTGAAAATCCAATTTAACATATTCTTCAGGTTGTTGTAGCAATTGCTACATTTAGCACAGCACAGATTTGATGCCGAAACTGTTGAGTTTACAGCAATTCAAAGAGTGAATAATTGGATGCAAACAGCTGACTCTACTCCCATGTCAATGAATTGTCTGCTGTGAGCCGAACAATGCAGCCCCAGAGGGAACCCAAATGAAAGGTGAAAGGTCAAACATTCTGTTTTAACACTTGTGAGTTTTGTTTTAGTAAAAAATCACAGTTAGTTTCATTTTAAAGAAAAAGTGGAGGCATTCAGGCGTTTCAACAAAGTTGAAACTAACAACGTCTGTCAGCTTAACCTCAAAATAAACTCCTTTTCTTAAAAAATTGCAAATTTCTCCAAACTTTCTTTTGGACAAAAAAAAGTTGGTTTTGTAACTGTTTCTGAATATCACTGTTCATCTTAAAGGTGATTAAATAACAGTTATCAGTGATGCAATGAGGTTGTCCTACTAAACCACTACATCCCCAGTGTTCATTCCTTCTAAATTTAAGTAGCATTTATTTTCTATCTTTTGCTTAGTAACTAATTATGAAGTGCTTTATTAAATCTCCTGTATCGAACTCTTGTTTTCTGTATTGTGAAAATCCACGTGTTCCTGTGGAAATTAGAGGAATCATGAGGCAGTGAGTGATCCCTGCAATCTTTGTTAATCCCACGTTACCTACCCGAGCATTCCATACACAGGTATTCACACACCAATGATTCAAATTCTTTATAAAATCATTCACTTTTCACAGTGGCATCAAATTCTTTTGAAAAGAGTATCTAAGGAAAAAGTAAAACTGTTTATATAGTGATAGGAATAAATGCAGTTCACTTCTTAGCATATAAAATCAAAATCAGAGAAGTAATTTTGCTTTTCTTAGTTTTATAAGTAGATTAAACTCTTTTGTTGGAAATACTCCTTTTAAGAAACTTCTGGCCAAATGCTTTTCCAAAAAATTTGAATTTATTAGGAAATACTGATGGATTATATTAGATGAAAGTCCAAGCTGACGTAATGAAACGGTACTAACTGCCTTGGTAAACCAGGCTTAAATATATAGATTAAGCAAGCTCTGTTAGTGATTATTTATTTCACAATTCTACTACCATATTTGCTTTAACATCATAATGTATTTTTAATGTACATTTGCCAAGATTTAAACTACAGTACGACATCAAAACTGAGTTAAAGTTAATTGGATGATGTGGCAATTAAAAAAATTATGAATATGATCAAGATATCTTTCAAATACATCCAAACATGTGGTACCTTGAAATTATCCTTAAGAAATCAGTATTTTTCAATGTTTTTTGTTGATGGTTTCATAAAACCAGATTCTTTCTTGAAACTTTGCAAAGCAGCTCAACCAAAAACTTCAGCAAATTTGGAACTAATATTCATTACTTAATTTAAATTAACTTTCAAATTATATCTTTGAATTGATCATTTCCAGACTATTAGTTTGCTAGGGCTGCTCCAGGTAAAGTACCACAGACTGAGTGGATTAAACAACAGGAATTTATTTGTTCACGATTCTGGAGGCTAGAAAGTCTGAGATCAAGGTGTTGGTGGAGTTGGTTCCTTCTGAGAGCTGTGAGGGAAGGATCTGTTCCAGGCTTCTCCGCTTAGCTTGTAGATGGCCATCTTCTCCCTGTGTCTTTATATCTTCTTCCCCGTGTATGTGTCTGTGTCCAAATTTCCTCTTCTTATAAGAATACCAGCCAAGTTGGATTACAGCCATCCTAATGACCTCATTCTAACTTAATCACCTCTGCAAAGAACCTGTCTTTAAATTGGAGGTACTGAGGGTTAGGACTTCAACATAAATTTTTATGTGTGTGGGGCACAATTCAGCCATAACACATACAAAATTCACAATATAAGACTTTAAACAATACACAATTTACAATTCACCATACACAATTTACAAGACTTTAAGTAGCTGTAAATCCTTTGAACTTCATAAAAGCAATAATCTCTTTATGTTTGATATACAATGGCAGTTTTATTAATTTTGAACATTTAGCTATTTGATTTTTTTCCTCCTGAACTAAATTCATTGTTATGGAGTAATAAAAACTAAGTAGTGTATTTTCCAAATCTTAAAATAATATTTTAGGACAATAGATACATTAATAAAGTACCCAATAAAAAGTGTCTGTAAAGTGTTAAAATTTCATACTAATTACATCTGTGATTTTCAGCCTTTGAGATAAGCAAATAAAGTTGAAGATAACACTAAAGTTTGGTCTTAAAAGCAAAAATGAACTGTTTCTTACTGCAATGAAACAGCGAACATTAGCCAAGGCAACCACAGATCCAGAGCTGTAACTGTCAGTTAGGAGTGGATTTTAGAACATGACCCATCTCCCCCATCACTGCTTTACACCAACATGTCAGGCACATCCAGGTGGAAGATGCAGGGCCTTATGGTCAGGGCATACTGCCTCCTCTGAGCTCTGATTTCCAGGGACAGGTTGGTTCTTGCTCTAGAAATAACTTTTAACCTTAGCTTTGTAATGCTTGGAATTCTCTTAGCAAGTATGGCTTATTTGAAAAAAATACTCCTGTGAAATATAATATACTAATTTTTAAATCTTGTATGAGATGAATGAGTTTGGTCAGAGTATGACCTTGCCTGACAGAAAATTTGATTTGTGTGAGAACAAGGGAGCAAGTAGATTCTGGACATCTGTAAAAGAAGAGATGAGGTAGAAGTAACACTGAGGAGAAAAGGCCAGAAAAGGGGCTAAAATCACATACACACACAAAAAAACAGGTAATATCAAGGATGTCCTCTATTTATTACTTCAAATTCTATGACACATTAAATATATATCTTAATGTGCACACCTATGCTTCTTATTCTTTGACATTCCTTAAAGTGTTTTAAATAAAATTTTCTGCGCAGTTAACCCAATGCCTACTTTCAGGTTTTGGATAATTTTATGGAAGACAACATCCAGCAAAGCACATCTATTCCATCTATTAGTATCCCTACACTAAAGAAATTCCAGGGTCGTTTAATTACCTTCTACATTTCTTTGAGAGTTTAAAAGCGAAAGTGAGACGGGAAGACAGACAGCTGAGGAAGAGTAATTGTAAAAGAAGAGGCAAGCTAAATGCAATAAACCTAATCTTGAACACAAATGCACACAGCTGTGCACTCTTCAGGCACCAGAGAACCTGTCTCTGTGTAATGCAATATCAAGGAAAAACATCCACGATCTCTGGAAGAAACCTATCCATTTCTTCTTCTGCATTCTTATTTAAAAAATCTTAGACCACAAGACATAGGATGCATTGAAACACACTTCCTCTCTTTGAATGATCTCTCAGCCTTGAAAACCCAGGTGAAAAAGGCAAAATAGGATTTCCTATTTCTTACTCCAACTGTTGCTTTATGCTGTTATTTCTGTGGCATACAATAATTAAAGTGTAAGTGAGAGTATTGACAAATTTCTAGAAACTTTAAACACTGTCTGGAATGCCTATATTAGTAGCATGTATCAGTACACAAATAACCTAAGAAAGTTTATCGTGACTTCTTATTTGGCAGTGCCTCCCACACAATTTAACAGACGAAACAAACCTAATTAACTTAACATCTCTCCTTTACAAAGTGAGAGAAAAATCCTTGGAGATTTTCCAGGGACCCTCTGGGAAATCTCAAAGTTACTTTGAGGTAAAAAAGACTCCATTTAGATTCATTTTGGGGAACTTGCCAAAATGTCAAAAGATTTGAACATTTAACTAAATAGGATCATAGATCATTATAAAATAATACTTATTTAACCAAAGTGACAATAGAAGGTGTTAAAGGCAAAATACAGAAGCTTACAGAGCTGTGAACAAAACTTCGCTCTTTTCATGTTGAGAAGACAGAGTTTTCTTAAGCAACCCAAAACCTGATAAAGACAATGTGCGGCAGAGTACATTGTTTTGGTCAGACACAAAATCTTTGTTGTCCAGGTAGATTACTCAAAAAGATTTAAAATAAACCTTTCACAATTTCTTATCAAATGCAAACCAATAGTCCAATAAAACTTTGTCCTTTAAAGAGAAAGAAAAACTAAATTCTAATTTTGTGTTACTGTACTTTTTAAAATAAATTTAAATTTATTTTACTATTTATTTATTTTATTATTAAAATAAATTTTTAAAAATTTAAATAAATCCATTCCAATCTTAGCCAGCTAGACCGTACCTAAAATTCCTTTCCCACGATTCCTTTTCCACAAACATTCTACAACTTTTTTAAGTCCATTCAAGTTTTGTCCAAGTTTTTTTCCCTCTTTCTCATTCTGGAACAATCATTTTACTTTAGAAAAAAATTACTCTCTTTTTTCCTTAACAAAAACATATCCCATGCCTCATACATTTTCTTACCAAAAACACATCCTATGTTCCTTGTATAGAAATGTTTTCCTTATTATTTCTAGTAGTTTTAATTACATGTATTAATTAGAATTCTTAACCCTTAGAATCCTTAATTCCTGGTGAAAACTAAGAAGTAAGCAATTGTGGACTGACTGTTATACCAGCATTCTATGGACTGACAAATTTATAAACACAGTTCATAATTTCTAGAACTATGTTCTTCCTCACAGTAAATTTTTCAATGTGTCACAAAACATGTTTACTAATAGACTCAAGTATGTTTAGTGTCTCTGTAAAAGGAAGCCAAAGTAGAGAAAACAATGTTCAGTAATTAACATTTCAGTATTTTATCTTATTTGGAAATGATCTAGATAGTCAATGAATACTCGTAATTTAATTTATCTCAGTATGACTTTAAGATTTCAAGTTGCCAAAAAGATTTTGGTAACTATTTTTAAGTAGACATACCATACAGCATAATTATTGTAGAAAAGTTCATTTATAAACTTTTATCTTGGTCACATATATTTAATTGACTTGTTCTTGACAATTTTGTTTAGATTACTCATGAAAGTTTCGTGAGACGTTAAACAGCTAACCATCATCTTAAGTTATCTTTCTTGCTGACAAATTCTGTAACAGAGATATCATGAGCTTATTTGACTTTTAGTAAACCTAACCAGAGTAAAAATTGTATGTATGCATTATGTTTAATGCTGATAACTAAAGTCATGCCTATTTAAGTAAAACAACAACCTTAAACTAGCTTTAATTTACCAAAGATTATCCTAGATCACACAAACTTGAATAGAGCTCTTTACAAACAATACCATCTAGAGACAGAAAAAAAAAAAAATCACACATTTATAGCATACATACATCCAATAGCTTTTCCCTTTTTTTTTTTCTTTTATTCCTTCTGATAAGAATTACCTCCCTAAAGTTTGCATTTCAAGGAGGTGACCTCAGTTGCTAGAGATACTGGGTAGAACATCTACATCTCAAAGGTACAGGAAAAGACTGCAAATTCCTCCAAAAAGAACTTTTGTTTGCTAAATCCAGAATTTTATAATACCTACAAGCATTTATTGATGAATGGGAGAGGTTTGGGGGATGGGCAGCAAGAATAGGTAGGGTTTGAATTGCTTCCAGAGCTTCATTGCTGTTCTTGTAAAGACTCAATTTATAAGACAAGGACAGTTGTTTTTAACTCCTCAAAGAATTGGGCTGCAACCTGAGTGACATCAAAGGGCTAACCCACCCATCAAACTACATTATCTTAAATTTGCTTCTTTAAATCAGGGAGAAAATCTCAAACTAAGATGGAAATCAAAAGATTCCTATGTACTAGATTTAGAGCTGTTTGTCTTTGGAACATTTTTCTTTCCCTCTGAGTACATATGTACATTTAGCTTAGGGCAGAAGGGCTCAAATAGTTCCTACCAGGCTCTGAATATCAGCTTTCAATTTGACCAACCTCTGACCATAGAGCTACTTTTTTTCATTTGTTCTTTTTTTTCATTGAGGTAATATTGGTTTATAACATTATATAAATTTCAGGTATACAACATTATATGTTAATTTGTGTGTAGATTACACCATATTCACCACCCAAAGACTAATTACAATCCATCACTATACACATGTGCCTAATCACCCCTTTAAACTATCCTCCATCCCCCCTTCCCTTCTAGTAAATGCCAATCCAATCTCTGTCTCTATATGTTTGTTTGTTGTTGTTTTTATCTTCCATTTATTAGTGAGATCATATGGTATTTGACTTTCTCCCTCTGACTTATTTCACTTAGCATAACACCCTCAAGGTCCAACCATGTTGTCACAAATGGCAAGATTTCATCTTTTTTATGGGTGAGTAGTATTCCATTGTGTATATGTCCCACATCTTCTTTATCCATTCATCCCTTGGTGGGTACCTAAGATGCTTCAAAGTCTTGGTTATTGTGAATAATGCCTCAGTGAACATAGGGGTGCATATATCTTTACGCATTCGTGTTTTCATGTTCTTTGGATAAATACCCAGCAGTGGAATAGCTGGATTGTATGGTAGTTCTATTCTTAATTATTTGAGGAATCTCCATACTATGTGCCATAGTGGCTGCACCAGTTTGCACTCCCACCAGCAGTGTACGAGAGTTCCCTTTTCTCCACATCCTCTCCAACGTTTGTTATTTCTTGTCTTGTTAATTATAGCCATTCTGTTGGGCATGAGGTCATATCTCATTGCAGTTTTGATTTGCATTTCCCTAATAATTAGTGATGGTGAACATCTTTCCATGTGCCTGTTGGCCATCTGTATATCTTCTTTGGAAAAATGTCTGTCCAGATCTTTTGCCCATTTTTTAATTAGGTTGTTAGTTTTTTTGTTGTTGAGATGTATGAGTCCTTTATATACTTTGGATATTAACCCCACCATCAGATATATAGTTTGCCAATAGCTTCTCCCAGTCTTTGGGTTGTCTTTCATTTTGCTGATGATTTTCTTTGCTGTGCCAAAGCTTTCTGGTTTGATGTAGTCCCATTTGTTTATTTTTTCTATTGTTTCCCTTGCCTGGTCAGACATGGTACTTGAAAATGTGCTAATAAGATCAATGTCAAAGAGTATACTGCCTATGTTTTCTTCTAGAAGCTTCATGGTTTCAAGTCTTACATGCAAGTTTTCAATCCATTTTGAGTTAATTTTTGTATATGATGCAAGATAATGGCCTACTTCCATTCTCTTTCATGTGGCTGTCCAGTTTTCCCAACACCATTTATTGAAGAGACTTTCCTTTCTCCATTATATGTTCTTGGCTCCTTTGTTGAAACTTAGCTGTCCCTAGATAAGTGGGTTCATTTCTGGGCTCTCAATTCTTTTCCATTGATCTGTCTGTCTCTTTTTGGGCCAATACCAAGTGGTTTAGATTGCTATAGCTTTGTAGTATGTTTTGGAGTCAGGGGGTGCAATACCTCCAGCTTTGTTCTTTTTTCTCAGGACTCCTTTGGCTATATGGAGTCTTTGTTGTTCCACATAAATTTTAGGATTCTTTGTTCTATTTCTGTGAAAAATGACATTGAAATTTTGATAGGGATTACATTGAATCTGCAGATTGCTTTAGGAAGTATGGACATTTTAGCTATGTTAATTCTTCCAATCCAAGAGTGCCAAATATCTTTCCATTACTTAGAATCTTCAATTTATTTCAACAATGTTCATAGTTTTCAGTGTTCAGGTCTTTCACCTCTTTGGTTAAATTTATTCTTAAGTATTTTATTCTTTTTGTTGCAGTTGTCAATGGAACTGTACTCTTAATTTCTCCATCTGCTACTTTGTTGCAAGTGTATAGAAATGCAACTGATTTTTGTGTGTGTGTGTGTGAGGAAGACCAGCCCTGAGCTAACATCTGTTGCCAATCCTCCTCTTTTTCTGCTGAGAAAGACTGGCCCTCGCTAACATCCGTGCCCATCTTCCTCTACTTTATATGAGACATCACCACAGCATGGCTGACAAGCAGTGCATCAGCCAGCACCCAGGATCTGAACCCATGAACCCCAGATTGCCAAAGCTCGACCTAAACCCCTGCACCACCGGGCTGGCCCAAAATGCAACTGATTTTTACACCCTGCAACTTTACAGTATTTATCCAATATTTCTAAAACTTTTTGATGGATTATTAATGGATTTCCATATATGAAATCAAGTCATCTGCAAATAGTGACAGTTTCACTTCTTCCTTTCCAATTTAGATACCTTTTATTTCTTTTTATTGCCTGATTGCTCTGGCTAGGATTTCCAATAATATATTAAATAAGAACAATGAAAGTGGGCATCCTTGTCTGGTCCCTGTTCTTAGAGGGATAGCTTTCCAGTTTTTCTCCATTGAGAATGATATTAGCTGTGGGTTTGTCATATATGGCCTTTAATACATTGAGGTACTTTCCTTCTATACCCATTTTTCAGTTTTTGTCATAAATGGATGCTGTGTCTTGTCAAATGTTTTCTCTGCATCTACCAAGATGATCATGTGATTTTTATTCCTCACTTTGTTAATGTGGTGTATCATGATGATTGATTTGTGGATGATTTGTTGAACCATCCCTGGAATATATCCTGCTCGATCATGGTGTATTATCTTTTAATGTATTGTTGTATTCAACTTGCTAGTATTCTGTTGAGGATTTTTGCATTGAAGTTCATCAGTGAACTTGTAGTTCACTGTAGCCTGTAGTTTTCTTTTTTGTGTCTTGTCCTTGTCTGGTTTTGGTATCAGGGTAAGGTTGCCTTCGTGGAATGGCTTAGGAAGCTTCTCCTCCACCTCAATTTTTTGGAAGAGTTTGAGAAGAATAGGTATTAAGTCTTCTTTGAATGTTTGGTAGAATTCAGCAGGGAAGCCATCTGGTCCTGGACTTTTATTTCTTGGGAGGTTTTTGATTACTGTTTCGATCTCCTTACTGGTGATTGGTCTATTCAAATTCTCTATTTCTTCTTGATTCAGTTTTGGAAGGTAGTATGAGCCTAAGAATTTATCCATTTCTTCTAGATTATCCAATTTGTTGGCATATAGTTTTTCATAGTGTTCTCTTATAAACTTTTGTATTTCTGAGGTGTCCATTGTAATTTCTCCTTGTTCAATTCTGATCTTATTTATTTGAGTCTTTTTTCTTTCTTTCTTGATGGGTCTAGCTAAAGATTTGTCAATTTTGTTTATCCTTTCAAAGAACCAGCTCTTAGTTTCGTTGATTGTTTCTATTGTTTTTTCAGTCTCTATTTCATTTATTTCTGCTCTGATTTTTATTATTCCCCTCCTTCTACTGATTTGGGGCTGTTTGTTCTTATTTTTCCAGTTGTTTTAGGTAGTATGTTAGATTGTTTATTTGAGATTTTTCTTGTTTTTTGAGATAGGCCTGTATTGCTATAAACTTCTCTCTTAGAACCTCCTCTGCCATATCCCATAAATTTTGGCATGTCGTATTTTGACTTTCCTTTGTTTCCAGGTATTTTTTGATCTCTCCTTTGATTTCTTCATTGACCCAATCGTTGTTCAGTAGCATTTTGTTTAATCTCTACATGTGTGTGGCTTTTCTGATTTTCTTCCTGTTGTGAAGTTCTAGTTTCATACCATTGTGGCAGAAAAGAAACTTGGTATTATTTAAGTCTTCTTAAATTTATTGAGACTTGTTTTGTGGCCTAAAATGTGATCAATACTGGAGAATGTTCCATGTGCATTTGAAATGAATGTGTGTCTTCAGTTTTTTGATGGAATGTTCTGTATATATCTCCTAAGTGCATCTGTTCTGGTGTGTCATTTAAGACCAATGTGTCTTTATTGATCTTCTGTTTGGATGATCTATCCATTGCTGTAAGTGGAGTGTTAAAGTTTGCTACTATTATTGTGTAACTGTCTATTTCTCCTTTTGTGTCTGTTAATAATTGTTTATATATTGAGGTGCCCCTATTTTGGGTGCATCAATATTTATGAGTGTTATATTCTCTTGTTGGATTGTTCCCTTGATCATTACGTAGTGCCATTCTTTGTCTCTTATTACAGTTTTTGTTTTAAAGTCTATTTTGTCTGATAGAAGTATCACTAGCCCGGCTTTCTTTTCATTGCCATTTGCATGGAGTATCTTTTTCCATCCCTTCACTTTCAGTTTGTGAGTGTTTTTAGGTCTGAAGTGTGTCTCTTGTATGCAGCATATATATATGAGCCTCGTTTTTTTATCCAATCGGCCACCCTATACATTTTGATTGGAGCATTTAGTCCATTGACATTTAATGTAGCTTTGAGTCCAATTCTTTGTTGAATTTCTCATTGAGTTCATCCATTCTTCTCCCAAGAAGATAAGTATGTACTTATTGCCATTTTGTTACTTTTTTTCTAGGTGTTTTAGCAGTTCTTCTTTGTTCCTTTCTTCTTCTCTTGCTCACTTCCCTTGTGGTTTGGTGGCTTTCTTTAGTATTATGTTTGGGTTCTTTTCTCTTAACTTTTTGTTTATTTATTATAGGTTTCTGGTTTGTGATTACCATGAGGTTCACATATAATATCCTACTTATATAGCAATCTATATTAAGTTGATGGTCTTAAGTTTGGCCTCTTGCTAAAAGCTCTACTCTTTTACTCCCCTCCTCACACATTTTGTGTTTTTGATATCATTTTTAACCCTTTTTGGTGTGCATGTGTATCTCTTACCCTCTTATCTTGGAAATAGTTAATTTTAGTATTTTGTCTTTTGACCTTCATATTAGCTTCACAGGTGGTTGATCTGCTGCTACCTTACTGATATTTGCCTTTACCAGTGATTTTATTTATTGATTGATTGATTTTTGATAATCTTTTTTCCTATTTGTGTTCTTCTCTTTTCCACTTAAATAAGTCCCTTTAGCATTTCTTGTAAGGCTGGTTTCTTGGTGATAAATCCCTTAGTTTTTGCTTGTCTGGAAAACTTTTTATCCCTCCTTCCATTCTGAATGATAACCTTGCTGGGCAGAGTATTCTTGGCTGTCAGTTTTTTCCCTTCAGCACTTTAAATATATCATGCCACTCTCTTCTAGCCTGTAAGGTTTCTGCTGAGAAGTCAGCTGATAGCCTTATGGGACTTCTTTTGTATGTAACTTGTTGCCTTTCTCTTGCAGTTTTTAGGATTCTGTCTTTCTCTTTAATTCTTGACATTTTAATTATAATGTGTCTTGTTGTGGGCCTCTTTGGGTTTATCTTGTTTGGTGCTCTCTGTGCTTCATGTACCTGGATGTCTGTTTTCTCCCTTCCACAGTTTAGGAAAGTTTTCAGCTATTATTTCTTCAAATAGATCTCTGCCCCTTTGTCTCTCTCTTCTCTCTCTGGGACCCCTATAATATGGTTGTCAGTGCACTTGATGTTGTCCCAGAGGTCCCTTAGACTGTCCTCATTCTTTTTAATTCTTTTTTCTTTTATCTGTTCAGCTTGGGTGATTTCTTCTAGTCTTTTGTCCAGCTTGCTGATCCATTCTTCTATATATCTACTTTGCTATTGAGTCCCTCTAGTGAATTTTTCATTTCCATTATTCTTTTCTTCATTTCTGATTTGTTCTTTTTATATTTTACAATTCTTTGTTGAAGTTCTCACTGAGTTCATCCATTCTTCTCCCCAGATCAGTGAGCATCCTTATGACTATTAGTTTGTACACTTTATCAGGTAGACTGTTTATCTCTGTTTCATTTAGTTCTTTTTCTGAGGATTTGTCCTGTTCCTTTATTTGGAAAGTATTCCTTTGTCTCCTCATTTTGCCTCTTTCTCTGTGCTTATATCTATGTATTAGGTAGATCAACTACATCTCCAAATCTTGGAGAGGTGACCTTATGTAAGAGAAGCCTTATGAGGCCCAGCAGTGTTTTTCCCTCTCACCACCAGTTCCAAATTTTCCAGGAGTGTCCCCTGTGTGGGCTACATGTGTCCTGTTGTGGCAGGATTGTTTTTGTTTCAGGTGCCTGGGGACACTAGGCTGTCCCCCTGGCCAGCTGGTGGTAATACTCAGCTGTGGTGGCTGCTATGCTGCCTTTTGTCACTTTATTGGGCATGGAGAGCCCCAGCACAGTTGACTGCAAGGTCTAATAGCACATTCCTATTGCAGTTTTTCTGTTACGTGAGTAGGCCCCCAGCATGGCTAGTTGCTAGGCTCAGGGGCTTACAATTGCTGTAAGCCTCTGGCTTACAAAGCTGTTGTCAGTTCTCTCTAGTGTAGCTTGGTGGGGCTGGCCCCAGTCATGGGAGCACCCAATTGTTTCATGCTTTGGAAGGTGAGACTGATCCCCTGTGTGGCTGTTTGAGAAGAACAAGTCTTGTGCAGCTGACAAGCTCCACTGCCTGCAGGACCACGCACCCCATCAACACAGTCCTGCCCTGTGCACAACTCCCTACCCACTAAAGCAGACCCACTCACCCCACTGCAGAGGCCCCAACACTCCACCAACATAGGCCCATCCCTCATGCATGCCCTGCCCCACAGAGGTGGACGCACTCACCCAACTGCAGAGGTTCCACACAACCAGCCTATGTGAGCCCACTGGTTGCCTGAGGGCTTGTTGTTGGGTTGGGCCAGTCCCTAGGGCAGGCTGCCTGCCCTGGCTGAGCTGGATGAAATTGGTGTTCTAGTGGGTGGGGCAGACCCCTGTGCTAACAGGTCAGGGGAAGAACTCCAATGATGCCTGCCAGCATCTGTGTCAGCATGTCTGTACCAGGTCAAAACAATTTCTGCCATCAATGTCTCAGTCCCTGGGGTGGTGGTCCCAGCCTGGGGTGATCTCACTTCTCACCAAGATGTGTCCAGAGCCTATCAAGTGAGTCTCTTTTCACCAAATGACTATGAATCTTTCTTTCTGGTGATTTTAGGTTGCTTTCCAAAATGGGTGAATTTGTGTGTGGGCTCTTTAAGAGAAGGTTTTTTTTTCCCCCTTATGTCTGATAGCTTCTCTGGGGGTATTCCCCATTGTTGTTAATAGCCAGCAAAGCCAGATATTATGACACTCCTCTCAGGTGTGCTGAATCCAAAAGCTGTTTATTGTGGTAAAGCTCTTTCTCTCAGATTCCCCCTCCTCCAGGAAAGGCTTCATACCTTAAGATTGCTCCCAACTAGCAATGAACTGCTGTGGCAAGAAAGTGGCCTTTTCCTCTCCAGAAAGGAACTTCTGCCTCTTCCACCACAATCAGCACTGTCCCTTGTTGTGGGGTTTTTTTTTTACCCAGTTTTCAGTTCTCTCTCAGGCGTTATTGTTCCAAAAGTAGTCATAAATTTGTTTGTCTGTGGAAGTAGGTGAATTCAGAGTCTGCCTATGACAGCATCTTGACACCAGATCCCATAGAGCTACTTAAAAAAAAATTTCTTCCAAATATCTTGTCAGTTTTCAGCCAGGACAAACAGTAAATATTCCTGCTGTTATTGAATAACCCCTTGGACACAAGAGGCATCCCCAAAAAAGGTGCAAAAGGTGCTACCCTCCCCAGATCCAGAGCCACTCCCAAAGATAGCCAAAATAAATACTTAAACAATTCCCCTAAGAGCTGGCAACAGCTGGTAGAATCCCAGGTGCAAATGGGGTGCAACTCACATTTCTGTCTGGCCATATTTTGGGGGCCCCTCAACCTGCTGTACCAAGTTCTTGGGACACAAAATGAGATAAATAAGAAGGCAGTAGCTGTCACTGGGGGAGAAAATATCAATAACAAATGGATCTGGATTTGAAATGGAAGGGACAACATGAAATTGTACCTTCCTCTCTCAACTGAGCACTACAGACAGAGATCTTGGACAGCCGATTCTAGTTAGAATTCTCACCCTTTACTGGCTTCTGCCAGTTTTCCCAGGATCCCATCTGCAAGGCTCTGAGCAAGTGGAGTTTAAAGTACAGAGTGTAGCTCCAGTATCTGTAAGAATTTGGCAAAGTTTTTTTTTGTTAATTTTAATTTTGGTTTTTCCTTGGCAGTTTAAGGAACTAACTAGTAGCAGTTTACCAGAGAATCCCTCAGAATCCTGTCAACCCTGAGTGGGGCCCATGTGGGGGCCCTCCTTTGAAGGTAGATATGGGGGTTTCTGTAAAGCCACTAACTTGGTGGACTTTTGTTTATGGTCTTGTGGCCTCTTCAGAGTGGAAAGGCAAATCAGATAGAGATTAGTAGATTGTGAGTACTCAGGTAAAGGAGGATGCTGTAGGAGTCACATCAGCCTTATAGTCTTTTGTTTTAGGTAACTCTTGTGTCTAATTTTTCATTAGCCTTTTGCTATGACTTTCAATGAAGCTGTTTTGGAATCTTGAAGCCTCTTGGAGGATTCTGCATGCCAATTAAAATAGACATCCCATTCCATTTGATTTGGGAGCCTTTGTTTTCAAATGCCTTTCTTAAATAAAAAATCTTGTCTAATTAGAATGTTCCATATAATGGCCATTGTAATTCTAGATTGTCTTAGTAAGATATTGTCATTTTTGTAGATATCTACAGCTTCTTGGACCACATTTCTTAGACATAAAATAGGCAGGTGTGCTGGAAGGTGGCACACCCAGTTCACTGAAACTTGAGGATCCCATTGTTTAGCTAAGCCTTGGGTCTCTTGAAGCCAAATCAATACCTAAGAGGGATGTGCAACTGGGTTGGGGATTTTGTGGTGTTTTACAGTGAACCTCATTTCATAGAAATTTTCTTAAGTTTGGGGATGACCTAGTATTGATTTAACCCTTTCTGTGACCAACTATCCCAGCACAGGAGTCAGGGTTAGGTGGTCAGTGCTCTAACAGCTTTTAAGTACTTGACCCATGGCCACCAATTTTATGGCTTTGGCTTCTGAGATTCACATTAGCAATAGATCTATTATTCCTTTCATGAGAAGATTTCTTTCTAGTGATGGATGACCTAGTGGCTTTTTTTTTCTGAGGTTAAATTGACATATGACATTATATTAATTTGAATTCAATATTTGTATATATTGCAAAATAATCAACACAATAAGTCTAGTTAACATCCGTCACCATACATAGTTAAAAATTCTTTTTCTTGTGATGAGAACTTTAAAAATTTACTCCCTTAGAAACTTTCAAATATGCAATACACTATTACTAACTGCAGTCACCATGCTGTATATTACATTTCCATGACTTATTTTATAACTGGAAGTTTGTAGCTTTGGACTGCCTTCACCCATTTTTCCCATCCCTCATCCCTTACCCCTGGCCACCACCAATCTGTTCTCTGTATCTATGAGCTCTGTTTTTTGCTTGTTTGTTTTTTAAATTCCACATATAAGTGACATCATACAGTATTTGTCTTTCTCTGTCTGACTTATTTCATTTAGCATAATGCCCTCCTCAACTTTCATCCATGATGTCACAAATGGCAAGATTTCATTCATTTTGGAGGTGGGTTCAAGTTGGTGGCATAGGAAAATCCTGAACTCATCTCCTTCTATGGACACATTGGATCTACAGCTACAAATGGAACAATTCCCTATGAAAAAAACCTAAAACTAGCTGAAGAGCTCCTTTAGAGCAAAGGATAAAAAGCCCACATTGAGATGGGTAGGAGAGGCAGAGACACAGTCTCTCCTAAAACCTACCCCCAGCACAGCAACCCACCACAGGGAAGGATCACACAACTACGGAGCTTCTCCCTGAAGAGTTTGTGTCCCACATCAGGCAACCTACCCTTGGGACCTGCACTGGAAAGACAAACCCCCAAAATGTCTGGCTTTGAAATCCAATGGGACTTATGTCCAGGAGACAGAAGCAAGACAGCTCAAAAGAGCTGTAGGGAGCTGAGATTCTGCTCTTAAAGAGCTCACATGCTGAGGCACTTGCCCTGGGATCCATTGCAAAAGTAGCAGTTTGAAAGTAGCCTAGGCCATATGTGAAAGAGATTCATCTGGTAATCTTAAAGCATCTGCTGGAGGGACAGGGATCTCTTGGGACTCTCTCCAAGGACAGATGCACTGGAGAATGACAGTCTTGTACTCTCCCCCTACGTTGCTATCAGTGGTGGGTGTGCCCCACCCCCCGACACTCCTGTGACCCCACTAAAGCCAGTGGATGCACGCAAGCCACACAGGGGATGCCTGTTAAGCACCTGGCTCTGGTGGCCTGGGGGGCTTGTGTTTCTGGACTCCATGGGACTGAAACAATTGGAGAGATAGTTCTGGGCATGTTACAACCCCCAGGACACTGCAGAGAGAAGAGACGGAAACACACCCCCAGTCTTCCTGTGAAAAAGACGAATTTACTTGTCCTGGAGCTTCAGCTTGAGGGACAGGCTTCTGGTTTGCCACACATCCAAAGGCTACCGAAGTGCTGTCAGGGAACATAGGCCAGGGAACACTATCTTTGCACTCTCCCTTGGCCTTGCTGCAGCTCACCAGTACCTCTCAGAGAGGAGCTTACAGACTCATCTGGAGCCCCAATTTTTGCAACTGTCACCAAGGGGACACGTCCAGATTGCCTGGTCTGGAGGCCAACAGGGTTTACAATTGTGGTCCCATAGTACTGCTGCCTGAAGGTCTGGTTTCCAATCAGCCTGAAACTAGGTGCTGAATGAGAACCCTCCTTTTAGAATACTGACAGGTCTTGGCATATCCTCAACAGATCAATTAATAGTGAGGAGATTGAATCAGTAAACAAAAACCTTCCAAAAAACAAAAGTCAGCTTCACTGATAAATTCTACCAAATGTTCAAAGAGGAATTAATACCAATTCTTCTCAAACTCTTTCAAAAAATAGAAGAGGAGGGAACGCTTCCAAACCCATTTTATGAGGATAGCATTATCCTTATGCCAAAACCCGACAAGGATACCAGAAAAAAAGAAATTTTAGGCTAATATCCCTGATGAACACATATGTAAAAGTCTTCAACAAAATATTAGCAAACTAAATTCAACAATACATTAAAAGGATCATACACCATGATCAAGTGGGATTTATTCTAGGGATTCAAGGGCAATTCAACATCAGCAAATTAATTAATGTGATACACCGCATTAACAAAATGAAGCATAAAAATCATATGACCATCTCAATAGATGCAGAAAAAGCATTTGACAAAATTCAGCATCAATTTATGATAAAAACTCTCAACAAAATGGATATAGAAGGACCAGATCTCAACATAACAAAGGCCATATATGACAAGCCCACAGCTAACATCATACTCTATGGTGAAAAGCAGAACGGTTTTCCTCTAAGATCAGGAACAAGACAAGGATGCCTACTCTCACCACTTTTCTTCAACATAGTATTGGAAGTTCTAACCAGAGCAATTAGGCAACAAAAATAAACAAATAAAAGGCATCCAAATTGGAAAGGAAGAAGTAAAACTGTCACTGTGTTTGGATGACATGATTATATGTATATATTATATATATATATATATATATATATATATATATGTATAAAACCCTAAAAGCCTCACCACAAACTGTTAGAATTAATAAACAAAATCAATATACAAAAATCTGTTGTATTTCTGCAGGCTAACATGTGCTATCAGAAAGAGAAATTAATAAAACAATCCCATTTACAATGTTACCCAAAACAATAAAATACCTAGGAATAAATTTAACCAAGGAGTTGAAAGAACCAGTACACTGAAAATTATAAGACACTGATAAAAGAAACTGAAGAAGACACAAATTAATGGAAAGATATTCCATGTTCATAGATTGGAAGAATAATTATTGTTAAAATGTCCATATTATCCAAAGCAATCTACAGATTCAATGCAATCCCTGTCAAAATTCCAATGGCATTTTTCACAGAAATAGAACAAACAGTCCTGAAATTTGTATGCAACCACAAAAGATCCCGAATAGCCAGAGAAATCTTGAGAAAGAAGAACTAAGCTGGATGCATCTTGCTCCCTGATTTCAAACTATATTACAAACAAGTACAAAGTAATCAAAACAGTGGTATTGGCATAAAAACAGACACATAGATCAATGGAACAGAATAGAACCCAGAAATAAACCCATGCATATACGGTCAATTAATTTACAAAAATGAGGCAAGAACATACAGTGGAGACAGGACAGTCTCTTCAATAAATGGTGTTGGGAAAACTGGACAGCCACATGCAAAGGAATGAAATTAGACCATTATCTTATACCACACACAAAAATTAACTCAAAATGGATTAAAGACTTGAATGTAAGACCTGAAACCATAAAACTCCTGGAAGAAAACATAAGCAATAAGCTCCTTGACCTCAGTATTGGCAATGAGTTTTTGGATCTGACTCCAAAAGCAAAAGCAACAAAAGCAAAAATAAACAAGTGGGACTATATCAAACTGAAAAGCTTCTGCACCGCAAAGGAAACCATGAACAAAATGAAAAGGCAACCTACAGAATGTGAGAAAATATTTGCAAATCAAATATCCAATAAGGGGTTAATATCCAAAATATATAAAGAACTCATACAACACAATAACAAAAAACAATTTCTATTAAAAAATCTGAGTAGACATTTTTCCAAAGAAGACATACAAGGGCCAACAGGCATATTGAAAGATGTGCAACATCACTAATCATCAGGGAAATTCAAATCAAAACCCCAGTGAAATAACACCTCACACATGTTAGAATGGCTATTATCAAGTAGACAAGAACTAACAAATGTTGGTGAAGACATGGAGAAAAGGGAACCCTTGTGCACTGTTGGTGGGAATGTAAATTGGTACAGCCACTATGGAAAACAGTAGAGGGATTCCTCAAAAAATTAAAAATAGAACTACCATGTGATCTAGCAATTCCACTTCTGAGTATTTATCTGAAGAAAACAAAAACACTAATTCAGAAAGATATATTCACCCCTTTGTTCTCAGCAGTATTGTTTACAATAGACAAGATATGGAAACAACCTAAGCATCCATCAATGGATGAATGGATAAAGAGGATGTGGTGTGTGTATATATATATATATATATATATATATATACAATGGAATACTACTCAGCCATAAAAAAGAATGAAGTCTTGCCATTTGCAACAATGTGGATGGATCTTGAGGGTATTATGCTAAGTTATATAAGTCAGACAGAGAAAGACAAATACCATATGTTTTCACTTATATGTGGAATCTAAAAAACAAAACATATGGACAAACACAACAAAACAAGACTTATAGATACAGAGAACAGATTCGTGGTTGCCAGAAGAGAGGGGAGTTGAGGGGTGGGTAAAGCGGGTCAAGAGGTACAAACTTCCAGTTATAAAATAAATAAGCCCTGAGGATGTAATGTACAAAAACTAAATAAGTACTATGGATGTAATGTACAACATGGTGACTATAGTTAACACTGCTGTAAGATATATAGGAAAGTTGTTAAGAGGGTACAGAGGCTGCCACTTTCCTACTTTCCCCACAACTTTGGCTACAGAAGAACTCTTCCAACAAGTTTGCAGAAAAGCAAGAAATAGGGAAGTCGTTCTGATGGCATTGATGAAATAAGAAGGGTGAAAGGGAGGAGGAACTGAGGAGAAGAAGGGAGAAATAAATATAAACATATGTCTGTCAGTCCGAAAGTAGAGTTTCAGTTCCTAATGTATCTGCATATATTTAGGTCAAGAACTCTTAAGATTGTTATTGCATTTATGTAGCAGGATGGTTCAAATAGGAATTGTTGGTGATGATCTTTTTTTGTGTTGGTTATTAGTGTATGGATAGTGAGTAGGTTATTATAGAGAAATTTTATATTTAAAGTATTTCTTGAAGTTACGTAAGGGAATACTTTCAAAAGCAGTGAGTTCAATTACTAATCCCTTTAACAGAGTACTGATCTAGAAATCAAGGCAAAGAATAATATAGGGACTTTTTTAAAGGAGGGATGAGATTAAGGTTCTTAATCCCTGTGTTTTCAAAATACGACTATTATAAAGAAACATTCTGTCTTCTTTATTTCTAAGCTTAAAATAGAGTATGGAATCCCTAAAAGCCATACTCAAATATAATAATAATGATAGAATAATTTAATGATGTCTTCTTAAACATAGTAAACTATTGAGAAACTCTTATAAACTATACTGTTTCGTTTCGTTCCCACTAGTATCAAATAAGTTTTAAATAAGTTTACGAAGTCATGTGCACTTCACTGGAAAATATGCCAATTTGTCTTTATTATGAATTATTTTACCCCAAACATCTGATTTGTGTGTGTGTGTGTGTGTGTGTGTGTGTGTGTGTGTGTGAGGAAGATCAGCCCTGAGCTAACATCTGTTGCCATTCCTCCTCTTTTGCTGAGGAAGTTTGGCCGAGTTAACCCATGCCCATCTGCCTCTACTTTTTTCATATGTGGGATGCCTGCCACAGCATGGCTTGATGAGTGGAGAGTAGATCTGTGCCCAGGATCCGAACCTGCAAACCCCGGGGGAAGTTCACAGTGGAGCGTGTGAACTTAACCACTATGCCACCAGGCCATCCCTAAGCTGATTTTTTATAGTAACTGGTTATACATGAATTTCGAATTTAGAAAACAAACTGAGACAATTATAGAAATCATCAAAATCAAACCACAATTTACCTAAACTACTCGGCCAACTAATTATCCTGGTAATAGACTTAAGTGTTCACTTCAATTTGGTACTGGGGGCCGGGCTCTCAATTTTCTTTAAAATACCACACAGTGGCATTTGCAAATAGGCATTACAAACTATAATTTATAAAACCATATGTTCTGCATTTAATTTATTTCACAAAAGACTGGAATTTTTAATGTGTTCTACTGTCACGTTTACTTGCAATTTTCTGCTAATCTTGGGAGATCCTCTTTAAAAGAACACAAAAAATCATGAGCTGCCTCTTCAGTTGTATTTAAAGGGAAATTAATTCTCTGGAATCTGCATTTGTCTTTTTAAATGACAACAGACTTGTCTCAAGTGTGAAATCATAAATTTAAAAGTTAAAAGGCCTCTGGGGTACAGGGCTAGCAGTTGTCTCTGGATGAAGAGACCATTGACAATGGCAGCAGATGATATTCCTCAATACAAACATTGTTGTGTGTGTCCACGAGAAATTTATGGAGAGATATTTTAATTCTCTTCTTCTATGGTTGGTGTGGTTTGTCTTCTAGAAGAGAAGCAATTGTTATCAGCGTGTAACTCAAGTCTCTAGGATATGATTACGTACATACTTAAGGCATGAAGAATTAGCAATGCTTTCAACAGTCCCCTCGGACTAGCTTAGGCTCTTGTGACTGATCAACAGGGGTAACTGTCTTGGTTGTAATCCTTACATTACATTCCAGAGGAAAGTCATCACTGCATCCTCAGTTTTGCAAGTTATATTATTTATTTCAACAGTGAAGACTTATGCTAATATTAACCGGACAACTGTATACAGATGTGTCATCTAAAATGGTTAGCTCAGGGGAGTAAAAATGTGTCTTGGTTTCACCATTCATCCAGCAACAGCTGACAATTTGGCAGCAATCTGTGTTATGCTAAGCCTTCCTTATATCCCTCCTTGTATTGTTTTATAGGAGGCTGCTTGAGGAATCCTACGATAGTAGAAAGCATGCTTTGCAGAATAAGTTATTGAAACAATCATAGGGTATTATTAAAAAGGTATCATTAAAAGTATCATTAAAAAGAATCTTGATGATGTTATTTCTATATGTATATGAGAGGAAGAAGAAGGAAAAAAAGGGTCACTGCCTGGGGGAAAAGCTTCAAACACAACTGAAAATCTTTGTTTCTGTTTGTAACACATGCTTTTTCTTGTGGTGGAAGGGTATCACAGATTACCTTAGCACATCTTCAAACAACAGACATAAACTTTTGAGATGTATCCCTTACAGCTTCTCCTAATAAGAAAAGAAAAATCTGGTAAAGCAGTCTAACAAGCATAGATAATTACATAACTGGATGCCATATACAGCAATTTATAATTTGTCTTTGCATAGTTTCAGTCTTCTCTATTTACTGGGTCTGCCTGTGGAAATGTCTGCTAATCTCACAGTCAACATGATGTATTTGTTCTGAGTCACTGATTGCTAAATGCTGATGTGAGCATTTTGTTGCTGTGTTTTCTTGCTAATCACACTAGTGTTTGTTTCAATGTTTCCAACTGTGCTTTCTTCATCCTTGGCATATATAATCTGCCTAATGTTTATACAATTGCCTTCTTTCAATACACCAAATAAAGTATCATTATAGCATTTTAAGAACTCACTTCATTTCACATGCATATTCATTAGTCTGAGAAAAAAGAATGTAGCATTGATAATTGTGAACAAATTTTATCTCAAGCTTCATATACTGGTACCCCAAGCTTGCACATTTCAGCTATTTTTGACTCTCAGGACAATTAGTTTATTCTTCTATCTAGGTCATGAGCTTACATCATTATCATAGCTGAGTTCCTTTCTAATCAGCTGCTCAACAGTTATTACTGCATCATTAATATTGAAATCAGAGTATTGAAAGCCACTGGGAACTCTTCAAATATTAAAGGGATGCAACAATGTGTAGATATCCCAAGAAGATCAAGAACACCATATTAACTATTTTGTATTCATTCAGATCACCTCATTGCTCTGCCCACACTGTGTGTTATGTGAACAAGACAGAAAAGACTTCCCAAAAGCTAAATACGTAAATGGTTAACATTTACTTAGTGCTGAATATATGCCAGAAATGTTCTACATTCTTTATATGAATTGACTAATTTAATTCTCACAGCAACCCAAGAAAGAAGTAGGTTGCAATCATTTCCCTCATTTTAATAATGAAGAGATTGAGGCCTAAAGAGGTTAACTAATTTACTCAAGATAATAAAACTAATAGGTAGAAGAAATGGATTTTGAACCCAGGCAATCTGACTTCAAAAGCTAAAATCTTGACCACTAAATCATGTTGCCTCTCCAATATGATCTGAAAGGATAATAATAGGTGATGCACTCACACAGCTATTGGTTTACATGCTTTTAAGTAAGAATTTTGGAAGAGTTCTTAATTGGAAGAGTCTCCTTTTCATCATTAGATGATTTTATACTATCATTTTGCATTTGTCAAGTATTTGACCTTATAATATTTCCTTATCTTCCACACTGTCTGGCCTCTTTAATGATATGTTTTTTTCCTAGATTTTTCCTTTTACAGTTTAGTCATATTTATTCTATAAATTGGAAAGCATATCCAAAATTTTGTAGAACTGATAATATAAAATCATGATTAAGAGATTGAATTCTGAATTTCAAACAGCAGTTTCAAATACCCAGTCCAATTCTCAGTGGTGGTGTAACCTTGGGCAAAGTTGTTGCTATTTCTTAATTTCTAAGCCATTACTTTTTCACCTGCCAAATTGGGAGTAAAAATAGTACATTATTAATATTAATATTTATTTGCCTCATGACATTTTGAGACTTAAATGAGATAACACATTAAAAAAAAAAACACATAGCAGAGTACCTGGCACAGAGAAAGTAAATTGTAACTATTTATTTCCATTTTTGAGGTAATGATGGATATAAAGTTTGATGTTTAATACAGTGTTTGTTTGCTTTTGTTTTCTGTTTGTGACTGTATAGTTCTGCCAAGCCCCATACCCTTGAACATGAAATCTTTCAATTATTCTCAGTCCAGTATAAAACAATAACATTAATAACAAAATATATGCTTATAATAAGAATTACAAAAATTCAAAGGAGAAAAATATCATGGATTTTAAAGTTAGGAGTAGAATTGGAAAAAAATCCAAGATCTTCATTTTAACTACATTTTTTTTTAGAAAGTATATTACCATCAGATTTTATATAAAGTCCTTGTAGGAAATACAGGTTAAGGAGTATTTGTGCTTGGAAATTTTAGATACACAGGATACAGGAAACTATGAGACTAATTAAAGAACCTGCTCAGTGAAGCATGTGATGAGAAAAGAAAAGGATTTGACTCTCTTATAACTTGTATCTACTTTTTTCTCACTTTCTTGTGCATAACCTGTTAACAACCCATCACCTGTCTTGCTCTAACGCAGTCAGAGAAAGCAATGGGTCCCACAGCAAATGCTACAGATAAACTTAGTAAAATTTGCTTAATTGAACTACTTTAAAAAAAATTTCTCCTGTCCCTGATGTCTTAATGTTCCCGGTAATTTACTTCCCAAGATGTCCACTTCATATTGTTTTTGCTGGATGATTGGAATAGAGAACCCTTTCACTGTTGTTTGCTTCACTTGAGTTGAGATGGAATGGTTCCAGTTGTGTAAACAGCTTTTGGTGATCTTCCAGCCTTCTTTCCAGTGCCCCATGGAGATGCAGTTGATATAGCAGGGCAGGGTGTGGGCAGGTGCTGTACACAATTAGCTCAAAGTTCCTCCATCCCTGTGGGCCTTAAGTCTGATCCTAGTCCCAATTCTTTCATGGGTTCAGACAACTAATCATAATTTACTTTGAGGTGATTTGGGTCATGTACAAAAATTGCAGATATAATTAAGTTAATAGAGTCCTTTTATTGTGTGCATGGCCAAAGCCAGTTCTCCTGAGGGGAAATACTAATTGACTGGTCACCTCATGCATTTATGTGCTCAGATGGAGGGACCTGAAGATAAGAGCAGTAAAGCAACTAACAGTATCCAGTTAACACCAGGGATTAGGCTTTTCTGCCTGAAATTGATCAACTGCAGCAGTTTTTATATCTGACAGAATTCGTTCATTTGTTTGTTTCTTAATGGGAGGATTGTAGAGATAGGGGTGGAAAGGATTTCCACCACAAAAGAACTATTTCCCATATCACTTACACATTAAGATCTTCATCCACGAATAACTGCTTTCACAAATCTTATAAAAATAGATTCCATATCTTCTGAAAATATTTTTCCGTGTACTTTTAAAAGGCTATTTTAGGAGAAAGAATTTAAAAAAAATTTTAATCTATAGTTAATAGAACATTTTGAAGGAACTAATTACTTATCTCTTAAACCTGTCCATATACTGGAGGAAAAAAACTTAATATGTGTGATATAAGTGGCTTTATGAATATGATTGTAACAACAAAAGAGCAGTCAAAATTCTCTGGGACTGTTACTTTAATATTTACTCAACAATTTACCCTACATCCCACACTTTGTAGGATACAGAGTTAAAAAAAAACCCAAATATATAAATTGTTAGTGACTGTGTTTATGAATTTTATCCCATCTCTTTCCTTTGCTAGAACTAGTGTCTTTTCTTAGTTTCTTTTGTTTACTATTCTGCCATGCTGTAATTTTTTTTAAAGGAAATATAAAATCATAAGGTAGGAAAAAATGAATATTAGGTAATTTACTGTTTAATTAACTATATATGGTCTAGGAGATATTTTAGAATATCTAAATATCTAAAAGTAGATTTCTAACACCTGGTAAGACAGTGGTTCTTAATTTCCTGGTTACACGTTAAAATTATTTGGAGAGAGGAAAACTCCCACTACAGATCAATTAGTCAATTTCTAAAGAATAAGTCACAGGTAAGAAAATTTTTTAAAAGCTCCTCAAATTAGTCTAATGTGTAGCCAGATTTGGGACCCATAGCTCTATGGGTATTAATACAAGTTTACTACATGCTGGATATGGTAATAAGGATATTTCAAATTTTATTTACTTACTTTTATACCCATCACCAGAAAGAATTATTGAATTAATCAATCTTAAGTAATCAAAATTTAACTCTATAATTGCTTTATAAAAATATCTTATAACAAGATAGTTTTGACCCCTTAACTTCAGTAATGGTTTTTTAAAAATTATGTTTGTAGTATTGTAAAACAGAGAAAATCATACACAGAAAAATATGTTTGTTTTGGTTTTCTGTGTATGATCACAAGAACTATCATAAGACAAATCCCTTGTACATACCACCCACACCAAGAAATAGAAATTTGTTGTCAATGTCCAAAATTTTTATTAGTATGCAAAAATTATTTGTTTAACATATCAAAAACGTTTACATCAAATTTTCTTATTTTTAAAATTTGTACTTAAAGAGATGCATCTTAATTTCTTTTGGATGAGTACTGCAATTTTTTCCATGGTTTTACATGATAGAATCTTCTAGAATAGATAGAGTTATGAATAGGATAAAATTTAAAAGAGACAAATAAGCAATAGCTTTCTTTTTCAAACAATATTTAGATTTAGATTAGGCCTACTGTCATAACTCACTGGAAATTTTTGTGCAGTTCTACAATGGCTTATTCCATGTTTGGCTATGTAATTATTATTAATATATCAAATATTAAATTAAAAAATTTAAATGTATCAGGCTTCCCTGTGCAATATTATAATATATAGAAATTTAAAGATGTTATCTTTTTAAAATTTTGTTAAAGTATATTCCTCTTTTCTGCAAAATATGACCAAAGAATTGTGTGAGATTTTCCTTATGTCCATAAAAAAAGGATTATTTGATGGTCTTTTTTTGTTTGTATTTTAGACATCATATGTCATTACTAGCATAAGGAAAACAAACATTTTACCTTTAACTAAAACTGTTTACATAGATATATATAACACTATTATATATTCTAATAACACTAATATATAATACATATTATAAATATATATTATGCACAATAAATATCATATATTACAGATTATTCACAGAACAGACAATATATTCTAATAACACTAATATACATATTAGTGTCAACATAAAAATCAATTAGTATATTTTAAGTTCATAAATAAGCTTTAGACACCAATGTGTTTATAAGGGAATTCAATCACACCAGTTTAAACCGTTGCTCTTTGTACCACGTCCTATTCAAGTTGTTTACTCTTATAATATACCAAACTTAGCTTTTCTTTTTTCCTACTCCTAAATGAGGTAATTTTTGTGTGTTTGGAGTGAATCAAGAGTTTTGGACACTATTGACAAAATTGTATATTTTCCCCACCCTAATAAAAGATACATATTCCCCTCTCATTTTATTGCTAGAATTTGGAGAAAAGAGTGAGAGAGAATGTCCGATTTTTTATTTTCTATGATGCCCTTGACCAGAGGCAGAAGAGAATATTGTTAGAATTTTTTAGAAGGAGGGGGTCAACTTGCCTACGACATTTTCTTGGAAATTCAGACTTAGAATTTCCATCCTGTGTAAATATCCCACACAGACCCTAAACTCTGGCTCCAGCTTTTCCTTGGGACATCTTATGGGATTTTCCATGTGAAATGTGTGGCGAGTCTTTTTTATGAGGTTCTTTCAGCACAAATCTTTCTGAATTTATAAGACAAAAAGTAAGACTTCATGGTGGTGTCTTGGGAGAGTTAGAGGAGTCGATTTTGCCAATCGTCATTTCCTGTCACTTGTATTAGATAATGTGTTTCCTTGGGGAGTCAAATTATTCTCTAATCCTAAATAAATCAGCACAGCATAACTGACTAACAGAAATAAAGCCCTATCATTTAGAAACCTGGCTCTATAAGTTCCTCTGGTTTTCAGTACCTTTCATTTAGGCTATAAAAGTGTTTACCACAGAGTATTTACTTCATTTCCCACATGCAGAAATAGTGACAAAAAGGTGTATTGTGAGAACAGAACATGGAATTTCTGATAGACTATGCTTTCTCTTCATTTTTTATGTTTGGTCTCAGTAATCACAATGAGCTTTTAAATAAGAATCTTGACTTCAGTGTATTTGGCTACCAGAATAAAATAAATATCAAGGGTGTCTTTCTGGCAATCAAATAAAACACTGCAGTAAAATAATCACTTTTTCATTCCTTCATTATAAAAATATTTGACTTTCAATGGATATTTTTCTACCCAATATTTGTCTACAGACAAATTTCTATGAAAAAAAAAAGGCTTCAGTTCTTTTAAAACAATTTTCATTCAGTTTTTTAATGTATTGGGGTGACAGGAGATGGGGTATAGAATTGACCTTTGAAAGGGATCAATTTTCTTTATAACAACACAAGAATCTTCAACATTAAAACAAAATAAAACATGTTATTCAGTATATTTCAAGGCCCAGCGTGTGCTTGAATGACCCTTGACCATAACAAAGCATTAGAATGGACATAGCAAGGAAAAAGTATTTTTGAAAAGAGGTTGTTATCAATAAGCAAAGAATTTTGATTTAAAGAAAATATACTCTTGAGTAGTAAGGGTTTCGGTGAAACAAACCATGTTGTGTCTGCCTGCAGGAAAGGCTTCCGACTTACTATTTTGTTTGGTTCAGTACTTTTCTACTTATGTCTTATTTATATATTCATAGGAATCTTGAAAGAATGTAAATCTGATAGCATCATGTCAATAAACCATCACTTTGTACTCTTTATGTGGAAAAGAAATACTAATGTAATTTTTCAGTGTTTTGAAAATGGAATTGATATGAATTTCAGGAGTTGAAAAAATACATATAAATATATATACACATGACACATATACGTGTGTGTGTCGTGTGTATATATGCGATGATATGCATATAATGTACTTATAATTAATTTAGAACCAAGTATTTCACTTTTGTTGTAGAGCAGAGATAAGCTTCCTTATATTCTAGTGTTTTCTTCCACCGTCTACCTCTTCTCCTTCTCCTGTTAATTCTCATTTTCATTCAGAAAAAGAAAGGTAAATTTAGACTGACAATGGTTGTACATCACTAGGATCAACAGTATTATGTCTTGCCTGCAGTATTCATTCACCCAGAGCCATTTCTGTATTACTTTACAAATCGCTACCGGACTGGAAATTAAAAATCATGAAATATCAGTATTCATAGGCATGAGGAATTGTCTAGCACTGTTACTGTTTTGGGAACATGACTTGGTACTTTACAAGATACACTGTTGCCTTGTAATGAACTACGCTCCAACTTATGACTAGCACCTTTATGTCAGATTTCTTCTTCTACACATGTAGAAAAATTAAGATCTTCTTAATTGCTAGTGTTTTTCTGAAAAAAAATTATCAGTATAAATTGTAAATTCAAAAAGGGCAAATAGAGGCCATTCAATTTTGCTCACCAGCATCTCCTCAGAGCCTGGTACAGTGTGTGACACATAGGAGGTATTCAATGAATATTTGTTGAATGAATAATAAATGCATGAAGATAAAAAAATTCAGTGGGTAGTCATGCTCTATTTCACTGTACTTGCCTTTGTCGATATATAACTTCGTCTGGGTAGGCATTTTATCTTTGAAGTTATTATATCATTAAATATAGTATAATCATCTAGAAAATGGTGGTATATTTCTTTTCATTGTTCAGCCAAGTTAATAAAATCTGACCTGAGTAAGAAAATTCAGACACCAGTGCCATTAGGAGTGGTGGTAAAATTATGTGGGTGGTCATCCTGTTACTTTTGAGTTCTTGCTCTATAATTTGAACAATTTTTCCTATTAATTTCATTGTTGCTATGTGGATACTATTCTAGCATTAACTTAATTTTTTAAAGTTAAACCATAACTGAACTATAACTGGCTTATAATTGAGCTCCATCTTATGAGTAGTTCTACTATGTTAAAAGTCTACAGTTTTGGTTAATATATGCCATTTTTATTACGGTGACCCACTGAAGCAACTTCCTCTATTAAGCCTAATTACAATCTCTATATATTTATTAGACAAAGTTCTTTCCCTAGGGATCTTATTTGCAATGTTTAAATTGTAATGCATCATCTAAGAAAGACTATTTTATTGCAGCTTGATTGATCTCTGTGCTTGGATATACTGGTGAGTACCTTTTCTATGAGCCTTTGTAACTAGAGAGAAAAAAAAAAAAAAACCTGACTATACAATCAGTTAGACCCTAATTTCCAAATTAGCCTTCTGGAACTCTAACTTCTGCTTAGAGATTTTAAGATTTTAGTTTAGTAATTTTGGCTGACATTCTATATGAGTTCTACAAAAGAAATGCATGGCTCCAAAACCCTTCTTTGGAGACCACCAAGCTAGGGTTTGCTCATAGCTTAATCCCAATAGAAGTAAATAACTCTGTGTTAAGATTTGTAGTTTCTTTTGGAGCTCACAGCTATCATATGTTTTTGGTTTACATAACCACCCATGTCATTAGAAATAGTGAAATACAAGGTTAAAATACCCAGAAGTGATGAGAATTGTAGTCATAATAGAATCATGATATTTTTAGGAACATGTCAAAATTCAAATGGCAAATGCAGAATTTTAATAAGGTAAACCTCATGAGTGGTACCATGACTATCATAGCAAATCAGACTCTTTTAAAAATGTTTACACTAACTTTTCATTGCTATCAAATTTTGTATTGCTATCTAAAATTCTTCATTAAACTTGGAAATGTATTCTGTTCTACATTTCATAGTAGATTTATCTACGTAAATGGAAACACTAGGTGGGTAGAGTGAATAGTGAATTCATTTCTTTGATACTTTCTTTTCTCTGCCTGTGGTTTAACTTAGTAAGAAACCCATCAAATATCACACATGCAATTAGGTCTGACAAACATCTGTCCTTTTCTCCTACAGGAAGACTATTTCTGTCCTTGCTAATGTGTCACTTTAATCATCACTAGGGCAAGAGAACTTCAAATAATCTCCCTGATTTTGTTTGTGGTTTCTCTGTTGCAGTAAATATTACCTTATCTGTGAAATGTTTAGTAAGAGCTACTGGAATCATATTTTTTCCACACGTGGATATTTAAGAGGTTTCCATTTCATAACTCTAATAATAACTAGTTCCATTTTTTCCTATTTTGTAGTGTGTGTGTGTGTGTGTGTGTGTGTGTGTGTGTGTGTGTGTGTGTGTGTGTGTGTGTGGAAGACCGGCCCTGGGCTAACATCCGTGCCCATCTTCCTCCACTTTATATGGGACGCCCGCCGCAGCATGGCTGACAGGCAGTGCGTCGGCAGGCGCCCGGGATCCAAACCGCGAACCACGGGCTGCCAAGCGCGAACTAAACCGCTGCGCCACCGGGCCGGCCCCCCTATTTTGTATTCTTTATTTAAGAATTTGCTGGTTGAACAGGGACTCAAGATCTAGCCCATATTTTACACATTGACAAAAAACAATCATCTAAAATGATCTTCAGTCCTTTCAATAGGAAGAGATATGTGGGACCACTTACCACAAACCTCTGAATTTTCAGCTGAAGAAACTCGCTCCCAGAGAAGGGAGATGATTTTGAATGGCTTGCCTAAGGTGACAGAGAGAGATATGAGAGGGAAACCTAGGATCCAGGTCTCAGGACTTAACTCCATGTTACTTTGGGCATAATTGTATTAAATTTGAATTACAGGTACTATTTAATAGATTATATGACATAAAAGGATATTCAGTGACTCCTTTCCTCTTTCAACTCCATTGTTAAATTCAAGATGGAAAGTGCCAGAACAGTGGCATAAACTCCCCTGAGTGCGGCTTAATACTATCTTAACCCTGACCTTACATTACTTCATTGTACAGAGCCCCAGAGTTACAGAGTATCATTCTCTTTCATCTCAGTATTATCAGTACCGTGCACAATTATCCCATTTCTTATCTCAGTGGTCAAAATTATTGACCAAATTTCTCTATGATTTGAAGTATGAAGGATCAAAGATGGAATTCTCTCTCTTGCCTTTTAGATACAATTGGATAATTTTACAACATTCCACTTATCCCATTTTTATAATATGCAACTCCATTTCATTTCCACTGCACCTCACCTTTTTTAAATGACTACTGAAGTAAATACTCATTTCAAGTATGGAAGATCCAGTAGATAATGTTTTTACCAAGGATCACAGAAATCTTTTTTGAAGCTGCTTATCTAAGATCTCAGCATGCATCTGATTGCAAATTGCTGTTTTCCACCAAAGGTTAATGGGTACCTGTTTGGACAGGAGCAGAGCATAATTATTTTTTCCCCCTGAAGACAAATGTGAAAGGAGCCTGGAGAAATCTGTGAAGGCTGTCTCCAGACTTGTGCAACACATTTGATTAATGGGAGGTAGGGTTACTGGTCATTGGTAGAACAATGGGAAAACAAAAAAGTGTAGGTTGAGTTTCAGTTGACATTGCCAGCAAGAGTTCTTATTTTAACCCCACTCCCCTTCCTCCAGTGCAATGATACCAACACTTTGCTACCCTATTCCTTTTCACCACTATGACTTTCAGCCCTTTAAGACCGACTCTAAGTACAAAAGGACTTAAGTATACACAGAATTATTTCCTTACATAAAAACTGAAGAGGAAAATGGTGTTTAAATATAAAATAACCAGGAAATAAATATGATATTTCTAGAATTAAGAGACAGTTTTTAATACAAAGTATTCTTACATTTTTAGGTGTTTTATTTTATTGTGGTAATGCTGGTTTATAATATTATATAAATTTTAGGTGTACATAGTTATATTTTGATATCTGTATAGATTACATCATGTTCACCACCCAAAGGCTAATTACAATCCATCACCACATACGTGTGCCTAATCTTCCCTTTCACCCCCCTCTCTCCCCCCTTCCCCTTGGATAACAACCCAACCAATCTCTGTCTCTATGTGATTCTTTCTTGCTGTTTTTATCTTCTACTTATGAGTGAGATCATATGATATTTGACTTTCTCCCTCTGACTTATTTCACTTAGCACAATACCCTCAAGGTCCACCCATGTTGTCACAAATGGCTGGATTTCATCTTTTCTTATGGCTGAGTAGTATTCCAGTGTGTATATATATCACATCTGCTTTATACATTCGTCCCTTGTTGTGCAACTAGGTTGCTTCCAAGTCTTGGCTATTGTGAATAATGCTGCAGTGAACACAGGGATGCATGAATCTTTACACATTGATGTTTTCATGTTCTTTGGATAAAAACCCAGCAGTGGAATAGCTGCATCACATGCTAGTTCTATTCTTAATTATTGAGGAATTAGTGGCTGCACCAGCTTGCACTCCCACCAGCGGGGTATGAGAGTTCCCTTCTCTCTACATCCTCTCCAACACTTGCGGTTTCCTGTCTTGTTCATTATAGCCATTCTGATGGGAGTGAGGTGATGTCTCATTGTAGTTTTGATTTACATTTCCCTGATAGTTAATGATGTTGAACATCTTTTCATGTGCCTATTGGCCATCTATATATCTTCTTTGGAGAATGTTCAGATATTTTTCCCATTTTTTAATTGGGTTGTTAGATTTTTGATGGTGAGATGTATGAGTTCCTTATATATTTTGGATATTAACCCCTTATCAGATGTATAGTTTGCAAGTATCTTCTCCCATTTGTAAGGTTGTCTTTTGGTTTTGTTGATGGTTTCCTGTGCTGTCCAGAGCTTTTTAGTTTGATGTAGTCCCATTTGTTTATTTTTTCTATTGTTTCCCTTTCCTGGTCAGACACAGTACTTGAAAATATGTTGCTAAGACCAATCTCAAAGAGCATACTGATAATGTTGTCTTCTAGAAGTTTCATGGTTTCAGGTCTTACACTGAAGTCTTTAATCTATTGAGTTAATTTTTGTGTATGATAATGGTGTATAATGTGTATAATGGTCTAATTTCATTGTTTCACATGTGGCTGTCCAGTTTTCCCAACTCCATTTATTGAAGAGACTTTCCTTTTTCCATTGTATGTTCTTGGCTCCTTTGTCGAAGATTAACTGTCCATAGATGTGAGGGATTATTTCTTGGCTCTCAACTCTGTTTCATTGATCTGTATGTCTGTTCTTGTGCCAGTACCATACTGTTTTGGTTGCTATATCTTTGTAGTATATTTTGAAATCTGCAAGTGTGATATCTCCAGCTTTGTTCTTTTTTCTCAGGATTCCTTTGGCTATTTGGGGTCTTTCGCTGTTCCATATAAATTTTAGGACTCTTTGCTCTATTTCTGTGAAAAATGTTGTTGGGACTTTGATAGGGATTGCATTGAATGTATAGATTGCTTTACGAAGTATGGACATTTTAACTATGTTAATTCTTCCAATTCAAGAATGTGGATTATGTTTCATTTCTTTGTGTCTTCAGTTTCTTTCAACAACGATTTATAGTTTACAGTGTACAAATCTTTCACCTCTTTGGTCAAGTTTATACCTAGATATTTTATTCTTTTTGTTGCAATTGTACATGGGATTGTATTCTTAATTTCTCTTTCTGCTACTTCATTGTTAATGTATAGAAACACAATTGATTTTTGCATGTTGATTTTGTATCCTGCAACTTTACCATATTCATTCATTATTTCTGAATTTTTTTGGTGGATTCTTTAGGGTTTTCTATTTATGAAATCATGTCTTCTGCAAATAGTGACAGTTTCACTTCATCCTTTCCAATTTGGATCCCTTTTATTTATTTTTCTTACCTGATTGCTCTGGCTAGAACTTCCAATACTATATTAAATAGGAGTGGTGAAAGTGGGCATCCTTGTCTGGTTCCTGTTCTTAGATGGATAGCTTTCAGTTTTTCACCACTGAGAATATTAGCTATGGGTTTCTCATATATAGCCTTTATTATGTTGAGGTACTTTCCTTCTATACCCATTTTATTCAGAGTTTTTATCATAAATGAATGCCAAATCATGTCAAATGTTTTCTCTCCATCTATTGAGATGATCATGTGATTTTTATTTCATTTTGTTAATGTGGTGTATCACATTGATTGATTTGTGGGTGTTGAACCATCCCTGCATCCCTGAAATAAATCCCACTTGATCTTGATGTATGACCTTTTAATGTATTGTTGCATTTGATTTGCTAGTATTTTGTTGAGGATTTTTGCATTGAAGTTCATCAGTGATATTGGCCTGTAGTTTTCTTTTCTTGTGTTGCCCTTGTCTGGTTGTGATATTGGAGTAATGAGGTTGGCTTCATAGAATGAGTTAGGAAGCTTTGTCTCCCCTTCAATTTTTTGGAAGAGTTTAAAAGGATAGGTATTAAGTCTTTTTTGAATGTTTGGTAGAATTCACCAGGGAAACCACCTAGTCCTGGACTTTTATTTTGGGGAGGTTGTTGATTACTGTTTTGAGCTCCTTACTGGTGATTGGTCTATTCAAATTCTCTATTCTTGCTTCAGTTTTGGAAAGTTGCATAATCCTAAGAATTTATCCACTTCTTCTAGATTATCCAGTTTGTTGGCGTGTAGTTTTTGGTAGTGTTCTCCTATAATCTTCTGTATTTCTGAAGTGTCCATTGTAATTTCTCCTCATTCATTTATGATTTTATTTATTTGAGGCTTCTCTCTTTTTTTCTTGGTGAGTCTAGCTAAAGGTTTGTCAATTTTGTATATCTTTTCAGGGAACCAGCTCTTGGTTGCATTGATTTTTTTCTACTGTTTTTTCAGTCTCTATTTTTTTAAATTTCTGCTCTGATTTTTATTATTTCGCTCCTTCTACTGATTTTGGACTTTGTTCTTCTTTTTCCAGTTCCTTTAGGTGCACTTTTACAGTGTTTATTTGAGATGTTTCTTGTTGACGTAGGCCTGTATAGCTATAAACTTCCCTCTTAGAACTGCTTTTGCTGGATCCCATAAATTCTGGCATGTTGTATTTTCGTTTTCATTTGCCTCCAGATATTTTTTGATTTCTCCATTGACCCAATCATTGTTCAGTAGCGTTTTGTTTAATCTCCACATATTTGTGGCCTTTCTGATTTTCTTCCTGTTGTTGAGTTTTAGTTTCATACCATTGTGGTCATAAAAGTTGTTTAGTATTACTTTAATCTTCTTAAATTTATTGAGACTTATTTTGTGGCCGCAAATGTGATCAATCCTGGAGAATGTTCCGTGTGCATTTGAAAAGAATGTGTAGTCTGCAGTTTTTGGATGGAATGTTCTGTATATATCTGCTAAGTCCATCTGGTCTAGTGTGTCATTTAAAGCCAGTGTTTTCTTATTGATCTTCTGTTTGGATGATCTATCCATTGTTATATGTGGAGTGTTAAAGTCCCCTACTATTATTGTGTTACTGTCTATTTCTCCTTTTATGTCTGTTAATAAATGTTTTATATATTTAGGTGCCCCTATGTTGGGTGCATAGATATTTACAAGTGTTATATCATCTTGTTGGATTGTTCCCTTGATCATTATGTAGTGCCCTTCTTTGTCTCTTGTTACAGTTTTGTTTTAAAGTCTATTTTGTCTGATATAAGTATTGTTACTCCAGCTTTCTTTTTATTGCCATTTGCATGGAGTATCTTTTTCCATCCCTTCAGTTTGTGAGTGTCTTTAGGTCTGAAGTGTGCCTCTTGTATGCAGTATATATATATATATATATGTCTTTTTTTAATCCAATCAGCCACCCTATGCCTTTTGATTGGAGCATTTAATCCATCTACATTTAAAGTAGCTATTGATAAGTATGTACTTATTGCCCTTTTGTTAGTTTTTTTCTGGGTATTTTAGTAGTTTTTCTCTCTTCCCTTCTTCTTCTCTTGCTCTCTTCACTTGTGGTTTGATGGCTTTCTTTAGTATTATGTTTGGTTCCTTTCTCTTAGTTTTTTTGTGTATTTCTCATAGGTTTCTGGTTTGTGATTACCATGAGGTTCATATATAATAACCTACATGTATTACAATGATATTAAGTTACTGGTCTCTTTAGTTTGACCTCTTTCTAAAAACTCTACTCTTTTACTCCCATATTTTATGTTTTTCTATATCTTCTCTAACCTCTTTTTTGTGCATGTATATCTGGTACCCTGTTATCATGGAAATAGATAATTTTTTCCTATTTGTGGTCTTCTCTTTCCCTCTTCAATAAATCCCTTTAGCATTTCTTGTAGGACTGGTTTTTGAAGATAAACTTCTTTAATTTTTGCTTGTCTGGGAAACTCTTTAACTCTTCTCCCATTCTGAATGATAACCTTGCCAGGTAGAGTATTCTTGGCTGTAGGTTTTTCCTTTCAGTACATTAAATATTTCATGCCACTCTCTTCTAACCTGAAAGGTTTCTGCTGAGAAGTCAGCTGATAGCTTATGGAGTTTCCTTTTTATGTAACTTTTTGCCTTTCTATTGCAGTTTTTAGGATTCTCTCTTTATGTTTAATTCTGGACATTTTAATTATGATGTGTCTTGGTGTGGGCCTCTTTGGGTTTATCTTTTTTGGTGCTCTCTGTGCTTCCTGTACCTGGATGTCTATTTCCTTCCTTAGGTTAGGAAAGTTTTCAGCTATTATTTCTTCAAATAGAGTCTCTGCCCCTTTGTCTCTCTCTTTTCCTTCTGGCACACCTATGACACAGATGTTAGTGCACTTGATGTTGTCCCAGAGGTCTTTTTAATTCTTTTTTCTTTTAGCTGTTTAGGTTGGGTGATTTCCTCTAGTCTTTGATCCAGCTTGCTGATCTGTTCTTCTGTATCATCTACTCTGGTTTTGAGTCCCTCTAGTGAATTTTTCATTTCCATTGTGGTATTCTTCATTTCTGATAGGTTCTTTTTTATATTTTCCAATTCTTTGTTGACTTTCTCACTGAGTTCATCCATTCCTCCCCCCAGATCAGTATGAATCCTTATGACTTTTTGTTTGAACTCTTTTTCAGGTAGATTCCTCATTTCTGTTTTATCTATTTCTTTTTCTGGGGTTTTGTCCTCTTCCCATACTTGGAATGTATTCCTCTGCCCCATTTTGCCTCTTTCTCTGTGCTTATATCATCTGTGTATTACTGGTGGGTCAGCTATGACTCCTGATCTTGGAGAGGTAGCCTTATGTAAGAGATGCCTTATGAGGCCCAGCAGTATGCTTCCCTCTCATCACCAGTTCCAAACATTCCAGGAGTGACCCCTGTTTGGTCTACATGTGTCCTTCTGTTGTGGCAGGGTTGCTTTTGCTGCAGGTGCCCAGGGAGGCTTGGCTGTCCCCCTGGCTGGTTTGTTTTATTGCTCAGCTGCATGTGGCTGCTGTGGGCCCTTCAGTCACTTTATCAGGTGTGGGGGAGGGCAACACAGTTAGCTGCACAGTCTAATAGCACACTCCTATTGCTGCTTTTCTGTTAAGTGAATAGTCCCCCAGTGTGGCTGGTTTTTAGGCTCAAGGGCTTACAATTGCTGTAGACCTCTGGCCTGCAAAACTCTTGTCAGCTCTGTCAGGATTACAGCTGAGTGGGACTTGCCCCAGGCAAAGGAACACCCAGTTGCTTCAGGCTTTTGAAGGTGGGCCAATCACCTATGTGGCTGTTTGAGAAGAACAAGTCTGCTGCAGCTGACAAGCCCCGCTGCCCACAGGGCCACACACCCCATCAACACAGTCCTGTCCCAGGCACACGCCCTGACCCCCTGAAGAGGACCAGTCACCCCACTGGAGAGGCCCCACACACTCCATCCTCTCCTTATGCATGCCCTGCCCCACAGAGGTAGACCCACTTGCCCAGCTGTAGAGGACCCAGGAACCCTGCCTATGAAGGCCCACCAGTTGCCTGAGAGTTTGCTGTTGGGTGGGGCCAGCCCCTAGGGTGAACTGCCTGACCTGGCTGAACTGGATTAAATTGGTGTTCTAGTGGTGGTGCTGACCCTAGGTTAGCAGGCCAGGGGAAGAACTCCAATGGCTTCTGCCAGCATCTGTGTCAGCACCGGTATACTAGGTCATAATAATGGCTGCTGCCAATGTCTCAGTCCCTGGAGAGGTCTCACCTCTCACTGAGATGCAACCAGAACCTGTCAGGTGAATCTCTTTTCACCAAAGGACTGTTTACCTTTCTTTCTGGTGATTTTAGTTTGCTTTCCCAAATAGGTGAATTTGTGCATGGGCCATTTAGGAGCTGGCTTTTTTTCCCTTATGTCCAATAGCTTTTCTGGGGGTATTCCCAGTTGTTGTTAGTAGCCAGATATTTTGACCCTCATCTTGGTTGTGCTGGGACCAAAAGATGCTTATCGTGGTAGTGCTCCCCCCACTTCAGGTGCCCCACTCCTCCAGGGAAGGCTGCTTACCTTTGGATTGCTCCCCGACAGCTGTGAAGTGCTTTACCTTGTGAACGTGGCTTTTTTTTTCTCTCCAGAAAGGAATTTCTGCCTCTTCCACCTCAATCAGGATTGTCCCTTGTGGGGGTTCTTTTTATCCAGTTTTCAGTTCTTTGTTGGTGGTAATTGTTCCAGGAGTAAATTTCTTGTGTGTGTGGGAGGAGGTAAGTTCAGAGTCCACCTACACCACCATCTTGACACCAACCTTTAGGTGGTATTATAATTGACATAGTACCAGAAAAAATTGGCTGCTTTTGGGCTTCTCATTTTCAATGATTTAGACCCATGATACAGTCTAACCTGAAATTAGGAATTAGACAGACATGAGCAAGTCGTGTAAACCTAACCATTTCTGTTTAACAATTAACAACATATAACATGTTTCATAGCTTTAGAGTTTATGGGCTGGGGGGAGTTCTCTTCTTGAAGTAGCTACCTACTTGCTTTATTTATTCTTAGTCTACTCATTCAATTAAGTTTATACATGACTCACAAAAACCAGGCACTGTACCAAAAAGATAACAATTCTATATTTCTAGTCTTGAATTTTGTCCTGAGCTTCAATTGAAAATTTTCAAGACATTTCCTTTTAATATTACCCTCCTTCTGAGGTTCCTGATTTTTATAATGGTACTAGCTTTAACTTACTTCTAGCTACCCAGAATTAACTCTTGAGTCATCTAGAATTTCTGGCCTCATTTCTTCTCCTACAGTCACTCAGTGGAAAAGTGCTACATTTTTCTTCTTCAAATAATTCTGTTCCTGTTACTATGACCACATCTCAGACTTCATGCCTAGACTTCCTTATTGACCTCCTTGCTTCCACTCTCACCTCCTTTGGTCTATCTTATACACTAGGGCCAAATACATCTTCTTTAGGCACTCTTGAATCATATCTCACAGAAATGGATTCAATAATTTCATAAAACCTATAATTTTTCTTTGCTTGAACAGATAACTTTAATGGCTTCAGACTAACTCCTAAATAAAATTTTTAGACTCATATCCAGTATCCTCCCTATTTTGGCTCCAATCCTATCTCACCAAGCATAAGTTAGGTTACTCCCCTAAACTAACCTTTGGCTCCACCTATATAATCAACCTTCTGAACTCTGATCTTGTCAACACATTCCTGATTTTGGCCTAGTGCTGTACTCTTCCTTTGTTTTGGAAAGTTTTCAACTCTTTTTAAACTACTCAAATTTGATCTATGTTGCAGTGTCCATTTCAAGGCCTATGAAAATAATACAGTTATTAAAAGAGTCATTTCTAGATTCAGATTGTTTGGGTTCAAATCCATACCCCGGTCAGGAGAGTCTGAGTTAAGCTGAAGTGATAAACAATCCACAAATCTCAATAGCTTTAAAAACTGAAGGTTTCTTTTCTCTCATGCTATTTATCCATAGCAGGTTGGCTGGGGATTCAAGTCTGTTTCTTTTGTTCTCAGTGACACTCAGACTGACAGAGTCTCTGCCTTGTGCAATGTGGCAGTGCGACGAGAAGATCGGTAATGAGAAATTGGCTTTTAAAGTCTCCTACTCTTCGTGTGATCATGTTCAACTTCAGAGTGTGCAGGGAAATAAATCCTGAGCACAGAATTAGGAAAACTAGAAATTTTGACAACATCACTAGTGAATACAGTACTCCCAAGGCTGTAGTGTTCCATCTTTAACATGGAAATAATATCTGTTTTGAAGGGTTGTTTTGAATTTTAAATATGATTATATATCACACAAAGTGCTTGGCAAGGGTCTGGCACCATGTATGTGCTAAATAAATGTTAGCTATATTTAGTTTCTGTGAAGTGTTTTCACAGAATTTAACACAGTGGCTGTCTTAGCCTGGGTTTCTTCCAGAGAACACAAGCTGAGACAATGGCTTTTGTACAGGTAGTTTATTTGGAGAAGTGATCCCAGGGAACAAGAGTGGGAAGTGGGAAAAGTGAAACTAGAGAGGAGGAGAAAGCCAATCAAATCAAAAGTGTGTTAATAAGCTGGTCACCATGTGGCAAATGAGGCTGAGTCCCACAGGGATCCTAAGAATTGTCCACTTGAGGGATAGAAGAGGGAAGTGTTTATCCACAGGTTTTCCTTCTCCATTGACCAAGGATTGCCCCATGGGGCATTAAGCCCTTTACATTTCCAGGTTCATGTATGTGAAGTGATCTGGGGGATTTCTCAGGCCTTATGTCAGAGAAGCTAAGGGCAGAGCAAGAGACACAGAATACAGCAGAGGGAGCGATGATTAGAGAAGGGAGGGTAGGGTGGCAAAGAGTGAGAAAATTGAAGATGGAGCACAAGAAGGGTCTAATACAGTTGGACAATTTGTATTGCTAGTATCCTAAAATGTTAGTTTCATCTTTCAGATTTATAATCATGTTAATCAAGCTTATAGAAACTGATGTTTAAAATGCAGAATAGTGTTTTATTACTTATATTAAAAAATTAAATTGTCATGTTGTAAAGGACATTTGTTGTCTTTGCCTACACTCTATCACTTTCATCCTGGCTTTGGTAAAAGCAATTTAATTTTCCTTTGGAGAGCTAAACCCACACCCACGAAGAGTTATTTGGATGAGACAGAGCCAAAGCCTTGCTCCATAATTGGACACATGACCCAGGACAGACAAAGCTGTCTTGAAACCTGAGGCTTTTCCTGAAACTATGAGGAAAGTGATGCTAGCTGATAGGATATAACTGCAAGCTCTCAGAGGACATTTTTGCCATCACAAGGGGAAAGCTGCCTGAGATGAGGCCAATATAGATAAAAGCAGAGCCTAGGGGTTGAGAGAGCAAGTCCTGATTACTTCTTTTGAGTGATTGCATTCACCCAGATTTACAGCTACTCTACCTGCCTATATGTTTTTGCTTCCATGAATCCAATAGTCTTTTTTTTTCCTTTGCCAATTTCAATTACATTTCAGTCATTTGTAACAGAAGGAGTCCTGGCTAGCATTCCAGAATGCTGGCCTCATCTAACCATTGTATTTTTCTGTCATGCTACATAGAAAACCAAATTAATAGAAAGTATCTTGATGAGCCTGGAATCAAAATAATGGGAATCAGTCGTGTGATTCACATGTTTAATGACACCAGGCTTGAACAACTTGACACATCCCTCTCTAGGGATGTCAAGGTGACATCCTTGACCTGGACATCTTACACTCTAGGCAACGCTCCTTTGGACATTGCTAATTTCTGTCCCCTCAGGATTTCTTTTTATTATTTATTGCTAACTACTTCTTTTTCTTCCCCTACAATGTCTCTGTCAACAAAGAATCTTTAGGATTAACTGAAAGCATTCATGCAAATCCTGACTCCTCAATGATGCTGATTACGGAGATTAGTTTGTTTACTATTCCAGATGTCTCATCACATGAACCTCGTGTGGCTCTTTTTTTAAGTTCAATAATCTGAAGACCACCTTATTTCCCTTATCTCCATTTATCTGTATCTACTAGAGACGAAGTCCACGAACTTTGCAGTCAGGTAGATCTGGGTTAAAAACCTTGGTATCACCACTGATCTCTGGAAGGATTCTTAAGCTTCAGCTTCCCCATTCATAATATGAAAATAGTTATGATACCTTAGAATACCTCCTTTTAGGGGCATGAAGATAAAAATACATGCATGTAAAATGGTTTTCAAAGAACCTGACACAGTAAACAATAAGAAAATGCTATTTTCATAATTATTGTTATTAGGAATTGTCATATTGTATTCCCATATAGAAAACTCCCTAAGTGGACAAAGATTCAGATACTTAAGAAAGATTATTTGAAACCATACTTTATAATCATTTTAAATTGTTTTATCTCCTGAGTCATTAATATTTTCTGAATTAACTCAAAGTAAACACCATAAGAGGGTGTTAGTACATTCACACTTGAATATTTAAATCTCAAATTGGAGGCAGCACTTTTGAAAATGGAAATAGTCTATGGTTAACATGTATTAGCATAAATTTATTGCTCTTATTGAATGAAAATTTGCATTGAATCAATGGAATATTGCAAGGGAAATACAAAGAAACACCAGAATTACGATTTCAGTTTAGCAGATACCATCAATAGCTGGGGATGAAGTGAGATGTTGCAAGTACCACAGATAAGAGGGACATGCTAGTGACTTGGAAAGTGACACTCCACAGGAAGTAAGCAGTGACATTACTCAATATAAAACCATGGAGAGGTAAAGACATCAGCATCTGAGAAAGGAATGATGGCATTTTACCAAGATAATTACAGAAATTTTCCTTTGTGAAAAGTAGTTTTAAATAATTCACAAACTATGCATGAAACAAAGAATTCCTGTTTTCTCCAACAGGAGAGTATTCACAGCCAAGACGCGAGGAAGAAGATGGTAGTAAATAGTAGGCAACAGAATCAGCGAGCAAAATCTTCCCATCTCTTCGGTCACCACTGAGATAAAGGACATTAGTAAATGTGGAACTTGACAAGTGTGTGGAATTTTAATTATCACATACCACTTAATACCTACTGTTTTGGTCAATGTGGACTGCTATAACAAGATACCATACACTGTGTTGCTTGTAAACAACAAATGTTTGTTTCTCACAGTTCTGGAGGCTGGGAAGTCCAATATCAAGGCACTGGCAGATTCAGCATCTGGTGAGGGCCTCCTTCCTGGTTCATAGATGGCCACTTTTTAGCTTTGTCCTCACATGGAAGAAGGGGTAAAGGAGCTCTCTGGGACCTCTTTTATAAGGATACTAATCCCCTTCATGAGGAATCTGCCTTCATGACCTAATCATCACACAAAGACCCCACCTCCAAATACCATCACCTTGGGAGTTAGATTTCAACATGTGAATTTGGGGGGAGGGGACACAAACATTCAGTCTATAGCACTTACTTTATGGTTACTATATATTTTCTCATTTATCCTTCTTTTCTGATTATCTCAGGTAAGAGCAAAAGAGTTGCTAGCCATGCTTCTCCCATATTTCAAATAATTTTGAGAAGTTGAGAAGGGTGAATGAAAACGAATTATGAAGAATTCTTTGGTTGCAGGTAACAGAAACTAATTCCAGTTAACTTAAGCAACACAAGAATTTACTGGAGTGTAAACAGGCTGAACCACGGGCTTTGCAAACAGCAAGACTAGGGAAGCTCTCATGATTTAAAAGGCAATGTCATCAGGCCACCACCCTCTGAACAAATCTTCAAGTGTTTTCTTTCCTTGAGCCACTTTGCTCAAGAATCAAATTCCAAGGACAGTCTAATTGACTCAGCTTTAGACATATGACAAACCCTTGCCCAGGAAAAAGAGGAGTGCCTTGGTTCATATTCTGAAGACTTGAATCTACCTAGGATGAAAAAGTTTGGACATGGATAATGGATAGACCAAAAAAAAAAAAAAAGAAAAAGAAAAGATGCTAACTACAGCCATAATGTGTTAAGCCTTTTACCTGGAGAACTCAGAATATAGATAATTGATCCTGGTGCTACATTTTAAATTTTTATGTGAAAAATGATAACCTTTCAAGCTGATTTTACTACTTCTTTAGATATATATATATATATATATTTTTTTTTTTTGGAAAAAAGTCTTCAAAGAACAATATTGATGCACTCATTAGTAAAATAGAAAGGTGTCCACTTTCAAATAAAACGGTATAGCTTTTAATAAAAAATAGCAAGCTTTACTCCTTCTGAGTTTTAGTCTCCTTGTCTGTGACATGAGAGATTGGGACTAAATAGTCTCCATCTCCTACATTCTTTAAATCTGTGACGATAATGACCCACCGTAAGTTGGTCTCAAATATAAAACTATTTTTCAGAGATGTTCAGAAACTAAAAGTCACCCTTTGATACTTTGGCTTGTGATTCAGACAGAGTGGCTGGGCTTAGGGAAATAGGTCCTGACGTTAAACATCCTCCCTGAAATTAAGAGTAAATCCCTGAAGTCTATCCTGGGTGCTTATCAACTGAGTAGGCTGCCACAGTTCATAACAGCAAAATCATGAACTTTCTGGAGTAAGTACAGTAAGATATCTTGAAATTAGTGAATATACACGCAATTGATATTATTTCATTTTAGCTGCTGTTTTTCCTCTTGCTAGAGATTCCCATTCCCTACTTTAGAGTATGAGTGAAAATATGAACCTGGTGGACATACAAAAAATTAAAATATAGACATTGACAACAGAGATAATCCATTATGTTTCCCAGCAGATATTAAACAAGCAAGCACTTTTGATGGGAACATTTCCTTATGTGTGTTTGCATGATGTCACCTGAAAATATAATAGAGAACTTAATGCATGATAATTATGGTTTAGAATACATACTTTAGTAGAGGATGTCTTTGGTTTCTATTATTCCAACCCTTGTAAGGAAGCCAAATTTTCAGCTAAACTGCAAGACAAGGAAACTGATTTAACAAAAAAAAAGAAAGGAATACACTTTTTAATAAACTTTGAAGTAATATTTTATAGTCAATATTTGGTGGCATTCTTATCAGAAATCTAATACCAATTTCTTTGGCCTGTATAGTTTGAACTTTATAGACTCAAAAGCATAACAGGGACTGCAGGGAAGGAAAGAGTGAAGGAAGAGGAAGAGGGAAAGTGAAAGGTTGAGTAGAGTGAGAAAAAAAACGTATCATTTAAAGTCAGTGACTAAGTTTACTTTACTCTCTCCATTCAATCCAAAGTAAATGAAAGCATTTTTTAATAAGCGATTTACAGTATGTGATGAAAGAATGTAGAATGAGTTACCAAATAACTGATGATTAAATGCTATCAAATCAGCATGGAGATGTTTGAATCAGTCATTATTCATTTGTTATTGGGTGAGTTAAATTCAACACTGTTATTCAACACTGCATTCGTCAATTCTTTCTTAAATTTGGAGTCTACTTACTATACTTATATTTTCTTTCATTTGTTTAATTATTTATTATTATTATTATACAGGTACCATAACCACCTGTCATAACTTTGGGAAAATAGAAAGGAAAATAAATTGAAATCCATCACTGTATTATCCTTTAATACTATTAGTTTACTTCCCTCTGGCTGTCTTTAGCATGTATGTGTAGCTCACAATTCAACATGTGAATTTTTCAGAATGCTACTCTTTCATTCAACATTATAGATAAATATTTTCATGTCATAAAAATGGAAACAATACCCATAATATTTAGTGGCAATATAATATTCTGTGATATTTGAGAGCTCTATCAGAGCTCTCAAAATTTATTTAGCAACCACCAATTTGGGACTTTAAAGTGAATTTCCATTTGCTTTGTATAAGAATTACTATTGTAATGAAAACTACCTCACTATGTTTTTTTCCATATTTCCTTAGGATAGATATAACACTTTTGGATTCACTTGATAAAGAATATGAATATTTTTGTATCTCTTGTTTCACATTAGCAAATTGCTTTCTGAAAAGGTGGTCTGATTATACTCCCACCAATAAATGGAAATTTCTTTTCCTTTAACAATATAATTAATGAAAAAATTGATACTTCATGGTTAATTTAATTAGCATTGTTTTGTATATTTCACAGGAAACTTTGCTCCCCATATTTTCACTACTAATTATTAATTTTCTCTATTTTGTGAATTATTGCTTTATTACCTCTCCCCATTTATCTAAGGAGTCCTTTGGCTAATTTGAGGGTACCTAAAGATTCATGAGGCAAAACAATTGTCTCAAATCATTATATGACTACTGCAATGATATTATCAGGCTCTATAAAAATTTATATAGATTTGTCATGTCCTAGATATGCAGTGTGGAATATAAATGATAATTCCATTTCTGTTTTAATGATTGAGAATTAATGATTATATACAAAAATATGGACTTATATACGAATATAGTTCTTTATGGTTGGTCTCATATTTTAATTTGTTTCAAATAAAGAAAGCTTCATACAGCAGGAACATAAGACAGGCAGAAAAGTGTGCATATGTTGTTATATTTAACTTCAAAGGGGAAACATAGGTCTGTCAGTGATAAAGGTCAGGATCCTCAGTAGAGAAGAGGAGCACTGTTGATTCTCTGACAATGAGGACAAAAGGTCACAGTCGCCTTTAAGAGACACGTAAGTGTGCTGTGGTAGCTGTGGACTGCTGGTTATGTTGTGGCATAGTTCAGAAAAGGGTGTGTTAGGTGCCAAGATATCTGAAAGAAAAATGAAACATTGAGTCATCACTCGTTCCAAGTTGTTATTTTATCAGCATAACATGCAACAACTTGTTTTACTAATGTGTTTTTAATGGTGTCTTACAGGCTCTGCTGGCACGTCATTCTGCACCCAAAAGGTGCAGAAGGATTATATATTGTTAAGTGTGAAGCATGAAAAGAGATTTAGTTGTAAAATAATTTCTAGTATTCAGGGTGTGGCCCTGAGCTGATCCCATCCCCTGAAAGTCTTAGCTCAGCCCCTTCCCCCCATTATGTTTATGGGGAAAAATCTGTTTCTGCACTCTCATTTACAGATTGTCTTACTTCATTTAATACGATGACTTTTAATTTTACCTCTGCTCATTAGTTGCATTGGCTATTTTATCAATCCAGGATACCCAGACACAAATATCTTCAACAAATTTCCTAGGATAGTTACAGAAGTTCTTTGGGAATTTTCATGTTAGAAATCACAGTTTAATATTCTTTCCTTCTAATGTTATAGAACTATATGATTTAAAGAGTCGAACAAATTCTGACCTACTGTTGAATGAAAAACATGTCTAGAAATATTCCTAACAAGATATTCTAGAGTCTAATTAGATTATGGCTTATAAAGAAGTTTTCACTGAGATTTAATTAGCATACACAAATTCACACCTAATGCTGTAACTAATAATTTGCAAAATGTATCCATTTTCATATGAAGAACTTTTAAATATTTTCATCCAATTCCTGGAAAATATAAATCATATTTTATCCTCTTGATATTCTTTTTTTCTACCTATTTTATTTTAGAGTTGAATATTTTGACCCTATTTTTCTTTTCTGGTTTTTAAAAATTAAGTACATGATAGGCCTAATTATCCATTATAAACTATAGCCTTTTGTAAGTATTAGAAGGATAAAGTCAATCATCTAAGTGATTTGATCTGAAAAAGCTTTCAAATTTCTCTGCGTCTAGCATCACTCCCTGAAAGTAAAACTTCCAGCATTTATTGAGATAGTTTTACAATTAAAAGCCTACTTTTAAAATGCATATACCTTTAAGCTGGATAAATGTTTAAGGCTTTAAGATAATAATTTATCAAAGACTAACTCTGCAAAGCCCTTCACAACACCCTTGGGGAAAATACTCTTAATTGGGAGAGCATGAAGAAAGCATCGTGGAACCAATATCATGCTAAGAGACATTCATGAGCTGAGGATAATTGAGAGGTAAAGCCAGCACTAGATCAGTGACCTCTGTGGAGAAGAGGAGAGGGGTGATGCAAACATAAATTGGGACCAAGATAAAGTCTGCTTATTTCATAGTTTTTCCTAAGTTATCTATGCATGTTTATGTCACTCATCTCTTCACCTCTGCTATAATCCTGCAGGTGGTGTGACGGGATATCTTCATATAGTAAATGTAAAATGCTATACTTCATGAATAAAGAGGGCACCAGTAAATCCACAGACAGAACATCCGAATTTGTAGGTGGAATTGTATTGTCCTTGCACCTAATGGCATGTCTTCCAATGGCCAACTGAATTTAACAGTTAAAGTTGTGGCTGAGGAATAAATTTTTAATGTAAATTTATTGAATATTGTATATATCAAGTGAACATCTCACTGTTAATCAATATTAAATTTCATCAAGACTTTTTCTAGAAGGAAAATTTTGACTACCAGATCTCTTCTTTTCCTTCTCATTGATGACTCTATACTATTTTGTACAATTTGGCAAATATCTGAACACCCATGATTAATTTTATTTGGTATATTTAAATAATAAATAGGCTTGATACATGCTTTGAAGAGCTTATCTAGAAGAGAAGACATACAGGTAATCAAATAATTTCAGGTGCATTTTAGTAAATACTGAGATGCATAAGATACTATGGAAGCACACAGAAGTCTTTCAGAAAGATGAAACACTCAATTTCGAGGAAGGCAGGCCAAGAATGCGAGTGGTGGGGGAAGCCGGTTGTGGACTATAAAGAGTTTCAGGTAGAGATAGAACAAAAGAGACAATCACGTGGACATAATGATGGATAATTAGAGATAGTTCAGTAATGTTGAAATGTGACAATTGAACAGGTTACTTAGGTTAGGTGCAGCTGAATTCAGGGGCTAAGTCATAGAGGGTCTTATATTTCATTATGTCAACATGACCTTGTACTAGTGAGACTTGCAAAGCAAAGGAACAACATGGTCTTATTTATATTTTAGATACGACACTCTGGGACAGCATGAGAAATTAATTTGGGAAGGTGTTTGGAGGGGAAAGAACAGAGGCGGGGGAACCAGAGACATGAAATAATCCACAGGAGAAAGATTAGGGGCCTGAACTAAACAAGTAGTGTTGGGGATAGAAAGTGAAGGGACAGATTTACAAAATATATGTACGGTATGTCTCACAGAACTCAGTAACCAATTGAGTGGTTACAAGTGAGAAAATTGGAGGAATCCAGGGTGACTGCCAGTGTCTTATTTTTTCAGACAGCTGGATGGTGTAAACACCATGCAAAATAGGGGATACTGGACTATGAGTGACACATTAGACGTGAGGTGTCGCGGGAACTCCAAATACAGATAACGTTAGACAATGGGTTTGGTGAGGCTGGATCTCAGGGTTTCTCGGTATGAATATCTGTTTCTTTCTTCCATCATGCAGAATTATGAGACTTTTTCTGAGCTGTTCCTCGTCACCATTTTCCTGGCTGCCCTTCTTTTTATGGTTTTGTGGTTGCACTGTAAAGTCTGTGAGGATAGAAACAGTGTCTCATTCACGTTTCTTCTAACAATTAGCACAATTTTATGTTCTTTTTGGCACTCGAAAAAATACTAAATCACTCTTTTCATTTGCTAGACATTGAGGTTACGAAGATGAAAAGCAACACAGTCGCTACCCTCAAATGGCACACAGCCTCACTGGACAAACAAGCAAACACAGAATTACTACTCTTGACACCTGTAATATTGGAGGGGCTACAGAATCGAGGAAGAAGTAGTTGTTGACTTTGCAGAGGGTATGAATAAGTGGGGATTTCTGAGCTGAGTTTACCATGCAAGTTTATCTCTAGGGCTGCTGCCTCAAGATGCCACTTTCACTGCAAAATGTGAAGCCTGAATGAGTAAGCTACCTCACTCCTCCTTACTGCATAGCAGCTCAAAGAGGACAGAAGCTTACTGTCTGCCCCGCATTACCAGTTACAGATGATACTATGACTCAGTTCCACAATATCAGAGATGGACTCCAATTCCTTTAAATTTTGCTCTCTCACCCCTTGGGTCTTGCCCTGCTCTGCATGGTCAGAGCACACTCACTATCACCTTGTCCCCAGACTAATCCACAGAGAGGGAGAAGATAGAAAGTAGAAGGCAGACAAGTTCCTTTTTACAAGATATTACTCTGAAGTTGTCCACGTAAATTCTACTCATAGTCCCAGGCACAAAATTTATTCTCAAGACCAAAAAAGATAAAAGAGAGGCAGAAAAATAGGTTTCTAGCTGGGCTGCCATGTGTTCTGAAAAACCTTGGGGGTTTTATTACAAAAGAAATAAATTAAGACTAGATAATGGAAGGTTATATTACCTTCTCTGCCATTATCACTTAATCCCCGTATCGTCACACCCAATAGAACCATTATTATCAGAAATTATATCACACCTATAATGTCAAATTTTCATCCTGTTCTCTGACCCAGTAATTTTATTCTTGCATTTCACTTGCTCTAGTACTCCCCACTACCACAGTTCTTCAGGTTATCCATGATCTTCAGCTCACCATTGTTCTCACTCACCTTCAGCCTCCTCCTCTCTTTTCCTTGTCCAGCTTAGAATTCTATGATCTGGTAATAAGTCACAACATTGAGAATAATCTTACTACCCTGTCTTCTTCTAATTCTATCATAATTATATAAGAAAAATCCAACTGTGTCTGAACCCAATTATCCATCTCCTCTGGGCCTACATCTTATGTTTTAAATGTTTCTAGAGAAAAATTAAGAAACTGAGATGATTTACTTCATTTTAAATTCATTATCATAAATTTCATACAAGAAAATAATACCAGCCAGAGATCCCCATTATATTCTCTTCATAAACTTTTACATTCTCATGCTCCAAGGTGAAGCAGTTATACTTCTTCTCCCCTCAAACCTCTTGCACCCTCTGGAGCACCACCTTGAAGAATTTCAAGGGTTTCATTCACAATGAAAATGATGTTCCCCAACCTTGAACACTCCCTTTCCTCACCCAACCTGTGGCTGATGACCTCACACTTCAAACACGGATTCCTTCATCTTTTCTAAACCAAATTTCCAAGTCAACCTGCAGCTACCAAAGTTTTCCAAAGAGAAAACATTCTCTATATACCAAAAGAAAGTTCAGACTATGCACTTTTGTATTATGTTCAAGATTATGTTATTTTCAAACATTCCCCAAAATAATCTGATTCATCCTTTCTAATAGTGTATTACCATCAGCATACTCTATTGGCTCCAGTACATACCAAAAATCTTCCTTTCCATCCGTATAAATCTCCAGATATTGCTCAGTTTTTCTGCTTTCCTTTTCAAAAAAAATTCTCTTAAAGATTGTTTATCCATCTTGACTCCACTTGGCAACATCTCATTCATTGTTTACCATTCTTTAACGACTTCTCATTTGTTCTTTAACCATCCATTCTAGCTTCAGTCTCTATACCTCCACTGGGACTCCAACCTCCAATGACCTCCATACCATATTGCCAAATTCAAAGGACATCATTTGGTTATGATCATAATTGACTCTCAGGAATATAACAGTTTGACCTTTTGCTCCTTCTTGAAATTCTCTTCTCTCTCATCTCATCCTCTTCCAATTTGCCTCCAACTTCCCAGGATGTTCATTTGCTAGCTCAATCTCCTTTTCTCAAATTATACATATTGGAGTTCCTCAAAGTACTGTCTTGACCTCCTGTCATGTCTGTTTACATTCTCTACCTGGGAGATGATTCTATTCCCACAACTTTAAATAATAGCTACATGCTGGTAACTTACAGTTTTACTTCTCTGACAAAGACCTCGCTTGAGAAATCCAAATTTATATAACTAACTGTCCCTTTGATACTTTGAGTGGGACACCCTAAAGAAAACTCAAAGTTAAATTATCCCAAACAAAACTCTTGATTAGGCAGCAGTCTGAATTTTCCCTATTCCTCCTCATCTTAGTAAATGGTGGTATAGTCCACCTACTTACAATATCCCCCAAACTGAGAGTTATTTTTTATTTATTTCTTCTTTTACCACCACAGACCCCCTCCTTTATTTCCCACATTTATGGCACTAGAAGGAGTTTTAGGATCTATCTTTGTACTATATTTTGTATCAATACATTTCTATCTTTGCTGCTACTAGTTTAGCTCTGGCCATTTCTATCTCTTGCTTAGACTACTTTTGATTACTTTCAAACTGATTTCTCATTTCTATGTTTTCCCCCCTTCCATTCAATCCCCGTATAGTGATTAGACTATCCCCTAGCCTAGAAATCAGATCATAGTGTCTCTATGAGCCTCCAATGACTTCCATCTGCACTTAGAGTAAAATATAAATTCCTTACTCTGTCCCATCATATTTTGTGTGACCTGTCTCTTGATTTCTTTTCTCATGCCATTTCCTCCCAGTTACTGCACCCAACACACTAGCCGGCCATCAGTTCCTAGCACCAGTTAGAGCCCCTCCTACATCAGGGCCTATGTGTTGCAGTTCTCCCTACATTTCTGTCTGTCTGGGTGGTTTGTCCCTAAATTCTGCATGACTCCTCTTTTCTTATCATTTAGTTATAAGCTCAATTAACAGTATGCTCTTCCTTGACCATCCTATCAAATATAGGCCCCAGATGCCCACAGATATTCTCTATCATAGGACTCAGTGACTTTCCTTTTTAGCATTATATGAAACTGTGTGATTATATAATTTTTCCTCTATTATTTGTTCTCTATCTCCCACACTAGAATGGAAGCACCACGGTGTTGATGGTTTTTTCTACTGTGTGCTGTCTATTTTATTCTACATTGATAGTCCCAGAGTGAGAACTGTGGTTGGCACAGAGTAAGTTCTCGGTATTTGTTGACTAACTGAATGAATGTATTTTGACAAATAAGATTTGAGTAAGTTGATAAAGGGAACAAAGATCACACTGTAAAAGGACATGGAAGGACCATCAAATGTCCTAAGAAGTGCAGGCAGTTTGGTATGTCTACAGTGAAGGTTGGGTGCAAAACAATGAAGGGCAAGAAGTCAAATCATTAGGAACATTGTACATCATACTCAATATTGACGTGTTTTCTTCATGTTAGTGACAACATTGGCTTTTATTTTCAGCTAGCTAACTTTAGAAGCAATGTCAAAGGTGTAAAAAGGAAATGCACTGCAGAGAGGAAGAGCAGCTAAAGTATTAATATTAGTATGTTCCCAATAAGATAAGAAAGGATGAGAAACTGAACTAGGGGAGGAGCAATTGGGCTATAGAGAAAATGGCATGTCAGATAATGGATAATAAATAGGAGAGGCAGGATTTGGTAACCATTTGATAGGGGAGTGCAGAGAGCAGAAGAGTCAAAGATGACTGCCAGGGGTCTGATATTGGTGACTGATGATGTTACTAATGCAAGTAGGGAATGCAACGGGAGTAGATTTCATGGCAAAGTTGGATTTATGTACAAGACGTTATTTACAAAGTTAACACAATCTGATTTACTTGGATATCTAGGCTAATAAACAGAAATGAAATGTGAGCTGATCTCCCTTCAAGTTTGATATTACTAGGCTCTGATTCTTTCTTTATGAGTTGCATTTAAAGTAGCAAGAAAGGATTGCTGTGCAGACTCTATGACAAAGTGGAGGCAGTCTTGGGCAAAAGTTGTAAACTGCATTCTTTACCTTGCTTCCCTCATATTACATTTTTTTCTCCAAATCTTTTTTTAAAATTAATCTTACCAAGCCATGAAAAGACATGGAGGAATCTTAAACGCATATAACTAAGTGAAAGAAGCCAATCTGAAAAAGCTAACATACTGTATGATTCCAACTTTCTGGGAAAGGCAAAACTATGGAGAACAGAAAAAAGATCAGTAGTTGCCAAGTGTTAAGGAAGGGAGAGGGATGAATAGGTAGAGCACAGAGGAGTTTCAGGGCAGTATCTGTTTGATACTATAATAGCGGATACCTATCAGTACACATCTGTCAAACCCATAGAATGTACAACACCAAGAGTGAACTTTAATGTAAACTATAGACTTTGGTTGATAATGGTGTGTCAACGTAGACTGATCAATTTTAACAAATGTACCCCTGTGGTATGGGAAGTTGATAGTGGGAAAGATTCTGTACGTGTGGGGACAGAGAAGATATGGAAACTCTCTGTACTTTCTGCTCAATTTTGCTGTGAACCTAAAACTGCTCTAAAAAAGTAAAGTTGATTAATTTTTAAAAATTAATACTTAGCTCTACTCAAACTTCAGTTGGATTATATATTTCTTAGAAGCTATCAATATTGTATTAAAAGGTGAAGCAGTTGGTGAGATACTCAGCAATGTCTGAATCCTGCTTTACCTCAGCTTTTTACATATTAGGTGAAGATATAACTATAGAGGAGAGGGAAAAGATAATGTACAGATAGTCCCCGACCTAAGATTGTTCGACTTACGATTTTTTGACTTTAAGGTGGTGAAAAAGCCATACACATTCAGGAGAAACTGCACTTGGAATTTTGAATTTGGATCTGTTCCCGGGCTAGCGATATGTGGGACGATACTCTCACATACTAGGCAGTGGCAGCAAACCGCAGCTCCCAGTCATCCACGCGATCACGAGGGTACACACTTACAACCATTCTGCACCCACACAACCATTCTGTTTTTCACTTTCGGTACAGTATTTAATAAATTACATGAGCTAGTCAACGCTGTATTATAAACTAGGCTACTTTGTGTTAAATGATGTAGGCTAACGTAAGTGTTCCGAGCACATCGAAGGTAGGTTTGGCTAAGCTATCGTGTAGGTAGGTTAGGTGTATTAAGTGCATTTTTGATTTACATATTTTCAACTTAAAATGGGTTTGTCCAGACATAACACCATCATAAGTCAAGGAAGATCTGTAAATTGACTTTGACTCCAACTACCAATTTAAAACTTCTGTAATCTCAGGCCAGCCCGGTGGCATAGCGGTTAAATTCTCGCTCTCCGCTTTGGTGGCCCGGGGTTCACAGGTTGGGATCCCAGGGACGGACTGATGCACTGCTTGTCAAGCCACGCTGTGGCGGCGTCCCATATAAAGTAGAGGAAGATGGGCACGGACGTTAGCCCAGGGCCAGTCTTCCTCAGCAAAAAAGAGGAGGATTGGCAATGGATGTTAGCTCAGGGCTGGTCTTCCTCACACACAAAAATTAATAGATAAAAATAAAAAATGAAACTCCTGTAATCTCAACCCAAACACAATATTACCCAAACCTAAGTAGCCTCAGATCAAATCACTTTCTATTCCCACTACCCAAACTATAGGAGCTTATCACTTCTCAGATATGGAAGTTAATATGGGCCTCTAGATCACCTATAAGAAATAGGTTCATGTGACAGCATTGTCAGTAATCACAAGTTAATAATCCTCTGAAATTACTGTCACCTCTGGCTTTACATTCAATTATAAAAGTTATGTAAAAAGTTACTATAACTCTGACAGAGTTAACCAAGTTCCTGAGGTGTTCAACAACTGAATTAATCTATTTTTTTCTTTATATAATCCCTTGGAGAATTCAATTTTTATTTAAATTACCAAAGCCATGATTTCTTCTGGGTGTTATTTGAGAGAAGAACTTTTCCCGGGAAGAGAAGGGAGTCTTGAATCTTAAGAAACTAACAGGGAGAACTATATTTTTGACTTTGGTTTCTTTCAGTTATGAAGTTATTTCTAGGTTCTCCCTAAGACCACATACTAACACACGTTCACTCATATGAGTACATGGAATTATTTTAAATGCAAAATTGGTAAATCAGCAGTTGCTTTTCAAAATCCTCAGTTAAAGAAAATGTGATATTTTCAAGGGACAGCGTTGAGGGTACTTGGAGCAGGGATTTAGAAGACGCCTATTGTTGTCTTACATTAGTGTGGCTCATTTGTTACAATTCATGAGTCCACATTGATACATTATTATTAACTATAGACCATACTTTATTCAGATTTCCTTAGTTTTTAACTCACGTCCTTTTCTGTCCCAGGATCCTGTCTGTTATGCCACATTACATTCACTCATCACCTCTCCTTAGGTTCCTCTTGGCTATGGCAGTTTCTCACACTTTCCCTGTTTTTGATGACATTGACAGTTTTGAGACTTATTGGTCAGATATTTTGTAGATTGTCCCCTAGTTGATATTTGCCTGATGTTTTTCTCACGGCTAGGCTGGGATTATGTGTTTTGGGGAGGAAGACCACAGAGGTAAAGTGCCATTCTGATCACATCATTCCATAGGTTTTAAGGCTTTATCCAACTTGAAAATGTGCAGCTTTCTAGTTCATATATCTTAACCTTTATTTAATTTGTATATAAATATTCTGAAATGTATTTAGTTATTCTACCATCCATGGAGAGTAAGATTACTTCCAATATTTTAAAATTGCAAACAATGCTTCAATATCTCCTTGTGTACATGTGTGAGAGTCTCCAGCAACTACACGTGAAAACAGAATTTGCTGGGTCATAGAGTATGTACATTTTTATCTTTGCTGCCTTTTCCTTCCAGAATGGTTGTATAAATTTACACTTTATAAAAACAACAGTATAAAAGGACATAGTTTGGTCCACACCTGCCCTCATTTGGTTTTGTAATGTTTTACAATTATTAGTGCGTTGATGGATGTGATAAAACATTTCATTGTTTTAATTTGAATTTCTATGATTATTAGTGAATGTATTTTTCTAAGCTCAGTGGCTACTTGGTTATCCTGTTTTATTAATCACCTGTTTAAAGCCTTCAATTCTGTTATTGTTTTAATTCTTTTTTGATTCTATTTTCTATTTCATTAATTGTTTTAAATTTTTGTTTGTTTCACTTTGTAAGGTTCTACTTAGTCTTTTACACATGCAAAGTAACAATACTTTGTTGTTGAAGCATGTAGCAAATACTCTCTCCCAATCTGTGGCTGGTCCTTTCTTTTTTATTATGATTTATTGAGACTCATATATATATTTTTATTAATGTACTCAGTTGTATTTTTTTTTTTTTTTAGTTTGTGCACTTTGTGTCTTAGTTAAGAAATCTCCCTTACCTTAAGATCATAAAATTACCCCTTTTCTTCTACAACATTTAAAGTTTTGCTTTTCACATTTATGTTTTAATTACCCTGAAATTTACTTTTGTGTATAAGACAAGAATCTAATTTTTTTTCTGCTTTTCTCAATTCTCAAATATCTATGTGTATAGGTCTACTTCTGGGAGAAAGCTTGGGTGAATGCGGGGCTCAGCTTGGGTGCATCCGCTCTGTCAGTGACTGTACCCTGTGCTATAGGCTGTCAAGTACTTGGAATACTTGTCTCATGTTCTTAGTTTCTTAGTTCACCATAATTTCCTATATTTATTTACTTTCTTCTGTGGTCAATTTTATTTAGCAATTTTGCATGAGGAGCTGTTAATGTTAAAACCGGTATGTTTTTTATCTGAAAATTTATTTCACTCTAACTTTCTAAAGGAATCTTAGTTGGGACACTATTCTAGCTTGTCAATGATTTTCTCTCAACACTCTAATGATGTTTTATTTGTTTACATATTTATTTATTTGGCTTCTATTGTTTCCTTTAAAAAATTTAATCACAATCAAATATGTGTTTCCTTTTTAGATATCCTTTGTAATTGCTTATTAAAATCTTTCTTTTGTCTTTGATTTTCAACATTTCACTATGAATTGTCTAGATGTAACTGTTTTTTGCTTATCTTTTTCTTTGCTCTGTGTCCTTTCCAAATCTGGAGATCCATATCTTTCATTGATTCTGAAATATTCTCAACTATTATCAACTTCAACTCGAATATTACCTTTATTCCATTCACTCTATTTTCTCCATCTGGAACTCCTTTTAGTCACACACTGGGCTTTTTCATTCTGTCTTCCAATCTTTTTTCTCTCTCATACTATCTTTTATCTCTATGTGCTTATCCTGGATAATTTCCTCAGGTCAATCTTCCAGTTCACTATTTTCTTCACTGTGTTTAATCTGACTTTTCAAATGTATACTGAGTTTTAAATTTCAATTAATATTTTATAATTCTAGAAGTTCTCTATGGCCCTATTTAAATCTCTTTTATTATGTGAATTATATCATGCCCACAAAGGAGTATAAAATATTTATTACAGTTTAAAAGCTAATCAATATACCCAGGAGGTAGCTTAAGAAATAGAAAATTTTCAGTAAGTTTGAAGTCCTGTATGAGCCCCTTCCTGATCTCATTCTTATATCTGGCCTTAGAGGTGATCACTATCTTGATTTATATTTTAACTTTTAAGTAAGTAAAATTATTTTCAATGTATTCTTCAATTATTTACTTCTACTTTCAATATTGCTTGTTTTTTCATTCATATACTTTGCTGCAGGTAGCTGTAGTTCTTTTATTTTACTGTTATGTTATATCACATTTCATTTACACATTTTGTGTAGACAGAGAAATGAGAACTTTATGTATTGGGACTCATATGAGCAATGCTTATGAACATCCTTATACATGTCTCCTGGTTCCTAGACACAAGAGTCTTTCTAGTATGTCTACCTATGAGCGGAATTCTAGGCCACAGGGAATGCTTATCTTCAAATTTACTAGGCATTATCAGATTGTTTCCTATAGTGCTTATAACAATACACTCGTCCATCTTCATTATATGACTCTTATACTCACAAACACTTGGATTTTCAGACTTTTAACTTACACTAACTGGCAGATTTGTACCTACTAAGATGTAGCTCCTTGCAATTTTATTTTTTATTTCCCTAATTACTAATGAGGTTTAATATATTTTCATGTATTTGTGTCATTCATTTTTCACTAATGAGTAGATCTTCACTTATTACAATGGTACATTTATCATTGATATTACCATTATCAGTTGAAGAAAATGATTCACATTCTCCAATGAGAAAAACTGAAGGAGAATAAAGTTTCTGGAGGTCTCTTTAACCTTTTGTAAAATTATGAGGTAGATTTCTACAGCTCTGTTGTGTGAAATATTGCCATATGAGCTTCTGCTCTCACTTGATGAACATTACAACTCATCTGAATGAAGTATAATTCAATCCGTCTTGAATAATCTTCCCTTTGCTGTGTTTAAAAATGTGCTATTGGAGAAGCTTTCCTCAAGGGGATACCACAAATTATAAATGTGAAGAAGCCTCCTACATAAACCAAAATGGCATAGCATAAATGACTGTATTTATAACATAAATAAAGTTGACACTGGATCTTGCATATTGATATGGGAACAATTAATGAATATGTTTATTAGTATCTACTCCAATTTTACTGTTTTTTATCCATATGTTCTACCTCTTAGATTTTTTTATGTCATTTCTATTATGTTACCAAACCCTAGTTTCTAGCAGATTTACTGGTTTATCTTTTATTCTTCCGATCTCACTTAGTTGTTTCAAATTATGATATAGCCAAAGGCAAGATAACAAGTCTAGACAGTATATACATGGTTTGTAATTCTGTGAGAAATACTTTAATTATGGCTTTGGTAAAGAAATCTTTCTAAGAGAAGACATAATGGGAAATAATTTGTAGCTTTTAAAATAGTACTTTTGTTTTACTCATGTATCTCTTATAAAAGAAAAACATGTTATATAAAAGAAAGATAATGATCACATATTTAATCAGTCCATCTTTTTTAGTTCTAGTTTGTTTAAAGCTTAAGTGTGTCCTAAGTAAGACAATGTTTAAGTTTCATGTATGTACTGAAGATGGGAAACAGAAGATTACAGTAATTTCAATTTGATTTAATGTGAAGTAAACACAAGTAATGAAGGTATTCTACTAGTTTTGAGAAAAGATTTTTTTGAGAAAGTCACGCATTATAGCTCATTAAACTTTTAGGATATTTTCTTTCTTGTCGTTGGTTCTTGAAAATAGGCATATAGATATCTGACCTGACAATATAGTGCTAAGTTTGGAAACCTATATTTAAATTTCCACCAGTCCTTATTCAAGCACTATTCTGTAAGAGATTTTTCCTTTTTTGTATATGGACACTGAATCTCTATTCTGAGACTCAGTAGATCTGCTTGTTCTTCAACCATTTGGTTCTATGTTGTCCAACAATCATCTTTTTAACTTCATGCCATTCCATATTCCAACCTTGTGTTTTTGAATCATAATGCTTTTGTGTCAGGGTTTTATATTTTTCCAAAGTTCACACTTTAGGTTCAGTGTCTCCATCTGCCATATATGCAGTTTCAACATATTCTGTAAATTGTAAATTGCTGCTACATTCGTTAAAAAGGAAGGCTTTTCTCTCAGGGCTTTACTTCAGTACTACAATAGATTGTGTAGATCACCTAGGATTTCTCCTGGAAAGAGAATAATTTAGGTTTGAATGTTGCCTGAAATGTATTCCTCTGCCCGCATCATTGTTTGTTACTTCCTATTTCATATTGCCAAATTTCTCCCTGGACTATTCCAACCTGGAGTGTTGCAGTTTATTTTATACCCACTTACATGTGGCTTGCACCAAAGTAAAGAATGTTTTATAAACATAAATACAAAATTATCACAAAAAATGGAGAAAATATACATTAAGTATGTAAGATAAACAAGATATATACTCGAAGCTTATCATATCTTCATCTTATCTATTAATAAATTATTTTCTTGAAAGCAACACCCATAAAGAACATTAATGTTGATGACTATCCTTATTGTCAATGTGAGATACTCAGATGTGATTTACAAATAAGAAATTCTGAAGTGGTAAAGCCTTCAGTGGGAGGATGTTAGAATAAATTCAAGGTAAAGCCATTTCATACTCTTTCACACATAATGCATTCTTGAAAAGAGCTACAACTGAAATATTAAACGCTTATGTTTCATTTGGAAGATTCCATCTTTAGTTAGTTAAAAAATTATAAAATCCATTAACTATGAGTGAATGTAAGACTGGCAAGATTTGAATAATGCCAGTGGATTGTACCAATGTCTATTTCCTGATTTAATTTTGTAGTAGAGTATTGCAAAATGTTACCATTGTGGGGAAACTGGGTGAAGAATGCACTGGATTTCTCTGTACTATTTCTTGCAATTGCATGTGAATATAAAATTATCTCAAAATAAAAATGCATTAATTCTATCTCCTTCTTTAGACACACTTTTCAATTACATACCTCTAGTATTTTGTGCCTGTTCTTCATCTTAGGTACTTTACTCAAAATTGATAAGTTGACTGGCTTAAGTCAAATTAGAATGCAAAGATTTGCTCTTTTGACAATACCTAATTATTTCCACTTTATCTCAGTATATTCATTTCATGAGACCTTGTCTTAACATGAGTGACATCACTTTTACTTTTCTATATCCCCTTCATTTAATAAAAACTCAAAGCAAAACACTAAAAAATTAAAATATTTAAATGGTTAAACCAACAAACACCAAGTGTTCTGATAGAGATGATGACACTGTAAAAAGAGTTCTTGGATTGCAGGCAGTGTCACCAGGAAATAGCTTGAAATGCTACAGATCTGCTCATAGTAGTTTGAATTTGGTATATTAAAGCCAATTGAGGTGTCAGTGTGCAACTGCAAAAAGAGTGGGGAGTCTGAAGCTATGGATGAAAATATGGAGTAAATATTGTGGAATGGCATGAAGTCTAAAGGGGAGGGAAACTTACAAAATCTTAGTTGTACAAAAGAAACTCATAATCTAATAGGTTTTTAATAAGAAGTTTAGAGATTGAAGACATTAGGATATCCCCGTAATAAAATGCAAATACTTAACTTTGACCAGCTTCACTCCCAGTTCCCTCACCTGCTACCTGCCACTCCTCGTCCTGGCCTCGCGGTCTGCAATAGCACTCCTTGCTACTCACAGAGAAAACAGACAGCTCACATAAAATTGTGCCAACGTAGTCATCATTTTCGTCCTCTGACACACAATTAAAAGTGTTTCTCATTATTCTAGGCTAATTCCTCCACTTGTGTTTCAAGATCATGAACTCTATTTCTTCTGAAAACTTTTCCATCAATATTAATTATTTTCTCTTTCACCCATATCATGCATCTAACCCTCTCAATTGACTCCTCATCCTCAGCTGATGCCTGCTCAGATCGCTTCCATCAAAAAAACAAACAAAAATCCTTCCCTTGAACATATATCCCCTTCTAAACATTACTTTCCTTTGCCCTCTGAGAAATAGCCATAAAATTAAGATGCTTTAGGTATATGGTAAATTGGTGGGCTTAGTCATCTTTTTTATAATGTCCACTCATCAGTTTAGATTTGTTTTCAGAAAAAAAGAATTTTTAGTGATGAATAAGACAGGAGCACTCAGTCTTTGCTTTATAAAATACCTTATTCTAATACATTTAGTAGGACATTCAAATTCTGCTAGACAAGAATAATTTGTATATGTCTAAAAGAACTCACAACAATAAGTAAACTTGGAAGAGAAATAACATATAGAGATTTCTTTTCCCCAGTAGTAACAGAATTGCGATTATCCCAGGGAGGGAAATTTTCTGGAGAAGAGAAAATAACACTGTCCACCACCACTGTTATTTTCCTCCTCCTTACTATGCCCAAAGGTGCTGCCGAGCAGCCCTGGGACAGTTAGGGCCTGTCTGTCTAAATACCTTGCTGAGGGTAATGAAATACACACCTGTGCCAGCTCCTATCAAGCTCAGCTCACTCCCTAAGCAGCTGAGAAATTCCTCAGGAAGCAGCGTTTATCTGAGCCCCTGAGGGCTGCTCGCCAGCACCGGCTGAGGGAGTCTCTGCCCAAACAGATCTGTGATAAAGAACTGGGCAGTGGTGCAAAGGGACTCCCCCCCTTCCCTTTATTTTTCAGACTTTGTTCTGCCAAGTTATACATTCCAAAAGGAAGAATTAAAGTGAATACTACTGTTTGAGTCGTTATTTCTTAGAACTCTCAAAATAATTTTAGTTCTTTTAAGACAACTATTTTATTATGTTTTAACATGATTTCTCTGAAAACAGATTTTATGCTGGATACCTATTTCTCTGTATACATGATTAAGAGGGAAAAGTTTTAACTGTATAAGGCTGTCAAGAGTTTTTCCTGAGTTTTCTTTAAGCTTTTCTAGGCTTAAGCTACATAGTTGCAGCCCTCAAGCAAGTGTCATTAGAGAGTTTGCCAGTGAGCAATTCCAATGCCATGGTCTTTTGCAACAGGAGCACTGATCTCTGCACAATCTGTTATTTATCTTCCTATGGTTTCTGCTTCACTGTTGCCTCCTTTGGGGCCCCAGCAGCCCTGAAGGGAAATATTCTGGAGGACGGCATGATATGAACCTACTCTGGTTTGTCTTGGAGGGTTTGGGCTTATGTCTCTTTGCCCTTTTCCAACACTTTACTAAAGTTTCCAGCTTTCTCTTTTTTTTCTTTCCTCTATTTTGTATGTGGGATGCTGCACAGCATGGCTTGATGAGTGGCGCATAGATCCATGCCCAGGATCCAAATCCATGAACCCCAGGCTGCCGAAGCAGAACACATAAACTTAACCACTATGCCACCAGGCCGGCCCCTCTTCTTTTTTTTTTTAATTGTGGTAACATTGGTTTACAGCATTGTATAAGTTTCAGGTATACATCGCTATATTTCGATTTCTGTGCAGACTACATCATGTTCACCACCTATGGAAAACAGTGTGGAGAGTCCTCAAAAAATTAAGAATAGAATCACCAGGTTTGTCTTCTTTATCACAGTCTTCAGGGGATGCCCAGGGCCATTACAAAAGATAACAGATGAGAGTTAGATACTGAATCCTTCATCTTGGCAGGTGGCCCTTCAGGGTCTCTCAGCAACCACACTCACTCTACCACCAGAAACCTGAAAAGCTTCAGTAGAAGCTTTTATTATTGTTTTCTTTATTCTCATTGTTTTTATTGATATGTCTTCCTCTACATCAGCCATCTTTACTGGTAAAACTAGACACTGCCCCCCCTTCTCACACCTCATCCAAGTTGATTAAGAATATCTTTCCCTTCTTTACTTTTCATATCAATAACGATAATTGAACAAAGTTGATGAGGGTGAAGGTTGCACAGGGGGATGCTCTGTCTAGGTAAACATAATGTAAAGCTTAGATTTAACCTAGTTCCAGAGTATTTATCTAATAATCTTCTGGACTGTGCATTCTTACCAGATTATCCAACCTAATCATATACGTACACACTTTCTCTTTGCCTTCTGGTAAGAATTTACAGATAAGGCAACTTCAGTGGCACAGGATTCATAAGTTAATAGTGTTGGCGTCATGGCCCATATATAGGAGGATATTGTTCCACCTTACCCAAGCATAGATGCCAAGCTATTCCTCTCTACACTGCCACCACTCCTCTGGCTGTAAAGTCCATCCATGTCTTGTTAGAGGTTCTTACAAATGTCCTGAATCATTAGAAAAACAGGATAATTCAGATGAGGGTTAGCAAGTGTTTGGTAATGGGTACTTGTTCTGCTGGATGATGTAATGATGATTTAAAGTCATGAGCTCACACCCCACAACAATTACTCTTGCAGACATTACAAGCAATGTCATGTGGTCAGCAAGTATGGGCCTAGCTTCCAGTGATTCCCCGGTACTGATAGTTTGATACTAACTGACTCCTCTTCCCAATACCCATTGCATCCCTCCCCCATCTCTAGCACTGCTCCCTCAGGTCATATTTTCATCTCTACTTCTCTTCCCTATCCCAGGCCAAGTAATCATCCAATTATCTCTTAGTCCATCAGCTGGAGTGGATGAATCATCTTCATCTTCTTTCTAATTTGACTACTTTTATTATCTATTTCCTGCTGTCTTCTACCCTTCCTTTTGATACACAGAGATCTTGCTTTTTAAGAAAAAGAGGAATTTTGTTTTTCCTCTCTATACTCTACCTATAAACAGTGCCACTTTTCCCTCAGCCGCATGAAGCCTCTGAATGACTTGAAGAAAGATCAGATGTAATGAAATAAGAAAAAGAAAGGTGCAAAAAATAAAATCTCAACATATTATCTTGCTGCATAAGAAACTCAGTGAAGACTGATACCAGAAGAATTTATTGCTAGTTCATTGTGATGGTTGAAAGAATTCAGTGATGATTCAGAGGTTTCAACTCTTAGATATTTAGGAAACTTACCATATTTAAAAAAAATGGAGTATCCTTTTCAGGGAAATTAATGATTAATTTGGAATTGCACAGGTTGAGTTCTCAGTGCTTACAACACACCAAGATGGATAATCTTAGCAGCCATTTGGAAATATGTCTCTGGAATTTAGGAGAGACGTTGGAATAAATCTACACAGAGGCGATGGATATAAAAAATGGAATAAATACTATAACACAGTAATGGCATTGGAGAGAAAAGAGGAAAAAGCCAAGGACAGAATCTTGGGAGTGTCTACTTTTAGGGCAGAGAAGGGAAATAAACCTATGAAGACACAAATGAAAAAAGGCATAGTGAGAGAACTAGAAAAGATTTATAAGAACAACAATCAATATATCAACGAAGGAGCACTCCTCAAAGAAGAGAAGGTGTAACATATCACAGGAACTGAGCTCAAAGTGTTCAACGGCTGGGACCAAAGCACATTATTAGGGGGAAGCTGTTGTTTTTGTTGAGTTTGTTGTGGTGGGCAACAGAAGATGAAAGGAAAGCTGAGTGGGGATAAGAAAATTCAACAGGCAAGTAGAGATTACTCCTTTGTGCCCTTTGACATTGAGAGGAAGGAGAGTGGTTTAATGACTACATGAGAAGGTAGAAGGTTTGAGGGAAGGCATTTGGTTGTAGGGGCAAATTAAGCATGCATGAAAAGTAGTGAGCAAACAGCCAAGGAAGAGAGGAGATCTGAATACCATCAAAGAAGTGTGATCATTAATGAATTAAATTCAAATTAAATGAGCAAGAAGAGACTTGGCACATTAATAGGGACTTTATCCTAATTTAAAAAATTACAGAATGGATAATGAGGAGAAGAAGAGAGATATTAAAACATCTCACATTGGATGACCTTGATTTCTACAATTTAGGAAATGAGATATGTTGACTGCTTTAGTGAGAGTAGGGCATAATTATGGAAAATAAAAATAATCTGAAACACTGTTGGTAATTCAATAGATTGTCAACACTGAGGACCTTGGAGGACTGATTTCGTGCATATGTGTTGAAGCCAAACAGTGGCCCAAAATTACTAACACAGAAACTGTAGTGTAGAGATACCCAAGGTTTTGGTCTTGGTAAAGTAAGTGAAGAAAAGAGATTCTTAGGGTTCTAGCAATGCCATTGTTAAATTGGCTGAGCATAATAGACACATGTGATTCTGTAAGGGCTCTAAAAATCTTAGTGAAGAGAGGCTGAATAAGTCACAGAGGAGACCCATGGTGGCAAAAATCAGATTCAAGAGAATGGAAGGGTGAGCGATGTGAAAAGAAGGGGGACATTGATTAAGATGCAGAGATACAGATGGATAGTCAAAGCTGTTTTGTTGTATAATGATCTGAAAGTGAAGGTGGGAAAAGCAAGATATACTGATTGAATGTCACTAAATGAACTACAGAACAGAAGATATTTGAGTTTTGCCATTCAAGATAACTAGGCTTTATTTAAAGCAGTTAACAGGAGATTTTTTTTTTGAAAATAAGATGTACACTGGAGCTTGCTTACATTTAAAGCTAGGTTCCAAAGGATGGGGTAGAAAGTAAATAGTAGGCTGGCCAAGTGGGTAGTTGGGAATAAATGATCAACAGGAATAAGGGAAGCAAAGGATTGAGAAATAGGCTGGATCAAAAATGTTAGTTAAGTAGAGGGGAAAATCCTAAATATGTTAAATATGTAAATTCTGTTTTTGGAAGACTTTTTTATATTTAATCATTTCCAGTGTTCCATTTGGAATGCTAGCAGAATAAAATAGGAATATAAAATTTTACTTACTTTATTTTGATTTTTCATCAAAGATACTTAGATATACTCATATTAAAGTTAGATACGTTACCAAATAGTATAGATAATATTTGAAATTTAGCAATAATGCTTTTATTAAAAATAATTATTTTATTAAAAACAAAGACCATTTTTGTGGATAAGATCCACACAAAAATGTGGATCCTACTCAAATTGAATGTTCTTGTTGAATATGAGAAATATTACATATAATTTTATTGAACAAAAACATTCAATTATTGGAGGACATTTTAAAAATTAGCAATGAATCATGACACTTATTTAATAATGCACCATTTCAAGTATATTCTGAAAAGTATTTTGCTTACTCTGAGAGTGAAATGATAGTTGGCAAAATCTTTCTAAGACAAAAGGATTATCTCATAAACTAATGTGTTTTTCTAAAGATGTTTATCTTCTGAAGGCTTAAGATTATATGTCATTTCAAGATTTCTAAAATATTGAGATGTTTTCTTTTTATTAAACATGGAAAGGCTCTATTTTATAACTGAGCATTTCCTCTTTGTTGTAATGAACAACACTTGGATAAGAAAAGAAATACAGTGGAAATAAATGCAATTTTCAAAGAAAAATTAAAAAATTAAGGTTTTATTTTATTTAGTAAGTAAACAATGTAAAAACATTGAAACAAGTCTTGTAGTTCCTTTTTTTTACTTTACGGAAAACTTACAGAGTATATTGTGGACAATATGCTGTGCTAGGTAAGGCTTTGTACAAACTAGACAGCTCTGTTGCCCTCTAGAATCACCAACATTGTAACAAATAGGTCACAAGACACTGACTAGGTTTAGTTTGCTGTTGTTTACCTCTTAGCCTAGAGCAATGAGTTGCAAAGGAGGTACATGACTGCCTCTGTCTTCACCCTTCTCATAATTCTCCCATCTCCACTTTCATAAAAAAAGGAATCATAAAAATGGCAGTTTTTAAGATGGCAAAAAATAATAAGAAAAACAGAGGGGGTAAAAGGAAAGATCAGAAGAATAAAGGATCACTAGGCCCCTTTGAAAAACAATTTTCCAAAACATGTGGGTGGTCAAAGAAAAGAATAGAATCAAGAGATTACCTGAAGAAAGAACAGAATCTCAACCCTGCAGCCTGGAAGGAGTCAACACAGGTTATCTGATGAGATTTTCAGATCTTATACTGGAAGTAAATATTGGATCATTGTGTACCAGTAGATTTTTGTCAAGTCTTACATGTCTCTCAGAGAGATAGAGATATCTCTGATCTCTGATTTGTTCCATTTTTGAATAAACATACTGCTTAGCTAATGATAAACAACTGATCAGAAAGTGAAAATAGAGTCATCATTCAGAAAATTGACATTTAGTGTAGAAAAATATCTGGATGATGATTGTTTCTTTCCCTCTTTTTATCTGGACATGTTGAAACTATTTAGCCACAACTTTGTAGTGTGTGGGATATGTTATGACTTTTTATGGGCAAATGTTTTACAAGAAAAACAAAAATAGAAACCCCCAAAATATCTGTCAGTATGACAAACAGATCAAAAGCTCAAAGGTACATAAGAAAGTAGTCACAGTTTTAAGGGAAAATATGTGTTGCTGGCCTGTATAAATTTATGAAAAGTACAGTACAATATTGTGCCTATGACCAATTTAATTGGTCATTTTAATGAGGGAGACAAGAACAATTTTTTAATTTATAAATTATTTGATGCACATATTTATTAATCTTTGTTTTTAATGTGATTTGCCTTGGAAAAATATATTATCAATCACAAGCAAATGAAAGACTTTTATATTATTGTACAAATAATCTGAGAGAGATTGCACTTATAAGTAATGAAGTCTTACTTTAACAATTTCTTCACAATGAAATGGTAAACAGAACTCTAATCTGTGAAATTCATCCTATATTTGTTTTCTAAAAAAGGAATACAAAGTTTTTATCTGTAGACTATATTATAAATATTCATACATATATTATATGTTTCAATTAAATGTCATATAAATTGACAATGTTTCAAAGATAATGATATGGATATTTTTATTGTGTTCAAACATTTTCTGCTCTAATCCTTACAATTCACAGACAGAATATTTATAATTTTTAAAGAAATATTTTCCAGCAGGGTAAGTACTTCGCAGTAAAAGATATAAATACTAAGAATAAAAAGAGTCAATTAACTCAATATCATTTTTCAAAAAAATAAACTGTAGAAGACTTATCTCAATTATTGTTTTTATGATTCTATTTTATTTTTATTTGAAAGAGCACAAAGGTCATTGTGCTTAATGCACACACCTTATAAGGAACCACAAGGGTTTTTTTTTTGCCATCAGTTATTCACTGATGTCTAGATAAATCTTTACAGTCCTGTAAATTTCTACAATATAAACTCAATAAAAGGCTACATGGCATGTACTTTGAAAACATCTGCCTTGGCTGTCTATAATGTTTCTACACCAAAAAGAAGACTATGTTTAACCTTCACTTTAAAAAATACTAATTAATTTTATGCAAATCTTTGGCTTAGGATACAAAGACTTTTCTTGGATATGAACAACAACAAAAATCAGTATCATAGGCTTTCAATGTTGAAACTGGAAAACTGCCTTCCCTTCATGTAACCATGTCATTAAAGCAAACTCTGAGTTCAAAATCCTTTTTGATACCACAACTACCACAAAATCTACAAATATGCTATCTGGGGTCCTTCCACAACCACAGAAATTGAAGGAATATTTGCTATCATTTATAGTTTAATTCTATACTTAAGTAAAGAAAAAAAGGTCACCAAGTATACAGTCAATGTGTCATTAAGTAAGAATGTGAACTAGTTTCATAAAAATATGGATACTGAATTGTCTCTAGATTGAAGTTGAAACAACTTCAAGTTATTACAATTTTCACCTGCAACACCAAGTTGCCATTTTAATTTGTCAGACCTTAAAAAGAGGATGGAATGCATATATCTTAGGTATTTTAGAAACTGAACTCTTGAGCCCACTTCCAAAACAAAGCTGTATGTTTAATAGACTGTCATATAAATTCAAGCTGGTAAAGAATATTTACAGCAGGGAGCGTGAATAAAACAGATGAAAGCCATGGAATTTTAAACAGACTTAATACTGTAGAAAATGTATTAATAATGCATTTGAAGAAAAATATGAGAATTTGATGGGGAGGGGCTAAAAAATAATTTTGACAATTTAATGATGAATTGATGAAAGAGAAACTATAAATGTAATTTAAGAAAAATTTCTCCTGTTTTAAATCAAAATTAGTACACTGTAGAAGCTTTATAGTCCTATTGTATAGTTTTGTATTTGTATAGTAAGTAAAACTTTCAAGGCAATATAGTTAATATCTTTATGAAGAAATTATGTTTGCTGCATCAAATCATAAAATCCATTTTTGTTTATTTAAAAATGCATGCTAACATTAAAAGCTTAAAATATTCTAATGCAACATGCTCTAGGAAAATTCAAGACACAACCTATACTGAGAAATAAATTTTGATGTAGCATATGTATATTGATTGCTGCTGTTTCTCTGTGCCTTTAGTAGCACTCTTGTTTTTCACAATATTTTTTTCACAATGCTTAGGATAACTTCCCAGTTATATCTTTCAGACAGGGTGCAGGTAAAATCAATAAAAAATTGTATCTATTAAAAGTGTGTTTGGGGCCGGCCCAGTGGCGTAGCAGTTAAGTTCATGCACTTCACTTAGGCAGCCCGGGGTTTGCAGGTTCGGATCCCGGGCGCAGGCAGACACACTGCTTGTCAAGCCATGCTGTGGTGGCGTCCCAAATAAAGTAGAGAGGATGGGCACGGATGTTAGCCCAGGGCGGGTCTTCCTCACAAAAAAATTAAATAAAGTAAAATCACTTTAAAAAAGAAGAAGAAGAAAAAAAAGTCTGTTTAATAATAGGTGTGTTAGATCTAAACAAGCCATTGAATACAGTAGCCTTTGCGATACTCATGGCGTCTACTCCTCTCTACTTACTGATCCGAGACAGTTATACAAAATCTTTTGAAAAAGTATCCAAAAGGTAATATATACTCAAAGTAAAAATAATTTAAAAAGTAAAGAGTGTAGCCTAAAAAGCAAAATGTCTCCCACTTAACTACTCCTTCATTCCAGAGTCTCCAAGATACTTATAATATTTACATACATTTCCTTGCATATCTTTAATATTGCCACTGTACATACATAAATTCTTTGCTTTATACAAATAACTCTCCTCAATCATGTTTTTTGCAATAAAAATATAGAGTGGCCATATTTCCGTATCAGTACATATAGATCTCCCAAATTCTTTTGAGCAGCTACATATTATTCCAATATATTGATACATTAAAATTTATGTAATCATTCAGTTAGAAATGAAACTTTAATTTCCTCCAGTTTTTCTTATTACTTTGATGCTGAAAGAAAAATTCTTGAACATACATATCATTGTAACTTATTAGAGTATTTTAGAAATTAAATATTTGGCAAATATTGATTTTAAAAATAAATTTAATTAATTATGTCTGCAAATCGGATTGATTCAATCTATTGTCTGCAAATTTATGCAATTAATAGATTTTTTAAAATAAACACAACTAAAGAAGAAATTTAGTTCCTATTATTATTGATGTCATGGACTGAATGTTTGTGTCCACCTCCAAAATTCACGTGTTGAAGATCTAAACACCAGCTGGCAATATTTGGAGATGAGCCCTCTAAGGAAGTAATTAGTGTTAAATGAGGTCATAAGAGTGAGACCCTGTTCCAATAGGATTAGTGTCCTTATAAGAAGAGATACCAGAGAGTTTGCTCGCTTGCTCACCTCACACACACACTGAGGAAAGGCCGTATGAGGACAAAGTGAGAATGTGTCTACAAGCCAGGACAAATGCCTTCACCACAAACCAACCCTGCTGACACCTTGACCTCAAACTTCTAGTCTCCAGAACGGTGAGAAAATAAATTTCTGTTGTTTAAGCCACCTAATGTGTGGTATTTTGTTATGGCCACCCAAACAGACTAAGACAATTGATTTGTCACAATTTTTCTGCCCATTAGGCAGAATAATTATCTAAATAAAAATTGGTGATAATTATTCAGAAAAACTTTTACATCTATATATACTTACTTTATATATTTAATATATCTTTACATACTTACTCTTCTACATCCCCCATAATAAAAATCACACACAGTAAGATAGAAGTAGTATTATTGAAACTTTACAGATGAGGAAACTCAGGCGTGGGGAAATGAGGAAATGCATCCAAGGTCTCAAAACCAGTAAATTACAGTGTAAAGATATGAACCAAGATTTCACAAGTATCAAAGCTTATGTCTTTTACCCTGCAACACATTCTATTCTTTCTTTCATACATCTTCAAATATGTGTTGAACAAACGTTAATGAGCATCCATTCCATGTTAGCACTGTGTGAGAAAATAAATGAGGGAGGAACATAGTGGTATAGAATCAGGGAAGTGAATGGACAGTGTAAGCAGGGTAATAAATGCTCTGATAGAAGTCCATCCAGGGAGCATGGAAATAGGCAGCTGACTCAGTCTGGAGGATGTTAAAGAAAGCTCCCAGGGAGGGTGATGCTTGGGCTCGTATTAAAGGAGCCATGAGAATTATCCAGATCAACAAGGGAATGAGAAGTCTAAAACAGTCCCTGTTACGGCCCAGCACTGTGGCATAGTGGTTAACTTCAACATGCTCCACTTCAGAGGCCCAGGTTTTGGGCCTGGGCATCCTGGGCATGGACCTACACCACTTGTCAGCCATGCTGTGGCAGTGACCCACATATGAAATAGAGGAAGATTGGCACAGGTGTTAGCTCTGGGCAAATCTTCCTCAGCAAAAGAAAAAAGAAAACAGTCCCTGTTAGACTTCAATTTCCAGTAATATGGAAGATGGAGGCTAGTTTACTGCTCCAAGGCCCTCTCCATGAGAAGATATGTATATAGATAAATATACATGCACACATATTAATTCTGTTGATATTTACATACTTACATTTATATTCATTCCTGCATCTATAATTACATTTATATTTACATATATTACATATTTACATTTAAATTCATTTCTATATCTATAGTCATTGAAATTCATGAGTTCACACCCCACTTCCAATGACATACAGGGTTCATTCTAGGTTTTTCCATTTCCATATTTGTAACTTCCTTCTCTGACAGTAAGATACCTGGGTCCCATTATTCTTAATTCATTAACATGTTTGATTCACCTCTATATTAACCAGTCTCTCATTACCACAGCCACCCATCCCTTGCATGGAAACCATGCTTACTAACTCTTGCACTGGGATAAATACCATCTTCACTATGTTCAGTTTTTAATACCCCACACTTATTCATCCCACATATAGACATTCTCCCACACTACTTGGGCTCTGAAACTCCAAGGCAAGCTGTTCTTCCACAGGGATGCTCTTGGCTTCTAGAACTTGAGCTCTGATGTCCCATACCGGGTCACCCCACCTCTCCTAGGGATGACTTCCTCATTCTACTTTGGTTCTTTTATTTTTAAAGCTGTAAGGCAGATTTTATTCAGTAGTACTGCAGTAGAGGAGAGACCCCAGTGTAACCTGAGCTCCACTCCTCTGAAACAAAAGGTAGGAGGCATTTTAAACAGCGGGGTGTGCTAAAGGAAAAGTGCTGGATGTTAAGGAGTGTGATTAGGCCATCTGTGTCTGCTACAACTTAATAAAGTTAGACCCCTACCGTCTCACAGAGCCTGGGTAAAGGGGGCCCTATCCTTTTTTCTTTTCATTGAGGTAACTGTTTTATAACATTATATAAATTTCATCATCATATTTTGATTTCTGTGTAGATTTTATCATGTTCCCCACCCAAAGACTAATTACCATTGATCACCATACAATTGTGCCTAATCATCCATTTTGCCTTCCTCTCTCCCCACCTCCCCTCTGGTAACCGCCAATCCAATCTCTGTCTCTGTTTGTTTGATGTTGTTTTTCTCTTCTATTTATGCCTGAGATCATACAGTATTTGACTTTCTCCCTCTGACATATTTCACTTAGCATAATACCCTCAAGTTCCATCCACATTGTCTCAAATAGCAAGGTTTCATATTTTTTTATGGCTGAGTAGTATTCCATTGTGTTTATATACCACACTTCTTTATCCATTTGTCCCTTGAAGGGCATGTAGGTTGCTTCCAAGTCTTGGCTATTGTAAATAGTGCTGCAGTGAACATAGTGGTGCATATATCTTTACACATTCGTGTTTTCATGTTGTTTGGATAAATACTCAGCAGTGGTATAGCTAGATAGTATGGTAGCTCTATTCATAATTTTTTGAGGAATCTCCATACTGTTTTCCATAGTGGCTGCACAGTTCGCACTCCCACCAGCAGTGTATGAGAGTTCCCTTTCTTCACATCCTCTCCAACTCTTGTTATTTCTTGCATTGCTAATTACAGCCATTCTGATGGGTGTGAGGTGATATCTCATTGTAGTTTTGATTTGTATTTCCCTAGTAATTAGTGATGTTGAACATCTTTTCATGTGCCTGTTGGCCATCTGTATATCTGGTCAGATCTTTTGTCCATTTTCTAATTAGGTTGTTAGTTTTTTTCTTTTTTGTTGAGATGTATGAGTTCTTTATATATTTTGGATATTAATCCCTTATCAGATATGTAGTTTGCCAATATCTTCTCCCAATTGTTAGATTGTCTTTTTGTTTTGTTGATGGTTTCCTTTGCTGTGCAGAGCTTTTTACTTTGATGTAGTCCCATTTGTTTATTTTTTCTATTGTTTCCCTTTCCTGGTCAGACATGGTACTTGAAAATGTGCTGCTAAGACCCATGTTGAAAAGCGTACTGCCTATGTTTTCTTCCAGAAGTTTCATGGTTTCAGGTCTTACATTCAAGTCTGTACTTCATTTTGAGTTAATTTTTGTGTGTGGTGTAAGGTAACATTCTACTTTCATTCTTTTGCATGTGATTGTCCAGTTTTCCCAACACCATTTATTGAAGAGACTTTCCTTTCCCCATAGTATGTTCTTGGCTCCCTTGTCAAAGATTAGCTGCCTATAGACATGTGGGTTTATTTCTGGGCTCTTGATTCTGTTCCGTTGATCTGTGTGTCTGTTTTTGCGCCAGTACCATGCTGTTTTGATTACTGTAGCTTTGTAGTATATTTTGAAATCAGGGAGTGTGGTACCTCCAGGTTTGTTCTTTTTTCTCAGGATTCTTTTGGCTATTTGGGGTCTTTTGTTGTTCCATGTAAATTTTAGGATTCTTTGTTCGATTTCCGTGAAAAATGTTGTTGGAAATTTGATAAGGATTGCATTGAATTTGTAGATTGCGTTAGGAAGTATGGACACTTTATGTTAATTCTTCCAATCCAAGAGCACAGAATATCTTTCCATTTCTTTGTGTCTTCTTCAATTTCTTTCAGCAATGCTTTATAGTTTTCAATATACAGATTTTTTACCTCTTTGGTTAAATTTATTCCTAGGTATTTTATTCTTTTTGTTGCTTTGGCTCTTAACATCCCTCATCATGCTGCACCCCCTGGTGAGCTCATACCTTGCTTACTGTGCTCTGCCCCAGCTAAAGGTTGTAGGGCTGAATTGTTCAAGAAGAGGAAGAGGGAAGGACAAAAGGGAAGAGGAAGAGTCACAAACCACAAGAACTCAGCTTGCTCATTTTCCACTGGAAAATCAAGAGCACTGATTCTCAAAAAGGAAACACCACAGAATCTGTGGTTTGAAAAACATTGCCAATATACAATTTTGTATTTGGAATAGGAAACAAATATATTGTTTTCATGATACAAATGACTCAAAATGAAGCCAGATAAAATCTTCTTGGATAAGGATAGGATCTTGTGGTGAGGAGGAAAGGAAGCATGATTTTTGTATTTATCAAAAGGAAGCATGGATCTAAAAATATTGCCATAGAGGATAGACATCTCAGCTTTTAGGGAATACGTGCTTAGCAGGCTTTATTCCACTCAATATTTATTGGCGTTGCAGGGTGAAAGGTAGTTAGATGATCCTTAAATAATTCAACACCAGGAAATCCTCACTTCCTTTAACTTCTAACTCATTTCATATATTTATATATGATGGTTTAATATCATTAAATGTATATAATGTTTAATATCATAAAACTTCCTTTACAATGAAGATATTAGAGCACTTGTGTGAAAATCTATGATTGGCTAATTAGAAATTCATTTTCTTGTTACTGTTTTCTTAATTTTTTAATGCATTTAAAGTATTCAAACAAATCAGAAATGAACAGAGTGAAAAGCTATAGTGCCCCATTATTAAAGTAGGTATTATTGATAGAGTAACATGGGGTGGGAGGTTTACTCCACATATTAGTGACCTTGCTCCATCTTTTGGGCCACTTGGCTATTTGGGCGTGGCTATTTCCATATATTAAAAATCTATAACAAAAGGGCCACATCATAATGTTCTGCTTCAATTAAGAAATAATTGGAAAAAATTATTTTTGTTTTCTTTTGAACCAGCAATTTCAAGAATTTACATTAAGGAAAATTTTTAAAGGAAATCAGAACATATATAAACTTTTAGCTATACTAATAAAGATAACTATGCTATATATAATTTTAAAAAAGGAAGCCACTTAATGTCCAACAATGCAGGATTGAATGAATAATTACTTTACAGCCATAAATGGAATATCATAGAGTCTTAAAAACAATTTGAAGTAGACATTGATTAGGAAATAATTGTTTTACACATTTTTGAGTGAAAACCTAGTATATACCGATATATATGAACATAATTTTACATTAAAAATAAATTAATATGTATATATATTTGTGTATATGTACATAGAAAAAGGTCTGATTGGGTGTAGATTAAAATACCATTATGTTCTGGGGTTACTATTGATTTTATTTTTAGTTTTTGTTGTTTTGCCCCAAATTATTCTTTTGTTCTTTTTTTTCCATTCCTTCAACAAATATTTATTAGCTCTATTTTGTTCTAGGCTCAAGAGACAATTTCATTTCTTTCCTTTAATTAAAGATAATATATCATTACCTTAATATTCGTTCTAGCTGAGTACACATGTCCCATCTCTTCTTATTTATAATTATCCAAAAAGGCACCTGAAAAAATATCCTGCAGCATCTTAAGTCATACCTTAAGTGATTTAAGCCTTGGGAAACATTAAAATTAAACTTACCATAAAGAAAATCTTTTGAATTTGACCTTTAAGAGTAAGAAAATTTAGGGATATAATAAAGGGAGAAACTTTATCTCTGAGCATACATAAAAATTCTCTGTTCCAGAAATTGTGGAAGGTATTAGCTTGAGCTGTAGGTACACAGCGAATGATATAAAAAATCAATATCTTTCTCTAGCCATTGTATTAAAACCAAAGAAATAACATTTCTATATCCTGATTTCTAGCATAAAAAATTCTGATTACTATAAAAATGTTACTCTACCTAGCTAGTTGAAGAAACACAGTGAATTAGACTGACTACATCTATTTCTAAATTTACTTTATGTGATCAAGTAGATTAATTTGAAATATTAATGTAATGATTACTGAGTAGGAGGGTGATTATAAACTACAGGAAACTAGTCTTTTAATATTTCTTATAAGCACAGAGAATTTCCAAACCAGTAGCTACTGTATCATTTAATTTCTATAAATTGGTTTAGATGTTTGTGTTATAAGCCATAACATACTATCAACAGGAATTAAGGATGCTGCAATAACTTACAAACCAAGGAGTGTGATTTCATGAAAAGCAGCTAAATCCTCTTTATGTTAGAGCCAGCGCACCAAACTGTCTAAAGAGACCAGGGCAATATTGGAATTGTTCACATTCTTATTTTGCTCTAAATTTGGAAAACAGTCAATAAACATCAGCTGAGAGTTAAATAATTATTTTCTCTAGTGTATATTTCTTTGAATTTTTACTAAAATAAACAATCTGTTTAATTACTACTTTTGGATTATGATAGGGTCAATTTTGCAAACACTTCTGTATATCATGGATTATAACCATGCAATTTTCTGGTAGGAGGCTGTGCATCTCTCAAACACAAAACCGTGATATCTATTTGTGAAGTGCTATCCTCACCCCAGCAGGAATGTTAGGATGAGATCCTATTGTGCTACTCTCTGTGACACTACAGTTCAACCACTGCAAGCTTTTATAACTCATCGCCCCATCTGAAGAGGATACAAGAGCTTTTTTCAACTCCCCTTCTCCATTACCTACAGTAGTTTGACTTACACAGACTCAGATATAAATGCAGGTATTGCTGCTGCTGTTACTGATGATGACCAGTCTCCCCCTGGTGCAGCACTGAGTATGCAAAGTGGAGATAGACAAAATCAGTCCAGTTCCATTATTTCTACAATGTTAAAAAAAGAGGCCGATACCTTGTATAAAGGTCATTTGCCCTTCAGTTTGCAGAAACATAGAAACTCATATTCTACACCGATTGCTTGGAGGGGTCTTTTTTATTGTGCTATAGTTGAACATGTGAATTTGTGTATTTAATAAGATGTGATTGAGTCTATATGAGAACCAGCCAAATGTAACAGCTGTCTGTGGTATAATGAGCGGCCCATCATATGAATTGTTATAGGTGGACATTCATTATTTTTAACATAAAATAATGCATTTTTTTTCATTCATGTTCCTAATACACTGAAACAAAGACCAGAGCAAGCAGAACGGTTTTAGAAAATTTATGTTGTAAGGTCCAAGGCTTGAATTTGAGCCCAAAGTCTGCTACATGTCCATCAAGAGGCAACTTTTGGAATGACTCATTTGTAGGTGAAGTCCAAATTCAAGAATATCAAAGCACTTTACTTATGCAGTCTTGCAATAGAGATGGCTAGCTATCTATTGAAATCTGTGTTCTTCCATTTACCATGCAGAGGTGTCACTGGAAAGTGCTGTGCAGGCCTCCTTGCATCTAGAAGGAGACATATGATAGTTTGTCCCAATGCAACCCAAGCAGAATCAATGTGTGCTATTTATGGGCCAAAGCATTTAAGAAGGGTGTATCATCTCCACTTTTCCTTTCTCTGCTACCTGCTGGATGCATAGAACTCCATGATTCAGGGGATGAAGGAGCCACAGACAGAAGCAGCCTGATTTCCTAAATGTTCCCATGGAATAAAGTTGCCCACAGACCAGGAACAACTGTATCAGGCTAATTGATATATAAGCAATAATTAATTGTGTTAAGGCACAGAAATTTGGGGATTACTTAAGGAATCATCATTAATCTAACAATATAGCTCTTTATGATGCTCAAATAATGATTTGGGGCAGGGGAAGATAGGGTACAGGAAGAAAGAGGAGAAGAGATGAGCATAGATGTGACGGGGTTTATGTTAATGTGTGAACAAAATGATACACTAAACAATGATAGAGTTGATACCAGACTAGTGGTTAAAACACGCACATTCTAGTTCCACATCTGTCATTGTTACTTTAGGCAACTTTGATGTTACTTTACACAAGTTTTCTGGGCCTTTTCCTACTTGCAAAATAAGAAATTCCACCAGATGAACTTTATAATTACTTTCAACTATAACATTCCTGTTCCATATTTCTACTAACACATGAATGATGTACTTTAAGTTACAAGGTGAACTAGCATTCATCCAAGAAGGATTGTGCCATAGAGTAAGGAACACAGTGCTGGGAGTCACCCACCAGGATTCCAGGGTTTGCTCTCCCTCTAAATGGCTGTAGGTATTTAGAAAAGTTATTTAAATTCTCTGGACTTCAGTTCCCTCACCTACAAAATAAAAATAAAGGTAAAACTATTTTTAGATTTCTTTTAAGCTCTATATTCAGCAATTCTATGAACAGTCCAGTTTGTGTGATTTCTATGGAAATGAAAAGCAATAGCACTAGTGTGCTCCTAGGTAAAGGACCTAGCGCTCTTTATAAAGTGCTATCAAGAAGCTAGGCAAAAATCTGTTGACCCATAAGTAATTTTTAAGAGACCATGACATTTTCACCAGCCCTTTTCTCACTTATCATTTCCTTAGTATAAGGAAACTCCCCCTGAACAGTATGGCAGAGGCAGCAGAAGTTCAAATTTATAGTTAGCTCCCAGCCCCTAGGCCAGGGTTACATTCCTCACTGATGATGTAGCCCCAGGCAGGAGCACCGCTGGAGACTGAAATGCAGCGCAATGCCTTCCTTTCTGTGAGCAGAGAGGAGGGTTGCTTGTGCCATGACCAGTCAAGGGTGGGACGATGAAATTTTTTCAAATTAAGCTTTGAAAGCATCAATTAATTCTTTCCATGTCTTTACGACAGCTCAGATCATTCATACACAGAAAAGTGAATCGCCTGAATTCATCTTAAAAACAAAAAAGTCAGTGGAAAAGAAAATAAAAGGGAAATGACAGGTCAATTTAACCTCTAGCCATTAGGAGGCACATGCACACAGAGAGAGACAGAGACAGAGAGAAGTCTTTTTTATTGATACATGTGTGGTATTGGAATGGTTACTCTCTACTCATCTCTAGACACCCACCTTAGGTAATTTTTATCTGTTAAAGTAATTTAAAATTTAAATACAAAATCCCAATTTTATCTCTAGCTTCTTATAAAAGAGCTTTGTTTAAATAAAATGTCAACTTACTGCCAAAAGTATAAACATAAGGAAATGTTTAGCTTCTCGGGGTGGGGGAAGTGGTATCAAAATAAACTTGAGAGATAAAGACTTTCAGACTTTTTCTAATTTTAAGGGTGTATATTCTATAAATGAGAGTACATATTAGGATAATTGGACAAGTAATGTGCACTTCTTGAGAACAGACAGCTAAATTTGATTGGGGACTTCTAAACCTCACTGTGACCTTTAGCAGTTTTATTATCTGCAACGATTATAATGTTTGCTTCTGTGCTTTGCCTTCAGAAAAGTCTCACTTGGTGGCTATTAACCTACAAGTGATGAATTTGAGTGGCATAAAATAATTCTGATTGAATGTGACTTTCATAAAAGGAGAATTTGACATGTAAGTCAATGTTATTATTTCTTCACTTTTTTGTGCTATTCATAAAATTGATTACTAAGTTTTTAATATAGATTTTCCCTCCTGCTTTCTCCTAAAGACACCTATAATATCATAGGACATCAAGCATGAGATATCTGATTTGTCTGTATGTGTTTGTGTATACATTTCATGTGAGTGACCATAATATGAAAAATTGAGCTATTACATTCTTAGCTATCTATTTTATATTTACTTATATTTTGAAAGCACTAAACATAATAAACTATCGTTGGTGACTACCAGATGAGAACATCTTGACAACCATCTTGGATAGCATGATGTAGGGTTCAAGAACACAGGGTTTGACAGCAGACAAAACTAGATTAAAATCCTGATCAGTATGTAAACTTTGGCCTATAATCTATCCTCCCAAGCCTTGGTTTCCTCAGCTGTAAAGTATGTTGGAGTCTTAACCTTTAAAATGGTGCAGTTTCTATTACAAACAATAGAGTGTTATCTGAACTTCTATGTTACCTACTTTTGCATTTTAATATTTTTTTACTCATATTTTCCTCTCCCTAACATGGACATCTACTATCCAAAATGAAATTGCCTGGTTGAACAACGGACAGTTTAGATATGGACTCACCACTCCTTCTCTAATGGTTCAGTGGGGTCCATACTAGTTTTGTGTGTTTCTCTGCTAGGGTCATGATATTGGAGTGCAAGTCTGCTTGAAAAGATCTTAGGCCAAGGCCCTCTGGACTCCCCCATCACTTTTCTACCTGACCCTGACCCTTATAAAAAAAAAGTGCAGTTTGCTGGTCCAACTTCCTCGCTGCTCTGACCAAGTTTTCTGTTGAATTCTTTGTCCTACAGTTTGTGCAACATGATTCTCTATAATCAAGTCCTGGCCCTTCTGACCTGAACCAAGTGCTTATATCAAGGGTTTAAGTGATCACTCTGGTTGGATCAAAGATGAAGAAAGTTCCTTTCATTCTCTGTCAATACCATCTCAATAGTTGTCTTTCAAACAGCACTGACTCTTTATCAGGCAAAAGTAAAACACTAATTTTAAATCTGTAGTCTTCTTTAGATGTTACAAAGCCCACATATACCTATTATCTTTTTTATTCCTTCTAGCAATAAAATGATGCAGCTAAGGCAGGTGTTATTGTAATCCTAATTTTATACAGAAAAAAGCTAAAACCCAGAGAGGTTAAATGAGTTGCCCAAAGTTACACAGTAAGCAAAGTGCAGAACTGAGATATAATCTCAGGCTTTTTGAATCAAAAACCATTATTTTTTTCCCATTATTTATTTTTCTCTGACTTGAGCCCTTCATAAAGTTTGAATCAAAATGAGGGAAGACAGAGTACCAATAAACATTTATTGTTTCTTTTCAGGGGAAGAAGTGTGGCTGGAAATAGCATAATGATAAATTAAACATAAATTTATGAATAGAACTTTGCCTGGAGAGAAGAAAATGAATGCTGAAACTCTGACACCCATATGCATTTTTTATTGAAATGTTTCTAGGCTGGCTTGTGGATATAGCCCAAGAAACCAAAGTGTCACTAAAAGAGTGACTTGTTTAGGTACATAGTCCAACACATGGTGTCCAGATCTGATTCAGAACATCTAGGATATATTACCAGTTCTTAATATAAAGAACATAATACCTAAGAAAATAAGATGACATAAAGTAAGTTAAAAAGATAAAAACACTGATTTTTTTATTATTAAAGCTAGAAGCAAACAAATATATTTGGAGAAGTTACTGACAATTTGCTAATGACATATCAGGTAACATATTTAAGCCTTGTTGATTTGAAATTTCCTATTGACAAAATTGGCATAATAATGATGAGAAAAATCCTATGAGCCAATTGTGGGAGACTTTAAGTGTGTTGTTTATTTATGTATGAATAATTTATCATTCAAAGTACTTTACACTAATTTTTATTTATTTTTCTTCCACAAATTTCCTGTGAGATGGTTAAACCATATAGCTAGGTGTAATATGAGATACTTTGCATGCATAATTATAGAATTATGTAAATCTCCCACCTGTAATATTCTCTCTCCAATGATAAGCATATATTTTGATCATTGTCACATCATTGAAAGACTTCTACAGTCTGGAATAGCTTTCCTGTGAGTGCATGCATGTGTGTGGGTGCATGAGTTATGACTCTGCATACTTCTATTAGGAATCTTATTTAAAAATAGATAACTTAACTATCTAACTACTTTTACTAGATACATTGCATCTATGAAATAAATTGAACTCACATATAATTACTATTGATAGAGAATAGCTATAGATGTGGTAATGTATTGCTGAGCAAACCAAAATGTCCTCCATTCTATGTTAATCGACTATTAACTTGTACCAGGTATGAATAAAGTACTTGAAATACAAACATGAGCTCTGAATATATCTCATATTGCATGAGCTTGAAATGCACTCTGAGCTCTGATTCATTGAGGGCATTGGCAGAGAAGCCAATATAACCAATTCTGCTATTTAGTAGTAGCAACCTCTTCAAGCCCCAAAGAGCTCCTAGATTTCTTTCTTTTTCTCTCTGGGTTCGAAAGAACAATCTACATTCTTTTCTCTGGCAGCGGCCACTATAAACTCTTTCCCCTAGGGTTTTTCACTGCACATGCCTGAGTATACAGAGGCTGTGGCCTTCTAAGCTGTACGCCCCTTGCTTGCTGCCACTCAAGGTGTGAACATGGGCCATATTCTATTTAACAGTGCTACAGTTAACATGATTAAGAAGCAGAGAGGAGATTTTCCAAACTTAGTGCATAGACAATATTATAATCTCTATCTTCTACTTCTCAATTTCAAGTGTGTTTCAGAATCACTTAGAGAGTACATTAAAAGTGGAGATAATGGGGCCTACACAGGACCTACTGAATCAAATCTATGGTAGTTGGGACCTGGGAATTCCCATATGTTAAACAAGCCTCCTCTGTGATAAAAATTGCTTTAAAACCTCATAATATAGTCCCTAGTTACAGATGGTAAATACACTTCTAGGACATTGGTCTTCCAAGAGGGTAAACAACGCTGGCTTTCTTATAACAGGAATGAATACAATATTCCAACTGTTATGTATACTAATCTTTATCTAAAATAAATGAAAAATTAAATTATTTTCTGTTAAAACTCAGATTGGAGATTGTATACTACTAATAAACACAAAAGAAATACAAAAGAGAGAGGCAGAGCTGACATATGTTCACCAAGTATAAATTCTTTGAACTATGCATCATGAAGTAAAATCAATGACGATCTCATCAGATATGCCAAGAAATCATGTAAAAATATCCAAAATTTTCAAGACTATTTGAAATATAGAGTCACAACAAAGATAGTTAATGGTATACTTTTAATGAAAAAGTGAAAAGTACATTGAAATACTGTTTATTTAATAAGTGTTTTATTCCTAATTCTTATTTTATGAATGTTTTATAATGTGCATAATGTATTAGTACAGTAGTAAATGTATGTCATTCATAAATAAATAAACATGCATGTGTTGGGATACATTCAGATAGTTTTCACTCAAAAAAGTGGACAGTCAGAAAAGTCTAGAGAACAAGTCTAGAGACCTCTTCTCTTATCCAGTTAAAGGATATATTCTTTCACAAAGTCCCTACTTTTTATGCAGGAAACTCAATCAAAGAAGAATAATTGAATGCCATTTTATCTCAAATGAACAATTTGTGTTTCTTTGGGACTCCTACCCAGGTGGCACTATTCGGGCACTCAGCCATGCCCTAGAATGACTTCCTCTCTTGGAGACAAATCTATAAATGGCAAATAATTAGCTAACTAATGATTATTATTAAAGCACACCATTCTGTGAATCATACAATTGATCACTGAAAATGGTGAGACCACAGAATAGTAGTAATAAATGATAATAATTTAATGACAGGTTCATGGCAAGTGTTTTGCTAAAAGTACATCAAAGACAGTTATTACCTCCATGTATAAATGAGGAAACACCTATATCAAGGAAACTAATTGCTTAGTAGAGTCATAAAAGTTTTCATAAGAGACAATATTTTTACTGGTCCTTGACAAATAAATGGGTGTTTGCTTAGGCACCTCTTGGCAAACTACACTCCTGGGCAAAGAAATACCACAACAAAAGGGTCCTCACATATTTGTTTCTGGGGGTTAGAAACCTCTCATTCATCTATCCTCTATTTTACTGGCTAAGTCTTATACCTCTTTTTGATATTGATTTTTCTCCACTTATCAATCTTCCTTGTCTATTGAATTGTGTCGCAGAACACGTCTCTTGATTTCTCATTTAATTACTTGTCTGTAGTCTCCCAACATTATTTTTACCAGACTATAAGGTCTGTGAAAGCAAGGACCATATCTCTCTCACTCATCTTTATCTTTCCAGAGTCTAGGAGTATGTAAACATATAGTAGGTACCGAATAAATATTAGATGAATGAATGACTGAATAGATTTAGCCTGGCTTGATAGCAGGCATATGCAACTATCACCTTGTGGTATCTAGACAGAGTAAAAATAAATACTAGTTTAGCCTAAGTTTTGAAGGCCTACAAGTAAATGGAAGTCACATTACTATGGCTAAAGAAGTGTAGATAACTGGAGGAGGAAAAAAAAGGGTACATAGATTAAACAAACTGGCCCTGAATCCAAGATGCTGCAGATTACACACTCTGCCATATTAGTGGGGAATCTCGTGATACTTCTAAGCCTCAGTGCCCTTATTTCTAGTATCTGAATAACAGTAACACCTATTTCATAGGGTCTTTACAGAGGTAGAAGCAACATGAAACTAATGAAGCTTCTGCTTCAAGGCCTGTCATTTGCACAAGTAGCTTTCAAGGCCTTAGTTAATGAGTGTAGTAGTAGTTACTATTCACTGTTGAAAATCTGAAATGTTCTGAAACCTCACGGCTTTTTTTTTTTTGGTGAAAACCTCAGGGCTTTTTTGTGTGTGTGTGTGTGTGTGAGGAAGACCGGCCCTGAGCTAACATCCGTGGCCAATCCTCCTCTTTTTGCTGCGGAAGACTGGCCCTGGGCTAACATCCGTGCCCATCTTCCTCCACTTTATATGGGACGCCACCACGGCGTGGCTGACATGCAGTGCGTCGGCGGGCGCCCGGGATCCGAACTCGCGAACCCCGGGCTGCCAAGCGCGAACTAAACCGCTGCGCCACCAGGCCGGCCCCCTCATAGCTTTTATGTGAAAAAACTTTAGTAGAGTTTCCTGCAAATTTGACATTCCTAAATGTTTATATTATCTTGCCCATAACAAGTTATAAAGCTGAAAGGACCTTTCCTAAATTATCAATGATAAAATACAAATTTTAAATAACCTGAGAGAGAAAAGACTGATTTTTTTTCCTATTCTTTCTGTAGGAAAAAAATTACAAAATTATTGTCATATGAAAAGGCCAAATAAAAATCATAGGAAGATATGTATATATGCATAGTCTGACCAGTCCTTAGCAGACTTGATTTGCGGTTTATATGTAGAAATAACCACTTAAATCGTCATTATAAAGGATAGATGTTAAATTAAAAGAATTAATAGAGAAATAATCATCTCACTCTCACTAGACTAAAATTAAATAACATCTTTCTCTTTATTTGTCATTTGTTTCTTCCCTTCCCTAATGAATGACATTCAAGAGGTCACCCTAGGCACAATTAATAAAACAGTGCAACCATTTTACTATAAAATGAATACAACTAGAGCCTATTTTCTAATGATAACCAGTGTTGGAATGTGGAAAAGGTCTTTGTTGCTATCAATCCAAATATCAAATTAGTGATTTTGCTCTAAAGAGTGGATCACATTCATTAGAAGAAGGTGCCAACTAACGAAAACAATATGTGTATTTTATTACTCTTCCCATTTGATGTTTGACAAAATAAAAAGCTATCTACCCAAACCACAATGCCAGGTTATGTATCCAACTGGATTTTGTTTATTTGAATCGATACACACGATTGTGCACGTTTATGGGTTTATATTACTATAGCCACAGATGGTAGCCACTGAATGTATGACATTTTTACATAGATGCACATGTTTTCAATGATGCTAAACTTAATAATTTATGTATTTTTTTATATAGCCCATGAGACTGAAAGGCAGCCAAAGAAAGCTGCATCTAGAAATGTTGCTGATGTAAACTAAATTAAGTTTAGCATAATGTTGTGCAAACAAAATTAAAAATAAAACACACGTATCAAATGCAGTTGTAGTACTAATCAAATACTGTGGGTCACAAAGGTTAAAGACATCATGCACTTATATTAAGTGATTAAAGGGAGAACAGCTTCTGTTTAATGCCCCGGAATACTGTCCCCTCCTGTCTTAAAGGACTACACAGCGCTAAAGAGAAGAACATTCTTCACCTGTCTGTGAAGAAATACAGACTGCGACAGATGCAGGGGGACCATCAATACACTGATTAATTAGAAAACAGTTCTCTGGAGATACAGAATTTAAAGGGTGACTGTTTAGGAAACAAACACATGCTCTAGAATTACAATAACAAAAACCCTTACCTGAAACTTACTGGGAAGCAGTTTTTTTCTTGCAATTAATATTTAGCTCACGTGATAACATATAAATGAAGTGAAAAATGTCCTATTGGAATTTAGCAGTCTATACTTTCAAAGGAATTTCAAGTATTAAAGCTTAATATCTCTTTGGGTGCTTTCACCATTTGTAGAAATTATTCAAAAGTCTGGTAGTCTTTTCACATGCTCTTAATGCAAATAGAAATGTTTAATTCTTTATAGGTGTATTTATAAACTAAGTACACCATATTTATTAGTTAACTGCTTACTGATAAAATAGGTTGCAGGAAAGACAATGATCATAACTGATGTATCCAACATATGACAATTGTGACTTTTTAAAATCAGTACTATACATTGCTTAACATCTGGGAAAACTGATCTTGTAATAATACTAGTATTAAAATCCCTAAATGCATTCTAATACATTTTTTAATAAACTGACAACTTCTCGGATAAATCTGCATGAATAGGAAACAGTTCTTTTAATATTTGACAAAATAATCTTTCTTATGGGCAAAATTTAGGCAAGTCTATGATTCTGTCTAATCCACTATCTAATGCACCATTATTACATGAGGTCTCATTTAACAGATAGTTTGCCTGAAATGCAATCAGATGGTATAAAGTTGCTTAAGTTGAGTGGAAATGAAAAACACCTAAAAATAAATAAATAGTGCATGCTTTGAAAATAATAATATAATGTTATAAATTAGATATCAGAAGAAAACCTTGTTACCAAAGCTAAAGTTTTAATATCAAAAAGTTATCTTTGATAAATCATTGAACAAAGGTTCATTTAGTCCAACTGTATAAAATTTTGATATTAAAAGGAGGAATATTTTTCAAATGTGTAATTACACAAACACACACATACATACACACACTTGCAATTCACAGACAGACATTTTTTAAACCTAAGCTCATATCAAAGCTGAAAAGTAGATGAGACCACACAGGCACCATATTTCTCAAAAGAACCTATTAGCCCTGAAATCTGCTTCAGGAAAAACACTAGCTTAATAGGTACTCACTGCTGTTCGGAGGCTGGGGTTTTCCAGCAAACACAATTTTTGCTTTGTTGAAGTGCTTTGATGTTAAGAAGGCGAGTATCATATGAAAGAAAATGCTCAGGCTTTCTATCTTCACCTAAAGGTGTGGGCTGCATGAATCCTCTCTAAAGAAGATATCAGCAAAGAAAAAGAGGAGAAAACTGTGAATTCAATATGGAAAAAGCCTTCGACAGAGAGTAGCAAGCAACATAGGAGAACTGAAGAATAGAAACAGAGTTAACAAATGTTTAGAATTGGGTCCCATTTCTCTTTCTATTTTTACCCATTTTTTATGAACTCATCTTTAGTGGCTCAATTTTTCAGAAATTCCTTAAACTTGTTTTTAAGCCTATTCATCCTCTTTAGTTAAACAGCCTTGATGGTTGCTGTGGGTGAGACACTGAGTTGGGAGAATAGAGAATCAGGGGAATTCTCTACTTAATCTCTCCTAGCGCCATGCACCCTGCTTCCCAACACTTAGCCCAGTTTCAATTTTACATTTATCTGAGAGTTAATTTTATAGTATATGTCTCTCAACTAAACCATAAGTTGAGAGATTGTTTTCACTTACCAATTATCTCTAGCATCTGCAGCATTGCCTGACTCAGAGTAGGCAATCAATGTAATATTTGATGAATGAATAAATAAAGGTGACTATAACAAAATCCTTTGGCCTAATCCTACTGAAGATCATAGTAAGCAATAAGCCTAATAATCCTGCAGATCATGTATTGACTCATATCTTACAGTATGTGCAGATCAAACAAATTAGATGGAGTAATGCTTGGCATAAGTTAGCAGAGCAGCTTTTGATTTTTTTGCCCTCTGTTGCTTTAGAATAGATAAAACAGTTTCCATCTCTAAATATGGTCTCTTTCAAAATAATCTTTAATCCTACTGAATGTTTAATTTTATATCTGTTGTGGATGTGCTAACTCTTTGAACTGGTTACTAATGTAAAAGAAAGTATGTGGTCCATGATATAATTTTATTCATTTCAGATCTATGCTTTGCATCTAGTCAACTGGAATCTTTCATCATTGTACTTTTCCTATGTGAACTCCCAATGATCTTAAAATGTGTATGCACATATGGATGATTTCCAATTAACTTTGGAGTGTCAAATGATTGTGATTTGAAGAATTTACTAAAAACATAAACTAAATGAAAAAAGAGTAAGCCTATCTTGTATAGAGTAGTTTAAAAATAATTTTTCATTTTAAAAATCATTTGTGTTATGACTATATAATGATTAACCAATGTTTTGATAGGAGAAAAAAAGGCAAGAATAATCAATTGACTATCTTTGCAGGTGAAGAAATGTATGTTTTGTTTTTGAAAGGAAGGTTTGTGATGATATTACTTAATTAATATCTGCTAAGAGAGGCTGTGGTATATAATAGAATCTGCACAAAATGGAGACTACTTCAGGATCTCACAATTAGCTAATGGTGTGACCTTGGGCAAACCATTTTGACCCTCACTTTATTTATCTGTAAATAAGGAGGTTGGATCAATAAATTCCAAACCTAAAGTTCCACAATTTTCTATAGTAGCCCCAGGGGTTATCATTCCAGTTCTGATGTCCTTGCAAAGGTTTGAATGGAGAATTTGAATACATTGTAAACAGTTTGCCAGGTTTAATAATAATCAAGACAAAGACTGAGAATTGCAGCAAAGAGTAGTTTTGTTGTTGTTGTTTTAAAGAAAACATATTTCAGTTGACTTTGACAAGAATTAAATATGTAGACACTGCATGTAAAATGTTTACAGCCTAAGAGCTCAAAAACTAGTTGATCGTTTATTATGGAAAAATCTTAATATATGGAATTGAACAGTGTGAGTTTTAGAGTTTGTACTGGTTGGTAGTTTGATATAAAATTTTATTTGGGGAGAAAAGGAATGAAACATTAGACAATGTCAAAGGAAAGGTGGGAATGAGGGGGATAAGATGGAGAGAAAGGGAGACGATCAATAAAAAATAATAATTCTTTTTGCTCTTACAAGCTTTTAGATAATTTGTTGGTGAGAAACAGAACACCTCCTCACTAGTGATGCACTGTGATGTGTTTCTCTCTCCCCGCTCCCTCTCCCTAATCCTTTCAGAGGCCTCCTCTTGAGTCACAGATGCCTAACTAGCATCCACCCAGGGGACCAGAGATTGTGTAAGTCAACTATAATGACTATAATTTGCACGAAGCTTTTGTACTATCGCACCAGTCGTACTTGTGTGTACGTGTGTTTATTATATTTAAAATCTACACTGTTATACACTACAAAAAATAAGTGGCATTCTTACAGACTCGGTTTTGGCATCAATCATATCAGTTGATATATTTTGAGATCGTCCTGTTAATGAGAGTTCATGCTCAGACTACTGTATACCCTAATTTTGATTAATATATTTTGTTGTTTAGCACTACTTACTAAATTGAAAAGTTGACCACATGCAGTGCTGATCTGGGGTTAAATAAGACTAATGGGGTATAAATAAGTCTGATGGAGTTAAATAAGACTAGTGGGGTGTAAAACAGCCAATTGCCCTTGGCTACATTCATTTAGGCTGTGCACATACCTTATACTTGTCTTTCCTCAGACATACTGATCTCTCAAAGTCTGAAACAAAGTTTCCCTCTTCCAATCAACATGCCTAGATTATTTGTAATGATGTGTGGATTTTCTTTGCTGTTTAAAGCTATATATATGTGTGTGTGTGTCAGAGAAGGATATAGCTGATAAGTGGCTTGGCTTACTTACTTTTTTGCCACCCTTGTCTTCTCACATTTCCCAATGGCAGTGAAGGGTGAGACATGATGGAATAGGTGAGAGTAAGGAGGAAAGCTTATTATCTTCTCAAAGTCACCACTGTTGCTTCCCCAGGCTCAGAAATCCAAATTTTTTGATTCTGTACAAAGGATATGATGAATTCATATTTTGGAAAATGTGAAATGAGCAAGTAACAAAATCAAAATTAGGCCTAACCTGAGGCTAACTCCAAATCTCACCAGCATAGGGTGAACATCTAGGAAACAGAAAAACTAAAACATTATTTAAAAATTAATTATTTTCCAAAACAATGTAATGATTAATTTTTTAAAGTTTGGTTTATAACGCACTAATTTCTTAGCACTGTCCATAGCTTCTTTGTTCATGCAGTTACTCTATTGTAAATTTACAATATCATATGGATGCTCAATTATGATGTTGTTGGTTGCTATGATGGTGATAATACAATGCTTAAATAAGGCAAAACACGTCTCAACTTGTTTTGACACATCTGTATGTTAAATTTTTAAAATAAAGCAATGTTTTACAATTGATGTAGTTACTTGGCAAATGTAATTATGTAAATCAAATGTTTATGATGTTTTGTAATTAATAGAGTTACTGAACTTTCTTTTATTAATTAGTGTGTTCAAGTTTGAAAATTGAATCTGAGTAGATTAGTATTTATTTAGCATGTTATTTAAGCAAATGAAATTGAAATTTTAAAAGATAGATGCTCATTCTCTTCTCTAGTCAGTGAAAGAAGAAAGATATTTTCATCTCACTCTGTCAGTAGGCACTGTAGATGGTGATGCTATAACTAATTTACTAAAATATTTTTCTTCCTATAGTAAATGACCAAGATAAAGACCTATCTCCATGTTAGCTCCAGAACATGAAGAGTAGTAAAGATGAAATTTCATTGAGGCAATTCACAAATTAAATAATTTTGTAATGATTAAAGAAAACACTTAGTGAATATTTTCAGAAAGTTGACATGATTGCCCCAACTTATATTTTTATTTGTATGTACCTGCTGCTTCACAAAATCACTTGGAAAGAAATCCTTAGTCCTTGGATCTAGATACATGGCAACAGATGAATGGAATTGACATTCAAGATAAAAATATAAATAACATTTCTGAATTTCCACCTGGATCTTCACTTTCATTGAATATGCACTTTATTCAACATCTTTTCTAGAGTAGAATGATTAGTAGAGCCTTCAAATAGATATCATAAGAAACATTTGCAATCTGAAAGAATGTCATTTTGATTTCTTCTACTGCTGGTTTCAGCAAACTACTTTCTGTGCAAGCAATCATTGGATGTTATTAAGTATATGTTATCTAAAAAGCACTACACTAAGACATTTGTTAAAGTGTCCTTTTCAGTGTGAAAGCAGCTATTCTACCTTGTAGGAACATTTTGCATAAATAAATGCCAAGGCAGTTATAAAACCTCTCCTCTTTTATGGAGTTTGGCTGAAGGAGAATGATGAAAACATCCCATTATCTTTCTGCTTATGACCAGTAATTCTGTCACATGTCACTTTAACTGCTTTCTAAACACATAGTTAAAGAATGTGGAGAAAAATTTTAAGATTGTGCTTTCTCAATTAATCATAACCTTCACTGTGTCTGTTCTCTTATCTATGACAATTGTATAACAATTCCTAAATTTCCATGCTATAAATATTGTTACTTTTGTGAGACCAAGAAATCTGTTGGTAAGAAAGTAAAGCAGAAACAGAATTTATTTGATATGATGACAATCTATTAATCATAGAATCATTGATCACGCAAATGTTCAGATACAATGAAAATAGTGTGGAAGTAGGTATTTGGCAAATAGCATGTTTGAGTTAAGCACTGAGTCCGAAGCTGTACTTTATTGACTACATATTGTACACAGTCTTTCCCTCCCCCACTCCAGGCCAGTGTCAAGACTCCCTCACATTCTGGTGAGGAAATGCCATCTAGATGATCTTCTGGACATCTTCTCCCAAATTGGTGATATTATTTTAAGCATTTTAGTATCTCACTTTAATCTTTAGATTCTAAAGGTACCTGATTAGCATTTAAGTGTATGTAACAAGGGTACAGTTTTAAAAGCTCTTCACGTACTTCCCTTCCACTTTGCTGAGCCCTTGGCCTTTACTCTTGTTCTGCCCACAGTGTCTGTTTCCTTGAGCCCTGGAATTTGTTTCAGAAATGATGCATAGAGAAAGAACAACATTCTGCATATGATGTTCAATGATAAGATTTTGCAGCAAGTGATAGTTTTGTGAAGCAAGATTTTCCTGAAAGAAAGTTGTCTATTTTTCCCCTCATCCTTTAACATGATCAGAGCCAAGTTTGGCTTGTTGGACCAAAAAATTTCACATAAAGTTAAGTTATACATATTTGGAAATAAGAAGAAGGAACACCTTGGTGATTTCCAGCCAGTGGGGATTAGAAAGCAGGAGAATGAAAGCAGAGGCATGAATCAGTCAAGTGTATCCCATCATTGTCCAGAGAGGGGAAAGTTTATTATAAGTCAGTGTAGAGGGAGGCTATGCCTCCAACCATGTGCCAACCTGGGCCCGCACACATCAACATGGTGGTCTGTCTGAGGGAGCTCCTGAGATGCCGTTTTCCTCAGAAACTTTCCTTCTCATGGGACTAAAGAGACATAGGTAAGAGCCTGGAGAGACTGTCAAGGTCAAGATGTCATAGCAAGAAACTCTGCATTGATTGTTGCAGAGGAAACTGCCTGAGCTGTGGCTACATGGGCACATTTCAGGAGGCAGATCTCAGTGTTCTACAGAACCAGTGAGGGCTGAGGTGAGCCTGAGATAGTCATGAAATGCTACCGGGCCTAATGAAGTCAAAAGATCACTAGTTGCCCCCGTCATGGACATTAGTGAAGAAGCCAACAGGGCAAGCATCACCCACACGGGTAAGGGGTATGCTCTGGAGGACAGAAAAAGCCAAAGACATCACGCTCCAGGACTTTGGTACTTCCCTGCTGCTGGGAGGCTACACAAGCACCAGGCCAATTTTAGGCAAAGAAGCAAAGGGACGGACAAATTGTCCCCTAGTTTGGTCACTTTTTTATCCAAAAGAGGCTGAAAACAACTTAAAAGGAAATTTTTAATTATTGATTTTAGCTGATAAGTGAAGGTAAAGGAGAAGAGGGGAAAGAGAGAGGGAAAAGAGACAAAATAAAGGGAAATTTTTTTGTTTTAATTTCTCTCTGATTACTGATGTTACAATTCATTAGAAAATTTCAGAATATCTTTTGAGTTTCTTTCAGGGTCTAGAGAGTAATGAGAAATCTGTAATATTATCTTGGAGTTCTTACTGAATTTGGAAAGAATGAAACCAGAAGTGTTGAGAGGGAAAAAGAATGCAAGAAAGGCAATTCCTAAGGTTAGAGGAAGAAAACACTGAGTGAGACTGGGAAACTAACCCTGGTTCCCGCGATCTCCTTACTTCCTAGAGCCTCTATTAAGGACACTCTGCCTCCTCTTAGCCTCGCCTCTGTGCAAGAAGGCTCTTCTCCCTGATCATATTAACAATCAACACTATGGAAGGGAGCAAGAACCCATACCCATCACTGCTAGGAGTCCTCTCCTCACCCTACATTGAAAGAACTAAATATGTCTTCTCCATAGAAATGTTATTTATTACATAGTAAGTTTAGGTTGCATTGCACTGGCTTAGGTCTGTGACTGTTCCTAGGAAAAATTAATTTCTAAGTCTAACCAAATCAATACATGACTTTGAAGGCTATTTTTAAATAGTCGATAGTCTGTTTTTACCGTATGAGATCAATAGCTGTCATTTGAAAGGTCTATTCATTCAAGTGCTTTGGAGTAATGCTCAGTCAGTTTCAAATGCCTTTAGGAAATTGGAAAAGTCACTGCCCTCAGATGACTAAAGCGGAAAAGGTCAATTAAGCAATAGTCTATTCTAGTCTACCAAGCCTCTTCCCTGCCAATGCCACAATATGAATTTAGTTTTTAGGAACTCTTAGGATTTAAAAAGTGTTTTTTTATTATGAATTAGTTATACAAAAAAAGTATTTATTTTAAAAGCTACTTTCTTTGTTTAATCTAGATTACATAGGACATACAACTTTCAACTATTCCTCACATCTGAACCTTTCCCTGATTATATGAGTGATTCCTTGAATTCAGATTCTTATTACCCTGGAATATTTGGAATAATCTCTTAAAAGGACTTCTTGCTTCTAATTTTTCCCACCTCTAACACATGTTATTGGAAGTCTAGGCTTCTTAAAACAAGGAGCGTGGATATTATTACAGTGTTCAAAGATTTTTATTTGTTTGATGTTTTTTCAATCCTGTTCAGTTTGTTTTTCTCTCTCCTGTTCAATTTGTAAAGTCCTAGCTTTCCTAGTCAGGCATCCAAAACCTGCTATGATATCTTGCACATCTACTTTTTCAGTCTCGTTTCCTACTCTCCACTTTTATAGATCCTCATTATAGGAAAACTGAACATTTTCATATTCCCCTAACACACTGCCCACAATCCCACATTTTTACTTTGTTCACACGATTTTCTCCTCAAATAGCCTTACCTTGCAACGTCACCTATTTATAGCCCTACACTTCCCAGGTATTTGTATTCTGCTCATCCTGCAGGACTTTGCTCAAACACTGTCTTAACTACAGTCTATCCATACACTTAATTTTATAATCTCTTCTGCACATTAGGTTCTGTCTTTTTCCTCTGAACTCCAACAGAAATTTACAGTTAGTCTTTTTTGAAATATCCCTTTTTTGTCTTCAAAACATATGGTAAAACTACAATTCTGGTTAAATTTAACACTTCATTTAATCAGCCCATGAAAACATATGTTATATGAACATGTTACTATTTCCAAAATAAGTTAAAACAAAAACATACAACTACAGTGATTTTCTTAATAGCATCTCCCTACTTTTCTGGATATCTATTGCATATTTCCTCTCTCTCCTTATTACATCCACTTCAGTCTTCAATTTAGCTACTGATCTTAATCCTACATTACTAAGAGAGGCAATAAGAAGAGAACTTCCACAAGCTCACACCGAATCTTCTACCCATTGACCTGTATAGAATTCTGTACTCCTTCATTTTACCACAAACTGTTCTTGCTCTTATTAACAGTAACTTTTCAACTTGAATACTAGACCTCCTCCTCTCTTGCCTATGCAAGGATATCACTCCAAATGTTCTCTCCTAGTTCTGCAGAATCATATATCTTTCTATTTCTACTATATAATTTCCATCAGTATAAAACCATAATGTAATTGTTTTTATGGAAAAAAGAAAAACCTTCTAGGTTTCTGTAGAATAATGGCAACCACTTACATTGGAATCTCTTCCCACAGCCTCTAAAAACCCATATAGAACAAGAAGGAATGCACATGAAACCACCCTTAACTCATTCCTAGATCTTGACTAGGAGACAGGAAATACCACAATCCTTAATTTAAATATAAGTGAGGAAATGAACATCCAAAAATGAGTAGGGCCAGATCTGGAACCCACATTGGAACTAAGTGTGAGGATGAGACTGAACTGAAACAAGGAGAGGGTGGTGGGGCCTAGCAATGGCAGAAAACATAAGAAAGAGTCCCACACTTAGATACTGAGAAGAGGCCACAGCATGGACTGCTGGGGAACTATAAAGAAGGGACTTGTAAGTTCAGGATCAAAACTAGCAGTTTTGGAAAGGCACAGCTCCTGGAAGAGAGGGAGGCATTCCCTGGGGGATTTGTGCTACTGGGAAAGAATAGAACAAATGGTGGAAACTAAGCATCCTATGGAAACAAAAGAGAATTGCAAATCAGAAGAGTTACCAATCCTGCTAGTCCTCTGAAATGAAAGGAGCCATCTATGAATAAAACTGTCTTTTACTGTACCAAAAGAAGACTGTATTTTAGAACTAAGAAACTTAAGAAACCACACACTCAAACTCCTTATAGAGAATTACCTGTTTTTACTGGTCTAGGAAAATCCATTCTTTCAAAAGGAAGAGCAATTAGCAAAAATATCCACATATAATTTAGTGAAAAGAAAGCAGAAAATGAGAATTGAAACATTTTAGCTGAAGAAAATCATTCCCATTTGAAATAAACAATATCAAAAAGGAAAAAAGCAAGACAATATAAAAAAATTACAAAAATATAACATATATACAGTACATAGAGCACAAAACAACACGACTGACTTTTGTCAAAATAAATTAGGCATATTAAATGTAATGGGCTTAAACCATCTATTAAAAGATAAGCATATTGGGGGCCACCCGGTGGCGCAGCGGTTTAGTCCGCGCTTGGCAGCTCAGGGTTCGCAGGTTCGGATCCCGGGTGCCCGCCGACGCACCGCCTGTCTGTCATGCCGTGGCGGCGTCCCATATAAAAAGTGGAGGAAGATGGGCACGGATGTTAGCTCAGGGCCAGTCTTCCTCAGCAAAAAGGGGAGGATTGGCAACAGATGTTAGCTCAGGGCTGGTCTTCCCACAAAAAAAAAAAAAAAACGATAAGCATATTGAAATTGGCACACAAAGTTAAAGTTAATTATATGCTGAATTCGTGAGACAAACCTAAAATGATGTTATTCAGAAAGCTAAAAATAAAAGGATGGGCAAAGATGTATCAGGAAATGTTAACAATAAGAAAGCAAGGTTTGCAATCCTGATAACAGACAAGATAGGATGGGTAAAAAATAGGAGACAACTGCTCTCAGTGCAATAGAAAGCAAGTGAATGAAAAAAAAATAAGGTTAAAGAATTAAGCAACCTAATCTAGAGGATAGACCTTATGCAAATATATAGAATAGCAGAAAAAGTGCCTTCATTTCAAGTGCACAAAAAATAGTCATGAAAATTGACCATACATTTCGTCCCTCAAATCCCCAAAATTTCTATAAAGTATAAATATTACAAACAACATTTTCTTATAGGGATACAATAGACTTAGAAAATAATACAATTTAAACTAAACAATAACAACAATAAAAACATCTCCTTCTCCTGGAATTTAAAAACCAAAAAGAAAACTCTACTCATTTATCAGAGAGAGAGGAAATGGGAAATAAAATTGCAGAATTTCTGAAAAATAATGATAATTCAGCACTACATATCAGACACTACTGGCTCTAATTAAAGTTATAAGCAGAATAAAATATATAGCTTTATGTGTTTATATTAATAAAAATCAAAGAGTGAAAATGACTGAGTTAAATTCCCGAAACAAATGTTTAAAAAAAGAAAGGAAACTCTAAAAAACATCAAGATGAAAGTAATTAATGCACAGCAAAAAAATTAATTAATTTTAAAATAGAAAACAATAAAACAAATTAATAAGTGAAAAAGCTTGAAAAAAAATCAAAATAACTAGTAGGTTACCTAATCAAAATATAAAAGACTCAACAACAAAAAAATGAACAACCCTATCAAAAGATGGACAGAAGATATGAACACATTTCTCCAAAGAAGATATACAGTTGGCCAATAGGTACATGAAAAGTTGTTCAACATAGCTAATTATTAGGGAAACACAAATCAAAACTACAATGACATACCACCTCAGACCTGTCAGAATGGCGACAATTAACAAGACAAGAAATAACAAGTATTGGAGAGAGCGTGGAGAAAAGGGAACCCTTATGCACTGCTGGTGGGAATGCAAACTAGTGCAGCCACTGTGGAAAACAGTATGGAGATTTCTCAAAAATTTAAAAATAGAAGAACCATATGATTCAGATATTCACCACTGGGCATTTATCCAAAGCACATGAAAACACTAATTCAAAAAGATGTATGCACCCCTATGTTCATCGCAGCATTATTCACAATAGACAAGATATGGAAGCAACCCAAGTACTGATCAATGGGTGAATGGATAAAGAAGACATGGCACATATATACAATGGAACACTACTCAGCCATAAAAAAAGACAAAATCGTGCCATTTGTGACATGGATAGACCTTGAGGGTATTATGCTAAGCGAAAAAAGTCAGACAGAGAAAGACAAAAACCGTATGATTTCATTCACATGTGGAAGATAAACAAACCCATAGATAAGGAGAACAGATTAGTGGTTACCAGAGGGGAAGGGGGTGGGAGCAGGGCAAAAGTAGTAAATGGGCACATATGTATGGTGATAGATAAAAACTAGACTATTGGTGGTGAACACAATGCAGTCTTTACAGAAACTGAAATATAATAATGTACACCTGAAATTTACACAATGTTATAAGGCAATATGACCTCAATAAAATAATTTAAAAAAAAGGTTAGAGGATTGAGATTTCAAGTTTACAAAACAGATTAATATACTACTACTTTGTGTCTGCTTGCTAATAAATGTGATTTAAAAATGAAAAATAAATTTAAAAAAATAGAAAACATAAAAATAATAAGAAATTACAACTAGTAAGAATCATTAAAAAAAAACCCTGAAAATTAAGTGATTATTTTGCCTGACTCTATGCAAATAAATTTGTAAACTTAAATGAAATAGATAACATTCCAGGAAAATATAATTTACCAACATCTATCCCAGTAGAGATAGGAAGGTTAAATTTCTAGAGAAGAAAAAAATTATTAAAGATTTCCACCCAAAATTTCATAGACCAGATAATAACAATCATATAATAATATTCATGAATAATCCAAAAGAATACATGATAAAGAAACAATAAAAGAATTTAGAAAATTAGCAGAACATAAAATTAATATACAGAAAGTAACAGCTTCTAATATATAAAGAATATCGAATTAGAAGACATAATGAATGAGAAACCTCATTCACAATATCAGCAAAAAAGTAAAATATTTAGAAGTAATATTATTTAAAAATGTACAAAACCTATGAGAAAAGCTTTAAAACAGTATGGAAAGACAAAAGTAAATAAACAAATGGAATGATGTTCTTTGACATTGGTTTGGAAGAGTCAAGATCATAGAGTTAATTCTCCTAATCTTGCATGGTAATTTTCTATATGAACCTTAAAATCAACTTGTTTATCTCCAGGAAAAAAAAAAAAGATTAATTATGAATGATACTATGTGTGTCTGTCTTCTTCCACTATTGGTTTTCTGAAATTCATGTACATCGGTGGCAGAGTCGTGGTTTATTTTTATTGCTGTATAACCTTCCATTGTGTGAACGGTCAACAATATATTATCCATTCTTTGTTGAGGATAGTTTGCATGGTTTCCAATGTTTGACAATTTTACACAATTTTGCCATGAAAATTATTGTACGTTTATTTTGATTTCTTGGGCTCTATCTACGGATAAAATTTCTGGTTATAGGGTATGCATATACTTAGTGTTTAGTAGATAAAGCTAGAGAATTTTCTAAAGTGGTTGAATAAATTTACAATTTCTCCCACAGAGTATGAGAGTTCTGATCTTTCCATCTTTAGCAACTACTGGTGTTTTGTCTTTTTTCTTTTAGTCATTTTGGTGGGTATGTAGGAAAATCACATTGTGGTTTTAATTTGCATTTCTTTAATAATTACAGAAGTTATTGGCCCTTTGAATATCTTATGAAGAGTCTGCTCAAGTCTTTAGCCCATTTTTTCTATTGGATTGTCTTTTTTTCTCAATCATTTGAATAAGTCCTTTACATACTCTCAGTATGAGAATTTCTGAAATACATGGACTGCATACATCTTCTCTCACCCTGTGGCTTGGCATTTTCCTTTATTAATGGTGTCTTTTTTTTTTTTTGGTGAGGAAAATCGTCCCTGAACTAACACCTATGCCAGTCTTCCTCTATTTTTTGTATATGGGATGCTGCCACAGCATGGCTTGATGAGTGGTGTGTAGGTCTCCGCCCGGGATCTGAACTCACCAACCCCAGGTCGCCAAAGCAGAGCCCGCAAACTTACCCAGTACACCACCAGGATGGTCCCTTAATGGTGTCTTTTGATGACCAGAAATTCTAAAGCTAATATAGTCCAATTTTTCAAGTTGTTCCTTTATGATTAGCAGTTTTGTGTACTGTTCAAGCTATCTTTGTCTACTCCAATGTATGAAGATGTTCTCCCATGTTGGCTTTAAGAGATTTATTGCTTTGCCTTTCACTTTGAGATCTTAAATCCACTTGTAATTATTTCTGTATAAGTATGAAGTAGGTTTCTAGATTCACTTTTATTTTAATTCTGAATCTTCAATTTTCATAGAACCTGTTGGTTCATTTTTACATTCAAAACATTAATAAATGCATTCTATTTGGGGGAATATTGTAAAGAAAAGGTGCTAAATTTTCCCAATACTTAATTAATTATTATATTTAATAATTATTATTTATCTTTGTCTCCCTAATTTAAAATACCATCTTTGATTATACATAGCATATATTTTGGAGATAACATTTTTGGGGTACAAATAATTTTATCTCAATTGTTCCTGGTTACCTCAGGACCTACCATTCACTGAGTCACTAGTATTCCATGTCCTATAGGGTCATTAATTGAAAGGAAGACCCAAAGGAATGCCTTGAAACAAAGAGAGTCAATTTTGACCTTTAAGATTTATAAACAGATCTGTTAGAACTCCTAGCAGGATCTCAAAAGGCAAGGCTTTCTATTTGCACAAAAAAAGTCTGTTTTCAAGTTTGTAAATCCTGAGTAATAAATTACATGCCATAAAGAAGAGACAAGAAAGAGATGAAAAAACCAGATTATCCCTACTCAGGGACTATATGAAACTTGACCATTCTGGGAAGTTGGCATTGAGTGGAAGAAGCAAAAGAATTAGATGGGAATATGGGTTTCCTCCAGCTTACCACTGTTTGACAAAGTCTGGGGATGAGAAAATATCCTATATATTTGGTCAAATGATAGTAAAGGGGATTAGTACCTTGCTTCTGGACCTCTGGAGCTAGCAGCCTTACAGTTGTGCCCCATAATATAATGGTGTAGATTCGGTAAGTAGAACTGAGAGACTATGTTTAGCCACAGGAAGACCCAAGAAAGCCACCACCACTCCCAACCCCCCATTTTCACAGATGTTGGAGTATCAAGGGAGAACATAGCATTTAAGTATCTGAGAGGGCCTGCTGATCCCAAGGGAGTCTCACATCTAGAACAAAGCACCACCTGAGAGGAACTTATGACTGGATGATGGGTATTCAACAGACATAGTGGGAAAAGAGGATGAATTCCAGGAGAGGACTTTGCATTCATCTTAGTGTATGCCAGTGGATCAAAGAAAATGTCTATAAATAAGATATTCCCTTCCCTCTTGTTATGGATTGAATTGTGTCCCCCTCAAAATTCATATTATGAGGTCCTAACTCGTAGTACCTCAGAATGTAACTGTATTTGAAGATAGTGCCTTTGAAGAAGTAATTAAGACAAAATGAGGTCATGTGGGTGGGCCCTAATCCAATATGACAGATGCCTGATAGGAACAGGAGATTCTGACATACACATACACACAGAGGAAAGACCACGTGAAGATGCTGCAAGAAGATTGGCCATCTACAAGCCAAGAAGACAAGGAGAGAGGCCTTAGAAGAAACCAACTCTGCCAACACATTGATCTCAAACTTCTACCCTCCAGAACTATGAGAAAATAAATTTCTGTTGTTTAAGCCGCCCAGTCTGTGGTACTTGTTATGGCAGCCCTAGCAAACTAATATACCTTTTTTCAACTACCGGATTTATTTAAGCCCCCTTAGAATTCAAATACTATCATCGAGAGAAAGAAAAGAATCTGGATTTGAATGTTTTAAAATGTTAAATGACTGAAAAATCACTAATTGACTGAGTTTACCTGAGAACAACTAAGTTGAATTTTCTGCTTTCAGGTAGAAATTAGGACTTGTGCTGCTTATTTGCCTATTATCTCCGAAACTCACATCTCCCCTTTTATATTTGGTCTGGGCCTAGGAATCTGAAAATTACATTTTCTACACTTTGCAATCTGGCCCTTGGTTAGATTCAGTTAGGAGAAGACATCTGCAGAAGATCAGTAGGCAAGAGAAACAGAAATGCTTTACGCTTCTGGCTCTCAGAATGAGGCAGGTGCTGGGGTAGCTGCAGGTTGAGAAACACCAGGGTCAAGATGTTTGCCAAGATAACACCGTTCAGAAGCCCAGTCCTGGTCAAAGCAGCAGGTCTTAGCAGATCCAATATGTACTGGAACATCATGCCCAACAGTGCAGCAGCTGGTGGACTTAGAGACTTTGAGTCTTGGGGCATCCAATCTCTGAGCATCATTCTTCCTTTCCTTTGACTCTTCCAGATCCTGCCACCCTTCTCTTGTTGCTCCTTCCAATATCTTTTCATCCAATTCCTTATATTAAATCCTTTAGTTTGACACACTTGGGCTGGTTCCTGTGTTCATAACTGGCTTATAAAGGGTTTGAGACAGACTTTAAATCGGGTAATAAAAAAATAAGGCGACATATACAAGCATGTTGATGCAGCATTGTTTGTAATAGCAAAATATTGGAAACAACTGGCCTTTGATCTGAGAATGGATAACTCATGACATATTCACACAATCATGTGATCAAGAGGAACAAAAGTGAACAGAACAATAGCATACACAACAGGGAAGATGAATCTTAGTGCTGAGTAAAGAAAGTCACACAAAATTACCATTTTTATGAAGCTGATACTATTTATAAAAAGCTAATAACACATCATGCAATATATTGTTTAGAGCCATACACATATGTGGGGATAAAAGGAAAAGAAAATAAGCACTAAATTTATAATATTGTTTACTTCTGTGTGGGAGGCAAAGGGATGGAATCAGGGAGGAGCGCATAGATAATTTCAAAGATCCTCGTAATGTTCTAATTCTTAAATTGGGTGGCATATCTTGAGTGTGAATTCTATTTTATTGCATGTGTGTGTGTATGCTATTTTTTGTATTTCAAATGCTACATAACAAAAGTAATTTTTAGAAAGACAGTCATTTATTGTCCACTCAATTTTGGAGCCAGAAAACAAAATATTCATTATATACGTGGATTATAATATATATTGAAGTCTGTTTTCTGGCCTTGTAATTTGTTTTATTTGGTTACCTCTTCTAACTGGTACCTCACTGTTTTAATATCTTAAATTTATAATGTCTTAATAGCTAAGATTGGCAGATCACCATTTTTAACATTGGGCATGCCATCCACAACCTCATAACTTAAAATATTGACTTTCATTATTATGAACAATTTGTCTTTTATTCTTAATTAGACATGTTAATTTAATTTCTTAACACATTTTTTAAGTGGCAATGTTTTTGTGTTTTAAAATTGGCTCTATTCTTAGAATTGGAAGTTTTAAATATCATAAAAATTAGAGATAATTTTTAAAATATATGTATTATCATAAACTTTCAATGTAGACACTCTTTAGGCAAACACATGAATAATATTTGGGAAGTAAAACTTTGCTTGACATAGGAAAAGATAATTTTACTGAAGTTACAAGTAGAAAGAGAATGCAGTTTATAGTATCATATTATAGTGATTATTATTCACCAAATTAAAAATCTTGAACTGTTTTATGAATGCTCTTTGCAAATGATAATTCCAATGAAGATATATCTGTGCTTCAAGCATCAGAATGATCATTGAACTAGACAAACTTAAAAGAACAGGATTCCATTTTAGCAGTAACAGAACAACAATAGCTTCACGTATTCAACTTTGGAAAGGTGTATTTATTCTTTCTGATAAGTAAGACACAATTTGGTCTATTTCAGTAGCAATTTGCTAAAGAAAGGATGCAGATTAAGAAATGGCCCACCGGCCCACTTACTACACAAGCAGATTCAGTCAAATGGGAAATATTTGATTTAAGTCACTTAAGTTTCTTTGTCTGTAAAATAATAATAATAATGTTAATCATCATCATCATCATTATTATTATAGGGTTAGACTAAGGATTTAGCAACTTGGCCTGTTTTAAATCTTTGACATTCACTTGGTTACTAAGTTACTTACATCACAGTTAGGTGAAAGTCATTCTTTTGATCAGCAGAGGTCATTTCCCACTAAACCCATCTCCACTTTGCTGTTTTAGCAAAACATGGCGCGCATTTGTTGTGATATCATGAAATTAATTATATCTGCAAGTCATAGGACGTAACACATTTGTTACATCGTCACTTCTGAGTAAACTAGAGGGAAAGAAGAGAAAAAATATGTGCAGAATGAAAACCAGTATTCTCTTAACTGCTTTATATTTTACTTTTTTTAGTGGAAAAATCAGCATCATCCCACAGTTAAGGAAATATTAGAGGCACAAATACAGTAGGAAAGGAAATCATGAATTTTCTCCTATTTGTGGAATCTGATGGTTTAAGTCTGTCCAAAACAAACCTCACTATTTAGGAAAGAAATTCTATCTAATGCATTTATTTGGAAGGCATTTTTATAATATCTGTAAGAATCTGTGGGTTATTTTGGAAAATCTTCCCCCATTTTTAGGGATACTGATTTCCTTGTGGCTAAGCAGTTGCTTATGACCCTGAACAAAGCAGAAGTCTTGGAATGCCTCCCTGCTGTCTGCATGGACCTGTTCTCCTTAGTTACTGCACAAAGAAATAGTTTAACTCCACTTAGAATATAGGTATGTTTGAGTTTCAGGAAATTATAATAGAGTACTGTTGATTATTTGTGAACTAGAACAAATAAGCCACAAGAGGGCATATTTTTCTTCGTTTCATCATCCTTATACAAATAAGGCTTGCCTTGATTAGGTATCATAAGAACAGCTGCCCCTCTCCCTCCTCCATTTTCTTAGAAGAATACACTATCTAAAGTATGTTCTAAGGTTGGAGTGGTGGTGGCATGTGGTATTAAGAAAAGCAAAGTTAAATACGATATTTTTTTCTTATATGATGTATAAGAAAGTTGTTTATTTTTCCCCAAAAGCCTTCCTTGGGGAGATTTGTTGATGTAGGAACATTGTTAAAAATAAAATAAAACAAAGAGTCATTTATTTGACTATAAACTCCCCGATTCTGTAACAGCTATGTGGACTCCTATATCAGGCATAGAAAGGTTTTCCAACCTCTAGTGAATGTTCATAGTCAAGGAGGTTTTCTTTTCTGAGGTTTCAGGACTTGAGCCAAAGGGGTTGGGCTGTGTTTTTATTTTTATTTTGAAGTGCATTCCTGCTGAATTTAATTATTCACCACACCCCAACCCAGCTAAGTAAATATAACCTTAAGATTCTGGCTTGGAAAAGTTTTGAAAAATAGTGGATTTTTTCTTCAAGAAAATGCTCTATAGCAAGGTGCTGTTTCGCAGAGGGCATCGAGGCCGGAGTCAGAAGGAGCTGGGTGATCACTCCATCTTCTTGGCCTTGGTTTCCTCATGTACAACATCGTGGCTAAGAAATCTCAGGCCTCTCCTAACTCTGAATGTTTATGATTATTGATGCTGTTATGAGTTTAAAACTCAAGGACATTAAGCAAAGTTCTAACAGTTTTACATTCCAATTAACCAACCATAAATGATCTTCTGTCTTTATTTGATGATGAGAAACAGGGATACATTTACTTCTCAGAGTTCTATGTATGTATGATTAATACTGAAATAAAGATAAAAGTCAGGTGTGTTCTTTTCCATCATTAAACATGATCTAATGATCTTAATATGTAACTAATGTTCCAGTGATGAGTAGATTGCTGTGATCAAATGAAACAGATGGAAAAAAACATCTGAAGTTTACAAAGGGAAAACACCTGATAGATGATTAGGAGGTGGGTGAGCTGCTTTCAACTCATGCCATTATTTGTTCCAATTAGACATAAACTAACATATATTCCAGTTTTCTCATATGAGTATAACAACATTTCTTATCTGTCAATACTGATATGTTAATATGTGGGAGAACATACACAAATCAGTACTTATTATAAGGCAGAGAGTTGTGACCAAGGTATGACTAGTTTTATAGAAGTGAATACTGAATGCCTTGGGTTTTATCTGCATTTTCCTTGTCTCTCTGCATGGAACTTTGCAATCTCTTTTTATCTATTTTCTTTTTTTTTTCCTTTTAAATTCACCAATTTTGTCTTTGTTTTGTGAAAGCAAGACTGTACAGAGAGAACTAGGACTATAGATTCTGTTGGAAAAGAACTACAGGCTAGTACCTTCTGCTGAAAGTGCAGCCAAATCCACTGAGATCCTGCTAGATTAAATTTTGGACCCAGTAATTATCTTTCTCCTGTCTTCTGGGCAGAGGTAGCTTTATGTGGAGTTGGAGAAGCTTAGAATACACCTATTCTACCTCTACCAGTCCCTACTGCCTTCCCTATGGCTCCCAACATAGGTTGATGATTCTTGAAATTCTACAATTAGAACTTTATTCTTTGGCTTCATTCAGTATTAAAATGTAATCCTTTGAGAAATCGTGTATTTCACATTACCTAACACATATATACTACCATATGGTAAGAATGACTTACTCAGATTCTATCTACAAGCCCTAATAGAGATGGCTGAGGGGTGGTATGACACAGAGCAAGAGCCACGACAAGTTTACTTATTCAACAAATTTTCCAAACACCTGGAAAGTACTTCGTTTTTCTTTCCTTTCCTTTTTTATTCCCACAGACTGAAACAGGCATAGCAGCAGCAATTAGGTGGTTCTAACTGATGATATACACATCTCTTTCAGTGTAATTAAGGATCACTTGTTGAATCTTGATAGTCACCCTTGGAGATAAGCGAAACTGTAAAATATACCTTACATTTTAACAAAACTTAATGTAAAGTAGACTTTTCCGGGGCTGGCCTGGTGGCGTAGTGGTTGAGTTCGCACGTTCTGCTTCAGCAGCCCAGGGTTTGCAGGTTTGGATCCCAGGTATGGGCCTATGCATTGCTCATCAAGCCATGCTGTGGTGGCATCCCACGTTTAAAGTGGAGGAAGAGGAGCACAGATGTTAGCCCAGGGCCAATCTTCCTCAGCAAAAAGAGGGGGAATGGCAATGGATGTTAGCTCAGGGCTAATCTTCCTCACGAAAAAAAAAATAGACTTTTCCCACTGGGTGTTACTGCAGGAATACAGATAGGGTATTAGCCCTACAGGACAGATTACCAAACTGCTTTTGGTGATGGTAAATCTCAAACTCTTAGGGCTGTAAAGTCATGCTGGTGGGATCCTGTATAGTTAGTAGAAATTCAGAAATAAATTCACTGACTGATCATCATCATCATATCCACTGTTTTCATTAACTCATTTAACCCCCAAATATTTGTTAAACACCTACCATATGCAAGACACTCAGAGAAGTACCGTGAGGATTACAAAGCCGTGGACACAGCTGAGGTCATTCATCACAACTTTGGGCTGTGCAGCTGATTCTGCCTGCTGCGTGCTCAGAGTAATTAAAAGGAAGGAAAGCACAGAACCTAGTTTCCAGATGTTGTCTTCTCATGGTATGTTCAGGATGCCCTAGTAAATGCAGTCTAAATTTGAAGTCAGGGTACTTCAAACTAAATCAGTTCAACACAAATTCACAGGCATTGTTTTAGGGGCTGAGGAAACAAAGACACAAAATAGCCAATACTCTTGTACGGGATGCAGACGCATGCATAACTAATTATGATATAACATGAAAAGGGCTTATAATAGGGAAATCAAAGTGCTTTGGGAACACAGGAGGGAGTGATTAATTTTGTAGGGGTCTTGTAGAAAAGGTTGAAATAGTAGCAAGAGGGAGATGTCATTTCATTTGAGTATATTAGCTAGAATTTAGACAGGAAGGAAAAGGGGAAATCCAGAGTTAACCACAATTCAGTTAAACACAACATCTGGCCAATAAAGTGACAAAATTATCAGAAAAATTCACAAATAGAGAGTTTTTAAAAATAAAAAACTACTCAACATGAACCCACCATGTGCAAAACCCTAAACTACCCTGTGGGAGACAAAAGAGGTATTTTGTCCTGACACTGAGCCTGCAATTTGGATAGAGGTGCAAAGGCATAAACAAATAAAAACAATAAATAAACACACCAAGGATATGGTTAATTACAAAATGAGTGGTGTAACATTGAATATAAAGCACTCAGAAAAAAAAGATGCTATAGGTTAGAATAGTCTATGGGGACTTAAATTTTCCTGTATCCCAAAAGGAAAATTATGGGGTTGGTTGGTTGACAGTCAAAACCAAAGTTACAGAGATGGGGCAGCATGAGGCACAGGAAAGAACGTTGGTCAGAGTCCCTCCTGAGCCTGGCTCTGCCACCAACCATCTGTAGCTTAAAATGACTCATTGAGCTTCTGTGGCCCTCAGCTCTCTGCCGCTGAGGGGAGGCTGAATGAAGAGTCGCCTCCCCTTTCCAGTTCTTCTATTGTAGCCATTGTCTGCTCACTACCCCCAAACCAAAACACCTCTTGTCATTCGCCAAGGGAGCTCTGGGACTTTACAAGCTGTGCTCTTAAATCAAGCTGACAAATGCAGGACCCCGGGGCTGCTTTTTTTTCTGTGGCTCTATCTCAAGTCAGCTTTATGTTTGGGACTAATAAGTGCAAGGTGTGTGACTACAGACCTAGAGTTCCAATCACAGAAGGATTCACCATGAAGCTAAGGCTCAAGCTTCAGGACTCATCACTTGCACAGGCCCTTTCCAGGTCCCTGAGGGCAGCCCAACAATGAATTCACATGGTCATATGTTTTTGTAAAATCTGTAGAATTAAGCTATTTCTGCATTATTCTTCTTAAAGAGGATCCCACCTCCAAATCGTGTAAGTTCCAGGCTCCTCAAAATGTGGATCCACCCCGGCCCCTATATACTTCCAAGTTTCCTGCTGCATGACCGAGGTGTGTACAAATCTACAAAGGAAACCTCCTAAGACAGGAATAGGTGACATATCCCCATTGGCCTGGTATGAGGTAAAGAAGAAAGAAGACTTACATCTTGTTTTTTTGTTTTTCTTTTCATCCCTCTGTTTGTCCCTTCCTCCGTGCCAGCCCCTTAATGGAGGACTGATCTCTGTCGCTCATCCCTATGCCTGCTCTTCAAGGGCAGTAAGAGTGGACTGGAGTTTTGCATACTGGAACACAGGTACTCTTTCTGAGAATTTTTAGGACACTGTCCTGTTTCTTCCGCAGAAGGTCCTTAGAGACTTTTTGGGATAGAATAAACAGGTCCTAAAGTCACCCGGGCGCGGGCTCAAACATCAGAGTTCTTTACAGAGGGCCCTGTCCGGAAAAACATCCCTCAGCGCCACCAGAGCTGCATTTAATCCGCGCTGCTGACAGCCCGCGCGGCGGCAGGGATGGCCTTGTGCACGCCGGGGAGGGCTGGCGCGCGCACAGGGAGGGGGCCGAGGGCTGGGGGAGGAGATCGGAAGGGGAGAGGTAATCCCCGGCGTTTTGAGCATCCCCTTTTTAGAAAGACTGAGTCTCTCCCCGGACAGCTGCTGCGGTCACACCACAAACTTAAAAGCCGCCCTCCCTCTTGGAGCGTGCCTTTCCGCGCCACCCTCGCCTCCCCAAAGCTCCAGCTGGTGCCTGGCTCTCCGCCTGTCCCGGCCCGGCGCTCGGAGGCAGCAGCGCCCCCTGCCTCCCGGCCCGGCCTCCGCGGCCGCAGCCTCCGCTCTCCGCCAGGGCCGCCGGCGGCTCCGCGGCTCAGCCAGGGCTGCGGCTCAGAGGAGCTCGCGCCGGTGCCCGGGTCGCCGCCTCGCACGCCCACAGCCTGCATCCCCTTCCTCTCTCCCTGAAAGGGCAGCAAGCAAGGAGAGGGGGAGAGAAGAGTTCGCGGCAGGTAAGGCTGGTTTCGAGTCACCTGCTACTCCAGTAGCAGGAGCGCTGGGGACGGCGGTGGCAAGCAGGGGTGACTGAATTGAGGGGTGGCTGTGGGTCCGAAGGGAGGATGCGCAGCGGCCGGGAGATAAAGTACCGTCCTGGGGCAGAAAAAGCGCTCCGGAGCCGACAGGGAGTGGGCCCGGGGGGGAACGGACCCGGAGTCGGTGCGCTGAGCGGCGGCCGGCCTGTGCGCGCGGCGCGGGGACAGCGTGGCGGCGGGGGCGCACTCCCACCTCCTCGCCGCCGCCGCCTCAGCCCGAGCCTCCGGCGGCCGGCACCGCGCAAAGTTGGCCTCCTGAGACGCGCCCGGAACTTCTCTCTCTCCCTCGCTCCGTCGCGCCGTCCCGGCCGAGGCGGCGGAGAGCGCGTTTGAACGTGCCCCTGGCCTCCGCCGGCTGCAGGTTCCTTCGGAGACGCCTCGGTGGAGAGCGTCTGGGGAGGACTTGACCCGGGGCATCTGCGCACTCGCTCGCCCCTTTCCCGTTGGGCCGGGAGAGGGGACCAGGGGACAGTAGTGGTTGTTTTGTTATAATGCTTTTGGGGAGGGATGGGCGACGTCTTTTGCCTTGGGCGGGGAGTCGCGACGCTCGGTCCGAAGGCAGCGTGCATCCTTCTAGACCCTGAGGGGAAAGTTGGTGTCGGACACCAGCCACAGAGCTGGCTGGAAAGTGCGGTTACGACAAGGCACTCCTGCCGGAGCGGGGCATCCCTTGGCAGCCTCGGCTTGACTCGCTCTGGAAAAGCCCGGATTTGCTCCTGCTGGGAATTTAACCCTCGGGTGTTCCCTCTCGGCCCCCTGCCGACGCGCCCCGAGGTGACGCGGTAGTGGGCTGCCCTGGCCGCTTCTCCTTCCTTCCTGACTTGTGTTCAGCCTGGTGGACTGAGTTGCTTTGCCTGCGTCCCAGCGCGCGGAGGGGACTTGACAGGAGCAGGACACGCCGCGCTCTCGCCCGCAGCCTGGAAAAGACGAGACTGGAGCGGGGAGCGCGCCCAGCCTCTGGGGCCGCTGAGGTCCCGACTTCCGCGTTACGGAGATCGGGGTTAAAAAGACAGTCTTTTCGCCGTTTAGCTCCGAGTGAAGCCGTAATAAAAGGCAGGTGTCCCTATGAGAACTCTTCTTTTTCCACCCAAACCACTCCCATCCTTTAGCTTGTCAGTGCTGTTTGCACAAGCAAAAGAAGAGGGAGGGGGGTACTTAAAGTGTCAGGTTTAGCCGGAAAGGGTTCTCCTCCTGTCACTGTGTGTGTTGGGGGGGGGGTCCCTAACGGGGAGGAAAGGGTTGAGAGAGGGGTAGAGGAGACGCGATGAGACCTCTACTGGGTCTGGTGCTGCTATTGTGTAACCATGGCAACCGCCAGGGCAAGTGCGGTCAGAGCCTTCCGGGTTCCGCACGTGGAAAGAAAAATGTGAATGGTGGGGAAGGGAGAAAGCCACATGTCATCACTCCAGTGATACCTTCGCTTCTCCCGCTGCTCCGAGGCCAGACAGCGAGGAGGATGAGCAGGAAGAGTCGGGACTGGAAGTGAGCAGCCCCAGCGAGAAGTTGCTTTAACTCTGTCCAGCCTTGGAGTCGCTGAGGCTCGCCCCATCAGCTAAAGGTGGCCAGAGGAGCCATCGCTGACAGACTACAAAGTGATGGTCCAGGGCAGGGAGATGGGAAAAGAACTTGGTCCTTGGAAGAGAAAAGCCAGGAAATATACAGGAAGGTGATGTGGGAAGAGATAAGAATAGGGTCAAGAGGTAGCTGAGACAATAAGACAGTACTGATCTGGACTGCCAAAATTTCAAATGGAATTTGCCCATTTATGAAATGGAAAATTGGTGGAGGAGGGAAGGGACATTTATCTAACACTTATTGCATCAAGGGTGCTTTGTCCATCATCACGATTAACATTCCCGACAATACTACACAAAGTGTCATTATTCCTTTTTTTTTGGATGAATAAAAGCAGAGAGACAGAGTTAGAAATGGGTGGTATCCCATTTTGGCTTTTGCAATCTTAACAAAGAATTATAATTTTTAAAAATAGTATTGATAGTTAAGGAGTAGACAAAGCAGTTATTCTCATTTTAGAGATGCGAATGAGATACAAAGGTATTAATTGATATGTCCAAATATAAGCTAGTAAGGGGCAAAGTTGAGATTGGAACTGTTTTACCTGGATGTGGGTCACCTTTCTGGGACTTCAGGCCACTTTCCATGACCTCACTTAAAGGGAGGACCTTTCTAAGATCAGTTTGATGCTGTGTCTGTATATTATAATTTGTAGGGGAACACTCACAAATTTAAATGGGATCCGGTCGAGGGTGGGTATGGGCCATCAAGTCTGTAGGCCATGAATCATATGTACATGGTATTAATAATCTATACATATACAGGTCTTATTGTACCTTATAGGACTTATTAGTGGCTTTAATGTTTATAAAGGAAAAATGAAAACAAAAGAAACAACCCCATGGCTGTGTTGAGAAAATTTCCTGAGATTATTGAAGTTTTCCTTAGTCTATTTATTGCTTTCGTGACCTGAATGTCTAAAAACTTTCTTCCTATTTCGGCACCACTGGTTTACCTTTGTAAGACTCTATTCCCCATCCCCTTAAGAGGAGTAATGATTTGACTCCTGTTACCTTCCTGCTGACTCTCTGAGAAGGAAGGTCAAGGAAAAATGTGGCAATGCAAAATGTTTTGGGATTATCAGGAAACTATGATCAACACGAACAGAAACTAAGGGTAAAAGGTAGAGAAATAATTATATGGCTCTTCTTTTGCCTTCTTACAGAATTGCCTTTATAGGTACATCTTAGTGAATTTGCTTTATAGTTTTGTGTGGGAAAAATGCACAAAGATAAACTGAATTTTTAATCTCTTTTTGGTCAGTGTCTGTGTGGGGAAGGTTGGTAAGGGTGGGAGTGTGAATTAGTTTTGGTGGCAGGGAAGGTCAGGAGTACCAATAATTGTGAAGGCAGAGGAAGCACATGTACTGTTTCCAATGATAGGCTAACAGATCAACTATAGGTTTGAACTTGAGTCACTGAGCTGGATTACTCTTGCATCTTTTCTTTTCCAAAACTAAGAAATACATTGGGGTTAGAGTTAAATTAAGACAGGAAATTTCATGGTGCCTAGTTTTTATTCTTCATACTATGTTCTGATTCCATTGCATGAGCGTTTATTATCTGTCAAAAGGTTTACCACAGACCTGAAAGTGTCTCTGAAGATGTCTTCTGGAATTGGCAGGTATCTCTGCAGCCCAGCTTATGTTTACTGCTTGTACAGAGTTATTAGGTTAAATCGTCCCCATTTTTATTAAGTATTTGGAATATCAATTGCTCAGTCTCAAGGGGAAAATATATCAATTCGTGCTGGCTTAATGAATATTAATATGTCTTCAGATTGTTTGTTATAGCTTCATTATTTTGGGAAAAACAAATCTGACTCTGAACTTGACTGTTCTGTCTGGGAGATATAATGCTTTGATGACATATGTTCCATGGGAAGTATTCTTGTCAATTAATAAATGATTTTTTTAATAAACAAAAGTAACCATAGCTCTATTTTGAAAAGTTATTATTCTTTCTGTAAATACCTGGAGCTGTACAGATTACCCAGATAAACTGGTAAGTATTTCAACACTCAATAACATATTCCTTGAAAGGAAAAAGAAATATTCACATTTGTGAAATAAGTAGTAATAACAATACTACTACAATAACAATAAAGAGTGGTGTAATGATCATGTGAAATAGGGTATATAAGAATACTTACTAAAAAATTACATGCTACAAAGTATTTTATTTTTAAATTTCTTGTATTTTAGAAGGACCCAATCAACAAATGAGAATCTACATCATCTATGTCCACGTTAGTTCACCTTAACTTTAAGTACCTAAATGATAATTAGAAAGAAGATATAACTAAAGCAAAATTCACTATAAACAAGAAGTATACTAATAAGCCACAGCAACACCTTTGAAATTATTTTTAAATTTAAGTAATAATAATGAGATATACTTAAAGCATTAGACATATAAATATAACATTAAAAACGGTTAAGTGCTTCAAAAAGCTGGAATATATAATGACGTACACTGCTCATACACAGATTTAAATGATTTTGATGACTTTTAATATATCTTCATTAATGTTTGATCACTTATCTCCATGTTAATAAAAATATTTAATAATTTCTAATAGTCACGAACCAGGATATCTTTAACCAGCTTGCTAATCTTTCACTGGTAAATTTAGACAGTTTGCTCATTCTTTTGCAAAGCTCAATAAGCCATAAATATTCCCGTCCCATGAAAATGTATACAATAAACTGAGACTTAGTGACCAAGCGTTCCTAGAAGAGTCTGTATCTGTCTGAATCTGAATCTATCACCCCTTTAAAAGTGTGGTGTCTTCTGCTTCAGAAATTAGGAATGACTTACCTTATGTCCCTGTTTCTTCTATTGGGCATTTAACATAACGTCCACATTTTATGTTTTTAAAACTAGTGGTTAATAATGTGTTCTATTAGTGAGTTTTACTAGCAAATCACAGAAAAAATGGGAATATTTTGCTATGTTTTTCTAATTAAATAGAGTTAAGCATCATGAAATGGGACTACTACTACTAAGAACAAAGTCAATTGAATAAGCAGGACGGTCTAAATTATTGAGTATCTTAAAAGAAATATGGTACTATTGCTTTCATGGAAAATCAATAAAATGGTATAGGTATATGAAGGTGACATTATTAATCTACTATCAGAGAAATGTCCAAGTTATTTTTCCTATATTAAATATTCATTTTGCTAACTTTCCTCTTTAGTCAAACTTTTGCACATCTTAAACAGCTTTTAAGGATTATGGTGTCATATTTGGTCCAGAAATGAGACTACATAACTTATACCTAGTAACTGTGTTAAACATATACAGTTTCAAGCATATTACATTAGCAGAAATTAGACTAATAAAATTGTTCGTTAGAGATATTGTCTGGAATTGCTTTAGTGAAGAGACAGAGAAATAGCGTAATCCATACATTTATTATCAGTAGGTATGAACTGCTTAAAAACAATGTCCAGAAAAAATATAGTACTTTCTTAAATTGCTTACATAGTCCCATAGAAGCCTTTTTTTTCACATACTGATAGCTAGATCCATGCCTAAGAATGTCATAATTTCAAATTATGTCTAAATAATCTGGTTTTCTTTGATGAGATGTATAAAATCAGTGTTAGGGTTTTACTCCCCCTTTTTGTTTTTTATTCTCATCCTAAAGACCAGTCCATACATATGAAATTCAGGCATTCTTGGGTTTTGGTATTTGTTACTGTTGTTGCTTTCAGATAGATATCATATCTGAAGTGATTATGCTATGAAAGAAAGAAGTGTTTTCTAAGGCAAAAAATGAATAGTATTCTTATTTGGAGGAACACTTTCAATTTTGAAGTATAACAGTTCATTTCAGAGACAGATATTTGGAACTCTCAGAATTCTCAGTTTACGTGTAATACTTAATACTGGGTCAGTGGAAATTGATACTAATTTGAGTTTTCTTGTTGAAATGGGGTGTATTTTTTTGTAGATCTTTTATTTTTATAGTGATAATTTTCATTACAAATATAGTTCATGATCATTACTGAAAAGCTAGATAAACATAGAGAAGTGTTAGCAAAAAATTTATCCATAAATCAACTACACTCAAAGATATATGTTAATTCTTAGCTTAAACATGAAATTTATTTTAGAAATAAGTTTTGTATGTGACACCCGGTGCCTAAATCTTTTCTAATACTCTTCTCCAATAAAAGGATCCTTGGAGAAAGGGCTGGGACAAGAAATATACAATGTGAGCCTGGAGCATCTCATAGTGCCAAAAAACAAAGTGCTCAACACACACACATACACACACCACACCACATACACACAATGATAGGGGTATGTCAAAGAGACACAGGAGCCAATTGAAAGAGCCCAAATGGCCAAAGCTGAAACAATTTGAGCAAAAAAAATAAAGAAGTATTGATTATAACCCAAAGTATAAAATAAATACCCATGAGACCATGCTAATATAAATAAATGATTGAATAAGTTAATAAAGGGAGGAGAAGACACAAATCTCCCATGCAGCAGAATTTCATATGATTTATGTAGATGCTCTGCCTTCAAGGAAGGGGAGCATAATTCTCTATTTTTGAAGTGTAAGCTGAGCATGGTCACTTCCTGCAAAGAGTACAGTATGGAAAGTGGGGAAAAAGAGTACAGTTGTTAAGCCTGGAAAATGCTATTTCAGCCAGGTGATCAAAGTCAACATCGGTAGTCATAAAGCATGTTGATAGTATGTGCTCTTGATATGATGGGATGAGAATGACACTTTACCTCTGCAGGCTCTCTCCCCAAAACCCACAACCCCAATATAACCATGAGAAAACAGACAAATTCCAATAGAGGAGCAGTCTATGATATACGTGACCAGTACTCTTCAAACCTGTCAAGATCATCAAAACCAAGGAAAGTCTGAGAAACTGTCACAGGCAAGAGGAAGCCAAAGAGACATGGACGAGGTGTAATATGGTATCCTGGATGGAATCCGTGAAAAGAGAAAGAAAGTTAGATAAACACTAAGGAAATCAGAATAAACTATAGACTTTATTTAATAATAATGTATAAACATTTGTTCATTAATTGTAACAAATGTCCATACTAATGTAAGATGTAAAAATAATAGGGGAAACTGGGTGTGGGTTATGGGAGAACTCTGTTCTATCTTCTCAATGTTTTTGTAAATCTAAACTGTTCTAAAAAATAAAGTCTATTTTTAAAAATTATGTTTGAAAGCATATAGATTAACCATGATGAGAAACTATATAAAACGCAAACCATTCTCTGGTCAGCAAGGTTAATGTCATTCAGTTAAATGCTTACTTGGTTCCCTAGTTCAAAGTACTACTATTCTGCCATTTTTTTTCCTGTTGGTGCTAAATATAATAGATCTTATCATAATAAACACATATGTTGAATTAGTTGTTCTTCACATAATTACTTATTTTTTTAAATAAAATTATTATTTGGATTACTAAAAATATAGGTCCTCATGCAAAAAAAGCTATGTATTCATTATGTTCTATAAATCAATCTTAAATATTGCAAGAAAAGGCAAACTTTTTTCTACTTTTGTCTTTGCTTTTTGATTGATGTTGACAAGCTCCATCATCGGTGCCAGATGTCTTCAGTTCTAGATGATGATTATGCTTCCAAAATTCTTGCCAAAATGGCTCGATGACTATTAGTTATTCCCCTCTTTGAATTTCAAGGACATCTACTACATTAAATATGTTAAGGATTATTCCCTATCAAATATTATATGTACAATACATATATCAAATATTATATGTACAATACATATATCCAATATTATATGTATAATACATATATCATTACTGTTTTGAAAATTAAAAATACACCTAGGAGGCCTCTAAGTCCCAAAACACTCCTAGAAGCTGAGACTTTCGTGTGTTCCAGCCAATGCAGAGTAGGCAGGAAATAGGGGCTGCCATTTCCCTTTCTACCTGTGTGTGTGTGTGTGTGTGTGTGTGTGTGTGTGTGTGTTTTCAGTGCTTTCCCTCACTTTATATAGATACTTTCTCTCTATATAAAAATAAATCATGTTATTCTTTTTCTTCCCTGTGTTCCAAATTGTTGGGTATTTTTTAAAAAATTTGAGTTTTAGTCTCTTTTGGTAAGCTCTCCTTACAATTGGACCAAAAGTCCTGTCATTTTACTTTTTCTTTTTCTGTACTAAGCTTTTGTACGTGGTGATGGCTTATTTTTGATTGTTACCTTATATTTATAATTATTTAAAAATTACCTGACTCTGTGCTTTACAGTTAACTACAGTTTCTACTGAATTTGTGTTTCACTGTGGAAACTGTTGTAAAGTTTAGCCATGCTCTTTTTTTCTCTCTTTTTAGTTTGTGAGTCATAGCATAAAAGCACATTTCAGGACCTTGTTTGGGAAAAGTCATGGAACTCTATTCCAGAATATGTGACTAAAGGGCCTCTTTTAGTGATACCCCACTGCATTTCCTGAAATAATCAAAGTGTCTGAAAAAGACTCAGATCAATATGACTAATAAGCTCTGACTCTCATTGGAATCTTAGATTCAGGGTTTTCATTTTTGTTACACAGGAGAATTGACTAAGTTTTTTTAAAAGAGAGGTCCTGCCTATGATAATTTAACTCAATCAAAAAGAGAAATGAAGAAATACAATATTCTAACCAAAACATCATAAAATGCACACCTACTTTGCATAATAGAGATATGTGCAATTCATATTTTTGCATAGACTAACATATTGTCTCCTTTTTTACTTCCTATCAATATATTTTCAAGTAATTGATGGCCTGTGAATACATAAATATAACTAGAGTACTTTTTAAAAAAATGTTTTTATAAATAAAAATAGTCATCTCAAATCTTATCAATTTTGAAGTTTGACTCTGTATTAGAGGAAAAATGTTTTGAATAGTAGTGCAATTGTATACTTATTAATTTTATCCTTGACATATATTCTGATTCAAAATTTACTCTTTTGGCCACACTAGCTTCTGTCTTATAGCTTCATATATTACCTTATCAGAATCAAATTAGTGTGTTATCAGTTGCTCCCTGAGCAGGTTGGTAGAAGGTTAAGGTAGCCAGACTATTCTGTCTGCAAAAGTACTTGCATGATGAAATAGTGTAAGGTAAGTTATTTATAATTTTAAAATGAGAAGTTAATTGTATCAAGAAATTATATCAACTTTTGAAGTTAAGACTTTTATCACCTGTAAAGTAGCTGTTCAAGAGCATTTATACTGGATTTACAGATGAGAGGATAACATTTCCCTTTCTTTGGCTGGTTTCACATTGCACAGAGCCGTGGGGATTGTTGTCTTAGACTACACTGTGAAGAGGTTTGGCAGAGAGTGTTCATTGTTCAGGTTTTAAAAAGGGCAAGTTTTTGGCAGGAGTAACTTGTATAGTTAAGGAATGCTGTGCTACACATGTGCACTCAATAAACCCTTCAGAGAGCTTGTGCTAAGATGCTCTGGATTCCTCACTCCACACTATCCTCAGTCTCTGCATGTTGATTGTTTAGAACCCGTCTTCTGTTGTATCACTATCACGTGGGCCTTTTTATATTCAAGGAAATGGTACATTTGACTCATATTTCAAAAGTTAGTAGAGTACAGTGAGTAGTCATTTCATATCCTGTGCACTTTCACTTGAGATTTATTAAAAATAACAATTGTATTCAGATCTGCTTTCCCCTAATTGTCAATCACACTACCATCATCTTCATGGCAGCCAACAATCATCCTTTTTGTATATTTGTAACATTTGGTTATTTCTGATAATCAGAAATAAAGATTTAGTTTCCCTTTTTTCCTTTACTTTATTGTGTGCAAGCAGTGTTGAAAAGTGTTCGTGCTTTAAGTAGATAATGTATGAGGATGAGCAAAAATAAAAAGTCTTGTAAATTCCCCAAATCAATAAACAGGACAAACCAGCATCAACGATGCAGGCCTACAGTTTCTGTACTTTTTCCTTGTGAGGCTTTGGCTGTGCTGATTTCTCCTTTGGCTGGGAGTAATTCTGTCTTATACTGCCACCACCTCTCCTAGCCCCCAAGTGATGTCCGCTCTCCTTGCCACTGTCACTATATCCACTAAATCTTGCCTGGAAAAGTGCTTTTCACTCAAATTGTACCCATCAGTCCTTAAGATCTTTTTCAGTCCCCAATAACTTTTACCCTCTGTCTTCTAGTATCACAAGATTAAGTCTCTCAAAGATAAAGACCAAATGGTTGTTACTTTGACATCTTTCTCCATATTTCCATAGCACATCATCAAGTTTTGTACATAATAAATACACAATCTCTAATACTTGAATTGAAATTAATTCATTTAGAATCCATTACCTCTGTTTTTTCCTCTTGTTACTACTTTAGATATGTAATTCATCACAAAGTTTATTTCACACATGTATTCCTTCATCATGAAGGTTATTTCACATATATTCATATTACTCTTGATGCTTTCCTATCTCCAATTCCCTTTCCATCTTTTCTTTAATTCAAGGAATATTTATTGAGTACCTGCTATGTGCTGGGCACTATAAGAGTCACTGATGAAATACAGATGAAAAACCATGACCGTTACACTGAAGTAGATAATTATAAAAGAATTCATTGTCATCATGGGTCAAATAAAATCTCTTTATGATATTAACTCCAACAAACAAAGGTCCTGTTCATAGTCTTGGTCTTTTCTCTCTACAGTCTTTTATGTTATGATGTCATCTACTTCCCTAACTTCTACTTTTCTTTTTTTTTGGTGAGGAAGATTAGCCCTGGGCTAACATCTGTTGCCAATCCTCCTCCTTTTTGCTGAGGAAGATTGGCCCTGGGCTAACATCTGTGCCAGTCTTCCTCTACTTTATATGTGGGATGCCTGCCACAGCATGGCTTAATAAGCGGTGCGTATGACCGTGCCCAGGATTCGAACCTGTGAATTGTGGGCTGCCAAATGGAGTGTGCAAACTTAACCACTGAGCCACCCAGCCAGCTCCCCTAACTTCTGCTTTTAACTATGTGGAGATTATGCCCAGAGTATTTTCTCCAGCCCTGACTTCTCTCGGGTCCCAGTTATTTCACCACACCACTACAACACCTACTGATTAGTCTTCATTGTTCAATCCTCATAAAGGAGGTCCCTTTGGTAACTGAAAGTTTCAGAGTCTTTGATTAGTGTAACTTTAAACTGGCACTTTAAAGTGTGGGAGGGAATGTGGTGCAATGGTTAAGACTATCCCCTATGAAAGCAGACAGCCTGGGTTCATATCCTAGCTGTCACCTCTTAGCTGTGTGATTCAGACAAGTTACCTGACCTTTCTACATCTGTTTCGTATCTTTAAACTGGAGGTTCATGAAAGTACTAACCTCATACGGTTATTGTGAGCAATAAATGGGTTAATATAGGAAAATCAAATGCTCTCTGGCACATTACAATATCTGTGTGAGTGTTACCTTTTCTTTATCCTTACACAGATTATGCATATTGCACATAGGTCAGATGCTCACACCATCTACACACTGTTCTACTGCCTTCTTGTTCTGTATCTGCTGAGTTCCATTCACCTCGTTCAAACAACAGTCCCTTGGTGACCTCCCTCAGTTATATTCCTGGATAAGAGAATGACATTTTAGGATTGACTGTTACCACCTCCTTCTTTTGCACCGAAGTGTGTTTAAAGAGACTTAATCAGGGGGCGCACTGCAACAGACCATGTTATAGGGATGTGAGGAAGAATCCCAGGTGAGAAACTCTTCAGTACTAGTTGCCATAGAAGAAGCAGCTAGTTATAGAGGCTAAATAGCAAGCAAGTAATACAATCCTTAGGTGCCCCATCTAAATTTCAAGACTTATTTCTTAGCATCCCACCATTCTTTTGTAGCTGTCTACTCCTTTGTAACATCACATATTTCCTTGCTGAAGTGCTCCATCTCCAAATAGGCAACACAGATTTGTTCAACAGCCTCTCCCCTCTTTTTTTTTTTACCCAGTGCATTGATATTTTTTAGCCCTCCAACATGGGACTGCTATCATTTAGGTCCTCTTTCCCAAAGCTTACTTCTACTGTTTGATTACTGCTTTGTCCCTGTACCTCTCCTAACCAGGTATTGCTCTTGGAACCTCTCATTAAATGCTCTCACTACTCTGCAGTTTCAGAATATTCTATTTTAGTTCCCTTTATAAGGAAGTGAAGGGAAACGAAGGGAGCTAATTCACTGTCCACCACCTGAGGATCTGGAAATATGCCTAGCAGCATTCCCCTGTAGTACAGTCTCCTGCTCAGGGACTAGACCTTTTCTAGACCACGTATCAGTGCTGAGCTTGCCTTACCTGAGCTATCTAGCTACTGAAGAACCCTGGTTCCTTACTCCCTAAATTTTGAGTTTCAGGGGACCTTGCAGGAACCTGCAATGTGGCCCTTACGGAATCAAGTTGGCTAAGGGAAGCTAAGCCCTCATCTCTCAAGGAAGAAGTTTAGGAAAAGCCCAGAGATAAATGAGTGACTCCTGCATCTAGACGTAAGCAATCTGATACTCAAGGAGCATCTTTGTCCCATTCTGCCTTATCTGCTGGGCAGTTCTCTGGAATATAACTAATAGATGCAGCAAGTATCATAATCAGTGATAATTTCCAGAAATTGAACTTAAAGGTCACATCAGCTTCTGAGCAAGTGGAAGTGAAACTGAATAATGTTCAGTTATTTTATGGGAAAATACTTTTCAAATGCCTTTTTTTGTATTGTTTCAGATTAGTCTATTCCTATAATTGTCACTTTAGCTTATGAATGTTCACTATACCTATATTGGTAGTAATTTATAAGTAATTTATGTCTTATATTGATTATATCTTATATATATCTTAACAATTTATAAAACCTTATTTCTATTTCACAGAAAGTGAAATGTTATAGAGATAAGATAAATAACATTTATTTGAAATAATTTCTAAATATTTTCTAAATAATCATAAAGCCTATCATTCTACACTGTTCATCCTAGTAAGATGAAATATTTTCCTGTGGTTGCAAATGGATAGGTGTAAATAGATGTAAAGTGTTTTATATATCTTTTCACATGAGAAGGAAAAGAGGATTTATATATGTGTATAGATGTGACACATTATTCCATGTAGCATGGGGCATTTTTTTTTTTTTTTTTTTGTGAGGAAGACCAGTGCTGAGCTAACATCCGTTGCTAATCCTCCTCTTTTTGCTGAGGAAGACTGGCCCTGGGCTAACATCCGTGCCCACCTTCCTCTACTTTCTATGGGACGCCGCCACGGCATGGCTGACAGCCAGTGCGTCAGCGGGCACCTGGGATCCGAACCGGCGATCCCCGGGCTGCAAAGTGTGAACTAAACCGCTGCGCCACTGGGCCGGCCCCGCATGTGGCATATTTTATTCCATTAATTCTTAAGGATAATTTTGTTAGAGCAAATCAAGAGAAGGAAACAATTTTAAGACTAGAACCAAGAGTCAATTTAATTTGTTTTGTTTTTATAAATTCACTTTTATTCCTGTCTTCTTTTATTACTTAAGTGAGTAAATATTTATGAATTTGAAGGCTTCTCTGTTGATGGGATTTTAAGTAATGGAGATAGTTTGCTACTTTCTAACTGTTTTGCTGGGGCAGGGGGAGGTTTCTTTATCAAATGATTACTTTTTAGGTATCATTCATGGGGACCAGCCGGTTAGTAGTGAGTTTTCCGGGTATTTCCAGGGTCACTAAAAAAGGGGTGATCTGGGTCATGGCAGTGATTCTTGTTCCAGGTCTGTAGCCCAGGATTGAACACAGGTAGGGAAGTGAGAAAATCTTAGGGCTATCATGCATGTTCTTATTTGGGGGCCCCTATAATTTCTGGGTTGTATCTGACTGCTCCTTCTCTAGCTGTCACTGGTTCCCCTTTCTCTTTCTCCCATTAACTGCACTTTGCCCACACTTCTGTTCTTTTCTCTCTAAAGACTTTCACTGATTCATTCACTTTCCTCCTTTCAGTTATTGCTTAAATGGGAAAGACGCATAAATTATTAACCCTGACCTCTCTCCTGGTCTTGATCACTCTGCCAGTGCTCTTTCCAGTAGGCCCTGGTCTAAGGCAATTGTTCATCTATTTAATAAGAAATTTATGATCTCATCATGTGCTTTCTTCCATTGTGGTTGTGATTTTATACACACAAGTATTTACACCACTATATTATGGTGGAAAAGGAGTGCACTTTGGAGTCACAATTTATTATTTGGGAAAATTCAGTTAAGTTATTTAACTCTATCAGGTTTGGTATACTCATATACTGAAGTGGAGTAAATGACAGCTTTCCCTACAAAACACATGTGAATATTAAATGAGAAAATGTAAATAAAGAATCTCTCCCAGTGCCTGACACCATTGTTATTTACTAACTCAACAAACGCTAATACAGTCATATGCCACATAAAGACATTTAGATCAACGATGGGTGGCATATAGGATAGTGGTCCCATAAGATTAGTACCCTATAGTCTAGGTGTGTAGTAGGCTATGCCATCTAGGTTTGTGTGAGTACACTCTGTGATGTTCACACAACGACAAAATCGTCTAACAATGCATTTCTCAAAATGTCTACCCATCATTAAGCCATGCATGACTGTATTTCATGATTTTGCCCTATTATATATACAAAGCATTATAATTATAATGGGAACTTTGCACTCAGCCTGACTTAGAACTGTTTTATATTCCTCTCAGACCCTAGATGTCTTAACCTTCAAACTTTCTCAGTGATGTTATACTTTTTGAAATGAATTTATATTATTTCCAGAATTCACAATGAAACAGGTAGTATCTTCCCACATATAAGGTCTGAGGTTAGACTTGATTCCAGCAGGATATAGATTACCTCATGAATTTTTTTCCTGCTAAAGGAAGTTGAATATTTCAAGTTATTGAAATAATCTTTAGATACAAAGGATAGAGAGTTGGTGTAGACAGCAACTTTCAGGCAGATATTATGGAATTGGAAGTAGAAGCCAATGTCAATCATAGATAAATATTTAGTTTGTGAAATAAAATAGTGAATCCTTATTTTGTTGTCATATAAATTTGACATTTAGTGTTCAGTGTTGCTCATGCTGTTCATTCTGAATACAGTTCCTTCCTTTTGTCTTTTTATTTATTTTTAATTTCTTAGTATCCTGTCCATTTTTCAAAAGCTAATTAAAATCTCCCTTCTTCTTCAGGATATCAATTCACAAAACATAAGCAAGTTCAGTAACCTATTTTCCCTGCCATACACATTAACATTTTATAATAAATCATTTTCATTAAAAATTATTTTATATGGCTGCATTTTATATCCCTAACAAACTGTTGTCTCCTTAGGGTAGAGAAGTATGTCCACATCTTGTATTCATTCTCCTTGACACCTAGTATATCTTGGAGGCTTTGTTGATTTGTAATTGCAAGTGAAAAAAAGTAAAATCAAAGTAGAGTTGGGAGGGTCAAAAATAGATCCTGAATCATATGTAGCATCGGCAAAATATTGTTTTGTTTGAATAAATGATGAAATGGATACTTCAGCTACTCTTTTTCAGTTTTAGTTAGAAAGAATCAGGAAGCCTTAGAATGATTATCTCTCTCTCTCGATTAAAGACATCTAAAGTAAGTCTCATAGATAGCAGTCGTTATTTACTTTAAAAAAATGTTAGATGCTAGGATGAGCTTTTTATAGCCTTCTGTACTAATAAGCTATGAAAAATGGTCCAAGTGCTCTATTTTGCCTCCTTACTCTCAATTCACTTTGGCTTTGGGTTATCTGCATTCAAAAGAATGTTAAAAACAAAAAATACTGTGTGAAAGTAGCACATAACCTGTTAGTGTTCAGAAAATAGTATTCCTAAAGTTCAATTTTACAGTCTAAATATATTGAATTTGGGCATATCCAATACAGAATTTTGGAATTTCTCCCACACGGTGTATTTTGTTAAAACTTGTTTTAACTAGTACCTGAAGGTTTTTGTTTGTTTTGTTTAATTCCAACCTTGGAAATAATCAGAGTGTAAGCTTGATAAACTGTCAGTCTCAAGATATCTATTTGGAAATCCCTGTAATTAAAAAAAATTATAAATAGTAAAATAATTTTGCTTAGTTTGTTTCATAGACTCGTGATATTTCAGAATGAAAAAACAACCTGAGAGAATGTCTAGTCCAATTTCTTATTTTTACAGAGAGGACTGAAGATGAGGTAATATGGATTCTTTCTTCCCTCCCTCCCTCCCTCCCTCTGTTCTTCCTTCCCTCCCTCTCTCCCTTACTTCCTTCCTTAAACATGAAAGAACAACTTCTATATTTTAAGATTGGTGCTGAGTGTTTGGAGAGGAATGGCCCCAGGCTTGAGTAATTCATAATCCATGTCTGTAAGACACTATTGTAGTGTGTTTGGAGGCACACAGATGAGGAATCACAAAGCTGAGATTATAACTGAAGTCTCTTCACTCCTAGAAGGGCAAACATTCTACTTCTTCCTGATGTCGACAAATGATTTAGAAAATAAATCTAATGTGTTCTACTAGAATTTTTGTTGACACTTAGACCCAGGCAAGGTAACTACTACTTGTCATATAATGATGACCATTTCTGAAAGAACAAATTAATTTTTTATCTGATAACCAAAGACTCTATTTTGCTTATGATCACCAAAGCTCTAGAGCTGCCCTTGATATGGTTTCTACCTAGCTACTTTTCATTATAAAAAAAGAGTACACTTATAAATGTGTACCTTTTATTAATGCTATAGAATTTTCTATCTATATATCGATGTATATACACTCTTATATATACATATATATGCTAAAGGGGAGCAGAATATGTCACCCCAAAATATGCCTCTTTGGCATAAGGATTATCTTGGCTTAGTTATTTTTAAGAAACAGCAGACACAGGAGAAGCTCTGAAAACCTAGTAGAAGCTACCTTTTTGTAAGAGAAATTTACCTTTATAAGGGAAATCTCTAATTTTAAGGGTCTTCCTTTCTGTACCAGGAAGAGAAGGAGAACTAAATCTTAAACTCTTATCAGTGGAGAAGTCCACTGATTTAAATCTGCGTAACAACCATACTCTACTATATTTTTCCTGTTAACCTTCCATAACTGCCCTCTCTCCCCCATCTTTCTTTTGTCTTTAGCTGAAGGAGGTATTTAAGGTGACAGCTTGGGCCAGTTTGGTAAGTTACTCAGTTTTCCTGTCTCCCATGTACAGTATGCAGGAGGTATATGTGTTATTAAACTTCTGTTTGTTTTTCTCCTGTTAATCTGTCTTTTTATTGTAGGGGGTTCTCAGTCAAGAACTAGAAGGGTAAAGGCAAAATTATCTTTCTCCCCTACAATCTATATATATCTGCATATGTATGTCTTTCATTCAACATGTTAATCTTTTAGTGTATATATTATTATATACACTATATATATGATTATGTATACTTTATTATATATAGGATATAGTTTTATAGATATAAGTGTGTGTCTGTGTGTGTGTATATATATGTGTGTGTGTGTATATAGTGAGATTAACATGTTAGATTATAGACATAAGGTGATAATAAAGTTTTTGAAAGTTATTAAATAAATTTTGAAAAACTTATTAAGAAAGAATCAGAGCACTGGGGCAAAAGAGTGTAGGTAATCCTACTGTCTCATGTAAAGTGGTCTTTATAATAACAGTAAATAACATGAAAGCACATACTGACTCAAACTCTCCTCTACCAGCTGTAACACTAATCCCTTGAAATTGCCTGTTTTCTCGTCTGTGTCCTCCATTATAATGTAAGCTGCATAAAGGCAGGAGTATGTCTGTCTTGATCACCATGTTATCACTATGGTGCTAATAAATATGTCATAGGTCCCCGATAAGTAAGTATTAACTGAATGATTCTTATAGGATGAATGTCTGTGAAATGTCCTTTGTGTTGCTCTCACTGGTTTAGGACATTCAAGAAGATTCTTCCAGACAATGCAGAAAATGTGAAGTCTTTGATTTGCTTTCTTTTTCTTATTTGAGTTTACCCTCTGACTTACATTGTTGTTATCTCTCAATTTTAGAATAACTTCATCATTCAAGAAACCTAAACCAGAGATATATTTATTTGAAGGCAACTTGTCCTCATGTACATTCTATAACTCATTTGTAAAGAGAAGCTTTTGGTAGTAACTCAGCTATATTAAAATAAAAACTAAAGATGGATCATACTTAAACATTGTTTAAAGTTGTTCAGTAGTATTTGCTGTTAATTATTCCTTGCACAATTTCTTCTGAGTAGCTTGTAGAAAGGATGAAACTTTCTTGGGACTGGTGTCTAACTGCACTTCTCCTTCCCCAAAATGTTAAGTAATAATAGATTATGTGGGTAGAGATGGGTCCTTTTTCACATTTTTTGGGCGGGGGGGTGGCTAGGGAAGATTTGCCCTGAGCTAACATCTGTTGCCAATCTCCCTCTTTTTTTGCTTAAGGAAGATTCCCCCTGAGCTAACATCTGTGCGAATCTTCCTCTATTTTCTATGTGCGATGCTGCCACAGCATGGCTGACGAGTGGTGTAGGTCCATGCCTGGTATCCAAAGCCATGAACGCAGGCTGCTGAAGTGGAGCACACTGAACTTAACCACTACACTACGGGGCTGGCACCATTTTTCACATTTTTAAAATGGAAACCCTGATATAAAATGCTGTCAAACCATTCAGTTATAGTGTATACTTTAATACAAAATAAATGTCCTCATCAAAAATATTTATGTTAACACTATACAATGCAGCTATTGGTTTGTTGTTTATAGTTCTTTGTCTGTAGGTAGACTTATCTAAAATGTTGCCACTTTCCTTTTATCATCTGGGTATGAACAAAGAGAAAGAGATAACATTTTTACACAATATCATGCCTTCTTGATGTAGTCACCTTTAATAATAGAAACCAAAAGAAACATTTCCCAATATATTCATCATAATTCTACCAGGAAGCAGATGTGCAGTCTTATTTTTCTTTTAATCATGTATTTATTTATTGCATTACATCTTTCAGTTGTGGATATTTTTCTGCAGAGGGGAATTCCATCCTTCCTGGAATAACAATTCCCCAAGTTTTATATGTATTTTTTTACACTAGTGAGTTTGGATGAAAATACACTCTCTCTTATATGTATTAGTCTTTTGATTATATGTCTATACATGTTGAGATTGAGTGCTTATAATTCTTCCTGAGGCTATTTCTCTGGTATCATAAAAATAATCCAGAGAATTTTAGGAGGAAATAATCATATTCCTACTAAAAGGCAGACAAATGGATCTCCACCAATAGTATCAGCTTCATAGAAAATTATAATATTATCCAAGGCGAAAATTTATAAAAGCTTAACCTGCTATCATTCTAGCTCTTTCATTCTTTTCTTCACTCCTGCTGAAATGATTTATGTCTCCATCGGAACATCCCCACCCTTGGCCGTCCTCTGTATTTCCAGAGACTTTTAGTTTTACTTGTCCCTGTATCCAGCCTAGATCTCCAGTTCAGGCATTTCAAACAAAAGTTTCCAGCCTGTTATAACTTCTCATATGCTGGTGTAGTTTTCTACACCTTCCTATGATCTCCACGTGAGTTTCTATTCATTTGTGTCTAATGAAATTCTTGCTGATGGGTATTTCTCTAGGGCCAGTTATTTGGTTTCAGGACATTGTTCAGCCAACTTATGACAAATTTGGTAATTTATACTTACATTCACAACATCTGTATACTCTCACTCAGACAATGGTATGATCAGTTGCTTTGGGCGTAGTCTGTTATACCCTCCTGTACAAAACCTCCAGCTCATGTTTCCTATCTACCTTTGTATCTTCCTGGTCTTCAAACACAAAATGTGTAAAATAAAACAGTTTTGAAAATGTTTTATATTCTTTACTGAAATTCTTAACCTCTTTTCTCTATCTCTATTATCAACATTCACCTAGTAATCTGAATTTAATCAACAGTCATCTCTAATGCAATGTAGAGCATGTGCTTTGGGCCTAGTCAACTTGGGTTCCCATCCTAATTTTGTCACTTATTGGCTTGTATCTTTGAACATCTTATTTTATCTTTCTGTTTTAGTTTTCACATTTGTAAAAGAGGGTATTAAGAATATTTAATAGGTTACTGTGGGGATTAAATAAATCATTATGAATTTCAACTTAAAATGCTGTCTGTTCCTTAGTTATCTCTGCATAAATGTTCACTGCTATTATTATCACTTTCCTTTGCTCTCTATTTCCAGTTAGTTCAGCAAGTTTTCTCAAAATTTTCCTGCTTTCCATTCTGACTGCCAACACCATGATTCAAACCTTCACGATCTTTTGCCTGAATTTTTTTAATAGTCTCTTAACTCATATTCCTATTCTCATTTGATCATAAGCCCTAACTAACTTAGGATGTAGCATTCCAAAACATGTATCTTGGTTAGGAATGCTGTCTTTGGCAAGATGAAGGTCTTATAGAAATTTATATAATTTAAGCAAAACTAAAAATGACATTAAGTACTATGTATGTGTATATGTATGTGTGTGTATGTGTATGTGTATGAAATCTTATAGTAAATAAAAGTGAAACCAACCTCATTCTAACCAAATTAGATACTTATGTTTATTAAATCTGCTCATGTTGTTAACTATCTTCTTGGCACCTCCCTCTGTTGATTAAAAAACTACTGAAGTGTGTAATATGCTAAGGTATATATTTTTATAATTTTATGTTATGGAGGCCAATATAAATAACATTTTAAAATTTGTGAACCAGTTTGCATTATCCTTTTATATATATATTTTTTCTCTGCCACTTTATTTTCTCCATAAATTGAGACTCCTCGTACTACACACTCATTTCTATTTTATATGAGAGGGATCAGGAATATTTGATGATCTTTTGTTTAAAGGGAATGACCTGAAGTGGACCCAAATGTTGTGAATTTTTAAAAATTAAAATACATATGCATCAGGATATTGAAAAATCGCAAGTAATGAAACCATTATGGGTAAGGCATTATTTTTCTCTTGATAATGTGATCCCCTCATTATCAACTGTGCTTGAACGCCACTGTTGTCATCTACTCCCTTCCCTAAGTAATGCCAGAATCCAGTTTAAATGCCTTAAATTGGTATGATTTGGCTGTAATGTAACTTTGCAGCTTAGAACACACTTTGCCACATGAAACTATAACATCGTCTCTTTTCTCATCTCTGTCTTATGTGTCTCTTGAAATATTATCCACTCTCAAATTCCAGTTTAAATGACATCACTACTATGAAATTTTCATTAATTCCACTCTGTTCCCTTCCCATCTCAATCAAGAAAATAATTTTTCAACTATTTAATTCATTTTATATCTCTTTTATAGCACTTACATTCTGCCTAAATTATAGCTACTTGTATACGTGTTTGCTTTAAGTACATTGTTATCTCCTTGAGTAAAGGATCACATTTTATTGACCAGCTACAAAAGAAAAAAAAAAATACAATGGAGCTGAATATTATGCAAGTTCTAAGTTCTGAAGTCAATATTTAAAGTTAAAATCACATACTGTCAGGGATGGCCCTGTGGTGTAGTGGTTAAGTTCCTACGCTCAGCTTCGAAGGCCTGGGGTTCGCAGGTTCGGATCTCAGGTGTGGACCTACACACGGCTTATCAAGCCGTGCTGTGGCAGGCGTCTCACATATAAAGTAGAGGAAGATAGGCATGGATGTTAGCCCAGGGCCAATTTTCCTCAGCAAAAAGAGGAGGATTGGTAACAGATGTTAGCTCAGGGCTAACCTTCCTCACCAAAAAAAAAAAAAAAAGAAGTCAATACTGTCAATATTATTCTCAAAAGTAGCTAAAGTAATACATAAAATGTATTATACAGCATTTATGTGCCACATTAAGGACTGGCATTCAGTCTCTCAATATATAGCACTGAAAGTTTTCCTTCTGTATTGGTTCAAGTCACTGTTTCGCCACTTCCGCACAGATGAAGTAATTGGCTTGTAGTTTGAGGCTGTGTTGTAGGAAAAAAATTCATGGTCTTTAAACATGAAAATCAAATACAGCTTGGTGAGATGCTCAGACTATGAGCACTGAGAATGACTAAGGGGATTTGATTTTTTTCCTTAAAATTATTTTTAAAAAGCTAAGTGGTCCAACAATTCTGTTTTCTCGGTTTTCATGAAATTTGGTTGCTCACTTTCACAAGAGTTTGGATGGATAGATAGAGAAAGAGCTAGAGAGATAAAGATATAGATTTGGGTAAAAATATACTAGTTTGGGGAATTATATCAAACTTAAAAACTTTTGTACATCAAAGGAAACAGAGTGAAAAGGCAACCTGTGGAATGGGAGAAAATAATTACAAATCATATATCTGAAAAGGATTAATATCCAGGATATATAAACAACTCGTACAATCAATAACAACAATAAAAAATTAACCTGATAGAAAAATGAGCAAAGGACTTGAACAGACATTTATTCAAAGAAGATATAGAAATGGCTCAACTTCACTAATCATTAGAGAAATGAAAATCAAAACCACAATGAGATATCACTTCACATCTATTAAGATGGCTATGATCCAAACAACAGAAAATAACAAGGTTTTGTGAAGATGTGGAGAAATTGGGATCCTTGTGCACTGTTGGTGGGAATGTAAAATGACTATCCACTTAGGAAAACGGTTTGGAGTTTCCATGAAAAATTGAAAATATAATTACCACGTGATCCAGCAATCCCACTTCTGGGTATATATCCCAAAAACTGGAAAACAGAATCTCAAAGAGATATTTACACACCCATGTTTATTGCAGCATTATTCATGATAGCCAAGAGGTAGAAACAACCCAAATGTCCATCAATGGATAAATGGACAAACAAAATGTGGTATGTATATACAATGGAAAATTATTCAGTCTTTAAAAAGAAGGAAATCCTGTCACATGCTCCAACATGGATAAACCTTGAGGACATTATGCTAAGTGAAATAATCCAGTCACAGAAAGACAAATACTGCATGATTCCACTTTTTTGAGGTATCTAAAGTAGTCAAACTCATAGAAACAGAAAGTAGAATGGTGGTTTCAGGGGCTATGGGGAGGGAGAAATGAGGGAATTGTTCAATGGGTATAGAGTTTCAGTTTTGTAAGATGAAAAAGTTGTGGAGATCTGTTGCACAATGATGTGAATATATTGAGTTCTACACTTAAAAATGATTAAGATGGTAAATTTCATGTTACATGTTTTTTACCAAAATTAAAAATGATTTAGAAAATACTAGTTTAAATAACTTGTTTAAATCTAGGATGATTGGCATTATATGATGTAGTGTCTCAGTTCAAGTTATTATTCAAGAAAGGCTTGGATATAGAAACATTGTTAAAAGAGCAGATTTTTACTCAAATAGATTTTCATTCAAATCCGTGCTCTGCTGCTGACTGGCTATGTGACCTGAGCACTAACTTAACTTCTCTGAACATCAATTTCATCACAAGCTAATTTGGATTAAAAATAATATCTACCTGCAGTAGCTTGAAATGAAATGTGTTGGCTTTAGCACATAGTAAGCATTCAAAAAAGGTTGGTTATTGTTATTAATGGTTCCATTTAAAAAATAAATATTTATAATTTATAATGAAAGTTTAAACCTTCTTTGTTAGGAAGGGCGTCTGTGACTTTACTCAATTCAATTTATATTTGGAAGATAGGCAGGAATTATTTTTCTTTACTATTTTTGGAAGAGCATTCAAACATGAAATGCTTGATTATTTACTTGAATCAAGATTGAAATACTTGGCTAGTTGTAGGCAATTCAGGGAATGAGAAGAAGGGCGCCTCTCTGAATGATTGAAGCTGGATTTCTGAATTGAGTCTTTCAGAAATAAGGGGCTTCTTTGCCCATTTTCCATGAGTTTACATTTTTCTTAGTAAATTGCCTTGGATCAGACAAATTTTAAGTAACATCTCTCATTTTTTTATTACTTAAAAAAAGCCTTAAATAATCTTAATCTTCCTCAGTCTCCTTATATCCTTTCTGTTGGACACTTGAGTCTTTTCTTTCTTATTTATTTTCCTCTCACATTTATCATTTTTATAGCCTTTGTTTTTTTTTCAGATTCCATTTCTTAGTTTTCAAGTATTGTATGTACTTTTGTGAATTTTTGGAACTGTACCTGTATTTTACTGTTCACTTTCTCACAAGCACTGTGTTCTTTGCTTTGCAAGAATTTTCTTACTGAGCTATCATGATTCTATTGTGTGGTGAGTGATATTATTTTCTACTTTTCACAGGTGAGGAAACTGAGGCACAGAGAGATTAAATAACTTGCCCAAGTTTTCTCCTAATAAGCGGTGAAGATGTGATGCGGACCCAGGCAGTTTGATTCTAGAACTCAGGCTCAACTGCTACACCAATATTATCTCACTGTCTTGGAGAGGCACTTTCTTTTTTTTTTTTTTTGTGAGGAAGACCAGCCCTGAGCTAACATCTGTTGCCAATCTTCCCCTTTTTGCTGAGGAAGAGTGGCCCTGGGCTAACATCCGTGCCCATCTTCCTCCACTTTATATGGGACGCCGCCACGGCATGGCTGACGAGCAGTGCGTCGGCAGGCGTCCGGGATCCGAACTCGCGAACCCAGGGCTGCCAAGCGCGGACTAAACCGCTGCGCCACCGGGAGGCCCCTTGGAGAGGCACTTTCAAAGGCTGTCTTTTTTTTTCTTTCCTTTATTCTCTCTATATTTTATCTTTCTACACATTTCTTTTAGCAATTTTCCCCTTCCCTTCAAAATCTAATTTAACATTTTGGAATATACTGCTTTTCCATCTCCCGTTCCTCACCTTTCATACCACAGTTTCTGTCCTTCCAGGTCATTAGCTTACTGCGTGGGATGTCCTCGGCCTCTAAACCTCTGCCCTGTGACATTCAGTCCTGACTCAGTTCCTTTACTTATGTCTTCTAAGGAGTCTGAATATTTTAAATGTTGTTTTACTTTCAGTCAGTTCCAAGATGATGTTTGCCTCTGCTAAGTGTATTTCCTCTTAGCTACTGGAATCTTCTGTTCTGCAGATTGCTCCTTGGTGCATTTCAGAAGTTGCCAAGTTTCTTTGTGTACATATTGTTGTTTTTCAGTTCCTGGAAACTTGACAAAGCTTCTACTCTTTTTCTACATTCTTCTTTCTCAAGTTTCACCTCACTCTCCTAGTACACCTCTGCCATATTGTTTTTTTCCACCACAGTTCACTTCAGAATATCCTCTTGCTCTGAATGCTTAAATCTACCTGAACCTTCCACTGTCTTTTTCCATTGTGGCAAGAGTGGTATTATAATGAACTGTGTATGTCATTCTGTGAAAACAAAGGGCTACATATGCTGGAAACTTAACCAATCAAGTTATGTTTTTATTATTTTTACCTGATCTACTTCATCTGCTTCTTTCATTCCTCTTTTATAATAATTGTGCTTTAATGACTCCCAAGAAACTCATGGTGAGGATGTGGCTTTACACAATAATCACTGTCCTGTGAACTCTGAGTGTTTATTGGTGCTGTGATTGAAGACATGAATCATGTAAGAAATACAGTGCAGTGGAAAGATCACAGGGCGTGCGGTCAGAAGATGCCAGTCTTTGCTGTTGGAGGTTCTTCTTGTAAACTTGACTTTGGCTTCTCAATAACTCCTCTCATTCTCAACTTTGTTATTTGGAAAACGGAGAATTAATAATAACTAATTCCAAAGGTAAGTTTCAAATCAAAGAAAAGTGCACATCTGCTTTACAAATTGGAAATAGCTACACAACGGGTACAGATTATTATTATATTGACTCTCAAAGCACAGAAGTGAATCTTTGTCAAGAACATAAAAATTTAAATGGAAAATATGACTAGAGCAGTATAAGAATTTCATTTATTCAGTTTTCTATTGAGCATCAGGAGTTTTCTTAAAATATTGAAATCTACACCTTGGGTTTTATTTAATAAAAGAAAATTTCTATGTAGGCCTGTGAATATTTGAATGTGTGAAATGGGTGAGTAACATACGTGTTTTGCTGACCCAAATAACATAATTCAAAAATAATACCTGTGTGGGTAGTGCACAGTTACTGCTTATGATAGGATGGGTATTCCAGTGTGATTCATAGGGAAAACACAGATGGCCCACATGGACATGCAACAGCATGTATTATTATGGATGGAGTTCCACCTGGGAATCCTTTGCTTCCTTCTGTGAGGAGCCATCTCACTCCCACAGGAATGGTGATTTCAAGGTTTTATATCTACCCACATGTCTAATTATGTAAGTGATTCATTTACGTTTTAATCTTTAAAAATACCATGTTGCAAACCAACACATAGAATCTCTGGAAACAATATTAAAAGGACTTATTATCCCATTTTATTCCCTTCTGGAAACTGCTGAATTACTTTACCATTTCAAGTCACTAATTAATGAAGACCATTGTATGAACAAAGTGTGGAGGATAAAGCTAAATTTTCCAGTCTCTGTGAAAATTGAGCTTGAGTTGTTAACATGATTTTAATGTTTATTCTGTTGCTTGTGTTATCTTCTAGAATTGTGGTAACCATCTGTGTGGTTAAGTGTCTTGTATCTTATACATACAGACTGATATCAGTTTGTTTCCCAGGACAGGGCCTTATCAGGTGAACAGATTTATCACTTGTGTGTTTATACTTCCCTTCCTAATTTTAGGGTTGCCTTCTTTTTTTGCCTTAATGCAATTATTCTCCATAAAGCTCTCCTCCTGGTACTAGGTTAAATAATCATGTTTTCCTCTAGATTATTTATGTCTTTTGCCTCTTTGTAGATAGCTACTTTGCCCATCAACTTGTTGCTCTGCTAAGCTGTATTTGCTTAGTGCTTTAATCTTTCATCATAAATCATTTTTCTCTGCATCTTAATCATTCTTCCATCATGTCTCTGAACTCCTTCCAGCTTCTCTGCGCCTTTTGGATAATGAGGTGCCCAGGTCTGCACACCAGGTGCAGTCCCACCAGTCCTGTCTAGGAGGGTCCCATTGCCTCCAGTGCTGCTATAATGCCTTCCCGTTCCCTGAGGTACTCATTAGAGAGATGTGCCTGTCTCTACAGGCAGAGTCAAGCACGACTACATCTCCCTCCTTCTCCTGCAACTCCCTTCTGCCTAACCCTTTTTCCAGAGTGAAAATCTCAATCTCTCTCTTTCTCATTTTCTTGCTCTCTAGCTCTCACTATAACTCTGTCTCTGTTGTTCTTACTGTTTTTGTTTTAGTCTTCCTGCCTGACTCATGATCTAATTCATTTATTTATTTCCCTTCTTTGTTTTTCTTGATCTAACTCACTATCTTCCCAGTTCCACAATTTCTTACTTGGTGCTAAGAGCAACGTCTGCCACTCTGATTGTATATGCATTCGTCTCTTAACCACATTAACTTCTTTAACACCTCCATGGGAAAAGATACACTTATTCCCTTAGATTTATCTAATGTCCTACCTTTTTGTTTTTTTTTATCAAGTTGATAAGTAGTTCGGCATTATTCTGTTAGGCTTGAAGTTTTAGTTTTATCACAGTTGCTCACGGAATTGAACTATAAATTATTTTTAATACTACTGTTTGCAACTTAATAAAATAAACTTTAGTTCAGTTTTTATCTATAAATTATATATTTGGGGGAAGATATGATAGGTATGGTATCTCTGAAATTTACAATGTAAATTATGGCTTGTGTTTCTTAAATACTCATTAGTCCTTCTTTCTTTCTTCCTTCACTCCATTCTTTCCTGCTTCCATCCCGCAGTCACATAATGCTTACTGAAATTCTACCATCTGCAGGATAGTGTGAGGGAGAGAACACAGCACCTGTATTCTAGACCCTGCTACAAGTGATTAATTGTGTGGCTACATCAAATCATTTACAATCTGTCACGTGTGTTCTCATACATAACAAAAGTGGGGTTCAAAAATATGATGATTAACTGAGAAAAAGACTGCATTTTATTCACAAATTATAGGAATAGTCAGAGATAAATTCCAAATAAAGTTTTGGATCAGATTGAGGAGGACCTTGAAAACTTGAAAAGTTGTATATAAAACAACAAAAGGCTCCCCATTGCCTGCCAAATAAATTTTATCAAAACACTTTCAGAATATGAATGTGGTTTGTGTACAAATGGCGAATTGAAATAAAAGAGGCTGGAAAAGGAGCTAGGGAAATATTATGATAGTCCAAGAATTAGATAATAAAGACAGAGCTTGGAGGAAAATTTGAGTCCAGTACTATGGATTTGGAAACCAACTTTAAAATCAGTGGCTGATCAAAAGTGGTTGGATTGAGTCTTACCACCTGGAGTGTTTTCATGATTAATTCAAACTCCTGAACACTGGGCTGTGACTTGCTGAAATGGAATAGTATTTGGAGATGGTGGTGTGAAAAGTGTAATTGTTTCAATCGCCTTGGTTGATTCCTATGCTTATAACTGGTTACAAAATTTTAAGGTGAAAGGGCAGTTACTGTCAAAATAGGTTAATTTTAGTATCTAGTGTGAGTAGGAAAAGAATGGATAGCCAAAGGAGGTTAATGGACTAAGAGACCAGGATCAAGGAGTGAAAAACCAGTGGTGCAGTGAGGGAGTGAGGTAGTGAAAAAAAGCAGGTAAACACAATGGACACAGTTGGTGGGAACAGGTGAAAGAAGCTAAAGTAAGGAATTTGTGAGAGACCTAGAAATTCTGAGCTTTTGCTTTGAGTAGAATAGAAAAACTTATGGGTGATGTTGCAAATCAGTGTGCTTTGGGTGACTAAAGTGAAAAGTTGAGGGCAGACTATTGTTGGGGAAGGGAACTACACCTCTGGCCAACAGAAATTTTGTTGTTTTATTTGTTTTGTTTTCCTCAAATAATGGTGATGCAGGTACAGCTGTAAATTGATGCTTTTCAGTTATTTTATACGTCTTGGGAAAGCAAAATAAAAGAGTAAATGGCAGATCACCTAGGGGCACAGTGCAAAAGACCTAGACATCAGAATATTAGAGTGAGCATTTTAGATAATGTACATATGGTTTGGGCAAGGGTCAAATAGTGGAGAAAGGACACATAAATTGTACAGTGGGGAGCTGTTTGGGGATACCAAATTGTTAACTTATTTATAGAAGCATCTTTTTAGGAAGGTAGTCTCACTTGGAGAAATGAATAAAAAATCTTTCTGTTAATATTTTGAAAATAACTAGAATCTTTCATTCAAGTTATTTTCATTTATATTATATCAGTATTTTAACAGGCATCAAAATTATTACCTTGTCTGATATTAACATTATTTATTTACTGCCACGTTTTTGACATTGACTTCTTTATCCATCTAAGCAAATAAGAATGAATCTTTATTTTTATAAAATGAAGAAATAGAATCAAAATCCAAACCTTTTTTTTTTAAATCTGACTAAAAAGGTAGGCTTGTGTCAGGGATAGTGAGACTTTCTATATTTCAAAGTGGCATTTATTCCTGAAGCATGTCAGCTTCTCTGCACAGTGCCTTACTGTGTTTATCTTTATAAAGAGTAAAGTAAACTATTATGCAAACTCACTTCCACTTGGGAACTGTAATGCCAAGTGTTAATGGCATCGTTATTCCAAACAAAATGTGTTAGAACCATTACGTTTTGTGATAGGTTTCTTGTGGAAATTTCCTGGAAGGGTTTGTGGTATATAAGAAATTCACATGCCATGACTAGTTTCTTCTTCCTATCTGTTATGCTAATGATTTTCTTGGTAGACAGGTTGGTCCTTTTCATAAATTAATGTCAATTTACTAATCTTTGCTAGCTATCTTTTTATATGTCTCCTCTATACTAAATGAATATGGATGACATATAGGCGGTAGCTTTGGGGGGAAACACAAACAACACATAAGGAGATGGAATTTGTCCATAAGTTGGTAACCATCTTAAAATTTTTCAATATTGAATTAGAATGTCATCAAGACCATAAGTCTTAAAGAAACACTTGTTTTTCTCAAGAGAGAATTTTGGAATTTTGTACTCTTGAAAACCCACTTATGCCTTCATGTTAGTAGAATCAAGCTCTAGCATTCTATGAAATACATAAAAGTGGAGGCTACTTTATTATACTAAGAATTGCTTATCTTATGGCATAATGTGAAACATAAATGTATTAACTTATTTTGTCTACATGTAGCATTTCTAGGCTCATATATATATATATATATATATATATGTATGTATCTGATATGTGTGTGTGTGTGTGTGTGTATATATATATATATATATATATATATATATATATATATATATATATATCAGAAATAGGTTATGAAAACTCCCAATGTTCAGAAGAAAAATCAAAGGAATTGAATAAATCCAGATAAATTTGGATTTAAAATCACATCAGATAAAGAGAATTGTATAAGTCTACTGAGTCATATCATTCATTCCTATTTTCAACAGCTCAGCATTAAATTGTTGATTAAGGTGCCTCAGTTTTTCTTTCTTTTTTTTTGTTTTTTCTTGTGAGGAAGACCAGCCCTGAGCTAACATCCGTTGCCAATCCTCCTCTTTTTGCTGAGGAAGACTGGCCCTGGGCTAACATCCGTGCCCATTTTCCTCTACTTTATATGGGACGCTGCCACAGCGTGGCTGACAAGCAGTGCATCGGCGGGCGCCCAGGATCCGAACCTGCAAACCCCGGGCTGCCAAGTGCGAACTAAACCACTGCGCGACCAGGCGGCCCCAGGGTGCCTCAGTTTTTCAGCAAGAAATCAAGGACTATTTACTTGTTGTTCTATGATATGTACAAAGATCATGCTGGTAATATCAGACTCTTTAATAACTTGCATTCTATTGAAAAGCTAACCTCTATTAGAAATAAATATCTAAAATAAAGCATTCATATCTGTAGGTATGATACACCTAGAAGGTAAATAAGCTATAATTGTTTTATTATACTTTTTCAAATAATAAATCTGTTTCACAGTCACTAAATATATAAATGAATCATTCATAAGATGTCTTTAATTAACAGCATCAGTAAGGGCTGCTCACTGATTTGCCTCTACCTAAAGATTCATGTACTCTGGCATGTTACTCCCTTGTTGAAAATACATTAAGTTTCTGCATGAGTTAAGTGTTATTAGGGGTTTAAGTGTACCCATGGAAAAGAAAATAACTAATTGACCCATTAGGGAGATTAAAACTGAGACCACAGCCTCAGAAGCACTAAGCTCTAATGGACAAATTAGCCTCCTAGTGATTTAATGCACAGTAAGAAACGTATTTTGTTAATTATTATTATCATCTCTTAACAATGTATTTTTAAGTTACAAGAGGACATAAAAGTATTTATATCATGCTAAAGTATTTAGGAGTGAAGTGTTCTGATATCTTCATTTCACTTGGTAAAACATTTTTTTTTTTTAAACCAGATGGATTGGCAGGATGGTTAGATATGTGCTACAGCAAATATAGAAAAATGTTAATTGTAGAATCCAGGTGTGGATATATGGATGTTTGCTATACACTTTATCTTTTGTGTATATTTGAAAGTTTTTATAAGAAAATATTGGAAAGACATTCACAACATAAGAAAGACTATTACATCATTTTTGAAGCAATCTATGTGATAAAACATGAAGAGAGATGCCAATTCCTTATAAGTAGAAAGACAAACTATGCTACATTTTAAAATGAGAAGTATATTTTTAAGTAAATATGAACTTTTGCTAAATTCCTCTCAGAGTTATGCATTTTTTTGAAAAAAGATTTTATTCTTTTCTCTAGATTATGTGTTTAAACCTAATTATTTTTTATGGTTGTCTATTATTGAAGGCTAACCTAAAGTTATCACCTCATGTTGTATTCTCATCAATGGGCTTATTCAGCTTTATGGTTCTCTCTGGTACGTTTACAAAGTGCACTTTATACTGCACTTCTAGTTCCCTAGAAACAAAGAAACAATCTGTAGTACTGTATTTCAGATCATTGCCATCCTGATCATTACTTCATTTGCAATAAAAAGCACAAAAAAACTGAGCAAGTGCATTTCATACATGCTCATTTCCAGAGTGTTAATAAGTAAATGTCTGGTCAGCTTTGGCATAGAAGAAGTGGCAGATCCCCTACATGGTGGGGTTGGTGAGAGGTTTGATGGGATACCAAGAGAGTACCTCCTTGCCCATTCCCTTCTCTTCTATTAGTCCTTCCAGGTTTTGTTCCGTCTTTTGTTAATAAAATATTTAAGGAGTCTATAAAAATGTAAACATTATCAGCCACTGTACATTATTAATTAATATCTGAACTTTAATTAATGTATATCCTAGACAGTCCTAAGAAAATGGGTCATAGAGAGAGTTTGGAACTTAGAAATTCTCTTATATCTATAACATCTGAACATTTTTCAGTTCTGCAGGCACAGTGGAGACAGCAGCTTGGAGGTCAGGCAGTCAGGAGCAAGCAGTAAGGCACTGTGTGCTGACAAAGAGGAGCAAGATAAGGGTCTCTTTGGGCTGAGGTGAGAGAAGGAGAGGGGACAGTCTACGTGATAGTTTGCCAAGGCAAGCAGTCTTTGGATGATCTGTGTCGACACCATATGGAATATTCTTTATAGATATGATTAGTTCAAAAAGATGCTGGATTACAAATGATGGTTGGGTCTCTGCTGTATACCTTTACTGATATTTTTCATTGAAACAAATACAATGTAAAGTCATTGTGATGCCTTGGGTCCTATTAGTTATATACTTTCTGATGTTGTCACTAGGTTAGAAATTACCTGTAAATAGTGACTTACCTCTCTCAGAATCAGCAGCCATAGCTTTCCGATAATTGCCCAATATGAACAAGGGCAAGTGTCTCAATTTCTGAGGCTACGTAAATTTGATTTGCATGGGTGCCAGAGCAAAAGACAACTGTGCTAGGGCTTTCTACTATCTTATTAATTTTACAGAATAACAAAATTTACCATGTGGGCAACAAGCAATTGGTCAGTTTCTCATCTGGATCCATTTTTGTGTTTGTTTTCTAAAATATACTTTTTTATAGAAATTATTTTGATAATGAGATTATCAATATATATTGGAAGGCATATTTCTGGTACATAATCTTAGCAATGCCCTTTTATTATTAAATTATTACTAGCTATCATATACTCTATTAATGTTCTACTGCTTTGCTGTTTCCCGAGCATCATCAATAGCCCTAGTTTTCTTTTACCATAAGATTGTAACGATTACCCTTCTACATATTTACTCAGCCTGAGATCATTTTCATCCTTGCCAACTTGTCTTACTTCTCCATAAACCTGACGTAGGTTTATGTTGTCCTCATATTATAAATTATCCTTATTTGGGGAAGAACAAGGATGTCTTTTGGCTACCAAATTGTTTAATTTGTTCATCTGAGATCAAATTTAGTCACAAGTATTGATACCTCTTTCACTTGCTTATGGTTAACAATGATCCTTCCACATGCAGCTTTGGTTTAGCCTGACAATCAGAAAGAGGTCAATTCAGTCATTACTTATTTACACGTTTTAGTAAAATTTGTCCAACAGGTGGTTGAAATAATCAAAACCTAAAATCAAAAAGGCCCCTCTTTTGATAGACAAATACTTTCCTACAGGTAAGTGTAGGTGTAAAATAAAACATAAAAACAAAACAAGGATGGGATTGAAGTCATGACAAATGGTTAATAAATCAAAGGGAAACAGAAAATTGCACAGTGATGATATTTTCCTATATTTTATTATCAGGTCATAGCAAACATAAGATAATGAACATTTAATATAACAAGAAAGTCAAGAAAACCACTCAGAACATGTAACATATTTGTGAGAGGTTTTCTTTGCAAATTAGTTTTGTGGATTTTTAAATTATTTTGATCAAAGTAAGCTGAGAAAATTTTTCATTCTTTTTTGAGAAGATCTAAAATTTGTGAATTTATAATATGAATTAAAAATTATTTGACATCTTTTAGGAAAAGTCTAATATAAAAGCTTAAGATGGCCTAGAACCTTTAGTTCAATATGGTGAACTGAATATGAAATATTAATGCAAAAAGCATTATATGAGATGCCTTGAGGATGTAGAAAGAAGAGTATTCCAATAAACTTTAATAATTAAATTACAAACTGCAGGGCTGTATGATCATCACACATACAAACAAATCAGTTATGAAGCTCAATTTTAACCAATATTGAAATCTTTTCTTGTCTAATTATTGACTCTTCTCATGAAGAACTATATACTTTCTGGAACTGATTTTGAAAACAGTGTATTACTATTTGTTAAGAACATCACACTACTTTTGTTTGCTTGTAGGTTTGCTTTGTTTTGTTTTAGCTTGGGATTGGAAAGGATTTCAAGAAATTATTTATATATGTATAAACATGGAGAAGTTTACTTGGTTTTACTGAAGATTTCCAAAGTGAAGAATGAAAGAAGGAAAGAACATAGACTCCACAGGACCAAAAGGAGGAATGAGAAAATGAACAAACTTCGTGAATAACTATTTTCTCTGTTCAATTTTTACATAGAAGTTTTCTGTGGCAATTTCCTTTTTATGTAGCTTTACTTGCCTTTTAGTCTCAGTAATGTCAGATAATCTCTCTAATTCCATAGGAGTGTATGTGTATGTATTTCTTTGTTGCAGGTAACAGTGCTATTTAAACATTTATATTGCTTAGCATTTGAAGAAAATTCAAAGTAATACTAAGCCTTTAAATATTACAACTGGGTTAAATTATTTTTAAAATGTTAGAAATATTGTTTTGAAATATTATTTTATCTACCCCTTTACAATGAAAGGAATTCACAGGAAACACAAAATAACACCATCATCACAGAGGAAAGTCAGTGAGAAGAAAGTCAGCTTTGGACTGTTTCCAGCAGGGCTTAATTGTGGTTCTACAATAAGGACATTGTTATACCAGGCTTCTACCTAACTGGTAAACTTGGACATAAACTCAGAAAACAGCAACATAGAAACACTTCAATGACTATAATCTTCTTGCTATAAATCTAGCAAAAGCTGGAAAATATAGAAGAGGAAAGGAGATATCGAAATGAAGCCTGAAGATTCAAGTGGTAAACTGATTAGTGCTGTATATTGCATGTGCAAATTCTCCTTCAGATATGATTTAGTGGGCAATCCTACTAGTAGCAATATATTTTTTAATTTTCTAGAAAAGCACTTAGAATGGAAGTTGCCAAAGTTTTTCAGCTCATAGTACCTTAGCAGCTCAGTAATATTTTCATGGCACCACTAGACCAAAAACAAACAAAAACCAAGAATTCTGTTTATTAAGTAATTGCAGCCAAATAACATATCAGTTACAGCCAAACAACTTAATAAGTATTTATGTCTTGATAACCTAAACTGAAAGAAAAAAATAAAACTAATATTTTATTTTCATTCTTAAAGGCCACAATTGTTTATTAATGAGTGTGTGTGTATGCATGTTGGGCATTGCAAAACTTCTCAGACCTTGGAAGCAGATTGAATGCTGCCAACTTCATTACCTTTCCACATGGATTTTCAGGAGGTAGATGCTTTATCACATCACCTGCTGGAAACCCAGCTTCACACAGCTATGACGCCTTGAAAGGAATGTTGCACTCTCTAATGCTGAAACCGTGGAATCCCTTGACTAGTAGTTTGTATAGTGTCTGGCAGATGTTGAATGTTGTTGTGTTTACCCTGATGTTTTAAAATATCCCACGGCATGCCCGATGACTTCACTGGAGCACTCAGGGTGCCTTGGCACACACTTTTGGAATTACAAATTTAAAGTGTTAGATGCTAATATGAATCATAGCCCCTGAATCTTAAAATTGAGAATTCAAAAAGCCTCTGCCACAGTGAAAGCGAATGGAAAGCACTGTGAAGCAACTATAAAAGCTCATATCTTATTCTTTAATCTCAGTGTTTTCTAGTTTTCTCAGTCTAGTTATTGCAAATATTTCTCAGGATTCATAGTATAATTTTCGGTGGCTTTGGAAATCTGATGTTAGCATACACAGTGGTTGTGCATGGTACCATCATCGTTTCTTGAGGCAAGTGTTACTTGTATATTTTTAAGAAAATAATATCAGTGTCTATTAGGACTTTTTTTTTTAAGAGGAAACTTTTTTTTCTTTTTGAGGAAGATTGGCCCTCAGCTAACATCTGTTGCTAATCTTCCCCCTTTTTTCTCTGCAAAGCCCCAGTAGATAGTTGTATGTCATAGTTGTACATCCATCTAGTTGCTCTATGTGGGACACCTCCTTAGCATGGCTTGATGAGCAGTGAGTGGGTCTGCGCCCAGGATCTGAATCAGCAAACCCGGGGCTGAAGAAGGAGAGCACACGTACTTAACCACTACACCACCGGGCTGGCCCCTGTTAGGACATTTTAAATTTTGACATGGCATTTTAGGAGTTGGACTAAATGTTGTTTAAAGTTTCTAACTACACTTTTTCAGTCAGAAGAGCTACTTTTTTCTTATGAGATGTATTATACCAAGAGGTATAATGCCTTCTCATGTGTATGTCCTAACTGCAAATAAACCCTGGGCTGCTCTAAGTCAGGGGATTTGAACTAATTTTCCATTTTATCTCATTTTTGCATTTCAGTAACCCAGTTAACTATGTAAACATTGTTTCCTCTTAAAAACAAATATCGTATAGAAATGTGTATTTGCTCTCAGCTGAGGAACTCAGTGGATCTTATCTGGATTATTAGAAGAAATCAAATAAGAGAATATTTAAACTAGATGATGCTATTTGTTTCCTGCACAATAAGCTATGAGAACTATCAGTGTCCCCAATTGAAGGCTCAGAACAGAAAACTATATAACAGCAAGTTATATTAAAGTGAATCGTCAAGAATATGTCAATTTTTAAGTGAAAAGAAAAACAGAATATATAATAGCATAGTGTCTTCTTATGTATCTCAGGCAAGGCTAGTGTTTGCCATTAATGGTGATACCTAGTTCTTGCCAGTGACATTCTTATGATTTTCAAATTCAAATTTTGAGTTATTCATTTTTTCCCACCTGTACATTTTTAATCCTAATTTCCTAATTTGTTGATAAAGTTTCCATACCTTTAAATAGATTGTGTCATGATAATCTCTGGCTGTGGTAACAAATTAGTTGGCTTTAGTAGCAGGGATCATTTGTTTAATTTTTATTCACTGGTTGAAATCATTTATCATCTACTAGATAGTAGGAGTTTGAGGGAATGAAACCCAGAACTAGTGCTGGGCAGGCTAGTTTGCCTGGGACCTTGTGAATTCTCTCAGCTGAAAGACACATAAAAATCTGCAGGGAGATGTAGCAGGCAGTTGGTCATATGAATGAAGGCTGTTTGGAAGCAATGGAAAGTACTCTTCACCTGTTATATGTCCAGGACTGACTCTGGTTATTTCATATCCAACTACAAGAGCAGAAAGCAATAAATAAGCTCATATTGTGATATATAATATCTAGGTAAGTGAAATATTAGGAGAAAGAAATAATATGTAAATAATTGGGTACTAGAAGAAAAAATAATTTGATCTTTTTTCATTTAATGAAATCCTATCATCTAAATGTCATAAATATAAATGTGTCTATGTATGTGTGTGTATATATATATATATATATATACACATACCTATATGTCTGTGTGTTTCCAGATTTTGCCTCTAAATTGATTGTGGCATTATATTTTCCATGATTGGTGTCTAATTGCTTTCTAACTAGGTACCTAGTAGCAGGTCTATAGACAGAAACATATTTAGATAGCTAGAAATAGGGATGATTAGAAAGATGGACAGAAACTCGGCCCCCGTGCCTACAACTGTGAGCAAATAACGTCAACACTGTGGTCTGTAGCACGATGAACCCCTTCCCTGGAGGAATGAACAGTGTTTTCCTGGTTCACTTACTTCATCCTAATTGCTGTACCAAAGTGTCCTTGTTTGCACTTTCTTTTCCTGAGGCTCTTCCCTTGAACTGCCCGTATTACATTTGCTACTACTCTGAGCACTCACACGGATTTGCAGCGTCCTTTTGTAGCTTGCTTCAAAAGTCTGCTGCCATTTTATCAAACGTATCCGGAGATTTTGCTGTGCATTTCTCCATAAATGTATGTATTCATAAACATGTGAGAATACTGGTTCTTGCGTCCCATTCCTCCATTTCTTTTATCCCTGATATCTGCCACTTTGCTAGTTTTTTTCTTTTGGAAATATGACTAGTTTCTTCTTATCAGTATAATGACATGCTATCTTAAATGCAGAATTAAGTAAGGGATTTTAGAATAGTATAATGTGTTTAATGTGATGGTGGGTGTGTGTATATATATTATGAAACTATAAAATACTATACAAATATAAGGTAGATAGAATTATCCTTTTATACCAACTGGTTTTTCTTTATGTGCATGTATCTTGAATCTCTCAAAATTTTATATTTTAATCATCAAAAATAACTTCTCTTTGCAAATACATTATAAATTCCCCCCAGTATAGGTCCTTTTCCATAACAGATATTTTTTGATTTTTTGTTATTAAATACACTCTATTATCTTGCTCAGTGAGAAGGTTGACTCCTGATAATTTCCTGTTCCTTTTATGAGAGTTCTTTCCTATGAGTTGTATTTCCAGTACTCCAAGTTTCCAGCAAGGTAGCTTTTGAAATGCCAAGTTTCTCTAATATTTTGGATAGATTGAGTTTAAATAGGTTGTTAAAATGGGGGGGGGGATGCAGAGTTTCTCAATTTGTATTCAGTTCTTAAATACTTTTAGAACTGAAAATAAACAGTAGTAAAAAACAATAGCATAAAAATATATCGGTATCTTCTGATTATGTTATTGTTTGATTTAAGGATTATACTTTTGTATGTACCCTCTAAAAATGACAAAACATTAAAGGCAACTCACATATGCTGTTCAGACCTTCACATCTATGTCAATACTTTACAACTTATATTTGGCTCCTTTCATTTATTTACTCATTGTTTCTTTCATTCTACATAATAAATTGAATGTCTTATGTACGAAGCATTATGCCAGACTGAGAATAAAATATAGGGTAAAAAGTAAAAGTATCCTTATAATTCCTACACTTCAATGGAACCATTTTAGGAAGAGGTTAAACATTTGGAAGGTAGATTATTGTGATGCTGTCATTTATATTCAACAATTCAGAGCCTTGAAACGCTCCTAATGAGGTTTCAAGGATTATATTTTTCTTCCTTGCCTTATAAACAAATAAATTAAGCCAAACTAAACACTAATAAGGGCCAAGCTAGAACTGTGTATATTATCCAGCTGCTCCAGGATTTCCCTCCAAAACTTTTTTGTTCTCTTTAGTAAGTACAGTGGTCACCAAAGGCAGGTTGATTTATAATGGCAATTTCTCCCATCTTTGAACTGTTGATCAACGGATTGACATTAAAGTAGGAATCCATGGTAAATCTTAATCAAATCCAGTGAGATATCATTGTCTGCTTTATGTTAATCAGATGTTTCAAAGTAGTGGTGAAGGGCCCAGGGCGGACAAGAACAAATGCAGCTTTAATTTGGGGCTCTAGACTGACTTAAAAGTGTTGCATATGCAGGCTAGTTCCAAAAAAGAAAATCTGTATATAAATGCTTGGAAACCTCGTTAATGAACCTCACAGAAATTCTGGTGGTTGTATGAATTGTGTTCATTTTTCTATCATGTGAAGTCTAAGGCAAAAAATGTATCTCTATGCTGGAAATCCCTTCCCCTCTATCTCACAGCAAAATATGTTTTTTACCTCTGGGGACAAGGATGAAGGATGCAGATTTCCACATGCTACCTAAGTTTCAAAGCAATCTGTAAATTCACCTTTTATTTTATTTTAATTATTTTAAAATTAAATTTAAAAGGTGATACTCAGTTCAGTTATTGGAAAATGTTTGCTTGAAATAACTATGGTATAGTCAATTTCTTTTTTCAATTGTAAATTTTATGAAATCTGAATATAGTCCAAGTATTTCTTTGAAAATTTAGCATCAAATATAGAAATGCTGAAAGTGTAAAATACACAGCTGGTTTTGAAGCCTTATTAGTATGAAAAATATAAAATCTGATTAATTCCTTATTGATTACATATTAAAGTGATTACATTTTAATATATTGGATTAAATAAAATATAAAAATTGGATTTATCTGATACTTTTTACTTTTCTTATGTGGCTACAAAAAATTTTACAATTACATGTGTCTTGCATTATATTTTTATTAGACAGAACTAGTATATATTTTAGAACTGGATTATATTGCATGTATATTTTATTTTTATGTTATTTTTATCTCTAGCCATCTTGAAATTACTGTTATAATAAAATTATTAACATTTACTTTAGAGCTTATGTGTCAGGCACTCTGGAAATCACCTTACTTTTATAGCTGACTCTGTATGGATATGCCATGTCATCTCATTTTCATACCTAGTTGCATGAAGCATGATGATAGGTATGTAATAGGTACTCAATATCATTCTTGTGAATGATTAATTTTTAAGACGATCTTTTCAGAAATAATTTTTGTCTTATGGGTAAAGATATGAGAGACAAGGTTATTGAAAAGAGAAGAGAACGTTTAGCAAATTGTCTGAAGTAGACTTGCTCTTGACGTTACTGTTCCTCCTGAAGGTGACAATGTCTTAGCTTTTGACGTTCCCAGAGAATGCACGGGTATGGCCCAAGAGAGAAATATTCAGGAAAAAATGTATAAGATGGTTTATATTTATTTTGAGAAACCATCACTCAGCCAAAAAGAGAAAAGGTTATTGCGTTCACATCGTATTGCTTGTCTGGGAATCTTTCTAGTGAGAAAGTGAAAGGAGCCATAAAATTAAAGAAAACATTGACAGGGTTTTCAGACACTTAAGAAATGCCATCCCTCTTTCCTTTCTTATGAAGAACCTTTTTCTGGGATCTCTGAAACCAATCAAACAAGAGCCTTTATTCTTCTTTCTAAAACTTGTCTACATCCTGCTCTCTGAGATTCATGATGAATGAAAATTGGGGAAAAGGCTGTATTACCATCGAGAATGATTAAGTAAAAATAGGACCCACCATGAGATAGTTAGATTCCTTATTTCCCTGTTGTAGTCTGTGTTTTTTATAAATAATGACATCTTCAGAAAGTTTCTATTATGGAGTTTTAAATAAGGTTGTAATTTCATGTCTAAGAGAAATAAATTTTGACTTTTAAAACAATGAAATCTATGTGGAATTAACTCTAGCTGATACTAAAGTTATAGATAAAACTAAGCACTTTCTCAACATTCAACTAGGTATTTTTGGTTCAAAAATTGGTTATATTGGTAAAGAAATGACTCTTCAAGGTTTAAGTAAACAACTGAATAATTTTAAAAAAATTGGGGGAGAAACCCCCCAAATTGTCTTTTTTCATGATGTTGATATATCATTGCTTAGAAGTTCTTATACACCCAAACCAATTAAAATGCATTGCCAACTTCCATATAATTCACAAAAACACATTCTTTTCCTTTTTCTTTTCTTTTGGCGGGGGGGAGACTGTTAAATTTAAATAGTATATTAATGTATTAAAGCGCTGCTTAAATGCATTTTTTTTACTCTTTTCTTATTTTCTTTCTGTGAGTGCAAAGTGCATTGCACACATCATAAATTAATACTGAGAAATTAAAATTTACCCTAATAAGGTCTCTCAGTGATGACTTTATAAACTGCGTCCTTGTTTATTCTGTGTGTGGCCACTTTGGTTATTAGTAGGGGTTACACTGACCACCTTTCCCCAGATTTATGAGACTTGGCAAAAACCTTGAGAAAACAGAGCCCAGCTTCTCTCAATAGAAAACATTATTAGATACTAAATAAACGTTAATTTAGGTAAACTGGTACTACTCTGCCCAACAGGAATATAGCCTTATTTAGATTTCACTCTGATGGGTGAAAGAATACCTGGGGGTGGGGTGGGGGGATTCCTTTATAGAGACCACAAAGAACGTACATTTAAGTAATAGCTAAGACTTTGTCTTAGAACACCTTCATGCTCATTCATGAGGGGCAGAGCTCCTCTGCCAGGGAGGCATATATCACGTCCTTCTCCCAGTGGAGAGAGCAAGAGAACACTCAATCTTTTTAAAATTAGCACAAAATCCCAGATAGCACAATGATTAATTTTCTCTGGATTCCAACAAAAGCTTTCAGCAATAGCCGTACAGTGTAGTTAGTTAACACATGGTTTTCAAATGACTTATTAACTCATGATAACATTGAAGTTTAGGAAGAGGTTAAAGCATTTTTAAAAGGATAACTTGAACCTATCTCTTGTCAACAAGTTAATGTCATGAAAAAAGAAAAGGGGGGATGATTTGTGTGCTAGATAAAAAACGGTAGAGACACAATAACTAGGAACATTTTCACACTGAATTGGATCCTGAGTTGGACAAATCAACTATGAAGAACAGTTTGGGGACAATCCTGAAAATTTTGATGTGGACTGGATATTAAATAAAATGAAAATTTATTGACAGACAAAATGGAGATAATTAACTTATAAATAGGTTCCAAAATAGAATATTTGATGTAATTTCACTGTGATAAAACATATTTATATATTTATGCATAGAAAAATATGGAAAGATAAACAAGATTTTAAGAGTGATAATGTTTGAGTGGAGTATGAATAGGAATATGAGGTTTTTATTTTCTTTCTGCTTATCTGTGGATTAACTGTGTAGAGTGCAAACATACTACTTTTGTAATAATTACAATCTAGTATTAATAAAATCATTAACCAGCAGTAAAATTTGCCTTGATGTTTACACTGAGATATTGTATATTGTTAAAGAACATAAAGAACTCCTTGACTTTAGTCAGTATTGTGAGAGAATATAAAGAACCTCTAAATTTCTGTCAATGCAGTGGGTAATGTCTTTGTTTTGTGGTGTAGATTCCCATGGGTTGTTTTAATGATACAGAATTTGTTTTCATTGATACTACACTAGTTAGTACAAAGAACAACACACTGAGTTTGCTAAGAAATTTCAAGTCTCTTTCTTTACAATAAGAAATAGATTAAAGCAGATTTTTTCTTTTTTTGAGAATTTTTAGTGCATTTTGAATTTTTCCATATTTAGGGTAACAAAACCAAGAACACTGCTCTAAATAAAAGAGTTTATCAAACTCCTTTCATTCCCATCCCTAGTCATGTTTTGCATTCATTCATTCAGCATTAGGCCATTCCCTCAGGAAGAGTTCTTAAAACTTGGATTAAATGGATTTGGCTCTTAATAAGAAAGGACTCTGAGGTAATCAGAAACCGTTAATAATGTGTTCATGTCGTGCAAGTTGTAGACTATAGATTATACAGAATAAATGCTATATGACAGAGCAGGAAATCAGAAACAAGAACTCTGCTGTAACAGGTTGGACCAAACTGTGTGCTGATGTTGGAAGTGACTGTGATGAAAATGTCTCTTTTTGTTTTGTTTTGTTTTTTGTGAGGGAGACTAGCCCTGAGCTAACATCCGTTGCCAATCTTCCTCTACTTTGTATGGGACGCCACCACAGCAGGCTTGACAAGCAGTGTGTTGGTCTGCGCAGGGGATCCCAACCTGCCAACCCAGGGCCGCTGAAGTGGAGCACGTGAACTTAACTGCTACACCACCTGGCTGGCCCCTTTTGTTTTTTTAATATAAGTGATCTTGCACACATTAGAATGGTAAGACACCTTAAAGACCATCTTCACTAGTCCCTTCATTTAAAGATCAGGAAACTGCAATTCACAAAGATAGAGTAATTTGCCAACAGTCACACTGATATTTATTGGCAGAGCTTAAACCAGAACTTAACTATATGATTTCTAATACTATGCATTTTCACTCTGCTACACTAAAAGGTTTTCCATATTTGAGGAAGAGGAGAAAATGCAGAAGTGTTGCTTAATAAATCAATATACATTAAAGAAAATTATATTGAAGTTACAAATGAAAGCTTGATGCGAAGCTGATTTCTCTCGGATGGCCAAATATCTCCTTCTAAAAATTCAAGAACAGGAACCGTAAACATGTTAGTTCATTTCCATTGATGCTGTGAGTTTACTGTAGCCCACTATATAACCTATAGCATTATATAATACCATTTAATTTAATTAGTTCTCATTTTCAGACAACGTGTAACTCTTGCAAGAATTACGAGCCCAAGTAGTCACTTATTACTCATCTCAAGATTGACTGAATATGAGTAGGCTGATTATATTTTCACTCTAATTTGGATTTCAAAAAGAAACAACTCTATGCTATGTTCTGAAAAAATTTCTTTTGCGTTTCTCTGTTCAATTTTCATGTCAACCAATATATTATGGTTGGTAACCATTTCATGAAAATACATTTGGAAATTTTATGATCCCACCTGGTATGTCTAGAGAGGAGCAATGCCAGGCAAAAAAGAGGTCAGAGGCTATTTCTTTTCATTTTTTTTTTTTAAAGAAAATCATTCTCCTAGTTACAGTGGAGGAAACAAAACTTTGTTCTAACCCTATATGCATAGTAAGCACAAAGCTCTACATGAGAGTTGTCATTGTTTTGAATGCAGATACTTTGTTTAAGAGTAGCAATGTTTTAAATGTTCACAGTAAGCCTACTTAACATTTAAATAAATTATCCTAGTTAGATGGCAACTTCCCCATCCCACCTTTTTAATCACTTCCATTTTTTTCCATAGCACTTACCACATTCTGACACATTATATAATTTCCTTTGTGTTTGTTTTCCATTCCTTCTTCTAAAACGCAAGCTGCTTGAATAGAAGTTCCTTTTTTCTGTGTTCACTCAGTATCTGCAGTGCCTGGAAAGCTGCTTGACACTTAGAAGGTTCTTGATAATATTCTCTTGAATGAATAAATCAATTAATAGTCATCCACAGTAGTGGTTCAATTATTATTTTAAATCAGATAAAATGGAATATTTTTCTCCTTTTGTTAACACGTATTATATTTAAAAAATGCTACCATGTCTTATAAAGCATCTCTTATAAACTTAATTTTACTAATAGGTTAGTAAATGTTTTTCATATATGTACATTTAAGAATTATAGGACACATTAATAGTAGCCTATAGTAATATATTAACTGTTCAATAATTAATTATAGCATTACAACAAATTTATTTTATTTTAACTGTTTTGCTAATTCTTACTTTTTCTGCTATGCTGACAGTTTAACTCTACAGAGTTTTGACCTTCACTTGGGGAGGAAAAAGGTAGTGATTCTGTGTGTTTGTTGTTATTGTTGTGTAGTGGTAATAATCGCTTATTCTGCAAAAGTACTATAAATTATAGTGTTTATCATTTGTCTCATTTTTTGATAAAGAAATAGAATGTACATCTCAGTCTAGCCACAAAAAGAAGATAATTCTATAGTATTTCATGAATTCTAAGATGAGTATTTTTTTCTATTTTAACATCTCTAAAAGCAGGATGCATCTTACAATCAAGGCATGTCATAGTTTGGCAACATTTTTTTCTTAGTGAGACCTAACATAATAATGCATATTATAATAGCATCTTAGGTTAGATTAAATAAGGCATAGTAAATAATATTAATTCACTTTCTTAGAAATGTTTTCACAACATATTTAAAAGCGTTATTCCTAAAAAACAGAATTCATCTATAGCTTCTTTTTGAGAAAGGCAGAAATATTGTCTTCTTACGTTGATTTCAGGTTGCTATAAGCCTTAAATTTAAAGCATTTTCTGATGTAAAATGATATTTCATTGTTAAAAGCAAATAAAATAGATATCTGTTTGAATAGCAGTTGATAGTTTTTTGTATTGCATAACTCTTGGTACCATTTATATCCAGTGGCCAATTCTCAGATCTCGGTTTTTGACATATTTGGAACATTTAACACGTGGTTCTCTTGATCGCTTCATCTTCCTCTGAAGATCTCACATGGCTTCAGAGCCCCACACACTTTGGATTTCCTCCTCAGTCACTAGCGGCTTTCTCCCAGTCTTGGTTGCTGATTCTGCCTCATCTCCCTGACCTTTGAACAATGGAGTGTGCCCGGGATCTGTGTGCACACCTATTCTTTCCTATGCGTGCATTCCTGCCCTTGGCAATCTCACTTCACAAACGCATTCATTGCCCTTGGCAATCTCACTACATGCTGATGACTACCAAAGGTGTTCTTTTATCCCTGACTGCTATGCTCACCTTCTGACCTTAATTCAGCAATCTTCTCAGTGTTGCCAGGTGGATGTCTAGTAGGCAAATTTAAAATATCCACAACCCAAATCTTGATCTTCCACCAAACCTCCTCTTGAGCACTCTCTCTCACGCTCCATTTCTAGTCTCTCAATTCATGATGTTAGCTCCATCTTCAGAATACATGCAGAATCTGACCATCACTTTTTGCCACCTCCATGGCTAAAACTCTGGGTGTTTCATTCACTGAATTTTGACCTTCTCCAGATCTTTGCTTCAATTTAACTTTTCATTGAGGCCTTCTGTAAGCATCCTCTTTAAATTTGCAAACCACAACCAGAGGCATCCTCTACCTTTTCTTTTTCGAATTGTTTTTTCCGTAGCACTTGTTGCGATCTGTGTGATATGTGTTTTTGACTACTGTCTGCCTCCCTGTACATATACTTATTAGAAAGTAAATTCCACTGGGGGAAGGAACTTACCTATTTGTTTCTATGTTTTATCCTCAACACCTAGAAGAGTTTCTGTCACATTGTAAATGCTCTATAAATGAATGAACTTAAAACTGTCAGCATCATAGAAAATATTCCTTCATTCTGTCCCTCCTTCCCTCTCTAATCTGTCTACCTACCTTCCTTCCTCCCTCCCTCCCTTCCAACAAAATGTATTACTTGACCTATGTGTTAGACCTACAGATTGTAGAACACATACTGTAGTTAGCCATGCGTCCAAATTTATGATCTCTTTATAAAAAAACAATTTTTAGACTATCTTTGCTTATAGTTCAACAGATTTTCCCCAAGTATGAATTATGATGTAGCAAATTCTTCTATATTATGTGGAATACTTTTTTAAGAAATTTAATATGTTGTTTACAAAAGTCAATTAAAGAACTTACTTTGTAGCCATTGTTATTTAATTCTCCTTAAGAAAAAATATTTATAACCTAAGTTTCCTTTGATTCTGGAAATTCTAAAGCTTCCGAAGAAATTCTGTACTTTCAGAGAAAGTGGAGATTTATAAAAAACTATTAATTATATAACAAAAAGCTTGTAAAATAGTAGCTCATCTGAACTTAAGTAAGTTTAATTAATGTTGAAATTCTTATATGTATTTTGCATTGTCTAAGCCCCTCTTGATTTCCTTCTTCCTTATGTTTAGCCAAATAAAGTACAGTGACAACGTTAATGTGTGATAATGTTACTACTATTTTGCTATTTATGATAATGTCAGAATAATCACTTACTTATGAAAATAGTATAATCAATAAATACTGTGAACAGATATAATTCATTTTTAAAATCTAGTCCTGATCATTTTGCTAATAGTTTCTCAGATTAACAAAAATGATAAACCTAAGGTTAGATATCAAGTCTAACATTTTAAGGAATAAAACTCCAATTACTTAGATTAATAGTTTTCTTTCTGTTTTTCATTTCACAATTGCTTAATATTCTCTAACAGAGAAATATGTCATGTTTGAGCATATGGTTTTCAAGTGTTTTTAATAACTGACACTGCTATATTGCTAAATTCTATTGTTCATTTCACTTACAAGTTTATGTTGAAACATTTAATGATATCAAACAAATAAATGTATTGTCTTTGCCACAAATAAATTTATTACAAATTCCTCTAGCATTCTTGTTTATATATATAGTATGTTTCTTTCAACCAAAGCAAGCCTAGGTATTTAGAGGTGCCCCTTCATTTTCTTTGTGACAGATGTCCAACAATGTCAAATATGATTGGAAATTATGCTGACAATAATAACTATAAAAATTATTTTAACTTTGTATCCTATAGTCTTTTTTGTGAGAAAAATTAGAATATTGTCAAAATGCAAGCAGTACAGATATCTTGTTACGTCAATGTCATGTTGTTGTAGCTTTAAGTTTAAAGCATTTGGTGAAGTAAAATGTTTTCATTTTTCAAAGCTTTATAGGAAAGCAGTTTATTTGAAAAGCAGTTTTTCATATTTTATGCATCCTTATTGAAACTTGTCATGGGCCTTTGTTCCTACCTGTCTTGGAGTTCTTGAATGATTATGTCTGAGATGCACTTAGTTTTTCTTGAGTAAACCTGACATTTTTAAATCACTCTGAAATATTTTCACAAAGTCATATTCAACACTATACTTAGTATATGTCATGGGTATGAGGGCAGAATCTAAAAATAAAGGTTACCATTCTTGTTGCTGGTAAAGTATTCTTCCAGACTTTCTGCATGGCTTTTCAATTTGGGGAAATTGGAGGCACTTCAACATACCTAGATCCGTCATACTGGGATTTTAGATTTAGGAGAGACCTTAGAGTTCCAATAGTTCTGGCTTCCTTATTTTAAAGAAAAGGGCTTTAAAACCTAGAGAGTTCTGTCTTAGCCTGTTCGGACTGCTATAACAAAATGCAAAATGCCACCAACTGGGAAGCTTATAAACAACAGAAATTTATAGCTCACAGTTCTGGAGGCTGGAAGTCCAAGATCAAGGCACCGGTATGGTCGCCTTCTAGTAAGGACCCTCTTCCTAGTTCATAGCCAGCGCCTTCTCTCTGTGTCCTCACATGGTGGAAGGAGCTAGGGATCTCTCTGGAGCTCTTTTTATAAGGCACTAATCCCATTCATGAGGGTTCTACCCTCATGACTTAAGCACCCCCCAAAGGCCCCACCTACTAACACTATCACCTTTGGGGTTAAGATTTCAACATATGGATTTGGGGTGGGGGGCAGAAACATTCAGACCATAGCAAGGTCACATAAATTTATCTGGGGAGAAAAAGCTTTCTGGTAGCAGAACCTGGCCTCAAGTTCATGTCAGAAATCCATGATGATACTGCTTTCTTCAGACTGATAGTCAAATGTTTGTTTATACAATGATGTTTTCCATTAAAGACCATTCCATTATCACAACAGATGTTGGTCAGTTATGGCTGTGGTTAAAAAGACTAAAAAATTCTAAGAGGTGAAAATGAAATTTCTTGGTTTTGTCATTTGTGTGAGGACTATGTTGATTACACTAAATATGGTTTAAAGTAATGGAGTCATTCAAAGAATTGATATTAGTTTCCCATATATTTCAATGTCAAATGCTTTATACATCAGTTTATGTATTTACTACATATTCTTTATGTATTACATCGGTATTCTAATCTAATGCCATGTGTATAAATAAAAGAACAGAAAATGAAAATGAATATAACTGTTGTGATTCTTAGGTACAGGGATGTTTAGTGATAATGTATCCTATAGGTTTATGAACATAAGTAGTGTTATCCCAGGTTAACTCATAAAATAATTCCATGGTGTACTTTTCTTGTCACTGAGTAGAGTTAGACTGCATTTATCATGTTTACAGATAAAATATATACCATCTGTCAGCCATGAAATTAAGTCATGTTTTATATTTGCCCATTCTTTCTTTTTTAACTTCTAATCAATTTCAAGTTGATTATTGTTATCAGAAAATATTGTTTTGATCCACCTTTATTAACAGCTTATTAACTAGAACTACAGCAGTAGCACTATTTTTGTAGTTGCTGTTAGAGAACATACCTGTGAAATTCCATAGCAAAAAGAAAGAAAGAAAGAATAGCAGAAGTAAGACAAGAACATAGTAGACTATTGATTAAGAACTGCTGAAATATGTTTGGCCAAGAAAGCTGAAATTTTACAAAGATTAAAGAGAATCTAAGCTGCTAATTCTCATCCTCAGATTCTGTATTGTTTCCCTGAGTTCCTCAGAGTGTTTTGCCCTAGGCTGCAGTGTCACATTGTTGGCTTGCAAGCACTTTTTCTACGTTCTATCCTGTTTGAATGGAGAATGAAATGGAATGGAGGCAAGCAATTTATTTTAAAGAAATGTCAAGTGCGTTATACACATCACTGAATTAGAGAATTTACTGACCCTGTCTCACCACCTGTGAGAGAGGATGGGAAATGTAGCTTCTACCATGTACCTTGCTCAAATTCAGGACTGATCTATTTCTATTCCTAACATGAAGTAAGGGTGTTTAAACCCCCTAACATGAAGTGGGGCTGTTGATACTGGGGGACAGTTAGTAGTTCCTGCCATACCCATATGCCCATTCCCATCATCAGATAGAAGATTTTAAACAGATATTCTTTTCCAAGGAAAACACCATTTGTAATGTTAAAAGCAAATTTTTATCTTTCATTATAGATTTTCAGTCAAACCACACCTTACTAAAAATCAGTTATTTTGTGGGTATATATGTAAATCATAACCATAACTTTGGATGTCTTCTCTGAAATATGATTCTTTAAGGCTGAATTATAAATCCATTGGAAGATTTTTGAAAAATCAATTAAATGAAAATTTGTTTTAAAATGAAATCATTGTATTTATGGTTAAACATCTTATAGAAATGGGTACTATCAGAACTAAAGTAAAGAATAGTTCAACTAGACGTAGACATCTGAGAAACAGTGTGATGTTTCTTCATCTACACCTCAATAGTTTCTTTTATTCATAAAGCATAACCTATCTATCTCTCGAATTTCTTATAATAATTAATCTATTTTGTCAGGTTCTCTATCACAAACTTACATGTGATTTACAGGCTATTAAAGAATATTATTTATTTCTCAGAAAACTTATAGAACCTTGTATCCGTCAAATTCATTTAGTGTTTAATAAGTCAGAAGAGCAGATATTTTTTACTATATTTTCCCTTTATAATTGGTTGATTTCTTATCTATCTAATAAACATTTATTATGCTTCTACTTTGAGCCTAGTCAGCTTCTGTGGGCTATTTGAGGTAGATTTTAAAAAATATACGTGTTCTGTCTTTAAGCATCTTCCAATACTTTGGAGAGGTAAGAGGTGCATGTAATTCAGTCCATATACTAGATAATTTGACTGTAAGTTAATGTGGTGGAGAAAAATGTACCATAGTGATCCTGATAGAGAGTGAATGTTTTGACTTGGAATTTATCCATAAATGCTCTTTGGATAAGATTGGATCTGGGATGGCAGGATATCATGCACAGGGAGAAAGAAATGAACATGACTCAGATGCCATGTGTTCATTGACTTAACTTAACTTAGCCATCTTAACTCCAACAGGGAGTGAACATCGAGGAACAGAGAGAGAAAGTAATTTATGTAAAGAAGGAACTGGCATGCCAAGCTAAGGAGTTTATATTTTAAATTAGAGATGGCATTATGAAAGCAAACACTTTAAGAAAACAATCTGGAAACATCAATCACTCCCAGGATTGGAGTCTACAGGCAGAGTCCAGAATACTAATTATAGTAACCCAGGCATACAGTCGTAACAACTCAGGGCTCCATTAGTGGCCTTGAAAATGGAGTAGAAAAAATTAATTGTAAAGATAAAATAACATGTACATTATTAAATAACGTTGGTGACACAGATGACAACCTTGTATGGTACTTAAAGAAAAAAATTCCCTTGCCTTTCCCTCCAGTACATATATATGTATGTTACTTCTCTATTTGATAAAGCGAAATTAGAATAGATCCGAAAGCAGACTTTCTGATATCTGACTCTGCACTAGATAAGATCCAATAACATTGATCCTTGAGAAAGCAAAATTGAATTAAGTTGAAAAAGTTAATCTCTTTCAAGAAACAGGTTTATGTATGTTGTCTGTTAATCCCTTTTAAAATATTTATATGAACTTTTCTTTACTAGAACTACATAATATCCCTGTTAGGTTGATGACATATCAACACACTAAATTTATGTAAAGGGACTCGAACACTCTGAAGAGTTAATTAAATTCCTGAAGATGTCTTGTATGAAGTAAAGCCAGGACTTCAGTCAGGTCTTGAGGCTTATAACTCAGTGCTCTTTCTGCTACAACATGATTCATCTTTGCTCATGTTCTCTGCATCCTTTATAAAATAATAACTGGAGAAGCTGACATGTATTTTAAAAGTCATATTTTAATAGCTCAAGTTGTGTGACAAAAATCTGTAAATAGCAAAATACTGAAAATATCTTCTAGTTGATGCAAATTCATTTTTAGCGGCAAGAAGGCATAATTTGCCTTCTGTCGGAAGTGATTCTACCTTTTTATCGTATTTGAAGTAAAAAAAATTAGAGACGATTGTATAATTTGATTGGTCTAAACTTAAATAATCTTGAAGTACTGTTTACAGATTGTAATAATTTTTCCTAAAATATACGGTTTTGTACTAGATAGATGATATATATGCTTGTTCTAAATGAATCAAATGCAGTATTTGAAAAATCAAAGTTACATGATTACTTAATACTGATGTTTATCACAGTCCCTGGCAGTCAGACCTTTTTGAGTGAATAAGTAAAATAGTACACAAGGTAACTTTTAAAAAGAATACTCTTAATTTTACTAGAGTAATGCAATACAAGAGTTTTATTAAAGAGATATCAGAAAAAAACGAATTTTTGAATTGCCAGGGATAGGAAGATACCTTTTCCTCATTGTTTTGTAATCAAGAATTCTTTACTGTTCTTTGACATTCCAAAAGATGCATGCGTGCGCTATTACAATTGAACTTCGCATTCTTTTTTGCCCAAGACAGCAATAATCTTTACATCTCTCTCTCTCTCTCTACTTTTTTCTCTAAGTGGCTTGCGTATTTTACCACTTAGACACTGCCCTCCTATCCCCTTATAATCTGGATATGCATTTACTTAGGAAAAGTTTTATGCTGTGAATGCTCTAGGAATGTGGGAATTGTAAAGACTGGATGAATACTTAATGGGTAATTCTTAACTATGTGCTTCATTTCTGCTTATGTTCAATTTTATGCTTTGTCTTCTGGATAACACCCAACAATTGACAGAAAGAGAAAGGGGAAGTATAAATGTGAGAGTAAAGAAAGACTCACATTAAAATATCACTTTTTTTATTATTAAAGTTTCTCCACTGAGACCAAGGGAATATGAGGAGGTGAAAACAGAATTTCCCAAGTTGCTAATGAGCATTTACTCACTTCCAAATCATGGTACCAAGAGGATGCTTTGGCAGACTACACCCAGTTGCAGAAAGGCACCATCCTAATGTGTAATAAGGAAGAATCGTCAGTATGGCTAATGTGTATTTTGCACATACTATGTGGGTAGAGATTTTAATGTATATTATTTCAAATTGAATAACATAACAAAGTTGCCATTATTTCCTAAATTTTGAAGAAATTCTTGACTAGAAAGTGGTAAAACTACTAATTTCAAACTCTTGACTCTTTCATGCCCCCTCTCTACATACAGGGGTTTTCTGTAACATTCTCAAGTGAGGTTAGAGAAAAATGAGATTCTGAAAACTCTTAGAAAAAGATACCCAGAAATACCAAGAATGTCCCCGACCCACTCAGTCATTCCCCCTGTTTTTCCTTGGGTGTGAATCTTTGTAGCAGCCATGGGTCATTCTGCCATTTGGTCCAAATGTTCTCATATGTTTCTGATACTCCTGAGGCTATGCAAGTTTTTCGAGTCTTTGTGATATCACATACAGGGATGATCAATAGAGATTTTAGCTGTTCATCACCATGCATCATAGAAGTGGGCTGGTAAAGGAAAGAGGAGGAGATTGACTGCTTCTTTCATTTATTTAACTAATGTACGCTCATCTCTTACACTGTACCAGTGACTGTGCTAGACTTTGGGGATAGAGTGGTGAATGTGATTCATGTCCCTGCCTTCACGTGGCTTAAAAAAAGTACATGTGTCTGTAGATGGAGATTACACTTGTTCTGAAAGGTACAAATGAATATTTTATGAGAAGTAGGAAATGGCCTAAATATCATTTGGAAAGATTTTTTAAACTGTGATTTTACTATACTATAACAATTCAGTGTTTTGAATAATCTGAAAAAGTACAGCAGTTATAACTAAAGATAAAGTTCTTTATGTGTGTAAACTCTTTTGGCTCCTATAATATTAAAATAAGCTTTTAGAAGTAACTTAGTTTGGCTTACTGTCAAAACTATTTCTCAATATTAATCTCTGTTCAAAGACCTTCTCCATAGACTTTTTCGTCAGACGTATTTAATAACCCCAAATTGAATATTCTAAAATAAAAACATTTATTTGTCACTCTGCCTTTATTTTTATTTTCTAACAATTTCCATATCCAATAAAGCAATTGAGTATGTTCTTTTGGTTAGGATTTCATTTTGGCAGTGCATATGTCTCAACAAATTGAAAGACCAGAAAAATAATGTATTATTATTACCGTCATAAGGATCTTATCTAATTGTGTACTGAAAAATTTACATTGTGGAATGAAGCTTGGGAACGTTAATGCCAAATTAAACAAACACAATTGCAAGCATGATAGGAGAACATGGGAGTTTCCAGGTTTCCTTTTGGGTTCATATCCACTTACTATCTTTGGAAAAATAGTTGCTTTCACAGTCCATGTAAAAATGGAAGAGCTTTAAGCTAACATTTCTTGAGAGCTAGCTATGTGCCAGACAAGGTACTAAGTGCTTTCCATGCGTTATCATTGTATTCTTGAAACAACCATATTTAATAAGAACTGATAATCCTGTTTTATAGATGAGGAAACTGGATTTAGAGAAATTAAGTGAATTCTTTCAGGGTGTAAATCTGATAAGCAGCAAAACAGGGATTACAACCCAAACGATAAGCCAGGGCCTGAGCTCTTAGGCTGTGTTACCCCTGGGAGATTCAAGAATTTTATCTCAGTTGCCATAACACATGGTAAAAATAAATGAGTTTAATTATTGAGGATTTTGTGAGATTATCTAAGGTGAAGTCTGTATTTTAAAATCCAGACTACAGTGCTAGTTTCACTTTTGCATCAACTTCAGAGATCCTATAGAAGGTGGTATGACATTTTCTCTAAGAGAGAAAAATGTAAAAAAGGAAAATGGGGAAATGTCCATCTCTAGCAGTGTGCTCAACTCAGAAATCCCCTGCTTATCCTTTCTGAGGCAGAAAGACTTGGGGTGGCCATTTAAATCCAGTTTTTCGGATATAGCCAAAGGTATAATGAAAGGATTAAACACAGCTCAGAACCTGATATTTAAATTTACACAATGCTATATATCAATTATATCTTAATAAAAAAGAAAAGGGGAAAAGAAAGTGATACTAGTAGATAAAGAACAAGATAAGGATGGCGATGAGGGTGGAAGGGAAAGTTGGATAGCCAAATATCCAGCACATGGCTTTAACAAAGCAATCATTAAAAAAAAAAAAAGGCAAAATATGTTTACATAAGGAAGACCAGAAGGGTATTTAAAAATATGGGGCTGCCTGATAAAGAAATTGAAATTTCTGGTACATTATCAGTCTCATCTCATAAAACAGCACCCCAATCCAATCTTTACACAAGCATATTGCTCATGCACTGAACAATTGCAAGTTACTTTTAAAATTTAAATGTGTGAGTCTAGGACCTACTCTCGTATATGTATTAAGAGAATGTAGGTAAAAGGATTAATTCAGCTTTACCCATAAGATCTTTAAAAAGGTCCACACTGAGCTTCTATATTACATATCCAGTATATTTAATAGTGCTTCTGAAAGAAAGTGTTATAGACTCGTACTTTAAAATATAGTATCTTCATTTGAAGGTATATATAAGGAAAGTTTAAAACATTAACTATAAAACAATATTCATTTTGCAATAATGCTTTGGTATTATACACAACATTGTCATGTTGGTTTTTTAGTTTTATTAGTCTCTAATTAGCATGAATTGAAATATGCATTTTGAGGACAGTAAAGATCATTTTATAGAAATATTGAATGATATGCAAATATGTATTTGAATAATTATTGAATATGAATGATTTTTTTTAATATATGTTTTTAATATTCTATCTTGAGAGTAGCAGATATATTTAGATGTTCTAAGAGGTACAATAGCTCTTTGAATCTGTGGGAGAGACAACCTCAGATCTTTGGTATGCTATTCATACAGCAATTTTGAAAACTGTTATAAATAATACTTGGCATGTTTACAGATCTGCAATGGTTTAAAATGTAATGGAAAGTCTTGTTTTTCTTTTTAATTTACCTAACCTAATGGAATATTAACATATCTAATTTTGCTCTGCTTTCAGTGAGGAGATATTGCTTCCCTGCTTTCTGGGTTATTATAGTTCAATAAACTAAAAATTATTTTTGAGCTCCTCTTTTATATCAAATTTTTGCTATGTTATGATATAAAATCATAGGGTGTTAATAATGAAGTTAGATCAACTATGTTTTGTAAGCTGATGTGAATTTCAAAATATACTTTATAACAAAATAACAATTTTAAGATAAGTGAAAATACTTGTAAAAATGTTGATCTTGAGTAAAATATAACTGTTTTTAAACATGATTATTTTTTCATGCAGGAAAATTACTTTAATTAATTATTTAAAATAAAACTCTACATATATCAAAAGTTGTCAGCAACTTGTAAAATATAAACTACGTAAACGTTTTAAGTGGAATCATAATTAGGCAGAGTAATTTATTTAAAGGAAATGAAAAACAACATTAATAAGAGTTTGTGAAAGATCTTTATAACTATTTTAAAAATGAAGGTGAGTGGTGGGAATGGAAAATAGTACACTGAATTAAATAGGATAGATGGATAGATGCATGAAAATTAAAAAATATGTAACACAGTAAGATCCAATACAAAGGATATATTGAATTATAGACATCTGTGGCTGCTATGCTTTGAATATACCAATGAACATAATATATCCTTCAATTCTACATAGCCTACAAGGTTATTTAAGTTCCCTATTTTCCTTCTTTGAAGCTAGTATCCTTTCTGGAAAAGCCTAATTTTTTAAATCTTTTTAATAGAAGTGAAAATCTTAAAATCAAGTATTTTACATATTCGCCAATGTTTATTCTACTTTTTATTTTAAGGTTTTATATAAATGTGAATAAAACATACATTTTATTGGGTATTTAGTTGTTTTCCCTTTCTTGAAAAATTACATGATTTAATATAAATGAGTAGCACTGGAAGTACTCCAGATACAATTGTATCTTATCCTTCATAACAAAATTCAAACCACTGCCCCCTCTTAAACCATAGAAATGGAGTTTGTTTATTTGCCTGCATGTTCATTTGTTTATTTTGGTGATATCCTATAATTATTTTCTTCATTTGTCCTCCTATTATTGGAGGTTATGTAATATTTTCCTGAGATCTCTTTATTTTACAGGCTTTATAAACTGTAGGCGTATGTTCAGGTCATTATTAAATGTTTTCAAAACTATAATTTGCTTTTGTACTTAAAAAGAATTAAAATTAAGACAAATTGAACACAATACTTTTAAAATGGTTAATACTCATTGATTACTTACCATGTACTGGGCATGGCGTAGTTTTTTTAATCCTTAAACAAATAAATTAAATATTCTTATTGTCTTATTGTGATAAGTGAGACACAGTGAGATTAAGTAACTTTCCCATCAGATAAACAGGAGGCGAGTGGCAGACCTGGGCTTTGTGCCTGAGTACTTACTCACCATGCTGCCCTCCTTCTGACATGTCCTGGGGGAGTTATAGGATATATAACTGGGGACATTTAGAAATGTAGTTAGAAGAAATTTAACAATGTAGTCATATAAAGGTACAAAAATGAAAATTATAATATCAGTTTATTTATAAAAGTTGTAACTTTATTTTAAAAATTATTTTTAGTGTTATAACAGCAGAACTGAACCAAATGTGAGAATACTGACTGGGTCAGTCAGGGTCTTGGGAACTTTTGAATTTCTGGTAATAATTGGTAGATTATCTGTGGCAATTATCTGTGGTAAAATTCACAAAGCTCCATTATGGATAACTGTCTTCCAGAGACTAAGCCCTTTTCTGGACTAGCAGCCCCTACAATGAGCATATGCAAACTTATTTTGTAGTATTCACCTAAGAAAAACACAACTGGAAACATAAAAGGTGAAAATAACAATAGTTCTTATATAACAAAGAATTAGTTCTGTTTAGCTTGTAAAAATTAGTTTCCAATGCCACCAACATAAAAAGATATATGAAAGAGTACCTTTGTCACCATGATACTAAAGTTTAACAGGACAGGAAATGGAAATTTTTAAGGTTAATCTGTTTTAGTTTTGCATTCAGAAATATAGAACAGGTAAAATCGTGCCTTATAAATTCTTTCAATCAATGCCTAGATTTTCTTAGCAGGAAAAAAAAATTCTTCCCTATTCTGTTCTGTGCTTACAATTCTGTCCCAGAATTAAAGTTACTATTATTACCTAGTAATTACTACTTTTACTACTCTAGGTTACATAGATTAGCCTCTGGACCTGCACATCAGCAAGAGATGAAAAAAAAAGAAAGCTAAACTCATTCAAAGTTTAATAAAATTTAAAATTCAGTTTCTGGGTCACATGCCTTTCAAGGGTTCAGTTGCCACGTGTGGCTTGTAGTTACTGTATTGCACAAGGAGATACAGAGCATCGTCCTCATCGGAAATGTTCTATTGGGTGGTGCCGGAGAGCAACTGGGGGACTTGCCCACTCTCCCAGCCACTAGGCTGAGAATCCTTCTCCATCTCCAATGACATCCCCTAGACAATATGGACCCCAGGGCAGGCTCCTCACCTCCCCTTCCCTGCCATGGGGCCCTCCTCATCTGCACTGCAGAGTGAGCTCTATGTATGTTGTCACATGGCCCTATGTTTGATCCTATCTGAGGGACCTTAGCAAGTGAAGTACCTTCTCTTTGCCTGAGCTTCCTCATCTACCAAGATCATGATGTTGAGTGCAAAAAAAGAAATACAGAGGCCAGTCCGGTGGCGTAGTCATTAAGTTCATGTGCTCCACTTTGGCAGCCCAGGGTTTGCAGGTTCAGATCCTGGTCACGGACCTACACACCACTCATCAAGCCATTCTGTGGCTGTGTCCCACATACAAAATAGATGAAGATTGACAGAGGTGTTAGCTCAGGGGCAATCTTCCTCACCAAAAAAATAAATAAATAAATAAAAACAAATGGATTGGAACAATTGCATATGAAGCATTTTAAACCAAGATGGAATCCATTAACATATGTCATTATCACTAGAAATATAAACAATAATCATTAAAGAACTTATCTGTGCTAAAAGTGCTGGACAAAGTTTTCATTTGTTGGAAAAGCTGCCTTGTTGTTTGCATAGTCATCAGTTGTTGAATTCAATAGGCTAAAAATAAATAAAATAACAATTACATTTAATTGCATCAAATTGGTATATTATTTATTTCATTATTAGTTAGTCATCAAGTTGGGTCAGATATCATGAAATTCAAATCTGATATGAAGACTGGGTTTCTAAATTCCACATATGACACTAAGTTCCTTTCACATGCTGTCTATTTTTATTCCCAGATAGTATTATGTTATGAAATGAATTATTTAAAATCTTCTTCTTATGCAGATGGAATGCCTCACGTTGCTAGCAATGTTTATTTCCCTAAGGTGTTTCATTAAATAGTGAAGAAAGGAATAGTGTTAATGTGTTTAGCACATCTTTTTCCTTGAAAAAAAAGAAGGTTATATAGGAGTCATGTAACTTATCTTAAGTGTTTTGATCTCAAAAGTATGTACATTCCTGGAGAAATTGTGTGAATATGAAGTTCAAGGTCACATTTTTTCCTGCTGTGTGCTATTTTTTTGATTAAGAAGTTAGCTGTTAAATATTGGAGTTGCTGGTAGATTTGGTTGGATTTTTTGGTCTGTTCATTTAAGTGTCAGGAGTTTTACAGAGAATCCTTATAATTTTTCTATCTGTATCATATGACTTAAAAACATAATTTAATTATTTCATAGTTATTTACTAGTTTCCAATAGTTAAAACCTTAATATTCTAATGGTGTTAACCCATGTTATAATTTAGATTTAGGAACTATAATTTAGATAGGAACTTAATACTATTTCCTATACATAAGTGGTTTTGTATAATAGATTGATATGATTTTTACAAATTGGCAACAAATAACCTCCATATATTGTTTTTGAGAACATGAATTGTTTCACAGTCCTAAAAAGTATGCATTAAATAATAAAAAATCTTTTTACCTTTCCCTCTTTTAATATAACTAATTTTTTCATAAATATTTTTATTTGAAAAATATAAGATACATGTGAAAATTGCAAAAAACAGGGCTACCATACAGGTCAAGAAATTCTTAACTTTACACATTGGTCTGGCCTTCTTATGCTGTGCTGTGCTCTTCTCTTTATGCATCCTTGCATTGCTTACTCTAAGTCTTACTATACTTACTTAGTGCTTACTACACTATAACCTTACTATAAGTGCTGCTGATGCAAGCACCATATAATATTTTTAAATATAATTAAATGCCTATGTTGCTTTGAAAGACAAATTTCCAAGTGCACAGAGGCCACTATGTTAGGTTGTATATAGAATATTTCATACATTATCATTGAAGAGTTAATGTTTTTAAGATTTAAATCCATTTATTGCCCACATTAGCACAAATATTAGATGAATATTAAAAAGTCTGGGAAAATCTTTATTTGGCATATAACTCAATGTCTAAATTAATAACTGTGTATTTCAGGAAAGAAAGTTAAAATTTTGGGATATTTACCAAAACATCACTCAGTTATCCAATCACTCGGTATTCCTAAGAGATAAAAGCAATAAAATAAATTAGAGAGAAGAACCTCTTAATAATAAACACATGATTAAGTCTTATTTTATTATTTCAAGAAAATATAATTGATTTGTCTCTTTAATTGCAGTAATTCCTACTCTGCTTTATTCAAAATTGTATTTATTAAAAAAAGCCAGAGGCTGACCCAGTGGAGGAGTGGTTAAGTTCACACACTCTGCTTCAGAGGCCTGGGGTTTGCAAGTTCGGATCCTGGGTGCAGATCTACACACTACTTGTCAAGTCATGCTGTGGTGGCATCTCACTTACAAAATAGAAGATTGGGACAGATGTTAGCTCAGGGACAATCTTCCTCACCAACAAAAAGGCAAAAAAAATTTTTTAATGTAGGGGACACATATCAGAATATTTGAGGTGGAGGGTGTTAAGTTTTAAGAATAGTTTTAATTATATACATTTATATTTTGAATATAAAACACAGACATGGAAATTTGACAAGTTTTCTATAATTTCTATAAATATTTCTATAGAATATCTGCAAATATTCTATAATTCTCAAATAGCATATCAGAATTCCAAAGGGTGAGAAATAAGATTATCTTGGTTCATGGATTAAAATGCCCTCTAGAGTGTGAGGGCATTTGAATTGTGGATTAATCAAATTTAAAGAAAGACCAACTCTGATTATGCTGTTTGTACTTTCTCTGACCCTACAAATCGACAACTATCAGTGCTCTGCTTCGAGTAGCAAATTGATATAAGATTTAGGATAAGGAAGATGATTAGCAATAAAGTAATTTACATTAGTGTTTTATTGTCTTTTTGTAGATTTGTTAATTATTTGAGCACTTTGGACCTTGGGGACACTTGAGTTCTTTAGGACCTCTTTACAACACAAGCATTGTTTTGTTGTTACTGTTATGTTTGGGGAAAAAATGCAACCCACAATATTAAATCTAACAGATTCTACGTGTATGTTCTGAAATCTCACTATTTTATTATTTTCTGTTGAGCTGGATTCATGAGGGCTAAGATCCTGGAGTGTGATCTGACTATAAGTAGAGGCCTATAACGCAAACCCCGGTAACACGGAACATTGGGCAGGTATTTATGCAACAATATACTTTCAGTGTATTTGAGAAACATTAACATTCTGTTTAAACCACTGCAAAATAAAAATGTAACTACTGTAATTTATCTTTACTAAGAGTTTAGCTCAACTTTACAACTGGTCACTGACGATGTTCATCTTCAGTTTGGTATGTAGTGAAATAACACTGGCCCATACCATAAGGATGTTAGGAAGTAGCTTAACATTTAATTAAATATAAGTCTCTTCTTCATGGTCTCTAGAAAGTCAGATGGTCTTCCAGATTCCATGGGAATATATCAAGTGATGAGGAATTCCTGACATCTGAAGGCAGTGAAGTCCATTAATGAACAGTGAAAATTTTTCAGCCAGACATCGCTGCCCTATAAATTCTACTCATTGGTAATAGTACTGTACACTTAAGCAGTGATTGCATACCCGTGAATGTACTGAAGTAGTAGGATATTATGTATGTTAGAAAGTTTAGAAAGGATGAGATGAAATAAATATATCTGAAAGTTTTAGCATTCCAAGTTCCATCCTGGTGGATCTTCATACGTACCACTTGCATTCTGCTTTGATGTCACTGCACTTGATCAATGGATGTGAGATAGCCTTCTGCAAACATAAAGCTTCTCTTTGTTTGCTATATTGTCTCTTTGGCTCTCCGGTTTCTTCATTTCTATTTGTTTTTTATCCATATCCATGCCATGAAGTAATGTTGCTAGTAGTTGATCAGTCTTGTGTACCCTACAGGAAAACTATCTAATCAAACGACTCAAAAATATGAGCCACAATTAGGCCAACGTGAGTTTATACAGATAATACCTTTAATCTGGGGGTGGTTGTAGGTCCTCATGTCTCCTGAGTTTGAAAAATTCTCAAGTGACCTTATGTGCACCACAAAGATATGAAGAACAAATAGCTCTTCATGAATTAGAAAAATCAAGGATTCTTTTCCTCTCTTCTCTAACCCCCCCACACACACTCTCACAAACACACATGTACGCACACACATACATCTGAGAAAGAATCCTAAATCTAAGTGTTCAAAGTTTTCATGTACGAAGATTTGTCCTATGCGTCGAATCTACTTTTTCACAATAATTATACATTATCTTTCCTTAATGACTTTTGGAACAAATGGATATAAATAGAAAAGGCAAATCGATGAAGTTCACGTATAAAATTTTATATCCTTTGCTCCTCATAATATTTTTTGATGAGTAACTGTCCATCTAATAAGTTCTGGACTCTTTGTATTCCTTTGGGAAATGGCACAAAGCCGTCTTGGGTGTTAGATTATGCATTAGCATCTCTGATTTAGTGGAGCAGTGTGTAAAAATCTCTCATAATCAGAACACTCCCTATTGGCTCCACATCTGAAGATCCCCAAGAGTGCTGTTTGTCCCAGTGAACATCTGGAATAGATTACATGCGGTTAATTGGCTCCAGGTCGGGCTTATTGCAGACAGTAGCGTGCAGTATAACCTATGCAATTCACTAAATCCACCCACTTTAGGTTAAATCACACCTACTTCTCTCTATAATTCCTCCCAGATGCAGGACACACACACACATGTGCATACACAAAACACACACACACAAACACGCACTGGAAGATAGCAAAATATCAATGGATTAGTGGAGAGGTTGTTTGCAATACATTTAACCCATAAATTATCTCAATTAAAAAAGTAACTATTGAATTCAAAGGATTTGGGGGAAGTAAAACAAAGAGGAGCAGCACATTATAGAGAGTGACTGTTTTATAGTAGAAAAATATTTAAAATTTAAAAAAAATGTTCTAACAGGTTCAGGATTTTGTTCCTCACCCTTAGCATATGTTTCAGCACGTGTAGGCACTTACCAGAATGTCATAGTAGCAAGGAGAGCAGTGCTTTGATTTTTAACTTATTTAACAATATTAATGAGTTGCCTTACAAGGAACAGTATGACTACTGTTCATTGAAAACCAAAACATCAATCTTCTTAACTTATAGTGTTGGAGGCACAGGGCATGTCTTAGCGATTAATGACCAGTTGGAGGAGTAGATATCTCAATACATAGCCAAGGGCCATTAACCCCAACTGGTCATTAATTCCCAGGAAATGTCCTGTACTGAGGTCATTATTGCTAATAAAATGCACACATGGAGAGTTCCCTCTCTTTTGCCTGTGTACATAAACATACATTCACATTGCATACATTGTTACATGTCATGAAAACAAGTAGTATTTCACATGTCCAGAAGCACAGAAAAACTAAACCTAATGAGAAATTTAATCCCTACATTCAATTTACCTTTCACTCTTTTTGGAGAGTGTGGGTAGGTGGAAGAATACCTGTTTGTATGTCAAGGCTGTGGATCTGCTGCTAACATGTGGATATAGGGAGAAGTGAAAGGAACAGGCATATGGGATTAGAGAGGCACTAATGAATATGGATGGAACCAGCACGCATGCCCTACTACCAAAGGCAGTGTGGAGTAAAATCATTGTTTGAGTCATAATATATTAGGTACCAGAACAGGTATGAGGCACATTTAAGAGTTAGGTCAAGCTCCTCTTTTGTGTCCTCTCTCTTCCATTCTACCGGATTATGCTGCACTCTCTCTCCCTTCTCATCATAGCAATCTAACTAAATCTATCATGCTTCTAGCTTTTCAGGAACGCTTAACTAGGTATCACTGTTTTCTGGAACTGTCTCTTTTTGCTTTCCATTCTCCTTTTTCTGTCCTCCATGAAACTATCCTTGTCTTGCTTAAACCTATATGATACTCCTTTGAGCTGTCTTTCATAGCATCCCATAAAGTCTCTATGTTAGGAATTATTTCATGGTACTTTAATTATTTGTATATATCCAACCACTCCTTTCAGAAAAGAATTTTATCTTTTTCCTCACCTTGATAAATGTGCTCACCTTGATTAGCTATGGTGTTAATGACTGTTAAGACTATGTATATATTTTTGTATGTGTATTATTGCATAGAAGCAGTAAGTTTTTAAGGAGAATCTGAAGTCAAAGAATGCATCTATTTTTTACTGGTGTAAAAGTCAAATTGAAAACTTGCAAGGATGCATTTCTTAAGAGATTGAATAAGTTAAAACTTACATAATTTAAAACTAATCATGATAAAATTTTCTGTAGACCAGCTAAGGTGACTCTGTTTCATGAAAGTAGCATAAACATGCTGTCCTACCAGCTTTGAAATAATACAATTCTTTATTTTTTAAGAGTTTATTTTAAATATGTTATTTAAAGGACTTCATCAGTGTTTTATGTTAAAATATGTATTATTGACATTTTAAAAACTAAAATTTTCACAAAGGGCTGCTGATGGTATAGATCTTTTTGGTCAGAAGAGCATTCTGGTTTTCTCTCAAATTATATCTATTAGGTGAAACCATCAAGAAATGTCAAGTACATGTGAATAAAATATGTAATATGTGGCATATTTAGTAGAATATTCTTAAATGAGTATCTAAATCAATTTGATTATTTGCATTAGTAGTAATCTTCTAAATCAAAGAATTAAATATGCACAGATTACACATAGACAGAATAGTTTGGTGCTTCCTATAGGTATCTTTGAAGGTAATTAAAGTAACTGAGAAATGTAATTTTTAAGCATTCAAGTTCAACATTTCATGAAGAAACAACATAAAATTTGTAGTCTATCCTTAAAATACTTGTCATGTATAAAAAAAAAATAATACATCCCTAAATTTTATTTCACTTTTCCAGATTGATCTTAACTTCTGAGATTTAAGGTAACTAGAACCTTGATATTTAAAGTCTGTGAGGCATTGTAGTAACAAGTTGACCTTCCATAAAAAAAATTCATTCTAATTAGACCTTTTCTTAAAACTAAACCATATAGACATAAAATATTTATTTTGATATTAAATAATTAGAAAATTACTTAAAGTATAATACTTTTTTTATTATGGCTAAAGCTGTACTCAAGGAAGTACAGAAATTATTGGGACAAAAGTTGAAGCAAGTACCGCAACTGGAATCCTCCCTGGAGGGAGGCATAGCAAGATCCTTTCTGTGGGCTCTTTCTTAGAAAGACAGCAGTAACTTTGTGGAGAAGGAAGAGAAGTTGAAGAGTACTTGAAGAGTTGAAGATCAGTTGATTCTGCCATAATGAAAAACACCGAAAGATTTAGGGGTTAGGAAGGCTGACTCTAGCTAAAATCCAGAACCATCATTTTAATCCATCTCTTATTTGCATGTAAATTTAGGAGAACTATTTAACTCTGTACCTCAGTTTCCTCATCAGGAAACCAGGTAAATAATTCCCTATCCTTCTTGGCTGTCATTAGCATTGATAAAAAGTAAATGGAGGCATATTAAAATTTTTAAGAGTTTATTTGAGCAACAATCTGTTTGAATTGGGCAGCACCCAACTGGAAGTGGTTAGGAGTGCTTCACCCACAGGAATCAGGGAAAGACATATAAAGAAAGTATGAGAGCAAAGAAAGAAAATTATTTGATTCACCATAGCTTAAAGCCTAATTGGCTGTTTGTTGATTGGGTGCCCTTAGAATTTTGAGTTCATAACTTTGAGGCATTAACAGGCTTAGATTTCTGTTTGCTTAAGGAGGCAAGATAGCTTCAAGCATCCGCCTAATGGCCTCTTTGTTTAATTAATTTAACAGCATTAAGTCATTTAATTTATGTAAAGCACTTTTTAAAAAGTATCTGGTACATATAAATACTGAATGAATGTGGTTTGTAATTATTATTATTAGGCTAGTTTGAAAAATGTGAGCTTTGATTTATTCCATGTCTTAAAAAAAGACAACCAAGGCAACTTATTTATGGCAACCTAGTTAATAACCACCTCCTCCCTCTTATAAACTCTTTTATTTTAAAGTTTGTTTTTCTATTCAATGTGTTGACTTTAAACAAATAGACATCCGGTTATTTCTCCAGGAAAAATGGGTTTATTTGGGATCAGCAAAGAATTGCCATTTTGGGTCTGCAATCATGGCAAGCCACCTACTCCTTTTCTGTTTATTAATTTCCACAAGTGCTGCCCTGTGTGGAATAGCATAGGGTGCAGGTTAGATTGCATTGTCCCAGACCTAAAGTCTGCACTGGTTGCCCTGAGCTGATCATGTCCAGTTTCCCCATTTTAAATAGAATTTGAAAATATCTTTTAAGTCAGAAACAAGAGAAGACTCCCTCAAAATGACAGCTTTTATTTGTTTCTCTTGGGGGTCTTTTCCTTTGGGATTGATTTGGGGAAAGAGTAGGCTTCTACTAGTATTCTTATCTAATCAAAGAATTCATCAAGGTACAGAAAGAATTGGCTCCTCCTACATTTGCATTTAAAAAAAACTTTAGTAGAGGAAGAGATGCTAAGTAACATAAGTAGTTGAATTTTTAGTTATGCACCTATAACCACATTTGAGGAAAGCCAGATCTGAATTTTGTTACTTAGTTCTGATTCATTTCCCCTGCAGCAATTTGTAAAAGCAAGAGAAAAGGAGCAATTATTTTTTAAAATCTACATACATTCAGAAAATTATAATTTAGTAAGTCTAGGAAAATCTGAAAACTGCTATATTAATAGTTCTTTTCTTGTTTTTAGATTAAATTAACACTGTTTGAAAGAGAACATTGTTTTCATCATGAATGCTAATAAAGATGATAGACCGAAGTCCAGAAGCCACGACTTTTACCTTTTTCATGCCTTGATGATGCTCAGCGTGACCATGCTGTTTCTTCCAGTCATTGGAACTTCTAAGCAAAATATTCCACGAGTCAAGCTAACTTACAAAGGTAAATGTGTAAATGTTTTTCAGATTGTCCTTGTCTTTTTGATTACTGTATTTCTTTTATTTAGAAATGCATACTGACTTCAGTGAAATGTTTATAGTATTGGCATCAGTTAATAAAAATATTATTATAAAGCACAAAGCCCAGTTATTTATTATATTTTGTCAGGAAAACAGACACCCAAACTGATCATGTATACTTTTCAGCCAATTATTTACAACGATCAACTACTGATTAGCATAATTAGGAAATTTTTGGTCTACAAGTTGTAATCAGTTTTGTATTAAAATAAATCAGTCCCTAAAAATAGAAAACAACGTTAATTCCAGATAGCTGCTACTAATTAGTTTATCTCTAGAGGGGATTTTTTTTTAAAACAGTAAGATATCTTCAGAAAAAATTAGCACACTAAAATACCTTTAATATCTCAAGCATATACGTCTTATTATTTTAAAAAGCAATGTGAAAGGCTTAAAATATAGAGATGAAAAAAAGCATTTAAGAAATGAAATCTGCTAAACTAATTGTTTGCTTTTTTTTGTTTTTGATGAGGAAGATTAGCCCTAAGCTAACATCTGTTGCCAGTCCACCTCTTTTTGCTAAGGAAGATTGGTCCTGAGCTAACATCTGTACCCATCTTCCTCTGTTTTTTTTATGTGGGACGCCTGCCACAGCATGGCTTGATGAGTGGTGTGTATGTCCGCGCCTGGGATCCAAATCTGCGAATGCCGGGCCTCCGAAGTGGAGTATGTGAACTTAACTACTATGCCACTGGGCTGGCCCTAATCTAATTGTTTTTAAATGTTTAAATTAATATAAAAGCAAAGTTTATATGAGTTATATTTAATTATCTTGTGTCTATGTATGTATAACTTATTTATGGAGAGAGATATTGAGAGAAAGAAAGGGAGACAGAAAGAAAGAGCCAAATTTCATGCTCAAAGATTTATTTCTTTTATTTTCTTTTCTATGATATACCCTTGGCTTCTTTAATACCTCAAGTAATGATAGGAATGTAGGGAACTCAGACTCCTTTATTCTGAACTTGGCAGGTAAAAATTATGCTGGCAGTTTTAATATCCTCTGATCTTTAAGACAGCTTATTTTCAGCTCAAATTAAATACCAATAATAAAAGCTAATTTGATGTCAAATGTAAACATAAGTGGAATTAGCATATTATACTCATTACAGATTTTATATGTTGGTAATTTGTTTGGGATTTGTATGTTATGAATTAGAGTTAAAGCAATATATTATTTTTGAGTTTTTATATTCTTCTAGAATTTCTAGAGTAGATAAAACTAACCTGTTAAAAAAGAAAAATCAGAACATTGCCTTTGTGCAGTTGAGGGAATGATTGACCGGAAAGGGATACGAGGAGAAACTTCCTGTGACTATGGAAATGTTTTCTATCCTCATAGAAATATGGATCACCTGAGTACAGTGGATGAATTTTTTATAACCTATCATATTGCACATGTGAGATTTGTTTATTTGCCTGTATTCAAAATTTACCTTAAGAAAAGAACAGAAACAAATATTAAAGGCAAACAATAAAAAAAGAGAAAGTCTGAAAATAAAGAGATTGAAGAAAAAAAAAAGGAAACATTATCTGGTTTCTATGATATAGTAACACAAGAACATTGCATTGATAAGTGCGAACAATGCAAAATAAGTCAGACTTGCAAAAAAAACTTTTACAATAGTTAATAATCAGTCACTGTGGATTCAGTGCCTAATCCTATTTCTTAGACCCTATACATTAAGTAGTTCTTCCCTGAAGCACTTACCTCCCAGAGTGAACTTTAAAGTTTATAGAAGCATCATTCTGATATTTGACTGATTATATGATTTTCATTTGTCAGAATTAAATGGAGTTGAAGAAGACCACATGCTCTGTTTAACATCACTGGGTGACCAAAAGAGATTTATGGACTTGTGGGATTTTATGCCGTTTGATAAATTTATGGAAAAAAAGTAGATTGTCATTGTGATCATTTGTGTTCGTAATCAAAATTTCATATGAGTAATTGTAAAATATTAACTCAAATGTGGTAAGGTGAGCATTTGAAAATAACAAATTAATCCCTAAAAATAGAAAAACATGAATTAATTCCATACAGCTGCTACTAATTAGTTTACCCTAAGTTAGAGGGTTTTTTGTATGAATACATGTTTGTGGACTTGGAATCAACCCTATAATATATGAATATATGTTTTTGGACTTGGAATCAGCCCTATAAGAGGTCAAAATCTTGTTTTATTTATCTCTCTATAGATTCTCATTCCTCTCAGGACCTAGTGCTTATATAAAAGGACTGGTATAAGTGTTGGATTAAATGCAATAAGAACTATTCTTTTGATGTTTCTTATATTCAGTATACTTTCCAAACGTTATATTTTTTAGGTTTTGTCTACATGTAGGTTATCTCTGTGTCAAAGGCTGGCAAGCAGTAGCAAAGATTGAATGCAGGGTAGGAATTATAGAAATCTCCTCCCAACTCACCCTCAATAGAGACACACACACACACACACACACACACACACACACACACACACACACACACACACATATTCCTGTTAGCTCTCCATGGCTGCTATTAGCATTCATTTCCAGATTGTGTGCTAATAATTGAGTAGTCATCTTGGCTAGGAGAATTACTGACAACCTGAACGGAGCACTCCTCTTTCTTCTTTAAGGAATATGGGGTCTTCTCTTTGGAAATCATCAGTTCGACATTATGAAGCCTACATTTTCCATCCACTTTCAAGAATTTCAATAGTTTCCCTATCCACCTATACCATATCTGAGAGTTTAGAAGGAAAGTAGTTCAAATCTTGATATACTACCTTTTAAAAGTAGCCTGTTCCTGAGTAAACAAAGTTATGACATAAAAATTACTGCTAACTTAGGGTTATGGTGAGAAAAATTGCTTGTATACCACAATCCTACTTCTGAGATAATAATCACAACTCTCCCTTGGCATTCTCTCTCTCTCTTATGACTCTGACTAATGAATTGAGATCAGCTAGTATCACCCCTTGCTTAGATAGTTTGAGTCAAATATTTGTGCTTGGGCACTAAAACACTGCCAGAATATGAGGTTAGAAAAATTAGCCCAAAGGAAAAATCAATTTTGTTTCAAAAAAAATAGTTTTTACAGGCACAAAATCAGCTTTGTTTTCTTTGCTTTCCATAATTCATGCTTCCTTAGGTGCTGACTGGAGATGCAGCCAGTGTCAGTAGAGTTAGCTACTTCGAACAGCTTCAAGATTATTTTGAGAGATTTCTTAAAGGTCAATAGAAATATAGTAACCATTTTATCCAAAGAATGCTCTTTGATAAAGACTTAGCTTTGAACCTCTGAATCCACTGGAGCTTGTTTGGTTCTATTGTTGAGAAGAGAGATTTCCCTTCAGTTGCATATTTTGAATTCTTGCACATTTATGCATAGTGAACCTGTTTCTTGAGTAATAAGTAAGGAACTTTGGAGACCAGAATGTCCTATATTTCTGGATTTTGTGTTAGAAAGTGAATGCATGTATTTTGCCCTACAAGGTGGGTTTCTCACAGTGACTTGTACAGTTGATATTCCAGATATAGTAAAAATAATTTTTGAGAGATGATCTACTTCAACCTTGTAATAGTGTAAACATTTTCTATCTCATAATCATCATGAAGGAACTCATATGAGTTAAGGATATTTATAGCCAGGAATCATTAGTATTTGCAATGTTATTTGTTTGGAAAACTCCAGAAGATGAGTTAGGTAATATACCTAAAGAGGAAATGGACCAAAACTTTGGAAAAGGAAGAGAAAATGAAAGTTAACCATTACACAAGGATTCATCCCTTAAGAAGAATTGTAGTTTCTTTCATCTTTTTTTCTTTTTTGCATATTTCTTTAGCCTCTCTTTTTCTTTCCTATTTTAGATTTAACTTACATTTGAATGGCTTATAATAGATATAGACATAGATCTGTCATATAGAGAGAGACTGTTTTCTTACTACATCCTTTTGGACCCGTGATAAGGAGAATTAAGCTATCAATTCTATTTGAATATTTTCCCCAATAAACTCTTACTCTCTCAAAGAATCTCGGTAAACCTACAAAGCACCAGTTAATTAACACTGAACCCCTAGGGGTAAGACATATAAGACATCAGGAAGGAAACTAACCCATTTAATACTCACCATGCATTCACCTATTCTACAATTATGTATTCAGCAACCACTATGTACCTGGCACTGTCCTAGGTCAGAGAATAGTCACTGTCCTCTTTGAATTATTTTTCCACATAGGGAGACAGACAATGAACAGGTAAACAATAAATGAATGTCATTTCAAATGGTGGCAAGTGCTATGAAGAATATAAAGCAAGAGAGTGACTGGGTCCAGGTGCTCTGCTTAGATTTTTATCATGTCTAAGTTTTATGACACCCTGAAAACCATTGTTTTTATACCCATTTTATAGATAAGAAACATGAGGCTGAGTCTGAAGACCTACCCCAAAGCAAGAAGCTATTAAGAGGCAGAACTAAGTTGTGTGTTTTCATTTCTCTAGTTCAAGGCCCACGTTCTTGCCACCTTGTGCCCTTGAGGGAAACATTACATATTGAGGAATACAAGTATCGAGATACAAAAAGTACAAGATTTCACCATTACTTCTTTGGCAGTTTGCTCTTTTCAATAACTACCAATAATACTAATTACTTCCAAACTTATATGCATTTTCATAGAAAAGAAAAACTTGAAATCACCTTTAAAATTGTATCTGCTATTGTATAACTAAACATTACTATAATTGATAGAATGTTTCTTTGTTTTCTTGGAATTTTCTGGGATATAAGTGGATAAGTCTATAAACAAAGAGGTTTATTTGACTCAAGTCACAGTGAGCCAGATGCAGTCTAGAAAATAAGGTAAATACTTCAGTAATCCCAGTGGAATGGTGAGGTGGAAGAAGCAATAGAAGTGAACTTGTCTCTGGGTATATCCTGTAAAAACGTAGGTAGAGTTGTTTTGAAAAAAATCATGTTTTTCTAAGTAATACTAAATCTTAAAATTTAAAATATAGCTGTAATGGGTGATGGGGCTTAGAGTTAGAAGACCCACATAGGTTTTAGCTCTTTCTCTGGCATGTACTGTCCATGCAAATAATTAGAACAATTATTTGCTCTTTCTAAGTCTACGTGTCCTCTTCTGGAAATTAGTGATAATCCTTCTGGTTCTTCTTGAGGATCACATTAAATAATATAGGGAAAGCTCCTTGGATGTCATAAAGCACAAAATGGATGTTATGACAGGCTTCAATGAGAGACCAAACATAATTTATTATTGAATTAATTGAAGTAAGATAGGAAGAAAATTGAAGGTCTTTAAAATATAATTATATTTAGGCATCTTATGAAGAATTTCTCCTGCCACAGATAACAGGAAATTACTTAAAAGTCAATAATAAATCATAACTTATCATCTTTGCATCTTCCTTCCAGGTTAATGCATAGTAAACAAATGTACTTCTTTGAATGAGAAAACTGAGGGGAAAAAGTTTGTATATTATTGGTTTAAACTAAGCAGGTCATTTATTACTTATAGGAATTAAGGTAGTTATAACTTTAATTAAATTAATTTAGAATAAATTAGGGATGTATAGATTTGACCAATGTAGAATTGTGAAGGAAAAAAAATAATTTGGCCATCTTGCATAAATTAACAAATGCCATCATTTAAGGGTTAGACAGATACTCTACTCTGGAGAAAAGGGAAAGAGTCTAGCTCTTCCGTGCAATGGGGCCACAGTGTTCTTTAGCCTTTCTCTCCAGCTGTAGTTCAAGAACAAGTAGCAGCATAATCTGGGAGTTTGTTAGAATGCAGAATCTCAGGCTTCCTCCCACACTTCTAAATGAGAATCCTTTTTTTGTTGTTGTTGGTGAGGAAGATTAGCCCTGAACTCACATCTGTTGCCAATCCTCCTCTTTTTTGCTGAGGAAGATTGGCCCTGGGCTAACATCCATACCCATCTTCCTCTACTTTATATGGGACACCGCCACAGCATGGCTTGATAAGCGGTGCGTAGGTCTATGCCTGAACCTGCAAGCCTCAGCCCCGGAAGCAGAGCATGCGAACTTAACCACTACACCACCGCGGGCCCAAGAATCCATAGTTTAACAAGAATCCCAGCTGATTTGAATGCACGTTAAATCCTGAGAAGGACTGCTCTAGAGTGTTTTGTTTCAGATGCCCTCTCATCTCTCCCGGCCCCCACATGAACATTTGGAGAAGACAACAGGAACCTCTTATGATTGCAAAGCATTAGAGCTACAGCTGGGTCTCCAAATAGCACATTAACCTCTAAATTATTAATAAGACTAATAAATCCTGATTTAGATGGAAGGTAGATGAACCAACATAAACAATAATCACTAGTTTGAAAAATCATTAATTAAATGTTTATTAGACTTCTTATATGCAAGAAATGGCAATGAATTACAGCTGTGATTTAGACATTATTCTCATCTGCAAGGGCTTCTAGTCTTTTTAAGCGACAAACTAACTGCAAAAAATTAATGCCATAGGATTAGGGTAAATAAAACCAAACATTTAAAAGAATTTCAGAGGAGATTGGGTATGAAGTTGATCTTTGAACACTGGAGGAAATTTAGAGCTTACTGAATGCAGTATATGCTGGCATTGGAGGATTTTGATCATGAAATTGACCTAACTTAGTTGTGATTTAGGGGAAAAAAACGCAGTAGGCTGCATCGTGTGGTAGGGATTGGTGAGGGAGGGGGCATAGAACAAGGTTGTTTATGAGGCTGTTATAGTAATTTAGAGAAGTAGTAATGTGGATCTCAGCCTGGCTGACAGTAGGAATAAATATTTGAGGAGGAAGAATAGAAAATTTGCATGATAGAATCCATAAAGATTTAAATTTAGCTGGATATTCATGTGAGGAAAGTGAAATAGACAGAGGTACCAATTATTTAAATAGGAGAGAAATGAGTAAGGGAATAAGGAAGAGAAACTGAAAAATGATTCTGCTGCTTTGAGCCTGGGGCCTAGGTCGTGTCATTAAAGTCAGTAGGATGAGATGGTTGGAGAGAAAATGACAATACCAAGCAGGGTACTGGAAATTCTGAACTGTGACTTGGGAGAGGCAGTGGGATTTTAAGTGTCTATTTTCTAACAATTCATGAAAGAAAAACAATGTATGGGAAAGTAAAATGGAAAACATTATTTTGTTGCCTATGCCCTATAAATACTGCCTGAGATTCAGGAGAACGTTATTCTATGACTCTTTTTCAGGAGAACATTATTCTATGACTCTTTTTAATCTCGCTTTTGGAAGTCTAGGTGCATATTCTGATGAAAATTCTCTGCACTTCTCTACCAGGATTATCCTCCATGGACAAGTGATTAGAGGACCTTTTCTGGTGGAAACCTACAGAAAAGTTCCACAGATAATTGACATCTGTTTGTTTTGAATGAAAAGCCAAACTGAAAATTCCCTGAATCGATGGAAATTAGATTTCAGATCAGATGTTGCACTGGAAAAATGTTTCATTTATCCAGCATGATAAATGATAACAAACAAAAACCCCACAAAAACAAAACATATTCTGGCCAATTTTTTAAAATTTCATAATAGCAAGATAGTAAGAGTGAGGAGATGATTCAATAACTTCCCGGAAAGACAGAAGATACATTCAAAGGCTTGGGATACAGCGGCGTGAGACTTCTCAACCATGGCTCTGGAAGTTGGAAGAGTGTTTAAATGCCTCAGATCTCTGAAGGCGAATGCTGTTCAACCCAGCATTCTATAGTTAGCTAACTATCAATAAAGGTAAATTAGCGACATTTTTACACATGGAAAATTTCAAAAATTTCATCTCAGTCACCCTTTCTTAGGAAACTTCTGGAGATGTGCTCATCAAAATAAGAAAATAAATCAAGGGGGAAGACACAGGATCCAGGAAAGATGGGGTTCATAATAGGAGAGAGGTAGGAGGAAGTATGAGAAAACAGGCCAGAGACCAGCCAGTCCAGATTGTATGAAGAGGAAGAAAGGCCCTAGGAGATGTGTCTCCAGGAGAAAAACAAAAAACAATCTGACAGAATTTCATTTGAAAAATTTTTGGAGGCATTTTTCAGAAAGTATGGAAAGATTTGGTCATGATTGTAAAGAAAACTAAGCAAATGTCACAATGGGGAAATTATTAATAAAAGCAACTTTTTTTCACAAAAGAAAATATAATCAGAGAACACTACTTTTCTAAGTAGGGAAGAATATTTACCTTGCAATAGTAATGGAATTATTGAATACAGCTTTCATAAAAATGGGCACTATTATAATGTTAGGAGCTTGGTGGGAGGGAAAGAGTTGGCATAAGAAAGCTAGAATTCTCAACTTCTGTAAACAGGAATTCAATGGAAATGTCTGAAAATGATGTTTTAAAAGATAGTATATACATATTATTTATAAATATGAAAATATATAGAAAATCTTCTAAATGTGTTAATCTGGGGGCTAGATTGAGGGTGCCAGGGGATGGAGAGGAGACAGATAGGCTTACAAATGCCTTTTTTTTTTCTTTTTTTTTTTTGTGAGGAAGACCAGCCCTGAGCTAACATCCGTCGCCAATCCTCCTCTTTTTACTGAGGAAGACTGGCCCTGGGCTAACATCCGTGCCCATCTTCCTCTATTTTATATGGGACGCCGCCACAGCAGGGCTGATGAGCAGTGCATCGGTGGGTGCCCGGGATCCGAACCAGCGAACCCCGGGCTGCCAAGCGCAAACTAAACTGCTGCGCCACTGGGCCACCCCAAATGCCTTTTAATGTTACTTTTTGATATGTATATACTAACTTTGATTAATATAATTAATTTTTAAAGTAATATTGTTATCTTTTAAGTTATTCTCATAACTCTTTGCTCTATACATTAATTTGTGGTAATCTTAGCTTGAGGGATTATTTGCTGCTCTCATATTTGTCTTAACTATTTAGAGTCAATAGTAGATGGTGTACTATGACTTTCTGAGCTTTTTAAAAATTAAATTCACATACTTGATTGAAAACAAATCCGCAATCATTTGTGACACGGTGTTTTGATTTTAAACATTCCTTGAAGTTTGAAAAGGAGAAATTCTCAACACTTTAAAGGGAGTTAAGAAAATACTTGTCAAAGTAGAAACAATCTTCCCCAGAATTATCCTCTCAACTATTTCTGAGGAAGTTTATTCTATTATGGCATTGTTCTTCTGGAAATGTACTAGGCATTTATAATACTACCCTTTTTTTTTAATGTCAATAGGAAAAATTATCGAAGCAAAGCTTTTGAGAATATAAAAGGACTCATTCTTACTCAAAGGAAGAATTTACAAGGACTCATAATCATAAATTATGAATCTCACATGTGAGGGATTATATAAAGCATCTACTATTGAAAACTAGCCAAATAAGAATAAACCTGTGATTTAAAAACATGGATGTAGATGGAAATGTGACAATGTAAAATTGCTACACTCCTACCCCACATCCTGTCCTGGCAGGAACAGAGCTCTGATGATATAATAGGCTTTATTTGTTTCTAATTTATGTTTCCCTACATGGTATCATCTGATTTATTATTGACATGGATAATGTTCTGTCTAAGTCCTAATGAACAGAATGATCTCCAACATTCCATTGCAGAAGAGCAAATGAGAATTTGATTTTTTTTTTCCCCTGATTCGACTTGCATTTGCAGGAAGGAAAACGTTTAGGGTTGAACTTCTCACCTAGGAGAGTAGTATGATATAATTTTGAAGTAGTCTTTTGTAGGGATTTTAGGTTTGAATAATATTCTTTTTCTATATATTTGATATTGTTTGAGCAGTTAGCTCTGGAGACTAAATGTACATAAATAGAGAATAATTGGCATTTTTAATAGGTGGAGATGACCTATCTTGGTAACCAAAATCTTTTCATGTGATCTCAAGCCTCAGAAAACCAATTGAAAGTCAAGTGGGGCCAATTTAAGATGGGTTATTTTCCAAAGGTTGCATCCAAGAAAGAATCTTTGCCTTGGACCAAAAGCTGGAGAAGGAAATACAAGTTCACAGAGAGCCAAAGGGACTCAGTGAGCCACAACATTAGGGACTAATTTTCATTTTGGAATGAACAGTTTTCTCCCTTAACTCAATTCCTGACCCAGACTGAGAACAGGCTCTTTTGAGGGGGAATGGTTTGGTAGCCAAAACATTTCTGGAAACTATGGGAAGAAGGAATTCCATAGAAGGAATCTTTGGATACTTACAGTCAGCATGAAAGCCCTGGGAATTCAGAGATCAAGGCAAAACCGAATTTATGGAGAAGGCAGAAATAAAAACTCCTTTACTTCTTTACTTAGATGGCTTTGCAGAGAACACACTGGAGATGTGATGGTGTTCAAGAAACCTCAGAACAGCCCCACTGATATAATGGCTATTTTCTTGAGGAAAAGAGGAGTGGGTGGGGCAAGAATTTGTGCTGAATGTCCTGAAATGGAAGGGAAAGGCAACTGGGTTTTGATCTGGATCCATTTTTGGTTGTAAACTTTCTCTGATGAGAAATTCTACTTCTTAGATTGGAGTTGATTGGAAATTGACTTTTCTCAAAGATGATTTTCTTTTTATCCCATGAAGTTCTGCTTTTAATAACCTTGATTTTCTTATTAAAAAAAAAACCTTCCTGTTAAATGTTCCTTTTTAAAGGATGTGGGAAGCCATTTTTTAGCTATGTAGTCTTCTCATGAGAGCAACTGTCAACTCCACCCAGTTCAGGATTTCTGGCAATAAATGCAGGATTTCAAGGGTATGGGATTTTGTTCATTTAACAGTCAAACTTTGAGGAAGTCTGTGTTGTTTAATCCTAAATTTATTAGATTCAATGTGACTAACCACTCCCTTCCTTTCTGGGGTGAAGAGGAAGAATGTAGATCATCAGGTCAAATGTTTCTTCAGGCTGAATGAACAATTGTATTAAGGGACACTAAAAGAGAGATACAAAGAATTCTTTTCAGAACAAACGTTAATTTCAGATAGGAGCAGGGATTATCCAATTCTTAACCTTCCCCTCATAGGCAGGGACATCTGGCTGTGAGTGAGTAGATTCATTGTTGCTTTGCTCTGCCACTAAGAGCTAACTGGTTTTGTGAAGCCCACTTAACCGTTCTGGACCTCACTGAACTGGTAACATGTAAATCAAACAGGATTATTAATAAGATCTCCCTTTAGCTTTAATTGCTTTATACTGCATTTCTGTTCTTCCCAAAGTTTAGAGACTACCTGCTCCAAGGAACCGAGCAATGGCCGGGAGTAGATAGATGAATGACAATTTGTTCGTAGATACCTGTTTTCCCAAAGTTAAACACAAGGTTCTAATGCCATAGAACTCCAGTGTTGGAAGGAGCTTAGAGATCATTTGGTTTCTCTACCCACACATATTGATGAGAGAACTGAAGTAGGATTATTTGGCTTGCTAAAGTAAACACAGATAGGAAGTCCCTTCCATTTTACTATCAAAGTTATTTAAGTCTCCTACTTTAAGTACTGTTGTCTTTTGTCTCTAATACATTTTCATTTTTGTTGTGGGTGAGCATTTCCTCTGCACTAGACTATAAGATCCATGAGTGGACCTTGTTATCAGTCTTTGCAGCACGTATAGAGTACCTGGCGATCTTAGATTAGTCAGTCGTTTGCTTTCAAAAGTCAAGTTTTTTGAGGGTAGTGATTCACTTTCTTGTGCTAGAAATGAGAAATTATTCTAAATATGGTTATTAACTGTATGTGGGAAACATACAATTTTCCCTGTGACTTTTGGTAAGATATCAGGAGATGTTGATGAAGACTCTGGACATACTTTTCAGAAAAATGCACACGTACATATAAACATATGAAAATATCATGTTGTTTATAGAGTTTTGGATCCTCAGAACCATCCTGTTGTTCTGTAGTGGTTTATTGATCATGGATCAGGAAAACCTTGTCTGTGTCATCATTCAATTAAAATCCATCATGTGCATGATTTCCATATTTAAACTAGTGGAATAAATGAATAATCATATATTTGCTTCATTTATTTCAGAAGTAATCAGCTTGTAGATCTTCCAAGAGGATATTGCTAGAACAAGAGTGGGAATTTGAGGGCCTGGGCAACTGAGTGAGATTACAAGCTGAGAACAAGGTGATAGGACAATGAATTTCTAAAAAGAACAGTTAGAAAGAGTGATTGTGGTGGATTAGGTCAGAGGTTTAGGTAGATATGAACAAAGAATGCATTTAGGACCTAGAGGTAAGTTCTGTCATCTGAGGAAAGGTGGGGCTGGTGAAGTAAGTATAGAGCAGGCGTCCTCTGAATGGCATGTGGGAAGTAATACACTCACCCACCACGCAATGGGAAGAAAGAGACAGAATTCTTGTTCAAAAGGATAGAAAACTGTGGGCAATCTTAAAATCTCATGTCTGAGAATTGTCAGTTTAGGAGAAATAAAAAATAAAGCTCTGAAATATATTGCCAAATTGTTAGTCTTTACGGTTCATGAGTTTGCAGCCTGTGGAGCCAGAATCCATTTCTGATTCCTGAAATCCTGGGAGTGTATTAGCTTTAGGTGTTAAGATGCAGGCTCTGGATTTAACTTTTTTTGTTTTGTTTTGTTCCCTGGGCTTTAGTTGATGATCTTATGGAAACAAAAATGACTTTGCTTGGCTTGGCAGAAATGCAAGGAAGATAAGCTGCTTGGGGAAGAGGGAACCTGTTCCAATCCCTGTCCCAAGGTCTTTTCAAAATGTGTGCATCAGCTTGAGAAATTTTCACGTCATGCCTAAATCTAATTATTTAGTTTGGCTTCAAAGGATTGGCGAAGCATACTTTAATCATTTTGACGCTAACATTGTCACAAGGCAACATTAAATCATTTTGAAATGATAATACTTCAGGTTAGTCACTATTTTTGCAGCTGTTTTTCCTTGTCAAATTTGTTTGAAACTAAACCCAATAGAATTGGTTATGGCAAAAGAAAATAAAACAAATGACTACATCAATGTTATATTTATTTTCCCCACTGTGTAAGTAGAAACAAAAAATAGATGCAAGATTCTTAAACATCTTCCTCCTCTTCTTGGCATTGCCATAATTCAGGTACTCAACATCTTTCAGTTCCCTCTGGGTAGTCTCCCTGCCCCTGCCTTTCCCGATTCTCATCCATCCTGAATACTGCAGCCAGACTTATTTTTCTAACACTCAGTTATAGTCTTAGTCACTTTCCTGTATAAAATATTTTAGTGACTTCCTATTACCTACATATTAACCAAACTCTCCAGCCTGCAATCTTAGGCTCTGATTATCTGATGTTGTCTTTATGTCCAGCCCCACTTCTCACTACCCCCCATATTCTCCATGTCCCAGTATACTGAACTACTTCAATTCCACAAATATTTATTAAGTACTTAATTTGTCTCAGACTCTGGGCTAGGTAGGTGCCGGGAATTCAAAGATAATAAGACATGGTCTTTGTCTTGAAGGAGGTCACACTCCAGAGTAGGAAACGTACTAAAAATGCTGTGTGTAAGTGCAACATACAATGATATATGCCCTTGTGTTCTTCTGCCTGGAATAAACTTTTATTTGTATCTTTCCTGTAAAGCTTCTGTCTGTCCTTAAAGACTGTTCTCAAATATCACCTCCTTTTGTAAGGTGATGCACAATTAATTACTTGAAAGATTTGTTAACATTTTATGTATACTTATATTGGAATTTATTTCACTTATGTTGAATTTATTTCACTTATGTTTTATATACATATCTATCTGCACATTGATCTGTGAGCCCCTTGAAGGCAGAGCTGAGTCATCCCACAAACTTAACTACATGCTCAATACTTAACACGTACTAGGTGCTTATAAATATTTGTGGGCTGAATAGCTTTTTAATATTATTCCAATATTACAAAAAAAAATAGAGATGTTCTAATCTTCATAAGCCAGGTTTAATGGAAGATGAGACAATATTCTTCAATAGAACTTATTTGGACCAACCTGGAGTTTAATAATCATACTCAAAATAACTGTTAATATTTATTGAACTTTTCCTATATTCAAGGCATTGTTCCAAGAACTTTATATAAATTACCACCTTTAATCATGAGTTGGAAAATATTATGACTTCCTTTTATTAGATTTCGTATAGAGTTTAAAAAATATATCATTATCATTGTAATAGCTGATAGTTACATAGCACTTACTGTGTGCCAGGCACTATTCTAATGCTGATCATATATTAACTCATTTATTCCTCACACCTACATGATTTATTACATAAGTTCTATTATTATTACAGATGGGAAAACTAAGGCACAGAGAAGTTCAGTTTCTTGTCTTAGACCACACAGCTAGAGTTGTGAGGTTAGGATATGACCCAGGTGGTCTGGACCTAAAGCTCACACTCTTCCTCATTAGGCTAAGCACTGTTTCATTTTGTAATTAACATTGCAATACATGATTCGAAATAGTTGATTATTATCCATGAGCACTTGAAATAATAAGGATTTATATCATATAACCTACTTTCCTCTGTTAATTGGGTCAAGATATACTCTTGGAAATCCCCTTACATAGTTTCCATTTTGCCTATTTCATTCTTTGTTAAACCAGGGGAAATCCCATGGAAGATATAGAATTGCCTGAATGAGTAAAAATTTGTGTGAAATGTTTTCTCTTGTTAAGGCTTTAGATTACATCTGTTTTATCTATTCTCTCGGTTCCATTCTTCTCTCCTCAGTTCTTTAAAGTCAGTATGGAATGTTCATAGGAAGTTTGTTGGATATTAGCCCTGCAAAAATAGGCTTACTGCATTTGGAGATGCTAAAATATATTATTCCATTGTGTCTCTGGTCTGAAAGAGAAAAGTTATATTTAGCTCAATACAAAAATAATTAGCATAGAGTTCAGACTTTCATTCAGTGTACATAAAGCATGATTCATGAATATTAATAAGACATTTATGTTTGGTAAAACCACACTCACTTGAGAATTCAAGTGAGAATATGATAGTATCATATCTTCTTAAGCGTACAGCCTTATGGTTTGTCAAAACTAAGACAAAAATCTATCTAAGCGACCAATGGAAATAAAGTTTAAACACTGTAAATTAGAAAAAAGAGTGAAAGGAATTTTCAAAAATATAAAATAATAATAAAGTCCACACTTGATGGATGGAATATATAGGCTTTAAATTTAAGGGACTCAAATATCCATTTTACAGAGGTTGAAAATGGCCATGATACATTTTAGAAGTATCTTGATGCCTGTTTCTGAAACATTATCTCTTTTTTTTCTTTTTCAGCAATTAATAATGAATTACTTGAAAATAATGATTTAATTTTAAAGTCCAGTAACATGTAGTGGACTTTAATAAGTTATGAGTGATATTATTACCTTATTGGTATTTAATACTCTGGGGTTATAGAAAATGAGAGGGTATGATAGGTACTTGGGATAAAATCTATTGAAAAGATTTGGGTTCCTGTAAACCCAGACCTAAATTTAAATAGGAGTCTGTCCATATCACAATTATAAATGAAACAAAGAATTACGACTTAGAAACAAGTGTCAAAGAGAAATGGAGACTGGGACTAAGGTTATACTGTCAGCTTTGCCACCACATAATTTTGTGAGTTTAGGGCATGTGGCTTCACCTTGCTATAATTCAATATCTTCCTTTATGAAATCATGAATTTGCATTAATTGATTTTCAGGGTCCCTTCCCACTTTACAATTCTCATTCCATACTTGTTCAGGATCATCTCTCTTTCAGAATTCATTTTCTTGGATTCAACTTCTTTGTTTACATCTTCCTGAATATATGAAATAGGCACAATGTAATCCTCCGAACATGGGCATCAGTCTAAACACTATCAAAAGTAGGAGGGGAGGGGCTGGCCCCGAGGCCGAGTGGTTCAAGTTCTGCATGCTCTGCTTCAGTGGCCCGGGTTTGTGGGTTCAGATCCCAGGCATGGACCTACTCCACTCATCAGCCACACTGTGGAGGCATCCCACATACGAAAAATGGAGAAGGATTGGCACAGATGTTAGCTCAGGGCAAATCTTCCTCACTAAAGAAAAAAAAAAGTAGGAGGGGAAGAAATGCTATGAGATTTATCACACACTTAGTTTGATGCTTACTTTGCATATATTGATTAATTCAATCAGTTTGAAAATGTTACTATAGGTAGATGCTTTAATTTGTAACTTAAGAAGGTGAACACAGGGTTGTGAAATATTTTGCACTTAATTGCTTTTGAATTAACATGTTTTATATTTATTATAATATGCATTTTTCATATGTAAGATAAATATTATATCTATAAATATAATAAATTACATCTGTTTCTAAATGAATATGTGCTAAAAACTGTATATTGTTTGCATATGTCTAATTGAAGTTTTCATGCTGTATATATGCATTTACATAGTAAGACAACATATGTATTGAGGCAAATAAATATTTTGCTTATTAAGAATTTTTGCTTTCTTTCTATCTTTTACTTTCCCATAGACTTGCTTCTTTCAAATAGCTGTATTCCATTTTTGGGTTCATCAGAAGGACTGGATTTCCAAACCATTCTGTTAGATGAGGAGAGGGGCAGGCTGCTCCTGGGAGCCAAGGACCATATTTTCCTGCTCAGTCTGGTTGACTTAAACAAAAATTTTAAGAAGGTCAGTTTATTTATATATAGTTGACTGGATGCATTTATTTTCATCTATATCCTTTGTCTCTTTTGTTTTGTTTTAAGTGACTCAGTGTCAAATGCAGTGGGTCATTTACATGTCAAAAAACAACATATTAAAAGAACAAATTGCCTCTGACGTATATTTTGGATTTTTGTGGATTTAAGTACATATACATGTTCTTTGTTAAGAGTGAATGATTATAATACTAAAACCTTTAAAAATATGAATGAAAGGCATGAAAAATTCATAAATGGATACCACTTTATACTGCAGAAATGAAAAGTTTTGGATTGAAAAGCTGGCAAATGGGTTATTCGTCAAGACTTAACATTTATATCTGTAGCAATTATTGTAAAATTAAATTTTATTAACTTTCAATTAACAAATAATCATAATTCCAATTGATAGTGTGACTATGGTAGCATTTTAACATCACACTGTTTTCTCCACACTCTCATTTTATGTCTGAACAGGTTTCTTCTATGGCGTAATCACACTCAGATAGTGAAGATTAATAATACCCCAACCATAGGCTCATTAAGAACAATCTTACCACTAAGAGGAGATATATACTAGTTAGTCAAAACGCAAAAGGCAACTGCCACTATATCCTACATTTTCAGCTAAGATCACGATACCCAAAGGAAAGGGTTCTGCACTTTATGCCTTATCAATTACTATTACCTAGTTCTTTAGCAAATGTCAATATCTATGCAAGCAAGATGAATACCAAGACTAGAGGGATTGAATAACTGTTAAGAAGACATAAAATATGACATATTCTGCATCTATGAGGCATCTTTAATGTTTTTTCTTTTTCTTAAGTATTGCAAAAGAAATACTAAGAGCCATTGCAAGGTTTCAGGTCAATAGTTCCCAATATTGAATTAGTAGAGACTTTTTCCTATTCAAAAAGGGTTATTGCTAGATCATCTTAGGACCATGAAGCTTCATAAAGCATTCACCTACAATGACCATTTTAACTTAACCCTCTAATTTTGAGATGCTTTTAATAATTAAATATCAGTTGCTTGGTTACTTGAATATTATCAGCACTCAGGGCTTTGGTCTACATAGGCAAAATATGTATCTCCATATGTGTTAATATTGCCTAATTAACACTTTCATTAGAAACAATGGTTTTTGCTTTCTAATCATCTAATTTTGAAGTAGTTCTTCCACACATTTTTGACTGAGTTTCACCAAAGGAAAAGGAGTTATTTCTTATGAATGTTCAGTCCTGATGAAGAAATAATCTTTGAATGCAAATGTATATACATGCATTTCATGTAATCTGTGAGGGCTAAAATATTGTGAGGGCTAAAATATTGCTAGTAGTTGTTCTTAACTTGTGTTAAAATCCAAAAAAACCCTACAAACTCATAAGATTACCTTATTTTAAAAGAAATTATAATTATTCTATAGTCTGGGTATTGTTTACAGTAAGGTGAAATGAGCAGTTTATTACGTGCTGGAATTTGAAAGCTTACCCTCCATTCTGTCATTCTATCTCCATTTTTATTCTTAAGGGTGTATATTTTTTAGGAATTTTTAAAAAAGTACTCATACTCCTAGGAGAGCCTATTGATGGTATCAACTAATATGTCAATCATCAGTAAATGTCTTAGCAGGGGACGACTCTTTATGAAAGAGGTCAAAGAAAATCGTAGTCCACTTTGCACTTTTGCTTTGAGAGATACTACATAGCTAACAAAGCGTTTTTCCAAATATGTCTGTTTTAGTACAAATGCAAAAAGCAATTCATACTTTTAAGGGAATTTGGTGTTGTGTTGTTCTCTGCCTTCAGGGATTGGAAGAAAAAGTCCATTTATCTGAACAGAGTGTATTAGATCATTGCTGAAAATAAATTCTGATAGCATAACTTCCTTCTGTGACTATTTTAAGCAAATCTCTCTTTGGCCGTATTCCATGCTTAAAGTGGGCTAATATTTAATAAAGTAAATGTTTATGAAATTTTACTTTCTCTTATGATGTTATTGAAATAAATGGTTATTGGAACACATTATAAAATTCAGATCTGTACTAGAGATTTTCTGCCTAGTTGATATTTCTTTATCTTTATAAAATGTATAATTCATAAAGGGGTTATGTGTGCAAAGGTAAGAATTTATGTTTATGTAGGTATCCACCTTTAAAATTTATATAAATCACTCCAGTGCTAAAAGGTATTCCACGGTAGCAAGTAAATGTCAAGATAAGTACTTTAGCAGTGTTTAGACCTACGTGGTTTGCATTGGCTCAACTCCCTTCGGCAAAAATCCAAACTCCTCTGTGGAAGAAACCACACATGTTGGGACTCTGTGGGGCTGAAGGATGTCCTTTGTACTCTTTAGAGTTAAAGCAATCTACAACACATAATTGAGTTATGAGTGACTGGTGGGGAATTTTTTCCTCTGGAAAATTAAAAAAAATTCTATTGAAAATATTCAATTGAAGTATCAAAATTTAGGATATGTTTTTACTTGAATTTTTTGTACAAACAAGGCTGTGCCTTTTGAAAAATAGCCATTATCATTCCATATTTGCCCCAGTCCTTTAGTGTGGAATCACCAGAAATGATAGCAAAATCATTTACAAAACTAATTCCGTCATAAATATTTAATAAGGCCCTTTGTATTATCTTTTGTTCAGACTAGATTTTGAGTCTAGTACAATGAATGTGCAAGTATGTGCTCAATAAACTTTGATAAGTAATTGACAGTAGTTGAAGAAACTAAAAATTAGAGCTTTCAGGGCATTTCTACTATCTAGAAAATAAAAATTAAGTAGACTGAGGTTTTTTTTTTTTTAACTCTCTGACATTTAGATAAGAGGGATAAGATTCTGATTTTTTTTTTTTTTAAGGGGAAGGACTATTTCTATAGTCTATATTTCTATAGGGACTTAATAAACTTAAGGGCAAGTATAAGCACACACCATGGGGATATGATACCTCACAATTTAAGTAGGCTTTTCCAAAGTTGGCCCATAAGGCCTCTCTTTAGTTAGGAAATACCCTCTGGATTTCTCTCTTGGACAGGTTTGGGACAGATGTGGACATTGTTTTGACTTTCTCTCCCCCAACACTAGATCAAATGGAGCAATCAGAACCAGCCTGAGATGAACCCATTCCAAGGGAAGGACAGGGCTGTGGAACTGTACTTACCACTCCCAACAGTTGTATTGTAGGTTGAGTTCCCCCAGAAGCCAACTAGGAGATGAAGATTAGTTTATAGGCTATTTGTAAGGGAGTGTTCTTATTCTTGGGATCAACACACGTGAGAGGGTCACTAAGGAAGTGGTATTAGACAAAGAGAGAACTGTGATGTAGTTCCAACAAAAGCCTCAGCTGACAGGCCAAGCTGATAAGGTGGCAAACATTTCAATATTTACCTCTAGTGTAAGTGATAATACTATTATTCAACTGGGTTTATCTTATAAAATAGAATCTCCGTTTTTTCCCTATCTAATCTATTCAACGTGACCATCAGTGTTCACTCTTAAAAAAATAAAAATCTGATCATATTTCTTCTCTGCTTATACGCTTCTGATGTTCTTGATTTCCAAGGAAAGTTAATGAACTCCAGACTTCTATTGACTTGTAAGGCTCTTCCCAACCCATTTCCACCCTATGTTTCCAGTTCCAGTCTCATTTGTATCCACTATTCATTGTTCCCTCACTTGTACGTTACTTTCTACTTCGCTCTCTCTCTCTCCCCCCCTCTCTCTTTCTTTCTCTCTCTCTCTCTCATTCTTTTATTCAAACTGCCCTAATAGGTGTTTTTAAAATAAACAATTTTCTTTCAAGTTTCCTGCCTTTGCTAAAGCTTCCATTCACTTTCTTGCCATTCACTTTCTTGCTCATCTCACTCCTAATTCTGAAGGCACTTATCTAATTTTACTCTTTTATTGACTTTTACTCTCCAAGGCTTCCTCACCCTTAGGAGACATAGCTATTCTTTGTGTTTACTAAAGCATTTTATATATTTATACCAATGTCAGATCCCTATCTGAAAGAATTATCATTGTTCATTTTTGTAAATATATCCCTCATCCAAATTATACACTTCTTGAATGGGGGGACTATTTTTCATGCACATCTGATTCTCCTTTGGCACATAGTACAGTGTCTCACATATAAAAAACACTAAATAGTGTATTTCTTCAATTTTTTTGAATTGGTGACTTTGTTATCTTTTCCTCTCTTGAATGTGAGATCAGTGTATCACTCTTATCAATTAGCATGCTCTCAACTTAGAATAAAAGACACCTAACTTGGACAGGTGAAAAATGAGGAAATTATTATTATATAATAAGAATAATATCTAGAGTTTGGGTGGCTACAGAGATGGTAATATCATCTGCTTAATGATGATATCAAGGACCTAGTTCTTTCTGTCTCTTCTTTCTGCCATTCTTGGTGTTGGCATTATCCTTAGGTTGGTAGCAAGATGGCAGCAACAGTTTCATGGGTCACATCCAGACAAGAAAATGTAAAGAGCTAAAAGACCATCACTTATTATGTCTCTTTCTTAGGAGCAAAGAAATCTTTCACAGAACCCTCCCTCACATTTCATTGGCCAGAAATGCATCAATTCCAATTTTTAAATTGGAAAGGGGGTGGGTAACTTATGATTTGCTTACATCAATCAATTACCTTAGGTAGAAGAAATGTTCAGGAATCAATCACATTGATTACTACACTTACAGAGAGGGTGTAGAAGACAAACTTTCTGAAAAAAAATAATTTACTTAGGAGACTGATTTTTTTCTCATTAACAAAGATTACCTGAGGCAAACAATGTTTTCTCAGCCAATCAAAAAGAAAGGTGTAGGGGGCTGGCCCGGTGGTGTAGTGGTTAAGTTCGGGCATTCTGCTTAACAGCCCGGGATTGGCCAGTTTAGATTCTGGGCACAGACCTACTCACCACTCATCAAGCCATGCTGAGGTGGCATCCCGCATAGAACTAGAAGAACCTGCAACTAGGATATACAATTATGTACTGGGGCTTTGGGGAGAAAAAAAAAAAAAAAGAGGAAGATTGGCAACAAATGTTAGCTAAGGGCCAATCTTCCAAAAAAAAAAAAGGTATATATTATCTGTTTGGAGACAATTATAAAGATTATCTGGAAGGATTTATTTTCCTTTCAAGAGATGGCCTTAGACAGTATTCACTGCAAGTAAAAAATATTGAAATAATTTATTTTTCTTCCTTCTGCATGGTAAAAATTGAAAAATCTGCTAACCTTTGCAAATACTTCTCCTGCTTATGTAAGAGTTCATTCGCCTCTATAAAAGTTCTCTGTCATTCTGTATTTAATCTAAGCTTTATGAAATCTAGGCTGCTGCAGATCTCTTCAAATTTGCTGATATCCTGTGAGCTTTCTCCCTTCAATATTGTAATTCTTGTTGGAGGGTGACATTGTCAGGATGAGTAGATTACAACTTTGCTTGAAGAATTAAAAACTACATCATTATTCTGTATTACTAGTATTTAGCATTATCCACTAAATATTTAATTGACAGAGAACATATTTTATAAAAATCAAATAACTAAATGTAACTTAAGCATCACTGAATGTATTTCCTAGCAGAACTATAACTAAAATAATGCTGCTTTGATTGATTTGGTTTTGTCAGTCTCTGGGGTTGAAATCAATTATATACATTTGTTGAAGTAAAAATTGGAATACTTTTTAGTGACTGAACGTTGAATAATTTTTTTCTTTTGTCCTTCTATTTTAATCACTGCTTCTTTTTCACTTTTTCCTAGAAAAGTCATTTGAATGTCTACTGTTGGCAGTAAGAACATTGTAATAGAATACAAAACTCAGGTTTTGACATTGCTGATGCCCTAGTTAGGGAGAGAGGGCATAACACAGTTAAATGAGTTATAAGACAAGTCAGAAAATCCTTAAATGTTCTAAATAGTGAGACGCACGTATCATAGAAATTCGGGGAGGGGAAAAAAAATCACATGTTGTGCATGGGATTTGAACTAATCAAGATAGATTGATAAAATTTGGATTGTTGCTAAGAAAGAGGTTAATTTAAAATAGTTCGCATTTAGATTTGGAAGTTGAGGTTTATTCTTTCCTTATTTGGTTGGGATGAGGAAAAACATGTTTGAGAAATGTAAAAGAAAGTTGTTTCTCCCCACCATGTGTATATTTCTCATAGTTTAAATTAAGGAAACTAGATTTTCCTGCCCTAGCACTTAACAGCCTATCCCATCTCTGTAGTGAGAGGAAGTATATAAAAAAAGAGTTTTAGTAGTCCTTGAGAAAGGTGGTCAACTGTGGACAGACATTTACATCCATTTTTCATTTATTTATAAGTGATGCTTTAGAAACTTGTTTAGTGTAGACATCATAGTAATGAGTGTTTGACATTTGTACAATATGGTTTAAGGACCTATGGTTTCTAAACAAATGATTCTAAACTACATGGCATCTGTCACTTTGACTACAAGTGAACATTCCCCACCTCAGCCAGCCTCAAGTAGTCCTAGCAATAATTCATATAAAATCCACAGCCTTCTCTATGTAAACTTCAGGAGTAATATATACAAGCCGAAAGTCTCTCCCTCTCTCTTTCTCTCTCTCTTTTTTTAATGGATCATAGTTGACAGTAAAAAAAATGTCCAATACTCTCTGTTTGGTTATGTTATTTAGTTGGGCTTTTGAGTTAATGAATTGTTGAGACCCTTCCATCTGAAAATGTTACTCATTTTGGAAGCCGTTCAAACCACGCATGGATGGGGTGAGTCTCTAAACCAGCATGTAAGCAAACAGGTCACAAAGGGAATGAGTTATTAAACTGAGTACTGCTTTGGTAACCATATTATGCAAGGATTTCTTCCTTAGTTTTCTTTCTTTTTTCTTCTCTCTCTCTCTCTTTTTTTTTAAAGTGGGTTATAGAGGCAGACAAGTAGAACAATGAGAAATAAACTTACTCTGAGACCACAATTATTATTTATTTTACCTACCAATCTAACAGCAACTGATATGTCAACTCAGGGAGTATAAGAATAAACAACTTTATTTTATCTCTCGTAATCGCTTTCAACCTACTCTGTGGGACTAGTTCTTCTCCTGGACCTGTTCGAAAACTCCAGCAGGCTCTATGTCTTTTGAGATCACTCTTAGATAGTACAGACGATTGTTATCCAGCAATTAAAAGGTCCAGTCTAATGTAATAAAATTTCCAGCCTTATTTAAAGTTGAACCTCTTCTCCCTCTGCCTGTGCCTGCTGGGCATGCCATGTGAGGGAGGACTCCTGAGGAAAAGAATATTCAGAGGCTTCTTCTCTCTTGTCTCTACCTAGCATTCCTCTCTTCTCTCAGCTTGTTAAACACAGTAGGACCCCTCTAGAGTCAAATTAGAAGGAAAAGGGAGAGCGGTTCAGAGAAGTGTCTACTGTCATTGTCAGAGGGACCTCACTTCTCATCTTTCTGGCCTTGTCAGATCTTTAAAGGTGACTTTTCCTTCATAGGCACCTTTGTGAGTTTTTAGAATTTCCTCTTTCTGGAGTTCTTTCCTTTGCAGTTCTCTCAGTAAGTGTGACTGCATTTCTCCTCTGACTGGTATGTTCTCATTCTTTATCCTGAGACAGATTGCAATTTCACCAGGTAGGTGTTAACTTCTGGAGTCTTTTCACTCAACCCTCTGGAAAGAATGTAAGGTGACCTCATGCCATCCCATTTTTGAGTGAGCATGGCTCCCATCTGTTCCATAAGAACCCACCATGTGTATTTTCCTGGACGTACTCTGGAAGTTGAGGCTGATACCAATATAGCCTTTGAGCCTGGCCTCTGTTTTCACTGCAGCTTGTCAGGCTCTCTGATCCTTTAGACACTAGTCTACAGTGTCCCACAAAGTGTGTGTTCAACAGCAAGTGCTTCTCATGGTCTCATCAAAGCCCCTTCCCTGGCACCTACTCCTCACCCTGAGGGGTGTAGAATAGGTGGTAAAACTGTCTGAGATGAAATATCCTTCTCAAGGGAAAGGCAAAAACTTTCTAAGCTACAGTTTCCAACTATTTTATAGCTTGAACATGGGTCAAATGATTCTTGGCCACCTACTTTGAAAAGTTTTACATCTTGAGTTAGCATTTTGAATTTTTCCTCAGCTAAAATTTCTCTTTTAATATCTTGCTATACTATCAAAGCCATAAAATGAGCTCTCAAAAGAATGTTATTTTATCTCCAAATGTAATAGGTGAGCTCTCTGTATATCATTCCTGAAGTATACACCTTAGAATCAAAGGGGTAACCAAATGGAGAATGTTAAGATTCTTATTAATATTATTTACCTTTTGGATATTAATAACCTCAACCAAAACATTTGCTGTTTTACATCTTGTTTCCCATGCTTTTCAAGAATATTTCTGTTGGGTTTCAGCAAAGCTAAGCTGTAACCAAGACTCTAAAAGAGAGTATAGAACATGAATCGATCCATTTTTAAATAAGCTTCAAATAGTTTACTTTCATTTTGCGATAATAATCATCTTTATTCCTTTTTATTTAATTAATTAGAATTTTTTTCTCTTGAAGCTGATATGTGTCAAAATTAAATATTGTATATAAAATGTTCAAAGACCTTTAACTGGTCCCCAACAAAAAATTCTTAGCTAAACTTATAGTATTGAAGGCAAAAGCAGTATAATACTTAAAGATTTTCAGTTTAAAGTAATTTACACTTGTTTTTAATGTAAAAAATACTAAATATGTTTTGGAGGGAGGAAAGGAAGTTTTCCTATGGGTTTTAAAATGAGAAAACAATGTACCAAAGCAATATATACTTTACATAGCCTACCTAAGATTACTCCGTGTATTTGTCGAATAACCTGTGACAATTTCATTTCACCTTGCTGAAACTTGTGTCCCCAGATTTGCTTAAGAACTTTACTCTGTTGGTTGTTTAACCGAAAAAGAATCAGAATTATTTAAAAGGAAACATTGGATAAACTTAAGATGAAACGCTTAAGCTAGAACTTGGGCACTCTGAGAGGATTGACTTTGTTTTTTTTGCAGAATGTTAATAAGGTAATTCTGAGTTTATAAATGTGAAGTTTTTTTTTCTTCCACCAGCAATCATAATGTAATTTTTAAATTATTTTTCTCCTTATTTAGCATGAAAACTAGGTATGTGATTATAAAAATTAGATTACTTGAAATTCATCAAACCGTGCCCCTATTTTTAAGCACTTATAAAAGAAGAATAAATAAGCTAAATGAGTTTGTAATTTTAAATATAATACGTTTCAGTGGAATATTTAAAAACCCTTCCTTGCATAGCATGAAAAGCACTTTGTTATTTTCCTTTCCTTAAGGAAGTCTTGAACAAGAGGGTTTTCATACATGAGGATTCTGTACTTGGTTGCTTTATACTGAGTATAAGCAGAAATGCTTTTATAAATCGTAGTGACCTTCTGACTCTAGTTCTATTAACTCACTTCATAACTGAATAAGATATTCTCATCTAATGCTTTAGCCTGTAAGTCTATTATTTAGGGGGACAGGCTCAGAATAAATAACTTCTCATTTAAAATCAAGTTATTGATAAAAGAAAATTGCCACCTTTTTTATTCTTAGTTGGTACTTGAAATTAAGAAAATATAAACACTTGGAAAGCATGTGGACATCCCAATAAATTAACTTTTGGTATAAGGCACCCTGCTTAGTTTCATGGTGATTAATCTTTTCCTATTGCCTGCGGAACACATGCTGTCTAGTAATCACAGAGGTAGAACAATCGCCTAGTTCATGGATGTGCTGGCTCCCTAGCCCGGGTGCTGATGTGCAGGTCCCATCTGGTCACTGTAATGGACTGTCAGGATGTTGTTCAGACTCCTCAGACTCCTGCCAGAACTCTGACAAGAACTCTTTCTCTGTCTCCAATTTTAAGGGAAACTCTGGATCAGTTTTTAATAATTATTGAGTGCTTATTATGTATGTGATACTGTGCCAGATGCTAAAGAGGGTAGGAAGAAGAAGCAATGTTCCTTTTCACTCCCGATCAATGGTGACTAAACTTCAATGAGTTATATACTTCTTTAAGAAGATAATGGAGACTGTGACCTGTATTCCTTACAAAATTTTGAGAGGATTTGATGGAGAGGAAAAAAGAAAACGAATAAGAAAATATTTAGTGTTAAGTGTCAGTTTTAAAAATGTGGTGATGTTCCTGGAAAACTACTTTAGCTTGATCTTCAGAAAAGGCCTTTCTGGGGAGGTGGTATTAAAATGGACACTTACTTATAAGAAGGGACCATCCAGAGGAGGTCAGATGTATTCCAGGTAGAACAAGCTCATTTTGAGGATAATACTGAGATAGTATTTGAAAACACAGTATTAGCTGCTAGTGAGCGGTGCAGTAGGAACTGGAATTCATGTTCTTCTAATTTCACACATTTCATTGATCTTTACGCCTAGGAAAAGGTGCCAAACTAAATTGACTTGCAAAAAGAAAGGGCAGATGGATGTGATAAACACGAGTGTGTTAGAATTCAGAGATGGTTGGTGGAAGAAGGCTAAAGGTAAAAGAAGTTTTGAGCTGAGTCCTAGAAAAGGAAAGTGAGAGACAATTCTCGCCCAAGACCTTATGAAGGAAGCTACGTGGGCAGATCAGACCCAAAACTTGAGAATTTAAACTTCTCATCTGTAACAGTTTCTACCCCAGCAAGTTTCAATTATGCAAGCTTTACCTTCAGTACTCCTGTCCTTATTTTTTAATGCTTCATTCTTTGATCTCAGATTTCCTACCTCTCTCTGCCCTTGGAACCCAGAGTAGTCATTGCTTTCCCCATTGTTCAAATGCTTGTACCCTATGGCATTTGGAGCGATGTTTTCCCATTTCTTTACAACCATTCAAAAACTTGCATCCTGTTTTTTGATAGAGATGGCCATTTGCATTTTTAGGGCTCTGAATTTTTGTCTTTAATTAGGTTTTATGAATAAGTTGTAACTTCCTCTTGTGTATTCCATTCGGTTGTTTTGGCATCTCTGAATTAGGCCAAAGGGCATTTGTCTGACCTTGCACTTGCTAACTTGAGTCAATTAAATTGCTTTTCCAAAGATGAAACAAAGAACAGACATAATTAGAATTTCCTTAGGATGTTGTTATAAGGCCTTATCACTGTTTGAATGTCTCTGTAACTTGCCTAAAATTAAATAATTAAAAATAAATTGCTTGACATTTTCACCTTACCAAATGATAATTGTTAATGAATTATATAAATTATGAATAAAACAGTAATTGTTAAGGACATTGCAGTATTTGTGAGTTCCCCCTACCTATTTGTACTCAAAGTGAAGACAAACTCTTCAAGAAACAAACAGAAAGTCATTTTGGATTTTGGATAGAGATAAGCAAATAAAATCAATATAAGATAACTAGATCACAGGTTGTATTTTAAATGAATGCAGCTCCCACTATATTTTCATAAGAAAATTAATATTAAATAACTTTTGAAAAGTGTGTTCTAAAATATAAATTTATAGCATATGAGCATATATAAAGAGACAACGAAGACAATTTTCATTTCATTAGAATGATCTTGTTTCATACAGGTAATCTATTCTGTAACTCTAAAAGAAAATAATACATACATATTTATTTTTACTTTCATTCTTTTTAAAAAAAAAATATGGAACGCTTCACGAATTTGCGTGTCATCCTTGTGGAGGGGCCATGCTAATCTCTGTATTGTTCCAATTTTAGTATATGTGCTGCCGAAGTGAGCACTACATCTTTATTTTTTGAGGTTAATATTTGATCCTTCCAAGTATAAAATGCAAAAATGAATCCTCTAGAAATGATTAATTTCAATTGTGAAATATTATGAAAACTATGCAAACATACTAACATGATTAAGTCAGTAAATTGTGGAATATGGGGACCGACTTATCAGACATACTTGTTTGAAAACATTAATCCATAAATTATCACTTCCAAGTGGAGAAATTTTATAAATTTATTGTTTCCTGCGGTAGTTTTCTGTTATCGGCTTGGTTTGTAAGATTGGCACTCAAATTAAAGCCAATTTGCAACCCCTAATTGTTTAGTGGTTTTTAATTAGTAGTTACACCCTGGATAATTATGCTGAGAGGAATTCTTGGGCCCATCTGTTTCCACAGAAAAGATCTGTTTGATTTCTGATGTCTGTCCTGCTTGTGGGTGGAGAGAGCAGCAGTAAGCTTTCTACGTATTGAGAGCCTTGATCTCACAGCTCCAGGGTTCCAACGACTGCTCTGCACCAAAATGACAGCCTTAAAGCCTGTACCTGGTACATCATGTGGTGTTAGTTAAGAATTAGTGTTTTGTGGGACTATTTCAGGACAACTGAAATATGACAGTTATGCAAGTGGCATCTCTGCTTCTGGTATGCATCTTTGATAAGTGAAAGAAAAATATCTGTGGATAACTTTCTAAGGGAGTAGTGCAGCTGCATCAGGTTTTAGAAACAGAAGTATGTGTTTTAATATGGCATGATATAGCGTGTGCAAGGCACTAAAGTGCAAGAAAATGTATATGTCATTTTATTGCTGATAAATTCAGAAAGCAATGAGAATATTAATAATCACTGCTTCAAAACTGTTCACATTACCTAATGATCAAGAGGGATTTTTATAGATTTTGTGGACATTGTGTTTTTAAGTGTGAGGTGTGATTTCTGTCTGAGAGTGAGGCAGTTTCAAAGTATATTGACAGGGCTACTGAAATAATCTCAAAATCTCAGGTACTTCCTGGGCTTTTGTGTAAACTATGCTGAAACCTGAGACTGTATATGAAATGTGTTATTCTATACCCAATTAGAGTTAATATCTGTCTCTCCCTCTGAGTATGTGTGTGTGTATCTCTCTGTCTCTATTTTTCTCTCTCACTGTTTTTCCCACTCCATAACCATCTACAAACACGCACACACACACACACACACACAAATTGACTAGAAAAATATGGAAGTGGTGGAATGCTTTTATATAGAGAGATGGAGATATATGTTATATTATATATAACACTTTAAAAGATTAATGAAAAATAAAAATGTTGTTTGAACATATTTCTGCAAACCCTATGTAAGTATAAGAGTGGTTTTTTGTTGTGATTATTTTTGTTTCGCTCTTTTTTGTTTTTAGGTTCAATTAAAAGAAATTCTGTTTCTTTAAATTTTTTACCAACAAGGAATCAAAAGAAATACTAAAAAAAAAAAAAATAAACCCTTTATTCTAATGACTAGGTGGCGAGTAAAAGAAAATCCCACCATAAATCATAATTATAATGATATCTTTTAAATATTGGCACAACTACAATGATTTTTTTTCCCTTTTAAGTAAATGTTTAGAGTCTGGAAGATAATCAGATATCTCCTGGATCCTTATTACTAAGGTAATTCTATTTGTGATTTCTAGATTCTTGACAGCATTGTCAAAATAAGCCAATATATAATCTCAATTAATATTTATTTTTAAGGCTTGAATGTTACCTTAAGAAGTAAAGTGATACTATCTTAGAATTCCTGTGAAATAATAATAATAATCTAAGGATAATTTCTATTTTTAACAGGTTCTAGACTTTATGGGATTGAAGGTGAATGATGAAAAGTGAGATAACATTTGGGAGAAAAAATCTGCTTTATAAACAGAAATTAGAAGATTTATTAAAGCTGATTTGTGGAGTCCAACAAATTCTCAGTGCTTGTGTATCTTTGTGCAACATTTACCCTCTGATCAAAAACCTGATTTTCTGAAGCTTGTAATTTTAGTTTTATTGCTTCATTAACTAGGATGATACAATTCAATTTACAATTATATGAGCTATAATTAATAACTGAAAATATACAACAGAACCATTAAAACATCTGTTGGAGATTTGTATTCCTTTGCAAAGAGAAAAAAGAATCTGCAATTACTATTTTGGTGTCAAGTCCTTAAGAC